>CM061350.1:118490000-123432500 GCA_030867105.1 Liasis olivaceus | reverse complement strand
CCCTGTTGCATGATGTTTCTTTTGTTGTTGTTGTTTTAAGATATTGTATTGGTTTATATATGAGGTTTTGAGTTGGGGCAGCCTTATAAATTGAAATGATCAATAAATAAAACTGACAATCACCCTCAAAGATTCTGGGATGGCTCCTGAGCCTTTTAGAAGTGCATGGCTGTCAGATTTACCAGCTGTAAGTTGATGACATGATAGGAAAAGCTCTATACAGCTGTTGAATTTTGGTCATATGTTTGTTAATGGTACAGGACAATTCTAACATTTTCAAGTTTTGCTAAGGGTAGGTCAATCACATCTGGACTGCAAAAGTCCAGGTGACCACTAGATGGCAGTAAGAGATAAACCTGCAGCCCAGATCTAGTTGCTCTAGCTAGGAAATTGGGAAATTACTGTTGTCTGTAGATCATTCCGGATCAATGTATTGCCCATGAGAATGGATTGCCCGGGAGAAACCAGGGTTGGCCAAGTTGTGTGAGCATAGCCTCTGATCATAAGTGCTATGCAGCATTGTCAAGGGTACAGTAGTTCTGGAATTGTTATGGACTTCTGTGGGTGATAAAAACAGCAACTCTTTCCATTGCCATCCTTTGTCTTTTTAATTAGTTGGTCTATTTTTAGATTCTTGCCATCTCTAGAATTGCACAGCTCCTTTATTTTATCACTCAAACAGTACCACCCACTTCCCTTCCTTAGTGAGGCTTTAGCATGTCACGGACTTTTGCTTTCTTCTACTTCTCCCACCGCACATTAACATTTAACTTTTTTTTTTTAATCTACCCAATGACCAAAGTTCTCTCTGACCAAAATGTGTGTAGATTACAAAATTACTTGAAAAAGAAACACAACAAAATGCATTAACAGCATAGTTCCTTGGTATATTATTCTCTTCTTTCTATGCTGCGGTCCATTTTGTTTCCTTTAAAAGAAAGACAGAATGAGTTAATGAGTCTCATTCCTTTCTTCCTTTGTCAACTATGTAGATGGCAAAGTTCCATTTAGTATGAAGAAAATAGTGGGTTATGTGACTATCATAAAATAAGTCTCCTCTGCGTTGTACTCCTTTCCTGTGTAGGTCCTGCTCAACTGGAAAAGATATATCACAATCTAGGGACTGTGGGACAGCTGCACTAAGTAAAAGACAGATTTGGGACAATCATGTTACAGTAGTCTCGACAATTTTCACAAATAAAAATTAATCTCTTAAAATATTCTCTTGATGGTAGAATAGCCTTTCCATCCCAGTTTTGTTCCTTATTCTTATCTTGCTGCTCTTATTGGGCTTCAGGTCATGGCACTCTCATCCTGCATAATAACATCCAGCAGCAAAACACAGAGGAGAGCAAAAAGAATCAAGAATCAAGAATCATCATTAGGAGTCCTCATGAACTATCACTAGTAAGGAAAGATTCAGAGTTTATCAAAGAAGAGGTGGCTTTTTAAGAACTGGTAGAAAGCCAGCATGTTTCCAGCAATGCACCTCTTTGTTCCCAGTGCCCTTTATTGTTGCATCTCCATGCCAGAAAAAAACAATCTGCAGGAATAGATGCCCCAAAACACAGAAAGACTTTATTTTAATTGTGGTTGATAAATAAAGCTCATTTTTTCAATGGTAATACTGAGTAACCACACTTATAACTTACTTGGGAGTAACCCTAGGGATTTCAAGAGAATTGATTTTAATATACATATATTTAAAATAACATTCTTTCTGGCAGGGGGAGAGGACTGTGCCATGTAACCAATTAGGACATAATTTCTTAAAAATGACAAAACAGCAGCAATAATTAAAAGCAAAGCTTAAGATGTCTATATTCTGATAGCTGAAATGCAAATGACGTACAAGTCTTAGTAAGGAAAGTCAAGGAACTCGGTAACAAAATGGGACCAAGATTAAATATAAGGAAGACCAAACTACTGAAAACAGCTGTAGCAACCAGCCTTCAACTGACAATGAAGATGTTGAAGAGGTGGACAGCTTCTCCTTTTTAGGACTGAATATCAATAGTAAAGGAACCAGCAGTTAGGAAATACACTGCAGACAATACTTGGTAGGGTAGTAATGAAGGGCTTGGAAAAGATATCCAGATGCCATGACGTGCCTACACCTACAAAGGTCACAATTGTTCAGGCAATGGTTTTTCCTTATGATACTCTGTGGAAGCAAAAGTTGGACTTTAAAAAGCAAGGCAGAAACAGTATTGGTATTTCTGAACTTTGGTTTTTGGAGAAGGCTCCTTAGAGTATCATGGCTAGCCAAGAAAACACACAAATGAATCACAGATCAAATAATCTAGAGTTCTCCCTTGAGGCAGAAAATGACCAGGCTCAAACTATCATATTTTAGGTATATTATACAAAGACTCAGCTCCCTTGAGAAGTCCATAATGCTGGGAAAGGTGAAAGGAAAGAGAAGAAGGGGATGAAAAGCAGCAAGGCGGATGGACTTGATTACAGTGGTGATAGGTTTACCACTGGAAAACCTGGAAGGACAGACTGGGGACAGATCACCCTAGATAGGGTCTATTTATGTGGTCACTGAGAGTCAACACTGACTTGATGGCACATAATCAATCAGTCAATCAATCAATCAATCAAGGTGTTTGATCTGCATTCTCAAAGAAAAGCAGACCAGTGGGAGATATTTATCACCAGTGGAAATTCAGGTCTAAGATATCCTGAAAAGCAAAAACAACAACGTAGGGGAAAAAATCTTTGCATTTTGTGCAGAGTGGCTAACTCAGAGGTCTAAAGTGCCCCCAATTCCCAGTGAAGTCCAGGCTGAACAAAGCCTTGTGTTGCTACTGAGGGATTGCAATCATTGTTGTTATTTATGATATCTCCCCAAAGATTCTCATCTAGTGCAAGCTTAGTGCTGCAGAAACATGGGGAAGAAACATTATAATAAATCCCAATTTCATTGAACTCACAGACACACAACTTTAGTGGAAATAGAATGCTTTTCTGCCAGAACATCAGTATGATAAAATAGAACCAAATAATGAGAAACAAATGCAAGGTAACGAGGACAGTTCAGAAATGCCAGGGAAGAGAGAATTCAGACAACATATATGGGGCATGTTCAAAATGAAAACACCTGGGTAGTGCCAAATGATATCAAAGATTCCTCCTTATTTGCATGAGGGCCTATATGTGTGTCTATACTCAGAAAAGTCCACCTGCAGAATGAATACTACTGAAAAGCAATAAAGAAAATGATGAGGCTATTGAGTATTTTGGGAAGTCTATATAGCAAAACGTGCTAACTCTTTTGAAAAACAAGCCACAATTCAAGTCCAAAGGAGAAGACGACAGCATTTCTATGCATTTTGTGATTTCTGCTCTAAGCCTTCTGCTTCCCAAATAAGGGAGAAAGCAGTAATAAGACTACTAGGCAGAGATGGCCTGAGAACGCCTTAGTCGAATCAATGAACCTTCATATTGCTGTCACATCTAGCCACAGACCCAGCTGTCTATGAGACCTCTATCAGAGCTACAGATTAGCCATTCAAACTTGAAGCTTTCAGTGGATTAGAAAGCAATAATTAAAAATACCATAATAATGTACCACAGATGCATAAAATTAAAGGAAATTTCAAGAACTGCTATGGATTGCCAAAGTGGTAAAAATGCATTTCATGATAATGGAGAAAACTGTGACCAGATGACTGCATATGTATCTGCTTCTAGATGCTGTTATGTTTTGATAAAGAACTTCAGGAGCTCTGGGCCTCCTCTCTCATGGTCCTTTATCATTAAATTGGACTTAGACTTCACATTGAGTATGGCTCTGTACACTTGGACACATGGCCACCCTAAGTTGCAATGAGATATCTATGTATCTATGTCAATTTTGCTATCTGTAGCTATATTTATCAAATACATTTTCTTTTACCAACAGAATGTGTACTTTCCCTTACAAATATAATGCATAGCTGTAATTGCTTGAAAATTCTGGCTTAAAAATTATCACATAATTTTCAGCTTAAAATAAAAGTATGCACAACTTCTCTTTCCCAGACTTTTCTAAACCATGCACAATATGCTCCATAGCTTTTTAGCCTGTGACTGATGTGTGGATTTAGAGATTTTTCCAAATTCAATCTAAGCTGTGGTCGTTAGATTGCTAGCAGCTCATGATTTAGCGGTGGAATTATATCACCAATATATGCTAATGTGATAGGTGATCCACTTGAATGAAACATGCATGAGAATCTCTTCAGCAATTATCCCATAGATACCAGATGTGAGAGTTGACTCTTAGCCATAGTAGACTAAACCTGTATACAATATTTATTCTAATAGTGTTACTTCTACTTGACATTAAAGATTATTGCAGTCAGCATTAAAGATGATTGCCTTGATTCATCTCTAGCTGAGTTCAGTTGCATACCAATAGCAACCTCAGAAGAAGCTGTACAACTCCAGATGTATCTATCACACTCAGTGGATATGATCTGGAACCAACAAGATGCTGCCTTTTGATCCGGATGTATGATTTTTAAAAGCTGAAATACAATTCAGCAGGCATGGTTAAATTACTCATATAGGGCAGATTGTTGATTTTTTTTTACAGTGCAATGCACTTTATGTAAGGCTGGCCTTGTAATTCGTACATTACAGTCAATACAAAAGGTGACTGCTAGGACGTAGTCAAGAGTAATCAATATAATCTTGATCCTAAAAAAAATGGGCCTGTGTTCATTTCCAGGATGATTTCAGTACTGATGTTGATACTATATGAGTCTGCCGATGTTTTTATAATCTGAGTCGTAGGGAGTATCTTACTGTCTCATCATCTGTGTATGAGACATTAAGATACTCCCTATGACTCATGTAACCAGAGCTGTGGCCATCTTTCAAATGTAGGATGCCATCCTCCAGGTAAGGTACAGGTGCTAATTCTACTGACATTTGGGAAAGTGGAAAAAACCAGCTGTTCCACTGGTAATTTTTGAACGGTTGGTGCCCATTGTAAAAAGTGGGGGTGGGTTTTTTCCTTTCCTTGATATTAGTTTTAAAGGTTGCATATATTTGTTCATTTAACAAATAATTGCTTATTTCACAAAAAATGTGTACCACTGCAGTTGTAAAATTTACAATAATTGTAAAAAATGTTGATTGTTCTATATTGTGGTTATCCGTGCTGCTGCTATTACTATTACTACTACTACTACTACTACTACTATTATTATTTGGAAAGGATGGGGAAAACAATTTTGCAAATCTTTACAGTATCATCAATCTATATTTGACCAGAGACACTTTCAAGGTAAGCATATTCAATTTACAAACAAAGCCTATGCATATATATATATACACACGCAATATTACAGCAAGCATTATTTATCACCCTATTTACCCCTTTTACTCCATTTAACACCCAGAAATTTAAGACTTGCCTACAATTAGCAATTCCTCGCCTCTTCTCCCTCTAGATTTCTGCAAACCAAACTCTTAATAAAGCCAATATTGTGCGTTGATTGTGGACAAGGTTTTAAGTTCTGGGTGATAAATAGGCGACAAGCTTTCATTAGGAAAGCTTAATTACAGCAGCTTCTTAGAAGGGGGGAAAAAGCTCTGTGGGCTAATATTTCTCAGGCATCTTCTCAGTCGAAAGGTGTTCTTTTATAGTTGCGGGCACAGACAAAAATAAATATCCTATTTTGCTCTTTTTTTTTAAAAAAAAGGTTTCTTTGTGAAGTCTCTTTGTACAGATTTAGCAATGAAGTGAGTGGAAGTTTAGCAATGATTGGATTGGGCCAGGAAAGTGGAAAAAAAACATTTTCACACTTTCACACATTTGCTGATTATTTCTTTGCATTCAGAGAGCTAGAACAGTTTTATTTATATCATGTCATTCCTGGCATAGATTTAAGGTCTGATCCAGCACTAGAAAGAACAATAGATCAAAGACATTGTTTCAGAAATTTTTCTTTTTAGCAGGAAGTATTGCTCACAATTATGTTGAATCTTACTGTCTGAATCCATTCAGAAGTAAAGAAATCTCTCTTCAGTCTTGAAAGACCTACATTACTTGCTCTTTCTATATATTTCATTGCTGTCTGGTGGGTATATGATCTGAATCCACCAAAAAAAAAAACATTATTTCATGCAATCTGAATCAATAGTTTTATTCATGATGATTCATTCATACATGCAAATCTACACTTGACATTGCAGCTATTAAGTGATAAACATCTATATGTGAATCAACCTTGGTTGTCTGAGAAAAATTTGAATTTCCTATTTAGGACACAGACTTCAGCTTATTTATTTTAAGGTTAGCCTGACTACCTGCATAGAAAATAGTTCTAGGACTGGAGTCTGGACTTAACAAAGTTAACAAAGTTTAACAAAGTCTACTTAAGTTTAACAAGACTACTACTCAGGAGAAAATCACACTAATTCACTGCAACTTATTCCCAAGTGTTATTAAGATTGCAACTAATAGTTCACGTGTTCCCATTTAACTATTTATTTAACTATCATCATGGAATGCGGAGATTGTAATAGGAACACAAGCATTTTATTTAATATTCTCTATTATTTTGTATGCCACACATCGAAATTCTTACAGTTTTAGATCTTAGGTAGTCTTATATTTGCTGGGATAACCAAGTTACATCAAGAGGGGAAAAGGAGGGCTATAGTACAATAGCTGAAAACATGTGCATTTATATACAGGTATCCCCAGTATATTTATTCATGTCATATTTGCATTCTATTATTGCATTGTATTATTGAACATTATTGCATTATTTTAGGTGCAATGGATTCTGCATAGATTTCCTTTTTTTCTTCAGATTTTTTTTATCCCGCCTTTATTATTTTTATAAATGACTCAAGGCGGCAAGCATACCTAATACTCCTTCCTCCTCCTATTTTCCCCACAATAACAAACCTGTGAAGTGAATTGGGTTGAGAGAGAGTGACTGGCCCAAAGTCACCCAGCTGGCTTTCATGTGTAAGGTGGGACTAGAATTTACAGTCTCCCGCTTCCTAGCCTGGTGCCTTAACCACTAGACCACACTGACTCTCCTATTCTTGCTCTTACTATCCCTCTCACCCAAGGGAGCTACATTTTTAAAGCTTCTCATTAATTTGATCAGGCAAGATATTACAAAATGGCTATATGTTGTTCTCTTCCCTCTTCCTCCCAAAAGGTGTCACCAGGAGTTTCTGGCCAAAGTAGTACCTAGCTAATTTGTTTCCTTGTGTACCATCTTTAATTTTCTCCCATCTAAACATACAGCTATACAATCTATGGAGAAAATTGTTGCTTTTGAAGATTAGTTTAGTGGAGGTAAAATATACATTTTTGACTTCTCTTCAAATCCTCTATTAGAGTTTGGTGATTGTACTTTATTCCACAAACCTTAAACTGTGTACTGTAATCCATAAGTGGGTTGACGTTTCAGGTCAGACTTCTCAGTTCCAACAACCAGCATTGTTATTCTCCCTCAAAACCTGTTCCTAAGCTTCGGGTGAGAACATTCACTTATTTTGGAAAAGAATTCAAAGATCAGTAGTGGATCACTTGTTTCATAGGCAATAGAACCCAGGTTTGACCCTTCAGGTCTTCAGTTTGAAAATGGATCTCTTATTTATGTTGGTCTTTGACCATAATAAAGATTTGATTTGATTTGATCTCTTATCTGTTTGAGATTCTAGAGAGCTGCTCCCCTTCAAAACAAACCATCATGGACTAGAGGCTTTAAGGCAGCTTCCTATGCTTCTGATTGATATGAAAAACCAGAGCCTACTGTTATAGCCTTTCCAGCAACATCATGCATAGATTATGAATAGCAACTAAGTAAGGTTAGACACTTAATAACACGATCAGCACCTCAACACTCTTGGCTCATCTCAAAAAACTAAGCAAAATTGGGCCTGCTGTAATTGGAGGTCAACAGGAAACCCAGAGAGGGAAGCTAGACTGGGAAGTTTTAAAAAATCCCAGAAGAAAGTAGTGGTGTATTACTCTTAAGAAAACTACACGGCCATATCATAACTGGGAGTTGAGCTCAATTCCATGGTATCTTTATCTTTTATATACCTCTGGTTAGAAGTAAAGTCCACTGATTTCAGATGGACGTATTCCTTTGGGGTTTGAATTTTAGATGATATACATTCTCAGAAAGGATCTTATGAAGAGTTGCACTGAAATATCATAGGCCTAAGGCTGTCTTCCTGGATGGCACTCTTGTCACATTTTGGTGAAAAAAAAAAATCATGTTCTTCACCTTCATATCATATAAACAGGATCAGGGAAAAAAATCTTAATATATGTATTGTTATTATTGTCCTTGGCAACTCTTGAGGCTAGTTATCATAGCTGCAGCAATTAATTAGAAGAAGTATTTCACAATTAGCTTGAATTATTCAAAACCAATTATCCGACATGGCTTGCTTTGTCAGTTAAGAATAGGAAATAAGTAAGTCTTCCATTTTTGTGAGAATATTGATCTTTAATAATTTATTTGAAATGTTAAAAGTCTAAGTCCACATGAGGGAGCAGCCCCCTTCTGAAATTATGGGGCAGAAGCATCACAAAGCAGCATCTTTAGAGGACCTGGGTGGTCATCAATTTTTTTTTATCAGTGCAGATTTGATGAAGACCTGATGCCCATAATAAATGTTGGACTGTAAATTTGAACAATATATTCAGATATTAACATTTATATTCTAATAATTGCCCAGAATCATCATCATCATCATCATCATCATCATCATCATCATCATCATCCCTCCCCCAGTGAGGTACTACCTTGACGTGGTTGTGGGGCTTGCATGCTCCGAGGAGGACGAGAGCTATGCCAGAGGTTCATAGGTCTCATCAGAGGAGCCAGATGAAGAGTGCCTCTCCCATAAACAATATGGTGAGATGTAATTTACAGAAACCCATACCAGATCAGTTATCGCCCGGGTCAACAAGGACCACACTAGATGTTCTAGTTCCTGGACATCTGGTGACAGGCGGGCTACAGGACTCAGGACTGTTGGCTGAGCAACCAGGGCCAGCAGCTGCAGAATTACTGGAAGAAAAGTTGTTTACCCATCATAAATATACAAAGACTGAAAACAAAGAAATAATGATTTGCTATTACAAATCAAGTACAACTAGAAGAGGATATCTGAAAAGAATGCACAAGTTCTGGAAAGAACAACATCCAGAATCAGAAATAATAGAACAGAGGCTAGCAGATCAATGTCAATTTATAATACAAAATAAAGTATTCACAAAAGTAGAATTGGAAGAATTGCAAAGGTCTACCCAGGGCAAAGAAATCGAAGCCTTGCCAGAAATAGCTCAGACAGTAGAGCCTTCTTCTCAGAAAGAACAAAGCCCCCTAACTAAAAAAACAAGAGGAATTGAAACAAAGAATAAATGAACATCTGGAACAGCACGAAAACAACAGAATAAGGTTGCCTGCACTGAAGCTTGTTACAAAGAAACAGCTAGCACAAGTATTAAATGATGCCAATACTGTAATATCAAATATAAGCACCAGCACATTGCAAGAAACAACTGGTGTACAGCATGGCTGCAGTTATATCTGAATATCTTGGATGCAAAATCAACAAACAAGCAAAAAAGCCAAACAGTGCACCACCAAAATGGAAGATCAGTTTGGAAAATAAGATCAGCATGCTAAGATCAGATGCAAGCAAGCTAGAACAGATGAAAGAAAAGAAGCTGAAGAACAAAAAGACCAAAGAATACCTGATCAAGAAATATCACCTCAAAACAAGGAAGATCAAGGAAGCACTGGAAATAATAAAGCAACAAATAACAGCCATAGCCAAAAAGATTAGTAGATACAAAGCTCGAATTGCATACTACAGGCAGAATCTCCAATTTCCTTCGAATCACAAAGGTTTCTACCAATCCATCAATGGAGAGACTGCAATGAACCTGACCCTGAATCAACACCTGACAAAGAAGAAATAGTGCAATTCTGGGCGCAGCTATGGGACAACCCAAAGAAATACAACAAGAATGCAGCTTGGATAAAGGAGATAGATAAGAATAAAAAAAGACGCTGAAATGAAAGAACTTGTAATAACAGCAGAAATGGTGGAGAAAAGGGCAAGGAAGATCAAGAATTGATCAGTACCAGGTGAATATGAACTGCATGGTTTTTGGTTGAAACATCTGACTTGTCTGCATCCACTCATTGCCAAGCAGTTTCACAACATACTGCAAGGAGGTGAAATTGAAGATTGATTAACATTTGGCAAAACCTACCCGATAATGAAAGATCCAGCAAAAGGGGCAGCACCAGGGAACTACAGGCCAATTACCTGCTTGCCAACAACTTTCAAATTGCTAACTGGGGCGGTAGCTGATGCAGTTCAACAGCACCTAGTTGAAAACAAGCTCTTTCCATCTGAGCAGAAAGGAAACCACCCAAACAGCAGAGGGACAAAAGATCAGCTCCTAACTGACAAGATGATTTTGGAAAACTGTAAGAGAAGAAAGACCAACTTGAATGTAGCTTGGATTGATTACAAGAAAGCATTTGACTCCCTGCCACATGACTGGATAATCAAGTGCCTAGAAATAACAGGAGTCAGAAACATCAGAAGCTTTGTGCAAAGATCAATGGCACAATAGAAGACACAGTTGCTGGTCAATGGTGATAGACTGGGGGAGGCTATCATCAAAAGAGGAATCGTTCAAGGAAACTCACTATCATCACTACTGTTCGTCATTGCATTGATTCCTCTGTCAACAATTCTGAACAAGTCAGGCCATGGCTATCAAACTTCAAAAACAGCTGCCAGGTTACCCCACCTCCTTTACATGGCCGATCTGATGCTGTATGGAAAAACATCATCTGAAATGGAATCGCTGCTCAACATTGTCTGAACATGCAGCCAAGATATCGCAATGGAGTTTGGACTGGACAAATATGCCACCCTTACCATCAACAGGGGAAAAATAGTGAAATCTGAAGGAATCAAGATGCCCTATGGAAATAACATCAAGAGTGGAGCTGAAGAAGATCACTACAAATACCTGGGCATCCTTCAGGTTGACAACATCAAGCACACTGAAGTCAAGAAGGTTAGTAGTGAATACATCATGAGAGTGAAAAAGTTCTTAAAGTCCAAACTCAGTGGAAGAAATACCATAAAGGCAATTAACATCTGGGCAGTTCCAGTCATAAGATACATAGCTGGAATAATGGACTGGACTCACGCTGAAGGCCTAGATAGGAAGACCAGAAAAATAATAACAATGAATCATGCCCTTCATCCACACAGCGGTGTTGACAGACTCTACTTACCAAGGAGCATAGGTGGGTGTGGAATGTTGCAAGTACACCAGACAGTTGAAGAAGAAAAAAGGGCATTGGAAGAATATCTGAAGGACCGTGAAGAAGGTGCACTGAAGCTAGTACACCATGAAGGCTTACTGAATACCAAAGAGGCCAAACTGGCCTACAAGAAGGACCAAATGAAGAATAGAAAAGAGACATGCAAGGCAAAGTATTACATGGCCAGTACACAAAAAAAGTAGCAGGCAAAGCAGATAACAAGAAGACCTGGCAATGGCTAAGAGCAGGAAAGTTGAAGAAAGAGACAGAGGGGCTAATTCTGGCTGCACAAGACCAAATCTTAAGAACAAATGCATACAAAGCCAGAACTGAGAAGACAGCAACAGACAGCAAATGCCATCTCTGCAAAGAAGCTGGAGAAACAGTGGACCACCTAGTTAGCTGCTGCAAGAAGATCGCACAGACCGACTACAAACAACGGCATGACAAAGTAGCAACAACAGTGCATTGGAATATCTGCAAAAAATACATTTGCCTGCAAGCAAGAACCGGTGGGACCACAAGACAGGAAAATAATAGAAAATGAAGAAGCTAAAGTGCTCTGGGACTTTAGAACTCAAACAGGCAAGCAGCTGCCACACAACACCCAGACTTAACAATTGTTGATAAGAAAGACAAAAAAGTCTGGATAGTGGACATTGCAATACCTGAAGACAGCAGAATAGAACTGGAGAAAATCACAAAATATGAAGACCTGCAAATAGAAATAGAATGACTGCGGCAAAAGGAAGCAAGATAGTACCAGTAGTTATAGGCACCTTAGGTGCAATCCCAAAGCATCTGGAGCACCACTTGAACACCATCGGCATTGACAAAATCACCATCAGTCAATTGCAAAAGGCAGCTTTACTTGGAACGGCTTACAACTTGTGAAGATACCTTTAACACATCAAACAACATCTGCCTATGCCAGGTCTTTGGGAAGGACTCAATAGGTGGATAAAAATGCCAAATCCAGTCTAAACATCTGGCTGACTGTGTGACCAACAGCGATAATAATATATTTTACCACATTGTGATTTTCACAAGAGTATTTGGCAGAATGTAATCAGGCCTATGTTAAAATCAAGGTCAGGAAGAGATATTTCTGAATATGTGAAAATTTTACTCTCAGCTAAAATTACAGTGGTGACAGCCAAATATTTAACTATGACGATAAATACAAGGTCTTCACTCATAAATTGTTAAGTCTGAGTTTTTAAATAGATATTACATAAAATATTTATGTAATTTTATGCAATTACATAAAATATCAACTTATTTACTTGTCAGACAGTTTTATCTAATCTCAAACCTCCTTCTGACTATATCTGTAGTTTGTTGTTCGGCTGTTTTGGCAATAATAATAATAATAGTAATAATAATAATAAGTCCTTGGGAAGGACTTGATAGGTGGATAAAAATGCCAAATCCAGTCTAAACATCTGGCTGACTATGCGACCAACAATAATAATAATGCTAAATATTTAACTAGCTACTCCTGCTATGAAGCCTGGGACTCAAAATTCAAAGGCTGAATTTCAGAAAGCTACTTAGAAGATCTGGAGAACACGCTCCGGGAATCTTGGGGAATTTCAGCACCCCTGAGCTGCTTGTTTATCAGACACTGTGCAGTCTTTTCGTTCTACCCCTACCGATAATGACTGGTTTCTGATCATCTATGAGTTTCAGCTAAATCTAACACCCTAATTTGCAGTGTGTTATCAGAAAGCAACACTGATGTTACATGAAATGGGCATGTAATTTGTTTCAGTTTGGTCTACATATTTTGTATGGTCCCAGGCCCTATGTTTCTAAGTCATGGCTTATACCTGAGGATGCTGGGTGAACCCAGTCAATTACCACTGATTTATCAAACCATGGTTAAACAAACTCTGCTTTAGCAGGTGGGAACCCAGAAAACTGTATTGTAATCAAGAAACCATGGCCAAAGAAACATGGCGTAACACGAGTGTGAACTACAACTTAGAGCTACAATGCGAGGACTGAGATTAAGGATCATAACAGCTACTCTAAACATATTTCAATATGATTCTGCCTTTAAAATGATGACTTTCATCAGAAAGTACAGAACAATGTAGGCATCTTCAAGTTATTCTTTCCGGGGGTCCTTCTCCTTCAGATGCCTTTTTCCTTTACTGCTGGGGACATGAGATCTCCCTGGTTAATGCCTCTCAATCCGATTCTGTAGTTGTGGCTGTTTAAGGAGTCTTTGGAATGAATAGTTTCTTTTGTTTATGATCTGGCAAACGAGCCTTGCTAATCCTTATATTTTATTTCCCTAACATATGGAAAAGCTATTTATTCCAGCCAATCACAATAAAGTGAAAGAAAACCCCATTTTATGGAAAGGTATATATCACAAGTTTGTTCATCATTAAAGATATGATTACCAGGGAAAAGCCTCCAAAAGTGGCACATTTATGATGCTGCGAACAGATGGGGACATCCATTTTCCTTGCAAATACTTTGGAAATTGCTCTACTGGTAGCCATATAAAAATGATATACAGATGCAGCAGCAACGGGGACGGGACAAGAGGTCCAGATTTACACAGTAAAACCTTCCCATGCACCCTGTCAGCTTTGATTGATCTGTCTTCTACCCAGAGAAACTTGTTGACGGGGGGCGGGGGGAGGAAGCTGGCAAATAATTCAAGGCGAGAAGCCTTTGCTTGCCTCACCCGATTGGGCTCCTTGCTACAAATTCTTTCTTGCAAAAGGCAACGGCTAATTTTTCTCTGTCAAGAAGGTCAGTGGTTCACTTTCTAAGAAAAAAAGTGATGGAGCCCTCTGAATAGTAGGTGTGGTTCTTAGTGGTGAAAGTACTCGTCAGGTGCTCTGAGCAGCTTCAGCCCAAGATATTTTGCCACCTAGTGAAGGAAAAGAGGACATACCTATTACATATAGAAACCTTCTGGACTTCAGGTGGGAATTTACTTCAGTACAAGCCAGCATCCTCCAGGACTTTCTGCTAGCTTGTTGGATGCCGAACAGGCCAAAGGTACTTCCAGCTCCCTTTCACCCACCACTCCCTCCGGAGCACTCATGATCTGCTGTAATCACTCTCAGAACCTCCTTTCCTCTTTCATGAAGGAGCTTGCCTGCTTAAAAACAAGCAAACAAAATAGTAGGTCAAGGTCAGCCTAGAAAATCTGATGGGATCGCAATTCCTAGAATTTCTGGGCAATTTTGACTGGCTGGCCTGTGGGCTGGGTCTGAGGAAAAGGATTCTGGGAGCTGCAGATTCAAGAAAATGTTGTCAATTAAGTATGGCTAAACAGATCAGGATGACCTCTAGATGGCAGCAAGGAGCTAGAGTTTTGGGGATTTGTTTTCTGCCATCTACCAGTCATCTAGATATTTACAGTCCAAATCAGGTAGCTCTAGATTAAGGGCATGCACAAAGTGAAAATGTGCTTTGTTCTGTGCACATTTGGACATTTGGCTGAATCATTCTGAGTGTATCCAGTGATACCTGGATCATTTAGGTTAATCCGAGCTTCAGTCTTAAGGGCAAGATGGTTTGCCTTACCCCTCTCTCCCTTCCTCCTCAATGTGATCTATGTGTCAACCTGCCAACTAACCTGCTTTCTTCTCTTGCCGTTGCCATACCTGAACTCATGCCATTCTTGTGCACCCACCCCATACCATCTTTATGTACCTTTCTTTGTCATCATCACTGTTCTCTATCCATCCATCCACCCATCCACCCAACCAGCCAACCCATTGTACTTCTCTGCCTTGCAACCTACACCCAACCAGTGCGTCCATTTGACCCCCCTGTCCTACCTTTCCACCCCTCACCACTTGAAGCACCTCTCATCCACCCTATTTTATTGCTGCTGCACACAACTGACCTTCTTTTTCCCCTCTGTCTGTTTTCCATCCCAGGACACACTTGCCCCAAATCCATTCATAGATTAGTCATATATACCCTGGATCTGAGCCCAGACAAACTCCATATGCTTTGGTTTGGGTGCTGATCACTTGATACTTCCTGAATTGGGCACAGAACGATGTAGGCACGGAGCATTTTGTGCATGCCTAACCTAAATTAAGTTTTGGTGCTTGTCCTCAGCCCTTGGTTCCAGGCCTCACATCCCATCCATGCAGACATTTCCATAAGCACTATTTTATTGGAAATGAAAGGCTGAAGGGATCTGATTGATTTGCTTTGTGTATCGTATCGTCCAAGTCTCAACAAAATTGACCAAAAAGATACTTTCCATGTTGAGTAAGATCCAAGGTGACTGAGGAAGGCAAGACACTAAGACACAATACCTCTCTTCTCCTACGTAGACATAAAGAAAAAACAAAGAGGCTCTTCATAGGAACAATCAATGCAAGCCACTCTGCCTATTTCACTTCAGTCCTCCTATTCTCCTCCCCTGCTGCCTTTCTAGGTATACACAGATAGAGAGAGGGAGGACAGCTACAGCACCTCAATTGCCATTATCATATTGATGAACTTCATCAGACTGCAGTTTTGGGTTTAGCACAGACAGATTGGGGAAAGGGAGCAAGGAATGATCTAAGAAGAGCACTGCATTCTTACCAGAGGGATGTTTCCCTGTTCCAGTTCATTGATGGAGTTGATTAAGTTTAAATGAAGCAGACACTGGATAAAAGTAAGGGTATTGACCACTGGGGCAATGCTGGGCTGTGCTTGAAAAGGCCTGATACATGCAGAAAAGCAAGATTTGCTAAATGCTCTAATCTTCAATCAAATCTTACATCAATACAGACAAAGTTTGGTAATGAGAGATTCAATGAAGCATGCGGGAGAAAGAATTAATCCTCTTGGTCTAAACTGGGTTCAACTTTGAAGCCTGCTCCGAAAGGCAAGGCAGTTATCTAAATGCTAAATAAGAAACTTATTGTACTTTTCAGGGCAGCCTAATCTTTTGTCTATTTCATCTCCATGATTTGTATGCTCATAGATGGCAAGTTGTCATGGTGATTATATCAAGGTACTCTGCAGCTCAGGGGCCTAAAAAAAAAGCAACTGAAGCACAGGCAGGAACAAGGGCATATCCCATCTGGCCAATCTCTCAAGATCAGCTGTGGTGTGTGTACTGTGGGGAGGGGGGGGGTGGCGGGGGGGGTGAAGCTCCGCATTCACTACTATAACTCCTTGTCCTTCCCCAAGAGCACAGGCTGCCCCAAGGAGGGCAACATTGTAGAAGGAACCATCCAATGAAGATCCTATTTCTTAATGGGCTTCTCTTCCTCCATATATGACAAGGTGTATCAAATACTGACTGAGGAAACAGCTGGTTTCTAAGGACTCCGAGGGCTGGCCTTGTCCTTTGACTTAAAAATCCTGATAGCTAACCTAAGACTGAGGGCCATGGGAAAGTCGGGTGTGCACATGCGGATACTGATTGTCACTTGGTAAGCGATAGCCTGGCCACCTGCTTCTTCTAGAACCCCTATTGCTAAAGACTGGCAGGAAGGATAGAAAGCCACACGTTGAGAGCAAGTGTAATATCGTGCAAGGGTTCACATCCAGCCCTCCTGTTAGGAATAGCAAGGCAGCTGATCCAGTCTGCAAATTCTTTGTTTGTTAACTATCACTGTATTCTTTTTTATTGCCACAGAAGGAAAATGTCCTTGTGAGATCTGAGGCCTCGGGTGATGTAACTTGACTGGGATAGGGGAAAGACGTTGCTACTCCATCTTGGGCAGCAAGAAATCCTGGGTGACCTTTTAATAGTGAAAGTGTTAAACAGACAGTTCATCCCATACTCAGGATTCAGTTATGAAAACACAAGCTATTTTCATATATTTTCATTAGGACCTGAATAATGAAGGAAAAGATTCCACTGAGTAAAATAGCTTGTTCATCCACTCAATGAGCCACCCGTTAGAGATTTGAATTCAGCATGAGTTCTTGTTAGCCAATGTACTCCTAAGCATATGTAGAGTGCTAAAAGAACACTGAATAACTAAGCAAATCCCACCTAAAAAGAATAAAACACTCATAAGATTGTTGTCTTGGATGCAGAGTGTGGGCTTAGCTCAGCTATCAATTAATTCTAGTGGACATTCATTATATTTGAAGTAAGAAGTTAGATTTATTAAGAAATACGTAGGATAGGAAAGCCTCAATTTTACCTAAGCTACATCTTGAAGAGAGGGAAGCACAAGAGAGATGAGGGGAAGTTTCCTTTTTCTCTTTTAAAACAATAGGCCAGACACAGGGACCCTTCCCCTCATCGAACACTTTGCCATTTGCCCTCGTGGTCAAAGCAGGCTCTTAGGTGCAAAAAGTTCATGCAATCCCCCCCAGTCACAGACATTTCTGACAAGTGATGTTCTCAAGGTTGGCATCTCTGTGACTGCTCCATCTGATGACTCAGATTTGCCTAGATATCACTGGTGGAAATGGCCACAGCAAAGAGAAGGAAGTACAGGTCAAGTGCAGGGAGACAGGCTGGAATGAGGAAGCTCGTGACGTTAACTTCTGCACCAAACAAAGACTGTTTGTGAACCCCCTCAAAAAACAGCCAAGTA
The DNA here is from genome assembly GCA_030867105.1 of Liasis olivaceus. Lineage (NCBI taxonomy): Eukaryota > Metazoa > Chordata > Lepidosauria > Squamata > Pythonidae > Liasis > Liasis olivaceus. The sequence goes on along the minus strand of CM061350.1, from coordinate 123,414,625 downwards.
GCAACTTTCTAAGAATATAGATAAGATTCCTAAACCCCACCAACATTTTTTCAGCTTAATATGCACCATCTTTTCAGGTCTATCTTTGATCCACCCAGTCCATCTTACATCATCTCAAATGCAAAGCACTGATTTGCATGATTTAAAACCAGATTTAAGGGGGCAGAAAACTAGCCATGCGGAATATACAGTTTCAACTGTGTACTTGAGAGAAACTGAAAGAAAGATTGTACAAGAAGACTAGCTATACTAAGGAGACATTTTGCACACTAAAAAAATGCTATACCTCTGCTGACTTTATGTTTGGTCAAATTTCAGATGCCACACCTTCCCCAACTTTGTATCCTTTAACTACAGTTGTAGTCTAGAGTTGTCTTAGGCTAAAACTCTGAGAGTGGCTGGGAACTCTAGAATTTGTAGTCCAACCCATTCTGGAGGTGTGGGCAGACTGGGAAAGCCTAGACTAAAGCGAAGTCACAATCAGGACAATACCTTGGGAGTTGTCCCCCCCCCCCACTTTGCTGAGGTCAGCCTGGAATTCCTTTGGTGTCCAGTCTGCTCATAGAGATTCCTCCCCACCCCAAAACCCCTGCTACTCATGGAAATCTATATAATGTAAATGAAATTCCAAATCCAAAGAAAGGGAGATGACTAGGGAGCAACAAGAACTTGCCAGGAGGGGGGAGTTCCATCTTGTGGGTCTTCTTGGCTCTGATGGAGTCATCCGAGTGCACAAAAGTTGTGCCAAAGCTTTTATGTGTTTTACAAAAGTTGCCAAATTAAGGTCGGATTAAGGGTCCCTTCCATCCAGCCTTTGGGAAAGCCATTGCTTTAGCCAGAGGAATGGATCTGAAAGGCTTGACAAAAGTTAATCAAAGAGGTGGGGGTGGGGAGCAGAAAGAAAGTAACATGTATAACTCTTTATTATTAAAAGAGCAGCAAGGGAGGCCCATAGCTGTGAACTTGAATAACAGGTTGAACTTTAATTTGTTCATTAACAGGATTTGCCCCTCACTGAGAATGTTATTAGTTCCTTTAAAAGTAACAGGGACAAAATGCAAAGCCACAATGAAAGCGCCTGGCAAAAAGTTAAACGCCTCCTAATTCTACTCATGGTCTTGCGAACAAGTAAAGAAGCTGATGGTGGCGGGGGGAGGGGGACAGGTTCTGGGGTAAGGCTCACCTCATCTGAAAGCTGAAAGCTTTAAAGGCCTCCCTGCTGGAACCTCATCTGGGTTCAAAAGGAGCCCAAAAGACTGATGCAGAAATAACCAGGCTCCTTCCAATGCAGGTGGGCTCCTTCCCATTTTGTACCGACGTATATGAAAATAAATGGATGAATTCCAGTTAAGGAATGTATGCTCCTTGTTTTTATATTGGTAAGTGGACTCTACAGAGAAAGATTGCGATATGGAATGTTGCCAATCCCTTTTCATGAATCTAAGCATTCCATTCTTACCCCCCATCTTGCAGTCATTCCACGGAAACCGAACATACTGTTTTGGGATCCCCCTTTAATTTGCTCCCCCCACAGTCAGTAAACATTTTAATCCACTTCAAAACTTTAGGTTCCCCCAAGCCAACCGCCATCTCCATCTTAATAATGAGGGATGTCATTTTCATTAAAACAGCCTTTCAAATCCTGAACATCAGAAGTAAAGGAAATTACATCGCTTATGCATATAGATTGTGTATTTTGTCACACACACACACCCCACACAGTTGTAGTCCTCTCTCTGTGGGACACATGAATGGTGAATAGTAGATGTTTTTGCTACTGAGGCATATGTATTTCTCACTACAAAGAGAACACACAGAAAGTAAATATGGCTGTTGTTGGGGAATATATTTTGGGAGCGAAGATCTTTTGGAAGCACTGGGATATTTTTGTTTTTGGAGTAGCTTTTAGGGGTCATTTATTAAGGCTGTAATTGGGAGTAGGACATTATATTTATTTATTTATTTTTTGCTTGGAGAAAGGGTTTACTGTATTTTAATGCTATATTTTACACTTTTAATTACTGTTAACTGCCTCATGCCTTCAAGATGGAGTGCACAATAAAATCAGTGCAATGCTATAACTCTACTAACTTTAGCTATTATTTATTATTTATTACAGAAATATCTATACTGCTCTTCAGCAGAAATTCCCAAGGCAGCTTGCATTTACCAAAAAAAAGAAGAAAGCAAACACAAACTACAAATCAAAACAACCATAAACTATAAAAAAAACAATAGCCATCCAAAATTTTAAAAGCTAAATAAAAAGAATCAGGAGAGCTAAAAGGCATGGAGAAATTAAAATAAAACAATATGCTTTGTCCGGTGCTGGGAGAGCAACACAGAAGGTGCCAAGCAGACCTTCCAGAGGATAGAATTTTGCTATTGGGGGGAGAATGCCACAGCCGAGAAACGTGTCCCTTGTCACTAACCCCCAGCCTCATATCAATTGGCCAGGTTTTTTGCAAACGACCTTCCGCTGACGATCTTAATAGTAGCCAAAGAACAGAGCAAGCGCTCCTAAATATGTATGTATGCATGGTATAACCAATGAGGTGGTGCAGGATTTGCATCTAATATTTTTAAATGAGACGTAGGTAGGTTGATCACCAAATAGACCCCAACAATTGATCTGCAAAAGATGTTCAAGGATCAATCCATCTACTTATTTGGGGGGGGGGGGGGAGGAAGATGCACGGCAGTGCGCGGATCCTACTAGTAAATGCCTGAGTGACTGAGAAGATCACACTGCGTTCTCTTTTTTTAAAATGACATCATCTTTTCTCCTCTTTATTTTCTTTTTCCACAGCAGGAGAAACCCTGTCTTATTCTTTCCTTTAAAGTCCTGCGTGAAACACGGTGTCAGATCTCTGATCTCATCTGCATGTTTGTATCACAAACTGGGCCACTTTAAGCTCTTCTTTCTTTTTCTCTCTCCTGTGCCGCATCACACAGACAGTCAATAAAACACGGGAGATGCAAAATAAAACAAACTCCACAGAAAGCTGGTGACTTTGCACTGATGTGTTTACCTACGAACTCAGAACTGGCTGTATTCAGTTATTCCCTTCCTGATGTGTGTACAGTAGATGTATGTGGATATATCTATCGATCTAGATCTTGTCATCTGCATCCTCCCTCAATGGGAACATACAAGCAGGTCACCATTAAATATACACATTTGGGTGTTGTTAGTGAGATCTCACCCTTGCATTCCATTCCGAAGGCAGCTGGGTTGAATTGTCAAGTCTCTCATTCTTGATTGAGCTTAAAGAAGAATTCAGACATCCCTTTGATATTCAGCTCCTTTCCTTTGGTAGCGTCCTTTTGCTGCGGTCATCTCCTGCAAAGTATTACACTTGATTTTCTTCTTCTGTTCATTACTCTTTACAAATAAAAATAGTCATTCAACTTCCTGAGAGTCTTTTCTTTCTTCATAAATGAGGTGACTGTCTTTTCTTTTCAGAAGTAGTGTAACTGGGAAGGGAAGGGCACGCAGAAGTGCGGGCAGATGGGAGGAAGGGAGAGCAGGATTCATGGGTAATCCTGGGTATCACTATTTTTAATCAGAGTATACAACTTTAAAGCAACTGGCAAATACAAAGATATATAGATTCAGTTAATATCTAGCACTTGGCACAAGAGAGGAACGTTTCTTAGTTGACTTGTCATCAAATTCCAACTGAAATGGAACTAAGTGTAAAATACAACCTTTGGTAAGAGAGTACCATTGAGAGTACCATACAAAAGGTGGAGGATCAGATTTGCACCTTCTGTTGCTTTTCCTATTCCATCCGTTCTTATTTTGCAAAGCCCATCTTTGTCTGCCGGCATTACAATGGCTTGTTTTGGCACAGGCACATTTCAGTTTCAAGGTTGTGTTATTTGCACTCCTCTGGGTTGGACGAATCCCAGTTCTCCCTCACCTGGTAGACCAGATCCACATCCTGACCTGGGAAAATTCCATTGACCTGGGCTGAATTCAGCAACCTACTAGAGGGGAGGGTAGTCCAGAGTTAGGCAACCATACGTAGTGCATAATCAAGACATTAAAACAGAAGAGGGAAAGCTGGAAGTGCAGGAGAATTTCTGGGCCAGGAATGGGGCACCAGAAGGTTGCTGAGAGAAGACCAAGGAGCCTTCCCATCAGGAGATTGACTCAGTGGTGCGTCAGCATGGGAATCTTGTCATCAACAGCAAAACTCCTCCCCTTTCTGGAGAGTGTGCTCTGCAGGGGAGGGAGGATGGAGAAGAAGTATCCGGCTGATCCTTGAATATGGAAGCCGGAGGGGAATTTACATATGCAAGAGATCAGAGAATGGAGTGAGGAGAAGGGCTGAATTATTTATTTAGAAGAGCCTGAATCATCTCTCCATTTTTGCTCCAAAGGGAGGAGAAATGAAATTGCTCACTCACAATGTAAAAAGCATTTTAAAAAAAGATAATTACAGAAAGAAATTTTAATACAGCAGCATCCAATTAAGACAATTAACTCCCATCAACCAACTTGTCCTACATTCATGCTTCTTAAGCAACTTTCAGAAGGAAGTTATCACACTGTTGGCCTTAGCCAGCCTTACATGGACATCAGGTAACACCAGGGACTCCTATTGGTTGGATGGAAAGGTAGACAATATGGCAGGAAGAGGCTATTTGCTTTCCAAATACAGCTGATTCTACAAGGCAGAGCATACTTTTATCCTGCGCTTTGCTTCCTGAGTACTGGAACAGTAAACCACATTCTAAAAACTGTGCATTAATAAGCAATTTTGAATATTTTTTTTTATTTCTGCTACTGATGAAGAGGAATGAAGAGCTATGATAAGCTTCATAATAACAATAAGCAAGACTGGCTGTAATTTTTAATATTTTGGTTTTCATTGTTAGAGCTTTAGTAATCTATTTTAAAAAGCACAGATTATTTGGGTGCTAAGTGTACTTACAGTTCCCATTGTATAGAGAAAAATCACAATACATTTTAATGCATTTTGAAATATATTTTAGAATTGTAATAATTCACTGCCAGCTACTAAGCCTAAGACCAGGGTATTGTTTTTTTAATGATCTTTTTTAAAAAAATGTTAAGTTTGGTTCTAGCAAATCCTTGGAGGAAGGTAATGTTAAGTGCATCTGCACTAGCAATTTAAATGATAGTTTTCATTGTCATGGGTTTCCTTGGAGGAAACAAGGAATTGCAGTTTTTCAAGAAGGCTGAGAATTATTTGTTAAAATCCTTAGCAGATGTACAGACCTTGTTTCCCAGGATAATACGATAGTGTCTCCTTTACATATCATGTCAATGTGACATCTTACAATTATGGCATATCCAAATTATCTGAATTTCAGATTGTTAATTTTTTTCAGATGCACCCCAAACCCTTTAGTTCCTTGATATATTTTTTAACAAAAGCAAGCGGGAAGAGAAGTAGGGAACTTTATAGCTCCCAAATTAAATAAAATTCTATTTAATTCAATTTCCATTTTTTTTCAAGAGAAGCAGAAAAAGGTAAAGCTATCCTTTAAAATTCCAGTGAATAGGTTTTGCATTAAACATTGGGAAGATCTTTTTAACCACATCCATAGCTCAGTCATGGAACAAAACTATAGGTGGAAGAAGTAAGAAGATTTAGGAAAAAAGGGGAAAATAATGTTCACCTGTAAGGGACAGATTTGGGGGTAAGGCTGTCTTCCCCCACTTGCCCCCCTCCAAATATAGTAGGATTGCAAGTCCCATAGTTCCCAGACAGCATTGCCTTTGGTACAAGGCTGGTAAAGGCAGCTACGGTTATGTGTAAGATTGTCATAACTGGATGATCAGGATTCTATAATTTTTGCTAAGTCCTGGCCCATGTGAATTTGAGCATTAGGGATTTTCTCAAGAGATTTTTCTGAGAAAAATTAAAAAACATTATCTCCCTTTGTTCCTTTCCTGGAAAACAGGTCCTTCTTGCGTGGGTTAGCTGCTATTTTTCTTTTGTAAAATTGCAAAGCAGGACTACATTTGATTGTTGTGGGGGTATACAAAATGCTGGTCACATTGTTGTGGAAGGAAGGAAGGAAGGAAGGAAGGAAGGAAGGAAGGAAGGAAGGAAGGAAGGAAGGAAGGAGGGAGGGAGGGAGGGAGGGAGGGAGGGAGGGAGGGAAGGAAGGAAGGAAGGAAGGAAGGAAGGAAGGAAGGAAGGAAGGAAGGAAGGAAGGAAGGAAGGAAGGAAGGATCCTCCTTCCTATTTTTAGGAAAAAAATAGTGATGGCAAATTTCTCTTTCTCCATCCCCAACAGTATTTAAGAAATAGTATCCACAGTTTTGCTGTCTCGGTCAGATGGTGCATACTGAGCATAATTTTGCTACTAAATGTATATTTCCACTAATTAATTAATGAAACAAGAGAAAATAAATTCTCTCCTTCATTTATTCACATTTGCTCACCTATCCTTTTATAGTAAGTTTGCAGATACTTGTCTTTATCAGTATTATCACTTAGATGCAAGCAGGTAATATAAAAGTATGCCCTTACAAAATGTCAGTGGATTAGTTTGAAGATGAAATTGAGACAAGATATATTTTATGTGATATATGTGTATGTATGTGTGTGTAAAATAGTCATGTCATGAATGTTTAAAGTGTACAGGTGTGTTTGCTACAAGAGTGGCAATATTCCTCTTCTTCTGGCAGAGGGGACTTCAGAAACTTCACTCAGATATCTCAACTTCCTTTTATTCAAATACATTTAATTATGCCTGTACCAAAACTATGCAACAAGGTTTGCATTTTATTGCAACAGACTTTATGAGTGCAGAATTCTATGTAGACTGTATATATAGTTCCTTTAATCTTAAGGGCATTTTCCTAAGAAGAAGAAGGAAAAAAAAATCCTGAAATCAATGCCCTGGAGTTCTTGCATTTTAGAGGAGGATAATTTCTCATTAGCACAGCATGAATAATCAGAAGTGGAATTATGTGTTTTGGCAATTCATACTCATAACAGCAGTCTTTTGACTGAAGTAAATGTTAACACTAACTCAACAAGAGTTTGCCTGAATAAAAAATGAAGATAAGTGCTGATGGTATGCTATGAATTATCTTTACCAGTTCAGGCATTCTTATATTTAGGTACTATTTTAATGGGGTGAATCCTGATTTAGTCAGGTTTAGAGTAGCTTCATTGAAAACAGTGGGGATTTTGGTTAATCATGAATATCTTGCCATTCCTATTTTAGTCAGACCACCCTAGGCACACAAGATGAAGTCTTTCTTCATATCACCCACAGTAATAACACATAACCCAAGGCTAGATTGATACAGTGACTATGTAAACTATGATTTGTTGAATAAGCCACAACTGATTGGATTCGTCCATTGTGTTAAACCATAAACCAGAGTTATAGTCCACAATAGTTTGGCCCATGCCTTGTGCTAAACCGTAATCTGGTTTGTTTGAATTTGGATTAGTAAACTGTGTAAAGCCTGCCATTTCCTCATAATTGACCTTTACAACAGATTTGATTAGGTGTGATTGTGGAAGAAAGAGGTACGAGCATGAATAAAAAGCAAGGAAGTGAATTTGCTAATTAAGAAAAGAAGCTGTTGTCATATGTTCCAACAATGAATTAACTGAGATCTGATTTCTACTGAAAGTACTTGCATATTCTTTTTTTCTCATAATACAAGTCCACTGTCTTTTCAGGTCTTTGCAAGACTGCTCAAAGAAATACCTGAAAGATTTATTTGTAGACCTCATCTCTAACTGTTCAAAACTCTTCGCTTCGTTCTTCATCAGGCAAAACTTTCTAAAACCAAACACATCTGGTATATTTCTCTATTATAAAGAAGGTAAACTAATGTTTACCTGCAAAATTGGTGAACTTATGTCTAATTTGAAACAATATACTATGTGTTGTACGTTCTTTTTTTAATTTAAGAAAATCATTGATTTCTCATCAAGTCTTTGGAGATAGATAATTTGGTGCATTTAATTAAATAAATATATGAATTCTTCTGTATTAATAATATACCTTTCAATATATTAGGTTTTGTACAGGCAAAATATTTTTTTACTGTCTGTGATGGGAGAATTAATTTCAGATGAAGTACATCTCTTGGCTTTTCATCTGGCAGTAAGATTACATGCATAGGTTTTGTTTAATTATTTGTGGTTGATATGAACTGGCATCCTTAGGTTTACCCTTAACAAATATCACTTATAAAGAAATAAGGCCTGGGAAGACACAAAAACAATTCCTTTCTAAATGTTTAAGGGGCTTACCAACCCACAGTTAACTCTGCCCATTTGTTTCCTCTTTGATCATTCAATAAAGAAGGAATTAAAAATTGAAGAGGGGAGGGAAAAATCTCATTAGAATTTTTCTGTTGCTAATTTGGGGAAACTCAGTAGTCACTGTCTTGTGCTCTCCTAGCTTTTTACAAATGATCCGGAGTATGACTAAGTCAGGGTTTCAGTCCTACCCCTATTCAATTAACGGGCAAGGCTCAGGCCTGTGTTTGCAAAAGGATGCAAATAGAGCACCCTCCTGTGGCCGCCTGCAATAGCTAAGAGTTGTGCAATGGCCCATCCAGTTACAGCAATGTGGTTGATTTGACAAAAGACAAGCCAGAAAAGACACAGCCGGCATTCTACAAGAATGAACTGTGATATCCTTTTGATGGCTGTAATTTATTCTGCATAGTCCCCGGACTGAAACGATCAATTAGCAGCCTGAAATGTACTGTGAAGTAAATTGTCACACTCCCTATTACAGGATGGTTATCGTATATTTATAAGGTGCATTTTCTGCAATCAGAGCCAACAAGGTGTTGAGTGATAAAAGCAATTCTTGGAGAAAAAAAGAGAGGATGGGGGTGGGGGGGAATCCTGGCATTGTATAGAGGAAGACAAAATATTTAAGATAGTCTGATATGGCACCTTCTTTCTATGGATGTTAGAATTTATATTTAGGACTCAAGAGGAAACTTAAAATGGCAGCCTCACTCTTGCCAGGTAGAAATTTAAGATATTTCAGCAGGTGAAGTTCTTGGTGAAGAAATCTGACTTTTGTTTGAGAAAGCACGTGCCTTTTTAAAAAAACAAAACAAAACACATTCTTTTGTGATCAGTCTAAGCTTTCCCAACTTGTGTCGACTGTAGTTGACAGGATTTGTAGTCCCACAAATCTGAAGGATATCAGTATGGAGAGGTTGGGAGTAACTGCATTTTTTGAATGTTGGCTTTCTTCTGGTTTATAATATAACCAGTCAAGTATTGGTCAAATTACAAAATACTCCTTTATCTGAACAGTAACAATGCACAGCAATAATAATGTTAATTGGAATAGCAACAATTTTCTGAAAGGTTCCACAGTCCAGTTCCTTCTAAAAGAATCATAGTGCAGTAGGCCAAAATTATTTAAGCCATAAAAACATAAAAACAGCAATGGATTTAGAAAATACCCTCTACTCCTCCCAGATGTCCATGATTTGTTCCACCATGATTGTTGTTTTATGTTTGATTCTTGCTTCTACATTGTTTAATGCATATGGCCTGGAATTCCGAGAATTGCATTTCTATTTCTATGCATCTAGAGGGGCTATGTGGCTTTAGCAGCAGGCTACCTATCTAACTGTGGCCATCTGGAAACCAATGTTTGAAATAGAAGCATTTGTCAAAACAATTGTATTAAGAGATAGGCATGGGGTCTGGTATTCAAAGGAAACAATCACAAATTTCACGATATCCAAATAGGGAGCCTGTGTCCCTCCAGATGTTGGGGCATAGTGCTTCCAGCACTTTCACAACTGGCCATATGGACTAGGGCTGCTTGGAGTTATCGTTCAGCTACTTGCCAAGAGCCACAAGTTCTCCACCTCTGTGCTAATTAGACTACTTAACCCATGGTGCATAAATGGATTTGCTGTTTGGAAGGAATCCATGCATGGCCAGAGAAAACTGGGCTTTGTGACATAACTGAAAACAGTGAAAACATTTTCTTAAAATAAGGTACATGTTATTGTTTCATGTGGAAAGCAAAAAAAAAAAAGTAATTCTAGAGATTGCTTTCAAAGACCATCATATAATAAAAAGATTGGCATATGCAACAGTAGCCCTAACAATATTTCCATCATCTATCAATTGATATATCAGTTATTTAGCACCAAATGATATAGGGGCCTCAACAAATCCACTTTGTAACATTTAGCTTGCTTATTTTTGCTGGTTAACAACCAAAGCATCTAAACAATTCCAAATGAAACCTACCCATCATCTCCCCAAAATAATGAAATCCATCCATCCATCCATATCACATTTATCCATCTATCAACAAGCCTTAGGGAACAAGATATGGTAGTTATTCAGATGTGGGGTTTTGTGTTTCTTCTACCCCACTCCACCCACCATAAGGGCAATCCTAAATCTTCTATGACCATAAAGGCAACCCTAAATCTTCTATGCTTGGGAGAAAAACGGTATTTGCTTTGAGGCTGATATTTTATACACTGGTGTTTAAGGTGGTATTTTATACATTGGTGCCAGCATCACTCACCAACGTGTTTTGCTATGGCTTTCTTCAGAGGTTTTCCCCCAACCATCCTATTTGCTTTGCATGTGTGTATGAATTATATTGGCTCTGTGCCCTATCTGTATGCTTTTGGTAACATGTGCAGAAGAAAATTAATTTCCATCTACTTGCATCTCCTTCAAGCTTCCATTCCCTTTGCACATATTGGGTATTTCCAGTTGTTGTTTTTTAAATCACATCATTGCTATACCTTATTAATAACATGTTATTGGCATGGAGTAGGGGATATAACTCCCACTTGTGATCCCTTTGTGTTTCCACAGCTTTTTTTTTTTTAATAAAAAACAGGAGAACAAATCTGTTAATAGGATGACTACTGATAGGGAGAGCTAGGACCCTCTGCTTGGATGCAGTACGTGCTTTGTGGGATCACGTGCTGCAGCAGTTATTGGCCATATTGGTTGGACATCTTGGCAGTGTAGCTCCAACAAAGCTAGAAGGCACCAAGTCAGGGAGAGACGCATTAAAGGATGTCTCAGTTATGATTATCTTGGATCTTACCATGTAGAGCTAACTATCATGAACCAAGTGTCTTGAGGATAAATTTGTATATACTTCTTAATTCCTTGACAACAGTATTATAGCATTTACATGGGTGGATGAGATATTGGAAGTTATAGATTGCACAGAGTTTCTGTACATCTTTCCAACATAATTTTTTTCAGAGCTGGCTTCATACATGCAACCAAGTCAGCTAATATTGAAGTAATAACATGCATATAAAAACTGCCTTAGGAGAGATGAACAAGGAAACCATAGAGTGGACACCTGGGAACATATTCAGAAGGCAGTTCCTTGTTGAACATCACTGTGGAAATGGAGCCGTATCCACAGCTGCAAAAGAAGATCTGATCTGCTCCAAAAGAATCTGTGGACACTTTTATTGATTGCACTCTTCTTCTTCATCATCAGTATCATCATCATCATCATCATCAACAACAACAACATTATTATTGGTGGTAGCAGCAACATTTCTATAGCCCTGTGGTTAAAACCTGTGGTTAAAACCCTTAGGCCACATACAGTCAGAAATCCAAACACTTGGTATGACTTCCTGTTCACCATGCAACCCCACCAATTTGTCCCTGTGGGGATGCATCTTCCAGTGGCAAAAAATTGCCCCCCTTCTGTTTAAATGATACACTTTCTTGCTGGCCTTGCATCGTGCTCCTTTGACAAGTAACTATAGCAAATGCAGAAGTTTACCATCAATTAGCCCTTTGTAAAGTAGGAAGAGGCAACTCCTGTTTTACAAGAAGTTGCCAAATAATCACAGAAAGCATATGCTAGCATAGGAAAGAGTCCTGAATCAGACTAATGATTCATCTAGCCCCATGTCCTATGTCCACTGTGACCAGTCAGGTTCTTCTAGAAAGCTCAGAGAGGCTCTCTCTTAAAATTGTTCCTGCATCACTAATATTCAGGGTAAACTGCCTCAAAACGTGTAAATTCTATAAAGCAATTTAAACGTTTGTAGAGCTGTCCTTGGCAAACTAAATTAATGGCCATCACCATAGATTTTGATGGTTAATTCCAAATTAATTATATTTTGAATCTACTATATACTGCCAACTAATTTCTCTAAGTGACCCCAAGTTATAATATATGGATAAATATTTGTATTTATATTCATCATGTTCTTATCACATACTATCTCAACCTTTCTTAGCTTTTTTTCTAAAGTAAAGAAGTCTTCAATATCTTTATTTCTTATGGAGAAACTTCTCAAGCTTCTGATTATTTTTCTAACTTTTTCTAAGTTTTCCACCTCTGAGTTGGGTTTTTGTTTTGTTTTTTTTGGATGGGGGGACCCTAAGGCAATCCCCAAATCAGTTAGATTGCATACCAACATCAAAATATTGACTTTATTTTCGTTGTCTGTTCAAGCAATCCCAACCAAGTTGCTCCTAATGTTGATGTTTTCCAGTGAGCTCATCACCATAAATGTAAGATGTATTTCCGGAATGAACACCAATTCAAACTCATATATCCTGTATGTAACACAAGCCTCAGATTTTTTGTCATAATAAGCAACACTCTATGTGTAGTTGTGTTTCCTGTCCATCCTGATGGAAGACCCAAACTCTTCCACTGCAACGTATAAGGGGAAAAAGGCTCCAGATTGCTCGAGTGACTATTCCATATGGCATTTTGCTATCCAGGCATGGATTCACCCACATTTACATTAAATGTGGAGTAATAATAATAATAATAATAATAATAATAATAAGCCACAAAACAGTTATTAAATCATCACCGTCATTTGTTGTGTGGGCAGAAGAGAAAGATGTACTCTTTGGTTCACAGGAGCTCTGGTCATTTTTAATTAATTAATTAATTAGTTGAGATTTGTATTCAGTCTTTCCATCAGGAGTTCATGGCAGCCTTGAATGTGTCTTTCTCCCATTTTCCCCCAGAACCACCATCTTGTAAGGTAGATTGGGCTGAGAATGACTGGCCCAAAGTCATGCAGGGAACATCAGTGGTTGCAGGTAGGCTAGAGCCTGAATCTCCCTGTTCTTATTTTTGGTATCAATATTCTATGAGCGTGGATCCTTCCATGCATGAGATGGAGGTGTCAACAAATTTAGAGATGTTTGTGGCTCACAAGAGTATTTTAAAAACAACAACAACAAAATCATTTTGAATAGAAGGGAAAGTCAAAGACAGTTCAGTGAAAACTGAGTGTGCTCATGGCCCACATAATGTTGATGGTTCAGGGCAAAGGAGTAGAATAGAGGATGGTGCAACATTTGCTTCTGCTTGTGAAGGACTACTTAGATCAGATGCAATATCCACTTGACCAACTTCCCATTTCTTGGTCCACTCCTCAGTATCTTATGAATCCAAGACCTTCCATTCTATTCCTTCATTTTTTAAATCTTTTTATCTGTCACTCGCTGTCTAAAAGTTTTGAGGCCTGCCAGTCATAGAAAGCATTGTGCGAAAGTGGGTGAGTAGCTAAATGGGAAAAAAAGTAGGGCAGGACAAACACCATCTTCCTCTTAACGCCTCAAAGCATGTAGTGTTATCATCAACAGCTCTGGGAAAGGGCCTGTTAAAGGAACATCAGTTAACATATTCATGGATGCTCAGAGAACAATGAGAAACTCCCATAACAATATCACTGTTTGTAGTAGGTAATTCAGAGATGGGTGTTCTTCAGTCAGTTGACCTCCACATTTGAAATGCGTTCCTGCAAAGTGGGCTCAACCTCCAGCCTCTTTGAATGCCCACACCAAATTGCCCACTTTCTTAAATGTTCCTCTAATGGACTCATCAAGACACACTGTCTTGCTCCTCCTGCCAACCCCTCCCCCAGAGCAATCCTGCCCCTAACTCATTTTTCTCAACTCTGTAATCAAGAGCCCAATTTTGTCATTTGGAAGTACTAATTATCTAATCATGCCATGCTGCTGAAACACACTTGTCTGCCCAATTAGCTAGGACAATTATTAAAATTCAGAGGCCTAATTATGTCTCTATTTAATGCTGGCAAATCTTGTGCTGCAGCAGTAATTAAAATCCCTCTCTTTTGCCTCTGCCTTAAGGGCAGTGGCTGATTAGGAACCTGTCAGAGGCGGTGTTCAAGCAAAGCAGTCAAGCATACGGTGCAACATGACCCTACGTTGTTAAGCGTGTCAACATATTAACCTGAATTCCCTTCAGCCCACAGACTCACGTGGGAGAAAAGGAGGGGAAAAGGGGGGGGGGGCTAAACCATGTATCATTTTATTTTAAAAAGTTCTTTTTAATTAATACTATAAGAAATCCTACATGGGGTTTGAGTGACGAAAGAAAGTCACAGGATTACTTCTCATTATAACTTCCGAGCAAAGTGCTTTACAGCTCTGGCTTTAGAAGAGATTTTGTTTTTATTTCCTCCCCCCCCCCTTTTTTTTTGTTGCTACTGCTAATTGATGAGAGAAAGCAAATGCAACTTGAATTTTGAAAGACATAGAACCAGAGTCATAAAATGTGAAAATATGCATGTAACATTTTAAGAAGTTTATAAAAAATTTAAATATCAACATAATTCCCTTTCTTTTATAGCAGCTGATTAACTTGGAAGTCATTATTAAACAAGGAGTCAGGCAAAATTAGATGGCAAACCTCTCAGCTCTTCAGTCAATGTTTGATCTTAATGGAAGTTCCCTGAGGGCTCATTTTAGGTGAGAATTTTCCAAAGGATCACATCTCTGGGATGTCACAATGGACCTGATCAGGAGAGGAAATACCAAGAGAACAGCCTTTGGGGGTATGTGGCGTGTATCAGGTCGAGGTTTAGTTCCAGAGTAGCAGCAGTACACATGCCCTACCTCCTGTCAATGGCCTTGCTCTGAGCCTCTTTTGATGAAGTGCAAATCTGCCTTCTGACTTGTTCTGTTGGCCTGTCGGCATGTTTTCTTCTTGTCAGCAGCAATTGACTGGTTAGGTTCACCCTTGTACGGCAATTGTAACAGCTCATTGACAGGCTAGTGACCCAGCCAGACCCGATAATGGAAAACTATTGATTTTTATGGGGCTCAGCAGATCTGGAATGCATGGCCAATGTAATATCATCAATTGCCTTGGAGTCTGATAGACAGAGTATCAAAGATCTTCTGCTTAGCCTGACAGTTTGCTGGCAAAAAACACAAACTGGACTTTATCAGCTTGTCCCAGAAATTAACCAGGAACAATAAGTTCCTGGTTAAACAATAAGGATAAAGTCACACATTACTTTTTGCAAGAGGTAAGCAATGAAATTTCTTCTGTGTTACCTTTGGCAAGATGTGAGTGCTTGTCAGAACAGGCATAAAATAAGCTTTGGAACAATCAATCTACAATAGGCATGCTGTTGAAATTGACTAGATATGGTAAACTGGATTATTTCAAACAGGAACACTTGGTAGTGCAAAATGTATAGCCCACGAAGCTCCTTTTAAACATAACAAATGATCTACTGTTGAAGCTTGCCTTATATTCTTTGGAAATAACAATGGAAATTCATTGGAAATAACCATGAATTTGATCCTACCCCAAATGACTGAATTCACACATCACTCTAAGCAGAAACAGGCAATCTTTTAGCAATTGGGAGTCACACTTTCCTCCTCCTCTCAGCTACAGGGATGTAAGGGAGTTAGATGTGATGACTAGAGAGGTGAAGGCCCACATTTTCCACCTGTTTATAGAGAGAGGATGGGAAGAAGCTAAGCACAATGGAAGTATTGAACTTTAAAAAAAAACAGGTGGAAATACAGCACTGAAAAACAGAATTTTTCATTGAACTTTGGCAATGCCGTCTTATGGAGCTGGATGTCTATATGCAACTTAAAGGCTGCAGGTTGTCTACTCCTGCTTAAAAGCATAGTTCACAAATGATAATGATGGATGCATGCAACATTCTAAGTCAAAACCAATAAACTACATCACAGTTTAAGTCAATAATTTGAATTGTAAATTATTCTTCAGGTTTATTATCTAACTGTGCTTATTTTTAATGAACTTTTTAATGAACTCTTTACTGAAAGTACAGCATTTTCATATCAAGGTTGTTGCTATAATTATTTATTTTTGTTATTTTAAATCAACCACTTAGGTGAACAGCAATATACAGAATACTAAAAGAATAAATATAGAAATTAATTGTTGGCATCACATAGAACTCCATTGCCTCTCGATAATGTGCACCCTCTAAAGACAACACTACCACCTTTCTCCTGGATTTGATTTTCACAGCCACATCATTAGGAGTTTATCATAGTAGGAAATCTCAAATATTCTTCTTGTTTGGAGTCCGCTCTGTGCACTTGAATGCTTGTGGTTTTGACCTGTATGGCCCTTAGACCTCCATTAAGAACAAAGGTAACTGTGGCAGTGAACTTCCATTATCAGATGGACTTGAGTGATCTTACCCTCCAAAGCACCACTAGATGGCAGGAAAGAGATAGACCTTTTGCTTCCACCTTGTAGGTGTCCAGTGTGTTGTAATCCCTAACTGGTAGCTTCAATCTACTGGAATCCTATTCTCACTGTGAGGTCTTTAGCAAGCATTTCTGTTGTAAGAAATATTCATCATTTCAGTGTCTGTGCAAGAAAATGGTCAATGTAATGGACCCAAGCTAAAGTGGACCCTTAGACTGCAGGGTTATAGCCAGTTGGTCCATCTCAAATTCTAGCTGTGTCAGCTCAAGTCAGCCATCCCCACTCAAACATGGCAAATTTTCACCCAGGGCAGAATTGGCACTAATGGAGCTGGCAATTTCATTGACTCCTGTCTCTTGACATCAGGTCATCCTTTATAAGAAGCCTGTCAATATGAGCCAAAAGAAAATACCATAATATTCTGAACATAATGAGACATGTGGGGGACTATGCTTCAAAGACAATGGCAGGATCTACTTGGACATTTACCACATTTAGCTGTGGTCCACTAGGATGACTCTTGAATTTTGAACCTACACAGATGATTTACCATTTAACAGCATAGGTCTCTTTGGTTTCATTTATTCCACCCCGTCAGTCCTCTAATTGATATTGGCAATGGGATCACCACAGCCTCTATGGGCAGGGCTCCTGCTCTTTTCCTCAATTCCATAATTTGATACAGTGAATGTAGAACCAACATGCCATCTCTCTCAAACTGATACAGGGTGGGACAGATGGAATTATGTGGATTCCATCTGTCCCACTTGAATAAACATGTGAAGAACCTCAGTTTTAGGTTTTTCTTTGTTGTGGTTCCAACCCAATGGAATTCTACAAAGAAATTATGTCAAAGGCCTAGAGATTCTGTCAACAGGACAACTCTCCAGAAACTGGACAGAACAGAACCAAATTTGGAAGCAGTGGGGAGAAGCCAGCAAAAGAAAGATTGAGTTTGAAAATGAGCCATATCTGGCTGGGGACTATGAAAAAAAAAACATTCCAGAAAAATTTTCACATCCATCCATATGAGAAAGACAGCTGAGCAGCACCTTGAAGCATTACTGACTGACCCATTCTAAGTCGCCTTCCCTCCTGGTCAACTGATCCTGAGCACAGCATACAGTCGTGTGAAAAAGAAAGTACACCCTCTTTGAGTTCTATGGCTTTACGTATCAGGACATAACAAAAATCATCTGGTCCTTAGCAGTTCTCAAAAGCAGGTAAATACAACCTCAGATGAACAACAACACATGACATATTACACCATGTCATCATTTATTTTGCAAAAAGAAAGCCAAAATGGAGAAGCCATGTGTGAAAAACTAAGTACACCCTTACTGCTTCCATAGGTATGAAGAGGCTAAGTAGCAGCCAGGTGCTGCTAATCAAATGCCCTTGATCAATTGATCGTCAGCAAGTGTGACTACCTCTATAAAAGCCGAAGTTTTAGGAGTTTGCTGGTCTTGAGCGTTGAGGTGTGTGTTAACACAATGCCAAAGAGTAAAGACATCAGCAATGATCTTAGAGATGCAATTGTTGCTGCCCATCAATCTGGGAAGGGTTATAAGAGTTACATCTCAGACTCTACAGGCCTCAGCATGTGAAATGTTAAAGTTCATGACAGTACAATTAGAAAAGACTGAACAAGTATGGACCTGGGCACCTTGCAGTCATTGAGTTGACCACGAACTTCTCTGTACAGCAAAGTATTCTAGAGTCAAATGTGAGGCCATCTGTCCAACAGCTAAAGCTTGGCCAACATTGGGTCATGCAACAGGACAATGATCCCAAGCACACCAGCAAATCTACAACAGAATGGCTGAAAAAGAAAAGAATCAAGGTGTTGCAATGGCCCAGTCAAAGTCCAGACCTCAACCCGATTGAAATGCTGTGGCAGGACCTCAAGAGAGCTGTGCATAAACAAATGCCCGTAAACCTCCATGAACTGAAGCAATGTTGTAAAGAAGAGTAGGCCAAAATTCCTCCACAACAATGTGAGAGACTGATAAAGTCATACAGAAAACAATTACTTCAAGTTATTGCTGCTAAAGGTGGTTCTACAAGCTATTGGATCATAAGGTGTACTTAGTTTTCACACATGGCTTCTCCATTTTGGCTTTCTTTTTGCAAAATAAATGATGACATGGTGTTGTTGTTCATGTGAGGTTGTATTTACCTACTTTTGAGAACTGCTAAGGACCAGATGATTTTTATTATGTCCTGATACATAAAACCATAGAACTCAAAAAGGGTATACTTTCTTTTCCACACAACCGTATGCAATCCAACCTGTGCTTCCCAGTGCACAGAAACACACAAAGACATAACATGATGGAAAAGCAGAAACATGCACGTTGAGACATAACCCATTATTTCATTACACAGAAGGAAATACCTATGGTCACTGGTGATAAACGGAATTAAAAGAGTTCAGAAAGTTATGCTCTGCTTACTTTCCCTAATTTGTTAATCACAGATTTTCTGCTTCACCAGGGGAAAAGGCTCTTTTCCTGGTGTTATAGATTGGAAGCAGGATCAGATTTTCACATTTTACTATGTGGCACTAGTTTGCATAATCCTGATTTTGTACTGTTTGGCCCAGTCTTGAAGCATTCTTGCTCAAAGCCAGTATCCAGAGGAAGCTGAAAATCTAGAACAAAAGGCTTCTTTGCGTAAATTCATTTTAACCCTCACAAAAAGAACTACATAAACACTGTGTTTGGCTGTTGTTTTCTCTGAAACAAATGGCAAGCCCAGTAGCTTGCCCAAAAACCAAAGGTTTCGGATGCAAGTAGGGTGATCTGTAGAGACAATATAAAAAAATGCATATGTCTGGGAAGGGGCTAAGCCATCAACTCAGATTCAGGTAACAGAAACAAATGAACAAAATAAATACTTAGTACAGCATCTGTTTAACATTCTAAAATATGAAAGCTGAGAAGCCTGGAGCATTAGCAACTGTATGAGAATTGTGGCCAGTATTGGAACTATTGAGAAACAGCTCTTACTGAGTTCTTTAAAATTTAGCCATCCTTAAATATACACATTCTTGGAGTGGTTAAGGTTGTGCACCAATGAACGCATATATGAGCACACATGGCATAAAAGTGACTAAATACTGGCAGTCAATGACTGAGCCTTTTAAAAACTGGGCAAATAAAACTAGGTTTTCCTGGCATTAAGAGAGCAAAGAAGGCCTTCCTGAATAGGGAGACAGGTAGTCAGAAACCTCCCAAGAGTTGCATTTGATTGTGATAGAATATAAATGTAATAAACATATAAACACAGTTCAGGAACAAGACAGCACCACTGAGAAGGTTCCCTCCTCAGATGTTGTCTGCCTCTGTAATGATGGAGGTACTCAGAGGAAGGCTTCAGATGAGAATCTCAGTACACAGGTGTCATGGAAAAAACCACGTTAAACACGGGAGGCAGACACACCATAAAACAAGTCACTTCAAAGTTCTAAAAGCTTTATTAAATGTTAGTTCAACAAGCAAGTAAAATTCAACCAATAGCATACAAGGTACTCATTTAGATTCACATTGCAATGCCGACCATCACGAGGAAGTGGTCAGGTAAGACAGCTTAGCCGTGTGGCACCGACCCCCTCAGATGCAATCCTTTTTATTCTCAAAAGCCACAAACCACAGACATGACTCCTAGGTTTAGCAACTGAATTATAACTTCTTTGGTGCTAATTTTACCATACTTTACCATACTTCCCTTGTCACGTCTTTTCCCATCAGCAAGTTTGCTTTGTCTTGCATTTCACATTTCCTGTCATTGCCCTACAGATCATAAGAAGCTAACTTGGTTTTATTAAATGCAATCAAAACTAACATTAAAACATATAGAAGGCTACTAATAATTTTCCTTTCACACAGGTAAATATGCCCAACAGCCTAAAGATCTTGTATTTTCATCTTTGCCCCCAAATATTTTATGGCAAAGCCAGTCCTTGTCATATTATGCTTTAGACATGGTTTTGTAACTTTTCCCAAACTAACCGGGAACAATGACTTTTTGCAGAGATCTTCAGAATTTACGTTTGAGCAGGGCCTCTAAAATCTATGTGAGAAGTTCACTGATGAGGGAGACAATATTTGTGAGATTTATATACAACATGGCTGGTCTAAATTAGCCTTGTTTGTTTAATGAAATACTAACAAATCTTCCTTAGTTATTCCTTTAATTGAATTGATTGAACTGGGTTGCGGGGGGGGGGGGGCGGTGGATTACTTACACTGGCAGGTTGCACGTTGATAATTTTGTTTAGAAAATAAAGGAAATAAGCTCTCAAATTCATTCAGACTCCCTTTATGTATCAGTAGGACCCACGTGAAGCTCTGATAACATTTAGTGGCAAACATAGGGGAAAAATTAGAAAAAAGATGGAAGAGGGCAAATTCTTTTTCTGTAAACACAACTGTAAAGTTCTAAAATAGGCATAATGCAGTTGAAGAAAGAAAAACACCCAGACCTGATAAACCCTCAACCCCTGAAAATTTTGGGCAGGCTACATGCAACATGGCCTTTCCATTTTGGATCTCTCCAGATGTGATTCTCTGTTTTCCCAAATAACATTGAGTGTGTTCCCCCCATCTCTTTTCCAGTCACCAAAAAGTTGCCCTTACATAACCTATAGTGTCTGGCCTTCTCCTCTGAGGTTTCAGAAAAAGTCTTTCTGGAAATGCTAGGGGTTAAGTTGCAGCATTTTGAATACAACACATGAGCCCTACCACTAACCTATAGCTTTTCCTTTAAAAACAGAAAACTTTCCTCTAAAACAAGCAGTCTTTTAACTCTTTCCCTAAGAACCAGAACTTCAGGAGATTGACTTTGTGATCTCATGCAAGCCAGATAGGAACTTCAGGATGCAGCTATGCGGACCCTCTTTTGCATTACAAACCATTATTTGACAGCCTGGGGTATTTTTGTCTCAACTCAGGGAGGCTTTTCCTTGCTGGATTCATATTGTACAAACGGAACTACACAAAGAATATCTCCTCACATCTGGCACATGGCCATTGTTTGTTGGATCTATAGCATGTCACCTAAAACAGAAGTGGGCATCTCATTCCCTGTAGCTCACGCATGGCCCCAAACCCATTTTTTGATCATCAGAGCCTCCAAAGATTATGCTTGTGAAATCTGGCAGCAAATCATTTGATTTTCAGCAGGATGACTTCTTGCATTAAGAAAACAAAGTTAAATCTCTGATAGGCTTAATGCATATATTTTGCTTTAAAATTTAAACCTTTAGTAAACTCTCTACTGAAAGCATTTTCAGACCAAAACTTTTAGTGCCACACCTTCTGTTGATGTCACTGTCATGTCCACTGCAACCCTCCGAGGCCTAAAAAGGGATGACAACAAAGGCCCCTCCTGACTGAAGCTGCTCATTTATGTCCTAAAAGATGGTCCATGTAATCATTGTTAACAGTGCTGACTGCTTGTAGCAGGGGGCTGAATTTAGCACTACCATGAAACTATGTATTGTAATAGTAGTGCTATTACACTACTATTACCACCATAATGAAGAAAGCTATGAACATTTTCTTAGGCAGCTATCCTGACTTTTCATCAACACACTGCAGTGGAAAGTGGAAATGTGAAAGATTTGATCCTCAAAATGTAGTGCTTTAGAATTTAAAAATAATGTCAGGGCTGAAAATTTGTGATAAATGCTATTTGTGAAGCTTGGGGCAATGCACATGTAATAGCAGAAGAGTTACTAAGAGAACAAATAGACCAGGCTTAAATCAAGCCCATCTTTCAGGGTTTGTTTTCTTGTTTTGTTTTTGTTTTTTTTTTAAATATGGCTATCATTTTATTTTAGTAGCTGCCAAGATCTCAAAGTGCATTAGATTGACATCACAGTGTTCATACTCTATTCTATAAAACAACACCTTGAGCAAGTGGAATTGTAAAGCCAGCATTTTTTTTTCACCCCTAATTAAATCATTTGCCATCTGCTCCATCTTGCAAAGAAATTATGTTAGCCTGCAGGTATCTTAATTTGTTTGCTTCTGGTGGTGATAGGATGAGCTTATCTGGCATGTTTCCAGGTAAAATCAGAAACTGCCTTGAATTTTTTATGAACATTTTGATGACGTCTTATACATTCATTATGAAGCAGAACTTCACTGTTTTGGCCTTTATGCCTATACTGGAGTTGTTTTCATTTAAAATTTCCCAGTAGTCAAGGTAGGATTAGGGGGCATCATCCAGCTTAGTAAGGAATCAAAACTTGTCTATGGCAAGGTGGTGCTTCAATACTTTACTGTCTTGGTTCTTCCTTGATTAACTATGTCAACTAATAATTCAGCTATGCAAGTAAGGGAGGGGATGTGCATTCATAAAGAGCTATCTTGCATGCATGCATGCATGCATGCACGCACAAATAAATAAATAAATGCAAATAATTTTAATTCGGCATTAAAGTGGCAGTGTAGCCTTTTCATTGCTAATCGTATTTCTAGCCAATATTTTCTAATAACTTTCAGCTGCATTAAATTCAAGAATATAATTGTGAAGCTTATGTTCTATATAGCTGCTTAACAGGGTGATGAACAGAAAATGTAACAAGGTAGACATTGAACCTAATTTTGTTTTGGCTGTTTTTGCTACTGAAGTTGTCATTGTGTTCCCTACAGTTTCTACAGCCAAGTAAGTAGTTAGCTATACATTTTACATGATATTGTTGGCTTCTTCATGGAAAAAGGCATATGAAAGGCAATTCGAGTAAGTGGTGTTATACTACATTACATTGGCACGATCAGTTTAATCTTAACTCATACTGTGATGTATCAGTCATTCCTTTTACACTGTGTTCCAAATAAGCAGAAATGAAAATTGTAGGATTTATTATTCTAGCACAAACAGAAGGATGAACAAGCTGCATTGGGTTGTGCTTCAGAGAACATACGTAATTTGTTTCTGTTAGTCAAGAGATACAGAAACAATGCTAACAAGGGCAGATCCCTTAAATTTCTCACAATCATGCTTGCAACAAAACTTCAGGAAAAAAAAAGTAAGCATAAAATGTTTGCCCTCAAAATATATTTTTTATATCCTGTTTCTCCAATAAAATATGTTGCACCAGCTAGACTATAGCTCGATATCTGCTGGCTTTCTTCATATATTTTATCTATTTACAGTTGCAAGAAAAAGTATGTGAACCTTTTGGAATTTCATGGTGTTCTGCATTAATTTGTCATAAAATGTGATCTGACCATCATCTAAGTCAAGAGTATTGAGAAATATAATGTGCCTAAAATAATAACACAAAAACAATTCTGATCCTTCATGTCTTTATTGAACACACTCATTCAACATTCAAAATGCTAGTGGAAAAAGTAAGTGAACCCTTGGAATCAATAACTGGTTGACCCCCCCTTGGCAGCAATAACCTCAACCAGGCACTTCCTGTAGCTGTGGATCAGACCTGCACATCATTCAGGAGGGATTTTAGCCCATTCTTCCTGGCAGAACTGCTTTAGCTCTGTCGTATTCTTTGGACGTCATGTGTATGGCTCTCTTCAAGTCATTCCATAGCATCTCTATTGGGTTGAGGTCTGGGCTCTGACTTGGCCACTCCAAAAGGCAGATTTTGTTTTTCTGAAGCCATTCTGTTGTGGACTTGCTCCGGTGTTTTGGGTCATTGTCCTGTTGCATCACCCAACTTCTACAGAGTTTCAGCTGATGTACAGACATTCTCACATTATCCTGAAGAATTTTTTTGATACACTTGGGAATTCATCTTCCCCTCAATGACTGCAAGCTGGCCAGGCCCTGATGCAACAAAGCAGGCCCAAATCATGATGTTTCCTCCACCATACTTTACGGTTGGGATGATGTTTTCATGATGATATGCAGTGCCCTTTTTAAGACAGATGTAGTGCTGTGTGTTCTTTCCAAATAGTTCAATCTTTGTTTCATCAGTCCACAAAACATTTTGCCAATACCACTGTGGAGTGTCAATGTGCTCTTTCGCAAACTTCAGGCGTGCAGCAATGTTCTTTGTAGTAAGCAGCAGCTTCCTTCGTGGTGTCCTGCCATAGACACCCTGCTTGTTCAATGTCTTATGTACTGTAGACTCATGAACACAGATGTTAGCCAGTTCCAATGATGCCTTCAAATCTTTGGCTGTCACTTGGGGTTGTTTCTTTACCTCATTGATGAGTCTTCGTTGTGCTCTTGGGGCCATTTTGATTGGGCGCCCACTTCTTGGTAGAGTAGCCACAGTCCCAAAGTGTCTCCATTTGTACATCATTTGCCTAACTGTAGACTGGTGAATTTCTAAGGTCTTTGAAATCACTTTGTAACCCTTTCCAGCTTTATGTAAATCAACAATTCTTGATCATAGATCCTCTGAAAGCTCTTTTTGGTGAGGCATGGCTTACATAAGCGTATTCTTCTTGTGCGGAGCAAACTCAAAAAGTTTGAGTGGTTTTTATCAGTCAACGTAGCTCTAGTTCACACCTCCAAATTCATTTTCTTAACAAGACTCCAGGCAGGTATGCTAACACCTGACTCCAGTTAGCTTTTTTGAGATCAACTCAAGGGTTCACATACTTTTTACACTAGTACTATGAGGTTTTTATGGTTGTTCTCAATAAAGACATGAAGAATCAGAATTGTTTTTGTGTTATTATTTTAGGCACATTATATTTGTCAATTCTGTTGACTTAGATGACGGTCAGATCACATTTTATGACAAATTAATGCAGAACACCATGAAATTCCAAAAGGTTCACATACTTTTTCTTGCAACTGTATATATTTTATCTATTTCTTCATATATTATCAAATTTGTCACTGCCCATCTTGTTAAAATGACTCTGGGTGGTTTACAAGGCTATTAAAATAAATTAAAATTACAATATAAAATAATCTTAAACAAATAGAAAATAAATATAATCCAAGAGTAGATGTTAAAACTGGCAGTAACTCAGGGAGCGTCATCAAGGCGCCAGCCACCCCCAGAATTTAAAGCTTTTGAGTGTGAGAAATGAAACATCTAGATCTTGTGAATGGCATCTCAGTAGTAGTAGTAGTAGTAGTGTGTGTGTGTGTGTGTGTGTATATACACACATACACATACATACATACATATACTGCATGATGCATACTATACAATCTATAAGAAAATTCTGTACAATAATGAAATATTCTGTATTCTTTCTGAAGCACCATGCATGAGAAATATTTATAATGCAAATTGTTATTCTAATTTCAAGTGATTCAGAAAAAAAATTCACCATTCTTAACTGTAAGGGGGATCAGCTACTAGAAATTGTACACTGCTATAAGCACTTGGTAACCTCTTACAGGCCCCGTTCTCTCACCATGTTTAACCAGATCACCGGGAAAAGGGAAGAATAGCTAAAATGTCATTGGAACACCATCCACCCTCCCTACAGATCAGGACTGAACCCAAATCACAACCAGTCTTGCACAGAATTAAACTATCTCAACCTCATCAGTCAGTAATGGAAACCCCAAACCCAGTTAACTGCCCCATTTTGTCAACCTAACCCCCCAAGAAAAAAAACTATAGAAACCAGAACGTGGATGCTGTAAAATGGGATTAGCTGACTACTCCTCAAGCAATCCACACATTATACAATTTAACTAAATTGTGTCACATATCAATGGTAAAGTATTGTTAATATTATTCTGTTATACGCAAGTTCAGTACTGGAGTGTCTTTCTACATCTTATAAGCCCCACATTTAAGCAAATTCTTTTTCTAGTGAATAAGCAAAAGTCAAATCCTTGTTTTTGTTCTAAAAGCAGGACAAAAGTGGAGTAATAACGAAGAGTAGATGAAAGAGAGGCAAAGCTTCAGGCAAGAAGCCCAAGAGAAGTGGTAGTTGAAAAGTACAGGTCTAGCAGCAACCTAGAGAACCTGCAAGAAAATATAAGAATAAGGACACTGAGAAATAAGGCTGGTAGAAAGGAGGGCCTAGGAACAAATCTTTAGCTCTTGAAAGGAGTCAGGACTGAAATCCTTTCAAGTGATGATTGAGCCAACATTGTACAGTGTCACTTCCAATCCTTATCTGTAATCAAACTATATACTTCTATATGCATATTCATGCAAAGAACCAGCATTGCACTCATTATCTATTTCATGAAAAAAGCATTAACTCCATCCTTTTTCCATCTGAACAGCTAACCAGTGCTATTTCTTGTTACTTCACTTGGCTGCCACATGTGCAGAAAGAGGAAGTAAACGGCTCTCTATCTGAATGTGAGCTTCCCGACACTGAATCCATAAAATGTGACAATTTGCTTAGGAATAACTGCAAACATGTATGATTGGTTAAACTGATTGAAATTCTGCACTGGCTATTGGATTTCAAGCAGATCAAGAACTATATTGTTTATATCCTACTACATCAGAAGATAGATTTATTTTTCTAAAGTAAGACTGATAAACATGATGTATTTATATGGCTACTAATGTTTTAAAAGAGCCAGTTTAGTGTAGTGGTTAAGGCAATAGGCTAGAAACTGGGAGACTGTGAGTTCTAGTCCCACCTTAGGCACAAAGCCAGCTGGGTGACCTTGGGCCAGCCACTCTCTCTCAGCCCTAATAAACAGGCAGTGGCAAACCACTTTTGAAATCTTGCCAGAAAACTGCAGGGATGTATCCAAGCAGTCGCTAGAAGTCAACACTGACTCAAAGGTACGAAAAAAGAAAAAGAAAACACCTAATGTCTTAACTTCAATTATGGCATTTTTCTGAAAAGTAAGGTTCATGTAAGTTAAGAATAAATTGGTATTTAATCGTAAAATGGTGGTTGACTTACCATAAGATGCCATTCGGTTCCCTAGAAATTGAATCTGACAGGAAAGCGCTAATGCCACTTCTTCCAGTCAGAAGGCAGGGCTTAAACTTCTGTATCCTGTGGAAATAGCCCCACCCAATTCAGTTGCCTACTAACTTCAGCTACAAGAGCAACCATTTCAACAGTCTTAATATATATCAACCAGTAACACTTAAGTGAAGCAAAGAAAATGAGTTAATAAGTATCACCCATCCATATCACATACATAAGACAATTCTGTGCACTTTAGAAATCTTTTAGATTAGGTCCATCTTCTGGTAACCAAAACGGCACCTCACATTAACTGCTATCCTCAATCCCTGAAAATGGAGCTAACAGTAAAGGGATAGATTAAAGCAAATGTACAACATGGGCCAATGTTTTATAACAATTACAACACACCACACATCCAAAGGCAACTTTCATGAGACAAATGCTTGATGAAGGTACAAGTCTCATACCAAATTGCTGCTCAGCTGTTAATGCCACCGATGTTGCCACTCATCTTGTCTCTGCAAGACCATTCTCAGGCTGGCCCTAAAATTGCTAAAGGTGTCTGCTCTCTCATGATCTCTGGCATCGTTTTTTTCCCCTTTCTTTTCTGTTGAGGCTTCACCCTTTTACCTTGGGCATCATTGAAATATCTGCACTGTCAACCCTGTTGACCCCAGAGACCATTTCCTTGACCTCTGAAATGAAAAAGGTTGACAGACTTTCTCTGGTTCAAAAGGAAGCAGCTGGTTTCTTGCAGTATCTAGGGGATTATTTCTTATTTAATGAAAGTAGATATTCTTTTTCTAACTCTCCACCAGCCCCACATCAATGGACCTGCCATTTGATTTCTTGCCCACAGAGGGATTGGATGCTAGATTGGCTCTGGACAGGTGATTAACTTGCCAGAACCTGAACCTCAGCTGCCAACGAACAGCTATCCGGCTGCCATAGAGTGACACTCTATGGTACTATCAGCAACCAGTTCTGCTGTCTTGGTGAATTCACTACTGTAAAGGTTTCCTTTAGTCTTCTAACATCTGAAGGCGGATATTTAAACAATTAGTGTGCCGTAATTAGCAGATCTTTTGTAGTGATAGAAGATATTAGCAAGGTTCTCACGCCAAGGATGTGGCTTCATGAACACTTTTCAATGCCTTGTCTGCTCTATGTTCCGTAGAATCTTTATGAAGCTCATTCCATCTAGAGATCAGGCTGCCAATAGGTTTGTTCACCTACAGAGACCCAAGCCAATCCACGGTCTCTTATGGTAATGTGTACAGTCTGTGAGCCATGAAAGGAGGTACTTCATACATAGTGATATATTTGACTGTCAAGGGAAATCAACTTTAATTTTTGGCAAAGCATCAATGCTGTGTAAACTGGAAAGCAGGATCTTCTCTCAAAGGCTGGAATTCTTTAAAGGCTTTACTGTAAGTGCTAATTTATTTCAAAACAAGACAAATATACATGCCTATTTAAACACTCAAATCCATACTTCTCATATGTACATCCAATGCCATTTATACATTGTGCCTGTCTTGTATTTAAAAATCCTTAGCAGGTCTGCTCACATGGTTCAGCGCTTGTAGGGCTTATCTGAATTTACCTAGGTCTATAGGAAAATGCTCAAGATTTCTTCATGGAGTTCTGTAGGAATTACGCAAGTGTATATCAGGATCTTTTTTATGATGGTTTCAACATTGTGGAACAAAGAGTTCAAGACCAGGTAATTCAAAATGAGTCACATGCTTTCTATTCTAAATGTTAATAGAAACATTAACCTCACATATTTATTGAGCCGGGAAATTTACACACAATTCCCACTATTTCGATGCTAATGAAAATTGAACCTCATCCCTTAATTCAGATACACCATATATATTTGTGGATAAGCCAAGAATTTTAGGTGCCTAAATACACCTCCAAAATTGGGTTCAGCTTATCCATGGATGGGCTTATCCACAAGTATATAGGGTAGGCTTTTCCCTCAGCTTTGTTAAAGTACAGGCATATTCCCTATATACTTGTGCATAAGCCCATCTGTGCATAAGCAGACCCTTGAATTTTTAACCAAAATACCATGAAAAATGGGCCACCCACGGATAAGCCAATTGTGAACATTAAAACATAAAAAAAAAAAGGAGGGTCTGCTTATCCGTGCATGGGCTTAGATGCAAGTATATAGTGTGTGTGTGTGTGTGTGTGTGTGTGTACACACACATACACACAGTATTTATTGCTGGTAATAGAATTTTTGTAATCTCTTAAGGCAGTTTCAGAATTTCCAAATAAAATGTAAATTATGGTTAGGCTTTAGCAATATTAAAATAAACTGATTTATTTTAAAACACATATACTCCTTTCAGTTTCTGAAACCGAAGCAGAAAGAAAATAGGTGTTTTTAATGAGCCTGTAATAAGGCATATAGACCTGTACCTGGATGAGGGCATTTATAATTGATCATCCATTCATTTATGGATATTATCAATTCATTAAAGACCCAGTCACATGGGAACACTCTTCACAGCACAATCCTTAGGCACTAGAGAGAAGGAAAGTCTACTCCTTGAAATGTTGCATATTTCCTAGTATTCCTCATCACTGGCCATACTGCTTGGGGCTGTTGAAAATTATACTTCTGAAATATCTGGAGGACAAGATTCCTCATTCCTACCACACCACCAAAGCCATTTATAGAATTGTACACTTACAAGAGTACAGTCAGGAATTAAAATATGCCCAGAACTCTACATTTTATAAACTCAGCAATACTAGTCATTCAGCTGAGCTAAATCCAATTTTCCATCAATTAATCAGTTAGGAATTGTCAACTAGAGAATGCAGGTCTAAATTATATTTACTCAAAATCTGCTAATTACAAAGATTTTTAGGGCATAGATATTTAGCAATATAGTTAAATCATTTTGAATCACCTATATCTACAGGAATGCATTCTCCACATTTCAATACGCTGGGAGAACTTCAGAGATGCAGATGAAGTAGGGTTAGAATTCAGGAAGTACAAATTTGTCATTACTTTGAAGCTGGCTGATAGGCTGGAAAGAATGAATCCCCTCCAGCCAAAATGGGATTGTGTCATGAGGATAAAACTGGGTACCACCTATGCTCCTTTGGGAGACACAAAATACAATTGTAAAAATCAAACCATTTGAAAGATGTTACCAAATTCCCAAAAAAGCCTAGTGTATTCACACACTCCAACCCCATTAGGGCAAGGAAAGTTCAAGATCTAATGTGCACAGTGTATACAATGCTGGATTGGAAAGTTATAGATTAGAATGCACTGAATAATTAGGAAGTGAAATTAATAATCATAATCATCAATTAAACTTGTATGCTGCCTGACTTGCAACGACTCTGGGTCGGCTCATAAGAATCAAAGAAGGAAATTACAATAAGACATAAAAAAATAAAGAGAAAAAAAGATGGCAAGCACAATGAAATAAGGAGTCTCACTCTCCCACACTGCAGCATTCTGGACTAGTTGAAGCTTCCAGGTGGTCTTCAAGAGCAGCCCCATGTAGAGAGCATTGCAGTAGTCAAGCCACAAGGTGACTAGTGTACGAGTGACTGCCTGAAGGGCCCTCTGATCTAGGAAAGGGTGTAACTGGCAGACCAGATGGAGTTGTGCAAAGGCCTTCCTAGCCACAGCTGACACCTGTTCTTCAAGCAGGAGCTGCAAGTCCAGGAAGACCCCCCGATTTTGTACCAACCTTGATGGGGGAAATACAACCTCATCCAAGGTCAAAGATGGCATATCTCCAGATCTGGGTGGTTCAAACACCCATAGCCACTCGATCTTGGTAGGACTGAGTTGGAGACAGTTCCTCCCCATCCAAACCTATACAGCCTCCAGGCATACAGACAAAACTTTGACAACCTCATTGGCTAGCCCAGGGTTGAGAGACAGAATTGGGTATCATCAGCATACTGATGATACCAAACCCCAAACTGGCAGATAACCTCAACTCAGTGATTTCATGTAGATGTTGAAAAGGAGGGGACAGAGAGTAGAACCCTGTGGCATCCTATACAGGAGGGGCCTAGGGAGTGATCTTTCTCTCCCCCCCACCAACACTGACTAGAATTGGCCTCGGAGAAAGGAAGAGAACCAGTGTAAAATGGTGACCTCAATCCCCAACCCACAGAGCTGGCTCAGGATACATGGTCACCAGTATCAAAAGCTGCTGAGAGATCAAGGAGCACCAAGATGAATGAACCACTGCCATCCCGGCTCCACCACAGGTCATCAACAAGTGTAACCAAGGCTGCCTCAGTACTAAATCTCTCAGCTAATCTGAGTAGACTGCTTTAACTATCTCACCACCGGCATTTAAAGTTAGAGAGAAATAAAGGCAGAACTGGACAAGGGCAAAAGTGGCCTACGGCCTGCCAAAAAACAAAACAAAACCCTATATAGCCATGCTGGCATCCAGGTTGAAAGCTGTTTTAGGAACTGATATACTGATACAAGGGGACCAGATGGCTAGTTTTGCTATAGCTCTAGTCTTTGATCAGGATTGGAAAGCAGAAAACTCCTTGAACTTACCAGTTCAACACCTGCAGTAATATAACAAAATATATGAATTTTCGCTCTGAATAGACTATCTAGCATATAATACAGAGAAGCACATACTTTTGCTATTGTTTCTGGTGTTTCTGAAATAAAAGGGAGGGAAAATAAATTTCCCACCATTTAAAGTTTAATATGCTAAAGCACTGGGTCACCAAAACTCTAGCAATTTTTTTGCGTTGCAGTTTATACCATGGACAATGAAGAATTCTGTAGCTGTCCCACCCACTTGTCTCTAACCCATACATATGATTTGCCTGTACTGAAGTTTTTCATACCAGTGTCATGTCGAGTATTATCCCACTTCTTTTCATTGCCTGGTCTTAAAACCATTATCAAATTTAAAAAATAATGTGATTAAAATACATCACATTAATTTTGATTGATCTACTACAGCTATCTGCAACCTGGATTCCTTCTAGATGTGAACTTCAGCATGGCTATTGCCGAGAATTCTGGGAGCTGAAGTCTATGCAACTGAAAACTGTCCAGGCCAATAGGATTGGTTTATTCTAATCATTCCAAGAATCAAATCAAATAGAACAGTATCTACTCCTCCTACCATGCTGACTGGCACTGCACTGGCGGAGTTTCCCCTCACTCCTGTAGTCTCAAAAAGTACTCTGGGGAAGTGGAAATTTTGGTGACATACAATTCTGTTGAAGAATAGGGGGAAGAACAATGCTAGAACAGAAGTCCATTTATGCAACACTGGATTCTGTCCATATATTAGTTCACTTGTGAATGATATATTTTGAACACATTTTGCTTTAAAACTTTCTAAGGTTTAAATTCAAAAGAGACTAGTCAACTTTAGATCATGTGCATAATGCAGAATAAGAATTACTTCACATTACAGACAATATCATGTTTTCTTTTAACCTTTTATTTAGAGAGATATAGTCTTGGTAAGGAGATATACCATGAGGAAAGCAATTTCACTGGCTGTGAGGTATGTATATTCTCCACCAAAATACTCCTCACATCTCAACTGCTTTTATAATTTTATTTACACGCAAAACAATATCAATGCATTTCCTTGGCTTAACTACAGTATTAATCACCCTACATGAATAAAATGAAACATTACTTGCATTACAGAACCAGTTTTCAAAGAGGAATTTGCTTATCTGCTGAAAAGTGACATTTTTGTCAACAGCCAATAGTAATTTTGATCAAGACACTTGCACCATATTTTCTATCCTCACAGCACATTTATTTTAATAATTCTGTAAATAGGTCCTTAGCATGAGCATAGTGTTACAGTTTTCATACATATAATTACATCCAAAACAAATCCTAAAATTCAAATTGTAAACATTCTCTTCATATGTGGAAACTTTTCTATTTGTGTTCAATGATGTTATGCTTTATTTAAAAACAACTGCAAAAAGGCCAGCTTAGCCTAAGCCATGTAGTGAGCAATGCTTCTTAGTACATTTCTACAGTATTAAATAAAAGGCAGCAAAATGACTTGTATAAGCAACATACCTTCAAGCAAAGCATAAAGAAATAATGTCATTAGCATGTTCTACAATAAAGAAAACCATGAGTATGTGATGCTACAAATGGAAAGGGTAAATACCATTACTGCTGACAAAGTTGGAGGTAGCATGGATGCACCATTTTATTGTCAGTGAGAAATGCAAGTGAAGTAAAGAATCTTTCCTTACCACAAATAGTTTCCAGTATTATATACATAGGTTTTAGAAATTTGTTTAACAAGTTTCCCTCCACTTTTAGTAAAAAAGTCTTGTGTGATTAAAAAACACATACACAGCTAAATAGTACTAATTGCCCTATTTGAATGGAACAGTCTCCTGAACTATGAAGTACATGATATTTAATGCCCTAAATTTAATAAATTGCATTAGCATTTCTTGGTATTGTACAAAACACTACATACATACAAACAAAATAAAATATTTTACTAAGCAAGTTTTTTTTTTTAAACAAAGCATTGATTCTGGTAACACTGTAAAGAATGCTTTCATTTCATAAAACTTATCTTAAGATCCCATGTGCAACAATTTAAAAACATCTGCTTACGTGTGATGGGTTTGTATCAATAGTGAACACAGTAATTGACCCAAAAACATAGTAAACTTTAAAAATACATCTTCCACCCTATATAAAATATAAAGACTACTTACGGTAACTGTTTTAAGTACTCAATTGTTTGGATGTTAACTGTCATTCTCCTCCCCCCCTCCCATTTTCCGGCTTCAAATTTTATAAACAGATAATTTAACTTTAAAAAAACTAACAAAAGGATTTCAAATGTACATCCAATGCAATATGAAGTGTTGCCATATTCTATGAAGCTGCTTCAGCCATCAGGAAAGAAAATGAAGTTTCAGTAATTGAGGCAGGTTTTTTAAGCAGTGATGTCACTTCCACCATGCCAGCCCCAGTCCGAGGAAGATTTGCGTTGACAATGTGGCGTTGCAGGTGCTTTATCCAATCTTCTTGAACAGACAAGGGTCCTCGAAATACTAGACCACAAAACCTATATAGTTTTTAAATGATCCAAACAAAGTACATTAATGTTTTTAAGCAACTCTGTATCCAGTATAGTGATTTCACAAAATAACAAAAGGAAAGCTTGTCTTAGCATACAGATTGTCCAAATATGGCTTTTGTGTATGTTAATACAATCAGTTTTTATTCCAAATTCAAACTGTTCTTGATGCATAAACAAATTGCTACAATTTTATACCCCAATTTTATCTTTGTACATAATTCATGGTTAATGGATCATTATCAGCGATAAGCTTTCTTCCCTAAAAAATTCATCTTTGGATATATCAAAAACATGATAAATCTAGATAAATTTTGAGACAAGATATAAATATTCATGAGTAAGGGTTTTAGCATACTGGAGTATGGGTGCATTAAAATGCCTAAGGTGCAGTTCTACCTATGAAAATTCTTTTCCTTAAGATCTAAGAAAAATATCTCACTCAACAGGATACTGGTTATTTCTACTAACCAGCTAGAAAATAACCAGCATACAAAGTTAAACCGCATTTAGTGCAATATAGTACCTTCTTGACCACCTAATCTCTCTCTCTCTTTTTAACTAAGTGATAAATCACTTTGTCAGGGTAATACTATACTCATTCATTCATTCATTCATTAGATTTATATGGCTGCCCATCTTAACAAAAGCAATTCTTGGGTGGCCATTGCAATGTAAAAATTCCATATACAGAATAAACGATAATATAAAAAAGTTTAATAGCAACCAAGGACAAAAACTAATCTAACAAGAATTAACAGCACCTCATGGGCTCAAATAACTTCCCCACCCTTATGCCTGGGAAAACATTCTGGTTATTAAAGCTTTCCAAAAAGCCAAAAGGTTCAGGGCCAACCTAAACTTGGGTGGGGGGGGAGGTTCAAAGGGTAGACACTGTGACAGAAAAGACCCATTTCCTGGGTCCTGTCAGAAATTCTTGTTCTCCCAAGGAGAAAGTCATGCGAGAGCCCAATATACATACCTGTTCTCATTGAGACTGAAACAAATAAACAGCCTTTAAAAGTGCATCTTTTAAGAGAAACTAAAGGGTTTATCCTATGTATCAACAAGCCATTCACTGTTGATGGAAGAGAAAGTGAGCAATAGAATGCAACAACCTGAGATATTACAGAATAAAACTGCAATGCTCCCTAAAGTATGCTAGACTCAGAACTAGGACTTTATGTAGTTAATAACTAGCACCATGAATTGGACTTAGAAATTAACGAATCAGCGGGTTTGCTGGAAAGTTCTGTTTTGACATGAAGAGATAGACTAAAACACTTTGCAGTAGCACAGAGTTCGAAATATACTGCTACTGCTTTCACCCAGTATAATAATAGTACTGCTCCACCCAGTAAAGTTAAATAATAGTGCAGAAATCTTGTACAAAATTACCAAAATCTTGGAAGACTCTGGCAGGGATGATGGTGCTTAACTACTGCATTTGTTCACAGCATTATTAGTTCTTCATGTCCTCTTTGGTTCTCATTAATGTATTAACTGAAACTTGCCAAAACTTCAAGTTTGCTGGTTTTGCACAATCATGAGTTTTCAATGACATATCTATATCTTAAACCATGGGGCAATATGCCATAGACTCAAAAAGTATTCCAGTCTTCTTCTGTTTAGGTTAAATCTGTATTATTAAAATACTGGCAGTCATTTAGTTAATATTTTTATTCATCTCAAGCAGATACACAGAATATAAATCTACTCAAATAAAAACTCTAATAAACTATTATTTCAATTAACTCATTATATGTCTATATATACCTGCACCGGAGTATGTAAACTTCATCAGCACCATGAGGTAATGGTAGAATTTTTTTCTTGCTTCCAGATCTTGATCTTGATTTTTTTTGCTTACAATCTATGGCTATTGAGAGAAAAGAAGTCCATATATAGATATAAGTATACATACTGCTCTTGACAAATCTTTTGCCCCTGAAAATACATTTAAGATTTTTTGTACTTTCTTGTACGTCACTTTACAAAGCTTTAGAAAATACGCATGTTCCAGTTCTTTATAAGATTGCAGTATGTTTTCTAGCTTCATGCACAACTAAATTTATGGTTGAACTTGCTATTAAAGTTTCATTTCTCAACATACATAATTCTAAAAACCACTCATACTTTTAAACTATTATAATTGATCACACAAACATCATGCTTTGCTTGTGAATAGGGTAAATCCAAAATGTTATTTACTGTATTTGAAATGTTAAGATAATTTGTTCTCAGCATGCAATCATAATGCAAAAGGATCAATGATTAAATGCAAAGTATGTTTTGACAAACTTCATAGCTAGAATTTTTGTATATATTAGTTTGAAGTGTTTTCTGTTCTTTATGCTAAAAGGAGTCTCATATATTGGCTATAGTTTAAAAACTTGGAAGTGGTTGAAGACTATCAGCCAGCATCTATAGTCACTGCTGAATATTTCTTAAATTAGGTATACCAGAATAGTGCAGATCATTGCTACGTATCAAGGAGGGAAGAAGAAAAAGAGGAGGAAAAGAGAAGAACCCACAGGAAATTCTGGTTTGGCAAAAACATACTGTTAACTATATACTGTATTTAAATATCAGATGCATAACACTTAGATCTCTTTTTCTCCAGATAACTTGCCTGTTCTCTCCCCTCTCTTTTTCCTCATCTCCAACCCCACCCGAGAGTGTCACAATCTAAAATGCTGTAAACAAAGCAAGAATACTACTTGCTAATTCCTAAATAAAAGTGCAAACCTTCAGGAAAATGTCAACAGGTACAATAAATGATCTCAACACAAGACGGCATGATTTTTCTGCCAAAGCACTTACAAAAATCTGTGAGCAGAATCATTTGCAATTTCTAACTGACTGCTACTACAGTCTAACTTTCAGGCACCTTGTCAGATGAGTAGAAATGATAGAATCAAGTGTGTCAAAAATACCTGAAAATCTTAAGGACAAGCATCTCCCATGACTCAAACTTAAGAAAAAAAGGAAAAGAAATGTGCATCTTGTGATGCTGTCTGCTGGTATCATAGTAAGGCTTTTCTATTACCTTCTAGGTTATTGAAAAGAATAAAATATTAAAAAGCAGAAATGTACTGGGCTGTGTACAGGTATAATATTGAACATGAACATGCAGATTCTCTGTTCAGAATGAAATACGGACTATATTGGTTTCTAAGAACCTCATACCATGCATGCAGATTGTATTTCTGGACATTACTAAAAAGGCAGACATTGACAAAAAACTAAAGAAACAGAATTATATGTATATTTTGTCTCAGGGATGACAATGGTAGAACACTAAAACTAGGCTAAAGTATCATTTAAAATGCTATTTGAAAAACAGAGGCAAGTATAGAGGCAAATTCCACTATTGTGAACTGATTTATTCCTTACCTTTTCTTAAACTTGATTTCCCAAGATAGCCAGCTTCCAAAGCAAATTTTCCACCCTGCTTCCCAACTCTCACCAAATGATTAGATTTCTGCCAAAGCAAATGCTCTAGAGATTTAAGATTACGCTAGTTATCTGTTCTAATGCTAGCTTCTCTTACACAGATTACTGAGAGCTAAAATAGTTCTGGGACTCTGATGTGAAATATTCTCCTGAAGGCAAAAAGGAAATGGTTACACAGGCTTCCACAGGGCATGGAAGAAAGAGAACCATGAACCCTAATGATTCCCAACACTTGGTCTATGCAGGGCTCAAACACAAAACACTAGAACCTGATCTCAAATTCACATGATCAAGTAGTATTGCCATCTGATCAGGCATTATGATAACAGATTCACTTATCTGCATCTGATAAATGCAGCAAAGCTTATAAATATGAACCTAATCAATTGTATTTACAAAACAAAGATCAATGCTGGCTGGCATATCTTTCATATCACATTTCTACTTTGTTTCTCACTTGCCAAAGGATTGATATATTTTTCATTGGACAGAAAGGAGAGGCTCAGTGTCTGAAAGCTCTCTCTCATTTGAGAAGGTGCTCTGTATAGATTCAAAGATTCCTCATTTTTTAAAATCTGAATTTAAATGACGCAACCTGATAATGAAATCTAAGAAATTTGAAAGCATGAAGCCTTGATAACATTTCAGTTGATTTAATACAGACATTTCCTTTGTGGATTATAGGATTTTTTTTCCTTTAAGGCCAACACAACCTTTTTCCTTCATATATTTTCATGAAATATGTGAAAATACATACAATTTTCTGCAGTAAAAAAAGGTATAGAAGAGATTTCAGAATAAAGACGCTTCCATCTAAGGATTATTTAGTTACACCAAGGCAATTCTGGTTAAGAACTTATATTAATATCTTTTAAACATAATCATCATCAAATCTGCAAGGCTACCCAACCCCATGACTCTGAACAGTGTACAATATAGATGAAAACAAGCAAGTGACAAAGAAAAAATGATGAACATCCAGAAAAGAACAAAACAAACACCTTCTCTGACATAATAGCATTCTCACAAGGGGCCCACCAACCAGCCTAGCGCAAAGCAAAAACAGGTTTTAAATGAGGTCAATTAGGGGCAATATAAATCTCTGGTGGGACACAGTTCCAGTGGGTAGGCACTGCAACAGCCACTTCCTGGGTCCCATCAGATAACACAGTTTAACTGACAGAACCCAAAGCATGGCAATTCTGTCATATCTAATAGGATGGGCAGATGCTACAGAAGACAGATGGTCCCTCATATAGCCAGATCCTGTGCCACCAAAGGTCTTGTAGGTGATAATCAGCACCTTGAATTGTACCTGAAAACCTACTGGTAGTCAATGCAGCTCCCAGAACAAAGGTGTTACATGGGCATACCATGGCATACACATAACTATCCATGCTGTCACATTCTGGGCCAGCTACAATTAAATGATATGTTTTACTTTCATGTAATTGATTGCTAAAGATAATGATTTGAGTCATGTTCAACCCCTAGTGATCACACAGATATATCCATAAGGAGATTTTTCAGCAACTGTACTGTAGAGGTTTCTCAGTGCCTTCTTCTGGGATGTATTTTTGACTTTCCAGTTTAGCAGCCCCAATCCAAATCTGATCCTCTTTAGCTTTTAAAATCAGCCAAGGACAGACAGGCGCTGCCATCTATTGTAGACAATTAGCAGCTACAATAAACATGAATATATTTTACATTAGAATGATAATGGAAAAGAATTCTACCAACAAATACAGGTGATGCTATAGTATCTACTGTTCAGTACAAATTATACCTTATAAGGGGTTGAAGCAGAGCAACTAAGCTTACATCTTACCCAAATCTTGTTTTAATTAAAAGTACTGGCTTGACTATTTGTAATGATAATTTGACCATTTCCTGATTTGGATCTCCCCTCACATCTACTCTTAGTGTTTTGTTTTGTTTTATACATTTGAACTTGCAAAGAACCTAAGCAAAGCCCATTTTGCCATTAGGGCTAATGTCTACACTTCACCTTTTTCTTTTTGCATCCTATGTTCTTGCTGGGTAGGACTAGCATGAACAGGTTTGTGATGCAAAGTGAGTGAAGCTAAGAGGAAAAATTAAACACATTTTTTGCAGGCATAGTTGTAATGGAATCAACATTTTTAAAATTAGAAAGCTTTTATATAATTACTCATGGAATACCTGATCTGTCTTCAGAGCTGTACAAGTTGGAATATCGTAAAACTTTAATGAAGACTTTAGGTCTCCTCAAAAGATACTCCCAAATTGTCATGTTTAAAATGACAGAAGGGAAAAATGAGAACCATGCAACCATATTAATTAGTTAGTTGCATTTAATTTTAAAATACATTAAACCAATTTTTGCTATTGTTCTGACCCCGTTTATTTTTTGAGGGTGGCCACCAGAATTCTACTTAAAGATGACCAACAGCCCCAAAAATAGTTCAATGTGTTATGCTATGTATGTTTTTCTTATTATGAACTGCCTGGAATCATACAAGGTAGAACATACAGTCATGTAAAAAAAATGAGTATATCCCATTAAAATTTTTGACTTCTTCAATGTATTTCAATGTACAGATATTTTATCTTCATTTCAACAGTATTAATACAGGGGATATAACAAATATCATACACTATTTACATTTTGTAGCCAATTGCATAAATACACATAAATGCAAATTTTGCATGTGGAAAAAGTAAGTACACCCCTATATTTATCACTACAGCAAATACCTAAAATTAGAATCAGGTGCACCAGATCAGGTGCAAATGATTAGAACATGGTTAGAGAGGATCTGGGAGGAACCTGTCTTATTTAAACCTCAGACATTTAGTTTGATTTGCTCTTTGTTGTTGAAGTGTGTGGTATCCCCATGCCTAGATGAAAAAAGCTCTCTGAGGTCTTCAGATAGAAGGTTATAGATGCCCGTGAGTCTGGAAGGGATTTAAAAAGATTGCCAACAACTGGACATCAATCATTTCACTGTTTGGAAGATCATCTACAGGTGGAGAAGATTTCTGACAACTGTCAGCTTGCCCAGGAGAGGTCATCCCATAAGTTCAGCCTGAGAGCAGAACGCAAGATACTGAAAGAAGTCTCTAAGAACCCCAGAATTTCATCATGTGACCTACAGGTAGCTCTTGCCACTATTAAGGTCGAAGTGCATGAGTCTACCATTAGAAAGAAGATCTACATGGGAGGTGTGCCATGAAGAAAACTTTGCTGTCCATGAAAGAACATCAGGGCAAGACTAATGTTTGCTCATGAATACCTAGGCAAAGACCAAGAGTTTTGGAACAATGTGCTCTGGACAGACAAGACAAAGAGTTATTTGGCCACAGTAACAGAAGACATGTTTGATGAAAATTAAAGACAGCATTTCACCAGAAGAACCAGATACCAACTGTAAAGCATGGTGATAGAAATGTGATGGTTTGGGGCTGCTTTGCTGCATCAGGGCCTGGGCAGCTCACCATCACAGAATCCATTATGAATTCTTCATTGTACCAGAGGGTTATTGAATATAATGTGAGACCATCTGTTATAAGACTGAAAGCTCAACCACCTGGAAAAAAAAAATTGGAATAGATTCTGGAATGGCCAAGCCCAAGTTCAAATCTAAATCCCATCAAGATGCTGTGGAGTTATTTGAAATGGGCTGCACATGCAAGAAATTCTCAAACATTGCACAGCTGAAAAATACTTGTATGGAGGAATGGGGAAAAAAATCCTCCCAGTCAATGTCAAGAGACTGGTAGACAGTTATAAGAAATGCCTGCTTGAGGTTATTTCTACCAAAGGGGATAATACCAGGTATTAGAGCCAAGTGTGTACTTACTTTTTCCACAAAAGGAAATGGCATGTCTGTTTAATTTTTTGTTGAATAAATGGTTGCAAAGTCAATTTTTCATAAGTTTTTTTTTGTTCAATTACATCACCTTTATCTTTATATACTGTTTGAATGAAGATAAAATACTGGTATGTCCCCCTATGTTAAAAAAGAAAAAAAAAAGATGGGGTGTACTTACTTTTCCACATGACTGTATGTAAAAATAATTTTTAAAATCTTATGCATCCTCTTTCAATGAAGTTATATGCATAGACTTAATACACAAAACAAAGGCACTGCACATGTTCACAGTGTAACTGTATAACATATATTTAAATAATGTAAGTGCAAATGATTCAGGGAGATAGGATAATGATGGGCTGAGTCAAGGTTGACTCCTGGTGACCATATTCATGCAGTTTTCTTGGCAGCATTACATTAATGTCTTCTGGAATGTTTTGAAATTTCCAGTCTAGCCAACAGAACTGGAATTCCCAGTTGTTTCAACTAGAAGCATACATTTTCATTTATTACAAATGTTCATACTTGAATAAATGTTTATTCAATTTAAAGTGTTTCTACACTTGATTATTTTGGGATGCAAAGAACAGCGCAATGAAGGTGATACTACAGCATTTGCTTAGGGCTCAGTGTATCTTTTTACCATTTACAAGCTCTTACTTATTCTGAGCTCAGTTAAAAATATCCATTGCTACCAAGATCCAACTTCATTTTCCCAACTAAGTCAATAGGATTCAATAATCTGTATTTTACTGAAATACTTTTATCTGTATTGTGCACAATTTCTGTTGAAAAATATCACCAGCTCAGCTAAGATATGTGATTCAGCAAAACCTATTAAACCAGGACAAGACACCATCTCTGAATATCATTTTATATTTGGCGCTCAAGTCAATATTACTATCAACCATTGGTATCAATAAAGGCTGTGACTTCCTTGAAAAAAGGATTTTACAAAATCGCTGATTTTGTAAAATCCTTTGCTTAGATTATACAGAACTATTACAAAGTTTTCAAGTATAACCAATGCTACGGTATTACCAAATGTAAGTTTTGGGTCTTCTACCAGTGTCAGAAATATAGCTGTGACTTCTGGAAACATATTTTGCGACTAAGACTGATTATTGGGATGGGGTTCAAGTAGGTGCAGGAGGAGAAGGAAATAAGGTATTTTCCTATCACAATCTGAATCTGAATCTAAACCCTATTATCAGACACATTATTTGGAATGTGTTTGATTATTTT
Organism: Liasis olivaceus; assembly: GCA_030867105.1. Taxonomy (NCBI): domain Eukaryota; kingdom Metazoa; phylum Chordata; class Lepidosauria; order Squamata; family Pythonidae; genus Liasis; species Liasis olivaceus. Next base: position 123,371,635 of record CM061350.1, on the reverse strand, counting down.
AACAACAGGACTAGAGCTAGATAGATAAAAAATTTGAAAAATGCAATTTAATCTTTCATCTAATTCAATGCTTACTTCCAAAAATTAAAGTCCTTTTTCTAACTATTCTAAGGAAAAGTGCTTCCTTGCCACAATGACTATTGTACAGAGTATTTTATCAGTCACCTATGAAATACTGGATTCATTAAGTGAAAAATGCATTTTCTTACATCTTGGACAAAAATGAGTTTCAGTGATGATATAATGAAACAGTTACAAGGAGACATGCACACTCAGCTATAGGAAGTCTAAAAATATATAAAACTTTCTGATTTGGCACACGTTTCCCAGATAAATATTCAATATGGGAAGTAATTGTGCCCATCATGGAATGTTCTGAACAGAATATTTCTGAACAGGATATTCTGGAAGTATCCTGATCTTGAAACAGGCCATCCAAGCTTGGAAACTTCCAGAATCCTCAGAATGGCCTATTCCAAGATCAGAATAGCCAAAATGACAGAACATTTGGCCACATCTAATGGGCAAAGCAAGTCAAGCTCCTACTGGAACACTCTGACAATCCCTAAATTTTTACCCGAGGGCAAAAACAGGAAAGCTGGTTTAAATGCTGTAAGTATTTGAGGACTGGGAAGCCTTGGATTCCAATAGGTCCTCACTTCTGCCTGGGCTACCATCTGCCACATCTTGTTTTGGAGCTCTCTGTGGTCAGATGTTCCAGATCTTGGAAACACTCTGGAGGCTGGTGGAATGCCAGAAAAAAACAAAAACAAAGCTAATTGTTAAAGGTCAGAGACCTCTCCAACAATGACAGGTAAAATTCAATCAATCCTATGACTCCTGGAATCATAAGGCCAACAACCACACCCTAAAACTGTGCAATTGCACTGACAATAGATAATGTGTTTACAAAATGGTTGTGCTCATAATTGCTGGAAGTAAACATTGCCTTCTAACACTTTAAATTTTGCATTATTTTTATATTAATAAATGAAATAATGTTATGTTTATTCTACACAAATGGCATTAACTGATATCAAAGAATATCCCTCTGTACGTATACTTAATATACTTCAATTCTAGCTTACAATACTTCAGAATTATCAGAATTCTTACATATAATCTTCAGCAAAACATTAGTGATTCACTAAATAAACAATGCATATTGTGCTCCTATATAATATGGGGGATATGTAGTATAGATGTAATCATCCTACACCAATGATGATAAAGAGAATCTGGGAAAAGTGCAAAGCGTCATTAAAGTTATCCTGGGATGAATAACATTTTCCAAAGAAGATCAGGTTTTGAGATAGCTTATGGCATGTTAGTGTTAGAAATACCATCTATGATACAATAAAAATTATATATTTGTCACAGAGTGCTCTAAAATCTACCAAACGTTTGTGGAATCATAGTTATTTTGGAACTGAACACTCTGCTGAGCATATATTCAAGCATAAAACAGAAGTGTAAGATATTTTGATCTTATGAATAGTTCTGATGAAATAGAACATGGTATCATCTGAGTATTTAGTGTCTGTGATTAATTGCTAGCTATTGGTCTGTAGTAGTAAATCATAATAAAATAAGTATAACTGTACTGTATTTCATTCAAAAATCTCCCCCCCGCTTTTAAAGAAAGATAGGTTTGATCAAGTTCCTCAGTGGGTCAGAAGTTCCTTTTTAGCCTTTTTATTTATATTAAGTTCAAATTTCATTTTAAAAAGAGTAACTTATTTCACTTGAAATTTATTAGAGCTGATTTTGTCTTTAAAAAATTTCTAATACTGAGTTTTATTGAGCATAAATTAAGATAATCAGGCTACTCATTCATTTAGTCCCAGATTGAAATAAGCAAAATAATCAACAATTTTCAATTCTGCTAGTTCTCTCAACATCAAACTAGCAAAAGCAATGTCATTGTGACTGCAGAAGCCAAGTCTCTAAGCAGCTGGCCAGGGACAGTACAATGTTTGAGGCTGACACTGACAACCCCTATTTTAAAAGCTCATTCAACTGTAGCATCTCTATCTGCCACTGGTCTACTGCCCATTAAGAAAAAAGGGGTATACTGATATTCTTAACAAGCCACAAAATAAACAGACAGCAAAAAACCCCAGTGTCTTGCCAGAAGCAATTGTAGCCCTGGGAAGACATTCCATTCAGCATCAATGACTTTGATAGTTGATAGCTCTTCTGCTGAAACACAATACAAAAAGCTCCTATAGCAACTGTCAAACATAAAATAAAGGTCATTTATGCATACAAATATTTAACTGGGGCACAAAGTAACAAAATGCTCAAAGGAATTTATGGCCATGGTATTTTCTTTAAAAATGTGCAAGGAAACCAAAAAGTAGCACAGAAAGTAATTATATAATATACAAACCAGTAAAACCTTTGATGCCAAAGGCATTATATTTTCGTCACAATCATTTTAATAATTTATTATTTCTTAAATTGCAACTGAACTTTAAAAACTGCAGATAACATTGAAAGTATAAAATAGTCTCAAAATACACTGATGCCATTATACTGCTTCAAATCTGCACAGAAAAACATAATACAGTAGTTTTCTTCACCTACATTACCTATGCTAAAACTCCAGCACAGAGGCTAAGGTACTTCCACTTCCTGTACAGAGTTAGAAAAAAATAAAGTTTTGAATTTGTAGAAATTAAACCATACTGTAAAAATCTGTTACCATCTTCTATTGGTAGATAAGCTGTAAGACAGGAAACCCATCCACTACCCTTTCTAATGATATTCTGGCACTAACCTCTTATCAACACCTGCCAATGCTGGTTAGATTGAAATCTAACATACTTTGGAAAGCCCAGGTTCTTCATTCCTGTTTTACAAAATGTCAACACAAATTTTAATTTAGATGGGTATTTATTATGGATATGCAAACTGTAGGTAATTTGTTTCAATGAGATGCTTTAGCTCGTGGAAATGTACCTCTCTCCTTAACAGAGGTTTCTGCATATTGCTGTATAGAAGCTAGTTACTAGCTGCTTTGCCCTGCTATAGAAAGGGCTCTTTGCTCAAGTATCTAGTGAAATAAAACCCCTCCAAAGACCTGCATAACACTGGTCTTTACATCCTACTCTTTGATGCTACCCATCAGTGTTCAAAATTGGCCAATTATTAATGATTCAGTAATTTATTTCTGTATCATTTTACATAAACAAGTAATACATTTAAATAGTTTACATAAACTATATGCATTAAAAGATGGAGAAAAGAAAGAAAAATAAAGAAAAGCAATCCTATTCATCCATATGTAGTGCTCATCCTTGATAAGATCACTCTGAGTTTCCAGAGAGAAAATTAACTCTAGGAGCTCTCTAAAATGATGTACATATTCTTGCCAAAGTTAAACCCCATTTAAAATACACAGAAACCCTAGTTCTCATAATCAAGAAGTCACCTATGTGTGTTTCCATACTTTCAGGGTTCTTCCTCCGTTTATTACCAGTAATACACCCTATAACTGCATTCAGACAACAGTTCAGAATATGCACAGCTTCTCCTGACTCTGATGTCATAGAGCTGAATGTCACTGGTATATTAAAGACATTTTGCCCCCTCCCAAATTGTCATTTGCCCCCAAGAACTTCAGTTAGATACTAAACTGCAATAGCAACAAAACAGAAGCATCCATTGCATAGCTGCCAGTATGCTGCAAGCAGGAATGGAGCCTTCATTACACATTGACTTCATCCTCCAACTTAAGGAAATAATCCAGGAGAATACTGTTATCAACAAAATCAAAAGCCTCTAAAACATTAACAGCACTCTAAGTCTTTCCCAAAGGAGATCATCCATTGATGAGATTAAGGTTGACTATGTTCCAAGACTGAAAAGGGCTCAGAAAAGTCTTTCAAGAACTTCAGCTGAAGTTCTTGCTCCCCAAAGTGGTATCAATGACTGCCAGCTGTCAGCTAATCCTCTATGTCCAAGGATACAGACTGGAACTAGTAGTTTTTATACCATGTTCCTTGCCAAGCAACTTAGCTCCACTGAACAATCCTAGTAATTTCTAAGTGGTAATGCTGGCATTCTTACTTGAGAAAAAAAACGTTCATATACTACACATCTGATTATTCCAATGCCTCATGAATTCTGTTTGCTTTTACTGTAACAGTCTAATTGTTGAGTTAAATTGTTCCATAGGAAATTGCACAACATTTAAAATACAACTCATGGTACAAAGTATTAAAACACACACACACACACCAGATGTAACTGTAATGTTATTATCTGCCCAACAGATTGAAAAAAATATATATAACAAATATGAGAAAGTAATGGAGTTTTGATTGAACATGATGTACTGACAATTGTACAAACCACATAATTGCCTGTGTTTACTTTGATATTAATTCACCTAAAGAATGAGTTGTAATAATTAATAAAGATTCTTGATCAAAACTGGCAAATTCCTTTAATTAAAAATTCAGCTCCTTTTGCATTTAGCCAGAAAACAAAGAGCATTCAGCCCTGAACTGTTCATATACATGAAAATAATGCTTGATAAAAAATAAAATAAAATAAAACAATTCATGAAAAAATGGGATAGCAACATACGTTTATACGTTGCTATAATTCTGTTCTTAAATTCAACTTGTTTCAGAGAATTTTAAATGTCAACTGAATTAGCATATGAATTTTTCAAGTCTGATGAGGAAAATGTAGATAGACAGACTTGAATTTATATCTGTAACAAACATACCTGTCCCAGTCAAAAGTCCAGCACTCTTCTTTCGTGCATAAGCGCGTAAGTGGTTGGACAGGCTAACAGCACTTGTAAACGCCGTATTGCAATGCACACACGTTCTAAGCTTCACAGGCATACCTATCATTCAAAAGAAAACTATAATCCAGTTCTCTCTTTAAAAGTGAAACTCTCAAAGCGTTTTGAAAAATCCTGTATTAAAAGTTGTTTTTAAGTATGTTTAGTGCATCAGTGCAATTTTTTCATAAGGGAAGATCTAGCTCAGGGCTATTACTTTCATATGTGGCACAAAATATGCTTTTGGGTAAGAAAAATGAAAGGCATGATTTGAATCCCTAAGCTTTGCTGAATTTAACAACTATTATCACTTTCCTGCTGATCTTCGCATTACACAGACTTCTTTCCTAACCCCAAAATACAATTCTGCAATTTGAATAGCACAGTTCTGCTAAGAAGTTTGAAAGCTTGCAACATTCCCAATAAAGAGAATTAGAAAGTCTAGTTGACAAAGTGGTAATTAAAGTGTTTTACCCACAAGACTGTAAAAGGCTCAATACTAAATTAGGTTGCTGATGAAGGCTTGGAGAAAAAGGTGGTAAAACACACCACTGCACAGCTGTTAGACAAAACATTTTGTTCGGTGCATTTTATCTTCATTACTCTGAATGCGCAATCAATAATGAAAGTTAATGATTTGTAGTTTTTGCTAAAATCTTTGTGCTAAATAAATGATCAACAAACATCTTAGTTATCACAGAAAAGAACACACAGTGAAGTAATACCAAACTACATCAGACAAAAAGCCACCGCCAATGGTTTCTTCTTAACCTTACTTCCATACACTTATAAAAGTTTAGTCTTGGACAACACTGTTAGTAATTTTTTTTTTACGTTGTTCACATTTCAGAATATTAGAAAAAAATCGGGTGCTTTTTAGAAATAATTTTTAGATGTACTCAACACAAAAACTAAATTTCATGTATTTTAAACATGTATTATTGCTTGGAAACAGGGTTACAAAGTTTTAATAACTGAAGTAGCAGTATAAATTAACAATCAAATCCTATGTTAATTGGAATTAAAGGTTCTATTAATAATAATTGGCATTATGCAATTTGCTTTATTATTTTTGAATGAAGCCTAGAAGATACAGGTAGTCCTCGACTTATGACCATTCATTTAAGAACTGTTCAAAGTTATGATAGCACTGAAAAAGGTGACTTAAAACCAGTCCTCGCACTTACAACTGTTGCAGCATTCCTGCGGTCACGTGATCAAAAGTTGGGAGCTTGGCAACCAGCATGTATTTACAATGGTTGCAGTGTCCCACAATCACATGATCGCCATTTGTGACCTTTCCAGGGGGCTTCCAACAAAGTCAATGGGGAAGCCAGATTTGCTTAAGAACTGCGGCAAAAAAGGTCATAAAATCAGGCACAACTCACTTAACAACCACATCGCTTAGTGATGGAAGTTCTGGTCCCAATTGTGGTCGTAAATTGAGGATTACCTGTAGTGCAACTCAGTATTAGGCAGCATAACACAAAATATCACATACTTTATATTTAGCAAACTATTCTCTAACTGACAGGCTTTATTGGGCTACCTCCTATCTTAAAGGAACTCATTGCATTATTCATACATTTCATATTCACTCATCTTTTCAGCCCCTTGTAGTTACTTAAGACAGGTTTTCCTGTAAAGCTGGTTATCTACCTAGTTGAAAGTAAAAGCATAATCAGCAGTCTCATGTACCGTACCTAGTGACTTACTATATAATTTCAGACTGCAAGTAGAGAATCAAACACTTGAATGCTTTCCCATTTAAAACAAACCATTTTAACTGCAACAAGTTTTGTATGTGGATACATTTAATCCATATAAACATTAGACATAAGCAGATCCTTCAATAGGACTCTTCACTCATCTAACATACTCCATTGGATCCAGAGTATGACAGTACACACATGCTCAGAAAACCTCAAGAGAGTGTCAAGCAGCTGAATTCAGCCTTTGAGCAATGCAGCTTTTCATAATTTCATGCCACAAATCCAGAGAGGCAGTTTGTTCAGTGAAAGATCTGCACAGGCCTAATAAACATTTGGTTTCCCCACCTGCAATCTGTAGTGGTACAACAAGCAAATGACATGAATCTACTGATCATGTAATGTCTTCCAGTGACAGTCTGACTGCTGCATCATACTGTACTACTGAAAGACCCGTAAAACAACATCATGCACATTCGCCGCAATTACAAAAATAATTACTCAAACTAGAGCAAGAAATTATGGTAGCTGGAATACGCATTATGTAGAGGTATTGTCAAAGAACTCCAGCATAATCTCTGACAACTAAGATTGAAAGACATATTTAAGAAGAACATTCTAAAACTATACTGGAGACTATGAAATAGTCTAAAGACTGAAATTACTGGCCCAATTTCTAAGAAAATCTTCATTCAAAAAGAGTCTGAGATTTTGTAGCAAAACTCTGATGGGAAACTGAACAGAGCTATGGCTACCACAAATGCATTGCTAGGACAGATATAACCTAAGAATAGCTCAAACCACACATCACCCATTTAACCAATCAGGCATGCATTAACTTAAGGGAAATGCTGACAAAGAAACAATGATGTCTCAGCTATTTTCAGTTATTTGAGTGCCAATACATTTTATCAAGTATTACTTATTAATTATCATTTATTCTATTTCTATCCTTCCTATCTAGAGGAAACTCAACACATAGCAATAAAAATAAAACATAAAGAGTTAAGGAGATGTTCACATGTATCCATTTTCTATTATCCCTCAGCAACTACAAAGCAAAATTGTTTTCTATTCAGAACTTGGTCTGCATGTTCAAAATATAGGTAATTTTTGGTATGAAATATTTTTTCCTGACAAGAACTTTGCAAAGGGAAAAAAAAGCTTCAATAAGAATTGATTTTAGAATAAAGAAATACACAGATACAAACATGTGCATTAACATAGATTCCATTTACTAAAATCTACTGGAATAGCAGTTACAAAAAAAATCTCTTACCTGACTGTACAGTCAAATCCATTTTTTGTGGTTGATACATCAAAGGACTGTCTTCATCTAATGGAAGAACACATTTTTGAACAAACCTCTTTCTTGCAGTTTGATTATGGATCTTTTGAGGAGAGATATCAAAATTTCTTTCTTCTCCCATCCTTTTATTTTTCAAGAGTTCTATCAGTGTAAGTGACTGGTTTTTTTTTTCATCATGCAGTACTGATTTTGCTTCATCACATTCATTGAGGCAACTCAGCCTTTCTTCCTCTGATGCAGACACCGATATATCTTCAGTCTTTAGGCCATTGCGGTATGCTTCAAGAGGTATAACATTTTGAGACAAAAAGTCATCGTTTGATGAAAGTTTCTGAGCAACAAATGGTCTGGGAATAACACGGCGACTGTTCAATGCCTTAAGGATTTTTTCGTATTTTTCTTCATTTTGCATCATTTCATTTAGAACACAGATTGGAGATTTATGTGCATCCCATTTGGTTTTACCAAGCCTTTTTAGGTGTCCTCGCACATGATTAGATAATCCAATTTTAGTGTCAAACCAACCTCCACAGAGCTGGCATGTGTGTTCTGTAGAACTTTCAGATTTCTCAATTGCTACAAAGAAAAATGAGTGATTTGCCACACATTAGGATGTTGCTTACTTAAAACATATACATTAAAACTTTCGAACAAGAAAACAAATAAAACAAAGCCATGATATTGTAAAGTGAACTTGTATTCACATTATACATTTCTTGTACACTGAAAACATACTAAAGAAAAATCTTACCTTTTCTAACTCGTTTCACTGGGGTTCCCGTCACAGTTCTTTTGAAATGCTGCATTTTGTCACTTGTAGCTATCTGCTCAGGTGAGACAACATGGCGGGCCTCATAACTTAACCCAGCTCTGTGAAGATGCCCACGGACATGATTAGACAATCCAACACCAGTTTCAAAAGTTGCTGGACAATATGGACAGTTTTTTTTCTCAAGTGATAAATCAGTCCAGTGAAAAACTGAATTATGCTTTGGCAATGTTGTACCTATGTTTTCTAAATTATGATGATCTTGGAAATCATGCAGGTAATTGTTACCTTCGCCATCTTCATAATATTCAAAATAAAATCCATCATTTTGTTCATATCTAAGAGACGATTTACCACCACCTTCTTCTTCCATTTTACCTTTAAATAAAGGGAACAGGTTTACATGGTCCTGATTAATATCACTGTAAGAGCCATCCTCCACAGACCGTGTAGTGTAATCACACAGTTCAACATTATCCCATGAACTTTCATCCTCCGTTTCATAGCTGTCTTTTTTCCCAGCAAGTTTCTGCAAAACAACAACAGTCATTTTATGTAGAATGCCTGGATAACTGTCCAAATCATCTCCTGTTACAGAGCCTTCCCTTTTGGGTGTTTTAATCATTTTTTTTATAGTTACATGCTTATTTTTATAGACTCTTGGTCTTTTTGCATCACAGTTAAGAGAATCCATAATAAATCTATTATGAGAATTATTTGAAGACAATAAAGGTAACAACCTGACAGATCTTGTAGCTTCCCTTTTTAAGTGTAAAAAATAAGGAGTGCTAAATTTCTTAATCCTATGTATGCCATGTTTGCATATATATATAAATACTTACTGCTAGTTTTGATACTAGTTTTTAGGTTTCCTGCATGATGTAAATATTTAGATTTTTGGCCAGTGCTATCTCTATTCAAAATAAACTTGTCTGCAGAGCTTTGACTATACACACTTACAGCTGACTGTGCAACGCTTTTCCGAGCCTTCTGTATCCTGGGGGGTCTCTTGTGGAGTTTTGCAAAGTTACTCGTCTGGAATGCAGAGCCAAATGGTCGTTTTATATCTTGTTTTAAAACAGAGGTCTTTGGAAAGGCAGATGCTTGTTTCATTAAATGTTTAGTCCTGCTACCAAAATCTAAAGCTTCTTCTATACCAAGGCTTTTTCTTTTATCTAGTCTAAGGCGACTACCAAAGGGATCTATGCAAGCTGACGGATGCAAGTATTCCATATGTTTTTTTAAAATGCTTCGGGCTGATGTAGTAAATGGGCACATTTTACACATATAGTCAGCTGTCTTTTTTGAAGATTCCATATAGGAATCTTTCACTAATGCCTTTTTGTGCGTTTTTCTCTGTGTTATGTCTGTAGTGATCATTGAACATTTCACTACTGCCCCATGAGCAAGCCCCCGATGGCATTCAAGTTCATTCTCTGTCACAGCCATAAAGTTACATTCTTCACAGCAGTAGTACCTTTTATCTTTTTCATGGGTTTTAGCATGCTGCACAAAGGTTTTGGGACAATTGGTACCAAATACACATTGTGGACACTGTAACCGTGCACTCCTACCCTCATCCTGAAGTTCTTTTAATTCACGAATTTCCTCCATCAATTTCTGTCTTCTTTCCTGATGGATTATCATATGTTTAAGAAGGGAATTGCGGTCTCTAAAGGTCCGGCCACATTCCCTACATGCATAAGGCCTCGAAACATTTAAATGACGAAAGTGCCTATTGCCATCCAAGTGATACATCATGTGCCTGTGCAGGTGCTTTTTTTCCCTAAAATTCACATTGCACTTTGTACAGGGATAAAAAGATGGCTCATCAGAACTGAAATTAGATGGTGATTCTAAGTCATCTTGTTCACATTTGTTTAATAAAGTATTAGAAAGAAAAGTGCTACTGTGAACGGGGGAAATATCATCTGCACATTTATTACTTGGATTATAAATCAATTGTTGGATGGCATCCACAACTTCCAATTCCTCATCTGTAGATTCAGGCTTTACTCTTGCTAGTGAATATTTTTGTGATTCTATTACTTGTACATTCTCACTCTGCTCCAAAAACTCAACATCTAGTGATTCAGAATTGTCAGGAATATAATTTGATTCATTAAAACAGTCCTCAGTATAACGAGTTATTTTGCTAACATCCATCTTTCTTTTTCTCCTTTTTTGTATGCCAGCTTTAGGTTGAACTGGTAACTCTTCTACAGTTTCTTCATTTGTCATAAGGAATTCTATGAATTCTTTCTGTGGATCCCAGTTTACATCACTTTCTGATCTGAAGTCACCTGCAGCTGAGGAAATCCCTGTTAGTGATTTGCTACCATCATCTTTTCCTAAAGAACTTCTGTTATCCTCACATACATCTACTTGGCTTACTAAAGTGCTATCTGATTTTATGCTTTTTCCTATTGATGGCTCTATGTCACAAGCAACTGAAGCAGAGGGAGGTAGATTTTTCATGGAATGTGATAGGTTCTTAGCATGTGCTGCTTCAGGTAACAAAAACAAAACTGGGCTTGAGTTTTGGGTTGATGGTTTTGTGGGAAGTTGAAGATCATGTACCACTGTGACAGATGAACAAGAATCTGCTTGATGGCCCACAGCTTGTGCATTGGTTAATGAAATGCTGCCTTTTTTCATAATGGAAATCTTAGTTAAACTGGAGTGTGAAACTGGTCCATTAACAGAAGTTTCTGTAGGCAGAACGAAATTTTCACTAGAAACAGTAGGAGCCCCAGTATGTATAAATATAGATGTTTGGCCCCCACTTAAGGCGTTTTCAGACTTGTCTGTAGATAGGTCTTCAGGTAAAGTTAACGTATTATTCTGAAATGATGTTTTGCTCTCTTCTAATTTGGGAATGCCACTCTTCTCAGAGATGAAATTACTGTCATCTAGCAGTCCTTTAGCACCAATAATCTCAGTGTTGATTTCTGCCTCATCCATACTTCTGACATTCTCTGTCCATTAAGCACATTTACTCTAAAGTAAAAATAAAGAGATCCATATTAGAATGTACATAGGTATAGCTAAGAAAGACAATTCTTATATCTTACCAGTTTTAAGATTAAAAATGATCAAAAATATTCTTATGTCAAAGAAAGCCCCACCCCACACACACATTATTAATGATGAGATTAATGATTTCAGAAGTGTACCAAGTTCTAAAATTAAAATTCAATGTAGAGTTACAGATCAGAGCTGTGCAAATCATTCAAGAGATACTTTGAAATGTATACAAAGCATTTGTTTCTGAACGTTAAAGCAGCTTCATGTAGCTCCTTATGCATGTTGTCTGGAAGTATCTCTTCTGATGGACTTACATAACCCTATTACAGATGTTACTTCCACCAAACTAAAAGCAAGGATAAAATACCGTATTATAATAAACATAGTTTGGTAGCAAAGCATCACTCATTTCACCACACATTTCCATCAAAACAGGTATTTTAACTAGTTAATGAGAAAAAAAGTTAAAAAATAAAGATTACAAATAAAGATGAAGTTTGACAAATACTTCTTCTGTACCATGATTTAAGTATATGATCACTTCTATTCAACACATTCTACAGTAGAGTCTCGTTTAACCAACCTTCGCTTATCCGACATTCCGTCTTATCCGACGCCCCTAAAAAAAACAACACGCATAAATCGGCGACGAGAAAAGTGTGCCACTTGTTTGCGAGCGTGAGTGTACTTTCTTGTTGCTCCTGACGGTGGTGCCGCAATGCAAAAATCTATTGCAACAGGCGCAGCGGATCAGGTTTTTTTTTTTTTTTTACCGCACTCAATTGTTACTGTGTGTTATCCGACATTTTCGCTTATCCAACGTTCTGCCGGCCCGTTTATGTCGGATAAGCGAGACTCTACTGTACTTTACATTCATCACCCAGTACCAGTGAGTATGTAATCACATTTGCAAGTCCAGGATGAGCCAATATATGAGATTAGAACTTTTTAAAAATGTGAAATCACCTAGAGTGCTTACCACTCTTAAAGTTTTCCCCCCCAAGCAACACTATGTGAGAAATATCTTGTTGAAATTTTCTGCATGTAATAAAAAGAGCTGAGATTTCAAATGTTTAAGTTGTAGGATCTTAAATTATAATTGCTACTGCACATAAGTCAAGTAATCTTGTCCAATTTAATACTTGTAGGCACAGTGGAAATTTTGCAAAAAGCAGGTAACGAGAAAAGAAAAAAAGAAAGATAGTTCTCATAAAAGATTTGCATTGTAACTCCCATCAAAGTTTCATAATGGATTTACCTTCCCATCCAGAGCCACTACACATATACAAAAAGGTAATAGAGTGGGAAACCTGCAACCCTCCAGATATTGCTGAACTACAAATGTACCAGGAGCAATAGTTCACATGGTTACTGGGGAAAAAATACTATCAGCAAGGTCTAGAGAATCACCAATTCTCAATTTCTGTCTATAATTATATTTGGAGAACAAATGTGAATTTAGTGAAACATACTACAAAGGAATTTACAGTTATGTAACTCAAATAGCCCCCAATGCACTCACATGATGCTTAGATTTGGACAACAGGAGTGGTACCTAAGCCTAATAATATATAAATAAATAAATATATGATGAAATACTTTTGATGTTTGCTGTATTTTTCAAAATAAATATCTGATATTAACATCTTACTAAGGATACCCAAACCCTTGGAATACCTAAAAAAACCCGTCAGTTCAATATATTTTGCTGCTAGAAAAGAATTTAATGAAGGTCCTCTCAACACTTCACCATAATCTGTTAAACTAGAATCTAACATACTTCACTTATATGCTCATCTGTGATCTACATGGAAACATATGCTACAATATTCAATGGCGTATTATTTTGAACCAGTCTGCTGTATTCCACACTAACTATGGAAAAAGTAAACTATGGAAAAGTAAAAGAAAACTATGGACTTTCCTTCTACAATTCTTATGAAAACTACATAGTCTGGCAGAGAAGGGAGGGAGTTATTAGTGCCTATGATTATTTTATACAGGTAGTCCTCAGTTAGCAACCACTCAAAGTTACAACAGTGGTGAATGAGGAAACTTACAGTTGCCCCTAGAGGTTGCAGCTGTTGCAGCATCCCCACATTCACGATTGCAATTTGAGCACTTGGCAACCAGCGTGTAATTACAACGCAGTCATATGATTGCCATTTGCAACTTTCACTGTTGGCTTCCAACAAGCAAAGTCAATGAGGAAGCCGGCAGGAAGTCACAAGTAGCAGTCATGTGACATCATGCTTCATGACCGTGCACAATTTGCTTAACAACTGCAACTGCAACTGTCATTGTAAGTAGGCATGGTCACATGATTTTTCGCTTTTATGTCCAAAGTTCCCAGTCCCAATTACGGTTGTTAACTGAGGACTACTTGTAATTAGTTAGATGCAAGATTTATGGAAAAATTTAAAAACTTTTTGATGTACTATTCAGAAATCAGTTTTGCCTGTACCTATTCATGCCCTCCTCCTCATGCAGCTACCTTAAAGCCAATAATTTCATCTTCCTGTATGGTAGGCCAAATCCTGCCTAAAGAGGTTTGTTGTTTCAGCCAACCTGATAACACAATACTCTGTGATTTAATTTGAAAATATTTTTAGACAAAATGTTTCAAAAAATCTAGGAGAGGTTTCAAATATATCTTAAGTCAAACATGTTAAATATAAAAGATATTTAAAATACAGTTAGTACTGTTCTCTCTTACATAAGCAATAGCTATGTCAGAACTATGCTTTAAATCTAGTCTAAATCTTGAATTATCAGCATTTCCATATAAAATATTGAAAATAAAGTAATACATATGTAGGGATGAAATATCCTGCACTGTTATGGCCTCCATTAGATAAATTTCAATATTTTCACTTTTAGAATTCATTGCAATTTTATATTGATAAGTCAACAAAAGAATAAAAACAGATAACCCTAACCCTAAATATAATTTGAGTGTTATCACTATAAAAATGTCAGTAATGCAGCATCCCATATAAGTAGAAAATCATATGTACAGGAGTTTAAAAATGGAACAGCAAGCTCAAGCAGCAAAATAATATTGTATATAAAATAAAAAGTGAAATCCAAGGCATCACATTACCATTCTTCAATATGTAAGTAGAGATATTATTTTGATTTCTAGGATATTTCTGCCATAGAAAGATTTGTATTTTCTCCAGCTTATGACATTTGCAGACCTAGACAAATATATGCTCAGTCAATTTGAGAAACTATATTAGCTTTTCTCAACAGGAAGCAACGTTGTTAACGAAGTGGTAAATTCAGTGTTAATGAGTGGCTTCACTGTTGCCACCTCTGAGGTAAAACCTTTCATGTTCCATGTTCCACCCATCTGTTCTGGTGTTAGGGGTTCAAAGAAAGAACAGACGCTTCCCATTTAAAGCAACTTTATTGGTACCCCCTGAACAGCAGGGTGGTAAACTAAGAATATTATATTTGCTTCAAAAATGCAATTATCATTTTCAGAATGACTTCAAGAAAAACTTTCCTAAGTTTGCATGAAGATACCAAGCTGCACTACTAAGTCTAATACAAGGATTCTTTTGTGTGCAAAACTGAAAATTACAATGGACAATATTATTTTTGGATAATTATTCAATGTTCTGTAAATACTATGTAAAATTTTGTTCACATGCAACAAGGCTTGTTCAGTTGACATTTAATTTAATTGGATAAAATTTTCTGAAGCTCAGTTAGCTAAAATAGTCAGAAAAAACATCAATTTAAGAATATAACTGTGTATCACTTTCTTCAAGAATCAATTAATTAATGTAGCAAATTCAGAGTTCACTGTCCATAAGTCACACTTTTTAAGCTGCAGTCTTATCTAAATTATTGTTAATTTATACAGAGAGAATGTATTATATCAAGCATTTCAAATTGCTGACTTCAGCATGTCAGTGCCTTTTACAGGACATTTCCAACACTTCTGACTGTGCCCCGAAATACCCTGGAAATCTGGGGTGCAGATTCTGACACTTGATTAAAAATTCAAACACTGTTTATTCCATAGCAAATCTGGATTAAAGTTTCTAATTTTAACCACAGAATAGGCTATGCTGCATAGTGTACTTTTCAGTTCATATTCATTCTAATTCTAATTTAACCAAAGAAGCACAAAAGCAATGAATGCAGTAGACTCAACTGATGTATGTAACTAGCATATGTTATTTCAACATTCAACATTCAGTTTAGATTACAATTTAGAAAGAATATCTGAATACAAAAAGTGCTATATTTAAGAAATTATCAAATGCCATAAGATTTTATTACACAGTAAAAGTGTTTAAATTAGCTCCATCCTAATTTTAATTATTGCTAATTTAGAAAATTAATCTGATGCTTTGATTCAAATGGGATCAGTTCAACTATATGGATAGATTAAACAAATAAATGTAAAAACCTTTGAGTTGAATCTCCAAATCTAATTTTTAAATAGTCCTATTCTACAGGTGTAACATTAGGGAAATCAAGTTGCGCAGATGAGTTATAAAATAAGGTAACACACAACCCACACTATCTCCTTTAAAGTTTTATGAAGTGTATAACCCCCATCCTTTCATGCCAACACTGAAAGTATTTTTCCCTTCTGGATTAAAAAAAAAAATTAAATTCACAAAACACTGATGACAAATGATAAAACACTATATGACAAATAAGTATATTAAAATTAATATATTTATTTCCCTTAGATTAATACATTTCCAAACTTCTCTGTATATACTTCTAAAATAAGATGACACAATTATTTAAAAATCATTTAACCATGGTTTGTTCATTTTTTTGTCACTGAAGGAATTACTAATTCAGGAGCAGTTATGATATCAGATATGTGTACTGACATAATGGACTCCCTCCCTCCACATTCTAAATATGTAGTAGCACCAAGATATTGCTGGCTTATTGAGGTTACTTTTTGCAATTAATTTTATATGTATCTACTTAGAAGTCAGATTTTTTTTCAATGTAGCTTGCTTCCAGATAAGTACCTATAGATCAGGGGTTCCTAAACATTTTGCCATCACATCTCCCTTTAGTGTAATTTCAATGTACACACCTCCCGTAAAAATCCAAACACCAAAATGAACACAAATGAACAATGAAAACACTACAATGAAACTTTGGGAAATGTGCATTTATTGTAACAGGGTAACTAAAAGGTTCTTCTCACTTCCTCTGGACTCTGCCTGCACCTCTCCAAGGAAGGTACACTTCACAGTCTGGGAAACACTGCTATGGATAAAGGTAAAGTTGCCCTGAATCAAGCTCAACTCCTGGTGACTATATCAATAAACCAATGTACTTTTCTTGGCAACAATACAGCATAGCAATGGTTTGCCATTGCCTTTCTCTGATTTTATTTTTCAACATTCCAGTTTAGCTTATACGCCTGGCAATCCATTTTTATGAATTTCTATTTTCCACTCTTATACTAATGTCTGACTCTGCTTAGGTTCCATGTTTAGACAAGGTCAGCCAGGTGTTATACCCATTCAGTAAACCTTTGGTATGTAACAGACAAACGCTTAATTCAAAATTTTTTAAATTGAGAGGTTGCCCATTAAATGAAGATTTTTCTGCAAATGATCTTATTTGTATGAATTACATAGTTGTACAAATAATGTGAAGTCAGATTTAACAGACATTTGGATTCAATGGATACCCTCTTTCCCAAATAATATGTTACATCTTCATTTACTGATATCTATTGGACTGCAGCCTAAATTAGTTCAAATAGACAGCTCTATAAAGAATTGTTTTGAGATACTCTTTCTTCTTCCCTTCAAAACAGAAAATAAACTTTTTAGGGTTTTTTTTTTAAAGATTTCATTTTTATAGAAAATCTTAATGAGTTCTGCAGTTAGAGCTGCCTGTAGCCATATCACATAAGCTTTAAGAAATGAAACATAAAGGTCAGATCCATCTTCAGGATGACAGATTATCACTTAAATGCCCCAGGCTAGTCTTATTGTCTCGGAAATCACAAACATCACTATTTTTGCAAACTATCAGCACTTGCTATAACACCCTTACTACACTACATCTTGAAGTTACTACAAAAGAAATGAGGTGATAATTGCATATTAACATAATTATTCGGTAATCCCCTTTGAGCAAACTTCCTAGGTCATTCTATAATTCAGGTTAGATTCAACCTTCCTGTCATATCCAAGCTGCCCACTTTCTTTTGACTAAGAATTTTTTAAAATAAAATGCACATCATTTTTTCTTCTATGTACATTATTAATTGTATTTATTACAAGTAGGTTAATATTCACTGAATAGTTATTGCATAGTGACAACCTTTTCCAAGGTATTATTACACAAGCTATAACAGTGTCCTCATTCAAATGCTAGCTCATTTAACCATATAACCAAATTAAATGCTATGCTGGTGCCCACTAATACAGGTACAGGTAAAAATTTGTCAGATTCAGTTAGAAATGATCATGAGTTGGATCCAAAGAACCATGAGCAGAAGGAAAATAGATATTAGCATTGTCCAGTACAAAAACCACTGATTAGCACTGAAAGTACACACACACACGCTAGGTACCCATAGCATTTCTCATATTTCAAATAGAGAACCCCTAAATAGATTACTGGCTTTTCCCCCCTTTTCTTATACAATACTTTTTAAGAAAAAAAAAATAGTCACGTCATGTTGAAAGGGATCCACAGATCCAACTTTATACTTCATAATTTTAATATATGATCAGAACTAATAAGATATGGCAGATGTCCATTAGAGCTGATAATGTAGAGAACAAGACAGTTATGAGTAAGTGGAATTAAGTCCAAGTGGAAGCAAATTCATAATATGAGGAACCAATGCAAGACAATAAAACTTTAATCAGCAAAAAATTTCGATATGTGCCATACAAAAAGCTCACTGGGGCTGATGGTGTGGAAGGGAACACAACTAACTTTAAATGAAGCCAAATATACTTAGTGTGAGGGTTTACAATGGATAAACCAATGATTGGCAGAGTAACTTCAAGATTAAGAATGGAAAACAGAGCTTGGGTGAAGATATGATCCATATAACTCCCCTGTTCTGAAACTATTTTTTTCTCTGTTCCAGCAACAATACATCAAATGGTAAAAAATAAATGGAAGGTGGGCGTAAACAAAATTAAACATTAACAAGAATTACCAGGCTCCTGCTGTAGCCTCTACCACGCCCAAGGACAGAACTCATTTAATTTTAAAGAAAGAAAAAATGGGAAATTGGAATATATTTTGAAAACAGAGCAATCAGGGCTTATGGTATTCACCACCCAATTTCCTTCCCTTTACCTGAAATCATTCACCACATCTTTCCAGAGAACTTCCCAGCAACTCAGTCAATAGGAACAGCCATCATCTGATTCTCACAACACCAAAAATCCTTCAGACAAAATAGTAAGGCTGACTGCTGAATTCTCAAGGCTCACACATCTCACTGCTCTCTCACAAGTCTCTCCCTTATTTCCATTATACACGAGAGAGCTTCATGAAACTTTGTTCTTGGAGGAGAATGTTTACTCGAGGAAGCAGATAGAATGAGATAAGATTATTAGCAGCTTCATTCCAATTGAGGATTTTAAAAAAAATTATGTAGAAGCTTGCATAGATTATACCTTACTGAAAAGAGAAGGAAAAAGAACATTGGATTTAAGGAACAACAGGTCCATCCTCAAATCAGTGTGATCCTTGCAACCAGTCATTTCATTTTTTAGCCTCTGGTCAACTGGCAAGAATATAGGAGGCGAAGAAAATGTTATCTACATTCACTGTCACTGCAATGACATTTTTCTATTACAATAATAAATCTCAGTCTTTTGGGTGGAAGGGCTTGTCTTCTTCCCTTAATTCAAATTATTATGTACTTTCTTATTATTAGTTTCTACTTTTTTGAATTGTGTGAATAATGATAAATATATAATTAAATGTGTCTGTCTTCTCCCTGTCTTTTTTCAATGTAAGTAATATCCCCAACTCCAGTCTTGGGTCACATTTCAGTCCTACTAATAATTGTATGTCTTACTTAGACAGTATCTTCAAAATTATTATGGATGGGTAGGAGAGATCTTTGTCAAATTGTACTGGCAAAGGATTACTGGGAATTCTGTGGGAGTAGTTTGTTACTAAATAAAAAAAACCTAACTCAAAAAACCCTGCACTGATTTCTATAAAATTTGGCAAATTTTGTTCCCTCCTAATAATCTAGTTGTCCTGTGAGATTTGGCAAATTCTAGTGAAAAGCAGAAAAATAGACACTAATAAACCAGGTGGTTAAGAATTGTACAATAATTCAAAAATCCAGCAATAATTGCTCTAAAATTTGGCAGGCTCCATCCCCTTACAACTTTCAGGTAGTTCTTGCTCAACTACCACAATTGGGACCAGAATTTAGGTCGCTAAGCATTAAGCAAATCATCAGGTGATTGGATCTGATTTTATGACCTTTTTTGTGGCAATCATTAAGTGAATCACTATGGTTAAGTGAAACATGCATCATTAAGTGAATCACATGGTTCCCCATTGATTTTGCTTGCCAGAAGCCAGCTGGGAAGGTTGCAAATGGCGATCAAGTGACCCCAAGACGCTGCAACCATTTTAAGTGCAAGCTGGTTGCCAAGCGCCCAGATCATGATCACCTGACTGCAGTGTCGTTGCAACAGTCGTAACTTTGGGCACCAGTCATAAGTCATTTTTTTAGCATTGTTGTAACTTCGAACAGATGCTAAACGGTCGTTAAGCGAGGACTACCTGTACTATCATTCTTGCAAATTTTGTCAAATAGTGATTTAAGCAAGCTGTATTAGTCTTTTAAGGCATTTGTGTTTTTTACCATGTTAGATCATTTACTATGCTAAATAAACAAGAAAACAGTCCAGAATTAGAAACAAGTTGGGATAAATTGCTACTAGAATAACTAATGGTTCAGGCTACTTTCCAAGCTGAAGATCAGACAGTGAAGTATATTGGGCAGCCTTGCAGAGCCTTACTATGCACTTAATCTCTTTTAACAAAAGGTTCAAATATTTTAATAAAAAATAAAGCATCCCCTGAATCCTCTTGATACCTGGTAATTACACAAGTACATCCATATCATTTTCATGGCAACAATTTGGAGACAGTTTGCCTTTCATAATGTTTTTGCAATTCATATTCTACTTTATAGCCCTAGGTAATCTTCTATCCAAGTACTAATCACGTATAATTATGCTTGGTTTCTTCATGATCAGTAAAATTGGCTAAGTGCTGCCATCTTTAAAAAGGTAAAGCCTCCTTAAATTGAGCTTAACTTCTGGTGACTTTATGGACACAACGATGTAGCTTTCTAGACAACAATATGGAAATAATATGCCACTGCTTTCTTCCGAAATGTTTTTGATTTCCCAATCTGATCTATAATTCTAGGATTTACTGGTCTCCTACCCAAGTACTATCCTGAGATTAGCCAAACTAGGTTAGATGCTGCCATGCCTATATCCCAATAAATAACCAGAACCTTTAACCTATTTAAAACAGGTTATTCTCTTTGAACATAAATAGCATGCATTATGCATGTTCCATTAACAAATCTTACCTATCTGAAAACAGTAAAGCACCCTAAGCTAAATTGACACCATAGACTTTTTCATTTAGAGTAGTGAAATGTTAGAAACTAGAAAATTTGTTTTGTGAACTAAGAACTTGCATTGCATGCACCTTTGTCACATGACTATCTTTAAAATGAATATCTTTTCAGTGGTAAATAACCAGCAGTTTCCTCTAGCTGCGATTCAACACTCATTAAAGCTGCTAACAAGTTTTTGCTTATTACATACTCAATTTTTGTTTCACTTGCTATTGCTGAGAGATCCGTTTAGTATAAATTTCAATAATTTAAGACCATATCCATAGATGCTGCTCTAACAGCCATTATTTATGTTAATCAGAAAAACATCTAGAACAGAAACTACATTTTCAGTACCAGTAGTTAGGATGATATGGAAGAATTATATACTGTTCATACAATATATTCTAAAATTCACTCTCTCCTGTTTTAAGTATTCTGATCTAATGAAATTGATGTTGAAAGAAGAAAGAGATATAACTTGAGATTTAGAAGTCACAATAATGTAGGTTTTTTTAAATGGAGACTCTTCTTTATATAATCCAATATTTTGTTCAAATGTCTCGATCAGCATTTTTTCTAATAAGACTTATTTCCCCCTTTCTTTCTTTCTTTCTTTCTTTCTTTCTTTCTTTCTTTCTTTCTTTCTTTCTTTCTTTCTTTCTTTCTCTCTTCTCTCTCTCTCTCTCTCTCTCTCTCTCTCTCTCTCTCTCTCTCTCTCTCTCTCTCTCTCTCTCTCTCTCTCTTTCTTTCTTTCTTTCTTGGTGTTTTTGAGTCAGCGTTGACTCTTGGAGACTGCCTGGACAAGTCCCTGCAGTTTTCTTGCCAATATTTCAGAAGTGGCTTGCCACTGCCTCCTTCCTAAGGCTGAGAGAGAGTAACTGTCCCAAGGTCATCCAGCTGGCTTTGTGCCTAAGGTGGGACTAGAACTCACAGTCTCCAGTTTCTAGCCTGATGCCTTAACTACTACACCAAACTGGCTCTAAGACTAGCTTAACATTTTTTGGACATAGATCTATTTCTGCTTCAATCACAGTCCTAACACTGAAGCACTTAGCAAATTTATTTGAACTGTTTCCCTTCCAGTATAAAATATTTAAAAGCCACTCCACATGCACAACTGCTAATTCTGTACTTAATGATTCTCAAGTGAACATATGAATTGGGAAAGTCAGTCTCTCTCAGCCCAATCCACCTCACAGAGTTGTTGTGGGGAAAATAGGAGGCAGGAGTATTAGGTATGTTCGTTGCCTTGAGTTGTATATAAGAAAGATTGGATAAAATAAATAAATAAAAATAACTACAGAAAAGCATTGTTTTTGTGTATGGAAACTGTCTTATGGAGATAAAAGTCATATATTTTCAAATCATCATCTAATATTGTAGCCATCGAGCAACATCTGAAGTTTATCTTCCCTATTAAGCAAACATGTAGGATTTCAAACAAAAGCAATTTTCTCCTATTAAAGCATTCAAAAAATAACTAAGCCTTTTAAAATAATCCTACCATCTCCTAGATGTTTCTTTCTAAAAGTCTATCACGTGTGCAATAATTTATCTTAGAAAAATGGTACAACAAACAAATATAAATGGAAAAAAATATACAGATTTCCAGTTAAAACAACCAATACCAATTCAACCTCTGGATTTTAAAAAAATAGAAGGTAAGTAAATGGGTAATGTATGAGCATTCTGGCAAATTATGTTTTAAATATAATTTCCAGGGGATACTTAAATACTCACTTCATCCCAAGAAACCAAAATATAGCAAAGATCTGCACAGAGACACAGACAGTCAAAATGGTGTAAGAGCTCTATGATTCTATTCTCCCCCACTGAAAGCAAGGTAAGTGTTATCAGTGTTGAAGGTATCTATTACTGTCAAGTGCTCTTGGAGTAAGAACTTACCGATTCCCATGACACCTTCATCTAAGAGGGAACTGGGACGCCTCAACTAATCCAAAAGTTATATCGAGCTGTTTAGAAGAGATGGATCACCAAAGCAGCAGGCTCAAAAGCCTGCAGCTCTTGTTATATCTAAAACTGATGGATGCACATCCAAGAAAGAATGTAAGGAAAAGGGTAATATTTCATCTTTTAATTCATATAATTGCACATATTTGTATTTTGCATCAGCTGTAGCAATTCCTCTTTGTATAAATTACTGCTCAGTTTTCAGAAGCAAAATACTGCTTCCTTTACTTGAAACCAGGTAGTGCCACCAAGTGGTAGTCATATTCTGTATCCAACAGACAATACAATCTGCCCCATAAATCAGAAATCATAACTGCAAAGACTGAAAGTGTTTTATCATCAATCATAAAATCATACTGAATCTAGTATTAGTAAGTCAGTCATACAGATAAGTTCATTTAGCAGGCCTATGACTAATACAGAAATGTTAATAGGAAAGCAAATACTTAAGTAGATAAAATTCAGAAAGTACAAAAATCATATTAACTTTAATTCAATATTAATTTTTAAAGTCCTTCTTAATTTAAATATTATTGTGGCTATTATTTTGCCCCACCAATATTTTAATGCTAAAATAAATGATCTAAGAATTTTCACTGAAAAGAAAATTACTAGAAATGTGCAACTACAGTGGTACCTCGGTTCACGAACGCATCTGTTCACGAACAATTCAGTTCACGAACAGCTCCAGCCGCAAAAATTTGCCTCCGTTCGCGAACGCTGGATCAGGTGACGAACAGGATCCGCGGCCATTTTCCCTCCCGTGACACATGGTCGCGGCTTCCTGTAGGGAGGGGGACTCTCCCTC
This sequence comes from Liasis olivaceus, assembly GCA_030867105.1. Taxonomy (NCBI): domain Eukaryota; kingdom Metazoa; phylum Chordata; class Lepidosauria; order Squamata; family Pythonidae; genus Liasis; species Liasis olivaceus. Next base: position 123,347,607 of record CM061350.1, on the reverse strand, counting down.
CAAGCAGTAACCGCGGCCATTTTCCCTCCCGTGACACGTGGTCACGGCTTCCTGTAGGGAGAGGGACTCTCCCTCCAAGCAGTAACTGTGGCCATTTTCCCTCCCGTGACATGTGGTCGCGGCTTCCTGTAGGGAGGGGGACTCTCCCTCCAAGCAGTAACCACCTCCCCACCCACCTTCCTGTCCTCCACGCCGGGAGTCGTGTCGAGCAAGGTTAGCTTTCTCTCTCTTCATACTGTACTTTGTGTCATATTTTTGCGGTTTTTTAAAAAAAAACATAGGTTCAGAACGGATTAACCGTATTTACATTGAACCTTATGGGGAAATTTGACTCGGGTCGTGACCAGAAATCGGTTGGCGACCAAATTTGGGGTCAGAACGGATTAACCGTATTTGCATTGAACCTTATGGGAAAATTTGATTCGGTTCATGACCATTCGGGTCGCGACCAGAGTCGCGGAACGAATTAAGTTCGTGAACCGAGGTACCACTGTATATGGATTTGAAGCAGAAAAAGTGGTTTGGAGGGAATGGGATATGCTTGCTGCAACTGTTGGCAACTCCTAAAAGATGCCACAACGTTTCCTAGCCTTGCACAATAACTGTGCAGTCCCAAAAACACACACATTTGAATTAAAGAGCTACCAACAGGATGCAACAAGGTGCAATGATTTTGAGGTAATGACATGACACAACTTGTTTGTGGCATCTTGGTGCTTTCTTAACTCAAACAAATATCTTTCTTGCATCTAACAATTGCTGTGCAAGTCCAGGTAAAGCTGCAGCTTCATTAAAGAGGCTTGACAGGTGCAACATTCATGCTCACATCCCCTTTGAAGCATCTTTTCATCTCTGATTCAAATAGTCATAAAACACTAGAGCCATTCTGTTAGCAATAATAGTAAAATAACAAGCTTGTGAGAGCCAGTTTGGTGTACTGGTTAAGGTACCGAGTTACAAACTGGAAGACTGTTAGTCCCACCTTAAGCACAAAGCCAGCTGGATGACCTTCAGCCAGTCACTCTCTCTAAGCCCTAGGAAGGAGGCAATGGCAAACCACTTCCAAAATCTTGCCAAGAAAACAGCGGGGACTTGTCCAGGCAGTTGCCAGGAGTCAACGCTGACTCAAAAACATCAAAAAACAAACAAAAAAACCCAAGCTTTTATCATATGCTAACTGGAGCCATTCCTTAAGCACAGCACACTTGTTTAGCATTTGAATCATTCAGCAATGTAATCTCACACAAAAATAAGGCCATTTCTAACAACTAAACCCCAGTGTTAAGATACTCAAATTCACTCTCACGTAGAGAAATCAACAGTTTTTCCTTGCGTGTACTGTAGCTAAAAAAAATCATAGTTCAAGCTACAATATCACACAGTGGCATTGCAAGATAGGAAAATGTTTTTCATTTACCCTTAAGGATAGTATGAGGTAAAGTTATGTTTAAAGAAATAAAGCCACACCGTAGAAAGTAGAACACATTTTTTATTTAAATGAAATCAAAGCCAGTCATAAACAGGCAATAAACAGCATTCCAAAACCAGATGCCATTGCTAAAAAAGAATAATGTGACATCAATGCATGTATAAAAGAGCTGAGGCTTCCATTGTGCTGCAAAGACCACTATCTTGAGTGATTTCATCTCCTCCCTCCTTGCCCCCTCCCATGGGCCCTTCTTCAAGGAGTTTCCTTACTGGAAAATTTTAAGACCCAGACAGTATTTGCTGTATGAGGAAAAAAAAACCTTTTATTTGCAATAATTATTTGCTGTATAGAATTACAGTTCTATAAAATCAATAACTACTTATTACTCAAACTAAGATAGATATTTAGTGAACTTTTTTTTTTACTCACCAATGCTTGTTTTGTCCCCCTTCAAGCTCCAAGTCTGGATCCAAAATTCAGACAAGCCTATAATAGTAAATAAATGTTATCTATAAAGTTGTTTCAAAGCTATTATACTATATTCATTATTGAGAGCCAAATTATACAGAGACAATTGCCAATTCATTCTTATAATAAGTAATATATTCTGTTAATATCTGTACCTAAATATTTATTGAATCTGTTAATGATGTTTCACACAGTTAATTTACTTTCAAGTTTTCTAATACATTTCTTCTTTGCATTTTAAAGAGAAATGCTACCATTACTTTATTTACCTTAGAACACCATGTGCAGAATACTGCAATGTACTCTACATAGGGCTGCCTATGAAAACCACTCAGAATTTGCAGCTGGCCCAGAATATATGCCATGGTAACACTGCTGCTTTGTGAGCAGCACTGGATCCTAGTTGGTTTCTGGGTGCAATTCAAGGTGCTGGTTACCACTTATAAGCCCTTCATGACACAGGACCTAGCAATTTGCTGGACCATCTCTCTCTATGGTAGTGTCTTCCCATCCTCCATAATAAGACAGAGTTGGCATGCTCCTGTTTCTACCAATTAAACTATACCATCTGATGGGACCTAGGAAGTCGGCTTTTTCTGTGGAGTCCTTGGTACTCTCTGAGCTTGACTGCTTGCAGATGTTTCATTACCCAGCCAGGTAACATCATCAGCGCCAGTGAGTGTGGGGTTTTCTTCCTGTTTATATACAGTAGCTTGCTCTGCCAGTGTTGGTGGGGGTGTGGTTTTCTCCTTGGTAGTTCCTTGATTATGGTATTTTTTTTCTGTTTGATTGTTTCCCTGGTATTAGTCCCTGCTTATCTAGGTGTCGGCTGCTGGAGAGGATGTGTTCTGGTCTTTTTGTTTCCTTCTTACCTTTTTTTAATTGTCTCTTTTGAATGGTGTGAAAATGTGGTTTAACTCTATGTGTCTATTGATGGCTGATTTGCCTGAATGCCAAGCTTCCAGGACTTCCCTATTGTTTTTTGGATTTAGCTTGGTCTAGATGCTCAATTTCCCAGTTAAAACTACGGTGGAGTCTGTCCATGTGTTGAGAGATTAAGGAGTTTTCATTGTGTCTTCTGACTGCTAGTTGGTGTTCATGGATGTGCTCTGCTAGTTTTCTGCCTGTCTGTCCTACATAGTGGCTGTTACAGTCCTTACACTGTATGCTGTAGATGATTCCTGTATTTTCTTCTTGGGCTATTGGGTCTTTTGGTTTACTTAAGATATTTTGGAGGCTTTAATTTTTGTGTTACAGTGATGTCGTATGGCTGTAATAGCCTGTTGGTTGTTTTTGAGATGTTTTTCATATATGGCAGTGTAATCCTTTCCATAGTGTGTTGGTTCTGCTGCAATGGGTTGAGTGGTCAGGCACTTTTTCATAAAGTTGTGTGGGTATCCACTTTGTTGGAAGATGTTGTATAGGCAGTCTCTTTCCTTTTTCTGGTGTTCTGGGTTGCTGCAGTGTATTCATACTTGTCTCAATAGCATTCTTACACAGCTCCTCTTGTGGAAGGTTGAGTTGTTACTTTGGTAATGGAGTACTTGGTTGGCGCGGGTTGTTTTTTGATAGACTTGTGTTTCTAATTTGCCATCATTTCCTCTGCTGATGAGGATATCCAGGAGGGTAGTGTGCTATTGTTTTCTTCTTCCCTTGTGAATTTTATTCCTTTGAAGATGTTGATTGCTTTTTGTGTTTTCTCTAGTTGTTCCTTTTTTATTATGATGAAGGTGTTGTCTACATACTGGATCCATACTTTTGGTTGTATGTGTGGGAGTGCTATAATTTTTAAACGCTGCATTACAGTCACTGCTATGAGTCCTGAAAGTGGTGATCCCATAGGTGTTCCTCTGATTTGCTGGTATATTTGCCCATCAAACTGAAAGTAGGTAGTGAGGCAGAGGTTGATGAGGTCCATGGTTCTGAGTGTTTTGAACTTAGTGTATTTGGTTAGGTTGGATGTGTTGTGTAGTACTGCTGCCATGGATTCTTTCACTAGTTCTGGATCTATGGACGTAAAGAGTGCTGTGACACTGAATGAAATCATAATTTAACCTTTTTCTATTTTTAGGTCTTTGATTTTTTATCTATTTTTTAGGTCTTTGACAAACAATCAAGCAGAAAACAATACCCTAATCAAGGAACTATCAAGGAGAAAACCACACCCCCACCAACACTGGCAGGACAAGCTACTGTATAAACAGTATATATACAGTGCCTGCACCACACTCACTTGTGCTGATTATGTTACCTAGTTGGGTAGTGAAACATTTGCAAGCAAACAACCAAGCTCAGAGAGCACCAAGGACTCCACAGTTCAACCCTGAGCTACAGATATTCTCTCCTTTTTCTGCCACAGCAGCTGCTCCCTGAAACAGTATCCCCTGAAGACCTGAATGCCCCTACCTTAACCATGTTTAAAAGGTCTTTAAAGACTTGGGTTTTCCCCAGGCCTTAAGCTATAAGCTATGGCAATATTTTGCATGTTTCCCCATGAATGTTTTTTCTTCTTCTGGCTGGGCATAGTTCTTTTTTTGTTTATAATGTTCCTTGCTGTTTTTAATGTGTTCCACCACCCAGAATTTTTATGGATTTGGATGGCCTGATAAACATTACACATAAATAAATAAGATTAGTGCACACATAGCACAAACACCAATAATTACCTATGAATTTCAGGGAAGCTGTCTTATAATTGTTGGGAATACAATATTGGAGGAAAACTGCTAAAAATGAGCAAAAGTAGAAGAATAGTAAAAACAAGTGGCTGAAAAGGGAAAAGTAAGAAGCATGTACCCTACCTTCAAAGGGGATGAAAATGATTGCCCTGCCTTGTTCTTGTTGCCCTCTATGACTGAGAGTAAGAACTTGTGAAAATCATGATCCTCAGTTGAAGGAGTCTCCATGGACACAAAGGCTCTCCACTACAGATGCTCACCCTGTACACATGGAGAATGAGGAGAATAAAGCTAGCACTCTGACTGAATAGGACTAGAACTCCTACTAGTCTGGGAGTAAGAGTCACTGAATTCAATGAGACTTACTAAAGAGTATATATGTATTGTATTTTCCTGTATTTCTGGTCAAGCACAAAACCTACATCAACTTGTAAACAGAAGGAAGATACAGCTCAATTGCCCAAGGATTTCTTTACCAATTACCATTCCAGCTTATGTAAGGTTACCTGGATTAAAAAGGTCTATCCCTAGTATAGCAAAAGCCTATGGGACTTCCTAACAATAAGCACATACAGATTTAGTTTTGCTGAGCCTACATTTCCCGTCTTTTTCTCAGCAGACCGGGAAATCAATTTTACAGATGGGGCACTTTATGTTATAAGTAATTTTAATCAGTAGTTATTAATTTAGTTAATATTAATTTTTGTCCTGCCTTTATTTGGAATACAGTTTATGGCCAGTACATATGCATATGTATCTGTACACAAATATATAAGTAGGTCATATGCACACATTCATTCAGGGGTGGGAAATTCAGGCTTGGTTTCAGTGGAATTCAGGAACCCAGTCAGACAAATACAAAAGCTGGACAGTGTACAAAATTTTTCAAAGTCTAATCTCATTTTGTGGGGATCACTTAAATTAACTATTCTATTCATCTTGATAAATTGGTTTCATATATTCCAAGGCACTACTAGTCTCATATCCCCTAGAGGTACTTACAAGTTGATTTACAATTAGATTTTCAATGATTTTTCCCACATTTACATCTATTACTATAAAGTATAATCATTCAAAACCTAAGCAGCTCAGATAGAGTCACATGAGAATGAAAATGTTTTGAAAATGTTATTTCATAATTCAGAAATAATATGTACAACACAGTATGGCACTGAAGCTATGCAACAAATTGAAATTATAAATCATCTTTCCCAAATAGGAGTCTATGTGTGTGTCATATTACAATTTACAGCATATACAACAATCATGACCACGATGATCATACTGGGTGAGGGGCCTTGCAATCATATCTAACACATCTGAAAGGTGGCAGTTTAGGAAAACTGTTCTAGAGACAGAAGAGGAACATCGTATCATTTGTATATCATGTCACTGTGTCCATTTTATATGCTTAACCAAGATTTCCTTCTAGAATACCTGGGAGATTTAAAAAGAGGCATTGTTTGCAGGATTTGGTTCCTACTTCTCAAGGTGACATCAGATTACATCACCAGGAGACAACTGTTTCTTGAAACAGAACTCATTACTAGGAAAGATTATCAGGAGATTCAAAGTTGTAAATTAACAGTGTACTGATGGCACCCAAATCCTTTTTTCTGTAATATCTCCAAGTAATGGTATGGCTCCCCCAAATGAATGTCTGCAATCAAGAATGTACTAAATTGACTTTTGCCCTGAGGGCAAGATTTAAACAGCAACTGTGGAATGGATTTAAGTTGCAATTTTAAATCTAATTATTGTAATGTGGGAACTGTTGGCTGCTTAGAGCCTGGACAGAAGTAGTATATAAATTCAAACAAATAAATTGAACTGTTAGCTGCTTAGAGTTTTTGGACTGAAATAGCATATAAACCCAAGAAAAGAAATGTCTGAGCAGGTACATAGTAGCTGGGGACTATCTCCTCCCAATCTGTTCTATAGTTGTAGCTTTTCATTCCTTTTGGGAGCCAGAATAAAAGCTGCTTCCTACATATGGCTCATTCTACTGAGTTCCTCCTGCCTGACAACGATCAGACAGCAGGGACAGGAAAAACAGAACAAGAACCTATATGTGCACTTTTGTAAGGCATGGTGTCTTATTGGTGCGATTTTGTCAAACTTGCTCTATATAATTTTATATCCCCCCAACACTTTCACAGATAATCCAGTTGCCTACAATTGCCATAGTCTCATCTCACAGCAATTCAGGGTCAAAACTTCTCTGTAGAGCAGCAGGTCTCTGGGATATGTCCCCAACTGAGCTGGGAAGACTGACTTTTGCTGACTTTTAAAAAGATTAAAAATACATTTTTGAACATGTGAAAATGATGATTTTAATTAATTTTAAATAAATTTAATGCTCTTGGTTTTAACATTTTTAACAGAACTGACAGTCAAATAAATATTGAAATGGATATAGAAATTTACATTAGCTTCATTCTCACCACTGCCATTTAACAATACATTCGAAAACATAATAATAAAATACTAAGGTTCCCAGTAGATTTTGAACAATGTTAGAATAGGTTTGTCCAACAATACAGGATTGATCTCTTATTTTTAATAGCGTATAACTTTGTATCCAACTTCTTGTAGAGTTGAGATTTATTCCTTGCATTTAACATATATTACTTGTAATCATATTCTAAAATATTTTAATGTATACTAAAATAAGAATGTATAACTAGAATATTTCCATATTTCCATCAGAAATAAAATTGCAAGCAATACAGTTTAGCACTAATACTTTGTAGCCATTTCCTTTTTCTATCAAACACTGACTAGGCTATATTTCTTACTGCACTCTCCCTTTAAACCTGAAGGTGGCAATGATAAACTTCTGTTTGTTTCCATTTTTCTATACCTTATACTGAAAATGAATTCTGTCCAATAAAGTTCCATCTACACCCGCGGCCAAAAGTTTTGAGAATGACACAAAGATGAATTCTCACAAGGTCTGCTGCTCCAGTGTTGGAAGATCTTCGTGCAGATGTTACGATGGTATACTGAAGTATAACTACAAGCATTTGCATAAGTGTCAAAGGCTTTTATTGACAGTTACATTAAGTTTATGCAGAGTCAATATTTGCAGTGTTGACCTTTCTTTTTCAAGACCTCTGCAATTTGCCCTGGCATGCTGTCAATCAACTTCTTGGCCACATCCTGACTGATGGCAGCCTATTCTTGCATAATCAATGCTTGGAGTTTGTCAGAATTCGTGGGCTTTTGTTTGTTCACCCACCTCTTGAGGATTGACCACAAATTCCCAATGGGATTAAGGTCTGGGGAATTTCCTGGCCATGGACCCAAAATCTCGATGTTGTGGTCCCCAAGCTACTTAGTTATCACTTCTGCCTTATGGCAAGGTGCTCCACCATGCATGACAGAGTGGTCTCCAGCCTTGTCCTGGTCAACACTGACACTTGTGTTAATGAGGGAATCACTGACATGATGTCAGCTCCAGCAGGGCTGAAATGCAGTGGAAATGTTTTTGGGGATTAAGTTCATTTTCATGGCAAAGAGGGACTTTGCAATTATGCACTTGATCTGACCACTCTTCATAACATCCTGGAGTATATGCACATTGCCATCTTCCACACTGGAGCAGCAGACCTTGTGAGAATTAATCTTTGTGTCATTCTCAAAACTTTTGGCCACGGGTGTACATTTCAACTACATATAATTGCAAAATAAATAAACAAACCCCAACCTTGTTCATATTTAAAAACTGATTCAGCCTCCTTTCTTGTAGTCCAGTAAAAACTTTGACATGCTTCATTTTGCTTCACCTTAATTTACTCTACATTTCCAATTATGGTAAGATACAATACCCCCACATACCAAATACATTTCAAATGAAAGCCTTAAAAAATTCTTCCACGTGCAGACTTTCCTGTTTCTCCAGATAACATCCTATCAGGAACAACTAGCCTTGTCAAGTTTAAAGAAAATCTTCATTTTAGTCACATCTTACTGGTATAGAGAGAATTTCATAGTTACTATCTGTGATACCTTGCTGAGCCTTTCCTGCCATTCCAACTTCTCACAATACTTATGCCTATTCTCCTGATTTTCACAAGTACTTCTGCCAGCCTCTTTCTTGTGTCTAGTCCAAACAGACTTTCATCCTTCTCTAGACTTCACTTCTTTCCTACGATGTCTTGACAAAGGGATGGCCTTAGCCCTAGTATAAAACTGAGGTTTATAAGGTCTAAAAGCATGATTGGTAAGCTAAAGTCTCATCCATTCTCCCCAATTCTACGTTTTACAATGTCATCTCAATACCACTTACTCCAGAAGTTGTTGTAATACCTTCAAGCCCCAGTATAACCAGAGAGATTCTGGCACATTCAATTTAAATTAGTCTGTATTACACCAAACCAGAGAGATCTTGCCATTAGGTTTAAGATAAATGAAAATTAGAAAAATATTGAATGGGAAGGAACAACAATTATTGAGGAAAAGCCTTTGAATAATTGTGTTATGTGTAGCAGGAGGAAACACAAAATTATATACCCCAACTCTTCTGCCTTAAATTACCATTTTGGGCCATAATCAGTAAAAAAAAAAAAAAATCATAGTCAAGATTCTTCAGCTTAGATATTCTGGACCTCCAATAAATACTGTCACCAGCATTCAGTATTTTAATAAAACTGGCCAATTTCAATTTTACTTCTTCTGAAATGTATGCTGTTTTTAATTTTAGACATGAGATTTCATATAAAAAATCCTAATTCCTTGTTCATGTATTACCCCAACTTGTATTAGATTCCTTGACATTTCAACACCTAAAAGATCTGTTCATGTCCACAGAGCTTGGTAAATAGCACTTTTGGTTTTTATCATACCATACCCACATGGTAGGACATAAGCTATCATTTTGCAATGAGCTTCTTCCAATTTACATTTTGGCAAAAGAATCACATATAAATAACATGTGAATCTAAGCATGGACACAGCTAATACTCAAGTTCAAGAGCTAGCAACTTTTTTGCAGCCAGGAACTACACTTTGGGGCAGGTGGGCATTTCTGGACAATGAAGCCTGCAGGGGGATGTGGGACAAACATCACCAAAGAATATGGGACACACTTTTCCAGACTGATTTTTTTTCCTTTTGGAAAGGTTTGGAGGTGTTAAGTATAAAATTGATGCATTAAGCTTTGAGGCTTATGTAACTATTTTGCACCTTTTTTACCATCAAAAAGTAAAAAAAAACCCACAAATTTCAGTGGCATGATTTAAATGTGTTCTGGGAGCCATAAAACAAGAGTCTGGGTAACATATGTGGCCCACAAGCTTTCTAATTCTATTCTATCTGAATTCTCACCTACTGTTTTTCCTTCTAAGACAAAAAATTACTGTTAGATTAGCTATATGCAGTTACATTAACAAAAAAAAAAAAGGTTTTCTTTCAATCTACATCAGATGATGCTTGCATGTCGTTTCTAATTTAGGGGTGTGCAAAACTCTGTCCTAAATCACTTCAAGTGTGAAACTTTATAAACATGCCTCATTTTGAGTGCAAAACTACTTTTTCAGAGTGATCTAAACAGTCCATTTTACATTCTAATTTTTTCACATTTGGAAAGGAATTTCATGAAGTTCAAAATAAAACCCTAGTTCCAGTATATATAGAAAATTCCAATCATACCAATTCCAACTTCATGCACAATTTGTGCTTTTGTGTGCTGCTGAAACTGGCATGGAATTCAATGTGCTTCATGTCCAAGACACCATCAACAATGCTAGTCAGGCCAAATTATTCAAGCATTAGGAGGTTTTCCATCTCTACAGAATGTATTTTTCTGTTTCAGTTATAGACCATGAAGCCAACACAGGTATCAAAAACTGGATTCTTATCCAGCAAACATATACCACTGAGGCCTATTCCAATGTTGGGCTAAACCTAAGGTATGCAACTCATTAAAAGCCACAAACTACTCCAGCACCTAGATTCACAGGAGACTATATCACTATTAGAAAACTATCAAAGCATGGATATATAATTTTTCTTTTTTGGAGGCAAAATAAGAAGAAAAATATGTATATTAAGCATCCTAGAGTTTTAATGCACTAATTTTAGTGACATGCCCACTCCCAAATCCTCCAATGGAAAAACAAAATATTTCAGATCTGCCACACATACATACTTAACACATGAGTTCAGTAGCAGCTGCTGTTACCTCCAAGTTGATATCTCTTGAATAAATGGCTTTTGAGAACCAGAGGAGCAAAAACAGATCCATCTACTGAGACTGAACCATGCAACCTAACATTTTCCCATAGCCATTATATTGTTCACATTTAAAAATAAGCAATGAGAATTCAGGAATAAAGTTACAAACATCAACAGCATATACCTTTGAGCATCCAAATGACACACCTCTTTAAGTAGAATGCACCTTTGCTTTTAGCTTATTTTTAAAATGCTATCATATTCAAAAGCTAAAAGCAGACATTTGTAAGCCATTATGTGGTTTAAAGTGCACATTCACAGTTAAAAAAGACTGTTATAGTTCCAAAAGGCTGTTACAAGTCATTGCTATAGTTGGTTGTTCTAGTAGTTGTACAGCAGACAACGAAAATACATACTAGTAGAAACCTCCACTGGCTCTATAGTTATGTGAAGGAAAGATATGTACATAAAGTAGAAAGGAAATGGGACGAGGGTATTTATTATCATTCTACAAATTAGTATTTTTATACTGAGATGTGTATATAAATTTATGTGCCATCTATTAGCTTGTGCTGGAAAAAGGAATGAAAAGCTGGCTTGTAGTTCCAGACAGGAAAATAATTGGCGTTTGGATTCCACTTCTGCAGCTTTCGTGTCTTTTACAGGAAGAATATTATATTTGGCATTTCTTAGTAAGAAATCTTAACCATTTAAAACAGTTTGCAATTAGACTTGGATCCTTAACAATATGTATACTCTATCATTAAATGACTAAACACTGTAAAACAAAAACATTTAAAACTTAAGCTAGTGTGTGCTCAACAGTTTATTCACCAATATATTTGAAAGTCTATAGCAGCATTCAGCTATAATTAAATAAATTCCACAGCTGCATGCACCTTATTTATTTACTCTTCACACAACAGCTCATAGAACAATGTGTCAAAGGGGTTCTGATCTCTAGGAGTGTTTTTCAGATAGTACAGGTGATTACTGATAAAAGGGAGGAACCAATGAAATTCCTATACAAATAGACAACCTTGAATGCTATATTTTTTCATAAATCTGCTACAATGACATGAATGCACATTTGGTAGACATATTCTGATTGTATCAGCTTATCACAACCTTGCAGATAACCACTTACCTATAACAATCAACTCAATCCTGCTTCTTCCTTCTAGCCTTGAAGAACTATTGGTACTTCCAAGGCCAGAAATCCAAATTATAAGTGGTCTCTCACACTTTCTGGAAAGGCAAAGAAGTTCTGAATTCAAATTTCAGAACATATCCTTTTTTTTTTCCTGTACATTTGAATCAGCCTTGACTCCTGGCGACTGCCTGGACAAGTCCCTGCAGTTTTCTTGGCAAGTTTTCAGAAGCGGTTTGCCACTGCCTCCTTCCTAGGGCTGAGAGAGGATGACTAGCCCAAGGTCATCCATTTGGCTTTGTGCCCAAGGTGGGACTAGAACTCAAAATCTCCTGATTTCTAGCCTGATGCCTTCACCACTACACCAAACTGGCTCTCTATCCTTGTTTTAAACAAAGCTATATTCTGGAGACTTGTACAGGTGTTCATTTTCCTTTCTTCCAGAAAGTAAAATGCAACATGATATAGTTTTTAGTAAAGGAACAGAAAGGAAGAATGTAACAACTATTCAGACACTTCCTTTTTTTCTGAGTTAGGAAATATTATTAGGTATCTGGCTTATAAATCTTCCTTTCTAACTTCTGCTACAGGAGAATATATGGAAATACATTGTTTTATATTCTGCATTTATCCCTCTGGTATTTGAGCCTTAACCTGTGAACATGAGGAATGTCATGCACAGCATTTCACACCCATCCTGTCCCCACTTAGAGAGGTAACACTAGTCAGCAGACAGAGAAAAAGGATATCTGCAGAGTGCAAGATGTTCTCAAAACAGGATATTTTGGGGTCAAGGTCAGATCTAATAATATGAAAGTCTACACTAAATAATTAACCTAGGAGATTGTTGTTGTTGTTTTAAAGAAACTTTGTGTAAATTTACCCAAATCCAGAACTTATGTTCAGGTTTTGATTCAAATTCCTTAAATGTATAGAAAAAATATGCATTAATTTGGGCTGGGTACTGCTTCAGATTTAAACAAAAACAAAAACTTTAAAACACACAGGTTCACTCACACAAAATCCATCAGAAACTCTTCAAAGCAGCTACACCTTTTTCCAGGATCACATGTCTGTCCTCCACAATTGCACAAGAAAAGATGCATTCAGTTTAAGGAATTGCCAACAAGTCCTGAATGCATGCCCACTCATCCTCCACAGCACCTTTTAATTACTTCAGTGTTGCTGAAGTGATTCACATAGGACAATAAAACAGAGACTCATGTGTCTGTATTTCAAAGAATATATAATATTAGGCATACAAGTATATTAAAACTATAAAATATTTCAAATATGCTAAACCTTGAATGATTCTTCACTCCACTGCAAACCTATTTCATTCTTCAAATTATAATACAGATTATTACACTATTATATACAGGAAGGTATATACTTAACAATCTCTGCCAGCTAACCATAATTCCTGAACTAGTTCAATTACATTTCAGAGGCAACATCAACACTGTCAGTAATAGAATTCATTTGAACATTCCCTTCACCATTTGAAGCCCATAGGTTTTATTTGATATTTTACTGGCATATTATTCCCCTGTATTTCTCCCAGGAAATTTTTCCTCAAGGAGCTGAGGGACCCTCCAAGACAAGACTTAAGAGTATATGCAGAGAGAATGAAAGTGATGGGAAATCTGTTCACTCAATGTTGGATATAATATTTGTATAGCTGTTTCATGAAAGAGCTCAAGGCAAAATAAATGGTTAATCTCATTTTATCCTCACATAACCCTGTAAGGGAGAGTCAACTGAGAGAATGATTGCCTTAGAATCATCCAGTGAACTATATAACTGAGCGAGGCAGTTCAAATCTCAAATTCCTACTTTATGTTGGAGCTACATGAAAAAATTGTAACTGGAGAGAACTCTAGCTATTCAGGCTGGTTTAACTGTTTACAGTAATGATCATACGATCCATTTGTATTTTATCATAAGGGTCACATAACCTACCTATGCTGCTCATGAACAATTCCCATTAATTTCAGTTGACTTCCAGGCATATGAGCTGCTCAATCACTTTTACCAGTTCAGGTCAAATGACAACTATTAAACATATTAAACTATTAAACATATTAAACACAACATCCCTCTGTCCATTATTTTTTCTGTTTTAGTTCTCCTTTTATAGTTTTCAATGCTTTTAATAATTATTATATAATTTTTAAACAATATTTGTTTTATATATTTATTGTTTTATTGGCTTCCTGTATGTTGCCCAGAGTAAGTTTTTGTGAGATGGACAACCATATAAATTTGATTAATAAATAAATACGATAATGTATATTCTATATTGCACTATTACAAAATATTTGGTATGATGCAATGTTGCTACACCTAAGATTTACAGAATTTAAGATTCCAGGCACAAGAAAATGGTAAAAATAAACAGGAATGGTAACAATTTCATAGGCACCCTACGGAAATCATGAGTCACACTGAGCTGGTTTATCTATAACTGCCACCAGGATACTTTATGCATATTATTGGAAATCATATGTAATTCTCTGATTAGAAGAATGACAGTTTAAACTCTGAAAATACTCATTAATGTCCAAAAATACTTCATACATAAGAAACAAGTTTGTTAATTTCAATTTAACCTGGAAACTGTTAACAGAGTACAATTCTGTATATGGCTTGATGCCACATCCAGGGTTTCAATTCTCTTAAAATAAGAGTTCTAAACTCTTTAATTGTAATTTTTATTTTTACTGTATAAATCTCTCACTAATCTAAGATTTGACTTTAATAAGAGTTAAATATAACAGTTTTGAAAATGCTAAAGTGCAACACTGTTGTGAAACTATATTGGTTTCAATCCAATAAGGTGATATATAAGGATAAAAGTGCTTTTTCCAGTGGAACAGTTTATCTTATACTACTCCACAATTTTTCCATGTAATACCTATATTCTATGTATTTTTTCTCTCTTCTTTTAAAATATTTTTTTACAAAAAGGAAATCATAACATTCTAAAATCATAGATCGTAAATATAATTCACAGATGTGCCACCATTACATCACTGTGACATAGCTTTGGCTGCTCCTTCCCAAGTTGCATCTTATAAATATCTGAAGATAGCTGCCCCAAAATGCTCTCATATCCATGAAAAGATCCAAAATAAACCTTAACTCCTAAGTCTAAAACTCTTTACAGCCTTTAATACTGTGTCTATTGGTCTAAAAATTGTTACAACTAACAATTTCCTAAAAATCAAATTATTTTATTTATGAGGATTTGCTCTGTTGAGGATATTTAGTTTGTTACTGTTTTCATATCAGATAATACATAAAACTATGGTCTCTTGAAGTCTTACCTATGCTACAGCAGCAGAATTCTCCTGCCCAATGTTTTCACATCTTGAATCATTAATCTATCAAGGAGAAATATGCAGTAAAGAATTCCAAACATTAGTGTACCCATCCAAATTTAAGTACATTTGTGTGAATCCCTGTACTGTAAATTACCTCACCAACTATACTGTTAAGAAAAAAAAATGAAATGTAAGTAAAATACCAAAACGTAGAAGGGCAACAAGTGTGTATAAATAAATGAGCGCAATCATTATTATCAGTACCCAATAATCGACATGCCTTCCTTGAGTATCTGAAGAGTACAGTTATCCCTTGCATTATTTACTCCTACATCAGGTTACATGTATTATTTCCTTTTTCCATGCATTAAAACAAATTTACTAGAGCACCATGCTTTTGAAAGCTGCAAAGCAAGCCAAAATCATACACATCTTGCCTTGGTCTTGGAGAACAACACCGGGTGCAATAGAAAGTTTAGAAACTACACAAGAGAGAACAGGAGGAGGAAAAGCACATTCCGTACCTATGTCACATGAATTAGATTATTTAAGGACCACCTAAACTCCTTAAATTGGCTACTTGGCACCATGACAGTAAAAATGGTCACTATGTACTGAGAAATGTGCAGAGGGCCTAAAGGTCTAACGACAATATTTGGAGAGGTTTGAAAAGCATGGCTATGAAGTGTATGCTTCAGGTTTAGAACTTGGTACACTGGCTCAGTTTTTTTAAAATAATAATAATAGTAATAATAATAGGAGCTGAAGGCCGACGATGGCCCGGACTTCTTTCACTCTACAGTATCCTGCTTTACAGGAACGATCCCCCCGGCGCTGCCAGGGTGACCTCATTCACTCTGCGGCCTTCCTCGGGTCGCCCAAGCCATTACTGCTCCGGGCTTCCCCCTCGCCTCAAGCCGAGGTTCCTTTTCGGGGGCCAGCGGCGTCTCCCAACTCCGCGTTCACTGGCTACGCCGCTTCATGTGACCGAACAAAACCCTCCCCAGCGCAGCAGCTCTTTGTGCCCGGCCCAGTCGGACCCGCAGCGGATTTGGATGAGGGCGACGGGGCCGATGGCTCCTTCGCGTTTCCCCACCCCGAACTCTAAAAGAGCCGGCCTGGCTCCCAAACCACCCCTGGCTGCCACCGTTTCCCCTGGCTCGGTCACTCACCTCCGACGGCCGAAGCCCGGCCTGCTTGAGCCCCTTTGCCGCACCAGCGGCAGCCGCCATGTTCTCTGATGCGACAGGATGGAGTAAAGACCCCCCCCCCGCTCTGCCTCCTCCCTTTCGCGCGCGCATTCCATTCCAACCTCTTTTCGGTCCTGGATACGGCGCGAAGTTCTCTGTCCCTTGCCCCCTCTCTCTGTTCCCCCCCCCAACTGAAAATAATAATAACCATAACGGAAAACTCACGGGCTCGACAGGGCGTGCGTCAGACCGAATGGGGGAGTTGCGTGAGGCGTCATGACGACATCACGCCACCTCGCCTTGGATTCCCCCCTCACCAGCACATCCTCCGCCCTACTTGGCCGGTAAGACGCATGTGCGTAGCCTTTCAGCTCCCAGATAATGTTCCTTCGTTCTACAGTAGAGTGTTTCCCTTGGCAGCCCAGAGCGAGCCCTCTCGTTTCACTTCCGGCAGCTCGAGCGCCGCACAAAGCACGCGCTCGTTATTTCCTTCGTCTCATTCTTACAGCTGTTGAGTTAGAGTCAGGCAGTAAATCCATTCCTTGATTTATCCTGGACGCTTCTCTTAAGTTTTCGCGCGTTGGCCTAGTCAGTGGTTCAGACCTGTCTTATACCTGACCCCATATTCCATGGGGCTTCCCTTTAAACAGGCTAAGGAAAGCAGTATAAGTGGTGTTCTAAGTTGGGGGGGGGTGTTGCACACAAACATTAAGAATAAAGGTATAAAAAATAAGGCACAGATCCATGCAGCAAATTAAAGGATATGGTTCCAGATGTCTCCTTATCGTTTATTTCAATATGGACGTTAATGTCTTTAGTTTTTACTCTTACCTTAGAAATGTTTTGTTCTTATTAGGTCACTTGGGCAAGCAATGTGATGCCTGAGAATATCTGCCCCCTCTGTCCATGATCTAGTTTGTTTATTGTTTATTTTTGGTGCCTTTGAATCAGTGTCGACTGGACTAGTCCCTGCAGTTTTCTTGGCAAGGTTTTCAGAAGTAGTTGACCACTGCCTCCTTCCTAGGGCTGAGAGAGAGTGACTGGCCCAAGGTCATCCAGCTGGCTTTGTGAGCAAGGTGGGACTAGAACTCACAATCTTCCGATTTCTAGCCTGATGCCTTCACCACTACACCAAAATGACTCTCTTAAATTTGTTTATACCTGGGATTTTTCCCCCTAGATGGTCAAAATTGCTTCTGCATGAAACACTGCCATCCTTATTACCCAGAATATATTTTGAGTTCCATATGTATCCAGAGACGTTCACAGGACATACAAAATACTGTAGGCAGCTGGAGGAACACCTTGTTTTGAAGTGTTCATAGATATATCAACCACATATTCAAGATCCTGATTATGATAGATTACCAACAGTTCACACTTCATGCTTGCCTATGATTAACTTAATTTTCTGGGCATGCGTGCCATTCTAAAAGACTGGGCTGGCACAATGTGCTTGCCTAAAATGTGACCACTGATTTTGGATTGAGTGTGCCATGTGACCACAGCCTTTGAATTGGGTTTCTGTAGAGCAAAAGCCTAGAATCAAATAAATGCTTTGGGGTTCTGGAGCTTGGATCCCATCTCTACATTGTATTCAGGTTTCTAAATAAATTACTTCACTTTTACCCTGATCAGTTTGTCTTTCTGCAAAATTGGTGCTTGTCACTGGCTGTGCATACCACAGAAAATATTTTGTGAATGGAAACCCTCATGGCATCTATAATGACACAGTGCCCAAGATACTTCCTGATATATTATAAATTCCAAAAAGTTTGGAGTCAGTGCCTGCAAGGTTTTAGTATGTCTTGCAGCCCTCTGTCCTGTTCAGTTGATGAGACAGTTCTGAGTTTGGTTATTTTATTTATTTATTTAGATTATATTTCTATCCCTCCTTTAATTCAGGAATAGAAGGCAGCATTCATTCATCCTCCTATTTTTCCTAACCACAGTCCTATGAGATTGGTTGGGCTGAGAGAGATTGACTGGTCCCAAATCACCCAATGAGCTTTTGCAAGCAAGGGTGGATGAGAGCTTGGGTCTCTCCATTCCTAGTCCAACACCGTAACCCCTACACTATAGCGGCTCACAACTGAGAAGTAATTTGCTACTTAGGACAGGACAGGAGGAAGATTTGGGTTGATAGGTGTCAACATTTTTGAGAAACTTTTTAAAAATTCTGGTATATTGCTACAGAATAACTTAATGAAGAATTGTTGTAAAATATGGAATTATCTCATACATTGTCAGTACAAACTATCTATGATAGAGAGTATATTGAAGACTAAATTGGTTTCTATTTCATGAAACAATTAATCAGCCCCCTCTTCAGGATGTTGGGTAACGAATGTGACAAGTGTTTTGTGTTTTTGGAAAGTACACATCTGTCCTCTACAAGCAAATATGTATTATTCATTTATATTGTAAACTGTTGTGAGTTGGTTTGATTTGGCAATATATAAATATAATAAATGAATGATTTTGTGAATGACATGATATGATGTTGATGAAGATTCTCAGTCATCCAGGTGGAATTATCTGGAGGTTGAGTCATGGCAACTGGACTTCTTTTCTTTCAAGCAGCAAAACATATCCAACCAAAAGAAAAGAAGTCCAGTTGCCATGACTCAGCCTCCAGACATGATATGATGCAGGTGGCAGGGGAAAAAAGAGACTTAAAAAAAAATTTTTTTTAAAGCCCCACCACCTTGCGTGTCTTGCAGGGGAAGGCAAGAGGGAGGTGTAAATTATAACGTGTGCATATGTCATTGTAGCATCTGTGTGATTATGTCATTGCACACATATTATCAACACAGTTTTCTGCCGCCACCTCTGCCCATCCTACAGTTTTAGATTTCTTATCTTAATGCCTATTGTCTAAGCTAATCAGAGGCACTAGAATAACAAATGACTTAATAAAGACTCCTGTGAAGTCACAGATATGATGATGTGCATACAGGAGCTAAAGAACCAGTTATTTGAAAAAGGGTGCTTGGAAACAACAAATATTTCCAAGTTCAAATACGACTTAGTGATACTGATGCTGTCAAACCAGTAGGGCTTTATGCATTGTCCCAGCAGTGTGAGAATTACAGCAACACTGTTTTTTCCCATGTCTCTTCCCATGTTTTAAACCATAGGGAAAGAAGCATATAATGTGGCTTTTCTGCACACCATAGGATAGGGTAGGGTAGGGTAGGGTAGGGTAGGATAGGATAGGATAGGATAGGAATAACACCTAGGGCAATAGTTTTACTTGGCGACCATATATATTCATTTGTATTGTTTTAATTGTTTTATATTTTTATGATTGTACACCGCCCAGAGTCACTTGTTGAGATGGGTGTCTATAGAAATCAAACAAACAAATAAATAAATAAATGGCAAGGCGAGGTGGGGCGGGCCAGGCCTGGAATGACACTTGTATGGGGATGAACTGTGGAGTGGGCTGTCTTCTATATCCATAAGTTACCCAGAGAATTAATGGTTCTGAGTGGGGTTAAATACTGTACCTGGGCATTGGACCTTCCTTAGAAGACTGAAAGAGGGTTTCTGCAAATACCATTATATATTTATTAGGGAGATTTGTACTCCACTACTAGAGATATTCAAGGTGGCTTACACAAAGTCAATAAAGCAATTCATTGCCTTGCAATTAGGACAATGAAATTTGGAAAATGGAAAGACAGCAGATGAAAATCCATATAGTTTAAATAGCATGAGAACATCATAAAAATAGCAACTCAGCAGATGCCTGCTGAAATAAAAAGATATTTACAAGGCAACAAAGAGTCACTTGAGGCCAGCTGCTCCTTGGAAGGCAGTTAGATCCAGCCACTGTGAAGACACTACATGCTAGCCAGATGTACCTCCATGGTTAGAGGGCAGAACAAACCAGCCTAACAACCCTATTATAGAGCTTTGTATTGGAGAAGGCAATGTTTAGGTTTTCTATTCTAAGGCATTTAGAGATTTGAAGGTAATGCTTAGCACCATGAGTCAGGTTCAGACACAAATCAGAAGCTGTTGCAGCAGGGGAGTCATATGGTCCCAATAATTAGTCCTATGTCTTTCAAACACTACTTACTGTCATGTAAACAGAAGACATTCCCACTCCAGCGTGCCAACTGCCAGGATATATTTCATGGAAATAACATACTCACAGAATAAAAAATGTATTGCTCACAATTGTATTCTCAGATGGGGAGGTAGGATATCACAACATGTCTTCCGGACACGATGTAATATCTAATACTGTTGCATTCTACAGTAGTTTCTTACATGTATTCAAGATGGCATTCAGTTATTGTAAAAGTATCCACAACTGATTTAATTCTTCAGATAGTAATGGTGCCACATCACGTAATTTGTACAAAGTACTAACACAAAAGCAGTTTATTATCTGCCCACCTAACAGAGTTCTACTGATGTCTATTTAAAAGTTAGTCCTGTGGTTCTTCATATCAAAATAGGATATTGGATAAAAGTTTAAATGACAGGTGACAAATACACCATTTTGTATTCTTGATCATATCATGCAACTAGCAAAAATTAAGTGTTTCTCATATGGTAAATGCATTACATGTGAATGCCTTTCATTAAAACATATTGTAATCTTATGCTACATTATGTACAATAATTGATTTGAAAAACTAAAATACTCAACAAAGTTTACAAAGAATAAGTTCTGAACTTTCTTTCTTCAAAGTAAATTCCCAAGAAAGGATGCATAATCAATTGAATAAATAGTAATGAAAATATCTTGCTGTAAATGGTAGTATAATCAGAGTATGTTTCTTGTCTGCATGATTTCTGTACAGATTCTGTTCCTACATTTTTTATGTGCATTCTTACAGATAACACTTTTTTATCTTCCATGCTCAAGGGGGAAGACAACATATTTAAATGTGATAACCATAAGTGTGTACAAATTTCAGTCTTTGTATTTATTACATTTTGGAATCATGTTTCATCCACTGTTGCTTTTCTATCCCAAACTGAATGTAGAAGTGGTCAATTCAATACTCCTTGTTCCCATTTGGTGATTCAAATACTTTGAAATGACAAACCACTTTACCACTTCCACATTTGGACCATGTTGATTCGGTGGAAAAAGGTAGAAAATAAAACTCTCAGCTTCTGGTGAAATTGTAGCATAAACAAAAGCTACACAACAGCAACAACATCCTGTCCAAAGTGCTGCTACATCTCTCTATATATCAAAATGTACCCATATTTTTTTTTTAAGTAATATGTATTTCTAGATATGAATATATAGGGTTGATTGATTATTTTTAAAACTTCGTCTTTACTTTAGGGAATGTATGATAGTTAATTGGTGCCAAAAATGTAGAAGAAGAAAATACTTGGAATTCTACACTCTGCAGTTGCTCCGTATTTCTCCTAGGAACATTCTAGCTCTGGATTTCTTGCATCATGCAAAAAGTGAGACTACATCACTATAAGGCTTGTTCCAAGGTGGTGAGTCTGCATTCTGCTGACTGTTTCATTTTCCAGTCCATCACCATTCATGCATTCCACTAATGGGCATTCAAAGTTCTACAATTAGTCAAGTGCATAAATCCTCCAATGTCATGATCCGGTCTGTACATCTCTATATATTTCACTACTTTGGCATTAGAAGAGGAATAAATCCATTTTCTTCATGCACGGGATAATTGTGCAATAAATCCTTTTGCACGGGATAATTGTGCAAATCCATTTTCTTCATGCACGGGATAATTGTGCAATAAATCCTTTTGCACGGGATAATTGTGCAAAACAAAGCAACAAATATTTCTGGAGCTTCATTCTTCTAATTATTTTTAAGATGATGGGGCAAAGTTAATTCTTAACTTAGCAAATTAAGGGTGAATCATCCAGGATCTACTAGCAATGAATATTTAACCCACCAATATATTAATTGATGGAGCAAGAAAATTGTACCTTAGAATCCCAACTGAGATAAAGGTGGCCCAAGATACAAAAAAGGACATGATCACTGCAAGCTAGCTTAGGACAACCCCATAGTTTAAGGGTCGCATGGCAGGCTTTGCAACACACATTGCTCTGTGTTCCAAGAGAAAGGAAGGATTGGGAGGCATAAGAAAGAGAGCTATTAGATGCCCCATTCAGTGTAATAGTAGACAAGTTCTGACCCTAAGTCTCATACTCCACAAGAGTAGACCAACCCCAGGGATATGTAGAAAAGGCTAGACGGATCAAATGATGACATGTGTATAACTAGGTTCTCACATAAATATCATAACTTGTTGTTAGCCACCCAGAGTCACTGGTCTGAGATGGGTGGCTATATAAATTGAATAAATAAATAAATAACTTCCATTATTGCATCGAACACTGGGATGCAAGTATGTAACGGGCAGCATTTGTATGATGATGTCACCATGCACATGTCATCATTTTTGTAACACTGTGATTTGTTGTGGATGTCACTAAGCCTATCCCATCATGTGAGACTCATTGAATAATTTCATCTGCATACAAAGGCTGTATTCATATATCACACTAAGTCATTGTTTGTTTTGAAGGTGGAATGTAAAGTTCTGTGAACGACATAGGACAACTGTATAATAAGTTTTTTTCTAGAAAAACCCTAAACTTGCAATATTTCATTTTAATATCAGAGACTTTGAACTGATTTCACACATTGGACTGTCATGGTTTGCATATGATTTGCTTAATGTAATTGACCAGGTTAATGCAACCCGCTACACCATAAAGTCTGGTTTACAAACCAGAATGGATTCATACAACATTTAAAGCTAACAAGAGGAAGAAAGGGAGCCAGCAACTATCCTAGAAGCCTTTTCAGCTGGACTGTTCTTTCTTTCTCTCTTTGGGGCCATTATCACTAATTGATACTTTGAGACTTTGATTGACTGATTATGTGCCATTGAATTGGTGTTGACTCTTAGAGGACACATAGACAGATTTTCTCCTGGAGAATCTTCCCCAACCTGGTTTTTCAGGTTTTCCAATGATGCACCCATCACCACTGTAATTGAGAAGGAGCCTTGAAAAGATATGAAGACAGGCAGTAACTGTGCAAAAGCTGGATTCATTCCCCCACCCTTTTATAGGCCCATTAGCACAAACTGCTCTGCATAAGGAATCCTGTAGTACAGTGATTCTCAACCTTGGCAAGTTTAAGGTATGTGGACTTCAACTCTCAGAATTCCCCAGCCAGCATCTGGCTGGGGAATTCTGGGAGTTGAAGTCTACACATCTTCAAGTTGCCAAGGTTGAGAAGCACTGCTATAGTAGAAGTTTCTTTGTCTTTAAAATAATATTTTTTGTATTTTATTTACAATTGCTGACATTGCTTGTAAGCCATTTGGGAAGGATTGTTTCAGTAATAAGAGATAAATAGTAGCACACACGTATAGCAGATCATGATGCATGAACTCAGTCAGTGGCTCCTAAGCATTAATATAATATTTTCACCACTAATTACATTTCTGCTTCCACTCCTGCTTTATGCAACTTTTTCACTACTAACCAAAAATAGTTTTTAAGATAATCAAGAGTCACATTGCAAGTGTCCTGCTTTCCATATTCTAATGGTCTCACCCTGCCTGAGTGTCCAAGAAAGAACAGAGGGAGGCAGATGAATCTGCATCAGCATTTTTGCCTCTAACATACATTTAGGAATGTGATCTGTAGCCATTAAAACATCCAAATGCCTCTGGCTGCCTTCTTTCTACTCCTTCGGATTAAGACAAGATTGCTGCCCACAAAATTACTGTTAGAGAGGTTGCTTCCACATTAATGTGAAAGGAACTTGGCCACAGACTAGATAATATGCTCTGTGAAATACTGTGTGAAAGCTGTTTTAATTCTACTTTTCACTGAGTGCAGTAAAGTAATAAATGAGGGCCAACTAACCTGATGTTTACAGCAAACAGTGACATATGGCTCTTTATTCTATTTGGCAGGGAGTATAGGACCCTAGCATCACCTTAGAGCTTTCACTTAAAAGGTACATAAATACACGTTTCTGCTGTGCAATGTGTCCTAGTTGCCTCCGGACACATTAACATAGGGAATATTGTAGGATATTCTAATGCTCTATTAATGTAAACACAGTTCTTTTCTTGCAAACGTTTCATTACCTGGATAGGTAACATCTTCAGTGCTAGAATGGGATGGGGTTTGCTCTCTGTTTATATACAGTGGCCTGCCCTGCCAGTGTTGGTGGGGGTGGGGTTTTGTTTTGTTCCTCTGGTAGTCCCTTGATTAGGGTATTATTTACTTCTTGACCTAGGACATAGCTCTTAATTCTTTGCAAAATCATTTACCATCCCACAATTCTGCAACACTGGACAATTCCTAAGTAGAGATGTGGTGGTCAAGGTGCAAGAGTGCTGCTCAGAGTCATATATCGGAAAGCCTGCCTGTGAATACCCTGTCTTAAAGCACCTAGATACAATCTGGATATTCTGATGTCTGACAGTTCCTTATTGTTGCCTCTGTTCCTTGAGTTCTGGACCAAATCTTGAGCATGTCTTTGCTTGCTAATTTTACTGAAAGCACCCTGAGCTGGTATCCCAGTGCTGGATTATTCGACTGTTGTTTGACTAGCTTATGAAATAAGCAATTAGGGTACCTATGGATCCTTAAGGTCCTTTAGAATGAAACTGTATCAATTAGAGGGGAGCTGTATCAATTAAGAAAGAATAAAACCAATTTAGATTTGTCTATAACTATATGTTCCAAAGAGGTACATTCTCAAACAGCATTAATATTATCTGTATCAGAGACTTCTACATTAACAGTTTCTTACTTTTACTGTATCCTCACAAGTCCCTGACAGCTGTAAACTGAACCCTTTCTTGTCTGCATCTGTCTAAATAATTCCTGACAGGTCTGACTTTAAAAATGAGATAAAACACAGAATCAATGTTACCACACAACTAACTTCCTTCACTACTTTAATTTTCTAATCTCAAAGGCTCAAGCACAGGATGCATGAAGAATATTTTTGAACTGTCCTTCACACTTAAATTAAAATTTTCTATGCTTTAATGAACTGCTTCCAAACAGAGAACATTAATTTTCGGGGGGGGGGGGGGTAAATTCTGATTTGGGGGTAAATTCATAGATTAATCATCTCACATCTTCCTGGACCAATCAGCCAGCAGAATAAGATTCAGATGCTGCTTTACATCTGCTGCCAAATTGATTAGGGTATTAGTCATTCATGAAGTTTCATTTTGACAAATACCTAGAATTTAGGCCTTTTCCCATCAATTGTTTCAAATGCTGCTCATAGTCTCAGAATACTGTATTACTGTTATGCTGCATACTGCTCAAAATCCTTTGGGAATTGGGTGGGATAGCATTGTAAATAACCAAACTAGTATTATATGCTGCCCTACTCATAAACTTACAGTAATGAAATAAAGTAATAATAAAAAGTAATAAAAATAAAAATAGTATATAGATCAGTCATCAGCATACTATACAACAACATTGTCACCATCATTTAAACTCCATAAGCCCAGACCTTGGAAACATATCTGTTTTTCTGATACAGTGATTTTTTTTTGTTTTTGTCTCTAGTCCAAAGAAGATATTAAATCTGTAAGTCTCAGGGCAAAATAGTAATACTGTGCAAAAGGTCAAGAGATTCCATTTCTTTGGGAAAATCATGTTGGCTCCAAGTGTTGTTTAATTGCATGATGACTCTCCCCATGGGAGATGGTATTCACTAGATACCCCATATCTATTATTTTCCTTTATACCACTTACCTTGTACCAAATATGTTAAGTTTGCCACTTCTATTTTACACATTAAAAAAAAAAGAATAATAAAACCCAGAAACTGTAATAGAGAACAATTCTGCAAGACAAGGATCAAGAACTACTTACAGAAGCTTTTTAGGTTGGTGAATGCATTTGGAATTTTGGAAGCATGTTATGGGTGATCTCACAAAATGCAATTCTTAGAAATAAAGATGGTGCAGGGGATTGGCAGTTTGCTTTCCAGGTTCCCATTTATTTATGCATCTTTAATTTTAAAAACATGAAAAAAAAAACATTAGGGGGAACAGGAAGCTAGAAGCTGGTACATTATATGTCACTGAAAGCATTTTTGGACACACTTGTTCAGTTTCTGACAAGGCAGAGAGGATCTTATTGCTATTCAGCTGAATCGGTAATAAATTTCATTGTGATGTTGTGATCCCAATCATTTAGAGGCCTAATGGTCCTCAATTTAAATCAGCAGGATTTCTATGATTTAAAGATGCTGTAGATCCTTTAGCTACAATATCACTCCTCTTCAGAGCTTTTCTCATTTGATAAAGTAGGATTGTTATTTTTTTCAAGCTGTAAGGACCATCTGTTTTGTTCTGACTGACAGATCTTCAGGTCCCTCTCCTACTGTTCAAGCCCCTTTCAGTAAGGCAGTCATAAATCCAGAAGAAAAAAAGACACTGTGTCTGTACCTGGGGGGATGTGTATGTGTGTGCAATAGAATAGAATTTCAGACTTAAACTTAAACCCCATCTTTTCCCTTCTGACAGAATTCCCTAATGATCCTCAATGGCAAGGTAAATATACTTTATTTTATATTATGACTTCAGATGTTCTTGGATTAAGCTCTGGCTGACACTGAAGACATATGCTACTGCTGAGTCCCAAACTAGCTAAGCCCTGGATGCTGTTTTTTATTCTGCTGAGTCCTTCCTCTCTGATATCCTGTTCCAGAGTAAACCAACACTTGAGAAGATATTCGGTACATAATAAGAATTTTATAGCCAATGAGGTAAACAAATATTTTGTTGGACCAAGTCTTTGTAGCATTTGAAAATCCCTGAGAATCTTATTCCAGTGAAAGGGCCTCAAAACCATTTAAGCTGCTACGTGTGAGAGAACCTATAACCTATAACTTGGAAAGCATTTCTTCAATGCTCCTGCTACCCATTTCCTTCAAGATTTTCATCTTACCACTGGTCTACCCAGTCATATAACATCCAAGGCTGCTGAACATGTGAAGACCTTAACTGGGCTATTTTAGAAACAAATGGGTTCTCTCCTAAATTATTTTTTCCGAACATTTTTTTTTCTTCTGCATACCCTGGAGATTAAGCATATAAGAACAAAAGAAGACCTATATTGGATCAGACTAAAGGTGTATCTAATCCATCTTCCTGAGGCAAATAGGATGTCTGTGGGAAGGAGACATCTCAAGTTCCCAAATAAGTAGTATTCCCTCAATACTTTCATGACTGGTGGCCATTGATAGGCTTTTCCCTCACAGTTTCCTGGTTTCTAGATTTACCCTATCTTGGTGTTCCCTAGAATCATAGAGTTGGAAGAAATGTCAAAGGTCATCTCTCCTTAGTGCAGAATTTGCTAAAGAATTTTGGACAGATCACTGTCCAGCCTCTGTGTGCAGATCATCAGTGAAAAGAACCTCTCTCTCCTTGCCTCTTTCTTCTGAAGGCCAGCGTTGACACAGAAAGACTGAGGTAATCCCTGAACTGGCAGATGCTGGGAGGCCAAGTTTCATGCTACTGTCCTGCACCCTTTAAACAGCCTTCAGATGAAGTAATGAATACTTTTCCGTTGCTATGGAATGGGAGAACAAAATGGCAGCCTTTTATACTTTGCCTCAAGCAATTACATATCTTGGGCTTCATATCCTTAGGCTAATATTCTAGCTGCAAAACTTCCTGGGCAGGGTTAACGTAGCATCAGTTATATACAATCTGGTATCTTTCTGGTTGGATTACAGCAATGCATTCTACCAGCTTTGTTTGTACAAAGTAGAGCTGCTATCAGTGTTTCTCAACCTTGGGAACCCTAAGATGTGTGGACCAACTCCCAGAATTCCCCAGCCAGCCATGTGTTTCTCAACCTTGGGAACTTTAAGATGTGTGGACCAACTCCCAGAATTCCCCAGCCAGTTTCCCAAGGTTGAGAAACACTGTGCTAGGTTATTCACAGAGACTGGCTGCTCTGCTCCCTGGGGTGCCAGTTTTTTGTCAGCTACACCGGCTGTCAGGTTTGTTTTGTTTTTTGTTTGTTTTTCCCTCGTGCATCAGTTTGGAAATGCGAAGCCTTGAATGACTCAGAGCCAGGTTATCACGAGAAACATCTTGTCTCATATCCACCTGCCCAGGTATTCTGTTTATTCCTGGTGACCCTTTTCCAGATACTCCATACCACATAATTTTAAGGACAGGGGCTTCTAAATTCATGGGCTCTGCTGGTAGAATGGCCTTCCCGGGGAGGCAGTCTGGCCCCTATATAGAGATTTTTTTCAGTGCCAAGCAAAGACCTTATTTTTCCCTCAGTTATTGAAAGGTTTTAATGGCCACAGTGCAGTGGGATAGTAGCTTTTACAGTATATATTTTATTCTCATCTTTCCTCT
The DNA here is from genome assembly GCA_030867105.1 of Liasis olivaceus. Taxonomy (NCBI): domain Eukaryota; kingdom Metazoa; phylum Chordata; class Lepidosauria; order Squamata; family Pythonidae; genus Liasis; species Liasis olivaceus. The sequence continues at coordinate 123,318,785 of CM061350.1, read as the reverse complement.
ATTCAGGTTAATTAATCAATCTACCCAGAGAACTTAGCCCATCAGTCAAATTAAAAATATAACCTATAAAACAATAAATAAGGAACCGCATTTGTTTTGGGAATAAAGGATGCCTTAATGATTCTTCCGAAGCCAAGAAAGCTTATATAAATATGTTTAGTTTTTCAAATGACAGCTAATTCTCTGCCTGCAGCCTCTCAAACAGTTCAACTCCTCACTTTTAATAGCATGCAAACAGGGTGTGTTATACTGCTTAAAATGGAATGGAAATCATGTTTTCTTTGCTACTAGAACTGATACTGTTGAGGATGAAAGCAACTGTCTCAGAAGAACAAGTATGACATCTGGTAAGTAGCACCAAAAATAAATCTTTAACTTCCTCTCATACCTGCCAGCTTTACTCTAAGGAAACAAATCTTAGGAACACTGCAAATACATGTTCATCTACAATTTCAAATCAAGAGCTGACCTATTTTTTACTTGCCACTTTGTTCTGAGTGCTCTGAGACTACCAGAATTGGTTTGAAAAATAAAAAGGGGGAGCTGTTTTATTTAAATAAGACACTTAACAGAAAACCTTAATCATCTTCCTTAAAAATTGGGTGTGTTTGGGCCTAAAACCTCCATTAGCCACAATAACACATGGATTCCCAGTATGTCAAAGCATATAATTGAAAAAAATTAAACCAAGAAGTCTTGGAAGTTTGAAATGGAGCAATTCCCATCAGTAGCTATTGTGGTAACTCAGTTCTACATTGCAATTCCTTCAGTCTGGTGCCCGCAAATGTGTTAGCAACTCCAAGGATTGCTATCCCACATGGACACTGAGAATTCTGGGAGTTATAATTCCAACTCATTTGGACAGCACCAGGTTGGAAAAAACTGCTATAGAGTAGGAAGCACCTAGCCAACCTTGCCTGAAAACTAAGCAATATCAGCTTGGGTTAGGACTTGGATGAGAGACCATATGGAAAGTCCAGAGCTGTAGGTAACTTCCTCAATTGTGACATAGCATCTTATAGCATCATCCAGCCATCATTAAACTAATATAAACCTGTCCTTAGTATTGTTTTATTAGTTATATAATGATAGCTGGATGAGTAGATGATGCTGTAAGTCACAAATGGAGAAATGGTCTTAGACTCTTGGAAGAAACAGCGGTAAACTATTTCTGCCAAAAACATTACTGCCAACAGAATCATGTGGATGTGAATGTGTAAGTCGCTAAGAGTCAAGCTCAATCTGGAATTGACTTTGGTCACTTTAGAGCTGGTGGGCATACTTGAATATTTGAGAGCATGTAGCACACATTTACAAAATGGATGCCAAGGGTGGGCTTGCCTAGTCATATAACGGTATCAGTGGTGTGATGGCTGGTCACAAAATACCTATTTATCAGAAGGTAAATTGGTAAGATTGCTTTCTGCTTTCCAATCATTGTAATGAAAGCAATCCAGTAATGATAATGATTGTGATGATGATGATGATGATGATGATGATGATGATGATGATGATGATGATGATAGTTGTTATTTAAAAGCCAGACTGGTTAAAGAAGATTGGGCTGATACCAAAAGAAGTATTTAACCTCTTTTCTTCAATTTTACTTGCCATGTTTACATTTATTATATTTTTATGGTCTGTGATCTCTCTCTGTCTCTCTCTTATTCATGCCTCATCTCATCTATCCTTTTGGCCACTGATATCAGGAAATGCTTATCTGCCCTCTTAAACTTCCTCTGCAAGGTTATAGAAAAATTCCCAGGGCTTTTCCGTACTGTAGCCTTAAGCTGCTTGACTCCAGTGCTTAACCAGCTAGAAATGAAGCTAGCTTAAGAAATCCTCTGGATTTCAAGCCTTTGGTCCCCTTGGCCATGGGGATGACCTGCTGTGCTGTCCAGACTACACTTAGTGGATTCCCCTGCTTCTTTATTCCTCCTACCAATGCCAAGGAACTTGCTTTCTTTTCCATGGATGGGTCTTTCCAGTGGTAGGCCTTTTGTATGAGCCCGCTTCTCTTGCCTCTCTTTGTTCTTAACCCCTTCCCAGGGAAAGGAAGGAAGGAAGACCGTGTCTCATATCCATCAATGAGGAAGGGAGGAAGGAAGGAAGGAAGGAAGGAAGGAAGGAGGCAAACACCACATTTTACCATTATTGCTTGCATTTAATTACATGAGAAATCTGGGATCTTGCTTCCCAGGAATGAAATTAACAATACCAGTATGAACACATGGCCACCACAATCTTTGCTTTGATTTTGCAAGGAAATTAAAGTTAAACAAGAGAGGAATAAAGGTAAAAAAAACCCCATGATTTTAACTTGGTTGGATTGCTCACAATTTGCTTAAATAATACCATATGAGAACATAAGGGAAACTACCAGTTCATGAGATATACTTTATAACAAACATGGAGGAACTTTTGGCCCTCCAGATGTTGCTAAATTACAATTCCAGAAGCTCCAGTTTGCATAACTAATGGTTAAGGATGCAGGAAATATTTCAGCAATATTTACACCTCAGGTTTTCCACCATGCTAATGCAAGTTATAACTTCATGGTTTTAGTGTAATGTACCATATACCTTGTTCAGTGCAATAGTAGGAGTTCAAAAGGCCTCTTGCATAAATATGAAATGTATCCAGTTTTACATTCCCATACTACATTTTCTTGCCAGCAGATGGCACCTTCTTATTATTATAAGCCAGGTTCTTTGTTACATTGCTTACACTTACCACTACTACTAACTTTAATTTGAATTTCATTTTTTAAATACATACAGCTCACATACTAGCAGACAAAAACAAACTGGATGTAGTTAGGCCATCAAGCCCACAATACCTGCTTTAACAGAGCAATTTTTTCCCCAAAATCTCCAACACAAAAGCACCTTCTGTATCACCTACTCTCTAAGTGTCTTAGCTGGAAATGCGAGGAATTAAATCTGGAATCTTTAACATGCAAACATGCAGATTTCTGCCGTACCATTTCCCTTCACGATATAGCACTGCAGTCAACCAAGAATAGGTTTATCTTTACATAAGCCCCATTAATCCATATCATTACTAAAAGCTCATAATTCTTCATTTCTGTTGTTCTTTAGCACAGTATATGTGCTTGCTTGTTTTAGTTGGGCAGCTGGGATGACCTTCACACCTTGGATGGCCGTTCTGGAATTATATACTCTTGGCATACACTCCTGGCATTCTTTGCTTATCCCTCCCAGTAACACACACACACACACACACACACACACACACACAGAGGCAGTACAACAGGATTTGAGGGGGCATGCAACTATGCCCAGTTCTAAATCCAGCTTGATTTTCTCTAGTTCCTTTATCCCTTTCAGATAGGAGTCTACTGAGAAATATTTTTTATGTATTTTTTTATCCAAATTACAAATCAGTGCCAGCATCTGGAGAGGTTCTAGCTTCACCCAAGGCTTTGAGGGCTGCATGTTTTGCTGGAGCCAAAGCTGTGTATCTCAAGACTACATAGAATACAAGTCCCAATTTTTAGCTATACTGTCTGGATATATAGGTGTTACAGCCACTAAATAGGTGAGAGCCATCCACAGTAAGATACACCTTGCTTTACATGTGAATATATGTGTGATCCAGAGTTATTGACTTCTATACATGAACAAAAACAAGATTAAAATGCAGTGTTAGAATAGAAATGGGCTAGACCCTACTTTCATTCTTTTTTTCTGTACAATCTTAAGATTCAGTCTACTGCTAGGGAAAAGCACTGTATTCTTCTTAAAAGTATGTGATTATTAAAATTTAAAAAAGCAATAATTATGGTCTAATTCTAACCATCTCCGTAGGCCCAAATGGCAAATGAAAATATTTATGATTCATATATTGACTTTTGAGATGTAATGGTATGTGAGAATGACCTTGGGAGACAGGAGGAAGAGCCGTAGCCTAGACAACAGTCTGATAAATGAAATTTGAGTCTAAAGGAGGAGGAGTAGCGAAAGAGTCTCAGAAGGGACCCTCCCTAGTTTTTGGTAGAGTAAAAGTGAGGGACAGGAGGGGTACTTTCAGACTTGCAAGATTCCGCTAATGTAACCTGATAATAATAATAGAACTAGTACTCCTGTGTATGCTTCTTGTCGAGATTACCTTGCAGGGCTAACATGGTCTTTGATCATTTCAGAAAGAATTGCACTGTCACAAATATATTTGAATAAACCTTTATTGGTTATATGCGCAACTGCTTAGATGAAAGAAGCAGTCGAACAGATGCTGTGATGGGCCTGCTAGTTGTTTTCATCCAGGAAGTATTCTAAATAACAGTCAAAGCAGGCTTAACTTCTATGATTACTTGGTTTGATTACTGCATTCCTAAGATAATGGTTTTCAAAATTGCATTTTCCATTTGAAGATTAAAGAGTTACTCCTGAGTTACTTTTTCTTTTCTTTAATAAGGTGAGGTTCAAACTATCCTCAAAAGAGAGAATTAATATAGGAAAGGCTTACTGGCATCTTGATTAAGTATTATTAGTAATCATTTAGTATTCTCATTATTTTCCCAAGCTAACCAACCTCTATATATGCCAGTATGCGAGTTTTGATCTCTCTGCTATCATACTGCAGAAGGCTTTATTTTTTATTGAAAAAAAGAAATGAGAAAACTATGGAAGTTTTCCTTTGGATTGTCTAAGTATTTACAACTGCATTAGGATTAATTCATTCTGTCTCTGAAAGTTTAATATGGAAGCTTTTAATTCAGAGATGAACACATGAATGTATGTGTGCCATATACAGGGGATATTTCCCTGTGTCATACTATCATGTTATCAAAAAATTAAACTGAGGATAAAGCTACATAGCTCAAGAGACTGTGACATTTATACAGAAGCAGACTTGATATTCACTGGCTCCCATTACATTGTACAGACAAATTAAACACTCTGCAATCTGAAATATAATTCAGATTCTGTTTATTAATGTACTTTCGTTTCTTTATCCTTGGTCCAGCTTTTACAGCCATATGTTATAACTGGAAAAAACAGGGCCTTTACAATACTTCACTTGTCAATATGTTCTCCTGCACTTCAATATTCTTTCATACTCTTATAGTAGATGTCTTTTTATTTCATGGCCACAGTCACCATCCCTGCTACGTTTTGAGCCTAGAAAGATAAAATCAATTACTATATCAACTTCTTCCACATTTGTTTCACTGGACTGGCATTGCCTATTGACTCTATCTATCTATCTATCTTTGTATCTATATCTATATATCTAATCTATATCTATATCGCAAAGACTGGCTTGTGCATTATTTTCTTTCACCTTCAGGAAGAGATAAAGAATCCTCACTTCCAGACATCAAAAGTGGTATTATCAGCATATCTGAGAATGTTGATATTTCTCCCAGAAATTTAAATTCTAATTTCTATTTCTTCTAATCCAGTTTTTCTCAGGATGTATTCTACATACAAGTTAAATAAATAGAGTGACAGATAAAACTTGGCATATTCCTGTCCCAATTTTGAATCATTTACCTGCCCCATATCCTGCTCTAACTGTTGCTTTCTGTTCATCATATAAATTCTTCGACAGACAGATAAGGTTGTTCAGTACACTCATGTCTTTAAGGGCTAATGATAGTTCATTGTGGTCTACACAACAGTTCACATGCCTGGCAGTAAAACCTATTGAATTCAGAAAGGCTTACTTTATAGTACAGACGTAGAGAACTGCTCAGTCAATCACTACACTTATTCTTCTGTAATGTTTACCTTAGTGAACTCAAAGGAATATAGTCTAAGTAGTTGTGTATGAGGATGTCCTGCACTTTGTTTTGAAAAAAATACAATGGGAGGCTTATTTGCAACAGTAAATCTTAAATGCAAGTCGTTACAAGGTCAATAAATAAAATGTAATTCAATAGTAATAAAATATTTCAACCCAGTGCCTAAATGTTTGCAAAGTATCCCAGTACAGATAGTCCTTGCTTAACAATGACAATTGGGACTGGAATTTCCATCACTAAATGACACAGTCATAAAGCACGTCATGTGACTGTACCACTTAGTGTCAGAACTTCCAGCACTTTGCCATCATTAAGTGAATCATTGCAGGTCATTAAGCAAGGACATTATGTGGTCGCCATTTGTGACCTCCTGCTGGCTTCCCCATTGACTTTGCTTGTAGGAAGCTGGCAAAGAAGATTGCAAATGGAGATTACATGACTGTGGGATGCTGCAATGGCTGGCGCTTTGAGGGCCAGTCGTAAGCCCCCCTCGTTCAGCATCGTCATAGGCTTGAACAGTCACTGAACTGGTGGTTGCTAAGTGAGGCGGGCCACCTGTAGTGTGACATGCCTTTCCAGGAAGTTAGATTGCAGGAGAAGGGTTCCTCCTAGTGGATAATTGAATACAATTGCACCTGTGATTTTCCTATGTACCCAGAACTAAAAGGACAGGTCTGTGATTCCCCCCTCCCCAGTCCCAATAAAAGATGAACACTCAAACAAGGGTGCAGAGCCCAAGGGCTCTCTCTGCCCCCTCTTCAGCTCTAGCTTTTACCAGTATGACCCTGCCTTCTGCAGAGAAGGCAACTGGATTATATGACCTTGGTATAGCCTGTTTCCTTTTGTATAAGAACTTCCATGCCAAAATGCTATGTGGAAGTGGTCTGGAGCACTTGCTGAGGGCTGCTTGACATTCATCATGTGCTTTGTCTTTGAGAGTAAGGTTTTCCTTTCATGCATAGCCTGAATAGCCAACCTAGAGGCTTCCCTGTGGAGCTGGACATTGGATTAAGGGTGGTATCTGTTTGGTTTTAGTTAAACTATTATTAGGCTGCCTATTTGGATGAACAAACAAACCAGAAACTGGCTTACAATAATAAAATGGCATACACTAAAATGATATTAACAATAGAAGGACGTACAAATAGGTCATTAGAGCTTTCTTAAATGCTGACAGTCTGGGACTTCATGGCACATTCTGTTGGTGTGGGGAAGCCCTGCCTTTTTGTTAACCAGATTTACAATTCTCCCAGGAGGGCAAGCGAGGAGAGCTTCTCTTTCAGGTCTTAAAATGAAGAAAGAGTGTTTACTAGGTTGAGATCAATCAAATAACTTGGTGCAAATTATTTAAGGCTTTGGAAGAGGCACATGCAACTTGCAGTCCTCAGAGCCCCCCAACCCAAAGGAGATGCCAATTTTTATTTTTAACATTTTAATTGTTAAGTATAGGGGAAGTAATATCAACTATTTAATTCAGTGTATTGAATTTAAATTATCTCAACTTATTTTTCTCCTAAATAAATAAATAGCTTTGTCTCATCTTGTTCCACTTTTTGGAGTATAGCCCTTGGCTTGTCACTAACACACCAGTGCAAATCCTCAGCCCCACCTCCTCCTCCCTGCTTTAAAGGTTAGTACTTGAATGGAGGTCAGCAATTCAAACAATTCTCAAGGGAAGCAACTGCTATGATTTACCTTTTGACCATTTCACCCCTACCAACATTTGGGCAATCAAATTGAAGGGGTTTTAACCTGTTTGACCTTTGTTGTATTTCCGATCTGAATCTGCAGCTTTATTGGCCAAAAAACCTTCACTTCCATCTAATGGTGCCCATTGCCCCAATCTGTTGAGCTACAACTCCCTAACCAGCATGGCAGCTGGACTGCTTGGGGTGATGGAAGCACTTCTGCAAGGTTGCTGTAACCACTAGCAAAGGGTAAGAAAAGCAAAGCAGTAATAGGTGAGACCTAGTTGCGTAACTCAGTGAAGCCATGAGCTATACCGTGCAGGGCCACCCAAGACGGACAGGTCATGACAGAGAGTTCTGGCAAAATGTCCACTGGAGAAGGAAATGGCAACCCACTCCAGTATCCTTGCCAAGAAAACCAGCATGAACATCAGGGACATTAAGATCTTTCTTGTATAGTTCTTCTGTGTATTCTTGCCACCTCTTCTTAATCTCTTCTGCTTCTGTTAGGTCCCTGCCTTTTTTGTCCTTTATCATGCCCATCTTTGCACTAAACATTCGTTTGATATCTCCAATTTTCTTGAAGAGATCTCTAGTCTTCCCCATTCTATTGTTTTCCTCGATTTCTTTGCATTGTTCGTTTAAGAAGGCCTTCTTATCTCTCCTTGCTATTCTCTGGAAATCTGCATTCAGTTGCTTATATCTTTCCCTTTCACCCTTGCTTTTCGCATTCCTTCTTTCCACAACTATTTGTAAAGCCTCATCAGACAGCCATTTTGCTTTCTTGCATTTCTTTTTCTTTGGGATGGTTTTAGTTGCTGCCTCCTGTACAATGTTACGGACCTCTGTCCATAGTTCTTCAGACACTCTGTCTACTAAATCTAATCCTCTAAATCTATTCATCACCTTCACTGTGTACTCACAAGGAATATGATCTAAGTCATACCTGACTGGTCTAGTGGTTTTCCCTACGTTCTTCAATTTAAGCCTAAATTTTGCAGTAAGAAGCTCATGATCTGAGCCACAGTCAGGTCCTGGTCTTGTTTTTGCTGTCTGAATAGAGCTTCTCCATCTTTGGCTGCAAAGTATATAATCAATCTGGTTTTGGTATTGACCATCTGGTGATGTCCATGTGTAGAGTTGTCTCTTGTGTTGTTGGAAAAGAGTGTTTGATATGACTAGCTTGTTCTCTTGACAGAACTCTATACTACTATAAATACTAGATCACCTCCCAAAGATGGATACCAGTGATAATGAATCAGAGTTGAGGGCTTGTGGAATAAAACTGTCTTTAATCATCTTCTAAATGCTATGGAAGAACAGACTTTATGAATCTCTGGAAATAAAGAGTTCTAGACTGTGGGGACCACTACTAAGAAGGCCTGTCATCTCGTCCACTCCCCCAGCTTCAAATAGAGAAAAGACTCTTAACAGGCCTTCCTGAGATGTTTTCAGTGTATGAGTAGGCTTTATTCTAACAAGGCACACTGAATGGGATTTTATGGGTCATAACCAGCATTTTGAGTTGGGCCAAAAGCCTACTGGTAGTCAGTGCTGTGACCTCAAGAGTTGTATTACACCACAGTGGCACCATTGACCCACAAATAGCTTTGCTGTCTTGTTCTAGACCAGTTGTGGCTCCTGGGTCATCTCCAAAGGCTACCCCATGTACAGTGCATTATTGTACTCAAAGTGGGTGATGATCAAGGCATGAGTTAGCACCACCAAGGTATCTTTTGTCCAGTTGAAGTCCACACATCTTAAACTTTCCAAGGTTAAGAAACACTGTGCTAAGCTCTTTTAGAAAGCCAGGAGGAGACTGAACAGAAAACCACTTTTAAAAACAGGTCATGTTCCTTTAAGGGCTGGTATCAGAAAGGAAAAAAGTAAGGCTTAGTTTCAAAAGAGAGAGGTTGCTTGCTTTTTTCCCCCCCAAAGCAGATGGAGGATTCTTAAGCATGCCTCAGGCTGGAGGCTGTTAGCATAATTAGGAAGGGAAAATGTCCAATATGAGACCTGTATGAAAGCCATATTAAAACACTTAGTGTGTGGTGCATCATGAGGCTTGTATTCCTCCTTGACCTTTTAAACAAATATGTTTTGAAACCTCTTACTGAAATCTGCAGGCAAGCACAGATGTTTACAGATGTTAGCCAGGACATGAAATGATGTTGCTAATGACATTTCCTAGCAAATATGCCTCTCATTTCAGTTCTGTAACAAATGAGAATATAAATGCACTGATGAGATGCTTTCAGATCTTTCTTCAGAGGAGTAAAAACAAATGCTGTGAAAAAGAAGAGAGGGGAAGAGAGAAGTTGTTCACTCTCTTTAGTTTTCTTCAAAATATTTTTTGAAGGGTGCACAGCACACTGGGCTCGTTTCAGATGAGGCTCTGAGTAACTAGACCCAAATTTGCATGCATAGTATTCTGAGAATCTGACAAAAGAGTTACCAGATATAATTTTCACAGCTGTGACATCATGACAAGCTTTAGAAGGAATCTTTGGTTTCACTCTGCCTGCGTCTCAAATCATGCAAAGTCATATATACATTTCATGCATATGTTCCCCAAAATAGGCATATTTATACTGACTTTTTCAAATATAGACATTTTACAAGCATCTTTTCCCCTAATGTAGTAAGTGTTGGTGCACATCTAACACTTGGGGAGACAGATCAGCCTGCAAGAGATATAAAATCAAACTTTATTTAAAAAAGAGAGAATGCAAGAAGCCCTTTTTTGCTTTAAGTAATCCCATGCAAAAACATTTGGTGGCAAAGGAAATAAAAATGTAGAGATCATGACTTAGAAAGTCATTGCCTGCTTTCTTCCTAAAAATGACTGATGGTTCTCCTGAACCCTTGAGAAAGGATGAGTTCATCTGAGCACAGGCGCCTCATTCAGGAAGGGAACCGCTTTACTAATCTCTGCAGGCTTCTCTGCATAGCCCATGGAGAAGATGGAGGACCACCTCGATTCTAGAGCCAATCCAATCTTATTGAGCTAGCTGGATATGTCGTATGAAGCAGATTAATATCCCCATCTAGTTTATTTATATTTTCCAAAGAGTTGTGAATTACTTTTCTTTAAAAAGCAAACAAATTTCAAAACAACACACATGAAAAATAATATTGCTTGCAGCTCAATTGAACTGGGGCAATAAACAGTTCAAGATCACATTTCAAAATACAAAGGTTAATCATTCTGACTGCAACTTTGGAAAACAATACAATGAAAGTGACATTGCTGATCAAAAGCTTTTTGTCTCTTTCCTTCCCTCCCTACCCCAACATTAAAGACAAAAGATGATTTTTTTTTTTTTAGTCTGTATCCTGATGTAACTGATAGAATCCAATAGTTAAATTGCAATGATTTGGAATCTGAGAAGTAGTAAAAATACAGTTAACAACTTGTTTTAAAAATCTACTTGGCAAAAACACTACAATGGCCAATAGCCTAATGTGCTCTGAACAAGATTCGACAAACCCATTTTGAATCACTCAGAACTCTACACTATGTGTCAGTGGAATATTTACTGCCAAATCCAGAAGGAACTAATGGCTCTCCTATTAATGAGAAAAATGTTGGTCTCCAAATGTTACTTTTTATCTTTTTTAATTTTTTTTTGCTCCTGCTCATAAGATGCTTAAAAAAACCTGATAACCAGCCTTTATAAATTGTGGGAGTCAGATATAACTTTGAATCTATTATTTTATTGGAACCCTCGGGGTAAACTTATCACCAGGAAAACATTTTACATGAACAATTTGACTTTCAAGCAGAGTGTCATAATATACCCTAGATGGAAATCTAAAATAAATTATATGGCATGCAGCCTTTCTGGTGCAGGAATTTATTGTTCCCCCACTACAGTAATTTTGAAAACTGTATCCCTTAAGCTACCAAGATGTGAGATACTATTAATTGCCTGAACTTTTAAGAATATTCTGATTGGCTGATGTAAATTATAGAGGTTGGGATTAATTTCTATGGAATAACAAGCTTATCACAAACAGTTTTGCAATAACTAACCTGCCAACTTAATCTCCTTGCAGGACACAAAAACTGTTTTATCACCATTATCCCCAATGTGTGCTGGCATTTCAGTTTTGCTTTTTAAAAAGGGAGAACGTGGCTAAGCTTCTCCTAACACAGTGGCCTGGGACAAACTTATCCCAACAAGAGAGGCAGATTTTAAACCAGCTCTCTGTCTTTCTTTTACCCTTCCTCAACATTTCAGACCTGAGAACGCACCTTTTCAGGTAAGTGACTTTGAAGAATGAGAATTCCATTGTTTGTACTTTTTCACTGGGCGAAGAAAAAAAGCAACATATTAAAATTATATGCTTGTAGTTCTCAGTGTTAGCATTCATGCATTTTCAGTGTTCTCCTTCCTCAACAGAGCTGTCTGCACAAGTGTAGCAATGCTTCTAGGGGGAAACCACAGAAGCTGCCTTAAACCAGATCTGCCTATTTTAATTTATAGCCCAGTATTCTCCCTTGTGGCCATTATAGGCTCTCTATATTACATGCTTCCCTTGAAACAGCATTGCCAGGGATGTGATCTACCATCAAGCGATCCAAACATGTGTTTCTTAAGTGTTCTGGAAAGTTTGGAGAGCTACAGTTTGTCTCTCATTGCTCATTAAGGGCCAAGAGGAATTGACTTTTGGGAGGAGACATAGAATCAAAAAAAGCCACCAAGGTAATTAGAATTGGTGAGAGGTGTTCCATGATTATCCCCTCCCCCCAGAATTGTACCATCCACTTAGCTCAAGCATCACTGATTGCTGGTCTTGGTAAAACAAAGGCAGGTATCCCTAAGGAAATTCCCTATGGAATGAGCTCATCCTGGGTCATTCTTTTTGTTAATCAGAGCAATAGGTATATGCTTTTCAGTGACTCATCTGCTCTTCCTTGGAATCTCTTTGTTAACCAAAAGAACACCTTTTTAGGGCCATCAACCTTTTGGCAACTCTTTTGTTCAGGCCAGGAGAGCTGTTTTGTTCACCAGCTCCGACTTTTCCCTTCTTAGCATTTTTATCAGACTCTGTTTTGTTAGTCTTGACTGTCCCCCATTTGTTAGTCTTCTATCCCCCATTTTTCTATGGTCAGTCTGACTTTTGCTTTGGGCAAAAATTTCTTATGAAATGAGAAGTAAATTCCACCCCTCTCTCTCTTGCTTTTATGGTCCTCTCTCTTCTTTTTATCCATAGCTGAAGTCACTCAGGAGAATTGCAGAAAGGGCCAACAGGCCAGCCCTCATCTTTCCCCCTCACTTGCTAGAGTTTTGCTTATTCCTGACCCTCTGACCATCCTCCCACCACCACACACACACACAACTTGAGTCCAAGCGGTGTGACCCTGTAGCAGGCAGAGAGACCTGTCTGGGTTTACTACTGAGTTGGATTTACAGTACAGCTCCAAGAGCCTTACAGGAGCTGAACCAGCCCCCTCCAGTTCATTGCCTTCTTAGACATTAGAAGCCCAATTTTCCTGGGTCTCTGAAGCAGACCTGCTGATTTGGGTTTCCCAGCCTGGGAAGAGCCAGCCAGCTTCAGCTGGATCCAGAATCAGATGAGGTGTGGTATACCAATACCCACCTTTTGAACTACCCTGAGTCACCAGCTTGAGGAAATCTGTGATTTCAGGAAGCCAAGGAGCACATTGAACAAATCCAGCCATAGAGCACTGGCAAAACACTGGCTAAGGAACACCCCTTCCCACCTCAATTTCCTTCTCTAGTAACTGTTTGAGGCTCCATCTAACACTGTTGAGAACCAGAACTCCATGTACAGGCTGCAAAGCAATTGTGATTTTTCTTCCATCCTTTCCTTCTTCCATCTCTTCAGTTAGAAACATTCTATTTTGTTCTCCATTTCCAAGTGAAGTGGTACTCGTGTACACAATGTTTCTCCTTAGTATATATGTTTGAATGCTGCATCTGGTAAATTTCTTTCCCTCTCTATTATGCTAGGAAGGTCTAAGACACTGGCTTTCTTTGTGGTGGCAAGAGACTCTGATTCTCTTTCTACCTTCTCCTATAGTTGAACACTGTGTAGAGTGGACCACTTCTTGAAAGTTTCTCCCATTTCCTCTGCTACTCTCCAAACTCATTGGCTTTCTCCCATCAAATGACACTTTCTGAACCTTCTCTCTTCTTCTTTGAAACAAAAGTGCTACTCTCTGAATTTTATGCCTTTCTCTCATTGAGTTGAATAACATGCTGAATTCTCAGATTATTTCTACTTATTTGATTGCCACATTCTCCATATATTGTCGAAAATTTATTTTTTATTGCCTTGATACTGTTATTCTCAAATAAGCAAGCAATTGATTAACTAATATTTGAGAATAACAGTATCAAGGCAATAAAAAATAAATGTTCGACAATATATGGAGAATGTGGCAATCAGGTAGAAATAACCTGAGAATTCACAGAACTGGGGCTGTGGCAAGGCCCCAGGTCATAATAGGAGAAACAACTGAAGAAGATTCAAATGAAGGCTCTCTCTCTTTCTGTCTCTTTTTCTAACCTTCTTTCTCTCTGTCTCTCTTTCAGTATTAAACAACCATGAAGTCACTCCATAACTCACTGTTAAGCACCAGGAAATTTATTTAGAGGGCTACTAAGATTGTCTCAAAATGTTAATTGGAGGAGGAGGCATAAATCTGCTAAATCCAAAAAATTAATAGCCATAGGAAGCTTACTTACTAGCACTGGAACTTTAGGGAGAGGAAGATATGGGACACAGTATAGAAAGAGATCTTCCCCATCAGTTTTAAAAGTGAGATTTTAGATCGGATAGAATATTTTTGTTACCAGTTTCTCTTGTGTGCTCTACCAAGAAACTCCCAACAAGAGAGTCAGTCTGGTTTCTTTCTTCTCCTGGACCAAAAAAGCCACTACGTTTTACACAAATGCACACCATAAAAAGTGACTGGAGGATTAAAAGCCTGAAAACAAGGCAGACTTTCCAAGACTGTGGTTCTGGTATGTCTTGTCTCCTTACATTGCTAGAATTCCATCTGGAAAATAGAAGTTCTTCTTAAGGCTCCTTTATCTTTTGTACACTTGTCCAGAGACTTATGTTCCAGTGACTTAAATTGTGGAGTTAGATTGCACACCTGTAAGCACTTTGGGGGAAAATATTTATTTATGTCGCTTTAGGTAGACATGCATAAAATTTGTCATTTCTTTGGAGCAGGTCAAGTTAGGGAACAAACAATGCAAGGATTAATGGAATTCTATTGTTACAGGGTATAACAACAGATGAATCACAAGCCAGAATTAAGATTGCAGGGAGAAACATCAACAACCTCAGATATGCAAACAATACCACCCTAATGGCAGAAAGTGAAGAACTAAAGAGCCTCTTGATGAGGGTGAAAGAGGAGAGCTCGAAAGCTGGCTTGAAACTCAACATTAAAAAAACTAAGATCATGGCATCTGGACCCATCAGTTCCTGGCAAATAGAAGGGGTAGAAATGGAAGCAGTAACAGACTTCATTTATTTGGACTCCAAGATCACCGCAGACGGAGACTGCAGCCATGAAATTAAAAGATGCTTGCTCCTTGGGAGGAAAGCTATGGCAAACCTAGACAGCATATTAAAAAGCAGAGACGTCACCTTGCCGACAAAGATCCGCATAGTCAAAGCTATGGTTTTCCCAGTAGTAATGTATGGCTGTGAGAGCTGGACCATAAAGAAGGCTGAGCGCCGAAGAATTGATGCCTTTGAACTGTGGTGCTGGAGAAGACTCTTAAGAGTCCCCTGGACTGCTAGGAGGTCAAACCAGTCAATCTTAAAGGAAATCAACCCTGATTGCTCATTGGAAGGATTGATAATGAAGCCTCAGATACTTTGGTCACCTAATGCAAAGAGAGGACTCTTTGGAAAAGACCCTGATGCTGGGAAAGATTGAAGGCAAAAGGAGAAGCGGACGGCAGAGGATGAGATGGTTAGATAGCATCACTGAAGCAATGAGCATGAAACTGAGCAAACTCAGGGAGGCAGTGAAGGACAGGAAGGCCTGGCGCGATAGGGTTCATGGGGTCACGAAGAGTCGGACACAACTTAACAACTGAACAACAACAACAATAACAACAGAATCTTGAAATTGTGCCAGACTATCCCTGTACCCCCTTTAATTCTAAACAGAATCAAAGTGGGTTTATCTTGAGATTCTTTATCATCCCTTCTTCTTTCCCAGGATTGTCACATACTTGATGGCTCTTGCAGTCTGTAGGTTGTCTCCATACTCTTCTATAGCATTGCACTGTTAAAACTTTGGGGGCCTTATCTAAATGCATATTTTCTCTACTATCACAGGTTGTGTAACTCTTTGTTTTTGAATCCGCAAAAGTGCTTCTGATTGTCTGGGGAGAACAAACATGCCACATGTCTGACCCATTAAAGCAGCTACCTCTTTTTCCAGGATTGTGCAGCTATAGCAGAAGCCTCCTCTCCGCAGGTATAAAATGCTGCAAAATGTCACTGCTGCATTAATGAGTCACAGATTTGTGGTACATTCATGCTCCTATACACTCCAGTTCCTTTTTGGAACTGAATCTGGAGCTTTGCCCAGTCCAAAATCATTGTGTCTTTTAAAAACTAGAAAGAAGCATATCAAAGTTTAACTTTCCTACAATTCTTTTTAGCATTTTTCAGATAATTTTTTTAAATCATCCTTTCCTAACATGGCCCTCTTCAGTTCTATGGGACTAGAATTCTCATCACCCCCATGCTGGCTGGGGAATGATGGGACTTGGACTAATTCATTGGCAGTCACCAGATGGGGAATGGTGTTTTGTTTTATTTTTGTTTTTAATATGTTGTGTATGCAAGCTTAAAAAGGGTAGCCTAATTAGAACATATTTAAAAATATACAGTCTCTGAGTGGGTAAAATTGACACCACCTACACACATTTGGAAGTGCAATCAATTGCTGCCACTGGCAAGAAGAAACTTGGGTGGGGGAATGGGAATGACACAATCTGACCTTAATATGTGTGGTTCTCCAGGCTTTCACTGTAGCAATGTATATTTTTCAATATTCCTCTCTGAGCTGAAACCATGTCATTTATATGCAAATGAGACCACATTCTGCAGCTGTATCTTCTCTGCTGAAGCTCTGGGAATTATTTGCACTTAATAATGTCTCATAAATAGATTTTGGCTTTAAACATGTGGGGGAGTAGCAAATCGATCATATCTATTTGCAGTTGCAAGTTTCTTTCATATTTTGAAACCAGGCATCTTTTAATAGAAAGTTTCACAGTTACAAAAGAAATCACAATTTCATTTACACAAACAAAAGCTTTCTCCCCATGTATATATTATTTTACCATCAAGTAGAAGGAGGCTTTTTAGAAAAACAACACACTACAAAATACAATTCTAAATGTTGTAATATTTGACATTTTATAAAATGCGCCATCCTCCTGGGGTGGCATAAAAGACCACCATCTTCTAAGCAGCGTGGACGGTGACCTTTAAGAGATTTTGAATTTTTCCATCGCATGGCTTACTTGCTTGAAGTATTATATATTACTTGTACCAAACTGTCTGGGTTGTTCAAGCAGGGAGACTACTAAGAACCAAGAATGGTAGATGGATGTGTTAAGGAAATCTCTCTCCAGAAAATGACATTTTAAGGGAGCACGATACAATGAGGCCAGTTTTGCAGATGTTTTTTTTTTTTTTTAGTTACTGCCCAGACAATGTTGGTGTTCTTTCATTTCTGCCTTTATTCCAAAAAGCTATTTACTGCTCCAGTGGTTGGTTTGTCCTCTCTGTAGCACCTTTTAGCCAAATAATTCATTTCCTACAAAAATTACAGCCTTTTTCTTTTGCAGGTCCTGTATTTATTTGGTGATAGTTGCCACTACATCTGAAGAAGGGTTCTTTCTTCCCCCCCCCCCAACCCCCAAACTGGGTAGGTAGTGTTTTTCCCTGCAAAATGAATTCTGCATTCAGGGGTGAGCCAGTATTATGAAAGCAGGGCAATATTTTTTTAGATCTGTTCTATGCTTACTTGTATGTTGTTAATTTTTTGCTTATTTTTATCTAAATCATAAGAATATCTACTCATGCACTCTTACGTACATCAAATGCTAATATGAATATGAACTACCCTAATCTATCCTAATTTGCAATCCATATTATTTTCTCTTTTGGCCCTCTCTTTTTTTGTGCTGCTTCTCTTGAGATCTACTATCTAAAACGTTTACCTATGAAAGACGCTATGATAAAATTCCTTCTCAGTGTTGGAACTTGGATCCTCAGATCTAGAGACACTCAAAACAAGTGGCTGCACTCTGGGGAGCGGAGATGGACTTCTTCAATCTCTGGTTTGAAACCCAAATCAGAGATACCTAGAGATACCTAGAAACCTGGAATGGAGCAATTGTGAAACAAAAGTTAGGATAATATAATATCCTTTCTTTCTTTGTCTTTTCAGGGACAAGTTATGCTTAGTCAGTTTCATTTTAATTAAAATTTGAGATCCTTGCTTCTCATGAAAAACAGTATTTACTCACTGTAGGAAATCCAAACTGGGAACTGTTTACTGGAGAACAAACAAATCACAATATGTACAAAGCAAGTAACATCTGTGCAGCTATATGTGCGTACAGTTTTAAATTACAAAATATAATAGTAAGAGAAAAACATACTATTTAACTCAAATCATTTCCTTTTACTACAGAAGATTTCTTCATCAAGGTATGCTGGGATTGCACATCTGAACCCATAAGCCATGGCTTACAACTGTCATGGCTGGTCACACATATTCTTGAACAAATCCAAACAAAGGAAGATTCATCTCCTGAAGAGCTGCTGATTACCCATTCAGAGTGATTGCTTCCTACTGAGCAAGCAGACCATAGAAGGAATAGAAAGCACCCAGATTCTGCAGAGAAAGATTTAATGAGAGTTTGTCAAGGCAGTGTGCTAAAGGAAGTCTTTAACCAATTTTCCCTTTTAAATCAAGAGCTTAATCCTGAAAAGGGAATAAAGAAAATATAAGGCTTCTACTAGTGATGCCTCCAGAGACAAGGGAAAAGGAACAGAAGTCTGCAGTTGCACTTAGCAGTTCTTGTGGTATGTTTGTATTACCGCCTGAGAATAAGGGATGTATCTGCAACAAGTACAATCTTGTAGCGCTCCTTGAAGTGAATGGCCCCATTTCAGGTGACAGTGGATAAAGATTTGTCACATCAAATAAGGTTTTACAGCAAAAACATGCAAAGAACACACTCTCTACAAAGAAGACAA
This sequence comes from Liasis olivaceus, assembly GCA_030867105.1. NCBI lineage: Eukaryota > Metazoa > Chordata > Lepidosauria > Squamata > Pythonidae > Liasis > Liasis olivaceus. Next base: position 123,300,044 of record CM061350.1, on the reverse strand, counting down.
ACGAATAAGCAAGAGACATAGAAGAGGTCTCTGTTCCCCTGCAATTCAGAAAGCCCGCAGAAGAAACAGGCTCTGAGTCTTCAAGGGGAGAAAATAAGACATTATAGAATTAGGGAAGCAACTATGCCAATAGAAGAGAACTATGAGAGCAACTATGCTCTGCAGTAAGACAGAAGTATTGGGATAGTTGATGACCCACTAGCCCAAGACATTGGAACAAATGTGTGCCAACCAATACCACTGGTTTGTGAAATGTACAGTCTGCCAAAAGCAAGAATATGACAGAACAACTTTCAACATTTATTTATTTAATACATTTTAGAGGCCGCCTGACTCCAAGCCACTCTCGGTGGCTTACACTTAAGAAAAAGTAGAAACAATGTTCCTATTCTAAAATTGGTCAAGTCCATTGAAAACCGTCCTTTCCTGCTAATTCATGAGGAGATAAGGAAGCTATAAATATATTGCATAGATCTAGGAAGGAAGTATAAGATTCTGGAAGTTCAGATGGTGTTTTCATCCATTCTTGTAGTCTATGGAAGGAGATGAGAAAGGGAAGCAAGAAACTGACTATGCAAATAGCCATGACAGGAAAGATTTGGTTTCTGGAACCATGACTTGAATTATCTAGATCAGTGTTTCTCAACCTTGGCAACTCTAAGAGGTGTGGACTTCAACTCCCAGAATTCTCCAGCCAGTGCATAAAAATGTTTGGCCAAAACATGGCAAATTGGATTAGGGGAATATTAAACTGTGGGAGTTGGAGATTAAAAAAAACAAACAGCTGAACAGGGTCTGGCATGAAGACTTGTGTGCTGCTGAAAGAATTAAGAAAATGTGATGTAACAGACTTAGTTGAGGAAGATGACACAGCAGGAACATTAGGGAAAAGTTGTTACATAATCCTGGCATTCCTGATTTTAATAAATGGATACTTTGATTTTAAGACACACCCATCCATCAGATTTTAATAAACTGTCCAGGAAGTCTTTTTCATGTGTGTCAGAAAATGCATTTGACATTATAGACTGATGGTCAGTGTTCTCCAAGAATCTATTCGTGTTTGTAATGCTGTGAATACCCACATAATAGTCAATCTGTGTAAGTGTGCAAAAACATACTGTTATGTATACTTGTGTGTAAATTTCATAGAAATGCTCAAGTATCCACTGACCATCTTCTAAGTAGACTGAATACTAAAGTTAACTCCAAAACCTCTGAAACCTCTCAACATTAGAAGTGGATATCTTCCTGATACAGTATTCTAGGACAGCAAGCTGCTATTTGTAATTTGCCCAAGCTATGTGCTATTCTTATTGCACCAGATTCAGTGCAGGTATGACTCAGCCTAAATTAACACTAACAGCAGTAATATTGTAAGGATAACCAATGCATTCTATCCATGTTTTTAGAACTAATTGTAAAATAGTAATGAATATCAGACAGCAAGTATAATGAATTCTGATTATTTAACATTTACTTTGGAGCATTATAATTATAATGGAAAGCACTTTGCTGGCTATTTTATATTTCTATTTTGAATTTATTTCTTAAAGTTTGAAAAATATCATTTCAAAATAAACTACAAAATATAAAATTGCATCTTGCTCTTAAAATGGTATCCTTCTCTATTGCTGAGCTTATCTGATGTGTGATATTGTATGCTCCGATGTGTTACTGGAAGTGTGTCTAAGCAGTAAAAGAAAAGGTATTTTTCTGGCAGTTCCTTTGAGATCCTGATTTTTCAGGGAAAGAAAATGAAAATTTTGTTTCCCTTCAATGTTCAGGTGCAGATTCTGTCAAACTCACTTTATACTACAAATCAATATACCTGGTAAGAAAATAAAACATGAAATGGTGCTGAAATAAAATTAAAAGCAGGTATCAGCATGTAGTTTATTAGCAAACTCAGACCAATATGATGGTAAATGTGACTCTTGTTATATTGGATTTTCCTTTGTCTACATTGTTATGAGAAAAATATAGTTGTGATGCAAATTATATAGAATCTTCTGTTGAGTAACGGCTATTGCATTCTAGTATATCATCTGAGAATTAGATATCCTATTTCTTTTCTTTCTGAATAAAGCACTCCATACAATGTTATGTTTCAGTTCAAGAAATACATGATATTAATGATTTAAGCATCTTCAGTTGGTGTAATTTCTGTAGCAGCTAGATCATTGTCTCTTATGAGTTCCATGTAACTGTAGTAAAACTGTTTATTCTAGTAACAATCTTTTAGAGACACTATAAAGCATGTACTCAGACTTCCAAACTTTCTTTCATGGCTTTAAAACAGGGTTCCCCAAAGTGGTCAATATGAACCCCCAAGGGTCAATGGGACTATCCAAGGAGTTGAAGAAGAGGAGGAGGAGGAGGAGGAGGAGGAGGAGGAGAATTGTTATTCATAGTACTATTAGTTAAAGTAAGATTTAACTAACCTTACTAATAATGTTAAATTATTTTCATATAATAAATGTTTGGGGGTCAATGAACAATCTGAAACTTCATGAAGGGGTCGATCAGCTGAAGAGTTTGGGGACCCCTGCTTTAAAATCACAAGCCATGGCTATTGCATCCTTCCCTACCTGACCCCTTAAACAGCCTTGGAAACTTCCACTACTGCAAAATTACATGTAGAAATAACCTGAAAGATCTGTTTCTTCTGTTGTCCTGACCAAAACAGACTTATCTGGCAAAAGGTAACAAGTATGCTAGCTGGTTTGTATCCCCCCCCCCCCCCCCCCCGTTGCTGACAAGGGTGCAAAACAGAGCAACTATCGAACACATGCAAGGTGGACATTTCTCTTTTGCCTTCTTACCTGGGGAAGGTTTAGGACAGTGGTATCCTGCAGTTCTCCACAGTATATTCTTCCTAGTGTTATGTTTATTTCTGATGAATCCTTGATGGGAGGGTGAAACCCACCAGAATAAGGCTCATAAAACCAGCTCAAGTGTAACTACAAAAGCGAGCTGAGGTTGGGTCAAGCAGTGCTCCTGGGAATTAGGGAGCTAATCAGGAAAACGTGCTGGATGCTGCCTACTTTTCTCCACTGTCCTAAGAAATGCTGGTATAGTTTCAGAGAGAACTTGGGGTTTCCCCCAAAGATTTGGTGGGTGGTTTGGCTGAAGCTTTGGGCCACATTTCCTCTATGCAGCCTCTCCCTACGTGCCAATCCCAGGGTGCTTCTTGGTTTATCAAGAAGTGCCTGGAGATGAAGCACCAGAAGAGACACTTAGAATACTATTGGAGGGAAACTCAAAGTGAGTCTGACCAGACAAATAAGAGCCCATGTTAGGGATTACCTTGTGGTGATAAGGGCAGTGAAACATCAATATTTCTCTGCCCTTATTTCATCCGATGGTAGCCATCTAGTGGCCCTGTTTAGGGTAACCTGTTCCCTGTTGGGTAAGGAGGGCCCCTTGGAACATCTGCTGGGCCACCATGAAGATTATTTAGGCTATCTGGTGGATAAAATCACTCAAGTCCACCTGGCTCTTCGCAAGGCAGCTGCTGACCATGCAAGGCCTTCTTCCCAAGGTCTTGCAGGGAAATGTCTGCAAATGACCTTGAGGAAGGAGGGGGAGGAGGAGGAGGAGGAGGAGGAGGAGACCTTGTGCAGTTAGCAGCTGCCTTGTGAAGAGCCAGGCCAGGCATGCTTCATCAGTAGTAGGAGCAAGAAGATGGTGAAGGTCAGCTGGGGGTGGTGGAGCATAGGGCGGCGGGGGTGGCAGAGTGCAGGGTCCCAAAAGGGCAGAGATGGGGGTGAAATAGGCAGGGGAGTTGTTGAAGTGCACCCTGCAGTCATAAATGTGGGCAGGCTGCCAAGCACCCAAATTTTGATCATGTGACTACAGGGGCGTTCCAACAGCCATATCTTTGAAGACCAACACGAGTACCATTTATTCACTGCTGCTGTAACTTTGAACAGTTGCTGGATGAATGGGCATTAAGCGAGGACTACCTGCGAAGACCTACATGGCATACAGCGTGGTTACCTGAGTAACTGCCTTTCTCTCATAATATTGCCTGACCGATTTGATCCAGCAGAGTTGGTGCACTCCAGGTTTCTTCAATTAAACAATGCCATCTATCATGACCCGGAAGTGCACCTTCTCTGTCGCAGTGCCTGCCCTCTAGAATGAGGTTCCCCCTGAGATTTGGATGGCCCCCATCCTGCTGGTATTTCAGAGATCCTTGAAGACCCTTTGATGAGGTTATTGAAGCCCCCTTCTGGGCAGTGTGTGTTTGTTTCCTGCTGTTGCCCAGTTTTTGCCATCTTTTGTTCTTTGTTTTTATCATTGTACCATTTTATTGTTCTGTGTGTTTTTAATCTGTGAACCAACCAGAGTTGCTGGGAGTTCAGCAGTGTAAAAATCTAATAAATAAAAATCAGAAAAATAAACAATTAAGAAAGTATTGAAACAGTGCATATAAAAGATTCCTTTAAAATAGATTTTATGGAGGGAGATTAGACTTTAAAAGAAACATGAAACCAGCAGAAATTAATCAGTGGAGGAAAACAACACAACTTTTTGTTTGGTATAACACATATTTTATTTCTCCTGCAGAGTTCATATTTACTATAAGAAATTCTCAACAGTAAATATAGTCACTAAAGGATGTAGTGGAAATTGTTAAAAGTTTTATTGGACATACTCTACCAAAAATATATTCTACTCATTCATAACAGTTACTCCAAGAACCTGAACTTGCTGGTGGATTTTACTCTTATTCTATGGTAGAACATGGAAATTAAAGCCTCTTAAAATAAAAAGAACAGTGTAAAGTATATTGCAAAAAGAACTGAAGCTATTCCCTAATGTATGTGAGACAGATTATTGATGAGCAGCATATGAAAAATGAAGGCAATATTACACAAGGAAAAAGTTGTAAGAAGAAACTTTAAATTTATCTTTTGAACATTAATCACTTTTAAGACTGAAATAAAAACATTAATAACCACTAATCCCTCCCTTGGGCAAGGTTTAATCTGAGAAGAAAAAGAAAGTAACTTGGAGAGTTTTTTCCCCCACGATGCTATCTGCTATAAAATCTACCCAAAATATAAGGTGGGAGGATAATATTCCATTCATATCATCTTAGAGCCAGACTGACATTCCTTATCTATCTACTAAGAATTAAGCCCCACTTATGCCAGTGGATTTTCTCCCAGGTAGATAAGTATAGGACTAAATCTGTTTATACTGATCAATTGTTTCCACTATGATGGTGGAGAGCTCTTGTAGGCTGCAAATCATTTTATCATCTAATTTTGAGATGATGGTCATGGAGTCCCACAAATGACTGAAGAGAAAAACAAGCAATAGGTATGATTTCTGGTTAGAAGAAAGAACAGAGATTTGAGTCTAATGTATACTAATTGCCCCACCAAAATTGAAAACGCTTGTTTCTTTGGCTATTTGGTTACTGAATTCATTTCTTAGATCTTGTATCTGTTAAAACTCAAGAAATTTAATTCCATTTTTCAAAGAATTTGTCTATGGCACTTAAGTTTCTGCATACAAACTAGACACATAGTAAGATTCAGATAGTGATCATGGAATATTTATGAACACCTTAGCAGTAATTCTTATGTTGATGTAACCAACTATTTATACACCTAACTGATAAAACTAGCAGTTAATTTCTGTGTTTTTATGATTGACACCTTTATAAATATAAATGTCCAAACATCACTATATGTATTGCCTTTTGTTCTTTACTGCATATTTTTCTATTTTTTCTTTAAACAGAACCAATGGGCTAACTCCAGAGAAGCTCTAATATTGGGAAAGGACTTTTTAGAGGTCACCAGAATTGCATACAGAAGGAACAGCTGAGAAACCCCCAGGTACCCCCAGGAGGATAATATGTTTATGTTTTTTGTAAACATCATTCCATTCCATGTGGTAATGTTCTAATGGCCAACTAAAACATACAATTTGCATTATTCTGAGTGCCTTTCTCCAATTACGACGCAAATACATTAGACTGACTGAATCCAAAGATTTTATTCTGCTCATGGAAGAAGAGTTCTGCTTACAGGTGGATTCCTTCTATTCACAGAAACCATTTTCTATGATAGGAAATCTCTTTCATTGATGAAGAAAAAAATATTTGGATCCACCCCATTCTTAATGTTGTGAGATAACAGTATTTAAAAGAACATTGAGATTGCAATACACACACACACACACACACACACACAAACTTAATTTTAAAATGCATAGTCATAATAAAATCAACTTAATATAAGTAACTGACAAATATAAAAATCTGAAAAAGAAAGTATTTTTTCAGGGGTAAATTAAGAGTGAGAGCCATTGTGGTGTAGTTGTTAAAGGTGCTGGTTAGAGGTCATAACACAGTGAATTCTAGTCCCATCTTAGGCACAAAGCCAGCTGGGTGACTTTGGGCCAGTCACTCACTCTCATCCCCAGGAAGAAAGCAATGGCAAGCCACTTCTGAAATCTTGCCAAGAAAACTGCAGGGGCTTGTCCAGGCAGTTGCCAGTTATACAAAAGTTATTGATTCAGGAATGAAAGATTCTAGAAGGCACAGAAATAATAAATAAATTAAGAGTAGTTCACAAAAGTATTTATTTAGGAGATATATTTGGCAAGATAATATTATTTTCCAGAATAAAACTATAAAATTTGAAACAAACAAATAGCACGCTTTGAATACAATTTCATTTAATGAAATATTTTGATATTTAAATAACATTACACATTGTGTATAAGTAAATATATAGAATTTTGATCATTACTATGTCATATATATAGCAAAACTGACTATCAATGGACTGCTATAAACCAAAAAGATAGAAAACTCTCAATTAGCATTTGAAGCTCTCTCCTCAAAATTAGGACTTATTCTTCACCACCAATAATGTACTATGTTAATGAGCATTAAAAAATGCCATCAAATATGCCAAGAAAAGGCTTAATATCATCATCATCACCATCACCATCATCAGAAAACTGATGCCTAGGAGAAAAAAAAGCACAAAGGAAATATTATTTTTACTATATTAAACCTTATAAACATTACTATTTTTCTTAAATATTTCTTGAATACATTTCTTGAATATGGAACAGTTGTTAAACCAAATTAACTGGTTAATTTGTTAACCAGTTAGAGTATAAATATTAGTAGGATATGCAAATCTGAACAGAGAATTTACTTCTGGAAACCTCTGAATCATTCCAGAATGGCATGGTTCAGATATTGATCCAGAGGAGGAACCAAGGTATTTTCTAGAATATTTCATTCCTGAATCAATGAGTTTTGTACATCCCTAATTATATGCATGTCTTGTCTCATGTCAGCAATGAGCAATCTCAAGGCTGTAAAGAGAACAGTCAAATATCCATTAACTCAGGCAGGAAGAAAAAGTTTAGAATCTATACTTTGGAGCACATAGACATTTTGACTCCTGTGTACTGCAGTAGGCAATCTTCTGTGTTTATGGTTTTATTGTTGTCTGAAATAAAGAAACTAACTAGCTGAGTTATGTCTATGAGCAGTTCCAGAATAAAGGGTTAGTATCTACAGAGTTCAGATTTGCAGCCACGCTTGAGAGAAGTCTGACATATACTGTAGGAAGATAAAAAGAGTTGGTTAGTTGTAAGTGTATACTAACCAACATAAATACATATTTAGATACAATTATGCAAATTTCAGTTCAGATTCTGGTGGTTCTACTAAAATGTTTCTTAATACCTAAGATCAGCCCCCTTCATCATACTTCTGTTACTAATAAAAAAGTCTCCCTTTCCAGCAACTTGGTAAGATCTCAAAGGTGTTTCTGAGGTTGTAGTTAACTGTGCCATTTTCAGCTTTTCTGGAGGATTATATTCTTCTTGAAATCTAAACTGTAACACAAAACCCCCAAGAACAAATGGATACATTTAGCATCATATAATCAATAGTTTCCTTCTATATTACAGGAATTTATACAATTGAGTCTTGGAAATATAAACTTAGGGCCTAATATTGTACTAGAGTGATTCTATGCTATGTTCCATGAGGAAAATTTCTCAAGGGTCCATGTATCAGAGGTGAGTGGCACTAAATTCAAAAATGTTTCCCATTGTTTTTCTCTCTACCATGCTCCAAACATCAAATAAATGACAGACACACTTAATCTTTTTCCCTAGGTATCTTCTCTGTAAAATGCCCCAGTAAAACTTAAAGCAGATACTTCTTCAGCCAAAAAAAAAATCTATAGGAGAAGCCAAGGAGGTAAGCCTTGACTAGATACTTAAGGCACTGAAGGCCACATTGGTCCCATGGACTGGCATCTTGCTGTCCTCCTGTGATAACATACACAGGAGTTATCTGGTGGAAAACATAAAGGTAGCAAAAAAATTGAGGCTGCAGCCCCTTCTTCCCAAACTTGTGGACATGAGTAGGGCCAAACCCAGTTCATCACTGTGCTTAATTCCATCAGATCCAGAAAGGACCATCCCTGCCTCCAGAGAAAGCCTCCCCACCCCCCACCCCCGTAATCCCATCCAACCAAAGAATAGAAGCTTCACTCATCCACTTACACTATAACCTGAGGGCAGCCCTAATAAAGCATTGAAACTAGGCAATTAAGATTTCATCCTTAATCAAGGACAAGCAGTTGATTACCATCTCTTTAACAATGTACTTCCCCAGTGCCTCTGCCTCTTCTGAAAGCATGGCTTTTGCTTAACAACAGAAATGGCCCCAAGCACATAGTCAAGGACCTTCCTAGCTTCCCCAAAATTTACCAACAAATCAGATTCTTAGGATTTCCCACCTGTAGCCTTCAGCTTCTACAAAAATGGAATTTTGCTTGCCCATTGTTTGAGGTTCCTCTTTCTTGTAAAACTGGGACCCAACAGTCATTTAATAAATGCTTGGTTATTTCTGCTCAGTGTTGTGCCCCTTTCCTCTGAATTTTTTATGACAGTAACAATATTTCAGAAATTGTAATGGAATCACAGGCATCCAAGTATGTGCAACTGCTGTCCCTGTCTCAGTCAGGCACCTAAATACATGCATGCACACACACAAATGGCAGAGAAGTTTATTGGAAGTAATTAGTAATAAACATAATAAAAACTATGCATGTTTTCAATATGCATTTAGCATAATGCATTGATGTAAACCACCCAGAGTCCCCCATTGTGGGGAGATGGGCGGGGACAAGTCCACTAAATAAATAAATAAATAAATAAATAAAATAAATAAATAAATAAATAAATAAATAATGTTAGACCAGCAAGATGATCAGATTTGTATATTATCACTTACAATATTTTGATTTCCATATTCTGCAAGTAATTTGGTACTGGATGGTGGAGTCAGTGAGGGAGAGTAAGAATTTTGTAGGCAGATATCAGGTTTCGTTTTATCTATGGAATAACTAAAAAAATGAAATAGAATCCAAAACAAAATTAAATACCATAAAAGAAGGGGTTTACATGGTTTTAAAAGGCAGCAAGGTGCTACCCCAATGAGTTATGCAACATTTTGGAGCATTTTCATTTTAAACGTATAAGAAGATGTGTTCTAACTGTAGCAACATATACATCTCTGTACTCCACTCTCATTGTATATATTTAGGGTATTTTTGCAGAAGGTTTACTTACAAGATTCATTTGATACCAAGAAAAATACTAGCTGTGCAGTCTACATAAAAGAGAAAAGTTTTGTGCAAAAAATTTTTTTGTGCATATTTAACTCTTGTTCTTGTGAACCAAGAATACTAAAATGTTCTGTGGGATGCCCGTTTTTAAAATCATAAACATATCTTTCTACAGAGAAGCGGTCTGTAACTGATGGGCAGAAGGCAACAGGGTAGTGTATCCCTGGGGGAATTACCATTGGAAATCTTTTTATATGCAGACATACCTGAAGATACGTAAGTAGTTATTGTATTACATTATAGATACCTTTTAACAAGTATGCCAGGAGGTTTATTCTGGGTATTTTGACAAAAGGATGTGTTTTTTCCTGAATTCTGGATGCACATGCTTATGGATTCCAGATGAGAAGATTCTAAAACACAAAAATAACTCCAAATATCTTGCAAATGGTATTCAAAGATATCTGAAATTGATCTGATATATCTAACATTTTAGTACTATAATAAAATCTTGGCTGATTTTGAAAAAGATAGGTAGGGTTGGCCCTTGGATGGGAAAACTGCCAAAAAATCAAATGACTGTATATTAAATTGGGAAGTAAAAAATAATCCTGTAAGAACAGAATCTTTATCCAAACAAATTCTAATCCCATAGAAGAGGGTGTGTGTAGCTCAGGATTGAACTGTGGAGTCCTTGGGGTTCTCTAAGCTTGGTTGTTTTCTTGCAAACGTTTCGTTATCTGACTAGGTAATATCTTCAGTGCTAGAATGGAGCAGAGTTTGCTCTCTGTTTATATACAGTGGTTTGCCCTGCCTGTGTTGGTGGGGTTTTTTTTTCCTGGTAGTTCCTTGATTAGGGTATTGTTTACTGCTTGATTGTATGTCTGGTGATAATCTTGGTGTTAATCTCTGCTTATCTGGGTGATGACTGCTGGTGAGATGTTCTGGTATTTTGTTTCTTTTTTATTGTCTATAGCATTTCCATGCATACAACCAAAAGTATGGATCCAGTATGTAGATGACACCTTTGTTATAATAAAAAAGGAACAACTACAGAAGACACATGAAACCATCAACAACATCTTCAAAGGAATAAAATTCACCAGAGAGGAAGAAAACAACATGCTGCCCTTCCTGCATATCCTCATCAGCAGAGGAAACAACAGCAAATTAGAAACCCAAGTCTATCGGAAAACAACCCACACTAACCAAGTACTCCATTACCAAAGTAACAACCCAACCTCCCACAAGAGGAGCTGTGTAAGAACATTATTCAAATGAGTGTAAGCACACTGCAGCAACCCAGAACAGCAGAAAAAGGAAACAGACCACCTATACAACATCTTTTAACAAAATGGATATCCACACAACTTTATCAAAAAGTGCCTGACCACTCAACCTACTGTAAGGTTTGCAACCCTGAATCCCAGAGAAATCCAATGCCAAGAATTCAGGAGGAGGCTCTTAGAAAGAAACAGCTTTTTATTCAGCCGAGTAAAGGAAGCTGGGTGGTCAGCAACCCAAAGCATAGGCAGCAAATATGCCAGGGTTTGTCATGCCAACGGAAATGCAAGCTCAGTTTTTATAGTTTACAGGGACAAGGCAGTTTGCAGTTTGAACTGGTTTGGCTGTAGACCTTTTCCTGAATGCCCTCAAGGCACACAAGGCAGTTTGAACCGGTTTAGCTGTAGACCCTTTCCTGGATACCCTCAAGGTATCCTGCGTATATGTCCCTCTCACTTCAAGCTAATGGTGTTTTCCTAGCGCGGCTGCAAAGGCAACCCCCCCCCCCTTCACTACTACAACACAACCAACACAAGCTATGAAAAGGATCACACTGCCATATATCAGAAACGTCTCAGAAACAACCAACAGACTATTACAACCACATGGCATCTCTGTAGCACACAAACCAACTAAAGCCCTCCAAAACATCTTAAGTAAACCAAAAGACCCAGTAGACCAAGAAGAAAAAACAGGAGTCATCTACAACATACAGTGTAAGGACTGTGACAACCACTATGTAGGACAGATAGATGTAACAACCCTCCTATGTAGGGCTAGCAGAGCACATTCAGGAACACCAACTAGCAGTCAGAAGGCATGATGAAAACTCCTTAATCTCACAACACATGGACAGACATAACCATAGTTTCAGCTGGGAAACTGTCAGCATCTTAGACCAAGCTAAATCCAAAAATGCAAGGGAATTCCTGGAAGCTTGGTATTCAGACAAGGTAGCCATCAACACCAAGCACATACAGATAAACAACATCTACACACTATTCAAAAGAGACAATAAAAAGGAAACAAAAGACTAGAATATCTCCTCACCAGCAACCATCACCCAGATAAGCAGAGATTAAACCAAGATTATCACCAGACATACAATCAAGCAGTAAACAATACCCTAATCAAGGAACTACTAGGGAAAAAAAACCCACCAACACAGGCAGGGACTGTATATAAACAGAGAGCAAACTCCACTCCATTCTAGTACTGAAGATGTTACCTAGTCGGATAACGAAACGCTTGCAAGAAAACAACCAAGCTCAGAGAACCCCAAGGATTCCACAAAATCTAATCAATCATACTGCTAGCAACTTGTGGTTTGAATCTAACATTTTATTCAGCGACATACTTCAAACTAAATGTTTCTTCTTAACTTCTTGCTTGTCTATATTCCTAAAATCAATGCACAAAAAGGCCAGATATGACAATTAAGTGTATCTGTCTCCAGTGTTCCAAAATATTAAGAATGAATTAACTGGGCACGCGGGTATGAGTATGCCATGTTATGTTTTAGAAACTGTATCGTATCATTTTATTTATCCCTTTTTATATAACAAAAATAATATTTGAGTCACGTTAAAAAACTTTTTTTGCACTGTGTTGTGGCTGGAGAGGTTTTCTTTTTCAGCTGAAGCTAATAATACGGATTTTGTATACACAATACTCATAATTAGTTTAAACTAAAATTAGGTGTGACATTTAATTGATTTACCTGGATCTTTTGACTTCTGCAGATTAGTGGTAAAAACATTGCCATGTACTAAACTCCCATCATCATAATCATCCCAAATCTCATTTCCTAATTCAAAATTCACATTCAAAGGTTCGGAAAACAAAGAGATGCTTTTATCTGCATCAGTCAAGTTGCTCATTAAAGATTCTTCAAGACTTTTGTTTGAACTCATTGTCTGGTTATTCTTTTCATCAGAGTGTTCGATAGCAAAGAAACCTAAAATTGAGCATAACAATAATATTACAATGTAATTTCTTACACTATTAAAAATACTTAATAAATTTATTCAAGTTAAACAAAAAGACACATGAATCCACAATACTATTTTTGGAAGCAGGTATCATGTTTTTAATAGGGAGCAAATATTTATTTATAAAATTTATAACTGATTGCATTTGTTTATACAAGCTTTTCTAATTATTATATACTGACCTGAAACATTCATAGTCAGATAATTATGACACTGGCTTGGATATTAAGTGTATTATTTTGTGTCAAAATCTACAAAATAAGAAGGTACTGGGATAATAAAGATACTCCAGTTGTTCCTTTATGTTACCATACAGTGAAGTAAAGTAGCGTGATGCTTCCAAATGCAATTAATTTCTATTGTTGAAACTACAGGAATTAGTTTTAACTGTGACTAAACTGTGGCCCCAATAAAATAAACGTTAGATGTCATTAGAAATTTACCATTCACTTTGCAAACTTCAGGTTCTACCTGAAATCCTTGACAGACATTAGAACTGTAGACCTCTTCTAATGAAGGGGATCTTGGATGTTGTACATACTCTAATCTTTAGAAAAATGAAATAATTAGAATCAATTTTATAGTGAAATAAATTTGAGATTTTTATTAAAGAGAAGAAACAATCTGGATGATATAAGGGGTAGTTTTTCAGGCCTCTAGTCATCAAATGGTACATATCCACTATGTCAACACAAAAGCTCAGAGAAGCATGGTGATTATTCTAAGACTTTTTAGGAATCAGGATGGATATTGTATACCCATATAACACCTTTACTCCGCGAGCTGCATTGGGTACCGGTTTGCTTCCGGGTCCAATTCAAGGTGTTGGTTATCACCTTTAAAGCCCTACATGGCATGGGGCCAGGTTACCTGAAGGACCGTCTCGCCCCCACGACTTCAACCCATCCCACCCGAACTCATAGAGAGGGCATGCTCCGGATCCCCGCGGTAAAAGAACAACTAGCGGGGTCCAGAAGGCGGGCCTTCTCTGCTGTAGCCCCCGCCCTTTGGAACATCTTGCCCCTGGGGGTGAGACAGGCCCCCTCACTCCAGGCCTTTCAGAGGGAGTTGAAGACCTGGCTCTGCCATCTGGCCTGGGGCGGGGAGGGAGGATATCAGAAATGGGGTTGGCTGGCCCCTTAGCGGCCTCTTGGAGTTTTTAGCTTTTTATTCTATTCTAGTTTTGTAAATTTCTAGTTTTATAACTTTTATAATTTTTAAACTTTTTATAATTTAATTATGTATTGTGATTTTAGTGACTGTAAGCCGCCCAGAGTCCCCCATTGTAGGGGAGATGGGCGGGGACAAATTAAATAAATAAATAAAATAAATAAATAAATACCCAAAACCATCAGATTGTTTGTTGCAAAATCAGTAGCACAGCTTCTTTATGACATTGTATTCCAACTATATGAAAGAATATAATCATATTTTCTGAGACCCTGATTCTTTACCCCTAGAAGTTTCTCCAGTGCTATACTTGGGCTAGAGGTTGGGCTGATTAGCATCAAAACAAAAGTGTGGCAAGTAATCATATTTATTTATTTTATTACATTTATATGGCTGTCCATCTCACTTGCATGTGTCTCTGGGCAGCAAAGACCACTATATTTTATTTGCTTGCTTCCTTGCTTGCTTATTTGTCATCAAGTCAGTGTTGACTCTTGGCAACCTCATAGATTTTTCTCATGATGACCTGTCCTTAACCTGGTCCTTCAGGTCTTCCAGTGGTGTACCCATCACCAATATAACTGAGTCCATCCATCTTGCTGCTGGTCTTCCTCTTCTCTTTCCTTCTAGCTTTGCCAGCATTAGAGCCTTCTCCAGCATTACAGCCTTCTCCAGAGAGCTAGGCCTTCGTGTAATGTGTCCAGACTTCCCTCATTTTACCAGGTCTGTTTCCCTCTTCAATGTCTTTACAGATGTTAGTGTAATATTGCTTCCTGTTTTTTCTAACAGCTCTCTGAAATTCTTACTTAAGTTCCTTCCTGAGGTTTTTGTTTTGGCTTTGACTTCTCTTCTTGGTAATTTCCATGGTTTGTTCTAACACCCAGGTTGCTTTTTTCTGTTTCTCTATCTATAGCAGGCTGTTTTCACATTCACCCTTAATTACTTCTTTAAGTTTATTCCACAGTTCCTCTGGTTCTCTATCAATGAGGTTCAGGACTTCAAAACAATTCCTGATGTTTTCCTTGAAAATGGTGGGTACGTGTTCAGGATCATATTGTGGAAACCAATTAGCCTCCTCCTCCTCTTTTAGCTTAACTTGGAACTTGCACATGAGCAGTTCATAATCTGTTTCACACATAAAACCTGACCATGTCTTTGCTACTATAACTGAGCTCCTCCACCTCTTTTTACCAATAATATAGTCAGTTTGATTTCTATGTACTCCAGTAGTATGTTAAGTGCCATCTGATCTAAGGGGCCCATCTTCTGGCACTATATCCTCAATCATTTCATATTCTCTATCCATGTGGTTTTCTTGGTAAAAATAAAGAGTGGTTTACCATTGCCTTCTCCTGTGCAGCACAACTTGATGCCTTTGTCATTGTCGCTAAAGTGATCATCCACCTCCAGCATCTTCCTGTATTGCTGCTGCGCAATATAGGTGCCTGCTTGCTTTAGCTGGGCAGCTGGGATGATCTTTATGTCTAGTGTTTTTTAGTCATTCCTCTGAAGAACACCTGCTGTCATGGGGGTGTGCATGGGTCTTACTGGCTTAAACTCTATCTATCTCCCATGGGGCTTCCTCCTAGTTTAGGAATGTTCACTTTAAATCTAGATGATATATAGTCATAACTAACACACTGCTTCACTTTGGGATGTCCCTTAATTTCTTCCAGATGCTGAACTTCAGTATATAGTAAATTAGCAGCACCCCCAGATTATATCATCTCCTCAGTGAATCAAGGGAACCACAACCTGCATGCTATTTATTCTAGTTATCCTATATTCATTTTCCAAAGCATGTTTTAATGCCCTTCCTTCTGCAGTTATGGTTGGCAGATATAAAGGAATCCCTTGTGTTTCGGGGGAACCTGAAACCCTAGAACATGTTTTTCTAAGGTGTAAATTCTATGCAGAACTGTGCTATCAATTAATTTACCTTCTGGAAAGATTGCCTGGCCACCCTGATCAATGTTATTTAGAAGTTTTCTTAAATGACAGGTGTCCTGAAATCACATTTTTAATGTTCAAATTTTGTGCCTTAGCCATAAAGCTATGTCATACCCAGATTTGTTACTAAAAGTATGTCATGTATTAAACTGTTATAAAGTTATTATATTTTGGGATTGTACCAGTGTTGTTTTAATTTATGTTTTCTTAATCTTGAATCATAATAAAGATGATAATGATAGATGACTCCTACTAATTTGTACAGTACCTTGGCAATGCTGGAAGAAAAGCTTTTGGAATATAACTATATTGTTTAAGATCCACTTTTTGAGATTTATTTGACATTTGCATCTAAAATGTAGAAAAAGATTCTTATTATAATATACATGTATACAGATATTCAGATATTTGTTTCTTATATAAAACTAGAAAATGAGAACCCATCACTTTGTCAGAAACACAAACATTACACCAACACTATTTTCTC
The DNA here is from genome assembly GCA_030867105.1 of Liasis olivaceus. Taxonomy (NCBI): domain Eukaryota; kingdom Metazoa; phylum Chordata; class Lepidosauria; order Squamata; family Pythonidae; genus Liasis; species Liasis olivaceus. Next base: position 123,283,533 of record CM061350.1, on the reverse strand, counting down.
TACTTGATATGCTTTTATATGGTAGAAAACATCTCTCTGTGTGTGTATGTGTGTAGAGAGAGAGAGAGAGAGAGATCTACTTATCTATAGATTGAGAGCTCTCTATGGTTAAGGTGCTGGACTAGGAGCAGGGAGTTCTAGTCCTCCCTTAGAAGCCAGCTGGGTGATTTTGGACCTCTTACTTTCTCTCAGACTTAGACCTGGAAGCTGAAAAATATCTAGCTACCAACATGCACTAAACCAACATAATAGATGACAGGGGATAACCTTCAATGAAGAGGGCTTCATACTGCAATCGATAGATTTGGAATGATGATGGTGGTGATGATGATGATGATGATTTTAGTGAATGGCAGCTCTGAATTATGCAAAGACCTCAGCAAACTCAGGGTGGCTATAAATCTATAGTTTATTAACCATATTTCATTTCCTATTATAATTGTTGTAGTCACTTTATGTAGGAGAAAATTTCTACAAGAGAGAAGATTAATTTGAAATCTGTAAATTTGTCTAATTTTACCAAAGAGGAAGAACTGATGGCAATTCCATATAAATAAAAATGATTCTACTCTGAAATCTTAAGAACAGAGCAGAGCTTATCCCCCAAACCCTGCTAAGTTGGCAGGTAAGAAGCATAGTCAGACTATTGTCCACAAAAAGCAGCACAATGTATGATATCCCATCTTGGTTTGCTATTCAATCCAACAACCATATTCAAATTAGCCACTATTGTTTAGAGAAGACATATATTGCCAAAATGCATATAACATTTTCATTTCAAAGCTATCTCCTGTGGAATACTGGTACCAGCTTCTATACTGATTCCAAATAAATTGCTTAGAAGATTTTAAACATTTATTTTCCAATAATTTTTCTGGGATAATTTCTACTGTCACCTTAATCTTTTTTGCAGGTATTTTTAATCCTAATATAATGTTCTGCCTCTTTTTCTGTTTCGCAGAAAATATTCAACATGAGATATTATATTTCATGAACAAAAATGCTCTTAATTGCAAATATAGTTATTTTGTTAAAAAAAGGACACATACACCCATACAAATTTATATACCTTTAATCGCTTGACTGGGGGAATGGCAGATTCAGCATTCCGGTTCCTCAAATCAGTAAGATATGAAGAAAAGGCTGACTCATTCTTCATGTTAGATTTCTCTGAAACTCCAATTTTACCTTTAAAAATGTAACATATGTTTTTGTTTTATATTTATATATTATTTTTGTCACAGAAAACTAGAAATAAAGGAAAAATGATTTATAGAAATTTCAAATAAACTCCTGTATGTTTGTATCTGAACAACCCAACCACTTCTATTTTATGTGGCAGGACTGCATATACCAATTATTTCTAAATAATTCCTAAATGCATTTTAATGAAAAAAGACAGAAGCAGTAGGGAATGTTATGAGTAAAACATGATGACCATTTTTATTGACTTTGGGTCTGTTCTGTTGTTTTACTCTTCCGGATGAACATTTTTTAAAATTGTTCATGGTTTTTTGGTGGATATTGTAAGCCACCAAGAGTAGGGAGTTAGGCAGTCTTCAAGTTGAATAAATAAATATTGAGGCAATGCCATAACATTCCCAGAATAAGGCAGATTTAATTTAAAACCTCAGCTGGAAAAAAAAACAAAAACCCAACAACCCATCTCTGAATATATAACGGCTTAGACCATCAATATTTTCTCTAGCTAGCCTAGACATGCTATGGGACATTGGTAGCAAGTATGAAATAATCTACTACTTGAACAGCAAATTAGAGAAGACCTGAGAAAATAGCTACATCTTGAGGAGCCTCTTAAATACAAAAGCTCTATTGCTCTACAATGCAGTTGATGATGGTAGTTTCTGATCTTGTATTTTGAGATGAATTTAGTCCCAGTGGCATATGTCTAATTACCAAATTACTCCTCAAATGCCAGTTTAAGGAGTGGAATAAGGATTCTACACAGGAATCTAAAGGCATCAACATTATATATAATTTTTAATTATAAATGTAATCTTTTAAAAAGTAATCATATTATGACTTATGGGACAATACTGCATACTTCCTCACCTCATTCCTCTACCCTCCTGTCTGTGATGTTCGATATGTGAAATTCCCTCCAATACACCCAACCTCTAAAGGATCCAAAAGTGTTTACATGTGTGCACATGTCTACATATGCATGTTTTCTAAACTCAAGAGACTGAGTGAATCCTCCTCATAATTCTTTCATTGCAAACTGGATCATTCACAAGCTATAATAACAAAAAAATGAATGAAACTCACAGCAGTCATGTCCACATATTTCTTTATTTTTGCAGTGGTGATTGCATTTTCTATTTCCATTCTTTATGCTTAGTGATTCTTGGCTACAAGTGGCTCCTTTTGTTTTATGTTAATTTGATGACATAGAAGAAAAAAACTTTAAACATTGTATTGCAATCCAGTACATGGTAATCAGTGAAAAACTGCAGCCTTTGCACATTATTTTACTGTTCTTTCCACAAAGTTCATAAGGTAAATCATAAGTGAAGATGAAACACGTAGAAAACAATTGAAAATGATCATCACAGAAAACAGGCTATGAGGTGATAAACCTACTGAAAGTTTGTTATAATTAAGTGATTTATCCTTAATCTACATGCACTGAAACTTTAATGTCAGAACAAAAGGGTAAGGCATACCGTATATATTCTGTTTCTAAAAATGTTGTGCCAAAATAAATCCCACTGTGTTCAATAGGGCTATCACTGGAAAACTGATCTGAGGATCTTACAATTTAAATCAAAACCAACTAAAAATATTCAGATTCAAAAAACATCAAATACATATACATTAGACATCTATTTCATATATTATTTTTAATGAATTGGCTTGAAATCATAAGAATGTCACATGCCATTTAAAGTGTTAGAAATAACATTTAAAAAACAAAAATCCATCAGAATTCTAGCGCTATTTATAACCACAAAGAGAATACCTCAGGCAAATTTCAAATGCCTGCTGAAAAAGTGGAATTTGCATTTATTTTGAATACTAACCCAAAAGTGCACTGATCTTTCTTGTTTGCCAACTCATTTCATAATTATTTTAATACCCTGGAAACAAAAACTTCTGAAGTAGGCCTGTACCCTTTATATTCATACATTTTTCACCATCAAACTGGGTTCTGACATCAAGCACGTACCTGAAACCTATTTGGCTGCTAGCAATATTTAGTAGGAAATTTTTGCTTGCCTTTATTTGTTCTTAGTTTTGATGACCCTACTGAAGAAGTGTGATAGCTATCAGATGAATAGCAATCTTTGAATTTTCCATGAGTGTTCATAATTTGATTTCCAACCTTCTTTGGTCCTAAGTAAAATGGTGTATATTTCTGCTGAATATCCAGTCCAACTATTAGGGGAGAAAATTATATATTTAGTTTTACAAATATATCTGCATATATATTAGTATTTCTTAAATAAATGAATGGAAGGAGCAGAAGAAAAAAAACAATTTTATACTTTCTGGCCAACAGAATTTTATGACTTCATTGTATTTTACATGGTAAATGGTAGGTAAAAGAATATTATACTGGATCAGAAGTTAATTTTAATATTTAAATATATCTGTCACTGAGCCTCTCCCTTTTTCCTTTTCCAATGTTTTGTTTTCTATTGATTGCGTTTTCCAGCAAGGCAGCAGAGAGAGGGGGAAAATATAGGTGTGCATTCTATTAGATAATGATAATATTCATACAGGTCCACATGATTTAGGAGCTGTATGCCAGCTGAAACATACATATTATACATACATATTTACCATTGTAAAAAAAAAAAAATCCTAGTTTCTGCCTCATTCCCAGCTCCTTCCTTAAAAAGCAGTTTTTATTTATATTTATTTTTTTATTTTCAGACTTGTATGCCGCCCATCTCCCCCAACGGGTGACTCTGGGCGGATCACAATAATAAAAAAGAAGAAAAAACACAGGTTTCTCCAAACATGGATAAAATCTATAAATAATTTAAAAACATATATTAAAAATACCCTAAAAACCTCCTATGATTTTAGCCCTAGAAAACCTGTAAGATGCTGGGGGGGGGGGAACAACCCATCACCCCACCAGCCATCTCCACAGGTGCGGGCCCCCCTCTGGCCCCCAGGCCTTCTGGCAGAGCCAGGATTTGATCCCTTTCCTGAAGGCCATGAGGGAGGGGGCACACTGCACCTCAGGAGGCAGGATGTTCCATAGGGCGGGCGCTGCAGCAGAAAAGGCTCTCTGCCTAGACCCCACCAATCGAAATTCCTTGACTGGTGGGGTCTGCAACCTGCCCCTTCTGCTGGACTGAGTGGGGCGGGCTGAAATGATCCACCATATATACATCTGCCACTGCACATACAGACATGAAGGTAGAACCCTCCAACCATTGCTGGGAAATGAACAAGAAATGCTGTTCAGTATGGATTTTTCTGACTTTCTACCTCTGTGTTTGTCAGAGTTCCAAAGAGCCCTGATGCAACATGAATTCTGCACAACATCCAGTCTAATCCAATGAAATCTTCTTTTTCCTATTCTCCATCCTATCTCTGTGGCTAGCAACAAATTTTATGATTTCAAGTCAGAATTTTTCTCTTTTCCCAGCTGCCTTGCTTAATATTGAGCCTGATAAAGGTGTCTAGAGAAATTAAAAACATTTCATTGTTTTGTGACGTCTTAGTTGATATTGCTCAACCTAGGTTTTGGATTTACTATGCAGATCAATATAGTAATTCTAGTGTCAAAAATTCAGTATTATAGCCATTATTTTTGGACCAGTTGGATTGATCATCCAGGTTAAAAATGAAAATAACTTTACTCAATCTGGATATAAAAATTTCCCTTTAAATAACAGATTTCCATTTCTGGAAGAATATAATGAGAACAATATTGGAAATTCATAGTGTCAGAATCAATTTATGTATTTTACAAACACTTTAGATAAGCAAGCATTGTAAGTTTGTAAACGAGCATAGCTGTATAGAGATACATGTTGATTTAATTTATCATAAGCCTACATTTTTTCATGAGGTCATTCAGGCAGCTGTTATTAGACACCTCCACAGAAGAAAGGCTATATGCCTAATTTGACTAGTATTTGGAAATGGATCAAAAATATCTTTTTGTTGCTTTTGACTGTATATGGGTGTTTTATGTTTTCTTAGTTGTTATGGTATGTGTTGTACTTGTTCTTTTTGTCTTTCTTGTTTCCAATGTTTTTATCACCCCTCCCATATTAATCTCCACTCCTTGCCAGGTCTCATTACTCAAAGAACCCTCTTCTTATGAACTTATCCTTGTTGTGGAGACCAAAGAAATGGAGGAATGTGGAGTTTAAAAGTTAAAATTCTTTAAAAGTATATTTTCTTAGTAAGACTTTGAGTTTTATGTTTAAACCATGTTTCCTGTGTCACTAGAAAACTGTATAATGTAGAACTAAGAATCCCTGTTGGAATTCAGGATGCCTGTTGAAACTGTAATTCAGTTTAAAATGACTCTGAGTAATGAAGGGAAGACAAATGATAAGTTGTGGACTTGCATTTTGAGAAGTATGGAAAAGTGTCACCTTAGGATAAAATAGAAAGGAATATAGATCAGGGTTGATGACAAGACCAAGATGCCACCCTCAAAGCTAGGTCTGGCTGACTACCTTATTGCCAGTATAGACTCGGTGTCTTTTCCTGTCTATGTAACGTAATTAATTATTCATGACTGTTGATCCACTGTTTCTATCTCCTATAAAAACTTTTGTCAATCTATTGTTAGGACTCTCAGTTTGGCTGGGAGCCCAGTGATCATTGTTTTAGGGTATTTCAATGAATAACCTTTGTTTCAGATCTCCATTGCTTTGGTTCATATTCAGCGGATAACATTTTTTTCCATGACACAATATAGTGTCATGGAAAATAAGCATATATTAATTTAATGAAAATGTAAACCAAGAGGTTCTCAGTTTAAAACTTAGCAGACTTGTTTTTAAAACCCAATTCCATAAATTAATTTACCGTATTCAGAACTGATTAGATTTATACTAAGCTCATCAGAATTAACAGCTCTTCTCACTTCAATCTTTTTAGTCCAATTTCCAAATTTCATCAAAGCGGAATCCCTGCAAAGTATAAATGAATCAATAGCTTAATATTAAATATACAAAAATGTACAATTTTTAAAGTTTCAAAATGATTTAAATTTACTCACATAATCCTTTGTCTAAAAATCACATGATTATCATTATCACCTATTACTAGGGTTGCATAGTGAGAATCTGGAGCAGTTCTTTTTATCTGCAGCTGTTCAAAGTTGGTTAATATGACTGTCACTATGATTTCAGCTACTGCTTCATTGTACTTTGCCAGCTTGAAAATAAATGACATACAATTCAAAAATAAAACTAGCTTTGGAATATGATATGATTTTAAATTCATATTGGCTGGAGTCAGATACCACGCTAAGCTAGTTCAGTGTTATGACACATGTATAATAACGTCATCCCACAAATGCCACCATTACATATTTGCATCCCAAAGTCTGATACAAAAGTTGTAGCATTTGTATGATGATGTTGTCATTCATGTCATCATTTCCCTTGCCCCACTGTATATACCCACGGTATTAACCAACATTTAGAAAAGCAAGGCATATTCAAACTCAGGAGAAAACATGGATGGGGAGGAGGTGCCTCTTGAAGAGTTGCTATATCTAGCTCCCAGATCATTCAGGCTATTTATGTTGCTTTGCTGGATTCATGGGCCTTGAGATCTGGTGCATTCTTTGTACTCTGCATACCATAGAATTAATAATCCCTTCCAGAGTTAGACAATAATGCTTTAAGAGAAAGATCACTCATTAGTGATGTGGCAGACAGTAGGACCAAATGGTGTTATCTTGCTACATTGTAATGAAGCATCTGCTCTTCTTGCTACACAGCAATGCTCAGAGCCATGTTGTGACTTTTCCCTTTCAGTAAATATTTATACCACAGTCAACTTCCTGCATGAACATTTAGCTATTACAGGATAGTATAGCATGATCCCAGTGCTTATTCACAAACACTAAGTTATGAATTAAGTATGGTATAAAGGTATATCCCCAAAGCTACCACTGAGTTATCAGAATAGAAGCAAACTGACTACTCAGTTAAGACTGAGGGAAATTGAGTTAAACATCAGCTTTGGTGCTAAGCTTGCTAAGTAGTATTAAAGAGTATCTGCACCACCTGCTGCTCATAGGCATCAGAAGCATCTGGTATAGTCTACATCTGCTCTTGGGTGGACTTTAATTAAAAGTCTCATGAAAAGTACTAACAAATCTACAAAATTAATTAATTAATTAGGATGCCACCCCACCCCCAATGACTCTGGGCAATACCTATGATCTAGAATAAAAATAGACATAATGGACAAAATGATACCTTCAAAATTGTCAGTTCAAATATTAGGCCAGGGCACTACCTCTCAAGCTGTTGGTGGTCAAACTGAACATCTGTTCCAAAAAATGTTCTATTCATGAAACAGATCAGTCAGTCTAAGTAGCATGGTATCTAATCCATTGTTATTTTGGGGTCTGCTAATCTTTAATTTTTCTTGTACTGTTTTCTTTATGTGTCTGTTACAAACATGAAAAGGGCTGTACAAAGATATAGGAATAAATCTATAAAAGACAAACATTTGTTGACAAAATTTTAGACATCGTTTCTCAATCTTTCCAATTTATGATTCGAAATCTTCACTATGGGCTTTCTATTCTATCACTTTCCCTACCCTACTAGCTACTACATTTGACTCCATGAAATCCTCATGAACTACTGGCTTCATAGTTTGAAGACTTTTTTTTTGTAATTATTTAATGCAGGACATAAATCTCAAGTGTACTTAATGAATATTTGCAGAATTTAGGAAATAGAGTTTCTTCTAAGTTTTCTTTTCAATTCAGTTGTTTTGTGGTGGGAGCACAGAACAGAAATAATGGAACAAAAATGTACCTGCTCAGTGTTAAGTTCATATTTTGGAAGGTGTGCTACTGATTCTTTAATCTGATTTCCAAAAGGAGGATGTCTGTTCAAAATCTGAAAATTTAAATTCAGATAGCATTCATATTAATTCAGAACATACACTAACATTTACTAAACACCCTAACATAGCACAAAAGTTATTTACAAAACATAGTCTTCCTGGTATTATAATGTTACCATTTTTCTTTAAATTAATCAAAATTGTAACAATACCATTCTGGGATAATTTGTGGCAGTTTATAATCTCAATTAAGTATAATAAAGGACTCAATGTTAAATTAAATAAATAAACAAAAAACAAACAACAGTAGTCTAAAGATACTGTTTCTGCATATTAAAAATTCAGCACAAGGTAAACTTTGATTTGTTCAAATTATAATCTGCCTTTGCTTTAGGAGCTCAAAACAGAGTACATCATGTTCCCTCCTCCATTTTTTTCCCCACAACAAAAACTCTTTTAGATTGGCTGGGCTGAGAGAGACTGATTCAAAGTTACCAATGAGCTTCAGTGACTGACAGTGCACTTGAACCTGGATTTCCATAGTGCCAGTTCATTCAACTTTGCAAGGCAGCAGTAGGCTATGTGCCTGCAGTTGTTTCCTTTGGTACCTAGTGGGTCCATCCCCACCTGACTTTTTTATTATTTCCAACCCATTGCAATGTTGGAAAGAAATGAGATAGAGGGGTCTGCTCTGCATGACTTCCCTATCGGGTTTTAGTTCTGTTTCATTATAAAAAGGAGAAAACCGCATGCTGCAAATTGTACTTACCACATCACTGAACACAGGATACATAGATATATGTTTTTGTTTGTGCATGGGAGGGAGGGCTGTAAGTCCAGTTCTTTTTTTGAAACGTACTCTTACCCTTAGAACTGTTAAAGGTTATTGGGCTAATGTACAGGCTACAGAGAGCAGCATAGAGCAACATCACCAGCCTGCCTTCAGATAAAGGAATACTGTGTACATTATAGTAGCCATTTTATAGAGAGGGAAGCCCCCCACTAGCAACCACTTCATGTGAGCACTCAGAAATATTCTAAATGGCCCCTGATTCCAAAATGGTGGCCAGCCCTCCTTTAAAGCATCATGTATTCTTGACAATACAGTGTAAGTAAGAAAACAGAGGTCTGTCTTGCTTAGGGCACATCCACACAAACCTCTAACACTGGCTTGAAAATGCCTTACTGAATGTTCATTAAAGGTATATCTCAATGATACAGTCTTCCCCTCATCCCCAGCCTATGATTGAAGCAACTAACTTCAGATTTATACAAACAGATGAGGAAATGCTGTTTTAAATCGAATCCCAACACAAGCCTTGCATGATATATGGTGTTTTGGCAGCTTCTGTACTGATGATACAGTTATAGGCAGAGATCTGGTCAGGGAATGAAATCCAATAGTCCCTGCAATGTAACTTGCCCAGCGGGAAAACTCTGAGCACCATTCTCCAACCTTGTTAATGAGGCAGAGTAAAGGCAGCTATGTAAAAAGAGCAAATATACTCTGGCCTTTTATATCCCACCATACAGATTGGAGGACAGGACATAAAACTGGCTATCTGGATATGCCTTTAGTATGATCTAAATGAACGTCCCATATTCAACCAGCTACTTACTTTCCTTTCTTACTTTCTGCTATTATTGTTTTTCCCTTCCACCAATTACTATATTGCAGTTATCCACTGCTTGAATTTATCAGATGAAATAAGAATTGTAAACACTATGTTTATATACTACAGCTGTAACACATATTTACATTTTTGTTCAACTCTTCTATCAGTTACAGATGATTTTGGAATTTGAAACACTGCAGTGTGAATTCCTTTTCTGTTCTCCTCAACTCTGATACCTTACCATAGTAGTATCTGGACTTGAAGAATTATGAATTCCTGGCAACAGAATGTTTTGAAAATACTGCTTAGATCATGACTCGATATTTTTTTCCCAGAACATTATACACAATTCTAGGAAGGGACTAGGGATGAATCCAGTATAGTGTGAACAGAAAGTCACACGTTACAGGCATTTATCTACCCCTCCTCCCTATATAGGCTATCAAAAAATCTGGAGTAGTTTTTGAAAGTATGTGGAAGGTGATATAGGAAACAGACCTCCCTTATTACCACTTCTGGAGATGGAAGTACAGCTGTCTGGAAAAACAGCTGTATGTTCCTTCAAGATATTTGAAGGCTTTATTCAGAAAACAGCAGAATACAAATCAGATAACATAATATGTGAATAAATGTACCTGTAATATAAGAAATAAAAATTACAAAATAAATACCAATTCAAGTTCTCTTGCATTTGTATCTTCTATTCTGTTAAAGGATGTCAGTCCTGCATTCATCATTGCATTTGATAAAGTCATACCTGTTGAAAATGGAAATGTGTTAAATCTTAATTTTTCCAGTTGCATTTCCTTATAACTTATCTTAACTGGCAAGCAAATATAAAATATCATTTAAACTAAGCATGGCAATATCCACTCTGAAATATGTTTCAAAATGGCCATCTGTCAGAGTGCTGAGCCTGGTGGTTTAGTGTTTGCCTCCATAGTTGGTGAGGTTTGGCTGGATTGCAGTTTGGGTGGTTCATCCCTGGAGGTGTTTTGGACTGAAGTCCAGGGTAATGGGAAAAGCAGCAACAGCAGCACAGATTGTTGGTGAAGCCTGAAGCACCAACAATATCCAGCTGAGTGGCTGGAGCATGGTGTGGTGGCTGGCAGTGGTTGTGAAACATAGCCATGTTTTTGCCCTGCTCTGGGTCATGTTGCCATGGAGAACCTTGGAAGAGCTGGTGGTGCAGCAGCAACTTTAGTGGCACCAAAGATCAGCTGTTTGTGGATCAGCTGACTGGTGGCACTTAGTGTAACACAGGAACTGCAGCAGCTTCAAGGGAGAGGCAGTGGGAATATTAAGACGCCAACTCTGCCCTCCATTTTGCTTTCTTTCCTGCTTGTAACTTTGGAGCAGTGGCTTCTCTGTCTGGGCTGACACAATTGAATTGAAGTGGCAGCAGCAACCTGAAATTGGTAGCCCTTAGTGTGACAGAGGGCTGGGATTCACAGGTGTGCACAGTGGGAGTAGAAACTTCAGGAAAACTGAACCACATTCTGTGGCTGTTTCTTTCTCTGGCCACACAATGCCATAACCAACTTGGCTGCTCTTTTCATTTTGCTTTCTGGACACAGGCCTTGGAAGGACTAGGGTATGTTTGGTTAGTTTCCTATTGTGGTAAATCTGGGAAGATTACATCTTGGACACTGGAGGACTGACAGAGAAGCACTGGTTATTTCAATTACAGTGATACCTCGGGTCACGAACTTAATTCGTTCCACGACTGGTTGTGACCCGAATTGGTCGCGACCCGAATCAAATTTTCCCATAAGGTTCAATGTAATTACGGTTAATCCGTTCTGAACCATATGTATTTTTTTTTTAAACCACAAAAATATGAAACAAAGTACAGTACAGTGCAGTACGAAGAGAGAGAACACTAACCTTGCTCGAGGCGACTTCTGGTGTGGAGGACAGGAAGGTGGGTGGGGAGGCGGTTATTGTTTGGAGGGAGAGTCCCCCTCCCTACAGGAAGCCACGACCACGTGTCACGGCAGGGAAAATCACCCGATGCGGAGTTCGCGAACGGAAGCAAAATTTTGCGAATGGTGCTGTTCATGACCCGAATTGGTCGTGAACAGAAGCGCTCGTGACCTGAGGTACCACTGTAGATGGTTTATGAGTGAAAGCTTGGTGGAGTTGGAACTGTTTGCCCCCCCCCCCCTCGGGTGAGAGACAGGGGCATGGGGGCTTGAGCCCACCTACCTTGGTTGTAAGTTGGATTTTACTTCCCTGGTGGTCTGGGTGAGAGCAAGGTTGCCAGGGGTTGGTATGAGTGTGGTTGGTGCTTGGGTGGAGTGTGGGACATGGATAGGCTCTCCTGGCTTAAGTGCTGAGTGATTATCAGAAGCACCTAGGCAGTCATGCTTCCATGGAAAGTATTGAAGATTGTGATCGGATGACATTGGGCAAAGGTTGGAGAGGCTCAATGCTGTTGAGGAAAAGGGCAGACAGGAACATCAGGGTGGCAACAGGCATGAGGGATATGGTGGGAGACAGGAAGCAGCCTGCTCTCAAGGAAGGTAGCCTCAGAGTTTAATACCAATGCCTCATTCCAGCCACTTTGCTCAGCCCAAGGCCTGGTTTTTGGAGTTTCAGTGGTCCTGGTTTTCTGGCTGTTGCTCATTCATGTGAGGTTGGAATGTAATAAGTCCTAGCTCTTCCATGATGTAATCTTGGATTAAAGGGCTGATCTGGTATGCATTACCAAAACCTGGTTGGGCACAGAAGAGGCGGATTCCCTTCTCAGAATGTTCCCTCCCAGGTTTCAGGTGTGGCACCTGCCATGGCCCCATGGCAGGTATGGGGGTTGTTATCCAGGAATCTCTGGTGGCTTTTAGGGGTGCTGCTCCAGATGTAGTTGGATATGAAACTTTTTTTTGAAGCTGGGCTGTAAGGATCAGATTGAATTGTTTGTTTACTAGCCTCCCTGCTGTGTAGTGACCTCCCTGCTTGAGCTCCTCAATTCCATGTTCAGGTTGGTGATGGAGTTAACTAGATTGATGGTTCTGGGAGACTTCAACCTGCCTTCTCTGGGTCTGGAGTCAGAGGCAGCTTTTGAGTTTATGGCCACCATGGCAACTATGGACCTAATCCAGGTTACCAATGATCCAACTCACAAGCGAGGGTCACATTCTGGACTTTTTATCTCAGGGCAGCGGCGATGTGAACTGGTGTTGGAGAATGTTATCACTAGTCCTTTACCATGGACAGATCACTCCCTTCTAGCTTTGCAGTTCTCCATGGCTGTCCCTCCCCCCCTTGCAGGGAGGATGAACCTATTTGTTCAATCTGCTCCAGGCAACTGAGTTTCAGAGGGAACTTAGGTTATTCGTGAAACTCTGTTGCATGCTCTGGCAGAGGCCTTAGTTGCTGTTTGGAATGAGCAGGTGATGATGGCCTCAGATTGGATTGCACCCATGTGGAGACTCTGTGATCAGGAATCCTGCCAAGCTCCCTAGTTCTCCAATTTGCTCCAGGTGATGAAGTGTCACAAGAGATACCTACAGCACATCTGACTGAGCACAGGTAAGAGCCTTTATTAGGACTTACCTTGTGGTGGTAAGAGCAATGAAGCAGGCTCACTTCTCTGCTTTTATTGTGTCTGCAGTTAGCCAACTGGTGTCCCTGTTTTGGGTGACCAGATCTCTCCTTGGTAAGGAAGGGATAGGGGACCCCTTGTAGGGTCACTGTGAGGACTATTCTAAGCATCTGTTAGACAAAGTTGCTTGGATCAGCTCAGATCTGGAGCAGCTAGGCAGGTCCTATGGAAAGGAGTCTCACTTGGTTAGCCCTGAGGAATTGGAAAAGGTCCCTGGAGCTGTGAGCCCTGCCACCTGTTTTAGATTCATGCCCTCCTGATTGGCCAAGGCCAGCCAGGAAGTGGCATGTAATAATATTATTATTATTATTATTATTATTATTATTATTATTATTATTATTATTTATTAAATGTATATGCTGCCTGACTCCCAGAAACTCTGCGCAGTTGGGTCCAAGCAGTGGAATGCTTCTTTGAGGGAAGGGATGGTTCCATATACTTTGAAGGAAGCAGTGGTCCATCCCCTCCTTAAGGAGTCAATCTTGGATCCAACAGTAGTGGACAACTTCCATCCAGTTTCCAACCTTCCCTTTTTTGGGAGGGTTGTGGAGAAGATGGTAAATGCACAGCTTCTGGGGGTTCTTGAAACAGATTATATGGTTCCTTTCCAGTCAGGTTTCAGGATGGATTATAGTGCTGAGACCACTAGTGGATGATTTCTGGAGGGCTCAAGATAAGGGTGGTGCATCAATCCTTGCCCTTCTAGATCTATCAGTGGCTTACAATACCATTGACCATGGTGTCCTTCTGAATCGGCTTTGGGGGTTGGGAGTGGGAGCACTGTTCTGAAGTGTTTCTCTTCTTTTTTCTGGGGTTGGTTTCAGTCGATGTTCATGGTGGGGGGAGAGGTCTAGCCTTAAGCTTCTCTTTTGTGGGGTACCTCAGGGCCTGAATTTTTTCCCACTCCTATTTAACATCTACATGAAATTGTGGGTGAGGTCATCCATCAGCATAGGGTGCAATGCCACCAATATGCTGATGATGCTCAGTTTTTTTATATCCACTCTGGCCACACAAGTGACACTGTTGAGGTTCTTACCCAGTGACTGGAAGCTGTGAGGGCCTGGATGAGGGAGAACAGGTGCAGCTCAACCCAGGCAAGACTGAGCAGCTTTGGGTTTTGGGAGGCCCCTGGATCTGGTTATTCTTCATCTTTAAATCTTGATGGGGTAGCAATCCCCTAGCCAGACTTGGTGTGTAATCTAGGGATCTTCCTGGACTCAGGATTACTGCAACATGCTCTACATGGAGCTGCCCATGAAGAGCACTCTGAAGCTTCAACTGGTGCAGAATGAGGTGGCTTGCATAGGCTTGGGTGCTTCAAAGCTCACCTGTGCATCAACCCTGCTGTATGACCTGCACAGGCTTCCAATATGCTCCCAGCTGCAATTCTAGGTGTTTTTCACCTTTAAAGCTCTTACATGGTATGGGACCAAGTATGGGACCATCTGTCTCACAGGGTTTCTGCCCATTTCACCAGATCCCACAGGGTGGACACACTTCAGATCCCCTCTCTTAGACAGTGACATCTTGTGGGACCAAGGAGGCATGCCTTTTCTGTCACAGCATGTGCCCTATAGAACAACCTCCCCCCTGAGATTCAGATGACCTGGCCTTCTTGGCTTTTCAGGAGTCTGTTAAAACTGGGCTTTCCCCCCCAAGCATTAGGGCCAGGATGCTAAAGAAACCCAATATATGTGTGTGTGTTATATGAATTGTTTTGTGGTACCTCAGTTATTTGTTTTTTGTAATGTTCAAAAATTCTAATGAGTTAGGGGTTTAATACTGATTTTTGTACATAATTTCACTGCCTGGAGTTATGTGCTTAAGATGGGTGGCTATATAAATTTTCTCAATAAATAAATAAAATGTCACAATTCCCATTAAGTTGCACAACAAGTAAAGATGAAATATAAAGAAATTATAAACATTATTCTTAATCACAGGTCAGTGCCCTGACTACCATTGGTTACTGAGAACTCTGAGATACATTGCTATATTGCTATCATTATTTGCCATGTTACTAGTAGACTGTTCTTATACTTTAAAGTTTTATGTTTCTGTCAGCATCTTGCTGGCTGTGAAAGATAATAAGCAAACTTTCCCATCCTTAGAACAGAAAGTATTTAAACTAACAGTGCTATCCTATGTACGTTGGTTCAGAAATATGTTCCCAAGTTTCATATAGTTTATTCTGAAGTATATGTGGCATAAATGCCTAAAGTAGTTAATGTGTCTACCTCATATTTTAAAATAATTATTTCAAATCTGTCATTTTGAAAAAACATATATATTGAGATTCTAGGAGCTCTTGACAGCATATACAAATATCTCCAACTTTCTTTTGCAACTTGTACTTCTTATGTATAATAGACTGCTCTACAAAGTTGTCATCACTGTTGCTACTTCCTTTTGTAAAGCTAAGCAGCATATTAATTAATAGAAGAAAACTCTAAGAACTGTGCATGGATTCCATTTAAATTCTCCTCGGAATCTATTCTGGAGAGCCTTCTCCAATTTGAGGATAGAAGAGGAAAAGGAAAAATCTATCCTACTATTTTTTCTGCTAGTAGATTGAAATGATCGGATTTTTACCCCGAACAGGAAAAAGTTCAACATGTATTGTATCCTGAGTTCAAAGGTAGCATAATTTTTATGGTACCTACCAATTTTTTCTAGCTGTTTGGATACATACAATGAATTTTCCCAAAGTCTACATCTGAAGCACTTTGCTAAAATCAAGGAGTTTAGTAATACAATAAAGTTGTTTGGACGGGTAGCCAGAAATTCAGACAACCCTACACAAGAAAAAGAACAAGGGTAAAAAGAGAAAGAGAGGGAGAGAAAGAATACATGGTTATGTATCTTTTTATTAATTTTAATACATTGTTTCTATTTTTTACTCTTGTAAACAACTTGGACTTGTTAGCATGTTAGCAAATGAGAAATTTAAATTATAAGCACAGGTAGTCCTCATTTAGTGACCGCCTCATTTATTGACCATTTGCAGTTACGATGGTGATGAAAAAGTAACTTTGTGACCTGTCCTTGCATTTACAACCTTTGCAGGTCTGTAAAGCAAAGGAAAACTGAAGATTGTAAAATATGATGTTTCACTTAACAGCCACTTCGCTTAACGACCGAGTTGCCAGTCCAAATTGTGGTTACCAAATGAGGACTACCAGTAAGTAAATAAATAATAAAAAGAATAATTTTAAATTTTACCATACATTTTGTAAGTCTTATGCCATTTCTAAAAATCTTTCCTATATCTTGCGTCAAGGTGAAATCTTGGATGGGAATGCATCCTAACTGTGCCTGAATAAGACTGAAAAAGAAGTTGTAAATTCTTCAAAATATTGAAAACACCAGTATATAAATATAATAACCAGGAAGTCCACTGATGAAAAAAAATCAAGCTCAAGATAAAATCTAGAGGGGATGAAGTGTAAGGAAACACCATACAGAAACGAATATGTATAGCTCAGGGTTGAACTGTGGAGTCCTTGGGGTTCTCTGAGCTTGGTTGTTTTCCTGCAAACGTTTCATTACCAGGCTAGGTAACATCTTCAGTGCTAGAATGGAATGGGGTTTGCTCTCTGTTTATATATTGTGGCATGCCCTGCCAGTGTTGGTGGGGGTGTGGGTTTTATTTTGTTCTATTTTTTTCTTCTGGTGGTTCCTTGATTAAGTTATTGTTTACTGCTTGTATGTCTGGTGGTAATCTTGGTGTTAATCTCTGCTTATCTGGGTGATGATTGCTGGTGAGGAGATGTTCTGGTCTTTTGTGTCTTTTTTATTGTCTCTTTTGAATAGTGTGTAGATGTTGTTTAGCTCTATATGCCTGTTGATGGCTGCCTTGTCTGAATACCAAGCTTCCAAGTATTCTCTTGCATTTTTGGATTTAGTTTGGTCTAAGATGCTGACAGTTTCCCAGTTAAAACTATGGTTAAGTCTGTCCATGTGTTGTGAAATTAAAGAGTTTTCATCATGTCTTCTGACTGATAGTTGGTGTTCATGGATGCGCTTTGCAAGCCTTCTGCCTGTCTGTCCTACATAGTGGTTGTCACAGTCCTTACACTGTATGTTGTAGATGACTCCTGTTTTTTCTTTTTGGGCTACTGGGTCTTCTGGTTTGCTTAAGATGTTTTGGAGGACTTTAGTTGGTTTGTGTGCTACAGAGATGCCATGTGGTTGTAATAGTCTGTTGGTAGTTTCTGAGACATTTCTGATGTATGGCAGTATTCTCCTTTTCATAGCTTGTGTTGTAGTAGGTTGAGTGGTCAGGCACTTTTTGATAAAGTTGTGTGGATATCCATTTTGTTGGAAGATGTTGTATAGGTGGTGTGTTTCCTTTTTCTGCTGTTCTGGGTTGTTGCAATGCGTTTGTGCTTGTTTGAATAATGTTCTTACACAGCTCCTCTTGTGGGAGGTAGGGTTGTTACTTTGGTAATGGAGTACTTGATTAGTGTGGGTTGTCTCCGATAGACTTGGGTTTCTAATTTGCTGTTGTTTCCTCTGCTGATGAGGATATCCAGGAAGGGCAGTGTGTTGTTGTTTTCTTCCTCTCTGGTGAATTTTATTCCTTCAAAGATGTTGATGGTTTCATGTGTCTTCTCTAGTTGTTCCTTTTTTATTATAACAAAGGTGTCATCTATATACTGGATCCATACTTTGGGTTGTATGCATGGGAGTGCTATAGTTTCTAGGTGTTGCATTACAGTCTCTGCTCTGAGTCCTGACAGTGGTGATCCCATGAGTGTGCCTCTGATTTGTTGGTATATTTGTCCATCAAACTGAAAATAGGTAGTGAGGCAGAGGTTGATGAGATCCATGATTCTGGGTATTTTGATCTGGGTGTATTTGGTTAGATCAGGTGTGCTGTGTAGTACTGCTAATATGGATTCTTTTGCTAGTTCCCAGTTTATGGATGTAAAGAGTACTGTGACATCAAATGAGATCATAATTTCATCTTCATCTATGTGCACATCTTTGATTTGCTGGAGGCACTGTAGTGAGGAGTTAGAGAACCCCAAGGACACCACAAACACCATGCAATAATTTACCAATAATCATTGTTATTTCTATTTTATAATAATAATAATAATAATCATAATAATCATAATAATCATAATAATCATAATAATCATAATAATCATAATAATGATGATGATGATGATGATGATGATGATGATGTATAAAATCCTTACCAGTTTACTTTCATTTCTCTTGTTTTTATTTTTCCTTCCATTGGATATCTGTACATGAACATAGAAGGTTTTATTTACTTGTGCTAAATATAGGGCATTAGTTTAGAACATAAAATAGGATGTATTTCCCATTAACAAAAAGATGTAGCAGAATCATACATATAAATAAGTCCCACAGAATTCAATAAGACTTATTTAGCAGTAAATTGCTATACAGTTACAGCTTCAGAGCAGAGTTATGGAACTTGTGGTCCTCCAGATGCTCTTGAAATATGCTCTTCAGTATTGACCATGTGAGCTTGAGATGGGGTTTGCCAATCTCTGGGAAGATAAACATTCTCCACACTTTACAGCTTCAAATGTGCACATTTTAACACTGCAAGTTCTAATGGGTAGAAATCACATGCAGTTTTGAGGAATTCCAAGAGGAATCATAGCAAGATATGGTATAGAAGGGAAGAGAAAAAGTGAGGAAAGCTGTGCCTGAAAGCCAAATGGGCTATGGGAGCTTCTAGGACTGCCACCAGCCCATCAGAGAGCTGAAGCTACAGAGCTAGAGTTGCTGTCATTTTGTCTAAGCCATCAAGTGGATAAAGAGGGAAATGGACCAAATGAGAGCAGCAGCATTGGCCCATTTTCCCTAGTTTGAATTACTGTAAATATATATTGTTGAACACTTGCAAATATCAGAATCATACAACTAATGGTTTACCCTATGAAGTTTATGAAAGCAAAAGTTGGATTTTGAAGAAGCAGGATAGAGAGAGTATTAACACTTTTGAACGTTGGTGTCGGAAAAGACTCCTGAGAATACCATGGATAGCCAAGAAAACAAACAGATGGATCATAGAACAAATCAATCCAGAACTCTAATTTGAGGCACAGATTACCAGGCTCAAATCATCATATTTAGGACACATTATGCAAAGACATAGCTCTCTTGAGAAGTCTATAATACTGGGAAAGGTAGAAGGAAAGAGAAAAAGATGACCAGCAGCAAGATGGATGGTCTCAATTTATATCAGCAATGTATGCACCTTTGGAAGGTTTGAAGAACAAGGTTGGGGACAGATCATCTTGAAGATTATCTATGTGGTTGCTAACAGTCAACACCAACTTGATGGCACATAATCAGTTGTATTTTTTATTTTTATATAGTATTGTATTTTTTATGTGAACCACCAACTTTTATTGTGGTGGTATAAAAGTATGTTTAATATATAAATAATCAATCAATCATGCATTGGTGAAAGAAATTGGGAAAGAAGAAAGAGGACCAAAGGAAAAAAAAGAGGATAGACTTGAGTGAAAGAATGAGGATGGATCCAGAGGTTTTACAGATGGTGCTTGGAGAATTCCTCAGAGATTGGGGGGGGGGGGGCATTTCTATTGGGAATTTTGTTAGCCTATCTAATATGAAGTCAACAAAGGCACTAGATAGGATTACCCATGAGAGATGGCTCCCCACCCACTGATCCCTGTGAGCTACTAGTTTTTTGAGAGCTCTCAAAAACAGGTAAAGAGATGTCTGGGCTGATGCTGGCAGGAAATGTAGTGAGTACAACTGGACACAAAGCTGAGATCTGAGCTTATTCTGTTGTGATACAATCAGCAGAGCAGTCTTGCTTCTCTACCTTACTGCATCTGTGGAAAGTCAGGTGCACTGTTTAGAGTGCTCTGGCTCCTCATTGGTCAGAAGATCAAGCTATTGTAAATTTTGTGATTCTTTTGTTGAACATTTCGAATATAAAATTGTTCTTATTCATTCTAAGTTGGAAGCTGGATAGAAAGAATCTGAGATGACAGATGTGTCATCTTGTGATGTTAGCCAAGATGGTTTTGATCCTGTGGATTGGAAGAAGTGGGTTCATTGGGATGGGAGGAGAGTAACCATCCTTGCCTACTGGACCTTTCAGCAGCCTTCAATAGTGTTGGTCACAGTATCCTACTGGACCAGCTGTATGGGTTTGAAGGCACCATTTTACAGCATTTCTATCCCTTACTGAGTAGATGGTCCAGTTTGTGGTTGGAGGGGACAGGTGGGCCCCTCCAGTATGGGGTATATCTCAGGGCTCAGTGCTTTCCCCAATCTTATTTAATATCCATGCAAACTTGCTGGGAGAGATTATACCACAGTTCACAGTGAGGCAACATCAACATGTGAATGAAACAAAGCTGTCTCATCCTACCAAATGGGAGATGTGTTAGAAGTTATGATCTGGTGTTTGGAGGCCTGGAAGGGGAGAAACAGGCTCAGGCTCAATCCAAGCAAGTTTAGGTTAAAGTCTACTGATTCCAGAAAAATACCATCATAGATTCTTGACTAGATTGTGCTCCCCCAAGAATGGCAGGTTTGCAATCTGGGAGTCCTTCTGAATTTGGGGCTCTTGCTGGAAGACCAGATAGAGGGTATGGCCAGGAAAGTCTTTGCCCAGGCGCTGACATCTCTGAGGTGAACTAGAATTAATTCTAAGTAGGACAGAACTTATAATAACATAGCACTTAGGTTATAAGCATATACCACTATGCACAGGACAAAAATGTTGCTGTTATAAAAATTACATTTCACTCAAAAATAATTTTAAGTTTCAGCTTGTACCTTATGTTCATCCTCTTCTTGTCTTTGTTCAAGGAATTCAGTATTTTTTTCTCATTTGTTCTTAACTTGATGTCTGAAAATTCACTGCAACCAGATATCAATATGACCTGCAATAGTTTCTTTCATTAATTTTGTTCTTCTATTTTTGATCTTTCCATTTATTTTAATACTTTTTAAGCACTTATTTTTAAATTATCTAATTGCTTAGATGTAGTTGCAGAGAAACAGGTTCAGAGTTCTATGTGGCAATTCAGTTGTAATTGTTCAAAAGACTTGAGAATGTGTTTGTTATTTTTTTATGATTGTTTATCTTATCCATATTTATCTGAAAACAGGATGCATTGATTTCAGTAGAATTTACTTTTGAATGGACAAGCATTGGATTATGTTGTTATTGTTTTTATTACCAAATATGAAAGGATAGTCTATAGTTTTTCCTGGAAGGCAGCTGAATACTTTAATGAGGAGGAGGAGGAAGAGGAGGAGGAGGAGGAAAAACAATACATTCATGTAATGGGTTAGTGCTGGAGAACTGAGAAATGTATTAACCAATTTGGTAATTAATATCAAGAATAAAATATATTGCTTATATTGTTGTTATTATTATTTATTTCTTATTTTCTTTATCCAAAATGTAAATATCAAGATGCCGCATAGACCCCTGGGTTAAGAAAGCTGGTTTAAGAACAACCCATAGTCAAGAATGGAGCCTATTGTAGCAAAATTTGAGTTAAATACACAATGATTTGAGTTAAATATACAATGGTTTGAGTTAAATATACAATGGTTTGAGTTCATTACACAATACTAATTATACAGTATTATACAATAATACTGTTCCAGCTTACATACAAATTCAAGTTAACGACAGACCTTGGGAACTCATTCTTAAACTGGGGACTACTTGTACATTTAATAGAGTCCCTACAGAAGTATGTAATACCCTAAAAAGCAAAGCATCTGCTTTTAAAAATCTCCTAAGTGTTTAGGCCAGAGGTTAAACAAGCTCTGACAGGTAGTGTTGTTTTATTATGAGTTGGAATAGCTGTTTATGACCTCAGGCATTTATGATTTGAGTTGTTTAAACTGGTGTTTTAAACTTTGTATACCACCTAGAATCACTGCAGTGAGATGGGAGACCATATAAATTGTATAAATAAATAAAATTTGAGTGGTTCATATGTACCACAATTTTGTACTATAAGGATAAAACCTGGCTTCACATATTTCTTTCTCTCAATGCTGTATTTCATTCAATACCTTTAATTTTTCCTATAAACAGACTGGCAAAGTATGACTGACCCTTCTGAAAATCAGGATGATACCACATAGTTATAGTTGACAGAGCATCATCATAAACCCATATTTATTCATATAACATCAAATACATTCAAAATTAAATGGGAATTAAATTTCATTGATACATAATCCCATTGCTGCCATGCAAATACCACAATCAGCGTTCAGTGAATATAGTTCAAATTCTCATGCACTTAGACAAAATTGCAAAATAAAGTTTCTCAGTGGTCTTATGAAAAAACAATAAACAAAACACCACATACAAACAAGAAAAGCAATGGAAAATGTTTTGCCAGGAAATGCCTATCTGTGTTACATATAATTAACAATACATAGCAGTTTTAATATCCCACTTCAAGTTAGTGTTTCATGTACTGCTGTGGTTCTCAATAAACAATATGCTTCAGCACAAAGGACCCTGTTGTAAAAACAGTTTAAAGGCTTTTCCTTATTTGTTTTCATTGGGTTTTTAGACCAAATATTGTCCAAGCACAGGGAAAATTATGTGTGATGAATAAGGCAAGGTAAGATTTAATTGTTCCACAGGATAAGTATTTCATGAGCAAAATGCCTAAGCAATATGGATAGTTTTCCCCATTTTTTTAGGAAATTAATTTTTCATTTAGATATTGAGTGGGGGAATTTTTTTTTCATTTTGTCCAGATTGGTCTTAAAAATCACTTAGCTTAGTTATTTATTCATTTAGTCAGTAAGTATGACCACCCAGCATACCACAGCACCTCTGAACAGCTAACAACATATAAAAACATTAAAAAATAAACATAGGTGACAATACATGCAACCTCAGATCCATAATATCCACTTAGCTAGTCTGTACTAAGTGCTTAGGCCAAACCACAATAAATGCATACAAATAGTATAAAGTAATAAAGGCAAAAAAGGAAGATGAAAAATTACATCCACTCAGTATTACCTTATAGTTATTTATTTACTGTTAAAGTTTAAAATTTATTAAGGTCCAACAATCTGACATCAAAAACTTTAGGTAAAATATTATAATAGGTTAATATAAAGAGAGCCAGGTTGGTGTAGTGGTTAAGGCACCAGGATAGAAACTGGGAGACTTCTAGTCCTGCCTTAGGCACAAAGCCAAGAAAACTGCAGGGACTTGTCCAGGCAGTCACCAGGAGTCAACAATTACTTGAAGGCAAGAGAGAGAAAGAGAGAGAGAGAGAAGGTGATATCATGAGTTGAATCTAATGGTGGTCTTAGACCACTCTTTTGTGAGCCAGAGAATTAGTGATCCAGATCCACAAAAGTTCAAATTGCACAAGTTATTTCCCAATAACTCTATTAGAGTTGAATGCCATTCCTGATAACTGTATATAACTATACTATACAAATTCTTCTACTAGCTTGCACAATAATTAATGAAATGTCACTTCTCCGCCAGCTCACAACTCTGATCACAGATCTAAGCCAAATGGTATGAATTATGTAAAGTTTTAATAAAAGCAATGTTCAAAAATCTGAAACAGTAAATGAGTTTTCAGATAATCTGAAGAGTATTAATTCTTCATATGAATAATAAAATTACCAGTTCAGATAAAGTAGCTGTTCCATTAATCACAAAACATTTTTTTATGGTTTCAAATGCAATATAATACCAAGCCATCTGTCGTCCAGTTTCTGAGGAAAAAATAAATATATAAAACAAATATTTTTAATAAGTGAAATATAGAAGACAATTTTTCTACTTGAATAATGAATTTAAATTACAAGAAGACATATTCTGATTGAATGTTAGGAAAAAACCCTTTTTAACAGTAAGTCCCGTTCTTCATTAGAAACAATCATCTAGAGAGGTGGGAGGCTCCCCTTCACTGGATGGGTTCAGATAGAGGCTAGACAGCCATTGGTTTGGGATGCTTTACTTTGGATTCTTGTAATGAGCAGAAGATTGGACTTAATGGCCTAAAGGGATCTTCCAACTCTATTATTCCATGATACAGATTTTAACTCAAGAGGGTTTTTTAGTATTTTTAGCTACTCATCTTTATAGAATGAGAACATCATACCATAAATTAGATTTAACAACAAAATATGGTTTATTCTATTAATTGGCATTCTAATTACATGTTCAGTATTCATTTCAAGGAGAAGATATTATTACTATTTTCAACCATACAAACATTTAAGAGATATGAAAGGACTGGAAGAATTCTTCTATGGCACAGAGCTTTGAGAAATACTGCCACCTCTGTTTGCTCTGGCCTATAATCATGCCTTTCTACAAATCTGGAAAGGACCATTTGTTTCTTTTGGTTGTCCACTGGCTAATTTTATGGTTGAATTCCACGATCTTCAGAAGAAATGTGAATATCAATGGGATTTTTCCACAGGAAAATGAGTCTGGATGCTTCTCTTTCATACATATATACAGTGACTTGAAGTCTCAAGCTTCTGCAGTCATTATCCAAATTCTCCTAGTTCATGCTTGTAATACAGATATCTTATCAAGAAACTGCTCTTAATTTATGGAATGCTCTAAGGTAAGGAAGAGTAAAGTTTTGTAACTGGGGTGGGTCACAGATAACACTTTTCTGAGACTGAGAGTTGCAGTGAGCGGTACCATGATACACAGAACCATGACACCACAAATGTGGCTACAGTTATATTTTTTCTGATTTATATTTTCTACTGGATTTAAAAAAAAAATACTGTTAAGCTTACTTTAAGGCTGATATTATAATTTTCAGGTGTTTACTGAAAATGGCAAAAACTACACTGTCAATTTTCAGTCATCATGGAAAGAAAGAACTCTGGACACATAAAAGGCAGACTTGAAGGCTGTATGAAGTCTTGCAATTGCAGATTGTCCTAGGAGACAGCCTTTATGAGGATGATGCATGCCCCAGAAAACATTTTAAATATTAAAAAATTAAATCTGAACATTCATATAATACAGGTTATATAATATTACCTGTGGGCTTGAAATGGAGATTATCATCCATCTTGATCAAATCAAGTGATGACAAATTATTCAGATTCTTCAAACACAGTTCTATCCAAGTTGAAGTGATAATTGTTTGACATGCGGGAAAAAAATAATTTTTGCAGATAGGAAAAGCAGAAAATTTATTTGTTGTGAGAGGGAAACCCCCATTCAACTCAGGCAAGGCAAGCCCTTCCATCTCCTACATTCACTCACCCAAGATTGATACTATTTCCCAGACATATAATCAACTTCTTCATTTGAGTGCCCATGCAATGGCTATGAACATGTGAGCAGACAAGAAAAACAAGCTTAGACTTGCCCTGATAAGACAGACAGGATTCTTGGTGAGTTTAAAGTAGCCTCACATAAAAGTGGGGAGGAATAAACTTGTCCAGACTTGCTGAAAAAGTTGTCCTCAGCCCCACCTTTGCTTGGAAAAAAGCTTTGTCTTGGGTCAAGGGGGAACAGCATAAAGAGATGAAAGAAAGTGGATCTTCTGGGAAAAGACCAAAAAGGAAGAACACCTGCAACAGGGGGAAGATGTAAGCAAGATGAAGATTGGAAATGGCCACATGGTCCTGGTGAGCTAGTTTCCAAGAGAAGCAGGAAGCTAAGCAATGCTGAGGTAGGAGGAATCATACTAGGGGCAGAGCTGAACTTTGGAGGTGAGAGTAGGTATGGCTTGGAGCCAAAAACATCTTTGGGGGCAGAGAAATAGGGTTGGTTTATGCAGGAAGGCAGAGATTCTAGGTGAAGGAGATGGATTCTGGAGCCCATGGTAAGAGCAGAGGGACAGCCCTGTCTCTGGGCTGGAGGGAAGAAAAGGCATTGTATTGTGATCCAAAAACCTCTAGGGAATCAACAGGAGCTAAGAGGAAGTGCTCTTACAACTTTGACTGGAGGTTTCAGTCTATGGGCATGGGGAATTATTCAGCCTGGAGAAGTGAGCTGGGGGAAAATGCTTCCTCTCAGAGGTGAAGTAAAAGTTCTAGGTCAGGACCTGTGTTCAGATTTTTTTTTTTTCAGGCATGGTAGTCTGCTTTATAGATTTTAATAGTTGGAAAGTGTTAATTAATTGTTTCATGGAATTTGCCTGAGTTTTGTATCAGAAGTTTATTCTCCTTATGCAAATGCTGTGTTATTGTATTGCACTATATGTTTTATTCCACTGAAGCTATTTGAAAATCAGATCCCATGCATCACAATGTCAAGTCTTCCCTTAGTATTCAGTCACAGATGGATATTTAGAATGTTGTTTGTATTTTTATCAGTGCTAAGTGCCCTATTCCATCCCATTGTTATTGTTTGAGCACTTGGCTACAGAAGCTAAAAGAACAATTCTCGTTTGTTATTTTTAATAAAACTTATTTTTATAAGTTATATGCTTTTGTTTTCATCTCCTCAAAAGGAGACTGGACTGCTATTCCCTGACCACATGCCTCAGAGTTATTAGGACCAAACTTGGTTTTCCTTAATAATGATTCCCTGGTTACAAGTATGTTGCTCAGGCTGCGAGAACCCCATCACTGTTGTAAGCTGGTGTTGAGGAGGAGGAACTTGGTCAATATATTTCCTTTCTTCAGGAAAATCAGTGGTGGCAGTAGAAATACAGCCCAATCCATAACCAGAATGGCTGAAAGGTGTGGCCAAGAGGGATGAGTTTCCTTCCCCCACAGTTAATTAAACACTATGTTAACTGTTCAACTAAAGTTAATAATTTTAAATTCCATTCAATCTGATTGAATAGATGATGACAGATCTTCCAAAGATAAAACATCTATCATGAAAAGGAGAATCAATTTTATTAGGGTTATTGAATGTTACTGGCATGTTGTAAGAGCCAGTGTGGACTAGGACCAGGAGTACCTAGGTTCAAATCCTTAGCTGTGGAGGTTCACTAGATATGACAGTTACTCTCTCAGCCCAACCTATCCCACAGGATTTTATTGTAGGAAAAATAAGGGACAGAGTGCTATGTATGCTATGTGTGCTTCTCTGAGCTCCTGAAGAAAAAGCTGGATATAACTAACAAATAACCAAAGGAATTGGTACAGCGAATATTAACACTAGTACTAGGATGTGAGGCAGAATGATTAAACAGATTTAATGTATTAAGTTAAAGCCTATTTAAATACATTTTTTTTTTCTGTTTTCAAGAAAGCTGAAAAACATCTGACCTTGTAATTTTGCTTCAATTCCATTTCTGTCCAGTCCAGTTGAAAACCCTTGGTTAAAAAAAATACATTTGATCATTAATGCTTAGTTTGTAAAATAACAAGCTGCATCTCTTTTCCTACAGAAACCTATGCAAAGTTTTGCAATCAACAGATTTGTATATTAAGCACACAATTTACTATGTGACACAAAAGGATGCCTATAGAGATTTATAAATTAATTATTAATTTTAACTGTAAAAATTTTCTAAGTTTAAACACAAAAAACACACATTATACAATTTGGGCTTTTATTTATTTATGTATTTATGTTTAATTTATTGATCCAATGAATATGGCCGCCTATCTATCAAGGAAACTCTGGGTGGAGGAAAACAGAAAATTACATTTAAAAAAAACAGCAATTAAAACTGCATTCAGGCTCAGGCATGCCAAATCTCCCAAACTAACACCTGGGGGAGGAGTCAGGTCTTCACAACCTTGCAAAAGGCCAATAGAGTAGGGAGTCCGTATTTCAAGGGGAAAGCTGTTTCACAGAAGGAATGCTTCCATGCTCATTTTGCCAGATGTTTTTTTTTATTTATTGTAAACATAAGTAATCATAACAGAAGCAGCACCAATCAATCAATCAATCAATCAATCAATAAATAAATAAGGTTCTAATCCTTTCAAGCATGTCATATGTTAGCTGGTTTTACTTCTGTGCAATCATGTGCTTGTTTCACCATAAGTGCAGTTCTCCAGCAAATGTATATTACATTCAGTCAACATTTATTTATTTGTTTAAATTTATTGGCTGCTCAGTTCCAGTGGACTCTGGGTGGTGTACAAAACTAGGGAAAACATAGAAACAGCTAAAAGCATTGAATCACACAGATAGTCCAGACTAAAATAATCTAACGGACAGCAAAAACAGTAAAACAAAACAGGGGCCATTGAACAGATAATAAACATTAACCTCAGGCCTGGGACCAAAGCCAGGTTTTCAAAGCTTTCCAGAACCCCAGGAGAGAGGGCGCCATCCTTATCTCTGCAGGGATGCTGTTCCAGAGGGTGGGGGCCGCAACAGAGAAGGCATGCTTCCTAGGTCCCACAAGATGGCAATGTTTAATAGAGAGGACCTGGAGCATAGTCACTCTGTTGGAACATACTGGGTGGGCAGAAACAATAGGAAAGAAGTGACCTCTCATTTATCTAGGCCCTATGCCATACAGGGGTTTATAGGTAATACCAGCACCTTGAATTACACTTGGAAGCCAAGTGGCAGCCAATGCAGCTTGCGTAGCAGTGGTGACACAGGGGCATACCAAGAGGCACCTGTTACTGCTCATACTGCTGCATTTTGAACCAGCTGCAGCTTCCGTGTGGTCTTCAAAGCGCATGTATAGCACACTGCAATAATCCAATCAGGAGGTCACCAGGGCATGAGTGACTGTCTGAAAGGTCTCCTGATTGAGGAAAGGGTGCAACTGGCACACAAGATGAACCTGTGCAAAGGTCTTCCTGGCCACAGTTGCCTCCTGTTCTTCAAGCAGTAGCTATGAGTCCAGAAGGACCGCCAAGTTGTGCACCAGTCTTGATGGGGGAAGTGTAGCCCCATCCAAGACTAAAGTTGGTTTCATCCCCAACCCAGGGGGTCCAAACAGCCACAGCCACTCAGTCTTGTTAGGACTGAGCCAATCTGTTCTGCCCCATCCAGACCCGAACAGCCTCCAGGCATTGGGTCAATACATTGACAGTTTCACCTATCCCACTCAGGGTGCAGCTGTAAATTTGGGTATTATTAGCATACTGATGATACCTGTTGTGGCCAAAACCTGGCTCGCCTAAAGCAACCAAATCACTTTGAAGATACAGCATAATTTTATTTCCATGCATACAAGCAATAATACAGTATACACTGGACCCGCAGCAAAGCTTTGATACTTTGGTGAGCAGCCATGAGCAAAAGCAAAACCAGGGCTTATATACCTTTGGCCCGCTATATTACAAGGCAAAGAAAGGCAAAGGCAAACAAAGAAAAAGGCAGACACAGTGGAAATTACAGTGTGATGTTGGAATATTTTAGATAAACCCATCCGTGTGACATTATTATTTATCCCTTCCTACTAGGTCAGCATGCTAGCCATATTATCTGTGAGATATGGTCAGTGAATAGAAACAATTTGGTTTACTGGGCCACAGGTTCCTGACTGAGTCTTCTCTATGTCACCACTCAGGGTCAGTTCAGTTTGCTATGAATGTTTTCTTACAAGGGCATTTTCAGCAGTTCATATGTATGGGGAGCATCTCATAGTTTTGGTAGCGAATGCAATTTACATGTGTATGGGGGGGGGGTACTTTTACCACCACATACTGGACCCTGAACTAGCAGATGACCTCACCCAATGGTTTCATGTAGATGTTGAACAGGAGAGAGGAGAATGTCAACCCCTAAGGCAACCCACACAAGAGGGGCTGCAGTTGCGATCTCTATCCCTGTTAACACCAACTGGAACCGACTACTGAGAAAGGAGGTGAACCACTGGAGCATAGTGCTATTTAAAGAGAAATCTAGTCTTATAGTGAAATGCTCAGATGGCAGCTTCACCACTGGAAAAAACAACATATAGCCACATGTATGTTAACACACTAAAACAGTTACAGTATATTCATTATTGATATCTCCCTCTATCATCATCCAGCAATGCAGAATGCTATACTATCAAACTGCATTCAAATGAACCATAAAATGTACAGAACAATCAAGGCTATAACCAACTTTATATCAGTGGACTTCTGTACTATAATGGGACTTCCTATCATTCTTCTTTTTTATTCACACACACACGCACCATCTATGTCTCTTTTTGTATAATTTCCAACCTTCTGGAGTAAATTTCCAGTACCTGCTAGTACCTTGCTCTCAATACCACACTGACTGCTGTAGTTCTTCCCATAAAAAAGGAACAGTGGATAAGAAGACCGAGGTAGCTTGCACTATGTTTTAGAATGGATCAACCCACAAATTCATGCTGTAGTCAACAGATGGTCAGCTAATGACCCAGATCTACCAGAAATTCCAAGTTTCCTTTGAAACTGTAGCTTGTAGGACCTGGACTTATGGTGAGCACCATGGTGAGCTAGACGTCCCTGCCAAAGCAGGACAGCATTTATGGTGGAGATCAACAGCTGGATGCTGGATCCTGGCTGGTGAAATCTCTCTGGAGAAAGGAGAGATTGCGAGATAGCCCACACACACTCCAGACAGCTGCTTCTCATGAATAGACCACAGGAACTGAGGTTTTGCAGTCGGCTTATGAGTCAAACAGCTGGGAGTTGAGGGATACCATCTTAGCTCACAGTTGTAATGCAGCCTTTTATAGATAAAAACCTCAGCTGAGCCTCATTTCTTAATTACCATTGGAACTATTTTTTATTGCTTTAGAAATTAAGACCCTTCAGAGTGGCAAGTTTTTATTGTATTCACTAGGTGAGTCTCCTTCTCCTTAGAGAAAGAAGGTATAAATATGATTTTAAGGACTCTGAAAAATATTATTTTTTGGAATAAACAGCAAAAAGGTGTTTAGTGTGTTGATTTTGGAAAGTTAAAAATGGACTAAGGGTCCAGATGGATTTGGAATAAAAATTTGAAATTAATTATAAAAATCCTTCCTGTTGGAAACTGTGGTTGTTTGGGTTCTTTGGGAAAAAAAAAACATGATAGGATGGAACTTTGAAGGTTGGACACTAGAGGGAAGTAGAAGAAAATAAAGATTACATTTGAAGGAGAAAAATACTTAAATTTGACTTGTTAACAAAGAATGGAGCAAAAAACTTTAACAGGGAATGTTTTGAAGGATATTATTGACTCAGAAATTATTTTAAGAATGTCTGAAACCATAGATAAATGGTGTGTTAATGATGTCACAGAAGAAGCACAAGTTATACCAGATAAGACTGATGTGGATTTAAATATGACAAGTTACAAGAATGATATGGAAAAGAGTAATATACTGGACATAGAAATGAAACTGGTTGATATCTTAATACCTAAAGGGGACATACAAGTATCAAACCAGAAGAGTGATTTGGATAACCTTTTCCTACTGGATGTATAAAAAGGATCTGTTAAAGTCTTGAAGGATTTGCTAAGAAGGGACCAACAAAAAAGAAAAAAAGAAAAAAAAAGAAATCAAGTTCTAAGACATTATTTGAAGGGATTAAAAACAAAGATTGTTAAAAGTACAGGAAAGAAATATAGAGTTGGCTTATTTGTAGTTATTTCTGGTAATCCTTAATAGACTTTTGCTGATAAGGAATGAGTGACAAGGCTTTTTTTTTAGATCTTTTTATCCCACATTTATTATTTTTTATAAATAACTCAAGGTGGTGAACATACCTAATACTCTTTCCTCCTCCTATTTTCCCTACAACAACAACTCTGTGAGGTGAGTTGGACTGAGAGACAGTGACTGGCCCAAAGGCACCCAGTCATCTTTCATGCCTAAGGTAGGACTAGAACTCAAGAGTGTCCTAGTTTCTAGCCTGGTGCCTTAACCACTAGACCAACCTGGCTCTCTTTTGGATTTTGTTTATAGTTAAGAGATGAGATATGGGATGAAGAGAGTGTTGTATTTTAAGAGATGGTGATAAATTACTAAAATTGCTTATACTTCTTGTGATGAAGGGGGAAGTTACTTCTTTATATACTTTTCCCCCTTTTTTCCTTTTCTACACTTTTTATTCTTTCTTTTTATTCTTATATTTTTTGTAGTTTATATTAGTTTTTCTTTTTCCTAAGTGTAATCTTTAATAAAAAATATTACAAAAAGAAAGAAAGAAGCTGTAGCTTGTAGGACCAAAGTAACTGTTGCTTGCTGTTCACACATATAGCAATCTGTCATAGTGCTTCCTCTTAGGAATTAAACACCCTCCTCTCATAGCTCTGAAATTCTTCTTTTCTCATTTAACATAAACATCCTAATTGCACATATAAATATTTGTTCATTATTCATGAGACAGCAAAAGAATCTGTTCTAGAGATAAAAATGGCTCAGAAAATAATGTTCAGTTTTCATAGTTTTAAATGTCTTCAGGATCTGACATTTTCCCCTATATTCTCTTTCTATTTTTTAAAATCTCATTTTATTACAGAAAAAGCAGGACAGAATTTAAACATTAACATTTGTTCCCTTATATTTGTGCTAACAAATATAGATCTTTATTTTAAAAAAATATCTTATTTTTGTGAATATTTTTCCAGTGACTACTACAAAGATTTTATATGTGCCCATCTCTCTTGCTCTCTCTCACACATACACACATATACACAAAATCAGTGTGAAAACAGATGTAGTGAAAGGTGCTAAATGTCCTAACTGTTATCATTTAAGGGCATTTCAAGAAAGTAAGTATTTCATTTACCACTCCCCCCCCCTTTCTTTCACAGTTCTAAAAAGCAGCTGTTCCATGTACAGAGAGATCCTACTGTGCTGAACACTGCAGAATGCCTTATGCTGTGGTGATGACAGCAAGAAGGATCAGTGAGGAAACAGAAATTCTGCCTTTGGGAGAAAATAGATCTGCATTCACTTGATATGAAATACTTTATGAATTTTAATGTTCTCATTTGATCCTCTATAAAAACAAGCCTATTTAGCTGAAAACTTTAGAAAGATTATACAGTATTCAATAAAGTGAATTCATTTTCTTCAAAAACAGGCAACCTAATACTTACTGCAGGGAACAAAATACTATCTGTACCATTTTCCAATATGCCGCTGACATTTTTATATTCTAAGATGTTGCAGAGAAAAACAGTATCAGACTTTTAAAAAAGAAATTGCAATATGAATCTGCAATAAGTCTGTTAAAAGTCTAGGTATCCTCAAGGCCATCTATAGAACAAGGTAAAATAGGAGCTTCAGATGCAATATCCCAAAGACAAACTGATTTTCTGTTTCCAAAGCTCTCTGGTGTAATTTTGACTTCCCATTTCTACTGCCTAAATCCAAGCATGCCATTCATGTGCTTGGTAAAATTCTAATTTGCAATCCAGGCTGGTAATTTATCGAGAACCTTGCAGACTATGAGATAGTAAGCAATACATTCACATAAAGATACAAAATATAGTTTTGAATTATCTATATAGCTACAGAAAGTGTACATAGCTTGCTTGGGCTTCAGTAAATCTTTCCAACACTTTTAACAACCGTGCCTGTAG
Organism: Liasis olivaceus; assembly: GCA_030867105.1. Taxonomy (NCBI): domain Eukaryota; kingdom Metazoa; phylum Chordata; class Lepidosauria; order Squamata; family Pythonidae; genus Liasis; species Liasis olivaceus. The sequence goes on along the minus strand of CM061350.1, from coordinate 123,249,833 downwards.
GAGGCATCTGTATTTTCATCCATGTAACAAAATAACATGTTGTATCTATGTGTATGTATATTAATGGGCACTGGGATGCACAAGGCAGGCTGTATACTCTTTGCTCTGGGTCATATGATTAGGAAGAATGAAGGAGGGGAGTTTAGAATGGAGGAGTTAGCAGCATGCTAAACTACCATCCAATTGAATCTCTCATAGCGATGCACTGGGAAACTTTTTTCGGGAATGTTTTTCTCAGTTCCCAGCCTGCTCCAGCTCATTTTCTAACTTATTCTTGCTTTTGTTAGTTTCTTCCACCATTACCAAATGTTGTCTCATTGTGTTGAATTTTAGGAAGTTATCCTGCTAAGCCAGAAAGACAGAGTCCCTTTACATACTTTATTTCCAGCACTCCATTGGTGGAAAGAATAAAAAAAGATGCAAAGAAAGGCTTTTAATATTACAAGAAATGCAGGCATTACCTAAAACTATAATTTGAATTAATTCTATGAAATAATACAGGCAAAATGATCTGAGACAAAACTGCAAAAATAAGTAAAGAAATAAATCTGATAAATTCTGAATTAATAAAATCTCTTTTAAAAGTCTCTTGCTTTCCTTGATTTTTCAGTGGTATAGTACCGAGCAAGTATTTGGTCATCAGAGAGCCCCTGTGGACCAAATGTTAGGAATGACATAGGTACTTGCTCCCAGATCTTAGTATGACTAATGATGTAAGGCTCCTCCTGCTACCTGGGGATGTCGTTGATACATGAACCCCTAAGCTGGGTTGACATGTTGACATCACCCAGGTTTCTTTATTGGGACTGTGAAGATAGAACTGCCAATAAAAGGATGGAACTCAGGGCATCTCCTTAAAGGTTATAATGCAGTAGAAGGAGGGAACTGGAAGAAAGGGATTTGGGAAATGTAAGCGGAAGGAGAGGTCTGCGAGAGGCTCAATGTTCAAGGCTGGGAATACCTACCACAGATGTTTTATTTTGGTCCTGACTTAACCTAAAGCCTAAACCTAGCCCTAGGCAGAGTTTTTGCTCTAAATATAATTTACCCATGCATTTGCTAACAACCTAAATTTGTGCAGAATGGAATTCTGAGAGGATCACTATCCATGAACACCCTCCCCAACACTAACAATGGATTTCTGAGAAAGCTAAGAAATTTTGGATACAAATTTACACAATGATGCAAAGGATCTTAAATATTGTGAAGAAACCAGATTTTTTAATTGGGGCTTATGGACAATGAACTATAAAAGACTCATGATTGATTGATTTTGTATATGGTAACTGCAGCATGACTATTGTGTACTCAACAATGGAAGAATCATGAAATTCCCAGAGTGGAGGAATGGATTGTGAAAATGTCAAAACTCACTGAGATGGAAAAGCTGACCTTTTTGGTCAGAGAAAAACAACAAAACCTTTTCTGAAAGAGTAGAAATCTTATAAATGGACTTTTTGCTGAAAGAAAAAAAATGATATGATGATTTATGGGTTTGAGGATTACAAAAAACAGTTATGGACTAAGTGAGGGGTTGAAGGGATTTGTATAGCATCTAAGAGGGAGGGAGAATTATAAGATTGTAATTATCTGTTGAAAAGAAGATCGGAAGTTATTATGTTTCATAACTTCAGTTTGTTTTTTTTTCTTGCACCTTTTTCTTTCTTCTTTTCCCCCCTAACTTTCTCTTTAGATTTGACTTTTCCTATAGGGAAAATTCCCTGAATGAATGAATGAATGAATGAATGAATGAATGAATGAATTTATTATTTATTTTTAAAATATTTAAATAACACCCACCCCGAATCTAACCATGAAGTTGGTTCTTGGACCTGAGTTCAATGAAACCTAACCCTAACCCTAGGTGGAGTTTTCTCTCCAAGTAGGATTCTACCATTCATTTTGCTCAGGGACTTAATTTGGGGTAAATGGAATTCCAAAAGACTCACTAGCCATAAACATCCTCCACAAATTAAACTGTGAAGTTCTTCTTTGGCCTTGACTTCAAGGAAGCCTAACTGAAACTCTAGGTGAAATTTTCCTTTCAAATAGGATTTTCCCATGCATTATCCCATATATTATGTCTAGGACCTAAATTTGGGCAGAATGTAAAGCTAAGAGAACCAGTATCCATAAACACAGACTGCAAATCTAAATATGAGTTTGGTTTTTGGCCCTCACATCAAGGGAACTTAACCAAAACCCAAGGTGGAGTTTTACCTGAAAATAGTGTACTCCATTTCATTTGATCCAGGGCCTAAACATAAGTAGAACAGAATGATAAGAAGCCCACTATCCATGAGCATCCTCCTTGTTAGAAGTCTACCTAAGGTTAGGGTTAGTTTTCCTTAAAGTCAGGGACTAACATGAACTTCATTTTTAGTTTCTGGGAGGAAGTATACAAATAGTATCCTGTCAGCTTTATGTTCTGCCCAAATTGATGTAATACATGGGATAATCCCTCCATTTTCCTTTCCCTCCCATTTGAGCCTTTCTTCCCAGCATCAGCATGGCCAAGTTGCCAATAAAGCAGCAACACTGACACAGGTGGGAGAGGAGACAAGAGGAGGAGGGAGGAGATGTGTGTTTTGGAGCTCGGCAGCCACCAGCAAACTGAGTACAGCAGCAAAACAAAAGAAGGGTGTCAGGCTTAGGCTTCCTTGAAGTCAGGACCAAAATAAAACAACACAGATTTGACAACACTTTTTATGACTAGTGAGCCTCTTATCACTTCATTCTACCTAGTTTCAGGTGCTCAGCAAAATGAATGGGAACATCCTATTTGGGAAGAAAACTCCACCTAGGGTTAGGGTTAGGGTAAGGCTTCCTTGAAGTCAGAGCCAAAATTCAATATCATGGTAAGATTCATGAAGGCTCTTTATAGATAGTGAGCCTCTTATCATTTTGTTCTAATTTTAAGTTTTGGGCAGAATGAATTGGAAAACCTTTATTTCAGAGTTATAACTCCACCTAGGGCTAGGGTTAGGGTTAGGCTTCCCTGAAGTGAGGGACAAAATGGGTTAGGGTTAGGGTTACTCTGGGCACTCCAGATTCTCCAGCAAACACTTCCTACACGTGGCTCCCCAGCCTGGCCCAGCAACATGGTGGAAATAAGAATGCCAGGCAATGGGGATAGCTGGAAGCAGTTTCGCCCAATGGGAAAGCGCTGGGGGTTGGCTCAGGGAGCCATGTATAGGAAGCATTTACCGGAGAAGCTGGAGCCCCTGGGGTAGCATGATGTCCATGGATCTGAAAAGGAGACAGCAAAGGCAGCATTGTGCTTCTGCTTTGGCCACAGTGGCTGGGCGCAAAAGGTCGGTGCAGGGAACTGGGAGAGAAGGCAGCTGGGTGAACAAATGCTTGTTGGGGCTTGCTGGAGTTTCCCAGGCATGGTGGCTTGCTGGGGCTTGCTGTGGCTTCCTGGGCACTGAGGCTTGGCACCACACTTGCCAGGGCTTCCCAAGTGCTGCAGCTTGTTGGGGCTTCTGGGTGCTGTGGCTTGATGTCACGCTGCTGGGGCAGGCTGGGGCAGCTGAGGCTTCCAGGCGCGGCCATGGCTTCACATTGTACTGCAGCTTAGGGGCTTCTTGCAGCCCCAAAGCCGCAGCACACCAAGAAGCCCCTGAGCCACAGCGTAGCGAGCAGCCCCAGAGCCCTGTGGGGGGGGGATAGGTGGGGGGAGTTGGAGGCAGTCCTTTACCTTACTGAGGCTCGGGGCTAGGAGGAATAAAGCCTGGAATGGTTTGGATTGGGGTGGGTCCTCAGCTAACGACCGGTGGAATTTGCTTAACAATGGCAACAGGGAATGCCAGGATTGCCGTTGCTATTGCAATGCAGTCATGTGACATCTCGTTTTACGACCACATTGCTTAGCAACAGAAATTCTGGTCCCAATTGTGATCATAAGTTGAGGAGTACCTGTACTATCACAAAAACCAAGATTCAGAAATCGGAGAAGTAGACAGTAGCTCATAATACGTCTGTGAGAAACTGAAGTAATTTTAAGAGTCTGTTGACAGGAGCACATGTGAAGCACTGTTCCCTTGATGAATGATTGTGCCCAACAAATGAAAGCCTGCCTCTTTGAAACAATTAAAAACTGGGTAAGATTTATTTCTTCCTAAAAAATTGCAGATACCATCTTTATTTTGCTTTTGTTATCTCCCTAGTCTTTTTAAAAACTGGCCAAGATCTGCCATCTTTTTATCAGAAGACTATTGGCCTGTGGTGCTGGAATCTGCTCAGGAGCAGATGTATCTGCATCAAACAACTGAAAATCAAAAAGACTAAACATTTCAGATACATGTTTTCTTCCTGTTAACAAATCCGTGAAGATAAGAATTTTAGTCTCAAAACTTCCAAGAAACTGGAAAACAATGCATAAGAAAACAGAAAGTTTAATTATAAATATATACATTTCCTGACTAAGCAATCAAAATGACATTGCTGGACCTTTTTCCTACCTGCTCCCTCATGCTATTTTCATTCAGATTCTGTCCAAAAATATTCTTCTTGAATTTTATTCAGGGTGTTCTTTAAAAAAAAAATATGTGCATGCATGCAGGAAGAGACATATGAACATAACTGATGAGAGACTAGATATTCTGATTGCCTAGATTTCTAGTGAAAAGGGAAATGCATAAGAAAATACCATTAATCTTTTCTATGAAATATTTCCCAACATAATAAAGATTGTCCTCAACTTATGACCATTCATTTAGCAGCCATTTGATGTTACCACAGCACTGAAAAAAGTGACTTCCGACTGGTCCTTGCACTTATGACCATTGTGGCATCCTCGCGGTCACATGATCACGATTCAGGGGCTTGGCAACTATCATGCATTTATGACAGTTGCAGCATCCTGCGGTCACGTGATCACCATTTGTGACCTTCCCAGCTGGCTTCCAACAAGGAAAGTCAATGGGGAAGCCAGCAGGGAAAGTTGCAAGTCGTGGTTATGTGATGTGGCAAAAAAGGTCGTAAAATTGGGTGCGGTTACATGATGCCTCATTTAACGACCACACCACTTAACAACAAATTTTCAGTCCCTACTGTGGTCTTAAGTTGAGGATTACCTGTACTGTTTTATCGTAAGAAAGTACCACCTGTCAGATTCAGCCCAAAGAACTCCACGAGACAGTACAGGTCTAGTTCGATAGCTTTTATTAGCTTCCAACCACAGACAGAATCCTGCCAGACTGAATCTAAACTCCTCAAGCCAGCAAGCAAAACCCCGCAAATTCCTTAGGGTGGTGCCAGTCTCATCTTCTTAACCTTCCCACGCTCCTGCTGGGGGCTAAGGCAATGCTATCTCCCCGAGCGCGGCCTTCATCGAAGCATTCCATCACACCACCCTACATTTTAATTGTCTACTGCAGTTCACAAAGTTTAAATGCCACCTACCATAGTAAGCTGGATTTTTCAAAGCTCTGATATAGAGGAAAGTCGATCTCATCCATTCTAAAGCTATGTTCACATCAGTGATGGTGTGAAGCACTATTTCAGCATTTAGGTGCTCAATTAGATGTTTGTGCAAACTAATACATGCACACAAACACACACACACAGAGGGAAAGAAAATAAGTAACAAGATACAAATTAAATGCATAAAATATATATTATTAGCAATACAATTTATTCTTAAATAGATAACTAGTGATTTGGGATGTAGTGCTGAACCCCTTAAAATATAAATATTTAAAAGAATAATAAGTTTAAATAAGTAATAGTTAAATATTAAAAGATAAATACTTGGTTTCATTTCTTCATGGGAGAGCTTAAAGAAATGTTGCATGTCATCCAGGAAAAAAACCTGGCAGCCTAGTATGGTCTGAATTCTTCCAGAGACCAGTCTAGGTCTTGAATTCTCTAACTAAAATTTCCAGTCTAAGTAGCAATCCTTATCAAGACCTCAGGTACGCTAAACATTCTACTCAGGTGGTAGAAGCTTGAGACACCGCAGCTCTAAATATGAAATTAAATATGAAACAATCTGAGTTTAAACATGGATTTGTCTTGGTTGCCCTTATGACATATGCAGGAATGCAATCCTGTTGACACCTCTTGATCTCTTGGTAACTTTTGATAATGTTGATTATGGTATTTTGTTGGAGTTCTTGATGGAGCTGGGGGTTGGAGATGCTGCTTTACTATCTCTGAAGGTTCTGTTCCCATTTTTCCAGGTGCTACTAAACAGTAGCACAAGGAGACTTATGCTCTACTCACTGGAAATTAGCCTGTGGGGTTCTATAAGATTTTATCTTGTCTTCAGTATGATTTAATACCTTGATGAAAAACACTGCATCCATTGAAGGATCATTGTCAACAGTTTTACTTTACTTTTACTTTTCTGGGAGCTTGAGATTGGAGTATCTCCAGGGCCTCTGAAAGTCACCAGGCAGTAAGAGACTGGATAAGAGATAAATTGAGATTCAACTTGGACAAGATGAAGTTGTTTCTGGGTCCGGAATTGGACTTCAGGATTTGAGAAAAATGCCTGTCCTCAATAGTGATGCACTTATCCTTAAGGATCAGGTATATGATTTTGGGGTCTTCCTGGATCCAGCATTGATGCTAAAGAGGCACACAACATCAGTGGTGATGAGGGCTTTTATCAGCTGAAGCTGATAAATCATATCCCTATCTGGGGGAAGTAAATTTGGCTTTGATGACTCACATACTTGTTACCTTAGGATTGGAATACTGCAGTGCACTCTTTGTGTGGTAGGCCTTGAAGGTATTCTGGAAATTGTGGCTGGCTCAGAATAGGTACCCAGCACGAGTAGTGTCTGATGCCTTTCAAAGGTGTCAGATAATTCCATGTTACAACAATTTCACTGGCTGCTGGTTCCCTCCTGAGCCCAACTGAAGGGGTGCATAATGGTGTATTAACTCTTACTTAAAGGACTGTCTATATTGTATAGTCCATCCCCCGTGCTTAGATTATCAATAGGATGCATCTGACATCAATGACTGATGCTGCTTTCTCTGTGGCAGGACATGGTTTATGGAACAAACTATCATTAGAAGAAGCCCCCTCAGTACAAATTAGGAGAGAGCTCAGAAATACCTGTTTAACCTTTTATCTGAACTGTTTTTAACATTTTAAAATTGTGTTGTTTTATTGTTTTAATGTGTTTTGTTTTAATTATATTTCTGGATGCTGCCCTGGGCTGTTAAGGTACCAGATGGCTTATAGATGTGCCAAACAAAAAATTAAAACAACATATTGGCCCTGTGATCATTTGGGATAGCTTCATACTTCTTACTCTTATCAGGCCCATTGTGAAGAGTTATTTAGCGCCATAAGCCCAAGGGACTTAAAAACCCATTCTGCCAGCTCAGTCATGTACTCTGTTAGATAATATCATGTTTGGTACACTAATATAATCCCCAATTATTCCTGGACGCAAGCTTGATATACACATATTCAGTATGAACTAGTTCTTATATAGCTATCTTGGTAAGGAATAAGTTTTTATGGACTCCAAACATACTGCTTCCCCTAGCCTATTCAACTATGAAGTATCCTACTGGAAAGAAGCTGGGGCCCAACCATATCTCTCTTATACAGGGCAAGTTGATTCCCTCATCCAAACAGGGTTTTATGAGTTCCACGTCTTCCATGACTTACATATGCAGGGTTTTATATAATTTTACATGACTACATAGTGGCCCAGATTCAGATTCAAATTACTTCATACTTTGGGAGTAGGACAATAAAGAATTTGCATATCACCATTTTTAGTATCCAATGCTGATTTTCTCATCTAGCAGCAGCAAAATAACCTTAAAATGCATATGAAGAATTGCAACAAAAACTTGCTCCTCTTCTATTCAGATTATTACAGTAAACTTTCAGTGAAAACACTGTGTGGATTATTTGCCTTATTGCTTACTATTCTGCTACATGCTTGGAAGACAAAGTTTTTCCAAACTTTTTTCCTCACTGGACAATCTTCATGATCCTAGAGAAACATTTCTTACTGATAATCAAACAAATGTGGACAATATTTCTAACTTCACACTAAAAACAATTTAAGTTACCTGCTTTCTATTGTATCTGCACCATTTAACATTTGAACATACTTGTCTCTTGTACTTAGCCTTGTCATAATAACTGCTGTTGCTGTTGTATCAAACTGCAGAAAAATATATACAGTACACTTTCAAGCATAATAGAAAGTAAGTAAACTGAAGTCTTTGGGGTTTGTAATTCTGAAGGCTTTAGGAAAGATTATTATAATATTAAATCAAGGAACTATTTTCCCAAGTCTATTATTTTTTATTGAAAATCATAATAGGGAACATCTGAAGCTCAAATAAGTTAAAGAAACACTTTAACTTTAAAGTATTTAAAGTTCACTTCAGTTAAAGAAACACTTTACAAAGATAATGAGCAAGGATTATGCTTCATCCTGTATTACAATATTATAAATAAGTATAAAACCAGGGCTCTCATTTAAGAAATTTATATGATCAATAAGGAGTATGGGCTGAACACTGCTCTAATAATTTCTTCAATAAGCTCACAGAAAGAACATTAAAAGTATCAAGTTTTGGTTCTGTCTAGGAATAGAATTATATGAAAATTGCACAAAATATTAAAGTTACCAGTATTAGGAACAAAAACATATAGAAGACTGGTTCCATTACACAGTAGTACACTTCATATACACACTCCTTACAGCCTTGCTTGCGAGTCGCATAAGTTAACATGTAAAATTAGAGCACTCTAGCCAAATGTTACAACAAACAGTATGAACTGCTGATACTTATATGAGAGTTCTTTTTTCTATTGATGTTTTACAGATTATTCTTAATTCAGAAACATATTTAATCTGCAATTTCAAATCTTAGCAACATCTATGAGTTTTCTAGTAAACAAAGCTATATTAATTATTCAACAATAGCTCTAGAGTGGTAATAAAAAAACTTTAAAAATAAGATGGTAGAACATTCACTTAAAACATAATTACTATAGCAAATATGAGAGCCAGTTTGGTGTAGTGGTTAAGGCATGGGCTAGAAACCAGGAGACCGTGAGTTCTAATTCCACCTTGGGCACAAAGCCAGCTGGGTAACCTTGGGCCAATCAAACCTTCTCAGCCCTAGGAAGCAGCCAATGGCAAACCATTTCTGAAAGCTTGCCAGGAAAACTGCAGGGACTAGTCCAGGCAGTTGCTAAGAGTTAGCAATGACTCAACAGCACCAAAAAAAAAAAAAAAGCAAATACAGTGGTACCTCGGTTCACGAACGCTTCTGTTCACGAACAATTTGGTTCACGAACAGCTCCGGTCGCAAAAATTTGCCTCCGTTCGCGAATGCCGGATTGGGTTATGAACAGGATCCGCGGCCATTTTCCCTCCCATGACACATGGTCGCGGCTTCCTGTAGGGAGGGGGACTCTCCCTCCAAGCAGTAACCGCCTCCCCACCCGCCTTCCTGTCCTCCACGCCAGAAGTCGCGTCGAGCAAGGTTAGCTTTCTGTCTTCGTACTGTACTTTGTGTCATATTTTTGCAGTTTAAAAAAAAAAAAACATGGTTCAGAATGGATTAACCGTAATTACATTGAACCTTATGGGGAAATTTGATTCGGGACGTGATCAAAAATCAGTTGGTGACCAAATTCGGGGTCAGAACGGGTTAACCCTAATTACATTGAACCTTATGGGAAAATCTGATTTGGTTCACAACCAATTCGGTTCGCGACCAGAGTCGCGGAACGAATTAAGTTCGTGAACCGAGGTACCACTGTATATTAAAAGGCTAACTTTTACTAGTTCCATATAAAACTTGAAGAAAAATTCATCTTACTTGAGGTCTTCCTGCTCTTCCAATCATTTGCAAAATATCAGTTTCACTGTACTCCTGAAACATTCCTCCAGCATAATGCATTGTTGATTTTATAACTACCAGATGTGCTGGTAAATTTACTCCCATGGCAAGTGTACTAGTAGTGACTGCAAACATCAAATAATCAAACTGTTACAAGAGATGAGGTTTAGAAAGCAGTAGATGTAAGTATATTTCTGTAATGTATTGAACTTTCTCTCTTTCAATACAATGCAGTGACACAAAAAAGTTTTAAGCTTACTCATTCAATTCTTCATCTTATAACATTATATATTATATTCTGCTGACACAACCCCTATTATTTCAACCAAGTATACTGTGTCGTGCTGTAGCAAGATATTTTATTTTATATATATCATATGCAGCAACAGTGTAAGTAACTAGTCCACTGTTGGCACACAAATCTAAAACACTGGAAAGTGGAGAATATTTGTAGCTCAGGGTTAAAATGTTGGGATGCTGATGTTTGCGGAGCTTGGTTTCTTCTTCCAATGTTTCATTACCAAACTAGCTAACTTCATTAGTGCTCTGACACAAGGGAGTACAGTTTACACACATAAAAGCCAACAAACCCCACTTGCTTGTGTCAAAACACTGACAATGTTACTAGTTTAGTAATGAAACATCTATAAGAAGAAAACCAAATTCAGTGAACAAGAAGATCCCAATACTAGAAAGTATTATTAGCAGTAAAGCTTTAGACACAAAGAAATTATTGCTAATCATACAAAAACTACCACCTGCCAGAAAATCACAGACCATAACATTGTACAAATATAGTCAACTAGCTATCCTTTGGAAATATAATAGGACCTATTATATAATAGGAATGAAATAATTAAATAAATATATCCAGCTCCACCTGCTATAGCATATCTTTCAGTGACTTTGGACAGTAGTTACATATTTGTTCTAAAGATCTACTGGAAAACTAGTTATCAACTGTTTTTAAAGGATTAATGAGAAATACAGTTTCACATATAATTTATTTATCCATATTCTTCCAAGGTAGCATATGTGCAGTTATACTGTTTTAGCCTTGTAAACCTGATTGTCCTGAATTAGCCAAACTAAAATTCAGAAAATATGCAACTAAATAGGAATTTGAGTCCAAGCCCTCTTGTTCATGTCCATAACCATATTCACTTTCCCATGCTGTGCTGCCTTTGCATTTAGATAACTTTGAATAGCAATCTTTTTTTATATAATTATTAATTCACAAGCAGGCCCTCTTAGAAATTCATAGAAACCCAGAGCATTTCCAGCTTTGGAATTTCATAGTTATAATATAATAAAAATTAAAAATGACAGCAAATAAAAATACAGTGCAAAAAACAAAACAAAACACCTCACTTAAGTGAGACTTAACTTCAATATTTTTAAGTGAAAAAGGGGCAAATGCCTAAATCTAAGCCTTACCTTTGAAAGTGAATTGTGAGCCAAATTGTCCTCCTGCCCCCTCACCACATTTATAAACTATCATGGCAAATTCCATTTTTACAAGTTAACATTTCATAAATTAAGATTATCCCAGTAAAAATAATGAACTCCAGGCTCAAATTATCCTACTTTGGACATATTATGCAAAAATCTAGCTCTCTGGAGAAAACTCTAATGCTGGGGAAAGTGGAAGGAAAGAGAAGAGGACAACCAGCAGCAAGGTGGATGGACTCAGTTATAATAGTGATGAATGCATTGTTGGGAGACCTGAAAGGCCAGGTTCGTCATGGAGAAGTTCTATCCATGTGATTGCTAAGCATTAACACTGATGTGATGGCACATAATCACTCAATCAATCACATGTTGACTTTTACAAGCCTCTTAACTTTTTAAAAGAATAAAGTATCAAAATTATTTTTATTCTGAAATGCCTTGTACTCACAAAGAACAGGTATGTCTCCCATATTAAAAGCTGCTTCAATTATTTTTCTGTCAGACACTTCTACTCCAGCATGATGATAAGCCACTCCGCATATTAAGAGATCTATAAATGAAATTCAAACTGTAAATATTATTTTTTTTTCCTTATACATAAATAATTATAATTCTCCAATAAGCATAACCTACATACCCCTAAGCTTGGCTTCTTTTATTAAATTTGCAGATCTTTGTAATCTTAAAGGGGAGAACAAGAAAATATGGCACTTACAATAAGTCATTAAATAAGTACAAAAAAGGTAAAAAGGTAAAAAGTTTTGTTGACAGATTCCCCCCACTTGATTTCTTCGTAATGATATACTTCAAACTGGACGGGTATGAAAAATAGAAGAACCCCATTTATCTCCTGAAGTAAGTGTTACTAAAATATTTTCACCCATTTCATGTCAGCAATAAATAAACATTAGTAGTTCAGAAAAGGCTACAAATAAAATTTCCACTATTTTTAACTCCATATTGTTCTTCTCATACAACTACTCTTCTTCCTTCTTCAATTAATACATACTTTGTCACCAGGCTTGGAAATCTGGGTGTGTGGTAGAACCTGTACAGTGGTTGAGTGTTGTTGACGTTTTGTATACCATGGCTGCAGATTATGTTGTATGATTTTTATATGGTTTTATATGATTTTTATATGGCTTTATACTGTAATTCTTTTTTGTTTCATTTTTATTTGTAAGCTGCCCAAAGTCATATATTTGAGATGGGCAGCTATATAAACTGAAATACCAACCAACCAACCAACCAATCAACCAACCAACCAACCAACCAACCAACCAACCAACCAAATACTTTTACTGTACTCATACAGAGAAAGATCTGTATGGAATACGCAACTGAAGCAGTAAGTTTACCAATGAAGAAATTGACTTCAAATCAATGAAGTGTATTTTTAAGGAATTTTTAAGACTATTATGTAGAGATTAGAAAAACAATGAAAATATTCAGTACCAATGTTCTAGTTGTTGGTGTCTATTACATGACAACTGCAGAGCACAGAGGGAAGATTTACTTTAGACATTCAAGAAGCAATTGCTGTACAAAAGGATGAATTTAATTACATCATAAGCAAGTGGTCTGATGTTATTAATTTGCATTCCCTGAAATAGTGCTATGAAAAATATCCTTAGCTAAATCACTTCATTATCTAATCAACACATGCTGTGAACTTGGTAGTACTGATTCTATAGCAGACCATTATAAATTGATGAGAAGGCACAGGTTTTGCTACATATATGAGTATGCATATGTAGTAACTAGGAGAAAGCCTGCATTACAAGGTACCTTTGTTTCTGTCCTATAGTCATAATAAATTTAGCATCTTTTGCTAGTACAGAAGCAGCCTGCTGCACTCCTTTCCTTGTGGCACAGAACTGTAAATAAGAAAATCCATTGTTTATAATAATTCTGAAATATACACTAGAACATGACAATTGTTAAGGGGAAAATTACAATGCATACCACAAGTGTTGGCTTTTGTTCAGAATATGTTTGTATAACACTAGACACTTTATAGTTAAGTGTTAAGTCAAATTTGAATTCAGTTTGATTGCTACTGCAGGGAAATCCAAGCACAACTTTGTGAAGCTTCACTGGACGGTGTCTTTCATCTATTTTCAGGCATACAGCAGGCCTCTTGCCATCTGAAAGCCATTCTGCAATCTTTAAAGAGAAAAGAAAACATGTTAGGATTGAAATTGGAAAAAAGTGCCTTGGGCTGCAGTCCTGAAAGTACTTGCTCAAGAGGAACTGTACTTTAATCATGAAAGCTCCACTGGCACAAATATTTTTAGATTTACTGTACTGGGTATTCAGTGTGCTTATCTGCGTTATGAATACAAAGTACTGTTCCAGAATTTTTACCATGATTTACCAGCTAATACTGCAAAAGACTGCCTACACAGTCTTTCTGCTGTGACACAATGCTTATACATCCATGGCATAACAGTCAGAAAAACTGAGTAGAAAATGCAGTAACTGTAAATATTGAGAAAAATATAACAATACAATTTCAAAGATCATTTGCACTGATTTATTTGGCTGTTCCATGCAACACGGGAATCAGAAGTTATCAACATGAATGTAGTAAATGAGTGATCCCTTATTCACTCAGGTAGGAGATGGCAAACCCTTCACTCCTCCATATTCAACCAAATAGCCAATACACATATCCTAGAAGCCTAAGCAAACAGACAGGTGAATCCGTGACTTCAAATGCAAGCATGTACACCTGGGATTATCTACAACTTTTTTTTTAGCTAGAGAGAACAAACACTTTGGTGTTTCTGGTATTCTGACCTTTGGGAGGTAGTAATAGTGCTGATAGAATTTTCCTAAGCAAAACCAGGAGGAGATTCATTGTTTCCCCTTCTGTTTAAAAAAATCTATCTTAAAACAAATAAGAGGGAAGTAGCTAGACTCAAAAGGGAGCAGAACACTCAGAAAGGACCAAGGAGAAAGAACACACAGAAGAGAAAGAGTGATTGCAGAAAGATGTAAGCAAGATAAAGACTGGAAATAGCCACATGGGCTTGATAGGCTAGTTTCCAGGAGAAGCAGACAGCCAAGAAATGCATGAGCAGGAGGGATTGTGGCAAGAGCAAAGCTAACCATTTCTGATACTGGAAGTGAGGAAGGGTGACAAGTCAGAGCTAAGAAAATCTTCTGGCAGCATAAGAGGACTGTTTGCAGGAACACATAAAGATTTCTACGTGATCAGAGTGCGACCCATGATAAAAGCAGGGTAAAGTGTTTCTGGGTTGGAGGTGAGATAAGGCACTGAACTATGAGCCAGAATTCTTTAGGGAACCAACAGGAGCTAACAGGAAGTGCTTCTACAACCCTGACTGAAGGTTGCAATCTATGGGAGTCAAGGATGTTAGGACCAACTAGCTGGATAAGCACAGTAAGAGAAGTCCATCCTCTCTTAGGTAAGATTAGGCTTAAATTTTGCTTTTAGATTCTTTTGTTTTAAGGTATGTTAGTCTGATGCATGGTGATTGATATTCTGAATGTGTCTGATAATTGTTTCAAGAAATTTTCCCTTTTTTGTGTCAGTAGCTTTACTTTCCTTTATGCTAAGTCAACTTTTGCAAGTTTTGTGTCATCTTAAATTATTTTGAATCACAGATCTGTGTGAATCCCTCCTGATCTGCGTTCAGTCCTGTCAAAGCATCTTATATTTGAAGTGCTATTTACGATGTTATCAGCACTAAATGCCTTATTCCATCCAATTCTAATTGTCTGGATATTTGACCACCTAGCTGTCTTTCTATTTTTAATAATTACAATATTCAACATTGGTCATTGTTTCACTTCCTCAAAAGGAGACAGGGTTTTAATTTTTCTTTAGAAACCTTTTGTAATCTGTAGAATTTGAAACTTCTCCAGTGACTTCAAAGAGCCTGGTAAAGAGCACTTTATGGGTAGCAGACCTACACCATCTTGAGGACAGAGTATGCCATTTTATTTTGGTTCCTTCCTTCCTTCCCTCCTGTATGCTATTACTCTGTAATTATCTCCTTTCACACTTTAAATATTAAAATGCAGATATTAAGTGTAATTTTTAATATTTAAAAGTAATTTTTTTACATTTAATTTTTTTTTTTCCAAAGAAGGATAGAACAGTGATAACGGAGAATTTCAATTATGCTATCTTGGGATGCATTTAAAGAAGCACAGAATCCAGATCGTGGGAAGTATCTGTTCCATTCTCCCCTGGCTGATCAAACTCCACATAGAGGCTTTTGGCACTACAGTTCAAAAAAGACAGTGACAAATTGGAGCAAGTGCAGAAAGTTACCAGATGAGACACCTGGAAACCAAACCCTACAAGAATGGTTAAAGGATCAGGAGAGATATGACAGCAGTCTGAATATCATATCTGAATGTCATGTCACACAGAAGAGGGAGTGAATGTATTCTTTATTAACAGTTAAAACTACAGTGAAACAGGTTCAGGCTAGACATCAAGAGGGACATAGTGATTGAATGAGCTTTTAACCAGTGGAACAAGCTGCAAGTGCAGTGGTTCATGGCATGGACACCAGATGAGTGTCCCCTGGAAGATAGGTGGTGGCAGCAAGAACATCCAAATGGTTTTCCCCAAAGCAGGAGAAAGGATCAGGATATGAAGACCCAGGAAGTTTCTGGAAGAGGCTACAGCACTTTGCTGCAATTACCTTTGAAAAAGAAAAGTTGAATGGTATTTGTAAAACAGTGGAAAATAATGGAACTATTGTTTGAATCTTTGTTGTTGTTGTTCAGTCGTTAATAAAACAGAATATTTTGTCTCATAAATATACAATACTTTAGAAAAAGTCTAATAAGGGTTAGTTGCAATAGCCTTGTATTTGGATGGAATTCAAAGTTTGAATATTAATTCAGATGATTTTGACTCATCCTTTTAATATATTTTGGGCTGAAATTGTCAAAATATATACTATTGGATTGAAATTCACAATCCAATAGTATATATTTTGGCAACCATGGAAACCATGCTGACTGAGGTTCTAGGAAGAAAATGCAGCTGTAAACATATAATTCCCCCTTCAAGTCCTGCTGTGCTCCCTCATCATAGTTGAGGGAGCACAGGGGAGTGTTCCTGCAAGGGAGAAGTGAAGAATGTCAGGATTGTATGCCAAGTCCCAACAGGGTCATCCAAGATATGAAGGTCATCCTAGCTAAACAAGCAGCAGTGCTATAGGAAGATGCTGGTGGTGGATAATCATTTTAGTGACAACAGCAAAGGAATAATTTTATACTATGTGGAAGAAGGCAAAGGTAAACCACTCATATATTTTACCAAGAAAAGCACATGGATAGACAAGATAAAGTGACTGATAACATAGTGCTGGATGATGGGTCCCTCAAGTTGGATGGCACTCAACATTCTACTGAGGAAGAGCTCAGGATTTTTTGGAGTACTATTGATATTTATGCTTCAGCTAAATTAAAGCCTTCCAGATATCTAGTTGCTAATGTTACCACACAGGAAAGAAAATCCAAAGCTGCAAAGGCAGAATTACTGTGGGAACACACAATGTTAGAAGCATAAACATAGGAAAGCTCAACACAGTGAAAGATGCAATGGATCAACTACATATTGACATTTAAGGCATCAGCAAATCAAAATGGACTGGAATTGGACATGTTCAGGTCAGAAAATCATAATGTTTACTATGCAGGACAAAAACAACAAAGAAGGAATGGAGTTGCTGTCATAGGAAGGCTATAACAAAGACAATAGTTGGGTCCAATGCAGTCAATGACTGAATAATATCAATTAGACTTTGTGGACAATCTTTTAATATGATTATCCAAGTTTATGCTCCAACCATTGAAGCAGAAGAAGACGTTGACAAGTTTTATGGTCAAGTTCAACCTGAAATCAAGCAAACATGCAAGCAAGATATGCTGCTTATGATTGTAGACTGGAATGCCAAAGTTGGAAATAGTAAGAAGGAATATATAGTTGCACCATATGGCCTAGGAAACAGAAATGAAGTGGAAGAACAACATCTGTTTCTGCCAATCCAATGATTTCATCATAGCTAACAGACTTCAAATGACCAAATTGTGACTATATATGTGGGCATCAGCAGATGAAGTACACAGAAATAAAACTGGTTATATTATTGTTACAAGGAGGTGAAACAGTTACAACCAAAAGATGTGGGCAGGGCCCGAGTGTGGAACAGATCACAAACTGCTTGTGTGCATGTCTAAGTCAAGCTAAAGCGGAACAAAGCCACCCATTTCTATGATATGATCTTGAGGATATACTCATCATTTTCAAGGATCATCATTTCAAGGATCAGGAATCAATTTAAAGTACTGAAATTCACTGATAAGGAACCAGAGGAACTGTGGAATGAAATTAAAGAAGCAAAGATGGATGTGAAAAGAAACTGCCAAGGACCAAGAAAAGGAAAGCAAACTTTGATCTGGATGTCAGAACAAAAGGTAGAAATCACCAAGAAGAAAAGAGAAGAATTTCAGAGAGCTTAGAAAAGATAAGCAGCAGTATTACAACTACATCTGTAAAGATACTGAAGATGGAAAAACATGGAAAAGCAAGGAAAGTCTTCCAGAAGACTTCTGAATTCAGAAGGAGGTTCTAACTTCAAATTAATATGCTAAAAGATGCCAGTAGTGAGTCAGAGAAGATTAAACAAAGATGGAAGGAGTATACTGTATGGTAAGGATGTCCAAACTAATTAGGATCATACAAGATACCTTAGAAGATATTCCCTATTTACAAAAACTCTTACTACTAGAAGATGAAGTTTAATCAGCTCTCTGGTCATTACTAAGTTGGAAGTCTACAGGAACTGATCTACAGAAATATGGCAAGCAACAGAAGAAATATCTGTAAATGTCCTAACCAAACTTTGCCAGGAAATCTGGAGAACACAGTGAGCAAAAGATTAGAAGAGGTCAGTCTACATACCGGTACCAAAGAAAGGAGACTTAACAGAGTGTGCAAACTATCCCACAATATCCTTAATTTCATGTTAGCAAAATAATTAGGATCATCAATGCAGATTAGAGCTCTATCTGAAAAGGGAAATGCCAAATGTTCAAGCTGGTTTTAGAAAAGACCAAGGAACAAGATACATTATTGCTGATACATGCTAGATAATTGAGAAAGCCAAAGAATAGCAAAAAGAAATCAATATGTGCTTAATTGACTATGGAAGGGTCTTTGATTGTCAAATTGTGGAATGTCCTCAGGAAAATGGAATCCCAGAACATCTCATTAATTTTAAACTATCACAACTGTCTTTCCTTTACAACAATAAAGAAATCAATTGACAATTGTCAACATTTCTCTTCTTTGGATGTTAACAGAGATAGCAAGCAGTGGAACAGAGAGAAAAAAGCTTTTTGAAGTATAAAAAGAAAAGTTAATTCATGATTCTTACATCTTCTGCATTTGGAATTGTTGCAGAAACTGCCACAAATCTCATGGGTGATACTGAATTAGGATTGTCAGAACTTTGTGAGAAAGAAGACTGAACAGTTTTCATCCGGCTGACCACAACTTCAAGAGTAGCACCTCGGCTCTCATCTTTTACAACATGTACCTATGGAATTAAATACAACTGTATATAAAACATCTACTGCTTTCTTTCTTTATATTTTAAGTCATCTGTTACTACTTTACCTCATCAATGAGAATAAGCCTCACTAGCTGAACTAAAGAGTTATCTCTCCACTTTCTAGTCATGCTATCCCACTTTTCCTAAAGGATAATAGAAAAAAGTAACATTGTATTACAATCTAAATTATTAATTTTATAGGAATTTTAAAAAGATATTGTTGATACTGTCAATCAATATTACTACAGCCAGCAATTAACTTTAGCATTATAAATACTGACAATTATTTCAATATGACTCTGTTCCAAGCTAGCAGCATTTTTATAAAAAAAAAAGGACCGCAGATCAAATTCAAACAGAATTTCAGAGTAATCCAATACATTGTACAAAGCAATGCTGCATTTTAACTTTTCAAATTTAATTATTGTATAACTCTGTTCTACACACCAGCAAAGAAACCTCTCATGCATGCTATGTGACAAATTCATAGTACAGCTACAGGTAAATCAACTAGAGACTGATCAGATTTATTTCTAAACATAAAATAACCTGAATAGTACTGAATATTTCCAGTCAACAAAACCAATATTAACTAGATTTTGAAACCTACTGGTGTAGTCAAAATAATGTGAGCATGCTGTATTTCAAATAAGTCATCCATTGCTGTATCTCCTGTTAGCTCCTTACAGATAAGTCCAATGGGTCCAAATTTTTCTTTCCAGTCATCAAAACGCTGACTGCATAGAGCTTTTATTGGAGCCACTAAAAACAATACCAAGTGTTGTGAGAGAACAAGACATCCACAAAATATCTCCAGAGCTTTCCACTTTTTTTTTCACAAGTTAAGATCTTAAATTCCTTTGAATGTCACAATTACTTTCAGGGCTATACTCCAATGATTATTCATATATGTCTTCTAGTTCTTTCAGGAAACCTGTATATTCTTCAAAATCTAAAGTTTTCTCTAAAGTTTTAAAAAAGCATACATTTTTGTTTTAGAATACTTATTAATTTTATAATAAATCAACATTTAAAGAGAGCCATTCTACATTATTGGGGAGATTAACTGTGGTGCTGTTAGATATTAAGAATTTCTTCTTTGCAGCAGATTTTCATTGTCATCAGCAAAGAACAATTATTCTGATGGCAGTACAGAAATTGACATACTGAGAAGGACTAGGTGAGACCTTACATCTGGTGGATCCAAGCCCCTTTATTTCTCATGCCGCCAGAAAGTACAAAAATATTTGCCAAACTTGAAGCTTCTGGATTTATTTTCCTTGCTATTGAAACCAATAAAATAAATGTTTTTACAGAAAAAAGGCAATGAATGCAAAGGAAATCCCACTCTCTGTGCAGATCTGTTTCTGCCTCTCTGTGTACCGCAGAAAGAGTGGAGTCCAATCATTACATATCACTGCCTGCCTAAAACAAGGGTCACCTTTCTCTGTGCAGGAAAAATTTCCAGTATAAAGTGACACAGTCAAGAAGCAAAGTTTAGCCCAGAGGACTAAGCTTTGGAGGAAGATCTTCCTATATCTGCAACCTTGCCCACTGAATCAATTTGGGAGGAGGCATAGGTTTCTAACTGCTGTCCTAAGAGGCCTTCCAAATCAAAACTTCTGAAAGGATAAGTCAACAACATTATGCACAACTATAAAACAAAAAACAAAACATCTTTAAGATGTATAAACATAGTGTTGTTGCTGCCATAAGACTACATGCAATGACCAAAACACAACATAAAACATCAAGCAAAAATAATTTTATCAGCGATAATAATAATTTCAACATGCAGCATACTTACTATATACAATTTTAACATTTAACCAAGGTACTGGCACCTTGATTAATAATCTGGTAATTGCAAGCTCAAACATTACAGTTTTTCCAGAACCAGTTGGTGCACAGATTACAAAATTTCTGTCTGTGTAAAGGAGCTAGAAAAGAGTAACAGATAGTAAATATAGCACAGCAGTCAAACACATCCATTTTGACTTTAAAAAAAGACGTTTTTTTAAACATGAGAAGAAATAAAGGAGCTCAAGTCAGAATATTTTATTTTTCCTTTGTATTTGCCACTGAGCAATTGTGAAGAATATATAGTATCTAAAATCATTATGGGACATGGTCTACAATAGTGTTGCTAATATAAAACCAATTTTCAAGTCTCAGGAGGAAATAGTACACATAGGAGAAAAGCTTGTACGCAATAATCTGCCTTTAAAAATATATAATAAAAAAATAAAACTGTTAATCATATAAATTCCTATCAATGTAGGAATTTGAAATATTTATTTTCCTGTATAAATTGCTTATGGTAAAATCTTATGTTTATCAAAAAGTAAATCCCATTAATAGGAAGGTATAAGATTGCAGCCTTGGGCAATTATGACATTCAAAGAGATTTTGGAAAACATAGCTCATAAATTTGCTCATTACACTCTAAAAATATTTCTTTGCCACTGTATCTGACCATAGGTCACAGATCACAGCAAGAAAAGGACGTCTGTTGAGATTTTAGCAGGCTGCTGTAAATAACAATGGTCATGTAGTTTGATAGAAGACAACAAATTGTGCAAATCTCAGGAGCATAATATAGGGTGAGACTGTATTTCCATGGTGACAGGCCACCGGAAGTATGATGGGAGGCATTGGGCAAGCTGTTCCAGGTGAAGGTTGGTTTTAGGGAAGTTTTGGAGATGGTGGTGGGGCCAGAACTACAGTCCTAGAAGAAATGGATTTTCTAGACTCTTTTCAGACTGAGTTGGAAATCACATTGGTTACCCTGCTGGACCATCTTTATTGGGATCTAGAGAGAGTGCACCCCTCCTGGTCCTATTAACATTCTTAGTGGCATTTGATACCATTAATTATGGCATCCATCAGAGCTCCTGTGACAATTGGGGTTTAAATGCATGTTTTTCAGTGGTTCTGCTCCTGTTTGAGTGGGTGGTTCCAGTCAATGTGCAAGGGGTAGGAATGGCCACACCCATGATTGCCCCAATGTAAGGTGCCACAAGCTGTCTCCTCAATGCTATGTAATATCTACTTGAAATTGCTGTGTTAGGTCACCTATTGGTTTGGAGTAAGGTGTCATCATCTGCAGATGTTACTCAATTGTATAACACTCCAGGCCAGACTGGAGATGCAGTTGAAGTCCTGGCCTGATGTCTGGAAGCTGTTAGGGCTTGATGGGTTTAAACAACCTCAGATCAAATCCCTGCAGCATGAAGCTATTGTTTGTTGCTGACAGATCTGGCTTATTACTGGTTGCAACTGACTCAGAATAGGATTACACTTCCCCTAAAAAAACAGGTGTGTGACTTGAAATTCCTCCTGAACGTGCAGTCCCTGATGAAGCAGTGAGTGGAGACAATGGTCAGGGGCATTTTGTCCAAGTTTGGTAGGTGTGTCATTTGAGAGCCTTCCTGAATTAGAAGGTGAGACAACAATAATGCGATCTATATGGGTTACTTCTGAAGATAAACCAGAAACTGTAACTGGTCAAAAATGTCATAGCTCATCTGCTAACTGGATTACAGATTTAACAATATGACATCAATGCCGCAGTCACTGCATTGGTTACCATTTTACTTCCAGGCTTATTATCTTTGAAGCCCTACATACTTGATTCCTGGATTCTTACAGGACCATCTTTCCTGGCAAGATTCGGCCTATACTACACACTCTTTTGAGGGAGGGGATGCTGAGGGTTCCCACCTAATAGGAAGTGATGTAAGTGTGACCTGATGATGCTCCTTCTCAGTGGATGCCCCACACTCCATGATACTTTGCCTCCTGAAATAAAGAATGATCCTAACCTCCTGGCTTTGAAGAATGTGCTTAGGATTTTACTATTCTGCAGGGCACTTGGGTGCTGAGGATGGAAGGGCTACCTCTGAGTTTTTAAAATTATTTATTGTGTTTTAGTTCTTGCTGTAGTTACTGTAAGCTGCCTTGAGTCCAAGGAAATCAGTGATAAGTAAAATCATGTATAAATAAATAAATTGGAGTTATGGTAATACAATGAATTATGTTATGAAATTGACAACAAAGATACTACTTTGCACATTCCAAAGAATGTAAGAATAGTTTAATACCAGCATTATTAAAATTAGCTCATACTTACATCATCCAAAGCCTTGGACTGAATATAATTAAAATAAGGGAACTCTTTGAAAATATTTCTAAACTGAATGGCTTAAAACTCATATTAAGGAGTGAGACATCTTAGTGAAGTATGGATATAATTTCATCTAAACTTAAGAATAAAGACCTTCCAATTTTCCCCATTTGCTCTGCATTTCATAAAATAGGTCTTGAAACAAAGGAGAAAAGCAGGAGAAAACTGAAAGAAGAAAACAGATATCTTGGGAAAAATCTGTAATAAATATTTATAAAAATACTGATTAACTTGCCAAGCTTAAACATTATTCATTATATGGGTAGAATAATCCAATGGCCCTGCTATGCTAGTGGCCCACTAAAGCCATACAATAATACCTCAATCTATAAAATAACATAGAGATGCTTATTATTAATGTGGGTCATGGCTCTAAGTATAATGAGTTTGCTCAATTAGCTTTCCTGAGACTATGCAGCCATATACAGTGGTACCTCAAGATACGAACGCCCCATCTTACGAAAATTTCGAGATACGACCAACTCCGGCCGCAAAAATTTACCTCAACATGCGAACTCCACCTCAATCTACGAACCGGATCCGCGGCCATTTGCCCTGCTGCCATGCGGTCGCGGCTTCCTGTGGGCGAGATCGCGGTAGCAAGGAGATGTTCAGTGAGGCTTTTGGTGTGTTTTGTGGCGTTTGGAAGGTTTTTGGTGTGCTTGTCAGCATGGCTCCAAAGAAAATGCAGAGCGGGCGTGGCAAGAATAAGGCTTTGAAGAAGAAAGTGACAATCGAACTGAAGGACATTACAGAAAAGCACGATCGTGGGGTTCGTGTGACTGATCTGGCCGCGGAGTATAACATGGCGAAGTCGACCATCTCGACTATTTTGAAGAATAAAGATGCCATCAGAGAAGCTGATGTGGCAAAAGGAGTAACAACCTTAATGAGGAAGAGGACACAAGCGCTGGAAGAGGTGGAAAAGCTGTTGTTAGTGTGGCTGAATGAGAAACAGCTGGCAGGTGATAGCGTGAGGGAAGCTATCATCTGTGAAAAAGCCAGGAAGCTGCACAGTGATTTACTGCAGAAAAACCCCTCTACCAGCACAGCAAGTGAGGAATTTAAAGCCAGCAGAGGCTGGTTTGAGAAATTCCACAGGAGAAGTGGCATCCACAATGTGGCAAGACATGGAGAGGCTTCCAGTTCTGACAAGGCTGCTGCAGAAGCCTACAAGGAAGAATTTGAGGACTTCATAAAGGCGGAAGGATACATCCCTCAGCAAGTGTTCAACTGCGACGAGACGGGGCTCTTCTGGAAGATGCCAAACAGAACCTACATCACGCAGGAGGAAAAGGCACTGCCAGGGCACAAGCCCATGAAGGACATACTGACCCTTTTGCTGTGTGCGAACGCAAGCGGCGACCTGAAGATTAAGCCGCTACTGGTATACCATTCCCAGACCCCTCGTGTGTTCAGGGAACACAGTGTGAACAAGGCCAGACTGCCTGTCATGTGGAGGGCCAATGCGAGACCGTGGGTCACAAGGGAGTTGCTTATGGAATGGCTGCACGAGGTGTTCGCACCCAGCGTTAAAAAATACCTTTCCGACAACCAGCTGCCTGAAAGGTGCCTTCTTCTGATGGACAATGCCCCGGCACACCCTCCAGCCTTGGTGGATGCTATGGACGCTGAGTATGACTTTATAAAGGTCAAGTTCCTCCCCCCCAACACGACACTTCTTCTGCAGCCCATGGACCAGCAAGTGATCTGCAACTTTAAGAAGCTCTACACAAAGGCGCTCTTCACCAGGTGTTTCAATGTCACTGAGGAAACATCCTTGACTCTGGCAGAGTTTTGGAAGAAACATTTCAATGTCCTCCACTGCATCGGCCTCATTGACAAAGCCTGGCAAGATGTCATCTGCCGGACCTTAAACTCAGCCTGGAGGAAACTGTGGCCAGAATGTGTCGCTGAACGTGACCGTGAAGGGTCTGATGCAGAGGTAGTGGAGGAGATTGTGTCCATGGGCAAGAGCATGGGTCTGGTTGTCGATGGTGCAGACATAGAGGAGCTTGTTGAGGACCATGAGGAGGAGCTGACCACGGAAGAACTTGCTGAGCTCCAGAGTGAGCAACAGAAAGCGCTTGGTGAGAAGCATTCCACTGAGGAAGAGGAAGACAGGGAGGAGGTGAGCAGTGACGTGATTAAATCCATTATGGAAAAATGGAATGACTGCCAGGACTTCTTTGAGAAGCACCAACCCAACATAACTGTAACGAACAGAGTGTTGAACATGATGAACGATAACGTGGTCTCTCATTTCCGGAGGGTTATGCAGCGCAGGAAAAAACAAATGACTTTAGACAGGTTTTTCCCCAGAACTGAGCCTGCAGCTAAGAGGCAAAGAAGAGAGGAAACCCCTGAAGGAGATCTCCCCGATGTCCCTTTGGAGGGGGACTCTCCCTCCAAACAATAACTGCCTCCCCACCCCATTCTCCCTCTTCATACTGTGCTTTTTTTCATGTTTTTGTGGTTTAAAAATAAAATGCATATGTTTCAGAACTGTTTGTATTTACATTGAACCTTATGGGGAAATTTGCTCTTTCCTTTGTCCATAGCCCTTGGCATGGTCATTGCTTTCGCTGGGCTTTTGTCGCGCACACAGCCGGGAGCGGGAGCTTTTCCTCGCGCACTGATTGCTCTTCCTCAATTCTGCGGCGGCTCTTTCCTTTGTCCATAGCCCTTGGCGTGATCATTGCTTTCCCTGGGCTTTTGTCGCGCACACAGCCGGGAGCGGGAGCTTTTCCTCGCGCACTGATTGCTCTTCCTCAATTCCACGGCGGCTCTTTCCTTTGTCCATAGCGCCCGCGGCCCTCTGGCGTTAACAGATTAGTGAAGAGGCGCCAGGTGGCCCTTTCATTAGCACTTCTTCTTTCTGCGCTAGTGCTCGAGCGGTGAAACTGACTAAAGCGCGCCTGGGGAATTTCCTAGCCGTGCAACGCCGGCTGACACATTGAACCTTATGGGGAAATTTGCTTCAGGATGCGACCAAATTCGGAGGGCGGAACAGATTAACCGTATTTACATTGAACCCTACGGGAAAATTTGCTTCAGGATGCAACCAATTTGACTTGTGATCAGAGTCATGGAACGGATTAAATTCGTATCTTGAGGTACCACTGTATAGGAATCCCTCAGCCACATGATTATTTTTTGGATTTTAAAAGTACTATTGTTTACACCCAAGAAATGTTATAACTTGTAAAAGGATACGGATTTCAGTCACAGGCCTCAAAACCATTAAGTCCTTTTTAGATGTTACTAGTAACAAAACAAAACAAATGTTGATTTTAATTTTCTTTCTCTCATTCACATACACATTACACTTGATCTTAGCCAATGTTTATTTAAACAGCAGGAATAAAAATCAAAATAGGTTAAATTCTGACCTAGTTGTACTTGATTGTGCAATAAATCACTGGGAGAAGCTAGAATAAATCTTTATAATTTATAACATGAAAAATGGCAATACCTTGTGTTAATATACTGATTTCTATAAATAGTAACTATCTTTTCTATTACAGCTTGCTGTGTTAAAGGACATACTGAGGACGGGCTGTAATCCCATTGACAATGATGTAAAGATGTTGGTGTGGTGGTTGAAGCAAGTGGCAGAGGAAGCTGATGCTGGGAACAGCAATGAAGTATCGAAGGAGAAAGTTACTTGTCAGCTGTCTCCTGGTATGATAAAAAAATGTCCCATTTCCAATGTTGGAGAAACTTCTAACTTCCAGTTCAGTCAGCTTTTGTACATGAACTGGAAAGGACTGGCAGACAACAAAATATATATATTTTGGACCAACTTTGCTTGATGTCTAAAATTTCCAAAAAGGTTATCTGGCAAGACAAGTGTTCTGTATTGATTTGAAATCTGCAAACTATGATTCCATACTTTATGCAGTGTAACAAACATATTCACAAATATAGTTTAGAAGAAGGAAGGTAATGCTTGTAAAAAGCTTCTTTGAAGGCATTAATAAAATATATTCCTTTTCCAATTCAAGTGGTCTCTTACGACACCTTAATCTTTATAACTATTGCATATGATGGGTGCTTCTAAGCAAGACTTTTCTGATGTAATCAACCTTCATGATTTACAGGATTTTATAATCCTCTGTGTTTTCACACTGTTTCTTCCATATTTTTTTCTTACCAAGTAAACTTCTAAGAAAGAAAAGATAAATGTCTTTGAATTGGTAGCACTGCACTTGAAAGCACCCCAGATCTTCACTTACTGCACAGTTAGAGGGTTTTTTTTTTTAATGTCATACAGGTAGCCCTCGGTTAACAACAGCAATTGGGACCAGAATCACGTGATGTCACAAGGTCCAGCATTTCTGGTTGCTGTCATTAAGTGAATCCCACACAATCGTTAGGCACAATGTCATGGGTCTGCCAGCTTCCTCATTGACTTTGCTTGCCAGAAGCCAGCAGCGAAGGTTGAAAATGGTGATCTGTGACATCATAATTGTGAGCCGGTCGTAAGTACTAGTTCAGCACTGTTGTAAGTTTGAACAATTGCTGAATGAGTGGTTAAGCAAGGACCATCTGTACTTTAATATTTCTTTACAGAATATAATATTTCTATACAGCTAGATTAAACTGATGGGAATGGGAGCAGAAGAGGAAGGAATATGTGAAGGTACAAAAAATATTTTTTTTCATTAATTCCTTTATTTGGTCTTAAAATAGTGGAATTCGAAAGTTTATGTGACTGACATTTTCTTGTACCCTATTACAATTATTTCAGTTTTATCTAGCTTATGTATACTTTTTGTGATTCACTTTTTCTAATTTGTTGTCTTTTACATAAATAGTATAGCCATAGCCCTAACCCTTGTTTTACATTACTCTAACAGATTTAACTTTTGTGTATTTCTGAATTTATGATTCTGTTCATGAATGCACATTATTCATAGTTATTGCATGAAGGCTGTATTTTAAGTACCTTTTGTAGGAAAAAAGTATAGAAAAAAAGTGTAATTTACCTTCCATACTAGAGGTCTCTGAAATATATGGAAATGATGGTGCTTTTTTAATTCCTTCTGTATTTGCAGAAGCAGAAAATATATTATTTGCAGAAAAACAATTAAAATCTGAATTTTGGGCTATCTGCATATTATTTTTCCACAAGTCTTTTTTCATCTCTTTGCTGTTAATAATATTGCAATATGTATCCATTTCTATCTTTGCACTGGCATTGTCTGCATATGTATAACAGGCTGGTTTAAATAAGCTGTAAGGAATAAAAGGATTTTTTTTAATAATATACAAAAACACACACATCTCTTTATATGACAATTATATACGATTGCTCTGTTGCACTGTTTACAGAAACTAATTTTTAAAAACCTTAAAAACAACTTGCATAACTTTGACTATTCAGCTGAACATAGTCCATTAGCAGTACAGAGAAGTACTGTATGCTCTCTTACTGGGAGGTATTACTCAGATCATCTCGTATATCTGCTTTTTTCAGGTCAGCATAACATCCAAAACTATTTGTACTGAGCTTCTGAAAAATTATATAACTTGGGTATTGCAGGTTGCAGTATTTCAAAGTTTTCAAAGAATTGAAAAAGAAATCAGAAGGTAGCAAAACCTTTCCCTTTGTGAAGGAAAAAACTGATCACTTCTAACTTACACTTTTCTTGTTTTCATTTTCATTGTTTATATCTCAGTAATTAAGGAAAAATTCAATGAATGCTATACATTTAATCAAAAATGAGATGCATCTCTCTTTGATTGAGAATCAGCATTCATCAAGTTGGCATTCAAATGAACTCTACATAGCTTCAAGTTACTTAGACATTCAGAACAAATTCCTGAAAAAGGACAGCTCTAGTGAGCTGTAACAAATCAGCAAAAATTACTTTCTAATCCCAGAGTAATAGGATGAGAAGTAATAGGATAATGAGTAATGGGATCCCATTATAGTAGTAAGAATTTTATGACTAACTTCTACAAGGACTGGATTACAAAATCTATATTCTGCGAGATGCCACAGGACTATGTCCTTGTGAGCAAATTGAAGAGTGATGGGAAATCAGTTGTTTCTTAACTAAATAATATATTAAATTGTGTGTTTAAACCCTTATAAAAGGCATTTTGCCTAAAGCAAATCCAACTACTGTACTAAAACATTGTTCCAAGATTTTCTTACATTTAAAAGAATATTAATACAACTGGAGTCCAATTAAGTACTTCCATTTCAGAGATCAAAAACTCACATTTTGACAAATATATCTAAACTAATATGGGTCTGATAATTAATTATTAAAATTGGCTTACAATCGTACCTTTTCCTGAATGTTGAGCAAGCACTTTCATCACAATCTTCTTCTGGAAAATTAATTAATACTTTATTTTCTAAAGGGCTCTAAAGTCAGTTGACAAGCTCTACTTATGTTCTAATCAAGGTCATGGAGAACAATGGATCTAATTCCAGGCTATTGTCCTAAAAATGGCTTCTATCTTCCTGCCCCAATTTGAGGCTGTACTTACTACAATTCTCTTTGTACACAGTCTTCCAAAAAATGCAGAATATCATGCCTGTCATTAGCCTGTCAGTTCAGTAAAGCTTGTATTGTTCTCATTGTTCTTTTTTATTTTTCACATGGATAACACATTCTTATATCTTACATGCATATCTCATGTACAATATTCTATAAAATATAGAAAACTTTGTGCTATATAAATCTCAAAACACCACAGTAGAATATCTTTAAAAAATCTAAAATACAGGAATTCAAATAAAAAAAAATTCCTCTATTTTTATAGACTGACACTTTTCAAAAGAAATTCATACATTTAAGCAAATAATATGAACCTTCCATTCAAAATAAACCATTTCTGAACTGATTCCCACCCCCAAAAAAAGTATCATATAGCATGATTTTAACATATCAACA
The DNA here is from genome assembly GCA_030867105.1 of Liasis olivaceus. Classification (NCBI taxonomy): domain Eukaryota; kingdom Metazoa; phylum Chordata; class Lepidosauria; order Squamata; family Pythonidae; genus Liasis; species Liasis olivaceus. Next base: position 123,219,834 of record CM061350.1, on the reverse strand, counting down.
TATATTTATTTTATTCAATTAAATTTATGTATTGCCACAAGAATAATAATAGGCAATATCACAACTAATCCCCCAAAGCTCTCTGGAACAATTCTGAAAGAGCTTTAGCTCATCATGCTTTACAATTTTCTCTGGGTGTGTATAATTCAATCCATTTGCACATGGTCCATGTTTGTACAATATACTAGCACTTGGTTAGCTGAACCATGATTTACTGAATTAATCAATCACCTGGATTCACACAACACCTTGAAACACAAATAGCCAAGCACATTTTTACTTAGAAAATCCAGCCAACTTTCTGTATGTTCAATATCATTATTGCTATTACAAGATTTTTAACTCAACAAGAAATTAATTTTTTGCAAGAACCTGGTTGTCAGATAGCCTATTCATCAAAGAAACAATCAAGACATATATCAAAACAACTATATTAAATTATGGCAAGAGATTAAAAGAGACCTTGAAAGGTGGAGGAAAGTTATCTTGGTTAAGATCTATTGCAATTATCAAAATTAATGTATTGCCCAAGATAAATTATTTATTTCAAATAGCATCAGTTCAAATTTCAGAAAGAACTAGCCAACTCATAGTTATTCAAAGGAAACATCATGTGGTGCCACACACTACAATTTTAATTTAATGAAAGGCTTATTTATGGATGGTCTGAACATTCAATCAACTTGACCAATGACCTTCATAAACTTGTGATTGTCTCAGTACTTGGAGATATTGTCTGAATTCCAGGTCACATCCAACCATGCCAGGATAATCCTTGGATCCATAATTGCCATAAAAAATCCAAATACATCCAAAAAATTCAGGTCATCCACTGCCAAGTATTTTCCTCATTCTGTGCCTTCTCTTGTTCTTCCAAGATATTTTTGATCCAGTCTACTGTATCCTGGATCTTCTGGCTCTTCTTTAGTGTATGCTTTCATTTATATTTGTTGTGATGTTCAATCATCTTCAGGGCTTTGGGTTGTACTTCCTTGAGCAAAGTATTCATATCTTCATTGTAGTCCCAAATACAGGTTAAAGCAAGGTTCTCAGCAGCCTCCTCCCAGTGGCCCAGAAGCATATGTGCTTTCCCTCTCCATTTGTACGCTTGTGCATCATCAAGATTGAGCTCTGAGGCTTGGTTGCAGTCTCTAATGGCAGCATTGGGCTTTTGCATTTTGACAAAGATACTGGCTAGGTTGATATACAAGATTGAGGACTGTGGATTCAACTTAATAGCTTCTGTGAATAGGAAACCTGAGATGGTGTCCCCCATGCTCTCCAGTGAATCTTTTAGGAAACTTAACTATTTTGCTCTTAGGAATATTGGGTCTTGTTTGTATAGATTGAGCAAAGCTTGAAGATCACCAACACTTTTAGGATCCACTAGACAACCCGTGACCCACTGGGTCATCATTTCAGAGATATTTCCTTACCCAAACCGAGAAATAGAATTACCATGGGCAGGTAAAAAAGCAATGGGAGTGGGAGTGATTTTTGACTTCCTGCTAGCTTCCCCATTGTGTTTCCTTCCTTCCTTTCCTCCCTTCCTTCCTCCCTCCCTCCCTCCCTCATGGAATGTGAGGATGACCTTAGAGGCTGGGGGGTGGAAGAAGTGATGCCACCTAGGGAACAATCAGATAAAAGAGAGAGGAGTCCACAACAGAGTAAGAGCCAAAGAAACTTAGGAAGAACCCGCCCTAACTATTCAGGTGGTAAATAGGGAAGGTGGGAAATTTGTACTTTCAGACTTGCAAGATTCTGTTAATGTAGCCTTACAATAAAGTAGAATTAGCTCATCTAGTCGTGTTTCCTGTCTGGTTTACTTGAGAAGGCTGACACCTTCTTCCCTTCCCTTCCCTTCCCTTCCCTTCCCTTCCCTTCCCTTCCCTTCCCTTCCCTTCCCTTCCCTTCCCTTCCCTTCCCTTCCCTTCCCCTGAGTTATCATGGAAATTAGGGGCCTTATTGCTTTTAATTACTTGTTTATCGTTATAAAGAGTATGCTTAAATTATTAGCTTTTTTTTTTTGTATTTTGAATTTTTTTAATGGAAAAATGGATTTGACCTTTGTAAACTAAATGACAATTCAATTTTAAAATTGATATAGTTTTGCAGTTTTGATAACTATCCCTTCTCCTGCTTTCTTGGATTATATCCAAAATATTTCACATCCAGCTTTTCTGCACATCTGATTTTCCTCTTCTGTTGTACATACAGAGGTACAAAGTGGTATAGGTATATAATCTGAATTCATCAAGGCCTCATAATCCAGAATATTTGATGAGGCAAAACTTTAAATATAATACTGAAGTTAAAGGAAGAGATTGAGATAGCAAGTGTGGACCCATGCACAGATAGATATATGTATGTTAAATTGTTTTTAAAATGTTACTAGCTTTATTCATTTGCATTAAAATTAAATGTGTACATTAAAAAAACCCAGAAAGCTAAAGGTAGTAATTTGTCTAATGTTTCTAATTAAATTGGAATTGGAACTTTAAAAAAAAAATCCTACTTTATTCCTCCAAAAGAGAGAGTTGTTGAGTAATGTATAAAATATTAGAAGCATATATATTAACCAGTTCAATGAAGAAAAAATATATGAAATTTGCAGATTGGAATGTAGGATTTGGGGTACAATATTAGTGACATATTTGAAAACCATGTTCATTATACTTAAAGTTTAAATCCTGAATAGCAGAAATAAACTGCTAGAATTCATACAATGTTCCTACAAATGCTGTCTGTATGATTTAATAAACTTGTAACCACTTTTCCATAAATTCCATTAAATTCAGTGAAATCCACTGCTGAATATTTATCTTGCTTATTTAAAACATTTTTATCATTCATGCTAATTTTTACAAATTCCTGAAATGGCTTAATCCACATACCCCTTTCTACCTTTTTCAGCTCCTCTGACTGAAAAAACAGTTGCTGTTTACAGTAGAGCACTGAAAAATATGAAGGCTAAAACATTATTTTTCCAGTTTTAATATTTCTGTCTTCTTAATCATTGTTATAAATATGTAGAATATGCCATTAAATGCCATTTTCTTTCTGTCTGGCGCACACACTCACTTGTATTGCAAATCATATTTATATTCTGAACTTGAGTTTGGCTTGGTGTGATGTGCACATAACTTTGCTGCGGGGGTTCTGCAGGGGGGGAAGTGGAGGAAGTCCCAGGTAAGGAATGCAGGGGTACGGCAAGGGATGGGGGTGGGGGAGGCCCTGGCAGGCCACACACAAGTTGTCGGAGGAAGGTGCTGTGGTGCATGCAGGGAAAGAGGGCATGGGGTGTGTGTAAGTACAGGAAGGTCAGCAAGGAGGGTGCTAGAGGGTGTGCATGTGTGTGTGAGCGTAGGGAGGCCCAGGAAAGGAGATGCAAGCTTCCCTGCTGGCTTCATTGACTTGTGGGAAGTTGTCAGGGAGCACTGGAAATGAGGATCATGTGACCATGGCAGTGTGGCGATGCTAAGCAGAAGCAGAAGCAGCGTGGCATTGCTGAAGTAGTCACAATTTCCCCAAATTTCATTCCCACAGGAGTAAAGGGTCCCGGCATTCTATAAGTTAGCCCATTTGAGGTACCTTTCTTCAAAAATTGTTGGCCTATGACGCACCATTTAACCCAACTGAAGGTTACAAACCAACAGACATGAGAGTTTTAGTGGTATTATTAAAATTCATACCAAATTATAACCTAAAGGAAAATTGGTACAAAATATTTTACAGATAGTATACAGCTCTATCAATCATACGGTAATAAATATTGGAAATGTCATGAAACAGAAGGAACATTTTATCACATAGTAGTGGACATGTAAAAAAACCCCAAAAGTATTGGAAAGACATACATACAGGTAGTCCTCACTTAACACCCATTTGTTCAGCGACAGTTCAGTTACAATGATGCTGAACAAATGGTAGTTGTGACCAGTCCTCAAAGTTACAGCCGTTGCAGCGCCCCAATGGTCACATGATCAAAATTTGGGTGTTTGGCAGCCCACCTGTATTTATGACCGCAGTGTGTGCTTCAACTACCCCCACTTGCCTATCTCCCCCCATTTCTGCCCTTTTGGCCACCCTGCACTCTGCTCTGTACCTCCACCACCCCTGCTGCCACCCCCAGCTGACCTTTGCTGTCTTCTTCCTCCTATTGCTGATGAGCTGCAGGGGTGGCGGAGTGCAGGGCAGCAGAGGTGCAGGGCGGAGTGCAGGTGGCAGGGGTGGCAGCTGTCACAAAGGCCTTGCAAGGCATAGCAAAAGGTCAACAGCTGCCTTGGCTGGGCATGACTCGTCAGCAGCAGGAGGAAAAAGATGGCAAAGGTCAGCTGGTGGGGCAGGGGGTGGCAGGGGTAGGCAGCAGCAGAGTGTAGGATGACAAAAAGGGCAGAGATGGGAGAGGTAGGTGGTGGGAGAAGTTTAAGTGCAGGGCGATGGAGCCTCGTCTGCCAAAGGGAGCTTGTAGGCCCAGCTGGGGAGGAGGCAATGGGACAGAGCTGGCAGTTTGCGCAGGGCAGGAGAAACATGAGTGCAGCCCTGGCCTGCACTAACAACACCTAACAACAGTGCAGCCGTGGCCTAATGAGTGCACCCAAGACTACTGGAACTGCTATCGCTAAGTGAATGCAGTCACGTGGCCCGCCTAAAACCTGCTTCACTTAGCAACAGAAATTCTGGTCCCAATTAGGGTCATTAAGCGAGGACTACCTGTATTATAATGCAGAAAATGTTGGACTTTAAATTCGAAATGAAACCACAACTTTTCTTACTAGGTATAATCTCAGAAAAAAATCAACAAGAAACATCATAATTTATTGAGATATATGCTTACAGCAGTGAGAATAAATTTTGTACAACACTGGAAGAAAGACACAATTCTGACAATATCTGATTGGGAATTTGAACTTGGAGAATACGCAGCAATGGCAAAACTAACAGTACACACACACACACACACACACACTAGAAGTTTAACTAAATTTAAGCTAGAATGGTTCTCATACATACAACACATCACGCAGCATGGGAAATATAATCACAGTTTGGCTTCAAAGGGGGCCTAAATGTCTATAATATTGCAAATTAGCAGATGCATAAAAGGGGGGAAGTCAGAAATTTAATAGATGATGATGATGATGATGATTTTAGTTTTTTCTCCTTTTTCTACTTTTTGGTATTTTAATTCTTGTTAAATTTGTTCCATTCATCTGTTTTTTCCTTTCATTAGTATGTATGTATGTATGTATGCATGTGTATATGTGCATATATACAGGAAGTACCTGAGTTACAACCATTCGTAGCGACCATTCGAAGTTATAGCAGCACTGAACGAATGGTACATACGCCTGAAGTTATGGCCACTGCAGCACCCTCAGGTCACGTGATCAACATTTGGGTGCTTGGTAGCCTGTCCACACTTACGTTTGCAGGGGCGCTTCAACCTCCCCCACCTGCCTATCCCCCCACATCTCAGCCCTTTTGGCTCCCTGCACTCTGTCACCTCCAGCTGACCTTCACTGTCTTCTTGCTTCCATTGCTGATCAAGCACACCCAGCCTGGCCCTTCATGAGGCAGTTGCTGGCTACACAAGGCTTTATTCCCAAGGTTGCCCGCAGTGGTTTCCTTGTGAAACCTGGGGAAAAAGGCCTTACGTGGCCAGCAACTGCCTCAAAAAAGGGCCAGGCCATGCATGCTTGGTTGGCAGCAGGAGCAAGAAGATGGTGAAGGTGAGCTCAGGGAGCAGAGCACCGGGTGGCAGGGGCCTCAGAGTGTAGGGCAGCAACTATGCTGTTGGGCTGAATTGGTGTGGCTGCAGCTTCCCAGGATAGCTACGGCTTCATGCAGCCAGGCTGGGGTGGCTGGGGCTTCCTGGGATGGCTGCAGCTTTGTGCTGCAGCTCAGGCTCTTCGTGCTGTGGCTCAGGGGCTTCTTCTTCTGAGGCTGCTTGCTGCCCTGCAAAGCAGGGTGCATGGCAACCAAAAGGGCAGAGATGGGAGAGGATAGGCAGTTGGGGGGAGTTGAAGGGGAGATAGTCCCTTACCTTGGAAAAACCAAGGTTCGGGGCTGGGAGGGACCAAGCTGGGAATGGCTTGGATCAGAGTGAGTCCTCAGCTAATGACCGATGGGATTGGGTTAATGACAGGAGTGCCAGGATTGTCGTCGCTAAGTGATGAGGTCATATGACATCAGGTTTTATGACCGCATCATTTAACGATGGAAATTCCAGTCCCAATTGCCATTGTAACTCGAGGACTACTTGTATGTATGTGCATGTGTGCGTACATGTGCGCAGATATGTATGTGTATATGTGTGCGTGTATCAAGTAACAATACAATGGAGATTTTTATATTAAGTAATTAGATTAAGACCAAAACCTTTATTATATAACAAATACTTTGATGTGAGTCACAGTGGGTTTTTTTTTAATGTTATACTCAACTTTGAATGAAAAACCCACATAATTTTAATGCTTGCAATATTTATTTATTTATTTATTTATTTATTTATTTATTTATTTATTTAATTTATTTGACTTGTCCCCGCCCATCTCCCCACAACGGGGGACTCTGGGCGGTTTACAACAAACTAAAATCGGAAATACATAATTAAAAGTTATAAAAACCAGAGTTACAAAGATAAAGATAAAAAGGCTAAAAAATCCAAGAGGCCGATAAAGGCCACACCAGGCTGCTAAGGGGCCAGCCAACCCTATTTCTGATATCCTCCCTCCCCGTCCCAGGCCAGATGGCAGAGCCAGGTCTTCAAATCCCTCCGAAAGGCCTGGAGTGAGGGGGCCTGTCTCACCCCCGGGGGCAAGATGTTCCAAAGGGCAGGGGCTACAGCAGAGAAGGCCCACCTTCTGGACCCCGCTAATTGAAGTTCTTTTACCGCGGGGATCCGGAGCATGCCTTCTCTGTGAGATCGGGTGGGACGGGTTGAAATCGTGGGGGCGAGGCGGTCCTTCAGGTAACCTGGCCCCATGCCATGTAGGGCTTTAAAGGTGATAACCAACACCTTGAATTGGACCCGGAAGCAAACTGGTACCCAATGCAGCTCACGGAGCAAAGGTGTTATATGGGTCCTTCTTCGGGCCCCAAAAATTGCTCGCGTGGCCGCATTCTGGACCAGCTGAAGCTTCCGGATACTCTTCAAGGGTAGCCCCACGTAGAGCACATTGCAGTCGTCTATCTGGGAGATAACAAAGGCATGAGTGACTGTTCGCAGGGCATCCCGATCCAATTTATACTCTAAATTGTGATTAATATTGATAGAATATATTTTTCTCTTCTGCTTTTAATACTCCAAGTTATCTAAATAATAGAATGTCAATCATTTTAATTACTCTGTGTGTGTGTGTGTATATATATATATATATATCACTGTACTGAAATAATACAATGTATCAAGATATATAACACATAATTAAAAAATATATATTGTTGCTGTCTGAATTAGCGTAGGTTTCTTTATGTATTGATCCTGTTTACTTTATACTGCTACCTGTGATGATCTTCAGCCCACAAATTTCAAATACTGTGCTAAGTGTGGTCAGTTTTATGCCTTCTTTTGATAATTCACACAGAGACTAAAAAGGCAAAATGTAATTATTCCTATGGATGGATTTATTTTAGAAATACAGAAATAAATAAATAAATAAAAATTGTAAAGTAGGACAAACATTTTGTGAAACTTGCCATTTAGATTGGGTTACTTTACATAATGTTGACATTGAAATTTAGGGCCAAACTAGATAATAATGATTAATGAATAGGCAATAATGAGGAATAATAATATTGGGGGATGGGAAAATAGCAGTTGTAGGGGGAAAAATGGGACTGCAATGTATAGGATCTAGATTATCTCTGTGCTGTGGTTCTAATAAAAATTCTTCCCATTTCTAGCTGTATTTGTCTAAGGAAAGGTATTACCACTGATGCCAATAGCAGGTGTCCTCCTAGGATAAACAGCAAGTAGGGGTATTAAATGGAGTTACAGATTCAATAGATGTAGAGAAGCATCATCACATATCATCTATATTAGCCCTGATTTAATTCCCTCGATTTTCAGGAGAAATCTAAAGCTCTAAAGCAAAAATACTTAGAAATCTAAAGCTCTAAAGCAAAAAAAAAAATTTTCTATTTTAAGTTGCATATGTTGCCATATTAATACTACCACAAATCCTACCTTTTTGGTTATATTTTGCAAAATACATTTGTAGCTCCTGAGTAGGTAGAATTTCAGAAACAGATGGAACAGGTGCAAGATCCCAGTTTGTTGGCTCTTCATTTTCTAGATATCTGTTTTGAACATATGCACATGACACAAATAAAAAAACCTTTAAGAGTTTCCAACCAAATTGCTGACGAACCACAGAGCATATTGACTGTTGTGTCACTTCTAAATTTTCTCTTTTAATATTACACTTGACTAAAAAAGTGTTATATTTAACATTTAAGGCTTCTGTTAACCCACGTCAGTTAAATATGAATTTGCTATGCAGTAGTCTACAGGTAGGCAGCCATGATTCCCAAGACCCCAAGGTTTTCTGCTTGTACAGCTAACCTATACTGTACATTGAAAAAAAGCTTTAGAAGCAGAACTAATTTTGTAAGAGAATTAAACTCAAGAAAGTACTGAATATAACATAGAATAAATCATTTATTGTGGAATAAATATTCAATGTTGTACTATTATAGCTTATAGAATCTAAAGGATAAAAGTAAAAGGTATCAATTATTTCTAAAAGAACCATTTTAAATAAAGATGTTCAGTTAATATAATGGAGATTGGTATTTCATTCTACAGAAAGCATGCATGATTGGCTCAGTACTGAGCCAATACTACACTAATTACTCAGCTGCCAACACTGACACCATATTTTAAATTATCGATATTGTTCAACTTACATTTGCTTTCTACCTGGACCTTCAAAAAACAAGTTATCTAAAGAAAAGGCAGGTTCTGTCATTGTTGAAATCTGATTTCTCAGTAAGCTGTAAAAACAAAATAAATAATATTTATGTTCTTTGTATCCATGTCAGTTTATGTTCATAATCCTCCCTCTACCACTATATTCTGGGTCCAATTCAAGGTGTTGGTTATTACCTTTAAAGCCCTTTATGGCACAGGACCAGGTTATCTGAGGAGCTGTCTCGCCCCCGTTATATCAGCCTGCCCCACTCGGTCTAGCAGAAAGGGCATGTTGCGGACCCCACCAGTCAAGGAATTTTGACTGGTGGGGTCTGGGAAGAGGGCTTTTTCTGCTGCAACCCCCACTGTGGAACAACTTACCACCCGAAGTGCATTGTGCCCCCACTCTCATGGCCTTCAGGAAGAGTGTGAAATGGGGGCCAGATGGGGGCTCACACCATTGGAATTGGCTTGTGGGGTAATTGATTCTACCCCTCCCCCATCATCTTGAATGTTTTTAGTCTTTTTTATGTATATTATGTATATAGTTTTTTTTTTAATATAGTTTGACTTTTTAACTAAATTAATATAGATATTTATATTTTTAACTGTTTTCGGGTTTTACTTTAATTGTGAACTGCCCAGAGTCACCCTCTGGGGGAGATGGGCAGCATATAAATTTAATAAATAAATAAATAAATAAATATTCTCATAGCCACTTTGTGAGGAAGTTTAGGCTGGCAGGTAGTGATAAAAAGTTTCACTGCTGTTTTTAATCTGGGTATGTTTTAATCCCACATACTCTGTACCATATATACATATTCACTGAAGAATATGCTGTACATGTTCTAATCTAATAAGTATAGTATTAAATCCAGTATCATTTAAAATGTCAACCCTAGTCATTTTAAATAACTATGTATGCCTTCAGGGCTTGTTAGGAAAACTGGGAAGCTTTCTGTAAATTTAAGGGTGTAATGCTTGTTCTTGTGGTGCATGCAGTGCCATAGAGGTCACTTTAATTCCAAGTAAAACAGTCCCAATTTTGTCCATTAATGTATCTGAGACAGCTGATTGATGAACTAGGTGACTTTGGAGAATACAGTCTCCTTCTCACCCATTTGGGAAGAGATAAATCTAACACCACCTCAAGTCGTTTTCAGAATCTCTACTTGATGAACAAGCCAGTTAAGCACTGTGGGTAGACAAGCTGATAGTATTTTAAATCAACAGTTCTCAACTTTTCTCTTTTTCAAATATATATTCTTCCCTTACAAATGGCCTGCCTATAGATACTATGCAGTTTATCTAGCTTAGTAGTAGTGAAGAGACAAAAGAGAACCTGTGTAAAGAACTTTTTAGGAGGAGGAGGAGAGGAGAGGAGAGGAGAGGAGAGGAGAGGAGAGGAGAGGAGAGGAGAGGAAAATATTCATGTTAAAGGAAGCTTTGGGGAGGAATTCTGGGAAGTGTAGTTTCTTCTTCAGGTCTCATTTCAAGTACTTTATCTCTAATGTATCACTGAACAAATGAAGAGGGACAGGGACAAGAAAGTTAAAAGTTGAATTGCAGCATGTGGAAAACTGTAGAAATATAGTTGACTCCTTAGCTATTTGAATCCTTTTAACTTTGAAAATCTTTTTTAGCCACTAAGCTACTTTTTAACTTTCTGCCAAAATAATGGTAATGTCGTGGTGGCCTAGCCTCCAAGGGAGAGAATAATATATAGCCTTCTCCTTGTATACCACTGAAAAAGACCATTCACACATTTACTTCTATGTTAGATTCATGTACCCACACTAAATCCTAAACCTAAATTAAAAAAAAAAAAACCCACAGTTGCTGTGTTCACATAACACCTATTCCCAAACAACAAACCATATGGCTTAACCTGATGGCCTGATCCATACAATTTGCTTAGACAATGATTGGATTTCACAACAAGGGGAATCACAAATTACCCTGCTCCATTTTAGCTTGCCATAGTGTGACATCCAACCCTAGTCATAAAGTACTGTTGTCAACAGTGACCCCCCCCCCCCACCTTGGTGGAATACAATATTTGGCCAGAAGTATTTAGGGAAATATACATTTCAGGCCTGAAACTGGTTCAGAGCTTAGTGTAATTACTAATAACCTGAACTCTGACCAGAAGCCTATTTGCAGCCACTTTAATTTCTATAAATTTGATGTTCCATGGTTTTTATATTCTGGCAGCGGTTTAGGCACTATATACTGCTTTGTGTGCAGTTTTCAAAACACCCTCCAGAGCAGCTCTACACCCAGAGCACTGTGATAGTCTGGATGGAAAGTTATCAGCGCATGACCAATGATCTTCCCCTAAATCTTAGGTTACACTACATGTGGCAGTGAGGTGTAACACTGACTCAGTGAGCTATTATCATGGTGTGGAACAGCCACATCTCCTCAGAACCACTCACATGTGGAACCAACAAAACAGGGGTCTAGCCCGATGCCCAGTTTCCCAACATGGCCAACTTCCAGAATTTTCAGCAATCGTCATCTTGGCTGGCAAATTCAGGTGGTTGAAGTCCCCACTTCTGGTAGTTGCCCATGTTGGGAAACACTAATATACCCCAGTGTCACACATATTTGTTTTCTTGGTTCACACGTTCATGCTGGTAGATGCCAAAGGACAGGGCAAGCCACAACGTGATGTATTATCAAGAGCAGAATTAGTAGCCATCATGGCCTGTTTTATTTCTGGATGGATAGGTGGATGGATGGGAGGGAGGGAGGGAGGGAGGGGCTGACTGGGAAGATACCCAAGAAATGTGAGAGCTAAAAACTAAACAGCAAATATCAGAGACCCCAAAGTGACTAAAGAAAAACCAAACAAGCAATGTTGTAATATACCTCAGCATGAGGGAAAACATGTGCAAAAGATTGTTCTCTGAGGAAAAATCTTTAAGACTGTGGTCCAGGTAGCCAACAAAAAACATTAGATTACTAAGTCTAGGCCTGAAGATGGTTACATTTAGAGATAGGGAGCATGTTGTTGATTCAACCACAACTGCAGCTCTGTGATCTGGCAATTTTAACTGGGAGTGAGGGAAAAGTAGCAGAAGTAATACTGAATTTCTCACATGATTTTAACTTGTCGTAATCTAACCAGATTTTTTTAGGTGGATGGCTTAAAATAAAAGAAATAAAATGGATTTATTTTGACTAATTCTTTGGTTTTCGTTTCGAGTAATTAAGAATCATTTGCATAATTTAAATTGGGAACTTTTATATATGTTTAGTGTTTTAGGAAAAACAACAATGATCTCTCAACATTGCTATTCTAATAGTTGATTCCGTATATCAACAGAAATTAACACTGAAGCAATTACAGTTTAATCATACATGAACACTGACCCCAGATTCATCATGTAGGATCTGAAGCAAATGTACCTCCATCCTTTTGATGCAGAGCTATTTCACCCAGTAAAAAGCGAACTACCTTCACAGAAAAAAAGTTGTACAAACGGTTCTAGATGTATTCTTAATCAGTGATCTGGCTAGTGTTCCTATTGCGATAAAAATGTCTTCTTTACCACAAAGCGATCAAACAGTAGAACAAATAATTACAGGAATTACACTGTCCCTCAGAGTGAAGGCGTTAACACTGATTCATAGTAGTAGGCCAATGGATTATTTGAAATCTGTTCAGATTTTAATTAACATTTGAATCACTTTTAGTAAACTCCTAAAACATTAGCTATTAGAAACAATTCTTTTATATACAATACACAAAACCAAAACAGTCATATTTTGGTTACAATGAATACAAATACAATGGACACAACCCAATTTAAGCACTTTTAAAACTACAGTATTGATTTCAGTAACAGAGTTTCTGCTGAAGTCACTTGAATTTTAAAGTGTTTAATTTTTACTGGATTTCATCCAACATAGTTTTCAAAAGCAGTCCCGCTTTTTTAATGATTAAAAAGTATGCTCTCCAATCCTTTTGGCTTCAGGCTAGTTTCCATCTTAATTTGTAACATCTGCTTTTAGCTGACCAGATTTTAAAGCAACCATATAAACAGTTCATTTTTCAGAGCAATTCTTTTCCTAAGAGTTTTTTCCCCAAGATGACATCTCCCTCAACACCCATAAAATACACACACATCACATAAAATATATAGCAAAGGAGACTCTTAACAGCTCTGAGACAGTTTAATTTTTGATTTCCCCCAAGCCTAACATCTGATCATCCATATGTTTTGAGTCTTTTTGCTTCACAGAGACCACATAACAAGTCATAAACCTGTATCTTCTGAAGTAATGTCAATAGAAAAATCTCAACCACCAGAAAGTCAAGTCCATTCAAGAATAGTATAAGATTTATATCATCTATGAATAAATGTGAATAAAAGACTAAGAAGTTCTGAGGAACTTTGTCACTGAGAAAAACAAATACAATTTTTTTTAATGCCCAAAGTATTCAAGACTAAATTGCCATGGCAATAGAAAAAATTACAAGCAGAAATCTGTATAAAGAAAGAGGTTCCACCTCCTTATGTAGATAATTTTTTTCTTTTAGAATCATGTCTTTTTAAAACCCTGCAAGTTCTATCTAAACATTATTTTAAGTTTTCAGAATAACGTCTATTAATTACAAATGAAACATTACTACCTGACGACTTTAGACTGTCCTTGGCTGTTGTTTTCAATGCTTAGATCTAAGAGATTATTTTTACATACTGTTCCCTTTTAAATGAAAAATACCCCCAAGCCGCCACAACTGTTCAAAATATTCCTCTTCGATGCATTTTTAATGGTTTTACAATAAGCAAATACACACAAGATAGTTTGCTTGGATGACGCATCATGATGGGGTGATTTGACAATGTTTACTGACCTCAATACCCATCAATTTGACTCCTGTGTCCTGCAAACACTTATACACGTGAGTAAGATTGTTCATGCAAAAGACTTCCTTCAAGTTAGCCAAGTGTGTGTTTGCCAAATTGGGCCCTAAGAGAACTAAACACAGCTCCCTCTGGACCCTACCAATACTATTTGCATGTTCGCCAGAGGGAATCTCCCAGGAGTGAAGCAACAACCTTCTCCTCTCCAGGGGCTAAAACACATTTTATGCAGGACTGCTTCACTTCTGCTGGTTCAAGAAATTCAAGTCCCAAAGCTTGTAATTTTCAGTTAACCTCTATTCCCATTTTGGAAATATATATATATATACATATTTATTTGCCTTTTGTGAACATTAGTCCTTCTGAAAGCTTAATATATTGCTGGCCAATATGGCCAAAATGAGGACACTTGAGGTGTTGGGTCTCTGCATTTTCTTCTGATGCAGTTTCTTTTTTGTTAAAGTTTTCTCTCATGACAAGTCCTGGATCAGGGACAACCGGGTAGAATAAAGGGTTAGATTCCATCAGAACCTCAGCAAGCCATCCATTTGTCTCCTGTTGACTCCTATGCCCCATCTCTGACAAACGTGTTTTCATCTCCTAATTCTTATATATCCCCTAAGATGCTGTCTTAACAACTGAACAATTGCTCCCCCCCCAAAAAATACTGTCAGTAAATTCATAAATAAAAGGAAGTCTGGGCTACATTATTATCATTACTATGGTTAATAACCAAGATGCCGCAATAGATTGTACCACAGACAGAAATACCTACAATCTGTACCTACAGCCATGATTTCATACATACACTACTTATTTGGAAAATATTGAAAATAAGAGGTGCCAAGCCTCAAATTCACTCAGGAGTTGTACTCTTGGACTATGAAATAACAATGGATATTTGCTCAGAGGGAAAAATTGGAAACCTGAGTATTTACTTACTCAGCCACATAATGCTTTGCGAAAAGATAATTGAGCTTTATCACATGTGCTACTTCCTTAAGGAATACATCTGTGGCTATGAGTCAGACAGCTTGAAGAACTTTAAAAACACTTGATGTCTATTTTATCCCAATAGGCAAAATGTGAAAGAAAGAAGGGGATTGAAATTTTATTTCTGGTTTATAGAATCAAAATAGTTTGTTCTCAAAAACAACAGGAGCTGATGTATGAAACTTTCTAAAATGCAGACCATGGATTAGTGATAGAAGTCTGAACTAAAAGAATCAAAAGCTAATCCTATGTTCTACTCTTCTTGTTCCATACAATCAAGAAAAAGATTTTCAACAAATACTGTAATTATTAACAATTTAGTTACAAGACTCTCATTTACTGCTATAAAATTCTCTTTTATGTACAGTTGTAATCACTAGACCTAATATTTACTGTAGTACTTTATTATTTTTATTTAGTTATTTGATTTTTATCCTGCTGCAGTCTCACAGCTCTCAGCAGTCACAATGTCACAATAAAAATATCAACAAAATTTAAACAATATACAATCCAAATTGCAAAAGCAAAACCAAAGTAGGAAAGAGAAATAAGAACAACAAGAAGTACTGATGATGTTACCAAAAGGCCCTTTTAAAAAAGCTCCATTTTCAGTAACTTCCAATAGCTACCAGGGAGAGGCCAGTCTGATTTCAGTGGGAAGCTCTTCCACAGCATTGGCCCTGCTACAGAAAAGCAGCACCTTCTGGCTTCAGTTCCTCTGACATCCCAGAAATTTTGGACCTCAAGGAGCCCCTCCCTAATGATCTAACAGGCTGGAGGAGACAGACCTGCAGATACCCAGGTGCCAAGCCAAGAAGGGTTTTATAGGCTAACACTAGCACTTTAAATTGTATATGGTAACCATACAGGGCCCATAATATAACTGTAATATGCTCCCCATGTTGGGAGCCAGTTAAGATACTGACTGCTGCATTCTAGACTTATTGTAATCCACTATAATGTGCATTGCAGTAGTCTATATTGGTGATGATGAGAGCATGAATTATATGCTAGGTCCTCCTGCATCAGCATAAGCAGCATCTGGCAGCACCTCACCAGCTTGCTCTTTAACCTAGATCAGCCACACCATCTTCCAGGACCTGAATCTGCTTGTTGCATATGTGGCAATCAGTCCAGTGGCACCAACCCCAGCACTGGTGCTCTTGTGTCTTCAAGAAATGTGAAACACAAGGAGTAGCACCTCTCCAATCCCCCTCACTCTGTGATATAACATGCTGTATTCCACTTCTGACAATTGTCTGACAATTGTCTAAGCAGTCCCACAAAAGCCCAGAAACACAAATAGTATGAGCAAAAGAATCCCCAAAACTCTGTTGCTCACTCTATTGTGTGAGGAATGTACCACCAAAGCCAATGCCAGAATTACAAGAGTATTACTTTCTTATGTTTTCCAATCTGACCCACCATTATGCAGTTGATTCTGCCCCCTTCCAACAATTCCTTGTTCCCAAATAGCATGTTGATTTTCTGGAATTCACAACGTATTGGATTTGGTACAGAATATATTGACACTAAACTATGCAGATTCTTTGCTAATGCATGTTTAGGATGGATAGGTACACAGGCTCAAATCCAGACACAGTTTGGAGATGATTATGATGGTGGTGGCTGATTGGTTTATATTTAGGAAATAATATTACTTGAAATTTGAAATACAAGTGAAAAGTATAGCTCATATTTGATGAAAAAACAAACTTGGTAGTACTGTAGTCAAATATTCTGTGCATATTAACTTTGAGAACCATTGACAACTATATCCTTCTGCCACTAGTTCTTCTCTTGATTTTATTTTACATCCTCCTTGACAAAATTCTAGTATTTCACAATAAGTTAGCCATTTGTGTTTTCCTATTATTTCTCAGCTCTAAAATGCTTCTTGTGCTGAGAGTCACAAAGATGTTTTTGGGCCCAGCGTATATTGATATCTATTCTATATTCTAAATATGGCACATCCAACATAATGATTTTTAAAATCCACATTAACCTTGACTTTATCGTACCACAAATAACCATGCCACCCAAATCTCAGGTCATGTCCTTCTAACTGCAAAAGCTTCTATTTCTCAGCAACACCCACTCTTTCATCCAAACCAAACAGTAAGCTGCAAAATACAATTTCAAATCAGATAAACCCAATCCTCCTCTTTCCTTTGCATCTTGTAACACCTTATATTTAACTAGTGGTTTTTTCCCCCACCACACAAATGTAGATATCCTTATGCTACTGTTTAGATGGTGCATCAGTTGTCAAAATAGGTATTGTCTAAAACAAAAATATCATTCTAGGCAAGACTTTCATTTTTATCACAGAAATTCTCCCCAACAATGACAGTTGTAGTTTCTCCCATCTTAACATGTCTTTTTTAACTTCACTCCATGTCTTAATAGTTATTTTGAAATAACATACAATTCATATTTGTCATAGTGATATCCAGATATTTACCTTCTTCTTAATCTTAAAGCCCATTTTATTCATCAATTCTGTTTGATCTTCTGTTTTCATATTTTTTGTTAACAACTTTGTCTTCTGTTTATTAATCTTGAAACCTGCTAATGCACCAAATTCTTTTAATTTGCCCATTAATATTTCAATTCCCTTTAAAGGATCTTCCAGAACCAAGATCAAGTCATTGAAAAAGCCCTTAGGTTTATTTTTTAATCTTTACTCCCACAATCCTCTCATCTTGTCTTATATCTCTATACAGTATTTCAAGAACCAAAATAAACAAGAGAGAAGACAGTGGGCATTCCTGTCTTATTCCTTTTTGTATCTCACAAGGCTTTGTTAGATCTCCGTTAACAATTATTTGTGCTTTCTGTGAAGTATAAATTGATCTTACCCATTTTATAAAGTTCTCTCCAAAATTCATATCTTCCAAAACCTTGAACAGGAAAGCCCAGTTCAAAGACCTTCTCTGCATCTAAGAAAATCAATGTGGCTTGTTTTTCATTATGTTGCTCCAAATATTCCAAAATGTCCAACACATTTCTAACATTGTCATTTAACTGTCTTTTAGGTAAAAACCCACATTGATCCTCATGAATAGATTTTTACAAAATTATTTTCAGTCTTTCAGCTAGAATCATTGTGAACAACTTGTAGTTATTATTCAATAATGATACTGATCTATAATTTCTTGTTAAAGTCAAATCTTCTCCCTCTTTAGGTATCAGCTAGGTATCAGTGTTGTATTGGCCTCTTTCCAGCTCTCTGGTAGCTTTCCTCCCTGTAGGATAGAGTTTATTGCATTTTATAAAGGTTGTAAAAGTTCATCCTCAAAAAATTTATAATAAGAACCTGATAATCCATCTGGTCCAGACACCTTTCCTGGTTTAATCTTTTTTATAGTTTAAAAACTTATCTTATTGTTATAGGTCCGTTCATAATCTGTCTCTGTTCCTCTGAATCCTTGGTAAATTTTGTTTCTTTAGATATTCATCTATTTTCTCTAGAGAGAAGTCACTTCCTTTATACAAGTTGGAATAATATTGTTAAGAAGATGGAAAGCTCCGTAAAACAAGTGTCTGGAGATGTAAAACAAATTAATGACAAAGTGGAAATATTGGAGAGTAAAACAGAAGTTATAAACAGAGCATTGGAAAGAGAACTAGATAATCCAGTTCTATTGAAATTGAGAGAAAAGGAATTTTGCTTGAGATTTAGAGCAATCCCAGAGGATTCTGGTGAAAATATTAGAGAAAAATTATTAACATCTTAGCAAATTTTTTGGATTGGAGGAGGATACAGAGGCAGAAATTGATAAAGTATATCGAATAAATACAAGATTTGCAAGAATAAGAAATGTTCCAAGGGATATTTTGGTGCACTTCATCAGGAAGAAGAGAGATCAAGTTTTGCAGCAGCATTTTAATACAAGACTGAAGATTGATAATATAGATATAATTGTTCTTAAAGAAATTCCTATTAGAATCTTGCCTAAGAGAAAAGAGTATTCTTTTCTGACTGAGATATTAAAGCAGAAAAATTGGTGTGATTTTTACTTTTAAACAGCAGAGGTTTCAGTTGAATTCTATCCAGAAGGTGAGGGAATTTCTCAAAAAATTCAAAGAAGAATTGGAGGAGATTCAAATGGAGGTGTCAGAGGAAACTACAGAAAATTCCAACAGGTGCAACAGGAAATTGAACGGGATGATACTGAACTAGGCGCTACAGGTATTGATTTTTCTACATTTTTAACTTGATTATGGATTACAAATGCTTAATGTGGAATATAAATGGAGCAAGTGCTCCTAAAAGGAGAAAAAAATCATTATTTGAAAAAATTAAAGATATAATTTGCTTACAATAGACATATTACAAAAAAGGACATAAAATATTTGATTGATAAAAATTTGGGTGAAGAATTAATTTCAGCAGAAACAAAAAAGAAAGAAATGTTTTGTTTGTTGGGATGGAAGTTAATTTGCATGGAACTAAGACTTTGATACATAAAAGAAATTAATGTCCCAAATGAGGACAAAGTGTTATTTTATAAATGACTTTTGGAGAGATGAATAGGTTTCTCTTATGAAAATTGGTACTTGATGGGGGGTTGGAATGGAGTGACCTCCCCACAACTGGACAGAACTTCTAAGAAAAATATTAAAATCACTCAAGGCAAATTACCAAATTTTTTCTTTGAGTTGATGGACAATTTAGGGCTGGTTGATATATGGAGAGAGAAAAATGGCAATTCAAGAGAGTATACCTACTTTTCTGAAAGACGTAGATCCTTTTCAAGAATAGACATGATTTGGATTTCAAAAAACTTGATTACTAAGGTTTTTAAAGTAGAGATATTACCAAATACTTTTTGGATCATAATCTTTTCTTATAAAAGAAAATCTAATTCTTTTAGATGAAGACTAAACAAAACATTGCTACAAAAAGAAGCAACAGTGGAGGATTATAAAAAGAAATTAAAAGAATTTTAAAAAAATAATTTAGGTTAAGCCACTGATTTAAGAATGGTTTGGGATGCAAGTAACAGTTTTATTAGAGGTTATTTTACACAACATAATTGTGAACTTAAAGAGTCAAGAGATAAGTCATTTATTTTTCACTGAGTTGAGCCTTCCCATATTTATGCTTCTTATGTTCCCACTGTAATTCTGTCTGCAGCTTTGGATTATCTTTTCCTGCATGGCAACATCAACAACTAGACATCCAGAAAGTTTTAATCTAGCAGCATCATAAACACCATTAGGACTCAAAAAGATCCTTAGCAATTTCTCAGTAGCAAGTTGAGTACCTTCTGACCCAAGGAACTCATCTTCTTGTTCAGTCGTTAAGTTGTGTCCGACTCTTCGTGACCCCATGAACCATATTGCGCCAGGCCTTCCTATCTTTCACTGCCTCCCTGAGTTTGCTCAATTTCATGCTCATTGCTTCAGTGATGCTATCTAGCCATCTCATCCTCTGCCGTCCTCTTCTCCTTTTGCCTTCCATCTTTCCCAGCATCAGGGTCTTTTCCAAAGAGTCCTCTCTTCGCATTAGGTGACCAAAGTATCTGAGCTTGAGCTTCATTATCAATCCTTCCAATGAGCAATCAGAGTTGATTTCCTTTAAGATTGACTGGTTTGACCTCCTAGCAGTCCAGGGGACTCTTAAGAGTCTTCTCCAGCACCACAGTTCAAAGGCATCAATTCTTCGGCGTTCAGCCTTCTTTATGGTCCAGCTCTCACAGCCATACATTACTACTGGAAAAACCATAGCTTTGACTATGCAGATCTTTGTCGGCAAGGTGACGTCTCTGCTTTTTAATATGCTGTCTAGGTTTGCCATAGCTTTTCTCCCAAGGAGCAAGCGTCTTTTAATTTCATGGCTGCAGTCTCCGTCTGCGGTGATCTTGGAGCCCAAATAAATGAAGTCTGTTACTGCTTCCATTTCTACCCCTTCTATTTGCCAGGGATTGATGGGTCCGGATGCCATGATCTTAGTTTTTTTAATGCTGAGTTTCAAGCCAGCTTTCGCACTCTCCTCTTTCACCCTCATCAAGAGGCTCTTTAGTTCTTCTTCACTTTCTGCCATTAGGGTGGTATCGTCTGCATATCTGAGGTTATTGATGTTTCTCCCTGCAATCTTAATTCCGGCTTGTGATTCTTCCAGCCTGGCATTTCTCATGATGTACTCTGCATATAGGTTAAATAAGCAGGGTGACAGTATACAGCCTTGTCGTACTCCTTTCCCTATTTTGAACCAATCGGTTGTTCCATGACCGGTTCTAACTGTTGCTTCTTGGCCCGCATACAGATTTCTCAGGAGACAGGTAAGGTGGTCTGGTATCCCCATCTCTTTAAGAATTTGCCACAGTTTGTTGTGATCCACACAATCAAAGGCTTTTGCATAGTCAATGAAGCAGAAGTAGATGCTTTTCTGGAACTCTCGGGCTTTCTCCATGATCCAGCGAATGTTGGCAATTTGATCTCTAGTTCCTCTGCCTCTTCGAAACCCAGCTTGTACATCCGGTAGTTCTCGGTTCACGTACTGCTGAAGCCTAGCTTGTAGGATTTTGAGCATAACCTTGCTAGCATGTGAAATGAGTACAATTGTGCGATAGTTTGAGCATTCTTTGGCATTGCCCTTCTTTGGAATTGGAACGTAAACTGACCTTTTCCAATCCCGTGGCCACTGTTGCGTTTTCCAAACTTGCTGGCATATTGAGTGCAGCACTTTAACAGCATCGTCTTTTAGTATTTTAAATAACTCAGCTGGAATACTGTCATCTCCACTAGCTTTGTTGTTAGCAATGCTTCCTAAGGCCCACTTGACTTCACTCTCTAGGATGTCTGGCTCAGGGTCAGTGACCACACCAGCATGCACATCAGGGACATTAAGATCTTTCTTGTATAGTTCTTCTGTGTATTCTTGCCACCTCTTCTTAATCTCTTCTGCTTCTGTTAGGTCCCTGCCTTTTTTGTCCTTTATCATGCCCATCTTTGCACTAAACGTTCCTTTGATATCTCCAATTTTCTTGAAGAGATCTCTAGTCTTCCCCATTCTATTGTTTTCTTCAATTTCTTTGCATTGTTCATTTAAGAAGGCCTTCTTATCTCTCCTTGCTATTCTCTGGAAATCTGCATTCAGTTGCTTATATCTTTCCCTTTCACCCTTGCTTTTCGCATTCCTTCTTTCCACAGCTATTTGTAAAGCCTCATCAGACAGCCATTTTGCTTTCTTGCATTTCTTTTTCTTTGGGATGGTTTTAGTTGCTGCCTCTTGTACAATGTTACAGACCTCCGTCCATAGTTCTTCAGGCACTCTGTCTACCAAATCTAATCCTCTAAATCTATTCATCACCTTCACTGTGTACTCACATGGAATATGATCTAAGTCATACCTGAGTGGTCTAGTGGTTTTCCCTACACTCTTCAATTTAAGCCTAAATTTTGCAGTAAGAAGCTCATGATCTGAGCCACAGTCAGCTCCTGGTCTTGTTTTTGCCGTCTGTATAGAGCTTCTCCATCTTTGGCTGCAAAGTATGTAATCAATCTGGTTTCGGTATTGACCATCTGGTGATGTCCATGTGTAGAGTCGTCTCTTGTGTTGTTGGAAAAGAGTGTTTGCTATGACTAGCTTGTTCTCTTGACACAACTCTATTAGTCTTTGCCCTGCTTCATTTTGTACTCCAAGGCCAAACTTGCCTGTTATTCCGATTACTCCTTGACTTCCTACTTTAGCATTCCAATCCCCTATGATGAAAAGGACATCTTTTTTTGGTGCTAGTTCTAGAAGGTAAGGAACTCATCATCTAGCACTATATCATCAATCACTTTATCTTGCCTCTAGATGTGTTTTTGGTAAAATACAGAAATGTTTTATCATTGTCTTCTCTTGTGTGGTATGAAATGATGACTTTGCTGTCCTCATTAAAGTAATCATCCATCTTCAGCATCTTCCTCTATCACTGCTGCCCAATATAGGTGCCTGCTTGTTTTATCTGGGCAGCTGGGATTACCTTTAGCACTTGGGTGACACTGCTGGGAGTATATACTTTTGGTGTACACTCCCAGTGTTCGTTTATCCCTCCCAGGAAGTCCCTCCCCCACCATGATGAGGCAGCATAGGAGCACTTGTGGGGGGGATCTTCCTGGGAGGGATATGTTGCCTATTTTAAATCAACATAATTTCTTCCCAGCTTTGACAGAGGTGGAAAACATGGCAAACTGGTTATGTGGATGCCCCAACGATGGTATACAGTATTCAGTGACATGGTATTTGACCATTTTTAAATTAACCTTCTTTGTACCTGTTGTATGTAAACTGTTCAATCTTGCCTACTTCAAATCTCTGTTTAGAATGCCTAGAAGACATCCATCCATCACTACTGCCCAGCTGGGCTTGTCCCCTGAGGCTTTGTTTTCTTCTGCTTCATTTGTGTAACAGCGTTGTCCTCTTTCCATCTCAGTGAGATTTATTTCTAATTAATCATCTATAGGCTTGGGCTATTACAGCTGCAGGCCAAAGAACTAGTGAGGTGGCTCTATTATTAACATCCCCTTCACTTATTATTTTCCTTTTCTGTTTTTATAGTTTTTAATAGTTACTATATAAGGGTTTTATGTAATTTATTGTTTTATTGGACTGTTGAACGCTGCCCAGAGTCACTTTTTGTGAGATGGGTGGCCATATAAATTTGATAAATAAATAAACCGTGAAACTTTAGCTTCAGGCACTTAACTGGAATTTGGGCTCCTTTTTAATATGTGACCAAATACCATATAACTATAGTGACCATACATCCTTTATTATAAAGGACAGCTCTTTATTTCAGAAAGCTATCCTTTAGATTTATTTAAATTAATTGTTTATTTTCTTGGTTTTTTGTAAAGCAAAGTTATAAACAATTTTTTAACCTTTATGAACCTCTTTCAGATTTGCCTCTTTTTCAGGTTAGTCCTTTATTTTTTCCAAGAAAATATAGTCACTGTACATATGACACACTGCATTTGTTCTCAACAGAACGAGTTTGTGATATGATAGAGACTTTTAGCTGAAAGGAATCATAGACATACATAACTACACAGATACAGATACATACTAAGATCCCTGCAATTGCAGCAATTAAGTATGAAAAAAGCTTCATTTTAGAAAACATTTTCAAGGTATATTCCTGTGGGAAGAATTTTGTGACATTTGAGAAATGAGGAGGTGGGGGGAGATGCTAGGAAACTAGAACTGCTGGTTCTACTTATAAGTATTGAACAAAAGCAATGCTGTATTAATTTGTCTTAACAGAATCCATTGTGTTACTCAAACAATGCACAAAGATATGCAGGAGAAAGCATAACTGACTTGCCCAAGAGTAACAACTTATTTTGCCAATAAAATAATTTCATTGAAGTAAATCAGTTAATCCCTTTTATTATGTGTTTGCCATACTTTAAACAGATGTAAAATAGCTTTAGTCATACTCCCTATAAGCCTATAGAGAGTTTCTAACACTAATTACAATACACAATGATTTGAAAATGCAAATGTAGTAAAATGTGCACTGTATACTATAACAAAAATAAATGCCACCTTTGAAAACTGTACATTCCAGAAATATAAGTGTCTTCATATTGTAGTAAAGACTCCCTTGTGTTCAGTGTAATTTCTAGTTACTTCATCGACAAGACCGTATCGTTTTCTTGGCAGCAGTAAGAGAATGATTTGTCACTGCCTTCTTCTAGGAGTTTTTCCCCAAGTTACCAGTTCAGCTATGAGATTTCTGATCCCATCCAAATACTATTAAATCTTACTCTGATTAGTTTCTGGGATCAAGTCAACCAATACCCATTTCAAGCATAAGGTCACTGGCAAAATAAAAGCTACAGACTTGATATAAATGACAGGCTTTCCCCCCATTTTGCAATAGGTCTTAATTCCTATGCAGAATTATTTATTTACTGTAACTACACTGCTGCTACACAGAGCATTTAATATTTTACTTCACAGCAAAATGTGAGAGACTGTGGGAAGCAGGCGGAGGAATTCAGTAAGTATGAGAATAAGCAGCTGAGTCCAGATGTGGGGGCTGTGGGAAAGAAACCTTTCAAAGAGACTCTGCCTTAGCTAAAAGTCTGCCAGAAAACTTACTTTAACAGTTTTTAAGATTATGTTTTTACCCCTGACTAGAATTAAAGATGCCTTTCTGAAATCTGTGTGGTTCTCACTTCTTGAGTTTGCAAGCTATTGGGGCTTGACATGAAAGCAGTGAAAACTAACTATGAAATCATTTCATACTTCAACAACAATACCTATATAAACTGTTCAGACAAACGATTAATGCAGTGAAATTCAGGTTGTGAGAAATATTCAAAAGAAAACAGTTTCTCAAATAACACTTATCTCAAGTGCTACATACAAAAGAAACCACATTAGTTCTGTTAAAAAATACTGTGAGCAATAGTGGTTTAGAGTCAGTACTAGTCAATCAAAACTAATGATCAATTCCTTCCCAGTAACAACAAAATCTGTGTCTTTGAAATTGCCCTTCCCCAACTCCACTATTGCCTATACATTTTGGAAATTGTAAGTTAAACTGCACTTCAGAACTCATTTTAACTGGGAGTAACCCTGCCTACTGAACTCACTCAATAGGGCTTATTTTTAAATAAATGTTACATTACTTTCTTAAAACATAGTGAAATATTAACCAAGACTATTGAAATAGTAATGTGGGTGTTACCGTCAACATGAACCAAGAGGCAGTGAAACTACAGACTTAGTAATGTTGGTTTGCTAACAATATTTCTGTACCATCCAACAACATAACCCTTAGACAATTACATTAGAAATGTTTTAGAATAAAGTTTTAGAATAAAGTTAAGACATAAACAAACACCTGGGAAAATAAGTCTGTACTTAGTACTGAAAGGAAGAAGTGGTGACCCTCCATCACACCATGTTCACTAAGGGAGACCATTCAATGAATATAACCTAGGTCCAGATAGATTCCTGTGGAGACCTTGGCCTAGGGCTACTTGAACAGGGCTGCATAAAGCTGCATGACCACTAAACTGCAGAAAAGAGTTTGAGTTTTCTGTGTCACTTGGCTCCATCTAATGGCTGCCTGGATTTTTACAGCCTAGTTCTGGTAGCCTTAGCTAAGCACTGAAAGTCTTTGGATTTGGCCTACACAGATTGGAAATCACTGTAGAGAGTTCTACGATACAAATCCATGGTTCAATATTACTCCTGCCATAAATACATTAGGAACTGTGTGAGTTATTTGGGAGCAATTTTTAACCAGGACAGTCCTAGTAACTTCTGCTTGGTCATGGAGTTCCTCAAACACAACTCATAGCAACATTATGGATTTGATCCCATTGTGTCTTTCCACTAATGGAATGGATACATAATATCTTTTACCACTGTTCACCATCTACTCTAGAACTATTCTAGAGGTTGGGAGAGCCTCTGCAGAAGATATGGGGCATGCCCAGGTGAAGAAAAAATGAGAGACACCTATTTTAGATATCAAGCAGAAGTTAAACTAGTTGCATAGGATATAACTCTTTATACAATTTTTCTTTTTAAAAATAAGCTATTCCGTCATGCTTCCACAATCTAATACTTGTTTCTTTTTCTTTTTCAACCTTTTTTTTCCCTTCTGCAACCTCAATTTCTATATATTTTGGTGGAGTAGTATCTGTCTTCCCCAATCCAATGTCATTCTGAATTTGTTTGTATTATACATGTTAATTCATGTATTGGTCTCTGGAACAGTTCATATCAATATGACAAAGCAGGATTTAGCCTCTCAGTCACATTTTTGCAAAAGATAAGATGTTAGAAATTGTTGACTTCTGACCTTACTATTTATATCAGTGTGAGGATATCATTGTAAAACTTTAACATCCAATTCTGACACTAAAGCATCATTTTATTTATATGCAAATAAGATACCCTGCAATTTCTTCACCGTCAAAGCAGTTTGAATTATTCACATCTTATTAACAAAGCTTCATAAATGCAGTCTTTTCACTCAGTTGATAATGG
This sequence comes from Liasis olivaceus, assembly GCA_030867105.1. Taxonomy (NCBI): domain Eukaryota; kingdom Metazoa; phylum Chordata; class Lepidosauria; order Squamata; family Pythonidae; genus Liasis; species Liasis olivaceus. The sequence goes on along the minus strand of CM061350.1, from coordinate 123,193,040 downwards.
CCAACAGAAAGAATATATATCAAGCCTTTCTTAGAACAGTAACAAAATACAAAGATTTAAGGAGCACGTAATTGTAGATTATAGGTATGCAATGGAAGCAATGCATTATCTAGGATGAAAAAAGGTCATTACTTCTGTGCCATTCTCTTCGGTACTTGGCAGATATAGCTTTGATAAAGTAAATTAGAAAGAATTTACATCCATACATTTATTTATTTAATTACATACTTACAATATTTATGTACACCTAATAGCCAAGCTATCTGGGTGGTTTATAATTAAAAAAGAATAGGACAGAATAAAGTAAACAATAACATAAAACACAGAAAAAAAAAATTGAGCTGAAAAAAACTGGGAAAATTTATTCACTGATTGCAGTATAATCAGACAAACCTGTTTTACAAAAGATCACCCCCCCCCCCCCAAAAAAAGCCTTTTTTCTCTGTCAGCTGCATCTCATTTGGCTTCTGGTCTAATTCAAAATGCTGACTTTAACCTATAAACCTATGCATGAATCAGCAACTGTGTACCTACAACTTCCTGTCTCTTGACCAGAATCAGCCCATCCTGTGCATTCACCCAAGGAGAGTTGCTGATGATTCCCACCCCATATGAGATGAAAGCAATAGGGACCAGAAGTACATCTTCTTGATGGTGCCCCCCCCTCCCCAGTATAGAACTTGTTATCCTCTGAGTTATGGAGAGCCCCAACCTTGCTTCCTTTTTGCAGAGCAGTAAAGACCATACTGTTCTGACAAGCTTTCAGCATAGATAGCAGACCTGGGCTATTTCATTAATTAACTTTTTTCCATAGTGGTTTGTCCTTGTTTTTATTCTTGCAATATCCTAAACCATCTTGTGGCTTTTAAAGTATGCAGTCTGGGCCCATAACAGCAGACTTGTGTTTCTGTTTTGGGATATAAAAGCATTGGGATTAATTGCTGTACCCAATTTGTCGAGTTTAGCTTGGAATGCTAACATGATCCTCATCTACTGAAATTTCAAGTTCTTATTCCAAACTTCATATAGAAAAGTCATTTCCCAATTCTGTTGTGTTGCACCTATTATTTATCAGCAGTGCACTTTGTGGATATAATATTACACTGTGGCCTTAAAACTGTTCTTTTTTTATTTGTAATTTGTGTTTTTACCACTTTTTCTTTCTTCCTTTCTTCTTTTTTTGCTATTTTTTTTCCTCTGATGGTTGTTTTGCCTCTACAAGCTTTTCCACTGTTCTTGGAATTCCAATTGTCTAAATTCTGCCCTATCTTCCCTATCTTCTGTTATCTATAGGTTAACTTTAAGCCTAAATTCTAAGTAGGTGCTGAGATTTCAATAGTGAAAGGATTTAAGATAAGTATGTCTCCTTGGGGAACAGAAGTAGAGATAGCAGGAGAATCAACAAAAACATACCGTTAGAATTATTCCCTTCAGAAAAATCATGATGCCAAGCCATTCCTTCCAGCTACCACTTTCATAGAATATTTATTCATTGCAGATGAAGTTCAGCAGACAGTTCACATTAGAATTTGAATTTTTAGCTTCTACTGAGGTTTATAATGAGGGGGGCAGATAAGAAGGGAGATAAAATAGGTAAACTAACAGCTTAATCTAAAGATTGAAGTGCTTTTAACAATCATTTGTTATTTAAGCTGATTTCATCTTGTATATTGTTTTTAAGGTTCTTGTTCTCTCCCAGTTTTACAGTATCCTTGGGAATATCTACACTGGCATAAATCTTGTCATATTTACATTTGCTTAACAAAGGTGTACATCCGATTGGTTGTATTTCAGATCAGTTATAATCACATGCATGGTAAGGTGCAGTTGAGACATACAGACTATCCTACAGATTGACCTGAAACCTTCTGCCATATCTGATCCAATTATGGCAGAATAAACAATTTGTTGAACTGTAGGTTCTATTCAGAAATATAATCCTTTTAAACCTGAGGTCCTACACACAAGCCAAGAGATTTATTTCTAGGGAAACTAGTATAAGATTACATAATCATTAAAAAAATATATTACAAATAAGGAGCAAACATATATCACATGTAGAAACAGTCTAAGACATTTCAGTGCTTAATAAGAAAGAAACAGCTGCAAAAGCTACAACCACTTAGTGGGAGAATTACAACTTCAATTGTTATAACCTATAATTATCCCAAATCCAGCTCCTTTCACTTTCTGTAATGGTATGTGGGGATGACCTTGGGAGACAGGGCAATGACATGCAGCCAAGAGAACGGTCAGATAAAAGGCAGCTTAACCCACAGCAGGAATGTGGATGGGGCAAGAGACTCAGAAGAGACCCTCTGTAGTTTCTTGGGGTGTAAATGGGATGGGGGAGAGAAGTACTTTCAGACTTACAAGATTCTGCTAATGTAACCTTACAATAAAGTAAAATTAGTTCATCTGGTTGTGTTTTCTGTCTGGTCTACCTCGTAAGGCTAACACTTTCAAAGGCAAATGATGATATAAAATGGTTGCTTGCTGAAAACTGGTCAAATACAGAGATCAGATTCTACAAATAGAAGTTTTCTCCAGTGGAGGACTGTTACTAATGTAACAAGTTCCTTTATCACCAGACCCCAGTAAGAAGATGGGAAGCAACCACCAGTAGGCTAAATAAAATAAAATGCAGGAGGCAAAAATCTGATCAACAAACCATCTGTGTGCAGCATATGTGACAATCCTGGTGTAGGAGCAGGTCTGAACCTCCAATTTTGTAAGGTAGGACAGGCAGCCATACCTCTTTGGTTATATATTTCCAATAGATAGATGTTAGATAGATACTAGTCATGTGACTTACAATTACTAAGCCCAGTCAGAACACAGCAACTTCTAGAAAAGGTCAGGCCTCTCTACCAAAGCTTCCCTTTTTACATCTTAAGAAACAGATGAATACACCTAGCAACCTAGCACAGAGGTAATACCACTCCCCAAGATTAAATCAACTTCAATTCCCAATTCAGTACAATTATTAAAGAATTTAGCAGAGAAGAGTCAGAAATGGTTAGTAGCTGTGTAATTTTATGCAGAGCTTTATGGCTAACTTTGATAACTCTGTAAGAAAAGCTACCGCTAACTGGGAAATTTGCAGATTATATCAAGGTGAGTGTAGGAATATATAACAGAATTTCACCTGTATGCTCAGCATGTGGGTTGGAATGAATTAAGTTGAGCAGATCAATTTCAGGAAGGCCTATCTAATGAGCTCTAGGCTGAACCAGTTTGACAGGGCAAGCCATATAATTTAGAGGAATTGTCACAACACTGTGTAATTACAGATGGAAGGCTATGAGAGCTGAGAAAAAAAATTATACTCTTTCTATACTTGCTCCCTCTTTTTCATGACTCTTTGGATGCTTCTGTTGTTGCATCTATGTCATTAAGAGTAATTAGAAACTCCTTGTTTGGTTCCAGAGAAGCAACAGAGGTGGGCTCTCAGTTTATTGTGCCACCTCAGGTCACTTCTCCCTTGCTTAGCCTGCTAAATTTGCTTGCCCTGAATCAGCTGTGAAATACCACACTTGTGGAATCAAAGCCTACATTGCCAATAAGTGCCCTATGCCTCAGAATTTGGGGGGAAAAAACAGACCTCTTTTCAAAAGTTCAGAAAGGAGCCACCCAGTAACTAAATAAAACTCAGACATCCAACACTAAGAAACAACATTTTGCATACGATTCAAAACTTTCAAATGACCTTTGTCGTGTATCTTTTTGCACTATTGGTCTCAGGAGCAATGGCTATTTTTATTAATAAGAATACTATACAGCAATTTGTCTCATCCACTCAAGAATACTGTTGAATGTACTTCTCCCCTTTATCTCATCAATGATCGTATGAAAACCTTAGTTTTTAATGTCTTGTACGTTCTAATTATCTTGGGGATAGACTGGCTAGAAACTCTTAATGTTGACATTTATTAAGATCAAGAATTGTGTCTTTTACATTAAAAAAGTGTTAAGATCACTAGTTGCAGGTGCTAAAGCCCCATTCCCCCATTGCTGTTGCTTCATGGTGCAGTCAACCTGTGTTACTGGAAAAATACACTAACTGCTGCTTTGGAAACGTCTCAAAGGCATTCTTTCAAACCTATTCCTGTGACTTTGTTATTACTGGTTTCTGGAGCTGTTTCAGGCCAATATCTTGTCTATACAAGAGTTGGCTTCTTTAAAGAAATTTCTTGATGACAACATTAAGAAAGGATTTATTAGAAATTCTTTGTCTTCTGCCTCTGCTCCTACCTTGTCAAGTAGAAAGATGCTTTTTGAGTGTGTCTTGTGATTGACCCACATTTTTAAATTAACGCTAGGAAGAGAGGCTGCTTAAACAAGCTAGTCTTCCTATTTACTTTTCTGAACAGCTGTGCTTTGCCAGGCATGAACTATGAGATAACAAACTCCCAGCACTAACCCAGGTTAGATTATTTCCCCCTTTTGCCTAACAATATCTGTTAGACACTTAACAATGCAGCTAATCCTTACTAATATGTAACCTTCCCACATTTTTTTTTTTTTGTACCTTTGAGTCAGTTTTTTGACTCCTAGTGCCTGCTTGATCTATTCCTTGCAGGTTTATTGGCAAGGTTTTTCAGAAGTTGTTTGCCATTGCCTCCTTCCTAGGACTGAGAGAAAGAGACTGGCCCAAAGTCATCCAGTTGGATTCTTGCCTGAGGTGGGACTAGAACTCACAGCTTCCCGATTTCTAGCCTGATGCCTTAACCACTACACCAAACTGGCTCTCTATGCTGATGCCTAAACAAAGCAACTCTAGAGGTAAGGAGGAGAGAGAGAGGTTGAAGGGCTATAAAACGTGCCCAGTGAAAGCAACCCTTTTGTGAGTTGTTTCCATAGAAGGCTGTCCTTGCCACTCAGGCTCACCATGGTTGTCTGGGGATGGAGTTCTCCAGCGCTGTAAGTATTGGGACCTTTTTAATAAATCTTAATTAATTGTAATTGTCCTGGCGTCTTCCCTTATGTATTCCTTCTTTGCTATCTGACCCAAAAATGCTAAAGTGACAATAGAAGGTGGTTCACAGTTTCAGAATTTTAAAAACTGTAACCATCATTACCCACTGTAATTTATCTCTGGTCTTCTGGAACATGTCCAAAGGCAAACATTTTTACTAAACTTGACTTGTGAGGGGCTTGCAATTTGTTCCGTACGAAGGAGAACCATGAATAGTTAACTGGCTTTGACACATGCTGTCAGATTTTAATGCATGGGCATGCCCTATGGACTGTCTAATTACCCCTCTGTATTCATGAGATTCACGAACAATGTATTTTCTGAGTCCTGCACACTTATATCATGGTATATATAGATGACATTTTTTATTCCCCCCCCCCCCCAAATTTGGCTGTCCACACCAATCATGTCAGAAATGTTTTGGAAAGAATGTGTACATACAGGCTATATGCTAAGTTTAAAAAATGTGCTTCTAACCTCCCTACCTGGATCTCTACAGAAAGCATACAGTGGACTCCATTCTATCCTGCTATTCTCCAAAGACTGTCAGGGATGTGCAATGGTGTTTAGGCTTTTGTAATTTTTACAGGTGTTTTATACCCGATTTTGCTAAAGGTACCAGAGTTCTAACTCAACCTTACTAAGAAAGGGATTCTGTTTAAGTGGATTGCTGGCTCAAGAAGCATTCCAGGATTTGAAACAAATCTTTACCTCCCAGCCTTTGCTGCACCATCTGGACCACCCTCATTCTTTCATTGTGCAGGTCGATGCTTCAGACTTTGCCTTAGGTGCTATTCTCCTTTAAGATGCTACTGAGAGGGGAAAAGATCCCTTGCCTTCTGCCATTTATTCCATGCTGTTTTCACCAGTTGAACTGAACTATGATGTTTTTAACAAGGAACTATTAGCCATAACATATATTTTCCAATAATGGAGAGATCTTTTACAGGGTTCAACATACTACATCCCAGTCTGGACTGATCATAAGAACCTAGATGATCTACAGACTGCACAGAAACTCAGTAATGTCAAATCAATTTGGCATACTTTTTCTCTAATTTCACTAATGTCCCCAAGTGTTAAAAGATTGACCACAATTTTGGTTGTTGTGGATATTATGATTAAGATGACTCACTTTATAACAAACAAAGTGAGCCATCTTAATAAAAAGGCCTTCCATAAGTACCAGATAATGCCAAGCTTTTTTACTGATACAGAAGACTGGTTAATATTTGAGATTGTGGCATTCAACTTACATCATGTTTCTGAAAAGCTTTGTTCCAGTTACTCAGTGTTCAGATTGATTTATCATCTACCCATCATCCAGTTGAATGAGATGGACTGGACTAATGCAACCCTAGAGCAATACCTGTGTTGCTGTGTCAACAGCTAGTAGTACAATTGGCCTGACTTCTTACCTCTAGCTGAATTTGCATAAAACAATTCTGTGCATTCTTCTACTGGCATATCTCCTTTTCAGACTCCTTAAGCCCTGCCCCTGGTCTAAGACCCCCTCTTCTTCTATTCCTCAGGATTCTAACTTACTACAAAAGCAACAAGCAGCACAAGTCCTCTTCAAGGAATTGCTGGTTATTGCCAAGGCTGCTTGTAAACATGGATCATCATCAACAGGAAGGGATTGTGTCTGCCTTTCCACTAAATTTTTGCCTTTCTCACACCCCTCCAAGAAACTGAATTAAAAATGTATTGATCACTTTTCAACAGTAACTCAGATGAGCTCAGTTGCCTTTCAGTTACAACTGACAGCCTCAATGAAGCTCCGCCCAGTGTTTTACTCCTCCCTACTCTTTCTTCAATCTTGCTCTGCATTCTGTGGAGCCTCCTCCCCGCTCCTTCTATTGGGGGAAGGCAGGATTTGAGATGGAAGGTATTTGGGATTCCAGATGCATAAAGAGCAGTTTGGAATACATGTCACTGGAAAGGCTACCTTGAGCAAATAGGTCCTGGGAGGCTGCTGCTGATCTTCATGCACACCATTTTCTCCACAATTTCATCTACAAAATTCACATAAAGCAACCCTCCCTCCTACAGAATCATCTGACCCTGAATGGGAGTCGGATAAACCAATGATGACTTCTATGTGTATTCCCCACCCCCCACTCCCACTTCAATCCACATTTTCAGAAGCAAAGACTGCTTGCGGGGAGGGAATATCAGCTTCACCCCCATCTTGGATGCTGACAAATTGCCTTTCTTTGAAACTACAGTGGCGGGGTGCCCCTTCTCCAGCTGAGTAAGGGCCTTCAACAAATTGCCTGGCTCCTCATTCCAAAATGAGGTACTCTCTCTCTGTGGGTTCTCTTTCTGGACTATACAGAAGATGGGAGCCATGAGGAGGGAAATGATGTAATGGAGTTTTCTGAGTCATGGAATGGGTATTTCCAAAATATTGCAGAACAAAAACAGATAGACATTCCTTTTGTATCTATTAAACAAGTCACAACCCCCCCCCCCCCAATTAAGAAACAGAAAGAGGATCAAATACATCCAGAAGGCCCTGCTTTAACATACTAATAAATGAGAACTATGGTACACATATGCAGTTTTCTCCTTTTATCTTGCAATAAACCTGGCTAATATAATGTGAGAATATAGCTTTCTTAAGGGTCTGACATAATCAATTCTGGAAGAAACAAAGAGTGGCTGTTCCACTGAGATGATGTTCAGCAAGCAGAAATTCACATATTCTGGATATGTGATATAAGCAGGCAAAAGGACTTAACAGCCAGGTGACATAGAATTCATCTGTGCGCCCAGAAACTTCCCCAGGAGACAAGATATTAACTTTCTCTCTGAGCTGTAGTAAAAATGGCAGTATAAAAATATATGCCCAATTAATTTGATAGCACCAACACCACAGAGACATTTACATCCAGGACTATCTTCTTTCTAAAACTGCCAATGGGAATGCATCAAATTTTGCAAATGAAAAAGCTTTCCTGTGCAAAGGAATTGAGAGAGTTGTGAAATAATTTGCCATTCTAAATCTCTGACTCAACAGGATGTAACATATTTCAAAACAATCATAACAAATTATGGGGGGGGGGATTACAAAACCTAGAAAGGTAGAAGAATTTAAAACTTTCTTAGCTAGGACTCATTGTGACAGTAGAAATGAATATATTATTTAAAACGAATGTTTGTTTATTTATATTTATTAATCAAATCTATGTAGCCACCCATCTCATGAGAAGTGACTCTGGGTGGCGTATAATAATAAAATTTTCCATGGTTTGAATGGAAATTCTAATATTAGACAAAACCTTGCAAGATTGGCAAAGAACAGTCATACAAAACAGGAAAAAAAACAGTAAATCTGATAAACATTACAGTGGTTATATTCAGCACGTCCACTAGGGGGCGCTGTATGTCCACTTTTGCTCTTGTTGGAACTCAGGGTACACCTTCTGAGTCTGAGAGGTCAAATGAACAAGGAAAAGGTGTACCATTCATAGCATTTATAGGACTGCTTTGATAATCATGGCAAACAATGGCTCTGGTGCTAGTGTGTCCATGATATGGAAATGAAGAATTTACAAGTAAAAAAAATAGAAAATCAAGCTGATACCCAACAAAAGGTATAAATTTGTCCCCAATATGATTGGTTTCACACTTCTCAGAATTGTCCCCCATTTGAAAAACTTGGTTATAAATGTGGAAATAAATACAGCTTTGCAAAGGCAGGTAAGTTTATATTGCTAGAAGCAGCAAGGAATATGAACCCTGTTAATTGTGTAATAAAAATATGGATAGTTTATTCATGGGTGAAATCGGGTTTCCATTGTTCAGAAAATAGGAAGAGATGGCATGCTTTTGTTAAGTATTGACAAAATGATAGTAAGCTTTAAGGTAGATACAGGTGCAGAAGTGAATGTATTACCCATAGAAACATTTTAGCAATTATCTTGTAAAAAGTTATTGTCAAGAACTCGAACCAATTTAGTAACCTGATAGTACCGCTGGGAGTAATTAATTCGGAATGCATTAGTAGATATCTCTGCATGGCCTACATTAGGTAGATGTTCTACGTTTGGTTGAACAGCATATTAAAAATTAGACTTAGTTTGTTTGCTGGATATTACTGAAGTATATGAAGTAATGACACAGGATATTTTATTGAATTCAAAAGTGGATGTTTTCAAGGACTGGGAGAGTTTAAAGAAAAGGATCGCACACATACAGACCTTGCAATAATGTCAGGGATTCATGGGTATATAGAAAGGCTATTTGTTGTATCGAAAAAACTTGAGACATTGCTACATTTGGAAAACGGTGGGGTGTTTTCTAAGATGGAATGACCCACAGAGAGGGGTCAATAGCTTTGTTATTACTCAAAAGAATAATGGCAATATGCACATTTGTTTAGACCCTCAAGATTTTAATAGGGCAATTTGCAGATAAGTTGTATGATACCAACCACAAATGAGGTTTCAGGTGGGCTAGCAGATAAGAAGTTATTTACCATCTTAGATGAAAGAAGCAGGTATTGGCAAATAAAACTGGATGAATCATCCCCATTGCTTTGTACTCTGAATACACCAAGTATTAAATATAATTTCATTGGCTTCCATTTGGAATTAAATCAGCAGGTGAAGTTTTTCAACAGAAGAAACGGGTTACTTTTGGTCACATAGAAAGGGTACACATTTATAGCCAATGATACAATGGAAGCAACAGAAACATCAGAACAACATTATATAATTTTACATAGTGGTTATGGCTAGATAGAATAATGTTAAGTTCAATAAGGATAAGATCCAATTCAAAGCTTCCTTGCAAAGTACACTAGTCAGATTGTTCCTGATTAAGACAAAGTACCGTATTTTTCCAACAATAAGATGCCCCCATGTACAAGACGACCCCCATTTTTCCAACCCCAAATTAAGAAATCAATATTTTAAAGATAGTGCAGAACACATTTTTATTTAGTAATTAGTTAACATTGACCTGATGCACTCGGTGGGAGGAGGTCCAAACCGTCTCTTGCAGCTCTATTTCCATGCTCTTTTGCATAACTGATTACATTCAAGCACGAGTGAAACTGCCGATAGCTCGTCTCTGCAGACTTCCTCTCATTGGTTTGTTCAGCATCAGCTGACATCAGTTACATCAGGCTCGTGATTGGAGGAAGTCTGTTTGGGAGACAAGCTATTTCACTCGTGATTGGAGGCTAGCAATAGGAGGAAGCCTGCCTGCAGAGACAAAGTATGGGCAGTTTTGCCACCGCGCGGTTCTCTCCTCGCTGACTTCCTTGAATAAGACGCCCTTCAATTTTTAGGGTAAGGATTTTAGAAAAAAGTATCGTCTTATAGTCGGAAAAATACGGTATATGTTAGATGAAGTAAGAATCCTCCAATTGATAGGTTTTGAACTTGTTTTGATCAGCCCAGAATCCTTTACATTATATATTCACGGAGACAAAATTAACTGCCCTTTGAGAAATTAGTAAGGAAGGACACAGTGTTTTAGTAGATTCCAGAACATCAGCAGTCAGTCAAGAAGATAAAAATAAAACTAAGCCAAGCATCATTTTTGCAATATGGCGATGCATCTAAATTAATGGTGGTGCAAACTCAAAGATAGGTTGGAGGATATACTTATGTGGGAGGACAAGCCTGTTTATTATGCCTCCAGGGCTTCGAATGCTGGAGAGCATAATTGCATTCAAATAGAAGAGTAGCTGCTAGCTGTAATAAACTGAAGTTCCAACAGTATGCCTACAGTTGTGTTATAGATGGTTCATAAACTGCTGGAAATGATTTTTAGAAGGCCAATAGTTAATGACCAGCCTGACCCCAGAGTATGTTGTTACAGTTACAGGGTTATAAGTTGGAGGAAAATTTGTATACGTAGCAGATACATTGTCAAGGGCCACTTGGATCCTCCATCAGATCAATCAAATCTAGTAGAGCAGAGGTGTCAAATGTTTGGTCTACCACACTCCCAAGTGAGGCCCAAACCAGATTAAAATCTAATTGGGAAATATTTAACAAAGTAAAATAAAAATATATTAAAACAAAGATAATATTACATTTTAATACTCAATAATAAATTTAGTCACCAATTACCATAAAACTCCAGGCTTGCGAAGAGTCCTGCCCAAGTTCACCGCCTCGGCTTAACTGCAGCAGAGAGGACTGCTTGGTGCTGCTGTGGCAGGGAGCACTGCATGACCCGAGTTCCCTCTCAGTCTGCGCTACAGCAGTGCCAAGCAACCTTGCTGCTGTAGTTAAGCTGAGGTAGCAAGCTTGTGCCTTTTCCCCGGGACAGCAGGCAAGCAACCTTACACTGGTAGCGGACTCGCTCTGGACCCCAGAGCCTCCAGCACATAAAGGAGCGCCTCCCTCCAAAACAGGTTGAATTCATTTCCCTCCTCCCTCCCAAAAAGGTTTAATTAATATCTGTTGAGTTTCAGGCTGTACAAGGTCCATGATCGTTAACCTTATCATAAAATCATTTTTAAAATTAATAATAATTAAAAAGTTTAAATAAGTTCAGAATACATCCAGAGATCAGAACTTTTCCTCCTGGGACTGATGGATAAACAGTTAGAAAAGAGCTATGGAACACTGTGTTTATATATGATAACTGCAGTGAGATTATTGTATGCACAAAGATGGAAAGATTTGGCAAGACGTACAACAGAGGAATGGTTGGTGAAGATGACAGAACTTGCTGAAATGCCTAAATTGACTTCTTTAATTAGAGAAAAGACAATATCTACATTTATTGCTGACTGGAAACCTCTTATGGACTTTTTGCATAAAACAAAAAAACGAACTTATGATTTATGGTTTTGATGATCAGATAGATTATAGAAAGAAGAGAGTCATGATATAACTTTAGAAAAAGAGGTAAATTTATAATTGTACTTATAACTGCTGTAAAAAAGATCAGAAGCCACTCTGTATCTTTTTTCTTTCTTTTCTATTTTTCTTTTTCTTTCTTTCTTGCACTTTTAGCTCTCTCTTTGATTTCTTTCTTTTTCTTTTTTCTTCCATACTCTATAATATAACAGAATATGAAGTGGCTTACATCCTGGACTCCTGTTTCTGTTGGGGATGCTTCCAATGTCTGGTGGAGTGGAAAGAGATCAACCAGAGGAATGTCCCTAGGAGGATGAGGTTCATGTTCCCATTCCTCACCTCATATACCAATTCCATTGGCAGTATCCTGAGAAACCCAAACCTCGAACTGCAGAGGAGGAGGGTCCTAAGGAGAGGGATAGAGTCATGGTAAGCTCAGACTCAGATAAGGAGACTGAGAATGAGCAGTATGCTCTAGAGTTGCCGGACGAACCACCACTTGAGGATTTGCTGGCAGCTGCGGCGGGGCTGTCCGGTAATCAGCAGGAATAGCTTCCCCATCTGTGAAGCTAGAAGGGGGAGATGGCTGCATCCACTTGTCCCACTGCCAGAAAATTAACTCTGCTGCTGAAATCCCTGAGGTATGAACCTGCCCTCCTCCCTCTAGATTCTTCACTTCACAATGCTCCACCTCACCTCCAGAGACTAAGGACAGAAAGACTCAAAGCTGCTGACCTGAGTTTTCCTTCCTTATGAATTGAGTTCCTTCCTTACGGATTGTTCCCTGGGACTTTAAGAGAGCAAAGGACCACACCTGTACTGCAGGGAGATAGAAGAGTTGAAGGCCCAGGAAGAGAGAAACTGTGGAAGAGAGAAATGGGAGTGTGTTGGAGAACTAAAGCAGCCAGTTATGTGTAAGAGAAGTGAGACCAAACAATTGGTGAAGTGAGTAAAGAGACTTGGAAGCTAGTACAGCTGTGAAAGGAGTAGCAGAGCCTTACAGCCTCACAAGCCTTCCAAGTCCAAGATGCAGACCAGCAACAAGTAATTGTTTTCTCCCTCCTATAAACTGATAAGGACTGAGAGCCAGAGAGGCAACTCAGTAAAAGAGAGCAATTACAAGGCTACTTCAAACTTAAGCAGCACTTATTGCAGTATAAGGGCTATAAGGTAGAGGAACATACAGGGCTAAGTGTAGGGTAAAAGGACATTGAGCCCTGGGTAAAAGGAGCACAGTTCCCAGTCCTTAAAAGTGAGGGCTTTGGAAAGAATTGTGGTAATATTGCCTTATTGTTGGAAAGGGTAGGCAGTTAAAAAACAGGGAAAAAGGGAAACCTGTAGGTTTATTGTCACTTATAAATATAATTAGACACAGATAAGTAGATTAGTTGTATATATTAGGTTTAATACAGAAGTCTATATTTTTTACAGTAAACCAACCTTGTATACATAGCAATGGCAAAGGATTCAGCCTCCTGGACTGCGGTTTGTACCATGACTTAACTGGAACCCTCTCACAAACTGGATCTGCACCTTAATTACGATGCACAGATGCGATCTGTCAAGTTATTGGATCTGCAGTCAGCTGCTTGCTGACCTGGGGTAATGGGATGTTGCAATGACCAACCTACATCCACCCACAATCTAGATCACCCCCGAGCAGCCAACATCTTCTTCAATGTCAGGGGTCTCACCCACAAAAGCCCAAGTACCAGAAATTGCCCCCAACTGTCCCCACTCCATGCCAGACCCCTTGGGCACCCAGATTTGTGCATCTCATGCAATCATACCACCAAGAAGGGCTGGTGGGTCAAGATCCTCAAATGGATTCCAGTGGGGACCCAGGGAGGTTGCAGAAACATCTTGGACTATCACTCAAACAAGACTTTGGGGGGCTAAGGGACAGATTTCCACATCACAAATTGTTCAGGCAACCCTGTGTATTCCCTAGCCTTTGTGGATACAGTAAAACTTGTGAATCTTTGATTCCTGCAACCCCACTAACTTGAAGGGAAGCCCCCTCAATACAGTCTACCACACCTTACTCTGTTTCAATACCAGCACCTGCTATTTCTTGTGTGTCTCATTTCTTCTCCTATGCTATTTCTTAATCACCTGCCTCTGCTCCTGGATCCTTTTTAAAAAACCCAAAATTTTCTTTTCTTTTTTAAAAATACTTTTTAATAAAGAGCTTTACAGCACTAAAAAATAATGAAAACTGAAAGCAGAAAGAAAGACGGGAATAGAAAGAAAAGAAATACAAAGTACAAAAGAAAGAAGAAAAAGGAAAAAGGAGAGAAAAGAAAAGAGATAGAAAAAAGAATATTTAAAGAAGCAACTCCCAATCTTTCTTGCAACAAGTACAGGCAAATTGATATTTCCCCACCCCCTATGAGATTACGTACATAATTCACTTCTTCCCATAACTCCCCCTTATCCATTCACAAATCCAAAAATCATTATTGTTTCTGTCCAAGTGTTGGCAAAAAGTCCATAAAAGGTTTCCAGAGTTTTATAGAAATAATTCTTATTTTAACCCTGATCAACAAAGTCAACTTTATATTCCGTTCTTTTGCTTCTAACAAATCTTAATCTTTAATTCATCAAGTTGCTGTTGTAGGATTGAATCTCCATTCAAACTTTCCTTCCTCAAAAATTTCTTCAAGGCTTTAGAAACTCGCTTTTGTAAATCCAATAATAAGTTCTTGCCCTGGTCACATGTCATCTCCTGGTTTATCATTTGTAATTCCACTCTGATTATCATCTCCATTTTATAATCCACTATTACTTTATTTTCCAATATTTCTATATCAGCTGGGATTTGTTTCACGTCTTCATCCTGTCTGTCTATAAATTCTTTCATGTTGTTCTTTCACATTTTTTTACTTCTTCTTCAGAATTTTCTTCAAAAAACACATGTACAGGTGCAGAAATTATTGCTGTCGGTTTAGTTATAAATTTCTCTTCCAGTTCTTGAAAGATCTTTTGAAATGTCTCAAGTGTCATACATTTGTTTGTCACTTTGTAAATTTCACTTTTCTTTTTCCTGCCTGAAACGTTAGTCCCCTCTAGTATCCCATTTCTGTATTCACAAAGTTTCAAGTTTCTTTGTTCATATTTTCAACTTTCAGCCAATGATCTCTTTCCTAATAGACTAAACAATTCATGTTCCCACAAAAATATTGTTTTGTTTACTCAATTTTTCAAAAGTCTTAGCAAAAGTTCTAATATTCCAAATTTGGTCCCTTAATTTGTTTAAAACTTTCTTAAATTAAATTTTTATTTAGCTTTTTGCCATTCATTTTATATTCTGTAAATTCTTTAAACTGTTAGTTAATTTTTCTTCTTTTTGAGGATGAAGTTTTACTCACCAGGTAGCTTTTCAAACTTGTTGTTTGGAAGACCTCTTTTAACTTTGAAATAATTGTAAATCCAAAAGTGATTAGAAAGTGAGGTTAGATAAACCCAGTATCCTTAAAAGGGTTTAGAACATGGTTGAGAACTCGATGGCTTCCCTCATCTCCTGGCGCTCAGACCCATAGGACAACTGCTTTCTGTGGTCTCGCAAGGAGTAGCCATCTGGAGCACAAATGAGCAATCTCTCATCCTCTCCTTGACTGAAGAGGTTCTGTTGGACTAAGCTTGCCGCCAGTCTGTCAGTCATCACTGCGTTGTCATCTTTGCTCTTTTGGAAATGTCTAGTTTACCATTTCCTCACCCTGAAGTCAAAAGGCCCCAAATTTTCAACTATTCCTAAATTCATTGCTGGAAGTAGTGAACAAAGGGAATTGTAATGGAGAAACCAAAATAAATAGAAACTAATACTTCAAAATGGACACTGTGCCCGCGACCTTCCAACTTCACCTTGGCCTAGATTACTCTCTTTTCTCATTTGCCTAATCCCATCAGACCCAAACTAACCATCACCACCCTCGAGCAGAGCTGTCTATAATTTATTTTATTTATATGTCAAATTTATATCACCGCCCAACTCCCCCACAAAGAGTGTTGAGGATGAGATAATCCTATCTCATCAGAAGAATAGAAGCTGTGCTCATCCAATCTGAGTTAAGCCCGAGGGCAGCCTAACAAGGAAGCTATAACACAGTAGCAAGATGAGAAACCACAACATTCCAATGTCAATTAAGGGCTCAAGTCTGATGACCTCAACATTCCATTCCCTTAACAATAGATTTCCTCCTCTCCATCTGCATCTGAAAGCCTGGCTTTTATCTGACAACAGAAATTACCTACGAGGTCATTTGCACCTACAAGGACCTATCTAGTCCCTCCAAAACTGATCAGCAAATCTGACCTTCAGGTTTTCCCGCCCTACACTTTCTGAGTTTCTATATGAAAGTCTTGTTTTCCCATTGTTTGGGGTTCTTCTTTCTTGTAAAGCAGGGCCCCAACAATCGTTGCAATAAATGTGATTCTTCCCTGTGTTGAGCTCCTTCCTTTCAGTGGCATCCACAACACATATTACTCTAATTTGTTATTCAGTAAATTGCAAGATTATGTAATATATTACAAATGAATGTATGCTTTGTTAGAATTGAATTATTTTAATTTTCTCCCCCCCACCCCCCGAACTTTTTAAAGGAAGATATGATGCTAAATTTGTTCTATTCTGTTCCTTTTATGTGTGCAAGAATTTCATATTGATAAGAACATTCATAGATTTCCAAAACAACCTACAGATATAAGGCTGGCCCATATTCCCAAAAGAGACAAGCTTCTTTATACTTTTCACAAACTTCTTCCTGGAAGAATAAATCTAATAAGTAAAGAAGAATAAAAAGAAAAACAAAGCACACTTTCAATTCTAGCATAAAAGTTTAACTGAGGGAGGGTGTACAAGGTATACAACCAAAAAGCACAAGCTAATTATATTCAAGGCTCACTATCAAATCTAATTTAAATAAAGACTAACTAAAAAACTCAAACTGTTTGTTTGAGAGACGAAAACTTGATTTATTTCCAGCTCTCAGGGTGAATATCCCTCAGGAGGGCAGAAAGACAACATTTCACAAGCAGCAGTTACTCTGAAATTTCAGATATGTTTTGCATATTTTATTAAAATGCTATTTTAACATATTTTTCTTACAGTATTATTTATTGCTGGGGTGAATATATGTTTTACAATATGAAAATATAATGATATATGGTTTATGTATACAGATGATACATGTATAATTGTAGGGGAATATTTGTATATTTATAATTTGCCCTAGTTTATATTCTTATCTGGATCATACTCCCTGTATTTCTGGAGGACTGGGTCAGGGGAACAAATTCAAAACTTTTAATGAGACCAAGTTTTTAAACATACTAAATTTTCTCCAAAGCTAGCATTCATATACAGGTGAAACTCGAAAAATTAGAATATCGTGCAAATGTTCATTTATGTCAGTAGGGCAACTCAAAAGGTGAAACCGATATATGAGATAGACGCATTACATGCAAAGCGAGATATGTCAAGCCTTACTTTGGTATAATTGTGATGATTATGGCGTACAGCTTATGAAAACCCCAAATTCACAATCTCAGAAAATTAGAATAGTGTGAAAAGGTTCAATATTCTAGGCTAAAGGTGTCCCACTCTAATCAGCTAATGAATCCATAACACCTGCAAAGGGTTCCTGAGCCTTTAAATGGTCTCTCAGGCTGGTTCAGTAGGAATCACAAGCATGGGAAAGACTGCTGACCTGACAGTTGTGCAGAAAGCCATCATTGACACCCTCCTTAAGGAGGGAAAGCCCCAAAGGTAATTGCAAAAGAAGTTGGATGTTCCCAAAGTGCTGTATCAAAGCACATCAATAGAAGGTTATGTGGAAGGGAAAAGTGTGGTAGAAAAAGGTGCACAAGCAGCAGCGATGACTGCAGCCTGGAGAGGATTGTCAGGAAAAGGCCATTCAAAAGTGTTGGGGACTTTCACAAGGAGTGGACTGAGGCTGGAGTTAGTGCATCAAGAGCCACCACACACAGACGGATCCTGGACATGGGCTTCAAATGTCGTATTCTTCTTGTCAAGCCGCTCCTGAACAACAAACAACGTCAGAAGCGTCTTACCTGGGCTACAGAAAAAAAGAACTGGTCTGTTGCCCAGTGGTCCAAAGTCCTCTTTTCTGATGAGAGCAACTTTTGCATCTCATTTGGGAACCAAGGACCCAGAGTCTGGAGGAAGAATGGAGAGGCACACACTGCACGATGCTTGAAATCCAGTGTGAAGCTTCCACAGTCTGTGTTGATTTGGGGAGCCATGACATCTGCTGGTGTTGGTCCCCTGTGCTTCATTAAGTCCAGGGTCAACGCAGCCGTCTACCAGGAGATTTTGGAGCACTTCATGCTTCCTTCGGCAGATGAGCTTTATGGGGATGCTGACTTCATTTTCCAGCAGGACGTGGCACCTGCCCACACTGCCAAAAGTACCACAACCTGGTTCAATGACCATGGGATTACTGTGCTTGATTGGCCAGCAAACTCACCTGACCTGAACCCCATAGAGAATCTATGGGGCATTGCCAAGAGAAAGATGAGGGACATGAGACCGAACAATGCAGCGGAGCTGAAGGCCCCTATTGAAGCATCCTGGTCTTCCATAACACCTCAGCAGTGCCACAGGCTGATAGCATCCATGCCACGCCGCATTGCGGCAGTGATTGCTGCAAAAGGGGCCCAAACCAAGTACTGAGTACATATGCATGCTTATACTTTGCAGAGGTCCGATATTGTTCTATTTCTAATCCTTGTGTTATTGATGTCATGTAACATTCTAATTTTCTGAGATTGTGAATTTGGGGTTTTCATAAGCTGTACGCCATCATCATCACAATTATACCAAAGTAAGGCTTGACATATCTCGCTTTGCATGTAATGCGTCTATCTCATATATTGGTTTCGCCTTTTGAGTTGCCATACTGACATAAATGAACATTTGCACGATATTCTAATTTTTCGAGTTTCACCTGTACAGTAGTACAAGTGTACTCTAATTACATAGGGCACCTTCTGTATCTAGTTTGTGTTTTAGCATGTGTTCTTACTGCAAAAGATCTGTTTTTCTCTTTGTAAGTATATACCAAATCCAACAAAAAGCTACATCTGTTGGAAGGATGGTGGCAGAAGCCATGAAGAAACATTTACACCTCTGTGCAAGCTGCTGAACTCTGCACTGAATGACTCTTCTTTACCTTTGGACAAAGTCAAATAATCCAGTATATCTGGCTGGTACCAAATTAGGGAAAGCTAGATTAAATATCAATTTAGAAAAATTAGAAAATCAAAATTTAACACAGCAGAACATTATACTGAATTCTTCACACAACCTCCTAAAAGAACAACGTACTGTAAGCAAGTATAAAAAGGTTCTTCATATTTGATACCTACCACTGCTATCATGATATCATCCTCTGTCTATTGCCAGCCCACTGCAAATTCCACCTGTGGTTCAAAAATGCTGTTTTCTGACCAGAAACACCTTAAGGCCTTCAGAATGGATGGTCTACAGCACTTTGTTCTAATCTAGTGACAGTTCCAGCTCCAACTAGCTACAGCACTTGGCATTCCTCCTCCCTTCCAGCACCTGGTTGCTACCCTCAGCCTGCTAAGTTCTCAGTTGGTTGGCAGCTGCCATTTTTTAAATTAACATGTGTTTGATCTATGTTTTATTTGATTGATTGATTGACTGATTGATAAGGCCACCCAACTCAAACAATGTGACCCTGGGTAGTATACAACAACAAAAACACAGTAAGCCAAACAAGAATCACATAACATTAAATGGACACAATATATAAATATGAATATGTGAAATATAAAATGGCAACCAAGCACCACAATAAAAACAACCAAAAGGGAACTCCTCTTAACTGGCTCCAAATATCTGGGGGGAAACCCTAGGCCTTATCGGCTTTCCTAAAGGCAAGCAGAGTTGGTCATGTCGTACATGAGTGGGGAAGATCGCTCCAGAGAACAGGCACTCAGCGAAAAGGCATGCTTCCTAGGTCTCATATGGTGACAAGATTTTAAAAAGGGAATCTGGTCATGTCCTCCTTGTGGGGACATGTGGGATGGGCAGATATTCTTGGGAGAAGGCAGTCCCACAAGTAGTGTGGTCCTAAGCCACGTATGGCTTTAAATGTGATAATCAGCACCTTGATTTGTACCTGGAAGCCTACTGGGAGCCAATGCAGCTCGCAGAGCAGTGATGTTACATTGCCATAATGAGCTGACCCATAACTATCTGCACCACTGCATTCTGGACCAATTGAAGCTTCTGGATGTTTTTCAAGGGCAGCTCCCTGTACAGCACATCACAGTAGTCCAATCCGGAGGTGACTAAGGCATGAGTGACCACAAGCAGGAATCGATGCAACTGGCATACAAGATGCTATTGTGCAAAGGCCCCCCCGGCCACAGCTACCACCTGTTCTTTGAGCAGGAGCTGTGAGTCCAGGAGAACTCTCAGATTGCACACCAAGTATGAACAGGATAATGCCACCCCATCCAGAATCAAAGGTGTAAATGCTCCCAGATCAAGGGGACCCAAAATCCATTATATCTCAGTCTTGGCAGGGTTCAGCTGCAACCTGTTCTTCCCCATCCAGACCCTCACAGTCTTCAGATACTGGGACAGAGCTTCGGCACTTGGATGGCTCAGGACATATATATAACTGGATATCGTCTGCATATTGATTATACCTCACTCTGTACTGACAGATGGTCTCACCCAGCAACTTCATGCAGATATTGAAAAGGAGGAGGGAGATGGTAGAGCCCTGAGGCACCCTGCAAAGTAGGAGCCTAGAGCTTGACCACTCCCCTCCCACCATCACTGAGTGGAACCAGCCATGGAGGAAGGAATATAACCACTGCAGAACAGTGCCTTTCACTTCCAGCCTCCACAACTGGTCAAGAAGCATACCATGGTATCAAAGGCCATTAAGAGATCAAGAAATGTCAGGATGGACACACCACCCTCATCCTGGCTTGCCATAGATCATCGACAAACACAACCAAAGCCATCTCTGTATTATACCCCAGTCTGAATCCTACCTGGAAAGGGTCCAGATAATCTGCTTTCACCAGGGCCCTCTGAAACCGGAGGCCAACTACCTTCTAGGGAAGGTTGGAGATTGGACAAAATTTTCTAGATCCACCAACTCCAGAAATGTCCTCTTGGATACACCAAGCCAATGGAACCACCCCCCTCTCATAGAGGCATTTATCACCACATGGATCCACACACATGCTTTCTCCCTGGAGGCCTTGACCAACCAGGAGGAGCATGAATCTAGTGGCCACACCAACAGCTCCAAGGGCCCTGTCCACTTCCTCAGGAATAACAGACTTGAACTCCTCCCAGATAGCATCACAAAACTGCCTCAGTCACCTCCAATGGACCCACCCAGCTGGAATCCAACTCAGACTGAACCCAAGCAATTTATCCACCAGGTGTCAAGAAGAGTCTTCATAGTGACCCTGCAGATGCTCTATCAATCCCTCCTGATCAACACTCAAAGGAAACAACAAGGGTAGAGAAATAAGCTTTTTTTGTTTGCCCTCATCACTACAAGGTAGGCTCTAACAAAGACTCTCACCTGTGTTTGGTTGGAATCACTCCTAGTTTTCTGTCAGCAGCACTCTAGGTGTGTCTTCTATTACTTCATCTTCCTAAGGCCCTCTGAAAACCAGAGGGCATACTGGGTTCTGTGTACAGAGAAAGTTAAGTCAATGAAATTTCCTTGGCCCATGCTTTACCAGCTACTCTAGATATTCATTGCTCCACTCAACCCTTATAACTCCCAGCAGGCACTATTTCAGTTTCTGCTCAGAATGTTATTATTTATTTTATTTTCTATTGTTAAATTTATTGTGGCCACCTACTCCAATAGATTCTGGGCAATTTACAATAACCACTTGAAACAGTTACAACATGAAACAAAATGCAAAACAACCATAACAATAAAAAACACAACAGGGGTTCCACAGACACACTAACCCCAGGCCTGGGAACACAGTCAGGTCTTAAGGGCCTTACGGAACCCCAGGAGAGAAGGTGCCATGCGTATCTCTGGGGGGGATGCTATTCCAGAGGGCAGGGACAGCAACAGAAAAGGCACACTTCCTTGGTCTCACAAGATGATATTTAATTGAGGGGACCTGGAGCATAACTACTCTGCCCAAACATACCAGGTGGGCAGAAATGATTAAAGATAGGCTGTCCCTCAGATAACCAGGCCCTATGCCATGAAGGCCTTTATGGGTAATGACCAGAATCTAGGAAACAAATAGCAGCCAAGGCAGCTTATGTAGCAGCAATGACACATGACATAACAAGAATTGCCTGTTACTGCTTGTGCCACTGCATTTTGAACCAGATGTAGCTTCCAGATGGTCTTCAAGGTGAGCCACAGGTAGAACACATTGCAATAGTTGAGTCATGAGGTGATGAGGGTGTGAGTGACTATCTGAAAAGTCTTCCAGTTGTGAAAAGAGTTCAACTGGCAGACAAGATGAAACTGTGAAAGGCCCTCCTGGTCATAGCTGCCACCTGCTCATTGAGCAGTAAATGTGACTCCAGGACCCCCAAGGTGTACACCAGTCTAATATGGGGAAGTGCAACCCCATACAAGACCAACAGTGAAAACATGTCTGACCATGGGGGCCAAACAGCCACAGCCATCCAGTTGTGTCAGGACTGAGCCAAAATCTATTTCTCCCCAACCAGACCTGAACTGTCTTCATACACTAAGTTACATTGACAACTTCACCTGCACAGCCCAGGGTTGAGACGTACAGATGGGTATCATCAGTGTATTGATGATACTGATCCCCAAACTGATGGATGACCTCAGTCAAAATTTTCATGTAGATGTTAAAATAGGAAGGGGGAAAGTGTCAAGCCCTGAGGCATCCCAAAAGTGAGGGACCATCCCTTGTTGACACTGAATGAAATCAGAATTATTGCAACACAGTGCTTCCTACTCCCAGCCTCCATAGTTGATCCATAAGTATACTGTGGTTGATGGTATTGAAAGACGCTGAGAGATCAAGGAGCACAAGGATGGATGGACTTTGTCCACTTCCTCAGGAACTACAGAATCGAACTCAGTCCAATTAACTTCACAAGACTCTGCCCGGGCAACTCCTTGGACTTGCCCAATCAGAGTGCAACTCCAAATGAATCTGAGTGACTTTATTTATATTTCAAATTTGTCACCGCCCATCTCACTGCAGAGTGACTCTGGTAAAAAGTAAAAAACAGTAAAAAGGATAAATATTAATTAAAATACACTACAACAAAATTCCTATATAAATAATAAATATCTTCCAAGAAACTGATGTTAACTAGGAGTTATTAGACTTGGGGAGCATCTTCAAGGCGCCAGCCACCCCCAGGGTTGGTGATATCTCTTCTCACCCCACGCGAGTTGGCAGAGCCAGGTCTTCAATTCCTTCCAGAAAGCTGGGAGGGTAGGAGCCTGCCTCACCTCTTGGGGGAAAATATTCCGTAGGGCGGGGGCAAAGGCAGCGAAGGCTCTCCTCCTGGGACCTGCTAGTCAACATTTTCTTGCCAACGGGATCCATAACGTGCCTTCTCTGCCTGACGAGATGGGGTCAATGTAATGGGGATGAGACAGTCTCTCAGGTAAACTGGACCCATGCCATGCCGAGCTTTAAAGGTGATAATCAACACTAGATTTGGACCCGGAAGCAAACTGGCACCCAATGCAGCTCTTCCAGCAGAGGTGTTAATGTGCCATCCTTGGGGCACCCAAGATTGCCCGCATAGCCGCCTTTTGAACCAGCTGTAGCTTCTGGATACTCTTCAAGGGTAGCCCCATTTAGAGCACATTGCAGTAGTCTAAATGAGAGATGACTAAGGCATGAGTGACTGACCAGAGGGCCTCTGATTCAGGAAGGAACATAACAGGCACACAACACAAAGTTGAGCAAAGGCCCTCTTAGCTATGACTGCCACCTGCTCCTCGAGCAGGAGTTGTGAATTCAGGAGGACCCCCAGATTATGCACTGGGTCTCTCTGGGATACTGCAACCCCATCCAGAACCAAAGATGGTAACCCCCGGATATAGAGGAGCCTCCAATCCACAGCCACTCCATCTTACCACGGTTCAGTTGAAGCCTGTTGTGCCCCATCCAGACCCTCACAGCCTCCAGGCACTGCGAAAGGGTGGTCACAGCATCACTCAAGTCACCCGGGATGGAGATGTATAATTGGGTATCATCTGCATATTTATGATACCTCATCTCATGGTGGCAGATGATCTCACCCAGCGGTTTCATGTAGATGTTAAAAAGGAGCGGAGAGAGTACCGAACCCTGCAATACCCCACAACAAAGGGGCCGTGGGCTGGACCTCTTGCTCCCAATCAACACTGATTGGGATCGACCTTGGAGGAAGTAAGTGAACCAGCACAAAACTGTGCCACCCACTCCCAACTCCCCAAGTCAGCCCAAATGGATACCATAGTCGATGGTACTGAAAGCTGCTGAGAGGTCAAGAAGAGCAAGGATGGATGCACTACCCCCATCTGACAAATAGCATGAATACTCCTCACCGCAGCCCTGCAGATGGTCCTGTGGCCCAGCTCCCCTCCTCCCGCCAGCAGGGAATGGGTCATTCTAAACAGGGCCATTGGGCAGCTTTCAGTGAAATGGGTGGTGGGTGTTCCTCTTTGCTCTTCCACTCCCAACTCACATTTTCCAATAGTTCCATTTTCTCTTAGTTTTGTAACTATAAAAGGTGTTGCAATGTAAGTACAAGGCAGTATATAGGGGAGAAATTGTGCTTCAATTCTTCAAAGGCAGGACAACTCTTCTCGTTATCATGACATTGTAACTGCAACAATTCCACAAGGGGAAAAATATAAAAATAAGAGGACTGTATTAGAATTAAGCCAAAGAATTCAGAACAGGGGTGGAGAGTGTGGCTCCCTCCAGGAAAGCAAAGGAGAAAAATGAAGAGGAAGGAAAAATCTCTCAAAGGATAAGGCAGACAATGGTTGAACTGTCCATTCATGGGCTAGCCAGCTACTCTTGACTTCCCTGCATGGGTAAGAATAGCAGAAAGGAAGAGAATGACCAGTCAGAGCCTGTAGAGTCCAAAGCCCAGACTGAAAACCAACCCAGCCCTGTTGCCAAACTACTACAATCCAGACCAGAATTTCTGAAGTCAGTTTCAAGACAGCTAGGAGTAGCATGGGAGAGAAGCAGCTTAGGTTGCTCTATGGAATTGCCCTGAGAAGGGGCCAAAAGGTCTCTGTGATTCTATGGCTCCAAAATCATTAGCCCTTTTGAAATAGATTATAAAATTAAATAAATATGATATCAGAGAGCTCTGCAGAAGAAGTTCAGGACACTGAGCAACAATCCTCAGTGAATTTTTCCGCAGGAGAAAAAAAATCCATACTGCTGTTTTTCTTTTGGGTATTTTATGCCCAGCACCTTGAGTGCTATATACATTACTTTTCTACACATTTTTCTCAGATCAAAGAAATTTGACAGAATTGGGGAAAATTCTACATACTTGCTTATTTTTCAGTGTGAAATCATTTTCTTACAATTTGTTGTCCTTTTTCTGTAGTTTTTTCTTTAGAGCTGACATAATGGCAGATAAAGTGAGAAACATCTGACATGTTTTCTTTCTTTGCTTCATGTCAGGTCTACCTAATTACAGTATAGAGGGCCTTACGTGTTAACTTGCGGCAAAAAAGAAAAATGCAGTTGTGTTGACATCAATGAGAAAAGGACAATATATGCAACCTACCAGATTTGGAAACATTTGAAGGTGCCATGCATATGCCTTAAAAGATGGTTAGCTGGCAAGCACCCATCTCTCATTGTTCCTGACAGATTTCCACCCAAATGTTTAAACCGAGATAATTCAAATCAGCACTATGAACGGTTAACAAAATGAGAAATTTTATGTAGAAAAAGATAGGGTTGTATCATTGGAAAGTTGGTGAAGATTTTTTTACTCATATGTGCAGAGATAAGATATGAATAAGACCACAAAAAGGCAGGAGCCAAATGCTTATATACCAATAGTGTTTGTATATGTCCCAAAATTAATCAGTATCATTTACCATAATTATTAAACCTAAATTATAAGCATAAAGCCTCTCTAGAGTTGAGTGACTCCTTGTGACTACATGATTTGCCATTTCCTTCTAGAATTTTTCTGTTAACTTCTGAATGGACTTCCATAACTAGGTCCAATCCTGTTTAGCTTTTTGAAAATCAAACAAAAGTCAGGTGCTGCCACCTGCAGTGACATATTGATTATAGTAATGTACACATTGCCACCAAGAGGCTAAGTGTAATAGCTTACACAGTATAGTTTATTTATATGTATTTTCTGCCCAAGGCATCCTTCTTAACTGTGAGCTGTTGACTTCAGTAATAGTGTTGTTTAGTGCTGGACAGTCATAGTTCCAAAGTTCTTGCCTGTGATTTTTGTCCATTGTCTCCAACCATCCAACGATTGTTTGCCCTCTTTCTCCCCACATTTAATCAATTTCCTTTTACATTATTTTTGTAAAAGCAGATACTGGAAAAATCATCAGAACTGATCTCTCATCCTTACTAAAATGAATATAAAATATGTGCATTAAATTATTGTTTTAAAATTGTAAATAATGCTTAAATTATTGCGCTTATTGTTTTCACAGGGTTTTTTTTATTATGTTGTGCTTTGTACTGTGTCTGACTTTATACACAATCTACAGCATCTTCAGGGAGGCAGTTTATAAATGTTATAAACAAATAAATAAATTACTATAATAATACAAGGTTTTAAAGCCAACTGGCTCAACAAGGATATTAAAACTGAGTTAATCATACTTTGAAATTATTTTTGAAAGAAAACTCGTATAGAAAGCACCTGTTTTTCTATATAAGCATTCCTTTCTGTGCTTTGGGAAATAGTTTCATTTGATGTGTTAGCTAAATGACAAAGTTTAAAGTAGTTTGTGCTTTTTAAAAAAGTATTTATGCTTCCAAACTTCAGTTTAAATGTAGTGGAAAGTCTGTATTTGACCAGGAGTCTTGCTACAAGGAGCTACCTTGTAAAGTTAACCTGCTCTGACAAGTCCCAGATGTTGTTCTTCTCTCCAGACCAGTGACTTGATGGAACTCAAAGAGTCATCATGGAACTCTGATTTTTACATTTTCATCTCTAAGCACATTTGTCCAATAATAGGCACTGAGGAAATGCATGTCATGAATTTTACTGGTCATTGAATTGTTCAAAAGATAGCAGAATTAGACCTTTATCTCTAAATCTGCGTACATCAGTACAAGACAAAAGAGTAATTTGAATGATAATCATTGTTTCCATCTGCAATTCATAGGTTTGGCTGCATTCTTAGCTTTAAAAATAAAAAGGTTGATGTTTTATTTTCTGAAATCATTTATTGGCCTAATATAATGGATAAATAAGCTCTCTTTCAGACATAATCTTTGCCTCCATAGGATTACTCCACTGAAAGACAACAAACATAGCTGAGAACGGAAAAGGAGAAATAAAGTTCCAAAGAACTGCACCGGTGTGGAAGAGTAGGACAAATTTTGTAACCAGAGTTATAGAGGACTGAAAACAAAGACGAATCAGTCCAAGAGGTGACAAAGGAAATGCTGGTGATAGTGAACATATACTATGGACATTTGCACAAGGAAAAAGGACTGGAAAAATAAGGGTATAGAGCTACTGAAGAGGTAGATAAAATTTTCATGGCCAAAAGAGTGAAGAGGAAATGGAAATTTTCAACTGGGCCTTAAGGAAGCAAAAATTAGGAAGAAAACTGATGCCCTTTTCACTCATAATACAGTCAAAGTGGATTTGGGTTAAAAACTATCCTAAGCAATCAACTGCTGGACAAAACAGAAGTCAGATGACCCTAAATAGAAAGATTATCACTGAATGATGAAGGAAGTTTTAACCTAGATCAATGTTTCTCAACCGCAGCAACTTTAAGATGTATGAATTTCAGCTCCCAGAATTCCCTAGCCATTACATTATCTAATAATTTTCTTCACCATTTTTTTAAAAAGGAAAGGTATAGAACTGTTAATTGCTTATTAAATTTGAAATATTCCCAGAGCAAAACCCTAGTTCCTCTAAAGCCATAAAAACTACTGACACTGAAATTATCCCACAAAGATTTATTTTGCAAATGTTTTTTTAAATTGATGGTGCTCAGTTAACAACCAGTTGTTTCTTACTATTATCCTATATATATTATTAACTTGGAGTCAAAATCATCATGATTGTGCTGTAAAAAAAAGCACCATTTTTTCTATATTTTCATCTCAATTTTTAAAAAAAATTGTGTTGAGAAAGTAATCCTTTCACCAACTTTTTTTTTTTTGCTGCTAAAATAATGTCCTTTGTGATGTAATCACTTGACCACTAGCATTTTAACTGAGTCCATCAAATCATTACATAAAATATTTCCAACAGTTATGGAATAGTAATGCTCCCCAAGTGTTGGGGATGATGGACCTGACCTGTACAGATAATGAAAGGTAAATACATTTCTGTATCATTTCCTGCTATAGAAACAGAATATGTAATATTATTTATAAAAATAAGCCTGATTATTGTTATGGGAATGTAATGTTTTAGGACAAGTAGTTTACAGCATCCTATGTGATTAATTATTGTCAGAGATAGGATAATGGCCTAGGCTGCTTGTTCTTCAGATTGCTTATAACTTTAAATTAGCAAGAGGATCTATCAGATGCAGAGTGTGATCATTTGGCCAGTCATTTTGTGGATAAAATCATTTTCATGGAAGCCAGATATGCAGGATCTGATGAGGTGACAGAGGCAACATTTTGCAATGTTTCCTGGAAGGTTTTTACATTTGTGGATTCTGAGGAAGTCGATTCCTCTGTGATATGAGCTCTACCACTTGTGAACTTGATCCCTGTTCCCCAGCCCCATCCCCTGGTTAGTTAAAACAGCATGGGAGGGATTCAAGAATTAGATCTTGCTTGTAGTCAGTGCCTCCTTGTAGAGAGGGATGTTCCAGCTGCCTTGAAAGAGGCACTGGCCTGCCCCTTCCTTAAGGGGCCTGCCTTTGATCCAACAATATTGGATAACTATTGACCAATATGCAACCTCCCTTTTGGAAGAAAGTGTGGAAAAAGTGGTGGGGCAGCAACAGAAGAAAAGGGGTACTGGACAAAAATCACATTGGTCATTTCACTGATGACTTGTGACAAGGCATGTGTAGTGGGAGTACAACCATCCTGTCCTGCTGTAACTCTCAATAGCCTTTGATACTGTTGACTACAGGATCCTTCTAAGCTGCCTACAAGAGTTTGGAGTGGGAGGAACCTTTCTGGAGTTATTCCACTCCTTCCTGAACTAATAGGTCCAATCAGGGGTTGTGGGAGGGGAGATGTTGACTCTATAGGCATTCCAATATGGGGTACCTTAGGACTCAGGTTTCTCCCCTATCCTGTTTAACATCTATATGAAGCCACTAGAAAAGGTTCTCTGCCAGCACTAAGACATCATCAGTATGCTGATAGTACCTAGGTATACCTTTCTGCCTCAGGCTGAATGCGACATATGATGGAAATCCTGATTCAGTGTCTGGAGGCTGTCAGGACTTGCATGGAAACAGATTCAGAATCAATACAAGCAGTACAGAGCAGCTGTTGATTCGAAAGCCAGCTGACTCTATAGTATTACCATCCTTGGTTCTTGGTGGGATTGTGCTCCCCCTAAAAGAGCAGACTTGCAAAATGGGAGTCTTCCTAGTGAAGTTCATGGCCAGAAAGGCCTTTGATGAGTTTTAGCTAATGCATCACCTTCAACTTTAACTAGAATAGGATACTCTAAAGATTGCTGCTTGTCACTTTGCACTCGGATTCGCTCTGCATGAGGCTGCCCTTGAAGACTACCCAGAAACTTCAATTGATGCAAAATGCAGCTGCTTGTGTGCTTATTGGACAACCACAGTATTGTCACATAACATTACTTCCATGTGAGCTATAGTGGTTACTGGATTGTTTCCAAGTACAATTCAAGGTGCTAGTTGTTACCTATAAATTCCTATATGGCTCATGGTCTTGGTACCTTAGATATTGCCTATCCTAAATCTATTCTGACCACTTGACCTGGGTAAACAGGAGTGCCTGCTGAAGGTCCTGTCCTATTAGGAAGTAGAGTTGAGGAGGTATGACACCAGAAGTTATGTGAGGGGCAGTGTTCTTGGTGGCTCCTTTGGAAGAGCCTACCCCAGAGTTCCCCAACATGGTCAATATCAACCCCCAAGGGTCAATGGGACTATCCATTATTGTTGTTATTATTACTATTATATATAATAGTACTATTATATTAATAGTACTATTATATATAATAGTAATAATAGTAATAGTTATTACTATTAGTTAAAATAGTATTTATTAAATTATTTTCATATCATAAATGTTTGGGGATTGATGAACAATCTGAAACTTCATGAACGGGTCAATGAGCTGAAGAGTTTGGGGACCTCTGGCCTATCCCTGAGGCAAGAATAGCATCTCCTCTTATGGCCTTCCAGAGATAAGTTTAAAATCTGGCTTTTCTGGAAGACTTTTAGTAATTAAACAGCTAGAGGAAAATCTGCACCATTACCATTTGTTATTGCTTAAAGTGTTACTGTTTTATTGTATATACACTGTGCTTTGTACACTGCCTAGAGCCTCTAGAGTGAAGCTATAATCTTATGTAAACAATAAATAAATACCTTTCTAACTAGGAAGTATTTCAGAAGTTCCCATACCCATATACTCATATTCCAAAATACTCTCTTGTAATTATTGCCTAATTATTTACTGCACCTGTTTACTGTCTCTGTGCTAAATAAAACTAGATAATGTGTGCTTCAAGCAGTACTATTGTTTTAGTCTGTACAGATCTTCAAAAGGCATTTTACTTTGTTGGATTTTTGACCAAAGTACCTAGCACATTTCTTCTAATTAGTGGACCAAAGTGGCTTTACTTCTTAAATCCAGTCAATAACAGAAGTTTCACACAGTGCAGAAACCTTCTGCTGTCAAGAGCAATGTGGCTTATCAAATCAGATTGGCAGCAAAATTACAAATATAGGATAATATCATCTGTACAATTAATAAAATTCTAAAAAGGTGGCTTGGGGATTGTATAATAGTCATAATAGCAGTTCATCTAGAAACAACTCTGTACCCAACACAGAATTAGATTGAAATCTTTCGTTTGTAACCTTCCATATTTTCCTTGCTCTTTTTGCCCTGTTTCAGCAGAAAACTCTAAGGAAGGAGAGACAGAAAAGCTGAATGGATGTTGCTTATCAGATCTAGAACCTATTTGAATATAAGTTCAAGATATTCAATGTAGCACCTATGCCTGCAGACACCTCCCTTTTTTGTCCAACCAGACTTCTGCCTCACCTATTAAAAAAAAAAAGGAATAGGAGAAACTGGAATGTTGTATGGATCCACATGGGGAAAATATGGGAAGCTGGAAGGCTGCAAGGGCTCATCTTTATTTTTAAAAATGCTACTAGGCCCATATCAGTCCAAAAAGTTTTTTTTAGCAAATCATAATTATGAAGTCTCAGCCAAGAGGTTTGTTTGGAAGTATGCCAACAAAGGTAAATAAGGAGTCAGGAACATGGCAAACTGGTACTAATCTTAAGGCAATAATTTAGTGAATGGGAAAGCTAACACAGCAGAATGCCCAGAAAACATTCTCAAAATTATGTGTCCAAACAACCCCAAATGTTGACGATCTCTGACCCAGAGGCTGCACCTTGCCTTCTAGTTTAATTTACACTTTAAAAATCCATTATTTTTTATTTTTACTAGTGAGAAATGTTTTCAGAGAGAACAAAGCTCTGAACCACTGAGGGCACAGTCCAGGCTGTCCTACAGTAATTATTTATATAGATTGCTACAAGATAAAGCTTCTTCCCCACTGTAACTTTTTCTTCCCAGATCAGAGACTGGAGACCACGCTGTACAAGATAAAACAATTGCATGCAAGGGTATGTAACTACAGGCAATTTGTGATTATCTGTGGGAAGGCATTCTTTTATTGTAGCCTGCTTCAGGGTGAAGTTATAGCACTGTTTTTAAACAACTGTTTTATCTAGGGCTGTTTTATTCATTAAACATAAATTTAACAAATACTCTATCTCTGGCAGCAACCAACCAGAAACTTCCAAGAGATTCAAAAAAGGATTAAAGCCTTAGCAGAAAAGACACTGACTTTTATGTATACTTTTGAAATCAGTACCCCATTTCCAAACAGTTTGCCTCATTTTCAGCAGACAAGGAAGGACCTAAACCAAAGCTCAAGGGGGATCACACATTGCCTACTTATGTTTTAATGAGGCAAAGTCTGCCACCTTATATCCCAATTCCTGGGGGTAGTTTGCACATTGCACTAAACCAGTGTTTTTTTCAAATTTGGCAACTTTAAGATGGGTGGATGTCAACTCCCAAAATTGCCCAGCCAGGCTGGCTGGGGAATTCTGGGAGTTGAAATCCACCCATCTTAAGGTTGCTAACTTTGAAAAACACTGCACTAAACCATATAGTAAGATTTGAAACAGGCAAGTATGTTGTGTAAACAGTGTGAACCTGGCTACTGCAGTATATATCAAACAAACCATGATTAAAACAAACCATCATGTATGAACTCAGTCTGGAGATAAGCACAGTATTTCCAGGCCCATCCTTTTAACAGTGAGTTTTCTTCAACTGAATATAGCTGATTATAGGGTCCAAGAATTCTAATAAAGAATAATAGCATCAAGTCCCACTCCCTTCGCTCCACCCAGGAAACCCAACCCATTCCAAAAAATTTCCTTTAAGTGCCACAACGTTTTGGCATAATACTATTGAACCCACGACCTCTCCCTCACTACCTGCATTCTTTCATACGGCTTAGACTTAAATACCACCTGCACTCTTCACGCGGCTTAGACTTAAAATACTGAGACAAAGAAGACTCCACCCTCCCCTTTCCCGCCCTTAGCCCCGCGGAAGGAAAGAGAGGCGGCGTTATTTCCCCTCTCCTGTTTCGCCGTTCTGCGTGTGAAGTAATTTCCCGCCTGTCACAGGACGTCGTCTGAGTGACAGCACCGGTTGAGCCAGCCAGCATTTGCCTCTTGTCACGTGTATCCTCCTCTCTGCCCGGTCTCCTCCACGCGGCCCGGCCCCTTTTCCATTTTCTGCTGCCAACCGCGCGCTTGGCGCTAGGTACAAATGGAGGGATTGGAAGTTCTCGGAAAAGGCGGCTTGCATTTCGCCGCTGGTGGCTGTGCATTGTAAAAAAACCACGCCACAGGTGACGCGGCATCCTGCAGGGGAAACCGGCTGGGACGTTGCTGTTGGAAAGCCCACTTTCGCGCCACTAAGCCGAGGGGTCGCGCATGTTTTAGAGAGAAGAACAAGGAGAGAAACAGGCCAGTACAGTACTCTAAGGAGTTAAAACAATGATAGCTTTTCCTCGCGGCTGGAAAATTATTCTGCGTGCCCCGTAATTGGGGTCAGGGGCTTTCTGGCTGGGCTATGGCTTCATCCTAAACACGGCTTCTTTCTCCCATGGTAAAATATTTCGATCTGTTTTACTCCAAAAATCAAGATGTATTTTGTTCTAGATCTAATCTAATGTCAGCCCTCCAGAAGTGTCTCACTGGGAATAATGGAATATGTCTTCTGGTTGGGACACTCTAGATGGGAAAAGCTAATATAGCATCTAAAAATCAAATCAGAAATTTTGCATTCCCAGCAGACTTATTCTTTTACCAGCGGTCTCACTGTATTATGTACTAAAAGCTGGTCCAATGTGTGAACAGTTTTCTAGTGGGTAGTGCAGTTCAGTTTAAATAAAGCTACACACTGCTGAACAGCCTCATTAATCTGCTAAGCGCTTCCAAGTATCCAGGATCAAACTATATTATACCAACTGGGCTATGTTCAATGTATCCACACATTTGCACACTGATCCCATTTCCCAAACTTATACAGGGGAGGCAGGAAGAAGCAGACTTATTTGAATCTATTTACTCTTAGGAAGCCTAGACCATTTATTTGAAAATACTTCATCCTACATAGTTCTTTGTTTTGTTTTATTTATCATATTTATACAGCCGCCCATCTCACATAAAAGTGACATTTGTTTCCTTTCAAATAGTTCGGTCATGGAGGCAGTTCATCTAGATGAACAACCTCCCTTGAATGCTGAAAACTCATTTAAAAAATATGAAAGCAACAAGAAAGGTATGTATATTAACACTGTAGTCTAAAATCTAATTATCATTTTCCTGATAATTTATGCTTCCTTCCTCTCATTTTAGAATCTTGAATTGGTATTTTGATACTCCACAAATGATTCTTAGTTTTTCATAGTACAAGGAATTGATATAAATTTTATAGAGGTCAAAAAGTGATCTGGCATTTGCTACAAAAATAATAAATTCAATAAAGTTGAATATTTCAAGTGCTTACATCATCTCAAATTTACAGGTTTATTTAACATTTCAAAATAACTTCCCATAAATATCTGGTCTGATTTAAACTACATGGGTTAAAGCTGGATTCACACATCGGTCTAAGCTATGAGGTAGTTATTTGGCTTTGGTTTAATGCAGATGTGGAATCTGTTTATAAATATTTATAATTAGGATACATGAAACTGTTTGGAACTGTAGAGGGGCTTGTAGTAACCAAGTACATGTTTATGTTGAACTTCATTATTACTTTTCAAACTCCAGTCAGTTGCAAAAGATGTTGCTAGGACAGTGGTGGCAGCAACAAGAGTGGAAAGCTTCTGATGAAACAGTCTGGGGAAGGCTAAGCTAAGACCCCAAACATAGCATCTTGGCTATTCAATCATTCTCTCCTCCCCTTCCTGCTTTTACAGTTGTTTAACATAGCTACCAACTCTTGTTTCTGTTACTTGCTTTTTGCAGCAAAAAAATAAATACATCATTGCTGTGCCATCTAGTGATAGGAATATGAAAAGCAACAACTTTAATTTTCCTGAATTGAATTTAAATTTCTTAAGCTCCTTGTAAATTGTTGTTTTACAGTCCATTTTTGTGTCTTTATCTCCAAAATAATAATTACTGATTTAGGGATTATCTGGGTCTTTTCAGAAAGATTGAAGGCAAAAGGAAAAGGGGACAGCCGAGGATGAGATGGTTAGATAGCATCACTGAAGGGAGGCAGTGAAGGACAGGAAGGCCTGGCATGACATGGTTCATGGGGTCACGAAGAGTCAGACACGACTTAACAACTGAACAACAATGGGCCGTTTCAGGCAGTATTATAGCACCAAGTCAGCACTGGTTGTACTTGTGGATGATCTTTGTAGGGCTCAGGACAGGGATGGTGCATCCTGCCTTGCCCTCCTTAATCTCTGAGCGGCTTTCAGTACCATCACAATGGTATCTTCTGGACCAGCTTTTGTGGGGGCGGGGGGGGGAGGTTGAATGAGGGAACTGTTTTGCAGTGATTCTCCTTTGTCCAAGGCTGGTTTTAGTGTGGTGAGCTCAAAACTCTCCCCACTTTTCATATAATCTTGAATAAAAGTGGGAAGAATTTTGAGCTCACCACACCATAACCACCATTTCAGGGTGACATACCATTTCAGGGTGACATACTGATGAAACTCAGCTATATATTTCCACCCTAGGCCATAGAAAGGATACTATTAAGATTCTTTACCAGGCCTTGAGGGTGTGAAGATCTGGAGGGGAAAAAACAGGTTGCAACCCAACCCTGGCAAGACTGAGTGGCTCTGGGTTTTTGGGTCCCTTGGATCTGGTGATTTCGTCATGAGATGTACTCTCCCAGACAGTTGGTGCACAACCTGGAGGTCCTCCTGGACTTACAGCTCTTGCTCAAAGAGCAGGTGGTAGCTCTGGCGGGGGGGCGGGGCTTTGCACAGATTAGTCTCAGGTGCCAGTTGCACCTGTTCATGGACTAGGAGGCTGTACTCACTGTCACTCATGTCTCAGCTGCTTTCTGATTGGATTACTGCAATGTGCTGTACATGGGACTTCCTTTGAAGAACATTCAGAAGCTTCATACAAGCACACACAGTTTGGGATACTCCAAAGTTTACCTGTGTATACCACTGCTGCACAAGCCGCAGTGGGGTTCCAGTATACTTCCATGTACAATTCAAGGTGCTGGTATCCCCTTTAAAGCCCTGCATTGCATAGTATCAGGTAAACTGCAGGACTATCTTCCTCTGAGTGTTTCTACTGTTTCCACTAGGTCTGATAGGGTGGGCATGCTCCAATTCCCCGCTTTTAATACCATCATCTAGTGGGACCAAGGCCTTGTCTGTTGCAGTGCCTGCCCTATGGAACAATCTCTCCCCTCCGCCCCCAAAAAACCTCCTGGCCTTCTGGAAGACTATTAAAACCTGGCTTTTCTCCCAGGCATTAGGGCCAGGATATTAGCGGAGCTCAGTATGTATGTGTTTATTTTGTAAAATTGTTATATTGTGCCTCAGTTTTTCTTCTCTGAACTGGATTATTTTTAACTTTAGTCATGGGTTTTTTAATACTGTGTTTTTTGTAAATTGATTGTTCACAGTCCAGAGTTATCTGTTTCAGATGGCCATATGCATTAGCCACACTTCAGTATAAATTTTCAGCATGTTGGTAATATAAACTAGATATGGTGTTTAGTGTAATCTGGCCTATTACTGTTTATTTTACTTTTTAATTTTGAAATGCTAGGCAGCTGCATTTGGGCCACAGGTTCCCCACACCTCCTTGAAGGACCGCAGCTAATGCTTTAAATTTCACAATTAAATCATTACTTTGCAAAAGTTCTATAAAAGTAAGGGAAAATAACTTCAAATATTAAAATGACTCATTTTAAAATTTATCCACAGGAGCAATTACAGATATTGAAAGGCTTTATCAAGCAGTACCTCAGCTTGCAAATGTGTTCAGAATAAAAGGGAAAATTGGTGAAGGTGAATATGATTTTGCTTTAAAGTTCTTTTAAAATCAGGGTTAAGTGGGCTGTAGATCATCCATCCAAATTTTCCAAAGCCCTTTTTATATAAATTCTTTTAGAGTTCAGTATTATTACTTGCCTGATAGGGTCAAACTAGAGGCTGGATTATCTGAAACCTTGTAATTAATGTATCTAATTTTAAAAATTTAAACAATGAGGGAAGAAGACTAACAGTGCTTTGGACTACAGGGAGAATTTAACTTGGCCACGTTTGTTTATTTGTCATTCATTCGTTCATTCATTCATGTTGCCCTACCAATAAGTTTCTCAGCCATTTCTACCATATTGCTATTTTGCCCGATGGATAGCTTTTCTTAGCATCATAAAAATATTCCTTCCTGCAATGAAAACCAAGTAGGAAAGAGTTAAATCTCCTGTTCTCTATGTCATAGTTCAGAATCTCATTCTGTATTTTCTCCCTCTGGGAACTGCTTTAAACTTTTAATTGCAATTGCACATTGTAACACGTCTCTTGGCTCTTAGATGTAGCATTCATAAGCAGTGAGCAGCATCTCTTAAGGCTATAGATGGAATCCTGCATGACTGAGTATTTCCCCATACTCCCCACTGCCACCAAAAGTCTTAGAAAAGGCTAAGATATAAACTAGTTGTCCAAGATGCTCGTTCTCTGTATGCAAGGATTTCTCTTTATTGAGAAAAAAAGGATGAAGTCAGGTGAGTCCCTCCTGCAATTGAAGTCGAAGTACCCAGTAGTGGATTTACCATTTCAAGCTATAATCAGTTTTGTGGTCGGCCACTCTAAGGCTGATCTGTGTTCTGGAACAATGCAGGTAGTTGTGAGATACCCAACTTCATACTTACTGTTATTTTGACATTATTCAGGAGCACGGCAAGTAAACAGTTGCTTGCTTAGAACCTGTCCAGGAATTTTCTTTTGTAGTACTCTTTTTTCCTTTCCCTACCTCTGATAGATTAGAAACCTTGAAGAGCAAGGAAGTAGTTCTATGACAGTATCACATACATAGATAGCTGTGTTGCTGAAACAGTTTCAAATTAGGTGAAAGGATTTCAAAGGGGGAAGAAAATGTCATTAAAGGAAAAAGAAGAAAAGTATTGTTTCAAGTAGCTAGTTACTTTTTCAACATGCTTTTTACTCTAACTCACAGCAGATTTTAAAAATGAAAATTTTTAAATAAATAACCAATCTTGTCTGAATCACAACATGAACTATATTCAAAACTTTTACCTAAACTTTAGGAAACTGTAATGTCATTACAGAAGTAAAGTTGTTTTACAGCAGTTTATTCGTGGAATAAAGCTCTGTGAAGGTACTATCAGTATCTGCAAGTGGCAACTGGTCATCTGCCTTTGTTTTGGGAAGACAAATCAACCAACTAGATTGGGTGATTTCTTTTCACACCATCAGGATGAATGATAGAGCCTGCAACATGCATGAATTTGGTAGATGTGCACTGGATTGGTCTTCTCTCTTTGTTTATTTTTGATACAGAAAGCCAATGTGATTAGATTCTTTGTCTTAAAAAAATGAAAATCTAGTATGCCCTTCTCTGGCAATAGCATAGAATCTGTTCTCTGGCCCCATACTTTGAAGAGATTTACAAATCCATAAGCTTGGAAAATCTCAATAAACAAACTGATAATAGGTAAAATGTTTTGCAGATCACCAGGTGAGTTATTTTAAACTTAAAAAAAAAAAAATCGAAGTGTGCAGCTGCAGCATAGTGAGTACAACCTTCTTTCTTCCTAGAAGTTCATCTGAACTATGTGTCACAATGACAGGACTCATGTTCTAGCAATTGCACAGTGCTTTAAAAAAACAAAGTTTAAAATGGCTTATTCAAGGACCCAAAAAGCTTTTGATGAGGATATAGTGGTTTGCAGAAACAAAAAGTTTATAGAAATACAAAATTGATTACTACTTGTAAATGGAAACTATTAATTTTTTGCTAAATATACATATGTATGTATTTTGTAGGAACATTTAGTTCTGTTTACTTGGCAATAGGCCAGCTACGAGGAGGCCATGAAGAAAAAGTGGCTTTGAAACACTTGATTCCTACTAGCCATCCTGTGCGAATTGCTGCTGAACTTCAATGTCTTATAATAGCAGGGTATGTGTAGACATAGAAACATACAATGATCTTACATTTCCAGGAGACTCACAATGGGCTTCTTGGCATTTAAATTACTTTGATTTATGCTCTCTCTCTCTCTCTATATATATATATATATATTTTTTTTTTTCAAATAATTTTCACTTCTACCAACTTTGCTACTGCTATTTAACATTCCATTATCCATTATTATATATATCAAAAATGGTCCATGAAATAGTATGTATTCTAATACTGTATACTAGTGAGGTGGTTTGTAATATGCCTTAAAATTATTTAAAGAAATAAAACTGCCAAATAATATAATCTAAACTCTATTGCTCCAAGTGCCTGGACCTGTGTATGTGTTTATATAAATATATTTTTAAAAATTGTTGCATAACCAGTTTAATTGACGGTACCACTATTTCCTTAATGTACATAAATTTTTCGCTACACATATTTAGGGCTCTATATGCAGTCCTTGGAAAATATTTTCAACACATATAAGCATAGTTGATGTACTTTTCAAATCATCTTTGTGTATCTTAAATTTGTATCTTGCTTCATGATTTTGAAGTGTCCTACAAATGTGGTTTTGAAAAATGACGTTTTTCTAAATCTGCAATTTATGTATTTTGTACCCATCCCCAATCTAGCAAAGACATTGCCCTGCAGCCAAGTTTTTGGTACAGCCGTTTTGATAATCTTGTTCTCTGCATGTCAGCAATGGAACACTTAGTATGCAATGACTTTCCTTAAAGTAAAATGAAACATTGTTCAGGAAAGATCTGTGGAAACATAACTTGCTAACAATACTTTGTTCTCTCTTTGTGAGAGGACTTTTTTTTTTTGAAGGGGGCAAGATAATGTCATGGGAGTTAAGTATTGTTTTAGAAAAAATGATCACGTGGTAATTGTTATGCCTTATCTGGAACACGAATCATTTTTGGTGAGTTTTAAATTCCTTTTATTAAAAGATTTAAAAGTGCTTGATTGCAAGTTATTGCACACTTACTTATTACAACTTTTGTACAGGACATCTTGAATTCTCTCTCATTTGAAGAAGTAAGAAATTACATGTTTAACCTCTTGAAAGCTTTGAAGCGCATTCATCACTTTGGTATCGTTCATCGTGATGTCAAGCCCAGTAATTTCCTGTACAACAGGCAACTACAACAGTAAGTCTGGCCAAGCTTGTATATGTTATGATCTTATATGGGAGGATGTTGTAAACATATTAAGTTTAATAACATATTTAGTAAAAATAATAGGGTCATGAACATCTCAGAAAAATCAAGTATTTATGGTACATGGGAGAAGAAATATTGAACTAATGGTCTACCAGCTACTTTCTCCCTGGTAAATTTCCAAATCAATGTTGCCATATCTAGCGCACATAGTTTTTCAGTTTGTGATTCTCATTCTGTTATCAAATATGCATATTAAATGTAATACGATATAAATTGCATTTATGTACTTTCTATATCTGAATAGTATTAAACAAGGAAGAAGTTGTTAGATTCTGATCCCACAAAAGTGAGTATCATCATTAACTGTTTGTATTTTTAATTATCTTCAGGTATGCTCTGGTTGACTTTGGCTTGGCACAAGGAACTCCTGAAACAAAAGTGGATCTTCTCAAAGTTATTCAGTCTGAAACTCAGCAGAAAAGTTGTACATACAATAAGCCTCTGATAACTCTGGAAAGCCAAGTTACTTCCCCAGCATCTAGGCAGCCAGTTCATCAGTCAGCAACAAAAACAGCTAATAAAAGGCTTTGTTCCATTTCACAAACACAGATTAAGCAAGGACACAAAAGAAAGGTTCTGTGTTTCTTCCATAATTTTGCTGGATGAATTTATTTAATAAGTAACTTTATCCAACAGGGGGAGATATAATACCAGAATAATATTTCATTCTATTTCAGAGTCTTTGTATTTATACGAAATATTGAAAAGACATCAATATCAGACATCACACAAAATTGGATTTCATTACTCTGAAATAATTATTCTTACACAATGTTCATATGAGTGTATTGCCAAATTAATGGGTTCCAGATGAGTTACTACAGAATAAAAAAAATCTGGATCTGTCTTCCATTACATACCTCTCCATACCAAAGTATACTGCTCCAAGCATTAGACTGAATGAATATAGTGTTTGTCTCAGCAGGTGGCAATATCTGACCAACCTAATATGGGCTTGGAAGCTAAGCTCCCGTCTTGCCTATGGTATAGTGGTTAAATTGTTATACTGACACTGGGGTGACACGGGTTCTGATCCATCTCAATCCTAGTAGCTCACTGGGTGACTTTGACCCAGGCACTGTTTCTCAGCCTAGCCTACCTCACAGATTGATTGATTATGTGTCATCAAATCAGTGTCAACTCTTAGCAACTACATAGATAGATTTTTTTTCATGAAGATCTGACCTTAGCTGGTCCTTTTCCAACAGTGCACTCATCGCCACTGTAACTGAGTCTATCCACCTTACTGCTGGTTATTCTCTTCTCTTTCTTTCTGCCTTTCCCAGTATTAGAGCCTTCTCCAGAGAGATAGGTCTTCACATAATGTGTCTGAAGTAGGATAACTTGAGCCTGA
This sequence comes from Liasis olivaceus, assembly GCA_030867105.1. Classification (NCBI taxonomy): domain Eukaryota; kingdom Metazoa; phylum Chordata; class Lepidosauria; order Squamata; family Pythonidae; genus Liasis; species Liasis olivaceus. The sequence goes on along the minus strand of CM061350.1, from coordinate 123,151,503 downwards.
TCATTTGTGCCTCGATTGAGAACTCTGGGTTGATTTGTTCGGTGATGCATTTGTTTCTTTACTTGGCTCTCCATGGTTTGTCAGATGTCTTCTCCAACACCAAAGTTCAAAAGCATCAATACTAGTTTACTCTTGTTTCTTCAAAGTCTAACTTTCACTTCCATAGAGCGTTATTGGAAGTACCATGGCTCGCACAATTCTGATCTTTGTAGGTATAGACACATCATGGCATTTCAGTAACTTTTCCAAGGCCTTCATGACTGCTCTACAAAGTGCTAGTCTATTGTGTGTTTCTTGACTGCTTGTTCCTTTACTGTTGATGGTTGATCCTAAAAGGCAGAAGCTATCCACCACTTCAATACCCTCATTGCCAATGTTAAGGCTTCTTGTTCTACCTGTTATTAGTTTGATCTTTATTTAATTTTAGTCCCATTTTTTCATTGTGCTCTTTGACTTTTATTACTAGAACTTGCAGATCCGTTACATTTTTGGATATCAAGGTAGTGTCATCAGCATAGTTCAGGTTATTGATGTTTCTTCTTCCAATTTTAAAACTCTGCTAATCTTCCACTATCTCACAGGGATGTTATTGAAAAGTGGGAGGATGGAGCACTATATATTCTGCCGTGAAATCCTGAGTAAAAGCAGGATAACTGATAAAATACAGTAACTTGGTTTCAGTGTTTGCTCATCTTAAAACTTAAAAAATATGTTGCTGCTGATGCTGCATTAGCGATAGAATCCTTATTGTCCTTTCTTGACATCACAGGAGGATCCAGAGTGTCGTTCCGTTCAGCGCTCAGTTTTTGGGGAGAGAAATTTCAATGTGCGAAGCTCAGCATTTCAAGTCCGTTCCACAGTTAGAGTAAGTGTTGTTTGTTATCACAGATAAATCTACTACATATTCAGAGGTACAGGTAGTCCTCAGTTAACAACCATTCATTCAGCAACACTTTCGAAGTTAATGGTGGTGCTAAACAAATGGTAGTTATGCCTGGTCCCAAAGTTACAGCTGTTGTAGCGCCCCTGCTGTCGTCACATAATCAACATTTGGACACTTGGCAGCCCACCCACTCTTTCAACTACAGGGGTGCTTCAACTCCCCACACCCACCAATCTCCCCTCTGTCTCTCCCTTTTTGGCCACCCTGCACTCTGCCAGCCTTGCTGCCCTGCACCAGCCCAGCAGCATGGGCAGCTGAGGCTTTTCATTGGGACAGCTGGCCGCGGTGTGGGGTTTATAATGGGAGTCTGTGGTGGGAGCTTCATCAGTGGCGCTGGGGCTGAAGTAGAAGCACAGGGGCAGCGGTGGCTGGCTGAGACTGCTGAAGGGCTGTACTTCAGCCCCAAAGCTGCTGGTGTCACCACCATTGCCAAGAAGTGCCAACTGTGCAGGGTGGCCAAAAGGGCAGAGATGGGGGGACATGGGTGGCGGGACTTCAAGAGGAGGCAGTCTTACCAAATCTTGGGGCTTGGAGGGACCAAGCCAGGAATGGCTTGGATCAGCATGGGTCTTCACCTAACGGCCAGATGGATTCAGTTAACAATAGCAACGGGGACTACCAACGTTGCTGTCGCTAAGCGGTGCAGTCATGTGACATCGTGCTTTATGACTGCATCACTTAGCAATGGAAATTCCGGTCCCAAATACCGTTGTTAACCGAGGACTACCTGTATTTATAAAACTTGAAGTCTGGATTGGTTGACTCCTGCTAAGCAGTTAGGGAATAGGAACTGCATTTGTAATAATGTTTTTTATCCATGTAATTTGAAAGCCTCCGATATGTTTTCTTGAGTGAATTTTTATATTTAACTCTTTCTTCAAATAGTCATATATTAATGCAGCTAAAAATTATCAGATCCATGAAATAAATCAGTATATCTGTTCTGACTTTGGGGTGATGGAATGGCAGACTAAGATGTCTCTGAAGGAGCAGAAACAACACTGCAGCGAAGACTGACGACCGGGCAACAAGCCTGGGCCAACGGGGCTTCTCTGGACAAAGAGGGGCCATTAAGATTGCCCACTAGTGCTCCAGACGGCTGCCCCTTGTGAGGAGACCACAGGACTTGAAGGTTCTTGCGGTCAACTCGTGAGTCTGAGCGGCCGGGAGCTGCGGGGAAGTCAACAAACTCACAGCTACAGAGAAGCCTGTAAGGACACTGGGTTCGCTAAAACCTCACTTTCTTAAGCACATGTGGATTTTAGGTATTTTATAGCTAAGAGATCTTTGGAGCAGCAGGGGGAAAAAAACCCCACCCGGTGAGTGATCCTTCATTCCAGATTAAAGATTAAAAAAAAGAGTAAAATAATAATTTAAAGCATTTAGGTTCAACAGCAAAAAGCTTGACAAGAATTTAACTTTAAAAAGTTTAAAATGGACTAAGAGGCCAGTCAAATTTGAAATACTATGATTTTTGTTCAAGTGTTTTTGAAATAATTAAATAAATAAAAGAATACCTTTGTGGGGATGTAGATTGTTTAGAGTTTTACTGAAGAGGCAGTCGGTGGACTTTGCAGAATAAAGAGATAAAGGAAACCTGAGATAGACTATGTGACCATAGAATTACGGAGTGCCAGAAGGGACCAAAGATTTAAGGATTATAGAAAGGCGGAAAAAAGAGAGAGAGAGAGAGGCCCTCTTTTACTTTTATTTCTCTACATGATGAAATGGCTGTTACTAGAAAAGTTGTAAAACATACAGAAATGACAGAAAAAGGTATTACACTTGAGACGTTCCAAAAGATTTTTGAAGAGCTGGGAAAGAATGTTACAGCTACAATAACATCCATAAATGCTTATGTGAATACATCATTCAAAAGAGATTTGAATGAAAAGATAAGAGATGAAAAATAATTCTGAAAAATTTGTAGGACAATTGAGTAAAAATCCAAATCAAATTAAAATTAAGGTAGAAATGTTGGAAAACAAAACAGAAACTTTGGAAAACAACAGAGAGGAAATACAAACATTAAGTCAAAATATGGAAAATGATATAGATAATGGATTACTACTGGATTTACAAGAGAAAGAATCTTCGAAAACAAGAATATTTACAGAACAACTTGGAGAAAACAGTAGAGGGCTGTTGAAGCTTTAAAAACGCTTGGGATGGGAGGAGGAAGATATGGATGGAGATGAGGTCCTCTGACAACATTTTAAAGTCAAGGATCAAGAATGTCAGAATATGACATAAGAGAAAAAAAATAAAAAATTGACTTATTTTATCAGGGGTAAGATAATAATTATAAAATACTGGAAACCCTTTATGGACTTTTTGCAGAAATCGGAAAGAACTGTTAATGATTTTTGGACTTGTTGATTGAAAAAGGTCGGGACATAGGAAGAAATGATTCATGTAATGTAATTTCAGAGGAGAAGGGAAGAGATCAAATTTGCTTGTAACTGCTGTAAAGCAGATTGGAAGTCACTTCTTTAAATATCTTTTTCTTTTTGCTCCTTTTTTTCCCCTTTCCTGCTTTATTTTCTGCACTCTATGTTTTCTTTATATTTCTCTTTTCTCTTTTTTTCTTTCTTTAATTTCATTTTGTATTATCTTTTAGTATTGTTAAAATTCTTAATAAAAATTACATTTAAAAAAAAGTACTCCTAAACCTTTTGCCCTGCTTTCTGGCATGATGCAGATAATGAATGAAAGCTATGTGTATTTTTTTTTTTTTAAGTAATAAAGAATGGGTGTATCTGACAGTGTTACAGGATTAACATTAACATTAAATAATAGCCTCTTAAATCAGGTAGCCATTTATTTTATGAATAAAAGTTGTTTCTGAGCAAACAAGTTTTTGTCAGCTGGAAATAAATTAGTTCCTTTTTGTTCTAATTTGATTACTTTAAATCTTAATGAGACAGTTGTGCCACAAGTTAGGACTGAAGTACACTTTATAATAAGTATGTTGTTGCTACAAAAACAATTCTTACATGACATTTCCTCTCCTCACCTCTTAATATTAAAATATAGTCACATGTGAGATAATATGTAATTTGTAGCAGGGTCAGGAAAATGCATGGTATTATGACATGTTCTCTCTTCCATATTTACATTTTTCTTTAGGAGGATAAAACTTGAGACAGAAATGCTGCTTTTGGCAACAACCCCTTTGAGCACCAGTTCAATTCTCTATAATTTGCATTTTGCATATTGTTCACTTTCAGATTGAATTAAGGCGATATCATTCATAAATCTATATTCTAAATATTAATGTTGTAAACTAAAATGTCTAATTTTTCTTAAATCCCACTACATTTGAATTCTTGAAATATTTTGCTATGTTTATTAGCCATTGGGATTAGTCGATAGTAAGCCTTGTGAATTTTTCAAGCTGCCTTTACAACTTTTATTTCTTAAAGAACATCTATAGTCAAAATGCTTTGAGTATGCCTTGTACTAAAAATACAACTTCTATTTTACTGCTCATAAAGCAGCCCAGGATAATGGATATTCCAGTTAGGAAACTGTCGGTGAAGAAGAAGACAACTTCAGTTGTGAATAATGGTTTAGGCAAGAAAACTGCCAGCAGTACTTCAGCTAAATTGACCTGTGACTGTTATGCAAAAGATAGTGTCTGCAGCGTTTGTCTTTCAAGGTAATTAGTTTTTGATGCAGTAAAAGCAATCTCTCTGCTGAACAGCAGTATTAAAAATATGGATAAATTAGACAGTGGATTTAGTAAGCACGTGGTAGGGTTAGAACCTTGAAATGCAACAGTGGAAAAAAATATCAAAGTCTTAATTCACACACATGATTTCATAATGGTGTACACTTTCAGTGCAAGAATTCCCAGCGCCAACGAACACTTGGGCCCTTCCATTTCTGCATTATAGCCGTGTCAGTTTGGGAGGGTGTTAAATATAGAATGCACAGGCATAACGTAGATTTATTATCTACTTGTTATTCCTTCCCATGTAAACTGATTTAGTTAGTACCAGCTAGATAGTTCATATAACTATCAAAAGAACAATCCTGCTAGCATCGCACAGCAGTAGTAAAAATGACATCTAAGATCTATGGGATAAGTTTAAATAAATAGGTTCTCTAGAATCATGATATGACTACAAGATAAATCCTTTTGCAATTCTAGTCATGACTATTATGTAAAGAAATGTAAGCTGTATCTATATGTATGTATTCCCAGTAGCAGCAAAAGTAAGCATATAGTTTAATTTTTAAAAAAAGTTTCAGCCAGAAAGTAAGATATTAGAACCATCTTCCCTAATATGGTCTGTGTTGGTTTAATTTTCAGGCTTCCAAGTTAGCCTTTGACTGTGCTGGCAGAGAATTCTGGAGTTGTAATCACAACACACTGGAGGCCTGTTCTATTATCTTGCTAGATGTTTATTAATGTCACCATATAAAAGTATATCCTGGATCAGGCCCATACAACATGTAATCTGCCAAGCAGCCATGTGCAGCCTGTTGGCATTTTTTTAAAAGTAGTAAATTTACAGCCACCCCCCCCACCCCAAAAGACATCATGCCAAGTACCGCCAAGCCTCATTGCTAGCTCCAGCACTTCCACGGCTCCCCTAGCCACAGAACAGCTGATCAGCATTCCAGTTATTACCTTGTGGCTCACAAGGATTTTTAATTTATCCATGTCACCCTTTGCCCTCAATGAGTAGTACAGGCCTGATCCAGATAGTACTTTGACTATGGAATGTTCAAATTCTGTACTATTACTTTCTATTTTTTTTTTTTTCTATTTAACCCCAAGACGTCAGCAGGTTGCCCCAAGGGCTGGAACTCCTGGATTCAGAGCACCAGAAGTATTAACTAAGTGCCCTAATCAAACTACAGGTACAGTAAATCAAACTTACACTAGCTACTTTTATGCTCTAGATCCATGTTTCTTTAAATCATCAAAGTTTCTTTAAAGGAATTGTTAGCACTGTTAAAATGTTCCTTTATTAAAACTTGTTAGCCAGAATAAGAACCTTATATGGAAACTAGCTTTATCTGAAATGTTTACTATGACATTTCTATTTTAAACAAAGGAGAAATAGAAAGTTCAAACCATTTTAGCTTTGTGCTAAATTTTTAAAAGCCCTGTTTATATGCAATATCCATTAACATGCTATCTTAGAGCAAGCATAATTAACATAATATTCTTGCAAGCAGATTTTTTTTAAAGTTACAAGCTGACAAAAACTGTTTAATCTTTTTAAGCAGAGGGAAACTCTGTCAGATGAGGAACTTAAGCATTTTTGGCATGAAAACCTTTTCATCCAGATTGATGCTCTTTCAATCAGGGTATTCTGAAGTCTGCAGGATGTTTTTAAAACAAACAAAAAGAATTTCTGCTGCTGAAACTATAATTTGATGTCTTTTTAGGATCAATACATTTAGGATATATTGGGATGGGACAGATAGTGAGGAGCCCAAGTTTCCTCTTGAAAAAAATCATGTAAATTCAGGCTTATCAGAAATATTTTGCAATAAAAGAAGAGCAAATATAACTTAAGTGTGAACTAGTACCTTCACTGATCCTTCCACAATGACTTATTCTACCTTTTTCTTTTCATAAATTGCACTGAATATTTATAAGGTATTATTGCAGAACCTTTGTCCTAGCTTGGTTTTCCCTGAAGTTCATTTGGGAAAGACCATAAATATGAAAAGCTAAAGAAATCTTGAGAAGACAGCAGTCTTACACTGAAGTATATAAAAGAATGCTTTCTATAATATGCTTCTACTCCTCAGTTTTTATAACACTGGGAATAAACTGGAATGACTAGTCATTGTTACTAAAGTCTTGTTTTTAATTGCAGCAATTGACATGTGGTCTGCAGGAATTATATTTCTTTCTCTGCTGAGTGGCCGGTATCCATTTTACAAGGCTAGTGATGACTTAACAGCTTTGGCCCAGATCATGACTATTCGTGGCTCCAGAGAAACTATTCAAGCTGCTAAAACATTTGGTATGCAGGTTTTGTAATTCTTTTTCTAATCTGTTTGTAACTAGCTTTATTATTATTTGTCTATATGTAGATAATTAGGATTATGTTCATGGATTTGTACATAACTTCAGATGAAATAGCATTGGAATTCATTCATCTAAATGTCAGGATCAAATTACCTTAAATCAGTTTCATGGCTTCTAAATAATCCCATAGGAAACATACACATACAATCAAACCAGAGGCATCCAATCTGTGAAATGAAAGGGCTTCAAGCAAATATGTGGCTAATTAATTCCAATCAGTATTACACTGGCTTTGAATCACCTTTTGCTCAGATCTCTATTCCACTTTATTCACATTCTCCTTCCTTAGAATTCTAACCATAGACTTCTCTTTGCTGTATTTCTCAATAGTAGCACTCTCCAACAGAGACACTACAGATATGAGGACTTCAACTCCCCAGATTGCTCCACCAGCATGAAGTTCCTCATTTCCCAAGCTGTTCTATCTACATTGTTTAGTTTTAGTTATCTGCTGATTATCCAGAGTGATTTGCACAAAATATTTTGCACTAAACATCAATTTATCACAATAAAAGATCATGACTGGGGGAAAAAGTTAGATTTACCAACAAAAGCCTATTAGGCAAAATCAGCAATTCAGTAAACATAGTATGCATTTGGTATTACAGTGAAAATGAAATAGATAAAATGAAAGCACATCCACGGTGCCAGTGCTAATTTTTCTGCACTCCAAAAAGTACAAGACTCATGGGTGGTAGTGGCAGTTAGGTCCCTGCTTATGTGCCTTGGGTATCGTGTCTCCTCGTACTGTCTTCTACATCTCTAATATTAGAGGTGCTCAGTAGATACACTCAAACAGCCTTCTGCCTCTTCCTTCAGAGGGTAGTGCAAAATAGTTTTGAGCTTGAAACAGCTGATTTGAGAGTTCCATGCTCAGAACAAAGCTTCCATGTCTAAGTCAGGTACAGAATAAAAAGGCTACTTTGTCTAGGCTGTGAGACAAAGCACATCCATTTCAAGCAGCACAGTTTCAAGGGCTTTTGGTTGATGAGGTGAGTGCAGTCATGAACCGCATAGTATTGGTCTGGCTGAGTTGAGGCTTGGCTACTCTGTCTTCATGGTCATGCACAGTGGGGCCAACATGTGCAGGACAATCAACCCAACAATTTGACAGCATCACTCACTTCTCCCAGAAACTACATACGATCATGAGGGATGTGTTGTGTTTCTCTGTGTGTGTGTCTCAAAAGAGGTGAAGATGTATAGAGATGTGCTGTTCTGTATTCCCCTGCAAAATAGCAGTATGGAAGATGAATCTCAAGTGTCAAATCTGTATATGTAAAATTTGGATCAGGAAAATCAGTTTTTCACCTTTAAACACTTGGTTCCACTAAGGCACCAGCTAGTGCAACTTTTGATAGCCTTGCTGTACTTAATAAATACATGTACAATATTCAGAGTCTATGTTACAGCGTTAGACCATATTGCTGAAAATGGCTGTGCATTCTGAAGAACATTCTAACAAGTGCTTTTCATTTAGGTAAATCAATACTGTGTAGCAAAGAAATTCCAGCACAGGATTTAAGGAAGCTCTGTGAAAGGCTGAGGGGAAAAAACACCAACTTTGGCAACTCAGCAGGTGACATACAAATCAACCCTTCTCAGGAATTTGCTTTACCAGCTGGAATAGGCAACGCTTCAGATTCTGCCCTTCAAACATCCAAAAAGCACATGCAGTATCAAAAACAAAGTGGTCATGAAGATGATGGTAGAGAAAAGAAAACTACACAAAAGCCATCTGATCTCAAAGGATGGGACAAAGTTCCTAATAGCGCCTATGATCTGCTTGATAAACTACTGGATTTAAATCCTGCTACAAGAATCACTGCAAAGGATGCTTTGCTACACCCCTTTTTCAAAACTATGAAGCAATAAAAAGGCTTTTGACACTGTATTGTGTGTATGTTAAGTAGTATTAGAGACAGTGTTGGTCACCCTTTAAATGAAACCAAAAATCTGAGGGGCATTATTTCCAGAGCTGTATCAGTCTAGGTGTAGTTAAAGTAGTAAATATACTTTCGTTTGTTGGACAGCTTTTTAAAAATAATTTCAAAGTGCATTTGATTCTTTCACCATTTTGTGGTGTATTCAATAATGGCAACGTACAATCTCTATAATGGGACTAATACCTGAACAGGGTTCTTTCCTGCTGTGTTCTTGAGTTTTAGCAATCCTGTTATATCTTGCAACTTCCTAATATTTGGTATAAATTCTGTCTTAAATGGCTGAGCAGATATGCTAAATGAATTATTCTGGTAGGCACAAATACAATGTGTATGAATTTTTAATTTCACAGAGGTAAGAGATTGTTTGTGATTTGTAACTTATGCTACTTGTTGACAGATGCTTTACATTGTTACTTTTTAGTAGAAGAAACAATTCATTTTAGATATAATGCAGAATACCTATAAATGTGGCTCCTTTGACAGGATTGTTGGGGAATTCTGAGAGTTCAATTTTAATACAGTAGAGGATGTATATTGGCAAAAGCTAATTTAGAGCATTGCTCAAGAATTTGTATTATATGACTAGGAAAGAGTATGGAAAATACTGACTCTGAGGTCCTGGAACTTCTTCCTCTGAGCATATACCATTTATTTCCTTTTTCATAAGTCTTTGGAGCTGTTATCTTTTCACTGTATAGTCTATTTAATATTTTTTTCTCACAATGTAATGTAACAGCGTTTAGCTTATTGATACTTTTGCATTACTTGTACTATTGTCAGACCAACTGTGTTATAATCTTGTGATGAATTTATTAGAGTGTCCAAAATAAAATTGTATCTTTTTGTAAAAATAAAAGCCATTATATAAAATGTAACAAATGCTGATTTGGAAAATGATGTATTTGGACAAAATATAGTATGTCTGTTATAAAAGCACATTGTACAAATTACAAACATACCACAAAGGGCTGCTTTAGTGCTTGGAACCAGTTTTACAAGAAAATAGTAAGTTTGCAAGATAGGCATACTTTGGAATGAAGTGATATCCCTTCTGAGTTTAAAAAAAATGTGTAGGATTGGAATGAATATTCACTTATCTTGCCTCAAATATAAAAATGCATTTTCTATACATAAATCTAGGTTCTGCTCAGTAAGAATACAGCTCTGACATGCATGGAGAAAGTAATCAGCATCAGGAGCATTCCGTATTCAAGTAACCATGGCAAAACCAGAGTCAAACCTTACTGCAATGTGAAAGGAAGAAGCGTACATATGCTTATCTTCTTTTTTAAAGGATTGCTTTTACAAGATCTCTGTTAGAATAAAGCCAGGAGGTTGGTTTTCTTAGATTTGTGTTGGCTTTTTGGTATAGAGTATGAAAAATTTTTGTTCCCTAAATTGAAAAAAAAAAGATTAACAACAGTCAATTTAGAGTAATTCGACCAAGGTGTGAGTTTAGGACCAGGAAAGTAAGGTTCAGTTCCAGAGTCAAGGGTGGAAGCTTATGGTCTTAACCTAAATTTATCTAATATATCTCAATTTAACTTTACTTCTATAGGATTGCTAGGGATAATAAAATTGGAAAAGGCAGGACTATATATGCAACCTCAATTGTTATACAGAAGGTGGGATATAAAACTTTTAATTATGGGGATAATTCCCGTTCTCAAGCACTAGTAGGTAAATTAATAATTATATTAAGGTAAAGCTTCCTTCAAGTTGAGCTCAGATGTTGATTATTTCATAGACATATTAGTAATTTTCTTGGTAGCAATATGGAAATGGTTTGCCATTGCCTTCTTCCAGATTATTTTGATTTACCAGTCTAAACTATAGCTTTGAAGTCTCCCAACTACCAAGGCCAAAACCTGCTTAGTTTCTGCCCATACAAGGTCATTCAGGTGATCCTACTTGCTGAAACTAATAACTACATTACTTTAAAAAGGAACCCACTTTGAACAAGACCCATAGACTATAAAAATCTTTGGCATAGTTCTGTCAGTATCTTCATGTTTGTAATCTTGCCTTAGTTAGATCTTTCAGTGTATTTTCTCTTGTATCAGCTTAGGGAATCTCCATGAAAATAGTTCTATATTTACAAACTTCAGTGTCTGATGCAGTGATGTTGGACCAGGGGTGGAGAGACCCAGGTTCATTGTCATTCTTAGTCACAAAAATTCATTGGGTCACTGAGCCTAACCTACCTCGCAATGTTGTTCTGGGGATAAAATGAAGGATTTCCATGTAAGCTGCCTTGAGTTCTTAGAGGAAAGGCAAGAAAATAATTCTAACAAATAATTGTATGCAGTTGATATTAATAAATTCATAGGCTGGGTTTCCAGAGCTCCTATATATGTGTCAGTACATGCTATCACCTGTAATGCTCTTCGTAACACTTTCTATTTGGAATCAAGTCTGCACAATCCTACTTTTTATATAAATTCAGCTACAGAATATATAATGGTACATAGCTGAAAAATAATTCTTGAATCAAGATCCTTAGAGTGAAGTGATGGCATTTCTTTCTTTTTTACAGCTTTTGGCATCAACTCTTAGGGATAAATGTTTGCAGATGTCAGAATATTGATTGCAGAAAATCTTGAAACCCACAAATCCCTGGGGCCTAGGTCTTAGTAATTTCTGCTGTTTATGTAATTTCAGCACAGCACGTCACTGAGAAGTTATTTATCTAAGGGAACTGTGGCCAAATTTGCTAGGCAAAGCTGCTGCAATGCTTATAGAGGTATTTCTTCCTCCAACGTTCTTTTGTGCTATGGTCATCCTGAAATATCAGTTAACACCAAGCAAAAAAATTGATTTTCTGTCAGACTTAAGGTTTTATGAAGATGAGTGGAATGACCTTTCCTTTTGACAGAAGTGGTACCAATTCAGCTGGCCAAATGTTCCACATTGCCATGTTTAATCTACTTGAATAATTTAGTCTTGGTTACTTCAAACATCAGGACTCCTTCATTAGGAAATGAAGTCCTTTTTCATCTGTTCTGAACAAAACAGAATTCTTGGTATCAACAGCAAAAACATGAACTGGTTTAACTTTTCCTTGCTCTTCATTCCTAGAGCACCGCCCAGACCTAGTACCCTCCAAGTCTGTTTACACCTTCTCCTGAGCATACATTCATAGTGCATGCACTATTTCAGATAGAGATGCAACTGATTTTCCCCTGTTCATACCGTCTTGATTTGCAGCCAGATATTAGAGTCCTCCTTAATTTGGGATGCAAATCAAATGTATAGCTGTACTTGGGTCAAGGAATATATACACAATTGTGTGAATTGATGGACACGTGCTTGTCATATGGAACCATATAAAGTCTACCTCTCTGTAGGTTGCCTGGGTCCCTACATTTTTAGCTCAGAGGAGCTGCCATAAGAAATTCTATGGAGCAGTTAAAGAGGAACATTTAGGACAAAAAAGTGACAGAGGAGTGAATAAAAAGTAATAGCTACAGAACAGCATAAAGAAGAGAATTGTATTCAAATACCTTCTCCCAATATTCATCCTACAACAGGTCTGAGGCCAGATTGTGCCTGAATTAAACTTAGAGTTTGTCTCCCAACTTGGGTATGTAAGAGCAGAGATGAAGTGCTCGGTAGTGAATATCTGATTTACTGGCCTCCATCCCTCTTTTATTTATTTATATTGCCTTGCAAATTATTATAAAGCATGTATTATGTGAATTGTTCACATTAAACTCTTCCTTCCTTCCCTCTCATTAAATAAATTTTGTCAGCAAATATTTTGTCTTTCAATATTGTTCTATTTAACTGTCCACATTACATAGGTTTTGCTGTCTGAGATTATGGACTAATTCAGTTTTCACAGAGCGTTGGGCTTGCTGTGACTCTCCTGGATGGCATTTATTCAGTTTGGGGAAAAAGGCGTTGAACTTGATCCCAGATGACCTCGCCTCTTAGTTCAATACTGGATTTCACTAGTTCCTCCGAAAGCCAATTTGGACTTGAAGTATTGCATTTTTGATCCTGAGTTTCACACTGACCAGAGTACTGCTCCCCCACTATTACATGGATTAACTTTCATCCCAGCAAATTACCTAACAAGCATTCTGAGTGTACAAAGCTTTCTATTTGGCATGATTTAACACCTTGGCTTCCATGCTTTCAGAGGAAGATACAATACTATCTTAATCTAAGACTAATTATGCCTTTGACAACTGGGGGGGGGCACTGTGTCCATTACCCATGTAATATTGTGCTGCCTTTTTAATAGCTTGATGCCTAGCCTTAATAACCCCCTATTATCAACCTGCTTTGGTTGGTCGGATGATGTGAAAATTCACATTTTGCCCAAGTATTTTGTGAAACATTTACAAAGATAGTCAAGTTTTAGGCAGTTGCTATTGCCATTAGACTAATAGTTTAGAAGTTTAAATTATTATATAACAAACATCTTACATGCTTATTTTCCTCAAACTATGGATAAAAGCATATCAATTTAGTCCTGGGTCTATTTAATTTTCCTTTTGTTGTTTTTATTCTATTTTGTTCTATTTTATTATTTATTCTTCCAATTATTTTATTTCTTTGGGAAGTGCACCTTCCTTGTTATTTGGCCTTAGAATGTAAATAAAGTTACTACTACAACATTTTGATAATAGGATGGCTTAGGTAGAAGTAGTAACTACCATTAGAGAGTAGAATATCCAAATCTGAATGGACAATAATTTTCGGCAATATGGCTAATGACTTTCCCCCATTTATATTACTTTCCTCCTATGGTTACACTACTTTCGATTTTATATATCTTTGGGCAACCTATACAAAGTAGTATTACAGACTTTATTAGTCCTTCCCCCCACCGCAGTACCCTCTTTACATTGTATTCTCTGCAAATTTTGAGCATCATGCTGCTACATTTGAATAAAAATTGTCAGGAAATTTTAACACTAAATGCATTTTGGCCTTGTGTTTATAGTTTCCCTTTTTCTGGGAAAGAAAATAAACCCCCACCCAGTAAAACAGACAAATGGTTGGCTAAATGGACAGTTCAAGCAGTATAGAAGATCGGAAAGATGCAATACAGACCTATCACTTAACCTACGGAGGTTGTGGGTTCTCCATCTCTGGAGGTTTTTAAGAAGAGGCTGGACAGTCACCTCTTGGGGATGGTTTAATTGGTTTCCTGCATATTGCAGGTGGTTGGACTAGATGATCCATGTGGTCCCTTCCAACTCCAAAATTCTATGATTCTATAAGATTTTTGGCTGCAAACATGGAAGTTGCCCCGGAGCACAATGTAACCTAAACTTCCATCTGGAGACTGAGGGTTTGATAGTTGAAGATGGAGATTCCCCTTCATTCCTTCTTAGACCAGAAGCCTGGGTTACCCCTTGGCTTTCCACTGTCTGTTTCAAAAGTGAGACACCACAAAAATGGCACCTTTAGGGTGCATCTGAGGAGAAGTTTGATCTGCTAGTTTCAGTGCCCTGCATTCCTCTGCTACAGCTCCAGAACTAGGTGAAACTGTGCCAGCCCTGAAACTGATGCAGTAATTTTCCTCTCTCTTTCCAGATTTTGGCAGTTCTTCCACTGTATACTTCCACCTCAGCCTCCTTTGGATTGCACTGCCTAGTTTAGAAAAATCTTCCGGTGGTCTTTTTTTAAAGGCTAGTTTTCTCTCCAAACACCTGCTAACTATGGGGTTCTTACACTTTTCTTTGAAATGTTTTTTTATGACTATCACTGCTTGAGACTTCATAAGTATGTCTCCTCTGAGGCATTTTGGTTGTAAAACTGCTTTGGGATCAAATCTTGGAATAGTTTCAAACCACAGGTCTTAAAAGCAAGAATATCTCCGGCTGTTCTAACTCTTGGAAAGTTTGAAATAGCAAGTGCAGTCCTGTGCAACCCAGGGATGAAACATATCATTTCTATGTGTCATAAAAGAGCACAACAAAGGAGCTCAAATATTCTCTAATAATTGAGAACTTAGCTTGGCAGCTTTTGATATTTAGTGTCTTTGGCCAAAGAATTATGCAGTTCTTTTTCTTTCTTACATATATATATTCTCTTTTTGGAAAGTGGCTCCTAACTCTAATGTTTATGTTGCATGTTGATATGGAAGTAAAACTACAAAAAGAGGTCAGCAAAAATGAAGCAAAACTTGGGAAAATATTATTAATTAATTTGGAGCTTGAGAGAACAGGACAAAAGATGTCAAAAGTATGTGTTTGTATATAAACGCATATGAGTACACATGCACATAACTATCATGGCTCTAAATGAATCAAAGGAATCTGTATTGTTAACTTTATGGTACTGTATAACATCGTGCAAATGTGCTTTCCCAGATTTCATCTTCCGGCCATCATCTCACTAGTAATTAAATCACAATACAAAATTCTTCCTGTATAATATTCATCACACTCCATAGCCAGCGTGCCTATTCATTGGGAGAGATATAAAATGTAGTCCATCAATGAGCAGAAAACAGCTGCTGCTTTCAAGAGCAAGACTTAAAATACAAATGGCAGAGAAAATACAAATCCTAGTCCTAGGCAATAGTAATAGTCATAATAATGGGAGGAGGGAGGGGTTGAGCAGAAAAAAATGACTTCCTCAAGTAAAAGACTAATAATAATAATTTGTTCACATTTGTCATATTACACGCTACTACAATATGTCCACATTCTACTTTATCCAACCTCTGCAAAGGTTTAGGCTGAAAGAGAATAACATTCACCGACCACCCAGTAGATTCCATGGCTTAATGAAGGCAGAGAAGCAACATAAACAATTAATGCCTGTTCTACAAGTGACAATATATCATTTTATCTATTTTGCTTGGTAGGAAAATTAAGGTACGGAAAAATGCAAACACTCAATATATCCTCTGCTGGCAATTATTGTTCCTTTTAAACAATGGGCCTGGTCTTTTATTGCATCCATTTCTTATTTTTCCACTTTCTTTGGCCCTTGCTTCATTCTTCACATCATAAGTTTCCAATCTCTTCAACTGCCCCCCTCATTTGAAACTTCCCCAGTGCTCTTCATCTGTCCCTTCCAGGCTGGTCTCATTCGCTCAGGCTAAAGTTGTGAATCCCCAAGTCAGGGTATCAGAAGAATTTTAAAAAATGTATTTAGGACCTTTTTCAGAGTACAAAAGGTATGTTTGTGAGAAAGAAAAAGAGAGAAAGAGGAAGGAAGGGAACTGGTTAGGACCTGCAGAATAAATCTATTTATTCTGAAGTAAACTCCAGTGAGTTCAGTGGGTTTATTTCCACATAAATTTGCATCAGATTGTAGCCTCAAAAGACTTGTTTCTTCCTTATTTCTTCCCCCAACTGCCTGGCTTTAAAGAAGTAATTGCATACTGGAGGGGATGCATTAAAAAAAAAAACCCTTTTGGCCTACATCATAAAAACAGTTAAGAAATTCAGAATTTTGATGCTCCTAAAATCCCAGATTCTCAGCTTTCATTAAAGGAAATGAGGTTCCAAGGTAGCCCTATGTCAAAACAAATCCTGTCATGATTCCTATCATTTCTCCCTGTTTTGAAAGAGAAGAGTTTTCACTTAACCCATGTTGAAAGAGTATAAAAATTGATGAACTCAACTCAACTCTACAGCAAACCTAAGAGACAAAACTGTATTCTTTCACCGGCTATATTTTTTGTTTCCAGAAGAAACAGGGCTGCAGGGAATTCTTTTACTATCAGAAGCAGTAGTTGATCAGTATAAAGGGCTTTTAAGCAACCACCCACTTCTTTTTTCCTTCCTGCCCTCCCCCCTTCCATCTGCTAGATTTACATGATGAAAATAACCACTACTTGTCACTTGGCTTTACAGCTAGGCAAATCAAGGGCTGCTTTCAGATTTTGGTATTTCTTTTGCAAACTATCCAGTAGTTGGAAGGGTGTGACTCGTAATTTGGGAAGGCAGAAATTTGTTTCTTCAATATTTTGCTCATTAATACTGGCAAAGGAATCAGCAAGGATTTTTTTTTTTTTTAATAGTAAAACAGAAGCCAATGAGCCAGTACATCTATCTGTATTGGTGAGGATGTTATGCTAAGACTTTTATCTCAAGCACAGTATAATTTCCAAAATCTATGAGCTTAGGATAGATACTAATATGCAAGCCTAGCCCACCCGCTTCTCTGGCTGTCCATTCATCCATATAGTTTTAAGTGGTATTTATTCCAAGGCATATGGTAGTTCAACTGTAGATACAAATTCTGGAAATGCATCCTAATGAAAACCACAAAGAAACCAAAATCAAAGGAGCATTTTCTTTTAATTACAAGAGGGTTTGTTGAGTTAAGGAGGAAGGAGGATTATAGAATTGGCGTTTGCAGAAAGGTAAGAGAGAAGGAGACAGATACTGTTCTAGAAGATAGTTTCTCTACTTCTTCCCAGAACAGTTCAGATCCATTATTTTCTGATACATAATTTTTCACGTTAAAGTAGTATTTTAAAGTAGCCATTTTAATCATTGAAATTGCCAACTTGGTCTTCAGATTGGTTACAGAATCTTTTGGAAAGTGTTCCAATGGACTTTAATGGGACTTATTCCTCTCTAAGTATGGGGCAACAAGATACTAAACTTAGCATTCAGTTCTGGGAACTTCTTCTGAGTAAACGAGCCAAATGTGTTACTAAGATAATCCAATGATGGCCTACTCAGAAGTAATGTTTCTGCCAAAAAAGGAGAGCCAAATATTTCTACTCCACAGATATTGGGCTGTGTGTAGATAGGAAAATGTTTGAACTAAGGTATATAAATAAAATAAATATAAATAACTAATTCTCAGATTCCCAGTTGTCATTAAAACAAACAGAGCAACCAGGATATGAGAGAAGCAGCTCATTTGGAGTAAATCACATCTGAAAGTTTTGAATGAGTCTCTGAGACTATGCAGGTGGGAGAGAAGAGTGAATAAAAATTAATATACTGTAGAATGGAGGAGGAAAGAAAGACAAGTTAGTCAGTTGCACTTATTTCTTTTGTAGCATTTACTCTTTGCCCAATTCATTTGATGTGTTTGATAATCCTGTTGAAGAGAGAGCTTTGAGTTAGTCTCTGACAATGCATAGGTTGAAAGTTCAGTCAGTTCAGTCCTGGGTGTCAAACAAGTAGACAGGTGGTGCAGGGAAACATGGAGAAGGCAGAAATTGAACTGCCACTGTACAGGAGGTCTTCCAAGGGAATACTTGCCCATCTCAACGCAAGTTGGAATACTGGAATGGGTCTTATGAACCTGTATACTGTATAATGTGGGTTGAGAGCTCAGAGACTTGAGCACTCAAGGGAAAAGGTGTGGACTAGGAAACAAATCATGGGGTTTTAACTCTCACTGACATGATGAAGTTACCATATGTTCCTTACTTCATCCCCCATTTGGTCAAAATTAGAAGAACCTGATGAATTTTTTCCCAGATTTAAGTACTCTCCACTAGCCAGCAGCTCCTGGTTAAATTTATTCAACTGCATATGCTACAGTGGTTTTTCAAGTCCAAATCGATGAATCTGCATATGGAGGGATGTGTCCAGACTTTCAACCGGTGTTGTTCCAATCATGTAATAGTGGTGCCCCTGATGAAGTCATACCTGATGGATCTGAACAAGTCAAGGTGTTCCCTCACCATGCCATGCCACATAATACAGTAACTGTGTAGAAATACCAACAGAATCCATACCCCAATAATTTCTACAGATACAATTCTCTGAGCGTGTAGGAAGAAACTGCTTAGAGAGGACTTGGACCAAAAACTACGCAGTAGTGGGAAGAAAAATGCAGATGCTAGAAGCATGGGATGAATTTTATTACATGATAAATCTGATCATTTTGCTTTTGTTGGCCCAGGGCCAGAATGGTAGCTTGAAGAGGAGGAGGAGGAGGAGGAGGAGGAGGAGGAGAGGACCTTTCCAAGTTAGGTAGTGACTGGTCACTGCTGCCAGAAAGTGCTTCCCTTATTTAAATGAACAATTGTATCTCGGAAGCAGGAGGCCATATCTCAAGCCAACATACTGTTGTCTGCATCCCACCAACAAGGACGTATATGCAATGCACTGACATAAACTCAAGATGCTAAAAAAACAAAACAAAAGAAATAGATTAAGACAAAATGAATATATTGCTAAATAATAAAATATAGTTGTCGCATAATTTTGTCTACTCCCTATTATTTCAGTAAAACAAAACCTATTTCTCTGTGAGCAGCATTATGTCCTTGAGTAAGAAGTTACTACTTACTAATTTCTCTCCAAGCTAATTTATAAGATCAGGAATTGCTTTGCAATACATTCTAGTTAATTTCATTACTGACTGAGGTTAAGCTGTAGAAATTAACTTGCCAGACAGATCAAAGTCAGATGCACAGGATTACCTCCACAAAATTTATGCTTTTCTCCAAAACTATAAATAGTATATTTTGATTATCATAAATTTTAAAACTTAGTACTGTATTTACACTGAATCAGAAATACGTACATTTGTAAAGGCTTTCTCTTGGAAGTAAATACTTTAACTTTTGTGCCCTTGGTGCACCAAGAACTCCACAGTTCAACCCTGAGCTACATATATTCTCTTCTATTGGAACTTTAACTTTTCCAATCAAGATTACACTGACCTCTGAAAAAACATTCACCCCATCCCTCTTTTGGATTTTTTGAATGTTTGTGTATTTTGCCACTGAGCATTATCAGAACTTCAAATTTATTATTCATTTACTAACTATATTATATGGCACGTTATTTCTCAAGAGCTTATGGTGGTGCTACTGATATATAAAGGAATTTGAGTCAATATATCCCCAAAGTTTGGTGTCTTTTTTCCTTTATTTCAATCAACTGAATTCAATCCATCTAATTAAAGGAATAACTAGGAACAATTATCCGAATACTTCTATAAATCCTGACCTATATAAATCTCAGAAACGTTGGCTTGGTCATCACAGTTCTCACCATGTAGATTCTACAGGTATCTTCAGATCTCTCTTATTTTAGCTAAAGTTCATAACTCAACCTTTAGAAAACCACTAGGAAGCACTATAGTAGATAAAATTGAGATTCATGGAAAGTGGCAGAGCAGAAGCCATTGCTCACTAAAAAGAACACTGATGCTTATCTCAAGGTTGCCTAAAAAATACCTGGATTACCCACCACACTCCTGGAGGAATAGACTGTCTGACTTGAAACCAAACACTGCATTCCACAATAAGAATCTCACAGTGGCTGTCAAGCAAGGAGGGGATAGTGCCATAGTTTGGGGCAGGGGCGTTTGCGAGGAAAGAGGACGATGACAAGAAAATGGCAGATGCGGCCTGCCCCTTTCTACATGTATGTGATGCATGCCACCCATGTAAAAAGGGACAGGGCTTAGATCACCCAGTCACACCTGCCCTTTTGATGCCTTTGATTCCCCACCCCACCCCCTCCTCAGATGCCTTTGGTTTGGGGATGCTTTACTACCTCAGGTCATGGATAATTTGCCATTATGGGAGGAAGTATTAATTGAGTTTTGTATCAGTAAATTTTACAGGAGAATATCCAGCCACCTATCTATCAGCTGAAGCTGAAGTACAAGCAAGACAGCAATCCCAAACATACAAGCATTTACTGCAGCTAAAAGTGGCACAACTAATTACTGACTCCAAAAAGGTAATTAATTTTTTACCTTGGCACGTTGCACGTTAGATGACTCTGCTTATGAAATAAATTAAACAAGCACTGAATGGTGTTATTCGTTCAAATGCCTTTTATATATCAGTAAGAACCACACGGAGCTCTGATACCATCCTGTGGCAAAGATCTAAAAAAAATTCAGAAAATTCAAAAGGTGGCAATTTTTTTTTCATAGATTGGTTGCTGGGAAAAACTGCTTCAAACTCTTTTGTATGCTACTGCTTTCTCTGGCCTAGTATCAAACAATATGCAAAGTGAGGGGGGAAGGAAAGAATAAGCCATCTGAAATGGTCAAGTTTCATTAACTATGAACTGCATACAATAAAAACAGCATGCAATAAAAATGGTGAATAAATTAGACCAGAATTGTGTAAGGTATACAGCAATGCCACACTTCTCCAAAATATACAGAACAAATGTTCTTTTATTGCCTTGCTTCCTCCAGCTACCCACGCTGATTCTTGGAGACAAGGATATATCCAATATACCTGTTCCCATTACAGTCGAGAAAATAAGGCAACCTGGCAGAGTATTAGAATTTATCCTATGTTTTAATAAAAAAACACTAAAGAAATATGAGCTGCTATCTTTCTGATGATCTTATTTGCCCATCAAAAATATAAAAAGTGCTGTTAGTAGAAGAAAACATTGGGAAATCTGCCAAATCGACCTAATTCCCTACTGTTTTGGAGTTTCATATTACTGTCATACAAATGTTTTTGTTTCAGGAAGTTTTATATTACATTCCATACTCAGGATACAGAAGTAACTGCTGCCCCCAGTATAACACTTTCCATGTTTTCCCACTACTTCTTCCACCTTTTTACCTTACATAAAAAAAGCTGGCAAGAAAAGAAAAATGGAACAACCACAAAATATATTTTAATTGAAAGGGCAACAAAAGTTCCACCTGGAAGCAGCTTGACACACCTTTCTTGAGCATAAGACTCTCAACCATCAATTTTAGATTAGGTAATTTTTGGTTAGGAATATTTGATTTACTGTTCTCCATCAAGCTCCATGTAGAGGAAGCTAATTTTCTTCATAGAAAAAAGTCAAACAGTAGCAATATTAAGAGGGATTTCAGACAACCATTGAGAAAAGATCTATATCTTCCTCCAGCCAAGCACATTTTTCAATTAATGTTTAGTAATGAAATTTATAAAGTCAGATTTGAAAAAATATAAAGCTTCTGCTTATTAATTTATTGAAAAGCTTAAAGGATACTTCTGGAATCCAGTTTTTATAAGTATGGGAACAGTTTAATAAAGACCCAAATATATAAAATGCCAGAGAGTCTGAAGAAAAAAAACACCTTTTAGAGCTCTAATATTCAAGACTCTTCTGCTGTTAGGAAGGACTTCCTGGATTTTGGAGGTGAAGGTAGATTCCAGAAATAAAGAATTTCATGTTGGTTTGAGAAACAAGATGTAAACAGTAGGTTATGGTCATCACAAATGTTCTAACATCATTACTGAGAAAGTAGACATGATACAATAAACATAAGACATAGAAGTAAACATTTTAATGCTCCCCAAAGCCAGTGGTATCTGTGGAATCACAAGTGTCCACCAGAGAGGGGTTCAAATAATGACATGTGCATCATGATGTTACTGCACAAATTATGCAAACTTACATAACTGTTATTTGTATATTGTTGTTTTGATGTCATCATGGCTTGTGATAGACGCTACTGAAAATACTGATCCTATTTATTTATTTGATAGATTTATATAGCTGCCAATCTCAAATATATGACTCTGGGTAGCTTACGACATTAAAATGATAAAAATACATAAAAACATAAAACCCCTAACAGCCACGAAATTATGAACAACAATCAATATAGCCAGGCTCCCTCACACATCCGAAGCCTCAGGCTCAGGCCCAGAGCCAAATCCTCAGGGCCTTATGAAGGCCAGCAGGGCCAAGGCCAGTCTGATCTCCCAAGGGATGATATTCCAGAGGGTGGATGCCATGACAGAAAAGGCTCTCCTCCTGGGCCCCATCAGCTGACACTCCTTGGTGGATGGGATTAAGACCGTGCCCCTTCTGCTGAACCAAATAAGATGGGTAGAAACAACTGGGGAGATGGTTGTATATGAAAATAAGTCATCCAAGCAGATGACTTGGATTGTTATTGATATCTTACCCTGGTGAAGCATACATCTTTCCTTTCATCTTTTCAGTGGGTCATCAGAATTGCTAAACAGAAGTAGGTCATTAGAAATCCTGAGCCAGTGTCAAGCATCAAGTCCAAGATGCCTAGTGGGATAAATCTGAGTTTTTGTTACTCCTTCTGGATTTCAGGGATTCTGGCCATCCTGAAACGCCCAAAGTTTAGAAAAGCAGTCTGTAATAATGTGTGAAGGATACTGCCCAATCCTAATTGAAAGTAATGAATTGTTATGACCAGTTTCTTAAACATAATGTCTGAAATATTTTCAGAATTGGGGGTGAGATATATCTATACATATACAACAGAAGAACAGAAGATGGCCCTGTCCACGTTAGACAGCTTTAGCCCCAGAGAGTTAAAAACTGTGACTTTATGTGACACTTAATATTGTATAGTGTGATTATTCCCCATAAAAATCTGCAAATATCTACCCACACCAGTGTTAAGTCTCACCAAAAGCTAAAAAAAGAGCTGGGGATCATAAATTTGAACTGGCAAATCTCCCAATATGTTGATGTATAAAACAGCTCTTGATCCTGCAGTGCTAAAATTAGTCCTTTCTGCTAAATATTTCTATTTTTCTCCCAAATATATTTGACTTCTGGAGCAAAGCAATCCCACAAGTCACTTGCTCATTTATTAACTTTGTATTTATTAGCAGGAATAATACCAAAAGGGCAGAAAAGGAATGCCTTTTTATATAATAGGCAGCCAGTACAGTACGGTATGTTTCAAACTATTTTTGTATAATTCCATTTATTTTTTAAGAAGAAAACAGCCTGTGAAATTTATAATAAAATTGTTGTAACATTTAGAAGTTTTCCTCTTTTATTTTTATTAGTGCAACCACACTTTAGAAAAATATGAACACCACTTATCATATACCAACATTAGATTCAAAAAGGACAGAGAGGAGACAAAATTTGAGATACCATACACTGTAGCTATGCAAACCAGAAATGCAGGGCAAGCAATGCAGAAAAGGAAAATGCTTCTAATCCAATTCCAATCTTCTTTCCCCAAGCTCACCAATAGCATTTTATCAATCCAAGCATGTTCTTGCAGATGAAAGAATGCAGGAAAAAAAGAACAAGTTGTTGAAAAAAAAAACATTGTAATATAACCATTTGGCTATGATTTTGTATAGATTCTCTAGAGCAGTGTTTCTTAACCTCAGCAACTTTAAGATGTGTGGACTCTGAGGATTTCCGGTTGAGAACCATGGCGAGCTAAACATCCATTTGTAGAAGGATGGTATTACAACTGAGATCGGCGCGGGATGCAGATTCTGGCCACCGAAATGCTCTCTGGATTAAGGAGAGATCTTTGAGATAGCCCACATGACTCTGCACAGCTGCTCCTCATGAGTAAACTGCAGGAATCATCCTTTTGCAGTTTGCTTATGGGTCTAGTGGCTGGGAGTCAAGGGAGGAACTACCTTTGCTCACACCAAGCCTCACTTCTTAATCACTTTGGATTTGTTTCTTTTTTCTGCTGCCTTAAAAGGATTAAGACCCTTCAGAATGGCAAATTATACTATATTCACTAGGTGAGTCCCATCCTCCTTCAAGAAAGAACTTTTAAATGTGATTTTTAAAAGGTTTTGAAAAATATTACTTCTTGGATTAAACAGCAAAACAATGTTCAGAATAAGGACTTTTGAAAATTTAACAATGGATTATGGGCTCATGTGGACTTGGAATTATAATTTTAAATGCCCACAAAGAGCTTTGAATTAACTAGAAGAAATTTTCCCTTGGGAATATGGTGAGTGTTTTGGGTTCTCTTAAGATAAGGGGACTTTGAAGGATGGGCACTAGAGGGCGCTACAGGATAAAGAAAATGGAGAAGAAATCTATTAATGCAAACTTGGGAGTATCTGTCTGCCAAATTTTTTGACAGAATTGATAAACTTCTTGACAAAATTGACAGAAGTTGTTGCAATTAAATTATAGGACAAGAACAAGTTGCAATAGATGATTTTGAAATTACTTTGAAGGGGGACTTAAATGTAACAAGAACTGAGAAAGATGTAGAGAAAGACATGGGCACACAAATGGAAATGATGGATGGCTTACTCTCAAAAGGAGATGTACAAATATTGAACTAAGAACTTGACTTGGATAATTTTTTTTACTGGATATACAAAAGAGCTCTGTTAAGGTTTTGAAGGACTTTGTTAGAAATGACAAACGAAAGGACAAACGTTACTTATTGGATATACAAAAGAAATCTGCTAAAGTTCTGAAAGATTTTTGGCTTGAAACACAGATGAACAGAAAACTAACTCTGGGACTCTTTTTGAAGGAGTTAAAAGACATTTTTAAAAATTCAGGGAAGGAATACAAGCTTGGCTTATTGGACCAGGGCTAAAGGAGAAAAATAGTTACATCTGGTTGCCCTTACTGGACTTTCATTCACAAAGAACTGACAGAACATTTGGATTTTGTTTTTTCTATTCAATAGATGAAATATGGGGTGAAGAGAGATTATGTTGTATTTAGAGAAAGTGATAAGCTATTAAGATTGTCTTTACTTGCTGGGATGAAGGGGGAAGTTGTTTCTTTTTTCTTTCTTTTCTATTTTTTTTCCTTTTCACTCTTTTTTTTCCTTTTCTTTGTATCTTTTTGTTTGTATTTTTTGTAGCCTGTATTGGCCTTTATTCTTTTCATTTATAATTCTTAATAAAATTATTTTTTAAAAAGTGTGGACTCCAACTCCCAGAATTCCTCAGCCAGCATGCTGAGGAATTCTGGGAGTTGAAGTCCACACATCATAAATTTTTTGAGATTGAGAAACACTGCTCTAGAGCAATGAAACAAGTGAGGTTTACTTCTAAAAACTGTGTAAAAGAATGTGAATAGATGAGTTACTATCAGTGAACTCATGCTATCATTTCACCTCTTATTTTATGGGACAGCTTGAAAAACTTTAAACTCTTATAAAGGGCAAGAGACACAAAGATTCTTACACACAACAGCTCAGATCCTTAAAGGTACTACCCATCCGGAATCTTCCAAATAATTACAGAGCTAACTCAATCCACCCAAGGCTCCTGGGAGCACAATATATTTGGCAGTGGACATAAGGAACTGATCTCAGGGACTGCCCTGAGGCTAGGAATGGTTTGTCTCTAAGCTCATCAAGGAAGATGTTACTCCGCCCATCAGTATTGCCTGAATCTGGCATGCATGGGAAGGAAATTGGATAATGAAACAGGAAAAATCTGAAATAAATCTACTGATTTCCTGCTCGTGAATCTATGCAGCAAAGCACATGCTAAACAAAATCAAACAAAAGAAAATCTTTATCTTATACACAAGTTAGATTAGCAAAGGCATTCGATTGAACATAACTCAAGATACATTCTCTCTCTCTCTCTCTCTCTCTCTCTCTCTCACACACACACACACACACACACACACATATATATATATATATATATATATATATATATATATATAATTGCAATGAGACATAATGGGACTGATGTGTGTACAGCAAAACTGCAATGAGCAATAGACTGCATACTATTTAAAAGCCTAAAAATTAACTTTAACCAAGTGCAGATTTTGAACTGAACAAGGGGCAATAAATTGCTTCTATCCTGAATTTCTTCCACACGAGCTAAGATATATGGGCCAAAAGTCATTCTTTCCAGAGTTAACAGCCACAAAAAGCATAGGCAGAACCTAAAATGTCAGTTGGCCTTTTTTTGCTCCTTTAACTCAATGCACCCCAGAAGTATTAATAATGTCCTTCCCTCTTAAGCACATTGATGGTTCACTCTCATATACAAACTCAGGCCTCGACCTGGGATAGGCGGACTGTGTGGAATCCTGAGGCAGAAGAGACCATACCATATCTGGCTGCATGTGAGGGGGGGATTTAGACTTCTTTTCTACAGTGAAACTGGGGAGAAAGATTCCAGGACTGAAACCCATTCCTTTATGCGCTGATTGGTTGGTGTTTATCTATAGTGAGCTATATGTGCTTCTTACTTAATGTGGGAAATATTATATTGTGATCCCAAACCCACATCCAGAATGGTATGGCCCATTTTGTCACATCAAAGTCAAGTGCTGTGTTTGTGGCTGCTCTGTGTTCCCGCCGGCCAGGATCCAAATGGAAGCCGCAAGAGCGTCCAGGAGAGGGTAGGGTCAGGGTGTCCAAAAAGTCAAATAGCTGAGATGCATAAATTAAGGTCTGTACAAATTCTCTTTCTTCATAGAGCAGGAAAAGAGGGAATCTTGGAATGGGTAGCAAAACCCAATTTTCTACTGAGAAAACTCCTAAATTGTAGGATCATAGAGCTAGGAGTGGCCTCAGAGGTCCTCTACTCCAACTCCATGTTCAGTGTCATTCTGGTACCACAACCTCAAGAATGTCTAACCAGTACAGTATAGGAAATTACTCCTGTCTCTGGAATCACTGTTTTTCAGGCTGACTTAATAATCTTATCGATCGCTTTCTTTGCCAGCACTTTCTTTCCCTCAGTTCCTAGATGTTTTGGCTACACCATTCACTTCCTTCTTATTTTCTTATATAGAACTACACATTAAAATAGTTTATTTTATTATTTAAAAGGTTTATATGGACACCTATCTTATACAATATAACCCTGGGTGGCCGACAGTTGCAACATAGAAAAATGAAACAAGAATTAAAACTATTATAGACAACTAAGGCTCCATTGCACTCCTACACCAAGTAGACATGTGCTGGGCTCAAATCCCATCCTGGCCCAGGAGTTTACAGTCCTACTAGGCTGTTCCCCTAAGGTTTGGGGTCAGTGGCCTCTGTGCTGCAGCAAGGAAGGGCAGAATGATGAAAACAGCCTTGTGCTGCAAGCTCCTCCCCTTGTTTATTTGCATCACTGTACACATGAACAAAATGGGCAGGGCTTGGGGCATGACGATGTAATGTTCCATTCATCATTTTGATCAAAGCCACAAGATGCTACAAATCTTGCAAACATTCGCTTAGCCCTGGAAAGGAAGAGGGGGTGAGGAAGAAACTCAAAATAGCCCTGCCTAGATTCTCTTTAGCATAAGAGGCGTAGAAGGAAGCTTGTCACGCTACAAGATTCTATTATTATACTCTACAAAAATAGAATTCCACTAGTCCTTGTGGTGTCTGTTTCTTGACCTGACCTGCCTCAAAGGGCTGACATCAACCTTGCAAATTTCATTACTTTCTATTCAGCAAGGCACTAAACCTTGCAAAGCTTTGATCATGGAGAGGGCATCAAAACCTTGGGGCACCCCACTGTCTGCAGAACAACTCACCGAAAGATTTTACAACATCAATAGCAATTGCATATACAAATAACAAACCTGATCACTGGCGGCCCAGCCGATATTTCTTCACTCTCATGGGAGTTTACTGGAGAAGTTTAGAAGAGCCGCCGCACTCCTTGTGTAAAATTGTCCCCCCACCCTGATAGATGGGGAAGAAGAATATGGAGCAGAATGCATTCTTGATCCTTGGTGCAGGAGGAGACATTTGGAATATCCTATTTACTGGAAAGGCTACCCTGAATCTAACAATCCCTAGGATGAAGAGGACTCAGTGCTTCCATCACAATAGGCTCTCTAGTACAGGTTGTCATGCAACAGGAAGGGAGGGGACACTTTCCAGCTCTATCTGACTATGTGGCAAGACTCATTAGTGACCTTAGGGAATTGCCAAATGGGGGTGAGGGAAGAGTAAGTCTGTAGTTGGTTCCCATAGCAAGTCTGATGAGGGAGGTGGAGTAGAGGAGTATGGAGCTAACCTTGAAAAGGAATACAAGAACAGTTAAGGTAAACATCAACGTAGCCCTAGGAAAAAAGACAGAATAAGAAAGAAACTCAAGATTACTCCACGTTGATTCTGTTTAGTATAAGAGGGGGTAGAAAGAAACTCTGTCAGGCTTTGGGGCTTCTGTCATTATACCCTATAGCAATAGAGTTCTAGTAGCCCTCATGATGTCTGTTTTCTGACCTGGCCTACCTTGAAGGGCTGATTGCATCTGGTGTAAGGGCACCATGGCATCACAGTGGCTTTCCAGCTGCAGAGAGAACAAGGAGCCAG
This sequence comes from Liasis olivaceus, assembly GCA_030867105.1. Classification (NCBI taxonomy): domain Eukaryota; kingdom Metazoa; phylum Chordata; class Lepidosauria; order Squamata; family Pythonidae; genus Liasis; species Liasis olivaceus. The sequence continues at coordinate 123,122,639 of CM061350.1, read as the reverse complement.
GAGGAACTTCTTGCAAACCAGAAACCGGAAATATTAGGATTTGTGTCATGTTCCAGCTGAACCAGAAATAACTAAATTGGCTCACCTGCCCTGTGATGACAACAGCATGGAAGAGCAGGAATCTGGCACTAATCTGGAAGCAGTGCCAACGTTCTATGGGAAAATATCTTTCGTTCTACACAGCAGTCATCTTCGGTCAGCCATGACTCACACCAGAAGCCTGCTCAGTGATTTTCTCATGTCCACACAACACATACAGATGCAAATATCCATCTGTATGGCAGGGAATATCCCCATCTGGATGAGAGCCAAACAATAAATTCTTAGCCACTTTGGAGTCCTTGGGGTTCTCTTAGCCACTTATCAATAATTCAGAACATTTTCTTGTGGCACAATTGTAGTTATAAGGAATCCATAAGAACATTCACTTCCCACAACACCAAAATATGTGGAAGTAAAAAGGATTCAGGCTTTTTATCCTTATCGCTACACGTTTTTAATGCTTTGAATATCAATAAGGGGGTTTTTTTTGCTTTTTTTTTAAAGCTTCAGAAATATTCGGTGAATCTGTAAGAGAAAAAGTAGTCCTTTTCTGGAGTTATTAAGCCCTCTGATTTATAAGACTAATTAGTAGGATCTTTCATATGGAGATAATTATATGGTATCTTCTGCACAGTTCTGCTGTTCAAGATTACAGGGTATTACAGAAATAAATATTCCATTAAAATGGCCCTAATTAATATAGATTTTTAAAACATTTTGAACAGGATCTCAGGATGAGAATAGTTGCTATTTTCTTAATAGTGCTAACCAAGGCAAGGGACCAAATGCCATATAGCAAATGTAAAAAACATTACTGGATAAACTTGATTATTTTAAACCTAGTAGGATGAACAATTACATATAATATTGAAAAATGATGAAATCTAGTTGTTACTGCTGGACTGAGTAATTATTTGCATCTGTTGTTTGGTTTTAAGGAAGTCAGGTTTCATGCTTAATATTTTATTTCTTACTGTATATTTTTCCTGTTCTATGTTGTGATAACCTAGGATTATGAACAATGCATCCAAACTGAAGTATTTTTATTCCATTTTAAAATGGTAACGTTTCCCTTGAGTCAAGCTTAATTCCTATGATTTCATGGATTCAGCTAGGTAATTTTATTGGCAACAATGCAGAAGTGGCTTGCCATTGCCTTTAAAAAAAAACAAAACTTTTCAACAGCCCAGGATTCCCAGGTGGTCTCCCACCTAAGTACTAACCAGGTTCACCCCTGCTTAGTTTTTCTGAGATCAGCCAAAATCAATTGAGTGCTGTCCCTTAGGCTGAGTCTGACAGTGCAGTATAATCCAAGAAAGAGAAGTAGAGAGCAATTGCTTACCAGATTTCTTCAAGCAGAGACTCTTGGGGGTGTTGTAGCTGTGTATTTCCTGCACTGAGAGAAGTTTGGAAAGCCAAACCTGCAAAGCTACTCCAACTTTGATTCTATTAGTTTTATGGATTTTGAAAATTATGAAAAAAGATGCTTAGTGAAACTAGTGGTAATAATTTCTGGTAACCCACTACTTTTGGACCAGCCTAAGACAAGGTTAGGTGGAATTTAGAAGGGTTAATGAAACTAACAATAAAAACTAGACAGAAAAACACTCCGTTGTATGCATTCCTTTGTTACAAATAGTCCATTAACCACATTCTTCTTTATTACTGTCCAAGAAGTTGGACAGGTTTTAAATTGGCTGCCCTGGTTTTAGTAACTGTACAATGCCAATAAAAATCTAGTTAATCAAAAAAGTGGCCATTAAAAAATAACTAAGCTTTTTTTTTTTAACCGACTATCAGCCCTAGGAAGGAGGCAATGGCAAACCACTTCTGAAAAACCTTGCGAAGAAAACTGCAATTTGTCCAGACAGCCTCCGAGACTTGTACATGATTGAATGGATTAAAAAAAAAAGCATTTGCTTAATGTTTCACAAAAATATTGTTTTATGGACCAGCAAAGTAAGCAACCAATTAAAAAGTTCCCAAAGTCACCTTATGTGTATTCCTCTTCTGTGAAATATGCAAATAATACTTATTTCTCCTTGTGTGCTTGTATAACCAATCTGAATTTTTGCTGCTGCTGTAGTCTAACCTAGTGTTTCTCAACCTTGGCAACTTTAAGATATGTGGACTTCAACTCCGAGAATTCCCCCAGCCAGCAAGCAATTCTGGAAGTTGAAGTCCACACATCTTAAAGTTGCTGAGGTTGAGAAACACTGTTCTAAGGAAATGAGAATCACAGCATCCTGAGAGCAGAAGCAGTGTGGGTCCTTCAAGGTGCTGAACTAGAAACCAGGAGACCATGAGTTCTAGTCCTCTCTTAAACATCAAAGCCAACTGGGTGACTTTGGGCAGTCACTCTCTCTCACCCCAATCCACCTCATAGGTTTGTTGTTGTAGGTACCCTGGGCTGCTTCTACTGACTTTTTTCCCCTGGGTTCCTGTGCTTGTATAGATTAGCTGTCAAAAAAGTAAATCCAATCCCGTAACACCATAAACATTGTTTGTGCACTCTTGCCATTCCTCAACATATTTACAACATCTTCATTAGAGTTACAAGTAATAGGCTTCAGTGAGAACGAATCCAGTGATTTAACTGATTCCCATTAATTTGTACGTATATATATATATATATTTAAAAGAATTTACTACATCACCTGAATTTCCAAGAGTATTTGATTGTTTTGCCCCAAAACATAAAGATACTTCCACCTTTAACATTATAAACAGCAAAGGGAAAATCTTATACAAATCAAACCTCTCAGTTTTCAAGGGAACACTAGAGAGAGACAGTGTAATACTTTTGCTTGACTATTGCCATCTAGTGTTTCATGCAAACACTAAACGTGTCTGAACATGGGACTCAAATCACCTTTGAGTCATTCTTGAGCTATTGCCATGAATATCTAACAATTAGTGTTAAGAAAAGAAAGAGGGTGAAAGGAATTTCTAACATTAACAAGTCTTATGGTTTAACCTCCACCCTATAAACCAAGTCAACAATAGTTACTTTAAGCCTCATGTGTAAAATGATCAGTATGTGAATCACTGCCATTTCCATGCTCCTGCTGGCCTGGATGAAATGCCGGAAGATCCCTCCCCTTTTTATTTTTAGTTCTCTTAGCCCATTTTCTTCTTTTCCTTTTTACTCTCCAATGAGATATGGAAATTCACTTCTTCAGTAGTGGCATCTTCCCCCCCATGAAAGTGCTTTGGCTCCCCAAATGCAAACCTTCATCAATCTGCCTCCATACATCCAAGAAGCCTCTTTTCCATCTAGTTCTTTCAGACCAGTAATGGAGAAGCAATGATGGGAGATGTTTCCACCATTGGAACCAGGTGGCTTTGGGGCAGTAGATCTCCTTTGATTGCAAATTTCCCTCTCTGTATGACCTCTTAGGTGGGGTTTATCAAACCGAGTTTCATGGAACCCTGGGGATCTGCAAGGATTTGAATGGGTTTTGCAGGACTAAGGGATACAAGGGACAAAGGAACAAAAAACTCTGCAAGGGATGGAGAATTTTTTTCCCCTTAGTCCCATGTGGAGATCTCAGTCCCTTGTGGAGAGCTTTTTTATTTTAGCCCCTAGAGAAAAACTCTCCACAAAGGACTGGGGGTGGTGGGGAGGAGGCTTAGCCCCTTGTGAAGAGTTTTCCGTTATTTTTTTGTGGAGAGTACACCCCCTTCCCCAGTCACTAAGTTCAAGTGGAAAGGACAGGGCTTGTCAGCTGACATTCAGAAGCCCCATCCTTCTTGTTCAGTGTTGTTTTTTTAGATTTTTTATCCCGCCTTTATTATTTTTTTTATAAGTAACTCAAGGTGGCAAGCATAGCTAATACTCCTTCCTCCTCCTATTTTCCCCACAACAACAACCCTGTGAGGTGAATTGGGCCGAGAGAGAGTGACTGGCCCAAAGTCACCCAGCCAGCTTTCATGCCTAAGGCGGGACTAGAACTCACCATCTTCTGCTTTCTAGCCTGTTGCCTTCACCAGTAGACCAAACAAACAGGTTTCACAGCCTGAAAAAGTTGAAAAACCCCTCTATTGAAAACCATCCCAGTATCACTGTAACACTGAGAGTTTAAGTAGACATTTGGAAATTATTTCCAGTTTTGTTAATAATAGAGCTTGTGCTCAGGATCATATATACAGTCAGTAAGCAGCTAGATCCTGCTTTTAGGCAGTGGAGACACCCTAAAGCGCAATTTCTTTATTACTACATTCAGATTAGACAAGAAAAGCTAAGTTTGTCAGTAGATATTAGCCATTATAAATTATGCAAAGGTGGGAAACCTGGGGCCCTCTGGAGATTGCTGAAAACATTGCTGAATTCCCCAAGTGTCAACTTTTGTCTACCAATTTCTGGTAAACAAACAATAGAGAAGATTAGCATCTACATGTTCTGCTTATTAGATTCCCTGAAGCATCTGTCCATCAAGTTTTGGAAAAAGAATCCTGGACTAAATTAATGATAGTTATATTATAAAGTGAATTTGATATCAACTTCCATGTTCATCCTGTGGTCACTTTGAAAGGTGCAATTGTATAGCTCCCTTGGGCTTCATCCAGAATGTTTCAGTACCTACCCATGACACAGCTCATACCTTTCACATGTTTTTGGTGTACATGAGTGATGCCCTTTCCATGAATGGATGAGGTTAGATTGGTTGCAAGTTTGACTGGTTGTAGCATGTTTGCCACCACAAGAGTACAGTAAATTTATGTTTAACTCCTTGAGAATTATCCAGGGTGGATGACTGGGGAAACACAAAATCTTGTTTCCCATGGTATTGACATTTAATGTACATGAAGCTGCTGGGAAGAATTATTTACAGATTTGGAACTAGCTGTCATCAATATACTGATGGTACTCAGCTAATCTTCTTTCCTGTGACCCCAGGGCTGAATATCTTTAGAGCATCCATATGTCTTTTAAAACTCACTTGTGTTTAAGTAATGCTGAATCCAGCTGCTCTAGCTTTCCCCAGATGGTGCCTTCCAGATGTGTTGGACTTCAACTCCAAGAATCAGTACTGACTAGAGTCTAATGTGAGGTTAAGGAAGGGTTTATGTGAATTGAAATTGTACAACTCCATATTATGTAGGAAAATAGCCATGAAAAAATCTTCAGTGCCCATTTGTTAACTATGTTGGGGAAGATACAATGCTCTTCCATGCTTTTTGAGGATATGAGTATTATTATTTTTGAAGTATGAATTATACATAAATATATTAAAAACCTGTTGCAGATTCCCTCCCCATGAGTTCAGCATTCGCATGTCTCCATATCAATGTACAATTATAGATTGTTAAAGATTGTTAAGAATAATTAACTCATTTTATGTTTATATACATTGAATCCCACTGTGTTCAGTGAAGTATTACTGTGAGGCAGGTGGGCTCAAAACTGCATTTGAATTGTACAATCCTATATATATCTGTTCAGAGATCTAACCAGGTTTAAGGGGCCTTATTCTGGAGTAACAATATAAGATAGCAGCATCAGTTATTCAAACATATGCTTAAACCCCCTAAAAAATTGCTTGTATTCATTTCTTGTCAGTATTATGCTAACAATCTGACAACACACTTAGAAATGAGAAATAGCAAGAATTTTATCTCACAATGGTCTAGGCACTGTATTTATTTATTGAAAGAAATAGTTCATTTTTTGGCTTGTTCTTGTGACAGTTTATATCCCTTGGAGAAACAGATCCAATAGCAGCACCATGTCAGAATATTTTCACTTCAGTAAAATTACAGATACTTTTTTTTTAATTGGAACATTTTGTTCTGCAGATTAAAAAAAAAAAACTTGGTTAGAACTAATTAATGATTTTTCCATTCAGATGGTTTGAGTTACTTCTGTTTGAAGAAAATATTCTAGGTAGACTTTAGGGATTAAAGATCATAACCTTTTAATCTAATTAGCAGACCATATTTACTCATTTTATCTTTCATTTAGAAAGCTCCAGCCTTCAAATGGAGAATTTCTTCTGGGACTGAACAGCCCCATATTTCTTAGTAAAGCTAGGTTAAGTTTCAAGTGAACCAATCTATTTGCTATGTCTGAAAATTAGCTCACATTCCTTTTATAGAAATTACAGCATATCACTCCTTATTCTGCTGCAGGCGGGTTAAAGTAAAAGGAGCATAATTTCTGTGCAATTAGAGAAAAAAATAGGAATGGGCCTTGATGTATATACATACTCTTGTTCTTTGAGTAAATTTAACAAGGCTCTGTTTTGTGTCCTGCTATTTTCCAGCAGATGAACAAGAAACAACTTTTAACTGTTCCATATTTAGGCATCTTTTTTTAAAGCTGCAAAGCAGGTTAGTTACTTAATTAAGTAGATAAATAAGAACTATTGATGGCTATTGATAGAGACCCAGATTGGTGTAGTGGTTAAGCCATCAGGCTATAAAGCCAGAGATTGTGAGTTCTGCTTCTGCCTTTGGCATGAATCTAGTTAGGTGATTTGGAGCACACATGAGTGCACATATAGAGTAACACCTACCCATGCTGCCTTAAAAGCATATTTTCCTGGGCCTGTATAGCTGACACCATATGAGCCCAAGTAAAGATACAACCTATTTAAGGAGTTGCTGGCAGGAGCTATACAACCCCTACAATTGCTGTCAGTCACATTTTCCCTTTTAAATCCAGATTTATTCCACAGCCCTAAAAGTTTATGTGACTCTTGAAGTAGCCATACTGTTTTTTCAAGTTCATGGGGAAGCCTGGAAAAAGGGCTGCTTTAATTAATTTCAGAGAGATGCTATGCTCATGCTGACCCCAAAGTTCTTTTGAATCCTTTTCAAAGGATTCATGGTCCTTATTTCTAGTCTCAAAAGCTCCTTTGCTTGCATATAGATCTGCAAGCGTGGGTATAAATTATTACAATTACTGTTTGGTTTAAATATCTGTAATGACTACAGGAAATGTTGCTATAATTTTGCATTCATATCACGGAGTGTTATAAGGAAATTTTCTGGAACTAAACTATTATATTGTAGGCTGGAAATACTTCCTTGGTAATATACCATATTTTCCCGACAATAAGACGCCCCCATGTACAAGACGACCCCCATTTTTCCAACCCCAAATTAAGAAATCAATATTTTAAAGATAGTGCAGAACACATTTTTATTTAGTAATTAGTTAACATTTACCTGATACACTCAGTGGGAGGAGGTCCAAACCGTCTCTCTGCAGCTCTATTTCCATGCTCTTTTGCATAACTGATTACATTCAAGCACAAGTGAAACTGCCGATAGCTGGTCTCTGCAGACTTCCTCTAATTGGTTTGTTCAGCATCAGCTGACATCAGTTACATCAGGCTCGTGATTGGACGAAGTCTGTTTGGGAGACAAGCTATTTCACTCGTGATTGGAGGCTAGCAATAGGAAGAAGCCTGCCTGCAGAAACAAAGTATGGGCAGTTTTGCAACCGCGCGATTTTCGGCTGACTTCCTTGAATAAGATGCCCTTCAATTTTTAGGGTAAGGATTTTAGAAAAAAAGTATCATCTTATAGTCGGGAAAATACAGTAATCCCCTTTTTGATATAGTTGAGGAATTTCACTAAAATACAGTAAAATCTCAATTTTACAAATCCCCACTCAGCAGATTTGGATGAAACATGCATGCAGTTTACATACATTTGGATTTAACAGACATTTGGATTTATCAGACACCCTTTCCCCCAAACTGGCCCATAAAGTTGAGGTTTACTGTAATCTGTGTTCCAACAAATAATTTGTCTGATAGAAAGGAGTGTCATCAGCTTTCCTTTTCACATGGTACTCTTATAAATTTTAAGCTGAATTAAGCTGCCGAAATAAATATATTATTTTTTATATTTATATATATTATGTGGTCCGTTATCAGCTTTCACTCTAAGCTTAAAAGCCCCAAATGCTATAATCTGTCTTCATACATGAATTGTTCCAACTCCTAATTACTGTAATTGTAATATAATAATATAATGTAATTGTAATATAATAATATAATTGTAAATAATATAAATATATTATTATTTATATTTATAATATAAATATATTATAATTTTCTGTCCACCAATCTAGCTTTTTCCCCTTCTGTGACACACCTGGATATTTGAAAACAATGGTATTGTTTTGTTCGAGCAATTTCTATATTTTTTCCCCCACAAATTGTTTGTTCCAACACTATGACAACTCATCCCTCCCTAATTCCTCAAAGAGGAAAAGTGCGGTGTTTGAATTGCTAAGAGGGTAAATGGGAATAGCAATCTCTTGGGTAACAGTTCTCTTAGCTGATCTTTTCTAACAGTGTAGAGCTTGAAAATGTGTACTAAAACAATTACAGTAATTAGGAGTTGGAACAATTCATGTATGAAGACAGATTATAGCATTTGGGGCTTTTAAGCTTAGAGTGAAAGCTGATAACGGACCACATGATCAAGATATATTAAAGAATGCATGCTGTAGCAAATGAGAACAGAGAAAAAGATTTTCTCCCTTGCTGTCAGCCTTACCAGGTAGACCAGACAGGAAACATGACCAGATAAGCTAATTTTATTTTATTGTAAAGCTACATTAACAGAATCTTGCAAATTTGAAAATACAGTTCTCCTGCCATCTCCTTTACAGCCTGAGAAACTAGGGAGGGTCCCTTCTGAGCCTCTTGCTCCTCCCACTATCCAGCTGTGGGCTGTGCTGTCTCTTATCTGACCGTTCCCTAGACAGCATCTCTTCTCCCCGTCTCCCAAGGCCTTTCCCACATACCGTTACACTCACTCAAAATGTTAGAACTTGGGATCATCTCTGAAACTAAATGCAGGACTGATAAAAGGACCTCACTGTTCAGCCAGCAGTTCGTTTGTTTAACAGATTTGTATGGCCACCCATCTTAGAGCACGACAGTTAAATTATGCAATCTGTTGTTAGATGTTACAGTGGCTACCAATTTAGACAGCTGTAGACCAGACAAATTTGCAGAGGGGTCAACTTTCAATGGGTACTTATTTGGTGGCTGTTTCCTACTTTCTGAATCATAGGTAGTATTGTTTAAATAGCAGATGCTGTAGAAAAGAGCTATCTCTCTCCTGCTGGTGAGTTTCGCAGTTGCATCTGGATGGTCACTAAATGACATGGAAGGTTGAGTAGATTGGCTCTTGTCCTCTTCCAGTAGAGCTGTTCTAGTTTTTATGTTCTTAAAATCTACCAAGAAAGCATTCAGCTAAAATAGGAGAATGAATCAAAAGTGGGATTATATGTTCTAATGGTCAAAAGCCATTACTTTAGTACTAATACGTATTTTAATTCAAATTTTATTCTTGTCTGAAATAGGGCAAAAAACTTTAGGATGGGGGATGCTACCAGCCTTTCCCCCACTTATCCTTGTATCAAATGATATAAACCAGCTGAAGGCTTGTGAATTAGGATGATTTCTGGAAGCACACGAAGTGTGTAAATCTGAACACCTCATTATAGGGCAATGTGAGGACATATTCCATGCCAGTGCAAGAGTCCACGTCAAACAGAATGCTGAGATTACACAGTCACTTGTCCAAGATAAAATAGTAACATCTGACAGAAGCACTGAATTTCACATGGATACTTAAAGGTGTTTCATAGTAAACAGGTAGACCAAGTTAGTTGATTGCCAGTTTGCTCTGCTGTCATATGAGCACGTTGAAAGGCTTATTTAACAAAACTGTGGTTTTCCTAGTTAAAAAAGAAAGGCAGGCATTATGGGCTAATCTTAATTCCGTATTTAATATAACGTGCCACGTGGACATAAGAACTGTATGCAGATTGTTATCTACAGTGACGATGTATTTGCATACAATAAACACAGGCTGGAAAACTGCAATTTGGTGTATTATTTGGAAAAGGCCATTTTATGGTCTATCACTTGGAAATTCATTATCGCATGGCCCACAATTATGCTTGATATCTTCAGTTGAAAGGACATTTGCTTCCATCTTCGTTCAACAAATCTCACTTTGCATCTTTGTTGCACAATGCTGGCTGTGTCTTTCCTACACATTGCTATTTCATAGATCTTTGACACGTTCAGATTTAATACTATTTTCTTTTGCCAAGAGACTAATTCATACAAATGGTACTTTTCTTCTATAAGAATAGAGACATGTTTATTTTTTTCCTTATTTTTATTTTGCGTTTCAGTCATATGATATCTGGTAAAGCAATTGATGGCAAAATGCCATTTTTAAACAACCAGTTTAAGCTGAATCAAGAGTGAATGGGCTACCTGGGGCATTGGGTTAGGGTGTAGTGTATACTCAACTAGAGTTAGGCAGCCTATTGATCTTCTGGTGTTTTTGACTTTCTAAACCCTTCCCATTGGTCCAAATGGCTGAGGCTGATGGGAGTGGGACCCATAGGTTCCTAGTTTTGTTATAGATGGACAAAGTAGAGGCACAGAGAAACAAACGTGTGTATGGATGAGAACCATTAGGAAATCCTGTTGTTGTTGTTGTTGTTTAGTCGTTAAGTCGTGTCCGACTCTTCGTGACCCCATGAACCATCTTGCGCCAGGCCTTCCTATCTTTCATTGCCTCCCTGAGTTTGCTCAATTTCATGCTCATTGCTTCAGTGATGCTATCTAGCCATCTCATCCTCTGCCGTCCTCTTCTCCTTTTGCCTTCCATCTTTCCCAGCATCAGGGTCTTTTCCAAAGAGTCCTCTCTTCGCATTAGGTGACCAAGTATCTGAGCTTGAGCTTCATTATCAATCCTTCCAATGAGCAATCAGAGTTGATTTCCTTTAAGATTGACTGGTTTGACCTCCTAGCAGTCCAGGGGACTCTTAAGTCTTCTCCAGCACCACAGTTCAAAGGCATCAATTCTTCGGCGTTCAGCCTTCTTTATGGTCCAGCTCTCACAGCCATACATTACTACTGGAAAAACCATAGCTTTGACTATGCGGATCTTTGTCGGTAAGGTGACGTCTCTGCTTTTTAATATGCTATCTAGGTTTGCCATAGCTTTCCTCCCAAGGAGCAAGCGTCTTTTAATTTCATGGCTGCAGTCTCCGTCTGCGGTGATCTTGGAGCCCAAATAAATGAAGTCTGTTACTGCTTCCATTTCTACCCCTTCTATTTGCCAGGGATTGATGGGTCCAGATGCCATGATCTTAGTTTTTTTAATGTTGAGTTTCAAGCCAGCTTTCACACTCTCCTCTTTCACCCTCATCAAGAGGCTCTTTAGTTCTTCTTCACTTTCTGCCATTAGGGTGGTATCGTCTGCATATCTGAGGTTATTGATGTTTCTCCCTGCAATCTTAATTCCGGCTTGTGATTCTTCCAGCCTGGCATTTCTCATGATGTACTCTGCATATAGGTTAAATAAGCAGGGTGACAGTATACAGCCTTGTCGTACTCCTTTCCCTATTTTGAACCAATCGGTTGTTCCATGACCGGTTCTAACTGTTGCTTCTTGGCCCGCATACAGATTTCTCAGGAGACAGGTAAGGTGGTCTGGTATCCCCATCTCTTTAAGAATTTGCCACAGTTTGTTGTGATCCACACAATCAAAGGCTTTTGCATAGTCAATGAAGCAGAAGTAGATGCTTTTCTGGAACTCTCGGGCTTTCTCCATGATCCAGCGAATGTTGGCAATTTGATCTCTAGTTCCTCTGCCTCTTCGAAACCCAGCTTGTACATCCGGTAGTTCTCGGTTCACGTACTGCTGAAGCCTAGCTTGTAGGATTTTGAGCATAACCTTGCTAGCATGTGAAATGAGTGCAATTGTGCGATAGTTTGAGCATTCTTTGGCATTGCCCTTCTTTGGAATTGGAACGTAAACTGACCTTTTCCAATCCCGTGGCCACTGTTGCGTTTTCCAAACTTGCTGGCATATTGAGTGCAGCACTTTAACAGCATCGTCTTTTAGTATTTTAAATAACTCAGCTGGAATATTGTCATCTCCACTAGCTTTGTTGTTAGCAATGCTTCCTAAGGCCCACTTGACTTCACTCTCTAGGATGTCTGGCTCAGGGTCAGTGACCACACCAGCATGGACATCAGGGACATTAAGATCTTTCTTGTATAGTTCTTCTGTGTATTCTTGCCACCTCTTCTTAATCTCTTCTGCTTCTGTTAGGTCCCTGCCTTTTTTGTCCTTTATCATGCCCATCTTTGCCCTAAACGTTCCTTTGATATCTCCAATTTTCTACATTCTTACTAAAAAAATCTGCATGGTTGTTATCTATCTAGTTACCAAGAGTCAGGCTCTCCTGATTCTTTTGGTATCTCCGGATTCTGGAAGCAAAAAAGAGAAGCCATTTTTTTCATATTTGTCAATGCATTATTTCTTTCACCCTGGTACAATTAATTTAGAGCTCCATTACTAAAGGGAGAGAAAATGAGCAACAGCAAGAACTTTTCTCATCCATTACTTGATCTAAATCCCTTTTTGAAACTGCCTAAACTAGTGGCTATCACCACAATATTTCCATCCCAAAATCTAGATGTGATTTCTTTTTATGGCCCACAGAGATTCTTTCCATAGCAGGTTTCCTAAAGCACAAAGTACATTATTTTCCCCCCAATCAACATTCAAAAGTACCTCTCCATCATTTCCTATTCAAGTTATAAGGAAGCTTTCATTAAGGAAAAAGAAGGTTATTCTTGCTTCAGCAAAAATTTGGTCCTCATGAAACCTTTGGGAATGGGAGAAAAAAACGACTGGGAATATTGAAAAGCAGGTTCAATAAGAGGGGGACAAGTTGTTGCATAAGCAGGACCTGAAAATAGCAACCAGCCTTGTCCAGACATGACATTCAAGGCTCCAGACAGACAACTCAAGAGTTCAAGAATCTCTATTAAGCCAAACTGTTTTTCCCATATCAAGCCTCTGTAAACACAGCTGGATATTTATCTCCTCCTCTCGAAAGACATTCACAATCTTTTCCAAGTTCAAACCTTCAGACATAGTTACCTTACTGTGTAAGGGCTATTTGGTGTTAGGGTTCAACTGCTTTGTAAATAAAATTGAAACAAAATGTGAACCTTTTTTTTTGAGCTAAAAACCTCACAGATGTTAGCAAAATAACTTTCCTCTAATCCAGGAAGATGTAAATATGTTCTGTGAGGACTATCCATTGTTCGAAATAATATTTACTAATATTACTGAATACGGATGTATTTTTGACTTAAGAGGATGGAGTATGAGGCTAGCCTTTTGTTTTTTAAAAAATAGCTAGTCGTCTTCCTTTAATATCTACTAATTTAGAACTCTACCTTCTCCAACCTGATGTCCTCCAGGTGTATTGGGACTGCAGCAACTTGATTTCCCAGTCTGCATGGATCTTGGCTGCAATTCTCAACACATTTGAAGATCACTAGGCTGAGAAAGAACCAGCTCAGTATTATCAACATAGAATGACAGTAATCCTCCATGATTTCAGAAAGGGCTGTTTTAAGCTCTACTGGAAATGCCCAGAATTAAACTGGGGACCTCTCACATGTATAGTGGGTGTTGTACCTTTTTAGCTAGTAATCTATGTATTGAGCAGCCTCATAATAGCATAAACAGAGAGGAAAAAAACATGAAATGAAAAAGAAAATGCAGTAAAGGGATTTGGTGGCAGTACAACTACTGCATAAGTTTTTCACCATTACAACATAGTACCCATAAGTCCTTCAGAAATTCTGCAGAGAAAACATCAGCATCAATCCATTATTATACTGCTCATAACAGTATAATTAACCCCTCCTTCTATGATACTGGCCAGTAAAGCTTGCAGGAGCAAGAAAAAGCTACATAAGGGACTAATGATTTGGGGAGCTACAACAGTGAAATGAGGGTCAGTTGTCTCACCCAGATTCCAGACTAGATCAGATTGACTTGCTGAAGAAAGATTAGCAAAGTAATGTCTGCTTTGAGTTGAACTCATCTCCTGGTAAATTCACGGACACAACCATATTGTTTTCTTGGAAGCAGTGCAGAAGTGGGTGAGCAAACCTTTCTTCCAGGATCCAGTTTTTTGGATTTCCCAATCTAACCTACAGCTCTAGGTTTTTTTTGATGGTCCATTACCCAAGTATTAACCGGGTCCAACCCTGCACAGGTTTTTAAGACCAGCCAAGGTGGATTAAACAGTTAAACATCTAGGACTCTTCCAGAGCTTAATTCAGTCTATCACATAACACCAGTCTCGCCCATCCAAAGCATCTACTCCTGGGCCAGGAGAACCCAAATGGCATTCTATGAGGCACAGAAAAGGAGAATTGATAATAACATGCACGTGTGTGCACGCACACACACAAAGTATGCATACAGTATCTTTGAACACTGGCCAGTTTTTATACACACTTCTGCAACAAGAGTTTCTCAACATGTCCAGATAGGGATGGCATTCATCCATGTCTTCTTTCTTGGGCTTGAAAATATCTCTCATTTAAAAGTCAATGTAAAAGTTACGGAGAGTGAAACTTCTAACATCTTGATAATTAGCTTGACAAAAAGAAAATGTTTTATTTATCATAGATTACATGAAGTATTTGCTAGTATATGATACAACTGCAGCATTCTTTACCCTAAACAAATATTTTATTAGCAGAGTTCACAGCTGACATGTTTATAGGAGATCGGAACTTAACAAAGCTGTGTGCTTTGTATCAAGTTTTATAGGATAGATAACTAATTTATTTCTGGCAAGGGTTTTTTTTTTGCTAGTAGAATCTACAATGGAAATCCTTAAAAAAAAGATAAACATTATCAAAGGATAATACCATATAAGGTTGGTAAAGATCTTTTTATTTAAATAAGTAACCAACTATTTATACTTTTATAAGCATCTGCCCTATTTTAGTAAATATTTGGCAAAGCGACTTGATTAAAAGAACAAACTGACCTTCTTTAAACCTACTTACTTGCTGTAACTAAATCCTTCATTAGTTCAATCAAAAGTGAAAAAGAAAAACTGGACAGTTTAGAACAATACTCAGAAGTTGCACATGGCGCTATTTCATCTAGAAAAATGCTGGTATGCTTCTTTCAATCAGAGAATTTATTTTTTTTTAATTACATTGTAGTAAAACATACATAATATGTTATATTATTTGATACAGTGGTATTTGTACCGTATTGACTACAGATTATTAACCCTCTAAAGTTAATAATAAACATGGAGCTTCAGCAAAAAACTACCCTTCAGATGGAAAATGAATGATAGGCTATTACTCCATGACACAGTTTTACAAAAATATAAAGAGGAATTGAATTCCTTCCTTAATACAAATAGAACACCAGGAATCTCCCATACTACCATCTGGGAAACAAGGAAAATATATATGAGGGGCCTCCTAATTAAACTAGCCGCAAAACAACAAAGAAAAGAAAAGAAAAAAGAAAAGTTGTTTTCCATGCACAAACCCTCATGTCTTTGCAATGGCGATAGAATAAAAACATACCTCAGCTTGCTTGTATAAGACTACAGGGAGAATGACTTCAGTATTGATTTGTCAGCCACTTTCCTTGGGTATTCTCTTGTCTAATAAAGGGTAAACATGCCCTCCAGTTAAGCCCAACCTCTAGTGTCTACATGGACACATCCATACAGTTTACTTTTCTTGGAAACAATACAGAAGTGGGCTGCCATTGACACCTTCTGGAATTTATTTGGGTTTCTTGTTGTTGTACAGATAGGCCAAACACTAGTTATTGGTCGCTCTCAGAAAATGGGAGGAAAGGCAAATGAAGTTTGAAGGCAGACAGGCTAAACCCAACTAGAATACTAAACTTTATATGTGTAAAAGGGAACTGCATAGCTATTTTTTTCTCTTTCTCTCTTACATTCAGATTGCTACTATTAATTTAGCAGGACACAAATTATCCCGCTTCTAAAGAGGGCGATAGATGGTCCCATCCAATTCATGCTTGTGGTCACCTACAATACTGTTGTGATCTGCAGTACATGTCTGCAAGTAGCCCTCCAGCATTTTTATGCCAGTTGAACTGAAATCACTTCATGGCACGGGTTATTGTGAGATGCTCAGTGGAACAGAGCTGGAAAGCACAGGTGGGAAGGTCAGCTTAATCCCTGGAGGGCCATGGATATCTGCCCAATCATGCTGAATGTTGCCATTGGCTCTACTGCCCTCTAATTTCCCTGCCCTCCGCAGCCACTGCTGAGTGATTAGTTTGACTAAGCAGTTGAATTGCTATCTTTAGGTTTGCTGAAGTATTTGTTGTTGTAACCCTTTGGTTTTTGAAAGGAAAAACTTCTCGCAAAAAAAAAAAAAGAAGCTTTTGCAAGACACAAGTATAGAATGATTTGAATCCTTCAGTCCCTTTTGGCCCATGGAACCATTTTTTTTTTAATGGCTCTACTACCGCAGCTTGAAATTAAGACACGTGACATCACAACTCATCAGAAGATGTGTCATGAGATAAAGATGACTTTTTAAACATGTTATTTCCCAGGATGCACACTGGTGTTCATGTACAAACATTCAAAGCTATGTCAAACCTTTGTACTTCCATCCATGTTTATAGTGTTGAATTCATAATTGGCTGATCAAATCACAAATTAGGAGAGAGGCAGAGTTCACTCATCACTGATAAAAGTAGAAGGGATCCTATTGCCCTATAGCTAGCTTGCTTGCTTGCTTGCTTGATTTATGTATGTATGTATGTATGTATGTATGTCAAAAGATTTTTATGGGCGCCCATCTTAAACCAGCTCTGGGTGGCTCACAGCAATAAAACCATAAAAACCATTAAAACATAGAAAAACTAAAAATCTGGCACCTTGATCAACCTCCCAGGGTGTCCCAACAACCCTCCATAAGCTTCTCCACTCTATCCCAGTGCCTGGGTAAAGAGCCAGGTTTTAATGGGCTTCCAGAAGGCTAAGAGGGTGGGGGCCTATAGGATTGCTGGGAGGAAGGTGTCCCATAAGGTAGGGGCTGCCACAGAAAAGGTACACTTCCTAGGTCCCACTAGATGGCAGCATTTCAGGGAAGGAACCTGGAGCAACCCACCCTATCTGATCTAATGGGGTGGACAGAGATCCTCAGGATGAGGCAGTCTTGCAAATAACCTGGCCCTGTGCCATGTAGGGCTTTAACTGAGTCTGTAAGCTGCAATACAGTTCTTTGGCTCTCTATACTGAGACATTTTGTACAGCGATAATATGAGGTGGAGAGGAACAGAGAGTTAGCCACTTGTAGACATTTATAAACTCTCTTCTGCTTTTGGAATTCTCTACCAGCCTCTCCTTTGGGTCACACCATGCATCATTTAATCACTACTAAATTTGATTCAACAAATAGGAAACCAAACTTTTGTCTTCCAGTTTTCTGATCTTTTTTTTTTCTGCCAGGGTGGTTTCCTTTAGAAATTCTGTTGGTGGTGTTTTTGATGTTGCTTTATGGTTACAAGGTTCTGTTATACATCTCTCAGGGCATTTCTGCAGTGCAGCCTTAAGCTGGTCCTGCCTTGTAATGATACCAGTTGGACTCTAAACCAGCTTAAGAAAGTTCTTTCTAGATTGGGTGCTTTGATAGTGAGTTGCCAGGAGTTTAGTCCAGGCTGCTGGCCACAGTGTCCCCCACCCCTCCCTTCCTCCTATAAAACAATTCCTTTCATATGTGCCCTTCCAACATTCGATATCAGAAAAGTAATTGCCTCTATTGTACATTCTTGCACACTTGGGTTAAGGAAACCCCCCAAAGTTTTAGTATTTTATGTATATCGCCATAACCCAGGAGTGGACGAATTTGTCAGAAAGGACCTCGGGGGTTAGATCTGCCAAGGAGAAGAGCAGTTTAGTCCACTAGGTAAAAATAAGTATCCAGGCACTAGTTTCCATCTTACTCCGCCTGGAATAAGGAGGATAAACAAATGTGAAATAAATAAAAGTGGGATCTATGCATTCTATAATGGGTGGTTATGGTCCCACACAGAATTAGTCACATACAAAACCTGTTCATATCAGTGGGATTTAACCTCATTAGTTTACGGTCATTTAATACAATAAACAACATTTTTAAAAAGCCTACTCTCTAGGCCACATTAGTGCTTACAGGCACCATATTGTTTACTTTGATTTAGCAATAATTAGAATGTTGGTGGGGAGGAAGATCTAAGGAGTAAGAATGTTTTTTTAAGTGAATAAAAAAAGAGATTTCATTGCTTCATTCCCATAGGAAAGATAATGTCTGTAACCCCATAAACCTCTAACTACTATCACATCTCATTCTTCAGCTCCCAGAACATTTAGTGATAGAATAAATCAGGGTTATTTAAAAGATAAATGTTGCTATGTGGCATTAATGGCATTAATCTCTATTTCACTTGTAACAGAGATTTGGAGGAAGGGGCACCTCAGAAATGAAATATGTGCCGGAGCAATAATTTCAAAAATGCACAATAACAAAACACGATTTGACTACCCTCCTGGAATCCTTGTAAGCCACCTCTCCTTTTCTCCTACTCATTCTTCTGTCACCAAAAGATTAAAAGCACTCCCATTTGTCTTGTAATCAAAGTGCACTGAGTGCTGTGTTAGCCGCACCACAAAACTGATGATCTCTGAGATTTTTCTTAACAACAACAAAAAGTATCTGAGGCTCATTTTGGAGAAAAAAATGTCATGGGGAGAATGCTGAAGGGCAGAATTTTTGCTGACACATTGTTCTCTTATTTAAAACCACACACACAGCGACACACACCCCGCCTTTCACTAAAGTACTGTCAATTGTGTTGCTTGCATGACCTTCAGGGTTCTGTAAACTTTTGGAGATAGTTTGCACTACTTCCTCATCCCAGAGGTCAACTCTGAAGGCCTGGAACGAAGACAACGTATTATCAAGCCTGATATGGCTAGCAATAAAAGTTTCTTAGACCCTGCAGACTAGCAATTTGCTTCAGCCTGCTGAGAGTTAATACTCTTAAAAGTGAATAGTCAATGTATGCAATGTGTAGGTAAAAACAGAATTCTCAGCTTATGAATAGAGATGATCCAGTGAACCAGGCCCAAAGAACCTATTCAAATTAGTGTTTTGCAGGGAAAATTAAACACTGGGATTTATAAATCACAATTTCTTATGATTCATCATCATGTTAAGCCAAAACTAAACTCCATTATGGTTAGTGTATGAATGCAATGTGGGAATCATGCTTGCCAGACCAATTGCTGGCATTCCAGGACAGCTGCCCCAAACCCAGCATCCTAGAAGGACCATTATTAGCATCTGCCTAGGAACTTCTTTTAATTAATTTCTCAACTTAGTGCTCTGAGCAGAGCTGAAGTGTGAATCTAGCCCTGTTTTAACATCCTACAATATTGAGGACAATAGTGTATTGGGAGCAGTTTGAAAAATTAAAATGTTTGCTAGTCACCTAACATACTTCTGCTTTCTCCAGTAGAGAAAAACACCACCAGAACCCATAGTGCACAGTGAATCACTTCACCTAAACCCCTCACCTACATATACAGCTGTTCTAAATTCTGCCCATTCAAGAATTTATTTGCATAGGACCCTGAATGTGTGTCGGTTGCCTACATAAATTCTCCCTCTGCTTTTGCAAAGAGCCACATAAGAAACCTTTACATATAGATCTCTATGCAAATGGCAACTTGAAGGCATGGAAGTGAGGGACACCATGGTTGCATAACCATTCTTTGTGCATTTATTTCTATGTAGAACAACAATTTTCACAAGACTTTTACTCATTTTAGACTTTCCAAAAGGAATATCCATGAAAAGAGTCCTAGGTATACTTTAGACAGATGAGTAGCATGAAAGCTGCTGTGACATTACTCATCCCTGTTTTATTTCCACAAATGCTATAGCAAAACACAGTCCACTTACATGAATGAATAAAGAGAAAGGGAAAGGGATCACTTTCTTCTTCACCTCTGTGACTGAGGTGTGCATGTGGTGGAGCATGTGCAATTAAAAAAAAAATCCTCCTTTGTAAAGCCAGTATTTATAGATGAGTCAGCAGCAAGAAACCCACACATATCTTAACCATTCAACATATTCTGATGTTTGTATTTTTGTTTCTGAACTGTTGGCCACACTAGAAACTGCTAATGTGCAGCCAAACTCAGTAGTTTCTGTTTGTACTTCTCAATTTGTAATGAGAATGCTAAAGGTTTAGCTGTACTTCATACAAAATTTCTTTAGTTTTGCTCCAGTATATTCAGTGGAAAGCTGTGGGCCTCAGGCACCTAAATTTTCTTCTTAAAAAACAGACTGTTTCAAATCACTTACCTGATATAAAAGTGAAGATAATTTTATGCAATTAGAAATAAACTCTCATTTTTAGGAATAGATCCAAGCTATGAGTTTATTATCTATATTTGAAATATCTCTCCAATCTAAAAATGAGAGCGTGACACAATATGATGCTATATAGTCTAGATTTAATAAGCTTAAAGTGTTGAATTAAATTTATATAGTTATTTATAGTTATTATATGGATTTTTTCCCCTCTCAATGATTTTTTCCCCTTTTTTGTCACATTTAGTTTATTTCAATCACTATAATATATTTAGTGTGGGGGGGGTTCATTCACTGTGGAAACATTTGTTGTTGTTGTTGTTTTGCTTGTTGGCAATAGAGACTTTTTTTGCATTTCAACATTTAATTTTTTTAAAAAAAAGTGATATAAATTGGCATTTAAATTTAATAAATATATAAATGTAGATTTTTTTTACACATCACTTTGGGCTGTCTTAAATAACACATGAAAACTATCTACATTTATATCTCGCTGACAATAACTCTTTGGTAAAGCAAATATATATTGCATGTCGAAAATGGATGGATGGATGGACGGACAGACAGACAGACAGATAGATATAATGTAGAAATTGGTGGTGTTCAGTCCTGCTCATCAACTGGAAGATGCTGGGAAAGAATGTTCTTCACCTGAACATCTGGAGAATCCACTGCTAGCTGGACAGGCCGTGTTGAACTGAACGGACTTATGGTTTGACTTTGCAGTGTTACATCTAAGCTAACTATAGCTGGGAAAATAAAATATACCTGAGGCAGACAGTATGTGCACCACACATTACAATCTTCATATAGCCAATGTGTACACTGGGACCTTTACAGTTTTTAAATGGCCTATTGGGCTTCCCATAGTTTTAGTACATGGCTTATAAGATCAGACCATCTGGTCAACATTGCATTACACTCTCATATTTTACAAAACCAAACCTAAATGACGCTTAATAAATAACATTTCTTTTACTCCCCATTGCTTAGTGTTCCATTCATTTCTTACAAAACCTAATGCAGAACATGTGCATCAAATCCACACAATTAATTGCAGAAAAAGGTTTGCTAGATTGCAAATTCCGTATCCCTGCATCCATTATACACAGATCCTCTATTTCGAAGAGCACACTGGAGATCTAGGGAGCACCATGCTGGCTTATAAAAAGACATTCCCAGCTTAAACAAGCTAATGACAATAAACTGCTGACAAAATACCTTTTCACATGAAGGAAGCATGCTGTGATAAGAAACAAACACAGCACATGGGAGGTTTCAGGAAAAATAAATACCAAAAAATGCTAAGCTCAAAGCTCCCTCCTTTCCACACCATTTTCTTGTACATCTGATCCCAACTTATTAAAATGTTAGGCATTTATCCTTTGAGAATTCATTAAGGCTGTAATGTGCATCTAACTGTGCCCAGCAGGCTGCACATTATATGTACAGTATGAGGAATATTTGGGAGGGAGGAAAAGCAGATAGATGTAATCCTTTTCATTGGGAATAGGGTGGAGATGGAACAGGCTAGACCCGCGCTGAATGTGCTCTCCATCAAGAAACCTCACACCAAACCTCAGGTGTGCAGGTCCACATACCGACCTTTACCAAAATGCATGCATGCATACATGCCACAGTCAAGGGGCAGCTTTGTCTCCTTGGCTATTTGCTTCCACTACTGTATTACTGCCAACAGGAAACATGGGAGGCGAGATGGGGTTTGCTCCTCCGTTTCTGGAAATTCTGGAAAATTTTATTTGGCTATGAAACAATCCGGGGGGGGGGGGGGGGAGAAAGAATATTTATTTATTAGATTTATTTATATCCCCCCTTTCAGGGTACTTGAAAGAGTGACTAAAAGCATTATGATACAACAAAAGCACTACAATAAATAAAGGTGCAATACAAAACCCTGCAAGGCACAGGACCAGATTATTTGCAGGGCTGCCTTTCTTTAACATCTGCCTGTCCCACTTGCTCTAATGGGGTGGGCACACTTTGTATCCCCTCCCTGAAACAGTGCCATCTGATGGCACCCAGATGGCATGCCTTCTCAGTGACAACACCCGCCATTTATTTATTTATTTGGATTTATATAGCCACCCATCTCACATACATGACTCCAGATGGCTTGCAGCATTTAAAAAAACAATATAAAAATGGAATACAATAAAAAAAATATGAAAAAAGATATAACACGATCTGCAGCCTTTCCAGTGATTTCCCTCCCAATCCCCCAATGGTGAGTTGGCTTCAACCCTACTGGTCTTTAGTAAGGCTTTAAAAATGTGGTTATTTCCCCAAGCATTACTAGGTTCTCATCAGAAGAGGATAGGAATGTGAGCCAGCTTTCATACTAGCGATTATTATTGTTACCATTTATTGTGCTTTTATTTTTTGTTTTTGTAAGCTATCCAGAGTCCCATTGTTGGATGGCCATATAAATCTTTTCAATAAACAAATAAGCATGTGGGTGGGTATGTATTTATGCATATGTACATGTGTACTGGTGCCTTTGAATCAGACTTGACTCCTGGCAAAGATGGACCAGTCCATGAATTTTCCTTGGTAACATTTTTGGAAATGGTTTGCCATTGTTTTCTTCCTAGGGCTGTGAGAGAGTGACTGACCCAAGGTCACCCAGCTGGTTTATGTGCTTAAAGCAAGATTAGAACTCAGGTTTTCCCACTCTTAGTCCAGCACCTGAACCACTCGACCAAACTGGTGTACATCTCTCTTTCCCTCTCTCTCTTTTTGTGTGTGTGTGTGTGTGTCTCTCCCCCCCCCCCACACAGAGCTTCTATTTGGGGGCTTCATCCCATGGGGTGGTTGCAGCAATGGCCCCATGGGGCAGAAAAGGAAAGAATCTAGCTGCAGCAGGCTTGACAGTGGGCCTTGCCTACCTTCATCTCCAGAAAATCTGAACAGGGACCTGGAATATAAAGGAGGTGGTAAGAAAGAGAACAACTTCAAAGATATTTTTTTTTAATGAAAAGAACTAGAGACACTCGTAATAGGAAAAAAAAACTGTAGAGAAAGTTTATGAGAAAGAGCTGAAGATGTGTAGAAGAGCATTCTGAAAGGAACTGGAGGAAAAATGTGAAGACAGTTCTTGATAGGGCTAAACATTAAGAATGTAGCATATAGCTTTTGAAAAGTATAATTATTAATAGCATAGTTTCTTATCCCATTTGTTTTGAACCTTAAAGATGTTTTATCACATTCAATGGCTACAGTACATTCAATTATACCCCATCATTTAATAGGCACAAATATTTGCATGTTTTCTCCAGCCTTATGACCCCCCTCCTTATCACCTCTTTGTCATGTTATATTAAACCAAGCAAATATGAATTAGTCCTCATAGTTCCCTTTTAAAAAAGGAACAGTAAACTTATGTCTGATGTATTAGACTTATATCTATGAAATCCTTGATGCTTCTTTTTCAAATAAGGACTTCGTCTCCTTCTGCAACCCCTGCAAATTCTTAAAACTCTTACTCTCCATATGCAGGGTTTATATTTTTTTCAGGATAAAAAGCAATAATAAATAGTGATACAATCGGTGCTTGCTGCCAAGACAAGGCTGAATCTCACAAACCAAATTTCTCCCCTTCTGGAGTTCTGTTGAAAAACTAACTTCTTTCAGGAATCACACAAGGCCTTCCTCATTTAAGTTCCAACTGCAGTTAGAAACCCAGACATTCCTACTGGGGTTGGAATCCTATTTGCTGGCAGTGCCTGTGCATTATTGCACTATTTATCCCAGGTTCCTAACACTTGCCATCTATTTTGAGTCAACGTCTATAATTTGGGAAGCAAATGTTCCCAAATGTTAAAGCATTTTCCTTCTGTCCACCAGATGCACAGGCCATCCTTTCCCGTTCTTTTATCTGCTTCTGTTCTTTTAAGCACTTTGAGTTTCAAGAAAAACTGGGAAAGATTGCAAATAAGCACAGCTGGAAATGATTGAGATGTGCCCTGGCAGTCGGTTAGCAGGAGGGTAGTATTTTATGCCAGACACTTGCCTTTAGAGGGGTACACAAAGGAGCAGCTCTTCACCTAAATGGAAAATACTGTGAGTGAAAGAAAGAAAGAAAGAGAGAGAGAGAGAGAGAGAGAGAGAGAGAGAGCAAGCAAGCAAGCAAGCAAACAAGAAAGCAAGCTAGGAGAAGAATACAAGGAATACATCTTTAGTATCTGGCTTTAAAGGGGAAGCTGCCAGCTGCTGCAATACAACTTTCTAACATGCCTCAGAAATCAAACAAAGCAAATTTTAAAAGGGATGAAACAGGTTAAAATAGGAACAAAAGTCAATGTAATTTATAAATGTATCTTATTTCTTTCTCTTATTATGCCTGTGGAATTTTGGACAGCTATACTATACTATTTGGGGTCTCCTAGACCTGTTAGGGAAGGATGGCCAAAAGATCCCATTAGTGCAGATTGTGATCATGTGGCTGAGCATTTTGTGCATAAAATCACTAGCATTCCCTCTGAGTTGGAGGCTGGCTGGCATCTGATGATGACAGAAGCAACATCTTGCAGTATTAGCTGAGAGGTTTGTAAGTCTATGGAACTCAAGGAAGTGAGTGGGGTGCTCTATGATGTTAGCTCTGCCACTTCTGGACTAGACCTCTGTCAAGGTGGCCAGGGAGAAGATGGGAAGTTGGATCCAAGCAGTAGTTAATGCCTCCTTGAAGGAAGGAGTAGTTCCAGAAAGAGGCACTGGTCTATCCATTGATCAAGGAGTCAATTTGGATCTGATGCTAGGACAACAATCAATCTATTTCCAATCTTCCCTTATGGGGAAATATTGTTGAGAGAATGTAATGGAAAGTAGGAATAACCTTGAGGAGCAAGAGGAAGAGCCACAACCAGGATAATGGTCAGATAAAAGAAATATGAGCCTGGGGCAGAAATGTAATTTGAGAAAGCATCAGACATGACTCTCCCTAGTTCTCGTAAAGATAAAGGGAAGGAAGGGGGAAGCATATTCAGACTTGCAAGATTCTGTTACTGTAACCTTATAATAAGAGTAGTATTAACATTCATAGCTTTGGTTTCCTAGTCTGGTCTACCATGAAGGGCTGACAATGGCAGTACTTGATCCTTGGACTGACTACTCAGGTATACAAGAGAGGGCATCTGCTTGTTGATTATGCTCACTGGGATTATATGTTGAAGTTGAACCGGGCAGAAACAGTGACCACTATATGTATCGTTCATTTAATTTATGCATAGTCTGTAGGTGTTCCAGATTCTGGTGACTGGTTCAAACTTCAACAGAGTGCTGAACCCCTCCAGGTGGTGTTGCCAAACGTCAAAAGCCACTTTAATGGCAAGGAGCTCTTTGTCTCAGATTATATAGTTTCTTTTTACTGGTGTGAGCAAAATTACAGATCCTGGAGGATACTGATTATCTAGATCCATGGCTGTATGGCTCGGGCATGGGACAGAAACCTCATTGGTCACTCTCATGGATGACCTGTGGCAGACTTGAATGATGGGAGTATGACCATGCTTGTCTTATTGGACTTCAAAGCTATTAACCACAGTATTTTTCTGAACCACCTGTGAGAGTTAAGAATTAGAGATACTGTTTCAAGGGAGCAGGTAAGTCTAGCTGATGGTGTCAGAAGGAGAGAGGCTGAGCCCACAAACACTCCCATACAGAGTATCCTGCATATATTTTCCTCTTTTTCTCTGTTCTTTGTTCTTCCCTAGACTGTGCCCTTCATTTATTTTCACTAGAAGAAAGGAACATAGCCAGATGATGAAGGGTTGCTGCCTATTCCCTCCAGACTTCAGAGCAGAAAAGCAGGTCACAGAAAGTCCTACCTTCAGCTGCCCCTGTGTTACTGATATCATTCAATCAAGTTGCACCACACAAGGATGCTACAAAGGGACCAGGATAGCAGATGCAGCAGCCACATCTCTTTCACTATGTAATTCAGTTGCTCCTGTTCACTTCTATTCCCTTTTTCCTCATCTGGGACTCTCCTCAGTACTTGCCTTGGCCAGCAGCTCTGCTACCTCTACTCACCCCCAGATCTTCTCCTATCTCAGTTTGCTCAGCAAGCTTTCCAATCAGCAAGCTCCTCTTGCTTTACATGGCCCAATGCTCCCTGGGACGAACAGGGTCAGAAACTGCTTGAAAGGGGCCTGGGACATTGCCCTTGTGGGCCCCCTTCTGAGTTGCTCTGGTTACTCTATGCATGCCCTTTTTATCAACTATAGCAAGTATTAGTAGTTGTGAAGAATTAATGCTTCTTGAAAGAAGGAAAATAAAAGGCTATAAGAGTTTGCTTCCACCAATTTTTTATATGGAAGTAAGAGTTAGGGTACGTCAGTGGGAATGAGATATTTAAGAAGTGTACGTGGTAAAACAAGAAGCGATAAGGCCAGGAATGAATGGGTGCTGAATAAATATGAATTGAATACAAAAGTGAGTGACCAGTATGGAAGAAGTATGTTGCGATGATTACTCAAGTAGAGAGAATGAGGATCAAACTGCAAACCAAATCTCTGAAGGAGAAGTGAATGCTTTGACAGCAAGACTGTGAAAGTCATAGTTGGAACTGAGTTTCTAAAAAAGAGAGAGGTAAGTACATTAAAGAACAAAAGGCAACATATGAAGTATTGTATCCATCTGATCGAAGCAAGGATGGTTTGCATGGATGGAACAATATAGAGAAGTATAGTGAATGGTAATGTGTTAACTAGTTCTAACTATATTTCCTTTTCTTTTTCTTATTCTTATTTAATATTTTCTTATTCTTCTTTAATATTTTTGGGTTAGTATTTCTCACTCCCTTTCTGCACTCTAAATGCAGAAAATAATGCTGTTTAGCCTGAAAGGGAACTACTTGATGGGTATCTGTGCAACAACCTACCTTGAATTTCCTTTACTGGATTCTTGTGTTTGTTGTAGTCTGAGTGTAGTCATAAACCTCACTTCTTAGTTCATTAATCTGCCATTTTGACTTGCTGGAATCTATCTTGGTTTTCAGATTAAATAAACTCATACCAAAGTACATGCTAATTGTTTGTTTGTGGGAGTTGAGTCAACAGTGACTGCTAGATGGCAGGGTTGTGACTCATTAGCTCATCTAGATCCCTTTTCTTCTTTTGTTTAAAAGTCTTTTGGCTCTATAATTCAAGAAGTGGACACTGGGAGATCAAACTGAGTTTCAGAGAATTTTTAGATTGATGTTGTCCCATTATTAAAACTGGTGCAATTTTAACAATCCATTTAATTTGAGTTCTTGGAGGATTAAGGAAAGGGGGAAGACCCAATAATGTCACAATGAGTTATAAAGTTATAATAACAATAATAACAGAAATAAAAAATAACTTTTGATTTCCATCCAGGTTGGGGATAGTGGAAGCATTCTTGTCTTTCTTGTGCTGCTTTTAAAACTTGTTCAAAAAATTGAGGGAAAAATCTAGCACCTGGGATTTAAAATCCATGTTGATGAAGGAAAAGAATACTCATGTTTTTTTGTTTTCTGTTTTAATGTCTTCCCCTTTAAGACCAATTTTTTAAAAAAAAATGTTTTGGAACTGCTTTTCACCCACCTCTCTTTATGCATAATTGGGCAGATTTATTTATAACTGTTTTTATTTATTAGATTTCCCTCCCACTTTTATATTTGGTCAACTCATAGACCAAATATAAAAGTCAACTTCTATTCTAAAATAGAACCATATTTTAAAAACTGCAGTTCTCCTCCTGTGTAGTTTGAGCCTGAAAAGTCTTAAGTAGGTTGTTTAAACATACATAGTGGGATCCATGTTTAATAAAATTCCTGCATTACTCACTAATGATATGCTGGGGTCTTGTAGTGTGTATCCCTGAACACAGTCTTATTAAAGTCAAAAGCATCTGCTTTTATTTAAGTCAGGTTATGACTTTAACTCTCTCTCTTAGATACAAAAGCAAACACCCCATCATCTCTAAAAGAGCATACTCATTTAAGTCTGGAAATTTCTCTTTAAAATAAAGGCATTATCTTGCATAATGTTGTCTTGAACCACAACTACAGAATGAAGTTTTGCCTCTGAAAATCAGCATAAAGAACTAGCCATCCTCAATATTTGTTTTCTTCTGAGCCCTGCACAAAGACACCAGCACCCTGACAGTCAAGTAATGACTAAAATCTTCACTCATCCAGGAAATAAAAACATCAGAAACAATTTAAAATGGTTTTGGCATCCTCTTTGAAATGGGCTTTGGCATATAGACTGTTCCATCACATCAGGATTTTTTTTCCAACAGCAGAAACAAAGAAAACCCATGCAAAGGCCACACATTTGTGTACTTCAAAATAATTTAGAGTGAGACCATAATTCATAGGGTGACACCATATGAATATATCTCAACAGGGGATTTAAAGGAGACCTCTAATTCTTGGAGTGCTGTTCTAATGCTAATTTATTTTCCTTCACAATAGTTTACCATCATAAGGACTGCTTGCTGGAGTCGAACAGGGCCCATAGAGTTTAGTGTTTGTTAATCATCAGTAATCAGATGCTTCTGAAAGCTAAGAAACAAAGCGTGAAACCATGGCCATTTGTTCCTTCTTCCTCTACGATCAGTTAAAGTGAGGTATATATCGCCTTACTAAGACCCTTAACTGCTCTGAGAAAAAGTTTCTGAGAGTTTTATTCCTGGTAAATCTAATTTTTCTTTTTCTTCCTGTGAGGAAGCCCAAGCAGGTACCAAAGGAAAATAGAATGAAATACAGTATCTGAATTGCTCCAAAGAACAATAGGAAATTTCAACATAATCTAAGCTCGAAACAATCATTCTGAGATGTTGGAATGAAATATTCTGTTACTGAGATTTGTCCCGAGCCTTGATTTTCTCTTGAGTTCAGGACAAAACCGGCCTCTTTTGATCCAAGTTACGTTAAGTATTCTGTTACTTCCTGACTCACCTGTCGTGTGTTTTGTTTTTTTCTTCTTCTCCAAGCCATTTTGTCTTTGAGACTCATTAGCTAATAAAACAGCAAGTATAGATTGCACTCTTGCTGTCCCTGGGTGGAACTAGTTGAAGAGAGTAGGGAGAAGCAATCTGAGGCATTAAAAAACCCGATGCCTCTCTTTTAGGTATGTGCACCACTGTTTTTAAGTTCTTCATAATGGTGAAATCAGACTTCATGGGGTATAACACAAGGTACTAACTTTTTGCATTCTTCCTCTTATATGTTTTTTTCAGACATGTGCAAATGCAAGAGTATACCCTTTGCAACAGAACTGTTGTGCTACTGAGATGCTAAATCACAAATGATGGTATGTTGCATTGCCCATAATGTGCCTAAGAAAGAAGCCGTTAACTAGAGAAGTGTATCATTTTTGCTGTTATATTGTTTATGGGTTGTGTTGAAGTGAATCCATTGCAACTGCTACCTTTTGTTGGGCCAATTTTATGGCTATTTGTGCAGTTAGAGACTATAGAAAGTGTGCTGAATTGTTGTCTCCATTGTTTGCAAAGGATATTTGTATATTTAACTTTAAAAAAAAAAATCCTTGACCACTTTTTAAATTATAGTCCCAGTACATTGGGATGGTACCAAACTGGGAAAAGCTGATTCAGTGTTAATATCTATCTGCACATTTTGAATCTGGGATGGGAGAAGGCCAAAGTTAGTGTATATTTATTAGTTTTTATCAAATTTATAGAGTCACCTCAATCTTAGTTAAAGTTCCTTTGTGGTCAAAGGCCAAAACCAAACATATTATAATACAGTATAGTGCAATGCAATCAGGTTAAAAACAAGGAGGAAAACAGGAAACTAAAGGATTATTTAAATTAGAATGGTTTATAAATTGTATTTACAATCAGAAAACAAAGCACAGAAGGAAAAACTAAGGTACTGACTATATTAAAGCAGTCAGGAGAATAAAGAGCATTTAAAAAGAGAGAGATGAAGCGGTTTATGGAAAACAAATTAAAGAAGATTGCTAGACAATTAATCATCTTGCAATAATAGCTATTGCAAGAAATTTGGCATCCCTTCTAGAGGTATTTGCTGTACTGTCAGCTAAAAGAAAGTAAGTGATCTCCTTGCCTGGTCTTGCATGATGGTGAGTCAGAAGAGGAGTTATTAAATGTGTGTGCTATATTACGTAAAAAGAAGATATGTGGAACTGTTTCTGTTTCTTCTAGGACCATAGGCAAAGCTATTCTTGGAGTGGAATATTTTGAAAGCTACCTTCTAAAAGGGAGGAAGGCAAAAAGTTATACTGAGCAAGACTTTCCTGTAAGAAGGACAGAGGACATTTGCTGAGCAATTTGCACAAATGGTCTCCCAAGCATCCCCATGGTATACCAAGCAGAGATTTTGGACAAGTCCTGCTGAATAACTGCCCACTATTTCAGATCTAACCAAGCTCTTTTTGGACTTGGGGAGATCAAATAGTGACCTGAACAATTGCAATACTTTAGGTCAGCCAAAATCTCTTTCATCCATGTGTAAATGTAGTTGTCCTGCAAGACCAAGGAGACCAGGGTA
Organism: Liasis olivaceus; assembly: GCA_030867105.1. NCBI lineage: Eukaryota > Metazoa > Chordata > Lepidosauria > Squamata > Pythonidae > Liasis > Liasis olivaceus. Next base: position 123,091,829 of record CM061350.1, on the reverse strand, counting down.
TTATCAGAGGAGTGTAATTTAATCCCTAATTTTAGGAGACATAATTGCATACAAGTCTGTAGAGAAAGTAGCCCAGATTTCAATTGTATATGATGTTTGTAACCACATCAAGGTACTTGGAGCAAAGCCTTTAAACATTTGGACTGAACTGCCTCAGTAGGATTTTGGTCATGATAGTAGCAAATCATAGTAGCTAATGACCTTGGCTCTAAAGATGTTTATAACCTCTAGGATATGAATATTTCCACTGTGATGGCAAAATGAAGGATGGCCTTTGAAAGCCTGTGAGCCTCAGTAGTAATGGCTCTCTGTTATTTATTCAAGGTGGCTGAAGCATGGAAAATGCCTTTAGGTATCTGGATATCCCAGTTCGCTTGCTCCTGAAGCCATCACTATTCCAAGAGTGCTGATGAGGAATGGTTTGTTTAATGAAAGTAACTACTTTTCTTTTTGTTATAGTTGATGAGTTTCTCCACTTCACAATATTGGGCAGGAGTATGAAGATTTTGTCTCAGTCCATTTCTGTTACAGAGAGGGCTGCTGCATCATCAGCGTGGAAAAGCAGTGATACAGATCTGTTGTCCAAAATAGGGGGTATAATTCAGATTTTGTCAATTCTTGTACAAATTAATTGATATAAACATTAAAAAGGAATGGTACCAATAAAGCAACATTGTTTCACTTCTTTAAGGACCTGAATTACAGGTGAAAGGTGACTTATGCTGTTTCAGTGAACCTGCATAGTTTTATGGAGTTTCATGGTTAGCAGCCAATTTATTCCCCAAGGACTGAGTAACATGTCACCAATAAATCAATAAAGGGGACATAAAGGGTACTATATGGATGGCTAGATTATCCTTCTATTAAACAATGTAAAATCAGGGGCTGATTGTCTCTTTCTGAAACGCTTTCTCTTCCACCAGAGTCTTATCCTGCACCATCAGTCAAACGTTTTTCTAAGGAGATTCCTAGCGCTGAAAGATAGTGCAGAGGTTTTCCAGGATCTTCCTATCTCCCTTTCTGTACATTGGGATTATAGTATATCTACTCCGGTCTTCAGGGATCTGACAGGAAGAACGATGCCAAAACTGGGACCCATTAATCCCTGTGCATCTTAGCCAATCAATCTGCTCTCACTGCTTTACCATTTTTGACTTGTGTGATTAATTTAGTGATCTTGGATGGGAACACTTGATCTGACATTGGAACAAAAAATCAATAGGGTAAGAGCCTCAGGCTCATTGCTACATATGGTATGAAAATATTTAGTTCATATCTCAGAGACTATCGAGGAGTGGAGTTTACCAGAGGCCTTGAAAAGAGGGAGCAACAAAGTGCCAAAATAAAATGGAATTCTTTCTGCTTGCTATCAGAACACATTTCTGCCAGTTGTGCCCCTGTGTTCTGGAGCTTCCCACTTCTTGGTCAAACCTGACTCTTTTACTTTCAAGAACATGATGAGTTGGAACCTCTATAAGCCCTAAAACTTTCAAACTAATTGATTCTGGTAATCACATATTCATGTTCAAACCATTGCTTGAAGAACTGCTTGACACTCTGAGTCATAGGTGGAATCTGGGTTTGAAAGACCTCCTGAATGTTATTTGTTAGCAGGCTAAAATTACAGAGTATCTGAAGCACAGTGTATGGCACCGATGGAAAGCTGATGAGCAGTGGCCAAATTCAAGAAATGCAGACTAGTACTTTCAATCTTCTTAGAGCACTCAACCCTTAAAATCCTATCCAAAAGAAGTGTTGGCTGAAGAATTTAGGTCCTGCCTATGAGGGAAGCAATTGTCTAATTTCAAAGTGAGTGAAAGGTAGTTACTGTTGGGTTGTATAATAATTTGAAAACAGATATGCATTAGGCTCCACTCCCAATCATTTGCCTTCCTGTGCCTTTTTTTTGGGGGGGGGGAGGGGTCCTATTTTTAATATCACACAGAATAAATGAACTCTGTGCTGGTGATTCGCTGTTTTCTTAGCCAATGTTTCAGGTGACAGATTCTCATTCAAGCTGTTATAGAGTTCTAATTCAACTTCTAACCAAAGAAGTGCATTTGGAGTGGAGCAGGAGACCTGATGAATTTGAACTGGATGGTTTCAAAGTATGAATGATTAGAATATGTACAGACTTGTGCACCAAACAAATACATTCAGCGCCATAGCAGCTACAATAGCGGTATGTTCCCTTTGCAGCTGGCAACTCTAGTGCTGCATTGATGACTTTGTGAGCTCAGATTGTGACCTCTTGAGTTTGCTGTCCAGGAAGTGGACAATTGGAAAAAGTTACCTAGGTATTTAAATAACTTTGCTGTGCATCCCAGGAACTCTGATTTCTCTTCAGATCCCATAGACCTTTAGCCTTTTACCAAAGATTTCTGTGGGGAGGAAGCCATACACTGAATAAGGATTCAGTAAATGTCCTCATAGTTTATGCAGATTTCCTCTCTTTTTCTCTGAACATTCGGTTTAATCCCAACCATCAAAAGGCAAAAGAAAATGTATGCCAAGCATGGAGACTGAAGGCAGTTACAAAGGATTATTTTTTAATCTAGAAAAACTTCTAGATGAAAAGAGAAAAAAGGCTGCCATTACTGCAAAAGGACTCTTTGAAAGTTGATAAAAGTTTGCTCTCCATTTCTTACCACTGTCATCATCCGTGGCCTTTTTATGTGAGAAATGGAACGTATGGAAGATCACAGTGCTGCACAAAATTGCGGGATGCATTTTTTCTAATACAGTATAATCTTGTTCACCTGCCCCCACCTTCATTTAGTCACTGATCCAGGAGCAAACATGCCTTTCAAGCCATAAAATTAGCACTTGATTTAATACTCTTGAAGAAACCTAAGGGAGTTATTTCACTTGATATATCATCAGAGTCAGTCGGTCAGGAGACAATGAATGAATGTATGAAGAAGCCTCGGAGAACTTCCCTTATAGCGTTGAGGAAACCCAGCAATTCTGAGTGGCTTGGAGAATTGTCCAAATGGTTTTAGAGGAACTACTGGGCAGCTAGGACATGGGCTGTGACAACAGCAGCAGCAGCAGCAGCAGCAGCTGTGGAGCGTATTTGTCATTAGATCATAACAAGCACCTTGTGCTTTCACATCCACCGTCACTAACTTTTCTCAAGAAGGAACCCAACTGGCTGAATTGCTGAACTGCACTGTAAAGTAACACACCAATGGTATCACCCTTTGACCCAATTCTTTTCCACACCCACCACTGTTTTCCCTAAATACACAGAACTGTGCACAAGCGCTAGGCAGAGGTGGTTTGGCTGCACAAAGAGGGAACATTTTGTATCATACAGGGGTACAAATATCTGCTAGACCAAAAGTGCCCTTGCTTTTTTTCATTGCTGAGTTGCAGTAAGTATCAGCTCATGGACGTTACAGGGAGAAAGATGATTGTTTATGGCCTTGTATATTTTGTCTGGTGGAGCAATCTTGTCCAAGGCCAGATGACACGGAGGTGATTCTTGGTTTTGCCACACCGTTTATATTAGCAAAATACACACAAATACTTAGTTTTTTTTGTTGGTTTTTTTTTGCTTGTTTTCAGGCTATTAGTCTGGTTTTCTTCTAATATTTCAATTAAGAGAACTGAGCACAGAGAAGTTATATTTAAGCAAAGTTTGTTCGGTTTAAAGTACAAATTTCATATATGCAGGCACAAATATACTAACAAAAGACAGGTAGTTCTGTAATTGAATCACAAAGAGTGTTCCATTGTCTGCATTGTTCTCTATTTTCTCATGGCCCTTTTTTCCTTTTTTTCTCCAAATGTTCAATTTTCTTCATATCTTAGCAAATAATTATCTTTTCTTTTGAGGCTAGGCAGTTGTCCATTAAAATTTGTCTCAGAAGTAGTGCTTAGCATCTTGTCTAATTGTAAGCTGAGTTTTGCAGGAACATAGAACAAGCATATCTTCCTGGTGGCAACCTGTCTCTGAAACTATTTATTTAGCAATTCCCGTCATAGCTTTAACAGTATAGCTCTTTCATATGAAGATATGCAAGCCTTTAAAATGGCCTTTTGTTTAGCTCCTTGTCAGGCTTTGATTGTTCCTTCTCTTAATAAATGCCTATCTTTGTTTGGAAAGTCTCCACTTTCCCTCAGGTATTTGGCACTCCTTACAGCAGTGTTTCTCAACCTTGACAACTTTAAGATACGTGGACTTCAACTCCCAGAATTCCCCAGCCAGCATGCTGGCTGGGGAATTCTGGAAATTGAAGTCCACGTATCTTAAAGTTGCTGAGGTTGAGAAACACTGCCTTACAGGCTTAGGAAAGAGTTTCTGAATTAAACTATATAATCTGAAATCTCAAGCCATTTTAAGATCTCCATTCCACCCGAGTCCACAAGGCAACCTACATCTTGCAGGACAAATTGAAGCATAAGAAGAGCTGTGCTGGGTCACCCCAAATATCTGTCTAGTCCGATACTCTTCATTACATGATGGGTAGCCAAATGTATCTGAGGAACTGATAAGCAAGACGTGACAGTGAAGGCTCTGCTGATGCTCCCATGGGTATTTTGGCCCTTGACTCCATTTATTCAATTTTATTCCCCAGCATATGGGGAAGAAATCATATGTAGGTGGTCAGTTTGAATGTTTGTCATCCTTATGAAGCTATTGAACATCATGTTATGCTTGTCATATTTCTTCAAGCAGCAGCAACATTATTGTTACTCATTTTTAGTTTACTTTGGAAGAAGGTCATAGCCTTCTTATATACATTTTTCCTATCTCTCTCTCTCTCTCTCTCTCTCTCTCTCTCTCTCACGTTTGAACATAGATTAAATGCACTTTCAAACAGTCCAAGTCCTTTGTTCCCATATGAGATCTGTAGCATCACTATTATACTTTCAGAGCCTGTGCCTAATTTCAGTTCTCTTCATTCATAAATTATACTAAGCCATCTGTTTTAATCATGATTTCTTCGGAAACAAACTTTTATTTCTGATGAGCAAAATAATCTTGGCTTGCTTGGCTAATTCGTTGTTTCCTTCTTTTTTAGTTGCCTTGTGTCAGTAGCTTCATTAGAAGCATTGCTAAAGCATATACAAACTCCTCATCTGGGTATCACCTTAGGCAATCAGTAAGCCAACAATAAACCATGAATGTAAGGTGCTCTGTGCTCTAAATCATCTTATGCCTCCCTAGCCCCCATTTGCATGTTCTGCAGAAATTTAAACCAAAAACAAATAACAACCGGGAAAGAACAGGAGTTCTTTGCATATAAAGGCTGCGTGCGCAAGCTCTAATTCTGGCACTGAGAACAAATCCCTGGGCTTAGTGTGTGCTCACAGGCTCCTCATTCTGTAATTCTGTGTATACCTTCTTCTTTTACAGATGGTGAGCCTCAGAGTTCTAGTGAAAACAAAAAAGATCCCATTGACTTAAAGTCTTCTCACCACTGGTCTCTTGTGGGGCAAAGCGAGAGAACCACTTAGAAAGTTTACCCAGTTGTTGTTTCCTATGAAAACATTCTTTAATCAAGCCCCAGGTTCTGGCCAGAAACTGACTCAGGGCATACTATATCAACAGTCATAGAGAAGTCTGAAAAGACATTCAGAGCAATATTTTGATAGATGATCCTGGAGGAAACAAATATTCCCAAAGATCTATATTATTCATAAGATATCAGAAATTCCCAGGAAGGAATGGTATTGCCTGTCTCAAAACATTAAGATAGTTTAAGAAGAGATTGCCAGCAAGACAAAATATAAATCTAGCTGCACCAACAAATGGGAAGTCTTCTTTCCCATTACAGATGCATATAAAGAATTTCTTCCAGCTGTTTTCTTTATTAGTACTATAAGTTAACAAATATTTTGGGCTCCAAATCCCAGAAACCAAGATTGGCACAAACATCTTATTTAAAGAGGCCAGGGACAAGAGAATTCCAGCCGTGTTTTGTAAGAAACACCTGCATTTGTTGAGGGACTGAGAGAGTAGAACAGGAAAAGGATAAGGGAAGAAATTTTGCCAGCCAATCTTGTTGACTTGGGGGATGACAGCTCTTCATGAATGCCTTGGATTGCTTCCCTCCTTTCAACTATTTTCTGTGCAATAATTCATCTTTTTATGTCCTTTGTTCTTTTTAGGCAGTTTATAAATTAATACATAGAAACGCATGAAAAATCTTCATTAGAATTCTAATTCCCCGCACATCTCCACAGCAACATACTATAGTCCTGGTTCAAGCATATGAGTCATCACTGTGGAAACCAGGGCCTCTTTTAAACTCGTTTACATGAGGGATATAAAAGAATTTCATAAATAATTCCACTGGAAATGAACTTGAGCATTCTGTTCCCACTAGATCACAGTATCAAAAATGCATCTAGTTTTAATCTTTCCATCAAAAATCTGCAAAAAAGATGCCTGAAGAAAAGGTACACAACTGAAAGTTATATGCAAACAGTGGTAGTTCTCTTTTAAAGAGAGCTTATATTAAGGAAATTTATATTTTAAAATCCTTCATTAGGAAGATGTGTGAATCCCAGAATAAAAACATAGTGATTTGCATTTTTCAAAAGTAAGGCACCAGGCTAGAAACTGGGAGACTGTAAGTTTTAATCCTCCCTTAGGCATGAAACCATCTGGGTGACTTTGGGCCAGGCAGTCTCTCTCAGCCCTAGGAAGTAGGCAATGGCAAACCACTTCCAAAATCTTGCTAAGAAAGCTGCAGGAACTTGTCTAGGCATTCACCAAGAGTCAACACTGACTCGAAGGCATTAAAAAAAAAAACCTTTAACAATTACATAAAATTGGGGGGGGGGGGGAGCTGCCATCTGTTATGAGTGATTGTGAAGATAAACTGCTTTCTAATTTTCTATATTTAAAAAAATTGGAAAAAGCATACCTAGGACATTGACCCCATTAACAAAGTTAGAAAGCAAGCAATTGTTTTTTAAAGCAATGTGCACATCCCTACCCATCATGACATCACAGGAAGAAAATGTTGGCATTTCTGACTGTCAAATACTGTGTCTGCTGTGTAGATTATAAAAAAGATAAAACTTGATGGTAAATTCTGTCTCTCAGGTTGGAGACTGTTTTTCTAGTTGAATCTGGATTCCAGTTGAAACCTTTTGGTGCTTTGGTGGGTGGAGGGGACACCTCTATTTTTAGCTTGCAGGCATATGCTTCTACTTGTAGCCTACAGATATGAACTCCTACAACATCCATCATTCCCAGCCAGAAAATGCCTACTGACTGGGAATAACAGAAGCTGTGCTCCAACATACAGGTAGTCCTCACTTAGCAAACATTAGTTCAGCGGAGAAGTGTGATGTCCTTGCCTAATGACCGCGCAGTCCTCACTTAATGACCACAACCAGGACTGCCATAACTGTTGTCACTAAGCGGCATGGTCATGTGATCTTTTGCTTACAGACTGCTCCACCTAGCAATGGAAATTCTGGTAGTTAAGCAAGGATTACCTGATGTATCTAAAGGACACCAAATTGAAAAAGGTTGATATCATCTGTATTGAAATGTAAATGCATTTGAGAAGTCTGTCTGCTAAAGCTGCAAAACCTGGGTTTCTCTATAAGTTCATCAAAGACAATAGGGTGTGCCTAGGTAGTAGACAAATTAGTACGTACAAGGACTCTGATTTGTTCTTTTGTCTATGTAGACCAAAATTATGGTTTATTTTATGAGGAATTTTACAACTCTTCAAAAGTTATGAGTGCATTTATGTGCTTTTACCTTTACAATGCAATGCATTCTCAAACAAATTCCAACTCCCATGAGGGGGAAGGATCATGGCTTTTTCAAACTGATAAGCGCAGATGCACTCCATAAATTACCCAATGAAGATGGAGAATATAAGAGAATATCTGGTAAAGATCTGGCATTTTGCTAAGCCTATAAACTGTCTCTACACGCTGATATAAATCACCGCTTATATAACATTGTCACAAAATTTGATTTCATAGTGTCCTCTGGAATAATCTTATTATTTATTCAATCACTGTCAATGATAGTGGAGGAATTTTTTTTACCGGCACTTCTCCATTTTTTGTTTCTCTATCAGAAAATTGCACAGAGAATTAATTTGATTCTGGGGATTGGAAGGTATGCAACTCTATCAGAACCCCAGTTGTATACAAAGCAACCTGGCATTCCATTCCTTTGGAAAGCTACACAACTTGTGTGCGCACAGAAGACTGCATCTATGACATTGAATATTACTCAGAAACTCTCTTTAATCACCCTTGTAACATTCACTAATTCTCCTGGTCCTTTGTCATAAACAAATCATTTACACTCTTAGAATTATATTTATTCCTTTGCCATAGGTCTGCATGAATAGACATATGCTTAAACCATGTATTACAAAGAAACCGACCTTTTTTAAAAGCAGGTTTAAAACCAACCTTTAAAAAAAAAACTCATTTCATTCTCACCCCTCCATTTATGTCATTTTGCAGAAGCATTCATCCTCTGGTTTGTATTCATTCAGAATATTACACATTTTCCCCCCAAACTCATCTCTGGCTCTTCTATTTTCATCATTCATGTGGAGTATAATATGCAGTTATCATCAATGTATGGATTCCTCCTTTCACATGCACCTACGACAACCTAGATTCATATCTTCTGAAATACCTTTTAACTCTTTCATTCATAATTACACCTACTCTTTCACTCCCTTACATATATCCATCAACTCTGTTACAAAAATCAGACTACCTTCATTTACCTCTATTGCATCTTTCCCCTTTCTCTTAGTTTCACACACAATCTATATATTTTTCTTTCATTTCTTTCATTCATTAAGTTATGTTCTTTGCCATTATTCATGTTAAGCTGCAGACTTGCGTATTCCATACTTGTTCTCAAATGGCCTAGAGAAAAAGATGCATACAATTGCTAACAGTAAATACTGCACCAGTCTTTTTCATATTTTGGCCAGCATTCTACAACTGCAACCAAAGTCCAGTTGTTGTTTTTGCTCCCCAAACATACTAATATTATTCTTTGCGGGTTAGGATCTCTAATCTAAAGATTACCTTGCAAACAAGCATACTGTAGACATCTAGGAGCTTTCTGCAATATACTGGTATGCTCTCAGGATACAAAACTGAACAAACTATAGATCAGCTAACTGTTGACAATGTTTTGTAAACACAACTATACTGTTGCAAAAACCATGACTGATTACAGTATCTGTGGGACTAGATTAATTTTTGCATGTTACTAATTATGCCGTCTCACTGCTATGCATTATTCTTCCCAATGTTTGTGCCAAGATTGCATCTCTGCTTTATACATATCTGGAATACGCATACAGAAGGTTAGGAATGTACATGCTTCTAAGGCCACCCATTTCTGTGCGCAACCTTGTCCTTCATGTTGCAGTAAGGACAGTGTAAAAGATGGTGTTCAGTTCAATGTAACATGATACATCCAGTAACCTGCGTCTACAAGGCTTTCAGTTAATAGTTCTCAGGCATATCAGCCTCTTTCCTTCATAAGCAGCATGTCTCTATAAAACTAAAAGCATTATGAACAACACTGAGCAAATGGCAGCACACAGAAGTGATCAGTAAACTGGTGCCGTTTCATGGGTTTCTTTGACAGATACTGACTGAAATCTCAGGTGTAGCAGCTCCATTCATACAAAGATACAAGTTTAACTAGGAATGCTGCTATTGTAATTTTTGTCCGTTCTGACTTCTTTCAAATAAACATCCTGATTTATTTAGATTGCTGTAAATGCAGATTAGTGAATGCTCATGTAAAAGCAAGCACTAATGAGAAAGAGTTAACTTTTTATACAAGAAACCATAGAACTGGATACATTTTTTGAAACCCATGCTCCTTAGATGAGACCTGGTTCACACAATAGCTGGAAAATGTGATGCAGTGTTTCATTCAGACCAGAAACAAGTCCACCTAAACCTCTAGTTTTTCATTAAGCCCTAATTTCTGTTTCCTCCTGTACCCTCCCTTCACATTTACTCTCATATCCCTCATAGCTTCTTCTGCCAAACACTTGCATAGTTGCCAAAAGCAAAAAAAAGAAAAACCCAGAAACCCTAAAAACTGTCCCTGAAGGTGATGTTATGAATTAGTTGAAGACATGTTTGGAGTGAATTAAATGGAAAAGAGCAGGAATCCCATGGGAAATTGTAATGAAAAACACCGTATAGTCAATACCTCCTGACTTTTTTCTCCCTCCAGTCTCTGTTCTGGGAACAATGAAAGAATCACCATCATCATCAATCCAGCATCCACTCCTAAAACCTAAGCTCTGATCCCTTGAGAGTTTTCATCAAAAGAAAGTGTGCCTTATACACTACCAAGTGTGCCTTATACACTACCATTGTAACACAGAGGAGTTGAAATAACCTATTTTCCATCCAAGATCCATAATGTAACATTTTCAACACAATGCCTCTCTTCTAAGAAGTAGCATCGTTTCATGACGCTCCTTGGCAAGTAACGGAACTGAGGGATGTGGAGACTACTAAAACTCCAGCCTAAAGTGCAACTCATCATTAAGCCTACTTTGTAATGATCATGGTAACAGTTTTTTAGTATTGCTTTTCTAGGTGGTTTGAGGAGAATTGCAGTATGTGAGAAATGTGATAAAACTATCAGAATCATGTACATGGCACATATTTAAGGCACAAAGAAGGTGAATTTACTTACATCCATCATGATTTATCAACAAAATAAAGTTCTATTGGTGGTAATGTTCAGCTAATGAAACTTGAGGTATGGAAAAGGCATTTGGGCAATTCCAGCTGACTACCTATATGTTTGACTTTTGGGTTTTTTCGTCTAATAATCCAGTAAGTTGTAAAGTCCTCTTTGAAACCAGGAGATAGCAGATTGTTTCTGAATTTGATTATTTATATATCTGAGAATTTATAGTCTCCTTTCCAAAACAATTGTTTTTTCCAAATGCCTTACAGAGCCATGAAATCTTTCGAAAATCAGTATTTAAAAAATACAACAATTAGTCTTATAAGGATATACCAATATAATAAAACAGTCATTTAAAACAGTTGCTTGATTAACAGATTAAGAAAGTAAAAATAAGACAAATTAAAAGGCCATAAATTAAACATTAAAATTATGTTCTTTATTAAAAGCCAACCACAGAAGATACAATAATGCTACTCTTGTAGAAAATTCACCAGATTGGAAAATGCAAACAATTAGCAGAGGACAACATATTGGAGCAACAGTCAACATAAGACACTTATGGATGAAAGTGATTTTTTAGATTCATTTCAAATGGGTTTCAGGTCTGATTTTAGAATGGAAAAAATCTTGGCCGACTTTCTTTTGCAATCATATTTGCCTAGTTCTGTTGATATACTTGGCTTTTCAGTGGCTTTCAGTACCATCAGCCACAATGTATATTTGCAAAGGAGCTTGTCCTGATTGTTGGAAGAAGTTTTGTTAGGATTCTCTTCTACATGGAAAATTGATTCCAGAAGATGGTGCTGAAGGATCATTGTTCTGTCCCTTTGGGGTTTCATAAAGTTCACATTTGTCCTCCAAGAAATCACTGGGGATATGGAATGAATCCTCAGCATGCACAAGATATTTAGCACTTTCTCTCCTTTTCTTCAGATGCAGGGGCCTGAAATCAATGCCTGAATATGGTATTGGGATGGATGATGGCTACGTTAGGAGATGTTTGACTTGCTGGAATAGATTGCTATCATCTTAAGGACCAGGATTACTATCTGAGAGTGCTCCTGGATTCTAACACTGTCCCCAGTTTTCAAAATATGGCATGTTGTCTTCTTCTGGGTATATTTCTTCTAACCTTACAAGAGACCTTTTCAAAAATTATTGTCCAGATGCTCCACTTTCATCAACAGCAGATGGCTATTGTGATTGATTTTTTCAGTGATGGTGTTTTGGTAAAGAAATGCCTGCAGAGAAAAACATTATGGTGGTGTTGTTTTTAATCTCAGGTGAAAATTCTATTTTCTCAGGCTTTTCAATAATTTCTTAATGATTTACTGAGTCTCTTGGACTTTAAAATCTGAAATATTTGATGCTGCTATGTGTTTGGTATATTTATTTGTTTACTTTTGCTGCTGATTATTATCTGGTGCTTAGATGAAACATCTTTTATCCAGTTGCTCCACTTTGATTGCAAATCTCCCAGGTAACTAATGTCTTAAAGTACTTCTTTCTGAATTCACTGAATTCTCAGAGAAGTGGGCATAGAAATAGATGTTTCCAGTGCTTCAATGGTCTACATATTTACTGGGCAAATCCAGTTTTGTTCAGTAGGGGTTAGGTTAGTGTGTATAAGATTGTAGTTTTAGTCCTTCTTTTCAAGTGCAAATTGTTTGTGTAACTAAATTACAGCATATTTACTGATTATCTCAAAGACTGCAAACACTGTTCCAATTCTGACACTGATGCTGGAGTAAACAGATTGTTAGGGGAAGATAAAAATATAATTAGCACATGTATATGTGCCCTTTATTTTCTACTTCTTCTCTGACTCTCTCTCTCCTTCCCATCCTTTAGAAAGTTTAATTGTTCAGTAAGAAAAGTATAGAGTCTGCAAGTCCTGGTAGTAGTCTTTTTTCCTAGTGAAGAAAAAAAAGGACTTTATTCTAAATCAAAAGTCATTCTAATACCAAGAACTGTGTCAACTGCTCCCCATATGATTGGAAAATAAATGGTATCCACTTCAAACAACTAAAAGACTTTAGATATTTAGGCATAGAAATCCACAGATGGGGGAAGGAGGGAGTGGCATCATGCATTGTACAAATGATGCAAATCATACAATGATGTGTGTGATGTTATTGTGGCTTTTACTGGACACCTATGTATCTAGGGACCTTTTTTCAATCATCAATAGTTTGGAAGAAACTTTCAAAAGATAGTATAGCTTTTATAATAGCACCCCGATTAACCATTGGGGTTGGCCTGAAAAGAAGCTGGGCTGAATGTAAATCAGTCTATAGGAATATATAGGAGTGTTGCCAGATTTTTTTCGGCTACAATTGCAGTTAAGAAAGCTCTGAGTTTAATACTGGAAATGTCTTGCACCTTATTGCTGGTTTGCTGCATAAAGGGATGAACCAGGTCTGTGAGTACACTTTTCTACTAAACATTGTAACACCATAGCGAGGTCAAGTGTTGATTGACCTACCCTGAACCCAGCCTGTTCATCCCTCAAAATGACTTAGGATTCAAGCCAGTCAAGAAATTTGGCTTTTAAGTGCCAAAATATTATCACTGTCTGTGAGCTGTTTCTTACATAATGATGTCCTTAAATATAAGTTTCCTGAAGTCATGAGATGATTTACCCAGTAACCCACAGGTTTAGATTCTACAAGATTGTGCAAGGAAACAGGGCACAATATTTATCTGGTTCCCCTACAGAAAGCAGACTCAGTGAAATAGAAGGCATAGCTCTCTACTGTTGCCTGGGTCTGGCAGACATAAATAAATTAGGATGTTGCTTTTTGGAATACAATATCAAAACTGGCAGTATCTTCTGAATAGCTTCTATGCATAGAAAAAAATTGACCCCAAAGTGCTCTATTTGCTCCATTTTTCAAAATGTATATTGACTTTCTGGGTTTTTTCCCCCAACAGCTTATTTCTATGTTGCCTATAAAATAAGTAGATAATAGCATAAAATCCCAGTGTTTAATGTTACAAGCCTATGAAGTCCTAAAACTATTTTGAAGTAACAGAACAGTATGCCAGGTAAATGAAGAGAATTTGTCCATTGTACTCAACAGAACGTCCAGATTTTCCATTCTGACAAGTCTAAAACTTGTGTCTCAAGGAGGCTTGTATAGCCAGACAGGAGTGTGTTCATATTGTCAGGAGGAATGAACATTTACCCCATTTGAAAAAGGTATCCTAGAATTCTTCCTCTGAATCAAATTTACAATCTTTGCTTTTTCTTCTCAGTTCTGTGAAGGCCTTGAGAAGGAGTCAAGAGCTGTTTTGTACAAAACATACTAGATGTTCTCATAATGTACTTTTTGCTGTAAGTATGCAAACAAACAGCAAACATCTACCCAAACAACCTAAAGACAATCATTTTCTCCATTGTGTTTTGTGAAGAACATGCAATTTAAAAAGCTGCACGGTGCTGCCCCTCAAGTTACAGATTTTGCTGCAAAAATACAGGAAGCTGCGTTGGGGGCAATGGTAATAAATGATTGGGGGGAGGCAATATTTGTTTAGACTAAAATTCTTCAGAATTTAATACCATCTAGTTCATTCTATTAATATTTAAAAGAAAATTCAAACCAATAAACAGGCTTTATTCATTAGCTCCTATGTTCTTCTGTAGGTCCATAGAAACTTTGTAGTAGGGTTGAACTGATAGCTTAGCTTCACAGAAATAAATAAGGTAGCAACATTCCTCATCACAGACAAGCCCATCTGCAGATAAGATGAACCCAATTTTTGGGGTGTATTTTAGCACCTAAAGTCTCAGCTTATCCATAACTATATGGTAGGTTAACTAGATCTTGGTGGCAAAAACTTCCAACAACCACTAGATGGCAGCAAAGGGTTAGTATTTCCTATATCCCCATCTTGTGATTGTCAGGAATTTCTGCAGCCCAGATCTTGTAGGCTAATTAGCCACTATGAAGTATGTCACACTTATTCTAAACTGATTGCCTTCATTATGTACTTGGCTCAGTGAACTCTCAGACTGGCTTAAAAATGCTAGTAACTTTAAAATTATTTGAAATAATTATTTCAGCAAAAGCACCATCAAAATCAATTGAATAATTAAACCTCCTAACAATAAAATTGAAGCACACTACATTAAATACTGCAAAATATTACCTAAAATAAAAAAAAATTACTGAAAAAATGCAGACAGTTTACTTTTTTAATATATACAATTTTTATTAAAACTTTTAAAAAAGATTAGAAACTGATACAAACTAATATAAAGAGAAGAGAAAGAGAAAGCAAAGAGAAAGCAAAAGGTGCAAGAAAAGAAAAAAGTTAAAGCAAAATAGGAAAGAAAAAAGATATAACACAGTGGCTTCTGATATTCTTCACAGCAGTTATAAGTACAATTATATTTTAACCTCTGTCTCTAAAGTTATATCATAATACTCTTCTTTCTATAATCTATCCTGTCTAATCATCAAAACCCATAAATCACAAGTTCATTTTTTTTTGTTTTTACACAAAAAGTCCATAAGAGGTTTCCAGTTACCAGTAAACATAGATAGTGTCTTTTCTCTAATCAAAGAAGTTACTTTATACATCTCAGCAAGATCTGTCAATTTCACCAACCATTCCTCCATAGCAGGTAGTATTGAATCTTTATATCTCTGAGCATATAATAATTTTGTAGTAGTAATCATATATTGAAATAATCTTCCATGGCTTTTTACATGTCCACCAAGCATGATAAAATATCCCTTCATGCTGCTTACATTTCAAAAAATGCAGATAATTTATGAGATAATCCAGCATGATGAAAAAAGAAGACCCCAGCTTCTGAGTAAGGAATGGCAAGCTAAGACATCTCTGAATGAGTGGAGACAATGATCATGGCTAAGATCAGTGAGTAGACCAGTCCCATGGAAACTCTCTGGCTCAGGAGAGGATGGGAGATCACCCACTTGTGCTCCAGATGGCTGCTCCTTGCTAGGAGACCACAGAACAGTGGTTTTCTGTGGGTTTGAGTGCCAGGAAATGAAGGGAACCATTATACTCCCAACCATGGCAGAGCCTTTTAAAGGACACTGAGTTTGCTAACTCATTTTCTAATCACTTTCAGAAATTACCTATTCAACTACCTTAAGGATATTAGAGAACTTCAAAATGACAAGTTTAAAGAGTTTACCTGAGTTTATCTTTGTTTTTGAATAAAATAAAAATTAACTATAATCTTAAGAACTTAAAGAATTAGAAATAAATGGCAGAAAGCTAAATAAGAATCTGACTCAAGAAAGTTATAAACAAATTAACAGACCAGACAAACTTGAAATAATGGAATATTAGGACTTTTGTTATAAGATTTTGGAAATAATTATATAAATAAACTGTACCTTCATGGGAACCAATTTTTTTAGTCTACCCTAAGTCAAAATAGAAATTTGAGACATTATGATTTTAGAAATACCAGAGGGGACTAAAGATTCCAGGCAGAAAGGGAAAAGGGGAAAAAAGGGGAAAAGCCTGTTTTTTGTCTTTGGTCAGCATTAGAACTTGCAGAATGAAAGAAAACACTATGACATTTGAAATACTTCAGGAGATTTTTGAAGAATGGAGTAGAAAATTGCGGCTTCATTCTCAGCAATGATGCATGTTTCTATGAATAGAGTATGTCCAAAAGATAGTAAAGAAGAAATTGCTGATGTGAAAGAGGACATATTCTCTTTTTTCTTTACTTTCTTCTCTTTCTGAGTTTTTATTCTCTTTTACTATTGTTATTAAAACTTTCAATAAAAATTATTTAAAAAATAAGTTCCCTGTCTGCCATTATTTATTCAAGTTTGCAAATGGCAACCAAGCTCGCCAGTGGCATTGTTATGGACGCCTTATTCATGTGGTATGCTTAGCAATAACATGGTTGGGTTCATTTTGGCTAAGTGCATTATGTGATGACAGCTAATTGTGGTTCTTTCAGTAAATCACAGCTAGAAATGTATGGTTTATTATAATGTATGAACCAGATATACATGTCTTAGAAGAAAAGTGGGATTATATATATACATATACATATGCATATACATAATTTTATTTTAAAAATTAAAAGGAAGATAAAAACTAATACAAACTAATATAAAGTAAGAAAAAGGAAAAGAAATCAAAGAGAAAACTAAAAGTTCAAGAAAAAGAAAAAAGTAAAAGAACAATAGAAAAGAAAGAAAAAAGATACAAAGAAGTGATTTCTGATCTTCTTTACAGCAGTTATAAGTAGAATGTATAAATTTACCTCTTACTCTATGGCTACAACGTGACTCTTTTCTTTCTATAATCTATCCTGTCTAATCTTCAAAACCATAAATCATAAGTTCATCTTTTTCTGTTTTTTCTGTCCATAAGGGGTTTCCAGTTAGCAATAAATGTAGATATTGTCTTTTCTCTGATCAAAGAAGTCAATTTAGCCATCTCAGCGTTTCCATCATCTTCATCAATCATTCCTCTATTTTGGGTAATGCAATAATATTTCCATCTTTGTGCATACAATAATTCCATAATCAAGCCAAAAATTTAGAAAAATCGATACCTGTAGCACCTAGTTCAGTGTCATCCCTTTCAGTTTCCTGTTGCATCTATCGAAGTTTTTGTGTAGTCTCATTTGACACCTCCATTTGAATCTCCTCTAATTCCTCTTTAAATTTTTCTAGAAATCCCCTCGCCTTCTGGACAGAATTCAGTCAAAACCTCTGCTGTTTAAAAGTAAAATCACACTTCCAATTTGTCCCATGGAAATGGAATTTTTTTCTGTTTTAATCTCTCTGTCAAAAAAAGAATACTTTTTTCTCTTATGCAAGATTCTGATAGGAATTTCTTTAAGAACAATTACATCTGTATTATCAATCATCAGTCTTGTATTAAAATGCTGCTGCAAAACTTGATCCCTTGTCTTCTTCCTGACAAAGTGCACCAAAACATCCCTTGGAACATTTCTTTTCTCGCAAATCTTGTATTTATTCGATATATCAATTTCTGCCTCTGTATCCTCCTCATCCCAATCCAAAAAAATTGCTAAAGCTTTAATAACCTTTTCTCTAATATCTTCACCAGAATCCTCTGGCATTGCTCTATATCTCAAACAAAATTCCTTCTCTCTCAATTCCAATAGAGCCAGATTATCTAGTTCTCTTTCTAACTCTTTGTCTATAACTTCTGTCTTAATCTCCAGAATTTCCACTTTGTCATTAATTTGTTTTACATCTCCAGACACTTGTTTTACAGAGTTTTCCATCTTCAAAACTTCTTTCATCTCCTCTTTCATCTGTACAAGTCTTTCATCCATACTTTTTCCAAAAGCTGTCAATATAGTATCAAGTGATTCAGCTAACTTACTGGCCAGTTGCTCAAACATTTTCTGAAGCAAATCTGGTGTAATTCCTCTCTTTGTAAGTTGCTCCAGCAATCCTCTCCTCCCCTCTGCTATTTTTGCCACTTTTCTGGTGGTTGCCATTGTATTATAATTCAAAAATGAATATGTTGTAGTTGCAATGGAAAGAAAAAAGGCAAATTTCCCCTCCTTTTTTCTTTCCATTTTTCCTTCCTGTGCCCTTAATACTTTCATCTCAAATGGCACTCCATAGTTACAGTCATCATCACAGTCTAGCTCATATTTCCTTTATCTTTTGTTTTGTAAAATCCACTAATTGTCTGCACCCTTAATAGTAAACAAACAGCATTCCCATGAAGGTCCAGTTCATTTGTCTATTTTAATTCCAATTTGTTCAAAAGCACTTTCACTCAAAAATATTTCAAAATAACTATCCCCTTTATCTGTTTTAAACTTTCTTACATCGATTTCTTGTTAAAGAAGTTTTTAAACGTTCAAAACCTTTTTTTCCCTTTGTAATCCAGAAACAATGTTGCCTCACCAAGTGGAATTTTCTTATCCTGCCACTCAAAAAATCTCTCTTTAGCTGTAAATTAATTACATCTGAAAGTGTTTAAAAAATGAGGCTCATACGAACCTCGTGTCTACATAGGTTGCATTATGGCTATGAACGTGATTGGAAACCCTCGCTCAACTCACAAGCCGACTTCAAAAACCACAGTTCCTATAGTCTACGCATGAGGAGCAGCTGTCCAGAGTACAAGTGGATGATCCCATAATCTCTCCTTTATCTGGAAAGACTGTGCCAGCCAGAATTCACTGTCTGGCCATTAATCTCTGTTGCAATGCCATCCCAGCTCCTTCAGGGACATCTAGTTCACCATGAGTCTTCACCAGAAAGCCAGAAGAAAGGTGGCGTTCAAAGTTAAGTGATTCAACCTAAATAGTGATGCATGAACCTATTCAAAAATGAAAATTGTTCAGTTTGCCTTTGATATGTTCTGTTCTGTTCATAAGAGCACTGATCAAGGAAAGGGACAAAATTCATCATGTTGTGGTTTCAATATGAGAGTCATGCCCATTAATTATTTTGCCTTTGTACAAATTCTGTTGGCTTTGAGTGATGATTTAGATTTTGTCTTGTCTTTCAGAGATTACTTCATTACTGGATTAACAGTAATAAGCACCTTTACTAAGGCACAATACAAAACAAATTTATCAACACAATAATTACAAATAAATTCAAAATTTAATTCAGAACCTGTAGACAAATATTGACATTGAAACAACCAACAACATCAATACATTTAAATCAATGTCCTAGGATAGGATCAAGTTTATATAGATCCATAATAATTTAAAACAGCTGGTAACCTGGAACTATCAGCTGTCAAGCGTAAGGTAGGACAACCAAACCTTACATTAATATGTTAGTTAAATAAAAAAGTATTTAAGCCCCCTTTAAGGGCCATCACATTTCCATAGAAATGAAGGAAGCAGATTTCAAAGTCACATAGCTCAGCCCATAATGGCCAGGAATGTGGAGAAGGGGACCTTGAGTGAGGAACTGAAAGAAGGCCCTATACCCAGGAACTTACAAAAGAAACACGATTGTTTGGAGAAATAAGAGCAGATAGATACCTGGAGCTCCAACACAAGCACTAGTAGTTCAAATTGGGCTCTGGCTCAAAGAGAAAGCTGGAAGAGCCTAAATGACCCTGTCTGTGACTAAGATCAGGGGACAGAGAGACCAATCCAGAACACTACTACAAGAAGGGTACTAAATCATGTGGGGAGTCTAAATGATTAAGGCTGATCCCCAGTTGCAGAAAGAGGAAGTCAGATCAATGAGCACCATCTCACTCTTATTCTCACAGGACTCTAATTGCATGTCAGACCCAGTCCAAGAATGACAAACAGTCCAGCCAAGTTCAGTTCTTTTATTGCTTATACCATATAGGCAGAATCTTGCCAGATTAAAACTGTATTACTCTAACCTAGTGAATAAACCCTGGAAGATTCTAGGGAGTGGCTATCCTAAATCTTTTCCTCTTCCCACGATCCAGCTCCAGACTGTTGTCTCACCCACTTTCCTGGAATGCGCTCCCTCCTTCCTGAGAACCTGCTGAGTTACTGTAGTCCATCACATCACTTACCCCTTCATAGACACCTTCCATCACATTGCACCTTCTGAGTTGTAAGCACCTTCTGAACAGGTGTAGTATTGCCTGCTAAATCAAGTTGCTATTAAAAGTAATCAGCTTTGAAAAGTCTACAATCTTAGATCCACCCTATATGCATCATGTGAAGGGGAATCAATTGTAGATTGGGTCTCCCCACCTTCCATACACATCAGCAACAGAAAGTCTACACCATGTTTTCACAGTCTGGGCACCTTTAGATGTAGGACTTTAACTTTGGACATTCTCAGCAACAGCCATACTAGTGGAAAAATTGTAGAAATTAAAGTCAACACATGTAATGGTATGTGGGAAAGACCTTGGGAGATGGGGTGAAGAGCCAAGGCTGACATCAATCTTGCAAGTCTGAAAGTACAATTCTCTCACTGTCTCCTTTATAGCCCGAGAAACTAGGGAGGGTCCCTTCTGAGCCTCTTGCCCCACCACTATCCAGCTGCGGGCTATGCTTTCTCTTATCTGACTCTTCCCTAGGCAGCATCTCTTTGCCCCATCTCCCAGGATCTTTCCCACATACCATTACATCACAACAGGAGGGCGTCCAGTTTGGGAAAAGTTGACCTACGTGTCCCCATAGTCTAAAATCTACACCATTCTAGAATATGTGGAATAGACATAAAGGTCTGCAAATGCATGCATGTCTGGGACACAGCCCAAGGCATTTCCCTGCAGCCCTTGCAGTTCATGATTCTCCTTCATGCAGTGTATGCATATAGAAAAGCATGTGAGAAAAAGACCTCTGATACAGAGCCTGTTCCATTTCTGATTAGTCAGGCTTTATTCATGGGATGCCCTCTAGCTTAAAGTTCACAAGTCTTTTCTCCCAAAGGTCAATGTACCGTTTGTGCACTGCCTGGGGCATTTACTGTGGAAGAAACCAGAAAGAACAAAAATAAGCTGCTAAGAATTATTAGAAGCTGTCAGAAATGAAAAGAGGGAAGTATGCAAGAAAAGCTTTTATTGAAAATTGGTTCTCAAACAAAGGTCAGCAGTGCAGTGAGGGGTCTACTGTTGATCTCTTCAACTGGTGGGATTTGGAAATTCCCACTAGAGTTCAAAAGATTTATGTTCATCAAGACACTATCAAATGATGGGAAAATGGATACACTGGAAGGCAATGAATGGTTTGGAAACTTGGGGTTAGACCGTGTATGTTGAAGGTCAAGGACCATCCTAATGCTGTGAAAAGATCCTACTGGTGGAATGTTTTCTTTTATTATCATTAACGATATATGTTTGGAGAGGGTCCCAAAGTGAATATAATAATGTAAGCATATGCCCTCTTGCCTTTCTCTTTCTCCTATGGAATGGACGTGTGCTTTCCAGCTATATTTATTGTAGGACCGTCACAATAATTGTCTTCCAGCCTAGATTTGTAACTTGCAGCTCTGACTGGCATAGAATTTACTGGAGTGCTGGGTATACAATGCGGTGACAACCGTACATCACAAATGTTGACCTTCTGCTAGTGTTGCAGTTGTTAATACTGATTTGCTTATTTTTTTTAAAAAACTATATGCTGCCCTTCACAAGAAGTATTTTCCCAGGGCAACATTCTGTTTAAAAGCACAGTTCAACTAAACAGCAGTTAAAAATGCCAACATGCAGACAGTAACAATTTCTAAGCTGTGCAAATTGAAAAAGCAAGAGGAATGGAATCAGCTATGAATCTACATTGCAGCAGATCGGCTTAGTTAAAATATTAACTTATTAAAAGGCCTTGGAGAATAAATAAAGGTATTTGCCCAATGCTGGTAGTATATGTCAAAGTATTTAATTGGGGAAGGCATTTCAGGACTGGGGGTGCCGCACGGTTCTTAGGCAGGTTTCTGCTGAAATTCAGCCTGGAAAGGCACCTGGAGCAGGGCCTCTGAGAAATCTGCAAAAGTTTGAGAATCAAAGTCTGGGACTGTTCATTCATTAGGGTTGATGACACAAGAAGTAAATGGCTTGCGTCTTACTCAGATCTGCTTGGACTCAACTCTGACTAGGAACAAAAAGGAACTACAGTAAACATATTGCAGAGAACGTACCACTACTCCCCATAACATGGGTAGGTGCAACTTTTGGTAAATGCCAACTTCATGACAACCCCTCCTTTCTAAACAGAATGACATATTCGCACAATGTTCAACATTGTTGAATTAGTCGGTTAGGCTTTTTGATTTCATATCTGCCCTGTGTAACTCATATAGTAGCATCTGAATATCCTTTGTCACCCTCAGTTGGTACTGGTTGTTCTAAGCTTTCTGCTGATAACCTTTGGGCTGTTCTGTGTTTATTAAGATCTGCTTGGACTCAGTTCTGATCTGGAACAAAAAGGAACTTAATCTATTGCAAAAACACATCTTTTCCCCCAAAACATGGTTGGGCCCAACTTTTGGTAAACATTAACTTCCTCAAAAAAAGTAGGTTCTTTTTTGGAAAATGGAAGTGGAAGAAGCACTAAAAAGAAAAAGAAAAAAGAATACAACTTTTCTCTTGCACCATTTATTGATGGAAGAGTACATGCTTTTGAATTCAGTGAATTCAGTGAACCTTAAAGCCCTACATTGTTTCTCAATGTATTACTAGGCATTAGTATTACAACTCTACAGCTTAGCCTGTAGCAATTTAATGAAAGGCTGAGACATTCAAGCATTTGTGGAGAAATTTTTATAGTAAATTAGCTGATCAAATTGCTTGCATGGATGCAAGAATAATCTTTCTTCGTAATTCTGAAGAGGTGTGTGATTTGAGACCTGCTCAGGTGAGATTAGCTCTTTAGTCATTCTTCTTCCACCTGGTACTGTCCAGATGAGGTAGTACTACCAACAACAGAATTCCTAGCTATCATGCTCAGCACAAATAGGTTCAAGAAGACTATTTTAAAAATATTTTACCCTTGTCTGGGGTTGGGTTTCTTGTGTTTTTTTTTTCCTTGTGGATTTTTTTTAGCAATTTTACACTCTCAATCATTTGCTATGATTGAAAAATCTTTACAGAAGCAATGAATACACATCAGCAATCTAAACAAGAGTTTAATTTAATTACATATAATTCAATTTAGTTTAGTTTGGTTTTTGCCCTCCCAAAATTTGTCCATCTAGGACAAGATGATGATGTTGTTGTTGATGATGATAATGATGATGACAATTGGTACTCTTACAAAATCTAAATTGCATAAATGAGCATGTAGGCATAGTGGTAGGTATGGAAATTTAAATCAGAGGCAGAATAGAATTCAGTTGGGAAAAAGTGGTTTACTCTCAGGATAAATTGTTAGGAATTAAAACTTAGAAAAATCTTATAGAAACTGTCTAGTATAGAATTCAGTTTCCACTGCATATATGCACGTGTCATGGAGAAAATCTATCTATGTGGTCACTAAGAGTTGACAATGATGTCATGTGACCTTCTGTAAAAATATATATCCTTAAGTTGTTGAGCCCTCACAAGGAAAGACTACAACAATGATTAGATAACTCCCTTTTAGTCATTAGGTTCCCCACTATAATCACCTAAAATATTAACTGTCCCCCAAATAACTTTTTGAAGGACTATATTTCTCAGGTCTGCTTGCACCGTGAATGTTCTTGTGACTTCCAATCTATACAGGATGTGCACTGAGGCCCACTTCTCCCTCCTGTGGTATCTGATTGTTTTCCATCATGCCAAGTCAAAAATTTCTCCTGCTATGCTGGTAAGGTTTTGTGCAAAGGAGAATTTTATCATCACAGTAGAGGAAAGTGGCCCAACAAATTGGGGTAATCATCAGGGAACAGTAGGGGAAGGCTCAATTCACTCCCCATGTGCATATGGAACCATACTGGAGATGCCCTAGATACCAGAAAGAAGAAGAGAAAGAGGCAGGCAGGAGAAGACCTTGTAAGTGCTGTTGCCACTACTAGAACCAGGTATGTTTGGAAGGAAGGGAAGGAAAGGGGAGAAGGGGGAGGGGAGGGAGGGGAGGGGAGGGGAGGGGAGGAGACAGGATGCACCAGTGTCCATTGTAAGATGATATACATATGAATGTAGTTCTGATTTTTAGAGGCCTGAGCCTGTTTAATATTGGAATGAAGTTGCCAAATGGACTCCTGGTTGACTGTAAGTTCTATTATTCTCAAACTACTTGATTCACACATTGCACTAAGTCATGACCTGCTTAAGTATGGCTTGCTGAATAAAAAACAGTTAGCTGGGTTCACACAACTCACTACAGTTTATAGATCACAATTGCTGGGTTTCTGCCACACATTAAGTCAAAGCCAATTAATCAAATATTATGGCTTAACACAAGACGTGAACCCTGCCACAAGTTAACTTCCTTTATTTCACAATGATCTAAAAAGATAAGACATGCATTTGCTTTAGAGTAGGATTTTAATGGTTCAGGATGAGGAGTTTAGAAATGGAAAGACTTGAGTTTGTTCTCCTGATACTACACAAAAATATACATGGTGGGTAGAATTTAGTATTATTTACCTGCTAATAAACTGCCTTTGCTAGTGGACCCCTGAGTGAAGTAAACTCCCCTTACCTAAAATCTGGAGCAAATTTGGAGGAATGGCACAATGGGCTGTAGCAGGAGGACATGTTGTTGAGCAGAAGTCAACTTACGCAATGAGCAGGACTGATTAAACTTAAATGTGAGTTTGACGTTTGTGGAAGGCAATAGCTAGTGCTAGAATCCAAGGAACAATTTGGACAAAGAGCATGATAAGCAGATTTGAGGAGAGAGAGCCAAATGAGTATACTTAGCATTCATTTTTCCAAGCAAGTATATTCAGCACACACTGCATCCCCAAAACATCTGTTGTTAGCCCAAGTGAGAAATTCTAGAACTGCGCTAGTGCAGATTTCTTAAGAGCAGAAAAAACCTCTAGACGTTGATATGAGACTAATACCTAATTGACTAATTAGCACATTTTTCAGCTCTTCTATACAGCATTTTCCAGACTACCTGAATTTGAGGAGTGTTGTTTTAAAGATCTACATTGTTTCAAGAAGTTAGAAAAACTTCTCTGTAGGCATCTCAACATACTCAGCTATCTTATTAATGTGCAAACATATTTTGTGTAGGCTCACCTAAAGATTAATCCTCTTATGTACTGTATAAATAAAAATATTGAAAGAAATGTTTTGAGTAAAGGCCCTTACAGCTAGAAATCTGAGAATTTGATATGTTATAGGAAGAATGATTTTTCTGGAAATTCTTTGGTGTGACACACTTAAAATTAGGTTCATGAAGCAAAAAGGAGGTCATTGGACTAGAAATGTAAATTGAGGCAAATGAAAAATTCCATTTATCCAATGAAATGTAATTGAACTGGAGAGGGGAAAAGTCAGTCTTGGGAATATTTCTGAAGCATTTATTGGTCTTTGGCCAAGAGAGTTCCGGATTAACTTAAAGCTAAATAAGAAATTCTATTTTTAATAATAATTTTATTAAAGATTACAATTACAACAATAACATCTAATACAAATTAAAAGAAAAAAGAAAAATAGAAGGTACAAAAAAGAAAGAAATAGAAAAAATAGAAAGAAATAGAAAAGAAAGAAAAAATAAGAATATGGTAAAGAAAAAGAGAAGAAATATATAAAGAAGTTACTTCCCCCTTCCTCACAAGTATAAACAATTTTAGTAACTTATCACCTTCTCTTAAAAAAGAACAAATGTTCTCTTCTTCCCATATCCCATCTTTTATATATCTATAAACAAATCCATAAAGCCTTGTCATTTCAGTCCTGATGTCAGCAAAGACATTAATTAAGAGTTACCAGAGATAACAAGATATATATTTTAACTTTGATCAAATAAACCAACTTTATATTCCTTCCTTTTACTCCTAACAATCTTGATATTTAGTCCCTTCAAATAATGTTGTAGAACTTGATTTTTTTTTTCATTTTTTCTTTGTCCCTTCTCACAAAATTCTTCAAAACTTTAACAAGCCTCTTTTGTAAATCCAATATAGGAAAATTATCCAGGTCACTCTCTTGATTTGCTATTTGCTATCCCTTTTAATATTAAGACATCAGCCAGTTTCTTTTGTATGTCCAGTGTAACGTCTTTTTCCATGTCATTCTTGTAGCCTGTCATTTTTAAATCCACTTTCAAATCAGTCTTGATCTTTCAGGTAAAACTTGTTCCTCTTCCATAACATCTTTTAAACACAGTCTATCTATAGAGGCAGACACTATTAAAATTAACTTCTGGGCCCATTATTCAAAAATATCTGTCAATATGTCCAATGTTAAAATATTTTGCTTCATTCTGTAATTGTAAGTTGAGTTTGAGTGTTCTTCTCTTTTAATTATAATATCTAGTTCCCTCTAGTTTCCTCTAGCATTCAATTTTTATAGTCTTATCTTTTTTTTTTATTTCAAAACAAAAGCATTTTCCCATGGCAAGGATTCTTTATAATTAATTACAAAATCTTATTTCAGATTTATCTGGACCCTTAATCTGTAACTTTCTAAAATCAAAGTTTTAATCACTGTTTTGCTGTGTATTAAAAAAATTTTTTTTTTAAGTTCTTAAACTTGTAATTAAAACTTCTTTCACTAAGGATTGAAGGAAACTCACCCGGTGCTGTAAAACCTGTTTATTCCTAATAGCTGAAAAGCAGTTAAGCAATTTCTGAAAGTGTTTAGAAAAGGAAGTATGTGAACCCAGTGTCCTTTCAAAGGCACTGACCGTGGTTTGAGCAAGATGGCTATTCCCTCATCACCCAGAGTTCTAAACCTGCCAGAGACCACTGTCTTGCTGTCTCCTTGTAAGGAGCAGCTGTCTGGAGCACTTGTGGGCAATCTCAAGTCCTCCCCTTGTCCAAAGAGGAATTATTGAAGAGCCAGTCTACTTACCAGCTCTTCATTCCGCCAGGGTCGTTGGCTCTGCTTTTTGTGGAGCTGTCTTCAGTCTGCCATTTCTTCCCTGGAAGTCCATTCATCCTAAATAAGAAATTCCAAATTTAAGTTGGTTCTTCAGCTGGTGACTCCAATGGACTTTTGTTGACTTGACACGATTTGGAATGAAATGAGACTTTGATCCAACATAATATCAAACCAGATTTTTCTCCCAGCTAGTGATTTCCAAAGGCATCACTAGGCATTTGCACCTATATTTTAAGAAATGCAAGTCATAATGAAGATTAAGCTCCTCCATCAAAACTTTGTTTGCACATTCCACTTTATACAGTGAGAGAAATTCCAGATAGGTTATTGCTATTGGAAACTTCCTGATTCCACTGCTTATCGATAGGAGCAATAGCAAAGAAAGGAAATGCTTCCTGTTAGCATTTGGCTTTTTCCTGTACCGTCTGTTGGTCTTCAAGGTCTATAATTTCTCTCTTGTCCAAAGATTTAACTCCTGGGAGTCCTTTGGAACTGATGCTTGTATAGTCTGGCAGGCTTTCTCCTCTTTTCTCCATCCCTTCTCTTATTAAGTTGAATGATTATGGTTACACCACACATTTATAATCTGGTTACTAAATTAGCCCAATGTCTAGGTCCACATAATACCATAAACTAAACCAAATATGGCCTTTGCATACCAAGCTTACTCATAAACAAACAAAAGCTTAATGAGGTTAACACTAACAGAGCTTAGTACATTGTGTGATGCATCTGCTCAGCTTTACCCCATCTGTTTAAGTGGGTTGTATGAATATAACCAGATAATAAAAGTTCAAAATAAAACTGTTTATATCATATATACTTCTTGTTCTTTTTTAAAAAACTGTTAAGACAAGGAAAAGATTCTTATTTTACAAATGTATGAGGGGAATTGAAAAGATAAAATAAATAAATCCCTCCTACTATTCCTGTACAAATTTTAGGTTCTTTCCCTTCATTACTGCACATTTGGGGTTGAGCCCAGAGGAGATGGTTAGCCAGATTCTATCATCTCTGAGTCTTCAGTTGCTTCAGCACAAGCTGTGAAATCTCTGGATTGTTCATCAGTTAACACATGTTGCTGACTCCCTTTTAGGATCTTCCTCACTCCTATAAATGATCTGCCCCTACTGTATGTTCCAGGAGTGGGGGGATTTGTGTGGGACAATTTTCAGCATGGCTTATAATTGAAACTACTGGAAGCTGTACTTCAACACCATCTGGACACCTTTGCTCCCTGATCTATTGCCTTGACTCTGCTTTTCTTTTATTAGATTGCTTTCCATATCCTTGCGTACTCATGATTTCATGGAATAATTCAGCAGTACGGAGAAGCCTTCTGACTGGGTTATATATGGCTTGCTCTTCTGACATTTTTGGGGGGAGGACTTTTTTTTGGAACAGATATGTTGCACCTTTATGCTTAGCTATGTATAATTTCTCTCCACTTATTCAGTGAGGCTGTACCCTAGTAATTCAGTTGAAGCTTGCATTTAATTCACAGGAGAGGTTCAGTATGGGAACAAAGCTGCTATCCCATTAAATGTAAAGAGCTTTAAATAGTTCAAAAGGTTAGAGAGACGTTGGAGGTTTAACAAGATCCTTTACTATGTCAATTGACATATCCTGCACCTGTAAGAAGGTGGAAGAGAATAGTTAAGCTGATGGTAATTCAGTTCCAGAGGAAATGTTGCAAAGAAAGTTGTATGATATTTCGTCTGGAGCTGCAGACCAGGTGGTTTTCTGTTGGCAGCCTTCTTGGCTGATCTTGCCTACCGTGGATTCCCTCTTCCTCCCACCAGCCACAATCCCCCTCTACTCCCCTGGCTTTGCTACTTCTACATACACTGACTGATTGCTGGTTTTACAATTTATTTTCCTTTTTGTTTGAAAAGCAAATGCAGTGAGGGAAGAATAAGACGGGGTGGGGCTGGGCACTGGCTTTTTTTGCAATCTCCTTTGTGACACCTGGAAGGGCAGAGCATTGGCAGAGGGGCTTTCACAAAGCAGTGCCAATCTACAGAAGAAGATATGAGGGCTAGGGTGGTGTCCAAGTGGAAATAACTGTTCCATTTGCTAAGAATAAAGTAAGGAAGAAAAATCTAGTTTGATTCTGCCTCTCCTGTCATGTTAACTTCACAACTCTGGGAGGGAGATGGGTTTTAAGACATTTGAAGACATTAACTCACTGCACACATCATTCTGAGCCCCATTTCCTTTTGCTGACTGTACACATTCTCCAACATGATGGTACTGCAAATGCCTGATATGATAAATGAATGTATATGATTCCCCCAAAGGAATAAAACCAAAGATTTCATTAGAATAGCAATGTGTTGGCCAGAAAACCGGTGTAGGGTACGTATGAGGATCCAGCATGAGGGTCTCCAAATAACATGCAGGACAAGAGAAATCCAACCCAACTTGTTTATTACTGCAGCAATAAAGGAGGACAAATCCAAGTGTCACTGCACACAGTGTGTGCTCAGTGCTTGTCACATTAGGCCTTTTATACAATATGCAAACAGGGAGAAAGAATATGATTGGTCAAAATTTGATACAAATTGCACATGTCTATAACACCTTGCCTATCCCATAATATACAGGTGGGGGTGCAATTATAATTATAATAACATAAGAGGTGTGGTTTTAGGGTCCTTTCGTCATAAAGTCACAATAGTTCACCAGTCTAACCGCAGAACCGGTCTTGTCTGGTTCTGAGCGTTAGTTCTGGGTTTCCCTACTTGCCCCCCAGTTTCATAACCCCCTTTTCTCCCCAGCAACAGCCAGTCTAGGCCATCAATGGGCAGAGGTATATATATACTTAGTTTTAATAATTACATTTTAATATATCATAGAGGTTCTCAAACTTTCTAATACTCACACAAAATGGACAAAACAGAGAGCAAAGCCCAGGGTAAATTTTAAATTTGTCTGCACAAGCCTGATCTGGTCTAAAATGGGGGAAAAAACTGTGACATGCTGCCTCCCTCAGTTGCTCACAGTTCCCCTTGGGTCCTGGCCTACCGTTTGAGAATCCCTAGTTTAGTGTGTTATATGAGCCCAACTGTCATGATTTGTAACTCATGGTTTATGGCTTAATGTTACATATGAATCAGGCAACACTGCTTATTCCACAAACCCTGATTTATCACAATTTATCAGCTTAGACAGTGATTGGCCCAAAGTCACTCAGCAGTCTCTGTGAACCTCAACCTCCCCACCTTGGCCTTTCCCCCCCTGTTTACTCCACATAGCTCAGATTTTTCAAAATAAAGTGACCTTTCCTAGCTTGGTCATCATATGTTGCCAAGGATTGGAAATTACTGGATCTGGAGTAAAAAAAAAACATCTGAACTGCAGGCTCCTATTATCATAGAACTGTTGAATTGGAAGGGACCGCAAGGATCATCTACTTCAATGTATGGCTGCCTGAGGAACTCTGGGAGTTGAAGTCCACACATCTTAAGGGTGCCAAGGTTGAGAAACATTGGTCTAGTCCAATCCTCTGCAATGTGCAAGGAAGCTGTTTAAACTGCCCATGAGAGATGGCTCTCCAGCTTCTTACAAACTTCTGTGGACACTCCACAACCGCTGTAAATAGATGGTTCCCCAGCTTATCTTCAGGACGTTTTTCCTTATATTTAAATGAAACTTAGGGAGCTGCAATTTTGGATTGGGAAAGACCACAACACCGAGACCTTCTCTGCAGCCTTTTGTAGCTTTAAATTAGTGATTTCTCATGTTTGTAATATAGTATTTAGATATGTTAGACATGTTGGCTATATATGATAGGACAACTCACTTGAAGAGCATCTGACTGGGCAAGAGAAGGTTACAATGTTAGGATGTGCCTAAGGAAACCCAGATTCCAATCAGCCCGATGCATGTTTAGGCCAATTTCCTCTCCCCCACTCCCTCCCTCTCCCCATGTAACCTAGAGAGAAAGGATGGAATAAATAAAAAACGTGTTACTAGCAGCTGTGGGTAAGAATGCTGCCACGTCAAAGCATTCTCACTTGATAGCAACTGTTGTTATTTTTTAAAAGCAGACTGACTCTCCAACAATGCATAGGTTGTCATGGCTGGTAACCTATGCATGCTTTTAAACCTATGATGACACTTCAAGGAGTCATGCTTCTCATATCTCCAGGAATTTCACTAACTTCTTTAGTGGTATTTTAAAAAGTTCCTTGCTTTATCTTGAACATCAGTTAACTGATACACATGATCTTTTTGTATGTAAATGAACATAACATGTGCAGTAGTGATTACATGTTTCCTATAAATACGTATGTCATTAGGAAATCTCCCCACCATTGTTTTACTGATTCAACATGCTAATGTTCCTAATCGTGTTTTCTGCAGATTGAAGAACAGCTTGTTGAGCACTTGTCTCCAGGGAATACAACCCTTCAAAACTAATGGATGAGTTCTGACCCATTTCTTCTTTTGTTGTCCATTTTAACTGGTAAGATCTGAGTATTAAGCATTGAGCACTTCAGGAACTGACTTTTCCCCAAGGCAGCTGCGCCCTCGCTTTGAACATGACGCATTGAAGAATAAAAATATATATTTATACTATGATTCTGTTTGGCCATGGGCTGGGTCCTTTGGGTTGTTAGTCTTTAATCTTTCTTACAGGACTCAGTAGGGGCTTCTTCTTATGGAAAGCTTGCAAAAATAGTTCCCGACTTATGGTTATCTGCAAAGCAGTAAAGACCTGGCGGCTTTGGAGGGCCCGTGGGAATTGATTTCAGCGCCAACTTTTGTCAACTTTTGAACATCCCCAATATTTGTGCTTTGAAAAATGTGGTCTACCCTGTAGAAATAGGCGTTAGATATACCCTCTTGTCATTTATGGGTCTACCCCTAGATTCTCTTTGTTATATTCCTTCAGATCTGTTATACTACTACTAATATGCTGGTGTAGAGAACTTACAGAGAATGTTACACTAGATGGTTTTGGACTTTTCTCTGGGTAAGAATTTGCCTGCCACTGTTTTGACACTGTAGTGTTGCAGAACAACAGTTCTGGTACACCTCTTGTAAGCACTCCATGTTAGAAAGCTGGATAAGAAGTGGATCAGTTTTTGTTCAAATTGAAACTGAACAGCTGACTAAACTAGAAGACTGGGGAACAGCTTTTGTGCTTCTCCCTCTCTTCCTCCAAAATAGTTGTCCTTTTAGTGGAAAAGAACTTTGTGTTTGCTTCAACAACCCTGCCAAGTGTTCAGTATCAGAAGTGACTTAATGAAACTGTTATTCATGGTGTAAAATAAAAGAATTTTAAAATCAATCTGAACTTAAGTTTTTCTTCAAAGGTCTCCTGCAGGTATCAATGGCTGCATTGTATTTATTCTTTGAATAATTAAATGATAGCTTACGGGCTTTCACAACTGTCTTCTTTTGCAATGCTCTCCAGAGTGAAAGGGAAACAAGTCCAATGGACAAAATGTATGTAAGGTGAGGTATATAAGATATACGAAAAGGTCCATGTACACAGAGGCCCCAAATATTGCTTCACCATAAATTCTTCCACGTGCCAGTTCCCTTATGGCTTCCAGTAAATGAGACAATCCATGAAAGAGTAATTTAAGCTCTGGCCCTTTTAGGAGTTGGGTGATGTCATCTGAGTTTTATATGTGTATGAGCAATCCAATCCATGTAAATGCATTTAAGTGCAGAAAGTCTGCTGTAAAGTTATGACATTGGGAATAAAGAACAAAAACAAAGGCAGCAAGCAGACTTCAGCTCTCATAAATTTTGGCCTTGCAATTACAAGATGACTTATAATAGAGCTTTATCAGAAAAACATGGCCTCATATGGTGCCTTCGTCTAGGCCACAGTGCTATATATTTCAACTTTGTTTAGAGTAAGAAAAGGCTCTGGTCTGTATTCTTCTTGCAGCTGACAGTAATCATTTTGATTATCAAAATGCTAATTTATTCACAAGCGTCTGGCAGGAACAAACACAAAATGCTTGATTTTCTGAGCAACATTCTAAGGTTTCAGTGCATTACATTTTAAAAAGGGTCACCAATCAACAGTCTAAACTATTGTTCTTAAAAACAAGTGTCATTC
The DNA here is from genome assembly GCA_030867105.1 of Liasis olivaceus. Lineage (NCBI taxonomy): Eukaryota > Metazoa > Chordata > Lepidosauria > Squamata > Pythonidae > Liasis > Liasis olivaceus. The sequence goes on along the minus strand of CM061350.1, from coordinate 123,058,629 downwards.
CATCGTAACTGCCTTCCAATAGATGCTGCCGCCTGGTAATGAGATTCTCCTCTGCCTGCAGCTCAGGAGGGTTGGAGAACTCTCTGGGGCAGATTTGGGGTATGCTGGGGAGAACAGGTGGAGAAGACCTTTCATCTGACATCTGCAAACACAAGCAAGGGCTTACCTCAAAGTTACTCTGTTACAGCCACATCTGCAACCATAGAAATATCAGCGTCCTGATTAAATCAAAACACAGTGGTAAGAATACAGGGACACTGTGGGGGATATTAGAGGGGTGCCTTCAAGCAGATGAATACTTTGAGCTGCTTTAAGCACTGGAAGAGTTCAAGGAGAGGCATATCCTACTAATGAAGAAAGATGCCCAGAAGGAGGTACTCAACATTATGGGAAATTGTGCCATTCCCTACTTTTGACTTTTCCCAAGATGTGTAATGTAATGGTATGTGGGAATGGCCTTGGGAGACAGGTGGAAGAGCCACAGGCTAGGCAACGGACAAGTGGCAGTTGAGCCCGCAGAAGGAATGGGGGAGTGTCAAATGTCTCAGAAGGGACCCTCCCTAGTGTCTTGGACTATAAAGGCGAGGAGGGAGAGATGTACTTTCAGACTTGCAAAATTCTGTTAATGTAACCTTACAATAAAGTTAGAACTAGTCCTTCTGGGTGTGCTTCTTGTCTGTACTACCTCGCAAGGCTAACATGGGCTCCAAGGTGCCCAGACTGCCTCCTCCTCTGCCGTTCGTTTATGTAACGTTTCAAGCCGCTATTAGGTTTGAAGAAAAGGTATCGTTTGATAATCTTTTTGTAGCAGGGTATAAGACTGTACTTAATAAAGCAAGCATCAGGTTTTATTAATAATTGAGATATCTTTATTAAGCACAGAGAACACAAGGTAACATTACATGGGTTTTATCAAAATTGTACAACTTATCAAATACACAAGGGAGTTTTGTTTTGCTTTTCGTTTTGTTTTTTCCTGGAGTGAGGAATGAACCAGCACATACACAAATGGGGTGTTCAAACTGGCCACAGGGATTAAAGAGGCATATCTTCCCTACTTGCTGGTTAAAAAAAAACCCAGGCTTCTCTTTTTTTATTATTTGTTTTAAAGGTTAAAGTATTTGCGTTTGCAAATGGTAGACTCCAAACAGTGAATCAGTCGCTTTATGAACACCCCGGGTTTGACAAACAAAATAGAATGATTGCCTCATTAAAAACACTCTCCTCACACAGGGTGCAAACCAGCACGGGCCGCCGCTGTTGATGGTCCATTATTCTAATGAGCTTTGTAGGCCGGTACCCGCCAGGCCCCTTTGAAAGGGAGGGGGAGGCCCAGCAGCAGTGCCCGCTGAATTGCACTTACAATCAGCAAGAGTCTTCTTTTGAAGCATGAGGTAGATATACATCATAGAAAAGACAAGGACACAGAGACAGAGACAATTAAGGGGTAGGTAGGGAGGACATACAATCTTCTTTCAAAAAATGTGCAGAACGTAGTGCCAGTCCTACACAATGTATGGCATGTTGACAGTCAACCAACAGCTGCCCAATGTGAAAATATTTGAACAGGCAAGAGCTTTGATTAGACAGGTATATCAACATAACAAGCAAAGTAGAGTGAAGTTTATACATTGCCAAAATAAAGTTTACAACGAGCAGTCTTTTTTATCTTGCTTATCTTATTTTAGTAGTTCCACTGTTGGCGAGCTTTATGAAAATATGATGATAAGGCAAGCAAATATTTATAAGTCTATCTGGATCAGAAAGCCAGCAGTATAGGAAGTATGATATTTAAGTAAACAACAACAACAACAACTATGTAAAAGGAGTGAATTTTTGCTTTCACTCTTCAGGGCAGGGTGTCATTGGGGGTGATACATTTTCTTGGAGGGCATCAGAAGAGTTTTGTCCAATTGTGACTAAGGACAATGTTTTCAATTGACAAATTGACAAATTTTGAATTAACACAATGCTAGGCTGGATCATAACAATTCAACAGTTGTTTTTTTTTAAAAAAACCTCAAATATGAATGTTTTCATCTTTTAAACACATATACTTAAGCACATATTTAAACAGAGAAACAGTGGGGCTAGGGGGCTGGAAATTATAAACCTAGACACGACCCTGGTAAATTGTCATACATATTAATCGAGTTAAAAATGTTGAATTCATTAAAGAAGGCTTGTAAGAAAAATCAATTTGGCTTCTGCAAGCAGATATTACAAGGATTATAGTTGAGTATCCACAAAAGTTCTGACAAAATCCCTGCAAAATACCATACCAAGTTTTAAAATGTGTTAGTGTGGCAAAATATATTCACAAGAAGCACTGCTACACAACATTAAATAGTATACAAGAACCATCATCATAAAAAAACAACTTTTAGTAAATAATGAATGGCACCATGATGCAAAGCTTGTATCTGTAGCAGAAAAACAAACTTCAATGACTGTGGAAAAACACCACTGTTCAATCTTGTGGCACAGCTATCTGCTAGAACATACTCTTTCTTATTTGGTGTCTAGTTTATAGTAGTAGTTTCTCCCTTCTTCAATATTGCTAAGTTCAGGACTTTTATAATTCAATTGAAATATACAACAATACACTTTCTATTACTGCCCTCCTCTAACTGATTCTCTCTGATGGATTGAAACTACAACTCCCAGAATTCCCAGTCAACACACCAGGCTGGCTGAAAATCCTGGAAAACCCTGTTCAAACACATCTGAAGGACTGAAGATTAAGGAAGGGAGCTTCACTGTCCAATTAACAATATAAGAATTTTCTATTAACTCAAATTGTTAACCAAGGGCGAATAATAAAGACACTATGTAATAAGCTGAGCTTTCTGTACTACGATGAATTAAGTGCAGCAAGGTTGCTCTATTCATTCTACTTTAATCTTTTATATAAGTCCAGAAAAATGTAACTTCTCTACTTGTAAAAATGGAATTAATTTGTATGCCAGGAATTATCAATCTACATTTTTAGAGTAGTTTTCAATAGAAATATTCATAATGCAGCATCTTTCTCAAAAAAATAAACATTTAAGCATTTTACACAAAATGTTTAACCTTTTACTCCAATAACCAAATTTATAATATTTCCTATACTTCTACTTTTTTTAATCTAAAGAATTAAAATAGGGGAAATAAATCTTATACAAAGCCACAGAATTCACAGTAACCGAACTTACCCATTTTATATAAAGCCACTTATATTTAAATATATGTATTTATATATATTTATATTTTATGCTCACATTTAATATAATAGAGCTATGATTGATTTAAAGATTCTAGTCTTCTTTGAAGACATTTTAAAGGTTTTCATACATAGAATATGATTGCATAATACATTCAGCTGAAGGTTAGGCAAAGCGCATTCTTTTTAAATATACAGGTAGCATATACTGGCTGTCCAGATACCTCCCGCTAATCCAGTCCTGGCAAAAACGTATTTATATAAATATGTCTGATTTCTTTTAAATACATTCCAAATCTGCCAAAATCCTCACATTTGGTGTCTTCTGCACCAGAATTTTATTTTAGCATTCACTTTAATTTGTCTTTTTAAAAAGTTTGTATCTTGGATTTTAATTATGACTAGCAGTCTTGAGTATTTGTTGGAACAAAATGAACAAAATAAGTTCCACACTTTGTATCCCCGTTTCTAGCGTACATTGCTATGCAGGAAGCTAAAAACAAGGTTAAATGAAATGCAACCAAAGGACTGGTCCTCTACTGGGTACTGACTTTGGAATATGCTCCTGGAGCTGGGCATTAATGATGTCAACAATTAAAAATGTTGACAATCACCAGGTGAGAATATTCTCCCCTAGGGGGTGAAAAGCTACACCTGCCTCTATCTGCTTCTTGAGCTACTATGCTATTTAAAAAATGGGATCAGAGCTGGCTGCTGTAATGGGACTTTTTGGAGTCAGCTGGCAGTTTTCTTGTGTCACAAAAATAGTTTTAATGGGATGGAAAGGTGGAGGTGTAAATCCCAGTTTTCCTTGCACTCTACTATGAACAAAACTCAGCCAGATAATGTGCATTCAACCATTCCTGACCCCCTCTGAAATTCTAGCACAGTTACACCCAAACTAGCTAAGCAATCCTTCCCAACACAGAGATCACTACTAATCTACAGGGCTCCTACAAGCCTCTAGTGAGGGCACCAAACAAACAACAAACTAAGAATGGATACAGGTAGCTCTCGCTTACTGACTGCCTCGTTTAACGACTGTTCAAAGTTACAACAGTGTTAAAAAAATAGCTTTGTGACTAATCCTTGCATTTATAACTGTCACAGTGTCCCGCAGTCACACGATCACCATTTGCGTGCTTCGCAACTGGTTTGCAACAAGCAGTCTTAACAGAGAAAGCAGAAGTAAAATCATAAGTTGCAGTCACGTGATGTCTTAATGGCTGCAGCACTTAGCAATGGAGTTGCATTTGTGGTTGCTAAGCGAGTACTACCTATATGTCTTTTTTAATGGCCAAAATCTCAGGAGATCAGCTAATCTCACAAGATTTTTGTTTCCTCATTCAAAATCTCATAAGATTTCAGATGGGATTACCATAATTGCACAATTTCTGCCATTTTAAAGCTTTCAGTGGTGGTAGTGATGATAATGTTGATAACAGTGAACTGGTTCACATAGAAAAGGTTAGCAACTGCTAGTCTAACAGTTCATGTTGAAATGGGGGAGTGTTACAGGACTTTCTGTTCAACACATATTTAAATACTTCACTTAAGATAATAATCTATGTCTCATATTCATCTTGGTTCCAATTATCCACCAACATGCCTATGCAAACTGAATGTGTATCATCTAGCTTAAATGGGCACAATTCTTGATTCTCTTGCAACTGACCGGTATGTTGCTCTAGTAAAAATTCAGCTACAGCAGTATGAAAAAGCAGTACTGACTGAAGTTATAAGAATGATACTTATGATAATCTGCAAAAGAACAATTGTGCTTATTTTGCTTTCAGTTTTCAAAGTGGTAAGATAATATTCTTCCAATTTCATACCACTTCAAGTGTTACTTTGATGTATTTTCAATTGTGATGCTGAGATGAGTTGGAATCAAAATATAAGAAGGCTTTTACAGGAGGCATGTCATTGCTCTACATGCTGTAAGTCATAAACAATACCATGACTCAATAGTTGTCTCCACTGAGCACTAAACAAGTGGAAAAAAGTAAAACTGTGGAAAGCTGGATCCATAATACTTGATCCCAGTGTTTTTCAATAATAACCAAAAGAAAAAAAGCTAGCTGTTATTAATGCAGAACATTCTTATGGGGCACAGAATACAATTTGAATATTAAACTTATTTATACTTTAAAAGTCAGCAACATATACTTAATGGGTCATGTTAAGCATGGACACAAGTTTTCTACAAACATTTCTAGATTACTCTGAGACCACAAATCCAATCCAGTCAAAACTGATGTCTCCACAATAGATAGTACTGAAAAGAATTTAAAAACATCTAACGCCTGTCTCAGTGACCATTTATGGTCTTCCCTCCTTTGGTGAAGCATATTCAGGCATGCCTAAGTTCAAAATTGGCCAGTGAGACAACCCCATCCTGAACCTCCAAGTGCAATCATAGTACAACCCACCCACCCCCTTCCAGAATATAGCTTCATGAACACATCACTGGGCATGGTGATTGCAGAAAAAACAAGATTTCCTGATTCACTGTAAAAGTTGGAGGCCATTCTTCACATTCACTCAGTGGAAGTGCATCTATGAAGCAATGCCTAACACAGCAGTGGGTGCGGAGACTGTTACGTGTGCAAGTACACCTTACATAAAGCAAGGCTCTGAGACAGGCTGTGTGATGGCTGACATGCAAATTGCCACAAGACAAGGAGCAGGTGAAAGCAATGCAGGATACAACGGGCATCTTGTAAAGAAATCTTAGGTTACAAGGGTGAGACTAGCCGGTCAGTCCTGAAAATTGATTGGTACAGGTAGTCCCCGGTTTAAGAACGAGTTCCATTCCCAAAGTCCGTCCTTAAGTCGAATTTCTTAACCCATGGTAAAAACACCCAGTTTAAGGACAACCCATAGTTAAGAACGGAGCCTACTGTAGCAAAATTTGAATTCAATACACAATGATTCGAGTTAAATACACAATGGTTTGAGTTCATTACACAATACTACTTATACAGCATTATACAATAATACTGTTCTGGATTACATACAAATTCGACTTAAGGACAGTTGAACGGAACTCGTTCTTAAACTGGGGACTATCTGTAATTCTCAGAAAGGGGAAAAGAAATGGAGCGACCCTGAAAGCAACCCTATGAATATAAGCAGGCTTTTGGATACGAAAGGAAGGAAGGATGAGTAATTAGAAATATCTAACCAGCATGTATTTTTAGCCCTCTGTATGCTGCTTTACTTTCAAAGGCTTCAGTTGATACACATGCCTTAAATGGGGAACTGTACAACAAGAGGCAAAAGGCTTTCCGAAGTCAAGCTCAACCATCACACAGCCAGTCAGTGACATAGCTATGGTGACCTCTGATGTGTATTTGAAGAAATCAGTTTCAAATTTTACATTTGAAACCACTTAGCTTTTGTGCCCAGTGGGGTGGGGGAGTGAGGGAGGTTAGGAGAAACAAAACCCATTCCCCAGCTTATGAGACTGAAATCTCTTTCCCGACACCGTGCGTCTCCGGGATGTTTGCAGAACCCAGCCCTGGGATTCTGTGGAGACAAAGAAGCATTTACGGGGGGGAAAAAAGTCTTGTGTTTCACATTGAGAGCGTGTGGACCTTTGTACGCAGTCCACAGCTGTATAAAAAGAGTAGCTCTGTCATGTGTAGCCTTAGCATGCTGCAAGAGATTCGAAGACCACATTTACCCAGGCAAAGCAAAAAAGAAGGAAATTCCTCCTCATTTTGCCAAAGAATCCAAACCAATGGAAGCAAAGGGCAACAAACAGCTGTTCTTGAACCTCTGGTCTCCTACATTGCTGCATGCATTTCCATCCTGCGTTAGGCCGTGCTGCTGCTGGAACAGGGGGTGCTTTGTGTGCTGCCAATACTGTGGCCTGCACTGCTGTTTTCGGAGGGTGGCGGCGATGTGGGAACCTGCTGTCTTCCTGCTGGTTCTCCTGGAGGAGAGGAAGAAACAAACAAAAATCAAGCACTGAGTTACTTCTACTGCCCTCGCAATGTCCTGACCACCCTGAGAAAGAAAGAAGGAAGGGAGCGGGAGGGGGAGGGGGAGGGGAGGGAACAAGGTTCTTCAATTCTCTATCATTTAGCAAGGTATCCTTGCTCTTGTTCTAAGCAACTAAACAAGTGTTTCTCAACCTTAGCAACTTGAAGATGTGTTGACTTCAACTCCCAGAATTCCCTAGCCAACATGGATTCTGTAATGAGTGTAACTGACTGCCCCCAAATGTATTTGGGGGCTAATACATTTTTGGCAGCAGGAAGTAGAATCTAGGTCAATTTTGGGGGGGGGGGGGTAGTGCAACCAAAACAACCTTTTGAGTGCATCCTGGATTTAGTACAAGCTTCTCATTTATTAGGTCACTTTATGTATCCTTTCTTCTGTCCCACAACTTTAGGTGCGCAAAGCTCCTTTCCTGACATTGTAAAAGCTATCTCTAGGTGAGAAAAATCCTTTTCTCCAAGATGGTTTTTTGCAACCCTTTCTTAGCTAAAACCAAAACAAAACCAGGGAACATTTAGAAGGGAAACGCCACCGATTCCTATATAGTCAAGTCCGCTGCTTTCATTCCCTTAATAGGGCCCCTCAATCTTTCTGCCAGGAAAGTGATCTGCAAAATGTAGAGCTGGCCTGCATCCCCTGTTGCTGGGTCCTATTTCAGCTACGTTGTCACCCATGCTGTAAACCACTCTATTACGCAGAGCTGTGCACCAACCTCATCTTATCAGCTGCAATCTGTATATATTTTGCTCTCACTCTGTGTAGATGAATACCTTTTCATCTCTGGGGAAAGCGGCACGCACAGCTGTCAACATTTGGATGCCAAAAAAATACCGTCTCATGTTTTTCCCTCCCCCGTTTCCTCTTTCTAGACAACTTTCCACAGATGCATTTTTTCCTTTTCAACTATGGGGTTATGCCCCTTTGTCTCAGTGGCACAGATCTCTGCTGGAATTTCAGTCTTTCAATCTCCAGCATCTCCCCTTTTCAGGGAAAACAACCCTTGGTTTTTCTCTGTCGAACAGACTGTATTTTCCAACCACTCACCTATCACTATTAAAATACGTAAATACCGTTACAGGCTGAAGATAAATTTGACTAGTCACTACTGCAAGGAAATCTGAGTATAAATATGTGCTACAGTGGATTGGGTGAGTGCCAGCCCAAATTTCACCCCTCCCTGATTCCATAATACAACTTGCCATCAGGAGTTTGGTATTTTTCAAACATGCAGATAAAGCAGATGAAATGTGTCAGTTTACGAATTGCGACTATTATCAATGAATCTTAAGACTTATCATCAATGAGGTTTTGGCAGGTGACTGTTCCTAGGAGTAAGGGACACTGCAGGAACCTTCTAAGGACAAAATGTACCATTTTAGGCAACTTGGTAAAGTAGATTGTTTCTGAAAAGGGTTCTTACCACCATGTGTCAGAACACTATTTAAGGTGGAAGTTTTCAGAAATGTCTCTATCCCACCTATAGGTCATAAACAATCTTTAACCCACTTATAGGCATATACTGTATATAAGTGCAACAGCCTGTCCTCTATTTTTCACACTGAGGAAGCCTGCCAATAAGGCTCCCTTTCAAGGCGATCTGACTGTTTGCTTTGCCATCCTCATACGCCAAACATAATGTGTTGCTTTCTCAATTTACTTCAGTCAGATCTTATTAAACGGAGTCTTCTAAGTTTCCCACCCAAATTATTGGGGGGTGGGGAGAGAGCAGGTTGAAATATTCTTGTTATTTGAAAGTAGAGAGAGATCTTCAAATATGCTTAATAGGAAAAGTTACATTTGAAACAGCTTGCTTTGAGTTCAGACTAATAAATAATAGAGTGTTCTTGGCCCTTTACACTTGCCGGATGGACTTATCACGTACAAGGAAGGGGGTAGGAAGAGGGGATCTGCAAAGGAACATGCTTTTCGTACCTATTTGCTGAGAACTCTCGGGACATGAGCAAAACTTTTACTTCTGAAAGAGCCACAGTATTCAAACTATGTATAAATGAACATGAACGTTCTGTATAAAAGCCTAGCCAGTGTATTAAGTCACTATTGAAAAATAGCTCAAACAAGTCTATTGTGCTGTTTCCCCCCACCAAACAGGCAAGGAGGACTTAGGGAATTATGCACCCCCCCCCCCCCCCAAAATTCCCCAACCTCTTCTTCCTGCAGAGGAAAAAAAAGTGGATTAAAGTAGTACAGCAATCTAGATGCAAAGGACAAAATGTGATTTGGAGCAAGTTTGGGCATGCATGTTGCATCTGTTGAAAATACCTCAAACCAAAATACGTCTTGCCAGGATCTCATTTCAGCTGTAAAAGATAACCACAAGAGCCCAGGAAAAGACCTGCTGTAAGATACTCCTGGTCATATTTTACTCTTTGAAACCAGACCTCTGCAGAGCCCCAATGTGGATATTGCGGGAAGGTACAAAGGGTTAAATACACACATTTTCCCAGCAAATTCAGAGTCCCCTTGATTTGGGGAATTGTTGTGGAAATTTTACTAGGATCAATGCATTCACTGATAGTACTCTTGGCTTTGAACAGAATTCAGCTTTCAGTCATAAATCAACATTCCTTTTGGTGATCTGAAGAGTCTGTGAAAGAAATTCTAACTCCTAAGAAACTTGTCCATACGTTTCCATTCATTCGTATTTTCTTCTTTGTACTGGTTTCTATTCATTTTTATGTGTCAAAGCTTGAGAAACACGTTATATTTCCATATGTAATAACAGATAAAAGCTTAATATAGCAACCCCTTGGCTGACCATATCTGAACTTGCTTTTGTTTGATTGATCTTGGCTTTCTTGAAAAGCCGAAATCAATCAGTCTCCTGAACACATACTCTTTCTCTTTCTCAGCAGCTCAGTTAGGCTGGTTTACTTACCTGGGTTTTCTCTAACAACTTGTACATAACCAAAGCATGGATCTAGCATTATACTCTTCACAATGCAATGCTACATATGGCTCCTCAAAAGAAGGCTTCAGGAATTCAATGAACCTTACTTCCAGATATCTCTACTAATACATGTTGATATGAATGCCAATTAACACATTTAAATGGTTTTCCATCTTCCATTCAGATGCAAGATACATCTGAAGTTGAAGTCCATACATCTTAAAGTTGGCAAGTTTGAAAAACACTGCTATAGTCATTTAATGTGTTAGATGAATATTCTCCACATTTGAATTTCTATTGTTTGAAAAGAAACCTTTTTAACAACAAACCATTGATCAGGATAGTCATCTATATGATCCTTGAGGGGCTTTTATTATTCAAGGCAAATCAATGGCTAGTGAAGATGGCCAGAGTTACAGATATACTGTGCAATTTGGGGAAAACGTCCAACTCACCTGTGTGGGAATAGATAAACCATAAAGCTCCTGTCAGCAGTGCACCTATCACAAAAGCTGCAAAGGCAATTCCCACAACTGTCAACGTATCCAGGCCGTAGACAACAGCTGTGAAATTCAGAGGTTAGGGAGAAAAAAATCAACACATTTAGAATATAAAACCAAAGATATTTTACTTGCATTTAGAAAGACGAAACAAAAAGTAATGGCATTTTTCCCCCTGGGTTGCATTTTGTAATCAGGACTTGGCACCTGTTGGGCTCACCAAATTTGCCTTGAGCTCCTCTTGCTCCAAACAGGCTCATTCTGTCCCTCCCTCTCTTTCTGGCCCATGTCCTGCTTCACTCTCTGCTATCTGTCTGGGATGGTAAGCAGCAGGGTTCCTCAACCTTGGCCACTTGAAGATGTGTGGACTTCAACTCCCAGAATTCCCCAGCCAGCCATGCTGGCTGGGGAATTCTGGGAGTTGAAGTCCACACATCTTCAAGTGGTCAAGGTTGAATAACACTGGTGAAAAGTTGACAGAACAGTAAAAGTTCAAGCCGCAATTTGGATTCCGGCAACTGTTGACCACCCAACAGGAGAAAGCTGGGTTGACAAAAGCTGGTATGGAGATTTTGGGTCACAATGGCAACCCAAAGCCTACTCTACACTATTTAATATATATTTGTTTAGTGTGGCCCATATTCCACGGGAACAAAGCAGGGAAGCAGGATGCTGTTTAAAAATGTAGCTATGAACAGCCTCTGCTATGAACAACTTCGACCAGTTAGGTTTCCTGCTGATTTCTGCTTGTTTTTAAGTTGGAAAGACTAAAATAACTGACTTCTCTAATTTTAGCAGCCTTATTTTTGAATGCATATATCCCTCATACTTGTGCCTTTGAGGTAAGGCAGGATAAACTAATTCAAATAATTAAATAAGTACTTTGCCAATTTTGTTCCATCTCCCCAACGTCTTCAGCGTATTAAGTGGGGAGCGGAAAGACCGTCAACCAAGAGGGAATGCCAACTTGAAAGTCAGCAAATACATAAATAGAAACAATTGTTTTTCACATCTGGCAGCAGTTTTAATTACGGAAATCAGTTCCAGGCTGTAATATTGAGCCCACTCTGGGAGAGGCAGGACAATTTGTATGAGTGTGCGTCTGGTTCCTGAAAGCATGGCTTTGAACATGTGCTAAGCAACTGCAGCCACTTCCAGCCATTCTGAACTTTCACTTCTTTTATGCAAGGAGACCTATGGCATGGAGCCTAATTAATTTTTATTGAGGTTCAGCCATACACCTCACATTTCCACAGTCTCAAGCTTATCAAGAAACCAAGGGCACTTTCATTTGCCACTAATTTCACTGGAAGGCCATTCTGAGATGGAGGGCTGGCCATCTACCCCTGCTTGACTCTATCAGCTGACGGCCCACTGTCAGAGACACTGCTTTCTTCGCCACCACAGTATTATGTATACATTGTTTTATTTTATTTATGAGGGTGTTGTACAATTTCATTTCTACATGGCCTGCACAAGCCTGATCTGATTTAAAAAATAGCATGGTGGGCTTGCACAGGCAAAGCAGCAAGTGAAGAGAGAGACCGTGGCTCTAACCATCTGTGAAGCCCATCTACCAGTCACCACAGTTTTATTTATTGTTCAGATATTGTTTAGACATTATTTAGTTTTATTTATGGGTAATATTACACAAATTTACTTATACTTGGGCCAAGATGGATAACTCTTTGCTTAAGCCCCTTTTCCAGAGCAAATATCTTGAGACTCAGTGGCAAGCAGTGTATTCCAGAGTTAAATGGGAATTTGAACCTGAGGGTCTACTGTCTCTTTAGCAGCTTCCCCACATGGGTTTTCTATTAAAAAAAACTTCACTATATAACTCATATATTCAAAAGGTTTAGAATAATTCTCAGTTCAGCTATTCTCTGTTAGGTTTCTAGATGTAGCTCTCTAAAAGAGGGAACCATATATACTTACACGGTAACCCTTCAGAAGGTTTCAAGTGGGCGGATTTATCTGCCAAAAGAAGGAGAGGGATAAATAAGATTACTTATCTAGCAGAATTTTATGCACATCAGAAATTCTTAAATAGAATATGTAATATAGTAAGAAATCCAGTTAAAACTGATCAAGTCTGAGGGCATAAAGAAGGGGAAAGAAAATCCTTTCTGTCTCATTAACTGTCTCAGTGGAATAATCTTGAAAAATGTATGCAACAGAAGTTAGCAGGCACTGTCCAATTATTGCCAACTAACAAGTACTGGCTTTTTCTGTAAATAATTCCCATTTCACTCTTGGGGTATTATGATAAAATAGATGTGGTTATCCCAAAGACCAAGGCAGTAACTGAATGGGACACACGTAGATCCTAGGCAGTGAAAGTATACAGAGGCAAAATAATTTTACTCCCAAAAGAGTCTGCATAAAACAGTTTCTCCCAATCCAGAGATCTTTCAGAAGTGTGGATTTCAAAGCCCAGAATTCCCTTGTCATCATAGTCATTGCTGAGAGATGAAGCCCATAGATCGGGAGGACACTCTGATTGGAGAAGACAGGCATGAAGTCTGTGTAAGTTTTAATAGTCACCAGTTTACCAAAATCATTACTGATGTTCATGTAATATATTAATATATAAAACATATATTTGCTAGTTGTACAATCTTCCATATCCTTAAATATGTGCTGCTCCCCACAGCTTTAGGTCAAAAGTTTCTAAATATGTTCCTAATTTCACTAGGATTGAATTCACTACAGCAATGGTGTCTTCCACATAATCCAACCTTGTAACATAATAAAATCTGGAAGGATTTGTTTTCTCTTAGACATGCAACCATATCATACTTGATCACCATTAATGGGAGTCACGTGTGTGACATGTGGAGAGAGAGGAGAGTTGTGGAACTGAACATTCTGTTCTGATTCTGTATCTATGGCGCCTCCAAATTTCTTTATTTGGCTTCTAGTGCAGATCTAACAGGAATGGATCCAATAATATGGTTTGTAACAATACATACAACAACTGGCCTGTTTTGCATCAAAATCAGTGATAACTAATGTCTTGGAGATACAAATGCTCTTATTTAGTTGCTATCATTTCTAAGCCTTACAAATTTGCTCTTAGTTTGTAATGACAGTTAACTTCAAGGGCTGCTTGATTCATAATCAAGAGGGTAAATGGCAGCAAAGACACATTGTGTGTATACTATATGCTGATGCCATTTAAGCTGAATGTCTGAAAAATTCTGGGACTCATTCCAGTAAACATCCTACAATAAATCTTACCAGTCCTTAGTGCTCAATGTTCATTATCAAACTCTTTTCTTATCTAAAATAAGAAAAATCTAAAAAGATCTACAAAATATCTGGTTCAATTTAAACTACTGAGGCACTAGATTCCTCGGAGAGTTGAACCCAAGTGACATCAATTCTTGCTTATCCAATGGGGTATTTTGCTAGCTATTGAAATTCACAAGACTCTATGGATATGACCAGAAAAACACAAAAAAACAAGCATTTTAATTGCATTGCGCATGGAGACCAAATCCTTCTGTGTTGTCCTCAGTGGATTCATTTGTGTCAAGGATAAAGATTTGCAAAACTCCTCGCAGTCTCAAACAGCTAAACAGAAACAGTTGTTCTTCACACACCCCAAGCAGTACACCATGGTATACCATCAACTGCTTAAATGCCAAAGCAGCACTCTCTAGGTGCCTGAGGTTAAAGTATTTCTGATCTTTAGCTTTTAAAAAATCTCCCCTAGAAAGCATTCCAGAATTTCAAACAGTCTTTGCATGCAAGGGAAAGATTTTGATCTCCATCTGAAACCACTGAAACCCTCTAATTAATGTGCCATGTCAACACCAAATGGGAGTGTGCAAGGCTGAGGTTTTAAAAATAAGTTTAAACGCTCATGCTTGCTGCTGTTGCTAGAGGGGCCCAAAGAAAGGCTATTTTCATATATAAATGCATTGTTAGCTGTATTCTCAAGCTTTTGCCATACATATAAATCCACCCTGATTTTGAAAACATTGGTCCAGCTTCAGCTTGGTTAGCAAAGGTTGTGGGGCTTGCCATGTTTGATCAACCTTTCCTTTTTCAGCTGTAGTTTATATTCATCCTTTGCTACATAGATTATGTATAGATTAGGGAGATTATGTTTTGTAATTTTCCACCATTTTTCCAGTCATGATTGGGGGAGGAGGTGGGGAGAGAAAGCACAACAGTGATTTCTTTAAAAAAACAACAACCGAAGTTGAAATCTAGGATGAATAAGATAATGTTGACTTAAACAGCTCTTTCCAAGCTGGTAGCCATTGTCCATGTGTGTGTTGGGACTGTATATTCCATAGTCCCCAGCTAGCAGTAATGCCTGAATAATTTGGGACAGAGATCACAATTTTGGATGTAGACTATGTTCTGTCTTATCAACGTGTTTCCAACTACACAATGAAAAGAGCCTTTGTATACAACTTCAGTTGATAAAAAAAAATGTTCATTGCACTTAGTTGCAGAGAGGCAAAAAAGATATATATTCATGCAGTATTTCAGTTTTTGGCAGCTTCAGACAAAAAGTAAATTAAAAGTTAGTATACATCGTACAGGATTGTTTCTTTTCTCATATAAGGGGGGGAGGGAATATATTGAACTAACAATATATTGAGGCAGACAAGGGTTTCTTTATAATGTAACCCTCTTCCTAGTTCTACCTGTGCAAATAATTTTTGCTAATCCAAATGACTGCAAATTTTCTTTACTCTACAAAAAACAGTCATATGTTCATATCCGATGGATTCAACTGATTAAATTAACTAGCTAACTGAATTAGGTGAATTTAATTAGTGGGTAACCTTGGAAAGCCTTAGAAAACTAAATTCTAAATAATGTGAGAAAAGCTATTTTAAAAAAAGCTATTTTTAAGACAAGCTATTTTTAAGAAAAGTAATTACGTGGAAAAAAAAGTCAATATAGAAAGTAGAAATGTGGCTTGTGGTCCTCAAGACATGAAGCACCAGAAAGCAAATTCCATGGAGTGAAAAGTTTCACCCAAGCAGATGGAAGCTAAGGAAGTTCTCATATACAACAAAGGATAAAAGAGGACAGATCATTCCAAGGATAATCTAGAGATATGTTAATTATATATTTCCTCCTCCTGAAAAATAGGTTAACCCTCATACAAATATAAGGATAAAAAGAAATGGTCCCCTTAAGATAATCATTTCTAAATATATACAGGCATTTTCTTTGTGGCCGTAGCCTTTATTAACAAAAACACACCATGCTTTAGAATATTTTCAATACATTCGAAGTTCCACTCCAATTACAATGGTTAAATAAGTATTTACAGCCCCAAAGAAAGAAATTATACAGCTTTCACAGTGCCTATAGCGTAATGAACGGCTGGAATCAATTGTGTAGCATTATTTAATGTTTATGAATTCCATATTGTTATATAGAATCAGAATACATACCTTCTACGAGTCCTTGGCCAAATTACATTTGAAACAAGATTTAAGGAAAATAAAAGTGCAAACAAATCTTAGTGTTCAAAAAATGATGCTGCCCTATAGAGCAGGAACAACAATATGCAGAATGCAAAACTGCATGTGCCTGGAGGCAAATTTTTACAGAGATTCAAAACATATTCAGTACCTTCTGGCTTCCCTTTAGTTATCACAGCAAGAGGTTTGGTGAAGGTTTTCTTATTCTGCATCATTGCAAGGATCATATCAACATTGAGAAAGGTGCAAGCTTCATCTGGAAGGACACACTGCAGGATGGAGACAACAGGCAGCTGGTAAGATCAGGGACTCACTGAAAATATTTATGTTATCAGGGCAGATGTGCATCATCATCATCATCATCATCCGTGGTATTTAGTAATATTTACCCATGAAGGAACACAACTTGATAAAAACATTTTCTAAGTCCTATTGCAAGAAGTCCCCTCAGCTGCATTTCAACTTTGCCTAGATACTAGGGTTACTTAAAACTCTACCAGTCCTCAAGGCTGCAGAAAGTCTCTTCTCTGTGATGTCCATACCAATCCACATGTTGCTTCACAAGTGCTTTGAAAAGGTTCTTCTGTCTCCCACCCCAATTGCTATCTTCATTAGCACAACTCACTCCTGCACTAGATGATAAGACTAGTCAGAATGATTATTTATCTACTCTATGACTGTTCAATTTTTTTTTTCCTGAGTGAAAAAGTAGTATTTCCCATTTAGAAAAGATGCTGACTATCTTAACGTTTTGGAACAAAGAGACTTTTCCCTGCTTAGAGATGTTTACTACATCTATAAAATAAATACTCTGTGTGAGATAAACAATAAAAAGAATGCAGAAATTAAGTTTAAATACTCATTTATTTTCCTTCAAAATCCTCTGAAGCAGGCCAAGCTAATAATTCACCAGTGGGGGTTCAGAAACAATAGCATTATTTTATCTCAGCAGGATCTGGAAAATTAATGCAAATGCATTGTTTACAACAAATGCTATGAACACTGAACAGTGTCAATAAATCTGAACCCCTTCAACAATAGAACACAGTTTCTATTTATCACCTGTAATCATTTAGTGGAAAATATGTATCATGTTGTCAAGAGCTACAATAGTTTTCATTGGGAAAACTCAACAAATATTCTCCCACTGTTGTTAATTGCAATTATTCATAACTTTTTTAACCTTTGGAATCTATGCCAATGACAATTTATACCAAGTAGCTTCAGTTCACCTAAGTTCAGGTGAGTTAACCTAGTGGTTAGTGACTTCTTAAGAGAATTTTTCAGCTCCCAGAGATTCCCAGCTGACATGGCACACTGGCTACACTTGATGAGCTGAAGTCCAACAATAAGGAAAACACAGATTGGATGAGATGAATGGATTATGAGGATAATTGATAGAGGCCTGGCTTATATGTCTATAGAACATTCTGGGAAAACACTGAATATTCTTTAGAATAGCAACCTAATCTTAGCAAGGGGGGGCAAATACTTCTTGACGATTACAATCTAAAGTCTTACTACAGAAGATCTTCCAAAACTGATTGTTCCTTCTGATTCAAATGCTTTCACGAAACTGAGCTGTATATATTATTCTTTTTAAAAAGTTTGTTTTAATATAAAGAAGGAGGAGGAAAGGAGGAGGAAGAGGAGGAGGAAGCATAGAAAGGGGGGGACACAACAAAATACCTATTAGGTTACATACAAAAAAATATCATTCAGCCACATTTTAGTCAAACCATTAATCCTTGACCATATGAAATTATATTCATCAATCCTTCCTTTATGCTGTAAAAGAGCCAACTCACAGACAGAACGTTCATATTATACTACACCTCAATATTATAACAGCCCAAAATGCAAAAGAGTAGCTTCATACTATACAAGCTATTCTCGAAAAGCTCACAGTTTGTCATACAGAAAATGTATTGGTTAACATTAACTGTTGCTAATTGGTTTAATCAACCAGTCACACTTGTAACTCCTTTGGCTGCACTACTGTGTAAAGTAGCTTCCTAAACTTGGCACTCTTCAGCTATGCAACTCCCAGCAATGGTGTAAGGCTGGGCTTCTTAAACTAAGGGCCATGACCCCCAGGAAGTCATAAGCAACTTGGGCAGAATCAGTTTTTTTTTTTTTTAAACCTGGGCTTACAGAGGCAAAGAGGGAGCATGGCAAGATTTTGCTCCTTGCTTTGTCTGAGCAAGCTGGCTGTTGGCTGCAGGTTCATCCAGGCAGAACAGGAGCAAGTTTTGACAACTCTCTCTAGGGCTGTCAAACTCTTTCTGCACTTTGATCTCTACCTTTCCTGTTCAAATCTGCAGCAGGTAGTTGCAGATTGCAAAGTCTGCGACCCTCTGTGATTTCTAGATTGAAATTTGATTGTTAAGAGTAAGTGGTACATCTAGTTCTTGCCCAACTCTAACCCCAAGAATATCATTAGTTTTATTCATGTTGCATTTTAGTCCTGATACTGCAAAATTTGAGAACCCTGGTTTTCTCTATTTTCTTTTTCAGTGATCACATTAAAGAAACAAATTCTTAATTTCATCAGTTTTGTTAATCTGTCAGAGTCTGTTGCAATATAGGTGTGTCATATTATACATAGTTGATACTGTCAGAAAAGAATCTATGCACACCTTTTTTCTCAGATCTGCAAGTTAAACCACAACCAACCAGGTTTTGGCCTAAGTTTTATCTTAAACTCTTAGTGATGGCATAGATTACAGAACAAAGTAATTATGGGTGTATGTGTCTGTGTGTGTATGCGTGTGCATGTATGTGAGAGAGAGAGAGAGGATTTTTTTCACAACTGACCTTAGCCAATCCTTGAGCATCTTTTTCTTTCTTTGTGCATAAGGTCACCTCACAGTGCAGAAAGAGAAGAGAGCTGTTGAATGTGGATTTGAATATGAAGCTAAAACGCTTTTTGTCTGTCTGTGCATTTAACATGGGAAAATTAGGTTTTGGAACATTGTAGAATTTTACAGACTCATCTTTGGGACAAACATTTTCGATAATGGTATACTCTGACATTCGATCAGGATAGGAATTTGGCGAAATAAAGCAAGTTTGGATTGCAAAGCCCAGGGATCTCTCAGCCTTTGTCAGAGAAATCTGCATGAGAAAGAAAAAAAAAAAGATTATGCTACATTTAGTGTTTTGAAGACTGCAGAGCAGTACTAATAAAGAAAGTTGGTCAGTCAGATGTTGAATACCTTGGTTCCCCCTCCCACCTGGTCAATCCACTACAGAATTAGGAAACTTATCATTCCCCCACAACACAAGGGATTTTAAGAGTTATAGTCCAAAATATCCAGGAGACACTTTTTCTCTTATGGCAACCATCTTTTAAAGTGGAATATGGAATCATAGTTTCACAGGTTTAATGTTCTAAAAGTCTTTGTTATGCTAAGTCATGGTTTCTTTAGGGTTTGTTAAATCAACCTTAATTGGCTGGGTTCATATATAATGCTAAGTCAAATGAAAGCTAACTGCATTCTATTTTAGCATAGGGTGAACTAATTACTAAAAGGAATTGTATTCTTTTAAAGTGTGGTGATGCAGACTTGGTTGAGTGTAGATCGGTGTGGATGTTAGTTTTTACACAGTCAAAAATAATCCACTTGATACTAGTACAGGACATTAAGGAACAAATAGAAATTTTATCTTCTGCCCTTTACATAGAAAGCAAGAGAAAGAGATGAACATTAATTGTATATACAGAGTTTGCATGTGATGCATAGCAATTCTCGGACATTTTTCATAATGGCTTCTATATACTGTAGGAGGAGAGCTGTGTTAGTTTATGGTAGACAGAAATCAGGAGGAGTTTGGTAGCACCTTCTTACACAAACAACTTTAATCAAAAGGCATAAGCTTTCATAACTCATGTCATTGTTAGTAGGTTATGAGGATGTAGTATCAGATTAGAAATGCCCATGTAATTTAGGCTAGTGTCAAAATAGAACTGAGGAGACCATAGTTGTTATCTTCACACTTATGAAGCTTGATCTGTTCCTTTAGGCCAGTCTTTCTCAGCCAACCTTACCTCATAGCATTTACTATAAGAAATAGGATAAGAAGGAAAGAATCATGCATGCTAATTTTTTAAACTGTGTGTGCCCATGCATGTTAAATCAGTTTTGCCTACAATTTGGAAGAGAAAAACATGAAACAATGGAGTATTATTTTCATGAATGACTGTTATTTCATAGGAGACTTGATGAGGAAGACACACTTTTTGCACTGGACTTGCCATACTACAAAGATTCTTTGGTCTTTACCACAAAAGCATTATCTTATTCAAGATCTGTACAATTTCCTTCTTCAGAAACCACAAGAGAACACATCTGTCTGCCAGAGGCAATTGCACCAGGCCAGTTTAGGACATGCAAGAACAGACTTTGCTCAGCTTCCATGTTCCTGAAAAACATTTCATTGATTTCTGAGTTCAGTACCTCAACAAAAACCTGGCTGTTCTCTGCAACAGAGAAGAATCCTTGAATTGGGGTACGAAAAAGGTCCGTCTCATACAGTTCCATTCCAAAGGTGGCATTGCCAACACGTATTTCAGGTGGCCAGAACATGGGAACCTTTGGGGCTTTCGGTTGATGGAATGTGCAATTGAACTAGGCCAAAAAACAAGATAAATTTATTTAAGAAGACAGAAAAATAAATAAGGGGAGGCAAGAAACAGGTTGTGCACTGCATGTGGCCTCCCAATTACATTTTTATAGTCTATAACCCCTTACAGTCCTACTGCTAAAACACCAAATTTCAGCAGCATAGTCTTCTGCCATTTTATTTTTTAATGTTTTAAGCCTTAGGTTTGAACTAAAATATCAAAATGAGTTGGAATCCTAGTTCCATCCTGTCAGACAATCTCTCCAGAAAAACCCAGATCATTTCAAGTGTCACTGAGTCACGAACATTTTTGAAAGGGGAAAAAAATCAAGCTTTCTTCAAAACTGACTTTCTCTCCACTGCTTTGATTCAGAATGATGTTCTCTTCTTATCTTGTTTTCCTGTCTAACCCTCTCATGAATGGTACCATAAAGTCCTTGTGAATGCACATATCTGTGCACACAAACAAACAATACTCTCTGACCTTACTAAAGCAGCAATTTTAAATCTTCCCTAAATCTATGGCAAGAAAGACAATCTTACATATAGACATAACCAAACAGAAATAAATGTTTTGGTAGGGCTTATCATTCTGAACAAAGAACAGACTGTGAGATAGAAGAAATGAAGAAACCCAGAAATATTGGCTGAAGGGAAGCTTTTATTAAAACCAAAAAGCATATTTGGAAAGAAAAGGTTTATTGGGGAAATACAAAGACTATTCATACTTTCATAGCATGAAAAAAACTGATATTGTTTTGGAATCGGAAGGAGAAGGCTAGTGCTCTAGTTCCTGATCCAGTAAAAGACATATAATGCACAGGTACATGGAAAAGTGTTCTGCTTCCAATCAGCCTGTGCATCATAAAAGTTGTTTACCAAACAATTTGAAAATTGAAGTTCTAAGAAATAATCGTATCAGTCTTCTGAATTCTCAAGACAAATGATGGATAATCAATACATACCACAACTATTACAGGTTGACTGGAAAAAGTGATGTCAGATTCATCTGTGTCCCCAGGGAAACCATTATCGCCTGATTCCATGTCTTCATAATCAACCACCCAACCACTGGCTTCGGTTGATGGTGACAGCTGGATAACAATCTTTAACCAAATGGAGAAAGGGAAAAAAACCCAACTGTCAAAGCTGTTTTGGGTCCTGGTTCCATCTCGCCTGTCTCCTTGATCAGATATGCAAAGAAAAGTTGCTTATGGGAAAGATCTAATACTACTGGAGCAATCTGTTACCTGGTCTTTCAAGCTTATCCTAGCTTTCCATGCAACCATTGTTTGAAATGTTAGACCAAGATAAAAACTATGTTTATAGGAAGTAGCCCTTTCTTTCCCAATCTTAGCCTCTTCCAGGGGATATGCTGGCTAGAATATTCCAGGATTTGAAGTTCACATAACTGGAAGCTGCCCAGATTGGTGGAAGCTTGTTTTGTTTTATGTATGCAAACAAAAGGAACCTGTGCAAAAGGCTGGCCTCACGTGCTCTTGGCAGGGGGATAGCTTAGGAACAGCACACCTTAAATGTTGCAGTTGATTCGAGTTTATTTAAACTGTGATTCTTACTTTGCACAGAGCATGTCAGGAATTGGTCAAATGTAAATGAATGCTGAATTATTCCTATTCTTAACAATACAGAATAAAAAGGGGGAATGCGTATGGCAAGTTTCTAAATGATGCTGAACATTGCTCCTGTAGGAAGTTATTGAATATTACAGTTAGAAATGGCTGCCCAAGGATCTGAACCCCTCACCCCCACCCCCACATCTTCCCAGTCAGTCCACTAATCTATTCATCATACCATTCTGGTAAATATGCATAAATACATTAGGCTTCTAAACCTGGAGTGTAACAGAAGTATCATATTGGCTTTAAAAAGCCATCTGAGTATTGGCATATAAATGAATACAGCAGCAGTTATACTTCTGTTTCTGGTAAAACTATAATATATACCACATTTCAAAAAAGTAATGGCTCATTGAATTGGACTTGCATATATCCTACTTTTCAATAATCATCATAACATTCAATAGGCAAAGAGCATTAACTTCGTACTATTTCAGTATTTTTTTTTTGAAAAATGCACATTAACAGTGAGTTTTCTTACTTCTTTTCTTTTGTATTTTTCCTCCCTGCTATACACATTTAAGTCTTTACTATTCCCAACGATGTTTTTTTTTAAAAAAACAAAAACAAAAACAAAAACCAAAAACCGTTTCCCATTATAACTCCCACATTGGGCTGGATTACTCATTTTCTGCTTGCTTTTCATACACAAATGTTCCCCACATATTCAACTCCTCTGAATTTCCTGATGGTGCAGCATTTCCTCAACTCAGTTCTACATTTGTTTGCTCAGACGACGGATGGTTGATATGCAAAAGGCACTTCTAAGCTTTTCAGGCATTTACTTCATAATTTTCTACTAGTTTCAGTGATACAGAAATTGATTGGAGTACTAAGAAAAATCTGTGCATTAGATTTCAGGTAGAAGATAAATAGTGGCATGTTTGAGATCAATTTAACATTTAAAGATAGCACTCCAGCTGCTGAGTTGAGATCCAGATGTATATTTTTCCACAGTCTGTTGATCTATAGTTTTTGTTGGGTACATCTCTAGATCCAGTGCCTAAAGCTCTAGCCAATAAAGGATTTTAAGTGGGATTTATTTTTTAAATTGGATCAGGCTATGTCTGATCAGGTTGCCTTAGCTATATTTGAGTTGGATAACAATTTTTTCTTTATTTGCCAACATTGTCACAATGTGCTGAAATTACAAAAGCCAACAGTCATGTTTGTTTACCTAAATTGGCCCGCATCCACCCAAGTCACAGTGAAAATGCTGAACCAGACTAAAGGTAAAAATCTTGCATGGGGCACGATAACTTGCATAGCTGCTTAGCCACTTGGAAAAATCAATTTCAACCCTTGGATTCAAATTTCCAGCACTGAATATACATTAATATTGAAATATATATTTAACATAACTCGCATATGCTAGGAAAATCTCAAAGAAAGCATATACAATATGATTTAACTTAAAATATAACTTATTTAGGAATTGTCAAGTTAACGTATCAGGTTTATCTTCTAAATAGGTTCATGCCCGCAGCTAATATTGAGAAACTACTATAATTATTCAAATACTCTCACCCCAATCCAAAATAACAATAACAATGATGAACTGAAAGATGTCAGATACAGTTCTCTTAAAAATATCTGTCCTTGTTCAGATTTTCTGATTTTTGCATACCTTTGCCACTGAATGTTATCAGAGTTTCATATATATCCTATTGAAACAGAATCTGTGTGACAAACTAATACCAAAGTTTCGCACTTGCTTCATATATCTCCTAAACAAAATCATCCAACAGGCAATGTGCTAGAATGAAAAATTAAAATTCTTTAACTCGTTGCACCACCTTTAGTTGTGCTAACTGCAATCAAACACTTCCTGTTCTCAGTGATCAGTCTTTCACATTGTTCTCTAGAAATTTTGGCCCATTCCTCCATGCCAAACTGCTTCAGCAAG
Source organism: Liasis olivaceus (assembly GCA_030867105.1). Lineage (NCBI taxonomy): Eukaryota > Metazoa > Chordata > Lepidosauria > Squamata > Pythonidae > Liasis > Liasis olivaceus. Next base: position 123,034,380 of record CM061350.1, on the reverse strand, counting down.
AAACATTTGAGGGTCTTCTAGCATGACCATTTCAGATCCTGCCGCATTTTTATTGCATGTTGGACGACTTTACTTCAGAAATAATAGACACAAGATCAGACCCTCTTTATAAGTCAATAGGATCCAGATGAAGTTCTCATAACTTTCAGGGACAAAGATATGCAAACATTCAGAAAATTGGAAGGGGAGCAAGTTCCATTTCACAGAACCGTATAGCCACATTTGGAGAATGGAAAGAGAAGCTGCCATCCCACCTCCTTTGCTAGTAATTAGCATTACAATACTATATATGATACCATGTACTTCTGTCAAATGATATTAGAAAGGCAATCTGTATAAAAAGAAGCAGCTAGGAAACTGTTCCTCCCATCTCATGTATTTTGCCCTTCAGTGTTTTTAGCTGTAAGTCTGGAAAGGAGATGTAGAGCAGATTTCACTAGCTTTGTATCAGAGAAATATCTCAGAACTAATTTCTGCTGCTCCTCCTGTTCTGGCTCCTGAGGTCTTCTAGGAGCTGAGAAGCAGAAGGAGAGAGTTGGGATTCTATCTCAGTATTAAGAGACTCACAGAGTTGAGATACACAGTGTTATCCAAAGGATAGGCAATCTGTCGAGTCCCGCAATCGTGCAAAGATGACTCTAGAATAAAATGGGTCCTGTTTGTCTTAGCTCTGCAATTAGGATCCAGCAGAGAGAGCTGCGTCCCAATGAAACCGCTAGCCTAAAAAGAAAGAGAACAAGATACAAGGTTGCACCGGAACCACTGATCAGAACTGCAAAAAACAGTGATAAAAAGCAACAATTAATACCAAGCATTTTCTTCGACATTGCAAAATTCAGTATGATCGATTGTGCTGTCACAATGAGTCTGAAATAGGAAAGGCAGGGCAGCTATCCAGCAGATAAGGAACTGGAAGACCAGTGCAAGCTTAGTCTACCCATTCAGTAGAAGGAAGTTTCAAGATCCTGAGATTGTAAAGTAGACTCGACCATTTCAGAATATAACAGAGAAATGTGATTTTTGAGATTCCCATCCAATTAGAAACAAAACAAAACTTCCTTACATATATAAAAGCTACCATAGAAGAGAGGAAGGCAGTAGAGTTTTCCATTTCCTCTCTCTGAGATTTCTACATGAATGGACATTTAAATGGAGGGGGATGTGAAAAAAAGAGACCAGCTGTTTGGAATGACATAGTCTAGGCTACCATCTCAGGACTATGACTTTATTCTCTTGGCTAGGCTTTGATCAGTATCTGAATCAAAAGCTGTTCTGCTCAGACTGTGGACTCAGGTGAGTGTCAATATCGTTTAGAGGCCAGAAGGAATACTAATGGCTCCTTATGTTGCAGAACTCCTGCTGAGCTGATTAGAAGATCATCCTCTGGTTTTGCTCTGTGGTTCTGCAGAACCGTATTCATCAGAACAAGCAAGAGGAGCCCCAAACAGTACAGAGCAGCTGTGACGGTACCAACCTGACATCAGTATGCATATGACCATGCAGAACCTAAAATAATCCTTCTTTAATTATTTTGAAATGAAATTAAAACAGCATGCTAACCTCCAGCGAGTCTTTTGCCACAGCTACAATCATGGATGTGTCATTACATTTCACAGACATGGCAACATCAACACTACCCTGCACTTCTTCTGGCTCTGGGTCTTTTGGAAGAAGCTGTTCAAAACCATGACTAGCCATGATTGTGTCAACGGTATCAGCTGATGGCAAGGAGCCTTGATTATTCTCATGAAGAAGACCAAAGCGAATGTCTTCACTGAAACGTGGGATTGGAGGGGGTTTAATGCCATGTAGCAGTTCCTTCAGCTCTGGTGGAAGGAAACGGTCTTCCTCATCATTCATTTCTTCTAAAGAAAAAGAGAAGTTAGAAGTAATAATTCCATTCAATTTATTCATAACTAGAGTCATGCACTGGCCTAGTTCATGCAGCATGTTAAACCATAGTGTGATTTCTTTTTTCTTTTTGGCTTTGCCATCCCAAGAAAGAAACTATGGCCTATTTCTTGCAACAAACCAATATTTGAGACTGTTTATGATTCCCAGCTTGTTTTAACCATGACTTGCCATTATGAATGTATAACTCTAGTTTATTCCTAAATTTGTTTTTAATTCAACTCAGCTCTTGTTGTTTCTGGCAGAAGTAATGAAGAGAAAAATCCCAGGAATTCACCAAATAAGCCAGGATTAATATGCTTATCTGCAAAATGGACTTTGGCTTGTTCCTGGCTTTCCCAACAAATCAAGGTTATAATAAATGCTGACTTAGCAGTATGCCTGAAACAGCTATTATGCTAAGAATGCCATTTAAAATACAATTAGGATCTGTCACTTCTCTTTCTTCACATAAAGCAATAATGAAGGCATTCAATTAGCAGGGTATGAGAGGAAGGAGATACAATCCTCTCCCTACCTGCAACCTGCCCAGTGCTGTTTCCCTCCTGAAAATCTATGCCCCTTTCAGTTCCTAGCACTTAGCACTTGGGGGGGACAAAAAGCAGCTTTGGCATGGTATACAAACTATGAAAGCATGAATTCCCTCAGCATCCTTAGCTCAGGGCAACAGAACATTTGAAAAATAAAATACAAAGCTGAGAACCATCTCACAAATGTAACATTCTGCACAATGCCTGTCAGGTGTCTTCTCAATTCAAGATCTCTGGAAAACTGACCAAGGAGAGCAAAATGATGCCATTGTATTTAATACCATATGATGTTCTTCCTTACCCCTATCCATGAGCTGTAGGTGGAACCTATTAGCAAGAGGTGCTTTTGTATATGTAGTAACTGGGTGGTAGCCGTGCTCATACGCCCAGGCGATCAAACTCTCATGAGAGGAGGGAATATCTAATGCTACGGTTTTACTCATTGCCATGGAGCGTTCAGTCTCTTTTCCAAAGCCAACACCATTTGCTGTCTGTATAAAAGAAAAAGAAAAGTTTAGGCCTGGACAGAGCTTTTCTTATCCATATGAAAGTTAATTTTTTAAAAATGAAAGATTTAGTTAACCATTACTTCATACCAAACTTTGCTTGCTTGCTCATTCATTCATTCATTTTGTACTGTTCAGTCAGAAGAACCCAATGTTTTCTTGTCCACACAAGCAATTTTACCAAAAGGAACAAAAATTACTGGTACTGTGTAAGGTAAGTTCAAACTATTGCAACTGAGGAATAGCCACATGCCAGAATCTAACTGCTTAATGAGATTCTTCTATTGATAACCATAACATATAAAATGGCTTTATGGATTTATTTCATCATATAGTGCATTTTACCATGGCTGCATGTAGCACCAGAATGAGATCCTCTATGCCAAGGGTTAACTGAGAGGAAATTCACAGTACCACAGCTTTCTGTAACCTGATGCTCTCTAAAGTATGTTTAAAGTTCAGTTCTCAGAATTTCCAGCCAGTAGGGGAAAGGACATAAAAGACAGCATAATGGTTCCTATGGCTTATAATTCATTAGTAATGATTGGCAAGGTATGAGAACCTCTCTCCTCTACCACCTGCCCTTATAAGACAGCAGGATTTGAATTAAATTGTAATTTTTAATATCAGAATATTTGGAGAATCAGGGGGGCATCTGCATAACTGAAGATCACATCAAAGTAATCCTTAAGTCTTTGAAAAAAAGTATATCCTCCACTATGGCAATGATCACAATTAGAGCAATAAATTAAAGACGGCAATAAAAACCAAACATCAAATATATATCCAAGTTCCTTTAACAGTCTGCAAAAAACTTCCAAGAAGCCCCAAACCCAGACATTTTAGCAATGTTGCATTTTAGCAGTAGCTGGAAAATGGTTACTTAGAAATCATACTGTGCTGCATAAAAATAAAAATATATAGAACTGAAGAAGGTGGGATAAGAGTAGGCACCATTTGAGTATAAAGTCCTTTGGTTCAACGTGCATCAGGTTCCTAGAAATGCTTTAGAAAGAGAACTGTTCAGTCTCTGCCTGTCACTGGCTTGGATTTTCAAGTTATTAAACTGAATAACTTAAGCTGTTGTAGCTCTATTCCCATTTATTTCATCCCTTATGGATGGGCAACCTTTTTGTTCTAGAAGGCATTTTCTCAGAGATACTCTGTTGAGAAATCATGATGAGCAGAACTGAAGCCCAGAGTGAAACCAAAGCCAGAGGCACATCAGACATGTATCATCTTGGTAGTGGGCTCCTTTTCCCTTTCTGACATCTCTCTTTTCTCCTTTCATTTTCTCACCACACCCTCTTTTCTCTCTTCCAAGCAACCCTAAGATTGCAGGTCATCCACCCCAATTCAGCAAGTGCTTTCTCTTTGCCTTTCCTTTCAGTAAAAGCCCTTCATAGTGCTATTGACTTTAAACATACATCTGAGTCTGAAGATGCAATCACACCTCCTAGCATGGTGTGCTTTGCCTTAAACAGCCTTATGTTGTTGTAGAGATCTGATTTTCTTGAGCAGCAAACCTATCACAAGGGTCATATGTAAACAAGGCGGCTCCAGAATTTAGGCTGCCTTGGTGTCCTCTGATAGGCCTAGCTGCAATGGCAGTGCTTCCACCAATTGTTTTCATTTTTCACAAGGCCCCAAGAAGGTCACTGTGAGAAATGAAAAGGACAGTTACATCCAGTTGCCAAAAGCTGCTCAGAATGCCACATTTTCACCCTATTTAAGAGAGGGCCTAGAACACAATCAATAGGAGATCCTAACACTATGGTGGGACCCCAACAGCAGCCAAAGAATGCCAAATGCTGATACTGGCCCTGTCAAAACTGGAGCTACAATCAGTGAGAAATACCCCATATTTAGAAATACTTCCTGTAAGATGCTAGGAACTACAGTACTGCTTTTATTGACAACTGGGGAGCACTGCTCTATGCAATTGTTGGTTTTATTGCACGCCGCCCACAGTCACATTTGTGAGATGGGTGGCCATATAAATCAGATAGGTAGGTAGGTAGGTAGGTAGGTAGGTAGGTAGATGGATGGATGGATGGATGGATGGATGGATGGATGGATGGATGAGATATAGATAGCTTCATTTATGTATGCATTCTTGGGAGCAGAAGTAATGTGATAGTCACTGAATCCCTTCAACTTTTAGAATTGTAAGTGGAACATACACAGGAACTCTGTGTATGTCACCTTGTGTGAGATGGGTGGCTATACAAACATGATAAATAAATAAATAAATAAATAAATAAGTGGAACCCTTTCCTTTCAATTGCTCTTGATATTTAAATAATGATGATAATAATAACTATTATTTAAAGACTTAACTTCTTACTAAATGAAGTGTTTGAAAAAAAGGTTCAAAGTCACTGTTTGCACAGAGCAGGATGCAATGCATCCCTCAGGTCGATGAAGGCTTTCAGAAATGAACACTGATCCATCCCTCACACAGTAGCAGGCTGCTTAGTAGCTAGGAGAAAACAAAGCACCAACAACATCAGCAAAAAAGGGGGAGACCTTTAGACAGCCATCTGTTATCAGGCCCTTGCTTGTTCACAGAAAGGCATAAGCTGTTAACAGCACTGTGCCTCCTCCAGACTGAGAAGCAGGGCTGTATCTACTTACAATGGCTTCCAATTTCCCTTTCACGTCATGTGATTTGATGACCCAGTTGACAGACTTTCTGCACTTGAGGATAAGTACAAGATCCCTGACAAGCGTGGTGTCTGGCCGAGATGGTCTGATGTCAATGATGATATCCACCTGGAAAGCGCTGGATGTGGAAAAGCAAGGCAGAGTGAGCCAACATGCCAGAAAATTTCAGCTCTCAACCTTCTTCCAATCCATCATGTTCCCAGTGTCTGGCCAGTAGATTAAAACACTGGAGGTTATCCCAGACGTCCAGCATGTGCAAAACAGACTGTTCCGTCACACTTGCTAGAACAATTTTAAATAACAATGGAAACAACATGCTTTTTACACTAATAATGCTCCTCAAAAGCTTGTCTTTCCTGTTTAAAGATTGCACATTCTCTCCATTTTGGTGTCAATTAAAGAAAACCACTTAGAGCTGGCTTTTCACACCTACACAACACAGTTCCCTCCTGTTGTATCAAAAGTTTTAAATATAGATTTATACCTCCATTCCTTTTGGTAGTACGAAACAAAAGTCACCTTACTGTATCCTGAAGTTACAATTTGGCAAAGAGCAGAATAACAGACTGAAGAGTTCAATCTGCTGGCTGGATTTTAGAAGCAAACTCTACATATGCAGAGTTACTGAATCTTTGTACCTCATATTTTAAATGGTATATAGATATGTTAGCTTTGTTGCCAAAGATTTTGTTGCCTGTTTTAAATCAATACCCAACTCCTTGCTCTCCAACTCCTGTGAGCCCTTCTCCCTCCTCTCAACCCCTTTACAACTTTGTAGTATTCCCTTCAATCCCTTGGACTACTATTCGTGTCTCTTTATGCCACCCCCATAAAACTATTCAACTCCACAAAAATGTGGATGTGGTCTGCCATTACCTTCTCCCAGGATGTTTATTCAATTTTCTAGTCCAATCTTCAGCATTTCTTGGCTATTTCCTCCCTAGTAGGAATCATGGACTAATCATGTCTAGCCCTCCTTAGTTTTTCTGAGATCAGAACAGATAGATACTATTACCTACTGTTACCTGCCATGACAGCTTATTATGGTAAAAGGTAAATGTCCAACATACAGTCCTGATCTTGGTAGAATTTGGGGGTAAAGAGGACTTCAAACAACTTTTTAAGCTTCTGTCCAATTACCGTGTGCTACATGATGTTTAAGCCAGAGCTCTAATTCTTTATATAGCTGACTTTTGTGCTTATGACAATTTGGCATTAAATCCATCGTTTTAAGAGAAAATACCGCATCTAATTTGATTTGCCTCATTAGATTTATCTTTTGTTTAAAATGTTAGGTCGGAGATGTTGAATTTATGATTTCAAAACATCAGTATATCAATTCTAATTGTAAAATGGTTGGTTTTCTCCTTCCTTTTCTACAAATTTATGGACTTTCTAGCATATCTGGTCTCAGCTTAAATATTTTGTATTTTTATACTTTTTATGGTGCTTTTATAGTATGAGGCTTGGTGCCTTTAAAACTGTCCTAGGAGCTGAAATCAGTTCCTTCCCGGCTTGAATAAATGTAATCTGATTGAGTATTTTTACCTGTTTGAATCAGGTGCAATAAGTTCAATTATATGAACTTCTCTATTTTGGGTCACACTAGAGATAATGCATCCCTCTGCTGTCTTTGGTTGTAGGTATCCCGCAAGGTAGTTCAAAGAAATAAAGTTCTTTTCTATATTGCATGTTGTAGGAAAAAATTGAACTAAAAAAGAGAAAAAGAGATAAACTATTTAATACATTGGCTTTAATTAACCTGAGATTAGCAAATGCAATTATACAGATTAAATTTGCAGCAGTGCTGAGCCAGTAGAAGCTTAATAAAGAAAGGAAATGTACATTCATTCCTTTATACTATTTTGGAAGTTTTTCTGTGTTTGAATAATTTCTCCAAACTTCTGCATTATTCACTTCTCTCTCTGATCAGTCAAAATATTCAGAACTTCATTTAGAAAAGATTCTAAAACTAACATAGTAAGCACAGAGGAAGAAGCCTGGAGAAAAATTTATTTTTCAGCATTTTCCATTTTAGCAGTTCATATAATTCAAGCCTCTTGTTATGCTTATTATACATTTTTGTTAAAGGAGTAATAATTCAACAATTAACATGGATATCCAAAGTTCCTATATTATACAATTCAGAATTAAGGGTAAAGAATAGCAGAGCTCAATCTACCGTATTTTTCCGACAATAAGACGCCCCCATGTACAAGACGACCCCCATTTTTCCAACCCCAAATTAAGAAATCAATATTTTAAAGATAGTGCAGAACACATTTTTATTTAGTAATTAGTTAACATTGACCTGATACACTCGGTGGGAGGAGGTCCAAACCGTCTCTCTGCAGCTCTATTTCCATGCTCTTTTGCATAACTGATTACATTCAAGCACGAGTGAAACTGCCGATAGCTTGTCTCTGCAGACAGCCTTCCTCTAATTGGTTTGTTCAGCATCAGCTGACGCCAGTTACATAAGGCTCGTGATTGGAGGAAGTCTGTTTGGGAGACAAGCTATTTCACTCGTGATTGGAGGCTAGCAATAGGAGGAAGCCTCTTTGCAGAAACAAAGTATGGGCAGTTTTGCAGCCGTGCGATTCTCTCCTCGACTGACTTCCTTGAATAAGACGCCCTTCAATTTTTAAGGTAAGGATTTTAGAAAAAAGTATCGTCTTATAGTCGGAAAAATACGGTAGTTTAAACACAATGCTATGGAACACTTTCTCCATTATTCAAAACCGGTATACTCTATTTCACAGGGCTCAAGTTATTTACAATATCACATGCATAAAAATACAATAGACAAATATCCCAAAATACAATACCATGCAAAGCATACATGCGAAGAATGTATTCATTCTTCAGTGTTGGAAAGACAAAGCAATGCCAGATTTACAATCTTGGATCACTGGTAACTATATATTCACTTTATGATGATGTACTAGTTCTATATCAGTGTAATAGATTAATTCACATAATTCCATTTAGTTAAGATTTAATGATGTGTTTAGAAATTAAACTAACTGATTTCTTATATGTAACATATTTTTTGTTTCCTTTTTTCTTTATTTTCCTCTCTGTTTATTTTTGTGCTTTTCCCTTTTTTATTCTCTTTTTTACCCCTTTTCTCCATTTTTGTATATTGTTGATTAAAGTAATAAAACATGTAACAAATATCTAATCGTTCACTGACTTTCGATGTTCCTAAGTTCCAATATTATAAAAGAGAGAGAGAGAAATTTAACCTCCATACACTTCCTCCACATCATGTTTAGCTAGGATTATTGTTTTATATTCTATTTTGGGGTCATTATGATTTTCATGAAAAGCAGATAATACTTTTTACAAATAAATAGAAAAGGGGACTACAGTATCATGTTCCTTTCCTTGTCTTCTTAATAAACTAAATGCCCCAAATGTTGTAAACATTTCCTGTAGGGGAGTTGCTCCAACCTTTTGATTGTTTCGGTTGACCTTTTCTATCCTTCTTTAGCTTTCCAATATCCATCTTGAGATGCAGCAACTAGAACTGTATAGATGGTCATTCACGTCTGATCATACCAAAGATGTGTATGAATGGATTGAGACTGGAGTTTTATTTTTGATCTTCTACAGCTAAAAGATGGGTTTTAGTCTCCCTTTGCCTTTCTCTCTAGAGGATCCTTTTGTGTAAACCATGAGAAAGTAAATCTATTCAGAGTCTGACAGAGCACTCCCCAAACATCTGTTAAGTATCCTGCCAGATGGGATCTCAAAGCTGCAGAGATTCTGCCAACTCCTCCCATTGCAGACAATGGAAAGTGGTCCTGAAGTTGTCCAGCTTGCACTCAGATTAATGTACACAAAAGACACACGTGCAAAATTGATTCTCAATACTAGTAATGCAAGGTCGTTAAACAGGCAAATGGCTTTCCAACCAGTTCTCTGGGAATATCACCACATGTTTTAACGGGAAACACTATAGGAGATTCTGCATTTTCACCATGTGTTTCTGGAACCTCCTCGTTTCAGTCATCAGTACTAACAAATAAATACCTCAAAAACCTGACAGCTTCTTTCACCTTATTGATATCATGCTAAATCATATGCTGTTTAGATTAATTCAGCTACAGGAAACAATCATAGTGTATTAGTAAAGTGCCTACTTTGTAGGTAAAGGTCAAGTCTCCTTTTTGCTGTACTAGACTTCTGGTGATTATATGGACACACCTATGTAAATTTCATGGTAACAAGACCTAATTGCTTTGACATTATCTCCCTGCAGGAGGTTTTGTGACTTACCACTTTAGTCTTCAGCCCAGAGATTTCCTGAGAGTCTCCTATCCAAGGATTAATCAAGTCTGACCCTTAGCTCTGCTAAACCAGTTAGGTGGGACACATGTGTTTTGAGTGTTCCACGCTTGAAATAAAAGAGACAGATTCTGAATTCTGTTTTGGCCTCAGAGCACAACTTGCCTGTTGGGAGTGGCCTCATCCTGAATGCTGTGATCGGGCAGTTATTTTGTCGCTTGTGATTGGGTTGCTTTTCCAGAGCGTATGCCACAACAGCCAGTCATGTCCCTGCTGCTAATGAATTAGGCTGGGGAGGGTGATGTAGGGGGACCACACTGAGTGGAAAGCAGCTGAGATTATACAGGCATGCCTGCTAACAGATCTTGTAAATGAGGGCTGTTTAAAAAAAAACTATTTCTACGGGGAAATTAGAGTGCATGCGAGTGGGTGGATAGGTTTCGTGTGTATTTTGCAGGTAGTTAATGGAAAAGTGGGTGTGTGCGTGTGCGCGCGCACTACACTGCTCTGGTGTCTTATTACTTTAATGTTATTCATGTAGTTAAGAAGCACCAGCAGCCTTTTGTATATGTTTGTGTGTGTATACTTTCAGCAGTTACTCCTATGTGCAAGCAAAAACCTCAGCAGAGGGTAGCCTTAACTGCCAATTTTATTAATAAGCACTAGCTCAACCTACTCATTTTCCTCTATATGTTTCCTAATTAAAAAGAGCCTTTCTCAGTAGTCCAGCATGGGGTGGGGGTGAGGATGGGGAGACATAGTTTTCATTTCTCATCTACACCTATATGATATTTCTTAGGCTGATATGCTACTCCAGTTGAAAAATTACCCCAAGTGACTTAAGGTCTCCCTTACAATAAGCAGTAAATAAGACAATAAATAGAAAATCATAATGACAGCCATCTCCTCTTCATCAACTGCTGGTGCCACTTTCTCTGTTTAATCAACCATGCTGGTCCTCTAGATAACCCAGGTCCTGACAGTTTTCCAGAATACTAGTAGGGTTGCAGCCATCTTTATCTCTAGGGGTAACTTCTTCCAGAGAAGGGAGGCTGCCACAGAGAAGGCTCACTACCAGGTCTTTGATGACAACACTCCCACAGCCAGCCTCCTCTTTTATATCTCACTGGATAGGCAGGTACCACTAGAAGAAGGTGGTCTCATAGATACCAAGGTCCTAAGCCAAAAAAGGCTGTAAAAGTAATGACCAGAATCTTGAATTGCACCCAGAAGCCTACTTGCAACCTGTGCAGCTCCCATTGTAGCAGTATAAAACAGGCAAATTAGGCTGAACCTGTTACTACTCAGGCCACTGCAGTCTGGATGGTCTTCAAGGTAGCATGGGTTGCAATAATCCAACCATGAAGTGACAACGAAGGGTGATTATCAACAAAGCCTCCTGATCCAGGAACGGCTAAACTAGTGCACCAGATGGAGCTGTGCAAATGGTCTTAATTTGCTCTTTCTGCAGAAGTTGTGAATCCAGGGCAGCATACAAGCAATACTACAGCAATTGTTTTACTATAATGCTTGGGCTAATGAAAAGTTATTAAGACAGTGTATATTCTACTGTATATGTCTATAAGTTAGACATAATAAAGATGAATTATTGGTTTGTCAAGAATTCAGTAATTTTTAATTTATCAATGGAGAAGAAAAGTTTGGAATATGGGTAGATGTTACTAATGGATAAATGGTATGGCTCAGAATAAGATTGTATCCTATGTGTTTATGAGATCTTTTCTTTCATTTCGGAACTTAAGGTGATGTATACAAGGTCCTCAGGGAATGTGTCTGCACTTTATTTATTTACCTGCTGGTCACTAATCGTATTCTATTAATAAATTTAAATTTACTTATTTGCTACTATTGCTATGAACCAGTAGATATTATAGCATTAGTGCAGGAGTTCCTTAGCCCACAGTTGCCCCCAGGCGAAGGTCAGATGGTAAGGATCTGTATAGCAACTTTATAGCAATGTTGAATTCATGGAAAAACAATTCCTCAATAGATAAACTAATGTAAACAACTTATTAATTTCTGATAAATTTTTAGAAATTCTTTAAAGATTCTTACAATTTCTTAAAGACAGAAATTATTCTTCTACTACATAAAGGATGGAAATTACTGTTCAATTTGTTGGTCTTTAGCTTTTGTAGAATAGATCTCAATCTTCCTTTAGAAGAAAATTAATGCCAGCAACCTTCACTTGTCCTCTACTTCATTATGCCATTCACATAAACATTGCCAGCAAATGAACAGTAAGAGCAAGATATCAGTTTGGGATATGTAGATGCCTAGAGTAACAACTACTAAGAAAAGATTGATTCCAGAAAAAACACTTAACAAATAACTCTTACCTTTGGATGTTGCCAACTTTCTTGTCTGAACTGAAAAAGTGTGTCCTGGATCTTACTATTTTGGGAGGGATGTCAACACCTTTGTCTTAAAAATGGGGAAGGCAGCATTATGCTTTTTTATTAATTAGGTGTTATCTTGATATTCCTATCCAAAATGACCCAACATTGGTGTAGGCTTTAGTTCTTTTGGCTTAACAGAATATGGCATTTTATCAGAAATGTTCATTGTGTATCAACTTTCTTCAATAAATTATTACTGCCAAAAGTCATATATCAACAGTAAAATTCCATTACAGCTGGAAGGTATTTTAAAGAGATTTAACTCTAGGATAACATAAAACCAAAGGGATTACGCTCTAGGTGCTAACAAATGTTAACAGGGAAAAGAGTTTCAGCACTGAATTGGGAACACTTAAATTAATTGAAGTCGATTTTGAAAGACTGTTAACTAATTAATACTATGTGAAATAAGGGCATAATAATGTAGAAGGCAAAATGGCAAGTCAGAAAAGTTATAGAGGAAATGTGCGGCTCAGTTACCAGAGGACATAAATGAAAATACATTATCTGTAATATGATATATTATGGCCTGGCAATTTGAAGTAATACAGAAGCCTAACATTCACAACACATTCCCAATACGCTAGATATGGATTGCTTAACACTAGAAGAATCACAGACAAAAAGTTGCCCATCTCAATCACCATAAAATGGAGTCTCAAAAGATGGCAGTCAGAACTCTTTGTGCTGCTCTCTGATGTCCTGATTCTATTTGGGATCCCATGCCTACAATGTAAATAGCCAAAAGGAACTCTGTTCAAACATTTTGGTAATATAAGTGGCAGAGGCAGGGGACTGAATCCAGATCAGGGTTTGGGGACATAAAATTAGAGCATCCATCCCTCCATGCTAGTGTCCCAATCCAGATTGGGTTTCCCATGCTTACTTTCAAGGAACATATTGAACAGTAAAATATTGTTCCAGTTTTAGATATCTTGCTGCACTGCCAAAGAACCAAAATATTTTGAGATGCAATCAATGCATCATGTAGCGCACCAGTAACAAATAGATTTTATATTACTAAATGTATGTTAAACCTTAAACTCCGATCAGAAAAGCTTTCTGATCAGCACCTAGTCATCCAAGCATCTAGTTTGGCAAGCACCAGGATTAGAGAGAAGCCCATCTCGACCTTTCAGAGTGTTGCTTTGGCAAGCCCTATTTCACAACAATCATTCCTTCAACTTCTCATCTCTCAATTATCACTTGTGGAGGGTATCAAATGAAACCCTTTGGAAAGCCAAATTTCACTCAGATATCCCCAGTTAATATTCTGTGTAACTTGGCCATTTTTAATATGCTGCTTTCCCCTTTTTGCAATGACAAGGGTACAAAGGAAACAACTTTGGGAGTAATGTTCTTATTTCAGGATATCAATGAAATTCTTTCACATGAGATTGAAAACAAACATTAATAAAACCCCACTTCTTATTAACAGTCAGACAAGCTTAGCCAGACTTACCTTCACCCACTTTTATGTAAACATTCCTGGATATTTTAAATTCAGTGAAGGATGTTACTGCCCCATATTCCTTTTGGGCCCACTGTAACAGATGCTTATTTCCTTGAGGAAGGGGCCTTTCTTCCCTCTTGGCTGATAAGGAGAAGTTTTCCTTCTCAAATTGCACAATAGAACCTGCTGAAACCTGAGGAGATTAGAAGCCATATTTAATGTGACAGTCACCAGCTACCAAACAATCGTCTCTTCAAAATGTTAGCAACTACAAAACCATGACATTAAAACTGTGACATTGTCCTTGCTACCTGCTAAATAATCTATATTGCACTAATTTAGACAATCTGAATTCACTTTAAATGTACTATCACACCAAGAACATGGGTTTCAATTCTTCTCAGTTAGCTATCAACAAAAGATTCTATGTGGGTGAGGGGATATTTCCATTGTTACCTTCTAGAAAGAAAACAGAAAATATGCATAACGATTTGAAACATGTGGCCCAAAATGCTAGATATTACTTAACAGGATCTCTTGCATTATTTGGACAATGAATAGAAAAAATACAGATATTACCTAATTAACAGAATAACAACAACAACAAATTATTGATTCTTTTGGGGGATAAGTGTGACTCTACCTTAAAGAGAAATAGCCTGTGACAGCTTCTTCAAGCTGTCACTCCCCAGACATGGTGGGACACCTCTCAGAACCCCCATAAACAGTGGCTGAGAATTTTAGGTCCTGTAGTTCCCGTACAACATTTGGAAAAGCTGAGCTATGTAATACAAAGAAAAGGATGAACCACCAAAAGTATCTGCTCCAGGCTGAATTCCCAAACCAGGGGCACTTCAACAGCTCATTTTATCAAGCTTCCCCACTCACTGCTGTTGAGGAAGCAGCAGTTTGAGTGCTCTTCCTGATGCACACAAAGCAGTTGCATAAAGCGTAGAGCAGGGTTCCTCAACCTCGGCAACTTTAAGACGGGTGGACTTCAACTCCCAGAATTCCCCAGCCAGCAAGAATTCTGGGAGTTGAAGTCCACCCGTCTTAAAGTTGCCGAGGTTGAGGAATGCTGGCGTAGAGGAACCCTTGCTAATGGGGGACTCTTTTGTAAACTGAACATCCATATTGTACTGCATGTGAAGATGAATGCTAATTTAACGCTGGGTTCTTGTTCTCTATAAAAGAAAGCAGAACAGTTTTTTCCCCCGTTGCATAGGGTGAATGGATAGAATCCACTCAGATGTATTACTGTATTGCATGAACGAAGATGAGATTATTTATATATCATTATCCACCACTTTTCTATATTCTTTTCAAGATATCATTCTACTGCTTCATTATCACTGTGACAGTCAAGTTCACAAGAAGTTCTAAACCAAGTGAAATGTTCAAGTAGGACCCACGAAAACAGCATTAGAGGGTTTGAAGTCAGCAAACATCTACAAACACAGGAAGCTGCCCTACATTGAACTAGAGGACCATCAGTCCATTGATGGAAAAAAAAATCTTTCTCAGACAGTGAAGCAAGTATTGTGCAATGAAAGTTGGTCTTTTCAAGGCCAATCTGACACAAAAATGGCTTTGATGTATAAACCCAGGCAAACTAACTAATGCAATGAAATAAAGTCCTGAGGCACAATACCATTTGCAAATGGGACTGTACTGATCCTGCAAGAAAGAACCTTCTTACTCTTAAAACTGCTCTATGAAAAGTCAGTCAATGATAGTACAAAACAGAGCAACTCATGTAATATCAAATCAATCTCAAAGCTCCCTAAGTGGGAGAAACAGCACAGTGAGATGCTTCTATGGCATGTGCTCAGGGTTAACTGAGTTTGATCTATTATATCACCACCATTGTTAACCAGTGTCATTTAGGCAAATCTTGATGGTATTAATTGGTAGACTAACCACACAGCTGGACCAGGAAATGAAATGACCCCAAAGTACTAGAAACTAATACACTCTGGAAAACTGCCTAACCCTTGACAATTATTTTCATGGACTTATGCATGGAAGCTAAAAAATTAACATGGGAATCCCCATTAGCATTGCATTTAATAGTTATGGATATCAAAGAACACTATGCACAAGTCATGTGCACTATTTTAAAACAGATGTCAGCAACACATGTGTTCTTAATCAAATTAAATCCTATCTTGGAGGGATGAAATATCAGAAAATTGATAACTTGTCTTTCATGTTGTCAAATCTCATAGAATGGAAGATTGCATCATAGGAAACTTATTCTGGTGGGAAAGAAGGAAGAGATCTGTTTGAGAAATGCCCAGAGCAACAGAGTGAAATAGAGCAATGTGATTATTTCCATTGGACACTTTTTCTAAAATACTGTGACCAATGACTTGTCATGGCAATTTTGAATATCACCCAGACAGCTAACTCAAACGGGCTCTGTTCCAAACAACAACATGTTGCAAATAGATTTGAAGATACTTTTGGATGACTAACTGGAAGCATACAGATACACTCTTAAACAGTAGATATATTTTTTAAAATGTATCTTTAACACAAAATGGCAGTGTATTTAACTTTTTAAACTATGCTGCACTCCCATGTAAAAAAACAATAATGAGTACTATTCAATACATCAACCATTAACAAATGAAGCTTGCTCACTGTTTGCATATGGTGTCCTAGAATACTGTATAGGACTTTATTTATTTATTTAATCACATTTGTATAGCCGCCCATCTCACACAGTGACTCTGGGCGGCATACATAGTAATAATCAAGAATATATAAAAACCATCAAAACAACCATAAAAAAATGAGATGGAAGGAAAACATATAGAGAATATATTCCATTAACTGTCATATAACCACCTAAAAGGCCCCACTCTACCATGGAATCCCCAAGCTAGTCAACAAAGTCATGTTTTAAGGGCTTTCTGAAAGGCCAACAGGGTTGGGGCCAACCTCACCTCAGGGGGAATGATGTTCCACAGGGCACAGGTTACAGCAGAAAGTCTTTCTTCCAAGGTTCTGCCCATCATTCCCTAGCCGATGGGACCCACAATATGCCTCTCCTGCCAGACCTGATGGGATGGGTAGATATAATCAGGGAGAGGTGGTCCCTCAAATATCCTGGTCCCATGCCATGTAGGGCTTTAAAGGTTATAACCAACACCTTGAATTGGACCCTGAAGCAAAATGGCAATCGATGCAGCTCACTTAGCAGAGGGGTAATGTGTGCAGATCTTGGAGCACATACAACTATTTGTGCTGCTGCACTTTGCACGAGCTGAAGCTTCCAGATACTCTTCAAGGGCAGCCCCATGTAGAGCACATTATAGTAGTCCATTCGGGAGATGAGTGACTGAGAGTAGAGCCTCCTGATCCAGAAATGGGCACATCTGGCACACAACACAAAGCTGTGCAAAGACCCTTCTGGGTCACAAGTGTCATCTGCTCTTTGAGCAGGAGTCATGAGTCCAGAAGAACCCCCAGGTTGCACACTTGGTCTCTTTGGGGCAGTGGAACCCCATCTAGCACCAAAGATGGTAAATTCCCAGATACGGAAGGCCCTAAAACCTAAAGTACCTCAGTCTTGCCAGGGTTCAGCTGAAGCCTGTTGTTCCCCATCCAGGCCCCCACAGCCTTCAAGCACCAAAAAAGGGCATCAACAGCATCACTTAGCTCACCAGGGACAGAGATGTACAGCTGGATACATCTAGAAGGGGCCAAGAGTGGGACGGAGTGGGACTTCTTGCTCCCAATCAACATTGACTGGAACTGGCCTTGGAGAAAGGAAGAAAACCAGCACAATATAGTGCCACCAACTCCCAACCCCTGAAGCCGATCCAGAAGGATACCATGGTTGATGATATTGAAAGCTGCTGGGAGGTCAAGTAGAGCAAGGATGGATGCGCTATCCCCATTCTGCCCCTACCAGAGATCATTCAAAAGCGTGACCAATGCTGCTTCCATCCCATATCCAGGCCAGAATCCTGACTGAAAGGGGTCAAGATAATTTGCTTCATCTAGGATCCTCTGAAGCTGTTGTGCAACCACCTTCTCTCTAGTACAATATCAATTAAATATGGGAAATGGTTGTTTAAATTCATGATTTGCAAACGTGCAAAGGATACATTTCATTCCTTTTAATGCTTGACTCGTCAGATTTTGAAAATTCTAGATCTTTAACAAATTGAGGATTTTCACACATGCCAACGGACAATAGAAACTGGCAATCTTTTCTGGCCCAAGTACCACCATGTGAACGTATGAAATTGCCTGGGTACCAAAACCAAATAAACAATGTGGATCTGATTGAGTAAATTTTAGGGTTGATACAGAAACATGATTTGTATTTTCTTTTAGTTCTGCCTTTTACTCTTTTCTGCTATGTATGGTCTAATTATTGTCTTACAGCTAATTTCCTCCTCCTCCTCCTCCTCCTCCTCCTCCTCCTCCTCCTCCTCTTCTTCTTCTTCCAACAAAAATGCATAGAATGCTATATGATTTCTTGTACTTGGATCATGTAGGACAGTGGTTCTCAAAGTGTGGTCTGGGGACCCTGTGGTCTCTGAGACCCTTTCAGGGGGTCTATGAGTCAAATAAATAAATAAATATTTTTAAATTCCTCAGTTTTCATTTCTAATACAGTAAATATCAATAGATATAACCCACATAAACCAAAGCTCTCTGGGGTCCTCAATTGTTTTTAAGAATGTAAAGGGATCCTGAGACCAAAATGTTTGAGAACTGCTGATCTAGGAGTTACATTGGCTCCTAGAAGCTCCATGCTGTTGATCTATTTTGTACTAATATATTCATTTCCCATTGAAAAGCATCTGAGCTGGGAAAATGTTATGTATCTATGAAGAACTTCTAATTCTTTAGCAGGTACTGGTCTCTTTTTGCATGAATGACCCAATGCAATATTACTTGTAGACAGCAGTGGGGATGTGGGGTATTTTAGTATCTATTATCTTACAAAAAAGAATGTCCATATAACATATCCAGACCGGTAAAGACATTCCCTTTGAAGCAAGAGTTTATTTCAGTCAGTCAAATCACAGAAATCAGCATAAGAACCACTTTCCCTTTCCTAGACTAGATTTTAAAAAGTACAGGCTAAATCTGCTTTAGATCTCAACGACCTTCTTTATTTGTTGATGGTCGTGTGATCATGCTACAGCATTTCATTTTTAAAAAATTATATTAATTGCAGTGTTTCATATATCAATTTTACTAGGGGACTTATAAAAGAATAACCAGAGTTCTATAAAAGTAGAGCCCCAAATGTCATTATTCTACATTTCACTAACCCTTATTCTGGCCATTCATCACTTGATAGTCTCAACACATCTTCCTTACGTTTGGCAATGTGTAGCATTAATAAAACAAATCTCAATTTAGTGAGAGATGTTTGGAACCGGTGCTGCAGTTTTTTCACCAGCTGCCATCCGATATGGGATATTTTTAATTGAAGTTACTAGAGTATTTGCGAGTGGGAGGGGGGAACATTTACTCTTGATTCACTTATTGTGCTGTGCTGGTTTGCCCTGCATCACAGAAACTCCTGGACTTATCCTGTGCTTGGTCTCTATTGCCACCGCATGTGTGCGTGCATACACAAGCACACCCATGTAAAGCATATACGTCAGCTTTGTTTTTTAAGCGGGAGGGTTTGATCGTGTGAGACAATATCCTGCACCTGTTCACAGCCCTTTTGATTATGATTTCTCGTGTTTTGTAACTCATCATATAGAAGGCCTCTCCTGTTGCAGAAATGGAGGGTAAAAAAAGATGTATACAGGTTTATCCCACATCGTCATTCCTGTTGTTATGGGCAATGTCTTAAGAACAAGGTATATGAATGGAGGGCTGAGTAATGGGCTAGTAGTCCCAGGCTGGAACTAGGAACCACCCCAGAAGTAAAGCAAAGAATCAAAGTGCAAGGTCTTTTCCTAAACAGGATATGGCAAAACCTTATCCTAAACAGGAAAACTGTTTTAAAGCCCTTCCTGTTAAAAACAACCAGTATCCAGTTAAATGCCTGGGAACCCTTTACTGCCCAGAAAGTTATTTGAAACTTCAACTCTGATAGCTTGCTAGCAGATTCCCATGAACTGACAGGAAGGGTCAAATTCTGCAACACCTTCAGACAAAGTAACAAGATCAAGCAATCTTAAGGAAACTAGCTGGTGATCCAATCTTCTATTCGAAGCCTTTAAATTCTACAAAGTTTCTGAAGTATTACACCAGCAGCATAAAAACACCGTACTACAGTGTGTTGGCTAAGTACATCCTGCCTGCTCTCATTTCCCCCCATCAAAATAGAAGAGCCACCCTGCCCTTGTAAGGCTGGAAAATGGGGGGAAAGCCACTGTCTGGTCAGTCAACACATTGCTACGCTGTGGTTTCCAGCTTTTGAATAAAATAATTAATTCTAATTAAGCTTTACTTGACTGCCTAATTTTAAAATATAGTCTGAAAGTGAGTGACGGAAGCAAGAGCAAAGAAGGATTCTGTGGTGCCTGCCAGGTCTCAAAAGTTTTACTATGAGGGCTTAAGGCTACATTAAATGAGCCAAGTGTGTTATTTTCTTTGGATCATGTTCAAGAAACTCTTCCAGAGAGGGAAAGAAAAGGCAGCCGTCACTTGGTTTCACTACTTTTCATCTGACATTAACTGCTTCCTCAATAGAATTGATCTGTTCCAGGATAATAAGGCTGCTCTGGAAATCTCCAGGATGTAAAGATACATTGGCTTGAGAAGGCAACCTTTGAGGCTAACAAGTGGACTTGCCTGAAAGGGCATAAAGGGCTTAGGGTTGGCTAAGTTCCTGACCAGCCTTTCGCATACACAAAACACTGAGCTGGAGAGCAGGATAGGAGCTGGGTAATCACACATGTCTCAAGAGGAGCATTTTTGATGACCAATATAGATGACCAATAAAGCATTTTATCATTATGCGTTCAGTTGTGGGTTTTCACCTAAGAGCAAGCACTCGAGGTGGGTTCACTGAGAGATAAGGGAGAGACTCAGAAAGATTTGCAGCACTATTTTTCGGGGAGGGGGAGATGCCTTTGAGTCAGTCTTGACTCTGGCGACTGCCTGGACAAATCCCTGTAGTTTTCTTGGTAAGATTTCAGAAGTGGCTTGCCATTGCCTGCTTCCTGGGGCTGAGAGAGAGGGACTGGCTGGTTTTGTGTCTAAGGTGGGGCTAGAACTCAGGGTCTCTAGTCTGGGGCCTTAACCACTACACAAAACTGGCTCATTTGCAGCACTATAGAAAAAAATAATAATTCCTTTTCTGAATGATGAGTGTAAACCCCTTGGACTTCGTTGAGTTTTCATTCTGAAGCCTAATGCAGTCACTGCAATGACTGTGTCAGCAGATATTTTTCTCACTCATTCACAGTACTCGGTTCCTCTTTGTGTCAAGTGAACTCTTGTCAACTGCTCTGTGTAACAGAGCAGAGGAAAATATCCTATATGGTTAATATCCCATTAATTATTTGTAATATACCTTATTCAATATGCATTTATGTGCAAGCATGTGACTGTTGCAGGCAGGCAAGTGATAATTGGTGGACAAAGGGAACTATATTTTCCAGCTGGAACACTAAGTTCTCTAGTTCCACAAGACCCTACGTTGTCTTTAAAATAAATCAAAAAGTTATGCACACTATTTGTCTGAAGATTACCTGCCCAGCCAATTGGCTAGCTAACAACTCCTCTGCCAAAGCTTGTGGTTATGGAAATGTCTGCCTATCACTGTGACAAACTTCACCTGTCACCACTTAGGCTTCATTTTTATAAACAAGCATGTAATGAACTTAAGAAATGTAACCATCCACAGCTATCACAAACTTTATACACAGGGAGCTCTATATAAGGGTCTGTTCCAACACATTCTCCAGTCTTCTGCAGTGACCTCGTTCACTCTTCTCAGAACAATGACTTGGCTTACGGCACTCTTCCTTCCCAAACAAGGCATTCTGACTATGATGAGAAATTATCTTAATCATAGAACTCGGGCTGGTTTTTAAAAATATTCATCCTTTGGGAAAAATGAAATCCATTAAGTAAGACTAACCCTGAAGTAAGCCACATGTCTTAACACTGCTGTTCTCTCTACCCCAGATTGTCTCCTGCTTTGCTCCATGGATGGCCACACACATATCCCAACTGGAGAGCCTTCAGATTTAAGCCTCCCCAGTGTCCATGGCTTGAAGCGAAAGCCGCAGTTTGAAATGCTTTACACTTTTCAGCCAGTGAAACCATCATGTCAGACTCCTGGTATCTGTACTAGTCATCCTACTGTCTATTAAAAATTAAGGCTGATGTTCTGCCCAGATTCTTTACTTGAACAGAGCTCTAATACTAGAGCACGCGCGTGCACACACACACACACACACAGTTACTGTTTACACTTCAGATCTTGAGTTCAAGTCTTATGTTTAATTGTTTTAAGTGGTTTTTACAATATGTTTTAATTGTTGGTTTTATTGTACGCCACCCAGAGTCATCTTGGATGAGATGGGCAGCCATATAAAGTTGATAAATAAACAAAATAAAGTATCTGGCAAGGTGAAGAACAGTAGAACCAGTGGTTTGGATTGAATATAATACCCAGTAGTTCCTTACTGCATATCTGACCACTAAATAAATCACCAATATGTACAAACTGCCAGGTAGGCTTCACCAGACTTTCAACTGCAAGTTAGACCTGCTACGCCCCTCACTATGTGCTGAAATACCCTAGATGAAGGCAGTCCACATATTTTCACACCAAGTAGACATTACAAACCATTTGATTTTGATCCTGAACTGAATTATGTATGGAATGTTTTAACTTTGCTCCTGTTCTTGATTCAGTTCATGACCTGTTCCTGATAGAGTAAAACGTGCCACATCTAGAACCATGTACACTATTTGTCTTTTGCATGCCTTATGGCCTTTCCTTTCCTCCATTAGCTAGTGATCGTGTGTGTGTCATTTAGGATTAAAAGTTCAAGTCAACCTAAGTCCCGTCACTTGGAGGGGGAAATGGCTGGTTCCAGGGTGACTGGAAGTAAACTATTTACATCTCCATCACAAACAATATATGGCCACCACAAATCTGCATATGTTTAATAAAATAATTACATCTTGTAAATAGCAACCATAAGCAAGAAACATGGTTTTGGATCACATACACTTTGTATCATTAACTTACAAAATCTTCCTTCAGTGAATGGCACATGGGATCCTCCAAGGACTCCATAGTGCATGGGCCTTGCTCCCATTGCAAGGTAATGTCAGGTCTTGCCTTGCAGATCAATGGGTAAGATAACACCCAATAAAACTACTTTTTCCCTCTAAGAGTGACTAATTTTGCTTGAACTGGAAGTGGGGATCTTCAGCAGCGCAAAGTGTTCTAATCTTTCTGTTAAGTGTGGAACAGAAAGTGAAAGCACTATTCAGGGCACTTTCTAGGGAATTAACATCTTTCGCCCATTGAATGCTACACTGTCCAGAGGTTTTTCCTTTCTCTGGAATAATACACATCATTTGCTAAGTGGTGAGCAGGATAGGTACCCCTGTTAAGGCAGCAGAGGGAAAGAAAAGTGTGCTGAGACAGAAACACTGATCAAGCTGCTTAGTCCATGACCAGATGACCTCTGGCCACCAGATTCAATGGTGCCTACCTTTCTTTAATTTGTCTTTCATTAATATTTAGGTGTTAGTTTTATGAGATTATAAATATGCTTGTGTGCTGTATTCATTCTGTCGATGAACAAGCTATTGTCAGAAGCCTTTCTCTTGAAACATGAGATTACTGATAAATAAGTAACTAAAAAGTATTTAGATCTATTCTCATTAATATGGATTTCAGCTGTTGTTAGATATTCCGGTTCTGCTGATCCATTTTATACCTTGTTTGACGGTGAATTTCCTTTTTCCCCATTTCTTTTGAATTTAACAAACATTTCCCTTCCTTTCTGTTGGTATGGAATGTCACTTCAATTTAATCTGTAATGCAGCAGAGGAAAATACCAAAAAATTGCCTAGTGCCAAAGATATTTTTAAAAGCAAGCTAATCTTTGCTTCTTAAGATATACAGAAATAAAACATGTTTTAAGTGGCATTTAATGTATCTTTGCTGAAAGCAAAAGATTTTTTAAGCAGATGGAACAGGGGATGGAGGTATTTTTTTCATGTTAACAGGGCCTCAGTTACATCACTGTCTTTGGGATGGGACTCTGCCAAAGCATTTATTTGAGGTCATACCGTGTATGATTCTTATAAAAGAAGCAATAATTATTTAAAGTTAAATCTCTAAGGGAGAAAAAAAGTATGAACTCTATGCATCCCATCTGGTCCCCTACCAACACTGATCAGTGGTCCCTGCTTATTATGAGCTGAAGTTTTCTGAAACAAAGCTTTTAACACAATGGATCAAGCAGCAGTATTGGGGAAGATAAGACTTTATCAGCTAGTGGTCTTCAGATTCAAACAAGTTAAGTAACATAATGCTGTATCTTCACTAAGGTACACATGAGAAATGATACTGGTTTCTAGATCTATTCATATGTTTAAAAAAATCTAAATTGTATAACTCCAATTCTTCATCAATACTTTTTTTTTTTTAATCTGAGTTAATCACAAGATCCACAAAACCTGGAAAGGTTCCTGGCACTGATTATTTTCCACTTGATTGGTACAAGTGTGTGTGGGGTGGGTGGGTGGGAATGTGTTTTGTCTATATTTTGTTTTACTGGACATAAATGCTGCAGCTTTTCCAAATACTCTTTAGTTTAAGGAAGGAATCATTATAATTATTTGCAAGCTGAGTAAGGATTTCATTATGGATTTTAATGATAGTACTGTAGTGTATTCTAATGCTAAGATTCTAACACCTACTTTGGCCAGTACATTACAGCTAATGAAATGAAATTAGGAATAAAACATTCCAGTTTATCTACAATACAAAACATAGCCTGTCATCTGCTTGGAGCTGAATTGTTTACTCCGCCTTTCCCATGCAATTATATTAATGTATTCAGCCTGATTAAAAAAAGAAAGAAAGAAAGAGGGCATCCATGATGTGTACTGTCACATAAATATATGAAAAGGAGGGAACCTAATCTTAGTAACTGTTTATGATTAAGGAGTTGAATAAACCATTTCAATATAAAATTTGTGGGAACCCCAAGTAAGTAAAAATGGTCCTCAAAAACTTCCAAATGAAGTAACAATAACTTCATTGGTTAAAGATTTTAGAACTGATGAATTCTTACTTTCACTTATAGCAAAGTGTTGTACATCCTACAACTATGTACTGCTAACTGTTGTACATCCAGCTCCCACTGGATTTGTTCAAGGTCATCCAAGTCCTGACAACATTTAATTCTTAATTAATACACTTTGGTTAAGGTGTATTAATTAATTCTCCATAGTGAGAAAGAACCTTACCAGGATCACTTGGTTGACCAGGAATAGAGATGCATAGCTGACTAGCATGAGCATACTGATGATACTTAATCCCATTCTGACAGATGACTTCACTGAGCAGCTTCATATATAAGTTAAACAGGAGTAGAGAACCCTGATGGATCCCACAAATAGAGCTCTGAGGCTAAATCTCTCCCTTCCTACCAGCACTGACTGGAACTGACTCTGGAGGGAGGAGGAGAACTATGCCTCTCACTCTCAACCCCTAGTCAATCCAAAAGATATCATGATTGATGGTAGTGAAGGCTGCTGAGAGGTCAAGCAAGGCCAGGAGGGATGCACCACCTGATCCTGCCAGATATCATCCATAAGCATGATCAGTGCTATTTCACAATGCTATATCCTGGACTGAAACTTAACTGAAAAGGGTCCTGATAACCTGTTTCTTCCAGGACTCTCTGAAGCTGCAAACTGATCATCTTTCCAATAACTTGGAAAGATCCTCTAAAAAGGATCCTCTAAAAAGGAAAGGTTGGAGATGGAACAAAAATTGTCCAGGACCATTGGATCCAGAAATGGTTTCTTGAGGAGGGGATGGACCACCATCTCTTTAAGAGACAGTGGTACCACCCCATCCCTCAAGAATGCATTTACCACCACCTGGATCCAACCTCACATTGTCTCCAGGGAGTCCTTAACACACAGGAGGGACATGGATCTAATACACAGATGGCTGAGCTTATAGCTCCAAGGTCTCTGTCTATTTCCTCAGGACTAACAGGCTCAAACTCTTCCTAGATAACCAAGCCTCAGTCAACTCCAAAGGACTTGTACAGCTAGAGTCAAACTCAGAGCAGATCTAAGAGAATTTATATGATAAATGCCTTGAAGAGTCTTCATGGCAGCTCTACAGAGGCCCTCTGAGCCTCCCTATCCAGGAAAGACAGGTCACCTTGAACAGAATTGCTATCTGGCTATCTGCAGATGCAATGAAAGCAGAAAATAATTGTGTTTTGCTACTCTTATCACCATGAGGTAAACCTTGATAAAGGATTTTACAAAGTTCAATCAGATTCATTATTTGTTCTCCTCCAGCAGTGCTTTAGGCATACTAGGTATTTTCATTCTACCATTTCATCTCCTGGAATTCCACTGAAAACTGGGAGGAAGGCGGGGTTTCTCTGAGATTCACACAAAGGGAGATTCCACGCCAACAAGAATATGACTTTTTTTTTTTTTTTACAAAAAATCTAAGTTAAGCTACTGAAATAAGTTTCAGATAACACTTATCTGAAAGTTTATCTTTGCACACACACACACAAAACTTTGTTAATTTAGATCGGCTATGATACTGTAAATACATTCCTAGGATCACAAAGTGGTTAAATGCTCTGTTTTTATAGTCTGTCTTTCGTATGTAGCTTTGGTTGGTGAAACAAATTCTAATAAAACAGTTGAGCTTGTACTTGTATTTTCATTAGAGAATTGGTCATGGTAGAATATTTTGAAGATTTTCAGGAGGAAAATCTGTGCTTCTCTATTATAGGCTTGAATGTATATCCATCTTTTAGATACCATATTTCTGTTTACTTGAATGAACCTTATTTTTGTTTAATGTCTTTGTCCTATGGATTATAGAAAGCTCTTTCCAGGTACAACATAATGTAGATGCAAATGCACTGAATTGGAATGCCAGCTGAATTAAATCTGAACAGTTGTGATACTATATCAGTTTCTAAAAGTATAATTTGGTCACCTTGTCTAGTTTGGTCTAGTGGTGAAGGCACCAGGCTAGAAAGCGGGAGACTCTGAATTCTAGTCCCACCTTAGTCATGAAAGCCAGCTGGGTGACTTTGGGCCAGTCACTCTCTCTTGGCCCAACTCACCTCACAGGGTTGTTGTGGGGAAAACAGGAGGAGAAAGGAGTATTAGGTACATTCGCCGCCTTGAGTTATTTATAAAGATAATAAAGGTGGGAGATATATATATATATATATATATATATATATATATATATATATTTGTTTATTTAAAAGTGTGGCTATATCAATCTGTTGCAATAAAAAGAACAGTCCACTCGCTCTATAAAGACTAACAAGCTTTATATCATAATGGATGTGTTAGTCTTTAAGGTACTGTAAGATTTTTTGAGGTTTCTAGATCAATTACAGCGAAATAAAGGAAATCTCTCAAATACGTTAAGAACGTCTACTAAATATGCATCAATATCTATTGCGATAAGAATGACGTATCTAAGAGACAAGACAAATAGATTTGCAGGTAGATTCTACATAAATAAAGGCTATGAAAGTGATGTTGAGAATCCAAATATATTTCAATGCTTTTTTGTTTCTCATTCTACAGTAGATTACGGCAGAACTGTCTTATTGCAGAATTATATCTTTGTGGAAACAGTTTATTTTAAGCTAGTATGCAGTAAGGCAGGGGAAATTCATATCAGAGAGGGATTTTTCTATACCTCGGAATTAGAGTGTGACAGACCAAGGAATCAATATCCTTGACTGTGTGGTTGTTTATGCTTCTTTCCAGACTGTTTCAAAAACTGTGCAGATTTACAAAAATATGCCCTTGCAAGTGCGTCCAGGGCATATTCAGTCTGAATAATTTAGTAAATTAGAACCTGAGGAAAGTACAGATCATGGACAACTCAATAACGTTCCATGCAATACACTAATTATGATTCTTCATGCCTTTCGTTTTTTGCTGTCCTTTTATTTTTCTTGATTTCTTCATCTTTACCATTATATATAATTAAGTAAGTGGTCAATCTAGCCCCCACTGCCAATCAAAAGAAACAGACGCGCAGACAACCTATTATTTGGTAGACAAAATAGTAGCAGATCTGCTGATTTTTTATTTAAATTACAAAAATGGGATTATGGAAGCTGAAGTCTAAATATCTGGAGAGCACTAGACTGGCTGCTTTATCAACCACTATTACAAATAATAATTTATCAAATACTAACTTAATACAGAGTGCGTGTAACACTTTGGTGAGTTTATTCTAGTTTATTCTAGTTTAACATAGAAAGAATATTGCAATGCATCAGTATATAAACACTTGTTTTTACTTCTATGTATATAGTATCATTCTGCACATGTGTTAGCACTGTGCATCATATTTATAAATGAGCACATATTTCAAATATGATAGTCAATTTGGAGAATACAAAGCATAGTTTAAAAATGATTAAGACGATACAATCATTTCAAACCATCCAAGATCAGGCAAGTTTTTTTTTCAATAAATAGATAAAAGAAAGGATGTTAGATATTAAATGCTGCTTTCAAATGTAATCTGAAAATGGTGGAATATATATAACAGTATTAAGATCCAAGTCATTTCATTTAATGATTTCACAACCACAACCTCCTCCCAATTCTACCTCATGACTTAATGCAGATTTAATTCTTCCAAGCACAGAATACATCCTCAATTAAAAGAACATACAGGAAGATATATTCATTGCCTTCAATTTGCTGGTAAATATTCAAAATATATTTAGCAGCTATATTTAGCAGCATAAAATAACTGTTTATGTGAGTTTCAAATATTCTTAAAGAACCTCAGACTGGAGAAGCAGGGAGGAGATTGGCTGCTTCATGAATGATTCAAAACTTGAAATAATTATCTTCAACTATGCAAATAGTTTTAAAATCCCATTGCTAAACTGAACGTTAGCAAAGTTGTCCTTCTCTTTTTTTCTTCTCTTGGAATCACATCAGGTCACTATTTACCCGTGTTTCATCAGCTCAACTTGAAGGAGGCTACCTTTCAGACATTGCCTAACCTAGCTTATTCCTCCCCTCGACCTCCTGTTCAGCTCACATCTGGATTGACTTAACAAGTAATTGGAAATGAAGCCTCCTGATTTCCTGTTAAATACTCGGCACAGGAAAAGAAATAACACTTGTTTTTCAGTGAGCTTTGACCGTCATCCAAAATCCAGTGCAAACCCAAGAGCTGCCTGTGGTTTGATGGCAGCAGCCCAACATTTTTGAAACATATTCTTGGGGGAAGGGAGCAAGTCAGAAATAATGACACAGCTTTGCCTTTTAAGAAATGCAAACGGGACTTTTAAATTACCAGCATTAAGCTGAGTAACTATTTATTCTGTCATTGTATACGCATGTTTTATATCTTCAGATATATGAGCAATTTCTTCAAAGCTCATGGGATTACTTCATAAAAGCAGCTTGTGCCCCTCAACATTCTCAGATGTTCATGGTCCTATAAAAATCAATACTTGCAATGAAAGGAACTAAAAAGGTTTCTGGAGAGCAGACCCAGAGCAGTGCATGCTTGGTACATTGCGCATAGGGAAGGGCTGTACCTGCAGGTTGCCTCTTTCACTTCAACAGGTGTAGCTCTGCTTATGAAGTCCTGTCCCAGGGATTGGTTCACAGGAGTAGGAGCCTGCAGCAGATATATTGTGCCCACAAAAAACCATTGCGGCAAAAACTGTTTAATGTAGTAATCTATTGCACATGATCTTAATTGACTATTTAAACCTAGCAGTGCCATGCAACCGCAGAATAAAGTATCTAAGGAAGCTTCATTGTAGTTTCCATAGCAAGCAGCTTCAGTCCAGCAGGAAAAATCTTGAGCTCTGAAAGTCAAAGGGCCCACCGCTTGAAGCAAAAGTTTCCACCAGCTGAGCAACACCTGCAAAGGCCGCTTCTCTGACACAAAAATAAAACATTAAAAAAATGGCTTCCTGCCAACATCTTCATGTGGAAACTAGCTTGAAAAAGGAGGAAAAAAAGAGGAGAGAGAGGGAGGAATTAGCAAAAGTATGGAGGAATTTCCCTTTCCACCTAAAACGGTGCTGTAGTTTGGAGATACTTAAAACAGAGAGAGAGAGAAAGAAGAATCCCTCCCACCACCAGTGGGAGTTTTAAATATCTCTAGATTTAAGAAGCTCTGCTAATAAAACTGCTTTGTTCCCTAAGCCAGATATCTCCGATTCCTTTGAAGATACAGGTATAATTGTCTCACTTTTCTCTTCTATGAATTTCCTTTTAGTTGAAATTCCAAACAGGGTAGGATTTGGGAAGAGTTAAGATGGGAAGGCAGAACATTATCCTTTCATGAAGTATATTTTCTTCCCTTTCCTAATTGATCCAGCGATGAATCTTCAGATTATGTGACCAACGTGATAGATGGGGCCATGAGGACTGAAATTTAAATATTAATTTGGCCCTCTGTAGTCTACACTGGGTCCGTTTCAGACTACACAAAGTCTGTCCACCAGGGATGGAAACCCGCAGCCTGGCAAATGCTGCTGTTCCCTGTCAGCACGGCTGAGACGGGCTGCTGGAAGTTGTCGTACATCAGCATCTAACAGCTAATATTACCTACTCACCCCCATCGTACAGTAATTCTTTGCTCATGGAAAGACTTGGGGAAAAAACAACAAAACCTAAAAAAGAAATAAAAGCAGGAACAATAGAAATTCAAGGGAAAAAAAAATATATGGCCATCAATGAAATGAAAAAAACTCATGATAAATTTGTTGGGCTAAAAAAACTAATTACTTAGGGAAAGAATCCTCTAGCATGTGCACAGTGTAAAGTCAGTCAAGCTAGCTTACTTTTATATACAATTAGTACAGGCACAGGAACTCTTTCTTCGTTCATATCTAACTACCTGATCAACACAGCTGCAGCAGCTATTAACAGGTAACGAAAAGGAAGGGATAAATTCTAGGTGTCTGCTCAGTGGGACTGTTCAGCAGTACTTTGGAGCTTGAGTTCTACAATGCTCCAAAATGGGTTTGGTGTAATAAAACTCTACTGCAGAAAGACCATAAATACCCCGATTCTATGATCCAAGTTCTGCTTTCAAGAGGAATTGGCGTTTTAAGACCAAGGAGATTCCAAGCTCAGATTAATGTGATATTTCTAGTTCAGGTGCTACCATGTTATGAAACACAATATTCCATTACACAAATTAATTTACAGCCCAATTCTATGTATTTTAACACAGAACTATGCCCCATTAAATATACCAAATTGCAGCTCCCTTTTGATTGTCTTCCAGCTTCTGTTCATTTCACTTTCAAGATTATTTGATGAACAAGTAACTAAAGATAGCAATCTTTCACAGTGATCTACTCCTGCTATTAAATTAGTCCCACAGCATAGGGGAGCATAATTTATTTGCTAATAAGAGGTTAGAAGCTGTGAAGGGGAGAAGCTACATACCAGTCTTTTCAGTGCAAATAGGATTTATCCTCTTAAATTACAGTAAATTCAAAATCCTCCTATTTTTTTATTTGCCGTCCCATCCATCACATTCAAAAAATAGTGTGATGACATAATTTGTCAATACATCAATACAAAGAACATAGAAAAAATATGAATAAGCCCCTGAGTTTGGTTTACAACAAATACTTGTGTTTTTAAAAAGAAAATGTATAAAACACAGTTTAAAAAAAAAAGTCAGAATAACTGCAAAATACAGGGTGGTTATATCACAAACACTGGAACATGATTTAACATAATAGGGACCAAAAAAGGGCCTTTCCCATTATCTCTAAATGCACAGGTCATATATCAGGAAAACAAAATAATAAATTAATACACATGTGAGAATATTCTAGGATGGGGAAGTGACCAGTCAGTGTCTTAAAAGTCCATTTATGGAACAAAGTACCTTTGTATGTGCAAAAAAATGTCAGGTTTAGCCATACAAGGCAAAAGCATACATTAAACCAATGAGAACTGAACACATTGTGCTTTTTCACAAGAACAGTGGCACAAGCGGTGATGGGCAGGCTTCACTCTAGCTATGTAACAAGTCTACTTTATGAGCTGCACTGGTTCCCAGTGAGTTTCTGGGAGTGCTGCATATCACCCACAAAGCCCTACATGGCACAGGGCCAGCTATGTGAGGGGCCGTCCATTTCCAGTAGTATCTGCTCATCCTGTACAATCAGACAGAGCAGGATTGTTTTGGGTCCTGTCGACTATGTAATGTCATCTAGCAGGATTTGGGAAGCTGCCCTTCTCTGCTGCAGCAGCCACCTTCTGGAACAGCATCCCCGGGGAGATCTGTTTGGCCTCCACCCTACATCAAGCAAGCTCTAAAAATGTCTCTTTCCTCAGGCCTTGGATTTAGGTTTCTGCAGGCCCCATGAGGTTGGGCATGATATGTGGGATTCCCCCCCCCCCTTTTCATTTCCTTGGAGCAACTGTGCTTTTTTTTATGTTATGTTGCTTTTTTCCATTTATAATTTTGTGAAGCCACCCAGAGTTGTCTTTTGGGTCGGGCGGCCTAAAAATTGGATAAATAAATAACTGTGCCTGTAGTTTTATAATTCTTTTATTAGATCTTTGTTTTGAAAAATGCAGCCGTTGAGATCACAACTTGAAGGGTAAGACAAGATGGGGGTGGGAAAAAAGCTGTTCAATTCTTTCCCTTCAGGCCATTTTCTCACCAAAAAGCTCCACCAGGTACTTTTTGGGTGATGTAGAGGAAAACATTTTCCACAGCAGGGGTAAATAAAATTGGTGGGATTGGGGTAGAGGGGAAAAAGGCTTCATCTTACAGAACAGAAAGAATCATTAATAAATAAATGACAAAATTTATTTATTTAAATGACAGGACTATAACTACCTTCACTGATGATCTGGAACTGTGGTGCTAGAGAAGATGGTTAAAAACACCTTGACCCACAAGAGGTATCAATAATTCAATATTAGATTAAAGTAAACCCAGGTTGCTCATGGGGAACATGTTAGCTTCATTAGTAGTGCTAATGCTTTTTCATATCCCCCAAACAAAATCCAGCCAAAACTGAAAACTGCTTGACTCAGAGCAAACTAAACTATCCCATGAAGAAAGCTAGTCTAAATGCTTTGCCATCATTTATGGAAAGGGTATTTACATTTATTTTATTTCAATAATTTCTCAGCACCTCCAGCTACAGTAATTTTATCCAGACCCATTTTAACTACCTCACAACTATTTAGTTTATTATTAAAAGCATTTTATACCCATCAAACACTTGAAAAAAGGTTAATAATATCACAAAGAAAATAGTAATAATTGCAAATTATTAAACATACTTTAAACCAAGGCAAAAAAACATTAAAATCCATCAGCAACAACCAATTGCCCATTAAATGGAGTCTGAATTGCTCTTATATTGGATGAGGGGAAAGGCTTTTTAGGAGCTTGTTGCTAGGAGAAGAAGAGGTGGATTGAGTGAATATTTTAATATCTTGAAGAGTTACCATTTAACCCAATAAGGGGTGGGAGAGGGTTAATTGGTGGCATAAAAAATAAGTACTCTCTGTTATGAAAGAAAGTATTGGGGAATGTATGTTTTATTCAATGTTACCTTTTTGGCAACAAACATATTGTTCCTCCCCTTCACCGCATTTTATTGTTATAAATCTCTCTTCACATTCATTTGCCAAGTCCACCAAAGTCTTTCTACCCAAAAACTGCACAAAAAGTATGTACTTTTTGCACAGGAAAAAGCATATATTAAAGAAAATGTGTAGAAACATATTAGGGTAAGTACAACAACAGCTTTTGGAGATTTCTTTAATAGTTTTGCTATTGTTTTTGTTTTTAAAAGAAAACAAACTTTTTTTTCTTTTAAAAACTGAGAAACATTGATTCCTTACTGGTGACGCAGCACCACTTTTGTAAAACTGTCATACAATTTTAGTCTTCATTATATTGTAGACTGTCCCTCCAGGTGCCAGATGTGGTATTTTCCAGAGATTATTTGGAGCTTGTATAACTCTTCTGTGGCCATTAACAATGTTTGTTTCAGAAATTGGGATGTTGAATAATGAAGTTGTGAGGAGTCATCATGAGACATGATATCATAGCCTAAACATTCAACCCAAACAACCAGTCTGCTCAGCTTAACTAACAGCACATTTGGCCATTCTGGCCAATGGTCAATGTGGAATTTATAAAACAGTAGGTAACTGCTGGATCTTTCTTCGGAAACATGCCATGATTTCATGCTGGACTTAGGCTTGTGCATTTAACAAAATCTCAGCTCAGAATCTCTCCTGAGCACAAGGGGCTCAACTCAA
This sequence comes from Liasis olivaceus, assembly GCA_030867105.1. Classification (NCBI taxonomy): domain Eukaryota; kingdom Metazoa; phylum Chordata; class Lepidosauria; order Squamata; family Pythonidae; genus Liasis; species Liasis olivaceus. The sequence continues at coordinate 123,000,098 of CM061350.1, read as the reverse complement.
CTAGAATTCTGCTGGCAGACCACACAGCAAGCACGTTGCTTGCTAACTTCCTACAGTGCTCTTGACCTTTGAAATTACAGTTACTGCGTCTTCCAAGGCTAGTGATCTGTCACAGGCGCCAAAGCTGATCAAAGCAGGAAGCATACTGTAGTCAATAATCACACAGTAAGGGCAATCCTATAACCTCCCTCCACAGCCCCCCCCCCATTTAAACAAAAATTCAAAGCCCCCACACTGCCCCCAAGAGCTTTTTGCTGAAATGTGAGAGCTAATTAGCATTTATTTTTCTCTGTCCATATCCATCAGTCACATATGGAATATTACGAAGTACTACACAGTATCAGGATATTCCAAACACTTACAACGAAAAGTCTCTCAATCCCCGTAGCTAGTCTTTCTGTTTTCACCTTCCACATTAGAGGCACAGGAGAGTTCAGTAGGAACACTAGTGGTTTCTGGTGAATATGGATGGCAGAAATTGGATTCAAATGCAAGACAACCTGTAAGATACAAACAGCAAGTCAAGACACCACCACTACAACTTGATCAAACTGACCAGTGAATTAATAAATTAATAATAATTGGCATTTTTGCTTTTCGGTGTTCACTGCTTCAGGGGCTTCACACATTGCTTCAGGGTAATTTGCACACAGACTTGCTCACAGATTTGTATTATTTTTCAGTTTTTAACAGGAAGAGTGAGACCAAATCTCAGAGCAAACAGTGCTTGCAGGGGTACGTAACTGATGATGAAATGTCAAGGCTGGCACCATCTCCCCCCGCCCCCCCAGCAATGGCAAGACTGGAGACGGAGGAACAAGCAGGTAAGGGAATGTGCATGGCAACAGGCTGGAAGAGAAGGTGGTGCTACTCTCAGGGAGTAACCTGCCAAATAAAATTGCACCGTGCCTCAGAAACATGGAATGTTCTCAGTTATAGGCAAAGCTGGGAATGAAAATAGGTGGTACATTTAAGAACACATTTAGCTCATGACCGAGTTAAAATCTGCACCTGAAACTTCCAGTTCATAGTTTTTACTTCCTGGGCCTAGTTCTCCCCAGGGACTAGGGGTAGCAAGACCCTTCTTGTGTGAAACCACCCAACCTACCTTTATAATGAGACACTAACAATTCAGTCTTAAGCCCTTTCTCAGGAAATTAGCATTTAAATGGAGTTACAGGGGCATTCTCTTGTGTCATGCAAGTGTCACATTGCATAACATGATGAAAAGGAGGGGAGGAGACCAGGCAAGGCAGCATTCTAAAAACATCCCAGACTCTACTGTATGGAGCCTGGTTCCATATGTACTAGCTAATTTCCAGATAGTTCCCTTGTATTAGCAATCTTTGATCTGATAGATTCCTGCAGAATCAAGAAGGGCATGTACCTTGAGACCCTGTTCAGGACAAAAGAAGAAGATATCATTTCTGGAAGGCATGGGCTGAACAGTGTATAGAGAGGAAACCTAGAAGTACAGAAAGCTGTAAGATGAGGTTTGCTAATAAAAAACAGTGCCACAAAGAAGATGGGATGTTTTGGATCTGTGAGTGATAACATGTGGCCAAACTGTGAAGGAGACCTGTTCAAGAGTATAAAAATCTTTTGTCCTGGCCATTATCATAAAGGCTTTCCTTGTTTGTAAATGAGGAGATGTGTTTATTTTGTTTTGGAGATCTGTTTGGCCTTATCAACGTTCGGAATACAGGACATACTAACCCCCACATAGTAGCACATTTCCTTCAAGGACCTGTGTAAACAAGATTTTTTTCATTCAACTTCCCTCTTAACTTTGTTTAAAAATTAAAGACATACCAAATAAAACGGGACACAATCAGCAGATAAAGTGAAGAGCCTAAGGACGCAGGACAGATCTGGAAGCACTACGTGAGGCATAACACAATTAATGTAATGAGTCAGAATTATACCAATAAAAGGAAGATAATTAAAACTCAGGGGCACTTTTAAGTAAAACATGTGATAAAGTGTTCCTTGGACTGTACTATTTCAGAGTTTGGATAGAAAAATCCCATATTTGTCTACCCCTTTTTTAAATAGGCTTTCACATGTAGAAAAGTTATGTGCCAAAGAAAAGAATAGAATTATTTTTCATGACTCTCTAGTTTTCTATATCCAATGAATTTTTATATAAGAAACATCAGATCACACAATCCATCATCTGTATTCTGAAACTGTCTACTCCCAGAAAGATCACAATTCCGTTTTAAAAATGCATTTACCAGCACGTAATCCAAAGGAAAATACAAGTTTAACATTTTAGTTAAAATATAAACGGCCAGGCCTTTAGAAAATTATCTCATTTTTTTTCTAGACAGGACACTGATTTTATTTTGTACCTTAAATTTAGCCATTATCTATATATTTCAGTGCAAACCTATACAGTTAGGAATTGCTTTCAAAAATATTTTGTAGACACAGACCATATCAAGTTGGTAAAGACAGCAACAAACTTTGTTTCCTTGGAGATGCCAGGTTCATGGAAGGCTGAACATTACCACAGCAACCAAACTACAAAAACAGACTGAGGGCTCGTGCCCCATTATTCTGGCAGAGTAATTTATATTGCAAAGAGCAGACTAGGGCACAAATACTGAAAAATGATCAAAGCAAAAAAATAACATGAAACCCTATTTAGTATAACTTTAAGACCTGAAAGTTCACACAAACACACACTCCCACACACAACGTGATTATGAAAGTAAATATCTAAGGTTTTGAAATGCTGAACCACTTTTCTAGTGTGAAGGACTCAGATTAATTCACAGCATAGTTTTTTTCAAAACAGCCATTACAAAATTGCACTAATAAACCAGGGCAAAATATATCAAATTACAATGCCCGTATTGAGACAGCTGTTCAGAAAAGCACGGCAGAGAAAAAAATGAGTTGTAAACCTGAGAAGTTTCTATCTTCAAATCACAAAATCCAAGCATTATGTCTTGAAGGAGCTCTTATATAAGCCTGATTCACTGGCTAGGTAAGAACTACTCTATTGCATCTCTAAAGCAGCCTGCTTAATCTGTTGCCCTCCAGATGTGTTGGACAATTCTAATCATCTCTACCCAGCATGATCACTCACGGAAACTGTAGTTCAGTACACCTGGATTATACTTTCCAAATTAGTTTGGAAGAAGCTGTTAAGATGAATGCCACATATTTCTAAATCCAACTACACCACATTTTTTAAAGAAAATGTAGAAAATGTACTGTATATGGCTGCCCAATTTGTGCAGCATACATCAATGCGACTCAAGGAAAAATCCAAAATTACAATTAAAACCAATAATATCAACCAGAAGAAAGCTAAATTTGATGTACCAGTAGCATACAGTCAGGGCTCATCAAACACACACTCCATCTTAGGTTCATCTATCCTCCTGGCTTGCTTTGGTGATACACCAAGAGAAGTGTTGCTCAACCTTGACAACTTTAAGTTACGTGGACTTCAACTCCCAGAATTCCCCAGCCAGCAAGTTGAAGACCACACCCTTGAAGTTGCCAAGGTTGAGAAACATTGCCCTAAATATAGGGCAAACTGAGTTCTATTAATAGACCTGTCTTGTAACACCTTATGTTGCATCGCTAGCATTTCCCACTTGAAGCTGATATTATCTCAACAGCAGTAGCAGCCAGCCATTTTGGTTCACAGAGGCTGGATTTGGCCCCAGTTTTTCCAAATATTGATCTCTAAAACAGGCTCCTTCACCAAAAGGCTAAATATTTCCAACATTCTCATTTAGCTTTTGTTTTTATTGAAAAAAGTTTAGCAACTCAATTATTTACACAGAAGCTCCATCTATAATAGGTTTTCAGGTCTTAGAGCCAGAGTAGAAGAAATATGATTTAGACAAAAATCAAATGATCGAGAACCTGACCCAAAGCTAAATCAACAATGAACAAAAACATGCTGTTGTAGATAATGCACCACATCCATATAATTTTTTCTACAACAGTAGCACTCAGGCTAAGTTGCAATGATGCAAAATGTGGTGGCAATGCAGAACTGTGCACTTTGGCTGATACTTGGGCCCAGACAAATCAAGACAAGCAGGTATATGCAGATTACAATTTAGTTTAAGCATCTTGTGAAATACAAAATATACAAAGACTTGGTATATGCATACCGGCATTATCAGCTCCCTGCATTGTCAAACAGCAAAACATGTGATAGTGAACAGGTCAACCAGGATCTAATTGAAAACAAAAAAATTGGCCTTGCCTCTTAACCCAGGAGTCCCATAAAACTTACAGGAAAATAGTTAGAATGAAGATTTAACTCTCAATTGCTGGGAAAAATCCAGCCAGGAGAGTTCTCCATCTGAGCCATTCTGAGAAGCACGGGGGGGAAAAAAGACTAAAAAATGGGAGAGGAGAAAGACCAAGAATATCTTTCAAATAGCCACATTCAATCTGGGGACCACTAAAGCCAATTTTTGCACGACTCTACAATAGTTTTAAACATATGTCATGTCCTGCATTCATCTCTATACAATGTGTCATAAATAATTTTTGTTCTATTATTTACTTCTAGATGCTGATGATTTATTAATAATACAGTACGCAATTCTTAAAATTGGTTCTGGGATCAAGTTACTGATCCTTGTACGTTTTGAGGTCTAAACAAGTTCAGTATGAAATCTCTCAGGGTTACAGTATGTCATAGAATTATCTTTGCTCTGTCCTCTAAATTCCATTCCTCGCTTATTATTTCTTTAGACATCCAACCCTCTCCCCCACCCCAGCAAAATGAAACTATCTTAGGAACATAACTTACCTCTCTCCCCATAATCCCAGCACATCCAAACCCCACCAGCCTAGTCAGAGAACTGAAAAGTGAGCTGCTAACCATACTGTGTATTGAAGGGGGATAGCAGTATAGAAAGGAATACACTGTACAACAATAAATGTATTCCTCCATATGGGAAAGGAACAATATGCACACCTAATTTTTAACAGATGTTTACTAAGGAAGAAATCCACATTTGACAAGTGTTTGTTGATCAGATAAACTGCAGAATAACAAACTGAAAATGCACAGTAAGAGAATGGATAAACAGGTGCCATATTCAGGCTCTTAAACATTTTAACTATGGAAAAGTGGGAGAGCTCCCATACCACTTCTGTCCTTGTAAATTACTGGCAGGAGAGGATTGACGAGACATTCTCATGGTGTTTGGTTAAAAGTGATAGACTGTTCATAGGATCAGGAACATGGAAGATCAAGGATGGATATTTGGGACAGATTGAAACACAAGTTGCCTTTAAGGTTACATTTTATAATTTGAGCATGAGTTTTGTTATACCACACAGGAAAAAAAGAAACAACATCATCTTTAATGTGAAGATTGAAAGGCCATGCTAAGGAAGAAGTCAAGTTCCAGAAAAATCAGTGTCAAAGAGCTGTACTTATTCCTTCATCAATCACTCATTTTTTCCTCTTTCCTTCATCCCATCTAACTCCACTGGGGAATATATTTTGGGGCCTTTCAAGATGCAGGGCCTGGTTCTGTCCCCAGTAGTCCAAGCTATCATGGTACCACTGGATGCAGCCCAGATCAGGCAGGTTGTTCTGAAAGACAGCAGTTACAGTGTAAGTATTTGGGATTGTTGAACACTTGCTGATGCCACAGTGCCTCCACTGGGTCCCCTGGATCTTCCTGTCCTTGATTCCCTTAAGGTATTGTCTTCTGAACTTGCACTTCTCTTTCTGCAGTTGTATTTCCCACAATGCCCCAGGGCAACACTACCTTGAAGGCACTAAGAGAACTTAAATGTGTGGTTGATGGAAATGAGAGAGCACCATTTACAAATGTACAGAAGAAGTTCCACATGGAGGGAAGTCAAATATTTAATAATGGAATTAGTTTGCTTTTAGCACTTTATATATAGAACTAGTTCATATATAGTCTGCCTATTCCCCAAATCTCAAAATACAGTATGTATTTTTTCTGGTGGAGTAGTTACAGGATAGCTTAAGAATCAAACCAAAACTGCTCATCACATTTCGAAGTTAAGTCTTTTTCTGTTACTATTGTTATTCTCCTTATAAGCAACAACATATCAGAACCAAAATAGTCTGAAAAACAAGCGTCACCAATTCAAATCTACCCTTATTAATTAAAATTAGTGTCTATTAAATCAATTAAACTTTGGGTTGATTTATTTGGTGATTAAACATGTTGAATCATATCTCTGGCTGGTGATTTCAAACTTTCCATCTTCAAGCTAGTGTTCTGTTGTTGACAAACCCATGAAATCTACTATGGAAACCAAATGCATTTTAAGTATACAGCAGATTCTTGGACATACTTTGAGCACATTAGGAGCACCAGCTGCACACTGCAAAGAAAGAGGCTGGAAATCACTATTAAGCTCTAATCAAAGCATGAATATCAGAGGCCATGGCCAACATATCACCAAGTGGTATTTATAAATTACAGTAAATTCCATCCTTATAGATAGTCTGTTCTGATTTTAAAATCCCATGAAATTGAAATATACTCTAAGCATAAAGAAACCCAAATTGTGTATGTATTTTGTATGTTTAATACAAGTCTGTGTATTAAACTGTGATTTAGAAATGGTTTCCAGTTTGAATTAAATTCTGTCGGATTTACTTTTAAAATATGAAGTCATTCAAAGTATCAAAGTACACTCCTACAGTTTGGTTAATAATTCTTCCAACAAGGGGATCAATGGACTTTTCCAGGAAAAGGTATATAATATCCTTGCAGCACTTTGCTTGTACAAAGTTAATTCAATATACTTTTAGGAAATACATGTTTAATAAAGTTTAATTTTAAAAAATCAGAAGTTGAAATAGGAATTCAACTTTTAAGATTTGTTTAATTTGGGTATGAATCATTTTCCAGAATTGTTGAGCTTTACCAAATTGCCACCAAATAGGAAAGAATGACCCAATCTGCTCATTACATTGCCAGCAATCTTTAGAGAATGAATTGTCCATTTTGCAATCAGGACTGGAGTAATATATCAATCTTATACAATAATCCCTAAGTATACTATTTGGAATAAATTTAATGTTCTTCCATTGAAATTCCCATTGTTGCATATCTATTACTAAATCCAAATTTAGCATCCATCTAACCATACAATCTTTGACTTCTTTGGTTTCTAAGTCATGCTACACTAGCAATTTATAAATAATGCCCAGCAGATGTTCCAAGTTATATGTTACAAGGTTTTCACTTTCAGTCACATCTCTAAGTACTCCCCCTTGTTTCTAAAATTCTTTTAGTACTATGCTACTTATTTGAACATACTGAAACCAATCAGATGAAGTAGAACATGCTGAAGTAAGTACAGTAAACACAAAAGATTATATCTTCATCTTATATCAAATCTTGCTATCTAAATGAATTATCTTCTCTCCACTGAGCACATTTCTTAGCAACACGATCTTGTATATAAGGCAAGACCACCTTCAAACTCTTCTGTCTCATCAATGTATTCTTGGTGAATTTCAAATGACCCTTCATTTTAAAGATCAATATTTGGGGAAAGACGTACATTTCAGGTAAATACAGTACAGCCACTCCAGAGTTAGCGACTACCTTGGTTAGCGACCATTCACAAATATGACAGTAATAAAAGTTCATTTTCTGACCAATGCGGACATGTACAACCAAGTTTCATGTGCCTGACAACAAAATCCTTCAGTGTGACACTGATTAAGATCTGGTCAGTTTCAGGCAGCAGCAACAGCAAGGGAGGGTTCTACCCAACTAATTAAGGTCACAGAACTAAGCTTGTTAACTTGCAGTTAGCACTTTTTAAGGATGTGCTATGGAGAAAAGCAGCTCAGGAAGAGATAGCTTGTTTAAGCAATCTCTCTGCCCTGAGAGGGGGCAAAAAAACAGGTCAGGCACAGGTCAGTGTATGAGAGAACTTTATCTGAATTAGACGGCGGCAACCAGTGATCTTCGCAGTGCATCTCTCTCTCTCTGTCACATGTTCCCTTAATTATCATTTCCCTTAATAACCAAGTGGTCAGATCGGAATGCAGTCGCTAAACAAGGAGAGGGTGTAGTTCAACTGGTAACTTTGGGCCATTAACTATTTCTCTGCCAAAACTAATTCATAAGGATGTTGTAAGAATAAAACAAGGTGAGAGAACAGTGTGCATCCAGAGAAAGGGTAGTATCTAAAGGTATTAATGAAATAATTCTCATTAAAGAAGTCTCAGTGTGGAGGAGTACAGAGCTAACCTTGAAGAGGGAATGCCAGAATGGTTAAGCAAACATCCACATAGCTCTGGGAAAGAAGGCAGTGTGAAACTCAAGATAACTCTGCTTTGATTCTCTTTGGCATAAGAGAGGGCAGAGGGAAACTTTGTCAGGCTTTCAAGGTTCTGTTATTATATCCTAAACAGTCTCTCTCAACCTTGGCAACTTTAAGATGTCTGGATTTCAACTCTCAGAATTCTCCAGCCAACAATCAGTAATCTTCCAGCTAATACAGGCCCTTCATCCCCAGGGGAAAAAAAATTAAAGGCTATTGTTCTCAATAGAGTATATCCTTCTCAGTTATCTCATCCTGAGTTAGCTGTAAAGCAAGATTTCTTTCTTCAAGCATGTTTAAAGAGTACTAAAGAGTTTACTACTCTTTAGAAGCAAAACAGCCAAGGAAATGACATAAATGTAGGTGTGCTACTGATGCTACTTGCAAATGTTGCTATAAAACATTGCCTGTATCTTTATCCATGTCTGCTATGAAAAGTTTTCCATTTGCACTGAATTTTAACAAATAATTGCACAACATATTTCTCTTATGCTGGATGTATTAATTTGATCTGGTATAACAACACTCAGAAAAAAATAGTTTTGTTTAAAAAACCACATAAACCCTGGACCAATCTATATTAAGACCTGTATATTGTAAGATGGCATACAACTGACATATTTGGCATAATTGAGTCAACTTCCAGGTTTCTTTGCTTCAGAGGATTTGTATTTGTAATTGCATCGGCAAGACAGGATTGAGAAAACAGAGGACAGACTGAGATTTCAGTGCCTATAGGGAAAAGGCAGAAGTGGGGAGGGAGGCAGAGAACCCCCATGGGATGAACAATGGTGTAGTTAGATAACTTTGACTCCAGAACTGATTTTACCAGCATGCACATATGTGTGAACACGCTTTGATGATTATATATGTTTGGCAGTATGTCTGTGTATATAACACACACATACTACATATGTATGTGTGTGTATCAATCATATCATATAATAAATGCTATAGTTTAAAAATAATACAACTAAAATGAACATCTTAAGTTATGCAGATTCTATTAAGTACTTTTAACAATAGAAAAAAACAGTATTGTTTGTTGCGTCCCCAAATGCCTGTGTCACCCTTGACATGGGGCAACCTTGTTTTCTAGCAGTCCTATCACTTGCTCCAGGTGGGAGTACAAGTAGTCCTTGACTTACAACCATTCATTTAATGACCATTCAAGTTACAACGGTGCTGAAAAAACTGGTCCTTGCACTTACAACCATCGCAGTGTCCCACGGTCACATGATCAAAATTAGGGCACTTGGCAACTGGCATGCATTTATGACAGTTGCAGCATTCTGGGGTCATGGGATCACCATTGAGACCTTCCCAGGGGGCTTCCAACAAGCGAAGTCCATGGGGGAAGCTGGATGTGCTTGACGTGATTCGCTTAACGACAGTGGAAAAAGGGTTGTAAAATCAGGTGCGACTCAATGACTGCATTGCTTTGCAACAGAAGTTCTGGTCCCAATTGTGGTCGTAAGGTGAGGACTACCTGTATTTCAGGCCACTGGACCTGGGGATAAAGATCTGTGATTGCTCTGCACTTTCTCTCCCTACTTATCTCTTTGGTTTTCATTCAACGCTGGGGGAGCACTGCCTTGCTTTTCAAAAACTTAAGTGTTTGTCCATTCAAGACAATCATTTGTCCTTCATTGTATGCATTCACTATTTTAAGACCCTACCCCAGTTTCTAAAGATCTGGGTCTCTGGTAAAATGCTATAGAATGTGTGTAGTTGTAGTGGTGTAAGGGTCAGTGTGTGCACACACATGTGTATACTATCATGGGTATTTTGGGGTGAGAACACTCTGGCCAGTCACAAGCTGCTGCCATCTGCTTTCTTCTGACAGTAGTGGCAGCTGTGCACACTTGTGGCTGGATGGGAGAGTGAGTTTTCAAGGTCATGCCAAAAGCTTTATTAGCATGCCAGCAACTTGCTTTTTGGATTAAAATAATAAAAGACAAAGGAAAGAAGAAGGATCACCACCTGCTGGACAGCTCTAGACTCCCTGTAAGACACTATACCTTGCAACCTCAGCTGAGGATTTAAGGGGTGCATAGAGTCACTAATTCACAATATTCCTTTTCTCTTTTTTTCCTCTTCCATTCAGCAATTACCACTAGGTTGCAACCCTGAACTGAAGACAATAGGATTAGTGAGAATAAGAGGTGAGAATTTGAATGTCTCACCCACTTTTCTTCAACTCTAAATGAGAAAGAAGGGTCTAATTTCCACTTCTCCATCCCCTTCCAACATCCGGTCATAACCCAAGCAATCTCTATCAAACAATATTAGAGCTAAATTAAATGAAGAGGAAGCTATGGGTCAATCTGGGAATCAGAAAGTGATATGGATGGGGATTAATTGGCTTCATCTCTATGAAATGTAAATTCCATTATCATTTCCATTTCCATATCTACATAAAAATGTGCTTGCACAAATGTTCTCCTCTTTTGGTGATGCACAAGTGGCACAAGCCATCTACGTTCCAAATATCAAAATTCCTGCACAGTTCCTCTCCTTCAGTGAACAGAGGGCCTGCAGATATGGAGACTACAGGCAATTCTATCAGAAGTGAAACGATTAAGCAATAATTCCACACCACATTATTTAACAGCTTTTTGGTCACTGGTCCCTAGCTTTTCAGTATAGTCCAGGTATGATCAGGGTAGACTCACTGAGTTCAACCTGAATAGGTCAGCAATCGTGAATAGGATTGCAACTTTGGTCTAGAACACTTGTTGTTAGCAACTGCAACACTATTAAGAGAGTGAAGGCACTGGATGTATGAAATCAGTAATTTAGACTAAAGCCATCAAACCCATTGCTTCTGCATCCGCAAAGCAGATATGGATTTATGTGTTTAAAGTAAAATGTAATCACCTGCAAATTCTTTGGCTTTACAGAATGATTGCATAAAACTCAAAACAATCGATACATCTCCGTTCACTGCATAGAAGGGGAATACAAGGGTTGCACAATCAGAACCATCCATGGGAAGCAAAAGTTGTTCTCATTCAACAGGACACCTTTAAAGTCTCATAGATAACTGATGCCAATTATCCCATGGAGATCAAGAAGTTATTCTCTAAAGAATTAAAGCATGAGGCCTGGCCATTTTGCTTTTGCAAATCTTTTAGTAACAAACCTAACCTTTCAAATAATCCTGCCTTGTTCAATCCATTAACAATAGAAAATGGAAAATACTAACAGAAACAATTAACTGGCATGACAAACACAACTGTACTGCTGGGATATATATCCATTCATCATTCTATCCTCAACAGATCTGCGAGCAACGGTGCAATGCTGACCCTGCTGTCCAAAGTGTTTCAGCCTGGAAAAAGCTGTATTCCTTGTTCCTGTTGATTTGAATGAGACAGCTTGGCAACAAAAGGAAACAAGCATATGTTGATACAAAGAGTTGCAATATAGAATGTATTTAAATCACTACAGGTAGTCCTCGCTTAATGACCACAATTGTAACCAGAACTTAGGACATTATGTGATGCAGTCATTCAGCAAATCATTACATGACTGGACCTGATTTTACAACCTTTTTTGCAGCAGGCATTAAGTGAATCACATGGTCGTTAAGCAAATCACACAGTTGTTAAGTGAATCACGTGGTTCCCCATTGATTTTGCTTGCCAGAAGCTGGCTGGGAAGGTCCCAAATGATGATCACATGACCCCGGATGCTGCAACCATCATAAGTGCAAGCTGGTTGCCAAAAGCCCGGATCATGATCACGTGACCGCAGGGGCGCTGCAATGGTCATAATTTCGGGCACCAGTCATAAGTCACTTCTTTTAGCACCATCATAACTTCAAATGATTGCTAAACAAATGGTTGTTAAGCAAGAACTACCTCTACGTCTTTTAATCACAGAACTTTGGCACTTTTAGTATACCCTCATTTAATTATAAAAGTATCAATAAAACACCTAACAATAATGAAAGCAGTATTCCTTATTTGGGCATTCACAATCCATGCACCTGTTTGTACATCCTGCTAGATTCAACGCCTCAGTCTTTTCTATAGGAATATACAGGTGAAACTCAAAAAATTAGAATATCCTGCAAATGTTCATTTATGTCAGTATGGCAACTCAAAAGGTGAAACCAATATATGAGATAGACGTATTACATGCAAAGCGAGATATGTCAAGCCTTACTTTGGTATAATTGTGATGATTATGGCGTACAGCTTATGAAAACCCCAAATTCACAATCTCAGAAAATTAGAATATTACATGACATCAATAACACAAGGATTGGAAATAGAATAATATCGGACCTCTGCAAAGTATAAACATGCATATGTACTCAGTACTTGGTTTGGGCCCCTTTTGCAGCAATGACTGCCGCAATGCGGCGTGGCATGGATGCTATCAGCCTGTTGCACTGCTGAGGTGTTATGGAAGACCAGGATGCTTCAACAGAGGCCTTCAGCTCCGCTGCATTGTTCGGTCTCATGTCCCTCATCTTTCTCTTGGCAATGCCCCATAGATTCTCTATGGGGTTCAGGTCAAGCGAGTTTGCTGGCCGATCAAGCACAGTAATCCCATGGTCATTGAACCAGGTTCTGGTACTTTTGGCAGTGTGGGCAGGTGCCATGTCCTGCTGGAAAATGAAGTCAGCATCCCCATAAAGCTCGTCTGCGGAAGGAAGCATGAAGTGCTCCAAAATCTCCTGGTAGACGGCTGCGTTGACCCTGGACTTAATGAAGCACAGTGGACCAACACCAGCAGATGACATGGCTCCCCAAATCAACACAGACTGTGGAAACTTCACACTGGACTTCAAGCATCGTGCATTGTGTGCCTCTCCATTCTTCCTCCAGACTCTGGGTCCTTGGTTCCCAAATGAGATGCAAAAGTTGCTCTCATCAGAAAACAGGACTTGGGACCACTGGGCAACAGACCAGTTTTTTTCTTCTGTAGCCCAGGTAAGACACTTCTGACGTTGTTTGTTGTTTAGGAGAGGCTTGACAAGAGGAATACGACATTTGAAGCCCATGTCCAGGATCCGTCTGTGTGTGGTGCCTCTTGATGCACTAACTCCAGCCTCAGTCCACTCCTTGTGAAAGTCCCCAACACTTTGGAATGGCCTTTTCCTGACAATCCTCTCCAGGCTGCGGTCATCCCTGCTGCTTGTGCACCTTTTTCTACCACACTTTTCCCTTCCACATAACCTTCTATTGATGTGCTTTGATACAGCACTTTGGGAACATCCGACTTCTTTTGCAATTACCTTTTGGGGCTTTCCTTCCTTATGGAGGGTGTCAATGATGGTTTTCTGCACAACTGTCAGGTCAGCAGTCTTTCCCATGCTTGTGATTCCTACTGAACCAGCCTGAGAGACCATTGAAAGGCTCAGGAACCCTTTGCAGGTGTTATGGATTCATTAGCTGATTAGAGTGGGACACTTTGAGCCTAGAATATTGAACCTTTTCACACTATTCTAATTTTCTGAGATTGTGAATTTGGGGTTTTCATAAGCTGTACGCCATAATCATCACAATTATACCAAAGTAAGGCTTGACATATCTCGCTTTGCATGTAATGCGTCTATCTCATATATTGGTTTCACCTTTTGAGTTGCTATACTGACATAAATGAACATTTGCACGATATTCTAATTTTTCGAGTTTCACTTGTAGTTGCCTTTCCAAATCTGCTTGCCCTCAAAATGTGTGGATTTTAACTTCCAGTTTTCTGAGTAACAATACTGGCTAGAGAATTTTGGGAGCTAAAATTCACACATCTGGAGGATTTCCAGGTTGAAGAATGCTAGTATGTAATAGCATGTTATAAGCATCAGGCCATAAAAACAGTAACAACCTGGAATATGATAGCAATCAATGACTAAACTTCAGAATCACTCAATTTACTATGTCAAACAATTGTCCACCATAAATTGCAGGACAGCAAGTATACGGTAGGACTCGATTGCTTGGAAAGTTATTAGGCTTTTGTGCAACCTGAAAAAAATCAGGCTGCTTTAAAAAATAGCAGAAAGAAGCTCTGTTCGTGTAAGGTCCAAGGCACTTCTTCTGAAAAAAGAGTGTACAGCCCCAGTAGATAATACAGTGGTAGCCTAATCTGGAATTTCAGCACTGGCAGACATTGCTTTGTTTCTGCAGGGAAAAGGAACATTGTTCTTGCTCTTGTACAACTGGATTTGTTGGGAAGAAATACATTATTTGATTCTGAAACATAAATATTTCCAATAATCAAGTCTGCTTTTAGAGAAAAAAAATCCCAAATAGCCTGGCCTGATACAAAAGAAGGACTTTCAGTAAACTTCAGTTGAAAGTTCTGTTTCAACTTCAAAAACATTTGCTCCATCGGTAATACAATTTTCAGTGATGACAAGAATTTACATTATCTTTTACAAAACTCACTTTTCAACTGTATACTCAAGAAAAATCTATGCCTGACCATCTCATTTATTTTGATAATGTCAACAGTGCAGGACAACAACCATGCTGGCTTAATTTTAAACTTCCCCAACCTTCTTTTCTGCCACTTTCAACCCTCAAGAAATGAAAACTCTACTTCACTGACGACTAGCCATTTTTAAGTGCTGCTGGAGATCCTGGAGCAACAGCATAAGCATGTACATGTCCAGGCGTGACTCAAAAAAATCCATCAAAGAAAGAGAACTGCACGCATCAGCCTATTTGAGAGAAAGCCTCCTTCTACATGAACCTTTGCACTTAGTGAAATCATCTGAGGAGGTTCACTCATCATTGACACAAATTTGCCTGGGGACTGAATCTTCTCTTTTGCTCCAGCAGTTTGGAATGTACTCTCCATGGAAGAGAGGGTACTAATTATTGGCTCTTCCAAAGGCCCTGAAAACCCATCTTTTTTGTACAAGCTTTAACTACTGGCTCTGTTAATTTTAATTATTAATTCAACTTGTTTCACTTGATTGTTTTAATTGCTGTTTTAATTTTTAATTTTAATTTTTAATTTCAAGCTGTTTTATTGTACATCTCCGCTGAGATACCTTGGGAGTCTGGAGTAATATTAAGTCAAATAAATAAACATCAGCATTGCTGAAAAACCAAAAAGAAAAGAAGAGAAATTTGCAATCCAATCCTCTGCATAGCTGCTTGGGGGTCTACTTAAAGGTTCATGTAACTTACTCCCAGTTTAGGATATATACAGTAGGGCAGCAGTCTTCATTCTTTATCAAATGTAAAGTATCTTACAAGTTATTTTAACTAATTCCTCATGACAGGCCATTTAATAAGGGCATATTTTTGGATTAAATACAGAATAGTGTTTTAAAGTAGGAAACAATATCCACATGGCTGTAAAATTAAAGAGTAGCTCCATCCACAAATTAGTATTTCTCCCACAGAGTTTGAGAGAGGTTGATCAGTTAGCAGGTGTGTTTCAGAAGAAATGCAGGAAATGTCAAATTTAGAGTGAAAAGTTATGTTGGAAACAGAAGCCAGTTTAAAAAGAAGTGTATGAGTCACAGGAGACCAAAAATATTTGAGCTTAAGACTGGGATCTTTTAAGGATGTTTGTACTGAAGATATTAGAGGATGAGCTTGTTAGAATAAAATTCGTCATGGCAATAAATGTATTTCTACTATTCTCTCCCTTCTGACATAAAGTAGGCATTCAACTTGATCTATCTACATGTTTGAAGCATGTTTAACTATTCCATAAAACAACAAACTTTTGGTTTGCTGTGAATTTCAAGTTTATATGCACCTATTTATAAATATGTCTCAACAATTGCTGCAATATATTTGAAGTAAGACAGCAAAGGCAAGACAGATCTATTTATTAAACTGCTTGATCTTATCATCCCCAACCCCCTGAACAGCTGTGGTTAAAGCAAACTCTGTTGAAAATAATTGCTTCTTATCTCTTTAAGAGTAAACTATGATTATGTTAATATTTCTGTTGGAAATAAAGCTCAAAACAAACCAAATTCTGGCCCCATACAGCTTCCTCTGAAAGTTCTGGTGACTAAACTTCAAAAGGATTTCAAAATGGATGACCAGTAATTTCTGAACTAGTTAAGAAAATAATCCCAAAGACAATTCAGCCCAGAATAAATAAATTGAATAAACCACACTGAACAAATCAGGGTTTTCTGTGCAAGCATGTTTCTCTCACTGGATTAGAAATAAGGCTTTAGAGGTTTACCTGTAGCACAGACAACAAAACAAATCAAGACAATTAACTGACATCATTAACAAATAGTTCTGACAGCTATCTGTATAAAAATTAATGATTCTAAATGAAATTAGAAAATGTTTGTCACTGCAGCTAGTGAGTAAAATAATGGAACAGCAAGTCTTACAGAAGTATTATCAAATTTGAAAAGTAACTGGGTAAGGTTATGAAGAGTACAGAATAATACATTTCACCATCCAGCTTTTATTGTTATTTTTAGGCCTTCAAATGAACTCCGATCTCCTGATATCTGATTTTACTCTTCTTATTTTCCACTGTTACGGGTAAACTATGGAACTATTCCACTGTTTAGCTAACAATTCAGAGTAAGCATTACAGTGGATTTAAACTAAATAAATACACAGGTTAATTCACATATTGCATTAAGATGAGGCTTGTTTAATCATCATTAATTGGATAAACAACAATTGACTACCTTTGCCCAAGACATGACGCCATAACCTATAAATTGTAATAGTTGGGGAAATGAAAAAACACAGCCAAACTAAAGAAACTAGATTGTGGCATATTATGTTGGATGAGCCAGGTCTATATTTCTTAATTTCCTGATTTTCCTCTAGGCAAAAATCCTAAGATATTGGCTGTACCAGTTGC
Source organism: Liasis olivaceus (assembly GCA_030867105.1). Lineage (NCBI taxonomy): Eukaryota > Metazoa > Chordata > Lepidosauria > Squamata > Pythonidae > Liasis > Liasis olivaceus. The sequence goes on along the minus strand of CM061350.1, from coordinate 122,982,959 downwards.
AAATCCAGCTTGTTACAACTTGTTTCTTAAATAGCCACAAAGGGAGGAAAACAACCAACAACCAACACCGGGGGGAAATGTGCCTGGAATGCCTCCTATTCCGCTCACCTCACCCCTAACTGACTGAATCTTCTTAAAATAATAACCAGTCCTGGTGTACTATCCTTGAGTTCCTTAGAGACAGTTTTGGACTCCAACTATATATGAGGAACCAAAGCAGAAAAAAAGAGTCCAAGTAGAGGGTAAGAAGAAGAAATAAACTTCTGTCATCATGCTGCTCCACAGGAAACAACCATTTGATAAACACGGGTTCATAATTGGGGAACAGTTGATCAAGTGCCATGTAAAGTTTGACAAATCCTCTGTAAAGTTTGCCTTGCTCCCTTCTCATACCAATTACACTATTTCACAAATGCAAGTCCCAAACAGATAGATAGCTGCAAAAATTTAAGCTTAAGAAATTGAATTTCCTCCAGATGAACATTATCACAGATATCAAAAGCTCCAACATGTTTATCTCCCTGGGAATTTTTATGCCTTCAAGTGAAATTCTTTCAAATCGTAAGAGAGAAGAGGCACCCTCTGTTACAGTCTGCCACACTTTTTGCTATTATAAACAGATGCTACTCAAATCATCTGCCTTGTTTGTCTGTGTAGCATTGCCAGCTTCTGTCCTAAAAGAAAATCGTATTTATTCAACAGGGAGAATAAATAATGTCATATTCTGGCATAAGTTGTCTTTTGAATGGCTGTTGTTTCCAACCAGTCATACTCATTTGCTTTTGGCTGATTTGTGTGGAGCTGAATAAAGACCAGGCAGCAGGCCCCAATCTAGGTTTTGAGGGCCCTCTGAGTAAGCTATCTTTGGTGCTCCTTCACAACCAGTACAGTTTGGGCCCCCCAAGTGTTGATGCTGATGAAGCTACCAGAGCTAGTGCTCTGCTCCAATCAGCCCATGGTTGCAGCCATATTTTATTCCCTGGAGCAGCTGCCAAGAGCACAGTCCCCTAGAACACAGCAATAGGCAATATTAAACAAAACTGAAAATGACTTGACAGTATTTTAGTCAGTCTCCTCTGTTCATCTATAAGGACTATGTAATAATTTAGGGGGCAGACTATTAGCTGATACGAGTGCCTTTGAAAAAAAATCACATTTGCTCCCAGAATGGTCAGAGGTATTTTTACTATTGTCTTTTTACATTCTGAAGTTGCATGAATTATGATATCCTCACCCTGTCAGGGATGACTGTGAAAATTATGGCAGCCACATGAGCAGAATTACAAACTGCATCCGTAACACGGTTTTCTGTCCATGGGAGGTTACATTTTTAATCCCTTCCCCAACTGTAAGCATTTGTCTTGAATTCCAGACATTTTCCCTGAATTTTACTAACACTCTCTGTGGAAATTTAAACGATGTATCAGAGGGGAAAATATGAAGATAATTTTTAAAGACCTCAGTTCTAAACTCTGTGAACTCTGTGAACAAGCTATTTAAAAAGTTACCACAATTCGAAATTCATAATATTTGAAGAATTAGACTGATTCAAAGATTGAAGGAGCTAGATAATATTTTAAAAGGATGAGAAGCATTCACCTATGCCACACTGAGTTCCACAGTGGATTTAAGAAATGGGTATAAATATACTACAAAAATAAATGATTCCACCTATGATCCTGTGGTCTTTATAGTTTGCAGTCATGTATTCACTTACCTGGGAATAAAATATTAATGGGCTCGGTGATTTTTTTTTTTTCTGGGTAGATACGTGTAGCTTTGCACTAAAGTATCTTAAATAAGCTAAATTTTAACAATTCCAATACTGTTTTTCAAAGCACAATTGCAAAGTGAAGGAAAACCGGTAACTTGTAACTATGCACAGCCTGCCATTTCAATAGTCTGGCAGTATATTACATATCATTTCCAACACACTGGAAATCTTTGAAATTCAACACCTTTTCACAACATTTGAACAAACGCTTCTTTGTAATAATCTAGAATGCAGACATAAATAATTTTTATTCACTTAATCAGAAGGCTCAGTGCTTGCAACATGCAGTGATTATGTTTGAGAGGCTAGTTTTCTACATGTTCTAAGAAAGTATCAGAAAGTGTAGGTACCATATGTTGTATATTTATCAGAATTAGGATAGCAGAAGGTGGTTTAATGCATGAAAGCTATGAAGGATTTGCTGCAAGAAAAATATCTGCACCTCCTCTCAGCATGTAAGACACGTAATTTAGCAGAACCTGTAATGTGACAAGGTTAAGGAACAAAACAAAAACTAACAGGACCTGCAATGTGGATTTTTAATACAAACCTTCACTGTTTTATATGAGAGCATGCGAAACGTGTTTGCCTTACTTCTCCATGTTAGCCGGGGCACACATCAAAAATAAAATTGAAAATACTGTTTATCCTCCAAGATGCTGGAAGCATTGTACAGCCAACATATAAATCTTTGCCTTTGCCGGATGCTCTGTCCGGTCGCAGGAAATGTCATGAGGGATAAAGCGAGACTGCTCTCAGTATAAGACGAAGGGGACTGCAGTGTTCCTCAAGTCAAGCTTGGGCTCTTTTTGTGTAAAAGAAAAAAAAAATGAGGCTAATGATAACCTTTGCTCTGCTTTGTTTCCAGGCTTCTGTTATATAAGGGAAAAGCTGGTCTAAACTTGTTGTTTATACTCTTACAGTTTCCCCTGTTGTCAGGAAGTCTTTTCCTAACTTCCTGCTCATTTTCTCAGGGGCCATCCCTAAAGGTACAGGAACCCAGCTTTTATAAAGAAGCAGGAAGCAAAGGAAAAACTAAGGGCATGGAATGTGCTATATAATGGTGCTATAAAATATTGTCAGAAAGACAGGAAGGACAGATTACCTGGGAAGCTGTTTTTGGAGACCCATCTTAGATAATGATTATGAAACATGGTAGTTGTCTCTGAGCAGACAAGAGATTCTGATTCAGAACTGAATATTCACAATCTCTACCACAGTAGTGGAAAACAAGCTGGAGACTTACTATACAGGCTCAGATTTGCTTCAAAATTCAATCTATTTGGAGAGGAACTAGGTCAGGCTTCCATGACGTAGTAACCTCTACATATGTTAAATTCCAATTTTGCGACATTCCAAGAGATCACCAAGATGGGGAAAGGCTCAGTTAGTTTTCTACAATGCAAATCACTGCAATTCCCGTAGGTTTGGCCTGTATCCCAGCCCATCCTAAAAATCTGTGGTGACAAATGTTTCTGTGAGAATGCAGTCCTGCAAGACTAACATCTATTACTTCTGTGTGTGGATTATGCAGGCAGAATGTTTCATACCAAAAGTTCAATTCTAAACAGACTTCCTGGAAAACAAATTGGCTTGAAAGCAGTGGATCTATCATATAGTTAATGGACTGGCGTGGTTGTTAGTCATAACTCTGAAGAATTACTCCCTCTTCCCCTCTAGTTCTATTTTGTTCTATCTCTCGGATGAAGGCAACAAGACTGCACATATTTACAGGGGGGAAAAATCTGCTTGTTGCTTTATTCTTCACAGCTCTTAGAACAAGCACTATTTTGTTAATCTCTTTCTTTGTGAGCATTAATAATTCACTTACACAGAGATCAAGGCCTAGTGAAGTTTATGAGACATACTAACCAAATCACACCGCTTATCAGTTAAGAACTGAGGACTCATTGCTAAGGTTAAAAGAATATGACTTTAACAACGAGTTTATACTGATGATGGCAAATCTCCAAGAATATTCACATAAACTACAATACAAGCAATTTAGCTTTGAAGAAATGGAGGCCCTCACTTGGCTAAAAAAATAGCTTATCTGCCTACTCTTCTATCATAAATGAAATTAACCATACTAATGGCTAGGAATGAATTCACGACTCTGGGAAATTGAATAATTAAAATCCAACAGCCAGTTAAAAAAGCTAAAGAATAAATGTCAAATATTTGCTAGAATATTCCAGTTTATTAGACTGACTACAAGCAAACATGTCAAAAAAGACCAGAAGAGGAGCAGGGAAGAAATGTAATGACAAGCAATGGGAAGGCATAACTCTTTTTTCCTCCATTCTTTCTCCATCCTTGCCAAATGCAAGTGAAGCTCTCTGGGAGTATTTTATTTGAAGGAAAGCAGTAATGGGCAGGGCAATATTTAAGCTTCCCTCTTCTCTTTCATTCCTTCTCCCAAGGCAGCATCTGATTTTTTTAAAGAAACAAACAGCACCAGGGATCTCTTGCATCTTTAGTTAGCCTTTAGTTCAATGAATACAGTGTTAAGGAGAAGAAAAACAATAAGAGAAACAATATGATGTAGTGTAATTGTTGGGTGTTCAGGCTAGGGTTGAGAAGACCCAGGTTTAAATCACCACATAAACCTGAAGTCCACTGAGTGACCTTGAGCTGGTCACACTGTTTCTTATATTCTTGTTGAAAAGATAAAAGGGAGTAAAAATACCACAGACCTATATCAAACCTCTAGAGATAAGGCATAAAATGTAATGAACAAATCTTACTAGCTATATGCTGTTTACTTATTAAGATCTACTCAGGTCTGGATCTGTTGACTCACATTTAACAAAAAGGCTGGTCTACTCAGAAGCAGGGGGCAGGAGCAAAATTCAATAGATCACTTGCCACAGGATCTATATGAAAATGCCAGCATTTCTGGAACTAAATCTTTGTACCTTGCTATTTCCTCAGCTTTATACTAATAGTTGCATTGTCTTTTTTGGTGAAGTGGTTTAAAGCCTCCCCTCCCCAGAGTAAAGAAGCCTTACCAATCTAGTCCACTAAAGTTGGATTGGACTTCATACCTCAGAATTATGAGCCAAACCAACAAAATGCTGTGGCAGATTCTGAGAGCTGAAGTCCAACACATTTAGAGGGCAAAAGGTTTGGGAAGGTAGTGATACTTAAAGCTAAGGCATAGAATGATTTCCTCCATACCTCTCTTTCATGGTGGCCAGAGTCTTCTTCTGGACTCCTAAGATTGAGGACGTGAACTTCTTGTGGCAATCCAGCAGTCCCTTTGCTTGCACAGCCAGATAAAACAGTAAAACTTTCTAGCAAGGCTTGAACTGGGTGTGAGCTGTTGACCTGAGACAAGACACAGCCACTTTTAAACACAGGACCTGTAGAATAAATGACAAGGAAAATTAGTTTGAGGTGAAAGGCTGTAGCAAAAGTTGAATTGGAACAAGTTACATACAGTTCCAAGTTAATAGCATACCAGTTGCAAATGGAATGGAAGGGATTAAGTTGGGTACAAGACGAAATGCTAAACATACTTCTCATTCACTGAAATTTATTGAAGTGTTCAGTGTCCTGATTTCTGCTTAAGGATGTAATCCTACTCATATTATACTGACAGTAAGATCTGTTGAAAGCAATGAAACCCAGCTCTGAATAAGCCAATTTAGGATTAGGATGCAACCCAAAGTACCTTCTTGGAAGTAAAACTATGGTATTTATCTATCTTAACTTTTCTGGAAGAAGTCAACACTAAAAGTGGAAATCTATGGAACTATACCTCAACCCTAAACTGATGAAGACTGTATGACTTTTATTCGAATTTATATAGAAGTATAGACTTAGGCTCACTTGAGTTACTTTGGACTGGATCCAACTCTCATAACTATAGCCTTCTACAATGTGCTCTTACAGGCCAGCTAATTAGCCAGTCAATTGCTCCTGGAAACAAACCAGCAACTAATGCGGTTCCTACAGTCCCAGTGTTACATGGCAGTAACAGGTTATCCCTACTAGTGTGCTGGATGTTGCAGTATACACTAGCTGTAGATCCTGGGCAGTCTTCAAGGGCATCCCTTGTAGCCTGTTGTGAGTTGACGAGGGTTTGAATGACTGTAGCCAGTGTCTACTGTTAAATGAATGGCCGCTGGTGCACCAGCCAAAGCAAATGTACCATGTTAACATAATAATATCTCAAAACATGCTGTGCTTATGACAGGGAGAAACTCAGGCAAAATACATTTGTTTTTTTAAGGAGAATAAGATAAAGATGTATTTATCAAACTTGTCCACTGCAAATTGGGGAAAAACAAGCATCCTTACTATATGCTCACTCCACTTCTTTTGATGTTGCACTCACCTGAAATGCAACCATCACTAGTGTCAGTTGCCTGAACACTGAAATGGCTTAGCATATCCGAATCCCTGGTTTATTGGATCTAGGAACAACTACCTTATTACCAATTGCAATCAGCTGATAACCGCTTTCTTTAGCCCAAGAAACAGTGTGTGTCCTTCCAAATATCCCCCTCCAGCATAGTATAGTACTGCACTCTTTTCTTTTGTATAAGGCATTATTCTTATGAGACGGAAATACAGCAGGAGAGCTAAAGTGCACAAAAGGGTTTTATATATTAAGTACATCTGCAGGAAGCTAAATCTAGGCAAATATTTATAGAAAGTGGCCCTGGCTTCTCCCAATCTATATAGAAGCCCACAGTGCATTGCAGAAGTCACTGAAGCGATACCATGGTTTTAGCTACTCCCTCACACATTCTAACTCCAGTTAGGAATTAATTCAGCATAGCTGAATTTCAGTTAAAATATCAACCTTAAGTGATGACTTTGGACTTTTCAGGAAAGTCTACTTACATCCCTCGCGCTGGAGACTATTATCTGCAGAGATCCTATTCCAGCTACTGCTTCTAATAGGAACCTGTTGTTTGACATCACTCAGCTTCCAGAACTATTTCCAAGGCACCAGAGCAAAATCACTTAATTTTAAGAGGCGGGCAATAGTTAATTTCTTCCTCCATTGTTTGGAGAGCAGCTGGTTTTGCTAGAGTTTCTATGGTTAAGGATTTTAAAGAGGTTAATTATTGCTGCATTCTTCAATGCAAACGTGTACTTTGAAAGTACATTTATTCTTTCTCATGTTTTTGTGCATTACCACGGGCACTATTCTGAGAAATGGCTGTTTCAAAATGTCAAGAATACGAAATGGTATTACACAATAAAGGCAAAATGGAAATATGCCTGGCAGATTTTGTTATTACTGAATACACATACACGTACGCACATTCACACACAAATCAGATGATTGGACCATGTAGGTCATTCTGGGCTACAGGAATCTTTCAGCATCTTGGAAGAATTGATAATTTGACTTGAAGTAGCTTGCTGGATAAGGGTTTGCCCCAGACTTACCAAACCCTTACCATCTTGCTGCAATAAAATGGTTACAAATGGCCTTGCTCAGCTTCGTACCTATCGATCCCTTTGTAGAAGACAGGATTTTTTCTCAAATTTTGTCACACTGTAGCACAACCATGAGATAAAACAATTGATGTTAGAAGATTTAAGTCTCCATAGGCAGGGTTTATCCCACACCTCCAAGGCACATTCCTTCCATTTTTCCACAATAGTGGCTTGTCTTATATGCATCTGGACGGAACAAAAATAAAATATGTACTTTATGCCCATTAGTTATGGACAAGGGACCCGCAGGACTTTTCTCTTCAGTCATTGTGGCAAAAAGCCTCTGAATCTTTAGAACAAAGGTCAGTTCTGGGGTCCATTCTGCTTGCAACACTCCATCTTAGTAACAAATGGCTCAGGGTGTTATTAAATAAACAGGAGAAGATTCCCAGTAAGCTCAAAGAGAGAATGTTAAGATGTTGCAAGTGACAAGGATACTGGAAGGGCAAGTTTTCCCAAGAAACTGGGGTCATTAGGCCAGGGAAAAGACATTCTCCCCCCAATATAGTCCAAAAATGCACTAAAAAAAAAAACTTTCTCCCATAGATATGAATGGCTGTCATTCATTCTCTTGCCAAGTTTGGGGGTTTTTTCCCCCCCCTGTTTTAAAAAGCACTTGGCTAGCCTGTTGTTTGATTATTTGTCTCCTGGTTACACTGACCTCTCTTTTTCTTCTTTAAAACTCTGTTGCTTACAGCACAATCGTATACATGATTCTTCAGAGTTAATTTTCTAATATGTACGCAAAGAAGTCAGCCTTAATGTGACATGATTTTAATGTATTTGTAATTATTGTTTTATTTTTTTCTTCTCTACTATAAGCCCACCACAGTACCCTCTTGGGAATGGAAAATTATGACTTAAATCTTCCAAATAAGTTCCAGCCTCTGAGGAAGATGGACTATCTGGGAGAGGGAACAACTATATTCCTTGCCCTCAGTAAAAACAGAACTTTATGTGCTCTTGTGTGCATAAGAAATTATATCTGCAGAGCTCAGAGGCGCATTGTGCTCAAATTCCACCGTGGCATCTAGAAAGCCTATCTGCTGGTCCTCTGCCTTCTAAAGAAGGGGTTTTGTTGGTTTTGCAATGCATCTTTTGTGACCATCTTCCTCCTGAGAAATCTGCCCGATGTCAATTTTGTGATCTCAGCACCAGGAAATACTTTGGTTTTACTTAAGCTTTTTCTCAGATAATTCCATGGTTATGATCGTAATGTTTTCTATAGAACACTACAAATATATTTTTATTTTATTATATTTTATTTGCTGGTGTCCTTTTTAAAACACACACACACACACACACACACACATCTTTGTTATTTTCTTTCTTTATTGCATTCCATACTGCTGGTTTTATTTGAAGGGTAACAGGGAAATAATTAATTTGAGGAAAATGTTCCCACTATCCATATTTGAACTCGAAGCAAAGCATACATAATTTTTGTCCAAATCAATGGTAATCCATTATTGATGTCTTTTTTACACCAGATAGATTTCTGGTATCTTTTTGGGTGTGGGTTGGGCAAAACAACAGTTGCATTTTCAAGAATAGGAGCTGAAGGAAGGCAAATAATTTGAAAGAGAGATGTAGCAGTCCAGAGACACAAACCTGACCAGTTGTATTAACCACCTGCATCATTTTACCTAGGATTTTTGACATCATCCATCTATGTTATTACCCTTAGCAATTAAGTTCGCTTTTAATTTGAAAATGTAGCAAGCAGAACATTTGCAGGGTTATGAAATGGGGAGGGGAGAGGGTGATGGTTAAAGATCCTTCCCCCTTGTCACTGCATCTCAACCTAAAATCACTGTCCCATTATTAGATGAGGTCCACATTTTATAGACAGATGCCATAGGTCATTCCTAAGATACACAAGTCATGGATGGCTCTAGTACAGGAGTAGGAATTGTATCTTCCAAACTAGATTACGCTTTGTTTTTCAGTTTCTGCTGAAGTTTTTTTGTTTTTTTGTTTTTTGCAGAGTCCTTGGTGCTCTCTGAGCATGGTTGTTTGCTTGCAGACATTTCATTACCTGAGTAGGTAACATCATCAGTGCTAGTTTGTTCCCTGTTTATATACAGTAACTTGCCCTGCCAACGTCTGTGAGCAAACAACCAAGCTCAGAGAGCACCAAGGACTCCACAGTTCAACCCTGAGCTACAGATATTCTCTTCTATTGGAAGTTATTTTGTTATACTTTTTCACTCATCCCTTTGGAATTACCATAGCCTTGGTTATCTATAAATATTTGTGTGAGTAGGTGCCAGAGGAAGAAAAATGGTGGCCTTCCCAGCAGTTGTTGAGCAACTCCTAGCAAACTGACCCAGTATACCCCAGAATGTTGAAAATGGTCGTTTTACCATATCTAGTGGGATGCAGGTTCTCTATCTCTGCTCTAGCATGAGTTTGGTGCATCAGTTATTTGGTGGATTGGCCCAGTGCACTGACTGACTGATTTGGTGGATTTGGTGGACTGGCCCAGTACACTGACTGACTCCCCTAATTGTTCTCGCAAACTTATGTTTGTGAAAGCATATATTATATAACTGCATATTGGCCACCTAGGACTATGGCCTATGAATCATCTACCCCAACTAACTGAATTCAGCATCAAAATAAACTCTTGCTATAGCCGCTTACTTGTCCATTGCCAAACCATGTACCAATTGCTATGCAGAGCATGCCAATATTTTACTCAAAGACCACATTCTGATTCTGGTCTTTTTTTCCATAAACCATACTCAGCCACTGGCATCTGCTTCTACATATACAAACCAATTCACCATTCATAAAAATCCTCTCTGATGTTGATTACTCGTAATCATTTTTCTTATTTATTTGCTTAACAAAATGTGTGCTTGTGGGTCAAAGAATTGTAACTTCACTTGATATTTATCCATCCATTTCACTGTGGTGAGAGGACTTTCTCTGGCTGTCCTCAAAAATGCTGAAAAAGTTCAGCTCTCTTGTTAAAAACAAAATGCTCCTAATCACCCAGGCAACTTCAGTTCAAGGGGGAGAAAAAGTCAATGAAATGAGAATTAATGAAATAAACATCCTTTTCTTCCCCACCTTTATATGTTAATTAATTTAGCCAATTCAGCAATCATCTTCAAGCCTAATGAAGCTGGAGGAACAGACAGGGCAGGTTCAGGATCTTGTGACCGGACAATTAAACTGAAGGGTCTAATTTGATGGGTATCTTTGGATACCCACTAGCCTTTCCTTTTCAACATGTGCATTTTCACTTCCAATATATATTCCAAACCAATTAGCCACATTTCGGTCAACACTCAGAAGATGAAATGAATCTGGAAAAATAAGTCTCCCTATTTACAATGTTCTTCCGTCTCTTGGTTACAACATTTGGTACTATCTAGATATGTTGGAATTACATCTCCTGGGATTTCCAGCTTTTGACTAAGAATTCTGGGGCTTGCAGTCCCAACACATTCAGCAGCCACATTCAGACTGTAGAACTCTGGAGTAGATGCACATTAATTATGATACAATATAAATCATAAAGGCATTCCAGAATAGCTGCTGTTAAAACAAACAGACTAAAAAAATAAATAATTTTATTATTTTCCTGAGGCAACTCAAATTTATTTTCTCCTCAAAGCTACGTGCTCCTAAACAAAACACACACTTCTCAGACTCACATCTAGAAATTATTGAATATAATTTTAGCACCCTGATTTCCCATATCACCAGGCTCTTAATGTTTACTGTGTGCTGGGCTGCAATAAAATTACAAAGATGTGAGAAGAGGAGGAATATTACAGCCTTGAGGCTAACCTGTAACTGTAGAGTGGCTTTGTTTATAATTCTAATATTTGCCAATCTTATGTGCTCCATTTCCACAGAGAAAATTCTTTGGGGCTGTCAGCTGAAAAAGCGTGACTAAATCCCACAAACTGCATGAACATGCCCTGCTACTTCCAGAGTGTGTCGTGTCCTCTTGGATTCCCATCCTCCCCAAACTTAAAGGCTGCCCAGAGGGACACCAGTGTGTACAGAAAAAAAGCCCACACTCATTAGCAGGCCTTCATTGCATAGAAAGTTTGAGGTGCCACACCGCATGCAGGTAAAACTCAAGAGCTTTCTTCCAAAAGCGGAAGTAGTCTACAAATAGCAAGTCTCAGGAGCACCAGAGATATTCATGCTGTCATTTTTTAAAGGATACAAATTGTATCCTTCCCCGCCCCCCCCCCCGCCTCCAAATCCATGGACTGTAGGGGATCTGAATGGTTCTGAAGACATTTCATGCTTAAAAGCTGTCCTTCCACAAAACTGCCCTTTTTTCAGCTCCACGCATAAAATGGCAGTGTTAGTTCAGGGGTAAGGCTGATGAGTGACACAGTACAAATCCAAGGCGAACTGATTGTCCCGTTCAGTACTATATCCAGACAGTACTATTATGCCATTTCCACCAACAAAGCAAACTCATCTGCATTACACAGTCCTCTATTTTAATCCATTCCATCTTCTTTATTACTTACAAGTATGTACACACACACACACACACACACACACACACATCTGTTGCTCTGTTCCGAAGACTGTAGACAGAGTTGGGTACACTCTTCGTTTGTCATGATACTATTGGGTGAATTAGACACAGATCTCTAACTAAAGTACACAGAAATGTCAAAGCTACCACAGTGAACCCAGAATGTGGTCCAGTCCAGGGAGGAATATCAGAAAGAACTGCTACTGCTGTTATTTAGAGCTACTTTTCAGTCCCAACTAGACATGGAAAGGACCAGGAAGAAAAAGGACAGAGGGGAGATTCTGAGAGACAATCCATTTTTTCGCTCTTTTCTAGGCTTCCATATCTCTAGCCCACCCAAAGCCAAATATTTGTAAAAGTTCTCTGTCAGATTAAATGATATGATTCATGCAATTCTTTTTATGATTCCTTAGCCTGGCAAAACTAAGCCAGTAGCTATTTATATCACTGTTTTAGAACACTTCTTGCACTGGTTGGTTGATTTTTTAGTTGTGGTTCATGCACACACATCACATACACACAACTGTAATAAAAGGGAATAAAACTAAAAGTAAGAAATAAACACTGTCTTCAAATCTCTCTTTAACCCTACCAGGGGAAACTAACTCCAGGGCCCTCTAGTCATTAGACCATATGGCACCATCTGTATAGGGTGTCAGATTCAAACTGTACCCTTATTTCAAATACTTTTAGTAGTATTTTTCTGTTCTACTCCAAATGTAACATAGCTTCATCACAAACAAAACAATCTACTAAAATTAACGGCATAGGGATTTTTCTTGTTTGTTTCGTTAAATACGTTATGGAACTCGGACCAGGAGAAGTGGCATGCATTAAAACAATCATTGCAAGAGTTTCATCATCGGGAATTAAGACTTCCAAAATATCTGCATGAACAGAAGCATCTGAGGAAAATAAGTATACGGTGGGAAATGATAATGATTGATTAAGGAGGAGGAAAGGCTCTGAAAAGGTTGGGGATATTGCTGTATAGAAGACCAGCAGGGTGAGTGTATCTTCAAGATTCAGCTACAGTTGGGATCGATCGGACTTCCCCTGTCCTGTGGCTCCCTAGATGCCTTTGACTGCAATATGCCGTGTTCCCAGCTCATAATCCTAATTGAGGGAGAAAGTTGTAGTTTGTCCATGTGAAGACAGGTTGGGAAAGATGATTTACACTGTTAAAGATTTCATCCATTTAAATGAAGGTTTTGAAATTAAGGGAAGCTTAATATGGAAAGTTATGTTTGTTGTTTCTTTGATAAAGTGGGAGAGGAATATGAGTTAGGCAAGCATCCAAATATCCCAGTAGCCTAGAATTCATCTGCAACCTGTCACAAGGAGATTTACTTATTGCAAATATTAGGTAGCCATGTACATTATTTTCCATAGAAACCTTTTTTACATTTTATTTCCCCACAAAGATTGGGAGAGAGGTATCTGTAAGCCTCTCCCTGTGAGCCATCTTGAAAGAAATATATGACCTGTTACAGAAATGACCCAAACTTTGTCAGCTACAAGAAATTTCTGGCAATATCTTCTTTGGGGAGTTAATGCATAATATTTTAAAAATATCATGAATAATTTCAGAATCTTTTCATATTCTTGCTACCAGTATCTCCCCCACCCCCACCCCGCTTACCCCATGGCCAAAAAAGCAAATTTGTGACACTTTAATATGAACTAAGATAGAGAATAATTAATGTGAAAATGTCAAAAAGAGATTTTTCTTAACAGGGGAGTAAACTACCCATCAAGAAGCCCTCATTATTAGGCAGCAAACCATTTTCAAACAGAACTATAGAGTGAAAGATACTTCTGATGAAAAAGAAAACATGTTGTCAATTTAAGAATATCAGGACTAAGTAAGTGGGCACCTTTCAGATGTTTGTGATTTCAACTCCTATCAGCCCCAGCCAACTAACCAGAAACTTTTGGAGTTCTAATCTAAAACACCATATTGCCTATCCCTGCAGTATATTAACAACTACAATTATACAACGGTCATGTACTATATGTACATGATTGCTCAGTAGTAGTTACTCAACCTGTACATCATTACTCAGAAGTAAAATGCATGAAGTTCTTAAGAGTTTACTCCTAGGGATGCGGTCACATGATTGCAGTCTTGGCTATGTGTTTTAAACATGTAACACAAAGGAAAAGGCAATGAATTAATTTCACATCTGTTTTGTGTAGCACATGTGACACAACCCAAGATACAACATCTGTAGCAAGTAAACAAAATAAACAAAGAAATAGTTGAGAGCAAGCAGATGTTCCAAGTCCCCTGCCAAGGCACTACTCTGATTTGCGCTATTTATTGTATTTCCGTTCATTTATGAAAGGGCTGCTGAGTCTCAGGTTCCATCATACCATTATACTAAAACAGCTACATTACTCTTAAGAGCACAGTTAGGTGGAAAACCTTTTTTGCTGCTCCTGTCCCATCACTCCTTGCCTTTCAGAAAACAACAAATAACTTTTTTTTTCCAGGCCTCTGCAGTCTGATGTTTCTCCTGGCTTTTTAAGTCTTTTCACTAATGATACTGCTGTTGTGCTTTTATTTAAAAAAAAATCATTTTACTGCAGTTTGTTTGAAATGGCTGAAAGATCTTGCCATCTTTTTTGTACTCAAATGAAATGAAATGAAATGAAATACTACTATTTGGGCCTGTGAGGGCTTCGGAGGTGTGGCATAGTGATACCCTTGGAAGGGGGGAATTAAAATGTTTGGCCTTGGTTTGGGGGAGAGATGTTGGGTGGGTGAGATTTAAAAGTAAAATAGGTAAGTTAAATCCTTTGGGTTTAGGGCTATTGTCCCTTGAATCTGTACAAAAAAGTGGTACTCTTGCCAGCGTGTGTTGATGGCACAAACTGAGGAGACGCAGGGGCTGCAGAAGGCAGCTAGGGAGCCTTGCATTGCTCACCCCAACATAAGAGCAGACAAACTAGCTTTGTTGGCTACAGAGGGTCTGCTCCTAGGCATTTTTACGCATCTTCATTTGTGCCTCAGATGTTCTGCCATTCAGTGTTGCTTTGGCAACGTAAGAGTAAGTGTCTTAAAACTTAGCAATTTGCACAGAAAAACTGAGTGTCCGTTTGGCAAAATACAGCTAAAGAGAACTACAATACCATCACATATAAATGTACTTAAATCTGACAAGTAACAATATAAGCCCTCATTCCAGAATACGAACAGGATGCCTAGCAGAGGATACACAGGAGGAGATGGCAGTGGGATCAGAGGAGTGATATTTTGATCTTCATGTCTCAGTAATGATGTGAAATGAAATGAAAGAGGCTTTATTTCGGTCTTGACCAGTAGTGGGATAGGCTGAATGTCTAAGAGCATTTCAGCCTAGTATTGCTTTAATATGCCATCCAAGGTGAACTGCATTTGTATTGAGATGTTAAAAAGCTAGAAAATCACTATTGCTCTAAAAAACTCATAAGCAACCACTGGCCTTGAAGAGATCATGGGACGACCTTGGAAAAAATGTGTGTAGTTTGGCAAAAGCCTAGATTTCAACGGAATGCCTCTTCTCACTATCTAGTAGGCAGAACTATAACCATAGTTCAGATGGAGCCTTAGTTGTAGGGTGATAGTTCTGAAGGTCTTCAAATCCTATGCTATTTCCATCTCTGCAACAGAAAACAAATCCAGTATAGATAAGAGTGTGAGTCTCTGGAAACAGGGCTACCATCCTATTGAAAAGGTTAAATTGCTTTATAACTGTCCATTGCTTTTTTCAAAAAAATACAGCTCTATGTCCTGAAGAGGTCATCGGCAGAAGCATGTGTTGGGAAGGAGGAAAACCCCAGCAATCACTTTAGAGAAAACTAGATTGCATATTAAAACCAGAATACACATTAGGTAAAGAAGTTCAGTCAAATTAAGCAACCCTTGAAAACGGTTATGTTAGGGCTGAATTGATACCAGAAGGGCATGAACAGCTTTGGGTAAGGGAAGGCACTTCTGAGAACTCAAGTCATCCCAACCTAGGAGGCCCCTTCCCCCATGCCCCAATAAGCAAAATTATCTAATTCTCCCTGACTTCTATCCAATTCACTTGTTAATTGGAGCAGCAAGCAGATGTGTTCTTGCTAGCTTACAGATGGCTTTTTCTCTCTTGGATTTTGCCCTACCTTCAACTTTATCAGTCCCACACAGTTTCCCTAGCGTTTGCTTTCCTCCTGACATGTTCTGCCTCACTATCTGAAGCCAACAGCCATGACCTATGCAGGAAACAATCACATTTCGCATTCTTGCAAATGGAAGGCTTTAGATTACTGTACTCTGCAATGCAGTATCCATTTATCCTCAAGAGTAGGATAAAAACAAAAGAGGGAGGACAGGATGAAAAACATATATATTTTTTAATATAAATAAACTGGAAAAAGTTAAAAACATTGAGAAAAATGAAAAGATTCATAAAACCAACACAGTGGAATTATGGTTGAGTTTTATTACGTGGCTCTTTTCACTTCTCCTGCTTCATACCCCCACCTCCAAGGATAACCTATACATTTGTCTTAGATTTAAACCTTCACAGCCATAAAAAGGATAGGAAATTAAACAGAAAACAATAGATGGAAGTGTCCTGTTTAAGTAACAAGGGCTGGAATTTCAGCTTGGACAGTAACAAGGGCTGGAATTATGAGTTACATATTAGGACCTGAGAGAATAAAGAAGAAAAAGACCCCCCACAAATCCCCAGCAAAAACCATAAACCCAACTCTGTATGAAGAAGCATAAACAAGTGTACTGAATTTAAAAAATGAGTTTTAAAAGAATGCTACTAACATACCTCAGCCCAATGCATAGTAGTTTTGTTTATTGCACAGCTGAAAACTGAGTCATAATAAACCTTTTGGTAAATTAAAGACAATAAGAAAGGAAACATTAGACATTATAGAGCTAGCAGCATGAGCCCAGGACTGAACTGTATTTATTTTTATACCAAATTGTGCAGGAATTCATAAATCAGCAAACAAAACTCGCACAATCAAAAGTAAACACATATTGGGCCTCAATCTCTACACGGCTACAGAAATAAACATACATCTGTGCATTTCTTATCCTGGAAATTTTTTAAAAAGCGTGTGCGAGATATGCAACACCTTTGGTTACTGTCATAATCCCCAAATACATTAAAACACAACTCTGAAAATCAGATCTGGAAAATTAAATATAAAGGATCATTAGATCTGTGTAATTGGATAGAATACTTGCTTTCCTGTTACGGCTTATTGATCTATTAGAGCAGGCCTGCTCCATCTTTAAGATTATGTCACTTTATGGAAACGTAGAGACGTGCCTTTTCTGTGGCTGTCCTTCAAATACCACCTAGCCCTGACTCTGTTGTCTTTTAGGAAAGTGTTTAAATCATGGCTCTTTCTGCAGGGCAATTTGTGGCCCCTGCACTGATATTGGGATTTTATTCCTTGGTTCTTGGTGTTTTTGGTTTTGGTGCTTTTGATTCTTGGTATCCTACTTGGGACACACGATGTGAAGACCTTGCTCCTTAGAGAAGGCTCCAATGCTGGGAAATGTGGAAGGAAAGAGAAGAAGAGGACAACCAGCAGCAAGATGGACAGACTCAGTTGCAGTGGTAATGAGTGCACAGTTGGAAGACCTGAAAGACCAGGTTAGGAACAGATTGTCATGGAAAAAAATCTATCTATGTGGTCACTAGGAATCAAAAATGACTTGATGGCACATAATCAATCAGTCAATCAGTCTTGGCATTTCTTTCCCCAATATATTAATATATATTGCTTATTACTAATTACTATTACTAAATTACTAATATTTCTAATTTTCTACTGTTGTTTATTAGTTTTCTACTTCTGCAGCAGTGGCCAGAGGCAAAGTCAAGACTGTGCAGGCTCCCTAAAACCCCCCTTAGCTTCTTCCCTGCCCAGCAAGCAGTGGTGGAAGGGAAGGATAGGTCCTGCCAGAGAGATAAACAGATTATTCTTAGAGGGCATCTGAAATCTACCTCAGAGTTGGTACTGATCTCTGCTTAACAGCTGTATAGCCAAACCTTCATGAAGACTGGAACCCATCCCTTCTTGCTGAATGGACTCAAGAATGGCCTATTCAAGGAAAGGGAAAAGGGGAAACACCTTTACACAAGTTTCAGAGCAGTTAGTGGTGCACTAAGTTCCCCATAATTGCAAACTGTCAGGCAGATTTTTACTTTCTGCCCCCAAAATAAGAGCGAGGAACATGAAACGCATGGTACAAGTTTCAATCTCAGCAATAAACTCAATGTCTTTTTTTTAAAATACTATTTGTAAAAAGATACACACACACACGAAAAAAAGAAAGGACATGGAGAAATTTACACAAAAACTCATCACCCACAGTCTATTCAATTTTATATGTTCATATCATACTATACAATTAATGTGATTACATTTAAAACCAGTTCCTCTTACTACAGAAAAAGAAGGTAATTAAACACACAGAATAATATAGGCAGACGAAACACTGCTTTAGCTGACACTACTGGTATTAGAATGCTTTTTCAAATATTAATTCATTTCAATTCATATTCTTAATTGATGAAGAATGGGGGCCCTCCCATCCCTATAATGCCAATCTTTGTGCAAGCATAACAGCTGCAATATCCACTGTGTTTGTTTCCTTATTAGTTTCATCAGAGTAACTACATAGTTCAAAATATTATGAGTGTCTACAAAAACCAGCTGTCATTTCAAAACAAAATTACTATATGGGATAACTTCTTGCCAAAAGGAAACTCACTATTTTTTTAAATATAATTTTTATTAAAATAAAAATTTACATAAGATCAAAAGACTACAGAAACATAAAAGGAAAAGTAGAAAAAAGAAAGAAATATGAAAGAATAAAAGAAAAAGTGGAAGATAACAAAAGAAAAAAAGAAAGATATCTAAAAAAGTGACTTCTGATCTTCTTTGCAGCAGTTAAAAACATAGTACTTACCATTTCCACCCTCCCATGTTACATGTGATAGTCCCTTCTTCCCATAAACAAACCTTTTTAATCAATAAATCCCAAAATCACCAATTCATTTTTATCAATTTTCAGCAAGCCCATAAAGGGTTTCCAGTCTTTTATAAAAATAATTGTTGTTCCCTCCTTAATCAAACAAGTGGAAACTCACTACTCTGAGTCATTCATATGTTCAAAAAAAAATCTGCACGCAGCAATCCCATTACTGTAGCTATGCAGAGGAAAGTATACAGGTGAAACTCGAAAAATTAGAATATTGTGCAAATGTTCATTTATGTCAGTATGGCAACTCAAAAGGTGAAACCAATATATGAGATAGACGCATTACATGCAAAGCGAGATATGTCAAGCCTTACTTTGGTATAATTGTGATGATTATGGCGTACAGCTTATGAAAACCCCAAATTCACAATCTCAGAAAATTAGAATAGTGTGAAAAGGTTCAATATTCTAGGCTCAAAGTGTCCCACTCTAATCAGCTAATGAATCCATAACACCTGCAAAGGGTTCCTGAGCCTTTAAATGGTCTCTCAGGCTGGTTCAGTAGGAATCACAAGCATGGGAAAGACTGCTGACCTGACAGTTGTGCAGAAAACCATCATTGACACCCTCCATAAGGAAGGAAAGCCCCAAAAGGTAATTGCAAAAGAAGTCGGATGTTCCCAAAGTGCTGTATCAAAGCACATCAATAGAAGGTTATGTGGAAGGGAAAAGTGTGGTAGAAAAAGGTGCACAAGCAGCAGGGATGACCGCAGCCTGGAGAGGATTGTCAGGAAAAGGCCATTCCAAAGTGTTGGGGACTTTCACAAGGAGTGGACTGAGGCTGGAGTTAGTGCATCAAGAGGCACCACACACAGACGGATCCTGGACATGGGCTTCAAATGTCGTATTCCTCTTGTCAAGCCGCTCCTGAACAACAGACAACGTCAGAAGCGTCTTACCTGGGCTACAGAAAAAAAGAACTGGTCTGTTGCCCAGTGGTCCAAAGTCCTCTTTTCTGATGAGAGCAACTTTTGCATCTCATTTGGGAACCAAGGACCCAGAGTCTGGAGGAAGAATGGAGTGGCACACAATGCACGATGCTTGAAGTCCAGTGTGAAGTTTCCACAGTCTGTGTTGATTTGGGGAGCCATGTCATCTGCTGGTGTTGGTCCACTGTGCTTCATTAAGTCCAGGGTCAACGCAGCCGTCTACCAGGAGATTTTGGAGCACTTCATGCTTCCTTCCGCAGACGAGCTTTATTGGGATGCTGACTTCATTTTCCAGCAGGACATGGCACCTGCCCACACTGCCAAAAGTACCAAAACCTGGTTCAATGACCATGGGATTACTGTGCTTGATTGGCCAGCAAACTCGCCTGACCTGAACCCCATAGAGAATCTATGGGGCATTGCCAAGAGAAAGATGAGGGACATGAGACCGAACAATGCAGCGGAGCTGAAGGCCGCTATTGAAGCATCCTGGTCTTCCATAACACCTCAGCAGTGCCACAGGCTGATAGCATCCATGCCACGCCGCATTGCGGCAGTCATTGCTGCAAAAGGGGCCCAAACCAAGTACTGAGTACATATGCACGCTTATACTTTGCAGAGGTCCGATATTGTTCTTTTTCCAATCCTTGTGTTATTGATGTCATGTAACATTCTAATTTTCTGAGATTGTGAATTTGGGGTTTTCATAAGCTGTATGCCATAATCATCACAATTATACCAAAGTAAGGCTTGACATATCTCGCTTTGCATGTAATGTGTCTATCTCATATATTGGTTTCACCTTTTGAGTTGCTATACTGACATAAATGAACATTTGCACAATATTCTAATTTTTCGAGTTTCACCTGTAAATCCACACCAACACTGGTATCCAGGGGCCATCTCTAATGCAAGATCAAAACAAGTTTTTTTAAGGGAAGAAATATGTTGCACTTTCGAAGGAACATGCATCAACATGAAGGGCTTTGCCTGTATGTAATTTCCAACACTGACTAGAGTAGGTGTTTAAACATAATAGAGAAGGTCCCCATCTTCAAGGGAAACCAACATTTGCAACGTTAACCTTTTATATGCTTCACTGTCATAAGGATTTCTGAGATAAAAGATACAAAGGGCTACCGATACTCTTAAAGCTTCTTAAGGTTCTGAACCAAACCTGCAGATATCAAAACCTGACAACTGGCTGCCAAGCATAACCAGGTTTTCCAAAAGCAGAAGGTGCTTCCATGCAGCCAAACTGCCATACAGTATCTACCCCTGGGGCGTCTCTCAATATCCTCATATTCCTATTGCTGTTGATCCTCCTGAGATGACTAGGTCTCTCTCCATCTCAGCTGGCCAGGGGTGGAGTGCGAAAGTGACCCAGCTCTCTACAACCATGTTTCCTTTGTCACCTCACTAAATTTGTTTCACAGGGGTGGGGGGAGAGACAATAGGTAGCATGTGAAGATGTGGCAGAGTCACCCCTTGGACGTCAGTAAGGATGGGGGAGAACGTCGATAGGGATGGGGGGAGAGCATCAAGAAACCTTGATTTGTGGAGACAGAGGGGAAATCCCAGGAGTCAGGAGGTTGAAAGAGGAGGAGTTGCTGCCAATAAGCAACTGCTTACTCTGCAGCTTCAGAGGAAATGCTGCAAAACTATCTTCACTGCATTTCCTCTGTGGCAGCAGCTCAGCTAAATTAACTTGCGAAGGTAATCGACTCAGCTTGCACAGATCTGCGGACGTGTCATGGAGGCACAGGGTGCAGCACCTTTCTCAGAGAAATGCAACCCTTTTATCTGAAAGGGGGTATAAAACCACCACCAGCCCCGCACTGCACAAGCTGTAGAGAGCTTGTACTTTTCTACCTACACATTCTCATCATCTATAAAAATAGCCATGTGTGATCCTAAAGCCAACGTACATTATGCAACTTAATAAAAACCTTCCAGATTCAGCTAAAGCAGTGTTGTCCAAACTTGGCCACTTTAAGATGACTGGACTTCAACTCCCAGAATTCCCCAGCCAGCCATGGGGAATTCTGGGAGTTGAAGTCCAGTCATCTTAAAGTGGCCAAGTTTGGACAACACTGAGCTAAAGGCTGAATTTCTATAACTGACTTCCTAAAGGGAGTTCATTAGTATTAGTCAATATAATTCTATAAAACCTGAAAGACGGGCTTTATTTCAAGAGTTTAAACAAATGCTGTTTTTGTTTCACCTGAGAAAACATTTTGCCAAAAGTTAACCCCTCCCATCACTGTCACCATCACCCACAGCAGTTTTCCTGCACTAACTAAATCATAAGGCAGTTCTCCAACTTGAAATAAAAGTAGAATTTAGACTCAAAGATATAGTCACATCGCTGTACTTCTTTTTCTTCTTGTTTTGTTAACTTCATATGTTTTGTTAACTTCAAATGAAGATGTTCTGTTCCATTTCTTCTGTTCTTTAGATTTTTTCCCCCCATTTCCAAATATTAAAAAACTAAAACAAAACATGAGCTACATTATGAAGCTGGAGAAGGAAGGATGTGAAAGGCTGAATTTTCAATCATGTGTGGAAACACAAACACACTCAGATTTCCCTGAATACAAATTGGAGGTTGTATTTAGAGTCTTTGCTTTGTTCCAAGCATCCAGATTTTTATTGGCTACAATCCAGCCATAGTTGAATGGGAAGACATACATACTTCCAAAGACAGTAGTAGGAGATACACATTCAGAGAGGGAAGTACATAGTCCTATTCACATTTAGTAAGGAAGGTGGTCAGACTGTGCACATAAATTCTAAATTTGTTACAATACAGATGCGTATCTTCAATTGTGTTCATTGGGGTTGCACATGGTTCAGACACAATTTGGAAGAGGTACTTCAGACCACACCGGAGTACAGCACTTCTCTGCTATTTGTCAAAGCAGTTTTTTTTTCCCCCAGGCTTCTGTGTGCCTGAAAAAAGGTCTGGCTGCTTTAAGGGATTGATTAATTAAAAGTAATGCTATTCTTAAAGCCAGATTCACAGAGAAAGCAGAAAAAAAGAGGGAATAATTTCATAAACAGTAATAGGAAGGTGCTGCTCACACAAGATCCAAAGTCTTTCTTCTGAAACATTTTTGAAGCACGCAAGGGTCCAGTATTTATATGTGGTCTGAGTATGTACTTGTTGATTCAAAGAAGCAAGTCCTCCAAGTTTGGAGGTATCCTTTTTTGTTTTTATTATCTTGAACAAATTAACATCATCCACAAACCTAATCTAATGACATTTCATTCCTACCTTGTTATTAATTTATTTGGCACAAAAAGAAGACACGGGAATTGTACCACGGAGTGTCTATGGCTTATATGTCAGTATCTTAGGTTGCCCATCTCATGACAATGGCTAAACATGGGAGTATCACAATTAACTTCAAAAGAATCTTAAGTTAACTGTTTAATACAACTTAAGAAGTCAACATCTTCTAACAGAAGTATTAAAATATCACCTATGGTAAGATAGCTTGACCTTTCTGAATTGAAGGGTTAATGTAATTGGACCGTGATTGGATGTAACAACAGAACAACAGCCTAAAGTGCTGAGCCTACAGCCTACTCAAACCACTTTGAGGAGAACGTCTGGGAAATTCTGTAGGGATCTTGCAAGTGAGCCTAACATTAAGACCCTCTAAATATTGTTGAATTGCACCTTTCTGCTTCCCTGACTGTTGAGAAAATCAGGAACATTTTGAGGGGCACAGGTTGTCCATCCTACAATGCAACTACTATTAGAGTCTAGAAAATGGGTTGCTGATATTTGACCAAAGCAGTTCCAATTTAGTCATGGACTTTCCACACAGACTGAGGCAAATCTCAAAGTTTCAGTTCTCCACTTTTCCAAAGGGAATTATAGTATCTCCGTGAGTAGATTCACACAGGCAATTTTGGGGTATCGTGCTCCCTGCTGCACAGATGATATATGTTCATTTGGTTTTAATGTACCTACTTCAATAACATTTGCTTGATATCACTAAAGAAAAAATCCATATGAGGAACACTCACATATACACACGCGTCAGCACACAAACAGAGGAATATACCTGAAACCACATGGGTAGGTCCCTTCTGTGTGTGATGTTTGGGCTGATTTTTTTTGCACACTGTGCTAAATACAATGCCAAACAGAGGAGCCAGCTGATAATTAGGATGCCACGTGTTTTACATAAACAACATTTAACAGGTTCTTTCTTCTTTCTCCTGGTGCCTAAAACTCTTGACCATTTATTAACAAAGAAATGTTGTACAAATTACACAGCTCAGGTTTTCAACCACTTCAGAAATATGCATGAAAAGTGAAAGCCATTTAGAGATTTGCCCGTAGCCAAATGAAGCAGTTTACTAAAACAGACCTTAACGTAACACATTAGGGATTAAAGCCAGATTCAGTCAGACTTAGAACAGGCGCACTGTAACCAAAGGGACTTGTTGATCATGATTAACTTCACTCTCAGTGAAATCAATGTTATTCTAAGTCTGGAATCTGGGCTCAGTTCAATGTTTTGTTTTCAACCACAAATAACATCTTGTAAAATGGTAGGAAGGGCATTTTCTAAAATTCACATACACTACAGAAACCCCTGAACTTCAGTTTAAATATATTCATCAGCATAAAAATGTTCAGTTCCTTGGTTTTAAAACAGGTTAGTCTGTAGATACAAAAGGCCAAAGATGCTAACAAATAATAGCAAAACCGGGGGGAGGGGGGGGGAGGCAGTTTGAATTCACAGCTGTATTTTCCATTTACAGTAGAAGAACCATGAAAGAATGAACATAAACGATCTTAGGTTACCATAGCAATATTACTTCCCCACACAACTCAACACCACAGTTTAATCCCTGGGGATATTGTGTGTTTTTTAAGTGTCTGAGCACAACAAATGTTGGCCCACATTCCCAGCAAAGCCACGAATACTCTGAAGGTCAGCAATAAGCAAGGGTTGCTTTCAATTAGAAAGCCTGTTCTGCTGGAAGACTGCCAGAAAATATATAGCTTAGCATGGGCTTAGTACATTCAAAAACCAGAAAAGAATGTGCATTTTCCATTTTGATCTGGTAAGCATTCAGCCATGCTTACTTTAGGGGAAGGGAAGGGGACTTTGTTTTGTGGCCCTTATATAGATGGAGTCATGAAAAAAAAAGTGTATATTGAATAAAATCCTAAGCTATCTATTTTAACTAATAGAGTCAATCAAAATGCATCTTCTGAATGACCCAGGGTTCTGTCTATCATTCTTCAGTGCCAACTAGGTTACCTATTTCTTTAATGATTTCCAAAATATGGCTCTGGAAGCAGCTATAAACCGTCTTCTTGGCACCTGTTTCAACCAGCTGAACTACACAACAGCTGCTCCCTGGACTGACAGAAAACTTGTTTTTACCCCAGTAAACATGATCATTTAAGCATCCTTGTTAGTGAGCCTGTGATTTATCTGATGCCTGAAACATATACATTATTCTCTCTCCAGAGTAACTGAGAAATTTACTGGAAGGAGAATTATATGAAACATTTGGAGGTTTTATTACAGGTAAATATCCATCTGGGATAATCATTTTTAGGAATGTGGGACAGAAGCCTTTGCCTTAACTGTCACTATTTTCCAGGTCTCAGGAGATATGTATTTAAAAAACACAGATACGGTTGTTTAGAACAGCATGTGGTCTAAACAGAGTTGCTTAACATTTTTTTAAAAAAAAAGACACTTTTATTCCCTGACTTCCAGATGCAATTTGTTTGACGTTGACATCTCTCATTTTGCAACAAAAACAGAAGACCGTTCCCATGGTACTATACTTTGCCACGCTCAATAAAATAAAGCCTCATGTAGGAATTGAATCTGAACTAGATATCTAATTATAGAAAACAGATGTTAACTACAGAATTAATTGAAACATTTGTCGGGCTTTTATATCAGATTGGTTCTGTTACTGAAGATGCACAAAAGCTGGACCTTTCTCTACAAAGGTTTTCCTAATAAAACTCTGTTCAGTTTGCTTGCTAAAAGAAAATGTAGGCATTTAGCAGATGCTCAGCTCAGGAATTAGCTGCGCAAAAAAGGCACCAACTCCCATCTTTCTTCTGCCATTGCCTCTGAAAACATCAGATATGGAAACATGAGGACTGGTAGCTGGGCACCACATACATCTGTAGTTTTTGACTGGCTTGCAATGCCCAGGCGAGACTTAAATCTCAGCCTAGGTTTCAGTGCTGCTAAAAAGCCTCCAGCCTCCACTAGCACATTGTGATGAGCTGAGAACAGAAATACCTCTTTGCAGATGGATTACAGATGGAGAAAAACATGACCCAGAGTTACTCCAAATTGCGCTGTGCTGCAGCTTACTGTTCTGTCCAAGCTAACCCATTAAAGCAAACAATGGCTTACTGCAATGTGTGAACCAGGTTCAGTTTGTTATAGTAAATAATGTTTCAGTCTGGGAAACCATCATTCTAATGTATGCTCAGGGGATTCGCCCACGGATTAAATCACAGTTTGTTGAATAAAATCGGGGATTGGGAGTATGCGGCACTGTGTTGTGCTGGTTCACTTCCTTCCTACAGAGCCAATACCAGTCAGTGTTAGTCGGCAGTGAGAGATCCCGCCCTCGGCCCCTACTATATGGGGTACCACAGGGTTCAGTGCTCTGCCCACTCCTGTTTAACATCTACATGAAACTGCTGGGGGAGATCATCTGTCACCATGGGGTCAGCTATCATCAGTAGGCTGATGATACTCAATTGTACCTCTCCGCCCCTGGCAACCTAAGTGTTGCTGTTGATGTCCTGTCCTGGTGCCTGAAGGCTGTGGAGGTCTGGATGGGGAACAACAGGCTTCAGCTGAAGCCTGGCAAGACTGAGTGGCTCTGGGTTTTAGGGCCTTCCAATTCTGGGACTTTAACATCTCTGTACTGGATGGGGTTGCACTGCCCCTAATAGACCTGGTGCACAACTTGGGGGTCCTTCTGGACTCACAACTCCTACTCAAGGAACAGGTAGCAGTCATGGCCAGGAAGGCCTTTGCGCAACTTCGTGTTATGCATCAGTTGCGCCCATTCCTGGATTGTAAGGGCATACTCAGAGTTACTCATGCCCTGGTCATCTTCCGAATGAACTCCTGTAATGCGCTCTACATGGGGTTGCTCTTGAAGAGTATCCAGAAGCTTCAGCTGGTACAAAATGGAGTGGCCTGGGCAGTTATGGGAGTCCCCAGAAGGACGCATGTTATACCTCTGCTCCATGAGTTGCACTGGTTACCAGTTTGCTTCCAGGTGCAATTCATGGTGGTAGTTTTGACCTTTAAAGCCCTATATGGCATAGGGCCGGGTTATCTGAGGAACTGCCTCTCCCCAATTACTTCTACCCATCCCATCAGGTCCAGCAGGAGAGGCATGTAGTGGATCTAAAAGGCCATTGCCTAAATTCACAAAACATATGAAGCCAAAACAAAATAAACCACATTATAGCTTACCATAGTATGTGGCCGGGTCCCTGAAGGGGGGGGGACTCTGCTCTAATATTTCAATTTCAATATTTCTTTCACATTTTTGTGGTTGTGAACACCTAAAGTGATATATCTCCCCTTGTATAATCTTAGTTTAAAAATTACACTTTCTCCAGCTTATGTACTCAAAGATTTTCTATCTTTTTCTAAATCTTAATCCAATCAATTATTACTGTGACCGAGTTCACATACTGTGGTGCTTAACCATGGTTTCTTGAATAAGTCATAACTGGCTGAGTTCACATAAGACACAAAACAATAATCCATAATTTATAGACAACAGTGGCTAAGTCTGCCCCACTTTTTAAATCATGGATGGACAATTTCTGAGGAGGAAGAGACTACAGTTCTACCATCCAGTCTTCTAGAAGGTACAGGAAGAAGCAAAGCCCAAATTTTTTACCCATTTTTGGCTTTGGGTGGAATTTTAAGCAAGAGGTGCCTGAGAAGAAAACCACTACTACTTCTACTACTAATCTCCCTGCCCACAGAGTCTGAAACCATACCACTATTTGACCACTTTTAAATCCCGAAGAACTGAAGGGCTGCACATAGTTCAGGGGTCTGGGGTTGCTTCCTCTACAACTAAGCCAAAATCAATCATGATAGCTTAGCACAAGTGTCACCCAATCATTATCACGTAAACTGGCTATGGAGAGTGCTGATATTTTGAGTGTCTTTCAGATTAAGGGTTTGAAACTCCATCTGGCCCTTTTTCAAAATCATCCCACTTTTAAATCACTCTTCTGGAATGAGAAAATGTGTAATCTAAAGCTATAACTTACTTCTGAACAGTAAAGTCATTTTTTTCTAGCAGTGCCAAAATCCTGAAGCTCTTCCTGTGCCTCTGACTTGCTAACCTCAAGCAGATTCCAATGGAGTTCTTGCTGGGATTAACTCAGCTGTACTGATTTGGGGAGTCTCTCCCTTTGATGGGAATCTTCCTTTTCAGCGCTCCCACTAGACTCCATCCCCTAAAGCCTTTTTTTGGCTAAGATGTGGGTTGAGAAAGAGGCAAAGCAAGACAGAATGAGATATGTCACTGAAGGTGATGGTGTGGTGTCATGGCCCCTTCGATTCCTCTCCCTTTGGCACTGCCAAAGGGGTCTATGGCCCCAACACAAACATTTGCTCTCATCTGTTGTAAGGCAAACCAATATTATTAACCCCCATTTTGCAGGGGAGAAAGTGTGACTGGCATGCTTAAAGTCAGCTAATTAGTTTGTGAAAGAGATGAGATCTGAAGCAGAGATGATCCAATTGATCCTACAGTTACTGTACTATGTTGCTCCATCCTATTCTTCTCTGTCATAGTAATCCATGGGCATAAAAATTTTGATCTGCATCTACTAGTATTAGGGGTATTCAAGAGGCAACTCTTTACCTGCTCTCTGAAGCAGTTATGTTCTCAGCAACTCAACAACTCAGAGATACACTGAGTATTGTAAACCAGCCACTGCTATGTGGTAATGGCTGGCCTCTAATATAGACTTTTCTTGGATCAAGATCCTCATTTATTCTTCTGTGATGATGGAGGGTCACAGTCCAAAAGTGGGTGAGGTCAGAAATAAAATAAGTGATATCAGAGGAGGAAAGTGAGCAGAACCAAAGCAAAAGAAAAAAAAAAGACAGGGCATAAATTAATATTTAATAAGTTAATTAAGTGAATGAAATATTCTGCCTACAACAGTGAACAACCAAAAGTTTACAAGTATTCCAGAAAAAATACTTGAGAACTATAGGAAGAAGGGCATATCCTCTCATATTTAATCCTTTGTATTGCTCACCATTTTTCCTCTAAAATTCAGTTTAAGACTATTGAGAATCATCTATTTGCTTTTTAAAAAAAATCAAAGCATACACAACCTAATTGTCACTAAATAGGACATTTGAAAAAAGTAAGAGGTACAATTTTAAAAATAATAAAACAGATTGATACCAAATTATTTCTGAAATCTTACTAAATTTAACATTAATCTATAATCGATAGATTCATGCCATTAAACAAGAGAGAGACTGTTTTCCATTAAATCAATGGCAAATGATGATCAGGGTATTCTGGAGGCTATACCAACACCTTGAGGGGATAAACATCCCCCTCCCTGTTGTCTAACCGTGCACTGGAGTTTTCAGAGCGGCTTTAGACAGCAACAAGTCTAAAAATGTGACAACAAGTATAGGACAATACTCCTTTTTGTTTCGTTCAGAGATCAACCAAGTATATTTTCATGAGTATCAGCAGGTACAGCAATAAATTTTCACTCTAGCCATTCCACCTAATAGTCAGGAACTTGCTACAGCAGAAATTTATAAACATGACATTGTTATATAAGTTGTTTTATTGCGGATAAGATACAAGCCGTATATGCACAGAAGGTCTGCCTCTTGTAGAATCACAGCAATCAAAACCTACATCATATTAGCTCCACATCCTTTTTGAGTCAATTAAAATGTTGGCCATTCTCTTGAGATTGGAAGACATTTTAATTAATGTTGCCATAACTGTTCCATCTAGCTTATTAACTGCTGATTTCCTCTTCTCCAATTTCACCCCTTACGGTAAGCTCAAATAAAACAAAAACAAAAAACTCAAGCAAAATTAACAGGCATTAACAGATGAATAGGAGTACTATGAAGGACAGCATCAAAATAATAAGGTAAGCCATTTGTAGGAATCTTAAGATAGCCATTTTTCCTCTAAGCCCCATACATCATTCTGAATGGAGTTGAAACTACTGAACTCACCAAACAGATTAGATAAATAAAATGATAACTTGCAACAGAATGAGTCCATGTCTCATCTTTCCCATTCGATGGATGCTGTTCATACCTTCTCCGGTTTTGTGACTGAGTTCAGGATAATAGCATAGGCTATCATAGCCCTGCTAATTTTAAGTGTGAATGCTTCTTAATAACGAGGTTAACTTTTCAGAAGGGATGAACTAGAGGAATACAGGTAATAATATCTCTTACTGATCCCCCTTTCAGGAACGAAATCAAGTATGAACCCCATCCTTTACTGTTTTAATTCATCAGACAGGATGGCAGAAGAAATACAGTTCTAAAGATGTCTGGATGGTACCAGACTGAGGAGAGCTGTTCTAGAGTAAAATGTTAAACCACTGCCCGGGTCTCATATGGACACGGTATTATTTACTGCTCACTATGGAAGTTATATTCTAACTTTTTGGAATTCTGGCACCGCCTGTACAAAGAGTGAATAACCTGATTGTCGTGTTAAGATTTAATATCAAGCTCCAAAATAAGACTGGAAACCTAAGAAAAGAAAAAAAATCATGGCTTCAGCTACAGATCAGACTATAAGGTACAAGGTGAATCCACCTCCCATATCTGGGGTGCTTTGGGTTGAGAACCTCAAAGGTGTTGAAGCGTTTTAAGTTTGTTATAGTAGTCCAGTGAACCTTCTGTAAAGACCTCCATGTGTCAGAGCAGCTTTATCTTGGCTATTTGATGACTAAAACACAGAAAACCAGCAGTCCTTTTTTACAATTAGGTTGACCCTACTTGCTCAGGTTCAGGATTCTACTCCTATGTTTAATACCAATACTTATATTTCTGGATATCGACCACTGGCATCACTTCTAAAAGGACTCAAAAGAAAGGACTCTCCGTTCTCTTCTACCCAGGCTCAGCCTGAAGGTCTAGGCCCAGTAACCTTTCTGGAACTAACCAAGCTGAAGTAGAAAACTTGGGTGGGCAATACTTTCAAAATCTCAATTCTGCTGCCTTGCATTCCACTTTGGGAGATAGGAGGGATAAAAATGGAACCAGCCTCCCCCAACCTGATGCCTTGCAGGTGTCCAATGACCACAGTTCCTTTGACAGTTGCAGTCCCTATCCATCTGCAGGGTGTGATGTTGGTCCTGGCTGTAAATCTCAAACCATAATAGTGATTTCCCCACCTGTAAGCTAATTTTCAGAAGGCAGAGATGTGGAGACTAGTCTAATCCTAATTAAGGAAACCTCACTAAGGCCAGGAACTTGGAAGTTACCCCTAAATTGCTTAATTACAGATCTACAGGTCTGTAGCATGGAATAGTATGGGCAGAAAAATTCATTCATTGGAGTGGAAAAGCCATTTCTGATAGATCCTATATTCAGGCAGGGTATACAGAGAGATACATACATTGCACGTCTAAACCCTTTACATAGTAGATTCTATATCTACAAAGAGATCTGAATGTGTAAAGCAATCATCAGATGGAGAGACAGTTTGCAACAACACCCACTTTCCAGAATTTGCAGAACAGTATAATTCTCCTAATTCATGAAGATGCTGATACAAAAGCCTTGTATTAAGTTGCATGCTCTTCCCCAACATGCTGCCTTTTCACAAACAAAAAGGAAATCCTAACTATTAAAAACACAGCTTAACTTGTAATTATCTCTCAACAATTCTTCTGGGGATTGGAACTGAAATCATGCAAATAAAATTTTCCTGTTTGGGGATGCGACTCCCTCCAACAAAAACTAGTTTTTCAAACTTATCAAGGAAGTCAGATCTTTGAAAAACAAGCCATGTAAAAAATAAACCAGCACATTCTCTTTCCATCTTCCTAGATTTTTGTTTTCTTTAGAAATCACTGCAATATCAATTTCTGTTTTCATTGTTGCTCTTACCTCCTCAGCAATTAAGGACATAGGAAAGAAAAATGTGTCCCTTCTTCTACCCCTTCCTGATAAATACCTGTTTTAAAATGTAATTTCCATTATACTTCAATTTCTATTGCATCAAAATGGGAACATTTACAGAAGACAGAAATATAATGTCAAGAGTAGTTCACTTAATCAATAATATGTTAACTCAGTGGCCAGCTGTTCTCCCTTATTAACTAGCTGAGGAACTTGTGAACAATTTCAAAATAATCACAAACCATTCCCCTCCAGAAAACTGTTGTCTTTCAAATAAGCAGAATTAGTTGATGACAAAACAAAACAATTTTTTTTTAAATGTATTTCTTTTTAAAAATATTTCTTGTTCAATGTCTGCTCTTCATCACATAAGGGAAGAAACTCTGCTTCAGTTAAACAGCAGCAGGTCTCTGCAAAATACAAATAATCAGAAAGAAAACACAGAAAGGGGTGATTTTGAAGCCATCTATTAATTTTACTTAAGGCTACAGCCTATCAAACAGTTAAATCACACATCAAATAATAATCTAGCACCAACAATAAAAACATTAAAATAAGCTAAACTTCATAATCAAGAAATGTTGAGTATCTGTGCATGGCTTGTTAGAAGCCAATCGTTTTTCTGGGGTCTTCGTTAATGAACATGCTTATTGTATTTGCTTTCTTAAACTACAAAAGAAAATAAGCTAGCTATCCAACCATTCATCCTGTAAATTTACATCAGAAACAGAAAAACGTAAGAAAATGACCAACAGTTCCTAAGTCCTCTTCCTCGCCTCACTGTTGGAAAAGTACACAAACAATGATTGCGTGTGTAAAAGCCACTGCTGAAGACCAAGAATAGAATAATTGTCAAAGATTCAGAGTGTCTTCCCAAAGCAACACTGAAGCATAGCCCATGTGCCAGATATAGCAGCCAATTGAAACAAGATTCTGTTACTATAGCCTTAGGTCTACACAGTGTTTGTTTCTTAGTCTGATCTACCTTATAGGGCTGATATCAAGGCAAACCATGGCTGATCCATGTAGGCTGGATCTTTACGCTTCCCAGATTGTATAAAAGTTCTTGCACAAGTCCCTTTATGACAGACCTGACCAGAACTAACTGCCAAGACCGATGGAGCTGACCACTGCTAGACCTTCTCCAACGCTTTCGTTGAAATGAAAGAAACCAGTTCAATCTACTTGTGCTGGAAAATATAAATTAAGCTCTACATGATGTAAATTAATCCAATTACCCTAGAGAGTCCCAAGTTAAGGTTTGAAGGAAACATCTTGCTTTGGTTATCTGGTCATTCTACAACTTCATAGAGATTCAGAATATCCAGTTTCTTCCACAGGCCAGCTCAAATGGAAAATACTACCTCTGTAAAGTTACTGTTTCTCTAATAGTCTCTGTCGAAAATGTTACAAACATCTGGATTATTTTGGTAAAATTCCTGAACATCTTTCCTATCCATTTATTGTTTGCTTAAATTTGATAGCAGAATGGAAGACAATTAATTAGTATTTAATGCAACTACTTCAGAAAAGGTTTTTGAAAAGTTACAGCACAGTTCTATGCATGCCTACTCAGAAATAAGTCCTGCTATGTTTAGTAGAGTCAGCTACCATAATACATCTCTGTTTCCCTACATGCACACACTCTTTCTGTTGTAGGTCTGCCAGATTAATTCCCCAAATATTAGTCCCTTATTGTACATATTGCACCCACAGAAGAACTGTCAATTATCCATAAAAGAGTCCAGCACATTGCAGTAAATGCTAATTTATACAGCTGTTTTAGGAATAAATAGTTATCACAATAAGATATTGCGGCTGTGCCCTATTAACAAGTTCCCAAGTTTTCAAATGAGGTTCCTTTCCTATAGCTACTAGGTAAAACTTGAAGGAATATCTCATAGTGACCTTGTCACAATGTAATAATATAGGTATGGTTTCACCTCTCTCCATTAAAGAATTAGATTTTATAGTCTTTCAACATACATCAAAACAGGCAGCATCCAATCCTGGGGAAGGTAACTTCAGACATCTCAGCAGTGGAAGTTTCATTACATTTAAACCTGTTTTTCTGGAATGCATAGCTCTCTGAAATTCCTCCACGATGACCTTTCCTGATTTGGAGACACATCTTTGGCTTCTTTTTACAATGTTCTAAGACAACTGCTTCTTTAGAAGATATACTTTAGAGTAGCAAGAACATATCTTTTGTTATAATCGGTGCAATGGCTCAACTTTTTTAGCCCCAGTAATACTTTAATATTGTAGTCAATTACAGTAATCTAAAGCTGTAACTGAGCAAAGTCTGCTAGTTTTACTAAAACGTTTAGCATTATAAATCCCACAGATCATTACAGTTCTTCTCTACCTGTACTAGCAAGCATAACCGAACACACTCTACTTCCTAACAGGCCAAGAGTGCATCATTGTTTTAAGTATTCTTTAAACTGCAGATACTTTTATACATCATTACTGAATCTCAGAGTTTTGGGGGGGAGGGTTTGAGGACTTCTCTAGTATGCAGTATTGGTGTAATCTACATAGAGCAGTGTTGTCCAAACTTGGCCACTTTAAGATGAGTGGACTTCAACTCCCAGAATTCCCCAGCCAGCATGGCTGGCTGGGGAATTCTGGGAGTTGAAGTCCACTCATCTTAAAGTGGCCAAGTTTGGACAACACTGACATAGAGGATCAAATGAAGAATCCTGTTGACTTCTTTTTTCCCTTTTTACTTTTTATTAAGCTAAACAGAACAAGGAACAAGAAAAATGAAAGCACACAAAAGCATTCAATGAGAAAAGTACAAACTGAGAGTATGTACAAACACACTGATAATTTCACATAGACCTGCAAGAATTTGTAAAATAATTATTTCATATTTCTGCATATCCTATTTAATATTTCTACAGAAAAGAAAGACTTTTGTCTACTGGTTGCTATAACTAAAAAAACTGAGACCAAATCCAATTAAGAGAATTCTTAAATTACTAATTCCCCAACCAGTTGATACACACCGACAAAAGCTTTCTTATATTAATAATGAAATGAACACCTGCATAAAGTATTTACCCATATCACTAACAAAACCATTGATAGATCGATGATTTGATTTGATTTTGATGCTGCCTGACTCCAATTGACTCTGGGCAGACTCTGGGCAAAGAACGACAACATAAAAAACAATAATAGGAATAAAATAAAAATTAGTCCAAAAAAAAATTACAAGGTAATTACAAGAAGGCAATGTGGACATCACACCAACTGTTACAAAATGTAACAGCACCTCAAACAGAGGGATCTATCCACCTTACCCCAAGGCCTGGGAGAACAGCCAATTTTCAAGGCATTCCAGAACACTATCAGATCTCAGGGGGGACCTCGTTCCAGAGTGCAGGCACCACTACAGAGCATGGCACACTTTGTGGGTCCCAAATGATGGCACTGTTTAATCAAGGGAACCCAGACCACTCCCACTCTGTCAGACCTTACCAGCCAGACGGAAGCCATGGGAGATGGGGTTGGGGGCCTCAACTCACCTTGAAATGGTTAAGTGTGACTTTACTCATTATGAGTGGAAACAGGTATAAATAAAGATGAATTATAACCAAAGCCCTTTTACACACTGTGTGCAAAGCAGCCCAGTAAGAGGTTTAACATTCCATAAGATTACCACAGAAAGTACAAGGCTGGTTGTTTCTAAAGTCTACTTCATTTGACATCCATTGAACTCTACAAATTAATTTTCGAAGCAGCAACAGATATAAAACAAAGAGGATTATAAAGAGAATTCTATAAGAGGAAAAAAAGGGGCATAAGTGGATACAGTATCAACATCATCCCCCAAATCCAGTCACATATTAATTTTACTGATGAAGCTCCTCTTTTTATTGGTTCACTCTACCATTTTGACAAGGTTGTTGTTATGAGGTAGGGGGAAAAGCCACACAGCGCAATAATTCTACCTTTTTTTACAGCTGTTCCAAAACAAAAACAAAAACCCCTCATACACTTGTCCATTCATTGAACACATGGAATAGTTGCTTGGGGCATTTGGTATAGAGAATACGGGGTTATTTCATTTAGTGAAAAAAGCCTACAAAAAGGGGGAGAAAATAAAGCTAGGTTCAGATCATGTCCAAGGTACCATAACATCTGTCCAGACACTATTCTCAGAGAGTGAGATCACATGTAGGTCCTAGAGCCATATATCCTTTCTCTTTGCTCCTCATAAACAGCATTCCAGTCACAGATGTTGAATAACTAAGTTCTGTGCCTTCTCTTTCTCTTATAGGAAGGGAAGGTGCTTACAATCCAAAGGTCTTCTCCTGATTTTATCACACCATGAAGTTCTGGGAAAAGGTCGATATAAACAATCATAATCTGAACAACAGATAACATTTGCCAGGAAATGTTGGCCTAGAAGCACAGACACAAAAAAAGGAGTAATGGTAACTTCTCTCTCTCAATCCTGCTTTCCTCCAAGAACACGGAAAAGAGAAGTTATCACGGGATGCGATACCTTGGCCCACTGTGGTCATGTACTCCTACAGATTCTAGAGCTCTGTCTTCAGGGTATTGACTCCTATTCTCTCCTGGCTTGTACATACTACCACAAACTAAAGCCTGCAAATTATAAAAGGGATGCTGCAGCAAACACTACGTTGAATCTGGATGCCTCTGGATGAGGATCCTTTGGACATGTATGTCCACAAACACCTCTCTTGGCACCTAGCAGCCCCTCTACCCAGCTGCCTAAATTTTTGCTTATGTTTTTTTCTTAGTTTAAAAATTAAATGAGAAATTGGAACACTGCAGAGCAAAAGCACAAACGTTTAGCGTCACCTTTATTCCCAATAATTCCTTTGGGTCTCACGTAGCTGCCATTAGTTTCCTTAGACATTAAGAACGGTGGGTTTCTTAGATATTAAGAAGAGCTGTAGTCCAGCACTTTTACTGTTCACCTACCCAGGGGGTGGAGGAGAAATGAAAGAAAGCATCCTAGGATGTCACAAATATAGTAAGTAGCATCCTCAAAGTTCATACTATATGGTAAGTGGGTGTTCTACAACCAGCCCCACCCACCATGGCAGCCATTTTATGAAAGTGGGACTGGTTGTAGAACACCCATTTACCATGAGTAAATGGGTATCCTACAACCTATTTGCTCAAAATGTTAAATGTACTTACAAATCCAGAAAGCCGCCATCTCTTTGGGCACTAAATTCCATGTTATATATCATGAGGACTTTTAACAGAAGTAAATGCAGAAATCATGCTTTCTAGACAGTTAATTCCTCTAAGTACCCATACAGAGCACATATAAGCTGAGCAAAATGTATTTCTGGCCTACAGAATATTAGTGTAATGTTTATCTGCAACATTTCGACTGGCCAAAAAGAAGAAACAAACATCTGCTATGCCTTCTTGTTGGCAGAAGACTGAAACAGCTTCATTAACTGGCGCAGGGCTCTGAATCATTTCATTTGGATTCTTCGCTTTTGAATCCTATCCATAAAACCAAGGCTTGTCTGGGGTTCTTGTTTAGATTTACTTGCGTGCTTCTCACTGCAGGCCTTCTCTTTAGCTCTGGTTAACCTAAGAGAGGGATTAATGTAAATGAAAAGTGTCAAGGCTGCATATTCAAACTGACGGGATGGGGATGAGTTTGGATTTAGGACTTGGAGGTGTAGATGTGGATTCCAACTAAGCTGTGAAGCTTAGAGGGCCAGTGCAAAGCTGCTTTAGACCTGCCTACCCTATAAGACAGGATTAAGATGTGAGTAAAGTGGGACAAGGCTAGATACTAACTGAGCTGTGGGATTAAGACAGCAGAGTAAAACAGAGCAGTATTACCAATAATCAAAATATTGCTCTTTTAAATGTTTTTAAATGGCTTTGAATATTTTGTTTTAATTTCTGACCTAATTTTTAGTTTAAAGATAAAGACGACAGCAACATGCTGGTCATTCTCCCAGTTATTTAGCAGTCACTCCTTCTTAAGTCTCTGAATCACTTCCAGAGTATATCAACCCTGCAAAGGCTGCAAGCGGGAATGTAATTAATTGACAAACTATACAATAAAAATATTTTGGTGTGATTTTTGCTAACTGTAGCAAAACTGATGGCTCTGAAAGGTGCTGACAAAATCATTCTTGGGGGTTTTTTGGTCACTGGGTTCTCAGGTCACGTCCTTGAGAGTGAATGGTTACAAATGTGAGATTCCAAAAGAGAGAGACAGTTTAGTCACAACAACAATTATGGCTGCAAAGGAAAATTAAATCAAAGGAAGAGAAATATTTCTGGCACTAGTCCAAAACGCAACTGATGTTAGGGAGTGTCCAATCCAATCAACAGTAAATACATGCACCTTTTAACAAATATAAAATTTCAAGAATGAAAAGGAGCACACGTGAATGCACACATCCCAATTCCTTGCTACTTTAAGCAGTTAGTACCCAACACAATGATTTCCAACACAATACTTTAAAGTTTAACTTGAAGGGGAAAAAATCCTAGAAAACGTTTCACTAATAATTGCTCAGATGTCCAATTCACTTTTAGCAGAGACCTTTATTCACACCCAGCCAGTAAGTTCTAATCAGAGTCTTTATTATGAAGCTTAAGATTAGCAGGAAGGAAGAAAGACCACCTTCATCCAGCAAAGACAGTGGTGTAATTTTTAGCATTCCTATCTGTCAGGCAATTGTTGGAACACGTGTCTATTAATGCAAATAGATAGAATCACATGGCATTTGCAATAATTACAGGGCTCATATAGTTCTCTCCTTGCTCATTAAAATAGAAAAACAGGTCAAACGTAAACAGTGCTTCATTAAAATGGCAACATCTGCAGTACAGTATGATGTGAGAAGTGCTTTGCTACAGACTCCAAGATCTACCTGGGCTAGCCTTCTGCTTTAACTGGAAGCCACTTAGTTCGCATTTACTTGGATCCAGAGCATCTAACAACTTAATGTTTTTTCCAATCTAAAATCTCAACATAGCTTGGCACAAAATCATACCTAAGTAAAAAAAGGCAGATACTCCAGCTCCTGAAAAGGGTCCAGCATCTCTCTGGGCTGCCCTTCCTAAGGTTAAAATGGAAAATGTTTCCCTATCTAGTGAGTCAAGCTTTGTGCAGACAATTAAAGGAAAAAAGGAAGCTAGAAAAGCCAACTTTTCTCTCGGAGATTGGTCTAAAGCAAAATGTTCTCATTTTGACACCTTCATGGATTCCAGAAGTGCAGTCATTACCCCTCTAGAAAGGGCCAGATCAGGGGAAACTGGATTCAGGGAACAATCTCTTCCCTGATGCCGATGGACAGTTGCCATTAACCTGAGAGAAATCTGGACAGTTTCACTGTGGAATTTTCTACCACAAATAATATCTGCTCCTATTTTTCATGTATAGTGAAAATGAATGAGCAACTGTACACTGGTATCATAAGACTTGGTGGCCTGGATGGAGTTTATGCAAACCCCACAGCTGACATTTCTAGAGTGTAGTCAGAATTGGAGATAATAGCTTTTTTCTATTGTTGGTGCAAATACTTTTTCACAGCCATGAACTGCTGACAGACTATTGTAACA
This sequence comes from Liasis olivaceus, assembly GCA_030867105.1. Lineage (NCBI taxonomy): Eukaryota > Metazoa > Chordata > Lepidosauria > Squamata > Pythonidae > Liasis > Liasis olivaceus. Next base: position 122,943,454 of record CM061350.1, on the reverse strand, counting down.
CAAATGGAATATTCCACTTAGAAAGTGATCAACAAACAGCATGGGGGATGAATGCTTAAAAGACTGGTGTGATGATTGTACATACCTAAACAAATGACAGCTTGTTAAACATTGGCTTCGGCATGGGGAATATACGTACCTATCAATTCCTTCTGCAGACAATCCAGCTGTTTAAGTTACACATGAAATGGTGTAAAAAATAAAACCCCAAGTGTTTTGCTTAGAAATGAAGCATCTGCTGTCGGAAAAACAATTGCTGTCCTGATGTGCTCAATAAAAAATGCTATTGAACTCCCACAGTTCTTGCAAACAATAAACTTTTCCACTGGAATATATTTGCATGTGCCAACACCATTGTTTAATACTGCTCAAGGTTTTGATTATATAGATAAAAGACATTAAGTGCACAGACACCAGATGCTTTTTCTTTAAAATAATCTTTTTGGGTGAATTTTCTTTTATAGATATTAATTTTTAAAACTTTTCATGCATGTATTTAGAACTTTTATCAAGAGTAAAACATATACTATTCAGCTATTACTAGTTTGATTTACTGAAAGCATTTTTTCTGCCGTGGAAAATCTTGACCTATCAAATCTTGGGTCCTCAAATATTGTTTCATGATCATTCCTGTGGAGAACCAGCTTGGTGTAGTGGTTAAGGCATCAGGATAGAAACTGGGAGACTGTGACTTCTAGTCCTGCCTTAAGCAAAAAGCCAGCTGGGTGACCATGGCCAGTCACTCTCTCTCAGCACCGGGAAGCAAGCAGTGGTGAACTTCCAAAAACCTGCAGAGACTTGTCCAGGGAGCCACTAGGACTCAAGACTGACTGGAAGGTACACATACACACACAAAACAGAACAATCTTACCATCCCCAGTCAATGTGACAAATGGTCAGAGAAGACCATTTCCATTCAACAATATCCACAACAAAACACTGGAAAAGACAGGCCATTTAGAAATATGAGCTACTAGATGGGAGCAATTTACTAAGTTTAGATATTTGTGAAACAAGTTTGGATAATCTGAAACACATATGTAGTTGCCTCCCCACCCCCATCCCCCATTTCTTTTCAGCCCAAAGTCTCACAAATTAAATCTGGTCCTCAGTCATTGGCTGGGGTAAGGACTACAAGTAAGCAGGAGCTATTAACCCCATTCCACATTGTAAAACAAAGCAACACTCAACAGAAGAGAAAATCTCTAGCTCAGGGTTGAACTGTGGAGTCCTCTCTGAGTGGTTGCTTGCTTGCAATCCCTGCTTATCTGGGTGTTGGCTGCTGGAGAGGATGTGTTCTGGCCTTTTTGTTTCCTTCTTAGCTTTTTTATTGTCTTTTTTCAATGGTGCGTAAATGTGGTTTATCTCTATGTGTTTATTGATGGCTGATTTGTCTGAATGCCAAGCTTCCAGGAGTTCCCTAGCATTTTGGGATTTAGCTTGGTCTAGTACGCTCACAGTTTCCCAGTTGAAACTATGGTGGAGTCTGTCCATGTGTTGTGAAATTAAGGAGTTTTCATCGTGTGTTCTGACTGCTAGTTGGTGTTCATGGATGTCCTCTGCTAGTCTTCTGCTTGTCTGTCCTACACAGTGGCTGTTACAGTCCTTACACTGTATGTTGTAGATGACTCCTGTTTTTTCTTCTTGGGCTACTGGATCTTTTGGTTTACTTAAGATATTTTGGAGGGCTTTAGTTGGTTTGTGTGCTCTCGTGATGTCGAGTAGTTATAATAGTCTGTTGGTTGTTTCTGAGATTTTTTGATGAGATGTTTCTGAGATGGCTTTGATCAATAGATGCATAGAGATAAACCACATTTACATACCATTCAAAAGAGACAATAAAAAAGCTAAGAAGGAAACAAAAAGACCAGAACACATCCTCTCCAGTAGCCAACACCAGATAAGCAGGGATTAACACCAGACAATCAATCAAGCAGAAAACAACATCCTAATCAAGGAACTACCAAGGAGAACACCCCACACCCACCAACACTGGTAGGACAAGCTACTGCATATAAACAGGGAACAAACCCCACACTTACTAGCACTGATGATGTTACTTAGTCAGATAATGAAACGTCCGCAAGCAATCAATCAAGCTCAGAGAGCACCAAGGACTCCACGAAGCCGCACTCAACTTGACATCATCTCCCACACATCCTTTGCATTTTTCAAAAGCCTCCAAAAACTAATTTTAAGAAGTGTGGTCATAAAAAAGTTTATCTGGTTCTGATGTGATAATTCTGCATTTTTTATTTGTTATGTTAATGCCATTCTTCTTTGAAGAACAGTTGCAGCAAAGCCTATTCCTTCTTCAGATGCAAGATCCACCCTCCCAAGTCCACAGCAGAAACTTCCAGATACGCAGGTCACCAAAAGGATTTGAGTCACCAGAGCATTATTTTTCATACAAAATGAGAACCTGTGTAGTCCTTAAAAGGAAAAGTATCATTAAGTTTGTGAGGAGAGGATAACCTGTTCTCCATCTCTGACAGTTGATGGCTTGGTTCCTGATAATCCAGATTACATGTACAGACAAGGCCCAATGTTTTTCTATACAACAATATCTTAGTTTCTCTTCGTTCCTCTTTGTTGAACATTTAGCCTTCACGTTACTGTTTCATAGAACTGGTATTTGTATCTTTTTTTTTTTTTTACTGCTCCTATATTTTTTCTTTACAACTTCTATTTTATTTCAGTTGAAAAAGATGTTTTACTTAGATGGTTATTTCATGGTTTTCATTCTTTAGCTAGCTGCCTTGAGCTCTTCAGTAGACAGAAGGGATAAAAACAAATAAGTCAGTCAGAAACTTTAGCTAATGCAGGAACAGAAAGTCTGCCTCTTAACTGGTATAGATTAGTTTTCAGGTAAGTCACCTGTTTGAACTATTTGTACTAGCTATCCATTTCTCCCCAGTTTTTATTCAAGGTCACATTGCACTAAGCCAAAATGTAAGGGATGTTATATTTTCAATTCAGTAAAATTATATTTTCATTTAATTGAAAATTATTGGAACTACTGAAAATATCTTATTGAAATTATATTTATAATTATTGAAAATATAATTGAAAATATAAATAGATATTATGTAAAAATATGAACAAATACAAACACTGGGATCTGTCATACAGCCTCCCTTTCCATTTGGTAATCTTTCCCAATATATCAAGGATTAAAAAAAAACAATTATCTAGGGTAGGATACCAAATATCAGTGACATAATCTACATATAGATCAATTTTCTAACAGGAATTATTTGTCGTCTTTGATCCTCCAAATTTCCCCATGGCTTCCAACAATGTTTTACTTAATTATTAATACTATACTTTCCCACCAAAAAGCCACCCAGAATTGTTGGGAGGCATACAAATTTAATACATACCTATGTAAAAATAAATTTAAAAAAGTAAATAACTATCTTCCATTTTAACTTCACACTTGTGTGAGACTGACTAGACTGAAACACTGATGATCCAAGGTCTCCCAGTGAGGTACATGGCCTAGTAGACATTGAAATTCAAGTCTCCTGTGTCCTGGCTAGATGGTATAATACACCAATGAGTTATGAAGATTAGGAACATATGAAATATTTCAATCATTGTATTGTTTGCTCCAATAAAATGTTTTCTGTATTGTATAGAAACAATTACATGCTTAACTGATTTATCAATTAAACTATTATAAGCATCACATTCACTACTGTAAAATAAATCCATTATATTGATCCTGCATGTCTTATTTATTATTCTTTCTCAATTTCTGGCTCTGTTATTGTTAAGGGACAAGACCCAACAGCCTATATGTTTCCTTCCATTCCATGCTTACCTTCAAGGGTTCAAAGCTCATTGACTGGAATCTGAATATTAATTACAAACTAGAACAATGTGATTAGATATTCTGATCAGCTAGGAGTCAAAAATTATCCTGTTCCTTAACTTAAACTGTACCTTTAGAATATAAAATTTCTCGGGTTGTAGAAATCATGTGAGCTATTTAAATCAAAGTTAGTTCCATGTAGTATAACACTGGTTCTCAGGAAAAGAAATAATACCCCCATCTGTCTCTAACTTCCCAGTGCAATCTGTATTAAATACAATGGATGGAAAATGAAATATAATGAAGAATTGAGACTATTCAGTAAGGAAAAGAAAAACCAAGCAAGCATGCATTTCCTTATTCCCATTCAGACCCTAAAATGCAATTCACAATGTGGCTACTATCTCATTTTGTAATTTATTTTGAGATGCCACTGTAGAAGGCCAGTGAGGACAGCTTTCAATAAAGAGAGAGATAGAGAACACCAGCAGTAAAAATATATTATTTGTATTATTCTACTTCCAACCTTCACTATGGTGTAATATGACTCAGAACCAAGATGAACAGATGAATGATTTTTTTTAAAGATCAAAATCATTACTACCACTCCGTTGAGAATCTTTCAGTTACAGCTGTGATTATACATGCCAAATAAAATTTTAAAAAGCAAAGAACTTTGCATGAAACTTTACTTCAGTTAGAAGTATGAAGGGCAGTACAGAAATTTCAGAAGGTTACTTTATTGTACTGTTCATCAACATCTTGGCTATTTTAATTTGAGGTGTGGTATTATGTTAGCAAGGTAGCTGGGGCTTTAACACGGAACCTCATATTCTGAAGTTAACTAAGAAAACTTTCCAGAGACTTCATGTTTTTCTTTGTCTTCAGTACAAAATAGTCATAGGCATTTGCAAGGCTGATCTTTGTAACTGGCCAGTTGATATGACCCCCAGATTAGCTAAATCGTGTCCAATACTTTTTTTTCACAACCATCTAGCCACGTACTGCTGCAGGCCCCAGCCAAGAAAGGTTTATAAATTCTTGTCTCCAAGAACTCATTTTTCCAAGCCCCAGTGTTTGTTTGATATGCCACTGATTTATTTGTGACAAATAACTTAATGCTTATGTGCTACCACTGTAGTGCATTCTGTTTGGATAAAATTAAGAAACTATCTGATAGTATTGCAAGTACATTACCATAAAGGATTACGGAAGTTGTTATCTCCCATTCTGGGTTCCAACCTGTACTGTAGTTCAGAAATCCTGGGATAATAATTCTGATCTTCTATTCAGGGTTATTTGAAAGTAAAGTGAGAGAATGCATATGAAGCATTTTGAACACTTCTCAGAGCATTAAATATGATTGTTCATAGGCAATACTCTGTTTTACATCGCACTGTAGTATATCACCCCTACAGTTAGCATACGAACCCTGTTTTTACAAGGGTTTGTTGCAAAATAAAATCATTACAACATCAAGGCATCATGCAGTGTAACCAACCAAAGTTCATACTGGCCGTGTGCCTTTAGTGAAGTTCAACACTGGAGAAAGTCCCAGATGGTTTAAAAGACATTCTTCAAAGAGTATTATTTTCCATGTAGCTGATGTAGAAAGAGGTCAGGTTGTAATGTTCTTTATTGCTCAGACATGTCTCCCAAACCAGATGGTAATTATTTCCACGATGAGGACATCCCAGATTTAAAGCAAATCATCCATCCCCTATCCAGTCTCCCCCACTACATCATCTCCACTTGGCCATTTCTCTGATGACCATTCCTGCCCTCTATATATTTGTGCCAGAACAAAACAATCTAAGCAACTTTATACTCATTGACTTCAGAATTATTTTTAGAATGCCATCAATTAAGAAGCTACATGAAGTTTACTGCAGGTGGTAGGGATCTGATCCAACATATATTATTGTAACTTTGTACAACACTACAGGCAAATGTCTGAGTGTCCTAATTATGTGCCTGTTTCATTTTCTATCAGCACGGGTGGTGGTCAGGTGGTCACTCATGCCCTAGTCACCTCACAAATGGACTCTACATGGAGCTGCCCTTGAACACCACTTGGAAGCTACAGCTAGTCCAGAATGCAGCAGTGTGGGCTGTAATGGACATGCCACAGTATGGCCATGGGACACCACTGCTCCGTGAACTGCACTGGTTACCAGTTGGTTTCCAGATACAATTCAAGGTGGTGATTACCATCTATAAAGCCCTTCATGGCATCAAGCCTGGTTATTTGAGGGATTGGGATACTTGGGATGGGGTTTGCCTATCTGCAATAGTCCCTGCCTGTCTTAAAGGATCATACAGAGGGATTGCGCTCCAGGTCTCCTTAATGGCATCTATTAGGACCTAAGAAGCATGCCTTTTCTGTTGTAGCACCTACCCTCTGGAAGACTATCCCCCAGAGATCTGTTTGATTTCCACCCTGATAATGTTCAGAAAATCATTGAAAACATGGCTATTTTCCCAGGTCCTGGAGCAGAATGGTTGCTGAGCCCCTGTGGGATTTTTATTTTTATTTTTTTGGTCTGCTAGGTATGGTTTTGTTCTGGATGCATATGACTTGTTTTCATTTTATTGTTTCCTGCTTTTAAAACTGTAAGCTGCCAAGAGCTATGTAGAGTCAAACAGCATCTTGTATGAATAAATAAATAAATACATTTCATCATAAACCATCAAATCACACTTAAGTCATTATATTAGCATATTTTACTACTACAGGAGTTCTCAAACTACAACACCATCCCATCCCCTGCAAAATAAAAGAATTTCTGTGACTCCATACCATGAATAAAACTAATAATTTAATTGGAGTCAGAGCTGGACAAAAAATATCTATAACACTCATTTAAAAAGATACAGCTTCCTTGACTTAATTTTATTTTCATCAGTACTACCAATAGAGTGATCATCTGTAGCTTTTCTCTTACTACCCAACAAAACTTTTTCCATTTTGAAATTTAAAACAGTCACTAACACATACTGTTCTACAGACATTCCAAAGACTTTGGATATACTATTACTTGCCATGCGAAGTTACCATCTGGTGGGAAATCACTCCAAATCAAAGCTTTGCTACGATTGGTGGATGGTCCTGACAATGGCTAGACTCACGTTAAAACTCGCTCCAAGCTTTTCTCTCTGATGGCCTAAGCAAGCCCACTGCAAGTTTATCACCCAGATCTTCTTGGTATCATTACTGGAGAAATGTACTTTTAATGTACCTTTTAAATGAATCCATTTTTTTTTTACTGAATACTGTTTATATTGTCTTAATGTATTGTGTATTATGCACTGTGTTGGTTTTCACTGTAAACCACTTCAAGAAGCTTCAGCACAGAAAGCTGTCTATAAAGATATTAAAGAAATAACAATTAATAAATTCAAACAGAGCTGCTGTCAAAGGCATTGTCAAAGTTTTCCTCCCTGCTTTGCCAGCACAAGCCTCCTATGGGCTTGCTCAGGCAAAGCAGGAGTGAATTTTGACAATGCCCCCGCTTTGTTTCATTTCCCAATCAGCTTGCATTTAATTACAATCAGCTTTAAAAGATTTTGTAACTGTCCTCTGCTGCTCATGATCTCCCCAAGGAGATCATGAACCTCTTCACCGTTGAGTAGAGACGTAGCTGTAGCATTCTCTACTTCCTTGATTCATTTTATTATAAAGCTAGATAGAATGAGAGTATCTAACTAGACCTTTGAGTAAGGTTGCTCCAAGCATTTAAATGAATCCTTTGTGAAGTACCCCTCCCTGAAATGCTGTGGTAAGCGTGCTTTCTGGATGGCCTGATGTAGCTGCTTTCCCAGGTTGTCAGTGTACAGGTCTCGGTCTGCGTCTGCGTCTGCACAAACACTTCCACTGCAGCTGCTGGCAAAGTGAAGGGGTTGTGTGATGACCTGAGAAAGCCCTTGACACATCTGCCTCAACATTTTGAGAAGGGATTGTGCCCTCGCGCCAACAGACTGCAAAGCATCCTTTCAGGGGAGTTGCCCAGCCCTGCGATTCAGGACAGAAGCTTCCTAAGTTGTGACCCACAGAAATATTACAGAGAACAGCCAAGAATATCTGTACTTGGCTCTACTCTTCCATTTAGTTTTGAACAGAGACAGACACCTTTTTTTTAGAAGAGCCAGGTTCTTAAACAGGCTAAAAAGATCTTGCTTAAGGCAGGTAATTTTCCTCATACACCTCACGGAGCCATATTCCTATCACATTCTCATTACATCTCATGGTGGTCTTCTGAAGGACCCAGCCCAAGTGGTGTGATTTTTATAACTCTGCACTATGCTGCCCAAGACTGCTAAGAGGGGGAATTCCACAGCCTAGACCTGACTACAGAGAACATTCTCTGCCACATCCTATACAGAAAAAACTCAATGAGAATTTCCTGAAGAGATTTCAATATAAAAAGGTTCACACCATACAGTCAATGGGTAGACACCTTCAACTTTTTCAGAGAAGTAAGTCAAGCACTTATTTTTCAGATCAAGGCCATTCTTACTCTTTGAATGGCATGCAGGGGGCACGCTCTGAAAGGTAGGACAGGAGCACAAGTAAATCTGCCTTAATTTGTTTTCCCTGTATATTTAATAATTTTTTCCTTTTGTCACAGTAGAATGAAAATTCAGGATCCTGAGAGTCATAATCAAGGCTTTCACAGGCATCAGACAGTGTACCCTGTTGTAGACTAAAATAAGTTCCTTAATGTTATTTCCTGTTATCTAGTCACTGCCGGATACATTTCAAATTATAATTCTATGTACAATGTGCCTTTAGCCAATGTAATAGACAATTGACAAAATACTTCACACTGATTCTTTAAAAAAACAATTTTTCAAATTAAATGCTCATTAAATAAGGTACACTAAAGCCTAAATAAAATCAACATCTCTTACCTGCAAATGCTAAACACCCAATCATCAAAGCAAATGCTGGAAGGATACAACAGGAAGTCATTTTTGCCGCACCCCAAATTCTGCAATTATCTTCTTTCAGTCGTTCTTTGTGCCAGTGCCTGACCTTGGAAAAGGATTAATGAGGATGCTTTGAAAGTCGTCCAGCCTTTTAATGACCTGCAAAAATGTTTAAAAGCCAATTTTAGAACATTGCTTAAGCAGACATGATTTTAAGTTACCTTTCCACAAAACAAAGATGGCCAGCATATTTTAAAATAATCTTAGTTTCTAAACATCAAAGGGAGCAAGAGATTGTCTTCTTGTCAAAAACCTCATTTTCTCTAGCTTCAGGGTGTAAGTCAAAGCCTACTACACTTCTGCATTCTTGATTCAGTGGAATACCACAGACGAGAAAGTAAGGAAAAGTCTCTTAGATAAGGAAGGTGGCTATAGAATTACTCTGTGCTCCTTTTAATAATATATTGTATGAAAGTCACTATGGTGCATTAAACATTCATACATATCTGTCTAAAAGGTAACTGACCTAAATGCCCTTTATTGATTTGAAAAATCCAGTCAGTAGCACTGTAATTCTTGTTTAGTGTTTTTTAATCCTTTGAATAACTTAGATAAGTTATAATACATTGCAACATTTTAGAGCATCTGTGTTATAAAGAGGGTAGCTTCCCCCATCTTGTTGTCCGTGAGATGAGCTTGACTTTAATTCCCAAACATTAGTCAATGGTCATAATTTTGTGCATGAAATTTTAACTGTAATGGTTTTGAAGGATGTAAAAACCAAAAAAACTGCCTATTATCTGTGACAGCACCTCCAAAATCCTGTAAGGTGCAGAAGATATTTTAATCCACCAACTTTCTTGATGCTCCTTTTACATTTTCATTTTACAGGACATGCCATAAAGATCCTTATTTCCAACTCAAAAGGTCCCAATAGGATGGGAATCTAGTGGGGTTAGGTGGCCTTCTAAATCAAACCAAATCAATAAATAAATAGATGGAAGCGTCAGAAGAAGCAATTTTGCTAGGATAGGGGCAAAACGTCCCTTCCAAAATTTGGCAGCCCAATGCCAAAACTAGATATATTGGGTGATTTTCTTCTCCTTTTAATTGAGCCAAAAGGTTCCCTTTGTTTTGACTTGCCCCATCAAGCGACAACAGAACACCCTGCCACGGTCTCAAAGGTCTCTCTCTCTTTTTTTTAAAGGACAACCTTTAAAATGTCCACTCTGGATTGTGTTTGGATGTTTTTGTTCTCAGTGGCTTTAGTTTCTTTCTTAGTGACTTCTATTGGTATTATCTTGTACTACAGTTTGTGATTTTATTATACCATTTTTTAAATTATTATTGTAAGACCTTCAGTTTAAGGAGGGAATGTAAGCCATTCAGAATCTTATTGGGTTGCAGCAGTATATCTATCCCAGGGAACAAGTGACTCAAAAATGCTTGGTTGCAAATACCAGTGCTAAGGCAAAGGGAAGACTTAGAGAATTCCGGAGATCCAAAACAGAATGCTAAACGCGAATACGTTGATATGCATGTTTGACATTTGAACGCATTCCCCAACACACACAGAGAGACCACATGGAAAGCTTACAAGGCAGGAGAAGACGAGCCTTCCCCCTGACGTGTTCTTGGTGGTTCTCGATTCTTCCTCTCCTCCTTGCTACACACTCATGCGCAAATTAAAACCATCATTCTGTACATATGTAGTAGAAGAACATTTTGCTGTTGATTTTGGAACAAAATAATATGTTCTTCACAATTCATTCCAAGGCTAACCACAGATTTACTGGAAGTTCATCTATGGGTTTCCAAAAGTAAAAACATGTGAGCTATATGAGGCTAGATATGCTTTTTTTCTTCTTTCAGGAAAATAAAATCCTTTTCCAAACAGTAAGACTGCATTTATTCTCCTAACTGAATCAGAATCAAATCTAGAAAATTGATTTTATGCTGCCCTGAAATCCTATTTGAATGAAGGCTGATATGTAAATGTTTTGAGAACAAACACACACAGGAAAATAAATAAAGAAATAAATAAAACAGTTGCTATCAATGCAAAACAAAGATTTTTTGGAAATGATTCCAAAACCCAAATATTAATTATCATTTTAGAATGCATAAAGTATATGCCAGTAACACTTCACAAAGAAAGTTTTTTTTCCCAACAAAATGGCAATCAGATCATTTTCAAAGAAACCACCGTAATTTATGGTTCTGCATGCAAGCTCATGTGTAGTAAACTCTAGGATGTAAGGCATAAACTACAACACTTATTATGTTCAGATGCTAATACTGGCCAGGTTGGGCCACCTTTTGGTGGCCCATTGCTTCACTGAACATTTTAGGAGGAGGGAGGAAGGCTGCAAAGTAGAAAGGCCAGGTAAGATAGTTCATACAGATGAGGCTGGGCAATTGGAAGAGGTTTGGTGGGTTCTCTTGTTTGCTATTCACCATGATATGTCATTTAGGGATTCAATTATACTTTTCATGAGTTTGCACCCTCAAAATGATAGTAGGCTGTGCTATCTGTTTTCAGCAATCATGCTTAGCAGTGATTACCTGCTCTTGTTCTAGTTGAGTGCAAGCAATTATGCTCGAGCCTGACCTTTATTTTATTTTATTTTATTTATTTATTTTTCATATTTATCTGCCACCCACCTCACAAAACGTGACTCTGGGCGGTGTACAATAAAGCCATAAAACAGTAATTAATGTATAATTAAAACATTAATATTATTACTATAAAAAACTAAAGGGCTAGGGGAGAGCATTAGATGTTACAGGCAATGCAGCCACCTCATTAAATCCCCATTTCTGTAAGACCCCCAAGTCTGTTGACATAACCAAGTTTGAGGGATTTCCAGAAGGACATCAAGGATGAGGCCAGTCTCACTTTGGGCTGGGGCCGGATGATGTTCCACAGGGCGGGTAGAACAGCAGATAAGGCCCATCTCCTGGGTCCCGCTAGACGTACTTCCTTAGCAGATGGGACCCAGAGCATACCTCTTCTGCCAGACCTGATGGAATGGGTAGAGGTAATCAGGAGGAGGTGGTGCCTCAAATAGCCCATCCCCATGCCATGAAGGACTTTAAAGGTCAAAACCATCACCTTGAATTGGACCTTTACTGTGAAACACATGACCCACTCACCAGCAACACCCCATTATTTGAAACCACAATGACTGGATCAAAATATCCAGTCATGGAGAATCAGTTTCAAGCTTAAAAGAACAGGAATGGTTCCAACTGCTCTGACTCAGGGCTGACAGTACTATTAGACAATCTGAGGCAATCAACACAGGAAGTATACTGGAGGAAAGCAGCAAAAGCCTCTTGGTTATTTTTCTTGACCTTGCCAGTCTGCTGCACTAAACAACCTGTCCTGCACCTCCTAAGTCAGTATTCTGCCCTCAAGGGAAAGTAACATTGCTTTATATTCTGCATTAAAGTAAAAGTCAATAACCCAGATCATGTCTGTTCATGGAACTGAGCACTAAAGAGAAAGTTTTATTTTTTGGCCTCAGGCAATAAAAACATCTTAGGATGACCTTGTGAACTAGTCTCTTACCTACCTCAAGAGCTGTTGGGCACTGCTGGAGCAACTACTGGCCATGCTCTGACCTAAATCTCAACTACACCAAGACTTTCCACACTGTTATTGGCTATACCAGTCGTCCCCAGTATAAGAACAAGTTCTATTCCCAAGATCTGTCCTTAAGTCGAATTTGTATGCAAGCCAGAACAGTATTATTGTATAATAAGTACAGGTAGTCTTTGCTTAACGACCGTTTAACAATGGTCCAGAGTTACGATGGCCTTGGGAAAAGTGCTTTATGACCCCCACAGTCATGCGATCGCAATTTGTGACATTTTAACAATGGTTGTTAAGCGAGACATGTGGTTGTTAAGCGAATCACTGTGGTTGTTAAGTGGATCACATGGTCATTAAGCAAATTCTGGCAAAAATGTCCATTGGGGAAGCTGGATTTGCTTAACAACCATGTGACTCGATTAACGACTGCAGTGATTCACTTAACACCATGTGACTTGCTTAATGACCGCAGTGATTTACTTAATGACTGTCATAAAAATGTCATAAAATCAGCTCTGATTCACTTAATGACCAAATTGCTTAGTGACCCAAATTTCAGTCCCTACTGTGGTCAGGTAGCGAGGACTACCTGTAGTATTGTGTAATGAACTCAAACCATTGTGTATTTAACTCGAATTTTGCTGCAATAGGCTCCATTCTTAACTATGGGTTGTCTACAAACCATGTGTTCTTAACCCAGGGACTATCTGTAGTGAGGAGTTCTCAATACAATGCTGTTCTCTTTGCATCATGCTGGTATTGATGTAGTTTAAAAAAAAGGTTCAAGACACCAAAAACAATATAATGATCATTGTTATTATATCTGTAATTACTCAGCTCTGTTGCAGTTGTGTGGGATTGGAAGGTAGAATGATGAGAGTAATGCTGAACTGGTGGAGACATCAGTCAAAAGATGGCACCTCAGGGAGACTTGATTTTGAAGAATAGAAGAGATAAGGAGAAAAGGGGAAGGGAATGTTGGAAATTATTTTGGCTGAGGAAGGTTGAAGAAGAGAATTGGAAGGGACATCGTGTAAGACAGTGGGACTGACCATTGCTTGGAAACAGTGATGGTGGAGAAGGGAAAGGTGTGATTTGTATGTCACACAAGAAGCAAGGTATGAACAAAGAAGTACTTACTAAACGGCCAGATAGTAGGTTAATGGCAGATGGAAAACTGTGGCACTGACACGGTGCCAGAGAGATACCCAGGATATGCCAGCCACTTCCTGAGCTCCCCATGGTGATTTTGGACAGAAACTCTGGACTCCTCCACCCTAGGTGAGAACCAGGGGAGGGGGGGCAGAGGGCTGTGCCTCCTGGGATGATAGCCCTTGGGGCAGTAGTAGTTGGGGAAGCTAGGATGGTTGGAGATACTTTCCTTCCCAGGAACGAGAACCTCCTGTGAGGTTCTACAGACAGGGGAGATCTGATGAGAGGAGGTCCAGGGAAGGGGTAAGAGAACTGGGGATAAGACTGTGGTTTATCCAATGGAAGTAGCTTAGTGCTAAACTGCAGAATGAAGAGGTGGTTGGGGAAGATGATACAAGAGTCAGTTCAGAACACTTTGGGAGCCTGAGTTAGGGAGCTGCAGATGAAGAGCAGGAAGTATCAGAGTTGCAATGGGCAAAGGAAAGTATGAGGGGTGCATGAGGAAGCTGTTATGGGGAAGAGAAACTGAAAATTTGGGGTCAAGCCCCTCTTCTGGCCCATTAGCCTCTTCCCAGGATCCTAGATGTCAGAGGATCTACAGATGAAGTTGGGTGGCACGGTCAACCTAAGGGTACTGCTGATGTACCACCTGCCCTGCTGCCTGACACTCCCCCTACCCAAGCTGCTGGACCTCATCACTGAGCTGCTCGTGGATTCCCCTTAGCTTTTGGTGGTGGGGAACTGTAACCTCCAAGCCATAGGGGTGTGATTTACTCGTGTTTTCATGGCCTCCATGACAACCATAAGCTTCTGTCAAGTCATCATAGGCCCAGAGTACATGGGGAGGGAACACAATTAATCTATCCTTTACTTTGGAGCAGCTGGAACATGTTTGGAAGGAGGAGGACATTACCATAACATAATACACTCCCTGTTGAGAAATGGTGAGTCAGAAAAACTTCCTTCAGGCTTCTGTGATCATTTTGCTAGGCATTTTGTGGACAAATTTGTTCATATTCATTCTGGATTAGAGGCCTGCTAGGCAGAGTTCAGAGACAACAGGGTTGATGTCTTGTGAGGTCATCTGGGACTCATTCAGATTCTGAGGAACTAGCAGGATTCTCTGTGGGACAAGCTTCACCGTGTATAAGATGAATCCTTGAGTCTCTTCATTGGCTTGAGCTGCCAGCAAGGGGACTAGAGACTGGTTTCAGGAACTGGTGAATGCCTCTTTGAGAGAGGAGGCCATGTTTCTGGCCCTGAAAGAGAGATGGTACACCCCTCTTCAAGAGACCAGGCCTCAACTCAATTATTTTAGGCAACTACTGCCCTAACCTTCTTTTCAGGGGAAAAGTTACAGAGAAGGCGACAGGCATCCCTGAATGAAGTGAATTAACTGGATGTCTTCCAGTCATGGTTCAGACCTGAACATGGGTCAGAAATTGCACTGGTTGCTCTTGTGATCAATGTATATTGAGATTTAAACAGGGGACTGCACCTCTCCTTGTCCTGCTTGATTTTTCAGCAGCATTCAATACCATCTATCATTATATTATTTTGGACCATTCTGGAGGGAGCATAGATTTGGAGTGGTTCTTCTCTTTCCAGAGTGGGTGGTTCAACTGGTATTGTTGGAGGAGGAGAGGTCAAGGTCTTGCATACTTGGCCCTCTCTCCCAATTGTTTCAACAGCTATTTAAAACTGCTGGGGGAGCATCCATCAGGTTGGGGTGATTTATCATCAATATGGTGATGATACCCAATTAGTGAATCATGTCCTTTTCATCTTGTATTTGGACTATCACAATTCATTTTACATGGGGTTGCCTTAACACCTTAAGAAGCTATAGCTGATGCAGAATGCAGCAACTCGTCTATTGGTGTCTGATACAGAGAACAACATTTATACTGCAGAAACTTCACTGGCTGCCAGTGGGCTTCTGGGTCCAATTCAAGATACTATTAATCACCTACAAAGCCCTTTATGGCTATGGTCCTCACTCCTTCTGGGACCAAGAGGAATCTGCCCATTCAATACATGCAGGTTGTCAGGGCAAGTTGAGGATACCTCCCCAAGGGGCTAACAGGGTGCAGACTTGGCTGCAGGCCTTCTCAGTCTTAGCCCCGTCCTCTGAAAGAGTGTGTCCGTGAGCTTAGGATGATTCCTCCTTGCTATGGGTGTCAGGTTGGCTCTTCTGCAGAGTTTTTGGAGCAGAAGATTCCATATAATTGGGGGCTGCTCTTCTGATGATGATGGATGGCAGTGGTAGGATCTAATTTTTATGTTATTTATTGTTGTGGTTTTACTGTATGGTTTTATTGGTTTGACAAGGTGGCCTACAAATGCATGGAATAAATAAATAAGTGAAAATAGTTCTCAAACTATTTAACAAGATGCATGTCCTCTTCCTTATGTAAAGTCATGTGCATGCACATTTCAAACAAACATAAAAAGAACAGGAACTCCTTTTTTAAGTCAGCCACAGGGGCCTGGATCATACAGCAGGGATCCAATGATGTCAGTGGAGGGGCCCCAACATAATTACCAAAGGACCGCTCTTAAAGTATATTCAAGGGGCAACATTAAATTGATTTATTAAAATATATACGATATGTCATCATGACTAATGGATTGTTATAAAGTTGTGTTTCCCATTTTTATTCCTTCCACCTACTCATTTATGGCTCAGTAACATTTATATTTATCTCTCATACTTGCTAAGGATAACCACCTGAAAAGCATTAACTCAGCTTTGCAAATGCCCAGCTTGTAACTGACATCTTTTTGTTATTAATAATGAACTGATGAAATAGACAAAGTCCGCAGAAAAATTAAAGCAGTCCTCCCTTTCCAGAGACATATTTGCAAAGAGCCTTTTTGTAAAATTAAAACCAGCCCAAGACCTAAATCATATTACAGTTCCTAAATTCAGAAGGGCATTAACCTTAGCTCATTTTAATGCTCTTCTTACCCAGGTCCTGGAAGAGAAATTGGAAAAAAAAAAAATCCATATGTGGACAGATTATGCCATGTGGTGCCAATGCCATCAAATCAACAATTCATGTCCTCCTCCATTGTTCATTTTATTATGGACACTTGTCTCTGCCTTATTATATCACTATTATCAGATTACCCTGTGCATTCAGATTTATTTTATTTAAAACACTCTCAGATAAGAAACCATCTATCCCTCCAAACTTTGCATCATATTTGCAAACTACAGCAGAAGCTGATGGATGAACATCTGATTGTTTATGTGTTGTAGCATATAAAGAGACCTATGTTATTTCACTACTTTTTTCTGTTATATTACAAGATCATGTTTTACAAGGTTCTCTCACCATAATAAAGTTAATCTGAAATTAAGTACCAGAAAAAAAATCCATTTGGGAAAAATTCTGTGGAATATTTTCCATCCCACTTCATGGTTCTCAGTGTGAACATTTTTAATTGTTCAGGGGTCAACTTACAACATAGAATGCAAGTGTCCCTATTAATCTGTGCCTGATGAATGGACAAGCATTTTTCCTTTGGTCTCCACTCCTCTAAAGAGCACTCTTATCTGACTCCTGATCCAGCACTGATTTTCAGAGACTGAGCAAAACAGAATGCCGTCTATATAGCTAAATGATTAGCTATTCAGCCGTACAAGTTATCTGCTGGTACAATCGTGTAGAATCAAACACCTCCAATTCTCATGCCAGAAATCACAATTTGGTAAACAAGAGACATCAAAGCTGAGGCTTCAAAGCTGAGGGAGAAAAAAAAAAACCCAAAGTCTCTTAGCTTGTAAATACAAGATTAAAAAACCAAGGATTTGAACCTTGGGATTGGACATATAAGCCTATCTAATGCAGATATCCCGGATGCTGCTGTATGGAGACCTTCTTCCTATGTATGGCTTCTTCATTCTCTGCAAGTAATATGACTTAACCTTGGGTCTGCTTGGGACTGAGAGGGACAAAGAGAGTTTTATCACTATGTCTGGCAGGAAACCCTGACAAATTGCAAGGCTGTGAAAATCCTCTGAAAAAGGACCTCCCAGAATATGCAGAAGTTCATATGAAGCACCTCTTCTGGAATTGTTGAAGCAGCTGCAAGTTGTTCAGGAGGTGGTTTCCAGCTATCTCTGTATGCCCAGCCACTTTGCTTCCCATCTCTGGCTTTTCTTCTCTCTCCTTCCTTACCACACTCTCCTTTCCCAGCAGCCAAGTCATCCTAGAAAAAGAAGCTGCTGCTTTAATGATTCCAGAAGGGGTGCTCACGCATGTGAGAGTGCCTGTCTCTTCCAAAGCACCTCTTTCAAAAGGTTTGCACAGCCTGTAAGACTGTACCAGAAAAGGAAGAATGTGAAACTGCAGTGGCTTACCACATGCAAAAAGATGCTTCCATGCAAAGCTTTCCTAGGGTTTGTTTTTTGTTTCTTCGGGTGCCTTCAGCTCAGTGTTGACTCCTGGCAGCTACCTGGACAAGTCCCTGCAGTTTTCTTGGCAAGGTTTCAGAAGTGGCTGGCCATTGCCTGCTTCTCTCAGAGTGAAACTCTCTCAAATTGCACCCCTCATTTGGACAGTTACAAAATCTGAAGGTCCTAGGTCTTCAGCATTCCTTTATTTCAGCAACTGAATCAAACACACATTTTAAAGCAACTCAGCCCTGGATATTTTATATCATTTCAGTCAAATTACAAAGATATTGGCTGCACTCTGTTGTCAAAAGTTCATCAATTCTGCATCTTTACTTTCATTGATTACATTTCATTTATATTCAACCCTTTTCCCAGCAGAATCAAGGTAGCTTAACAGGATTTTCTCTTCTCAGCTGATCTTCTCTTCACAGTCTTGTGGGGGTTAGATGCAGAATAACTATCCTAGGATAATCAGTGTGGGGGAATGCAGAGTGGCAGGCTGCAGTTCTTCAATCTGTCTCTTGGCCTAACCTCAAAACCTGCCTATAGAAGACCAGCCAAGTCCCCTGTTAAGAGATGTGTGCCCCCTCCTTGAGTCTACTGCTTTGGAAAAGGGAAAAAAGAGGGTTCAGAGTGAAAATAGCTGTCCTCACCTGACTTCCCTTGCCCATCTGCCATAAAACCCTCAATGGGTTATCCCAGAGAGAATGCAGCCCTATCCTGGTCTGACACTTTTACCACCACACCAAAATCCAAGGAAGTCTCTTACTGCAAAAACAAAATCCTTCCCATATCTTAAAGATATATTAATGAGACAAGATTTCATGGATTGGAATCTACTACCCCAGATGCATGGAGTACTTTTCAGATGGAGTAAGTAACACAAAGAAATGACTAATGTAAAAATTATCAAACCAACCTTCACAGTTCCTTAGTAAGGCAAATTGCCAGATATTCTTCAGTCCATGAATAAAGCCATCAGAAACACTAAACTTGACACCCATGTCAATTTTGCAAAACAATGAACAGAAGAGAAGAATAACTAGCTACAGAAGCACTAAACAGAACCCCTTGAATAGGAAAATTGTAACCAGGGCTTAGATCACTCTCTCCTTAAGGTCAGCATATAATACAGCAATGCTCCTCTTTGTGGTGCAGGAAGCCCTTCTGAAGGGACATAAAGAAAGGAGTGGTTATGGGAGATAAAGCTCTTCTGACACTCATTATCAAAGGGCACAACTTTGCCACCACTTGGCATCAATAGGCTTTTACCATGAATGCCTTTCAGACTGCCGCCTCGGCCAATAAACTACCATCCAGGAAAAAATGCAGCTCACGCATGGTGACAACCCGCTCCCACATTTCTGACCTGATCATACGCAATTGCATTTCTGAAAAAAGTGCCTGTTTGCTTTCATGGTTCTCTAGTGGTCTTTTCTTTTTTTTTTTTTTAATCTCTAGAGTCTAAGTCCGAGCATTTTGCAAATACATTCTAAATTGTAAGCGTGCAACACGCAATTGATTGCACGGCATCTGTGCTTCCATTCAATGCATAATGTAAGGTTAGGACAGAAGGCAGAAGGTTTTCATATGCTCAGTTCTTTGTATTTGGAGATAGCAGCCATGCAGTGCTGAAAATCTTATCCTCCCTGCAGCCAGAAAGGTCAGTGCCTGCATCAGGTGTTGTCCTGGCTCAAAGATGCTGCAAAGGAGCCAGCCTATCTTCTGAATATCATCAAATTTCTTTGCTTAACAGCATAACCTTCCGCACATCTCTCCTATGCCATCATCTATTTCTTATATTATCTCGTATTATCTTTTTTTTCCTTCTGATTTTCCTGCTCGGTTTTCTATTTATTTGCATTCTATCATCTTCCTTAATTTTCTGTAGCATGAAAATCAGCTTCCTATTCCTGACTTCTTTAACACAGCCCAATTCTGAAAGCTCCCCTTCCCTGCAGTGCTGATAACCTTCAAGCTCAGTAGAGAAAGGATACCAACGTAAGATTATTGTCCCCTGCTCTGCCTGCATTCCAGAACAAGCTAAACATCTCTTTGAGTCAACTTCTGCTAGTACAAAGCTTCACTTGGTCTGCTGTTTGTCTTTGGTTAAGAGTTCTAGGAGCTGCAGAACATAACTGCAAGGATGCCTTGTATAGAAGGCTGCATTAGATCGCAAGGGGTTAGATTTACACATTGCACCAAGCCAAATCCAAAGAAACATATTAAGGCATAGCATCAACTGCGGACCAGACCTAAAATTCCAACAGTACGTGTCTTGCTTCCTAAATACCTGTTCCAAATGACGCACAGGGTGTGGACTGAACATGGAGAAGAGGAATGGAGAACAGAATCGAAATAGTTAGCTCTACTGTTGAAACATTCTAAAATCAGCCAAAGCACATATTAGATCAGTGCACGCAAGGGACCTGACTTTTTGCTGGATCCCTGATCGCATGTTCCTGTTTGCATAGGTTCTGTTGGTGACACAGAAGAATCCAAAGAAGTCATTGTGAATAAGATTGCTGGTGTGGTAAGGACCTGGAGAATCATGCTAAGACAGAACAGAACTCATCATTTTTTTCCCATACTTACAAACTGAAAACCTACAAGCAGGACTCAAGGGAAATGGCCTTTTTTCACTGTTGTTCTCCAACAGTAGTGAGTCCCAAAAGTATTTATAAATATGGTTCAAGAAACCTTCTGTAATGGTATGTGGGAAAGACCTTGGGAGACAGGGCCAAGAGAACACTCAGATAAGAGACATTATAACCCGCACCTGGATAGTGGGAGAGGCAAGGGGCTCAGAAGGGACCCTCCCTAGTTTCTCAGGCTGTAAAGGAGACAGGTGGGGGGGGGGGGAGAATTGTACTTTCAGACTTGCAAGATTGATGTCAGCCTCGCAGGACAAACCAGATAGGAATCACAACCAGATGAACTAATTCTACTTTATTGTTAAAACTACATTGACATAATTTTGCAAGTCTGAAAGTACAATTCTCCCCCCCCCCCCCACACACACACACACATCTGCTTTACAGCCCAAGAAACTAGGGAGGGTCCCTTCTGAGCCTCTTGCCCCGCCCACTATCCAGCTGCGGGCTATGCTGTCTCTTATCTGACGTTTCCTAGGCAGTGTCTCTTGGCCCTGTCTCCCAAGGTCTTTCCCACATATGATTTACATCTCCTTTTGATGACAAACAGAATACAGTGAGCATGTCTGGGGGACATGGGGGGGGCAAGAAGGATGATGTTACACCAGCAAGCTCCTCATCCAAGGTCCACCATTCCAGTGGAACTCTGAACAGAATCAATGAATATACAACTACTATTCAAAGAATCATTTGATACATTATGCCTACTCCCCACTCAAAGTCTGACCTTTACTGGATTTATTAGTTTCCCTCCCACACTTTTTAAACCATTACAATTTGTGCTCAGGATGGGAGCAATTTTTAATGGGATGAGTATCTAAGGCTAGCATTCTTTTAAACATTACACATTCCTTACAAAGTGTTTTCTTCTGCTAGTTACTGCTGTTGTTGTTCAGGAGAATATGTTTCTTACACTGATCTTTAATTTTTAACATCTTTTAGAATTACAGAGCAGTTTTATGTAAAACCTAATTTCTTTAAAGAATACTTAAAACACGAAGTCTGGTACCACCCAAGACCACCACCACCAAAGAAGAAACAAGCAAAACACTATTACAGATGCTGGAATTATTTTGTTTAGGTTATGTTTTTAACTGAACTAAGTCAATTCATACTTCCCAGACTAATACATAAATCAGAAAACAATTATCTTCTTGTTTTCCTCTTTTCCGAGCTTTGTGATAAAGTTTTCAGATCAAACTCTGTAAGTCAACTGTCACATAGTCAGAGGAAAACAACCTGATATCAGATCTGTCCATTACCAAAACAAGAGATGAATGAAAACCAGGTCTCCTGCCCAAGAGGAGCAGGCTAGCTCCTTGCGTAGCTCGGATGGAAGTTAGAGGCATAAGACTTCAAACCCAGAGTTCACTATAAATAAGACTTACATTTATTTATTATTCAAATTTATATAGCTACCCATCTCATATATATGACTCTGGGCGGCTTACAAACAATAAAAACAAATATCAAGACAATGATTAAAAAAAACAAGAAAAATATAAAAGCATATTAAAAAACCATCATAAAAAGATCATAAAATTTATAGCCGAGGTAGTCATATCTAACAATAACACTCCATAAAACCACTGTGCTGGCTCCACCAGATTCCCTGTTTCCCATACCTCTTGGAAAAACCATGTTTTCAGGGTCTTTCAAAAGGCCTGCAGGGTTGAGGCCAAGCTAATCTCCAGGGGGATGATGTTCCACAGGGCGGAGACTGTGGCAGAAAAGACTCTCCTCCTAGGCCCCACCAGAATGACACTCCTTAGCTGATAGGACCCAGAGCATGCCTCTCCTGCTGGACCTGATGGGACAGGTAAATATAATTGGGGAGAGGCAGTCCCCCAAGTAACCCAGACCCATGAGATCTGATACTCAGCAGTTTCACAATAGTTTCTCAGCTTTTCTATAAGAAATTTGTACTTATCAGCAATCTTGGATTCTTGTGTACATGTTTAATTGGAGTTAGTCCAGCCTGCTGGGGAGAAGCTTAACACAAAGTCAAAGATGCATTATTTTAGGATCAAAAATATATAACAAATGTGAAGTTATGTGGCTTTTAAAGATAAAGTGCAACTGACAACTCACCTGAAGCTGATAAGGGAATATAATGTCTCAGCAATTAAGTATTTGACTCATTGGATTATCTAATTGCAATGTGCATCTGATATAACCAGTGTTGGCATTCAGAATTATGCAACCAATTATATGATTACTCTATGCTCTGAAAATGATGAATCCAGATTATATGCAGAAATATTTACAGACTTTATCATTTTCAAAAAAGTTAGCAGTAACTGGGAAGCAGCTGTATGAAATCTTTCTAGAGAAACAGTGTTTTTTCTAACATGAAATTCTTAAGTGCAGAGCTACAGAGTTCTTTAGGCAGTCTCTATATTAAATTCTCAGTTCTTTCTGCTGAATTTGCTCATAGAAGAAGCAAAGAAGCAAAAAACGTGATTATTAATTATTACTAAGAAAGTCCAAGCAAATAAGAGTCTTCTTTGCAGACTGAGCCATGAGCTTGGTCACCGAAATCATAAACAGAAACTTTTATAAACTCTTGGGGAACAGGCTGAACTTTACAAGACCAAGGACATTTCATTTCTATGAAGCTAAAATAGTTCTCAGTTTTGCTAGCAAAATCCCAAAGAGAGAATTGCACCAAGGGCTGAGAGTTACTCAGATTCAGCTACGCATAATAAGACATTTCCACAAATCTCAGCTAAAGGCTATGGGAACTGGAAGAGTGCCAAAACTGGAATGTGTTATGTCACTCCCAGATCTGCCTCCTTCTACTCTCACATGATGCTTGAAACTTTTTTCTTTTTAAAGGTAGCACACTGCTGTGTGTTCTGTCAAATTACAGGAAGCCACAAAATATACATAATTATACCCTGAGAAAAAATGGAGGCTTTTGTTTTTCCTGCCTGCTACAACCCAAATTCACCCTGTTCTGCAACAGGTAACTGCATGTAGTCTGCCATTCCAAGGACAGTTTGCAAATTTATATTTCTGTGATACAGCATCTCTTTGGTACAAAGAGTTCCCCAGTTCAACCTCTGGCATAGGGCAAAGATTTTTTTTTTTTAATCAATCCAGGGAGAGTGGCTAGTGTAGATATTAATCAGCTGGATCAACCTAGCCATTCTAAAACCAAGATACCTAACCTGGATCCTTTGCTAATGTACCCTAACAAAAGTAGGAAACATTGTGGGCCCTAGAGAAGGTGAGAGAAAGCAATCTTACCAGTTCAATTTCTACAAATGGATGTTTGTGAAAATCCCCATGACATGCTCTCAAAATCACCAATATGCCCCAAATATTGAGGTTGCCCACCCTAGGCTAAATGAAGGAACACTCTGAGATCATTTAAAATAGCTTGCTACATTCCTAAAGTTGACAGGGCTGGAAAAGCTGCACTGAAATGTTTGGTCAATAGCAGGAGACTTCAACTTATTCAGAACAGGAAATTTGCCTTGGCCCAACTTTGTATCATGGGATTCCACCATATGCTTTTATGTCAGTAATGCTCTTAATCTGTGTGAGATAGTTTAGCTCAGGCCACAAGGCAATTGAGGGTTCCAACAAGGTGATTTAATACAATGTAAGGTAACATCTAACTCACATACAATAACAATAGGGAGAAAAACATTTCTAGAGTAGTGTTTGATGCTGCTTTACTTCACACCACTAGCACAACTTAACAGTGCCTGTTATGTATTCTCTCAGAAATAAAATTTATCCGTATTACTACTGTATTTAAAACCAGGGTAGGCAAAATTTCCACACCACCAGACAACACATACACAAACACACACATCCCCCCTTTCTGATGGACCTAGACTGGTAGTTTTTCAGAACTGGGTAGCCCACGCTATTTCATAATAGAGTTAGTCTCACCCAGCCTTCTATCTTTATCTCCCTACATTTCTCTGTGGTCCATGGGTGTAGAGAGCCACAGAGATGATCTGGAGAAGTTATGCAGTGATGGTTACACAAACATGTACAGAAGCATCTCTAAGCCTGGGAAATAAAGAAAACATTAGGAAGAAACATTAGGAAGAAACTCAGACTGGTTCTGCCCTAACTCTGTGAGGTATAAGAGGAAGGGAAAGGAAAACGCTGTCAGGCTTTCAAGATTCTGTTACTTGAGCCTAAATCAATAAAATGTGGTTCCAGACATACTTGCGGAATCAATTTCCTGGTCTGGCCTACCTCAAAGGGCTGACATCATTTGCAGCATTTTCTTAAAATCCTAAATGTGCTCACCAGCCTAAAAAAAAAAAAATCCTATTTTAAACCTTCAAGGATGATGCATCTCGCAATGATGGAAAAAGTATACTGTTTAAAGGTCAACACAGACAAGAGACAGAAACCTTTAATTAGTTTACCTCTTGCATATTTTAAAGATTAATTGTAGTCCTTAGAATCTAGATTTGGATAAGGGCTAAGGCAACAGTGGAAGAAAATTAATCCTTCCTTGCATGCCTATTTTCCAGGTTTGAATCACCCTATAAATGTATTTACAGTATCTGTTTAGAAATCACCTATAGGGAAGATTGCACAATCTTTTGTCAACATAGCACCGAGCTTACTATTTGGCATACTTATTCACACAACAGCCCCTTTCTTCCATGGAGTCAGTCTTCAGGGTTGAAACAAATTCTCAAGCAAGGTCTGAAGATGATTACGTACCTCTATACATATTTCTTGCTTTCTGTTTTGACCTAATGATCTGTATCTAGGTACAGAAGAAGATTCCTGGTTTTGGCATATCATAACACGGGCTAAATCTAACTTCTAAAAATCCCATTAATCTTCTTTCAGTTTGGCTCAAACCAAAACTGTACATAGGCAATCACAGCAAGGGATTTTCTATTCATCACAAAACAGCAACACCCACATGATATATTTTATCATGTTTATTTAACTAGGTAAAAAGGTCTTATCTAAGTCACTGTCTCATAACCTTTGATGCAATTAATTTTCAGGGATAAAAGCTCCTAATACTATCTAAATAAAGTTTCTATGGGAAACTCCCTATCACAGAAACAAGCCAGCTTAATCTTTTCCAGATTGGCCTCTCCTTCTGTTTTCATACCCTCTTTACAGTTTTTGCAAATTCGCACCCAAAGGTTGTGCACAAACAGGGAGGAGGCCTGCAGTTGGCTAGGTTAAATATTAGAAAGTTTGCTACATTACACACACATCAGTTAGAACCATTTTGTTCCGTAGACGTCTCCAGAACAACTAAAGCTAACTTTCTGGCATTAAGAAAAGAAAAGAAAAAAAAAGCTAAAACAGTCATCTAAGCAACTTCCCACAAAAGATTAAAAACGTGTATCGGAATTAGGAAACTTCTCCCACACATGTGGAAAAGGCTTTTAAGTGCAACACTTCTAAAACAATGAGTCAAAATGAACTTCCTCTGCAGAGGAGTCATCCTTTCTCCCTCCAATTGTGTCTTCTCTTAATCGCAAGTCTAAAAGTGAAACACTTGCTTTTGAAAACAAAAGTAGGAGGCTTTTATTGGAGTTGATACAGAAGGTGGATTGATCAGGTTTGCCGTTGTGATCTAGGAAGAGGTGCACCGAGACAAGACTTCTGAGGCTGGACCAACCTTCTCTGACCTGATGTTCCCTGGCACAGGGCACTACTCTCCACCAGGCCACAGGGAACTGCTGCCCAGCACATCTGGAGGGTGCCAGGTTGGAAAAAATGGTGACACTACTTTAACTTTCAGAGACAAGAATGTACTCAAAACTGAGCTGGACAAGAAATGTTCTTCGTTTTCTCATATAGAAGGTCAGGCTCTGCATGCCTTTAATAAAGCTGGTTGTCAGTATTCCAGGAAGAGTAGTGAATGATACTGAGAAAACAGTATATTTGAAGCATCAGAAAAACGAATGCTAAACTATTAGTAGAAAAAGGAATAGTTTTTGCTCATATATTCCCTTCATGTGTACTCCATTTCATCTCCAGAAGCTCAAAGAACTACACAGTATTTTTCCCTCCAATGTTATATTTATAATATTAGTGGGGCTGAGAAACACTGACTAGTTCAAAGTCTCTCAGTGAACTTCTAAGGCTCAGTGTGGATTTGACCAGGACCTGGATCTCGCAGATCCTTATCCGAAATCATAACTACTAAATCTACTTTTGTGAAATGACTTTTCAGAGCCTTGACAGAATTGTACAACTTATCATGGACCTTCATGCTTTCCAAATGGTTCAGAGTGCTTAAATACTTGGAAGGGGGAGGGGGTGTACTCAAACCATTCGACACTGTATGAGCAAGCTGCAAAGCAACTTGTTTGGGTGTATGCCTTCTATAAGTCTAGCACTGATTCATATAATCCAGAAGTACAGTCAATCAATTCTGCCACCTTCCTTGCTGTCTGGCCGTTTCTCTCCATAAACTCCTATCCTGAAGTGGTATACTCTTCAAGCTTCTGTTAAATTGATTGCCCCATTTGCTAAACAGCCAGTTGTCAGGTCTTTGTTTCTTCTTGCAAACTTTTCGGCAATGTAAGCCCCTTACAATCAATTTCACCCCTTCAGTGACTGCTAGCTCACGGTCTCTGCTGGCAGCTCAGATTGGCACTATAAAGAGATACAAACAGCATCTCTTTAGCACTAATTTTGGGTGGCTATTCCATGCCCACTACAAGATGAAATGGTACTAGTGAAGGAACTAAAATAATTTCAGCTCTTGGCCATTCATATTGGCAAGAAAATCTCTCTTCTGACTTAGATGATAAGAAGCAGTTAGATACTTTTCTTTATGGCATCATTATAATGCACCAGAATCTACTATACAGTACATATATACAGTATGCTGCATGGCAATCCCTTTATTCCCCAAAGAACGTAGCTTGCTTCAGTGGGAAATATATTGCTCTCTACTAAATCAATATACAGGTAGTCCCCAGTTTAAGAACAAGTTCCATTCCCAAGGTCTGTCCTTAAGCCGAATTTGTATGTAAGCCAGAACAGTATTATTGTATGATATTGTATAAGTAGCATTGTGTAATTCACTTGAATCATTGTGTATTTAACTCACATTTTGCTACAGTAGGCTCCATTCTTAACTATGGGTTGTCCTTAAACTGGGCGTTCTTAACCCAGGGACTACCTGTAATTGGAATGCAATAAACCCAATTCAATACTCAGCCATAGCTCCCTCGGCCACTTGTTATTGCACCACAGATGCAAGCACACAAATATGTCCTCTTTTTTTTTAAGAAAACTCACTAGCTGCAGATTGTGACCTTCAGATAAACTATTCTCTTACAATCCAAACACATCTTTTTCAAGGTCCAAGCATAACCAATTTAATCTCACAGCCTTAACACTAAATCATCCTTACATGCAAGAGCTAAGAAACTGGCTTTCGCCATCTGCTCAAACTTGACCTAAGTGCTTCTTATGGAAAAGAGTAAGATCTCTTGGCACTGAAGGAATACTTACGCTGTTGAGAGGAAGAGTTCCTACATTAGACTGTAAATGCAGAATTGCTGTTGTCATTAACATTCCACATAGAGTTCATCTGTTGTTGTTTTCCTCCTTAGGGTGCAGAAAGTTCAGCCCAAAAACCTTCTAAATAGTGGATCAGGGGCTTCACACGCTAGCTAATCAAGAGCTACGCTAGGAGGAAACACACTGCTGTGTAACTACAAGGCACAGATCGTAAAAGTTGATACTCCCAGAGAGAAACAAAGGCCAAGAAACTGATCCAAAGACAGCCCCCAAAGTGCTTTCAAAGTTTTTGGTCAAGTAAAACGGTAAGTCTTATGGCATAAGAGAACAAACTGCAATTAGATAATCATGATGCAGTACCCTGAATTACATCTGTTAGAACAAAATAGCATGCAAACCTTGTTCCAGCCTGGGGTTCCTGTAACTGGCAGGCCATAGCCATGTACACAATATGCATATAGTTCCTTACCTACAGCCACACACATGTATGTGCACATTGACACTGCCAACACTTCCATGATTATTCTGCAAAACTGCAAGAAAGGAAGATAGCACAAGAAAGGGCATTTGCATACAAGTGACTCACAACAGCAAGGCTTCCTGGGCTTCAGTCCCAGAGGGTGCAACACGGCAGCTTTCCTCTGCTTCTCCCATGCCAAGCAAACTCTGCTACCAGCTACATATTTGGGCCTCATAGATGGGGGTTCACAATCCCCCTCTTCTTGCAATGGCAAAACAATACCCACAAACCCAAATGTTGTGAACTTTTTGCAGACCTTAAAAACACGACAGTAGTGCATAATCAGACCCCGTTAACACTCCGTGCTGCTCTTTGAAAAACATCTTTGCCACTTTGCAGAAGTGAAGATGATTTAACTGAATGGGAAAGACTTTCCAATCTTGTCAGCTTTACCACTCCAAACTGGCTTCCTGTTTAGTGGAAATTAATTGCAATCAAGATAGGAATTCCCAGACTCCTCCTCCTGCAGTGAGCTTCTCTCTGCCCATTGCCTTTGTACTGTATGGCTATCAAACTAAAAATGCCAGATTAGGGCTAGGGACTAAGTGGGAAGCTGCTCTCATTAGTCTCCAGAAATTACTGTGTGTACCAAATCCTTGATGCATGCTGGAGAAAACAGACATTCATTGTTACCAATCTTGAGTGATTCAGAATGTTCTACCTGCTCTATTGAAACTCATTTTAATGCAAGTGAACACAGCCTTATTAACAATGAAGATGAGTATATTAATGTGACAATTCCTTCTTGCTAAGAAATATATGTAAGTGTGTGTGTAATATTTGAATAGTTGCTTTTACATCAGTGTATACACTACCCTATATTCCAACTGCCAGTGGCTTTCCTGACACTGAAAACATTTCTCCCTTCCAAAACTGCCAGGTGGACTTACAAATATGAATCTCTCAAGCTTAGACATCAAGCTCACAAGGAAGAGGAATTGGGAAGGAAGAGGAAAAAGTAAATTCAGACACCGATTCAAATGGGTGTTCCTTCTAAAAGTGACAGGCAGAGCTAACTTCCTGCAGCTGCTCTCCGATAAATACATATAAGGGCCAGACTGGTCTCCTCCTTGCAGGGGTGTTGTTCCTGGGTCATAGCCCCCTAGTAGCTCTATACTTCTTTGGCTGGTGGGCAAAGGCAGATGACCAAGGTTTTCCTTGTCATAATCTCCAGTGTGGTATTTCTCAGTTCCTGCTCTCTAAGATCTTCCCAATGGAGATGTCAGGAACTGAACCTGGTCCTCTATACATGCAGAACACATGTACCAAGTCTTCCGCCAGCCTAGCTACAGAGACTATTTCATCAGACTGGACCCTTCAAATGGTATGTTCAGGAAAAGTGTTCCCCAAATTGGCATCCTACACAAGTGCACAACCGCAAGACTGCCATGATTTCCAGTTAAGAGGCCCAAAACCACTAGGTTGGGAAAGGGTGCTTTAGAAAAGGAGGAGACTAACTTATTGGTAACATCTCCCACACATACCATCATCATCATTTGCAAGAGCCAAGGCTGCAGGTGGTAAGCACTCATACGGAAGAGGATACATAGCAATTTTTGTCCTGCTAGTTTGCCCCCCACAAGCACATGTGCACAGACACAGAGACACACACAGATATACTTTTCAAAATATATTAATCAAGGCTAACCACATATTACTTTTGTTCTTTTTTGTTCCTCCCTGAAAATAGAAAGGCCATGTTTTTTAATGGTTTGCTAACTTTGAGGATTTGATGGCTTTCGAATTTTAGTAGTACAAGAACAGAAGGGGGCAGGTGGGGCCACATATTAGCTGGGTTGACACCTCTGCTTTAGAACATTAGTATTGTATTGTGCAAATAGAAACTTGTAAGGGTATCCCACCTGCCCAGATCCCTCTGCCAAATTATTATTAATGATACACCTACAATAGTCATAATTTTAATTCAAAAAGTTTCGATGCATATAACTGTCACATTTGGACAGTTATTGCCTCTCTAAAAAACCAAAACAAATGTGTGAAAGCTGTTGATCATTTTGGAGAGTTAAAGGGTGCTAGTTAAAATCACATCGAGAGTTTGTTTTCTACTGCATTTAGAGAGAATTACTTAAGAATGTACAGTATTGAAAACAGTATTTTGATGCATTTTATTGTTAAGCATCAAATGTGTTCAAGTAAAAGGAGATCTGCTCATGGAGACATACAGGCATAAGCTCCTTCTTGGCCTATTTAAATTTATGATTGGATCAGGCCAAGAAAATGTCAGTCAGCTGACAATACAACAAAGCTGCTTCTGCGTGGAGAAACTTCTATTCTACAATTTGAGTTCCTCACAATCCCTCCATTAAAATATATTCTTGACAATATTTTGCCTTTCCTCCCTTTCTTTCACCTGCTTGCCCTAGGGCGAGGACAAAAAGGGAGCTTTGTCTAGGAAAAAGGATATTTGTTTTACTTAAATAGCTTTTCTTGGTTTAGGAAACTATGATAGAAGTTAAGGACACCAACTGGAGATGAGCACATAACAGGGAAAACACAGCAGATAGCACAGATCTAGCTGTCTTTGACATTCTGACATACAATCAAGGAGCTGATAAGGTGGCAAGAGGGTAAAATAATCCCTGCTCTATTTTTTTTCACATGTGAGCTGAGCCAGCAAACATTCAAAATAATTTTATCAGCGACAGATTGAAATTCTTCTCAATTAAACCTGAAAACTATGTAAATTGCACAGTGTCAGACCTACTGCTATAAAAGCCACCTTGGACACCACTGCAAAGAAATTAGGAGAGGTCTCCAATTTTAGAGAGCCAGTTTGGTGTAGCCGTTAAGGCACCAGGCTAGAAACCAGGAGACCATGAGTCCTAGTCCTACCTTAAGCACAAAGTCAGCTAGATGACCCTGGGCCAGTCACTTTCTCTCAGCCCTAGGAAGGAGGCAATGGCAAACCACTTCTGAAAAACCTTGCCAAGAAAACTGCAGGGACTGATCCAGGCAGTTGCAAGGAATCAACACTGACTCTAAGGTACCCCCTCCTCTTCTGATTTTAACACCAAAGCAAAGTGGATCCCTCACCCATAAGATTTTGTTCTTCCATATCTCTCTCTTACCCCATCATCATCCATGCTCCAATTGAACATTGTACAACAACAACTGAAAAGGGTCTAGCACCCCTCATTCTCCTCTGGGTGTTTAAATGGTCCCTCTACCCCTAGAGTTGATACATGATTGCAACCAATCTGGATTTAAGCACACAGATCTGCTATTGTCATGTCCAGTTTGACCCAAAGATTCTCCCCATTCAAAGAAAGACCTTTTTCTCAGAGGAAGCCTGGGAGAAGAGATAAACTTTGTAACATGCCCTCAGGGTCAATATCCTTCTGCTCAAGAAACCTACTGGGGAAAAACAAATTCCAAACATGAAGATCCTTTGCTGCAATTTTCTGCAAAGCCTTATTACAAGGCTCTTCCAATAAGCCAGTGAACTTCTGTGGCTGCAAAACACTAAATAGAGAAATAGCTGATATACAAATGTCTGCCTTTAAACAAATTATATTAGAGCAGGCTCAAATAAGAGGACAGTATTACTTACCACTGGTTTTTTAAATTATTGAAATACTATGGAGTTTTTAAATTACAACTTCTTTAAAAAGTGTATTAAACACCTTGTGCTGTATAAGCGTACTGCTTAATCTTATGAATAATATCAAAGAGCTGTTCAATGTTTTTAAGAGAACTATGAGTAATTAAAGACTGTCAACTGAGAACAGCGATTTTGGAATATTGCCCTAAAATGTTAAAAAATTATTTCTATTCTATCATGGTTTATTAAAAGAGCAATCAAGAATCTTTGTAGAAATGTTGCACAAGTAACTATCAAAATAATGAGTTCGCCAATCGTACTCCAACATAATTATGACAGCTTTTAAAAGCCACATTATACTGTACATGGGATTACAGAAGATTGCCTTATAACAGGGAAGGCTGTTGTCCATGTAGCTCTTTATTAACCTGGTTCATGCATCACATTAAAGCCATAAAGTGGTTTGCTTGATTTCAGCATAGCATGCTAAGCAACTGTGCTATTGTGGTTTATAAGCTATGGCTGAAGATGCTTAAATGTGGTTTACCTAATGAACGATGGCTAAGAGTTTATTGTATAAGCCACAATGTCTGTACTTATTGGCAGCTCCTGTTCGCCCAACATTTCCGCTGCAATTCTTTTTCACTGACTGATCATCAAGATTGATACTGGGTCTTTATAACCTAAAGCATGTGAGTTATGCCACAGCCCTCCCACTACATTTTATTTATTAGTTCTTCTTAGGCAATAATGAGATATTATCAGCAAAATCTTGCGCGGTAATCTACCTGTGATCCAGCACATTTTTAGAATGACTTCTTCATTATGGCAACTGCACAGCACAGGGATATATTTTGGATGCTACAGGACACCTGTATACTTTGTGTACATGTCTTCAACTCATTCTTGACTCCTGGCAACTACCTGGATTAGTCCCTGCAATTTTCTTGGCAAGGCTTTTCAGAAATGGTTTGCCATTGCCTCCTTCCTAGTGCTGAGAGCGAGCGAGTGGCCCAGGGTCA
Organism: Liasis olivaceus; assembly: GCA_030867105.1. Lineage (NCBI taxonomy): Eukaryota > Metazoa > Chordata > Lepidosauria > Squamata > Pythonidae > Liasis > Liasis olivaceus. The sequence goes on along the minus strand of CM061350.1, from coordinate 122,910,310 downwards.
CCCAAGGCAGGACTAGAACTCAGAGTCTCCCACTTTCTAGCCTAGTGCCTTAACCTCTAAACCAAACTGGCTCTCACAGAACATTTTTAGGCATCATCAAACAAAAAGCCAATCACAATTCCCCAAAGTCTCACTTCTTGCTCCTGTGCACTTTTATTTAAAAGTCCAGTCTCATTTAGATGAATTGGCCTTGCCTCCAAACTTACCAAGGATTGTAGTCTTAGAAATAAATGCAATTACAAAATATACTTAAAAGCTGATCACTTCTTATCCCAGCACAGCTTCTAAGCTTATTACAGCTGTGTGCCAAGCAGCTGTTTTATGGGTAAAGCTTTTCCATCACCATATTTCCAGAGACTGGAAAAAGTTTTCCCTCCAAAATATCTGCAGTTGTTACACAAATCCCTGCTTTTGGAGTGGGGGGGTGGGGATGGCAAATCTAATTGAAATGCATAAGAAATGAAGTACTGATATGAAATACACAGCCATTGCTTTCTGAGTCAGTGACTGCCAGTGCTAAAGACTGACGCGAGAGCTTCAGCAGACAAAATTCAGCAAGCTCAGTGAAGAATCCAGCTTTACATCATTAAAGCAGCATTACTTTCCTTGACTCTACCAGCTTATGGTAAAACAATAAGGGGGCAAATTACCTTCTGTTTAAAGACAGATGAGCGAATACGTTTTGACCCGCCGAAGGCTTGCCATGCTAGAGTTTTATTCACAAAGCAATTTTATTAACATCTCCTATCCTAAAATTACTCCACATAACCTGACCCAGATGCTGGTACATGTAGTCCCCAGTTTAAGAACGAGTTCCGTTCCCAAGTTCTGTTCTTAAGTCAAACTTGTATGTAAGCCAGAACAGTATTATTGTATAATACTGTAAGTAGCATTATGTAATTAACTTGAATCACTGTGTATTTAACTGAAATTTTGCTACAATAAGCTCCATTCTTAACTGTAGGTCATCTGTAACCCGGGCATTCTTAACCGGGAGACCACCTGCACTTGCAATGCCAACACGTCCTTCTCTGGATTCACACAGCCCATTAAACCATGTTTTAGTTAATAAGGGTTTGTAAAAACAAACAAACAAAACTGCCTGGATTCACATGTTGGCCTTGCTTAAGGTGGGAATCCACAGTCAGTTACTGTGAATGCCCTGAAGGAAAGAGAGGCTGTTTAGAGAATCACCCAGCAATGAAGGCACTGGACAAGGAGTAGGGAGACCAGATTCTACTCCATCCTTAGCCATGGAGGGAGGCTGGCTGACTGTGGGCCAGCCACTCTGTCTCGGCCCAATCTGCCACACAGGGCTGTTGTGAAGGAAAAGAGGAGTAGGGAGCATTATGCACACCACCTTGAGCTCCTAAATGAAAGACAGGCTATACGTCTAATTACACAAATAAAGAAAATCCTATTCAAAGCACACAAAGTTGTATTAACCTATAGTGTAGCATTAATGACAGAGATGGCCACAGGAATGAAACTGCAATCATCATTAAGCTCTTGTTGTCTAAAAGGCATCTTATACTGAATCGCTTGATGCCAAACCACAAAAGCCAACGTCATCCAAAATTCATCAACTAACCTTTTCGTCTTGGGATGACATTGGTGGGCTTCCCAACGGTTTAGCTGGTTGTAACTGCAATTGCCTCTAGGGAAGTATCTATCACCCGCTCAGGTGCAGGATGCCGCACTTTTCCAAACGCTTGCATCCCACACACAACGCATTCCTGAAAACGTGAGTCTACACCCCCATAAACTGCTCCCTTGTAATTTCACCTAGCAATTTTAAAACACGTATCTAATTGTTCACTCCTCCATTAGCTTACGTGGAATAACTCCAACCGAGTTTATTGTGACATATTTCCAAGGAAGTGGACCCAGGGCTCCAGTTTAGTTCACTGGGTCCACACAACCAGAATTGCCCAGGGACACACAGAAAATTCAGTTCCTTTCCTGAAGACAGAACCTGCGATTTTTAGGAAGCGTAATGTGAAAAAAGCCATTGTGATCTGACATTCTGTGAACCAAACTGCAGCACTATGCAGTTTTGCTACATGGTTTAAAAATAGTGAAGAATTGCTGTTAAGTAAGAGCTTGGTCCCTGAAGTTTAAGAGCATTTATCAAGATCTAAACATAGTAAGAGTGACATAGTTCAGATGCTTTCAAATCAAACCTGTAATCATAGCCAAGAACTCAAGTTGTTTACTATTATACTAATTGTGTAATAGTAAACAACATGCCAGGACAATGCAATTGCTTTGGTCACTTGCCTAAATTTGTAAGGGGGGGCAGGGGGTGGAATCAAAATCAAGGGCCAATTAGCTTCTGTTAATTACCACAACCCCACCTGAACTGAGCCTTTGTTTATTTTTAAGTTTCCCCTAAAATTTGGCACCCTGTAAATGGATTACAATACCCATTATCCTCAGAGATTGTAGCTGCAGCCCACCACACACTGTGCAACACCTTGATTCTAGGACAGCTGCATAGAGCTCGGTTACACTAGGCCCTGGGCTAACTAGCTTGCATCTTGCACTGCAACATTTTTCAGCTGGGCTCCAGAAGTCTGCAATACTATTTAGGAGTAAAGCTTAATGCACAGTTACCTTGGAGCCGATCTACTGAGCCAGATCGTTCGGAGGAGGGGAAACCCTCCCAGGAAAGGTGCGCTGATGAAGGGGTTTGAAGGCATCATTCAAGGCAGGACGTGGACTGCCCGAAAACACACGCTGGGTTCACACGTCGCGCTAAGCCAGGGCTTACTTAACCACCGTTTACTGAATATACCCAACTGGCTACATTCACACAACACAGGAAAGCGATCTCAAACAACCACATGATGATGGCTGGACGCGACACGCGATCGTAGCCGTGTTCTGACACTCCAGGGAGCTGTCAAACATCCGGGGGGAGCGGGAGGCTTTCAGCTTCTTTGCAGAGTTACTGAACCGCTCCGCGCCTGCGAGCGAAAAAACTTCGGGGTGGAAGGGCCGGGATCTGCTTCTCCCGTCCTGATCTCTTACCCCAGAGGAACCCCGGAGGGGGCACTCAGCTCAGACCCCTGCCCCGCAGCCGAGCCCGTCCATTGTTCTGCCCTTCCCAACGCTGCGCGCGCCTCTTATCTCCGCTGACCAAAGCCTGCCAGGAAAGCCACTCGCCCTTACTACGAAGTCCGAGCGTTTGTAAACACGCTCGCGCACAAACTCGGGTCTGCGCGTGGGCAGTCAACCCAGGCAGCGTGCGTGCTCTTGGCTGTTCCCGAGCGGCGAGGACAGAAGCGGAGGGGCAGTCCCGGAGCAACTCTTGCCCGAACAAGCCAGCATCCTTACCGAGCACGCTTGAAAACGGGGATTCCCTTTCAGAGGAGCCTGGCCAGCCTCCCTCGCGCAGAACCAGGGCGAGCTGCTCCCCCTCCTCCTCTCCAGAGATCTGTCAAGGCAGAAGTTCGACTCGGAGGAAGCTGCCTCCTGCAAACTTTTTCCACGGCGCTTCCACGCGCAGCAGCGTAGCCCGCCGCCGCCTCCTTGTGTGCCTCTGTCGGACGGGGCGGGGGGCGCTGGACAGGGGAGCGCCAGCCCTTTGATGCTCAGTTGACGCTCCAGTCCCGGGGACGTCCGGGGCGAACGTCAAGAGAAACGCACCAAGTTACTGTGCCCGGACTCCTCGGTTAACCCCCTCGTGCTAGGAGAGAAACATCCCCTGCGGGGGACTCGCGCACGGGCCCATCAATCAGAGCGGCGCAGGCCTCCTATTGGGCGGAGGGCGGGGCTTGGGCGATGATGGACACCAAGAGCCCGTGTCAGAGGAAACTCCTCCTTCCTCTCACTTGGCTCCGGATTCTTTGCTTCCTTAGATGAGTCGGAGCGCGATGCGGTTTCCTTGCGGCCTCAGCGCGGGTCGGTTGGCCGGATCCAGCTTGGCGAAAATGTGCGTTTCTTCGGAAGACAAATCTTTCCGCTTTTGGTAAATTTCGGCTGCAGTTCAGTTTGCCAGCTATCTAGATGGCTGGAATGCTTCACGTTATGCAACGTTTCGCTCACTTTTTAGAACTGGCAAGCAAAGTTCAGTTTCTCCTAGTTCTGACAGCACCGAGGTCAACATTAGCAGAGCGTATTGAAAACAACAACCGTCCCCCGACCAACCCCCCTTTTTAGCTTTAATCGAATTGATTTTATTTTTTCGCATTTCGCTGCTATTTGATTCTCGCTTAACCTTTTTTTCCCCTTTCCATGGCACGTCTAAACCTGCCAGTTGAAGGTATGAGTATGCGTCTGATGAAGTAGGCTTCTACTACTACCAGCCATAATAACTAAAGGCCGAGCTGCTTGGGTATAATAGGAGTTAAGAGTCCAACGTGTTTGGGGAGCACCAGGTTGGAGAGGTTCGCGATAAATGTGTAATTTAAAAAAGTCTGTGAACTGTTTTAGTTGCAACCCATTCGTACAGCCATGCCTGGAAATCATTTTTGTTTCTGTGCCTTTAACACTCCCCTAAAAGAAACTCATCAGCTATCCAACTGTTCCGGACATTGGAATTTAAAACGTTTTCGCTTGAGCTGGATCATGCCTGTGCAGCACAAGATTATGTATGTTTACTGAAGATTAAATTTCACTCCATTCAACAGCACTTGCTCGGAAGTGTGCTGGAGGGATTGCTGATTTAACATCAACATCAGGGGTTCTGCAGGATTGTCATTCCAGCAAAGTTGTGCAAGTTTTCTTTTCCAAACAGGAACTACATGCAACTAAATATTCAAACCATGAACAGATGGATTTTATATGAACGTGCAGAGTTAAAACAGCAAGCATTTATGAAGTAGTTAATTACTCTTATATTCTGACACACACACTCCCACACCCATTAAAATTATGAAACTCTTATCCAATGAGAAGAAAGTTGAGGGGTGGCTTCAAGTACAAATGGAGCCCCAAAACCCAGTCCTCTAGGATGGATTGCATAGTTTTAATTGCATTCAGGCTCTCCCACTCTTCCCCCCCCCCCAAATTAATGAAGCAAGGGGAAACAAGATCACTAAGGGCTGATCTGCCACCAGAAACCCTCACCTGATTCATTACCATCTGGAGACGAACAAGGTTTCCTTCAGGTTTGCCACCACTAAAGTCCCCCAAAAGTGTGGTCTAGCTATGTCTGAGTAAACGATGTGCTCTACAAACAGCATTTGGAAACTCAGTGGCACAAAGGGAGGAGGAGGAGGAAGGTGTGAAAAGAGTACTGTAGAGCAACTCCTTGTTTCTTCCAAATGTTCCCTACTGGATTTCACCACCCCCTGCCCCCACCCCCTTTAAAATGCTCTTCTGTGCTCCTGTTGCAACACTGCTAGTTAGTTAGCCAGTTTGAGTTCAGAGATGATGAATGGACTGTGCAACTTCAGACTTGATCAAATATCCAGAAGAGGATCACATTTTTGGACACTTCCCTGGGTAAATACTACTGCAATTAGCAGTTGGTAAAGTAAATTGTATATAACATTTTTCCTTGACATGCTGCCTTTTATTTGCAAAGAGGGATGAGATTTATTTAGTTGGTCAAACGGGGCAGGGAACAGACAGCATTCCAATCCCACAGTATGAACTGAAATAAAACACTGTCACCTAATTGTCCTGCTCCTGCAGACCAAGACCTCAAATAGCGCTCTGTGCATGACTTGAAAGTAAACCCCACAGAATTCAGGTGGTCTAATTTGTAGGCTGTGTTGGTACAACCCATTGAAGGTTAACTTATTCATGGTTGACCAACTGATATGTTAACAGAATCCCTTGTACTTCCTGCTGCTGATACACCTTTTTAAGGTACGTATCAGGAGACAATCTCCAAATGAGTGGATCTTAAATATTTCAGGCCAGTATCAATTTCTTTCTCATAGTACCAAATAGTTTTGAGGCTGGGATTAAATGTTCTCAGTGCACCTCATGGTTAAATAAGCATTTGTCCAGTGACAAACTACAGACTTACAAATATTCTAGCCATGTTTCTGTTTTCAGAACACACATACAGAAAAGTAATGTGGAAAAACAAGTCCTTTTTCTCAGGGGGAGCTTATTCTCCTTTTTCTCCCCTGGTGTTCATACCTTTCCTATTTTGTTTAAGTGATATATAACAATGAATGTTAACTTGTAAATGCTAAAATTGCTTTTGACATAGTCCTGAAAGACCTGCTCTGCCTTTTGTTCTGCCCTAGCAGTTTCCCTGTTTATGGCAGATGGATCACTTGGTCCACCCCAAATAAGCTATTCAGATGCAGTCAGTATAGAGCAGTTCTCCTGAGAAGGAACAAGTCATGTCACAAGCAGAAAGTTCCTGGGCACTTGCTCAAGTGGACAACTTTAAGGAGACAGACATCAGGATGAGCCTCAGCACAAACTCTAACTGTAGAAGGAACACACAACACTAAATGAGCATTGAAAAAGAAGTTATTGTGAAACAGTGATCATCACCAAATACCCTTGAAGTCAAGTAAGAATACAAGCCTTTCTTTCTTTCTCTTTCTTTCTTTCTTTCTTTCTTTCTTTCTTTCTCTCTCTCTCTCTCTCTCTCTCTCTCTCTTTCTTTCTTTCTTCCTTTTTCTTTCTTTCTTTCTCTCTCTCTTTCTTTCTCTTTTCTTTCTTTCTCTCTCCTTCCTTCCTTCCTTCCTTTCTCTTTCCTTCTTTCTTTCCTCCCTTCCTTCCTTCTTTCCTTCTTCTGTAGCTAATCATTTCCAAGCTGACTCATGTTAAGAGAATGACTCACTGTATTTTGCAACAATGAAGGAGCGTGCTGGTCGGGAGTAATGCTGTCTTGCAGTAGGAAGTTTCATTGCCAAGCAGATTCCCAGAATGGATTCATTTTTTTTTTCCTCCTAGCAGCATAGCAAATTAAGTTCTAACCCTGTTCTTAACTTGTATAGCCACATTTTGTGACAATATATTTAGAAGCAAAAACTGCCCAATTCATTTACGGGGCTAATATCTGGTCTGCAAATATCCACATACAGTAATCACTAGATGACAATAGTGTAAGGGAGGAGTTCTATATCTCTTTGCTACCATCTGATGGCCATCCAGATTTTGGTAGTCCATATCTGATAGTCCTAATGTATTGAGAATTTGATAGTTTGCTTTTTTTAAGGAAGCACATGACGTCATGGTTGGAACAGGATACCATGTATGAGAAATTAACTTTTCCTCTGTGTGACATAGCTCTACTCAAAACACACAAGGTACTATTAGCCCCAAACTATAAATCTTGTGATAGATAGATAGATAGATAGGCAGGCAGGCAGGCAGGCAGGCAGATCACACACATACCCCTTCAGGTTTTCCTTTTGCAGTTCATTGGAGTTCCAGGGAAGTAAAATGACATCATTTTCTCCATTCCCACAGCCCTCATTCAAATTAGGGGCTCTGCAACAAAATTTATGAAAATATAGTTTATGTCAAGAGCCCCAACTTAAGAAATGGTTTGCGCATCATGCTCAGTCACAGTATGTTCATAGCTGGCTGGCATCATACAAGGTAAACTATAAATTGTAGTTCACAAACCATAGTGATTGAGTGTCAAGCCCTGCGGATCTGGCAATGTCAGTAAACAAGCATTTGGATTTCTGGGAAGATCTTTATAGATAGTGGGGCAAAGAAACAATACCTTGAAAGCCTACCAGAGTAAATCTCCCACACAACTTATACCTAGTGTAATTAAGGTGGAGTTATTCTGAGACTCCAGAATCTCTTTTGTAATGGCTGTTTCCTCCTTAGCACTCTTGCTGCCCCTTCAATTTGTTAAGCATTCCATCACACTGAGTTCACAAAACGTATTAACCCAACACCAAGCAACAGCAATATAGAGACATTATAGTTTAGCATGTGTTGTATAAAGTAGGCCAAAAAATACTTGGATCAAATTTCCACTTAGTTAAGCTACAGGACTGAAACTCAGTTGCATTTATATGCTTATAGTTAAGAGCGGAAGGTTTAAGAATTCACTGGGCCTGTTTGCATTTCATGATAAGCCAGAATTATTATTAAGTGTGGTGCATTTTGTCCAGTCATTCTCACTTCTATTAGTGGGAGTAGCTCAACTGACCAAGGAACAGCTCTCTAAAGTTTGTTCAGCATTGTCTTCAAACTCTGTGGCTTGTTGCTCTTCTAAGAAACCGGAATCAGGAACTGGGGCTGTCATTACACAATGCCCGTCTCTCAAGACTCTGGATGGAAGCACGATTATGATGAGACTTAATGATCTAGTTTATTAGGAGAATGACAAAGTAAAGATCCTGATTCTGAGATAATACTAATTAAACCATTGACTGAGGTTTCCTGGCTTATTTAAACCCTCCTGACTTCAGCAGGATCCAAACGGTGGCATCCATTACAAAAAGCAGTGATGTCAAAATGGCAACATGTACACAATAACATCATCATGAAAAGGTTGCAGTTACGTAATTACACCAGGATGCTTGAAAAAAGCATGTAAATTGCAGCTTGTTGAACAATGACATTATCACGCATTTATCATTTCTCCTTTATCATTTCTCCAGACATCAGCAGAGGCAAATAAGTAGCTTGAGAAACAGGTATGTTTGATCTTATTGTGACAGACTTCAAGGGGGGAATATCTACTTTATTTTAACACACGAATTGACACCCTGCATTAGCTTGTAATGAATTAATCTTAACATCCAAGCTAGTCTACTTCCTTGTATAGCTGGATAAATTGTTACATTTCAGCTTTTTTAAATGAATTAGTCTGGCCTTCAAGGGTCTCAGGTGTAAAACTAAAGCTAATAGATAGATGGGATGACGATATAGTGTCTCCAGCTACCGTTGTGGATTCAATCTGTAGAAGGAGCACAATACTGAAAAGAAACCATGTTTTTTGTAATGATCATAGAGTGCCAGCTTTAGAAGAAAGAGGGACCCTGAACAATGGGAGAGCAAATGTTTTTATGGAAGTTGAGGGCTACAAGGCAGGAACTCCTAGGGAGCTGATTGGCTGGCCAATTTTGGGGAAGCTAGGCAAGTCCCTCTCTGTGTACCTGATGTTATTTCTATTGTTAGGCAAAGAGGCCTAACAACATAATAATCAAAGCTGGGGAAGTCCACTGTTAAAGGAGATGAGATGCTGAGATCAAGCTGATGGAGGATGGAACAGCTGGGGCTTCTCTGTATTGCAATTCCCTTGTTAGGGCTGCTCTTGGGCTGTGCTGGGAGCTGGTGAGGAGGCTTCTATTCTTTAGTAAGATGGGATTGCAGGGGCCTTTGTCTGGGGGCAGGGAGGGTCAGTTGGGGTCTGATGGGATTAGGCAAAGAGATGAGCTAGGTTTGACCCTGGTTATATCTAAAAGACGGGGGGGGGGGGTGCAGTCTCCATTTTGTTTGTTAGATTTAACAACTTTAACTACAGCTACCTCACAATAACTTCTATTTCTAGCATATTCTAACCATTGGCACAGCCCATAATTTGTATTCATCTTTTGAGAATGCAATTGAAATAGAAGTGAACTTTACAGGTATGTGTAGGGTATATGACTATAAGAAGAAGTCAGGTTTGTTTTTACAGCACTCATAGTTTCCCCACCTGCCTTTCTCACCTAATCCATTATATTTTAGGTTTCAGTCCATAATCACACCCTCACTGTCTAAAACCATGGAGAGTGATATAATGCTGCCCAACCATTTGCATCTCTAGTACTATGTCAAAATTTTACTTGCACTGTTTATTTTGACAGAAAAGAAACAGTATTTTTTTTTCCCAAAAGAGAACAACATCCTATTAAATTGGGGAAGGGGGCTGGGGATTCTTGCTGCCTCGTTGAAGTGGGTGTGAATGTCCTGTTTCACAATGTATATTACTCTGTCTAGTCAATGTCAGATCCCCTGGTTTTTAACATTTCAATTAAATCCTAAGAGAAGACATCAGCAAGGAACTCTTCCTATGGACCTTTTTTCAGATCAGGAAGCATAGGAAGCTGGAGAGGCTATGGACTGATGGAGGAATGGTGTAATCAAAACAACCACAACCATCCTCTGACACTCAAAACAATACATTTTCAAGCTTCCCAAGATTGAGGTGGGAAAAAGGGTGTGCTTTTTTTTTAACAAAGGGATTGTAGGAGAAATTTCAACACGGCCCTGTTGAATTTTGGGACATTCTGTAGCCCCATGCTGGACAGTTTGGTAGCTAATAAGTAATTGTGCTTATACTTAAACGACACCCAAAAGGCAATCAGTTTGTGATAGAGTAGTTCAACGAAGTGCATAGCCAAGAATGATATCAGCACACATCCATCTAGTTGGATTCAGGATGACACTCATTATTATGGTTCTGCAGAGTGTTGAGAGAAATAATGTGGTATAATAGCTGAAGGGCATAGGCCTCTCTTGGGTTCATTTTGGAATACTGTACATACTAACTCATTCTCAGAGTAAGAATAACTACATCCTTATGTCATCAAAGCAGCTAGTTACTCTTGAAAGTGATATCATCAGTAAGCTTGGAAGAATTCCAGGGTATGCAAAACTACATGAGAGAATGAAAGAAAATGGGGGAAATGAAGAAGAAAACCCAATTCGATAGTGATAAGCATAGTTAGGGGTCACAGAATGGTGACTATAGGAAAGGGATGGAAAATGGAGGGGAAGCAACATGGAGCAGCTTTGGAAGAAAGCATCACTGATTGGCGGGCTCATCCATGAAGAGCCACATTCCCTGCTGCAGCAAATGCCACTCGCATTCCAGTTTCTCTAGGGCAGGGTTCCTCAATGGCTGGCTGGGGAATTCTGGGAGTTGTAGTCTACACATCTTCAAGCTGCCAAGGTTGAGGAACCATGCTCTAGGATATTCAATCACTTTGAGTCTGTGGTACTGGGAGATCACCAAAGCAATGTTCTCCCAGATTCCTGAGTATGAATTTTAAAGTGAAACCAAGCTATACAGTCAAGATAGGATTGATTAATCAAATAAACCTAACCAAGAAAGCTGCCAGAACTGGTGGGACACAAATGGGGTTAATACCTGGCACATTTCTTTTCAGCTCGCTGGAACATTGTGCACTTGAAGTGCGCCATCAGAGCTGTGTCTTATCATGGCTCTGCTACTTTTAGGAGGCATACAGTAATCTCTGTCTGACAAGAGAGGTGTTGGAGAGCAAGAGAAGGAGTTATAAAATGATCACTTGCAGCTCCATCTGCAGATTTTAGGGTTAAAGCAGAGCTTAGTCTCTAGTCCACTTTGATTTTTCTCTAAGGATACTCAGAAGGTTTATGTGTATTTACATGCTAATTTGGAATACTAGTTTGTAAACATGCCTCTAAAAGGGAGATTTGATTATAGCAGAATTTTTTTCCTTCCACAAAAGAATCTGGTAAACAATTGCACACCTATCACAAAAGCCATAATCCAGAGTATATTTTTGTTTAATTGTATTACTTTGGTAATTTGTAAAATTGCTATAGGGGCTCAATATCAGCCCTTCATCCATTTGGGTCAGAGCTGGGCTTCTCTCTGCTTCCGGCACAGAGAACGGATTCACTTTGTTTGTACGTGGTGGCACAGAAGGGACGCAGAGAAGTTTTGACTTGGCTTAATCAGCCATTACTCTTCAGCAGCAGTTCCCTGTCACACGTGGAAGAAACCCAGGAAAAGATTTGAGTGTTTGTTGAGAATAAAGTCACATCTGGAAGTATTTCCATTACTTAAACACTTCACCTGGAATGTGAAAATGCACTCTCTGGAGGGGTTAAACTGCCAAGCAGCTTCCCGGCCTTGGTCTCCCTCCCTTTAGATAGAGAAGCAAGGTGGGTGGATGGGAGCCAATTCTTCCTTTCCACAAAATGCTCCAGTTCTCTGGTATATGGAAATGGAATGCAGCAAATTAACAACTTGCCCACCTCTTTTGTTCCGATTACGCTTTTCCATCCATGGGTATAAAACCTGTGGGTAGGGATGGAGAAATGCAAAAGATTTTAGGATCAAGTAGAAGGTCCAAGGTTTAACATTTTACATCCTTCCTCTAATCCCTCTCAGGTGTAAATCATTCTCTTTTGGAGATCCTCTGGAGAGAAGCAGCCATCCAACAAATAATGTGTAGTTTGACCCTTAACATGAAATTATAATAGCACAATTGCTTTTGAGGCAATAAAGAAATTAATCATAATGCACCTAATTTCTTTTCTTTAAAAAAAAATGAGAAAACAATGAGAAAACAAAGGATATGCCTGGAATCCTTTGGACTAAATTAAACCTTAGTAAATGTTGATCATGTAAACAGGTTTAAGTTAAATAGGGCAGGATGCAGGCAATGTTAAGCCAGTTTAATTTCCACTGGTTTTATAATGCAATATTTTAACATGCCTAAACTCCATCATTTAAATCAATTGAACTTTAAAGTGCTCAATTTTAATGTTGATCAAATATCTTGATAGGGAAGAAGATTTATGGCTTGTTCTTTGAACCAAATTATTTATGGCTTATTCTTTGCACCAAATTAAAAGACTCAAACTGTCCTACTTCAGACACGTTATGCAAAGATACAGCTATCTGGAAAAGTCTCTAATGCTGGGAAAGGTGAAAGGAAAGACGGGAAGAGGACGACCAGCAGGAAGGTGGATGGACTCAGTTATAGTAGTGATGAGTGCACCGTTGGAAGACTTGAAAGACCAAGTTAGGGATAGATCGTCATGGAGAAAATCTATCTATGGGGTCGCTAGGAATCAAAACTGACTTGACAGCACATAATCTTTGAACCAATTATTATGGTTTGTAAATGATACTTTATGGCTTAGCATGTTGTGTGAAATATGGTTTATTCATGAAATAACCGTTTAACTGCTTAATATATGAACCCAACCATTCAGTTCAGAATGCATCTTCCAGATATGTATTACATTACAAAAATAAAGAAATCATAGATGAGCTCTAGCTTTTAACAAAATTGTAACTATGTTCTATTTTCAATATCTTACAAAGAGGCATATGTTGAATTATATTAGTACATTTATAAATCACTTATAGTTTTCCAGTCAGTGTATGGAGCAAAAACATTTCCTACCAATACATTTGAAGTCAAATAGGTGTGATATAAAAGCAACAGAACTGATGGGCACAAGCAAATTTAGTTACAAGTTCCTGATTGCATTACATAGTTTTGGCTGGGTCTGTTGAGTAAATTAACATAACTATGAACTATAAAATAGATGTCCACAAGCTCAGCTTCTAAAATCCTTAGGTGTTGCCTACAGAGACCTCCAAACACTGTCACCAAATTTAATGTTTAATATGACAAAAGGGGAAAGATAATTAAATACATGACCAAGGAGGTATTGTACTAACTAGATTTCATTTCAGTTAGATTTCAATATAAATACAATCCCATCAAATTCACTTTTTGGGTTGTCCCCATCCACTCCTTTCTAGAATGTCACTCAGAGGCTAAATTATGCAGCCACATTGTAAAACATGGTATAAATCACACAATGGCTAGATTCAGCTAGCACCTTAAAAAAAACCAAACGGACCATGTTATGTCTTGGTACAATGTATGAACTCAGTTATAGTGCAGTAGCTAAGTTAAATAATTTTCTCCCAGCCCTCTTCACCCTGGTGTCCTTCAAAACTTCACTCTAATCCTTCACTCTTCCAACTGGGTGCCTGGGGTCATGGGAGTCAATCACACATCTGCTGGGCACTGGGTAGGGGGAGTCTGAGCTGTGCTATTGAAAGAATTTAGCAAAAGTTCAGCCTCCTTTTATTATATTGGTATGGAAGGGAGAGATCACAGCCAAGTTATAAATTAAATGCTCTCTGGAAGTACTGAGCACATTCTGAAACTGGCACACTTCTCAAGTTCACCTTTAACTAATGAGTCTGTTCTCTGCTAAGCCTGTCATAAATGTCATAAGTGCAAATAATGGAGAATACTTTAGAATGCCACTGTTTCTAGGCCATGCATAACAAGACAGAGTCACAGTTGCCTTCTTTCATATATTACTTTTCCTTAAATGTCAGGGAACACTTTACACATTAGAAGAAATCAGGGGGTGGGGGTAAGAGAGAACAAAATCTGAGAGGCAGATTTACATTCTTATCACTACTAATCATAAAAAACATAAATGAGTTCCATAATTGAGCAATAGCAGCAGAGAGGGGCTATTCCCTATAGAATTGATCATGAAAGAGTAGCCTGAAGAAAGCCAAGACAGAACTCTGTATAATTTTGTATTGTGAAAAGTCAAAATCAGACAAGGTTCTAATCAAAAAGAATGACTTTGGCTCTGATGCTATGTTTTGAACACATATATTAAACACATGGAAAAGGAATCATAGTGGAAGATTTACATATTTACATGGATAGTTGATCTGTAAAAATCAGCATTCTAATTATGTATTATTTGCAATGCAATGTCTGCAGGCGGGGGTCAAAAAAGTTGAAGATGGCGGCTGCAATTGTGTGATCTAAGCCCCAACTTTTTTATATATGTGTGTGTGTGTTGTATGAGCTGCATGTATTAAAAAGGGTGGGGCTTCAATTACATAGCGACAACCAGCATCTTGACTTTTTTGACTTCCCCATGGAACCCCCCGAGTACAACTGATTATTGTAGGTTAATTTATAAAAGAAGCAGAGGGCAATCTGTCTCCTATAAGTGACATGAGGCTTTGCAACTTGTGTTTCTCAGCATGTAGAACACTAAGCTGAAATTTAGCAACAAAATAATTTATGGGGGGGGGCAGGTTGGTTATACAGGTGGTCCTCATTTAATGTCCACTCGTTCAGCAACCTTTCAAACTTGCCACAGCGCTAAACAAGTGGTACTTATGACCCATCTTCAAAGTTCCATCCGTCGCAGCATCCCCACAGTCACGTGATTGCAATCTGGGTGCTCGGCAACTGGCCTGGATTTCTAACTATCACAGTGTCCTGCAGTCAATTTGCAACTTTCCCCTGCCTTTGACAAGCAAAGTTAATGGGGAAGCCATCAGGAAGTGACTATCATGTGAGGTCTTCGCTTAACGATGGTAACCAGGGACTGCCAGAACTGCCATCACTAAGTGGTACAGTCACATGATGTCACGCTTTACGACCGCATCGCTTAGTGATGGAAAATCCAGTCTCAATTACTATTGTTAAGTGAGGACTACCTGTACTAGGACAGGATACATGAAGCCTTGCATCTTAACTTTAAATCCCCTAATATTGTACCCTTCAAAACTATCAAGCAAACAAAATGTCTTTTTTCTGCCCTGGTGATCCAGTGACATCACTACATTACCAGACAGGCCCCCTGTCTTTAGCGCTCATAAACATCATCTTTAAGGCTTCCAGGGGAGTATGGCAAACTGAAGACAACTCTGTGAAAGCGGAACTGAAGACCACAGCAAAGAACCAAGGAACCGGTGAGTAGGCTGGTTCCTTGGACTCCTGATAAGGAGAGGACAAGAGATCACCCACATGTGCTCCAGATGTCTGCTCCCCACAAGAAGACTTCAGGATAGCAGTTTTCTGTGGGTTTGAGCACCAGGAGATGGAATTAGCCATCTTGCTCACAACTGCAGCAGAGACTTTTAAAGGACACTGAGTTCACAAACCTCTCTTTCTAATCACTTTCAGAAATTGCTCATTAACTATTTCTAAGCTATTCAGAATGACAAGTCTGAAAACACTGGGTGAGTCTGCCTTTAATCCTGAATGAAAAAAAGCTCTAATTATAAGCTTAAGAATTTAAAGAATCTGAAATAAACAGCAAAAAGCTAAATAAGATTTTGATCCTAGAATGTTATAAACAAATTAAGGGTCCAGATAAAATTGGAATATTGAAACCTTAACAATAAGATTTTGAAATTAATTATAAAGTATAAACAGCTTCTTGTGTGAAATAGATCCTGTTTTGTTTTTTACAAGACACAACATAGATAATTTCATGATTTCAAAAACTGGACACTAGAGGGGACTACAGATTTTAGGTAGAGGAAAGATACAAGCCTGCAAGATAGTTATGACAATAAAAATACTGAAGGAGACTTCTGAAGAATGGAATCAGAAAATAGTAGCCACAATATCAACAATGTCAGTAATTATGTCTGCTTCTATCAATAGACTATGTCCAAAAGATGTTATTGAAGAAATGACAGATGTAGAACAAATTTTATCTGACAAGATAGAGATGGTATTGAAAGTGGATTTACAACTGACAGCCAAGAGAATGATTTAGAAAAGGATGTTTCACCAGATCTACAAAGGAAACTGGCTGAGATTTTAAATTTAAAAATGAAATACACATGACAAACCAAGAGAGTGACCTAGATAATTTTTTCCTACTGGATTTACAAAAGAGGCTTGTTAAGGCCTTGAAGAACTCTGTGCAATGGGACAAAGAAGAAATGAAGAGAAATCAAATCCTACCACAATATTTGAAAGAACTAAAGACTGTTAGAAGTAAAAGGAAAGAATATAAGTTGGTTTATTTGATCAAGGTTAAAATAAGATATGTTGCTACCTCTGATAACCCTTTTTGGACTTTCTGCTGACACCAGGACTGAAAAGATAATGTTTTATGAATTTGTTTATAGATGAGAGATGGGATATGGGATGAAGAGATAAATGTTTGTAACTTTAGAGAGGGTAAAGAGTTACTAAATTTGTTTATACTTGTTGTGATGAAGGTTGGAAGTCACCTCTTTATTTCTTTTCTTTTTCTTTATTATATTCTTACTTTTCTCTTTCTTCTCTTTTCTTTTTCCTTGCACTTTTTGCTCCTTCTCTCTATTTTCTTTTCTTTCTTTGAGCATGGCTTGTATTGGATTTTATTATTATAATCAAAACTCTTAATAAAAATTATATTAAAAAAAGGAAAGAGGAAAAAAAGAATAATCTTTAATAGCATAGCCCCAGGGCCAACACAGGTTGCCTGTCCATGTACTTAAGTTTAATTTAATGACCCAGTAAATTTGCTGCTAAATGTTTAATTGGTTAATTAGCGTGGTTGCAAGTTAATAGCATGTCATTTTTTAAATGGGTATTTTGTTTCTAGAATGGGTGTTTTGCTCCTTAAAATGACAAGTGGTGCTAATAATTACAATTTCTGGCTCTGGAATAACTGACTCTCCAGTGAACAGGGTGTATTTGATGCCTTTTTAGCACGTTCAAGAAGAAGCAACATTTTTCAACATTTTGAAACTTTCTCTTCATGTGATTTTTTAAAATAAGCCTAGGAAGGGACTTTTGATTCATAAATGAAAATGTCTACGACTAGCCCAGGATCAGAAGCAAATAGGTCTAGGTGCTCAGGCATTCTCCCCAATTAACTTTAGATTATTGTCATGGCTGTCTGGTCATAAAAATAGTTCTCTGTCTTCAGCCATAGAGACAACACATTGCCTACTAAGATGAAAGACAAGGAAGCCCCCTCCACCCACAGTTCAGTCTTTCCCAGTCTTATATCTCTACATCCATTTGACTGCAATAGCCATGCTGGCTGGGGATGATGGGTATTAAAACCAAACACTTCTAGAGGTCCTATTTTGGAGAAAGTTGCACTAGATCGATGGAATAGGTGTCTATAGATACCTATCAAAAACACACAACTCTTTCTTTAGAATATCATTTTTCTCAAGGTGGGTTTTATGATAAAAATCCGTCAACCAGCTCTGTGATCAAATCAAAGCAAATTATAGCACAGCATACATTCATTTGAATAGATACATAACATATAGCACTTTTATTCCAAGTAGTCCACTGGTGACTCATATCAAGTGTGCAAAAAATATATATATCCTAGCACAAAGACATTTTGTTCAGCTATTTTTAACTTGGTTTGTTCCTATGTGAGAAGTACTTGTTGACATTTCTGTGAAGGGTGTGAAATAAATGTAAGTGCTCCTTGAACTACTCCATTAGGACTACTTTAAAGCAAAATATATGAAATATTTGCAACAACCAGAAGAAATTCAGTGATAGAGATAGCACTTGTAATGATAAAAGTGGTCTCCAAACACGAGGACCATGTATATGACAAAAGAATTCATGTAACTTGTACAAGGGTGTCATAGCCTCATCTGAGGAACATTCCTCAGAAGAAGAACACACATCAGGCTATCCCACCAAGCCCTTTCCAACAATCAGAGTAGACCCTAACATACCCTAGTCTCAACTTACCTAGGACTAGGGCAACCACATATGATCAACCAGAGGACGACAGCAGAGAGATTAATTTTATTGCCTATACATGATGTCTACACAGGACCTTTTCACTAAGATTCTGATCCATACTTACTAGTGCAGCCATCCAGCCCATCTGAACAATTCCACCAGAAATGGAATAGCAGAAGATGGTAGGAGGAGCACCTTGGGAATGATGATCTAGTCAAGAGTAGCATGATACATCAGGATGCTCTTGCAGTTACATTCAGCTTAAAAGAATACCTGCTAATAAGGCGAGTAGCTGTCACCTTTAGTACAGTCTTCCCCAACCTGGCCACCCTCCAGATATGTGAATTAATTCCTGGAATCATCAGTAATGGCCACAATGGTTGTTAAATTCTGGAATTGGTCCACACATTTCGAGAACGCCCAAGCTAGTGAAAACTGCTGTAGTACACTGCCTACCAGTTGTTATTCTTGTTTCCTAAACCCTAATGGACCTTCATGGTATACTGGCTCTTTACTGCCTAGATCCGTGTTCTTCAACCTTGGCGACTTTAAGAGGTGTGGACTTCCCCAACATGCTGGCTGGGGAATTCTGGGAGTTGAAGTGTACACATCTTAAGTTAACAAGGTTGAAAAACACTGGCCTAGACTCTGACCTTTCCTCTCTTGTTTTACACTCTGGAACCTCAACAGCAATCAGTCTAATTTAGCTTTTGACTTCTGGATCAACTTACTGAACACTCTTCTTTATATCTCTCTGGCTGTGAGTAATCCTTTTTGGAATTAGATCTTGGATTGCAAAACAATGCTTTTTCCAATTCCTGCTCCAAGAAAGGACAAATGGATTATTCTACTAATGTAGGCTAGAAAAGAGGTGGGGAGCTGAATTATTACTCTCAGTACCCCTCATCATCACCTGGAGCTGTTTGGATTTGTAACTGAACAGTATCCAGAGAGTCCTTTTGCAATTCAATGCAACCTAATTCTTCCCAGCAATATTTCCATCTGCTTGATGCTTTTTCTGTTGGTCTTGTGATGGTGTAATGCTCTGCTCCTCAAGTCCAGTTAAACCAGCTCTCTAATGTCTTCTTATTGGCTCAGTCTTAAGCATTTTGCCTTTCTCAATAAGGGTCCCCTAAACTGTGGGGCCACAGATTTTGTATTTGCTATAAGTTTCCACATATGCTATGAATGTGTGCATGTCTCTTCATTAACGTTCCTCTGGGATGCTGAGCCCATCTGTGCAGGGAATGGGATCAGGTAGGATGACTAGGGGACGTGTGTTGCTACTGCTGTCCTGTGGAACTGTTGCCTGAGGTGGCTGCTGTTTTTTGTCTAATGGTTGGGCTAGGCTTGATTTCAATGAACCTATTTATATACCCCTCTTAAACTTGTCCCTCCTAGGTCATTTCTGTCCAGATCATGAGCTGGACCTTAAGAATGAATGAAATAATTATAAAATATAAACCACAGTGTAATTTTCCCTATTAATGCTTGTACACAACTATACCCTTTCTCTGCATTTAATTTTTCTTACAGGGTTTAATGGGCTTTGAGAATAACCTGAGAGACAGGAGGAAGAGCCTCAGCCTAGACAACGGTCTGATAGTCCAAAAGAGGGATGGGGGTAGAGAAAGTGTCTCAGAAGGGACCCTCCCTGGTTCTCTGGAAAGCAAAGGCAGGGAGGGGGGAAGTGCCTTCAGACTTGCAAGATTCTCTTACTGTAACTTTACAATAAAGGTAGTATTAGTACTCATGGTTTTGATTTCCTGTCTGACTACCTCATGGGGCTGACACAGGGCTACTTGTAGAAGTGAGGGAAAATATATTAATAATTCAAACTTCACATCTAAACTCATCTGCTGGCCAGTTCTGTTGCCATAGACACCATTACCGAGAAATTCCAGGAATGAAGCAGCAGAAAAGGTGCTTGGAGCAAACCTGGCAGAAGACTAAGAGCAAATCAGGTGTATAACAGCTTCTCTGCCCTTATTACAACCATGGAGTGCTATCCAATGGCTCTTTTTAAATTGATGTGGACCTTGTTGAGAAAGGATGGGCCACAAGAGTTATTGAGCATCTACTGTGCCATGTGAGCTGAGTAGTTCATGGATAAAATCACTTGTGTTTGCTCAGAGTTAGAAGCCCTCTGGACAGAGTTGAAAAAGTTGAAAGGGAAGAGTTTGATGCTTCTGATGCCAAGAAAGTGGACAGAATCCTTAGTGAGATCAGCTGGGCCATTAGGACCTATTTCCTGTTCCATCTGCCTAATACAAGCCACCAGGGAGGGAACAGGGAGCTGGATTCAGGCTGAGGTAAGTGCCTTCTTGCAGGAGTAGAGGAATCCATGAAGAGGAAGTTGGTGTACCATTTCCTTCAGGGGCCAGCCTTGGATAGAGGTATACTGGATAATTACTGCCCAATTTCCAACCCCCCATCCCCACCTCCCGGGTGGCAGTTACAAAGGGTTCTAGAAGAAGTGGATTGTCTGGACCCTTTTCAGTCAGGATTCAGTCCTGGGCATGTGTAGAGGAGTATGGAGATGACCTTGAGGAAGGAATGCCAGGGCAGTTACATAAAAACCAGCTTAATCCTGAAAAGAGAGAAGGTGAGAAAGAAACTCAAGATTTCTCCACCTTGATTCTCTTGGATATAAAAATGGGAGAGAGAAACTGTCACTTTTTCAAGATTCTTCAACAATAAAGTAGAGTTCTAGTCTGTTTCCTGACCTGACCTGTTTTAAAGAGCTGACAGCATGGGACAGAAACTGCATTGGTCATTCTTGTTGATGACCTGTGGCAGGACTTATAGGGAGCCTGACCCTACTTGAACCTCTGATGGCCTTCAATATCATCAAGTACAGTATCATTCTAGTCCATCTGTGAAGATTAGGAATACCATACTATGGTGGTTCCACTCCTTCCTGAGTGGGTGTATAGAGGGAGGAGAGGTTGAACCCTCAAGTATCCCAATATGGAATGCTGTAGGGCCCCTCTTCCCAATTTTTCTTTAACATCTACATGAAATTGCTAGGATAGGTCATTTAACATACTAGGGGATGGTATCATCAATATATAAATGATACCCACTTATACATAACTACCCCAAACTGAACCAAAGATGCAAAAGAAATTTTGACCTGCATCTGGAAGTGGTAAAGATTTGGATGAGAAGAAATGGGCTGAGATTCGACCCAAACAATTTGAAGTGGCTATTGATTCAGTTGTTGACTAAGATCTGGACAGTTCCAACTTTAGCTTTAGATGGGCTTGTGCTCCCCCAGAAAGAGCTTGTCCACATTTTGGAGATTCTCCCAGACTCATAGTTCATGATGGAACAGCATGTGGCAGCTGTAATCAGAAGAGCCATTGCCCATTCCACTTGGTGTGCACGTTGCAGCTATTCCTGGAATAAGAGGCACTGATAATGGTCACTCATGCCCTCCACATCTTGGAGATTCTCCCAGACTCACAGTTCATGTTGGAACAGCATGTGGAAGCTGTAATCAGAAAAGCCATTGCCTATTCCACCTGGTGTGCAAGTTGCAGCTATTCCTGGAATAAGAGGCACTGATAATGGTCACTCAACAAATGTAATTCACTCTATGTAGAACTGTCTTTGAAGACACCTAGAAACTACAGCAAGTACAGCATGCAACTGTCTGCACAATAACAGGAACAACTCCATATTTCCAGATAGCACCAATACTGCAAAGACCTGCATAGGTTGCTAGTTGGTTTCCAAGTACAATTCAAGGTGCTGGTTGTAATCTATACTGTATATTTCTTCATGGTTTGAGTCTTGGATATCTTCAAGACCACTTGTTCCAAATAGAATCTGTCCACCCAAGGTATGCTAGGAGAGTCTGTACTGAGAGGCTCAACTCCCCATGAGGTGCAGTAAGAAGAGACTCAGGCATGAGTATTCTCTACCCAAACTCCCCTACTATGAAATAAGTTGCTCCCAGAAATAAGATTTGCTCACTTTTAGCATTAGGAAGGTTAGTTAAGACCTGGCTGTTCTGAAGGGTTTTCAGGAGCTGAGGAATAAAAGAGAGATTACACCTAGAACATAGTACGACAATAGTTATTGCTATTACTGAATGTTGATTTATAATTATATATGTTGTTATTATTTATTATTTTATCGGTGTTATTCTTATATACAGTAAGTTGGTTCTGTATGCTACTTAAATAATGTGGATTGAAGTGGCATAAAAGTACGTATGATAGGGAAAGAGAGATAAATAGGACTACCCAGAACTGGGTGCAAAAATCAGATTGATCAGTAGATGTCAACAAATAGATATAGAAAACACCAACCCTTTGCTGCCATCTAGTGGTTGTCTATAGATTGGCAAGAGTGGCATAGGTTGGTCATGAGTCTTCCATTGCTGGGTAGCATTTTGGAAGCTCCAATACTGATGAGAAGGATTTGTTTTAAAGAACTATGCAGATACACACACACATCTTTCTTATAAAGTTAAAAATAAACATATTCATCTGCATCTTCCACTTGAGGAAAATGTCTGGGAAATAGAATTGTGTATAGCATTCCAAACCTGCTCTCTGATCACTAGAAACCCCACCCAGCTTGGGCTGAATTTGAATCAGATATTGTACACATTTGTTATGCTTTTTTAAAAAAAGTTATAAATAACTGAAATTGGCAACAGCTTGGGCCCCTTCCAATTCTCTAAACGATATATATTTATCCATAGGGTGGGACTGTCCCATGGAACTTTCTGCACCACCTCCACTATATAACTTCAAATGTAATTTGTTTCTATCTAAAACTCTATGCACAAAAGGTTAAAAGTTCTGCTGTGCTGATTAATGCCTTATGTTGTATATTTATTTTTCCAGTGAATCTATGCAAGTTCATCATCCTGGGGATTATGACTTCCTCCTCTTACAGGCTGATTATTAACTCTAAAAGGGTACAGTTAAAAAAAAAAGGCATCATTGCAGCTTTTGCTATTATTTGCAGAAGCTGTTGGGAATCATAATGCAACTCCATACAATATTTAATAGGACCCATTTGAATGCCTGATGGTAGACATCAACACATCATTCAGTTTGGTTCATTTTACTCTGATTACAGCTGGATAATATTTAAAGCTTAGAAGGACATTAAATTTCATTTGTTCTTTATAGCCCACTACATATGGAATATAAAATACCTTTAGAAATTCCAAGGTAGTTGGCTAGCCTGGGAAGTCACAAAATATCCAAAGGAGCTTTTTTCATAACACTACCAGGAAAATAGCAGGATGCAATGAGCTAGAGGTGAGCTCAACTTTACCTTTTTAGTGGTAGGCATAAAAGAACATCACTTTGCGTTTTGATTTAAACAATTCAAAAGGAATTAAAAGTTAATTTAGTCCCAAACAATTATACTTTAGGCTATAATTCTAAGTATCCTTACTAGGAAGCAAGATCTGTGGGATTTACTTCTCAGTAGGTATATAGAGAGTTGAAATATAAACTAAGGGTCACATGTGATTAAGGGAGTTAGGCTGTCAGTTTCATAAATGAGAGAGAAGCTGAATCAAGGTCACAGAAAGGCTCCAATTAAAATTTTCTTCCAGCCTTTCTCTTATACCTCCAGGCACTCTGTACATAGTATCTTCGGATATTTTAATATATAACATGGAATGAAAAACTCAGTAATGAACTTAAAGGTCTGGGAAAAAAGTATCTTGCAATTTCAGATATTATAATGATCATGGAAACCATAAACCATATGAACAAACTAAAATTTAGAGCAGAAATTATGAAACCTTAACATACTTGTGAGGAGGAGTGTTCATGGGGACGGGGGAGGGGGGGGAGACAATCAAGATGGCAGCTGTGCCTGTGAGTCAGAAGCTCTGTCTCTTTCTTCCATGTGTCACCAAACTGGAAAAAAGAAAGTTTGGACTTCTAAAAATGTTTAATTAAATTAATACTCCATGCAAAAGATCATTTGATGAACATCAATACGGAAAAAGTAATTTGGAGCAGGAAGCACAGTCTGTGATCTTATCATCTCTTGCACTAATTCAAGAGCCACTCTTCCAAAGTTGTTTATCTATCCTATTATGGAATCTTGTACTTGCTCTTTTCATTAAGATAGGATTTTTGTCCATACTTTTGTTTATCAACAAATAGAAGGCTATATTAAAATAAAAAAATATAGGCCACTAGAAACTTCTTATTTTGATTAACTTAAATGACACTGGGGAAAGTTGTACTTCCAGAACAGCTGATGGGTTGCATCTCCCAGCAAACACAACCACATGTTCAATGCTGGAAGCCATACAGCAACATCTGGAAGGCCACAGGTCTTCTATCCCTAGTCCAAATAATTAGGTTTTTTTTTTCCTTTTTCTTTTTGGATCTGCATCAAGATGGATTGTGTAAAAGAGATGCAGAAATACTGGGACAGCTGATTCTACTGAAAAATGGGATCCAGAAAAGTGTATGCAGAAAAAGGGCACATGAATTGGATAATAATAGAAAATAAAGAGCAAAAGACAGAAAGGCTGAATTAATGACAATTTTGCCATGTTTAAGTTTATACAACAAAGATCTTATTTAGGATAAAGGTTGCTTGATCTGAAAGACTATGCAGGCTTAGATTATGCAGAATAAACTGGAATTTACGTTCAAGCGAGGGGATTTTTAGCCATCTCCATTACCTTGAATGTATTGAGGTTTCCAAAAAATGGAGAAAAAAGATCAAAGGAAAAAGTAGGAAAGATATATCAAGAACTCAGAGATTAGGGCCTAGCCCTCTGATGAGGAAGCTCCATAAAGTAGTTCCTATTCAAGTGATTAAATTGACAAGGATTAAATGTGAAGATTACTAGGAGGTTTACCTAAGGATTATTGGATCTGCTTTTCAAGGAGGATGTTTACATAAACAATAGAATGATCAGCATCTGAACATTCAACTCAGGAAGAAAGAGAACAAGGAAAATAGCAAGAGGAAGAAGTAGCCATGTGGACCAAGAGGGGGAAAATCCACACTAGGTCAATATCTTTGTTACTGCAACTGAAGACTTAAAAATAGTTGAATGTTTCTGGAATTTCTTGGAATTCTTCATCCACCAAGATGACTAAACATTCAAGGGGAAAGGGGGAAAAGAAAAGAATGCAGATATTCTCCACCATATAAATATAAAATGAATATTATCAACTTATAAACATAAAATACGAGTCATATCACATAATAGTTGTATTCGCATCAGTTCTCATTAATCCAGAAAGGGACGAAGGAAAATGTACACATCATGGTTTTACCTTCTTACCCATCACAAGAGAGTCATTAAGCAGAACTGGAGGCTTACCTAAGGATTAGAGTGTCAAAATAAAACTATAGAACTCAAGGAAGCTTTACTCCAACTATACATTCACTCTTATGTCCAGATTTTTTTTCACTATAAGTGACCCTTCCAGCCAAATGTTACCATAATATGAACTTAACACTACAAATAATCATAAAAAACACACCCAAACTTACTCTACCATTGTATTCAACCATAGATCACAAGGAAGTCTAATCCATACCCTCACTTCCCCTTATTTCCAATAGAAATGTTCTAACTCAAAAGATAGCCTAGCAGGCAGTCTCTACCATATCATGAATGTATGACTACTACTAATCATAAAAACACCCCTCACAGCTAACTCTGCTGATAAATCTTAGACATCAAGGAAGACAGTGGAATTAGTTTTCAATTATGCATTTCCATGGGCAGAGCATTAAAGTTAGAGTTAGGGCTATCTTTCCTTGATCTGTATGGTAAAATTTAATGATACCATAAAAACTTCAAGTTTTTATGATTAGTATAGTCTTATGTTCATGATACATTAGGAATTTCTTGCTCAGTTACCTTTTGGGGTGTATAATTTGATTGGCTTTGTGGTGAAGTTAGGGTTAGGCTTTGTTGAGATATATGATTCAATTTGCCAGGGTTACCTTTGGGTTGATGTTTTATGATCACCTGTAATTTTACATTTATGATATGGTATGGATTATCTGCCACGCTACCATTTGTCTTACAACATTTCTTTTTGAATTAAGATGGAGTTAGGGTTAGTGTTAGACTTTGCGGTCCATTGTAAAATTTAATGGTATAGTTAATTTTTAGGTGAGTTTTTATGATTGATTATGTGCCATCAAGTCAGCGTCAATTCTTAGTGACCACATAGATTTTCTCCATGATGATCTGTCCCTAACCTGGTCCTTTAGGTCTTCCAATGGTGCACCCATCACCACTATCACTGTGCCCATCAACCTTGCTGCTAGTCATCCTCTTCTCCTCTTGCCTTCCACCTTTCCATGCCATAGCGCCTTCTCCAGAGAGCTAGATCTCTGCATATTGTGTCCAAAGCAGGATCATGGGAGCTGGCCACTTGTGCCTCGAGTGAGAACTCCAGATTGATTTGTTGGTTAATCCATTTGTTTGTTTTCTTGGCTGTCCGTGGCATTCTCAGGTGTTTTCTCCAACACTATTTTATGATTAGTGGTCTTACGTTCATAAAGTGCAAGGATGGTCTGCCCGTTCATAATATAGCAAGGATGGTCTGCCCAAATATCCTTTGAGGCGTATAATTCTATTGGCTTTAAGGTGAAGGTAGGCTCAGGCTCAGGCCTTTTTTGGTGGGGGGAATTTTTATTGATCCTACTACTGGTGCTCCTGCTGCTCCCTAACTTTCATGGAAACAGCAGATCTAAGTTCCAAACACGGAAGCCCAACCAAAAAGATTACTTTGTTTTCAACCCATCTTCCCCTTAAAAAAAAAAATCCTCCTTTTCCCCTCCTGCTATGTACTCTCCTGCTCTCCTTATCCCTCCCTTTCCCTGCTGAAAGAGTCCCCCCTTCCTAAGTTCAGAGCCACTAAAATCTTGCTTTCAAACTCAAAATCAACCAAGTCATGTCCCCATTGGCACAGTCTATCACTATACCACATCTGCCCCAGTGTTGCTTTGTCAAAGTCTAACAATCATTGTAGATTAAGTGTACATTTCTGCTAACTCTCAGTCCTGGGTGATGGGCAACAAAAGGTGGTGACTCTTCCAGGGCCAGATCCTTCTCCATTTTCCAAGGTATAAACTCTCCCCTGTTCAAATTCTTTTTCTTTTCTTTTCTTTCTAGAACTTTTTTTAGATCAACTGAATGTTGATCCATTTGTTGCAACAGGAATTGACCAAATGGCTTGTCACCCACCCAGCCGGCTTTCGTGCCTAAGGCGGGACTAGAACTCACAGTCTCCTGGTTTCTAGCCTGCAGCCTTCACCACTAGACCAAACTGGGTCTCAATCTCCTCTGCTCAAATAAGATATTCAAAATGGAGAAGTGTGGCCTTGGACATTTTGTCCACCTTCCACTGCTCTATATCTTCCATGACGAGGCCGATATTCACATGGCCACTGTCATCCGCATAACTGTCCTTGCCAACTGGTTTACTTCTCCTCCTCTTCCCCCTCCAGCCTTATTGTCCTTCCCAATTTTCTCCCATCCTCTAAGATCAAATATAAGGCTACATTCTTAAGCATTATATGCTTTTGTGGGATTTCATCCTATAGCTATATCTTTTTCTTTTTTTGCGTGTACACACACATGCAAAATTTGATTTATATATATAAATCAAATGTTTCAGACCTCTATATTTTGGCAGTCCAGGTGGTGACAGACTCATCTGTTTAAGAAGCTGCTCCAACTAAGTATAAAAGTGATTTTAAAGAAAATTATTATTTTAGCAAAAAGTTCTCCACAGGTGCAAAGGTGCAAAACTTTCCCCATCTTTTATAGCAGCCCCTTTCCCACTGTCTTTTTTTCTAGATGGACTTCAGTACAGTACAGGAAAGTAAGTCTAGCTGAGTGAAAAGCATGAACGTGATGGAGAAATATGCAGCAAATTGTCTTTTCATTCTTCTAATTTCTTCTGCTTTAAGATTAGATTCCCTGCCACACCCACTTTTTATATGGGATTAGAGTAGCAGAAAGACTTATGTTTAAATAAACAACAGATATACTGATTTTGTTTGGAATGCAGATAAAGCTCAAGAGTATTTTTATGGGGAAAAAAATAAAAGTATAACTGAAACCCAGATATACTTCTGTGTATTTGTTTTAACTTTGGCATTTCCAGAACTACACATTCAGCTGTTTTTATTAGAGTTTTCTACGTTCCACTTCCAGTTTTAGAAACATAGGTTTCTTATACTGTCCAAACCAAAGTCATAAGCTCCAAACATTAGTATTCTGTTATATGTGCTGCTATGTTGAGTTTTTTTCTTTTTAATCCGTAACCATGTGAGTTTCTTAAAGCAGCAGAACGGGGGTGGGGACAGAATCATTTAGCTTATACTTCTTTTTCCATACATGTGGTGAACATCTGTATAAGCTGTAAAGTAATCTTTCTATACTGCACATGCACTGTGGTACACAGGTTCACAACTGTATATTAAATGACATCTGAAGCAAAAGAAATGATGCCTCTATATTAAATACACAAAGTCATACAGAAAAAGAGATCAAGTAAATATTAACATTTGGTAAATAAAACCACAGGACATTTTTTTAGTTGATCAGAACTACAGATAAAGAATAAGTTACTTAAGCAATTCCATTTGATCTAAAGTATAAAATCACTAATCCTAACAGTGGAAAATAAAATGTGTGTTAAAAATACATTTTGACCATGATTTGTCATCCAATCTGGTTCCACTAGAAAACTGAGCCAAGTCTCAAGAAAAAGTGGGATGCTTTTGAGCACTTATTGGCACTGAGTGTCTTAATAAAATATTCTGAGTAAACAGGGTATCTTGGCACATTGCATCCATGATCCTTTCTCTTCAGAAAAACTGCTGCAGGCAATTTTTTAAAATGAAGACTAGAGCTTAGGGCTGCAAAAATCATGATGATTACTAGATGAAAGCAAAGAGAGTTTTTGTAAGTCTTTGCAGTATATCTTGGGGTTTTCCTGACATTCTGCAGCCCGGATCTAGTAGTCCTAGTAAAGCAACAGAGGACAGGTGGTCATCTTTCCACACAGACATACACACTTTGGCAGAGGAAAATCTGAATCACATATTTAATTTAGAAAAACTAACTAGTAAGCTCATAAGTAGAAAAGTAAATCTCACTCAGAAGGGAGCCCCATACAGTTTAACAAGACTTCCTGATGGGGTGGAAAACTTGTAGTCCTAGATATATTAAGTCCAACTCAGCATCTTCACTATCAGCCACGCCTACAGGAGTTGCTGGGAGTAATAGTTCTGCAAAACTCAGCAAGAACAGGTATCCTGAGCATAAATAATTATGTTAAGAAACCATGGTCTTCATTCCAAAAATAAACTTTCAGGAGTCATTGCAATGAATTTACTTGGATAGATGTTCAATAGGCTATCTGAATCAATAATGATAAGCAGGAAGTGGGGACACAACAATTTCCTCTCCAGACTCTGAATTTAATGGTGTTCACAGTCACTTTTGTATAAAAATCCCACTCTGAGTGCTTCCTTTCAGCAGTATAATTTAGGGATGGCAGAAATCATGTTGTTGTTGCTATTGTTCAACAGCTGGAGGGTAGGGGGGTACTGAATATATATCTATTGTAAATCGCCATGAGTTCTACAAATACAGAACCAAATCTATCTTCAGGTTCCAAATACAAGCTTCTGTGCTTTATTTCTTTATGTTCCAAAACTAGTTTTTATGATGCCTGTTGGAGAAAGCTCTAATCCAACAGCTAGATTGGAACCTGAGGCATTTCCATTCTTGCAGAACTTGTTCAGAAGAGGAGCACCATCCTCCAAAACAAAATAGCCTGGATTGCTTTTATGCTGTTAAGAGCAGCTTAGTTTGCAGACGTGAATGATATTTTCCTCATTAAAGAGATATACCTGCTAATATTTGCTGAACAAGATGCCATTAAAAGTTGATTATTGAGTTGACTGGTCTACAGTTGTCTTCTTAGCAAAACGCTATTAATATGGACCAGCTGGTCATCCCTAGTATTAGGTTTAATACACAGTTTATTTCTTGAACTCACTGAGCATTAGTAATGAAATCAGCCTTTACATCTGCCAATGGTATAAAACAGTGTTTATCAACCTTGACAACTGTAAGATGTGTGAACTTCAACTCCAAGAATTCCCCAGCCAGCATGTTGGGAAAGTCCACACATCTTAGTTGCCAAGGTTGAGAAACACTGGTATAAAATAGTTATATCTCACACAGAATGAAATACAGATTGTAAGAATACTTCAGAAGCAGCAGCTTTCTTTATGATACATTTTCCATAGGAAGACCAGAAAAGCCCAGTTTTAAGCTCGTGCACAAAAATGTTCAAATCTTCCCTCAGCCTTGGACACAGTTGGTGACTTTAAACTAGTGCCTCTCATTTGGCTGAACATTTCTTTGAATTAAAAATAAGAGAGAAGTGGCATGTGATTCTTCTGTCTTCTTGTCTAGAGAAAAGAGGGGGAGGTTAGGTCCCTGGTTCAATTGCTGGTGTTTCGGTTTGAATTCCTGGAGGACTGGTGCCAGCTATTATACTTGGCAATGTAGGAACCAACGTTCTTATGTGATACAACCCGCTTCTTCAGCTTTAAAGAGAGAACATCTCTGTGCAGCAGGATATTATTCTTATATTAATCACAAATTCCCACAATTAGGTCCTGATTACTTTATTACTCAACACTGATTCCTCAGATCAAATGTGAGCAATGGGAAAAAAATCTTAGTTCTATGAAAGTCAAGAAATCTATTTAGTCCATAATGTGCATGTGTATTCAGCATTAGCTCTTCTGAAATATACTGTCTTCCACTAATGTGTGGTTCTCATTTATTTAATCCATAGTTGATGGATTGAAAAAAATATCAGATTTCCTCTGACAAAGGATTTGTTCTTTTAGCCAGCATTCAATTTATCAAGGGGGAAAAAAATATCCGCAAATAAGGATCAGCATTTGTTCCAGTAGTATTAGCTTACAGTGGTGCAGGTGGATTGAAGAAGCCTCTACTGAGACTGAAATAACTAATCAATACCCTTCATTTTTTTTGTCCCAAAGGGAAGATTATCTAGCTTGGTGTATATCTAAAATTGCTTGTACTAAGTTACATTAAATTTAGTAGCTTAAGCCTGTGTCCCTTCACCTGCTGTCTTCCAC
Organism: Liasis olivaceus; assembly: GCA_030867105.1. Taxonomy (NCBI): domain Eukaryota; kingdom Metazoa; phylum Chordata; class Lepidosauria; order Squamata; family Pythonidae; genus Liasis; species Liasis olivaceus. The sequence continues at coordinate 122,878,994 of CM061350.1, read as the reverse complement.
CTATATAGGCAGTATGTGTAATAGCTTCTTTAGGCAGTATGTGTAATAGCTTAAGAAGCTGAGGATAATTGGGAACTATTGTCCTACATATTTGGAAGGCAGTAGGTTGGGAAAGGCTGGTATGAAACAACCCCTTTTTCATATGCTTGTTTGGGTATCAATTAGTATGAGTATGTTGGGGTTGGGTGTCTTCAGAGTTGCATCTTTTGGCATCTAAAAGCATTATTTGCCCATACACTAAAGCATCTTGGGACTCCAGCACATGCAATTCAGTTGTATCAAGGCCTTGCAATTAGGGGAGTAGGAAAACTAAGGAAGAACAGAAGAACATCAGGCATTGCCATACACATTAAAAGATTTGTAATTTAGCCAATCCTGTCTGTTTTGACTTTATCAGCTCTCTTAGGTCTCAGGAACAGGTTTTTCTTATCACATGCTGCCTGTACATTTAAACGTAAGATACCTATTTTAAAATGAGAATAGAACCAGCATGCAAAGCTCATGCTTTATAAGTATCCTATGGAAGAAGAAAATAGACTAGACCAGAAGGAAATTCAGGACAGGATGTGGAACAACAAAGAGAAGTCAATGGACCAAGGTTCAGATCATTAATTCCATTTTTCAGGACTCTAACAGAGCAGAGAAATCTGTGGCTGGGTAGCTGTAGATATTTGAATCTATGGGTGGGAGTAGGAGGTTAGGTCAGCTAAATTGGCCATGATCACTCCTTTCTAAGTGTCCATTGTATCCAAATGAACATAGGAACAGGATTATAATTAATTAAATCTATGACATTTAATATCAACAAATCAAAATGTATACTTCAAATGGTCTCATCTGGGAAACATTCACTAGAATTGTTTTTTCTTTTTTGAATCTGGATTATGGTGTGTTGCCCTGCCTGTACTTCTTTTACAACTATGAGAAGCTCTTTCAGAAATAAATGGCTTTTCTGATTTGTTTTGTTTTGAGCCAACCAAAGCTATTGTATTTATAATAAGGAAAGATCATGGGTGGGTGAGTTAAGGCACATAGGGTTTATATTCCAAAACCAGCCACCATAGATTGAGTTTTCTTAAGAAATTCTCATTAATAATCTTGGCCCCACTTCTACAAGCAGAAAGGCAAAAAGTAAAGGAATCTGGAGCAGAGGAAAAGAGCATACCCAGGAAAGCGAACTGGGGAAAAAGCAGCTGCAGATTAGGGCAGCAACACATGAGAGGCTGGTTTCACCTACTACCTTAGGCTATAATGTAGTTTGCTTGTTGAGTAATCATGATTACCCAGCAAATTATGGTTAAACAAAGCTTGACTTAGCGTGACAAGGACAGAACCCACTCTGTATACACAAGTTATTTGTAATAAGATCCCTTATTCTGTGCCAGCTGAACTAAGAAATGTCAGGGTTGCAGGGAAGGTCTGAGCAGGGGATTATCCCACAGCATTTGGTTGATTGGGAAAAGGAAGTTGTTGTAGATAGACTTGATTCTGATTTAGCAAAGTTCTTAAGTGGCAGAAGGAACAGCAAGTCAGGGACTTAAAATGGCAGATAGACCTGCAAGGATAAAGAAACTGGAACTCTAGGAGTTGGTAGATTGGAGATGGATAATGATCAAAGAGGATGACAGCTGATCCAACAATATCTGAAGGATCACAAGTTCTCTTCTAATTCTAATAAAGGCATGTATCCAGATTCAGGCATCACATGACCCGGATGAAGTTCTCTGTGATAGCTAAGGTTAAACTAGTGAAGTCCAATTTTTTTTTTTTTTAATATTTCTTCACTTCTAGAATAATTAGAAAGATTGCAAAGCAGCACCAAAATGGTAAAAAGAAATGTGCTATTTTGCTACTGTATTACCTTGGATTGATTTCAGTAAGGATCTTTGGAGAAAGAACCATCTAGTGCTATCAGAAAACATTCCACACAGAAGGTTGGAACTGCCAACTTAAAATCTGGCTACTCATTACTTCTGTACTCCTCACAGAGAAAAGTCAGTAGCCTTCATTACTCTAAGAAATTCAGAACCACAAGGCAAATGACCTAGACTTGTGGTTATGATAATCACAACAGTCACCCATGGAGCTGTCCTTGATCTGGGTCATAACACCAATACTGGTGACATCACAATTCAATATAACAACATGGCATTTTCTTCCTGTGATCTCCCACAGAAGTCCTACAGATACAAACTCCAAAATTAAGGAGGTCTAAAGGTAAGAACAGAGTCCTGTATCCTTAGATCAAACATAGGTTTGAGAATCAATGTTAGCTGCTTAATATCATTTAAGATATCTGTATAATTTCTAACTATTTCTCTGTTGTATGTGCAGTTGGTGTAGATTTTCACAACGGCATGCACAATAAGATGCACAAGTAGGTTTGAGAACATACAAAACAACTACACAACTTAATAGTCTGAAGTTTCTAGCTTTACACTATTAAGCTGTGTTTACTGATGATGCTTAGCCATGGTATGTGTGCTTTTAGATTAAAGTATTGTATAAATCTAGCCATTGTGAGTTGTAAACCGTGATTTATGGCTCAGCATAGTGTAAATGCAGCCACTGTGTCTTATTCAAAAAACTGGCTAAAACAAACTATGGTTTAATGTGATATGCAAACCCAGACTTATGGCTTGAACAAAGTTTGGTGGTATTGTAGGCTTTGGAGGATGTGAGTGATGCTAGCCAGATCAGGACCTTGGAGGATCAATATTAATATTAACTAGTATCTAACACATTAGGTCCATGGGCATCCATAGTGTACCAGCCTCCCTGCTGCATAGCAGCCTCCCTGCCTGAGCTGCTGGAGGCCATCTCGGGGTTGGCAGTGGAGTTCCCCAGACTTATGGTCTTGGGGGACTTTAATCTGCCGTCCCTGGGGTTGGCCTTGGAGGCGGCTCGGGAGTTCATGGCTACCATGGCAGCCATGGGCCTATCCCAGGTCATCGATGGCCTGACCCGGGACAGTGGTCACACCCCAGACATGGTTTTCTTGTTGGAGCAGTGGCAGTGTGATCTGGTGGGGGGTTTTATATTATCCCCCGTCATGGTCAGATCACTCCCTGGTGGCGGCAGGATTCTCCTATGCTGCCCCCCTCCGCAGGGAGGTGGGACCTATTCGAACGGTCCGCCCCCGGCAACTGATGGACCCGCACAGGTTCCAGAAGGAACTAGGGGTTGTACCTGAGGCTTTGCTGCACAGCCCAGCGGAGGCTCTGGCCGCAGCCTGGAATAAGGAGGCTGCTGGGGCCTTGGACAGGATCGCGCCTGTGCGTCCTCTCTTGGCCCATCACCCCCGGAGCTCCCCATGGTTCACGGAGGAGTTGAGGGAGCTGAAAAGGGCTAAGAGATGTCTAGAGCACCGCTGGTGGAAACCTGGGGACGAATCAGACCGAACACGGGTTAGAGCTGCTATTAAGGCCTACCTAGTGGCGGTAAGGGCAGCGAAATGCCAACATTTCTCCGCTCTTATTGCATTCTCGGAGTGTCGCCCTGCAGTCCTGTTTAGGGTCACTCAGGCCCTCCTGGGAAAAGGGGGGGCGGAGGACTACTTGCAGGGTCGTGCAGAGGAATTTGCTGAACACCTGATGGATAAAATCCCTCAGATCCGTTCTCAGTTGGAAGCCAAGCGTGGAGCAGGTCCAGGGGAGTTGCCCAGGGAGCGTTCTTGCCCAGTTATCTGGGAACAGTTTGATCCTGTTGCCCCGAGGAAGTGGACAGGGTCCTCAGGGCTGTCAGTGCAACCACCTGTGGTTTAGATCCTTGTCCCTCCTGGTTAGTTAAAGCTACCAAGGAGGTGACCTTAGGGTGGGTTCTGGCGGTGGTTAATTCATCCTTGCAGGAGGGGGTGTTTCCAAAGCCTTTCAAAGAGGCTTTGGTCTGCCCACTCCTCAAGAAACCGTTGCTAGACCCCACTCTCCTGGACAAGTCTCCCACCTCCCTTTTTAGGGAAGGTGGTGGAAAAGGTGGTCACACGGCAGCTTCAGAGGATACTGGAGGAAACAGATTATCTGGACCCCTATCAGTCAGGATTCAGGCCCGGTTATGGGGCAGAAAGAGCATTGGTCGCACTTTTAGATGATCTCTGGCGAGAGCGGGATGGGGGGAGTGCATCCATCCTTGCTCTTCTTGACCTCTTGGCGGCTTTCGATACCATCGACCATGGTATCCTTTTGGGTCGGCTGCAGGAGTTGGGGCTGGGTGGCACAATGTTGTGCTGGTTCAGCTCCTTTCTCCAAGGCCGAACCCAATCGGTGTTGATAGGGAGCGAGAGGTCCAGCCCCTGGCCCCTACTTTGTGGGGTGCCACAGGGGTCAGTGCTTTCACTGCTCCTATTTAACATCTACATGAAACCGCTGGGTGAGATCATCCAGCACCAGAGGGTGAGGTATCATCAGTATGCTGATGATACCCAATTATACATCTCCATCCCAGGTGTCTTAAGTGACGCTGTGACTGCCCTCTCGGGGTGCCTGGAGGCTGTGGGGGCCTGGATGGGGGACAACAGGCTTCAGCTGAACCCTGGTAAGACGGAGTGGCTGTGGATACGGGGAGCCTCAAGATCTAGGAGCTTGTCATCTTTGGTTCTTGACGGGGTTGCACTACCCCAGACAGACCCGGTGTGTAATCTGGGGGTTCTCTTGGACTCACGACTCCTGCTCAAAGAGCAGGTGGCAGTCGTGGCTAGGAGGGCCTTTGCACGACTTCATGTTGTGCGGCAGTTACGCCCCTTCCTGGATCAGGAGGACCTCCGCACAGTCACTCATGACCTGGTCACCTCCGGGTTGGACTACTGTAATGCGCTCTACATGGGGCTACCCTTGAAGAGTATCCGGAAGCTACAGCTGGTGCAGAATGTGGCAGCGCGGACAGTTCTTAATGCCCCTAGGAGGGCACGTATAACACCGCTGTTGCGGGAGCTGCATTGGTTACCAGTTTGTTTCCGGGTCCAATTCAAGGTGTTGGTCATCACCTTTAAAGCCCTTCATGGCACGGGAACAGGTTATCTGAGGAACCGCCTCGCCCTGGTCATTTCAGCCCGCCCCACTCGGTCCAGCAGAAGGGGCAGGTTGCAGACCCCACCAGTCAAGGAATTTCGCTTGGTGGGGTCTAGGCAGAGAGCCTTTTCTGCTGCAGCTCCCGCCCTATGGAACATCCTGCCTCCTGAGGTCTGGTGTGCCCCCTCCCTCATGGCCTTCAGGAAAGGGATTAAATCCTGGCTCTGCCAGAAGGCCTGGGGGCCGGAGGGGGGCCCGCACCTGTTGAGGTGGCTGGTGGGGTGATGGGTTTGTCCTCCCCCCCCCCCAGCATCTTGCAGGTTTTTAGGGCTAAAAATTATAGGAGGTTTTTAGGGCATTTTTAATATATGTTTTTTAATTATTTATAGATTTTATCCATGGTTGGAGGGACTTGTTTTTTTTCTTTTTTTATTATTGTGAGCTGCCCAGAGTCACCCGTTGGGGGAGATGGGTGGCATACAAGTTTGATAATAAATAAATAAATAGGGAGGGGGAAACGGGAAAAATGACAAAATGTATGTTGCAATGATGCAAATTCTACACCTTTTGTACCTATATCACAGCACTGCATGCGAGTATCTGATGGGCAGAGCTTGTGTTATGACATATATTCTGTTATTCTGAGAAAATTGTGGCTTTCTGCAGATGCCTATGGTTAGGCCAGCAATATAGTTAACAGCCCAATCAAGTTTTTATTTTAATGTATGTATATGGACAGGAGGGCAGATTTCATTAGGACCACATGGTACAAGGAAGTTTTACTCTTCTTTCTTCAGCTGTGATTTCAACAAACATATACAAAACACCTTACATATAAACATAGAAAGGAAATTCATTTTCTATGTTAACTGCAGGGTACAGGAGTTTTCTTTCATCGTGACTATGAAAGAAGATGGTTGGGTTAAACCCCAATCTGCTTCAGTGAAAATTTCTTCCTCTTGCTTAGACTTTAATTTAAAAATCCAATGATGCATCTGAAAACCACACAATTAACATATAATGAGAGTAATTTGGCCTTGACCAGAAAAGTAATTCAGGCCCAAGTTTCCCATAAAGGAGTTTTGGAAAGTGATGGGTAAGTTGAAAGAAGGTCTACAGCACTCTTTAATTCATTCCAACCGCAGGTCATTGGAAGATAAAATTAACTACAGATCAAGGGCAGAGAAGTATGAAATAGAAAAAATTCATAAAAACAGTTGACCACAGGAAGGTTTCTGACACATTCTTCCAGCCACAGAAACAAAGGAAATCACCTTTTCTATATTTCTATTGCTGCTGGGTAAATACTTCAACTTTTCAGCCTTAAGTCACACTGAACTTGACAACTGTCATTCAGAAATTGTTCTTCCTTCCAACTTTATCTCTGCCTTCTCCAGTTTCTTTAGCCAAGTACTCTCTTGTACTTAAATCATCAACAGACATACTATGAGTCATTGTCAAAGAGTATCAGCGAAACTAATTAAATACTGTCCATATGATAACTCCCCAGGTACTTAATAATTCCCCTCTTTTGTCACGTTTTTAAATGTGCCATTTGATTCCAACTTGAGAAAGGACTCTGGGGCCTGCACCAAAAATGTGACATGTAATCTCAGTGTAGATTTTCTGTGTGTTGGGGGGCTGTAATTTCCCTCAGCCAGATGAAGGGCCACAAGGGGCATCACTAAAAAAGGGAGTGACATCACAGAATGAGACAGAAACAACGCTGGGCAGTTTTAAGAGCTGAATGGAAACAGAAAGCCTCTGGAAGATAAATCATTCTCAATTTTATCCTTAAGCTCTCCAATCCTGCCACCCCCACTCCCAAATTCAGTCCTGTGTTTTTCCTTCTAGAGGTCTCCTTCTTCAATTTCAACCCATACTTCTGAGGAAGCAAAGAAATAAAAATGCATTATTGATATTCATTTTTCCATGACTTTTGGTGGCATGATCTTGGATGCTGGGGGCACAAATGGGACACTGGAGATCTGCAGATGATCCATGGATCATTGATTGTTTACTCCAATATAGACAGTGCTGTGAGGGATGGATTCAAAGCCTGATTTGGAATAAGGCAGCTTCTTATATAGGAAAGTCAGCATGCGAAATCAAGAGGGAAGAGAACTGTTGATCTGATCCGTCTTCTACAAAGACATTACTATACTTTCAGCTTTAAGTCACACTGAACTTGACAACTGTCATTTAGAAATTGCTGTTCCTTCCAACTGTATCTCTGCCTTCTCCAGTTTCTTTTACCCTAGTTAAGTGAAGTCATAAAAAATAAGACTGAGGAAAAATTCTTGGCATATACTTTAAATTGAAACTATTGTCTTACTGAGGAGCCACCAGTTGTCCTTGGCATGCTGACCTAAAGCACTCACCCCAAAGATACCCGTTTTCAAGATTTTGCAGGATCAGGAATGCTGAGATCTGGCTCATTCTTTTCTTCCTCCACTAAGCAGAAATAAACCCTAGACTGCTGTGCCAACAGCAAGAGAAAAATATGTATATAGCCCAAGGTGCTTCTACAGCTTTAAAAATAACACTAGTCACCTGGCTAAGCAGCAAGACTACATTGGAAAGTATCTGGGCAATGAGCCACAGCAGAGATGGGGGGCCTCTGGCCCGCAAGATATGGTCTCCCAAGCCTCCCCACCTCATTTGCCAAGGCACCTCCTCTGAATTGGGAAAGGGGTGCTGGTTCCAATGGGAACCACCATGAAGTAGCATTTCTGAAGACTCGGCTCATCTCTTGACTTCAAGGAGCGAAACCAGTTTCTGAGCCTTGAAGCAAATGTGCTCCAGGTTTGCCTGTCAGCCTTCCTGTTGGGGCAAAATGAGCACTGAGCAGAGACACCTCCATGAGGCACTGCTGCTGTGGGGCCTTGAGATAGCAATTTCTCAGGGTTTTGCTAACCCCTCACCACTACTAATGGGATCCGATGGACGTGGCTTAATAGAGAATCCCTGCATGTTTCCAACTGTGTCATTAAAACTGGTAGAGGCGAGCTCCCTCTCCCTTCCGCTGTGTGGTTCAACACTTTTCTGAATGAGATGGGCATGCCTGTGTATGAAAGAAATTGATCCCTTCGACTACTAGGAGGTGCCTTCTCCCAACGTCTGGTGGTGGCTGTGGTTCTTGAGCTAAAAACAGCCTTAGGTATTCAATCAAATTGTACCTAAGGTAGCCTGGGTGTCTTGGTTTGCAACTTAAACACCTATCCAAAGTGGAAAATTGCTATTTGTATAAAAGATTGAAAACCCAGCACCCTCTGTTTAGTTGTGGGGGAGGGGGGGGGGAAGAGTTTCTAAGGAAAAAGCAAATCAAACAAAGAAACAGAGAGCTTATATGTATGTCTCCCCCACCCCTTGGCCAAAGTAAAAAAAAGAAAATGTTCAAATATTGCATTTATCAAAAAATGCAACTGTTTTGTGAATATGGTATCTCAGTAATAGAATAGACAAATGTGATGTCTTCCTTCATTTGTTTTAATTAAAAGCAAAAATCAAGCATTCAAAATGTCAGGGTTAAGTAAGTGATCTGAGCTGTTAACCATGGTAAATCCAATCCTGCTTAACTTAATTTCCTAACAAGCAGCAAACTACACTCCACGTTTGTTCAATCTCTTGTAGCGTGACCTGACGTAGACAAACAGGACTAATAAATAATAGTGCTGTAGATAAAGCACCACAAGTATTTCATTAAATGGAAGTGCTCTTTATCTTTGCCAAACATCCCAATTCAAGTCAGCACTAATACGGAAATAAATTGCATGGGCTAACTCAGTCTCTTCACTGCACTATCCATAAATGGCAACATTATCCATAACTATAAAACGTGGTGTACTGTACTTTTTCATCACTGACAGCAAAACATGAAAATTGTTGCATATACTTTAAAATAGGTTTCATGTAGTTGAAGAAAATAACAAAGACAAACCTTCAAAATGGAAAATCCCTGCCCTGCCCCACCTCTCATAGGATACAATCAGCCCAATTTTCACTGCAGTGTGCAAACCCAGCCATCCATTGCCCTGGTTCACCCTTCACACATATGGCTTAATTATGGTTTGTTAAATAAATCACAATAGGCTGGGATCACCCATCCTACTAAGCTATAAATCAGGTTTTACTAATACTTGTAGCTGTGTTCACACAATAGCCTATGCCAAAAGCAAACCAACCCCACTTGGGCTTAGCATATTGGGGGACCCCAGTCAATGAGTATGGCAACTTGGCAATGAACAAACAGTTCTTGGCACTGAATGAAATCTGCATTATCCAGGGGAAAGAGGGTATGCTAACCACACTACCTTTCCAGCAACTTGCCATTACTTACCTGTGTTGTGGCTCACCCAAAACTCGGCTCGCCTAAAGCAATCAAATCACTTGGAATATACAACATAATTGAACTAAGCATGCAAACAAATATTCATCTGATCTCTTGGCATTTATATTTAGAATGTCATGGTGGTGGGTGTCTAACACCAGGTACTGACAAGCAGAAAGCAGTCACCAATGGAAAAATATGGGAAGTGTGAAAAGAGTGATACAGCTTTTGTTTACTCATAGTGAAAGAAAAACTATCTAGAGCAATGTGTCCTTTGAACGGCTGTTTTAGCTCAAAAAGGACCATGAAGTGAAGCAGAAAAAAACAGAAATTAGCAGAACAGAGAGAGTGACTCTAAAAGTCAAGGTGAAGGTTCATTCATGCAACTGTTCTGAAGCAAAATATTATCCCATCTAAGATTTATCTAGACATATAGATTAATCCAAAAGCTCCTACACAGCAGCATTTTCTTGTTGAGATCTCTGCAGCCATTAAACATCTCATGGTGCTATTACTACTACTACTATTTCTTAGGGGAAAGTCAATATTTTGCAAAGTGAAAGACGATTCTGGGCAAAAGAATTCAACCATTCGGAAACTAAGATGAGCAGTATCAAAAGTAGTAGTATGAATGTAATGTAATTTTTCTCTACACAAATAGCCTATTATCCATTTTTTGCTATAGTCCTAAATATGGGTCTTTTCTTTTTACCTTACCTGTTGCCTAACTGGACATTATTTCTCTTTAAATAGAACCATTCTATATCTCTATAGGGTTTCTTGAAAAAATCCACTCTGAGGGAATTATATGTTTAGCATTTTATGTTTTTTTAAGGTTTTATATTGTGGTTTCCCTTTAAATTTTGTTCATGATGAGAGGGGCAGCCATATAAAAACAAACAAACCAACTTAACACCACTTTGCACTGAGGTAATACAGCTATCAGGCCCCCAAGCCCTCATTCTGTGTAGCATCTATGTATTACAGTGGTACCTCGGGTTACGAATGCCCCTTCTTACGAATTTTTCGCAATACGATCAGCTCCGGCCCCAGAAATTTACCTCACCGTGCGACCTCCACCTTGAGCTACAACCGGATCCGTGTCCATTTGCCCTGCTGCCACATGGTCGCGGCTTCCTGTGGGCGAGATCGCGGTAGCAAGGAGACGTTCGGTGAGGCTTGTGGTGTGTTTTGTGGCATTTGGAAGGTTTTTGGTGTGCTTGTCAGCATGGCTCCAAAGAAAATGCAGAGCGGGCTTGGCAAGAATAAGGCTTTGAAGAAAAAAGTGGGGAAATTTGCCTCGCGATGCGACCAAATTCGGAGGGCGGAACAGATTAACCATATTTACATTGAACCTTATGGGAAAATTTGCCTCACAGTGCGACCAAATCAAGTTGCGATCAGAGTCACAGAACGGATTAAGTTCGTAACGCGAGGTACCACTGTATTTGCTCTTATTCATCCAATACCCATTTAACCAGTATAATGTTTGCACTGTAAAGGTTATAATCAGCCTCATGTGGAAGAAAATCTGTACCAAGGCATCATATATAAGGAGTTAGTGTTCAGTTATAGAGTAAAACACAAATTTTGCAGGTTTTTGAACTTTCAGATACCTAGAACATTAGGCTTCACTGAAGCTGGATTCACACATTGCACAAAGCCATCATGTTTTTTTGGTTTTGACTTTGATGCTGTGCCCACTTCTTTTATCTACATTCTCATTATTCAGAATGTCATGTATATATAGTTTCATGGCTGACACAGATCTGAACTTGTTGTTCATGGTAATCAGTTTCATATATCCACTGCTTTTGGCACACAGTTCTGAGCAGTCCACCATTTTGCACATGTACAGAAATGCAGATCTGGTCCTCACCCCCACAATTTAACATCAAACTCAGCAACTTCTAGCATTCATACATTCTACAGTCATCTTCTTCCTGAACGTTATTTCCTCAGATGTAAGAGAACGATGAGCAAGTATAATAGTGGAGAGCTCTGCTGACAAAGTGTTGTGCAAAATGTTTTCCTTGAGGAAGAAGATGACGATGCTGGACATATTGGCTTGTGGGAGTATTGCAGCATCGAGTCTTTTGTTGTCCCATAAAAAAAAAAAAAAGCAAAGTTAATAGTATCCATGTTAGTACAAGGTCCAGGATGTTTCAAAGTCTCAAGGTGGTGTTCCACCTAGAATGGGTGTGAAAGGCTCTCGGCCTGTAGATAGAAGAGCAGACTTAGAGAAGCACGTCTCACATGTCTAATGCAGTGTGGAAAAAGCTGTGATCTGCAACAGTCACTTCTTCATCTGCAGCTGTTCCATTAATATTGAATGAAGTTGGGTGAATCCCCCATCCTGAAAACCTTTTGGTCGAGAACACTTAGAAGACATTAGCCACATGTGGTGTTTAAAGAAAAAGAATTGGAGGTTATCCAGGCAGCTCCCAAAAGTGATGAAGAAGAGAAACAGGAGATCCTCCCCAAGTCTTTTATTGCCAATGGACTCTCTGAGATCAAGCAGTTGGGGAGTTCCTTGGCAGACAAAGTAATTGGACTTGATCTTCTGATGAAGCACAACATCATGCTCAAAAGGCATTGGAGGCTGTTTTACGATATAAAGTAAAACAGTTTGTAATACCTAGCAAATCACCAACACCAAACATAGCTACATCTATCACAAGTAGGTCATCTTCAGAAAGTGACACCAGTACTTTCTACAGCCTTGAGAAGAAGGAAGAGGGTGAGTTCTCGACTGCTTCTTTGTTTTGATTTTTGCTGCAGGACAGAGACTGGAGAGAGGCAAAGAATGCTGCTAACTCTAGCAGTGATATCAAGGAACATCACAGTCTTGTTCTTTACTTTGATTTTTATTGTAGGGCAGAGATGGAAAAAATATGGAGCTTTACTAGCTCCAGAAGTGAAGGAACTCCACTGCTTTTTAATTATGTATGCTTTACTGTTTACTTTGAATAAAATACAGTATTCAAAACACTGAAAAACACTTAAAATCTTCATGTTTATTTTATTCTGAATAAAGACTAAATGGAGTTCTGGAATGGAAATTCTGAGGTGGCCTAGGCTTCCCTAATGCATCTGATCTAAATCAGATTGCATTCCCACATCTCTGCTTTTGGAGAAAGAATTTGGGAATTCCACAGAACTTTCACACTCAATATTATTTGTCCCATAGCTCTTTGGTCTTTTTGTCATGTTCCAGCATGAATTTGAAATAAAAGGCTCCAGAACTTAACGTAGTTGAAATACAACTGGCTTCCAAGAGCTCCCACTGAATTTATAGGGCAAAGTAAATAGATGGCCATCCTTTTACCTTCAAATAATACTGTGTTCCTTTATACACCTTTTCCTATGTAAGTGAATATTTAATTGAGGTAGTGGAGGTTAGGCCTACTCATACCCAATGCTACGTAGTCCTGGAATATGCAAGTGAAGAGTATATTGACCATGTTCTCTGAACTACAATCTACCTGCTCATTTGAGCCCTCTCTTTACCATCTGCTGTTCAAAATGGTGGGCATTTTGCGAGGTTCTAATAAATGCCAAAAGGAAAATAATGTTTGTTTCTAACTACCAATATGAATTGTTAGTTAAGCTGGTTTTGAAAATCCAATTTTAAAATTATTGAGCAGTTATTACTTGTTCCTTTTCCATTTCCTTGATATTTCTGTTATTTATGGTGAACTAGTTGATTCATAAGGCTGCATAAGTTATGAAAATGACTCAGAAGTGCTTTGGATCTTAGCACGGCGTATCTCTGCTGTTCATTAATGTAGCCCAACTTTATTCAGGCTTCCTTGTGAATTTAGGAAAAAAACTGCTGCTGCTTTAAGAGTTGCAGTTGTTTTATAACAGGAACAACTTTTTCAGCTCTTCCAGAAACGTGAAAAAAAGTTCAGTTACGTTAACGAACAGCAGAGAAGTGCTGTGCTCCTGAGAGTCCAAAGCACTTCTTTCAGATCATTTTGAAGCTGTACAACCCTACTGATTCATTCATATTAATTAGCTTCAAAATAAATCAAATCCAGTTGTGAGCTGACATCTACTGGTGGAAAGCTGGAAGTGACACTGCAGACATTAGAGTAAATGTTTGCAAATTTCATACAACTGGAGACAACTGACACCAAATGTCTAAACAGGAAATAGCATGCTCAAACCAAACAATAATCCAGATATTAAGAACAAAAGGAAAAGACTGAAATCTCAAAGAGCATCTAATAAATGCACGAAATACATTAATCTCATAATATGGGCAACGTTCTGTGGGAAGAAGGAAAACCATGGTTTAAGGAAAGTTTGGGATGAGCTCCTATCTGAGCTTATAAAAACATGAGTTGGGCAGGCTTTTCATAGTGAAAGTATTTCTACTACAAAAGTACAGCAATAGTGAAAGCCTCACTAATGAAATGCTTTCCTAATATGTTACTAATACAGTATAGCAACCTTTGCACAAAGAAGTGTCTCTGCTAATCTAGGATTAGGAAATGGTTCCTCCAGAAGCATGATGAAGCACAGCTTTGTTTTCCTAAGGACCAACGACAAGGTTTTGAACTGGCAGCCTTGGTGCGGCAAACTACTGTACCAAGGCTGCCAGTCAGTCACAAGAAATCATTTGCCACAATCTGCCTGGGTGGTAAAGAGGATGAACTTGGAGTAGGTAGGTAGGAAGACAGCCATTACTAAAGTTTGCTTGTGTCTCCATACACAGCAGCTTCTGGGATGGGCAACCCTGGCCTCCAGATGTTGCTCAGTACCAACCCCTACCAGACTAAGACAGCATAGTCAGAAGTGAGAATAAATGGGAGTTCAACAACTTCACAAATTGCCCATCCCTAATCTAGGGATACCTAGGCAAATACTTACAAGACCTTTGCACCTTGAGTAGTTGTTTAGGGATTAGGATGTCAGCAGCTTTGGTCTGCAGGAACAAGCTATCCCAACAAATTCCATTCTTCTGTACAACTACTATGAGACAGTAGCCCCGTCTTCATTAGCATCAGGCCACTCCTGTGAAATGTCCTTTTCTGCAAGAGCTTAGAATGTAAAGCTGGTACTTCTGTGGCAATCTTTTCCTCTCGTAGCGCAATAGTGTTATTTTTAAAAAATAAACAACAGCAGGCAGATGCTCAGGACTTCCTCATAAGGACATCTCCAGCCCTAAGAGAAGTTTCATCTGCTGGAGCTCAAATATTAGGGCAGGGTTCAACGTTTGTAGCCAGGTCAGTGTGGTTTTTGGGGAAAAAAACACGTTTCCCTTTTTTGGACTATTTTGGAATAGATTAAGAGACAACCCTGAAAATGACTTCAATTCCAATTTTAAAAGTGCCGTGCCTTATAAAGCCTGTCTCAGCTTTTGAACCAACAGATGTTTTATTTATTTGCTTGTTTGTTGATTAAATTTATAGTCTGCCCCAATCTGTACAATTCTGATAACTGACTCTATATTACAGTCCTCAGTTAGGGAAAAGACTACAGCTGAGTGGTAGAGCAGCTGCTTAGAAAGCAAAACATTCCAGAATCAGTCCCCACTATTTCTCAATAATGCTAAGAAAGATTCAAGCCTGTATCCTGCTATCAGCAGGTTATTTATTTATTTATTTATTATTTATTATTGTGTGTGTGTGCCTTCAAGTCATTGTTGACTCCTGGCGACTGCCCAGACAAGTGCAGATTTTTTTCAGAAGTGGTTTGCCATTGCCTCCTTCCTAGGGCTGAGAGAGAGTGACTGCCCAAGGTCACCCAGCTGGCTTCATGCCCAAGGTGAGACTACAACGCACCATCTCCCAGTTTCTAGCCTGATGCCTTAATCACTACACCAAACTGGCTCTCATTTATTTATTTATTTGAATTATATAGCCACCCATCTCAAATACATGACTCTGGGCAGCTTACAACAATAAAAAAATATATAAAAACATAATAATATGTGAGATATAAAAAATTCCCCTCTCACCCCTATGGGTGGTATGTGTCCCCCTCAATCTCGGGTCCTCTACCAGAGGCCTGGGAGTTTGAGGGTTCTGCGCAGTATCTTAGCTGTTCCTAGCACTGCACTCTTCTGCACAGAGAGCTCTGATGTTGTTCCTGGGATCTGTTGGAGCCACTCTTCCAGCTTAGGAGTCACGGCCCCGAGTGCTCCTACCACCACTGGGACCACTTTGGCCTTGACTTTCCACATCCTCTCGATTTCCTCCTTCAGGCCCTGGTACTTCTCCAGCTTCTCATGCTCCTTCTTCCTGATGTTGCTGTCACTTGGCACTGCTACATCTATCACTACCGCCGTCTTCAGAACTTGGAAATTATATATATATCCCTTTCTTTACTTGAGCAGCTAGAACAGTCTCTTTTTCTTTTCTAGCTTTTTAAAGAGGTAAAACTAACTTTTTCCCCATGAATACAGGGAATCTTCCCTATGGTGCCACCCACTGGCATAAATAAGCAATTTTGCTTCACCTGCTACATGTAGTTCTGCAAACCCACATTGCAATGTTCAGACACCCTCTCTGGGCTACTAATATTGCAACTGTGCAATATGCAGACTAAACTTTGAATCTTCCCATGTCTTGTTTGTTAGCTAGTTTTTAGCATTTGTGCTTTTTTGAAAAACATAATATCATTAGGATGTATTCAACAAATAATGATCCTAAAATAAACTACTTCAAATTTAAAGCAGACAACCAAACCATAAACTAGACAACCAAATTTAGCCTATTATGTTGTAGAAGCCCATCCAGCTGCTTTAATTTTATAAATAATGATCTAACAAGCTATACAAATGCAATGAAATATCTCTGGTTAAAGAACCTGATATAATCAGCTGTGAGACCTCAGACAACATTAGTTATTTAGTAGATATTTGAGAGAAGAAACAGAAATTTTAAGGAACTCCCTGATCTGAGCATATAAATGGAGCAGCTTACAAAATTAGTCAATGTTCTCAGCTGTAACAATTTCTTTTGTTCCAGGTAAATGCTGTAAATGCAGTAATTATTACAGCCACCTGGATTTGCAGGTAAAAAACTATTGTTCAGGTAAGGTTCCTTTATCATTTAGCTTCACAATTCAAAAGAATTTTTTATAAAAAGTCTTGGAAAAGGTAAGATGCACGTGTTCCTTTTAATCGGTTGTCTTAATATTTGTTTTTTTATACATGTCCTACATTTGTTTTTTTATACATCTATTATCTATCTCCAACTGGGTTCCCACATTACACTAAACTATGTGTGTGAAATCCAACCATGGATTAAACAAACCATGGCTTAGTGCCCTGTGTGAACTAGGCTTATGTGTGTTTTGAAAAATAGGGGAGCTAAACATTCTATAATATGCTCGCATAACAGGTGGCTGCATTTACTCCTCTGATTGGAGATTTTGCTGTTCAGTAAAATACCATATGAAGTTAGTACTCAACTTTTTTTACCTGGTGCTATTCCTGTACTTTTAAAATGCTTCATGAAAGGTGTGCATTTAACAGGGTGAATTCCTGACCCCAAGAAAGAGATTGTGTTCACATGAATGGGCTTATCCAGAGTTAATAACAACAATCCAGGGTTTTTTGTTTTTGAGGGGGGGGTTTGCTTTTCATTAATATGCTGAACCATAAGCTAATTACACAAGTCAGATTCACCCAGAATACTAGACTAAAATGTGCTTGGTCACTTTCTAATTAGGTATATCCTGCAAACACAATTGCTATTATAAAATCTTCATCTGCTGATTTTGTGGTGGACTTCCATACAGCATTTGTAAGATATGGAACTCCTGCCAGAGAAAAAGGTGATAAATCCTTTTAATTATCCACATGCTTAAGCCTGATATGTTTTCTAAATTTCTGCTCTGTGAACTGAGCAGTCAGATAAATGTTTCCAGAAAGCCAGGTATTTTAAGGTAGTGGCCATATTTTCATGATATGCCAAGAACAACTGCAATTTTAGATCAAAAAGTAAGCAATTCCTGCATGCCACTTTTTAAGCGTGATTTATCATTACCCATGTTAATTGTTTGAGACTGTTGTAAATTGCTGGAAGTCCGTGAACATTTGATGGTACATAAGTGTAATAAATTTAAATGTTGTTATAGCAACCATTATTTCAGTAAAGCTAGAACAGTAAAATTATGCATTCTAGAAAATACTTTGTGAGGTTTGAATCCACAAAAATAATGTATCAGTTTTGGCATAATAAATAGTTTGTTCAGTTTACCAGGATCATAAACCAGAGGTAGATAACTATTTTTTTCTTTATAAACAGTTCATAATCTGGGCTTAAACAAGCAATAAGATAGTTGGGCCAGACCAGAAGTTGGGGAGGACATGCATAAATTACACTCACACAATTGTCTTAACCCAATCATAGCATTTCACTGTTGGATCCAGTGACGTCCAACCAATAACCCGTGCTGAGTAGAGGTCCTTGGAGCAATCCTTGGGGGAAAGGCAGGATATAAATCTAACAATAAAAAATCAGTTAACCAGGATAAAGGCCACCATTTGGGAGAATACTGAGACCCTACCCACTTCTCAAAGTTTGTGTCTTAGGATCTCTTGCTCAGGAAAACACGGGCAAGTATTCTTTATGTCAATGGTCTCTTCCCCATTGGTGAGGCAGGTATCAGGAGATGGGCATGATTTGGCTTCTGCGGCCAATTAATGTTTGGGAGGCATGTTTTGAGCTGCCAGACTTTTGTACTGAGCTATGCAATGGAATGCTTTATATTTTCAGCTGATCTGTATCTCCTGTCTTTAGCCATTAGCCCAGAAATTACCAAGTTTCTGGATTCTCTGAATGTGGCCAGACCAGAGGAATTTAGCAGGAACAATGAAACCTGCCTTGACTCTTCCCAAGAGAAGGGGAGAGGAAGTAGTGCACTGGCCTAATCATAGTTTAGCAAGCCAAGATCACTGCATTCAAATAAATTTCATGATAACATAGAACACAAATGTTAAATCTTTAGGGTTGCAGTCCTAAGATACTTATTTGTAAATAGTTGCCATTGAATTGAATGGGACTTCTAAGAAAATATCCAGCATTAGGGTTTTGACGTACAAATGAAGCTTAATGTGGGGAGAAGGGATGTTCAGCAGACTTTGGTAGTTCACCAAGGAGATGTCCCCTATAAATATTTAAATCTCATTATATTATGACTTGAATAGAGCCTTCTACTGCTCTTGTATGCCCACACACATTAAAAATACAAACATTGCTAACCATCCATAATAGAATTACAGGTTTGGGAAGGAACATTTGCCTTGATTACACCAACATCAGTAAATGATTTCATTTATTTATTAATCAAATTTATATGGCCATCCATCTCATGAAAAGTGACTCTGGGCGGTGTACAATAATCAAATACAAACAACACACACATAAAAGTCATTATAAATATCAGTATTAAAAATTAAATATTAAAAACAAAACATACAAACCCCAGGCAGAGAGAGAGAGTGAGTATATGTCTACCTCAGTAGCAGAGCCGTCTAGACATGTCTCTGGTTCCCTGGGACCCCCCAGGCCTTGTACAAGGAAAAACACCGTGTACAAGGTAGAACACTGTCTATCTTTGCCATCATCATCATCATCATCCGACTCAGTCACGATAATAAATGAAAAAACACAGCCAGAATGAAATATATCTTATCTGTTAAATATTTTGGATGTGCCTTTTATGGACCGAGGGTGATGGGGCTGTAACTTTACACAGCTGTTAGTGCTGTGAAATTATGACTGTATTATAAAAACTCAAATAGTGACAAAACAGGAGTGAAAGCTCAGATTTGTTTTACTTCTCAGATGTGCCTTTTCTTGATAGGTAGATTAGCTGATGCCAGTAGTATGTTTTGTGCTTATTTTTATTTCCCCTTTAGAAAGGGACTAATACAGAAGGACAGACTTGTAAAAGCATTGTATTTTAATGAACTTAAGGTAGTTCATGAGCTGGAGAAAAAAGATTAATGAAGCCCTGGCGGTGATCTCAAGTTCTTAGGGTAAAAAGAGGCTTTTTAACTGGTTTTGACTGTAAAAATGAGAGGAAGTTACAAAAAATACAGGATACCACAAAGTAATATGTATGGTGAAACATATGTACAACTGTGTACATTTCTGATAAGTTCAAGAACAATACTATTGGTCCTGGAGAAGATATAGAAAAGGACAGCCAAAATTAAAGGCAGCATTTGGGACTTTGTTGGTTTTGTTTACACGTTATGCTAAACTAGGTGGGAGGGTACTCACTGGGTGGGTACTCACAACATGCTAAGTAAAAATCAAACCTCATTTTGGACAACCAACCAAAGTTTATGCTAGTGATATTAGGAAGCTGTCTCAACAGGTGATACCACCTGCCCAATCTTGTTGGCACTCAGAAGTTGAATTGGGTTGAGCTACTTTAGCCCTTGGATGAAGTACTACTGTCCAAGCTGACTAGGACTAATGGGAGTTGTAGTCCAATAACTGGAAGGCCAGAAAACATATTTAATTGACTAAACGTACTCCACTAATAATTGCAAATAAAGTACATTATTGTATTTAAACAGGTGGAGAGGAGAGCTGATATTTTAAGATAGGATTACTGTCATTCTGATGATTGATTTAGCATCAGTAGCTTTAATTTGAATGACACTATTTTAACCAAGCAATATCCATGCCTCAGCTATTTTTATTATACTAAGTCTAATAAATAAGCATTTCCTGATTGCAATCTCTGAGTTTAACCTATATTCCCTTAGTGTTTTAGTATCTTCATTAACAGTTGCTTTGAATTTAATTCTATTAAGTTTCTTAGTACCTTTTAATCCTCACATAATTATGAGCTCAATTTTTCCTCCTGGTGCTTTGGTTCTCCTTTGTACTTACTGAACGATGGGCTCAGGTTAGGCTTTGAATCCATATCTGAATGGCTGATCGTGTTAATTAGCTGACAAAACCTCTATTTTGTTGAAAAGTTGAAGTTGCTTTTAATTCTACTGTTCCACAAACCTTGGGCTTACATTGATGCAATGAAATGCAAGTTGGGAACTTCTTCATGCTATCCTCAGTCCTCAACTGACTTCATGCTCTCCTTAAGCCTATGGCTTGATTTGGTTTGCCGTTGTCTGAACTCCTTCACCTGTGGTTTATTCAGCACCTCATGACTTAACACAGTGCATCAACAGGATCCGTAAGTGTTTGCTAGGATAAACATAAGACCAAAGAGAAAATGCATGTCCCTAATGTGGAGCTGGTTTCATACTGGAGTTAGTACTAATTGGAAATGGCAGTATTTCCAAATTTACACAACATACATAATCGTAGGGGAACTTGTGGCCATGGTTAAGAACCCAGAAGATTGGGGTAAAGATGGCAAAATATGGATTTGCACTAATTACCCAGAGTGGCTTAGCATGGCAAATGAAGTTAAATCTGGGGGGAAAAGTGTTGCACCGAAAAATATAGTCAAGACAAAGTTACTTCAGTGTTCATGGATCATGGACCTTTTTTTGAGTAATAGCTGATGCTTTTATCTGAAAGATATATGCTCTCTTACCAACACATTTGGGACAAGTATCACATAATTATTCTATTAGGCAGCTACATAATATAATTTTTTAAATAGAAACCTTACCCTCTAATCCTATAAACATCCTATGGGATCTATCTCTAATTTAACTCCATGAAATATATTTCAGATTAAGCAACCATAAAATTGATCTGCCAGCCACCTGGAATGCCATTGGCTATGAGGAACTGGCCATGGAAGAATGCAGGAGAGCAATCCTATAAAATGGTTTCTCGCCTTGCATAGTACATGATAATATGGGAAGTTGCAGGTCCTGTTAAACGTGAATTGGCTGGATCGGGGTAGCTGTGTCAACCTGTGGCACTGTTGCTAAAGCATATTGAGAAGCTTAACTAATGGGTGCCTACCTCTGGAGGAGACAGCAGCCCTGTTGCAAAAAGGGATATAATTCCCAGGATCTTATGGTTTGTGGGATGAGGCAAGTTGCTTTGATGATATATACTATAAAATGTTATGCTAAAGTCATACTATATAAACATCTGAACATCTTTCACTGTGGTGTGATGGCAAGTGGAAGTATTTGGCAAGTGAATGGCAAGTACATAACACTGCGGTTGTTTAATTCTAATTATTGATGGTTGGTTCTGCTTTTTTGTTCCTGCTGCTGCTTCTGAAAGTATTTTTATTGGTTTTAGTCTTATGCACTTAAAATTACTTTGAGTGACATTTTTGGGGTGGGTAGAGGATCCCAAGAGCCCCTTGTGGTACAGGTTTGTTTAGTCCATTGTGGGCTCAAATTGGCTTTATAAGAACATGAAGAGCTCTGTTGGTTTAGAGCAGCCTCTGTTTTGTCCAGCATTGTGCCCCTGGTCAACTAGCTCTCTTTAGAAAGATGGTAAACATTTTACAGCCCTATATTTTAAGGAAAGGAAATTGTAGAGAACAGGAAAGTCACATATGTCTCCTATATTCAGTTTTCCATTTTAGAGCTAGAGATGGCCTGGACCAGGGATATGGAAACACAGATCCTCATTGCTTACAGTATTCCCCTGTTCTATTTCATGCTGATGTTGGCAGAGGAAATGAAGTTTCTATTGAGCTCCATAAGGGATCTTCTATTTATGGGGATCAGGCTTAAGTTTTACTGGATCAATCACTATATTTTTCCAGCTTTTTTAGAAAATAAATCAATATGTTCATAAATTTTAATTTATTTCTATAATATACTTTGCAAAGCACAAAACTAATTGGAATGAACTGCATGACGGATGCTGAATTTAGTATGTTGTGTGTTTAACATGCTTCATTACTAATTCAAAATAAAATCTTAAATTATTTTTGCCAAGGGTCTTCTGTATTTCTTCTGAACAAAAGGATGTTTCCATATTGTGTACAATGTTTAAGCATATAAATGTCATTCCTTTTGATTCTGTTTTAATTGCTGTTTGTATTTCTTGTATTTAAGCTAATAAAATCATAATTTAAAAAAAGAAAAGGTGGTAAACAGGTACACCAGCATCTGTTTTTTGTGTCCTTCTGTGTTAGAAATTGGAAGTAATTATGTAGCTGACTGCTAACCATGGTTAGTCATATCCTTTATGGCTAAGACAACACATAATGTTAATCAATGTTGAATTCACACATTCAAACAATGTTGAATTCACACATTATGTTGAACTAAACCAGATTACCTAATGAGATGAATTCAGTCTATGACTTTGGCTATCTCCTCAATCAAGTCTTACCTTGTTGTAGCAACTCTATTGTATGAGAAGGGTAACCTGGAAGAGTACTTTTCTCTGTCTTGAATGATGCACTGTTCAACTTACGGTTGAATAAAAAAATTAAGATTGCCTCAAGTTGAGACTGATTCCTAGAGACTATGCCAGACACATTCACATTGTTTTCTTAGCAATCATATAGACATGGTTTGCCTTGTCTTCTTTCTGATGATCTCCCATTCGAGTCTGACCCTGATTTGCTTTTTCTTGAGATCTGGCATGGTCATCTAAGCTTTACCATCTGCATGACTCATTGAATGTAGTTGAAAAAAAAATCTTTCATTTTTTCAACATTTCTGCTATCACACCTCTCTCCGTCCTTTTTTTTCTAAGTAAAAAGGCTCAGACTGTAACTTTTCATTATATGAGTTCTGTTCTAACCCTCTAAACATTTTAGTTTCCAGATCTGAGACCTCTTCCAACATTACTCTATCCTTCTTAAGACACATGACCAGAATTTAATAAGGTTTTCACCATTTTATCATAGAGTTATATAAAGACAATGATAGCATTAGCGGTATTGTCTTTGATTGCTTTCTTAAAGAACCCTGAATACAGGATTTGACTTACCCATATCAGCTGCAACATATTTCTTTTTACTAATGACATTTATATACACTGCAATGTAGCAACTCTTAGTGACATTTTCACTGAGCTGTATTCCATACAAACCCAAGGGCTATTTCTTGATCATTTACTACAAGATCAGTGCCTATTAGTACATATGGAAACTCTGACTGTTTTTGCCCCCTGTGTATCACATTATAATTGCCTACACTGAACTACAGTGGTACCTCGGTTCACGAACTTAATTCGTTCTGCAACTCTGGTCGCGAACCGAATTGGTCATGAACCGAATCAAATTTTCCCATAAGGTTCAATGTAAATATGGTTAATCCGTTCTGACCCCTATGAATTTGGTCGCCAACCAATTTTTGATCACGTCCCGAATCAAATTTCCCTATAAGGTTCAATTTAATTACGGTTAATCCGTTCTGAACCATATGTTTTTTTTAAAAAAAACCACAAAAATATGACAAAGTACAGTACGAAGAGAGAGAAAGCTAACCTTGCTCGACGCGACTTCTGGCGTGGAGGACAGGAAGGCGGGTGGGGAGGCAGTTATTGCTTAGAGGGAGAGTCCCCCTCCCTACGGGAAGCCGCGACCACGTGTCACGGGAGGGAAAATGGCTGCGGATCCTGTTCGTAACCCGATCCGGCGTTCGCGAACGGAGGCAACATTTTGTGACCGGAGCTGTTCGTGAACCGAATTGTTCATGAACAGAAGCGTTCGTGAACCAAGGTACCACTGTGTATTTGCCATTTCAATGCCCATTTCCCCCAATGTGAAGATATCCTTTGGAACTCTTTTTAAAACAAGGAACCAAATCTCAAAATATTTTTAGAAGAATATCTGCACTTGATCTTAACCAAAAGGCCAAGAAGTGATAAAAGAATATGTTCTGCAATGCTAGTTGTATAATGAATTTTAGCTGGGTGGCAGAGAGATCTCTCTAGGTAAAGCAGATACATGTATCGTCTGATCAATCTTCCTGGCACAGAAAATTCTATGGCAGTTGGGAAGACAGTTGGGAGACTCAGCAGAATGACAAATCTGCTACTTCAAATTACTAAGGATGCATACGTAAACTGTGTATTCCACACCATGGAAAATAGCCCATAATATAATACCTCAGGTTTTAAAATAAAAGTAATTTAGGTCTATATGAAGTATTTCCTATCTAGTATGTAAACCTTTCCTTAGCTGCTCAGGAGCCTTCATATCCTAGGGTTCTTGCATATCCAACAAGATGCTTGCTTTTTATTTAAGAGGCTATTCATCCAATTAATAACATTCTAAACATGTTTTATGATTGCATGCAAATATACAATGTAGATGTTTGCCAGTTTATTTTTTTCTTGTTCCCTTAAGGTTAGAAAAAAAGATTTTTCAAAGTTATATCAAAAAGTTCTTAAACATTTGCATCCTAGGTAGTGTGCCTTCAGTTTAAGTCTGTCTGTAAACCAGGTTTTAGTAGAGTTTCAGAATCAGTGGCTGAGTTCACATATCCCCCTAAATCCCATTGTTTGTTGAATAAGCTAAAGTGGCCTGATATAAACATTATGCTAAACCATGAGCTCTTATTTAAAAACTACAATATCTGGATTACACAAAACATGCTAGGTAAAAACCAAAATACATTATGGTTTACTGTGTTCTATGAACCAAGGTATTGGGCAGAGACAGCAATGGGTCATGGATAGGTGTTATATATCCTGGTTAAGTTATGCCTTCTAATTTCTTTTTATTCTCTTAAAAGCCATTGTTTGGCCTAAGCAATAAATCCGTGGATACAAAGCAATGAATCCATTGGTCTCTTGAAAATCTTTTTCTTTACAGATGGTCTGAAGGAGACATTGACCTACAAGACGCCAAAAATTCATTAGGAATAAAGATGGCTGCCCCAAGTCAACAGCATATGACAATTGTCAATCCTCCCCCACCAAATCACATCAATACTGAAGGAACTGGCTGCTTAACCAATCAGCTTCAATATTTACAGAGAGTGGTCATGAAAGCGATGTGGAGGCACAACTTTTCTTGGCCATTTCATCAGCCTGTAGATGCTGCAGCCCTAAAACTTCCAGTAAGAATTTCCTGTAATTTTTTTGTACAGAAAAGCAATGTGCTTTCATGTGAAGTTAATCATTAAGAAATGTTGATAAAACAGCATACTGGCCTCATCTGTGGCAAATTCTCATATTCCGAGCAAAAATGAAAGTTAATGGAGTCCTTCTTTTAAAAGTAATGACAGGGATAAAAACAAGGCTAAGACTTGTAGCAACACTGGAAAATGAAATAATCTGTGGTATATAAATGTGGAATAAATCAGTAAATATAAATATATTGCTGTATATTCTGCACACGGCCAGCACAAGCTGAATGGGATCCTGTACTCCAAGCACAGGACTTAACCAAACAGGAAGTTTATTTTTACTTCAACCTGGATGACAAAGACTTCCTTACCAAAGTCAAGGGCAATCACTTGCTTAAGAGATGCAGCACAGACCATGTGGTATCTTATAGCCCCTCTTTAACTGCCTCCCCCCAGCATCTTAATGGTTGCGGTAGATACCTCATTCTATCTCAAGACATAACCTGCTTGGTACTGCAACATTTAACTCAGTATAATAGAAAAAAGTGTTTTGGAGTACTGAATATTGAAGCATGGATATCCCACTGAAATAATAACTTGTATACAATTAGCCATGATAAAGGGACATAAGGCAGGGATGGGAGTCTGTCTTTTTCTAGATATTTCTGAACTATGGCACTCAGCAGTACAGTATAGCCAATACTGAAGAAAGCTGGGAATTGTAGTTCAGCAACATCTGGGAGCTACAGGTCCCCAACCCAGTATAAAAAATTAGAAATATGCCTAATATAGTTTATACAAAATGTCATGATAAAAAAGAATCACTTATTAGTCAAAACTACTACTAACACAAAGTATACAGGATTCTCAAAGATATGAGAAACACAAACAAAACCCCACTACAAGTATCTGGCATTCAGTCCTGTGTAATGTTTCGTTCTTTGACTATCTTCAATCCAATCAATTAAATTTAACTATGATGTATATGGCCTAAATCTCCTTTTAAAAAGTTCATTTATTTTGTATGAAAAGGTAGGAATAATACAAAGATCATTTGTTAGAACAATAGGCTGCATCTACACGTTTTTGTTTCTAAACCTTAGTTGCACAATTTATAAGTCATTGTAGTCAAATAATGTAAAAGGAAATACACAAAGTGTCAACATTTCAGATTTAAAATTTGCTCAACTACTTATTTATTTTACTTTATTTATTCAGCTAACTTCTACCCCACCACAATCAAACAGCTCTTGGTGACTTACATAAGGTATATAAAACAAGAATTAAAACATCCATCTGATTAAAACCCATCACAATTGCATAACAGCATAAAAAGACAGGATAAAAGCTGTAAAAAAACGAACTATAAAAGTAAGAGAGAAAACATGAAAACAAGATGGTGTCAAATATAAACCCTCCAAGCCCTCCAAATAATCCAGTTTTTAACATTTTCCAAAAAGCCAGCAAGAAGGGAGCCAGCTTGATCTCCACAGAGCAGTGTTGTCTAGCTTCAGTCCCCTCAAACCTCTTGAAAATGTGGGATTATAAGTAATTTCTCCTTGGATGTTCTAATAGATCAGGCCAATGCTGACTGAGGTTGGCAGTTCTGTAGGTACCCAATGCTGAGCCATAAAAGCTTTATAGGTCAAAACCAACTGTACCAAAAACCAATCGGGAGTCAGTGCAGAATCGGTATTATATTGTATGTTCCCAATGGCAACAGCAAGTAAGCAGATAGACTGCTGCTTTCTGGACCAGATGCAGTTTCTGAGTAGAGGCGCTTCTATGTAAAGCACAGCTCTGGTGTCGATGGAAAACCCCAATGTACAAACAGAGACTCCATCTCCAGAGGGATGCATTGCCCCCATCAAGGTCCTGACAAGGCAAAGATCATCAAGAAAATTGCCAATGTTGTCTCTGTCCAGTAGCTGAGCCTGAACCCTGACTGAAAAGAATCCACATAATGTGGTTCTTCTAGGGTCCTATGAAGTTCGTTGACTACTACCGTGTCAACAACCTTATCCCAAAAGTGCAGGTTGAAGATAGGACAATAGTTGTCCACGACCACCACATCTAGGGAAGGCCTCTTCAGAAGCAGGTGTATCACAGTCTCCTTCAAGGTGCTGGCAGCTCACACTCCTGTAAGGATCCAGATGGTCACCACTCTGTCCACTCCCCACAACAGCAGGGTGTAAGGAACAGTTAGATGAGGACAACCTAGAGAGCACCCTATCTGCTTCCTCAGAGATCACAGGCCAAAAGGAGTTCCAGGTAACATGATAAAATGGTGCCCCAGTCACCACAAAAGACCTTGTCTGTGCAGAGTTGATGCTACAGTGAATCTGAGTAATTTTGTCAGCAAAATGCTGTGCAAATTGGTCACAGAGATCAGGTGAGAGATCTCAAACCTGTCTCCTCCCTAATAGAAGGGTTGCTAGCCCTAAACAATGCCATTGAAAGACAGGGCCCCAACACAATATGGGAGGAGAATATGGCACACTTTGCCTCCCTTATTGCCACAGCATAGTTCCAAACCGGGATGCCTACCCATGCTTGATCAGATTTGTTTCTTGACCAGTGTTCCAGGCATCATTTCTGGTGTTTCGTTTCCTGGAAGGCTTCAGTTAACTGAGGCAAAACCTGGGATCATCCCCTAGAAAGAGGCCCCTCAGGGGCAGTAATGTTCAGGGCCTGGTTCACCTCCTGTTGACAGTTTATCAGGCACTGAACAGAACTTTCTGCCAAAGAGTTGGTGATCTCTCTAAGCACCCTTTGAAAAACAGTGGGATCCATTAGGCACCTGGGGTGGACCATCCAAATAGGCTGCTGGTGGCTAACAATAGGACCATCCGAATAGGGCATGGATGGCTAGCAATCACAGCTGGATCAAAACATGATCTGACCAAGGCAGCTTAATAAAATAGTTCTTCCAATAATCAAATAAAGCTTCTACTTTATGGGCATTTTGCTGCCTGGTGATCAGTAAGGGTTTAGAGTAGCTACCAACAATCAGCACCTTAAGTAAGCCATGTAATTAGTGCTCCTGGGTCTATAAAAGATACGTATAATTTTTAAATTTAAATTTAATTTTTTTTTCTTGAAATGTGGTGCCCTACATAATGTGGCAGCCACTTAGTTTACCTATACAGGTGGGTCACCCCCGCTAGTGATAATTGGTTCTGAAGTCTGTCTATATTCAAGCCTTCATATCTTGTCTGTTCCTTAGCTGTGCCACACATAATATATCTGGGCCTTTGGGCCCTTTTTTAAAACAAATCTTTCTAGGGCTTTGATCTTTTCAGTAAAGGCTAAATCCCTCAGACACATGTCCACTTTTGGTTTCTGACAAACTCAAATTGTCAGTTTATCTAAAAGTGCTTTCAAAGTGACTGCCACCTTGCATTTCTGGTGTTAGACCTCTAGAGAAACTGTCACTTGAGCTTAATATAACAAGTTAGGGTTGGAAGCTACCACTGGGCCTATTCTGCCTCTTTGCATTTCTTGGACAGACGCTTAAAATGAATTTCATCTGCACGTAAAACTATTATACCATCGACCTTGCCTTGTCCACTGTGGCCAACTTCTGTCCATGGACTTTTAAAAATAATGCACGAATAAGGAAAATAGGATGTGGTTGTTTACAACTACTTTTCTACTTTCTGTCTACCTTCTGTACTAATAATCCCTAGAAATCTATAACTTCCCAAAAATTCAGGATACACTTAAACATGCTAACATGAGATTGCTGAAGGCCACAGAAGGACAGTTACACTGCTCCTTTGCTGTCTGATCAGCTGTATGAGCTGACCATGATTACAGTCAGAGAACCTTTTGTATATACAATTCTATTTATTGTGAAACTACTGTTTGATGGAGTTCAAATATAACAATCCAGTGCCACAGAAATAGGTTGGGAGGGAATGTAACACTTTTCCCAAGTGGATATGCATACCCTCCTTCCACTTAGATGACCACAAGGAAACATTTATTTGTATCAGGTTTGTATCCTAAAGTCTTATCAGTAGTAGGTGAAAGGTGGCTAGTAATACTAAAGCTAGAAACACGTATAACTGAACATTAACAAGCCAAGTGCAGTTCAGTATAATTTAGAACAATTAAAACACTGATAAAAAAAAACACAACCCACCAAGTTAAAGCCAACCTCAGCAGACTCATTAATTTAATGACTAAATGCTTGCCTAACTGGAAATGGCTTTGCTGGCTGTTAGCAAAGTAACTGTACTTTGCTGTAGTTTGTAACTACCAAACTACTTCTAGCTACCAAAGCCAAAAAATTGTGCCCAAGTATGATTTGCTTTGAAAACAATCCGACTCCAATATGGATGTATGAAGTTTGGCTGTTTTGGTGTAATGCTAACCTATCCGAAATCAGAAGAAAAATGTTTCTGAATCCTCCTCATGGCTGTGCCGGAAGAGAAGGAAGAGCAGTACCAAAAAAAAAAAACCTTACCATTGCCACGAATCATAGTTCATTATTGTGCCATCAAGATGCAACTTTTCTTTAGAAACTTCAAATTTTAGAAAAAGAGGCAAGTGGAATTCTCTTGATTTCCTTTCCCTTGACAGCTGGTTAGCATAATGGCCAAAACTGTGTATTAGGAGGTTCCCCAGTTCAAACATCACTTTTATCTTACCAGATGTTGGTGAGTTGCTGTTCTCTTAGCCATGATATGACTGTTCTCATTAGCTTGTTTTGAGGGCTGTTACTTGAATTTTGCTTTTATAAATGCAATGTTTCTTACTCCATACATTTACTAATAAATAATTTAGGCTTCAGTAAGACTTTGGATGATTTATTGTTTTATGTTAAATATATTATTGCACGCAATGGTATTGTTCACATGAGAAACCCTTCTTTGTCTCCCCATATGCCATGTAACTTATGTATGTGTTTGACTAACAAACTATGCTCCTTAAATCTACAGTATTCCTATGGTTGGCATTTTTCCCCTCTGCTTCTTTTTTTTTAAACATACAGGATTATTATAATATTGTTAAGAAACCCATGGACTTGACCACAATTCAGAAACGTCTGGAACACAAATATTATACATGTGCTGCAGAATGTATTGAAAACTTCAAAACAATGTTTGCAAACTGCTATTTATATAACAAGGTATCTACAATGGACAACCATATTTATAATTACTAAATATTTTTGGACAAATCTTTGATTGGGCTACAGGTAGTCCTTGTTTATTGACTGCTTCGTTTAGCAACCATTCTCTGTTACAACATGATGAAA
This sequence comes from Liasis olivaceus, assembly GCA_030867105.1. NCBI lineage: Eukaryota > Metazoa > Chordata > Lepidosauria > Squamata > Pythonidae > Liasis > Liasis olivaceus. The sequence goes on along the minus strand of CM061350.1, from coordinate 122,848,446 downwards.
AAGTAACTTTGTGACCAATCCTCACATTTATTACCTTTGCAGGTCTGTAAAGCAAAGGAAAGCTGAAGTAAAATCATAAGCACAGTCCCAGTTTCACTTAGCAACTGCTTCACTTAATGGCCAAATTGCTAGTCCCAGTTGTGGTTGCTTAACAAGGATTACCTGTATTTGGGATTCTTTAATACCAACTGTTACCATAACGGATTGGTGAAAATTGAAGCTATAAAAGGGCCTTTTCTTTCTTCCTAGTTAGTTTTCCACTTCAATATTAACTATTTTATTTCTTTTAATTATTATTTATTTCTTGTTTTATTTTTCAAGCCAGTGAGTTTGTATAATCACACCCATTTGCAAAGAAAACATGTTCATTTTCCCTGAAGGGTGGTTCTGCAGAAGCTACATTGGATTGCCTAGTGATTTGTCTCAAGCTGTCTCTTCTACACTTTTCCACCAATTTCTATCAATTGTATCAGCATATGGATGGGTATGATTTTACTGTTCAGATGTGAGGTTGGTCTGAATACCCCTATTGAGACTGCAGGAAATCTAGTGTTAGAGATTCTTATGCTTAAATGCGCAAATAAAACCTCCATCCCAAAAATACCAGTAGTCCCAAGTGACTTCTAAAAAATTCAATCTTTGGTAAAGAACATTTGAGCCCTTAAGATTCTTACACATTCTGAGAATTGAGGGGCTTCAAGATGTAACAATTTACACTGAGCAGTATTGGGGGAAAGGGAGATGAAAACCCTAAATCTATACATTTGTAAACAGGACATGAATATGTACAAGAAAAGTTGAAAACTGGGACAGTAAGGGAATGAAAAGGAAGTGAATTCAGCATTTGTAAACCTTACCTTACTGTTCCTTTCCAAGCAATTTTGCAGCCAAATGTGATTCTCATGTTGATCTAGCAGCATTATGAGCAGGTTGAACTTGGACAGTAATGGGCTCCAGTATTTATCTTGCAGCCTGGTGATGACATTGTGTTCATGGCACAAGAGCTCGAAAAAGTATTTCTGCAGAAAGTTGCACACATGCCCCCAGTCGAGAAAATAGTGGTAGCCAATAAAGGGAAAAAGGGGGGAAGAAAAACAGACGGTAAGAAATGCTTGACTTGATATTTCTGAACAGATGATATTGTTTGCTGAAGTGTTTTGGTAAAACCTTTATGATTGGACAGAAGCCTCTCAAATTGCAGTTGCTTGGAAAAAAGTAATCAGTGACTGTAGACAGTTTGGTATCAGGTCTTAGCAGTTTTTACAGAACTACTGCCAGATAAAGAACATTGCCCTTTTCAAGCTGAAATTCCAGAAAAGCCCATGAGAGTGAGGTTGGCAAACATACACCCATGGAGGGAGGGGCAGGTCTAATGAGGTCATTTGCAAATGTGGCCCTCAGCCAAAGCAAGTGCACCCTTCTCTTAAGCAACCTGATGATAAATAAAACTTAAACACTGACCCTGTATATTTACTGCTTAAAATACAAAGGTGTCATTCATAAGAGTATCTCTAAATTATTTTGTTATCAAATAGGATTGTGGTAAAACAGTGGATTGGCCCAATCTGTTGAGCATAATTCTGTACAGTAATAATTGAATGCATCGTGCTCTCCATATATTCTAGAACACAGCTACTGGTGCCTTCTTCTCTTTCTGGCAATCTGATTTTTCTTTCTCTTTACTTCCTTACACACTAAGCTCCTAGAAGGAGAGCAGATTATTCTTGTCCGTAATTGTTGTTCCAAAGGCTTTTTGAAATTAGAGCCTCAATTGCTAATTCCTGACATCAGTACATTCTTGTAAATTCTCACTCATTGGTTTCTCCCATTGCCTTGTTAACATGCATAGTAAAGCTGTGCATCGTGTCTGAGTTGCTAATATTCTGTAATGTATATAGCCACATCTTCTGTACTTATTAGACAATCATTGGCATTCAAATTGGCCATAATGGTTATCTTCTACTAATGTGCCATTTTTCAGATATTAATATACTGTTGGGGGAAACACCAACATTTAGGAGTCAAGGACCCAAAGTGTTTCTTGTTTTGGTCATATAGATGTTAAATATCCACAGATATATTCCTGTTGGAGTCTATGGCACCCAAATCTTGTCTTGTTTAAGGCTGAAGAAAAGCAGATTGCTATGGTTATATATGAATGCTATAGCTTAAATTGTGGTCATTGTATAAGATGGTGTAGCCTTGTAGTCTATATAGCAGCTACCCTGGGAAAGAATCACAATGGACAGCTTAGTCTCTTTATGTTTTAATGCTACTAGGAGCTCATCACTAACACACTTCCACTTCATTTTCCTAGCTGCTGAGGAAGCTGATGCAAGGATTTCACAAATTCAACCAAGTCAGCAGACAAGAACATGCAGAAAAGCCAAGCAGTTCCAGAAGACAGCAACACCACAACTGCAGACCCCAGAACCTTCCCCTGTGTCTCCATCTTCAAATGTCGTGCTGACTACTGAAACGGTTACCAAAGTAAGTGAAAAGAGTTAAAGAGTTCTTTATGTTTCAGCAGTCAGGAGCTGTGAGGTCAATCGCACACTGGCTTCAACCTCTTGTTTAGGAAGTGGGGAGCAGAAATGCTCATGGTAGAACTGCCCGATAAGAACTGGAATAAAACTGATGTAGAGGTACCATCTTGAGGAAGACTGTTTTAGATAAACACTCACTGCTCGGAATAGTTGGTCTTTTAGAGGTAAAAGTAGTATGTGTCTAAAAGTATTAGACTACAAAAATGTAAACTTCCAATAGTATATAATGAGGAAAAGTGATATCCATTCATTTATTCATTTTCTCTCTCTCCCCACCCTCTTCTTCTCTGAAATGATGGTACAGTATAGTGTTTAGGCCAAAGACTGGCCTGTAAACTCCAATATAGTTTTTAAAATTATATTTTTTGTTGTACATCTTTTTGATGAAAAATGAATGGCTCCAATTAATATATTAGGAAGTATCTCTGTAGAATCAGGGGAAAAAAGGAGGACTGAAAAAAAAAACCTGCCTGGGTACTATAGGTAGACTTCGGCTGTTTTATTCCAAAGGATCCTAAACCAGATTTTAAATGTACAATTCTCTCTTTAATAAGCTATGTTTCTGTACTGAAAAGGGTGTGAAAAGGAAAGCTGATACCACTACAGCAACCCTCACTGCAAGCAGTGAGTCCTCTCCAGCACCCCATGAACCCAAAATAACCAAGATCTCCACTAGAGAAGAATCTGACAAGTTCCTATCCGAAAGAGCCTTACCAGATTCATGGCAGCCACCTGAACCCACAAAAAGGACAAAGCGAACAGAACCACTGGAATACTGTAACAAAATCCTTATAGAAATGCTTTCAAAACAGCATGCCGCCTATGCTTGGCCTTTTTATAATCCAGTAGATATTACTGCCTTGGGCCTTGAAGAATATCACAATATTATTAAATGTCCTATGGATCTTGGAACTATTAAAGTAAGTGAATTTGGCATTGTAAGTGCAGTTGATTGTTCTATAATGTCATTTTAAAATCAGTGTGACAAGTAATATTCAGATAGCCATCACCTATTCTGTATCAGCTCCTATCTGTCATTTCCTTTAATATCTTTCCCCCCAACGGGTATCTAGCAAAATTCATGGGACTGAGAGAATGTCTCAACCTGGTCTGAATTAATGTATTGTCACGTGAACTGTGGTGCCATGCTAGTTATTAATTGTATTGTCTTTGTATAAAACAAAACAAAGCACCAGGCGATATAGTAGTGGTGTAGAAACAAAAGGCTTTGGCACAGATCCTGTCAAAGTGAAGGTCTGATAAAATATGAACTTGAGCAAAATGGTGGGAGAAAAACAAGATGTAAGGCAATATGGAACAGGTGATCCAAAGGTGTTTCTAGTTATTGCTTCAGTTATCAGTACCGTAATGGCACTGATACAAAATTAGGCAGTATATCAGGGAATACTGCCTCTCGGAAAGTAAAATTAAATATATTATTACATGTTTGGGAACATATGTTGTAAGTGTAATGTTACAGAAACATATATGTTAGCACTGATGACCGTAGAACTTGACACCTTGACTGTGTAATTTTGCTTAATCCGTGTTCTAATTCAGAGCACTGATATCTCTATATTGTTTTACAAATAGAAATATATCTGGCTTAAGGAATTCTTCTATTTTTCACAGAAGAAAATGGACAATTATGAATATAAAGACACACAAGAATTTGCTGCTGATATTAGGCTAATGTTTATGAACTGCTATAGATATAACTCTCCAGATCATGAAGTGGTATCAATGGCAAGAAAACTTCAGGTGAGGTATTAACAATGAAAAAGCTGCATTTCTGGGATCCAAGTGAAAAAATTGCAGTAAGGGTTAGTGTGCAACCCGGTACTTAGCTGGAGAAATGTTGCTGCCTGAAATAAAGAACAAGCTTCCTATTGAGTCCCATGTGTACGTTAACCTGCCCAACTGGCAATTAAACTGAACTTCTATTCTGGTGATGGCGCAACATCCTCCGTTGCACCCAAGAGTGGGCAGGTCAGCTTATGGGTGTAGGGCAAGCTACTTGGTACACATACGTACCTGTTCTATCGCTACTTACAGCTCATCCCTGTCCTCCATCCTTGATCAAGCGCTAGAAGCTGCCTTTCAATTTTGCTTACTTTTGTAGCTGGTGCAGCAATTGCGCCCTGGGTTAAAATTCCTACACTGCAGAAGCTATTTAGCCCTCTGCCACAGAGAAGGTTTTAAAGCTAACTAACTTTCTTCTGTGAAGGATGTCTTTGAGATGCAGTTTGCCAGAATTCCAGATGAACCGGTTAGTGGTAGGCCTCTGCTGCATTCCACCACTAAAAGCACCACTTCTGTTTCGAGTGACAGCAGCTCCAATGTCTCCTCTGATGAGGGCTCTGAAAAAGAACAAGCGAAACGCCTCGAAGAGCTCCAAGAACAAGTAAGTGGCCGTGTACTGGTTCTACACAGCTATATTTTGCTGTGTTTGAAGTTAGTGAAAAGGGTGGGCTCATTTTGTGTGTGGTGGTAGGGGGAGAGAAAATGTGTAGGAGAGGAGGACAGAAGGAATTCCATGAAATATGCTGAAATTACTTTCTTATTAGAAACCATAGAAGCATTTCTAACAATGCTTAATATTAAGAATTATATTAATATTTCTTATTAGAACTAACAGGAAATAAGAGATTAACCAGATTCTTGGTTACATTAACAATTGTTTTATTCAGGTAACAAGACATTTCTATGTTTGCATTCCCACTTGGTGAGAAAAAAATATTGCACATTTCTTATTTAACTTCACAATACAATGAGATCACTAGTCCATTGTGTAATAATGTATTGCATGATTTTCAAAAAAATCAGCATCAGCGGGATGTAACTAGTGCCACTTCACTAACTATACTAAAGCTCTGCTTACCTGATCCTCTTAATTGTAAGTTCCTGTCAGCCCAACACAGTCTACAAGATCAGGAAATCAACTCTACGGGAAGGCTAAAATGATTTTTTTTGAGAGTGACTATAATAACTTGCAAGTCTGATTGAGCTATATACTTCTTTCCCCTTCTTATACTTCTGTGAATTAGGGAGGTGTCTGTCGGATCCTCTTCCACGTATTTTCCAGCTGTTGTGGATTTAAGATTTTTTTCACTCCTTGTCGCTTTAGTAACGGATCTTGCATATCTCCATCAAGGTCACCTTCCTTACTATTTACAGATTCTTACCTTGTATACCAACCCATAGAAGGAAGACAAGGGAGTGTTTGAGGTTGTTTTTTTTTTTAAATGATTTTGAACTTTTACTTGGCTCATTCCAGCTGAAATATTTATCAGTAAATAATTGTGTCCTATACTAACCTTCCATGCTGGCAAGGAGACATAATTAGGAGGGTGCCAAGATAGAAAATGATGCTATAGATATTGAAGCAAAGTGCCTCTCTCTGTTTTGATACGTGGTCTTCTCCTTGCAGTAAATGTCAGTTTGGACATTTTTCCCAAGCAAGATGCTATATTTTTCACTTCAGAAAAAAGTCTATACATGTTTCATAATACTTGAAGTTGTTCTCCAGCTAAACAAGAGCCATATTTTTCCCCCACATCATCTGTTTGCTCATAGAAACTGTGTTAGTTCCTAAATATTACTAATCCTTTATTCTTGTCTAACAGAAAAACTAGGAGGGGGAATGCAAAGGGATGAAAGGTTTATACTATGCTATGTGGAATCTCAGTATTCTTGAACTGCAGGCTAGAGAAGCAAATGAGAGAGAAATAATTTGGAGGATGTACCCACTGCCCATCATGATTCTTTTTAAGCCTCCCTGCTAGCGTTCCATTTTAAGTGCAGGTCTCTTTGTGTATTCCTGTTTTTTTCTCAGTGTCTAATCCTGAAATTAAGAAACTATTCCCAAAGCGGGGGGGGGGGGGGGGGGGGGGAGGGAATCCCAGCCATAGTTCCTAGCAATTTCTTATCTACTTCCTATCCAAACCCCTTTAACCAAGCTTACTACCACAGCAGTTCCCTCCACTACCACAGAACCAAGCATACCCAAGTTCCTTTGAGATATTAACAGATGACACACATTTTCTTTCCTACATCAGAAGCAAAGGTTGAGAATAGCTCCAGAACCCACTGACATAAATACTGAGGTTGGCTCGATGCAGAAACCATACATCATTCATTTCAACGAGTTCTTTATTTGCCAAGGAGCATGTTCCAAACCTTCTAATTTAAGCATGTGGGCTTCTGAGAATAATGCAGCTTCACATGCCAGCTTGTCCTTCAGTCATGGAGATTTGGCCTTCACTCTGCCGGCACCAATGCCAACCTTTGCAAAATGGCATTTTGCCACACAGCATACCATCTGAGAGGTTTGCCTGGGGCCAAGGGAGCTTTCCTGATGCCACTATCTGTCACACTACTCGTCTTTTCCTTGGCTAATACTTCCCAATGCAATTTAAGACCAACTCACAAATGGCCTACACATTTCAAATATTCTTAGCATCATATTATCACTATACAGTAGTTGCAGGTTCAGAGTTCACAGAAAACACCTTCCATTATAGCTCAGTCCAAGCTGGCAAGTAGCTGAGGATAGCGACTGCAAACCAATCAGGACTTTCTGTCTCTGTTTCTATCTAACTAACTGCTGATTCTCCCATGAGCTTCCAGGGTTCCATTAATTAACAAATAACCTGCCTTTCTCCTTTCAGAAACAGAGAATAGGTTTCTAGCGTCTCTTTTTCTCCCACACAAAATAAAGTCATTTGCCTACCAAACCTTAATTGGTAATTTACAAAACATATTTCCCAACAGGCTGCTATGGGGGAGATTACAATGGCAGATAAAATTTTGAATTGCTAACAAATGTACTGAGAAGCCCATAAGCCTTATGTTCATCATAGCATCAGGTCAGCATTGCAAAGTGAAGGTGGCATTCTAGAGAACTCTGCTAGTGTATTCTCCCAGCAAATTCTAAAGGAATTGCTAAGCATTAAACTCTGTGAGAGCAACATTTTAGCAGAATTGTATTGGTGGGCTTTTCCTCCTAACCGGGCTGAATGAAAAATTAGCTGAGGGGGAGGTCTATACAAGGGACTCATTCTAGCCGGGAAACATATCAACAAAGCCAGAATGAATTCATTGCAATACACATTTCATCTGTCTCTGAAATGGGGGTGGGGGTGGGGGGAGAATGTAAGTAAGATTTCCAAAGGGGATAAAGGAATTGGAGATTTTGGAAATTGTCATTGCATCAGTATTGATTTGCAGGTAGTGTTGTATGACAGATGGCATGGAGCCCAAAAGACAGAGAAAAATTAGCCTGTGCAAACGCTCGCTGTTTTAGTTCACAAAGAGGAAGTGGCAGGACTTCTATAATTATCTTTGTTGTCAATTTAGGGTATTTGGTTTGCTCTCATTGCCTGTAATCAAAAAGGTGTTGGTGGAAGTTATAATTATTCATGGGTCCAAGCACGTGAGAGAACTTAGATCCTCCGCAGCCAAATGATGGGAAAGGAGCTACAAAGAAAATAAATTTTAAAATGCCAGGTATCTTCTACATAAGCAAGTTGCTCACAAAAGTGATGAGAAAAAACCCTCTAGAAAGAGGAGCAAAAGGTCTCTACCTTCTCTAGCGCTCACTCTCTCTTTTGAGAACAATCTTAGACCTTGTTTGTGCACAAGGTATGAATCTAATGGCACTGACTGACTGACTTTTCAGCACCCCATGACTTTCAGACTACAAGGGGGGCAGCGACATAGAGATAAAGGGTTAAGAATGTATTCTATGCCTCCTTTTTGTCTGTCACTTTGCCTGATCTTTGTCTGAGAGATTACCAGTCTCAGGGGACTCCCTTCTGCCTTTCTTCTCAGAGACACATGCATGGAGTATATACTCTTTCACTGCCCTCCTAGTTAGGATGCAGTTAGCTAGGTGCTGGGCTTTGCTTTAAGGTATAAGTAGTCCTCACTTAACAACAGTAATTGGGACTGGGAACTCCGTCGCTAAGTGACATGGTCTTAAGGCACAACGTCATGTGACCACATCAATTTACCCAGTTGCCATCGATAGGCGAATCTATAGTGGTTGCAGCATCCCACAGTCACATGATTGCCATTTATTACTTCCTGCCAGCTTCCCCATTGACTTTGCTTGTTTGAAGCTGGCAGCGAAGGTCACAAATAGCAATCATGTGACCGTGGGATGCTGCAACGTCATAATTGCAAGCCAGTTGCCAAGCTCCTGAATCGCGAACACATGACCGCAGGGACAGAGCAACAGCCACAACTATGTGGACCAGTCCCAAGTACTGTCCTTGTTCAGTGCTGTCATAATTTCAGACGGTTGCTAAATGAGTGGATGTTAAATGAGGACTCCCTGTAATGTAATTACCTGTAATGGAAGTTCTATAAATACACCTCTTTTCCTGTTATAAAACTTGCTTCACTTATTGCTCAGGTTAGAGTACTCTCAAGAACACTCACATGCATACCCAGAAAACTGCAACTTTCAACAAATCAGATTTTTTAGTGTCCCTCTCTCTGTGTCTCTCCCTAGCTTAAAGCTGTTCACCAGCAACTGCAAGCTTTGGCTAAAACAAACTTACCCAGATTGAGAAAGAGGAAGAAAGGAAAATCTAAGAAAGAAAAAAGCAGAAGCAAAATGAAAACCAAGTCTGGAACTCAGAAAAGCAGAAAGATGAAGCAAATGAAGAAGCTGAAGAAGAAAATGTCTTTGAACATGTAAGGCTGCTCGTTGGCTTGAATTTGTACTTAAAGTTGCTGGTACTGGAGTTAACGATGGTTTATTTTCTCTCTTGCAGTCATTCAAAGAAAATCAAGCAGCAAAAAGAACTAGTATTCAAGTCTGAGGATGAGGATACTGCCAAGCCAATGACTTATGATGAAAAGAGGCAATTAAGTCTGGACATAAATAAACTCCCAGGGGAGAAGCTTGGCAGAGTGGTATATATTATTCAGTCAAGGGAGCCATCACTGAGACATTCGAATCCTGATGAAATAGAAATAGACTTTGAAGCTCTCAAAGCATCGACTTTACGGGTACTGGAGAAATATGTAATGGCTTGCTTGAGAAAAAGGCCCAAGAAACATTATGGTGTGTTATGCAATATGCACAAAAAGAAAGGGGAAACTGTAAGTTTTTTCTAGACAATTGCTTGGATATTGTTCCTGATAGTTATCTCCTCCCCCTTTCCTTTACATACAGCAAAAAAACCAAAAGACCAATTTACTTTGGAGAAGCAACAAGATCAGAGGTTGCTGGATATCAGTGGGCTGCTCTGCTCAGTCAGGCAAACTGCGAAATGTAAGTGAGCCCTTTCTAATGAAAGAAGGGTGTAGGAATCTGGAAGGGTAGAAACATTGCCATAATCTCTTGCGCTTTATCCAGTAATATACTTTTCTGGAACACGCCATAGGAAGAAGTGAAGCAATTGTGCTCTGTCCTATGGCAACCTTTATTAGCATAAAAACGCCAGTTAAGTCCACATCATTTACTTTTGCTTGAAGGTTGCTCCTTTCTCACCAACTTCCAAGACAGAAGCTTTGTTAAGTTCTCCTCTATGTCTTGCAGCTGAAAATAATGCTGTGTCAAAAAACTACGGAAGGCCTAGTCGGCTGAGCGAAAGCAGCAGCAACAGCAGCAACGCCTCCTCTGCGTCTGAAAGCACCAGCAACAATTCCAGCACATCCGACAGCAGTGATTCTGAATCAGGTTCTTTTACTAATATCCTTCAGAAAGAATGGCTCTGGCAAATGTCCTGTATACATTTGATCTAGAAAGCTAAACTCCTGATTAAGTTGTGTGTATATGTGTGTGTGTGTGATTTTTATTGAAAGGTTTAACAACAATAATAAGAACTAATACAAACTAAAATAGAACAAAGAAGAAGAAAAGGAAAGGGAGAAATAAAAGAAAAAGCTAAAAGTGCAAAAAGAAAAAGTAGAAGAAGGGTAGAAAAAAAGAGAAATAAAGAAGTGGCTTCTGATCTTCTTCACAGCAGTCATAAGTACAATTATATTTTAACATCTCTCTCTAAAGTTACATCATGATTCTCTTCTTTCTATAATCTATCCTGTCTAATCATCAAAACCATAAATCGCGTTCATTTTTTTCTTTTTTACACAAGAAGTCCAACTCCTGATTAAGTAGTCTTGAAGAACTTTATTCATACTCTCATCCATAACTTTATTCTGCTAACAACCAACCTTGGGTATTTGCTGGAACAGCATTCACCCAGAATACTGTATACACTGCAGATTCTAAGCATGCTCACTCAAAAGGCATTTTTATAGAACTTGCTTCCTGGAAATACATTCCAGAACAGTGTTTCTCAACCTCAAACTTTAAGATGTTTGGCTTCAACTCTGCTGAGGTTGAGAAACACTGTTCTGGAATTACAATACCTAAGTTTCTTTTGCACGTTAGACAACATGCACTAATGTAAATTTAAAAGCAGAAGATGACATAAAAATAAAATGGAAGGACTGTAGCTCAATGGCAGACTTGTAGTTTGAATACATAGATCCAATAATTAGAATTTGGCAGTTGGTTTAAATCGTTTAGGGCCATGGTTGCATAAGCCTTCACCTTTAAAGTAGTCAGAGAAATATCTATTTACTTTGATGCAAGCTAAAACAATTTACGTGCATCAAAATATATTGTATCCAGTGTGATTTCATATAAAATTAGAGATGTGGGGGGGAAAAAACAGTATTTGTGTGAAATTGGTCAGTTTGTCCACTTAGCATCTGGTATTTGGTTAAAAATAGAGTTCCAGTTTGCTTCTACGTAGAAGGATTCTGGAAATGACAGACCAGGACAAGAACATTTGTAATAAATAAACACATTTGACTCACTGGTATGAATGGCAACATTTGTAGGCATGGAGTTTCTCAGATTTGCCAGATATACTTAATGTAACGTAAGATATAGTTGATTTAAATCTCCTACAGGATCATGACTATAAAACCTTAATAATAGATTTGTGGCAGCCTTGGACAAATTTCCTTCTGGTGAATTTTCTAATCCATCAATGGATTTTTGTGGGTTTATCTGGTGTTTATGACAACTTTTAATCTAACTGCTGCCTTAATTTCTCTAGGGAATCTTGAAGTAGTCCACAGTATTTGGCCTATAGTTGTGCTGTAGAAAAAGGGACAAGCTGGATTGGCAATAAGCTTTGTGAAGATGTTGGGAGTATCAGGTGCTGACATCCCTACATAGTTTCCTCACCGCAACATAGAGCTCACCCATGTCCCCAGTTATTTGAATCAGACTTCTAGGAGATGTGTAAAATGTGTAAAATAAATTTAATGGGATAGTGAGAAGTGCCTATTACATCTTAGAAAGATCTTTGCTGGAAAAGCCACAAATGATAGAAGAAATACGGAATAAGGGGGCTTTACAATGAATACTATGTCTGATGGCAAATGTGCATAAAATGTCACTACATATATGTACGCTATAAACAATTGACTTTTGCCATCTTTTTACAGAAGTATACAAAAAACAAAACGGAAATGGGAAAAAGGATTCGTTTTGCAGAGAACAGCTTAAGGTAAACTTTTCTCACCTTGCAAGCCCTAAATTCTTCAGCTTGGGCTTCTCCACTGCTTCTGATTTTTCAAAATGGCACTCTCACAGAAAGACAGCTTTTTATACAGAACACTTGGCATAAAAGATTCGCAAAACACAAAACGTCTATAACGGTTTTGATTTCTTCCACATCAGATCCCGCTGCATCATCCAAAGATATCCTGCGATGTTGTTCCTCAAATATGGAACACTTCACCTATCAGCAAGCTGACTCAAAGAGCGACCGAAGCCAGGGCCTCCCACCGCTCACTGCCACACTCTCAGCCTTCACAGCACAGTCCTCTTAAACGACAAGAACAAAGCCTTGTTTCTCCTTCAGGTAAAACTTTCTCTAGGAATTCTAACGCTCTGGTAGGATGCACTCAGTTGGCTTTTCAGAGCTGCTCAAAAATACATTTCCATAGTTGGGAAAGTGGAAAAGTATATCTGGAATAACGTGGTTCTGCTTCTTTGAGAAGGGTGGGTATTGCAGGGTGGATTTGTGGGATTTTTGACTGAGAGAACAGTGGAAACTTAAAGCATCTTTGTAATATTTGCCAGAACCTACAAATGGACCAGCAAAGCCAAAGCATGTGCTTTAAAATAAAGGCTATAAACTGCCTTCTGAATCAAGGAAAAAGTGGGTATGCCACTCAGACACAGTACTTACATATTTGAAAAGTAAATATATGCAAATATTCGGGTCCAAAGACGGTGATAAAAAGGGTATGCTGCTATGTTATTCTTTTTTTCTGAGAGAGACCTATCCCAGAAGGTGTTCCATGTTCATACAGCTCATGGAAGGAGGCCTGCACATGCACACATGCTTCCAATGGATTGTGTTTGACCCACAATCTATCTGACACATGTTTCAGCTCCTTGCAGGCCTGCCCTCCAAAACCATTATTTTGGAAAATATTTGCATGATTTCCCCTCCCCCCCAACTTCTCTGTTTCTACCTGAAGCCTTTACATTTGCTCAGCTACTTTATATACAGTAATACCTCGGTTCATGAATGCTTTTGTTCACGAACAATTCGGTTCACAAACAGCACCATTCGCAAAATTTTGCTTCCGTTCGCGAACTCCGCATCGGGTGAGGAACATGACCCGCGGCCCTTTTCCCTGCTGACACACATGGTCGTGGCTTCCTGTAGGCGAGGGAGACTCTCCCTCCAAACAATAACCGCCTCCCCACCCGCCTTCCTGTCCTCCACGCCAGAAGTCGCCTCAAGCAAGGTTAGTGTTCTCTCTCTTCATACTGTACTGTACTGTACTTTGTTTCATATTTTTGTGGTTTAAAAAAAAAATACATATGGTTCAGAATGGATTAACTGTATTTACATTGAACCTTATGGGAAAATTTGATTCGGTTCACGACCAATTTGGTTCGCGACCAGAGTCGTGGAACGAATTAAGTTCATGAACCGAGGTACCACTGTATCAGCAAACTGGGTGTTCTGTATGGAAGCTTTCTTCTTATGTGCCTCCCTTCCTGGAGATGCTTTTCATGTAGCTCTGTCCTCTCAGCCTCAGATGAAACCTCTGGGATTGTGACGAGGCAGTCAAAAGGGATTCTGCCCAGGGTTCATCCAACTCAAAAGCACTGACTGACTTGAAGCAATACAGAGTTATAAGTTTGCCACCTCATCCCTGTGAACGAAGCTGTCGCAGTGGCTTTTCTAAAAGCAAAGAGATGTAACATGGCATTGGCAATCTTCTATGTGTTTCCCTTCTTGCAGGTATAGTAGCTGTTGTGTCGCCCCTGCACTGCACTCCAGTTCAACAGGCAACTCAGGGTGACTTACTGGCAACCCAGGCTTCTAACAGCCCTTCTCCTCACGTGCTTTCAGAGGTGGATATCACTGATAACTTTGGGAAACAAAGTGGCTCTTTATTTAAAGTTTATTCTTTATATTATTTATTTATATAGATATAAATGTATATAATTTTATTCTATGTATTTATATTTATAAATATATAAACAAATATATATAATCAAAAACCCTTATTTACAGTGTCTTGACATTTTCAGTGATTTGCATTTATGGAAGATCCTTAATGAAGGGCGGTTTTGGTAGGTGGAGTTGCTCTATCTTCACATGGCTAATGCTGGGTTGGAGCCGGTGTTTCCCTTTTTCAATAAACAACAACAACAAAAACAAACAAAACTCATCACCCAATTAATTATTACAAGTTTACTAAAAGTTAATTGATTAGGAAGAAAATTTATTGCCTTTTTTTTTCCTCCTTCATTGGAAAGTGTCAGCTTTCCTGAACCAAAAAAAGGGGGTTTTAGAGGGGGAAGGTTAGAGTTAGAAAGCACTTCGTATTTTAAAAACTTGCTTTGCAGAAGTCGTGGGAATAGGTAGCATTAGACAATCTTGGAGCACTTCAGCCTTAAGCATTTTTATTTTTTCATCCATGAAGTGAAGCTTATCTGATAGAGATGGGTAGGGGTGGGAGGAGGGAATTCAAAAAGGCATGTCAGCCTCTCCATCTGTAAGCAAAACCATTGTAGGGTGAGGGACCTCTACAACTGTGATAAAGTTCCTTTAAGACTTTAAAACTTTCCTGCAGGTATCTTGTTCTTCCTCTCCTAATAACGCTTCAGGCAACATGAAAGATACTCAGAAACCATCACTATTGCATCAGGGGCAGCCATCTGTTCTTCACATTAAATCCTCTTTGGGAATTGTCAACTTAACATCTACTGACCAAGAACAAAGTATGTATTGGCTACAAGTAGTAACATCATATACTAAGTGCGTTTTCATGCTCTCACCATTTCCACTCCCCAAGCCCCTGCAAAACAATAAGAAGCTGAACTGTGACTGCATCATAGCTGCCCAATTCAAAATGTAGAGAATAATTTTACAGGCAGGTAAAGGAGGCGGGGGAAGTCAAGGGTCCCCGCTATGGAAGAGAAAAGAGGCAGGGCTAGATGTCAGTTCCTGCAGATGGGGGAAATGGAAGCTCTGCAGAGCTGCAGCATCTCGAAAGGAAAACTAGGGTTGCTGTGGCTAAATGTTTGGGACTCATCTAGTCTAAATACTGTGATAAAAAGGGCACTTGGGTTTTGCTGGCTTATCCACCAATAGTTACCTAAAATTGGTAATCTACGAAAATTACACTATGGAAAACAACAACACCCTTTCCTGGACCAGGCGGCCTTGCTCACAGTATTCATGCCTGAGTCACTTCCTGTTTGGATTACTGCAATGCATGTTACATGGGGCTGTCCCTGAAGACTCGGAGGCTACAACTGGTCCAGAATGCAGTGGCGGGCACAGTGCTAGGTGCTTCTAGGTCTGCCCCAGTACACCTCTGTTGTGTGAGCTGCTGCTTCCCAGTTTTCTTCCGGGTGCAATGGTTATAACCTTTAAAGCCCTATGTGGCAGGTTATTTGCAGGACCACCTCTCCCTGAGAGTATCTGCCCATCCTACCAGATTGCCCTCTCCCTATTGATCTGGCAGGCCCCTGCCCTTTTAGCTGTCTGGAAGGCCATCAGGACCTGGTTTTTTACCCAGGGGCTGGGGTAGAGTGACGGTGTCTTAACTTGGTTGTTGGGCATCCCAAGGAAATGACTGAGGTGCCAGGTTTTGTTTTATTCCTAGTAACTCACCCAATTCCTGAAGACGTTCCAACATGTGGACATTGCATGCTGCTTAGCATATGCCTTTTCCTAGCAGAGTAAGTAGCACCTGGCCACAAAATTACAGTGCCATGCTGTCATCACAAACCTCAGTGGGAATGTATATGCAAAAGAATGACATCCTGAAAAACTCGGCTGCTGTTTCCTCATTACCAACAATTCAGCTCATGTCTTCTGGTGGTCTTTTAGGAGTTATGTATTTATTTGTTTAGGAAAGGGACTAGATGAACATGCACATCATGTGCATATACTGAAAACATGAGGGAAAATAGCAATTCAATATTTTTTCCCTTTCTGCATGGAGATGGTGAGGATGTATGGTACTCCAGGAGCTGCTGTAGCTCCAGGAGTGAGGTACTGATTGACTGCACTCATCCCTTGATTGAAGAAAGCCCCAAGAGATCATGTTCTTAGCATTCTGAGCTTGGCCGGAGTCACATCGCTGACTTCATTATGCTTTGGAGGAAGTGGGGTCTGGAATCAATGCTGTGTGGAAGTGTCCAGAGATACCTATGGCTACAGGGATATACCTGTGACTTGGTGTAAGAAGAATAACATATGAACATTGTGCATTACAGTGGCTATGAAGCAGCAAATCTGCACTGTTGGTTAACTACTCTTAGTTACTGAATCCTACCATTGCCCTGAAAAAGTGCCTACTTGGGATGGAATACAATTGGAATGCTTAAGGAGCATAGAGCTACTGTTATTTATTTACTTATTTTAGGATTATTTATTGGCTACATAGAGTTTGGCATTGGTATATGCACATCAGAACTAATCAGTGCAATTCAATGTATAGCACGGTCAAGAAATTGTTTTGCAGCGTAACAATACTTTTTAAAGGCTTATAACTGCACACATTGCCGTTTTTCATTTAGACGAGGAAACCAAAGAATTTTAAAATTTATAGCATTGCTAGATGTGGGGGTGACCTATTTTTTGAGAGAAGGTGGCAGCAGTTGGCATGGAGAGCTTTATATTAAATACAGGGTTGCAGGCTTTTCTTCCTTGGGGAGCCTGGAAAGAGCATCACAAGAGGCCAAATGGTCCATGTTAAACAGAGGAGGGGGAGGAAATGAGTAACGGAAAATGCACACCTTCTACACTCAAGCGGGCATCTGAAAATAGAAAGCTGTAGCCACATGGGGCGTTCTTGCTCTTCTGCTTGCTTGGAAACTATGCAAAGTAAACAAGGGACAGATAAAGCCTCCAGAAGGCTGTCAAATGGAAATATACTCTGTAATTAAAACAGATAAGAATGCTGAAATTGATAGCACTTGAGTGAATGTTTCTACCTAATAACAAAAACAAATGGAGGAGTTCTTCACCCTCTTGGAAATTCACTACCCAGTCTCTGCTTCTGCTTACATTCCAGAGCTGAAGACCAGTTTTCCAGATGGCCATTGCAGACAACGGATGACAGAATCTGCACATGCCACTATTACAGAAAGATGTTCTGATAATTGTGAGGATAAAAAAGAGAAAGAGGCTAAACCTCAGATTCCTCTAGTAAAGGTAATAATGTGCTACCTTCTGCAATAGCTTTGGACGTTACCAGATGTGGCTTCAGATCCACATGAGCAACAAATAGAACCCACTCCACCCTTTCCAATCAGCTGACATTGTCCCCAAGCACTTTCCTTCACCCCAAGCCCAGGCATCCTGCAACTCCAAACTTCTCCATCATTACAGCAGGAACAAACCAGGACTTGGAATGATGGGAAATCATTCAGCGATGCTGCTGAGAGATCTGGAGGATGCACAATCTCAGTTCACTTCTTCAGCTGATCTGAAGGCATGTTGAATAATGCCCACAGAATATCATGCAGGTGCAGAGAGCATTCTAAGGGCTGATTTATATGATCTGTGGGAATGCTTTACACCTTGATAGAGATAGCTGTTCTCAGCCCCAAACAGTTATCTCCATCAAGCTGGTTTGGACTGATGCACAATGGGTCTCCATAAATTATATTTGGTATCCAGCAAAAGATGACATGCTGGCAACCTCACTGTATGACAGATGTTGGTATTCACGTAGTTAGAATTCCTTTTCTCTTATTTCCAGCCTTTCATTTATTTTTGCTTATCCCTATTTGCTTATCCTAAAGAGGAATGGTAGGATGTATATGTACTGTATATTTATATATCAAAAAGTAAATCAATGTAGAGCTTTCACACCAGTGTCTTTGACCCTGCTGAGAAATTGTTTTACTACTAGTAGAGGTTAATATAATGGAAACAGTGATGCCAAATGATACTGTACTATTCAGCAGCATCAAGCTTCCGCTATGATATTTACTCAGAAATGAGAAATCAAATTTTTCAAAGATTCCCTACAACTTTGATTAGAAACTTTCTTCTGGTAATTATGCATTTAATTGCTTCCTGCTTTGCACAGTATTATTGATGAATTATGTCTTCATCTGTATCCTTAAGAGCAAGAGAGGCTTTGATTGCATTTTTAAATTTGAATTTAATTAATAAAAATAAACAAAGAGACCTCTTTTAATAATGCCATAATGCCCTCTGCTAAACAGAAAACAATTACAGATCCACAAGCCATAAAGAAGAAGCACAGTCTGAGTAAAGCCCTTTAAAAAACTCATACTTTTTCTTCACCAATTAATTCTAAACAAATTGGTGTTGCAACTGCAATTCAAGTGACAAATATTGCAATTCATGTCTGGGAAGGGAAGGGAAGGGAGGGAGGGAGGGAGGGAGGGAGGAGAGGGGCAGCAATATTGTCTGGATTTGTGATAAAAAAAAACAAGTGAAGAAAGCATATTTAGGGTAAAGGCCTAACAATAAAATCAATAAACCTGAAAGCAATGCGAATGTATGCATTGCAGTCTGAAAATCAGTTGATGGTGATCCAAAGCTCTTTGCTCTGGTTTACAGACTCTGGTTATATGGCAGAAATATTTTATACACATTCTAACAGGCTGCAGTAGTTTCATATATTGTCCATTAGAACAATAGAATTTGCAGGGCATTTCTTCTGCAAATAAATACAGTCTTAACGGGACAGACGGGGGCCACCTTGTTCTGTGTAGTTGGGGAGTCCCATGTCAGCCTCCATTTCAAGCAGGAAAACCCTGTCACATCAACATACACACAAAGGAGAGATGTAAATCAGTGGGTTGGAGATGCCCCACATACTACTAAAATCTTTTTTTCATTTTTCTTTTAGGCCCCCTACTAACTGAAAACTTGGTTTGAAAAACATCTGTATCAGGGAAGAAATATTATTTCTTGATAAAACTGGGCTAGAATGACTAGGATTTGCCATTATTTCATTGGATGCATTTGCAGCCTTCTAGGCTATTTCTGTGATTCAATTCCTTTTCTTGGTTTGTTTTTAGGAACTCAGTTACTGCCTTTCCCAAAGATAAATAAATAAATTAGGAGATTTGTTACACTTATATACAGACAGTGTTGTTTAGTCTTAAATTGAGTCAAGTGAGGGTATTTCCATGTGGATTCTTTGGTTGTAAGTTATGTGATCTAATACCATTATCTATGTTGTACAGCAGAGCTGATGTATTTCTGACTCAATTGAAGCATATCTAGAATGGCAGAAAAGGCCATCTTTTAATCTGAGTCCCTGAAGCTTTGCAGAGCCTTCAGACGGGTCAATTTCCCATTAGCTGTAAGTTGTTTCATTCTACCTTCCAGCTCATGGGTGGAAAATAATCTCATCCATCTGCACGGAGAGGTTCAGCTGCCATAGCATCATATGAAAATACTGTCATTTCAACCGAGCAACAGCGCCTTGGTGATTTTGCATCTCCTCCTTAGTAGAACAACTCATGGGGGTGGGGTGGGGATGGGGAATTACCAAGCAAATGCATACAATGTGAACTAATAATGTGGATGTAAGGGGACAGGACATTGAATGCTGCTCTATGCACTTTCTTATTGGATAGCTGGAAGAAAGAATTGATTTGTTCATGCTGATCTTAGCATTTCAAGTTCAGCTACAATAAACACAATCGCAGGTTAGCTTCATCTGCTTTGAGGGATTGGTGAAGGAATATGGTTGGTG
The DNA here is from genome assembly GCA_030867105.1 of Liasis olivaceus. Classification (NCBI taxonomy): domain Eukaryota; kingdom Metazoa; phylum Chordata; class Lepidosauria; order Squamata; family Pythonidae; genus Liasis; species Liasis olivaceus. Next base: position 122,828,641 of record CM061350.1, on the reverse strand, counting down.
ATGTGGAAGTGCTCTGAGTTTATCAGGATGTAATGATTACATTAAAAAAAAAGAACCTTCACACTCTACCTGCTATTTATGTTTGGGAATCCTGTTGAAAGTGGAAGACAGTATCTGCTTGTGTTTAGAACCACGTTGCTGGTTATAATTGCAGGATATAAAAGTCAAGCATGCAGATTCTTGGACAAGTTTAGGTAAGATGGTGCCTGCTCCAGTCTCAGTCAAATCATCCAATGAAAGCTTCAGACAGTTCCAAAAAGCTGCGCTAGAAAAAGAAGAAAGTGAGTGGGCAAAGGAACGAAAAAGGCAATTGGAGCAAGCTGAGAGGAAGTTGAAAAACCACCCTCAGGAAAAAGAGAGGTTTGTAATTCCATAGAATTAAACTGAAAGGCTCTATTTCACATGTCTATTAACTAACTTCGCATTGAGTGGTTTCCAGCTGCGTTGTTTTGTAGCTATGTGCAACTGATTGTTATGTAAGAGGAAGTAATTAAAGTTAACAGCAAGAGGACATGCTGATAAAATAGCAAATGTTGAATATTCTTTTCAGAATTAGCCTCCATTTCTAAATATGACTGGGTTTACACTGGAACAGAGCAGAATTATGTTTGGTGGAAACAATCACTCAAGCATGGGAAAATGGTGGGACAGCTTCATTGATAATAAGTGTAAAAGTACCAATCAGACTTTCACACTGTCTCATGGAATAACCTGTGGGATCAAGACTGGCAAAACAAAGGGTCTTTCCAAAGCTTTTAAATTTAAACACCCATTGAACTGGTGAATTGGTGTCACCATTCAAGTTACACTTTATTCACACTACCAATAAATAAATAAATAACCCCAACCCCATGCTGTGAGCTTCCTTGATTAGGACAAATTGCCTATGCTATGATTTTTGGCTCACAAACTTAATGGGCTTGGGGAGAGTTAACTCTGATCATCCCTAGTAGCTTAGAATTGTTCTCCAACTGTGGTACCATGACACTCACAAGCATTTGTGTGAGCCTTGAAGGAGAAAACTCTCATTAACAATGTATACTTAACACTGCCACTTTTAATTGGAAAGGAGCAATGGTACTCTGAGTTTGCTGCTGAGCCCACTGTGTCCTCTGTGTGTTCTTCCCTTGCTCTCATAGCATTATTCCTAGATTAGTTACCATTTGATGAATGATGAAGTGCTTTAACAATATTTCATTTTGTTTTGGCTCCCGGAAACAATGGACAGGCATTCTCTCCATAGCCAATTCATTATGCATGTGTTATGTTTATTATTATTCATTGTAATCCTGTTTCCTTCCTTATGAAAGAGTGCTATGTAGTCTCTCCCCAAAGTCTGCTCTGCCCAGGTAGTCAGAACTCAAGTACAAAATAAGATTTTCTGTGCAATGGTAACAGCTATGTCACTACATTTGTCAACTGTCATTTCAGCAATATCAGTACATCTTTATTCCCTCTTCCAGGATATTTTGGGAGGGTGAGGGAACTTGCATTAATGTTGCTGCGTTGCTCCAATTGGCATCTGGTGGTAAAGGCATCCAGCATGCTGATTTTTAAGCCATCCCATCACCCACTGTAGTGACAATGGGCAAATCACTGTACCAAATCACTTCTGATTGTAAGTAACGAATCGTTTGTGTGTGTGTGTTCATTCAAATGTGAAGCTTGCATATCTGACTTCATACACAGCAGTAGTTGCCTGTTTTTCTTTAGAAACAGTAGAGAAATGGATTTGAAATCCACAACAATAAAAGAAAGCTGCCCCATTCCAAAAGCAGTGGCATCTGGAAGAGAGCAACCACACTCAACACAAAATCTTGTCATAGATCGTAATTTGGCAAGAAAACTGGAGCAAGAACGCAGGAGAAGAGAAGCGGTAAGCAACTGATTCATAGATCAGCTTAAAAATGTTGGTCCCCTAACACAACGAAAGAGCTGAGGATCAGCTTAATTTTTTTAATGAAGCCAACAGAACTTCATTGGTTTAAATTGTCTGAAGAACCAGCTTAGAAATTGAGGCTGAAGAAGGTTGAGGGATCAATTTTTTTGCCTGATCTCAGCTGTTTCTTCTTCTTTTTCTTTTTTGCCTTCATTTACTTTTAAGAATGCAGCTTGCAGCAGGCCACTGAAAACCAAACATAACTCTCAGTCCTAAAATAGTTGTGCACCATCAACTTTATTATCATTTTCCCACGTTTGCTTTTTACATTTGGAAAGTTAATTGCATATTGATTCAGAATCCAATTCAGCAACATTTACTTCAGACTGAATTTTTTTCCTCAATTCCATGCTGTTGTTGTTTTTAACAGTTGACAAGCACCATTGACATGAATTTTCAGAGTGATGTTATGGCAACATTTGAAGAAACCCTGCAGTGAAAGGAGATGGACGATTGCATTGATTGCAGTTCTTCAAAAAGTGGCTATGGATTGCAGAAAATATTCCGAAGAATTGATCCCTGATATTGGAGTACCACTATTATTAATCTTTTTTTAAGAGCTAGTGTATGAGTATAATTTCAGTTTTATAAAATTAAATTTGGTTATTAAAACCAAAAAAAAGCCCATGCAAACTTCCGAGGCATAATTGGTCAGCCCTTCTGAGGAGGTTTTCTGAGTATTGTCGTAGATGAACTAAACATTTTAAAACCTGTTTAAAAAAAAACAATATTAAAACCAACCCAAATTTTATTTTAGCAAGTGATGAATTTAAGCAAAAGTATTGGTGTGAGGGCTCAAATCTGGTGTTTAAATACTTCTGGAACGCATATGAAGACAAAAATAGTGTTTGGGGAGAGTACTTAAACTCTGGGAAGTAACTGATGTTTGTATACATATAAATATATTTTTGTTATACTTAACATTTTAATAAGGGTATCTGCAGGTTAATTTTTGTCTTGCTCTGATTTTTGGCTAACATGTTTGTTGAAATATATATATATTTTTGAAATGGCAGGTTAACATTTTTAGCACATTTAGAACTGAAATCTATTTGATATGGAAAAGATAAATCCTTTTTTTCTTAGTAAAAATATGAGAGTGCATTGTCATTTGGTCTTTTGTGTGGTTTAAATATTTATTTTTGTCTTGAATACAGACCTACAATCTTTTTTTATTTGATAACAAAAAGCATTTACATTTACAGCTTTCATATGATAATAAAATACGTTTTCGTACTGGAGTGTAATCATTTTGAACCTTACAGAATGTTTTGCTATTTTAAAATAATATGCTATCCTACATCAGTATTTTGTGCCAGAAAGCTACTGAAACGCTTAGGTCACAGTTTAGCCTTTTCAGTCTGAACCTCTATTCCAAATAGATTGGTCAATCATAACAATCATTGCTAATGAAAACACCAGAGTATTGTGGCAATTTAAAGATTTAACACATATTTATTATAGCATAAATATTTATTGAAGATAAATGTGTGGAGCATTAACATCAGAGAGATTTGAGGGTGGGGGAACAGTAAAGAAGTCAGTATAAAATAAAGTACAGGAAATATAGTTATAATTGCATAATTTATAATTAGTATTCATGAAACAGGCACTCTTGCATTGGTGAACATAGGGTTGGAAGAACTTTTAGTTTCTGTTTAATCCACAGGAAAGTTGAATTATTTGATGAACTCGTGTGCCACAAGGAAATCCTTATAATTCTTTTGCTCAAGAATGACCACCTCCATCATACAAATAAGAAATAGCCACTGGCCTGAGTGAATTCATATTAAGTCATAGAAAAAATCATATTATGTCATAGAAAAGTCACAGAGCTACACAAATGAGAGTGTTAATATGGGCAGGGCACACATTTCTGTAAATTAGTCTAGTTTGTTTAGCGCGTCCTGCAAACCAAGTATGCACCTCCTGGAAGTTGATACTTCATTTCTGATTTTAAGATCTGGGATCATATTTATTCTTCTGTAGAAACTGTCTCAGATAGACTGCTATGGGATACTGTTGACAAATGATAGCATCTTTACAAAATGAGCCAATGTTCTATATGAATCTCTGATATTGTGGATAATTTTATCAGTTATCCCTGCAATAATAGGCATGGAAATATATCATCATATTGTGCTCAGTTATTGTTTGCTCTGTACGGGGCAACTGCCACTCAACAAATACAAGTCTAAGAAAGAGATCTAGGATGAGTCATTGATGATTCATTTAAGTGATTTTAGTCAGGAATTGTAGGTGACACCAAGTTGGGCCTGTTACATTCTCTTCTAGTTTATATTATAGCATATTATTTAACTATGCTGATTTACCTTGTTGGAATGTTTTTCTTATATGTTTACAATAAGTTTAAATTAAGGATCGATGAAAGATTTTTTATAATAGGAAAAGGCTGGCTCCCGTCATTATAAACAAATGAGCACATCATGCAGCAAAACCTATGTAAAGGAAGGCACATATCTTATGTATAGAAAAACATATGTGTAGGAAAGATAAAATGCCCATTTAAGGAAACATCTGTTTTAACTCTAGATAAGGAGGCATCTGTTTTAACTATAAATAAGGAGGCATCTGTTTTTACTCCAGATAAGAAAAAAACTGTTTGTAATAAGCTAATACATTCCATTCTAATAATGATTGGCTAAATCTTTAAAAAAAACTATAAAAAGGGAGAAGGAGAAGCAGTCCATTGTGGCCACTGCCCAATGTTACTTTACAACCTTGGGCTGAATAAATATATTTTCTTTGACCTCCACTGATCATCTGGTGTGTTTTATTGGATTCCTGGCTTGGGCACAAACTGCAGTAAAAGAAGGTGTCTAATCCTTCTGACAACATCAGTAATCTGTTTTTACCTTAATGTTTGGTTCTGTTTGGGAAATGTCTGAGTTAACCCTTCTAGCCTCCGGTCTGAGTCTGAACAGACACAGTACTATCACAGGGCATGGTCACAGACAGGCCTTCTAATCTCCTACATATCTTTGCTGTTAGTTGCCCCAAAGTTGGAGAAATTTTATGGAATGTCATTCCATGAAATTCAAGGAAGGGCTGCTGCCAGTAGAAGAAAAAAATGACAATAAGCTCTGGTACAACACTAGCCTTATTTGAAAATCATCCTTTAAAATGAATTTGCAATTCCTCCACTTGGTCTTCACCATATGCAGATTTCAAATACTTTTAACATGTGTCATTGGTTTGTTTGCAGGTTTGGTATCTGAGCTGGTAAACAGTCAAATAAAGAATGTCAGTCCAGTTCTCTACTTCAAACTTTCCAATTGCTGAACATTCTGCCCCTAGAGCTTTCTATACTCTATTGGTTAATTAGCAACCTTTCTCCTTCCTTCATAAAAAGATAAGCAAGTATGTACCTAACTCCCTCCTCATGCCAACATCTATTGGTTTGCAAACCACTTCTTCAGACTGCAAGGGAAAAAGGATTTCTGAAAGTGTCAGCAAATGTACTGACAGGCCTGGAATGGCTTCATCTCACCATGGTGTCAGATCAGCCTTGCAGGTCACATGTGCCTCTCCCAGCAAAACATGAGAGTTGTTGCATGGCTATAAACTAGCATGCAAGCAACATTGCATTTGATGGCTTTTTTTCCCCCAAGCTGGGATGGATGCAAAGCACCTGAGGAGGCACAGTTACAACAGACAATTTCTGCCATGAGAAAACAAATGCCCTGAAATACTGGTTAACTGGGAGGCAGGTTTTATCCATCCCTGAAGTGAGAGAGGCAAAAAGGGGAACAATTAGGAACTAGAGCTTTTAGAAGCTTGCAACACATTCACCCCTGGAATGCAGCTGAGAATAGGTGATCAGCAACAGCGGTAGGGAAAACTGTTGGTGAACGAGCTTGTTCATTTTTACAGCAACTTCGGAAATCAGGAAGCCTCTCTAGCCTAGAGCCATCTTCACATATGCACGTGCTGGTCAGTTTAAGATAATATGCAGTGGGGGCGATGGACACTTGTTACGCTTAATCAGGATGGAGAACAACGGCTTTCTGTATATTACTGAATGATCTTTGGCTATGCTGGCTGATCTGCTAGAAGTAACAGTTCAGTATCTGGAGGGCTACAGGTCCTTCAACCATGGACTATAAATACATCACTAAGAAGAGTAATGAAACAGCTATCCCCATTATCTCACTGTACTCTGCTACTCCAAGCTGTTTTCTCCCAGCCTGACTCATTTCTGGTATCTGAAGCAGAAAGCGTGCTGTCGAGGGAGGCAGAGAAGTATATGTATTGCTTCCCACTGCAAGATCACTCCCACTAAAACAAAATTGTTATTGTACAATAATTTCAGCTGAATCTTGCAATCTAGAGGTGAAAAAATAATGTGGGCTCCATGCAGGAACAGCACCTCTCTCACTCTCTTCCTTTTTAATCGTTGTCCTGTCTGGAGGAAGGAAGGAATAAGTATAGTGGTTGCTAGGCAACTACTGACATTCCTCTACTACAACCAAAGCTGGAGATAGGGAATGCCAGCAATGATGAAACGGCACTCATGTCTACAGCTATCAGATTCAGACTGCACAAACCCAGATGCCCATAGATGACTTTGCTCCCATCTAGTGGTTGTCTGGATTTTTGCAGCTCAGATCTAGTAACCCTGTTCATGTCTTCCCATCCTGTAATCTGTTGTTTCCTTCCTTCCTTCCTTCCTTCCTTCCTTCCTTCCTTCCTTCCTTCCTTCCTTCCTTCCTTCCTTCCTTCCTTATTTTTGCATTTCTCTCTCCTATTTTCCAGGAAAGAAATATATCCCATTAGGATCCTGTACAGATACAACTCATCTGGTTCAACTCATATAGCTTAAAAAAAAAAAGAGGATGCAAAATTAATTTTGGAGAAAACTTGTTTTAATTCCAGGCTGTCCCCAAGACATGATATTACCACACTGATTGCAGTATTTTCTTTCTTGATACTTACAGAAATTAAACAAAGTAACTAGCCTATCTTTAAAGGCAAAATCCATGTAACAGACTATATAGAGGCCACTAACATTTTAGATAAGCATACTGCCAATCAATTTTGAAGAATATGAATGGATTGCTTGACTGTATCAGTAGAGTGTGAGGAAATATGTCACAGGTAATCCTTGTTTAACGTCTACTAATTCAGTGACTGTTCGAAGTTACGATGGCACCAAACAAGGGGTACTTAACAACAGGTCCTCGTAGTTGCGGCCACTGCAGCATCCCTGCAGCCACGTGAACACGATTCAGGCACTCGGCAACCAGCTCACAATCATGATTTTGCAGTGTCCTGCAGTCATGTGATTGTCATCTGCAGTCATGTGATTGTCACTGCCGGCTTCTGACAAGCAGTCAATGGGGAAGTTGGCAGGAGGTTGCAATTGGCAATCATGTGACCGCAGGACACCATGACTGCATGGGATTCACCTAACAACAGCAATGGGGACTGCCAGAACTGCAGTTGTAAGTTAACGTGGTCACGTGATATTGTGCCTTACAACCACATCGCTTAGCAACCACGTTCCCAGTCCCAATTACCTTCGGTAAGTAAGGACTACTTGTATTTATCATAAGGGGGTTGATTTCTGCCTCTAGTCTATCAAGAACTTCAGCATACTGGAGAATCAGGCAGGCATACAGATATGAGTCTCCCTGCCACTGATTTTCACCTCTTGTGCCAGGAACTAATGATTAATAATTATCTAGGCCAGTATTTCCAACCCAGTCCCTCTAAGTTAAAATGGGAGTGCAATTATTGTGGTTGCAGTGATTCCTGACACATCTGGAGGAGACCAGATTGGAAGGCTGCTCTTTCAATTGAACTCTTTTAATTTCTTTAATCATTAACTGTTGTACCATTAGTATTTTACAAATCAGAAACTAATCCACAATCTAGGAGTGATATATAAAAAGCAGATTGCATTTATTATTTATTGTTTCTAAGATCAACTTTCAACCAAAAATTTCCAAAGCATTTCACTAATCATTCACACACACACACCCAACATAACAATATGGTGGCACTGAATCTGCATAAAAGCTGCCATAAAACCACCAACACTATAATAAAAATGTAGACTACTGTAGCAATAAAAATACCCATGGAATCTGGAAAAAACAGAAGTCTTCTGCCACGTAAATGTTAGGAAAGACAATGGACTTATCCACAATGCCACTCTAATCTGCTTTTTTCTAATCTGAGATACAGCATACAAGTATGTATTTCTTCTGCCCCGATAGCCCACCTGTCTCAGTATAAGTCTGGCAGGTGGTGTTACCTTCCACCTGTACCTTGGGATAAGTTAAAGAAAGCAATTGGTTGAATTTCTGTTGGTAAGGAGAAGCACCCACCAACTGCTGTCCTTAATGTGGTGCTAGGGAAGGAGGTGAGTTTTGACAGATAGCTACACCCATGGGTGTAGCTATCTATTAAGCCCTGATCCAAAGGGTGGATATCGGCTGCCTTGTAAATCAGGAGAATCTCCTACCCACCCTGCAAATCAACTGCAGAACCTGCTCCATGGGGGTAGGATGAAGGAAGCTGCCCAGTAAACCAAGAGAGGAGAGACCCTCCTGTTTTACCTAAAGCCCCTACCAATCCCACAATTCACCTGCAGTGTGTGATGCATGGGGGGGGGGCGGTGATGGGTAATTTGCAGGCAGCCTTCATCACCCCACCCCTGTGAATTGGGTTTGTAGTGAACCACTAGGTTGTTGTAGTTAATTTCCCCTGACTTTTTTCCCCACTCCCTACTCTACTTGCTGTCCCTCTGGGCCTTGGCAGCACAGACTGGTGGCAAGAGAAGGAGAGGAAATGAAGTAGGGGAAGACAAGCTACTTTTCTCTCCTTTTCTTGGAAGCCTGGGGAGAAATGTTCTGGCAGATGAGTGGTGCTGGCTGCTGTGCAAACTCCCTATCAGGACATTTTTTTAAACATGTGTCTAGTGGTCTCACATGAGACCATAAGACTTGTGTAAATAAGGAGTCTAACTGCATGCAAAGCACCGGTGAGGTTTTATGTGAGCAGATGTCTGGTGCCTAACTTCTCCTGTTGCCCAACCCACAACAGCCATGGAGGTGAGTGGCCAGTGACCAGGGAGGACAAGGGAGGACATAGGTCTGCAGAAAAGGAGATGGGTAGATCCCTATCCTTACAGATAGAGACCATGTTGATGATGCCAAATCATGAATACTGCAAGGTTTGTATCATGAAAAGATGGAAAACACCACTAAGTAAATATGAAGTTAGGCAGCCTCAGTACAGGCTGGGGAGATGAAGGCTGCATCATGAGGAAGTATCCTGAAAAAAATATTGGCAAAGCATCTTTGAACTGCAGATAGACATGTGGATGAGTTCTATGCCAAAGCCTGATCCTCTGGGTAGACTATTTTGCAATCCTGCACAATAATTTCAGCTTCAGTTCCAGCTTCTCTACTGCACTGCTGAGAATCACAAGGCAAGAGTAAAGAAATTGTTACTGGATCATTGAACAGTAACTTAGGCCCATTTCCTCTTAAGTGATGAAGTGCATCAAGGGGTATAAGAACTCAGCCCAATCTATGAAAGAGAATAAGAATTAAATTGGAAAAGTTATTTACGTACTCTCATTTTTAAAACATGAATTTCGGACTTTAGGATTCTAATCCATTTGCACCCGTAGGTGCATCTGCCACTCCTATCAGTTACAGCTCAGAAGTGAATGTAAGCTGCTTGTGCCTTGCTGGATCCAAGGGATAGAGATAGATAGGGATTGCTTTGGACCTATGACCATCTACAGAGGGGTACAAATGATGATGTGCCACATGTCATGTCTTCATTGTGCAAATTCGTGTGATTCTCCCAGATACCCATATTTGCGTATATTTTGAATTTGGGAGTGCATCATTGGTGTTCTCATAAAACAGTTATTATGGAGGGCTTAGCTTTTCACAGAACAGCTACCGAAGTAAATGTGATCAATCGCATAACATTTGTTGATCAGAAGGCTGCTGTTCTTCACCCCCCCCGCACCTCCATTTTTTTTCTGGGTAGGTGGGCTTCTAAACAAAGCACTATGCTGCAACCACTAACCATTTTATTTTCAAAAGACCACCATGGGCTTCAGAGGCATTCTTCAAAATAAAGCTAGAGGTTGATTCCTTACTTTGCAGCATGCAAGCGCCCTTTTCATTTTTATAAACAAGAATATTTTTTTTAAGGTTAAGTGGGATAGGGGGCCTAGAGGGCACCATGTCTGTGGTGCCCATGGGCACTACACTGCTTATCACATTCATTTTTTTGTTGTTGTTTAGTCGTTAAGTCGTGTCCGACTCTTCGTGACCCCATGAACCATATTGCGCCAGGCCTTCCTATCTTTCACTGCCTCCCTGAGTTTGCTCAATTTCATGCTCATTGCTTCAGTGATGCTATCTAGCCATCTCATCCTCTGCCGTCCTCTTCTCCTTTTGCCTTCCATCTTTCCCAACATCAGGGTCTTTTCCAAAGAGTCCTCTCTTCGCATTAGGTGACCAAAGTATCTGAGCTTGAGCTTCATTATCAATCCTTCCAATGAGCAATCAGAGTTGATTTCCTTTAAGATTGACTGGTTTGACCTCCTAGCAGTCCAGGGGACTCTTAAGAGTCTTCTCCAGCACCACAGTTCAAAGGCATCAATTCTTCAGCGTTCAGCCTTCTTTATGGTCCAGCTCTCACAGCCATACATTACTACTGGAAAAACCATAGCTTTGACTATGCGGATCTTTGTCAGCAAGGTGACGTCTCTGCTTTTTAATATGCTATCTAGGTTTGCCATAGCTTTCCTCCCAAGGAGCAAGCGTCTTTTAATTTCATGGCTGCAGTCTCCGTCTGCGGTGATCTTGGAGCCCAAATAAATGAAGTCTGTTACTGCTTCCATTTCTACCCCTTCTATTTGCCAGGGATTGATGGGTCCAGATGCCATGATCTTAGTTTTTTTAATGTTGAGTTTCAAGCCAGCTTTCGCACTCTCCTCTTTCACCCTCATCAAGAGGCTCTTTAGTTCTTCTTCACTTTCTGCCATTAGGGTGGTATCGTCTGCATATCTGAGGTTATTGATGTTTCTCCCTGCAATCTTAATTCCGGCTTGTGATTCTTCCAGCCCGGCATTTCTCATGATGTACTCTGCATATAGGTTAAATAAGCAGGGTGGCAGTATACAGCCTTGTCGTACTCCTTTCCCTATTTTGAACCAATCAGTTGTTCCATGACCGGTTCTAACTGTTGCTTCTTGGCCCGCATACAGATTTCTCAGGAGACAGGTAAGGTGGTCTGGTATCCCCATCTCTTTAAGAATTTGCCACAGTTTGTTGTGATCCACACAATCAAAGGCTTTTGCATAGTCAATGAAGCAGAAGTAGATGCTTTTCTGGAACTCTTGTGCTTTCTCCATGATCCAGCGAATGTTGGCAATTTGATCTCTAGTTCCTCTGCCTCTTCGAAACCCAGCTTGTACATCCGGTAGTTCTCGGTTCACGTACTGCTGAAGCCTAGCTTGTAGGATTTTGAGCATAACCTTGCTAGCATGTGAAATGAGTGCAACTGTGCGATAGTTTGAGCATTCTTTGGCATTGCCCTTCTTTGCAATTGGAACGTAAACTGACCTTTTCCAATCCCATGGCCACTGTTGCATTTTCCAAACTTGCTGGCATATTGAGTGCAGCACTTTAACAGCATCGTCTTTTAGTATTTTAAATAACTCAGCTGGAATACTGTCATCTCCACTAGCTTTGTTGTTAGCAATGCTTCCTAAGGCCCACTTGACTTCACTCTCTAGTATGTCTGGCTCAGGGTCAGTGACCACACCAGCATGCACATCAGGGACATTAAGATCTTTCTTGTAGAGTTCTTCTGTGTATTCTTGCCACCTCTTCTTAATCTCTTCTGCTTCTGTTAGGTCCCTGCCTTTTTTGTCCTTTATCATGCCCATCTTTGCACTAAACGTTCCTTTGATATCTCCAATTTTCTTGAAGAGATCTCTAGTCTTCCCCATTCTATTGTTTTCTTCAATTTCTTTGCATTGTTCATTTAAGAAGGCCTTCTTATCTCTCCTTGCTATTCTCTGGAAATCTGCATTCAGTTGCTTATATCTTTCCCTTTCACCCTTGCTTTTTGCATTCCTTCTTTCCACAGCTATTTGTAAAGCCTCATCAGACAGCCAGTTTGCTTTCTTGCATTTCTTTTTCTTTGGGATGGTTTTAGTTGCTGCCTCTTGTACAATGTTACAGACCTCTGTCCATAGTCCTTCAGGCACTCTGTCTACCAATCTAATCCTCTGAATCTATTCATCACCTTCACTGTGTACTCACATGGAATATGATCTAAGTCATACCTGAGTGGTCTAGTGGTTTTCCCGACATTCTTCAATTTAAGCCTAAATTTTGCAGTAAGAAGCTCATGATCTGAGCCACAGTCAGCTCCTGGTCTTGTTTTTGCCATCTGTATAGAGCTTCTCCATATGTTATATTAAAGTCTGCCTTGAGATGAGCTCAGGTGTTGATGGCCATCCAGAGAAGTCCATGTCACCACTAATGGCAGGAGCAGGTTGACCTTGGCTGGAGTTGGAAAGGCTAAGCAAGTTTAGATCTGCTTAGTGTTTGGATGGGAGTCCACCAAATAATCCAAGAACTGGAAAATAAATTGGGATGGAAACAGTCAACAATCCACCACAGATCCTCAAAGAACACAGTGGTAAGCCAGCATAACATAAATGTGTCCATATACTGATCAGGAGTCAAGCTCTACCCAAGGGAGACCTCACCTATATACAATATTACTAGATGCTTAAACTATTATTGCCTCTAGTTCAAAAATAAGGATTCTATCACTTTTAGATGCTAACACACTTGCAATTCCCACTATTGGCTAGTTAGGAGGAGATGACAGCAACAGAACTCCAATAACAACTGGTTGCAGGGTCCCTGTCCTGCCTTCTGAGTGACTTTTTAAAAATCACCTGACTCATCTATCCCTCCTTCCAAACCGGCTACATAATTTTAAATGTTCCTGCAGCTTTGCCCCATTTTATTCTCCCAGTCTTGAGTCTTCATAAATCATTACCGCACAAATGTTTGTTGAACCAAAAAATAGCCAATCACATCTCAATCCAGTGTGTGACGCAAACCGACCAGCCTCTGATTTGGTGTATACTACCGTTTGAACACAGGCAATTGGTTATCTATGGGTTATCGTGTTGTGCAGACCCAGCTAAGCGGCTCTAAACGTCCTAAATACGTATCTGCACGAAGTAATACAGCTCCCAAAGGAATTGTATAATGTAAGGTGGCTTCTAAACAACTTTAAATAAAGTTGTTCCAGTTTCAGCCTACCCTACGCTTCCACTTCATCAAACAAATCATTTCTATTCACTTCGTGTTATCACGCCTCTGGTTTACTCAGGAGGGCGCAGACGGTTTTGTCCGCGGAAGGATGGACCAAAAAACGCCCCTTCCCCGAATGCGCTCGCGTCCGCGGCTTTAACACGCAAAACGGCCTTATCCCCGTTCTTATCTAGTGACGCACGCGCACGGAGGGCCGACCCAGTATCACGCCTCTCCTTCGGAGGCATGGTCGCGGTACTCAGCGCCAATCGTACTGACTTTTCATGATCATGAAAAGAATTACTGCGATACACCGCGGTATCTGACGGTGTCTCATAGTAAGGCCGGCCCTAAGTGCGCGTGTGAACCAGGCCTTTGCCCATCCTCGATTGCATCCCTGGATCGCATGGTGGGATCGCCGACTGGCTTTTATTCTAGTTATATCGCAGAATAAGAGGGAGAGGCGATTGGTGCGAGCACGCGTTTTGCATTCGCTTGAAATCGGTGCCCGCTTCGGACCGGGAGCAGCTCGCGTGCGATTGCTCAAGGTGACCACGCCGACGCGGCCCGAGCGTTTCCCCGGAGGCTGCCGAGCTGCCACGGTGCAGTGGGCTCGCGGGTGCGGCAGGCGTGCTCCTCGGTTTCTCTCCCGCGCTCCCCTTCCCCTCCCTTCCAGCTTGCATGGTCTGCACGCCTCCATTCCTTCGGCCGCCGCCGCCGCGATGATGCTGTTGCTTTCCGATTCCTCCGCGCTGTCCTCTCGCTGGCAAACCCCATCTTGAGATCACTGAAGGGGGGAGTGAAGGCTCATCGCCGCCGCCGCCGCTGCTGGAAGACGAAAGCAAGCGCGCGCCCCGACTTCTTCCCTTGCTGTGCATCTCCGACAGGCTCATGGTGAGGATCAAGGCTGTGCTCTTCTGGGCTCTGGTGTACAGCTACTGTGGTCTCTGCGCCTGCATCGAGCTGCTGAAACTTTTGTGGAGCCTCGGCACCAGGCCAGGCAAGACCTTCCAGTGGCTGATCCGAGAGAACCCGCCGGGATGCCTCAGTGACCCCTCCTTGGGCACTCACTGCTATGTCAGGATCAAGGTAATAACAACAACAATACAATACAATAGGCTTTCTGGAGGGAACCCGACTTTTGCTTCTAAAGGCAGTTGGTCTTGACCTCCACTTTCTCCAACGCTAGAGCTGCGCAGAGCGTGGCGAGAGGCTGCTGCGCTGCGTCTCTTCCCTTCTCCTTCGTCCCTTGTTTCCCACCTCTTGCTGCTGTTAAAAAAACCAACACGGAAGGTGGGCTGCAAACAACCAATGAATGGAGGCGAGTCGAGTCCGCTTTGTCATGGACTGATGTGTGCTGCGCGCGTGTTAAGAATCTCTCCCATTACATGCATGGCGAAAATCCTGGGGGAGGGAGAAGAAAGGTTGGGCAGGCAGCAATCCGCGTATGAATCCAGTGGTGGGGACGCCCTGAAGTGTCGGGTTCTCTCGCGCGTCCGAGGTCTTATGGACTGGATGACTACTGGATTCATCTGCCCTTGGTTTTGATGAGCTGAAACCGGAGACTTTCCACAGCTCACCAGAATGACCCCCTCAGCATTTGTAGGGAAACTAGACATGCAAATAGTCCGTCGGGGGTGCTGTTTTTCAATGGTTAAAATGTCTTTTTTTTTTCTTTAAAAAAAAAGGGAATCGACCCCACCAAAGGATTAAACAAGGTATTCAACGAAGTTGAGATGATTTGCAAATATTTAAATGTGATATATAAATAAATATATATATACAGCTCTTCCAGAGGTACTTTGTAACTAGTCTTAGGACTTGATTAAAAAACCAGTGCACAATTTGCCTCTCACTAAGTAGACTGAGTTACAGTACAATATTCAGTCCATTTATAATATGTAAGAAAGAGGGGGCTTTTTTAATGAAAAAACTATGGTGTAGTTAATTCTTCTGCTTACATTTTTCCAGTACACAGGGAGTTGAAGTCATCTAATCTCTGGCTAAATTTGAGGAAGCTCCTTACAATGCTTGACTCAAAGGTCACCTTTACTTTGTCTTGCTTTGTGGTCCTCCCACAGCTTCAGTAGCAACATACCTTCTAAACACATTAAAACTACCCATGCTAGCATCATCAGCTCAGATATTGGTGGAGTTTCGTGGTGATTATTATTTCCCATCTCCACTCAGCCATAATAGAAAAATCATTAACCACTGCCATTACCCCACAGACTTCCTATCAATATCATCATTTCATGTTTAAAAAAGTCTAGTCACAATAGTTTTTTCCTAGGAGCTGCAGTAGAACATAGAAATGATATGATCTGTCCTATTAGTCATATACAGTCATATAAACTGTAAGAGACTAACAATAGTAGTTGGCAGATAAAGATAATCTGGCTCCAGAAGTAGGATTCTATCTTCCATGCTACAGTAGTTATATGGCTGAGTTGGCATGACACACCACATTACAAACTGGCCAACTACGTTTTAGTTTAGCGTGTTATGCAATTCCAGTTGTATACTTAGTTAATGCTTCTGTGTCATTTAAACCCAGCGGTTTGAACTAATTGAGTTAATCATTGATGTATATTGTGTGATTACAGCTTTAGAATGGGATGAGCTACATAAAGTGTGACTTTTTCAGGCTGAGCGTTTTTAAGGATTCCTTTCAATCATTATTTAAAATTATATACGTGACTGCCTCAGGACAAGAGACAGATCAGAGTTGCAGCCTTTTAGTTTTCAGAAATAGGGGAATCAGTCATTTCTTTCTCCTGTGTAAGGTATAACCTGCTTTCTGTGATTAATTGGGTACCAGTAACCAATTCAGTAAGGCATCTCCATCTTCAGACTGAGTCAGAACAGTAACCTTAAGGACAGTTGGCCACATCTGGCCTTATTTGATGATTGTTCATCACTTCCCCCATCCCTTGCTTTTTCTACCACTTCTAGAAAACTTTATCACTTGCACTATCTTTTGTAATAACTTCTTTGGCATCTTAGGACTAAAAAAGTTGCTGAAATGACAGGCCATTTGAAGAACTCTGACTGGATCAGGACAGATACTTAGTTCAGGATTCAGTTCCCTGCAGCAATCAGTAGATGCCAAGGACAAGCCTGCAAGCAGGGCTGAGTTATTTCCCATCACGTGTGTCTGGCAAATGTTGAGCGGATAGATCTGTGTTCAGTTTTCAGTAAGAGCTTAATTGCAGCAGCAGTGACCACCTTGCACACTAATTATTCAACCTAAAAAGCTGCACCAAAAGTGATCACTGAACCAACGTGCTTAACCACTTCTCTAGTGTTGTTAAATATTTATTCTGAGCAAATAAATTAGCAATATATAATAAAACAGTATAACATGATTCAAAAAGTAAGGCACTGCAAATACATATAATTGCATTGGACATCCAACCTCCTCGTGAATTCAGTGTAACAGCCCGTAATAAAAATGGATATAAAGTCATACAGGATAGGCTATCAGTCACTAAGGAGAAAATTTCTAAAATGGAAAGGATAGATACTTTCGATTTATATGAAGACTATAAAGTCATAGACAGCTAGTCTGAACTCCTGAATAAAAGTTGTTTTCAACATCTCTCTTTTTCAAGCAACAGGAAAAAATTGGGTGTATTACAGTGGGAATTTTACAGCAGCGGGTCATGTCACTTATTCTAAATGCAACAGCACTTATCCCAATCTAGAATCCTACACAAAACAACTTGCATGGTGATCTGTTTAGTGCAGACCTTGCAGTCAGAAAAATTCTAGATTAAAAGAAATAGTGTTGTTTCAATATGCCTTCGAATGTCTATCTCTTTAGTTAGTTTTTTAAATGCAAGGTAAATTCCTTTCAAAAATATACAAAACCATCTATGGACATGACAGAGAGTAGATGTGAACCATCAGAAGCCAACCACTCAACTGCATCTACTGCCACATGGTGTGGTCAGTTGGCTGAAATAAGTCTCCTTATGCTTAACTGTTGAGAGGAATTTCATAGAGTTGCAGAAGGTAAGGGATTTTGGAAATCATCGAGTACAACCCCTGCCCAGTGCAGGAATCCACTACTGTAGCATCCCTGACAGACAGCTGTCCAGCCCTTCTTTAAATGTTTCTAGCACAGGAGAGTTTACCACTCCCTGTGGTAAACTTGTTCCATTGCTCTTACTATTAGGAACTTTTTCTGATGTCCAATCAAAATCAATTTACTTGTTATTTAAACCTATTGTTTTTTGTTCTGTGACTATTCCTCAGATATTTGAAGAAAGCTATCAAATCTATTACAGTTTTTTTTTTCTTTTCCAGGCTAAACATATCCTATGCTTCCAGTTGTTCCTCATAACATTTTCTTTCCAAGCCCTTATCATCTTAGTTGTTCTCTTCCTTAGTCATGCACATTCCTGTTTGTAAATGCCATTTGTAAAAGTATGCTCCCAGAACTGGGTACAAGGCCAAATGGAGAGAAGTGATTTCTCTTGAAATAATGCACTGAGTAGATATTTTTCTGAAAATAGTGTACTGTGCTACAAATGCTGATTTTGAATACCTTTTGGGTGGAACACCTTAAAGTGAATTCTGTGTATATTTTCTTAGTAAAAGTGTATTTCATAGCTTTAAAAAACATCCAAAACTGAATTATCTTGACATAAAAAGGAATGATAACACTTGGGTTGTGTTCTCACAACTTGCAAAGCCATGATTTTCTTAACCATGGTTTATTTAATAAACCACAGCTGAATTCACACAACACATTTTGGCACAACACACTATATTTTATGTCATATCTGACTAGGTTCATATATCATGCTAAGCTCTCTGTGTGTGTTTGTGTGCTTAAACATATTTGGCTAAGTTCATACAATGCGATAAACCAAAACTGAACCAGTCACATGACAGTTTAATGCCCTGAGCAAAGCAGGTCTGTAGTATGCACTTGAATAAGTAAATACTATATATAAACCTATAGTAAAGAGCCTTAGTTAAGTTTCCCCAGAAAGGTTTATAGGAACTATAGTTGTGTGAAGAATGACTGTGGATGTTTAACAAAATCTCATCTACTTCACAAACCAGCAATGGGGAAAAGCCAGGACAAGGATACCATGTTTAAAACCTGTTAAAAAAAGAAGCCTTAGTTTTAGCTTTATAGTGATTCAGTAATTGTACCCCAAGAAACATTTTGCCATATAAAGGAAGCAGAATTCAGCTGCCTAGATGTCTTGCAATTATCCAGTGCAAAAACCTATGACACATTTTTGCACTGCAGCTGGGTGGTAGTCTCTCACAGCTGTCTGATGTCAGCATGAAATGAATAGAAGCTCTTAAGATAGTTGTTAATAGACAAGAATCCACAGTCCCCGGTTGGTGTCCTTATTAGCAGCCTCAGCAGAGAGCTTGTTTGTTTGAGCTGAAAGAGTATGAAAAATAATGTGCAAGCTGAGTGAGGCAGCAGCTCATTGAGCATCTCTATGGTCCATAAAAAGCATCCAGAGAAGGAGCCATATTTGTCCACAGCAGCAGATTGTGGTATCTTAAATACTAATGCAGTGACACTTTGATTTCAAGGGACCTTTGATGAAATGGGCCACATTTCTGTCTAGACATCCCCTGAAATAATGGATAGATGCATCTGAAGATGTCCAGATGAAGTATAATTTTACATTAAGCTCTCATCATTCATAGCTATTGATATCCCTTGTGTAATGACACCATTGCACAAATAATGCGAATTGCATTCTTCAGGTCAATATAGTGGAATTGGGTAATTCCCATCATGATGTCACTATGCAAAAGACATAAATAGCTACAAATGATATAATTTACAATTTAATGGGCATTCAGGAAAAATGGGCATCTTCTTCCCCCAACTGGTGTGTTCCATTGAGGTTTCACTATGTTTATTATGGCATAATTGCTCATGGTCTACAGCTCACTATCAGATAATTGGAATGTTACTCTGATTGAAACAGTGACATTGGGAGAAATGAATTTCAGGAAATAGGAGTTACTTTTGCCTCTCTTAACAGCAGCTATTCACAAAACAGAGACAACCCAGACAACCTTATAGATTTCCTGGAATAGAGGTAACCCAGGTTCACTGTACTTACCTTGTCAGATTCTTCAGGCGATCAATACCAAGGAATTAAACAGGTTTTCTGCAGACATTCAGCCCACATTTCTGTGAGGCTTCCTCAGTGCAATAGTGCAGAAGGGGAGTTTGCCTTGCAGTATTTTTAGGGAAGTAGATTGGACTGGAGGTTTTCTGGGAAGTGTCAATCAGTTGGATTTGGGAGTGGTGTTGCCGCCATTTTGATTGGTCCTCCTCATCTGTTTGTTCTGGGTGCTTTGGATCAGGCGCCTGACGGAGTGGCAGACAACCTTGCATTTATGAGGTAACAAATACATGTAGAATGGATTCGGATCTCATGTTAAGCTGTGGTTTATGTAACCGAGATTTTATTTATTTATGCATGGCATTTAGATCCTGCCTTCCCTGTGGAAGCTCAAAGCAAATTATATGAGAACCTCCCCCATTCTTTTCCCCTCAACAACCCTGTGAGATGGATGGGTCTAAGAAAGTAACTGGCCCAAAGTGAACCCATGAGCACCATGGCTGAGTGGGGACAAACTAGGATTTCCCCAGTCTAAGTCCATAATGGTTTATAAAATACATTAAGAACCTCATTTGCGGTCTCCTGGCACCCCAAGGTTATATTTGACCACAAAATGGCTGATTTTCAGTAACACTATTTTTGTGGGGGAGTTTGCCCCTCTCTAAAATAAGGATGCAGATGGGAGCAGGAGGCATTTGTGAGGCAAAGTACTGCTATTTCTACCCTTAAAATCCTGCAAACCCTCAGAAACAGTCCAAAATCGTGCTGCTGAAATATGGCCATTTTACTGCTGAATTTTATTGATGGAATGCTGTTTTCTTCCCTTTAATCCCTATTCTCTCTCCCACTATACAATCATGTGTCAGTACTCATTATAGTATTATTTGAACTTTTGGGATATTTTGGGTAGTGGTTTGCTCCTGCATGCTGCTCAGAGTCACTCAGATTGAGGTGGTTTGCAAATGCTGTAAAATAAATAAGAGTGCAGATGTGTAGGTGTGCAGATGTGTGGATGGAGTATATAAGTCAGAATAACCACATTTCTGGTGAAATAAGTGGCAGCCCACAAAAACTGATTCTATAGGAAATGTGTCAGTCTTTTTGGTGCCACAAACCTTTGCTGTTGCCTTTGTGGGAAGCCAGTACGATGACTGTTGCTTTTGCAGCATCCTACTGAATACTTAATCACAGATGAGCTTAATTTTGCAAAATCCTCTGTACAGAATGCTAGAGGGCAGTGTTTGCAAAATATTGTTATTGGTACCAATTAGCTCTCTTTTTCACACAGTGCTTTTGCAATCTGCCCTTTCTATTTAAACCAGTTCCTTTAATCTGTTTATTTCAATGGTGCAAAGTCATAATAGAGCAGTCAACCCTGGAATGGGCTTTGCTCTTACTCTCTGGAGGTACTTTGATGCATTTCTTCAAAAGCTTAGTTGTGGGACTAGCACTAGTGCTCATTAAACTAGTAAGTGTGGAGTATCTACCCAGATGCAGGAGGAACAGATATGCTCACACATACAATAGATCAACTATGTCACTCCAGGGTTCTCTGTGTTATAAATATCTATGTGTATTTACATCTGTATGAGCTACTGTTTAGATGAAAGGGGAGAATCAGTAAATCATTTAAGAAGGTACCTGTGTAGAGTGACAATAAACCAATACCAGGTAGTGCAGCCTAAACTACACAGCACACGCACACACACAAGACTGAGAACCAGGAGAACAAAATACATATATAGTCTTAATGATACAGGAAAGGGTTGGTCCATTTGTGTGCTACTAGATTACTCATGCTGCCAAGCTAGCTTTTTTGTTGTTGTTGTTTTTGTCCATGAATATAGACCTATAAATGTCTTTTGTTTGCTTGTGTGTGTGTGTGTGTGTGTGTGTAGTTTAGGCTGCACCGTAAAAATGCAACCTGTCTTCTCTTCCATTTCCAGGATTCTGCACTGAGATTCCACTATGTAGCTGCCGGAGAGAGGGGTAAACCTCTTATGCTGCTTCTTCATGGCTTTCCAGAGTTCTGGTAAACTCCCTGCTTGCTTGCTTTACTCTTAACTGATATGATGTGCATTTCTATTTTTATTTACTGGATCAATAACCCTATTTTCAACTGAGGATCCTGCTCTATTGAGTGACTGGAAAACAACACCCACCCATCCCCACTGCTGTTTATCTAACCAAATCAATGGCATGAAATACCTCCAATCACACCATTAATATAAATAGCACTGTTATGTTGTTTTAGCACACCTTCATACCGACAATATTAAAATAATTTATAAAGTTAAAAAGACATATGGTAATCAGGGAAATCACAACATAAAATACTTCTGCTAAAAACACAGTATTTGTGTACTTATTAGATTTTGTTTAGAAGTTCCCATTACTGAAATTACAAGATGAAAGAATTACCTCTTAAGAGGATATAACGCTGGAAGAAATTCTCCATTTTTAGAATCAAATTAGTTATGCAACAGCAACCTGTGTACTTAAAATGATTTAGAAGCCGATGTTCCAAGGCTAAATTTAGGGCAAGCTAAATAATCAGTAAGTGTGGAGAAGATGTGAAGATAAAGATTAGATGTTTACTGTTGCTTATGAATACCCTATAATGTACATACAAAGAGAGCAATAGAAGCAACCCTAAGCCCAGTTCATATGTAATGCATAGGAAACACGGTTGTGCAAATCCTTCAAAACAGGTGCTTCAGGATATGTGGGAGCCTGCATGAAGCAACTCATTCTGAATCTTTAAAGCAGTGGTGTCTTTTTCCAGGCTCACATGTTCCTTTGAAGCTGCTTCTCACTGTCTCTAGACATATGTACATAGTCAACCACTTGGCTTCACTGTGGGGGGAAAAAAACTGCAGCTACTGCACAAGCAATCAAGAGCAATTTCCAAAGCAGCCATACAAACCTGGAAAAAGATGCTCCTGTGTATTCTGAAACAACTGTTTTGGAGGATATGCACAGCTCTGATAGGAGGTGTCTTATTAGAGCAGTACTTATATAGCAGATGCATTAGGATCATGCGCTGAGGCCCTTCTCTGGGAGGGCCCTAGGTTAGAAGTATGTTATTCAGTCCCAAGGAAGGCGGATTTTTCCACTGGGGTGCCTCCATTATGGAATATTCTTCCTCAAGAAATTATCTTGGCACCTATATTTAAATATTGCTTTATTGCCTTATACTTATGTTTGCATTAGGGTATGAATTTTTGATGAGATGAAAGCCAGCATGGAACTATTTTAGTACATAAGCAATGAAAGGATGAAGCCAGGCTGAGAGAAACCTCTTCGCTCAGTTTCTCTGTATCTTGCTGGGAAGAGTATTGCTCAGACCTGGGTGTGTCTGTGGGGGAAGGATGGAAGAATCTCATTTTCTGGAAATCTTTTTTGATGCTGTTCATAGCTGATCCAGACTGAGACTTAATAAAAGTAGCTTTCTATATGGCATTTAGATTCCCAGCAATGGTCATGCCACTGGGAAAACATATGACTTCAGTATAAATTGTCTGCTGTATATCAAGACTTTGCAATAAAAAATATATTGATGATAATAATATGCTGATGTAGAAGATGCCAATATTGGGCATGAGTTGATTTCCAGAAATAACATCCTTGGGTATTCAGAATACAACAATATCGCCTTGATAAAGCAAAGGCATGTCTAAAGGATATTTCTAGAATATTCTTCTATTCACTATGGTAACCAAGAGAATAACTATTTGAACACATAGATTTTATGTGTTCCCTCAAGTGTGCTAGAATATGAATCTATAGCCACACAAAGAGCAGAATCAGATTCTAGTCACATTTTCAGAGTGGATCTACTGTGGCTGGGAAGGTGCCAGAAATCCCAAAGTTCATCAGTCTAGCCACATTTTCCACTTGTGGGCTTGGGATTTCTTTGGCTGTTGCATGATGGCAATGCGAGTATGAAGAACATCTGTGTGTGTCTGAGTGGGTGGTCTGTGTGGCACTGTCATCTTGTTAAACATAAATAGGTTTCAGCCCAGTCAAGAGATTGGGATAGGAGATTCTGAATTTACCAATGGAATAGATAAGAAGTAGTTATTTATCCCATTACAAAGAGTTTTGCATAAAATATTACATACATTGTGTGAGTATAGAGAAATGTATGCTACCCAGTACTATCCTTAGGCTACATTATTATATACAGAAAAGTAAGCAGGTTGTGAGAGATTCACAAGATGATTTGCAGATTTCTTATATTTTTATCTGTATAAAGCCCAACCTCTTTTATTTGTACCACTCCTATAGCCTGTTCAATTGTGATTGTACTGTCAAACTTTGACAGCAAATTGCTTTTCTTCCAAATATGGCATTACATCACTACTTTGCCTGTTGCAACTTTGTCCAAAAATTTTTTAAAAATGCCCAGTCCAATTCTAAATTATGTATAGTAATTCATTGACAATGGATTTTGATAAGCAATTAGTATGTTCTTTGATGTATAAAGATAGACTTTCAAATCAGTTTTGTCCCATAGTACAAGTGTTGGAGAAGATTCCTGCAAAGAAGATCATCTTGAGAATCCCAGATCCTCTGTACTTCCAATAAAATGCTAAATGTACATTTTATGTTTTATATATGAATAATCTCCATGCAGTTACCATATCTATAACGATCAGGTGTTACTCTTTCTCTCTCTCTTTTGCATTTGCATTCCTTAGTCCTGGATTTCAGTAAACTGCTATTTTACTGAAGACATGGTTTGCCCAGAGATAGGAAAGACTATTGCCTTGAATTTGGTTGTCAGTTCTGGTAAAATTAGACAGCTGCAACAGCTAAATGGACCAGTGAACTTGGTATCAGTCAGATATAGAGTTAAACAGTGTTTTCGGAGTATTGCATACCTCTCATTAGGCCATGCTGGCTGGGGATTATGGAAGCTGTAGCCAAAAATACCTAGAGGCACCTAATTGTCTAAGCCTGTTTTCAAGTATTATTAAATTCAATAGCATTTATTGCACATACTGTATTTATCACCTGTGAGATTTCTTTTAATCTTTCCATGTTGTGCGTGCCTTCAAGTCAGTGTAGACTCCTGGCAACTGCCTGGACTCCCTGCAGTTTTCTTGGCAAGATTTCAGAAGTGTTTTGCCACTGCATCCTCCCTAGTGCTGAGAGTGACTGGTCCAGGATCACCTAGCTGGCTTTGTGCCTAGGCAGGACTAGAACTCACGGTCTCCCAGGTACCCACTACACCAAACTAGCTTTTTCTTTCCATGTTACCCAATCATAATAAATTTTGGCCTGTTTCCTGGACTGACTTCACACAATGCATTAAATAATTAATAATTATTGCAAATAAATAATTATGTAATGCATTGACCTTTTGTTTATACAATTCATTTCTCATTCGATTTTCTTTTATGTAATACAGCATTTTCCCCAAGTATACAGATAGTAGAAACCCTTCAACAGCTTTGATCTTCATAGAACTGGAAGGGCACAGTATAGTGAGGCATTTACATTCAGTCCAGAAATCAAATCCGTTTCCAACTGAACCCACACAGTAAAAAGGCATCCTTTTCTGAGTGACTGATTTCACTCTGACTGCTAGGAGGTTTTTCCATAACATTCAGTCAGAAATTGCCTTCATTGTTAAGGGACAGCTGAAATAGGTTGAATAAATATTAATAAAAACTCAGAAGTTTTGTGCTCAAATTAATTTGTTTCACATTTTATATGTTCCATTGATTGCAATGTGTGAACATGTTATCCTGTCTTTTGTTTTTGTTCTGAAAAACAATTCTTTTCCCAACAGAATACTCTTGAGGCATAATTTTTCTGGCCCAGATACTTCCTTTTTGTGCATTGTTGTTGGTTTTTGAAAGGAAGAAAGATAAAGAAGACAGCTGTCTTTGCATCTTATTGCTGTCACTATTTCAAGATGCCCAGGGCTACTGAAAGCCATTAATACTTCAGCACTTAGGCATCTTCCTACAGTCCAGAAAGGATCTCCTTCAAAAGGAATAACAATTCTAGCTGAATAGATCTCTCTTAATTATGTCTGGCTCTATGGGATTAAACAAAAGTGATTGAAAGATGAACCATTGTACTTGAGCCTTCAATGGCAGTGTTAAAAGTGCCAGAATGAAGTACTGTAATGTCTGTTGGATGATAAAATACTGTAACGTTGCAATATTTATTTTGTATCCAGGGAATATATTAGAAGCACATCTGCAGCTAGTGCTAAATCAAGCAATCCTGCCAAAATATCCAGGCCCTGTGAAACCTCCTTTGATCAACTTAAAAGTTCTCTTTTTTGTCACCAAATTGGTTTCAAGATGTTTCTCTCTGCTGTTCCAATTAGGAATATGTATGGATGGCAAACTAGAGAGAGGTGTTTTGGTAATAGAATTAATGGATTAATGCTGTGCATAATCAGGTCATGGTGATTTATTCAACAAGACATAGTTTTAAAAGTTTGTTCTAGTTTATGTATGAAATGAACCATTATTTCACCACATTCAGCTAAGCATGAGTGACAATCATCAGGGAAAAGCATCAAGTAACCCAGGTATTTACAGTTTGATTTTGTCTTTGTTCTTACAGGTGTTTTATATCTTTTACATTTTATTTACTAGTGCAGATGTTTCTATTGTCTTCAGTTTTATGGTTTCATTTTGTGTTTCCTATATGAGTTGCTTTTGCAAAGATAGTCAGAACAGCTTATAAATATTAAATATTATGAAGCAAAACTTTCTTCTTCTTTACTAGGTATTCTTGGCGACATCAAATGCGAGAATTTAAGAGTGAATATCGAGTTGTGGCCTTGGATTTGAGAGGTTATGGAGAAACAGATGCTCCTGTCCACCGAGATAATTACAAGCTAGATTGTCTGATTACAGATATAAAGGATATCTTGGAGTCTCTTGGTGTGTGAATAGCAGCCATGCTGCCCAATTTATAATAATCCTGGAAAAGGGAGTAGCTAGATGATAATATATTTCCTTTAACAAAGTCCTTTTTGAGGTGATTGTTGATGTGCATGTATATAGCATATATTGTTTTCTCACTGTAAATTTAGTTCACACAATTTTTTGTTTCTTTTTTCTGTTTTTAAAATCTGTGGTTTTTTAGCTATTTAACTGATTTTGTACATCCAGTGCTCGCATGCCAATGCTTGAATGGGTGCAGAATGATCTTTCCAAACAACAGAGCTCTAGAACTTCATTGAGTGGAACCACTCATGCTATGAACTGGATGCCATATTTTTCCGTCAATAAGATGCCCCCATGTACAAGACGACCCCCACTTTTCCAACCCAAAATTAAGAAATCAATATTTTAAAGATAGTGCAGAACACATTTTTATTTAGTAATTAGTTAACATTGACCTGATACACTCGGTGGGAGGAGGTCCAAACCGTCTCTCTGCAGCTCTATTTCCATGCTCTTTTGCATAACTGATTACATTCAAGCACGAGTGAAATTGCCGATAGCTTGTCTCTGCAAACAGCCTTCCTCTAATTGGTTTGTTCAGCATCAGCTGACGCCAGTTACATAAGGCTCATGATTGGAGGAAGTCTGTTTGCAGACTGAAGCTATTTCACTTGTGATTGGAGGCTAGCAATAGGAGGAAGCCTGTCTGCAGAGACAAAGTATGGGCAGTTTTGCAACCGCGCGGTTCTCTCCTCGGCTGACTTCCTTGAATAAGACGCCCTTCAATTTTTAGGGTAAGGATTTTAGAAAAAAGTATCGTCTTATAGTTGGAAAACTATGGTAATCCTGATGTAGACTGAAGGGGTGGACAATTTTATTCCCCTTGCAATTTGCTATGTTCTTGAAAATGAGCTCTAGCACTTTGGGCTGAGGGGAAAAGAGGAACAGGCAAATACAACCTCATTACCTCTTCCCATAGTGGGGAAGTTCTGCTAGATCCTGGTTTTCTCCCCCAAAGGAGGAAGCCTTCCCCCCCCCCAAAAGGTCAGATTTTATGCAAGTTAATCTCTGTTTAGCCAAAAATAAAACAAAAAGAGTTGGAATGCATTTGCTAATTGGAATGCAGGTTAGAGAAAATACCTGTAACACAATAATTACATTTATTTTGGGTCAAAATCTAATTTAGTGCAATCTCACACTTTAGAATAGCATTCTCATTGGGCACATGTAATAAATCATAAGGTTAGTGTGATATGGCTGTTCTGATGTGCTTGCTACACAGCTATCAAATCACCCATGACAATTCCTCCCACCCAATAAAACGTAAACTGGAACATTTCTCCAAGCTCTACAATTATGGTAACGTTCAGTCTGTACACAGATACATACCCATCGTGTATTTTCTTTCAGGATAAGCAACATAAAAAGTGCAGAAAAAGAGTGAGAAGTAGTTGTTATGAGGGCAAGAGATAAGAGAAAACATAAGGAAACCAACTAAGGCTAAATTTAACTAAAGGTTCGTCCTCACATACTACTAACCATGGCATGGAGATGGCCTGCTCTTTTTACAAGTAATATTTGCACAGTCACCTTTGATTTATTCCTAGCCTACCACAGAGGCAACTTAAATTGATATTTAGCTGCTCTGCATTTAAATTAATGTTTTTCTTCTTATTTTGATATATATCTTCCCATATACATGATCTAAAATGCTTCACTGATAGTGTTGCTGATGACATGGCCAAGGGCTGGGATTTGCCCAGCTCCTATTGATCATTTGAGGCTTAGGGACTTCTGCTGCCCATCATCTGCTTTGGTCAATTGACATTTTCACATAATATATTTTAGTAAGATAGGTAAGGTATAGACTTGGTTATCAGCCTTAACTGTGCCTGTGCGCAAACTTTCCTCTTAATTTTAAGAGATGTAGTAGTCAGTTTAGACACATTTTAGCCAAGATGCCACAAGTCCAATCAAAGTCCAGTTTTACCCCAGTATTCTCATGCTATTTTATGCAAGTGAGGATCCCTAATTTAAAGACTATCTTTGAAGCCAATATACTGTTGCCCGCAATCTGCCAGCTAAGAAGCACATGCAGTGTACTGCACACTCAGAACATTTTATTGAGATAATAATAGTCTAAGGCACGTGTTTCATGCCTGAGTAAATCCTAATATCTTTAACTGTTCAGCAGACCTGAAAATGTGGTAGATAATGATTTTGCAGATTTTTTAAGAATGTCATTAATAAAATACTGAAATATATTTCTTTTAAAAAGTTACAATTAAATCTCACCACAAACTTGCCAGATCTATACTTACAGTCCCATAAAATAAACGTCTCTGGCATACTTAGATACATTTAATCAAATAATGACATTTTCTTTTTTTAATCATATGAAAATAGCTGTATCCAGACTATCCGTTTTTGCTACTTGAAAGTTCACATTTCTCTTGATCTAACTAAATCGCTGAGCTGTGCTTAAGGAGTGGTGGCACTGAGCTAAGCAAAGCAGAGATAAGAGAGGAACAATATAGTTGGAGGCAGACTAGAAAGGAATGGTGGCATAAACAGTCTTAATGTACTGCCACTGCAGCTTGAAACAGTTATCATGCATTATTTCTTGAATTAACAACATTCAAGGTCCTATAAAAACTTAGGCAAAATATAATCGCCCAAATAATATAAAATGCTGCAACGTGTTGTAAATTAACATACTTTAGTGATCAGATTCGTATTATTGTTTAAGCAATATGCAAAGACTCATCTGAAATAAACTTAGACTTTTTTCTTACTGAATTAGATCATGATTAAATCAGAGGTTACATCTGATATGATGTGAGTAAATTTTTGTAACTAATTAATATTACTTCAGCTTTTTCTACTTTTTTTTTTTGCAAACCATTTTTAAAACCTGCTGGTAAAGCGGGATTATAAATGTTCTCTGGCTACAGAGGAAGGAAGTGGAAATTTCAGGCACGTTACAAAACTGACTTGAAATTTCCCACCTTGTTCTTGTTATGTTGTTAGCTATGATTTTTGAAAAGGTTTATTTATAGATCACCTAAGCCTGGTGATATAAATCATTTGCCGGGAACGGCGGGGGGGGGGGGGGGCGGGGAAATGTGAGATATTCTTTGCAAGTATACTGCAAAATCCACTGTCATTTCCTTTGATGTGATAATTTATTTGGGCGTAACTGTTGATAAACATCTGTCAAAAATCTATTTTTAAATAACAGGATACAGCAAGTGTGTGCTGATTGGTCACGACTGGGGTGGAATGATTGCTTGGCTAGTTGCTATTTGCTACCCAGAAATGGTGACAAAGCTTATCGTTGTTAATTTTCCGCATCCCTCTGTTTTTACAGGTGAGTTTAGAGGATAAGCTGCAGAATTTCTTATATAGGTGATCCATTGTCATGTGTAGCATAAGATGTGCAGTGCAAATATTTTTTAAAAATAGGAATTTGTATTTGGCCATCATCATTTATATATGTCCTACACTTACTTCAAGTAGCTTAAATTGGGGGTCTGAGAGGATGACTGGTCCAAAGTCACTAGTCCAAAGCTGTGTGGGGATTTGAAGCTGTATCTGCCTGGCCCTAATACAACAACCATAAGCAGGAAATTATTTGGTTTAGCAAACTGGAACAAACTAAACAGGAACGAAATATACAGGACTACTAACAGCAATCTGGCAAAATTTCCCTGGCTCAGCACAAACTTGTACCGTACATATTGCTCTCTCTCATAATTGCTTGAATGTTCTGAAAAACTACAATTTAAACTACAATTAAAAACTAAAAGACCCTATCTACAGTACTTGGAAAAGATACAGAAATGTACAGTACTTTAATTTCTCCAGGTTATGTTTGCCTCTGCTTCCTGATTAGTAGCTATGTATGTCTGCATTTGTGTGTGTATATAAAAATGTTCAACTATGTGGGGGGGGGGGGGGGGATGAGAGTATAAATGCACTGAAAAATGTCCTTCCCTCCAGATGTGCCAAGACTGTAGTTCCCAGAATACTGAAGGGGAATTCTAGGAACTGCCATCCAAACACATCCAGAAGACACGAGATCAGGGGAAGTTATTTTAGGGCCTATGAATCCTATCACCAACTTTGGGATCTCACTGATCTCACAGGGTGGTTGTTGTAGGGAAAATTGGAGGCAGGAGTATTAGGTATGTTTGCTGCCTTGAGACATACATACATACATACATACATACATACATACATACATATATTATAACAGCACACTAGAAGGAAGGAGAAAAAAGTTGAAACAATGAAGCCAAGTAGATGATTAGGATGATGATGATTAGATTTTTATCCCATTTATATGGGATAAAAATCTACTCCTCCTCCTCCTCCTAATCATTTACTTGGCTTCATTGTTTTGACTTTCTTCTCCTTCCTTCTCCCAGTTTGCTGTTATAATCTACCTTTCCCAGCCTTGCTGCCTTTCAGTAGTCTTCAGCTCCAGAATTCTCAGTAATGGTGATGCCTTCTGGAAAATTCTGGAGTGGAAATTCATGTATCTGAAAGGGTCTCCCTGTTGGGGAAGTCTGGTGTAAATTTTGTATCTATTAGCTATTTTTTTTTCCATTCATAAGAATATCTATAGATCACAGCTATAGAACTTAGTTTCTGAGAGATTTGCCCTATCTCTCAAATGGCAAATCTTTTCCAGATGAAATTGCAATCTCTTACTATTCTTTCCAACTCAACATAATGTTGAAACTGTATTATGAAAAGGCACTTGGGACTTTGTCCATCTATCTATCAGCAGGATAACTCTGAAAACTGAACACAACAGAACCAAGTTCAGTAAAATGGGCAAATTTAGCAAAAGAAATATTGAGTGCAAAAATGGTCCAGGTCCAGCTTGGGGATAGAGGGAAAAATGTTCCAGAAAAAAATCCCCCAATGCTTCCCTGTGGGAGAGGTATTTAGACAGCAGTTGAGAATGGTTAAACAGGACATAATCCAGATTAAGATTTTATGTTTCTCTCCCAACCCTTTTTGATTCTTCCTATTTCCTCATCACCTTTATCTTCACTATCAGTTCCTTAAAAAGGTCCTGTACAGGATCTCAGTGTGCTAAATTAAAGCACTCACATTTCAGCTCTTCTTGCTTCTCTAAGAAGAAAGGTATTTGATCTATGAGTCAGGGATGCAATCTTGAATATAGTAAGAATAAGCTGCACTGAATATAACTGGATTTGCATCTTTGTAAATATGCACATAATTGAGCTGTTCACATTAAGAACTTCTCATTATAAAAGATTATTAGAATTGAACATAATACAAAGACCATAGTTTCTCATTTTTAACTCATGGTTTTCTTTTTAAGAATACATTCTGCGGCATCCATCACAAATGATTAAATCTGCCAACTACTATTTCTTCCAAATGCCATGGTTTCCTGAACTTATATTTACAATAAACGATTTTAAGGTGAGTATGCTTAGAGAATGGGTTACATGCGCTACTGAAGGAAAAACATGCAGATGTGAAAGGTATGCTTTTAATATTTTGTTGTTGTTGTTGTTGTTGTTCAGTCGTTAAGTCATGTCCGACTCTTCGTGACCCCATGAACCATATTGCGCCAGGCCTTCCTATCTTTCACTGCCTCCCTGAGTTTGCTCAATTTCATGCTCATTGCTTCAGTGATACTATCTAGCCATCTCATCCTCTGCCGTCCTCTTCTCCTTTTGCCTTCCATCTTTCCCAGCATCAGGGTCTTTTCCAAAGAGTCCTCTCTTTGCATTAGGTGACCAAAGTATCTGAGCTTGAGCTTCATTATCAATCCTTCCAATGAGCAATCAGAGTTGATTTCCTTTAAGATTGACTGGTTTGACCTCCTAGCAGTCCAGGGGACTCTTAAGAGTCTTCTCCAGCACCACAGTTCAAAGGCGTCAATTCTTCGGCGTTCAGCCTTCTTTATGGTCCAGCTCTCACAGCCATACATTACTACTGGAAAAACCATAGCTTTGACTATGCGGATCTTTGTCAGCAAGGTGACGTCTCTGCTTTTTAATATGCTATCTAGGTTTACCATAGCTTTCCTCCCAAGGAGCAAGCGTCTTTTAATTTCATGGCTGCAGTCTCTGTCTGCGGTGATCTTGGAACCCAAATAAATGAAGTCTGTTACTGCTTCCATTTCTACCCCTTCTATTTGCCAGGGATTGATGGGTCCAGATGCCATGATCTTAGTTTTTTTAATGTTGGGTTTCAAGCCAGCTTTCGCACTCTCCTCTTTCACCCTCATCAAGAGGCTCTTTAGTTCTTCTTCACTTTCTGCCATTAGGGTGGTATCGTCTGCATATCTGAGGTTATTGATGTTTCTCCCTGCAATCTTAATTCCGGCTTGTGATTCTTCCAGCCTGGCATTTCTCATGATGTACTCTGCATATAGGTTAAATAAGCAGGGTGACGGTATACAGCCTTGTCGTACTCCTTTCCCTATTTTGAACCAATCGGTTGTTCCATGACCGGTTCTAACTGTTGCTTCTTGGCCCATATACAGATTTCTCAGGAGACAGGTAAGGTGGTCTGGTATCCCCATCTCTTTAAGAATTTGCCACAGTTTGTTGTGATCCACACAATCAAAGGCTTTTGCATAGTCAATGAAGCAGAAGTAGATGCTTTTCTGGAACTCTCGTGCTTTCTCCATGATCCAGCGAATGTTGGCAATTTGATCTCTAGTTCCTCTGCCTCTTCGAAACCCAGCTTGTACATCCGGTAGTTCTCGGTTCACGTACTGCTGAAGCCTAGCTTGTAGGATTTTGTGAAAGGTATGCTTGATGCAGATGTGAAAGGTATGCTTTTAATATTTAACATTCATTAAAATATTTGACTTAAAATGCACACATTAAATGTTCTTTTTGTGGCATGTGGGTATGAATTATACGCACAAAGCCACGTTTGCTCTTCTTTTATTTGAGAGTAAGTTTGATTAAATTCAGTAGCCTGTACTCAGTCTGTCCTCTGGATTACTGCAGTATGTTCTACATGAGTCTCCCCTTGAAGGAGCGGGGGTGGGGGTGCTGTGGGCAGGCACTCCAGAGCACGGGCAGGCAAAAAGCAGTGGGAGTGACTTCCAACCGCTTGCCGGCTTCCCCATTGACTTTATTTGTGGGAAGCTGGCAGGGAATGTTGGAAATCACAATTATGTGACCACGGCGACATAACTGCGAGCCAGGCACCAAGTTCCCGGATCGCAATCAGGTGACCATGGGGATGCTGTAACAGCTGGAACTCCAAGGTCTAGATGTAGGTCCCCCTTGTTCAGTGCTGATGTAACTCTGAACAGTCGCTGAACGAGTGGTTATAACCCAAGGACTACCTTTACTTACAAGAACTTTAATGTGAAGTTTTAATAACTACCTATGAAGTTTCTAATTCTAGTGCTGAGTTAAAAAATCCTGACAATTTCCTCTGGAGCTGCAGGGCAGGTTGTTTCCCACCGGCAAGAACTCTTGCTTTGTCCTGGTTCCTCCTCACCCATCCTTCCTGGAGGATTCAAGGGATTGTTTTGCCCTTTCTCCACACAATGGGTTTTTTCTTCCCAACAAACAAATGCAATGACATTAGGGTGGAGAGGGCAAACAATATTTGCATTCTCTCTTAGACTAATTGGAGAGAGCGCTACTGGACAACTATAGATTCCATGGCAGCCAATGCTGAAGACTCCTGTAGGCAGCACAAGTGCAATTCTGAGGGTTTGGGCTGAAACCAGCTGCTGTGTGGAAATGTCCTTATTTTTTTCAAAACCAACATATTTCTGCAAACCTTGAAAGTCTGTTGAAACTGCTGATATCTTTCCTTTGTGTGGTTACACTTTGATTGCATTAGCACTCAACCCTTAATAATTTGGGGCAGCTTTTAATATCTTTTATTTATTTGCTTATATATTGATACAGGTGTTGAAAAACTTCTTTACCAGCCATTCTAGTAGAATTGGAAAGAAAAGCTGTGGGTTAACAGCAGAAGACATTGAAGCTTATCTTTATGTATTTTCCCAACCAGGAGCATTAACTGGTCCCATTAATCACTATCGAAATCTTTTTAGGTCAGTTCCTCTTATTGCATCAAACTAATAATTCCATTTTATTTTTCATAGGTACATTGTTGCCTTCAGGGCTATCTGGATTTTGATGATATAGATTAATAGTGAATAAAGACCCTGATCATGTGCTATGGCCCTTTAGTGCAGCATGCTGTGTCGTGTGGCCAAGTCGATGGATGTGGGTAATTCACAAGTCTGAACTAAGCATGATAGTCCCCTCCACTGTCAATTCTGAGCAATCAGTGTATTTGTATACTTATACATCCTGATATTAATATTGCCATGACATACAGATAGTCCTCGTTTAGCAACCACAACTGGGACTGGCAACTTGGACATTAAGCGAAGCAGTCACTAAGTGAAACCACAACTGTGCTTATGATCTTACTTCAGCTTTCCTTTGCTTTATACACCTGTGAAGGTCGTAAATGCAAGGATTGGTTGTAAATTTACTTTTTCATCACTGAAATAACTGCAAATGGTGCTGTACAAGGATTCCATAGAAGCTTAATGGAATCTTCTTAATCTCATATACAACTAAGGGCCAAAACACTTGCTGCTAAAAGTAAAAATAATTTTCAGATCACCACTAAATAATTCTAAAATGCAAAGTCCCTGAACCAGATCTATCGCATGCATTAGTTAGTTTCCTTGGGGAGAGATTTGTTCAGTTTACAGTACAGTGAGAATGCAAGTGCACATCTGCATCTATTTTAGCTACAGATGCAAACTTTCTTCCGTGTTTTCAACTGGAGTGACTAATGTGAGTTATAATCAAACTGAACTTTTTCCTCATAATTTTTTTTTAAATTTTCTTTTTAAAGTTGTCTGCCTCTACAGCATCATGAAGTCACCATGCCTACTCTGTTGGTATGGGGAGAAAAAGATCCTTTTATGGAGGTTGAGATGGCAGAAATTACAAGGATTTATGTAAAAAATCAATTTCGACTTACTGTCCTGTCTGAAGCCAGCCATTGGCTCCAACAAGATCAGCCTGACATCGTGAACAAGTTGATATGGACTTTTCTAAAAGAAGAGTCAAGAAAAAGAGAGTGACACTTTTGACAGCACAACTGAAATGTTAAAAGATCAAAGTTAAATGTGATCAGGGCCACATTAACAGCAAAATGTTAGATTGAACTATGCTAGAGAAAATGTTTTCAATGTACTGTATATACTAATGCCAATGTTCTTACCAGGGTGGTGTAAGACTATGTAACATTAATGTTGGTTTTACCTGTATTGTGTATTTTGCACATGAAACACTTGCCTTAAAATGTTTGTGCTTGTACAGTAAGGAACTCATAGAAAGTTGCTTAGTTTTGGTTACTTACTTGCTTTAAGATGTGTGGTGCCTTTTATGAATTTATAATTATCTCAGTGCAGGGGTACCAGTTGTAAAAGAAATAATTATGGGTAAGATGATCAATTTTCATTCTACTGGTTGGAATTTTTTAAACTATATTTTTATCATTAAAAATGTCAACAGATCTTTTGACCTATGTATAATTTTAGAAGTCTAAAAAATGTTTGGGCACACTGGAAATCAATCAGATATAATCATAATAAATTGATTGCTTCTTGTGCAGTGGTATAAATTTTAAAAATCTAAGGTGTGTGCACACAGTATTTCAAAAACTAAAATAGAAAATGAAGAACTGCAATCATGACTTATGTATCCTAGTCTTGTTCTAATAAACTGCAACTGGCATTGTGCCCTGTACTTTCTTTTTATCGTGAAATTTCTGTATATATGAGAGAAGAGGTAGACCATTACCAATCCATTAAAAATTAAGAGTTTATTTGTATGGTCACTATCACAATTACTAGCTTATCTAATTTATTGCTACCATTTTTGTCTTTTATTTTTAAAAATAAATGGAAAGATTTCTTGAGACAACCAGTTAAGACTATAAGTCTTAAATGGAATTTTCTAGAAAATAAGTCTTAACTGTGTTATCTACACATCTTTATGACCAGTCTAAAAACATGACACATAATGAAAGACAGAGACATTTACATTCTAATGGTATATATCTAGAACAAATTTTGAAGTAGTTTTTCTCAGACTGTTCAAAACTTGTTTGGAACTTAATGCAAGGAGTAGCTAGGCTCAATTCTAAGATAACTGAGGACATATTCATGGACACTGGAAGTTCAAGATTTCTTAGCTAAAGTGAGAAATGAATCTTTCTGGTGATGTTGCTGTGGCATCTCAAGTTGCAACTTTACAGTTGGAACTAACAATAGCTGACAGCTTTTCCCATCCTTGCTACCTCCACCTCTTAGAGACAGGATCAGTCACCAAACCTTGTAAGTGCAGGAGTAAAAACATTCAAATTAGTTTCTGTGTGTCTATTGGTTGCATTTCATGGGCCTTGCCATGGTTCTCCTTTGCATAGTTGATCCTCACTGCCTTTCAAGCTAGGTGATGGACAAAAATCCTTTTGAACCTGACGATGGGACGACTACCTAATGTAACTTTATCACAATGTAGCAATGAATTCCCATACTCAGTAACTTTTATTCCATGGTCACATTCATCCGGTATTGCCTTTACCAATGGATTATTTACGCTGTGTGTGTGTACACACACACATACACACTTCATACAGCTACATATGCTCTCACGTCGTGCCTTTCCGTGCTCATTTTCTTTCCGCGTCCAGCTCCGTTTATACAGATCCTTTCTGTTCCACTTCATCAAGATCTGGATTTCAGCTCTACTACCCAGATCCTCCGGACAGTTGCTCCAGCAATTCTACGAAGCAACAGCTTCCTCCGTGCGTTCCAAAGAATGGTAAACAAATGGAGGCGGCGCTTTAGCCATTCCTTTTAAGACGGCGCGCCGCGATTGGTCTAAGGCTCTCCGCTTTGCCCAATGAGAATGAAGAAGTGGGATCGTCTTTGGCACCACTCCGATAGAACGGGTTTCCGGCGTAGATGAAACTGCTGCTCCTTCCAAGCCGTTCCCAGCTTGAGCAAAGCGTGAGCGCCGTAAAAACGAAGCTGTCCGGGCGTAGGGGAGGGAGATAAAGGGAAGCGTTGGTGGAAGCGTGATTCCGGCATCCTTCAAAGGCCGGTTTTCAGCGGCGTTGGGACCGTCTGCTTATGAGTAAGCCCCGCCACGGGCGTGACTCACTCTGTCTCCAAGCCGAACGATCTTATGCTTCCCCACCGCCAGCTGGTTCTTAATTCATGCCATGGCGCGTTGTGGGGGGGATTCAGTCTCCAGGGGCTCTGGAGGGCCCTGGGAAGAAACGAGAAGAAAAGGCGGCGAGAGGGGTTCCTCGGAGAGGCGGAGGCTGAAGGAGTTGGTGGCTGAGCAACTGAGGCGCGATATGGAAAGGTAAAAGCCAGGATGTCGCTGGGACGCAAGCTGTTTTGCCCGTTACACCTTCACGAAAGGAGGTCTGCGAAACCCACGTGGGTTTGTCACTGCAGAGTCGAAATGGAAATGTGGATTTGCGTGGAGTCGCGGGGGCTGAGCGTCCGCGGGGCCAAATGCGTATGCACGTGCAGTCAGTAAACACGACATCTACCTGTGGTTTTCTTTTTAATTTTTCTATCCACCTTTCCACGCACCCAAGTACGGAAGACATTGTTGGAGGAGAGTCAGGAGTCGTCTGGTAGCACCTTTTCCGACTTAAATCTGTTAGTTCGAAAAGATGCTATCAGACTCCTCCTGACTTATTGCCAAGTCCCAAAGGCAATCCTGTTATGCAAATTAAAAAGCAAAAATAAAAGCAATATGCTAGTTCCAGTATCTACCTAGAACAAGTCCTAAAGCAACTCTGGTATATAGTATTGCTGTTGCTTTGGAATTATCTTCTGTTATAGAAATAGCTTGTGTCACAGGAGGGTTGGTTGAGGGTGTTTGGTTTCTCCCCTCTTGCCCCTCCTGTGGAAGAAAATGTGGTATCTTGAAGATTAAGTGAGGAAAAAAATGCTAGTTGAAAGAATATTGGGTTCAGGTATGGTGGCTCTGCTGCCACCATACAGAAAAGCAAATGGTTTATCTCTGTGCTTGGCAACCAACTGTTGCTAAGGCATCAAGGGCCACTTTCCTCAAAAGGGAGATAATTCCTCAGTAGTGCAGTCTCTGAAAACAACAAGACGCCCAGGGGAGCCCCCAAAGCACAAGACAATGACAATAGTACCTTCCTGTGTGTGTTTCTCAGCAACTGACATTTGGAGATACCCTGAACTATACACTTCCATCTTACAGCCTTAGGAAGTGAAGTGTGCAGCAGAAGTAGAATAGCACATCAGTAAAACTTCACAGTGGTCAACAAATTTTGAGGAATGTTGACCATGTTAAAGGCCTGATGAGAAAAAGACTAGTAGAGTTTTATATATAAGATTTGGTATAAGATGGGTACTTGTATGGAAGAATAGTTGGGTTCACCAATCTATATGAAATGGTATTTGGCTCATCATCAGAGCACATAGCTTGGTTCACATGGAAGCTGGTGTTCTGTAACAGTTCCAGAACATTGAGGTCATATATTCAAAGTTTTTTGTACATATGGCATGTTTGGAATTTTTAGAAAATGTGGGAATTCTCACATCAAGAGCATGGCCAGTCACAAAATATTACTTTGCCAAAAAACATACTGGTGCAGTTCCTCCCCACCATCCTTTCTATCACTTCACCCTAACTCTGGCTTTTTGCTCCATCATGGGCAGAAACATGTCTGGAAATAAAGGTCGTGCATTAGGGCTTGGCTTTGTGGCCTGCTCGCTTCCCATTTAATTTCTTTATGAGAAAGAATCTAAAATGAAATAATTCACCTGAAAGGCACCAAGATGAAGGTGGCACTCTTTGGCTTAAAAGATTTAGGCTCAACCCCCTGGAAGCTAGCAGATAGTCTCAGTGGTAGAAAATCTCAAACCCTGAAACTAGCTTGAGTTGGCCATGTTTTGGGACACCTATAAAGGCCATCATAATTTTAAAAATTGAGAAATTATTTTTGTCTCTTTTTTATACCTTTTTATTGCTTTTTAAAGGCAAATTTGCTATTAATTTACTTTTAAAAATGCAGATGCATACAGTATAACAAGAAAGGTTGCCCTAATATCACCTTTCCTTAGCAGGTAGAGATTTCTCAAGAAAGACAGAAAAATAGAGGGGGATATCAAAAGGGCATGCAGCAATAAACAAGTTGGAGGTGTTTTGCCTAGAGTGAGGAAGACTTGATTGATTTAAGGCTCTTTGCTGCCCCAATAAGAATGAAGAAACAGAGGAGGTTTCCAGCATGGATAAAGCTGCTACTGGTTTTAATGCATTCACTGCTTGAGCAAAGTGTGACCAGCATAAAGGTGAAGCAATCTTCACACAATCTATTTGTGGCAGAACTAGAAAAGAAGAAACATTTGAAAATATACATTAGAATTCCTGCCCCAAATAGTCTCTTATTTGACAAGAGACATAAAATCCCCTCCAAACACTATTTTTCCTCTTTGTTTTCTGGATTTTCACCTTACCATGCAAGCTCATTCAACTAAATCCTCTAGAATTTATTTTTCTTGCTGTGGAGGTTTCTCATAGCCATAACCATTCCTAGATCAGGAGGCCCTACTTACAGCCATTCATGCCTTGGTCACCATGAGTTGATGGCAACTCATTATACTGGGGCTGCCCTAGAAGACCACTTTGAGTAGTTAAGAGTGCCTTCTGCTTTGCCTGAAGAATGCCACCACCATAAGAGCTGCCCCGATTGCCAGTTGGCTTCTGGATGCACAGATGTCACATTTAAAGCCCTACATAGTGCAGGACCTGGATCTCTGTGGGACCATCTCTCAGCAGTTTTTGCTTATCCAATAAGAACTAGTAGAGAAAGAACCATTTGAATCCCTTCCTTGCTGTCTGTAGCTACCCCTCTCTTTTGGAATAGTGTTCCACTAGAAGTCACATTCACACCAAATCCTGTTGGCATTCAGGAAAGCCATTAAGACCTAGATGTTCTACAGAGCCATTGGGGATTGATGGTATGGCAGAATCCTTCTCTGAGTAGGCTATTGTTGCTGCAAGGGCTGTTTTCCTCAGTGTGTCAATGGCTAGGAAGTTGATTGCTATTGGACTTGAGGTTTTGTTTGTTTTTTTAATTATTTCTATTTTCTTTTTATATCATTTGTAAGCCATGCAGAATTGGCATATACATCACAGCAAGATAAGATACTGCAGCATGTTGCAACCTGCAAGCACCCTTTGTCTTATTCGTGAAGTCATTTCTATTCTATTGCAGACTTCTTGAAGAAGAAATCCAAACTGACATCACTTTCTGTGTTGGCAATATGCTGTTCAAAGCTCACAAGGCAGTACTTTTAGCAAGAGTTCCAAACTTCTTTCTTCATGTTGTTGGAAGACATTTAAATACTTGTAACACCTGTGAAGCTTTAAATCTGGAACATTTGGAACCTTCTGAATTTAAAACTTTCCTGCAGTAAGTTTCTACTTATTATTTTGTGCTTTAAAATGCATTTCAAACTGAAATTATGATTGTTGTTTTGAGAGTTAAGAAATCTATTAAGTCACCCATTTATGCTATTCAGATTTCTTTTTCTACTGCAAAGATAGGTTTAACTTGTGGGTGGTCTATTAAGACACATGTTTTTATTTGTTTTTCGCTGTCCTACAGTTTCCTGAAGCATTATTTTCCAAATATTAACATTTAAATTTGAAAATATATCATGTCATACATATTCCAATGCTCCTCCTACTTGGTAGAATTTGGGTAAAAGTAGATTGTCTTACAGAGTGGTATCTAGATTGTTGATCTCAGCATAACTAAGGTAAATAGGTCTTTAAATGACTTGTGCCATACTAGCCCAAATGTGCCAAAGCTGACCAACACTGTTTTTATCATTAGCAGAGAATTCTGCATTTGGCACTGGTATGACTAAGTCTGTTAACCTGGTCTACTTTTCCTTCTCTTACTAAAAATATTATATGAAATCCATGATTGATGAAGTCATGACAGGCAGTAGAGATTAATATTTATAGGCCATCTGTTTATAATCATGGCACAGGAAAAATTATAATTTGGAATGTAAGAGGAGTAAATGATAAAGAACGTGAACTAAGAAATGAAGTAAAAATCATGTATGTATGTTTAATATTTTGAAGCTAAGTGAATGATGTAATAGATTTAAATGGAAGTGGTCTGCTCCTATGAGGTGGAGTTGAATACATGCATGTAAGTGAAGGTTGAATTATGAATGAAAAGGCTGAAATGTATGTCAGAGGGTATAAATTATTACCTAGATTGTATAAATCATTATTACCTAGATGTATAAAAGGAGGAATTCATATATTGCTGGTAAGTGCATATTACATTCCAGTGAATGGTGAGAATGAAAGAATCAGGGATGAGTACACCATTCTGAATGAATGGATTCTAGGGGAAAAGTTACACTTTTTGGTGACATGACTGTTTGGGTGGAAATGAAAAGAAAAGTAATTGGGACATCTGGAGACATAGAACCAGTGAGAATGTTGTCTCTGGGTAATTATCTGCATGGAGAAATGTCTGTTTTGAAAATGCAGTTTAAACTTAAGGTTGTTTTTTTTTTTAAGGGAATATGTCCAGCAAATCTCAGTCTAAAAGCATGGATAATTTGATTATGTATGAAAGATTAAGACAATTAGTGAAAGAGTCAAGGGTGAGGAGAGGTTCCGAATGGGGTACAGACCATCATTTGATAGTGTACAGAATGGATCGTGTGAAATAATGTATGTGAGGAAGAGGATAGAGATAAAGCGATGAGTGAAAGTAGAATTTTTGCCAGAAAAGAAAGTGAAGGCCCTGTATGAAATAATATTAGAAGACAAATTACTCTCCCGACAGAATGAATAGAAAGTAGGCACATGGAAAGATGATGTGGAAGCTGCTTTGAATGGAGTGAAAAGAATGTTGCAGAATGCCACAAAATGTAGGGAGCCAAGCTAATTGGAAGTATAGAAAATAATGCTTGGTAGAATAATGAAGTGGAGAAAGATGTAGATAAGAAAAACTACATATAGAAGAGAACAATTGCTGCAAAGAATGAGAGAAAGATGTTACATACAGGTAGTCCTTGTTCAGAACCACTCATTCAGTGAACATCCAAAGTTACGACAGTGCTAAATGAGGAGACTTATGACTGGTCCTTGTTGTTGTAGCTGTTGCAGCATCTCTGCAGTCATGTGACTGTGATTCAGGCAATTGGCAGCTTGCAGCTACGACATCGCAGCATTCCACAGTCAGGTGATCACCATTTGCGACCTTCATCACCAACATGTGGCAAACAAAGTCAGTGGGGAAGCTGTCCAGAGGTCACAAATGGCGATCATGTGATGTGCCTAACACAGGATTCGCCTAATGATGGCAACTGGGACTGCCAGAACGGCTATCGTAAGTCGGCACAGTCATGTGACCTTGTGCTTTACAACTGTGTCATTTAGTGACAGAGTTCCCGGTCCCAATTACTGTTGTTAACCAAAGACTACCTGTAGTGTGTTTGACATTATGTGAAGATTGTATCCATGCCTGACAATTGGAAGACTCATTGTAGTTCTCCTGTAGAAAGAGAAAGCCAACAAGAGTGAGTGCAAGAGCTACTATTTTTAAACTATGCTTGGGTGTTCAGGAGAATTGTGATTCTTACTTCTTGTACCCTTTCAAGAAACAAAATCTGGGAAGTGCCACACAGAGATATTAATGTGTCTTAACTTTTTTATGCAGATGATGCTGTGTTAGTTGAATAGCTACATGAATTTGAGATATGTTGCAACAAGGATTATGAGTCTGAAAATTAATATATTGAATACCAGAATCGTTTGGTATTTGGCAAGAAAATAGCTGCTCTTGATACTGTCAACCACAGCATTCTTCTGGGCCACTTGGAGGATGGAGGGGCACTGTTTTACAGGATTTCTGCTACTTCCTGAGTAAGTGGGTCCAGTTGGTGGTTGCAAGGGGAAGAGGACAAGCCTTTAGGCATTCCAATACAGGTAGTCCGTGTTTAGCAACCACAACTGGGACTAGCAACTTGGTTGTTAAGCAAAGCGGTCGCTAAGTGAAACCACAACTTAGTTTATGATCTTACTTCAGCTTTCCTTTGCTTTACAGATCTGCGAAGGTTATAAATGCAAGGATTGGTTGCAAAGTTACTTTTTCATCACTGTCATAACTGCAAATGGTCACTGTATGAGGCAGTCACTAAATGAGGACTACCTGTATGGGGTAGCCTAGGGCTCAGTTCTTCTCTTTATCCTATATAGCATCTACATCAAGCTGCTAGAGAGTATCCATCAATATGAGGTGAGGTATCACCAATACACAGTTGATACTCAGTAAGTCCTGGCCTGATGCCTGGAGGTTATGGGAAGAAATAGACTCAGATTCAATCCAAGCAAGACCGAATGGCTGTGATTCAAAAGCTGACTGATTCTTTGGTTTTTGATTGGGTTATGCTTCCCCTGAAAGAGTAGACTCACAGTCTGTGGGTCCTGGACTCATGGCTCCTGCTGAAATAGAGGCTGTCACCAGGAGAGCCCTTGTCCAGCTCTTTCACGTACACCAGTTGCAGTCTTATCTAGGATAAGATGCACTGAACATGTTCACTCACACCCTTGTGACCTCATGTTTGGATTACTGCAGCTCACTGTACATGGGGCTGCCCTTGAAAACACAAGGAGTCTTTAGCTGGTGCAAAATGCAGCTGCCCACGTGTTTACTGGACAGTCATGGTATTCTCATATAACACTGTTGCTACAGGGGCTGCATTGGTTACTGAATTGTTTCCAAGTGCAGTTCAGGGTTAGCATCTATAAAGCCTTATGCAGCTCAAGGCCTGGGTATCTTAGAGATCACCTGTCCTATGTAAATTCTGCCCATCTGACCCAGGTGTGTAGAAAACACTGGCTGAAGGTCCCTTCCTATCAGGAGGTACGATGGGACAGATACTCTTGATAGCAATTCCCTTCCTTTGAAATAGCTTACCCCTTAGGCAAGATCAGCCCCTACTCTCATGATCTTCCAGAAATTATGGTTAAGACCTGGGTTTTCTGGAGGGCCTTTGAAAATTAAACAGCTCTGCCAAATGTGGATACATTGCTTTTACTGTATTCCATTTTATTATCACAATGTATTACTTTAAAGTATTTACTTTAAAGTAATACTTGTATTACTTTATTTTGTATATTAACTAGAGTTTTTGAAGTGAAGCAGTTTGTAAAACTTATAAATAAATAAATATGGAATGAATGATTGCAAGTTTTACATAAATGATAAAAAAGGAGGGAGTAGATGAATTTGTGTACCTTGATAGAATAGTTATTAACGATGGAAAATGGATAGAGAAATTTTAAGACTTGCAAATATTGATAGAAAGGTAGTGGGCAGTATGTGCTCTGTTAAAAAAAAATGAAT
The DNA here is from genome assembly GCA_030867105.1 of Liasis olivaceus. Lineage (NCBI taxonomy): Eukaryota > Metazoa > Chordata > Lepidosauria > Squamata > Pythonidae > Liasis > Liasis olivaceus. The sequence continues at coordinate 122,783,838 of CM061350.1, read as the reverse complement.
ATTCATTGAAAGAAGTACCAATGGCAATGTATAAGAACATGTATCTGCCAACTTTGTTATATAAAAAAGGAAAATGAGTATGTCAAGAGAAGTGTAAATCTGTGGGAAAGTATGTATTAAACAAAGATGTATGTATTAAGCCAAGAAGTGATAAGGTGAAGAATAAATAGATGGATTAATTAATTATGAATATGACTTGAATACCACAGTGGGTAACCAGTACAAAAAAAAGTACTTTGAGGTGGTTTGGTCACATAGAGATAATGAACAAGGGTCAAAATGCAAAACAAATATATAAAGGAAGAGTGAATGGGTGAAGAGGAATTTGAAAATTCAGAAAATTGTGACTTGATAGAGTTGGTGAGATCCTCAAAAATGAGAGGTGAAAAGTTTTAAGAACACTTGTGTATGCAGGTAGATAGGTAAATATGATATGTACAAGTAGTCCTCAATTTACGATGACAGTTGGGACCGGAATTTCTATTACTAAGCAATATGGTTGTAAAGCGTGACCACATCACTTAGTGACGGCAATCCCTGCAGTCCCAGTTGCCATCGTTAACAGAATCCCATGGTCATTAGGTGAGGCAACTTCCTGCCAGCTTCCCACAACCAAAGTCACTGGGGAAGCCAGCAGGAGGTTTCAAGTCCCAGGCTGGCAGGCTGGCGCAAATGGCTGCTGCTGAGTGGGGGAAGGGTGTGCAGTGGCGTGGGGGAGGGTGCACAAGGGTGCACGGCAGTGCACAAGAGGCACAAGTTGGGGATGGTGCGCAAGAAGTGCTGCGTGGGTCAGCGGTGGTGTGGCATGGGTTGGGGAGGGGGCATGGGGGTGCAGCGTGGGTTGGGGAGGGTTTATTTGCTTTTTATTTAGCTTGAACCTGGCTATATGTGAACATGGCTATTATAGTTTATAAACCATAGTTTATGGCCTAACATCTTGGGTAAACCCAAATACAGTAAGCTCTTATATTAACGACAGTGTAATGGTATGTAGGAAAGAACTTGGGAAAGGGAGAGGAGCCACAGCCAGAGGAACGGTTGGATAAGAGGCAGCTTAGCCCACAAAAGGAATGTGGGTGTGGCAAACATATCAGAAGGGACCCTCCCTGGTTTCTTGGGCTGTAAAGGCAAGGGGGAGAAATGTACTTTCAGATTTGCAAGATTGATGTCAGCCTTGTGAGGTAGCATGCCCAGATGAACTAATTCTACATTATTGTAAGTCTTTATTAACAGAATCTTGCAAGTCTGTCTCCCAAGGTCATTCCCATATACCATTGCAGGCAAAGACTGGTAAGATAGGAACCAATGTTTTCAAAGCCAGAAAGAACCATTATGCACATTTCCCAGTTGTCTCCAAAGGCCAGCAGGAGGCTTGCCAAGTATCCATTGACTTGGAAAGTTGGAGGAAGAAGCCTAGAGTTTAAAGTGTGAAGCACAGTTATATACATATAGGCTCTGACTTCATTGCATTGTTTGAACAATCAATTGGGTTAGAGGCTTCATTCTTGTCAGCAATAAAGTTTATAAGCTCATGTCTGAGAATCTTTTGCCTAGACTAATCAATCCTACATGTGAGGTTAAGTGTCTAGAGAGCCATGATTTAATACTGAGCTCAGTTGTGAATCTTGACAGCTTGATTGCCCATAATTACTCCTATCAGTATGGGAAGTGAGTCTTCACCTAGAGACCTGTGATTAAACTTCTAGGAGCCCTCTGAATGTTGATAAAGATTGCCAGTGCCTTGCTCCTGCTTCAGAACCAAGTGGTGACCAGATGGATCAATTAGTTCAGATGGAAAACTAACTGGCCCAACAGATGGGACAAAATCTATCACCACTGATGGTCTGTGGACTAATTTCAGCATTCTGTACTTGCTGGAGTAGCTGCAGTCCTTCATCAGTAAGCACTAGCAATCTTGCCTAACAAGTATGATAGGAAATCAGGCAAATATACTACCTTTCTTTCTTAATGGAACTATGTATCCTTAAAATTGGATGGCTTCCCCATAGACAGAACCTGCTTAGAATTTTAAATTAGTCCAATGGCTGAGATTCAGAAAGAGTTTGATAGCACCTTTTGAGACTAACAATTTTATTTAAGGCATAAGCTTTCATGGGTGAAGCTAACTTCATGAGATGCATCCACAAAAGCTTATGCTTTAAATAAAATTATTAGCCTCAAAAGGTGCTACCAGACTCTGAATTTTAACTACGATAAGCTGTCATGGCTGTCTTCCTAAAATGTCTCCAATGACTGAGAGAGCTATAAAATGGGCAACTTTTACCTTCTGATTCAGAACAGCCTGCATTTGGACAACTATGCTAATTTTTTGGCATGCCTGAGAGTTAATTCAAAGATTCAGTTGAACAAGTAACTGCCAACCATGATATTAATCACCTTTGGCAGGATAAGCGTTCAATGTGGAAATAAGCTGCCGAGTTTCAGCTTTTAACTCAGGATGTAGGCTGAAAAATGGACCAGTTCAGAATGAAACTATCAGATGAAATAAGGGAAGAATTCACTCATCAAGGCATTGTAGAGACTATTAAAGCACTAATTCAGGTTTCCTTGGGAAAACCCATTTGGTAAATCAACCCTCAAAATAAGCCCACAGAGTTATTAGCTTGTTGGGAAGCTAGCAAAATGGGCAGTATTCAATGATATAAATGTGAACATAACTTTTAATTATATTCTGTTAGTTGCTAATGTTCCCTTCCTCATGAGGTTCATGGGATGTAGATCAAGCAACAGGCCTTCTTTATCAGAGCCCCCATTTTGTGGATTATCTTCTCCCAAGATTGCTGGCATTTCATAAGGAAATCAAAACAATAATAGTCCAGCATGTGTTCAGCAGTTAGTTTAGTTTGTTTAGTTTTATGAGTGCCCATGATATTTATTGTTGACTTTTTAAAATGATATTTAATTTTGTATAACTTTTTTGTCTGGTTTGATCTTATACCCCATCCGAGGTTTGCTAAGAATTGGAGCAGGCTGTAACATTGAGAAACAAATAATTAAGGTGGAAGGAAGAGGAAAGTTTACCAAAGAATGGAGACTTAGTTAACTATTGCACAATATCCTTAGTTTCACATAGTGGCAAAATAATGCTTAGGATCATCTATCACAGATTAGACCCTACATGGAAAAGGAGATGTTGGATGTTCATGCTGGTTTGAGAAAAAGCAAAGGAACAAGAGATTATCACTGGATAACTGAGAAAGCTAAAGAATATCAAAAAGAGGTTAATGTGTGTTTCATTGATTATAGAAAGGCCTTGATTGTGTTGACTATGTCAAACCATAGTCTTAGAAAAATGGAAATGCCTGAATATCTCATTGTCCTCATGTGAAACCTATACACAGGTTAGGAAGCCACAGTCTAGATGGAACATGGTGAAACAAAAACTTGCTCACTGCATTACAGGTAGTCCTCAGGTTATGACGGCAATTGGGACCTGGAACTCTGCTGTTAAGCAATGTGCAATGTCATGTGACCATGTCACTTAGCAACAACAATTCTGGGAGTCCGGTTGCTGTCGTTAAACAAGGACTGCATGGGTCATTAAGTGAGAACCTCACGTGATCGTAACCTCTGACTTCCTGCTAGCTTCCCCATTGACTTTGCTTGTGATAAGCCAGCAGGGAATGTCAGAAATCACAATCATGTGACCACGACTTGCTGCAATGTCATAATCGTGAGCTGGGTGCCAAGCGCCTGGATCATGAGTGCAGACCCATTGTAAGTTCCCCTCATTCGGTGCTGTCATAACTTTGAACAGTCCCTGAACAAATGGTGATAATTCAAGGACTACCTGTATTTCCAAACACTTCTCTGAACAGTATATAATAGGGCTGTGGAGTACTTTGGGTTTGGAAGGCACAAACAATATCCACCTGCCATATTTTAAAACAGCTGTCCACAATTGTGCAGCTGCCCTCCAGAGCTGCTGAACAATCTGGAATGAAGATACAGCTGCTTTAAAGAGTGATAGACATGTAATACATTTGTTAGGACCGTGCTTTGTATATTTAAATACTTAGTAATAACATCATAAGAATATTTGCCCATGGAATTTAAACTTTCAATTTAAAGATGTATTGTGTCTGTTTTAGTTCCTTCAATACTGCTGTCCCTGTTGTTGTTTTTACTTTTTTTTCCCTATAGCATTTCAAGCAAATTTGGAGATCATATGTCTGTTCTGAGATTTATTTTTTATTTATTTCCTTGCTTATTACCTAATTTCTCTGTCCTCTGTTTAAAGATGTCTATTTACAGGGGTTTTTTTCCAGATATCTTTCTTACTTCAATTCTTTTGACAAGAGCTTCTTTATTCCATTTAGTATTTTCTCATTTGCCAACAGTTCACCAAAATAAATGTAAATCCACATTTTGGTGAAAAGAGATTGCCAGAGAATGTCTTTAAGAAGACATTCAACATTTCATTTCTTTTATACTAGTGTTTTTCAAAATGATGTTCTTGTTTATGTAAACTCAGATTATTAGAAATTGACTATCTTCACTAGTTGTTTAAAAAAATGACTTTGTTTATTCATACTGTTGACTTTGGCCATCCCCTACCTCAGCCACTGTAGCACTGTGTTTTCTACCAGGAAGAGTATAAGGGGTGCCCTTCTTTGAGCATTGAGTTAAGGAGTCTATGCTTATCACCTCCACCAGCCTTCCTTGTTGACAAGTTGCCCTAACCAAAACACCAGCAGCATTTAGGTCTTTGTGTCATCTGACCTCTGCTAGCTAGTAGGTGTTTGTGACTGGATTTGCACATTGTGCTAAGCCAAAACATGGAGAGGCTTGATATGTTGGCATGGTATGTTATATGAAGCCAAGCAATTTTGGTTTATTCAGTTAGCCATGGTTAATCAAACCAGAACATACTTAAGGAATGCCCAACTTTTTTAGACCATGGGTTCAGAGCATTTATGGCTTTCTCACAAAATGGCTATCATGGTGATTAGGAATCATCATAAAATGTTCATTTACAGAAAGCCAAATTGGTGAACTTGCTCTCTTCTATCATCCCATGATGTTTTCTAACATCTCAGCTTACCTTTTGAGAGACAAGTGAGCACACTTCATGCTGCAACCCCTAATTTACTGATTGATTTTTTTTAGACTGTCCTGGTATAAAAATCATTCCTGAAGCTATGACATTTTATTTTGCAGTATCTTAGCTTCCCATGTAACATTTTAAAAATCAACTTTAAAAACTACATAATAAAATTAGGTGGGACATTAAGTAAAGTACCTATCAAGGGAGGATTTCCATCAGTGTATTAGGCCCATGGGCACCATACTGGAAATAGTGCAGTGTGAGAGCAACATATTTGATAGGAACTTGTGTGATAGATGAATGAGGATAAGTGTAAACACCTTGGGACCAGGAGGCATTCAGGAAGCTTAAGCTAGGCCATAAAATGCTAATTTTATTTCCACCAGAAGTCAGCCTCTCCACCCAAAATGAACCTAGAAGACATATACTTAACAGTCACAGAATGCTCATATGAAGATTACCAACAGAGATTCTTCCCCTGTCAATCAACAAAGAATAGCACAAAATTTTAGTTGGGAGAAGAATGCAAAACACAACCTTTAGAAAAGGTCTTTGTAACTACTTCCGTATTTGGGTCAAAAGATCTGTTAAATCCATCAACTATAATTTTTCATTCCTTAACCTAGGTCTCTGATACTTTTACATTCGACTTCCTCCTGCCCACCAATGTCTTATTCTGCCCCTTTCTCACCAATAGAGGAAGAGATTTCAGATTTGAGTGACATCATTGAAACTGACTCACTTTGTAATATCATCTGTCATTGACAATAGCCTTGTGTTGGAAAGGAGATATTATACTTTATAAATGTCTGGCTTTTATGCTATAGTTTGGCTGCCTTTTCTTATTAATACTTCAGGTCTGCCTCCAGTTATATGCACTGAGTTTTTAAAAAACAGCGGGCTATTGTTAGCTCATTCAGCAGTTAGGCTGCTCTAAGAGAAAGAAGATGACATATGTAATGTCTGCATCAACATCGCAAGTTGATTATTATATATTTTGATTGCTCAGAGACTAGTTAAAGCCTAAATTGGTATAAAAGAGACTACTCTAGCAGTTCAGGGCAAAAACAAAAGCTATATAAATTTCTAGTATTTATTAACTTATTCATTTCTTACAATAAAGAAAAATATATGGTATATCTTTTGTATGGAATAAAAGGCAGAATTATAAAGAAGATGAAACATGAACAAGTTATCTGTTTTATTTTCTTTTTCTTTTTCTTTCTCTTTCTCTTTCAATTCTTTTATTCTATTGCATTTTCTCCCCTTCATATTATGCTTTTTTATTAGGTACTTCAATTTCCTATCACTGCTTGCTTCCAAATGGTTAGTAATGATCAATTAGTTTGCTACTATGGACATCATAATTTATATTAATTACTTTACAGATTGTTCCATCATAAATACATCACCAAGCTTCATCATCCATATGCTGTGGTTATCGCAGTGTAGACCTAATAGATACATGGAGAAGTCTATCAATATGAAGCTTATGATCTCAAAAATTTCATTTTCCCCTTTGCTCCAGAACTCTAATATAGTTCTACTTATAGATGCTATTGTTCTTTTAATACAATGGATGGTGGGATCTGTTTCTTGGATGCAATCTTTCAGGTTGAATTTTGGCCAGTGATAAAGCTAGAGCAACTAGCCATGAGTCTATTCTTGTTTAACTGGATAAACAGTTGTGCTTTTAAGCTCCTTTCAGATAATAACTGCAAACAACTTATCAACCACATGGAGAGAAGTTAAAGAAATGTCTAGTTTTTGATTCACAGGCAAGTTTGAATGATCTCTAAAGTTTGATAATGAAGAAAAGACAAAAATAAATTACTGTTGTATCTTGTGTGGATCATCTTATGAATCCTATGTGTATGCTGTGCTAAGTTTTGCTTTGATCTTTATCTTATAAATATTTCCAGAAAGTCATATTTTATTTCAGTATAGCTTTTCTTTTTTTAAGTGTTTGTGATTTTGTTTTGTTTTGTTTTTGTCAAGCAAAAGATAGGGGCACACCTGCTTTTTCAACCCTGTCCCTGCTTTTTCAACTATTTCCCCATCTTTCTCAACCAATTACAGTTCCAGGCCCTGCAAAAAGCAAATATATGCATCCATTTTCTTTTTCAGCTAAAAGGGGGGGGGGGGGTAGGAAAAATCCCAAACACAAATGGGAAGCACATTGTGGAGGTAAAACTTAAGTTATGTTAGAGAAAGAAAGAAAATGAGAGAGAGGAAGGAATAGATGTGTTTCTTATGAACAACACAACTAAAAATATATGAGATTTCTCAAAAGCAGATCCTCTTTCTTGGCTGTTCAAGAAAAAAAACTCAGAACAAATATTGACAGAACAGGTATAGATTTGTCTTTCCAATTATACATAATAATTCTTTTGGCCATCCCCCCTGAATGAAAGAGTTACATTTCTCTATCATCAAGATTTTAGCAATCCATGAGGATTCAAAATTCTTCCTTTACAGAAGTATCTTCAGTGTAGAGTATTACAGACCACTGTAGTTTCCAGGCAGTCATTTCATCCCAAAAAACTTTCTTATATTTTTCTGGAATATTTATGAATTGACTAGCGAACACGGACATATTTCATTTGAGTACAGTATACATTTTAGAATTTCTGGAGGTAATTTCAGAACAGATTTGGAAAAAAGTAACCTTTAAGGGGAATTAATGCATTTAAAACCCCATTAATTCCTATGTTTGCTAAAACAGCAACAACAAAACCCTGTAAAATAGGCAACAGAATTTTTGTTATTGTTGAAAAGCTTCCAAAAATATAAACTTTTAGGCAATACTGGTTAGGTTTTAAATGTATATGCCTTTTCCCTTATTACTGTATTAACATTGAAGTTTATACATCATTTCTTGTCTTTCCTATAGCTGTTACTATAGATAATAATTTTGAACTTCTACTGTGTTCTGAATGACTTCAAATGATTTTTTTCTATTATCTTGGTCATCCTATCTCTTAAAAACATGCATCTTAAAATTCTTATGTCAGATGGTTTGAATGATGCAATGCTTAAATATTGTATTGTGCAATGAGATGTTTTGCATTGTATTGTATGTTATAATTGGAAAGGAAGCAAATTCCACTAAGATTAATGGGAATTACTTCCAAAACACTGTGAAAGGGATTGGAGCCTGACACACTCTGTTCCTAGGGCTGCATATTCATCTGACAGAAGCATTACAGAGGCAGAGCAAGAGATGCTAAAGAAAAAAGTGTCAGAGTCTGAATTAGCAAAGGAAAATGAAAGTCTGAAAGTTGGCAGTCTACACAACAATCAAATATGTACAGAGCAGAGGCTGAGAAACCATAAAAGGACATCTGACCATCACTGGATATCCTGCAATACAGCTCTAGAAACAGAATGTGCTGCTTCCTCTTTCGCTGCTGGTGACATTCCTGCAGAAGCTGTTGATGCTGAGGGTGACATAACTATGTCAGGTGAGATTAAAGTGTAATGTGTGAATTGTTATCTAAGACACCAGTGAGGGTTTGTTCACTGTCTCAAACAAAATTTACAGCTATTCCACAAGCAATAACAAGATAAATAATTCATGGCTGTAACTTGGCTCCTGAGTAAATGAGGCTTGCATTGGTCAGACTAGACTGTGGGGTATGCAACAATGTTTACACTAGCCTATTAGAAGAGCTGCAATATGTACTTAGAATCATTGGGTTGGAAGGGACCTTGGAGGTCTTCTAGTACAACCCCCTGCCCAGTGCAGGAATCCTCATACCCTTCTGGACAAGTAGCTACCCAGTCTTTTCTTGAAAGAGACTAGATGTGTTCAAGTTTCCTTTGAGTTTCCCTTGTAGTTCATGCTGTTAGTGTCATGAAAAAGAGTGGCAGAAACTATATTTTGGTGGTTTTATCTCCTCTGTTCAGGTGAAAAGGTTCTTGCAAAGCCTTGATCTGGGTACACAGATTATACTAAGCCATGTTGTATTCCATAAAACTCTGGCTGAATTTACACATTCTGCCAAGCCCAAACCAAACAAAGTACATTCATAATTTAGCATGATGTGTGAATTCATCCGTGCATTCTAAAAAACCATGGGACAGAAAGAAAAAGACATATATACATGCCCATTGTACTGTTCTCTTTCAGGATGAGCAATATTATGCAAAGTACAGAAAGGGAATAAAAAATACTAAGCAAAAGAAATTAAAGATAAGAGAAAGAAAAGGGAACTATTGCTAAAACTAGTTTTAGAGTAAATACCAAATTCTGTCACGATTCTTCTCATTCCAGTTAATGTTGTCGACATGAGTACCATATCCGCATTCATTCTTTTGGCCATATTTCTTCCTGCCTTACTTTACAAAGTTGTTTAAAAACTTCTTTAGTAACTTGTTCCCACTGCATTCAACTTTTGTGTTTTTCCTGAAATACCCAGCTTTCTTTTTTGTATAACAAAGTTGGCAAAAGTACCCTCTAAGATATAGCCATTTTCACTTCCTTCAACAAACATTCAACAAACATTCCTTACAAAAGACCACATACTACTCGGTTCCTTTCTACCAGCATTTGCATGTCTTAAAATTTCTCCATCTATTTTCCTTTCTTTAGAAAATGTTCTACCAAGGAACACAAATCCATCTATTTGCTCTATTTTTTTGCCATATAGTTTCCTAATTTACATTTTTTTGCCATATAGTTTCCTAATTAATTACGTATTCCCTGTTAAACACAACGGGAGTAAAGTAATTATCAGATGTGTGCTTCTGCATAGATCTAACATTTACTGGAAATTATTTGGGTTCTCAGCCAACAACACAGCATTGTCCCCGTACTTGAGGGTATGGAACACAATTCCAACATCACCCCAAACATTCCTTATATATTTATCCATAAATACATTGAACAATCAACTGAACATTACACATTCTTACTCCCTGCTCTGAGTAGTCTTTATTTCCATCAAATTTACTTTGCATTTCGCTGCCTTAACTTTACCCTAACCCTACCCAATAAACATGAGCAAAACATGTATACGAATGTATTTTCAAATTTATTGCATCTCCAGTGTAAGGTTAACAACCATCCTTTCTTAAACATATGTAGAGAAGTCTAATAAACCTGAAAAAAGGTTTTGTAATGACTGTCTCTTTTTTCAGATAATCAAAAACATATTTAATGGTTCTTAACAGCTTAGTCCTTTGATTTTATAATACAGGAAGTTCTAGTTCTCTATTCCAAATTTTTTGTGTATTATACATATTTATTTTGATAAAGTGTTTTAATTGTTGGTTAAACTGAATTGCTGACTTAGGCTCTAAAATTGTTTCTGTAATACACTCAAACCTGTAGAGGTTTTCAAGGCATTCGGTGTACCTGGATCAAACGATGAGCATACAGGTAGTTCTCGACTTGCAATAGCAGTTGGAACTGGAATTTCCGTTGCTAAGTGATGCAGTTGTAAAGCACGACCACATCACTTAGTGACAGCAATCCCTGCAGTCCCAGTTGCCATTGTTAACCGAATCCCACAATTGTTAGGCAAGGCAACTTCCTGCTGGCTTCCCACAAGCAAAATCAGTGGGGAAGATGGGAGGAAGTTGCAAGTCCCAGGCTGGCAGGCAGGTAAGTGGCCGCTACCAGGTAGGGGAGGAAGTGAGGGGTGGTTGGGGAGGGTGTGTGGGGGTACACAAAAAGTGTGGCTCAGGTCAGGGAGGGTGCACAAGGGTGCAAGGGGGTGCGTGAGAAGTGCGGCGCAGATCAGGGAGGGTGTTTGACATTGCAAGGGGGTGTGTGAGAGGCATGACATCAGTTGGGGAGGGGTACAAGGGGGTGTGCAAGAGATGCGATGCAGGTTGGAGAGGGTGCATGGGGGTGCACAAGTGGCCAGTGCAGTATGAACACAGAGGGTCTGGAGGAGAGTGCATGGGTGGGGAGAGACTTACCCCAGCGACTTGTGACCTTCCCTGCCAGCTTCCCCATTGACTTTCTGGGGAAACCAGCAGAGAAGGTTGCAAATGGTGATCATGTGATTGTGGGGCACTGCAACTGGTTGTAAGCACAAACTGGTTGCTAAACGCCCAGATCTAAATCACATGACTGCAGGGGTTTTGGGATGGCCAGAACTCCGAGGACTGGCTGTATCCACCATTTGTTCAGCCCCGTTGTAACTTCGGTTGTTGAATGGTCGTAGGACGAGGACTACCTGTAGTAAATGCTTTAGCTGCATATAGCTATATATGTTGCCAGTTAGCTATTTTTGGCAGATTATATTCTTTCAAAAGGTTTGAACATAATCATTTTAATTATCTAATTAAGGGTAAGTATCCCATTTTCAATCTGTATTTTCTCCCCAGTTTTTTTACCCATCATTTTAAAATAAGGATTCATCCAAAAGGTCAATTTTTCATGACAGCAAGGTTCAGATTTTAATTTATTTCCCAAAGGTCAGGTACCTGACCTCCTTTAGTGTTAGTAATGCAACTGAGTGCCTACAGAATTTAGAACCAAGTTCTTGCCAAGATTTCAAAGATGCCAGATAATAATTTTTTAATGGAGACCATAATGGTATATTATCAATATAATTTTCATCCCAATACAATATAGAAGTCAACAAATGGGAGGAGTAAGTACTCTCATTAGTAATGACTTCTTGCAGAAGGATTGGAATCCAAGAAATAAAATGTTGTGGAAATCCATTTTTTTAATAACTCTGAAAATTTGTTTGTACTAGATTAAAAGCTTTTTCTGTGTCCAAGGAAGCCGTTATGGCTGTTCTAGGTTTCTCAGAATATATTGTTAAAGTATGCACTGGTAATCTAGTATTATCAGAAGTTTGGCATTCTTTCATAAAGGTGAATTATGCAGGATTAATTATTGATAATACTTTCTGCAATATTCATGCCAAAGTTGCAGTCAAAATCTTTGCAACTACATACAGTATAAGAAAGGTATCAGTGAATAGCTTGCACAGTTTGAAGAGTCCTCTCTCTTTCCTTTTCCATTTTCAAAATCACAGTTATATAAGCCTCATAAAATGATAAATGGAGTCTTTTCAAAAGACTTTTATTACAGGAATTAAGATCTCTATGACTTTTATACCATTCTGTAAAAATCCAATTACCTGAGTGGTCTTTCCAACTTTCATAGAATCAATATCTTTTGCAAGTTGGAGATGTGACTAAATCCTTTGAATGAAAATGAGAATCTTACAAAGATGTATTTCATTTACAAAACTAACTACGTAGGTGCTTGAGTGGTACTATAAAAACTTATACTTCATAGTATAAAATATTTTTATACTATAAAGACAAGTATAGACATCTAGCTGAGAGTCAATTACATTTGAATATATGAAATGTATTATCCTTGTAGAATCTGTTGTTATAAATTACAGGAAGTCCTCGACTTATGACCACTTATGAAAATTCATCATTAAGCAGTGAGGCATCACGTAACTGCACATGATTTTTATGACTTTTTTGCAGTGGTTGTTAAGCGAATCACATGGTTGTTAAGTAAATCATGTGGTTCCCCGTTGATTTTGCTTGTCAGAAGCTGGCTGGGAAGGATGCAAATGGTGATCACGTAACTCTGGGACACTGCAACTGTCATAAATATATCCTGGTTGCCAAGCACCCAAATTTTGATCACATGACTGCGGGCATGCTGCGATGGTTGTAAGTGCAAGGACCAGTCAGGCACTTTTTTCAGCACTGTCATAACTTCAAATGGTTGTTAAATGAATGGTCATAAGTTGAGGACTACCTGTATGCTTTTTTCAGTTGTGTCAGTCAAGAAGCCAACAGTTTGCCTGTTTTTTCCTCCCTGTTCCCAAAATATCTGGTTAATACACTTTAATGAATATTCTGTGTTCAAACCATATTGATCAAGTGCCTGTTAACTGATCTAAAAGCATTATACAGCTCTAAAGTATGACTTCTTATTCAAAGTTTCCGTTACATTCTTCTCTAAATTACTATGATACAGACCTTTCTTTTTCATTTTCATTTTCATAATATATATAGTATGGTTGTAACCTGTATAAAAGCTTTAAATGCTTCTCAAATGATCCTGATATCCCTTGACCATCTATTTAATGAAAAAAATCAAACTTCTTGTTAATCCAGAATTAAAAATCATCTAATAATGATGTATTAAAATACCATCTTGCACCACTTTGATATTTCTTACCAAACACCACTGATGTTTTATTAGATATTGTAATTCTCAACCAAACTATAACTATAGATCAAGATATTAAAATATAGTCTAAATTAGAACATGTGCCATGAGGAATTTTTTAAAAGTCTGTACTTATTAAGATAAATTCAGTTGACTCATATATCAACAAAATTTAATTCCTGAATATACAATGAAGAACTTGCCAGCTCTATACAGTAAACTATTTTTTGGAAACTTTGTGTTGATCAAGTGACAGATCCCAATCTAAACTAAAATCCCTAGTCGTAATTATACAGTCTACCTGCAAACCAAAAAGATTCACAAAACAGTCATGTAAAATACCTGGTTTATCTTTGGTTAGGCCATCAAAATGTATTAGAACCGTCTGACAAACACCCTTAGTAATGAGCAAAATTATGCAATACCCATTAATATCCAAATTTTCTTATTCTGTTACAATATTTGAAGACTTCTTTATTAGTACAGTCACTCCTCTGGCTGTGTTTGAATTTCCACTAACAGACTCTGATCAACCCATTTCTATGTAAGTAAAAGTTTTTTGTCAGGAAGAATATGAGTTTCTCCAAAAACCCTATTTCTGACTTCAGTGTTTTTTCATGATAGAAAAAAACTTCCTCTTCTTGGATATATCTCTCAAACTATTGATATTCCATGATACAAACAATGACAATATTGTAAATAAAAAATATTAGTGATGTATGATTTATATTGGGAAGATCCAACATGCTCTCAGCTCAATGTCACAACAAAGATTATGTAATATTTTTTAAAAATGAAACTTGTTTTTATTTATCAAAATAACTGGTTTAAAGAAAAAAGGATTACATGTAAATGCAAAACCTGTAATAATAAATATAAAAATAAAATATAACCCGTAACTATAGAAATATTATAATGTAAAAGAAAATAACCCACAAAGGGTCACTGTGAAAGCAAAGAAGGAAAACTCATGATTAAAAATTTAGAAGATGATAACATAAAGTTACTTCTAAAGGAATTCCCAGAGGAGATGTGCCTAGACATCAGTCATAGCCATTCTCCCTCTATCCTATGCTGAAAATCTAGTTTATTTCAAAGTCAAAATCCCTTCAAAAACCTCCTGTATTTAATAATTGAATATATAAAGAAAAAAATAATGTCCTGAAAAATATATTTTAACACTAAAGACTGCTGGGTTGTTCCAATTACAATTTAGGTTTCAGACCTTAATTTTAAATAATTAGCAATTTCAGAGTCATGGAAATTCCTCATTCCACTATCCAAAGAGAGAAAATTGCGGTATAGATGAAACAGTTATTTATCCCTTGTTGTCTTGTAGATACCATGAACTCTATGGAGTACATTACACTTTTTTACAATCCCAGAAGGCAGATCAAGAAAGATCATTAATTTTTTGCTGGTATATTGCTAGGTATATTGCTCGTTTCTTTTCTTTATGAAGAATGTTCATATAATAAAAGACAAATCAAAAGAAAAAAACAAACGTACCCATAAGTCATATGTGTTATATCACTGTTGCTAGAGAATGACATGAAAACATGCAGAAAACTAAACAGGAGTTCCCACTATTGCAAAGTAAAATATTTTATACTATTGCTGAGTCTTCACCCAATTGGTGTTCTCAGTTATTTTGCACTGTGAATCCCAGGAGTTCTGGCTGGTGTATCTTTTTCTGTACTAGCTTGGAATCATGAGAATTTTAATCTATCTTAAAGGTACCAGGCTTAAAAAGGCTACCACAGGAACTAAAACATGAAGGATTTACTTTTATTGGTTGCATGCTACAGAACTGCATGATTCAGAATCTTATCATTGCTATTGGCCAGTTTGAATTTCATAATTTTTTATGCTTAGCATGAGTACTGCTAAGAAATTATGCCTCCCTCAAATGCAAAAATTAAACATTTATATATTTATTTCATCATTAGAACATTTTAAAAACATTTTCACCTATTAATGTTTGAATTTCAGTACATGTAAATATATATTAGGAAGAGTTTTTTTCCCCTTTTGTCTACTTGATTCCAATTTCCAACAGAAACCGCATCTGGCTTAGGAAAAGACCTGTTGATGCTCTACCAGAATTCTTGGTTTTCAGATAATAATATTTGGATTGATGGAAAACCATTTGAAGTGCACAGGTACTGTCTTTAAAAAGTGTATGGTGGCTTTTATGTGTACAGGATGGGGAAGGGGGGATTAGGCAATGAAACTTGTATGTATGACTATGTACAGTGTACTAAAAACTTACTTCATCTGTGTAAAGCTGAGAGAAATTTTTTATATCATCTCCTAGTTCTGATATTTGTTGAGGAGGATCCTGATGAGGATTTTGTGTAAGGATGGTGTTGTGCTTTCTGCATCTTATCAAATATTGTTTCATGTACATATTTCAGTAATGTATGCTTGTATAGCCTTTAGATTTAAAAAGTAAAATTACTTATGCATTGATCCATCAAAAATTAAAATGTCTTGCTTAAAGAGGAGCATAGTGTCCAGAGCTTTGAAATAGCTTGAGCCATGAGTTGTTAGAAGCTTTCAAGACACAAAATGTAGAACATATTATCTCTAATGCTCTAATGGATAAGAGAAAATAAGATCCTACGCAGATACTAGGGCACTGATTTCTGGGTTTTTCTCTGTTGATGTATCAAAGAAGTATTGTAGCCCATGACATAAATAGGAAACGGGGGAAGAAAGCCAAAGCTGTTTCAAAGAGACAACATCAAAATGTTGGGCGCTAGATGCTGCATGTTTAAAGCTGCAGAGAAATACTGGCTTTTTTTGCCCATCCCAGTAACCTAGAATTTTTGAGAATTTTGGCTTACTGTTAAGAAGCCAGCATGTTGTTCAGTCAGTAGCATCCTACTGCCAAGCTAAAATTGAATACCACCATTTGTAATTTGTACTTATCAAGAGTCAAGTCAGGAAACTGTCATCATGGCAGGAAGAAAAAAAGGAGGGATTAAGCAACCTATGCAAGCCTTCTGGTAAATTCACATTAAGCTAGAATTCTTTTTGGTTTATCATGATGTATGAACCCTTCCAGTTATAAATGGTGGATATTGCTAATGAAGGCAGAGTTGTTTTTTTCTGAGCTGAAACTGAAAACATTCACCTAGTTCTTTAGAAATCAGAGATGGTAAGGTGGTTTTATCACTGAACAGCTGGCTCAAAATACCTAAGGACTTGGAGAACTGTTCAGAATGAAAGCACTAATAGTTATGAATTCATTATATGATCCTGTGCATCAGGGTAATTTTGTGGTGGTATATATGAGGTTCTTACTGCCTTGAGTCAGAGAAGAGCAAATTCAGTGCTAAGTTAAAGCTGGCATTTATGAAGTGATGGAATCCATTTGGATTTTTAAAAATTCCTCAGATGAAAGTTTACATGAAAAGGAAACAGAGCTGTACAATCCTTTTTTCCACCCCCAAAAATATATTCTACTAATATGAGCCTTGTAGGAAAATCTGTATTAAGGCTACAAACATGGTCGTATTTGAATTAGTGTTAAACTGTAAGTCTACCCTCAAAAGAACATTTCTTCTCTGGACAAAAAAATGAAAGCACTAGTAATGTGTGTTCAAAGAATTTGAGAGCTATTTCCCCCAGTTGTTTTGTGGATAATGAAAAAAAAAAATGTTTTAACTGGAGGCATTTCAAGAAGAGAGTTTTCCTAATTTTTCTGTAACAAATTGGATTAAATGCCAGAGATACTACAGTAGAAAGAATAGTACAGAGTGAACAAATATACATTAGCATGTAAAGAGCATCAAATTTCAACAGTTTGTAACAGTTCTTCTAAAATAAATATTTGTATTAATAACATGGTTTGTATTTCACTCTCTTTCTCCCAGGGCTATTCTTTGTGCCAGATCTAGTTACTTTTCTGCTATGCTGAACGGGAGCTGGGCAGAAAGCTCTCAAGAGCACATCACTGTTCAAGGGTAAGCTGAGTTTCCACAAATCATGCGGAAAAAAGGCAATTTAAAATCTTTGCAAATTTTAAGAAGTCAAGCTACCTGCCAAAGAATTCAGATTAAGTCTGCTGTGATATAGTATTTGATGAATACATTTGAGCAAGACTTCTGAGCCAGTAATATTTGTGAATTCAGTCAGCATCTGTTTTGTGAAATTGGTGTCTGAAAAAGTAAAAATAGCATTCCGCGCTGGAATGCCGTCTGCGTGGCAATTAACTGAGATTATATCTTTGCTTTCATTATTCTTTGTCTTAATGACAAAGGTACAGCAGTACTTATCTATTAACAAATGTAAAAAGCAATCTTAAGAACAAATCTTCCCTGTTTTCAGCTTTGATGGTTTGTTTAATCATCACTTGTTGAATAAACCACAACCGACTGAATTCACACACTGTGAATCGTCTGATGGCTTAGAGCAATGAGCATAGCACGTTCTGCTGAGGTGTGTGGGGAAGTGTAATGAAATGATGAAGGTGTTGGACCAGAAGTGGGAAATCAAAGCTGCTTTTAGAATTTTGTGCCCATGTAAAGTTGCTACCCTATGTATGTTTTTTGGGCAGGAAACTCGATTTAAATAAGTGGGGTTTAAAACATGTATGGGATTTGTTAGGGGTAACTGTGAGGGATATCAAGAGTTTGCCTGAGCTGCTGTTACAGTAAAAATGTATTTTTCATGCCACCCTGCTCACTGCAAATTTTTGTGTAGTTTTTATAAACACTTGAAAGCATAGTACATATGGCTTATCCCAAAATAATGAAAATGGTATTTAAGAGAGCAGCTGTCAAGGCAGCAGGACTGCTTCTTTTTGCTGTTTTTTATTGCTATCTTCTGTTTCCATATATAGTCAGACAACTGTGTTGATTTTGCTATTTAAGTAAAAATAAAGAATTTTTCCTTTTTCTGGAAGCTCACATTTCATGTTTGAAATGGCCGTGTGTTACAGATATCATAGTTTTTATTATTATGGAAGCGATACTTTTCAAAAGCAGGATTAATTTGCAGGATCACAACTGAATCTTGAACAGGAGGGGCTATAATCTAGAAGAGGTTCTACTGAAAGGAGGCAGGATGATGTGGATTGCCATGGCAGAAGTAGCCACCTCCAAAGTTTTCCAGAGGGGCATCATGAAGAGATGGAAGGAGGGAAGATCAAAATGGAGGAGCTTTGCAATAATTCAAACAAGAGCTCCTGATCCATGGATTAATGTTTGGTTCAGATATCATGCTACAGTATGGTGCAACATAATCTGCTTTGCTGAATAAGCCATAACCAAGTGGGTTTACACTACACAAATAATTTACAAACTACAGTAGCTGGAGTCATACTGTACCTTAAATCAGAATAAATTCAGATTAGTGTGACTTATGAACCCACTTGGCTTCCACTGAAGACAGTAGGTAAAACACAAACTGTGCCAATCGAAACTCCTTGAAGCTTTCTCATAGACTAAAACCATGGTGTGCTGTAATCACCTGTATCAGCTGATTGTGTTCCTCTCTGCCCATGAGCTCCTGGAGAAGTCTTCACAAGACATTTAACATGTGTAGAAGACATAGAAAATCTTGTAGATTTTGTTCCAAATACTTCAGAAATTTAGATTGCTAAATTTTTCAAGAGGGATCTTGTTAAAAATATTTCTTATTTTCCTGTTTTCAGCAGTTTGGGGAGGCAGCCCCATGTAAAATTTTAATGATGTTGCTTTATCTTGAAGTAGACTTGTATCATAAAAATTACTTTAGTAGATTTATATTCTGCTTTTCATTCAGAAGCTCAAGGCGGCACGTATAGCACTGCCCTCTCCCATTTCCTCCAAAACAATAACCCTGTGAAGAGGGCTGAGGGAGAATGACTGGCTCAAAATCACTCAGTGGCTAAGGGTAGACTAGAACCTGATCTTTCCTGCACCTCCTAATCTTAAGTATCCTTAACTATTATGTCACACTGGTTCTCATGTAATATGATTAGGTTTTGCTACACAGGTTTTGGTGAATTACATGGGATATATAAAATGTGAAGTCTCTATTATATTCTTCAGACTCTGGTTTCTGTAACTAATTTTTCTTCTGGTTTTGTAGCATAAGTCATGCAGAAATGACTGTCATTCTGCATTTTATCTATGGAGCAGTTCTGGAGTTCCCCAAAAAAGTAAATGCTGGGTATGTGTCAAGTCATGTTTTTAATATTCCATGCCTATTTCCTAACCCTTATCAATCTGTATTTAAATAGAAGTTGCATCTCAAGATCCAGAAATGAAATTATAATGTTGCCAGAAATAATTATTCTTGCAATGTACTCTATATTTTAGCATGAGAATAACAGTATTTGTGTTAATACAGAGACAATTAATCTTAGTATGCTTAGTTGCTAAGCAGATCTGATACAAATAGAATGAATATTGCTTGAATGCTTGAATATTTCAATTTATTGCCACAATTTGCTGTCTGGGTTCACATAATGCAATAACTTATATTGTGATTTATTTGGTTTATGGTTTAATAAATAGGCATGCAAACAATCATACTTCCAGGTCCTAGCTACTAGTTAAGGGACCTCAAGCAGAATGTGTGATTGTTTTTTTTTAATAAAAATGTTATTATATTATATAGAAAGTGCAATTAAAAATACAAAACAAAGAGTACAGCAAAGAAAGAAGATAGAACTAAAAGAAAAAAGAGAAAAACTACAATAGTGAGAATAGATAGAAAAATGAAGCAGAAAATGACTTCCGACTATCTCCAATACAGATATAGATACAAATTAAAAGAAAATTAATCTCTTACCAGTAATTAATCCAAATTCACATTATTTCTATCAGTGCAAGCCATCTAATCATTAAAACCCACAATCAAAGCATCATTTTTTTCCCCACACAAGCACGTAATCTAAGAAGGGTTGTTGCCATGAGGAGACAAATTTAGAAACAGTATTATCTCTTATTAATGCTGTTAACTTCACCATTTGAGCCATTAATTTAATGGTCCATTCTTCCACTGTAGGTATTTGTGGATCCTTCCATCTTTGCGCATATAACAATCTTGCAGCTGTAATCTGTAAACAAAAGCAAAGTTCCATGTTGTTTCTCCAGTCCTTTCTCCATCAAACCCAATAAAAACAGTTCTGGTTTTTTTTGAATGCTCACTTTAAGAATCTTTTAAGAATTTAAAATTTAAGAATTTTAAGAATACATATCTGATCCCAGAATTTTTTAGCCTTTTCACAGGCCCACCAAAGATGATAAAAGGTTCCTTCACCCTGCAAACATTTCCAACAAACATTTGTTACACCAGCATACATTTTTGATAACTTATCAGGAGTTAAGTACCAACAATACATCATTTTATAAAAATTTTCTTTTAAGTTATAATTCAACATAAATTTCAAACCTTTATTCCACATATTTTCCCATTGTTCCAACATAATATTGTATCCAAAGTTTTCAGCCCATTTGATCATGCATTCCTTGACTTGTTCATCTTCTAGATTCATCTGTAACAACATCTTATACATTTTAGCAATAACATGTTCAACATTTGTACAAAGTTGATTCTCAAAGTAAGTTGTTTCATTAGCAAATCTATAATGCTTTTTTGTCCAGCTTGAAACTTTCAAACAATTGTATATGAGTAAACCAATGGCATATAAAACCTTCTGACTCTAACTGTTCTCTTGTTTTAAAATTTGGTTCACCCTCCTCAAAATTTAACAAGTCTTTATATTTTAACCACTTCATTTCTCCCACATTTTCTCTTCTAGTAAATGCTTCCTGAAGTGATAACCACAAAGGTACATTAGGAGACAATCTTACCTTATATTTATTCCAGATCCTTAGTAAAGCATTCCTAATGTGGTTTTTAAAATCCTTATTAACTTTAACTTTATCATACCACAAATAGGCATGCCACCCGAATCTTAATTCATGACTTTCAAGTTGTAATAATTTTTTTATTCTCCAAGGTTATCCATTCCTTTATCCAAGCAGAATGTGTGATTGTGTGATTCCTTCCTAAACGCTTTCTAATATCCCATTACAAGGGTGAATTTCCCCCAATTCCACTCTTTGTGAAATCTAATGTCAATGATAAAATAAAGTATAGTTAAATAACTATATTCACTCTCATTCACTCTTAACCAGAGTTTGCTCCAACCAGCTTCAGTCTAATTAAGAAACTATAGCTAACAATAAGTCCCAGTGGTTAACCTTACTTTGGGACATAGAAGTCTTGCTCTGGTAATAGGAAGGACTAACTTAAGGTAGGCAACCTGGTATTCTTCAAAGACTTCAGATTTCAAGTCTCACCAGCAGCAGCCAGACAAAGAATTGCAGGAACTGTACTCTGATTGTTTTTGAAAGCAGATTGGTTCTCTGGGATAAGGTGATTGTTCCAACAAAAGAGAAGGTAATTATTTTGTGTTATCCCAACTCAATAGATTAGATAGCAGAAGGATGAGAACTATACTAGGCCAGAGAGGATAGTTAGAGAAAATTTTAACTGGACCTATGAGAAGTCTAGGTATGTTAGGGATAAACTAGTTAAGGTTTGTCCCAGTCTTCAGCAAGCTAGATCATAATACTTTAATAAATATGAAAAATAAGATTCAATTTGAAAACAGTAAAATCTGTCTAATTTTACTGTTATCTTTAAATACTAATTGTATTATGGCAGTAATAGCCATCATGTTCTGCTTGTAGATATTCCTTAGCCAAATGCTGTGTGATTGCAGGAAATAGGACACTGAACTAAATTGTTCTCATCCAAAGGGCCTTCATCTGCCTGTGAGCCAATACTTTTCCTCTGGATTCTGACTTCTGTTTCTTCATATGGTTTATTACAGACAAACTATATACAGTGGTACCTCAAGTTACGGACTTAATCCGTTCCGTGACTCTGATCGCAACTCGAGTTGGTCGCACCACGAGGCAAATTTTCCCATAAGGTTCAATGTAAATACGGTTAATCCGTTCTGCCCTCCGAATTTGGTTGCACCACGAGGCAAATTTCCCCATAAGGTTCAATGTAAATACGGCTAATCTGCCCTCCGAATTTGGTCGCACCACGAGGCAAATTTCCCCATAAGGTTCAATGTAAATACATACGGTTAAACAGTTGCCAAGCCTGCTCTGCATTTTCTTTGGAGCCATGCTGACAAGCACACCAAAAACCTTCCAAATGCCACAAAACACACCACAAGCCTCACCGAACGTCTCCTTGCTACCGCGATCTCGCCCACAGGAAGCCACGACCGCATGGCAGCAGGGCAAATGGCCGTGAATCCGGTTCGTAGCTCAAGGCGGAGTTCGCATGTCGAGGTAAATTTTTGGGGCCGGAGCTGGTCGTATCTCGAAAAATTTGTAAGGAGGGGCATTCGTAACCCGAGGTACCACTGTAATATAAAATTGGGGAACATTCTTTACCAATAAAACAAGGATTTTAAACATCTTAAAATTGTTTAATTTTATTTCCAAAAGCAAGATCTAAGTATATTAGCAACATTGCTCAAGTAATTCAAACTGGTTTATAGAGAATGGCAGCCACTGAGAAATACAAAGGAAGCTCCATGGACTTTTTTAAAATAGCCTTGTATACATGATTATAGATGAATAAATATGGTTTGAATTTTTAGTTACATTAACATGCATACCTCAGCACGATTCCTTTTGTATGTAAGGTATCAAAACTTCTGGCCTCATGTATGCAGCATGAGTTATTAATTTGTAATACATTTGCAAAAATATTTTTAAAGTTATTGTTGGAATACAACTTCCCTTAAAAATACCACTTTACCAGGCTTTAAAAAATTTAGAATGAAAGATGTCATATTGCGCTTGCCTGGATGTAAATTATTATGGAACAATTCCATTATGGGCTTTCAATGACTTTGTTATGATTGCTTTATGGTTAATTTTCATTATTGCTTTTACTTTAGATGTATACTGAGCATTGCAGACATGTATGGATTAGAAGGTCTAAGAGAAATAGCTATATACATTCTGAAAAGAGACTACTGCAACTTCTTTCAAAAGGTGTGTCCTAGTTTAATTTATTGGTTTACTTTGACACTGTTGACAAGAGCTGAACAATCCTAAATTTTGGGAATCAGATGTTACAAGTTTACCAACAGGAATAAAACAGAAATGTTTCATTATTTAAATGAATTAGAATTGCCTTAGGCAATACTGAACAAGGAGATGAACTGTTTTAAATAAATAGCCATTGCAAGGAATTTTTCATCCAAATGTTAAGTTACACACAATATGAAACATTTTGAGAATGTTTTTATATCAGTGTAGGTGAATTTGTGGTTCGGTGTATTGTACTCATATAGCCAGTTTATAAATGATATTATAGGTAGTCCTCACTTAACTATGGTAATGGGACTGGTATTTCCATCGCTAAGTGATGCAGTCATAAAGCATATCATGTGACCACATCGTTTAGCAATGGCAATTCCGGCATTCCCCGTTGCCTTCGTTATGCGAGTCTCAGCTGTGGCTCACAAGCAGGCCAGCAGGCAGGTAAGTGGCTGTGGCCTGCTGGGGGAGGATGCGCAGGTGGCTGGCAAGGCGTGGGGTGAGGGCGGCGGGGCTGGGGATGACTGCTGCTGGGTTGGGGAGAGTGCGAACAACTTACCAGAGCGACTTGCGACTCTCCCTGCTGGGTTCCCCATTGACTTTGCTTGTGGGAAGCTGGCAGGGAAGGTTGCAAAAGGTGATCACGTGATTGTGGAATGCTGCAACTGTCATAAGTACAAGCTGGTTGCCAAGTGTTCAGATTATGATCACATGACTGCAGGAGTGCTGGGACAGCCAGAACTTCAAGGACCGGTTGTAAGTACCACTCATTCAGCACTCATTGCAACTTTGAATGGTCGCTGAACAAGTGGTTGTCAGACGAAGACAACCTGTACTCCATCAGAATCCTCTATAGTGCACAAAGGTTTTGTGAGAGATACATTGGAGTATATTGTTAAATAAATTGATGTGGAAAGGATTCCCTAGAAGTGGAAAGTCTGATAAAAATTGTTTTAGATGAAGCCACAGATCAGGCTGCAAAAAGAATTGCAGAATGTTGACTCTGTTAAAATCTAGACAAGTATGATAATTTCAGTGACCACAAATTTTCTGTTGGAGATTGTAGTTTGTGAATTACTACAAGTTTTTAAATGACAATCTTTGTTCTTATATTCTAACAATTCTAGCCTGTGCCTGGGAAGCATCAGCCTGTTTTAGAATGTCTGGCTATTGCCCATTCCACAGGAGCAGAGCACCTTTATGATGCATGCATGAAGTAAGTGAGATAATATATTTGACTGATTTCCATTTTCACAGTTTAATCTTAAACTCATCTTAAAAGGATAGGGTTACAATTTTTTTGAAAGTTATTTATATTTTGATGCAATATGTAAAAACACTTTGCTATAGGTTGCTTATGCCAGTAGAGATGCATATCTTACTAAATCTGTTTGATGGATTTGTTTAAGCAAGACATTTCCTTTAACAGGTGGCTGGTGCAAAATTTTGCAAGGTGTTGGTCAGAAAAAAGCTTTGCTAATTTATCTTCTGAGCTTCAAAATAGTTGTCTTACTACATTGATTGATTCTTTGGTAAGTTTGCGCCTGTTTTCAGTAATTCATATTAATTGACATTATTATTTTGTTCCTTGGAAAACTGATCTGAATTTATGGTGTAATTTAACTTATTTTGATTATACAAATTTGCCTTCTACTTCAAACTGAAATAATTGACTGATATCTCAAAATTGAAATGTAGCTAGTAAATCAGTATCATTCACCATCTCAGATTACAGTAGGTAACACACTTAATCAAAGGAGTTCTTTTGCATCTGCTGAAAGGCATTGGAGAAACAAGTTTTTTTTTCCATAGGCACACTTGCTTCTTGTACCTTCCAAGTCTCACAATAAACTCCAATTAAATGTAGAGAGGCACATATTTGTAAATGAAATTTATCTTAATTCCTCTCCCCATGGTTTTTTATAATGATTTATAATGGCATTTTGGTTATTTCTACATCCTGATGTACTGGGATGCAGCATGTCAGAAGAGGCTGCCAAGGAGTGAAGAAATGATAGAATTGATAACAGAAAAGGAAAAGAAATCTAACTCAATCTAGCTTACACTAACGCCATCCACTATACTTCTTCATTCCTTTCTATCCTAACAAACCATCCTTGTTTCCATCAGGTCCATACACCAATTTATGTTTTCTTTTGTTCCTTAAACATCTCACCTCTCTCTCAACAACTCCATCTAGTTATGAATTTTTCCTCTCAACTCATTCATTCTTCTTTCCTGTATTCATTCATTTTGTCTAGATCAATAACCAAAGCACCCCAACCTACTTTTTTTGTAATGGTCACTCATTTTTGTATTCAATCTACATTCATGCAATACTCTTTTTTTTTTTTTTTTTACATATTATCTCTCTCTCCCTCCCTCCTTTCTTGTTTTAGCATGCACGCTTCTTCAGTACACCAGTCCCATTGATATACATATTTCGCACTTCTATAAAACAAAAGTGGGCAGAAACACATTGTTGCAGACTGCCATTTTCAGTTCTTTGGGTAAACATCCTTAGAAAAGATTACACAGTACCCACTATCTTGTCTTATTTTTTTTTAAATCCATTTTCCATCTTTACTAAATATTCTACTAAGCTGTACAAATTCATCTACTTAATGTATTTTTTTTCACCATTTATGTGCAGCTTTCAATTGTTCAGTCTGTTTTCCCTGTGAAACAGAATAATCCTGGATTTGATGCACTAATTTTCAGATCCATAAACCTCCTGTATTATATGATCAATCTAATATTTGCTCCAAGGACATTGCATATCCCTGACTTCCTGCTCATTGTCAAATCATTTTCTAAACATTCCATTTATTTTCATAAATGTTTTACTTCCTATTGGCACATGTGGATTGCTTTTACCCATAATTAAAGTGAGAAGAATTTAATTTGCTAATGCTATGGTATGATGTGTACATATTGAATTGTGCCAAATTTTTGCTCAGAACATGTGCATTCTTTTATTTTAAGAGCCCACAGAATGCAGCCCGTCTTTTGATGGAAACCAACAGGCTGCTTAATAGTCTTCCCCAAGTGAAATGGACTGAAAAAGCTCGAACTCTGGCATTTAGACTGCAAGAAGAGTGTATGGCATACATGGTGGCAAATTTTCCAGAAATAATACAAAGTGAAAGCTTTTTAGCCCTCTTACAGGTAAAATATACCTGAATTATAGTAGCATTACCATAGACCATGTGATAGGTTTTATATTGGTTTTGCTAACTCAGTGGCTAAAAGAGCAAATGTTCTTTCCTTCAAGCAGAGATTCTAGATGTTTGGTTACTTTTTGAAAGAAGAAGAAAATTCTCTGTTCAGTGCAGTAGACTCAAACAGCCTACTGTGTAAGCTGTTGAATTATTAGCTAACAGCTGTTTGTCAGTGTTTTATTCTATGTATTCAGTATTCAGTGTTTCATTTGTGTACTCCATTTTGCATAGAATGTGTTTCTAAAAATTGGAGTTTGTTTTGAATGTGATAAGAATGTTTTTGTTCTAATTCTGGCCTGTTTTGAAGCCTTACCAATCTTCAGCAGTATTCAAATATTCCATTAATGAATGCAAACCTATTGTGCGCATAAAACATAAAAACTGGGTATATGGTAGATATTCTCAGGATGTTATTACAGGTAGTCCTTGATTAACAGCCACTTATTCAGTGCTCATTCAAAGCTATGACGGTGCTGAACAAGTGATACTTACGACCAGTCCGCAAAGTTCCAGCCATCCAAGCACCCCAGTCAAATGCAAGCCAGTTGCCAGCACTTGCATTTATGATATTTATGACAGTTGCAGTGTCCTGTGCTAATGATCACCATTTGCGACCTTCCCTGCCAGCTTCCCACAAACAAAGTTAATGGGGAAGCCGGCAGGGAAGGTTGCAAGTCACTCTAGTAAGTTGCCCCAACCCAGCAGTAGTCACCCCCAGTCCTGCCATGCCTCACCCGCCAACTTGCATGCCCTCCCCTATCCAGCAGCAGCCACTTTATCTGCCCACTAGCCTGCTTGTGAGCCACCTGGGACTCGCAACTTCCGGTCAGCTTCCCCACTGACTTTGCTTGTTGGATGCCAGCAGAAAGTTGCAAGGAGGTCCTTGCTTAATGACCCATGATCCTCGCTTAATGACAGCAACAGGGACTGCTGGGATTGCCGCCACTAGGCAATGTGGTCAGGTGAGTCACGCTTTACAACTGCATCACTTAGAGACGGAAATTCCAGTCCCAATTACCATTGTTAAGCAAGGATTACTGTAGTTAAAAAAATAAAAGCCTTATGTTTCGAAATGTCTGCCCTTTAAAATTACAGCAGTATTGCTAGAATTAGTCCTGAGCATAGCTTCAAATGAACAAGAGGCGTAGAATCTGGGCCTTAAATCAGTGGTACTGCTATATACAAGGTACAAAAGTTAAAATTAAGCCAACAGTTGAGTAACTGAAGAAGGCAAGAAATAGGTTTCTTTGCTGTATGAATTTGTATATTCATCTTGGAGGCTATTTCTCTTACGTAGTCTCTTTTCTCCTTCAGAACTCTTTGTTTAATTCCATCCTCCTCTCCTAATGCAATTAATAAGTGTTTGAATTTGAGCCAGGGCTTTTCAGACTATGAAACTTCTTTTAGTGATACAATTCAGCTTTAAATGTGCATAATTAGCAATAAGAAAGATTCTTAAGTATAATCTTGTGTATTTACTTTCAAATAAGTCCATTGTATTTAATGGTGTTGTTGGTCAGATAAGTGTGCAGAAATAGTGACAGAGATCTTGTTGAGTGACTCTTTGCTTCATTAAGTAATCTTTACCAGGAGCTGCTCACTGAAGTAAAGGTTTTAATGTCACAGGTCACACTTTGAACTCTGTTACCTGTAAATTAAGCATAACCTTATGGTAGACAGGAAGGCAGCTGATGAAGTTTGCTGTGGATAAGTAGTTGAGCTTTTGATCAGTTGCTCAGGTGGAAAACCACTACAAATGTTTTGTCCACTAGGCAAAGCTTTTCTAAGAAAGGGATTATCATGTAGAGTTTGATGTACCATTAAGAAGACAAACTTTTCCCGTCAAATTTTAAATTTTCATTACTAGCCATGAGTAGAATTCCTTGGATTATTTGTTTTTCACATATATCTGTGCCGACATGACATGTGAGATGATGCATCATGGAAAGAACAGTGGAAGCTGTGGATAACTTTGCTTCAAAATGGAAGCTTTGCAATATATATCAGGGATAAAATAGTAACTCTCCTGAAACAATTTTGCTTGTTCATGTTTGCCAGGGTACACTTTCTTAATTAGGGCAAATCCTCTACATAATGATGCCCTAAGAAAAAATGTAGATGCATTGTGCTGGTGTAGGCATGTTGGTGAAAATTGTACCTCTCCAGTTTTTTGTAACTTTCATAAGAATGTACCATAAGACAATCCCACTTTCCCTGTTTTTATGGCATCTTGTTTGTTGCCAACAAGATGCCCCGGGAAGCTGCTAGTTTAAAACATAGGAATTACTCCCCAGAGAAATCTTCCCTAATCTGATGCCTTCCAGAAGTGTTGAACGTTAACTCCCATAATGGCCATAAGGGCATCATTGGGGAAGGCTGCTTCAGAGAGTTATTACCATTACAGTAAACAATATCATGTTAAGTAGAACAGTAGTTTGATTTTCAATATGAGATTCTACTTATTTTTATGTGGCAATATATAGGAAGAAAGCAAAAAGTCTCTATTACTTTCTGTCTGACTAAACAGTGGATATGATATTCAGGCTACAATTCTGTATTCATTTATCAGAGAATAAGTCCTGTTCAATTATGATTAATTCTGAATACATGTTGCTAAGATTGTTTTATTAGTCTTCTGTCATCTGATTAACAAAAAATGGAAGAAGAAAACAAAAGGAATCAAGGAGGGTTTGCAAAGGTATGTTACAAATGTATAGATTAAAACTGGCCCATGTGTTCCAGCACATTAGTGTTTGTGTGAAGAACTAGCATACAAAGGAGCCACACACATAAAGAGATACATATACCCTCTTTTTAGGCTCTCCCACCAAAATGCATTGTTCAGTTTTGATTTCAGCTGATCTGGTTTTCTGATAATGTCTTCCAGGCTCAGGCCATGAGCAGCAAACCTGACCTTCTTGATCAAGTATTTGAAGCAGTCAAAAAAGATATTACTACTGAAAATAGTTGTTGCCTTCTCATAGCAATGGACACTTTGCTGAGTTCTTCAAATGTGAAAGAGATGGTAGGTTTTAAAAATTAACAGAAACATATCCCAGTTGTTGTTTTTAATTAGAACCTTTCAAGCCAGTCTTTAAGGGCAGAAATTCTGCCAAGGGTGATCCACAGCATTAATAGGTTATATAAAATAATCTAATAGTGATATGGTTCTGAAATGCTAGCAGTTAAAACAACTAACCAGATAGTGTTAAAATTCAAATACCATTGCAGTTAAAACTTAGAACATCCTAATAAAACTTTAAGAATAAAAGTTAAAAAGTTTGCAATGAAAGACCTTGCAGATAAACTCACATACCAGAGGCATGGAGTCACTGTGGAGAAAACCTCTCTCTTAGCCTAGTCACAATATCTGTCTTTAAAGTGAGGCAGTTAAGAAGGTCCTATAAAATCACTATGGATCTTAAAGTGGAAATGGAGGTGGTTATTATGCGTGCATTTTGGGGGATGATGACAGAACCAGTCAGGAGGCAAAACAATTCCTTAAGTTGAAAGGCTTTATTAGAAAACTTTACAAAATAAAGATTCTAATCCAAAATTGAAGTTCCAGTCACATTTGTTGGCTTATTGTTATACATATTTGCCTTAGGTTCTTCCTAATAATACTATAACTTCCCCTAAGACCTAGCCTATTTTTAACCTTATATTACCATATATAACTTCATATATATTACATAGACTGTTTTAAATCCTCAGTCCTACACTCTTTACTTGGAACTTGTTTCTCCTATTATTGCATATTTCTGTGCTCTTGTATCTAATGTCCCAATCTCTTCTCTTCTATCCTAGATAGCTCTCACCAAAGCCTCTAGCATAATACAGGCATTTTCTTGTTCACAGTTGCCATGTAGCAGTCCTTTTCCAACTGCTTTCTCTAACTAGTCTTCTAGTCTGACATGGAGGATGTAGTTCAGTGCCCTCTTATGGATTGAAATTTGGTCTATTACTGGGTGATGGGAGTTGATGCCATTGCCACACCCCTGCTGCAGCTCTTTTTAGTGATAGTTGGATGACTGTCCATTGTGAAAGCTTTGCTTCACTCCTGTGCCTGAGGGAAAAACACTTCCTGGATGAGTGTTTGCCAGGGCTGGGGCATCTCAAGTGCCTGCATCTAGGCCACATGTAGTTGCCCACACTGGGTCTGCTGAGTACTTGCCACTGCAAAGGGTTCAATAAGGATCCAGTGCCTGTGCCTCCTTCAGCTCTGCCAGAGCCTAGGCTGCAGCTTGATCCATTAAGGAGCTTGGTTTAAGTTCCACATTGTGCTGTCTAGCCACTCTTCTTTATAGTCTTTCAGCTCTCTTCCTCTGTTGCTCTTCCCTTAATTCTCCTTCTTTGCTCTTTGTTCCTCCATACTTCATCTTCTGTCTTCTCAACACTGCTATGATTTCTCTCTAGCGTGACCCTTTTAAAAGGGCCAGCACACTGAAAAGAGTAAGGGCAGGACCATTAAAAGGAAAGTGGTGAGCCCAAACTATTAGAAGCATTAAAGGTTAAAACTAATACTTACTGATGTGCTTCTGAGCTCAATTTTAATTACTGACGTACAGTGAGAAATCATCTGGCTGCCCATAACAATTGGCATTTGTAGGATAGGAGAGCCATTTTTGCCACTGACTACTTATATTCCTAAATATATTCCTGGATAGAGCTGAAATCATCAGTGCTTGCATTCTGATCTAAAGCAGGTTTGCTTATACATCTGTCTTCATGTACTTTTTTTTTATAAAATGGGACTAATTCACTCCAAATCAGAGGAATTGATGGCTTTCATCCTGCCTCCCCCATTTTCTGTAATCTCTTTAAATGTATGTATACAAAAGGCTCCTTACTATAGAAGTGCAGCTTCAAAATGTGGAAGGCAGAACAGTTTGAGCTATCCCATCAATAACTCAATGGGTATGCTATAAAACTAGATTTGAGAATCACAGGTAGTCCAAATAGACAGTAGCAGATTAGATGGAACATTAATCTGGCCTCTACGAGCCTTTCA
The DNA here is from genome assembly GCA_030867105.1 of Liasis olivaceus. Taxonomy (NCBI): domain Eukaryota; kingdom Metazoa; phylum Chordata; class Lepidosauria; order Squamata; family Pythonidae; genus Liasis; species Liasis olivaceus. The sequence goes on along the minus strand of CM061350.1, from coordinate 122,752,295 downwards.
TTTTATTAAATTATATTCTAATGGTGGCACTGTTTTTATCCCTGAGGAGCAATCAGTAATATAAAAAATAAGGAATATAATTATTATTCATTGAATTGTTTATCATCTAGGTTTTGTATTCCTGAAACTGAGTATTTGTGGTAAGTATTTTTTTAGCAGTGAAAACAAAGATTCTTAGGAGCTTTCTACTGAAAAACATATATATTTTAAAAAACTTCATTGCCTTTGATGAAATTACCATGTTTTTGCAGTTTAGGTCTTTTTCAATTAACTTAACAGGGACCCATTGCACAGGTGGCACATTTTAAAATTTTGTTATTTTTTATACATAGGCATATATACAGAAAAGTATACATAAATTATTGTTCTGTACTGCTGCAGACCTCTTCTATTGTTGACTTATTCAGCAGGAGTGAAAATTTAACCAGATGCTTTATTGGACCCTAGAGGATTTGACCTTGTAGTGACAAAGCCAAGAGTGAAAAGCTATAAAGAGATTTGTTTGTAAAATTGGAAGAGTGGGGAGAGAGAAGTAGGTAGGTTTTGATATTTTATGAGCTTCAGCATCGGTGGGAGTGGCTTGGCTTCAAGTGGAGCAAAATTATGATGCAGGACAATTGGCCTCTGAAAAGCTCGACATCTATTCAGCAATTGTAATATCTAAGTGATGGTACCATTGATCTAGCTGAAGGAGCAAGTACCTTCTATAAGGAGTAATGATTGGTTGCTATGACAATAAGGCTTTTTCCAGCTGCTGATTTTTTTTCTCTCTCTTACTTGAGCGTAGGGGTTTATGTGCAGGATCCAGGCTCTGCGTGATAAATTGTGGATCTTCCTGCTTCAGTCATTTTTTGCTGTTCGACACACAGAGGGTTGGAAACTGCTGAAGGCAGCTGATCAGGAAAAAATACAAGCAGGTAGGCAAGCTACTGTATAGCTGGAACCGAGCACTTTGCAGGACAGCTGCGCCTTTATTATAGAGAAGTCATGGGAGCTAGTAATTAACGTTAGCTGGAAGGATATGTTGATGAGCCTTCTGCTTTCCAATTATTATGTAAGAATTTTGAAAAATAAACAGCTCAGACAGCTTCAACTATGGAAGCTAAGCTGATTACACCTCCCTGTTGTGAACACTGTTATGCAGCTATATGGAAGCCTTATAAATAGGTAGGCTGTATTTTTCTTTGCATTTAGAATGCTTAAAAGTAATTCATAAAGATTTTTAAGCACATGGGCATTATAGAAAGAATTGTATACATTTATTTCATGATTGTAGCGGTTGGGGGGGTTTAATCTGTATTGTATGCTAAGGAACATCTTGCTTAACAGCCGATCTCATTTGTGTTGAAAATGAAGGGTCCATTGAATTCATGATTGATATGATGCTATGATACTGTGTGTCTGCTGCAGAAGATTCATCAAAGAAGCTGCATAGCGGCCTCTAAACATTTAAGCAGCACAATTTGAAGCTAAACAAAAGAAGTCTTGCTGTGCCCTCCCCCCCTTCTCTCTCCCACCCCCGTCCTTTGTTTTCAAATGTATGGAATAAAATCTTGCGGATGAAGTACCTGAAAATGGCTTCAGGGCAGTGCTGAATATTTTTGCTATAGTCATGTAATTTCTTTGGTATGGGGAAATAGATATACACTCAAGATTATAGCATTTTGTGAAGCATTTTAGTAGCAAAAAATAAATGCCAATATAATATAAGTGAAGCATTTTTTCTGATTTCTTAAGAGTGCTCTGAATATCCTAGATTGTACAGTGTTATTTAAAAGCTCTGTGTATTAAACTGTTTTTTTGGAAATCAGATCAGTCGTGTCCAAAAATGAAATTTTATTGGAATGTTAAATGATGTCATTCTAAATAATGCTTTCTAATATAAAAATATACGCCCATGCATAAGTTTAGAGTACAATTCCTATCTTCCCCTGACATGAATATTTAGAGTGTAGTAAATTGGAGAAGCCCGAACTGTAGTCTATCACTGTGATAATTATCTGGTTGATTTGTTGCTTTAAAGAGGCTATAGCATTAATTACTACAGGTTGATTACAATATCCAGAGGAGTAAAAATATTCTATTTTGTGTAATTGAATGTCTTTTTTGTACAATCAGAGCAGGAGCTATTCTTCTAAGTGAGCTACTTGAATGGCTACCTAAACTTTTAAAGAAGCATGCAATTTTAAAAGGTACCATTTAGGGATTGCTTCAGATTCCCTTTTAGTAGCAATATATTAAAAAAAAGATTAAACTTGGAAACTTAAATGCTGCCTCCAACACCACTTGGTGCATGGTATTGGTTCCCACTGGAACATGTTGTTCTTTAATATATATTTTAAAAATAGCAGATGCAGTGTATACTGTTATTCCCTTAAGAACATGAAAAAGCCACCCAGGTGCCATTTTCAGCCTCATGCCTTCCCTTAAGAAAACAGAGGTTCACTGTAGGGTGGGAATGCAACTGACTCTTACATGTTATGTGTTCATAAAATATATAAGTAATAATTGCAGGCAATGATAGAATTGGTAGAGCTACGTGCTTTGTAGAATTCTTTGGGATAGATAAAAATTGTACTTTGGCAAAGGATGTTATATGTAAAGTACATTCCTTAGTCTGCATCTTTCTAGTGTAGGTTACATAAGATGTAGCATTGCAGAAATCTAATTTGGGTGCCTTATCAGAGAGTTTTGATCAAATTCCATTTGGAAATTTTATATACTATACTGCCTGACTGAAAGCCCTTGTATGAAGACTGGTCTTGCTTACTATGAGTATTTCATTTTAAGTTACACTTAGAAACACAGATATATAATTTCGATACATACTACCAAATCAATATAAGAGGAAAGAATTCTATTTTAAATTAATGACATGAGATGAGTTGGCAACGTGTAAGAAAGTTATATGTGTAAAGAGTGGGAATGTACATTATTCAAGGATGTGCAAATCAGAACTATGATTTGTTGTTGCTGTTGTTGTTGTTGTGTTCTGCAGGTCTGGTATGACTTGTCCTTTCTTACTAATTACTAAATTGCACTTTAAAAAGTGTACGTGCCCTTCAGGAGCTGCCCTAATGGTTCTGCTGAGGAATAATATTCTTAAAGCTATGTTTTCCTCCATCCCTTTTTTTTAAATATATCCTAAAGAAAGGTGTCCTTTTCTTATACAGCTGCTCTTGACAAAGGAGATGACAGGAGACCTACCAAAAAGCCCATATTCAGTAGTTCTCAGGTAAAAAAAAAAAAAACTTATATTTTACAAGACATTCAGATTTCTGTATATAAGCATTTGTATAGGTCTTTCAAATATGATATGTGATTATTTGGGGACTTGTATTTGTATGGCTTGAGGCTACTGTTTCAATGATATCAGTATGTAACTTCAACAAGCAAATTTTCATCTATTAACTTCCCCGCACATAGAAATGTTTCTTCACAGCAAGAGTTCAGATTCAACCTCACAGTATATCAGACTGTAGTAATTTACTGCATCTCTTTTCCTACAACTCTGACCTACTGTTTTGTAAAAACCTACTTTCCCAGTTTGCAAAGCAAATGGTGTGCTAGCTAGCAAATGAAGCTTATTCCCTTCATTCATGCCATTACTTATACCCTGTGATGTCATCCACCTTTTGAGAGATATTCTTGCAAGGGAATCTAGCTCAATATGTGCACGAGAGAGATGAAAATATACTCAGCTATGCATTTGGTTACATTTGAAAATCATTCAACTTAGAACAGTAAGCTTCGGTTACATTTGATAATCATTTAACTTAGAACAGTAATATTTGGGAAATGAGGGTAACCTGAAGCTGGTGCTTCTTTTGTGGGCAGGGGAGAGATATAAACAAAACCAAAGTATTCTACCTGTTCCTTTTAAAAACATTCCTCTTGACAGTGAACTTGTACCCCCTCAGTGGTCTTTTGTATTAAATAATTACTCTTTGTATTTTGGATATGAAATTATATTATAGTTCCTTCCAGCAGGAATGGTGAATCTGTGTATTCCAAATGTGGTTGAACAGCATCTCTCATAATCTTTAATCACCAGAAATGCCAGCTGGAGCTGCTAGAATCTGTAATTCAACAGCATCTAGAGGACCTCATATTCCCCATCCTTGTGCTGTAGGATCTTTGTCAAGGAGACCTTGATCCACCCAATGTTGCAAGCAAATGGCTGATTTAATTTTCATTGCATTTTGTTCCTAAGTACAGGGCTGCCTTTTTCAGCCTCATATAATTATTTATTTTTATAAGAAAAAGACAAAAATATATATAGGGCATCTCATAAACTATTATCTTGCCCTAAAGACTCCAACCAACGAGGAACAAATCTCATTCTATTTGAATTTTTTTTTTTTTTTTTTGGTCTGCTTCACAGTCATTACTGACCCTGCAGTGACCGCCCCCTAGCGGTTTTCAAGGCAATTGCATCTTTCTAGTTTCGGAATTAGACTTTGCCAGACCCTAATTCCTAGAGCGTCAGCCCAGCTGGCAGCACAGGAGGCGGGATTTCCGTTGCTTCGCGCCCCTTTTTTTTTCGGGGCGAGCGCAATTTCGCGCTTTTACCGGCAACTGTGGTCCCGTCTCTCTGTGGAGTCGCTGCCAGCATTTTTCCTCCCACTGGAGTGAGAGTACTCATTTATCTACTCACGTACGTTTTCGATCTGCTGAGTTGGCAGAAGCTGCGGGTAGAGAAACAAGAGCTCACCTTGTTTAACGCGAGAGGCTGGACTCGAACCGCTGAAGTTTCCAGCCATTTCTGGCCGGCACTTTCAGCGTCATTAAGCCGCTGCGCCACCGCGTCCCCTGTTCTATTTGAATACCCTCTGCCTAGTACCATACTGTGTTCTGTTTCTTTATCATGCTAAGGAGCAACAGAATGTTGAGAGCTGATGATTATATATTTGTAAAAGAAAAATATGCATGTTTATTCAGAGGTCCTGCTGAGTCCCATGAGGCATTTTCATTAGTAAATTTAGTTAAGGTTGCAGCTTTAAATGCTCAGATCAATTATTAGTCACTCCAATTTTCCTTTCTGAAATTCGGAAATAAATTTTCTATAAATGTATTACTCACTTTATCTATGGAATACAAGTAACCAAATTTTAAAAAAACACTATGGACACAATTTGAAAATTTTATATAACTTCTTATGACATGATGACAGGGGTTTGGTTCCATTTTTAGCTACAGCTCAATGTCTTTCCTATATTAAAAGCTGTAAAGCACATTTGGAAGAAGAAAATTTCAACCCTTATTCACAAAACAAATTTATACTCTGGGACAATCCCAGTTTGAAAACTGCAGGTAAGTTGGATTTTGTCGTCATTGTTTTGAAGTCATGGGTAGGTAAGACTATTAATACTTTAGATTAGATTATTGCCAATCAAGTTTTTAAATCTTTTGAATTATTAGAAGGAATTATGATTCTTAAAATTACAAACTGGCAGTGTATTCAATGAAAACATCTCTTGATTTCACAGCTTGCTTCACAGATTTCATAGATGCATTAGCAGTGTCTAAAACTTCCACATTATTAATATTGTTGGAATAATTTTGGGTTATTCTAAATCTACAGTATTTTTAAATAAAAATTAAAGCAATAAACGTGGATATTAGTTTTTACAAGAACCCTGGAACAAAAAGTTGGAATATCCCATATTAACAAATCAATGGTTAAATGTCTTGTCTTGTCCTGCTATTGCCCTACTTTGGTTTAATATCCATGTTTATAAATATGGTGTTACAAAGATCAATATAGTTTCAAGTTGTGAAGGTATCCTTGATTTATATACTAAAAATGTACAATTTATCATTAAATAAAGATTTATTATGCATAGGAGACAGAAGAAAAAAATTATGCTTCAACATTGGAAACAGATTCCAGATTTAAATACTGGATGGTTGATATGGATTTGCTTTCTGTTTATGAACCAGTTCTTTACTGAGAACTCTAATAGAGTGACTAATTTTATTCCTTGTGATCAAAGTTTATTTTAAAATTGGGCTGAATGAATCTTTATATAAATTATAATAGTATAGTATTATATATTATAGGTTTTGCCATTTTTGGTCTTTTTTTTCTTTGCATATTAATGCAATACAGAATTTTAAAAAATTAAGAATATATTATGAGTAAGATTCATGCTGAAGTGTATAAGCAATTTTTTTAGGATAGGTAAGCATGATCCTCCTACATTTTTGATAAATTATCTTTCCCTCCACTCTCCTTCAGTTAAACCGATGCTTTGCTGGTACTTGTGGCTTACAACCTACTGCTTGGAAAGCAAGTAAAAAGGAAAACCCTTGGTGTGATTCCTCTGCTAATCAGGATAAAATGAAATCTGATGGATTAGGAGCATCCGGACATACCTCAGCTACGAACCGGAACAGCAGTAATAAAGCTTTGAAGCATGATGATTTAAAGGGGAAAGACAGTAAAAAAGCAGTTTGTAAGATGATGAAGGAATCCAAAATGGGAGAGAAAATGCCTTCACCAAAGGCTAGGGCTGTTATAAAGCCCAAAGTTGAAAATAATGGAAATGCTAAGATTGAAACTTTGTTTGCCAGACAAGATTCTGACAGGCCATTACCTTCTAGCGGGCACAAAAATGCAGGAAGCAGCAAAATGTCAAAAAACCAAGAAGGTAAAACAACAGGTGCCCGTCCCAAAGTATTCCCAGGAATCTCAAGCGTACAAATTAAAGCAAAACCTCTGAAGAAGACAGTTGGAAAGGAATCTCCTCTTATGAGCACAGATACTCTAAGCAAATCAACCAGTTCAAGTCCAGATCTACGGATATCCATTGACAAAGATGACCCCAAAGAGGTAAAAGCAGATGAAAGCAAAAAGCAATCAGGTAATAATCAGAGTCCCTTCTAATTTGCTGCAGAGCTCATACATTGAAATTATCTTAAAAGCTTTTCTTTTTTCATGACACAGTCTGAGGAGGTTTTAATTATCCTGATTCCTTCTTTTTTAATGTTTAATTCACAATTATAAAGAAAAAATGGCAGTAGTAAATATAGATGGGTTCTTAGGAAAATCTCTCTCAAACATATGGGAAGCTGCATGAAGATACTCTCATTAGGATTAGAATAAATAATATTTTCCCCCTTTTTTCTTTGTATATCATTCAGATGAATGAACTGAGAGATTTTTTTAAAAAATCTGCTAATCATTGCTAGAGATTATTGAATAGGAATAATTTCAATGCTTGAATGATTTTTGGATATTCAGTGTTTGTAATGTGTATAAGAAAAGGGTTAAAGCTTGTTTATACACGTTTATACAAGATTCATATGGTCCCCCAGAGTCACTTATCTTGAGATGGGTGGCCATATCAATTTAATAAATAAATAAGAGTATACACACACATACGCTTTTAGCAAGTGCTCATTATTGTGGATCTCTTGCTTTCTGAATTCTATTTTTTATTATTATTTTATTGTACAGCTTTGAAAACAAAATCTGCTATGAAGATGACTAACGGAGCCTTTTCCAAAAAACATGTTAATGACCTTGAGGCTAATAGTCCAATGAACAGGTGTGTTAAAAAGTAGTTTTAGTATTAGTTTTTCATGTGCTAGGATTTTAATCTCTATTGAAAATAAAGCTCATCAAGTCTGCCTGGTTGAAGCGTGTGTTTGATTCCAAATTTTGTGTTTTGGGTCATGTTTTGATTTTTAAAAAATGATAACTCTCTTTCTATATTGCCAGGGCCAAAACCAATGGCTATATGGATCATCTCTTTAAATGCTGATTTATATACTGCTTTCTTACTTATCATTTATAGCTCTTAGTAAAAACCTAAAGGTTGCTGAGCTCTCTCAAAATTTAGTCAGACATTCAGTCTTAAAAGGGTACCAGTTACATATGGAAGAGGGAAACATATTCTACTCCCATAGCCATCATTCTTGGACATCTCATTACAGATACCATTAACAATCCAACTGCACTGCTGTGTCCCTGGGTTTATCATATTGCCTAGGGATATTTTCAGGGGGGTTCATTTACTTTTGCTTGAATAAAAGTAAACACTTCTTCAGTGTCTGGAACCTTATATTACTGGGCCTCTTTAATTTTTTTAAAGATTATAATTGCAATAGTAAAAACTAATACAAACTAAAAGAAAGAAAAAAATAGTAGAAGAAAAGGAAAAAGTGCAAAGGAAAAAATGTAGAGAATAAAAAGAAAGAAAAGTAAGAATATAGTAAAGAAAAAGAAAAGAAATATATAAAGAAATGACTTCCAACCTTCATCACAAGTATAAACAATTTTAGTAATTTTTCACCTCCTCTTAATTTACAACATCCCTTCATGCCATGTCCCATCTCTTATCTATAAACAAATCCATAAAACATTGTCATTTCAGTCCTGGTGTCAGCAAAAGTCTGTTGAGGGTTGCCAGAAGTAACAACCTATCTATTTTAACCTTGATCAAATAAACCAACTTTATATTCCTTCCTTTTACTTCTAACGATCTTAATCTTTAGTCTATTCAAGTAATGTCATAGAACTTGATTTCTTTTGATTTCTTTTTTACCCCTTCTCACAAGATTCATTCAAGCTTTAACAAACCTCTTTTGTAAATCCAATATAAAAGAATTATCCAGGTCACTCTCTTGGTTTATTATTTGTAATTCCCTTTTGATTTTTAAGGCATCAATCAATTTCTTTTGTATGTCCAATGAAACTCTTTTTCCATGTCATTCTTGTAGCCTGTCATTTGTAGATCCCTTTCAGTGCCAACTCAGTCTCCTTCTTGTCAGATAAAACTTGTTCCTCTTCTGCCATTTCTTCCAAAACATCTTTTGGATACAGTATCCATAGAAGCAAACATCATTATTGACATTGTTGATATTAACTTCTGATTCTGTTTTTCAAAAGTATCCTTCAGTATTTCCAATGTTATAATATTTTGCACCATTCTGTAGCTGTTAATCAGGTTTATGTATTCTTCTCCTTTAATTAAAATCTTTAGTTCCTTCTAGTGTCCAATTTTTAAAGTTGTTTGTCTCTTTTATGTTTTAGAAAAAATTCACATCAAGATGACTTTTCCATGGGAAGGATTCTTTATAATTAATTCCAAAATCTTATTTCAAATTTATCTAGACCCTTAATCGATTTATAACTTTCTAAAATCAAAGCTTGATTAGCTTTTTGCTGTTTATTTCAATTTTGTTTAAGTTCTTAAGCTTGTAGTTAAAATTTTCTTTCATTAAAGGTTGAAGGGAAACTCATCCAGTGTTTTCAGACTTGTCGATCTAAAGGTTTCTAATAGCTGAAAAGTAGTTAATAAGAAATTTCCAAATGTAATTAGAAAAGGAAGTATGCAAACTTTTTTAAAGACACTGACTGTGGTTTGAGCAAGTTGGCTATACCCTCAACTCCCAGTGTTCAAAACCCACCAGAAACAACTGTCCTACAGTCTCTTCGCAAGGAGCAACTGTCTGGAGCACTTGTGGGCCATCTCCCATCATCTCTTTGTCCGGAGAGATTCGAAGAGCCAGTCTACTCTCTGACTCTTCATTCTTCGCTGCAGTCATCAGCTTCGCTTTTTGTGGAGCCATCTTCAGTCCACCATTTCTTCCTCCAGAAGTCACATTACTGGGGCTCTTGATCAAACTATTTTACACCAGCCAGAGTAGAATTTCTTTTATAGTGACAAAGTAGACCAGGTATATACTGAATATTCAATAATATTCAGATATGGAAAGACAAGCTATATAGTCAGTGACAGTTTGGAAGGACTGCTAACTTTGTGTTGTCTGGTTTGAGTGGTTCTGTTCTTATTTGTAAAGAAGTCAGTATTTTAGAAATGCATGTAAGCTATATAAATGTTTAATGTGTTTATACATTCTACTGTAGCTGTGGATAGAGAACCTGTGGTCCTTTAGGTATTGCTGAATTACAGTTCCCAGCCAGCGCAGCCATTGATGAGGAATGCTAGGGACTATAGTTTGGCAATAATGGAGGACCACAATTTCCCAGCTTTATTCAGGGTCTTTAAACTTGCAAATAAACTAAGCAGTGTCTGTTAATTTCAGTGTTACAAAGAAATGCACTGGGAAAGCCAACAGTGACCATACACCACAAGCAGTTGCGAAGAAAAGGGGAACTGAAGCTGGCAGTGCTGTGCCTCAGCAGAAGACAAAGAATATAGCTAATGCTACAAAAAACAAAGGTAAACTCAAGTTGACTAAGTTCTGTCTATGCAGGGTGGCTCTGTAGAAACCATGTTTTCTAACTTGGAATTTTTGTACACAAGGGGTTATCGTCCTCTTGGTCTTTCCTTCTTCTTTTTAGTAATGTTTTTAATTAAAGTTTTATGTATTTATATATTTTATGTTTTTAATGTTTGTTGTGAATTGCCCAGAGTTCCCCCATTGGGGAGAGATGGGCAGTTGAAAAATTTAATAAATAAATAAAATAAATAAACAAGTGAATGGGCAATGTTATCCATATTTCCTGGGCATAAATCCCATTGAGAACAAAGGGAATTGATTCCAAGGAAACCCGTATTGCATTGGGACCTACTAAAAATAAACTTGGGGAGTTTGTGTCCATATGACACATTGGATATTCTTTGAAAATTAGCAATGAGGTTCCTGTGACAACTGCATTCTATCCAGCAAAGCATAATAATTATGGATATAGTCATAGAAGCAGACCTTACATTTTCTCAGGTCTGTAAGAACGTATAGTCGAAAGCTTAGAGAACTTTGCCCCTACAACAAAAGTTTCATCACATAGGAAGTTAAGTGCATAACAATAAGTAAGAATTGAGTAAATTTTAGCATAAAACCTGTTCATGTAAAAAAATCTCTGTATTTTTACATTTTTTTTAAATGATAGAATTATTTTTTATGTGACAACAGTACTACTTGAATTACTAATTTAATTTAATATATATCTGTTCAATGGATTGGTTTCTTGAAGGGTTATTTTGGGAACAAAATCAGGGTTGCTGGGCCAAAGCTCAAATTCCATTCTTTCTCTCCCCTGGATCCCCAAGGAGCTTGCTCCCACATCCTGCTGCCTTAAATGCATTCTACTCTCCTTTGTCCCTGGAATGCCAATTTAGCCCAGAAGCTCCCATTGCTACTGGCATCATCTGGCACACTTTATCTTCTCATATCCCTCTGTCTGTTTTCAATTCTTACAAAAACATTGACATAATGAAACTAGATTTTAGTCCTGATGGCTTTTTAACTGGAATCTTTATATTACATTATGAAGCATAATGTATATTGCTCAAAAAAGATAATTATTAATCATGTCTAGATTTTGGTCCAGTGGCTGCTAATTCTTCTGAATATGAAATATTGATTTGCTTTATGTGTTTTAACATTATTTTTTCCTGTTTCTTTGTCTCTTTTCCCCCTTTTTAGAGGGGGAATATAAAATTTCACCCACTGATAACTTATTGGTTCTTTTGTTATGTGGGTTTTCTTAATAAAAAAGTTTGCTAAGTGGAATGTACCATAACTTTAATATGTTGCCTTTTTAGGTCTACAGGGAGATATGTCAAATCCACTTAAGGCTGCTCTTTCTCCAAAACAGAATGAAGAAAAAAGTATGACACAACATATGACACAGTTGGAGAAACTAACTTCATTGAAGAAAAAGGCTAAATCTTCACAAGCAACTTCTGTTAAAGCTACTGCAAAAATAATAACAACCAAAAGCCAAACTCATTCAAAGAAGACTGAAATGACAAACAATAAGGAACAAAAACAGAAAATAGTTAGTGTTCCAAAGCTTTCATCATCAAGCCAGAAGCCTTCTAGAAGCGAATCACCACTTCTAAAGAATATACATGGAGAAGAGCAAAAGAATTCAGATCTTAAACTTGAAAACTCTACTTTGGGAGATCAACCATGTGGCAATCACAAATCTAGTCCAGAGAACAAAAATTATAGTGGAACATCTTTACTTGAATTACAAAAGCAGAATGTACCTATTTTGGAAAAAAATATTCCCCTTGAAGAGGTGGATTGCAGGGGAGATTTGGAACCTTCTTGTATTTCAGAGCGGAGCATGTCAATGAAGCATGATGAGATAGCCAAACCGATTCATAAAAATGAGGATGATAAATCTCCTGTAAATAAAAAGATGGAGCAATGTACTGCCATTGAATTGCACCCCATTAAAGGTCATGAGAGTGTTACGTGTGGGAATATTAACCAGAATACCACATGCTTGACTTTAAATGAAATGTTAAAATGCAAAATACTTCCAGAGTCTGTTGCTTCCCAGAATTTCTTGGGAACTTTAACAAAAAATGAGAACCATTTGATACAGGAAAAATCAGTTGTCTATTCTGATACCTTGGAAGCTGAAAAAGATGTTAACCATGTGAATGGCCAATCACATAGGCTATTAAAAACTGCCAGTGATGGTTCAAACTGTGAACATGAAGAGAAAAAATCTTCTACTTCTAAAACCTTTGTGATTGATTCTGAAAGTGCTGATGAATTTTCTGACAAGTCTGTCTTGACTGACTCACAGTTGGCTACAGTGGAATCAGAGCCTGCTTCAAAATCTTATGTAGGGCAAGTTGCAGAAAAATGCTCATCTAAAGACACCGATACTACAGAAACTCCAGAAAGTCATGAAAATTCAGAAACTCCATTTACTGATCAGTGGAATTTAAGTTCCAGTGCACTTGATCCAAAAGAAAGTCCTGAATCAGATACTGGCAGTGCAACAACATCATCAGATGATATAAAGCCAAGATCAGAAGACTATGATGCAGGGGGTTCTCAGGATGATGAGGGATCAAATGAAAGGGGAATTTCAAAATGCAGTACCATGTTATGCCATGATTTCCTTGGCAGAAGCAGTAGTGACACAAGTACACCTGAAGAACTAAAAATGTATGATACAAGTCTAAGAATAGAAGTAAAAATGAAAAAGGAAAACTCTGATCTGTTTCGGGTAATTTCAACAAGTGATGAGGAAATCCCTAGAAAAAAGCCTGAAACAGCATGGTTGCATCAAAGTGGAGAAAGACAAAGTGGATCAAGTGGGAGTAATGCTAATTTTGCCACCACGCAATTTCCTCAAGAAGCTGATCAGGTCTCTTCTTCGGCAGATGAGACAGAAGAGGAAAAGTCTGAAAATGAAAATGTTGTAGAAAAAATACCTCCATCAGAAGTTCCTATTCAGCAGTTCCATGGGATAGTGAATCTAGCATTTGATGATGCAACAGAAAATGATATTGAAAGTCAAGAATTCTCTGCCACTAAAAATTTTAAGCGCTCTATATTACTGTCAGTGGATGAATGTGAAGAACTGGGATCTGATGATGGTGTAGAGGTTCATACTCCTCTTCAAAGTACTCTGGATGCTGCAACACCACCTGATGTATTTGATAGCTTTTCCCATGAGCATAATAGCAAAACATTTTATTCAAGATACTCATTGGAGATTGAGGATGGATTCCTGGATTGTAAGGGAGATGACAAAGAAAGGTTGAACAAAAATGAGAACCCCTCTATAGATCCTCATGACAGTGAACAAAAAATAAAAGATACTCCAGCTATTTCAGTTACAGAGGAAAAATGCATGGAAAAAGCTGAGAAAATAGGGCACAGCCAACCTTCCACAGAAGTGAAGTGTGACGAAAGTAATGGCTTTCAGTGCAATAAAGTTTTAGACAATGACACAAAAACTCAAGGAAGACCTTGCCACTTGGATCTTCATCAACGAGATAATACTGACTTACAGAAGAACAGCACTACAAAACCAGTAGATCCATATAAAAGTCACTTCCTGGCTCAGGAAGGTAACATGAAAGAGAATGAGTCAGCATCCCCTGAATACACTGACACTGCTTTACCTGCAGGTAATGTACAGAAATAAAAAATGTTAAGTTCCTTGAAATATTAAGTATTAATGGAATATTAAGGTTATAGCTGGGGCGGAGTTTAAACTCTAGTAAATCCCTTAGGAATTTTATGCAGACTCTTATAAAATACATATTCTAAATAGTCAAGAATATGCTGTAGCTTGCGGTCCTTGTGGGCAGTTGGTGATGTTATCTTGGGTAAAGTGAAGAGCAGGCTTATATTCTTGAGCCTATTTTTTTCAGGAGGACGTTAGCAGCTCATATATCCATTTGTTTGAAAAACTATATGATTCATAAATATACATACATATATATATATATACATATACATATACATATATATATATATACATATATATATATTAAAGTGGGATGTGCAATACGTTTGTTAATTTAAAGTGTTCCGCATTGTTAACCTGAACAGGTATATTGATTACTGCACTTTCTGTTTTGCACAAAGCTGGGGATTGGTCTTTGTATTGTTGTAATCAGTGGGACTTTAACACTGACTTCAGAGGAAGCTGGTCTGCACCTGAAAAACTTTCAGGGTATTCCTAAATTAAGCTAGCTGAGGGTACATCCTTTTTTTAAAAAGAGAGAGAGAGAGATTATGCTTTAGAAACCAACAAATATATCTAAACTTATGCTTGCTTCACATAGTTAGTAACTCCTTGTCTAGTTTTGTGTTTTTTAAAACAGGAATTCAGCTCAATATCCCCAATACACACAGAGCACCTGAATCTTTCTTTTAAAATTTCTGTATACCAAAACATTTGAAATAATTTGCGTTCAGAATCATATAATTGATCTTCAAGTTGTAACTCTTTCCTTTTTTTTGTTTGCTTGCTTGTTCTTGCTTGCAGCTATCCTTTGCATGTACAGTACTTTAAGTATAAGCCTATGGGAGCAGGGGGAATATTTGTTTTTGTCACCTCTGAAGATGACTTGGCTGAAGTCACTGTTCTAGTGAACAAGCCTTCCTTTCCTTTCCTTTCCTTTCCTTTCCTTTCCTTTCCTTTCCTTTCCTTTCCTTTCCTTTCCTTTCGTTCCTCCCCTTTCCTCTTTATACTCTATTCCCTATTTTAAGTTTCAGCTTTAGTGGTTTTAGAAATCTGTGTGCATTAAATGTTGGTTTATATGACTTACCTCTTTCTGTATTAGAATTTTTTTCTAATTCTGGAGGTATATTGTTAATCACCAGTGGTAACTTTATGTATAAGCCGTATTTTGTTTCATTTACTTTTTTAAAATACATAACTTAAAACCCACAATTTTTTGTGAACTTTGTATGCAGTTACATTTTCTCCTTCTTATTTGGTTGTATTTGTCCTGCTGCACTGAATTAAGTAACCTGTACAGAAGCCCTACATAGAAAATCAAAGCTTGTACAATTTTTACAATGTGTAGTATTATGAATTATTTCAGGAGACATAGATGATTGTGACAGATTGACACAAACCTGCATGTATGAGCATCGGCCTCCAAAAACCCTTTCTCCAATATACGAGATGGATGTTGGAGAAGCTTTTGAGCAGAGGATGGAGTCTGAAGTGAATTTTCTAGATGTGGATTTTGAAGACCAACAGTTTGCCGAACAGGACTGGACTCTTCTCAGGCAATTGTTATCTGACCAGGAGTCAAACTTGGACATCAAAAATTCTGTTCCCGAAGACCTTAACTTAGCACAGTATCTCATCAACCAAACACTATTTCTAGCACGAGACAGTTCACAACCTCAGGGTAAAGCACAGATTGACACTTTCAGTAAGTGGACTGAACTAATATCTCCACTGGACGATTCTTCAGCAAGTATCACAGTGGCAAGTTTTTCATCAGAAGATTGTTCTTCCCCACATGGGGAGTGGACAATTCTTGAACTAGAAACCCATCATTAAGGTATCTGTTGATACAGGACTCCTTCCCTCTTTCTCTCCTTCCTTCTGCAAGTAAATATTTTGCAATATTTCCATACAATAAATATTACATTGGTCAGGCATGAGTGGTCCAATTCTAACTAAAATTTATTTGCAGGTAAAATCATTTAAGTGGATGGTTTCTAAAAAGCATTTGCAGCCATTTTTGTCTTGTTTTTCTCAACTTCCTAGGAAGAATTCTGTATGAAAAAAAAATCTTGGCTTACTGTATTCTTACTCATCACTCAGTCATACCTTCCTGGATGCTCAAAGAATTAAAATGGGAATGCAAAAAAAGTAGTACTATCCTTTTTTTTTCCCCCCCCATCACTCTCCATTTGGTAGCTTCTTCAAATAAGGGATTCACAGTGATTACGTCAAGATGTGTGCCAACAGTACTTTAAATACTAGAAATGTATGTTTGAATTTGCAGGAAAGTTTTGATGCAACTGTTTTTGAATTTCTTTATAAACAGCAGCATGTGGGTTTGTTTTCTCTGACTTGATTTTGTACCTTTTTTGTTTTGAAAAATTTCAATAAATTTTTAAATTGCTTAAATATAAGACTACATGTAACTATTATTGGAAAGAATGATAACACTTCTTTTTTGAAAAGAAAACATTGTTGGTAAAAGGAATAGCGTAATTAATTCCTTTTTTGGGAAAATGAAGCTGATTAATCTTCATGTTCGTGTATGTCTGTCTTTGGTCTAGAATTGATAACTTTCTTGTAAGTAATCAATCTGAGCAATTGCACAGGAACAGTGTAATATGGCTAACACATTTTTAGAAAGGTTTTTTTTTTCATAAAAGCTCTTCTCTGTGACAAAATGCACAAATCATTTTTAAATTTTTGTATTTGAAAATCAAATGAATTCTTTTACAGTTAATGTGTAAGATGATTTTATATTACTTTTCCTTCAGTATGTATGTTAATCCTTGACTGAGGGAAACATTTTACATAAAAATCATTTGAGTCCATCTAGGTAACCCAACTCCTTATTGCAAAGGAAAGCTGGAAAACACTTTGTAGGGACTTTTTCTTTTGGAACATCACAGAGGATGAAACTTGAAATCCAAGTATCCTTGTGGCAAGATGTACACTTGGTGTCATACATAGCTTGAGGTCAGATGCACTCTGGTCTTAGTGTGGAAAATCTTGACTTCTGTTGAGGGATCCGTAGATCCACTGATCTGCAATGGAACTGTGGGCTTGCCTATGTTGCTGTAATGAAGGAAATGTGAACCACAGCATCCCAGCAGTGTATTCTTGCAGGAAGTGTTTATGGACTCTGCAGTTGATCTTCATTGTGCTATTTTACATAGGGGTTGTATCAGTTGATCTTCATTGTGCCATTTTACATAGGGGTTGTATCCCAAGTGAATATTAATGCCCAAAGTGATAATTATTTATACACCACCATCCTTTCCATCTTGGATGCATACTGGGGCATTTTCTCTCAACTGAACTTAAAAAGCACAGGAGCTAAATTTGGAACACTGCAGATTAATTGAATAATGTTATAACAGGAGGAAATATGAACTGGACAGATAATGAAATAATCATATAGGTGTTATATATTTAGGATTAGTTATAACTTCCATGGGACATTTAAAAGCAATGGATTTTATCATTAATAACTTATAATAGTTTTGATCCATTCTCTTGAACTATTAACTTGTTCCCATAGAACCATATAATTCATTAGAACCCTTGCCTCTGATTGTCAGGTTCTTTAGAGGTATTGTAATATTTCTTCATTCTACAGATTAGTTGTTTTTTTTTTTTAATGCCAATGGATATCTTTAAGCCTGCAGAAATGAAAATTCTATTGTCACTGGTTTCTGTGATCAAAAGTAGAGTTGTGCAGCTGTAAGTTGCATTGTTCACAAATTGGTATGATGGTACCATGCCACATTCACACTACTATTCTTAGATGATGAGTCTCAGATTTATACTAATAGAATCAAAGTAATGTTCTGCTATCTGCTGCTTGCTCAATTATAGTGAAGCAAGTTCTTGAAGTGAGCTCAGATGAACATACTCTTTAACTAGCACACTATGCTTGTACACACATACAAACCCATAATATCCCATGAGTTTCATAGTCTCCACTTGGTGTACAGCAAGGTTCATAATTAGATTCTCTAAGCCAACGCTCCACTCATTCCCACTTTAGAGAGTTCTGCTTAGGTACGAGAATTCTACTATCACTCAGCTGTAAAGCTGGCTGGCAACACATATCATAGCCTGATCTAACTCACAGAATTCCCAAGCATAAATCTTGACTATTCCCACTTCAGATTGTAGGTGGAGGCTGAGATGACTGAGTATGTCTTTTTCCACATTTTAGTCCAGTATGAACAATTGTAGCACAGGAATTAACATACTGAGCAGTAAAACAGGATTATTTTTGTGAGTTCTTTAGGTTTGCTTTCCCCAATCTGGTGCTGCCTGGATAGTTTGTACTATATTTCCACAAATTTCATGTCAGGTTGAATATTGTGGAAATCTGATTTAGGTGCTCCTGGACAAGTCAACATTTCTTACACAACTGATATGGTTGGACTAAATCCCTAAAAATCTTACTCTTCTGGTCTGTAGTGGAAGCTAATTAAAGGTAAGGTACTACTGTACAACATACTTATATTCTTGTATTGATAATGAGATAAAATGTGTGAAGCATTTTAAATACACAGTGCTTTATAAACATTGAGTATTGCTATTTGAAAAGCCTGCACTGACATTTTTGCAGGAGATGTAAGACATGCAAAGCCAGTATTACTAAACAGGTAGCAATAAAAACTCCATATTGATACAGATATCATCACATACTTACACACACAGGAAAAAGGTTTAGACACTTAAATGTGTCAAACACACCACTTGAATAAATATTGTTTAAAATTATATAGTTCATTTACAATCAGTAAAACAAAACTATTATTTCCCCGCCATGGAAGGATTTCTGGAAGGATTTCAGCTTGTTCATTACAGAGTTTGCTTTTCTGTTTGGAATGAGAATATTTGATATCCCATAATATTTTTATACTACTGTATAATTTGAAATACATTCAAATGTTGTAGCAAGTAGCAACACATATACACCATTTGTATTACAATTATTGGTGCTAAGCTTAGCTTTTTATGTTGACTCCACCATGATTTTTTTAAAACAACTTGTACTAATTACCAAAAAGTGTAGAAAAGGAATGGAGGAGCCGAGTTGAATCTCTGAGAGCAGAGAAGAAAGTAATGCTCCTAAGCCTGAACCTTACAAAATTTATTCCAGATTTCTACATAGTTGGTGCAGGTGCATCTACAGATGGCAACAAAATGAAAAACATTTAGCAACCCCTTCATTTTTGGAATAAAAATTAGGGGAGCAAAGCTTTAGCTAATATGCAGAAATATCAAATGTGATTACCTAAATTGGGTAGGGTTGGTTTTTTGTTTTTACAACGTGGAAAGTTCTATTTCTCCTAAAAATAAAAATATTTCTAAAAGATCTCTACAAACTCACAAATGAGGAAAAGAACCCTAAGATAAATTTAATGACTTTACGGATGGAAATTACCAGCATCCAGGACATAGTATAACCCCATTTAAAAAAAAAAAAATTAACTCCAGACTTAATCAGCAGGTAGCAAACGCTGTGGGAACATTCTTTTACGTCAGTGTTGTCCAAACTTGGCCACTTTAAGATGAGTGGACTTCAACTCCCAGAATTCCCCAGCCAGCCATGCTGGCTGGGGAATTCTGGGAGTTGAAGTCCACTCATCTTAAAGTGGCCAAGTTTGGACAACACTGTTTTACATGGTCTACTTACTCAAGTTGTCGTTTCTCTCGTTTCACTGGCATACGTTATTACATGAAATCCCCCTGTAAGTTTCTTTTGCCTGAGTTCAAAACCTAGCAAGAACGCCAGTGTGGAAAACTCAGCCCATGGCATTGGCAGCCATGCTGGGCTTCTTCACCAAGAAGAGGGCCCAAAGCTATCCATCTCCAGGCCCTTCTTGACTTAGCCAAATGGGAGGGACCCCAATGGTGGCCTGACCTCCATTTTTAAACATGAATTGCCTCAAGCAGAAATAGGAACGAATGGATGAGGAACATTTAAGCCATTGTCCTTATCAAAGACAAAACCATACCATGTATTTTAAGCCATACCTGGCCTTTTATTCATGTTAGCCAGTGCTGCCTAAAAGCCTTATTTTTGTAAGTAAATTGAATTGGGAGTGGGCAGTGTGATGATTTTTATTCATTTCTCCGCTCAGTGGCACTTTCTTTGCTGCATGCCAGACAGAATGAACCTGGTGAATTTCTGCCTGTCACTACTGCTGCTGTTAGTTAAGTAAGAGGGGTTTTTTTCCCCTTGAGCCTCTATGTATGATTCCGTTTAAGCCTCACATCTCTGTGAGGTACGTTTGGCTCAGAAGTAGTGACTATTCCCACGTCATCCAGTGAGTTTTAGGGATAGAAATTACTGGCATCCAGGACACAGTATAACCCCAGTCTTGGATTCATTTTCCCTGCCCCTTAGCATCCTAATTGTGATAGCAACATAGTCATGTGATGTTATTAGTTAATCTGCAATAAGTTATAATATAATTCTGTATATGCAGATGTACCTCAGTTAACCGAGAGGCATTGCAGTTCTCTGTTTAAATAATAACATGCTTGTCAACATCCGGAGGAACCTGCTCCTAGATAAACATATTTAAAGTTGCAGCCAAAGGCAGTGAGGATTTCCTTGTTTGTGTGGTTCAGCTTCTATAATTATTTTGGTAACTAAAAATAAACATCACAACATATGTAAGTGCTTTTTACAACATATAAACAATATTTCTACTATTTTCTCCAACAGTAGGCAACTTTCTGTAAGTGGAGTTACACTGCAGAAGTCTTAGCAATTGTCAAAATGGCTGCAAGTTGTGGTCAAGAAAAAATACGATGGGTTACCACAATAATTCTGAGTTCATCTCTTCAGGTAATGGATGTCATTAATGCTCTCACAAAATGGCTGCCAATTGGAAGGGTTGCCTGTTCACAAGATTGCTACACACGGACAGCATGGCCAGGCACCAAACACTAATTTACTAGAAAGCAAGCTGATGATGTTACCCCTCCATATCCTTCTCTAGCCCTCACATATTCTCATCAATCTAATTTTACACACACACACACACACACACACACACACACACACATAGAAAGGGCGCTGTCAAAGGGCGGTGCTCTAACCACTATGCTATCCAGCTGCTAAATGTTTATATGTATGTATGTATGTATGTATGTAAAAATAAATAAAATGGCTGGATAGTGTAGTGGTTAGAGCACTGCCCTTTGATGTGGGAGACTGAGGTTTGAATCCTGGATGGTCCCCTCTCCCTCTGTGTGTGTGTGTGTGTGTTTTTATTTGTTTGTTTGTTTGTTTTGTGGGGAGGTGGCCTCATGTCTAACCAAGCCATGGGTTGGAGACACCCATCCTTGTATCAGCTGGACGCTTCTGAGCTGATATGCAACCTCCAACCCAAGTATTCGCAGATTGCCTATCCCAGTATCAGATGTGATTGAAATGAGTTCTATTAATAGAAAGAACAAATAACTATGGAAGAATCACAACACTGCTTCTATTTTGAGAGAGGGGAAGCAGCCACAGCTATCTGAGCTTTTAAAATGGTGGAATGTGTTTGCAGAAAGCACTAGGCTAGCCTTTCCCCAACCTGGGGACCTCAAGATTCCATCTCTCAGAATTCTCATCCATGGCCAGGCTGCCTGGGAAATTCTGCAATTTTGAAGTCTATACACCAGGAGGACACCCCTTTGGGGAAGGTTGGACTGACTTATAGCCCTGAGTTACCACATTCCAGGGCTGCCTAGGTGTCTGTGCATTAAAAAAGTCAAGATGATGGTATAACATTGTGATTGAAGCCTCACCTCTCTTGACTTTTTTGACATCACCCCATTCCTGCAACAATCAGTGTTTCTTCCTAAGTGACTGGAATAAATTGAATCATGATAAGTTCCTGCTATGTTTCCAGTCATCATTTCTGTAACTTTAGGATTTTTACTCATTTCTTGTTATCCTTGTTTCCTGACAAAGTTTATTAATTTGTTTTTATTAATTTGGTGAATAGATATGATGCTTACCTATATGTAACCCTTCCCTTCCCTTCTTTTCTCTTGTAAACTCTTCCTGTATCTGGCTAATAGCAATCACACCACACATTGAATGAGATTTCTCCTAATTTCTAATTTCTCCTAATGAGAAAGAGGCAATGCAGAAAATGGTATAGAAGATTTTATCTGGATTCTCCTTGCTTTCAAGGAGTTTGATAAATCTATAAAATTTATCTTTATTTTTACTCCTTGTTTTTTTTAATACTCTTGAAGGATTTTTATTAAAAAATAAGTTTTCATTTTGTTGCTGGCAGGATCAGTTCTTCAAAGGCACTCTACTGTCAAAGCCTTTTTTAAAAAATAGCACTCTGAATAGATGAGTATGAAAAAAAATGGGAAAATTTAGCTAGCCTATCTCAAGATGACAATATGTATGTAACTGACATATCTAACTAAGTTTGCTTACATATTTTTAAGGACATTGGATTCTTTAAAAAGCTCAAAATGAAATTGTGATGAAGAAATAATGGGCCATCTTTTTAAATAAAACACTGCAGCCTCACAGCATGTTATTTTAATGGGTTGAAGATGAAAAGATAATTTTTTTTTAAAACTAAAAAGCATGGAAAAATTATTTTCTCATAAACCAACTAATTTGACTAACAAAATGAAGTACTGTATGTAGCACATTATTCACTTGTACAATTTACTTCCACAAGTTGGGACTTTAGACATAACTTTGTTTACTTTTTAAAAAGTTAGAAAAAAATACCTGATAGATCTGATAACAGCAGTCAGCTAACAAAGCCAAATTGCACTTTAATATGCAAGAATAGCATATCTTCCTACAAGGTTGGAGGAGAAAGAATGTAACTAGTCTTAGTGATAATTAATCTTATCCCATGATTGGAGCTTCCATAAGCATTTATTTTTCAGCTTTTGCAAAGAGATGCCTTAGCTAGATGGGCTTGAACTGATCCAGCATAACAAAGATTGCAGGGTTTTTAAAATTAGAATTTATGTATATTAAACTATTTTGAATGCTTTAATGACCACTCTATTTAAGGGACAGAATAATAAATATATTTTAATATAGCATTTTGTTACATATTCAGTATCATGAAATTTCAACAACCTTACAGAATCAGCAGCACCGGGTTCGTTATTCAGATTCAGTGGAAGATGGATCTATTATTTTCTCACTTTCTGGTATAGTACTATAATTTTTTTTTAAATGTTGAATCTAGCAGCATGGTATCAAGCTTACAAGGCTGTTCTAATATTTTTATTACTTTATCCCACCTTTTCTATATATAACTCAAGGTGGCGAACATGCCTGCCTTCTATTTTTACCACAACCACCACCCTTTGAGATGGGTTGGGCTGAGAGGGAATGACTGGCCCAAAGTCACCCAGCCAGCTTTCATGCCTAAGGGGGGCCTAGAATTCACAGTCTCCTGCTTTCTAGGCTGGCACCTTAACCACTACACCAAACTGGCTCTCTTTAAATAAGACGTGTGGCTAAAGAGCACGAAGTAATGAAAAAATTAAAGAAAAATAGGTACGTCGTACATTTTGAAAGTACTGTAAGTGAAATGGAAAGGATATAATAGATCAGAATGAAAGCAGACTGATCTCATGAAAGTGAAGTTGATTAATACATGCATGTAAGTGAAAGTGTAGGTGCAATTACAGGTAGTCTTTGGTTAATGACCATTCAGTGACCATTCGAAGTTATGTCAGCACTGAATGAGTGGTACTTATGACCTGTCCTCAAAGTTTCAGCAGTTCCAGCACCCATGAGGTCATGTGATTGTGATTTGGGCACTTGGCAACTGCCTCGCACTTACAACAGTTGCAGCATTCTGCAGTCACATAATTGCCATTTGCAACCTTTCCTGCTGGCCACCCACAAGCAACGTCAATGGGGAAGCCGGCAGGGAAGGTTGCAATTCGCTCCTGTAAGTCACTCCCGTTCCAGCTGCTTTTTCTCCCGAGAAACCTAGCTATAGAGTATGACAGTGTTGTCCAAACTTGGCCACTTTAAGATGAGTGGACTTCAACTCCCAGAATTCCCCAGCCAGCATGGCTGGCTGGGGAATTCTGGGAGTTGAAGTCCTCTCATCTTAAAGTGGCCAAGTTTGGACAACACTGGAGTCTGAGATCCTGGGGATGTCATACTCCGTAGCACACCCCATCTGCAACATCCCCCTGCCTGCACTCCATAGCACACCCAGGACTTGCAACTTCCTGCCAGCTTCCCTACTGACTTTGCTTGTTGGAAGCTGGCAGGAAGTCGCAAGGAGGGCCTTGCTTAAAGACCTGCAATCCTTGCTTAATGACGGATGCAACGTGGTCATGTGACATCACGCTTTACGACCGCATCATTTAGCGAGGACTACCTGTATGAATAAAGGGCCTAAAATACAGTATGTGTCAGAAAGTAGGAATTGTTATCATCTAGATTATTGTGGATGAATATGAAAGTAACAATTCATAGATTCATGGACCAACATGTTATGCGCCAGTGAATGATGAAAATAGATAAACCAGGAATGAATTTTGGGAAACATTGAAAAACATTGTGAATGAATATGATCCAGTGGGGAAAAAACTACTCTGTTAGGTGACATGAATGGAACAATGGGAATGAATTCAGAGAGTACAGAAAAAGTGATATGGACATTTGGAGACCAAAGAATAAGAATTTCTGCTTAGAAAGAATGTTTATTTTGAATACATGGTTTACGCATAAATCTATTAATGCATACATGGGGAAAGGGAATGTTTTGAAAAGTATGAATGATCTGATTATGATGAAATAATTAGTGAATAATACAGGGATGAATAAGAAAAGTAGTTCTTCTAGGTCTTTGTACCCCACCAATTCCCTTATGTAGCAGTAGTGTTAGGACTGCTGCATAAAACTTGCAAGATAATAATACCATTGTAGAAAATATTATCCAAGATCCCCACTGCCATGTTTTCATCTCTGTTCTAGATCTATTCTCTTGGAATTTCCACTAATCTTCAGTGTATGGATTTAGGATGCAGCTTTATATAAATACTTCAGTTTCAACAGTTGTATATACTCCACCATACATAAATCATATATGTACTTTTTAAAATAAACATAGTATAGCTTAATAAAAATGTTCTTCTTGCTCAGGTGTTGCATTTTTGCTTGCCGATGCTCAAGACTTGTTACTTGCAAATAGCAAAGTCATTTTTGAAAGAATAAAGAAGTTCATGACCATTCACAGAAGTGGATTTTTACTTTTATCAGCTGCCCTTCATGGACAAAAAGAATGGGAAATGATGTTCAGAGTTCAGCAGAGGTATGAAATGAATAAATCATCATTTGTAATGTGCTTTATTACTAATGGAAAATGGATATATCTATAGCATTTGCCAACTCGTACTATTTAAGATAAATAGTACATTAATTTGTGTTCTTTCAGTGAAAATAGCCAAAGAATAAAAGCATTTTACCTTGGTATATTGCACCTTATACAGACTCTCAATCATTTGGACCTCTGACAGTCATGGTTGAGGCCAGATTACCACACAGAAAATGCATTGGTTGTGCTTGTGGATGTCCTTTGGAGAGACCAGGATTGAGAGGATGTAACCTTTCTGGTTCTCCTTGGTCTCCCAGCAGTTTTTGCTGTGGTATCCTTCTGGATGGTCTCTAAAGAATTTGGGAGAGGGCACAGTTCTGCAGTGATTTCCCTCCTTCCTATAGTGGTGGTGCTAGTTGGTGATGGTGGGAGAGATCTGCCTAGAGACCTCTGTAGTGTGAGTGTCTCAGGGATCTTTCCTCTCTCCACTCCTTTTTAATATTGACATGAAACTGCTGGGGAAAGTCATCTGTGGGCATCAGCTTTGGTCTCATCAATATCCTAATGATATCAGTTATACATCTAATCCCCAGGTCAAACAAGGGATGCCATGGAAGGGCTGGCCCAGTGCCTGGAGGCTGTTAGGGCCTGGGAGAAGGAACAGATTCTAATTAAATCCTTCAAGATCGATTTGGTTTGTGCCCTAATGATTCCAGGGAAATTCCATCTCTGACTCTGAAAACAGGGTTGCTCAGAGATGGCCCATAATCAAATTCCCATAGGCTCACAGCTCCTGCTTGAGGAGCAGGTGGCAGCTGTGGCCAAGAGGGCTTTTGCAGAGTTTTATCTTGTGTACCAATTGTGGCCATTTATGGATCAGAAGGCCCTGCTCACAGTCACTCATGACCCAGATGCCTCCTATTTGGACTACTGTAACACACTCTGCACGGGTCTGCCCTTGAAGAATATTTGGAATCTACAGCTAGTACAGATTGTGGCAGTCTGAGCAGTGATGGGAGTTTCTTGATACATTTAGGTGACACCTCCCTGCTTTGGGAGCTACGTTTGTTTCCAGTTGGCTTCTAGATATGATTCGAGGTGCTGTTTGACACTTTTAAAGCCCTGTATGACTCTGGACCTCTTTATCTGAGGGTCTGCCTTCTCCTCTTTGCACCTGCCTGTCCAACCAGATCAAATAGGGTTAATTCCCTCCAAGTCCAGTACCTAACAGAAGCTCCAAAGCAGATGTTTTCAGTAGTTGCCTCTGCTTCTTTCATTTTATTATCTCACTAGTACTCTGACTGGCAGAAATTAGATGATAGTCTACTTAAAATTCCATTTTACTTCCATTTCCTGATCCCTTTGCATTATCTCTGCTAGGGCCAATCTTCTGTGCACTAGTATTTACTCGAGAATGCAGACCAGTTTAAATATTTCTGTACTGCTTTTCAGATTGGCCTGTTGACTACATACTTCTCTTAACTTCAGCCTCCAAACGTGGGTCTGTGCTAACAAAGAGTACAATCGCCATGTCAGTTCTCTGAGAATTTTCACTGCAGCAGCTGGCATTTCTGTTCTTTTCGTTGGAATGGTAGCGGTTAAACATTCAAATGCAATTCATAAAACAGTTCAAATACACTCAAGGTTTTCCAGAGATTAATCTACTGTTATAAAGCCACTGTGAGTTTCACAGCAGAAAAGCAGTGCAGAAATATTTAAATTGATCTGCATCATATCATATCAGACAGTCTAACTAGCCTGATATTATGGTGGACAATAGGATGTATATTCTTGAGTAAATACACAAGTATTGGCCCTAGCAGAGGTAATGCAAACTGTATAAGGAATTTATCATTTTTGTGTTCAACTTCACATTTTTATTTTATCACATTAGATGTAACTTTCATTTTATTATCTCACTAGCAGTCTGACTGGCAGAAGTTAAGTGATAGTCTACTTAAAATTCCATTTTATTTCCATTTTCTGATCCCTTTATTTAGAAACATTGGAGCTTCAACCGTCATAAAACCATGAAAACCAGGCACTTGGTACTTAATTATGGCTCATCTTATAGTGTATTGTTAACAGAAGAAACAAAATGTGATTATATAGTGCCATCAAGGTACATGGCTCGTTACAGAATAATATAATCAAAACAATATAATTTGCTAGTTCTAGGGAGCTTATAATTGTTTCAATACAGGGAAGATAACAAGGAAGCACCAAAGGAGACTACAACTAATAATACTGTAGGTGAACATGCAGCTTCTCCTCCATTTGGTTTAGGAGGGAAGAGAGAGAGTGGGTGGCTATGCTATGTAGGATAGCAAATTCATAAATAGTTGTCTAATAGTAGTGTAAGGTTGATGTCCATACTTGCTACTAATAGTTTATTGGACAAGGCGAATAATACCAAAAGGAGTGTTACATAGTCAGGAAAGATAATAATGTCTAGATAACATTTATCCTGGAAAGATACAGGTCTATGTCTTCTGTGGTGCTCTATTCCAGGAAGGTGCTGGAACTATGGGTTCCAACCCATCATCTGACACTGATGGGGCTAGAGCATAGGCCATCCTTCAACATTTCCAGAAGCCTAGAATCCAACAATATAACATTCTTTGCATGAAGTCTTCTGGTTCAATTCTTGACATCCCAACTGAAAAGGATCTCAGATTATAGGTCTTTGTCAGAGAACAGTCATTGGTTAAGGTGCAAGTATGTGTATCAGCTTTCCAACATAGTAGGCTGTATAGACTAAAATGGAGACATTTGAAATGGTGCTACATTTATTAAATTATAATCAACAGTAAAACAGCCTGCTTCCCATTTTTAAACATTTATGTATCTATCACCATCTCAGCCAAGAAATATAAAGTCCTCAAACATTAGTATCATATACATTTATGCAACTGTATGCTATTTTTATCCGTACTAAAAAGTTTTAAGTACAAATGGATATTTATGAAAATTCTGTGCTTAAGTTTTTTAGGCAGTAATTTACGAATAGTTCCAGTCCACAATACTGCTGAAGCTATTAAACTAATGTTGACCATAGCAAAGGTAAGTGCAGAATTTATATTTTAAAAAGTCTGTCTACATTAATACATAAATATAAATATTTGCACTCAAGTAGATTCATTTGTTACTGTGGACGTAACTGCATGGTACCACAACAGGGTTTTTGGTTTCAAGACTGCTTTTATTACTTATAGTATGAATTATAAATGCATCTAATCCAAAATTCCTAAAACTGAAGAACGGTAAATAATGTTAGGTCCTTGCCCAAGTATTATTTGGTTGAGCTGTACATACACAAAACTGAGAAAAATGCAGCTGCTTTAATAAGAGTCTAAGTGTTGTTGCCTCCCTAAGGCAGCCGCAATTTTTTCTCAGGCTCAAGCAGAAATTGAAAAAAGGCAGGGTACTTGAATGAACAGTAAAGAGGTCCAACATACGTTTTCTAACATTCATGCGGTGTGCACAGCCCTATTATTATGGACTTAATATTTATCTAGTAAATTCAATACAATCTTGGGGTTTTGTTCAACAAAGCTTACTTTGAATAAGAACAGAATTTAAAGAACAAAGAACAGGGGAATCCTAACGGAAAAATGTTGATTGGAGGGGGTTAAGGTGAGCCACTGGCAGCAAAAATCTTTTGGGGAGGAAACATGTTCTGCACTCAGACTGCAGATACCAACTGAAACAACTGAAGGCAAAACTGCTCAAGATTTTTTTTGAGAAGGGGCAAGGCATAAAAAGATCCAGATTAAGTGACATCAAGTCTGCTTTTAACTACCTAATTTTGGCACAAAATAAAGCCAAACTGAGGGCAGTCTGTGCTAAATTTCCAATAAGTTACATCCACTCAAAGCCCCTAAATAAGACCTGAGTTTTAAAGCCCTGAGCATCACTCCAAAACATCTGATGAGGTTAAGATGCAGCATAATTTAGCTGCCATCTTGCCATTTTGTTTATATAATAATTTTGATTAAGAATTTTGATTATAATAGTAAAATCTAATACAAACTAAACTTAAAGAGAAGAGAAAGGAATAAAAAGTGCAAGGAAAAAGGGAGAAAAGGAAGAAAGAAGAAAAATACTATAATAAAACAAGAGAAAAGAAATATATGAAGTGACTTCCAACCTTCATCATACGAAGTATAAACAAATTTAGTAACTCTTCATCCCCTCTAAGGTTACAAACAACTATCTCTTCATCCCATAACTGATCTCTTTTCTATAAACAAATCCATAAAGCATCTTCTTTTCAGCCCTGGTGTCAGCAGAAAGTCCATAAAGGGTTGCCAGAAGTAACAACGTATCTTATTTTAATCTTGATCAAATAAACCAACTTTAGATTCCTTCCCTTTACTTATAACAGTCTTAATCTTTAGTTCATTCAAATATTGTCGTAGGATTTGATTTCTTTTCATTTCTTCTTTGTCCCATCGCAGAGTTCTTCAAGGCTTTAACAAGAATTGTCCAGGTCACTCTCTTGGTTTGTCATTTGTATTCCCCTTTTAAATTTTAAAACATCAGCCAATTTCTTTTGTAGATACAGTGAAACACCCTAAGTCGTTCTCTTAGCCTGTCAGTTGTAAATCCACTTTCAATACCATCTCTTATCTTGTCAGATAAAATTTGTTCTACATCTGTCATTTTTTCAATAACATCTTTTGGATAAAAGCAGACATAATTACCGACATTGTTGATATTGTGGCTACTATTTTCTGACGCCATTCTTCAAAAATCTCCTTCAGTATTTTCATTGTTATAACATTTTACACCGTTCTGCAGGCTTGCATTTTTTTTCTCTATCTAAAATCTTTAGTCCCCTCTAGCGTCCACTTTTTAAAATCATGAAATTACTTATCTTTGTTACGTTGTGCAAAAACCAAAACAGGATCGATTTCCCACGAGAAGCTGTTTGTTCTAATTAATTCCAAAATCTTATTGTAAAAGTTTCAATATTCCAAATTTATCTGGACCCAAAGTCCATTTATAACTTTCTAAGATCAAAATCTTGTTTCACTTTTTTGTTTTTTACAAATTATTTAAATTCTTAAGCTTATGATTAAATTTTTGTTGTTGTTCAGGATTGAAGGGAAACTCACCTGGCATTTTCAAACTTGTTCTGAAGGTCTCTAATTGCTTAGTAGTAGTTAACGAGCAATTTCCAAAAGTGATTAACAAGTGAGGTTAGAGAGCTTAGTGTCCTTTAAAAGGTGCCAACTGTAGTTCTAAGCAAGATCCCAGTGGGAGATCGCTGTCCTGCAGACTCCCTGCAAGGAACAGCCATCCTCTTCTTGTCCAGAGAGGTTCCACAGAGCCAATCTACTCACCAGCTCTTCGTTCTTTGCGCAGTCATCGGCTCCACTTTTGCAGACATGTCTTCAGTCCACCATTTCCACCTTGCCATTTTGGACTACAATCCAGCAGCCCAATTCAAAATCCATTTAGTTGAGAGCAAGCCCCAAATTACTTCAATGGATCTTACTTCTGAGTATTCCTATAAACCATTATGTTACAAGGATATTTTAACATATGCTTTTAAGAACAGATAGTGTTTAATTATTTGTGTTTAGATCACATCAATATAAAATCATAATTCAGTCTGAGAGTTCAACCACTTGAAAATGTAATTTATAGAACTTCTGCTTGGACATTGGATAGTAAAATGCTCCAATCATTGTCAGTTGTTATGGTGTAATACATACATGATTACTATAACCTACTGTATTTCTCTCTTATTGGGAAGACTTCTTCAAAACCCTATCTGGACAACATTCGCTACAGAATGCTAATGGCAAAGGCACAGATTATAGAACAAAGCCCTGTCTGGAAAATGCTTCATCACATCCAACTGCACTGAAGTTAAATACCATCCAAGGGTTTACTCAAAGGTTTGACTATGTTTATTTGCTCATTGTTGTGTTTTAAAAAACATATCCATAAAACATCAGAACACCTGTTTGAAAATACATTTATTAACAGATATGTTCAGAATAAAAATTCTCTGTAATTGGAGGTTTAATTTCCTGCATAAAGAAAGGAATATTACTGTTATATATATCCCTTTCAATAATCAAAAGAAGTCAAGTATAAACCACGGCTTGTATATAAAGATCCCAATAACTTTTAAGTAATATTGGGGGAGAATGGTCATTATTCAAAAGTACAGAAGAGCAGCTAATAGACATGATTCTAACTTTATAATTTTACATCACAATAGTTGTTTACTTGCTTCTATTTTTGCTTTTTGAAAAATTCTTATTTTGTATTTTAGCAATATTCTTTCCTTGTTATTTTTTCTTCCCTTTGTATTACCTAAAGTGCTGTGGGGACTTTTATCATACAGTTTGAAATTTGGGTAATAAGAATCATCGTTCTAATACATCTATCTATAAGCTTGTGACAAAGTTAGGAATTAAATTATAAGCAGCTTTTGCCAATCAATTCACTAGTAGGAGCCTTAATTCTATGGGATTAAATTCAAACCAGCTGTTCTGTTAATGGAAGAAGCCCTACTACTCACAGAACAAATTACAATCCAACAGAGGCTTGCTGCTAGAAGGGGAAGGGTTAAGAGAAAGCAAGCAACTTTTGCCAATATCTTCTTCCCCTTCCATTCTGCTTCTCAGACTGCCCTGGAGGATCCCACTAATTCTCTGCAGCAGATTTTCATGGGATTCAAGCAGCAAAATGGTCTTGCTCCCTTCCTCAAATTTTAACAATCCCTTCTAATCATAAATCTTGTTGAATAAAACTGATTGTACCAAGTAATACCCGTTGTAATGTTTGCTTGCTTTTATATTGATACTTTATTTCACAGTATGCCTTTATAAATAGGTAGCATTACATAAAATGTAGCATGACACTTCATGGTCTTGGATAGTTGTGGTTCTGACATTCAAAACATAGCAAGAGCACAATATAATCCAGCCATTGGGGCTAGCTTCTGAAGGTTTAGAGGAAAAGATATATTCTAAAACCTATATAGAAGTCTGTATAATAATTATTACTTTGAAAATATTTAAAATTTGACATGTTATACTTTGGTCAATCTGACTTGATAAGGTAAAAGCGGAATACTGAAATAAAGGTTTTTTAAAGGTTTCATTTGATTCCAGCGGTTTCGTCAGATGCAGCCTTTGTTTTCAATGAGTTCTTCTACCCTTGCCAGAACACTCTCCATTAAATCAAATGTGAAAAGTGCAGAGTGAAGAGCCTGAAACAGATATTATAAATTTAGAAGTATCTTGGAAATATCCATGTATCAAATCCTTACAGAAAAGGGACCCCCCCAACACGCATTTTAATAGCTTCCTTAAAAACAAATCACTCACCTGAAGCTCCATGTCAGTTGTAATTCCTGACATCTTTGCCCCAGCTACTGTTAGAGCACAAGTCTTTGTACGAATGCGAGGCTCTGCAATGGAAAAGATTGAAGATTAGTAATGTATGACTCCCTGTAACCTGCTTGAAACTCACTATATTGAGGTGTGTGTATATATATATATATGTATATGTATTGTTGACTGATTGATGTAGTGGTTAAGGTGCTGGTCTAGAAACCAGGAGATTGTGAGGTCTAGGCCTCCCTCCCTTAGGCAAGAAAGCCAGCTGGATGACTTTGGACCAGTCACTCTCTCTCAGCCTAACCCACCTCACAGGGTGGTTGTTGTTGGGAAAAATAGGAGGCAGGAATATTAAGATATGTTTGAGAGAGACAGAGAGAGATAACAGGCAGGATAAAAATCAAATAATAAAGAAATAGAGACAGAGATGGAGAATAGCACCTTTGAGCCAGTGTTTAGCAGTTTTTTTGGCAAGATTTCAGAAGTGGTTTTTAGTTCTAACTTATTTCAACCACTAAATGTGAAAGCATAGCATAAAGGTAAAACAATAAGTTTTACCCTTGGTTGGATCACAGTATAAGTTCATATCTTCAGTATCCCCTGCAGTCAGTCTTACCCGGCATTTCTTAGAGGAGAACTATTAACATAGAGCTAGTCTGGTGTAGTGGTTAAGGTACTGAAATAGAAACTGGGAGATTGTAAATTCTAGTCCTCCCTTCGACACGAAAGTTGGTTGGGTAACTTTGGGCCACTTATTCTCTCTTAGCCCAGCCCATGTCACAGGGTGGTTGTTGTGGAGAAAATAGGAGGAGGGAACATTATGTACATTGCTTTGAATTGTACAAAATAAAGGCAGTTATAAATAAATGATTGTATGTGCATGCTATTTTAAAATGTTTGTTCAGTTGGTCATTCACCTGCAACTCTTTGCACAACATTTTGCCAGGAACATCTGTCAGTAACAGCTTCTTTGAGTCCTTGGAAGTTTACACTTGTGTCTTCAATGAGAATATCTAGCCCCCTTGTTTTCTGTCAGCCTTTAATTTATTAAATTTGTTATAGCTGCCCATTCTATTAGACTCTTCAATTGTCTTCAGTGTTTTCCAAGCATCAGGGTCTTCACTGATGGCTGTGACATTTGCATTATGTGCCCCAAATATTTAAATTTTAGTTGCATTATTAATGTTTCTAGTGAGCAGTCGGTGTTTTTACTACATCTGACACTGAATTGTTTTTGCTGTCCAAAGTATTCAACAGGCTCCTCCAGCATCCTAATCCAAAGGCATACATTTTTCTTCAGTCTTTTTGATAGCTCAGCTCTCACAGCTACATGTTTACTATTAGGAAAGCCATGGATCTGGCCATGTGTATCTCTGTTGTCAGTGTGATGCGCCTGAACTTTAATGTTTTACTTAGATTTGTCAGGTTTTTCCCCGAGTAGCAGGTATCACTTTATGCCTGGCTTGTGTGTATTCTCTTTCACCTTGAGTAAGAGATTACTAAAGGCTTCCTCACTTCTAGTCATTAAAAAGGCATTATCAGCATATATGAGCTTATGGATGTTTCTCCCAGGAATTTTAATTCAAATTTCTACTTCTAGTCCAGCATGCCTCATGATATTTTCTGCATATAAGTTAAAAAAAATAAGGTGACTGTATACAACTTTGGCATACAGGTAGTCCTCAACTTACGGCCATTTATTTAACAACTGTTCGAAGTTACAACAGCGCTGAAAAGTGGCTTACGACTGGTCCTTGCACTTACGACAATCGCAGCATCCCTGCGGTCACATGATCAAAATTTGGGCGCTTGGTAATCGGCATATATTTACAACAGTTGCAGCGTCCCAGGGTCATGTGATCACCCATGTTTTTAATTGCTATTCACAATCTCTTGTGGTCTAGACAGTCAAAACCCTTAGTATAATCGATAAACCAAAAGTAGACCTATTTTGTAAATTCTATTACCCACTGGATGTTAGCAGTGCAATCTCAGATGTCCTGCCTCTTTTGAATTAATCTATACTTCAGAGAGCATTCATCCCATGTCCTGTTTAAATTTGGATTGCAAAATCTTGAGCATTACTTTAATGGCATGTAAAATCAGTGCAACTATTTCATAGTTTGAACAATCTTTAGCACTGCCTTTTTTTTTGGTGCTGGAATATTAACTAATCTTTTCTGGGCCCCTGGCCACTGCCATGTTTTCCATACCTGCTTATAAACCACACATAGTGCTTGACCTGCATCATGCAAGATTTTAAACAATTAGGTTGGTATTTCAATAAATCCTGCAGTTATTATACATAACTCCTTGTCTCTTCTTGCTCTTCTCTGGAGCTCAGATTTAGTTAGGCAGCTATTCTCTAGCTCTGCTGCCTTTTGCTTTCTGTTTTTCTTCAGCTATTTTCAGTGTGCCAGCAGAAAGACATGTCACCTTAGTTTGCTTTCTGCATTTTGGGATAGTTTTATTTGCTTCCTTTTTAACAATACCACAAATTTCAATGCAGAATTTTTCAGGCACTCTATTTCTCAGATGTAATCCATTAAATCCATTCTTTATCATCTCTGCATAATCATAGGGAATATTGCTAAGGCCATATCTTGTTAGTCTGATGATTTTGTTTCCTATAAGTTACAACTTTGCAAACAAAAAAAAAATAATTCATGATTGGAGCCACAAAAAGCACCAATGTTTTTTTGTGCTGCCTGAATAAAACTTCTCCATCTTTGCTTACAGAGTATGTAGTCAATATGTAGTCTTTCTTCTGAAGGTTTTATGCATGATTGTATGGGGAGGGAGAGCCAATCTGGTGTAGTGGTTAAGGTATCAGGCTAGAAACCGAGAGACCCTGAGTTCTAGTCTTGCCTTAGCACAACGTCAGCTGGGTGATGTTAGGCCAGTCACTCTCTCTCAGCCCTAAGAAGCAGGCAGTGGCAAAACAATTCCGAAACCTTGCCAAGAAAACTACAGAGACTTGTTCAGGCAGTCGCCAGGAGTCAACACTGACTTAAAGATGCCAAAAGAAAAAAGTGTGGGGAGGGGTGATGGAAGATGGAAGTCATATGACCTATCCTTACTTTTGTGGTCCTTGTCATCTAAAAGCAACTTTCCCCATAATGCTGTCCATATGCAAGGACTCTGACTCCCAAAATTCTCTAACTAACAAAGCCAAGCTGAGAATTCTGTAAGTTGAAATCTAAACATTTGGAGGGCATCAGGATTTGAAAAGTCTCATCTGAAATAAATATAATCCTGCATTCTAGGAGATCAAATGCGCTGGATCCATAGCAAATAAACTGCAATTACATGTATTCTGTTATTTCTACATTGGGGATGCAATATAGACCTAATATTTTAAATTCAAATTTGGAACATATAGCCCAAAAGAAAATACATGAAACTGGTACCAAAATTAGTCTTCCACACAGTGAACAGGTTAAAGGTATTGAGATGATGTCCAGAAAATATAAATGATTTCTGTTCTACAGGGTTACTTGGGGTTAGCAATTTTGTCATGCAGAAGTCAGTCTGTAATTATGCAAGACCCAGAATACCTCCCTCCCTTCCAGACAATGCATAATGGACCATTTTGCGTTAATGGAATTTAACACTAAACTTCTAATTTAGTTTATAAAAATCAGAATGCAAATCCAGCATTATTAGCTAAAATAGCCAACTCATAAAAGTATGCAAAATTATTCTGAATAACTGTTTAAGAAGTCACAGATTCCTGCTCTTTGTATTAAAAAATAATAATTCTCTATTATAGCAAAAAGTCACATTTAACATATCACTTCCTTTGTTTAGAGTCAAAAGGTCTCTAAATTCCATTCTTTGGTCAAGATCCATTTGAGGTTTTGGCCAGCTCTTATTAATGCATCAGCAAATGGTGAGGAGCAGTTTCATATACTCTTCTTAAACAGATTTATTTCTGCATTTGTTTCTTGAATTCCACATACAAGCATCTCAGTCTAAATTGCAGCCATCCTTTGTGCTTGTGAAACCTAAGAAACACATAAAATAATGAAGTTAACTAACCTTTTTTGTTTTCTTTCTTCCTTTTTATTTCTGCTTCATAGTGCGCTCTTGACATGTTAAGTCCAGTGTGTAAGGGCTTCAAGAAATTTCTCTCTATCTTGTAAAGTTCTGTCCATACACAAGTCTCAGGGGAAAAAAAGAAACATTAAATATGATCAGCAGCACTACAATTTGTATATCTTAACAAACATTTTCTTCAGTGATGTGATCTGCTGGTTTTAAAAATAGAAGGATTTAAGACATAACCTGCATTGTTAAGCTAGAGTTGGCTGGGATTGTAGAACAAGCTAATTCATCATCCATGATTAACCGAATACTGGTACAGAACGGATTTGAACCTCCTTCAAGGTTTTGAGGTTTGAATACCACCCCCTCCCACCCCAACCACCTCTGAGGAGTTCAATACAAGAATAAAATAAAAGCCAAGCTTAAAATGCTGACGCCGATAGCAGTGGCGAGAAGAAACCAACATTTTACAGTCATACAAAGGAAGCAGCAACACTCCTAAAGGTTACTTCATTTTTCAAAACCACAGCAAGGAGAATGGAGAGGCCCCAAAAAGAAAAGATAGTAATCATGGGGAATCGGGAACAAAATTAAACCCTTTGTTACCTCAGCCTTTCAAGATTTTCCTACGGACCAAAGGGACCCCTCCAGAGATTCTCACAGGGAATCACTAAGTGCCCCAACTTTCGTCTGCCTCAGTCAGTAGAGCAACTGACACAGTTCCTATGCTAACATGGCCTCTCAGGAATTTCCCGTAAACTGAACTCACTTTAGTGAATCCTCGAGCGCTGATAAAAAATGTTTCATTATTTTAAATGGACACACCGGCCACCTGGTCCACTTCCAAAGGACAGTGGTAAGATATTTAAAAGCTTCTGTTATTATACAACCACCAGCAAAGCTAGTGTGTAAGTTTAAACAGAATGGTTCTGCTACTTTCCAGCATTAGACCAAGTATATTGCCCGGTATGCTGTCTACCTCTTTTCGGCCCCACTTTCATGGCCCCCACCTGCACCTGGCCAAGAACAATATTGCTGGGCTCCAGTCACTGATTCAGCTGGGTTGTACAGGGCGCACTAGCAAAAAGGCAACACAAACACAAGCACCCGCAGCACAGATTCTCTAGCCAGCAGACTACACAGCCAGGTAGAACAAGAGATGAGAAGCAACTGATTTCTACATGCCATTCCCTGTCTTCCTGCCCATATGAAAAGTAAGCTGCTGCTGCTGCTGCCTTAATTTCTAAATATTTGGTTTGTTCTGTTAATCTGATGTGTAGTTTATTACTACTGCACTATGGGCATGCTCTCAGTCTCAGCCTGCATTTAAAATGCAGAAACCAATTATTCTGGTTTGCTCAACTTTGTGTATATTGTTACTACTGCATCTCATTTGCATGTTATTGGCCTCAGTCTGCTCTGTATGCTTTTTTTTTTTTTTGGCCAGGGATCTTTTTCCAAACTAACTGTGCCCCTGAATGATGCATTGCTTATATCCTTCCTCATGCAGACTAGCCATTCATCTGAAGACCGCAACCTTACTCTTAACAGTACCATGCATAGATTGAAGCCAGTCTGAATGCCAGTTATGAAATATCAGAAAAATGAGATGCGCTTCAACTCCTATCCATGGAGCTGATCCAGACTACCACCGTGAATTAAAAACTGCAATGATACCCCAATACGCTGAATGTACCAGCAGAATGCAGCAGTACCACAGACTTGTTTGCAGCCTGACTTCCTGATACCTTTACGTGACTTTCCAAAGCATTCCATCCAGGTAGGGAGCCTAAATATATATTTAAAGGGCACCAAGCCAGAAGGCCACCCCAGTTTTCAAAACAGCTGGGAAATGGATTAAATTTCTAGTAGACGTATACTGTACTATGTGCTACTGAAATGAAACATAAATCATATAATCTTGCATTTGAATCCCAGAGTTTTCAACTGAATCTGAATCATGCCTAACCATTGAAGTATTATCTTGGAAGCATCTAGCTAAAGCCAGCTTTTATTTCCTAGTAAATATGGCTAGAATCAGAATGCAAGTTTGTACGCTTCAGTAATAAATATTACTTCAGGGCTAATAATTTGTTTTTAATAGAATAGGGATGTCAGATAGCTTGCATGATTGGCTTCTGTTGACCGACTATTTACAGAAAGCAGCACATTTGGAAATCAGGTCAGGGAGCAAAGCTTGCAAAAAAAAAACAGATGAATGTACAGA
The DNA here is from genome assembly GCA_030867105.1 of Liasis olivaceus. Classification (NCBI taxonomy): domain Eukaryota; kingdom Metazoa; phylum Chordata; class Lepidosauria; order Squamata; family Pythonidae; genus Liasis; species Liasis olivaceus. The sequence continues at coordinate 122,713,418 of CM061350.1, read as the reverse complement.
GGAGCAGCAAATAATTCAGAAATGGAGGCACTATCCTGCTTGCTGCTTGAGAGGCATAAAATATCTCCTGGAGCAGACTTGAACTCTGAAAAATGGTTTCTGATAGCTATCTACCCTCCAGCAGAACAGATTTAGCTCTGGAGGACTGTTTGGTAAAGCATATTTAGCAGCAGCAATTAGATTGCTGTGACCCAGCTCTTTTACTCTCCCCCTTTTTCTTTCCCTGGGTGATTTCAAGAGATTTGCTTGAAATGCTAAATTTATCCTCCTTATTGTCTTGAGGCATGCCTCGATTCTGCATCTTATCTAAGAGAAGATATGTTAAGCACTGTTATAAAGATTTTCAGAAGAAAGCAGGGGAGATTCTCAAATAGGCTTAGCCTGGAGGATTAGAGCGAGAGGATGGGAGAGAAAAAAGGAACTCCTATGGTGATGGCATCTCAATTTCTGTATCAGAAAGGATTCATCATACACTGATTAAACATGGACATTTTATATATGCAGACCAAAAAGATCATCATGCTATTCCTTTTGCAAATCTCAGTGTGTGTGCATGCCTTTGAGTCAGTGTTGACACCTGGCAACTGCCTGGGCAAGCCCCTGCAGTTTTCTTGGCAAGATTTTGGAAGTGGTTTGCCATTACCTCCTTCCTAGGGCTGAGAGAAAGTGACTGGCTCAAGGTCATTCAGCTGGCTTTGTGCCTAAGGCGGGACTAGAACTCAGAATCTCCCAGTTTCTAGCCTGATGCCTTAACCACACGCTAAACTGGCTCTCTTTAGCAAATCCTACTAATAAAAGAGAATTCAGTTCAAGCTCATCTTGTTTAGAGAACACTGCAAGAGGAGTTAGAAAATCAAAGTTCTTTATCGTTTTCCATGGGACTAAAAATTACTGATTCAAAACAAAGTTCTCATGAATAAACTGCTGCCACTGCTGAATTTTCCTCTACACCCACTGGAAAAATATATAACAATTCCCTTCAAGCTGTATAATGAAATTGTTTTAAAGAAAATTGCAGACACACACATTGCTACATGAGGTATAAATTCCAGAAAAATTTGGATCACTCACAAGGATTGTTATATGTGGCTATTCAAAAACTGCAAATGTGTATATTCGGATCTGGATTTCTAAAACATGCAAATGAAGGGAAGAGGTTTTTTTCCCATTTAAGAATAATTTAATATTTCAATATATTTCAACTGTACCATTTTTAAAGATCTACAGTGACACAATCTATCCTTCTCTCACATATAACTTTTTTTCATGTAATCATTACAGAAAAAACGTTTTTTAAAAAAACTTACCTTATTGTCATTTTCATTATCTTTAATAACTAAATATCTCAAGAAATTCAGTGAGGCCATTATCCTGCAAATCAGTAATGTTAAGTAATCAGCTGTATAAAATGCTATTCATCAAGCACTGATATATTGATATCAAGCAAGTTATGATGGAAGACAAATGCTATAAGAATGTTTCAATAGCCAACAATAAAACAATGGATTCGATTTCTGCTTCTTAGCTTCTACAGAAGTTCCCTGAAAATCCACTGTTTTTGCCTTATTGGTTAGGCTGATATTTTTAGCATTAGTTTATAGTAAGATATGAAAGCTATAGACTGTGTTTTTCCTAGAGTTTCACATCAAGGTATTGGTTTTCCCATTCTTTTTCTCTTATCCAAAAAGATCCCCTAAAAGATGATAAAAGAAAATCTTACTTTCATTTCACATATATCCCTTGCTCCCCGCCCCCACAAACACATGTTTTTGCATGAGGATCTAGTAGTTTCATCCATCTTCGTACCAGCCAAGTTTCTTAATTTGGGTAAGCTATATTCCTTGAAATTTAAGTCATTCACAAATATCAACTCAGCTTCAAGCCAAGTCTCATTTATCTTTGGTTGCACATTTCAGTGGTAATCTATCAAGCAAAAAGAACTTAAGGAAGAAGCAGTTCTTGTCTCACTTCTTCAGATAAGAAGAGATGAAGAAAAAATACCTGCCATTGTTTTCCCTAGTACTACTAACTCCTGAAGTTTGGAAGAATGTCTCAGAAACCTTTCTACCAGAGATGAGGTATTCACTTTCAATAGTCAGATTTGTGACAAGTATCCCCAATTCCATAAATTCTTCATCACGGAAAAATTACTATATTACAAAGTCTTAATATTTCTACTGCATGAATGGCAATGTGTATTCCTCCAGGTGTTGCAGGAATACAGTTCCCCTTATTTATTACTACTGACCAGTAATAGTAACAACACTGATTTTTCCTACACTAGTGGGAAAGTTTCTCCAGCTTATCTAGTAAGCTTGTAACCTGCCTGGATTTTTCACCATTAATAGAAGTATTGGCAAATGTTGAGCTCCTACACATAACATATGCTCCATGGTTGTTGTCAAACTTATATCAATATATTACATCTGCAAAGCATTTGAACAGTTTCATAGTTAGCATCTCAATAAATGTTCAGACTAAGTGAATGGCAAAAGCAAAATGACATATTTGGATTAGTGAATCAATTATTCCACAAACAGAAGATTTTTATCACTCTTTTTGACGTTATACTGCCTTTTATTACTAGAGCTCATAATCTGCTTATAAGCTGTAACGGAACCTCTAATAAGCAACATACCTCTTAGAAAGTTATTTTGTTAACAAATTATAAAAACTTTAATGAAGGTAACTCAGGGAGTGTCAGCCCTTTGAGGCAGACCAGACTTGAACACCAAAGTTATGAATACTATGTAGTTATAGGGTTATAGTAACAGAATCTTGCAACTCTGAATGTGCCTCTCCCTCCCTGCCTTTATCCTAAAGAGAATTAGGGAGGGTCAAGTCTGAGACGTTTTCTCAAATTCCATTCCTGCTTTGGACTCAGATTTCTCTTAACTGACCATTGCCTTGGCTGCAGCTCTTCTTCCTGTTTCTCAAGGTTATTCTCACAGCCCATTACAGGAAATACTTGAGCGGTGACTTTTATCACATCTCACCTGTCTGAGTGCTGGAGAAGATCAGTTTCAGCACCTTCAGGAAGTGAGAGCACCATGTCCAACAGAGAGACCAACTGGAGTCCAATAAAAAACTTGCTGCCTTCTGCCCTCTGAAAAAAGAAACACAGGAAACAGTAATAAGCGCTTCATACAGTGTCTATATTACTATTATAGCTAAAGGGTTTCAGAAACACATTTACTGAATTTTTATTCCAACTACCTACAAAATTGTGTTTAACCTCCCCCCCACTTTATTCTAATTACTTCTTACTCTTAATTTAAATTGCATTCCAAAAGTACTGCATGTGGGAAATTTTCTTCAGATTATAATCTAAATTGATCTAATTCAATAGGCCTTATCCTTGGTTAGTTTCACAACCATAAAAGCCAAAGATCACATTTGGAATACATCGCATAAACTCTCATAAATGTATTTAAGCTACATGGATCAGCCCACATTTTTCAAGATTTTTAAAAACTATTTATTTAGAAACCTCTCTTTTAAATCTAGTCACAAAAAGTGTTGAAAATAGAAATGAGTGTCAACCAAGGCAGCATGATAGTCAGAGGGGCACTGGCATACTCTGGCATGCCATGCAGCTTTATTACCCAGATAACAATTAAACCAGAAACAGGCAATTAATTTTGTTTTGCTATCACATATGTTCATAGCTTCAATGGTACTCCAAAATGGCCTGCCACACTTTTTTACCCTCAAGGCCACCGTTGCAGAGAATAAGACATGATGCCTATCCTTACAGAAATTGCAGGGTGGGGTGGGGGGGATATAAGCTATCAAAACTAATGTTCACTCTGTAACTACAAGGTTGAACAACCAAACAGGATATCTCAGCTGGAAGGCTGGGGAAGTTTTACGGCTACTTCTATAACTAATTTAATGTTAGAGTATTAATCTCTTCAGTCCAATTTAAGCATGGTAGGAATTTCAGAGCAAGAGGGGAAAAAATCAGCCTGCTCTTTTTATAGAAGCACTAATACATGGAAGTATTAGCTCAGCCAGAATGTTATCTGCTAGACAGCTCATTGCATTCCAGCTTTTCCTTTTTGTTCAGTTGATAAGACTCAGCCATTTATTTGAATGAGGACAGAATAAATCCTGCATTATGTTCTGCCCAGATTATGTTAAGGCAATTCAGTAACATAGAAACACATTTGTTATAATTATAAATGATACTTTTCAGAGAATTTTTTAAGTATTAGGTATCCAGCTATTTTTGTTCTCAAACTTTTGAATGAAGATCTTTTCACAAACCTGCAGAAACTGAAAATTCTCTTACCACCATAAGTCACTGCAGAAATCTCAATTGAGAACTGAAAATTTTCCAATTTTACTACAGCACCTACTATCAATGTGGGGTTGCCAGGCTGTTTATCATCAGCTTCTAATTTAGCATTAATTTGTTCTATGTAGTTTACCTTCATTAACAGGAAAGGATAATAAATTGTAGCCCTTTTTACAAATGTTTATTTGTAAACATTTATTTTTTAAATCTGCCCTTCCACCATCCCTTCTTTTATTTATTTGGACTCACTGAAAATGTATGTAGTTTAGCAGACAATGCAGAAGAAATGGGGGGTTTTTACTACTGATTTTTGTAGCATTATTTATTGTCAGTAATGATTAGTTTACTAAAGTGTATTGTGAATGTTAACCAAGAAGAAAACAAAAAATGGATCAAAAAATCATCCCATTATGATATAATGTATCACAAACTATGATAATTTGAGTCATTTGTGCCTCTAGTGAGAATTTGTTCTCCCTCAGTTTGCATCCACAACATTGTGCTACTTACATTTCAACCCTGATTTAAATCTACAGGAGAACCTTCTTCACTCATTTTGTCTTTAGTTTTCCTCACCTTTAAGGATAAATCAATTTGATTTTTAATGTTCTGAATGATATGTCCTTCCACACCAGAATGGTTGCTTGTCTTCAACAAACATCTATAACCGGAAGACCAAAAAAGGAAGATTATGCTCCAACTCACTTTTTCCCATCCTTGTGGCCTCTAGATATTGTATCTCTCATTATTTCTGACAATTGGCCATGCCAATTGAGAGTGATGGGATTTGCAGACTAAAATATATGGAAAATCTAAATCAAGTATAATTTTTACTTAAAAATCATATTTTGAATGTATAAAAGACTAGAGTATTATAGTTAAATTAACTAAATTTACTGTTAAAAGTACTTGCAATTAGATAATATGAGACATACCTAAATAATATGTATTTTCCCTCGTCATCAAACTTATCTATGTACATCTGCAAAATCTTTAAGCTCTTCTTTCTCTACAAAGAAACACAAATATTGAATGTGTGAGATTTAAGTACAGTTTAAACCCAACAGTTTTAAGAAACATAGAAAACTTTATTACATACCAGAGATTCAAAAGGGCATTGGGTCATAACCTTGACCAAATCCTGCCATTAAAAACAAAACAAAACAAAACAAAACAAAAAATATTTTAGCAGTATAGTATATGTTAGACCTTACTTAATTTTATATACCAATTTAATTTTTATGTATAATGGGCACCAACTTTAAGTCACAAAAACAAAGAACTCCTTCCTTAAGCCGCACTACTGCATAAACATATTGGAGAGCAGAAGACAGAAAGTGATCCACAACAAAGGCAGAAAGAAATGGATTAAGGAGTGCTAGAAATATTGACCCCAAAATTGTATTATACTACAGTCAGCCATAAAATTATAGCAGATGTTTAGAAGAAAGCACAATCTAGTAAAGCACAGTATGCAAAACCTCTTGCTTCTGATATCATAGTACCATCAATTTTGTCTTTCACCCCACTTCCATCTTTTAAAATCCAATACAGATGTCAGTTGGTGTTGATACTTAAAAATGTGGACTGGTGTCCCAAAAGTGGATGCCTAATATTTGATTCAATAGATCATGTTTTCTGCACTATGTTGAAATAAAAATTATGCCTACTTACAATATTTCACTCTCCTTTGGGAGAAGCAGAGCTATTTAACTGTATCTAACTTAGAAGCCATATAGTACAATACAGAATTACTGGCTGGAGGCAGAGCTCCATTTTTGCTCTATATAAACTTCTGGACAAAAATATGATTTTCCATCAAAATGATAGAAACAAGACCTGATTAAAAATTTACTAAATAATTATTTAACAAAATGGGGATTTTGAACTTTCAAAAGTCTGTTTAATTAGCCCCATTAAAGCACTGAGAAATATCAACACAACGCATTAGTGTAATTAAAAGCTTATGGTTTTCTCCACGTTACCTGAGGTGTTGTAATAAAGCCTTCAAACTCCAAGTACTCAAGAAAAAGGCTATTATCTTCCAATCTCAGTAGACAGTTCTCCAAGAGAGCCTACAAGTTAAGTTGATATATTAATTTTAAAAACTATGGGCACTGCTCCCAATGTATCAATCTCCAAATATAGAACAGTGAAAGTATATTGCTTTTAAACACATCTGTATGCAGATTCCTTATTCTCTGCAACAGAATTCATAGACTGAACATCTGTGGATGATACATGAAAGCAGAACTATAACCATTATTAGTTGAAGAAATAAGTAATTCTGTGTTTAACTGGGAATCCTTTTTATTCTCAATTTGTAAAACTCCCTTCTCAACTTGTAAAATGGGATATGCGTGTTTGGATCTTGGACTGAAAGACACATGGAGCTTTGATACAGTGAAGCAGCACATCTCTATGATGTTTTGTTGCAGAGCATGCAAAATGAAAAAAATGAAGTGGTGTATTCAGACAATACCACTCAGGTAGCTATCTGTAGAGCCTTCTCCTTCCTTCTTCATAGCCTCATCCTGTGATCTCTTTCTCAGCAAAGCTTAACTTGATGTTAGGAAGCTGCAAACTGCAGTCCTTCGATGAGGTTGGGCAACTCCCATCTCCTCCAACCAATTGAGGACTGATGGGAGTTGGAGCCAAACCTCTCGGAAGCCTTACATGATCCTCATCCTGGCTCCCGATTATAACCTAAGTTTATAAACTAATAGTAGTTGGATAGTACTACTAGTTTATAAACTAGTAGTAGTATATAACAATTAATGCTTAATTGAACAGGTACTTCCAGTGATATCACTTGGCATCCTGGATAAAAACACTCAGCCAGCATGTGACAAAAAAGCCCACTGCCTGAGCTTTTTGACTTCCCCCAGACCAAGCAAATAAAAGCTGAGTTCATGTATTATGTTAATGTAGTTGGTTTATTTGTAGCTTAGCGCAGCTTGTGAACATTGTAATTTGGCCTGACATTGGAACTAGGCCATAGCAGCTTATTCAGCAAACCATGGTTTTAAAATCCTTATTTATTTCATTGTCTGTATCATCATCACATTTATATCTTGCCACAATCTAAACAGACTCTTGGCAGCTTACCACAAAGATAAAACCCAGAATACGTAATACAGAGACAAAATACTGAAAAACCCACTAACAACAATTAGGTGGTGTGATACAATTATTTTTTAATTGTTGTACACCGAGTCACCTTGTGTGAGATGGGCAGCTATATACATATGACTGATAAACAAACAAACAAGCCAAATGCCTCCAGGAGAGTTCCATCTTCAGCTTTCTTCGGAAAGGCACTTAATGTCAGAGCTAACTGAACCTCCAATGGGAAGCCATTCCAGATAGCTGCCCCAACCATGGAAAGGCAACACTTCCAGGCTGTGGCCCTCTTGAACTCCCAAAAATGGGGAATAACCAGCTGCTTCTCCTTTTTTTATCTTATCCAATTTTTAAACTGCTGCAATCAAGCAACTCTCAGCAGTTTACAAGGATTTAGTCCATAATGTAAATCCAACCATCTGTAAATCGTGCTTTATAGTTTAGTGTTATATCAGATCATAGTTTGTTCTAATCTTGATCTGTTTTATAAGTCACAATAGCTCAATTCACTCAACATTTTAAGTAGAAACTAAACAAATTATACTATAACTTCATGCTGTGGGCAAACCCAGCTAAAGACCCTGCTTTGTCTAAGGCAGTTTCTTTGTTTGATATGACATATGGCACTTTACCCAATTGTGTCCACTAACAATTCATTATTTTCCAGGAATGCATCTGAGGTTATGCTGTAACAATAAACAAAATCCATGCACTATATATCTAAGCACCTAGTTTAACTCAGACTATCTTTAAAAAAGTTAAGTGAAGTTGGATGTAATGAATATTCGCATAGGAGACCTTCGGAAAATTCCAGGCTAAACTGGGAAGTTGAAAATGTATTCTTGATGAAGGCAGTGGCAAATCACTTCCATACTGTTGCTGCAAAAACTGCACAGGCATCAAAAGTCAAACTCAGGTTTAATAACAATGTGTGAAATTAGATGTAGGATTAGAGCAATTCAGAATAATTGAACCTAAGAGTTCAATGTGATTCATTTTCAAGCAAGCAGATGTAAGAGTTCAAGACTGCTTATAAAGCATATTCGATTCTAAAGAAAGTTGGATTGAACTTATATTTTCTAGAACATAAGGAGAAATAATATATATGTATTATACGTACAAGTCCTTTTGATAAAACAGATTCTTCTGTCCTGCAAAACAAGTAACAGTTTGTAAACCCCATATTTAAAGTTTTTATTTTGTTGTCTTTTCTAGAAACAGTTAAGATTCTTGTCACCAATGTAATATATTCAAGATATATGAGTCAGATGCCTCTTCTAAACAAAGACCCAGCAAAGACCTTCAGACTAAACCTATTCTAAGAGTATTTTACAGAGGTAAGGACAGGATTACTACACTATATTTTTCAAGGCCAGCTATCCAGACAACAGCATGTTTTGCCAAGTCCTCTCACAACTACTGAAATGGACTACTATACACATGTTCTCAAATCCAAGTGTTATGAAGAGATCATTTATAGCTCAGTGCAAACTCAACTTTAAATATTAAAACTAATACCGACTCTGGAAAAATCAAGCCTTCATACTAAGTTCCTTAAAAATATGAACTAAAACACAATTTAGCCAATAAGACTGAAGTATATGCCTTCCATATTTCCAAACAAACTACTATTAATTGCTCTATTTTTTCCCTTAACACTGTACTTTAAAACTTTTGGAAACATATGAATAAAAAGAGAAACAGTGTATACTTACCTTTTCAATAGAATTCTAACATGCCCCATATTGCACTGCAAAATATATGATGGGCTATAACAGACAGTGATGCATACATGTAAGAATAAATTATCAAATAAAGACAGTCATTTTCAATATCTAAACAATGAGCATGATGAGTCAGAAGATTCAGCAAACCAGCCTCAGCAAAAAATGGTAGATGTTGTACTCCTGATAAGATGGTGATCTGCTAGAACAATTTGTTTGTTTCCCTGTCTCCACTACTTTGAAGGCAGCTTTGTGTGTCCTTAGCAAAGATTTAGAAAGCAGAAACATTACCTTAATTACCTTAAACACAAGATGGCTATTCAGATTGTGGCAACATTACAGCAATCTATTGAGAAATAATAAATTTGAAGGAGGTGGTATAATTTATGCATATATTTTCCATGCTAGGGAGGAGCTTAGTCCTCCCCCCCATTTATTTCCTTTTTTTACATTCATACCTTGGGAGGGAAGGAGAGGTGGCTACAACCTTGGAATGTCTTTGCTGGGAGACCCTAGAAACTAAACAAAAACAAAAACAAAAACAAAAACCCTTTCTTCTTCCAATTGTTAGAATATTTGTATTTTAACCAAGAGTCTGGATCTAACCTGACCACCACTCCTTACAGTAAATATTTTTAATGTTGATTTTTATTTTATTTTTTTGTAAATCAGAGGTATAATTAAGTGGTAGAGGACTTTTTATAAATTGAAGAGGATGTAGTCTGAAGTTGCTTTGATTTTATTGGAAGAAACTCATGCAGTCCCTTATGAGAAACATCTTTTGTCACACAGTGGATCAATCAGTTTTATATAAGTGGAAATTTTTCATCTGCTACATCTGTAAGAGGAATAGTGGTTTTAATTAAGATGTCTTTTAATTTTCTAGTTAAACATGAAATGTTAGATCCGAAAGTCACTATATAATCTCCATTTTTGATTGCCAAATGGCTTGTGTAAATTCTTGCAGCCAATGATTTATTTATCTGTTTAAGCCAATATGTTGCTTCAGTCACAGACTCTAGGACAAACCTGTTATTTAACATAACTGTTCTGCAAATTTGTTTGAATTATAGGTGGGCCAGATTATCATTGCTGGGAAATTTAATTTTGGATTGTTAGTGAAGTGGGACAAGACTCCTAGGAGGGGAAAAAAAAAAAAAAGCATGTAGAGCTAGAATATTTTTCAAACTTACATCCAAAAATTTAATCTACCTGATATATAATGACAGTTAAATCCAAACAAGCAAGGCTATACTTTTTTATCTATACTGCATGGTGTATGTTTGAGATTGGATTATTTCTTAGTATCCTGATTGAAGTTCAATTAGTGAAAAATGTATCGTTTCAATTACAATTTCTGATCATGTGCAAGTTGTATCACTAGTCTTGAGGAGAAAAAATTCAACTAATGGAGGCAATATTATGATAGACAACCCTCAGATGAACAACCATCAAAGATATGGATTTTTTTTCAAATATACAGAGAATTGATTAATATAATGATAGTCTGGGATGCATTTAAAGGATTTCTACAATTTCACCACATATGCTAGGATTCACATCCTGGAAGCACATCATGCTTTTAGATCAATTAAATTGGGGCTTGATCGATTATATGCTTTAAAAACTGAATAGTTATCAGAGCATATTAAGTAGGTTCACTGTGAAGGGAGACATCTGCTACATTGTTAACTTTTCACTTAAAACAGCTGGAACAAAGTAAGATCACTACAATAACAGATTCTTGGGGGATAATTCACAGTGATCACAGAAACTAATTCTCAGTTTTTGGAATTTTATAAGGATCTATATTCTGAAAATACTAGAAATTCCCAGATGAAAGCCTTATTAAGTGGAACTAATCTTCTAGAAACAGCTACTTTGGCAAGCTTAACTAAGGCATTGCCTTCAATAATTCATCCAGCACAATCTGAGTTTATGAAAGGGCATATCAGACTACTAGAAGATTTATTATAATTCCACACTGATTTATTTATTATAATTCCACAATGAAAAAAATGAAGCAGTAATTTTGGCATTATTAGATGCAGAAAAAGCTACTGAATATGTGTAATTCAAGTTTCTGGTACAAGTGATAAAGAAATTGGATTTTCTTTAGAATTTATTTCTGGATAAAAAGAAGTAACTTAGTCTCTGTCACAATTTTATTAGGGAGGAGATAATCCTAATGGGATAATAAAAATGAGACAGGACACATACCAAGCATGCCCTCAATTTTCGCTAATATTTAATACAGTATTGGAATCTTTCAGACAATAATAAAACAATCTTGCCACATTCAGGGACTGTGCAGACCAGAATTTTAATGTAAGTCGTTCCTATATGCTAATTATATTTTCAACAGTTATCAATTATTTTTATTTAAAATTATGGAAACTATACAGCTCTGTGGTAAACATTTTGGGATTACAATACTTTACAATAAGTCTAATATTTCAAATTGGATGTCAGCTTTTAAGTTGGCTTTGTATTGAAAGGCAAAGTTGGACAATATGATCCCATGTGGTCCAGATTTAACTCATTGTTTCAGAACTATTTGTATAAACATCATACTATTACTTTGTTATAATAAAAAAGTAATAGTAGTAGATTTTTTTCCTGGATGTTTAGTGGTTTTTTCCTTCCTTATTATTTCTCTGTTCATTTTTTCCTTTAGTTTCTACCCCTGCCCCTGGCTTTCTTTTTTGTTTGTCCTGTTTTAGTTATACTTTTTAGGTATGTATTTTACTTAACAATAGCTTAAATAAAATTAAATGTATGACTTCTGTTCTCAACTATTCTTAATTATATTATTTCTTACACTATTGGTATAGTCAGTTATTGATTTAAAAATCCACTAGAATATCTTTCAAAAACTATATACATGGTGTACCAAAAGTCAGGCCCTGTATGCCACAATATGTTTTATTAATTAATGTTTTTCAGATAAAATGTTACTGTACTTAGGAATGTTCTAAGGTCATGCATCAAACAAGTAAGGAACTATTTAGAAGAAAATGGCAACTAATTCAAACATTTAAAGTAATTTATATACTAAATTGTCTACGGGGCCTGACTTTCTCTATGGGGCCTGGTGTAAATGTTATTCACTTAAATAGAACTTGTCTGCCTGTCCACCAGCAGATACTTAATTTTGTCCCCCTAAATAAGAGCCATCTTTTGCCAAGCATCTCTGCTGAGTTGGTCTGGAATACAGAGCCCTCTATGCCTCAGCCATTTAGCCAAACCCAAGCCTACAAAAATAAGAACAATACAGTACTTACTTGAAAACTACTGGGAGGCAGTCAATACCAAAGCAGTCCTGAACAAATACCACATAAGATAGACACGCTAAAGCATCTCTAGACTGTTCCTTGTCCATTTCCAATAAGTCTTCATTATCCCAGTTTTCACTTTTGCATATAGGCTGAAAAAGCACTTGTGGAAATAATTCTTTAATATCCAATAAAATTCCCTGTTAAAAGAAACAGAATACCTCCTGCTGCAAATAAAGAGATACCAACATGCAGTACTGCTTTTCATGGCTAAACATCTTAATGTTGAGATATATTGAAATGCACCCAAACATAATGCCTATGCATGAATTTCAGCCTCTCCCCAAAAAAAATCTAAAGGAGAAAAATGCATGTGTCTTCTTTACTTTAATATTTTATCTCTTTATATCAGATTTCAAGGATGTTTATAGTTTTTATATAATACTGTAGTGATGGGCAAGCTCCCATTCATGGAAGCCTGTGTTACATGGAGACCAAGAGCCTTAGGCTCCAAATACCATATCCCAGATTCCAGAGCAAGCAGACAAGTGAGTTCATAATGACTTCAAATACAAGCACAGACACAGGCAAAAGGAACCTACGGTCTTCCCTTTCTTGGCTAGAGAGATCCAAAATCCACTCATTTGGAATCTAGCCTCACTGAGGGGGGAGAGGTGAAGGAACCACCTTTTCTGGTGATACGTCATACCTTACATACCTGCAGGAGGCAAGCAAAGGGAAAGAAGGGAAAGAGATTCTCAATCATTTTAAAAACCAAATGGGTAGCCTGGGGCATGTCCAACATATTCTCCTTTACTCTGCCCTTGTTGGATAAAATCTTTGGGCTGAAAGAAAGTGGAGAGAGAATACCTAAGAAGAAGAATGCCTGGGAGAAAAAGGAGAGGGAAAGTTGTAGGCAAAATGCAGACTGGAAAAAGATGAGCTGGTTTTGCTGAGCTGGCTTCCAGGAGAAGCAGAGAAAGGCAATGCTCAAGTGGAGGGCTCTAGGCAAACAGGGTAGACTCTGCCTGGAACTGTGGAACAGCAAAACTAAGCAAAACAGGCAGCAAACCCCACACTCATTTGCATTGATGATGTTACCTAGTTGGGTAATGAAACATCTGCAAGCAAGCAAGCAATCAAGCTCAGAGAGCACCAAGAACTCCACAGTTCAACCCTGAGCTACAGATATTCTCTTCTATTAAAACTAACTTTCCATGGACTGGAGGTGAGGGAAGCACTGAATTATTACCTAAATATCTCTCAGGAATCAACAAGAGCTGAAGCAAATTGCTTCTGAAACTTCAGCTGAAGGATGCAATCTATGGAGTCAGGAATTAGCCAGGAAAAGCAAGCTAAGGAAATACTACCTCTAACATAAAGTAAATGTTTTAGGCCTGGATTTGTGTTCAGGGTACTTTGTTTTATGGTGTGTCAGTCTAACAGTTTCCAGAAATTGCCTCTGATTTTTGATAGAGAAGTTTATTACCTTTGTGCAAATTCCATTTATATACATTTTGTCCCATTTAAAGATATTTGAGCCTCCATTGTGGGTCTCTGCCCATTCTCTTTATACTATTCTATGGGAGACTAATGTTTGAGATCCTCTTTGTGATTAGATCAATGTTACCAAAAGATAAAAGGAACTTTCATCTTTACTTTCCTAATAAACCTGATTTTTTAAATTATAAGACCTCTGTATCAACTCTTCAAAAGGAGACAGCTCTGTCGTTCACTGGCTACATGCCTCAGAGGTACTAGGCCAGGAGGTAATGCTATATAGTTTTACCTATTCTTTCCATCATTATCATTATTACTATTTTCATGATGATGATAATGATTATCAGTTTATGGGTGAGAAATCTGCCTAGGCTATGATATCCTCATCTATTTCAAAAACACTGATTAATCATTATTAACAAATCACAATTGATTCATAACCAAAACCCCACAGCACATTATGACTTAATATTATGGTCTGGTCATGCAACATACTAAGAATGGTTTGTTTTATTTTGGTTTAATCACTGATCTGAAAATTACATTTAGCTTGTGAGATGGACCCAACCATCATTTCCTGCTAAAGTCTAAGCTTAGAAGGGAAGCTTAGAATGAATGCAAACCAACCTGCAGATGCTTAATGTCAGCCTCTAGTAAACATCTGGGTGTATAAAAATTTTGTTTCCTTTGCAGAATTTCTAGTGAGATTCTAAAGAGGCCTACTCAGAAGTCTCAGTGGGCCAAAAGAGTTTCCTCCCAAGTAGATATATATATATATATATAATTACAGAATCAGCTAAGCTGCAGCTCCAGGAGATCAACTGTGCTCAGGTTCATGTAAAAAAGTACACAGAAAAGTTTATACTGCAGTAAATAATCAGACCAGCAGTGTCTATAACAAGCAAGCAATGATGTTGACAATGATGTGATGGCATTGCGCAAGTGGCATGCTTATGTAGTGATGCCACTGATATCTGACACAAGGTATCTCACATTTGTGAGATGACATAATCACGGGCTTGTCATTCCCTACCCTCTTGTAGCTCCCCCTCCAGCAGGCACTGCTAGCGAAACCACATATCACCAGGTATGGTAAGCGTAGCTTATCTGTACTGTCATTAGAACTCTTTACCTCAGAGGCTGTTTATAGTTCCCTTACCTGAATCAGCGCTGCTTTCAAGAATACTATTCGTGAATCTTGATAATACGGACAGGAAGCCAAGGTTCACAAGTAATTTTACAATAACTGTAAGTCCTTTTATAATTGGGGCAGAAAGAAGACACACCCAAATTGCACTTACAAGTATATCAGCAGCAAACTGCCTCAGGGGATGCTCAGCCGTCTCTTCAGGTAGCGGATCAAGCTCTGCCATTAGCAATGGATATTGTAAACTTTTCAGGCAACTGAAAACAAAAGTACTGGAGCACATCAGAGAAACAGTCAAGGCACTAATTAATAAAAGCACCAGCACAGGACATTTATGGTTCCAATAGAGGCAAATATGTGTAGCTCAGGGTTGAACTATGGAGTCCTCGGGGTTCTCTAAGCTTGGTTCTTTTCTTGCAAATGTTTCATTACCCAGCTAGGTAACATCTTCAGTGCTAGAATGGAATGGGGCTTGCTCTCTATTTATATACTGTGGCCTGCCTTGCCAGGGCTGGTGGGGATTTGTTTTGCTCCTCTGCTAGGTCCTTGATTAGCATATGTTTACTGCTTGATTGTGTGCCTGGTGGTAACCTTTGCTTATCTGGATGATGATTGCTGGTGAGGCGATCTTCTGGTCTTTTGTCTCTTTTGAATAATATGTAGATGCTGTTTATCTCTATGTATCTGTTAATTGCTGCCTTGTCTGAATACCAAGCTTCCAAGAATTCTCTTGCATTTTTGGATTTAGCTTGGTCTAAAATGCTGACAGTTTCCCAGTTAAAACTATGGTTAAGTCTGTCCAGGAAAAGGAACTACCAGAAGAGCAAAACAAAGCCCCCACCCCCACCAGCACTGGCAAATGCCAGTGCTGGTAAGGGTGGGGGTTTTCTTTTGCTCCTCTGGTAGTTCTTTGATTGGCAAGAACTACCAGAGGAGCAAAACAAAACCCCTACCCTTACCAGTACTGGCAAGGCAGGCCACAGCACATAAATAGAGAGCAAACCCCATCCCCTTTTAGCACTAAAGATGTTACCTAGCCGGGTACTGAAACGTTCGCAAGAAAAGAACCAAGCTTAGAGAGCCCCAAGGACTCCACACCTTTATGGTTATTGGTGGTACAATGTATTCTAAAACTAAGAACTGGCAGAACGGCTGAAAATGGAAGTGTTATCTCAAGCTTTTCTTTAGAGTAGAATCCACTAGTGTTATACAGAATCAGTGTGAAACTAGTGAAACACCGCAAACAACCCTTTTCCCCTCCCAAAGTAATAATATCAGTTCAGGCATAGCTGGTAACTTAATAATAAAAATAAAGCTGGTAATTTCATAATAGAACTAATGCAATGCAGCTTTAGAAAAAGAACTAAAAGGAAAAAGAGAGAGAAAACATAACAAGAAGAGAAAATACAAGAAAAGTATCAAGTTCACAAATAGACAGAGTTCACATTTTGCTTAATAAGCCGTATTGCCTTGGTTTACATGGTGTGCTAAACTATGAATTATGATTTACAAAACAATTTCCTGTAACGTATTAAGTAAAACAGAACACATTCAGTTTAGTGCAAGTATGAACTCAATCATTAGGTTTCATGCTGGTTTCATTTCCAGCCAAAAAAAGTGGTGGATAAAAGGCAGCAGTATTTACTCTCTTCTGGCATTTCTGCAGGGTATGGTAAAAAAAAGTTAAGATGGTAGCCATGATGGTATGATTGAAGCTCGGCCTGTTTTTTAATGTCCACACCCTGTGGACAGCCTGGTCCCATCCCCTAGAACTATTTCTTGCCCATCACTGAGATGAGTGTGGACTTTTACAACAAAATAGCTTTTATTGTAGAAAATAAAGGTGGGAGAGAGACCAAAACTCTTTTACCCTACATTCTCTGCTACAGATCAGTCTCTGAAACGGCTACTTGCATCTGCTACAGCCTAGACTGGTATATGCTGACAAACCTACAGTGTTGGTTTCTTTATATAGCCCCTGCAAGGCAAAGTGGCTTACTTACAATCCTAGTAGTTCCTCCTTTAGATCGTTGCAGTTGCCACCTGATGTGATCTCCATATGTTGAACAATTTCAAGCACAAATGGTTTGACGAACTGTGTTAGAGCATTGCAGCACCGGCAAAGCCCATGCTGGTCTTCTTGCAGTTGCTGTTTTGTATAAGGGACAGGCAGAAGGGAGAGCCGGCTCAAAATGGTAGACAGTGACAACCCCATTGAATACGCTTTCTTAGTATCAAGTTTAAGAAGTGCTAAAAAGAAAAAAAAATTCAAAATGCTTGTTATAGAACTTTCAGGTTTATTATTTATTTTGACTATACACCAAGATATTTTTGTCATACAGATCCGAGAACAGAACAGCCATTAGCTAGGTTCAAAGATGTCAAGCCATAATATGATTGGTTTGGTTTGGTTTACCATGACATCTGAACCCTGTTTGAAATACGTCTTCTGCTTTATTTTATGTGAACCATGTCTTTATGTCTTGTTCAACAAACTGTAATTAAAACAAGTCATGGAATAAGATGTGTGAATCCAGCCAATGCTTAGCCATATTTTTAGAAACTGCCATTCATGGCTTCATAATTATGATAATTTTCTTGGCTGCTGTATATATTTATTTTCATATTGTTTTTAATTGCTTTTATTGTTTTAGAATTGTTCGCTGCCCAAAGTCACTTGGTTGAGATGGGTGGCTATAGAAATTAAATAAATAAAAATACATCACATAACCAGATTATGATTTAGCAACTATTAAACTAATATCATGAAATATATCTCCTTACCCTCATAGTTCATCACTTCCTGGATCTAAGGGGAGATTTAGAAGTTTTGTTTTGTTTTTTTAAAAAACACTTCAGGATTTTCACTTACATTTGTACAAGTGCTGATTTTCAGCAACTCTAGTTCAAAGCATCCTAGGAGCCTCTCCCTCCACCCCTCCCAAAAGGTTGACTGACTGAATGGGACTCAATTGCTTCTCCTTCCTATAAGGACTTGAGCAAACTTAAAGATAATTAAAATCTAACACCTATTACTTATAAAGGATGCCTCTAAGTATTTTCCAGCAGTTATACCCTTGGAAGTCTTTCACGAACCCTGTGAGATACCACTTAACTGCAACTAGATGAGCTATCAGGCGAATTGTTCCCAAGTATTTCGGCTGCAAATAAATGGATGTTGACAGCCCATCTGTTATAATTTCAAAGTTTGAAAAGTTAAGATGCTTGTTACCTTCTTGCAAAGGCTTAAGCAGAAGCAAAATAACTGAGGATATCTGTTCCTTAGAAGCTTGTTCAATCTGTTCCAGGAAGCCCAATATAAGCTCTTTTGGATTACACATCTGCAAGAAAGAGAAAAGCTACTACAAGGCTGAAAGAAGGCAATGGGAAGCCACTTCTTTTACTGCCAAGAAAGCTACATGGACGTGTCCATGATACCACTAAGAACTGAGCAGATTTGAAGGAAACTTCATGTTTTATCTTTATCTTACATGGCCATCTTTGCCATGTTAAGGATATTTCACATGGATATGTTTTGCATGGCATTTAAAATGGCTACACATCAAGTTACTTTTTACTTATTAATTGGTGAAATAAAATACCTGTCACCATTTTAGTCAATCAAGATGTTTGCTTATTGACCTAAGAAATTAACTATTAAAACCCAAATGAAGTTATATTTTAATATAGGTTTTCTGAAACAGAAAAGTTATTCTATGAAAACAGAATTGATTCTATTTAGCTGTTTAAATGCAGTTCAGAATGAGAGTTTTCCCTTGACCAATTTACATTATGCTCTAGCAGAAATCATGTTTGTCCAAAATCAAGCTAACATTTTCCTAAACAAGTCGCTTAATCTTTGAGCATCACTTTGTTCATTCGTACTCTCAAAACACTATTCACTATATTTATGAAAATGGGGGCATTAAATATTGCAATTTCCTTAGTTCCACACCCATTTCTTGATCAGTTACCTACAAATCTGAGAATGCCTATTGTCTATATCAGTATGGAAGGGCAAAACAAAAGGACAATCTTTAGAAATACTTCCAAAATAGTTTATAGCACAGATGTTGCAACTTACTTCTACCAATTTGTCTAGCATTTTCATACAATATTCTCTCTCAGTATCATCTTGCTTATGTTTCAGCATACATCTGAGTATAGGTCCAATAAGATTCCAACCCATATTTTTGATAATAACCTGTAGGGGGAAAAAATTTCAGCTGCAGGTTTAGAAAAAGACAAAAATTAAAATAGACATCAAAGGTAAGTACAGTGATCTACATTCAAGCTGTTCTGTGCCATCCAGATGTTTCAGGATTCATTAGCTCTAATTACTGAGGTTGAGAAAAAGACATTTTGGAAGTGGTAGTTCAAAATACCTGGTGGCAAGCATCAAGTTGTCAAAGCCTATGCTAAATTAACAAGAACAAACATCAGAAGCCCCCCTCCCAAAACATGCACAATTTTATAAAATCACACTTATTTTGGCATCTAATATTCTAAAAAGGAAACATCGCATTTTATTAGAATTTCAAGAAATAGCCATGTCATTGAGACGTGCCCTCTTCCACTTCCCAAAGGTCTCAAATTCCAATTCATGCCAACAAAGCATGAGCTTGCAAGCCATTTTGCTTGCATTCATTAATCCAGCTGAAGGACACCTTCCCAGATAAATATATAATTGGGCAGAAGGAGGACTTCACAAATCCACAGTTTTGCTCATATGACACTAAGCCAAGATTTAGCACCATATGCAAATAAGACTCTTATATAAAAGGCTGATTATAATAGAGAAATTACTTATTAGCAGAGAACATTCCTGTACAGTTCAAATGTGCCTATCTTAACAAATTCAAATTTAGGCTGAATTTATACAGTGCATTAAAATGTGCAATCTGTTTTATGGCATAGTCTGTTATATCAATTTGACTACTGAACTGTGTAAAAAATGGTTTATTGCTTAGCATGTTATACAAACCCAGCCAATTGCAATTTATTCAATTAACCATGGCTTAGTACAGTATGCAAACTCAATCTTCATTTTGTAGTTCATCCCTTTTTCATTTGAAATAATATTTCTCCTAACAAACATTAGGAAACATGCTATGGATGTTTAGTTAGCTGTGGCCACATGCCACTGAATCCCTGCATACACTAGACACAAATTTGCAAATATGCTACTATCAAACATATGGAACGAAGAAAATATACCCTAGCTTAAAAACAGATTATCAAAGTCATGCCTACATCAGCCAATGGTCCTTCTGGATGGGAATTATATCAGCTGAATGAGGTCCTCGCTGAGATCTCTACAGCTCCCACCCTGATGACATTCCAGAAAGCCCTAAAGATCTGGCTATATACCCAGGCCTTGGAGTAGAGTGGTTCCCCTGTTTATGATGTTTTTTGTTTCCTTTGTTGTTGGATTGCCATATTGTGATTATTTTGTAGTTATATTTGTAATTGTTTTGGCTAATTTTTGGTATCCCACTGTTTTTATGTTATTTATTGTTGTGAGCCACCAGAGTTGGTTGGAGTCGGGCAGCATCCAAATTGAATAAAATAAACAAATTAAAATAACAAATCTGGAAGCCATGATGTTGAGCCTCTGCTCTACAGAAAGAACATGCATAATTGACTCCTGTTCCTCTCACATTTGTAATCAGACATAAAACAAAATATGTACTTTTCACTCACCATATTTTTCTCATTTTGAACAACTTCCAATACTTCAGCTATATTTCCTTCCTCCAAACACTTCTGTCCAGCAACTTGAAAAAGATTAAAGTCTTCCCCTTTAAAATTCTCTTCATCAAGTATTTGCTGCAAGAATATATGTTTTAATTATAATTCACAAGATAAAGGTATATAGAAACATAATACAATACTGATATTGTGCTATTGCAAACATGATTCTTTAAAAAAGGCTGCAGTACAAGAACATGTAAGGCTCTTACTACTTCAATTAAATACAGTATTGTATTCAAACTACTATTAATACAGAATCAATATCCTCTTCCAGTATAGACTTCCCAGTGACTTGCACCCCAATGATCATTAACTCCTGCCAGCATGACTAAAAATCGGGGTCTAATCCAAGATCATTTAGACATAGAATTTCCACCCTTTTATGAGTCTAATGACAATATCTACAGCCCCAGAACAGAAGAGAACAATGAAGATCAGATTTCATTATTTTCAAAGATCAGAATAATATTTTCAAGCTTGATAACTCAGCAAGCAATAAAATACTTACACATCTTTGTATTACTTCTCGAAGTTCTTTTGCCATTTTTTCTTGATTCTCAAGAACCCTATCATAAAAACAACAACAATAGGAATGAATGAGTGTACATGTTTCTTTTTTTTCCCCCCTTGCTGCGAATTATCTTAGGGGAAATTATAGAAAGGCTAACAAGAAGGAAAAAAGAGATGAAGAAAGGATATTGCTTTATGCAGAATGGGAATACTGGTCCACTTAGTTTAATTCTGCCTATGTTTAACAGTATTCAGGATTTCAGATACAACTTTTCACAGCATCCAGGATACTGGACAATTTGCTAGGTCCTAGAGCTGATACTTTGCTTCCAGTGTCAGCTGTTATTTAGGCCTCTATCCTAGCAGTATCAGCTGTGCATGCTGCACCTCTCAATCTCTTGTTCACAAGCTTAGAAATATACTGCTGTCAATTCTGTAACAGGCTAAGAGTCAAGCAAGTGATCATTTCCCAGTCCATTCCAATACTATGAAGAAGTACATATGAGTGGAAAATGATAGGTGGTCCACCCAATTCCCTTGGAGCTTGCCAATGGCACTGAGCCACAAGCCACAAGCAAGAACCAGAGCCAGGTGTCCACACTCATAAGTGTGGGAATGGGAGAACAAGGTTGTATTATAAGATAAAGTGGCGATTTGTCTTGGAATAGTGCCTGAGGATAGCCTTGTCACCCATCCACCCCTTTACAACATGGGGCTTGGTTTTGATTCAGACAGGGGCTTATCCTAGTTACAGCTGGCCCAAGATATTTAGGTGAAAGACAAAAATCTAAATGCTGAATCTGGCAAGGCAGCAACTAACAGTTCCGAGACTAGAAAGAATCATTATACAAATATAGTTCACCTGTCTCTTAAGGCTATTGAGAGACTAACCAAATATCTATTAATTCAGGTGGGAGGAAAAAGCTAGAGTTTAAACTCTAGAACATAGATAACATAACAAAGGCTTTGACTTCTTTGTACTGCAAAGTGCAAATCATCCACTGTGCATAAGGCGCCATTCTTGTTTTCAGTAAAGATTCTAATCATTGTGTCATATTGGAGAGTTTTCTACAAAGTTAAGCCAAATTACTAAATAAGGGGTTAAGTATCTGCAGAGCTGAGATTTCATGGTGTGAAGTCTGACACAAAACAATGCTGTACCCCACTACATATACTAAAACTGACTGGTCTCCCAGTTGGATCTTATTCCAACATTACAAATGGAACACTTGAGAGCAGCAAACCATATTGTACCAAGATTTTTTTTTCCTTTGTATTATTCAAGGTTGGAAAAATGATATTTTTAACAAGGAGGTTTAAGTATATACCTGCTTATTCTCTCTGGTCAATCCAGTATAATATTATAAATAAATGCCATACAGCTGAAAGGTGGAAGAACAAATTGTTGATCGTGCATACTATACTTGTGGCTGGCTCTGAAAGGCAAAAATTTGAAAATTAAAATGTTCTGTACCTCCAGGGGTTTTTAATTTTTATTGTTCCAATGAGGCCAGAAAAAAAATACCATTTGCTTTTATGCCTTCACAAATCACTCATCCCTTTTATCTTCCTATATTTTATATACTGATATAAGATGTTTCTTGATCCTAATCTTCAGAAGTACAAGTGTTTTTTCATTTTTTTTATTTAAAAAAATCAAGCTTTTCAGATGTGAAAAGAGAACAGACATTTTAAAAAGGAAATATGAAATATCCAGTATCATACTCTAAAGAAAGTGTTAACAATTCTCAGAACAATGTACTTCTCCAAACATGCATTTTCTGAAAAGCCATACATGCCATTCTGTAATAACCTAAACGTGTGCAGAATGCACAATCATATATTCCTTCTACTCATTTCTGCAACTGTTCACCTCCCCTTAATGTTGAGCTTCACAGCCTAAATCCTTTGATGTAAAAATTGTCTTCTACTTTAATATCATTCATGCTGATGCTGCTAAATAAATGATAATCAAAAAGAAAAGTTAACTACTTTTTATTGTTAAGCAATGACTATGTAACTGTAATAACATGGTGCTTGGGGGGAACTAGTGTGACTTCAGACAAATCTCTTGGCCCACCAAGTCTCCACCATTTTTTATTTTTTTAATCTGCGCTCAGTCGTTACCAACTCTGCAGTGACTGCTTTGGACGAGTCCTTGTAGTTTTCAAGGCGAGGTGTTTCGGAAGTGGTTTGCCAGTGCCGCCTTCCTAGAGCAGAGCCCAGCTGGCGAGCACAGGAGGTGGGGTTTCCGTTGCTTCGTGCCTTTTTCAGGCATGAGCAGGTTCCGCGCTGCTGGCAACGGCTCCCGACTCCTTTTGCAAGGCGTCGCCAGCATTTTTCCTCCCACCAGAGTGAGCGTACCCATTTATCTACTCACATGAATTTTCGAACTGTTGGGTTGACAGGAACTGGGGAGGAAACAGGAGCTCACCCTGCTAACGCGAAGGCTGGGCTCGAACTGCTGAAGTATCGACCGTTTCTGGCCAGCAACTTTCAGCGTCATTAAGCCGCTGCACCGTGTCCCCAGTCTCCGCCATGCTGCAGACCAAAATCATCTAGCCTCATATTTATTTGCACAAATACTGGAATGGTACAAAGCATCCAAGGGGCTAGCTTGCTTTCCAATCAATACTTGTTCCACAATTGATCATGCACATCCCCCACCCCATGGCATTTGTGAATAAGCAAACCTTCCTTGGGGAAAATGTGAATGTGCTCACCACATGCTCTCAAGTTTCCAAATATACCCCAACCCAAAAGATTGCTGCCCTGAATAATACCAAGAAAAAAGAAATATTGTTGTCTCATTTCAGAAATTGGGATTCAGCATCTTATAAAATATTCTAGAAATCTGAAACTTCTTTCACACTTACAAAGAAAGCCATGTAGGCCAGCCTTCACCTTTGAGTTAAACAGGATATGCTTCCAAGCAAGCAGTGGCTAATAGCCTTACAGAAGCCTACTAAGTCTATTATAGTCACACTGCCTTTCCAAAAGAAATTTAGACAGATTTCAACTTATTTTTTTTTTAAAGTAGAAACACAACAAAGTTCCTTTTACTTCATCAATAAGAAAATTAAAGATGTGGGACTTACTGAGGCAAAGAAGACTGATTAAGGGAACATCAGTTACACTATGATGAAATCTGCTGTTTGGGCCTGTCCCCCATCTGCCATTAAGGCAGCACAATCTTACCTTGACAGCACTGATTTTCCCTCTTGGTTCTACAACACTGCCCTTGCTCCATCCTTAGCCCATAAATGAGATAGCCATAAGTTGTTATGAGCTGTACAAATATAAAAGTAGCATGCTACCCCTTAGTCCAACATCATCTAATGATAGCCTCAAGGTGTGTAAAATCACCAGTCATTTCTCCAGAGGGAAAGTCAGCTGGCCCATTGTGAATATGATCAAAGGTGTGATTTAGCAGTGTTGGAAGAGGCAGGCACATCTCTTCCATTCTAGTCTCCAACCAGCCTCCACCAAAGCCGTTCTCTCCCAGCCTTCACAAGGTTCAATAAGTGTTTGGTTCCTGGGTTTCTTTGATTTGTATCACTTTCCCATACATGTGTGAGCATGCACTACTGTTGATACCAATTTTTTTTCTATACTTCAAACAGCACAGTAGGGAAGAGACCAAACTTTCACTATTTCATTTAGGGAGAAGGAAGTTTTTCACTATCCCCCTTTAACAGTAAGTATTCTCAAATGTATCTGTAACATAAGATGCAACAGCCCAGCTATTCCTTAGTACTGTACAGTGTTTGGAGAATAAGGAAGGTGGTTAAACTGGACTTTTGTCATCTGTCAATTTCAATCTCTTACCCCCAGCTTGGAATAAAGATAGGGCTGCCTAGAAGCTAATCAGTTTTAGTCCTCCCTCTCCATAAGACCTAATTAGTCTGGCAGAACCCCCACCCTCCTCACTGGGGCTATTTTGACTCTGGTGTTTTTCTATGGGTATCCTTATTTCACAATGTTTTTAATGTGGGAAATGCCCACACGGGATGTGGGTGAGCAGCAGGCCAACAAGCCTAGAGAAGACTGGGCAGAGTCAAACCCATGTCATTCCTGCTGTAAGTCTTTGACTGGTGGATGTTTTCTCTGCTGGTTGGTGAGACACTGTACGGAATTATTTATTATTATTTATTTAAATTTATTGGCCACCCAACTCCAGTGGACTCTGGGCAGCAAAGCCACAGAAGAAAACCAATTACTTTGCTTATAGTGAATGGCATGCACAGACAAATCATTCAGCAGTGACTTGGAACAGAGGCAAGACACAGACAATACCTTTTATGCCAGCATTTTACTGACTCAAGGATTACAGATGGCATTATAATTCTACAGTGGAGAATGCACCTTTATGAAAATTGCCTTATTTGCAAACAGACTTCTCAGCAGTTTTTAAAAGGAACACTGTGAAGAATGAAATTGGTAATAATGAGAATATGGCTTAAGGATGGAGGAAAGGAAGCAGGTAAGCCCCTCGGAGCAAAGAAGGCAGTCCCACCTGAAAAGCTCATTTCCTAAATTATGCATTGCTAGGATGGTAATGAGTTACCCCCTTCTAAAGCCATGGATGGAAAAATAAAGGCTTTCCTTTTAATTTCCTAACAAGAAAGGGATCAGTTCTTATTGACAGGAGCCAGATAGTCCACGGAGCGTCTGTCATAAATATAGCCACAAATCCACCATGCAAGTTTATTTGGGAGGAAAAAAACCCCAAAGGAGATACAGTTGTGGAGTCCTTGGGGTTCTCTCAGCTTGGTTCTTTTCTTGCAAATGTTTCATTACCCAGCTAGGTAACATCTTCAGTGCTAAAATGGGATGGGGCTTGCTCTCTATTTATTTGCTGTGGGCTGCCTTACCAGTGCTGGTGGGGGTGGGGGTTTTGTTTTGCTCCTCCGGTAGGTCCTTGATTAGCATATGTTTACTGCTTGATTGTGTGCCTGGTGGTAACCTTTGCTTATCTGGGTAATGACTCCTGGTGATTGATTGCTGGTGAGGCGATCTTCTGGTCTTCTGTCTCTTTTGAATAGTTGTGAGATTAAGGAATTTTCATCATGTCTTCCGACTGCTAGTTGGTGCTCATGGATGTGCTCTGCTAGTCTTCTGCCTGTCTGTCCTACGTAGTGTTTGTTACAGTCCTTACACTGTATGTTGTAGATGACTCCTGTTTTTTCTTCTTGGGCTAAGGACTCCTCAGTTCAACCCTGAGGCTGACCCCAAGGACTCCACAGTTCACAAGGACTCCACAGTTCAACCCTGAGCAGGAGATACAGTTGCAGCGTCCTTACTTGGCGTAAACTCGGTAGAAGGACTGATACCCAACAGAGTAGCTATTTTCTGCCTCCCCTCCATTCCCGCCTCTTAAACCGGAGAGGATTTCAACTGGCGCCCCCCCAGCCCCAGTACCACGCTTTCTCCTCCCACCTCCCTACCGTTTTGGGTGTGAGGAAAGAGGGAACGCTTTGCGCCATCGCCTACCTCCAGAGCCATCCGTCACACGCTCAGCCCGAACCGATGCCACCGCCGCTGCGCCCCCATGAGCGTCTCCAGCACCCGCCCCTTTTTCAAGCTCCGCCTCCCCAAGCCGCTCCCGCCAGGGGTGAGAGGTCAACGTCGAAAAGGCTCCGGATAATGGCGGAAGAAGCGCTGCGAAGTGCCTCGAATCGGCACAGACGCTTAGGTTTGTTTTAATAA
Organism: Liasis olivaceus; assembly: GCA_030867105.1. Classification (NCBI taxonomy): domain Eukaryota; kingdom Metazoa; phylum Chordata; class Lepidosauria; order Squamata; family Pythonidae; genus Liasis; species Liasis olivaceus. The sequence goes on along the minus strand of CM061350.1, from coordinate 122,686,376 downwards.
AAAAAAAAAACCTACAGCTCTCCCCCACTTTTCCATTACATGGGCTAGTCCTTCCTATTTCCCACGGGAAGGCCAAACCATTCTGCGGTTCTGGAGGGGTAGGCAAGGGATTCGATGGCAACGGAGAGGGAAGAAGATAGAGGGAGGCCTCGGTGTGCAGCGCAGCTCTGTAAGATGGGAAATGAACCGCCCGGCAGTCTCACAACGTCCTGATAACACATGCTCCCAATGTACGATAGTGGCCGAAAAGAGATGCCTTTGGTTGGCTGGCTGCTTCCAATGCCTGAAATAGTAATAATAATTATAGCCTCAAGCTTCCCAAACGTACTTCTTTTTCCTTACGCTTTCTTTAAGGCTAACATTACGTAGGATATCATTTCTTCCAGCTCAGAAAAATTAGGGATGTAGTTCAGTTTTGGTTGCAAGCCTAGTTTGGGATGCAGAAATTCTCAGTATTAATCCCAGTATCTTCAGACAAAGATAATAGAACTGGTTTCTAAAACTCTGGGATGCTGCTGCTGCTGCTTCTCTGGGATGCTTATTATTATTGCTATTATTATTATGTTTTTATCCCACCATATATATAGGGTCAACTCAACAACTCAAGGCAGCAAACATGCCTAATATTCCTGCCTCCTATTTTCCCTACAACAACAGCCCTGTGAGGTGGGTTGGGCTGAGGATGACTGGCCCAAAGTCACCCAGCAGGCTTTCATGCCTAAGGGAGGCCTAGAACTCATGGTCTCCTGGTTTCTTTGGCTTGTTCTTAATCATTTGTTGTTATTCTTGATTGTAGGAAACAAACAATCTTTAAAAAATGAAGATGCTGCTGAAAGGTATTGTTTCTAAAAATGCATTTGCTTATTATTACATGTATGTCCTGACTTCTAAAGAGTTCCAGGGGTCTCCTCTAGTGTTATCTTCCCAACAGCCACGTGAGGGGGCCTAGAGATATTTATAGGTCCCAAAGTTGTGATGTGCAGCTATTTGGAGCTGGAGCAGAGAAGATCCTTGGGATTCAAAGAACTGCACCCCTGTGACTCAAGAGTCCCTCAGTTGATTGGGGAGTTGAACCTGGATGTTTCGATGCTGAATACCTAAGCCCATGTGTGGGCAACCTTTTATCTTTGAGGGCCACATGCACTTGTGAACAAGGCAGGTTTTTGATTGGAATTTTGAGTGGGTTCTGTGTTCTATAACAAAAGTCTAACGCGGCCATTTGGGGCTGTTTCCCATCTTAAAGTGTAAGAAAATTCAGTTTTCTGCAGTTAGAGCCTTGGGACTACAGATTGCCCCCTCCTATCACCTTGACCACTACATTGTACTGGTGTAGGGATAGTGTATGAGGTATCATAACTCCAAGCATGATGTAGCAAGACTTCCTGGACTTACCTATCCCTGTTGCTCATGAGGCTTATATTAGATAAGGACTTTATAAAGAGCAGTTTATTACCAGAGGACAGAAATACATTTGCTGGGCTTTGGGGGCTCATTTAATCAAAGGCAACTCCCTGTAAGTTCAGTGGGAGATTTGCTCCAAAGCAAGTGATTATAGGATTGCAGCCTAAATTTATTTAACTGGTTTGCTTATTACCAGCCTTCTTTCTTCCCTAAGAAGATGTTGATTGTTAGGTCCTGCTATGACCTTTGTGGATGAGCTTTTGGGAGATTAAATATGTTCTTCAGGAACTAACTGGCAGGTGCCTTTGTGCTCAACTAGCCACTTTTCTAAACCATGACAGAAAATTTAGACCAAATTTCAAAATATATGTAACAGGAGGATAGTTGTATGTAATGAATATAGCATTCCAATGAAATACATTATTTAAACCAAAGTTTTTTAAGCAAATTGATATGAGTTGCCAAAGTATTGTCTGCATTGTTAAATGCTTATTTATTTCTAGGAAAGCAGCACTTGAAGCTGCTATTAGGAAGAAAATTGAGTGTGAGCGGAAAGCATTACAGGTTGTTGAAAGCCTGTTGGAAGATGACATTACTGAAGAATTCTTTGTGGATTGTGTATGTCCTTTCCTAAACTTACTTTTCTTTACATTTCTTGGTGTTCCCAGATGTATTAAGACTGCAACTCCCTAAATTGCAAGCCAGGAAAGGGCTGATTTAAATGTTAAACGCTTGAATGTGATGATGTTGTTGTCAACTTTCTAGGTTCAGCTTTAGTCATATTACAATATATTTATCAGGTGTGGAGTTGATAAAGTGTATTATAGGGATTATGTTCACTAACACTAAGCCAAGATTTTTTAGCCATAGTTGGTTGAACAAGCCATAAGTTCATACATACTGGTAAGCCAAAATGGATGGGGCAGTTTACCACTTCACATGACTCTTGCATTTTTAAAAAACATTTTCTACCTCTGAATGTTATAGAGAGAAAGATAAAGATGTCACTGGAGTAGGCAAGAGGGAAATTCCTCCCCCTATTTTCATTTGGGGGGATTTGGGTGGGAACTTTGCTCTGTGGGAGACATAATGCCTTAATTTAAATATGTCTTTGTTTAAAAAAGAGTGTGACTGAAATTTGGGGGGTTTGCCAGCTGGATTTTGGCCATTGAACAGATTAGAAACATTATGCTATAATAAATATTCTCTTGGTTTTTAGGGTCCCCTAAATTCTAAAGCATTGCATTTATTACCAGATTTTGAGAAGTTACCCTTTTAACAGAATCCTCTTGGTTTTGTCGTTTCAGGGGAGGCTTATAACACCTTCTCACTATCAGGATGTTGTGGAAGAACGATTTATCATCAGGCTATGTGGCTACCCTGTATGTCGAAATAAGCTACAGAATGTAAGAGTTTATGTGTGGGGTGCGTGCTGTTGCCATTTTTCATCAAAATGTATTGCTTCCAGGAAATTGTCCCATACTAGCCTTTCACTTATTTTGCCCTGATGCCCTTGGTTGAATGAGGTCAACTGAACTTCATTCTCTGCACACTACTCTCTGTGTAGAGATTAGGATTTCCCCAAATTCAACTAAGTTAACTTGACTTTTAGCATGACTGGAAGAAAGAGAGGCTCAGAAGTTTTGACTTCCAATTCTTTAATATTATTCAAATACACAACAATAATTTTGTAGAAACAATGACACATAAGATGTCTTATACAGTATGGGCTCAGGCATTGTGTTATGATTTTGTTAATTGTGATTTGTTGAATAATCCATGTTTGGTTGGATTCACATGTCACGCTACAGCTTAAACAGGGAAACCACATTATGGCTTATTGTGCTGTATGATTCCAGTGATGAAGTTAGATCATTGCACCATCTAGGCCAACAGTGTCCACATTGTCTTAGCAGCAGGTTTCCAGGGTTTCACGAAGAAATTTTTCCAGTCATAAGTGGATATATCTGAAATTGAATTTGGGGGTCTACTACTGAATTACAGCTCCATATTGCACATAATTTAAATTCAACAAGAGACATATTTTTGCCATTTTTAAAGTTTTCAATTTGGTAAATGGTAAATAATGTCTACTTGTTACTCCTGATTTTGCTTTTGGATTGGATTTTTTTCAGCAACAATAGAATGCCACAGAGTTTAGATTTTATGCTAAATCATATTAATTGAAAAGAAAGCAAACTTTTCTGTTCTTCTCATTAAATCCATGTCAGGAAAGGGGGAATAGAGCAGCAGCAGCTCCAGAAGTTTCCTTTATTCCCTGTAATCCATTTTAAGTCAATCTCTACAAAGTGCACCTCAGAAAATCCTACTCCTGTTTAATTAAATGAAAGAATCTCTTGGGAAAATATTCTATGCAACATACCCTAGTAATATTATTCCTGAAGGGTGCTATCTCTGTGTGGCCTGCTGACTGATTCATTTTGAGCTGCTTGGCATTGACATGGCTCATAATATGTTTCACATGCATACATAAAGAGTCAGGTGCAGATAAAGATACAGTCAGTCTGATACAGTGTAATTACCATAGAGAAAGAAGAAGAGTAAGGGAGAGAATGCCTAAAGTTAATATAAATAATTGAACGAGGTTAAAGATAGCGTGGTAGTTTGGTAAGCTGTGATAAATGTGGAGTATTATTTCAAAAAGAAGAATGCCAAAGGAGCCATCAACTAATTTACCAAAATTCTTTGCATTTCTTATTTTTAAGGTACCAAAACAAAAGTACAAAATTTCCACAAAAACAAACAAAGTTTATGATATTACTGAAAGAAAGGTAAGTTTAAAAGTGATTCCTAAAATTATTGTGCTTTGTTTATTGTTCCACAAGAAAGAGGTTGCAAAGAAATCTTGGCCATACCCATGGGTTCCAGGCAGCTTTTTTCTCCTGATTTTTCACTTACTGTTTTTCCAGTCAATTTGTCTGCCAGTGTAGTTGGATTTTCTTTTCTATATTTGTCTACCAATGTAGTTGGATTTTCTTTTCATGCCCAGATTATTTAAAGCCATTTTACATAAACATCTCTTAAAATAAGGCAACATAAGTTGATACTGTCAGAAATTGTTTGATTTGTTGAGCATCTAAATACTGGCTGAATTTGTATACAAGTAGTCCTTGATGTATGACCACAATTGGGACTGGAATTTCCATCGCTAAGTGATGCAGTCATAAATCCCAGTACTCCCCATTGCCATTATTAAACGAATTCCACCAGTCATTAGCCAAGGACCACCCCAATCCAAACCGTTCCAGGCTTGGTTCCTCCCAGCCCCAAACCTTAGTAGGGTAAGGGACTGCCTTCAACTCCCCCCACCCGCCTATCTGCCCCACCATCTGTGCCCTTTTGGCTGCCCTGCACCCTGCCTTGCGGGGCAGCAAGCAGCCCCAGAACTGCACAGCTCTGGGGCTGCTTGCTATACTGTGGCTCGGGGGTTCTTGGCATGCTGTGGCTCTGGGGTTGCAAGAAACCGCTGAGCCTCAGCGCAGTATGAAGCCACAGCTACCCCTGGAAGCCTCAACTGCCCCAGCCTGCCCCAGGAAGCCGCGGTGCCTGGTTAGTGCCAGCAAGCGTTCGTTTGCCCAGCTGTCTTCTCCCAGTTCCCCACACTGACCTTTCGCCTTTTGTACCCAGCCTCTGGGGCTGAAGCAGAAGTGCCTTGCTGCTTTTGCTGCCTCCTTTTTGGACCCAGTTTCTCCAGCAAACATTTCCTACATGTGGCTCCCTGAGCCAACCCCTGGCACTTTCCCACTGGGTGAAACTGCTTCCTGCCTTCCCCAGTGGCTGGCATTCTTATTTGAGCTGCCCTGCTGGGCCAGGCTGGGGAGCCATGTTTAGGAAGCGTTCACCCAGGGTAACATGGCGGCTGCAGCTCTGAAAAAGAGACAGCAAAGGCAGCAAGCCACATCTACTTTGGCTGCACTGTCGGGGCGCAAAAGATGAGGTCAGTGTGGGGAGCTGGGAGAGAAGGCAGTTGGGTGAACGAATGCTTGCTGATGTGTCCCGGGTGCTGCAGCTTAGTGCTGCACTGCGGCTCAGGGGCTTCTTGCAGCCCCAGAACCATGGCACCCCAAGGAGCCCCTGAGCTGCAGCATAGCAAGCAGCCCCAGAGCCACACTGTTCTGGGGCTGCTTGCCACCCCACAAGGCAGGGCCGCCAAAAAGGCAGAAATGGGGGGGAGATAGGCAGGTGGGGGGAGTTGAAGTGCCCCTGCGGTTGTAAGTGCGGGCGGGCTGCCAAGTGCCAAAATTTTCATCACATGACCACAGGGGCACTGCAGCAGCCGTAATTTCAAGGACCAGTCATAAATCCATTTTTCCACACTGTCATAACTTTGAACAGTCGCTGAACAAATGGTCATAAGTCAAGGGCTACCTGTGTTAAACCAGGTCATTGCTTGCTCGGCCATGGTTTATTGGCTGGGATCACACAAAAGACTAAGCCATAAACTATAACTTACAACCACAAGGGCTAAATCTGTACAACGTGCAGGACTAGAACAAATAAATGTCACTGTGACATGTGACCAGATCAGAAGATAATTTTCCCTCATTATGTTTCCTTGCTGCTCTTCTAAGATCAGCTGCTGTTGGAGAAATGTAGGAAGGGTGGATTGCCTGTTTTCTCTTTTATGGATAGCTCTATTTAGGCAGGTAGATTTCAAGTGAGGACTGGTGAGCAGCCTCTTCTATCTCTTAAATTAAACTGTGATGTCATTAAATAGCAGTCAACCACTGGTATAAGTTAGTTGTCAGTGGTGGGAAACTACACACACGAACACTTCCATGTAAGCTAAAACCTGATCCTCACATTTCAAACCTACATGAGCATATGTCACCTGACCAGGGTTAGTATCTTCATATAACATGGTTCACCATGGATAAAGTGCTTAGCCAGTGTTTCCCAAATGACATGACAAATGGCAGTTACCACTGTTTGTCTTTCTTTTGGCCAAGAAACTCTGTTTTTGAACAATAAGTAAGTGTGCAGTGACCTGATTGGGGTTGGGTTCACTATGTGCATTGTAGGAGAATATAAATCGCTTGTTTCCCCAGTTCACCTCTTGTGTAGTGGGTAAAAATACATTTAGTACAAAGGAGGTGCTGCTGCAAAAACTCCTTCATTTTGCAGCTACTGCCAGCTATCCCTTGTCCAGAAGCAGGGAGTAAACTGTCTACTGGTTTGAACAGCATGCCATGGCTGCAGCATATCAGGCAAGAACAAACCATAGTAGCAGGCTTTAGTTAAGGCACTCCATATTATTCACAATTTGTCTTGTGGGTAGTTGAGATGCCCACTAAATAAAAAAATATAGCTGCTACTTCGCCTCATGTTTGGAACATTGACAAATACAGTTTTCCAGAATGCCTGGTAATATCAGCTGCTCCTAGAAAAGCATACCAGGTACTAAAGGGAGAAACCAAACGAAGGACAGACGAAGGATATACAGTAATATGTTGACGTCAGCCTTCTTGCTACGATGGTCGCAGCAGCCATTGTAGGAGTGAAGGAGAAAAAGACTTAGGAGGCCCTAAGTTAACATGTCTGAGAACTTTGTATACATAAGTGGGTGGGCTGCAACTCTTAGAAGTTACAGCAAAAAATATTTTCCCATATATTCTCTACCTTTATTGGCATTGACAGTCCTGGTTCAAACCACACTTGGGAGAATATCCTTCTCTCCAAAAATGTCTCTCCAAGGTGTGCATTGATTCTTCATGCCTACCATTCTATTTAACTTTGCACCTCATCTCTATTTTGTTATATTAAGGAATAACAGTTGTTCTCATTCTTTCTGTGGGGAACAGTGCTTTTGCAGCAACTTTTGCTATAGAGCATCAAAATACTTCGTGGGCCAAATTTCCAAAAGTCCAGTGTGGCTTCGAGAAGAAGAAAGGTACTTAGATAGCTAATATTTCTTCCTCTGATTTCTTAGAAATTCAAAAGATCATGCACTGTTTGTAAAGATTGTCTTATCTAATCAAGGTATTGCGTCAATAGGTACTTTAGGTTATTTTTTTCCTCCTGGCCAAGGTGGCTACTTCTGCTTTTTAATATTATGAATATTATAAAAATTTGATGTCCTGGACTGCTGGGTTCTGCTGCTGGATATTAATGGGAGGAAAACAGAAAAAAAAATACTCATAGGAAAAAATAGCTTTTACTTGTCAAAGAATATAATCCATATCATTTAATCAAAACTTGTTCTATTTATAGCCAGTATGTTCATGTTGAAATAGCAGATCCATATAAATTTATGTTAAACAAGACCTAATGCAAAAAAAAAAAAAAAAATCACCTAAATTTGCTTTATGCCAAGTCAGATCATTGGGCCATGGACTACACTAGTACTACTCTGCCTGGCAGCAACTTTTCAGGCTTTCTAACATAGGCTGAGTTCATACCTCGCTCTAAGCCATAATTTGATTTCATTTAGCCTGTTGTGTGAATTCAGGTTGTTGTGACTTACTAAACAAATGTGATATATGAATCCACCCATTACTCTGTCTGGAGATATCAGGAATTTAACTTGGGATCTCCTAAATTCAAAGCACATACTGTACTGATGAGCTACAGCAATTCCCCTACCCACATTTCTTGAAATGTATTCATTTACTTTATTTATTTACAATTTTTGTAACCTGCCCCAAACCACAGACTCTGGGTAAAATACATACAATAAAATATAAACATGAAAAGCAACATATAAGATTAATTAACCCACCCAAGTTATACAGAAATAAGCAATAAACTAGGGTTAAAAACCCCAATGGAATAGGATTGGTTTAATGGCCTTACAAAATGTTGCTTAGATATCCCAAAATGTTCTTTCTGGACTATCATATTCAAAGGAGTACTTAGTAAAACCTGAGACTACACTGTATAGGGGTTTGTAAGCGATGGCCAGTACTTTGAATTGGACCCTAGAAGTCTACTGGGAACTAGCATAAGGATTTATGAAGTGGTGTTAGCCACCAGCACTTTGGCCCCTGCATTCTGCATCAGCTGCAGCTTCTGGCTTGTCTCTAAAGGCTGCACCATGTTGAGTGCATTGCAGTAATTGAACTGAGCAGTGATCAGGGCATGAGGTATTGTTGCCAAAGCATCCTGGTCCAGTTAGGGTTGTAACTGGCATACCAGCCAACGCTGGGCAAAGGCACCCCCTGGCTACGGCTTCCACCTGCTGTTTAAGCAGTCACCATTGCCAGTCCGTATCTTGTCTTCATTGGTTTTGTTTCAAATCATTACAGTCATCTGACTTCTGTCCAAGGTATGAGTGACAAAAGCCTAACAGACTGTATACATCTTCAGCTTGCCCTGGATAGGGGAAAATACTACTATTACTACTGCTTTACCATTGGTACATATAAGGATGACTTGAGTATTTCTTATTCATGGGCTGGAGACAAGATGAAAGCAATGTTATGAAGACATGGCAGAAAAATGATATTGTCAGGGCATGTTTGTGCTGTGGGTAGGTACAAATGGGAAAGGCCCTTATCTTAGGTATTGGTGATCTGTGTAACCATAATTTAAAAGGTAAGGGAGAAACTTTCTCCAAGGATGCAGAGAACTGTGGCAAAATTGTGTTTGTACCTTTGGGGCTAACTTGCTATTTGTTACCAGCAGTAATCAGAGAAATGGTAGTCAGCATTGTTCTGCTTGATTTGGAAGCCATGTCCTCAAGTCTAGATAAGACCTTTTCACCTGAAAGCCAGGATTATCTTGCCTAATCTTATTGGAGTACTTGTTCTAATTTTAATGTTGATACCAAACAAGGACTCTGAGCTTTGAAATGTTCCACATGCAGCATTTATTGTAAATAATAATTTGTAGGATTTTAAAGGGGTTGTAGTGATGTAGGTATTTGTTCCATTTGGAATTTTCTCCCTTCTTGTGGTTCCCATCTCTCTTCCTGTCTTTTTTTTTTCCCCCCCATATCATGGCAAAAAAAACAAAATAGCTGAATAGGGTCCTTTGGCTGTGGCACTAAGAGCCCCCCATCTGGAAGCAGTTTATAGCAAACAAGATACTGTAATGTAACAAGACATGAAAGGAAACTGTCCAACAGTATAAGTACAGTGTTTCAACTAGGCTAAGAAATTATGACTTGCAACTAAGCAAGTATCCACTGGGTGTCAATGTCTCATAAGGTATACCTCTGTTATCAAAAAAAATAAAGCCATATGAATTTAATGAACAGTATTCAAAATCTTTTACATAGCAAAAACAGCAAAACTAAATATTATAAAATTAAAAATAATAATTTTTTACTAGTTACCTATGCAATTGGAACAATTATTTTTAATTTGAAGTTTCAAATAGAGAAAAAAAAACCCTATTTCAATTAGATTGTGTTACAAAAATATCCCAAGGTAATCATGGTATTCAGAAACACATTCATTTCTTAAAAGGTTCACTTCCCTCCTTAACCCACAGAAATATGTTAATATACCTCTAAAGCCTGGAGGGCCTTTGCCCAGATTCATCTGATGTTCCAGTTGCATCCTTACTTGGACCAGGATTCCCTTCTCACAGTCACTCATGCCTTAAGGGTTAGGGTTAGGGTCACCTCGCATTTGGCTATTGCAATGCACTTTACATGGGGTTTCCCTTGAAAATCACTTGGAAGCTGTACCTGATCCAGAATGCAGCTGTGTGGGCCATTATGTGCATACCTTGGTATGCCTATTGTGCTGCACAAGTTGCATTTGTTACTGGTGAGTTTCTGGGTGCAATTCAGGGTGCTGGTTGTGACCTATAAAGCTGTTCATGTCATAGAGTCTGGTTACCTGGGAGTTCATCTTTCCCCAGTTATTTCTGCCTGCCCTGTAAGATCAGGCAGAGTAAATATGGCCCAGATCCCATCTTTGAAATACAGGTAGTACTTGCTTAATGACCAGAATTGGGACCAGCAACTCTGTTGCAAAGCAATGTGGTTGTTAAGCAAGACAATACGTGTCCACAACTCGCAGTTTCACTGCCAGCTTCTCCATTGGCGCTCCTTGTAAAGCCAGTTGTCATGCTCTCAAATGGTGGTCACATAACTGCAGGACACTGTGACCGTTGTAAACATCTGCCACTTGCAAAATGCCTGAATTTCAATCATCTGACAGCAGGGATGCTGTGACAGTCTAAAGTGCAAGGACCGGTCATAAGGTTGCATTTTAGTGCCGTCGTAATTTTGAACGATTATTAAACAGGGCAGTTGTTAAGCAAGGACTACCTGTAGTGTCATCTAATGGATCTCAGGTAGTATGCCTTCTCTGTCATGGCGCCTGCCTTCTGGAATGATACTTCCTCAGAGGTTCATGTTGTCCCTGATCCTATATCCTTTCCCCAGGTCTCCTCTTTTCCCAGATCCAGGAGTGGTTTTCTTTGGCTCTCTTGTTTTGGTCTTATTAGCTTTATCAGGTCATGCCATTTTATAGGTTAATTTTATTATAAGTATCCAGAATTGATTGGGTGGAGCAGCTCTATAAATTTGATGGAATAAATAAAAATAAAATAACCCAAAGAGGTTATGAACTGCCTTTAATTGGTTCTGATCAGGTGAAGCCTAGATAGTTATCTGTTGGAGACAGTTTAATTGGGTTCCTACACTGAGTGGATGGTTGGCTCTTTCCAAGTCTATGATTCTCTGGGGTTCAGAAAATTAGCTTTAGCAGAAGAGTGGCTGGGAACAGACAATAGACCTGAGATGAGAGAAGATATAAAAAATTTTGGAACATTAGAGGCATTAGTAGTTTCCAGAGAGAACTAGTCTTTTTTTAAGACCATTATTAGGTCAAGATGCAGGCTGCAATCCTAAGCATGCATACTGGGGAATAAACCCCTTGAATATAATGCAACTTACTGCTGTATAAATTAGATTGCATTTACAGTTTGTATCATTTTATTAACCTGAATGTTATATATGGGTATTAATTTTAATTAGCAGTTCTCCTCATTTTCAGGTTCATTACATCTAAGTAAATGCTTAATATTGCTTCAACCTTAAAAATGATTGCAGAACCAAATGAATAAATAATCATATTTGAACAATTGATCCATAAATCATAATGCAGTTGATTAATGTTGTTTATTAGATTGTTACAGAACCAAATTCATGCATAATTTAAATCAGTTCATGAATTTTGACAATCAGAGTTGTTAAAGAATATATTTTTCTTTCTTTCTTTCAAGACCACCAACTATTGAGCTGCTAAAGAAAGGGGCAAGGTACAGTAGAATTCTTAATTTCATTTTCATAGCTGCAATACAATTGAATGAAGTCTCTGATTTCCTACTCTCTGCTTCTCTGTCAAATAACTGCTATTATTGTCGAACCTACAAAGCCTTGCTGCTTGCCTTGATTATTTGGGTATTTTTCTTCCAATCTGAAAAGCCTGTTTGATCTGTATGATTTTCAGCTGGCCATAGCCCTGTGCTGTAATTGAACCTGTTGAAACATGACACAAATGCAGTGTTTGCTCTTGGGTCCGCTGTAGCAGCTTGTATATTGCTTTCTTTGTAAAAGAAATGGGACCAATTATATGTGCTGAAAGCTTGTTTACATCTTTAGATAATACATTAAATAAATAGGTCCATTGGTGCTGTATTTTTTTTTAAGCAAGCTTTGGCTGTATCTGCAATCTGTGTGCTTTAATAGAATGACTACGTTTGCTAGAAGTCTTTCTTATGTGCATTTAAAACACAAAGCCAATTCACAGTACATACGGCTCTAGCATCGTAATGTGGAGGTGGGAGATCTGTGGTATGGCTTTTTGATGTGCTATAAATTAAATAATAGGGATGCTGAATCTATAAAGGAGGATTAAAATCAGTGTATTGAAATTGTAGTTTCCAAGCTTCTGATCTTGCTCTTCATTGCTGCATTTTGTATTTTACTTTGAAGAAGCACCTACATTCCCATAAGTATGAAGCACTATTCCATGTGTCTCTACTTCACAATCAGGAATATGGCAACCAGGGACAGGGGATCTTTTCAATAATGGTATCTAGTTTATGGAACTCTCTTCTGGCAAAAAAGAATGTGTAACAGGCACCTACTTTGCTATTTCTTTGATGCCATGTAAATAACCTTTCTGTTTTCTCAATAAAATTATCATAGCTTGATAATTCCCAGATTCTTGCCCCTTCCATTTGTTTTCTGATTTTAAAATTTTGTTTCTCAAATGAAGTTTAAGCCATCCTACCTATTCCATTCCATTTCACCCCTTCCTGATTTTCAGCATTTTGTGATCATTGAGTGTTCTGACCATACTGAGAACCTCAAGAAAGTCAGCACAGGATAAATTTGGACAAGTCTTGTCTGGGCTCTAGCAGAGCAGAGCACTATCAAGACTTTGGACAGTTCAGTTATAGGCTCAGATATTGCTTGATATAAAAACTCATATTACATACCTGTGTAAACTCAGGCCTTAAAAAGGATGAACAGCCAGGTGATTCCTAAGGTTCATCTCCATTGCTGAAGAGTCTGGTCTTCAGGACCCCCTGACTCTTTCTGAAGTCTGTGACTCCTACATCATTGGAACTGCAGAACTATGGCACAGCCTGAATCTGAGCTTTCATTTGATGGAAGCATTATATCCTTTGTCTGGAAAGGCATAAAAAAAGTGCTGAGAGCTTCCCTTAAGTTAGGGTAGAGTGGTGTTCATCAGCTGTGGTCTTGTCAGAGCACTCCTAGTCTCTTGACCCTTGGAACATAACAGTGAGCATGCTTGGACCTTATTAGGAGGGGTTTTCCTCCTCCTTAGGTTTTCACATAACACAGACAGAGTGTTTGTATTTCTCCAAACCTTGGCTTTTCTCCAAATCTATTGATATTTCCTGGTGTGTGGATGGTATCCTTTTGTTAGGATAAACCATAGCAGTCACAGCCTGAATGTGAGAATCAGAGTGAAGGTTATTTGTTTTTGTATTGTAGAATCCACTGTGGTAATACTTACACTGACGGGTAGCTTAGACACTATACAGTATAAACAATACATAAAATATAAGTTAGCCAGCTCTAGAAAAGCCTACTTTGTGCTTATTATTCTGTCCTGTTTATTGTCTTGTCTTTCCACTGACTGGGGAACAAGTGATTTAGGCAGAGTTTCTTTGAAATGTGAACATGGGTAGTTCCTTTGAATTTCTGTACAGGGATGAATGGACTCATTCAGATACTAAGAATGATTTGTTCTCAGAAGAGGCAGGTTGGATAGAGACAACTGGCAGTCTAGGGATAGATTCTTTAGATTTTTAGAGACTTTCAGTTATAAAATCAACTGATATCGGTTACCCTGTCAGATTTACCAGGTAGATCAGACAGGAAACACAACCAGATAAACTAATTCTACTTTATTGTAAAGCTACATTAACAGAATCTTGCAAGTCTGAAAGTATCATTCTCCTGCTGTTACCTTTACAGCCTGAGAACTTAGAGAGGGTCCCTTCTGAGCCTCTTGCTCCATCCACTGTGCAGCTGTGGGCTTTGCTGTCTCTTATCTGACCATTCCCTAGGCAGCATCTCTTCACCCCATCTCCCATGGTCTTTCCCACATACCATTACACACTCAGGTAAAATATTGCTGCTGCGGTTGCTGCTGCTCCTGCTGCTATTATTATTATTCTCCAAACAGAGCAAAGTATTTTTAACCATGATTGGTTAATGAATCTTTGATCTTGCTTCCCCCAAATAAAGGCTTGCATGATCTCTTGTTTAAATCTAAGTTCTGGAGGATTGATTGGTTGAGTCTTGTACTGTATACTGTGAATACCAAGTCATAAAGGAGCTCCTTTGAATGCCTGTGCAAAATGCTTCAATTCAAAATATTTTGTTCCTGAAACAGCCAGTTTTTAAATCAAAGCAGGTTGTTCCAAGTTTACTGGAAGCATTTTAATGCTATGTTGACAGCTCCAGCTTGAAACAGCTAGGTTTCAAGGCCAGGACAGTATTGAAACACTGGTAGTAAGTCTGAAAAGAGCATTCTGAACTCAAAATTAAGCATTTCAAGCTTGAGACATTTTGAATTTAAAACATTTTGTAATCATTTTTCTTTTTCTCAAGAATGGTTGAAAGAAAGTCCTAAACCAAACATATTTTGCAGTAATCCTTCTACCTAAGAACATTTAAGGAATTTCTGCAAAGTTCTGCACAATTTAAAAATTAAACTTACAGCCTTGCAGATTTAATTTCCAGAGTTCCTATAATCCTCAGCAATTTGGCAGTACTCCTTCCCTCACAAGCCTATTTTATTTAATAAAATTTTAGTATTTACATCTCTGCAGTTTTTATCAATGATGGTATCATTAATGTGTGTGAGGCATCTTCTGGGAACTATCTATGTACTGTAAAACGCAAGATATACTACAAAAGGAAAATAAAATACTAAAGGAAGAATGAATGGAAAGGAAAATAACGCTTTAGAATGAAGGGACAGAGCCAGATTGGTGTCTCTTTTCTTATTCTATTCTAAACTATAGGGTACAGTTTTACCAAGTAGCTCCTGGTTACCTGAGGTAAGAAAATGCCTCTTTTTTTCCTTTGCAGTTTGTATCTTTAGTTTGTATTTTTAATTTTTTAAAGTTTCTGTTTTTTGTAAGATTAATTATTGTTTTGTTAGAAAAAATAAAGATATTAAATTTTTAAAATGCCTCTGTTTGGCTTTGCAGTCCCAGTTTTTCAATTAATTTAAATTAAAATAGCCAAACTACTTAAAGCCCAAATCAGCTCCAACTATCTACTTTAACATCACAGTGGAAGGAAGGAAGGAAGGAAGGAAGGAAGGAAGGAAGGAAGGAAGGAAGGAAGGAGCTAAGGTAAAACTGGGGAAATTGGCTAAATGGCAGATTTTTAAAAGAATAATCTCACTGCTTTATAAACAAGAAGAGAATGGGCTATCTTCAGTACTCATTTGCTCTTTCTTTTCCTTCTTGCTGTTTGATTGTAATCTGTTCTACCGCATGGTCTCTGCTTCCTCTCCTCTAGCCTGCCTAAACACAGGGATGTAAATTATGATTATGACAGGAAACCCAAAGAAGGGCAGGTCTGATGATGGCATATCTATCCTCCACATGTACTTCCAGCTTCTTTAGACAGAAGAAAGCAGTTCTTCATCTAGTGCATAATTAACTTGTGGAGTTTAGTCAAGGAGGAAGCTTTTTAAAACAGACATTTTATCAACTCATTTACTATCTCTGTGTTTCTTATTGTCATTTTTATTTCTATTAATAGTGGCTACTCTGGGAAGGAAATAAAATTAGTCAGTGAAAGAATAAAAGCCTTAGACATTGAAAACCCTATTCCAGCAGCAAGCCACAGTGACTCTGGCTCAGGCAGCGAGAGCAACAGTGATGCTGAACAAGAGTTTGTTTCTTCTGTACTGCAAGAGAATCTTTCAAATACAGAGAAGTTGGCTGGGAAACCCCTCAAGAGCATCCTCAAAAAAAGCGCCAAGAGAGCTGAACCTAAGCTATTCACTACAGAGGATACAGTTGATGAGACTTCAGCCCAACTAAATAGAGACAAATTAGATGTTCTACAAGAGGAACATGTTTTTCCTGATAATATCCAGGTGGAAAGACCTTGCCATTCTCAGAATGCTCTTGAAAATGTACAGGTCTCTGAAGACTTTGGAAATAACTCTAGCTGCTCCCAAGTAGTATTCCTGGGGGTGAGTCAAAAAGGGGCAGACCAGTTTAAAAGATTACTTGCTAAATCAAAACAGTCTATCAGAAGTCCAGCAGACTCCATTGCTGCCAAAGATAGCTTACTAGAGAGCCTCTGGCAGACATTTACTGAATGGAGAAGTGAAGAGACACTAAAGCTTCTCCATGGCTCTGATAGCACCACCAGTCACATACTGCAGCACACTCTGCCAGATGACTCTGAGAAGGAAGAGCTTGATGAAGATGATTTGGAAAGTGCTAATGATAGTGAAACTGTACCCCAGAGACACACTTTGAACAGTCTAAATCAGTCTTTGCCTTTCCAGGGCTCTAGGATGGCAGTCAAATCTTTACCTAGTTATGAAAAATTGAAAAAAGAGACATTGCAGTTGGAGTTAAAGGTGGAGGAATTTTACCAAGGAAAGTTCACTGTCATTGAAGAGAAGGATTTGGCAATGCAGTCAGGAAGGGAACAACAGTCTGGGGAATCTCAGGTAAGTATCCTGAAAATAAAGGAAGTAGTTACAATTTCAGCCTTCAGGTATGGGGCCAAGTTGATTGGAGTTCCTCCCTGAAGGAGTATAATAGGAATCTGGGTTCTGGTTGCCTATTGTTGTTGTTTTCAACTGTATTGTTTTTTGTTGTTTTACTGATTGTATGCCACCCAGAATCACAATTGTCTAAGTTGGGCAACCATATAAATTCCTTAAATAAAAATAAATAACCTCCCTTAAAAATGAAAAACCCAATCTTAAAATAGCTTTTGTAATACTTGGAAACTGTGACGTGGGGAATTTATCTGGGGACCCCCTTGGATATTGAATGCAAAAACTTTACAGAGAATAGGTCCACACAGCACAACCCAAAAGTTCTTGATGATTCTCTGATCTCTTTCAGTATTAAATCAGAAGCCTAGATTTTTCTAAAAAGTGGCTGCTTCTTGCTCACTTTTCAGAAATACATGCCAAGTCGAGCTTGAGGTGGCAATGCAGATTTTTTTCAAGAATAGCAAGTCCATTAATTCTTGAAGGATCTCATATAAAAGTGTTATTGTTTCCCATTGTTCAGATAAACTGTTTTACCTCACAATTATTCAATGTCTTCTATATTTGCCTTGGTCTATAAATTACCAATGTTGTTCTTAGGACATTTGGCCAACATAGATATCATTTTAACCTATTTGTTATAACCTTACAATGCAATATTGTCTGTTCCATATTTGTGCTATTTTTACATTATCTAGGACAATGAACAGTGGGCTCCCACTTTGCCACTTGTAGATTCTAAAGCTCAGCAGCAGATACGGACACGGATTGTGCTTGAGATGCTGCAAAAAGCGTAAGCATCTTTTTGCATCAGCTGTTGATGGACTTCCAGATAAATTGAATATGCAGAAACAGTTAAATTGGAAGGGATCATATTCTTCAGAGCCATTAATTGTAATGTATGAATCCTTCTTAAAGAAAATATTTTTTAAAGAAAATCATAAATTTAAACCATGGTTTGTTCAACAAATCCTGGCTTAATGCCATGTGCAACAATGAGCATGTGTTGATATTTGGCTAATCAAGCTGCTAGTTTCTTCAGGTAAGATTTGAATCCTGGATTGATTTAGTGCTTCTGGATACTCACAAAAGAAAATAAATGAGGAATTTTGAGCATATGCAAAATAGAACTGTTCCTTGTTTGTTCAGCAAAAGAATCCCTGCTTAATTATATATGTTAATGGCTTTGTGACAGTTTGAGAGGTGAGAGAGGCAAAATTTTGAGGTTTAACTGACATCCAGTGAAATGTAAAAGAAATATTATTAATGACTGATAGAGGAAACTCTTTGTTTGGAATTTAAGTGAAGAAGTGCATATCCTAATATTTAAATTAACTAAGTCTGCTTTCTTTTTCTCTCTCCGTTTCTTTGTTTTAGTTTGCCTGCTGTTTTGGACCCTCTTAAGATTCCTCTTGGTGAAGTTTATAGTGAACTGAGAAACCTTGTAAAAACATTTAGGTAAATAATAAAAGAATATAAAAGAATCTCAAGGTTTGACTTGTTAAGTAATGACAGTGAGTAGTGCTTGCTAAAGAGTGACATACTATGAGAATGTGGCTGAAAAATTAGAATCCTGCGGTTCAAATATAGACCATGTTGTCTGACCAATTTTCTTAAGGCAACATGGCTTGAAATTGAACATAGTATTCATAAACTTGTTTATTTTATCTAGTATGTAGAAGATTTAAAATCTGCATTTTCAGTGATGTGCAGTACAGATTCTGGCTTTATAAAGCAAAATTTAGTATCTTCAGAATTGTCTCACATTTCATTCTGCATTTTTAAATGTTAATTCTACTTTTTATATAGTTCTGGGTTCCACAGAATATAACGGAGCTAGAGAAAGTGCAGACAAGGTTTTGAATAGCCTCCCTTTAAGAAAAGGCTAGAAGGGTTGGGACTGTTAAGCTTGGAAATAGGTGACTGAGGGCTAACAGTTCTCCTTTCTTGTTTTTTGTCCTCTGGCTCTTCCAACTTTTAAACTCTTCTTTAACCGGTGACCTGTTTGCCTGCTACTGTATATTTCTTTTGCCTCTGTTGGGAAAGACTGGCCTGTTAATCTTTATGAAGTGATTAAATTCAAAACTGTAGCAAGTATTTGTTTGAAGAAAATGAAAAAATGAAACATCTATCAAGCAGGAAAGCAAAATAGGAAAGTAAAATTTGAAAGAACTAGGCCTGGAAAACTTTTCAGATTAAATTCAAGAAAAGTCCTGTTGGAAGAGATGAAACACATGGTAATTTCTGGAGGAATGGAGAGGCTGGGATGGAAGGTCAAGGGGGTGTTTCAGCTTTAAAACATAAAGTGTTAAAAAACATGTGGTAAACTCAGCAGCAGCAATTTTCAGCTCCATCAGTTTTTAAAGGAGCACAATGTTTCATCTTCTGCTCTGCACCATTTCATTCAGTCACTACTGCTGGGAAATACACTAAGGGCTTCTCTAGGGATGTTTTAGGATAGTTATAGTTCTTAAGCAAAGTCCCTCAGCTCCTGTATGCTTTTGTTACACAAACCGAGATGTCAAATAATCTCCAGAGTTGTCTTGAGTATTCTGCTAGAAGAATGATGTGGAAGGGGGGAAAAAACACATTGAAATCCAGGCTGAATAAAGAAGTTGGTAAATGTGATTTGGGTTGTTGCTATTTGTAGGCTTCAAGCTTGGCAATAACATAATATAGAATTATGTTAGTCAAGAGTAAGGAGAGCAGTATAATTTTAGATCTTCCTACTTGGTAACTGGTTTTGCTTGTAAATTACTTGGAATGAGATAGAAATCCTACTATTTTAATTTAAACTTTTGGAATTACTGATCATCTCCTCTTCACATCTGCTTCTCACCTTTCTTTCTTCAAAAAATATTTTTAACATAATGACAACATGTTTTGTCTGTTGAAGAAGAGAATTTGTTTAAAAACATCAGTCCAAAGTATCTATCAGCCAATTATATTGTAAAATACATATACACATAAAATACAAATTACACATTTAGAAAGCTTTTCTTAATACTGCAGTCTAGGCTTTCCAGTCTGAACCATTTATTAGTGTCACATATTTATATACTTACAATTGCATTTGAAGGGACAGACTTTTTAAATAAAACATAAACCTATGTTTTTCAGTGTAAGAATTTAATCTGCCTGAAATTTTAACTGGGAGGTGGGACAATTGCTTTGCCTCAGCAAATCATAGATTAGCATTATGTGTGCACCGAGACAGAACTGTCAATATTTAAATCATAGAAATAATTTATTAACATTCTTCTTTTAGTTGTTGACTGCCTATTTGATTGAATTAGCACATCTGCCTTAGGGAAGCGTGTGTTTGTGTGCCCATCCTGCCTTCTCCAATGTGGCATCCTTGGCATTCTTCAAACATATTAGACTACAGTTCCCAGAATTCCAGCCAGTTGGCCATGGGTCATCTTGAGTGAGAATTTTGAGGGTAGTACTGTAGTTCAACATAGCTGCAGAACACTTCATTGGGGAAGGCTGGTCCAAATCTTCCCCCTTTTCTAGTAACTAGATTTGAACAAAGTTATGTTTCATTTATGTAAAGTATTTATGTTCTGATTTTCTCCCTGATGATAGGCAACCAACTGACTGTTGGCAAGTAAGACTAAATACATAATAAGGTTCTTTGAAAGGCAGTGTAGTTTTATGAGGCCTGAAGTTGATGATGAAAAAGTTTACTCCATAGATTGTAGATTAATATTCTTCAATCTAGTGTCTTGTAGTGTTAGCCTACAACTCCCATTGTCTCCAGTCTGCACAGCTGGTGACAGTTCTGCCTCTGGGTGATAGGAGTCCAGTATCTCTAAGGCATCAAGTTTGGGCAGGCTGCTTTAGATACTGCTGCTGCTGTGCTATTGGCAACATGGTTGTTGCAACTGCTGCTCTTTGAAGCTGTCATGTTAACAACAGGGAAGGAAGAGCCAAAGTGTACTGCTTAGCAACCAGTGCCAGTTAGCCCCAGGTGTGTTTGTCCCTGGAAGGATAGGGCACTTCCTCTCTGGCAATAAAGATTTGGTAGGGATGGGAGGAAGACAAGAATATGCAAAATAAAAGGGAGCTCCATCACCTCAAACATTTTTTGTTGGTTTGTTTCCATTTTTGGTAGTTTGGAAACCTTCAAGAACATTCCACATGCAATCACATTTTGTGTCTTTTGTTTTTAGATTTGAAAAACATCTGCTTTTTGCCTGACATAACAGACACGTATTCATAAAATTAACTTTAGAGGATTTGTTTTTCTTTTTTCATACTGTGGACTTGTATTGTTCTAAGAGAGGGTTATCTGCAGATAAGATGTGGAAGTAGTGAACCTGTTCTGTATAGCATGTACTCTTGACCATGTACTGAATGCTTTCTTCTCTTCTGAGGCCTCAGCTTCAACACAGCTTCTTTTTTAAGGTGATTACCCCCTTTCTGTTGCTGATTATCTAAGGCTTCGTGCCTGTAGGTTACTTGCTTCAATCAGCCAGGGCTCCTTTAGGATGACTGGGCAAATTTTATCTGGGACAGGAATTGTTGCCAAAAGCTTTTGACAGGGGAGTCCTAACTGCTTCTCCAGCCTAGTGATAGTTTACCTCACTACCTGCTGCTGTATTCAGTTCCACTGAGCAGATTATGGGTGTCTCCTGGCTTCCTCTGCTGTAAGTACCATATTGATGGCAACAACTAGTGTTGAGACCTTGCCAATCAATACTGACATTAATAAGAGTTAATTGATGCAAACGACTGCATCTTGGAGTTGGAACACAACAATGATTCCTTCTTGAACTATGATCAGTAATGGCTCCCTTGCAAGGCATTGAAACAAAGGTGCTTTCCTCTCCTGTCTGACAGACTTCTCCCCAGTGATTTGAGGCCTGTCTCTTCCATTGCATCTCATCAGGGCAGCTTAACTGGAAAGTTACATATGAATTGCTTGTCAGGATGATTCTGTCAGGCATCTCTTCTTAAGTGTTTACCCCTGTCATCAGTGCTTAATCTAGACCTTCATCCTTTGTTTTTTTGTCTAACTCACAAACTCAGGAGAGCAGTTTAGCAAGTACCAACTGTGTTTGCTGCACATAGAGTAGGTCTCTATGTCTCTTTTAAAGAATCATGCAAATCCTGCTTAGTCCAGGGCCATATACTTCCTGAGAACTGCAGATAGGATACTTTATTTCATCACTTAGTCAGGTACAGAATAGCAAGAATATCCTGAGGATTCCCTACCACCCAGAGCAGATTTAGGGAAATGTGCACAGATGTGAAGTGTGGGGATTAAATCTCAGTTCTACTGTCAGGATGGCATCAGTTAGTGGAAGGTTATCATTGATTACAGCCCTACTAATTTTATTATGTTTGCAACCTGGTAAAAGAAGCATGGCATTTCAGGTTGCTGTTATAGACGTAAGTATGACTGTGTCAGTAAGATCCACTAGTCCAGCCCTTAAAAAGCTAAGGCTGGGTTCATGTATTGTGCTATGCTGCTTTTTAAAAATCAAGTTTCCTGAATGCTTTAAAAGGTGCAGAAAAGGTACAAAAGTAACCAATTGTGCTAAGCCTATACTTCTAGACAAAGTATTTGGGGCTTAATGCAATGTACGAAATATTACTTTGGGGCATTGAATTTCTTGTGGGCCATAGGACTTGACCTCCCTTTCGACAAAAGGCTTGTTTGAATAAGAAATCAGAAGTATTGTGTAATTATCTTTAGAAAGTGTGAAAGTTATCCATCACAGATACTGTATGCAGAAAATTTGTATTGAATATGCTTCCGGTGATGAAATAGTTTCCAGTTCAATGTACATTCTGTGCTTTTTTTAATGGAATTCCTTGGTATGCATATTATTCCAGGTTATTCAGTTATGCCTATTACTTGGTGTTTAAACCCTATTAGAACTTTTTTTTAAGAAAGGGGTCTTTAATCTTCTAACTTACAATATTGTATCACTCAAAATAATGGCTGAATTACTAATACATGCTCATTTACATAAATGCCTAGTATTGTTAACAAGTTGATATTAATCCATAATTCATTTTGAAAAGAGTTTTTGTCACTCTCCCTTATTTCCTTCTAATCAGACAAGGCCTGAATGCCCCAATCAGGCAAAAGCCTTCCAGTTATTTATTCAACTTAGCCCTAATTCTGAAGGATTTTTCACTCCATTACACTTCAATATAAGGATGGGAAATCTGTAGACCTCTAGATGTTCCTGAACTATAGGTCCTGAATGGCATGGGCACTTTTAACTAGCCACCAGTTGAAAGAAGTCATGCTATTTTTATGTTCTTTCTTCTTGGCCCAGAAAACTGGGTGTTCTTCAATCAGTCCATTAAGAGGCCAGCTCTTTTACAAACTTTTCATCCCAAATAGACACACCCAGTGGTTTTCTGATTTGTGATGTTCAGCACTAACCATTCCTCAGTTGCCTGAGCATGCATGTGGAAAGATGGAATCAAATCCTATTGAGCCATATAGTTCATTGAACAGACTTGGGCTCAATCACTGACTTTGAGGCTAACCAATCTCAGAAGGAAGCTGAGAGGAATGCTTTGGTCAGGAGGTGGGGGACAAGGAAGAGGCATGTTATCTGCCTTAAGTTGCTTTGAAGAAAGATAAATGTACTAAATAAGTATATTAAATGAATAAATAAAAGTAAAGAAGGTAATGAGACACTGTAGAAAGGGCACATCTGCCTTTTGAGCTTTCTTCTGATAATGGAGAGTGGAAAGAGGGTTCTATTTATTATCTGTAGCAGCTTAAATTAGCTTTCTCCTGTCTATAATCCCC
Organism: Liasis olivaceus; assembly: GCA_030867105.1. Taxonomy (NCBI): domain Eukaryota; kingdom Metazoa; phylum Chordata; class Lepidosauria; order Squamata; family Pythonidae; genus Liasis; species Liasis olivaceus. The sequence continues at coordinate 122,662,979 of CM061350.1, read as the reverse complement.
AGTTTAAAGTAAATACATATAAAATCTTAGATATTGGTACATGCAAATCACAGTACATCAGGATATCAGACATAAAGAGACAGAATTTTTATTGTTGCATTCCAGGTTTTACTATTTGATAGCTATTGAACCATTCTGCTCTAACAGTTTCAGAAATGCAGTAATTGCTAATGCTGGCTTTTTTTCCCTAGGTTGACAAACACAAATATAATTCACAGAGCTCCAGTGTGGACCTTAATTGCCATTGTGCTATTGACTGTGTAAGTATTCAGCTGGAATCCACTGAAATACAATATAACCCTACAGTAGTCTCTCTCTTACATGAATTAGCATATTCTTCCTTTATTTCTTAATTTATCTAATGTTGCTGGATTTCTTTTGTCAGCAGCTGAAGAAATATTTAGGAAAAAATGTTGGGGTGTGACAGAACTAAACAAGTGGCAAAGCTGTATATAATGAATGTATAAAATAAAAGATGGTGACTAGCATTTGGAATATACCATCTTTCCTGTGAAACCTGACATCTGAAGAAAAGCACAATATAGGCATCTTGAGGCAATAACTAGCTGCGGGCTAGTCTAGGCCTCCAGAACTACAGTTAAACTAAAGACAACCCTGTGCTATCTATTGTCATCTTCAAATCTATGTGAAAATATCAGTAGCAACTTACTGCTTACGCATGATTGTAAAATTAGAACTAATCATCTCAGTAGTGAACAAAGCTGGATTAAAGCCAACTGGCAGTGGTGTCCACAGGGAGAGTGCACATTGACATCATACACAGTATGAGGGAATGGGGCTTTGATTAAACTGCTACACATGCCATCTTGATATTTTGATACCTCGCTTTCCCGCAGATGCTAGAAAGGACTTTCCAGGCCTGTGCATGTTTAAAGATTAGGCCAGGCCTGTACAGCGTATAACACAACAACCACACACAGTCCTCTAGCAGAGCCATTCTGCTCTAATAGCAGAATTAGAGGAAATTTAAATAGCAGCTGTATTTGTACCTGCCTAAGACTACAGAATAAGAGATGCAAGTGCAGAAAACATAACAAAAGCATGCCATATTTTTTTTTACAGATTGTATCCTTAACATTAAAGGTCAGGGGGGAAAGGTTTCCTAAAAACAAAAAGCATTTAGTAAAGTTGGTCAATTTTAGAAAACTTGGCATGAATTATGTATTTTCCCCCTAAGAATTACTGGTAGCTTTTTAGTAGGATTGTAAACTTCAAGTAATCATTGTCTGATTTTCAGTTCTAATTACAAGATAGCAAAATATTATTTTAGAGATTCCTTATTACTATAATATTGATTTTCCTCTTTTTAGAATTGCATGGGCCATTGGAATCTATAAAATAGTGTGCCAGCCATTCATACATCAAGAAATGTTGCAAATCAAGCCCCTACCGTCCCTAGAACTGCACTTACTTTGATCTTGCTTTAGTCTGACACATTTTTCTGCCTTCTTTGTCCCAAGAAAGGCAATACTAGTAGGCATTAGAGCAGGCTTCAATGAGCCTTACATCAGTGTCACACTAGCCAGATACTGCTCAAATGATTCATTAAATCAGAACACAGAAAATAACTTTACTTGAATGCCTTGATATAAATTTTTTATTAGCTGTAAGAACAAATCTTTTGTCTTTTTTTCTGTACACTTTTCTGATTGAGTTTCTAATGTGCGAAACAGATCCTATGAATTTTTCAAGTATGTCTTTGTTTAATAAAAGGGTGCTGGATTTCTTCACAAATATGTATGTCTTGGTAATGAGCTATAAATGCTTTAAAAACATCCCTACCACCACCAGAACCAAAGGACCACACTTCCTAAGAACAGATAACCTTTGTCACCAAATCAGTGAACCAAAGGCAGTACTGTGTTGCTGCAGCTTTCTCTATGTAGCCAATGCAACAATGCTAAACAAGCAGTATGATATGGTAAGCTTCAACTAGGTAATTATATTTGCATCTGCAATCTTTCTTAAGGGTGTTAAAAGATGGAATACATGGAAATTAATCTATTTTATCCTCAAATCAAATTTGCAAAGTTTAATAAATAGAACAAGAGTAAGCCGCCTAGAGTCACTTGTATAGTGAGATGCGTGGTGTATAAATTTGATTCATTCATGAATGGATGGATGGATGTCCACAATGACCCAGTGAACTTGAGGACTAAGTATGGAGTTAGTTTGCTCAAGTTGTGTGGGGTATTTTTCATCATATGAATCAAAACTTCTCTTTGTTTTCCTGATGTCAGTTCCAAAGTACTTTCAATGTACAATAGTCCTCAGGACAACTGTATAGGTTTCTTGTAGAAATAAATTAAATATTCTTCAGCCAATAACTAGCTACCCATAGCTAAAGGAATGCTATTAGTTCTGGTTTTTGATACAGAACTGATACAGATAAAAGAAAATATACAAATTGGAAAGGGAGACTACCCAGTCCATTCTAATGTGAACAGAGTGCACGTAGTATGTAGCAAAACCCCAAATCTGCATCTATCACTAGCCCCTATGGCATGTTGAATAAGACCCACTTGCCAGGAAAGTGCAGTAGATACAGAAAACACTGATGGCCTGCTCAGGAAGTGAATAAATGAAATCAGCTATCAATACAATCGGGCCATCAACTACCAAATTTCTCACTCAACTGTGTTAAGAATTTTGGCAGTTACAATCCTAACACATCCAGAGGGCACCTAGATTGGAGAAGATAGCTAAGCTGGTTCTAAATTTCATTGCTGAAAATTATCCTACTTTCTTAATTTTAGAATGTTCTTCCAATGTTCTATCATACCATTAAAGAGTTTATATTGTATTGACAGAATGTCTGTAGCAAATATGAGTTTTTCCTCAAAGACCTTTGCCTAGTACCAAATGAAAGTAGCTCAATACATACAAATAAAGTACAGTATTTGGAAACACATACTAGAATGAGTTGCTCTACACCTGCCTGGGCACTTGGCTACTGCTAGTGAATACCCCTGGTACAGTCTAATGGAAAGCTTTCAAGATAGTTCCAGAAATGTCTGTTTCATTTTATTTATCTGATCTGGCTGGTTGCAATGGAGTGTGGTCAGCTTCATCTACAAAGCACTTGCATAGTTTCCTCCCCCCTTCCCCCTTAAAAGCTTTAGTGACTTCTTAAATGTTCTGGGAGTAGTACACTAAAGCACTGGGCCTTGGTAGTTAAACTCAAAATGCCCATGATCGCTGCAGAAAAACCATAGTCAGACATGCACTTTAGGAAGATGGGTTGTACAGGGATGGACTCCAGAGGTTTCCTTTGTAGGAGTAGCAACAGATACAGAAAGATTTGCATAGCTCTTGGTATATAATAGTAAGCTATAAAGAGCAGCTTTTGTTCCTGGAATGAAAAAGGATTCAGCAAACCTGTTGAAAGCTTTATAAGGAGCCCCTCTCTACACCTCTGCAATCAAGATTACAAAAAACATACATTTCAGATGGGCTGCCTTTTCAAACACACTGAAGAATTAGAAAGGACTTTATGAATGGGTAACTTGCCAACAGCCAGATTTCACTTAGAGCACTCCTTTAATTCAGATGCAGAGGATTTTGCTTCTTTTCACTTGTTGCACTCAGACTTCTGATTAGGCTTCCCGATCAAGATACATTGCACTTGTACAAGGGAGGCAGCAGTTTTTATCACTATTTTCTCCTCACACTGGTGGGCAAGGAGCAAAAGTGGTATTAGCTCATTTTCTATCCATAATAGAGAAGGTCCAAATATAGTATCTTGGCAAGTCTTGAAAAGGGAAAAGTAAAAGTAGCGCTGTTTTTGACAATAGGTTATAATAACTAACCATATGTCTTTTTATCAGAAATACTAATTTGCATTAAGCTTCCTTTAGGACACAGTCATGTACATATTTGCTTAAAAGATCAGCCTGACTTAGGCAAGCAGTTACAGGATTGCAGCCTTAATTAATTTGATCTGTCCCTAAAGACAGTTGAACAAGATACCCTTTGTAGTATATTGATATTATTATTTTTCCCTGCTACATTGCTTGGCTACATTTCCAACTTTCAGTTTACGGAGATGAATATTGTGATTGAGATTATGTATTGTCCATGACTTTATACATTAGATCTCATTTCAGATTTTAACTCTAAGGACAGAAAGTGCTTGGAATAAGCTCTAATTTAAAGTGAGTGATTAACCAGTAGACCAATTTTACTGACAATTAGGTGATTCATGAAGATCAGATTCCTCAGCTGGCTAAATGCTTTTGGGATGGGATAGATAGAGGAAGCTTTTCTGGTGTAGACAGCATCTACGCCAGAGAGTATCACCTTCTGCAAAATGTTGTTTGCCTTCCCAGCAGTCCATCCAGCAGCTTTCCTGGAATATTGCTGAATGGTATGCTAAATCTGACAACCCAGCATTTCATCTTGAGAGCAGTTTGAAATTCTTTTTTTCCAGGGAACACGGGAGCTCAGTCCCATAGAATTAAACAGCTACATAGCTGCCTCCTTGACAGTGGCACCTAGTCTGAAGCATGGTTGTGCTTACAGGAGTATTGCCATATTTATCTCTTCCAAACTTTGTGTAACTGTGTTGTCCCCATTTTCCTTAATACATTCACATTGGCTACAGTGTTAAACCTATTATTAATTAACATATATCTTCCTTCCTGTAGGTTTGTTTTACAAACCAACAGAATTTGGGACACTCTTGAAGATTGGCTCCTAGAGCTGACAGTCCAGTTCCCAAATGCAGAGATGATCTTAGCAGGGGACTTCAGTGCCAGGATGGGTATTGACAACAAAGTGCTATCCTCCAATTTCAATATCCAATATTTATATTCAGGCAATTCCCAGTTATCTTGCTCATGTAATTCCAAAGACAAAGGTATTAATATAAGGGGATGGAGATTGGCACAACTAGCCATTAAATTCGATCTCTCAGTCTCAAACTCCTGGAGACTCGGAAGGAGAGCTTACTTTCTAGAAAGGGAAAGGAGTCATCATGCTTGACTGTGTATTACTAGATCACTTGCTGTGCAAACTTTTGCATCTGCTCCCTCTCTGACAGTGACCATTTCTCCCTACAAGAATCTTTCATCCTTCCCTTAAAAGTTAAGGCTCTGACCTTAAATGTCTTGGAAATTTCAACAACAAATATTTTTTTCTACACCAGATGGTCACATAGGTTAGAACATATATATACTGAATTCATACATTCATCCAGCTGAAGCAGGCTATGATTGAACCCAGGGCAACATAGGCCGTTTTTTTATAATTTCCACAATATTATGAGATCAATGCAGGAATCCATAAGGTCTGCTTCTGTGCAAGTGCAAAGAGCCTATGCTAAATTCTCCAAAACCTGGTTTGATCAAGACTGTATTCATGCAAAAGCCTTCGTGATTGCTGCCCACAAAGCCACCATGGACTGTTTTTCTTAATCCTTCCTCCCAAGAAAACGTTTATTTTCAGAAACAGAAATACAAGCTTCTCCTGGATAAGAAAAGACAGGCAAGTCAATTGGCAGAGTGGAACAGAATGATTCAATCTTAGCCAAAAAAGACACCATGGTCTCCCATCGTGTGTCTCCTGTGTCTTCAGGTCCCAGACCTAGAATAGATAATCTAATACCATGTGAGATCTGGGATACTCAGTATCATGCATTGTTCCAAACCACAGTCAGGGATTCTGAAATATATCCAATAATCGAATTCTCTTCCTGACTGGCCCCCAGCCCCCAAGCCCCAGCCCCCAGCCCCTAAGTAATGAATTTAACTGCCCATCTTAAAAGTGGAAACACTCCTGGAGGGGACTGGATCGTCCCAGAAATGCTAAAACAAAATATGATTGGTGGGGTACTGTTTCATTAGCATCCACATGTCTGCAGATCTCCAAGGAATGGATCAATTCCATTATAATACCAGTATACAAGAAAAATCTTAATCGGTCCATTCTCTCTGCAGAGATCAGTGGCTCTGGTAAGCCCTGTAGTCTCAAGAAAGTGATCTCTCCATAATAGTAGATAATGGACATGTTCCCCATAATCAGATCATATCTCACCTTCTCTGAGATAAAAATCAGACCTAAAGCATGGCCTGCAGCATGGGTCAGACCAGCATTCACCTGGGAAAAGCCACTGGTTGACATGGTGGCCTTTCTTCCAGGGAAGGTTAAAATCACAGAGAACTAGCAGCTTGGTGAATCCATAACTACCCCAACAATTAGGTAAGCAGTCCAGGCGGGAAATACCTGTGCAGCTGGGAGGGCATTACCTGCTGTCAGGCCAAATTGGAAAATCAGTGATGTCAGGGCATGTTTGTGCTACAGGAAGTATAAGTGAGAATGGGGCTTTATACCTTTGCCAAATATAACTCACTGATTTAAAACAAACAAAATACTATAGGTTAGATTCAGATTTACATATATTTAGAACAGACTGGTTCTAAAAATGGAACACTTCTGTTATGACTAACTTAAGGCTCTTAATTTCTGTGGGTTTATTCTAACATGACTAAGCGTGGATCTAACCCATAATGGTTTGTTTTGTTTTGTATTAAAAACCCCTAGTGAGTTATATTTTTCACATGTGGAAATTCAGTAATTAAAGATGCAATTTTAAGAACATTTATTAGAGATGTGCCATTGAATGTAGTGGATCTTCCAAGTAAACACAAGTAGCGCTGGGATTCAGAAAAGCACCACATAGGTGGGGGGAAACTACTTTATATGGAGATGTATCTGTTTAATAGTAGGAAACACTGTGGTAAATCAAACAACATTGCAGCCATAAATGCTTAAATCAGTGCATAAACTATAGGATTACACTTTTTCTTTTATAGTTCCAAGGCTTATCTAAGAGCAATTTTAGCAATGTTTTAATGCTGTTTCCTCTGCCTCTGGTCTACATGCTGTAGGCAAGAAGCAATGCTCTGTGTAATTCTAAAAGTCAATTCTCCATCCTATGTAAAGACAAACTACACTGTAATTTTAAATAGTTCAGAGGAAATGTCATGCTGAAGTAGTTTGGGGGCTGTTATTAGTAGGATTTAGATATGAAAGTTTACATTGATGTTTCCTTGGGTTAATTCATTGAGCAAACCTGCTTAGAATATTACTGCAGGATGAATATATAGCATTCATTGTATCTGTAACTAGAAACAATCCTTAAAAATATGCATGCTTCCTAATAATATCTAACATCAGTACATTCATTTGCAATGCTAAATTGGGTGGCTAGCCAGAAACTTTGATTCAAAGCATGTTTGCCCCTGTTTAGTAACACCAGAGGACATGAGAGTTGGGGGAAAATTATTCATGGAGAAGTTATTTCATTTACTTCTCGACTTCTGCCCCAGTAATTTGGCTCAGATGGCCTAATTAAACCCATTGCTCTGAAACTACAGTGCAGTTCCACTCTGGACTTTCATTCCTCCAGCAGAATCCTATAAATCTTGAAACAAATAGTTTTATATCTTGTGATGCTTATCAGTGTGGAAAAGTGCTCACAAAGGGTCTAGCAATAACACTAAAAATACATAATTCGATAAAATTCATGAATTCAAGATGATATATCTATCTAAGTGGATTAAGTCTAGCATTCTTTCAGCTGCTACTGTCATTCTGTCCCTCCAAATTCTTACTTTATATTTCTTATAGTGTTTTTTATTTATTACTAAATTTACCTCACCACCAGTCAGCATACGCTCTCTGAATGTGTCACAAAAGCAAGGAATTAAATGCAGTATTTAAAAATACAGTAACTAAAATACAATGACAATTAATCATGCAAGGCTGCTTTGTGTGTCCTTGCCAACTATAGTATATCTCAGAAAGTTTGTGTTATATGCTGTATTGCTTTAGGGTTTTGTAGTGGGACAAATGGCAGAGCCTTAGAAAGACTATACATGGTAGTGGAGGAGTAAGCAGTGCTTTTACGTTTACTGACCCCAGGTTGTTGAGAGTTTAACGGTTGCAATCATGATTTCAAAATAAGACTGGGTATGGATTGGCAGCTGGTAGAACTTGATAGAACAGCATTTTCCTAACTTTGTACCTTCCAGAAATGTTGGAATTAGAATTCCCAGTTAGCAAAGTTTGTATTTTTAGAAAGCTGTGATAGAATAGTTATTTGTTTCATATATTTTCAGATCAAAAGGTGTTGCCCTTGAATTTAATAATTTATATATAATTTATATGTAATGATTTTGTTAAATCTGCACTAGCTGCATTTTACATGTTTGAAAATACTTTTCAAAATATTCTCAAAGGTGTGGCTTACATTTTTCAAAGATCATGTGTTGTAATAATTCAGTCTTAAGATATCTATGATCATAGTCACTGCTGCCTTCTACACAAATGGGTGAAAGTGATGCTCCATCCTCAAATGAGGAAAAGACCTCTGGGCCATAAACATTACATGTGAATCCAGGATCAAAGCTATATAAAAGACTCCCAACCTGCCAAAAAACTCAAATGGATATTCACAACCCCAGTAGTCTTAAATTACATTGAAAGATGAGCTTGTTGGGTCAGAAAGTATGCAAAAAGCTGGGAAAAAGCAGAGCACAAATATGAGTAACACTAATTTTATGATGTGGCTGGATTAGAGTGGAAAGGATGTCCAACTGCTGATGCACCCAAAAGCAAAATAATGTTGCAAAGATGTATATACCATTTGATAATGGAAGGTCAGAATCATGACTGAAGGCAAATTTGATGTGCCTGAGCAGAAATGTCAGGATGAATGTTGAGATATATTCCAGTACCAAAAAAGGCAACTGCTGAGCATTTACACTGTTCTTACATGCTAATCAGTTCAACATTCGACAATTCAGATTTCAACAATACATGGAATGAGAACTATCAGAAGGATAAGCTGATTTCAGAAGTGGCAGAAGCACCTGGGATCACATTGCTAACATCAGTGGATAGTAGAAAAGACAAGAGAGTTCCAAAAAGATAGTTACTTTCTACTCTATTGAGAATACCAAGGCTTTTGACTGCATAGACTACAAGTTGTGGACAGCTCTTAAAAATGGGTATACAGACCATGTCATCTGCATATTGCAGATTTTATATGTTGATCAGGAAGCAACAATTAGAATGGAATAGGGAGAAAGTTATTGATTCAAAAGTAGGAAATAAGTTGCTGATAATTCCACTTTGGTGGCTATAAATGAGGAAGAATGAAGGCATCAGTTGTTGAAAGGGAAAAACAGGAGTGCAAAAGCTGCTTTGATGCTCAGCATTAAAAAAAAACAAAAGTAAACTGTGAGCCAATGCAAATAAATAAATGAGGACTGGAAATATTAACATACTTTATTCTCCTGAGCTTAACAGTCCAAAGGGAAGTTGGCTGTAACCGGGAAATAAAGAGATCTCTCTTTCTTGGGAGAAGGAAAATGACAAACTAGATAAGATATTGAAATGTAAACTGCCAAACAACGATGCATACAGTATTGTCAAGGGCATGGTCTTCCCAGTTGTAATGCCTGAATGTGAAATCTGGACCCTCAGAAAAGTTGAAAAAATAATTGATACCTTTGAACTGTAGTCCTGGAGAAGATTGTTGAGAGTCCCATGGATAGCAAGGGGAATGGATCATTCAATACCAGAAGAAGTAAAACCAGACTGCTCACAGGAAGCATTATTAATGAAGCTAAAAGTTGGACACAGAATGCAGGAGCAACGCCCTGATGTTTGTGAAAATTAAAAGCGATAGAAAAAGAGACTGGCAGAAAACAAGATAAGATGCTACCATTGATATCAAGAGCATGAACTTACAAGTACAGTACTAAAAAAAGTACTTACTGACAGATAACCCTGTCAAACTGTTGTTCAACAAGTCATAAACAGTTGGAAGTGACTGAACATGAAAACCATGAGCCCTCCACCTCCCTCCAGTTATATGCCTGGTCAAATATTAATTTTTATCATTCTTTTTCTTTGAGACTGTGACATAAATATTCAAATATATCTTTTGGATATATTACTGTTTATATCAAGGATGGGCAAGTTTTCTATGAATAGAGACCATGTTTTTAAACTTTTTTCCAATCTCTAAAAGTTACAAACAATGTGGCAGTGATTGGAAGTATCAGGCCAGAATTTCCCCTGCGTTTTTTTTTTTAATTAAAAAAAGTTTTAAAAATGCCTTGAAATAATAAAAGATGCTTCTGTTTTTAAAACTGAAAATCATAAAACCTATTCCCTGGATTCTATGTTGAGTGACTTTTGGCTAAAAGAATAGATGTTGCAGGGCTGTGGAAGATTGTCTGTAATTTCAGATATAGAAGATATGGGTTGGTGTTTTCCTTCCCCTTCCTACACAGCAATTAATGTGTGCAACAACCTGTTGCAAAGCATTATTTTGAAAGCAAAGTTTGAGTATTTGTCCTTTCAGATTTTATGAATGATTTGATTTGGACAGTGGAGGCCAAATAGTTTTCTTAAATTCATTTATTCTTTTCTGTTGTGAGCTAGGCATGTGTTGCAAATTAATCTTTGTTGAAAGCTCTGAAAATAGCCAACATTTGTGTGATTCAGTGGGGTTTGAGCTAGGCTGCATCTGGTGAGGCTGCCAGCAGTGGGAGCAGTTAGCTCAGGTAACTAACTTCACTTCTTGCAGATTCAAAGAGAGTGGTAAAATTCAAGCCCTTAGCCTGCAATCTGCTCTTCCTTATAGTTGTCCTCCTCCTCCTCCTCCTCCCCCCCCACCCTTCTTCACTGATTTAAGTGTATATCCTGCAACTGGACAAAACAATATAAGTTTTAGCTTTTATTCCAATAATTGGATTAAAAGACACCATATGTCAGTGCAGGACAGATCATATGAATTCATTAACATACAAGAATAAATGTAAAATTTAAATAAAACACAGTTTCCACTCCATGTATTTTTTTTTTCTTTTAAGATAAATGGGTGACACTTAAAATTAGTAAAATGATATTTGTTTTTTAAGGAAATTCAGTATCTGTTAATACATCAAATATTATGAAAATCTAAGTGCAGGCCTATCTCTTCTTATAATTCAGCAGCAAACATTCCTAGCTGATAAAATCTAAATTTGGGGGAAAATAACTAAACAATCCCATGTGCTTCCCTTTTATTTTCTTGCTCCTTGGCTGGTATAAAAATATTTAAGGTAAACATTTCCTTTTAAAAGGTTTAATTACCTTTGTTCAGATAAAATGGGGTTGATTAAATTGCACTTCAATCTAGTTCCAAGTTTGTATTTAAAACATGCAGCATATTGATGTTGTAAGTTAGATGCTTCCAATTCAAGACCATCCATCAAATATTAATGTGTTCTAATGGAAAATCTTCTCTAGAGGCAACTCTTTTTGCTTTTAACAAGATTTTTGTCAGTATGTTTTGTCAAGCTTTTATTTCAAACTTGAACACAAGTTGTAAGTGGGTAGTATTTTAAAGCTAACTCGTAACAGCAAAAATGTACAAATGGCAGAATTACAATCACTAATCAGAAAACGTGTTTTTATAGTGTTGGACTTGTTACTGTAGTAGATTGCCTTTTAAAAAAATAATAAATTTTGGACTGCCTTGCATCTCTTTTCAGTCACATATGTGCCTATGCATACTCTGATAATTCAGAGAAATAAACTAGTCTATATTTAATTTTTCATAGGGAGCTGAAATAATATTATTTCAAAAAGTGACTGTGTGTGTGTTTGTAACTGTTTTTGTATTGTTTCCAGTACAAATGAAGGCAGAGTTTTTGCTCTTCCACACTTACATTTTGAGAAAGGCAAAGGAAACTGACATTGAGAGCATCATAAATTTACTGTAAAACGTAAAAATCATCCACCATCTCTGAGATATTTATCAGGCAGATTTTCCTACACATTTCTCATGATGCATGCACAGCATTTCTTTAATGAGGATTCATTAATCCTTTTTTTTTTTTTGGTACTATCAGTGTAGAAGGAAGCTGAAATGATAGGATGTCAGTTTGGTGGTACAGAGCTACCCAGTCAGTTCTGCTGTGTTTGCACTTACATAAAAATATAATGCTATAAATCTTCCTTCCCCCTCTGAATGCCATCCTATGTAGTTTTACTCAGTACTACATAGTAAGACATGTAGAACTATGGCCATAATAATCTTTTTTCTCCTAAATTAAAAGCAGAACATACTTAGCTCTTTTCTTACTAAAACAAAAGGCTTCAAACTGTTGAATTTTTCCAAATTGCCATCCTTGTTATTTGGGAGTGAATCTCGCTGATTTTAGTGGAACTTAACTTTTGAGAGTTGTGTTCTTTACCTTCAGCTTTTCACGGTATAAAATAACCTTTTTAGGCTGGTAAGGTTATTTTATGTCTCTTTCAGGTTTGGCTGAGTAGTGCAGAAAAAGCAGAACTCTAAAACATTAAACAAGGCAGAGGATCTTTTTCATTACAACCTTTTAACATGATTAAGCTGAGGCACGATGGGTCATTTGGGGTTTATGTTTCACTCATCATCTTGGGATGCTTCTAACAAATGCACAATATCTGATTTTGGAGGGAAATTTGCATTTTAAACAAACATGCCTTAAAATTTTCCCCATTGTATTGTTTAGTTATTATGTAGTGGTAATGATTTATTAAAGCTCCTAGCAAAAAAACCAAAGATGCTATGTGGGTGGGTGGGTGGGTTGGTTGGTTGGTTGGTTTGTTTATGTATGAAGAGCTACCCAGAATTTTTAAGATATGCACCAAAAAATGCCATAACTGAGGAAAACATTTTCCACATAAACATATTTCCTTAACTATTTAGACTTGCTGTCTCCAAAGGCACGATGTTTGTTTATAAATCTGTAGGACTAAAGTTGCAATCCTGCGGATACTTCCCTGCAAAGATGTCCCATGGAATCCTGCTCTCTTCCAGAATTCCCCATTCCTCCTTCTGCCTGGCAATGGTACCATTTTATCTATAAAGTAAATAAAAAGAAAACACCTTTTTCAGAAAGGGTACCCACATGCATTTATTCCATGTGACTAGAATTACGAAGAGGACAATAGAGATGAATCCTTTGACCTCTCCTATCATCTGTGTTGTCTCTCTCTTAGCCTATCAACCACTGTGAGTTAATTGCCTTCAGTGGGCAAACAGGACTTTAAATTTTAAATACACAGGAAGAAAAGACTTCCTATCCCAGAGGCCACAGCTCCAACACATGGAGAACTGCAGGAACAAAAGGCAAGGACACAAAGTGAGCATAAACCTAATGAGCTCTTCCCTGATTCATTGTAAGTGGGAGGGTAAACTTCTGAAAATAGGTAGCTTGCTACTGATTGGAAATATGACCTAACTACTCTCTTAATGTACCATTCTAAGGTTGTCAACTGTCCCATTCGCTCTTCCTGATAGCTACTGCCACTCCTATCTAATCCAATTAAGACCTCAATTATGGAGATTGGCTCAGAAGCTTTTAAGATTTATTTTCTTATAGGAATAATTCAAATATTCTGATGCTAGAATATTTGATTGCATATTATTATTGCTTTATCAGTTTTTACTTACAAGGAAACAAATAGTTAAATAATATTTCCCATTTCTTCATTTTGGTAGGGAAGAGAGGGAGAGGGATTCTAAATATCTTTCATGTAAACCAGATGTCACTTAATGGCTTATTTAATAATAGCTCATTGTTGTTGCTTGTCTTACATAAATGTTCACTCAGCCTTTCTTGTGTAACATATGTGAAATAGACAGTTTAATTGGGATTTCTGACAAAGTTTTGAAACTTTAGCTTTTTTTTATGAAGACTTATTCGCCATATGGTGGGTGGAAAGGTATAAAGCAACATTCCCCAACCTCATGTTATCCAGATATGTTTGATTTGCCAGAATCCCCAGTTAGCCCGGACAACACTATATTGGCTGGAGGATTATGCATTATGTGTCAGGGGGCACTAAGCTGAGGGATAAAATGTTCACTGTTTATATCAAATGTAGAGAGTAAAACAATGTTGATATAGTTTATGTTGATGTACTGTAACGCAAACTTGGAATTTCACTTGCTGGTAAAGGCAGGTCACTTTCAGACAAACTTGAAAAAAATTGCCTTGCTACTTATAAGTAAACTAGACAGTTACAAGCAGCTGATTCTAAGTTTCTTTAAGTCACAACACACTGATTGAATTATCATGCCCATACTGCCTGACACATTTTCAACCTTCAGGAAATTTTTCTGAATTGATTATACGCAGCAGAACTCCTGCATTATTACAGAAGATCTGAGATACTGTTTTGAGGTACCTACTCAGCTCTTAGGTTGTTAGGTTACTGTATAACCTTGTGTAAAATGAAAGTGTATTAGAATATTCCCAGCATTCCTCTGTGACTGGGGGGAAAATCCGAATTGGGTAAATTTGATGATTGTATTTAGTTAGTTTATAACCTCCTTTTCTTCCAAAGTCCTCATTGCAGCCACCTTGATTCTCTCCATTTTCTTCTCTCTTCCAACACAAAATTCCTGTAAAGAAAATTAAGATGTAACAAGGTAGCTGCCCGTAGATTGCTCAATGAGCTGCATGTCTTAGTAGGTCTCCCTGGTTGTAGTCCAGCATTCAGTTCCTTTATTTCACACTTCAAGTGCCACTCTGTCTTCTAAGTTTAACGTCTATTAAACTTCCCTCCAAAACACCAGAATTCTTTTTCCCTGAAAACACAGTTTAAAACCATTTCTCCATGGTTTTATTTTCTCTCCCAATATGGACAGAAAACCACCATAACAACGAAACTCAGCTGATTTAGCCAGGAAAAGCCCTTTAACTATGATGCTATGATGCCTTGTGAACCATGCAGATGGACAGGAATTTTCCGGAGTGGGGAAAGTATCCCCCTCCCAACTCTCTGGAGCTCAAGGGATCACTGTAAAACAGAAAGATTGGCAGTTAGAGCTTTTCGGTAGCTGAGCTGAATGAAGATTGGCTCGGCTGCCATTGGAATCACCCTGTATGCAGTACTGGTACAGAAGCAGAGCCAAAGTTTCCCAGGGAAATGGTGTAGGTGTAGGAATCTCTGCCTTATTCATAGCCTTGCCAGCTTGCACCAATCAGGGCAGAGTGTGAGCATGTTTTATTTTCCCCCCCAAGCTGGTTAGTGGCTTTCATAGTTCTGTTTGTTGTAGTGGTGTAGATTATTTCTCATCCAGGTTGGCTTATATGAGGGAATTCTCCAGTGCACTGTTTCTCAACCTCGGCAACTTTAAGAATTCTGGGAGTTGAAGTCCACACAACTTAAAGTGGCCGAGGTTGAGACACATTGCTCCAGTGAATACAATAGCTCCAAAGCCGAATATGGCCACCTGTGGAATACCTATAGAGAGTTGTGCTTTCCCAGGAACAACAGCCCCCATTAGCAGAGGAGATGATTGTCTACCCCAATTATTATTGAACTGTTAGCTCTGTAAAGGTTTTCACCAAGTGCTTTGCTGCTAATGGAGGAAAAAAAATGGCTTCCTTAAAATATCAGCCTACATGTATATGTTCCTAGCTTTACAGAACTACAAGGGAGTTCCTGAGATGAGGAAATGACATCTAGATTCACATATCTTGTTATTTGCTGGTGTTTCTGTTGCTGCCGCAAGTTCAGAGCCCTCATGTGCTGTCTGCTTATTTATTTATTTTTAAGTTCACTTACTGGATTGCTTCAAGTAATGGAGGCTCAGCTCAGAAAATGCACTGTTCTGATTACTTGCTCCCATTGACCAGCAGCTTCTGAGAGTTATATTCATATTTTATGTGCCCTGTGGCAGCGGGTAAAGCTAAATTAAATAATCATTGGAAAAGCTTCTGTGGCGAAGAGTCCAAGTGTTTTGTAGAAATCCGTGTCACAGAGCAAGGCAAGTTCAAAAATCCAAATTCTCTGTTTCACAGACATAAGGGGTACAGACTGAGAACTGAGATTAGGAGGCTAGATATAAAAAAGGAATGTGAACTATTTGTTCTTCAGTATAAAATAGATTCCAGGTTAGAACTTTAATTTCTATATGTCAAAATTATGCTGTACTTTTCACTCATAGAGAAATTGCCCTGCTCTGTATCTCTTGGTCCTTTTGGTTCATGTAGTTCGGAGGAAGGATAACGGTTTTGCCTCTGAAATGTATACGGCTCTGACATGTAGGGGTACCGATGCCCACTTACTTCTCTCTTTCTCTTTGATACATACATACATAGGCACACCCCTACTCTCCTGAAAATCATGGAGCAAGCTGCCTGGGTGGAAAAAAACAACAATAATTCCTCCCTCCACAATCACAGCCAGACCTGCAGATCACTTGTTCCCTGTTGCAGGAAACCAATGATCTTGAAAGGGTTGTTGGGAGGGGCAGGGAAGCCATGGGGCAGCCTCTTTACTTCCAGTGATCACTCTGCAAACTACTGACTTCTCATTGCCATCAGTAGTAGAGAAAATAGTGATCTTTTTCTGCTGGAGCTACATTGTAGGTGTTGGCTAGATTCCTGGCTGCTCAGAGCTGGGTGTTGCTGAATCACCCAGAATCAGATAGAATGTGCCTTTCCATACCAGCATATTCATTTTTCGTGTGTCTCAAATGCCCTGTGTATAAAATGTAGGCAATCACACAGGTATTTGGGCACCACTATATTTGTCACTAAAGAAATGTAATAGGGTAGCCACTCTTGGAAGAAAAACCAATTTCACTTATCTTGCCTTGAAAACATATGTAATTGATTTTTTAAAAAGCTGTTCTGTTGCGTAAGTAGGAACTAGTTTGGTGTAGTGGTTAAGGCATCAGGCTAGAAACCGTAAGACTGTGAGTTCTAGTCCTATCTTAGGCACGAAGCCAGCTGGGTGACCTTGGGCCAGTCACTCTCTCTCAGCCCTAGGAAGAAGGTAGTGGCAAGTCACTTCTGAAAAAAACTTGCCAGGAAAACTGCAAGGACTTGTCCAGACAGTTTCCAGGAGTCAACATTGACTTGAAGGCGCCCCCTCCCCCCCAAAAAAGAGTAATTAGTCAAAGCTTTATATGGTGAGGATATTCAATATAAGTTGTTGCTTATATGCTTTACGCTATAATCCAAAAAGTAATTTAAGAGTGGGACTAGGACTCTGTGCATAAGGAATTTGTTACAATTCAACATGATAATTATTTGTATAATTGGTCCATCCAATTCAGTCCAGTTTGATTGGAAGCAGCTTTTAGAAGTTGCAGGCAAAGATCTTGCTCCTTGTGAGCTTTTTAGGAGAAGTAGGAGGAATTGAATGCTGCACCTTTAAAACATAAGTGCACATCAATACCTTTGCCCCCCCCCCACCAGTGAGATAGAGATTGGAAATCCTCTGATCTATATACACAATCCCATACAAGATCCCCTTATGTATGTGGGGAGGGGGGGAAGGATCCATCTAGACACTCATTCTGTGCATGGATTAGACAGTAGTAAATGTTGTTGCACGTGATAAGTAAGCCAGTTATTAAACCATGGAAGAAGAAGCTTTACAAAGTAAATAGAAAGTGTGTCGGATGCAGGAAAAGTCTGCTAGATCCCTGCAACAACTATTAAATGTATTAAAATATTGTAGCCATTGTTTACTGCTCTTTCATAAGAACACATATCCTCTTATTTCGCAAGCATTAATATACTCAAGAATCTATATTAAGAAACTTGTAAAAGTGTTTTGAAAATCGGAGTACTCAAAGCTCCAAGACCCTTGTTATTCATATAATTATTTATTTACTCACTTTTGTATGCTGCCTAATCCTTGTAATTCTGCAAGGTTAGGGTGACAAGATTTCATTTTGCAGAAGCCATACTGCTTTTGTACAAAAATCCATTCTTTTACATGCTTTATGTTTAATACTATTTTGCACTAGTTTTCCTGGAATAGATGTCTGATACCTTTCTGGATCTGTTACTCCTCCCCACATCCAATTAAAAAATTGTTTGTATATTGTCTGCTTTCTAGTTCTTCAAGGTCAGACCCTCATTCTTGAGGATATAATATATTTTCACATTTGAAATCTAATAATATTGGCTGACTATATCATTAATCCTTGGTGATCTAATAATTTTAATCTGTCAGTAAGGCTTAGAATTGGGTTTTTCAACAGGGAAACCCCTGACCTAGAACATGTCAGCATTATCTACATTTGTTCCACTGATTTCCCTTCTGAAAAGTCAGTTCAGTTGTGGATATCTGAGTCCTACATTTTCAACAATGAAGATACTTCCAAAAAATTGAAGTCCCACAAGATTTTTTGTCATGCCTTTTTGCCTGTATTTTTTATTTGATGTGGATCCACTGACTTGCCCAACACTTACTAATTAGAAACAGTTTTCAGTTGCAGGGCTCTCTTCCTGAGCCTTACCATTAAAAGTCAAATCCTAGTAAACAGCGACCTGCATTTGACAAAGATAATTTAATATTTAATTACTGCTGGAAAATGTCGTAGGAATTTGCCACTATTTCAAAGTGACTCATTTTTGTTCTTATTTTAATTTATTACAAATTAATTTTGGGACTTTAATAAAAATTATTTCAATGAGTTATTATCAAAATGATTGATGTTATGGTTGTTATTATCAAAATGATTGGTGTTATGATTACTTCTTGATTCATATTTGACATTTATATCAATCTATTTGACATGGTAAGATTATATCTTTTTGAAAACACTCAATTTTTGCCTTTCAGCTTGTCAGAAAATATTCCTGTTTTTGCACATTCTCAGCAGAATAAAGGATATACACAGTTCCTTGCTACCTTGCTTGAAGAATTATGTATCAAAACTGAAGACCTGGAAAGTTTAACAAAAATATTTAGAAGTGGTTGTCTTCCTCACTGGTCAGTTAATTTTTTTTTTCGGTTGTGATTTTTTTCTTACTTTGCTTCATATAAGATCCCCTAGCAGACAGCCTAGATAAGGACTACAATTAACACTAATCTTAGTTTCCAATTTATCATACTGTATCAATGGTTGCACCCAAACTTTCAACAAGTCAGGAGCAGTTTGCATGAATTTCCCTAACAAGACAAAATGAAAGCCATCTTGTGTACAGGTAGTCCTCGATTACCATCCACTTGTTCAGCAACCATTTGAGTTGCAATGGTGCTGAACAAGTGGTATTTATGACCAGTCCTCAAAGGTGCAGCCATCACAGTGCCCCTGCAGTCATGTGATCACAATTCAGGAGCTTGGCAACTGGCTCGCACGTACAACAGTTGCAGTGCCCCACAGTCATGTGATCACCATTTGTGATCCTCCATGCCAGCTCCCACAAAGTCAATGGGGAAGCCAGCAGGGAAGGTCGCAAGTTGTTCTGGTAAGCCCCCCAGCCTTCCTGCGTTCGCACCGTGCTGCACCCTTCGTCCTCTGGCCTTCCTGCACTCACGCCACACAGTACCCTCCATCTCCCAGCCTTCCTGTGCTTGTGTGTGGCCTGTGCTGGGTCTCCCAGAGTCTCCACCAGCCTCCCCCACCCCCCAACACTCCCTCACCCCCCTGTAGCACTCCTTCCACTTCCTGCTTAACAACTCGCACATCTTGGGATTACGACGGCAACCGGGACTGCCAGGATTACTATCGCTAAGCGATGCAGTCATGTGATGTTACACTTTACAATTGCAACACTTAGCAGTGGCAATACCAGTCCCAGTTGCTGTAGTAATCCGAGGACTACCTGTATATGGACTCACACTGACGGTGGAGAACTATTCTTGGTTCTGTGTCTTAACTCTCAATGAGAAATGTTGGAAGAAGCATGAAAGATGGGTTGAAGAGATACTGTTCTGAGAAATTCTTGTCACCTCTTCATGTTTGTGTTACAGTGGTGATTATGGGGGGTTACCTAGATTTCTGGAATGGAATCACTGAAACTTTATATTATTTTATATGTATATTTTCAATCAGTATCATTTTATGTTTGTATTTTCATGTGTAGGCTTTTGAAATTATTTATTTTACATCTAATAAATGTTTTATTATGGTACTGCTCAAACTTTTATGTGGATTTTTTACTTACAGAATAAGAAGATCATCTTACGTGTCTCCCTTGACCAGAGATCGGATTAATGTTTCACAACTGAATTTATAAAACAAATAGAAGTTCTTTTATGATTAAAAAATACAGACCTTTTAAAAAAACAATAAGAACTTTAGTTATGTTGTTTTGTTTTGTTTTTATAAATTTAATTTTTCAACTTTAGGTTGAACTTTTTCAAGTTGAAGAACAACTCTGCCATTTTTAATTGTTGCACCAATAGAATGTCAAATAATTTGTGTATGCATGTATCTTTAATTTCTCAAGAAAATATTGTATCATTTGATATATCATTTTCACATATGTTGATTGTTTGAGTCCTGAAAAATCAGATGCATTGGAATTGAAATGCCTTTTCAGTTTTCTTAACAAAAAGACATAATTTCAATCAGTTGCAAAATAATATAATCAGAAACTAGTCTCAATTTTAAATTATTCTCAATGGATTGAGAAGTTGGAGAGGTCTTTGTTCACATGAAAGAGTGAAGCATTACTCCTCAAAGATCTGAGGAATCTACACCTTCCCAAAGCTTGGTGGGTCTCCTTTAAGGATCTTCTGAGGTTGCCTGCATGCACCAAAGATATTTTTGCTTTATGACCCCATTAATTTATCTTCCTTGGTTTTAAGATTCATGATTTCCATCTTCAGAACCAGTGCACAGTTCATTCCAGGTTTATCTTTCACGTATCAATCATAGAGCTAGAACAGGCTTTGGAAGTCAAGTGGTCCAGTATATCACAGTGTGCAATTGACTGTCCAGACTTCTGCTCAAATATTTCCAGCAAAAAATGGTACAAGCTTCCAAGATAGTCCCATTTTTAAAGTGTTTGTTTTGTGTAAAGGTTTCTCCTAAGGTTTAGCCAATGTCTACTTCCCTGCAGTTTTATTATGGAATATCTAACAGATCATGGGAATATAGAGGAGGCAGCAAAACAGTTAAGGGAGGAAACAGAGCCCTTAACTACACTAGATATAAGCTGAGTGGAGAATTACTTTGGTAGGCTTTCAAGATTCTGTTACAATTCCTTACCAGCAATAGAGATCTTTCCAGAAATCCATGTAGGTTTTGTTTCCTGAGCGTGCCTGCCGTGAAAGGCTTGACATGTTTTCAACAACTGATTCTTGTCTTACCTTTTAAAACCATATGTGATTGCATTTATAATATTTGCATTTAGACCAGCTGCATGTCAGTTAAGTTTGCAGCAAAGCCACAGTGTCGATTCTTCTACAGGTGCAAAGCGAGCTTCTCCATTGCAGAACTTCTGAATCTGGCACCTTTATTCTAGATAATCTTCCTATTCAGAGGTTAAGCCCCATAACAATGATGGAATTTATTCAAGATTGCTACTTGAGTATAGTGGTTAAGATCCATTAAAGTGCAAAATAAGGTGGTTTTTGTCAACTCCAAACTATTGATTTTCACAGGTTTATATTGTTACATTTCCTGTTAGCTTAGCAGTATGATTTTTACAGGTTTATTTTAGGCCTGCTCTTTAGTGCTTAATCTTTGAAAACATTTGAACATTTACAAAATGTGCATTGCTTGTAATGTTTAAAAGGCTAGATTTGCAAGATTCATTGTGACAGAATTGCACATTTTAATCCCCACCCTTTCCCCTTGCTTATTATTGGAAAATTAACTTGATCCTTTCTAGCTCCTATAGATGGTGTGTGCATCTGTGTGTGTGTTAGGTGTTTGTTTTTCAGCACTCTCCTCGTAAAAGCCAGAGACATCATTTGAAGTACCATTTAATTTTACCATGTGAAAAGGTAGAAGTTCAAATATAGCCTATGATTTTTTTCTAAGTAGGAAATCTCCATTTATTCTTACTCGGTATAGGCAGAAAATGGAAGGCTTTTTTGGCTATACATCATAAATAGAGTTATTAATAGTATAAAAGTTATGTATGTATTAACTTTTTCTTTGCTATAGTTGTAGTTTGATTAGATCCAAACAAGCTATGATTAGGTGATCAGATAGAAGATAACCATGTGGGGTGATACAAAAAAATCTCTCATTTAAAGCAGGGGTGGCAACTTAGGGCCTTCCAGATAATGCTGAAACATATTCGACATGTTTGACACCACTGCTCCATGAGCTGCATTGGCTACCAGTTTGCTTCCAGGTGTAATTCAAGATAGTCACCTTTAAAACCCTTCATGGGTTGGAACCCGGTTACTTACAGAAGTGTCTCTCCCCGGTTGTTTCTACCTGTCCTACCCAATTACGGTGACCATATTTTCTTGGAAAAAATAAAGGACAAACCTGAAAAAGGGGCAAATCTGAAAGAGGTTCATAAGGATAAAAAAAATTAATTGTTTATGTTTATAACTTTGCTTTACAAAGGAAAATTCAACAGCAAAACCAAGAAAAACTTTACAAAAACCCATATTCTAATAAAAATACCTAAAATCAAATAGTATATGTAAATTTGTTTTAAAAAGACAATTCAATTTCCATATTTTTCACATATATGTGAAAGACTGTGCATTAAATGGTACCATTTGTATGATAAAAGTTAATTGAACAAAATAAAGGGCAAAAGTGAGTTTTTGAAAAATAAATCTAAAGGACGGCTTTCTAAAGAACTCTTTTATAATAAAGGATGCATGGTCACTGTATACCCGATCCGATAGGAGAGTTATGCTCCAGGTCCCATGAGCCAAGGAGTGTCAGCTGGTGGGGCCAAGAAGGCATGGCTTTTCTGCCATGGCGCCCATCCTCTGGAACATCCCTCCAGAGGTCAGACTGGCCCTGAATCTGCTGGCCTTCCCCAAGGCCTTGAAAAATTGGTTTTGTGCCCGCGCCTGGGGCCCTGGGTGTGTGTTGGAACCCGTCTCCTGGCTGTGTTAATGGTTGTTTTATGATTCCAGCTGCTGCCTGATTTATTTTTATACTGTATGTGTTTTACTTAGTTCATTATGGCTGGTCACACAACCAGATGTTTAGACTAGATTTGGCATTTTTATCCACCTATCAAATCCTTCCCAAGGACCTGGGAAAGGCACATGTTGTTGTTGATGGTGTTATTATTAATATTAATATTATTATTAGCCACCCACAGTCACATATGTGAGATGGGCAGTAATATACGTAAATCAAATAAATAAAATTTCCCACAATGCATTTCTTTAGATGGCCATGAAGATTCTTTCTCTCTTTATTGCAAAAGCAGAAAGTCTATAGTGTTCTGTGATTTCTGTAGGAATTTTTCCTAAACTAAATTGTGTAATAGTTAATATAATTATTTCTAAGTCCAATTTATTCTCCTCATGTAACAATCAAAGTAAGCAAAATCCAACAGAAGTCAGGCATGCAGCTGATGGTCTCTGAAATATAAGGTCAGTTTTTTGCATTACTTGTACCAATTTATAACCTTTGTAAAGAGTTCACGTGGACACTTATGAATTAAGTGTTATGCAGATTAGTCATCACCTTTAGAAACCAATTCTGTTCATAATATATGACAAGACTATACCACTCAGTTTGGTTAGTTTATGGTAAAAGTTGCCATGTTTACAAGGGAGCAAGGCATGTTGAAACCAATAAAATTTCTGAATAATCAGTGAGATTAAACTAAACGTTCCACTCTATTGTTTTTAGTAGGATTGGATCATGATTAATCTTTATGACTCATTGTAACCAATGAGTCTATTCTAGATGCATCCTGCCACCACTTTTACAAATCTCAACAAGTTTGTGAAACTTCTGTATTATACATATTTAAATCACATGGATTTCCACAGAAATGCTAGGGATATATTTCTATTAAAATGTAAGAGATTCTTAAATTTAGGAGGGTGTCTATAACATTTTCCCTCTAGTAACTGAGCAATGCAGTTCATATGTGTCCTTGCAAATTTTTATAGTTCAGTTCTATGAAATACCTGTCTTAAGATTTATCCTATGTTAATTGTTGTTATGTGCATAACTGTTGACATTAAAATAATGTCCTTTTTTGTAACGAAGAAAAGCTTATAACAAACAAAACAAAAGCTTTCTTCCAAGCTTCCAAGAAGCATGATAATAGAAATGCATCTTGCTTATGTATTTTTAACGTAAGTGTTGAAAACGAGAACTATCATTTAAACCATAGACTAGAAAATTTATTTCAAAACCAAAATAGCCTAAGCTTTCATTAAAATTAAGGAAAACTAAAAAGCTGTCTTCACTGTCTGTAAATCTGATTCTTTTTCAGCCTTCAGAGTATTAGCTTCTTGTAGATGCTAAGATCTGTAAAAGTCCCTGGCTATGCCAAAAATAGCGGATAGAGGTGATTGCTTTAAAAAAACCACACACCTTCTACAATACCTTTTTCAGCATCAAAGTAGGCTGAATGCAGGCATAGGATGTGGGTTGGGAGCTGTTTCGTTTTGTCTAAAGCCTCGTTGAATGACAAAGTAATTTTGAAAGAAAGGTATATACCACAAGTCAGGAGCTCATCAATGTCCATTTTTGCAAACAGTGTTCCTTCTCCGTACATTGTTCAGAACCAGTTCAAGAAGGCCTCCTGGAAAAATGTAATATGAGCTCCATATGAGTGAATATTCCAGTCTCTTGAAGCGGATATGTGAGTAATATTGACACCAGCATTACCACTCTACACGCTCACGATACTTGTATTACCATTTTCATTAGGTAGTTACCTAGTTGCTTTTGTCCCCTTTATATGACCACTGCCCTGGAGGTTTGATACATCTGTTTATAGTCACAGATATCATAAAACAGTTGTTACGTAGAGAGTTATATACCTCCAGTACTTGTCATTATTTATCTAGAAACACCAGGCATGTAGAAACAAATGCAGATTTACAACATTTATTGTTCACCTTCTGAATTGTGGAAGAATTAAGATGGGACACCTGCTCTACAAAGAATTTGTGTTATGTGATGGTTTTAAAGTACAGTTTCCTTCATTTTTCTGACTTCTGATAAGTTTTGGTCAGTCCAAGGTTGGTGCTCTCCTCACATCTTCTGATACTTTTCCATTTAGGTGCCATTACTTCATCCAGGGAACCATTTCTTCTTTTGAGAAAGAGTTTGTTTTGGAAACCATATTTTTGTATTGCCTTTTCCATAGCTAATTTCTACAACACTTTTATGCCTCTGTGGCCTACTTTGAATGGGTCTCATGTTCTTGATTTTTTGTATATGTCCATTCGAACCACACAAATACATGAAAGGAGGCTGAGTATGGATACTAAACAACTACAAAGTACTGGTAACATAACACAGTTATCTCCTTGGATTTATCTGAAGTTGGATTTAGGTAATCAACACTCCCAAAATGTACACTGCATGCACAATTATTAGACAAGTTGTATTTTTGAGGATGAATTTCATAGCACAACTACAGTGCTCTCGGTCAATCCAAAATGTTAATAAACCTCAAACCTGAATATTTAAGAAAGTAAAAGTGAGGTTTTGGCTTTCTTAGGAGCATATCTATGAGTGCACAATTATTGGGCAACTATTAGTGTGCAGAATTATTATGCAACTAAATGACAAACAAAAATTCCATCTCATTTATTTTCATCTGTTAAAGTGAGAATAATAAACAACTCAAAATTCACAAATAAACATTTCTGACATTTCAAACAAAAAATCAGTGACCAATATAGCCACCCTTCTTTGCAAAAACAGTCATAAGCCTTCCATTCATGGAGTCTGTCAGTTTCTTGATCTGTTGATGATCAACTTTTTGTGCAGCACCAACCACAGCCTCCCAGACACTGTTCAGAGAGGTGTACTGTTTTCCTTCACCGTAAATCTCCCATTTGAGAAGGACCCACAAGTTCTCAATAGGGTTTAGGTCAGGTGAGGAAGGGGGCCATGTCATTATTCTTTCATCTTTGAGGCCTTTACTGGCTAGCCACGCAGTGGAGTACTTCGATGCATGCGATGGAGCATTGTCCTGCATAAACATCATGGTCTTCTTGAAAGATACACTTTTTCCTGTACCACTGCTTGAAGAAAGTGTCTTCTAAAAACTGGCAGTAGGTTTGGGAGTTGATTTTGAGTCCATCTTCAACCTGAAAAGGTCTAACTAGCTCATCTTTAATAATACCAGCCCATACCAGTACCCCACCTCCACCTTGCTGGCGTCTGAGTCGAAGTGGAGCTCTGTGCCTGTTACTGATCCAGCCACGGGCCCATCCATCTGGTCCATCAAGAGTCACTCTCATCAGTCCATAAAACCTTTGAAAAATCTGTTTTCAGATATTTCTTGGCCCAGTCTTGCCATTTCAACTTACGTGTCTTGTTCAGTGGTGGTCAAGTTTCAGCCTTCCTTACCCTGGCCATGTCTCTGAGCACTGAACACCCTGTACTTCTGGGCACTCCAGGTAGGTTGCAGTTCTGGAATATGACAGCACTGGAGGATAATGGGTTCCTGGTAGCTTCACGTTTGATTCTTCTCAAATCTTTGGCAGTTAATTTGCGTCTTTTTTTCTCAACACGTTTCTTGCAACACTGTTGACTATTTGCAACAAAACGTTTGATGGTTCTGTGGTCACGCCCCAATATCTTAGCAATTTCAAGAGTGCTGCATCCCTCTGAAAGACTTTTTACAATTTTTGCCTTTTCAGAGTCAGTTAAATCTCTTTTTTGGCCCATTTTGCCTGAGGAAAAGAAGCTGCCTAATAATTATGCATACCTTGATATAGGGTGTTGATCTCCTTAGGCCACACCCTCCCTCATTACACAAATACACATCACCTGATATGCTTATATCCAATAAACATTCAGGTTTATACAGCTTGGAGGTGGAAAATATGCATAAAAATAATGATATGGTCAAAATACTCACTTGCCTAATAATTGTGCACACAGTGTATGATTGTATGTTCAAACCATCACTGTTTAAAATGAGCTGCAAATGCATATTTCAATAATATATGCTGGCTTATTTTGTTGAGTAAAAATAGTAAAAGTAAATAAAGTTGAGTAAAAAAATGATTTACATGTGCAACAGAAATTGTACACAAACATTTACTGTTCCACTGAAGTTAACAGCAGAATGGTGCTCAAATATAAAAGAGAAAAGGGCTTTTCAGTAATTTGTGAACACTCTGGCATATGAAAGTTCCCTATCTGTAAGAAAGATACATTGTCTTGGCCAGTCATGTTTTTTATTTCATGCATTTGTTCCAAACATAGCACACATGAAATAACTAGAAAAAGGTGAAATTAAAGATTTTAATTAAGAATTAATTGTATAACCTCAGTAATTATCTGTCCATCTATAGATATTACCTTTTTTGGAAATATATCTCTGTTTTAAATAAAGAAAAAATATAAAGAAAAAAGTTAAAACTCCTAGTACTTATTGGTGTACTCCCAATTAAATTATGGTAGTTTGTTTAGATTTCTGCTAAAATTGTAAAGCATGAATGTAACAAATCAAAGTTTTCAAATATATCTTATCCAAATGTAATCTGGTCCATCCTTAAATTAGCATTTCATATGTATACACTTTAGCTTGAGTATACTCAGGCCAAATCAAATATAGCCTAGAAACTCTATAAACTTCTTTTCTCTGTAAAGACTTCCTGAGATCCTTAGAGGAAAGATAGAAATATTATAAATACACCAAATGAATTAGTATGCCTTATATTCAGATTTTTAAACCCATTCTGAGGAGGAAATCACACTGCTTGCAACTCAGAGATATTTCTGAATCATCTTTCACAACTATTTTCTCTTCTGGCTTATTTTCATCTAAAATTATGCTATGCTGTTCCTTCTGAGCTAGGGTGGATCCATGAGAAAACTGCTCATGAAAAACTGGCTTTCAGGAAAGATGGTTTGTAGAGCTAGTGATGTTACATGTGGCATGGTTGGAGACCTACTGAGGAGTCCATTTTCTAGCAGCGGCCCACTGAGAAATGCCGTCTGTACTCATCGCTACTGCCAATCTTTACCATTGCTTGTTTACCTGCCTCGTTCTCCAGCCTGGAGCTGGAGAACAGGAGTGATAAAAAGTCAAGTCAGTAGCTGCCACCTCCCACTTGCTTGCTCCTTTGGTGCCATCATCTAATGAGCAAGCAGGCGGGCAGCTGCAACTTCTGCTCCACCTTCTCATTAGCACCTATCATTTAGTCAGTCTCCGGTTCCTAGTCTCTGAAAAAAAAGAATGAGCAAGCACTGGAAGCAAAGGTGAGCTAGTTCCAAAGAAATCAACAGTGGTTGGACACAATGAAAAAAGGTAGTCCATATGGTTCAAGTCTTGCCGAAAGACTGGAAGTTCTGCCTGTCTACTATGACAGATCTTCTCCCTGAGAAAATCCAGGGTTGAAATGCACTAGCTTTCTAGGGGTTATACTGGTAGTTTCTTCAGCCTCATTTCATGGACTTTTCATTCTAGATTCTTGCTCCTGCATTTCCTTCCCTTAGTTTCTTTTACATGAGTTGGCTGCCAGTTGTCTCCCATCCAGAGTCTGATAACAAAGGTCATCCCATCTCAGCACTGTTTCCAGACCAGCAACTGTGTCGGAGCTTCTTCCTCTTTGAATTTTCTCTCATTTGTCTACATCCTTATTTTGCAACTATAAAAACCAACTCACACCAGCTCTTGCCTGCTGTCTGACCTACAGTAGACCCTATGGTCAATCTTACCTAGTTAGTGGTTCTTCAGATGTCTTTCATGGTGTTATTTGTTAACACTTGGTTTCCGCTTGCCTATTACATTCCATTGCATTGTACTGTGTGTGTTTCTTTTTAACCTCATTTCTTCAATGAATGAAGACAGCAAGGTTATTTAAACCAGGAAAAGGGTCTCAAACCAAGATGGTCTTTGAATCCACCATACCTTGCCACTACAATTTTTTGCCAATATACTTCATATAAAAGTCCCAGCCTTGCACTTGAAATTTCTTTTACTGTTATATTGTTGACTTCCAGATTGGAAACATTATGTGGGAAAAAAAGCATGTGATTTCCAATATCTATCCTCAGATCTAATCAGTAAAGGCAGAAAAGAATAAGCCGTCAGGTGGTAGAGGAGCAGGGAAATAAAAGAATTTTATAGACAGTTTGAGCCTGTCTTATATACCATCTGCTCAATGCAGAAACCTAACACTTGCTTATACATGCTTGTTTGTATATTTTCAATATTTTATGTCAATTGAAATGACATCTTTGAAGCTCTGAATTATGTAGACTTGCTCACAGGTATGGATAGTAATGATTTAGGACAAAAAGACAGAGATGAATAGATGATAAAATAAACAAATCTAGTAAAGAAAGAGGTTGTTATTAGGGGTATTTCACAGAAATAAGCCAGGTTTGCCATGAAACAATCCATAAACCTTAGGGTCCTAAAAACAACAAGAAGGGCTTCTTCAGTTATGTTCACAATAAATGGATGAGAGAAGTTAACTCAAAGATTATAATTTTTATATACAGTAATTACAAAAATTATTATAATTGGTGAACAGATATAGAATGGGTGATGGTATTAGAGCCTATGGAATAGATCTTGGGATTGTGTGGAGTTGTAAACTGAATGTAAATCAGCAGAGTGATGTGACTGAAAAAGGAAAAATTCAGTTTTAGCCTGCATCAAGAAGGATAAAGTTTCCAATTATGGAAATAAGATTTTCACTTTATTTTACATTCATCAGACCCTACCCCTGAGTATTATGTCCAATTCTGCACACCATAGTTTAAGAAAGGTTCAGGGAAATGAACAAGTTCGGGGAAGAGCAATAATTATGATCAGCGAACTAAAAATGAATTCCTACAAAGGGAGAAACTTTGAGGAGAGATTAAATTGGGGGGGGAGGGGTGTAATCTTCAAATACCTGAAATGATATCACACTGGGGACTGTCAAGACCAGTCTTCTTTCCAGAATTCAGGAAGCAAAATAATGGATTCAGGTTACTAAAGGGCAGGTGCCAGCTATATAGTATTTTTTTAAAAAAAAAACTTCTAATGTAACAGAACTCATTACTCAGAGTTTATGGGTTCCTCTTTGCTAGATGTGTTCATCTGGGTGGATGTGTTCATCTGAGATGTAGATGGTCTGCAATGTTTTAATTTGTATTCCACTGACTGGTAGTTGAACTCCATAGCCTAAACGGCCACCTTCAACTCTATAGTTTGTTGATCTATGGTATAAAAATGTTAAAGCCATAGATGAGAGGTTTTGAGTGAAGCAATAATGGCCAGGGCAGGAATTTTTGATGTCATTTCCTATTCCCATTCCCCCAGTAATCCTGCATATATCTTCACAAAATTCTGTCAGATAGTGACTGACCCAGTGTCATCCACTGAGCTTCCTTAGATCTAACCCAACAGCCTGAGGACTATGCATATTTGTTCTTTGACCCAAGCCATTATTGCATTGAGGTATCTTTCAATTGCCTGCTGGAACTTTTAATTTTTCATGTTATTTATGAACTTTTATTGAATTGCTTCTAGGAAGCAAAATAAAGTATCCCTAGTTCTCTCACATCTTCTGGATAGAAAAAAGAAGTCCAACTCATTTCTTTTTCAGAGTGGACTTTCATAATATGCCAAATATTTTATACTTGGATCAGTATAGTTTGGTAGTTTTTCCTAGCCTACTGTCTGAAATCCATTAACTCAGGGACTGGGGAAACTAAGTTCTCTCACCCAATTTTACTAAGCTACAAGTCCCATCACTCTGGTCTGTTGAGCCAGAGGGTAACAGCTTCTGCATCCTTACATTAACTTGGAACTGTCAGAGCTCAAAGTTGGGATGTTTGCATGGTACAAAGGCATGCACAACTCCATTCCCAGCAGGGTCCTTCATTCAGGCCTCCCGCTTTATACCTTCCACAGCCACGTTTTCTGCTGATTATTCTTCTTCATCTACCACAACTTCTTCCTCCATATTCTCCTCCACATACAGACATTGTGTTTCCTCCCTACACAACTGAGTGTTCCATTTCTCTCAAGGCCATCTGCTCTCTGCTCTCTTTTTATCCATCTTGCCCCCTCAAGGTCTTGTGTGTGTAATAAGGAGATTTAAAATAGCATGGTTTACCGCCATCGGAATGAACTTTTCTACAATATCTGACATGGCAACCAAATATTTGCCAATATTGCCCACACGGAAAATTTACAGACCTTTTCTCTAGGTGTGGTGCAATTTGCATCCAATTTTGGGGAACCCAACAGTGTTACACAATACCATTTTAACTGCCTTGTCTAGACGTGCTTTGTTGGCCAACTCCAGCTTCAAATGGACTTTACCTTTGGAGCTGGTTTGCAAAGGTCAGAATTACATTTTGTAGCAAATCTGTATTAATGAAGCCTTAATGTTCCCTAATTAAATTCATGTAAAAAGTTACATGGCAGCTTTATCTGAATTACAATGGAAGTGAATTGGGAACTACTTTCATTTTCATATATTAATTAAAATAATGGGGATCTATTTTGTTGGAGGAATAGGCAATAGTTTGGTTTATTCATTTTGGTCGTAGACCAACATAAAACTAACAACATAACAGTCACACTAAAATAGAAGTAAAAATAAAAAATCATATTGATAGAATAAAATAAGGTAAAAATAAATTTATTGACATAAAATTAAAAGCCAGGAGGGACCTATAAAGGCACTGCTTGTTGCTCCAACAAAATAGAGGTGCTTTATGAATGCCTGCATAGCTATGTTAGTATAGCACACTGACCCATGCATTACTTACCTACATTTTACAGTGTTAATCCAACTGCCTGGGTCCACGTAGCATGATGAACCATAAGTTAACTACAGTATGCTGCCTGAAATCACATAATGTACCAAGCCACAAATTGGCAAACCATACTTCAGCCTATTGTCTACAAAAGCTTTGGTATTTGAGACCAAAGAAAGTCAATAAAATGTATAAGAATAAAACCTATTCTTCCTGGAGGTGGCATTTACAATGCCACATGTCTTCTCAGAATAAGCCCTGTTGTTATCAAAAGGTTCTTGGGAATAGTAGATAGGATTGCAACTTTAATGTGATCAGATTGTATTCAACTAGCAATGATACCATCATAACATTCAGAATTTTTGAAATCACATACATAAAATCATTTGGAGGATTGCAAGCCATGAATGATTGCAAATGGAAGATAATAAAACAAAACAATGGGAGTTGAACCAGACCGGCACCTTTCTGGAAGTTCAGACATAGCACTACGTTCACTCCAGTAGGAAGACAAACTTCTATGAGTTGCAAATGTTCAGTTTTCCTTTTTAACTGGGATGAGGAAAGACACTATTGAGTTCAGTTCCATATCTGTACCAAAGAAAGGTGCATTGGCAATATCTGTAGTGGGTTGTGCTCCCTAAGCAATGAGTTGTGTTTGGGAATGAAGCTATAAGTATTACCAAGTCTGGAAAAAGACGGTGGAAAAAATATTGAGAAGTGTAGCAATACATTTGTGGCTGGGAAGAAACGCCTACTTTGTGGCTCTTCACAAAATGTAATAAGCAGCCCTAGGAATGGAAAACTACCACCTATTCATTCACAAGCCCGAGTGTGACTGGAATGACACTTATTAGCTTGTGATGCCCTGGGGCCCCACTGGGATGGAACATACAAGGCTTGAAATGCACAGTGAATCTGCACAGATTTGCTTTGCCTTTCACTAAAATGAAAGAACAGCAACTGTATATGGAATGCATGTGGGCCACAACTGGTTAAAATCAGGAGACGGGAAGCTGACTTGTTACAAGACAAGCATACCAACTTCATTCTCAAGACTGCCTCTGGGCCCCATTTAGACTTGACTTGATAGCATCTTAACAATCCAAATAGTGGGTGGCTACACACTGAACTAGAAAAAGGGGCAAAAGTAACCAGGGATGGTAGAGGACATCCTGTAGGGCTAGAGATGATGGCGGCAGCAGCTGTAATGCTTGTCTTTGGAATGGCAGCCATTTTCTGACAGCTGCCCTCAAACTCACTCCCCTGATATTGCTATATACACCCGTTTACAGTTGTTTTCGCCTTCCCCCTCTTTGGTGATTTTGGTTTTTGTTTGTTTGCTTGGATCTGATCTGCATCTGCAAAAGAACTTTCCCATCAAGCTACTGCAACTTTATATTGCATATTAGAATTTTCACAACTTGAACATATTTACACCCTGCCCTTTTCCCTACCATTTAAAATCAGAGATTGGTAAACACAAAAGGCCTTTAAACACATTTTTGGAGTCTCAAACCTCACTCTGACCACAAGTGCTCTGAGTCGAGAAATGACCCAAAACTGTAGTGTTAGCCCGAATTGGTCTGAAAAGAAAACAAGTCCCTTTTCAATAACAGGAAATGATATGAGATTGCTCTGCCAACTGTACACCTTCACCCTCCCTCCCCAACAAGATAAAGCATAGCCCCTGGCCGCCTATAGATTGCCCATCCTTAGTGTGTGTGTGTGTGTCTGTGTCTGTGTCTGTCGGGGGGGGGGGGAGAACTAAAATGCAACTTGATGCATACAACTAAATGAACTCTAATTTATGAATGCTTAGGCCAGAATGAATCTGTTGCCATGAAGGTGCCATGGGGCTCTTTATAGGAATATATATAATAATAAAGTCTTTATTGGTTTGGGTTTAAAAAAAAAAAGAACAATAAGAACTCACTTATCAGCTGGGTCCAAGGAACTGGCTGCTCCTGTTTGACAGTGTGCTCTGACTCATCCCAAGCTGCTTTTTTTTATAACAGGCAGATGCTGACCCTGCGGAGAGTTTACCCTTTATGCAAAGAAGGTGATAACAGCTTCCCAATCAGGATTTGCCACTGAGCAGGATTTCCTATGAACACTTCAGGCCAATAAAACTTGCCTGCCATCAGGGAAAAATGAATGAATGAATGAATGACCAAAAGAAGAGAAATACGGAATAGGCAGAGGTGATATGTCAGTGCCAGGCAGTTATCTGCTCCTTTTTTCCATTGGCTTTTAATTGCATTTTGATTTGCACTGTTTTCAGTTTTGAATGGCTGCTTCGCTGCTGAGTTTGTAGGGCGTTTTCATTTTGTATTTTACTTGACTTTATTGTATAGGTTTTTAATTGAATTGTACTTTTTAGTGTGTTTTATTGTAAACCACCCACAGAGCTTCAGATATTGGGCAATTTTAATTTTTTTAATAAGTAAATATATAACATGGAATTATATTGTAGGATATTCTCTTCCTATGCAAAAAGAGCATTTACGGGCTGCTCAATGGCTTGTCTGAGCTGGATTCAAAGTTTGCAGGATTCATGCTAGCACCTTCTTAGTGCAAATACTGTCCCTTAAGCATTAAAAGTACAGGTAGTCCTCATTTAGCAACTGCCTTGTTTAGCGACTGTTTGTAGTTACAATGGTAATGAAAAAGTAACATTGCAACCAGTCCTTACATTTACAACCTTCGCAGGTTTGTAAAGCAAAGGAAAGCTGAAGTAAAATCGTAAAATCAGGATGTTTCACTTAGTGACCACTTCGCTTAACAACCATGTTGCCAGTCCCAATTATGGTCGCTAAACAAGGACTACCTGCAATAACTAGAGCAGCAAAAATGTATTTATTTAACCAGTAATATCATACACAATAGAAGCACTTATCAAGGAATTGGTAAAAGCCATTTTTTATTTGCTGCTCTGCATGTTAAGAGTATATGTATTTAGTTTCAAGGTTCTCCTTGGTTTTTCCAAGAGAGTGTGTTTTTACCACAAGAAGTTTAAAAAGCTTGCTTATTTATTTAATCCCATCTTTCCTTGAGCAACTCCTCCAAATTCTTTTCCCTACACCAGTGTTGTCCAAACTTGGCCACTTTAAGATGAGTGGACTTCAACTCCCAGAATTCCCCAGCCAGCATGGCTGGCTGGGGAATTCTGGGAGTTGAAGTCCATTCATCTTAAAGTGGCCAAGTTTGGACAACACTGTCCTACACCAATCCTGTGAAGTAGGTTCACTGAAAGATGGTGTCTGGCCTAAAGTCACCCACTCAGCTTCCCAGCTGAGGGTAAACTTAAAGATGGGTCTCCCAGTCCTAATAAGCTGGAGGAGTAAAACATTCTCAGAAGAACAGTGAGGAAGAACAAGCTTACTCTGCTTGCCCTTTGCAAATGGACACTGTATGGCTGGCCAGGCCATTTGGGACCAGGCAAACCCCACCATGGCAGCTATTTTGTAAGAACTCCCAACTGGCCCTCCCACCTCCAGAGATGCCCACTAGCCCCAAAAGGCCATTTAGCCTTGTTTTCAGATCTAAGGAATTTTTCTCTCTTTCAGGTTAGAAATCAAACAATAGTTCCTAGTCTTTCAGGACCAGTTCATAAATAAAACTGAATATTTGCATATCTGGCAGGTCAGAGTTTGGACGCTATATTATCTGCAACTGGTTGGCAGGTTTCAGGATATGATCACCAATTAAGTTACAATACTGCAATCAGCACTACAGAGTAGATTATTCAACTGGTCCAACACTACCACTGGGCAGAGTAAGAGATGGATCTTAATTGCCAGATACTGTGCAAGAAGCAGTTGTGAGGTGTGGGAGACAGAGCTGTGCACTAGATATGCTAGTTTAGCCAGCTCCCATCTTATGTGGTATCCCTTTGCCAGTGTTGAATAAGAGGTAGCTACTAGATCAGTTTGCCTCTGCGTGAAAATTGTGTTCTGCTCTCCAGGCAGTGAAATGCACTAGGCCAAGCTCGCCAACAGATCATATACTTAAAAAATATACAGGTAGTCCCCATTTAGCAACCACAATTGGAACCGGCAACTCAGTCATTAAGCAAAGCAGTCACTAAATGAAACCGCGACTTTGCTTATGATCTTACTTCAGCTTTCCTTTGCTTTAGAGACCAGTGAAAGTCATAAATGCAAGGGTTGGTTGCAGAGTTACTTTTTCATCACCGTCGTAACTGTGAATATCGCTAAACGAGGCAGTCACTAAACCAGGACTACCTGTATAGGAAAGTTTGAAAAGGTTATCCAGAGGAGACAACACCATACCGACCAGAGAAGTGTTAAGAGGGGTTAGCTTACAGAAAAACTACAGGAGATCTAGGAAGTTGCCTACAAAAAGGACTGTTACAAGACGTGAATCTGAGGCAGGAAAATATAAGGAGTCAGCCTGACCGAGCAAGAAGCAGAAGTAGACAAAAAAACAGAATGCCTAAAATCTAGGGGGAAAGATAGGAAGTGAAGGGAGGCTGCCTGAAAATGACTTTGCACTGAATAGGAGGCTGGTAAACTGGAATTACTCCAGGAAAATCACATACCAAGGCTGAAAAAAGACATAATATTAATCAGAATCTACCATGTTGGTGCAGAAAAACAAAATAAGTAAGCATGAAGGCCCAGAATATGCCATGCCAGAGATTCCCAGATGATCAAAGGACAGGTTTTGTTCAACAAACCTTTAAGCATCAAATAAGCAAAGCACATCATACATGAAGGTGGAAATGAATCAAATTTACCACATTTCCCGTTTTGCTTATTTTTAAAAGCTTCTTCGACTTTGATTTTATAAAGTTCACCAATGAAGGTTCATAGCATATTTCTCTTTTTTTTTTTTCTATAACCACAAATGCATCCTCTTGAGCAGAAAAGAAAACACAATCTCAAAACAGAAGGGTGGGTTGTGATAACTAAAACTTGAACACAGAAGAAAACAGTGCAGTGCTTGCTTTGAAAATTGGGCATGGGGTCTGCCAAAAGTTAATCCAGATCATCCTAGGCTTTGGACAAGAAACCTTTTCACATGGATCAGGACCGTAGCTCATCAGAAGAGCACAGGCTTCACATAATGGAACACTTTTTGTTCAATCCCTGGCATCTCCAGAGAGTTTTGAGAAAAACTGCTAACTGAATTTTTATTCAAATTTATTGAGAGTCCCTAAACCAGTGTTTCTCAACCTTGGCAACTTTAAGATGTGTGGACTTCAACTCCCAGAAGCTGCCTGGGGAATTTTGGGAGCTGACGTCCATACATCTTAAAGTTGCCAAGGTTGAGAAACACTGCCCTAAACACTACTGACTAAGCTGGACTTTCATTTTATGTACATGTCTTATGTATAAAGTTAGGTTTTTATGGAAAAGTGAGCTAGATTTGATGCTAATTGCATTAACTGGCACAGTGAATAGCTTCTCCCTGCAAACAGACCTTTTGGCTCCTGAAAGAGAGAAAGAGAGGCTTCACTTTCTCTCCCTATTTCACTTTGCAAAAAAATCAGATCAAAACACAGCAAAATTATATGACATCCATACAATTAACACCATATTCCTATGTGATTCCAAGCTTATAAAAATCGTGCTGACAATTGGTATTTTTCTCTGACTCCTTTAACCGTGTAGCTCAAGCACCTCCTGTTTGTTTGTTTGTTTATTTGTTTGCTCAGGTTTCTCTCAGCAGAACTGAGCACACAGTTCGATATGTGATTCTTGGGTAGCCGCCCAGGAGAAGGTCCAATCCCCATACCCATGTGATATGAGTTCCCTGATATTCCAACTGGGATCTCGTGGCTGTGACTTTCAGTAGAGCCCTGTGCCAAAGATGATGACTCCATGAAGGGAGAAACTCCATTTCTAAGCAGCAAATGTTATTTCAGAAACATCACTTTGTGCTTCACAGGACAATCTATGCCTTCGTTGGAGGGTATTCTTGATCCACCCCCCCTTGGCTTCTATTTCCTGTTACAATTGAACAAAGGAGTCCAAATGCAGATTTGCCAGCACACCAGTGTTAAGAATTGGCAGTGCCCCAGAGGCTTTTCACCATGGCAAACATAGAAGTACAGGGAAATGGTAGCAATTCCCTTTCCTTTAATTTTGTGAAGAGGAAAGTGGGATGTGCTTAGGCATGAACCTGAAGGGGCAGGATGAGGCCGTTGGTAATTGGCCAACAAGTGAACATTGATTGGCTGAATAGTACTTGGAACTTTGTGATTCCAAAGTTGAATTGGAATATATATTGAAACTTGGTCAATTATGTAGGAGCTTTCTGGGCCCACAAGCCTATAAACCTGCCCACGCTCCCAGCATCCTGGATAAATCTGAAAATAGTCATAACTGGCTGGATCAATTTCAGGCAAATTTTAAACTGGATTCAAAAGGATTGAGAGAAAGAAAGGATGGTCCTCAAAAGAGCCAATGCCACTGTACTTATCTTTTTCTCTGAGAGATGATAACCTCTTCATGAACAGAAGTCAGACTTTCTAAGCTCTGAGGACCAACCATCCTTGAAAAGACTAATATATTTTGGCCCTTCAGTGAAACCTGTCCTGAGAATATGTTAATACCTTTTGAAATCTTCAGCTAGACAGCCTCTGAAATATGTGAATGCTTTTCATATCTGTGTTATTTTTAATTGAAAGAGTGACCACAGTGATCATGGGACAAAGGAGAAAAGAAGAGGTCTTGATGTTTCCTTCAACACCATTTTTGCAACCAAAATTGGTCCTCTGAAGCTAGGAGGTGCCCCAAAAGGGGCACAGCCACAGGAAATCCAGCTTTCTGCACAGCTCTTTATAGGGGCCAAATCATCTCCAGTCCTGCAGGATCCATCCAAAGTACAATCCAGTTTTTGAAATGTTCACGTGGCTCCAAACATTTTAATTCAAAGCAGTGAACCTTATTATTACTATTGGTTTCCCACATGTGTGCATTAATTTCAATGGGCAAATAGCAGAGTGGGGAGATACAGGATTTCTACTAGACTCAAGTCCTCATGGAATAACTTTCTGTCAGCTGGTATCTCCCAGCCCAATCTACCTCATGAGATTGTTGTTATGAGGACATTGATTGATTGGTTGATTGGTTGAATAAAACCAGAAATAAAGGGGGGGAAATTACATTCACATTGAATTCAGTGAGAAGGAATTTGCAGGAGAATCAGCTGAACTTTCTGTGCAGGCACACACATAAATACAAATGTCTTATGAAAGCTCCAGCTGTGAGACATGCAGTTGTTTGGGTGATCCAGTGATTACTATATTGCATATGTGAACACATGGGATGTGCAACAGTCCAATCAGTGCCCTGAACAATTAAGCCTCCATTTTGATATTTTTTATCATTTAATGCCCGACAGAACATAGAGACCCAGTTCCAAGCTACTTTTCTCTCACATTCACTCTCATTTTCCCTCAGTACCTAATATCATCCCACAACTGCTCTTGAATGCCATGTGCTAAGTAGCAACAGAAAAAGAGGGCTTTTGTCCTTGTGTTTTACCTGTCATCTTCTCATGGGCCTCTGCCTGGCCAGAGTATAGAAACACAGTTGTGGACAAATTACATCTGTGGTCCAACCTAGTGGGATTCTTTTTATGTTTTAAGAGTCTTTGGGGATTCTCTAACACAGTTTATGTGGCAGTTGACAGATCAGTTAAGCAAAAGTGAGACAAGTGCCTCAAGAAGCAGATGATGGGTGTGACATAACAGGTTGAAAACAGGTTTGTGTGCATCATGTGGCTTGCCTTCTGCCAGTAGTAGATGCTATTTTATTGCCACTATTAAAGTAGGATTCAACTCCCACTCCAGTTGGCTTGCGTAAAGAGAAATGGGAAGGTGGCCCCATACTCTGTTCCACCTCATGTGGCAAATGGCACCATTTCAGCCCTGGATGGAGAGGCCCAGCAGAATTCAGAGTCATCCCCAGGGCCTCTTAGAAAGCATGTTTCCATCCTTAAGTGTGGTTGATTGAGCAGAAGAGAAAGCAGGACATCAGGAGGCAATAAATGAGATATTTTTCAGTTAAAGAGGATACTTGCATAATGTTCAGGAAACTGATGAAGAAAGAATATCAGTATCTTTCAAATGTTAATGTGAAATGTCTTTAATTTTGTTCCAGAAAATAAACTGCCTTTACAAGTCGCTAACATACATGTAGGTAACACAGCTGAATGCGGGCCATGTGACTTGATGTTAGAATCAAGATGCAATATATAGCTCAGAAGATTGCAACGACCATGCGTGGCATTCATAGTTATTTTTATAAGTTTGTGAAATGCTATGTAGGGTAGTACTGCATGCTGTCTTTGAAGGGCTACTAAAGGAGCCCTTCTTATGAGAACTGACACAGCAGCTTACATCTTGGCTGCAGCAAACTTAGCAATCCGTACTTTGCTAGCACTATGGAAGCTCCTATTTACTCCTGAACAATACTGCTAGTATTATCCCTGCACTAATATGGTGCAATAGCAAAATACTTGGAATGGAACCATTTGTTTACAATGAAATGAAGTGCAGGTGAAGTGGACAGCATCACTTTGTTGCTGAGAAACAAGAGACTTCAGAGGTAGAAGAGCATGACCAGAGGTTTGGATGGCATGGATATTCATGGTACGAACTGATCCCAGTTAATGTGGATGTTAAAAACCACTTTATTAGAAATGCCAAATTGAGAATATAGAATAGATATAAACCCAGGCAGTGCCCAGAAACACCTCTATAGTTCTCAGCACATAAAGCATTTTACGAAAGAGAAACAACAGGCAAAGACAAATGGTTAACATACCAGGGATTATTGGAAAAATCAGGTAGGAGAGTCATGGAAGGTTATTTCAATAAATCATTACTGCAGCAAGACTATAACATGCATAAAGATGGAAAGATTCAGCACTACCCACCATGGAGAAATTGAGATACATACAAACATTTTTGACAGAACTTGCTGAAATAGCCAAACTAACTTGTTTGATTAAAGAAAGGTCATTACTGACATTCATCAGTGACTGGAAATCCCTTATGGACTTTTTGCGTAAATAAGAAAATGATTTTGTGACTTACAGTTTTGATATTTAGAAAGAATAAGTTACAGAAAGAAGGGAAATATGATGTAATCTCAAAGAGAGAGGTTTGATTAGAATTGTATGTATAACTGTCGAGAGGAAGATCAGAAGCCATTTCTTTATATTTCTTTTCATGTTTTCTCTTCTGTTCTGTTCTTTTGTTTTCTTTTTCTTTTTTCTATCTCCTTTTTTTTGGTCTCTTTTTTCCTTTCTTTTCTTTTCTGTTTCATATTTACTTTTTCGTTGAATGTACTTCTTACTATATATGTAAAATCTTCTAATAAAAACTATTTTATTAAAATAATTTAACTTAAGCCTTTTGAAATCTCCATGTCTCATCTTCAGGCAAGGTATGACAAAAAGTTGGTTGGCTGGAAAGTGAGAGGCTATGAAAGTAGAACTGCAAGAAAACAATTTCATAGGAGGTGCTGTTGTTCAAAATGCCGGCCACTCTGTTCTGTTTCCCTTCTTCTGGCCTTCCATTCCTCTTCCTTCCCAAAGTTATCAGTATCTAGTTAATATTCCGTAGTGTCTGAGCACATATTTGTAATTAACAGTTTTTGGGGCTGAAATTGATTTGCATTCTTTCAGATCTTAAAAATTGCCCCAAATCTCCTCATTTAGCAGTAGGATATTTTCTTGGAAACAGGCAGGTGTTATGTTTGTATGCACCTGAAAATACAAATGTGTGAAACCACGTTCTCTTAAAGAACCATAAAAGTAGCTGTATAGTAGCATCCTGATATACTGAATCACAGGGTCAGCTCCAGGTCAAGAGAATTAACCATGCTCTTTAAGCTGAACCTTATTTTAACCCTGCTTCACGCCTGTTGGGGGAGAAATGGGAAGCTGGATGGTGAGCATTAAGTATGAAACCATCTTTAAGTTATATGGAGAAAGAGATTGGCATGCAGAAGCCTGATGCTGCTCAAATGAAAGAAATCATGGCTAGATCAAATTCCAAGTTCAGTCCCTGGCATCTTCAAGTAATGTTGACTAAAGCCCCTTTACAGCTTTATCCTAGTACTTTCAATATGA
The DNA here is from genome assembly GCA_030867105.1 of Liasis olivaceus. Classification (NCBI taxonomy): domain Eukaryota; kingdom Metazoa; phylum Chordata; class Lepidosauria; order Squamata; family Pythonidae; genus Liasis; species Liasis olivaceus. The sequence goes on along the minus strand of CM061350.1, from coordinate 122,621,200 downwards.
AAGTATGTACATTTCGTCTTCACTTAACCATGGTAACTGGGACCGGAATTTCCATCACTAAGTGATATGGTCACAAAGCATGATGTCACATGACCACATCGCGTAGCTACAGCAATCCCGGCACTCCCCATTGCTGTCATTAAGTGAGGATTCAGGGTCATTAAGCAAGGACCTCCTCACAACTTCCTGCCAGCTTCCAACAAGCAAAGTCAGTGGGGAAGCCGGCAGGAAGTTGCAAGTCCCGGGCGACTCACAAGCAAGCTGGCAGGCAGGCAAGTAGCTGCTCCCGGGTGCAACAGGGGCCGATGCGACACGGTGCAAGCACAGCAGGACTTGGGAGGCTTCTGCTGCGTGTGGGAGGCTGTGGGAGGGGCCAGCAAAGCACAGTGTGAGCGCAGCGGGGCCGGGGATGGCTGTTGCAGGGTGGGGGAGGCTTACCTGAGCAACGTGACCTTCCCTGCTGGCTTCTCTATTGACTTTGCTTATCGGAAGCCGGCAGGGAAGGTCACAAATGGCAATCACATGACCGCAGGGGTGCTGGGATGGCCAGAACTTTCAGAACCAGTCATAAGTACCACTTGTTCAGCTCTGTTGTAATTTCGAAAGGTCACTGAACAAGTGGTCATTAACTGAGGACTACCTGTATCAGAAACATGTCTTATTTACAGAAATGATACTTTTGTGGCATTTCTTGATCAGATGTACAGCAAAATAGTCATGAATAAGGAGGAACATAATCTGCCTTTCCTGTCTGCCTGGAATTCCAGAAGAAGTTGTTCAGGCAACAAATCTGAACGTGTATGAATTTGTATATCAAACATATAGGTGAAACAATTACAAAAAACAGCTGACTTAAGTGTCATTAAAGTAGCACTCATGTTCACCTTGCACTCATTAAAGCTTGCTTCTGTGAACATGAGCATAAACCCAGATTGTATGTAACTGTCACAACTGCCCACCCCCAAAAGATCATTCCACCAATCTGGAAATCTGGGTGCTGCTGCAAAAGTAGACTCTTTTGAGTGAAGCTCAGCTGCTGGAGACTTATCAAAAGCATGTTGTTTTCTTGGCCACAATGGAGAAGTAGTTTGCTGTTGCTTTCTCCTAGGATCCTATCCGCCCTTTGATTTCCTGGTGGGTCATCCATTCAAGTCCCCAGCCGGTCCAACTCTCCTTAGCTTTTAGAAATCACTCAATGTGTGCCAGCCCTGGCTTCTGGGTTCATCCATTGCCTATTGCAAGAATTCTACCAGATTCACTTGGGATAATGTTTTTAATACAAAAAGTAACCCTAGGATCACCCATAGCTAAAGATCCCTAAAATAAAATGGACATGAGGAATCTTTATCCTCCACATATTACTGAATTACAACTCCCGGAAACTCTAGCCAGCACGATCACATGAAAGCTGAGAGTTTGTGTTCAGCAACATTTGAAAGACCAAATGTTATCAATCTTTACACTAAAAGATTAGCAATCAAGAATGCTGCTATTAGGGAACTGGAATATCACAGTAGTGGTGCTTGTCAGATGTACAGTATCTACTTACTCTCTCCTTTTTTTTTAATTCCAGAAGCACATATTTCAGGGGAAGTTAAGAACTTCCACTCATAAGAGGAAAGCATTGAGCCATATTCATCTATGGTGCAACACTTCTGATTTCAGAAGAATTACAGCAGCAACTGGCACTTGGCTCATCAAACTGCAAGGAATCTTTCCATGGAAGAACACTACGCACACATATGAAGAGAGAAAGAAAAAAGCCCTTTTAATTAAAAAAAAAACTATGTAAATGGCACCATATAACTTCCTTGAGTGAGTACTCTGGATAGAGTTAGATATTTTTTCCATAAGTTGCATCTGGATGGGATACTCAAGATACAAAGAATACATACAGAATGCTGGTCAGATGATTCAATAAAAAGAAGAGTGCTATAGCCCTGGGAGGGCCTACAAGGATGTCACTGATTCAGTGTAGCCGACCCATTTTTAAATTTGTGATTCCAAACTATCAGCCCCCAAGGCCACCTGGCCAATGCTGTATAAAGAAGGATACTTTCAAATGAACATATGTGGACACTGGAAACTGCCTTATAGAATCAAAACAGTTCTTGTAAAACAAGGCCTGATATGCACTAATTGACAGCAGTGCTTAGATTTAAAACAGGACATTTCCAACATCTCCTTTTTAGAAATGCCAGAGATTGTATTTGGGACTTTATGGACAAAAAGCAGGTGGTCCAAACTACAAATCATTTCTACCATTTCTTTGCTGGTCAATGCAAAAGTAAAAAATCAGATCTGACATTCTGTGGCATATCTAAAATAGTTTGCAGAATGCAGTGTGGCCAGGAGCTACATTTTGTGAATGTCCATGATATCCAGGAAGGATATGCCTGCATTATCTCTATGAATCAGAATCAAAGTGTTTAGGATAGCAAGCCCAATACCTGATTGCATGTAATGATATGTGGGAATGACCTTGGGAGACAGGGCAGAGAGATGCAGCCAAAGGAGCAGTCAGATAAAAGGCACCTCAGCCTGCAGCAGGAATGTGGCTGGGGCAAGTGGCTCAGAAGGGACCCTCCCTAGTTTCTGGGGGTGTAAAGGAGACAGGGGAGGTTTGTACTTTCAGATTTGCAAGATTCTGTTAATGTAATCTTACCATAAAGTAGAATTATCTCATTTGGCCGTGTTTCCTGTCTGGTCTACCTCACGAGGCTGACATTGCATTATATAGTAATCAGAGACACAGAGCTAGCTATATTCAAAGATATGTTGAATTGGTGATAGGGCTGGGTGAATCTTTGGACTGCTGACATACTCCATGTCAACACCTCCAGGCAAGAATATTGAGCTTGACCAGCCACTTGTATCTTCTGTGCACATGAATGACAAAATGCAGCATTGAGGGATGTGCATTAGAGGCCTGATCACAGTTGGTGGTATCTCAGAACTTCCATGGAAGCCTCAAATCTCTAAGAGGTATGGATGCATTGTGGAAAGGCTGGTCCAACTTCATTGGCTTCATGAAGCAAGGAAGGATGTAGGGCCTTTCCTCCCACTTTCCACACACAGAAATAAACTGGACAGGCAGTTTAATTTTAACTTCAGAAAGGACATTCTCCTTCCCTAAACTTAAGTGCAGCAGGCTCATTTAAGGAGTGTGTGATAGATTGTGTGGCAAGTGGATCTCTGCCCTCCAACAGAGAGCTACGGCTGGGGAGAAGAAGTGCTTAGGAAGAATCAGTAGATACCATTACTGCACCCCAGGATTTACCACTTGAAGTATTTGCCTTCCATGGCTAATGATACGACCAATTCTCCCCAGCAGATGAAGTTACAATTTAAATCTGCAGGTGGCTGAAGGGCCTGGCATATGAATAAGCCAAATTAGCATCAGATTAAATTAGGCAACTTTAAGATGGGGTGGTGATGGTGGGAATTAAGAAAAGATACTTCTAACAATTGGTTGTTGTCATCATACAAATCTTTCACCCAACACAGAAGCAAATCGAAATAAGGCAGAACATGAAATCATGGACCCTGGTGGGTGTTGATGTCTCATCATAAAAGATCTCAGGACTCCTGCTTGGTATTAAGGGGCTGATACTGGCTTAAAAGGAGGAACCAGCTGTAGCAGTCTTCGTGTCGTAGTGGAGTGGGAATTAGAGAAGAAAAGTTCCAAATCTTTTTTTTTTTAGCTGATCTTAATAATGTAGGTGTTACACCATGTACTGTTGCTTTTTTAAGGGGGATACAAAATGGTTCTACACTACCTGCAATTTTTAGTTGGTGGCTTGACTGAAAACGGTCAGGATTAGTTTCTATATGTCAATTTTTTTCAATATACTGCAAGTTTCTCCAGCAATGTTTACTTAAATATCAAGGAGTGTCATCCTGATGAAAAATATAAATCTTTGCTAGACTACTGTCTTTTTATTATGTTTTTTTATTCAGAATGGAACTCTGTTCCCTTGCAAAACTGAAAAAAACAAGACTGAAATTTCATGTGGAATCTCATCAGAAAGCACTCCTCCCAAATAAGCTATTGGTGCACCTCGACAGACAAAAAGCAGGGATTTAACCAACTTTATTCCCACTGATTTTAAGGAGGCAGAGATGGGTTGTGGGGTTGAGCATCTATAAAGGAATTGTAATTTTCCTGCAGACATCTGCTGTGGATTAGTTGGCTGCCTTTAGAAGCACGGGGGGAATTCAAAACAATCCAACGAATAAGCCAGTGTAAATCCTCGCTTTACCACGATCTTCTGTGTCATGTTTTACAGTTGGATTCACTCTTATCTGCAAGGAAAACAAGAAAATCAAGAGCAACAGAATGGCGCAGAAACTGGGAAGGAGAAACGACTGACGAGATTGTCCGTTACTGATAAACTAGTTGAAGTGGTTTTTAGTCAAAGCGAATGTAGCAATCAACCTGCCTTGCAGTGGGCAAAACACAGCTTTCTTTCAGGTTAAGAGTGTGCACATGGGGGTGTTACAAAAGAGCTGATTTCCCCAAGCAGATACCTGATAGAACTCCCATAACTGGCCATGCTGATTAGAGTTGAAGGGAGTTGTAATCCAGCACTTTGGGAGAGCATATGTACCAGGTACTTTGATACTGACATTTGTTTGTTAATTTACATTAATATTCATTTATATTCATGGTTATGCAATAAAGTTATATTCTGAAGAGGAGCTATATAAAATGGGTACATGGGAAGCACATAATTAGCGATGGTATCTTGTTCTCTTTTTCAAAATAGTGCAATGAGAGGCAAGTAGATCATTCCACGAAGATTTATAAATCCCATTTCTGCCCAAAGGAATAGGCAATTTAAAAAAAATTCAGTAACACAATAAAATCACATTAGTTTGTTTTTACAACATGAAAAAGTTCATATACAGTGTGTTTTTATTTAAGCTACCAGTATTAACTGATCAGAAAGTGAGTCTGATCTATTGGTTAATGAGCTGGACAAGGAGCAGGGAAACCCAAGCTCTATTCCTCCCTTAGACCTAAAAGCCAGCTTGGTGACTTTGGGCCAGTCGCTCTCTCTCAGCCCTAGAAAGAAGGCCATGGCAAACCACCTCTGAAAATGTTGCCAAGAAAATTACACAGACTTGTCCATGTAGTCTCCAGACTGACTTGAAGGCAGGAAGACTTAACAAGATAAATATCTGCTGTTCAGGTGAGCCTGTATTGAAGATGACCTCATGAAAATTGTCCTGTTCAAAACAGCGTTCTTCAGTCTGGTGCCTTCTTTTGGCCATACTGGATGTTGCTGATAGTAGCTGAATGCGTCTGACATACAGCAGCTTTAATGGCACGGAATGTTCATAAACATTCCAAATCTCAGGGAACAAAGGGTTAACTCAGTCTAAAAATGCTGTGTTAGAACAGCTGAATCAGCTGAAGTTAGAGGCACTCCTGTGATACTAAAAACAAATTTAATTGTGTGAATCTGGAAGGTACTATAGCAAGGATTTATATTTGTACAATTAATACCAAGTAAGTTTTGTTAGAGAGAGCCAGTTTGGTGTAGTGGCTAAGGCACCAGACTAGAAACTGGGAGACTGTGAGTTCTAGCCCTGCCTTAGGCACAAAGCCAGCTGGATGGCCGTGGGCCAGTCCCTCTCTCTCAGCCCTAGGAAGCAGGCAATGGCAAACTACTTCCGAAAACCTTGCCAAGAAAACTGCAGGGACTTGTCCAGGTAGCTGCCAGGACTCAACACTGACTCAAAGGCACCAAAAAGAAGTGTTGTTAACCTTTTACTTAGGATTCCTTCAGATTCTTGTACCTTTAAGATTGAGATGCAGCTGCTAAAATTAACAGGTCTAGAGAGAAAGAGCTAGCTCAACAGTTGCAGACTGTAATAAAACTGATGGAATTTAGCCACAATGAAAGACTGCTTTGGAAAAACCTGTTGCAGATTAATCTGTGATGATAACACAACAAAATTACTAATTTTGGTTTACAATATTTACTGACTTAGAGCTCGAAACACCACCTATGCATGAAAAAACATCAATAGTATTCACTCACCCCTGTGAATGATAGTTGTCAAGCTATGGGTGAATCATGGAAGGCTTGAGATATCTGGAAACGGTGTACCAAATTCAAGGAAGGAAAGTTCCTAAAGCAAAGACCTTTTTCCTGCCAGTCAAGGTTTGTGAAGGCTGAATACTGAAAGAAATCCCATGATAATTTATACTGGATTTGCAAAGTGGTTGTGCCCATAGCGATAGACCTAACTAAACTCAAGGAGAATTATGGGTATCTGGGGGGAGGAGGGTCAGAAAAGTCAAAATGGCAGGCATAATGGTGGAATTGAAGTCCCACCCCTTTTAACAAGCCTAGTATACAGGTGAAAAGAAATGGGGCTTCTATTGTGCAGCCAACAAGCCGTCTTGACTTTTTTTTTTTACTAGGCCAAATTCAGATTCAAGGAAACCATAGTCTCCTCTGTTGGTTTTCTCTTCTGCTGGTGTGGCTAGATGGCTTATTTGATAGCTGAGATGGACTCAGATATTTTCCAAGCAACAGCTGATGGTTGGGAGCTTCGCATAACCTCCCAGAGTAAGGCTATATTAAGGAGTTTATGGAAGATGCAAATGATTGTTAAACTCAGCACCTTGAAGTAGTTAGGCAGATGACGATAGACAGACAGATATAAAGATTTGGCACTTTTCTCTTATGTTCATATCCATAAATATTGCTTCTTCCCATGCCAGCAGTGCAGTCAGCAATTCTAACTCAAAACAGCAGCTTCAGAACAGCTGCACCTGAGATTGTCCCTAAGTGCAGAGCAGGTTATGGAAGGGGACAGGTGGTAAAGTAAGTTCAGAAAGAGGGCCAAAGTTCAAAGAGAGTGAGGCATGAAGCTTTAAGGGAGCCTTAGGTATTAAAGGAGACAAACTTTGCCCAGGAAGTCCAAGATTATTATATTTATTCTTTATGCAGGCACCTGGGCTCAGATCTGACTTTGATTGAAGCTGCCAGCCAGCTGATGGAGGCTCTTTTCCCGTAGCTCAAGAACTTTGTAAAGCCTCTCTATAATTGCATGGACAAATATTAACTTGGCAATCCAACTGACTGAAAATGTTTGGTTTGCACCAGATGTGTCGCGTGGTACGTCTTCGTAACATTCGCTGAAAGAGTGATTTGGGAAATAGTGCTTTGGGTGGGTTGTTTGCTTTGCTTGGCTGTTGCTTATGTTCACATCATGAGGTGAGGAACTAATTTTGACAATAAAAGAAACCAACCCAAACAGAGAGCATTGCTTTAGAATATTACTCTAAAGTGCTTTAAAATTCCGCAAATTCTTAAAATGAAACAATTCCCTCCCCCTCTCTGGAAGCTTTCCAGAATAAATCAGCAATATTATAATACCATTGCGGAATACAATAGAGCAAGCCAGTTCTCTGAGCAGTAAGATATTCTACAAATGTCACTCATAGATGTTTCCTTTGGAAGAAGTCATTACAAGCTTATGACATTTTTTCTGATGTATAATGTATTTACAATACGTATACGTGGAAAGTCACAGTATTAATACCTTCACAGAATTCTATCTGAGCCCTCTGATTCCCAATCTGATCTTGTCTGAATCTCTCCCAGCTGCAGCAAAAAAGAGAGAATTGCTTGCTTCTTCATAATGCCAAGCAGAATAAGGACAGAACCTGTTTACCCATTCTTTAATAAAAACTGGCATAAAATAGGGGTCAGAATTTTTTTGCATCCCTAGGCAGCATTACAGATTTTGTGAAAAAACAGGGCATCCACCCATGCCCAAATCTTGTAACATTTTGACAATCTCTGTGAAATCTTGCAAGAGATTTTAGATTTTTCACAAGAGATCTCACACAATTTCAGCATTCTCATTTAAAAAAAAACATTTTAAAAATAAATTTTCATTGATGTGATTTGAATGTTCATTTAACTTTAAGGGTTGAACAATACTGGTGGGCTCGGGAAGGGGGGGGAGAGAGCAGCAGTCTGGGGCATAGTATTGCCAACCCTAACATAACCCAATAGGGGAGTTCCAAGCTAAATTTATTCAATTAGTTTTGGCAACCCACCAGTCCCTTATCTTTCATAGTCACAGATACCAAGCTGAAAGACAAGGGTGGGCATGAATCCTCCTTGCAGCTTTGGAGAAGTCTTCAAAGCCCCTTCCTCATTTGCCATCAAAATTAAGAGCTGAGGTTTGTCACTAAAGTGTTACACTGTCAGAAATGGTTAGAATTAGAATTGGAAATAAATATTTTGGAATTAATCTGTGTAAGAGAGAATCTCTGCGTAGGATCTTATATGTATCAACCTCCATTGCACAGAGGCATAATTCACATGATCTGCACACTGGGAGTGGGGAAAATGCTGCTATGGATCTCTCGGATGCCTGTCTTCTGAAGGTCTTTATGCAGGTAACCTCTGTGCAGATATGTAGTCCAGTGTATCAGCACCAGCTGCATAGAAGAAACCTTTGGAATCATGGTTTCACCCTTCAGATGTACAGAACAATGGAGGTGAACATCTTCTAAGTATTTACTAAAAATCATTCTTCCTGAAATGTGTGTGGCCATGTCACACATAGATCTTCACTGGGATGTTGCCAGTCTTAGATAATTACTCTGTACATGTGATCCAATTTCGTGAGAAGAGCAACTGAGAACAATTAAATCTGGTTCTTTCCATTACAATTTTTACTACTGCTCTGAAAACAATCACGGGCTTTGCAAGTGGAACATTGCTGGTTCAGCCAGAAGAGGGGAATGACCTCTGTCTCAATCAGTGTGAAAACCACTGCCAATCATAGTAGAAACTGATACAATCTGGTGTCTCTCCACATTTATCCCCCAACAGCCAGCATAGCTGATAGCAAAGGAGTGCCCCAAATATCTGGAGACTATCAGGTTTTCTACATGTAGAACTCTGATCAGACAACCATATGTAAGGCAGCTTCCAATCTTACTAGGTACAGATAACACCTTTTGAGAATGTGACATTGTCCATCAAGATGAGGTTGTGAAAGGAGCCAGGTAAGGTCTTAATTCCAGTGACTAAAGCAACCTACTGAAGAAGCAACCTACCAAAGCAACTACAGTTTGGAAAAGCTGACTTCAGAATACAGGAACATTCCGTATTTTCTCTGTCACCGTTGCTCTTTTGCATTTTTCAAATGGTTACACCTCATAAAGCATTCATACTGATAGTTTGGAGATGTTCATTAGCTGGTATATAAAAGCAGAGATGTGAGAGCTCTGTGATCAGATACAAACACCACAAAGCCAGCATTTCCCCAGCTGGTTGCAAGATATGCTTCAGTCAGAGGTTGCCTCTTCAGGACGGCAGGAAGCAGCGTCCCATCCACCCACCGGTCAGATCTCTGGCTGTGATATCCTTCAGAAACAGCCAACCCCACTGCTACCAAGCTCTCTGTCACAGTTGTCATGAAACAAATAACAAAATGCCATCCCATCTTGACATTTCAGACCAGACAGTCCAGCCTCTACCTCTCTGAAGGTAGATAGGGGGAAATGTTCTTCCTCCTCCCTCCACAGAAATCTGAAACAGCTCTCCTGGCTTTAGGGCAGGGTGGAATAGGGCTATCACATCTGGGTTGCAAACATCTGGATGAATGCTAAAACTCAGCAAAGCCAAGGGTGTTCTGTAACTCTGTGCCATCATCTAGTGGTCACCCCCATTTCTGCAGCCCAGATCCAGTAGACCTACTGCAGAAATCCAGTAAAGGGATTATGGAGAAGAGTGGAAGTGGAATTTTTCTCCATACTAATTTATTTTTCACTTGCAGGGCTCACTGTGCATATGGTTTACCCAGAATGCTCTTTAGTTGTGGATGTTTCCCGCATTTTCCTCTTGCTGCTGCTCATCCACTTCTTCCTCCTCTCCTCTTTTTTACTTTTTAACAAATATTCCATCGTTAAGGCCCAATTTCTTTATTTCGTTTTGGAATCCTTGGGAAGCCTTGTGAAAGGGCAACATTCAAAACAGCTTTCTAGGCATGGCATTTGCCTAAATTCAACATGAGCAGCAATAATGCTATTTAATCATATGATCTTCTCATTATTTTGTCAGGATTAGGGGTGGTATGGAATTTTTTCTTTTCCCTGACTATGAGCTTTCCCTCCTTCTTTAGTATGTAGAGACCAGGTGGTTTTTTTAAAAAAAAGTATCTTGTGTGATTTTCCATCCTATGTAACTTCTCCATGTTGTGAGCCAATTTGTGGTGGCAAAACAGTTTGGCTTGTTCACTGTCAGGTGCCTATGGAAAGGGCCTGCATTAACACACCATTTCCTAGAAGTTTAGCAATCTCTAGATTGATTCTGTGGCCAGTTAAGATAGCGTGATTGCTTTGTTGTCCGTTTGCCACCTCTTCTTTGATTCCAGTCAAACGGTGATATGTTCTAACATGTATTTCCTTCACAGTTTCTTCCCCAATCTAGGTTGCATCACAGTGCTTCAGAGAGGATGGAAAGACACGGCCGTTGTCTTTCCGTTTGCTTCTCTTTTACCCCTTTTGTTAAAGCCAGCACATTTGATTCTGACTGCATTCAAAAATGCACCAGCAAAGATCTGTTTTGTGAATGGTATGTCGCACACTCATTCATTTTTGTTTTTGTTTTCTTTTGTCACTCTGCATGTCCGTAAAAAAAGAAAAGAAAAAAAGACCGGTTCAAGTGGTTGTTTTGTGCAGTGGATATTGGAAATAGCAGTTGAAAAGATAGGCAGAAAAACAGTGTGTATCGTTCCCAGGGCGACACAAATGTGTGCACAAGAAAATTCGATGTATGTAAAAAAGTAGCTTCTACTCCATATAGCAGGCAAGTCCTCTCTAGGTGAAAGAGGGACAGTTCTAGGAATCAAGTCAAATTAGGAAATGTCTAGTGGGAGATGGAAAAAGAGAGAGTGCAAGGCAGACTGCTCTCATCTTGCATACAGCTATTAGAAGCGAACAATCTTCTGCTGATCACAGAAAGCGTATCTCGCTGAATCCAAGAGGTCTTCTCAGACCGTTCTCCATGGTGGTTATTGCCATGCCTGGTCACTCTCTTGAGGTTAACATGTGATATGATACACAGAATATTTCTTTGCCTTTTCCAGTTCAACTAGAGGATCTGTCATGTGGAGCTGCCAGCTCTTCAGACTGGGGATTTGCCATCTGAGGGTGCCAGTTTGCCACAAATCCTTTTCTTAACACTTTCAGTATCATCCATAAATCACTTAATGTACTGTGTGAAAAATGCTGCTTATTTCTATATAAAGTGAAAGGACTAAACTGGGTCAGGTATTATCATCTTGAAGTTACTGGCATATGACTTCCCTGAAGGAAGGCCCCAAACCAACCAAGGCTATGACTAATCTGAGTTAGCTTGATGTTGATTATTACAACTACTGAATTTGTTGTTTTTTATACATTGGAACTCTAATCCAATCAAGGTTAGTTCATGTTCCCCACCCATTTAAATTAAGGTAGCTTTTCTCCTTTCCCTTTGGCTAATTCACCCATTTGGTTTCGGTGCATCTTGATCGTGTTTGTGGGTAGCTGAGTTGGAGTTTACATGCCCAATCAAATAATTGTTCAAGTTGCACAACATTTTCACAAACATTAATATTTCCAATGATTTAGGGGACAGATCAGTAATAGCATATCAACAGACAGCTCAGATGAGAGAAAAGTATCTAGTGACAAAAAGGACCTGGGCATACATTGTCATAATCTGTTTCTCCATAATCTGTTCCTATAAAGCTCATAGGCTGCAAATAGAATCCGAATCCTCTGCATTCAACAATGTATGAAATTAACATTTTCTAATGTGATGCATAGACATTAAGCTGCAACTTCCAAAATTAGACCAGGCTAGCTGGGAATTCTGGGTGCAACCAACAATATACCTAAAAGATGCCAAGTTATAGAAGGCTGAAATAAATCCTCAAAGAGATCATAGTGGTAAAAGTATATTGTTGGCTTTTGTATTTAATAAATTGGTGGATTTTTTGTTTTTGGCCAGGGGAAAAAGCGGTTTCACATGACTCCACAGTCCCTTGTATAACGAGACACGGATTTGCATGAAATACATTTGTGGAAAAGGTTTAAATATTGGCCAGTATTAGTTGGACAAACCCCAGTTTTCATAAGTTCTTGGTTATAGAGGGATACAGGACTTGCTGAAAGGAAAGGCAGGTGCCTGTTCTGCTGAGATCCAGCCCATTCCCATTTCAGTGCACTTAGCCTCATTGGCTACAGGCAAGCGGGACTGAACTGCCCCCCTCCAGGCCTACACCATCTCCAAGCACCAGAGTTCAACAAGCGCATGCACTGAGGGGGTGGGGGTCATGTTTCCCTTCTACCCAACTAAGAGCCAGCTCTTGATATCTTCCTGGAACTGCAAAAACAAGACTCTCAAAGCAGGACACGGAGTGAGTCATAAGTGGTATAGACATGCATTGCAAGGTTAAGAAGTGTCAAACCAGCATGTTCTCACTTCTATTTAAAGAAAAAAGAAACAGAACATAAGACAGGGCTGTCCAATGTGTTTTTGTGCATCACAAGTACAGTGCAATAGAAAGCTGTACCTCCAAACTTTAGAACCCTTCAGTATGACCCAGCGAGCTTGCTTGCCTTCTCTCTCCAAACAAGAGACCAGAATGCAGATTGCATTATTTAGGCACAGCATTATCAACTTGCCATATACACAACTGAAAAGGTAACTCTGAATGCACCAGGATAGATCGGAGAAAAGGCCTTACCTAGAAGCTCCTTTTGATCCTTCATTGGCAGGAATTAGTACAACTTTCAAGTTGCAAACTTATTTACATTCATTTGGAATCAAGTAGCCTCATCAGATTCAGTCGGATGCCAAGAAAAATGTTTAGAATCAGACTGTTCATGAGTTAATGGAAAAACCATCAAATCCTTTTCAGTTTTGACTTTATTACATTGACAGGCAGACATAGCTAAGGTTAATATATTTTAGCTGCAAAAATCCAGACCAGGGAATGGCAGGAAAGATCTACAGAAAGCTCTCCATCATTGCTGCCATCTAGTGGACATGTGGAGTTTGGCAGCCCAGATATGGCAACCTTGCTGTACAGGTCTGGAGGCTGAGTCATGGTAACTGGACTTCTTTTCTTGTTGGTTAGAGATGTTTCGCTACTTGTCCAAGAAGTTTCTTCAGACTGAAGAAGCTGCTTGGACAAGTAGCGAAATATCTCTAACCAACAAGAAAAGAAGTCCAGTTGCCATGACTCAATCTCCAGACAATTCTACCTGGATGACTGAGAATCTTCATAAACTTACTGTACAGGAATCCCAAACAAAGTTTGGGAAGAGCAACCAGGTATAGTCATCCTTTCCACAGGTTTTTCTTTCTCCTTTCACATTTGTCTGTGTGGGATTTTTTTACTTAACAAGACAACTAGTGTAAATTCCAAACCTGCATGGGTCCCTTCCTGGAAAAATGGAGCCGATGTGCCCCCAGGATCTCCAGGGCAGCTCTGATAGACCTCTGCCTTAGAAGGACAGGATCACAACTGCTCCATTCTTCCAGGAAACCCCAAATGTGACTCCAGAATTTACATTATTTCTCCTGTTTTATATTTGTGATTGCTGGCAGCAGAATCACCAGTTATATTTTTATTATATGATTTTTATTACAGGTACATTATTGTTACCATCATAATCATCTATCCTGACACACTTCAATCTAGAAGAGAGCTGAGACTCATTTCACATTAGTATTGATGAACATTGAAAAGTTTCTCCCATTGTCAATAAAATGACCCCTGATGCCAGTATATTCAAGGCACATATTCTCTATTCCAGAAGCATTTTCCTTCATCTTATTTGCCATTGCTGTCCTTGCCCTCATTTGCCTCCACTGCCTCCACTCAAAATCATGTGCTGACTCAGAATAATTGGACTAAGCTGCAATGAACTGAGAGCTGCAATGAATTAAAGCAGGGGTGAAGAAGCCATGGCCATCTCAGCCCAACCTATGTCACAAGTTTGTTGTTGTGGGGAAAATAAGAGGCCAGAGCATTGGGCATGTATGCTGCCTTGGTTGACCAAAAATACAGGTGGGATAAAAATCTAATAAATCAGCAAATAAATCCAATGGCAGCTATGAATTCATAAGGATCACAAAATCATAGATCTGCTCCCTCAGAGGCAGTGCCATACCTTCAAGAAACAACACCAGAGCCAACAGAGAGCTTTGGTGAAAAAAATAGCAACTTTACTTTGCTTGGGCTCAACTTCAGTTTCTTTCTTCCCATCCAGGTCCTTACAGACTCCAGACACCAGGACAAAACTTCAACCACATTGCCAGTGTGGTCTGGGATGATGAAATAGAGTTGGGTATCATCAATATATTGAAAATACTGCACCCTGAATCAGTGAATGACATCTCCCAGTAGCTTCATGTAGATCAGTGTTTTTCAACCTTAGCAACTTTAAGATGTGTGGACTTCAACTCCCAGAATTCCCCAGCCAGCACGGGAATTCTGGGAGTTGAAGTCCACACATCTTAAAGTTGCCAAGTTTGAATGTTGATGGTAAAACGTAGATGGAAGAAAACTGAATCCTGCATTCCACATGTGACTGGCTACCAGGCTGATCTCTCCCCCTTCACAGTCACCAAAGGGTACTGCCCATTGAAGAAGGTAGACCTATTCTAAGACAGTGCCCCCTATGCCCAACTCCCACAGGCAGTCCAGGAGGATACCATAGTTAATGAATGGGGAGGAAAGGTTTTCTGCATTCAGACTAGGCAAAAAAAAAAAAAACCCTAACTCTTATGTGAAAAGAAAAAAAGTTTAATGCCATGAATTACTGAATACTTTAATGTCTTTAATGATATTCCCTTTTTCACTGGGTTGAAGAAACTAAAAATCAGGATATTAGGGCAGTCGCCTATTCTTCTGACTTTCTCTGAAGGATTTTATGACCAATATTGAGTTAATCTTTGTTGGACAACAGGCAGTAAATATTCCCATAGGAGGTGTGCCAGACATTTTTATAGCTACAGGCGCTTACCTCCAGCCTGATATTTGCTCTGCATATATTTTATGTTTTCATAAGAAGCAGCTGTGATAAAGACTTCAGAAAAACAGCCTGAGGACTCACTGAGCTGCAGGGAGATTCCTGAGGCCATTAAACAAAATGTGACACTCAGGGCTCTTCTGTCTTCCTCTCCTACTTAGGGAAGTAGATTTGAACAATTCTTTGAGAGGATGGGGTGTCAACACCCCAACTCATTCCCCACACTACTAATTGCCACTCCAGTCCGTTGACCAGCCCAACGTTTCCTTTTTTTTTTTTTTAGCTGCAACTGTTGGGAGACTGAGCACCTGTCTCCAGGTGTCTCTTCCAGTTTCACCCTGAGATTTATCTGTTATTAACGACATCTCTGTCATTACAGCACTGTGTTATCACAATAACATTCTCTCTCTCTTTTTATGAAGAGGAAGAAGGAAACCGGTGGCCAAGCAAATCAGGAGAGGGTGGAGACAGGACCATCACCAGGATGTAAAGCCAAGGTGAGTAAACTGTCGGGGCAGAGGACAGCACTTTGCTTTTTAAGGCTGTGCCAGGAGACACACTCTAAAACATTAGAACAAAACATACATTTTATTTCATTTCCATTTAATTAAAATGAAATATAGTTAATGATGACTTTCTAGTCATGTATTTCAGAAGTTCCCTTCTTTTATCACATTTAAAAATTATATGCATACACACACACACACCAGCGCGGTATAGTGGTTAAAGTACTGGATTACAAGGGGGAAGACCCAGGTTCTAGTCCTACTTTAAACTCAAAAGTTGACTGAGTGACTTTGGGTGACTGGAAAGTTGAAAAACATCTATCTACCAACCCACACTGGATCTGTGCAGTAAAATACCACTCACAACCTTTTGGGCTGATTAATATGTCTCCATGTCTATGTGTAGTGGGCTGCCAGTTTGTGTGTGTGTGTGTGTGTATGTGTGTGTGTGTTCCATTACATCAGTCATTTTTGGATCAGCAGT
This sequence comes from Liasis olivaceus, assembly GCA_030867105.1. NCBI lineage: Eukaryota > Metazoa > Chordata > Lepidosauria > Squamata > Pythonidae > Liasis > Liasis olivaceus. Next base: position 122,605,140 of record CM061350.1, on the reverse strand, counting down.
GTAAAGCAGAGTGCCCCAAAAGACTAAGAAATAATAAATCAAAGAAATTGAAGACATAAACAAAAAAAAAAAGGAAGCGTAGCTAAACTAGTTATATCATTCATCATACCATTCCATACATTTCTATCCTTGCAAACCATCCTTCCTTCCGCTTCATTCATACAGCTGTGCCTTTTGTTCTTTAAATTTCTATTTTTGAGAACCTTGTCAACTCCGTCCAACCACAATTTTCTTGGTCTTCCCTTTCCTTCCCTCTTCTTTCATAGATTTGCTCTGTAATTAGATCCTCCTTTATCCTTTCTATATGACCATATCACCTCAATAGCCTTCTTCCATATTGCTCATTTGCTTTTGAGTTTAATCCATATTCATGCATCGCCCATGGATTGTTGACCTTCTTTTCTTGTTTTATGCTTCTTAAGAACCCTATCCCACAAATAAATCTAAGGTACTGTAGGTGGAAACAGACTCTAATATACAACCAATTTCACTTTTTTCAACATTTATTCCTTACAACAGACCACATATTACCCAGTGCTTTCTACTGATATTTGCACATCTTAAATATTTTTCATCCAGTTTCCTGTCTTTAGTAAACATTCTGACAAGATGCCCAAATTCATCTATTTGCTCTAGTTTTTCTCTGTTCATATAGAGGTCATTCTATTCCCATACAAATCTCTAAAATACTCTTTCAAGCACTTTTTCACTTCACTTTCACCCCAAATTATTTCATCACTCTTATTTTTAATATTTGATTCTTTTGGAACTCCCTTGCTTAGTCCTCTTTACCCACTTCCAAAACAAGTTTTTTTTTTAATTTCCATCAAACTTGTTCTGCATTTTCTCTGCCTCTTGATCTTAACCATTCCTTGTTCTCTCTGACTATATCCTCTGCAATTACTTTTTTCTGTAGAAATACATTATGCAATATCTTTCTCTCATCTTCATGTTTTGCAGCAATCACATTTTATATGCTTTTTGAGCTCATCTGCAGCTCCTTTCACTTCATCATTTCATCAAGTATCCTTTTTCATATTTCCAGTTAGTACAACTCCACATGGTTTTGTAGCACTGTGTAACATAATTGTTTTCACTATGTTCCGAGCAACTGCCATTCCTTTTTTTCCCTTTATGTCTATTTTTCATTAATTCCATTGGGAGGTTAATCTGCTTTTTAATACGTTTTCATACAATGTTTGCCCATAATGATTTGTTGTAATTCTGCAAATTCTTGGATTCTCTGCTGGTATCTCCTTTTTGAGAATATGTTGTGCTATTTTGCTTGGATCAGTCTAAGTATGAATTCATTCTCAAGCAGTATAGGGAACTAGAGCTACTCTACCTGGGCTGCAAACATCCAGATGACCACTGGATGGCCGCACAGACAGACACAGGGAACTCTGCTCTCTTTTAGTGGTAATCTGGATTTTTGAAGCCTGGATCTGGCTGGCCTAAATGTCTGCCTTCTTCAAAAGTTTATTCTCAGTATGTTTCCGATGCCTTCTTGTAAAAGTGCTCTTCAGAGATTTTGCTAGAAAAGAATCAACTGATACATTATTGTCACCGTTCCTTTGGAGTTAAAAATAATGAAAGGGAGGTAACTTTAAATGACATTAAAGCACAATTGTCTGACACAAGAATGGAGCTTCTAGATAAAGAGTGCTATGATTGATTCAAACAAGCCCAAACTCAGATTCAAACTTATCCTCAGAAAACTCTTCCATTTAGAGCCTAATCTGGGTTTTCTTCCATTAAACCACAACCTCACAGTCAAGATAAATAATAGTAGTAGTAGTAATAGTAGTAGTAGTAGTAGTAGTAGTAGTAGTAATAATAATAATAATAATAATAATAATAATAATAATAATAATATAACAAGCACCTGTCACACAACACCCCAGACTTAACAATTGTCGATAAGAAAGACAAAAAAAGTCTGGATAGTGGACATTGCAATACCTGGAGACACCAGAATAGAAGAGAAATAACTGGAGAAAATCACAAAATATAAAGACCTGCAAATAGAAGTAGAACGACTATGGCAAAAGAAAGCAAAGACAGTGCTAATAATTATAGGTGCCTTAGGTACAATCCCACAACATCTGGAGCACCACTTGAATGCCATCAGCATTGACAAAATCACCATCAGTCAATTGCAAAAGGCAGCTTTACTTGGAACAGCTTACATCCTGTGATGATACCTTTAACACCATCAAACAACATTTGCCTATCCCAGGTCCTTGGGAAGGACTCAATTGGTGGATAAAAATGCCAAATCCAGTCTAAACATCTGGCTGACTGTGCGACCAACCCTAATACAATAAATATGTATGGTACCCAATTCTCACAACTCTGACTGGCTCAGAATACTCAAACAAAAAAATTACAATAAAACATAACAAAAATTAGAAAGATCACAAGCTCGATGAAGTGAGAGGTCTCACTCTCCCTCACCAAAGGCCTGCATGAAGAGCTGGGGTGTCACAGCTCTTCTAAACAACAGCAGAGTGGGGGCCGGTCACAAAAGACAAGATCACAGTCAACAAGACAGAATAGAGAATGGCTAGAGGAGGACTTTTTTCATGTCTCAGGATGGGTTGACAAAAGGCACTGAATCACAAACCAGTTATCCACACAGCCTAGTGCACTGTAATATTAGCAATTGGACTATTTCGGTAAATGGGGCTCGGTTAACCTAATATATTGTGTGAATATAGTCCCTAATTTGTCTATTTGTAACCTTTGTTTATATACAGATAAACTGGACTATAACTCCTATTGTGCCCATCCAACAAGCCACTTAGTTATAAAGGGGCATGTTTACTTGATTCATTAGATTTTCTTCTACCTTTTCTTCAGGATTCTGAGGTGATACACATACAGTAGAACTTGTTCTTCCAGGTTTTTCCCACAACAGCAACTTTCTGATGTTGGTTGGACTAATGAAGAATGACTGGCGCAAACTCCCCTGGGATTTTCCAGGGCTCAGACTGAATTTGAGCTGGGTCTCCCCAGTCCCATCTAACACCTCAACCACTGTACCACACTAGCTCTCAACACATCTGGAAGGCATTGGGTTGAGAGGAATGCTAATGTCTGAAAAGCTGACTATGAATTTTCTGCTGCAGGCAATCACTGAAACATACTCAGAGATCTTGGATTTGTTACTTTAACCCAATTAGTTTAACACAAATTACCTGATAGCATTTTGTAAGAGTAAAATGGGGGGGGGGGGGAGGAGTATGCTTATCATCCCTGCACAACTTGGAAGAAGCTTAGAACAAAAAAAATAAGAGGAAAGATCTTGATTGATTAAATGAAGCCGTTTTTCTGCTAAGAATAACATCAGCCAAGAAGAGAACTTTTTTTTTATTGTGGTGAGTTTTCTTGTTGTTTCTTTTCTCATTTCAGCCCCTCACCCTCATGTATTTTAAAACAATCAGATGAAATTCAGCTTGTGTTTCAGAGCTGTGAATCATGATAGCTGAGCACACTTGATAGGTAATTTAATCATTACTGCCATGAATGAACACAAGGCTCAACTGAGAACCTCAAAAGGTTAGTCTTTCTGAGATAGCTCTGTCCTTTCACTCTTCTGCAGACACAGAGCTTCACCAACTGGCTAGCTGGAGGTGTTATTAAAAATTCAGCAAGAGAAACAAAGGTGTATAAGTGCCAGATCTCCTGTTACTCTTTTCTTCAGATACTTTGACAGACAAAAGGTAGGAAACCTGCTTCATGAATAATGAGTCACATAATACACGCAATGCATTTTTAATGCAACTAAGCAATAACATTAAGGAAGATTATTGCAATCTTCAAATGTTGTACTGAAACAGGCTGGATAATTTGTTAAGATTCTTAGCTAGTTAGATTACTAAACTATTTTCCTCTCATTTTACTTTTTTGAAAGTTCATTCTGCAGCTTCAGTATTTGGGCGTATCTAATTTTGTTGGGCAAATCCATTGCCAGTTTAGTTCACATAAAAATCCTTGGATGAGGCAGCTGAATTTGTAGGCCAGGCTTTTCTAATTTGGTTCCCTCCAAATATGATGGATTACTTTCCTAATGATTCCAGGCTTGGCTGGAAGTTACAAGAATTATATTCCAACACATCTAAAGAACATCAGGTTGGGAAGGCTGCTATAGATTTTGGACATACAGTAAGCTGAGTCATCACCCAAAGAGTTTTCAAAAGGAACTTCCTGATGTTGATCTTCAGGGGTAAAAACTAAAACATAAATTGAAGTACAGAAACAGAGTAAGAAAGAAACATGGTAGTGATGTGAATAGGATTTTGATACATCTTTCTGTTGATCCCAATTTCTATTTTTCTATGCAGACACTGGCTAGATACACCATAGATGGACACCTATGATGGCACATAGGTTTGCTCAATAAACAGTTCCAAGACTTGTTGCAAAAACTGAAACGTAATCTATATCTTCAGAACAGTCATACAATATAGTCTTCCTGGAACTGTACAATGGCAGAATGCTGTCAGATCACCTGACTTAATACTTCCACGCATTGGAAAAATGCCCTTGGCAGTTTAATAGTCATTGCCACTCTAGTACTCTCAGATGTGTTGGACTATAACTCTCATAATCCACAGCCAAAAGCTAGTTCCAGTTCCAAACTGCAGGAGAGTTCTAGGTTAGTGAAAAAGATTTCATCAGTATTTTGTGGAAGATGGTTAAGCTTATGTTGCTAAGTGTCATATAGCAAGAGCATTCAAACGTTCAGTTTCCCACGGGGCAGGTCAATGCTCTCTACTCAAAAGTAAGTTCTACTGAATTCCCAATAGTTTATTTTCCTCCCCAATGGGCATAGGATTGCAGATACTGCACAGAAATAGGGGGGTTATGCGTGAGATCTCCTGAATATACAAGAGACAGAGCAGTTCAAATACTTGAATATGGATTGGGCATGTTTTCTTACAATATTTGTAGAGGACTGTCATAAACATTATGTCCATGTCAGCAAATTTGGTTCAGAATCTTATACCCCTACCCACAGACTATAGATCACACTTTGATTCTATGTGTAGTGTATTATATTCTATGTGCAGTTATTATATTGCCCTACAAAGAAACATTAGAAATGTTATAAATATGCTGTTCTTCCTATATTCTTATGGATGTTAGCCCACTGGAAGTCCATTTAAGATGACAGAACACACCAGGTTAACACTTTTTGTAGAAATAAATACTACGCCTGAGAATCCTCAGTACTTTATTAATTTAAGCTTTACTTGAATAAATATGAATTGATGAACATAAGACACATTGTAGAATCTACACAAAAGACTTTACATTCCTATCTATAAAGTAAAAACAGATTTTTTTTCCTTTCCTCCCTTCCCCTCATGAGGTATGGCCAGGATTAGTTAAGGCAACTCCTTTTGGACCCAAGACTACTTCAGAGCAAACAGTCCCAGATATAGGCAAGGAGGGTTAGAGGCAAATGAGGAATTGTGTATGTGTATTGTGATGTTGTGACATAAACTCCAGCCCTTATTTCTTGTGTGCAATGTCACAACATGACTGTAGAAAGGCAGAACTTGCACCATGCTGTCACAACATATGTTTTGTCATTTTGGCGTCATTGTGATTAGGAATAGACAGCTATGAACTGTCTAGCTATTCAGATCTGACAGGTAGGCTGATCCTTGCCTGTCTGATACCTAACTGCAGAATTTCAATGCCATTTAAGAAGGTAAATCTGTCCCTGTCCCTACCTGTTCTCCTCCCTTTCAATTTAAGGGCAAATCTCAACCGTATCTAGAATTAAGTCCCCGCTTGCTTTATATGTAGTTCTTCCTTTGCAGTTCCTCATGAACAGTTTCCTTCCCAATGCATGCCAAACATACACTATTTGCACGCATATACAATGTGTATACAGAATTACTAGGAGTCTTCCCTAGGTTGATTCAAACTTTTGAAGGACACCATTGAGACACCTTGTGCCTCAGATTCCCAGCTTGATAGTCACTACTGTAGAGTCAATGCCTGGCACAGGGATGCAATGTCAAATAAAACTGAACCCAGACAGTCTTGTGAAACAGAGCATAGGGGTAGTGCTGCAGTCTAGCGCCCTATTTAATATCGGCCCCTAGCCAAGGGCCAAAGGACACATTACCTTATCTACTTTGAGTGCATGTTTCTTTTCCCATTAATTCAAGGCATTCAGTATCCTAATCTGTAAAGGGTGTCATGGGGCTTTAAACCTTTGACCTCAGGTCAATCCCAATGCAGAACAAGAGAGGAGATACACTTGCAATGGGTACTGAAAAAAAGGATCTGTTATTTCAAGACATCTTTTTGCAGGTGTAAATTGGAGGCACCCAATCCCTAATCTCGCCTGGGAACCGCAGCAGGAAATAAGAGGTTAAATCCATCCGTGCTGGTTCCTAGTCCCAGGGCCCTGCACCAGCAATGTTTGTGAGAGGAAGAACATACAGTTTCTAATAAAGACATACAGTATAGACCACATTGTTATCACGTGCATCATGACATCATCCCATAAATGTCACAAATTACATAATTGCTGTATGTAATTACATTATGGCATCATGAGGCACCCAATATTAATTTCCCCCTTGCAGTCACCCATGAAACTGAGGCTGAAGTAGTGGAGAAACTCTCTTCCTCCAAAGAAAAAACATTGCCTCAGCCCCCTGCTAGTGTTCAAGAATCTAATACAAAATTGCCAGGAACAACCCAAGGAAGTGGTCTAGTAGGATCTTCCATTGTAATTCTGAGGAGGCAGACAGTACAAAGATCTGACACTTTACATGTGGTTGGTCGGTGGGTTGTCTAGAAGAGCATCTAAAGTTTTTCCTCTGACTCCCACTGAAGTTTGAGAGGTATTTGACTTCCTTCACCCACTCTAATAGGCTTACTGTATTGTTTTAATAATGGACTATCAAGGAGAAATTCATGGGGTTTCATCTATTTTTTACCCACATTTGAAGCCAATATTTATATGGTTGTGGCAGAAAGATGGAACTGCATCGGTGGCTACAGAATCGATGACACTTAGAGGGCTTCACATCTCCTCTCAGCACTGTAGCACTGAACAGGACCTTTTTGCCAATCATGTGTTTTACAATCACATATTTTCTGCCTTACAGAGATGGAAATACAAGCCAGAAACAGTCTTCAGTTCTCAACTGCTCCATTAACTGTCAATTTAAAATCCCCAGGCAAAAAAATAAAATAATAAAATAATAAAATAATAAAATAATAAAATAATAAAATAATAAAATAATAAAATAAAATAAAATAAAATAAAATAAAATAAAATAATGAAAACATGAAGTTTTAACTCTTAAATGGTACAAAACATAAATCACGCTCTCCTTCATCATACCACTTTGTGTGATTACCATGTGACGTTCAGGCAACCCAGAAAATGAACATTCAGGAAACCAAAGCAGTCTGTGGGATTCACTGAGAAAAATAATTTTCTGGCTCTTAGACACCAGTAGCTTATCCAAATAGGGCCTTTTGTGCTATAAGGTGAGTGAGTGGGAGGGAACAGAAATGTATGTAATTGGTCCAGTGTTTAATTCTAAAGAAAGAGGTGCTTCGCCCCACCCTCTTTAGGCTTGGCGTTTCACTTTCATTCCAAGGCCTTTGAGTTAAATTCTGCAAAACTCTGACCAACTTCCTCTGACTTCCTGTTTAGTGAGAATATGACAGGAAGTGAACCAAAGGATCAGACCAGAGAGACAGAGGCAGGACACGGGCAGCCCACAAGGAGAAAAGGGAAGTTCGTTGACATAGTGTTTTTGTTGTTATTCCAGATTCCACCACGTTCTCATTTCAGACCATGCTGTGTCTCTCGGTGTCTCCGCAAATCCACCTTTCTCTGAAAGCCTTTGCCGCACAGGTCACAGCCAAAAGGCTTGAAGCCAGTGTGCTTCCGACTATGAGTGATCAGGTTTGAACTCTGGCTGAAAGCTTTGCCACACACCTGGCACTTGTGGGGCTTCTCACCTGGGAATGATGAGAAGATGGACACAGAGTTAAACAATACAGCAGCCCTACCAAACTAGCCTAGAAAGTCCAAGAAGACATGCAGGTCAGTCCTAGATATTCTGTCTAGAAACATGAAGGATAACATCTTTCTAGAGAGGAGTATAATTTTAATGGACCCAATTTAATCCAGCAGTTCCTTCAAGGCACAGTAGTCAAACTGACTAGAATTATCAGATCTGGGCTGAAGAATTGAGGATCACTAGATGGAAAAGAAAAAAGAGAAAATGTTTGCTTCATGCCACTTCATGGTCATCTGGAGGTTTGAAGCCCAGATTTGATAGCTCCAACACTGATCTTTCCAGCAATTATGGCTGAGGTGTCATAGACAAGAAGAACAGAATTCTTCAACAGTTTGCTCATCAAAGCTTTCAGCCCTCCTCGGAAAACGTATTCCTGCACTAACATGAGTTTGATCATGTCTTCAGATCTTCGTGAGATTTTGTGCAAGCATGCTCAAAAATCTCACAATTTGGTGATCTCATGCAATTTCAGACATTATAAATCTTTTTTTTTGTTTTAATTGGGTGCCATTTTAAGGAGCACCAAGTGCTATGTGGCTAAGGGCTGCCCTAAAGTAACACTGACAACCTATTTCCCTGAAAGTGTCATAAGAACAATAGACATTCTATAGGAGTCGGCAGGGGCAGGCAAGAGAGGGCAAGTAGCAAAATATGTGTTGTGACATCACAATACAAACCCCATGACTTCTGAACTTGCATCCAACCTCAGTGCATGAGAACAAACATGGAGCTGTGTTTTGACATCACTGCGTGTCATTTTTTTTGGTCATCAGGGTTATCTGCAGGTGCCCATTGCAAGAACTCCCAAATACAAAAAAGATCAGGTTGTACTTATAGCAGCTGTAAGTGCTAATTTAAATTATTCAGGGTGTAGAGTATATTTGTTATGGATCTTTAGTGCAGCCAAAACAGAAAGTTGTAAGTCAGTGGGAAATCCCTGTGAAAAATATTAATTTAAATCTGCAATATCTTGCTTTTTCTGTTTGTCTCCATTATTCATTGCCTTAGTTTCTGTGTTTATCAAAAGAGAAAATGACATTTGAGATTGTGCCTCCTTGTCTATCACCACACACAGCCCTAAAGTTATTTCATTGGAAAAACTAAATAAATAACTTCTGAGCAAACAATGAGACAAAAAAGATCCAGTTAGGTATAGCAGTTAAGGCATCAGGTTAGAAACTGGGAGACTATGAGTTCTAGTCCCACCTTAGGGATAAAGCCATCTGGGTGACCTTGGGCCAGTCACTCTCTCTCAGCCCTGGGAAGGAGGCAAGGGCAAACCACTTCTGAAAAACTTTGCCAAGAAAACTGCAGGGCTTGTCTAGTCAGTTGCCAAAACTGACTCAAAGGCACGCACGCACACACACATACAAAACGAGACTGAAAGTTGCAACCTGCTCATGTTTCACCTAGAAGAGGTTATCATTGTGGCTGTTGGCTGCTGCTGCTTGTGTCAGGCTCCTCCCGCTTACTAAAATGTATGATGGTCTCTTAACAGATTTATATCTGTGCTGCCTATGTTTTTATTTTATTTTATTTATTTTATTTTTATTTCTATGTGATTTTCTTTTATTTAGGGCTGGTCAACGATTAAAATAAAGTCATTTCATTTCATATAGATGCTATCTTTGCAGCTAAGTTTGGGTCTAGCTGTTAGTACAAGATGGCACACTGAGAACCCATCTAAACAGACAAGGATCTGCTTGGTATCTGGACCAGGAAAGGCTCCTATATCATGAGCTCTCATGGGGACTAGTATATATAAACAGATTACATTACAAGGAACATGTTTTAAGTAAGTCAAATCTAATTCTTCTCCTCATCATTCTTAACATTTTCTAAAAGTAAAATGTTTCACTTCAGGAAAATGATATCCTCAATAAATGCTATGCCCTTTTTGTAGAAATAAGATGTGTCCTGGTTTGTCACATATAATACTGAATGTGTGTATGGTCCAGTCTAGGGAATTACATGATTATATGTATGATTACTAGAGCCACGAAGAACGATATCAAATGGTGGTATATAATGGTTGCTATTATAATATGAGGTTGCATTTATGTGGAATAGCTTAACACACAAAGAGAACAATGTCCTTCATACCTGAAAAATGATGAAAACAAATCTTTATGCTGGTGCAGGAACTGCAGTAAAGTTTGGATACCTGGCCTCCACAGGGGCATGTGCCGGTGGGATGCCTTTTCCAAAGCCCTGTTTGCTTGTTACACAAATTCCTGGTTTTTGTTTTTGTTTTTAAATTATCAGTCTCTTGTCTCTTTCCTCCCCACTCATCCAGGATGTGGCTAAAGAGCACACCATGGAACTCATGACACAAAGAGAGACAGAGATCAGGCTTTGGAAATTGACAAAAAGCTGGTGAGGAGTGCCTCTGGCTGAGATCTATTGCTCCAATCTTAATACAAATTCTTCTATCTCTGCCCACCCCATGCAGAACAACCACTTCTACCTCCTGACTCCCAATCACCTGACTGCACATCAGACAAGCCAAAGATGGAGTCCAAAACAGCATGTGCTCCAGATGCTCAAAAAGTTTGTTCAGAGTTGGAGATAAGGGAGAAACAAAGCTGTTTTCTGGGAAGCAGGGGTTGGGGAAGCGTGTGCTGTTCCAGAATTAACCAGAAGCCTATATCCAAAAAGAGCCAGAAGATCAACTGACCCTCGGTCTGCCTTTGAACATATCCACACACACAACAAAGCATGTTTGACAGATGAGTAAAGCTACTGCTCTAGCCATCTGAAAATCACCTTCTCCCCAGCCACATGCCACATTCAGGAGAATCACTGGTGGGTGTTTTTCTTGCTGGCTAGTGACATTTAGTGGGAGAGGAAATAAAGTCAGAGGAATCTACCAATCAGCTTCCTTAACTTGTCCTGCATTAAAACTAGGAGCAAAAATCACTTTGGACCTTGTTACTAAGGCAAAAAAAAGTTCTGCAGTGAGAATAACGCAAAATATACTGGCCTAGTTTTCTGTTGCCTAAATGACTGGAGAAAAGCATTGTAATGTAGCCACATAAAGTCCGTAGAAGTCCATAGAAGCACAGCTCCCACATTTTTTTCACAGCAGGAACAATGGGTGAGATATCAGGTCTGCCACATGAACATTTTGCTAGACAGGCAAAACTGAAGCAGTGACTTCTCCAAGGTCACCTGATAAATTTTGTATCTGATTGGGAATGATTTCTTTAATCATAGGGCCTGCATTTTTGCAAGAATTTTAGGGTGCAGATATCTATAACTTTTCAGTGAATATAGATATGGGAACTGTTATATTATACTACTCCTGCATTTAAAATTTAGCCCTTCTCACTAGCTACTGAAAAACCATAATTTCCTAAAATGAGGGTGAAGAGAGGATCAATCAGCAGATATCTTATATTTCATTAAGTTCCCCCATATTTTGAGTAGTACTAAGAACAATGGAAAAGTTACAATGATTAACATAGTGCCTAAAAACAACATACACCAAATTGCTTTGTTCTGACTGAATAATTATAGGAACAAATCACACCTATTTTATATATTCCCATTTATTTGGCTAAGTCTTATAACCCTCTAGTATAGGATTTCTTCCACTTCAATCAACAACAACAACCCAATAAATTCATTTCTTTCTGAAATGAATTTATACTAGCAGATATGCTGGTTCTAAAATTTTCTACACCCTGACTTATTAGGAACATGCTATGCTTCAATAGATAAATAGATAGATAGGAGATGATGATCATGAAGAGAGAGAGAGAGAGAGTACTAGAAGAAAGGAACTAGCTGGGCTAAATCAATGCCTACCGTATATATTTATCCCACCAGCAAGAAAAGGCAATATATCTATGAAGCCTGAGGAAAATGCAGACTTCACCTGTATGGATGAAAGTGTGCTTCTTCATATCAGACTTCTGGTGGAACCTCTTTCCACAGTACTGGCATGGATAAGGCCGGGTATCTGAGTGGATGAGAAGGTGTGTGGACAAAGTGGAAGATCTCTTGAAGCTCTTCCCACAGATCTTACAGTCAAAGCTACGTTCCTGCAAAAAGAAAACAGACTTTATTGAACTACATAAGACATAGCAATATAACTGGAACATTAATTGTCTCATCCTCACTAATTGATTCACAACATAACAAGTTAATAGAAAGTCCATTTTATGAAACAAATTACTACAGTGTATAATTTTAAAGAACTATCTGACAAAGAGAAGAATCTTGGTGGGAGAAAGGAATAAGAAAGATTATTAATGTTTTGGAATACTTTTGGAAAAATAATTAAACCAAGAGCTAGTGCAGCGTTTCTCAAACTTGGCAACTTTAAAATGTGTGGACTTCAACTCCCAGAATTCCCCAGCCAGCAGCTAGTGGATCATAATCTGGGTCTGGACACATTTCAGAATATTCAGAAAACTCTCCCACCAAGATAGCTTCCTACAAAAAATAATGAATGCCAATAAACGTCTAAAATAAACTAGACAGGCTAGAAGAATCAATCAGCCCTTTTATAAATTTCATTGCCCTAACACATTTCTTCTGCACAGAAATACCTACCACGTACGGGAAAAACCCTGCTTTGGCCTATGCCCAACTGCCTGCAATTCAGCAGTGTTTGCACTGGAAAGAGGAAAAAAATCCAGATGTTCAATAAATGGCAGAAACTTGATTTTTGAACCTTAAAATGCTTCTGCTTTGGAAGAAATGTATCTTTGCCCACACATCACACACCTCTTGGTTTCCATTTGGAAAGTCTGACTTACAGCCCAAGGATATTGCAAACTGCAATAGTGTGAACAGCATGAAGGAACAATAGGCTGGGTTTGCTGTCTGGTGGGATAACTGACTCACCCAGCAAACTGAGGACTGTTAGGGCTCAGAGTCTTTTTGTGTACAGAATTCTCCAAATTCTCTGAATGGAACAGAATGACCAAATGATTGTTTGACTGGTTACTTATTCATTCTAGAAATTCATGGATCATACTTTCATCCCAAAGAAATCTCAGGGCAGTCTACACAGCCATAAAAACCAAATATCTTTGTGCATTGACAGCTACAAAGAAAATTTCTCACCGGTGTCATTTGCATAAGAAGCCAGGAAGGAAGGTGATACCACCATAACCAGATGTTAAAACAAACAAAACACCTGTGAAAGGTGTATAGAAAAAGTATTACTTTCCAATATGATTTGTGCTGTACAACCACTTTTCAACGTTTGATATTAATCATGTGATTTGTCCTTGAATGCAAGATTTTTCTTTTACAGATGAACAAGACACCCTGCCTATACTGTCCTGATCTAGACCAAGCTACCCAAATCTGTAATTTGAAAAGGCCTACAAGCTCCCATTGAAGCAAATGGATACTTGTTTTTCTTATGAAATAGCAGACATGAAAACCCAATTCAGATTAGTTTAAGCCAAACTTTCCATAGCCCATCTTCAGCCTAAATCGAACCATGTTGGATATTTATGGAGAAAACAAGTCTTGTTTTTGAAGCAAGATTAATTATAGTAATTGTAGTTAGGCCTATGTCTACCGATTCACAATCGGTAGAATCTACCGATTCACAATGGAGATCAATCTAATCAAGAACTTCCTTTCTGACAGCAGTCACCTAGATCACAAGCAAATTCTAGCCCTTCATATGGGCTATAACTCTCAATTTCCAGGCAGTATTGTAAAAATTGTACAGTAGTTCTAACACAGAAAGCACCGGATTGTGGAAGACTGTTTACCTATGACCTTGAAGCAAATGTGAAGAAGCTGACCTTCTAGGAACTATCAAATTAGATTGGAAGGTCCGTGATTACACACAAGATGAGAAGCACCTTTAAGTCTCCCTCATGTGACTTAGGCCTGAAGGGAATATCATGGAAGAGAGCAATCTTTACACTAAGCATGTCTGTTAGGCAATGTAAATGCAGGGTATAAAGGATTAAGCTGTATGAGAAAAAGCACTGGCCCATCATCCTTCTAATGCAGTGTTGTCCAAACTTGGCCACTTTAAGATGAGTGGACTTCAACTCCCAACTCTCATGGCTGGCTGGGGAATTCTGGGAGTTGAAGTCCATTCATCTTAAAGTGGCCAAGTTTGGACAACACTGTTCTAATGCAATTAAAAAGCATCTTCAGCAATGTATTATCCTTACTAAATAAACTAAATAAGCGTGCAATTCTCCCTGAATTGAATATTCTTTCCTCATACTTTCGTATGCATCCTTATAAAGAAGAATGGGACCTCTGAAAGGCTCTTATGGGAACGACGAGAAGTGGTAGTGATAAATCAAGCATGAAAAAAGGAATACCATTTTCCAAATTTAGTTTCAAACCGCAAATTCCTCCCAACCCCATTCAGCCACAAAACTTCACTTTTCAGTTTCAAGTTCTGTGATGTTTTAAGAAGGCACCCTCACTCAAATGCCAGTACCATTCCTTTGACTTTCTCCCCTTGTTCAACTGCATTAAGTATAACTGTTTCCTCTCCATGGTTGCTAGCATGGATTTCTGTAAGCAGCTATCATAAAGAAAGTTGCATTTTGTGCTTCCTTCAAAAAGAATCGTATTTAAGTATGTGTTCACTTAAAGAAATAGTTGCAACCAAATTTGAATTTGGGTTAACTTATCACTTATCTTTCATTCCTATCCTGATCCTAAAAAGAATTTTTCCCACAACGCTTAATTTTTATATAATAGAAAGATCTCAGCAGGGTCTTATGAGTGGTACTTGCTTCACACAAACAAGCCCTGTGTGACAACCAAAATACCATATTAGTCCATCTAAAAGCTTTTCACATTTTCTTTGTCTACACAGGCAGATGTGTATGTACTTATACACAAAGCTCATCCACACAACTTCCCTGCCCCAGCTTGAAGCTACTGCACTTAACTTTTTCAGAGGACATGTCCTCACAACAGGGCCTCCATCTCACAGCCCACCCACTGCTGAAGCAGAGTGAAGCCAGTCTAAGGATTCTGGCTGGAAAGTAGTAAAATGGGTGAGGGTTTGGGAAAATGGAAGGAAACACCCCATGCGAGCACCAGTCAGTGTGCTGCAGGACCCCCCTTTCCCACAGGCTCTGGGCTCTGTGCGCCTCTAGCTCATTCTACTGTGTCTGCCAGAGAGACCATGCACCTTTCCTGCGCAGTTACATTATCTCCCTCTTTTTCTGATTAGGTCACGAGCATCAGGAGGCTGATACTCCCACTGATGCCCCCAGACAAATTCCCTCCACCTTCCAGCATGTGCAAGCCTGGTCAACTTCACCTTCTTCCCCAAACCTCATACTCTTTTCTCCTGGGACTTGTCGCTTCACCTTGGCCTCAGGAGCAGACCCGATTGTCCTGGGTCAGCACAGTGGATTGTAAATCACCTAAGTGACAGGAATATGCTGAGTGCAGTGAATGCCTCTAAAGATGGGCTTTAGGAGCCAGAGGTGAGAGAAAAATGCCATCCCATTGCTCCAACTGCCTGGGGAATGCCAGGCACACTGATTTCCCTTCTCTGGCTCTCCCTTGCCTCTCCTAGCAACGCCTGCATCCAAAGCTTTCCCCAGGCCTCTTGTTATTACAGTTCCTGGGAAGAAGAGAATCAATTGCTATGCCATAGCATGGGGATAAATCCATATACTCACATACATATTGGTTGGAATGTTGAGGGATTCTAATGTTTACAGGTCCTCTGATAACTGCATTTGCCATAGAAAAACTAAGGGTTTGGCATAAGGGTTCTTTTATGAAGAGGCCACTGAAGATCAGGCGGATTTTCAAGCAGTGATTATTATTAAGTTTGTTGCCACAGGCTTTGCTCAATCACAGAGAGCAGCTTTGTCCAACCTGGTACTCTTCCGACGTCTTGAGTTAATAAATCTTATTATCTCAAGCAGTTGGTTGGCCCAGAATGTCTCCACCCTACTGCTAATAGAAGTAAAAGATATTCAGCTCATGTGAATATTGGACTAATGTCACTAGTTATGCCACAAATAACAGTAGTATAAACTTCTGGCCTTTATGTGGAAATCTGCCATAGAGTGTATCTTTTAGCAGCCTCCTCTTAGAGAATTGTAACGTAGGAGGGAGCTCTTATTTGACTCTTTAATGGATCTGTTTCCAGTTGGGCTACAACTGTGTAGAGAGGAGTCATTCAGGATTAATGCCCATCTGATCATCCTCATACCCTCTGACACCTGAAGACCCATAGTTCCAAGGATCCATCACCCCCCAGAGCCGCCTTCTCCTGCACTCTCACCTGGGAGTGCACAGCTTTATGCTGCTCCAGGCTAACAGCATGGCCAAATGTCTTGCCACACATTTCACAAGCGAAGGGCCTGGTGCCGCTGTGTGAACGACGAACATGCACCTCTAGGCCATGCGGAGTAGAGAAGTCCTGAGAAACAAAGAATGAAGGAAAACATCAGTGTCCAGGACTAAAGTTCAAAGCAGATTCTGACTCTAGGCTCTTGAAGTTGCCAAACCAAGGATTTCCCTTAGTGATACCACTGAGCTCCAACAAAAGGACAACATGGTTGTAGAAATGCTTCTTGAGAAGTGGTTGCTGTTGACAATTAATGCTGTTATTCTAAGAATTGTATTGTAGCTGTTTTTAAAGGATGGTTACATTCAGGGATTCCCAGTTTAAGCTAGTCTATACAGCCAGGTGACAGTTTTTTTAAAAAAATTACATGTGATCCATAAAACAGATCAATCAGCTAGGTAGTTAAACTGGAAACAATTTTGGATTGCTTTATGAAAAGGGTATTATGACCTTTTGTGATATATAGTATGTGATGAATACAGTAATGAAATGGCTGGTGTGGGTCTTCCGGGCTGTGTGGCCGTGTTCTGGAAGTTTTGTTTCCTAATGTTTTGCCAGCATGCTGGCGAAACATTAGGAAAAAAACTTCCAGAACACGGCCACACAGCCCGGAAGACCCACACCAGCCATCGTATTCCGGCCGTGAAAGCCTTCGACATTACACAGTAATGAAACTTGGCAAAAATCCACTCAGATCAGCAAAAAGCTATTAGTGGTGACTAATGATAATGGCTATATATACTACCCCACAATCAGAATCACAGTACTAGATTTTGGAAAAAATTTTTAATAGGTGTTGGGGAATGAGCTGGATTTCATGTCCTGCTGTGGATTTCCCATAGGCATCTGGCTGATCACTGTGGGAAAAGGAATAGCAGACATGACAGACATCAGAGTCCTTCCTATGGTCTTTAGAGTCACCTCATCAAGTCATGTGACACTCTGACCCCACCTCCCATCAGTTCTTCTGGTCATTGATCTACCTCTGTTTTGACCAGCTCTGCCTGTTGGTTTGCCCATCCTTTGTCTGGCTCTTCCTCTTCAGACTGCACTATCTGTACTGAAAGGGTCTCCAGAATACAGCATAATTCCTACCTTGCTGCATTTGATGCATTTGTAGGAGCCACTGCTGAGCAACAGAGGGCGACAGAGGAGTTCTGACTCCAATTTGATGCTATTTGCACTCTTCTCTGGTTGCAGTCCAGTTGGGGTCTCCACAAAGATTCCAGGGGCTGCTGCTGGCCGCTCAAAGAGTCCAGGAGAGCCAAAGTCACCATAGAGTCCAAGAGCTGAGTTACGCTCTGATGCATACAGAGCAGGCTCAGATCCCCGCTCACAGAAGAGACCACGTTCCAGAGTTGAGCAGGGCCTGCAGTTCTGTACCAAATGTCTCAGTTCAGTATTTCCCAGGCCATTCCATGTGTAGGGTTTCAGGGGCAGGGAGAAGTGGGAAGGTTCATCTAAAGATGGACAGATGGACTGTTCGGAAGCTGGTAAGATACAAATAGTGTAGAGACAATTAATAGGAAGTCCACATAATGCATGCAATCACAAGCCTCCTTCAAGGGAAGGGAAGGGAAGGGAAGGGAAGGGAAGGGAAGGGAAGGGAAGGGAAGGGAAGGGAAGGGAAGGGAAGGGAAGGGAAGGGAAGGGAAGGGAAGGGAAGGGAAGGGAAGGGAAGGGAAGGGAAGGGAAGGGAAGGGAAGACATCTACATTCAAATTGCTTTATCAAAGTTACATTGCAATTTCAGGACAATCACTCTCTCATTTATCTAGTGTTTCAAATGAACACAAAACACTGTCAGAATTAACGTGCAACAAAGAAATTAAACTCCCCTGTAAGCAATAAATAATAATGCTGAACCAGCAATCCTACTTACACATTTAAACAAAAGCTTCATAACAACCACTCATCTAGGTATGAATTCAATGTTTTTCATGAATTTAGTTACTGTTCCTGTAAGTAATAGTGTTATATTTTCCATATGTATTTTGCTTTAGGTGGAGGGGAAAAAGGCTGTTTTCAAAAATATAACTCTGCACTGTCTTTTGTGTAGGATTTTGAGCTTAAAGGGAAATTAATTCTCCACTTGTTCTTTTTCCTGACCCGAAATCAGTGAGATTAATTCTATCATTCTTGGGTCTCATCTCAGAACTGATTGCCTGCATGAACCTTCTTCAGCAACACCTTTGCCCATCTTCTAGGCTGGTGAGTAATTAGCTATATAGATGTGGTATTTTGAAGAGATAATAGCAAAAGTTCTTCCCATTTTGGGATTTAACTAGAAACCGTCTGAGAATTGAGCCAATTGCAGTTGCCTTCAGCATCTTCAGAAACTTTAGGGATTTGAGATTTCCAGGAGGAGATGGGGACAAGCTTTCCAAAGCAGAGCTCCACAAGTAGTTGACAACGTTATTAATATTGAACCCAATGATATAAAGTCTCCAAGTGGGAACTTAATGAAGTGAGCCAAACAACCCACACTTGAGGTTGTCCTTGTAAAAAAAACCTATATCTATCTGCAGCAAAATCAAAAGACATGGACCATGAACATTTTAAGACTGTATCACGCTTTCTTGTTTTTCTGCGCATAGAAAAAGAGAAGGCTGCTGATATTTCCCTCCAACATGCTAGTGGTCAGCTTGCAGCTTGCTTCAATGTTTCCCCTGAAAACAATCAACACGTCACTTGCAGCCTGAACCAGGAAACCTTGACTACCGCACTGCTGATGTTGTAAATTCAGATGCTTGCCTTTTTTGTCTGAATTGACACTTTAAATATATGAGTAAAACTTAATTCCTGGATACATCATGGGCACGTCCATGTAATTTTCTTGGCAACAGTACAGAAGTGATCTGCCATTACCTTGTTCCAGTATTTCCAGGTTTTGTGGGTTTTGTTTTGTTTTGTTTTTCACTTCCCAGTCTAATCCACAGTCCTGGGAATTCTGCTTGGCCTCCCATCCAAGCATTAATCAGGTCCAACCCTGCTTAGCTTTTTCAGATCAGAGAGTGTTGGCTTTACAAATATTACATTATATTTGCACCTGGAATCTGCAAGTTATGCTTTTACACTGAAATAGATATTTTAAATACAACTATTTACCAACTGAATTAATAAAACTGCTTTGTTGTGGGGCTTTTAAAAATCCTCATATTGTATTTTTTTTTAATTTGAGAATTTTATTTAAAAGGTATAGGTGTCAATTAAATTTCAGTTAAAATGAAACAAAAAATGAACAAAACAATATCAAGGCCTGAGAAGGTAAATCTATGTGTATTTTCAAGAAAGCCACTATTTATTCATTTATGCATTCATTCATTCACTCATTCGTTCATTCATTCAATTAAATATTGCAAAACTAAAGGACCAACATCAAGCATAACTTGTATTTCCTGCAATGAGGTATTATTAGAAAATAAAGGTGCTGGTGGATGGCTGCTGGAGCCCAGGGCTTTGCCTTCTGATGTCTATGTTTTGAGATTGTTCACATCCATCATGACAACTATTTTGAGTCCATTGACCTTCCCACAAAGTTTGAGGACCTCTAAGACAGACACTCCAAATGAAATAACAGATAGAAAAATTGAAAGAAATGCAGCAAATATTCACAACTCTATTGTATTTTAAATAATTATTATTATTACACTAGCTAACCAATGAAGATGTAATTGAAGACTATTTCCCCCATAATGTACCAATAAAGCATCTTCTGCAAGTGTGGGATGGAGAAAAAATAACCTTTAAAGAAATTAAGGGATACATTGCATTTCAGCAAAGGAGCAAAAAAATATTATAGGACTGGAGGACAAGGGGATTTAGTAGTCTTTTAAAGTAATTTATCTTTAGATTTGTATTGTCTTCTGAGAAGTATGAAGACGTGCCACTTTTCAATGTTGAGCTTTTATTAGTATCACAGGCAATGAAGTAATAACTTCCATAGCTCAGTAGATATTCCATAATTATCCTGTTCCTATTCTGATAATTTCAGTTGGTGAAAGATTGGTGCCTCATTGAACCAATCAGGAAGTCTTTGAAGATTTATTGGCAGATCTTCCACAAATGTTGTTTTTTATTATTATTATTATTATTATTATTATTATTATTATTATTATTATGTGTTACCGAGGGCAGTGCTACCATAAGAATGGCTGAAGAAATCAGCTTCAGCTTTGGATTTTATGTTTCAATCATCATCAGTGATTTCATTAGTCATTAGAGAGGGCCTGAATCTTTAGTGGCTGGTTTATACTGTATTTGAACTTTTGTGCCCAAACTGTGGGCATGCTCATAAAACAGCCGATGGGTGGGAGCTTGCTCATTCCCAGAATTATTCCCTTGAGGAACATAACCTATTTCAAGGCATGGATTTGCCAGAATGCTACCTGCTTTTCTCTCTATCCAGCTTCCAGTCCTTCAGGATGTTTTCTGCTATTCCTGCTAGCTGCTGGCCTTTGGGTTTTGCTAGACAGGAGGGCATCTTTCCCCTTCCCCACTCCCAACCCCAACAAAATGGGCCTGCAGCTGCTCTCAATTTTGCTTTTCAAAACACACACAGACACATTTGGGTCTAGAGGTGTCGTTTTGCAACAATTCACTTTCCTGTTTTTTTAAGGAAAAGGGTTTTTCGTGTAAAAAGTCAGGCGGTGCAAAAGGCTGACAGACACAAGGAAAAATTCTATGGGGGTCCTGCTAGCCCCAGTGATATTTACCTCCAGGTGACACAACTTCAACAACCTGCCTCACAAAACAACTACACCTTGGGAGGCTCTGAATAAATTCTTCCATATGCATCTAGCCGCTCAGTTTCTCATTTTATTTTTGTGAGGTCAAAAGTTGACACTTGACAACATCCAGCTTGGTTAAACTTTTGATCGCCTCGGTTGGAGGAATAAAGCAACAGATTTACTGTTTTCAGTTTTCGTCACAACGCAGCTTCACAATTAATGGAACTATCCCTTAGAGAAACCGTAACAAAGTGCTTTCCCTCGCTGTACAGTACAGCCGTTTTCAAGATTTCGGGGTTTTTTAAAAAAAAAACCTCTTTCCCCATTTTTGCTGCCTGAGAGATCTCTTACGCTTTTCCTATTCCAGCGGTGAAACTTCTCAACCGGCTCTTGAAAAAGAGGAAGCTTCTTTTTGTAGTTAAAACAAGAAAAGAAAGGAGGGGGGTGGAAACAGAGAGAAAACGGGCGCGAATGGCTCGGCTACGCCAAGCACCGAGCTGCGCTGCTTCCTCCCGGGTCCCACCACATCAAAGGCAGAAAGAGCCAGCCCGAGACGGCGCTTCTCCGGAGAGGTCGCCAGAAGGAGCCGCGCTCGCCGCTGTGGCCTCTTCTGGGCAGGCGAGGAGCGAAAGGAAGGGCATCTGCAAATCAGGTGCGCCCTTTTCTTTCTCCGCTCCCTCTGACTCTCCTTCAAAACGTTGGGCTGCTCAAGCGTCTTCCTGGTGAGGAGCGCGAGCCCGCTGCAAAAGGCCCGCGGGCGCCCTGCGCGCGTCTGCACCTGCGGTTCTGCTTCTCTTCCCAACCTGCCGGGTGATTTCGCCCGGTGAGCCGGGGGGGCGGGGGTTGGGGGGGGGCTCTGATCTAATATAGCGCCGGCAGTTCCAATCGGAATATGCGGCCCCTTCACTCATTTTTCGCCCCAATGTTCCTCAACTTCTCTCCCCTACCTCCATCCCCGCTCCGGTCCCTTTCTTTCTAATTTTAGGAAAGCCACACCCTCGGAACCCTTTCGGGTTAACGCTGTTGAGGACAGCAGGGGAAAACCTCGTTCTCTTTCTCGCGGTCCCAGCGGGACAAGGGGGACACCTTGCCCAAGAAAGCGAAGGACTCCGGGAGTCCGAGGTTCAGCCTCCAGTTCCAGTCAGGCTTCTCTGACAGGAAGTCTCGCTAAACTCAAAGCGATTTACTCCTCAGCAGAAAACCGTGGACTAACCTTTAAACGAGGCCTTTTCGGGGCAAAGAAGGGGATGAGTCCTGGCCCAAATATGGAGGGATCCCCATCCCAATATAATTCACTATTTGAAATGATCAAATGGATCGGTGCTGAGGCGATCAAACTAAGTCGGTTAACGGTAACCACAAGACTTGGGTCCTTCACTTCCACAAATTCAAGAACTACAGAGAAAAAACGTTACAGTACCTGGCCATAGGATACAGTGAAAAGACGGGATAAGCCCTGAAATGATCCCCCTCTCCTTCTCCTCCACCCTCTCCTCTTAAAAGTGCCCTGCATGTACCTCTATGTTTATTTTGTCTCAAAACAGCCCTCCTAGTGGCTTTGTCAGCACGTTATGATGGCTAGCTTAACTACTGTCTTATTCTGAGTTAATCCAATCTTCTTAGGGGCTCGGATCGCCTGCGACTGGCTACTTTGGGTTCATCCGCCGAGGCAACGCGCCCTCCTTCAAAGCACCCTTCCCCCTGCGTCTAGTCCCTACCTGGGGAGGCCGAGGGGGAGGGCGGTCTCCAGAAATCCTCGATCTCGGCGGCCGGATCACACACGCTGCTTTCGCAGCTAGGGGCCGAATCGGAGGTCCTGTCCGCCCCATCGGGCAGTTGAGAATCCGGGGAGAGGCGGTCTTGGGGGGGATCCCGTTCGGGGAGAGCCAGATGCGAAACCGTACTGTCTGTCCAGGGGTGAAAAAAGGAGAAACAACAATTGTTTTTCCTAGGGTGTTGCTGATCCCTGATTTGGAGGGGGCGGCTGCTGAATCAAACGCAGGGAATCTAGGCAGTCCAACCGGGCCCCAATCCATTCCCACGGTTAACGCCGTGAGTCCGATAGACTGAACCGTAAAGAGACCACTCGCGCTGGATTAGCAGGACGCGAGAGATTAAAATGTGGTCGGCCGGTTTGCGGGTCAGCGTCTCTTGCCAACATAGCCAGCAAGTGCACGGGGAGGGAGATCTAGGCGCACGACTCTTCTGTCAGCCGCGTCTGCCAATACCCGGACCTTCCCCAGGATCTCAACCTGCGGGAAACAGATGCCCAGAGGCGACCGTCTTGCGTCTCCCAGGGAGACGGCTGGAGGGGGAGAGTCATCGCGGAGGGGGTCTGGCTCTTACCTGCGCAGATCTGGGCCAAGACGCTCTCCAAGCTGCAGCCATAGTCGCCGTCGGGGGCTCGGGGTTGGTGGTAGCTGTGAGCCTTCTTGCTCTTCACCAGGAACGACCGAGGCATGGTGGGGGGCCTGCGGCTGGCCGCTCCTTCTCTCTCCTCCCCCCGGCTTACTCCTTTCACGCCTCCGGGCCTCTTCGACTGAACAGTCGCAGCCCGCGCTCGTCCCTCTGCGCGCCACCAGCAGCAAAGCTCTCCGACGCCCCAGGAGTGCTGCGAGGGACCTACGCGGAGGGGGAACGAGCCATTGGTCACGGTTCTCGGGGGAAGGCAGAGGGGAGGAGCGCCGGGCCGGGAGGCCGCCCTGCCATCCTCCAGGTGGCATTCACGCAGGTGGCCCGAGACGGACGGGAGAGCGGCAACGACCGCCTGAAGGGCAAAAAGAACCCTTCGCTCTTTCTCAACGCCCCGGTCCCGCTGGCTGGTTCTTTCGGGCGGTGGGCGGGGTGGGGTGGGGAATTCCAGCCTAACAGATAAATAGCTGGCACTAAAAGGCCTCCTCCAGACAGCCTAACCTAGCCTCCCGCATCTCCCTCCCGGCATATTTTTCTTTAATAAAACTAGCAGGGAGGACCGCGCCCTGTCCCCAGATCTGTCTGCCATATTCTGTCCAATACCCTCTGCGCGCGCGCGTCTGTGTGTGTGTTCGCACGTGCATGAGAAAAGCGATTTCAAATGTCAAGGCAGGATTTACTCCAGAAGGGTGAGACTTTCAACTACGTCTAACGTCTCTCTCTCACCCACATACCACACCCAAACGCACATCTCGAACACACGGAAAACTCAGATCCAGAACAGTTGCGATTCTCCGTTTCGCATCTGCAGTGCGCAGCGCGCGCTGTTCCACGGCGGGGATAGTAGAAATAGCGTCCGTCTGCAGCCCTACCCGCTTACCTGAGAGGGCAGGTATACCTGTGTTGGATTCTGTTGGCTACAGCGGTCACCTCATCACTTCAACTCAAAATCAGCCTCAGTTAAAGTACTAGACTTCCGCAGGCGAGTTGCAACTGACTGTCTCTCTCTCTCTCTAGCAGTCCTCTCAAGTTCTCACCGCTCCCGCCCTGCCCTCTTGATTAGGCAAAAGGATTTCTGCCGTTGATGGATATTTCGAGCAAAAGCGCGTGTTTCTAAACACCACGCACAGTCAGAGCGCGCGCAGTTCCCTCAAGAATCATGGGCTCCTTCACATCACTGGACTGGCAAGAGGGGGGCCACGCAGCTTGCAGACAGCTTGAGGCTTACTTCGGGGAAACTCAAAAATACCACCTCCCCCAACCCCCCCCCCCCCCCCCCCCCGCAAAGGAGGTTTAAATCTTTACATTCCGGATCGCAGATAAGAAAAGAGGTTGGTGGGATGGCGATTTCAGTCGGTCAAACGCCATCCTCGATGGGAGGATTCGCTCTTCCATTTTTTTAAGGGAGAAGGTTAAACTGCGAGCCAATCTGAAGAATTCTGGGTAATTCCACCATTTTCACTTCCTAGTTTTAAAGCCAGTTTAACTAATCTCGGGCTTTGCTGGACCAATGAGGCTCCTTTCAATTGCAGGCAAGCGCCAGGACGATTAGGGAATCCGGTGAAAGCTAAGGGAAGATGGGAAACGCCGAATGTCCTGTTTCACCTCAAAGACCACCAAATGATCGCTCACGTTTACCCACGTTCAACTGAAACATGGTTTACCCAATTTACCCAATCTTTTGACTTCACAGGACACTTCTAACCGGCTCGTTTCAATAATGGCTGCTTTTCCTTAACATGTTAAGCTTGTTAATTTTAATCACGCCTAGTTGTTTGTGGTTTAGGTGTTTCGAGTATTTATAGTGCAATGTACTGTGCCAACCCAGAAATTGGTTAAGTCTGTAAGCAGGTTAGCTGCATTTTGCTAAGGCAATCCTAGAAGCACAAAGCGCGCAAGTTGAATTGGCTAGTTAAAATTTGGTTTGTGGCTTAGTATGTCCTTTGAACATACTGATTTGACCTGATGAACTGGTAGGAAGGATACTACCCGTAAGGAATCGGGAAATTATGAAGATGATCATAATGATGATGACATCCTAAATGAATTAATCGTATGTGTCTGCAAGTAAGATTAATTTCACCACTGACTTGGAAGGAAGTCCCACAGAATCCATTGGGGCTTACATATATCTGAGTACGCACACACAGGATTGCACTCCTAACATCTAATGATCTTTCACTGCGATCCTAAGTAGACAGTTTGTCCTGTGGGTATTAGTGGGGCGCCCTTCTCAAAAGAATAAATCAATTTAAATTGAGACGGATTGCTAAACTGACTCTGGGACCAGCAAATCTTTAGCTCCTTTGCATACCACCCCACCCCCCACCCCCCACCCCCCGTGCATGATCCGTCCGAAGATGTGATCGGTGCTTTGGACGGCCTGAATTCTCCGGGGAGAAGAGAAAAAAGTGATAATTTAAAATGTCATGTTAATTCAGTCGGGAGTCTAGCAGGGTGGGGGGCTCTGAAAAGCAAGAGCCACGCAGTAGTCTTGTCGTCTTGTCGCTCCCGTTTTCGTTGCCGGATTTTAGGCACTAAATTATTCCACAAACCGTTGAGGTTTATTCGATTGTGGCTTCTGCCGCTTCACTGAAAGTTGTCCCTATAGTTTCATTGAAGGGTGGGATAGAAACGTAAATTGTAACAATTAATACACTGCAGTGTCATTTATTCTAATGGAGGAGAATGAAGGAAACATTCACCTTCGGTTTTGAAGTCAGGGATTATGAATGGTTATGTCCACTTCTAAACTGCCTTTTTTCTTGCACCTGGCCCAAGAAGCAAATTTCAGGGGCATTTGGAGTTGACACGTCATGCTTTTTCCGTGTACGAGTATTGTATAGGGTCGGGGGATATTCCTTCAGGACCGGTTTAAATTTTAATTTGAAAGTCGATGCAAAAGCTCAGATGGTCCCTGACTTAAGAAAATTGTTATGAATCCGGGAAGGGCGGGGCTGCGCAGAGAAAAGGGTGAATGAATATCCCTCCCCTTCTGTGCCGTCCAGTCCTCTGCTGAAACTCTTCGACTCCGGGGGGGGGGGGTAGAATAGATTTTGGAAGAGCTCCGCATCCCCCCCCAACCCCCCCCAACCCCCCCCCAACCCCCCCCCCCCCACACACACAAAACAGAGTGAATGCTCCCGGTCCATCTTGGCTTTGGGGCGGCCCACAGTGTGTTTAAAGCATCCAGGAAGGATCACCTGCAAGGAAGAAAACCTTGGATTGCAACCTAACGGAGCGATCCTAGTGATAATTTACCTAGCAGTTATTCCAGCTGTATTCAGATGGGTGGGTTCAGATTTGTGTGTTCAGATTTGTCAGGAGGAGATAAATCGTTTTGGGGTAGTTTTTGTTTGTTTTGCCTTCAGATCAATACGGAATACAGTTTCTTTCTTCTCCTCCCCCCCCCTTTTTTTTTGCATCCAGAGCAAATAAAGAGAGATTAGAATGCCCTTTGAAGATAGTAAAGGAGAACGCGCATGCGTTCCCCCAGCAAAGTCAACCCACCTACTGAATTCTGGGTTCACGCATTACTGTACATCAGAAATTAACCAAATGGACTGAGGGTTCTACAACAGCCTGAGCCACCAAGGTTAAAATCAGTAAAGTAGTAAGAATGCATCTACTAGGACTTACCTGATGAAACATGTTGTATGTGACTATAGCGAGTGAGAGGAATGTCTTGCACAAATGCTCCAGGTGTAATTTAACTATAAAGGAAGCGGCTAAAAAGATGCTGGGTGGGGTCACTTAACCTGAACTGAAGGGTCCTGGTAATTACACGTACAGAATCCCATTCTGAAATGTGTTTGTGCCTCTGTGTGTGCATGTTTCCAGCTGGTGAATTTAATTTTAGATAGTTTGTACCCTTAAGTCAACAACGGGTCTTATCCATCAGTGAAATAAATAAATACATATTTAGGTACAATGTATAAGCAGAAAGAAAATGATTCCCTATTCCATCTAAACCAAGAACTGAATCTATTGTTGGGAAAACACCGTCAAAACTACCAGTTGCATGCAGCATCCTATACAGCTGTATAGCCTCGGTACTTGCTTTCGACACCCGAATCCCTCCCCACCTCACATTTAGAGTAATTATTTAAGGGAGTGTCTCTGCCTCTTTAAACAATGGGTGAATTGATTGCTGGTGTCTACCCCCATCTTATTTCTTTATTTTATATCCTGCTTTTCGTTCAGAAGCAAAAAGCTGTGCCTGTAGCACTGGCTCCTCCTATTTTCCCCACAACAACTCCGTAAGGTAGGTTGGGCTGAGAAAGAGTGACTGGCCCAATATCAGCCAGAGGGCTTCCGGGACTGAAGGTGTTTATGGGTTTTATGGAAATGAAATATACCAAGTGAATTCTATTTCTGAAATTAAAAAGGGAAAAGAAGCTGATGGCGTTTGATAAGACTTTAAAATTCAACCAACTGAAATGTTATTACTTGGGAATTCTGACTTTCTTCTAAAGAAATATAGATGGTATCAAACTTCACTTCTAAACTTTACACTTGGAGAATTCCAATACATTCGGCGGGACATTCGTCTGTACTAAGAATTCGCTTCAAGAACTAAGCAGGCGTTGCCTAGGAGGAATGCTGATGGACGGGGCAGACCCTTCTGCTTCCCCCAAATCTTTAAAACTGACGAGACGGAAAAGACACAAGGCTAATTGATTAGGATACCAAGACGTTGGGATAGCTGCACGTGTCCACTCTGCGTGCTTTTATTCCACACCCAGCATCCTTAAAAATAATGGTGCTGCACAGACTTGTTACAGATATTAGAGGAACAGGACAGAAAGAGCATTGCCAACAAGAACAGAAGAGCTAATAAGGCCCCCGTCCATCCACCCGTGACTTCTAAGGGGCTACCACACAACAGCGTGCGCAACGATCAAGCGCGCTTCCCAGCGGAGCGCTCGCGTTCCCTTCGAGGAGGCTTGCTAAGGCGAACTTCCCCCGGGATTGTTCTTGGAGGAGATCTACGTTATTTTAATCAAAAGTCGCAACAGGTGTGTGTGTGTGTGTGTGTGTGTGTGTGTGTGTGTGTGTGTCTGCATACCCAGAACGACACCCAGAGGGCAGAATGCCTGCTGGTCTGCGGGTCTGGAAGGCGCTGGCCGGGCCCCATCGCTTTGCAAGGAAATCGGGCGCGTTCGCCAGCGCTCCAATATTGTGGCTCTTGCCACCGCTTCGGAAGACGGTGGGAGAAAACCGCCCGACCCCCACCTGCCGTCCCATTCATCCTTGAGAAGGAGACGGAGTGGCGGAAAATTGGGAAGCGAAATCAAAGTGCCTTGATAGATTAGCTGCCTTATCTGCCCCGGCCACCTCCCTGCCCTCGGTGGAATCAGTGGAAGAAAACGCGGAGGCGGGCGGGGTATTCCAGAGCAGCGCCAGCTCCGCCTCCTCCCCCGCCCCCACCTGTTTCCCCCTGACGCCGACGGGGCTGTGCAGCAGTCCCCCAAGGTTCAAAGAGTAAAGACGGGCGGGGAGAGCAGGCAGCGCTAGCAATGCTCTCTCCTCCCCAGTGGGTTCGGATCCTGGCCCACTTCGCAGCTGGAGGACGAGTCTCTTCTGGGGTTGCCTTCTAATTCTCTTTTGCGATTTTGGGGGTGTGTAACAGAAGCTCCGGATTAAATGGTCTTAGAAGGTTCCTTAGGCTGATTCAGATCTCTGTTCAGCTCGGAGCTTGGTTATTCTCAGGCTATTTATATCCTTCAGCTCCCCATTAGTAAACATAAATTATGTATAGTATATGCTCACCCAAAAGGTTGATTTGAGATAAGGGAGATATATATCTGCCTGAGATTCACGCACGATTCTTAAAACATTCACACACAAAATAAGCCCCGCTGAGAACCCCTACAAGAGCGGACGCGGGCATTCGGTCAGGTGCAAACATTGGCCCTTAGCTCAGAAGCGACAGCCTAACTGCTCCTCCCCTCCCGTGCACGAGTCTGATATACTCCGGATTCTGTCCTATGAAGTCTCAGACTAGCTTAAAATATGGCCGGGGAAGGGAAGGGAACTTATATTGTCTTTTGAGTTAAACTTAAAAATTAGATTAGAAATATTCAAAATTAGATATTTTAGGAGGTGCTCCCAGCCCCGCTGCCCTCTGTTATTGAACCGTTAGGCGCATTTAAGGACAATTTCACATGAGCAGCTGTTACCGCTATTCAACCTGCGAGTGACAACTATCTTCCGAAATCAGGCATATCCAAGCCAAAGATGTTTATGGTTGAGAACTCGAGATCATTTTCAACGGTTGTATTTAGGATGAAGGAGAGAGACCTTAATGTTTTCCCCAGCGGATAGGAAAGGGGCCAAGGGAAACCCCGCTCTCCCGCGGTTGCCTTTCGGGGTTAATCACAACCACTCTCTGCAAGGCCCGGGCCTTGGTCGCCCGCCCGGTTCGCCCTTAACGCAGGCGAAATCAAGGCTCTCCGTTGAAGCGGAGAGAGATAAGAGTCGTCCGGACGCCCGCCTGGGAAAAATGGCAGTCCCACCCAGCCGGCGTCGGCTTTACACACGCGCGCAAGTCCAAAGGACAGCGGGAGAAGATATTTCAAGGGAAGGAAGCCGCCTCCTCCTTTCTACAGCTTCTCTTTCGGAGTTTCATTCCGTAAATCCGGCTGGCGATCTTCTAACTCACGTGGGAGGGCAATTTCCTCGCAAAGGCCGAGTAGGTTTGAAAACGTCCGAGGGGTATTCACTTTCACTAGCAGTTTCCTACCGAGTCCTTCCTCAACTCAAAAGAGTTTCTTAGTAGAGAACACTGGCTCCCTTACTCTCGACAACGGTCCCCAGATCCGTCCGAATAATCCCGCCCGTGTGGATCATCAAATCTCGGAAGGTTCCCACTGGTGCACCAGACCGCCTGGACACCCGACTTCCCAACCGCTCTGGACCGCCTGTCCTCAGCCGTGGGAAGCCCCTCCGAGCGCGGAACGCGGGGCAAGCCCGGGGACGGAGGCGGCACGGAGCGCCCTTGCCGACCAGCGCTGCGAGATCTTATCCATTCCCGGGAAAAGCTCGCCCTGTCCGCTAGCTCGCTACGCTCGTTGGGTTCTATCTATTTTCCCCAAAGATTTGGAAAGGTGGAAAAGAAGCCGGCGGGGGAAACCGGTGGCGTTGCGTTGACGTTCCTGTCCTCGCCACCTGCCAGTAACCTAAAAGAGGCGGTCTGGTGGGGAAGTCTCCCGGGAAAAGCGGTGGCCCCGCTGCAAATGTACGCTCACGGGCCAGCTGGCTGTGCTTACTCAGTGGGGGAGGGAGGGGCGCATACGTGGGATCGGGGCGCTCTGTACGCGCTCAGCAGTGAGATGTTGGAAAAGGTTCCCAAGTGCGTCATAGACGCCTCGAGGGGCTGAAGTGGAGTGGCCCTGCCCTCGAGGCAGGAAGCCTGGGTGTAAAAGACCCCTTTTGCTCGCCAAGCGGTAAGGCAGACAGACAGCCCAGAGACGGCAAGGAAAAAAAGAGGTGGTTCTTTTACCGTGGGGAAGGACGGTGGAAGGGCGACGGTTTTTCTCCCACGGGGACTTAAATACGTAAAGCTCTCTCCGCTTCCTCCTCCGTCTCCTCCAGACTGAAGAATGGATGTATCTGGGCTAGTCTCTTTTTGGTTCTTTCTCTTTCTTTCTACACACACTTTCTGAGCTCAGCCCCTCAAACCACAAACCTCACTTCCTGAGCGTTAAGGGTGCTTTTGTGCTGAAACACCACTGACATTTGCTTTTTT
Source organism: Liasis olivaceus (assembly GCA_030867105.1). Lineage (NCBI taxonomy): Eukaryota > Metazoa > Chordata > Lepidosauria > Squamata > Pythonidae > Liasis > Liasis olivaceus. The sequence goes on along the minus strand of CM061350.1, from coordinate 122,573,863 downwards.
TCCCCCTCCCCCAACAAAAAATAGCCTTGCCTTCTCCTTCAGTTTTACTCTATCCTTGCCTTTGCTAAGCTTTTTAAAAAAGGGATATGAAGTCACCCAGGACTTAGGAGCAAGGTGTGGGGGGTAGTGGGGATCTGCAATGGCACATGGAAACCCATTTCTAAATCTTTCTGGCGGATGACTGGATTAGCAAAATGGGCTACAGATTGGATGGCTTGAGAAATACATGCAACATATCAACATATCAGAAAAACATCTCAACATATTCCAGATACTAAGATACTGGGTTGGTGTTTCAGTGTTCTGCTTATTTTCCACCTCTACCATATTTATTGATTTAGAGCAACCTTCCCTTATTTTGGATCTCTACTGCCATTGTCTCTAGTTCAAAAATCTGGAGGGCTTTGAAAGAAAGCTGATTTAGAATTGATTAGTGTGAGTTTATGTTTTGTCTGAGATGGGCAGCTATATGTAATAAATAGATAAATAAATAAATATTTAGATCTAATGCCAGTTGAACATTATTTGGCATACTTCCGATGATAAATATAACAGCACATATGAAATGCTTTACTTCCCTTTAACAATTGCTCCAAAGCTGCCTTCTCAACAAGGCTATCTTTACTTATCCGGATAAGGGTGTGCGTTTTTATTATGGATTCTAGACAGGTTGGTGTTATTAAGTATTATCCTTTTACAGCTCAGTTCTATTTATGCTTTATCCCATCTAGTCCCAAGAATGTGCAGTCCAGACACACTCATTGGGTTGGGGTGGGATACACTTGATTGTCACCCAAAGATGTAATCCCACGAACATAAGGAAAAATTAGGTTAGAATCACACTTGAGAATGTTTTTGGCAGCACCCTTATATCTATGTACTTGTCCAGATCTTGTAAAATGTGCTACAGTTAATCAGAAGCAGATGACAGGATAAACAACATTCTGGACCAAGAATTGGTACCTTCTTTAGAACACCTGTGCCCTTAAATTAGAGCTGTGTGGTTCTTCTCAGTGGATACAACTACTATTCCCCCCAAATTCCTTATGGATAAGAAAAAGTTAGATGGTGGGAGGGATATGGATGGGATGTGAACTACATAAAAGGAGACCAATGTTGTATGAGCTTAAAAAATCTTGGACTTTTGTAGAAGAATATGCAAGCCCTCACAGTATAAAGCATTCTTCCAGTATCAAATCAAATGCATTCTTCTGGACTAGTTTGCCCAGTGAAGAATAGAATGTAATTCTGAAGCTAACCTCTGTAAGTGGATTTCAAGCTTCCAGTCCTCAGGAATTCACTGTTTTGGGAAGTGAGACACTTGCAGTAAAGCCTTCCAAAATTATAGTATATTTGCACAAAGTATTAAGTTTGCAGGACCCAGTATATAAAATAGCCCATTTTGGGTTACAGTATAATAGATTGTAATGCATAATGGATAATGAAATATTTTCAGCTAAAATGGTTTAGCTGAAGTGATGGAACTGTACTCCTGAAACATACCATTTCTGGGCTGCAGTCATATAGATGACCACCAGATGGTAGCAAAGAGAGTTTTCTATATCTCTTTGCTATCATCTAGTGGTCCTCTGAATTTTTGCAGCCCAGATACGTATGTCTACTCAAATGGAATCACCTAAAATGGTATTACTGCAACCCTTTTACTGTTTACCTGCAGTCAAATGACCAGAGTTGCTTGGAAATTGCTTTTTCTGGCCCAGCAACCATAAGTATGATATATATTTCTCCTGTGGAGGTGATACTAAAAAGTGTTATAGGGACAGATTGAGCTATATCCATGACATCATTAATGTCATCAACCTCTTGCACACTTAATGATTCTACTAAAATCCTCCATGTCTGCATGACACACACAAAAGGTGCTTAGAGGCTATGATAATAGTAGTAGCAATATCAGTTGCTATTGGACCTTGATAGCAACCACTTAGCAAAGTGGACCACTTTCTATATTTCAGGTATAACCATCTCCACAAAATGGTACCCTGAACCAGATTTCATATGCATTAAGGCAAGGCTTTCTCTCTCCTGGGGGCGGGGAGGGGGCTCAAAAAATGCTATTAAAATTCTAAATAATAGTTCTGCCCCTCCCCTGCCCAGGAAAGATAGATCACTAAAGCCATTTATTGTCCACTAGTAAAATGTTCCTAATTGTGTGCTAGAAAGCAATCAATCTTAGCAAATCATGATTTAAATGGCTGAAGCCCATTTTCTTGTCAATGCAACAGGAGTTACAAGCAGAAAGAATGGAGTGGGACCCCTAGTTTATATTTTCTGGAATTGACAGGCAGGGTTGGGGCTGAAGCCTTTCTGAACTAAGAGACCCTGTCCTGAAAACTTCTCTTCCATGAGAGTGGCTACTCAGTGATGCAGCTTGGGCATCCTGAAGTTCCCATCTGACATTTTATCCCTCCACATATTTAAGACTGGGTTTTGAGATCAAGCCTTTGTGAGTCTTGCTTTAAATCAAGCCTTGTCTACTATTTCCACAGCTGGCTGGTATACCTTGGAAGCCTTGCCTAAACTTGCTATACCATACCTGGTTCTGCCTCTTGGATTAACGAAAAGAACAGTGAGTGATAAAATAGGGAACAAAACATCTTAAAAATTACTCTAGGCCTGCACATTAGGAAGCTTGCAGGCAACAATGGCAGACACAAGCTTGAAGATACTTCCCTTCTGCTGCTAAAAATCAGGCAAGGAATAAGCCAGGTTATCATGGCTCTTCCCTTGAATGCCTTGCATACAGCTCCCAGATCCCCTTCAACATTTGCCACTAACTGTAATATTTTTTGTGGGGAGATGGTGCGATGGCTCCCTTACTACAGTTAATATCATCCTCTCCTGTTTTGTGTGTTTTTTATAGTTTTTATAGTTTTGATGATTGCTTTTATATGTATTTATGGGTTTTTAATTGAGTGTTGTATGCCACCCAAAGTCACTCTTTTGTGAGATGAGTGGCTATATAAATATGATCAATAAATAAAAATAAATAAAAATTTTTTTTTAACATTTCAGAAGGGGGAAATTATTTATTCATTTAATTACGTGAGCAATATTTAATTCTAATTATGTTATTACATTTAAATTTAAATTAAATGAAACCAATGTTGATTACCAGTTTGGTCTAGTGGTTAAGGCACCAGGCTAGAAAGCAGGAGAATGCGAGTTCTAGTCCTGCCTTAGGCATGAAAACTGGCTGGGTGACTTTGGGCCAGCCATTGTCTCTCAGCCCAACTCACCTAACAGGGCTGTTGTTGTGGGGAAAATAGGAGGAGGAAGATGATTAGGTATGTTTGCTGCCTTGAGTTATTTATAAAAATAATAAAGGTGGGATAAAAAAAAATCTTTAAAAAATTGTTCATCCCCCCCACCCCCCATTTGTTACTGAAAGGCCAAGTTTGCACCCCACAACCAAAACAAATTGAACATCCCTACCTTATAGGGCAAGGCTTTCGATACTAAGATCAGCCCATGGCATTTTGCAATTACACACAAAGGCCAAGATGGCTTTTCTCTCCATTTGACATACAGAAGCCAACTTTGAAACAACCTTATTTCATCACTCCTCCTCCATCTGTTAGTGCAGCAAGCAACTTAAGAGAGGGCTAACCAACCTTATTATTTTGGGGGAAACTTATTTTGGGGGAAGGGGGCATGCTGCAATAAACAGGGGTTAACTCAAAATGGCTAAAGCTGTCTCACCCATTGGCGGGTCAGGTTATTTTAGTTTATTTGGGTTTTCTCCTATGGAGGAGGGTAGGTTTTTTTGGTTGGAAATAGTGTCATTAAGCCTCTGTTTCAATGTAGTGCTTCCAACCTCAACATGGAAAAAACTTATTTTCAACCATTTTGATTGGTGGAGGGGAGCCCCTGAAAGAGGGGGGGAATGCTGGATACAGCTCTGAGGCATGACGTTGCCAACCCCTGCTTTAGGAAGTATAACCTAGTGTGTGGCAGCATTCTCCTCCAAGGTAGGCCAAAAAAAAAAAATTCTATTATATACATGTATGGTGGAACGCTGAACTTACCAAGAGGCAGAGTGAAGTAACTCAGCTGAGACCATCTCTATGTTATTTCGTAGGCTGAATCACTGTGGAAAAGTCCCATTTGGAACCTCCACCTCAAGCACAAAGTTTGTGACTTTTCAGGCCACTGATATTTCAAAAGCCTTCCTTTCCTCTCCTTGTTGTCATTATTGCCATTAGTGGCCCAAGAGATGTGTGTGTGTGTGTGTGTGTGTGTGTGTGTGTGTGTGTGAGAGGGAGACTTGCTTCATGAGGACAGGCTCTATCCCACTATGGTAGGGTGGTAGGGCCCATGAAGTTGTTTTTAAAGCAGCTTCTGAGGTGATCAGAGCCAAAAAAATTATTCTAACAACTGATTTCATTCCTGCAATATTTCACTATCTTATTTGATACACTGCCTCCATAATTTTCTACATCTGAATTCTTGAATTCCCCATCATGTATAATATAGAGAGAGAACTGGAGGAGGAAGGGAATTAAAAAGTTGGGGTTAGAATTCAAATGAAATAAAAAAGATAAGATCCACCACGCACTTTCTTGATAAAGAAGGGAAACATATCTGCCTTCTGTCATCCTACTTGCTTGAAGCTTGATGTGGTTCCTCAGTGAGGATTTAAAAAAAAAAGTGAACACCTGCCTCAGAGAGGTATGTTGGGTTCCTACTGTGCCCAAAGCTATGTTGGCTAATTTGTGTGAACCCACCGATAGAGGTAGTTAATGGTTCAGTATGTTGGGTTCATTGAATAAGCCATGGTTAACTTAATCAGCTAACAGGATCACCACTCTGTCATCGCTCTCCCCTCCCCGCAGAGGTTCTGTAGGTTTAGGACAGTGTTGTCCAAACTTGGCCACTTTAAGATGAGTGGACTTCAACTCCCAGAATTCCCCAGCCAGCATGGCTGGCTGGAGAATTCTGGGAGTTGAAGTCCACTCATCTTAAAGTGGCCAAGTTTGGACAACACTGGTTTAGGACTTCTAGAGGGCTGTCTCGACTCAGAGGCTCCTCCCTGGAGAAAACATCACCAGTTGATTTTCTGTAAAGGGGTCCTTGTCTGAGAAGCCTATCGCAGGAGACCAAGCATTTGAGCAGGGTGAGGTGGAGGGAGCAACAGAAAGAGGGGCTGCGGGAGACTGAACCGGATGTTCGTGTGCAGGAGTGACTTTACACGCGAGTATGCCCTGGTGAGAGAACGCGGGCCCACCCCAGAACTCTGCCGCAGCGATGGACGCGGGGTGGTCCCCCTCCCCGCCCGTGAAAGGCATCGCAGTTTTAAAACAATAAATAAATAAATGTCTCCAGGGCTTGAATTAACTGAAGGATGACCATGGCCTCTCCTGATCTCCTAATAGTTTGTTGTGGAAAGCTCTTCTGGGGATAAACACGTCCAGCGACGCGGCTGAAAATACCTCGACCCCTCCCCCCGCCGGTCTCCCAGCTTGCTCATTTCCCTTGGGAACTTAGGTAAGGCTTAAATTTGGAAGAAGTGGGAGGATTTCTCGTTGCCTTCCCCACTTTCCTCGGAGATCGATACATTCAGTGAGGGATTTTTGTCTACTAACAAAACAAGGGGTGGGGTGAACTACCAGTCCCCACAGAAAGAGAAACCACGGTCTATAAAAACTTGGGTCTCCTTTTTCCCTCGCCTTTCCGGGGCTTACAAAGGACACACAATTTGCTAAATCTCCAAAGGTGCCTGTGGTTTGTGCAGCCCAGCCAAAATCAGCAAGACTCTGGAGACAGAAGTGTGTGTGCGTGTGCGTAGCGTATTTCTGTGTGGCGCGTTCTGACTGCTCCCCCCACCTCCCCTTAGCCGAGCTTTGGTTAACTCTGCATGAAATCACACCGCCTGTAAAATTAGCAGAGGGCTCAAAACCGCAGAGTTCACAGAAAAAATACACACCAAGATTTTTTTTCCATTAGCAACACTCGGTTGCTTCCACCGTAGCCAAGCTCAATAAAGGATAGAGGTGATGGGAAACCTTGTCTCACCCCCCAGCACCCCGTCTCCCCCCACTTATAAGAGCACTCCAGGTGCCTTCCAGCAGCAACCGGTCCTTACTAGTGATTTATTTATTTCCACACTAGCGGTTTACTAGCTCGCCCAGCCTTACTGAAGCAAAACTAAGCCTGTCCTCATTCTGTGACAGGCAGGAAGCCAACAGGTAAAGCTGCACCTCTCTGCATCCAGTGAGCCAATGTGATCAAAGGGTTGGACAGAGTCTTATGTTTAATCCACTTTGGGCCAATCATTGCCCGGAATTTGTCCAAACCACTTTGGGCCAATCATTGTCTCTCACCCCAACCCACCTTACAGGGAACCTGAGGGCATGTATATTAAACATGGATGCTATATTGAGCACTCAGGGAAAAGGTGCAACGCAATTGGTGCACAGCGCTTGGAAATTTTTGGCCTGGGAGCAATTCTCATGCTTCAGGCAATAATATAGGTAGACAAAGAGCTGGATTATTCATTTAGGTTTAATCTACAGAACTGCAGCAGAGAACTTTTCATCATCTGTCACTAGATGTAACTGAAGATTTCAAGATTTAAACCTGGCAGTTTCTATATGCCAAATATATGCCATACTGCAAGCTATGGTCCCACTCCATGGGCCTTTTTTCACTGTTTGTGCTATTCATCCATCCCTCATTGAGACAGCATAAAACTATACCAGTGTGACATTTCCAATCCCCATTGCCAATCCTATCATTAAGTCACTTCTCAAATTGTGTGGCTTAATGATGTCATAATTCAGCTCATAACTGTATCATTTGGGCAATGATGGTCATGATATACATATCCTTTTGAAGACACTGTGGCTTGTAATAGACCCCTATGCTCTGTTCCTAGCCCCTCTGATTTCCCTCTAAAGGAGTCCTAACAAATTTGACACACCTTCAGCCCATCCTCACATTTTGTCAGCATAAGGGGGGAAATATGAATTTAACACCAGTACAGAACTATTGAGCTTGTCTGACATGGGCTGGGGATGAGATGAAGGGGACATTGCAGAAAAAAGAGGTTGCAAGGGCATGTTCGTGCCATAAATATGCCAGGGAAGGACAATCAAAAGATTAATCCTTCATCATTGGCCATGCCAGAAAAACTCTGACTTGTGGGATTTATGATAATCACTGTAGATGTTAAAAGCATTACAGCCCTGCCCCCAGAAGATGGCACAGCCCAACCAAATCTTTCACACCAATACTTCTAATTTTATTCTTTTGGGGATTATAGGGAGTGACAATAGAAAAGACTTGCCTACCAGGCACCTTCAAGATGTGTTGGAATACAACTCCCATCACCTCCCAATCATGCTGATGGGGCGGCCGTGCCAATCAAGGGCTGATGGGAATTGTAATATGCCACATCTGGAGGGTACCAGGACTTGAAAAAGCTGCAGTGATATATAATAAATATTTTTGTTAGGGTATTCCATGTCATAGCTCACCCCATGAACCAGGAGTGAGTACATCTCCCTGTGGATTGTTGGTTGAGAATTAAGAATATTTGCTTCTTTCTAAAAATACTTTAGGGACAGGATTCTAAAATAGGATGGAAAATATTCTGGTGAGCATCAGTGTGTCCACAGAGTCTTCCCTTGGTGCCCACTTGGCTTCCTGACCCATCTGAGTTTTTAAAAAAACACCCTTTTAAATAAAGAAAATTAAACGAAAAGCAGAGTTCTCAGAAAACAAAAACGGTGAGTTGCCACAGGCTACTGTTTTGATTGGAAGTGTTGCCTCTTGTCCGTAAAAGAAAAACACAAATGTAAACCTGGGTTTGAGATAACTTCCTGTGTCAGGAAGCAGCAGACAATCTCTCCAGTGGCAGCTATTTTCATTTTAAATTCTAAATATGCCCACCAGCTCAAAAAGATTGCTTACCTTTTTTTTCAAAAGTCGATAGAGAAATTACTTTGTCTGAATGAGCTGTAAGAAAAAGATAAGACACATATAATCCTATATGCTAAAAATTAGGAGTCGAGGAGCAGCTTATAACTTAGCAAATCAAGGACATATTTTATATACAAACACAAAAAACGCAAACCCTTTGGGGTCCTCTGTATGCCCTGCTAACCATTGCTTGGAGGTGCTTCACTTTTTTAGAGGACATGTCCTCATGACATAATCTTTGCCTCATCCCCAGCTCACTGTAGAGGTAGCTGAAGTTCATTTAGTTTTAAAACTGTAGATTTTGTCTTCTCCTGACACAAGTCTTGATGTACAGATTATCTGGGACAGCTCATTCACAATCTTGGTGATTACACAGTCAGGGATGGCATCTGCTGAGCTCCCTACTGGCTAGGTTGAGGCTGCCACAGATAGGCCTTTTCTCCTGGACACTAGTCACTGCCCTCCGTGGCCTGATTTCCACTGAAACATCTGCCTATATAATACCAGATCTGTGCTTTGCAAAGTGCTATTCAGGAATCATGTGAGCTCTTCTACACTGGTACCCTGGTTTTCTGGAAGACCAATAGAACTGTTATTAAACAAGCATTCACTGATCTTTCAAAAGGCCAGCAGAGCTATCTACATAAAGAAAGGAGGGGGGAACTGGTTATTTTAAATTAGAATAGAGATGTACTGGTGGTTCTGTCCCAGATAAGTGCCTTAAAGATTTTTTTACAACACTTCTTGATTAGGGATACTTGGGAGCTGGGCTGAAATTGAGAAGAGTCCTGCCAGTTTCCCCTTCCAGCCCAAGTGAGAGGAAGATGGTAAACTTGTCTACTAATCTTCTGGAAGACTGGTAAACCTCTTCTAAAAGTAGCCCAGCTGACCTTTTTGGGGGGAGGATGACCCTCTCTTCCTCCCTATCAACTTGTTAGATGGGTTATTTTTAGACACAGGTTTGTTGATTTTCCAGAGGCAGTTGCCATAGTGGCAGGTCACCAGTGCAGAACATCTGGCCACCTGTTACTTGGGCAACTTGAAGGGTGCTAAAACCTTCATCCTAGGTATCCACCCTCATTTGCCCAAGCCCATCTTGCTCTACTTTAAGGAGAGCAATTGGGAGTGATTTTTCTCTCTGGATGCTGATGTTGGGTGGGAGAGGAAACATAGCTAGGGAAATTGACCAATCACTGTCCTTAAATTGTCCTACAGTATAGCTGTAAGAAGAAGAGCACCCACAAATCTAATTACTAAAGCAGATTAAAATTTAGCTGCTGGAGCAGTCCAATTTATCCTGGCATATATATTTTTTTCTGATTCAAGGACTAGAGGAATGCATGTTAAAGGAGTTATGAGGAAGGGCCCTTACACTCAGTCTTTAATCTAGTCTCAAAGAAGATTATTGCCTAAGAACGTGGAGAGTGCTGTTAGTCAAAGTGGACATTACTGAATGTGACCAGATTTTCCCAGTCTTGTCCAGCTGTATTAGGGCTACAACTTTCAAAATTTCCTGCTAAGAAACATAGCTAAAAGATCATTGTCCCCATGCTGGCTGAGAATTCTGGGAGTTGAAGTCCACACATCTTAAAGTTGCCAAGGTTGAGAAACATTGCTTTAGATTCAGTTGAAAGTAGGGCTTCTGAACATGTCAGATCTTGCTCAAAAGAGGTATTTTGGAACGTGTGAGAGCACAATTGCAGCTTTTGTCTGTGATTTAGTAAACCAGCTGCATCTGGTTCCAGGATTGTTCAGCTATATTTGAAGTTTCCCTGCAGTAGCCACCCAATTCTCGGTGTTTTAATGAGTTGCAGAGAGTGCCCCATATATTCTGAAGCATTTCCTCCAAAGCAAATCTGAAGCATTACACATCTCTACTATATATTATCTCCCTTACTGGAGGTGGTGCAGTATTCATCTCAGTACCAACTGCTGGAGAACATGAGCAGCGTTTGTTCGCTTATGTCCTACTTGTAGGTTTCACAGATGCATCAGGTTGTCCTCTGTGGAAACAGAAGGCTGATCCAAACTGACCTTTCTCTGATCCAGTGACTATTTTTCATATTTGGCTATATTATCACTTAAAATGACTATATATTGCTTAAAACAAACAAACCATGTTATTTGAAACAAGGAGTGTGTATGTTGTGTGCATGCATGCATGTGAGGGAAACATGCAACAACTTTCCTAGTGCATTTATGGTTTTAACAAACCAAATAAAATTATGTGCACAATCAAAACTGAAACTGTTACCAAAATTATAGAAATATCTGAACTATTGTCCATTCAAGGGGAATAATATTATCTCTTCAAATCAATGGGTTAAAGCCAATCCTGAATATTATTGTAGATCGGTCAGGAATCCATCATTCCCAAAATGTTATTGGGGAGCTGAAGAACCCATATAAACTTCCAACTTTCCTTGCTAGTGATCTTTAGGGAAGCCAAGCTCTTGTATGGTAGTACAGGTAGTCCCTGGGTTAAGAACACCCGGTTTAAGGATAACCCATAGTTAAGAACGGGGCCTGTTGTTGCCAAATTCAAGTAAAATACACAATAATTTGAGTTAAATACACAATGGTTTGAGTTCATTGCACAATACTACTTATACAGTATTGTACAATAATACTGTTCTGGCTTATATACAAATTTGACTTAAGGACAGACCTTAAGAAACTCGTTCTTAAACTGGGAACTACCTATATCCTGCCCTTTTGGCATAATCACAGAGCCTGCTTTGTGATCCTGTCTAGATAGTGAAATAGATGGTCTATGTGGATGAGCAGTTGACAGTGTAGATGGGCTAATGAATAGTCAATAGCATGGATTTCCTGCCCTTCCTCCTTAAAATAGAGGCCTCTCCCATACACCAGTATTACTTAAGTGGATGAATTTACCAGTGACAATCAAAGCAGATCTGGACATGAATATGCCTGTCCAGCAAAGGGGAAGGGAGCGGAAGCACTAACACTGTAGTGCTGTGGTAGCTTGAGAAAGCCTAGTGGGGTAAGGCACTTAAATCAGAAGAAGCCAGTCTTTTTTCACCTGGGGGCTGCACTTTGGGGGGTGGGGTTGCCCTGCCTGGGAATTCATAGCAGAGTCACTACTGATGTTACAAAAGTCATAACTGCCAGCATCTCCTTTAATCAAATGCCTTTTCATAGGAGTGTGTGATATTGTGTGGCACAAATCATCCAGTAAAAAGACTGAACCTTTAAGGATTGTCAAAGGGTGCAGCATGTGTACCCACACACCTTTACTCCTTCAAATCTGGATCTCTGCACAGTCCTAGAAGTGAGTAGCTTCCTCCTGTTACTTTGCTACCTTTGAATTCATCTCTGAGAGTCTCAGAGATAGCAACCTGGGTTATAACTTAGTTGCTGCTAAATTCATGGGACGGTTTTAGACTGTAAAATGACGGCACCCTGGACAGAGGTAAAATGGTTTGGTTTATACAAACCTATCAATCAACAAATCAGTGGTTTAAAAACCTAAGTACCTTGTCAGAATCTCAGGCCCTTACACTTTGGCTGAGACAGATCTGGGATTTCTGCTTGTGGAGTCAGTTTGTTGAGGACAGAACAAGGCCATAATCTAGAGTTCTAAGAATAGGCAGAAACGCATGAGTTTATTGTGACAATGCTAGAAATAAGAGTGTTTGTGGATACAAAGAATTCTAGAACAATTAGATGTCAGAGAGGGAGGACAAAATGTTATTAGAAGGATTTAGAATAGCAGCCAGACATCATGTCTTTGGATAATGTTTATAGCCAATTACAAACCTAGTAGCATCCATCTGTGCCTCTGCTTCCCCCCACCCCCCAATGCTGCTACACTACAGTCCACAGCAGCCCCAGACATTTGCAGCCGGTAATGAAGGCTGGTAGATGTTGTTCAACAACATCTGAAAAATCACAGATGTCCCATCTCTGGATCACATTAATAATGTTTCTAGATATTCTGTGGAAATAGAATACAGCAGTTGTCTCCTCCTTTGATTAGCAAACTATCATTAAAAAAAGTATTCAAAAGAAGACAAAGCCAGCTGTGCCAGAAACCCTCAAGAGTATATTTTAGACCTATGGCTTTTCAACTCTGCAATATGATGACTAGAATTTTGAAGAATGGATCACTTGCCTTCACTGAAATCATATGTCTGTTCAGTTCACCTTTCTTGGTAATAATGCCCCCATTATGGAAGGTATTTTCAGAGGATTTACCTGGCCCCCAATCTGGATGTATGCAAATTGTAACACTGAATTTTTCTTTAATATTATATTTGTGTTCTGTTCTGTGATTATTACGTTTTTATGTTTCATTTGGTGAGATGTTCAGAACATTGTTATGGACAATCTAAAAATGTTACTAGGAAACATGCATTGTTTCCTTCAGCAGAAGCTCACAAGCAGGGATGATAGGTGGTCATTTTCCATTTATCTGGTCCCCAGAGGTAGACAGCTTCTGGATGTGTAGGTTTCATCTAAATATTATCCCCAAGACCAACGTATAGATTAGATGTTCTTTGAATAGCATGTGACAGCTATGTGAACACAGACTCTAGGGATATAATTTGATTGTGTGTGTGTGCCTTCAAGTTAGTGTTGACTCCTGGCGACTGCCTGGACAAGTCCTTGCAGTTTTCTCGGCAAGATTTCAGAAGTGGTTTGCCATTGCCTCCTTCCTAGGGCTGAGAGAAAGTGACTGGCCCAAGGTCACACAGCTGGCTTTGTGCCTAATGTGGGACTAGAACTCACGGTCTCCCAGTTTTTGGCCTGATGCCTTTTGTCCCCCTTGGATTCAATAGTAATTAGTATATTGTATAAGAGTGCAAATTTAATAACTTCTTTTGACATACTATCTCATTTATTTAAGGTACTTCTATACATGCATTAACCAAAGTTCTCTGGTTATTGAAACACTCAAATCAAACCAAATTAAATCAAATTAAATCAAATCAATGGTCTTATTTAAGATTCTCCCTTTTTATATATACTTTTAATGTTTAATTTATATATCTTTTATATCTTCTAGCTTTTTATATTTTTTTATATTTTTAGTTTTGCTCTTGATGTATCCTTTATGTTTTTTAATGACTCTAGCCAACCCTCCTTATGTTGGTCTATGATCGTAATAAAAAATTGATTTGATATTAAAACAATATTTCTAAAAGTATAAACAACTTAAAACACTTTTTCTAAAAGCATAACAAAAAAAGCAATAAAATTGAAAACACTAAACTGCGATTAATAAATTGACAATTAGGAAAGCTATAAAGAAATCCAGTATTCCAGTGGGCAGCAGGCATGTAAAATCAAGCTCAGTAATAGTGATTATTAATGTAGATAAAGAAAGAGGAGTAAGATGCCTAATTCTGGGAAATATAATTCATAATTGGTTTGTCTCCCTAGTGAGTTTATTTTCATCCAGTAACAAACATGGTGGAAAAAAAGTATTACTTGTGTCAGATGTTTAATAGAATTGGCAATTTATAGAAGGAGAGGCATTGAAAGTTAAGTCTCTATTATTTATATTTCGAAATTAACTGAATATTTCAGCTAATCATTTTAGTAGTGACTACCATAATCATTATCTGGCTGAATACCAAGTCAGAGATGTAAACTATATATAAACAGAATTAACAGTTTTCTTTTGCATCATTTGGAACTAGTTCAGGGCAGAAAGCTACCTGCTAGAAATCTTTACAAACATATGCGTACATACAGTATTTGTAAGAGCTCCAGTGTGACTATATTATTAAAGCACTATAAAAAATTAGAAGGTAAGGATAGCAAATGCTTTCATCTGCAGCGTAAAGTCAGATATAGCACAGATTTCTAACACACCCACAAACACACACTAATCTAAAATTGTAATTCAAGTATAAGCATTTATGTAACACTTCAACTTGCCTCCAATCTGATTTCATGTTACAAGAAACATGTTTGCTTTGGTAAGAGGAATATGCCAATACATTTGACCTATTCATACCGTTTCTTAGCAAATCACAGGATGAAGTAGATGTATCACATTGCCATTACTGATGAGGTTGCTGGACTAGGTATTTCTCTGCTCTTCCACAAAACTGAATAGGTAAGAACAGCATTAGTGAGAGACAGTCACGGTACACTGTAATACCATACACTGAAGTTATAGAGAATATACTTCATATACTTACATATGAAGTAAGAACACATGTCCCTTTAATACAGATGCTTTTCTGTTCATACAGCATGTAGCTATTTACCTTCTCACTTGGTTATTACGAATCAAGCTCCTTACCTATCAGCTTGCAACTTAGGCACAGTAAGATATTGCAAAAGAGATTGGGCTATTTCAGAGAGTAGCAGCTGTATCTTCACTTCTGTTCTCCTACTCCAGCATGCGTGGTCCAATTCAACCAGAGTTTTAACATTGGTTTCCACCTGCATTTCTGTGCCTGATGTTGTCGATGACCACTGGGGATGGGATTGATTTTATTTGATATTGTGTTGCGGGAAGGAGCATCTCATACCAGGCTGCTGTTCTTGGAGGCAATCCTGGGCTTTGATCTGTACTAGTATCTATTGATTTTTATTTGCATTTAGTGCTGGGTATACCTCTGTCACTTGCATACTGCTGGCTGCAAACACTGACAAGATCAAAATATGCAAGAAAAGAAATAGTAAGCTAACGAAATTAGGTCATGAAATAAGGGAGAGGAGGAGGAGAATCTAGTTTCACCAGTGGGGCAATAGATATTGAAATCTACCACCCAGCATGGCTTTAGTCAATCAAGCTTTCACATGTTTTTTTTAGTAAGATAGAGAAGTTGTAGTTTAGATATTAACAGTTGGACATACTGATCAGTTTGGGCACATGTGGGCCAGCATTTTATAAGCACAACTGAAGCCATGTTCTACCCTAGTTTACCCTAGAATGCACCTGACTCTATACAAGTTAGGAACTCTGGTATGGAGACCACCTTGCAAGCCAACATACTGGGGACTGGATCTCACTAGCTAGGAAATACTCACACATATTCTTCTGAACACATTTGCAATCTGTAGTTGCTGTGGTCAAAGCAAGTGAAAAGGTAAGTGGGCTTAGAAAGCAGTCAGAAAACATGCCAACTGTAGGGTGCCTGAGCATATGGCTCTGTCATAGAATACTCACCATAGTTGTTCCTGTCCTGATACTTCTTTATTTCAGCAAAGATATAACACATGAGGCTTAGTCACAGGAGTGTCATCCCTCCTTCCTCACACTTGTTTGTTGTTACCAAATATGACTGTGGGAAACTACAATTTAGAGTAGAAAAGTTCAAGGTGAGCAAGCACTTAACTTCTCATGAACCTTTTTTCCTGCTTTCCCCTACTGCCCACTGGTACCTTCTGTTGAACAGAAAAACATGCAGCCTTTCCTCTGATAGATGAAAAGTAACTGGGGAGAGGAGGAAGGAAAAGGAGAAGAAGTGAGTGGATTGGAGAAAATGGTTCAAAGAGAGAGTGATGCAGTTTCTCACACTTTGGTTAATTTCTGCTCCAGATTGCAACTTAAAACTGAAGTCAGATAGGATCATGTATAGTGTGACCCTGACTGGTTCATGCAGAGAAAACGACTTCAGGTTCCCACTCGTAGCACCTGGGCAATCTGTCGGTTGCTGCAAGATCATTACACTTCACTGTTCAATGTGTTTTATGGCCAACTTTCAACTGAATTTCTCATGCCACGGACTGAAGAGCTTTGCTTGTGCAAAAACCTGCAGCTGGTACTACTAACGACAGACATACAGATCCTTTCTAGAGAAGCTCAGCTGCCTGAGACCAGGTGCTGAGAGTCACAGCTGCTTATAGTTGGATTCCCACCGGGGAAGATAAAGCAGATGCAATCTACAAAGAAAAGTGAGCGAAATGGGTGTGTATGTGTGTAAATATACATACATATGGCTCTGGTTTTGCAAACTGCTTTTTACTTTTGAAGACTGAGTACAATGTTCATCCCACAGTCCAGGGAAACATCTTTTGTTGGAGAAATGTAACTTAGATTCCTGTAGGCTGCTAAAAATAGTGTGCCAAGGAAAAACTGAAAGCTAGAGGAGCTCAAAAGGTTGTTTAAGAATTTCCTGGAGACCATCTATTTATGTGGACAAGGCTTCCAGACAAATCTATTTCTTCTCCTGCAATTTTCAGCTAACAAGGTTTCATTGTTTAGTATACCAAAATACTGTTTAGTAGACTAGGTGTTTTGGCTTTTTAAACTGAAACAATCAAAAAGTGCAGTTAAAAAAGATGAATTGACATGCAGTGCAAGGCTTTGCGTTTTTAACCTTATGGCTATCTGAATTTAGTGAGGCTTATGGCAGAGAATTATATAATTTAGATATTTACTTTAGATTTTTAAAAAATGATACAACCGTTAAGCTGCAGGCCACTTGAAGTCTTTATGCAGCTTCCAGTTTACTTACAACCTTCCAGAATGCGTGATGGTAAAATTCTCATACCCCATCTGGTTGTTTGTAAGGGCAAAATGGGTGATTTAAGACAATTCAATGCGTAAAGTACTATTTGCCCTTAAAACCTTGCAGAGACTTATTTAAAATGCAGAAAAACATTATCCCCACCCACTCTGGTGGTATCATATTACCAGCTATGCCCTTTGTGACCATCAGGCAGGGCAAAAAGACTTCATGCAAACCCTGGACTGAAAAAAGTATTTCTTTACAAATTGGAGATAATGCTGCTCAGTAAAGTGACCAGGGCTCCATATCATATCAAATCAAATCTTTATTATGGTCATAGACCAGAGTAAGGATGCTGGAGTACAGTCATTAAAAAAAGCATAAAGCATACATAAAAATAAAAACCTAAAAAAGAAGAGATAGAAGGTAGAAAAGATGTGTAAATTAAAAATTAAACATATATATAAAAAGTGAGAATCTAAAAGAAGGGATAGGAGCATTAGATGGGTGTAGGGGAGCATAAAAAAGTGGAACCCTATATCAAGTTACAAAGCACTTCAATAGGGCAAACTAGGTATTCATTAAATCTAGTTTATAGTATAGGTTGTGGAATCCTTGGGGTTCTCTGAGCTTGGTTCTTTTCTTGCAAACGTTTCATGACGTTACAATTAATTACATTAGGGTAATGCAATGTTTGCAAGAAAAGAACCAAGCTCAGAGAACCCCAAGGATTCCACAGTTCAACCCTGAGCTACACATATTCCCCTCTATTGATAATATAGATTATCATCCAATAAATTTTGAGCACTGCTGCGGGGCTCCATAAGATTCATTCATTCAAGTTCCACCTTGCTTGATCACCGTATTCACTTATAGCTTAGTTCAAGGGATGGAACATTTTGGGGGCTGATGGATATATCTGGGAGTACTGTAACATGGGTGGGCGCTCCCACCAAATGGCTGTCATGAGGGAGAAACTACCTGTTTCCAACATAGCTGCTGTGGACATGGCAAGTTACAGGACATCATTCACCATCAAACAGAGCTGAAGTTGATTTCAACTGCCTTCTCTAGCACCCCAGGATCTTCTCTACCACCCCTTAAACTACTAGTAGATGTTTTCCATAGATATACTTTTGGGCCTTAAGGCTCTGAGGAAAGCTGGAGCTATATAATTACATGCAAATGGGACAGAAACCTTAGAGGCACCAGGGTGGTATCCATAGGTACATATTGTTTCCACCAGCCTTAATAACTAACAATTCAGTATTTCTAGAATCAGGGGAAGTTATTCAATCACACAGGAGACACAGTCTATGAATAATCAAAACTAAAAGGTTTCACCATGGTAGATAATCCTTCAGTGTTTGCAAGAATCTCCAGCTGTTAAAGAGCACGTAGGAAGACTTTGTAGAAGTATGTTTTTTTTTATTCTGTGCTAATTCAGCTGGAAAAGATTGTTCAATGAGGCTTGTTCCCAGGTGAGCAAGCAGAGTTGCAACCTTAATTTTAGAACTCATACCACAGAACTCAAGTATATAATTATAGATACAGCCTGAATTCCCCTCATAAATTGCTTTGTCAGTGTATGTAGGAAAGATCATTTTTGAAAGTTGAAAAAAAGAGAGAAAGTGAATAAAGTAGCAACTGGGAAATCTGCAACTGTTGTCCTTGGAATGAGCCTCTCAAGTATCCCTTCTCCTGATACAGGGGTGGGGAGCAGCCTTTCTCAACCTGGTTGGGAGATGATGGAAGCTGACCAAGACATCTGGAGAGCTCCAAGTTGGGGCAAGCTGACAAATCCATCAGTGACTTTAGTCATTTACTCACTAGTGATTTAGTGTCTTCATAGCATCACCCAGCCATCGCTTAAGTGATATAAACCTGGTCCCCATTACTATTGTTTTGGCACAGTGATACTTGGTGACTGGTAGACTGTGAATTGCTAGTGGGCCAATGACCTTTGTGGCACCAGTTACCATTTCTTCTATTGCCGTGCTATTGAGATTCTCTCAAATCTCTTTTTCCTGGGATTCTCTTTTCATTATATGATCTTTGTGCTTTGCCTAGCTGTTCCAAGGCTAGTTGATTTTCTCCTCTTTATGTTCTGTAATTGTATTTATTGCATGAAGATTTTGGGCTTTCCTCCAGGAGCTCAAGGCGTATACCATACTTCCTCTCGTTTTATTCTCACAACAATGTTGTGAGGCACGGTGGGCTAGATCAAAGTCTCCCAGTGAAATTTATAGGACTGGATCTGAACCTGGGTTTCACAATCCTAAATATAATCCATCCTGATAGTTTAGAACATCATCCAGTCTTGTGGTGGCAAGAGAACAGTAATAATGGCTAAGTGGTGTATCAATTCTATAACTTTTCTTTTGGTAATTTCTTGTAAGATTTCTTCTTTTTCCTCCACTAGCGCTTACTTTCATCAGTTGCTTTCTTTTTGCTTTGACCACATTTGTATTGTTACTTCATATACTAATAACTTTTCAGTTTAAGAGAATGGATTTTTTAAAACAGAAAATTGATTATTTTTAGGAAGAACTTTACTATATATTCTACCATGTTCCACATTTATACTTGTCTTCTGGTTTCTTTCTTCCAAGTTTGTTCTTGTTATTCTTGTGCAACATTAGTTTACATGTGTATTTTTAAAGTACTTTATTTTGTATCCTTATTAAGATAAATTAATATTTTACTTTCTGTACTTTCAGTTCTCTCCTTTCTAATTTGGTTTTGTTTTTATAGAATGAAAACTCAATTGTCATATTTTTACAAGCTTTTTGCAGCTACAAATTTATATTTCGCAATACTACTTTCAGATCTTTCACCGTTGATATAAATTAGATATTAATTTATTTAGAGTTCTCTTGGTTTTTCAAGTAATCCTGGTATGCTTTCAATTACACAATTCTTTTACGGTATTTTTTTTAATGGCTCAGCATTCTCATCTTTTTCCTTTCTGTGAGTTTCTCAGGGATGTTATTGTAGTCTTTCTCTTACATCGTTAGCAAATCAATTTGCATATATGCTGAACTATTTTCAGAGTTTCATTCCTTGAATGAGTGAGCTATTTGGTTACTTTACTAAGGCTGAATTTTTCTCCCCTCTAGAATTTAACATTTTTATTTTTTTCCTGATTTTTAAAAAATTTCTACATACAAGCAATATTTAAAGAAAAATGACAATCTAGAATGTAATCAACCAAAACTGCTTCATTCTATTGTTTTCTGCAGTTTTATCATCTTGTCAATGAGTCCTTAAAACCTGTGTTTGAATATATTTCCTGCTTGCTTTTTCAGTCATGTAATTCCTTTGTATTTGTCAGCTTCCTCATTTATTATCATGTTTTCTATATTTATTCAAGTGCCCTCATTCTCTTGTTAATTTACATGCTTCCTCCCATTGACTTTCTCTTGTACAACCTCATCATCAACCTTATTCCTTTTCTGTATCCTACTTTTTTTATAACTGAATCACCCTTACACCACACATCTGATTTTCTTCTGCCAGTGGTTGATCAGGGCCTGTGTTATATTTTAATTTTTGCTCATATTATTATAAGCATGATACTCTTCATATTCAGCTGCTAGTATATCTCATATTAAGATACAAATATTTTAATTGGATAATTGACAATAAAATTATAACCTGCTCGTAATTCAAGGACTTTTCTGAGTGGTTTACAGGAGGCATTTATTGTACAATCCACCCTGCCTCATCTGAAGTTTTTTTTTAAGGAACAGGTATGTCTAGAAACTATCAGTCTTTGATCTTGTACCACTGCTTCTTCCCCTTAACATAGAAAACTGATTAAAGAAGAAAGGCTAGAATAGCTACACAATGTTGTTCACAAACGTCATAGGCAGGGACTTCAAAGGAGCCAATTACAAGGAGGAGGTGAGATAGCTAGGGCAAATATGCAGTTGAAGGGATCAAGATAATTTATAGTATTAATGGGATGCATTATTATTCTCTTAATGATTTGGACAATGTTAACCAAGTTTAAAGCTTAATACAGATATGTAGATTTTGACTAGAAAATGAAGTATCTCTTAACATTACAAATTTCTAATGATGAATTGGAATATATTATTTTTATATTTCAGATTTGTTGTTTATCCACCCATATTTTAGTAACTGTACCTCATCTTCTTTGTATTACCTATTTTTCAAAATATATAATAAAGAAATGGGGAAAAGGGCTCAAGGTATAGTGAGAAGCATGGTCAAGGAAAAAAAAAGGGACATCAAAGCCAGCTGAGTAGTATCTAACACTCTCCCATCTGCAATTATTATGCGTCAATACATATTATCTTCATGTGATAGACATCTCACAGGTTGTATGTTTTTTATTTTTAATTTACTATAAAAAGTTCTTTACCACACTTGAGCAAGCTTATTATGAATGACATTTTTAAGGAAGAGTTAAATGTAATTGTTTAGCATTTGTTAAATCATGAAAAAAGTTTTATTATATAGTTACATATACACAAAGTTAAAATTTCAGTGAACAGCATCATTTCAAACATAATTCAATGGGACATGTACCAGCAGATCATCTGATACACAGAAGTCTGAGAATCAGAATTAGTGTTTTTCTTATTTTTCCCATACATAGTTCCCAATTTTACTTGCTTACACATAATTTCATTTTTCTTTTAAAATGCTAAGACAGTCATGTAACATTTACACATCCCATACAAAATTCAATATACATTTTATGTAGGAGTTATACAAATATATACAAAATAGATATTATTTGTAGTTAACGTATTTGATCAGATTCATTAGCAACATGTCAAAAACAAATGCACATAATGTTGACAAAAGTTTTCAATCCTTTAGAATGAAGTGTGACCATTAATTATATAAAATAGGACAAATAGAGGCTTTAGATTGGAAACTCTGTTAGTCTCCAGTAGTTGAAATTATCTTAATTAAAAATAAGACACTCAAGATAATCAGATATTTCATATCTGATATTTCTAGCTTGCACACATCCATCTTGATTGCAATTTTTTATGGAACATATTTGTTCACAGAGCATTAAACTATTGCACAAGAACAGTTCCTTCTGAAGAGTAAAGATTTTCCATATTTATGAACAGCAGCTATGATTCTTGAGAAGGCAACAATCATGAATGCACATCTTCTAGCATGAGAAACTTACAAGGAATAGTAATTAATACTGTTAGAGTTGTCATCCATCCAATCTCTTTCCAGTCTACTTTATGGCAATAATGTCAGAGAAAGATTTGGCAAATGCAGACGGAGATAGGCTGTGGCATCAGATAAGATGCAAGTGCCAGTCAATTTGAGTGCTTAATGCTAATTCACTTGATTATGGAATAAGCTCTTAGAGAATGAAAGCCAAACCTTTTCACAGTGATCACACCGTAGTAGAATAAGACTCCATTCTTTTTTTATTTTTTTCCTTCTGAGTAATTGTGCTCAGTGGTTCAGTGTTTTCAGTATCACTGTCACTACTGTCTACCACTGTTGGATTCAGGTCCATTTGACCAGTTCTCTTGTGCAAATGAAAATGGATCCCAGGTTCTTGAATGTGATTGGATATAAAATCTTCATCTGAAGAATGTAGTGACTCATCATCTCCTATCAAATGGTTCACAATGTGAATCCCATCAAAAGTGTTTGTGCCTGGAAAGGTTCTCTTGCTTTTTAGGCATCTGATCTGTTAAAAGAAAAAAGACATTTAAAAGAATTAGAGAACAGGTCCTTTGTGCTCTTGAAATGAGAGCACTTCCATTTATGGACAAATCACTTCTCTTTTGAACTATGGCTGCAATTGCAAGATCAGGAGTAGAGTTTCAGTGTACTCAAATCATTGCTCATCCAGTTTTAGAAGAATTTGAAACAAATGAAGGTATTATATGTATGCAAACTGGTCCTGAATTACTTTTGACTAATGATAGCTTTGAACAAAATATTCCAATTATATTTTAAACATCTTTAATTAGACTTTTGGGGCACTGGTCTTTCTGAAATTGTTTATTACTGAATTGAATTTCAGTCTCATAATTCAAGTCACATGTGAATTATTTATAGTATTAAGTAATATGAAAATCAAATTTGAGCTATACAAAAAACCTATAGAAAAGAGCACAAAATTTTATAGACCTAGGATTGCATTTTGTCTTTGGTGCATCACAGTCTGATTCCCAAAAGCATCTGGAAGGTTCAGGACAAAAACCAATTGTGATTTCATTTACATTTAATTAAAAATGAATTTAGTTACACTAAAGATTACTAATTGACAATAATTTTGGTAGCCTTGGGGACCTCAGATTGTGTATCTTTTATATAACTGTTTTGTTCTGTTTTGCACTGTTCTGCAAATGTTTCCTCCTCACACCTTGACCTAACTAAAACCCATTATTTATGTCTTGATCAGCTGGGAACGTAAACATGACAACATTCATTTAGAATTGATGTTAGAATATTGTAAGAACTTCTGTTGACATTATTTAAAATAAAATAATGTACTTTGTCCTTTCCACTATGTAAAATTAAACTCTGCTTTTGAAAAATTCTATTAAAAGTACAGACATGTAATTTAATGTAAAACTATTATTTAATGAGCTGGTATAAAATATTTACAGCTTGATGGTACTGTGTTGATGACAAGAATAAGCTGTGTCCTAGAGATTTCTAAGCCCATTTTGCTAGCTTGATTCTAACAAGTGTTTCAGTGCAAGTATACAGATACACTTTTCCTAAAGAGCTATGCCAAAAGAACCACTAACTAGATTTAAAATGAAAAGGGTACATGCTCAATCCCTCATGCATAGTGCCTTAAATAAGATGTTGAACCATACACGTTGAGGAACCACTGAAAACATGCTTCAGATGTTAAGACCATAACATAAATTGCAACAGTCTTTGTATGTAAAAGTTCAGAATTGCAGGATGCTCAGAATAAAACATTTAGCAAGATGTCCCATTTTAAGATTCTTTGCTAAATAATATAATTAGTAGGACACCCCATTATAATTAGAAATTATTTTTGACAAAAGCCAGGAGCCTTGCCCAAATTGTAGATACTCCACAAGCAAGACTGCATTTTAAAATTCTGATTCTGTGTATCAAAAAATGGTAGAAGCCAGAATTTAGGAACTTCAGTCTTCTAGACACTACGGGAATCAAATTTCATCAGCTCCAGAGCCAATGGGAAGTTGCAATTCAGTAAGATCTGAAAAGCCATGTGTTATCCATCTCTATTTAGGCATTATCAAACTGGCTTGGAAACTAATTCCAAAAACATATTGTGAAGTTTTTTTTAAACATGAAAATAGAAACATCCACCCACATGCAAGTGACCTACAAACTATCTCAATGTCATGTAATATTGAAAGGGAATAGAAATTTTTTAAGAAAACTTTTGACTATTTCTTCTGCAGATATTTTTGCTAAAGTCAAATTAACCTGCATATACAATATTTAGGCAGAGTAAATACTGATCATTCTGCATTCTGCATACAACAGTGAAGCTGAAAGGAACGGCAGCATCGGCCACACCCTACTTGGTTTCAGTTACTGCACTGCAGACTGGAAATTATCCTGAAACAAGAAATAAAGCAGGAAGTGTGTGACAGATTCTCAAGCTGACCGGATGCTGAGGGTTAACATGTCTTTAAAAAGTCCTATTGGTTTCAGATCTTTTAAATGTTAATTGTGGCTTAACAGATGGACATGGAAGTCATCCTTTCCAGGATAGTAAAGCACACTAGGAGTTCATCTTAAGGTAACAATGGGCAGGAAAAGTTACCCCACTCCGGAGAAAGCATGGCAACAGAGTGGAAATGTTTTCTCAACCCACAGCTAAAGAAACATATTTTATAGATTTGCTTGCAGAAAGGGAACAGGACAGTGAACCAGAATTGGAAGAAGGCCACGCTTTTAAAAAACTATTTGGAAGAAATGTGGGCTGTGGAATAACTAGGGAAGAACATTCTGATTATTTCAGAAAACTACTATTGGAAAGAACTGTTGTTCTTGCAGTGCTAGCATAAATCTGAATTCCCCACCTAAAACTGATGGGTAGACAGATTCTAAGTGTAATGGAACATACACTTTTGTATGTTTGGAATAAAAGGGATGATCCAGTCTATGTAGATAAGGAACAGAAAGATTAATCAGTAAAGTGTCCTTCTAGTTGAGCTTAATTCCGGGTGACTTCATAAACATGTCCATGTAGTTTTCCTGGCAACAGTATGGAACTGGTTTGCCACTGCTTCTACCAGATTTTTTTTTTAGCTTCCCAATCTAGCCTCTAGCACTGGGATTCTATGATGGTCTCCAATAGTAACCAGGTCTGATCCTACTTAGCTTTTTGAGATCAGCCAAAGTTCACTAGATGCTGCCACCTAGCTGGACTGAGTGTCCTAAAGTTAAGTATTAGAAAGGTAGACCACTAAAACCACAGACTATTACCCCAACTACCTTTAGCTTAAACAGCATTAACAGTAATGAGAACTGATTTCCCTACCAATATCTCCAGTCACCTTGGAAAAGGCAGAATTAAGAAGCGAACCAAAGGACCCACACTTAAGAGGCTCCTGCCACACTGAATCTGATTATCTTCTTGAGAACACAACATAGCCATGCTTCAAAAGACAGAAATTCATATCACTTGAACTTTTTCACAACATGCTCTTACCTGTGGTTGACTGTCACACCCAAACATAAGCAAGAAGAAAAAGACAGCAGAGAAAAAAATAGAAGTATTAAACCATTTTAATCTAAATTTTAAATGCAGCAAATGAAGGCAGCCCTTTAAAACTCAAATGTTCTAAAAATAATTGTTATGAATGGCAGATGTATTATTTTGGGGGAAAATGCAGTGTAATTGGCAAAACTCACTGGTTCAAAGCTGTCTTTCATTTAAATAACACTATAAAGAATATACTGCCATATAGAAATTTCCAAGAATAGACACTGAAGAACTGTTACCTATTGTTATTATTGGAACTGTACCTTAGTGATGGTGCTAAGAATTGTCACAAATCTGTAATTCTGTAGGTTTAGAATTTAGCCCATTGTCTGAGATATTTCCACAATTTAAACTGTTCCTTTCTACCAGCTTCTCTTAGGTCCAAAAACAGAAAATATATACCTCTGGAATAATTTACAGCTTCATTCAGAAAATGTTGCTCTGATGCAGACTGGCTACTTTTAAGTTACAATTTAGTTAGCACAAATTCCAGTTACAGATCTAGTGC
The DNA here is from genome assembly GCA_030867105.1 of Liasis olivaceus. Taxonomy (NCBI): domain Eukaryota; kingdom Metazoa; phylum Chordata; class Lepidosauria; order Squamata; family Pythonidae; genus Liasis; species Liasis olivaceus. The sequence continues at coordinate 122,548,233 of CM061350.1, read as the reverse complement.
ATCATATATCTTTTGATTCTCCACTTGTGAAATATCAATATTTCTCTTCCATTGTTTGAAAGGGTCGAGGACAAATGACATAAGTCAAAACATACTTTTATTCAGTCTGCATCAGAAATAATACAAATTATTCTGATTATTCTGAAAATAAGAAGGAGCCTATTAGCACTTTTTCAGACTAACAAACTTTATTAAAAGGCATAAGCTTTTGTGAACTGCAACTCACCTCATCAGATGCTTATGCCTTTTAATAAAAGTTGTTAATGTGAAAAGGTGCTAACAGACTCCTGATTTTTGGCTACCATAATTAGCCTAACACATTCTGCTCCTATAATATCTACAGGTAGTCCTTGCTATCTGACCACAATTGGGACTAGAACTTTGCTAAGTAATGTGGTTGTTAAGGTGAAACATCACATGACCGCATTGCTTAGCGACTGCAATCCTGGCAATCCGGGTTGCTGTCATTAAGTGATGCCCCGGTTGTTAGGCAAGGCAACTTCCTGCTGGCTTACCACAATCAAACCAGTGGGGAAGCTGGCAGGAAGTTGCAAGCCCCAGGTACTGCCAGTTGGGGGAGGGGGAGAGGGGGTGCATGGGAGTGTGTGTGAGGATCGGGTCAGGTGTGCAAGGGATGCCTTCACACACCCCACCCCCACCACACCCCCGCACACCTGACCTTCCCACGCACCCCCACACACCCCCTTGTTCCCTCCCCCCCTCCCCCAACCTCTGTGGCTAAAAATCTGCTTGGATTTTCAGCACGAAGCTTTTTCAGGCAGCCCCCAAAGCTCCATTCACTAAACACCCTATGCGGGCTGCCTGAAAAACCCACGTGCTAAAATCCAAGAAGGATTTTGGCATGGGGCATTTTCAGGCAGCCCTGCAAACCTTCATGCTGAAATCCAAGCAGGATTTTGGCACGGGGACTTTAGTGCATGGAGCTGCTCCATGCGCTAAACTCCCTGTGCCAAAATCCTGCCTGGATTTGAGCATGAAGGTTTTTCAGGCAGCCCCCAAAGCCCCATTTTGCGACACAATGCTAAACTCCCCATGCCAAAATCCTGCTTGGATTTCAGCATGGAGCTTTTTCAGGCAGCTCTCAGAGACAAGAGGGAGTCCTCTTGGCAGGTGGCAGCAGCTTGTGACCTTCCCTGGTGGCTAGTTTCCTGGAAAGGGGCAAGGAAGATTGCAAATAGTGATCATATGATCACAGGGTGTCTGGCAACCGGTTGTAAGAGTGAACCAATTCCCAAGGGCCCAGATTGCCATAACTTTGGGTCAGGTCGTAAGTCCATTCAGCACTGTCGTAACTTCAAACAGTTGCTGAACGAATGGTCAGATAGTGAGGATTACCTGTACTCTGATTATTTCAGTAACCCTTGTCCAGGTGTCTATCAAAACAACCAAAATTATGAACTGGACCTAAAGCAAGCTGGACCAAATAGAGCCATAAGTATAGTATCCTATGGTAAGCCCTCTTGCTATTGGTCCGTACCTTGTTCTCCAGTGAGGTGGAAGATAACTATGTTGAGATACAGGTAGTCCTCACTTACTGACGACAATTGGGACCAGCAACTCTGTCACTAAGTGACATGGTTATAAAGTGAACCGTCATGTGACTGCACCCAACTTACATCAGTTCATGCTGTGGACATTAAGTGAATCACCTGCAGTCATTAAGCATGACATTATGTGACTGCGACTTCCAGCCAGCTTCCCCACTGACTTTGCCTGTGGGACGCTGGCTATGAAGGTCGCAAATGGATATCATGTGACCACAGGACACTGTGACTGTCATAAATGCACAATGGTTGCCAAGTGCCTGAATTGTGATCACGGGATTGCGGGGATGCTGTGACAGCCACAACTTCAAGGACTGGTCGTAAGTCTCATTATTAAGTGCTGTTGTAACTTTGAACAGTTGCTGAATGAGCAGTCAATAAGCAAGGACTATGTGTACTTTCCAATGCTGTGCATGTTGGGTTGAGAAAAGTTGTATTATTAAAATTGCATCAGCGTACGGCACTATGCTATTTTGTTTTCATGTGCAGGCAATATGACTGGAGACTGGCTTGTTTAACGGTCAATTTAATTTCCATTAGCCCACTCCATATCTAGAAAGGAAAACCATTATACCCCATTACCTAAGAAGTAAGAAATATGTCCAGTATTAATTACTACGGCATATGTCATACAAATGAGACCCAGAAACAATTCACACACGTATTTTAGGCAAAAGTTGCTATTAATAACCATGTGAGCCATTCATAATTACTGTATTTGCCTGAAGTGGAGAATATGTTTCTTCCCAAATAATTCATCTTTAAAAGGGAATGAATAGTCATTTTAGATTTTCTGACAACAGGATAATATATGTAAGATGCGGGTAGGAGTGGGATGGGATGGAGTGTTCCATTAATTTTCTAGGGGCGTGGACATCGCCTTCCTTTCAGGTAAGCTTTATAAACATCAAACCTGAATATCTGAAAAAGGTCCAAATGCCCCCATACTGTTATGATGTGGTTTTGTTACCGCTAAGCATGTTATGGCACTTCACTTTAACAAAATTAAAGTTATGCATATCTTAATTTTGCGTATACAGTTACATTCTAAACATTTCGATCATATTTTCTTTCTAAAAAGCCATGGGAATAGGTTTTGCAGCTTTATCACTTATCTACAGCTAAACAGCAAACCGGAAAAAAGATTTTAACATAAGATGCTATATTGCTAGTTTGACAAAGATTAAAACTTGTGACACATTGAGACTGAGAGATTTCAAGTAAGTCAGAACAGGAAACCAATAACTTGATCCTCCAGGGTCATGACTTTTTCATCACTGTACTATTACCATATAATCAAAAGTTTTGAAATCTTAATAGAAAGTATGTGATTGAAACAAAAGCATGCAGTCAGAAGAACATGTTTTCAAACTCAATTCGGTAAGCAACTTTGTTTATTGCAAAACAGATCTCAGTCTCATGTTATTGGACAGGTTTAAAGGACTTGTGCTGCTACTAGCAAATGTAGGATTCAAATGAGTCAGAAGTTAACTCCAATGTAGGATTACAATCCTCAGCAGCCATCATTAATTTTAAAGAGAATAAAGATAGATTGAGCTGTAAAATGAAAGATTGCTTAAGATGATCAATTATGGCTTCATTAAATCGGCTTGAAAAAGGAAATTATGTTCATATAGGATCTTGGAACATTCACTCTACTTCGGCCGAATTATAAAATCCCCTTTCATCTATTATTTTTAATCAGTGTTATTTTCTCTACCAAATCTTTCTATTAAAATATATATGTTGATGTAATACATGTTTCACGAAGTCATTCCTCTGCTCCTTACCTCAATTGTGCTCCAAGAAAAATAGCCATCTGCATTTTACATTTATTTATTTAAATTCAATTTGTATGACCTCCCACTCACCATGGAACTGGGGTGGATAATAGTCAGTTAAAACCACCATAAAATTACAAACCAAAATGAAAATGCATCATACTTGAAACAGCTTCCATCAGATTAAGGCAACAAGGCAGTTTAACTACAGGAAAGCAATGGAAGTGGATTGAAGTTTCTGTTGTAATGCTGCCTACCGTGATGGTCTCAGAGGGTGAGAAAGGGAAAGGAATTCAGAAGGTTATGAATTATATTTTTAAAAAACAATTTCTAAAGTTTTGCCAATTATCTTAAATACAGAGGGGTAAAATCTGCAACATGTAAATATTAAATTTGTATGTTGCAGCTTTCATCACTTGTATTTAAAACAGTTCTAGGGTAAATTAGAAAACAACATGGTTTTGGATTCGATTTGGGAGAAGTGCTTCGGAATGCACAAGACCACAAACTCAGTTCCTGTCTGTGATTTATTAAAGGAGCTACATCTGTTTCCAGAATCATGCTGTTACAATGGAGGTCTCCCCATAGCAGCCACGCAATCCTAAAAAAAAAAGCATGTGGCTGTTATGAGTTGCAGACAGGTGCTGTGCTCTCATTCCCTTGTGTCCTGAAATGTGTCTTCCAACTGAATCTGAAGCCTATAGCGCAAGAAGTGAGATATTTTCACAAAAAGTGCTATTAAGACCCTCAGCTTTAATAGCTATCTAGCATGAACAGCAACCCCATTTTTCAAGAATACATACACCATTCAACATATCAGAGATACTATAGTTATTTTAAAACTGAGGGTCCATAAAGCTGCTAACATAGCAGAGTTTTCAGTGATTGTGGTCAGTCTGAGGAAACTGTGATGTGATAAGATAGCATTTGTTAGATAGACCTCACAAATGCTATCTTATCACATCACAGTTTCCTCAGACTGACCACAATCACTGAAAATCTAGACTCCACCAGCATAGATGCTCAGAATCTGACACGTAATAGCAAAAACAGCAATTTTTAGCTGTCCAATAACTTTGCTGTCTTGTGGGAGGACAAATCTGGTGGTGTGGTCTTGTCTTACTGCATTTGCAAGATACCGTACAAGGAAAGCACATGATTTATTGTTCTGAAAGTTTTTTGCCACAAGTCGAAACACTCACATTTTAAATCTGAAAACATACTTCTCTTTGGTGTCAGAAGATCATGAAGCAGAAGAACTTATACAGTACTGTGTTTTATCATCACTACAACTGTACACATACATTTAAAAGGTTTTTATTTATTTATTTAGATTTATATGACCATCTATCTCAACCTCATGACTCTGGATGGTAAAGACTTAAAATAACAATATCACAATAAATACAAGTCAGCAGCCAGGTAAAAACCATCCCAGCCATCAACACAATCATCCCACAGGCTCTGTCACATATTCTGTCCCCCATGCCCAGTGGCAGGTCTTCAAAGATGTCTGAAAGGCCACCAGGTTGGGGCTAATCTAATTTTCCATAGGGTGATGTTCCAAAGAGCAGGCACCACAAAAGAAAAGGATCTTTTTTTGGGTGCTGCCAGATGGCACTCTTTAACAGATGGGACCCATAATATGACTCTCCTGCTCAATATGCGATGAGTAGATACAATTAGGGAGCAACAGGCCCTCAAATAACACATCTCCATATTCTGAATTAATCTATCCATTCTTTCCTTCATTTTTAAAGGGGCAATCCAATTCATCTTTAGAGTTTAAGCACAAAACTTTAATATGTTTATCTTAGATTATCAGTATAGGTGCACTTCAGTGTAGTAAGAAAGCTATGCTGCACTCATGAAAGCCTGACAATCATCACTCTGGTTCTGTGAAGTGCTAAGTCCAAGGGCATGCAAGTCTGAAAACATCTAGCGTTATAATGTATCTGATGAAAACCGATGAAATTTCATTATGGACCATGGCTTTTGATGTCAGGCTATGGTATTCTTCTGGGCCAGGTAGCTGAATTTATAATTTGAGATCTTTTGCTCAAAAGTTTTATGCTTACTAGTCTAAGAAGTTCTACAGGTGTTAATAGTAAATAGTATTAATTCCCCAAATTTAATTTCTCCACTACTCTAATATCAGTATCAAGAGTGGGCAACCCTTCAGTTTTATGTGGCCCCTGAGTCTCTGTTTTGCAATCCTTGGAGCACCTGAGTACAGTTCTAAATTCAGCAGCAAGCCAAGTTCTAAAATCATGATTTCCCAAGGATTTGTCGTATAGAAAAGCAAATAAACTTAAATGTTTTAGAAAAACAAACAAACCAATAAGCACACCCCCAAAATGGGGGAACCCCTCCTGCAAAATCCAGGCCTAATTCTTCACTGTGACTGTACTGCATCATGGCCCCACTAAATGTGGTTTTTGGACATCAAAAACACACAAAAATAGTTTAAGAAGTATAGTGCCTAGCTGCTAACAACTTGCTCATTTCTGGTCTGCAGGACACTGCTGAGAAAATCTGTCAAGAAAATGTAGAGGTGTCATCACCTCTTTATATACACTTCTCTTGTTTAAACTATGTGAGGCAGTGAAACTTGGGTGTCTTCAGGCAGTGACTGGATAATTGCATATAAAATTCAAATGAAACAAGTTTGTGAACTGTAACTAATCCTTGGGTAGTGGTTCTTCCACTTTGAATAGGACTGCATTTCTGTGAAATATAAGGTGCAGAGCAAGATACATTTTGTAACCTCAGATGAAAACATGAGGGCTGGGAATTCTAGGAGTTATAGTCCAACACACATAGAAAAAATATAGTTAGGGGAAGCTAATAACTATGAATGTGTTGTGTACAGAAGAGATTAACACTTACAGGCCAGACTGCCAAGTATCCTAAAGAAACACTAACCTATTATCTTCCAAACAGAGAAATGCACCTGGCTGTATATTTGCACCCCCACTTTGTGGTGCTGTTTCCTCAACTTTACCCCTCGAGAACCTCTACTTCATATAACAAATCATGTGCCTTCTCCTCAAGATAAATCTCCTTCAGAGAGATGTTTAAGAGCCTGGGTTTGTCCACTAACATGTCCCAAGTATACTTCTGGGAATGCAAGCGGCACAAGTAGACTTCTGATGAAGTTCTTAGAAAACAAGCAGGCTCATATACAAAATCATAGTAACAGCCAGGTTCTAAACCATTTCTTCAAAGATTACCCACAGTACTTGTACTGAGTATAAGTAAAGGATGGAAGCTAACAGTGCACTTGGGGCAATAACTGAGTCACATGAATCTCCTGTTAACAACCAGGTTATTATCTTTCTGGATCAACTATTGGTGTCTGGATCTTTTCTTGGGTAGCCATATGCAGAATGTGTTATTCAGTTGTAATGGAACTAAAACACATATAGACACAACTGGCTTTTGTACTTTTAAGGAAGTAAATTTCACATATTCCTACTCTTTAGCCCTACCCCAGAATCCCCTTTTTCTTATTTAGTCTGAATTATTTATCTAAGAGTAATTAGTTAGCATTTACAATTGTCTAAAAGCAGGGCATTTGCTCTCCCATTTATGTCGATCTTTATTAAGCCCATTTTGTTTCAACAGAAACATGATCTGAACAAGAGATAGATTTATCAGAATCTTTTACCAATTGCATTAGGTTGTTAGGAGAGAAATATCAGATGAGTGATAGCATAAGGTGCATGGAGATAAGGAAGAAAGAATTTTTAGCTCTCATGTTGAAAAAAGGAAGTGAGATGGATTCAGAGAAGACATCCACTATCTGAATAATCTCTGCAGGTATTTATGGTCTGATATGATTGAAAGCCTTCCATTAAAGATATCCTAGATATCAAATGTACTTCAGTTAAACATTCTCTTCTTATCACAAGATAAACTGCATCTGAGCAATTCTGGCTCAAGACTTTTGTTGTGGCAGCTGCCAGGCAGAAGAATAATTCAAGTTCAAGACTGGAAAGAGGCTCCTTGGGGATAATAAAATTGTGCTGTACATTCTGCTTCCACATCAACAATCAAAAGGATGGTTAAAGTCACAATAAATTAAGAACTGTTTGTTTTTTTTTAAAACAAACCTAAGCCTTATTGCTCGCAGACATGAAATATAAAAAGGCCACATAAGGTTAATATCATTCAACTACTGTTATTCATAGAGGTTAAGTGTAACATACCAACAGATATGAATTTATTTTAAAAATATGGTATGGCATCAAATTCCTATTTCTTTATAGAAAAATACCTTTTTAAAAAAGAAGCTAACTATGCTTCGAATTGAGAGAACATGCGAAACAGAAGGCACAGATGAGTTATGCAAAAAAAAAAAAAAAACCACTACAGAAAAAACTGGCTGTTCCCAACAGAGAAGATAACAAACCAGATACAGTATTGCCATTGCATTTACTGTATAAAACGTAGCTATGATATAAAGAAATATCACCAGAGAATAAAAAAGGAGAGGATCTAAAAACAGTTCATAATGCAACAGTCACAAACACCCTGCAAATCCAGGATTTTTCTTCATTCTATAACTGGAAACCACTATTCCTTCCTTCTACGTCCCAAGAAACGTTGTGGTTTGCCAATGTAGTCTGTGGGCAATCTTATCAATTCTAATCTTATATCCCACTCCTCTAATCTACACAGCACATTTGTTCCTCGGAGTATCCAACAGGAAGCCAAAACAACTGCTCAGGAATGCAGAGCATATGCAAATAGTGCAAACTCTTAAGGCACTTGATAAACTGAGAAATAATACAACTGAGAGAACAATAGTAATAAATATCTTTTCTAGCTTGGATTTGATCTTTTCAAGACCCAGCTGAATCAAAGTATCTTCCTGAAGAGACCTGTTTTTCTATGAGAGTAAAAGGGGCAAAGCTGCAGGCTCACGTTAACATTTATGATAATTGATAGTGTATACTTCACAGTCAAAAGATGACTGTGGATGCAGGTCATGAAACCAATTTTTTTTTAGAAAGCTGTTTTACAAGGGTGCCCAACTAATGAGCTTTAAACCACTTTGGTTTATGTTATAGTATACTACATAGTCCTGACATAGTGTGCCATTTACTGAATGCTGGAAGAACAAACAAGAAGTTTGTTTGGACAGTTTCAAGTCTATAGATATTTCAGTTATTTTACACATCCTTGCTGCCTTAGCAGGTGGTAAGACCTGGTTGACCTTGTTTGGGTTCAATATGTCAGCAAGGTGAGGTCTGACAGTACTTATAGACAGATACTTATATCATTGATATTTGTTTCAACTCTACCTACTATTGTCATGTAATGCAGTCCCAAAATATTCCTCTTGAGGGATTCTGACTTTAACAGCTAGAATTTATATTTTCCGAAATGGGCAATATATAAGCATTTGCTTGTTTCTTCCCAACAAGCTTTGGCAGAGTCTTTATTGCTACCTAACATTACTTTGCACCTGATAAGACCCAATTTGCTATGTTACTTAGTATAACAATGACTTTAAGGTGAATTATATGTTTTCTCCACTCCTTTATCACCACCAATCAACTTGCTTGTTAAAGGTTTCTTGAGACTAAAAAGCTTACATTGATTTTTAGACCTTTTTCCCCTCATTATTGTCATCAAGGCTACTATTGCTTTTCCTGAGAGATTGTGGCCTCGAGGAATGAGCAAATTTTTTTTTTTCTGTCCTCTAACATGAACCTGCTATACAATTAGGGGCGTGCATGTAGCACTGATATTGCCATATTTGAAATATTAAATTAAAATGTCCTTGCTCATGCCAAGCTTTCAAACAGATTATAAATAATTCCATAAGGTTTTTATTTATTTTATTCTTCAACTGAGTAATACATTAAAATTGGGGAATCTGCTTTGATTTACTACATAGCTTACAAAATGGCACCGTTTGATTCAACAAAGGTCTTACCAAGTAGTGGTGAAAAAGTGTTTATTTTTTTTCCTGATTATATATGTTGCAGCAGATATTATGAGGAAGGCAAGAAAACCATCCAAAAGTGAGAAATGCCATAAAAAGTTAATGTTCTGGAATAAGTAGTATTAAATTTTAAATAGCCATATATAGTTTTTACTATTAAGATTTGAATTTTCATTATATATCCATTAAGCTAGATCTTCACCAGAAATGTAATGCTGTAATTTGGCCACATTTGCTTCTACAGGTAGTCCTCACTTAATGATGGTAGATGGGACTGGAATTTCTGTCGCTAAGTGATACAGTTGTAAAGTGCGATGGCACGTGACCACACTGGTTAGTGATGGAAATTCTGGCACTTCTGGTTGCTGCCATTAAGTGAGGACATCACGTGATTGCCATTTGCGACCTCCTGCTGGCTTCTTCATTGACTTTGCTTGTAGGAAACCAGTAAAGGTGGTTGCAAATGGCGATCATGTGACTGTGGATCCTGCGATGTCATAATTGGGAGCCAGGTGCTAAGCACCTGGATCATGATCACATGACCTTGGGGATGCTGTGACTGACGTAAGTACAAGGACCAGCCATAAGTACCACTTGTTTAGTGCTGTCATAAGTTTGAATGGTTCCTGAATGAATGGTCGTTAATTGGAGACCACCTGTAAAACCAGTTACTGTCCAGACAGGTTGGGGAAGGCTGTTCTACATATATATATGTACATTAGTTTAAATTCTAAATAATTTCACATTATTTAAAATGCAACGAGAAGTATCACACACAGAATTCTCTTTCATATTTGAAAGCTGCAGGTGCATACACACACATACACTAGAGTTCTAATCCAAAACTTATATAAGAATGTGCCCAGACACATGCTGCAGTGCATATTCCATTCAAAGGAATGGAAAGAAATTGCAGATGTAGATTGATGCAAATTCTTTTCAGACAGTATCTGAATCTACACCATCACCACTGTTCCTAGTCCAAAAAATGATATATATACTTGTAAGCTGTATCTCTATGCAAATGGGGCCAGGATATTAGTTATGGGAGCTCCCATGTGGGTGAATATGCATTGTGTATGATCTGAGATTTTCGGGGGGGGGGGCTCAAATTGGTTTTTTGGTTTCTTTTGGGGATTTTATGAATTATGTTTTTATTCTATTTGCTGCCCAAAGTTTCATTGTACAGAGGGACAGCCACATAATTTTAATAAATAAATAATTAAAATGTTTGTAGCTGGAGTAGAGATTAATATTTATTTATTTATATTTCAGATTTAGACATCGCCCATCTCATGAGGAAGTGACTCTGGGCAGTTTGCAGTAAAATCAACAAATAAATATAAATTAAAATAGAATAAAAATAGTATAAAAATACAATAAAACCAAATACATACATAAATACTAGTATCTTCCAAGATGCTGGTGATCGAAAAGATATTAACATATGGGAGCATCTTCAAGGTGCAAGCCACCCCCAGGGTTGGTGGCTCCTTTTCTCGCCCCATGCAAGTTGGCAGACTGCCCTCCGGAAGGTCAAGAGAGTAGGGGACTGCCTCATCTCTGAGGGAAGTGTATTCCATAGGGCAAGGGCCACAGCAGAAAAGGCTCTCCTTCTGGGCCCCGCCAGTCGACATTCTTTCGTCGATGGGGTCCGCAGCATACCCTCTCTGCTTGACCGGGTGGGATGGGTTGATACAATGGGGGGGAGACGGTCCCTCAGGTAATCCAGTCCCATGCCATGTAGGGCTTTAAAGATGATAACCGACACCTTGAACTGGACCCAGAAGCAAACTGGGACCAAATGCAGCTTGTGCAGCAAAGGTGTGACCTGCCATCTTTGGGGCACCGAAAATTGCCTGCACGGTTGCATTTTGAACCAGCTGTAGCTTCCGGATACTTTTCAAGGGTAGCCCCATGTAGAGCGCATTGCAATATAAGATTGAACCGCCCAGAGTCCCTCCTTGTGGGGGAGTTGGGTGGTGATATAAATTTGACATAAAAATAAATAAATATAAAATAAGATGGTTCCATACTGATTTCTCCCAAGTGAGTTTAGCCATCATTAAAAGTACCAGAATGATTATGGGTAATATTTTGTTAAAGGCAAAATAAGCTTCTCCACTGTCTCACAACTTACGTAAGTTCTAGGTACCTTACTTTTTTTTTCCCCTAGTGTTTTTCCTGCATGTGCAGGGTCTACTTTTTTCAGATCAACCAAATGTTGATCTGTTGGTTGCGACAGGAATTGACTGACTGCTTATTGCCTGAGCCTGATGTTGGTGGCTGAGAGAGAGACTGACCTAAAGCAGTGTCATCCAAACTTGGCCACTTTAAGATGAGTGGACTTCAACTCCCAGAATTCCCCAGCCAGCCATGCTGGCTGGGGAATTCTGGGAGTTGAAGTCCACTCATCTTAAAGTGGCCAAGTTTGGACAACACTGACCTAAAGTCACCCAGCCGGCTTTCGTGCCTAAGGTGGGACTAGAACTCACAGTCTCCTGGTTTCTAGCCTGCAGCCTTCACCACTAGAGCAAACTGGCTCTCATTTCTAGGTACCTCACATTCTTTATCTGATTTTTTAACAGCGCACCAGGAATATAACACTTTAAAAGATGCGGCTCCAACAGAAATAGCTACAGCAATACATTTTACCACTCTTGGGTATGTCGTGTATGACTGCATTCTATTCATATTCATTTTGGTATCTTACCATTCACTATTTATTAAGAGTGAAGTTCAAATGTTCATACTTCTCAACATTTTATTGCCGCCCTAGTTAAATACTTGCAAATGACTAAAATGATCCTATCAATTAAGCTGAAAGTAGCACTTACTATCCTAAAAGCCTGTACTTCTATACATTTTGCTTTCAGAAAGAGGACAAACAATTTTAAAGTCACAGTTTTAAAAGTCAGCTGCTACAATATTATTGATGAAAAGTATTCAATCTCTAAAGAGTCTGTACAGAATTCTTACAAATAACTGCAAGTTCAATCAAGTTAGGTTTTATCAAAAAGACATTTCCTCATATATGGCAGAGCAAGATTATCCATGTTTAGTATTTCCTTGTGACTAAATGAAAAATGTAAAAATGCTGATAGAACAATTACCTGGAATCAGAAAAAAGAACAAAACTTAAGTACAGGTTCAAGTTACAGGAAAGGAACTTAAGTGAGCAAAACTGATAACTTACCTCATGATTCAACTCTGCTATCTGATCTTTCAGTTCTCTAATATACTGAGTAGAGTCAAAAATATTAAGCTGTCCTTGAATTTTCCCTTCTTCTTTCTGTTCAGGAAAAGGGGAAAAAGTATAATCACATCAGATCCAAAACTTTTATTGGTAAGTTTGATTTAATAAAATATTTTCCAAACTGGATTCAGAGCTTTCCACAGGTACATTACAAATATTTGTAACAGTACTAATGATCAGTGCCTTAATTCATATTACATTTCAGTGATTGATGAAATGTCAAAGGAATTTGGCTCCATGGAAGCAACAGTTTTAGTTGTTATGTGTGTGTCAGATCTACTGTAACAAGACTCATGGTAAACATATTCCCTAAATGGGACAGGTATCAATCAAACCCCATATGACTAGCCTTCCATACAAATAGTTAAATGTGCAACTATTCCCTTGCAATTTAGTTTTCCTAGCAACTGTTGCCACTCCAATGAACCCATATCACAAAATATGCCTTTCTATATGGATCTCACTCCTATGTAGTAAATATCTGCGTTCCAAACTATATCTTATCAGATTTGCTACAAAGAATACTAAATGAAGGATTTAGCAGTCAGAATATGCAGAACCCAATTACATCCCACTGAATTAAGAAGAAAACAATGAGTGTTAGGTTTACAAAGAAGTATGTTTTCAACAGGAACTGCAGTACTAAAATTACTAAATTATTAAAGATAGCTTAAAGATAAGAGTGCTTCAAAAAGTCACCTTCACCAGTCATGGAAGCCACAAATCTAAAAACTAAAACAAGCTTTATCTCACATAAGAAGTGCTAGTTACAAAGCTTTTAACAAACCATTCATACTTGAATATGATACTCCAACAAGTACATCTATTACTACTAAATGGCATTCAGCATACTGGCACTATTGGCTGGAAAGTCAATAGTAATACCTAGAAACATTCCCATGTGCTGTTTATTAATTTAAAGTAGTTAAGGAGCAGACTCTAATACTTAGCTTTTTCAGAAAGACTGGCTATAATCCTGAAACTATCTGGAAGTACCTGAAGAAACTTTCATTTAATTAAAAATACAATAGAGATTGAAACCAGTTAAAAATGTGTGTAGATTCTTTCACAATGTTACTGATATTAGGCTAAAAATGAAATGACAGAATAAGGAGATTCTAAGGGGTTAGCAAACACATTTTTTCAAAGATAGACAATCCTGGCCTTTTCTAAAAATTCTGCAGTGCCTGGGAAAACCAAACATATATAATCCTATTATTAATTGCCATGTTTATTACTGCAAAACATTAGCAGACTAACATTTTAGTTCTAATTCTCTTTCCCTCCATTTTTCATTGGTGTTTATTCCTGGCTTAACTTTTAAAAAACTTTTTAACATAGGTAGGTAGGTAGGTAGACAGACAGACAGATTCCGTCTCTTCAGTTGAATGACCCCATGACCCCTGGAGAATAATAGACTTTTCTTATGTTGCATCCTATTTTATACTTATGTCTGGGTATGAAAAAATTATTTGGGGAGGGGAAAGAGACATATTCTGGACATTTGAAATAGCCTGCCCTAGCCTACACTGCCTCTTGAAGTTTTACTGCAGAGCAATGACATTTTGCACTGAACAACTAATTAAGTTTATTCATCAGGGCAGCTGGGAGGGGATTTGTGGCCTTTTTGTGACTACGATGATTCATTTTGTACTTTCAAAAAACACATCATGCTGCTAAAGAATGTTAAAAGTTTCCTGTAATAGTGAAAATGGAAATTCTCTTTTTAGATGTTCAAGACATTTAAGATGTTTTTGTGGGACTTATAATATTAAATGAAGATGTCCCCCAGCATCTCTGGAGGGAGCACTAGGTGCAATGATGTGTGTGAGTATGTAATATGCAAATGTCATATGCCTAAGTGCAATATTTGTATGATGATGTCAGTGCACACATGTTGTCATGATCTCATCATCATGGTTTACTGCAGGTACCAAGGAAGATACCATCAAATGTAAAGACAGACTTATTTTCTAAAGTAACAGATTTGTTGTTGGGACAATATCTGGCAAAAATAGCTTCTCAACTGAATGAAAAATTTTTAAGTTATTACTGTTCTGTAACATGCTCAACAGCAGCAAAGTAGATTTCTCAGTTAAATATTAATATTTTCTAATGTCAAGGAATATCATATGGCAAAATATGGGCAAAGCAGGTACTAATCATCAGCATTAACCATTAACATATAATCAACCTTCTGATAAAAATATCTATTCATGCAAAAGGATTACACTGAGATCTTAATATTTGGTTTACATGTTCTCAGATGGGCTGAAGATCTATAAAGCAAAAGCAGAATGTTGAGAATTCTGGCGGAATTCATCAGAATAAATGAAAGAAATTCAAATGACTTAGATAAATGTGTCAACCAAAGGTAAGAACACATCTTATTTTGGAAAAGTGCTTTTATTTCCCTGACAGTGGCCCCAAACTGTGATTTAATCTATGAACTGGCATGTCAAGTAATTTCAGTAATAATGTGGGTGTAGCAATAACCAACATACTGTAGATGTTTAATGCCAATACGTCTTACACATGCACCCAGGCATTTCACAGAAAACTGTGAAATAGCTTTTTGCTATGGCCCCATTCTGACTTGAAAATGAAACTCCTGAATACTCAAATAATTAAGAGTTATTCTGAAAAAGAAAAAGTACATCTGGTAAATTAGTGATCTATCAGTATATTGATTAGCCTCAAGAGATGGACCTATATAAAATGTACTCTGGTTCACTCTGAGCAATGGGCATACTTTAAACACAATTCGTGATTACTGCAAAGTATAAAATTTAAAGTATCTTTTGCCCAATCTGGTGTCCCCCAGATATGATGGACTACAACTCTCATGCTGATGGAAAATTTTAGGACTTGCAGACCAAAACTGGAGGGCACCAGACTAGAAAAGGCAAAGCATGTTGAAAGATTTGGGTCCCTTCAGTTTTGTTTACAGCTGCTGTTAAACTGACAGATAGGAAGTATGATTTCATTTCAGAGGATCAGATTTAAATATAAAACTCTGTGACTACCTCTCACAGAACGTTAATTTTTCTAGCGTTATTTACTGCTATATTACTATTGTATCACTATCCTGTAATTAAATGCTTTGAGAGTTAGTTTCATAATTTCTTCAAGAAACATGGACACAGCTCAGTAAATCAAGTCCATTTAGTGTAAACTGTCTATTTATAAATGCTTTAAACTGGACAGTTAGACTTCCTAATTCAGGAAGCTGTTGCAATGCATACCCACAGTTGTGCTTATCTCAGTGCCACAGGCTTGCACAAAGTCCAGCAAACAGTGCTGTGCATTCCCATCTTGCACTACAAAACACAACTGATGACTCAACACAAAAATGGATTTAATTTTAAAAAGAAATCCTCAGGGACCACAAAACATCTTTGTATCAGTGCTTCAAATGGTACACCTGCAAACTTTTTAAGATCAGAGTTGTGGGGCATAAGCAGTATAAACCACAGCTATTGTGGGTGAAGCATAGTAATGATGTTCATGCATGATGGGAAAAATAGGGCTAATGTATCTGAACTGAAAAGATGTGCACAACCACTAGATGGCAGAAAAAAGGTACGTAACTATCCAGCTCTCTGCTGCCAATTAGTGATCATCCAGCAATCTGCAGCCCCAGGGGAGAACTCTGGTGTCTGATCCTACACAATGAGAAATGGGTAGGCTGTTTTCCAATCAAAGCTGTATGGATGGATAACCACTAGACAGGGACAGTGTTTCTGGTTCCGCAGAAGTTTAGAGATTGTTTGCAATAAAGTTCTAAATTTATAGTTCCATCAATTCATGTTCTATGTTAAGCATTTTAACTTAAAACTGAAGGGAAGTCATAAAAGAGGAATTGTTTTAATTCTTACCTGGATTTCTAGTTCTGCAATATGTTGCTGGAGCTCTGCCACAGCTGCTATGCTGTCAGCCTCTCGGAGTCTTACAGCCATTACTTCTTCTTTATTCTAGGAAAAAGAAGTTGCAAGTGACAAGTTGAGTCACATTACAGGAAAATTGATTTAGAAAACAAATGGATGGACTTTTACATTCAAGATATTCCACAGTTACTTTAAGCTACTGGACTATTATCAACATTCACTCTATAAAAATGATCAGCTATATTAATTTTTCTCAGGATTTTTTTCCCTTTAAAAAAAAAACAGATGTAAGGTTACAGTAATCAAGTACAGCTATTTGTTTAAAGACGCAAACAAAGCAATTTAATGAAAGGTCAAACTAAATGCAATGTTTGCCAGACAGACTGAACTTGCAAAATATTTCCTTTAAATCAAAGATCGGTGACAAACAAGTGGCATTTAAGCCTTCATTTAAAACTAAAAGACCAAACATTGTATAGATTCTTAACCTCTGAAAAAACAGACTATGCCCACTTCAATGATACTACTGCCCTGTCCTCTGTAGCCCTTGACCATGTCACCAATTTAAAAAATCTGTAGTCTTTGGCTGCTGCAAAGCTGACTGCCTTTGTTGTAACCAATAGCCAGCACCAGAATACTGAGTTGAATCATGACTGTACGTTCTTTCCCACAATCTGTGCCCTCCTTCTCCATAAGCCCAGCTAGACAAACATCTCTCACATATCTTACCACTAAGCTTTCTTCCCTCCGCAAATAATAAACAGGAAGAGATTCTGATGGGGACCAAAGGAAGAATAAGGGGTTAACACACACAGACCACCACCTAGGCACAATTCTTAACTGGATCAGGCTCATTGATGCCAATTATTTAAGGAAAAAAACCCCAGATGTATATATATTTCTATTTTGACCCAAATATTTTTCTATATAAGCCTATCCACATTTTGAAAGCAATATCTGCTGCAGAATTTCTACAAGTCATTCGACTGTCTAAACATGAGAATAAAATGCTTATTCAGGAAAACACTGCTAAGCAGGGAAGCACCTTCCATCTAGCCCCTCCATTTCTGAAATGCATGTCTATCAACAAGAGTTTTATCTCCTCTCCTACCAATCCTTTAATATTTTTTCTCACGTGCATGCTAACACACAAGAAGCACAATAAAAACAGAAATCCAAACAACTGACACAACCAGGCAACTTGTTTAGCATTTGGTCAGACCTAACAACACAGCAATGCATCACCTATAGGTATGCAAATATAGAAGAGACACACACGAACAGTAAATGTCACAATACTCTCTATTTAATCATAACATGGTAATATACATGGTGCAGAAAAGTTGCAAAACTTTCCCAAAGCTCTGAAGAGTAAAATGTCTGATCTTCTTTATGGAATAAACTCAATAGTCTATCTTCAAGTTAATACTTGCAAACATACCTAGGAGGTTGCAATAGAGTATCTTGGTATGTTATATAACGTATGAAAGTAAAATTATAATAATACATGATTTTTTAAAAATAAAAACTTATCTAATGTATAAATGATATCCTGTTTGATAACTTAAGTAAATGCAACCCAATGTTAATGATAATTTGGCATGAAATCTACCATTCTTCCTGAAAAAGATGTCAGGTAATATTAATGCAATTAGCAAAAATTATTTTTTAAAGTTTATAAGTACAATGCTCAATATAATACAATTCATTTATCCATTGCACATACCTTGCATTCAATCTCTGCTTGCTTTCGTTTTGATTCAGTTAACTGTGCCAGAAGCCCTTTGTTTTGTGCAGACAAATACTGGACCTTTCCTTGCAGGTTTGTGATCTCTTGCTCAGCCCTCCGTAAATGGTTGCTATTTATCTGGTTCTGAGGAAGAATGAGGCAGATGAGTATTAGTTACCATCCAGTCAATATGATGCTTTGAAACTGAGCATAAACCAGTACAGTTGACGGAGCCTGGAGGTCTCCAGTGATCAAGGGTCAAAAACAACATTTGTAAGATCTACAGGCAATCTTGAATTATCTTAAAAATATCTTCAATGAGCCCTCCTTCTAAACACAATTAAAAATTGCTTGCCTACAAGCAGGATATGTTTCCAGTACTGAAATTCTAGAGGGTTCTATGCTTCTGATGGCACAAAGCCTAGCCTAATATTTTTCCACATGAAGCTCCTCATAGGATTGCATCTGATTAAACTCCGAAATCTTAGTATCTGGAATATTGCACCTGTGGGCAAAGTGATGGTATGAACTTGAATACTTGGCCAAAAGAGCTGCAGAAAATCAAACTGATCAAATTTGTAGTAAAACCAGGTTTTATATGGGCAGAAATGATGTAATTTCTCTTAGGTTCTTGCTCCAACCACCAGAAAGGACGAACTACGAGTACTTATACTGATGTCATCTCTCTTAAGATGTTATCTTGCAATGTTGTATTTTGGTGTGGAAGCTTTATTCTGTCTCTCATTTAAGCAAAGGGCCAGTTGTTTATAAACAATAAAAACTTTGTTTACTGTAATCATAATATAACAATAAATAAATTGTAGGGATAAGTTGCTCCTACAAGATAACATGGGATATATATTGCTTCATGCTTATTTACAGAATCATAATTTATTTTGTCATAAGGACAAGTATCTTTCAAAATATATTGTCTCCTTTCCCCCTATAAACTATCTTTATTATCACTCTATTTTCATAGCTTTCTGACTACCTCCTTATAAGAAAGTGCCCAGTAAACCCTTTATTTATTTTAGGAGAATGCAAATTTTATTACAAGGCATAAGTTTCATGAGCTGTAGCTCACTTCATCAGATGATGAAGGTTCATATCTTTTAATAAAATGTGTTAGTTGGAATCAGTACTATAAGATTCCTTCCGCTTTTTTTGCCACCATTTTCTAACATGGGTCTCGTATGATTTTTAGCAGAATGCAGGAGTTTATCATTCTATCACATATGCTCCCTTTCTTCTTCAAGCTTTGCTTCCAAGACACCATATGTAAGTAAAAGATTTTTCTGCTCTAAAATATTAAATACATTCTATATATTTCCTGTTTTGATGAAGCATTTAGCAATCACATTTTTGTTTACAAGTATGTATTGACTTTGATTTCTGTAGCTGCTTCTTTTTGTTTTTTCTCTATGCCGCATCAATTTCTGTTAAATGCACCATCATCATCAATAGCTGGTTCTGGTTTAGCATTCATTTCTTTGTCTCCCTATTGAACATTTTATGGTTTATTCTATTTTTCCTAATGAGGTGGGAAATGTCTGTAGCTTCATAGCCTCTTTGCTTAACTGCAACTGCTTAAGCTATACCACTTTCAGGCTTTTTAGTGAAAAGCTAAAAGATCCACCACCAAGAATTGTTTTCAGAACCAGTCCAGCCAACCTTGCACACTTTTGAGGCTTCTTTGAGTCTTCTATCATCTCATCCTTTTCATCCTTAATAGCAACTTCAGCTTTTTCTTCAGTTTTCTTCATGTGATCATGGAACTGAAGATAATGCTTCTCTTGACCCTAAGAGTTCTTTCCATTGTTCCTTATTTTTCAAATTCACCATCTCTTGCTTTGTGGGAGTTTTCACGTTCTCAACAACTGTATCTGACTGTTCTGCTTTCTTTGTCTGGCATTCTACTTTCTTAACAGCAGTCACCAATTATTTCTTAGCTGTTTCACCCATAGCTTTTACTAATGCCTCCATTACTAAATTTTCTATTGTTGAATCTAGAGGCAATTCAAATTTCAAACTCTTGTTTTGCCTTCCATCTTCTCTAGACTATCTTTTTAGTATTCTTGCTTCTTCTACAACTACTGATTTTTGTACATTGCCTTCCTATCTGCTTCTGTAGCTTTTTACTAGCTTCTCCAGGTTGCCTATCTACAACCAATGCTTTCTTCACAGCAATCTTTTTTTCAGTTTATTGTGTTATCACTGGTATTTTTTTCTCCAGCTCTCTCATTTCCATAATATACCCTTATAGTCCCTGCTTTTGAGCAAGCATCACAGATATAATCCTTTTTCTCTTCCACACTCTACTGGGACTCGTTACTAATAATGTAAAAAGATGTTTACTTAGTAATCTTTATAACATTACATACCTATTAGAGTTTTCCCCTGTCCTCCAGTTTTGAACTGTTAACAAACAAGGAGGATCCTGTGTCTACCATTCCCAAAATATTCTGCTTCCCAGCAATAACATGCTTTGTTGTCATTTAATTATCACAGTTAGTAGTAAGAAATATATGTTGGTGCATTACTTTTTTAGTTTTATGTTTTTGTAGCACCTCACTTTGTAGTTTGGATTGCCTGTCAGCCACTCACCTCTTGAAACAACAGTTAGCCTTCATATGCCCCTTATTTATTTATTTATTTTCAAACTTGTATGCCGCCCATCTCCCCCAATGGGTGACTCTGGGTGGCTCACAATAACAAAAAAGGAAAAAACACGAGTCCCTCCAACAATGGGTAAAATCTATAAATAATTAAAAAGAAACATATTTTAAAAATGTCCTAAGAACCTCCTAATTTTTAGCCCTAAAAACCTGCAAGATGTTGGGGGGGGGAGCAAACCCATCACCCCACCAGCCATCTCCACAGGTGCGGGCCCCCATCTGGCCCCCAGGCCTTCTGGCAAAGCCAGGATTTAATCCCTTTCCTGAAGGCCAAATTATATTACTTCTTCATCTCCTTTCCTCTGAAAATTTTGTCGACTTACTCATTTTTAGAATAAAAGATTCCTCTTTTTCTCTACAGGTCTTTCAAACTGGATCAAAAGTAATATTTTATTTACTGTAGAACTGCCAAATCTGAAAAGTGAGTCCTCTTTATTCAGCGCCAACTAATTACCCACCTCAGCTGCTTTTAATACTGAATGTCATTCCTATGTTTGATTTTTACCTTTAATTCATAGGGCAAATGAAAATAAATTTGATCCAAACTTATTAATTCTATAATTTTTTCTAGATTTTCTACCTTGTCTTTGGGCAACTTCAGCTTGTGCACCAGTTGTGCCCGTTCCTGGATTGGGAGGCTCTACTCTCAGTCACTCATGCCCTGGTCACCTCCAGAATGGATTACTATAATGCACTCTACATGGGCTATGCCAATAGGATCGGGGCTAATCTCACCTTGGGGGGAATGATGTTCCAAAAGACAGGTACCATGGCAGAAAAGAGCTGCCTCCTGGGTCCCGTCAGATGGAATTCTTTAGCAGGTGTGACCGATAACATGCCCTTCCTGCTGGACCTGATGAGATGGGCAGATGTAACCGGGAAGAGGCAGTCCTTGAAATACCTGGTCTCACACCATGTAGGGCTTTAAAGGTCAAAATCGGCACCTTGAATTGAACCCAGAACCAAACTGGCAACCAATGCAGCTTGCGGTGATGGATGTTCTCAGCTAGTGGTTTTATGTAGATGTTAAACAGGAATGGAGAGAGTACCAAACCTTGTGGCGCTCCACATAATAGGGGAATGTGAGATGTGTGGCTATATAAATTGAATAAATAGATAAATAAATTTAACAATTTCTTTAACATCTGTATTATGAACCAAAATGCACATAAGATTTCCCCACTTTTGTGTTCAAAGAGCTAAACCTTTTCCTTAAAGTATCAGGTCTCGGTTTAAAAGCTTTTGCATATTCTTTGTTTAAAGACAGTATATTAAGCAGCTTCTCTAGCTATTGAAGTAACTAAATCTCAAAAGCTGCCTTGTTTTTTAGATCTGTTCCCTTCCTTTTTTAACACAGCTATCTCCCTTCTTTTCTGCTGTTCCTAACTAGGTTGGTTAAAAACCTAGTTCTTATCTTCACCCATTTTTAAAAAAATCTCTTTTGAATGCTTCAGTTTTAGTTGTTGCCCAGTGTCTTCTTTTTCTTTTGTCTAAGATCATCAAACAAATTGTTGTTGCTGTTGTTGTTCAGTCGTTAAGTCGTGTCCGACTCTTCGTGACCCCATGAACCATATTGCGCCAGGCCTTCCTATCTTTCACTGCCTCCCTGAGTTTGCTCAATTTCATGCTCATTGCTTCAGTGATGCTATCTAGCCATCTCATCCTCTGCCGTCCTCTTCTCCTTTTGCCTTCCATCTTTCCCAGCATCAGGGTCTTTTCCAAAGAGTCCTCTCTTCGCATTAGGTGACCAAAGTATCTGAGCTTGAGCTTCATTATCAATCCTTCCAATGAGCAATCAGAGTTGATTTCCTTTAAGATTGACTGGTTTGACCTCCTAGCAGTCCAGGGGACTCTTAAGAGTCTTCTCCAGCACCACAGTTCAAAGGCATCAATTCTTCGGCGTTCAGCCTTCTCTATGGTCCAGCTCTCACAGCCATACATTACTACTGGAAAAACCATAGCTTTGACTGTGCGGATCTTTGTCGGCAAGGTGACGTCTCTGCTTTTTAATATGCTATCTAGGTTTGCCATAGCTTTCCTCCCAAGGAGCAAGCGTCTTTTAATTTCATGGCTGCAGTCTCCGTCTGCGGTGATCTTGGAGCCCAAATAAATGAAGTCTGTTACTGCTTCCATTTCTACCCCTTCTATTTGCCAGGGATTGATGGGTCCAGATGCCATGATCTTAGTTTTTTTAATGTTGAGTTTCAAGCCAGCTTTCGCACTCTCCTCTTTCACCCTCATCAAGAGGCTCTTTAGTTCTTCTTCACTTTCTGCCATTAGGGTGGTATCGTCTGCATATCTGAGGTTATTGATGTTTCTCCCTGCAATCTTAATTCCGGCTTGTGATTCTTCCAGCCTGGCATTTCTCATGATGTACTCTGGATATAGGTTAAATAAGCAGGGTGGCAGTATACAGCCTTGTCGTACTCCTTTCCCTATTTTGAACCAATCGGTTGTTCCATGACCGGTTCTAACTGTTGCTTCTTGGCCCGCATACAGATTTCTCAGGAGACAGGTAAGGTGGTCTGGTATCCCCATCTCTTTAAGAATTTGCCACAGTTTGTTGTGATCCACACAATCAAAGGCTTTTGCATAGTCAATGAAGCAGAAGTAGATGCTTTTCTGGAACTCTCGGGCTTTCTCCATGATCCAGCGAATGTTGGCAATTTGATCTCTAGTTCCTCTGCCTCTTCGAAACCCAGCTTGTACATCCGGTAGTTCTCGGTTCACGTACTGCTGAAGCCTAGCTTGTAGGATTTTGAGCATAACCTTGCTAGCATGTGAAATGAGTGCAATTGTGTGATAGTTTGAGCATTCTTTGGCATTGCCCTTCTTTGGAATTGGAACGTAAACTGACCTTTTCCAATCCCGTGGCCACTGTTGCGTTTTCCAAACTTGCTGGCATATTGAGTGCAGCACTTTAACAGCATCGTCTTTTAGTATTTTAAATAACTCAGCTGGAATACTGTCATCTCCACTAGCTTTGTTGTTAGCAATGCTTCCTAAGGCCCACTTGACTTCACTCTCTAGGATGTCTGGCTCAGGGTCAGTGACCACACCAGCATGGACATCAGGGACATTAAGATCTTTCTTGTATAGTTCTTCTGTGTATTCTTGCCACCTCTTCTTAATCTCTTCTGGTTCTGTTAGGTCCCTGCCTTTTTTGTCCTTTATCATGCCCATCTTTGCACTAAACGTTCCTTTGATATCTCCAATTTTCTTGAAGAGATCTCTAGTCTTCCCCATTCTATTGTTTTCTTCAATTTCTTTGCATTGTTCATTTAAGAAGGCCTTCTTATCTCTCCTTGCTATTCTCTGGAAATCTGCATTCAGTTGCTTATATCTTTCCCTTTCACCCTTGCTTTTCGCATTCCTTCTTTCCACAGCTATTTGTAAAGCCTCATCAGACAGCCATTTTGCTTTCTTGCATTTCTTTTTCTTTGGGATGGTTTTAGTTGCTGCCTCTTGTACAATGTTACAGACCTCCGTCCATAGTTCTTCAGGCACTCTGTCTACCAAATCTAATCCTCTAAATCTATTCATCACCTTCACTGTGTACTCACATGGAATATGATCTAAGTCATACCTGAGTGGTCTAGTGGTTTTCCCTACATTCTTCAATTTAAGCCTAAATTTTGCAGTAAGAAGCTCATGATCTGAGCCACAGTCAGCTCCTGGTCTTGTTTTTGCCGTCTGTATAGAGCTTCTCCATCTTTGGCTGCAAAGTATGTAATCAATCTGGTTTCGGTATTGATCATCTGGTGATGTCCATGTGCAGAGTCATCTCTTGTGTTGTTGGAAAAGAGTGTTTGCTATGACTAGCTTGTTCTCTTGACAGAACTCTATTAGCCTTTGCCCTGCTTCATTTTGTACTCCAAGGCCAAACTTGCCTGTTATTCCGATTACTCCTTGACTTCCTACTTTAGCATTCCAATCCCCTATGATGAAAAGGACATCTTTTTTTGGTGCTAGTTCTAGAAGGTGTTGTAGGTCTTCATAGAACCGGTCAACTTCAGCTTCTTCGGCATCAGTGGTTGGGGCGCAGACTTGGATTATCGTGATGTTGAATGGTTTTCCTTGGATATGCACTGAGATCATTCTGTCGTTTTTGAGGTTGTACCCCATTACTGCCTTTCCCACTCTCTTACTGACTATGAGTGCAACTCCATTTCTTCTAAGGGTTTCTTGCCCACAGTAGTAGATATAATGGTCACCTGAATTAAATTCACCCATTCCCGTCCATTTCAATTCGCTGATTCCCAAGATGTCGATGTTCAATCTTGTCATCTCATGTTTGACCACATCCAGCTTGCCTTGGTTCATGGATCTTACATTCCACGTACCTATACAATATTGTTCTTTACAGCATCGGACCTTCTTTTCGCTTCCAGATACATCCACAGCTGAACGTCCTTTCGGCTTTGGCCCAGCCGCTTCACTTTTTCTGGAGCTACTTGGAATTGCCCTCCGCTCTTCCCCAGTAGCATATTGGACACCTTCCGACCTGAGGGGCTCATCTTCTGCCGTCATATCTTTTAGTCTTTTAACATTGTCCATGGGGTTTTCTTGGCAAGGATACTGGAGTGGGTTGCCATTTCCTTCTCCAGTGGACCACATTTTGTCAGAACTCTCTGTCATGACCTGTCCGTCTTGGGTGGCCCTGCACGGTATAGCTCATGGCTTCACTGAGTTACACAAGCCCCTTCGCCACGACAAGGCAGAAATCCATGAAGGGGATCAAACAAATTGCTCTCACTCAGTTCCTTCCCATTTTGTCAACAAATAATCCTTTTCAATCAGGGTTTCATGTAGCTTATTCTAATGAGTTCACACTGTTTTAAGCTGTCATTGATTTACTGCTGACTAGGACAGATCACCAGTATTGGTGTTGCTGGATTTGTCTGCAGCATTTGACACCCTTAGTCATAAAATCTTAATATCTTCTCTGAGTTTATCAGACATTGACAATAAGTTTCTCACTGGCTCCATCTTTTATTTCCCACTGTACATTTTCAGTTAAGTAGAAAGGTTTTTGCTCTCAGCCCCTCAATTTAGCTGAGAGTTCTTTGGGGCTCAGCCCTAGATCTACTCATTGTCTTTGTACACTTTGTTGATAGATTTCTTCTTTTCAGTTTAACTATCATATCTATGCTGATAATATCCAGATTTCTTCTTCTGCTTCAGTCTTGGATGATGGTCTTTCCTCTCCAACTCCAATTTCAACTTCCATGAGCGGACAACGGTAGTAGTTTGTTGGCAGGCCTTCCTTATTCTGCTTATCACTCTCTGCTTCAAGTCCAGAATACTGCAGTTTGTCCGGTTCTAGATTTCTCCCAACTCATTCCTAGCTTTTTTTCTCCAATCGCTATATTGGTTGGGTCTTCAAGAGTCTTATTAGTTTAAACTGATGGGTTGAACTTCAAGGCCATGTATACAGGAACCCCCAGTGTCTTGAATACCCTGATTAGAGTTCATATTTCTGTACACTTGGCTCCATCTTGCAATCAAGGTTGATTAGTTTTTCCTTGTGTTAAAATTTAGGGCTTTTTCTCACCTACACTCTGGCATCACCTCCCTCTTGAATTACATCTGAAGTCCAATCTCTTGAAGTTTAGCAGCTCTCTCAAAAGTTGACAAAAAGGTGTGGAGATCTTCTGCAGCCACATATAAGATAAAGTGTTTCATTCGAATCTTAAACTGCAACATTTCCTTTTCATGACATTATGCCTTTTTATCAATTAACTCCATCTGAACTGTACCTCCTTTTCTTTCATCTCCAATTCCCTCAGCCTATGTTGTTTTCTTAACAGCTCTAAATATTTAATACCTGCCAGATTTGACATTCTGTGGATGTTGTGTGTGTGTGTGTGTGTGTGTGTTTGTGTGTGTAACACAAAATTGGTAATTAGTAATAGTCTTCTATCTTCCCAGTGATTCCCTCATACTGAATATGGAATGTATATAAGACTTGCATAACTGGGTGATTTATTGCTTATGCTTCTGCAAAAAAGGAAAACAGAAATTTTATTTAAAAATATATGGAAAATGTGGTTAAATAATGTTTATGGTCACTCTGTGGATACCTTAAAAGCACTTTTCAAATTAAATTTGAGTTTATTCAACTGAGGAAAAATGAAAGCTCCTAGTCCAGATAGCTTTCCAACAGAATGGCATAAATTTCTTATAGACTTATTGGCTCCAATATTGCTTATAATGAATCATTTAAATCTGGTAAACTGTTGATATCTTTTTATGAGGCTTATATAACACTAATTTTGAAACCAGGTAAAGATTCCTAATACCTTGTGCAAGCTATAGACCCTTCTTATTAATCAATGTAGATATTAACTGTTTTGTTGGCTCAGTGACTGCAGTCTTACCATCATTCACACACTTCAGTCTGGATTTATCAAAAACAGACAAGTATCAAACAATTTACTTTTATGACTATATGCTTTGGATATAGCTCAAGATAAATTGGATTTTGCTGAATTAATATATTATGATGCTAAAAAGGTTTCTGACATGAATTTTATAAAGCAAATTATCTCTAGGTGTAGTTTCCTGTTTCCTGTCTTCTTTTATTAAATGGATTGTAATGTATTAGTCACAACCTATAGTAAATCATTTTATTTCTCGATCAGTTGAGTTACAGTGTGTTACCCATCAAGTTGTCTACTTTCTCCACTACTATTTGACGATTCTTGAACCATTACCAATCATTGCTAGGTAGTCTCATGGGATCACTGGTAGATATTCTGGCAATGGCAGATTCAGGATAAAAATTATTTTTATATGCTGGTGATATTCTGGCAATTCTGGATAATTTTTCTATGTCTTTGCCTAATTTGATACAGGTGGTTCAACAACTTGGAAAATATTCAAGTTAAAAGATTAATTGGGAAAAATCTAATTTCCTTCCTTTGGGATCTGATATATCAATAGATCAACATAAGAAGACAGGACATCAAGGACTATCTCTTGAAGAAAAGGTTATAATTATCAGAATTCCAGAACTATCATTAGACATTTATTTTATCATCTATATTTAGATAGAATGACAATATAACTTAGTATGGTTAGGGTTAGGCTCCATGGGATTTATTGGAAAGATAATATGCATCTCCATTTAAATGTTGGCAATTACTTGGGTCAATGTATAGCAAAAGAAGTCTTTCATTTCCTGGCTTATGTTCAGCTAGTGTCAGGCCCAGCTCAAGAACAATGGTGAAACAGTCCAGTTGAGTATAGTTCCTTTATTTGCTTACATCATATAGACAGAATCTTGCCAGACTAAATCTATACTATAGCAACTAGTGGATATACCCTGGGAGATTCTAGAGAGTGGCTATCTTGAACCTCTTATGCTTCCCACGCTCCCCCTGCAGATTGTGTTATCTTTTGTCTCCTTTCTCCTCCTGGAATGCACCCCCTCCTTCCAGATAGTATTGACCTCTGTTGCCATCCACCACATCTAGACAAATTTGAGTCCTATTAGGATGTAGATTGGGTTGTAATGTTAAGTCTTATAAATATTTAACTTCACAGAAAAACTACTTTTAAAATCGGTGGTAAAATGTTTATTGGAAAGTATGGGCAGAATCTGGAATAATTGTTTTAAATTAATTGCCTTGTAATGGCTATTTTAAGGATGCTCAACAACTACAGGTAGGATTTTCTCTCTTGGCAATGTAAGGAATTTGAGGATACACTAACTCATATGATTTGTTCATGTCCAGTTTTGGTTTCTTTTTGGAAAAATATTTTAACACATAAGTAGAAGTATGGGTAAAGGTTTTCAAAATATAGTAAAATATGTCAGTTAATTTGAACTACTTTCCAAAATTGTAGAATATGATTGTAGAATAGGCTTTACATAATTGAAAAAGAAAACACTCCCCCCCCAAATCCTGGGAAAACTGAAAAGCCCAACCCTATTCACATATGATATGGCCACACCTAAACTGTATAACTGGCCTGATCATTATGACCTTACCCACTGGCCATAAGGTTGGCTGCTGCTGATTAAAGGTATATCTGTCTCAATAAAGTATTTCTTATAGAATAATTCTCATAAACAAGAAACAAAACAAAATGCAAGAGTAAACTAATTGAACTCAGGTTTAATTGAACTCAGGATATGTTCTATTTGTTAGGTTTTGCTGTTTTGGGTTATGTCTATACATGACAACTCGTAACAGCCTCAGCCAGCATAACCAGTGGTGAATGACCCCAGGAACTCTAGTTCATGAATTTCTGAAGAAGTACAGATTCTCCACAACTTGCCTACCCAGTTTACATACATTTGAGCATGCCTCTGTGTATGTGTGTGTGTTCGTGTGTATTGCTCATATATGATCAGATAGAACAAATATACCCCCTACTGGCTGAAAAGATGAGAAAAACGAATTGCTGTTTAGTGCAATTAGGAAGCATGATGAAAATCATGAATGGATTTGAACTCGTACTGAACTGGTTTTAAACATGCTACATTATTTTTTTCATTGTTGGAAAGAATCCCAATTGCTTCATAAAGTTGTTCACTGTTGTTCTTTTTTAGATTCTGCATCTTCAATAATTGATTTTATTGTTATAACATACTAGAACCTATTAGACAAAAAACTAAACAATCTAACAATTTAACAAAAAGCTAAATGTTTTAATTTAGAACATTTTTGGCCAGAAAATATATTGCTAATGTGTGTTTTCTGGATCTAAGTATTCATATAGATAAAACAGTTATTTACAAGTAGACCTTTAAATGATATAACAGTAAATCTTTGAAAATAAAAAACAGTATCAACTTATTGGTTGTGAGGGAAACAGAATACTCTAAGGAAGTTGCAGTATTATCCCAACTCAGGTTTTGAAAGGGGTATTTCAGCTGTTGAGTTTTCAAAAAACTCTTCATTAAGCAAGATAGCAGAATACATATAGCCTGAGTTCAGGCCGTATCTGCACTCTGAATTCTTAGATAGAATGTGGAGTAGATTACAGAGAAGAAAAATGGGTTCTATTGAGGTATTAGACTACACCAAGAACTCTTCAAAAGAAAAAAGAAGCAAAGAATGGTTGATACCTATCAGATTTGATATGTTCAAAAACGGAGGACCAGCAATTATTTGTTTTCGTCCTCCCATCCAACCTTAGAAAAATTCTATTTGGAGGAGAAAAAATTGGGCTGGATAGCCCAATCAGCTTCACAAGTGGATGGTACTTTATATGATTATGATATTTCCTGCCCCAAACACACTACTGATTTCATGCTGCTTTTCAAATTTTGTGTTCTCATGGATATACTATGCAATTTTTGAGTTACTATGTTTCTTACCTGAGTTTCCATTTCCATCATCCTTTGTTTTATTTCTTTTAGCTCTGCTTGAGTTTCTGCTTCTCGGAGTCTGACTGTCATTAGCTCATCTTGCAGTTCATTTACAGTATTTTTTTTAGGTGGGTCTTTCCATCTTCCAGAGGTGCGAATTAGATGACGCTAAAAACATTGCTATGTCTTAATATACTTTCACTGATTTTTTTATCATTTAAGAATTTATCCCACAGTGTATCTAGTTTCTCCATATCTGCTGTTTGGCTCAGAAGTTATTTTTCAAATTTTACTTTTCAGTGATAGAATAATATACGGTAATATAAAGTTTCAATCTCATTCACAGTTGCTCCCACCAAACTATAGTCAATAGCAGTTCCTTCTGACAAAACATGTTTCTTAGTAGGTTGCAAGATACTCTGCCTTTCACACTGAAGGTTTCAAACCGTATCAGCTTCAAGAAAAAAAATCATAAATTCTTGTCTGCTAAAAGCCAGAGCTCAGAATGAAGGCTTGGGCTCTCTCAACCCTGATATAAGGGTTCATTTACTCACTAATTTACTCCGTTGCATGGACCCCACCAATCTGCCCAATTTATTGCCAAATCAATTTAGGGTTATTTGACTTAGTGTTAGAGAATTACCTGCCAGTGTTCCTCCAAATCTTTAACTTGTTGCCGAAGTTCTTTTAGACCCATTAGAGCTTCTGCTTCTCTTAGTTTAACTGCAATCAATTCCTCTTGAAGCCTAGCAATATTATTCTCATCAGGCAAAGAGTTATTCCTCTGCAGAAAAAGAGGCATGATATTGCTATAACATCTATCTAGCACAAAAACCTCTTGCAACTATAGGATAACTTACTAGAGGATAGGTGATCTCCACTAATCCAGAGTATAAAAATCACCCCATCTCCTCAAATAGGAAAACCTTTCTTCTGGAAGGAGAATGCTATTTATTTCTTCATACAGAACCCACATCAAGTGGTCAAAGAACTGTAATGATGACAACACAAAAGTTCTATAGTATCTCCTGGCTGACCTTATCTGGCTCAGAAGTATTTGAGTGGGAGACCTCCAGAAAATATCAAGGGTGTAGGCTAGATTGGGAAGTTGAAAAGACATCCCAGAAAAAAGTAATGGCAAACCATTTCCACACTGAGTCAATGTGGTGAGACGGTCACAGGGTTGGATCAGGAGACCTAGCTCCTAGGGGAGACCTAAATGAGACCACCCTCAGCCCCAAAAGCTGCCTGAGTGACTTGAGCCAGTCATCTTATCATCTCAGCCCAACGTATTTCACAGAGTTGTTGCTCTGCAGGAAAATAGGAGAGAACATTATGTACACTGTTTTGAGCTCCTAAATAAAAAGTGGAATATGAATCTCATAAACAAACAAACAAACAAACAAACAAACAAGCCAAGAAAACTATATGGACCTTCCCATGAAGTCATCACATCCAGTTCAGGATACAATAAAAACAGCATAAATTACAATACATTTGTGATGGAATGGAATTATGAAGGCCAGGCTCAGGGAGATAAGTGTGTTCTTAGTTCGCCGGAGGAGCATGGGAAGTTCCAGAGGATGAGGTTGGCACCTCCCTGAGGAATTCATGGTGTTGTGGCTGGCTGGCTTGGGAGCTAGGTTTCAGTCTGGGGAGATTTTTTGTCTAGAGGTTGTAGCTAATAAGCACAGTAGAACTGAATTTGCATAATCTCTTGGAGTTCTTTGGGCTAGACCTGACAACATTTTAGGTAATGCTCCAATGGAAGACTCATGTCATCTCCCAACAGTGCTACTGAAAGCAACAGAATACAGTGGTACCTCGGTTCACGAACTTAATTCGTTCCGCGACTCTGGTCGCGAACCGAATTGGTCGTGAACCGAATCAAATTTTCCCATAAGGTTCAATGTAAATACGGTTAATCCGTTCTGACCCCTACGAATTTGGTCGCCAACCGATTTTTGATAGTGTCCCGAATCAAATTTCCCTATAAGGTTCAATGTAATTACGGTTAATCCGTTCTGAACCATACGTTTTGTTTTTTTTTAAACTGCAAAAATATGACACAAAGTACAGTACGAAGAGAGAGAAAGCTAACCTTGCTCGACACGACTTCTGGCGTGGAGGACAGGAAGGCGGGTGGGGAGGCGGTTACTGCTTGGAGGGAGAGTCCCCCTCCCTACAGGAAGCCGCGACCACGTATCACGGGAGGGAAAATGGCCGCGGATCCTGTTCGTAACCTGATGTGGAGTTCACGAACGGAGGCAAAATTGTGCAACTGGAGCTGTTCGTGAACCGAATTGTTCGTGAACAGAAGCGTTCGTGAACCGAGGTACCACTGTACACAGCAGTGTACCCAATGCTAAATATAGTGCACAGATGGGAATGTATGGATGGAGATTGTTGAAATTTGTCATTTCATGAACAAACATTTCATTGTAAAGTAATAATTAAAACTGACCCATATTTACCATGCACCTCAGATTATACAGAAAGTGATGTAATGGTCAAGGATTTGGAAAACTGATTCTACAGATCTTTCTTAGTTTGACTTGCCTTTTCCATCTCAAGAATCTTATCTTGCATTTCCTTCAGGGCACTGTGTGATTCTGCTTCACTGAGTTTTGCTTCTATCAACTCTCTTTGCAACTGCAGCACAAAGTCTTCACTGTGGTGGGAGCTGCTCTTATGCTACAGAGCAAGTAAATCGAATATTGGTGTTAACAGAAGGAAAGTGATATCTTAAAATGTAAAATCATGCACACAAAAAATCAGACAAAAAGACTTTTAAAAAAGCTGTAATATTTGAAACAGTAAAGCTTCTTTCCCTAAAACATTTCTCTTCATACCTACTGATTGCAACAAAGACAATGCTACTGCTTCCCAAAGATCATTACCACGTACACCTTAATTTTCTTTCAACTGTGATTTTTTTCCCTAACCCAAATATGTAATTAAGATTAACTTGTTTCTAAAAGCTATGGAAACACAGATCTAGTTTTCTTAAGATCTAATAAAATCACTCAATTAGTCAGAATTATTAGCATTTTGTGGTAGTTGCTAAAGTTTTGTTCCAGTTGACAGACAAACCACCCAATCCCAAAGATATGGTAGAAATATTTTAAGACTAAAAGGTATTTTTACTTCTCCAACTAGCCACTAAGTCACTGTGTTTTTCCAATTACAGACAATCTGAGCCAGCCAGCCTGGAGCAATGACTAACAGAAAAGGCAATCTTGCATTTTCACACTGTTTATTACTTGCAAAGCAGCTAGAACCATTCCTTTCATTGCAGAAAATAAGGCAGGAGATAAACAGATCCACCCACAGTGATCAAGAGTTGGTTAACAGATCTGTATCTGTGCCATTATCAAATGTCACTGAGACATGTGGCAGTTGCTAAACAGCACTGTGCCCCATTGCCATCACTGCATTCAGGATTTCCCCTTTGAGTGCAACTGCAGCTGACAAATCACAGCAGCATCAAATGAACTCTCACATTCTGTTAGTTTTTACCTAAACATTAACAATATATAATAAATTGGCTTAACTGACTGCAACTATGCATCTGCACAATGGATAATCCACCCTCTTTCCAATAAGACTTTGTCACAGTTATTTATTGCAAATGTCACCCCCAGCCAAAGGCTCTAGGCAGTTTACATCTTATAAAACATAATATGATCCATTAAAATAACAACCACCCTATACCAATTAAAAATCAGATAGCTTTTTAAAATCTTACAACTAACTTAACTTAAACTGAAATTACATTAGCCCAGTAGAAAACGTGTTATGCTTCAAATGCATGGCAAAAAAGGAAGGTCTTGGCTGCCTACTGCCTTGCTAAAACAAACATTGTGCAGGCCATCCTGACCTTGAGAAGGGCAAGCTCTTCCACAGAGTTCTGGCTGCCATCAAGACAATTTGCTTCTGGTTCCTACTCCTTTAACCTTCTGAAGGGGAGGGATCCAAAGCATTCCCTCAGGGAAAGCATAACCCCATCCAAAGTTATCATAGGAACCCAAATCATTTCTTGACAAACAACAATCCCATGTTTTGCTAGGATTCAGATTGAACCGATTTCATTTCTTATAGAGTCTCAAAGTCATCAAACACCAGGTAAGAATATCCACTCAGTGCAGGGTATAGATACACAGCTGCATATTAATGATAGCCCACGTAAAGCAAAACTGTTTAAATACAAGTGCAACATCAAAAGTTGCTATAAATTTTAAATGTTCCATGTTTATCATGCTGTCTGCAGGAGTTTTTGGAGGAGAGGGATAAAGATACAACACAATGTATGTCCTTTTAGTGTCATATTCTATGTCAGAAACAGTACACCAAAGAAGTGGGTATTTTCCAGCAACAGACAATTAGCCTATCTAGTTCAGTACTGTCTACACTGATTGACTGGCAACTCCCAGCTACATGTGAGATTTGAAGATGCTAAGCAAATGTTCTTGCTCCTTGCCCTTCTTGTCTTGAAAACACTGATGAATGGTAGGTAGTACTAGAGCTTGAGGGATTGTCTTCAGAATCCCTCAAGCTTTAGGGAAGGGAGAAAACGAATATACCTGAATGGGTTTGAAAGCTCACTTTATTTTTCTACTCTTAACCTGCCACTTTTTTTTTCATTAGCTAGCATAATCAATCTTATGAGTTACCTGAATTTGAATTGCACAAATGCTTCTGGAACTTGTGTTTGTTTCTGGAATTTGCACATTTAATTAAAAAAAAATCTGAAGAGATTTATCGTTTGCAGAACCACTTTCTCTCCATTGTCTCTGCTTACCCAACCAGATCTAGCAAAGAGGGCATGCTCTGGGTCCCTTCTATCAAGCAATGTCACCTTGCTGGACCCTGGAGTTACACCTGCCCTATGGAACAGCAGATTTGGATGGCCCCGAATCTTTTAGCCTTTCATAAGGCACTGAAGACCTGGGTGCTGCCTACATGTCTTTTTTTTGTTTGTTTGTTTGATCTTTGTGTGCCAGGGGTTGTATGTTGTAGTTTTTGTGCTTTTAATCTTTGTACAACACCCAGAGTTACCTATGTGAGATGGGCAGCCATATAAATCATTTAAATAAATCATTAAATACAGTTAATATTTCTGTCATGACAGTCTGGGCATCAGATCTATCAAGATAAAGATATTTAATCTAAAAAAAAACATGTATCCTAAGCCAATTCCTTCTTTTTCAATGGGCAAACCTGTGGCTAAAAGCCTGAATTAAGGATTGAAATACAAGTTATCTGATACTGGGAATGGACCAGATGAGCGAAAACAGAATCATGCTTAATTTGAAGGCTGCTTTTGATCAATCAAAAGGCAGATTAAAGAAAGGAAAGTCAATCTGTGTCAAATAGATGGGAACTATGCTTGGATAACCCCCTTGTCCAGCTCCATATGCTTATGTGTTCTCTAGACCATAGGTTTACAAACTCAAAAACAAGGAATACTCTTGTATAGAAGTATCTCAAGGTCAGGGCTACCCATCTTGACAGATCTAGTGCCTGCTATTGTTCAGTTATCAGAACCACTAGAAGTCTGTGCCCTGTTTCCATTCCTTTGAATACCTCATCTGTCTAATACACAAGACTATATAAGAACCCCTAACTACAGGTAGTCCTTGCTTAACAACCCTAATTGAGACTGGAATTTCCATCACTAAGTGAAATGATCATTAGGCTTCATGTGACCCTGCCGCATAGTGACAGCAGTTCTGGTAATCCCGGTTGCAGTCATTAGGCGAGGACCACACCATTGTTAGGTGAGGACCTCACACTTCTCCTGCCCTGCATGAACTGCCGGCTCTGCCCAATGCCTCCTCCCCAGCCAGGTCTGGCGAGCTCCCTTCGGCAGAAAGGCTCTGCTGCCCTGCTGTGCTAACTGCACACATGCTGGGGCTGCGTCCTTGCCCAGCACCTGGATCCCGGGCCAGCAGCAGGAGGAAGAAGATGGAGAAGGTTGTGCTGGGGACAGCAAGGGTAGGTGGGGGCAGTGGAATGCAGGGCAGCCAAAAGGGCAGAGATGGGGGAAGATAGGCAGATGGGGGGAGCTGAAGTGTACACTGCGGTCATAAATGCGGGCCAATTGCCAAGTGGCCAAATTTTGAACATGTGACTGTGGGGACTACCTGTATTCTGCAATATCATGCACCATTCTAGCGCTCCCGCACCTAAAAAAAGGGCATGACAATACTGTATTGTCTTACAAAGCTGAATTGCCTATAGTCTCTCCACCACTCCTGTTGTCTGTCTATCTATCTATCAAATCTGTATGCTGCCTGACTCCCAATGACTCTGGGTGGCTCACAACAATTTTGCAACAAGTAGAAAACAACGATAAGACTTTATCTGCATGGCAGTGTTGGCATTTTATTGCTCTTTAAGATCGGAGATAGAGCATGATCTGCATAGCAGTGTCATCATTTATTGCACTTAAAGATCACAGAGAGAGCATACATATAATAATAATTTTGTATCTAATTAATTTTATATGCAAAAAGAAAAGAAGAAAAAGAACTTTCCTGAAAACTCACAGCATTCATATGCCAATCAATTACATCATGTCAAGTAATACAGGTAGTCCCCGGGTTAAAAATGCCCGGTTTAAGGACGACCCATAGTTAAGAACGGAGCCTATTATAGCAAAATTTGAGTTAAATACACAGTGATTCAAGTTAAATACACAATGGTTCAAGTTAACTACACAATACTACTTGTACAGTATTGTACAATAATACTGTTCCAGCTTACATACAAATTCGACTTAAGGACAGACCTTGGGAATGGAACTCGTTCTTAAAGTGGGGAATACCTGTACCATGTTTTAACATTTAAATCAGGTAACAACAGGAATAGGACATTAAACATATAAACTAGTATATGCAGTCCAAGGTTTTAAATACTCTTCCAGTTGGGACTCCCATAGTAAAAGGGTCCTCCAGAATAAAATTAATTGGACCTTAGCATCTTCCAACTTACAAGGGGTGTTAAATATACTGGTGAAGCTGATCCCTGATGACAAGTTTCCTAACAGGCAAAACCTGTGATTCATCAACCTGAGAAAGAAGATACACATTATGGCATAAACTTAACTCTGGAAAACTGAAACTCCCTTCTCTAAAAATGTAAGCTTTCTAAATGAAATACGGAAGGGAAGAGGGAATTTCCCCAAGTCTCCAAAATAGTACATTAACTTTCTGAAAACACATTTGATGCATATACAGAGCAGGGCATCTCAACTTATGGTCTATGGATCCCATGGAACTTTTGGGGAGTCTGTGAAACTCCACAATTTCAATTTCTTATTCAAGCCAAAAAACAATGAGCAGTTTCTCATTGAAATTTACTTTTGAGCACAATTAAAGTTTACTTTTTATTTGTGCAATTTGAATTTATTTCAATGTTTTAAGGAACTGGCCATTAATTTTTGCATTAAAAATGAGAGAAACTTGTTTGTGAAGATTGTTTTTATATTCTTCCTAGGTGAAGAAAATCAATTTCCTGTGCTATAAAATTAATCATATAAAATATTTTGTGTATTTATGCACATTTTTCTGCAGAGGAGGGCCCTAGCTTTTAAAAGATTCTCAAAGATTAAGAACCATTTGTATTGAATATGATATACATTTTTAAAATATTAATGTTACAAATACTCAATTTAAATGCCTAAGTATACTGTTTTTGAGAGCAATTTATTCAAATTCAGTTTAATCATCTGAAAGTTATGTCTAGTTATTCTCAGCTGATACTACAGGTAGCCCTCACTTAACAACTACAATAGGGACCAGAAAATTGCTTGTTAAATGGGGCGCTTGTTAAGTGAGTCACCATGCGACTGGACCCAACTTTACGACCATTTTATGATGGTCGTTAAGCAAATTGCCATGGTCATTAAGTGAATCACATGGTTGTTAAGTGAATCCAGCTTCCTCAATGGATTTTTTTGCCAGAATTCACTTAACAACCATGGGGGGTGGTGCGACGGTTTGTGATGGTTATAAGTGCAACTACAGGTTGTAAAGCACTTTTTCTGAGGCTGTCATAAATTCGAACCATTGTTAAATGAGTGGTCATTAAGTGAGGACTACCTGTATTTATTTGGGGCACTATCACAACTGTTAAAAAAATGATTTTGACAACACAGGGTCCTCCAAAGGCATCTGACTTAAAGCAACTAGTATTATACCCAGAAAGAACTTAAAAAAAAAAAAAACCATCAATTAATTTGATTAAATTCGGCATGGAAGATTTTTTAAAAATCTACAATTAATTATAACACATAAAATACTTGCAGGGCATCCAACATAATTTTTATAATATCTTAGCCTCTTTTAGGCAGCAATACAACGTGTAACATTTAAATACACTTAGCTAGAACATTACTAATATGAAATTCTAAATGAGGGCCTTAGGGCAAGGAACCAATCTAAAATCTAAGACTCAGAAAAACCAGCTTGCTTTTAAAACAATACAAAGAGACAGAATGACAGTGGACAGACTCTCAAAACTGGATTTTTTTCACCATACCAGTTTTCACTGAAAGGAAATTTCAGGTCACAGTACTTGAACTGAATATGTACAGGCAGCATCTGATTTAAAAATAGGGAATGCTTTATATAGCATACAGTTCCTTCCTGTGGCATCTATCCATTTTTTCTCACCACATTTTTCATGGCTACCAAGTCAGTGCCAAAACCTTTCTGTACCCTTTTAACCACCTCAACTGAAATGGATTTGTAATCCCCTTATCAACCCAATCATTCTAGGAGGTAACAACTTGTCCAAAGGTATCCAATTTGATTATTCATATCTGATGACTGTCTCATGCTGGCTGGGGGAATTCTGGGAGTTGAAGTTCACACATCTTAAAGTTGCTGAGGTTGAGAAACACTGTCCTAGAGTCTACATACATACCAAGCAATTCAGAATTCTTTTAAGGTAATACAAATCAACTGGAATTAGAATGTAGCACAATTCACAGGATCTGGGAAGCATCACAACTACCAGCAGCAGAAACCATGTAACAAGCAGCCTTCTGCATGGCAATGATAGATTGTTCAAATTAACTGCATTTCCTTCTGATATAGAATCAATCACAGTAACTGACATTTTATTTGTATAGCTATAGAAATGACTTACTTCCAACTCAGTTCAACTATATATTTAACATCATGACATATTGTTTTCTCCCTTAAAGTGATATCACTAAGCTTATATTTAAGAAAAAATGTCTTTTTTTTCTCAGATCAGATCAAATGAGATACATCATCTTCTACATAATGTTGACATTTTGTTCAGCTATCCAATACCTGCACTTAGTGCTGCCAAGATACATACGAAAAATATTTGGCCATAATTTTACCCATGAAAAAGCTTATATTATAGATAACCCCAGTTTAAAAGTAGCTAATAAAACAAATGGGGGGGGGGGGGGAGGCTTTCAAACTATTGCTATAGTGTATCAGTTTAGTTCTGAAGAATCAGGTTTTTTATCCTAGAACTTAAAAACAAATTTGATCTTCCTCAGAAGACTTCTTGGCAGTTCATTCATTGCTTGGACTTCTTTATAAATGAATAATAATTCAATAGATGTTGCTTCTGAAGTTCCAAATCTGTTAGAAGTTTTGGAGAAATCAATTAAGGTTCCTATGCAAGTAACCCATTTTTATAAGGTGCTGGAGGAATTTGATGGAATTTGTTATTAGTTATTTCAGCAACTTTTGAAGAATAACTTTGAGCATCCCGTTCTTGTAAAACAGTGGAAGGATGATTAAAAGAATGTGGAAGTGGTCTGTTCTTATCATATATGTATGATTAAATTCAGAATAAATTTTTGTTTTGTGTATATTAGACACCTCAAAGAATTGGAACACCATTTCAATTCTTTGAGGTGTCTAATCTACACAAAACAAAAATTTCTTTTGAATTTAAAGGACTTGGTCTTTTATTGCTACAGTTTGGGCTGAGTGACCAGGATTGTTAATATGAGCTTGGACAAATCCCTGTGTATCAATGATGCCTATGTTCTTCTTGGCTATATTTCCAGAATTTAGAATTTATCAATGCATTAAGAACTGAGGACTTTCAGTTCATGGAAGAAAAGCTGAGATGACAAATCTACACCTAATTGCAATAATGGACTATTAATATATCCTGTCAACACATAAATTAGCATTTTTTTTCAACAAAGGGGCAAAGAAAATACCTCTAGAACAATTTATTCAAATTTTATGGAGTTCTGTTTATGATTTAATTTCTCCTTTTAATTTTAATGCAGTATTACATTAAGAGTTATATGTATATTTTATGTATATAATTTTTCTATTTGTTTGATATAATTTTTAAAAATTAACTTTCAAAGAGAGAACATTTATATATCGTAATTCCTTATTTTTCACTCCAATGGCCCATACTCTACAAATTGTCTACTAATAAAAATAAGTTAAAAAAATATTCATGAAATGGCTGTATGAAACTAAGCTGAATACATTTTACCAGAAGAACAATTATACTGAAAACTGTGGGCATCTATTTTTTAACATAACTTCTAAATTATTGGTTGTGCAGGATAGTGTTAAACTATTTATTCCAGAAGCCATTCACTCTGAATTGAACTTATAACAGGTCAGAAAATTATATAACCAATATTGAAAACTAATATATCTTTTAAAAATATACTAAGATGCTTGAACTTTTTAAAAAAAGGTTCTAATGCTGCTATTGATGTTGTTTATTAGGATTCTTATTTTAAAAATAAGGTACTTTTACTAAATAATAGACTGAATCATTGATTTTGCAATGCAAACTATCATAATAGCAGGAATAATGTTTAATTGGAACAGATTCTAAAGTATAAGTATTCTGAAAGTGCTTATAAACAAAACTTTATTATTATTGGAAATAACTTCAGAAAAGCCTTCTATATATGCATAACTATAATTATTTCCAGGGAACTGTATTCTCTTTGTGAGTCCTGTCACATCACAACCCTCTGGGTTTGCAAGCTGTTGCCAACAGACAGCAACCCTAGCTTTACTGATGCTATGTACCATCCTTACCTGCTGCAATTTGCAACCACAAGTTGGGAGACATGAACCATGGAGAGCTAACCTCCATAAACATAAATCAAAAAACAAGAGTCCCTTTCTTTCACACGTGAACTAACCACCCATCTGTTCCACAGAATCCCTAAGATTCCAATCAAGCCTGTCTTTGTCATTAGTTCTGCTACAACCTAACCCTAATAAAGACATCCTTGCCTTATGGAGATGTTGTTTTCCTTCTGCTTTCATAACCCTACACTATTCTTCTTCTTCACAACTTTATCAACAGAAGTTAACAGACTATCAGATACTTCTTAGTATCAGTTAAGCTTATTTGATAATGAACAAATAAAATAAGTTTAGTAGGGTTTCAATGTTACTTTCTGCATAGCTCAGCTGAAACAATTCTAGTTTGGAAAACATCTACCAATGTTTTTGAAAGAGTACAGACACAGTAAAATTAGCCTCTATACATTCAGATACAAAACAACAATTTTTGGTTTGGTAAAATTTGTTTGATTCAAGTTTGCATATGGAACATAACTGATACATTAAAAAAAACTTCTACAATTGAGGTTCTAACCTTACCCAAATTGGTGCCCTCCAAGAAGGGTCAGACTCCCAAAATTGCTAGCTGGAATTCTGGAAATTGTAGTCCATCATATTTGGAGGGCATCAAGTTGATAAAAGCTAATAGGTTGATGTTAAGTGTAGCACATTACTCTGACAACAATGCATAGCAAAATGCTTTTATCATCCCTCCAAAGTGCTTTTTAAATTTCACAAAAATTTGTCAGTTATATATCTGCTCACACAACCCTGTGTGA
Organism: Liasis olivaceus; assembly: GCA_030867105.1. Classification (NCBI taxonomy): domain Eukaryota; kingdom Metazoa; phylum Chordata; class Lepidosauria; order Squamata; family Pythonidae; genus Liasis; species Liasis olivaceus. The sequence continues at coordinate 122,506,175 of CM061350.1, read as the reverse complement.
GTAGAAGTAGAGAGGAATGTAGGCATCCTGTAATTACACATTATAGACATTTGCTTGTATATGCCAGATGTGATCATAAGCAAATGTATTAGGAAGTTGGCTCATTAAAATCAATAGGTTTTGCTTTGGAGTAAATTAGATTCACATGGGATTCTTCACTCATTTCATTTTCCCTTTTTCAATGCAGATTCAATAATATGCAGTGTAGTCGGAAGAACAGAACAGAAACCATGCCATGATCAATAGAAATAAGCGTAAGTGAAGGAGGAAGATAAGAGATCAAGGTGCTATCAGCCTTACCCATTGCTGTTGTTGCTGGAGCTCCCTGATGGTATTCTCAGCTTGCTCTAGTTTAGTAATGGCCTCATCACTCTGTTGTTTGATGGTGGCCAACTCCCGTTTTGTAAGATAGTTTTCCTCAGCTTCCTGGGCCCTTGTCACTTGTCCCTTAGGACATAATTTTCTTTTTAAAGCAATTGGAAGATCGATCCAGGGAAGACCGAGAGTTTTACATATTTATTCTGCCATATGGTTAAGATCTTGCAAATCATCACAGAACTGTTACAGCCAATACATCAATTTAGTGAAGTAAAGCAGTTTAGTACTGCACCACCTTAAAATGTTTAGTATCCTTAAGCAAGGTCAATTGTGTACTTGCATTCAGTTGAACTCTGTTCATGCATTTATTGCTTCATTGTGCATGCACACATCTGTTACAAGTTCATAGTGATCTATAGAATTAGTGGCAAAAGATGAGAGCCCACCAATGATTAAAAATCCTGGATGTCATTAGAAGTAACATGCAGGCATGTGTTTAAATATTATTCTAACATGGAACAATTGCTCAATTAACTACAATAAACATTTCATATGAAAATGCATGTAGTTATCCATGCACTAGAAACAGAAAGCTGGGGGCTTTTTTGGTAGTAGGAAAAATAATTAGTTTGAAATACTGAAGTAGTATACCTGTATCAATCTATCTGCCAAGGAAGCACTTTCCTACAAAAAGGAAAAAAATTCAGATAGAAATAAGAGAAAGGGGAAAACAAAGTAACAGAATCAAAAACAGAGAATTATGCTCAAATTCTACCTACTTTCCAAAAACAATAAAGTTAAAGCATACATTTTCCCAATAGTCAAATCTTTCAGCAGCACAGGTTTATTGATTTTGAAAAAGAACATTCTATATTTTTACATTTTTGTTTAAACAGAAAAAAAGCTCAATAGTTCCTTGCTTAGAGAATTCTGCAGTTTCCTGCAGAATTTATCTGATCAAAGTGTTACAAACTGAAAGGAGGCATAATCTGAGCATACTTAAAAAGTTTGGCTACCCAAGGAAGGCAGAACTATTTGTGCTAAGCAGTATTTAAGGAATAAGAGTCCAGTAATGCAAAAGTCAAGCATGAAGAGCTAAAGTATACCAATTAAATATGGCTAATTTTAGCCAAACTTTGCTAGTTTATCATTTACTCAGATTTAGCAATGAAGAGAACTTTCAAAACAATCCAATCATTCTGGCACTTTTCAATCCAGAAACATCCACCTTAACCACAAATGTATCAGACATTTCCACTTATAAATCCAGTGACTCAGGACAAGATAGATCAGCAGATCCACATGCAAAATTTGCTTCAAGGAGCAAAGGGCACAGCTAAATGAAAATGTGTTTGTTCTAGAAGATTACAAGGTTTTTTAAAGATACATAAACTTCTTGATCTGTACAGTTTAGGGAAAAACTATATTATAGACAATATATTCAAGGGGCTCTCAATCCTTTTCTAAAGTTATATGATTTAAGAAAATAATTTCCATCTTTTCTGATTCTGTTTTGTGAGATCAAGGAGAGAAAGAACTAGTAAGAAGTAATATTTCCTCAGAACACACTAAGAAAGGACTAGACTCACGTTATGGGGAATAGCTATATCTTAGGGAAGAAGAACAAAGTTTTTGGGTCAAGAGCTAAATTTTTGCTAGCTCTTTTATTTAAAAAAAACCCAATTTTTAAAAAGAGCTGGGATTAAATACTAGGAAAAAAAAAGGAATCCTATCTATTCCCACTGAACGTCTATCAGAGAAGGAATTATGGGTTATGTTTCATGTTATAAGTGGCAACAAACTTTCTACAACTGAGGAGGAAGGATCTCAATGATGTCATACTGATAAACACCAAAATACACCAAAAATATCCCAAGAAAGCTACTTGGCTAATCATTCAGGAACACTTCCTGAATCAAAGCACATCCCAAGGAGCCTCACTTACCTATATTTAAAAGCTAAGGATAGCATGGTCTATCGTTGAAGATGGGCAGTCATTCTTATACTGACCAGGTATTCATTACTTTGCAAGCTTTCCTAAAATGATGACCAGTCTCTAAAAGCCTAGAAGAATGTAGCATGATATGGTAACTTATACATATGATGGACAAAAAGAAGAATAGTCCTTAGATCCTTTGGGTTGATCTTTGTAAGAGCCAAGTGATTTTCCAAATCTGAGACCATTTAGAAACATGGCAGTTGAAATAATTCAAGAACATTTCTAGATGAAAAGCAGATACTCTCTGATTATTCTACAAACGATGCCTGCTGCTAACATTTTTGAACATACCTTAAGAACTGGGGGCAAGAAGACTTGATTAGACTGAGGTAGATATTTCCATCATATATATATAATTTGAGAATCACATTTTTTGGATATTACAGAAGACCAAATGTGTGAAAACCATTTCACGCTATTTTAAAAACCAGGGCAAAAACCACGATAAAGAATATCCTTGTCTTGTTCGGGCTAAAGGAGACAAATATGACCAATGTCCACTGCTGGTAGGAAACTGGATTCCCTCTACTTAGACAAAGGGCAGAAATTCAGGAAAGATTTTCTAATTCTTGCAGCTACCCTACTAAAAAGAACACAATAAAATCCTGGCAAAAAGGTAAATGTTTCAATACTGGCAATAGCATTATAAAAGCAGCCACACTGAAAAAGTAGAATATTTTTGACAATTTGCACGTGCCTCAGACTTGCTGCTGTTCTCAATACAAGACCAGGCCAATATGAGCTGTTAATGATAGCTTTCCCCACTGGGAAAAGGTCAGCCTGTTTCCACAATCCCAAGGAGAGTAGGATTTTTCAGATTGTCCTCCCATCGGTAAATATTTCATACCACAAATATATTTGCAATATTTTCAGCAGGTTAAAATAAGGGGACTGATATGGAACAAAAATCCAGCATGACACAGCCCAACTATGTACATCTTAATTCATTTTTTCTTACAACAGTGCACCAAAAGAATTTAAATGATACATAAAACACTTCATTTTTAAAAATAAAACTCTTATCCTTGCTACCCTGCACTTCACTGAGTGTTCCATAATTATGCTAGGGCCAGTTATTTCTGTTCAAATACGTGTTTCACCTTCACCATGCAACTGCCTGATTTGTTTTTTCTTCATTAAGGACTTGATTCTACACTATTACTTCCACTCTTCTCCCCCCACCTCTGAAAATTAGTGAAACATGCTGATTTTGGAACATATTTGATTCTCTAACTGCCAAGGGGAGAAAAAAGCATGGCTCATGTAAAAGGATCCAATTTTCTAAAATGATTACATTTCATTCTTTATACATCTACAGTATATTTAGGAATTAAAGGGTAGGGCAAAATGGGAAACAGTTACATGAGCCTATTAGAAAATAATTATATTTGGACAGAGACATAATTAATCTGGAATTTGACAGAGACTCCATTCTTTATAGCTCTTCAATAGAAAAGGATAAAGATGGCTATTCTGTTCTTAAAAACCTGGGAATGAATGTATTGCAACTGTATGTGGGGGAAATGAGGTTCCTCATTCTGATCTAAGCATAAACTCAAGCAAAGACTTACTGAACAATTGACCAAGGCTGCAATTCAAAATTGCACCTGTGTTTTAATTTCTATGATCTGCTCAATAAATAAGCTTGGAACTAAAACAAATTTTCTAAAGGTAATTCAAGTATGAAAAACTGGGCAGCAGCTATGCAGAATGCCTTATAATTTCAGATCTCCCCTTAATTTCTCAGTTAATCATAAGTACCAAAGAAATGGGAAATTAAGGTGGAAGAGCTATTATACAAATGCTAAGAAGTCTTTTTTTAATGCACACTGGAAACTGACTTGGCTTCATTTCTGAAAGGAGACTATCTGAAGACACCAACCTTTTTTTATAGTTCATTGTAAATATACTTTAACTTCCCTGTCTTGCTGAATTCCGTAACACCCACACTTAGGTTTTCATACCAAATCACAAGTATATATAGTTTAAAATATCAAGTCTTATTATGAAGGCCCATCATACAAAGACAGGAATATTGCCATATTATTAATCTTCATGCAGCTTCTCTGTTATTAATAAAAAGCCTGGAACTAGTACAATTGAGGCTTCCGTTTCTTGGACACTTACTTTTTCTAGTGTTTCAATTCGCTGTTTTAAGAGTCTGTTTTCTGTTCTCAGTCTCTGAAAATCAAGCAAAACTGTGAAGAACGTTATCTGAAATATTTATCATATAATATCTATCTTCTGAAACTGAAGGAGGTTAATTTTTAAAAACGAATATGGACCATTTAGTAAACTGCAAGGTGTATGACAGCCGCCGGACCCAAAACCAGATTCTTCTCAATATTTCCTTAAAGTGTTTCAAAGGAGAAAACAGAGGCTTCTGATGATCACAGACCTCACTGTTTTCTAATGATGCAGTGTTATAACATATGCTCATATAAATGTTATTATTTTTAATGATCACCAGGAAAATTACAACTTGATTCAGAATTGCTCACTGTGGTTGTTCAGTCGTTAAGTCGTGTCTGACTCTTCGTGACCCCATGAACCATATTGCGCCAGGCCTTCCTATCTTTCACTGCCTCCCTGAGTTTGCTCACAGCCAGATTTTAAAGATAGTACAGTACTCGAAACCAACATTGTGGATGCTGCTTGCTTTCTCATACATTCAGAAGTACATGTATTCAATCTAATTTCTGAAACATTAAACCTACTGGTACATTAAACTCAGGTATATAATAGAAAGATAACAGAGTATTCTGCTTTTGCTAGAATCCTTGTTTATTCATTTATGGCAACTGCATTCACCTTTATGCCAAAGGGCTTAAAGTAATGGATTCTTAGTCTTTCCTTTAACATCACATCATACAGAATACTAGTTTCACTGATCTTCCTGGAAGAAGGGAATTTGAAGTAGTCCCTCAAAATGAAATCCAATATTCCAACTGTTATAAAACACTGACTCTCAAACCATTGTCTTCTGAATTAGCATAATTCTATTAACTTGCATATTTCCTGCTATACTCATCGAAAAAAGAAAACTTACAACAGGAACCCAGACAACATGTGTATATTAAAAAAAATGAGTAAAATAAACCCCAACAAAACATATACTTTACATATCTTCTGTAATAATAATCCTATTAACTTAAATCTTCCTGCCCAATCTGATTTTGTATTACACAAGTGAACTGAAATTCTTATTATCTTGCTCATAAGTTAATTATCTACTTACCTTAATTTCAACTTGTTCTTCCATTTCCTTTGTTTTTATAGTAGTATATTCTTTTTCTAGCCTGAAGAACATTGAAAGCCATGATCTTTTTTTCATATTGCATAACTGTACTTAACAGAATAGACAGTATGCCAAATTATTGTTCATATTAATTTTTACTGCCTGTCTAAAAGATGGCCACAATTTCTTTGCATTTGTTTATGTAGATGAGCCTTTTCTCACCCTGAAACAAAAACTGCCTTGCCTTGATCCAAAGCTCCCTTGAGTTTTGGGATAGCAAATTATTCCATCCATACAAACCATTCTGTGCACAGAACAGCTGGTTTTTGATGGTCTATGCTTGAACTGAAACATGCATCTTTTAGATGTTTCAGTTTACACACCGAATGAAACAGGCCTGAAGTGAAGCTGTTCAGAAGTGTTTTTGAAGGTGAGAGAGAAGGGAAATGTATTGGACATCAATGGCCGTGGGGAGGCAGGGGAGAGAGAGAAGAGAAGAAGATAGGACAATGGGTAGGCCAGAAGAATACGCCATATAGGGGCATTAGCAGCAGAGGCTATGATGGAGGAGAGGGAATGGAGGTGCTAAGAAAATTGGTGGATGGATGAGATGATGGAATATGCCCTGCTGGGATCTGTTGAGGGGAGAGAGGGACTGATGCACATAAGCCTTGCCCAACTTGCCCCATCCAGATTTTGTTTCATGTGAAACCTGGAACAGCCAAATCATTCTGGATTTGGGTTCTGCTGAATGTATCTCATCCAAAAGAGCTGAGGAGGACCTTCAGAATGCAATGGTTTTGTGCATGTCATTATTATTGATTATTATGGGTAAGCTCCTTCCTCTCTAATATTTTCTTCATATTGACACTGATACAGAATCTTTACATGAAAACAATGGTGGAGAAGATCACAAAAGCAGCTGTTTACTGTATGAGCATTTATTAGAAAACAGTATTTGGCAGTGGCAATTCCTGATCAGCACACACCTATCAAAAAAATCCATCTGAATATTCTTCACACCAATTTTCTAAGGAACATGGCTTTAACTATAAATCTGTAACTGTCACACTCCCTCCCTTAGTATCCTTGAACAAGACTGAAACTTCCCAGTGATAACACTGCTGATAAGGAATCTTGCTCTGTGCTTCCCACAACTTAACAGAAACTCGTTTTTCACTTCTCTGCTTCCTGCTAGGTGGCTGTTGGATACTGACATGTTCACCATTCCTACCCTAGGAAACTCTAGCTCCAAAGTAAATCCCACAGCAACAGAGATTTCAGAAAAAGTGAAGGGGTTGTAGCCAGTATTTCCTTTTCCATCCCACAAAAGGCTTTTGTGTATGTGGAAGAGTGTGGAAAAGGATCTGGTTGTTAATAGGGATGGAGGTGAATTGATGAACATTGGAAAAAATGTCTCAGATTTCAAAGAATAACATGATTTTAACAGCCTAAAGAAACTCTTTTTTCCTAGATAAATGCATTATTTAGGTAGAAAGAGGCCAATATGGCAACTTCGACACATTCTAGCAAGGATGGTGGTTTACCTCCAGATAAGCCAATAGTTAGGGATTATAGTCTAATGTTATCTGGGAAGCCGGAGATCTTATGATAGCCTACATTTTCTATCTAGGGATGATAATGAACTCCTGGTAATATTACTGCCATATAAATTGATTTTCTAGAAACACCTATTTAATAAAATTCACATAATTATAAAGGAAGTAAATGTCATAATTAATTTAATGATTCACGTCTTTGTAATAATAGCACTGAAAGCATTTTTCAAGAAAAGAAATACCTACTTTTTCATCTTTTTTGCATTATATTTGACTTGGTAAGCCATTTGGATTAACTTGTCTGGTCCACCATCAAACTGATGTGGAACGACCTTTTGAAAGTGCTAGAAAGAAAATTAGAGCATAGAGTCAGAAGTGAGAAATACTGATTTATACCCCACATGTCAAGTAATACAATACACTGGCATAACATTTAGCTTACCTGTAACATCCCTTCCATGTCAAGTTGCATTAATTCTGCTTGATTCATCTGAAGCAGTGCTACACCAACCCGAAACACAATCTCTAAACCCTGTGAATAATGTAATTATTTTATTCTAATAAGTATTTTATTCTAGATAATTATTTGTAATGTTTACTATTTAAGGAACTTTTAAAGTTGCTTTATACCGATTTACTCGTTGGAAAATAATACTAACTTCAACATAACAGCTAGATTCCATTATAAATGGGGACTGGAATTCAGCTTCATAAGAAACACAAAATATGAACTAAACAGCCATCAATGTAAACTGAAAGTCACAATAACTTACCTCAGACATAAATATATCAAATATTCTTGTTGCAATTGGTAATGGGAAAGATGTAAGAAAAATAGTTAAGAACCATGAGGATGCATACATAGAGGTATGGAAACTCTGGGCCTGGAAATGCATATAGATCTCTGGAAGTTGCTCCTAAAAAAACAAAAAATCAAACAGCTGTTTGCAAGTAACCTTTCTGAAATATATATTTTAAGATATTTTACATTTTTAGAGATTTGAATTTGAAGTCCAACCCATCTAGAAGACATCATATATCTCGCATAAAGTCATTAAGGACTACTTAAGAGAACATCACACCATTTTTATAACCAGAAGTGAAGCACTGTTATCTTATTAAGACACTTTATATAGGGAACATGCCCAACATACCAAAGACAATGTTTTCCAAAAATGCAGATGACAGCACCACCGCTTTCTACATTCTATGCTTTGGGCATTTTTCTGCAACCATTGGATCCTTTTTGCAATTAATTAATGTTTATTCACTTAGCTTTTCTAATCTGCTTAAAAATACCCCAGATTAACTACACAATGGATTAACAGATCTTTAATGTACCTGTATCATGGATTCAAACTGATACATACAAAGGCCCAGCTCAGCCATACTTGGTTTGAAGAGTTCTCGAAGTCGATAATCTTGCATTAATTTAACAAACACACAAAATGCTTCCTCCTCTGGCATCTATTTTGAAGGAGATTACAATCACAGCTTAGAATTCTTAGTTACAAGCACTTCAAAAGTTCACAAGAAGTTTTCAACACCACTTAATTACAGGTGTAATTCAAGAGATGATCTGCAAAAATTACACCTGCCAAGATGTGTTAAACTGCAGCAGTAAGTATCGTAGTATCTAAAGGAGTGAAAAAAAAAAAGAACTGCTGGTACTCTCAAGTCCTCACAACCTCCCTATGTAAAAGAAGCAAATAATGCTCAAAAGTCTCCTCTTTGCTCTCCCAATTTGGGTAAATATGTTATGTGATTAACCTATGATCCTGGGTCTTTCTACATTAAATTCCCAACACTAATAATTTCTGGGCAATAAAAAACACTGAAACAAGTTTCTCTACTATTACCTAACACAGTACTCATATAAAACACTGCTGGAAGCAGTGTGATCTATGATGTCATGTTGAAGGGAAAAAACCCTTGGTTTACAAACCACAATGGATTATTTCACGCACTGTTTCTTGCTAAGCTCAAATGCCAAACCATAGGATGGTTTAGTATTTTTGTGAATGAGATTTTACATGCCTTACTGCAAGGTGTTAAAATTCTCTAGAAATCTTCTCTCATAGAAGAGTTACTTCTATATTCTAGAACAATTCTTTACAAGAAAAAAAGTCAGATGTAACTGGGATTCTCCCTTTTAGTGTGCAAGGGGCCAATATATAGTTACCTGCATTTACAGTCGATCTCTAGAAGTGAAATGAACAAGGCCCTCAAACCTTGGTTCACTGCCAACAACTTAAGAGTGTGATTTGAAAAAAACATACATCTGTGATAAATTATGACATCCCACAATATGAGGGAGTTCTAATTTGTAAATATTGCACCTCCTTTTATTATTACTTTATGAATCCTTTAAATGAAGTAGTAGACTTTCAAGATAACTTTTGCAGTAGAGTGCTCTTTCCTACCTGCATAAGGAGTAGTCCAACAATAAAAGCACTTCCTTGGCAATAACCAACCTCACGATCCACTAAAGAATATGCCTTGAAAACATTAATAAGAAGGTAAAGTTTAGAAAGAATAATTAATACCCACATTGGCTTTCCCAAATAACTAATGTCTATATCCAGGGGTGAAGGTGCAATGCCACCAAGACACAGAAAATGGAAACAGTCATGTTCAGCTACCTATGCATGCCAGGTTTCCTTATTTTAAAAACATGTTTCCAATTCTTACTGCTGATAGATAGAGATAGATAAATAGATATATTGTGCATGTATGCTCAGTGGCAGCTGACATTTGAAAGCTAACAACACAGCTGAATAAATTTTTCAATCAGTGAAGGGTTTTAATGTCTTTACCAGTTATGGTTAATAAATGCAGACTTAAGAAATAATGGAAATTGTTTGGCACTAATATCTATCACTATGGAACCCAGTTATTTGAGCTACAGAATTTAATGTAAACCAATTAACTTGCCTATATCTACACACTACAATGTGTACCAGCTACTAAAAGCTGTTCCTTTCTTACAATTGGCTGCAAGACAAAACATCCTAGAAGCCTGACAGTACTGTAGAAAGAACAGTTGTACAGAACTGCTAAAAGAGAAATGGACTAAAACTTTATTGGGTATATGAGAAGAATTCAAGATCAAGTCAACCAGGGAAAGTGTGCAAAGCAACAGAAGGTGGTAAGGAAATGACCTAAGCTTCTAAAGGAGACCTGGCAGAAACAGGTGGCTATTAAGGTTGGAAGAGGCAGCATGCAAGGAATGAGGAAACAAGTCAGTGGCAGAAAAGGCTGGAAATCTGTTCAATTATCTCTCTGATTCTGTTAATGGAGTTAGTATGAAATAAGGACAACAAATGAGCTACGTGCAGTTTGTATGACAGGACAGAAAGAAGAGAGAAAACAAAGCTTATGCCTCTTGCTGTTTCTTAAAATGTACCTCAATACCTACTTAATGATGGGGAAATAATAGAGAGCAGAAATATGCAACCTAGTAGCCTCTGAAAATAGCCTCCAGACCTCTGCATAAATTGATGGCAAATTGCAATTTTTAATTTGACAGAAAAGACAAATTACAGGAACATGACAAAGAATAACCACATTAATTATATTCAACTTTCATGCAATTTCAGTGTTAGTAAAATAGATTTCTGTCCTAGTTCCATTCACTTGGAGTGCAATTTCTGGCATCCACCTCAGAATTTAAATGAGGCCCTCACCCTCAAAAGGTTCCACACTCCAGTATAGTGTAATGACGAGGATGCGATTAACTTTCATTTAGCTAGCAAAAAACCTGAGGTCCAGTTGGGAGCTTTCAAATATTCACTAACAATTTTCAGGCCTCAGTTAAAAAGGTTTTTGATCTTGGATGAGTATGAGTAGTAGCTGAACAAGGGGATTTTTAACAGGGAAGGAGATATATAGAACTTTTTTTTTAAAAAAAAATTAAATTAAAATACAGCTGCTCATTTGCTCAATGAAGAAAAATAAATTTGTGAGCTAGGCTACAATCATATGCCCACTTACCAAGGAGTCAATCCAACTGATCTCAGTGACCTTAGTTCTGAACAAAATTGTATAGGAGTGTACTACCTATCAATTAGGATGGAGTTCAATGGAAAAGGGCTGCTTTTAAAAGTTCAATTATTTACTGTCACATCCAAATCTGGCAATCCACATTTCTTGACACTTTCTACTGCCCTTGCCCAAATTGAAAACAACCCCCATTAAAGACTAAACTTATTCAGAATTAACATGAGGTTTACACAGCCTGTACAGCAGAATATAAAAAAGATAATCTGAGCTTTACAGGCAAGAGTCTCAAGTAAAGTACTTTAAATGTCCTAAGTCCTTCAATACCACGATAAAACTTTGCAAGTTCTCTCTGGATTACTATTAATATCTCTCTGGAACACTGCCTTCCATCAACACATTTGCATTAATACTATTGTGTTACAATCTTTTTTAAAAAAAACTATCAATTGATGATCTGTTGACAGAGAACCCACCTTCAATTCATACAGAAAATATAATGCATGATCAACTCATACACAAACCTGGAGTTTTCAAAGATAGCTTCAAATACTATAATCACAAATGCAAAACTATCATGTTTTAACAAACTGTGTGTTCTACCACTGAGAATGTTAGCATTTCAGCAAAATTATTCAGTTGAAAACTTCCCTTGAAATAAATTCATGATAAAAAGAGTATTTTAGAACTTTTAAAAGTAAATGAGCATGATTTCTAGTTTAATAGATGCAGTTAACCCAATTATAAAAAAAGTATTATTTCCATTCAATCTTCTGGTCTCATGATTCATGTACCGTAAACAATTAATTTGATTACTACTATGGAGGTCTAATTTATACAGTCTACATAACTGCTCGCTTGACACATGATATTAAGCCAAAACAAAACAAACCACATTAAAACTTAGTATGATGTGAATAACCAATTATAGTTTTATGCAGATAAATATGATAATAGTAAATTATTCTACAAGTTTGTTCTGAAGAATGTTTATATAATGAAATTCATTTTAATAACTTAGTATGATGTGAATAACCAATTATAGTTTTATGCAGATAAATATGATAATAGTAAATTATTCTACAAGTTTGTTCTGAAGAATGTTTATATAATGAAATTCATTTTAATAACTTTCAAAATTTATTTAATGCAGTAATATTTCCATATTCTATGACAAGCACCATAACTAATTAGGATCCCAAGCATCATTATTCCCAATATATCAGAAAAAAGACAACAGTATAGAACATGGCTTGCTTGCATGTGACTGTAAGTTCACTGGCATTCAATGCAAGTCTAATAATACTAAGCTAGTTTGGTCAAAAATCTGACTACGTGTCAGCTTCCTACATTGCAGTCATTATCTTTGAGAGTTATAATCCAACTTATTTTCTCTAAAATAGATGGGTTTCTCCTTCAGTTAACTTTATATTAGCCAGCAGATATAATGTAAAAAAGGAAAGTGTTTCAGTTATACATATAATTCCAAAACCTCCAATTTGCTACGTAAGACTTAGCTACCATCCTCTGACATACTATTCAAAAGGAAACCAGAGTCAGCAATAAATGTTTCAATGCAATTACAGAGAATAAAATCAATGGCAGTTGATAGTTTATTGCCTTGGTTGTCTTAGGTATCTACAGCAGATGTGCCTACCTTTCAACAATAGTTAATTCTTCCCCCAATATCAGAGGTTTTAACTGAAACTGTGAAGCCTTTTGTATTTCTTAAAGGTCACTTCACATTTCTATTACAGTATTTCACTTATGGATGGAAGTGTCTTTCTCACATATGAGCTATACACAAAGCAGGTTAGAAAATCATGAATTCTGCAGCATTTTCAGATCCACAAAACAAATACAGCTGAAATCCAACAAGTCTGGAGAACGCTATCTGGGGAAAGTTTACCAAAGTAGGGGAGTACAACTTCCATAACTTTGAGGGCTGCACTCATAAAGTAGATGGGGCAAGGACCTATTTCTGAGGGGGACCCAGAAACATTAAGTGGTTAAAGGATTGCTTTAAGCATCTGTAAACCTTAAGATTATGTAAGATTACAAACATTATTAAGATTACAGCTATGGATATTTGGACCATCTGGATCAGGAAATGTTCTATCTTCCGTTCTGAATGGGGTTACACTGCCCCCACTGAGATTGGTGTGACATTTGAGGGTCTTCTTGGGCTACAGCTCCTATTCGAGGAGCCAGGAAGGTTTTAGCAAAGAATTGTTTAGATTGCCAGTTGGGCCCATAAGGGAGACCCTTAAGGTAGTTACTATGCTTTGGTCATCTCGCATTTGGACTACTGCAATACACTTTACAGGAGGCTGCCCTTGAAGACCATTGGAAGCTGTGGCTAATCCAGAATGAAGTGGCATGTGTAGTTATGATGGGCCTCAATATGCTGATGTAACACCTCTGTTCTAGGACATGCACCGGTTACTACTAGTCTTCTAAGTGCAAATCAACGTGCTGGTTATCACCTATAAAACTCTTAATGGTATATAGTCTAGTTACTTGAGAGATCACCTGTCTTCCATAGTTGCTGCCCATCCTATATAATCCATTAGTGTCAGCATGCTCCAGCTTCCATCAATTAAGCAAGGCCATCTGATGGGACCCAGGAAGTGAGCCTTCTCTGTCATAGAGCCTGCCCTCCAGAATGACATCTCCCTAGAGATTTGAACATCCTGCACCCTGACTTTATTTAGATGAACCCTTAAGACCTGCCTCTTTTTCCAGGTCTTTGGCTAGAGTAGATGGCAGGCCACTTGTGGGTTGTCTGTTTGTGAGATGGTGGTTGTTTTCTCTGTTCTTTTTGCAGTTTGCATTGTGTGGATTTTGTTTTAAATTTTGTGTTATCATACACCACCTAGAGTTATAATGGAGTTGGGCAGCTTATAAATTTAATAACAAAGAAATAATTAATAATTAAGAAAGCCATTTTGCCCCTTAAACTACTCCAAACTCCAAAAAATACAAAAAGGGAACAAAAGTGTGGCCCCACTTGGTATGGAAGAGACCTGGCAATGCAAAAGGGATATCCATGAGCCACGTGACACTCCAGGCCACACCTTTTGCACTCCTGATCTAAAACAAGTACTAGCTCTTTTTTTAGTGAAGTTTAAGGAAGTCCTATAAGTTAATGTCCCATAAATACTTTCATTAGCTATCACCCACATTGTACAACAAAGCAAGGCAAATCACTGTGCTTTATTAGTTATATACACTGAAACAAGAATCCTAAGTAAGACTGAAAGACTTTAGCATATTGCATCAGCAAGGGTTGGGCATTAGGTGGTCATAGTCTTTTCCCCACCTCCAGCATCTAGTATTCAGAAGTAAATGACTATAATAATAGTATTTGTATGGCTAAAGAAAACTTTTTTTTCTTATCCATTAAAAGATTTGGGTTGCTAACTTACCTTCATTACATTAAATAAAACCTCCTGCCCAAGGCTATCTTTTTCTTTAAAAAAGTCATGTTCAGGATACGTTCTAGCAATGTCTCTTCTTATGAGCTTTTCACAAGGTGAAGTCATTTTCAAGAGTTCTGAATATTGATCCTTAATTGGCATATTTTGAGCTGTGCACAAAAGCTGCCAAACTATTGCTCGGAAGTGATGTGGTATCCCTTTTCGAACAAGTTCCTAAAGTAGCAAAAAAATGTAAAAGTCCTGATGAACTTTATTTTTACAGCTGAATTAACCCAAAGCAGACAATTTAGCAAACAGACTTCAAAGTTATGGCAAAGTTCTCAACTTTTTACAAGGTTGTGAGAATAGAAATCTACATAGTAATCTAAGAATAAAAAAAAAATTCACTGGGCAAATGCAAACCAGATGACTTACCTACAGTTAAAATTCTTCTATTGTTGTTATCTTAACAATATATCAACCACATAGTGAAGAACAAGGAGGATTTTATGAAACAGGGATAAACAACCTGAAGGTCCAGAGCTAGATACAGCCCCTAATTCCCCTCTAAAAGTTGCCATTTATAGGTAAGTTTTAACACTTCAGAAAGGGAGAAATTTTAAATGTATAGAGAATAATCATTTAACTATAGTAGGTTTAATTAATTATGAGTTTAAATTGATTTTTTTCAAATTCAGTTCTTGTTTGGATCCTATCCCACTTTGTCCTGATTCATTTTTCAGATGAAGCTTCTGTCATACAATTCAAAAGCTACATTTAGCTTTGGTGTCGTGGTCAAGGCATCAGGCTAGAAACCAGGAGACTGTGAGTTCTAGTCTCCACTAGGCACGAAGCCAGCTGAGTGACCTAGGGCCAGCACTCTCTCTGTCCTAGGAAGGAGGCAATGGCAAACCACTTCTGAAAAATCTTGCCAAGAAAACTGCAAAGACTTGTCTAGGCAGTCTCCGAGAATTGGACATGATTGAACAGATTAAAAAAACAAAAAAAAGAAATTTCTCTATCTGTGGAACAGTGAAATCTCAGCAACAATCAAGAGTTATCTCTACAGGTCCAACACTTCCTAGTACAGTACTGAGCAACAGCAATTTAGAATTCCATTTCAAAGATACTATATTTGTGCATATATGAAAAATTACAAAATCAAAACTGTAATCCTATGCACAGACCATTTAAATTCCTCAGCAGCTGGAGAATTTTTCTGCTGCACAGAAAGAAAAAATAGTGCAGCTGCTCTGATAGCTGCAATAACTTACTGAATCAACCCCCTAAAAGAGCTAATTATTCAGAAGCAAGGAACTGCTTTAATGAATAGCATAGAGCAGGAGGTCCAAAGCACTTCAGATTATTTTCAAAGGGAGTTCTGACCTAATAAACAGACTACATTGTCCATAGCTTGTCTGACTACATTTACTAAAGGTCTTCCTTCAAGATCTCTACCTTTCTTAAATAAGGCAGACACTACACAGGAGCACTCTTAATTCTCCCTTGTCTCAAAGGGCCTAACTATGAAGGCTTGTTTAGTAGTGAATTTAAACCAATGTTTTTCAAATTTGGCAACTTTAAGATGTGTGGACTTCAACTCCCAGAATTCCCCAGCCAGCATGGGTCCACACATCTTAGAGTGGTCAAGTTTGAAATACACTGATTTAAACTATTTTTTTTTAAAGAACAGGACAAAGCCTAGTGTATGCAGCCAGGTTTTAATAATTCAATTTCAGACATATTTTTATTCTATTTCAGTCTATTTTTTCTGGTAATTTGCAGCTATTAAATGGCATTTCATAAATAAATTCTAGTACTTTTTAAAATTACAGTGGAACCTCGAGTTACGAATTTAATCCGTTCCTTGACTCTGATCGCAACTCGAATTGGTCGCAACGTGAAGCACATTTTCCCATAGGGTTCAATGTAAATACGGTTAATCCGTTCCGCCCTCCGAATTTGGTCGCTCCGCGAGGCACATTTCCCCATAAGGTTCAATGTGTCAGCCGGCTTGCACGGCTAGGAAATTCCCCAGGCGTGCTTTAGTCAGTTTCACCGCTCAAGCCCTAGCGCAGAAAGAGGAAGTGCTAATGAAATCTGAGCGCGCGGGGGGGGGAGGCTTTTGTCGCGCGCGCACAGCTGGGAGGGGGAGCTTCCCCCCCTTCCTCAAATCTTTCCTTTGTCCATAGCCCTTGGCGTGGTGCGCGCGGCAAAAGCCCAGTGAAATCAATCAGCGCGCGGCCCCCCCCACTGATTCCTCTTAATTCCGCTCTTTCCTTTGACAAAAGCGCAGTGAAAGCAATCAAATCAGCGCGGGGGTGGGGGGTGGGGGAAAGGCCTTTGTCGCGCGTGCACAGGAAGGAGGAAAGAGCGGAATGAAGAGCGGAATGAAGAGGAATCAGTGGGGGGGGGGGAAGCTCCCGCTCCCGGCTGTGCGTGCGCGACAAAGGCCTTTCCCCCACCCCCGCGCTGATTTGATTGCTTTCACTGCGCTTTTGTCAAAGGAAAGAGCGGAATGAAGAGGAATCAGTGGGGGGGGGAAGCTCCCGCTCCCGGCTGTGCGCGCTACAAAAGCCTTTCCCCCCGCGCACTGATTGATTTCACTGGGCTTTTGCCGCGCGCACCACGCCAAGGGCTATGGACAAAGGAAAGATTTGAGGAAGGGGGGGAAGCTTCCGCTCCCGGCTGTGCGCGCCCGACAAAAGCCTTCCCCCCCCCCGCGCGCTCAGATTTCATTAGCACTTCCTCTTTCTGCGCTAGGGCTTGAGCAGTGAAACTGACTAAAGCACGCCTGGGGAATTTCCTAGCCGTGCAAGCCGGCTGACACATTGAACCTTATGGGGAAATGTGCCTCGTGGAGCAAGCTTCCTTGCTACCGCGATCTCGCCCACAGGAAGCCGCGGCCACGTGGCAGCAGGGCAAATGGCCGCGGATCCGGTTCGTATCGCGAGGCGGAGGTCACACGGCGAGGCAAATTTTTGCGTCTGGAGCTGGTCGTATCGCAAAATTTTCGTAAGGAGGGGCGTTCATAACTCGAGGTTCCACTGTATACATAAAATAGTGATAATATGAAATAAAATTATCCATGTTTAGAAATACACCAAGTCAAGAAATAAACATGTAAAAGGTTGTCTCAATACAGGCAAACCTTCAGTTTTCAGAATTCTGTGAAAATAATAAAAAGGATCAGAAGCAGAAACTGCTATTAATGATACTAGTGCACATTTAAAAAGTTAAACCGATTAGATGTTTTAATGGGGGGCTTGGTTTTTCTCATTCCCCCCCCCGAAATTATTGTTTTCTGCATCTGTTTGGCACAGTGAAGGACAAAGTACACCATACATGACTTTCCTTTATCTTGATGGTTTTTCTACTATCAGCATTAACTTTTTGCTTGCCTCCTTCTCCTAAACAATAAATGTATAATGATTATCTGACACCAAACATACTTTTATAGGCAAACCAAGTGATATAAAGACATTCATAAAGTAAACAAGTGACTATATATATACAAGATGTAAATACTGAATATTGTATCAATTTTACTTTTTGTCAACATTTCTGGGTTTTTTCCCTTAGAAAACAAAACTCCACCCTCCCAATTGCTTCAAATTTTTCAGAAATGTTACAACTCCATTTGGAGCACTGCAGTAACATCATGTTGTCCTTACACTTGTGCTATAAATTTCATCCACACAGTATGGATTACTGTCTTAACATTTAGTCGTCCTCTGATTTTACATCATCTTGACTGATGAAAAAAGTTCTGGAGAAACTGAAAGCTTGCACATTCTTTTGGATGGTTATAAATTTGGTTGTTCCAGTGAAAGTATAACTCAGCTATGGATTTCTTTCCCCCACTCCCATCTATAGAGATCAATCTGGTAAACTTCATATTTTTTTAATATCTAAATCCAGTTGCTCACAGGGTTAAGCTCACATATATATTACCTCTTATCATTATTATTAACATCCCTGAGGAAATCTTTTATGAGTTCCTCAGACAGATAATTAAGAAGCGAACATTGATTTCATTTCATATATTATTTCTGAAACCTGAAGTGTTTAGTAGCTATGAAACTATTTAACTACACACACAGCCTTCCATTTTATAATTTTTTTAAAAAAAACTTGAGTGGTATTGGCCTTCCCCAACCAGACAGCCCTCAGATATGCTGGAATACACATCCCATAATTCCCACTCTCCAGGACTAATGGCCATGCTGGCTGGCAGATTACTGAAGGTGAAGTCCAATATATCAAAAGAAGCCAGTTGGAGAAGGCTAAACTATATCCCTTCATCTCCAGTCATGCTTCATATAATCTGTTTTCATTGAGTTCAGTACAGGCTACACCAAAAGACGTCCTGAACTGCCAGAGCGAGAGGCATAATATTTCTAAAACTAATAAATATTGAATTGACAACACTCAACAAACCTTAATCTGTTTCTCTTTCTTTTTGCGTACATCTTCCCATTCATTTACTATTCTCCCCCAGAGGATCCAGGAATCTTCTTCAAGATGGCTAAGATTGCTGGAAGCTGATGAGCTAGATACAAGTGAGGACCCACTGTTTCTTCTTGATCCATTTACTGATCTCAGTGATTTGCTGTCAGTCTCCAGCAACCTGTAGGAAAAGCAAAAACTGGGTTTCTCTGCCTGTCAAAATATTTGTGCAGTGTTTCTTTACTTAAATGACAATCACATTTATTTGAAGTTTTTAAAAAAATAATGAAACTTTTTTTGCCTTTGATTAAACAGAACAAAAAAAATAGAAAAAGAAAAACATATGGACTATTCATGCATATATTATAATATATATTATAAATTCTACATAGAAATCTCAATAAAACATGACTATATTTAATTGTAATCATCTATATGTAATTTATGTTTCTAAGCAACTTGTTCATAAGTCACAAGCAACCTCAGCTCTTCAATCCAATGAGTAATCAGTACCTTTCCAACACTGAATTCTCTAGCAATAAGAAGGGCATGGAGAACCTATTGCCACTGTCCAGCTATCAATTTCCATATAATAAGTAAATAGTTCAAAAGAATACAATCATGCAAGTTAAATTAACATATACTTCTTCCAAGAATTTAACACATTAACATTATTTCATGATAAAAGAAAAATCATCATCCAATAATTGATCTAATTCAAAACCCCAGCATCTATTCAACTCTTCCTCCTCACCCTTGAGAGCCAACATAGGAAAAGAAGGGGTTCTGTCAGGTTTTGGGCAGGAAGAGGGTTTGGATTTTTTGCAGGGGGCTGGAGTCCTGGATGAGGGGGGTTACCTGAGGCAAGGATGGAAAACAGTTGTTTTATTGTAGGCTAGAATCATGTTAGGGGTTGTATTTTATTTTATCTCTTTTTATACTATGTTGAGTATATAGAACCTTATCCTCCATTGTTACTTTTAATAAAGTTGATTTAAAAAAAAAAATCCTAGAGCTGACTGGTTGCCTTTTTTTTTTTTTTTATCTGCACTCAGTCGTTACCGACTCTGTAGTAACTGCTTTTTTGGACGAGTCCTTTGCAGTTTTCAAGGCAAGGTGTTTCGGAAGTGGCTTGCCAGTGCCTCCTTCCTAGAGCAGAGCCCAGCTGGTAAGTGCAGGAGGTGGGGTTTCCGTTGCTTTCACGCGAGCACGGCTTCTGCGCTACTGGCAACTGCTCCCGACTCCTTTTGCAAGGTGCCGCCAGCATTTTTCCTCCCACCGGAGTGAGAGTACCCATTTATCTACTCATGTGAGTTTTCGAACTGTTGGGTTGACAGGAACTGGGGGAGGAAGCAGGAGCTCACTCCATTATGCAAAGGCTGGGCTCGAACCGCTGAAGTGTCAACCATTTCTGGCTGGCAACTTTCAGCGTCTGGCTGGGCTACACACTACCAAAAGATCTGTTTGATTTCCCTTCCCACAGCTGAGCCAGACCCAGGGTGGGTGAGGATTTCCTCTTCAATTCTCCCCTGGTTTCCCCAGAGGGCTGGTGTAGAATTGAGAATCTGGATTATAACTAGGGGGTGGTGGCAGGAAGGGAACCTACTTTTCCAGTTGCTGTTCACCCCCACATGCAGGTTAGCTCTAAACCCGTGTGTGGGGATGGGTTGTTTTGACCCTTGTGCACTGTATTACAGTATGCATTTTTACAGTTCGTTGTTTAGCTGCAGGATCTATTGTCCTGCACTATACTTGCCTAGTTCATATGGTAAAGCAATCAGTGTGCATGATTTGACAAGGGGTTTGTTTTTCAGCCAGCTTCTCATAGATCCTAATGCTGTTTTTGAATGGAGAGAAAGAGAGGCCCAAGGTCACCCAGCTGGCTTTCTGTGCCTAAGGGAGGACTAGAACCTGAGCCTCACCACTGCTCATCCTGTACGTTAACCACTATATCACACTGGCTCTCAGTCAAATGATGTGCATATGGGTATAATTCAAGATGCAGGGAAACCGAAGCCTTCATCTTAAACTGAAAACAGCATCTTTTTCAAAATATTTTGGGATTGAAGAACCCCATAAAAATTTATGGAACCACACTCTGATTTTTCAGAAAGTTTTCCAGATATGTATTTGGATATTCTACAAAAACTACATAGTATCCTGGCAATGACATAGCATTATAAATTTTCTAAAAATGAAAACTTATCTCTTCAGGAGAACTACAGATCTTATAATTCCCAGTTAGAAATTTAACTTTGGGAGCCTGGAAAGAGTGCAAAAGAAGCATAGGCACCTTATACATTTCAATGCATTTCTCAACAGATTAAATGGACTATGGCTTGTAAATGTCAGCCTTTCTACGCAGGCATTGCAAGTCCTCTTACCATCATGGTCATCTGCCATGAAAATTGATCAGGAACAGAAAAAAATTTAACATCTCCCTTGCCACTGATTCCATCATGTTATTGTCTCTCCACTCCTGTATTTGCATTAACAGCTTTCCCCCAACCCCCAACCCCATTTTAAGAAAATAAGTTTACTAATAATATGTGTAGTTCTACATGATTCATGAAAACGCTTCTGCAATATTCTTTCCCTCAATTTTCAAGTGGCTTAATAGATACTATGCTACTTCTTTGACTTTAATAATATAGGTGTGACATTGTGATGAAAAATTCATCTGCTTTTGGTTGACATGGCAGAATTGCAAGGCTCTATTCCAAGAAGCCCTGCTCATTAGAAGCTTCACACCAAACAAGTCCAAACTCCAGACAAGCTTAGAAAATGGGACGTATATTCTAAAAGCAAACAAAACTTTTAGCTCTAACCTTATAAAACTGCAATGTAGAAAACACTCATATTGCAAAATATTGATCATTATTCTATGATGTAAATCTTACCTTGATAAGTTCATAGCTTCTTAAATTCACAACATCGAGTTTAATGCCATAAACACAAAGCAAACCATTTCATTTCCATTAATGATTTACCTTTTACAAATAATATTAATTATTCACTAGGACTGAACCAAACCAACTACCTTGAAGGGAAACTTAACCCATTCTTTAACTTGATATTTCTACAAAAAGTATGTAGTTTCTATTACTTGTCCAGAGAAAATATGTTTCCTCTTTTTATTTATTTGTACACACACATACAATCTGTAAACTCTTCTATATGTACTCAGATCAAAAGGCTCCCCCCATCCAACACACACAGCAATAATTTTAGAATTCCACTCACACATTTATCAAATGTAGACAGATAATTCCTCATGTTTCCAAGGAAATGAGTTTATATTTTTAAGAGAGGGCAGCAGCCAATTCATCCAACTTGTTAACAATATTGCTTTAGTCCCTACACTAAACAAAAGATGGTTACATTTTAAAAAATAAACCCTAAGCAATTTATAAAAAGTGTATCACAATCTGAGAAATTTTCCAAAGAACAAGTTAGTACCCAAGTGCTGAAACAGGATAAAACTTGAAACCTGCTAGGTGGAGAAAAAGTAGGCTGAACGTGTGAAACATGTTCGTTTCTGAAAGAGACAGTGAAATCAACCAGCTGACATTGGTCTAATCCACAACAAGAAGAAAAGTATTTTAACATAGGAAATTAGGACAACCTATAAAGAACTAAGTGAAGCATAACAAGTCAGCTTACAAGGTAGGAGACTGCCTATGTTGCCTTTGCTGGCATTTATCATTAACTGACAGGCTAGATCAGATCTGAATATATAGACAGACAAGGAACAATTCTCTTCTCAGTTATTTATCAATAGTAGCAATCCTTAACTACCATATTCATCAGCATATAACACGCATAGGTGTATAACACACACCTTAATTTTAAGAAGGAAGTTTGAGTAAAAAAAACCTTAAATTTAAAAGAAATGATTTGGAAGCAAAATAAAGGGAGCTCTGAACTTTTTGTTTATTAATATTTATACCACTTATAAGATAAATACGTAATATGAAAGAAAAAGCACCTCTTTTGTATGTTGTAGGCTGGCTGTGTGTAGTGTGTGTGTACCATTAGTGTTTGTTGTGTGTAGTGTGTGGTAATGGTAATCTGTTTATTACCATACTGGTACTTATTCCCTCCCTTCCTGCTTACCTGTCTGCGGGGGGGGGGGTGTCTTTCGCTGAGAGCAGAGGGGTGCGCGTGTGTTTGTGTGTGTGTGTCTTGCCAAGAGCAGAGGAGGGTGTGTGTGTGTGTGTGTGTGTGTGTGTGTGCATGTCTCGCAGAGAGCGGGGGGTGTGTGCGTGTCTCTCGCAACAGCAGAGGAGACATGGGCTTCAAACAGGAAAGCCACGAACTCCTGGGCAGAGTGGGGCGCCTCCGCCTGCACCAAGCCTCTGACTTCGCCCGGGCTGAGGGACCGCACAGTCCAGCAAGGTGAGCACTGCGTGCTGTGCTGCGCCGCCCCAGTGAGGGGATCAGCGCTCCTCCGAAGGCTGCACCGCGCCGTTCGGCGCACAGGAGAGTCTGCAGGTCTCCAGACTCAGTGTGTCAGAGCAAACCACAAAGAGCAGATCCGTAGGGTCAGAGGCTCGGTGTGGCGGGAGGCGCCCCGCTCTGCCTGGGATCTCCTTGCTTTCATGTTCAAAGCCCATGTCTCCTCTGCTCTCCGCGAGTCTCTCAAAATCACTGAGCAGCAGAGAAGGAATAAAAACCACACAAAAGCGCATGCGCGCGAGCACACACACACATTGGCACTAACTCTTCCTCCTCCAGGCGCAGCACGCTCGGGACAGCAGCTGGTTTGCAAAGTGGGAGGCCCGGGGAATGGGTGGCGCACGGCTCCCTGCCTGCCCCGTTTTAGCAAACCAAGGAGCCCTGCGGATCTGCTCTTTGCGCTTTGCTCTGACATGGTCCCCAGACTCTCCCGTGCTCCCAATGGCGTGGTGGAGCCCCCAGGGGAGGGGGCTGCCCCTCCATGCCAAAGTTTCTCCAGCAGGAAGGAGGGAGGAGTGGGCGAGACCGCAGGGAGCCAGAGGAGAAGCTGCGTCTTCCACGCTTGCTGGTCCTAGGGCGATCCAAGAGGGGTCAGGTGCAGCTGTCAGTGGGCGGCCAGGGGGGAGTTGCACAGTGCGCTGCGGGCTCCACACCTCCCTCTGTGGCCATCTGGAGTGGCAGTGCTGGGTTGAGGCAGCTGCTAAAAAAGAAATGCTCTCCCAGCTGCTAGCGCTTTGCTCTCCCAGCCTTGAGGTGAGAAGCTGCGAGGCATATTGGCATATAACATGCAGCTAGGATTTCAGCCCCAAATTTTAGGGGGAAAAGTGTGTGTTATACGCCGATAAATACAGTATATGCTGGATTAAAGAAAATTTGGACCACCACATAAAGATTTGTGTGTGGTGAAACTGGGTTTAGTGGTCAGAAACAGCATAATTTCTTCTAAGTTTGTTTTGGAGATAAAAATATATGTACTTTAAAACCATGCTGCCAACACCTTGTTAAGATACTTAAAAGTTATTATACTGAGCTTACTTGCTCTCTTAACAATTGTTTCCCTGGTTCAGGGGCAACATGGAGTTGTTATATTCTCTCACTGATTCAGAGAATCAGGAGTGTATAAAAAAAGTTAAAACTCTATTTAATCATAACATTAAAGGAACAAATGGTATGGATATAAATTGTTTTTGTTTAGAGGTACAGAACTCCATACTTATATACAGAACGAGAGCTCACTTTTTCACAAGGGCCATCAATGTTTCTTTTCCTTTCACATAAACTGCCTCATTTTCTTTACTTTTTTTTCTTTTCTTTTCCCTTCCTCTTTTTCCTTTAACTGAAAAAAAAGAGTCACTTTTTGTGAGATGCGCGGTATCTAATTTTGAAATATAAACAAACAAACAAACTGTCCATTGCATTTCTGCATGGCTTTGGGCCGGTCATTCTCTCTCAGGCCAGCCTACCTCACAAGTTGTTCTTGTGGAGAAAATGGGAGGACAAAGCTCTATATATGACACCCTGAACTCCTGTAGAAAAAGTGGGATCTAAATCTAATAAATCAATAATATAAACAATGCCTCCTGTATTTGAATTATTAGAGACCTTCAAAAAAATTAATGAAAATATTTAAGTGGTCAAAATATATTATATAGTTAATGTTTTTTAAAGGATATCAAAGGAATTATTTTTCCAACAACAAAATGTCCAAATACTGGGCCTAGACAAACAATAAATGCTGTTATATATAAAATAATCAAAGTCAACAAGGGGTTCCTTCTAATGTAGAAATAATTTTTTGAAGAATAATTGATTAGCTGAAGACACATTTTGGTTCACTGTATTCATACTGTGAAGGATCTCATAGACCTTTAAGTAGTGCTTAAAATAGTTTCTACTGTAATTCCCTCACAACACAGAATACCAATTTAGTTAGTTCAAGATTTTAAAAAACTACCCTTTTGTAATAATAATCCAATGCATTATTGTACAGGACAGAAGCCCAGCTAGGTGGCAGCATCTGGCATATCTTGTTTGGTCTAAAAAAGCTAAGCAGAAAAAGACCTGAGTCAGATGGGAGACTTCCAGAAACCCCCGAGGCTTAGGCTAAACTAAAAAGACAAACATCCCAGTAAAAGACAATGTCAAACCATTTCCATGTTGATGCCAAGAAAATTCCATGGAATTGCTCCTGAAGCCACTAGGAAAAGGAGTTTATATACCTTATCTACAAGACAAGAGGCCATATTCTCCATTCATTAAAGGAACATAAATTTAAGAAATTATCTAAATCAGTGTTTTTCAAACTTGGCAACTTTAAGATGTGTGGACTTCAACTCCCAGAATTGGGAATTATGGGAGCTGAAGTCCACACATCTTAAAGTTGCCAAGTTTGAAAAACACTGATGTAAGTGACCTCTTATACAAACGACAGTTTTGAGCATACTTGCTTAAGCTGTTGTTCTTTGTTGTTTTACATTAACATCCATACAAAAAATTAAATATCCAGGCAATTAAGTATGAAGTGAAGTTTGTGATATGTCAAATGCATAGGTGTTAAATGTTATTAGCCTTTTTCAAGGCCTTATTTAAATAATCCAAAAAAGTAATTGTTCAAAGCAAATTTAAATAATAGTACTTTAGAACATTAATATGTGTCTTCCAGTCTTAAAATTGTTAATTAATATACCAAAATGGAGAGCTGCTGCCTTTTAGGATCGACGGTCAACGACTCTGGGTAGCTACTTAGTAGGGTAGCAATGAAGGCTTTGGAAAAAATATTCAAATGCCATGGTGTGTCTATACCTAGAAAGATCAGAATCATGCAACCAATAGTTTTATCCATGATACTCTGTGGAAACAAAAACTGGCCCTGAAGAAGCAGGATAGAAAGAATATTAATGCTTCTGAACTTTGGTTTTAAAGAAGATTCTTGAGAGCAGCCTGGATGGCCAAGAAAACAAACAAATGAATCATAGGACTTATAAATCCAGATTTCTGACTCAAGACACAAATGACTGAACTCAAATTATCATATTTTCAATAAATTATGCAGAGATCTATATTTCTTAAGAAGTTTATAATTCTGGGAAAGAGAAGGAAAACGAAAAAGAGGACTGCCAGCAACAAGGTGGATGGACTCAAATTACAGCAGTGATAGGTATACCACTGGAAGACCTGAAGGACCAAATTAGGGACAAATTATCCTGTAGAAGATCTATCTATGTGGTCACTAAGAGTCAACCTGATTGATCACATTCAAAAAGCATCACAAAGATTTTGAAATAAAGTAGAAAAAACTTAAAAGAAGAAAATGTTACATTTCACAATCTTGAATACAGATGCAGCGGCTCAGATTTCAACAAAGTACAAAGGTTTTCTTAAAAAAAAACAAAACAAGCAACCAAGGCTTCCGGTGGCAATGGCGGGTTGAATGCATCTCTTCCTTGAGCTCTGCTCAAAGGGACCATCAGCACGGCGTTTAAGGCCGACAGTCAGGCAAGTCCCCTTGAGCCTGAAGATTTCTCCAGAGTTAAGGAGAACACCTGAAATTGATCATATGTCCTCCAGACGGCTGTTTCTGGCAAGGAGATCATGAAGTGGAGGTTTTTGTGATCCCCTGGTGAGTGAGCAGCTGGGAGGCAGGATTTCCATCCAGTTCCAAGCTGCATCGAAGCCAAAATTCAAACCGACTCTAGATCCAACCGTTCCATTTCTTAATTTTTATAGATTACCTTTTTATAGTTAGAGAGAGGCTTTTCTTGGGCACAGAGGGCTATTTCCTTTTGGCAATTATAGGTATTTCAAGGGAATATTGATTTTTTTTTAACTGTTTGCTTATTTGTTTCACCTAAAAAAGCAAAGAGTAACAGAGTTTGAACTATTGTGGACTCTTAAAAAAACAAAGAAAAAAAATCTTTTTTTTTTCTACTTTTTTATTAGTAATTTTTTATTAGTAATTTTTTTTGGTGAATCTGCCTTTGACATATTTTGCTAGACTTTACGCATCTACGTAAGAAAGTTGTCCTTTTTTTATCTACTCTGTGCTGATTGGGGCAGTTCATATAAACAAGTTAATGGAAAATTTCTAGTTTTTTTTCTTTCCGGAGATATTATTTTCAACCACTAGAGTGTGATATTGCCTGACTAATCCACTACCTGAAAGATTCTTTTGGTGGACTTCTCATTGGCAATTTTATGGTTATATTAATTTAAAAATGACTTCCAAAAGACCCTATAGAAGTGCCTTTGCAGATTTTGATTTTTTAAGGCAGATGTTTGAAGACTTTTCAGCTAAAGTTATATAGACTATAGATGCCAGATTTGAAACACTAGAACAAAAATTGGATAAAAAAAAAAAATAGAGAAGATGGATGCTGTTGTAAAACAAGTTACTGATAAAGTACAAATACTGGAAAATAGAATGGATGCTAAAGTCACAGAAATAGAAAGAGGATTGGATAATTCTGCCCTACTTGAACTTAGAGAGAACAAATTCTGTTTAAGAGCAATTCCTGAAAATGCTCAAGAGAATGTCAGACAACTGGTTGTGATGCTCTGTCCAACTTATTAAGCTGGGAAGAAAAGAGGATGGATCAAGAAGTGGACAAGATGTATCGTATAAACTCATGCTTTGCAACTGTCAGAAAACTTCCTAGAGATGTTATGGTTTACTTTTTGAGATGGTCAACAAGAGAACAAAGTACTACAGACTCACTTTGATTCTAGACTAAAAATTGGTAATACAGATATAATTGTATTAAAAGAAATACCTACTAGAATCTTGAGAAGGAGAAAGGAGTGTACTTTTTTGACAGAGATTTTAAAAAAGAACAAGATCCTATTCCGTTGGGATAAACTGGAAGGTGTGAATTTTATTTTCCAGCAACAAAGATTCATATTAAATTCTGTCCAAAAGGCCAAAGATTCCCTGGCAAGATATGGATCGGAATGACAACAAGAATGAGAGGGGAAGGCCTTACAGAGTCAACAACAATTGGAGGAAGGGCTTGATGAGTGGGTTGTTGAGACAGGTGCTACAGTTAAAGACTTCGATAAAATCTTTTCTTAATTATGGATTATAAATACATAATGTGGAATATTAAGGGTGTAAACCATCCCCAAAAAAGACAAAAACTCTTTCATTATTTGAGAAAATTAAATCAGGATATAATTTGTCTGCAGGAAACTCACATCAGAAAAAAAGATGAAAAATACTTGATTTACAAAACTTTAGGTGAAGAATTTATATTGGCAAATATTTAAAAAAACAGTGGAGCTGTTTTATGTATTAAGCCTTACTTGAAACCACAACTTTTATTATCTGATGAAAGAGGTAGATATGTTGCAGTTGAGACTGAGTTGCAAGGAATTAAATCTATAATTGTTGGATTATGTGTTCCTAATGAAGATAAAAGTAAATGTTTTAAATACCTGATGGATCAGTTGTCGCCTTTTCCATATGAAAACTGGTGCTTGATGGGAGATTGGAATGGAGTAACCTCGCCTCAGATAGACAGGTCCTCCAGAAAGGGAATTAAATTTAACCAAGGGAAACTATCTAAGTCTTTTTTTGACTTGATTGAAAAGTTGACTCTGATAGACTCTTGGAGACAAAAAAAAAAAGGGAATGCTAAGGAATACACCTTTTTTTCAGAAAGACATAAATCTTTTTCTAGAATTGCTATGACCTGGATCTCAAAGACTTTGCAGATAAGATTAGTAGAATGGATATTTTACCAAAAACTTTTTCAGATCATAATCCAGTTACACTGATACTTAAGAAGAAACCTACAACATTTAAGTGGAGATTAAATGAATCAATATTGCAAAAAGAATTAGTAGTAAAAGAATGTAAAAAGAAGCTAAATGAATACTTTAATAACAATTTGAAAAAAGGAACAGGTTTAAAAATGGTTTGGGATGCCAGTAAAGCAGTGACGAGGGGTTACTTCATTCAATACAACCGTGAACTTAAAAGGAAACATCAAGAAAAAATTCAAACTATTCTAAATGAAATAAAGATAAAAGAAGACAGTTTACAAAAAACACCAACAAATACTGATATCTTGCACCAAATTAAGCTTCTACAACAGCAACTTTCTATGTTAACTATAATAGAAATATGAAACTATAAAAAAAATAGAGACAAATTTAAAATATACAAAACAAAAACATTTTGAATCTGCAAATAAACCAGGGAGATCGGTTGCATATAAACTGAGAAAGGAGAGAGACAAGAAAATGATAATGAAAATACAAGAAGGAAATGTTACACTCACAGATAATGTAAGCAACTAAAAATCTTTTCATAACTTTTTTTCAAATCTGTATAAAAGACAAGAACTTTCACTAAATCATATTGACGCATACCTAAAAAGACTAAATTTACCAAAACTCTCACAATCTCAAAAACAAATTATGAGCAATCCTGTGACCACCTGTGAAATATGAGAAGCTATCAAAAAGACTAAAGTAGGGAAAGCCCCCGGACCAGATGGGTTAACAAGTTCTTATTATAAATGTTTTGAAGATGAACTGTTATTACCACTTAAGCGGGTGATGAGCTCTGTTTTAGGGGGCTCAGCAATACCAGAGACTTGGAAGGAAGCTAATATGGTGTTATTGTCAAAAGAGGGTCAAGATCTAACTATGACTAAAAACTAAAGACCGATCTCTTTGTTAAATAACGATGATAGGAGATTGAAAAAGATTTTATCAGATTTTATATATGAAGATCAATGTGGCTTCTTACCTAAAAGACAATTGAGAGACAATGTAAGAATTGTACTAGAAATAATAGAATATTTGCAACATCATAATGAAAAGCAAGCAGCACTGATTTTTTTGAATGCAGACAAAGCTTTTGGTGATTTGAACTGGTCATTCTTGTTTAAAGTTTTGGAAGATATGGACTTTGGTGAGAACTTTCTGCAAGGGATTAAATCGATATACACTTCCCAAAAGGCAAGTATTATTGTTACTGATGAATTTACAAAAGCATGTGAGATACAAAAGGGGACACGACAGGGTTGTCCCTTGTCACCTCTACTTTTTATTTTAGTCCCGGAAGTGTTAAATAGAGATATTAGACAAGATGTGAATATAAAGGGTGTGCAAATCAAAAAAGAAATTTTTAAATTGAGAGCCTTTGTGGATGATTTAGTTTTGATTTTACAGGAACCTCAAAATGGAATTGAATGTTTAATGAAGAACTTGAAAGGTTTTGGTGCACTTGCTGGATTTAAGGTAAATAGACAAAAAACAATATTAAGAATATGACTATGAAAGATCAAGAAATATTGATGAAGAAGTCTGGCTTCAAAATTGAAAAAAAGGTTAAGTATCTGGGAGTTACATTGACCAATATGAATTCTATGTTATATCAAAATAATTATGTTAGAGTCTGGAATGATATTAAAAAGGATCTATTAAGATGGGGTAAACTGCAACTGTCATTGTTAGGTAGAATCTCAGTGATTAAAATGCATTTTTTACCTAGAATGCTTTTTCTCTTTCAGACAATACCGATATTGACAAATGATGTACCATTTAAACAATGGCAAAAAGATATTTCTGAATTTGTGTGGCAAGGTAAAAAACCAATAATAAAATATAAACTTTTACAGGATGCCAAAAAAAGAGGTGGGTTAGGTCTTCCAGATTTAAAATTATACTTTGATGCTTGCTGTCTGGTATGGATGAAAGAATGGATGACTTTACAAAACAAGAGGATATTGGAATTAGAAGGACATGAGTTAAGATTCGGATGGCATGGATACTTATGGTATGACAAAGTGAAAGCTAATACTGATTTTAAGAATCACTTTATCAGACATTCCATCCTGAGAATCTGAAATAGATATAAGGTAAGATTATCTCCAAAAATTCTTCTATGGTTGTCACCCCAAGAAGCTTTCTATAGAAGAGAAATGACAGTTAAACAACCATGGTTGACATATGCAATTTTGTATCGTTTTTTGAAGGAGAACCTAACCTGAAGAAGAAAGAAGAATTAGAATTGGAAGGTTTTGTTTGCCAATGGTTTACATACACACAGTTGCTAGAAAGATTTAAACTAGATAAGAAAAGCTATGAATTTACCACTGAGAAAACTGAGTTTGAATATGCTTTGTGTACTAATGATGAACATCTTATTGCTAAAATGTATAAACTTTTGTTAAAGATGAATATGTTAAAGATTGTATGGTTAAATGGGCAAAAAACTTTGGATATAACATAATGTTGGACCAGTGGGAAAATCTGTGGAATAAAGGGTTAAAGTTTACTCTTAATTATATGTTAAAAGAAAATTTCTATAAAATGATGTGTCATTGGTATTTGACACCAGATAAATTGTCACAGATGTATAAAGGAACCTCAAATGTCTGTTGGAAATGTAATCAATGTGAAGGTACATTCTATCACTTATGGTAGACTTGTGAAAAGGCCAAGAAATATTGGAATATGATATGTATTCTGATTCAAAAGATTTTGAAAATAGACTTGCAACTGAAACCAGATACTTTTCTTTTAGGTATGATGGATAAACAAATGGAAAGACAACACGGAAATTTATTTCTTTATATGATAACTGCGGTGAGACTCCTACATTCACAAAAATGGAAGGATTTACAAATACCTACTGATGAAGAATGGACACTGAAATTAATGGAATTGGCTGAGATGGCGAAACTCACCGCTTTGCTCAAAGACAGGGCACTGTCTAACTTTGTCTCTAATTGGAAATCACTCTTAGACTTTTTGCTTGATACTCAAAGAATGCAACTTTGATTTTGGGATTTGCTGATTGATGTTATACTTATAGAAATATCTTGTACAAATCACATGTATTATCCAAATAGATTGATTTTAGGAATCTTCCTAAATATTAAAAACTTTTTTACTGTGTAAATTTTTAGATATTAGAGTAAGAGGCGAATATATTCTCTATCTATACCTGTACCAAGGAAAGTTGGAAGCTACTCTTTCTTTCTTATGCCCCCTCTTCTCCCCCCCCTTTTTCTTTTCTTCCTTTCCTTTTTCTTGATTTTTCTGTATTTTAACTTTTTTGGAAAACATAATAAAATTTATAATAATAATTAAAAAAGCAACCAAAATAATGTACTTGTCATATACTTGCAGAAACATACAACATTATGTTTCTGCAAGTATATGACAAGTACATTATTTTGGTTGCTTTTTTATTCTAACTCATTTGGAAACACATGTATGTTGTTGCTAGTTTGGTTGCTTATTTATACTAACTCATTTGGAAACACATATATGTTGTTGCTAGTCACTCTGAGCCATGTGTTGAGTAAGGCCGCTACATAAATTGATTAAATAAATAAAAAGCTTCAAAATTGAACAAATGATGGTGGGACAAAGCAAATAAAACTTCTGACAGGACTTGAGTCAGTTTATTTTATATCTCTGGAGCATAATACAAATATCTAAAAGAAGCTTTATTTTAAAGTATACCAAATTAACTTGAGATGCCTTTCCACTACAATGTAAATGTCAAAGTGATTATCACTTACCTGTTTTGTTCTTCTAATTTAGCCAGTAACTCTATATCATCAGGACTCAACTCTGCAGGCGATGATGGAGACAAAGCTGGAGTGGAGTGTGTGGTAGAGGAGGATGTAGTGTGTAATGAAACAGATGGACTTGCCACCTGACTGGCCATTTGACTGACAGTGTTCTTCACCCATGAGAGAGTAGAACTGAACCGCCCTGCAGCCTTTTCTGTCGCCACCTGAAGGAGGGAGGAAAACATTATACAATTGGCATTAATAATTTTCTCCCCATCTTTGTCTTCTTCCCTGCCTTTCCTTAATACTCCTGCAAAAAGTCACATAAGTACAAATTTGGATAATGCAACTGATGAATCAAAAGGAGCAGAAATTATCTCTCCCTTACATATTACCCCACAAAAGCCATTTCAAAGTATTCCCTTAGATTTAACGATGCTCTAGTACGTGTTAAACAAGTAAAAGCAGAAAAAGCTTTGTAAGAAAAGCATGTGCCTGCAAGCTCAGGAAAGCAATATTTTAAATCAGTAGATATGGCAACACTTCATGGAGAAGATCTATCTAAGTGGGCTAATTATCTCCACTACCTGCTCATATACGCTAACTTTGCCTTTGCAGAGAACCAGTACTACCTCATATTCACAATAACTTCTCTTCATACTCTCCTGGAGGTATTACCTGACAGAAAAGAACCAGCTTGTATCTATTTACACAACTGAGACATGACTCAGTTTCAACAGGCTCTATTGCAACAGGTGGGGCTGAACGAGGAAGAGTCACTGAGGCACAGCTAAGCAAAGGATGGGGGATACTATAGGAGGCTATGAGGGGAAACCAGGACAGGAAAAGGTCATACCTGGTTTGTTGAAACACTGAATATTTGTATTCCATATTAAAATAATTTATTAAAGAGTCTACTCCTCTAAGCCTTAACAGGCGGCAACAATTAGCTGATCCTGATGGATCTCAAAAACCTAAGCAAGGTCCCTACTTGAACAGGAAACATCAGGAAATTCCATGGTTGCAGATTAGACTGGAAAATCAGGAAAATATCCGGGAAGAAAGCAATGGCAAACCATTTCACACTGTTGCCAAGACAATAACATGGATATCTCCAAAAAGACATCAAGGATCAAGCTCAACTCAAAGGAAAATTTACCTTTTTATATGACTAAGACTAAAAATAATTACAGAAATGCCTATATAAGAAAAATATTTCACATAAAAGTCAATTTCCAAGAACTAGTTACGTTTTAGAGATCATGATGGCAAGAAAAAGTACAGGTAGTCCTCGGCTAATGACCATTTATTCAGTGACCGTTCAAAGTTACAATGGCACTGAACAAGGAGACTTACGAATGGTCCTTGAAGTTGCAACCGTCACAGTATCCCCACGGTCACATGAACACAATTCAGGCATTTGGCAGCCGGCTCACGATTACAATGGTTGCAGCATCCCACAATCACATGATCACCAACTGTGACCTTCACTGCCCACTTCCGACAAGCAGAGTCAACAAGGAAGCTGGCAGGAGGTCGTAAATGGCAATCATGTGATATCACACTTGACGACGCAGGATTCACTTAATGATTGCAAATGGAACTGCCATCGTAAGTCGGTGCAGTCACGTGACATCACATTTTACAATCACGTTGCTTAGTGATGGAGTTCCTAGTCCCAATTACCATTGTTAACTGAGGACTACCTGTATGGATTGTAATCTTTTCAGTCCCATACACAGGATAAAGGCAAATTAAAAATTAAAAATAAAAGGTGAAAGAAAGCCCCACCCACCCACCCACTGTCCTATAGCACTCCATCTTTAGACTTTGCTATAAAACCGAAAAGCAATCAATTACATGAGAAGAGAAAATTCTGCTTGTGATCCACTGATCACACTTCTGCAGATTTGACTTCACAAGAGAACAGTATCAACTCCAGAGTATCAGGTTCACAATGAAGAGCAAAGCAGACATTGGTTGTGACCAAGTCCAAACAAACTGAGAATAACTCTGAGAAGCTTTGCTTCTATGACAGAGGAATTTAACACTACCACAGGTTTAATAGCCATTGCCATAATGTGAAAGAAGTAAACATTTAAAATTTTAGTGTGACAAAACCTAGAGTTGAAGGCTTTTAAAGAAATAGGGAAGCTGGTACCCTATCTTTCTAGCAGGTTTCCAGAGAACTTGAAAAACTTAAATACATTTTAAACATTTGTAGAACTGTAAAATACTTCACAAGATACTTGGAAATATTAGCATTGTTCAGCACTTCTGTTTCTCGTGTATCATATTCCTACATTTAGTCAGAACAGGAAACTGCATTGTCAAGGAAAATCTGGCCTTTCTAGCCTGTTTCCAATGCTGAGCACAAATATATTCAAATTTCAAGCCATAACATCATAGCAATTTGTTTTGTTATCTGTAAACTTAATTTAAGGACTAAAATAGACAGATTTTAGAGCAACCACACTGGATTATTTATAAAGTTGTTCAACACTATAAAGCAGGATAATTTTTACAATATAAAGGACACACAGATCTAAAATTTCTGTTGCATCCTTTTCCCCAACCTTGCTCATTCTTCACATCTGAGCTGAATCTATTGCTTTCTGCAATAGAATATACTGAAATTCATATCCTTGTTTATTTTTTTATATTTATATATCAAATTTGTCACTGTTGATCTCGTCAAAACGACTCTGGGTGGTTTACAAAGCAGTTAAAATCAATTAAAATTACAATAAACAATTATCTTAAATAGAGAATAAATAGATCCAAGGATAGAGGTATTGGCAGTCACTCAGGGAATGTCATCAAGGTACCAGTCACCTCTAGGATTGGGTAAGATTGTTATCACCCCACACAAGCTGGCAGAGTCAGGTCTTTCTGGGCAGCGGCAGAAAAGGCTCTCCTCCTGGGCCCCACTAGCCGACATTCTCTTGCTGATGGGGTCTGCAACATGCCCTCTCTGCCTGATCGGGTGGGACAGGTTGATGTGATGGGGGTGAGACGATCCCTCAGGTTACCTGGACTCATGCCATGTAGGGCTTTAAAGGTAATAACCAACACTTTGAATTGGACCCAGAAGCAGACTGGGACCCAATGCAGCTCATGCAGTAAAGGCGTTATATGTGCCATTCATGGGGCACCCAAGATTGTCCACGTGGCTGCATTTTGAACCAGATGTAGTTACAGATACTCTTCAAAGGTAGCCCCATGTAGAGTGCATTGCAGTAGTCTAGCCAAGAGATGACCAGGGCATGAGTGACTGACCAGAGAGCCTCCTGATACAGGAAAGAGCATAACTGGCCCTTTGTTACATGAAGAGGATCCACATACAAACTAATTTTAGCTGCCCCAGCATGTTCCTATGATTGTACAACCAGAATTCAAATTAGAAAACTGCAAGTTAATTGTAGCATACCATATCAC
This sequence comes from Liasis olivaceus, assembly GCA_030867105.1. Taxonomy (NCBI): domain Eukaryota; kingdom Metazoa; phylum Chordata; class Lepidosauria; order Squamata; family Pythonidae; genus Liasis; species Liasis olivaceus. The sequence goes on along the minus strand of CM061350.1, from coordinate 122,469,765 downwards.
CCTAACCAAGAAAATATAGTCAGCCTGTAGATAAGTCAGAATAGGAAATACAATATGGCTTGGACTGGTTCATAAATCCTAGTTTATTTGGAAACCACTAGCCAAATTTTCCTAGAAAGGATATAACAAAGCTTCCTTGGTTTGTTATGCTCACTCTAAAAAATGTGTCAGCCAGGAAAAGGGGAACAGGTATGTGAAATTCAAATATACACGGTATCCCATAAGTCAGGTCCCATAGGCCAATCTAAATATGTTTTAATTTTTTTTTCAGAAAAAATGTTACTGTATTAGGAATGTTGAAAAGTAATACATCAGAGTAAGGAAGTTGGGCAGCATATAAATTTAATAAATTATTATTATTATTTAGAAGAAAATGGAAATCAATTTGAACGTTTAATGTAATTTATATAATAAATTGTTTATGAGACCTGACTTCTGGTATGCTCTGTATATCCCATTTTTTAAAGCCAGAATTTTATAATCTTCAATCATCTACTTTACATATTATTTTATCATCTCATTTTCATATATTTATTACAAGGATAAATTTATAAAAGTTTTGAACTGTAACCTTAAAGAGAAGTTTGTCGATTTTAGAATATATTCTATGGATTCAAAACTTTTCTGATTAAGTACCTAAATATGAAATGTTATGTTTGCTCACTAATATAACAACGTATTATTTTTGTAATCCAGATTTGTGTTAAAATGTTCAACAGTTATATCTTATCAATACAGTCCCATGATCCTTTAACTAGTTGAAGTGGCTGGAAGACTTAATTAAGCTGTGCACAAATGACCTAACAAGTTATCCAGAACAGCTACTGTACCAGACTTTCCATGCAATGTTATAGCCACACTGCCTTGTTAACTCTAGGATATTGTCTTTTCTCAAGATCATGATGTATCTCAAGGAATATCCAGCAAAATAAATTTATATTTTGATCGCTTTAACTGAATAACAAGTACATTAAATTTCAGGGAGTACCACTAGAGATCATTAAAGTACTAGATTCAGGTTTACAGAGGTACTTAGCTAAGATTACGGATAATCTTGGATTCTTTCTCCAAAATTATACTTCACAGATCTTATTAACATGCTGTTTTAATAGCAATAAGCATAATTTATTGGAGAATATACCCACTCATAATTTTCCCAAGCAGTACTGACAGGAAGAAACTGCCTGTGGGTTACTTTTAAGGGAATGCTGCCGGCAGGATGCTTCTGGTAATACTATTCAGAGAACCTCGCTATGGCTTTTTAATCCTAATTAGTAGAGATGGAGGTACTCTACAGATAATACAGTAAGCCTAAAATAAACCATAAACTACTATTTCTTAGCCACACTAGCACATATAAACTCTATCTTATCATGTAATCACAATATGGTTACACTCTTCAGAATACTCAATACTGAGGAACAGAAGAATAAAGCTAATAAAATGCCTTCAATAAGCAGCATGGTACCTCTGAATTCCAATGTGCCCAACAGTGCTGCTAAAATCCTTTATTTTTGCTTTACAATGACATTCATAGCTATGTTAGGCCTTCACACACTAAATGAGATTAACAGAATATGTAGATCAAAAAGTGAAGACATCAAATCTTAGAGGAGGCAGCTTAACTGAATGAATGAAAAGTAGAAAAATTAGGTCTTGCAGAAAAGATGGTACACACAATATCCAGGATGTAAAGGAAAGCAGCAAAATAATGCTAAAAAGGTACTTCAAAGATTAACAAGATGCTTTCTGCAGATTCCTTTTAGAGCACTCAGGAAACCAGCAAAATACATGCTCATGTTGCCTGATGCCATTCTACGTATAACAGAATCATAGACTGTAAAAGGGGCGGGGGGAGGAGAATTTTGGAGATCATTTAATCCAACTACCGCAGCATCCCTAGCAGATGGCCATCCACAGCCTTTGCTTAAACACCTTCAGAGAGAGAGAGAGTCCACCATCTCCCAGGGTAGTTTCTTCTATTATTGAACAACTCTTACTACAGTGGAACCTCGGTTCATGAACGCATCTGTTCACGAACAATTCGGGTCACGACCAGCTCCGGCCGCAAAAATTTACCTCCGGTCGTGAACGCCGGATCGGGTGACGAACAGGATCTGCGGCCATTTTCCCTCCCGTGTCACGTGGTCGCAGCTTCCTGTAGGGAGGGGACTCTCCCTCCAAGCAGGAACCGCGGCCATTTTCCCTCCCGTGTCACATGGTCGCGACTTCCTGTAGGGAGGGGACTCTCCCTCCAAGCAGGAAGCACGGCCATTTTCCCTCCCGAGCAAGGTTAGCTTTCTCTCTCTTCGTACTGTACTTTGTGTCATATTTTTGCGGTTTTTTTAAAAAAAAAACATGGTTCAGAACGGATTAACCGTATTTACATTGAACCTTATGGGGAAATTTGACTCGGGTCGTGACCAGAAATCAGTTGGCGACCAAATTTGGGGTCGGAACGGATTAACTGTATTTACATTGAACCTTATGGGAAAATTTGATTCCGGTCGCGACCATTTTGGGTCGCGACCAGAGTCGTGGAACGAATTAAATTCGTGAACCGAGGTTCCACTGTATAAGGTGTCCAATCAAATACTGGGTTTTGGTAATTTAAAAACTGAATAAATCTACCCTGCTTCTACATGGCAGTCACCCTTCAGATATTTGAAGACCGCTATGATATATCATGCACAGAGCTATATCCAAATACTAAAACTAACAGAAAGATTTGAAAATGACATACAAACACAGACATACCCATAGCATCTGGTAGAGGAGATAATGGTCTTAAGACGACATCCTATGGAATGCCTTAAACTAGTCCCACTCAATTTCTATTCTCTTGTGCATAATTAATACCATTTCTCAGCTAGAACACTGAAAAAAACTTCTGAGCCCAGGATATAATATCAAACTATTTGTAAAAACCTGAAGACTCATTACTGAATGGGAAAGAACATATCCTCAAACAGAAACAGTATAGATTAATCGGAGACTTCCAGGTAAGCAACGGTGGAATGAAGATGGCTTTGCTTTTTGCAGAGCTGATAACCGTGGCAGAACGAGGAGCCGTTGAATGGATCAGCACCTCCAAATTCCTCTTTGGATAAAGGGGAGGACCTGGAATTGCCCAAAGTGCTCCACACAGATGCTTCCAGTGAGGAGACTGTAAAACAGCGGTCTCTGGTGAGTTTTAGAGCTCTGGGAGCTGAGGGAAAGTCAGGTTCACCCACTTCCTCTCTTAATCATTTCATCACAAGTTGCATCATACCAGGTGATTCTCCTTCAATCCGCAGCAAAAGAAGTTATATGTAAGTTTAAGAACTTAAAATAAAATTATTCTGAAATAAACAGCAAAAGGGTGATTAAAACATTAATTTGGAAAGTTTTAAACGGACTAAAGTGCCAGATGGATTGGAAATAAGATTTTGAAACTAATTATAAGAATCCTTCCTGTGGATTGTTTAAAATCCTATTAAAAATATATGAAGATTTTAAATCTAAGTGTAAGAAACCCTACTGTGGGAAAATGTTTTGGATTAGAGAAAAACATGGTAAGAGGGGGCTTTGAAGGCTGGACACTGGAGGCAATCAGAAAGAGCTAAAGATTATAATTAAAGGAGAAAAGACCCACTAATACAGAATGGAGAAAAATATTTTAATTTTGGAAGAATTAAAGGATATTTGACAACAATGCACTCAGAAATTTTTCTTAAATTTGAACTCATTCTTAAACTGGGGACTACCTGTACTTAGAGTTCCTGAGAAAAGGCAAAGAGAAAATGAAAATAAATAAGCTTTTGGGACACTATTTAAAGGGAATAAACATCAAGATTTTTAAAAGCAAAATGAATGAATATAAAGTTGGCTTATTTGATCAGGGATATATATATATATATGATGTTCTTTCTAGTTCTTTCTAGAAAGAACATCATTAACCCATGATGTTATTTCTAGTAGCTCTTAATGGGTTTTTCTTGACCAGGACTGAATTACAAGGCTTTAAAGATTTGTTTATAGCTATGGGAAGAAGAGATTTTTTGTTAAAATGTAGATGTTATTTCTGGTACACGCTAAACTTGAGAAGGATTTTCTGAGAGGAGACAAAGAGAAAATGATAAATTAACTTGTGGGATATTATCTGAAGGGATTAAAGATTAAGTTTTTTAATATGTTGCTGTTTCTGGTAACTCTTAATGGATTTTTTTTTACTAAGTTTGAATGATGACATTTTAAAGATTTGTTTATAGATAAGAGATGGGTAGAAGGAATTTTGTTGTATTTTTAGAGAAAATGATAAGTTACGGTATTAAAAGGAAAGGAGAGGAATAAGAAACTGATTCATTTGACTAAGGTTAAAATATATATGTTGTTATTTCTGATAACTTTTAATGGACTTTTGCTGATTAAGATTGAATGACCAGACTTTATAATTTGCTTATAGATAAAAGATGAGATATTTGGTTGAAATGTTAGAGAAGGTGATCAGTTACTGAAATAGTTTGTCCTTGTCTTGAAGAAAGGGGAAGTTATTTCTTTAAATATCTTTTTCTCTTTTTTCTTATTTTTTTCTTTCCTTCCTACCTTTCTCTGCACTTTTCATTTTTTTTCCTTTTTATATTTTCTTAGTTTGTATTAGTTTTTTATCTTTGTATTTTTAAACTTTAATAACAATTATAAGAAAAAAGAAACAGCATGGATTAATCTGTACTTGTTAATGCCCATATATGCTATAAAACATACTAATAGTTACTTTACTGCACTTTAATTTTTAAAAGATATATAGATGCATATACACCCCACAATATTATTCTGAAAGATTAAGATCATATATTAAGATAATATGTCCAGAAACACACAGTATACTTTTTAGATGACAGTCTTACAGTATATGCCACGACGGCATAAACCCTTTAGCGTGCTGATTATCAACAGCTTGAAAAGGGGTTATTTTTCTAGGAAGTTGTGGTAGAAATACTGATATGCATTTAAAGCCATATTCCAGTCAAGGAAAACCATATTCAAAACATAATTAAAAAATAAGCTAAAATGTTCAGTTTGACATTGGAAGTTACAGGAATACAAGATACTTTAAATAACCCAATTCATTTGTAAAAGCAAGGATATATTTCATGTTGCCCTAAAGGGATTACAGTATCTCCTTTAAATTTGCCACCACATCTACATGCCTCAGGAAGAACTAGCAGGTATTCATGTGTCCCTAACAGATATACACAAACTTCACATGCATTTATTATATGATGCATTTTACAATTTCCACATGCATCTATACAAAAACTCACATAAAGGAAAATACATTTAAAAGATATGAAAATGTATACAGACCTAGCCAAACTTATTTGGAATTAGGTTTATCGTGTTTTTATTATTTTTCTCCCCAAATTCTTAAAAATAATAAAGACTCCCTCAAGCTGAGCTAAACTCCTAGTGACTTCATGGATGAATCCATGTAATTTTCTTGGCAACAGGATAGAAGTTATTTTCATTGATTTCTGGATTTTTTTTTTTTGTTCCAGTCTATCACCAGCCTTGAGATTTCCTGATGACCTTCTACCTAAGTACAATTCCAGTCTAACCCTGTTTACTTTTTGAGATTAGCCAATGTTGGCTAGGTACTACAATCTACCTAGTTCTCAAGTTCTTAACCGTGCTTTATTTTCTTGCTACTGGCAATTAATTACCCTACTTTGAAAAGGGAAATATTGAGGGCTAAATGCTAATCCAGTTACTTCATTTTGTTAAAATTATGTAGTATTCTTGTCCTAATACTTGAGTCTTTACAAAGGTGACATTTTTATTTCATTCTACAAAAGCCTGTTTGTACCCAACTGCCTAAAGTATACAGTAAACATATATAAAAATGAAACCTTATGACAATCTATTCAAATTACTTTCTTCCAAACATAAAAAGAACATGTTTAAAATAATTTTAAAACATTAAAAAGGAAAAAAATCCTATATAACTATTTGCACAAATTCATAACTCATGCTCCTTCTAATCCACTGTTCATATGTCTCTTTGAAGGTTTATTCTTCTACGTTCCCTCAATTGTCATTGTAGCAAAGTTAATTTCTAACTGTAAAAACTTAACATAAGCCTATTAAATATGTACAGAAGACATGACAATTTAGTCTATAAGATATATACAGTATACCATCTTTTATGTCAATACACAGATCTCACTTTCACTCACAAATATTTCTAAAACCTTCTCTGCTATGGCTTAAACTCCAGAAATAAGATATCTAAAAAAAAAAAAAGCAAAATTAAGTAAATCCTTAATTAAAATAGATTCTTTTAAAAAAGCCATATTTTTCTGCTGTGGTAAGGAAATAAATATCAATGCAGCAAAGCTACATCTTATGCTGAGAAATCCATGATTCCATCTTCCAGTATTAAGGTTTGTCTGCATTTACTTTAGAAGATTTATATTTGAACATTTGTTTACAGGCCTATATATCAACTCCATCGCAGTTGCTTGAGAACAACAATGGCAAATGAGAATACAAGAGAGAAATAAGCCTACTCAATCAAATTAACTACTCCCTTTTCAACTCTACAGTATTAAATTAAAATTAAAAAAAAAAAGTAGATTAGTTACAAATCACTTAATGCTATTAAGTCTGTCTACCCTAGAACTGTTACCTTATTCAAGGTCATCTTTTCTTTCTGAGCATTTCTTCACAATAGACCTGAACAAAATAAAGCAAGAGCCTCTTCCTCCTCTGTTGGTACTTCATGGGGGGATTCCAAGTACCCACGGTTTGCAGTTCTTTGCCACATCCTTTGGGAACAACTAACGCCACAGAAACCCCATCCATGCCCATTAAGAGATGTAATGCGGGGAGAAAATGCCTACATCACTACCCATTTGGCCTTCTTCCCCAGGGATTCAGAAATACCATTTTCAACTATGGCTCAACATGGAATCTGAATAATTTTTCAGCTAGGTTTGTGAGGAATATAAGAAATGGGCAGAGCAGACATGGAACAAGGTACAAGAACAAATCCAAAAAAGTGATTTCAAGCAGAAGAAAGGAACTAATATTGAACCTCTAGAGCAGAAAGGAATGGAAATTAAAAAGAAAATGGCATGAAGTAGAATAGGAAAACAGGAGGAACTAATAGGGATTGAGAATAAAAAAGAATGTATCTTCATATGCAGAAAAATAATTGACTTAAAGAAAACCTTTAAATGTTAGAAAAAGTTCATTAGTATTTTGTTAACACTGTAAAATTACTATAATTAGGACAGAATAATTTGAGCTTGTATCTCATCTATTTTGACATGTTACATATGTTTTTCTGAAGTACATTTTCAGGAAGCATTTAGTCCCTCCACAAGCAAATTAAACTTCCTGGAAAGCTGTCCTTGGATAACTTACTTCATGCCAAGTATAAGAACAGCTGACTTGACAGAGAATATGTTTTACAGAAAGGAAGCTTAATCACCAATTCATCTTTTTTCTTGTGCAACTTCAGTTAAGCATTGTAGTAAATAAAAAATCAAATCTTTCCAAACAGAATACTAGCAGATATAAGTTTGACATTTAAAACTATTTTTAACAGAAAAGAATGCCTGACCAAAACTAGAGACATATAGATTCAAATCACTGCTCAGCTATGAAAATTCATTAAATGACTTTGGGCCAGCTACTGAACTACCAGGCTATTAAGAGGATAAGGGTGGGTAGGGGAAGAATGTTTACACTGCTTTGAACTTTTTGGGAGAAAGGCAAGAGACAAATATAATTAATGATAGATATAAATGTTTGTAAAATAATGGCTTGGATTGGGGAGGATTTTTTCCTCAAAACTGCCTCAATAAAACATTCAGAAATCTTATGAAGGACCACCTTAATAAAACAAGAAATTGGCATAAGTTGCTATCTCTCAGATAGCAATTTGCATTTCAATTTAACAGACATCATAGCTCGCTGAAACCAACAATTTTAGGTCAGTACAAGATATCTCTCTCTCTCTTTCTGAGAAAATGAAACAAATGATTTGCTTAAATAATTCTTTCAGGCAAGATTTGTACCTATTAACAGACTTCTTTAGCTATTCAGCTCACAGGTTATATATAGTTGAGTTGGTAACCTTCAATATTGCGGATTTTTTTAAAATTAAGAACCCAATACATTCACCAGGTTGCAGACTTAGGATTTTGCTCTTACCATTGTTAAACCACTGGGATTCAGGAATCTTCTGTAATTAAAATCATTCAGAGACACAGGAAAGTACTGTATGTCGTACGATGGGTAGAAATTCCATCCCAATACATTTTCTACCAATCTCACAATGGTATGACTGAATGAAGCAAGGTCAAAAGGACCAGCAATTTTTTTTCCTCAACAGCAGCTCACTCTTCTTGAGCTCCCCATCAGAGCAATACCATTACCTAGCCAGGTATCTTCCTCCTCTCTATCTTAACTATCTGTTCTAATAGAGAGAATTGAGAGATCATCTTATGTATGTTGCAGTCAAAGATGCTGTGTGTGTTACATGCAGCAAATAGGAGTGCTGATCAAGAAGACCTCCAATGGAAACCTTAGAAGTATGCACAGAAGACATATGGGGAAGTATCTGGGGGAGCAAAGCAACGGGAAGGGCTCACTAAAAGAAGAAATCATCTGTAAAAACAGAGTGAAGATTAATTAAAAAAAAAAATCAGTTCTTAGGGAGAAGGGGATGGGGCCATCAATCTCAATCTAGTCTAGGGAGCCACTTCTCCCTGTAAAATCTGGTAGCACAGACACAGCAATTACAAAATGGACTCTGTAGAATCTCAGAGGCACTTTTGCTATACATCTTCCAGTAAACGCTGGGCCTTGATAGAAAAAAAAACTTCCAACAGAAAAATCGGACTTCTGCACTTTCTGAATCTCTTGCCCAAGCTTTTATCAGTACTCGCTATGGGAACAAAGGGTCCCGATCACAAGAACCCCCCCCCCCCCCCACACACACACACGTCCCAAAGGCATCCCCAGTCCCTCCGCTACCACAGAGAGGAAATCCGGTGGGTAGTGGGCGAGAGGCAGAAGAGGAAACAGCCGATGGAAGCACTTAGAAGCGCGACGAGAGCAAACCCTAAACCTATAGGCAGAACTCTTCCAAGGTTTATATGCCACAATTCGTCTTTGGCCGACACCACATTTACGCCCAGTGTGGAGAACGCCAGGCAGAGTTTTTCCAGGCCATAAACAGGCCCGGAGAGCGTGTCGGCCGGTCCAGAGAGAAATGGAGAACGGCTGGGCGTCCTTCCCTACAAGAGGGTCCCGTGCCCCCACACCCGCCACGGTGGGACGGAGGCGGGCAGCGGGGGGCCGCCCCCTCCCTCGCCACAAAGGCTGGGCTGGAGGGGAAGAGGGGGCGGGCTGGACGATGCGGGAGGGACGCAGAACCGGCAACTCCGCCGCCGCGCTCACCTTGGAAGCCTTTGCCGGGGAGGCGAGGTGTTGCGTGCATCGGGTTCCCCTGCAGCCCGGCCCGGAGCCGCCGCGGCTGCAGCTGCTGCTTGGTCAGAGCTCCCCGCCCGGACGGCGTCCCGCCTTTCGACTCTTCCCTTCTTCCTTTCCCGCCTCCTCCCTTCCCGCTAGTGCCCGCGAGCTGCTCCTCTCTCAAGAAACCGGGCCATGTCCCTTGGCGGGGAGGGTGGGAGAGAGAGAGAGAGAGAGAGAGAGTCACAGAGAGTCACTCGCGCGCGCAGGCGCAATCCCGGCGCGCAGGCCCGTCTGCCGCCGGGAGGACCCCTCAAATCTTCACCGAAGACGGCTGACAAAATAAAGCATAATGATGAAGGGGGCTGCGGGGGAGGGGGGCGAGAGAGCCGTGGAGACGCAGACACAGGCATAACAGAGAGGGAGCAGGCTGGAGCATGCATACATTGCATGAATTGCATACATACGTACTCGAGGGTCAGCCCGTTGGATACGGTGGGGCCGGCTTCGTTAAGAACCCGTTGCTTCTCGCGAGTTGCTGCATGACTCTTTGGCTGCGTTAAAGATGCCGGCTCCAGCTAGAGAAGATAAAGCCGGAATAAGAAAAGGGATCTCTTTTATACGTAGAGTTAGACAAGTGCTAATCCAAAAAGCTTTGGGTTTAATTGAGGTTTAGAGTGTTGTGTGAACCCAGCGATTGTGATTTGTATCTTAAAGGCTGGTGTGAACTCACTCTGTGAGTGGGCTCTTCGGCTCTTCCAGCAAAAAAAAATTAAACCAGCACGGATTTCACTATTACCATTGTCATTGGCAGTCCCAATTGCCTCTACTGTATTCTAGTTCGCTGCAGGAGATCGGTAGCCTCATTTCCCATGCGGAGAAAACTGCCTGTGCCTTCCCTCCACCGTCACCAGCCAGCAGGAAAAACGTCTGCCAATCACATCACTGCTATGACTGATAATGATGGTTAGATCTGCGGGTTTAGCCATCTGTCAGAATTGCCCCCTCTCTCAGGCTGGGTATTAGCTGCTGGGGCTGGGAGAGAGGGCAGGGAAAGAGACAGAAGATGGGAGCTAGAAGATTGGGATCAACCCAAACAAGAGCCTACAGGCATGGGGTGTTGTGCAAACTGCTCTTAGCCTCTTCAGACCAGCACTATTGTAAACCTATATTCAAAGGCAGTCCCAACAATAGCTGACAGGCACGCAGAAGATTGCACAAGCCACCTTTCTCGGCCACTCTGTTGTGCAACCACCCCCACTTATCAACTGGTGATCCTGATGCTTTGAGATACTGCGCTCTTCTGGAAGAGCAGTAAACCCTATTTCAAAAGCAGCCCCAGCAAGCGCTGACAGGTATGGTGGGAGAGCCTGCAAGCAAAGAGAAAACCATTTCTCTCTTTCTATAATACTTCAAGGTGCAGTCCTTCCCCACTATCACTGCTAGCCAGCTGCTATTTGGGGCTCACCCAGATCTCCAAGTCAGGGAATAGCTTGGAGAACTGGTACCTACCTGGAAAGAATCTGGTTTGAAAGAAACAGGCTCTTCCATTGCTGAAAGCAGAATGGCTCTAAAGGACAGGGGGAGGGGGGAGGCAGTGTGGCTGCACCAGCTGAAGGTTGCCAATGGGTGTTGAGCTGATCCCACTCCCTAAGGGTCACCTAACAGAGCCACCAACAAAATGGTTTGCAAAGCACGTCAGGTGGCACCAAAACCACTAACGGATATTGGCTCCTTGAGGAAGAAAATACTACTTTATCCCTGGAACAGCAAAGTACTTTAAATTCCCTCAGGTACAAGCTGAGGACAAGAAGAATGCAACAAGGGGTATGGAACATGTCGCTGCTGTTCAAGGGTGGAAAGTCCCTATGTGGGGCAGGAATTGAGTGGCCCCTTTGCACCATAAAAGTTAATATTAGTTGTTAGTTGTTCTTGTCTTCTACACCTACCTTTTTGTCCCAAGGATCTCTCCCTCCATAATGGGGGGTGGGGTGGAGTTAGCATTCTCCTGGAAATTGCTTATAAACCCAAGCAACTATGTCTGCTGTAAAGTTGAACTATTTTTACTCTAGCCTGTTCTTTAGTCTCACCAGACAAGGGTTCATATAAGCAGTGGTAAGGATTGTACTAGGGGACGCGGTGGCGCAGCGGCTTAATGACGCTGAAAGTTGCCGGCCAGAAATGGCTGACGCTTCGGCGGTTCGAGTCCAGCCTTCACGTTAACAGGGTGAGCTCCTGTTTCCTCCCCAGCTCCTGTCAACCCAACAGGTCGAAAACTCACATGAGTAGATAAATGGGTACTCTCACTCTGGTGGGAGGAAAAATGCTGGCAGCGCCTTGCACAGAGAGACGGGACCAGTTGCCGGTAAGCGCAAAACCGCGCTCGCCTGAAAAGGGTGTGAAGCAACGGAAATCCCGCCTCCTGCGCTCACCAGCTGGGCTCTGCTCTAGGAAGGAGGCTCTGGCAAACCACTTCCGAAAAACAATTGCCTTGAAAACTGCAAGGATTCGTCCAGGCAGTCACTGCAGGGTCAGTAATGACTGAGCGCAGACAAAAAAAAAGGATTGTACTACAGGTAGTCCTCATGTAGCAACCACATTTGGGACCAGCAACTCGTTCATTAAGCGAGGTGGTTGCTAAGTGAAACCACGACTGCACGTACTATCTTACTTCAGCTTTCCTTTGCTTTGCAGACTTGTGAGGATTAGTCTCATAGTTACTTTTTCATCACGGTCATAGCTGTGAATGGTCGCTAAACCAGGGCTACCTGTATAGGGAACAGTGCTCCAGTACCTTTGCTCCCAGCACAACAAAAGGAAGGTTCATCCAACTGAATGGACCATAGAGGGGAAGCCTATACATTTTCCTCAGAATTACCTACTAGTGTACCTTATAAGAATTGCTCTGTTCATTAGGCATAACACACAATCATAAATTCTGAATGTGTATGCATAGAATCAAGTTTTTCAAAAGCAATTTTATCATGCTGACTGGGGGGGGGGCATTAATAGTTTTACTTTATGGGAAATATGCACCCATTCACAGTAAACATGAACACTTTTGCACCTACAAACGAGGAACCATTTGATTAAGAAACAACAACGTGAAAAAGTATTGAAAAATAAGCAGCACTTTTTGGAGAGTGTGTAGGAAAGACTGAGGAATGCCCCCCTTTGAAAAGTTCTAGACTGTATAATAGACAAGGATAAACCTGGTAAAAAATTTAGGAGAAAAAACTTTTCCCAACAATATCAAAGCTTCCAGAAAGGCTAATTTCACATACTGTCTGGATTCAGACAGTACTAAGTTGTGGTTTGCTTTAACTGTGATTTGAACAACTAAAACTGGCTGAATTCAGACAGTATTCTAAACCATAAACCACAATTTACAAACTTCAGTGCCTGCCTTTATACTTCATACTAAGCCACAATATGATTTAGTTCTGGCTCAGTGAAATGAGTGAAGCAGCCCTTTACTGTAAAACATTTCATTATCAATCTGAGGATACTTCTAGAACTGAAAGCATCCTTTGTTTGAGAGATCAATAACTGGTATCCCTTGGATGTTAAAGGGATTCCATCTGGTCAACTACATTTTAGCCTTGCATATTATACAAACTCAGCAAATTTGTTAATTGGTTAAATCATGGTTAAATTAACCATAGGTAAGGATGTTACACAAAGACAGCTTACCTGATTCTTCAGTGTATCCACCCAAGAACCAAGTTGTCTGCATGGAGGAAATAATGTCTGTGGCCCCAGAATGTGTTTGTAAGCATTTTTCTGGGAGTGAAATTTAACTTCACCAGTTACCTACTTCCTTCTCCAAGTTAGGCATCTAGCAAAATTATTTGCTGACCATGGTAGTAGATTTAAAAGCAGGCGCACTTGAGCAGAATAAAGAGGAAGTAGGCATCTTGAAAGAGACAGCTGGATAAACAAATACTAGAAAGAATATAAATTGCCTGCTTAACAGGGATTGTAGAACTCAGTTTTCAAACAATGCTGGAATTTATCCCATTCTGACAACATTGCTAAGCTTTCCTTTTAACAATGGTTGCATATGTACCTTTCATTTCATTAGAGCAACCACATTTGCTTATAGAAAATTAGTCCTATAAAATATTTGTTTACATTGTTCATAGACATGACTTTATATGTAAAAGCTATAATTTTCATTGTATTAAGGCAATTACAGGTCTATTTTAATCCAATTACTTCTGCAGTGGTTCTCAGTAATATGTCTAAATAATAACTACACAGTCTTGCTAACTGGTCTTCAGTAAGTTGGATATCCCAATTAATTGGATAATATTTCTTGATCAGTAGGTCATTGTAAGTACAACTCACTCCCCAAACCCACCTTCACCACACATCCAAACAGGAGATAATAACTATAATTTAATATAGGAACTAGTGAGAGGAAACAGAAAAGAGCTGTAAATCATGGAAAAGCCAATTTAGGCTCATTTTAGTAACCAACGTTGTTACTAAACAAACACTTTCCATAAAAAAAATTAATATATTTTCCGTAGGATAAGCTATTAGGGGCAATGTGCAAATAAATTTTAGCTAATAAAACCTACACTATAATAAATGCAATGGCTTAGGTCTCAAGGTGCCAATGATCTTTGTTATTTAAATTAGAGTATACAGCTAGCTATATCTAATTCCAGCATAACCACTTGCACCCAGCAAATCAGCTATATTTTTTAGATTAAGCTCAGTTATAATGCGAGTAGTCATTAAACAGAGGATCATCAAATGTCAAGAAAGAATAATTTGGCCTATCTGTGTATATTTAACAGCATTTTGATCTACAAAAATAATGTAAAATACTTTTGTTTACACAAGACATTTCCCCATGGTTTATTGAATTCATTCAGTTTTCTGAATTTACAACACACTGTACTATAAACTAACTACACTGGGTGATTTACATTATATGCTCCATACCTGCCACACTATTTCATTTTGGGATAAGCATCACTAAGTGAAGCACAGAAAAGAAGCAAGAAATAATCAGCAAAAATAGAAAAAAATAGCTAAAACTAATTTACACCACTCAGTATTCCTCTGCATATCTTTCTATCCTTGCAAATGCATTCTTCCTGCCACCAAACCCATATATCAATACACACATTGACTTTTCTTCTTTAAACTTCTCTCTTTTTCAGGATCCCATCAACTCCCTCCAACTGCAACTTTCATGGTCATTCTTGTTCTCTCAACCCATTCACTCCTCTTCATTTTGTTTGCTTCTTTAATTCAATCCTCACTGATTCCCTTTGGATGACCAACATCACAACTTCCTTCTTTCATAGTCATAAAATCATGGTTGTATTAAATCCACGTTCATTCATCAACCATTCATTCTTGACCCTCTGTCTTATTTTACTATGTATATAAACTTATGTACCCCATTCTCACCCAACACATTTGTTTTGCAACTGGATCTATTATATCAACTCATATAATGTCTTAATATAATGGCCTGCTTGTATACTAAGACATATTGTGGTTGGTTTGGTTTTTACTTGGCAATTTTGGTTTGTAAACTGTGGTTTATTGTTTAGCATGTTGTAAAAATATACTTTAATCTAAAAATACTTTAATCTTAATCTTAGGTTACACTCCTACATAATTTTAAATCAGGATTGAACAAACCATAATGGCTTGATTCATAAGTATCACTAAACCACATTATGGCTTAGGGTAATCTATAAATTGAACCTTTGTCACTTTCTGTAAAGACAAATGAGTAACTTACTAGCATTTCTGATGCTGATGGCAGCCATACTATAATTATGGTGTATATTGCTCTACTGCAAAGCTGTTTTAATCATTTTTATGGATTGGTATTTAACCTAACTGAAAATCATGAAAATTTCAGACTGAGATACTATGTAACAAATTTAAAAGTTACTAAGAGTACATAAGACACGCAACAGCAGTATGCTGTAGACTTATATCCCTTATTGTACTTCTACTGAAGCCAAAGTTATTTTTATTATTTAAGAAAACTCTAATAATACTTCTATTTCATCACCAAACAACTGCCTGATATATAAATGATTAGTGACAGCTTGAATATCAGAAACAGCAAGGAGAAGGAGGAAGATATAAATACTTTTATTACCTGTGAAGCAATATGTAGCTTGATAACAAAACTACCATCTATGTTTATAGCTTCCTACTTACCGCAGTTCTTTTAGTAAGATATTTGACATGCAACATTTAAGGGGAAATGAAAATGTTCATATTCAAATTATTTCTCACTATCCCACAGAACCACTAGAGCTGCTTTGTTTTAGAATGGGTATGGCCCTGTTCAGTTAAAAATTGCTATAGGCTTTAATCATAAAGGAAAAAAGATTCATATGGTTTTCAAGTCTTTAATAGAGAAAGTTAGGTAGCCAGTTTGGTGTAGTGGTGAAGGCACCAGGCCAGAAACTGGGAGACGGTGAGTTCTAGTCCTGTCTTAGGCACAAAGCCAGCTGGGTGATTTTGGGACAGCCACTCTCTCTCAGCCCTGGGAAGGAGGCAATGGCCAACCATTTCTGGAAAAAAAATTGCCAAGAAAATTGCAGAGACTTACCAAGCCAGGAGTCAACACTGACTCAAAAAAAAAAGGGGGGGGGGAGGGGAGGGAGGAAGAGAGAAAGAGAGAAAGAGAGAGAAAGTTACTTTGGGGAATATTTATCAGTTTACTAGCATACAGCTTGGATACTTGGAGATAATATTGATTTTAGAAGTTCCTCCTCCTCCTCATTTTGCTAGGAAAAAAAGAGGGATCAGAAAATGGAGGGAGGGGATTCCCTTACATTTGCAACTCTACTAAAGATGCAGACTTAGTAACAGCATGGGGAGTTCTGCCTATATAATTCTTCCTAATGCTCTATTTGATTGGGAAGTTACAGTTTTTTGGAAGTTAAATAGATGACGTACTGCACAATACAAATGTACTTGCAATTTCCTATATTTACTTAGATGTAAATGCACAGGTTAGTCTGCTTTCCTCTATATTATTTGAAATAATTTCAATCTATGGTGTTTTTAAAAAATAAGACTGGGATTTTGTATCTTACTATGCCATAAGGTAGTGTGCTTGTTTGTGGCTTAGCAAACTCTGTGAATCCAACCATCATGGTTTGGAATTTGGCATCTGAGTTAATGCTGTGGTTTTATGGGTTCCCTATACACCCAGAAAACCTCCCTAGGTTTTGTCAGATTCTAACTCACACGGACTTTTTAATTAAAAAAAAAAAAAAAAGGAAATTTGCATGCTGTAAAGAATGCAGCCTCATCTTCATTTCTAAGAATGCCTGTTGGTATAACCTCTCTGCTTAGGGCAAAAATATGTACGGTAAGAGAACAAAGGGGAGTAAAGAACAGTTTGTGAAGGGGCTGGTGGTGATTCAGGTAGCATTCTGGTAAATCAATGCTTGATCATTGCTTATTTATCCAGAGCTGCCATTTTGTGAATGGCGACGTGTGTTCAGCACTAACAGTGGGGTCTCAAAATTCCAAACATGCTAACCAGCCCCCAGAGGTTTAGTATGGCTAGAAGGATTTGTGGCTTACTGTAGGGCTATCATACCTTGGCTGCAAAACTCCAAATGACCATTAGGTGGCAGCACAATGTTTCCTATCTCAGCTTCCATTCAGTGGTCATCCAGATCTTTGCAGTCCAGATATGATAGCTCTTTTACAGTGTTCGGAGAAGCCAGCCAACTATGGTTTAGGCAGCAAATCACAGCTAATAAGCTAGATGTGTTATGCAAACTAAATCTTGACTATGTGCATGGAACACAGTTAGATTTAATTAGCTGAACACTGAAAAGGTTTATTGCTTGTGTAACATGTTTGGTTCTTAATTGGATAAAGCTATATGTTTTAGAGGTTTGCCTGTTAATTTTTTAAAATCATTATTATTGCACTTATTAAAGCTGTATGAGCTCTCTTCTGACTCTGGTGTCCCAATTTTTGTGGTATTCAGCATTAATGCCATGCATCTTTTGCTTCTATCACTGTATTTATTTATTTCATTTTGACTTTGAGGTCACCCAACTCCTAAAAAGACTCTGGGTGGCTTACAATATTTAAAATAATAATGAAAAACGAACAAGACTGTCCAGATAAAACCACATAATAACATCCAGAAAAACTGTAGTGCTTACCAAATTGAGAATTATTAGTATCTGAAAGAAAAGTGCTAATTAGTTTAATATACAGAAATTGATAAATGAGTTTCAGACACATAAATGTGTATATATGAAACTACTTAGCCATATGTAGGGCACATTGAAGGAAACTCCAGTACATATGCCTAACTTAGGAGCGGAGATTCCTATCAAACAAACCAGGAAGCAGCTTGGGAGGCCTTCTTATCCTATATTTCTAAGGAAATCTTAGTTCAAAGGAGGTAACAGTGTTTTAAAATACCATCCCTAAAACACAGTGGGAACTGCATGTTCCAGATTCAGGGGCTGGCTGATTATAGACTATAACAATAACTAGAACCTCTATTTCAAGCCACCTCAGCATAACATAATTAGACTCCATGCCGTGAGCAGCAAAATTGAAAGCATACCTGAAATAGAAATACCACATATCCCAATGAGCATTGGTTGGACTATAGCTCCCATCACCTCCAGCTCGCATAACTTGGCAAAAAAGCTAAGTAGGGCTGAATTTGGTTAGTATGTGGTAGGAGACCCCAGAAAATCCCAGGACTATAGGCTAAAGTCAGGCTCCTACCAGCAGGCTGGACAAGAACAAATTAAACAGGCATCAAAGAACTAATAGAAGAAAATATGTGTAGCTCAGGGTTGAACTGGGGAGTCCTTGGGGTTCTCTGAGCTTGGTTGTTTGCTTGCAAACGTTTCGTTACCCAGCTAGGTAACATCTTCAGTGCTACTAGCACTGAAGGATTCCACATCAAAGAACTTCTGAAAAGTAACATTTATTGTAGTAAAGCTAAGATGCTGTTATTCTGTCAATACATCAATCAATCAATTACAATGATTGCTGAAAACAGCACGCCCTTGATACAGGCAATCAATGTTCAAATTTCTTGTGCCTCCTTCTCCTGCCCTGTGCATGGGAAGGGCTAGAAGCAAAACTGTCTGGGGTGGGAGATAGCATTTCCATCTTTCCTTGTTTTGGTAACAGATAGATCTAGTATCACTTCACTTACTTTTGACTCTATGAGAATTAAATTTCACATCTAAATAGGAAGTTTTAAAAAACCCAGAAAAAGGCAATTTTATTTATTTACTTAGGCTTACATGCCACTCTCTGGGAGGCTTGCAACAAGCAACAAAAAGCATTAAAAAAACTATAATCAAAAATATGGTATCTCCTAATGGCATTGCCCAATGGGAATAGGTCAGTCCACACTGTGGCCTAATGCTTTCCTGAAGAGCCATGTCTTCAAGGCTCACTGGAAGCCCCACAGAGAGGGGCAATCCATATATCAGGAGGCAAGCTGTTCCACAGAAGGTGGCTATCACTGAGAAGACTTGACTATTGGGTGGGGCAGGGCTGTGGATGGCAGTTCCTCAGTGGTAACAAGCCTTCTTTCCCAGGGCAGACTCAGCAGTGTCCAGGTCTTAAACCACATAGGGTTTTAAAGATGACAACCAACACCTTAAACTATACCCAGAAGCAGACTGGCAACCAATGCAGTTCCTGTAGTAGTGGTGTTACAGGGGTGAATTTAGGTATGCCCATAACTACTTGGGCTGCCACATGCTGCAAAGCAGCTTCCAGATGGTTTTCATAGGCAGCTTCATGTAGACTGAATTGTAATCATTGAACCGCAAGGTGACAAGGGCACAACTTACTGTGTACAATGCCTCCTCATCCAGGAAAGGCCACAGTTGGCACACCAGATGTAGTTGTGCAAAGGTCTTCTTGACCATAGCAGCCACCCGCTGTTTCAACAGGAGTGTGAATCCAGAGGATCCCCATATTGTGAGCCAACTCTGGGGGAGTATGGATCCATCCAGAGGTATCGATACATCATCCCCAAATTCAACTGGCTTTTGAATCCACAGCTATTCCATCTTGCCAAACAATTTCCTTTCCTGACAGGGGAAGGTTGGAGATAGGACAATAGTAATTTAAAATAGCCAGGTCAAGGCTGTAAGCTACTGTCCTTCTGGATATATTCAGTACCATGAACCCAATCTCCTATAAACTCCCTAGTAGTCAGGCAGGACAGGGATCCAATCCGCAAGTGATCAGACTATCAGCATAGAGAGTTGGCTGGACTTGCCCTGCTGGCCTCCAGCTCTGAACAAACATAAATGGTTTTATCCTCCAGTTGCTATGCACATTTTTCACAACAGATCAGCATCCATCTTCTGGCCTGGATTTCTCTAGCAGGGACAAGATAACTTTAAACAAAGCTGCCAGGCAGTTATTGCTATATGCAATAATTGCTAAAAAGGAAGCTCACTTTCTGTTCTTACTGCCATTTGACCTCTAATAACTTCAGCCTTGCTTTCAAGAAAACAACACAGATGTATCCATGCAATCACCAGGAGCAGGGCTTTACAGATAATATTCCTTACTAGGGCAGATGAATTGATGAAAATTTGTTCTCAAAAGAGGGAGACCTTAAGTCATACAGGCAGCACCTATAGGTTCAGTAAACACTTTGGTTGGTTAATGTAAACATAAGTGCTGAATCATGTCTGCATTCTGTAATGCTCCTCAACCATGGTTGGTGTCTTTCCTATAGTTATGCTTGTTTTCTGATATTGGAACATCAACATTAATTGGAATTTGAAACCAGGCTTAACCATAAGAAAGCATCAAGCTTGCCCAAGGAGCCCCAAGGAACATTCGTTAACCAAAGTGGCAAAGCGACTTGTTACAAACAACTTGCCATGGTGGCTGTATTTGCAGAACATTCTAGGCTAAAATGTACTTAGCTACCTTGTCAATGTGTTACTTTATGGTCCATATGCTGCATGAATCCAAACAATTCCATCAGTGATTCAGTTAACCATAGGTTAGCAAGTTGTATAAGCATAGCCGCAGATTTGGAAAGGACCAAGAAGTTCATCTGGTACAACTGTCTACTCCATGTCAGAGTGCAATGCAGGTTGTTGCTCATATTACACCCTGGAGTGATCTCTGTCCAGCCTCTGTTTACGCTATCTCCAGCAAAGGAGGAACTAGGAACCATGAACCACTGTGGAACAGCCCTATTGTTACAGCATTTCTCCTAACATTAACTTAAATGTGTTTACCTAAAATGTATAGCTGTTCATTGTAGTCTTGTTCTCTAAAGCAAGAGAAAGCATTCTCTGCTCTATCTTTTATATGAAGCCTTTCAGATATTTGAAGGTCACTATCGTAACTCCCATCAGTGTTCTCTTCTTCAGACTAACCATTCTTAGCTCTTTCAGGATCTTGTTCTCTAGGCCAGTGCTTTTCAAATTGTGGTAATTGCCTAGAAGCCATTTGACGGGGATTGCAAATATTTGTGAGCATGCACACATAAAACAGGATAACTGTCAGAACTTATGCTTGCTCCATCCAGACATGCTGACAGCTGAATATGCTCAAATGATAGGTAGGTCTATGACACAAAAGCCTAGACATCCTAAGGAGGGAATTTAAAGTAAACCTTTTACAATCCTTGATTAAAGTTAAAACGCACCAAGAACCTAAAATGCCATTTTGCTACTGAATTATGATGGCTGGATGCGAAGGGGGTTCTGAAAGCAAGTAAAACCACCTCAATATACTGGTGCCACATTGCACAAATGTGTTTTAATTAGGTTGCATCTTCTGCGATTGGGCCTGGAACTGAGGAAAAGTGTTAACTAACAATGACTGGGAACACATACAGTTACACTAGAACCATTAAACCAATCACCAAGTTGCTGAATCATGATGTGGATTGTTTGGACCTGGCTTATGTATTGAGTGAACCGAATTTGGAAACAATGTTTATGACTTAATGTGTTGGATCCAGCCAATGTAATCTGTAGATGTTGGATAAGAAAATAATGGCATACTGCAATGTGTGATCCCAATCACATTTTGGAAATTTTGATTTGAACTGAAACTTTAGAAAAGTGCACATGTTTGAACAGGAAGTATTTGAAAATTTCTCTGCCAGCTTCTGAAATAAGATTTCTAAATATCTCAAACAAATAACGACTGTTTCCTATCTTGTAACAAGCATTACATAGATTGGGTTTAATAGATTACAGTGTGTACCATGCACACCTGCATGAAAGGTAAGTGTTACAGCTGATGGAGATACCACTTTAATGAAATTAAATGACTGGTTGAGGTTTGATACTGTTATAAAACAGTGTGACTGATTGGCAGGTATGCTGTACAGTCACTCCAAAGTCATTGTGATCCATTATAACATTCTACAGCCATCCCTCTGGAATGACTTCTTCTTGTTTCTGCACTTCACGTGGTACACTTTCTAGTGAGTAGGATTGATTCTAGGCATAGGATCCTGATTAGCATGGGCTGGATCAGTGTCACTGTGGCTACACCAGCAGTGATTTTGTTGGAATCATGTCCTCAGGCTTCATGATTCTAGTGAAAGTGGCAAATGACACAAAGATATTTGGATATAAAACATGTTTTTGACTCATCTCGTATTCATCTTATGCTTAACTTATATTTCTTCTGTACCAGGGAAAGTGTTACTCATTCACCACTCTAGTGAGCTCCTGACATAGTAGATTTCAGTTCTCATGACCCCCAGTCAGCATGGCTATTTGGAAATTATGGGAGTTGAAAATTAATATTTCTCAGGGAAGGTTGATTCATATGACAAAGTATACCAGCCAAACTTATTCCAGTGTTAATAAAGTTGATGGATTGGGAAACACAAAGAGCTGGTAGCCAACCAAAAAACAAAAACAAGTGAATCATAGAACGAATCAAAGAGGTCTCATCTGAGGTAAAAATGACCAGGCTCCTCATATTTTGGACACATTATGTGAAGACCTAGCTTTCTTGAGAAGTCTCTAATGCTGGGAAAGGAGGAAGGAAAGAGGAAGACCAGCAGCAAGACGGATGGACTCAGTTACAGTGGTGATGGGTACCTCATTGAAGGGCCAGGTCAGGAACTAGAGAAAATCTGTCTGGACAGTAACTAAGAGTCAAAGTTGACTTGATAATGCATAATCAGTCAATCAACCGATTGACAACATGTTAAGTCTGTTCAAATGCCGTATGGATTTAAAACAAATGAAAAATCTACAAGAGCATTTTCCAGCCATTACCATCCAGATCTGTTGGTTAAATTCTGTAATACTCAGCAGTTCAACACTATCTGATGAACGCTGAGAAGCAGGGCCAGGCCTAGCTAATATCTGCACCAGAGACTCTCACGGAATCCCCAAGCTGTCAGCTATACTGAGACCTTGAAAAAACAATGGCAAATTAGAAGCATGGGTGTTCCTCATTGAGGGAGCCTTACTCCTAATTCTCAGTGTGCTGACTATTATGATTGGACATTATGAGATAGTCCAGCACAGCTTCTGGGCACCAGGTTGCAGAAGATTGCTCTAAATCAGTGTTTTTCAAACTTGGCAACTTTAAGATGTGTGCACTTCAAGTCCCAGAATTCTCCTGCCAGCGTTAAGAGTTGGAGCCCACACATCTTAAAGTTGCCAAGTTTGAAAAACACTGCTCTAAATGTTAACTCCGTGAACCCAGGGAGGACAACACTGACAACGCTAGTTGGCAGCGGAAAGTTTGCTACAATGATGTCATAAGAGCAGCTATGGATAACGTACTCACTCTGCGGAGCTGAGCCGAAGTAAGCGCCGGTGGAACAGGGAACAGAGCACGAGAACCGAAGCAACCACCTCTCCTCCAAGCCTCCAGAGGGCAGCATTCTCTCCTCGAGGCGTCCCTCTTGTTGCCGACTACTCCGCCTTGTCGGCCTGTTACGTGTTACGCTTGCGTCCTGAGCTCGGCCTTTTCCCGCAGCGTTACGGGTTGCGGACGTTTCATTAGGCGGCCCTCGGCCTAAAGCGAAACGGGACACAAGCGACGATCATGGTCAGTACCGGGCCCACATGGGCCGTGGTGGGGAAGGCGGGACTGGCTTTGCATTCCCGAGCTCGGCTAGCTTCTTGTTTGCCTCCTCCTGCCTGGATGGAGTCCGATTGGGAAGTGGTGGGCCCAGCCGCGGAAGCAGGTTCCAGCGTGGCCTAATGGCTGCTGTCGCTGCTTTTAAGCTGCTGCTAACAGGAGAGCTGCGGCCTCGCTGAGCTCCGTTCAGATTGCCTCCCGAGTCTGCTTTTCTCACGTCGTCACCTTTTGCCTCTCCTGCTTCTATTCCGACTTAAGAGTCTCTTTCTCAGGTCCCAAGCAACCCTTCGTTAGCGCTCTCTTTCTTCGAAATTATGGAGGGTACTATTTGAATCTCCCTTAAGTTGAAGACCTTGAATGCATGAAAGGTTTTCCAGATGTGCACATACATGGAGCTAAGGAGAGAGCTGCGATCCCTGTAGGATTTGGGGTGGAGGAATGAATGAGAAATGACAGGGGAGTCAACTTGGTATCATTTAATGGCTTTACAGGGAAGCCCTAATTATGAGCCGTCTCTTAGACTTACCTTTATGAACGCGTCTAAGCTTCCGTGAAGTTTGTTGCGTCTGATCGTGTTTTTGCTCTGTTTTCTGCAGCACATGGTTAAAAGCTGTTTCAGGGGTGCTTCATGCACTAGGTTTTCCAGTGGATGGGTGAATCTTTAATTATGGGAACAGCAACAGGCTTAATTTTCTTTTCAAACAACTTTAAATCATGTGGAAAGGGTTGGTCTGGCAGTCTGTCAAGCTTCATAAAGCTTCTGTTGTAGGTTTTTGCTATTGTTATGACATTCTTGTCTACTTTTTGTGTAAAAGATACCTAGCTGTCTTTTACTGCTGATTGGAGGCAAATATAACCAGGAATAATTTCTGGAATAGCAATTTTTCAAATGAAAAGGGGTCCCAGTTGATAATTACGAACTAAGATGTGATGTTACAGTCTTACGTTACTTTGCAAATGGAGAAGACTGAACTCATTTCAGAAGCGAAAGAAAGTTTAATAGAAGCTAGCTTTTTTTCTTGAGGATGGTCAGAATAGGTATCTCCCTGGCTTCTTAGAATTTAGTACAGTATTGACTTTTTTTTTTTCAGCCATAGGCATTTTCATTAGGACCATGGGTAGATTCTGACAGTATATAATTTTTTGGGAGTTAAATCATAAAATAACAAATGCTTGTAAATAAAAGCTATCTTCAAAAATGTGTGAATTGTTGATAATAGATCAGTGGCAATTTTAAAAAAGTGAAAGTTTACTTTTCTATGTGTGTTGTCAGTGCTTCTGATGATTTCCAGATTTCTAGCAGTAACTAAGATAGAATTCTGTCAGCATCTTTACTGTCAGGGTGAGCTTTCCAGTACAGTACAGTTTTTCATTTCGCACTTTATTCACTTCTGTATTTTCAGCTTGGTTCTCAATCAGTCAAATATTTACTTCTGTCATGGACCAGCATAAAAACAATCAGGAAAAATTACATCCATTTCACGAATCCTTCTCAGTTCTTTTTTTTCCCCCTTCATTTGATAGATTGTCACACAGAAGTTCTAACATTTTTTTTCTCCATTTATTCAAGGGGTTCGTCAAAGTTGTCAAGAACAAGGCCTACTTTAAGAGGTACCAAGTCAAGTTCCGAAGAAGGAGAGGTCTGTTTCACTTCTTTACAGAGCTTCAATACATTGAATGGATAATGGCATAAAGAGGCAATTTCTAAATCTATTTTGATCTGTTATTTTTCTATTCAGAGGGAAAGACTGATTACTATGCTCGTAAGCGCTTGGTGATTCAAGATAAAAACAAGTACAATACTCCTAAATACAGGATGATTGTACGTGTCACCAACAGGGATATCATTTGCCAGGTAATGCCATCTTTTGATCTTGACTGTTGTGAATGACCAGTTTTCATATGTCTTTCATAGCAGTGATTTTGTGTAGATATTTTATAATGTATAACAATCCTTATAACTAGCATCTTTAACTAGGCTTTTCCTCCAACAGTTTGATTTTTTTCAGACCAATATTATATTCTGAACACTAGAATAGTCCATATTTTTAACAATGCTGCTTCCTTTAAAAAGAAGTTATAACTGAACTATTCAGAACTTCGTTTGAAGTTTTACTCTTGTGGACACCTTCAGTGTACATTACTAATTAAGTTATGTCAAGGTTTATTACATTGCTTCATTAAAAAAAACAATGGGTTGCACTTCCCCTTTCAAGATTGGTGTGCAATCTGGGGGGTCTTTTGGACTCACAAGTCCTGCCCTGGGTCCCACTAATTAAACAGTGACATTTGTTGGGACCCAGGAAGCGTGCATTCTCTGTCACAGGGCATGTCCTCTAGGAATGAGATTCCTCCAGAAATTTGTGTGGTTCTCACCCTGATGATATTCTGAAAGGTCTTGAAACCCTGGCTGTTTTCCAGGCCTTGGGGTAGGGTGAATGTGGCCTCCTTGCTAGGTGTGTGATAGATTTAGATTTATGTGTACCGTTTAGACAGATACTGTCCAGTTTGCTTATATTGTATTATGTAATTTTTATATTATTCTTTTGGAATCAGGCAGCACCTAAATCTAATAAAATAAATTTACATTTAATATTTCACTAGTAATGATGTTTAGAGAAAGAGTGGACAACTTGTAGCCCTTGACCTAAATTCATTCAGTCCTCTTTCAGTTGGGCATAGAAAAAGTGGGTGAATGTGGAAGAGGACTGTCAGATATGATAAGATGTTGGAGGTGAAAACAGGTTATAAAGGAATATGCCATCACTGGATACCTGTTTTACATAGTAAATTAAATATGCTTCATGGAATCCTGGGAAAGCAGCTATTAATATTAGCAAAGAAGCTAAATTGTAAAGTCTATTCTTCCTGCATCACAGCAGCCCCTTTTCTTTCTTTGCTCAGCCTTTAGAGATTGATAGTTATTCAAAATCAGGAGAATGAGGCTATGTGATATGTAATCATATGGAAGAATCCTACTTTGATCCAACGCATTCGGTATAAGAAAGAAGCAGGAGAAAGAGCAGAGGTGGCAGCATCTGGCAACCTTGTCTTGGTTTGGAAACAAAATGGGATCAGGCCTAGTTAATAGGATGGGGGAATAGCCAGAATGTCTATGGCTATAGGGTAGCCTGGGAAGTAGAAATAGAATCCAAAAATAGATAGTGGCAAACTGCTTCCCTAGTATTGTGAAGCAAACTGCACGGATGCAATCACTTAGGAGCTGAGCCAGAGTCAAAAGTGTCTACCTTTAAAAAAAATAATAATGTGGGAACTGACCAGCAGGAGAGGAAGTGATACAAATGTACCCTCAAAAATGTCTTAAGTCTTTCTTACTCAGGAAAGATGTGGCTCTTGTTCTCTCTATTTTTATTTATTTATTTATTAGATTTGTCTCCGCCTATCTCCCCCTAATGAGGGACTCTGGGCAGCTCACACAATCCATTAAAACAATAAATATATATAAAATTACAAAAACAAAAAATATGCCAAGCATTACCAAAAAAGAAAAAGTCCAAGAGGCTGATGGTTTCCAGAGCTGCAGAGGAAAGGCTTCTAAGGGACTAGCCATCCCCACACTTGATGTCTTCCCTCCTCACCCCAGGCCAAGTGGCAGAGCCAGGTCTTCAAATCCCTTTCTCTACCGTTCACTTGGATGCGTATATGTAACACTTTCAGATGTTGGCTTGAGTCATGGATTTGTTTCCTGGATTGAAGAGACTGGGTTTGGGAGGATTTGCTGTATAGGCCAATTGCAGTAAATGGATTTGAGATCATTCACTGATCCCTTTTTTTAGATTGCATATGCCAGAATTGAAGGTGACATGATTGTCTGTGCTGCATATGCTCATGAGCTGCCAAAGTATGGTGTGAAAGTAGGCTTGACCAACTATGCTGCTGCCTATTGCACAGGCTTGCTGCTGGCCCGCAGGGTATGTATCTATTAATGATCATCATTTGTGCCTCCTTGTCACTTGGCAATATCTGCAGTCATTGATGTTATGGATTTCATGTTAGTCAAAGGGGGATGAATTGCAGATCAAATAATCAATAGGCTGTGTTAGTCCTCAAGTTCAGTGTTAGTCTTCAAGTTCAGTGTTAGTCCTCAAGTTCAGTGAAATAATGTCTGTGTTAAATCAGCAATTTTTATTAGCAAGATAAAAGCATTAATTTATAGACAGGGAGCTTAAGTTAAATAGATACAAAGATTTATGCTTGGATGTTAAAAGAGCCCCATTTCTCCTTTTCTGTGGCACCTGATAGATTTTTTCCAGCTTTAATCAGTGGCTTACAGAGGGCCTGTTATTGCATCTAATAATATACAGAAAAGTGGAGGAGGTGCTAGCAAGAGGTCATGAGTTCTTGGACCCTCTGTCGGCCTTTCCCAAATCAATTAGAACATTCTTGTTCAGATGAGCTTTTGAACTAATGCCGGGCTGCCATTTTCTGTCGGGATTTTACCTTGTTGATAAAATAGAGGTTTATATGTTTTTGTATTTTATATTTTATGACATTTTACTGTATTTTACTATATCTCATGTTTTAAACTTCTGGAATCTTGAGAGAGGGGCAGTATATAAATAAATGTAATAAATTAAAAAATGTGAGAAACAAACAAAAAATGCCATGTTATGACTTAATGAGATAACTAGCCTATGAGATGACCAGACACAATTATAGGGACACCTTGTTTTAAAGGATTACTTGGAGAGAGTAGTACAGTGGTAGCTCGAGTCACGAACGCTTCTGTTCACGAACAGTTCGGTTCACAAACAGCACCGTTTGCAAAATTTTGCTTCCGTTCACGAACTCCGCATCAGGTGACGAACAGGATCCGCGGCCATTTCCCTGCTGTGACACGTGGTCGTGGCTTCCTGTAGGGAGGGGGACTCTCCCTCCAAACAATAACCGCCTCCCCACCCACCTTCCTGTCCTCCACGCCAGAAGTCGCCCCAAGCAAGTTTAGCATTCTCTCTCTTCATACTGTACTGTACTGTACTTTGTTTCATATTTTTGTGGTTTTAAAAAAAATACATATGGTTCAGAACGGATTAACCGTATTTACATTGAACCTTATGGGAAAATTTGATTCGGGTCGTGACCAAAATCGGTTGCTGACCAAATTTGTAGGGGTCAGAACGGATTAACCGTATTTACATTGAACCTTATGGGAAAATTTGATTCGGGTCGCGACCAGTTTGGCTCACAACCAGAGTCGCGGAATGAATTAAGTTCGTGACCCGAGGTACCACTGTATTACAATAGTATTCCTGACTGTTCATTATGAAAGTACATCATAGCAATTTAGGTTATTTGTAATAAATAATCTCATGCTCCTCTTCCTCCTGACTATTCATACCTCATAATTCCAGATATTATAAATAAGCTTCAAGACTTTATTTACCTCCATTTACCAACAGTTGGTTCTCTAATTAATCATTATCAGTTTCTAACCCAGGTTACATGTAGTGGATGCTGTGACATGTCAGCACAGGGATCCAACTGTAATTAAGCATTTCTAGAGTGACAATACTTAGCTCTGCAGAAATCAAGGGGGTAACTGTAATTTATTTGCATAATTAGGATCTCATAACACAAGTTCTGAACATATGGCCATAAATGGGTCCTCAAGTGACATGATGATGCCATTTTACAAATGGCATGATGATGATATTTTTCAAATGAGGTAAATCGCTGAGGAATCGCTGTTCCTAAAAAAACAGAGTGTCTCATATTTTTCAGCTTTAAAGTGTGTGTTGATTTCATTCCTGTGGGGTGGCAAGCATTGCTTGTCACTGTGTAATGAAGTGTGATTTTTTTTTCTTGTTAAGGAAAACTTACATATATTGTCGTTTGCAGCTTCTGAACAAATTTGGTCTTGATAAGATCTATGAGGGCCAAGTTGAAGTGACTGGCGATGAGTACAACGTGGAAAGCGTGGATGGACAACCTGGTGCCTTTACTTGTTATCTGGATGCTGGTCTTGCTCGAACAACTACTGGAAACAAAGTCTTTGGTGCTCTGAAAGGAGCTGTGGATGGTGGCCTTTCAATCCCACACAGGTAACTTCTCCCCTTCTGGATTGAATTCACATTCAGGCAAGCGTTTAGTTATATGGTTTACCGTTTAGTTTTGTTTTTTTTTTACACATTTTTATGTGCTCTTTGTATTGCTTTTATGAGGGTATAACTGTATCTAAGCTCACTTGTATTCTATTGTTGCCATATATAACAACCTCTTAGGCTATTCTCTGTGGTGGACTCAGAACTTACTTGCCCTATGCAATTCACTGCTAAAATCTTACATGAACTGGATGCTTCGTGTTCAGAAGTCTGCTTTTCTGTTCACTTTGATTTGTTCTAGTAAGTTTTCCAAATTAAAGATTAGTAAAATAGGATGATTGTCAAGTTCTAGAATAATCCCATCTTTTGCTTTATTTTGAACTGGCTACTGTGTGATGATATCCCATTGACTGAACAGTCTGTAGTTGGTCCTTGGCGTGTGTATGATTGATCTTGGTGTTTCAAGACGGGACTGATGGTGGCTGAAACTCTTGAATCAGGCTGGTTTCCCCCCCCCCCCGCCCCCCAAAAAACATTTTGGATTCTCACAGTGTATGTTCCACATCTTACCCAGTGTGCTCCCACTGTGTATAATGCTCAACTTTTTGTTTCACAGTACCAAGCGTTTCCCGGGTTATGACTCAGAGAGCAAAGAATTCAATGCGGAAGTCCACCGCAAGCATATCATGGGACAAAATGTTGCAGATTACATGCGTTACTTGATGGAAGAAGATGAAGATGCTTACAAAAAACAGTTCTCTCAGTATATCAAGAACAATGTAACACCTGACATGGTAATACATCTGTTTATATAAGTCCTCCATGAAAATTACTACTGCTAGCGTCACATAGTTTCATAGTATTTAAAGAAATACTAAAACAAATTTGTAGGCCACCAGAGCTTGGGCCTGACATCATTGCTGCATGGTTTCGGTACTTTTGACCATGGCTTGTTCAATAACATCATTGTCCATATATAACATCATTGACAGATGCATCTCAGCTGTGTGACTGTTTACCTGCTTCTTGTTTCCAGTGTGTGCATGCTTTTTGGTGTATCTTCTCTCCTGGCTTTCATTTCTGCTGTTGAAGATTTCCCTCCATCATTCCCTGAGCTATCCCCAGTAGCTATTGGCTTCTTGGCTTTTTCTTATTCCCTCTTTCCTCAAATACTTCTGCTGCCTGGAACAATCACAGGTTGATCTTTGTCAGGCACAAAACAGCTCCATTTTGGTCCCTGCCTGGATAAAACATGGATGTTTCCGTTTCGACGTGAGCCACTTGAAACCAGCTGTTACATTCATGAGCCATTTTACATTTCCCTCTTAGTCTGGTTGTGTTTCTTTGTGTAGGATTGATTTTCGGGCTGTAGATAGGGAGGCACTGCATTTGATTTTGTTATCATGCTTCCTTCTCATCCTATTTCAATGTTTTTTCTCAAGACAAATATACTGATATGCATTAAGTATGAATTAATGTCTAAATATTTTGCCACAGATGGAAGAAATGTATAGAAAAGCTCATGCTGCAATACGTGAAAATCCTGCCCACGAAAAGAAACCCAAGAGAGAAGTTAAAAAGAAGAGGTGAGATGGTCTTCATTTTTTTTAAGAGGGGTTCCATCAGGAAATATTATTGTATACCAGTGAAGGAATATATTAACATTTAGTGTGTGTGTGTGTGTGTGTGTGCCTGGGGGATGCTAAAAAGAGATGTTTTTTATTTTGTGTTAAGAATAAGTTTTTCCCCAGCAAAATATGATATATAAAGCTTAAAATAAGGTTCCTGTGTTTTAACTGTAGAAAGTACCTCCAGCTTGCTTGCTTGCTTATTTATTTATTGCAGCGATTTGTATATCATCCCATTCAATTAACTGCAGGAGCCTCTCCTGCTTGCCTTTATTGCACACCTTTCTGCTTTAGTGAAGGTTCATCAGTGGATTTGGACATTCTAGGGAAATAATTAGAGGTGTGCATAAAACAAAAAAATGTTTAGTTTCAAACTGAAAAAACACTCTGTCTTGGGAGTTCTGCTGTACCTTCTGGCCAGGCAGTGGTTCTGCAGAACCAAAACTGGGAATATCCAGAGGGGTCTTATGGAGTGAGCAGGGGAAGACTAGTGCACCTCTTTCTTCTTCATGGCCTATATACTGGCCTGCCCACCAAATTTTCCAGTGTCTTCCTTTTGCTATCTCCCCTTGTGCCAAGGTGGAAATCGAGGAAATTAGTGGTGGTAATCTAGCTGGCCTATTTGGCCCCTGATCTTCCCAGCCTCTTCATTTTCCTACCTCCCCTTAGCCACCAACTTCCCCAGCATCCTTGGGTTTTTCTCTCTCCCCCTCCTATCAAACAGTATTGCCTGGTAGGCATATTTTTTTTCCTGGACATGGACCACTAGAAATGGAACATTTTGCACATTCTTAACATACATTTATATTTACCAGCTATGTGCAGCCTGCTTGCCTTGAGATTTCTGCATCTATCTTAAATATAAGACCAGACTCTTCAAAATAATCAGTAGTAGTCCAAATATGAACAAAATTTCCCCAAATACCATAAAGCATAACATGAGCTAATGGGATTGTGTTGTATTTCTTACCATTTTCAAAAGGAAAACAATTGGTTCCATTAAATAAGCATCACTTTTCTAGTATCAAACCTCAGAATGTGAAGCCACTTTGTGTTAATTATCAATACTTTTGATATAATATTGTATAATTTTCCATTCTAATTTGAAATGTGTTATCTCATAGAAAAGTGGTATTGTTTTCTGTTACGGCTAATAGCTTTCAAGTTTGGTAGAATGTGCTTATTGGGAGTAATTCACATGAGCTCTAAGACCATTTACAGGTCCAGTAGATTAACCTGTTTACCAGTCTAGGAATAGATGTAGAATTTGGCACAGGTGGAGGAGTTCTTAAGCAGAGCTCCTGCTCAAGGAACTATTGGATGATAGAATGTGGTTCTGTTTTTGAGAATATCAAATGGGTGTAATGGGGAGGAGAAAATCATGTATGGGTGGGCAAAGATAGATGTCATCTTCAATTGGAAGGAGAGGTGGTCTGGATGCCTTTATGCAATTACATGTGTAACCACTCTTACTCCAACTAGAACTTAAATAGCTAGACACTGTATAGCTTTTCCTAAATTTATACCCTTGGAACTTGAAGGTTGAGGGGGAAGAATGGTAGGTTCTAGGCTGTTACTGTAGCAGAGATGTGTTGGCTTGTTCAGAGGAAAAAAATATTGTTATAGAATGCAGATTCAGGGGAGCAGTTTGACAAAATGTCATTGTTCTAGAAAAACCTCAGATTGTACTTTGTATTATAAAATAAGATTCCTAGGATATAACTGATTAGTAAAACTAAGCAGAGATTGGTTTATTAGTAAGATTGCATATATGTAAAATCTCTGGTACTGTAGCATCTGATCATTAATATTAAGAATGCTTATAGCGTCAATTCTTTTTTCTTTTTTAAGACTTGATTATTCATGCACAATAAGGTTCTGCATTGGCAAGAATAACAAAAAACTATCTTTTTGCAGGTGGAACCGTCCCAAATTGTCCCTTGCTCAGAAGAAAGATCGTGTGGCTCAAAAGAAAGCTAGCTTCCTTAGGGCTCAGGAACGTGTGGCTGATAGTTAAAATGCCTTCCATAATTTTCTATGAAGATTTTGGAAAACAAAATAAACTTATTGAATCAATGTTGTACATGTTGACTTACTGAGATTGAATTCTAGCTGCAGTTGAATTAATTGATCACCTGACTTCTTGGGTCTCCCTTTTTATGTTTGTATAAGAAGTTACAAATGTGAAGATCAGTCTAGCTGCACTGTAGCAACTCCCCTATTTATATCCCACCTTTTCTTTGGGAGCTGAAGGCACTTCCTCCAGTGTTTTCCCCACAACAGCACTCTTGTGGGATAGGTTGGGCTTAAATAATGTGTTTGGCCCCAAGTCACCCAAGAAGCTTCCATGGCTGAAGATGGTCTTGCAGCTGGGTCTTCTTAGTGCTAATCCAACACCTTAACTACTGTGACTCATTGGTGCTCAAGTGTTGATCTGCTGCTAAAACTTCAAACTATAAAAAGATCCATCAGGTAAGTGATAAACATTTGGATGTATGGGCTCCTCCTTACCAGGGACATTCAAAAGCAGACTCTCTTAACTGTGCCCTCCAGATCTGCTAGAGCTACAGCTTGCAGAATTTCCAGGCACTGTAGTTAGTGACTAGTGATAGATGAAACTCATTACATGTAACCCCAGAAATGCTTTTTTTTTTTTTTTTTAAATTCTGGAACACATTGATCTCATCTTTGGGGTCTCATCTGGAAATTTTCCAGAAGTCAGTTTTCAGGAACAAGAAGTGGATTCTTGTATTGTGGATGCCTGGCTTCTATTAGGAATACTGGAAGCGACTTTCTGTTCCAGAAAGTCCCAGATTAGTATATTCTGGAAGAAAAATGGACTGTTTTAGTGTTCCTCAGAAAATTCCATCCCCAGAAGTATGTGTTTTACACATAACTAACTAGTGTGCATTATTGGAAATTGTAGTAATCTGAAAACTCCAGTTTGGGAAGCTGGTTCTTCATTCAAATGAAAGTAGTCTCTCTGTTTGGCTATATAACTGGCACATCATTTGATAAAAATCAAATGAGAGAGAATTACACAAATATATTTCAGTGCCATCTTGGTTGCTTAAAGTATAAATTGAAGCTTGTACAAAACAGTAATCCACATAGAAACAGTTTCATCCTCTCCAACTATAGAGCCTGTTACTGGTATTGAATATATTCTAACTATTCCAGTCTTCAGATCATAGTAATGCAAGCCAGCTTAATCTTAGACTAAAATTCAACTAAAATTCTATGGATGCACCAACTTTGCATGGCAAAAAAGTGTGAGCAGTTCTCAGTCCTTTTTGTTTTAGTCAGCTTCTCTTACCTCCCATTGCTTAGTTTAAAAAAGCCCTTAAATCTTGATTATGAAGAGTTGACTTTGCAATTTGGTCAGCCTTCTTTCTGAGAAGAGAACAGAAGCTGTAACCAAGGGGAAAGATGCAGTAAGGTGCGTCTGGATGCTATTCAGTCTGTATTTGTGTTGCTGTATATCAAGATTGTTTAATACATAGCCTTATCAGGAAAATTAACATTGGTTACTGGAGAAACCACAACCACAGAATTTAATTTACAGAGAGGATACAGTACAGCTGTGCACTTCAGCATCTTTTCAGGCAGTACTAAGCTATGCTTAAGCTCACTGATTTCTGCCTTCCTTGAGTCCTGGATCATCCTGAGAGCTATATATATAAAGTGAATATAAGTATAGCTCCCATTCGGGTCTCGAGCCTATATGCATGATGAATAGATAAATGTAAGACTCTTCCCACTTGGGCTTGTGAGGTGAAATGGGGTCTGCATGGCAGCATTTTCAGTGGATACCTGTTCCTGACCCACAGCTTTATTTAACAGAACTCATCCTAAAGCCAGTACAGAATGGGTATAAATTTGGGCCTATCAAAAAAAAATCTGACTTCTTTATTCGTTTTCCACTTGATATGAACTCGTGGATAACTATTACTTTTTTCCAAAGTATTAATTACCTTCACTTCAAGCACTTTCTCTTGATACGAATTAGGTCCAGGATACAAGACTCCCTTATTCCTTCTATCATTTGAATTAATTAAGATGTCCATGAGAACAATAATACATTGGACCTCTGACTCTCAGCAGTTATATTTCAACAAGTATCAGGGTAGCTGAAATTTCCCATTGTTCTGGGCCTCTTTGAAAGTTTGGTCATCTGACAAATGCCTCATCCACATTTTTTGCCTGTCCAGGTAGTCTGTAATACACTGGGACAATATCACTTTTATTTCTCTCTCCTTTCATTCTTATCCAAATAATTTCAACATTCCATGCTCCGATTTGGGAATTTTTATGAAATCATATGCTTTTTTAATATACAGTGCAACAACTCCCTTTCTGTTCAGTCTGTTCCTTTTGAATTAAGTTGTAGCCTTCTAGGGCTGGGTTTCAATCATAAGTGTCATCCACCCATGTTTCAGTGTTTCCTACGATAATATTTTTGTCCTGCAGTCTTAAGGTTCTAAATTCCAGTGTGCTTCTCATAATCTCTGCATTGGTGTAGAAACAAACAGGCTTTGCTTTTGTAGTTTCCTGCCAATCTTGACCCTTGCATTTCCTGCATTGTTGGCCCCGGTCCCAGTATATTTGGTTCATGGCTTTTGACATCTTTTCCCTGATGCTCTAATTTAATATCCTCCTGATTAGATTGGCTAGGTACCTGCCAACAGGTATTTCCCAGTCTTTCTGAGATGTTGCCCACTTCTTTACAGGAGTTCTTCATTTAGGTAGCGCAGTCAATGACTGAGGAACCCGAACTGTTCTCAGCAGCCCCATCTACACACCAGTTGTTTCCTTCTAGGATCCTGTCCTCTTTTCTATGCTGTAATCCTCATCAGGAAGAATTGATAAAAACCTTACTTGTGCTCCCACTACCTTCCTTCACAAGGCCTCATAGTCTCTGGAGATCCATGCAAGGTTTCCTCAGTCAGTGTTAGTCATCCCCACATAACACAGTAAGAAGGGATAGTTATCTGTGAGTATGAAGTGTCTTGGCAGCCTGTTTGGAAGACAGTGCATATCCCGCAATATCCTATCAGGTCTGCACACTGCACCCTTCGTTTCTCTTAGCAAGGTATTGCCCACCACAGCACACTTTTTCCTCTAAGTAGTCCTTCAGTTTCTTTGATCCATGCGGGCCTGAGTGTCTTCTGTCCTGTCCTGCAAAGCTGGGGTTTGTGAGGCTTGCTCAAGTGGCTGTTGACTGTCTTCAAGTGGTTGCTGAGCTTCATAGGTACTGAGTGTCCCCTTAACCTCTTCCTTCTGCTTCCGCTAGTCTTCCTTTTTGCATTCCCTGGTGTTCCCTTCCTTTCTCTGCCCCTCCTGAGTAGCTTAACTTGTCCTGCCCAAGAACTTTCCCTGGTGTGTTGCACTGTACAAACTCTCTTTCAGTAAGGACACAAGCGTTGAGGGGAACTTCCTATTTAACACTTTAACTACTAAGGGTGCATCTAATTCTCTAATGCCAACTTTAAATAAGGCAAAATGATGATAGCTTCAAAAGAGCAGGAAACAAATTTCCAGTCATAGGAAATGGATTTAAGACAATAGATTGGAGAACTGTAGAGCTAAAAATGATCTCAAATATAATTTAGTCTAGTCACCTCCTGGGAATTCCTGATTTAAATCAGCATCTTTCGTAGGTAGCCACCTAATGTCATACAATCTCAGCTAGCATCACCAAGCTGGCCTTGATTGTTAGTCTTGAAAAGCTAAGCAAGCTCAGTGGTATTGAGTATTAAATTTGAGACCACCAGACCACTAGTTTGGGCAGTTTAAAAAACACTCTGAAAGACAGCAGGGGCAAAGCCCACTTCTGCATTGTTGCCAAGAAAATTACATGGACGTGGACATTAAGATATTGGGAGTCATGTTCAGCAGCTCAAATAAGATGTTATGCTTATACCTAGAATAGTATTGGCTTTGAGGATATTTTGTTTTGCTTTTTGCTGTCTTATTATTTTAAATATAGGATTCAGAAATTTCTAATATCTATCCTATCAGGCAAACTGCAGACTCAGAATCAACATTCTCATGAAAGAGAGAGAGAATTTGTTACATAGAGATCCCCCAGCCCCTCCTACTCCTAGAGATAAGAAATAAGTTTTTGTTCCTTTTAAAAGAGGACAGAAGTTGCTGGGTGGAGACTGGAAAGCATGTGAGGTACATCATCTCCCCTAACAGCTTTTGCTTCATAGCTGGAAACTCCAGAAATCTGTGGGGACATCCAGGCATATTGAAAAGCAGAGGGAACATCAATTTAAAGAGTCTGATTTTTGTAGAAACAGGCAATGAGTCTAACCAGCAATTTACATTAGATTCTTTTTTTATTTCTGTTGTGATAAGTCCAGGGTTCTTTCATTTTGATGCGAAGTAGGGAACTTAAAAAAAAAAAAAGCCTTGATTATACTTATTCCAGACCATATTTGTTTTTCTTTTAATATCTCCTTGTAATGTTGAAAATTAAAAAGTTCTGATCTCTTTATAGGGATTTTGGGTCAAAGAAATCTCATTTGTAGCAGTTGCAGTCTTGTATTTTCTTTTGTAAATGAGCAGCTGTTCTTCTGTAACATCATTGTGTATTTCCATGCTAATATTTAAACCTTGTTCCTTTTAGTAAAGTTTGATTTTACTTATTCTTGTGAGACAAGTCTGTCCCAAGGGATTGGAGGAGGGAGGGGAGGGCTGATTCCTTCTTGTTACACACTTTAACCCAATATGGTCAGGAAGGGGACCATTGTAAGGAGTAAGGAAGATGACCCTGATGGAAATATGAGAAACTGTTACCTAGGGAAAAGGGGCTAAAACATTTTTTTAAGTTCAGAACAATGAGATAACATTCAGAAGCAGCTCAGGCAGATACCACCTAATTAATTGAAGTATAAGGAGGAGGAGGAGGTACAGCACAATCAGACTTGCAAGACTGATACCAGCCCACTAGGTAGACCAGACCAGGAAATCAGCTCTACATGAAGGTTAGAACTACTTTTATTGAGATTGGCTATAATAACAGAATCTCCCCTGCCGCCTTTTTTATATATATATATATTTTTAATCCCACCTTTCTTATTTTTATAAATAACTCAAGGTGGCAAACATACCTAATACTCCTTCCTCCTCCTATTTTCCCCACAACAACCACCCTGTGAGGTGAGTTGGGCTGAGAGAGAGTGACTGACCCAAAATCACCCAGCCGGCTTTCATGCCTAAGGTGGGACTAGAACTCAAGTCTTCTGGTTTCTAGCCTGGTGCCTCAACCACTGAACCAAACTGGCTCTCCCTTGTGTTCTATAGACCAGTAATTCTCAACATGGGCCATATAGCTCCCTGGGGGTGGGGTGGGGGCACAGTAACTTTCTGAGGAAGGTTACCCAAACTTAACTGCCAAGCGTATGAACAAATTGATGTAATCCTCACATCTCATTTTTTGTGCTAATTTCAGCAGCATAAATATTAAAAAATTACTAGTTTACAATAAATAACTTGATGAAAACAGTCTGTAATAAATACAGTTTTATATTCCAGCAAACAGAAACTACAGAGGTACTTACAAGTTTGTGAATCCTTTTGAATTTTCAATATTTCTGCATAAATATGACCTAAAATGTGATGTGTTCTCTACATAAGTCCTAAAGCTAGATAAAGAAGACCCATTTAAACAATGGAGTCAAAAACATTATACTTGTTCATTTATTAATTGAGGAAAATGATCTAGTTATATATTTGTGTGGCATATGTATATGAACCTCTAGGATTATCAGTTCATTTGAAGAGGAAGTAAGAGTCAGGTGTTTCAATCAATGGCATGATAACCAGGTGTGAGTGTGGGAGGTACTACCTTATTTAAAGAACAGAATTCTGGGTATTCACTATCAAAGTCTGATCTTCAAAACACAGGTATGTGGAAGTGTATTATGGTTTGAACAAAGGACATTTCTGAAGACCTCTGAAAAAGAGTTGTTGGTGCTCACCAGGCTGGAAAAGGTTACAGAACTATTTCCTCCAGTCCACTGTCAGGCAGATCATGTACAAATGGAGGCAATTCAACACAATTGTTACTCTTCCCAGGAGTGGTCAACCAATCAAGATCACACCAAGAGCAAGGTGTGTAATGCTCCAGGGGGTCTCAAGAATCTCCAGGATAACATCTAAGGAACTAAGGACTTCTCTTGCATTGCAAATGTCAGTGTTCATGAGACCACTATCAGAAGAACACTGAACAATTGTATGTATGGCCGGGTTCCAAGGAGAAAGCCACTACTCTCCAAAAAGAACATTGCTGCCCATCTACAAAGACTACATGGATAAGCCAGAAGGCTATTCGAAGAATGTTCTGTGGATGGATAAGACCAAAATAGAACTTTTTGGCTTGAATGAAAAGCGTTATGTTTGGCGAAAGGCAAACACTGCATTCCAGCATAAGAACCTTATACCATCTGTGAAACATAGTGGTAGCAGTATCATGGTTTGTGCCCGCTTTGCTACCCCTGGACCAGGATCACTTATCATCATTGATGGAACTATGAATTCTGAATTGTATCAGCAATGTATGTATGCCCCACATTGAATGCCCTCGTTTTCAATGCTAATTGGATAATAAAAAACCAATTTTTATAATGCAGTGATCTGCCTCCAACATAAGCTGTAACATCCTTTCCTTTTCTGAAGCAGATCTAACTGAGATGGCTTCTCAAGTGATCATTGTCCACCCATTAAATAAATACAGAAGTTTCCTTTGCAATTCAAGGAACAGTTTTTGCTTCAGATGAGACAGCTGAGCTAGTATGCAGCAAACATTTACAATGCATTCTAAAATATGCATATACAGTACTGGTCATTAAATAGAGGTAACAGAATAGCATAGTTGCTGTCATCTGTGAGCTATTGGCCATGGACGGTTGACCTTGGTTTTCACTTCCTCAATGTGATGACAATTTTCTCACGTATAGAATACCCATTATTCATCAAACCACTAAGCTGAATAAGGTTGTTTTAAAGTTTCTGCTCCTATATATGCCTTATCTCTTTGAAATTTTTCCCAAGAATGGCATGGTAAGTTTTAAGAGGGTCAAAGATAAGTTGGAAGCCTTGATAGAGGTAGCTCCTTCAGTTCAGAACACAATAGCTTGTGTTCAAGCCAAGAGGTGTCCCTACATTGCACATCAGCTAACTTCTACTAAACTGCCTTTTAAAAATGTACTTGTAGATGTGAAATACATTCTCTTTTCCTTTGTGTTGGATGGATGGTATCTGACCAATTTGTAAAAATATTTGTGTTTGTGTTTGCATATGCACACATATGTATATACATACATTTGGGAACTTGGAAATGGGCTTTACACACATACAAGTATATTTTAGTCATAACCAGCAAAACTACAAGTTATTTAGATTTTTTATTATCTGTAGTCTGAATGTGGCTTGTTTTAGGATGGATCATAATTAGGAAAGCATAATCCAATTTGGCAAGAAATAATATGTTAATAATAATGCAAAAGGTTCCTACCCCTAAGTTCTTCTAGGAATACAAAATTCTGAAGTCCTCTTGGTCAGAGAATGGATGGAGAAGTATATGAATCTAAGGTTTGGTACTGATATTCACATTAGTCTAAGTTTTGTTTTGTGTGATGTTTGAATGGAACCTTCAATGGCTCCTGGAATACCGTACATGGCTTATCATTTTACCATTATATACCATTTCCTTAATCCTTTACTGTATTCTATTGACTTTTATACAAAAAATGATTAAATGCAACTGCACCCAAACATATTTCACTAGGGGACAGTAAAGGGCTATCTGCTAGAATAGAGAATCAAACAAACTTATCTAAACAGATTTAATCCCAGTTCAGGTTTTCTATTCCTCAATGGTAATTTCTGCTTTGCAGCAATCAACCTTTGACAGAAACGAATCATCAAATCATCTTAAGTATCAATTTTTTGTTACAAGAATATGAAAACTACAAGCAGAAATCAGTGATTTTCACTTACACCAACACAACTCTGTCCACTAAAATTGTCATATTGATTTGTTCCTTGAATTTGGAGAGGATAAGGCACACATCCATAGCACTCTACTATATAATCAAATTGAAACTTGTTCAACTTTAATCCAGAATCAATGAACCCCTTGCCATCTCCAGCATTTTCTGCTAATAATTATCAGAAATGTAGTGTTTTTACCCAACACATATCACTGCCAGAAAGGGGAAATAATTCCAGTTTATTGTAAACAGTTCATATTTAAAATAAAATCTGGAAGGTGGTATAACAGCAATCAAAATGAAATACAGTACAAACTGCACTGCTAACAAGTGCCATTATTCCAAACTTTCGAATATCCTTTTTCCACTGAGCAATGACTGGAAAATATTGACATTCAGACTTACTTACCATGGATATGATTATTAAGATATAAGAATGTTTACTGGTACCACTATTAAATGCTGTCTCTCTCAATTTAAAAACAAAGTGGACATTGTGCAAGAAAACTGTTAGTAAAAATATTTATACAAGGAAAAAATGTACAAGACCCT
The DNA here is from genome assembly GCA_030867105.1 of Liasis olivaceus. NCBI lineage: Eukaryota > Metazoa > Chordata > Lepidosauria > Squamata > Pythonidae > Liasis > Liasis olivaceus. The sequence goes on along the minus strand of CM061350.1, from coordinate 122,427,969 downwards.
AAAGTAAATAATGTCACACATTATACAGGGAACAAAAATTATTTTGCTTTATAAGTGCATGTTTGCTAAATAGAGTTTTGTTGACTTCAAAAATTAAACACTGTATGGAGAACAAGTGAATAGAAACTGTAAATAACTTTTGTCATTTTTTCATCTTATAAATAAAACTGAATTGAGTCAAGAGCTAAAGGTGAGTTAGTGTCAAGAGGAACATGCACAAGTATTTCACAAGAGCTCTGCTGAATAACTATGGTGAACAATGTAGTTTAGCTAGGAGCTAAATAAGTTTCCAAAGATTAACCATGTGTGATCAAAGTTGCCATTTCTTTCTAGAACTGGGGACTGTGGCCTGTAGTTCTGAGAAACACATAAAATAGAAATGGAAAGTACCACACAATACTGTATTAAAAAAACAAGTCCAAGAAGGAAGGATGGTGTTAGACACATATACCTTATCACTGTTGTATTTCACTTTGCTGTTCTGTAAGCAATACTAAAACCAATGTTCATTAGCTTAAGACAAATGCTGCTTTAAAAACTAGCTCATGACATAGTCCTAAAACAAACCTATGCATTCTTACAAAATCAGCTTGAATGTAATATTCTGGTTTCCAAAGTGTACATGGAGAGTTGAATCCACCAAACCACAGCCGCTTGGTGAGTGAAGGAACAAATATAATTACCCCAATAGGAAATCTCCCACTCTACAACTACAATACTGAAATTACTTCAGAACAGACACACATAGAATTTAACTGTTGAATAGGCTTTCTTTTGGTGAGATTATCCACTATGATTTAATACTTTGCTGGTAAAAAAAACCTAGGACTCGATCATTGATTGCATTAAAACTATGAATTTGACAAACTATAAAAGTCAGCTTAAAGATCTCTTCAACTTACTTTCAAACGTATAACGCTTAACACTTTTTAATAAATCTGTTCATACAATCCAACTGATTATTGTAGTTTATCGAATTTCTTATCTTTCATATTGCTACTAGTGCATATATGTGTGCAACCTATATATCCTTAAATGCTAGGATGGTGTAACAACTATTTTTAACTAGGAGATTGAGCAAACTTACTAACATTCAATGTATGCATGAGGTAAATGTGTATACAAATGTAAAAATCTAACAAAAAGTTCTGATTCGAAAAACTTCCATTTTAAAACATTTTCAATTGTCACACTGATTTTCTTTAAAAATTACTAATGTGCAAATTCTGCCATGCTAAAATTAGTAGACAACCCCAAAAATATTATTTTAAAAAGAGTAAGTTGAATTACACCATATTAATGATATAATCTAATAGTGATGGGTTCTTCAGACTGATGTTTGTAAAGAAACTTCAGAACTTTAAAGATGAGATTACAGATGTTTTTAAAAGCACCACAATACATTTTTATCATTTTTTGAGGGGAGGCAAGGATACAAAATGAAGGATGCAAGAAGTCAAAAGAATGTAAGGAAACTTCTTGTCACACTGTGTAAGATGGTAGCTCTGGAGCAAGAGCAGGTCCCTGGATCTAATCACTCCCTGTATCTAAATGACATCACAGCTCAGGTCCAAAGCTCTTTCCCTTGCACACGTTTAGTTCAAAGGAGAAGCCTGTTCAAGTCACCAGGAATTTTTTCATAAAGTTCTTCATGAGCAGCCAGCATTCAGAAGAATGGCAGCTAAGAGTGCTTTAAAACTACAGTCCACATAGCCAGCTTCACTCATCCTGCTCCTTTCCTTATTACTTTTCCTTTTGCTAAAACTGCAGGGCAACCAGTAATTTTTCCTTTTGCTAAAAGTGCAGGGCAACCAAACCAGGGAATCTACTACTTGAAATAGTACTTTCCCAGGAAGTAGATGGCTATGTGGGGCTTTGTAAGAGGAGATATTAATTAATAAATTTATTCAAAAGTGTTACATGGCTACCCATCTTATGTACAATAACCCTGGGCAGCTCACAAAACAGCAGTAAAAATGTAAAAAGGAACAATAAAACCACCATCAAAAAACAACTCCTGGAGCCCCCAAACAAACACCCCTTCGATACATCCACATTTGCAGTTGCTGGACTCCAGCCACCCCCTAACACAATACCTGGGGAAAGAGCCAGCTCTTCAAGATCTTCTGGAAGGCTAGAAGAGTGGGGATCTCCCAAATCTGGGGGGGGGGGGGTATTTCACCACCATATAAAGCAGCTTGGTTAACTGGAACTGGCTAGTGATGCAGAGGTTCTGGTGTAGCTGTCTTTAGCCATTACTTAGAAATGGGAGTGTGATTGATATTTTTGCACTGTTCTACTTCAAGAATTCCCAGTTTTGATAACTAATATGTCAGGGAAAAGGTTAGGCTAGATTTTTTTACATTTAGGGAGTTGTTCAGTTGGCTGAATACATGTGAATTTACATGCAAATTCTATAGAACAGATTTCCTGGGATTATACCAAGTGCTTTTTCCATATGTATAAATTTGGCTTAAATGTTTAGTAAGTTTCTAAGAAAACACAGTGAATAATAACAACAGAAGGCTCTTCTTACGAAATCTCTAAAGCCAGAGAAGGGTAAGAGGGTAACAGGGAATTTATATTCTTTCCAGCCAGGAGTGTTGTAGCCATATGGCTTCAGTAGTCTGACAGGCATAAATTTTGAGAACATACATAACTCTCCAACTGAGGAAAAAAACCACTCTGGTGACAATGTTTGAAAGAGTGCTGATAAAAGATGAGGATAAATAATGTTTTTAAAAGTATAAGATATGTTTCACAAAAAGTGGTCAGCTCCTACAGCAGCAACTGCATTTTCTTCTGAGACACAGCACCTAAGAATCATCTGTATGGGATATTTTCTTCCACAATAGAGTTTTCAAGTTATTGAGTATTAAGGAATGTTCCATTTCCATCTGATTGGCTGAAACTTTCAGGGCAATGCATGAGTACAGTTGTTTCTCTAACTCTTCATGTATTTCTAAAGGAGCCCCAAGAAGCAGATAGTCTTTAAGCAACTGGCACACCTTTGCTAAATTTGGCTGAATTATTTCTGTAGTACATTTCATTTTACTTTGGTCACATACAGTTCTACAGTCTGAGCCGTATACACAATCCAGGTCAGACTCACAGTGACGATCTTTAATAAGTTCTTTTAAGTTCATTTCTGGCACTATTTTTCTCATATCCAACATTTTTAAGTCATATTTATCATTATAACCCAGATTTTTGGCACTCATATCACACATAAGAAAATTTCCATATGGTCCATGGAAAATGTCTTCCACAAATTCTAGGAGCCCTATAGCAATTTTTGCCTTTCTGGGCCATGATGGAGTAAACCACTGATCCATGCTTCTTCTGAAACCAAAAGGAATGAAAAGTTCTATGATCCATGGAAGGCTTATTCCAAAAAGAGAGGTATATTCAACTTTTTCCATCACATAAAGATCTCCACAAAACCCCAACAATTTGGGAGTGTGTTCTTTATCCTGGAGAATTACCATGAGCAGGAATTCATTTAACTGGAGAAGTGCCCATGCTGATTTTGCTTCTGGCAAGGAAACACGACCATCTTTATTCCCATCAGCCACAGCCAAGATGAGATTAACCAATTCAGGAAGATTTCCCTGCTCTCCCAGTTTTGCCTAGAAAGAAGTCATGTATATATATTCAAATATCATGTGTACTCGGTTCTTTTCTTTTTAAAATTAACTGCTGCTTATTATCAGATGAGTTAAACAGTTTTCAAAAAATTTAACAAAAAGGTATCCCAGCAGTGAGACAACCATGAGACATTCAGCATGATCCCATTTACTAATATTGAAATTTACCACAGAGGTGAGAGAAAATAAGAGTGTTTAAAGGTAGTTGCTTTACAGAATACCAGTCATGTAACTGTTGAAAAAAATAAGAGTGAGTGTCTCCAGCCTAAAGGTAAGAAGATGAGGAAGATACTATGTCGGAAAAACTCCATTCTAGCCCCAAGCATCCAGCTTTTATCCTCTGCACTTTCTCTCCTCATAGTAGTTAGCTGCACCAAGTATAGCAGCATCACAAAATTTCTTGTATACTAACATAACTTTGTCTAACCTGTTAGTGGGCATCTCTCCCCTGTTTGGTCTCTGTTCCTAGTAATTTTGGTGATGTTATTTGATTCAAAGACTTAATGGAGCAAAGTCTATTATCCATCAATATTAACACAATTTTCTTCTGCGTTCATTCAGCTAATTCCCTAAAATCATATTCTCATAATTTGATAATATTACTTTCAGTCAGGCTTCTAGTATTTTATTTTATTATGGATATATTTGTGAAACTTTTTTCCGATAAGCTATTTAAAAGTGAAGACCTCTATCCCTTAAAAATGAATTACCAATGCAACTCCTTAGTACCTGTTCTTAATCCAAGACCTAGCTATAGGTTAAACAGATACCTTAGTGTTTTTTAAATACTACACATAGAGCCTTTAAAAGAATAAGAGCAGTAATAGAAAGACCCTTAATTGAATTGCAATGGAAGGTTCTTATTTCTAAATCAGGGGAACCAATTTATATCAGGATTATAATGGGGAGGAAGGACTAAAAAGTTCACTTCTTGCAATCCCTATAAAACTATCCAATACAAAGTTTTAATTTTAATCTACTGATCTTGCCACAAATAACAAGTAATTAAATTATCTATCTAGATCATTATTTTCAGCTCAGTCATCACCACCACAGGCAATGGAGAGATAATATACTTACTTTAAAAAGCCCGTAGACCATCTCCTTGAATTTTTGAACAGTTGTTCCTCTAGTTGGTTTGTCAAACAGAATTGCTTCCTTCCTTGGTTCTAGTTCAGTTCTGAGATCAATATGAGCAATTTCTTCCATCTGGCATTTTATAACACCTTGTAAATTACCCCATTCTCCTAAATACATCTGTACAAAATGTAATAAATTAAGGTTATAGGAGGAAATTATCTTTGACACAAGCGTGCTCTCTCTGTAATGGGTGCCCAATATTTTATTGACTAAATCATTGGCTAAAATGACTTTTTTTTTCAGTAACATGACTTGATTATCTGGATAACAAATTTTAAAATGTGTATGCTAATTATACAAATACAGTACTTATAAAAGAACTGGGGTTGATAAGTGCTATCCTAGAAACAGCATTGCCATGTTTTTTCAGGTACAGGATAGACCACTTCTGCTAAACTAATACAGTGGTACCTTGGGTCACAAACTTATTTCGTTCCGCGACTCTGGTCGTGATCCGAATTGGTCGTGACCCGAATCAAATTTTCCCATAAGGTTCATTGTAAATACGGTTAATCCGTTCTGAACCATATGTATTTTTTTTTTTAAACCACAAAAATATGACAAAGTACAGTACAGTACAGTACGAAGAGAGAGAATGCTAACCTTGCTCGAGGCGACTTCTGGCGTGGAGGACAGGAAGGCGGGTGGGGAGGCGGTTATTGTTTGGAGGGAGAGTCCCCCTCCCTACAGGAAGCCACGACCACGTGTGTCAGCAGGGAAAATGGCCGCGGATCCCGTTCATCACCCAATGCAGAGTTCGCAAACGGAAGCAAAATGTTGTGAATGATGCTGTTCGTGACCCGAATTGGTCGTGAACAGAAGCATTCGTGACCCAAGGTACCACTGTACTTATATGCCACGTTTATGTAAAAAGCAGACCTATGCTAATATCCTCTTTAAAAGCATTGAAACAAGGCAGCCTGAAGACAGTGTCATGAACAGGTAAAATGGGAATTTAAAGCTCATAGCATCATTTAAACTACTTTATACAGAAATATTTTAATGCATTTCATTACAGTGATATCAGCTTCTTTACACTGCTTTTACAGTGATGGAAATAAAAGACCATTGGACAAATATAATCTCTGTCCAAGATGGTTGCATAGTGATATGCCAGTACTTTTAGAACATTAATATCCATCAGTTATGATCAATCACCTTTAACAATACATACATTTTTGCATGATACGTAATGAGGAAAAGCAAAATGCATTAGATAAAGGATATTATGTAATTTTCTGCATTTAGTAACTCATGGCTGGCAAACATTTAAAATTCATACATTGCACATTTTTGACATGTACTTTAAACCACTACTTAATATACTTTTCTCTCAAAGCTGATATATAGCACTAATTAATAACAGCAAAGTTAGACATTTCTTGAATGCAGCTTTATTAATAAAACTGCTATGAATTATTTTAGTACAGGTTCTAATTGAAAATCTGATGCTGATCCAGCTTAAAAGTCAGGTGTGACTAAACAGTGAGATTCATTAAAAAAAACCCCACAGCTGAATTGCTGAATTGGGTCCTTACATGCTGTCCTATTCAACAATTCTCCCTAAAGGTCATTTTATCAAGCCTCTTTGTAGGAGATGATGTTGCAAGCCTCAAAATGTTGTGATGAATGCAAACCTTAATATAGTCTGGTAAGCCTTCTAGGCTGGGGGGCTACATTTACCTTAAGTCTTCTGTGTAGGAGACAGGGGCAAGATTAATTTGTCATAACATCACTAGGGTAGATGGGGCTGATATTTTCAGCCTTTTAAAAATAATTTGGGTAGTGGGATTTAAAGGATGAAATGGATGACTGAAGTCTCTGCATGCTTAAGATGTACATTTTTGCTCTTAACCTTCCTTAAAACCTCCTCCAAAGCCAAATATTTCAATCCTTATACAAGAGGCACTCCTATTCTGTGCTGTTGCTAGCCTTGAATAGGTGCTTTGTCAAATTCTTGGTGCTCTCTAAAAATGATGAGGAAGATAATCTTAGGAGAAGTCAACACAAAAGGCACCTCCTTTTCTTCATAGTCCAGAACCCCACACACCCTGTCTTGCAGGGTGAAGGGAAGAAGAGAATTATGGATACTGGGAAAAAGAAAATCTGGGGAAATATGAGAAGGGAAAACAACAGTGTGGTAGGATATTTTTAAACTTCATGCCTAACATTCTCCCTCCATAACACTATAAAATACTTGATTAAGTCAGTTCTTCCATTACCACAAAATGATACCAGCAACATTTCATAGATTCTATAAATAACTAGGCAAAATCAATGTTGGTTTTGGGTTTTTTAACAGTTTTGTTTTCTATGACATTTACAAACCAATATACTTCAGCATAACTAGAATGTCTATGTTTGTAGCAATATTTAGGTGGGTCCAATTTTAGAAGGGATTAATAACTGCTTGTCTGTAGTTTTGTTTATCTTTAATGCATGAATCCATTCTCATCTATCTTCAATAGAAATGTTGTTTTAAGATAAAGTTACATAGTATTATTTATCATTTCAAACTTTTTTTTCTGAAATAAAAAATAAATCAGAATAATCATACCTGATTGTTGGGTTGTGTTGACAAACATTTTCTGAAATAAAGTGTTTGTCTTGTACACAGGCTACTACATGCTGATCCATCAATAACCCCACTTTTGTATTTATCACACTGGAAAAATTGAACAAAAAACCTCCATGTGAGAATTGCCACATTTTTTCACTATCAGCAAATTCAGTGATTTTTATCATATACCTTCTTAAAGTCTATATTCACTAGTTCTCTGTTGTATTCCTGCACATATTTCCTAAACAATACATAAACTATTTCTTTCCTCTCCAGTGAACTGGGATTGATAATTTTAATAACTAAACTACATCAAGTATTTTTTTCTAATACTGTTTCTCATGACGAAACAAAAACCAACAACATAAACTATTGCTATGCCTTATTAGACAGGTGCAACAGCAAAATATATTTAATTGTTTCATATCATTTCTCTCATATTTAATTTATAAGTAAATACTAAAGGTGGAAAAGCCAGTTGGGAGTTCCAACAAATATTATTTTTTTTTAAAATATACTTACTATTATTTTCTTGCAGTCATGCCCTCTGCAAAGTTCTGTGTAAGATGAGTACTGAACATAAATGATCCAGCTGCCAATAAATACTCCTAGCCAAGAGAAGAAGAGATATTTCATCCGCATATAAGAGAAGCGAACCTTGAGACAGAGAGAGACAAATGAAAGGGGGAGAGTTTCAGTCATATTTATGATATTTAAGAAAATCTTAGTTCCACTGTGTTAGATATGAAGTATACAGCAATAAAGACTTCTGTTCCCTTCTCCTTTACAATTTTAGAGAGGCAGGAAAAAAGTCTAGGGAACTAGACCATTTTCTTTCATTCTGTGATTGACACACAAGCACACTATCATTCATCCCACCCTAAGTCAGTATATATACGTATGAATTATGTACCCAAGCCTTATTCTCATTCTGGTGCTAACCCAACAAGCCTATCTACCCTAGAATATACCAGTCATACCACAGCAAACTCTTTCATGCAGAGATCCAGCTTGTATGCCCTCTGCATGTCTTGATTCCCCTTTTTGCAATCCCAGGTTACTCACAGAACAGCAAAATAGAATTTCTCTCTTGCTTCCATCATTATAGATAGGCTCCATTCTCCAACTCACCTGACCCCAGGGCATTCTTCCTTCCCTCAATTCATCCATATTGTCATTTGCCTGACCTCTTCTTTCTATAACTATAATAGACTGAAAATGTGAAATGGAAGAAGGGACTAAGTTCAACACATAAATCCTCTTCTGCAGTCATGAGTAATGTTCAGTATGCCAGACTGCTTCTCCCACTTTCTCCTAGTTTGAGAATGTCCACATTTTTTCATAATATTGCTGTTTTCTAACAACATAAATTTGGATTTTATTAGACTTGGACTGGTGACTTTCCATATATTGCTGAAGAACAGCTAATAGCAGCCTCAGCCAGCATGGCCAATGGTAAATAATGTTTGTACTTAAAAATTCAGTAATATCCAAAGGGCAACAGGTATGCCATTTCTGTATATATAAAAATTAGGGATAGTTGGACTGTATGCAGATTTTGAGAAAATGTAGCAGTTATCATGCCCTTCTCTTTGTGCCTTTCCCTGGGAAATGTAGTGCAGCATGGCAACTAAGCACATAATTTGTCTAACTGCAAGTGTGTGTGTGTGTGTGTGTGTGTGTGTGTGTATTACAGAGTCAGGATGCTGACTACAGTACATGAGTTCAGACATTATTATCTACTGTAACCCTCCTAGACTCTCCCATCACTTTTTATATCTGCTTTCTTTCCACAAAGAAGACATGATCACATTACCTTTTAAATTATTACAGAAGATGCAGATCACCTGGAAGTATCAAGAGCTACAAGGATTTTGGTTTGCACAATACAATTATTTTGCTTTATACAGTTAGAATTTTCTGTGGGCTGCTGTAACATTCCTATAATATATAAGGACTGCTTTCATTTCAAGTATTTGCCTGGAAAGCTAGGAGATTAAGAGTTAAGAGAGCCAACCTGTGGTTCTTTTATTTTGAAATCTACCAGGGAGGCAACTAGGAATCTTGCAGAACAACAAACATCATGCTGTTTTCTGACTCAATCTTTTGGAAACAGAGTTTCAGTATAAAAAAACATCCAAACTAGTCAAGACAATGGAGATCCAATGATAAAACCTGTTTTTTATTTTTAATAAAAAATAATTCCTAAGAAAATCTTCCTGTCCATCCATAGCCCTCAAAGTATAATATATTCATTGATAAATCACACAGTTACCATCTCTGCTTTCATTAGAAAGAAAGAATATTAGAAATTAAATCAAGGGGGGAAATGTAGTGGTTTTATTCACTGCCTGGCAACTACCTAACATTAGATAGTACTTACCTTACACCAGAATATAGTTTCAAGTGTCTCACCAAAAAAAAAAAAAAAAAAAAGTGTAAAATTGTTGACATGTCCACATTTTGGGGCAGAAACATTAAACATAACAAACCAAATAATAATATTACTTTAAAAAAGACTGGTCTTCAGTCAGGTGCTATTAAGACAAAATTTGAAAGGGCAGGCAAAAGCTAAGAGTTTACTAATTGCTCTAAATGTTGATTGCCCAACAAAATACAATTTTACTTTTTGGACAATTGGCTGATTGGCAACTTGAAATGTCAAAGAAAAAAATGATTTATCATTACATGAAAAAGTATTCCTTTTTAATATTTAAAATTTCATTATTATAATAGATAAACTAGAAAAAAGGAAATATTTGTTCCATAAAGTAGTGAATGCTCTGTGTAAAAGAAAACCAAGAGGAAAAATTAAAAAACCACAACAATGAAAATATTTTTTTAATTTTTTAATTTATACATTTATTTGCAACCATAGGTTTTAGCAAAATTCATATAAAATTACAACAATCCGTATCAGTTCAATACATCCCCTCTAACATTAACACCACCATTTGTAAACATCTGCTTTCTTATCTTCCTTGTGGCCATTGCAAACAATGCAACTTGTTTTGTTACATGTTCATCTACATCAGTCAACAGAAAATAATTTTTTTCTTCTAAACTAGACTGATTCAGATGGATTAACAAAGGCATGATGAATCTAGCTCTAGGTTCCCAATATAATTTGCAATTTAATAAGTAATGGATCAGATCTTCCACCCATGCATCTTCCAATGCATAAATGGTGTGTAGTTGGTAATCCTGTATATCTTCCATCCAAATAGGCTATTGGCATTGTTTGAAAGCATAGTTCTGTGAAAGCTTGTCTCAGGCAATGGGATGTAAGAGATTGTAAATAATATGACATTCCTTGTCCATCTTTAAAAGATCGATACCACTTGGTCAACTTAAGTTTACATACCTGCTCTCTCTCTTGCCTAAAATCTTTAAAAAATAAATAGTCCCTCAATAGTGTATGATAACTTATGTCATTCAACAGTTCCTGATCTAGCAATAACTGTGAGAATAATTTTAGACACAAATTCACCATCTATTATTGTTAAATTGTTTGTGGAGGCATTGTATTGCCAAATAAGTATGGGGCATGAGGACTAATCTCCTATAATATAAGATTATTGCTTTCTTTTCCCTTATATTAATTGATGGAAGGCCCACTTCTAGTCTCAACATTGCTGCTGGTATACATGGGGGTAAGGCTAAGATTGATCTCACAAATTTATTCTGGACCACTTCTAATTCTTCTAGTTTATTGAAACCCCAAATTGAGGCCCCAGACATAAACTGTGAGATTGTTTTCCCCTGGAAGATCTTAAGCACAAGCTGTACTAAGCGTACTCCTCTTGAATAGAAGCAGCAAATGGCTTTCACTGATTTCATGGCTGTTGCTCTTGTTCATGCTATATGTGTTTTCCATGATAATGTTTCAGTAAACTAGATACCCAAATACTTAAATGATCTCACTTGTCCTATCTCCTTACCATCTAGTGCCCATCTATGTCTCTTTGGTCTTTTAGTAAATACTACTACCTTGGTTTTGGAATAATTTATCTGTAAGTATTCTTTCCTAGAATAAATGCCAAATTCTGTCAGGATTCTTCACATTCCAATTAATGTTGTCGACATGAGTACCATACTGTCCCCAATTGATGGGGCATAAAAAAACTAAATCATGGCATCTGGACCCATTAATTCCTGGCAAATAGAAGGGGTAGAAATGGAGCAGTAACAGACTTCATTTATTTGGGCACCAAGATCACCGCAGATGGAGACTGCAGCCATGAAATTAAAAGACGCTTGCTCCTTGGGAGGAAAGCTATGGCAAACCTAGATAGCATATTAAAAAGCAGAGACATCACCTTGCCAACAAAGATCCGCATAATCAAAGCTATGGTTTTTCCAGCAGTAATGTATGGCTATGAGAGCTGGACCATAAAGAAGGCTGTTTTTTTTTTTTTTTCCAATCTGCACTCAATCGTGACCGATTCTGCGGTGACTGCCTGGATGAGTCCCTGCAGTTTTCATGGCAAGGTGTTTTGGAAGTGGTTTGCCATTGCCACCTTCCTAAAGCGGAGCCCAGCTGGCGAGTGCAGGAGGCGGGGTTTCCATTGCTTTGCACCTTTTTTGGGCGTACGTGGCTTCCGCGTTACCGGCAACTGGTCCTGTCTCCCGTGCAAGGCGCCGCCAGCGTTTTTCCTCCCACTGGGGTGAGAGTACCCATTTATCTACTTGTGGATGCTTTTGAGCTGCTGGGTTGGCAGAAGCTGGGGATGAGACAGGAGCTCACTCTGCTGCATGGAGCTGGGCTTGAACCACTGAAGTGTCGACCATTTCTGGCCAGCAACTTTCAGCGTCATTAAGCTGCTGCGCCACCGCGTCCCCTAAAGAAGGCTGAGCGCTGAAGAATTGATGCCTTTGAACTGTGGTGCTGGAGAAGACTCTTAAGAGTCCCCTGGACTGCTAGGAGGTCAAACCACTCAATCTTAAAGGAAATCAACCCTGACTGCTCATTGGAAGGATTGATAATGAAGCTCAAGCTCAGATACTTTGGTCACCTAATACAAAGAGAGGATTCTTTGGAAAAGACCCGGATGCTGGGAAAGACTGAAGGCAAAAGGAGAAGGGGATGGCAGAGGATGAGATGGTTAGATAGCATCACTGAAGCAATGAGCATGAAACTGAGCAAACTCAGGGAGGCAGTGAAGGACAGGAAGGCCTGATGCAATATGGTTCATGGGGTCACGAAGAGTCGGACACGACTTAACAACTGAACAACAACAAAAACTACAATGTTGCTTATGTAAAAATTAAAGAGGAAGGGAGCCAGTATAAAACCCTGGCAGACACCTTTTGTGGTTTTAATCTGCTTTGTTACAGAACCACTCTGGTTTATCCGTACTTGCATGTAAGTGTCTTCATATAATTTATATATTAGATAAAGTAATCTTCTATCTATATCAGTAGCTAAAAACGTCTCCCATAATTTTCCTCTATTTATTGTATCAAAGGCAGATGATGTCAATAAATAATAAACAATCAATAAACAGGCATTTTAAGGGGCCATTCATTGATTTGTGAATCAGATGTTGTAAAGTGAAACACTGATCTATAGTACCATGTCCCTTTCTGAAGCCTGCCTGTTCTGCTATAATCTACCTGATATCCACCCAATCAATCAGTTTAAAAGATACCTTGTATGTAACTTACAACCTATGTCAATGAGGCATCATCACAATTATACCAAAGTAAGGCTTGACATATCCCGCTTTGCATGTAATGCGTCTATCTCATATATTGGTTTCACCTTTTGAGTTGCCATACTGACATAAATGAACATTTGCACGATATTCTAATTTTTCGAGTTTCACCTGTACTTTGTCTATTTCTCCTGCAAAGCTGTTGTTGTGTTGGAGTATGACATGTTGGCCTCTGGTCCTTTCTTCCTTTGAAAAATTTGAATCATCCTCTGGCCATTTCACTTGTTCTATTAAGTTTAAAATTCCTTGAGTATCTTTGTAAACACAATTATTTTTAACCCCAGGGATATTTGGTGTAAACTTGTATGCTGCATCCTGGGTTTCCCTGAAGTGTCTTGAATTTGATTCTAATTCTGGTTGCTTTGTTCTGTGTACTTCTGCAGTAGTCTTGTAAACTCCTGCACTATTTATCTTCATTGTCTTATCCATCTACGCTGGCAATGGATTTCGGGATGCTCTGTGAATCACCGGCTGTTCCAGATTATGTCCATTTGTATAACTCCCTTCATGATCATTAACAGTGTTTACTATATGTTGCTTTGCCAGAGCTCTTTCTTTTGCTAACACGTGTTATTGAGATGTTTACTTCCGCACTAATCAGGCTTTTCCCCAACCCTGTCCTTTCACTATACTTAGCCAGGTTGTTATGTTCAATATCCTCCACTTGTGATATATATGGAACATTAGTTCTTTGTATTTCTGGTGTTAATTGGTTCAGGTTGTTTTTATAAACTTCACAGAGTGTGTAATTTTGGAAGTTCCTTGTTATCCTTACTGAAAATTTGTTTAACACATTCTTTTTCTTCATCACCAAACTAGCCAATGCTGTAGATTCAAAAGTCATGATTGCTCTGGGCATTTATAAAGTTATAAAATAGATATTCAACTTCATTTATATCTTTTGTTGAGAGATCAATTATATCTAAATATTGCATCAGATGAACAAAGTATATTTTTTTTATCAAACTGGGTCTGCAAACCACTAGGTTTAGGGAAGTTAATAAAGGTCAGTTTGGTAGGAATCAATCGTAAATGCCAAATATTTTGTTCAATCTCAATATTTATTGGATAGTTCTTAAAAGAGGCAGCTTTGCTGGAATCAACTTGTGTATTAAGTTTATTAAATTCTATGCATTTACTGTCTGCTTCTAATTGGATGGGACTTACTTGTTTGCCCTTATAACTCTTCGTATTTAATTTGTTTTGTGATATCTGGTTCTCTTTATTCTCCTTGTATTTGCACTTTTTTCTCCCTGAACTATTCAGATACTTTTCTGGTTGTTTTCCCTTTTTGCATTCAGTTTCCATGATATGCAGCAGCTGAACAAGCTGCTTGATCTGTGAGATTCCAGGTTTTTAATGTTTTTACTTTTCTTGGCTTGGGTTCCCTTTTTATTAGCCATCTTTCTTAGTTTAACACCTTCCTTGGGTGTTTTTATTTTTTGTTTCCTAGTTATTATTTCTATTTCCTCTCCTTCAAGATTGGGAATATGGTTCACTGTAGCTGGTGGATCTTCTAGTTTATGTTCTTTTTTAATTTATTGTTTTAAGTGTCAATTCTGTCAATATTTGTAGTAGGTCTTTACACTCTGCTAGGAAGGATTTCATCATGGGGGTATCCTGCACCCAAGTGTAGGCTAGGCTATTTAGATCCTGTTGTTCTTTGCTAAATATGTCTGTTAACATTAGCAAACCTAATCTTAATGATTCATTAGAATTTCCAATTGTTAAGCCTGGAGTTGAAGGGTCATTTATATTCAGCCTCCTCACCTCCCAGTATAGTCCAATTCCTCTCTACAGGAGTGTCATTTGTTGTCAATGTGTAAGATTGTTGATCCATGAGGGTAAATTCTTTGGCTAGGTTTACTCCAGTTTCAACCGGCTCGGTTGAAACGACTTCACTATAGGACCTTATTTGGGGTGAAATGACTTCACTATAGGGCCTTCATTTGGGGTATTTGAGACATTGTCTAAAGAAGTGTTAGGTGAGGGTCTTGTTAGAGGGAAAAAAATCTGTGATCTTGGCTTGGCTTCCTCCCTCTTTACAATCTTTTGCTACTCCATTCTCTGGCTTTAATCCTAGTCAACAATAGCCACCTCTTATGAGGACCATTTTAGGTATTTAAATAATAATAACAGCCCTCCTTCTCATTATATTCTCAATCATTTTTTCATCCTCCTGCAGTAAGTATTCTCAGCTTTACTAACTGGCTGCCTATATTATATGGGTAGTCCTCGACTTAAGACCACTAGTTGAATGACCGTTCGAAGTTACAATAGTGCTGAAAAATTCCCTCTCACCCCTATGGGTGGTATGTGTCTTCCTCAATCTTGGGTCCTCTACCAGAGGCCTGGGAGTTTGAGGGTTCTGCGCAGTATCTTAGCTGTTCCTAGCACTGCACTCTTCTGCACAGAGAGCTCTGATGTTGTTCCCGGGATCTGTTGGAGCCACTCTCCCAGCTTAGGAGTCACAGCCCCGAGTGCTCCTACCATCACTGGGACCACTTTGGCCTTGACTTTCCACATCCTCTCGATTTCCTCCTTCAGGCCCTGGTACTTCTCCAGCTTCTCATGCTCCTTCTTCCTGATGTTGCTGTCACTTGGCACTGCTACATCTATCACTATCACTGTCTTCTGGTCTTTGTCTACTACCACGATGTCTGGTTGATTAGCCAGTACCTGCCTGTCCATCTGGATCTGGAAGTCCCACAGGATCTTAGCCCTGTTATTCTCCACGACCTTCTCTGGAATCTCCCATCTGGACTTGGGGGGGTCTAGCCCATACACTGTGCAGATGTTCCTGTACACAATGCCAGCTACTTGGTTGTGCTGTTCAGTGTATGCTGTTCCTGCCTGCATCTTACACCCTGCCACTATGTGTTGGACTGTCTCTGAGGCCTCTTTGCACAATCTGCACCTTGGGTCCTGTCTAGTGTGGTAGACCCCTACTTCTATGGATCTGGTCCTTAGTGCCTGTTCTTGTGCTGCTATGATCAGTGCCTCAGTGCTTTTAGTCCGGCCCTTTCCAGCCACTGATAGGATTTCCCAATGTCAGCCACCTCAGCTATCTGTCGATGGTACATCCCGTGCAGGGGCTTGTCTTGCCATGGTATTTCCTCCACTTGAACTTCCTCCCATGTCTGCTGCTGCCTGAGGCATTCTCTCAGCAGCTCATCTTTGGGTGCCATCTTACTGATGTACTCCTGGATACTTCGGGTTTCGTCCAGGACAGTGGCTTTGAAGCTCATCAGGCCCCGCCCACCCTCTTTGCACCTGGTGTAGTCTCTGGGTGTTGGACTTGGGGTGGAAACCTCCATACATTGTGAGGAGCTTCCGGGTCTTCACATCAGCAGCCTCCATGTCTTCCTTTAGCCAGCTCACTATACTGGCAGGGTATCTGATGACTGGCAGGGCATACATGTTGATGGCATGGATCTTGTTCTTCCCATTGAGCTGGCTCTTCAGGACCTGTCTTATCCTTTGGTGGTACTTGGATGTTGCTGTCTTTCTTGCCTCCTCCTCATGGTTCCCATGTGACTGGGACACCAAGGTATTTATAGCTGGTCTCTATGTCTGCTATGTGGCCCACTGGTAATTCCACTCCATCGGTCTTAACTACCTTCCCTCTCTTTACTATCATCCTGCCACACTTCTCCAGTCCGAATGACATCCCAATGTCCTCGCTGTAGATCTGTGTCAGGTGGATCGGTGAGCCGATGTCTCGTTCACTCTTAGCATACAGCTTGATGTCATCCATGTAGAGGAGGTGGCTGATGGTGATTCCACTCTTGAACCTGTACCCATATCCAGACCTTGTGATTATCTGGCTGAGGGGGTTTAAGCCTATGCAGAACAGCAGTGGGGACAGTGCATCACCTTGGTATATGCCGCACTTGATGGCCACTTGTGCGAGCTGTCTTGAGTTCACTTCCAGTGTTGTCTTCCACAGTCCCATTGAGTTCTTGAGGAAGGTCCTTAGTGTCCTGTTGACTTTGTATAGCACCAGGCATTCACAAATCCATGTGTGCGGCATTGAGTCATAGGCTTTCCTGTAGTCAATCCAGGCTGTGCTCAGATTGGTCTGCCTAGACCTTGAATCTCGGGTGACTGCTCTATCTATGAGTAACTGGTGTTTTGAGCCTCTGGTGTTGTTCCCAATGCCCTTCTGAGCTGTGCTCATGTACTGGCCCATATGGTCTTGTAGCTTAGCAGCTAGGATGCCTGATAGAACTTTCCATGTTGTGGGGAGGCAGGTTATTGGCCGGTAGTTGGATGGTGCTGTTCCTTTGTGAGGGTCTTTCATGATCAGTACTGTCCTTCCTTGTGTTAGCCAGTCTGGGTGGGAGCCTGCTGCTAGCAGTTGGTTCATCTGTGCTGCTAGGTGTTCATGCACTGCTGTTAGTTTCTTTAGCCAGTAGGTCTGGATCATGTCTGGGCCAGGTGCTGTCCAGCTTTTCATGTTCTTGACCCGCTGTTGGATGTCTGCTACTGTGATGGTGACTGGTTCCTGTTCTGGGAGATTGCTGTGGTCTGCTTTCAGGTCCTGCAGCCACTTTGCACTGGTGTTATGCGTCTTCTCTTTCCCCCTTATGTTCTTCCAGTACTGTTCAGTTTCCGCTGCTGGTGGCTCAGCTGTTACTCTGTGGTTGCACTGCAGTTGGGAGTATACTTTGGATGGTTCTTTGGAGAACAGGGCATTTATCTTCTTGGCCTCTGCTTCTCTAGTGTATCTCCTTAGCCTGGCAGCCAGTGCTGTGAGCCTTTGTTTAGCAGTCTCTAGGGCTTCAGATGGAGTCAGGCCCATATATTTTTTCAGTAGCTGAGTCTTATCTCTAATCTCCACACGCTTCTGTAGTTCCACCAGCTGACTGACTTCTCTCCGAGTTGCCTTGATCTTAGCCTCCAATCTCATTTTCCAGGGTGGGTATGTACTACTGTTCTTCTTGATCGTGTAGCCAAGCATTTCCAGGATTACAGCGGCTGTAGCATATACCAATTCATTGGTTTCAGTTATGGTGGTAGTAGGGATTGTCTGGAGGGCTCTGTTGGCATCTTCTAGCATACTATCTGATGGTACTTCCCCACTGAGCCTTGGTAATCGGACTCGAGGGTTGACTATAGCTAGTTTATCCATGATCTTATGCCTCATATCAGCTGCTGTGCTCTGTAATGGAAGGGGTGGCAGTGACATTCCAGCTTCAGGTGTTGGCTGCACAACTGCTTGTTCTTCCAGGTCTGCTTGAGTCCAGGTTGTAATGTAGAGTTGGTCTATCTCGAGTTGTGACAGCAGCTTCCTCTTTACTATGTTGAAGCGCTGGGTAACTAGTTGTTTCTCAGTTAGTGTGGATGTAGGCCTTCTGTCTATCCATAGTTCCCTCATACGTTTCATATATCCCCTCTCATTAGGTCTGCTGTTGTAGTAGCATTCCATCATTTCCAAGTTCTCTTGTCTCGTCCATGTATGGTTTGTTCCAGTAGCCCACTTAACATCAAATTGTCCTGGTTCCCCAACATCTGACACGGACCTTGTTAATCCGGGCGACGTCCAAGTCGGCATGACTCTCTTAGTTCGTGTGACTCTCATATTTGAGGTAGGCAGGTGAAGCGTTAGGGGGTCTTTGCCCAAGGACCCCTACTGGTAAGGTAGGTGCCAGCCAGGATTTGAACCCCGGTCTCCTGCATCAAAGGTGGTGTTCTAACCACTACACTATCCAGCCGCTCTACGCCATCCAGCTGCTATATATATCTCAATTCAGTTTTTGAACAACAAATTAATCTCTGCCCTTGTAGAACTATATTGATCAGTCTTTCCACTGCACTGATAAAGAGCCAAAGGCTGAAAATAAGCACATATCTTCAATCCAGTATTTTAAGTATGGAGCAGTAGCTTCCTCCCAACAAAGCAAAACCATCTTCTAGGCTATGCTCCAAGCTCCATAAATCTAAAGTTCTTCATAAATTAATATATTTCAAGTTGCCAGCATGTAATTCAACTTCATATTAACATATTTGAATTTTTAAAAAAATAATATTAACAGTGGTTTGAATATCAGCCCAAAACAAAGCTATTACAAAGTAAGCTCAGATTATACAGATCAAAGTCCTCTCAAATATATTATACCTCCAACATTTGCTGAGGTGTCTAATAAAGATGAAAAAAATATTTTTGATGAATTAGTCTCAACTTAAGATCATAAGAGACATGTTTAACATTCTTGAAAACACAAGGCCGATGTCAGGATTAGCCCAGGAAACTCCAGGAGACAGTACAGATTCAATTCAGCAAGGTTTATTGGCTCTAGTCCCGTTACAGAAATCTTCTCAGAGTGAGAGTAATTTCCAGGGTCACCCTCCCAACCTCCCTTGCATTCTTTAGGGAGGGGCCAGTCTCATCTTCTTATCTCCTCCTCGTTGCTCTGGTGATGAGAGCACGTTCTTGATTCCTCTCGTTCTGACTCTCACAGCCAATGATGTATTAAACTAGGATATTCCCACACTTTACTCTAAAACTCTTGCAATTTTCCAATATTTATTTTAGAAATACTTTTCAGCTTATAAAAATACTGCAGGATTAAATTCTTCCAAACCATTTCCTAATAAATGGGTATTTTTTAAATTGTAAAAATGTATTGTAAAAGTATTTTGGTAAAAAAGCCCCCAATAATTGAAACTAACAAATAAATAACAAATCTAAGGTTTATAATAATAATATCAGATAATGGACCATGCTGAGAGCCAGTTATGGTGTAGTAGTTAAGGTATCAGGCTAGAAACCAGAAGATTGTGAGTTCCAGTCCTGCCTTAGCACAAAGCCAGCTGGGTGATCTTGGGCCAGTCACCTTCCCTCAGCCCTAGGAAGCAAGCAATGGCAAACCATTTCATTATATATATTTTAACCATTAAAATATAGCCTTATTCTGAAGTAAATCAAATTATATTAATGTTCCATTCTTTTTCAGAATAGGGTAGAAAATATTGGATATTTATATGTTCTCAAAAGCACACAATGAAAAAAATAGATTGATTTGTCAAGGATTGCTTAGTATCAGCTTCACAGTCACATTGGAGATTTCGATCCATACCTTCTCCAATTAACTTCTACAGGTAGTCCTTGCTTAACGACCACAATTGGGACCGGAATCTCAATCATTGATTGAAGCAGTCATTAAGCGAGACGCCCAATGACTGTTTTGCTCAACAATTGCAATCCGGGCACTCCTGGTTGCAGTCATTAAGTGAACACCCAGGTCATTAAGCAGACAGAGAAACAGAGCTGCCCGCAGAAGGATCTGTTACTCCCGTCCCCTCCACTTGCAACCTTCCCTGCTGGCTTCCCCACTGACTTTCTGAGGAAGCTGGCAAAGAAGATTGCAAATGGTGATCACACAACCGCGGGGCACTTGGCAACTAGTTGTAAATGCAAGCTTGTTGCCAAGTACCTGAAATGTGACCATGTGAAGGCGGGAGGGCGGTGGCGTGATGTTTTACGATGGCTGGAAGTGCTTTACAGGCCGTAAAGCACGTTTTCTCATAACTTCAAACTGTTGTTAAACGAATAGTCATGAAGCGAGGACCTTCTGTACCACAAAGCTAAGTAATGGAGAAGACAAAGTACAAATGTGTTAAGTAAATTTAACACAGTCGTTTTTAATTAGACATACTTCTCAGTTTAAGTAGTTTCTCAGGCTTAGAAGTAACACAAAGGATCGGGCTTATTTGTATCACAAAGCCAAAATAGCTAAACCATTCTCTATCTAGAAAGCAACAATTAGAAAGAGATTCTTCTCTAGAATTGTTTGTTCATAGCTAATAAGAAATGTCATGTTCTATACACTTGATTTTCTATGCACTGCTTATTAACAAAAAGATAACGAACTTGTATAGTAAATCAAAATAGTTTTTCATAAAAGATTAGCAAAGTACTTAGGTTATTACTGTACTACAGCAAGGACCATTTAAAGAAGAAAGGATTCCATTTCCAAAAACAGCCTGCTGGTAACTCGTATTATTACAAAGGTTGCTTACTTCACATTCTTCTTTTACCTCTATATAGATATAAAGGTAAATATAGACTAATTATATCCAATAAATAAGAATTTCATTACTAAGTTATTTTCTCCCCACTTCATCAACAAACAGGTAGTATTACAAATGGGATTACACTAGCCATATTTTGTTGTTTTAAGGAAGAGAGAGATATTACAGACACCATCAATTTGAGGTTACTCCTGGTAACTTACATGACTAAAACCATGCAGTTTTCTTTACAACAGTACAAAAGTGGTTTGCCATTGCCCCCTTCTCCTTTTTCCATTTCACCCCAGCCTGTAACCCTGGAATTTTTGGATCATCTTTCATCCAGGTACCAATCAGGCTGGACCATGCTTACTTTCCATGCTCAGGCAAAGTTGCGCAACTGCAGCCATCTACAAACAATACTATGAGGAGTCTAATTCAAGGAGGCGCGGCATTGAAGTACCTAAAGAAAGACCTGGTTGTCTCTTACCCTTGAGATATAATAGTTCAAAATCAAGCACCAGTAAAGAGATGATTCAGTACTAAGTAAATGTTTAGTTTTTGTTCCTAATCTGTGCATGATCTATGAAGAGAGAAATTCAGTTCCTTTTTTTTTTTTTTTTTTTTGTGCCTTCAAGTCAGTTTTTTGACTCCTGGCAACTACATGGACTTGCAGTTTTCTTGGCAAGGTTTTTCAGAAGTGGTTTGCCATTGCCTCCTTCCTAGGGCTGAGAGAAAGTGACTGGTCCAAGGTCCAGCAACTTCCTGCCTAAGAAAGTCTCCAGGGTTCTAGCCTGATGCCTTAACCACACCAAACAGGCTTTCTCCCTTTCATATTACAAATCTATAAAATGTACTGTCCACATAATCCATGATAAATTAACTGGAGTGTTCACTTCTCACATATCAGGAAGAGATCACAATCTGGTACATGTCAAGGTATTTGTCATTTTCTTCCTCTTGCAGTGAGAGTGAACCAATTGCATTATTTTCCATTAAAGAAAGTAAGAAAGAAAATGAGCACTCTTTTGGCCACAGATTGAATGTTCTATCTCCCTGTCTACACAATTACTATGATTTATAGTTTCATCTATATGCATACACACATCGCAACTCTCTTTTGGCTGTTTATTAGTATGGACTGCTTATACCTTTTTGACAGATTTGGAAGAAGAGAAACATTTCTTCTTGTATTCTAAAAATATTGTTTTAAGTAAGAGACAAAATTATTTCTAATACTTGAAAAATTATGGCTGAATTAAACAGTGTGTTCAGACTCTTACAATAATTCCTCCATTTGCATAAGCAATTATAAAGAGCAAAACAAAATTGCTATATTTAGTCTATTGCTCCAGAATACATACTATTTTTTCTCTGCTTAGATCAGGGGTTCTCAAACTACGGCCCACGGGCCGGATATGGCCCACCAAGGTCATTTATCCGGCCCGGCCGCCTGATTGGCTGCCGCTGCTGTCTGTCAGAAGCAGAAGTGTCGGGGCTATATCGGGAGCTGCAGGTGATGCACGAGGAGGGAGATCGCAGAGCCGGACTATTCTACATGACAGGTATGCCGGGTCCGGTGGCTCTCCTCCTCTCCTCATACTCTGTGGGAGGGACCCTCATGTTTTTTTCAAACTATAGTCCGGCCCTCCAACATTCTGAGGGACCATGAACTGGCCCCCTGTTTAAAAAATTTGAGGACCCCTGGCTTAGATCATTCAAAGTTACTTCTTTTTTTTCCTAGGGAAAAGTACTTAAAACAAAAGTGACCATAAAGAGATTGAAAACATAGTTTTCAATTCAACCTTTTCCTTTATTAGTCTTCAATTGACACTTCATAGAACGTCAGAACAGCACAGCCTCTAAAAACACAAGCAGTATTTCCAACTGATTGGGTTGGTAGTTTGGGGGTTCAAGAAGACCAAGCATCTTCTTCTCCACCAGTTCCTGCTTGTATTTTTAAAGATCAGTTCGTCAGTTGCAGTGGCATATAAACTGAAGGCTGTCTCCTATAGCCTTTTGTAGATAATCGTTCCTGATGGTCCAAAATCTAGCCTTCCTTATAAAAAAAATGGGAAATATAGCAATGTAACGGTTCAATTACCTTGCCGAGCTTTTTCCTGGGCTCAGGCTCTTCTATATTCTCCTTCCTTGAGGTGTGCTAGCCTGACCAACTCCCCCAAATCCCAACTCTCTTTACTTTGGTTTGTTTCTCCTTTCAAGCATCAACTTTTGCTGTGGATTTCACAGCAAGTCTCAGTTTCAAAATCTGCTTTGTCCTCCTTATCTCCAGTACATGCCTTTTGTCCTGCTTTGTCCTCCATCTTTCCTTTCCTCTGCTGTCTTCCTTAATTGTCTTTGGACATTTGTGTAACAAGCAAGTGGCAGCATCTGATTGATTTTGAGCTCTGAAATTAATCAACTTTTATTTTGATTTTTTTTTACAAAGACAAATCAAGGTTGGACTTGGTTAATACATGGAAGGAAGATCACCAGGGAACACCATGGCTGTAGGCTAGACTGGGAAAATTGAAAGAAATATCCCAGAAGTCAACAATGGCAAACCATTTCTGCATAAATCCATGACATCAGCAACTTGACTTGATGAAGATTTTATCTTTAGAACAGTTAACTCTTTTATCAGTTACCCCCTGGGTCCAATCAGTACTTTTCTTACAATATGACAAGGGAATAGCTTAATGGCCCTTAGGGGCATTTTTATAAAGACTAATTAGGCAGGAAAAGAAATAAACACCTCACTCTACAAATTCTGTTTTAGAGTATCTTTTTCAAAGCAATATTATACAGAAAGGAAAAGAGAAACTATAAATAAACTAAAGAGCAATGATGCAGTCTGATCACAATACAATTTGTTTATAATAATTTCTTTCAACAGGAGTTATTTTGTCATATATAGAGATAATATGCATCATTTTTTAAAAAAAGCTTTGCAGGAATTTCATGAAACCATTTTTTCCAATCATTAAGCATTTAAACACAGACTAATTTTCATTGAAATATGTGTATCTTATTTGCAACTAGATTTACATATATATTTATCCATCATGGTATTATCTAGTGGGTAAGAAAGATTGTGCAAAGAGCAAGAAATAATAAGCAAAATAAAATGAAGTCCTAACATAACAAGAGAAGAGATACAGATAAATCTAGTTTTCAATGCCATACATTATATCTCTCTATATCTTTCTATCCTTGCAAACCATCCATGTTTCCATCATGTCCAAACACTGATTTATACAGTGATTTTTGTTCTTTAAACTTTTCATATTTCATAAGGATTTCATCAATTCCATCCAACTGCAAGTTTGCTTTCCCCTTCTTCTTAGCCCATTCACTCTTATTTTTATATATTTGATTTGTGCTTGAGATCTCATTCATTCTCTCTATACGACCAAACCTCTTGAACATACATTTTCCACACTGGTCACTCACTTTTGCGTTCAATCTACATTCATTCATCATCCATTTATTCTTTAATCTACCTCTTTTTGTTTTAGCACATATTCTTCTTAAATAATCTATTCCCACTATTTTTTGTTTCTCCTGAAATACTACTCCACTTTCACTTCCATATAACAAAGTGAGCAGAAGCATGTTGTTACATTCAGCCATTTTGCTCCTTTCAAGACACATTCACTCCTTGCAACATATCACATACTACTCGCTACCTTTCTTTCTGCATGTACAGTTCTTAACATTTATTTGTCCATTTTCCCATTTTTAGTAAACATTTTTACAAATACACTGCTTGTTCTATTTTTTTCCCATTTATGTATAGCCTAGAACTGTACACTCCACCTTTTCTGTCAAACAGAATTACCTTTGTATTTCACATTAAATTTCAGGTCCATACCTATTGCATCATACAGTCTTAAAGTTTGCTGCAAACATTTGGATTCTCAGACATTATCAGCATTAAAAAATATGTGCACATTTATGCCCCTGACTTATACACCTCTAATGTCGCAAGTATTTATTTTACATCTGTCCATAACTTTTATGAAGTTTAAATTATTGCTATGACAATGGGTGCAGGTTTGGAAGGGCCCATTGTCTCATTATTATAAAATGAGCTAGTTCATATGCAAAACTGTCACCTTTATACCTTGGCCATGAGATTTAACAGGCATATGATGGCTATTGTCAGGAACAGAATGATGGGATTATATGGGTCAAACACACATTTATCTTCAAAGAACAGATCGTACAGAGACACTGACTGAATTTCTTATCATAATGCTCATCAATCAAACAAGTTATATTTAAATTTATATGAGTTCTGTTGGGAAAGGAGTATTTAAATACTGTATTCACTTCACAACATTAACTCACTAGTCCTGTCTCAGAAAAGACCAATACATAGCCAAAAACAGTTATCTGGAACACTAAATATCTACAGCATGTTTGAATGAGCAAAAAAGTTGCTGAATAATTCCATGTCTAAAAGTACATGTCAACCTACAATTTAAGCATGTGTATTGCTCAACCTTAGAAAGTTAATGAAACTACTCAAAGTAGCTTTTAACATAAGATATACAAATACTCAGTATAATTATAACTTAAATCATAATTGTGATACAATTGTAGCTACTGTAGATTACCTGAAAATCTAGTCAGAAATTAGTCTTCCTATTAAGAATGCAGAGTATTTCACAGCTGCCATTGTTACAGGACATTTATATTCCACTTTTCAGTATTTACTTCTGAGACTCACAAACATAAAACCCAATACAATTTTATAATACAAAAAATAGCCCAATAAAAAGCTTTACATACTTACAAAAATGTCAGAGGAGGAGGAGGAGGAGGAGGAGGAGGAGGAGGAGGAGGAGGAGGAGGAAGATGATGATGATGATGATGATGATGATGATGATGATGATGATGATTTTGGTGCCTTTGAGTCAGTCTTGACTCCTGGTGACTACCTGGACTGGTCCCTGCAGTTTTCTTGGCAAGGTTTTTCAGAAGTTGTTTGCCATTACATTCTTTCTAGGGCTGAGAGAGTGACCAGCCCAAAGTCACCCAGTTGGCTTTGTGCCTAAGGTGGGACTACAACTCCTGGTCTCCTGGTCTCTGCCCTCAAATATTTATTACCCACTACTAATCATTAGAACAATTTATAAAAAATAAAACACACTACCAATTTGACAATATGGAAAGGCCGATTTGGGCAGGAAGACTATAAACAGCACTATCCTTGCTATAGAAATCTTCATTTGTGATAAAAAGGAAACCTACAAGAACTGGGATGATTATGTGGGAAGAATTTATGAGAGTCTAAATTTTTGCAGATAACTAGGAGTCAGATCATACAGGGTTTAAGGATTAAAAGAGTCATCTTTATTTGTTCTAAAAAACTGATAGCTAGAACAATTCTTTCACGACAGGTATAATATTTTCCCCACAGCAACTATCACGTCATCCATGTGTCCACAGCATACTGGATTAGAAACTCTTACTTCAAAATGGATAATCAGGAGCTATACTGGGAAATCATAGATAAAATTGCTTCCACTAGTATGATCTTAAATAAATTAATTTTTTCATTTTTAGCACTGAGACACTTTCATGTGCTTAATCCAGTAAAGTTAAACTTATTTAATTGCAAAATAGTTCTAATACACAAATTGTTATCAGCTCCTTTGAAAGCTTTAAGCAGTTATGACATGACAAACTACTTTAAAGAACAAGTATTTTGTGACATCTGTCACATTAAAATAAAATTGCTTCAGACCCCTCTTCTTTTCCCACTAATCCTCTTGGAAATGATCCAGAAAACACTGAACGAGAAAGCATATGACGACACCTGACAAGGCGTTTACAGGGTCAATATTCCGCTAAGTAATGCGTACTGCATGGTAATTAGTTATTCATCATGCTGGATGCATTTCAAGTAGCAGCATTTCTGGCAAAAGTTACATCTCAATAGTGCCACAGAACACTGATACTAATACCAGATCAAGACAGAATGAGACAAATTGTTGCACATGCCTTGAGCTAGTGTATTTCTATATTCTTGAACTAGAGGAAAGTTTAAAGCAGTCCAATAAGTAAATCGATGGTCTCTCGTTGCATACCACTTGCTTTGATTACTTTTTTCACTCTACCTTCCTATTACATGAGCTTCCCTTGCTGCTGGGTGATAAAGGAAAAAAGGGCAATCAGAACCTCATAATTTTATCTCATCACCACCAGCACCACCACTAAAAAAAACCCACATACACACACAGGGTTGAAATTTGGATATAAAATGTTTTAGCATTATCTCTGAAAGGAAAGAGAGAAGCTCCAGGACAAGAATTCTGTGGTGGTTGCCAGGAGTAGAGGTAGCAAGTAGATCATATTAGGAGTGGACATGCTGGTTTAACACATTGTTTGGGGAATTCTAAGAAGCATTTTATCATATATAATCCTTTATGTGTCACATAGAGGACAAACTGTAATTCTAAAATTAATGTTCAAGTTAATCTTTTAAGAATTAGTATTGATAAATAAGAAATACTGGGCTTGGTGGATTTCTACGTTTTTAGAAGAGAGAATTACATTTAAAATCTAGATTGTCTGAGAATGGTTGTTGTCCCAGGAACTCGGGGGGGTTCTAGCCTGGCACACAATTTTGCCCAAAAAACACACCAGGGTAGAGATAATAAAGTATTTATTCTGCATAGAGTAAGGTACCCGGGAATAATTTCCAGAGCAGGCACAAAAGCTTTCAAGTTAAGAGAATTTTTATACATTCTTGCAACAAGTGAAAAACAAAGTCATAAACTCTACATCCTTCAGCCACAAAGCGATAAGCTACGCAGAGTGTGAAATTCTCAGTCCACAGATACATTTGCATTGCCCTCTACTCTACACCTACGCTTTTTACAGATATTAAAGAGACACCTGCATATGCCATCCTTATCACTTTCAATTGCCTTACATCATTTACTCTGATTCTTGCTCATGCGCATTGTTAACCTTTGCACACGGCTCGCAAGCTGCATCTGCACACTTTCTTCTCTCGACACGTCCCTACTGTACACTCATTACTAAAGCTAATTATAATATTAACTCTCCACCCAGGGGTGGTGTACAACTTCTGAACTTTTAGTGAACAGTTACAGAGGTATTTTTTTCCTTACTGCGCAGCCGCCAGAAATGTTTTCCTCCTGCTTACTGCGCAGCAGCAGCTGCCAGCTGCCTTACTGCCCTATCATTCCCCGCTTTGAGACTTTGACTCTTGCTTATAGTCAAGAGTTCTCATGTTTATAATCCTTCCCTTGAAGAGAAAGGAAGTAGTGTTTATTGCTCATATACTCTTGATTAATCATAAGTTTATCTCCCTTTTTAATCTGTTGGGCACATAAGACATAATAGCAGGAGCATTAACTGCAATTAAACTCAGAGAAACATGTCACTTAATTACAATTTATGTAAGGAAGGAATCTGATTCCAAAAAGGAAACAAATAGAGAATTAGTGCCCATTCCCATTATCATATTTCAAATTCTTACTCATAGTTTATAGGGATCCTGTGATATATCTTCATCAGCCTCCTACAAAAACTAATTTTGTTAACTTGCAATATAGATGTTAAAGTATAAATAATAATCTTTTTTTAAAGCTATCTACTATTTGGAGAAATATTTACTGGTATACAGTTAACAGTACCTGTTGCTAGGAAGAAAGATACAGAAGTACAGATATAGATATATACATTTATTCAAAATCAATAATTGAATTCACTTCGAAAAGGGAACATATCAGCTGTCAATCCCAAATTAACAGTATTTTTTATATAACTGTCTAGTTAAGAAAAAAAGTTAAAATAATTATTCGTGTTTTTACCATCTCTATTTACTAAGCAACTGCAAATAAGCTGCACCAATATGTTTTATTCGCATTAATTCAATTTTGTTCACCATAGTTTGTTAAATATATCACAGTGGTTGGTTCAGAGAATATAGTAAATCACATAATGGCTATGTAGTAGATGAGAACTTAGATCTCTTCCATCCAGCTATCACCTTCATAAATCCCTCCCTTTCCACTGTAAGCATCAATTTAATGCTATTGCACAATACTCTTGAAGTGTCCTGACTTTCTGCCACCTTAAGTTAGTCAGCTCCCCTTCCAGTGAGCCAGTGGGGAAATGCTAAAACGGACAGCTAGCAGCCATTATTTTAATGGGAAGGGAAAGCTCAAATGTGGAAGACAAGGAGATGGTGGCAAGGCAAGAAGTCCTGGCAGTGGGAAACCACCAGGCCTTCAGTTACAGAGGAACTGCTGCAAAATTACTGACACAGAAATACAGGATATGTGTGCCAATCTCAAGTAATACAGAATGGGTCTCAAGTACTGACTGAACATATGAATATTCTACTATAGAAAATAGTCAGTATAGTCCTAAATTTAAAATGAAAATATTTTAATATGGAAATTATAATTTAATAAAAAATTAAATTTAAATCAAATTTAAAATGAAAATATTTTAATATGGAAATATAAGCAACTACAAGTTTGAGCACAAATGTAAATGATCACAACTGATTCCTATGATGCTTCATTGAATTAATGGGCTTTTAGAAGTATTTGTGGAGGAGGAGAAGTAAAGGCTTGAAATTGTTCCAAGGACACAAAGATTTGAGAACAAACTAGGAGAGGGGGGGATGTTGAAGACATTCAGATATGGTAGATTTCCAAACTAAAGAAAGGCTATGAAAATAAAGGATGCATTTTATACTGTGAAAAGCCATGATGTAAAGAAACAAAAAAGCCATACTCATTAGCTACTATATTATATCTCATCAAAACAAGCTTATTCCTTTTTAAAAAGTGGCTGTTATTCCACTTTATAAATGATTTGAAAATGTATGTGTATAAGCCTTTTTATAATTGCATAGATATTCCCTCTTGTCTAAACATACACACCCATTATGCAATTCCATTTCATGCTAAGCAACTTTATGCAAAGCGTGGAAAAAGTGTAAGCACATGTTTAAACCATGTGCAAAACTGAATCTGACTGGGAAGCATCCGATATAGAAATAGCTCTTGCCGAGAGCAGAATATAGATTTGTTAATGCTCTTTATTTTTAGGACATACAAAAGCAGTATTAAAGTTATTTTGTTACTATACTAAGAAGGACATTTGATTGACCTTGCATATAATCATGCCATCCTCTTAAGGGATGTGTTGTACAAATGTCTTCTGAATCCATTCTATTAAAAAAGAGTTGCCCATTTAAATTTCTTTGTAAATGTCTTTGATTTTTTAAAAAATAAAGATACGTTTTAAAAATAACACAGAGAAACAAGACTGAACATGTTTCCCATCTTTATTTTTAGGGTGGAATGGGGAGACTATGACTTCTCTTTGTCCAGCGCTGCAAGTTAAATCTCATATGAATATTTTTTTTTAAAGAAGCATACTTTACTAAAATTCTTTTAAATTTTACCCGCCCTTCCTCACATTCTGTTGGAAGCAACTACATGAGCTTTTTACATTATTTTTACATATCCCCATTTATTTCTTCTCTATCCACATGTAAATATAGAATTGCTATATAAGTACATAGTACCTTGTAACCTGTATACAAAATACTGTAGAGGGAATTACACCAGAAAATTAAACTATATGAAAGATCCATAAAATAAAAAGAATTCAAATTGAGTAATCTATCAACTTGCATTTCTCTACCACACTTTTTTAAAAACCAAGAAAATACTAGAACACAACAAAGTAAGTACAGTCACTGAAGATTTTTTTAGATGCTTCAAAGATGTGAAGAAGAACAATTGTGTTCATGTTGCAACAATCCTGGTTGGGGTGATTTTCTGAAACTTTTGACTGTAGTTTAATAGACTTTGGGAATTACCTTTTTCATGCTTCCAGGAAAGGCCTACAGAGAATTTTGACAAGTATAAGTCTCTAAACTGTTCACAGAATTTTTGTAGATGATTAGTGAGGCTGTTTTCAGCTGTAACATTCAGTAATTTTGATAAAAGTATCTCAAAGATGGACATACTCTTGTTCTAATATCTAAAAATTCTAACCATTTTAATAATGTAGTGTGGAGTAACAGGCAAGATAAATGGTGGGGAAAAGTAGTGTGAAGTTAAAGCACAAAGAACAGAAAATATATTGCCTTCATAACTAAACCTTTATCTAATATAGGAACAGAAAAACAGGAACCCAGCCAGCACCCACTACCTCTTTCTCTGTTTCACTTTCTAAAAGGTTGGCACTTTACAAATGACATTTTTGGCCTTTTTGTGTTGCTTTTTAGCCTTATCCTGCAACTGACCTCTGGACACAACCTGTCAAAACAATATATCCTCAAATTATAAGGATGCCAGCATTTCTCCCCAACTCTCCACCTGGAAATTTTTAATCTGGAAATTAGCACACAAATTCTTTGCTAAATCACTGCAAAATCTTGACTGAACAACAGAGATAATCAGGTAGAAAGACTTTTAGCAGAAGGCATCACCAGATCACAACCCTCCAACAAGCCGGAGCCAGGACTGGGAAGCAACGAGGGGAGGGGGGAGAAGTAAAGACCGCTGGGTTGAGAGGAAAAAAACGAGTGAAAAGCCCCTAAAATGCCAGCTTGTGATGGCCTTTGCTGGGCCTAGTTAGGAACACAGCGATGATTCCGTTACCTGCTCTTCCTGTAGTCTTTGAAGGCTCTTAAGGGACCGACTCCCCAAAAGAGAGGAAGGAAGGGGAAGTCCTGAGAAACTGATGGCACTGATTTCTAACCGAGGGGCGGCACTCTTCTGCTCGGGCTGCTTTGCTGAGTAACGGGTAGAGAGGATCCCTCGCAGTTAAACCCAAGTGTACACATCCTCCGTCCCCCTTCTCCGAGCGCCTACCCACCTCGCTTCCCCTGCGTACGCCCCATTCAGGGCAGCGTGGCCCACGCTTGGCTGCTCGCAACCGCAGTGCCCCAGCCGCCGCCGCCGCCGCCGCAGCCCAGTCCGGCTTGCTCACCTCAGCCCATGCCCGGCGTGGGCACCCACCTGCCCGCTTACCTGCCCGTAGTAGGGCTTCCTGAGCCAGGCCCCCGCAGAGAGCCTCCTCGCCATGGCAATGGCACATCCCCGCAGCGGGCTGCAGCAGTCTGAGGCTTTCCCGCCCAGCCGGCCTCTGACGAGGCGGATGACCGACGGGCACCGGGCTGCGGCTCGGCTCGGCGCGGCTCGGCTCGGCTCGGCTCGCCCTGCCAAGAAGGCAGCAAACGTGCCGAGCGGGGCGGGAGGCTCCTCTCGGTTCTCTCCGCCCCGCCCCCTTTGGCAACTGTCAGAAAGCGCGGCTTTCTCGTGGCCTCAGCCTTAAAGGGGAGGGAGAGCTGAGGAGCAACTCCTCGACCTGAGGGAGGAATGGAAGCACCTCCGCCGCTTCTGCCGACGCGCGAAAGCAGCCTGTGCTCGTCTTTCTGCTTCCCCCTCGTCCTCCTCGGATTAAAGGGGAGGCTTCCGGTTCTAAAGGGCGGTGTGGTGGCGCGCCGCCCAGAATTTATCCGGCTGCCGCGCGCCCGCCTCGGCAGCGTCTCGAGCCCTCCAGCAGGGGGGCAGCCTCTCTGGAGCCTGGGAGTGCTCAGCCCAGCGCTGCCACTTTGCAGCAGGAGGGGTCCTGCCCACCCTGGGGTAGAGAGCCACGGAATGCATGGATTGGGAAAACGAATCCTCCTGAAGTGGGGCAGAAGATTCAGGTCCCGGGGCTCGTACCCTGATGCTACTGAAGCTGGATCTTGGGCTCTGTAGATCAGGAGTTACCCAGTGATGACCAAGGCAGTGGCATGAGCTGGTCGTGGCAAAGTGGCTCAGGGTCCATCCTTGGACAGGCGTGGGCGTGCTGGAGGTTGCTAGGATGCTCTCTCTACGACTCTTTCTTCACTATTTTTCTCAAATAAGATGGTGTGCCAAGTGCTGTGTGTATAGCCAGATAGGGACATGTATGTTTGCAGATAACTTGCAATATTTTAACTTTGCAAATAAGTGGTCCTTAATTCCAAATAATGTAATCAGCATCTCAGTGATAGAAGTAAATACCATTTTGTGTTGCTATGTGCAACTGGCTGCCATGGTTTAAAATGCCAGGTGAACATTTTTAAAAAAAGGATGATCCAAGGCAGGTATCAGATACCTATTGTAGACTCTGTAGTACTTGCTGTTGTAAATATGTGATTTACATAACTGAATGTATTTATATAACATCATGTATTTAGTTATTGGACTTTCATCTACCCAACCACAAGAGGCAGGGCAGATACTAACATTACTTATCATTTAGAGATCCAGAGAAAGTGGCAGTGCTAATTATGGAGAGCGCACTGTGACCTAGCCTTTTTTTTAGTATTAAAACAACATTTTGGTTTCCCATTACAGCCAATCTATCACTCCAAACCAAAACTTACCAGATATTTCTTAAGACTACTTCAAATCTGATCCATTTTTTGTGGGTTAGAAACTCATGACATGATCTAATTTCAAAATAATATTTTGTTCTGATCTGATCTAGCCCTAGTACATGAAAATGTGTGTGTATGTAGTTCTTTCACTTTTAGTGAAATAAATAGATTAAATCCAATATTCTGCCATAAAGCAGCTTCCATGATTCTGGGTATCTGCTTCCTTTTGAATGTATTGAATGAATCTGCTAGACATCTGTCATTTGTGCTTTCAAAATACCTGATAGAAATTCTTAATAACTGCATTCTTCTGAAAGCAAATGTAGGCTTCTGTTTCATTCCTACAGTTCTCAGTTAATAACAGACATTAGGATGATTAATCACAATGTACACTGGAGAAAAACAATGAACGGTTTACTGATGAGTGAATAAAATTGCACTCTTTCCTTATATGGTCACAGCACAAGCTTTTTATATCATCAATAAATGGAAACACACTGGCAGTTCATGACAGGCTTTATGTAAGCATAAGTGAATTAGCAAGCTACCAGTGTGGTCTCAATCTTCATGTGTAAGTTCCTTCTGAAGTGCAATGTGAAATGTTTCTTGCTTTTAATAAAGCTATGTCAAAGGAGAAAAAGGTATTCATATTCATTTAAGTGGTGAATGTGAAGTTCGTATAAATGTAATCTTACCTACACTCATATCCTAAGAGGAAATCCCATTATATTATATGAAGAAGCCATGATCTTTTCTGATAACAGGATGGAAGTGGTTTGCCATTACCTTCTGGAATGTTTGGGATTTCTTGATAGCCTTTGAACTATGTACTAACCAGGTCCATTTCTTCTTAGCTTTTCCAGAATCACCAAGATCAGCTAGGTGCCACCACCTATTGTTACTCAATACCCATTATGACTAAATAAATGTAGATTTAGGCCAAATTCTATTAAGGTTGATGCAGTTCACGATATAGCTTCATCATTACAGGGTAAATGCATCAAAGCAATAGGAAATTAAGGAGGTGGCACATAAAGTGCCTTCCAGCATATCTTTTCAAGAGGAACATTAACAATTGCATTTTAAAATTTGCATTAAAAAACAACAAAAAATACATGAAGCATAAGTACTTCATTGTTTACCTGAGTAGCTATTACCTGGAATAAACCCAGATAATTTAGCTACAAAGGCAATTGGATTGGCAGCTTAATTTTAGTTTAGTGTCAATGAGGCAACAGCAGAAACTTAGGGGACCCAGGAGAGGTGGCATGGCTGCATAGTTCTATGCTCCACCAGAGCAATTAGAGGGATGGTGTTACTACTAGTTCTGGTGCATCACCACATGGAAACTACAAAGGGAAATGCAGCATTAATATACAGAAACACACGCATACCAAATGTATACGTGAAACTGTAGGTCAAATGTTCACATCTCTGTTGATGGACATTATCTCCCCTAAATATTTATTCTGTCATGCTAAAACTCTTTAGAATGAGTGTAACATAATCACACAGTCAAGTAATATAATCAGTGTCACTAAAAAAATCCATAAAGATCAAGACATAAGTGAGACTGAAAGTACTTTATTGTTAGGCAGGTCTTTGTGCCAACTTCAATAAAGGGCAGGGGTTAGTCCTTGTAGTGAAACTGTGGTGACTATGTTTGATGTAAATACAACACTCCAGGCTTCTATGTTTGTTGTGAACAAATTCAATACTGTAAAAATACTATACAAAAAAAAAATCTTCATGGTGTATTTTTATGCTTCCATTAAATCATGGGTTCATAACCTATATCCATCCCAGGCTTTTTGTGCAGCCCTTAAGACTCCCTTAGATGCTGCCAACTTTTCAGTAAGTTGAAATTAAATTTTAATCCAGTTTTAGTACTGGATAAAGTAGAAGAGGGACAGCAATGGAAAAACCATTAGGAAAGTCTATATTCCATAATGCTTTGAGAGATTGTTATGTCCAGAATTGTAAAGAAGATGCTCATTCTG
Organism: Liasis olivaceus; assembly: GCA_030867105.1. Lineage (NCBI taxonomy): Eukaryota > Metazoa > Chordata > Lepidosauria > Squamata > Pythonidae > Liasis > Liasis olivaceus. The sequence continues at coordinate 122,392,468 of CM061350.1, read as the reverse complement.
CATTGGCCCTCTGCAAATGATGATCTTGACAGGATAACATTATAGTAGGGGATAACTGAAAAGAAGCATAAAAATCTAAAAAAATCTGAAAATAGTGAAACTCTAAAAGGAGGTATAAAGACCTAAAAATACATAGAAGGTATAAAAGATATATAAATTAAAAACTAAAAGATATAAAAAGCAAGAATCTAAAAAGGGTGGGGGCATTAGATGGGTATAGGGGAGCATAAAAAGTTAGTGTATGGAAGAATATAGCTATTAGGTTACAAAGCACCTTAATCTGACAAACTAGGTGCACATTGAATCTAGTTTATAATGTTGAGCCCCAAGCACAAGACAGAAACCATCATCCAATGAATTTTGAGCGTAGCTGCACAGAACTTGGCAACATTGTACTGTATGGTGTAGCAGGTCAGCATCTGAAAGCAACAGGCTGGCATAAAATTTCCAATGTGCCCTGGGTATTTATGTAGCAGTGGTAAGATGTGGCTAGTGTGAATGTCTTTGTAGACATGCTCTATTGTTTCTCTGTGTTCAGAATTGCTAGAGCATTGCCACTCCAAATAAGGAGTCTTCCAGTATCAGCCTTCAAGGACAGCTGAGGGAAGGACATGACATTGTACCAGGGTGAAGGCTTCTTCTGTTTAGGAACTTCCAGTTTAGTTAGGTATGCTATGGGGGAGACAGAAGATTTCTTGGATTCATTGGCAAGAAAGTTTGGGGCCCTGGCTAGGTCCAACTGGTTATGTGCTTTGATAAGTGCTTTGGCCTGATCATACCCCATGCAGAGTAGAAGACCTGGAGAGAAGCCCAAGGATGAGATTTTAGGTGCCATGTGGATTGGAAGTCATCACTCATGGTTAGAGTGGCAAGGCCAAGGGGAAAGAAAGATGATCTGAACCAATAGTTGAGTATGGCCACCCACACTATAGCCTTCATTTTCATGAGGCCTGTCTCCAGTCACGGCGGCATTAGAGACACAATTAAGGACTTGAAAGGCTGCTCTTAAAAATTTGAATTGCATAAGTTCTAGTGGTATGAAATTGGAGAACAGATCCAGCTGGTTACCATAGAGTAGTTATACACAACAATAAAGAAGCATTCTTGTAATCCTTATGCTGACTTGGCCTAGCTTGAAGGGTTGACAATCAGGTACAGATGGCTTATTTGGGCCTAGATTTTTACCAACTCATTATCCCAACTGGTGGACTTATATCTCCATTTCTTGTTAAAATTGTTGAAATCATCAACTACATTTGGATCTTTTGCCTGTCACTGGCTTTATGAAATGAAAAGTCATATTTGATTATTTGTAAAGTGAGGTAATTGAGATCCTGGCTCTGAATCTTCCTGGCAGTAAACAGAGAAAGGCAAAGCTTGGAATAGCTAAGGGCAGTCCTCTAGGTCTATGGAGAGGTCAAATTGTCTGGATCTGTGGTAAAAAGAGCTAAGCTGGTTTCTCTGCAGGATGGAGATGAGAGGGGGAGTGCTGGAGTGGAACTCAGAAACCTCCAGGAAAACTAAGAAATAAGATTAAATTGCTCCTAAGCCTCTGCTTGAAAGCTGGAAATCGAGAAGGAAGGTTTGTCTAGATACCTGCTGAATTCCAGAGATCAGTAAATTAGAATGTGCTATCAGGGTTTTATGCTTTTTTTCTGGGGCCTAGGTCTGCTCAGATATTTCTAATACTTGTTTCTAATAAGTTTTGTATTTAAACCTCATTTTATTTTGTGTACATTAACTTCTTGTTTGTTTGTGTGGTCTTAAGGCATTTGAACATCAGGTTCCACCCACTATGGATCCTTCCCCATAGCAATTTTTGAGAGATTGAGGTTTTATGATGCTGTTTGTAATTTTATCAGGGCTAAATGCCTTATATCATGCCTTATATTTGTAACTGCTTTGGGCATTTGGCTCTCTAAAATAAAAAGGAAGTGTTCCTTTTTTATTTTGAATGAATTGGAATGTTAAAATACAGAATTGTGCTTTTGTTTCAATTCCTACTTTAAAAAGAGTAGAGCCTATTTTCTCTAGCCACACACCTCAAAGCTACAAAGGCCGGAAGGTGACACTATAAAGTTAATTTTCAATCATCAAAATCACTGGCTAGTAAATGCTCAAGGTTTGAGATCTCCTTCTGTCTCATAAGCTAGAAGGAAGATGGATCAAGACATTTCTTTCCCCCAAGAAAGTGGATGGTGGCAACCATAAATTACCAAAAAGCTGTACTAAGGCAGGAAAGCAGGCCAGGGGGTATAAAACTCAGTGGATTTCTACAAGATGAGGGATAAAATACTCCACCTTTCACCCTAGGGACCCAACCTTCTCTTGCTGCACTTTCTAACTGGCAAAACAAAAGTATTTACTTGTGTTGGGAAAGATAATGCAAGTCAAAATTACTTAAATTGAATCTTAAGTGCAATATGCTTCTGAATAATTGTATATACCAGTATTTCTTAACCTTGGCAACTTTCAGATGGGTGGACTGCAACTCCCAGAATTCCCCAGCCAGCCATTGACTGTACATTGCAATCCTATACTTGTACACTGCAGTCTAGTGCATTTTAACTGAGATGAAACACCTGAAATATGTGCCATCTTTTTATATCACTGAAGAGATTCCAGCACCAATAAATAACTTATTACACTTAAGATCCTCTAATGAATAACTAATTACACTTAAGATCCTCTCAGATATTCTTGCTACTATTACTTAATTCTCCTGGCAGGGTTATCCTTGTTCTTAATAAATCCAGGTGTAGTAAGCCAAGTTAAGAATAAGTCATCCTGAATCTTGGAGAGAGGCATCTAGAAGCATACTCTAGATTTCATGAAACTTCAGAAAATGGCTTATTCACAACTGAAAAAGCAAAGTTTACAGATTTAAAACAAAGATCAAAATACAAAAAATATAATAAAATCCAATTTGCTACAATCCACAAGTAAATGAACCATAAAATTAGGATAAGGCGATTTTACTATACATGCGTGTATAGCAGAGATGACATCAGGTTTAGAACTTGTCAGGTTCTCTCTTTAAAGGAGAGCCATTATTTCTATGTCACAATTCCCAATTAGCACTTCCAGCTGTCAGAGTCAAATCAATCTTTATTGCCAGTACTTTGCAGGGATTCCAAGATAATGATGCTTTGATATAATTAAAAAAAAAATTAATAAACTGAATGACTTAGAATTTAGAAATTCAGATCTAAGTAAGTCAAAAAGTAACAAACAATCCATTATCAACTAGGTAACAGCTATTGCTAAGGCGTAATCTTATTCCAGAGAATCCCTATAGCAATCAAGAGCTATTCTGAGAATAAATTGTTTGAGAACTTGTTGCATGTAATAAAGCAGCTGTGGAGGGATCAGAAGCATCTGTGTTGGCTGGTATATTTTTTCTGGAACAGACCACTTAATTGGTATATTCTAGAAAGAAGCAAAGAAATTTGGTACAAATTCTGTGTCCTTAGAGCAGAACAAAGAATAATGAAAATCTTCTAATTCCAAGGCTGCAGATAAGCTCCAGTTCATATTTATTTACTGTCCAGTAATTCAGTGGACATAGTCTAAAGTGCTGCCTATAAAAGTTTATCTATATTATCTTTTTCTATAACTTGAATTGCTTAGAAAAATGAGAAGATGAGAACCTATCCAATACAGTGTGTCAGTAAGACACCCTGTTTTAGAAATGGTCGCTTAGCAAAGCTGTGGGAGCCATACATATAGTTTAAAATTGTAAAAGCCCAATATATTGACTGTGTTGTGGTCTCTTCTTCATTTACACCTAGCCATTCTGTGGTGACCAGTTTCCATTATTATTAGCACTTACTATCTCAGACAGATTTAATGGAGAGTCTTCAAATATGTTCTGCTCACTTATATTCCTGCATTACTCAAATTCTTGGTACCTTAAAATGTTTTCAGCAGGCAGTTATTGAAGGCATCGCCAGTACTCTGAGGCTGTACATCTTGTTGGCTTGTAAAAAAAAGAACGTAACCATAATTATTTTGGCCGTAGGATGGTTTGAAGATGAATGTAGATAAAAATTGAAGAAATTACACCAGCCAAATCCAGACAAATCGGCAAATTCAACTGATCATTTATGGTCTCTGTGTTCATCCTATAAGGCTATTTTGAAAAGGGGGAAATATTACAGTGAATCGCCACGAAAAGAACTTGAATGGCCAGTTCTTGACGGGAAAAAGCTGTATTTTAGAATTTCCTTTCTTTGGGTTTAATGGAAGACTTTTAAAGAATGCATAGACCCCAGCAATAACCATTTAAGTAAAATCTTGGGAACCAGGAGGTATTATAACTTTCATAACATAAAAAATCCTGAATCAGTCCCATTGTGCCTGTAGCCATCATGGATAAGTTTAAGAGACTTGTTAGCCTTCTTCCTGAGTTCTTTCTCTGTTCAGTTGGAGTCTGGAAAAGTCTGCATCTCTATACATGCAAATGACATGGTTTAATTCTTTTTAACTCCCACAGGTCTTAAAAAACCTTTCCCAGCCCAGTTAACACTGTAGAGGAAAAATGACATATTAATTATCCCAAACCCAAGGTTATGGTTTTCAGGAAAATCTAAATTGATCCAATCTACAAAGAATCAGCTCATGGGTCAGGGCCAAGATTTATATAACTTGGAGTTTTCTTCAGTAAGATGCTCTTCCTTTGCAAAGCAGCGGCTCAAATCCTCTACGGTACTGAAGTGTGCAGCTGCGACGATCCATCTGTTAGTGTTACTACTCACAATCTCTGTGCACCAGTTCAAACTGAAGTTGGTCTCCCTATGCTAGTCATTGGGAGTGTGCTCTGCCCCCACTCTCCCTGATTTTACAGTAAAGAAGGGGCTTGGGCTTCTGGCATACAGCTCCAGAGGCCAGCTGCCCAAGCTGTTCCTCTTAGATTATTTTGTTACAAACCCATTGAACACAGTCAAACTTAATTCTTAGTCTGGGCTTATGTTTTTTCCACTGGGGGGAAATGTATTATTTTAATAAATAGGTTAGAATTGCCGTGTTCTGCATGACTTTCATCATGAGATACACTGTCAGAAAAAAAGCCAATTCCAGAGTGAACAGATAATGCTTATATAGCAAAATGCTCTCATAAGCAGTTCTCTAGAGTTTGAATACTGTTGCAAAGCTGCACGGTCCAAAGATCCTGCAGAATATACAGGGCCTGGCATTGATTAGGAACACTGCAGGAAGGCTGGGAGAGGGCTGTCACCACTGGAATTCCTCAAAAGCTAAGTCAGTCGATGTAGCTTTATGAATAAAATCTGACACCCAGCAAAATCATTCTCTTTTTGGCAAGCCCCGGTGGATTTGTTTTCAGTTATCCTTCTTAACTCCTCGGATTCCTTGCATTTTCTAGAAATGAGAGTGCAGCGTGGGGATCAGTATAAGAGCAAAGGAGCAGGACATCCTTTTTCAATGTTCTCTTTAAATGCCCTCTGTGGCGAACCCTAAGATCAGATGAACTTAAAGCCAGGCAAATAGAAATCTTTCTAAAACATCAGACATAGCAAGATCTTTGAATCAAAGCTCCAGCATTTTTCTAATTTCAATTCAATAGCCTTGATCTATTAATTCTACAGATGGTGCACTGCTCTTAGGGTTGTGGCTGTAATATTGCATAAGGAGTTGCTGGAAGGCAGGCAGACAGGCAGGAAGGAACCTGGAAACAAGCATGTATGTAGTTCAATAGTGTGATACAACCTACCACAAGTGTATGTTCCAGGAGAGAGCTAGACAAAAGAGCAGAAAAAAGCACTTAGTCATTGGGTTCACACACTGCACTAAGCCATAATATGGTTTGTTTAATTTTGGCAAGGCTTCTGTTGGTTGGGTAAACCAAGTCCTGGCTTGTAAATTATGGTTGATTATGAACCCAGCCAGTAGTTACTGCAACTTTTCCCAACCTGGTGATATCCATACAGTTTGGGCTTCAATTCCCAACATTTCTAGCTAGCATTTGGAGCCTAATATATCTGGAGATCTGCCTGAAGAAGTCTGATTTAAGGAGTTTCACACGAGAGAGATTTTATTCCACAATTAAGGGGCAGCCATCTTATATCAGGTCAAACTGTTTGTCCATTATATTTTGCTGCAGCCTTCCCCAACCTGGTACTCTTCAGATGTATTCAGCTAGAGCACCCAATGTGCCAGGCCAGCATGGCTATACTAGCTGAGGATTATGAGATCTGAAGACCTTGCTCAGGGCCTTTCATCACAAGGCTGGGAAAGGATGGGTTGGTGGGACCAACAGTGGTTCTCACACAGAGATCTTTCAAATCACCTGCTATATAATGTTTAACCTGGAGATGCTAAGAATGGAACTGGGAGTCCTCTTCATGTAAAGCACATACTTTTCCACTGAGCTATGATTTTTTTCCAATTAGCTATGGTACAAAGAAGGTATTGTAATGCAAGATACTCAGTACTCAAAATTCTTTTATGGAGGGTTTTCAAATTCTCAGAGTCCTTTACGGAGGCATCTGACATGGTGAGCTGCTGAAACTGCTTCTATTTCTGCCTTTCAATCAGACTTCCCTCCTGAAGTATGTCAGACATTGCTGGGAATACAGTACAAAAAAATATTCTTTGGGGAAATTAAGTTGTATGATGTAGCTGCATGATTTCTCCCTTGCTTTGACTTACACATCTGCCTCAGAGCGCTAACTGGGAATCCTGCCATCCATCTTGTTTTTTCAGATTGTTTTTTTACTTGACTCAAAATTTATAACATGAATAAGTTTTGATCTGATACTGAGTTAATTTTAGGTTGTTCTTGAATTACCCAATATATACTGAAAAAAATACCTTGGAGTTGGTGGAGAAGCCAATATAAAATAAAAAATAGGGCCAGCCTAATACAACACTGGATTGCAAGGTCCATGTAGCTCTGCACAAAAGAAAGTAATATGTTCCTGCTCAAGGTTCATTAGAGGGACAAATTAGAGGGAGAAATGAGTCTTCGTGACCTATGATCATAACACTGAAATTTTAGAGACACTCAGATGTAGGCACATCATTATTCCCAACTTGTATTGGATCTCAATGTTCCCTGTAATAAAAACTGGTTCATGTAATGCAAGATACAGATCAAGTTTTGGATATGGCAGATTGGAAAGACTGAGTTGTTCCAGGCTAAAGATCTAAGTAGAAAAGGAACATACTGAGTTGTTCAATTTTTCAGTGTAGCACTTTAAGTAATTTGGATACCAACTTTTTGATTAAGCAGGCCACTTATCAGAACGAAAGTTTATAATATAAACAATAGCCACATAACTTTAAACAGGAAGATTTAAAACAACTATTAGGAGTTCCAACAGGAAATCTTTAGAACCCAAATGCTAAAACAAACCTGCTTCCACAGAACAATTAAAAAAGAAAAGAAAAAGAAAACAGGACTATAATCTCATGTATTTAGCTAAAAATATATAACTTTATGGTTTTCTTTTCCCCACATAATAGGACAGTTCTAATGTTTACTCAGCAGTGAAGTCTTCCAATTTCAACTCACGTGTCTATCTATTTGCGATTGTAATGTTGCTTTGCTGAGAATAAGTGGATATTAAACATTTAGAAAGTGGCCAATAATTTGGGAATAAAATTACATGAGGAAAGTCCAACTTGTCACTTCCAGGTTTAATAAGCAAAAACAACTCCTCAGGAAGACAAAGGTATGGCCAAAATGATTAGTATAACTATGATCTCAAAATTAATCTGACAGCATTTTGCACATGATGTACTCAATGCTTTTGCCCCATTGTTATTCCTAGTAGGACAGGTTATGCCAGCTTAAGAAACAACACAAAAATGTGTGTGCCAGAAGGCAAAATGAAATGGCTGCATAGAGGACAGAGAACAGAACTGTGCAGAGCAAACATCCTTGGGGAGACGGTGCGCTTTCAGTTGAATATCAACATTCTCCTGCCACACAAAATCCTTCACAGATGCTATGGAGACATTTCTCTGCAAAAGCCTGCAATGAAAGAAGGATGTGGAGAGGCATCCAAGCTTCATAGGGAGGAGATATGTAGGTATTGTTTGTGGGTGGGTATATTCCATTCTTTGGCTGCTTGCTTGCTTGCTTGCTTGCTTGCTTGCTTGCTTGCTATCACTGCCACAGAAGAAAAATGGAGTTCTCCCTTTCTCCTCTTCCTATCCCCTCACTTGCCTGCCTGCAAATACTTGCTATTTATAGCTGAATGCAAAGTATAAAGTTAGGAACACTGGGAAGGCTCATCTCAGGAGAAAACTTGGCTTTTTGGTGGAAAGAGTTCTACACCCACAAGTTCTCCACACAAGACACTGATTCCATGCAGGTGTTTAAACTTCATGCCTATAGAAAAGGAGCCATTCCCTGAATGCAAGTTATACAGGGCTCTACGGCTTATTTTTCAAGCCACCTTCAGCTCTGGAAATGTTCCCAATCTTAGAGTGACAGCTTCTACTCAACTCCACTAAGCTCATACTTTCCTCTATCTCAGGGCCAAATTTGCTTGGTATTAAATGTGCAGCAGCTGCTGAAACCGGCAACTACATCCCTAATTGCCTCTGTCATGTCTAACAGAAATTACCCTTGTCCTGAGTCATGAGGTTCTCTATTTCTGGGTCCTCCAGTATTGTGGAGTTTGGAGAGAAAAAGAAAAAAACAATATGGTATCAGCAGGGCATAGGTTAGTTGTAGGAGATAGGGTGTCCTTATCTCCTATCTTACACAGGATAGTCCTGTATGTGAAGACGAGCCGTCTTTGAAAATCTGTCCATCCCAAATCTGTTTTAATGATAAAAGTGGAAACCAGCAGCCTTGAAGTTGCCCTAAGCTATAAGGAGCAGCTGGGCAACAGACTGGGCAGGGACAGAGGTCAAGTCACTGTTATGGCATGTTCTCTTCTATTTTAATTGTTGTTAGGGTAACTATTTCCATATTTATACCCTTATACATACAGTATTTTGACATAGGCCAACATTGACATAGACCCATATTGCAGTAATACTTTTCCTCCTTTTGGAGGAGATTGGAAGTTCCTCCTTTGGAGTAATTAATACATTCCAAGATTTTTAGGTATAGTCAATGTTACGGAATAGCAGGGAACTATGTATTTATTTGTCAAATTCATATGGCCTAGACTAAAGACATTGGTGCCCCTTTTAACTGTTGTAATGTGTTTTATTGTAAATGTTCGAGAGATTTTGGTAATTGGTAGTTTAACACATTCAATCAATAAATAATAAATGTGCTATAGCCTAATTTGGCTGCAGAGCACAATGAAATTAGACCTTGGCTATGAAAGCCACAATATGCTACAATAAATTTGTTTGTCTTTAAGGATCTACTAAATTCTTGTTTCAGCTGTGGAGAAACCTGAGTGCTCTTAAAGTCTTGAAAAGGCAATGGTCAGTACTAGACAGAGGGTACCAGTAATGGACTACGTATTTAGCAGCATCCATCTCATCCGAAAGATTTTATAGAGAGAAAGCATTGTATTTTCTATGCCTGTACTGGCAAACAGATGGAAAATTAAACATTGCAATAAAGCATATATCTAGCTGGTTTAAAAAGGAGAGGGTAATTAAAATGGTTGTTTCCATTAGGGCAAACAGTTCTGGTTTGCAAACAAATAGTTCGATGTGTCTCCTTTTTCCCATTTAGTGGCCATCCAGATGTTTGAAGTCCAGATGTGGTAGCCTTTCTTTCAGCACAACTAAGACACCTGAGATCCAGAGAGACTTACAGCACTTCTCCTATCTGAGGCCCCTTGGCTGTACATAATAACAATAACAAATTGTGATACATTAAAACAAAAGAAGCCCTTGACTACAAAAATATAAAATCTTTCTGAATAGTTTTAAAAACAAGAAAATAATCATTTAAGTCTCAGGCCAACTCTGAGCTTAAGGTCAAATAGATAGACAGATGTGCTTCAGCAGGTGATGGTAGCTGGCTGACCTTGCTCAGGCTTGGAAACTAGATAGGGTTGAGTTTGGTTAGTACTTGGAAGGGAGACCTCCAGAGAATATGAGGGCTGTAAGCTAGTCTCCATTAAACTCTCCATCCACTAAACCAGTGTTTCTCAACTTTGGCAACTTTGAGATGTCTGGACTTCAACCCCCTAGGATTCCCCAGCCAGCATGCTGGCTGGGGAATCCTGGGAATTGAAGTCCAGACATCTCAAAGTTGTCAAGGTTGAGAAACACTGCGCTAAACTCTAACAACTGCTTGTCATAAGAAAAGGAGATCCGGGAAGCTGTGGTTTTTGAGTTTGGTAGTTATAGCAGAGAAGGAATGTTTAACTTATTCTTTACTTACTGTGCATCTACTCCAAAACATAGACACACAGAGACAATTGTTTTTCCCTGGAAGCTGGAGATAGAAAACAGTTCAGAGTGATTTGGAGCAGAAATGTAGTGGAAAGGAGAAAACATGATTCCCCTCCTCCCCAATGTTCCAATCTGCTTAGTTCTGACATTATCCTTATTTATTTTTAAAGTTATTCTCCCCATATTAAAGGAAGCTGTCAATTTAAAAACACTTGATCACCTAAGTACCATTTAGCATTGTGATAATGGAAGAAAAATGGAGCATCTGCCAGACTCCAGCTTACCTTACTCTCTCCTGAAATGTCTTTAGAACTAACCCATTATTTTTTAAAAACATATTTATTGATTAGACCATTCAGACTGTCAATAATGTCCCAACCCCGGTTCCTGTTCAAGTCAGAATCTGCCCACCTTTAATGTCTGTATAGCAGATGATCACTTACAATGCTGAGATGGTAGTGAACAGAAGATACTAACCACAATTCTTGGAACTCATCTCAATTATCAAATGCCAGGCTGGCCTACGCATCCATATTACATGTGCAATGGTTCAGTTTCATTTTGCTCTGTGCTCCAAATCACAGTTCATCCAGTTAGGATGAAAAACAGTGGAATTGACTGAATGCAGCCCTTTTCGATTTTACTCCTCTCTTCCTCAGTAAGAGTGGAAAAACAAATTGGGATTTGGCTCCTTAGCAATGTTTCTTGAGATGTAGTCAGAGTTTAAAAGCGGCACATGAAACCTGACTTATCTGCAAATACGTGGCTGTAAGTTCTGATCTGCATAGCCTGGAAAGCCGTTCTAGCTGCTTTGCACTGAAGGCTGCTTGCCATTCTTGCACATTCCAGGAATTTTGGCTTAAGGTAACCTGTAAATCAGTTCAGAGTGGCTTTTACTAAGAGAGAAGTACTTCATAAACATTCACCTTAACAGAATCAAATGCAACATCTTTCAGTTCAGAGAAGGGGAACTGGTGATCTTTCAGGTGGCCACGCTGCTAGAACCAAACAGAGTTGGAGACATGCAGCATCTGGGGGCCACAAGTTCCTCACTCCTGGTTCATCTCATGAAACATCCATTCTTCCTGTGTAATAGAGCATAGATTCTAGGGCAGGGCAATACTTTGGATTTGAAGGCAAAAGGGGGCTTCAAAGTTCCTGGGGCATTCCTGTAACATGCGTGCAACTCCTTCAAATAGTGGCATCTTTTCCCGGGATTGCATGGGTCCCCTCTACATCCTCGCATGAGCCAGGGAAAAGGTGTGCTTGGTTAAGGAGTTGCAGATGGGGGCCATGTGTCCCTTCATGCCCTCCAAAGCCTTCAGATTGAAAGTGACATTTAGTGGGCACATTTGCAATTGGGAGAGCAAGCCATGTCTTATGAATTTGCTGTCATCAGGAACTGGCCTGAGAACAACATGGCTGTTATGGAAGAGGTGAGGGTGGTGGGTGGCCACTTACAAACTATCATTGACTCAAACTGCTTACATATTTCCCACCCTCCCCTTTATCTCCACATCCATAGATTCCCTACCACCTTCCAGTTTACTTTTTTTTCTTTTTCTGGGCAGATGGAACAGATCCAAACAATGACTGCAGCAACCCATTATTTTATGTTCTAAGAAACACCTCCACAATTGAGAGGCATTCCTTATGCTGTCTATGGCCATAATAAAGATTTGATTGAGAAGCATCCCTCCACTTAACGTTGTTGGCAGAAGCTGGCATTTCCTTCTGCAGCATGCTGGTGTCCCAGTTTTTAAATTAGAAGAATTTAAAAAATAGGAAGGTTTGGTAGACACCAGGAAAAGTATCCAAGGGGCTTTTGTAGCTAAGGATGCCATGTTGCCTCCTTCTGTGCTAGCATAAAGGACTTCAAGGAAATTGGAAACAGTTAACACAGAAAAGGAAGTTTCTGTAAGCAATTTAAAAGCTAACATTTATTGTGCACAGAGATATGAGATATTCCTCAGATGCATGAAGCTTTTTGGGTATTTGTGTGTATATCTATGTGTGTGCATGCCTTATACACACGCCCACACCCACACCCACACCCACACCCACACCCACACAATATGTGTACGAGCCAGTTAGATGTAGTAGTTAAAGGTGCTGTACTAGAAGATGAGAGACTGTGACTTCCAGTCTTCCCTAAGGACAGAAGTAGGCTGGCTGAGTTTAGGCCAGTTATTCTCTCTTAGCCCTAGAATGGGAAATTAAAAAAAGCTATCTATCAAGCTGCACTGGACCAGTCAGTAATGAAGAGGCCTTCATCCTGCAGCAGTGGATTGATTAGGGCTGGTAATTACACACACACACACACACACACACACAAGCATAGCTATAGATTTATTGCACTATATGGTCACCTCTCTGGAAACTGTTCACATAAGCACTTGATAAGATGCTGAGAGGTTGTTATTCTTTAGGACTCCATGTCTTATGAAGACTTTCCTGGAAAGATATTGGAAAACCTGCAAAGGTTTTAAAGAAGAGTAATGGAAAATATTGATTAATCATAAAACCTACTATATTATGAAACAGCGGAAGAACAGAGTAAACAGCTTATCAAAAGAAGGTTAAAGGGAGATCCATTAATTGCTCATGAGTTAAAAACAAGATATTGGTTAGAATATCCCTATTTACACAGCAAAGGACAGGAACAGTTTCTTAAGGGCATTTATCACATTTTATTTATATCATTTATATCATATATCAACTTAGGTGGGGTGGCCTACAAGATTTATGCCGCTATGTCAGCCTTTCCCAACCTGGTGCATCCCAGGTTGTTGAATGACAACTCTCAGAAAAGACATGCTACAACACCTCCCCCCCACCCGCCCCATGGACACCCTTGATTTCTAGACAATAAGATATCCAAGTAATATGAGTTGAGAATGATTGGCCTGCTCAAGGTCATCAAGTATATTTCACATTAAATTATTATTTGAACCTGGCTTATCTCAGGCTCTGGGTGATTTTATACATCATGTTAAGCCATGATTTATTTTAACCATGGCTTATTGGCTAATCCACAATGGTTTGGTTGACACTCAAACAACAAAGCACATTATGACTTAGTGCCAGACATGAACCCATCCTTGAGGATCAAATCAACAACATCCAAATGTCAGGCACTAACTAGGCACTGGTTTTATATGTGATGGGTGAGACACATGTTAAAAAGTGGCAGGGAGTCAATCACCCAGCTGCACCCGCCATTTTGATACCATTGACAGCTGCCTCCCCCACCCCTGGAGATGTCCCTGTTGTAGCATCCCTCTTCTGGGAGTTGTCATCCAACAACCTGGGATGCACCAGATTGGGAAAGGTTGACATAGTGGCATAAACCTTGAGGTTTCCCTGAATCTTAACAATGTATGCCCAAAGGAATCCTGATCACCAGAATTCATGCTAATGCAGACACTGCAGTGAGCGGAGCCAGGAGAAGTGGTGTGGTACTGCCAGCAAGGCTGAGGTGCCCCCGCTGCCCCTTTTCATTGCTCATTTGCCATTTATGCACATCCCTTGCAAGACGTTCACATTCACAATACATTTGTGTGTCCCATTTTGCTTCTGCAGAATAAATGTTGCATCGTTCCCAAGAGGTTGGCACTTTTTATTCATCAATGATTTAATTCCCAGACACATAATTTAAAGGACCTTTGGGCTAATTTGGCACAGAAGAGGAAATAAATATAAAACATTAATAGAGTGATTATACATTTATGAGGCAGAGCGCCACTATGTTACCTGCTATAATCAGTATTACTGTTAAAATTACTGCGGAATTATATGTTGCAAAAATGTCTATTTAATGCTTCTTAGAATTGAAAATCAAGGGAATTGAAATGCTGGTACAAAGATCTGTGTTCCTTGATATGTGGGAACAATTGGGCCTGGGTTATACATAAATAAATGTGCTTGATCAAAACAAATCTGGAAAAAATAGTGCAACTACGTAGAATTAAACCCATATCAACCTATTGCTTACAATCAGTTTATTCTTATTCTATTGAAGCCCAGACAAAAGTACCCACTAGATCTTTTACTGTAACAGCCAGTTATTCATAAATCTTCTGCATCCTAAAAAAATAGCCCACAATATTAGTTAGATGTTTGAATTCAACAGGAATCCTTGTTAGAGAATGTGTTCTTAAGCATATGGAGAAGGCTAAAAGAATGCTAATTAAGTAGCGGAAGGTCCCATTTAAAAAAATATATGTACGTATGTATGTATATATGTTTTGGGCACAGGCTTAGTTCACGTATTAGTCAGTGCTAACAGATATTCATTATATTTGAAGTAAAGGTTTGATTTAAGAAGGTATATACAGGGTTGGAAAGACTCAACCAAATAGGTGCTTGAAGCACACACACACAAAAAAAGGTGGGGTGGGGGAGTCCCGTTTTGTTGCCTAAACATGGGAGACCATTTAATGGGTGATAGGCCAGATGAGAAAGTGATACAGGGACCATTCCCCTGATCTACCTCTCCTTGTTTGTCCCAGTGGTCAAAGCAGTTCATTGGTGCAAAAAGGAGATGCAATTTCCAGTAAATTCACTCTTCATCATTTTTAAGAAATTACCCGTAGAATAACTGAAAGAAATCACTGGTGACTCTGAATGATAACAATACTTTGGTGTCAGTCCAAAACAGGATGTTTATAGACTACAGGAAAAATGGCATGACAATTCATATGATAATCTGAGTGGAAACAGATGGGAAATTGGCATGTTCCCAGGATGCAAAGAAGCAAACTGGTGCTTCCTTCAGTGGAGGCATTAGTGTTTATGTGCACAGCCACAAATATTTTCAATGGGCAATCCACTGTTTCCATTGTGGAAACTTTTTGATGTAATCCTGTGGTATTTGGGAAAGAGTTCCTGATTTTGTGGCTCTTGGTTTGCCATCAGGAGAGGTGGCTGCCAGCAGAATCCCCCATCCTTTCCCCACCAATGATCTGATGGCCGTAGGGAGGAAAACAGAGACACTGAATCAAGGGAAGCCTTGGATCTTCAGAATCATAAACCCTCTCTTTCTCTCAACACAGCTTGACGTGGGAAAGAACAAGACAGCTTTGGCAGAATGAAAAAGAAACAGATTGCTTCTCTTCTTTAAATATAATTTTTATTAAAACTTAAAAAAAAAGAAGTTAAAACTAATACAAACTAATATAAAGTAAAGAAGAAAAGAGAAAAAGCAAGCAAGCAAAGAGAAAGCAAAAAGTGCAAGAAAAGAAAAAAGTTAAAGAAAAATAGAAAAGAAAGAAAAAAGATACAAAGCAGCGGCTCCCGATATTCTTCACAGCAGTTATAAGTAGGAAACAAATTGGTTCTCTGAAATTCCTGAGATCTTGTTTGGGCATGTTTCATGTAAGGATTTCTCCATGACAAACCTCTTACCTGGCTTCTAGAGGACTGCTTTCACAGAAATGATTCTTATTAAAATAAATATTAACTTATTAACCTCTTCTGCTGGTGTTTTGATACAAGTTGCCTGGAAAAAAACCTTGTGTCCATCTTTACAGTGCATTAGGAAAAGCTATTTTGAATCAGTAGCAGCACCCACATTTTTTGATCATCTGGGAATTCCCAGATTATCAATTATCACTTTCCAGATTTCATAATGTCACTGTATTTAGAAATGTAGCTTTTTAGCAAATTGGGCTATGAAGCTACAATTGCATGACATGAGTGGATTTGCAACAAGACTTCCCTTCATTTTTTCCTCCCATTCCCATTGTGCCTGGCTCAGAGTACTTTAGAAAATCCTAAACTCTCTAGACTCAGGGCATACTTGTGTATACAAGTGGTTTCTGTGTATGTGCATGTAGGTTTTAATCATTTTTCTTGGGCAGAACTGTGTCTCCAGATAAACAACTCATGTAGATTCATAGAATCATAAAGTTGGAAGGTGTCATTTAGGCCACTGGCTCCAATGCCCTGCTCAATATAGGAATCCAAGTTAAAACATCCTAGCTAGATGGCTGTCTAGCCTGGCTTGGACACAATCAAAGAAGGTCACTCACTGATTCAATTGGAAACATTTTGGTGATCTAGTTCATATTATATGCTGGAATATTTTATGTTATGCTATAGTGTGTTGCTAAAACCTGGTCAGATTGTGGTGGGTAGAGCACCTTAACCACAATCTGTAACCATGGCTTGGTTCTGGTTAGTGTGCTTTAATTATAGTTCAGCGTGTCCTTTCAGCTATCTTACAATTAATCAGCCACTAGTCCTCCAGGGAAACTACATAGGATGCAGGGTTTCATCCCCAAGGTGTGCATCAGGGAGCACTAAAAAATCTGTGAATGTAGAGGGAAAAAGGAGGAAGAGCTGCTATCAAGACAAGGTCAGATAAAAGAGGACTGAGTCTGGGGCAGGAATGTAATATGAGAAAATGTCTCAGACAAGCCCCTCCCTAGTTCTCATGAAGTTAAAGGGAGGGAGAGGGGAAGTCCATTCAGGCGTGCAAGATTTTGTTACTATAGCTTTACAATAAAAGTAGTACTGACTTACATGACATTGGATTCCTAGTCTGATCTACCTTGAAGAGCTGACAGTGGGGAAAGACTGAGCCTTCCCTCCTCTAATAGAGCATGTTTTTGGTGCTACTCAGACAGCAACAATCCAAAACCCAGAAATGTCAGCTGGCCAGCCACCAGATATATTGCAGTGGCTGAAGAGGAAAGGGGTGGTAAATCACAGCCAGTCACTTTGGCTCACACCAGTTGCTGAGCCAATTCCCATGATTGGTACTTGACCCAGAATTAATGCTAAGCAGTATATACTGTTTTCTGAAGGTGTTCAAAATATTTATGTATTACTGATCTTGACTGAGAACAGGCTAGCTTTTCTACCCCTGGAAGCCTCTAAATATGTTGCATGTCATGGATGGGAATTCTGGGATTGGAGTCTAACATAGCTAGAGGCTGGTTTTGGAGAGGTTGGGATATCCTTTGGGGCAATATAGCTATAATTATCCTCTGAAAATAACCACTTGTGATGCATTTAATTCTACATCTCTTTTTTCAGTAAACAGCTTGTCTAAAAAGCATCTTGTAATTTGTTCTGATGGAGACAACCTCATAAACATCTCTACAATTTCAAATACATGTGATTCTTTTCTTTCTCCTTTTTTTAGCTTCTAGTGTTCTTCTACTGAACTTAAATTTTAAATTTGAATCTTTAAACAAAGTATTTTTCAAAGTCACAGTGATTAACTGTGTTCGAATGCAGAAAGGTTTCAAAGAGAAATAATAAAAATTATTGAATTAATGATTCTCTGCAAATGAAAGATAAAAATGAGGCAAGAAGTAGATCAAACATTGTAATTATACTGGAGGATCATGGGCTGATCTTTTTCACTTGTTTATAGAAGTTTTTTTGTTTTGGCAAAAGTATGACATTTCAGTTCATACTTTTGGGTAAACGAACCAGAGTTGTGAAAGCTAAAGAAATGCAGCATTTCACAAACCAAGTTAAAATTACCCCATATAGCATCAGTTACTGAGTGTCATCAAGCAGATTATACTAGTAGCCTGGAGCATATTTCATTATCTTGATGAATAGTCATTTCTGTTCTAGAAATTTGCAAGAGAGACACTACATAAAATTAAAAGCTAATTAACATCTTAGAGCATTATATTAACCCCCAAATGTTGATGCCTGGTGGGAATAACAAAGCGGTGCTGGAGCCTTGCCCTTGATCTATCCTGGCAAAGTGGAATGGTGCTGTGAAGAGAGGTGCTATTTCCAGTTATCATCCCCATTGGCAGCAAACACAGTAGGCTGGAGTGGGAATACTATTGGCAGACTTCCACAGCTTCTCCATCAGCCTTCCAGATGAGCTTATTCAGGGCTGGCTACTATAGAGCTGGCTTGAGTGACCAGAGCCAACTGCTCTTCAGTGCTATTCAGTGGGGTCCAGGAAAACTGGCTTCTGGGGTCCCACCAGGATTAGATTTAAGCATCAGCTAAACAGGGTACAGTTTAGGGCCTCACAGTCTGAAGGCGCCTCTGAATATTTCAGATTTTTTATTCATTTGTTACAGTTTTATTATAATTTCATATAAGGAAATCTCTGTAAATTAAACTATCACATGACCTTCATTAAGATATGCTTTGTTTCTACATGAATTCACATCGTTCAAAAAGAGGGCCCTTCTCTATCCCGTTACAGATTTGTTATGCTTCTTGGTGGCATTCTTACCATGTCTGGTTGTTACACAGCCTTATTTTCTGTTACCATTCACCAAATAGAGCCTTCCGCATGGCTTAAGGTTTAAATCTGCCTTAAGTACTTTTTTTAACTGGCTGGTGCTGATCAAAGCCTTCCCCTCTTCCTCACAACCAATGACTTGTCACTGTTATGCCTATCTAAGATCCTCAAAATGGAATATACACCTGTGACTTGTGTGGTACCACTGCAGTCCCGAGAAGGCATAAAACTAAGGAAGCATCTAAAATAAATGTAAACAATAAATACATTTGTGCCTTCAAGTCAGTCTTAACTCTTAGTGACTGCCGGGAAAAGTCCTTGCAGGTTTTTGGGTAATGTTCTTGGAAGCAGTTTGTTACTGCCTTTTTCACTGTCTTCTTTCTAGGGCCGAGAGAAGAAGATTAGTTCAAAACCATCTAGCTGGCTTTGTGTCTAAGGCAGGACTAAGTCTCACAGCCTCCCACTTTCTAGTCACTACATTTAATCACTACACCAAACCGGCTTTTGAAAACAAGGATAACAGTTTAATTGCTAGTATCTTGTACTGGGTACAAACTTTGCGTTGGTTCAGAACTATCTCTAGATGTGTGTGATTACACAGTTTCAGCTGACTTTGAGAATTGTGCTAGGTGTATCTGAAATCAGAATAAAGCTGGCCTTTCCTTTATAGTGCTGTGGCTCTGGGACAAATGGGTGGCCAGTTTTTCTCATTAGTATGAACTTTTGACTTACCCTATCTTCCAGCTGGTCTCCTCCTCTCCCCTTGCTGATTCTTTTACCTCTGGGGATTAAAGAACAAAGGAACGGTGGAATGGCAGAACCTTTCTTGTCATTCTCTTTGGTTAGCTGGAGCACTGATTATGTTCAGTCAGTGTTTTGATGTTGGCCAAAGTGAAGATGATCACAGATCAGCTTCATAAGTTTCATAAGTGACTGGGGAAATGGAAATGCTGTGGTGTGGGTGCAGCCTATGCAATATTTGTATGTTCACTGTCAAGGGTATCCAGAATCTGACTTCGAGAATTCCCCACTGCAAGATGGAAAGATAGTTAAATGTATGTTTGCTTTCTGCCATTCTACAGTATGATGATAACTTGAAATTTGTAATGAAAATAACCACAAATAGCAAAAATTGGAAAGAAATAAAGACATCAGTTGGAATGGGGGGAGGGGGACTATAGTGTCAGAGAGGGAAATCTGACATTGGAATACCTTCAGCATATTAATTCACAGGAGACCCACTTGCAGGGCAATCCAAGATAGCTGGGGCAGGTATATCAGAGAGAATAGGCAGAGAAGATAATCATAGATCTGATTTCTTTTATAAAGCTAGATAACTACTGGGAAAGGGAGAATCAATACTGAAAAGAAAGAAGCATTAATGGCTCATAAAAGCTTTTGGAATGGATTCATAGGCTCTCAATTTGCTAGTGTCTCTGTGGCTTTTAGCATTTTACTAAATAATTGTTTGGGTAAAGAGATACCATTTAACAGCATCAGCCATACGAAAAGTTAATCCTGTGAGAAATAAGCCAGGTTGATTTGAAGGACATTATTTATGGTATGTTGTTCACATGATATCAAGGCACTGACATGAAATGCCTCTGTTGAATCCATCAGTAATTAATAAACTGCCTCTTCATTATCCTCCTGTATTTCATCTCTCTTTATAGCCAATTCAGTCCCTGTGCTCTGGGCAGAGTATGTAATTCTGCCCACCCATCCACCCATCCCCAT
The DNA here is from genome assembly GCA_030867105.1 of Liasis olivaceus. NCBI lineage: Eukaryota > Metazoa > Chordata > Lepidosauria > Squamata > Pythonidae > Liasis > Liasis olivaceus. Next base: position 122,372,166 of record CM061350.1, on the reverse strand, counting down.
AAAATTCAGTCAAATGAACAAACAGGACTTATTTCGATTCATAAAAGCAGAGACAAACAGAAGTTCCAGCATTCAAAAAGAAAAAAAGGGAAGATACCAAATGATCTGCAGTAATAACATTTTATCAGTGCATAGTATGTATGAATTTTGTAGGTTCCCCCCCCCCCCCCCAAGTTTTATTTATGTAGTATCAGTCTGTCATGTTTGTATGCTGAAATGTATAAGGCTCACTGTTAAACATTGCTTTGTTGCTCTCTAATGTTATGTTTGCAATAATAACCTCCTTCTTTTGTATTCTGGGCCTTCTGCTCCCCTTTTTTTTCTCCATTGCAAGCAACTGTCTGTGTACTCACACATTCTTACCTTGCTCAGATAGCAGGAAGAGAAATCTGCAGAGGGAGATCACAGAGTTTTGTAGATTGCTCAGTTTTGGACCAGAATAACAAGAGTTTCTTTGCATCTTCTATTGGTGTGGTCAAAGAGAGACACAACTTAGGAAGATAATGATGCTACAGATAAATTAACCCCAAAGCACCTGGGACTGGGTACTGCTTGTAGATGTTTGTGCACAAAGGGCCAACAATACAATAATTTCAGTGATGATGTCGAAGCTGAGCTAATGATATGAAAAAATGTCCCCAACACTTCAAAGGAAATGAAAACTAACTACGTACTGCAGTTGGAGAAGGCAATCCCTACAAATAGAATAGGGATAGACTGTGGATTGGGGATGTATCATGGGCTTGTATTATGACTTCCTTTTTTCTTCCTCACTACTCTTCTTGCATTTAAAAACCACTTCCTGCCCTTGATTTGTAGTAACATTGGTTTGTCATCATTTCTCTGCTGAGAAAATTATGGTTATCAGGCATTGCCTCCAAATCATGAATTCAAAGCAATGTGTCTTCTAAGTCACAGAACCATCATTTGTAGAAAGGCCTCCTATAGTAAATGTTGTAGTAGGCTGCCAGCATTGCATGTGGGCCTGACTCATCTTAGAACCCCCTGCTCTTTCTTAAAGGGAGAGAATAGATTATGTCATCATAATTTGGATTGGATCCAGATTTAATTATAGTAGACCCACTGAAATCAGTAACACTTAAAACAACTCTAAACCTGATCAAATCTGCATCCAATCCTACAATTGCACTGCATGTTTTTTCCCCTTAAATATGCTAAAGCTACATTAATTAGACTGGAGTCTATTACTTATGGTGACGCTCTGTGTAGCATTAGCAAGAAAGGAAGAATACCTTATACCTATTACATGCGATAGCATACAGGTGAAACTCGAAAAATTAGAATATCGTGCAAATGTTCATTTATGTCAGTATGGCAACTCAAAAGGTGAAACCAATATATGAGATAGACGCATTACATGCAAAGCGAGATATGTCAAGCCTTACTTTGGTATAATTGTGATGATTATGGCGTACAGCTTATGAAAACCCCAAATTCACAATCTCAGAAAATGAGAATATTACATGACATCAATAACACAAGGATTGGAAATAGAACAATATCGGACCTCTGCAAAGTATAAGCATGCATATGTACTCAGTACTTGGTTTGGGCCCCTTTTGCAGCAATGACTGCCGCAATGCGGCATGGCATGGATGCTATCAGCCTGTGGCACTGCTGAGGTGTTATGGAAGACCAGGATGCTTCAATAGCGGCCTTCAGCTCCGCTGCATTGTTCGGTCTTATGTCCCTCATCTTTCTCTTGGCAATGCCCCATAGATTCTATATGGGGTTCAGGTCAGGTGAGTTTGCTGGCCAATCAAGCACAGTAATCCCATGGTCACTGAACCAGGTTTTGGTACTTTTGGCAGTGTGGGCAGGTGCCAAGTCCTGCTGGAAAATGAAGTCAGCATCCCCATAAAGCTCGTCTGCGGAAGGAAGCATGAAGTGCTCCAAAATCTCCTGGTAGATGGCTGCGTTGACCCTGGACTTAATGAAGCACAGTGGACCAACACCAGCAGATACATGGCTCCCCAAATCAACACAGACTGTGGAAACTTCACACTGGACTTCAAGCATCGTGCATTGTGTGCCTCTCCATTCTTCCTCCAGACTCTGGGTCCTTGGTTCCCAAATGAGATGCAAAAGTTGCTCTCATCAGAAAAGAGGACTTTGGACCACTGGGCAACAGACCAGTTCTTTTTTTCTGTAGCCCAGGTAAGACGCTTCTGATGTTGTTTGTTGTTCAGGAGCGGCTTGACAAGAGGAATATGACATTTGAAGCCCATGTCCAGGATCCGTCTGTGTGTGGTGACTCTTGATGCACTAACTCCAGCCTCAGTCCACTCCTTGTGAAAGTCCCCAACACTTTGGAATGGCCTTTTCCTGACAATCCTCTCCAGGCTGCGGTCATCCCTGCTGCTTGTGCACCTTTTTCTACCACACTTTTCCCTTCCACATAACCTTCTATTGATGTGCTTTGATACAGCACTTTGGGAACATCCAACTTCTTTTGCAATTACCTTTTGGGGCTTTCCCTCCTTATGGAGGGTGTCAGTGATGGTTTTCTGCACAACTGTCAGGTCAGCAGTCTTTCCCATGCTTGTGATTCCTACTGAACCAGCCTGAGAGACCATTTAAAGGCTCAGGAACCCTTTGCAGGTGTTATGGATTCATTAGCTGATTAGAGTGGGACACTTTGAGCCTAGAATATTGAACCTTTTCACACTATTCTAATTTTCTGAGATTGTGAATTTGGGGTTTTTCATAAGCTGTATGCCATAATCATCACAATTATACCAAAGTAAGGCTTGACATATCTTGCTTTGCATGTAATGCGTCTATCTCATATATTGGTTTCACCTTTTGAGTTGCCATACTGTGAGAGTCAGGACCTGAGGGGTCAAGAATTTACTCTCGTCGCCAGAGCAACGGGGAACTGATAAGATGATGAGACTGAACCCTCCCTAAAGAATGCAAGGGAGGTTGGGAGGGTGACCCTGGAATTTGCTCTCACTCTGAGAAGATTTCTGTAACGGGAGAAAGGCCATTAAACCTTGCTGGATTGAATCTGTACTGTCTCCTGGAGTTTCCTGGGCTAATCCTGACACATCCTGACATAAATGAACATTTGCACGATATTCTAATTTTTTGAGTTTCACCTGTATGTGGGAAGCTAAAATACGTGAACATCTCAACCTCACCTGCTTACAACTACCCACAATCTTGGAAAAGAGTTATAAGTGAGTACATTTTCTTCTTGTGGTACTCAGATAACCACATTTATCATCATGTATATGCAGCTGTTTGGCTTTGCTTTGAGGCTTTCGTATCTACAGTATATTACTTTGAAATCAATGTATTACATCACACATTTCTATAGCAAGGAATCCATCCGGTTTTACGTGTCCTGTCAGGGTGTGCCAGGAACTTTATTTGAGCAGATTTTTAATCTCTTTACCCAGCAATGGCCTCTCCCTTTTTGACTCACAGTGCATCAGTTTTCATGCAGCTTGCACATCCCGTTTAATTTACCAGTACAGATATTAAAGCATAATGATTGCACCCACGTCTTGCTCGTGGGCTTCTGGTAGGCATTCGATTGGTCCCTGAGAGAACAGAAGGCAGGCCATTTTTTTTTTCTTTTTAGTGCCTTCAAGTCAGTGCCATTGTCTTCTTCCGAGGGCTGACAAAGAGTGACTGGCTCTCATACTAGATTATTACACTGACTTAAACACAAAGAAGATCAGGCAACCAGCTACTGATCGTTTGCTCTTTCAAAACAACAGGGATTGTGCATGCCTAAAAAAGTGGTACTTGGACACCGTCCCCTGCCTCTGATTTATACCCCAACTTCAGTAAAATTCTTTTATCCTGGTGAAAGCTGCCAGTGTGGATTGGCTGAGTTGGGATTCTGTCATGAAACTGTTATTTAGAAAAGCAAAAAGCTGCAGCATCTTTATTTTGGTGCGATGTTAACTGTGTAGATGGCATAAAAACTGTACACAGAAGCAGGAGAGATGTGAAAATGGCCCTTGCTTTTCATCAGGATGTACTTATAGAGATGTTGTACCATGTTCTTCTTTCTCCATGCACACTGCTAAATATATATTTTTTTTTAAAAGAGGAAATGCATTATCTCTCCCCCCAAAGCTTTCGGATTTTAAATTATATGTCTAGATGCAACATTGGAAATTAGTATAATTTAAGTATCAAGATAATGCATCTTGTCATTTTGAAAAGGAGGAGGTCCAAGTCAGTTGTGTGCCTGCTTAAACTACTAGTACTTCCAGGCCCTTCTTGTTCTTTCTCATGATCCAGTAGCCTTCAACCGAATGTGGGCTGAACTGCCATCAAAAAGTAACACCATCCTCCCCTTCTATGAGGAATGTGTTTGAATATTAATACATTTCTAAAATGCTGTTACATAGTGGACAGATAATAAAGTATAGTTATTTTGAAGTTGGCTTAATCAATCAGTGTGTTATCTGCTTGCCTATTCTTTAGAATTTCCTTGACAATACTTTCCTCCAAATATGATTTTACCCAGACTTTATATCTACAGGTAGTCCTTGTATAGCAACCATAATTGGGACCAGCAACTTGGTTATGAAGTGAAGTGGTCACTAAGTGAAACCGTGATTGTGCTTACAATCTTTCTTCAATTTTCCTTTGCTTTACAGACGTGCAAAGGTTGTAAATGTGAGGATTGGTCACAAAGTTACTTTCTCATCACTGTAGTAACTGCAAGTGGTTGTTAAACAAGGCGGTCGCTGAACAAGGACTACCTGTAGTTACAATTGCTTACAAGCCCTCTGATGGCCATAGTGCAGTACCACATATGTTGCAAAAGCTGTGCTTCCCTGGCTGATATTTGCTCATGAATTTTTGTTGTTGTTCATCCTAATTGCTTTTTCTTCATCCTCAAAAGACCTGTACATTTGGAAAGGCCTGTTGCTGCTGCCTTCCTTCCCAGAACAACTTCAAGTAATAAGATATCAAACTAACATGAAGGTAAACAGAATGCAATTTTTGCTGCAGAAGTCTATAATTGAAGTTAGCAATGCATTTAGAGTACCCCTGAAATTAACTTACTTTTAATGCTGTGGTCTTATTTGGATGAATTAAAAATTTGCATGTTCCTTTATTCCTTCTAGCTCATAAAAGATATTGGAAAAGACACCTTCAAAGAATACTATGACAGATTAAAATTTATATTAGACAGTAATGTATGTACAGGACAGGGATGACTAGACAACCTGTGACCCACTGAGTCATCATTTCAGAGATATTCCTTACCTAAACAGAGAAACAGAATGACTAAGAGTGAAAAAGCAGTCTGAGTGTGACTTACAACTTGCTGCTGGCTTCCCCATTGACCTTGCTTGTGGGAAGCTGGCAGGGAGCGTCAGAAATCTTCCTCCCTCCCTCCCTTCATTTCCACATATAATATAGACTTGTGTTAATTGTCCTCCCCTCACGACCCTCAGGAGAGCCCCTGTGAAGCTGCTGATTCCTCCTCCTCTTCCTCCTCCTCCTCCTCCTCCTCAACTGACATGTGGAACTACCTGCCACTTTGCTGGGGGGAGGTGGAACAAAAAGAGCCATGGACCATGAGGAATACTGCATTCCTGCTCCCTATTCTGGCGTGTCCCCAAGGGTGCCTTCCCTCAAGGAAGAGGGTTCATTGATTGACCATTGGCACCCTCCAGCCAGTTCTACATCACCAGAAAGCATCCAAGTCACTCCCTTGTCCTTCCCACAATGCCCACTGTTAAGAGATTTCAAATTTCTGCCTTGTTTCCAAAGCAGCCAATTGTCGCTCACCCACGTGACCTTGCTGCCAGCCAATTGGGCAAAGTGGACAGAGGGAGATGGGAAAGAGGTTGGGGATACACCCATGATGATCACATGACCTGAGCTGACCGCAGCAGCACAGCAGTGCTGAAGCAGCCACAAATTCCCCAAATTTCAATCCGATGGGAGCAACAGGTCCCAGATTTTGGACACATTCTGTAAGTTAGCCCATTTGAGGTACCTTGGTTCAAAAGTTGTTGCCCTGTGACCCAGTGTTTTGCCCAGTTGAAGGTTACAGACACGAGTTTTAGTAGTATATAGATAAGGAGAGAATGTATGGCTCCTTCTATATAACAGGGATATCTTAATCTACAAGCAGTGCTGCTCTCCATGGTGGGGCTTATGTCAGCTGTGGGAAGCTGCTTTAGAGTAAATCAGTGTTTCTCAACCTCAGCAACTTTAAGATGTGTCGAGTTCAACTCCCAGAATTCTCCAGCCAGCATGAGTTGAAGTCCACATCTTGTTGCTGAAGGCTGAGAAACACTGGAGTAAATGATGTAAAGAAAGTTTTGCTGCTTGCTCTGGAAGTGCAGATGGATGGTTTCCTGCTGACATGGACTTCTACTTTGTTTTCCCTCTGGGAATTTCTCCCTGCTTTTTTTTAGCATCTTGTCTCTATCACCCAGATACTCTAAGGGTGGTTTTGCTGTCTCCCCCCCCCCCCCAGTAGTTATTTTCTTTAAACCCCTCACAAAAAGCAAACTCAGAGAAGGATGAATGAGGTGAAGGTACAGCATTTTTTTTTTTTGCCCTTCTTTGCCCTTTTTCTTGCCCAGAGGTACTCTGCCTGGTTCCATGGAAGATGAAAATCAAATATTGTAGCATTGTAACACTTCTGCTGTGGGTTTGAGGGACAGGGGCAGCATCTGTGTGGAAGTGCTTTATGTTAACTGCTTGAAATCACTAGCAATGCTATAGGAAATGTTCCTATGTAGCAATGTTTCTCAACCTTGGCAACTTTCAGATGTGTGGACTTCAACTCCCAGAATTCCCCAGCCAGCATATACAGGGTTGTTAGTGTGGAAAACCTGAATTCAGAATATTCTGCATACCATTGCTTGTTAAAGTATTGTACCAACATAGCATAATAATCTTCCTATATTTAGTTCCACATGTATGCATATTACTTAGAATGCAAGACTGACTGGTTACATATGAAATGTTATTTTGTATATGTTAGAAACCAATCTGTAATAAAGTGGTTAAATTATCAAGTCCATAAACAGCAAAGGGTCCTTTTAATATCAGATATGAAAACTATTCAAAGCTATTTTAATCTATGCTCATTTAATAAAGGTTAAGTCTTATTATCCTCAATAGAGTTTAGCTTTAAACCTAAGAATAGTTTATACTTACTGCTAAATTTTACACTTTAATATGTTATTTTACAGATTTTGCAAATTTAAAAACTTATTTTCCTTCATTCTTACAAGGGGATTTCTTCTAGAATCATACAATGATTGTCCAAACTAAAGGATTTCTTGCCCTTGGACGACTTCAAAACAAAACGATCACAATATTCTGCCTGCATGTCAAAAAATAAGAGATTCTTATAATGAACACTAATTGCTGAGATGTCAAGCATACAGAATATCTTCTAATTAGACTTTGTATTGTAAATGAGATTTCCAGCACTTGAACCATCAGGATCCTTAAATCATCAGGTACTTTTATTGGTAAAAGCCAAGAGTAGCCTAGAATTAGAATAGAATTAAGCCTAGTCATGCTCCTTTCACTACTGGGATTCATGGCCGGGAACGCTGCAGTTACGGAAAAATTAATACATGAGAAGCAATACATCTTTGTTAGACTTTTATTGAATGCCGCTCACATATAACTGCATAATAGTCATGTAACAAAAGTAGCTGTAACAGACAAACACACAGGACTCGTGTATGCAACAATGACATTTCCTATGAAACAAGCACCATTCCATGATTCCCTTCTGTATTGTTTTCAGGGCTGATAAGCACTAATGAAGTGAACATTACAAATCAGTTTGAACTGAGAAGCAGCAAACAAGATGTACAGATGTGATATCCAGATGGCTTTGCTCCCTAGTTGAAAGAGAACAAAATACTGATGGCTAGGAGTTATGGCATGAAGTAGACTAGGAAAAAATTATGCAATGGTTTGTTTGATCTGTGAACAAAAGTTTCATGAAACACAGTGGTGTATAACATAAGTCTCTGCCAATTATTTTGCCAACTAAATTTTTTAATTTATTTTTTTATTTATCTTAAGTACCAGAATGGAAATTTTCATTTGAAGCTTTCTTTTTCTTTCTAACTAGGTTTAGGCTATAATGAAGGAACAGTGAAATGCAATTTTATAATGGTTACAAGTACAATGCTTAATTCTTTATAAACACTGCTGTTATTCTTGAAATAGTTGCATAATTTTAAAATTTAAAACCTTTATATATACTATTTAAACACAGACACACAGTTAATATAAATTTAAACATTTTTAACATTATTGTACCAAAAATAACTTGAGAAATGTATACTATTTCCAGACAGGACTGTGCAATTCACAATATTTTATCAATGGAAGAACTGGTAACAAGTCACTCCTCTTTCCTCAAGTATCTCTAAAATGCTAAGCCATGAAGAATGTTGTCTAGTACATGCGCAGTTTTTGAAGTTTTCTCAGTGCAAGTCCAAATTAATCTAGACACAATCCAAAGTAAATACGACACTGGAAAAACCAGAGTTCTCAAAATCAGGAAAGAAAACCCAGTGTTAGACTACTTTTTAAAAATTTTATTTTGAGAGCTCTAGAACTTTAGTAGATCTCTCCAACTCACTTCTTCAAGCACTTATATATGAGCTCAGATTTTTCTATTATTCAAGCTGGGCTGAAAAGAAAAAAAAAATGCCTTGGGAGTAAAGTTGCAGGGAAACCAGTTGTGCACAAGTACTTTCACAACTGGGGCAGTTCTATGCTCCACACACTGGGAATTGCCACATTCATTTTTCACTGGGCTCCACCAGTCTGATGTTACAGCTTCAATACGAAAATATGCCAACATAAAAATCTGCATCTCTGAACCTAATTGTATTTTTTTCCAAATGTATATAGCCAAAAGCTAACAACTGCTAATACTGAGTGCCTACAGGCATTCTGGGTAGAGTTATCCTAAAAACAGTTGGCCAATTGGCTCTGTTGTTAACATCTAAATATTATCTACCAAATCAGTTACCTCAAATAGAACCATACCAGATTTCCAGGTATGTAGCATAAAAACCTTGTATATGCCAACTCTGAAATCAATAGAGTTGAATTAGATACTGCATGCCTCCAGCTCACTGAGTACAGGATCACAGCAATTTGTTTTTAATAATATGCATTCTAACCCCAGGAAATATATTAGACAGGTAAAATTTCCAACAATTAAGTTTTTATTCTGATTTATATTTCCTCAAACATATTTTTATAGAAATAAATAAATGGGACAGTATCTATTTTTCTAATGGAACTTTTTGAAGCCCTAACCAAATACATACAATTTTAATTAGACGTTCGTTTCTATGTCTAAAAATGGATAGGAATGTCAAAACTGAAATGTTATAATAGAATTAATCTTTTATTAATGGAAAACATTCTAGTAATTAGATGAGATTCACTGACAGTGATGCTTATTAAATGAAGTAGTGCAAGTGTCAACCATTAAGAATTATTCAATTATTCATAGTATGAAAGTAGCAATGCAAACAAATATAACCTTTTAAAAGGCAATACACACAGCAGCACAGTATGATCTCTAACCTATTTATTGGCTTGTTTCTACCATCACATGCCCTTAGAGAAAACTCCAGTGATGTGGTTTTAAGGGCTACCATAGCTAGGCTGCTAAAGTATTGATGACTGTGAGATGGCAGCAAAGAGTCCGTTTCCTGTATCGTTTTGCTGCCATCTAGTGGTCAGCTGGATTTTTAAAGTCTAGATGTGGTAGCCCTTATTGATAAACATAGTAGTAACAGTGCTGAAATGGCTATTATTAAATTGTACTACATCTATGCATTAAAAAAGCAGTGACTTCTGCCACTGTCATCCCACTAAGCTACAACTTGCTATTTCCTCCTACAATAGAAAGGAACATCATAGCCTAATCTGGCCTTTGCTCAGTAATTGCACTGAAATTATGGCACAGATGAGCTCTGGCTATTGAGTTCCAGGTGATTTCACTAAGCCCTAATTTAAACTACTTAAAACAAATTGACTTAAATTGTGGGCTGGAATCTCTTCCAACCTTCTGCTAAAAAGCGATTCCCTTCCTATAAGTTACAATTAGGGCTAATGCACAAACAACCATTAAGTCGTGAGGCCTGTAAACGGCTTCTTGAAATATCTTCAGAAAGGCAAGTCTTTTATGCAGCCAAGCCTAATGCACAGGGCTCTCCTCTCACATAACTACAGTAGGCCTTCAGTGAAGGAGTTCCATTGTTGCCGATGACCATCATGCAGCAATTCTGGTGCGACTGCAGGTGCAAATGGTGAACAACTTTCAGGGTGACTTGAACATTACTTGAAAGTCCACTTTTTAAAACTAAAGTTTTTGCTCCTTTCAAGACTTTGCAAAAAGCCCTTAATCGTATGGGCAAGTGATTTCCCCGTCAATCCCAATTTATTTCAGTTATACATCTACATTAAATTAGATTCTAAACAAATCTCCAATTATTTTGTAACTTTCAGAAAAGAAAAGCTAGCAATATGCAAACTTAGTCCATGAGACTCTTTTACTCCTATATTATAACTGGAGAAAGCTTGGGATTTTATTATACAGCATGGCCAAACAATTACATGCTTCAAAGCAAGGGTGCCTTTACATTTATGTTAAATTAAAGTACCCTTCTCCACTGGGTACACATTAGATAAGAGACTTCCGATGATTCTGAATGAGCAGTGCAAGGATACCACATGGAGCATATAGGCCACTGAAAGCTAAACTTTAGCTCCAAATTAAATTCCGCCCTATTGTAGAAAAATAGAGGGGAAGATGTGTTTAAAGTTTTTATTTTGTTACAAGAAGGTAAGAAAGGGGAAGGAACAAATGTTAGAGGTATATTAACATTATTCATGGACAGAGCAGGAAGGTTTCCTCCCTCTTTCTCTCAAAATACTAGAATCTAGGGTCAGCTAAATGGTGGGACATTACAGCAAATAAAAAATAATTAATGCAGCATTGGGCTAATATATGGAATCTGCTACCATAAGGTATAATTTTGGCAAGTTTCTTTTGGGATTTGATAAATTCATCCAGGATTAAGGCTATTAATGGTTGCTAGCCATTCGAACCAGAACTTCCAATGACAGAGGAAATAGGCTTCTCTGGATCCCTTCCTAGGAGACACTGAACAAGAGGGAACTTCTGTATTCATGTCCTGTTTGGGGTGTGTGTGTGTGTAGTGACATTGCGGAAGACCATTTTATTTCAAGGAGTGTAGTGACATCTTTTAATTTCTCCTTCATATTAAGAAGATTCTAGAAGCTTAAGAGTTCATTCTGAGTCATGATGATGTCTATCTTGCTTGTTTTTCACTTCTGCTAACAGATAAAGAGAAGGAAGGAACCTTAACACAGCTGTAATACATCAGGGAGGACCCCAAGATTACTTAAATTGGCGCTTGCTAATCTGTACCTTTACCAGATTCTTGGTCTACATCTCAGGTGCTGTTAATTTGCATGATGAACAGATGTACCATCTAGCTAAGGTCAAGTCATGCAATCTTGGTACCATGTAAACAAGGTCATGAGGTTTTGGTAGCAGGTGTGGACAATCAACCTCTTGGCACATGGTCTGGCGCAAGATAGGGATAACAAACCCTGGTATTGCTCCTTGAGTTTGGAGCTTTGACACAGACCTGAAGCTGAGTGCTGTGTGAATTGGCCATCTTGGGGTCTCCCTACTGTTGTTCCACTGGGGGTCCCGACAGATGAATGGAGATTGGTTATCATCTTGCTTGGTATGCTATGCTTTTGTGTTTCTGTTTCATCTGCCTGCTAAAGTTAACAATAAAGCTTAAAATCTACTGGTGTGTTTATTGTCTCTGGATCCTAAAAGGACCAATTGCCCGATACTTGGTAATACAGGGGATTCTTATTTATATAAAATTAGTTACTGGGGAACAGAATATGGGACCATTGGTCTGATGCACTATGCATTGGTCTGATGCACTATGTTTCTAAGGCTCTTAAATGTAAAATATGGAAATACTTTAAATAGAAGCTATCATTCTAACAGATCTCTGAAATAAAACTCTGCTTCAGGCAAGATATGCAGAGTTTGTAACATATTGAAGTATAATTCTCTATACTTTTATTCTTGATATACTGAACATATTTTAAAATCATCATAATTTTAAAAATTTTGGTGTGATTCTCAAAAGATGAGCACTCACATACTCCTACAGTTGCCAAGGAATTATAGGCATAAATAATTTCTATCAGTAGGATTTTTAACAATAGGACGAGCATTGGTATTTGCATTCCAGACAAAGCTAGCAATTTTATATAGACAGATAACTACTTTTACAAATCATAGAGAACCTCAAGGATCACAGCAAGTGACCAAGCCTGGGTTTCACAGCTGAAGGGACAGTATTGACCATTTTCATTAGTCAATTCTGGAAGTCCTTTCCAAGGAGACCTGCAGAAAAACCAAGTGAACGTATCACCATCTGAATAACTGCATATTTATTACATTAAAAGAACATATCTTACATAAATACAAGATACCGTCAGAGCAGATTAGAGCTGGACAAACTAATTTTCCACCATATTTCTAATTATCTGCTTATAATTATTAACTTGTACTTATAACAGAAAGTGAAAAGTCCCACATAAAAGACAATAGAAGGGCTCTACATGCACAAGAGCAAATTTTACAGAGCACATAATACGGAATTCTGAGGGATATTCTTAGAACAGTTTGCAGCATTTCAGTCCTAGATGGAATAGGGACATGATTTGAAATGAAGAATACACGAGAGCAATGTGAAGACCCCAGACCTGAAATTAGCTCAACCAGTGGTTCTCACTTGTAGTTCAGAAACCACTGAGAGTTAAAGCATGTGTAAGGCATGAAAAAATGGCTTCTGTATTCTTATCAAAATCTGTGTTTATTTTTTGTCCTGTGCACTTTGGATGAGTCTTTTCCTATCTTATTTTTCCTTGTACTGCAAAAAGTCACTGGTGTAGGTACAAAAATATTTAAATTAATGACTAATATTGGGATCTTGTGGATGCCATTGAAGAGCGGAGAGACATGCATGCCATGGTCCCTGTGACTGCCACATTGCTGAGCCGTAGCTTATACAGTGGTTTCAAAAGCTTTCAGTGATGATGTAGAGATCCACATAAAGGAAAAGTTGAGAACTGCTGGTTTAAACTAGAATATAGGTTAAAGTAAATATAGATCTTAAATTAGCAAACAAAACATGGCTAAAAGAAGTTACAAAACATTAATAATTAAGATAATTTTGTAATACTTCGTTGCATATTCCTCTTTTTTTTTTTTTTAAAGGGATTTCATTTACGTTCATTGTCCTGGTAGAACACAGAAATCTGCTCAGCCAGTACACTGAGTTTCAAAATATGTAGCCCTCAGTCCAGCCATTAATGTGTGCAAGTTATTGCACTGAAATCCTAGACAGCAAAGGTATGGGATAAGAAATAGGGCTCTCTCACACTACCCAACCAATAATGTAGAACTGAGCATCCTAACCTAGTTTCCAGTCAGAAGGCAAGAACTTTCTAACTCGAGAATTTCTGTATCTAGAAAAACCATCTTCTGAAAAAGGTAGAAAGAGCACAGCTCAAGTTCTTCCTTTTTCCTAACCTGTCAAAACATTGACTTTCCTCATGAGTCTCAATTCAGAGAAACTCTCTGAAGGACAAACTCTATTAGGATATGAATAGAAAATCAGGACTGCATTAAGACCCTTGTAAGCCCTAAGCACATTTATTGTTGCAGTAATAATCCAGATGTTTATGGCTCAAAAGGTTTTCCCTGGATCTATATTCTTCAATAAGTTGCAGGGAATTTTATTTTATCCAAGAGCATAAGGTATCTTTTCAAGATAAGCATCTACTTTATTTCCACGTGTGACTGCAAGGTGGAATTTACTTCACTGATTCCCTAACTTCCTGTTAGGTGAGAGTTTATTGATATTGAACCTATTCTTCAACACCTGATTGGCTCTTGTATTTGAAGCAAACTATCAGACTTGGTTTTATTTGCAGTGCAAAAACTGAATTAAAGTCCAAAATTTAATTCACTTTTGCCTTTTACATGGTACAAGTTCAGTCAGCACTGAACTAAGACATTTATAATTGCAGTCAGTATATGCATAATTAAACAGTGATAATATCCTACGTACATTAAAATTAAATGCATTATTCAGGGAAAACCTTTTGAGCCATAAGCATCTGGATTATTACTGCAACAATAAGAGATATACAAACTTTGATTTTACTGTTGTTTTTCATATTTTCATATTTTTTGTTTAATTTGAGGAACATTTCATAGGCTCTATGTGCTATGTGCCTAATGAATCATACAGGCATGGAGAACATGTAGGAACTGTGATCTCTGCTGCTTGTTTGGTGCCATCTTTGTACCTTACCCACTCCTGGGTGCTCGTATGCATGGATATAATACAGTTTCTTGATTCTGCATTTAGATTGCTACTAAGAGTTCCCTCTAATATAAACATATTTTGAGTTGAGATATGAAAAATTACAAAAGCTGACAGTGGCACAGGATGCCTTCTGATTACTTGTAACTGAAAGAACCATATCAGTTCCTTTTAGAGGTAGGTAGGAATAGTCTGTAAAAGCTTTTTATCATTACAAGTTCCCTTATTATGTATACAAACTATATCTTGAAGATCTGCAGAACTTCTGTCTCTGTCCCTTTTTTATTTTTGCACCATACATATTCAGGCTGGGAGAGCTATTTTGCTATCAAAATATCAATATCAAAATGGATGTTCAACAGTAATAGTTCAGATTGTATAAATAAAAGGTACCTCTCAAGATGAACATAATGGCGAGAAAGAACATTCTTAATCAAAAACACAGTCTTTGCATAAATCTCTGGACCAATTAACTTGGAGAAGTATAGCTTGGCACGAAGGAAATATCCAATGGGCCAAAGCCATTCCTTAAAAAAAAATAAAAATAAAAAACAGAATTATGGATACAGCATATTAATAAGTAAATCCAAAATCAATTGATAAAGACTGCTAAAATATAACACTTACAGGTCCTTGATGGTAATTAAATCCTTTAGCCACATTATAATTGTCATTGTCTAAGGCATTATCGTAAACACCACAATAAACCATATCACTAGGAAAAAGATAAAAAAAAGGGGCAATTAATATTTCTGAAAAAGCCACATCAAGTTTTATGAAATTACTAAGGACAGAGATAATTAGGATGGCTTTTGCGATTCATTTTTGTAGGATTTTAGATTGATGTTTTTTATGTTAGTGAATCTTATTCTTGGTGGAGGGTATTTATTTATTCAGACACTATTCACTGCAACAGAATGTAAATGTCGTCAACATCACTTTATTTGCAATGTACTACCCTGACATTTTTATGGCATTATTTTTTAAAATGTTCATTTCCTATTAATGGATCTTACAAATTTCAGAATGTATCCTCTTATAAGGATCAAGATAATAATTATAGGTCGCTTTTTAACGAGATGGGCGGTGACAAATTTTATATATATATATAAATAAATAAATAATACATCAGACAGTTGAAGAAGGAAAAAGGGCATTGGAAAAATATCTGAAGGACAGTGAAGAAGATGAACTGAAGCTAATACACCACGAAGGCTTACTGAATACTGAAGAGACCAAACTGGCCTACAAGAAAGACCAAATGAAGAACAGAAAAGAGACACGCAAGGCAAAGTATTACATGGCCAGTACACAAAAAAAAACCTAGCAGGCAAATCAGATAACAACAAGAGCTGGCAATGGCTAAGAGCAGGAAAGTTGAAGAAAGAGACAGAGGGGCTAATCCTGGCTGCACAAGACCAAGCCTTAAGAACAAATGCATACAAAGCCAGAATTGAGAAGACAGCAACAGATAGCAAATGCCGCCTCTGCAAAGAAGCTAAAGAAACAGTGGATCTAGTTAGCTGCTACAAGAAGATTGCACAGACTGACTACAAACAACGGTATGACAAAGTAGCAAATGGTGCATTGGAATATCTGCAAGAAATACCATTTGCCTGCAAGCAAGAACTGGTGGGACCACGAAACAGACAATATAATAGAAAATGAAGAAGCTAATGGTCTGGGAGTTTAGAATTCAAACTGACAAGCATCTGCCACACAACACCCCAGACTTAACAACTGTTGATAAAAAGACAAAAAAGTCTGGATAGTGGACACTGCAATACCTGGAAACAGCAGAATAGAAGAGAAATAACTGGAGAAAATCACAAAATATAAAGACCTACAAATAGAAGTAGAACGACTATGGCAAAAGAAAGCAAAGATAGTACCAATAGTTATAGGTGCCTTAGGTGCAATCCCAGAATGTCTGGAGCACCACTTGAAGACCATCAGCATTGACAAAATCACCATCAGTCAATTGCAAAAGGCAGCTTTACTTGGAACAGCTTACATCTTGCGAAGATACCTTTAACACCATCAAACAACATATCTGCCTATGCCAGGTCTTTGGGAAGGACTCAATAGGTGGATAAAAATGCCAAATCCAGTCTAAACATTTGGCTGACTGTGTGACCAACCATAATAATAATAACAACAACAATATCTGAAGTACCACTTGAAGACCATCGGTATTGACAAAATCACCATCAGTCAAATGCAAAAGGCAACTTTACTTGGAACAGCTTACATCCCATGATACCTTTATCACCATCAAATAACAACATCTGCTTATCCCAGGACCTTGGGAAGGATTCGATAGGTGGATAAAAATGCCAAATCCAGTCTAAACATCTGGCTGGCTGGGTGACCAACATTAATAATAAAAAATACTGCTTGACTCCCAGTAAATCCATTTGGCAATATCTCAGACTAGACAACAGGACAGAGAGGAAACTAGCATAAAAAAGAATAGCTGTCAGCTAGGACCCAGTTGTTTCCTTTGTAAAATCAATCTCATCACTATCAAAGAACAACTTTCAGGTCTAGACCTCTGACCATTAGTAAGGCCAAATCTATCTTCAAAAACATATAATTCACACTATATAATTTCTTTAAACTATAATGATGGAACTGGAAAATAAGTACACTGGCAGACTTACTATCAAGTGTTTATAAAATTTAGCTCCTATTTACAGTGATAGACTTATTCATTTACACTAGATAATCCTTGTTATGCAACTATGTCTCCATTATACTTACTCTGGGTCTAAAGTTTTCATGCCAAGTGGACCAAGTAATTTTTGCTCTAACATTTCAAGTGCTTTCCAAGCATGCTCAGGAGAGAACAATTCAGGTGCCTTGATTTTTAAAAAAGGAGAAAAATATATCACACATAAGCAACAGAAGAATACTGAAAAATTAAATATAAAAAATATATTTTGCAGTGGTCCTATTTTAGTCCCCATAAAACTGTCATGAAGTTATATCCCATGTTAAAAATAGCTTAACATTTATTTCAAGAACTTATTTATTGAAGAGCATGATCCAGAAATGTTCCCTGCTTTGTCTGTAGTTCCATCTTCTCCAGTGTGAGAATATCTGGAGACTTTATATCCCAAGGGCTGCATTATGTACTGTTGTATCCAATTGAAATTAGTTACAACAACATGACAGCTGTACAAGAAACAGTTATGATCACAAGAATGCACACAGCTAATTACTAAATGTTAGACAGGGTGTGCTGAGGCAAAGGACATAGTGCTTAAGAATGTATAAAAATAGACAATTACAAGGTTAAGAACTATTCAAGACATTCATTCCTCCAGAAAAACATTGAATTGAATAGGAAGGCAGGATACAAATTGAGTACATTTTTCATGGTAAATGTAAATAAACATCAGCTGACTTGAAGAGAATGAGGGGTAAATCCATAAATATGGTTCAGTGACCCCCTCCTAATTCATATTTCATTCATTAGTACAGAAGCAGCTTGTAAAATATTCATATAGAACACTGAATTATGTAACACAAATTTATATTACTACCAAAATGAGAAAAGGAAGAAAAAGCTATTTAAATGGTAGGGTATATTTTATATATTTATAATATTTTAATTTTTCCATTTGGACTTTAAGCTAAAGTGCTTGGTTAACAGAGTTCAAATTGTTAAAAAAAAGACACTTGATAATAAACAATACGTTAAATCAATACCATAAATTACACATCAAATTAAGATATGAACTCTAAAACTTAAATTTTGGATGTGGCACAAGTCCATGTATAAGATTGTATTCCAAGAAAGGTTTCCAATTAGAGTTAGATTCTATGTCAGATTTACTTTTTAAATACAACGTTATTCTAGATATCAAGGCATACTCCCACAATTTAGTTCGCCATTATTTGAACAGAGTTTTTTTTCCAATAAAAGGAATATAGATTCTGCAGCTGTAAACATACACAATGCCAATTTGGTGCATTTGAAGGGATACATGGTTTAATAAGAATATCTCAGGTTGCAATCAGATTACAACTTTCAGAATTTGTTCCATTCTACAATGAATCATTTTCCAGCGTTATTGAGCTTTATAGCATTGCCACTGCATTTCAGAAAAGGATCCAACTGTTTGCTATATTTCCAATATTTTTCAGAAAAAGAATTATTCATTTTAGAAATCCAGACTAGAGTGAAATACCAATGGTAAACATACCAATTTTCTTTGAGCATAACATTTGAAGTAAATTTAATATTCTTTTTCCACTGCACTGTTACATCTCTATAAATGTATTCAAATTCTACATCCACTTATTTACACAATGTTTGATTTGTTTGGATTCTGAGACATATTTCACTAATTTATAAGTTACATCTAACAAATGTTCAATATTTCATGTTATGACTTTCCAAACTGAACTTCTTAATGTTCCCCCTTGTTTCCATAATTATTTTATTGCTATGTTCCTTATTTGAAGATATGGAAACCAAGTCAGTGCAGAAGAGTATTGTATAGTAAGCGACTCAAGAGACTTTCTCCTGATAACAATAAAATCTTGCAGTTTAAACACGCTATTGCCTCTTCACTGAGGAAATTTCTTAGTATCTTCATATTTGTAAAACTAGACATTTAATAATAAGGCAAGAGGGGAGAAATCTGCATTATTCTTTTCCTGTAATTACCCTAAACATTCAGTAGATTATTTAATATTGCATGACCTCTTTTAAATTGTTTATTTCTGTAAGTATCAACTCACATATACCTGTGCAACCCCCCTGGGAGACCTGCCTTTTCCATGGAGCTAATGAAACCATAGGGAAATATAATCCATTCTGAAACCCATGTTAAATAGCTAGCATGATAATACAGTCTGAAATTTGGAACAGCTAAACCAGTTGTTCTCTTTAATCCTACAAGTTCTTGAATTTAATCCTTGGTCTTTTATCGGACCATACATGATTTATTACCCGTCTAAGCCAGTCATTTAATGCCCTATTCTCAATAAAGACTGGAATAATTTGGAAAAAGGAAATTCAGTCTTGCTATGATATTCATTTTAACAGCTGTGATTCTTCCTAACCAAGACAAATTTTATTTTTTCCATCTAAGAGTATACATCATTGTATTTCCAGGTTGGTAAATAATTATTCTTTCTTTAACCTGTTTCCTTTCTTTCTTCAACCTGTTTCCAGGTTGGTAAATAATTATTCTTAAATAAATCTGTTTTTGTCCAGAAAATTTGACCTTTTAGTAATACTAAAGTCTGTTATTTGGTATGCACATTGCTTTTCATCCTCTGCTAAATTCCATGCCAACATTTGAGTTTTCTCTACTGATTCAATAATCTGACACCAAATCATACTATTTATATGTTCCATCAATGTTGTTAAGGATTCTCTAGGTTGAGCAATTGTAAGTACAATGTCATCCACAAATAATTTCAATTTATGTACTTGTGTAGTTAATTTGAATCCTAAAATTCTGTTTTTTTTATGTATTTGAATTGCCAGTGGTTCTAGTGCTAAGAAAATCTCACTGCAGTTAAGAAGAGACAGAACTTCCATCTCCCAGCAAACTGCCATCTTTATATTAACCTATTTTTATATTGAAATGTATTTAAAATTACTAACAAATGTTAAAAACATGCACAAAAATTACATAATTTTTTTTAACACAATACGCACCACAACCATTGCTATAGGAAAATTTGGCCTTAGTTGATAGTCACACCAAGGACTTGATGCTCCATAACTGTCTTTGTATATGCCCCGCTTATGAACCAGAGTTGGATGGGTCTCATTGGGATCATTTGGGTTTTCAGAGACAAAGAACAGCTTTTCGAAATGTGCTTGGATTTTTCTGTTCCACTGGTCATAAGTAATGGTCTCGTCTTTCCCTGGAAAAAAAATATTGGTTTTGTGCAAATGATTGATACAAGTAAAAAGGATCATTAAGGCACATCCTGGTACAAAATAGCTATGCTGTTGTTATAAAGGTGATGCAACCACAAATACATTATTCACACTGATCCTCAATCTAATATTCTCCAGATTCAGTGTCGCCACCCATCATTCTGAGCTGGCACATCTATTTCCATGGTGGAACTGAAGCCCAATTCATCTGGAGGGCCCATTAATTATAAAAATGTTATTTTTATCTAAACAAATATTTTAGACGATGGTTGGATGGTTCTAGACTTGGCTTTGTCATCTTACTGGACAGAACTTAGGCATACTGCAAAGGCAAAGCTTCCATGTGCACCAGCATGGAAGCGGCAAAGAAACGGCTGATGGGAAACAGAACTTTGGGTTGCAGGTATATTGGTGTGGATGGAATAAGATGGATGAGGAAACCATATTTTTGAATAACAATACTTTCTCTATATGTGGTAGAGTTCTCTTCCTCTTCCTCTGCAAGCATCCTACTAAGGCAAGTTTAGGAGTGGAGACTTGCCCTGCTCTTATTGAGACTATGGCAGGTACATCTCTTCCCTCTTCGAGTCTCTGGCCACAGGTTTTCAGGACCATTTGTTTTTTGGCAGCAGGAGAGTCTTTCACTGTACAAAAAAGTCATTTCTCCCATTTCTCTTGCCAACCCCACCAGATCCCAGGCTGCTAGGGCTAGGAGGGAGGCAAGAGAAGTTGTGCATGTGGCTTTGTAGCTGTCTCCCCACCAGAGTGAAGTGCTTGATAGGTTCCCCTGAATGGGCACACTTTTTGGCTGTCTTACATTAGACTGTTGGACGTGTGTCCAGGAGAAGGAATTTTACTGCAGGGGAGGCGCTATAAAGAGCTACATGTATCTTGTTTCCCTTTCTCCGCAGGAAGGAAAACAGTTCTTCAGCCATGACACTTCTGCATTATTCCCTGTTTTCCTTCCCATGGGGGGGAGCAGCTCTATAACCAGCCTGTCCACCATGGTTAAGCACTGCCCTTCCACCCCACCCCCACGGATCAGGTGCTCTCTTGCCTTCTTCATTTGGAGGGTGCTTTTCACAGAAGTGTAATGGGCTTACAGAAGACCACTGGGTACATATCAATCCTGCTCCCTCATATGGAGGGGTTGCACCTAATTAATGTGGGGGTGGGGGGTGGGGCAGAGTTGCTTCACTGCAGGAGATGCCAGGTGAATAGTCACTTTTCCCTGCTTCCCTTCCCTAAATCAGAATTTCATTCTTGCTTATCTGGATTTATCTTCTTTTTTTATTTTTGATTAGCTATTATTGCTGTACTTGGGGGAGCTGAATGTCAACAAAAGCATTCTGTTCTGGCTCTATCAATAGAGGTTGCCTAACAATCTATGCCTGTATTTGTCTTCTTTGCCTAATTTCTTCTCAGGAATTAACAGGCTACTTGGGGATAAGGGAAAGAGCATTTTTCTATTGTGTATGGAGACAGTAAGAAATAGCTGTATAAGATTATTTCTTATCTTCTCCATAAATCATCACAAATGAAAGCTTAGGGAAGTGGGGAGGAGGAGAAATCCTCAGAATTTCTGCTGCAGCAAACAGCTTGTGTGTGCCTCAGGAACAAGCAGAATCCAAATTAAAATAAGAGCATGCAAAGAGGTATATTCAGCTGAACTGCAACAGATCTCCAGGAAACTCACCCACATGGTAATATGGAAACAATGAAGTTCCCTATTCTAGAAATGAAAACAGGGTGGAAAAGAATGAAAAAATGATTCTAGAAGTGCTTTGCTTAACCCGATGCCACCCCAAATGTACTGGGACTGTAACTCCCTCCATTGTGCTGTAATCCTAGTACAAATGGTGGGTATCAGAATGAAGAAAAACAATTCAAGAACCATGGATAAATGTGAACACTGCAAGCCGAATGCAACATTTTAAAGAAAAATTCAAACCCAAGTGAGCTTATTTAATTACACCATATATATTTTTCCTTCGTTCTACAATGGAACCAGCTAGCTAATCATATAGACTATTCCCATTTAATCTTCAAAACAATCCCACTTAACATTATTTGAGATATTCATTGCTCTTCCATCCTAAGTCAGCCAATGCATTTCTTGATTTAGGAAGAATGGAAACCAGCTGTCTCCTGTTGGAAGTCCTATCCTTTCTGTTGCTTTTTGAGTGTGTTACTCAAAAAAATCTAGCATGAAACATTTTGGGCATTTCATTACTATTGTTTTTTTCTACTTCCATTATACACTGGAAATATATTTGCTTACCATGTCTTTTCACAGTAACTCCAGGATATGGAAATATCTTCTTCTTGGACAATTCCAGTAACCAGCGAACTGTTGATTTGCACAGACCAACAATTTCCACAGCAGAACCATCTCTAAAAGGGACAGTTACAGAAGAAAAGTAAGCTGCACTTACACTACCAAATAAAGTTTTGGTTACTATATTTAGGATTTTCATAGACTTCTTAGGATGTACATTATTAATTCAGAGGACAGCTGTGGATTCATGTAAATTTAAAGTCACAAGTTTTTCAGACTTGTACCAGCTTGTCCATATTAGGTTAAACCAAGAGTGTGTAACTTCTACCAGCTCAAGGGTTTCAAATCCTCTTGCACAACATGTTGAGAGCTACACTCCAAAATTAGACAGGGACAGGACTGGAAGGACCATTTACTTACATATCTACATGCACATACATATAACATTGATTAATTTTTACTTTCATATACCCATATGATAGTTTGGTTCTCTCACTATATATACATAGACTCTCCTATATTTCTGTGGCAAAACAAGCAAACAGAAAGTAGCTGCTGGCAAGTAAACAGTGCTACACAGTCTCTGGACTGTCAATGGTGATCTTATTTTAGTCTCTGATTTTAGCAAGAAGAGGAGGAAGTGAGCCTGCACTCTGATATTGTGGTTTTCTCTCTGAACAACTAGAAGAGTTTGGAACAACTCTGCTTCCTGTTTCAAAAAAAAAAGAGGAAAAAGGTACAGCTCATCATTAGCCGAAGGAGCTATCTATGCCACAGCCACCTCTACTAATGGGGGAAAAAATCACTGCTTTTTTTTTTCTTTTGGAATGGAGGAGGAGATGGGGACAATGCAGGAAGACTGAAGGAGAAAAGTTAGACTAGGAGACTAGAGAAAGCAGACAAGCTGGGAAGGATCAGGCAGAGGTGGGGAAGGAACTGAAAAAAGCAAGAGAGAGGAATAGAAAAAAGCAGGGCTAGAAAGGCAGGAACTGAAGAAGCAGAAATAGTCTGCACCCAATCTCTGACTAGCTTCCATTTGGCACAAAGGCTGCATTTTTTGCACTCCTGTCCTCACCTATGGTTTAGCTTCAGGTAGAAATCAGGCCTTAGCAAGTCTAGTAATCTTTCATTTGAATCAGATCTGGGATTGCATATTGAATTCATGTGTAAATCTAGTGTTTGTAAGTCAAAATCCCCAAATGGGTAAATCATAGATGCCCATTTCATATGAGGCCAACCTTGCCATTTAGCTTAGCGAAACACAGGTAAAGTTTAAGGGTGATGGTGCTGCTAGATGTTTAATGCAAAGAGCATGGTTTAAAGTAATTTTTCATAAAATAGAATTCTTTCATAAAAAGAATTCCTGCCTAGAATTGACTGCGTGTTTATAAGCCTTTGCATACATTTTATATACACATCTATCTGAATTGAACGTTAATATGAGGGAAAACTAGCAATGTACAGGGTTTTCATGTATTTAATTTAGCCAGTTTGATTTTCCACTGAACTAGCATTCTTATAATAAGGTTTTGAAAATAATTGTTTTTTTTAAAATTAAAAAAATTAGGTCACAGCAATATTTTTCCACGGATTTCTAATCAAACAATAGACACATTCAGTTCTTTAATATGCTTAAACATGATAGATAGATAGATAGATAGATAGATAGATAGATAGATAGATAGATGCAATAAGTATTTATACAGTACCTTGGAGTTGCTGGAATTCCTTTGTTGCGAGCTCTGTCACTCTCTCCCATCTTATCCATCCAGGTACCACAATTAAAACGGTTCCCTCCGAAGACAAAGCCGGTTTCCGTGTCCACTCCTGCAGTCACGTTAAAGCCTACCAAGCACAAATGTCAGCTTGTGTTCCAAAAAAGCCACATGAAAAAGATGGTACCCAATATACATCATCTCAGAGCAGACTAGGGTTTTTACATCAGCTCAATTTACATTGGCCGACGACGCAGCCATATGGATGCTGTATTTTAAGTCATGGAAAAATATATCTTTAAGGGGATTTAAAGAAAGTCTCATTTCATTTCAAGAACTTTTAGGAAGTCAGGAAATAAACATAAACCTCCATTAAAAAATAGTCAGAGAATGGTGTACCTTCCTCTCTCATATTTCGATCTATTTGTGGGCCAGCGTTCCTCTCTTGGAACTGTATGCCTTGTGCATGCTTTTGCATTGCCTCCTGTATCACTTCATGCAGTGGTTGATCCTGGGTTTTGGTAGTTTAAACACAGGGGAGGAAAGAAAAGAAAGGAAAAAAACCTCAATTAAAAAACAAACATAACAAGAAACATAAAGCTTGCAATGGAATCCTTACCTATACCTACTGAGAAACCAGTCCAATGGGATTCACTCTCACGAGAATGTGTGTTAGATTTATGTCCTGGGTTTCCTCCAGATGATTAAGACGATTACATGAAATTCTTCTTATCCCTGGGAAACTATTTTATGAGATAGGTTGGGCTAATAAAGAATGACAGACCCAAAGTCTCGTAGGAAGTGGGTGGATTTGCCTGAAAATGGACTTGAATCTGAATACCCTAATCCTAATCCAGGGTTTCTCAAACTTGGCAACTTTAAGATGGGTGGACTTCAACTCTCTGAATTCCCCAGCCAGCCTTGCTGGCTGGGGAATTCTGGGAGTTGAAGTCCACCCATCTTAAAGTTGCCAAGTTTGAGAAACACTGTCCTAATCCAACACTTTAACCGCTGCACTATGTGATACCAAATGTCAGTTTAAGGTGCTGAAGACAGATCTATTCAGCATTCCTCCTTCTGAAGCAGGTCAAACCTAAGCACTAAATGTAACACATACAATTCTTTTTTTAAATTACATCTCCTTTTAACATTTGTCCTTTAACAAGTATGATCACAACAATAAGACTACTAGACAATGAAAGTAATAGTGTAAATTTGGGGTTCTTTGGGCAAGTGTTTACATTTTACTTAAACTGCAGAACAAGAGTTTCATGGAGAATTTCCCTTCCAACCATTGCTTGGGACAAGATCTTTTTAGCTTATCAGAGGCCACTAAATTAAATAATCCAAGGCTGCTCTTTGTATTCATAATGGCATCAGGCAGTATTGGGCATCACACAAAGCCACAGCAAAGGGATGTCAACAGATCCATCTACCTCAACAATAATCTGCCATGAGCTAAAGTCAGTTACCAAACTGGAAGATTCCTTTCCCAAACTAACATATTTATGAAACATTCAAACAACTGAGCTGAGCTAAAAGAGAGAAGTTATAATTACCATTTTGCCTGCTGGCTGAGGTAGAGAATCATCAGTAGGATACATTCTAGATACCGGACAGTTGAGAATGTCTGTGCCATTTGGAACAGTTTTACAATAATCTTGTATACACTGAAGCCACCACCATACAGCATCACGACAATTGAACCTGGCATGAGTACCTTGGCCAAGCAAGTTGGGAATTAGACCATGCCTTAGGGTGCCAGCAAATGCTAATATTATGTTCCTGAAACCAGATAGATAGAGAAGGGAGTGAATATGAAATGGCATGCTTTCAAGTTCTCCATTATAGTTAATTAAAAATATGTGAACAGTGTTTGGAATATGTAAGATTCTGTCCCAGGATGTAAAGGACAGAAAATAATTTTCTTCTACTGATTAACTTTTAGTACAATAGTTCTGAGACTTTATTGCTCTTAGGGCAAGGGTTCTATTAACTAAACTGCTATTCTGACATAATGTATTACAAAATAGACAAAGATCAGCTATTAAAGGCTTATATCCGGGGTGGACAACTTATGAGCTGCATGGTGCTTGCGGTCAGCTGAGCAATTTAAAAAAAAATTAAAGAAAGCCTTGCAAAAGTAGTACCTTTATTTATTTATTTATTTATTCAACTTGTATGCCGCCCATCTCCCCCAACGGGTGACTCTTTAGCACTCCTTACAATCACCCAAACCTTTCAAAATAGGTCTATTTTCTCCATTTTGTGGGAGCTTTGAGGAGAAAAAGGGGCGCTAAAGCCTTGGCAAGGCCTAAGTCACCCATTAATCTTCCCTAGCTGAAACAGTGGGTCTGACATTTTCATTCTTGTCTACTCCAGTTATATCAGGATAATACCACCCAACCTCCCTATGGCTCCCACAGAGGACAGAATGAGGGAGTGTGGCCCCTAGGTCAAAAAAGTTGCCCACCCCAACTTATATAGACTAATATTCAGTCTTGCATGGATTAAATCATCCTGTTTGGTAAGAGCTTTCAAGAGGATTTCCTGAAAGGCACCTGGCAAGGATTAGGGAGGGTTACAAAAGCCGCAAACAAACAAATAATTCCATCCTCTCTATTTGGAAAGTATTAACAAAAATATAAGCACATAAATATTACTTTAAGTGACTAGAACCTTAATTATTCCAAGACAATATAAAATGTCTACTCTTATTTCTGGTTGGTATAAATACATATACTTAGTTATGTCAGCCAGGTATTATTGATATTGTAACTATTTTACCTTGCTTCCAAGTAGCGTCCAGTAACTAACAACAGCCCTCTCAATGCAATAAAGGTATCTCTTCCCCAGCATCGGAAAATGCCAGATGAGAAATGAGGTAAACCTGAGGAGTGAGAGATAAAGCAGATGTAAAGCTTTAGAATTTAATAGCTCTCTACCTTTCAAAAAGAGCTTACTTCATATTTATGGTTGAGCCGTACTCTGTTCCATTCTGTCCAAGTAACTCAATTTGGATGACGTCCATCTGCACAAACTCATCCTAATTTATCAACAAAACAAAGATTGGGACCTTCCCTACACTCATTAGTTAGCAAGACTTACATAAGGGATAAGATAAACCTTTTGTTTCTCTGCTTGATAACACTCACTTGGAACCAATGAGTTCAAAAAAGATACGAACTTTTGGGGGAAACGTCCTATAATATACAGAGGAAACACTGGGTCTTTATATGTTAATATATGAACACATTATTCTCTTAGTAAGAAAATATGAACATTTTTTTTTACCTTTTTTGTACTTGTATCTGACTGCAGTATTACAAATCAGCTCTGTAACACTGCTCTGTCATGCTCTATCTGAATAACAATTTCTTGTGGTTCTTGTTTGCCACTAGAGCACTAAATTTGACATTTGAGATCACTAATTCCAATATCTACAAATTTACTTATATTTTCTTTTAGCACAGCTCATATGTACTGTAACCCTTTGTATTTGTAGACTAGTCCAACCCAACGAAAAATGCAGAATATATAATTAGTAGAAGGTGTCTAATAATGCATGACTACATAACTACTTCATTTCAAACTACCACTTGTAAACTATACACTTTTAGGTGCCCCAGAACAATTATTGGAATTTTAATATTATAATTATCTGGTGAAGCATTGAAGGTTATGTGCATGTTTGATCTTCTGTGAAAATTGGAGAATAATTTTTTTTAGAATACCTCGAAGAAATCAAGGCACTGATTACGTGTAAAAGAAGCTTACCTCTAACTCTTATTATTTATACTTTTGGTAGAAATATGCTTCAGCTTCATAGCATTTTAGCATCAATATAAATTTAACTACCAAATACAAAGGCAAAGAATGTCAGTAGGAACTGGTTTACATAAACTAATTTATCCAACCTTGTGGTCATGAAAGATGTTGTGCAAAGGGACAAAATGTTATCAAATGAGATTGACTAGGAACCAGACATTAGGATAATGGAATTCGAGAAAACAGGAATTGTTCTGAGAAACAGCTAATAAAAGAAGGTTCTGAACCAACAAAGTGTGACCGTGGAACCAGTTTTTGTTAAAAGAAGCTGTCCCACCATAGGGTCTATAATTACTATTGACAACAATGATGATTATGTAGTGGATACATCACAATACAGTGGAACCTCGGTTCACGAATTTAATTCGTTCCGCGACTCTGGTCACGACCCGAAATGGTCGCGACTGGAATCAAATTTTCCCATAAGGTTCAATGTAAATACAGTTAATCCGTTCTGACCCCAAATTTGGTCGCCAACCGATTTCTGGTCACGACCCAAGTCAAATTTCCCCATAAGGTTCAATGTAAATACGGTTAATCCGTTCTGAACCATGTTTTTTTTTTTTTAAAACCGCAAAAATATGACACAAAGTACAGTATGAAGAGAGAGAAAGCTAACCTTGCTCAGGAGGGAAAATGGCCGTGCTTCCTGCTTGGAGGGACAGTCCCCTCCCTACAGGAAGTCGCGACCACATGACACGGGAGGGAAAATGGCCGTGCTTCCTGCTTGGAGGGAGAGTCCCCTCCCTACAGGAAGTCACAACCACGTGACACGGGAGGGAAAATGGCCACGCTTCCTGCTTGGAGGGAGAGTCCCCTCCCTACAGGAAGTCACGACCATGTGACATGGGAGGGAAAATGGCCGCAGATCCTGTTCGTCACCCGATCCGGCGTTTGCGACCGGAGGTAAATTTTTGCGGCCTGAGCTGGTCGTGACCCGAATTGTTCGTGAACAGATGCGTTTGTGAACCGAGGTTCCACTGTACTTATTTTAGAATTTCTTCAGAGATCTAAGACCCTCCCCCCCCCCCAATGTTATCCCTTAACTTTGAGTAGGAGTCAGAAAAACGTTGAGCATAGTTTCAGGAATTAACTCAAGGGATATAACCATTACTACCCACTCAGGTTTAACTAGATTTATACTACTTTGATCCTCCTGCCTTCCTCACCCCAAGTCTCCAAGGTTCATGAATCCTTTACACCATAAACTGCTTCCCATCTACTTAGCAGAGATTCAAAATATGCACAATATTTTTTAAAGGCAGTCTCTTTCACGAACCAGAGACCATGCTTACCAGCTGCTAAAGAAACACAGCACTGTTCTTTTTCTCTTGTAATTTCATTCAGCCTGTAAGGGACATCCTTTAAGGCAGGAGACAGAGATGGCAAAGATGGATATTTTCCTATTCCACACATCTGGACTGAGCCCAAGGAAAGATGTTTAACAAATGTTGATCCATTCTGAACAAAGCTGTAATTAAAGTGACACTATTTCAAGTCCATAAATTTTCAGATGCCAAGGTAGCACAAAAGCACTCAAGATACAACAATAAAAGTACAAAGATAAAATATAATAGAAAAATCAATATAATTGAAAACAAAATCAGTATCACTAGAATTACACTGAAACTTCAATTTTCTGGACTGTGATGCAATGGACCATATTTCCATTGTGATTTACACTGCTTGTATAATCATGTCAAATTCTATCATCTGCATTAATCTATATAATTTGCATAATGTTGTAATGTATGCATGACTGCATGATGACGTTATCAGAAAAAAGACACAAATATACCTGAAGGCCTTTTCTATGTCATGGAAAATGTATAAAGATATTTCCAGTTAGTCCATTAAAACAACTTTGTACTGTAATTAACTAGAACCTTGGCAAAAACAGTGTATTTTTGCCAATTTCCTAAATGCTGGAACAGTGGGAGCCAAACACACTTCCTTGGGGAGAGCATCCAATAACCACACCTCCTGTGTACAAGATAGCTAAACCTCTGGCAATGGGTGGGGGGAACTTCAAAAGATCCTATCCTTTTATTTAACTGGGCAGACTCATACTGGGTGAGACAGTCCCTCAGATAATCAGGCTAATTTAGGGCTTTAAAAGCCAACACGGACATTTTAAATTGTGCCCGACAACCAGTAAAATTCTTTCAGTACAAACAGCATGTTATATTTGTACCTTCCACTGATTAACAGTCTGGTCACTGCATTTTGCACAAACAGCGATTTCCAGCCACTTCTTAAGGGCATCCCCACATTGAGTATTGTGCCGTAGTCAAGACAGATTGTAAACAAAGCATGGAAAACTGCCAAGGCTGACCAGCTCAGGATCATAGCTGATGCACTAACCGTAGTTGTGCAAACATGCTCTTCCCACAGCCATTAACTACTAGTGACAGCTGAAGATGGGGAGGCCTGAACCAGGAGTTCCCAGTCTCGAGAGGACTAATATGTAAAAATATCTCAGCCTCCTAAGACCATCAAGAGACTTACCAGGTATCCATTAAGTTGGAAGAGCTGAGGAAAAAGCCTAGGTTTAAACCTTAAAAAACTTCAGTGGGCAACCACAATTTATGTTTGTGGCTTTATTCTTATCTGCAATGCAGCTTTTAACTTATCCAAGTCACATCTGGGAGTCTTCTGCCAAGTCTAGCTAAGAGTAGAATTAAGAATTAAGTGCCTGGATACCTGACTGATTGCTGAGCCCAGGTGAAGCCTGACAGCTAGGGCTCAAGAAACAACCCCCAATTTGTGAACCTACTCTTTCTAGAAGAATGCAATTTTATCCAAAATAGTTCCTGAATCCAACAGTAATCCAGGGTTGTCTGGATTTAATTTCAGTTTGTTCCCCCTCATCCAACCCATTATCAAGATTAAGACAACATTTAAGGGTGCTGACTGCTTTCATCTAGATGTTGAACAGCACTGGTGACAAGATAAACTTTGAAGGGAACCACAAGTCAACAAACAGTAGTCCCCAAGAAGCACCTTCATCAGATGTTCCAACAGGAAAGACAGGGACCACCGCAAATAGTGTCCCACAGATCCAACCCTTCCAGACAGTCCAGAAGGATAACATGGTCACTGGTGTCATGGACATTATATGGTCTTGAAAAAAACTCATTAATTATGAACAGTATACTGTCAGTTCACTGATTACAGCATCAAATAAAAGATGTGTGAATGAGCTATCACTTATTAGTCACCACACATAAAACTGATATTCTACGTCAACTTAAACACATTATGTTTCAGTGAGGATACTTTGCATATACATTTGACTAAGCATTATCAAGCAGAAATTAAGAGATGTCTTGCTATGAACAGACATGTGTGGATTTGTTCTACTATTTTACTTTAATTAATATAAAGTAGAAGATACAGGAAATGATTTTTGAATACAGTCAAGATTACACCAGTGGGCCATAAGTCACCCTGTGCTTTTTAAGAAAAACAAATCAAACATTCAGAAGTGTATACCACTCTTTGTGCCTGACACAACCCAGCAGTATCATGTTCCAGCTTTCTATAGCTGTACTAGTAAAAACATACCTGGACATCTGTTTCCAAACCAAGTCAAGAAGTGTAGTATATGCACCCACTAATATGGCATCAAAATAACATGGAATGAGATAACGAGGGACCCGCTTCAAGTAGACAAACATTGCTTTCAGCCACTTCCCAACCTAATATTTGAAGGAAACAAACTGTAGTACTAAATTTAAAGTTGCTATTATTAATAACAGGTACTGAAAGTTACTTTAATTCATATTAAGTCATTATGCAAAGTTTCCCAAATAATTTATAAGTTTTCAAGTTTATAAGGAGAGTTCATCAAGTAAGTTAACACATAACAAATGAATATCTACATACAAGGAGAATTATCTTTAGAAAACTTAACTTACATCAGAGCAAACTCCAGCATGGGAAATTAAGCGATTGCTCACATAGTCAATCATCCAATCTCCGGCTCTCAAATTACCGCAGAAAGGATGGCCCAAGTCATTATTTGGTCGTATTTCTGCCATCACTGACATTATTCCTGAGGATCCACAGAAACATGGTTTTACATTACAGGTCATGAAACTATGACAGGCATCATGTTATCTATCTATCTATCTATCTATCTATCTATCTATCTATCTATCTATCTATCTATCTTTATATGCCTTAAATCATACTGAGATCTCAAGAATAAAAACAAAACAGCTTTGACATTTGTATGTTTCTGAAAAAAACGAATATCTAAATTTAGTTAAAAGAAAAATAAATTAGGAAGTTTATATAGATTCTAAAAGAAACACCCCTCTTTGTTTTTAGCACACACTCCAACTGTGTATTAAAAGTATAATATGCTGCCTATTACCCACTTCAGCCAGCCAGAAACCCATATAAAAATCTTAACTTCTTCTAAGGCTCAGGTTTGAAAATATTCTGCAAATTAGGCTATAGGAAGACGTGACAACAAAAAAGGCCATGGTTTTTATGTCTGAATCTTACTAGCTTATAATTTTGATTTATGAGAACCTGTCAAACAAGGATATCAAATCAGTTTGAAGTTATTTTGAATACTGAAACTTTAAGTTTTCAAAAGTTTAGTTTGAAAAGTTTAAATAATCAATAATATATCATTCTCAATGGAACAACTAGGGTTTGTGTGTGTGTACTAGATGGTAGCCCACTAACTTTGGTTAATGGTCTAGTGTTTTTCTGTTCTACTAACTTCTACAGATCCTAGAAACAGAAAACTAAAACAGGATGGAAGTATTATTAAGTACTGATCAAACTAGATTGCATGGAAATTAAGTTCTATTTTGCTTATAGCAGGCATATGTCACATGAGGTCACCAAGTCATTTTTTGACTCTGAACCTCTGATCCAGATTTTTTAAAGTTTCTGCTATTTTGAGATGGAAATACTCAAGAACTGTAGCACAGGCTTTAAAGTAGGCATAATGCAGTTTAAAAAACATTGGAAAACCCCAAACTCCCCCCCACCACATAAAAAGAGGGAAAAATATCAGAGAGGTTCCTGGCCCTGCTCATCCAAAAGAGTGTTAAGTGTGGACCTTGGCTAAGAATAAAAGCATACAGAAGATTAAAGGTTGAAATGGAATAAAGATATATCAATTATCAATTAGTTTGAGACAAAAAACGCAAACAGATTTTTACCCTGAAGGCCTGCATATTTAAGAGGTGTCCAGTTTGGTATGTCATAACATCCTCCACCATCCTCTTGTTCTTCTGCATCACAACGATATAGTACTTGATTTAGGTCTGCCAATGTTAATTTTGATGCAATACTGAGAAAGAGCCAGAAATTAGCTATGTTACAAGCATACAAAGATGATGGGTCTAATGTAAGATCTATGTTGCTACATAATATCTAGGCCATGGTTCACAATAAGCAGAGGATGTGGTGATAAGACACATTCAAGACACAGGCACACTGATGAGTTCTTCAAAAATTCTATTACTGAGCTTTATTCAGTTCTTATCAAGGGATGATTACTGCTTGTCAGTTCGAGATGCATGAAAGTGAATCTTATATTTGTCATTCCAAAATACACATTCTAATCTCTCTGTTCAGCTAAAACATAGAAGCATATTATAATTCAATCAATCTACAAGGGAGAAAATAATGTGGTAATCTTGTGGTTATTTTAAAAATATTGCCTCTTGCACTACAGCTCCAACAATATAATCTCTAGCTGTTATTTGCTCAGGAAGAAAATGCAAAAAGGAGTTTTCCTCTTGAATTGAACTGGGATGGGTGGGTTTCACTAGGGCTGCACTGGGGAGGGGGAAAGATTAAATTTTCCCCTCCAGCCCTGTTGTGATCCTATGGTGGATGAATATATCCTACCAATGACATTTAAAGAACAATATCCATGTCACTTATGGACAATTGTGCTGACATATTCACCATAATATGCAGTTCAGTCTTAGAGACAATAACGCTCTTTGAAGAAGATCAGCAAGAGGTTATTGCTAAGCACACTGATGCCAAAGTCTGAATAATCTGAATGAGACTTCCTATCAAGAAAGTGTATATGGCTCTGAATGTCTTAATAATATTTACCTGTTTCTCTAAGGTCTAAAGTATTAATAGACAAAACTGACAACATATCTACTGCTGCACATGCTATTGTGTTACTAATTCTTCACGACTGTTTTGAATGCAGGACATGTCTACAGAGTAAGCAAGGAACACATTTGTATAACTTTTCCTCTTCTTGCTTTCTTAAGTTTCACTGTAGAGATAAACTTACACTGAAAAGGGAGTTTTCAGTATAGCTTCTGAACCATCATCGGGCAGACTTCCAGATTTAAAGTGAGGACTGAACTGGATTAGATGATTACGAAGTACTCCTACAGCATCTTGTGCCTTTGGATCAAGGCTAACTCTACAAATATTAGCACCAAACAAGAGGTGTTAGTCTTTGGATTCCAATAAACTCCATATAAATTCATCAAATATTTTGTGCAATTGGTAGAAATCATTGCTTTTTACCTAAATATGATCACACTCCCTGGTGTAAGCTTTTCAAATTCTATTTCCTGAACAAATTCATTTGGACCTTTTGTGGCAATTGAAGCTTGCTTTATTATTTTACTTTCCTTGAGCTACCAAGAGAAGAAAAACAGCTGAATGTAGTCCACATTTTTAGGGTAACTGTTAGAATTTCAAAGAGAGAGAACTAACCTGAATGTGTTCTCGGAGTTCAACAGTATAGTCAGGCAATCCATTGATTGTGTGCTCATCCTTTTTATAAGGACCTGCATTTCTCTCAACAGTTCTAGCTTCAAAAACCACTTCTTCAATTTTGCCTATGGAAGGAGTAAGAAAAAACTCTCATGCCACAGTGAGCAAAAATGTCATAATTACAATTAGTAGAGGACAGTAAGTATTAGCCAGCCATACAATATGTTAGCTCCTTGATATTCATTAGCCAGAATGCAAGATTGCCTGATTTTAGTTTTAAGAAGTTACTTTGTACCAATGAGGAGCAATTACAGACTTATCTAAGATTTGACAGATGTGGTTATTACTGAACTCCAGGTCAAGAACAGAGATTAAGATGGGAGGTCATATGAATTCTCATATTGTATTTTTATTTGGTATGCACTTATACCTAAATACAATACAGTATCTATTTTTCTAATCTCACTTATTATTGTTTTTTATCCTCCTTTACATTCATTCTATGTTCAACTCTGTATTTCAAAATATGGTGAAGTCTTTCTTCTATGCCGGAATACTATCAACTAGCATTAACAAACAGCAGTAGAAATATTTTAAAATCGTTATCATTTTCCATAAATCAAGGAATGATTTTGGCTTAAGCTATCCAAATGGTCCACCTTCCCTTAAGGCTCTCAGAGAAGAGGTATTCATGTTATGTTATCTCATGCTCCCATGTACTAGGTTTTACATTACTTCTGTATCAACTGGTTACATGATGAAACCAGTCACGTGGTATCTCCTGGTGGTCACTGTAACTGATTTTGGCTTAGAATCTATACTTGCTTAATACTGTTAAATTTTTAAACTTTAGATACTGAAATATTTCTCCAAAGGATGTTCATCCAAATATGATTCATGAGAAATTCAAGCATCAAAGCAGATATTAGATCTCAGTAAGTTGCCTCAATATACTAAAATATCTGTACTAAGACCTGAATAGTGTAATAGCACATGTGTCTGTGCACATAGCTCATTTATTCCAAGAACTCTAGAAAGAAGGATCATACCACAAAACATGGGCAATCATTAATACTGCCTGGCAGTATTGTGCCAGCTGCTATCTTTTTAACTTGCTGGAAGGACAGATCAGGGACAGAAACATCTAATTTATAAATCCTGCTTGGGATTGATAAGGTTACCTGGAATACACATCTGAGGAACTTCTTGACTGTAGAAGGAAGTCTTAGGATTTCTGAAAGCTGTTCGAGAAACAGCCACAACAGACTGGTGTGTATTAGGGCAATGTCTGGTCACAGCCACAATATCTTCATCAACTTGGTCTACAAACACCTAAAATGCATTTTAAGAAAAAAATTAGATGATGAGTATATTTTAAATGAATACTACTCATGTTGCAATTCTCATTTAGGGCATCTTAAGGCAGGTGTGACAATTTTCAGAATCCATGAACAAGAGGACATTCATGAATCTTTTTAATGTGCAAGGGATAAAGATAGTGAGATGCACAATCAGAAGAAATATTCATACAATTAGGCAATCAGTAAGATCATATTGGATTTTAGCTTTAAATGCACATTTAGCATCTCATACCTTTAACCAAGACCCATAAGAATTCACTTTTGTTTACCTTGTTCCTAGACAGGAAAAAGCCAATTTTGGGCTTTCAAATGAATAAAATAATCATGATTTGTTCAATATTAATAATCTGTTTCTTGGTTTCTTTGCTAGTAGTCGGAAAAAAATTGGCAAAGCAAAAACCCAAATCAGGAATAAATCAGGATTTTGACTTCAAACCTGATGACAAGCCATGATTATAACAAGCTAGTACTCATAGACAAGTAATTGTGGGTTTAAATTGTTTTTGCTGCTGATAATTAAGTACGGTATAGGTCTTAAGACAGATTGGCACATCTCACTAAGCCAAACCTGCACATCTCACTAAGCCAAACCACAACTACTTTATGATTTAGTCCACTATATGCAAACAAGGCATCAAGCCATGGTGCCTGGTTTAATTGTTTCTGATCTCCCATCTCTCCTAACCACAACACAAGCTGACCCAGTTCTTGCCTGATTAAAACCTTTAGCTCCCAGCTCTTGGTGTAATCTGTTGATAGCCAGCCTTCCTGCTATAATTCCAGTCTTGAAATTAACTTCACCAGGTTTTAAGTGTGTTGCTGCTGGATTCCACTTTGCATAAAATCTTTCTTCAGAGACCACAGATATCTGCCAATAAATGGAAAAATAGCAATTCATCATTTTTCTATGATCAAAGAAATTCTACAGAACATATTGTACATATGTTTCAATATTTAGAATTTTTCTATATTGCCTCTTATTATTTAAAAGGTTATTACAAAAAATTGAAATAAGTTCAATTAAAAGTTAGGAGCTTTAAAATACGTGAAAAATGTTTCTAAGCACCTGGATCATTAAAATGTTTCTAAAGCACCTGGATCATTAAAAATTGGTTTTGCTTGACATCTACAGGTAGTCCTTGACTTACGACCATTCATTTAATGACCATTCGAAGTTTCGATGGTGCTGAAAAAGTGACTTATGACCAGTCCTTGCATTTACGGTCATGTGATCAAAATTTGGGCACTTGGCAAATGGCATGTGATCAAAATTTGGGTGCTTGGCAAATGGCATGTATTTATGACGGTTGCAGTGTCCCGGGGTCATGTGATTGCCATTTGCAACCTTCCCAGGGGGCTTCTGATAAGCAAAGTCAATGGGGGAAGCTGGATTCACTTAACTGTGGTGATCCACTTAACAACCATGGCAAAAAAAGTAATAAAATCTGGTGTGACTCACTTAACAACCTTATCACTTAGTGATGGAAGTTCTGGTCCCAACTGTGGTTGTAAGTCGAGGACTACCTGTATAACTTGAATGCTATTTATTTAACTTTGAAGAATGGTCATCTGCCAATGACTTTAGATTGCTCAAATTATGAAGGGCTGACACATGGGAATAAACACTCTTTCAAGTAATTTGTGCTTAAGATGTTTGAGTTTTGATAAGCACTGGTTGCTTTATTCTTTTCCTAATAATAGCAATCTTATATTAGTAGTTTTATTTTTCATGTATTTGTAACTAGGCACAGGACCAGCACTCTGACTTGTCTATGAAGTGAATAGGTAGTGAGTGAAGCTTGTAGGATTGATGAAACAATCTGCATGAGCAAGAGCAATCAAAATGTTGGTCCCTACCTGCTGCACTAAACATGAGAACTAATGTCAGAAGTAATTCTATCGTAACTCACTACAGTAGTCTAAACAGGATATTATTGGAACCTGCGTAAACAGAGCTTGATCATTCCAACATGTACAAGGAGCACACTGTTTAAACACATACCTGATGTGGCACTAGTTCATCATACCCTCTGGTGCTTCCTGTAGCACAGCAGGCCATGGAAACGATGATCGAGCTGGGAAGGGCATCATAAGCAGATCG
Source organism: Liasis olivaceus (assembly GCA_030867105.1). NCBI lineage: Eukaryota > Metazoa > Chordata > Lepidosauria > Squamata > Pythonidae > Liasis > Liasis olivaceus. The sequence continues at coordinate 122,333,796 of CM061350.1, read as the reverse complement.
ATGCTAGCAATAAGAAATAGGGATAAAATGGTCAAATCCAGTGGTCAAAGCAGCTCTCCTGAATTCCAGCAAGTCCCTCCCTCTGTTCTAGGCCCTATGCTCCATCCCAGGGCATTTCCTTATGATCTTCATGATTCTTGCGAGTAGGAGGAACCCCATAACATTGGAATCAACAGATGCTGGCGAAGAATTATAAGATTCGGTCCACTGCATCTAAGAATAATAGGTTGAGAAGGGCTGCCATGTGCCACATATAGAAAAAACTGAATAATTGTGAAAAAGAAGTGGGGTATTTTATGTTCATGACTACATGCCACCCAGCACACAGGAAAAGAAGCCAGTCTGATGTCCTAAGTTCCCTCAATCCTTTGCCTTTGGTAGCATGCTTGCTAGGTGATGGGAGCTGATGTCCAGATTATTTACCTTGGGCATGTAATTTTACTAATGCTGATTTACAGTGAAATTTGGCACACAGGGAAAGTACAGAGTAGAATGCAGGAGTAAGGTAACAGTCTTTGGCTTTCATATGTCTCATTCACATGAGCCTTAGACACACTATTTGCTGCTTCAGCTCATATGATATATCCTATTTATATGCCAAGTAGGAATGCACGGGAAGATAAACTCTTAAGCCCTCGTTTACAGAAAATTGTGTATGTTACAAATCTAGAATCAATAAGGCAATCTATTCCAGGTTCCAGATCAATATAAAAAATACAGAGCTAGATCATTTTCACAGAGGGCTGTCCAGCCTCTGCTTGAAAAAATTCAGCAAAGCAGCTGTCTCCATTGTCTGTTTGCTATACTTAGGAACTCCTGTGATCTGGCTGTCCTCCAGACAGAAAAAGCTTCCAAGATATAAAAAACTAGCAAATCAGAGAGAAAGCTAAGTAAAACCTCTTACCCTGACTAGCCAGATTTCTATGTAAAAACTATCATTTGCTGCTCTTGTAATATGGTGAACCATTTGGACATGTGGTAACCCCAGTATCACGCAGGTCATTAAGCAGGAAGAGGTGGGAGCCCCAGGAGAGGAGTGTGGATGATTGTGTGGGTGCCACAGGGGGATGTTGTAGGCAGGCACTAGGGAGTGCAGTCGGGCTGGTGAGGGCCATGGGCAGGTGCTAGGGACTGCAGGTGGGCTGCGGGTGCTGTGGGCAGGGATGTGCTACAGAGTTTGGGTGGGGGCTATGGATATGAGATTCCTGGGATCTCGTACTCCATAGTGGGGTTCCTTGGGAGAAAAAGTGGCGTAAGTGACTTACGAGAGTGACTCGTGACCTTCCCTGCCGGCTTCCATGTTGACTTTGCTTATGGGAAGCCGGCAGAGAAGGTCGTAAATAGTGACCACATGACCGCAGGACACTGCAACCGTTATAAGTGTAAGCCGGTTGCCAAGTACCGAAATTGTGATCACATGATTGCAGGGGTGCTGTGACGGCCGGAACTTTGAGGACCGATCATAAGTACTCCTTGTTCAGTGCCGTCATAACTTTGAACAGTTGCTGAATGAGTGGTCGTAACTTGAGGAGTATCTGTATTTATGTGTTTCAAGTTTAATTTGCATTCAGCATTCACACTAAATTATCACCTCTAGTATGCAATTAAAAGTCCATACATATTAAAATAGGATTAGGTATTTATTATGAAGGAGTCAAAACAAGGATTAAACTCCTCAATGCATAATATTTATAAGATCTTTAAAGTTATGCCTTGAACAATGATACAGCTTTACAGTGCCAATGCTTACCTGAATTGGACATTCATTATCATGTGTAATATCCATGAAGAGTGCATGTGCAATAGCAGGTGTTAAAGGTCTCAAACGTGGCTGAACAAAAGATCCAACTGGTACTCCACCAAAGCGGTAGACTAACCTGCCCTCCTCGTGGCTATTATAGGCACTCATTGCTTCTGCAGAACAATAAAACCAACCCCTTTAAATGAGCACTGATTTCTAGATTCATTAATCAGAACATGAAATTTTCAGAACTCAGTCACTCCAGGCATAAGCTCTGACTTGTAATCACGGTCAATAGAACCCTATATCCCAATACATATGAAAGGTCTGCTTTTCCTGAGGCCTAAGACATGCACGAGCCAGCATCCTTTCAAGCCAGTGAATACTGCATTCATGCTTTTCCTGACTAAAGGGTTCAAAGAACAAAATGAGTTGGAAGAACAACAAAATACCTTGCCTATCTTTTTGACGGAACTTCCATTTTGGGCATAACTAATAGCAACGCAGGACTTAATGTGCACTATTTTGAGATTAAAATCTTTGTGTACTTGCATGAATCAAATCAAATCAAAGTTTACTGTGGTCTTGTACCAGTACAAGGATGATGCTCTATGAAAATATACATAGTCTATCTTAAAATCATAGCAACCTAGGATAAAATAAAATTAAAAGTTAAAATAAAATTAAAATACATTTATAAACTAACTAAACTCTATGGATGCAATCTAAGGTGCAGCCTATACTAGGTGAAAATATAGGCACTAAGATTATGTTAAATATAAAATGTAAAATGTAAGTATCTAAAATTGCCACTATGTTAATATATAAAAATTTAAATAAATTACTGTTACATAAAATACATTACATAAATTAGCCCACCAGGGTCTGGCGAATCTTCATTGCTCCAGCACAAAACCTGGCTACCTGCACTGTGATAATAGGCTTTTCATCTATGAGCAGCAGTTGCATACAGTCTGAATGTGGGTGACCAGGATATTTACTAGTCAGAGGTAAGATGAGTTTGGTTCGGAGATCTCTGTAGAAATCACAGCGAAGAAGAATATGGTCTGTGGCTTCCACCTCTCCGGAGTCACAAGGACAAAGCCTTATGGCCAATGGTATTTTTTAATATTTGTCCTCCAGTACTGCGGAGGGGAGAGCATGGCATTGAGCTAAAGAAAAGGCTTTCTGATGGCTGGGTGTTTCAAGCTGTGTAAGATAACTGGCGGCAGTGATGATATATTTATTGTGCTCTGGAGAAAGGAAGGACAGAACCTTCCCTAGATCTGCTTGCCGCTCTGTATCCTTTATCCTTTGTTTCAGCTGTCAATACAACCTGGTTGTGTTCCATCTCGAGAACTGAGGATGGGGAATAGCCTAGCTTTAAAAGATTAAAGTCGATGGCCTTAATCCATGTGGATTGAAACTTATCCTGAAGAATGAGAGATGCTAGGCCTTTGGGGTAAAAGTCGAGCTTTAGCCAAAGGTTTAGAGAGGCTAGGCACACTCTTGACTCAACTTTTATCATGCCTTGTTTCTCGGTGTAGATGTACATCTGAAACACATCAAGGTATCTGGAGTGCTGCTCTGATGAATTTAGACTGCACTCTTTCCAGAGGTGTGAAACATGAGGATGGGGGGCCAGCTAGAGTCCCATAGAGCAGCTGAGCTAACGACTTGGCTTAAAAGAGTTCGAGTGCAGCTGGAACGTAAGATCCTCCCTTACAACAAAAGAATTTTAAGATGGCATTGGCAGATCTCTGTCCAGAGGTAGTTGCATGATAAAAGCAGCATTTGCACAAGCTAAAGCCTCATAGTCCAACAAGAATGTATTTATCAAATACAACTGTCATGTGGTTTTAATATATTTCAAAAACAACATAGCCATTCTCTTGGCCATCTTGATCAAATGATTGGTAATATGCTACATCCCTCCCATTTCCTACTCTATCAAGCATTTAAGATTAACAATGTCAACACCAAGTTTAATTGTGGTTAATTCCACATAATTCTTAAGTAGGGTTTGCCTTTTTCAAGCCTTCATTAACAGGGAATGTGGCACAGTTCCAATATATCCTAACCACTATGACTTGTTTTACAAATCATGTTAAAGTAATGCCTCATAAACTGTGAATACAGCCAACTATCTGACCTGACAGCTTATCCCCTTTTTTAGCCATGATTAGGGGGATAAAGCATATCACATTTGCACCAAACAAGATATATGTGTTGTTCATATGAGGTGTAATAGAACATTTATACAAAGATATATCCCTATTTATAGTGAGAGTTATGAGAAAGTGGTCATCACTACTTCCACCTTCTTCTAATTTTCATCTATAATTATGACAAAACAATGTTGGTTGCACTATCACACGTTTATAAAAAAGGAATGCAAACAACATTTTGCACATTCATGTCCTTCACTCACAGCAAATCATGCATAGTAACAAGACTAAATAAAAGAGCAATTTAAAGCAAGCCTACCTCTTATTAAAGAACTAATGCCCAGTTTATTCACAAAGATATTGTCCAGCTCCTCACTTCCAGTGAACAGTTCAGCCACTACATATAAGCTGGGCCGTAATTTTCTAGCTGTGTCCATCATATACTGCAAGAAGCACAGCCAAGGAAGCCACAGACAGGAAAAGGGAGAACAGAAGAAAAGAAAGGATGCAAAGCTAGGCATGGATTTGGAGGTCAGGGAAAAATGCCACACAGCATAACCAAATTAGAAAGCCGAAGGTTTAAGAACCCAAAAGGTTCAGTTATGAAGGTTTAAGAAAGTTAGCCCAAGGACAAGGAATGAAGAATGAGATGGAAGAGAAAATCAAAAGGGTATAGGGAAAGATATTTGAATTGGCCAAGGATACAAGAATAAATACAAATAAAAACACAAAATTAGTTCCACGTAGAGACTTTGACTTTATATAAACACAGCAATCCTGCAACAAACCTTTCAAACATTTTTTTAATGGTACCTCTAATCAGACTGGTAATTCCAAGGCGGTTGACAAAGACATTGTCAATGACCTCACTGCCCGTGAAGAGTTCAGCTATCACATAAAGATTAGGTCTGACAGACCTGGCTGCTGCCAGCATCTCCTACAGATCGTAACACATTTTTTTAAAAAAGTGCTTTCTTACAGCACATGCATTTATGACAAATATAGGACATCCATTCTATTATTCCCTAATTACTATGGTTCCCACAATAATAATATATAAACATCATTTTTTTTAATCCGCACTCAATCGTGGCCGATTCTGTGGCGACTAGAAACGTTAATTAAAATGGGAAGAGTGATAGAGAGATGCCACTTTATTCTGGTATCATTCACATAATTTTTTGATTTGCTTAAGGAATAATTCATTAATCATTCCTTCAGTATTCAAACGGTGCAGTACAGGTAGTCCTTGTTTAACAACCATTCATTCAGTGACCGTTCAAACCTGTGATGGTGCTGAATGAGTGCTACTTATGACCGGTCCTCGAAGTTCCAACCATCGCAGCATCCCACAGTGATGTGATCACAATTTGTGACGTTCCCTGCCAGTTTCTCACAAACAAAGTCAATGGGGAAGCTGGCAGGAAGTAGGAAGTCACAATCATATGAGGTCCTTGCTTAATGACCTACGGTGATTCGCTTATTGATGGTAACCGGGGACTGCCAGAACTGCCATCACTAAGCAGCGCAGTCACCCAATATTATACTTTATGACCAGATCGCTTAGCGATGGAAATTCTAGTTCCAATTACTGTTGTTAAGTGAGGACTACCTGTATAGTATAATACAGTATTCTAGCTATGTTTAAAGTTAACCAGGCTTTTTAGAATAATAATTTGCATGCCAAGGCCAAAGCATAATTCTGCTTAACCTTAATCCTAGTTAGAATTGAAATGAACATTTTCATTAAATAAATTGCATTTGCGTCCTATTTTTTCATCAAAAATCTCAGCAGCAGCATCCCTATTTATTCTGCCAACAACCCAATAAACTGATTAGATAGAGCATGATAACTCAACATCACCTACAGAACTTCATGGCTATGTGAGAAGAGAATCTGGATCTCCCTAGTCTAGTACCTAAAGCAGAGGCAGGCAGTGTTCTTCAGATGTTTTGGATTTCAATCTATTGTTATAGATCATGCTGGCTGTGGTTGATGGGAAATGAAATTGAAAACATCTTGAAGACATTAGGCTTTCTTCGCCTGTTCTAACTTTGCCTCATGGAAAAAAAGAACATTAAATCATGGTTAAAAGCAAATAATGTGAGGAAGACTGTATGGGCAAAAGAGAGGCAGTCCTATCTATGGCATAGTTTGCACATGACAAACGGAATCTGCTGCAGTCAGATTAGTTGTACTTATCTTAAATTTCACTGCTTTCAATAGCATTTAATCAGGGTTAACTTTATAGCTAAGCTTAAATCCAACATTTCAGGGTATATCCAAACAGGATATTTTCTCCTGGTCTAACATTACACTGGTTTCAGATTCTTTTACACAAAAGTGTGAGCATTTTTAGAATGATACCAACATAACTGAAGTGACATTCTACTATTGCAAGATCACTATTATCTCTCAGATTTAACCATTATCTGCACTACAGGTTTAATAACCACTGCTTACTTTACATGATTACTATAAAAATGACTAACATAAAACATTTTCAAATCTTTGGTAATTGTAAATAAATACTAAGTATTATTTCTGATTCACCCTACATACAGTTATTAGGGTCAGGATTATTACAAATTCCCCCCAAAAAATCTAACTTAAGCATGTCAATGTGACTCAGGTAGCACTTCTATACAATTATGCGAGAGCAAGCTCCACTGAACTCAGTGGGATACTTCTGAGTACAGTCCACTTGCCTAGAACTGTGCTAATATTTTATATTATTTGTAGTAAGTCTCCACTGAACATAGTAAGAATCTAAGTACAGGGCTCCCCTGTTCTGACACAGATAAAAAGTTTCCCCCACTAATAACTAAAAATATCCAACCTCCAGGAAGTTTATCAAAGAGTTGTAGCCATGCAGCAAAAAAGTAAGAAGTGTAAAACAAAATATATGATGCATATCTGCAGTGTAAATATGGGTTTAAAATGTGATATCAAAGCTATCATTTCCATCCACAGGTATATTTTTCTAATATAATAAATAACTATGTATAAATGTATTTTTCTATACCTCAGCCACATGAAGAGGAGTGGAGTGGCAGTTGTCCAGACGTATTCCATGGAAATATTTAGCAGTAATTTCAGTATATTTTTTCATGTGAGCCCAAAGATATGGGCAGTCTTCTGGTTTATTCCCATAACGCAGCTTGACACTATCACCCCAGCAAATAAGTTCTCTTCTCAGGTAGACATTTGAGCCTATATAAAGGGAAATCTAATTTAGGTACAGTACAATAGTTGTGGTCTCAATATTCTTACTCATATTAAAATTATTATTATTATTATTAATTTAAATTTATTTTTATAGTAAGTTTATTAAAATTACAATTGAAACAATAAAAACTAATACAAACTAAAAAGAATAAAATAATAAAAAGAAAGAAATAGAAGGTGCAGAAAAGAAAAAAAAAGAAAAAAATAATAAAGAAAAAGAAAAGAAATATATAAAGAAATGACTTCCCCCTTCATCACAAGTATAAACAATTTTAGTAACTTATCACCTTCTCTTCAAACACAACGAATGATCTCTTCTTCCCTTATCTATAGACAAATCCTTAAAGCCTTGTCATTTCAGTCCTGATGTCAGCAAAAGTCCATTAAGGGTACCAGAAATAACAACGTATCTATTTTAACCTGGATCAAATAAACCAACTTTATATTCCTTCCTTTTACTTTTAACAATCTTGATCTTTAGTCCCTTCAAATAATGTCCTAGAACTTGATTTCTTTTCATTTTTTCTCTATCCCTTCTCACAACATTCTTCAAAGCTTTAACAAGCCTCTTTTGTAAATCTAATATAGGAAAATTATTCAGGTCACTCTCTTGGTTTGTTATTTGTATATCTCTTTTAATTATTAAAACATCAGCTGGTTTCTTTTGTATGTCCAGTGTAGGATCTTTTTCCATATTGTTCTTGTAGCCTGTCATTTTAAAATCCACTTTCAGATCAGTCTCAGTCTTGTCAGGTAAAACTTGTTCCTCTTTTAAACACAGTCTATCTATAGAGGCAGACACTCTTAAAATTAACTTCTGGGTCCACTATTCAAAAATATCCTATGTCAAATCATATGTCCAATGTTAAAATACTTTGCTTCATACTGTATTTGTAAGTCAAATTTAAGTGTTCTTCTCCTTTAATTCCCTCTAGTGTACAACCTTCAAAGTTCCACCCTATCATTTTTTTAAAAAAATGAATTGAAAACAAAAGTATATTCCCATGGAAAGGATTCTTATAATTAATTCCAAAATCTTATTTTAAATCCATCTGGACCCTTAGTCACTTAATCCTTTTGCCAAGGATTGAAGGAAATTCATCTGGTGTTTTCAGATTTGTTGATCAAAGGTTCCTAATGCAGGCAGTCCTCAACTTACGACAATAATTGGGACTGGAATTTCCATTGCTAAGCAATGTGGTCGTAAAGCACATCACGACCACATCACTTAGCGACAGCAATCCTGGCAATCCCCGTTGCCATCGTTAACCGAATTCCACCAGTCATTAGCCAAGGACCCATCCCAATCCAAGCCATTCCAGGCTTGATCCCTCCCAGTTCCAAGCCTCAGCAAGGTAAGGGACTGTCTCCTCTTCAACTCCCCTCACCCGCCTATCTCCCCCGCAATCTCTAGCCTTTTGGCCGCCCTGTACCCTGCCTTGCAGGGCAGCAAGCAGCCCCTGTGCGGGCTCTGGGGCTGCTTGCCATGTTGCAGCTTAGGAGCTTTTTGGCACACCGTGATTCTGGGGCTGCAAGAAGCCCCTGAGCCACAGCAAAGGGTGAAGCAGCAGCAGCCCCAGCCCAACAAAGCAATGCGATATGAAGCTGCAGCACCCCAGGAAGTTGCAGCCACCTCAGCAGTGTGGTGCAAAGCTGCCACACCCTGGGAAGGCCCAGCAGCACGGTGTGAAGTTGCAGCCACCCTGAGAAGCTGCAGCTGCCCTGACCCAGTCTCAGCTGCAGTTGCCCTAACTACCCTGCACTCCGAGGCCCCTGCCACCCTGTGCTCCGCCACCCCAGCTGACCTTTGCTGTCTTCTTGCTCCCACTGTTGATGAGGTGTGCCTGTCCTGCCCCTTTGAGGCAGCTGCTGGCCACGTGAGGCCATCTTCCCAGGTCTTGCAAGGAAACCACCATGCATGACTCTAGGAAGAAAGCTGTGAGTGGCCAGCAGCTGCTGTGGGAAGGGCCAGGCTGGGCACGCTTGGTCAGCAGTGGGAGCAAGAGGACGGTGAAGGTCAGCTAGGGCGGCAGGGGCCACAGAGTGCAGGGGGCCAAAAGGGCACAGATGGGGAGATAGGCGGGTGAAAGGAGTTGAAGTGCCCCTGCAGTCATAAGTGCGGGCGGTCTGCCAAGTGCCCGGATTTTGATCACATGACCACGGGGGCACTGCAATGGTTGTAACTTTGGAGACTGGTTGTGGATCTCTTCGTTCAGTGCCACCATAACTTTGAACAGTTGCTGAACGAATGGTTGTCAGTCGAGGACTACCTGTAGCTGAAAAGCAGTTAACAAGCAATTTCCAAAAGTGATTAGAAAAGGAAATATGTGAATCCAGTGTCCTTTTAAAGGTGCTGACCGTGGTTTGAGCAAGATGGCTATTCCCTCATCTCCCAGAGCTCTAAACCTGCTGGAGACCACTGTTTAGCAGTCTCCTCATGAGGAGCAACTGTCTGGAGCATTTGTGGGCAATATCAAGTCCTCTCTTTGTCTGGAGAGGAATTACGAAGAGCTGGTCTATTCACCAGTTCTTTATTCCGCCATGGTTGTCAGCTCTTTTAGTGGAGGCATTTTCAGTATGCTGTTTCTTCCGTGGAAGTCATTATTAATTTAAATTTATTGACCACCCACCTCCAGTGGACTCTGGGCAGCACACAAAACTAAAAGAGATATAAAAACAACTGTCCTTATCTCTGGGGGGATGCTGTTCCAGAGGGTGGGGGCTGCAACAGAGAAGGTACACTTCCTAGGTCCCACAAGATGGCAACATTTAATAGAGAGGACCTGGAGCACACCAACTCTACTGGAATGTACTGGGAGGCAGAAATGATTGGAGACAAGAGGTCTTTCAGGTATCCAAAATCAATTCACCTGATACACAAATTACAAAAGAAGTGGAATTAACTCAATTCTCAGATTTTCTTTTGGAAATTATCCTTGAAAAATTGATACACACAAAAGAACACTATGCACTTAGGCCTTATTTGAATTTTATGCACTCATATGGTTTTTTATGTCCCAACATCAAATAGATGCCCCAAGATGAAATATTGCTTCATTAAAATTCAACTGCTATCCCAAAGTTAAGATATTCTCACATTCATTAGAAACTAGTTATGATGCTCCAAATGATCCTCTTACATTTACATTTGGACATTTGATTTTTTTTTTTACAGGAACATCTTCTCTTAGTAAGAAAGACAATCCAAAGACAAGATATTGCATGCATCTTTCTTCTCTTTTTCCTTGCCCATAAATGAAATCCTCAATCTATTTTATTCATTATTAAACTTGGTTAAATTGATAATACTTCTATATGTTTCACATGCTGATTGAACCTAAAATCATTTTAACCTTGACCCTTTTGACTGTAATCCTGTTCCTTCAATGTTAGGTGGATTTATAGATGCCCTAAAACAGAAAAGTCTATTTCAAAATTAAATCTATAGTGCCTCTTACTGCTATCAGAAAGATCACAGGTGGTTATTTATTGAATGTTAAGAGAAATATTTTCAAGAAAAGAATTAGTTCAACAGAAGAATTAGTTGGCAATCTGTAAGTGTTCTCTGTTGCCATGTTACCCAGGCTGAACAGATGCCCTAACTGGATTTTCTGTACTGAGCAAGAAGTTGGACCAAATGCTTACAAGGCCTTTTTCCTACTCTATGATTCCATATTTCCATATTTAAAATAAAGTTATTATTTATTAAGTGCCTCTTCTGGATTTTGCAACAGTACTAAATATGCAATCAGAATATCCAAAGTTAATACGTGTATTTTATTCATGACAATCTGGCAACATGCTTTTTCCTGTATAGTTTCTTAAATTTTACTGGCACCATTATATATGTATATGTATTTGTATTAATTTACCTGCAATGTGTTGTCATCTGAAATTCTCTGAAATACCAGCCAAATGTACAGCAAGCAATATGAAGGGTTGAGATTAATCAATCCTTGGCAGACATCATCTTTAGTTTAGACCATGGATGAAGACTATTTGAAAAACTATGCTTTATTCAAGTAATTTTGTTGCATTAACAAAAAAAATCACAAACCTGGTTCAGCAAAATTTCTTAGAGGATCATCTCCCATCACCCAACCATTATGGGCCATAAAATAACTTGCTTTGTCAGGTTGATGCATCATAACCTCCTCCTCGTCCAGGGTTAGTTCTTTAAATGGGTAAGTAAAGTACCTGCAACAAACAATAATTACCTTTCCAAGCAATGAAGTGGATACTGACAAATGACTAGTAAGTTTCTTCAAGACGAATAATTATATGTATAATATTGCAAGAATACACAAGTAGTGTTTTTTCCTAACCAACTTAGTAATGTTGATTTTTCTCTCTTCCAGCTTACAGTTATCCTTTTACACCTGAATTGTGGATATAGTTATCTACATCCTGATAGATACCATCTCACATACTGTTATTGTACTTTAATTTTCAAAACTAGTAACACAGTATCACCATGTTGTTGTTAATTAATTAATTGTATAGGCCACCCAGCTCTCTTCATGAGTTTAATTGCCCCTATGCATTCAAACATTTTTCTTTTATTGAAAGAATCCGAAATCATTACTAACTACCCTTCAATTAGGCTATAATCACAAGGAATGTTGAAAATCATATGAAAATCATATTAAATAGCAATTTCAGAAGAATTTTAATTATGTATATTTAAAATGCACAACTGGACACTATCAATCCAGTTGAGTTGGCTGTCTACTTTTACTGGTATATCTTCAATATTTACAAAATGTGAATCACATCTTGATCACTGTCAACATCAAGAACTGAACTCTGACTTCACTGGTGATGTTTTAGCAACTACATTATTAGAAGTTGGAACTTCTAGTTAACAAAGACGAATCAGAATATAAAACCAAGGTTTAAAGCTAAATTAAGATTATGGCTTGTTTTAAATCCGATAATCCTCACTGCTGAGAAAAGAAAGTATAGTTAATTAGAGAAATCTGGGTTTAATTGCTGCTTAAGGAGGAACAGACCTTCTCTGGCTGCCCCTGCCCACTGGAACAGCATTTCTCTGAAGTCTGCATGGCCTTGAACTTGTTGTCCTTTCAACACATTTTGAAGATCTGGCTTTTTCAGTAGGCCCTGGGGCAGGATGATTTGTGATAGACTTATGCTGTTCCATGATGTGGGTTTGTAATGCTTAAAGTTATTGCTTAATTATTTTCTTTTTGCTTCATTTTAAATCTGTATTCATTATATTGTTGTATACTACCTAGAGTTGCTATGCTGATTGAGATATTTTATAAATAAGTTAAATAAATGAATTGCACGTATCTTTACAAACCAGATATATAACCTAGGTAAAAAGAACCTCGATCTCTTTTATGTTTATAGCATAAATATATTATCAAACTTCCCTATTAAGAGAGTGCAAACAATTCTTATATATTATCATTCAGGAAAACATGCATTTTAAAAATACATTTATTTAAAACAGAGAAGATGCAATACCTTGTAACCAATGGACATTTTCTAGTTATAGCACCAAGCTTAGGACCATGACCAGCCAGTCGTTCGTAGTTCACTGTTGCCAAAATGCAGTTGATAGCCTAGAAGCCATTAAAAAGGTTAATACAATAAAGATTTGTGTTCAGCAAAAATAAGGAATGAAGAGTATAAGCTACAATGTTCAAGTGACCCATGATTGTTTCAACCTGCTCCTGATGGTAATTTGTTTGTCGGAACTTTTCATCATTTAGCTCTTCAACTCTTTTGCGGAACCGGTTGCAACACTCTTCTACTGCAGCCGGTCCGTTGCTAAAAATCATAAATGAAAGAGACTATCTTTAGATCAAGTAAAAAATGTGAGTTTAATAACATGTATAATCATAAGGAAACTGACGCATTCTAATTTGGCACAAAGACCGTCAGATAAATCCTTTTAAAGCTACTCAAGGCTAATAGTATATTTTTCTAAGTTTAACTACAGTTCACGTCAAGTACGCTTCTTAAGGAAAGCTATAGTCTTAAAGGTGTTTGCAATCTACACAATATAATGCATTTTTAAAAAGCTGCTTTTCCATTAAATATAAATACACCAAGAACAGGCCAGAAGACCTGTGAATACTGAGCAACTCTAAAGAGTTTCTATAAGAACTGAAGCTTTAGAAGGAAGGCAACATGTGGGCAGTTTCATCTATGGGCATGAACTGTAGCAACCTAATTATAATAGAAGCAATGCATTTCTCAGATTCCTCCTCATCTGCAAATAATATAGTGACAATGTTTTGATTACCAAATGACAAATTTAATTTTGTCTTTATAAAATACATACCTGTGTGGTATGAAGGTATTCAGTGCAACATTCATATCTACAGTACAACCAAATCTTTTAAATTCAGGATCCTGAATGACTGCAAGATGTTGGTTGGGGTCCGTTTTAACCTTTGAGCTACCTGTTACAGGAAATCTGTGATGAGTTTCAAGGCATTTATTATTATTTATGACAGCAATTCTTAGTTTTTCTGAAAGCCCAAATGCAGTGAGACATAGATACAACCTGGGGGATTAAGTACTCCTGCACAGGTGCCTTGTTCCTGACATTCTGTAAGAGTCAAATGATCACACAGAAAGGCTAGTTTTCTGTTCTGCTAAAATATGCACATTTGGACACTTTTTCAGAATACATGCTATATCAGGGGAATCAAACATCCCTTTTGTGACCACCAGAGTCCTTCCCAGAATAGACAAGGACAAAAAAATGAGATTTAATTTTTTTTCCTCAAGGATGGAGGGTGTGAGGGGCAAAATGAGTGACTTAGGCCTTCTAGGTGCCTATGAAATCTATTTAATCCTTTCAAACTTCCAAAATAGTCCCTGACTTTGTCTACCTTTGGAGTGTAGCAAAGTCTTGGTCTGGTTGTCAAGTCAAAAGATGGGCCCTTCTGTACCAGCTGAACATACAATAGATGTATTCTGGTATCTGTTTAAGCTGAGTTGCCTCTTGAACCTTGAGCTTAACAGAAATGTGGCAATAATGTGCTCACAAAATCCATCTCCTTTTAAGTTCTCAAGAAAACATTTCCAAATCCCACTCACAATCTTAGGGGTACACTTGTGGCGTATTCTCCCATGCTTCTTTTTTGGTTGGGATGTAGAAATTTAACATTTGAGCCCACTTATGATTTTTGCATAGTTCAGGCACCAAGTAATAATATATGAGATAAAGCACTATCTGGGTTTGTTAGAGGCTTATTTGTAAGTAAAGTCTACAGTTCTTAAAACTTAAAGATTATTTTACTAACTTTTTTAAAAAAATCATTTTTATATTATTCTGACTCACTAGTCTTAATGTTTTCTATTCCTGGTATTCTTAATTAAAAAATTCCTTGCGTGTACCCCTTTTATTTTCTTTAATTCTACTGGTCTGGCTTATAGATCTGCAGTTATATTTGCTTCATGATTCGCTTTGTGCTGGTTAATGACCATAATAAAGATTGATGATATCACAGATAAAGCCTTCCTTCTAAGTTCAGGATTCTTCCAAACACAACACGAACTGGGAAACGTATATGTAAGGCTTCAACTAAGTATATTTTAGGATTTCTGTAGCATGAGCTAAAAAGGGAAGAGTGATCTCTGGCTCTAATCCATTATGTAATTTATCATTTATTTGACATTTAAACTTTAAATATTAACAGAACATAAATTATACTGGATTTTACAGTAATCCAATAGATAATTTATTGTCAGGATGAAAGTCCCAGGGGCTTTCAAATGTTTCTGTTAACATTTTGTTTGTTAACTACAATAATGATTCTTTGTCATGGGATAAGTGATTTCTGAAATTAAAAGAGTTTTATTTTTCTCCACGTCCCCAGAAAAATAATCAAGCATTTCCCTTGACGGCAAAAGCATTTTTCGTATCAACCATTGCTTCTTCACTGACTATACTGCAAGGAATATGAGTTAATTTGTTTACCTTTGGTTAAAAGAGTTTTAAATTGCTGCACTGCTTTGTTAACATCAACTTGGAAGAATTCCCATAATTTTATCTTGGGAAAAATATCCTCCCAAATGATTTTACGGATACACTGCAAAAATAAGAAGCATGTCAAGTGGGGAAATAAAAAAAATTAGTATTTCAAACACTGTTCAGTATAAATATGTTTGTTCCAAAATTGTTTTGAAATATCATTCCTTTATGATATGATTCAGTTATCTTTTCAGAAGAAAACAAAGAACCAAAAAATATTTTTGATATTTTTAAAGCAAACCATATCAAGAGAACTACATGGGAAATGTTGTGGTATATGATGCCTTGTGTTGCCATCTGTAAAATAATAACAACTAATTCATGGCAAGCAGATTGCAATAAAATGAAATAAATATTTGTTTTAAGAAAACATCATGGAAACATAATTTTAAAAGCACAAGAGAACTATTTAAAAGTACAACAGAAACCAGTATACCAACAGTATATTTAAAATATCACAACTCTCCTGGAGGGAATGACTTGAAAGATGAAAAAGAAGACAAGGTGGGAAGCAAAATTAATCATTCCAGAATAGGGCTACAATAAAGTAAGCGTAATAATTTATTTCATTCAGTGATGGCATGCGCTGTCAATAATTTCTGTATTTTCTTACATTCAAATGTTCATCATTTTCAATAAGTGATGGCATTCCTTTGTCACTGTATTTGCCACCAGCCACTTTACAGGTGAAATGCCAAAGAGCTCGGTCCAAAAGCCAGGCTGGTTTCAAGTGAGGAGAATTTACAAGATTGTATCCACACTCTGGATGCTGAGTTAGCCATTCACTGTTTGCAGCTTAGAAAAACAAGAAATACACAATTAGTAGCACATCTAGCTGGAAGATTTCAAGTACTGTACTTGATCCTTATGGTGACTATAGTTTCTTGGAAAAAATAGGGATAAACCTGAAAGAGGGGCAAATCTGAAAGAGGTTCATAAGGATAAAATTCTTTAATTTTTTATGTATATAACTTTGCTTTACAAAGGAAAATTCAAGAGCAAAACCAAGAAAAACTTTACAAAAACACATATCGTAATAAAAATATCTAAAATCAAATAGTATATGTAAATGTAGTTTAAAAAGATAATTCGGTTTACATATTTTCACATGAATGTGAAAGACTGTGCATTAACTGATACCATTTATACGGTAAAACTTAAATGACCAAAATAAAGGGAAAAAAGTGAGTTTTGAAAAATAAATAAATCTAAAAGAGCTTTCTGAAATAAAGTACTGTCCCTTATAATAAAGAATGTATGGTCACTGCATCTATACTAAGTATCTGTGGATTTCACACCATCTACGCACCAAATCCACTTTCATGGAAATTTTTTAAGAGGTCCTAAAAAAGTTAAGATTCAAAGTGGCATAAATGACATTGACATATATAATCTGTGATCATAAAGGTCAATATTTGAGGACATAGAACAAGGAACACAGAACTTGCAACTTCTAAAAAATGGTTGTTCCATTGAATGAGACCTATGTTAAGAATTTTCTGAGGATAAGGTCATATTCATACACAAATGCACTTTCCCTAATCACTATAGGATCAAGTGATGATTTACAGATCTCAAACAATTATCACATGCTTCTTCTAACATTAGTAGTTCAGTATTCCCTGACCCGCCCCCCCACATCAGACTATTCCTGTAAAACTTTGAATTATGTGGTTTACCCCCAGCACATCAAGTTTTATGTTTCTATGCTACTGGCCCAAGCATGGTGAACAGAACCAACAAGGGTAGAGCTGGCTATTATTACACCATCCCTGTTTGTATATTAGTTGCTATTGTTCATTCAATCACTTCCAATTCTGTGACCCAATAGACAATTTTGCCAGGTTTGTCTGTCAGCAACTGCTTCTTTGAGTTCTTGTAAGCTTTAGTTGGTGTCATGAGTGATAGTATTCAGCAATCTTGTGTTCTGTCATCCTCTTTTTCAATTGCTTTTGATTTTTCCAAGCAGCTGGGTCTTCTTCAGTGACGCTTCTCTTTGCGTTATGTGTTCACGATATCTAAACTTTAGCTTTATTATTAGTATTTCCAGTGAGATCTGATTTTACTTCATTTAATACTGAAGGTTTTTTTTTCACCTTGCCATAGAAGATATTCTTAGCAATTTTCTCCAGCACCACAATTCAAAGTCATTAATTCTTATTTGTTTAGCCTTTTATAACCATGTGTTACAAGTGGGTAAACCATGGCTTTGAGAACACATATCTTTGTTATTAGTGAGACATCTCTGCACTTTAATATGTCTATTACAGTTTTTCTTTCAAATAGTGCATTTCTTTCTTTCATGACTACAGTCTGTATCCCAGTGAATTTTTGAGCCTGTGCAACTTCCTCTCTGCCTATTTCATTGGGTTGGTTTGCCTGTTTATATAACTTTTTTTTAAATATCAAGCAGCAGACCGGCTCTTGCATTCTCACGTTCAACATGATTCCGTAAATATTCCTTACTTCCAACCATCAAAATGGCATCATCAGCGTATAGGAGACTGTGGATGTTTTGCCCAGCAATTTTAATTCCAACATCTATTTCTTTTACTCCAGTATTTCTCATAAAGTTTAATTTAACATAAATTTAAGTGATTGTTATATACAGATTTTAAATTAACTACAGTATCTAAAGGAAATCATGATTTAACTACAAGCTAAAACTATTTTCAAATGTCTAAATTTAAATATCGATAGGATTTTTTTTCATTCACTATCACCCTGGGGCCACTTCAAAAGAGAAAATTTAAACATCTGTAAAATTACATAACTTTTGGTTAACTGTCTTCAAACCAGGAAGTACAATCAGTGCCAAAGGGAACAGTCCTAATGATAATCATATAAATAAATCCATATGCCTATATATACTGAAATCAATAGAACTTGGACACATGAAAATGATTACATGATGGCAGCCCCTTTGCAAATCAGCAACAAGGATGATAAATATAATGAAAATAAGCATACCAGTGTGATTGTAGACTACATCTGTAATGCAAAGCATATTCCATTCATTCTTCATTTTTTCCACTAGTTTTCCAAGTTCATTCCAAGAACATTTTTTACTGGAGGTTGAAAAATCAGGATTAATTTCCAGCTGATCAGCCAATGAGTAGCATGATCTAGACAGACCAAGTTTCTGCACTGGGGTGAGGTGAATCATATTGTAACCTATAAAATAATAATAATGAAATATGTAAACACATGCTTCCCACTTTCAAGTGGATAAGAGGACAGACATTACACACTAGGTAGTATTTATGATCTGAAGTTATAATGCAAAAAAATGTGGTTTAACCAGGTAGGCCTGAGGATACTCCATTCTAAGATCAGAGATTTCTGGGGAACTGCCCCACTAGGCAGACCAGACCAGTTATCTAAGACTACTTGTATTGAGAGTGGCTATAAATAATAGAATCTTGCAAGTCTGATTGTGTTGTACTTCCTCCCCTTATGTGAAGTAGGCAAGTGTCTATCTGAGCCACTTCCACATACTTTCTGCTTGTTTGGGACTTAAGATATGTTTTTCCCCTCATCACTTCGGTAATGGGTCTTGCCTATCTCCATCAAGGTCATCTTCTTTACTCTCTACAGCAGGGTTTCTCAACTTTGACAACTTTAAGATGCGTGGACTTCAACTCCCAGAATTATGGGAGCTGAAGTCTATGTACCTTAAAGTTCCCAAGGTTGAGAAACACTGCTCTACAGTGTATTAAAGATGGTATATAAATATAATGAATGGATGTCATAGTCCAAAAGGTAGAAATATACAGATGACTGTCTAAAGTAATATATGCTTTATATCTCAGGTCAAAATTTGACTTGGAGTAAATGTGGTTATTACCAGATTCTTTTGCAACTTTAAGACGATCTTCCCATTCATCAAATGGTCCCAGACACTTGGCTAGGAATGTCTGGAGTGTAATACAATCCAAGGGCAATACATGATTGTCAGCACCAACACGTAAAATAGGATCCACAACCAGATAACCTCCACCACCTTTCTGATTCCTGGAATAAAGACACATGTACTGATTTTGTATCAATGCAAAGGAAACAGACCTTAGCATCACTCAGTATTATCACAAAGACTTACCCAGAATTTGTTTAGCTTTGTTATTTGAAAATGCAATTCAGTTCTTTAATCTTCCAGCTCATAGACCATAAAATAAATGATTCAGGAAAACATACTTAACCACTTGGAATAATGCAAAAATAGTCAGACACAAAACAACCTAGATTCAAGGAATATTTTCACTTTGCTCAGTTGGTCTCAGCAAATGTAAAATGCCAGTTATATTATTGTCCTTTATAAAATATTTTCAATCCTTTCAAACCTAGCAGATTTAACTTTAAAAGAAAAAGTCTAACACTGTAATCTTATGCCCTGGCATCAGAGTAAAATTTTGCAATATTAAGGGCTTAGGGCTGCACTTTGTCTCTGAGTAGTGTGCTAGGGGCCACACTTCTTAAGTAGTAGAAGAGGCTACAAGAATGTTGTATATATTTAAATTAATTGGTATTTTTTCACACTAAAAACTACACCTGGATAACTGAAAGTCTCTGAAGCCCTGGGACTTAAACTTCATTTCTCTGATATACAGGACTGCATTGCTAAAGGGGTTGGAGACAACACTGAACTGTGAGAAATGTAGATTAGCAAGAGGTCCACGTTTTGCAAAAAACACAGGATTTTACCTCAAGACCATATTCAAATTTAACTTTGGCTTGTCTGATGTAAGAATCTTTAGCTTCTTGACTTTCTATTAGATTTGTGGTTTGAGTTTAGCATTTTTAACACTCTAACCTGCTTCATGTACTTCTGTCTTGGGAATCACTAGGGCTGCAAATGTACAGTTATGTATTTGGGAGGCAGCCCTATTGACTCAATGTGAATTGTTTTCAAATAGACAAATAAAATGCAAAAGATAGGTTGCTATTACTCCTATTATGGCAGTCAATACTGTTGACACAAGGGCTATATGTCAACCCTTAGAGGTAGTCCAGACAAGAAGCACCCACCATGAGTACTAACACTACTTTTACTGCAAGGTTACAGTAACAGAATCTTGTGAGTCTGAACATATAACTCTCCCCCCTTGCCTTTACAGTTCAAGAAACTAGGGAGGATCCCTTCTGAGACATTTGCCATGCCCTCATTCCTTCTGCAGGCTAAGCTACCTCTTGTCTGACCATTGCCTAGTCTGCTGCTGCTGCTGTCGCTGCTGTTTCTCAAGGACATTCTCACAGACAGTTACACAACGATTCACTTTCCTGAGCAGAAAATGAGTACACATTTTCATCAATTCCTAATATATGAAGGGCATACTACATAGCAAAGCAAATACATGTAGTAACTTCATTGGAATGAAAACATCAAATTCTATGGGTGGGGAACTGGGTAAATCAGCCTGAGATATAGACTGGGTCCTCATGGGGTGCTCTCTTCATGTATTTCCTTAGGTGAACCTGACACATCTGGAGACTCTCAGACATGAGGAGGCTGCTTTGGGATATGGTCTACTCCACAGCTACCCAAAAGGCACATCAATTGGATAAGGACAAGTTTAACACCCCTTTAAGACACTGCTTTTGCTATCTCTCCCACAAGTTCTAGCATTTGCTTACTCATGAGTGAAGTAATATTGGTATGATCCAGAAATCTGGAGATCTAATTTACAATACTTGTCAGAATCATCTTCTTTTCCTGTTGGGTTGTGCCAGGTTAGGCATCTGAACTTGTGACGATCAAACAATTCTCCAGCAGCTGGATAACTAGTATACACTGTAACATGCTTGCCTTGCAAAGTAGGGCCCAAGCGGAATTGCAGCTCATAACCTGAAGAAAGCAAGACAGACATTTGTTAGAAAAACCTTATCTTGGATTCCTGTCACAAGGTTGGGCCAATCTGGGTTCAGTGCCACATTTGTGTCCCCAATTCTGTACAAATACTCAGGGGCTCTATAATTTGAACTAGAACTTTTGGTTCAGCACCAACTCCAAATAAACACTTTTGGCTCCTTGGATTCCCTCCCCCTGTCTCCCCCCAGCTAAGGTGCCATCACCCATTCTTTTGTAGCAATCCAAGGGGCATTTACCATTCCCCATACAAACAATTCTCCCCCTTCCCCTCATCCCCACCAGGAAAAGGGAACAATGGATAGCAAGGGACAGTCTGCTTGCAAGAGGACCCAATTTTTCACCCCCCCATTAGCTGGTTAAATGCCCTTCTTCATCATTCCCAACCCCAGAGAACAGTGATGAGGAACTTGTGTGGAAGTTCCCCTTCCTCTTGCTAACTTTATTCAGCAAATCTTTCTGATTTGCTATGTTAGATTTTTTTATTTATAAAATAGTAAGATCTTTGGAACTGTCTACTTATGGAGGTGGTGGGTTCTCCATCTCAGGAAATTTTTAAGAAGAGGATGGCCAGCCACCTCTCATGGTTGGTTTAAATGGTTTTCCTGCACATTGCAGAGAACTGAAGAAGAACCTTGTGGTTCTCTACAATTCTATGATTCATGGTGGTGAATGGGAAGTGTTGTTTTTAAACTGGGTGTTTCCTTCAAGATCTGACGGGTGGAAACATAGTATAGAAATCCTTTTAAGCATCACACCACATACATACATACATATCCTGAATATTCTTGTTAATATTAACGCTAGATATTTGAACAGAACTAAAGACATTTTATATGTAACGTTAAAAGTGCCATTCAGTTATTAGTAATCACTTATGAGGAATATTAACATGAAGCAGAAAGAAACAAGCCAATGTTTAAAAAATAGGATATATTTTAAAAATAAGATATAAGTTTATTTGGCCAACTGATAATTGCTGGTCTGGTTGCCGTGATGCATAGACTAAATTTATATCCAATTCTGTCTCAATGAGCACTTGAAGTAAGTCCTGTAACAATAACTAATGTGAAACTCCAATAATTAAATATACATATCAGTAATGTTTGTCATGCAAATGAGTATCTTCATGTTTGTTTTCAGGGCTAAAGAATGCAGCGAGAGTGCAAAATGTTCCATTCAAACACCTCAGGTTCAGCTAGTTACCAATACAAACTTTAGACATGTTAAAGTTAGTGACAGTGAACACTGAGTTATGAATGTGTCATTGTGAAAATAAAAACTGATGTTGATGTGATGAGCTATTAATAACCAAGGGCTAGTTTTGCAAATAATAAGAAAATATATTTCCATAAAAACTGCAGATTTACATAATTCTCTTTTTAAAAAATATCTACATAACTCCAGACATTAGTAACCCATGGATTCTATAATCCATCCATCCATCCATCCATCCATCCATCCATCCATCCATCCATCCATCTCCTGTGGACTACCTTGTGAGAGAGGACACTCCAAAATGTGTATTAACCAACTATTAAAATAAATACGCTTAAATATCAAAATATATTTTACAATCAATATACCTTTATGCATAGTATACCCAAATCAGAACAGATACAAAAAAGGAACAATTTGTAACAACAATATTTTAAAATAAAATGTGTTGCTGTTCAATGCATGTAATTAAGCCAGCTCAGCAGATTGAACCTGCATAAAGAATCAAAATATATGTACACTATTTTCTTTGAATATATATGACCTCATTCAATATCATAAAAAATAAATCAGGAAGCAGCGCACAAGTAATTTTAAGTTTAATCCTAAAGAAGTCCATTTTTATAAGTCTTAGATTTGGTCATTTATGCTTTTGCTAGCATTTGATAGGTCTGTATTTATGGCATCTGCTAAACATAGACTGGACCACAAAGATATTTGCATAATAACTTATTTCCCAGAACCTGTGTAGACTTAAAGACTGCACTACTTAAATTAGCTACATATCCTTCATTACTTCTTTCTGCCAGGAAGCAATAATTTTATGCATGTGACAATAATAATAATATCATCATAATCATTCAGGATCACAGAATAACAGCAGATTCTTAATTTTAGAAACAAAATGCATTCAAAAAGTTCAAATTTTTCCGATTTCAGGAAATAAGATTCACACATAGACCTAAGTATCATAATTTCTTATGTTTACATCTATAGGAGTTACCTCAGATAGAATCAATACTCTACCAGTCCCAGAAAGCAAATGCATTAACAGTCACTTAAAATGTTGCAGACAAAGCATAAATGGCTCAAAAACTGTGGGGTTTTTAGCTAGTAATCACTGAAATATAATTTTTAGCAACATTCTTGCCCACAAATAGAAGAAACATGAATGTTTTATTCTGGATACGATGACAGAGTTTGTAAGATATTATAGATGCATAGGAGCTATTTTCCTGCAAATAGCTTCTGTGCATTTGGAATAACATTTAAAGCAATCCAACTATGTGGGTAAAGTTCAGCTTCATCGGCTGCACCATGAAATCAGTATCTCTCTTTTGGAGAGCTGCCAACGTGGCACAAATAGAGTTAGGATAACATTTGAAAGGGCTCCATATTGGGGAATAGAGTTTAAGTATATTATAGCTTTTCACTGTAGCATCACATCCAAAGTTGCCTTTTCTTTTATTCTTTGAATCTTTTTTTTAAACTAATTTTATTTGTAATGAGCTTTAATGGATCTCCCAAATAGCAGGCCATAATTCTTCTTCCTCTTACTGCAGAAGGGCCTATTTGAAAATCACTCCTTAAACTAAGAACTGCAACCTTAGAAGCCAAATATGTTTCCCAAACAATTTGAAGATAATATATTCAGGAACAGAATGTTCTTCCCTCTGTAGAAAATGCCTATCAATCTTAAAATCGTTTACTTGGACGGAAGCACTTAGATTGCTTAGTATTTTGGCATAAGTATCTGCAAATGTATTACAGATTTATTAATGAAGCCTAACCACTCAGCAAAATGAATGACTCCATAATAACTGGAACCTTTAAGAGCAAAAGTTTTGTATCGTTGAATTTACTTTGCCATCCCACATCTACTGCCTTCGGTGAGGCAAATAGTACTTAATTTATTATATGATTGTTGTGTGAAAAGGAAAAATACCTCATTGAATTCACCTGGTCATATTTTCTAGTATGCATGCTTCATGCATTATGCAGCTGGTCAAAGTCTCCTCTCTTAAAATAGTTCCACCCATTATGTCTCAACAAGTGGTGGCACCACTTTCCCTTCCTTGAAATCCTTCCTCAAAAGGCATCTTCTTCATAAGACCTTAACCTCTTACAATTAGATGCAGTTTATTTTCTCAGCCCCTCCAAGTATTAAAATGCAGGCTTCTAAGGGGTTCATGCTGGGATCCCTCTAAAGCATTATGTGCAGAGAGCATAAATCAACCGAGATATGTCAACTTTTGAATTCCCTATTGCAAAAAAGGACAAATGGGATCATGGTGGACTTGCTCAACAAAAAGAGAACACGCAGGCAGCTGCTATCAATACTGACCTTGTTCGAGCCGGAAGAGGGTCTTATCCAGCTTCTCCATGTCGTTGAGAAGAAGTACCCGGGTGTGCTTAGCATTGCTCATCTTTACTGCCCGGTCTTTTCCACTCTTGCAGGCAGCAGCAGCAATTAACTTCAGAAAGATAGGAGTGATCCCTATCAGGCAGAAGAAACAGACACACAAACCAAAGGTTAGATACATAAGGAGCTGCTTTTTTCCCCCAGGCAGAGAAGAGAAAAGATGGGTTCAAGCCACGGGTCACCTTGAAAGTCTTCCCTGAGAGTCACCGTGACAGATACACACTTACATTTTTTTCGTCCTCAGTCCAAATAAAACAACTTGGCAAGAGCTGAAGAAGGGTGGCGGAGGGGAGGGGGGACGCTTAGGGGCGCCCAAACTTTCTCCTTCAAGCAACTTTAGCGCGGCTGCAGGCAAGACCCCGGAACTCGGCGGGTCTGCAGCCCAAACCCTGGGAGAGGGCGCTATCCCTTTCGGGCCGGAGGGGCTGGCGCCTGTCACTCTCCGCCTGAACAATGCGACCTGTCCTGGCGCCAGGGTACAACCCAGCCCCCTCTCCTCTCTCCCCCATTATCCCCAACTGCTGTTGTCTATAAATATAGGGCGAAGCCTGGGCGCCCTTCACTCACTCACCCTGGGACGCTGCAGCGAGCGAAGGCGGCTTAGCAGTTGACACAGAGGCAGAGTCAGGCCTAGGCGGGAGGGCTCCAGAGAGAAGGAAGAGACAGAACTATAGACGGGAAGAGGTTCAAATCTGCGCAGGGAGGAACTGAATTGGGCAAACGAGAGCTCCGCCTGACGCCTGAAGGGCTTGCAGGAAGAAAGCGGCTTGAGGCGCAAGGACGATTCGTGGCAGGGGCGCAGGCCCGGTAAAGCCTCTCTTTGGCTCCCTCCTCCGACAGCCTGCACGAAGCTGCGGCCGGAGACGCGAGAGCCGCTAGCTGCTGCTGCTGCAGGAGGGAAAAGCAGAACAGAGGGGGAGCGAAGGCAGAGGCAGGGCGCCGCAGGCGAGGGAAATTGCGGGCCGAAAGGAGGTGTTGCTGGGAAGAAGTTGCACAATGCGTGGCAAGCATTAGAGGAGTGCATTTGCTTTCGCTTTGGAACGCAACATTTTGACGACTGACAGCGGCACCTCACTTTCCATTACATTACGACACGTGTGTTTTCGAACTGAACCACGAACCCTGGCGGCCTTGGAGAGGGCTAAGCTATAATTTTTCTTTGGTGGCAATAGAGTGGCCCCTTGGCAGGAATGCTGGGAGTTGTAGTTCATCAACATCGGGA
Organism: Liasis olivaceus; assembly: GCA_030867105.1. Lineage (NCBI taxonomy): Eukaryota > Metazoa > Chordata > Lepidosauria > Squamata > Pythonidae > Liasis > Liasis olivaceus. The sequence goes on along the minus strand of CM061350.1, from coordinate 122,307,919 downwards.
GTACTACAGGGTGCCCCCTGAAGTGACGATAGTGACTTCAGTGCTTGTGCTAAGCAATCATCTTGTTTTTGTTTTTGGCTTAGCTTGTGCTAGAAACCTAGCCATTGTGGTTTGTCGTTATGGTTTATAATGCTAACATTTCATGAACTTAGTCAGTTGTGGTTTATTCGGTAAACCTTGGCTGCAGAGTGTTAGAACCAGGGCATTCTGTTTTCCTGATAACCCTGTCTCTCCAGCAGCAGATGGTACCGTAAAACTGGTGCTCTGAGAAAAGGAATTTGGGCACATGGTTGCCAGGGTGCGTAGTGCTTAGGAATTTGGCTCAGTATGGTCAACATTTGCTCTTTAAAACTTCTAGTATTTAGATGCACATAGTGCCAGTGTGCACGGGTTGTATTAACCTGATTATGTATTCATTTATTAAGGGATCTTAAAATTAAGTGTGCAGCAATGTAAGGGTGGACATTTATATAATAATTTTATTAAAGTTTGCAGTTACAAAGATAAAAGACTAATACAAACTAAAAAAGTATAAAAGAATGAACAGGAGGGATAGAAAGTGCAGAAAAGAAAATATAAAGAAAAATAGAAAAAAGGAAAAGATAATATAATAAAGAAAAAGAAAAGAAATAAAGAAATGACTTCCCCTTCATCACAAGTACAAACAATATCAGTAACTCATCACCTTCTCTAAGATTTCTTCTTCCCATAACTCATCTCTTATCTATAATCAAATTCTTAAAGCCTTGTCCTTCAGTCCTAGTCAGCAAAAGTCCATTAAAGGTTACCAGGAAACAGCATATATATTTTAAGCTTAATCAAATAAATCAACTTTATAGTCCTTCCCTTTACTTTAACACTTTAATTTATCACTTTCTCTAAAAATACAAAAAAAAATAAATCTCTTTTTCCAAATCTTTAAAGCCTCGTCACTGGGTCTTGTTCAGCAAAAACCCATAAAGATTACCAGAAACAACATAATATATATTTTAACCTTGATCAAATAAACCAACTTTACATTCCTTCCATTGGATTTTAACAATCCTGGTCTTTAATCCCTTTAAATAATGTCCCAGAGCTTGATTTCTTTTAATTTTCTCTTTGTCTCTTAGAAAATCCTTCAAAACTTTAACAAGTCTCTTTTGTAAATCCAAAATAAGAAAATTATCCAAGTCACTCTTTTGGTTTGTTATTTGTATACCCCTTTCAATCATTAAGACATCAGCTGGTTTCATTTGTATATCCAGTGCAACATCTTTTTCCATATGAGTTTTATAACTTGTCATTTTTAAATCCACATTTGAGTCAGTTTCAATCAGTCTTGTCCAATAAAACTTGATCCTCTTCTATAACCTCTTTTAAATCCAGTTTATCTATGAGAGCAGACAATCTTAAGATTAACTTCTAAGTCCTTGTTCCCAAATAAACTTGAATTCATCCAAAGTTAAAGTATTTTGCTCCATTCTATATCAGTAAGTCAAATTTAAGTGTTCTTCTCCTTTAATTATAATCTTTAGTTCTTTCTGGTTCCCTCTAGTGTCCAACCTTCAAAATCCCATCTTATGTTTTTTTCCTAAACAACAGCATTTTCCCCATGGGAAGATTTCTTATAATTAATTTCAAAATTATTTCAAATCCCTCTGGTCCCTTAATCCATTTATAACTTTCTGAAATCAAGATTCTAATCACCCTTTTGCAATTTATTCCCCCCCCCCCCCTTTTTTTAGAAGTCCTTAATCCTGCATTTAAAACTTCTTTCTCCAAGGATTGAAGGAGACTCACCCAGGAAATGTTGTAAAACTTGCCGATCCAAAGGTTTTTAATAGTTGAAAAGCTTTTAAAAAGCAATTTCAAAAGTGAATTAGAAATGAGGCTTGGCTGAGCTTTTTGTCCATATGAGCTAAGTCAACGGCTCTGAGCATGGAGGAACTCCCTCACCTCCCAGGTGCTCCACTCATGAGCCGACTGCAAAAACCACAGTTCCTTCAGTCTACTTGTGAGAAGCAGCTGGAGTGCATGTGAGGCAATCTCACAATCTCTCCTTTTTCTGGAGTTATTAAAAGCAATCAGAATTTGCCTTCTGGTTGTCAATCGCTGCTGCAATGTCATCCCCACTGCTTTGAGGACATTCAGCTCACCATGTCCTCACTGGAAGTCAGTCATAAAGGTGGACTTCTTTGAAAGGATACTAGATTTATTCATTTAGAACACAGACCAAAAAGTTGACATGAAATTAAGACAGTCTTCTTGTTGTTGTTGTTGTTCAGTCGTTAAGTCATGTCCGACTCTTTGTGATCCCATGAACCATATCATGCCAGGCCTTCCTGTCCTTCACTGCCTCCCTGAGTTTGTTCAGTTTCATGCTCACTGCTTCAGTTATGCTATCTAACCATCTCATCCTCTGCCGTCCTCTTCTCCTTTTGCCTTCAGTCTAAGACTTTCTAGATGAAGGTAATTTAACAAAAGATGCAAGTCTGAAAAAGAATCAGGCTTAATCAATCAACATGCATGACAAAAAACAGTCTTATGACTATGTATTAATTAAACACAGCACCTCAGACAAATTGCAATGCAGCTCCCTTAATAAGAATTACACAGTCTCTAATGGGGGCCAACCTGCTCATGAAGAGAGAACTTAGCTCTGAGTGTCAGGCATGATGAAGAGCCGTGTTTCTCAAACTTGGCAACTTTAAGATGTGTGGACTTCAACTCCCAGAATTCCCCAGCCAGCCATACAGCCAACATACTGACTGGGAAATTCTGGGAGCTGAAGTCCACACATCTTAAAGTTGCCAAGTTTGAGAAGGACTGATGTAGAGGAAAACTCAGCAGATCAGTGCAACTCTCTCAAGCTCCACATCTAGATAGTCATTCCTGATAAGAGATGTCATTAAATCCCTTTGAAAGGATACTAATTTAAAACCTATCTTATTCTAAGTTGGGAAGTAACCAACCAAACAACTCTGGAAATAATTATTTTTCCTATTTAAAATGCATTCTGGCAATTTTCCAAAACGTTTCATTGGCAAATCTTATCTATGCCCTATAAAGCACAAGAGAGTGAAATTCCAGCCACTTACTGTTTGGACACTTGGAAAGAAGAAGCTTTGATACAGAAACATATTCACACAAAGGAACACTAAAGGGACAATATGCTGTTACTGTAATGATCATCCTCTAAGTATCCAGAAGTTTTATTATTTAAAAAGTAACTATAAGTAATGCTACCACCTAACTTTAATGTTTGAATTGCTACCTCTGTCTTTGTGTGTGTGTGAGAGCGCATATGCTAAAACTTCTGACACTTGTATTGGCAATGCTTACAGCAACTTTATAAAACAGGCCATAATAATTATTCACAAGTTTCTCTGAACGGTACAGCAGCTGCCATGATATTACTAAAAGAAACTTTGGAAAGGTTTTCCACGGTGCAGCCATGTGATAGGAATTATGCATAGCAGTTGCATAACAGGGTAGAACTGCTCCACATGTGAAGCCATCCACAAAATGAACGAGGCTATAACTCTGTGTGTATACAGAATGAGTTTGTATTGCATTTTGCTTATCTGAATCAGTCTAGATCACCCTTCCCTGATCTCGTGCTTCAAGATGTACTGACACTACAGCTCCCAGGATCCCCACCCGTCACATTTTATACTTCTAACACGCTTGGGAGGCAACCGTTTGGGGACAATCTTCCCAAATGGGAAGCCTGCCTACATACAAATACACAGTGAAATTATTTGCCACATGAAAAACAAAGTGCGCTGCTAATTTACAAATGACCATCCTAATGAAGTTGGAATGCCCTCCCCACTTTGACAACAATTAGAAAGCAATGGCTGACACAGAGTTTTTCAAACTGCGTTCTGTGGAACGGTAGAGTTCCATGTGATGGGTCCCGTGGGAGACTAAAGGCAAAATGTAAATGAAAACGTTCACTAGAACACAGCCAATTTTCTATCACTAGAGCTTTGCCTTTTGATCAGCGGTTCTGGGACTTTTTGTCTTTATTTTTTAATCAGCAGGTTCCATGGCCTGGAAAGGTTTGAAAACCCCTGGGCAAATGCAGTGATTGATTTTCCTTTGGCTGAGAGGACACTGATAAAAAAAATAATCAGGAAGAACCATAGCAATAGCCTAAAGAGAACTGCATGTATCTCAAATATTAAATGCACTCAGAGAATATTGGAGGAAAAAAAGGCGGGAGGGAATGGAATATCATGGAGGAGAACCTGGCTGGACAAACAAATCCTGAACTGCAATATTGGTTTACTTCACAGCGCAGGTCCAGCATAAAGTTCTGGTTAGAATATTTAACAGCCAGGTTCATATCCCTACACATCCATTTCGGTTAATCATTCTTTCTCAGTCTCAAGCCTAAACTAACCCACAGGATTTCTGTAAGAATGAAAGGGGGGCTAGGGAAGACCTTGCAAGGCAGCTTTAAATCCTGGAGGAAAAGTAGAAAACAGTTTAAGATAGAATTGAAGGTATTTATTCTGAATAGTCAGCCAGCAAACTTAAAGCATTCTTGAGAATTAGATTTTACCTAACTGAAATGAATGGACTGGGGGACTCTTAGCTCTCCAAACTTATTTTTGCAATGCATCTGATTTTAATATTGCTGCAGTAGTTGCTCTCTTAGGACTTGGGCCAATATGTGTGTTCAATTTCTTGCATATGAATATATTTTTCTTTATTGCTTTTGCAACTGCAATTTATTTAACTTCTGAGTTTTGCATCCTTGCTTCCTAATACTTTAGCTACCACTGTAAGACAAGCAGGCCGGCAGCTTACAGAAATATATTTAACTATGAGCCTCAGAAAAGGTCAGGCCTGCAGTAATTGAAGGTCAGGCTATTTTCAATGGTTGCAACTGTAAAAAACACACTCACACAGAGAGATTCTCAGGTTACAAGGATGAGCTGGATTTTCAGGAGTGTCATATGGTGGCATGAATATGACAGCAAATCCAGAACACTGAGAATAAGATATGGCATTTTAACTGCCCTGCGTGTTTACTGACATTGAACAGAATGCCTCAAATACCAAGTCAGTACCTTTATAAGACAAGACCAATTTATCCCTGTGGAAAATGTGGTAGGTTAGATTCCTCAGAGTTTTCAGATTTAAACTGAAATCCTTGGAGGACCAGGATTTTTGATCCCATCCTGGTGTGATTTTACTTCGGCAAAATTATAATATGTTTTCTACTCATAAAGAATGTTTATTGGCACACCAAATTGGTTCACGTTTATTACAATTATTGAATATCCCTTAACTAAAAGAATGGGATGATTGGAAAGAGGGGCTGGGCTAGAAGAATAATATTTAGCTCATTCTCTCCCTGAATATAATTCATAGGCTAATCACGGCTACAATGAGTATTTGCAGCAAAGACATGGAACTGTGTATCATGGTTTATAATGCTGTGCAAAATGTTTTGAATGTGAATTGTTTTGAAATTTTAATCCCTGGTTTTGAATGGGAAACATTTTGTCTCAAGCTTGAAACGCTTCCACAATGATTTAAAAATCCTATTTTGCCCTAACAAAGGGCAAAAGGTTCAGATTCAACACTTTTTGCACACCCCCAAACCCCAATGTTGCAGGCTTGTTGACCCACAACTCCCATCACCCCTGAAATGTTCATGCTGGTTGGAAGATGCTGGAAGCTAAGCCTAACCAGGAAGGCACCCAAATGTAGAAAGTGTCTATAAATTGCAGTTGTTGAAGGCTAAATCTTTCTCTAGGTATAGTTAGAAGATTCAAAACAATATAAAGAAAGCAAAGCTTTGACTAATGTCTCATTAACCTATTAATATGTATCTGTCCGTATCTTCTTATTCCAAGTGCTGAGGATCCCTCGGGCTGGGTCCCCTTTGTGGGTCACTCTTGAACTCATCTTGTCTTTCCTGTGGAGTCAATCCTTACCATTGATCAGAAAGAAATGACAGATAAATGACATAGTCAAATGTCCCACTGCTTGCCAGCACCTGCCTTCTCGGCCATGGGACAACAGCTGCAAGAAGGACAACTGTAATGTGGCTCTTCAAGAAGTTTCAGCCTTGGCAAGGGCCCAAAATACCTGTCCAGTACAGTCTTAGGGCTTTTCTCCATGGTTAAATTGCTATCCATCTGTCCCTTTTGTTGTTGTTGTTTAGTCGTTAAGTCGTGTCCGACTCTTCGTGACCCCATGAACCATATTGCGCCAGGCCTTCCTATCTTTCACTGCCTCCCTGAGTTTGCTCAATTTCATGCTCATTGCTTCAGTGATGCTATCCAGCCATCTAATCCTCTGCCGTCCTCTTCTCCTTTGGCCTTCCATCTTTCCCAGCATCAGGGTCTTTTCCAAAGAGTCCTCTCTTCGCATTAAGTGACCAAAGTATCTGAGCTTGAGCTTCATTATCAATCCTTCCAATGAGCAATCAGAGTTGATTTCCTTTAAGATTGACTGGTTTGACCTCCTAGCAGTCCAGGGGACTCTTAAGAGTCTTCTCCAGCACCACAGTTCAAAGGCATCAATTCTTCGGCGTTCAGCCTTCTTTATGGTCCAGCTCTCACAGCCATACATTACTACTGGAAAAACCATAGCTTTGACTATGCGGATCTTTGTCGGCAAGGTGACGTCTCTGCTTTTTAATATGCTATCTAGGTTTGCCATAGCTTTCCTCCCAAGGAGCAAGCGTCTTTTAATTTCATGGCTGCAGTCTCCGTCTGCAGTGATCCTGGAGCCCAAATAAATGAAGTCTGTTACTGCTTCCATTTCTACCCCTTCTATTTGCCAGGGATTGATGGGTCCAGATGCCATGATCTTAGTTTTTTTAATGTTGAGTTTCAAGCCAGCTTTCGCACTCTCCTCTTTCACCCTCATCAAGAGGCTCTTTAGTTCTTCTTCACTTTCTGCCATTAGGGTGGTATCGTCTGCATATCTGAGGTTATTGATGTTTCTCCCTGCAATCTTAATTCCGGCTTGTGATTCTTCCAGCCTGGCATTTCTCATGATGTACTCTGCATATAGATTAAATAAGCAGGGTGACAGTATACAGCCTTGTCGTACTCCTTTCCCTATTTTGAACCAATCGGTTGTTCCATGACCGGTTCTAACTGTTGCTTCTTGGCCCGCATACAGATTTCTCAGGAGACAGGTAAGGTGGTCTGGTATCCCCATCTCTTTAAGAATTTGCCACAGTTTGTTGTGATCCACACAATCAAAGGCTTTTGCATAGTCAATGAAGCAGAAGTAGATGCTTTTCTGGAACTCTCGTGCTTTCTCCATGATCCAGCGAATGTTGGCAATTTGATCTCTAGTTCCTCTGCCTCTTTGAAACCCAGCTTGTACATCCGGTAGTTCTCGGTTCACGTACTGCTGAAGCCTAGCTTGTAGGATTTTGAGCATAACCTTGCTAGCATGTGAAATGAGTGCAATTGTGCGATAGTTTGAGCATTCTTTGGCATTGCCCTTCTTTGGAATTGGAACGTAAACTGACCTTTTCCAATCCCGTGGCCACTGTTGCGTTTTCCAAACTTGCTGGCATATTGAGTGCAGCACTTTAACAGCATCGTCTTTTAGTATTTTAAATAACTCAGCTGGAATACTGTCATCTCCACTAGCTTTGTTGTTAGCAATGCTTCCTAAGGCCCACTTGACTTCACTCTCTAGGATGTCTGGCTCAGGGTCAGTGACCACACCAGCATGGACATCAGGGACATTAAGATCTTTCTTGTATAGTTCTTCTGTGTATTCTTGCCACCTCTTCTTAATGTCTTCTGCTTCTGTTAGGTCCCTGCCTTTTTTGTCCTTTATCATGCCCATCTTTGCCCTAAACATTCCTTTGATATCTCCAATTTTCTTGAAGAGATCTCTAGTCTTCCCCATTCTATTGTTTTCTTCAATTTCTTTGCATTGTTCATTTAAGAAGGCCTTCTTATCTCTCCTTGCTATTCTCTGGAAATCTGCATTCAGTTGCTTATATCTTTCCCTTTCACCCTTGCTTTTCGCATTCCTTCTTTCCACAGCTATTTGTAAAGCCTCATCAGACAGCCATTTTGCTTTCTTGCATTTCTTTTTCTTTGGGATGGTTTTAGTTGCTGCCTCTTGTACAATGTTACAGACCTCCGTCCATAGTTCTTCAGGCACTCTGTCTACCAAATCTAATCCTCTAAATCTATTCATCACCTTCACTGTGTACTCACATGGAATATGATCTAAGTCATACCTGAGTGGTCTAGTGGTTTTCCCTACATTCTTCAATTTAAGCCTAAATTTTGCAGTAAGAAGCTCATGATCTGAGCCACAGTCAGCTCCTGGTCTTGTTTTTGCCGTCTGTATAGAGCTTCTCCATCTTTGGCTGCAAAGTATGTAATCAATCTGGTTTCGGTATTGACCATTTGGTGATGTCCATGTGTAGAGTCGTCTCTTGTGTTGTTGGAAAAGGGTGTTTGCTATGACTAGCTTGTTCTCTTGACAGAACTCTATTAGCCTTTGCCCTGCTTCATTTTGTACTCCAAGGCCAAACTTGCCTGTTATTCCGATTATTCCTTGACTTCCTACTTTAGCATTCCAATCCCCTATGATGAAAAGGACATCTTTTTTTGGTGCTAGTTCTAGAAGGTCTTGTAGGTCTTCATAGAACCGGTCAACTTCAGCTTCTTCGGCATCAGTGGTTGGGGCATAGACTTGGATTACCGTGATGTTGAATGGTTTTCCTTGGATACGCACTGAGATCATTCTGTCGTTTTTGAGGTTGTACCCCATTACTGCCTTTCCCACTCTCTTATTGACTATGAGTGCAACTCCATTTCTTCTAAGGGTTTCTTGCCCACAGTGGTAGATATAATGGTCACTTGAATTAAATTCACCCATTCCCGTCCATTTCAATTCGCTGATTCCCAAGATGTCGACGTTCAATCTTGTCATCTCATGTTTGACCACATCCAGCTTGCCTTGGTTCATGGATCTTACATTCCACGTACCTATACAATATTGTTCTTTACAGCATCGGACCTTCTTTTCGCTTCCAGATACATCCACAGCTGAACGTCCTTTCGGCTTTGGCCCAGCCGCTTCACTCTTTCTGGAGCTACTTGGAATTGCCCTCCGCTCTTCCCCAGTAGCATATTGGACACCTTCCGACCTGAGGGGCTCATCTTCCGGCGTCATATCTTTTAGCCTTTTAACATTGTCCATGGGGTTTTCTTGGCAAGGATACTGGAGTGGGTTGCCATTTCCTTCTCCAGTGGACCACATTTTGTCAGAACTCTCTGTCATGACCTGTCCGTCTTGGGTGGCCCTGCACGGTATAGCTCATGGCTTCACTGAGTTACACAAGCCCCTTCGCCACGACAAGGCAGTGATCCATGAAGGGGCCATCTGTCCCTAAGCCAGTGCAAATATACACCAGCCTAAAATGTGCAGCCACTGCTTCTAAGCTATATCCTGCCTCTTTAAAATCTCTGCTCTGACTTGCTGATGAATGGTAGTAATTTCAGGTGAGCAGGGCATGTGGCGCAAATGCATTGCTGAAACCCAGGTTTAGTGCCCTTCTAGTTTAGGACTTATTAGTTGATCAGTGGCTTTGTTCAGGCAAAGAGGTGTGGGTTTGGCCATTTAAGCTATCCTTTGCCTATGCAAAACAGAAATGAATAAACATGGGTCTAGCCATCTTTCAGAACCAGCTAGCCAGCTCTCAACCACATTCATCAGCTATAAAGATGGATTTGGAGTTTGTGCATTTTGAAAGAAGCTAGACCTATGTAACAGGTGAGGAGCATGGTTTGGGAGCTGGTGTGTATGTTCTGAGAGATAACTGATTTAAGTCTAGCCATTTTTCAAATATGCACTTTGGGGACTGGGCTGGTTCCCCAAATCAGCAGCCATGACTAACCCTCTTTCAGAACATGCCAGCCTGTAATTGTGCCCAACAGTTGATGAGCCAGATTCTTCTACTGCCCAAACCAGAATGGGCCTGAAGGACAGCAGGTTTGTCCCATGGTTGGATGGAAGTAGGAAAAGATCCTTAGGATGAAAATTGCAGCTACTCCATCAGCAGAAAGTAAAGAAAAAAATCTGCATTCTTCATTTTTGAACCAATGTTTTGATTTTTTTTTTTTTTTGTTCTACAATGATGTGTTTACTCTGATGTAGCCTGCCTCACAGAGATTCCTTTAATTTAACCACACCATGGGAAGCAAGCAGCTTAGGCTGCCATGTGGAATTGGCCTTAAACTGCTTGGCTCCCATTCTGTTCCCAGCTGTTCCTGAAGATAACTTTAACAATTCCAGATCAGACTGTAGTAGTTTAGCAAAAGGGCTGGGTTGGTGCTTAGTCACTGTGGAGTTTATTGATTATTCCCCTGCAACTTATCTTTCCTGCCCATGTAGGGAAGGCAAGCTTTGCTGTCTGGCCTCCATATGGGAAGGTCTATCAGAGTCTGCCTTTTCCTTTTATGGATTGTTCCCTCCTTACCAGTTTCCATGTTTTTCCTTTGCTTTCCCAGATGGTTGCCTAGGTAGATATTTTCACACCTTTTTTTTTTACGCCCTTTCTTTTTACACTAATTCAGACCTCCCCGCGCCCCCCTTGAACCTCATTGCTGCTTCAATGCTGCAATTAATTTTTAAAAAGGGAAGCTGTTGTTCCTTCATTCCTTTCTGCCAATATGGGTCCCTAGACACTTTGTGGTAATGAACTGATGACTGAGGTTCACTGAAGCAAAGAAGTAGTTTTCATTGAAACTCTGTAGCTTCATTCTAATACGTCTACATTTCAACTTAAAGATTATTTTTTTAAGGAAAGGAAACATTGCTGCAGAGCGGGCACCGCATGGGGGGAGAAAAAAGGAGAGTGTGCTTCATCCAGCCTGGGCAGAAGCTCAAAAGTTGCCCACTGGGTGATGTAAGGGTGGAACAGAAATATGCTGGCAGAAGAGGTGAGGAAAACATGGTGGCCAGTAGACCAAACTGGACTCCATGGCTTTTCTGGGCAATTGTTGGCTGAAATGGGGGAAGAAGGAGGAGGAAAAGCAGCTACTGCTTCTGCTGCTGACCAGCTGAGAACATAGCAGCCCATTGTGAAAAGGCCACACAGGGCAGCCTCCAACCCTGGAGGGGACAAGTTGTTCCTAGTGCTGTAGGCAGAGTTAGCAATGTTGCTACACTGGAATCAAGTGTGGTAGCCTAATAGCTTGGAGGTCTTAAGACAGCTCAGGATAGAAAACAGTACTTTTGAAGTGGAACTTCAAAGCATGGAAGGGAGGGTGCTTTTGTGGTGGGCTGGGAGAACGTGCCCATTCCTGCACACCAAGAAATGGTGGGATTGTGGGTGGTCTATATTGGCAATGAGGCACAAACTGCAGATCTGGCCTAAGATTTTCTGAAAACATTACAGGAGAATAATAATGTCTTTTGTGTATGCATATGTTAAAAACCATGGCACTGTTAATAATACAAATGAAGGAATAAATTATTTGAGATCTTTTCTTCCTATGCTTCGTTTTCACCATTCTCATTATAATATTTTATTTTTTGTTCTAAAGGTCTCTTAAGGTAGTTTAGCCTCTAAGTCCTTAATTTCCTGCAGAACTGTGCAAGATACTTTTAAAAGAATAAATTTAAGTTTGACTTATGTAACACCAGCCCAGTCTAGGTCCCACTGGTTGAAACAGAGCACCACTGACTAGAAGAAAATGTGCTTCAAAGTACAATCTTCTTCCTGCATAGATCCATAAAATGTAAGCATTGTAAGTAGATCATCTAGATCAACTTCCTTATCAGATCAGAAATCCTCTACCGCAGCAAGACAAGCAGCCAGAAATAAGTCAAAGGTAACTGTGGGATAGCAGCTGTAAATTTCTTTGGAGTTCTTTCAAGCCTGTCTTGATTTGCCATGGGATGTTTAACCACAGTTGGTTATGATTAAGAATATGACTAACTACCATTGCCTAGGTTCACCATTATACTAAATCCATAAATCATGGCTTAAAACTAGAATGGTTGGATTTATACAGCAAGGTAAACCAAAACCAAAGCATTCATGTTATGACTTTGTTCAGTATGTATACTTTTGCATACTCCCATTGGTTAATCACCTCATATTTGGATGTGATGTGTTTCGATGCTCCAAAGATTTATGTTTTGTCTTTTTTAAAAATCTTACCAAATGCTAAAGGAGTGACTAAGGCAAAGTAGCATGAGAACCACAAATGCTATATTCATAAATTTAGAAAAAAATACAAGTGAGGATAAGCATTTCGATATTGACTTTTGGATCAAGTTTCAGAAGTAATTTTGGCCCCTAGCTGATGTTCATTGATTGAATTGGAAAAGTAATAATCACATTTGAATTAAGGAAGAGGCGTATTTAAATCCATAACCCCCACCGGTTTTCCCCAGTTCTAGGCAAATAATATGTACCATAGTTTTTTAAACCATAATGAACAGTACAGACTCAAATGGTAAGAAGACGGCCCCTTGGACCTCCTTTTCATTTCATAATAGCTGGACTGCAGAAACACAGATGACCACTAGATGGCTGCACAGGGCTACAGTTTTCTGTTTGTCTGGGCTGCTGTGCAGTGGTCATCCTCATTTTTGCAGTCCTGATAACAATAGTGCAAATATTTGACCCTTGGAGGACTTTGGGACAGTTTTTGAGGAATGTATAGCTGACAAATATTCACTCATTTTCTAGTATGTGAATTGTTTTAAATTTTTTTTTAAAAATGATAGAACTGTAATTTTGAAGTAGAATTCATGGGATGTAAAATCTGTAGCACTATTACTTTATGCCATTCCCTTCCTTGGCTCCTCTACCAATAGGACTTGCATGAAGACTGGACAATAAGCAGATGAGAAAAAAAAGACAAATTCTTCAAAATGACCACTTTCCAAACTTTCAAATAGCTCAGTGGACTGTTTTAGTACAGGTAGTCCTCGACTTACAACCACAATTGGGATCAGAACTTCCATCGCTAAGCGATGCAGCCATTAAGCGAGTCATGCTTGATTTTATTACCTTTTTTGCCACAGTCGTTAAGTGAATCACCATGGACATTAAGCGAATCACATGGTCGTTAAGCAAATCCGGCTTCCCCCATTGACTTTGCTTGTCAGAAGCCCCCTGGGAAGGTCACAAATGGCGATCACATGACCCCGGGATACTGCAACCATCATAAATACACACTGGTTGCCAAGTGCCCAAATTCTGATCACATAACTGAGGGGATGTTGCAACGGTCGTAAATGCGAGAACTGGTCATAAGTCACTTTTTTCAGTGCCATTGTAACTTTGAACAGTTGTTAAACGAATGATCATAAGTCGAGGATTACCTGTATTTTAATATTGATGCATGTATCGAAATAGCTTGTCAGCTACTTTTCTACATGCTGTTGACATTTTACAATAAAATAAAACAATTCTGTTCCCAGCCGGATGTTTTTGTAATGCTGCAGAAGAAAATGCAGTTGGTGAGATTGTTGCTCCACGGTTTGCATATCCATCTGGCAGACTGAGCTGGTTCAAAACCCACTGGGATTGCATCATAACTCGCTAAAGAATGGTTGGTTAAATTGTTGTTATGCAAATTCACTCACATGTTTAATTCCTGGTTTAGTGTGTTGCAAGTGTCCAAGCAGTTGGTTTAAAAAAGAATGAAGGATCAACTAACAATGGGAAGACAGCTATGGATTGTCTTCAGAAGCCACCTTACTTCTGTCACAAGTAAGAAATACTCCAAAAGAAAGAGGGAACATATTTACATATAAATAAACTATATGCAAATTTAGAAATAACTTCAATTTAAATAGAAAAGTAATTGATCTCACCATGGTAAGACAGTGTAAGCAGGGGGCCTGGGTGTCTACCCAGTCTGCTACTCTGGTGCTAAATATGGGCAACTTTGAGAAACCTTCTCAGTCTTAGGTACCTGTTTCTCGGTGTTGTGAAGCAGCAGACAATTATTGTTCAATTTATTATTGCTGTATTCTTATTGCCAATGAAGCGGGGGGGGGGGTGGCTTAAGGGTTGTTTTTTTTTTTAACCTCTGTTGCTAAAATAACTTGACCAGTCTTGGGGCTGTAGTTTTATTCAGCAAAGGGATCCAGCTTCTGAAGTCCACCTTCAGAAATTCACTGGTGACTTTGGGCCAGTTGCTGCCTAACCTACCTCACAGGGTTGTTGTTGTGGGGCAAAATAGGAGGAGGGAGCACTATATACGCTACCACGAATTCCTGGAGAAAAAGTGGGATATTATTTAGCAAAGAAATAAGTAAATAAATATGTTTTAGGCTGACAGTGGGGGGAGCAGACACTACACTGACTACCTCAGAAGAAGAGTGAGATAAACATAATGAATAAAAATGTTCTTAGCCTTTGCTAAGACAGAGAGAATTCTTGCATTTAGTGCCATCTTGTGGTCTTTCCATAGAAAAAGCATAATTAAAGGCAAACCTTTAAACAGAAATGGAAGTTACAATATGCTCATCTAGAGATGAGAAAGGAATGGAAAGAGAGAATCATTGGCCAGGAAGGGATCCTTAAACATTCACTAACTTTTTCCTGAAGATCCCATGCACATTTGTAGTGTTTATTTCATTTTTTACCAAGTGGTTTAAACCAAAGAATGCTAAGCAAATTGCACCTAGCAATTGGAAACTTCAAAGATGTTTTGAAGCAGATTTCTGAAACTGAATCTGAAGCACTGCCCAGCTCTACTTATAAGTAGACTGTATTAATCAAGGATATGATGATCGGAAAAGGATATTTACTATTTTGAAGCTTAGTGTGAGTACTTTTAATCAGCTTCGTTTTTATTCTGTTAGATATCTTACTGTAAAAGAAGACAGGCAAGATAAATGCTACACCCCCCCCCCTTTTAAATTGCAATATTGTTGTAACTATCTTAAAAATAGTTAATCCTGATTATATTTTGAAACATATGTCATCGTTGGTGCAACGTAATTGTTTTTATAAGTTGACAGTTGAAGAGATCATGGAGTTCACAGCTATCCCACATCATCAGGAAAAATATACTTTTTCTATGCACTAGTAACACTGTCACAGTTTTGAACATGATTTTTTTTAAAAAAACAATTTTTAAATGAAAACCTACTTTAGTGCAAAATATGTCAGATTTCCTATCTCTCTTTTTTCCTCCCCTAATCCTGCTACTGTTGGCATTCTTTTTTTAGGTCAATTGACAGGATGCTGTAATATTTCTGGAATGAAAATATTTATTTTATATTATATTTCTATAGTAATGACATACCTAAAAGCTCAGACAACATTTTCTATCAGGTTGTGCACTAGATGCAGCTTTACAGAAATAAGAGAGTTTTAAATGCAACAGAGGTATCTATAAAATATAATACCTTGTTTATAACAGGAAGAGAGGAGTTCTCGCTGGTTTGCACAAGTATGAATACTAAAAGAGTATATAAATGTTAGCAGAGTGCTTTTATTTTTTGGCCTGAAGTATGAAAAATTATACCTTGGTATGTAATCACTTGGCCTACTCAGTAAGATTACCATTGAATGTTTATTAGTATTTCCTTGGTCTTTTGGCAGAGACTATGATTTTGGTCTTACGATAATTACAAATTGGGCATCGAAGCAGTATTAACTAACAGCCTTCAAGGCTTTCCTGAGGCCAGCTGGAGACTGTGATAGCGTCATGCCATCATCTGCACAGACACGAACAGCAGTTGTTCCCTAGTCAATTTGGAAGTGGGTACAGTGGTACCTCGGTTCACGAACGCTTCTGTTCACGAACAATTCGGTTCACGAACAGCTCTGGTCGCAAAATTTTGCCTCCATTCACGAACTCCGCATCGGGTTACGAACAGGATCCGCGGCCATTTTCCCTCCCGTGACACGTGGTCGCGGCTTCCTGTAGGGAGGGGGACTCTCCCTCCAAGCAGTAACCGCCTCCCCACCCGCCTTCCTGTCCTCCACGCCAGAAGTCGCGTCGAGCAAGGTTAGCTTTCTCTCTCTTCGTACTGTACTTTGTGTCATATTTTTGCAGTTTAAAAAAAAACACCATATGGTTCAGAACGGATTAACCGTAATTACATTGAACCTTATAGGGAAATTTGATTCGGGATGCGATCAAAAATCGGTTGGCGACCAAATTCGTAGGGGTCAGAATGGATTAACCGTATTTACATTGAACCTTATGGGAAAATTTGATTCGGTTCACGACCAATTCGATTCGCGACCAGAGTCGCGGAACGAATTAAGTTCGTGAACCAAGGTACCACTGTATATCCAAATCCATGAAATATTTCACGGCTTTATTACCATAAATGTGGAAAAGTAAGGAGAGTAGTACAACTCTGCTTCTTTTTGGAGTCGACAGGGCTAGAAGATTGACCACTAGTGTTATGTTAACCTTTATGTTTGTATTTTTATGTACCATGTAAATAGTAACAACCACCTGTCAATGGTGGAATTTTTAATGTCTAGTAATCGTTTAGAAATAGAGTCAAATGCATACATGAAAGAGCTCTTCTTTGTTTGGCGGTACATTTTTCAACCAGATGCTGTAGTACAAGAGCCTGCTCTATTAAGATTGTCCATACCTATTTGCAGAAGAGGATAATGTATTTCCTGTCTGTTTACCAAATGAAGCTAGTCTATAACCATTTTCCCTGCTTGCAAATTCCATTAAACCTGAATCAGGCCACCTCACTCTACAACAACTGGTTGATAATATAACATGTCCTTAAAAAGATGTTGGGAGATTGCACCCGCGTGCCAAAGATAAATGATCTTTATTGGAACAGGAGTCTGTTCCAAAACACTTGATCAAACTCACTAGACTATGCAAAATCAACATGCAATACAAGGTCAATAACTGAGAGCTTGATCAAAGTTGGGGTTTCAGATCCCAGAATTGTCAGCCACATGATCAGCAAAGGCTGATCATTCTTCAAATGATTGTTTGATGTAGGTATTCTGGTATAGTTTTTTTCTGTACAATAATGAAATACATCACTACAAAGAATAATTACAGTTCCTTATATACTAAGCTATCTCATTATGCCCAGAGATGATTAGACAGGTTAGTATAAAGAATAAGTAAAGTCATGAATTGTAATTATGTTCTGGGCTTCTGGATGACATAATTGAAAAGACAGTCAGGTAGAAATTACATGGTGTCCAGTCTGCAACTTCTCCCTCATTAATTGTTATCCAGTAACAGTGTACTTGTTTTAAATGGACATGTTTATTCTCAAGTTGATGTGCATTAAGCAGGAATTTTGAGAGCAAGTTGTGAGCAGTCTAAGGAGGCTTACCCATTCACAAAACAGCTGCCATGCAGATATAATCAATTCCAAAACATTGATTTACAAGAATGCTACCTCTTACCCTCTCCTTATTCTACCCTGTTACTTTTATCTTTTTTTCTGAATGGGTGGGTATGTTTATAATCATTCAACAGGCTGATGAAGGGGCTAAGTGGCATTTTTGAGGTTAAGGAACATTTTTGGAAATAGAACTGATGCTAGAAGTTGGTCCTTTGCAATATACCACTGTTCTGTTTTTAAGTGTATGTGTGGGGTGAGGGCACTGAGTTAGATACCCGGTCCAACAACAAATCAACAGAGCACCCAATGCTACAAATACATAGCAATGACAAACTTTATGTTAATATTTTGAGTTGCCCATCTTATCACCTTCAAGACAGTAAAATCAAAGGGAAATCATTTTGATCTTATATGTGACTACATCCTACAAAAAGGGCCTTGGCAGAGACAAATGTAATCCATCTCTTAACAACCATACACTGAGTTTGTTCACATGTCATATAAAGCTAGGTTATCAATCAACCTAGCATATTGTTCAGGCTTTACATCAAACCATGGTTAACAGGAGTACAATACCTAAGTTTCAAAAATCCAGATAACTACTAGATGGCAGCAGAGAATAAGAGATTTCTCTTTCATTACTGCCATTTCTATAAGGCAGCCTTACTTGAGACTAAACAGTGACTGCAGTTTTTACCCAAAGTTTGTTGTAAGGTTATCCACTCATGTGAGTGGGTTCTTCTGAAGTTCACCTTCCCTTCTTGCCCCTGTTCCTGGAGAATGGAGCTTAGAGAATCCATAAATGGGGTTGTTCTAGTTGTAGCCCTGTGGTTTAATCATCAGAAAGACTGAATGAAGAAAATGGACACCTTCTCATCATGTGCCCAACTTACCTAATCTTTAGCTTCATTATTAGCACTTCTGGTGAGCATTCTGGTTTTTCTTCATCTAGTACTGAATGATTTGTTCTCCCTGAAATCCAAGGTACCGACATCAATTTTCTGTAGCACCACAATTCAAAGGTATCATTTTTTCTTTGTTCAGCCTCCCTGATGGCCCAATTTCCACAGTCCTATGGTACAACTGGGAAAACCATTGGCCTTCATGATAGGTAGTTTTATTGCCAGTGAAATGTCTCTTCAAGTTAATATTTTGCCTAGATCTATCACATCTTTCTGCCAAGTAGCAGACATATTTATTTCATGCCTGTAGCTACTATGTGTTTTGGGACCTAAAAAAAAGTCTGTAACTGCTTTAACTTCTTCAACCTATTTGTATTGGGTTGCCACTGTCTGCTGACATAATCTTAGCAAACCAGCTTTTGCACTCTTTTTTGCTCATCTTCAGCAAGAGATTCCCTAATTTTGTTTTGTCTCCAGACTTCAAAGGGGTGTTGCCAGCACATCTGAAGTTGTTGATGCTATATTGATGGGCTTGGTTTGGACTTAAATTGACATAAATCTATCTGCGTGTGTGTGTTTAGATAAGCACTGACTTTGACATCCTTTTGTTCATAATGGTTACTTGATTTCTTCTGTGATTTTCTGGTCTGCAGTAGAAGATCTGATATTATTCTGATGTGATGTGACCCATTCCGATCCATTCACTTTGCAGATTTCCAGAATGTCAATGTTCAGTCTTTACATTTCTGCTAAACCTGGCTTCATTCATGGTTGTGATATTCTATGTTCCAATGATATTATAGGGAATATGCAGGCTGCAACTCCCCACATCACATTCATTGACAGCCAGCCTGTATCTGAGTTTCAATCAATATTCAAGAGGGAGAGATGTTTTTGGCATCTAGACACATTCATATGCCCCAAC
This sequence comes from Liasis olivaceus, assembly GCA_030867105.1. Classification (NCBI taxonomy): domain Eukaryota; kingdom Metazoa; phylum Chordata; class Lepidosauria; order Squamata; family Pythonidae; genus Liasis; species Liasis olivaceus. Next base: position 122,288,782 of record CM061350.1, on the reverse strand, counting down.
CCCTCTCTCTCCTAGATAAGAAAAGTTTTTTTCTTTTTAAATCTTGAAAGGGAGCTCTAAGACATATGGAAGAATGCTATGAGAATGAAACAACACCGTTGTTCTCCTTCAGCCTCTGATTAAAGTAGAATTTCCAAGAAGAAGGAATTTCCAGACAACAGTTGGAGCAAAGAGAAATCTGTGGCAGGGACAAGTATTCTATATAGCAGTGTTTCTCAACCTTGGCAACTTTAAGACGTGTGGACTTCAACTCCCAGAATTCCCCAGCCACCCATGCTGGCTGGGGAATTCTGGAAGTTGAAGTCCATACATCTTAAAGTTGCCAAGGTTGAGAAACACTGCTACAGGTGAAACTCGAAAAATTAGAATATCGTGCAAATGTTCATTTATGTCAGTATGGCAACTTAAAAGGTGAAAGCAATATATGAGATAGACGCATTACATGCAAAGCGAGATATGTCAAGCCTTACTTTGGTATAATTGTGATGATTATAGCATACAGCTTATGAAAACCCCAAATTCACAATCTCAGAAAATTAGAATATTACATGACATCAATAACACAAGGATTGGAAATAGAACAACATCGGACCTCTGCAAAGTATAAGCATGCATATGTACTCAGTACTTGGTTTGGGCCCCTTTTGCAGCAATGACTGCCACAATGCGGCGTGGCATGGATGCTATCAGCCTGTGGCACTGCTGAGGTGTTACGGAAGACCAGGATGCTTCAATAGCGGCCTTCAGCTCCGCTGCATTGTTCGGTCTCATGTCCCTCATCTTTCTCTTGGTAATGCCCCATAGATTCTCTATGGGGTTCAGGTCAGGGGAGTTTGCTGGCCAATCAAGCACAGTAATCCCATGGTCACTGAACCAGGTTTTGGTACTTTTGGCAGTGTGGGCAGCTGCCAAGTCCTGCTGGAAAATGAAGTCAGCATCCCCATAAAGCTCGTCTGCGGAAGGAAGCATGAAGTGCTCCAAAATCTCCTGGTAGACGGCTGCATTGACCCTGGACTTAATGAAGCACAGTGGACCAACACCAGCAGATGACATGGCTCCCCAAATCAACACAGACTGTGGAAACTTCACACTGGACTTCAAGCATCGTGCATTGTGTGCCTCTCCATTATTCCTCCAGACTCTGGGTCCTTGGTTCCCAAATGAGATGCAAAAGTTGCTCTCATCAGAAAAGAGGACTTTGGACCACTGGGCAACAGACCAGTTTTTTTCTTCTGTAGCCCAGGTAAGATGCTTCTGATGTTGTTTGTTGTTCAGGAGCGGCTTGACAAGAGGAATACGACATTTGAAGCCCATGTCCAGGATCCGTCTGTGTGTGGTGGCTCTTGATGCACTAACTCCAGCCTCAGTCCACTCCTTGTGAAAGTCCCCAACACTTTGGAATGGCCTTTTCCTGACAATCCTCTCCAGGCTGCGGTCATCCCTGCTGCTTGTGCACCTTTTTCTACCACACTTTTCCCTTCCACATAACCTTCTATTGATGTGCTTTGATACAGCATTTTGGGAACATCCGACTTCTTTTGCAATTACCTTTTGGGGCTTTCCTTCCTTATGGAGGGTGTCAATGATGGTTTTCTGCACAACTGTCAGGTCAGCAGTCTTTCCCATGCTTGTGATTCCTACTGAACCAGCCTGAGAGACCATTTAAAGGCTCAGGAACCCTTTGCAGGTGTTATGGATTCATTAGCTGATTAGAGTGGGACACTTTGAGCCTAGAATATTGAACCTTTTCACACTATTCTAATTTTCTGAGATTGTGAATTTGGGGTTTTCATAAGCTGTACGCCATAATCATCACAATTATACCAAAGTAAGGCTTGACATATCTCGCTTTGCATGTAATGCGTCTATCTCATATATTGCTTTCACCTTTTGAGTTGCCATACTGACATAAATGAACATTTGCACGATATTCTAATTTTTCGAGTTTCACCTGTACTTAAGACTAATATTCTTTTCCTCTGGACAGAATAGGAAGTTGGATACTTACTATCAGCTTTCTTTCATCTTTTCATTAGGCTGGATGTGAATATTACTTTCCTGATATATCATGTTATCATCAACATCGTCATATACAATAATAGAAATGGGCAATTTGTAGTAGATCATTGCCATCTTAGTGTAAACCATTTGCCAACGGTTGTATATTATAATTTAGCAGTTTTATCTACAGCAACCTTGCAGGTTTACACTTTTAATATTTAAAGTTAAAAAGTGACTTTACATTTTTCATTTTTGGAAAATAAAATTTGATTTAATTTTTCTTTTGTGAGATTAGACTATCTCCCCAAAAGCTGGGGAGAGGAAAAAGGACTGAGACTTCTACTCATGTGCCTCTGTGCTACAAGGCCAGGAGATTATACTGTAAACATTATTTCATTTCCATAAGCCAGAAGAGCAGTATGGATTTGGGAGTCCTATGTCTTTCACAGCCTGGAGTTAGGGGATAGGGCACCATGTAAGACAGTTCCAGGAAGACAGGTGGCAGCAACAGCTATCAAGCAGTTACACCAAATCAAGAGGACAATCCGGGGTGAGTTGACCCAGTGATATCTGGGAGAGGAAATTTGAAACCCCTAGTCTTTCACCATATGGGTTCAGCCTTGCTGCACTCTAGCCTCAAATTTTCATTTTGCCTTTGGCTGCATCAGCAGAATTAAATTAGTTTGAATGGTTGGGAATTGGTATTCCTCTCTGTTTTCCAAAATACAGATGTCTGCCTAGTACAGACAAGGGAATATGTTTCTGATATTAATTTTATTTTAGAAATCCCTGTTCCAGTTCATCATTCCAAATTTTACACTGTCTTGTGAGGCAATTATCGCCCCAATTTCCTTCCTTCCTTAAATATGTTCTTTTATCTTTTACCTGGTGAAGTGATAATCCTATACTCATTTACTGACTGAAGCCAGTGAGATACTCACAACTATATTTTCTGGTTACCTGTCCATCTACTTGACCATCTCCATATCATTCCCTCTCAACATATCCCAAGGCTAAGTGTCTGCTCTGGCCCGTTCCATTTTATTTTCAACATCGTCCCATTAGTCTTTTTAGCAAAAGAGAGGCAGCGTCTAAAAATTAGCATGCAATCCAATCTTACTTGGAAGCAAGTCCCAGGGAGTTCAATGAGGTTTCTCTTGAATAAGTTGGAGATTGGTGTTCTGCTCTAACCAGACACGCCATCGGAGTGATGCTTTCTCGTTCAGCCAGCCGGCTGGAAGTCTAAATACGCGTAGATGTGTTTCCCTTAGCGATGGTGTAGCTGGTTCCCACGCTAAATTATAAACCTGCAACCACTGTATGGCTGAGGCGTCTTGCGGGACCCCAGCCGTTCTTTCAATAGCCGTGCTACGTTCTTCTAGGAGGGCTGAGCTCCAGAGGACTCGATGCCTAGTGATCGAGCCGTTTTGAGGGGTTGGACGGGAAGGGCATGCTCTTGTTTCCTCCCCATCGTGAAAGCTTCTTCCTTCGAGTTTCTCCAAAGATGCGTTTGTCTCCCTCGCTATTTTTCTCGGCTCCGCCCCCTCTGAGATGCGATACAGGAAGAGTCTCTGGTATATTAGCCTCTAGATAAAGCCAGCCTGTTCGTCTGCGTGCTCGATAGCGTTAACGTACATGCTGCGGGTAGGAAGTCTTCAGTCCTTGCTGCTGTCATCGGGCAAAAGTTTGGGTGGTTCAGCTTATGCGGGGTTTGGCAAGGTAAGAAACGGGCGTCTGAGAAATCTAGACATTCAGAGGGGATATGCAAAGTAGGGATGTGAGAAATAGCGTGCACTTCAACATAATAAGAACATACAATAATCCCTCCAGTTAATGTGAGGCAACGCGTGTGAGCAAGTTTATAGGAAGCTGGCCTTGCTGTGGAAAGGACTTCGCTGCTACAGAAAGTAGAACGGCTGAATTAGTTTATTAAAACAGGGACGTGTTGGGTCATTTGTTAAGGTAAATGCAGAAACTTTCATTAGATTAAATCCAGGCGTTTGTTGACATTGCTTCCTGTATGTGCTAAAGCTACCCGAGTACATTGCTAGGATTAATTTAAAGAAGACGTGCTGGTGCCCTGTTTTTTAGGTAGCCCCTTTGAAAGTGAAGTATAAATCAAGACATGTTTGGGGTTTATGAAAAACCCTGGCTAGGCCTTCTGGAGCACACTGCTATTTTGTAAGAGTGCGCCTTGCAACACCCTTACACTTTCTTCTTCACTCTATGTAGGATTAGCAATGGTGAACATGCCTTCAAGGGAACTTTTCTTCTTTTACCCATCAACTTATTGAGAAATCTCAGTATTGTCTGGAATGCACTCAGCAAGGAAACGTTTTCTTTTAAAAAGAAATGTGTTACTTTTTAATATATTCAGTAACATTAATGGAGTGTGCAAAGGGAAAAAATGTGGCGCAGAAGGCTAATATAGTGGAAAACACACTTCGGTAAATTGCATATAATGTTGGACTTTGGATTGGCCTCCTCATGTATAAAATATTTAACAAAATGTTTCATGATAGCACCACTTACTGCTTGTAGGAATGCAAAAACTGAGTAAATTGTTCATGGTAGGCTTTCAAAGTAGGCTTTCAAGTAATTCCTAGACAATCCTACTATGTTATTTTCTAATAAATATAAGTCTTAGAGGCATAAGAGATGCTTCTGGATATGAAATATCCGACAGTATTTGTTTTGTAATGCTTGTACAATATTTTAATTATGCTTAGTTATTCTCAAGGAACGATTTGGGAGGGATTCAATCTGTCATCCATATTCACCCTGATTTAATTTATATTGAAAGCATTTCTGAAATAATGGCTTTAAAACATTTGATGGTCAAACTCTCCCGCTCCAAGCTGCATAACTAACTTTAGAATGCTAAAAGAAATCCCTTAAATATACATACATACATACATACATACATACATATATTCCCTGTTTACTTTTTTAGAGTTCAAAAGATGTGCAGTCAACCATGGAGTGACAATCTTCCAATCCTTCTATAAAAGCAGCTGAAATATAGGAAGTTTCCTAAATAGAAGTTCTTCTAGCACATCATAGAAAAATGAATCACAAAGAAGCAGTTATTAAAATAATCTGCTTCCCAAATTCAGTTACAAAATATAACTTCATTGATTTGATTCCCCTTTGTGCTTGGATGCCTGATTATGAAACTTAATAGGTGCTCTTGAAACCTAGTAGCTATCTTTTGGACTAAAATTTTTATTATAGATTCTTTATGGATAAAATACGATGGAGATGGCATATACTGCATTGAGCTCCTTGGAGGAAAGCAGATAAATTAAGGGGATGGATGTATCAGCAGGGTAGACATTCCCTGATAATCTTGTATTTCATTGATGTCATGACCTAAAGGCCATTTAATCATAATTTGGAAGACTGCATTTGAAAACAAACTGGCAGAGCTGTTTCATTGAGTGTATACCCTTGGGTGTACCTCAGAACAAATATTTTCTGGCCCAGTGAAGCTTGGCTTTTTCCTCTAGAAGGCCAGCTGTATTTAATCTGTCTTGTTGGATTCTGTCAAGCATTATCAGCTGTCAGACTCTTCTTTTCTGACTCAGCCTTGTATATGGAGCTCTGTTTGCAAAGTCCAAATGGGTCATCTTGATATAGCAATAACCTAGTAGTCTAGCTTTCTCAATGACCAGTAAGTGACAACATTATCATTCTTAATATGTTACCTTTAAAAAAAAAAAAATAGTATGCAGCCTTCTTTGTGATCAGGCATTCATGGAAAAATTGAACTATTCCTGAATCTCGTCTTTTCTCTGCCCTTACTCTGCAAATAATGATATTGGAATGCCTAAAGAATGTGGATAACAGCGTAAATATATTTTATTTTCAGTAAAACATTGATCTTGTGTACTATATTCTGATAATTTTCATTGGTAAGTACACTTTATTAAATTTATTTCCTAGTAATTATGCTTAACATTTATTTATTCTTTTCATTTATATCCTACCTATTCTGTAGTAATTCTAGCATTCCCTCATCCACATTTTAATCCACAATATTCCTGTGAGATAAGTTGGGCAGAGGGATGGTGACTAGGGCCAAAATCACCCAGTGACTTTCCTTGGCTTAGGTAGACTGAAATCTGGGTTCCTTGGTCACCAGTTCTAATATAACACCTTTACCACTATACCTACTGAAACCTAATTCGGATCTTTGCTGCTCTCTCATGACCGTTTCTTCCATATTCCTTCTCAAGAACTTAAATCAAGAGATTATATTGCTGTTCTTGCAGGAGGGCCTCATTCTCTATGTTGTGTATAAAATAGAATAATCATCCCATGATGGTAGTCTAGTGATTCCAATGCATGGAAATTGATATTTTGACAGCAACTTTATCTATACAGTAACTGGCTGATGAAAAGTAGCCCATTTCTTCAACTAACAAAACCATTGTAGGTCCTTTAATATTAGATATGGCTTTCTTGAGTAGTTGTCCAAGAAGTGCCTAGGCTTTATTTATCAAGGAAATGTTGAAAGCTACCTCCTTCCTTCCTTCCTTCCTTCCTTCCTTCCTTCCTTCCTTCCTTCCTTCCTTCCTTCCTATGTTTCTTTGTTTTAACCTTCATTTCATGAATATCCTCATCGGTGTATGATGGGGTGATGGCAGTCATTATTAGAAACAGAATTAATATAGTATTAATGAATAATTCAGGAAGCAGATGGAAAAAGGGCTTCCTTTGCAAGTTCCATTAATAATAACAAAGTAGTTCTTATGGTGGCCATATATTGTCCTTTACAGAAGACAGGATTTTATTTGGTGGGCTGTCAGAAGACAGTCCTGTTTGAAAAATTATGCAGTCCATGTCTTAAAGTTGCCCATCCGCATTTCTTCTCTTGTTGATGTATGAGTGATCCACATGGAATCCTACCCAGACTATAAATTGTACTTGCTATGTCCCAGAAAGCACTGGTACGTGAAATGGAGCTCATATTTGATAACTCTTAAAGTGTAGTTAAGCTTGTCTTTTGCTATACATTTCCTCTAATAACACTAATTTAGTATAACTGGCAACATTATAAATAACAAGTCCCCATGATTTTGCTTTTAATATAAGTTTCTTATGATTTAGTCTCTTGCAGTTATGAACAATGTGGTCAGATCTGTTTGGGATGGCTTTTGGGGACTAAGAGTTATAGAATATTTTCAAATAAAGTAATCAAATCCTAACTCTGCTTCCAATCTTAGACTAGATTCACGTATCACACCAAAGTTTAAAGCATGATTTATGGCTGAGATCACACAACATGCTAAGCCCAAACCAACCCAACCACATTGTGGTATGAAACTGCAAGTGAACCTAGTATTAACAGTAGTGATACAAAACCTTTTCTTTCTGTCTCCAGATTGATAGGCTCACCCAAACCTATAATATTTGTGAGTGTAAGGAAGAGGACTTTGATGGAAATATGCAGGAACCGTTACCTAGGCAAAAGGGGCTGAAACATTTTTTAAATTCAGAGCAACATTCAGAAGTGGTGCAGGCAGATAGCTCTCTAATTCACTGGAGTACAAGAAGGAGGGAGAAGTACAACACAATCAGACTGGCAAGATTTTGTTATTTTAGCCAATCTTGATAAAAGTACGCTTCTTGTGGAGTCGATTTCCTGGTCTGGTCTACCTAGTGGGGTTGACAGTATCTCATAATCTTTCTTCAAAACCAGCTAATTGCCTTGATTGGGAAATTCCTAGCACTGTCTTTCAAGTAACTCAGTTCTTCCACACTGATGTTAGATCACAGATCAGTGACTCATGTAAGTTTCACAGTGCTGACTTCTTTTTTTTTTTTTTTTTGAGGAAAAATTTCAGCTGTGGAGTTCTTGGAGTTCTCTGAGCTTGGTTGTTTTCTTCCAAACGTTTCATTACCCGGCTAGGTAACATCTTCAGTGCTAGAATGGAATGGGGTTTGCTCTCTGTTTATATACCGTGGCATGCCCTGCTAGTGTTGGTGGGGGTGGGGGTTTTGTTTTGGTAGTTCCTTGAGTAGGGTATCTTTTATTCCTTGATTGTCTGGTGATAATCTGTGTGCCTGTTGGTGGCTGCCTTGTCTGAATACCAAGCTTCCAAGAATTCCCTTGCATTTTTGGGTTTAGCTTGGCCTAAGATGCTGACAGATAAACAACATCTACACACTATTCAAAAGAGACAATAGAAAGGAAAACAAAAGACCAGAACATCTCCTCACCAGCAGTCATCACCCAGAGAAGCAGAGATTAACACCAAGATTATCACCAGACAATCGAGCAGTAAACAATACCCTGATCAAGGAACTACCAGAGGGGGAAAAAAATAAAACAAAGCAAAACCCCCACCCCCACCAACACTGGCAGGGCAGGCCACTGTATATAAAGAGAGCAAGCCCCATTCCGTTCTAGCACTGAAGATGTTACCTAGCCAGGTAACGAAACCATTGCAAGAAAACAACCAAGCTCAGAGAACCCCACGGACCCCACAGTTGAACCCTGAGCTATACAGATTCTTTTCTATTGGAAAAATTTCAAGCTCATTCATCTCTTCAAGGCTTTTTATATTTGTAAAGAGCTCAAACATAAAATGAACTTTGATTATTTGCATCTGAATTCAAAGAATGAGTGTTATCAGCATAATCTTACTATACTAATTAGACCCCTTTTAAGCAAGTTGTGTAGGCACCATATAAAATGAAGACATAACAGTAGTACAATAAAAATGTAAATGAATTGTAGAAGTGCAGAAATTAAGTGCATAGTTTTCTATGAACAAAAGGTTAGAATTATGAGCTCAGAATCAGAATTTGCTCTCTGTACTTCAGATATTTTTCTTTTTCCTTTTTTCCGCTCTTCCCTTAATTCTTACTGTTTCTCGCCTTTTCTTTTATCTTTTCATATCTTTATCTTTTCTCTAATTTTTTCTTTATGTTTTTGTAGTTTTTAATCCTGTATAGAATTCTTTCTTAATAAAAATTACACACACACACATACACACACACACATAGTATGTGTGTGTGTGTGTAAAGAATTTGCTCTCTGTAAAGTGTATATGACTTAAATTGGGAACATTAGAGCAACTCATATCTGGAATGCAAGCACAGTACCTAACTTCCAAAGTAGTAGTAGTAGTAGTAGTTTTTACTATTATTATGTCCAGTTCCAGCCATTGTGGTAAATGTATTCAAAGGGAGGAGAGTTTATAAAATTTTAAAAATATCTTCTGTTTGTTAGGGCTCTTCCACAGGTCAGCAGCGAAGTTCTGTTATCTAGCATGGGATCCAGCAGAAAAATATGCCTTGCTTAAATAGGTGCTGATCACATTTCCTTTTTTTTTAATAGTAATTTTATTAAAGGTTAAAATTACAACAGTAAAAAGTAATGCAGACTAAAAAAAAAGATAGAATAAAAAGAAAGAGTAGAAGGTACAGAAAAGAGATTAAAAAAGGAAAAAAGAGAAATAGAAAAGAAAGAAAAGAAAGAAAAAATAAGAATATAGTAAAGAAAAAAAAAGAAATATATAAAGAAGTGACTTCCCACCTTCATCACAAGAAGTATAAACAATTTTAGTAACTTATCACCTCCTCTTAAAATACAACAAAACATCTCTTCTTCCCATATCCTATCTCTTATCTATAAACAAATCCATAAAGCATTGTCATTTCAGTCCTGGTGTTAGCAAAAGTCCATTAAGGGTTACCAGAAATAACAACATATCTATTTTAACCTTGATCAAATAAACCAACTTTCTATTCCTTCCTTTTACTTCTAACAATCTTAATCTTTAGTCCATTCAAATAATATTGTAGAACTTGATTTCTTTTCATTTTTTCTTTGACCCTTCTCATGAGATTCTTCAAAATTTTAACAAGCCTCTTTTGTAAATCCAATATATGAAAATTATCCAGGTCACTCTCTTGATTTATTGTTTGTATTTCCCTTTTAATAATTAAAACATCAGCCGGTTTCTTTTGTATGTCCAGTGTAACATCTTTTTCCATATCATTCTTATAGCCTGTCATTTGTAAACCCACTTTCAACTCAGTCATGATCTTGTCAAGGAGAACTTGTTCCTCTTCCATAGCATCTTTTAGACACAGTCTAGCCACAGAGGCAGATGTCTCTGCTGACACTATTAATGTTAACTTCTGAGTCTATTTTTCAAAAAATCCTTCAATATGTACAATTTTAGAACATTTTTCTTCATTCTGTAACTGTAAGTTGAGTTTGTGTTCTTCTCCTTTAATTGTAGTCTTTGGTTCCTTCTAGTATCCAGTTTTTAAAATCTTACTATATATTTTTTTAAAAAATTAAAAACAAAAGCATTTTCCCATGGGAAGAATTCTTTATAATTAATTCCAAAATCTTATTTCAAATTTATCTGGACCCTTAGTCCATTTGTAACTTTCCAAAATCAAAGTTTTAATCAACCTTTTGCTGTTTATTCTCCAATTTTTTTTTTAAGTTCTTAAACTTGTGGTTAAAACTTTCTTTCAATAAGGATTGAAGGAAACTCATCCAGTGTTTTCAGACTTGTCTATCGAAAAGTTTCTAATATCTGAAAAGCAGTTAACAAGCAATTTCAGAAAGTGATTAGAAGTGTGTAGAATGTGAAACCAACTTGAAAGACTTGAGTACAAAAATCCAGTTGGCCATAAAACTAGGGAATTCTAGGCCAGTGACTGTCTCTTAGTCCAGTTTATCCATCAGGACTTTGGTGAGGATAATGTCTCTCTTCCTCATCAAAGCAGAATAAAATAGGGTTTCTTGGCCAGAAGAAAGTAGTAGCAGGAATTGTAACCTTTGGAGTATATGTTATATATACTATAGTAAAGATCTGTTCCCAGCAGAAATTAATTATCTTAGAAATGATCCCATGTTCTCTGTCTCTCTGCTGGTCGCAATACTGGTTCATCTTGTCTGGGCCTTAAGCATGATAGGACTGGTTAATGGGAGACTACCGGGAATTATCAGGGACTAGTAGGGACATGCAAAACCTGTATGCTCTTCTGTATGCAGCACAGTAGGTTTCATATAGTTTGTATTCAGACCAAAACATACATGTTTGGTCCAGGTACAGAATAAACCATGGCTCTTTCATTCTGGATATGGACCAAAACAGTTGTTCTAGGAGGGAATCAAGGTTGACAGTAGTAATGGCGGTTGAAGGGAAGCAGGGGAGGAAGGCAAGGTGGATGGGATGGTAGAATATGCAAGACTAGGACACTGGTGATGGCTGACGGAGGAGGCAGGGGTTAGAAGGAAGAAAAGGTGCTGGATAGTCTGGCAGGGTGAACTGGTCATGCTGGGACCTCAGTGGTGGCAGTTAAGGGGCAAAAGGTGAAAAGGGGAAGACCTTTCCAAAGGGTGTAATGAATTATGAAATAGAGTTTGGGAAAAAGGAAAGAGATTGGGGTTAAACTGGAAGACCAGCAAGACTGCTTTCAGAAAATGTAAAAAAAATTAATTACAGCAGCTCTGTGATGTTCACCGGTTTTTGTTTTGATAGATGAAATCTTCCAGAATAACTCTTATCGCTTGGCTGCTTGTGTGTCTTTCTGATCAATCACTTGGTTACCCAGATGGAAAAGTATACGAAGCCTGCAGCACCATGATGCCTCTTCATGGGCATAAGCCTCAGAAATTTCCTAAGCACACCATTAAAGTGAATGTGACAGAATTTAAGCCAGGAGATCATGTGAAAGGTATTCATTTTTTGTTTGCTTGTTTGTTTGTTTCCTTCACTGCTGTTTTCTTCAGAGATGTGGTTGATGTGCTGGATATAGGTCAGCTTTCCCTGGCGCGGAGATTTCCAGATGAGTTGGGATGCCTAATTAAGCCCAGTTTGAGTTTATAGTGGTTCATTCCTAATGAGAGAATGTAAATTGTCATCGCCTAATAACGTTTACAGTAGGCTCTTTTGTTTTTCCAACTCTTAAAGATCAGAGGTTGGTTCAGGAGAAAACCTGAGGTAGCTGTGCCATTTTTAATTTCCTTGCACGTTTTTTTCAAGGAGTTTTCAGAATTACCGTGTTGTTCAGACTCTAAGCAGCTGCCATCTTGGGTGTCTTAACCCAGGCTCTGTACCTTACGTTTGTTTTAGATTATAGTATCTGGTTTAAAAAAAAAAAAAAAATGAGAGGGTGACTATATAAGATTCAAATGATGTGGTAACATAAAATGACATGGTAACATTTTTCCAGGTTTTTAAATTGTATTTTAATCGTATTCTAGTTGTACTGTAATTCATATTGTTTTAGATGTTGAAGACCACCCTACTGCTGGGCAGTTTGTATGGTGTCTTTATTTTAATTTAATTTAATTTAATTTTATTTTATGTATATGTTTTAACTCAAACTGCATTTTTGTGGTTGGATGTGTGGTTTATTTTAAACTGTCCAGAGCGTTTTGGCTATTGAATGGTTTATTTTTTTCAAATAAATAAATAAACAAACAAATAATTCTGAAAGTGCAGTTAATGTACTTGAGGTGTGTGCATGAAAATGGCACACGCATATCCTTGATAACTGATGTTTCTTTCTAGGTGCATTGTGTGAACATTGCCTATCTGTTAACTAAAGGATGTTCTGTTATACCTCTATATTGGTTTAGACCTGTGTTTCCTAATCTTGCCAACTTCCAGGTGTGTGGACTTCAACTCCCAGAATCCCATAGCTAGCATACCCATTGATGAGAATTCTGGGAGTTGAAGTCCACCCACCTGGAAGTTGGCAAGTTTGGGAAATGCTGCATTAGAAGCTTGCTCCTGTTGCCACAATAAACTGAGGTCCATATCCATTCTTGTTCTCAAATTCCTGGTTTCAGTTAGTTTGTCTGGGCCTACATTTGAAGGTTTTTTTCTACAAGCCCGCAACGCTGACCACTTGGGAGACCCAGCCGTTGGTTCTTTTGCATTAGCTGATCAGAGAAGATCTCAGCTCCTCACATGTGGGCATGTAAAGGTAAGAAGTCTACATCTTGAAAATGGCTTCCGCCAGCCAGTTTTGACTAGATTTGAGCAATAGATGATGCAGGAAGCACACTTAACATCATTGCTTTAAATTACCATTTTATCTTTGCAGCAGTTTTGTGTTGGAATTAATCAGTGCTATTGAAGCTTTAATAATATTCATTTTTTCCTTTATAGACTATGTTTAAATAATAGGGTTCCCTCTACTTGTTATGTGATTGAGAATTAATTACTAGCTGTTAGCAGAGTATCTTTACATATCCTTCCCTATTGTTTTCTTATCTCAGTTAACTCTTCAGTATCCCTCTGCCTTTTCTGATTGACGTATTAAAACTCTGGAGCAATGTGCAGATTGGATAATGTCAATGAGTTTCTTTGGGGTTCAGATAATGACAGAAATAAATCCTCAAGTTGCTGAAACTTTAAACAGGTGGTATCTAGTCCCTTCTCTTTGAGCTATTAAAATGAAGCATGATTTGCTGCTTCCTCAATCTGCCTCTGAGCAACACAACTCAGCATGCTTCTTTGTAGAGATGGCCTGCCTGAGAATATGAAGACTGGATGCTATAATATGAAAACATAATAAAATAGTAAAAGCACCTTCAAATAAATGAACCAATTAAAATAAAACATTCAAATATCTAATAGCAGTAAAGCCACTGAAATCTTTAAAATTAAAAGCTAGGGATTGAGGTGACTCATTTGAGAATATAATCCATTTTTCAGCAGAATAAACCTCCTGGTGCATAAATTCATTGCCTTAAATGGTTTATGATCTAGGAACTCAGACTGCCTTTCATATGGGATTGCTCATATATTAACTGTAGCTGTCCCAGCAAAGTTGTTTGGCACCACAATAATTGGGTTATATCACGCTTAGTCAAAAAGTGGTTTGTTGGGTTTCTGTTAGTGGCTGTGTGTTTTATTTTAAGCTGTGGCTGTTGAAAAAGTCACAGTTGGGTTTATGTAAAATGTTAAACAATGAACTGTGGTTTTCAAACTGCAAGGTTGCATTCATACTACATACTAAGCGAAACAAATCACGGTTGTGCTTGAGCTCAGTCAGTGTGGTGTGTTGAATTGAGTCATCATAGTTTTTGTGGCTTGGTATTTGTGAACCAGCTACTATGAATTGTTAGAGTTTAGCATAGTTTATGAACCCAATTATTGACTTGGTTCATACATTTTACTAAGTCATTAGATATTTTGTTTCTTTCTGGTTTGATGCAGCATTTGCACTTGAGTGATTGTGGCTTATTCAACAAACTGTGGTTCGTACAATTAAGATACAGTGCAATGTATGAATCCAGCTTTTATGTAATGCTAAAGTGGGGCTTCTGTATCTTGTAGAATTCAGCTGTTAGTCACACAAGTAAATCCAAGAAAAACCATCTGGATGCTTACTGGGTTGCTCCTAGAGATGCGCCAAAGAAAATACAATTTCTGTAAGTGTATTAAAATAAACTTCCTGTTTGGATATTCTGATGTATTCCTTTCAAAGATATCTGTGGCATGCAGAATACGAAAGACAGGGAAGTCTCTGGTTTGAACGTCATGTTGACAAAGTCCTAGATAACCTTCAGTCAATGTTGCAAGGGATCCCGGTCTTGCTGTACAGAGCAACAGCAAGAGCGTCACTCGCCTTGAACCAAGGCTGAACCCCCTGGGTAATTAGGAGTCCTGCTTTCTCAGTGCTCCTGTTTAGTCTGAAGGCTAGTACATATATAGACATCAGGGAAGAATTTTTTCATTATTTTAGCTCCTCTGTATCCAGACTGATCACCTGCAATAAAGTTAAGGAACTTAAAAGGTTTGCAGAATAAACATGACCCTCATACCATGAAGACTGCATATGGTCTCTTCCTTTAATATTTGTTATATATCTATATCAATCCTTGGGTTAATCCTCCTACCACTTTTTAATTCTCTAACTCAGGAATGGGTAGCCTTTTTAGAGGGATGAATGCTGAATTTTCTGGGCTATTTTAGATGGAAGTTTGGCAGGATCTTTTTTAAAAAAACCATTCAGTCTGTGCTAGGATATCTTTACAGTTCAGATATTAACTAAAAGGTTTTGTCTCTTCTTCACAGAGTCACAGTTGTACAAAAGTATAGTATCTTCTGGGTAAAAATTCCTGGTCCTACAATTTTTCAACCTAATATACCTCCTTTGACAACAATAATGTCTACTAATTGGAACATTCCAACATCTTTGCCTGTCTCTTATCTAAGCCAACCAGTAAGTAGTAATGAGTTTATTAATTATTATTATTGTTGTTTTTGTTGCATTTTGTTACATATAGTAAAATACTTAGAGTCCAAATGGATTGAGGCAGTCTATAAATTACATGAATAAATATTTGAGCAAAACCTTATTTACTTTATTATATGTGTTCTCTAGACCAGTATTTCTTAAACTTTTTTCTCTCAGGACCCCTTTCCACTTTTAAAAATTATGGAGGACCCCAAAAGAGCTTTTGTTTGTATAGGTTATATTTATCTTTTTTTATGAATAATTTTTATTAAAAGAAGATTTTACAAAGATTTAAAAAAACTACAGAAACATAGAAGAAGAAATAGAGAAAGAAAAAAATTATGAAAAGGTAAAAGAAAAAATGAAGTATAGCAA
Organism: Liasis olivaceus; assembly: GCA_030867105.1. Classification (NCBI taxonomy): domain Eukaryota; kingdom Metazoa; phylum Chordata; class Lepidosauria; order Squamata; family Pythonidae; genus Liasis; species Liasis olivaceus. The sequence goes on along the minus strand of CM061350.1, from coordinate 122,273,176 downwards.
AAAAAAAGTGTTAAAATCTCTAAAGAAGTGACTTCCAATCTTCTTGCAGCAGTTACAGTCATAGCAATTATCATCTCCACCCTCCCATATTGCATATCATAGTTCCCTTCTTCCCATAAACAAAACTTTTTAATTAATAAATCCCAAAATCAGTTCATTTTTATTCATTTTCAGCAAAAAATCTATAAAGGGTTTCCAATCTTTTATAAAAGCAATTGTAGTTCCCTCCTTAATCAAACAAGTCAATTTAGCCATTTCTGCAAACTCAGCCATCTTCACAATCTGTTCCTCCATTATTGGTGTTTCTGTAGTCTTCCGACTTTGTGCATATAATAGCCTCGCTGCAGTTACCATATATAAAACCAATAATCCATGAGCCTTTTCTAATTGAGTGTCCATAAGTCCTAATAAGTATGGGTTATATTTATGGGGACACACCCCCGGCTCCTCCATGGGACAGCACTAGTAGAAACTAGCTGCCGCTTGGCTTTACAGAAATTTTTTTTTTAAGCCTAATTAAAATGTTTTTTTGGTGAGTTATGTTAGATATGGGAAAGCTTGAACAATAATAGTTGAAAAATTAGAGGGAGTGGAAAGGCTTGGAACAAATATCAACAGAGATAAGGAAGAGGCAGTGATAGAGCTTAGAATGAAAGTAAATTCCTGGCTTGGCCAGGAGTTGTCTTCTTTTATCAGTTTGGAATCACACCTCTCCTTGTTTTTTTCGATAACAGACTTTTAAGAACTGTAGCAATTAATTAACTTTTAATATATGCTTTGGAAATACAGATTGAAGGAATGTTGTTTTTGCTACATTTTCTGGATTAACAAATAAGAGAATACTGTCGGTCATGTATGGATTATAAATATCACTCTCAAAGAATATTTTTGGAATACTAAAATTTAGAACATTATTAAGTTGAATTAAAACGACTGTATCCTCCAAAAGGAAAAAAGATAAAAATTATTGGTCTGAATAATTTAAAATGAAGAAAAATGGTGTCTAGGGCGAAGGAGTTACTCTCCCTCTGTTAATAGCGCCCTCTTGTGACTAAGATGTAACATAGGACCAAAAAAAGAGAAAATATTAAAGCCAGTTGGAAAAAAATTTGGCCAAAGCATCCTAAACCTTCTGATAGTAAATTTAAAAGGCTTCAAAAAGAACATTTGGAGGAAGAAGATACAGATTTGGGAGAAGCTATGGCAGAAGGGCAAGATTGGTCTAGTGAATTAAAAGTTCTAAGTGAGATGATAACAAAGGATTTTTCAGACACCAAAGAAGAGAGAAATAAATTATAGCAACAAATGATACAAAACAGTCAAGAAGCATCCCAAAAACTTAAACAAGAAATTCAAAAAATTACAGATAAGTTCTCTGAATTGGAAGGTATTACCAAGAGTAACGTGGGAAAAATATATGAGCATGAAATAAAAATTGATGAGAATTATAAACAGATTGTGCAATTTAAAGATTACAATAGAAGAAACAATTTAAGACTGCGAGGAATAGGAGAGATGGACTCAGAAGACTTGAGAGGAAGAGTTTGGACATACATTATTTAGGGTATCTTGATAAATTATACTCCCTTCCTGGAAGAGTGGCTTTGAGGGGTGATGTTGGGGACCCTAGTCCCAGTTGTACTTATGATTTTGTATTGCCTATGTTGTTTTGAAGTGCAGCATACAACTTTTTAATATAAGTAATTAAATAAAACCAGGAGAGGCTGTCTAGAGCTTTGGCATTCAATGTCATTAATATATTGAAGGTAGCAATGTTTGTCTTCTGATAAGTCCAAGCTGTTATTCTAGCTCTAAATTCATGCCCCACCTCTTCTTGCAGAGGACCAGAGGGGGCATGGCTTGCTGGATCTGAGAAGTGGTCACCATGAGAGGGTGTTTCCTGTAGCCTTAAACGACTGTGGTACATCCCCCCCTTAAGAAGCCCTCCTTACATCAGCCATATTGGACGACTATTGTCTTTCTTCAACTTTCTCTTTTTAGGAAGCTTGTTGAAACTTTGGTGGGGAGGGTTACACAGTGCCTAGGGGAATCAGCATATTGACAGTGCTGGTTGAAGAGCTTTGCCATGACCTGGTCTGGTGAGGTGTGCTGGTAGAGCTCTTGGTGGTCTTTGATATCGTTGACCATGATACACTTCTGGACTGCCTACAGGGGTTGGAGTTTGGGGGTGCTGTCTTATAGTAGCTCTACTCCTTTCTCAATGAGTAGTTCTTGTCAGTAGTTGTGGGGGAAAAAAGATTGGCCCAATGTCTTCTGTTCTCTCTTCTTTTAAATATCTAAAAGAAGCCAATGGAAAAACTCATCCATCAGTCTGAGGTGAAACATCATCAATATGCTGATGATACCCACTTGTACATCAGTACTCCAGGTTTCACTGATGATGTGCTTGAAGTCTTATCCTTGTGCATGGAGACTGCAAGGGAGAGGAAATACAAGTTGATGTTGAACCTAAGCAAGATTTGGTTACTATTTGTCCATCAAGGCTATCAGTTCCAAGGTTCTCTCTCAGAGGAGTGGCAGTGCCTCTAAGGGAACAGGTTTATGACTTGAGGGCCTTCCTGGACTTGTGGCCACTGCTGGTTGGGCAGGAGGAGGCTGTGGCCAGAAGGGCATTTGCCCAGCTCTGGTTGGTGTGCTAGTTACAGCCTTATCTGTAACAGGAGGATCTTGCGGTGACAAATCATGCTGTCATCACTATCCATTTGTTGGTTGAACTACTTTAATGCGCTTTACTGGGGCTGCCTCTAAAGATCACTTGGAAACTACAGTTGGTACAAAATGCAGCAACCAAAATACATGAGGGTCAGGAGTACATTATATGAATGGATGTAGGCTCTATGCTGGTTACAGATAGGTTTCCAAGTGCAATTTAAAATGCTGGTATGATCTCTTCACCCAGTATGGATTGGTACCAAGAAACCTTGAGGACTCCTTATCTAGAATTGACCTGTTTAATACATCTGTCCTTCCCAAAATTACTTGTGATGCTTCACTTCTGTGAAGTTGGGGGAACTGAGGCCAGGAAGAGAAGTTTCTCCATTATGACTCCTGTACTTTGGACTAGCCTGCCCTTAAAGGTTAGACATACACCAACATTGATGTCCCTCTAGAAACGGGCTGTGATGGAACTTTTCTGGAGGGCTTCTTAAGCTTAGTATGAGAATATTTTGCTTTGTGAATTTAATTCTGTGTGTTGCTTTGATTTTAGACTGACTGTTGCCTGTTTCTCATTTCTGATTATTATTTTTATACCATGAATGTTTTATGACTTTTATCATAGAAGTTTTATCCTTACTTGTCTTTGTAAATTGCCAGGTAAGATTCTGGTGGTATAGTAAATAAATAAATGATTAGATTTTTTATTATGATAATTTTGTTTATTTTTATTAGATATTGCAATTTTTATGTTTAATCTGATTTACGAATATTGGGTATTTACACTCAGTCAGCTGTAGCTAGCACATAAGCCCGATAGATAAGTTGATTGAATTTGCTGATTGCATTTTTTTAATCTGGCCAAGATTACAAAGTCCTGAAAAGTTCAGAATTGCATTTGGAGTACTCCTAGATTAGGCCTGAATTTGCTCAGGTTTCAGTGACAGCTAGAAATACATTTGCATACTAAGTCTAGTGTGTGACTGCATCCATTCATAGAGATACTGGATCTGGCCATAGCGATACCTGCCTTAATTATATCCTGCTTGAATTACTGTAATGCAGTCTGTATGTGGCTCCCATTAGAAAGTTGGAAAGTTCATTGATGTGGCCATCGATCTGTTTCTGGACCCAGTTCATAGTGCTGTCTAGGGCTTATAATGGCACATGTCATATGTGAACAGGTTCTTTGAAAAGTGACATGTTTCCAGATGGGGCTGTCTGCAGTTCAAGGCCCTTGGGAAAGGGTTCTTCTCTCTTTCCTGCCATAATAAGAGATCAGTATGACAGGAATTGGAGAGAGATGCTGCTCCAAGTCTATAAACTTCCCTACCAAGGGGGGCCTGACTGTTTCCATCTCTGTTCTCCTACAGGGAAGTCTGAAGGCATTAAAAAAAATTAAACAGCCTTAATTAAACAAATCTACAGATTTGTTACTGTAGAAGGTTTTGATCTGACAGGCTTTGCTCAATTGATGTATTACTTTGAGTTGAGTTGCAGATTGTAACTTAATTTGCTGTATATTGTTGGCCATATCCAGTAGTATTTTAGTGGAATGTCAACAATTGCGCTTAATAGGTTTTTTCCAACAGTGATACCATAATAGTGATTCCTCTCATAAAATGATTAGGATAGTTATTTGCCTTTTATACTTCCCTGTTTAACATTTATTTGTCAGTTATAGATTTAAAATTCTAGAGTTTCCTTTATATTCAGTTGGTTTATTTATTTAAAAATGTATGTGGCTGCCCACATTATATAAAATAACCCTAGGCAGCTAACAGCCAAATATACAAATAACAAAAAATACAGCAAAATGAAAACTCTTACATATCGCTACATCGCAAGAACAGAAATGCTGGGCTCATCTCCCATCCTGGCCCAACACCTGAGAGAAAAGCCAGATCTTAATGGCCTTCTGGAAGGCAGGGATGGTAGGAGCTCTCTGTATCTCAAGGGGAGATTGTCCCATATGTTAGGTGCTGCTACAGAAAAAGCTGGCTTCTTAGGTCCCACCAGATGGCAACATTTAATAGAGGGGAACTGGAGCGTACCCACCCTATCCAATATGGTGGGATGGTTAGATGTCATTGGGGAGAGATAATCTCTTAAATAACCTGGTCTGTGCCATGCAGGGCTTTAAAGGTGGAAACTAGCATCTTGAATTGCACCCAGAAAGAAACTGGAAGCCAATGCAGCTCACACAGCAGTGGTGTAACACGGGCAAAATGTGGAGCACTCAGGACTGCATGCACTGCTACATATTGGACCAGTTGAAGTTTCTGGGTGATCTTCAAGCATAGCCCCACATAGATTGTGTTGTAGTGGTTCAAATGGGAAGTGGCTAATGCGTGGGTGGTGATGAGCATGGTTCTTAGATACTAAATATTACTAAAAATAAATATATATTTTTTTAATTTATAAGGCAAGATGGCTCTTATGGCTTTCTAAATACAGTGGTGTTATAGAAAAATCTTTTTTGAAAAAAATAGTTACAAAGATGGAAAGATTCAGCACTACCCACAATGGAGAAATGGTTGGTGAAGATGATGGAACTTGTTGAGATGGCTTTTTGCAAAATGAACAAAGTTCTGTCCTCTTTAAAAAATGGGTCCCTATGCATTTTTTAAAAAATACTTTAATCTTTATAGAGTTAGTAATTACCTAGAGCACTTTGGGTTGATTTAAAAAGCCTTTAATTATACTGCAGAATGAATATATATATATATAGTACAATTAAGTGACTGACAAGGACAAGACTGTAATTGTAGTGTGCATCCCAAATTATAGACTTCTAATGTTGTGATGTCAAGTATCTGGCTTAAACAGAATTGCGGATTTGAGGCTTAGAGCATAATAATGGCCAGAAAAATGAACTCCTTAAAAATGCTTTTATATGAAAAAAAGGAAGAAAGAAAAAGGGAACTGAAAGAACAAAAAGAAAAACGAGACTGATTATACTACATATAAAAACATCAACTCAGTTGTTATTTTTATTTTTATATAATTTTATTAAAAAAAATTTTAAAAGAAGATTGAAAACTAATACAAACTAATATAAATAAAAAGAAAAAAAACAAAGAGAAAGCTAAAAGTGCAGGAAAGGAAAACAAAGTAAAAGAAAAATAGAAAAAAAAGAAAAAAGATAGACAAGTGGCTTCCAATCTTCTTTACAGCAGTTACAATTATAAATTTACCTTTACTCTATGGTTACAACATAACTCTCTTCTTTCTATAATCTATCCTGTCTAATTATCAAAACCACAAATCATAAGTTCATTTTTTTCTGTTTTACACAAGAAGTCCATAAGGGGTTTCCAGTCAGCAATAAACGTAGATACTGTCTTTTCTCTGATCAAAGAAGTCAATTTAGCCATCTCAACAAGTTCCATCATCTTCATCAACCATTTCTCCATTGTGGGTAGTGCTGAATCTTTCCATCTTTGTGAATACAATAATCTTGCTGCAGTTACATATATAAAAACAAAGTTCCATGACTTTTTTCCTAGCTGTTTGTCCATCAATCCCAAAAGAAAAACCTCTGGTCTCAATTGTATATTAATTTTTAAAATCCTCTGAATCAGTGTATGTATTTGAATCCAAAATTTTCTAGCTTTTTTACACATCCACCAAACACGATAAAATGTCCCTTCTTGTTGTTCACATTTCCAACATACTGTAAATTTGAAGTACCTTCTAATTGTATTCTCGACAATTTCTCTGATGACATATACCAACGGTACATCATTTTATAAAAATTCTCTTTAATATTATAACTTAGTGTAAATTCCAATCCTTTCAACCACATAGAGTTCCATCTGTATAGTATAACCAGTGTTTTAGCCCACTTTATCATACATTCTTTCACTTGTTCTTCTGTTTCAAATTTCAATAAAAGTTTATACATTTTAGCAATTACATGTTCATCATTTGTACACACTTCTGTTTCAAACTCAGTCTTACAATGTTCAAAACCATAAACTTTTTTATCTACTTTAAATCTTTCTGATAATTGTAAGTAAGAAAACCATTGGCAACTATATCCCTCTGTCACCAGTTCTTCTCTTGATTTTATTTTACATTCCCCTTGACAAAATTGTACCTCACGGTAAATTAGCCATTTGTGTTTGGCTATTATTTCTTGTCTATAAAATGGTTCTTGTGCTGAGAGCCACAAAGGTGTTTTTTGGCGCAACCTGGGTTTATATGCATTCCATATTCTCAGTATGGCATGTCTAACATAATGATTTTTAAAATCCACATTAACCTTGACTTTGTCGTACCACAAATATCCATGCCACCCAAATTTCAGGTCATGTTCTTCTAATTCCAAAAGCCGCCTATTTCTCAGCAACACCCACTTTTTCATCCAAACCAAACAGCAAGCTGAAAAATATAATTTCAAATCAGGTAAACCCAATCTTCCTCTTTCCTTTGCATCTTGTAACACTGTATATTTATCTCGTGTTTTTTTCCCCTGCCACACAAATTTAAATATATCCGTCTGCCACTGTTTAAATGGTGCATCAGTTGTTAAAACAGGTATTGTCTGAAACAAAAACATCACTCTAGGCAAAACATTCATTTTTATCACAGAAATTCTCCCCAGCAATGACAGTTGTAGTTTCTCCCTTCTTAACATGTCTTTTTAAACTTCATTCCATGTAGTTATTTTGAAATAACATACAGTGCATATTTGTCATAATGACACCCAGATATTTTACCTTCTCAATCTTAAAACCCGTTTTATTCATCAATTCTGTTTGATCTTCTATTTTCATATTTTTGTTAACATGTTTGTCTTCTGTTTATTAATCTTGAAATCTTCTAATGCCCCAAATTTTTTAAATTTGCATTATGTTTGTTTTTAATTGTTAATTAAAAACATCAACTCAGTTTTTAAACACAATGTTAAATCTGGACTATATGAATAATATTGGCCAGTCTTTCCATTATGTCAGTATAGAGCCAGTTCACAAGCAGAAAGTGAACACATCTTCAATCCAAGACTGCAAATCCAGAGTAATACCATCTTTCCATCATTAAAAGATAGCTTTCTTTGCTATGCTGCATGCTCAAGATCTGTAATTTTTCATATATTGATGCATTCCAAATGTTGAGGCTATAATTTCAAATGTCATTTGCAGCTTTAAACCAGGTTCTTCCCCAAACCATATTAACATATTTATGAATGTCAAACCAATACAAGAGTGACGCAAGTATTCCCTCTATCATTTTACATTTCCAACTTGATGTTTTTTGCTGAATTAATCTTATCTTAAAACCATACACATATTTAATATTCATTAAGATAGTTAACGCTGATGTGTTAATATGGAGTTTTTCAACTCTTTCCAATTAAAATGAATTTTTAATTGGTAAATAGAACTTTGTGGTTGCAGGAAATATGTGTCTGTTAAATCCTATAACTGAGTTACTGATACTCTGAAAACGCCCTGTTTCTCAAGCGGTGGCATGTGGAGTAATATAATCTTGCTTCTTGTCTCTTTAGTTCAATTCTTCAGACTGTGGAGATCGCAAGTTCTGTGTGAGAAATCCGACAAACTGTGACCCTAAAGCCAACAATTGCTTCTTTCTCTCCTTCAAGCAAGATTATGACTCAGTATTGATTGAAATGAGCGGTCCCAGTGAAGGCTATATCGCCTTTGCATTGTCTCATGATCAGTGGATGGTTAGTAAATCCTCTGACAATCTGGAAAAATAGCATCGTCTTCTAAGGCTACTCCTAAATTGTGGTTTTAACGGTGGTAATTTCTGTAACATACATGAGCAAAAGGCTGGCGTTCATCAAAATCTTATCTCCGTTATTTTTTTATTAAAATGCCCATGATACGTAATGCTTTTCTGAGACAGCTTGCAGCAGCCCTGAGGTATTTTAGGCTGGGAGAGTAAAAAGGTTGTCCATGGGTACCATAGCATCTATTTTATTTGCACTCTGTTAAATAAGCACATGAAAAATGGCCAAAATCTTGTGCAATCATAAACTCTCAGATTCTGGTATTCTTACATGAGATCTTGAGATGAGATTTTGATAATTAAAAATGTGGGGAAGAGGGAGACCCCAGGCAATCATGAGAGGTCATGTATTAACATGCAAGGTCTGAGAAAATTCTTAACCCTTGATAATAGGATAAATGTTGCATAACTTCTGGCATACTATCTTTTTGTTGGGCCAATGGTACAGATATTTAAGGCTCATTTCTTATGGATTTGTTCCTAGACTGGTAAAGCCTTGTATTATGTTCCTGCCAGATTTTTCAGTGACCTGTATTTGTGCATTAAGATGGAATGGAATGTCTCTCATAGCCTTGGGTCTACTAAATAAGAACATCAGTGAGATGCATCTGTAGCTCAGCCCCAGCCTAATACCTTCCAGATATATTAAACTACAATTCCCATAATTCTCAGCTAGCATGTTAAGTGCATGCCTAATGTAACATGTTTAAGAGGATACCATTTTGGGAGGCTATATTAAATTATTAACCTACTCTACATTTGAATATGGGCCATGTAGACTGGCAGAGTAAAGTGGAAAAACAGTTTAATAATTTCTTGTTATTTCCAGCGTGGTGGTGATGATGCATATCTTTGCATTAGTGAAGGTCATCGTGTTGACATCAGTACAGCTTTCCTGGTTGGGCGATCTTATCCAGAATTTGACTCAAAGGTACCATAATTCCATGTTATTATAGAGGTGAACTCCGTATGCTCTTGTTACAAAAGATCTTGCGCAGTAACCATCATATATCAAAATGAGTTGTCTTGCTATCAAAATTCATGGAGGCTCATGACTTTGTCCCACTTCTGTATGAATTCTCCTTACATCATGGAAAACAACTGCAAAGTTAAAGAAGCTGTGTAAAGGGGTTGTACTGTAGGAAACTTTATCCAGTCTCTGGCTCTCCTCTGCAGAGTTGTTTTCATGCATTGAGCAGAGTACTATGTAATGGTGCATTCTAAATTTAATATGTATGTATACAGTTGCTCTGTGTAATTCTTATGTTGCTTAACAAAACAATATATATGGCCTTATTTCAACTCTTTCTACAGAATGTAGATATTGTTATTATTCTGCACAGATTAGTGTATCTCAGAGGAAAAATTACTTGCACTATTAACATTTTAGATCCCTAGTTTGATCAATGTATTTGCATTCAGCTGGCTTCATTTTGCAACAATAAATATTAGGAAAACCACTGCCCCATTCTTGCTAAGTTCAGTGTATGCCTGTTTTTATTGGTACTGCAGAAAACCTAAGTCACTAGATGAGAACAGAATTACGAGGACTGTAATTTAAGGTTTCAGGTGTCCTTTGAATGATACAATTTCAGGCTTCATTTGAAGGATCCACTTTTTATGTAATTATGTGATCAGTAGGCTTAGCACACTCCAAACTGGCTGCTGAAGAATGATCAGACTAGTTATATGTTGGCCTTTTAAAAGGATTGAAGTTTTCGTAAGTCAGCAGGATGGTGCTGAAGACATTTGAGAAGGTCTCTAAGGTTATAATGAGAAGCAGCCATGACTTGTCTTGCTAAATATTTCTTATCTGCCTCATAAAAATCCAGCTAATTAAACCTGTTTGGATTTGGTTTGTGCCTTCTTTGATAGTGATAGGTTCTGATAAGTTTTTGACAGCACCAATCACAATATATGTGGTGGTTTATCTTTTGTTAAATCTACATATTTCTTAGAATGCTTTGGAGAAAATGTCTTGGAGGCTGGCTGATGGCCTTATCCAGTGTTCTTTCAGAAGAAGAATTCATCTTCCAGTTTTTACAGGAAGGTTTAATCTAGATGCAAACTACTACATATTTCTGGCTGATGGTGAAGTCAGTGAAGGTAAAATGTTTATGACTGTAGGCAAAAATCTGCCTGAACATTGAATTAATATAAGTTCCATATCAGGTATATGTTTCATGCTGAGTTCCAGGCATTAGTTGGTCTTCAGTTGTTGCCAGTTAATGCTTGGGTTGAAGAAGGAAAAATACTTCTCAATCCATGATCAATGTAAATGGAGCTTTGGAAGAGCCTTATTAATAGGTATAGATAAGGCAACATTTTCCTTCCCTGAGTCTTTAACGTATTGGATATGTACTCCATTGAGTTATGCCATGCTTACAATTGCTTCATTGTGAAACTGATTTTCCTAAATAAACTCTTTTCCCCCTCCTAATATTATTGGTACATGAGGTTGAATGTATGATCTTCCTATTGCAGATCTGGGACATGAATAGCTATGGAAATTTCATATAATATTTCATACTTCATTTTTAACAAATGCCCAAGCAGTTTGCCCTAGACTGCTGCTTTCCAGAGGTGCTGGTCTGTGACTCTCATCATTCCCAAACAGCGTTATTATTGTACTGGAAAATGAAGCTGAGAGTTGTAAACCAACACATTTGGAAAGTAAGTCTTAGCCATAAGTGAGATTCTGATGTCTTACAAATCTGTCTGTCTGTCATTCATTCATTCATTCATTCGTTCGTTCGTTCGTTCGTTCGTTCATTCCAATTCATATAGCCACTCATCTCAAATATATGACTCTGGGCGGTTCACAGCAATTAAAAACAATATAAAAAACCCCCAAAACAATACCTCAAGTATAAGAACAATATAAAAAACCATGCAATGACACAATTCATAGCCAAGATATACCAAAACCCCATCAACAATAATCAACATAGTCAATGTACAGGCACTATCACACACCCGGGTCACCACACCTGATGGCAAAACCATGTCTTTAAGGCCCTATGGAATGCCAGTAGGGTCAGGGCTAATCTGGGGGAATGATGTTCCAAAGGGTGGGGGCCACAACAGAAAAAATATTTTCGTGGCCCCCACCAGATGGCACTCTCTAGCAGGTAAGACCAGAACATGCCTTTCCTGCCAGACCTAATGGGACAGATAGATGTAGTTGGGGCACGCCATAAAGGGTCATCACCAGCACTTTGAACTGAACCCAGAAGCAAACTGGTAACTAATGCAGCTCGCAGAATAGAGGTATAATGTGTGCTGATTGAGGAACACACAATATATCCCCTCCCGGGGCTGTCTGAGTGATACCGTGGATGTCAGGGATGTTTGGACCTCCCTGTACCAAGGTTCTTCCATCTTTGGTTCTGGATGGGGTGGCTCTGCCCCAGATGGACCTGGTGCACAATCTGGGGGTCCTCTTGGAGTCACGGCTCCTGCTGGAAGAGCAGGTGGCAGCCGTGGCTAAGAGGGCCTTTGCACACCTTTGGGTTGTGCGCCAGTTGCGCCCATTCCTGGACCAGGAGGCTCTACACACTGTCACTCATGCCCTTCTGACCTCCTGTGTGGACTACTGCAAAGCACTCTACATGGGGCTGCCCTTGAAGAGCATTTGGAAGCTTCAGCTGGTACAGAATGCAGCTGCCTGGGTTGTAAATAGTGTCAGTTACTTGGCACATATTACACCACTGCTTTGAGGGCTGCACTGGTTGCCGGTGTGTTTCCAGGTGCTGGTTGTCACCTATAAAACCCTTCATGGCTTGGGACCGGGTTACCTTAGGGACCATCTTTTCCCAGTTGTTTCTACCTGTCCAATCTGGTCTGTCAGGTTGGGCGTGCTCCGGGTCCTGTCAGCCAAGGAATGTCGGCTGGTGGGGACCAGGAGACGTGCCTTTTCCGCTGTGGTGCCTGCCCTCTAGAACATCCTCCCTCCTGAGATTAGGATGGCCCCAACCCTTTTGGCTTTTCGGAAGGCCTTGAAGACCTGACTTTATGCCCGGGCCTGGGGCCCCGAGCGTGTGAAGGGCCCCGTTTCATGGTTGTGCTGATACCAATGTTTTTTGAAGATCTCTTGGTTGCATTTATATTTATATTTAATTTTTTGTACTGTTTTAAATGTTGGCTGTTTTTATTGCTGTTAGCCACCCAGAGTCACAGGTTTGAGATGGGCGGCTATATAAATTGAATGAATGAATGAATGAATGACCACTCATGCAGCCAGCATGAGTTCTGCACCAGCTGAAGCTTCCAATACTCTTCAAGGGCAGCCCCATGTAGAATGCATTGCAGTAGTCACAATGCATAGTTGTCCAAAAACACTCCTGGCCACAGCTGCCACCTGTTCCATGAATAGGAGCTGTGAGTCCAAAAGGACTCCCAGATTGCACACAGATTCTGTTTGGGGTAGTACAACCCCACCCAGAACAAGGGATGGAAAGTCCCCAGAACTAGGGGGCCCTAAAACCCAAAGCCACTGAGTCTTACTAGGCTTGAGTTGAAATCTCTTGTTCCCCATCCAAACCTCCATAGCCTCCAGACACCGAGACAGGACCTCCACAGGATCACCTAATTGGTTCAGGGTAGAGATGTAAAGCATACTGATGATTTTGGAGTCTTATTATGGCATACTGTTGTTAATTTTTCCATAGCAGAGAATCAATATAATATCAACACATGGAATGTACTAAAGTGCTAATTTTCATCTAGAAGTGTCTGAGGGGTGTTGTCTTTGGCTAGCAATTTGGAACTGCATAAAGAAATGAATCTCTGAAGCAAATGGAATCCCTGTTCTAGAGTCTTGACCTGTGGAGATGTTATTTACTCTTCCTATGCTGGTCGTGTATAATCTACTATTTCTTCCCTGGTGCAGGAGGTGTAATCTACAAACACCACCAACAGCCTCTGATTACAAATGGAAAATATAATGTTCTAGGTCCATTAAAAGATATTGGAGGATCCCGCTCTCCATTCCTGATCAAGATTCATGGCAAGTTTAACGTTGTACAATTTTGTAAAAACATTATAAAACGCGTATGGTACAAGATGTGGCTCTTGTTGTGCAATGGCTTGGGGTGTGTATGATGAGGTCCTCTTGTCATTGCTTAACAGGTTCGCTTTTTTAGATAGATCGCAAGGTTTGACTACTTTATTTTGTCCTCCGTTCCAAAGAAAGTTTTGCTCTAGAGCATCTGGCAGAGAAAATGGGGAAAATATATTGTGGAAAATGTCCTCTTTTCAGCCACTTGGAAGTCTTGTGGGAATTCAAACAGTGCCAACAGAATAGAGTGCAAAGATTAGCTTGTAATAGTATACATTGGGGAAGAAAGCAGTCTAAAATGGTTTGAGTGTGATCTTTTGCTTACTTTTAAGTGCAGGGGCTTCTCAGCACTGCGACTGAAGTCATTAGCAAGTGTCTTGTTTTTTTTCCTTTCAGGTGCATTAATGTTTGTTGGATGGATAACTACAGTTAGCATAGGGGTGATCATTGCCCGGTTTTTCAAGTCTGTCTGGCCGAATACTCTACTGTTTGGAGAAGAGATTTGGTTTCAGGTGGGGGAAAAAGTGCATCATGGAGTGTCTTTATTCTACACTGGTGTATACAATATATGTTTAGAAGTGTTTTACTATTATGCAAGAGTTTACTTGCTAGTTTTATTCTTAACCATCAATTTTCTGTCAAATGTTCTTGGTAATAGAATGTGTGTGTAATAGGTTGCTCTTAATGTTATTTTTTGAATATAACTTTTGTAGGTCCATCGTACTTTGATGATGATAACAGTATTGCTCACAAGTGCATCTTTTGTTCTTCCTTTTGTGTATCGAGGAGGCTGGAATAAAGTAAGTGACGTAGATTAATCTGGAATTAACTATTTAAAATGTAACAAGTCATTTTAAACCTTATTTTAAGGGCTCAGTGTTCTGTCCTTATCCCTTTTTAAAAACATCTCAGTATTCTATGATGACATCAAGTCTTTCTATCTGTGTATGTATGAGTGCGTGCGTGCACACACACACACACAGAATATATGGGTGAGCAGAATTAAATCCTGTGCCAAAGGTCTTGAGATATCTGGCTACATGGAGGTATCATTACTTTGTAAACTTTATGTTCACTTGCACCTTGCTAGAAAGGACCATCATCCTTCATAAAAGCAAGAAAAAATAAATGCGTGACTAGTATGTGACTATGATAGTATGTTGAGAATTAGCTCAGAATAGTATTAGCATAGTTAGGGTTGATGAGTTAAACAGACAAATACCTGAATTGTATAGCTCATGTTCTGGCAAAACAAAAGTATCTTGTACAATTGTGATTTGTACAGAGAAGCAGTTATGCATAACCCAAGTAGAATTAATGTCTTGAAATCAAACAGATACATGATTTACCTCTTATACTAATAAGTGCAAGTTGATTCTAGAAGCTGGAAAAGACTTGTGCTGTTTCAAGTACTGTAGACTCTTGAAAAGTTTCCATATTTCTCCAGCATTCAGTAGTGTATCAAGGAATACTTTGTAATGTTATATTTTGCACTTTTAACTTTTTGTTTTTTATGATATAGGAAAGCTAACTCCAATTCCAAAAGAGACTTTACTGTAACCCAACCCTAGCATTCTATACATGGGAAATTGTCCTTTCTAAATTAGCATATCCAAAATTTAATGTTGTAATATGTGTGTTGTTGTGAAAAAAATGATTGCGCTACTTGCAAAGTTTGGGATGCCCTTCGTCCTGGGCCAAGCTGGCTCCTGCCCTCCTGGCCTCCCCAAAAGCCTTGAAGACCTGGCTTTTCCCACAAACCCTGGTGTAGTGTGTGCTGAAACCCAGTGAAGTTGCTTGTAGATGTGAGGGATATGTTGTTTTGGGGGGGACTCGGGGTGTTTATGCTGGTTTTATGTTTTTATTTTTATTATTATTTGTAAGCTGCCCAGGATTGTGCTTTGTAAGATATAGGGCAGCTGTATAAATCTTTTAAATAAACTAAATAAAAAAAGTCTAGGTATAACTAACATTCCTTTTTTTAATATAGCAAGCAGGTTTCCATCCCTATTTTGGCTGCATTGTGATGGCACTGGCACTTTTTCAGCCTCTCATGGCAGCCTTCAGACCCCCTCCTCAAGCACCAAGGTATTCTGATTTTGTATTCTTAATTGTCCAAAAATTCCTTAATGAGATTGTCAGTAGCTTGTCAGAAGATTTAAATGATCATTCTTCAACCTAGTGTCCTTCAGATGCCAAACTGAAGCTTCTAGAATTATCAGCCAAGTATTGATGTTGGCCAGTTTGGACTTGCAGGCTGGGAATCATAGGAATTTCATTTAACACATCTGGAAGAACCTGATTCTTTGCTCTCTTGTCTTAGGAAATTAGCCCCTGCAAATCTCCAAAAATGTTCTGCAGACTCCCATTTTTCCAGATCTCCTAATTGTATAAATGCTTAAATGAAAATGCATAATGCATTTGTGCGCCTGCCTGCCTGCCTGCCTGCCTGCCTGCCTGCCTGCCTGCCTGCCTGCCTGCCTGCCTGCCTGCCTGCCTCCCTCCCTCCCTCCCTCCCTCCCTCCCTCCCTCCCTCCCTCCCTCCCTTCCTTCCTTCCTTCCTTCCTTCCTTCCTTCCTTCCTTCCTTCCTTAATGAGAAATGAATTATTCTTTCCTTTCTGGGGACAGAAGGCAGATTTTCAACTGGTTACACTGGACTGCTGGCACAACTGCTAGAATATTAGCTGGTGAGTTACCCATTTTAACTCTTTAATGTACAGCTGCATTTCACTCAAGATGAAAAAGCTACTTTTTTGCTCTCTGTTGGCTGCTTGAAATTCCTCTAACGCAGTCTACTGCTTTCCAGACGTGTTGGACAACTCTCTGACTACTATCCATTCAGCATCATCTGAGAATTCAGGGAGTTGTGGCCAATGTATCTAGCAGGCACCAGGTTGCAAAATGCTACAGTAGCATGGAACGCATATATGGGATTTAGCAATTCTGTGATTGTAATCTGACTACATCTGAGAAAGTATAGTACAGTATTATATTTAGGTTATTTAAAGAATAGCAAGCTAGCATGCTGCAAAATAAAGGTACCAGGCATAATCTTTATTTACAGCAGTGCCTCTAGGTCTTACATATACTTCAAAGGTATTCTTAGAAAATAAAAACGGTAAAGGATTAGAGCTCAGTGTCTGAGCAGAAAGGTAGGGTATAGCTCAAATAAATAAATAAATCTGCCCGTGTACCTCAACCAAATAGAGACGCTGAAGTAGCAGAGCATCCTGGGAGGCTAAATGGGATGGTGGGGAGCCAGTTGTAGGAATGCTCACAAAAGCTCCTGAGATTTTATATGTGCTCAGTGGTAAAAAAACGTTGGGGTTCTCAGATCTAATGGCCCTGCATCAGAGCCTATGAAAATGGAAAGGATGTAAAAGTTCTTCCATGGAAACAAGCAAGAATTCACTAATGCTGATAATTCCATCTGTACAAAGGATTTGAATGAATGTTTTGGTCTACAGTACTTTTTGAATACCTCAGAAAGGAGTATGAATTTGGTCTTGTTCTTAACTAGTGGTGACAATATTCCTGGGAATGGACTTGCCAGCTCTCAACCTTCCAGATCCATGGGATACTTACACAATGATTGGATTTGTGGCTTGGCATGTTGGGACTGATGTGCTTCTGGAGATACATGGCTACTGCCTCATCCGCAAAGGTTTGCCTTGAGAATAACGAAGTTGAAATAAGCAACAGATCTTTCTTTTTTTGGTGGGGTGGGGGGTGGCTTTCTGGAGGATGTTGGCTTTTGCTATTCATGAGTACTTCACACCCTTTTCCCCATGACACATTCCTATACAAGTCATAGGAATAACAGGCAACTCAATATTTTAATCAAGGGTTTGTACATTGAGTTTGGTTGCTTTGTAATACAAAGACTTATATTTACTATTTCTTAGATTAAAGCACTGAATCGTTAATTTTAGCAAAGTGAGGTTTCAATAGAGGCGAATATGTGAGGTTTTGCTGTGTAAAACTTTGTGCATGTGGACAAAAATCCGTTCCTGATTAGAAAATTGCAGTGTCGCAAAACATAATAATCTTGATATAAAACTCAAGGGAGTGAATTCCGCCACTTTGTCCTGTTACTGTTCAGATAGACCAAGAGAATTTCACTATTCGGCTTCTATTAACAGAGAGAATGGCATTCTGGAATCGGAATCGCTTTTGGGGTAAGGAGGGGAAAGAAAAGTCTTAATCCACCCCTCTTGCTAGAAAACTATGATGCTGTGTCATTGGGACAGCTAGACCTTGTCTAGTTACTGTACAGAAAATAGCACTGTGCTGACATTCAAAGAATGTCGTACAAAATGCCTTTCATTGACATGCTAAGAAAGGGCAGATTAAGTTGCAGTTAAGCACATGAGCATTCTTTCTGCTATAGCTGTACTTAATAACTATAATTATATGTCTGTGTGCATATATACACACACATATACACAGTTACATAATAAGGCACTATGCCAGTTTTTCAGATGAAGGCATCCATAGCAAATATGGCCAGTATTTTATTTTTGTAGTGCAACAAATGGCAGTTAGGATTTTTTTTTTTCAAATACCTTATGTGCATTTTGAAGGGGCAGTTATTGCAATTTGGAACAGGAAAAAAAAAAAGGCATATAGTAAAATAGCGAAGGGCAGAATTGGGATTACCGTATTTTTCCGTCAATAAGACCCCCCCCATGTACAAGATGACCCCCACTTTTCCAACCCAAAATTAAGAAATCAATATTTTAAAGATAGTGCAGAACACATTTTTATTTAGTAATTAGGTAACATTTACCTGATACACTCGGTGGGAGGAGGTCCAAACCGTCTCTCTGCAGCTCTATTTCCATGCTCTTTTGCATAACTGATTACATTCAAGCACGAGTGAAACTGCCGATAGCTTGTCTCTGCAAACAGCCTTCCTCTAATTGGTTTGTTCAGCATCAGCTGACGTCAGTTACATAAGGCTCGTGATTGGAGGAAGTCTGTTTGGGAGACAAGCTATTTCACTCGTGATTGGAGGCTAGCAATAGGAGGAAGCCTGCCTGCAGAGACAAAGTATGGGCAGTTTTGCAACTGCGCAGTTCTCTCCTCGGCTGACTTCCTTGAATAAGACGCCCTTCAATTTTTAGGGTAAGGATTTTAGAAAAAAGTATCGTCTTATAGTCGGAAAAATATGGTATATTTGTTTCTGAAGGCTTATGTTTGACTCGTTTTCCTGTGGCTTCACCGGTCATTAAATTGTCCTACTGCTTATGATAAGAATAGCCAATCTGATGCCTTTTGAGAGTTTCACTTCAAAATTCACCACTGGTCCCTGTGCTAGCTTTTGCTTATGGGAGTTGTAGTACAAAAGACTACTGGTTGTGTACCTCAACCTGTAAGTTATCATTCTTTGCATGATGTAATAGTGCCTTGATTTGGCCTTCAGTCCCATCTACTGTCTCCCATCCATTGTGGGTCCCATCCAGTGTGACAGTTAAAATGGAACACAAGGGAAGAAAAACATTTCCTCTTCTCTATAAAAAACAGAGTGACATTTCAGAAATATCCTATTAAATGGATCTTTTTTGTACCGTGAATGGGTGGGTGATCATAGTACAGTGAATCTTGGATCGTTTGCGTCTATTGTCTTTTCAGATAACGTATTTCTTCTATTTAAGGTGATATTGGTAATCAAGGTAAGTATGTATATGAGTGAAAGGAAGAATGTTTCCCTGCAGTGTAGCTTTAACAATACTTCTCTTTTACAGTCGAGGTGTTGGAAGATGACAGGATACAAATACTGCAGTCCATAACTTCTGCAGAAGCACAGGTAAGCATTGTAGATTTGTCAGGGGGTGGATAGAATGGAAGGATAAACACAATTTTTTTTTTAATATGGAATGCCTTCTAAGGTCTATACTATTTTAAGACAACAGGGTTAAATCATATGAATACTTCTTTCGGCTTAGGGAAGAGAAGCCTCTGGAGATCATGGCTGGGCTAGGATTTTTCATTTCCAGATCATTCTGCTACTGTTATTATCCTCGAGATGCTAGTATTGTTTTTCCATTCATTAACATCCTAAATGCTACTTCTTTCCCCTCCACCTCTACCATCAAGAATAATTGTAGACGTGCCTTTTTCTGATGTGGTTTAGTCATTTCATAAATTGGTAAACATCTTCAATTTTTCTTTTCCCTTCTTTCTCCCCCACAGGGCCATACATTTAAAAAAACAGTGCTGTTGATCTACATTTGTGGCAATATAGCATTTCTTGTCACCTTCATAACAGCAGTTATGCAAGTATGATTCTAAAAAAGCCTTGAATATTCTAAAGAGCTTATCATTAGAGAGTTCAAAATAGCTTCTCGCTGGATTTCATAGCTATCAACAAAACTTGTCTTCAATCCAAGATGGGAAAACAGTTCTTCAGCACACAGGCACTGAAGAGTGGACTTTGTTGGAGATTTTGTCCTGGTCCTGATAAGAATCTGTCTTGGTCTCCTCTATGAGTTAACAACTTGCCTTAATGTTGTCTATTTGTATTCTGTAGCTTTATCTATTACCTGAAAACTAGAAGGAGGAGGATCTTACTTTGAGCCAATGGGCAATTGTTTGTTCATTTTCTCATCTGAAGATAGCTCCTCATGTTCCAGGACGTACCTGTCAGATTTAGCTGATGTTTTCACATACAGTATTGTTTTCGTGTAGTAAACTGTGGTCTTCCATGACCATGTGGCCCGCAGCATGCCAAAATTGGAAGATGATCAGCAGAGTGTAATGATGAAAGATCCACCTCTTTTGAACATGAGTGCATATATACAAAAGGCATGGGACTTGCATTGCAATGCTCTGTCTACTGTCTTGCTGTTTTGATCCCTTGCACCCCAAAGATGTTGCTGCATGTGTCTCATGATTCACACACTTTGTCTCCCCTCCCTCCCACACAGGTCAAGCACAAATACAGATAATCACTATCTCAGTATTATGAAGTCATCTCCAAGTACAGAAGTTTCACAAGGGGCTTCTTTTTCTTGAACTGGGATTCAAGATGTTTGCATGAGGAAGAATACTTTTTGAAGTATTTATTACAGGATTTTTAGATTGATTGAGATGTGCAATGACACTGAACATTCCAAGAGTGATGACAATGGTTTGAACATTGTTGTTTCTTGACATTTCTAAACACTTGAATATGGTTATAGACTACCTCTTTCTCTTGAAAGTAACTGGATATTATACAGATTGTCCTCTTTAGCATGTATTTAGTGAATGGCTTATATTGTTGCTAAAGTTAGAATGACCCCTAATTGTGTCTGTCCATTGGCCACCCTTCTGCTACAGCCCCCTTGTATGTGTTCTACAGGGTTAGAAGACCCTCTAGAGAAGGAGTGGGATGTGTGCAGGCGATGCTGCTGGGTTTGGAAAAATCAGGAATAAGATGGAGCTGCCTAGGAAATAGGCCAAAAATGTTAGTGTGAAATTCCTGTCCGCATTGTTAAATGGCAATGTAGGTCGCTAGATTTCTTTGACTCTGATCCTGAAGAAGGGTCCAATAAAAAAAAAGTATTCTTTCAACTCAATCGCTTTGGTGTCAGACTTCTTCCATTACTTATCATGCTCCATACACATGATGTACATAACCAGCAACACTGTAGTTTTATAGATATGTTACATGCCAATGATCTAATATTTTTAATTTTATGAAAAGTTGAATTCTTGTACAGATTTTTGAAGGGAATTTCTTTATAAATTAACTTCTAAGAAATGTTTAACCAAATATATGGCTGCTAGTCATGTTCATGTCTGTCTAAGATCGTTCTAGTTATTTTGGAATACTGCTGGTTCCAACCTCACTTTTGGATGCAGAAATTATTAATAATATGGTCACAGCTTCCATTACAAAATTATAGGCAGTGTTGTGAATGACTTGCAGTATACCCCAGTGTTGGCAACTAGGGCTTTTGAGAAGCTGCCCAGAAAGGTAGAAAAAAAGGTAGAAAATGAAGCTCATTGGCTAAGCTATTTCCAAGCACTTTTGGTGATAGTATTCCCTTTCTATCTTAGCTTCCCTGTGCTCTTTTCAACAAGAGAGGAGATGAGTTTGTGATCGATTTTTAACAATTGCAACTGTCTTCGTCTTGAGAGTATTATAAGGATAAGGAGAGATCTAGCTGTATGCTAAACAGGATCATTCTAGAGCCCCTGAATCTCAAATAAAATCCATTGAGCAGTCAGAATAGGTAGATATTCTAGAAAACAAGTTATTTTTCTCTTCCCTCTTCTTGTATTTTTTTCTCACGAATATATAAGTAACATAAAAGTAGAAAATACTCAGAATATGTGAAGGCACTCGTAGCAGTGTATTTTAAGTGCTCATCCATCTCTTTTTGGGAAGAAGATAGCTTCATAGTCTCTTGTGTGATGTATTGTTCATATATTTCCCATAGGGTAAATGCATTTCAATTCCATTTTGGCCTTTTTACTGGCCTCTTTCATTTGTAGAGAAGGGGCATGTTGCCTTCTGGAGTATTTTCAGTCTGAACTCCTAAATACACAGCTGAGTACTGAAATATCACTTCTATTGTTGAGACACTGTGTGGTGCTCTTGATTAGGTTTATAGCCATAGCTAGTCATGTTGAAGTAGCCCATGTTAGTCTAATCTTTCCAAGAGAAATGTTTTAAAAATACATAACGTTAACAAAAAACCCAAGTTACACTGAGTATTTTTCTGAACACAAATATGAAATACTATCTCCAAACACATAGGCTCAACCAACAGGAAAGCCTTGCATATAGGACATTATGTCCTCTTGTCTGATCTCTCAGCCATGCTGCATTCAGAAGCAAGTAGCTAGTGATAACTAGAGCAGCTCATTTTTATAATCTGGTTTCTGAGTATTGATACAGTGATGATAAATTTAAACTTCTGCATAAAAACTGGGAGAAGTATGCACTTGTTGTTGTCCAAAAGCAAAGTTTTATCGGAGGGCTAGAGGAAGCAAAAAAGGACAAGGGTGCCTTATTTAATATGGAAGTGGCTAAAACTCCAAAGATGAGCAATGAACACAGACAGGAATATAGAAAGCAAGTGACATGAAGGATAGAGCGGCCCCCATTTCCCATGAAGGAACAGTGCATTTTCCAGCGTTGAAAGGGAAAATGAGATGTGGCTGCCTATCCAGGATACATTACTATTGGGGATATTAGGTGTGCGTTAATGGCGTTTTTCCACAGGCTATAATAAGGCTCTTATTCCTTACAGTGAAGAGCTGGTAAGTGGCAAAGCTTTTCCTTCTGCTGGATATGCTTGAGGTCATCAGCTTCTGATAGGAAACACACGCACGGGGAGCGCTTCTGCAAGTTTGAAAAACACTGCTGTAATGGAATATAGCCTAATAGGGATTAGAAAAATCAGTTCATGTCTTATATTCCTGGTTTCAGTGTGGTGAGAAGGAGATGGACAAGACTCCTTCAACAGAACTCTAGATACATTTGTTTTCATGACACTGGCTCTTCAGCTCCTGTAAAACATAACAAGGCTTAACAAATGCCACTAATAATTACTTGAGGGACAGACCTTTTTTAAAATACTCATCATGGTTCAGAGTGAATATCTGGACTGGCAAACATTCATTTCCCTGTAAAGTGCCATTATTCCTATGGATGTATAGTTGAGTAAGTAAAAACTACCCAGGTCCAAAATAGAAAATTCTTCTTTTGCTTTTGTTAAACTGCCAGACTTTTAGTATTATATCACTGCAGCTGTTTAAATCACTTTTTTCCCCAGTTTTGCCATTCTCATTCTCAGAGCTGTAAAAAAAAAAAAGCAAAATATTATATATTGATATTATTATATTGTAGCATTATAGTATTAGTTTAATTAATTAAAGAGTACCATACTTACCTCACAGGGTTAGTCCCAGAAAGTACTGTTAAGTTAGTGTAAAAGAAGATAAGAAATTAGAAATGTGCCATGCAGTTATAGTAGGCTTCAGAGAAATAAAGAATGGATGATTTTTAAACTTTTTGGCAAGCGTATTGTAGTGACAACTGAATCTGCATTCCAGTATACTGAATATTTACCTAAATAATTTGGCTTTTCATTACCAAATCTAGATTTCTCCTCCATGATGGATATAAAATAGCAATTAAGGGATAGGATGTCCACTTGGACTAATATGTAGGTTAGAATTAAGTTTTCCCATGGTATTTGCACTTCTAAAACATTCAGCCACTTTTCTTAGCTCACGCATGTCACTGTAAGTTTAGAAATATGTTGGCTGGGGAATTCTGGGAGTTGAAGTCCACACATCTCAAGTTGCCAGGTTTGAAAAACACTACAGTAAAGCATCTAGCGATTCACCTTTCATTTGGACGCCTGTTCTGAAATCTGAATTATATATTAAGACAACCTTCCCAACATGTATGCTGAGGATTTCAAGCCCTTAATTTCTATTTCATCTGGTGGGTGTCAAGCTGTGAAACTGAATTGTAAGGTGAAGAGGCTTTCCTCCACCTACAGTTGCTCTGCTTTTGTTCTTGCGCTGAAAACACAGGTCCTTACCTATTCATTGGGTTTCAGTCCACCCTAGATTTTATTTTATTCCTTAGTGCCTTTTGGGCTTTGGCTTTCTGCAATGTAAACCATTATATCTTTTCCAAAAAAGAGATTGCCACTGATTTCAGTGGTTTTAGTCAAAGGAATTTTGCTGAAAACATTCCAAGAAAAGAGCATTATTCACTTCACAAACAACCCTTTGTACATTGCTACCTTACTCTTCCTGGCTTTGTTTCCTTTTTAGAACAAGCAGTATAATTATGAGATTGTTTTGGAAAATTACTCATTTCCCTGCATTCTCCAATTATTCAGCATGTGTTATGGCAGAGGAACAATGTGTGGGAAAAGCTATGGAGGAGGGGACCAAAGCAAGGGCAGCCGTATTGCTTCAATAGTAGATAGCAAGTTCTGTGAGGAACTGCCTGTAGCTGATGTGCTTGTTTCAGTTCCATTGTGCAAGCTCAGATTGGTGGGGCAATACTTCTAGAGTCTTAAGGGAATGGTTGATAAAGAGAGAGCACTGACTAAACCAATTAGCAAAGCATACAAGCGTACTCCTCATGGATAAAATCAGGATACTCATTACACATTTGTAAGGCTAGCAACTCCAATCTAGAAATATCTCCCAAATCTAGACTATCCTCCAACACTTGGGAAGACTGTAACCATGGAATCAAAGAAATACACTAGCACATGATCAAGTACTCTGTCATCTATTCTTACATTATAGCTCCCAGACTTAAATTCTAGCCCTTTAACTGGGAACAGTTGAGAAATTTGGCCCATCAGAACAGACACTCAGACTGAGATTGCCCTCACCACATACACAGAACCTAGAATTCTTAGGTGTCATTCATATTTTTGTGTGCATACTGTAGTTCAAGGTTCCAAAAACATGCACAAAACTCATATATTAGAACATGTTCAAACCATGCATATTAGAGAAGTATGCACAAAAATAGAGATTCTCATGGAAAAGATGCTTGCATGGTAGAAAAATATATACATAAAATACATACAAATATTCCTGAAATATTCCTGAATTTGTTAACAACAAATCCTAGAAAGATGAATCATTCAGTACAAACAAAACAGAGAAGTTTCGCCTGAGTCTGGACGCAAATATGATTTGAATCTGCTTGAAGATGAGAGTGCATTATAAGGTTTCCTGAGAACATTTTTTTCTCAGCCTGGCTGATGTTTCCTACAATTGGTATCCTGAGATATGCTGATTTTTATCCTGGAACATATAGCAATCATGACTAATACCCATTTTGCCTCATTTCACTCCCCCAAAAGGTTAAGCACAGTCAGACCCATCACTAAGAAATCTCAGGTTTGTAGGTTAGACAGGGAAATCAGATATTACAGTAGAAGGCAATGTCAAATTATTCCCATAATACTGCCAGAAGAACTATGTGGATCCAGTCATGAAGTCACCTGGAATTGAGCTCAGCTCAAGAAAGTCACTTTTAATCCTCCTTTTAAAGCCAAATTGTTGGTGATTCAATTTCAGTTAAATTTTACACTGTGTGAAGAAGTACTTCCTTTTTTATCTCCTGAATCTCCCATCATTCAGTCACCAAATGTGTCCGCTAGATTGTCCAGCAGGGAAATTCCAGGTAATACTCAGGGTAATCATGCAATAACAATATCTTCCTCAATTGTTCTGAGGGGGACAAATAGATATACTTTCCCCTCTGCTCCATCATCAAGATGGTTTAATCTAGCACCCCATATTTAAAGGAGCTAAGTCAGGTTTTAGTTATGGAGAACCCTGTTGAGGGTATGTCTCTGGGTTTAATGATGTCAGGCAGGACATTGGCTCCTTGTAATAATATGCTCTCTGGCTCCACTATGTTCACCTTGCATGTTTGTAAATAACACGAACGACCACATGAATGTCTTAAATCTCCAGTGATTTTTTCCTTCCAAAGAAAACTAAACTTGGACAGCCATTAGCCTCACCACTCAAGAATGTGAGGCATCTATAAGAATATACCAGCTGTTCCTCTGCTGGTTTTGATAGGAGGACATTGCTCTCTAGCATACAGTATCCATCTAGTACTACTGAACTTGCACTCTAGCATGTGACATCAAGCAATAATTTCAGACTACTGTCAAGCTCTGTGAGGCAGGCAAACTCAGAATGAATGCCATCTTGGTCCAAGCTCCAGGGAATGCTGCTGGTCTGCCTGCCATGAACAACTCACACTGAGCAATTAGAGTTAGGAACCCAATCCAAACTTCTCTGACTGCTTCCAGGTAAAGGAATTATAATCAGCAGTGCAGCACCTGCAGGGCCACTCCTGGTTGAGGTACAGCCTGGCCCAAATGCTGTGCTAACTGGATCATAGTATTGTGAAAGCTTATGATCCGTGTATCTACCTGCTGCCTACTTGTTCTGCAGATAACAGGATGCCTCAAGGATTCTGTACCCATGGTCTAAATCTACCATGCAGGATCCAGTGCCTTTGCTGAGAGAGAGTAAGGAGACTTTCAAGATTAATGTCAATCCTTGAGAGGCAGACAAACTGGAAACAAGAACCAGTTGGATTTCTGAAAAGCTCTATATTCTTCACAGCTACTCTAACCCCCAAGGCATGCTAATAAGGATATGATTATTATAAAATAGGAAAGATTTTGCCATCACTTCTCAATATATTTTTGCAAAGTTTGTGTGTGTGTGAATCTTGTCTGCAAAGAGATGTCTGCAACCTCCAAGCACTGAACGGGGTGAGAGCTCGTACTATTCCATCAGCACAAGTTTTTCCTCCATAAAGTTCTTCTTGGGAGCCTAAGAATAAATATGGTATGTGGTTTATTGCTACCAAATTTAATTTTTTGCTGTCTGATGGAAGAAACTTCAACTGTCACTTTCACTTGCACTTCCCTTTCTATTTCAACAGCAGCATGAGTCCAAGACCTGTATCAGCAGTTGGGATCACTAATCATCTACCAAGCAAGACTCCTGACATTCTAGCTATGGTCTTGCTTATTATCTTCCTTGACATCACTTCCTGTACCTGCTCAGCACCTGAGCTATAATGAATAAAGAGAAGATACAGCAACCATCGTTTGCTTTGTCCACTAAATAGGATTAAAAGAGCAATTTTGAGCCATCTTCAACAAAAGCAAATCATCTTAAACCAAATGCAGGTTTGCATAAACAAAGAGATTGATTGTATGTAGACTGTGCTATCTGTTTTGCATTCATCCAGGAGAGGTACTAGTAGTTGTGTTTGCACTGAGACAGAATGAAAATATGAACTCTGAAGCCACTTGGTTTTAAGGTTATTATGATCTGTAAAACATTTTGAATGCAAAAGATTTATAGTGAGAAGAGTTCATGCAAAAAGTTAGAAAATGTAACAGCTTTTATTAAAAGTAGATACACAGTCTGAGATTAATGTACAGACAGAAATGGACTTTTGTTATTTTTACTATTAAAACAGGCATTCTCTGTTAAAACAGGATAAAAATAATATATTAAAAGTTGCATTAAGTCCTGTCAAGTGAAGCAGGTTATAATGGTTAAGGCAACTCACTTTAACCAGTCTTTCTGTGTAAGATATATAATACAAAATCAGTAAATGAGAAAGACATATCAGTAAGTTCAAAAAATGGAAAGAAATGTTATTATTTAATCACCAAAATGCAACCTTGCCTCATATTGCACAGGTGCAATGAGAATTTTTAATGCTATTTTCAAAACATGCTTGAATTAGAAAGTTAAATATCTGACTTGCATTATTATTCTGATCTAATTTCAGTAGTATTAAACAAAATTTCTGCTCTCAGCACTTAGGTCCTTCAAAGTGCAATGATTGCGCATTACTAATAACTAAATGAAGTTCCAAACAATCTTTCTCAATCTACAGCCCTCTAGATGTATTGGACTTCATTTTCTATGATGTGTAATCAACACAGTTATGTTCAACTCAACTCGACCACTGAACATGTCAGCAAAGGATTGTGGAAACTGGGAATTCAACATTTCAGGAGAATGTGGGGAAGGGTGCATTAGAATTTAGAAGAACAGGAGCAAATTGGTTAGAGGTTACAGATGAATCAGAATTAAAATAAAAAACAAGAAGAGGAAGAAAGAGAGAGTAATGTGAGTAATGAATCTGCTACATGAGAGCACAACAGTGCCGTGACTTGCCCATTTTTTTACCTGTTAAGGAAGGCTCTTCAGTTCCATCACTTGCTAAGTGGTTGTCAAGTTGACCATTGAAGGTTGAACAGCTCAAGCTTTCTTCTTGTTCTTTCAGTGACATGGAATTTTTGTAAAGTGGCTTGTTTATGTTGTCTCCAAACGTTTTAGTCTGTGAAACTGCACACGTCTGATTGGATGGCTGATAGACCTGGCTATAAGGACCCACGGGATGATAAAGAGGTGTCTCAGTTTTTCTGTCTTCATCTTCACTGTCATCGCTGATGACAACAAGTTCTGCATGGATAATCCCATCATATCCACAGATTTTTTTATTTAGTTCTTCATCATCCACATGTTGGTATCCCATGAAAATCATTGTAACAGGTTCTTCTGTATCATCCACATAACATGGCACAGCTTGGACCACACTATAATTAGAATTATCCTCACTCTCTGGTGTTACCAGAGAAGAGTTTCTGATCTTTATATCTTGGTACTCCCTCATCTTTTGATATGGCTGAGCAGCTTCTTGCGTAGGTTCTCTTTGAACAGAAGACACTAGCTTATTTTGAGGACTCATCTGTAGAGGCCTTCCTAATTGTTGAATAACTGGACACTGAGAGTTCTGCTGGCAGCTCTTTGAAGTACCTAGATCATCTTTTTCAACTTCATGCCATTTGTCCTTATCAACAAGTTCATTAGGAACATTGTCAAGATGGCTGATCTTATTCTGGGTGTTGTCTTTTCCACCATTTGCTTCTTGGATGAATGTATCTTTCTGAGGAGTTCTGGGTCTGCAAAACTGGTTAGCGTATACTGGCTCATGATACTCCGTGGGAGACTTAGATTGTTTCTCAGTTGCTTGTCTTAAGAGATCTTCCACTTCAATTGGGGCAAGGTCATCCACATCATCATTCTTGATGCTCCCATTGGCACACACTGCATAAACAGACTTTCTGCCATCATCATACACTTTGACTCCTGCTCCTTTAAATTCATCTGAGGGAAGTGGTATTGTTGACAAAACTGTGCTCTCCCCAGTCTTCATGTCTTTTTTTACTTTAATTTCCATAGCAAACAATGCTGTAGGGAAGAAGCAAGCAAAGTCATTTCACGAGATGGGCGGTGACAAATTTGATGAATAAATAAAAAACTTTTAAAAGCTAATTAGCACAGTAGCTAATGTTGTATATTGAGCTTAAGAATCTATAAGAGGTAACAGTAGATCTGGGGGCCAGCAAAGTAGGCTGAATGATTTCAAGCCTTACGTGCAGGTAATGTTGAATTTCCCCTACCCCAGATAGCTTTTCACTTGCAATTCTTTTTTCTCCTTATAGGAAAGCAGGAAGTAAATTATGTTGGGATAAAAACTGCTTGGAGAGGTCATCTGGGGAAGGGGGAGGAGTCAAAGCTAGGGAAAGATAGAACACCTCCATCCTACCTGCTTCTTTCAGTTTATGTCAACCAACTCCTCTTTATAAAAGTCTGGTTCAACTCTAGTTCAAAATTTAATTCCAGCTAAGAGGACACTGAGGAGGGGAATATTTCTTCTTTTCAAAGTATCTTCTCTACAATTTCCCTGGTGTTCTACTTATCTGACCACTATCCATTAAAGATTAGAATAGGGTAGTTCAGATGACTTTGGCCACACTGCAGAAATCCCAGTATAATACAATGGTGATGCTGGAGACTTAGCTTAATAAAATTGAGCCTATACATACAGGCAGCCGGTAGAAGCCATGACGACATCACATGCATTATGATGTAATCACGCAAATGGCATCATTTCACAAATTACAAAATTCATGTCATGTTGCCAATGATATCATGACACATGTGACTTATTTGCTCCTCTCACCTCCCCTGTTGTAGTTCTGTGTTATTGATGATCACATTTAAAATGACAGGACAGGCTGAGCTTTGATAGTAGCTTCACTGAGAATGTAAGTCAGCTTTGCAAAAAAATCTATGCAAATTAATGTTCCAAAGTTTACCAGCTCATCTGTCTACCCATGAGACTACTGTATGAATCATTTGTGATCCATTGATTGCCAGGAAAATGGAGAACTTTTTTTTTTTTTTAACAAGAGCCATAATTCAGTGGCCCATCTCCTGCTAAAGTGTGAATTCAAGCTGAAGCTTTTGCAGCTGCTGCTAGCCATTGTATCCCTGATTTTTTTCAAGTGAATATCTTCCAGATATGCTGGAATACAACTCTCAGAATTTTAATTCATGCTGGTGGATCTTCTGCAAGTTGTAATCCAACATATGTGGAAGATACCAGGCTGGGAAAAATCAAATGTAGATAATAGAGGACTAGATAGTCACACTCAGATGTCAACCCTCAGAAGTGGTTGGAAAACAGTCTGCAATTGTTTTAACTTCTGCCAACTTGAACAGCAAAAATCAAGGAGAATAAAACTGCCTTGTCCTGATCTGCTTCCATTCCTATAGCAACAGAAATCCCCTTCTCTACTTCATACTAAAAAAATAAAAAGAATTTCATAGCCTAATGCTTTTCACCACAGCTCTTTGGTGCTGAAGAAAAGAGACAAATTGACACAACACTTCTTAGTTTCATCCCTGATCTTTTGCTTAGGCTGCTAAAGTAGAACTAGTTACCATTAGCTCCACCATAAATGAGCTGGGGAAAAAATCTCAGATCTCCAACATTAATAAAGTTTTGGGAATACAGAAGTCTGGACTTGTTTTCACACCAATGTAGAATCCACATGTGGAAATGCCATCAATCTAAGTCCCTCCAGCCATAATTCCCAGCTAACGTGGTCAGCAGAATCTTCTATGAATAGAACACATCTACGGGCCACCAAGTTAGGGAAGGATGGTCTGATGCAATTTCTTACAATCTTATGAAATAATAACCAGCAACAACCACGTATGTTATTTTTATGCACTTAGTTTGCTTTCAAAATATAAAACCATACACTTAGTTTTTCCTTGAACTGTAATCTGTACCTCTTCGATTTTCTTCTTCATCATCTGTTTGTAGATGGCCTGTCTTTTTAAGTGCAGAAGGCCTGAAAGGTTTTGGAAGGTCTGGTATGTTGGCATATATGTAGTCAGCTGGCTCTATAAAAAAGGGATAGTTAATCAGTACATATATCACTTCTGCTTATGCGTAAAATCTTTTGAAAAGCTATACTTAAGAGAAACATACCTTCTGTAGTCTCTATTCTTTCCACTTTTACAGACTAAAAAAACAATAACAAAGAATTCTGTGATTTTCCCAACATTTAAAGAATTACAATATAACCGATTACTACTTTCTTTTAGGTTAACCAACATAACCAATTCCATGTGGCTACTCAGAAATGTGTCCCACAGCACTTATTTTTCAGTAAATGTGCAGAAGATCTCAGCTTTAAAAGGAATCGGGATTTAAAAATAATTCCTATACAACCGGGGAAAACAACATTTTGGTGCCCAAGGGTCATGCCTTGCCAGGAATGGGAAAGGCCGGGGGAGAGGCTGAAAAGTGAATGACACCATATTTTTGGAGAAGAAATTTTCCTGTGTCCTGGCAGCAGCAACACGGACTGTCCCACTGCTATTTTGAATCTTTCATAAACTTAGTTTTATTCTACATTATTGTGCGTGTTGTTGGGAAAAAAGAAGGGGAAGGGGATCCTTACAAAAAAGTTGGAGAAAAATTGGCCAATAGGAAGGAAGCAAAGAAGTGAAAAGGCCACACTTTCTCAGAGCAGTGTTGTTGTTGTTCTTGTAAAAATGCAGCTCAGCTCTAGAAATCAAGGTCTCTGTCTTCCTAAAATGGATCAAGCATTTCCCTTTTGCATTTGGGTTATTAAAATAATTTTTTAAAAAGCTCTTAAGTGGTAAGTGTAGGTGGTAAATGGGTTTGTCATTTCCAGTCAATAAAATGAGATTTTTCCTCTATTTCCTCTTGCTCTGTTCTACCATATTCTCAATACAATTATTCAGGCAAAGGTAGTACCTTTTCCCCACTGTACCAATTGCATAATACATTTCTGCAGAATTGTTTGACTTTCAGGGCAAGCTTCTATGTTTGTTCAGGCTTTTCCCCCCTGAAGGATGAATAAATATATATCGTTTTTTTCTTTCTTTTGGAGTTTGGAGAGGGCAAGGGAATGTACTCAAAATGTTCTTGACATTTAGGTAATATAGATATAGTTAATAGTTAACATCAAATAATTTCATGTTGCGATAATGTTTCAGCGCATAGTGCAACTATATGCTGCTACAAGGTTAAAATAGAAATGTAGGGAAAAAAAATTCTATAACATGGAACAGATTTGGCAGTGCTAAAAATCCAGGCTAATATAACTGGATTGATCCTTCATTTACAATATCTGATCCTGAGCTTGACATTTGTAAGTTTTCGGTATTATTAATTTCTAGTGTTGTACATCAGATTGTAGCCTCGAATATTTCCTTGCTTTCATCCCTACATCTACTTTAAAGGTTCATTTGTTGTTTTTGACAGATCAATTGACTGTATCAGTGGCAACAGGATTTTCAAATTAGATGCTGACCTTTATAATATCTTCTGTGGTCCTTTCAACAGATTTAAGCTTCTTCAAAATGGCTTTTTCTTTTGCTGAGATTGTCAATTCTTCTTTCTCAAGATCTTCAATTTCTTTCTCAAGCCTGCATAGATGTGATATTAAATAGACCACAGATTAACAGTAATGAATACACAGCAGAGAACCATCTTTCTCAATTTGGCACTTGCTGGAGTTCGACTCCTAGCATTTGCAGGCTTTGGAAATTGTGGGAACTGCACTCCCAACTCAGACAGAAGGTGCCAGTTGAGAAAGGCTGTCCCAGAATTGGGATTTCCCCAAGACATTTCACTGCCTGCTTCCACGTACAATATCCAGCTGAGCTGGCATTTCAGTCTTCAACAGGACATCATCATGCCATGCTTAATGGGAAACAGAGCTTGGAGAAAAAATGGTGGTAGGCTGCTGCCACTGTCCCTCCATCCCTACCACCATCATCTGCTACAGGATGCAGTAACCTCATTCTTCAAAGTGGCTAGGTTGGTTTTGCCCTAGAGTGCCACAATCAAGTAGATTCAAAGCTTATTTGGTTAGATCAGGAGCAGGCAACCTTTTGGTGCCAGAACTGCACTGAATATTTCTAGGGGAACTGAAGACCGCAATGGATGGGGGAAGATGTAAACTACGCTAGGCCATGTCATACACCTGGCCAAAACACAGGTTTTCTATTTTTCCGTGTGGTTGAGGGGAAAGTTTGACAGATGATCTTCAATTTTTTTTTTTTTAAATACAATTTTCATGCATATCCTCAAAATGGTAGAAAACGATGACATTTTTGACAGCCGTGGTCAAGTCCTTTCAGGGGACACCAAGAAAGAGTTTGGGAACCAGATGAAACTCTTGTTACTTGGATTGCCCAAATCCAGCACTCATTCCATATGGAGAAGCTGGGCCAAATAAACCCTGCTTTGTGTATATCTATGACACCATAGTGCTTCTTTTGTTGTTGTTGTTGTTGTTGCACACTGAATCATTTAAACAAGATAATTGGTTCGGCTGCTGGCCCAAAGGAAATGCAGAGAATATGGGTTTGCTCTGTGTTTCCTCATTGGCTTCAGCATAGGCAGTGTCCCACTTTCAGGGATTCTCACCTCTTGGCAGCCGGGACTCTCCTCACCTTCTTGCCACAGCCTTCTTGCAATAAAAGCAGCAGCAGCTTTGCAGAGCCCCTTCAGAGGGGTGGGCAGGCTTTGTCCTTGTCTACTCCCCCTCGCCTTCCCCCAACTTGGATAACTCAACACAGGGAAAGAAGAACTAAGAAGAGGGCAGGGCGCTGGTTAGCTTTTTTTAAATGTTATCCATGCCTAGCTAGGGGGTACAATAATAGGCTTAAGTCGGGGAGCGGAAGATGAGGACAGTCATGAGAACAGTAGGGAGTGGTGCAAAAATACTGCTGGCAATTCAGAAGGCGAAGGCGGTGGATGTGTGGGAAGGGCCTACGTTAGGGTTATGATCCCAGAATGTGAGATAAAGAGCACAGAAATCTGTTGAACAAAGTTTCAACCCGCATCCTACTACTTCCTTCTAAGAACCCAAAGTACTGAGGAACTCTCCTGGAATGGACCAAGGGGATGGAAAGAAATATTTTCCATTTTATATTCTGCAGAGTCTCCTTTTAGCATGCTAGCGCTGTAGAAAAACTTGACGTTAAAAAGAATATACACTTTGCACCATGGTGGCTTTCATCTGGCATGTGCATGAACCTATGTTTTCAGCTGCCAACATTTATCTGAAAATGGATTATTGGATGGAGAGTGTCAGTGTAAAAGTGATTCACATTGGTGGCACATTCTACCAGAATTAGAATTAGTTGATATTGTCTTATTTAAAGTGTGCTCATAGAGCACAGGACACAGTAAAATCAATACCGAATTGTGCGGTATGTCTTGTTCTCTATTCCCAAGTGTAACATCTCATTTGCTTTATGATTATATATATATAGGAGTGAAGTGAATGCTAGGCAACCTTTCTGATTTACAGGTAGTCCTCAACTTACCACCATTTGTTCAGCAACTGTCCAAAATTACAGTGGTGCTGAAAAAAGTGACCTACGACTGGTCCTCCAAGTTACGGCTGTTGGAGAACCCTCGCAGTCACATGATCAAAATTCGGGCACTTGGCAGCCTGCCTGCACTTATGACCACAGGGGCACTTCAACTCCCCCCACCTGCCTATCTCCTCCCCCATCTCTGCCCTTTTGGCCACCCTGCACCCTGCCTTGTGGGGTGCCAAGCAGCTCCAGAACCATGTGGCTCTGGGGCTGCTTGCCACGCCCTGGGAAGCTGCAGCCACCCCAGCCCAGCCCTTGCCTCAGTTGCCCTCGCCACTCTGCACTCTGAGACCCCTGCTGTCCTGTGCTCCATCATCCCAGCTTGCCTTGCTGTCTTCTTTCTCCTGCTGTTGATGAGGTGTGCCCAGTCTGGCCCTTCATGCCAAGAAGCCCCTTTGTATGAAGCCAGCAAAAGTAAGCCCTTTGCAAGCCGTTTCTCCAGCGAACGATTCCTACACATGGCTCCCTGAACCAACCCCTGGCCCTTTCCCATTGCTTTGCATAAAGTATTATTTCATTAATAGTAGTAGTAGTAGTAGTAGTAGTAGTAGTAGTAGTAATAATAATAATAATAATAATAATAATAATAGTCCCTTTATGCAAAGCCTGCAAAAGCAAGCCCCTTTCTGAAGGCTCAGGGAGCCATGTGTAGGAAAAGTTTGCTGAAGAAGCTGGGTCTGAAAAGCAGACAGCAAAGGCAGTAAGGTGCTTCTGCTTCGGCCATGGGGGAGAGGTGCGAAAGGTTGGTGCGGGGAACTGGGAGAGAAGGCAGCTGGGTGAATGAATGCTCCCTGGGGTGGCTTGGGGTAGCTTGGAAGGGCTGGGCTGGGGCAGCTGCAGGTTACAAATAATCAAACAGACACCAGAGTTTTAGTAGTATATAGTTAACAGATTACAAATAGAAGCCCAAGCAGCTTTTTAGGGAAGGCAACTCAACATTAGACTATTGTCTGGCCTTTATTCGTTTGACAAAGTACTCTAGCTCTTCTAAGGAAAATTTATTTCAGTACTTATAAATTTAAGGAGTGCATTTGATTCTTTCCCACAGAGATAATCTACGGTTAACACTAGAGAGATTTCCTCTAGACAGGTGACTAATTCTCCTTGTTAAAGCTTTGTATAAGAATAGCCTTCTGCAGGCCAGATGTGGTAGCTAAGGCCTCCTTGCAGATGTCAAGGTGAGGATGCATTCTTGCTCCTACTTTGTTTAACATGTATTTAAAAGACATGTTAAATTTAAAAGGGTAACGGGAAAATTTGTGTGCTGTTACAGTAAATGCAGATAATGTTGTCCTATTGCCACAAACTAGATTAGGGCTGAGGTGACTGTTAGCTACATTTGCTGATTGTTGCAAGGAATTTTTTTCAAACAAATTAAGGAAAATTCAATATCCTGGTTTTGGAGGAAAAAAAAAACTGTTTATAGATGGGGTATCTATATCAGCCAGCAGAAAAGATTAGAAGTTTTATTCATCTGGGAATACTGTTCTAACAGTCACAATCATATTTTCCTACCATAGTTTTGCACTCCAGAAAGCTGAACCCATTCACTCTGCCCTGCTTTGCTTTTTCTACCTTGGTGGTGGGAAGTTTGTTTCAGCTACAGTATAATTCAGGTTTTTAAAATGTTAAGCAATCCCAATTTCAATTTAGATCAAGGCAGTTTCTAAAGCTATGACTGACCTTCAGGAAAACTTCCCGCGGGTTCTCTTAAATGTCTTAAGTTGTCTCAAATACTATTATCCTCAAGACTGGAAATCCCCTTTAAAACTGAAGACTGGCTGTTTGCAGTAAAATATGGCTCCAAACATATGCTTTAAAAAGTAGAAGCAGGTTAGCGCTTGAACTTTTGAATGATAGCTTCACCAGCTTTAGAACTACATGATTAAGAAAATTTCCCATGTTGGTTTGTTACTGGACTATTTTTTTTCAAAGGGGTTATAAATCTGCTTCCGTTCTCACTAAATACCAAAGATTATGGGTCATCTTTATTCAGGAGAAATACAGAAATCTAAATCATGCTGATTGTTTTGGAACTGTGGCACCAGTTATAACTATGCCTTCCAGGTGGCCTTCTATTTAAGTAATCTTAGCCATAATAAATACTGGATCACTTTTACTAAAGTTAGATCAATTGTCTTGCCATTACATAGGATGAAAGATAAATTTGACGATATCTCTGCTACACAAAGATTTGGCCCTTGCAATAGTAACGAGGTAGAGTTCAGGGAGCACATTCTATTAGTTTGTAATTTTTATGTGGGTGCTCACTTGATTCTGATCTGGCCTGAATTAAAAATGGTATCAGGCAGATCTAATTTTGAGTATGTAAAGTTTTTGCTGTCTGATAGAGATCCCAAGAGGACTCTTGTGACAATCACTTTTTTTTATGGTGGCTATCAAACTAAGGACGAAGCTAATGAATTAGTTAGGAATGGTTGAATTTTTAATATTTTGTCAATAGTTAACCAGTGTTTAACATTTACTATTTATTTTTTTTTCTGCATTGCCTAGAGTAATAACTTTAGTAATCTTTATATTCTGTTCTGTTTCATGCTGGGTCTCTTGACTGTAATAAAGCTATTATTACTATTAAATAGCTGGTCCCATAAATATTAACCCTCCTGTTAAGAATAAAACATTGTTCTGATCACAAAGGCTTATATTCATACACCAGTAAGGAGGAGAATGTATGTTGTACCTGCGGATATTTTGTTCCAGTTTATTAATTCGGTGTTGATCCTCTCGATGCTGGTTTTGCAGTTCTTCTTGTTCTTCTGGAGTAAGTGTACTTAATCCATCCCAGAGCCATTTCTCACGCAGAGCTTTTTTCTACACATATATTTAAAAATACTCATTAAGAATTTCCTCTGTCTATCACACCTCTAACACATATTGCCATCATAGCTAGATGTCAGTTCCACCCTGAAGAATAAGTGAATAAAGGATGATATCATTTATTATCATCATCAGTGATGTTGCTCAAGTTCCATGAACTAATTTGTTGCATTCTTTCCTTTCCCGTTCCTCTTCTGATGGGGGGAACAGCTGGACAGGCACAATCTTATTTCATTTGTATCATTTCCTTCCACTTTTGTGTGATGGTAGTACACAAACTACCTGGGGGAAGTTTCTGGGAAAAAACTGACTAGTATTTTGTTTATTTTGAGAATGGAGCATGGCCAAGGATGCCAGATACTTTTTTTTTATGAATTCTGATATGAACAGCTCAATCAATTCCACTAAGTACAACGAAGCAACCTGCAGGGTGGAGTGGGAACCTGTGGACTTTCAGACCATGTTGAACTACAAATTTCAGGGGACTCAACCAGTATAGCCAATGCTAGGTGATGCTAGGATCTGCAGGTCATCAAACTATGGGGAGTCACAGATTCCCTCTCCTCTTGCATAATGCTGATCTGTGCATTTGTAAGGGTCAAAGAATTTATGGGGGATAGTAAAGGAGGGAGATTGTATCATGTTCCTTATCTTCTAATCATGGGCACTTCAAGAACACTACATCTGCATGAGTCCAAAATAATTATGTCAATGGCTGAGTGATGAAAACAGCAGCAAAATGAATCTGAAAGAAAAGGAGGATGGGAAAATATAAATCAGAAAAGTAATGGGAAAGAGTAAGTGTTTGGAGAAAGAGGAAATGTATATTATGATATATGTCCCATACCTTAGATCACTCATCCCTTGATGCTTTCCATGTGAACTGTCTCAACAGGAAATGTATTGTGTTTGGGTTGGAGATAAAATGCAATCTGAGATTTCTATCCTATATATTATTTCATTCATGTGTAGATGATTTCTCATGTATACATGGAAGCAGATGAGAAACATTTATGTGTGAACTCTGCGTGTTATGCAGTTCCATCTTAGATATCATGGCATCTTGTGGTATATTACACCAAAGAGACGATACTAATACCAAGTGATACACTAAGACTTTCAGAATGACACGAATGGCAGAAGGTTACATTTCCTTGTGCAGATCATATTTCATTTCGTTCCTGTTACTGTTAGTAGTAGCATGAACTCCTGTCATTAAGACCTCATGCATTCTTGGGATACATACAATCCCCCAAGCTAGCCAGAAGCAAAGAATTCCTGTAATAGTTCTTCAGCATCCAATCATTCCATAAACTGAAATAAATCTTGCCTGGGGCTAGCCATGTTTCTGGTGTTCTATATTATATTTTAAAGAAATGTTTAAAGCATAAAGATCTTAGAAAGCCCCTTTTAAGACTCTGCCTTCTGCTGAATTCTTTTATTACTGCTCAGCTATTTTATCCTTGGTTGGAAAATTTTATTTTTGGTGGAAGAAGTGATAGGATAAAGCAGTGCAATAAATGGAGCTACATACTTTTATCGGTTCATAACTCATATGGTGGAACTGATGGATCAGGGTTTCTCAAAGTGCATTCTGTGGAACTCTAGGATTCCTTGAGAACTTGATGGGGTTCTGTGAGATTTAAGGACTCCCCCCCCCCCCCCCCCCAATAAATCATCCAAACAAGGTCAATTTTCTATCCCTAGAGCTTTGCCTCTTGATCAGGGGTTCTGGGAATTTTTTTTTTAAACTAAAGATTACTTTATCCCTTATATGCCTGCCCAGCAATTAAGGTGGAGTAGGATGCCTTCTTTTTTCTTTTTTTATTATATATCAATGCTCAGAAAAACATCGTGTCAACTGGTTCCTTTCTCAGGTACATAAATCATTCACTCTGTTTTAACAATAATAATAATAATAGTATGTCAGAGTATTGCTCCTAACAGTGATTTATCTCGCATCATAGCAGTTCATCTTTTACTTACAATATTTAAGGTGTCAAAGTAGTTCTTCGTATAAATCATTGATCAACTCATAAAAATAATAATATTGATATAATCTAGTAATGCTTCTATAATTAATAATCCTACCAGCTCACCTATCATTATAGATCGTTTACCATCTTTTAACCACAATGATAATAATGACTTAAACTATGAAGATAGTTCCTGTATTACTCGTGTATAATAGTCATCTTCTAACTTTTAACTTCCACCTCTTTTATCAAGCCATTGATAAAATCTATCCCATATCAGATAATATTCTGTATCATCTTTATCTTTTATTTTTAAAGTCAATCTATCCATCTCCGCACAGTCCAATATTTTCTGAATAACACTTTCATCTGTAGGAGTGTCCTCATTTTTCCAATATTGCATGAATACAATTCTTGCTGCTGTCAATATGTGCAATATTAAATATACAATTGCCTTCTTGAAGGTGTCAGACTTGCCAGACATTTGCTATGCAGCAACCCAAGGAGGGCCTTTTTAATAATGGACCCTGATTATGGAATTTGCCTTTCTGTCTGTTTATGACTGACATCAAGTCTAGTTAACTTGCAGCATAAAATTCCTTCTCATTCACCAAAGCTCTGGGATAAATTTAAGCTGCTATGTCAGTTAATATGCTTCTGTTGTTATGGCCTTGGTCTTTTAATGGTTTTAATTTTTTATCGTTTTGCACAGTTCTAACTTCTGAACTTAGTGTGGCTTTATTGCTTTGTTTTATTGCGTCTGCTCAGGGATTTCTTTTAATGAAACATGACTTAAATGGTCATAAATAAGATACATTACATAATTGATGTGTTACTATTTCATAAGTGTCTTGTCCTCAGTCCTGTGAAATGCCCTTTGGTGCTTAAGAGGCTTTGTTTGTTTTTAATCGCAAGGTTATGGGTGAGGCTTACCTTTCCTGATTGGTCATTCCCTGCTTCTTGCCCTTCCCATCCGCACAGGAAAGGCAAGGCTCACTGGCTGGGTCCCTGTGGACCTGTCTACAGTCCTGGGGTTATGCCCTCCTTACTATTCCCTGTGCCTTTCCTTTGCTTTGCACACATGAATGCCTTCACCCTTCTTCCTGACGTTATCTCCTTTGGTCCTTTCTTTTTTCTCATCATGTTAGCACTGTCGCTCTGGTATTACAATAATAAAAGCAATAGGGAACAAGGTGTCCTTGTCTGTAACATATTTCTGCAGTTCAGTGGTACATATGTGGCTCCACAATATGCCAACATCTACGTGGCTGACTTAGACTTTCAGCTCTTGAAACCATCCCTTTACTTGAGATTCCTTGATGACATTTTCATCATGGACCCATGGAAATGACTTTCTCATCAAATCTGTCATCAACCTCAGTCTTGGTCTATCTCAGAAGAAGTTCATTCCTTGATGTTATGGTAAAACTCACAATGGCTACATAAATGGCCCGTTACCCAGGAAAGATCACTACGAATCTTACATGCTTCTGGCTTCTGTCCAGAACACACCACCCAATCTGTCATCTGTAGCCAGGCTCTAAACTACAACCACATTTGTTCTGACCCACTTGATAGAGATGCTCAACAGATGGAATCAAACCAGGCTTTTGGGAGACTGTGAACAACCCATCTAATGAAATCAACAGACAGATCAATACAGCCAAACTGATTCCCAGGAGGACCTATTAAAAGACAGATCACAGAAATAGAACAACAGAACACCTTTGATTGTGTCAGCCCTACCAGATGGACCAGGCAGGAAACATGACCAGATGAGCTAATTCTACTTTATTGTAAAGCTACATTAACAGAATCTTGCAAGTCTGAAAGTACAATTTTCTCCCTGTCACCTTTACACCCCAAGAAACTAGGGAGGGTCTCTTCTGAGCCTCTTGTCCCTCCCACTGTCCAGCTGCGGACTATGCTGTCTCCTATCTGACTGTTCCCTAGGTAGCGGCTCTGGGCCCAGTCTCCCAAGGTCATTCCCACATAACATTACAGGTTGTCATCTACAGCTCACAGCTCAAACCACTGAAATGCATTATTGACAAGCTACAGCCCATACTGAACAATGACACTGTACTTTCTCAGGCACTGGGTATCAGGACTAGCACATAAACAAGCAGCCATCCTGGAGCAAATTCTCACAAGCAGCAAGAAACAACAGGACAATGATGCTAACATGGGAATCAGACCTTTTAACAAAGTCACATTTTCACACACACCATTGAAACCAACAGCACCAGCACAGGCCTCAACAACTTCACATATGAGATTAGACACACTTTCACATGCTCTTCCTCTAATGTGATATATGCCATCATCAGCCAGCAATGTTTCTCTGGATTTACATAAAAGAAACAGGCCATATTTGTGCAAAAGGATTGATGGACCCAAATTTGACATCAGAACTCAAAACAAGGATGAAGTAATATCAAATCATTTCAACCTCCTAGGACACTCCCAGCTATTTTGGAAAAAAGGAATTTTTAACAACACAATTGAGCAAGAGATTGTGGAACTCACATACATTGAATGGTATCTTAGAAGGATTCAAAAAATGCAATGGGTTTTTAACAGATTACAACTGTTAATTGGCCAGTTGTTTGTAATCTCTCCCACATGTTACCTGCCTCTGCATAAGCACCATGTCTTCCCCTCCCTGCCCCCACCTCATCCCAATTTAAATCCTAGGGTAGTTTAGCCACTTTATACACCTGAAATGAGCTGTAGGTCATGAAAGCTTATGCCTTTCATTAAAATTTGTTAGCACAAAAAGGTGCTATTAGACTCTTGATTTTGGCTACTATAGACTAACAAGCTCTCCTCTGCCTCAGTTTGGATATATCTTGAATTTGTCTGAATCAAGCTATTTTGGTTGGGGATTCTTTGGAATCTGAGGTACACCCCTATCTTCTTGCAGGTACATGCCCCTGACTAGAGTACTATAATAGCTATTGTTGCAATTTACTTGTGGTTTTGTTTTGTTCTCCCCATTCCTGCCAAAGCTTTAGATTTGATGAGTTTCCCATTTTTTTAAAAAAACACATTATTTGTTAGGTAACTAAAGGAAGTGTTCTCCAAGCATCTGAACTGCCCTGAAAGGATTAAGAAATGAATTCTGTGGTTGCATAGCAACCACAATTCTAGCTTCTTTTATTTCCTGATTGGGAGAAGATAGCCCTGAAGGGTGAAGCCTAATCAAGGATGGGGAACTCAAGAGCTAGTCTGAAAATATTGCTTGCTGTATGGTTACACTGAAAGATTCTCAGATTATCTCTTTCTTGAAAATCATGTTGTAGCTGAAAGCAACAGAGTTGATTTGTTTCTTCAATCTTACCCAAATGGATGATGCTTTTCCCTCAAAGAACATCTTAAGTCAAGACTTGTTATGTCTCCCAGTTCCCGGTATCTACAAAGCCCTATGACGGACAGGAGTAAAGGAATAAAAATTGCCTTTATGTACACCAGTGTTTCTCAACCTTGGCAACTTTAAGATGTGTGGACTTCAACTCCCAGAATTCCTCAGCCAGCAAGAATTCTGGGAGTTGAAGTCCACATATCTTAAGGTTGCCAAGATTGAGAAACACTGATGTAGATTGAGCTATAGCTTGCATCTCCTAAATGAATGAGGCATTCATTATGGTGCTAGGGAGATTAATCTGCAAAATGGAACATATTTTCATGTGCTCATCTTCAAAACAGCAATCAGGAACCTAGCCATGAGTTGCAGTATCTAGGGGAGAGCCAAAGCAACATTGTTTCCAGTTTTTCAACTTGTAACCAAGAGTAGATCTGACCTTTCTTTATTAGAACAGCTGTTCACTTAAACTCTGATTCTCTCAGTGATTCATTGGTTTCTAATTACATCTCTTAGAAAGAAATTTCTGGCTGTTCTTTAATTACATTTTCTTGAAAAAGTATAATAGAAACTAAATCTCTGTACAATAAGAAT
Source organism: Liasis olivaceus (assembly GCA_030867105.1). NCBI lineage: Eukaryota > Metazoa > Chordata > Lepidosauria > Squamata > Pythonidae > Liasis > Liasis olivaceus. The sequence continues at coordinate 122,229,599 of CM061350.1, read as the reverse complement.
TATGATAATTATTATCATCAATGATATTTTAAATACTTACTGTTGGATTGGGTAAAACTGGAAATTATGAATGTGATAATAATATAGTATTTTAAGCTTTATGTTAAAAATATAATGCCATAATTCTATTTAATACAGAACATATTTTGTGTAACTAAATTATGATAGTAAGAACAGGTTGTCACTTTTGCTTAAATGTTGGAATTAATATAATCAAGGTTTCAAACAAAAATGGTGAAATTTGAAATATTTATGAGTATAGTAAACAATGAAACACATCCAGACCTACCTGTGAAGCACAAATGTTATAGGAATTCTCCAGGATAATTAAGCTGGGGTTATTACTGTGATAAATCAGGCTAAAATCAGCAGAAAACTACGTTTATTATAGAGTCTGTATTTGATGTACTATGTCTAGTTCTGTTTTTTTTTTTTTAACTCCATTCAATTGTGTCTGATTCTTGGAGACTGGCTGGACAAATCCCTGCAGTTTTCTTGGCAAGATTTTGGAAGTGGTTTGCCATTGCCTCCTTCCTAGGGCTGAGAGAGAGTGACTGGCCCAAGGTCACCCAGCTGGCTTTGTGCCTAAGGTGGGACTAGAACTCACAGTCTCCCAGTTTCTAGCCTGATGCCTTCACCACCACACCAAACTGGCTCTCTACACAGTTCAAAAGTATACTTTTAGTATATTTTTATATATAAAATATAAATATAAAATATATAAATATAAAAAGTATATTTTTATAAAAGTATACTTTTGTGGATACACTGTCTACCACAATTAAAAAAACACAGATACAAACTGGAGCAAATTCAGATGATGGCTTTCAAAATGGTGAAATGATTTCCTATAGGTAATCTTCCATTTTTTTCATCTAAAAACCACTTCCATGTCATACCAACAGTGGACCTTAATGAAATGACATGGAAGTCCTTTTTAGATGAACTGTGTCAGTGTTTCTCAACCTTGGCAACTTTAAGATGTGTGGTCTTCAACTCCCAGAATTCCGCAGCCAGATTCCTGGCTGGGGAATTCTGGGAGTTGAAGTCCATACATCTTAAAGTTGCTAAGGTTGAGAAACATTGCTCTATGTGTTCCATGATTGGTATGGAAAGGGGGCAATTGTAGAGAGTAAAGAAGATTAACTTAACAGAGATATGCACGAACTGTTGCCTAGGCACAAGAGGCTGAAGCATTTTTTAAGTCCAGAACAGTGAGATAACATTCAGAGTGGCTCAGGCAGATGCCTCCCTAATTCACTGAACAATAAGAAAAGAAGGTACAGCAAAGTCAGAGTTGCAAGGTTCTATTTTTATAGCTAATCTCACCAATCTCAATAAAAGTAGTTTATTGAGTAGTTTCCTGTGGAGTTGATTTCATGGTCTGGTCTACAGGTAGTCCTTGAGTTACAACCATTCGTTCAGTAACCATTTGAAATTACAACGGTGCTAAAAAAATGGACTTAAGACTGGTCCCCAAAGTTATGGCTGTTGCAATGCCCGCGTGGTCATGTAATCATGGCTGGGCATTTGGCAATCTGTTTCGCGCTTACAATTGGTTACCAAGCACTCCGTGATCATGTGATTGCCATTTGCAACCTTTCCTGCTGGCTTCCCACAAGCAAAGTCAGTGGGGAAGCCGGCAGGGGAGATGGCAAGTCGCTCGGGTATGTCTCTCCCACCCACCCTGGTCTTTTTTTTGCTCACTCGCAAGCACCAGCACCCTCCTTGCCCCTTCACTCGCTCGCATGCACTGCGTCCCCTTCATTTGTACGCTGCCTGGAGTTGTTCTAGTAGGTAGGTTATAAATGATCATAGTAAATTATAATAAATAAATAAGTTAGTATGATTTGTACAACCAAGCCAAAACCAAATGAACCCTACCATATCTTAGTACAGTAACTATGTATAGGAACAGAGTCTGCTGCTTTGATGTGCCTCTTAGTGTAGCGAAGACTAGTGGCAGTCAACAACTGAAAAGGGCTCTGGAACATTAGCAACTTGATCCCCAAAACACTTGTGTGATGGGACAGGCCCAGCAATCTGAGTAAGATCCATTAGCAACATTCCTTTGCTTGCTGTAGATTTTTCCAGTGTGGGCAGCCTGGAAAAGTTGAGAAAGATCATTTCTGTGACTTTAACAATTCTCACATTTTGTAGCTGACTTTGACAACCAAATATTCTCACTTGTTCCCTGGGAAAGGCACAATTTATGATTCTGGCATGGTTTTGACTACTTTCAATAAATAGGCATTGTGGGATTTTAGGTTTGTTCAGTTTTTAATATGACATGAAATGTCAAGCTGTCCTTGATAAGCTGAGCCTGAGAACATGTCGTCATTTTTTCCTCTTCCCTTTCATTCATGTCAGGCTTGTCATTTGATTCATCTATAATTGAGATTCCATTCCAAGCAACTTGGCAGGTTTAACATCAGCATAAAATTTGCAGATGCCTCCCCAAGGTGTGGGAAGCAGGGTTAAAACATATTTTCTTTAGACCCATTAATATAATTGACTAAAGTTTTGCCAGATAAAATCAGTGACTGTCTGAGGATTTTAGCAGGACCTGAAGCTTTGCTGAATCTCATTGTTATGAGTGGTAAATGAAGTTCCAGTTCCAGAGTGAACACACCCTGTTGGAAAACACACACACACACACACAGAGCGATGCTTTATAAAGGAATTATTTCTGACAATGATCTCATCTGAAATAACATGACCAAACAGCATAGGCCAATCATTTGCATGACTTCTAAAATCCTCTAAGCTTATTTAATGGAGTTTGCTTTTTTTAAACTGGTAAAGCTCGAAATGCATATATAAACATAAGGAAAACAAATCAACAAACAAAATTTAAGCTGTAACCATTAAAGAAATATTGAGATCCGTGAATTAGATATTTGTGACCTGAGCTGTATTGATTGTACAGCTTGTTTAAATTGGGTTGGTTTACATATATGTATTCATTTTATGCTGGAATGGTAGGCTGGAATAAAAGACTAATTTATAGGTACATTCATACAGCACAAATCTAACTGTAGATTAGAGTTTCCCTCTTGCTGTGGAAGGCTGAATTCTCAGCTAGCAGCAGCTCCTAACTTCTTGGCCTGGTGGACACTTTTAGAATATGGAGAACATATTGTTGACACTAGTAGAAAATGGCTGTGAGGGTGGGGAATGGCCCGTTATGAGCCTTGATATCTTAGAATGCTACTTTGCTACAGCCTTCCTTTCTGCTTCTCTTTGTTATTTTGTTTTTCTGGACTGGGGCACAAGCTTAAAATCCAAATACTGGGCTGCAGCCACCCATCAACCTTCTTTCGTGTGTTTGGGGCCCAAAGGTATTCTTGTAAACAACGGTCTTGCTAAAGGTTGTTGCTTTGCTTTGCAGCACATCAATTTCTTTATATATAGGGAGAAAATCTACCTATGTGGTTGCTAGGAGTTGAAACCAACTTGATGGTACATAATCAACCTATTTATATCTATATCTCCAGTATATCATCTATCTACATATATGAAATAGGACAGGAAGCCAAGTGGATGCCCTGAATGTGGAGGGTGACACCACGGAGCAGGTTGCCATAGAAGGAGTTTCAGTATTCTGTCCACTGTCCCTCTATCACAAAACCTTGGCTTCTTCTGTTTTGACACCATGCATTTCTACAGAAGAAAGAAAAGAGCACCTTACCTTTAAATACTGGTGCTTTAGCTTCTCTTCTTCTACTTTAAGGCGTCTCTGAGTGATTTCTTCCTGCAGTTTCCTCTTGTCCTGAAAACAGCAAAGATGGAAGGTATATGTGTAACAGTGTTTTTTTAAAAAAAAGTCATATATGATTCTAGTTGATATGCACGCTTTAGGTCTACTTAATGACTGCAATACCACACCGAAGCAAATCCTAGTCAGCCATTTTAGATGTGTTAAAAATAGAGGGACCCTAGTCTTCTTAAGGCTCCTAGCGTGCTAGGTACTCATGCATTCATAGGATGTAACTGCAGTGCTCGTTAACAGATGGGATTAAAGGTAATTGCACTCATCTTTAGGAATTATTTAGTATGCTAAAGATTTGCAGGCAGTTGCTTAAATTCCTGGAAGTGCTGTCTTTATTGCCTCATTATCATGGGAGAGTGGGGCAGATAGAAGGCCCTCTGGCACTTATTTGCTGACTTACTTGTAACCTAAGAACTGCATAACCAGTAACTGAAATGTTTTGCTCCTAAGAGTCCCCAGCTGCTGTTGGCTGCACTGTTATTACCCTGTAGAGGACAATCAGACTGTCCTAGGAAAGGAAGGACAAAGGAGGGCACGTTGAAAGAAGTAATAGCCCTCAAGTGAAGAAGAGAAAGCCAAAAGGAGTGGAAGTGATGGTTTAGCTTTAATGATGGTGTTTTTGAAGAAGCTACAGTGGCCTGGTTTGCATATATAACCAAAGTTTACAAACCACAATTGCTGGGCTCATACATTCTAAACTACATGATAGCTTAATGGGAAGCGCAAAGTCAGCGTTGGAACTGAGAGGGGCAGAGAGGAAGGGGGCATCAAATAAGTTTAAAAGGAGGTGAAGAAAGCTTATGTCACATACTAATATCAGATAACCAACAGTTCTGATGGAAAACCTCTATTTTCACTCAAGGCGTGAGAATATTGCTCATGAAATGGAATTGACAAAAGCCTTTTTACTGTATTTTGCTATGTCTCTCTCATCACAACTAAGGGCCAGCACACTTTCAACCTATTTACGGCAGCAATTTTGGCTTTGCTCTTGGCCTGTGGCAAACTGTTTCTTTGACTTATTTGCTAGAAGACAGTACATTCATCTGGCACAGCAAAGATTGCGGTGTAAAATAACTCAGTCTGTGCAAATGAACTACAGCTTTGTTTCTCAACCTTGGCAACTTGAGGATGTATGGATTGCAACTCCCAGAATTCCCCAGCCGGCTGGGGAATTCTGGGAGTTGAAGTCCATGCATCTTCAAGTTGTTAAGGTTGAGAAACAACTACAGGACCCTGCTACCTATGAACAGACCTGCCACCCAGAAACAAACAAAATGGTTGCCATAAGTACGATTCGTAGCTGTTTGGTTAAAAAAAAAAGTTTCACAAAGCAATGCTTAAACCAATAAGTGAGGGAGCCAAGATCAGGATCTCCTCCAAGTTTTGGTAGAGCATGATATTCATTTCCCCAGTTAGTAGCTACAACTGTGAAATTACAATAGCTATAGTAGACTTGTGCTTTGACCAGCTTGTGATTTGAATAAGAAGAAACAAAATAAAGCTGAATCCAGATAAATGTGAGGAGCTGTTGACTGTTGATAAATTCTATTTGATTGGAGGACATTTGATCTTCCATGGCCCTAGAAAAGCAGGCTCAGGTCAGAGTGCTCAGATAAGTCTGATGGTAAGAATTGCCTTCTATCAGTTGAGTTTATTTTATTAATGTGTTGATTGAATTTATCAACTTTGTTTCTTTCTGGCTAAGACTCAGCTGGCCTCTGTGATTCATGAGCTGGTTAGCTCTGACACAGATTCTTGTAATGCTCTTTATGTGGGAATGTTTTTGAAGGAAACCTGGAACCTGTAGTGAGCAGATTTCTGTTGGGTGTCTCTCACAGAGAGTGTATCAGCTGCACTGGCTTCCAGGTCACATTCAAAGTGCTAGTTTTAATTTATAAATAATTTCTTTATGCCTTGAGTCCTGCCTACCTAAAAGAAATATTTCTGCAATATGCAGCTGAGGAAGATCAAGGGAGCAAAAACTACCCAAGATTTCGGTAAGGTGTTGTTGATACTAGTCTGGGGAAATACAGAACCTTGGAAATTGTAAGAGAAATTTCCCTCCTTCAGTTATGGTGAATTTATTAAGATAGAGTCTCTTTGAAGGCTTTGAAATGCTTCTTCCCAGATTTCAGTTGGGCTAAGTTGCCATTTATGAGATAAGCTGTTAATGGTCTTGTCTGCTATCTCTCGATTGTTTTTGTCTTGTATTCTCTTCCTTTCCTTTCCCAGCATCCTTACAGTCTTTCATAATATGTTATTTATTTATTTTTATTTATATATCAAATTTGTCACTGCCCATCTCATTGAAACGACTCTGGGTGGCTTACAAAATGGTTAGGAGCTCTATTCATCTACTAAGGACCTGTTTTACGTGCATGGATAAAGCAGCTAGAGGGAGGGCCTTCTTGGTGGTGGCACCAACATTATGGATTTTTTTCCCCTCTGGCTGCTTGTAAAAGAAATGTGAAACCACACTTTCTTAATCTAGCTTTCCCTTTTTGACTGGTACTTTATGTTTGATGGCTCTTTCAGTGATATTTTATGTGATGTTATTGTTATTTACCCACCTGGTTTTATGTCACATTTTATTAACTGGTTATTTTATTGTTTAATGTTGTATTGTAAACTGCTGTAGGTTGGCTTGCCAGGAGCATATGGATAGAAAAATGACAATAAATATGTGAATAAGTAATACTGTAATAAATAGCTAAACCTAAAAAAGAGAGAAGTTCCAAATCTTTAGTACTATATTACTTAGATACTAAATACCATGGAAGTTAGTTTTACAGAACATAGATGATAAAGAAGTACAATGTATCTAGCATATTTTATTCATTTCGCAGAAGGAAATTATTCTTGCTGGAACTGTGCTATGCAGGGGAAAAGTTCTAATGGAGAGAAGAATACAGTAAGCTTGTCTTAAAATAGAAGTAAAGGAGTAGGCATTTATTAGCGTTTCAACAGTTGTGCTCTCCCAGAGAACCCTGGGAAGAATATGCTATTGACTTAATGACCTTTGCCTTTGCCTCGTTGAACTACCACTCCCAGGATTCCCTGAGTAGAGGAAGTGACTGTTAAATAAATTATGTCCATAGAGTAGATTCCTCTTTTGAAAACTTCAGTATTCCATTACAAGATAGACTTTCAATTATTTTCTTTTTGATAGATATTAAATACCTAGTTAAAATAAATGAAAGATTTCCTGGTGAAATTACTTTCAACGGTTTAGTTCTGTAATGTATATGTTTTTTCTCTCTATATTTTGCCAAATGCAGAGTAAGTCAAGAATGCATTTACTCTGATTTCAGAGAAAAATCTCCCATAGCGTAAAGATGCTTTTCTGTTCTTTACAAATGTATTGTCATCATGCTTGAAACCTTTTGCTGCCAAAAGCAGAGGACGAGATGATTCCCCCTTTGCTGTTTAATATACTGAAGTCAAGAAGATTAGCAGTTTAATCTTTAAACTGCTTTAAGCAACCCTAACATTGTTGATAGGGTACAGTGGTGTCCAGGACAAGGTAAAAAAAAAAAAAAATTAAGATGGTGATCATGGCAGCATGAGTATACCCCATCCCTTTGTATGTGTGTGCCAACATTGGCACATTTACACCAGGGACTGTTGCAGTTGGCATCGTGACTTTTTTTGACACTCCCTGTGTGGATGCTGCTGAAGGGGTAGCACCCTTCATCACACCTGAGGCAGAAGTTGGTTTAGAGGGCATATACAAGTAAGTCCTCCAAGACAGAGGAATGCAGAGAGGCAGCCCTTGTATCTGCTGCCTCAACCAGTTGTCTCCCTTTATCTCATGGTAGATCTGGCCAGAGGGAAAATTAATTAAGCTGAAGTTGATGGCATATTTTTAATTACAGAGGGCTAGAATGTGGGTGGGTTCTATTCCTAAATTCATGTTAAATCTTTGAAGAATGTTTCTTGCAGGTAGGGGTAATACAGTAGAATGACAGTCTCTGTGCAAATGTGTTTTTAAAGTTTGTTTACTAAATACGCCTCTGTTGAGCAGTTTCGGATAGTTCAGTTTATCCAGATTTCAAGAACTTCTTGCTGCCAGTCTCTGAATTACACACTTTCCTTTCTTCCTGATGATACTGTATAAACAGCTTGAGAAGATCCAATCCTTAACTGAAAGGGTCATCAGAATTAGTTTGTACTTTACAAGTGAACTCCCCAATTAACTCACTTTTCCTAGCTGAATGTACTCTATCTCTATGATATTTTAGTGAAACCCTGTTTTAACAGACTAACTGGGAGAAGGAGGTGCCTGCTATTCAGGAATGTCCATTAAATACAAAAACACGTCACCGTGGTAGTTTATGCTCTTACACAAGGGACACAGATTACATCATTTGTTTCAACTTAGGTCATTTTATGCAAATATGTATTTGCATAAAAACCAATTCATTTGCATAATGACTTATTTATGCAAATGACATAATTTCAGAAGAAATTTGGATTGCTGTATGCAAAGTCTTTTTTATCAAGGTACACTGAATTGAGGTTTCATTTATATTTACAGACAGAGAACTGTGGATCTTCCTTTAATGCTTTTAAATGAGGTTGGCTCCTTCTTGCTTTTGGTGATCAAATGATATGCATTCTGTTGATTTCCAGGGTGCCTGAAGAAAATTATTTTTTCTATGCTTCAGATGTTTCTTTTTAGAAATGCCATCCCAGAACATTTCACCTTTTCCTGGGAAAACTTTGGCCCAGCTCTCGACTTTCCATACATCATAACACAAAATAAACACACACTCACCCAACTTCACTTCTTTTGGTGACTCTTTGAACTGAATATGGATGGTGGTATACAAATAACAATTAGAATGTCTACAATTATGTACTTCCTTTAGGTGCAAAATGCATCTTATGATAAAGCTGGATTTTCATACTATTTTATTATTGTGAGTATGGAAAACTCTTTGGGCCACCTGTTTACAAAGAGGCTACGGCAGGCTTGCAAATGAGTTTGCAAAAGTTACTAGTCTGCCTGCTTCGTAACAATTTGCCTGATTGCTCATTTTTAATTGAGACTTTTAAGGCACAGTAGTTAGGAAGGAGATGGGGAAAAACTCAGGTCTCTTCCACTTCTTTTTAAAGCTTTATTGTCTTGTTATTTGGAACATTTTTTTTTATTCAGCACAAACTACAAAAACGTGCGCCTGTATTTGCAAACTTGGCTAGAGAGGTGAGAGTTAATCTGTTGATCAGTGAGAGATCTTTTATTCATGGATGGAGAAAGAAAGGATGATCTAACAGTGGTTAGAAGTTACCCCCAAACTTTAAGATAGCTCCAGTTTCTGCCCTTTGGCTATGTAAGCTTGGGAAGCATTGAGAGCAATGAAAATATGCACAGGGTAAATACTTTGGAAAAGTTACCTTATTTTGTTTTTCCTGAAGGACATTATGCCTCACTTGAAAAGTGCTCCCTTAGATCTTGATTATTATTGTGGTGCTAGCAGCCAATTAGAGCCATGTCTTTACAGAACAGGCAAAATCTGTAGGCTCAACTTGTCAAAGCATAGGAGTGTGAGGGTCATATTAGGACAAGAGAGAACCAGAAGACATTTTGATGTTACATTGTCTTCTCTGTATCTTCTTCTAATTACAACCACACTTTTGAGGAAGCTTTCCCACATGCTTAACATATATGAATGATTTTTAAGGAATAAAATCTCCTGACTATAGTATGAATTGACCTGAATTTCACTTATGCTGCTCTTTCAATAACCACAACCACTTTGGTGTTTTCCAGAATTATCCACAAGTATTCCTTCAGCTAAGCAGGAGACTTCCTACCCTAGTTATTTCAGTTCAAGCTAAGGAATCATAGAGCTCCATTTCTTTTCTATCCTGGTGTCCTTCAAATGCAAAGTTTGTTCAAGAAGTCCCTCAGTCCTAATGACAGCATCGCAGATGCCTGATATAAAACATAGTGTAACTCCAGCATCTGTCGCATTCTGTGCTCTGGAGCTGTCAGCTCAGATGCCCACTGTGAAGGCAGTTGGGGTATTGAATTATGCTGATCTTCAAAGCTGCTGGGGTACACAGTCACATCAAATAAGAACAGAAACAAAGGGCTTCTGAGAGTAGAAGAATACATTAGAAGCCACGCTGAGAGTGAGAATGTATAATTTTCTTATATACGTATGTTCTTACTTACTGTGATGGCCTGAAATCTTTCCTTCAGCAGTTCCTCTTCTTCCATTCTAGAAGTGAAACAAACACACAGGTTGCGAAAGCTACAAAGGAATACCAGACTCCCGTGTGGACGAGGGTCCCCAGGCAGATGCTTTGAGCGGGATAGACCTAATTCCACCGAGGAAGGAAGCTGCCTGACTTAGCTGGAGTGTCTCCGAAGAGAGAGCAAATCTGCTCACACAGACACATGTAGCAGGGTGTGCGGGAGAGGCAACGTCCAGAGCCCTGGCATCAGTTGACTGACAAGTTTGAACGGCAGAGCATAAACCTTTTCCTTCTGCGGCAGCTGCCAATTCTTTGTTGTAATAATACGCACAGTTTGCATGCCACAGATTAACTATTAAGTGCCCAAATATTTTCTGTCCTCTCCCCCAACCAGAACACCAGTCATATTTGCCTGTGGAATTCCTTTTGGGTGTTTGTTTTAATTGACAAAATAGAAAACATTGGGCATTTTTAACCCCTGCGTATCCTTTCATGCTGCTTGAGAGGTCAGGAAAAGAAGGGCAAGCATTTCTCTGGCAGACTGTAAGGGTTTAAAGCTTTATCTTCACGATGCCTAGTAGGGTCCCTACAAGGTAGAACTGTTCCCATGTTGTCAAAAGGAAGACTTGAGGCTGAGAAAAAAAAAAGTATGTTGAACATTAAAGGGAAATTTGGACTAGAGTACAACTCTTGTTTAATTCCATCTTATCACAACTGTCTCAGGACTCATTCTCTCAGTTCTACACCCAGAGAGATACTTTCTTCTGTCTAATTCTCTCAATTGTCTAAACTGAGGATGGCGAAGTGCTGTTGAGAGCTGCAGTGGGCAGGCACCTGACTACACAGAGCAGTTCTGCCATGCAGTGCAGTAGAGATTTCTGCCCATGTGCAAAGTGCATGTGACCAGCTTTGGTACTACTACCACCACCATGAGCCCACTCTTCTCAGGGGAGCTGCCACTGTGCAGCTGCACATAGGGTGTCTGGTCCCTTAATTTCTTTTGTGCGCAAAGTAGAATATTAACCTCATGGAAGATTGCCACAATGTCAATATTCCCCCTACTCCTCAAAATTGGCTACCAGGTGGGGCTCCGTTTTCTCTGCTGGTCAAAGCTTGAGTGGATGAATTGTGGTGGTTCTGCAGGTTGCTGACCTCCCTTAGGTTCCTCTTCCATTTGACCTAGAATGCTTGTATAGAAGAAGACAAAGGAAAACACTTGATTTGGCTGGCTCACAGCAAGATGAGGTGCTATTGTGGAGACCTATCCTTGAGAAAAGGAAAGCAGCCCATCTGAGCATCAAGGCAAAGTGGGTGTAGGGATGAGCCCTTAGACTAGTGTTTCTCAACCTCAACAACTTTAAGGTGCGGACTTCAACTCCCAGGATTCCCCAGCCACATCTGAGGTTGCTGGCTGGGGTTGCTGAGGTTGAGAAACACTGCCTTAGATGCTACATCAGAACTCCCCAATCTGGTCCTTTCAGTCCTGTTGGATTAGAACTCTGATTAACCCTAACACTATAGATGCCCCTGGCATTATTATTCTGCTTTTGTTTAAAAGCATTTTTTGGGGGTCTGCAGTAACATTTGGGAGGTTGAGCCCATAATCATGGTTTTCCCTCAGCCGATTCCAGGCAGGCCAATGCCATGCAAGTTAGGGATGATATTTACAAACACCAAGTCGGAAACAGATGCCAATTACTGTAACTGTAGTAAGTATCCTTTGATATGTTTTTTGTTATTCCAGACAAGCCAGACGTAAGTCCTACTTTTTGAATATTTTTTACTGTCTTTTAAAGTGGGAAGCTTTGGGATGGTGCTTTGAAAATATTTTAGTTGATCTTTCCAATAAAAATGTTGCGCTGGTCAACCATTTTACAGAAACAACTGTATGACATAAAGCAGTGTCACCCCATCACTATTTTTACCTCCCCAATACCTCCAGAACATTTTGAATTCAACCCAGGATCTCCTTTTCTGCTGATCATAAAATACTGGTAATACATAGAGTCGATCAGTGCTTCCTTCAGCTGGACAACTGCAATTGCTCAGCCTAACTATGTCATTGGTAGTTGCTGTGAGAATGAAACAAGCAGCAAAAAAAAAAAAATTGTGTGCCATCTTAGTTCCTTGTCAGGAAGGCAAGTTTAAATGTCCCAATGAGAATACAAAAGAATGAAAGTGATTTGCTCGAAGCATACATCAACTCTATGAGTGTTTTGGAAGGGCCATTTGACAACCCGTTTCTTTTAAAGCTGCCAAGCAGGCTGGTGACATCTGGGAGAGTGGGTGTTATATTGCTCCTCCTGCTAATGATTCTCAATCAAGGAGGAAAATCCAACAGGGAGAAGAGAGGGGCTCACTCTACATGTGCACAACTGGAAGAGCAGGTTAAGCTGAAATCAAAGTCCAGAGCAGCAGCAGTAGCAGCACTCAGAGTGGCCACAGGGCAGATATTGAGTCAAGGTCAGACAAGTTTATAGATTGTAGGAACCTGCAGAGATAGGTTGAGTCCTGTCACTTGGCGTCAGTCCAACCAGGCTAAGGAAGGGCAGCACTCACTTGATGCAAGGCAGCAAGAACTGTGCTAATTGCTCTTTCTACTATTCTAATGGCGCAAGGAGCACTATCAAACTCTCCAGGCATGGCCAGTGGCTCTTGGTGTGGATAGGGGGATAGACACTATTTGTGTGTGTCTACATCAGCGTTTCTCAACCTTGGCAACTTTAAGACGTGTGGACTTCAACTTCCAGGGACTTCAACTCCCCAGCTGGCTGGGGAATTCTGGGAGTTGAAGTCCACACGTCTTAAAATTGCCAAGGTTGAGAAACACTGATCTACATACAGAACCACTAGGGCTGTTGCCACCACATCCATCTTCTTCTGGTAAGAAGGGCCACTTCCCCCTTGGCTACTGTTCATAGATAGTAGCCAAATACGGCTTTCGACCCTTTCTCCCTGAATTGGCAGCTTTCCAGGGTGATGATTTCCTAGAATTCCAGTCTTGCTGTGCTGCAAGTTCAAGTTTTGAAAACTGGTGCAAGATTCACTGGCATTTCTCTGACTTCTGAAACCTATACACCAGCCCTTCCCAACCCTCTAGATGTGTTGGAATTACAGTATTTAGTATTCCCAGCCAGCACACCATAAAAGAATCATTTCTGTAATGAAATTCACGGCATATATGAAGGATAAGCAACCAATGATCTTCAGACCGATATTAATGACTTAAGGAGATTTTCATCTTCTGTAAATTACTGGGAGACTTTCCCTATAAACGGAAAGGGAGTTTTTAAAAAGTGAACAAAAAAAATGGTAAACAAATATTGTTGATGCAAGGTATTATTGTAGGGAATCATACAATACAGAAGCCATAAATTAGAGGGTTTTTTTTAAAAGTTAGAATGAGATATTTGTCTCTTAAAACAACAATGAACCTTATGGCAAAGTCGAAAGTGGCTTTAAACTGCTGAGAAACTGAGCAAGTTCTTTCCTCTTGTTAAAAGGGCAAGCCTTCTAAAAATACACACAATGCTTGCAAAGCAGGGGTTTGTTTTTCCAAGCTTTTATTTTAAATCCCCGACAAAAGTGGAATGTGAATTATTTAAGATGTTATATGATATCGGGCATTGTTTCATAGCTTCAGTATTAGGTAAGCTTACCTTATGAATTGCTCAAGTATGCATGGGTGTGGGAGCTGGTCAGCATCATCTTCTCTACAGTGTACAGTGAATGTAGCATGTGGAATATTTGAATTATAAGGAGAAATGAAGAGGGAAACATTTTCTCATCGCTGTGTCTACGTGACTGCAAAACGTTTTCTCTGTTGTCAGCAAGAGCTGTTAGGCACAGAAGGTCTAACCCCTAGTTTAAAAGATTCTCCTGAAAGCATTGTACTTCGGAAACCGGGATGAGCTAATTGGGTATTATATTATAGTGATAAAAATATGCAGCAAATATGCCATTTCATCCTTGTGCATTTCTTTCCCAGATTTCTGACTAGATCAAATCAATGTCATATGATCTTTTTAATTATTTCAATCTATTGGGTCTTCCAGTTTGAAGGGTAGATCGATGGCTTCTGACATCCTTCTAGCATTGCTGCCTTCTGCAGTTGCGTTTAGCTTGGTTCTTATAGATGTTACTTTATTTGATTTATATCCTGCTTTTCTGTTCTGCTGAGCAGTGCAGGCAGCTAACAAAATTAAAAGCAAAAACACATATAAAGAATTAAAAAGAACTATTTTAAACAACTGTAAAATAAATGCTGAAGTCATCTAACAGATAGGGAAAGAGATAGGCCTTTGTAGATTGTCTAAACACTGAGACAGCGAGGACAAAATGTATCTATCAAGGAAGTGCATTCCATAGCTAGGGAGCAACTTTGCAGAAAACCCTTTCTTACGTGTACGAAAAAGTTGGCTTCTGGCAGGGGAAGCATCTGCAAGAGACCGTTTTCTGCCAGTACTAGAAAGCGGCCCCATAGATTATACTGATGTATGCTAAGATTTAATTTTATTTTGTGAATCATCCAGCGAAGTTTGGAAAAAGTGTATCGCTTATTATTTTAGATGCAACATGAAAGATGTAAAGAAGCAAAGAAAAAGTAGAATGAAAAAAAGAAACAAAAACCCAATAGACTTGCATATACTTATCAAAACTAGTCCTACGTATGCCATACAATGTACTATTAATAACTAAGGAAGTGTATTTAACAATAGAAAAAAAATAAAAGTTTGAAATAAAAAAAGAAAAAATAAATTTATAAAACACTATATTCATCCAAATCTCTAAGTAATTGTCCAGTTGGGACTCACAATATATAATAAAACAGGAAGAGAGAGAAATTCTTCAGGCCATTAGTGGGGTAGTGGTATCCTTCCAAACTTGTAGTATCATTTCTTATGATCATAAAAATACGCGATTCATATTTTCATTGTCCTGCTAATTTCCAAACCATTGACATATACTGTAATGCAAAAGAACATGAGTATCTATAAAACCCAATGTTTTTCCAGAACAAACTTAAAACATGAAATAACTTTAGTCCATAAAAGAGAGACTATAGCACATGATAATATTGTTTATTTATTTATTTATTTATTAAATTTATATGCTGCCCTTCTCCCCCAGAGGACGACTAACATTAATATTAAATGAACCGATGCTACTTTTGGAGTGCTATATCTCCAATAATTAATTAAATAATAATAATAATAATAATAACAACAACAACAACAACTCTAATTATAATTAGAACAGACCAGTTTTGTCCAAGATTACATGGATAAGTCTTGGCAATAATACATAAGTGGTTTGCCATTGGCTTTCTCCAGGATACTTTTGTTTGAATTCTCAGTTTAGCCCACAGAGCTGGATTTTTCTGACACTCTCTCATTCAAGTACCATACTAATTAGGTCTGACCTTACTTAGCTTTTTCAACGCTGGTCAAGGTTGACTAGGTGCCACCATGCTGCAACTACTCCAATAACAAAGATTCATCTTCTAATCCTATTAATAAGTCTAATTATGTCTGACCCAATTTGACAGAAAAATGATTGTTTTGCTATTTTCAAGTCTGGATTCTCTCATCACTGTTATCTAATTGTAGCTACTTTAAATGTGTTTGAATTTTGCAGGTTTAATTTCAAAAAGCTGATTCAAAAATGAAATCAATTTACAACTTCTAGCTTTTGTTATTCTCTGAATAATGTTTGACTGATATTCTCAGCTGACAGAATGTTACTTCTCTGAAATGAAATTCTTTTCTCCAAACAAGGTTCATACATTGATCTAAGTTAAAGTTCTTTTGTAATAACTTACAAAGTACTTTTCAATAACAGGCCACATTTGTCTGCTCTGTAACTTGATGCCTAAACTTTTGGCTTATTGAACAGTGTGTCCAAACTGAACAGCTGACATTTTATCTTGGAAAAACTTTTTAAAGTATTTGAATCCTCCTGTTTTGTCTTCCCTAAGCCTTCTCTGTATGCATCTAAAATAAATAGCTGAATAATTTTGGTTCTAACCAAAGTATTTTAATATGTTCAATTTTTAAACCCACAAAAGAATTTGGATTGGTCTGTAAAAGATTAGTAAGAAGATTATTTATTTGTGTCAACTTTCTTTTTTTAATCCATTATTGATTACATAGCAAATCAATGTTGGCTCACCGTCTTGATCTCCCTTCTGTCCCTCGCTTCTGATAATTATAAACATTTAGCAAGATTGTTAGTATCTTTTCTTTCCCATTTTTATACTACTTGCAGGTTGTTTGGTACAGTAATGACACCATGCTTGAGGCTTTTGTTAAGTATCATTGTATTAAGATTTTTTTTTTTAAAATGTGACCTTATTCCCTCTTTTGCTACTTGTGGCAAACTGGTTTCAACATTAACTGAGTGTAAGGTTCAATCTTTGATGGCCTATTCACAAAAATGTGTGAAAATTAGGACCACATTATTTAAAGCTAGTTTGAGAAAAGGAAAAAAAAAATCAGTTTTTCATTGTATAATCGCCACTTATTTTTAAAGCAATTAGGATTCTCTGGGATGTATGTCCACATAGCTTTCCACAAGATTGCCAGCAGAAGAATGTCACTTTCCCAAGTGGCTTCAGTTCCAAAAGTTCCTTAAATATTTGGTCCATTTAAACTTGTTGCTATATAGAGTTTTTCCTTCAATCAATAGACTCCTTCCCACCATTTAGATTAGTCTTTGTTAGAACTGGATTTATGAGTTAAAAGGAAAAATAGGGCAGCTGTCATTCTGTGTAGCTTTAAGCTCACTTTGTCTATGATGGTGCCAGAACCAAAAGATTATATCTTGATAGCTTGAAAGCTACACAAGAGCCATTGTCTGTAGATTCCTTGGAGAAGGAATGATAAATCTAATAATTAAAATAGATTCCTTTATGGTTACTTTTTAAGATGATGGATTCCAATGAAAGTAAACAACCTGCTTAAATTTCAACCCACCATTTCAGTAAGTCGTTGTAAGCAAACATTGGTTCATACAATGCTTGCAGACATTGCATCTGGCATATTGACAGTTTGCTTCTGGAGACCTTCCCCCTTGCTGTATATATTCCATTCCCTGGATTGTAAAGGCATTTACTGTAGCACGTTGCTTTCTCAGTGCTTTGCCATTGAACATATTGAAATAACTGTATTAAAAACTGACTGGGGATTTTGAAGATTAAATGATTATACTTTGCCTTTAAAAACGTAATGTGAGCCTTGCATGGTAAACTAACAACTGGAAAGGAATATAGATATATTGTTGTTCTCAGGATTTTGTTCCAAAAGGCAGTCTGAAATAATTGTACAGATTAGGAACTGCAGCAGCTGTTGTTGCTTCACCCATAGCTTTTGACCTACTCTAAAATGATGCTTCACCAAATTGCAATAGCTGTAGAACACACCCTGTTCTGGATTAAAATTGGAGGCATATTTCACTGTGTTGTGTCCCCTGGGATTAACACCAAAGTGAGAGAAAGTAAAAGTCCCTTGCCTTGTTTCTGTTTGGAAGAGATAAAGAAAGCTTGAAAACAGTGACTCATATACAAACTTAACAGACAGCCTGCTCTGAAGGTCTATCATTCTACTACATTTTCTCCCCATTTCCAACAGGGACTGGTGAAAGAAACACCAGAACTACAACTCATACAAAGATGGTCAGACTCATGCAGAGAAGTTCCTTCAAAGGGTTGGGACTTAGATCTTTATGTAAGTCATCACTAAATAAATACATCATTTACAGATGCCTCACATTTCTGAAATTATTTTTCTAAACTATACCATTGTTCAGTGGTAGGGAGGACACATAGTTCCTGAATGCCATTGCTGTCATTCTTATTGTCTCAGAAAGAATAACATTACTTGGCCACACCATTGAGGCTTATAAGTCATTGGGGTTTAGCATTATGCATTATGTTTAACTTTCTTTAAAAAAACCCTTGACTTAGCCTGATATATAAACATATTTCAGACTAATACTTTTCTGGATATTATAGTTTTCCGGAGCGGCATTGCTTTCTAAAATTGCATTCTTTTTTTTTTTACCCACCTGTTTTCAACAGCTTTGCCACATCTCTTTGGAACATCTACCTCTGTTAGGAACAATGTTGCCCACACA
This sequence comes from Liasis olivaceus, assembly GCA_030867105.1. Classification (NCBI taxonomy): domain Eukaryota; kingdom Metazoa; phylum Chordata; class Lepidosauria; order Squamata; family Pythonidae; genus Liasis; species Liasis olivaceus. Next base: position 122,211,487 of record CM061350.1, on the reverse strand, counting down.
TGTTGTTAAAGAAGTTACAGTTTGAATTTAGCAACAGGAAAGTGGGTTCCCAAAAACAATTTAATGGCTAGGTCCTTTGCTAAAAATAACATTGAAAACCACTAGGGTAAAATTCTTGTTTATATTTTCTCAAAGCGGGTCATTCCTTTGATATAATTCTAGTGTGAAGGGAGGTCATTTGCTATCTTCCAGATGGTTTGGAGTAGAAATCCCTCAAGTTACATAAGTATGCTTGGTAGTCAGAGCTAATGGGAGTTGTAGTTAAGATTTCTGGAGTATGTTGTGGGCATACTGCTACTCTAGAGCCATTGGGTAAATAGTGTTTCAGACCAGGAGAGAAGAGACCTGGATTCATAATCTCATTCAGTAACCTTGTACATGTTACTGTCCCTTATATTAATCTACTCTTGAGATGATCAACTGCTAACTGAGGTAAAAGTGAGGGACAGAGCCAGCTGTAATGACTCAAGCACCTTGGAAGTAATCAAAAAACAAAAAAGGGAGGATCATGTCTGTTCTATATGGAATAGAAGTGTAAATTAGGCTTAATCCAAAACATTGTGGAAGGTAAAGTGGTAGAAGAAATAATAATAATAATAATAATAATAATAATAAGAAGAAGAAGCAGCAGCAGCAGCAGCAGCAGCAGCAGCAGCAGCAGCAGCAGCAGCACTGAAGCTAGTACTCCATGAAAGCTTACTGAATACTGAAGAGACCAAACTGGCCTACAAGAAAGACCAAATGAAGAATAGAAAAGAGACATGGCAAGGCAAAATATTACATGGCAGTACACAGAAAGCCTAGCAGGCAAAGCAGATAACAACAAGACCTGGCAATGGCTAAGAGCTGGAAAGTCGAAGAAAGAGTCAGAGGGGCTCATTCTAGCTGCACAAGACCAAGCCTTAAGAACAAATGCATACAAAGCCAGAACTGAGAAGACAGCAACAGACAGCAAATGCTGCCTCTGCAAAGAAGCTGAACAAACAGTGGACCACCAAGTTAGCTGCTGCAAGAAGATCTCATGGACTAACTACAAACAACGGCATGACAAAGTAGCAACAATGGTGCATTGGAATATCTGCAAGAAATATCATTTTCCTGCAAGCAAGAATTGGTGGGACCACAAAACAGACAACGTAATAGAAAATGAAGAAGCTAAAGTGCTCTGGGACATCAGAATTCAAATAGACAAGCATCTGCCACACAACACCCCAGACTTAACAATTGTTAAGAAAAACCAAAAAGTCTGGTTAGTGGACATTGCAATACCCGGAGGCAGCGGAGTAGAAAAGAAAGAACTGGAGAAAGTAACAAAATATAAAGACCTGCAAATAGAAATAGAACAACTGTGGCAAGAGAAAGCAAAGATAGTACTGATAGTAACAGGCGGAGCACATTAATTAGCCAAACCAACATGGTTCAGATGTTTGCTAATTCCTTGGTTACACTCAGAGAACTGTGTTCTGAATGATCAGACCTGAAATTTGTATTAGTTGCAAAAATATATGTTGTTCTGCAATACTGAAGTCTTTGACGTGGATTGTATTTCCTGATGATGATATTTATGAAGTAGAAACGAATCACTCTGTATGATTACCATTCTCTTTGGTACAGGAAAAGCAATTTGGCTAGACTGCAGTGTTTGGCTTCCCAACCGATATAAATGACAAGAAGTGACAGTGTTTTGACATATTTGCCACTTTTTGTTTCAAAACTTCATTTAGTTAGATTTCAGTGACACAGCTTGCTTTTACCTGAATGGGGAAAAGATGATACAGATCTTTTATTTTAAAAAACCATGCAGTAATAAGAAAACACCTTAACATTCGGTGACAGATAATGTACTTCTGCTTATTTGCCTTTGTCTCGTTTCAACATACTTAATTCTCTTGACTTATCTCTATTATATTTACAGTGGGTTGAACAAGATACCTGTCTGTAGAACTGAGTAAGGTGGCTACAGAAGGAATTACTCTTAAGACAACTCTACTACCGCTCTCAAACATTCCCAGATATCTTAACCCAGTAGAAACCCTTCAGATTACAGCCCTTTGCTAAATGTGAAGAGCAGCTCTAGAGTTAAAGGCCTTGCATTACAAAGCAAGCAAGGAGGGAAGTGGAGCTACGAAGGAGAAATAGGTTTACTTAGCTGTGGCCAGACAGAAGGGGAAGGAATGCTGCCAAAGGTAATGAACTGATACAACTGGAGCCATGGAGAACACCATGAGGAACAGAAGGTAGATTTTTGTGAGGGCTGAGATACTGGCAGGATCATTGCCAAGGCTGGAGAGAGGGGAATTGAACAGCAGGCTAATTTTGAGTTAAGCTACTTTACAAGTAGCCTTCAGCCTTTCTGAGCAGGAGTTACAGTCCCAAAGTAAGACTGTGTGTTTTATTCAGTCATACATAGGACTCAGAGCCAGATATTAGGGCTGTGTGATAGCATACAGCAAATCACATTGGCTTGACTGAAGTGCCAGGCTGAGCATGGCTGTTTGGAGGCTTTCCAAAATTCTTTGGGGATACTTATGGTGACCGTATGTCATTTATTATAAAGGACAGTCCTTTATTTCAGAAAGCTGTCCTTCAGATTTATTTATTTTTCAGAAACTCATTTTTGTCCTTTATCTTGGTCATTTAACTTTCACCATACCAATGGTACCACTCAATGCATAGTCTTTCACATTCATGTGAAAAATATGGAAATTGAATTATTTTTTAACAAAGAAATTTGCATATACTGTTTGATTTTAGATATTTTTATTAGAATATGCACTTTTGTAAAAAAAAAAGAATTGGTTTTGCTCTTGAATTTTCATGTGTAAACTATTTTTTTTTTAATCCTTATGAACCTCTTTCAGCTTTGCCCCTTTTTCAGGTTTGTCATTTATTTTTTCCAAGAAAATATGGTCACTGTATCTATACTGTATGTGTGACCCCCAGCCAAACCAGGGTTGCAGACACACTTCCAGATGTGACTTGGGAAAGCCTCAAAGCAGCCATTTCAAGTCTGCTAGAGGAGGCAGATAACTCAGTGCTTCAAGAAGGACCACTTTGCTCATGAGAATAGCGCTCTTACGAATGCTTTCCCTACAGAATAACTTCATATAGAGAGGGATCAGCTGCTGTCCAAGCAGGCTTATTTGAAATGCTGTAAGTTGTTGAAATAAGAATTAGGTCCATGCAATGAACCATCCTTCAGTCAACCAGCATTATCCTGCTCTCATTGTGTCCAGAACTCAGCAAGGAGAAGCTAAAGCCAATGAGAAGTCTTCACAGGCCAGTTCTGAAGGCTTAGTTGGCTTCTTCCAGGCTGAGGGTTGGCATGGTAATTATGTGAACTGGTGCAGCTCTATCAGACCCTTCAAGCTGGAGAATGAAGATCAATGAGTAAAACTTAAAATGAGAACCAGAGGAAAATAAATATAAATCATGGCTGGACAACATGTGGCTCTTCAGATGTTTCTAAATTACAAGTCAAAGCATTCTTCATCATAGGCTATGTTGATACAAACAGATATTCTGGCTATTGCCTCATGCATTCCAGCCTGTTCTCACTGTGCATTTAGCATGGCCCAGAAACAGTAAGGTAAGGCTAGCTATTTTGAATTGTTTTATGTTATTCTAGTATTCTAATATTGCTTTTCCTTTGAGTTCTATTGAGTATTATTTTTATCTGATATGTTTCTCATTATGCTGATACAAACATATCAAAATAGATTAAAAAGGCAGGCAGGCATGGGTTCAGATCACAGGGAGGCATGTAAATATGCTCAGCTGAATGTGCTTATGAACTTGTTGCAGACCTTTGCACTCTGAGGTTAATGCTTGCAGAACTATCAGCCTTGTAGGAACATTGGGGGCCAGAGGTTGCATGCATGCCCTCATCATCAAGACATTTTAAATCAGGTCTTCTCAAGCTGGTGCCCTCTAACTGTACTGGAGCAGCAGCTGCAAGAAATCTCTAGCCAATATGGCCTTTGGCTATGCTGGCTGGGAATTCTTGAAGTTGTCATCTCTAAAACATCTGGAGGACACCAGACTTACAAGTCTGCTTTAACTCCTTGTTAATTTGACTCTGAATGCTTGCAGAGACTATAACTGGTCTTTCTGCATATTTGTGTGGTATGTATTAAGTTGTTTGAATTCCCATGATGGTTTACTGTGGTAGAAAGAAAGAAAATCCATCATGCCAGCCTAAGTGCTGCACTGGGTTAATTATCGGATGCAGAGCTATCCTATTTTCTGGGAGAATTGCCAACAGAGATGCCAATGCCGAGAAAACAGACCAACTAGACAAATGCACACATGGACACACACACATATACAGGACAAACTGGCTTCTTGTGCACTTTTCATAGCAGGAAGTGGCAGTTAGGCTTTTAATGGGATAAAAACAACAATGTTCCCTTGCCAAAGGCTTCACAACAAATCAGGCAGTTAAAAATAAGCTAGAGTACCATTAAAAAGCAAATAAGCAAGCCAGCATGGTTACATACCAACCACACACCAGTCATTGTTACATACCAGCCACAATCCGGCACAGCAGCCCTTGTTTTGAATTTGCAGATTGGTTCCAAAACTAATGCTAAATAGTTATGTAAAGCTCCAAATCCAGATTTGCTTGCAATAAACAGACTTGGCAACCTTGGCATTGAATGAAACCAAATACCTATCTGTCTGAGCAAAGCTGATGAGGGCGCCGTGTTATGGGTGCAATCCTGTGCTGTGAGATTAAAGGCCACTTGTCAGGCCTAGCCCAAGGAACTCCAGGAGACCATGCAGATTCAGTTCAGCAATGTTTATTAGCTACAACTTCTAGCAAGAATCTTCCCAGACTGAAACTAGTTCCCAAGGTCAGCCAGTCAAAACAGAGTGAATTCCTCAGGGAGGTGCCAGCCTCATTCTCTTATCTCTTCCTCGCCCCTCAGGAGACGAAAGAGGATGCTTCTCTCCCTGAGTCTGGCCTTCATAATTCCATTCCATTACACCACTGAACTCATTGGGATTAAAATAGGTCTGTGTGCACAGAATTACAGCCTATTTCTCTTAGAACAAGAATGCACCCTGATTTGCTCAGGAAGCCTTCTAGTGAATTAAATATGTGATTTCTAGATTAAAAAAAGATCAGTTTAGACCAGGAATGCACAACTTTTTTCAGGCTGAGGGCCGTGCTTGGTCTTCAAGCAGCCTGCCAAGCTGTATTTTCGAAAGGGCCAAGGCAAAAACAATTTCATTAAGTTAAATTGACATCTTGAGTTTGCTCAAAAACCAACTTAATAAACTGTAGTCAGTCCTGTCTAATTATTTCCCAGGTGTTATCTAATTTTTTCCCGTTCCCATTCAAAATTTCAGTTTGTGATTTGGAAAAAAAATTGCACCCAAGCATTTTTGGGAGTACTAAGGTTATGCACTCCTGAGTTAGATTAACCGGGAATGCCAAAAATGTTTTCAAGGTATACCCAGGGGATACTCAAAGGAATGCACATTTAAAAAAAAAAAACCCCAAACAAACCAAACAAATCAAAAAACAAAGGTGACAGAAGTGTAGAACTAGAAACTCATTGTTCAAATGCTTTATTCTAACCCCAATTCTGTCATCCACTACTGCACAGATCAACTTGGCTAAGTCCAGCTTCTCCATGCCCTGCAAAATTTTGCTTTCAAGACACAGCAAAATGGCACTAAATCCTTTAAAATGAGTTGCTTCTCCCCCTTTTTTCTTGATCAGTTAGCTTCAGTCTTATGTGCCTGAGAATTTTTCCTGGAGGAGGAAGCTCTATTGTTCCATGTCTCTTCTCTTCCTCGTCCCCACTAATTACCATTTTTCTCTGACAAGTTCTATATTTCGGTTTTAACAGAGGCCGGCTACTGAGCAATAAGACATCAAAACCACAACCCTAACAAACCTTGAATCCCCTTTGTATATTCCTTCTATAGTGAATGGGTCATTGTGATAAGGACATTTTGCTTTTTTTTTTTTTCCCCCTCCCCCAGGACCAGAAAAATAATTCTGAAACCTTAGATTGCTCTCTTAACATTGTCCTGGGCATTTGTTGAGATAATCTTATCCAAGCAAGTAACAAATGTTTTTCTTTCTTCCTTGAACAAGAAGTTCCACATCCTGCACCACTGGAAGAAAGTTTTCTGTAGCTGTGTTCCTTTAAATGGATCTCCCTTCCTATTTCTATCTCTAACCGCCCTGTTAAGTCTTTTAAGATGGAAAAAGGACTTGTTAATAGAGTTCTAGTTTTCTCTGTAAACTACTATATGTTTTCTAAAAAGTGACTGGCATGTAACACCCTCATGTAAAAAAATTATGTGGTGGACTTCTTTCCCACCTTTTTCTTCTCCTTAAAAAAAAAAAATTCTTCTGCATCTCCACCACTCTGTACACTGTAAATATTGCATCATGAAGCTATTTTGACAATGTAAGTATATGCATTTTTAAAAACATCTGATTCAATCTTACAGTGTTTCTGTAAGTTCCATTGAATGACCGACAACTGAATCTGAAAACTGCCTTTAAAAAGCAAGTCATGAGAAGCAGAAATGAGGCATATCTGGCTTTAAAGCAGTGTTGCATTAACTCTTCACCAGAACTAGCCCTGCCATTAGGCACATTATAAAGTCTGTTAATTATTTAATTGAGATGAATATGTGTTGAGTAACAAGGCCATCAAAAAATGAATTTATATTCCACTTTGTTACTATGATACTTTTAAAGAAAACTTCAGAAAATATCTATTAAAAAAGGCAGGGCTCCCCAGGATATCGGTAAAAATTATAAGCAAGGAGGCTATTTTCATGTCCTGCTTTGGGGTATCTGCCTGGCCACCAACGGAACAAAATTACAGGCTGTCCATGCCTTCTCTTCTGATCCATCAGGGCTCTTTTTATATCCTTAAGAGATGGTGAAACATCTTTGCAGGAATTCAGTAGATATGAGTATCCTGAGTTTCTGCATACCATTAATTTATTTTCTGTGCAGACCAATATTTCTGTGGCCTTTCCTTGTTGCTATTAATAAAGGTAAAATCTCTTTTAAGTTGAGTTTGACTGTTTGTGACTTCATAGCCATGGCCACAAAGTTTTCTTGTCATTGCCTTCTCGTCTTAAAAAATAATAGTTTAGTTTACAACTTTGGGATTTCCTGGTGTTCTATCAGACAAGGGTAAACCAAATCCAGTCCGGCTTAGTTTTTCCAGATTGGATAGGTGATGACCCACTCCATTTCTTCTATTTCTCCAGGACAGCAATAGGCAACCTAGTGCTTTCCAGGTGTTTTGAACGTCCTCTCCCATCTTGCACAGCTACTGCTAGGTTTCCTGGGGCTAATGGGAATGGTCTTCTTATACATCTGGAGGCATGAGGTGAATACTGTATACAATGGAGCAATCATGGTGATTCCATGGCTGAAATTTTAAACTTCTAAATATTCAAAGGCTGAGTGTAGGTGGCATCTCAGCTCAGGTGACATGTCCATGAGCTCTGCTATTTCCTCATTCTTTTTTTCAAGAGGAGGTAATGTCTTTCTTTTTTTTTTAACTGCATTTACATTAATAGGTATGGAGTAATATTCAGTTTTTATAATGTCATGGACTGGGTTGTAGATCAGGCTGATCTATGCTAGTTTGCATGCTGTATACAAGGGATATGAGCAGTGAGTGAGTCTAGACTCTATTATAGAACCCAGCATCAATTACTACTACCCTTCTGTTGTCAGTGGAATACTGACTCAGTAGATAGATGTATGGCCCATGGGACCATCTTATTTAGATGACAAGCTGTACATTTGTTGGCCAGGGACGGGGTACACACTTTGCCAACTTATTGAACAGGACCATGTTGATATCAGCTTATTCTTTGATTGGCTCTCTTGTGAATTCCTCATGATATTGCATCAGGAGGTAATAGAACACAGCTTGGAAATTTGTGGGTCATGCACTCCTGCCTCCTGTTTACAGAAAAACCAAACACATGAACAATACTAAATTGAGAATCAGTATGGAGTCATATGGCAAAGAAAAGAAAAATATGTATGTTAAACCATATACCAACTGATCACTATATTATGAAAGGAAAGGAGTGTTGTGCAGGCTCTGGAATATAGATGGGTTTATTAAAGAGGGAAAATAGAAAGGAAATGGTTTAAAAGAAAATGAATAGTTCCCCCAGTGTCTGTTATTACATTCAGTAAGGATTTTCCTGTTGTTTCATTTTTTTTTAATGTGAAGAAAAAGAAATAGTGTACTGGTAGGAATCTTAATATTTGCTTTGAGCATTCTAGGTAGAAAAATATAAAGAATGATTTGTTTTATATGTGTAGATATTTTAGTGTTTGTGCTTTTCAATGATCTGGTTCCTCCCAAAGGAAACCAGAGTAATATACAAAAGATTAAAACAGTATTTGATAAAACATTTTCAACAATGAAACATGATTATACATGTAATGGTGCGGCAAAGTCTAATTCTTCTACAGTTTAATGCCCCATTCTGCAGGGGGCATGTGAAAGCCCACATTGTATACCAGCTATTAGAGCTGTGTAGCATTTCTGAAATAATTTGGAAAAAGTATTTCAAAGGCGGTGGGGTCACAATCAAAGCACCTGCCTGCAACTCTTTAAAGCAGCTGCATCTTCTTCTCAGATTGCAGAGATGCCCTCAACAGCTGCTGTGGGATCCCAAGAAAAGCAGCTGCTTTAAATTAGTTACAGACAGGTACATGTTTGCACCCCTGTATGCCCTGAAGCACCTTTTCAGAAAAGAGACTGCAACACTACCCAGTGTTCGTACTATAGAATCAAATATGATGTGCCGTTCAGTTTTGATAAAATCCATCGTATTGTTACTCCAGATTCATTTTTTTCTTTGAACTCTATTAATTTCACATTTATCTCATCTTTATATTGTTTATAGCCAGTGGAGAATTTGGATGATCCAAGTCAAGCAAACCTTGGGTAGAAGTTTTCAGTTACCACATTCACAGAATTGCATGCGAGGTCCAAGTGATATTGGCCTCCATTTGTTACTTCCTCTCTTTTCCTGCCATTTTCCCCATCATTTTTGTTCCCAGGAGGGGGGGGAAAACAAACAAACCATGATCCCACAAATGAAGAAAAGGCAGAAGCCTTTCGATGGATTTATTTGTTAGATTTATACCCTACCTTTCTTGCAGTACCTTAAGGTAGTGTATATTGCACTCTCATCTTTCATTCCCCCCCTTAAAAAAAAAGACTAGAGAGAGAAGTCATCTAATTAGCTTCCATGACTGAGAGTCACTTTGAAGTTGGGTTCCCCAGCATCTTACTTCTATGCTACTTTGGTACTCCATACTTCGACCACGCTACTGATGCCAGGAGCCCTTCACCCAGAAGCAATTATAATCAGGAGAGAAACTGACAATTGCTGTTATAGTGCTGATTTTCTTTTTTATTTTGACTAAACTTGCATAGCTTTTAGGATCAGGAATAGTCTGGTTTGTGTGCAGATTCAAGCCCAACATTTATTTTCTTGTTTCAAATTTGAATTTACGCTCTGTGTAGTATCTCACTGATCCACTTTAACTATGACCAGTTATAGTTGCTACGACTAGAATTTAATATACATTTTCCAAATCCTACATTTCCTCCTTCTTCCTATAAAGCTATTCCTTCTTTTTGCATCCTTCATATCCTTGAACATCAGATTGAAAAGCACCAATGCCCTCTCCTTTCCTCTTATTTTGACTTATTTTCTGTTTTGGAGGGGTTGTTTTGCTTTTTGATTTGAAAGAAAACTCAGAATACGACTTTCCAAATCAAAATGGTACACCAAAATTTATAACACTGCAAAAGAACAAAATTAAACCAAACAGTATAAAACAAGAATGGATACTTTCTAAAAGCACATAATAAGAAGGAAAAACAGCAATTAAATTGCCATCCCTGTTCAGTCATAGCACAGGCAAATAAGAATGTTATCTTGAAACGTTCTCCTTGGCCTTTGCACTCTTTGTTAATTTCCTTTTGTTAACACAGATAGGAAATGTCGGGTTCCAGTGAATATAAAAGAACAACAGCAAAATTGTTGTGTCTATACGTTGTTGTTCATTTAAAATAAATTACCTGTCTCCCAGTGCTGAATAACCTTAATCTTAGCTTTCTGATGATGGTCTACATTTTTGCATGGAAGGACAAAATCTCAGTAGATTGCCATAATTCTCAGAAACACTGGCATCATTTAATTGCTGCAGCCCTAAAAATGGTCTGTTTTGGCAAAGTATGTATTATTTGTGCAGGTAAATAATGCTTTTTTGGCACTCTGACCCTTCTGACATTTCTCAATGTTCAGGAAGATTTTTGTGCAGTTTTGCTAGTGTTTTTTTTATTTTTGAAGAAAAACCGGGGCAGCACCTTGGTTACTCTAGAGCCCTAAAAGTCAATTTTGGCTTTTAATGAGACATTTCCAATCCCCTCCCAGCTGTTTACTTTTAATCAGACATTCCCAACTCCCTCGCCAGCTGTTTACTTTGATGAAACAGCTAGCTGGTGTTTGAAATCCACATACCGCGTTGTGAAAAAGAAAAACCAGCTTGCCACTGAGCAAAATTTAATTAAGACGAGCCTTTTTTACATGGCCTCATCAGAAGTGTGCACTCCCCTTGGATGTCATTACCTTTCCTAACTACTCAAGAAAATGCTATTAGCAGAGGGTTATTAATTAAGGGGAAAGTGTGCAGATTTCATTAAAAAATAGCTAATAGAGACAGTCATCTCAGGGATTATTCCTGGCTTTTGTAATGTGCTTTCTTTAGATATGTGTTCTTGAAAATAATGCCTCCCCCTCCATACATAGCAGAGGTCCTTAAGGCGGGCTTACATTTAAACCACTTCCACTTATAATTTAAGGCATCCTGTGCTAGAGAAATAAAACTAGTAATCAGCCCAGTGGTTTCCCATGATAGCCTCCTTCTGAACTGGGTACAGCTCTGGATTTTTGGCTGTGGGTGTGTGGGTTGCTATTCCTGTCTACTCTGTTGACTTTTCCATTTTGGTGGCATCTGGTGAGAAGGGCATCAGTTTCTTACTACTGTTACCCTGCTCTGTATCAGACTAGGAAAAGAGTATCGCCATCTCTTCTTAACTTCTCATATAGTCTCCTTGCATCGGGGACAGTCATTCTTCTTGGCTGGCGGGCCTGGATGTAATGTTAGGGGAAAGTTGTGTGCTGCTATTATGATGGGTGATTATGACCAATCATAAATAAACTTTTATCAGAAAGAAAATTAGTTATCTCTTCTACTCCCCCTTTACTGGAAGTTCTCTACTACCCTACCCATCATCATCATCATCATCATCATCATCATCATCATCATCATTTTTATGGGCAGGGAATTCCTGACAAACTGAGAAACTGTGTGTGTGTGTGTATGCTTGTACAAATACAATCTATAATTCCAGGCTAGTAGACTGATTAAAGTCATAATGGAATCCCATATAAACTACATATTAAACTTATTTGGTTAGATTCTATGATGAAAGGGTGAGGGTAAATATAATCAGATGTTATAACATTTGGAGTGGGTATTCATTATATCGGAGCAGATACTCTAGCAAAAACATTCCTCTAAAAATACTACTGTTCCCCTTTAGAGGTACCCCACAGGAAGAGTGCTGATCTGTTCAGCTGGGAAGATTTGTCATCTTTTAGGATGGTTCATGTAGATCAGGCAGTCCCTACTGGGTATTTGTACTAAATTCTTGATCTCTTATGCTGTTTAGATCAGAGTTTGGACTCAGAATGTTATTTGGAAATCACAGATGCTAGATATTTATGTACTGGTAGTCCTTGTTTTAAGACTCCTCGGACAGTGACTATTCACAGTTACGACGGTGATGAAAAAGTAACTTTGCAACCAATGCCCACATTTATGACCTTCCCAGTGTCTCTCAGTCAGGTGTTCGCCATTGCAGCAGTTAGTAGGTGTTGTCCTGTGCCTGACTTTTTTTCCCCCCGGCAGAGAGAAGAGATTGCTTGAACAAGTTATCTCTTCATAAGCTGCTTTTCTCCCTAGCAAAGGGTGTCCCTAAAAAATGCTAACCACAAGTTAACAAGCTCAGCTCTGTGATCTTAATTAGCCAGCTTGCCCCTGCTGCCTGAAATTGACAAAACCCGAATCAGTTTCACACTAAAGTATTTTGTTTGCCTCCTAAGAGGCTGGCTAGGCCAGCATCAGCACATTCCTTTTGATGTGTATTCCCCGTTGTGCGCCTGCTTACTCTCTTGTAATCCCTTCCTCTCCAATGAATGTAAACACAAACATTGATTCTTTTTCCTAATTATCCCAGCACTGGGGTGAGCATTCCAAAGGGCAGGGAGTGGGGAAAAAGGGCTATAAGATTTGCCCTTTTACCCAGCTTCCTTGTAAGTCGAGTTCCAGAAACCTTCTCTGCTGTTTGGGCCCACCTGGTTGTTTAGAGTTGTATCCTTCTGACTCTGTAAAGCAAAGGAAAGCTGAAGTAAGATCATAAGCAAAGTCGTGGTCATGTGATTTTTCACTTAGCGACTGCTTTGCTTAAAGTCCAAGTTGCCAATCCCAATTGCGGTCACTAAATGAGGACTACTTGTAACTTCATGTAACAATGTATTTAAAACAAAGCAATGTTAGGATTGCTGGTATTTACTACTGCACCGTGAATGTTTGCTTTGCCTTTTCATCTTTGTCTAGAACTCTGAACGTTTCAGTAGAATATGCAAAAAAAAATCAGCACCCCCCAAAGAAAAGAAAAAGATACTTGAATAAAACAATGGAATTAGCATGCTGCAAACCTGAAAGCGATAGAAAAATAATATGCACATTGTAGCTGAATTTCAAAGTTGCTCCATTTAAAAATATACACTATCCACATCTTTTTGGAAAGCACAAACTTGTTTATTGCAGGTAGTGAAGAAACTATAGCCCTCCAAATGTTATTGAATTATAGTTCCTGTTATTTCCAAGCACTGCTACTGCTGCTTGGGGCTGATGAAAGTTCCACAATTCTGCTTTATTGTCAATGTAGGCCTATTTACTTTTGATAAGGATATGGCACATGCTGAGATATAAAAGCCTGCAGTCATATATTTTGTGCTTGAATGACCCTGCAGTGAGACTTACAATAAAAGCTTTTATTTTTGTAAGCATTAATTAAGCATGCTTGTTTTTTAGTCCAGAATTAATTAAGCCCTGAACTGGGATGTAAAAAATTCACACAGATTTCTCTTCTATCAAAATGCCAATATTCACCAAAGTGGACTCCACGCCACTCCACCTTCCCCAGCCTGTGTGACTCCTCTTGTGCACCCCTGTGTACCCTCCCTGACCCATGCTACACCCCCCTGCACCCTCTCCAACCTGGGTGGCGCCTCTTGCACACCCCTGCACACCCACCCTGACCTGTGCTGCATCCCCGCGCAACCTCCCCGACCTGTGCAGCACCTCTTGTGCAGCCCCATGCAGTCCTGCGCACCCTCCCTGACCAGTGTAGCACCTCTCTTGCACCCCTATACACCCCTGCAAACCCTTCCCGACCCACGTGGTGCCTATCATGCACCACCATGGACCGCACCCTCATGCACCCTTCCTGACCCACGTGGCACCTCTTGTGCACTCTGTCATTCGCTCCCCAACCCGGCAGCAGCCACTTACCTGCCTGCCAGCCTGGGACTTGCAACTTACTGCTGGCTTCCCCATTGACTTTGCTTGTGGGAAGCTGGCAGGAAGTTACCTTGCCTAATGACCATGGGATTCAGTTCACTAAGCGATGCGGTTGCGCTTTACAACTGCATCGCTTAGCAATGGAAATTCTGCTCCCAATTGTTGTAAGTTGAGGACTACCTGTATATTTCATATAGAGTTGTATAAGACATGTTTTTCCTCCATCTACCTTAATTTGTTCGGTCCTTTGTGATCAGCATTTTTCCAAAAGCATGACTACATGTCTCAATAGGATAAGTTGGGTTGTTTGATACTGATCTTCTATTATATTATGATAATGCCTCAAGATCCTGGCTACACTAACAACACCATAATGTTTTGAAGCCGTCCATGGCCCTCAGTGTTAAATCACAGATAGTTCATATGATGAAAGAAGCTCTTTGATGTATGATGCCTGATACCAGGCCTTATTACTTGGAACACAGACCTAAGGCCTAAATGCAAGGTAAGATATGTTTTTTAAAAAATTGTGTGTGTGTTCACTGTAACCAAAATAAGTTAGTTGGTTGCAATTAACCACCAAAGCACTGGACTGTTTCCTTAGGCTCTCCCTAGTGGGTTTAATTTCATTTAAAATTCTATTCTGCAGAGTTCTTGGTACTCTCAGAGCTTGGTTGTCTGCTTGCAGATGTTTCATTACCCAACTAGGTAACATCATCAGTGAGAGTCAGTGATGTTACCTAGTTGAGTGATATTACCTAGTTGGGTATCAGTGATGTTACCTTAGTTGGCTAATGAAACGTCTGCAAGCAAACAACCAAGCTCAGAGAGTGCCAAGAACTCTCCAGTTCAACCCTGAGCTACAGATATTCTCTTCTATTGAAAATGCTATTCATCAGAGTTTGAACCAGGAGAAAACTAAACTATAGCGGCATAAAATATGCTGCCCTCTTTGCTGATCCCTATTTTGCCACAGGCTCAGTTTCATCTAATGGTGGTGTCCTCATTTACCGTATGCAGGGCATATTGAGGAAAGGAATTGATGGATTTCTCTGGCTTTCTTTCCTTTTCCTCATTCCAAGTATCACCAGCCAGCAGGAAAATATTCATTAATCACTCCTCTTAATGTGGGCTAGGGCTGGGGAAGAGACAGGTTTTGATGGATGCCTATACCATTTGATTTAGATCGCTTGATTTAGATGGATGGTTTAGCCATTGTCAAAATTCAGTCCGGGTTCTGAACAACTTTTCCACATGGGTAGATCCAAAGGCAGCCCAATAAACAGGTAACAAGTGTAGTAGTTGTAGTTGTTGTTGTGCAGTACAGCAAGAGTCTCCTTCCTGCTTCACTGCACATGCCCACTTCCTGAGCCTGTAACCTGTTAGTTGGGCTGATTCCTGTTTCAAACTCTGGTCTCCAAGCCACGTGTCAGATCAGAGACCTGGTTGGTACAGGCAGGGGAGTCCGTTTCTGAGATCTAGATTCTTCCAGTGCTCAAACTAAAATGGTCCTGGGAGACCGTGTCCAGGGACTCAAGGGGAGGGGATGTGCTTCTACCAGCCTAATGAAGCTAACAGAAGCTGGGCTGACCCTGGAATATGCCACCAACAGAATGGTTGGGACAGTGCATCCAGTTGTATCCATGACAAAAAAGCGTGTTTGCATAAGAGGGAAAGCAATGACATGTTGGAGCAGCAAAGGATGACTTAAGGCTGCCTCAAATTTGGGCTGGGGATCAGATGAAGACAACGTCATGAAGATATGGCAGAAAAAAGGAGATTATTGGGGTATGTTTGTGGCACAATCACATGTAAGCATGTCACATATGTCTTGGCCCCTAAGTGATAAAATCAATTCATGGAGAATATGTCCATCAGTAGTTTTCATTAGTGATGGCTTAAATAGAATTTCTGCCTGATTGGAGAGTTCTTTTCCAGATTAGATTTTAGGGGCCAAGAAGAGGGAAAGATTGTGGCTTTAATACCTTACTTCTATGTTTGTGAGATTTAATCCTGGAATAGTTAAGGGGTGGGAACTGTGGCCCACAAAATACTGTTAAAATACAATGCTCAGCATCTCTCACTATTAGCCATGCTGGTTATGGCTGCAAGGAGCTGTAGTTCATGAACATCTGAACAGCCAAAGGGCCATTCTCTGGAACCTTTTGTTTGCTACTGTAGAGTTCTGTCTAGGTTTATATGAAATAGGCCACCAGCAATGAAAAGGTGACAGGGGTGGCTTCATTTCCTTAAATGTCATTCCTGCTCATGAGTTCAGCCTTGGTAAATTCATAATCTTGGCACAAGTACCGAACAGTCTTCCCCAACTTGGTACCCCATTCTGTCTGGGAATTTGGGGAGTTGTACTTGGTGCCTATGGATAGCACCACATTGGGGAAAGCTCTTGTGGATTGAAATGGAAATTGTGGTGATTATGAAACAACAGTCCAAAATATTTCTTGTCTGTAATTGGAATTTAGTTTAAAAATCCAAGTGATGATTATGAAGAGATGATAGGCAAAACCATCTCTGGTTTGAAGCTGTTGGTTCTCTAACATAGGAGACCTTTAAGAGATAAATGGTGGTAGCTGTCTGATGATTGAAAAATAGCTGGCTTAGAAGAAAGTGCTAGAAGGCTATAGAAAAGCTAGGAAAATAATATAATAAGCTGGAGGAACAGTAAGTGCATTTGGGTATATGCATCTGATTCTGTCTAAGGAAAATGTGTCAGAGAAAAGTTTAGCAGTATCAGAGGTCACTGGCAACTATGCTCTGCTGAGTCTTCTGAATAGCAGGGAATACCAAATGGACCTTGGTAGGTTGCATTAGGGACAGATGAAAGAAACCTATTTGTGAAGCCCAGGATCATGGCAGTCTATTCTAAGGCAACCTGCAATCTCTAAATTTCCTTTTCATAGTCCCTGGAGTGTCTTCCAACAATGCTGCCAAATTTCACTGGTGTGAATGCAGAAAACTGATTTGATCATGGTTTCCCACTAGTTTGAAGCATATAAAAGCTGTAGTGTAAGTCCTAGAACAAGCTTAACACCTATGGTTAAATAAAGCAAAAGAAATATCTTCCCAACCCAAACTGTAAAAAAAGAAAACAAAACATGGTGCTACAGAGTTGCATGTGACATGGCCCATGCACTTTATATTTATCACCCCACTCTTGCAGCCCTTCCTCCACACTGGTAATGAGTAAGTGTGGGCCCCGTCCACCAAAAGCCTGGCTTCATTGCACTGTTTCCCCTTGAAAGAATATCTCACAGGGGGGTGGGGGGTGGGTGAGTGGAGGAAGGTGAGTCTCTGTTAGCCCTGCGAGGTACTCCAGACAAGAAGCATAACCAGGAGTACTCTCTCTTTGTTATAAGGTTACATTAACAGAATCTTGACAGGCTGAAATTATTTCTCCTCTCTTTTCCTTTTACTCTCTGGAAAACTAGGGAGGGTCCCTTCTGAAATGCTTCCTGCACCCTCCCTCCTTTTGTGTGCTGAGATGTCTTTTACATGCTGGTTGTCTCGTCTGCAGCTCTCCCTCCTGACTCCCAAGGTCATTCCCACATACCATTACAGTCCCTCCAAGCAGGCAATAAAGAAGAGTGGCAGTAGAATTAGGCGCAATGAAAGTCAGAGAACTGACAGGCTGAAGTTGTTCAGCTTCTTCCTGAAGGAGCAATGAGGGCACAGAAAAGAAGGCTGCTTCTGGAGGAATGTAACTTTGCCAACTGTAATGGAGACAGAGTCAGCACTTCTGCAAGTAGACAGAAGTAGATAGAAAAACAAATCATCATCATCATCATCATCATCATCATCATCATCATCATCATCATCCCAGGTCCTTGGGAAGGACTCGATAGGTGGATAAGAATGCCAGACATCTGGCTGACTGTGCGACCAACCTTAATAAAAATAATGATAATAATAATATTATAATAATACTAATAATTTGAAGACTATCGGCATTGACAAAATCACCATCAGTCAATTGCAAAAGGCAGCTTTACTTGGAACAGCTTACATCCTGTGACGATGCCTTTAACGCTACCATACAACAACATCTGCCTATCCCAGGTCCTTGGGAAGGACTTGATAGGTAGATAAAAATGCCAAATCCAGTCTAAACATCTGGCTGACTATGCAACCAACCATAATAATGAGGCACTACCTTGATGTGGTTGTGGGGCTTGAGTGTTCCAAGGAGGATGAGAACTATACCAGAGGTTCAACCATACTATACAGGTCTCATCAGAGGAGCCAGACAAAGAGTGCCTCTCCCATAAACAATATGGTGAGATGTAATTTACAGAAACCTATACTGGATCGGTTGTCACCTGGGTCAACCACCTGAGCAGAAAGGAAGCTGCCCAAACAGCAGAGGAACAACAGATCAGCTCTTAATTGACAAGATGATTTGGAAAACTGCAAGAGAAGGAAGACCAACTTGAATGTAGCTTGGATTGATTATAATAAGGCATTTGACTACCTGCCACATGACTGGGTAACCAAGTGCCTAGAAATGACAGGAATCAGTAGAAACATCAGAAGTTTTGTGCAGAGATCAATGGCACAATGGAAGACACAGTTGTTGGTCAATGTTGGGAGAAGTTAATATCAAGAGAGGAATCTTTCAAGGAGACTCACTATCACCACTACTGTTTGTCATTGCATTGATTCCTCTGTCAACAATACTGAACAAGTCAGGCCATGGCTATCAAACATCAAAAACATCTGCCAGGCTATCCCACCTCCTTTACATGGACGATCTGAAGCTGTATGGAATACACCATCTGAAATAGAATCACTGCTCAACACTGTCCGAATATACAGCCAAAATATTGCAATGGAGTTTGGACTGGACAAATATGCCACCCTTACCATCAACAGGGGAAAAATAGTGAAAACTGAAGGAATCAAGATGTCAGGCCTAGCCCAAGGAACTCCAGGAGACCATGCAGATTCAGTTCAGCAATGTTTATTAGCTATGACCTCTAGCAAGAATCTTCCCAGACTGAAACTTAGTTCCCACAGTCAGTGAAAACAGAGCGAATTCCTCAGGGAGCTGCCAGCCTCATCCTCTTATCTCTTCCTCGCTCCTCAGGAGATGAAAGAGGATGTTTCCCTCCCTGAGTGTGGCCTTCATAATTCCATTCCATCGCACAAGATGCCCAATGGAAAAAAACCATCAAGAGTCTGGATGAAGAAAATTGCTACCATCAAGGCAGTTAACATCTGGGCAGTTCCAGTCATTAGATACACAGCTGGAATAGAGGACTGGACTCAAGCAGAACTAGAAGCCCTGGATAGGAATACCAGAAAAATAATGAGCATTGGTGGGTGTGGAATGTTGTAAATATACCAGACAGTTGAAGAAGAAAAAAGGGAATTGGAAGATTATCTGAAGGACAGTGAAGAAGATGCACTGAAGCTAGTATACCATGAAGGCTTACTGAATACTGAAGAGACCAAACTGGCCTACAAGAAGACCAAATGAAGAATAGAAAAGACATGCAAGGCAAAGTATTACATGGCAGTACACAAAAAAACTAGCAGGCGAAGCAGATAACAACAAGACCTGGCAATGGCTAAGAGCAGGAAAGTTGAAGAAAGAGACAGAGAGGCTAATTCTGGATGCACAAGACCAAGTTTTAAGAACAAATGCATACAAAGCCAGAATCAAGAAGACAGCAACAGACAGCAAATGCCACCTCTGTAAAGAAGCTGAAGAAACAGTGGACCACCTCGTTAGCTGCTGCAAGAAGATTGCACAGACTGACTACAAACAACGGCATGACAAAGTAGCAATAATGGTGTATTGGAATATCTGCAAGAAATACCATTTGCCTGCAAGCAAGAACTGGTGGGACCACAAAACAGACAAAGTAATGGAAAATAAAGAAGCTAGAGTGCCTGGGACTTTAGAATTCAAACAGACAAGCATCTGCCACATAACACTCAGACTTAATAACTGTTGATAAGAAAGTCTGGATAGTGGACATTGCAATACCTGGAGACAGCAGAATAGAAGAGAAAGAAGTGGAGAAAATCACAAAATGCAAAGTCCTGGAAATAGAAATAGAATGACTGTGGCAAAAGAAAGCGAAGATAGTACCAATAATTATAGCACCCCTGGGTGCAATCCCAAAACATCTGAAGCACCACTTGAACACCATTGGCATTGACAAAATCACCATCAGTCAGTTGCAAAAGGGAGCTTTACTGGGAACAGCTTCCATCCTGTGACGATACCTTTAACACCATCAAACAGCAACATCTGCCTATCCCAGGTCCTTGGGAAGGAGTCGATAGGTGGATAAAAAAGCCAAATCCAGTCTAAACAACTGGCTGACTGTGTGACCAACAATAATAATAAAACCTCCCTTGATCACAGTGTATGGATGCTGATTACAGAAATTATAGGTTTGGGATGAGCAACAGACAGATCAACAGATTTACTTGCAAGCCATTTTCATATAAAAATGTAGTTCTGTTTTATGATATCAAGATTTGCACAAGTGACCCAGTTCAGTTCTGGGCCAGCAACGTTTAAAAACAAGAGATGAATCCTAGAACAAAATTACTCTTCACCTGGGTGTGTTCACAAGAAATCTTGTCAGGGTGCATAATCCACTTTTGTTTTGCACAAGACATTCTTGTGGCTAAGACTTCTTGATGTGCATCTTTACTTAGTAGCTCACACGTGTCTTGGTTACCTTCTCTGCCAAGAAGTTTTCAAGGTAACATAATAGGATCTGCATTCTCATCCCAAAATTCTCTGTTGAACAGTAACATGCATCGTTCTGACAGCTGGCATTATGCTATTTGTGATGAACTAATCAAAAAAGAGGACAGGTCTTTCAGAAGCCCATGTGTGCAGAAGGCCCAAATGTCCATATTAGGAATTCTATGCCAGAGGTGCAGACCAAGTAAAAGTAGAACAAATTTAACTCCCAAATAACCTAGGGTTGATATAGAGCAATTCTGCAAGGCAGGCTTAAGCTGCTTGTTGCCCATGCTAATACTGGCCGGAAATTATTCTGACTTAAGAAATATCTGTCCACATTTCAAGCATTGGCATTGGCGTTGAGGATGCATTCTATCTGGATGAGGTTTTGAGGTAATTTCCATAGTACTGATTTAAAAACAAAACGAAACAAAAAATCTCTACAAACAGCAAAGAAGAGAAGAGAACAAAATTCCAGAGGAATACAATTTCACTGATGGATTGGTTAACAAACAAACAGCTTCATGTTTCATCAGCTCAACAGCCCAGGACAAAATATACAATTGGAGCAGAGACATGGCCTGCACAGTAGACAGACCACAGAGGTTGGAAAACCACAAGTTTTGATGTAGAGCCAAAAAACACAGCCTTTGTGATGGGTTTGGGACAGGCTGAGGATGAAGTCATGAATTTGTGTCTTCCAGTATCAGTAAATGGGTCCTCCTGTTGCCAAGGCAAGCAGAACGTATGGATGAGCCTATTGAATAGGTTCACTGAATTGCAAGAGGCTTCCAGGGATTTCTGATATTGTGGGCTTTTAAAAGGTATGTTTTCCAGTTATTTAGCATGAATCACATCAATGTCTGATAATCAATTATTTATTAGAAAAATTATACAGCCACACCTTGGTTAGCAACCATTCACAAATACAGCCGTGATAAATGGTCATAAAAAATCCATTTTCCAACCAATGTGTGCATTTAGGACCAAATTTTGTGCAGGCCTGACAACAAAAGCCTTCAGTATGAAACTGATTAAGGTCTGGTCAGTTTCAGGCAGCTTTAATTAAAAGGTCACAGAAGCTGAGCTTGTTAACTTGTGGTTAGCACTTTTTAGGGAAGGGCTGTGCTGTAGAGAAAAGCAGGTCAGGAAGAGATAGCTTGTTTAAGCAATCTCTCCACCCTGTGAGGGGGCAAAAAAAAAAAAAAAGGGTCAGGCACAGGACACTGTATGAGAGAACTTTGTCTGAATGAGATTGCAGCAGCCAGTGATCTTCATATCGTCTTTCTCTCTTTCTTAGTCACATGTTCACTTAGTGACCATTTTGCTTAATGACAAAGTTGCTGGAACAGATTGCGGTCAGTAAACAAGGAAAGGGCATAAAATATTTTTTTCTCTCCAAACAATTTGCTTGTGAATTGAAGGAGTCAGTTTATGTTTGCTGACATTAACATAATAATAATAATAATAATAATTTGAGAATACAGTCATAGATAAAGCTTCTGCTGAAAGCAAGAAAAGAAAAGAGCAGGAAGTGCAAATAATGAAAGAAGGTGCTAAAATGGGAGGAGAATAAGAAATCCGTGCCTCCTCTTGTTACTCAGTGTAACAAGATAAGCTTCCTCTCTTTGTGGAGGCTTTCCACATGAATGAGGACCCAGAAGAATCAAGATCCTCAATCCATCATTTATAGAGAAACACTGTGTGGAAGATATGGAGGGGAACAAGAGAGTGATGCTAGCTCATTGACTAAATTGGACAAGAAGTCCTACATTTACAAATCTAGGAATAAGAACCTCAGGTTGTATGGGATTTACTGCAGAGTCAGTGTGACATGTTATATATAGGCTGCACAACTCCAAATGACCACCAGATGGCAGGTCATTAAAAATGTAACAGACTTTATCTTCCTAGGCTTAATTCACAGTGATTCTCAGGCTTTAATTCACAGTGATGAGACCTGAAGCCATGAAATACAGAGATGTCTGCTAATCGGAAGAAAAACAGTAACAGGTCTAGACAAAATATTAAAGTGTAGAGAAATCACATTGACAACAAACGTATATATTGTCAAATTTATAGTTTTCCAGTTGTAATATATGGATATAAAAGGTAATAATCAGAGAGGCTGAATTAAGAAAAACTGATGTCTTCAAACTGCAGGAGTGAAAAACATTGCTGAGAATACTTGGACTGAAAGAAAAAAAAAATACTACATAAGGTAAAAACCAGACTGCTGACTGGAAGCACTAAGAGTGAAGCTGAAGCTCAGATATGGTGGACACATAATGCAGAAGAACTCAAAGAAGCATTTACTCAAAGACAGGCGGACACAGAGCTTATAAAAGAGTGTATAATATCTGAGTTTTCAGAAATCTTCATTAGGCAAGGTAAAAAGCAATGCGTATTGGCAGGCAGGAGGTAGAGGTTAAGGCTAGTATCAAAAATATGGGGTTTGCAATTCATTATAATCTTAAAATAAAACCCCAGTAGGTAGATCAGAGTATTTAATGTCATATTCTGGTTCCCATTATCTTCCTTTATATTGTTTAATCATCAGGCATTCTTGACAGTATATAAACCTTCAAAGTAACGTTCAGCTTTGAAGTTATCATAGTTTCCATAGCGTAGAAGAACAAAAATTCTTATTTTTGGTAGAATGGCACTGTCCATGTCAGGAAGATTTGATTTTATGAAATATTATTTTCTCTGTTTTTATCTTTTTTACATTAATATTAAACACTTCCTTTTTCTCAGATCCTTTTGGCCTCTTGTTGAAAGGGGTTGAATCCTTAATTGAGAAGGAGATGCTATTGCATCTCCAATTCTTTTTAAGTTTGGAATCTGTGATCTAGGCAGTAGATGAAAATGGAGAATACAAATTAAAAGTGCAAATTAAAAAGTAAATTTAGAAAATATATTCGGAAAAGAAAACTACGTCCCCCCATTTCAGCTGGTCAGATTAGGGGAAATGTCTGAATTTTTTTGTGTAGCGGGAATTTTTCTTGTTTGAAACATTTTGTGAAGGGGAAACAAAGCATTTTAAATGTATTTTCACATACAGTTCACTGACACTGCACAGGACCTCCAAACAATACTATTTCACACATTCAATCACACTTTTGAACTTTGTTTTTAGGAATCTACTTCTGAACCAGGCTGCCTTTTATTTACCATTCAGTACATGCAATACATCCACATACAGGTTTCTGACTATGAACAAAAAGCTGAATTGGTATGATGACAATGGCAGAATTTGCTGGCTCACACCTCTCTTGTGGGTTATCCTATTTCAGAGAATTGCATATAGTTCACGCAGCCATAGTTCACGTCTACAGAGAGCCTTGTTGAATAAACGTGATCAATACAATACAGGTAAGGTGAATTCCTTACATCCTATAGGTCAGGGTTCCTCAACCTTGGCAACTTTAAGATGGGTGGACTTCCACTCCCAGAATTCCCCAGCCAGCCTGGAGTTGAAGTCCACCCGTCTTAAAGTTGCCAAGGTTGAGGAACCCTGCTATAGGTTATGATAAGAAATCAGTTTGATGGGATTGACTAAGAATAATTTATTTGATCAAGGTAACTATTTACACGTATGTGTGCTAGGCCAGATTTATACTGGATGCTGACTACATAGAACAGCCCTCTCTCACATAAGCTTTCTGTGTGCATCTGATCATGTTGAAAAGTACTTTAGATGCGTTCTGGCTTACATGCTGCTAGTGCCTCCACCTTAGTGACCGATCCCTGACTCATTCAAATATCACCAAGTGGTGAGACAGTCAGAAAGCTTTCTTGGTAATTCTGCCTTCTTGCCTTTCTGAATGCTGCTTTACAACTGCTTAGAAAAAGAATGGGGGATTTGCTCCGTACAGTATATATCTGTGGTTCTTTAACTTGATTTACAACATGATCTGATGAGCTGAGCAGGCTTTTTTTAAAGCTAAAATAAAGCTTCGACAGATTGTATGCTAGCAAGCCATTGATGCAGGTCAAACGCTTGGCATCCCATTGATGCAATGTGCAAATCATTACTGGCAAAGCCAGAACTAGCTAGCAAGCAGCCTTCCCACCTTAAATTCTTAACCTTGGAGGCTGACATTGATGCACTCATGACTTTTTCCACATATTCGTCTTGCATAACAATTGTTGCTGTAATATTATGTTTCCTTGACTCCATTGCTGACTTCATCAGTTCACACCCAAATGGAAAACTTTCTACTGAATGGAGGCTTTTGTGTGGCCTGACAGTTCTATAGCCTTTGTAGAAAATAAACATAAGAGCTCGTGATGAATATAGCGAACTCTTAAAATCAAGACACTGGCAATGCCCTGTGATTGCTGTAGACCAACCATCTATTCATTGGTTTGCATGTAAGTGAATGACCTGGAGATATTTCATTCTGGGAAATAATTATCTAATGCTTAGGTTTCCATGTGATTAATTTGTCTGAAGGAAACTCTAAGAGTTTTCTTCCCGCATATAACTCAGGAATCTTAGGTTCCTCTGACTCCAGATGCTACATGTCATGAAGGCAGCAGATCAGCATTTTTTCCACAGACTTCTGAGGTCAATTACGGCATTTATTACTCTAGACCAACCATTTCTGCTTTTAGCAATGGTGGAGGGTGTATAGTTGAAGACGTAATATATTGTTTTAACAACAACAACAACAACAAAACTATGGTTAATGTAGTACAATGAAGCTTGTAACTACCACGGATATATCTGCTGTTTAGGATCAACCTCACCCTGCTGCCTTTCAGATGTGTTAGGACTACAGCTCCCAGAATTCCCCAGCCAGCATAGCCATTGGCTAGGAATTCATGGAGTTGTAATCCCAATATTTTTGAAGGGACTTGATTGGGAAGATTAGAACTGACAGTGCCAGAATTCCAAGTTGTACTGGAATAGAACAGCATACACTTGTGGGTTATCTGTAGTAAATCTGTTCTGTCTTATTTTTATATTAATCTGTGCTGCTTTCTAAAAAGACCATAGTAAAATTCTTGATTGAAAGCATTATCCTAAGAAGCAAAATATGCACAATTACAGTAAGTAAAGAAATATTTATATTTTTATTTTCCTGGTTGTTTTTTTTTTAAACTTTCTCCCTATTTTTCTTCAGTTTTATGTATATGTATATTTTAACTTTAATTTAAAATGGAGTAATTTATATGTTGAAAGGCAGAGTATAAATTAAATAAGTAACTTAATAACATTCTGATTTAAATTTTACTCAAGGAGGTGTGGATCAGCTCAGTTTACATTAGAATTTGCCAGGAGCAGATCTACTCTAAGAACATGAGTTCTTAGCTTAAGCTAGTCAAGCAAAGTAGATAGCAAATATTTTGCCCTTTCTTGATATTTTCACCTTGAATCCATTGCCAACACCTTTGTTCTATCATTTTCTGGAAGCTATGAAATGTTTAGCTGGATTTAAAAGTTTTCTCCTAATCCTTGATTAATTAGTTGATTAATCCCGTTCAATACACGGGGTATTCTTTCTGAATGAACATGCACAGGATTGCAGAGTTAGTTCTGCTTGGAACAGACAGAATAAAACTACTTAATCAGAATTCCTCTTAGGATTCCTGAAGTCTGAAAAATTCTGCTCTTTCTCTTTTTGTGTACTTTTTTCTGAGACAAACTGTTTCCTAATTAAATACTTTTTAAAACTCCATTTACCTTCCCTTTCAAATTGGTTAATAAATAATAAAGCAGAAGTGCACTGAACAAATTTGTAGCAAGACTGAATTTTTAGAGACAGAGATCTCTATGTCACTGTTTACCTAATTATGACATTGATAAATCATTCTGGCCACTGATGTTTTCTGGGTATTTTGTTTTATATTCAAGCACTATTAGGACTATGTTATGAACCGTAGAGAAATAGGGCTCATTAAAATATAAATTATACACAGCTCTATTTCTGGTGTCAGAGCCTGTGAAATTCAGCTTGGAAAAATGGGAGGGTTGCCCTTAAAATATTGGCCTTATTATGGAAAGAAATCCATAAGGAAGGAAATAGGACAAGCATCTTGGGTCCATCCTCTTCAGTTTCAACTTGACAAGTTAGGTCTGGGGCGGGGGGGGGGATGAGAAGCTACATTTGTCTTAATGCAATTACAGGCTCCATGCATTACTCTGCATGTAATGTGGAGAGAGTTGTAGCTCCATCCAATACAAATACAAGTAGTGCTTGCTTAATGACCACTGTTGGGACCAGCAACTCCATCACTAAGCGATGTGGTTGTTAAGTGAAACATCACGTGACTGCAGTGGGCTTATGACCTCATTTCCACTGTGGTTGTCAAGTGAATCACCCATGGTCGTTAAGTGAGACTTCACATGGCTGCGACTTGCGATTTTACTGCTGGCTTCTCCATTGACTCTGCTTGTTGGAAGCCAGCTGTGAAGTGCACAAATGGCAATCATGTGATCTGGGATGCTGCAATGGTCGTAAATGCTTGCAGGTTGTGAAGCACCTAAATGGCAATCACGTGACTGCAGGGATGTTGCGACAATCATAAATGTGAGGACCAGGTATAAAGTTACTTTTTCAGTGCCATAGTAACTTTGAACAGTCACTAAACAGGGCAGTCATTAAGCGAGGTCTACCTGTACATCTTCACTTCAGAATTTAATCAGTGACTGAAAAGTCAAGAAGAATGTCTTCCCTTCACATATTCTTCTCTTGAACACCTGAAGTTTATGTAGTATTTTTATCCAGTTCCCTCCCTCTTGTCTTGCACAGTTGTTTTGATAGTGAAAAACCATCCCTCCATTGTAAGACTGACAACTACATAATGCCAAGATTCCCATTCTGAGGGCCGAAATACAAGTGACATTCAATTGTGCATAGCTGTCCTCCAAAATCGATTCCCTCCCTCCCTCCCTCTCTCCCTCCCTCCCTTCCTGGAATCACAAATGCTACTGTACAACAGTACTGGAACTTTTTTTTCTTGTATGATTTTCACTGGAAACCTTGCATCCTGACTGCATTTTTAAAATTATGGCTCCCCATCTCCAATAAAATAAATTCAGAAGGGGTGGTGGTGTCATAATTTACTGTAGAACTAGAACTGGTACTTGAATTAAAAAGGTTTCAAGGGTAATTTGTGACATTTCATATCCAATCAGTGCAGAAAATTCAGAGTACAGATAAAGGATCTGGTATGGTTTAAAACAGCTTCCTATACACAAATGCTCTCTCCCTTACACACAGACACACATATCTGAACATTCCCTGATAACCTGGAGGGAAGAACAGACTATTCTTCAAACGAATATTTTCTTTTTCCTCTTAGTAATTACACTATCCACAGAATGCTGTGGCCTGAATTGTAACTGTTGTTTCTCGTTTTGACACCACTTTTTTTTTCAGATTTTTTATCCCGCCATCATCATCATCATCATCATCATCATCATCATCATCATCATTTTTATAAATAACTCAAGGCAGCAAACATACCTAATATTCCTTTGTCCTCCTATTTTCCCCACAACAACAGTCCTGTGAGGTGAGTTGGACTAAGAGAGTGACCGGCCCAAAGTCACCCAGCTGGCTTTCATGCCTAAGGCGGGACTAGAGTTCACCGTCTCCTGCTTTCTAGCCTGTTGCCTTCACCACTACTCCAGACTGGCTCTCCTTTTTGGGAGCTACACTAATTATTAGATGGATTCAAGGTGCTGATAGTCCCCTTTCATGCTCTATGTGGTTCAGGACCTGGATATGTTTAGGTCTATCTACCCTTAACGGTATTTGCCTGCCCCACAAGATTTGGAGGAAAGGTTTCCTTTTGAGATCCCAGTCTAAAAAAAGACTTGAGTCTTTTCCTCTGATGCCCCCCTTCTGTGGAGTAGCGTTTCTCCTGAAAACCTATTGGTGTTTAAGAAATCTATTAATACCTGGCTTAACACAATACAATCAAGTGATGGTTTAGTTATTTTGGCGTGATAATTCCTGGATGTAATATGATTTTATTTCTATTACTGTTGCATTATGCTGTTGTATTTTTTTATCCTTTTTATTGAATTGGAGCATACACCACTTAGAGTGATATGAAGTGGCATATAAGCCTGAGTAATAAAAGCACCATTCAAGTTCTGTAACAAAATTATTAATAAAATAATTGGGTTCTAAACTGGTATCACAGGTTCTCTCGTACATTTCTCTTTTGTGAATGTATACATAATATGTTAATTTATTCATTCATGCAATATCACAAACCTTGATCAACTTTTCCAGGGTTGTGATTCCAGGTTGTCATTGTTATTTTAGTCCAGGATTTTGTGTGTAAAAGCAAAATGTTTGTTACTAATACAAATCTACCCAATATAGTTATTTCTGGTAATAATGGGATTTTCTGGTCTGACCAACTGGATATGATATTACAGTTTCCCCCCCAAAAGCTAAATATTAATACAGTATCAACAAGTAGATAACATAATTATATTACTGGCCAACATATGTTGGGACTATAGATTTTAATTAGTTTAAATTTATATATTATTAAATGCATGTTTTACAGGTTAAAACTCCATTGTAAAAATTTGGAAAATGGTGGAATTCATTTCAGTTCCCACTTTGGTTTGGGAGGTCCAAATAAGCTAAATTCAAGATCTCTTTCTTTAGTTTCTGATTTTTCTCTAAAGAAGCTTTAGACTCCTCAGATTCATCCAGTGAATTCTGCTCTGTCCCTTTTTCTGTTGCCAGACTTTGTCTTAGAATACTTCTTTAAACATGATGCCTCCTGTTAATTATTACTGATAATTTCTTTATTGTAAAAAAGTGGTTTGATTTGGTTTATTAAATTGCTGGTATACTCTGCTAATTCAGAAGTATGTTTTATTTTGATTAGAGGCCTATATGACTTAGAGGTCATGTCTGTGGGTTGGTCACTGTAAAATAAAATTGCTAACCCATAGTCCATGGACTGTATGCAGCTCTTCAGCCTTTTTGGGTGGACACCAATGCCCAGTTCCCTAGATTATTCATGTATTAATAGTGTTCATATTCTGTCTTTTCTCTCAGAGCTGTATACTTAATTCTAACTCTAGCAACCCTGTGAAGTAGCTTGGACTGAAAACGAATGACCCAAAGTCACCCAGTGGATGCTGTGATCAAGTGGGGATTTTGAGGTCTGTCTTGAACAGCTTAACCATTACACTACACTGGCTTTCAATTCAATAGCCAACTGTGAATTGATTGACATTTTTTAAACAACTAAGAAGACAAATGGTTTATTAAACCAACCACAACAAGGGGCAAACATTCTGCTTAGTCCCTCTGGATGTTACAGCCCTTCCCCAGGTCTTAAAGGCTAAAAAATATTTTAAATGTGGACTTCTGGTTGCAAAATGTTGTTTGTATCTGCTTAAATAAGCTATTTTTCTAGCCTATATCTAAATTACAGCATTTCCATCTTTTGCTTTAAAATAATTCAGTTGTTCCTCTTTCCTCTCAAAGAAGAAGGAACATGATTCTTTGGGAAGAAATATATGTAGAGGAGAGATCCCTCAAAGCTTTCATCTTGGAATAAACCCTAACAGCCTTTCCCAAGGTGGCATCTTCTCAAAGAGTTGTATTATAGCAATGTTCCACAGCCATCATGACTAACATGTTATAAACTGACACATCTAGATAGCACCACATAAGGAAGGCTGCTTTTCATGGCAGCAATGCCAACTCAATCATCTGGGTACAGTCTCTTTATTCTTACATGATTCATCTTATGGAAATAGTACAAACAAGAAAGCAATACATTAGAATTCTTAACAAGCAAAAAGGGGGGTGGGGTGATGTTTGGAAAATTGCTTCTCTTTTTACAAGTATCATAAAAACACGGTGTCTTACCTTTGGGCTGTTGGAGTGCAGGCATCCATCCAAGCGGTTGACTTGTTCTGCCACATCACAAGGGAGCAGGTCAGAGTATATACCTGAGTATATACCTGATGGAAATTACAAGCTAAAAGGTCTACTATTGGGCTTTATTGACGTAAGAAAGGAGGCACGTTGAAGCCCAGCACATTCTAGCCAATCTGTTATTGATTTCAACATGACAAATGCACCCGCATTTCCTGGCCCTGCATTAAACCAGTCTGGTAAATGTTTAACCTCAGTAAATGCTGAGGTTTGAATGCAATTATGAAATGATTGGAATGTGTGCCTGGCAACATCTTTGCTCTGAGTAAACATTGGTGAACAGGAAGGCAATGGCAGCAAGAAGAATGGCCATTATTGATGATTCTTTCATTTTGCCAGAAAAATGACTCATGAATTTTGAATTTCATTACTCCATCTAAACACCTTTGGCATAGAAACAGTCATTTGTAGACGGGCCAGTTTGCACGCAGCTAAAAGGATAAAACAGTATGCGCCCTTCCAAATATTTATTTTTTAAACAGGTGGAATGTTATCATCCACTAATGAAATTTCTTCTCATCATTCTAATTGATACCTTAATTGAGAGAGTCAACATTCCATTTGTGCTTTTACAAAAATCACTGAAATGTCATTTTAAGTAAAACATTGGCTCTAGTGAGATGAAGTCTCCCCCTTGTGGAGGCTTCTCTATATTATAATTTTTTATAATATAGAGAAACCTATTTTTTGTTTCTGCAGCTGAAAAGCTTGTGATATGGCTGCTGGTCATCCATTCTTGAATCATGTCAAATTCCAAGTCACTGGCAAACCAAAGAAGCATGAACCACATGGATTTCAGAAAAACATCTTTAATACTAAAGCCTGGGGTAAAAACATAATATTGAAAATAATAAGAGTAAATTCCCAGCCAGACTTATCTGAGTTGATCTAGGCAGAGTCTCTTTGAATGGCTTCCTCTCACCTAAACTGGACTCCTTTCCCATTTCCTTCCCACAATCTTTCAAGGTCAGAAGGATGGTGGGTTAATAGTTTTGGTGGTGACTGACTCTGTTCTTAGGCAGCGTGAGACAGCAAGGGCCTCAGTTACTAGCTGGTGTGGGAGGTGGGGATTTCTACCACAGAAATGTAGGGGAAATCCTTATTTCCCCTAAGTTAGCCTGCAGCCTTTGGATACATCATTGCATGGCTAGTGTTGACTAAAAATTCAACAGTTAATCTGGTCAGTTTCTATTTTGTTTCCTCAAGGCTCAGCATATCCAACTCTCTAAGTAGGGTTTAGTTTCCAGTCCCCTGATAATCTTAGTTGCCGTTCTCTGAACTTGTTCCAATTTTTCTGGTTCCTTCTTAATGAATGGTGTCTGACACTGGACAATGTATATAAGGAGTGGTCAAAACAATGCAGGATAGATTGGAACAATTAAATTCCATGATTTGGAAGTTACACTTTTGTTGATGCAGCCTAAAATTGCATTTGCCTTTTTTGCAGCATATCATACTGCTGGCTCATACTCAACTTGCAATAAACTATTCTTCCAGTGAGAGTCAGTTTGGTGTAGTGGTTAAAGACACTGGACTTGAAGCTGGGAGACTGAGTTCTAGTCCCATCTTAGGCATGAAGCCAGCTGGGTGACCTTGGGCCAGTCATTCTCTCTCAGTTCTAGGAAGGAGGCAATGGCAAACCATTTCTGAAATCTTGCCAAGAAAACTGCAGGGACTTGTCCAGGCAGTCACCAGAAGTCAAGAGTGACTTGAAGGCACCCCAAATATTCCAGTATATTTTCATAAGCACTATTACCAAACCTGGTATATCCTATCCTATATACTTTGCTTCCTAAGAACTAATACCCTGTACCAGAATGATTGAACTCTACAGTACCTGTCTTGGAAAGCAATTAGTTTGTTATTCTAGGAAAATGAATGCTGTGGCTTACTTCACTTCTGCAATTTTTGTTTGCTTTCTAAAAAAGACTTCTGCTACTGCAACCATTTCAGATAAGAATGTTTTTATTGATTGATTTGCTAGATTGATATCCTGCCTTTCCTCCAAGAGCCCTAGGTGGCTCTCAGGGGGATCTTCCTTCATTTTATTCCCACAACAGCAATTCTGTGAAGTCGGTTAGGTTGAGATGGAGTGACAAAGTCACCCAGTGGGTTTCCATGGTGACTCGTGGACTTGAACCTAGGTCTTCCCAGTCCTGGTCCAACACCTGAGACACCACACAATAGCATCCTTTGTGCTAAGTCTTCTTAGATTTTCTTTGTTGCAGCTGAAGAAAACTTTGGCAATTATATGGGAATGAAAGAGTGTTTGTCCACATTACAACAAAAAGGGAGATGATATTGTTTTGGTTAATTGTATATCAAACCATTTATATACAGCAGCACATCATCTTGTTTCCAGCTTTTTATGAAACTGTCGCCTAGAAGGTGGAGAAGGGCTCTCTCAAGAAATATATTTATGTTTGTATTTATTTGTTATATTTATATCCTGCCTTTTCAGTAGGAGGCCAAGGTGCCATACATAACACTCTCTCCTCAATTTTCCCCCAACAACAATTCTGTGAAGTTGTCTGGACAGAGAGTGATTGGCCCCCAAATCATCCAAGGAGTTTCCATGGCTGAAGGTGGACCTGAACCTGGGTTCCCCTAGTCCTAGTCCAACATTTTAATTACTATATCACATTGGCTAATGCTTATTGTTTTTCATGGACACCTTATTCATTACCTTCTCCCCTTCCAAAATATAATTATTTATACTGAATTATATGGATTCTCAAGGGAAGTTACTGTTGGCAAGTCTTTTCTTATTCAGCTTACCACGCTAATGTTTCAGATGAGAATTCGGAAATGTCTTCTGTTAAATTTGCTGGAAGATACATAACCAGTCTACTTCTGATTATCACTTTGAGTTCAAGATGATCTAGGAATTTCATGTGACCATCTGGTTGCAATTGTATGGGATAATAATGAATTCTTCTATTCT
Organism: Liasis olivaceus; assembly: GCA_030867105.1. NCBI lineage: Eukaryota > Metazoa > Chordata > Lepidosauria > Squamata > Pythonidae > Liasis > Liasis olivaceus. The sequence goes on along the minus strand of CM061350.1, from coordinate 122,178,209 downwards.
CTGTTACATTCAGAAGTGGATCTGTTTGACACCTGATTATACCATGGCCATAAACCAATAACCAGATACACAGATCACAGAATTCCAGGTTCAGAGCCTGGCATTTTCCCACTTGCTTTATGGGTATTAGCCCTACACTCTGGAATATGAGTTATATCTGCCAAGCAGGGAATCAAGTCTAATGCTTATTGGGATAATTTTAGAATGAAAAAAAAAAAAAAATCCCCTACTACTAACAAGGTGGCATGCACAGAAGTATAATATGCATTTAAGTTCCAGAAAGCAATCAATTAAAACAGCAGTATGATTTAATTCCAGGCCATTTTTAATAGCCATAATAATCATGCCATTAAAAATCAGCAGGAGCTTTCTAAAACATCATCAAAGCACCATAAAATCTTAGGAAATGGCCACCTAAAATAAATGGGTCTTGAAAATCAATTTAACAACCTAAATTGATGATGCTGGGTGTACAGTAGATGAAATGGAATTCCGGAGACGTGTTCTTTCTCTCTGTAGCAAGGAAAATGAAAGGGGGGGGGGGGGGAGAGCTAGTTTGAATGTGGACAGGAAAAAAAAAAGTTTTGAGCTATTGCAAACCTTAGACACATCAGCAAGGCTTGTGTGAATTTCTCCTGAGAGTGGAATGTCAAAGAACTTCTGAAATGAACCCCTGAATGGAATGGTGCTAACTTGTCCACTATTTGATTTTTGCAGCAATAACAAATCTTCATATTTTGAATGAGATGAATAGAATAGCTGCCTGCGGAATCTTTCTATTAATAGAATGAGCCTGATTAAATTAGAACTGGTAGCAGATTGTTGACAGAGATGGCTGCATGAGGGCTACCATGGAAACAGAGAGGTCAGTATTGCATTAACAGCTGAAGGAAGCTTTTCAGCTACTTTAGGAACTAGAGCTGTGAAGAACTAAAGAAAACCAGATTTGCCAAGCTGTTGCTATCTGTAAAGGCAATTGCCAATATCTCCGGTATTAATTAGTAAAAAGCAGTTGCCTAACTCTTTTTCTTTTAATCAATCCATCAGTTAACTCATTGGATGAAATGCTGGGAACTCACGTTTGCTCATTTGAAAGATTTCAGAACTGACTTTTAGTTAAAATGATTTGTGCACACTACATTATCCTTATCGTTTATTGATTTTATTCAACACATTTATATGGCCTCCCATCTCACTGAATGTGACTCTGGGTGGCATATAACCAACAATTAAAACAATGTCAAGACTATTAAAACACTTAAAAAAAATTAAAATAAGCTTGTGGGAGAACATCCATCTAAATACCATGCAACTGTCACGCAGGATCCCCATGGGATTCCCAAGGTTCCTGGAGGAACCATGTTTTCAGGACCTTCCAAAAGACTAACAGGGATGGAGCTAACCTCACCTTGGGGCAAATGATGTTCCAGAGGGTGGCAGCCATAGCAGAAAAGACGTGTCATCTGGGTCACATCATCATTGCCATCATCTTCATTATCCTTTTTTAAAAATAATAATTTTATTAAAGATTACATTACACAGATAAAACTAATACAGTCTACATAGGATAAAAATATATAAAAAGAAAAACAGTTTTTAAAAAAATGAAGTGCAGAAAAAGAAGAAAAAAGAAAAGAAAAAAGAAGAAACCTCCTCCTTCATCTCCAGCAAGTATAATCAACATTAACAGCTTATCACCATCTCTCAAAATAAAACCAACCATCTCTTCATCCCATATCTCACCTCACTGCCATCATCTTCATTATCCTGACCATAATATTAAGCATACAATAACTCAGGTTACCCATAAAAAATCAGGTTAGGAGAACTGTAATTGAAACACGTTTCAGCAGGTGGCAGCACCTGGATGATTTAGTCTAGCTCAGAACCTAAGGAGGGTCAAACCTGGTTAATGCTTGGATGGGAGATCACCAAGGTTGTAGACTAAACTAGAAATATTGATAAAGATAATATACGAAAATAAAGCAATAACAAACCACTTATATACTGTCTCCAAGAAGCTTGCATGGTTCTGCCTCTGCACCCATCAGGAGTTGAACTTGGCTTGAAGGTGTTGTTACCTTTAATTAAAATGAATTTAAATTCTTCATCCCTGGTGCCAGGCAATCCTTTCTTGGGAAGGAGTGCCCATGTGGTTTGATGAACTGTGCTAGGCTGGGAGGGCTGAAGCCAAGGCTAAAATCTTTCTTCAGTCATGAAGCTAGCTAGATGATTTTGATCCAATGCGCACCTCTCAGTCTTATTGATATTATATGGATGTGGCCATAAAAAAAAGAGGGAAGGACTGATATCTTGGCTTGATCTCCTTCAAGGGACAATGGGGTATGGTAGTGGACAAAAACATCTGTGCTCATCACCTATCTAATATAGGAAGGCAAAGGAGGCCTTCAAATGACAATTATACTGGTTGTCTGGCTCATATGGTCAGTGGTAATGAAGTCCCTTGCTGTTTCAAGCTTCATAAACAAGCTTAAAGAAACACATGTCTGGGCCTCTGTCTCAGGATGATCAAGTTTAGTTCCATAGAACTGGTGAATGGCTGGATAAGTTGACAAGGTAAAAGGGGACAGTTAGTACAGGAGACTGCCTACTTTAGATGTTGGGTCTAACTGAAGGTGGGAAGAGCAACACAGCCCTGGGGACAGGGCTAAATGTATGGCTCCAGTTCACCACTTATGGCTCATGTAAGTGCTTTGCAATTAGGGAGTTTTCAAATCAAATGAACAAATAGGAACAATGTGACATTTTATGAACACAGATTGTTATAAATTTGTTCCTATTTTAATCTATGGAACTTTGGAAAGTAACAACTTGCTTGACCAATGAAAATCTTAATGTGTGTTCAGTCTCTTTCTCAAGGAAGTTGGTATAGTTACCAGAAGTTGAAAGTACCCACATTATAGGGTGTAATGATATATGTTCCTCACAATATGTTAAGTTCCTTTTTGCTCCAGGTCAGAGTTGTGTCCAACTTGATCTTCATTAACACGGTTCACTTCTTGTGTCATTGCCTCCACTCCTCATAAATGCACCTATTATTCTGCCATGCAGCAAGGCTGAATTTTCACTCAAGGAACGTGGAGGAATTTATTTGTCTCTCCATACGCTTGCTTTCACCATGCAGCAGACCAATTAAAAGTCTTCCTCAGTTTCTGCCCAGAGGGAAGGCATGCTGGACTAATCAGATCTGAATTCTGAACACACACAACTTCTTGCACAGATAGTGGGTATGTTCCCATGTTGTGGAAACAGCTGCATGAGAAAAATTTTTTGGTGGCATTTGTATTAAGGAGATCGTAACTAATCCTCTGTTGGTAGCATGTTGATTAGCTCCTTCATATCAACATCTCATCTCACAAAATCATGGTTGCAAACCTTGACAGCCATCTGTATAGATGGGGAAGATGTCAGTGCACCACCAAAGAAGTTTGGACAGATTTTCCTGCTTGGTGCAACCAATGGCTTCACTAAACAGGTAATGCTTGCCCTTAATACTGAGAGATGATGATGATGATGATGATGATGATAGGCGCTTTGGGTGCAATTCCAAGACTTCTGGAGCACCACTTGAACACCACCGGCATTGACAAAATCACCAGTCAATTGCAAAAGGCAGCTTTACTTGGAACAGCTTATATCCTGCAACAATACCTTTAATACCATCAAACCAGCAAAGAACAACATCTGCCTATCCCAGGTCCTTGGGAAGGACTTGATAAGTGGATAAAAATGCCAAATCCAATCTAAACAACTGGCTGACTGCGACCAACAATAATTTATTAAATGTATATGTTGCCCAACTCTCAGCGAGTCTGGGCAGTTTACAGTTGGTAATTGTGGTAAGTTGTGATAAGGTCTTTAAATGCTTTCAGTATCATACATACTTCTCTCTGCCTCTCCGTATGGTTACCATGAGAACATTATTACAACAGAATTTGGTGGCATTTGTATTAAGGAGATCATAACTAATCCTCTATTGGTAGCATTTGATTAGTATTAATAACTGGTCCTCTTTTGGTAGCATATAAAAGAGTTACACTTCAAGGAGACTTTCAATACTGCCATGCAGATCTTTTGAGCAAAAGACCTCCTTTGGTGTGTATGTACTTCTAATAGAACACAGGCTTCAGTTTTTCCGGACCTAAAGCTCATAGCATATGTATGGGGAATCTCTTCTTAAATGTTGACTCTAAATATAGTTGGTGGAATGCTGCTGTTACAATCCCCCACCCCTTGGGTCAGGCAGTTAAAAACTGAAGATACATACAGTATGTTGAGCAACTATTAGTTATGCCAATTTCTCCTCCTCTTGCAAGAGGCTTTTACAGCTCTAGAGCCGGACTGGGGAATCTATGGATCTTCACATGAATCTCCCAGCAGCCCCAGCCAGTGTAATGAATGGTAAGAGATGCTGGAGTTGTAGTTCATAGAATCGTGGAGTTGGAAGTGACCTAAGAGGTCATCAAGTCCAACTCCATGCACACTGCAGGATTCATTAGACCATCCCTAATAGATAGATCAGCGGATGCATGTTCACCATACCTGCTACAGGTTACAGTCGAATCAAAGGCAGGGCAACTGAGGGAATCAGTAGTGCTAGGAAATCAACGTTGTACTTGTAGCATTGCAATAGTTACTTTTGAGCAATCCCCATTACCTGAAATACGTAAAGTATTTCAGGGAAGTATTAATTAATCTGAAATTTTAGTATTAGATCGGCAAGAAATAGAGCATGTAAAAAAACCAGATGCTCCACATTTCAGTATGCTTTCTTGCTTTTTACCTGGGTTGTAGTGATAAGGAACAATGATGTGGACAGGCTCCCTTGTTTCCCAAAAAAGGAAACCTTAAAAATCTTGGAAGGTTTTGAGATGAAATCAAATTAGTTAAATGGAACTTGAAGATGCAACTGCTTTAGTAAAAGAGCAATAAATCCTTCAGAATTATACACCATTAAGGAAGAGTCACTGAATGGGACCGAACCAACATAATAAATCTCATGCAGTTTACTATAGGCCAGCAAAGAATTTCCAGTTGAGATTCATTAGTTTCAGCAGTTACAGTGCCTTAGTCAACTTGCCCAAGGTCCTAGTTGACTTAAAAAGGCAATTTTCTCCACTATAAATTAATTGGGAAGGGGGGATTAGCTGCCTGTATGCCTAGACTTTGTGCAAAAGTGTTTTAAGATGCAAACAGAATGCTCTCTCCTTATTGTTAATAGCGCTACCTGGCATTCTTATCTCAGTACAAGTGCTACTATCATAGTAAGATCAAAGAACTTATCACATGCAAAAGAGCTCCATTTCTACACTGGTAGTGTGCTTTGATTTCATAATACCCCAGCAGCATTACAAGATGAATTAGAGGTTGTCTTAGTAGTTGCATGCAGTGAACACAGGCTCAAATGAAGTGTTACATTATGCATGTAAAACACAGCTGACTTTTTTTACTTCGTTTTCTTAGAAACATGTACAGTAATCTCCGAATCTAGATTCAGATAATGATGCTGTTTAGGAAGAGATGGGCAAGCTTTTGGCAGCTAGAGACTGCACAATGTCTTCTCAGTTGCCAGACTCTAAAGTGGACAAGTTGCTGATACAAAACAGTAATGGATGGGGTTTTCTGTCTTATTTTTCTTGGGTTCTCTAAGGATATTTTTAGACTATTTTAGAGCTCACACTACAGTTGTTGCATGTCTTCATCTCAAATTTATACCACCAGTGTTCTGAAATTGTGGTCCAAATTGGTCCTGCAAGAGATAAATATGGACTTTGGGAGCACAGTTTGTTTACTCCTTGGTTAAACTTTCTGTCCACCCCCCCGCCCTCCGAATTCTTCCCCACATGTGACTTAAAAGGGAAACAGGAGAAAAGACCTTCATTCCTCTGTAGGCCATTCAAAGGACAATCTTCAGTTTGAGGCCTGGGCGGCCACCAACCTTTTATGGAGAGTTCCTTCACACCTGAAGTGAGTGGTGATGCCTAGTTTTCTGCCATTCTGAGTGAGAAAAACATGAAAGCTATAATACAAATCATAAAATATCCTTCCAAGTGTTACAAATAAAGAATAACATTTTTGCTGGCCGTTCCCACTTCATGTAATTTCTTTGCCCACCAAACTTGTTCAGTGATGCTTGGTGGCTACCAAAAGTTTGTCCACTTTGCTGTCTTTCGAGAACTGTTGTCCACGTTTAATGAAAAGGAGAAGCAGAGCTCCTGAATTCATCCATTAGCGGTAAGAAGCATGTTAACCTGGACCAAACAGACTCTTCAGTTGGCAAGATGAAATTCATTTCATTTCTATTACGTATTCAGGTTGTTACTGTTTCCAAAGCTGAGTCTCAATACAAAATCAGCATGTGAACATTTTATGTACTGTATTCTGTATCCTCTTTTGGTGATATGCAAGCAAGCAACCTTTTCACTCCAAAGTGAAAGGACAAAATGTACTTTGATCAGAGTTTATGATTTATTTATTTATTTAAAAGACTTTGCGTGATGTAGCATAATCCTGGGTGGCTCACAACTGGAATAAAAGCATAAAAACATAAGCATAAATCCCAACAAAAACAGAACATCCCTGGCACCCCAAACGTAGCATACATGCACAGATGTATCAACTGTAGAGCTTCCCTGGGTTCCAGCCTCACATCACCCCAAGGCTTGTGAGAAAAGCCACCTCTTTACAGCTTTTTGGAAGGTCAGAAAAGGGGCCTTTCAGATCTCAGGGGGAAACGGGTTCCAAAGGGCAGGGGCTGCTACCAAGAAGGCCTACCACCTAAGTTCTACTAGATAGCAACATTTGAGGGATGGAACATGGAGCAAGCCCACCCTGTCAGATCTAGTGGAGTGGGCAGGTATCTTCAGGCAGAGGAGGTCCACAAGTATCCTGGTCCTGTAGCATTTAGAATAGAATAGACTCTAATCTATTATCCTTTCCTCTGAAAGTCTTATTTTTGCTATAGGGCACAGAAAAATCTTCTTGCATCAATCAAGAAGATCATTGCATTCAAATGATCTTTACAATTTACGATGATTTTATTGCCTTTAGGCAGAAGCCTTTGCAATACAAGAATATAGGCAAAAATGTACAGGCATTTCCATTTAATTACTCTAAAACCAATAAAGCTGGATTTTGAAGCATAAACTGTGACACATTCCTCCTTGTAGCAAATATCTGCAGTCCCAGAGAGCAAAGATGCTTATAATGTTCTGGCTCCTAAAGTGAATTCTGCAATCTAGTCAGTAATAAAAGCACTCTTATCCATTAAAAGTTTTGTCACTAAGACAGGATCTGTGGAGCTGTTCCATTTTCTGAATCAGGTGTGACAAAAAGTTCCTTCTTGGATTGATGTATAATTGGCAGGAGAGTAAATAATGCAAAATATTTTCATCCACTGCACTGCAACAGATACTTCATCTTCCCTTGGCTAATTATGAATGTATCTCCCAGCTACGGCAGCTGTACAGTGAACTGAAATATCAATCTGGTAAAAGCTCTCCTCAATGAAGGCATTAGATTTTGCAGAGAAAATGGTTTCTCATCATTCTGAATTTATTACACTAATTGGGAAAATGGGACTGTTTAATGTTTTAAGCATTAAAATATTTTTAAAGCTTTGTTACATATACAAGAAAATACTGATTAAAATTTACGAAGAACTCGCATTAAAATCATCTTAAAAGCAGAAGGCCTTGGAGTTGCCACTCAGAGCCATGCTGATACCAGCAACATCAGAAGAAAGGCTTTAGGAGCAGTGCTTCAGAGACTACATCCAAGCAGATTCCATAAACACAGCGCCAGTGTTACTTGCCATCCTAAGCTAAGCTAAAATTAATCTAAATATTTTGAGCGTTGCCCAAATCTCAGAAGAGCTGCATTATGCGATTGCAAGCAAGGGTGCTGAATTCTCACTGGCAACTGCTGCTGTATAATGCAAGATCTTAAAAGACTGCAGTGTTCATGCTAATTTTTGGGATAAGGTCACTGAAATAGGAATGGACAAAGATGACTTCAAGTGCTTTTTGGAGGTGAAGTACTTGGGCCATCACATAATTGTGACATCAGCCAGTGACATCTGACATTGTCTTCCTCTGCCATAACCACAGAAGATATCTCGGTGAACCTAACGATCTGAATCTTTTTATCAATTCAGTGTTGCTCCATTCTTCATTGTATTCTGTATGCTCTTGTCCGTAATCCATATTTGTTTTGTGAGGGACTCTCCAAAGCATAGTCTTTCTGTCTCTGTCTCTGTCTCTGTCTCTGTCTCTGTCTCTGTCTCTGTCTCTGTCTCTGTCTCTGTCTCTCTCTCTGTCTCTGTCTCTGTCTCTGTCTCTGTCTCTGTCTCTCTCTCTGTCTCTCTGTCTGTCTATCTATCTATCTATCTATCTACCTGTCTGTCTGTCTGTCTGTCTGTCTGTCTGTCTGTCTATCTATCTATCTATCTATCTATCTATCTATCTATCTATCTATCTATCACACATTTAACAAATGAAGAACATATGATTACACTGGTTGCATTCTCAGTTTTTGTATTCCAATCATGAAAGCAAGATTTAATTGATTATTCTCTGCATCCCCGTTACATGAAATGGCAACTCTTTTTAATCTGAGTCACAAAGAACAATGACTGCTGTCTGAGAACCCGAGGAAGGGGCAAAGGAGAGGAGAAGCCAGACTGCAGAGTAGCTAAAATCTTTTTTTTATGAGTTTGAGTTTGATCTAGGGCTTACTGCAATGGCACCATTGGTACAGGGGAAGCCTTTAATATCACACTGAATTTCTGTGGATATATCTCTGCTACTTATATAGAGGGCCAGGATTTAGAAAAACACTCATTTATTTCTAAGGCCAGATGGTGGTGGTATAGAATGCACTTGATCGCTTGAAAAAATGTCTGTTTGATAGAGATAAAAATAGGTTTTAAATAGATGGGCTGGGTGGGTGGGAGAAACAGACATTCACATTCACAGCATTCTTTGCTTGTTACCACTGTGCTTAAAATATTGCCTTTTTATCTTCATGAAAAGGAAAAAAGGACAGGATAGGTCAGGTAGTTATGACATATCCAGTCTGGAAGTAATCTAGGACCGTGACTGCAGTTCCATATGCATATTTATTTGGAGGCAAATTCCAAGGAATACAAGGGAAAATTGAACTCTGAGAAAGCACCAGGGCTAGCTTAAAATGTTTTACTGATTGAGGTGAAGTTGAAAAACCCAGCTGTCCCCTGACACTGCATAGACAGAATTTGACTGGATTGGCAGTTGAGTCTTACTTCAGTCGAGAGGATGGGGCAGAACTCTCATTGCACCTGACAGCAACAGGCCAAGTTAGGGGACACTATATGTGTAGTTTTGGCTTTCAACATCTGTTACTTATTCACCATTTAATCAAGGGACTTTCCCAATGGTACAGTCTGTAATATCTTTAGAGAAGATGACTGGGCCAAACAGAGTTTGGCAAGGAAGCCTTCCTATGGCCAATTCAGGAAGGTGAGACTGACAACAGATCTGTGAACATTTGCTGCTTGAGATGGCTGTACGCCTTATTGTGTGGCTGTTTGGGTAATTACCCAGAGAATTGCATTGCATGCGTTTGATCTGTGAGCTGGGAAGTTCTGGGCTAGACTAAATTATTCTTCATTATATGCTAAAGTATTGTAAGCAAGCTTTAAGGATTTGCTAAAAAAAAAAACCCAAAACAATTGCAGAGCATGATGAATGCGCTGTGTTTCCAAAATCAATAAAATACATTTTCCTATTATTTTCTTTAAGATGGGACTGGGGGACTGATGATCCTCAAATGTTGTTGGTTGCTGAATACAATTCTTAGCAGTTGTAGCTGTAGCAAAAACTCTGAAGAGCCAAGTTTATGATGACAATCTTCTAAGAAAGTTCTTTGTTTCAATCTTACGTCAGCCTCTAGGGTCTCTTAACCAGGTTATTGTTTCCCAATGTCCTGGTCCATCTTCAAGATGGCCAGCCCAAGTGTGCGAATGTAGATAAATGCAGCCATAGAATGTCAGATTGGGGAAAGATAGTACTTATGAATTGTACTTTCAGAATCCTGAGATGCTGTATCAATGCTAAATATTTTATTGTACAACTCAAGGTGGCATACACAATGCTCTCTCTTCCTATTTTCCCTGTGAGATGGGTTTAGCTATGAGAGGATGACTGGCCCATAATCACCCGGCCAATTTCTGTACCTAAAGGAGAACTAGAACTCATAGTCTCCCAGTTTCTAGTCCAGCACCTTAACCACTGCACCAGAATGGGTCTCATATAATTATTTTCTCTTTCACTTCTTGTCCTGGGGATTAGGATGATTTCCCCTATTGGAGTAATCTTCCACAGTATTGGGGGTAGGGTTGATGACTGGGAGAGTTGTAGATCTTTTCTTGATACCCTATGACAAAGTTCTAATCCACTCCTTTTTTACATCTTCTTGCATCAGGGCTCTAGCAGGTGTGAGGTAGAACTTTCTATCAAGTCTAAGTGAGAATATTAGAGGTTGGGTCACTTTCTCCAAAAGTGGCTTCCTCATTGCCCTCAGAAGTGATGATTCAACAAGTGTTAGGAACCTGCAATGTCACTGCATGAGCCATAGTAAATTTTTACTTTCTTAAATTCAGTTGCAGTGCAATTTTGATGTATCTAATTTTTTCTGGATTATTTATCATATGCATATCACTCCCCACTATAAGTATAACCCTCTTGGCTGTTAATAGGCTGTGACTGAGATCCATTGAAGGTGATGAATTGAACAATCTGATGAATTGAATGAGCTGTTTCAACAGGCAAAAGAGATTCACTGCCATTAACAGATAATTTAACATTGTCACACAAAATGCTATAGAGATAACACTTGATTCAGTTCTAATTCTCACTGAGGTGGCAGATGAATATGCAGACTTTCAATAAGGGGAAGTTATATTATACATATGTTTAAGTGTATGCTCATGGAGAAAACTACTCACAGCAATGGCTTGTTGACTTGTGTACTCTGTTCACATTTAAATTACAAAGGAGTAAAGAAGACGACAACGTTAGAGCACTATGGTTAAAGTTTTCTTTTTAAATTTTGCTATAATTATTAAGTTCAAAGTTACTTTATTAATACTATGAAATGTATGTATGTCCTATGTATACCTTTCATCAACTAAACACAATAAAATTTACTTTTAAAGAGTTCATACCATGGGCACCAAGGTGGTAATTCTAGATAGGAGAAGAAGACAGCCTTTTGAGAATTGGGAAATGCACTTGGATGAGGCCAAGAGCTGCATGCTGGAATGGGGGGGGGGGGGGGCAGGGGTTGGATTGGAAATATTGTGGGGCAATAAAAGTGGGTGGGGTCCTGTCATAGTCCAAGCTTTTTTCCTCTGGCTTTGTGAGAATATGTTGGGCTTTTCTTTATATATATATATATACACATCATACTTATAACGGTAAGTCATCCATGCAATGTTATTTCACACACTGTGATAAAGGATATTTACAAAGCATTGATAACCTGTTTGTAGGAGAACTGCTGGTCAACTAGCAGGATTATGTGGAGTTAGCAGATATAGCACTCAAAAAGTGGAAGAGATTTCAGTAATTGAGGAAAGTGAAATGGGGGTTGTGGGTAGAGATCCTGGGTTTGTTCATATGGATTTTTATTAATGCCAGGCTCAAGTGTTTTGGACAGAATGGATGAAAAGTCCTTCCAGATGTCTCCGAGTTGAGGGAGAAGGTCGTGTACTTTGAATTCAGCTATATTAAAAGGAATTTTTAGAGACTGATATAGTAGAGGTTGAAGTTGATTAGGCCGGAGGCAAGATTTTTCTCAGAAACCCTGAATATTTTGTGTCTGATTCAAATATGTGACAGCTGAAATATCTCACATACAATGCATCCTTTTTACATAGTAGTGACCAGAATGGGGATCAGAAACAAAATGGCTACCTGAGTCAATAGAAAACAATGTTGAAATAAATTGCCTTATCCTGATATCTGAGTTCAGTAATAAAGTCAGTGGGTGGTGCTATTTTTAAAAGAATGCTACTCCTGTTTTTTAAACACATACCTCCTGCTTTTTCAAAAGAGTGATAAACCCATGTTTACAAGGAGCTCACAACACATAACAAATGCTTCAGAAAGTAATGGTCAGGTGTTGTGTGGGTTGATGGCACTTTGGAAGCCATGTATCTGGGGTCCATGGACATAGAGGGAAGATCCCAGCGACTGGTGTGGAAGGGAGGAATGCTTGCAGCAGTTTAAACTGAACAGTTTTAGCTGGGCAGATCCCAGCCCTTGATCCCTAGCATCATCCATGAAGTGTTGCAGATAATGCCCACAGCAAGACTCGTGTATAGACTGTTGTGAGGGTATAGACTGTTGTGAGGGACAAGAAGCAGAACCAAAATGCTTGAACAGCTACCCAGCTATAGACATACACATATAGATGGATAAAAAAAGAGACCAAGGAAGGAATACCAGAACTAATCATATATGGAGGAGTGTGGTAGAGAACCAATGGGAGGTATGGGCCAAAATAAGAGAGATGATGTCACATCCTAAAGATTTGAAGGGGAGATGCACTCAGAAAAGAAGAAGACCCTTGGTTTCTCAGGGAAGAGATTCCTTATAGGTTCTCTTCTTCTTCAACTTCCTTTCTCCATTTAGACATCAATGAACCACCAAGATTCAGTAATGGTTGGTGAGAATCAGACCACATACTTATCCTCAGAGCCTCCCATGAAGATTTCTAAGAATTTTTTTCTCATCCCTGTTTTCTTTTCTGTTCTTTCCCATCCTTTCTCTCCTTTCCCACCTCCTTTCCTCAGATTAAGAGGGGGGATATTGTAATCAAATGCCACTTTTAAATGCTTAACTTGGTAATTTTTTATTCAAATAGGTAAAGAAACTAAAGAGCTTAATCTGCTCTCTTTTTAAAACCTTATTCATAGTGCCTAGTCAAAAAATAAAAAAGTGGTATAATCTGGATGTGCAAGAATGAAATGTATGTGTGTATATTTGGTAGCAGTGATAAATACAGAGGGCATAAAACTGGTGGTCTCTGTTCAGAGGGCAGAAACTCACCAGTCCGTCTGTAATTAGAGGTTACTTAGAGGGCAGACAATGGATAGTCCCCAGCATGGCAGAAGAGTTTCAATCCCTTAGGAAGTGGTGTGAGTGATGAAAGATGAAAGTGCACAAGTTATGCCCTGAGCCAAAATTAGACACAACCGTGTCAGAACAGGAGGGACAAATCTGTAACAGCTAAAGATGAACTTAAGCTTCCTCCTCAGTGGGCTGGGGATGCGATGAAGGAATGTCATGCGGACACATTCTTTAAGACCACTTTGGCAGGGCGTCTTCATGCTTCTGTTATGTGGATGATCCCCTTTTTCTAGTAAAGAGGACTTCAGGATTGGCTTACTTAAAAAGCTTCCTAGGGCTCTTAATTATGCCCATGGAAAGGCCTTCTGTTACTCTTTATTTAAAAATAAAATGTAGAATCTGCCAATCTGGATTGCAGCATGTTGTCAGATTGGTGGTGGATTTAATTCTTCCCTCTGCAGATGTTTCCCTATAGAGATCCCCTGTCTATGTTTCAAATGGTGTGACTAATTTTTTTAAAAAAGGTAAAGAGACAAAAAAAATAACAGGAGTGTTTCTGTGTTCATCTAATTACCAAATCAGCCTCTTTCCTGAAAGATGAATGGGAAATAAATGTATAAAATAAAAATAGGCTTCTTTTAGGCTTACCATTTTTTTAAAAGGTAAAAACTCCTTTAAGTTGAGCTCTACTCTGGGAGATGACATGGTGACAGATCTTGGCAGCAATAGAGAGGTGGCTAGCCACTGCATTCTTCTGGGACTTCTTTTGACTTCCCAATAGTCTCTCCCACAAGTATTAAGGAGGGTCTTGCTTACACGTTTGCAATCAGCCAAGGTCAGCCAAGTTCTGCAAATCAATCAAGCTTTCCATGTCCTGAAAACAGCCCTCACCCTGAAATCTTTGCTCCTTGATCCCCTCCTGTTTTAGTGTAGCCCCTGCTTTTCCCTGCTGCAACTCCATAGACGTCTCAAATTTTCCAACCTTCCAAGAACGGCTAGGAAAGGTCTCCCCGCTGCCTCTCTTGAAGTGGGTAAATATGCATTACATACGCAAAATGATTTGTATTGTTCCACTTGGTCAGAGCAGCACCTGTGATGCTTGGTTGGCTTGGAAAACAGTCCCATCCTCTCTAATACAAGAATCAATTTTCTGAGTCTTTTCTTAGATAAAGCACAATTCAATCCCCTTCTTCCCCCTGCAGATGTGATTTATTTGTTCATTTTAAAATGCACTTTTTCCTAATCTCCCAAGGCAACATTGGCTGAAACAGTGACTCCAAAGCCATAAGAAGAAACAGAAGTAAATCAACAATGGCCTTGGATAAAATACTTGCTAAATGGTGTGAGCTGGTGGCAGTGAGCGAAGGAAAGAGGATTAAAAAAAAAAAAAGGAAAGGAAAATGAACCCATACCATGAGACCTAAAATAGTAAGTAGAGAAAAAGGCACACTGTGCATAAGAATCCTGGCAAGAATTTAGCTGTCAATTTCTGGCCACTGAACTGAGCCCAAATAACTCTCACTGGCATCACCCTTGGTGTTCCCTTTCTCCAAAGTCAGTGTGATATTTAATTAGCTTTCCGTGTTTCCATTCAAAACAGATGAAAAATATTTTAATACATTTGGCACAGTGTGCTCCCGATTTGTACTGCTGCTTCACTTGAAGTACAGCTGTGGAGGACAGGAGTGGCCAATAGATTATTTAATATATTAAGAATTAATAGTTGCCACAGAAGAGGGCTTAGTTTCTTTACATGGATGCAGCACATATAGATCTGTGAGTAGCAAAGATTATTACGTATATGGAGATGGGATGGGGCCTTACCTAACTAGGTTTCCATGTAGTGGAGAAAATAAATCTAACAAACAAAATGGAGACTGCACCCTCTTCCCCTGCCCTGTCTTTTAGATATAACCAGGGTCAAACACAGTTCATCTCCTTGCCTAATCCCATCAGACCCAAACTGACCCTCCCTGCCCCTAGACAAAGCCCTCTGCAATCCCATCTTACTAAAGAATAGAAGCCTCTTCACCAGTTCCCAGCACAGCCCAAGGGCAAACTGAACAAGGAAATTGCAACATAGAGAAGCCCAACTGTTCCATCTTTCATCAGCCTGAGGACCTCAACATTCCATCTCCTTAACAATGGACTTCCCCAGCTCTGATGCCCTCCTGAAAGGGCTGCTTTGCCTAACCATAGAAATAACCCCAGGTACACCAGCAAGGACCTGCCTAGCTTCCCCAAACTGGCCAGCCAATCAGATCCCTAGGATTTCCTGCCTTGTAGCCCTCAACTTCTATCAAAACATTTGCTTTTCCATTGTTTAGGGTCCCTCTTTCTTGTAAAGTTGGCACCCAATGATCATTGCAATAAACATGGTTTCCTCTTGGTGTTGTGCTCCTTCTTCAGACTGAATCCATGGCATCCATCTGTCCCCGTTTTCCTGCTCTGATGCCCTTCAGATGTGTTGGACTTCATAATTCTAAGGGAACTTGGTCAGTTGCTGGAATTATAGGAGATAAAGACTAACTCTTTCGAAGAGCATCAAGTGGAGGAAGGTATAGTCCCAAAGTCTCGATCCTATCTCGCTGCAGCTTTTCAGACAGGGTAGCCATGCTTAACCTGTATCCCATTTAAAGAACCAGAACAAGGCTGAATGTGTATATTAACAGCATTGCGAACTTAGCATGTACCCAGGTCACCTGATCACATTGTTGTTGTTGTGGTGGTGACGTGTATTGTATTTTGTCTTAAAGCCATGATATTTCCAAAAGTGGAGGTAAAATAACATCCAAGTGTTACATAAATCTCTACCCACTTTTGTCCTTCCTTCTGTTTTGGCAGTGGGTAAACAGCCATCCTTATGCTGAGATCTCATCAAAGGCAGGGTTATCAAAATTATTGCAAGAAGAATGTGGATTGTCTAAAATGACAGAAGGGCAGTATATTCAATTAATGCAACGTATGATTTCATAATTGGGTCCCAGCCCATTAGCACCATCCGTCCCAGCGGTGTCCACAGAGTGGTTAAAAAAAACTCAAAATGGTGGCCATGATGGTGCAATTAAAGCTCTACCTGTAATTCATGTACGTCACATCTTGATTTTTGTACCCTATTCTGTGGATGCCCCAGCAGTGTCTAAAACCTTCAGTCACTATCAACATTGAACTATGTGCCAGATTATTCCAAAAGCTATGTTATTTTCTAACAGGCCATTAAAGAGTATTGTTAAGGTGGATTTTAGTTATTTACAGAAATCTGAAATAAACAGAACATCTCATGTTAACACATACCCAGATTAACAAATTTTAAATAATATTTAGTGCATCTCTTAAGATTATCTTAATGCAAGAAGACGTTATTTTTAATGTTTTAGGTAAGTCACAGGATGTTTAAAAAGAGTTGATTTCATTATGCTAGAAGAATAAAATGATTGAAGGATATTTATGCATATGATATGGGCTTTCTCTGCTATGGTCCCATGTTGGTTTAATATCAATAAATGTGCTAATATGGTTTTGGGATGTGTGATATGGCTTAAAGATGTGAAAGTGACTTTTAATTATATATCAAATATTTGGAATGTATTATTATATGAAGAACTATAGATCTGCCAAGTATGGGGCAGAGCAAAATACTGTTTGGTGATGGAAAGACAGCCCGGATTTACAAGCCCGGATTAATGATATGTGTTTGTTCTCTGCTTCTGAACTGGGTCTCTATCATTGTAATGGAAAGACTAAACAATAATATTCCATGTGGTCAAAGATTATTGCTGTATTTAAAAACTGAGCTATTTTGTAATTGCATGACAAGCTTTTGGTCCTTTTTCTCCCCACCCCCAACCTTTTAAAAATGTGTTTCCTGTTTTGTAACCTTTCCACCTCCTTTATTTCTGTTTATTAAAGTAAAGGAATTATTTTTTTCTTTTTAAAAAAGGGTCCACACCTGGGCTGCAAAAATCTGGATGGGAGCAAAAAGTCAATGTTTTCTGTATTCTTTTGCTACCATATAATGGTTGTCTGAATGTTTGCTCTTCAGATACTAAAAGTCTTTCCCACTAGATGCTTCTGATCCCTGTAACTACAGATGCTGGGGCCTGAATGAAAGTGTCTTCTTCTACTGAAGGAACAAGGAAGAGCCTCAATGCTGAGAGACTAGTGTTTTTTTCAAGTAGAGAATAATCTTATCCTTTCACACATGCCCTTTCAAAATACTATCATCACCACTACTATTGTAGTGCATGGCGCATATCAGTGGATGAGGAAGCAGTGAAGAATGCACATTCTTCAAGGGGAAAAAAACCCATTTATGTACCTCAGGCTGATTTCTAGCCATCTCTTTCCATCTCAGATGGCTGCTTTATAGTCTTGAATGGCAGATGAACATTTCATTGATGGAAGCGGATGATCAGGCAATTGTCTCCTCTGTTCCTGGTTGAGGATCCTTCTGGGTTTTTTGAATTAGATTGACAGCAGAGTTTGGATAAGTTGACAGCCTATCAGGCTGTTACAGAGGGGGAAGCAGATGCATGGATAAGTGAGAAAAACCTTTTAGTAGCTTTGATGAGAATGGGGAGGTTGGAAGTTTCTAACTGGAATTGGCTGTCTTTGGTAGGAGAGGGGGTTAATTCTTGGGGAGCTGCCCAACTTGCTTTCTGAAGAGTGCCCGTTTGTTGCCATTCCTGCTTTGTCGGTATATTTGTAAATAATGCAAAGATGGAACTAAGTCTTTCTCTTTCTTTGTTTCTCCTGCTGAGAACGCTGATCCTGAATACGTCACTATTCAGGAAAGTGGGAATTGCAATAAACCAAGAAATAGCAGGAAACTAGTGACCAAAGGGTAGGTTCACTCAGTGTTTCCATCTGCTTTTCCTTTATAGGGCTACATCAGTGCAGATTTGAAAATCTGCTCATTCTTAAAATGCTTTTTAAAAAGGGTGTGTATTTGAGTTTATATATTGGTAACTATACTTTTTTTTTGGGGGGGGTACCTTTGAATCAGTGTTGACTCCTGGTGACTGCCTGGACAAGTCCAAGATATTTTCTTGGCAAGATTTTCAGAAGTGGTTTCCCATTGCCTTCTTCTTCCCAGGCTGAGAGAGAGAGACTGGCCCAAGGTCACCCAGCTGGCTTTGTCCCTAAGGTGGGACTAGAACTCACCATCTCCCAGTTTCTATCCTGATGCCTTAACCGCTACACCAAAATGGCTCTCACTCTGTACTTACTATGAAGAAAAAAAATCCACAATCAATGGAGGCAACACCTTTCTCAGACCAAATAATTATTTTACTAGCTGAAAACCTTCAAGACCATCTCCACTTGTTTCTGCCTATCTGGTGTGATCAAGCAGGGTGGGTACACTCTGGGTCCTATCTCTGGGTTAAGTTGCGAGACTCAGGAGGCACCTATTAAGTTGCAGCATCTGCCCTCTGGAATGATGTCCCCCAAGACATTCATGCAGCCCCTATCCTATCCTTATGACATTCCATAAATTACTCAAAACTTGGTTGTTCTTCCAAGCCTTGTCTTAACCTGGTTGAATAACCCCTTCTAGTTATGTCTAATTTAAGATTTGGGCATAGAGTAGAAAAGAGGAGAAAGGAAAGAGGAGAAGAGGACACCCAGCAGCAAGGTGGATGGACTTGGTTACAGTGACAACGGTGGCACCATAGGAAGACCTGAAAGACCAGGTTAGGGGTAAATCGTCATGGAGAAAATCTATTTATGTGGTCACTAGGAGTTGAGAATGACTTAATGGTACATAATTAGTCAAACACTTTCATATACTGTATATATTAAAAAAAAAAACAAACCCTCTCACCCCTATGTGTGGTATGTGTCTTCCTCAATCTCAGGTCCTCTACCAAAGGCCTGGGAGTTTGAGGGTTCTGCGAAGTATCTTAGCTGTTCCTAGCACTGCACTCTTCTGGACAGAGAACTCTGATGTTGTTCCTGGGATCTGTTGGAGGCACTCTCCCAGCTTAGGAGTCACAGCCCACACCACTGAGACCACTTTGGCCTTTACTTTCCACATCCTCTCTAGTTCCTCCTTCAGGCCCTGATGCTTCTCCAGCTTCTCATACTCCTTCTTCCTGATGTTGCTGTCACTTGGCACTGCTACCTCTATCACCACTGCTGTCTTCTGGTCTGGTCAGTGTCTGGTTGATTGGCCAGTACCTGCCTGTCTGTCTGGATCTGGAAGTCCCACAGGATCTTAGCCCTGTTATTCTCCATGACCTTCTGTGGAATCTCCCATCTGGACTTAGGAGGGTCTAGCCCATACACTGCAGATGTTTCTGTACACAATGCCAGCTACTTGGTTGTGCCGTTCAGTGTATGCTGTTCCTGCCTGCATTTTACACCTTGCCATTATGTGTTGGATTATGTCTGAGGCCTCTCTGCACAGTATGCACCTTGGGGCCTGTCTAGTGTGGTAGACCCATGCTTCTATGGATCTGGTGCTTAGTGCCTGTTCTTGTGCTGCTATGATCAGTGCCGCAGCACTGTCTCTTAGTCCAGCCCTTTCCAGCCACTGATAGGATTTCCCAATGTCAGCCACCTCAGCTATCTGTCAATGGTACATCCCATGCAGGGGCTTCTCCTGCCATGGCATTTCCTCTGCTTGAACTTCCTCCCATGTTTGCTGCTGCCTCAGGCATTCTCTTAGTAGTTCATCTTTGGGTGCCATGTTACTGAAGTGCTCCTAGAGGCTCTGGGTTTCATCCAGGACACTGGGTTTGATACTCATCAGACCCTGCCCGCCCTCTTTCCAGCTGGTATACAGTCTCTGGGTGTTTGACTTGGGGTGGAAACTTCTGTACATTGTGAGGAGCTTCTGGATCTTCACATCAGCAGCTTCCATGTCCTCCTTTGGCCAGCTCACTATACCGACAGGGCATACGTGTTAATGGCATGGATCTTGTTCTTCCTATTGAGCTGGCTCTTCAGGACCTATCTTATCCTTTGATGATACTTGGATGTTGCTGTCTTCCTTGCCTCCTCCTCATGGTTCCCATGTGACTGTGAGATACCAAGGTACCTGTAGCTGGTCTGTATGTCTGCTATGTGACCTGCTGGTAGTTCCACCCCATCAGTCCTAATTACCTCCCCTCTCTTTACTACCATCTGGCTACATTTCTCCAGTCCGAATGACATCCCAATGTCCTCACTGTAGATCCACATCAAGTGCATCAGTGAGTCGAAGTCTTGTTCACTCTTAGCATACAGTTTGATGTTATCCATGTAGACGAGGTGGCTGATGGTAGTTTCACTCTTGAACTTGTATCCATATCCAGTCCTTGTGATTATCTGGCTGAGGAGGTTCAAGCCTATGCAGAACAGCAGTGGGGACAGTGCATCACTGGTATATGCTGCACTTGATGGCCACTTGTGCAAGCTGTCTTGAGTTGACTTCCAATGTTGTCTTCCGTAGTCACATTGAGTTCTTGAGGAAGGTCCTTAGTGTCCTGTTGATTTTGTATAGTGCCAGGCATTCACAGATCCACTGAGTGGTAGACTTTCCTGTAGTCAATCCAGGCTACGCTCAGATTGGTCTGTCTAGAACTTGAGTCTTGTGTGACTAATCTATCTATGAGCAGGTGGTGTTTTGAGCCTCTGGTGTTGTTCCCAATGCCCTTCTGAGCTGTGCTCATGTATTGGCCCATGTGGTGCTGTAGCTTGGTGGCTATGATGCCTGATAGGACTTTCCATGTTGTGGGGAGGCAGGTTATTGGCTGGTAGTTGGATGGTGCTGTTCCCTTGTGGGGGTCTTTCATGATCAGCACTGTCCTTCCTTGTGTTAGCCAGTCTGGGTGGGAGCCTGCTGCTAGCAGCTGGTTCATCTGTGCTGCTAGGTGTTCATGCACTGCTCTTAGTTTCTTTAGCCAGTAGGTCTGGATCATGTCCGGACCAGGTGCTGTCCATCTCTTCATGTTCTTGACCCGCTGTTGGATGTCTGCTACTGTGATAGTGACTGGTTCCTGTTCTGGGAGATTGCTGTGGCCTGCTTTCGGGTCCTGCAGCCACTTTGTACTGGTGTTATGTGTCTTCTCTTTCTCCCATATATTTTTCCAGTACTGTTCAGTTTCTGCTGTTGGTGATTCTGCTGTTACTGTGTGGTTGCACTGCAGTTGGGAGTACACTTTGGATGGTTCTTTGGAGAACAGGGCATTTATCTTCTTGGCCTCTGCTTCTCTAGTGTATCTCCTTAGCCTGGCAGCCAGTGCTGTGAGCCTTTGTTTAGCAGTCTCTAGGGCTTCAGATGGAGTCAGGCCCTTGTATTTTTTCAGTAGCTGAGTCTTATCCTTAATTTTCACACCCTTCTGTAGTTCTACCAGCTTTTAGTTCAAGTTAATCTTGGCCTTTGTCCCACACTGGAGCATACTGCCCCCTCATGTAATCATGATCCTTTCCTCCATTTCCCTGACTAAAATAAACACCATGCAAACATTTCCCAAAAGAACTAAAACTCTTTTGTTGGAAGGCAAAGTAAGTGTTACATGACTCACCAGCACCATCCTGTGAATGCTGTGAACAGGTAGATCTTCCTGATTTCAGCGTGCAGCTATGAAATAATGAATTATTTATTTTTAAAAGGATCTCGTGTTAGAAATAGGAATGCGTGTCCTGACCAAGCACAAAACTTCTTCCAATTCTGTTAATGTGGTGCATACATCTTTATCTAAACAGAACATGTGTTGTGCGTTTGACCCATTCCTTCAAATTCGTTTTTAAAATGAAAACAAAACTATTGTTACACACACAAACATATCATGAACGATGATAGCACTTATACATTAATATAGGAGATTATTTATTTCACTGATTCTATCTCCTGAACCAATTTCTTAAAGCAACATATATAATGTGCTAGGTATTTTTAGATGATTCGTGACTAAATCTTTCCCACACATTTGTTCCTGAAATGAATGAATTTTAAGCAAAAGCCACCAATAACCATTAGGGGGCAGAATCTGATAAATATTCAGTGAAGGTCAGGGAGGGGGAGGGAGAAGTAAACTGCACAGCCCCAAAATCTCTGTAGTAGGCAGTACCATAATACAGTACGCCTGTTTTCATCTGCTAATAAAAAAGGAACAGTTGTTTCTCCCATGAACTATATACTTTTGAGTCATCTATGTTACTGAGGCATTTTGTAGCGCCGTAATTTAAAAACCCTGTTTAAAAACAGGGTTACAGATGAAGGTTCAGCACATTCTGCATTTATCTGGAAAAGTCACCATCACGGCATGCACAAATCCATACCAGGCTGAAACATCTCGACTTAGATTGAAATGCATTCTTGCCATCTGTATGTAGAAATGATTCCAATTTTGCTTATTCAGTCCTTTTGCCTTTGATTTGTAGACTCGCAAGATTGCTCTGCCAATAGCTCTAGTGTCAAAGCAATTCTACTAGTAACATTTTGATTAGTTATTACAATTCCTTCTCCGCCCCCACCCCCCCATTTCTCTCTCTCAGGGCATGTTCCCATGACATATGACACACCCATATTAACCTGGCACTAACCATGAATAGAGAACATACGTATTGGTCCTCTCTGATTCCATGTAACACGCTGAACATGCTAATGAAGACTGAAAAACAAATTTGGCAAATGTGACACTGAGACTAAAGTGAATCTATTTTGTAACTGTTTGAGGCTCCCAACTCTATGCTTGGAAGACTAACGGAAGGGTTAACCACAGAGTAACACTTTTATCTCAAACTGGATGCAACGATGAACCCAGATTGAAATAAATTAAGTTTACAATGGAGTGTGGGTACTTGTAAGTTCAGTTGCCTTAACCACAATGTCACCACTGCTTTGTGACCTTACAAGATGCTAGGGTTACTGAAAACCTAGTTTAGCATGTCATGTAAATGTCTGTGTCTTTCTCTCAGCCTGGCATTAGACCTTATAATTCCTCCCCAGTCTGGCCATTGACTATGCTAGCCCCTTGCACAGTTGGAAGACTTAAACTGGGGGCTGCTGGTAATTGTCATGATTTTATACATTTCAAAGAATGTTTCCCTGTGAGATGAAGTACATCTTCTTAACCAGAGAAGAGTCTGCCTGGAAATTATTTTTAGTGCAATATATAACAGCATAATTTTGGATTGAGATCTGCCAATGGGGGCATATTATGCCAATTTTTGAAAGGGTGATACTCACTTCCAATCTGTTTTAGAACAAAATTGAACACACCAAGATTTAAGCTATAAAACCCCAGATGGGTTGTGATCATGATACCAGCTTAAATCCTGCTTCATATCCCCCTGAATTGGAAATAGCACAGAAAACACTAAGGTCTTACTGATAGGGGTATCCATCTGTGAACTTCCTTCCTATAAAGGTTCTCCAAGTGTCATCTCAATTCTGGTTTTGGTATAAGTGACAACATATTTCATTTATTCAGGACTCTTGGTCTGTGTTTTGCTTTCATGCTCCGTTTTTGATAATCTGTTGCAAATAATAGTATTTTTATGGTATTTGTTTTACATCTTATATACATATCCAGGATCCAAGTTAACAGAACACTTAATAATTGTAGTTATGTAGTAAATACTGGATGGAATGCCTTTCTGCGTGGACACGTTGTATTAGGGAAAATTGTGTACAAAAAGGCATAGGAATATTACATACAAAATAGCAATATGAAGAAAAAAGCATCACAAAATGTGCTATTATGGTGGGGGGTGGGAGATCACCCCCAATGGCAAATTAATAGAGAAGTGGGACAGAATGTACTGCTGGTAGAAAGCAGAACCAACAGCCCTATTCACCCTGTATCCCTGTTTGCATTCTTTTAAAGAAGATTTTGAAGCAATGGAATCTGCATTTGTTTGTTTGTTTAATCCATTTATTTAGCCACCCACTCAACAACTCAGGGCAACGTACAGAACAAAAGAAAAAAGAAAAAAAGAATAACCAGAGGAAAAAAGAACATTAAAATGATAAAACATAATAGAACATGATGTACTGAGGAACTTAAATCAACACAACAATAAAGATCAGTTAGGACAGACCTCAAGCTCCTGATGTATGGCACGGGGGCGGGGGGCGGGGGGCAGGGGGCGGGGGGCGAAATGACAGGTCTTTAGTGTCTTTCAAAAGGCAGGCAGGTTTGGGAGCCTCTGAATCTCAGGGGCAAATGCTGCTCCTCAAGGCAGGACCAGCATGGAGAAGACACACTTTCTGGGCTCCATCAGATGGTATTGCTTAAGTCAGTGTTGTCCAAACTTGGCCACTTTAAGATGAGTGGACTTCAACTCCCAGAATTCCCCAGCCAGCCATGCTGGCTGGGGAATTCTGGGAGTTGAAGTCCACTCATCTTAAAGTGGCCAAGTTTGGACAACACTGTCTTAAGTGATGGGACTCGAACATGTCAGATCTTAGTGATGTTGGAAAATTAATGTGGATAATTTCCAGTTTGGTTTGTACTTGGCACACTTACAGTCAGGTACACGTGCCACTCAATCAGCTAGCAAAAATGGTAGCTTGACATTTGTTTATTAAAAAGGAGGGAAAAACAGGAAGAGGGATGGAGAGGGACATGAACGATAGGCAAGGATTTATAATATCTATATCCCTTTAGATAGATATCAAAAGGACACAGAACTTCCAGAGACACTGAAACAAAATTGTGATTAATTAAGATGGACAGTCCCAAAGGTAGTGGCTTTTGATTGTTCCAGTTAGCTTTGAGCTTTTTCGGTACATAGCAGAAGTAAAAGAGAGATAGAAAGTTGAACACCAGGTGATCCTTCCTCTGTTCTATACCATTAAAGAATGAATTCGGTAGATGGGGATGATAATCCAACATTTGGAGGGCAGGTAAAATTGGAGATAGGTGGTCCCACAGATAACCAGGCCCTGTGCATTTAGTCTCAATTATTAATCATTCCCCCCCTTATTTAACATCTGGCCAGTTGAAAATGCTGAGAACTAAAATGAACCTTCTTGAACCAAACGGCCTGGCCTAACAAATGGGTATAACCCTGCTATGACTTTGAAATTTTTCCCCGAGGCCAATTTTTTTTTCAAAAGGCATGCTTTATTTTTATGCTCTGGTGTCTAATAGGACCCTTAGATGCTTGTTGTTTGATTATAGCATGCTTGTTCTTATTCTGTCAGTAAAGCATTTAGCATAGTTCATAGAAAATAAAGTATATAAACCTTGAAGCACGACAAATAACTACTTTTGCAACCAATGGTTATGATCTTACAGATGGGCTGACCGCTGTTTGCTGCAGTACACGTTGGGCAGAAACAGCGGAAAGGCACAGGATGGGTGAAGGGAAGGAAGAGGAAACGAAATACTCCACTGTCCCCTCTCCTTGGGGCCTGTCCAGTCATCTCTCCATTTGCCTTGGATCTTCTCCTTCATTACAGAAACCTTGAGCTGAACTGACAGATCTAAGTTTTTCTGCCATTGCTCCAGGTTTCTTAGTTCCGACTACAGAATGGAGGAGAAAATATTTAGTCCAAATCTTTCTACTATGGCCTATGGACCAGCATCAACCCAGCTGCGTACCCCCTGGTATTTTTACAATATTGCAATGCAGTATATCATTTTTTTCCCGAAAAGTATCCAGTTGTGCATGCTAACTGAAAGTCCATTCAAAAATGCATTTTCTTTGGGAACCTGTCTCTCAGAAACCCTATTTATGCAATCTTGATATGGAAAGTAATACATTACTGTCTAAAATGACATGGTAAACGCATGCATCCAACAGTGTCAGACACAGGGTGGCATCGGAGCAGGGAATTAATCATCTTCATTCCTTTCCTGTCTTTTCCTAGCAGGGTTAACCCCTATTTGGGTAGCAATTTAGGAAATAAACACATTTACCACTAGTTTACCTAAGGAAAATGATTGAATAGGGAGGGCAAAAGCCATTTGAAGATGCTATGTAGATTTCTTTTGGCTTTCCAGCAAGTCTCCTGACCCTTGTTTCCATGGAAATTATTTGTACTGTGTACAGGGAGTGAATGGTGTGGTTATGCAGAAGTGTAATATGTACTCAACCTACTTAAATCAAAAGCTTATGGCCCCAAGTGGGAATATCTTTAAATGGAGCTGGCCTGCGTTAGGAGAGGGGAAAGAAAGAAAGAAAGAAAGAAAGAAAGAAAGAAAGAAAGAAAGAAAGAAAGAAAGAAAGAAGGGAGGGAGGGAGGGAGGGAGGGAGGGAGGGAGGGAGGGAGGAGGGATAAACGTGGTTAATGGGAATAATTGAAGAATAAAAAACAATAATTTCTATTTAAAACATGTTTAAAGTAAAATTTCAGTGGCTTTTTGTGTTGAAGGAGTGGGCAATATTTTTTGTCCTTAGGACTGCAATTTTTTATTTATTTTTTTTACTGATTCTTTGGCCCCAAAAGGTCTCAAGACACAATTCTATCACTGGGGCAGGACTGTTTTCAGGCCATTTTTGTGGTGCTGCTTGGGGTGTGTTAAGGATCAAAATCGGTGCATTAACCCTTATTTTAGTGGAAATTCAGGGAAAATCCTAACACCAAATCCCAGCTGTTGGTTGTCGAATTTCTGTTGCGCAATCTAAGAGTGCTCTGGGGGACCCCAAAGGAGGTCTGTGACATTAGTGTATGTACTGGATATTCTCCGAATGTGTGCAAAAGTTGCTACTGAGCCTGTTGGCTCTGGGGGCATAGGATAGCTTGTACAGGCCTCTGCTTTTCTCTTCTCCAAGTTTTTTCAGCAAGGGGAGGGATCCTTCAGAATCGCTCTAGGAGTGTAAAATTTCAGTCTACAATAAACATGAACAAACTAAGTTTCTGTGGCTAGTGGTCCTGTGAAGCAGCTCTGCATGGACAGGGAACGGCTTATTCTTTTTTCTTCCTTAATTATGAACCTTTGCAACCTGCTTGAGGCTTCCCCCATTTTGTCATTGGCTCCATTTTGGCTATTATCCGTTATTTTTATTTTACAGGTTATGTGTATTCTGCCTTTCTACCTGAGGGCACTCAAAACAGCTAACAATGACAAAATTAGATCACAAATACTAAATAACCCTTGAATATTGCATTGCTAATTAACTGAAACAGAAAAGGAGTGGCTAAAGAGGGAAGTCTTAATTGCTTTCCTACAAGAGAAAGTGATGGGCCAAGGGTGGTATCACTCTGCAACTGAGTCTGTATTAGTATGTATAATATACTAACTGCAAGTTTCTCTCCCCCCCCCCCCCCCCCCCCCCAAGGATGATCTTCCAAGGAAGCTTGAAGTAACTGGAAGGATTGCAGGCAAGAAACAACAAGAAGAACTCAGATATTCAGAGCCCGTGGATTCTGCATAGCATGCATGGAGATCACAAGATAAGGTAACACCAGGACTCTTATGTGTCAATCAGCAAAGATAGAATTTAATGAGGCAATGATTATTGGATTAGTTGGGGTCTGCACTGCTGCATAACTCATCATGAAGAGTTCTTGCCCCAAGACTGGCAGGTGGAAATTGATGCTGTTCCAGGACATAGTAATTGTTCCTTAATCTTGATGATGCCAAAAGGACGAGACACGCATCGTCATGTCACAATGCAAGCTCTGCTATTTTGTACTTGTGTCCATTGCAGGAGGGGTGGAACCTGCATTGCAATGTGGTGACATACTTTTCATCACTTACATGCCCTTGCTCCCGCTGTGGACATCTATGTCACCTATGTTCCCTTTGTAAAGGGAAGCATGGATAATTGTCCTACCTCCACACATGCCTTCAAAAATAGGTTATAATCTTTGGATGGATCAGATGGATCAATACTTTTCATTCAAGGCAAACCAGTCAGTGAAAACATAATCCCAAATAAGGGTATTCAGACATACAGTTGCACCTTGTTGCACCCTCAATACCTCCTGAACTTAACTATGTATCGTCCTGAGCCTGTGCAACTATTTTGGGAGGCCAGGAAAAGGCATAGTTTCTTTAAGAAGCTGCTGAGGGGTACAGCAAGTGTGTCCATCTCAGATCTGAAGCACCTTTGCTCACTGCAGACCTACCAGTACAAGGATATTCAGGTTTTCTCTCAAGTTTTCATTTACCAGGTTATAGACTTGGAAAAAAAAACCCCATAGAGTGGTTGATTAAAACTGATTTAAGATGAGATGAAGATGGTGGCTGGAGGAGTATCAACAATCTGATCCTGGACTTTCAATCTTAAAAAGACCCGAAGCTTCCCCATATGTCCAGCCTTGTATACTGGATGGTTCCAAGTCTCCAACTTTTACAATTTTCTCTACAGATGACATGACTTGTGACTTCTTGCTCCATAAAATATTATCTCCCTGTCTATCTGTCTGTCACTTTGCAGTTTATCTACCATCTCCATCTAAATAGTTTCTAGGTGGTATACAAATGCTAAACCATTAAAACAAAGTACAGAATCTTCATCATCAATCATGATAAGACAGAATCCAAGAGTTAATACTAATGCTGATGGCTCCACATTAATCAATCTCTGAAGGTCTTCCAGAACAGCCAACCTTTTACAAGCTGCTGGAAGGCCATAAGGGTGGGAGGCATCCTCATCTCAGGAGGCGAGGTGGAGAGTTTCCACAGAGAATGTACCTTATTGTGCCCCTTCCCAGTGCACATCCTGAGAGACCTTCTCTGGGCACCGAGACTGGGCAGGCAAAATCTATCTGAGAGACATGGTTTCTTAGATACCTTGTTCTGAGCCATATACAGCATTAAAGGTAGCAACCAGCCCCTTGAATTACACCCAGAAACCAACTGGAAACGAGTGCAGCTGTGCCGCTACAATGTCCCAGCTTTTGCAACTGCTCAGGAAGCATGTGAACCACTGCATTTTGAACCAGTCAAAGTTTCAAGGGCAGCCCCAAGGACAGCAAATTATAGTAATCCAATTACAGTTTTATATGTTTGTATAAAATACCACAGAAGTTTATTTAAAGCTTTTTTGTACCCTAGCCAACTGCCTTGCCTCACTTGACATTTCGTAAAAAATACTTGGTGGACAGCAATTCTTCTTTTGCTCTCTCCAGCCTTGATTCCTGGACAAGTCTCTGCAGCTTTCTTGGCAGCATCTTTGAAGTGGTTTGCCCTTGCCCACTTCCTAGGGCTGAGAGGGTGTGACTGGCCCATGGTCACCCAGCTGGCTTTGTGCCTAAAGAGGGACTAGAACTCATGATCTCCCGGTTTCTACCATGATACCTTTAACCACTTATACATCAACTGGCCTAATATTAAAAAAGAGAGAAATGCATATCTCAAATAGTCTCGTAGGAGTTATTTGATATATTTCATGGCTCTGGGGGTTGTATTAATTCTGTGTTTGTCTACTTTAGTGCAATTTTGCTTGTGTGGGTATTGCCCAAGAAGGGGATGGAATGTGCTAACCTTAGCTTCCTTTTAATTTTAAAGTTTTGCAGGAGTTCATAAATGAAAAGCACTTGCTTGGGATTTAGTTAATCTGCACTCCATGGGCAACCAATGGGGTAAGCCTAATTTATGGGCAACGATATCTAAAGTAAGAGTCAGTGTTTTGCGGTGATATTAAATATTTACAGGGAAACACTATTAATATTTCTGAGTTCATCTGTTCACTGATGGGCTTAATGCTTTTTGGATACAAGACTCTAGGCTACATTAACTCTTTATCATGAAAAATGTAAATGTGAATAAAAGGAACTGCCCATAAAAGTTTAATCGTCAGCACTGCTCAAGGAAGCTAAATATTGGGTCGGCACTTTTAAATACAATTCCGATGTGTATATCTTGCTAGGGGTGGGCCATATTTAGCTTAACTTCCATAGAAGTCCCATTGGCTTTAACAAGGAAGAATGAACACACCTACTGAGTTTTCCCATTAAAATAATCTTTGATTGAATAACACCGTGTCAATTTTGCCCAGGTTTTGTTTGCAGAGGCAGCAAAAGTCTCAATCTAAACTCAGCCAGTGTTCATAGGACTTGAATGAACAAAGTTTGTTCAAGAGAAATTTCTGATACCAAGTAAGCTTTTACTCCCAAGGAGTCCAACCTTGAAATCTTCTATATCATTAGCCCTATCATATCTGCTTTGCAGAAATCAGGATGACCACTAGATTAGACCACTAGATTTCTCTATCTCTTTCTTAGTTGGTAGTCTAGTAATTGTCATGATTTTTTGCAGCCCAGCTGTGGTAGCCCTACAAAACACCAATTTAGCAGAAGCACATGGTATTGCCTCATCACTTCCTCTAACCTTTAATGATGGTCCCTATGACTCCAGACAATCTTTGTCTTTTGTTCTAGGCAGGTGGACATGTTTCTAAGACAAGCACTGGCCTACTGGCATCCACCATGCTATTTTCCAAGTGTGTCTATAGGGCTTATGTGCTTATGAGCTTTGTGAGACTCAAGGCACATTTTTGGAAATAAGACTTATGCTGGAACCTGACACTTTGCTTTATAACCTACTAACTTCCCATCTATTAACTAAAAGCACCAGCCCTCTGGTGGAAGGTGGGAAGAAAGAGAAGAGGATGACCACCAGCAAGATGGATGGACTCAGTTACAGTGGTGATGAGTGTACCATTAGAAGACCTAAAAGACCAGGTTAGGGACAGATTGTCATGGAGAAAACCTATCTATGTAGTCACTAAGAGTTGACAATGACCTGACGGCATATAATCAATCAATGCTAAGGCAGAGATCTTCGTGGGCACCAACAGAAATGTGTGCAGGCACTCTAGGTACAGAGGCACAAGGTTGTTTAAGCCTGTTTTAGAGAATATATATCTGTATGCATATCTGTATATGTATAGCAGTCCTCGCTTCCAGCGAGGTGCTGGGTGTCAGCTATAAAGCCCTTATGGCTTTGCAAAAGAAGGACTTGGCCAGCATGCAAAAGAAGGCTGGAACAAAAGAAGGCCTGGCTTGCCAGCACCAGTGTGTGAAAGGAGGTCCTGGCTGGCCCACAAAAGAAGGACCCAGCTGGTGCACAAAAGAAGGCCAGCATGAAAGAGGCCCCGGCTGATAGTGGTGTGTGGTGTGGTGGGCTGGGTGGCGGGGACAGCTGGCAGCAGTGGTTGGGCAGGTGGCCAAAAGGGCAGAAGTGGGGGGGACATAGGTGGATGGGGGAAGTTGAAATGGAGGCAGTTCCTTAGTTTCTTCCAAGTATGGCTTGGATTGCTTAACAATGACAGCAACTGGGATTGCTGGAACTGCTGTCGCTAAGCGAAATGGTCATGTGACATTTCACTTAACAACTGTGTCGCATAGTGATGGAGTTGCCAGCCCCAATTAGGGTCATTAAATGAAGACTACCTGTACTATATAAGTACATATGCGTGTGTATCACTTGATACGGCCAGTTGACTGATCAATAAAGCTATACAATACAATATGTGTGTATCTTATTATATTAAATATTTGTAAATATTATACATTGTCTTTTTCTCAGAAATACTGTGCCACTTTCCTGGGCCAAATACACAAAATCTCATGCATCTGATTCTGATAAAAAGTGGCCCTGGTTTATCAGAAACACCAGGGAAACCAGAGTCACCTTGAAATGATTGCAAAAACTGCCATATTTCTTTAAGGACAAAATCTGTTTTGTCCAAAATGGGCAATGGATTTGGAGAAGACACTATTGCCACAGGTCAAGTCCACAATGAATCCATCTCACATGGGCGGCAAACACAATAAAAGCACCAGTACAATAACAAAATGTACATCAGAAAACCAAAGAAAAATAGCCACTGAAGATAAACCAGTCAGCAACTAATTCATTCAATTCATGGCCCCTTCCACCTCCCAACTTCCACACTGGAGAAAAAAGCCAGGTCCTAAGTGCTTTATGAAAGGCCAGCAGAGTGGGGACTAATGTAATATCAGGAGGAATCAGGTTCCAGAGGGCTGGTACTGTGACAGAAAAGGCCAGCTTCCTAGGTCCTACCAGGTGATACTCTAATCAGTGGGACCTGGAGCATGCCCCTTCTGCCAGATCTGATGGCAAGGTAGAGACAATTTGGAGAAAGGTGGTTCTTCAGATAGTTTGGTCCTATGCCATAAGGGCTTTATAACTGACACCCAGCACCTTGAACTGCATCTGGAAGCCTACTGGGATCCAGTGAGCTTGGCTCATGAAGCAAAGGTGTAATGATGGGCATACCAAGGCAGGCCCATAAATGTTGCTGCCAGTGCACTCTGGACCAATTGCAGCTTCCAGATATTCTTCAAGAGCAGCCCCATGTAGAGCACATTGCAGTAATCCACTCAGGAGGTGACTAAAGCATGAGGAACCATGTGCAGTGCCTCCTGATCCAGGAAAGGGCACATTTGATACATAACATGAAGTTGTGGAAAGCTTTCCAGACTGCAGCTGCCATCTGCTCCTTGATCAGGAGCTGTGAGTCCAAGAGGACCCCCACATTTCATACTGGTTCTGTATGAGGTAGTGCAACCCAATCCAGAACTGGAGGCAGGAGGAAAATCCCTGAATCCAGAAGGCCCTAAAGCCAGAGCCATCTGGTCTTGCTCGGGTTAAGCTGAAGCCTGTTCTTCCCCATCCAGATGCCTACAACCTCCAGACACTGAGACAGAACCTCCACAGCATTGCTCAGTTGGGCTGAGAGGAGATGTACAACTGGGTTTCATTAGCACCCCTGCTTTGAATGACCTCACCCAGTGTCTTCATGCAGATGGTAAATACATTATGTGCAAAGCATCATATGTGCGGATTAGGGTTGGAAATGCTGCTTATCTGATATATTCCATGTCTGGTAATAGCAAAAGAGGCCTGATGGCTAGAAAAACAGTGCAATTTTTTCATCCCTAATGTGGAACCATTTAGTCACAGTGAAGCTATAGTTAAACGTTATTCAAGAGTCTAGGGTGAAAGAGAAAAGATGTGAGGAAACTGGAGTTTTGTGGAAACCTTTCCAGTAGCAGTGCAAAGAACAACCCTCCATTTCAAAATCAATACTGTACTTCCAAAAGGAAAGGAAAGGTTTTCATACACTACTGTATGTTCCTGGAAACAAATGAATTTCTGGTGCGTGAGTGCGTGCTATACAAACACACATAATAAAACCCAGACACTCATTAGTGCAACTTTCAAACTAGTTTCCAGGGTGGCTTCCAGAGGATTAAAATGCAATTAAAGCAAGAGCACCCATTTAAAAGAAAAAAACATGTCAGCAACATATTACAGCAGAAGAAAATGTGAAAGCAATTAATAAAACAACAACTGCAACAATTCATATGCCTGGGGAAATGAAGAGTTCTTTGTCTAATGCCCAAACTGCATCAAATTGGGTCCCAGATGAAACTTTGGTGGAGATGGGTAGAAGTATATTCCATCACTGGTGTTTGTCACTTGTCTAACAGGACTTTCTAAGTGACGTGGCTATAGCCATCAGAGGTGGGAGAGCAGATCTGTGCCTGCTGAGTTCCTTCAGCCAGCCAGCCCACCTTACCATTGACATATTGGGATAAACTATAGCGGGGAGAATCTGCTCTATTTGCATGCTCTCCAGTGATTTAGATCCCTGATTGACAATGTTAATGATGAAGTCAGTGGGGGGGAACTCATCCTTGTGCTCTCAAATGTTTGATTTAAACAACTAAGCAGCAGGAGAGATCCCCCCCGCCCCCATGGCATGCACTGTTTCTCCGCTGACATGATTCCCACTATTTTTGCCCTGAAAAACAGTATAATACAAATGTTCTCAGTGGTAGGCCTATATGTATTATGGCTGTGCAGCAATCTTTTCTGCATTAAAAGAGTAAGAAATGACTTCTGTACAACCAGGAAATATGGCTAATTAATTCATTAGACACTATCTATTGCAAAGGGCTTCAGATAATTGAGATCTACCTATTCCCCTGGCACCTGCCAACTTCCCATTTTAAAATGTGCAAAGATTTTTTTTTTATCAAATTGAATTGTTTTTTGACGGTCATGCCCTTGTAACTTTTGATCTCATGAATTATCTTGGTTTTAGGCTTTTATTTTGTTTTAAAAAATAAAGAGAAATTTGAGCCAGGCATTGTAAAGAGAAATCACACATCTCATGCCTTCTGAATATCTTTAAGCCTAGTGCTTTGCCCTGCCTATGTGAAAAAGATTTGCTTCATTTGCATCCAATGTAATCTAAAATAGGGATGGACAGTTTTGTTCCTTTTGTTTTTCTTCTTTCTCATTTCAACCATCTTAGATTTGTTTGAGCCTGTTTCCACTAACATTTTGGATAAGGTCTATCTATGTGGTTGCAAAGAGTCATCACTCACTCGCTCACTCATTTACTCACTCACTCAATTTCTACTGAACTTTGAGATTTTAAACTTTTTAAAAGCACGTACAAACATTTATATAATTGCATTTTCACCCATTTTTCTAAGCATATTTTGTTGGCAGCCAAATTCAAAGGCACTGACTCCTCGGTAATTCACGACCTGCTGACCACAAGGGGTCAGTACAGCATGGATTGAGAGTTAGCAATTTCCTCTGTGTCTACTCTGACTATCCCTTGCCTTGCTGTAGAGAGCTACAGAGATGACCTTGGAGAAGCTATGCAGCCATGGTTATGAAAATGTGAGCTGAAACTTGATTTAAGGCTGGGAAGTAAAGAAACCCTTAGGAAGAAACTCAGATTGATTCTGGCCTAACTCCCTCGTGTATAAGAGAGGCAAGAGAAAACACTGTCAGGCTTTCAAGATTCTGTCACCTGAGCCTATATCAATAAAATACGGTTTCAGACAAAATTTGGAAGTTGGTTTCCTGGTTTGGCTTATCTTGAAGGTGTGAAACTTGCTTGTGGTCTAAAAGACTGCTAATCTGAGGTCACGTCCTTCTGCTTTTTGTTTCCAGGCACAAATACCTAAAGCGCATGCTCTTTAACTCTTCTCCTGGTAGGATGTAGCTAGGTGGTAGGCCTTGTTCATCTCTAAGATGTATTGCTGTAAATAAATCTCTGAATTCTATAATTATTATAACAATTAATCCACTAATCATTGCTCAGTCAGAGTCCCAGTTTCAGGAATGCTCACGTGCACATATGGGCATTCATAGGCTCCTGCGGTTTCTGCCAAAATAGCAAACGCACCATTGTGCTGTTGTGCCACAAGCTCCACACTTTTTGGATGTGCATTCAATGTCACAACACATATTCACATGGGGTGGGTCATGGGTCTGAACGATACAAGATTGCTTTCATCAGTCTGACCTGCTTGACTCCCCCTGCAGATGCCATTGCTTGCAAACATACAACGCTTAACCCTCCCACATTTTTTCTGCATACAGTTCGGTCTATTATTTGCATAAGGCGTGCATTTGTTTTTGGTTTTCCCTAAAAAAACAACAATCATCCAAAAACATTTGGAGCACTGTGAATGAGGAAGGAGACGTGACTCTCAATTCAAAAGTGTAAGATGTGGCAAATTCACGTTACAGCGCTAATTTCTCTAAGGTGATATGCCTGTTCTTAAGCATATCAACTTAGACAAAAGTCCAACTGCATTGTAAGTAACAGTATGTAAGAGGGAAGCCAGAGTTGTTTTCCTTCCTTCTAAGGCCCTGCAGCATTCAACTTTGCCAGCTTGGTAATCTTTCAGACAAGTTGTACTTGGTCAATAGCATCCCGCTAAGGACGTAATAAGAAAAAAGAATCACCCTCGGAATTTCATTGACTGAGATAGCACAGTGGGAAATCTTGGAAGACTGACAGTCTAAAGCTTTTACTTTAAGAAGTGCAGCTTCTTTTCTGCTTCCTACTGACAGTTTTATCCACTGGAAGTCCAATGTCTTGAAACACTAATCATATTTATTTGTTGTCTGCTTTATTATGCACCTGGATTGAACTGTTATTACATTTATCAAAATTGTTAACAAAAATGGACAATACCCATTTATAGTACAGTCCTATACATGTTTTCTTGGACGTTGGTCTCACTGTGTTCAGTGGGGCTTATTTGTTAGTACAGGAATGGAAAGGCTATGATGGCCCATCAGACATTATTGGAACAGAGGTACCAGCAGCCCAACCAATATAGCGAAGGGTGAGAAATGTTGGGAGGCAAGATTCAGCATTCCCTGGAGGATCGCAGATGCCTTATTTCTGTCTTGTGTGGTTCCTGCTGCAACTTTTCCATGTTTGACTGAATAAAGGAAGTCTTACCAGATGATGGAAATGTCAAGTTACAAACATAAAGGATGGGACTTCTGTGTTCTCCAGATGTTGGAATAAAATTCTGATCAGAAGCAGCCAATGATCAGTATTATCAGTAGGACAAATGCTGTAGTCTACCAGCAAATCCCTGCCTCTGGATTGAATTATAATTATAAGACATTTAACATACATTTTAGGAAAAAAACTGTTCTGTCACTCTATCTACATGTGCCCCCAAATCTCTGTATTAGAGGTGTGATATAATACAAGCATGCATGTAGATGCTCAGTTCTGTGAGAGGGGGGGAAAAAAAGGGCTAAGTGAGTGAGTGAGTGAGTGATACTAAGGTTGCCAACAACCTTATGAACTTTCACATGTATTTGTTCTTCTGCTGGGAAAGATGCTGCCTGCTGATTACCAATGAAACTGTTACTAAAACAATTGACCAGGATGGATTTCCCTGATTAGCTGGCATCCTTATAGCATGTGGAGTGCTACTTCTATCAAATTAATTAGATGATCACATAGTGTTTCACTGAATATAATTGGCTCATAGATCATGGATAGATTGAAGAGTTGCCCCTGTATTTACCTGAAAATGACATTTGTGTTGAACTTGGAAGCTTCATTACAGATATGTTGTACAATGAGCAAAGAATGTCCATGCATTCTTCAGCCTTTCCCATAGAAATCTATGTATCTGCAATAGCATCTTTCACATTCCCATAAAACAAGGCTGTTATCTAGCTGGTTTGGTCTGGTTCCTGACAGAGTTCAACTGGCCACTGAAGTGAAGCCAGGTGACCCTTCTGGAGAGCTGGGGACCCCAGCTGTAGACAAGAGGCATAGTGGCTGGAAGCAGTCGCATCTGTAGGAGCTTCCCCCTGCAGCTTCTCCCAAGAGGTGAACCCAGGTAAGATTTATGCCTGACAGGCCAACTATCGCCTGTCTTCTTGCTGTGAGAGTCACAAATGATTGTTAGAATCAGTTGTTGCCTACTTTAGATGATACCTCTGCCATCTGGACTTACAGTGAGTTGCTTATTATGTATGTCTAGGTGTGTAGGAGGATACTGTGACAAGAACAGTTTGTCTTGCAGGATGAGAAAATCTGCACAGACGGAACTTCTATAGAATAATGAAAGCACAGGAGCCCTTCTCCCCAGGCAGAAGTTGCTGAACTTCAATTCCTGGCAACTCCAGCAGGTGTGGCCATTGATAAAGGTTGCTGTGAGTTGTAGTTCAGTAGGACGTAGGCTGCCCCTTCCTCCCCAGATTAAGTCTGGGAAGTCTCAAATTCATATCTCTGGTCAATCCTGAAGTTTACTGGGCCTATCACTATCTCTTAACCAAATCTACCTCACAAGATTATTGTGAAAATAAAATGTGGGAAGAAGAGAAACATGTAATGTGATCTTGAGAGTGGTGTCTGCAGGCTCTCATTGCTTTTATCAGAATGAGACAATTCTATTCCCAAGCCGCAATGGCTGCTGCTGCTGCTGCTAATGGAATTGGGAAGTTGGCTTGTCCTGTAAGAGCATGGGTATTGTTTCGGGGCTCTCAGAATACAGATAGACTCAATGGCACATGGGGAGGAAGGTCCTAATTGGCTCATAAGTTCAGATTGCGTGGTGCAATGCTACCTATTACTACCTATCTAGACCTAGCCTAACCTTGATGACCTAATAACCTCATGACTGGATTATTGCAGTGTGTTGGACCATGGTTGTCCTTGAACAGTGTTGTCCAAACTTGGCCACTTTAAGATGAGTGGACTTCAACTCCCAGAATTCCCCAGCCAGGGGAAGCTGGCTGGGGAATTCTGGGAGTTGAAGTCCACTTATGTTAAAGTGGCCAAGTTTGGACAACACTGTCCTAGAAGATAGCCTGGAACCTACAGCTGGTGCAGAAAGCAGGTACCCAATTATGAAATGGTCAACTAAATGAGACTACATAATGTTTTATATTTATGTAGCAATACGCACCCATCTCACCAACATGACTGTTATGGTTGCCTGTGAAATACTAGACAATCCTAGACCCAGGTTAGGATGTTGAAAAGGTCCCAAAATAGTTTAGGACACAACTTAGATTAGGCTGGGGAGGCCCTGCTCCTAATGCCCACAGATTGGTTTGGTTCATGGTAGAGTGGCCAGCAGTAGGACAATCTCATTATATGTCCTACTGGCAGTGCCCCAATTATGGGACTTTCTCAAGGGAAACATGGCTGGTTCTTAAACTTATTTTATATAAAAACTGAAGACATATCTGTCCATCTAGACCTTCGTATGTTGAAAAGGATAACCTTTAAAAAAAACGAAGCAGAACTTTGTTTTGATGTTTACAACTAAAACTCTTCATTTATTTTGTTCTATTCTAGGTTAGAGAGTTTTATTAGTTGCATTATTTAATTGTTCTGTGGAATGCTGTTGTTCTTCATTTTGCACACTGCTGGACTCCTTTGGAAGAAAGAGTAAGGTGTGCGTTAAAGGTAGATGGGGAAAGAGAGAGAGACACAGATGTGGGTGTCCACAGCTAGCTACAATGACTCCCGAATGACAACATGTCACAACATCACATGCATATACATAAGGAGGAAAGTTTACATCACATGTTTCAACACTTGCCCCCTTTGCCCCTCCCCCAGCAGATGCTTACGAATATAGATCTTGCCCAGCTTTGCACGTAGCCAGCCTTGGCTGATCTTGGAAAGCTGACTGCTGAATGGGAGACAACCAGGAAATCCAAGGCTGTAGGCTAGGTAGAAAGTTGCAAGAATATCCTGGAAGAAACCAGTGGCAAACCACTTCCACGTCCATACATGGACAGGTGCATTTATTCACCAGGAATCAACTTTGATTCAAAGGAGACTTTACTTTTTTTGGTATCATATTAATTATTGCAGTAATTGGCTGCGTTCTTTCTCTGCAGAGTGAAACAAACAAAGAAAAAAGTCCCTAACTGCCTCTGGATAAGTTTAATTATATGTTGTCTTTGTTGGAAAGATACAACGGCAGTCAACCACCTAGAAATTGTACAAATAATACATATCAGGGGACAAATCTTCCAACAGTGAGCTTCAGTAGAGCACGTCGTTGTTTATCTCTAGATATCAAAACATGAATATAACACTGGAAAAATAATGCTCATTATTTTAAAATTTATCATGCGTATTCCTGTGTTAAAAGCCTTGAAAATGGCATTCTTAACAAAACATTTAAGCCTGCCTTCAGAATTACAGATGCGCTCTGCTGTCTTATGTTTACTGTGGATTTTTTTCCTCTCTGCAGAGAAAGAAACCAGCAGAGTTGTCAAGTGAAAGGAGCACATAACCCTACTGACAAGGTGTGGGTTTTGCAGGAAAAAGGGTAAATACCATCGTGGGATCCTTAGGAAGGAAGAGAATATTCCTGCAAATATTACATTGCCTTTATATAGAACTATGATGTGACACACAGCTTGGAAGAAAATGCTGATCACCTCCCCACAAAAGGATTTGAATTATAGAAAAAGGGGGCCAAAGGAGGCTCAGCAGTAGTTAAGATGTTCTGCAGTGATGGGCTGTGACCTTCTGGGGGTCACAAGCACCCTGGAGGGAGGGTGCAATTTTTGTGGATCAGGCTTGTGAGGGCAAACAATGACCAGCTCTTTCCTCCATTCTGCTCTCCACTTTCTTTGTTTCACATTTGAATTAGGAGATAGGCTAAAGGTCTAGAGATGCCTGCAAGGCAGATACCTCACCTGGTTTGTTTAGGGCAGCTTCAACTGGGGTTACCTGCTTTCTCAGGGTCATTGATGTTGCAACAGAAATCAATGGTATGCAAGCAAACCGTCCTCTTAATGCAACATTAATCAGTCTAGAATACCAACCCACAATATGCTATTATGGCTAATTTCTCACCTGGCATAATAAAAAAGTATATCGCCTTTTGTTCCTGGCTAATGAATCATTTCCTGGTGGACTGAAGTACCTTTTAAGATTGTCATCTTTTAGTGCCCGTCATATGTGATCTTAGACACTTTTCTTTCTGCCTGTATTTAGCCTTTGTTTACTGCACTGATATTTCTATTAGGGTTTTTATGCTAGCTTAGATTCTGAAAATACATTGTGAGATGCTTTTATCACATTATTACTGTGCTTTTATCAATTTTGTACAACATCTAGGAAAGTTACCCTGTAGGTATTTAACCTTTGCAAATCAATACCTAGTGCTCCTATGAACTTTGGCTGATGTCGAGAAAAGCTTAGGTGGAAGCAGACCTGATCAATACTTAGATAGGAGACCATCAGGAAACCTAAGGGAAGCCAAAAAGGGGGACAAAACTGAAAGAAGGCAGTGGCAAATCACTTTTTAAAAAGAAAATGACATGAATACATGTGTGAAATTTGACGAAAGGGAATCTTTAGCTCTGCAAGCAAGTTGAGTGGACAGAAAAATGAAAGTGTCATGTCCATTCTTATTGTTTTAAGGGCAAATCAGTGTAACTTTCTGAAGAAGGAACACTTCATCTGTTTGGTTCAGCTTTTGCCAAGCTAAGCCTCTCAGCCTATAAAATTACAATCCTATTACTTGGTTGAGTCTTGCTGGTTAGGATGAGGGGATTGTTACCCGATGCATCTGGAGGTCCCAGACTAAGGGAGGTTGTTCTAGGTGCTTAGCACCGATACAAAAGGAAAGGAAAAGAAAAATGCCAGGTCTTTCCTGCCACATAGCACAGCAGCTGTCCTTGCAAATGAGGATGTGAACTTTAAAAACAAAACGTTCAGTTTTGGCATTCTAATGCAGCTTCAAAAAAAAAAAAAAAAAAGCACAGGGTGTTTTTTCCCCCCCTCCAGTTAATTTTTTAATCTAATGGTCTTGAAATACTGTAGCTCCATTGACTACTATCTGCAGAGGAGAAAAGAAAGAAGGAAAACAAATCCAAAGTATGTTGTGATTTAAATAATTTAGAAATAGTTGATGCTGCTGTTAAAAGGGGAAAAGAATGGTGTTGCCTATTTGAACTGCAAGGATGTTACTTACCAATGGATTGTCTTCCAGACTAAACAGTTAGCTAGTATGTGCTTTTTCCAAAACAGACTTCTGTCAAATTCACGAGCTTTTGGAAGGATAACCAACCAATATATTTAGCTTGCTATTCATTGTCATCTGGGCCTTTCTCCAGCAATTGCATGTTATGCACCCCCAGGAAGGAGAAGCAATTTGGAAGGCCTGTTGTGCATAAAATAAAATCTATTGCCATGTCACCTGCTGGCAAAAAGGAACATTGTTTTATTAAGGGTAATTTCCCCCACTCTTCCAGCTCTGTACATAGAACCATTATGTCTCTTCCATCAAAGGAAAGATGATAGGGTTTTGAGCTTTATTTCAATGGTAGAAAAATGACTAAAAAAGCAAAAAGAAGCAAAACATGATTGGGCATCCCACTGTTATAGTGAATGCACAATTAAAGTTGCTTTGGCCATTTCCTTGGCATGACTCCTAAATTCATGAAATCTTGCATACAACAATATTTTTATAGCAAGTTTCACCTTCACCTTCATCTCTCCTATTATTAGAGGCTGAGATCATTTGATGAAGCTGAATGGAGGTGGGAGGTTCGGGGCAAAAATAGGGCTCCTGCACACAGCACACAGAATTACAGAATTCGCTGCTGTGAGATGTAATGCTGGCTACTGGACTGGGCAGCTTTCAAAATGAATTATATACATAATGGAAAATGAGGCTGTCAGTGCTTGATACTGCTTCAGGAATCAGAAGTGGCATGCCTTTAAGCACCCGTCCCTAATTTGATGCCTGCTAGATGTTGCTGGGAGTTGCAAACCTAGCACGTCTGCCTTGGGAAGGAACAAGGTTTATTATGTACTTATTTATTTAAAAGACTTACTGTATATGGCCGCCCTTCTCGGCGCATGACTCTTAGCAGCTAACAAAAGTCTAAAACAACAAATGCCACTCAGAACCTTTCAAAACATACCAAACATCATACAAACCAGCCTCACCACACATCCTGGCCCAAGGCTTAGGGGAATAGCCAGCTCTTTAAGGCTTTAAGACCAACAAGGTTGGGGCCATCTGGATCTCAGGAGCATTGTTTCATAGTCCTGGCACCGTGATGCAGAAGATAAGTACTCTAGGTCTCATTAAATGACACTGCTTTATAGAAGGGACTTAGAGCATGCCCCCTCTGTTGGATCTGGTGGAATGGGCAGACACAGCTGGAGATAGGTAATCCTACAAGTAACCTGCTCCTGTGCCATGAAAAGCTTTAAAGTGATAACCAGCACCTTCAATTTATTTATTTAATACATTTTATATGGACGCCCATCTCTTATACAATACTCTGGGTAGCTAACAATTAAAACAAAATGAGAGCAAAGTAAAACCCAACCAGTAATTAAAAACATAAATAACAAAGACAATGTAAAATAGCAGCCGAAAATAATCAAGCATCCCACAATAATATAACTACACTATCAGGGCCCCAGGCTTGATGGCAAAGCCAAGTTTTTAACACCTTGCAAAAGACGGGCAGGGTCGGGCAAGTCTGATCTTGGGGGGGGATGATATTCCAAAGGGTGGGCGCCACGGCAGAAAAGACCTTCCTCCTGGGTCTCCCAGATGACACTTTCTTGTGCATGGGACACGGAGCATGCCTCTCCTGCCTGGAAGCCTACTGAGAGCCAGTGGAGCTTGCGAAGCAGTGCTGTTATGTGGGCATACTATGGTGTGCCCAAAACTGCCTGCACCATTGCACTCTGGACCAGTTACAGCTTCTGAATATTCTTCAAGGGCAGTCCTATAGCACTTTGCAATAGTCCAAAAAAAAAAAAAAAAAAAAGGTGACTAAGGCATGAGCGATCACAAGGAAGGCCTCCCAGTCTATAAACAGGCCCACCTGGCACACAAGATGGAATTGTGCAAAGACTGTCTGGCCATGGCTGCCATCTGCTCTTTGAGCAGGAGCCACAAATTCAAGAGGACCCCCAAGCAATGACTGTCTGAAGTGTGTGTGTATGGGGAGGAAGCAACCCCAGTCAGAGTCAAATCTGGAAAATGATGTAGAAGGCCTAAAAACCCACAGCTATTCAGTCTTGTCAGAGTCGAGCCAAAACCTGTTCGTTCCGATCCAGACCCCTGCACCTCCAGACACCTTGATGGTATTATTTACTCAGGCCAGGACAGATGAACCTCATCCTGTGTCAACAGATGACCTCACCCAGAAGCTTCATGTAGTGCTGAATAGGAATGAAGAGAGGATGGAGCCTGGAGACCCTCTGCAAAGCAGTGGGCTAGGGCTGAACCTCCCTACCCACCAAACTGACTGGAACTGATTCTGGAGAAAGGACAAGAGCCACTGTGACATGATGCTTCCCACTCCCAAACCCCTGGGAACTGAATACAAAATTATAGCTATGTAAACTGCATACACTAGAAGTTGTATGCAAGTGCTGCTTATTTAGAGAAAGATGTGAATTAAAATGGAAGTAAATATTTGCATGTGTTTTTTTTTTAATCCATCCACACTGCCCCTCATAACCTGGAATATTCTGCCAATAACTTGGATAAGAAAACAAAGTAGATTTATCCTGACCTACATAGTTTTAATTTGTATGATGTAAATATTTGAGTAGGAATGAATGCTGATTAAAGCATAGTTTCCACTTTCATTATCCTGTTAGTTTAGATTCAGAGTAAAAGGGACTGCTGAGTGCACATGGGATGAAACCAACAATATATGAAAAATAAAATGTCCCTTATGATATATGACCACCAAATTCTTTCAGAGCTCATCCAATTTCAGGAGCCCTGTCAACCTGATGTCCAAAAAACCCCATGTTCGTTGCATGTAGCATCCTGCCATAAAATCTTCTCTTTCATAATGTAATTAGTCTAATTAATAAAAGCACTCAAAGGGATTTGATTAGATTTTCCAAATTCTACGCTTCTATCTTAATAGGATTAGGCTTTCTGGGAGATTTGCTTTGGGCTGCTTAGGAATCTCAGTCAGTTACTTGCTTTAGGCTGCAGTCATGTATAATTAGTTATTCATTGGTACCATTTATTCAGGACTTGCTTCCCTACACACCCTAGACTCTTTCAGAGTTTTTATTTCTGTAGCATTGAATGGAAATGAGAAGAAGGTACGTTACCCAGTACCTGGCATCTCCACGG
The DNA here is from genome assembly GCA_030867105.1 of Liasis olivaceus. Lineage (NCBI taxonomy): Eukaryota > Metazoa > Chordata > Lepidosauria > Squamata > Pythonidae > Liasis > Liasis olivaceus. Next base: position 122,133,770 of record CM061350.1, on the reverse strand, counting down.
CATATACGTTATGTGCTACCCAAGTACTAAGATTTCTTCAGGACTTCAACATACAGTACTTTCCACAGAAGGGCAAGAGAACTCACCAATGTGAGTCCAAAAAGCTTGTGGAATGATTGGTGAGTGTTGCTAACCAAAAGCAGAAGATAATTCCATACTGGTGGACTGGGTTCTTAGAAGAAAAGTTATATTCCGTATTGGAACCTGGGAAACACAGGAGGGTATTGTGATTCCAGGAGGATGGGAACAAATGACCAAGGCTGCCGGGAAACAAGAGACAAAAAACAGCAAGAAAGCTGGTTTGGGTTAGATGTCAATGAGTATTTAGTTGAAGCCAACCAATACTTCTGTTGCTGCCCCTTCCACTCCCCATCAAAAGTTCTCTCTTGTGCTCACTTTAGCAATCTGTCTCTTGTAAAATGAATAAAAAGAAGTGTGGCTTCAGTTCTGTGTTGAATGGGAAAGTTTCCCCTGAATTCATTGGAACGGTGCAATAGAATTTCTTGCAACACGGGTCCAGCAAGGATGTTCCAGTGGCCAATTCTGGACGCTGAGGACAGATGAACGTAGCGCGTTCCAAAGGCAACCTCCTGCTGCAACTGACATTTCCCCCACCCCTACCAAATTGGGAACTTTTGTGGATCATTGCAAGCTTACTTTGAGTAGTTTCTATGGCAGTAGAAGCTTTTTAATTAACACATTTATAGGCAAGTGGCCAAGGCACAAAAAACATTTTGTACTTCAGGGTAAATAAAAGTCTGACAGCTTTTTAGCAAGAATGCCAACAACAATAACATCTTGTTGTCTCTTTGGAAGGAAGAGTTGAGCTGCCTAATGCAAATGAGTTGAATGTAACGTTCCTTGAGCTTTATTAATTACCCTGATTACCAAGTAAGGCAAGAGTGGGAGGCAAGAATGGGAGGTTTTGCTAGCACAGAAGAAGTAGGCATTTTGCGTTTCCAAATGACATCCAAACTGCAATGTGCTTATTATAGCGTTTATGTTTCCTTGCAGTTTTGCATTTCAAAATGTTTTTGACAACATATTATACATGCTTTTTCAAAAAGGGTTATTTTCATGCAAGGGATGGAGAAGTGTTGAGCTGCCTGTCACGTGTCCCACCTACAGTGCCTCAAGGACCTTTTGTATCTCTGTGTTGAGCACAATTGCCTCCTGCAGGATGACTATTGGCAAGAATGCTCTTGAAGCAATGACGTGGGTATTTGAAATAGTCAGCAAATGTCTCCTACAATCCTCCTTCCACCCCACATCACAATGGGCACAGTCTGGCTGCAATTAGAAGCTTCTGGGGGGGGGGGGGATATAAATCTTATTTGCATACATGCCTCTTTCATGAATGTAACATCTAGCAAGAAACATCATCTGGGTTTTGTGTCATACTGTGATATAAGCAGCTTAAATATTCAGCTGCTATGTGTTTGCTCCTTTTTTTTAGAGAGCCAGTGTGGGGTAGGGGTTTAAGATACCAGGCAAGAAACTAGGGGACTGTAAGTTTTAGGCCTGAAACCATCTGAATGATTTGGGCCAGTCACTCTCTCTCAGCTTTGGAAGATGGGAGCTGCAGTCTACTTCTGAAAACATTGCCAAGAAAACTGCAGGGACTTGCCCAGGCAATTGTCAGGAGTCAAGAATGACTTGAAGGTACCAAAAAAAAAAAAAAAAAAGCTGATGAATCAAGTATTGAATTGGAAGATGTAAATCCAACTGCAGACTTTGGAGTAATTTATGTTACATTAAATAACCAAGTCTATAAGTGTGCAAATGAACTTTTAAGGGGCTTGATATGAAACAGCCTGGTTTCTTATTTGAAACTTTCCTGTTGTAGTTCAGTTTCCCATGGGTGTGACTGTGGGTTATTTATTCATACTTTATGTATTCACCTTGAAACTATTAGATGGATCACAGAAGCTTGAAAATTGTGCTCAAGAGTGCTCATCAACAGTTCCTCATCAGTCTGGGTACCAAGTTGCCACAGGATCTGGCAATTCAACAATTTTCTTTAATGATTTGGATAATGATAGGGAGGGGGGACGCGGTGGCGCAGCGGCTTAATGACGCTGAAAGTGCCGGCCAGAAATGGCTGAAAGCTTCAGCGGTTCGAGTCCAGCCTCGCGTTAACAAGGTGAGCTCTTGTTTCTATACCCGCAGCTTCTGCCAACTCAGCAGATCGAAAACATACGTGAGTAGATAAATGAGGACTCTCACTCCGGTGGAGGAAAAATGCTGGCAGCGGCTCAACAGAGAGAGACGGGACAAGTTGCCGGTAAAAGCGCGAAAACCGCGCTCGTCCGAAAAAAGGGGCGCGAAGCAACGGAAATCCCGCCTCCTGTGCTGCCAGCTGGGCTGACGCTCTAGGAATTAGGCTCTGGCAAAGTCTAATTCCGAAACTAGAAAGATGCAATTGCCTTGAAAACCGCTAGGGGGCGGTCACTGCAGGGTCAGTAATGACTGTTAAGCAGATTAAAAAAAAAAAAAAAAAAAAAATGATAGGGAAGGAATGCAGATCGCACTAACCAGGGATCATAAATATTCAGAACCAAAATTCAAAATGATCTTCCTGAGTTAACAAAATCGGCTGAAAATAACTGAATGAAATTAATAAGAGATTAAAAAAAATAAATGTACATGAAGAGGATTGAGAATAGTATGTGTGAAATGATTTTTGACACTTTAAATCAGTGTTTCTCAGCCATGGCAGCTTTAACATGTTGGCTGGGGAATTCTGGAAATTGAAGTCTACATATCTTAAAGTTGCCAAGGCTGAGAAACATTGCTCTAGATGATAACACACTGAATACAAGTTAGCAGTGCAATATAGATGCTGAAATGGCAATGCAATTTTAGAAAAATATTTTACAATAGTTCTGTTATATTCTGCATTGTTCAGAACCTACCATGATTGCTGGGTCCACTTCTAGTCACCATATTTTAAGAAGGATTCTGAGAAACTGGACAGGAATAGTGAAGTACAGCATGGGCTTCAATGAACTGGAAACTAAGGCTTAAGAGAGAGATTGTGAGAACTGGGTATGCTTAGCCTTTTGGCAAAATGGCTGAGTGGGGACATAACTGTACTTTTTAAATATCTGAAAGGGTTTCACACAGAAGAAAGGCCTGCTCAGAGTATAGAATGGCAGATTCTGTAATGTTAGGAAAAGCTCAAGAAAAACTTGAATTCGCTGACCTAAATGGCCTCTTCCAATTCTACAAATCTTTGTAGAGATGCGTTGAAGCTGGTTTCATGTCATGCTTCTAATTAAAAAAGGAAGGTATGTTTTCATCTAACCTGTGTCTGCCAAGTGCTGGTGGAGAACAAACTTAGGGATTCTAGATACTCATCTTGGGACTCACAGACAAAGAAGAAATATAACTTTTATCCTGCCCATCTTCTTAGCTGCCCATATGTACTCATTCTGTACTAGCAGTATGGCACGTTTCTTATCAGCTCTGTGGACCATCAAAACCCACCTTATTTTAAGCTCTAAAATGGTCTAAAGTTCAAAGACTGTGAAGTGCTGACTTTGTTTATAGAACCTGTGACATGAGATGCCCATAAAGGCCACATAATAAATGTCTTTGCACACAGATCCCACCCATAGTTGGAAGAGTTGAATACCAAGTGATTGGAAGGATCTCTCTGTGCTCTAACCCAGTAGTATCCTAAATAACCATAATAATTCAGCTTGGTAACTGCAGATTCCAAAATACCAGAACTACATTTTTCCACAAAGGAGATATTGACATCCTAATCTACAAGACTTCTAAAGATCAATCAAAGCTATAAACATAACTCAGTGAAAATGCTAATGACAGTAGCAATTGTATTGTTTATACATACATACATATATACATACATATATGCATATATGCATTTGTGTGTGTGTGTGTGTGTGTGTGTGTAGGGGTGTGTGTATTCTGTGTATGTATACATATAGATGTATATATATGCTTTTCTGTTCAGAAAGAAGACTTAAGGCAATTGGCAGTTAAAATACATACAGGCACAAAAATAAAACAAAAATGAATACAACGTATTTAAAACTAAATTTAGCTTTCAAGCCAGGATAAAGCCAGCGGATTTGGAAGCTAAACAGGGTCAGACCTCACTGATACTTGGACAGGACACGGCAAAAAGGACCTGCTAGTTTAAGACCAAAGCTGACTCCCTTAGAGCTCTCCCAAGCAGCAATCCCTCCAGCATCTTTGCTGTTCACATTAAACAAGCCTTCTTCTTCTACGGTCTCCCTCTTCCCTCTAAGAGCATCCAGTAATAAAAATATTAAACTTCTAATTGTGAACAAATAAGAATCACTCTATTCATTGCATTAGAGACAGCAGCCATACAGATACACAGACAGTATCACCCAGGTACAAGAATAACTTTAAATAATGAGAAATTACTGTTTTTTAACTAGTAACGTCATCCATGGAGTCATGTAGGGTACTCACTCAAATATATTCTCAAAATTCTGAAAAAGGTTGGAGATTTCTGCCCTAGCTCATCTTAGTTAATATAGGAACAGGGAATTGATCTGCACCTTTAACTGATGTTTAACGGTGCTCTACAAAACCCTTGTCAGGTCTTCAGCAGAGCGTTCACATAAATATACTCTGATGTATTTTTAAAAACATGATTCAATTTTTCAGTAAATCACAGGTATGTTTTATCATGTGTAATTTTCTGTTTCCTTAGAAGTAGAGAATTTAACAAAGCTTTCTTATTATCAAGTACATACTCCACAAATATTGATACTTAGTCTTAAAGATGCTTGACTAAGCTTGTTCTTATAAAAATGCAAGTGGGTGCGTAACATGAAAGTGTGGGAGAGAAATGAAACTGCTGCTTCAGAATGGAACATTTTATACTGATATTGAAGTTTCCAGAATCACTAGATTGCATTGCTTTAAGTCTATTTAAAAGCACTGCTTTTGAAATGATTTATTTTATAAATGGAAGATCATAATGATGACACGATATAGTCTGAACATTCTTTTCATTTGCTTGCTAGGGTGTGGAGAGTTCAAATCACTTTTGTCTTCCTCTATCTGGGACTTGTCTTCACAAGCTGGCACTATCCAAAGGTGTTGGCATTGCAACTCTCAGGACTCCCAGCCTGTTGGAATTCCCAGTATTCCCAGTACATCCAGTGGGCAGAAGATTATGGAAGTCTAGTCTCCAGCTTAGGAGGAAAGAAAAGTACCAGAATATGCAGGCCAGGAATTGTGAGAGCTGCCATCCTAACAGACTTCAAGGATCCTATTGGGAAGGCTAATTAAGTTAGAGGGCTTTCTATAGATCAGTTTGATACATCAATTTAGGAAAAAAAAACATGTTCCAGTCCAGGATTGTAGAGTCACAAATATTTAATATGATGTTGTAACTATGGCTAGTTCTTGGGTTACATCTCCTTATTCAGTGACTGTTCAAAGTTATGACAACACTGAAAAAGTGGTACTTATGACTAATCCTCAAAGTTCTGGCTGTCACAGCATCCCGGTGGTCACATGATCATGATCCAGGCATGATGCCTGGCTCGTAATTACAACATCACAGTGAGCCGCAGTCATGTGATCATGATTTCTGATGTTCCCTGCTGGCTTCCCATAAGCAAAGTCAATGGAGAGCTGGCAGGAAGTCGGAAGTTGCTCCCTCCCGTTTTTTGCCTGTCTGTGCTCTGTAGTGCCTACCCGTGGCACCTCCTCACCTCCCAGGCACCTGTGCACCTGTTGGCTTACTTGTCTGGGACTCCCGCCTCTTCCCACTTAATGACCCACGTGATCCTGGGGTTACGATGGCAACTGGGACTGGCAAGATTGCCATCACTAAATGATGCGGTCACATGAGGTCACACTTTATGACCTCATTTCTTAGCAAAGGAAATTCTGGTCCCAATTGTTGTCGTAACCCGAGGACTATCTGTACTGTATATACTCACATATTTATTTTATTTATTTATTTTTCAGGCCTGTATGCCACCCATCTCCCCCAACGGGTGACTCTGGCGGCTCACAATAATAAAAAAGAAGAAAAAACACAGGTCTCTCCGAACATGGCTAAAATCTATAAATAATTTTAAAAAATGTACTAAAAATGCCCTAAAAACCTCCTATGATTTTAGCCCTAAAAAACCTGTAAGATGCTGGGGGGGGGGGGAACAACCCATCATCCCACCAGCCATCTCCACAGGTGCGGGCCCCCCTCTGGCCCCCAGGCCTTCTGGCAGAGCCAGGATTTAATACCTTTCCTGAAGGCCATGAGGGAGGGGGCACACCGGACCTCCGGAGGCAGGATGTTCCATAGGGCGGGCGCTACAGCAGAAAAGGCTCTCTGCCTCGACCCCACCAATCGAAATTCCCTGACTGGTGGGGTCTGCAACCTGCCCCTTCTGCTGGACCGAGTGGGGCGGGCTGAAATGATATAAGCCCATCCATGGATAAGCCAGCCTTCACATTTTAAATCAACCTCCATTTTTCATGGTATTTGGTTAAAAATTCAAAGGTCTGCTTTTCTGTGGATGGGCTTATCCTCAAGTATACACAGGAAATACAGGTGTTTAAAAAAGTATTACTGTATATACCTGTGGATAAGCCCATCCAGGGATAAACTGAACCTGATTTTTTAGATACGCTTTGGCACCTAAAAATTTGGCTTATCTGTGAGTATATGTGGTATTCCACACTTTAACAAGCTCATGGTTGATATTTTCTTATGGAGGATGGAGCAGATTCTGGTAATAATTTTGGCATACTTATAACCACAAATAGTCCTAATGATTATTTCATGCCTATGGAAATCTTTCTTCAGCACCAGTGATTTGTATTTTGTACTATAGATAAGCTGTAATGCTTTACACATAGACCCAAGAGCATATGCTATTGAATACGGTTGACCTTCCTTCCAAGCAAACCTTTATAGAATTGTTGAATAGCAGATAGTTTTATAGAGCAGAAAGGGGAAACACTAAAGTTAGAAGTGCTTCTACTGCTGTTTCTTATAAACCTTACAACTTTTATTTAGGAAATAGCTGGTGATCAGAAAGCCTAAATTACTGAGGCCTATCTATAGCTATGAACCTGCAGTTATGCTCTCTCCTGTTATGGAGTGAGAGTGAGTCAGGTTAGAAGCTAAACTGCATAGATCAGTCAGAAGAGAAACTGAGAAATGATGAAAGCCCTGCGAATATCGGTCTAACCCAGTGTTTCTCAACCTTGGCAAGGTTGCTGGCTGGGGAAATCTGGGAGTTGAAGTCCACACATCTGAAAGTTGCCAAGGGTGAGAAACACAGAGAGAGACATAGAGACATGCAGAGTAAGGAAAGGGCAGAGCCACTCTGCTAACTATCTCCTAGTGGTTTGTAAGCCTATAGGTGCAGCAAGCTGGTGTATGCAAAGTTGAATTGCAACAAAGACCACCCTATCAGGGGAGGTGAGGGATGCAGGAATCCATAAAGGGAAGGGATTAAAGCTCCCTTCTGATTATTTAGGTCAGACTTCACTTCATCTTACAGTCTTTTTGAGGTCTGTCAATTCTGGCTGTGATGGCAGTCAAGCCATTTGAAAACACTAACCATATGGACTTCTTACAGTTCTCGGTTGCTTGAAATATGCCCGCATGCTGGCAAGATCTGCCAGCGATCCTTGTCTTTCAAGCAAGAAAGCATTTTTTCTTGTGTTTTTCCTCATCACTCGACAGAGCTTGTTTACTGTAACTGGATATATTAAAACAACCCCACTGGAACATTTACTTCCTGTATTTGCATTGGGACCCAGTAACTAATTTTCTCTGCAGCCCAATGAAGGGTTGATGGCTGATGGAAACATGTCAGCCAGGTCCCTGAAATCTGTGACGTGTGTGTGTGCGCGCACATATGTGACAGAATCTGCATTAGCAGATACAAAATGAATGTTTTGTTCAACTATATAATTACATCTCTCTTTTCACATGCATCATAAATGGAATAACAGCCTATCTGTGCTGAAATTGGTCTTCCATTTTCCTGAAAAGGTTATTTTTCTGCAAAAGGCAATTTCATTCTCAGGGTGAATTTAAAAAAAAAAAACTTCCTTGGGTGGTGTTTGGAGCTGTCTTTAGTATTGTGGAAGAGTAGAAGCTGCTCTTACACATTTATACTCCCCATTTCTCTATCATTCTCAGGTTTCCCTACTTCCTGATCCAAAAAACACCCATGGAAACTTCCTTCTTGATGTATTCTCTTGGGATTTAATTGAAATGCAAAAAGACGTGGAGCCTGGGGAGATTATTGCATAATGAAAGGTAGGACATCCACATCCTTTAGCTACCTTGTACTCTTTAAGTAAAGTTTCTCTTTAAGAAAGCCAGTTTGGTATAGTGGTGAAGGCATCAGGCTAGAAATTTAATGAGACACTTTGAGGACTGGCTGGCTAGTGTAGAAAAAATATAATGGTTAGGACAAGCCAAACATTCCCTCCCTTAATTACTTTTCCAAGGGAAAATAAACCTGTTAGCTTAGCCATAAAACCTTTAGAAGGCCAAGGACTGCTGATAAAGCTAGGAGAAGATACTAGGAGGCCAGTTCTGGGAAGCAAGGCCAGTATAAAATAAGCCTAAAGAATTACCGTATTTTTCCATCAATAAGACCCCCCCATGTACAAGACGACCCCCACTTTTCCAACCCAAAATTAAGAAATCAATATTTTTAAAGATAGTGCAGAACACATTTTTATTTAGTAATTAGTTAACATTGACCTGATACACTCGGTGGGAGGAGGTCCAAACCGTCTCTCTGCAGCTCTATTTCCATGCTCTTTTGCATAACTGATTACATTCAAGCACGAGTGAAACTGCCGATAGCTTGTCTCTGCAAACAGCCTTCCTCCAATTGGTTTGTTCAGCATCAGCTGATGTCAGTTACATAAGGCTAGCAATAGAGGAAGCCTGTTTGCAGAGACAAAGTATGGGCAGTTTTGCAACCACGTGGTTCTTTCCTCGGCTGACTTCCTTGAATAAGACGCCCTTCAATTTTTAGCATAAGGATTTTAGAAAAAAGTATCATTTTATAGTTGGAAAAATACGGTAACTCTCTAGAAAAACACCATGCTCATGAAAATACTGTTTTTGCTGTTTCAGGGTACCACTGTTTTTGTAGTTCTACCCCATTATTTCATAGAATCCATCTCACATCTGATCTCACTAAATATATGATGATGTACTGCTAAAGCCAAGCAATTACTCTGCTGTGTGCAATCATATGTATGTTCTAATTTGTGAAGGTCTGTATAGAGGGGTTGCATTCTGCTGCCTCCAGTACCATAATAAACAACTTGTTCTTCAACAGAAATGTGTGTCTGATCTTTGTTATTAAAGAACTCTAGGGAGGAAATTATCCTATACCACCCTCTTCTTAACAACTTCCAGAAGTGGAAGACCCACAACCCCCATAGCTAGACTGTATAACCATTACATAGATCTTACCATCAGAAAGTTTTTCCTTACATTTAAATGCAGTTTGGGTGGCTGCAATTTGTACCCATTGTTTCTGGCCCTAGTTTTTTTGTGGCCATTGAAAATAGTTCTTGACCATCTTCCCTGTAGCTTCTCTTTATGTACCTGAACATAGCTATCATGTCTCCTTCAGTTTTCTTTTCTCCAGACTGAAAACCCAAGCCTTGTAAGGGATGTGCTTAAACCCCTGCGTCACCTTTGTTGCCCTCATCTGCACTCTTTCTAACCGGTCAATATCCTTCTGGAAATGTTGTATACAGAATTGTACACACTACTCCAGATGTGATCTTCATAGTGCCCAGTAAAGAGGATTAATTAATTTGTCTTTCATAAGATGCGTCTTCTGATGCAGCCCAGATCCGCCTTAGCCCTTCTAGCAATTGTCTCACACTGTTGACTTGTGTTCAGCTTGTTGTCACTGATCACACCAAGTTCTGTCAATACTACTCTATTCAATCTGAGTTTCTTCCCTTGTCATCAAAGCAGCTGTGCACAGGGGTATCTGCAGGAAGGAGGGTATAAAAAAAATGAAGATGGTGGTCACCACATGATCAACACCTCCCCTGATTACACAATTGCAACCACCTTCTTAACTTTTTTTACACATCCCTATATGGGTCTGTCCCTGGCTGTGCACTAAGTTTTTGATAACTTTTAATTTTGTCTCTGCTGCCCATGTTTTACCTCTTCATCTCATTTGCTTCATTTCTGATTGTGCCTGGTCCTGAGCCTATTTGCACTAAGGGTTCACTATTCTCCTGCTCTTTTAACCTCAGTTTTTCCCTGAGACTATTTCCTGCCTGATCTTTGACATCAATTCACAATGGAAATATTGTTTTCTCGATGACAATATTAAGTTTGGCTCTGAACCAGCCCTTGTGGTATAATACTGAACAGCAAATTCCAATATCAGTAAAATAGTTTTTCTATAGTGTTGTTATTAGTGACAGTCAGAAATAAATCATTCACCTAGGGGTTTCTTTTTCTTTAAATGTTTGGACCTCTAGCCTTGATGCCCAGTTATTCCAAGGATAGCACAAATCATTCCCAAGGAAGACTTACATATATATGTAAACTGGGTATGAAACATGAAACTGCTCCAGAAACAGGCTAATTCTCTTTCTCTTCCCTAGTTTGATATCTATCACATCACATATCAAAAAGGCATCTCATGAGTGACCTACTTCCAGTGCAGGTCATAAAAATAGACCAGGTTAGACAGTGATCTGGGGATGCAAAATGATGTTCCCTCAGCGAAAAGTCTGTAGGGCTACCTGTCATGTTCAGTTAGTGCTAATATTATACCACTAGATCGCCCATTAATGATTTGCCTTAAGGTTGGATGTTGTTCAGCCTTTGTTAATTAGCAGAGAGTGACGAAGAAGCTTTGTTAGAAGCCAAGGATTGGGTGTTGCCCTTCCTTAATCTGCACTGTGTTAGGTAACAACTCTTTGAGGAAACCCAGTTTGTTGGTTTTCGGTACCTTCCATTATTAACATTGAAGTGTGTAAATAAGTGTGTTGTTTTACATTCAGAGGTAGAATCATAGAAAGTGCAGTGACCCATCAGTAATTTAGGCTTGGCATGTTTTTCTTTTAAAAAATAAATGAAAAGTTTAATAAAAGCTCTAGGTGCATTCTATCCCAACTTTTCTCCCCCTTAGGACATACAGTACTTCTGTCTGTCTGTCTTTCTGATCAGTCCTAAGGACCATGGTATTTTCTCACAGTTATGGATTGACTGAAGACTCAAAAACAATTATGAAAACAAAGATGCAGAAATTGTTCACAATAAATTAAACTTTGTGGGTGAAGTGAGTAATAAATACAGTAGTGCAGCTGTCATGAATATTTAATTGTAAAATGCGTTACTCTATGTCAAGTCATGTGGTTCCTCGATTCAACATTTACAGTTCCAGTTATTAGAAGAATGGGGACAGAGACTTGTAGCTACAATGGCAGAAATAAAGTTTACTTATATGAATGTATTATTTACAAAAGAAGAAAGGAAAGTTGTCAAAGAAAATGCTTTAAAAGATCTACAAGATGAAGAGATGAAACAAGCTTATGCAGATTAACTAGAAAATAAAGCAATTATGGATTACAAGATAGAGATGGCAGTTAAAGTGGAAATACAAATGACAAGCCAAGATAATGACCTGGATAACAACTTCTTGATAGATTTACAAAAGAGGGTTGCCAAAACCTTGAAGCAACTTCAGAGGTGGGAGAAAGGAGGGAAGAAAGATCAAAACCTACAACAGCATTTGAATGGATCAAAGACTAAGATTGTACAGAAAAAAAAGAGAAAAAAAGGTATGAGATACTGTATATAAAGAAATGACTTCTCCCTTCATCACAACAAGTACAAACAATGTCAGTAACTTATCAGCTTCTTTGATACTACAACAAAAGATATTTTCTTCCCATATCTCATCTCTTATCTATAAGCAATTCTTAAAGCCTCATCATTCAGTCCCAATCAGCAAAAGTCCACTAAGAGTTACCAGAAATAACAACATATATATTTAATTTTAATCAAATAAACCAACTTTGTATTCCTTCCCTTTGCTTTTTACAATTTTAATCATTAATCCTCTTAAATAATGTCCCAAAACTTGATTTCTTTTAATTTTCTTTTTGTCTCTTCTCAGAAACTCCTTCAAACCTTTAACATGTCTATTTTGTAAATCCAAAATAAGAAAGTTATCCAAGTCACTCTTCTGGTTTGTTATTTGTATATCCCTTTTAATTATTAAGACATCAGCCAGTTTCATTTGTATATCCAGTGTGACATCTTTTTTCATATCATTCTTGTAACCTGTCATTTTTAAATCTACATCTGAATCAGCGTCAGTCTCATTCTTGTCCAGTAGAGCCTGTTCCTCTTCTATAACGTCTTTTAAATCCAGTTTTATAATAGCAGACAAACTTAAAAGTAACTTCTAAGTACATTGTTCCCAAATATTCTTGAGTTCTTCCAAAGTTAGAGTATTTTGCTCCATTCTGTATTATTGGATCTCTTCTCCTTTAATTCTGATCTTTAGTTCTTTCTGGTTCCCTCTAATATCCATCCTTCAAAGTCCCATGTTAACATGTTTTTTTTTTCTAATCAATAGCATTTTCCCATGGGAATGTTTCTTATACTTAATTTCAAATTCTTCATTTTTTAAATAGAATTCTAAATAACCCACAGGAAGGATTATTGTAGTCAGTTTCAAAATCTTATTTCAAATCCATCTGGCCCCTTAGTCTGCTTATAACTTTTCAAAATCAATGTTCAAATCACCCTTTTGTTGTTTAGTCCAAAATGAGAATTTTTTAAGTTCTTAAACTTGCATAAGACTTCTTTTGCTAAGGATTGAAGGAGACTCACTTTCAGTGAACATAATGAAATTTGTCTTTCTGAAGGTTCCTAATATCCAGAAAACCATTAACAAGCAATTTCCAGAAGTGATTAAGAAAGAAAGTATATGAACTCTGTGTCCATAAAGGTGCCAACTGCAGCATGGGCAAAGATGGCAATCCCTCAGCTCCCAGAGCTCTAAACCTTCCAGAGACTACTGTCTTATGGTCTCCTTGTGGGGACCTACTGTCTGGAGCATGTGTGAGCAATCCCAAGTCCTCTCCTTGTCTGCTGTCTGTTGTCTGAAAAGCAGAGCAGTCTTCAGTTCTCCATTGCTTCCCCCAAAGTTTTTTCACCATTGCTTTCCCTGAAAGTCCCCTCGCCATTGCTTCCCTGGAAGTTTTTTTTCTTTACTATGTATATATTTTTTCTTTTTTTTCCTTTAATTTTTTTTCTCTGCACTTTTTATTTTTTATTTTTACTCTTATATTTTTCCTAGCTTGTATTAGTTTTTTTTTAATCTTTGTAACTGTAAAATTTAATACAAATTATTATTTAAAAAAAAGACTAAGAATGTTAGAAGCAAAAGCAAGGAATTTAAAGCCGATTTGTTTGACTAGGGTTAGAACAAGATATAATTTGATATTGTTCTGGAACTCCTTTATGGACTTTTCGCTGACAACTGGACTGAAACATTAATGATTTATGGATTTGCAAATGGATAAGGAATGGGTTATGGGAAGAAGAGATATATGCATACAACCTTATAAGGGGAAAAGAAATATTAAGTTTGCCTGTACTTGTTGTGATGAAGATCGGAAGTCACTTCTTTAACTATTTCTCTTCTTTTTTCTTTAACCTCTTTCTCTTTCTCTCTTTTCTTTCTTTCCTTGCACTTCCTATTCCTTTTCTTTTCATTTTCTCTCTCTCTCCTGAATTTGGTTTGTATTATCTTTTATTATTTTTAAAACTTTCAATACAATTATTTTTTTAAAAGGATAATAAAATAGGTGGTGGTGGACTATATTTATTAAAGATTGCAAAATAGAGTTTGATGGTCACCTAGAACTTATGTTATAGTGTGGGTTTCCTATATAATTTTGAGTTGTCTTCCAATTTTATGGATTTTATGGTTCTATCTGAACTCTGCTAGAGGGTGTAGTTCATACCAGCTGGTGCCTAATTTGTGGTCATACACAGAAATTATTGCTTAGTATAAACATATCTCCTGCCGTATATAAGGGTAGCACTGGGCACTGTGTGTTCTAGTCTGTAAGATTAAAACATCCATCAGCCCCTAGTCCACCTATGAAGCAACCATTTGTTTTTTTTTAAATAATATTTTATTGAAATTTTAAAGTTACAAAGTTAAAAGTTAGAAATGAAAAAGAAAATTGAAAATACAAATTATAAAGAAAAGGAAAAGAAAAAGTGAGATAGAGTAAAAGAAAAAGAAAAAAGATATGGACAATAGATAACTTCTAATCTATCTCTGGTCTTAGGAATAGTAAGACTATCATAAGTGCTAGTTTTTAATACATTAAGTAGGAGTAATTCTTTGTCAAAACATATCCCATTACATTTATAATCTAATCTTCAAATCCCCATGTAAGCTTCAGCCCATCTGCATTTTGCAAATAGTCCATCAATGGTTTCCATTCTTTAAGGTAATAGTTATTTGAGTGTTCTTTTAATAAGGAAGTCAGTTTATCATTTTCTGCCATTTCCATCAGTTTTAACAACCATTCTTGTATTGTTGGTAGTGTCTGGGTTTTCCAAAATTGTGCATAAAGAAGCAACCTTTTGTTATAAATGATTGCCAGTAGGTTGTGCTTACCAGGCATTGCCTCTTGTACAAAAAGGAGGGATATGAGAAAATGTCTGAATATTTCAGCTCCAGATGCCCCCCTCCCCTTTTTATGCTGTCCAAAGCAAAATTTTGTTTCATGACATTTTGGTTGACTTCCTTATTCATTTCTCTTTCAACATTTAGATGGTGCATTAAACCAGGAGCAAATAACAACCTTTTGCTTGCTAATTAATTAGTAGCAGCTACCCCTGAAGTAAATTTGATCTGATAAATATGATTTTGACAATTTAATCCCAGTAAATCAACTTTTTGATTTATTAGGGATCAATTTACTGGGGGTCAATGTTAGCTTTGAGGTTGAAAGAGCTGTATCTTCTAATAACTGCTACCTTTCCTATGTTGGCTACAAAATTCCTTTAGAAAAGTTTAAAAATAAGAAATACAATCACAGTAATAAATGTCATGTTTGTTCTGAATGAATAAGGGGTCTTCCTTTAATTTTTGTCTGCCCTCTACACTGCTCACAGTTGTATGCATGCCTTATGCCAATATCAATCTCACTATTTGGCCTCCTGCTTGAGTGCAAGTGACAAAAGTAAGAAAAAGTACCCAAACCACCGCTTCTGCTATTTTTACTTTTTGCTTTTTACTATTTTTAATTTTTTTGTTCAAATGGGATCTCTTTATGGAATCTCTGACTGATACAAAACATCAGCTTTGTATAATGATTGCTTTAAATGCATCACATATCTGATTTTGTAATTATAGTGTACTATTTAAAAAAATGCAAAGAAAGGGTTTAATTATTCTTTCCTGTATTTTCAGGTGATCAAAACCAAAAATCATCTCTTTTTGTATTATTTTATCTGGCCGTTATCCATGAAATGAATAACAAAATCAGGTCATTCTCAATCCTTAGTAAATCTGAAACTGATATTAGCTGTTTGTTTTTTCTCAGTAGCCGTTTTCCATGGTATTGCTGACGGCTGTGGGGTCCTTGAAAATAAATCAACAGATCAGCACTGGTTGACAGACTCTGAAAAATCCTGCCCATCCCAACTGTCCCCTACAGGGAATGCTAACTCTTGAACATGTTCTAGGAACTGTTTGTCAATTAAGGATACTTGTACTACTGTGATCTGAAGAGGATCCCTTGGTGGCATCTGAGGAAAAGAAGAATCAAGATAGAAGGAAGAACAACCAGTTGCCAGTTGAATATATTGAGGCAGGTTAGCTGCAACTGATAGGAGGAAAAGGGGTAGTGTTTCCCTGCTAGAGTCACTGGAGAAGTTGCTTTGCCTTGGGGCTTCCTTCTGGCATTTATTGGAGAGGAGTGAATACTGGAGAGAAGACGAGACTTGGAAATGGCTGGTGACTGTATAGATAGAAATGCTCCTGGCAGGTATTAGAGTATGACTGCATAGAGATTCCTTCCTTCCTTCCTTCCTTCCTTCCTTCCTTCCTTCCTTCCTTCCTTCCTTCCTTCCTTCCTTCCTTCCTTCCTTCCTTCCTTCAATTTGGATGCCACCCATCTCCAACTGACCTTGAGTGGCTCAGAACAATAAATAACATAAAAACAGCTGAATAAAAAAAAAAAAACCCAAAACAAGTACTATTTTTTTCTTTTGACTGAGAGGAATGCACACTTCATTGTGTCATATTTCTTATTATATTTCTCCTGTGTGGAGCGAGACTTTATTATCTTTTGAAACAAACATGTATTATGCAATGACATGTACAATAATGCAGTATTATTGTAAGCTACCTTACGTTGCTGGAAGTAGAATGGTATAGAAATAATTATAAAAACAAACAAACAAATAACGTTGCTGAAGTGTAAGGAGATGTTTTATTTTCTCTTGACTGAGATGAACACTCTGTTGAAATGCATTATATCAGCATAAGAAGATGTTTAGTTTTATTTTGAGTGAGTTTCCAGCCAGTGCAATGTAACTAAAATCTTTTCGCTAATAAGCTTGAATTATTATCACATTTTCCCTTGTGATAACATCATTTATCTTTATGTTTTACAGTTATCACAGTAAAATTATGGCTATGTCATTGTAGTTTTTATTCACTTAAAACTTACTGTAAGTGATAAAGAATGATAACATTCACACATAAATGTTCTTGGCAAAAGTGGGATTTTTGTTTCCATTTTGGTGGGATCCAGGTTCTTTGATAGAGTGACTTAAGAATGGTTCTAGAATACAATGATGGTCCATACAGAGTGATGGTGACAACCATGGTGAACAGTCAGCAGCCCATATGAATGGTAGATATGTTCTCCTAGAACAGTGTTATCCAAACTTGGCCACTTTAAGATGAGTGGACTTCAACTCCCAGAATTCCCCAGCCAGCATGGCTGGCTGGGGAATTCTGGGAGTTGAAGTCCACTCATGTTAAAGTGGCCAAGTTTGGACAACACTGTCCTAGAACATCTCTCTGAATCTTCTATACTAACATTCTCTGATCTCTGGGTCCTCCAGTTTATTAAAGGTTTTGTATAGGATTTTAATTGGGATTGTTTATTTTGGATTTTTTTTTTGTCTTTGGGTTTATTGTAAATCTCTCAGAGTTGCAGTAGTTGAGTTGGACAGCCATATAAATGCTTTAAATAAATAAAAATAAATAAATAAATAAATAAATAAGTAAGTAAGTAAGTAAGTAAAAAGTACAAATGAGAGCTACCGCTATCATTCTCTGTCTTGGTGCTGCTTTCTGCAGCAACAATGCTACTAAATTTTTTACCGCTGGCCATGTGCCAATATGAAGATGAAAACAATCCAAGGAAGGGCTGCAGGAAAGATGAAACAATCAAATTAGCAATTCTTATGTAGGAACTTCAGGTTGCCAGGTCCTTATTTTGAGGCTGGGAGTGGGGTGGGGAACAAACCCAAACCAGGTAGACTGCTGTGGAATTTATCCACTTTTTCTTCTATTGTTGTCCAAGGCAGCAGAAGACAAAAACAGATGCTAGAAATCACATTTCTCAGTGCTTTGAGGAGGAAGCATTTTATGGTGAAACATTGACGTTTGTAGGGTAGACATGCAGTTAAATATGTAAACGCAATTGAAAGGAACTTGCCTTTTACATTTTGAAGCACCAAAGCTGTAGCCTAGAAATTAGACTCAGTGGAGTCATTTATTTTTCTGCTTAGCTCTTCTAACAAGGATACATGCATGATGCAGATAAAGGACTAGATCAGTGTTTCTCAACCTTGGCAACCTTAAGATGTGTGGACTTCAACTCCCAGAATTCCTTAGCCAGCGTGGCAACTTTAATACAACTTTAACATATCTTAAAGTTGCCAAGGTTGAGAAACACTGGCCTAGATATGTTATCTCCATCTGCTTAAAACCTTAATACTGTGGTGAACTTTGAAAAAGTCTGCTGCAGTATTGGCAAGCATGTCATGCCTATTACATACAGGTAAAAAAGAACGGGGGACAGATCTGAACTGATTGTGACTGTGAAGGTGGAGAGGTGAGCACGTCGAGAATATGATTCTAAAATCCTAGGCTGAATCCCCAATTCAACAGCACTTAAATTGCATCTTGCACAAATCTTGCTCAACTCCTCCTTGCTGAAGTGAAATCAATGTCTTGTAATAGGTTGCATCTGCCAATCCTAGTGGTTCTGTTTCATATCCTTTAAACCTATCTCGTGTTTTCTTGGCTAAAGATGCAAATGACTTGTATATTAATAAGCACTTGATTAATGACAGTGGCTAGTTACTGTTGCTGGGATTTTGAAAGGACTGCGCAGAGAGATAAAGCATCTCTCTGCAAACTTAGATTACAGCATGAGCATTAGATTACAATGGCTGACATTTCAGTTTTGAAGCATATAGAAATGACCCTGGGCTGCTGCTGCAATGGGTGGTCCTTCATTTTCAAAGTTGTTTTGGGAGGGCCAGAATGGGAAGCTGGAAAGTTCCCCATCTGCAAACAGAATTCCTTAAGTGCTGCTCTGTATCCCAGCCCATATTTAATGATTTTTAAAACATCTCTGTTGAATGTGCATCTTAAGGCAGAACATCCTATATCCTTTTATTGCAGCAGAACGGAGATCCTCTCCCATATATCAGATCTTCTCCTCTGCTTCTGAACAGTTCTTACGATAAGAATAGCTTTTAATATATAGTCTGATTATATTTATGGATTAGTCTCCTGTTCTCTCCTCTTTACAATATTGTAGGCTGCTGTTGGAAAGAAAGCGTACAAGGTTCCTCTCTGAGCTGGTAATAAACACGCAGGCAGTTGCTTGAAGGAGAGAGAAGACTTTATTTCCTAGAGCCAGATACACAAGATGATCAGCTGTCATGGCAGTGGCACTCAGGGTTTCCCCAGGAGTTCCTTTTAGAGGGAAGATACTGGTATTCCTTGAAAGGTATGAAGGAATGCCTACCCTCTAGGAATTCTTAGAAAAGGCAATTAGCTGGGATTCCAAGAGAGAGCTCTCCCCAATTAAATTGACTAGATCAGGGTTCCTCAACCGTGGCAACTTTAAGACTGGTGGACTTCAACTCCCAGAATTCCCTAGCCAGCCCTGGAATTCTGGGAGGTGAAGTCCACTCATCTTAAAGTTGCCAAGGTTGATGAACCCTGGGCTAGATCTTTAGAAGGAGCATTCTATCTGGTATTGTCTAATTGGAATGTAGATCCCTTTGTGGAAGAAATCTTTTTAAGATGCGATTAAGGCTTCAAGGAATGTTGGCCTTCCTGCTAGGTCTTTGGTTATTTAATTCTGGGCTGGGGTGGCAGACTCTTGATTCTTCCTGCTACCTTTTTAGGTGAGCCCATTCTTACTATAATTTAATCATATGCCTCGATTGCTGTTAAGATAAACAATGGTAGGGTGAGACAAATTGGAAGCTTTGACTTCCTGCTGGCATGGGGGGAAGAATTTGATTTTCTTCTCACACTGCAATTCTGTTATCAGTCATACATAGAGCATGATTGTCTAAGGAGTAATGGGTAGACTGTAGCCTTTAATGAATATATTTCTTCTCTCATTTTATGAGTTCCCTCTAGTTTTATAAATAGGCATTCACTGTCACCAAACTGTCTACCACACAGTGATCCTAAGGGTAATTGGCTTGATGGATGAAGCAAGAAATGTTCCTCTCTTCATTTTCTCACTCCTGTGTTTCTCCTACTTATTATGGACAAAGCTTCAGGCTCCTTAATAAAGAAACTTTGGTTTCCCAGGAATCCCTATATTAATGAATTATTACATTTAAGTTGGCTTTCTTACTCTTTATCTTCCACTTGTCACTGCCAAGAAACACAAGGAAGTAACGAAGACCATTTTTAATATTACATACATTTTTAAAAATAGCCCCTTCAGAACTGAATTGATCCAAAGTAATACTGTTGTGAGAGGCCTCGCTCACCGCCCAAAATAGATTTAGATGCTATTTTTATATTGGGATTATTCTATAATGTAAGTTTTTAATGGGTAAACAGGCCAAAAAGCAACTCCATTTTTCCATAAAGGTCTTGCAAGATAAAGTGCAGGTACTGAAACGATTCCCTGCACAGAGATCTCAATGTGTGCCAAGATTTCAGTGGAATCAGACAACCCTTCTCAAGCTGAGCCCAGTTCTGATGTTCCTTATTTCAATGAGTAGCTAAATCTAGGATAAAAGCCCCAAGTGATTTTAGGAGTTCCCACTTGCTCCCTCTTTTTTGAATTATTATAATGATTCCGACATTTGTAGAATTTGAAAATTAAACACTAAGAGGGTGTCAAATCCCACCTAGAGTATTTCTGTATTCCACACAGGGAATGCATGCCACTGGTTGAGAACCACTGACGTACTAAATGTTTCCTATCGAGGCTTTCCCCTATCTGCTGCCCTCCAGATGTGTTAGGAATACAATTCCTATTCCATATAGATTTACTGTATTTTTGTTTGTTGATCTTTTTATATAAAGAAGACGAGCAAAATGTGAGTGCATTTACTGTGTTTTTTAAAATTAATAAATAAGGGAAGAAATGGTGTATAGTTTTTAAAATTCATTTCCCAGCCAGACATGGGGCAAAAACCCATAGACTTTCTTTGACCGTGCTGGCTGAAAATCAGTATGACACCATGCTGGGGAAGATTTTGCTAGAACAGATTTGATTTCCTGCAAGGCTACTGTGTGGAGTTTCAGAATTAATGGCAATAGAAGCCAAACAAGCAGGAGTGCACCTGGATCAGAAATGTTGACTTACAGCACCATTCTTTGAATGTGTTGGATTAAATAAATAGACTATATGAAAGAGACAATATTAGCAGGTGATCTGTACAGAGTGAGGTGCCCCATCTGAAAAAAGTCTTCTCTTCTGGCATTCACTAACTCCCTTATTTCCAGTGGCAGAAAAGATCCACTGAACAAACAGTTGCGAATGTCTGAAAGAAATGAGCATATTTGAAATTTGGAAGCGTGCTGTGGCTGCTCCTACAAAATGGCTCCCAAATGATCTCATAGAAATAGAGCTAGAAATACAGCTATGGATGCTGATGGTTGCATTGTAATATATATATTCTACACAATGCTTTATCTGGAAACCCATTTATTGGAGAAATGGGGAAACAGAAAGTGATAGTCTTGGAAAAAACTGCTGAATTGACTTTTGAGTGTATCTTATACAGTACATGTATGTCTGTATGCATGTATTTATGTATTACTAGGTGTCTCTGAAGCCTTGGGAGATTACGGTAAGCATCAAATCTCCCCTGTTTCAAAATTCTGGACTCACTTAGGTTTCTGGAGAAATAAATGACTTCCTTGATACACATGGATGCTGAAAAAGTTACTAAGGGAAAATAGGTTGCAAACTATCTGTATGAATTCAGTCTTAATTCTTAAGCATATGGAGCTATAGAGGTGTTGAATAAATTATTTTGGAAACCCACAAAATGAAAACATTAGCACTGCCTCCTAAATACACAATTCAAAGAAGCAGAGATGCAGATATTCACCTGACGTTCTAGTGTACTCTTCTGTGCATTTAGAGCAGTGTTTTTCAAACGTGGCCACTTTAAGATGGGTGGACTTCAACTCCCAGAATTCCCCAGCCAGCCATGCTGGCTGGGGAATTCTGGGATTTGAAGTCCACCCATCTTAAAGTGGCCATGTTTGAAAAACACTGCGCTAGAGAATGAAGGATTGTATTCCTGATGTTGTTTTGTTAAATGATAAAATCAAATGAAGCAATTGGCTGAAATCTTCCTTTGCTGTGGAGCACGATCGACTGGCGATTCATGAAGAGAGACATCTGTCTGCCGAAATACTGTTGTACTCCTGGCAGCAGACTTTGCAAGCCCCAGTGAATAGCTGAACTTCTGAATTAATCGCTTCTTAATGTAATTGAATCCTCATATTCTAGAAAGACAGAAAGCCTTTTCATTTATGCAGCAGAGACAAGTTGCAGTTCGTGAGAGTGTGATAAGGTCAGCCCGGGCTGTGAAATGAGAGGAAGTCTCTGTGTTATCGGCTTGACCCAAACCATTAAAACATCCTCCGGTAATAGCTGTACAAAGCAGCCTCGTACATTTCCCATAAACCAGTGTTGTCCAAACTTGGCTACTTTAAGATGAGTGGACTTCAACTCCCAGAATTCCCCAGCATTGCTGGCTGGGGAATTCTGGGAGTTGAAGTCCACTGATCTTAAAGTGGCCAAGTTTGGACAACACTGCCATAAACTAACTGTGCTTTACAAAAACACAAGCTACCTCCTGTTTTGGGGGGAACCTGCTTGAGTATTCAGGAAAGCTGTTTGGGGAGAAAATAGCAGTTGCATTCAAGCAGGATTTTAAATCAGGCTGCTAGTACATTGAATCCCAAATGAGTAAATATATCATTATTATTATGAGAATGCTGGACTATTAGAGTTGGAAGAATGGTATCTAACGTCCTGCTCGATGCAGTATTACACCATTGCTTTCAGATGGCTATCCAGACTTGGCCTGAGTACTTGCAATGCAGAACATATAATGAATATATTGAATGACAAACCTGTTCCCATCAATAGGGTAGCTAAGTAGGTCTTCTTATAACTGAAGTCGTCTCCTTCAAGCTGAGCTGAACTCTTGGTAATTCCGTGGACACATCAGTGTGGTTTTCTTGACAACAAAATGGAAGGGTCTTGTCACTGACTTCTTTCAGGATTTTGATTTCCCAGTCTGGTCTGTAGCCCAAAGCTTTCTGGGAAGTCTCCTACCCCAGAATAGACTTCAGATAAAGTTGGCCAGATGTCTGCAAATTCAAAGCACTGAAATATGTAGATGTTGCTTGTTGAAGCTATCTTACTCTTCTTCCCTTCCCTGGCCTAGGGAGCCTTGCTCACCGTCACTCATGCCTCAGTTGCCTCCTGTTACCTCCTGCAAAGAACTATACATGGGGCTCCCCTTGAAGACCCCCTGGCCCAGAATGCAGTGGCATGTGCAGTTCTGGGTGCTCCGTGGTTTGCCCATGTTAAATTGCTGTTGCATGAGCTGCACTGGCTCCCATTTGCTTTCTGGGTGCAGTTCAAGGCGCTGGTCATTATCTTAAAGCCATAATGGCACAGGGCCAGGTTATTTGCAGGACTGTCTCTCCCTGAGATTATTTGCCTGTCCCACCAGGTCAAATAGGGTGGGTACGCTCTAGGTCCTTTCCCTCAAATGTTGTTATCTGGTGGGACCTCAGAGGCACACCTTTTCTATAGTTGCTCAGGCCCTTTGGAGTAGCCTCTCACCTGAGATTTGGTGGTGGTGGGGGGGGTCTACCCTTTTAGACTTCTGGAAGGCTGTGAAGACCTGGCTCTTCCCCCAAGCATTGGACTAAGATGGGATTAAGTCGGGGATCAAGACTATGGGTGGTCTGGCGCCTGATGGGAAGGGTATGATCTGTTTTCATTTTGTTGTTTTCATTGGTTGTTGTGAGCTGCCTAGGATCACTGTGTGAGATAGGTGGCCATATAAGTCCTTTAAATAAATAAATAAATAAACAAACAAACAAACAAACAAGCAACCGTCAAAGTGTCAACCTCTTTGAAGCTAAAACGAGCTGAAGAATTGTGTTGGTTATTAGTACCAATCACCTACCTAATGCTCTTCCAACTTAAATTAGAGCTACCATATCTGGGCTTCAAAAATGTGGATCACCACTAAATGTCATCAGAGTTGGATACTTCTGTTCATCTTTGTGACCATCTAGTGGCATCCAGATTTTATCAGCCCAGGGATAGCTGAAATGGCTCCCAGTTCTTCAGGTATCCTAGAATGGCAGGTAGAAGGAGATGGATATTCTGTGTGACCGTGGCATCATTTGATCCCACCCCACTATTAAATTATCATATCAAAAATAGGGATGGAAGTGTATTCATTTGGAAGCCTGCACAGCAGCAGGTGAAGCTAGAGACAGGGAAAAGAGATAGAGTTAGGGCTAGAACTCTAACTTTTCTTGTGTTGAGCCTTTTTATCCAGACATTATATTTTTGCAGTTTATGCAAAGTTCATCTGTTTGCAGCTGGGCCACAGAGTGGAAAATAGCAACAGTTTACAGCTGTGCTGTGGAAGGGCCATGGAGATTCAAGAGGTTTAGGCTAACTGGCCTACAAGTCTCCATTTGGCCTACTGGTTGAGGTTCCTCACCCCTCTTGATAGTGTAATGAGTGGGAGGATATATACTTCTTTCTACTTTTCAGATTTCCTGTAGGGCATTGCAGGACAATTGTGGCGACTGCTGAGGTTCATGGCTAGATGAGCAGGAGAGTGCTTTCCCTCTGATACTACTGAATTCAGGAGAGATCTCTAGCTTGCATTTTAAATGCCAATTTGCATGTTTAACTCATATTCTATTATGTGGAAAGTTTATAGGAACATTCATAATCTGGCACTGATTAATACATTTTTATGGGTATTTTGCCCATTGCCTGGTATTTTTTTTAAAAAGGAGAAGATCTGGCCCAATTGTTAAGTGAAATGAAGAAGCTGCTTTAGATGCTATTTAGAAAGCCAAGTGTCACTTGATTGCTTGGAGGGTGAATAGTGCCACTGCTGCTGCTATTGCTGAGCAAGGCAAGTGCAGGAGGAACTGGTGGGTAGGGCTGCTATATCTGGGTTGCAAAAATCTGGATGATCACTGAAAGGCAGCAAAGAGATACAGTAAACTTTTTGTGTCAGCTTTGTGAGGTAGCCTAGACAAGAAGCTCACTCAGAAGTACTAGTTCTAACTTTACAGGTAGTCCTCACTTAATGACCACAATAGGGACCGGAAAATTTGTTGTTAAGCGGGGCAGTTGTTAAGTGAGTCATGCCTGATTTTACGACCTTCTTTGCAGTGTTCATTAAGTGAATCACTGTGGCCATTAAGCGAATCGTGTGGTTATTAAGAGAATTGTCTGGTTCCCATTGATTTTGCTTGCCAGAAGCTGGCTGGGAAGGTTGCAAATGGCGATCACATGACCCCAGGATGCTGCAACCATCACATGTATGAGCTGGTTGCCAACCACCCAGATTGTGATCACATGACCACAGGGGTGCTGTGATAGTTGTAAGTGCAAGGACCGGTTGTAAGTCCCTTTGTTCAGCACCATTGTAACTTTGAACAGTCACTAAACAAATGGTTGTTAAGTGAGGACTACCTGTATTGTAAGGTTATATTAACAGAATCTTGCAAGTCTGAAAGTACATCTCTCCTCCCTTGCCTTTACAGTCCAAGACGCTAGGGAGGGTCCCTTCTGAGATGTTTGCCACACCCCCAAACCTTCTGTGGGCTCAGCTTCTGCTTGTCTGACTGTTGCCTAGTCTGTGGCTCTTCCCCCTGTCTCCCAAGGTCATTACCACATACTATTACACTTTGTTGCCACCTAGTGTTTACCTGGATTTTTGTAGCCCAAATATGGGGGGAATGAAGGATCTTCCATTCAGGCAGCAAATGATCTGAAGCATCCCTGGATCTGACTACTTCACATTTCTGTTGGCTGTGTAGTCCTTTCTCTCTTCAACGCTAAGCCAAATTCTTCCTTTGTAATTTACAGCCACCTGGTGCCTTGACTTATTAAACTGAGGTCCCTGCTGATCTCATTTACTATCTTCGTTTATTAACCTGGACTCCTATTGATCTTGCTGATTACTATGTGGAACTACTTTCATAACAATTCTATTCAAACTGCTAATACGCTGAGATTCCAACTAACATTATGCTGTGATTGCCAAAAAGCTTCACAGATTTATGACTGAATTTGCCTTTAAGACCTAGGATTGCTTTATTATTTTCCGTGGGAGCTTTTGACATTTACACATTTAGGTCACATATAATACAAAATCTTCCACCATATGGGCAATACAGCAAACCTATACTGTAAAGTCAAGGACATGTTTAACCCAGGCTGAATAAAGAGCAATTGTGGATGACTTTGAATGATTTAAAAGCCAATTAAAATTGGTTTGATATCAGCTTAACTGAGATTGTTTCTGTCAATGTATCCTGGGTATGATAGGGTGATTGAGATCTTTGTTGGACACTCATAACAAAAACACCATCAGATTGATTATTATGTTTTATTGTTTTTAATGGTGGTTACATTTGTTTTAGTTGTTTGGTTAGCTGTATGCCACCCAGAGCCATGTTTAGTGAGATGGGCGGCTATATGAAATACATACATACATACAAACATGTTTAAACCTATTTAACAAAGGCAACGTGTAAGGAGTCATTTTTTAAAATGTTATCTTGCTGTGGTTTCCATTTCTTTCCTCTAAGGAAGCTCTTGAATCTCATATTTACATTCTGTATAAATACTTATTCATTTTTTTCTGACTGTGATTTAATGATATAATTGACATACACACACTCTCTCAATTAGGAGCAGACTAATCTTGAGAAAGAGAGAGCGAGAAGACGGCAGCTAATTTGGCTAATCTAGAAGAAACGAAGAAAGATTCTACCTGCTTACTGCATGGATGGGAGATTACCAGGAAATACCAGTCTTGTGGACTAGATTGAGTAGTTAAAAAAAAAAAAATCTGGGAAACTTGAAAGTGTCCATATTATTGCCAAGAAAACAACACGGATTTGTCCATGTAGTCACCAGGAATTCATCTTGAGGGGGCTGCACTTTTTAAATAGGAAGATTGTATCACATAATCAGCACTGCTGATTTGTGTTAGTGGATCTACATGTGGGAGAAAGTAAGGTCTGTCTTAACTACAACACTGCCTGCCAGTATAACACCTAACATGATAAACATCCTCTCAGTTAAATCCAAAAGTACAAGCAGTCTGAGCCTGCCCACGGTGGATATGTCAATATCAGACTTAGCCATCACATTAATACTGTCCATCTATGGACTGACACAAGTGTCAACAGGAGAAGGTGGGGCAATGAAGCTGGGGCCACCATAAACCAGGGTTAACACACTAAATGGATGAGCCCCTGCTGCGTAGTTTGTCTGTGTGAAGATGACAGAACTTGCAGAAATGGTAAAAATTGACTTGTTTGATTAGGGAGAAGACAACAAATACATTTATTAGTGACTGGAAACCGTTTACGGACTTTTTGCTGAAAACAGAGAAAAATGAACTGGTGATTTATGGATTAGACCAGTAGAAAGGGAAAAATGGGAATAAGGAACTATGATGTAATCTTAAAGAGGGAGGTTACAGGATAAATTTATTTGTAACTGGTATAAAGAAGTCTGGAAGCTGATCCTTTATATATGTTCCATTTTCTTTTCATTATTTTCCTTTCCTCTATTTACTTTTTTTTACTTATTCACTCGCTCTGCTTTCCCTCCCTCCCTCCCTCCCTCCCTCCTTCCTTCCCTCTTTTTCTTTCGTCTTTTTCTTTTCTTTAAATTTATATTTATTTATTAAACAAATTTATATAGCCGCCCAACTCACACAGTGACTCCAGGCGGCTTACAAAAATCAGACCCCAAATGCAAAACCCACTACACCCCCCACCCCCCTGGTGACAACACATTTACATTAGCCATTTGATGGGCTCTATATCAACCTGGGATCCCCAGGCCTGCTAGCAAAACCATTTCTTCATGGCCCTTTGGAAGAGTATCACGGTGCGGTCCAGTCTTATCTCTGGGGTATGATGTTCCACAGGGACATACAAATATTGCATTTTGCTTTTACTATTGTATAAAATCTCTTAATAAAATTTATATGTCTATAAATGAAAGACTTTCTGAAAGAGATTCTGTCTTCTGGGAAGTAGATACTGCACTGTTCTTTTCTGGAAAGCTGGTGCTGGTCAGAATAAATCAGTTTCCACAAACCTGATTGCCTTCGAAAACTACTGAATTGCAATTCCTACAATCGTCTACTATGGTCGCTCCACCCAGAAGCCTACCTTACTCAATAGTATTGTTTTGCCGTAGCACGTAAACAAATCACACAGTTTGAGGATGTGCTGCACACTGAACTAGTTGCATGTGAAGAGAGTTGACTCATGGCCACCATGTGAAGACATTTTGGGACGGTTTTTACGACGTGGGAAAGGGCTTGAGCGAGAAGGCCCAACAAGGCTCTTGGGTTTATTAGTTCAGAATGCAGCAAATGTAGGGCTGATAAATTATTGACTGCCGAGCCATGCATATTTCAGTAGTGATCAACCCCCTAAGTGTTCACTTGGGTCTCACATACTTTTGATGTGTAACTTTTTACTCTTGTGTTCAGCAAGGTCTTCTGCATGTCAGCAGTCCAACTGCCTGACGCCCATAGAGAACATGTCTCTTTTAACTTCAGCATTCCTTGTCCTTGTTAATGCTAAGAGATGATTAAAAACTGCACTTCCATAAAGCTAGGTATAAGCACATAACTGGATTAGTTGCCATAGGAACACAAAATACAATGTCAGAATTGAATGAAAATGAAAAATCATCTAGAAAGGAGCCCCTTTCCTGTCAAAGCACAGGTTTCTTCTCTATTAGCTGTCCTTTTTCTCTTTTATTCCAGATTGATCTATCTCCCAGTCTTTCTTCAGTTCTCATCCATATTTGGGAAACACAGAAGCAGGTAAAGGAACCCCCCCCCCCCCCCATACACACTGTGGAACTAGACTGAAAACTGCAGATTTGCAGTGTTGTGATCATCTTTCTGGACTGAGAAATAAAATTGGAACAATGCATTATAGATTTTGAAGCAGTTCTCTGAGATTCTGATCTGAGCTCACAGTCAGTAAGGCTACCAAAAATCAGCTGAGTTGATAGGATGCTGATTGGTTTCCATGACAACAGATCTTATGCCTCATCACTCTAGCAACAGAGATCTGTTCATCTTGGCAGTCAGTTTGGGCATCTTTACAGTCGATCACATAAAGCTAGTCTCTCCAGGCTAAAGATGGTGAACTGAGTAAAGCTGGACTACTGTGAAAATTCAAACCTTTCCATTTTATCCTCTCTGTATCTTCTGGATTCTACTTCAGACAATGTTGTATAGCAGGGTTCCTCAACCTCAGCAACTTTAAGATGGGTGGACTTCAACTCCCAGAATTCCCCAGCCAGCCATGTTGGCTGGGGAATTCTGGGAGTTGAAGTCCTCCCATCTTAAAGTTGCTGAGATTGAGGAACCCTGTTGTATAGGGTTTGTTAGTCAACTGTACTACAAAGTTATGTGTTTCAGCATATGGTAGTTTGAATTTAGGTCAGTATTTCAATATTGCAGATAAATAATAGCATTATGAGGACAGATTCCAAGGACATGAAATTGTAGACCCATTTTCCTGTTCACTTCTAATATAGATGACCATTTAATAAACCACTTGCCTTCCTCTGGTTTTGTTTCCTGACTTCTCTGGAATATCTTGGCTGCTTTCTCTCTTTTTGCAGTCATGCTGGGTTAGACTGCATGGGCCCTGCTTGTGAATCTTGATTTGTGGTTTAAACTGTACTCATCTTGCAAATCGTGCATAGAAAGTTCTATCAAGATTAGCTGATTAACAATGATAGTGCAGTTTGCCTTCTCCCTTCTGGGGTTTATTTGAAGTTTGCTTTAAATAACAAGAAAAAGAAAGTTTTATAGACTTCTGTGGTTGATTAATGTCCAGAAAGGTCTCCTTATGGAATGAGTTTGCAACATACATTGGTATCCTAATTAAGGAAATAAACTAAGCAAACACTGTTTGATATAGCACACATTTTAGCTGAACTTCTAAGTTTTTCCACAGTCAAGTAAACCTTTTAATGAGTATTTATATAAAAAGCTCAGGTTAGTTTTCTGTCTGAAATAGTTTCTTATGAAAATGTAGCTTCTTTATATAAGTGGGCAGGTCCATCCCTTTGTCTTTTAAGGCAGGGCAATGTTGAGTATTTAGCTTTGAAAAGACTAGATTTAAAGCCATTCTTTGTTGTGCTGGATTAGGGTGGTCAAGTGTGGCTACAAGTGAGGAGGTCAAAAAAGTCAACATGGTGGCTGTGACTGAAGCTCCACCCCCTTTTACACATAAAAGGGGTGGGGCTTTGATCACACAGCTGTGGTCACCATCTTGACTCTTTTGATTCCCCCCCTCCCCTGGCCACTCCTGAGGATTGCTGTATCTTGTTTTTTAATTGCTGTGTGGCTGGGAGCTCAAATGTGGTACTGATTTTGACCCATTAAAAGCACAGATTTTATACCTGTACAAAAAGAAAAAAAAGACTACTTTGATTTTCTGTCTCTTGTAAGAAAAGGGCATATATATTCAACTATATGGGGAAAGAAAGGAACAAGGTAAAAATCTAAACACTTCTGGGACACACAAATAAGATCTCTCTACTTCAATGCGGAATTTAATATTCATTTTTAATGATATTAGCACAATAAACTCACACAGTAGCATTGAATTTTGTACTTATTTAACAAAATACATTTATAGCAATTTACAAAGTTCGTTTTTTTGTTTTTTAAAACAGTGCATAACATTTTATTAGAACACAATACTTTATATAGAATTCTCATTTAAAAACATATTCTGTATTTTACCCAATTTTTTTTTTCTTAGTAAAGCACAGCCTAACAAAGAAATTGGTGCCCCTTTCAGCAAGTAAGAAAAAAACTTGAAGATGCCACCTGTCAATTTATTTGATTTGTTTGAAATTAAGGTATCAGTGGAATGTAAACAAAGATTCATTTTACAAAAGGCTTCATAGATGATATACAAACAGAAGTTAGAGTTTCAATGTATATTGTTATTACATTTTTTTTGTTCTTTAATGTAATTACTGAGAAGCCATTATTAAAAAGTGTAGCCTTTGGCACTTCTGTGTAAAAAAGTATTTTCAGTATTTTAAGTAAAGAATGCAATTTCAATGATTCTGCAAGTGCTTTTAAAATTATTGGCTGGTAAGTAGGAAAAGTTTAGATAGGAAAAGTATCACTGCAATTGAAAGAGTGCAGCAAAGTTTAGAGTCCAAGTAACAACTCACAATTAATTTAGATGTGGTTGACTAACTAAAGCAAAGCAAAAAGGATAATTAAAGAAAAGCAGCAACTCCATCCAAAAACATAGACGTGCAACGGAAAAAATGAGATGTTTATCTAGAATGGCTATTTTTGAGTCCTTGTATTATTGCAGTTGTTCAGATCACAACCCTCTGTCTATTCATTTAGGGGCAAGCCCTGTTGAACTCAGTAGGACGTATTTCTGAGTACACATGACTAGGATACTAGTATTAATTTTATTAACACCTGTATCTCATATTTCTAGCCTAGCAATGACTGTGTTCTACTTAAGTCTGTTGAAGACTTTACAGCTTGGTGTTAATAAACTAAATTGTAATCCCCCCCTGCCCCCAAGCCAACAATTCACCAAAGCTGCTAAGAGTAAGAATATTTAATCTTAGCCAAAAATCTGAGAAGTCTTTCCTTTGGGGAAAATGTTAAATTCCATATTTAACATTACATTCTGTAAATGGACCACCATTCCTCCAATCCAGCCAGGGCAAGGCGGCAGCCTCAGAGCTGTTTATATTCCCAGTGAGCAGCCCCAGGGCCTCTTCAAACTAGCCACCAAATTGCAATTTTTAATGTGAGAAAAGGGGAAATTCTACAACACGTGGGAAATAATCATCTAGGGTGTATGTGGTATATGAAATTTTAATTATACTGACATCTAAATCAAATTTAATTTATTTGGTCCTATCCACTTCTTGAGTGCAGCTCATGGCATGGTACACTAGTTAAAGACTAGATGTGAGCCCTCCTCTGAAAAAGCGTGGATGCTTTAGCAGGGGGACCCTTATCAAATTTTCAACATAAAGCAAGGAGCTATTGGTACAATAGTGTTGGACATAAAAATATATTGGCTGGATGCCTGCATCCAGCAATCAGGATTGCATCGTTTATTCCTGAGCTGGATCGGGATTAGGTATGTGTGATGACCAATTTGGGACTGGAGGAAATGGAATGCAGGTATGCTTTGAGAGGCATATCTCAAGACATAATTCTCAGTTGTTCTAAATGGTGCCATTAATAATGCCTTCCTTTCCATCTAATCCAATGAGAGATGTTACCTCCTCGGTGCTATTGTGAGGTATGCACAGAAATAACTGCTTGCAGCGTAACTAACATTAGATTTCTTAATGATTATCTAAAAAGGACACTCTTCTAGAAGACCACATCTTTTACAGGGCTGAAGGCTAAGCTTCACTGCTGTCATGCTGAGTGGAAGAATCTCAGGTAAGTGAGCTGGTAAGGCCCTTTGCCTGGAGACCCGGAGAGCCCCTGCTAACTGGTGAGAATAGGTTAGATAGGGTTAAATTTGTTGCAGAAAACCAGGCTTAAATCCCTGCTCCTTTATGACATTCTTTGGCTAGCCTTGGGATCTAGCCTAGCCCTGTTACCTTTTTACTAGGTGTGTCCATGCTTGGTTGCCTCATATCTGGTGTACACATTTTGCCCTACGTAAAACTAGAAGACGTGAAGAGGAGCTGCTAAGGCGCAAGGCATCATGATAATATCACTTGGACTTAACATTACTGAACTGGTGGTCAACTGTTTTCCAGGCTTAGCTCAAGGTGTTGTTTTTAATCTTTAAAGGCCCAAAACAGTATAGGACCTGCCTATACAAAGCTCACAGATCTCAGTATGAATATATCTGGTTAACATTTGCACAAGAGGCTCAATCTCTCCTGCCCAAAACGGCCCACTTGGGGGAGAGGGGTTGTTCTTATTTTTATTTATTTTAAAACTTCCACCAACTCTTTCTGCTAATGTAAGAACTCAAGGCAGCTTACACCAATTGTGTTGTTGTTGACTCTTTTAGTTGAATTTTTCTTACAGGGATATTGGGGGGGGGGGGGGGGGGAATGGAAGAGGGTTTGTTGCCTTATGCTCCTGGTAGAAAAGTGGGATATGAATCTAACAAGTAGACAATGATAAATAATTTGCCCTCCCTACCATTTTTAAAAAGTAGAAAATACAGTATTTGCATTTTGATTCTGAAGTGCTTTTAGTGGCTTCCAGTACTGTTTTAATAGATATTATAGCTTTATTGCATGATTATTACCAGATTGTTCTTGTATTATGTACAATGTTTTGGTTATTAACAAGAAAGATTAACATGTTTCCAATAAATAGACCTATAGGATAGCAGTGAGGATAAACTGTAACTCAGAGCTCTTTGGAGGGAGGATGGGAAACATAATAGAGTAACTGCAGTTGATGTTGGCCCATTTAGATTTCCAGAACATAAGGATTTCAAGTCAATTGGACTGGGTTTTCCAAAGGCTAGATGTCAGATACCTCTCAATCTTCTTTCCTGGCTGAGTATTTTGATGTGAACTAACCACATAGTTCATCTCCAGGATTAATGTGCAGATCAGCCATTGCATTATTAGTTGGGGTTCATATTTCCTGAATACACTGGCAGAGTTTTATTAGTTTAAAAAACAGGTTTAAGATACCTGTTTTGTGGGAAAGTAAGAAATGTGTTTTCTAAGAATCTATTTAATTTGAAATGTTCACACAGGATATAAGAATTTACAGAGACAGGACGGATGAGATCTAAAACTGAACAAAGGATGTGACATGGACTGAAAATAAATCAATTTGTCCACAATTTATTATTCCAAGAAATCCTATTTTTCTTTGATATTTCATTTGGCCAGTTTTTTTCCCTGGGTGGCTGGGACTCCAGCAGCATCCTACTTCCTCAAGATGTGTTCATGGTAAGGAAAAAAAAATTACATTCCTAACTGAAAATTATGCTAACTGAATACGAGTGGTGGTACTACAATGCAGCACTTCTATATTTGTTTGATGATTGTTACAGGGCATGATATTTTTTTTAAAATAAAGACTGATCAGATGAAATCCTATAAGGAGTTGAATGGTCATTTTATATTCCAGATGGATGAGACAATGTCTCTGTGTGAGTCTGAATATCGGTTACATCTGTGGTTGTCCCCAAATGACAAGACCAGCCCATCCATTGGATATGAGAGTTATCCAATATATCAGGTTGTCAGAGGCCACCAAGTAGCCAGCTACAAGATACCTCAACCATTGCTTTCATTGTCATCAGAACTGACAAATCCTATTTAGTATATTAGGAACTCAGAGGGAGGCAGAAGATCAATACTGATGCGGAAGAAAAGGGGATAGGCTACCTAATGTAATCTCGCTTTAAGTATTTAAGATAGCAAACTCTCATCTGGGAGAGAATTCAGCAACTTAATTTCAGTTCTCATTTTCAGTGACTATTTTACCAGCCCATGGGAGATTAAGATAAGCCTATTATGATTGCCTTGCATCTTCTAGCCTTCATTAAATTCAGGTCACTTCTGGAAGCAGAAGCACAACCCAGTTTTTGGAAAAAGAATAACAGGAGTCCTTTGTCTTGTTTATGACATTCCTATGTTTAAGGCCACTCCTGCTAATTGATTAGACAATCTAACTTGTAAGATTTATTTGCACTGTTACAACACAGTGGCAGTGATCAGGGTGAAGTGCTAGCTAATCAACAATGAACTAAAAAAAGAAAAATGTAAGCAACGAGGCAAACTAAGAACCAGATCAAAATGAAGAATTTGAATTAGTGCTGTAAGAGATCCCCAACTTGAAAAAAATGCACAATATTTAAACTAATCCCAACCTATTGCATTAAAAAGCAACCTCTACCTCTATAGCACCTGTAATTAAACAAAGTTTGGAGAAAAGCAAAAAAACTAAACCAATTTAGAAAATTATTCAACTTTCATGGAATATCACCTATTTTTTCTTTTTGGATCCAGAAAACCTTTCAAAGAGCTACACAAAACTTTTGCAATCATTTGAGATGAAAATTGCACTATAGCAAAGCTGTTGATACTTTTCTATTCTAAATGAATGCAGTTAGCATGGTGTTTTCAGCTGAAATACTTGGAAAGAAGTTGCACATCAAAATGTATTGTGTTTAGAGAGCTGCACAGGAATAGAAGTTTTCTAAAAATGTAAAGTTAGAATCAGCACCATTTGGTATTAAATTTTGGTGCAAAACCCGCAAAGATGAAGTACAACTCTGGTACAGCTTTTGCTTATTTAAAAAAATTGCTTCCCTTTTATCATGAAACAGAGATAAGTTGAAAAGTTGGCACATTCAGGAAATAAGCTGTCTAGAGTTAAGACTGCTCTTTTTGCTGACCTAGTTCCCACTGGAAAGAGATTTGAATCTGAAAACAAAAGCTTGCTCCCCTTCATTAGGTTCTTGCATTGTGCTTTTTCCCCCCGCGACATGAAATTCACAAATTCATGCACAATCACTACACATCAGCTACATCCATAAACAGTCAGGCTGATGGTCAATAGTTGGCACATCAAGAATATTTCGGCATCAGCTCTAAAAATAAAGAGTACAAAGCTTGCACCCAAACAGTATTGATTGTAGTGGCGTGTTTTGGCTGACTCACCAGCCCTCATTCTTTGTAAGCTCTTGTTGGAGAGGTTCCTTTGTAGAAAATATTCCTGGTATTCTCTGGGCTGCTGCCTCTTTCCGGAATTAAAATGATGTTACCTTTTCTTCGAAGGGTCGAGTCACGGCTAGAGGAAATGGACAGGGTCTCTGAACCGATCTCGCTGCCTTCGACGGGGGTCACCCTTATTGTTGTGATCCCATGATGGTGGTGCTCGCTGCTCTCGATATTGCTTCTTTTCCGGTCCCCAGAACTATAACTGTCTTTCAAAGATTCGCAGCTCTCAGAGTCTCTGTTGAGATCATTGAGCTCGTACGTTTGGCGGAGGCTTCCCTTCTCGGGGGCTTTCCATTTCCAGGAGCCGCTGCCTTCTCCTTCTGAGGGCATTTGAATGATGGGACGGCTGTTTTCAGGGTGGGCCTCTACTCTTATGATACTGCTCGGCTCATGATCTGTCAAGGTCTTGTAGCGGATCGCTCCTGTACAGGTGACTGTACTGCCCTCAGAGCTCTTTGGGCTGCCCTGAAGAACGCCTTGTTGCTTTGACATGGCTATCACCTGCATGATTCTTGGCTGGCTGTTACTTCTGCATCCAACTGTCTTCTCAGCAGCTTTTAACCACTTGGCTCGAGCAGAACTTGTTTTTGGAGATGTGTTCACATTTTCCTGGGTCTCTTCAGGGATATGCACAAGCTGGGAAGATCCTGGACGTGACTGAATAGAAACCCTGGGCCCCCCAGAGAGGCCAGCACTGTTACAGCCCGGCATACTACCAGGCTGAATTTTCAGATACTGACTGCTTGGACCATGGTGATCTCCATTCACACCCACTCTAGATGGCTCAGAGCTTGACCTCATTTCAATGGCCCTAGGTGGCGACTGTCCAGAATCAGTCTCAATTACCTGCAGGGACAGCTTCCGACTTTCATTCTTGTTCTTCCACTGAGAGAGGAGTTGTTTTGAGCGGGCAGAATCCATAGATGCATGTATGGTCGCATTCCGTCGAGCTGATTCCTCTACTGCAGGCGTGTTGACTCTTGGCAAGGTGTTGCTGAAGGTGACCATGTTTTCCTTTCCCATCGGGCTTCGCGGCATTATAATCTCAACATCAGCATTTGCTCTCTTGAGGTTTGTCAGGGAGCCGGTGTCTCTATGGTTCCTGTTCAACATGTTCTCCACATGATGAGTGGTGATGGCATCATTACTACTACCATTTTTCCCTGGTAAAATTCGGTTGGGATCTTGGCTTAGGTCAGGCAAAGGTCTCAATGGCTCTCTGTGTATGTTCTGATTGAACATGTTGTCTTCACTTGGCAGAAAGTTCCCCACAGCATACAGACCCTGGTATTTGAAGGAAAACATAGAATCCTTTTATGGAAAAGTCAATATTTATAGACACTTTGGTAAAGGATAGTTAGATTTCTCAAGCTCAGTGTTGTGGGTATCGAGTGAGGCTCTTAAAACTGCTAATATATCTGCCAGAGATGGATTTTTTCATAGTGGGATTACACATATCCTTCCTAGTGATTATCTGAATCTGTCTCTCCCTGTTGCAAGATCCCTAAGGAACAGTTTCACCAGTATCTAGAATAGGAAAAGGCAAATGAAAAGATATCAGTGGATACCTCCACTCCTTTACCACGTTTCTTGAGTTAAGAAGAAGCTGTAATATTTCAGACCAACCTCAGAACAGTTCAGTTGTTTAAAGGGATAGGGCTTTTTGATTCTGACAGCCACACTTTCTCCTTCTGACACTAAGGAGGAGAATCAGAATCAACAAACTTCAGCAGTTTAACAAGAGCATAAGGGAATGGTATGGGAACTCTCCTTTTATGGCCAGATGCATAAGAAGCCTCCAAGGCTGGTCCTGGCCCCCAGAGCCCTCTAAAATGTGCTGCTGAATTGTAAGTTGAAATGTGACAGAAGGAGAGAACTATTCAATAGATGGGAACTGAGCATTTTGTTTTGTCTCGGTCTCACACAACTTTTGAAGGAAAGCTATGGTATGCCATTCAAAGGGCAAGTGTGACACTTGGTACAGAAAAGGATGCACACCCTCCCCCTGAAAGAATGTGGGAAAAGCACAGGAGTAAGCTAATTTTGAGGGATTCTCCGCCCCCCTCTCTTTATTTGCTACTGGTGTGAAAGAATCTTGAGATAGCTAAAGCAGGTTGAAGGCTTAATATAACAGTTCCCAAACCAAATGCCCTCCAGAATTCCCCAGCCAGCATGGCCATTGCTGAGAATTCTGGGAATTGAAGTCCACATACAGTATCTAGGAGGCACTTAGGTTGCAGAGAACTGACTCAGGACTTTCCCAGTTATATTTTTCTCTTTTCCAAAACAACAACAAGATTAGGCATTGCAAATGACTGAAACACCCCTCTTCTTCAGAAGTTGCTTGCCAAATAGGGTGATATGCTTCAGAGCGAAACATCCAAGTAAAAAACTGGATGGTAAGGTTCAGTGGGATTTAGAGATCCAGTAGGTTGAAAGGATCAGAACCATGTGAAAGGAGAACAAATAATAAATGCCCAGTTCATAAGATTTCTGTTTAGTTCTCCAATAAACATGCGCAGGCATAATCACAACATGAAAAGTGATCAATATGACCAAGCCTAAATGCAAAGGATTATTTGCAAAATAACACATAAATATTGATATTTTCTTTTCCTTCAGCTGTTTGAAAATAATGCAAAACATCTGTTTTTAATTTTACAGTCACATAGCTTGATTTATTGCTCAATGAATAAATTAATTTTCTGCTCAAAGGTGGTGCCCTTTCTGTTGCTTAATAGTCAAGTCATATGCCAACTTGATGAGAAACAAATTAATCAGTTTCAAACCAATTTGTGTAAAACCACAGCAAAAGCTTGAGTTTTGCTTTATTTGCACATTCAGGGTTCTGTTGAAAAAAGGACAGAACACACATTTGTCTAGGGAGGAACGAAATAGGAAACCTGATGGCCATCAAGGAATTGTTCAGCTTCATTCAAACGTGCACTCAGGTTGCTTGAAGTAACCATAGCCACTACAGCTGCTTTGATCAAGTTAAGCATCAGCATTGTGTAGACAAATGTCTACACCAGTATTTCTCAACCTTAGCAACTCTAAGATGTGTGGACTTCAACTCCTAGGATTCCTCAGCCAGCCATGCTGGATGGGGAATTCTGGGAGTTGAAGTCCACACATCTTAGAGTAGCCAAGGTTGAGAAACACTGGTGTAGACATTTATCTAAATGGATGTAGGAGTAGGGAATCAAAGGAATTTGCCATGGGGAAAAATTCAAAACTTCCAGAAATTTCCAATGTTTTTAAAGCCAAGTTGTTAATTTTATGTACTCCCAAGAAGTTCCATGATTTGCATAACATGTTACATAACCTACAAAATTTCCTTGCTGGTTTGAAATGTAGTAATGTACTATGAAAAATAAGCAAATTTACAGGCACTGCAGAAGATCGGTTGTTTGTGAAGATGTGGCAAGA
Source organism: Liasis olivaceus (assembly GCA_030867105.1). Classification (NCBI taxonomy): domain Eukaryota; kingdom Metazoa; phylum Chordata; class Lepidosauria; order Squamata; family Pythonidae; genus Liasis; species Liasis olivaceus. Next base: position 122,094,761 of record CM061350.1, on the reverse strand, counting down.
GTTTCATGTAATACACAAAATTTCAACTTTTGTTTTGCAGAACATGTGAATAGCAGCAAGGGGTTCAAGTAAAATATTTATTGCTTATGATCATTGGCCCACACACCTTTAACATAATGTCCCAAAGAGTTATGCAAGGGACCTGTATAGTCAAGGTTGCTCCCTGTGACTTTCTGTAGCACCCTCACGATGCTCTCTACTATCACGGCTTACTACACACACACACACACACACATATATTCTGGAAACAATATGTGTATTTCCAGATGAATCACAAAGTATTTTAATTGTTCTAAGGATGTCTAGATGGGATCCATAGAAATTCTTGGAAATCAAGAAGGTTCTACAGTTTGACACTTAGCTTTGCAGTAGGCCAACTTTCCATGTATTAATTGTTTAATCAAAATAATTTCTGAAAAAACAGGGGGGACATAACACCTGCCAGTCACTCTTGCTGTAAAATTATCTACTTATACCAGGAACATGACTAACTTGAACTAGGTTATAGTAAACACCATGATATTTCATCCATGATTCCCAAAACTCTAAATGAGGACAACTTTCATGCAGCAACATACACAGTTCTGCTCCCCCTCCCCAATTTCATACTAAAGAGAGAGCGATTTGCTCAAGATTGCCCAAGTGAGTTTCCTGAAGGCTTATACAGCTCTAAATATATTATATTTTCTATATGAACAGATTATCAGTGCCCTTTCAATTTTTAAAGGACATCTGTTCATTTTCAGAAGCACACTGTAGAGAGCCAAATTGAATAACATATATGAGAAATCTAAAATCACATTAAACCCCTTAATTTATAAGACATGTAGGCATTTCTGAACACTGGCATTCTACTTACCAAGTAGAGGGCAATTCCACCCCCTATTAAAAAGCCACAATAAACATCAACAGGGTGGTTTCTGTACTGGGTGATGCGCGTCAGGCCACATATGATTCCGCAGATGATAAAAGCAAAGACTAGAAGTGGCTTCAGGAGTTTAGAGGAGTCGGTTAGCGTAGAATTGAAGTACATCTTTAAAAGAAATACATTTTTAAAGTTTAGTGACATTTTCCCCATGGAATGGCATTCTTCCCTTTCCTGTTTTTCAAAGGAGGTAATAAAGGAAAACGAACAAATATTGCTTGAGTTATTTTGAAAGGGGAAAAAATGCTCCTAGATTCAGTTGGTATGTTGTGAGATGAAAGAGTCAAGAATTTTCTCCTTGCTATTTGGAATTTGGGGAACAAATGGAAAGTGCCAACCACCACTTGGGGTGATGGTGACAGTGAGGGGAACTACAGAAATGGTCTTATTGCTAGTTTACAAACTAAAATGAATAGCTCAGTTTCTGGAGTGAATGGGTTGGGAGAGGGTCAGTGGCTCCTCCAGCTAATATCTTCTATCTGGCTCTGAGAGTGTCAGACTAGGTGAGGAGAAGTCTATCTGCAAATTATCTTCTGACTCAATGGATTGTAGAGATGAAAGTACCTCTTGGCTACAGAGTTCCAAACAGCCTCCCATCTGAGTAATTTCTCAGTGTGTGAACTGAGCACCTGTCAGCATGAATCAGCCAGAGAATTTATTTGCAGGTATTATGGAAAATTCAAGTATTAATGGAACCAGATCAGAGTTGCTTATCCCACAAAGCCTTTGGGGAAGGAGAAGGACCATCCCCCATATGATAGGCTAACTTCAATGACAGTCTTGCTCCCCACCTCCATCCCCCCGTGAATAGCATCAGAAATAATCAGATCTGTCTCTCCACTCACATCACTACTTCCTACTAATGATAATGGAGATATCTAGATGCAGTCTGGATGAGGTGACATCTTCGCTTAATAGCAACAAAGAACCATAGTTAAGAGTACTCCAAATATTTCAGAAATTAAATCCTCCATGCATTGTGAGAAAAGCTCTTGGTGGTTACAGGAAAAAAAAGTGCAATCCCACACCATGTCCACTTACAACAGGTAATAAGCCCCATTGAATAATATGTGTCAAAAGCGATATGAGACAGCCATGTGCTTTCATGCGGAATTTTCAGTGAGTTAGGTCCAAAAATTAGAAAACTGACATAAACTGAAATAATCTCATTTCTCATATTAGTTTATTCTCTGACGGCATGCAATATATTTTCAGTCATGAAAGTGTCCCTTTCATTTCATGCAGAAAAATCAACATTTAATGGTGAAAGGGTAAGTTATAGATTTTTGTGACCTGTCACAAAATGCTTCTCTTACCTGGACATAAGTCCACTGAGCACAATGGATGTTATTTAGGAGTAGACATATATGACATTTGTATTACTGTGATTTGGCCACACTTCACTATACTGCTTTTAAAAGTATTTTCCTCATTCCAAAAGACAGGATATTTAAGAAAAATAGTGCTTCTACCAATTCTCCTTAATCTCCTATTTTTATATTTCACTTCTTTGAAAAAATGAAGGTGGTGTGGTTCCCCCTATGCCTTTACATTTCTTCTCTTTATCAGGCTGCTTTGCACAAGGGAAGGAATGACATTCTGATTTTTTCCCCCTCTTGTACACATTAATATGAAGAGGCTTAATTACTCACCGAAACATACACAGCTGCAAATGCGGCCAGGGTGGCGTGTTGTGAAGGGAACGACTTTCTGCAAAGGAAGGATTCAAATTCAAATTAAATGTCTCACTTAAGAGACATTCTGCCAAGCCCAATTTAAAAATAACCCAAAGCACTGGGTGGTCCAGTTTGGTTACCATGTTTAACACACAAGCTTGTATTCTAGGAAATGATTATTACATTATTGGGTTTGAAAAACAGCTTTTCAGTATTTTGGAAAGAATGACTGCTACAGCTCACAGTAACAAATAGTAATAGATAACATATTTTGACTGCACTGATTAAATTCCTGAATGAAGAATATCTCCAGTTATGAGAGAATCAGTATTGTGTATTTCAGAATAGCTTACTTCTTGCCATTAATATTCCCAGTGATTGGATAAAGGTTGTGGCCATCAATTAAAACTCTCTAACCCACTGCCTCAAAATTGGCAGCGGTGATTCCCCTCCTCCAGGATTTCTATCTGTGCTTACCTGCTGATTTGCTAATAATCACAACCTAGTTTCTTAAAGCTGTAAGGAAACAGATATCTTAGACAAGTAACCTGGGTCTTGATCCACGGTGGTGCTGGCAGTAAGAAATTCAGCAGCACGTAGGAAATCTAGGAAACCCTAAAGCCAGTATTTCTTAAAGTGTGGTCCAAGGACCCCTAGGGGTTCCCCAAGACCCTCTCATGGGCCCACAAAATCAAAATTATTTGCTAGATATTGAAGATATTTGCAAAAAATTAAAACAATGTCACTCTTCTCATTGTTATTTCATTTGTTTAAAAAAATAGGGTTTTTTTCATGAAAAATACTTTATGTTAATTTCTAATGGGTTTAATATTGTTATTTTTACATGATTCAATAAATAAATAAATATTCTATGAATGTGTCAATTTTAATTTTTAATACGATAAATATCAATAAACATAACCCATGCAAACAAAAGCTCTTTTGGGGTCCTTCATAATTTTTAAAAGTAGGAAGGGGTCCTGAGAGCAAAAAGTTTAAGAAACAGGGGTCTAAGAGTTGACTGAAAAGTGCAAAGTGGTCAGGAGGTCCACGAGGGACAATTAGTAGATACGGAAAGAGTGTTTAACTAATTATTTCATTTCTTATCTCTTGGAGTAATATTTTAATATTTCTTTCTCTAAAAAGCATTAAAAACATAATTGTTATACAGAATATGACACCAAAAGACAACATTTAGGAAATGCTTCTTCTTAAATTCAACATCTAGCCAACCTTTGCTGATCTGCAGGATTGAACCTGGTTAGGATTTGGATAAGGACCACTTAGGCTAAACTGTGAGGTTGAAGAAAACATCTTGGAAGGAGGTAGTGGCATTTCTCTACTCTTGTCAGGAAAATGATAGAGGAATGCCCATGAAATCACTTAAAATCGAAGTCCACTTGAGGAGACTTGGTTCGTGATCCCTTTATCTTCTTTAACCTGTCCCTAAATATGCTTATATATGGCAGAACAGAGCCAAGGGCTTTGATCAACATTAATATAGCAGAAGTAGAGGAAAAAAGATCAGTTACCTTTGGTTCATTCCAGTGGTCACCTAGCTGTCAATCATTCCATCAAAGGTAATTACCTGAAGATAAGTACCTTCATCCCAGCTAATTCTGATACTAACTGTAACTATTAGGCATTGCATCATGCTACCTAGAGCTGGGAAGGGGGGTGGAATGGACACTTGGGTATTTCACTTCCTGTACAAGAGACCTACTTAGCTTTGGACTAATAATTAAATTGGCAGCCAATCCATTGGGGTTGTAGCTAATAGCAAAGTAAGAGACCCTCAGCTGTTCATCACCTCTGCTGAGACGCCAATGTTCTTGGGTTCTTCCCAACTTTCATCCTGCAGAAGCCATTCCAACACACTGACTGAACTACATTCTTCCCATCTAGTTCCAATAAAAAAACTGTAACATATAAAAACTGATACTCAAGCTTGATTCTTTCCTCTTCATCTCTTGCAGCCTCCTTTACCTTGTGTGTCACATTTTTCAGGCAGCAAATTGGAGGACAGGCCCTGCGTTACTGGTGATAGTTGTAAACCACTTTAGAAGCCATTTTTATCTAAAGGGCATGCTAAAATGTTCTATGTAAACAGAAAGCAAATGCTTCCCTCATGGAAAAGCAAAATATGCAGACAAATGCTATCATCAGACTGACAAAGATATACATACACGATGAAGAAGAGATAACAAATATTGGATAACATACACTAAAAAAAATCCAGCTAACTATGTTTCTAACCTTCCATCATTGATGATAATGGGATCAGATCCTGAGCAAATATCCTCCACAATGTAAGAGTTTTCTGAGCATGATACATTGAGGGAAGTATAATTAGGCTTGCATACAGTCAGGAAATAGGGTGTTTGATATCCAGTTGACAGCTGTATAATATCAGTGATGAGTGCGGTAGCACAAAGGCCAAAGATATGGACACCTAGAAATGGGACAAAATAATTTATTACTATTTGGTCAGATAGAGATACTGTTTATTCTAGTTTGGCATGCCAGCTGGTGACCTTTGGGCTGCCCTAAATCTGCACAAATTCCAGCAGGTAATGTAAAACCGTTTATGGATTTGTAATACTGTAGTTGTTTCTCTATGTATCAGTATCATAATTCTGAATCTGTGTCCTTCTTTTGCCAATCCCCATGGTGAGTACTTCAACCATTAAGAAAAGCAAGCGTATGGATTGATATGAGACGGAGATTTTGGATGGCATCTGCACAGTGAAGATAATACTTGATCCAGGTCCCCCTAGTACTCTGTGTCAGGCCCAGCCCAAGAACAACGGTGAAACAGTCCAGTTGAGTACAGTTCCTTTATTTGCTTGCACCGTATAGAAACCATCTTGCCAGGTTAAATCTATACTACTGCAATCAGTGGACATACCCTGGGAGATTCTGGGGAGTGGCTATCCTGAACCTCTTTCGCTTCCCACGCTCCCCCTGCAGACTGTGTTGTCTCTTGTCTCTCTGCCCTTCCTTGAATGCAGCCCCCTTTCCTGATAGCCTTGACCTCTGCTTCTATCCCCACATCACCCTCCTCTTTGTAGATACATTCCATCACACTCTGAAACCCCATCAGAAAAACTCACCAACAAATCGGACAGCTCTCCTAAGAAAAGAGTTGAAATTGCAGCCGCCTGCGTTGATATTTGCCTCAGCTCCAATTCCATTTCGGCGTTTGGAAAGGCAGCAGTAGAGAATGCTCTCACCCACCATAATCTGCAATGACAAAGGCTGGGTGCAAGGTAACTGTTGCAATGATTTGAGCAGGGTCTGGTTCAAGTCAAAGCACTTACATATAATGATCAGAGAGCAAATTTCATTTACTAAAGAGTGGATGGTGACATTACTTCACAGGTATCTCTTAATTCAATGTTCAGAGGGAGGGCAGGGAATGTACTGTATATTTTCCTGATCTTGTTTGCAAGAGAAACAATCTGATCTGTTGGCTGAGAGAGTGGTTGATCTAGGATCTGTTCCAGCTCTCTGACATTGCCTTGTGGATAATTGGATTGAAAAGCAGAGTATGAATACCTTAATACATACAAGCAAAACAAATCTGTATGTATCCACAGCTATCCCCTTACTCTTAAAATAGGCCCTTGAAACAGTATGTTAGTTTCAAAACTGTCCTCTGAAGTAATTAACTGTGGGAGAAATGCTTGAGGCTACTAAATAAACTTTGAAGATTTGAACCTAGCTTTGCCATTTTGCAACTCATTAAATACTCCTTCTCTCATTTGGTGCTTTCTAGGTGTGTTGGACTATACCTGCCATTGTTTTGAAAGGTCTCTGCTCAGCACAGTGGTCAGGGCTGAGCTGAAATTACCGGTCTCACTTCGTGTTAGCTTTACTGAATCATGAAGATACCTCCCTATGTTGGAAATTTTCAACATTAGCTTTGACTATCTTTAAGTCTTTTTTCAGTGCCACTCCACTGTTTCCCCAGTATTTACAGCTTCATTTCCACTCACTTCCATCACATTTGACTAGCTAAAGAGATTTGACTAGTTTTTAGCAATGATATCATGATGTTCCATTGAGCATGATATTTGTAGAAATGCCCATAACCACAATCATGTGAGTAGCTAACAAGCTGCTCTTACTACTTCTTGTAGAGGGCAACCTTTGAGATCTCAGGGGACCTCTGACTGACTAGATGACTGAAGGAGGCCTTTTGCTGATGGTGATGTTCCCAGAATGGCCAGGGCAATTTAGTGGAGGGTTTAAGGGTGGGAATGGCTGTGGGACACTCCTGGGAATGACATTGGTCCCATTTCTACCCCTAAAGCTGCATACGTTTCCCCAAAATTGTCACCAAAAATCAGTGGCAAAATGAGGAGAAAATTGGGTGCTTTGTTTCCCTGAGATCTTTTCTTCCTATACTTATTTTAAGCAATTTTTAAAAAGTACTTCCAAAATTGGCTATTTTTCCACCAGAGTTTGACAGCACAATTTCAGGGTGTTAGGGAGCTGTACCCAGTCCTCGGGCCACAAGCTCCCTATCCTGCAGTAGAACAATCAAAGTAGCTAAAGGTAGGTGAAATTAGCAGAACAATGTCAGTGGTTCCCGTTCTGTTCAATGTACCTGAACTTTCTTAAGATTATTCCTCAGCATGGCCTAACTTTGTGCTGTTGTTGTGGCCATCTCCCTATTTTGGCTGAAGTCTGAATGTGATTTAATTTGGTTCTTCTGATGTTTAGACCCTTCTGCCCTTTTGCTCACTGTTATCCCACAGATCTTACAGTACACTAGTATACTTTCCGTTGGCAGAGGTGGCTGTTCCTCTCTTAATTCTCTCCAGCAGGCATGTATTTTAGAACTGCAGCCTTAATTGCCCAGTACCCAGTAAGATGCATGAATGAGCCAACCCTGAATCATTTAATGTCGGCTTCCTTTTTTGTTGGCAAAAGAAAAAGCAGGAAGAAATTGATTTTTAATTAGCAAGAAACACAGTGTTCCCCAAGTATTTTAAGTAAAAAGCCATGCAAGGAAATCATTCCTTTTCAATGTTTCTTTTTAAAACTTTAATTAAAATTATGGAGACCATTTTTAGAAAACTGCTGATGCCATAGATCTCCTGATCTGTATGTAACTGAGAGTGTAACTGTGTGTAATGTCAAGTGTAGCTTGACATTACTGCTCAACCAATAGCCTTCTCTCAGCTGTACTGTGTACCTTAATGGATTTCCCTTATTTCCCCCCACAGCAAAATAAGGGTGGTGAAGATTGTATAATTCCACCATAATGTAGACAGTAAGGGGGACTTAAGGGATTCAGTAAGCTAAGTGCTATTGTCCAAATCAGCTTCCAATAACATAATGGGCCTCAGTATAACCATTATGGTGATAGGACTTTGATCAAGAGCAACTAGTGGGATTGAAAATTAACATTTTTTATTTTTACAGAATTCTCAATTACTTTTGTTATATATGAAGATCCCCCTTGGAAAAGGCATAAGTCAAGCCATGCAACTGGTGATTGGGTTTAGATATTGAATGGTTTTACACAACACAATTAACCAATTTTCCAGCTTTGCACAAAACAAAGCTGAACTGTAAGCTAGCTAAATGGGTTGGGTTTATCACAATATGCTAAGCCACATAAACACTAACCAAGATCGAAACTAAACAAGTCAAACATGTAAATAAACAGATAGGTATTTAACTGATCCAGTGAAGCATATTGTACAAACTCAGCTTAAATTATTCTGGCAACTAATACTTCTGTTTTATCTATATGCTCCAATCCATTATTCTTTCAGGTATAAGAACATACCAAAAATCTGAGTCACAGCCCAGTTCTCAGTGCCAAGGTTCAGCCAATGATCTTGTGAACCAGTATTAAAAAGAAGAACAATGTTCAACTACCAGTTCCAGCTGTTGAAGAGAACATGCCCTCTTTCAAAGTTTCTTTCCTATCCCCGGGGAGAAGGCTCCTTCTTAATCAGCAGCTTTTCAGACCCAGCTGCCCAAATCTGTCATCACTGGATCTTTTGGCTATAGGTGAGCAAAACTGATCATGTGGCTTTGCTCCCTGCAAATAAGTCATTGCATCAGTGCTTGAAGATAGCATTGCAAATCTGAGGATCTGGTCTTCTCCTAATGGGCTGACCCTATCCTGAGCAACGGCAAAACAAAGAATGAATAAGAAAAGTAGAACATTCTCTAACTCACCGTAATGGCAGGGGCAGCAAAAGCCAAACTGAGCAACATCAGGATAGGAACAGCCTCCTGGGAAGGTTCAATGTATGGCATACTCAGACTCCTATCATAGCAGCTGAATCCAGCATGAACTGGCTTGAAGACATCCGTGAGTTCAAGGAAATAGAGACTGACAACAGAAGAGGCCAGTATGGGCAGCTAAGAAAGAAACATGAACGTTTTTGGGGTTTTTTTTTTTAAACATGCACATATTTCAGCTCTGTCTTGAAATTCTCTGTATGTTAATAGTGAACTCAGATGTTAAGAGGGCTTTAGGACAGATGCACCCTTATGCAAGAAAACATTTGCTCATACAATGGGACTTGCCCTTGCTCTCCTTCCTCATGCAATGTCTTGAGTAGGACACAGATGTGCTGTACAGGATATCAGAGGGAAGAGGAAATCTCTTTCACCAGCAATTTCTGTCCAATGGCAGACAAATACATTGAATTATCCATTGCATAGACTAGTGTTTCTCAATCTTGGCAACTTTAAGCTTTAAGCTGTCCACACAGCTTAAAGTTGCTAAGGATGAGAAACACTGGCATAGACAGTGCTAATGTGAAAAAAGAAGGACAAATCAGCATGATCTTAAGAACCACAAGCTTTGCAGGAAAAAAAAAATAAGGGCAGGGGACTTGGGGCAAATTCATTCAGAAATTGTCGTGTAAGGACTGAGTATGCTCAATGGCTACAAACAAGAGTGCTTCAGGATTGAAATAAAAACATTGGAGAGCAGGTACAAAATGGAGTATCTAGGAAGCCTTTTGTTTCAGATCGTGTTTGTATCAAATTATTTGTACTGATAACTCTGGATATGATTCAGCAAAAAGTATATATTTTTAAAGTCCTTTACTGTGGATTAAAATGAGTTAAGTGTGGCTTGATTGTCAAGTCTTCACTGAATTAATGTACATTCAGGATTCTTAAGTGGGGCTAGTCACATTATTTTATTAACTTGGCATGTAAGTTGAGACATATCTTTTAAAGAAATTGAGAAATCCAGTGTGAGCTACAACAAAACCTAAGATCACAATAAATAATACAATAAGAATAGTAAAACAGTGATTAAATGCTACACTGACCACCAACATTAGCTAATGCATACATACAAGCAGTTCACCTGCACCCTGTCATTCAGTGTGGATGGATGGTCACCATAGTTCTTGGACTCCAATCTGGTGCTATATTGGAGCAGAGAAGGCACTGTGGTTTCATCTGCCCTAATGTAGCACCAGGTGGTAGCTACCATTGTATATAGCAATCTAGTAGAATTTTGTAGTGCATCCTTCCTCACAAGGTCTCTCCTCTATTTAACAGCACTCTCTCTTTGAAGATCCTTCTGTCCAAGTCTGATTAAAAGATTAAACAAACATACAGGAAGGAAGAACAGGGGCCTTGAAGTCACCTATTTACACCTGGGCAGCAGGACGACCAGGTACACTCATAATCTCATCTAGTCATAGTCTTTCCCTCTCAAGTGAGGCATATATATTTCTATCTAAATTTTAGTCACTCTAAATTTGCATCTATATATGTAAATTAGCACATGCAAATTTTATGTGAATCTATCTCTCTGTTGGTGAGGCACAAGTTGCCATGCTGCAACTCTACCACATTATCTTGTATACTTTTGTGGCAGAACATTAAAAAATTAGATCAGCACTTTTTCTTACTGCAAAATTCTGAACATGAAAAAAAAGGTTTAAATGGTTCCCAGAATATTCATTCAATTATGCATGCCGGCATGCACGCCACAAAATAATTATGCTTCCTTCTACCAATGTTGGACAAGTCAATTCACAAATTAAAAATAAAACAAATAAAACAAGACAAAAATACTTAAATTCTCTGACTGCAGAGATCAATGGTCACATTTATCTCAATTTTGCAATCATGGTAGCATCACTGAAAGTGATGTTCTCTTATGCTCACCCCATATGGCAAAGATAAACTGAGAAAAGTCTCCAAAACAGAATGAAATTTGAGGTCCAGTTTGTATAGCAAGAAAAAGAATCCAGAGATGCCTTGGTCCTGGCCAAATAATCAGAAGAACTCCAGTAGCACCTTTTCCAACTAACAAAGTTTATTAAAAGATGTATGTTTTTCTGAGCTGCAGCTCGCTCGCTCGCTCGCTCGCTCGCTCACTCACTCCATCCATCCATCCATCCATCCATCCTCACTGGTCAAGGCTAGCACCTTGGGTTGAAGCTGAAAATAAATAAATCCAGCAAAGCTGGTGAAAGATCAGAAGAGTGTTTTCAAATTTCTGGCCTATATGCAAAAGCATGATGCCATAGTTTGGAGCAACTGGGGGTTCTAAGCTATACTATTCATATATTCTAGCTTATACATTATGATAAATTAATAACATATATTAGAGTTGTCCAAAGGTTGACCCCTCTCCTCCCAAAAGTCTCTTCATCTTGCTGAAAGGGAAATGCATGCATACAAACATAAAGTTCTTTATTAGCATAAATATTCATGTATCTAAAGTTCTACATTTGTGCTATTTTTGTACATCTGAATATAGAGTTTCCCCTAATATATGCATTTTGAATTCATTTTTGACACATTTTATAAGCACATTCTCCTTGTAGAATTCTCACTTTGGATTTCTTGAAAGCCCACTCATGCAGAGATTCAAAATATCTGACACCCGTTCATCAAAAGGAATGTTTTGTAACATTTGCTCCAGTCCTATCTTATTCATGATTACTCAAAGAAGTTGATGGGGCATATTTTCAAATAAGTTACATAAGACTATGTTTTTAAAAAGCAGTTCCAAGTGGAATTAGAGATGAAAACATAGTAGATCTATTGCAGTTAAATAGGGCAAATTCTAAGCCTTCCCTAAAATGAAATGTTTCCAGAAAGTGGAGGTGAAGTGAGATGGAGAAGGCAAAGAAACCATATTATATGAGATGTGTCCCCTTAGGGATAACTCTAGGTATTTTATTGCCTGAGGCACAGCATAGGTTAAAAGGCATAGCTCCCCATTTATTCTGGTACCTAAATGGAAAACACATTACCAAACCAACTGCTCCAGTTCTGTGGCTGTAAAACTACTCCAGATTATACATATTATGAGTCAATAAATAAGATAAAGCAATAAAACAATACTTTGTTGCCCTATCATGATCTCAACTTATGTCCAAAACAGTTGTTTCATTTTACCTAAGCAGTACCTCTTAGACAAATTTGGGTCCAACTTATTATTTGCTGACCCGCATAAAGCGCTTTTCCATGGCTTTGTCCCAGAATGAAAAATACCTCAGCTGCATAAAAGTTACCAGTAATTATTTGAAGTAATAAAGATTTATCAAGAATGCTGGTATGAGGAACAGGAGTTTTGCAACAATCAGTGTTGACTTCAAATACCTTAGACATGTCATGCATGATTGGTTAGTGTAATGTTCATTAATCAATTAAAAAGGTTTAAAAAACCCTGTTTGGGTTTTACATTGGAATGTTAAGGCCCAGGATCTACTGCAGAAGTAAAGGGGTACTTCATGTTGGTTGGGTGATGGAGTGACAGCTTCACAATTAATCCTATTTGAATTGTTTAGCTGAGAACAAGTAAAAGAGTGATAATCAAAAATTGCCCAATCAATAAATTGGGTTCTGTTTGCTCAGAAGTGAGTCTCCTCTTTGTAAGTGAGGCTTACTCTTTTGTAAGAGCTATATAGGATTACAGCCTCAAATTGTGACCCTAAATCCCACGGTTGACAATACGTTACACAGGAAACAAAAACTTTATTTCCTGCTGACTGTATATGAAAATGATTGGTATTATTAACAGCTTCCTTAACTTCCAGAACCATCTTCCTTCCTTCCTTCCTTCCTTCCTTCCTTCCTTCCTTCCTTCCTTCCTTCCTTCCTTCCTTCCTTCCTTCCCTCCCTCCCTCCCTCCCTCCCTCCCTCCCTTTTTCCTGAGTATAGTCCCATAAATGGTGATGCATCATTATGATAAACCATGAGAAGGTAAGTTGCAGCTCAGCTCAGATAATTTCATGGGCCCTAGGGCTAATTTCAGAAGAGACCAGTTCAGACCTGGTAAGAATATCTGTAACCTGCTGTGTGAAAGAAAGGGAAGAGGATGCCAGAGAGAGAAATCTCTCAAGACTGTAATTTAGCTGTACTTTATATGGAACAAAAAGGCAATTTCACATCCATGGAACGGTGTATCTGTTTCCCTTTTTGGAAATGTCACCGTCTTGGCAATTGTAGGAGAATATTGCTCAGGACCTTCCTACCTAATGCTACTGTCTAGCAAACAGGAGGAAATTCTTATGCAGAGAGAAAGAAAGGTTTTCACTGCGCTGCCTTTGATTTTAAAGTAGTTTTTAAAAAAGAACTTTGCAAATTCATATCTTTAACAAGATACCAGGATTAGAAGCACAGAGGTGATCTCTAGGTGAAAGAAGGACTATCAGGTAACAGGCACATTTCATGATATCAAGGTGCGGATAATGTTACAAATTCTTGATGGAGAATTGTGAACACTTAATGATGTTTTTAATATAAGGAGGTAAGACAAGTAAGATAACTATGTTTCAAGTGCAGAAAGAGAAGAACATTATTTGGTAGACTATACCCAATAGTTTGATTTAGTTGTGAATCTACCCTCATGCCAAACATTTTAGTCTTCTCCAGCCTAATGCCCCCTGGATGTGTTGGGATTGCAGTGCTTAGAGCAGGGGTTCTCAAAGTACGGCCTGCAGGCTGGATACGGCCCGCCAGGGTCATTTATCCAGCCCGCCTGATTGGCCGCCACTGCTGTCTGTCAGAAGCGGAAGTGTCAGGGCTGTGTCGGGAGCTGCAGGCGATGCACGAGGAGGGAGATCACAGAGCTGGACTATTTTACATGACAGGTATGCCAGGTCCAGCGGCTCTCCTCTCATGTTTTTTTCAAACTATAGTCCGGCCCCCCAACATTCTGAGGGACCATGAACTGGCCCCGTTTAAAAAGTTTGAGGACCCCTGGCCTAGAGTACATTATAGTCCTGATACATCTTGAGGACACTAGTTTAAGGAAGACCAGCTGAAATGTTCTGGGTTGTTATCCAAAGATTGTGAAGTATGCTATTTCTACAAAAGATCTGAAAGTCATTTTTGTTCAGGCTAGGGTTATACCCATATTCCTTAAGGAACAGGTTTGTGGTCTGGGCATACTTCTAGATCGAGCACTGACACCAGACAGAGATATCAAATCAGCAGCAGCCCCTTCTATCAGCTCCCTACTCAGAGAACAGAGGCCTGACATTAGGGATTCATGCACTGGTATCACAGAATATGAGATTTGGATGGAAAACCTGATCATACTTGCCACCTATGAGCAGATTGCCTATAGACGTAGACTTTGTATGGACAAGTATAATGAAATATGGAACTCATTTATACAAAATGCAGTAGGTGAAAAAAGAATGATAATTATATGTGTACTAGAAATATATACTCACTTGAATAATACCTACATTAGATAAGTATATATAGAATTATAACTGTCAACACTTATGACAATATATTATACTTTGTTTCTTTTTTTCACCTTTTTAAAGCACTTTTTATGTGTTGTTTTTTTTCTTGAGAATGTATGTATTTGCATCATAATTTTCTTCGTGTTTTGTTCTTTTTCTTTTTCTGTTACTATTCAATTTAAAATTTAAAAAAAATTAAAAAAAGGTTTGGAATAGACCTTGGAGATAATCTTGTCCAACTTCCTGACCACTGCAGGAATCTATTACTATGGTATCCCCACTGATGGCCATCTAGGCTCTGATTAAACATTTCCAGCAAAGTAGTCCACTACTTCCCAAGGATGTCTATTCCATTGTTGAACAGCTCTTAACATTACATTTATTTTTAATATCCACCCCAAAACTACTTCTTTGTCATTTAAATCCATTGTTTCTTGTTCGTTTGAAGCTTCCCTGGCAATCTCTGGGAATGAGAGAACTTTTCTTGTAGCTACCACAAATCCAGAAACAGGAAGAGATCAATTAATCTTGTATTGCACTGCCTGCAATGCTCAACAATTACATATTGGTAGAAACTAAAACTCAGTACTAGAACCCTGATTTCCTTTCAGTTCATCGGTAACTGTTTAGCAGGTGCAAACCATGATCTCATCTCTTCAAGACACAACTTATTCTGTGATACATTAGTAAGTCAAATGTTCCTTTTTCAAATTTTACCAATTTCCATTTCACTACTTAGGCATGTAATGGTAGGATAAACAATGAACTCCAGATATATGTTTGCTCAATAGTCATTGCTTTGAAGCAAAGCTGCACACCCAATATACAAACCTCTCCTTTGGCTCACGTGCTCATCAACTGCCAAAATCTGCCAGAAGTCTGCCAAAGAAACAAGAGTGGAACTTATTCCTTATGTCAAATTTTGTTTTACAGGTATTTGGAAAGTAGCAAGATTTCTGTAGTAGTCTTATCCTTGACAGTTTACTGGGGATTAACAGCTTCTTCCAAATGCTGAAATTCTCAATGTAAAGAAAGACAGAGGATCGGATGCATTGTGTTGTGAGATTCCACTGCTATGGCATGCAATAGCAGAGTCCAGGAACAGCTCAAAAGGAATATGCTTAGTGTGAGCCTGGCTATTCCAGTCATATCCAATATGGCTGGAAGGAAAACTGCAGCCAACTGGCAAAAATTAATCAAGTAACTTGATTAAGGAGCCAGTAAGAATCCACACTTCTTTGGCATGGCTCAATTTGGCCAACACAGCCATAGGAAAAATAATAGAATTATATTTTAATTAGTGATAGGCCACCCAACTCCTGACCAGGTCTTTCTTGAACTCTCCATTTATCTGTTTGATGTACACCTTTGGTTTTTACTTGGTTTGGGCAGTGCTGAGTTTTGAAGGCAACTAAAAAACAGAATAGAAAAAAAAGTGTTTTTGCTTTCCAAGAACAGCTGGTACCCAGTAGTAAATCCAATATAAATTCCAGTCTTTCTCTTATGAAAAATATATGCCTATTAGGGAGGATCTGATGAACACATCTGTGATAGAGGCATAATGGATGCTTCACTGAAATATTGTAGCAGAAAAATGGAACCTCAACCATAAGGATATAGGATCAGTTTTTAGCATACTTACACAAATAATCTAATTTGCTCTAATTACACAATATGAAAAAATAGATTTTGAATTGGAATTCCACATGAATTATGCTTGGCAATTATAAGAGGGTGAAATTGGGTTTACAAGCAAGTACATGGAATTTGGTCGTATTTGTAATGCTCGAAAATATTACATTGTGTAAATTTAATCCTCTGTTCCTACTGTCATATTAAAAATTATAGTTTCCTGGGCAATTTGGGGAAATGGTCTGGAGGCCATATGCTGTCCTAAGATTTCCAGTGCAGTAAAGGCTCCTCTCCTGGCTGCTGAGTCAGCCTATTGGTAGGGGCTTTTCAAAGTAACAATGGAAGAAGCATTTGAGCATGAATAAACCAATCCTGAATCTTTCCACAATCAAGAGTTCCTTAACTTTAGAAAAAAATGTGTTTGCTGGATATCAGTAGTGAGAATGAGACATCAATCACAAATCAAAGCAAAGATTCTAAACTTCTAAGCTTCTCTTTCCTTCCTCCTTACTTTCAGGCGTGTCTGTGGCGGGGGGGGGGGGGGGGAGAAAAAACCAAGATGGCAACTGGAACCACATAATTGAAGCTCCACCCCTTTTTCATATAAATTGAGGACTTTTGCAGATGATTTGGTGCTGATGTTGGAAGAGCCATTGAAAGGGATAGAAGTATCAATGAGAAAATTAAAAGAGTTTGGTGCACTAGCTGGTTTTAAGATTAATAAACAAAAGTCAAAGATGTTAACAAAAAATATGGAGATACAAGATCAAATAGAATTGATGAACAAAACAGGTTTCAAGATTGAGAAAAAAGTAAAATACTTGGGTGTTAATTTGGCAAATATGAATTGTATGTTGTTTCAGAATAATTATGTTAAGACATGGAATGAAATTAAGAAAGACATGTTAAGATGGGAGAAACTACAACTGTCATTGTTAGAAAGAATTTCTATGATAAAATGAATGTTTTGCCTAGGATGTTATTTTTGTTTCCGACAATACCAGTTGTGACTACTGATTTACCATTAAAACAATGGCAGAAGGATATACCTAAATTTGTGTGGCAAGCTAAAAAACCACAAGTTAAATATAAGGTGTGGCAAGATGCCAAAGAAAGAGGAGGTTTAGCTTTACCTGATTTGAAACTATACTTTGCAGCTTGCTGTTTAGTTTGGATGAAAGAGTGGGTGACGCTGAGAAACAAAAAGTTATTGGACTTGGCAGAGCATGATTTGAGATTTGGATGGCATGGCTATTTATGGTATGACAAAGTTAAGGTTAATGTAGATTTCAAAAATCATTTTATTATATGTGCCATTTTGAGAATTTGGAATAGATATAAATCTAGATTGTGTCTGAAAATACATCTATGGCTATCACCACAAGAAGCATATTTATAGAAGAAAAATGGTAACTAAGCAGAAATGGCTAACTTATGATGACATTTTAGATTTTTATCATGGAGAATTTAAAATAAAATCAAGAGGAGATACCGTATTTTTCCGACTATAAGACGATACTTTTTTCTAAAATCCTTACCCTAAAAATTGAAGGGTGTCTTATTCAAGGAAGTCAGCTGAGGAGAGAACCGTGCGGTTGCAAAACTGCCCATACTTTGTTTCTGCAAAGAGGCTTCCTCCTATTGCTAGCCTCCAATCACGAGTGAAATAGCTTGTCTCCCAAACAGACTTCCTCCAGTCACGAGCCTTATGTAACTGACGTCAGCTGATGCTGAACAAACCAATTGGAGGAAGGCTGTTTGCAGAGACAAGCTATCGGCAGTTTCACTCGTGCTTGAATGTAATCAGTTATGCAAAAGAGCATGGAAATAGAGCTGCAGAGAGACGGTTTGGACCTCCTCCCACCGAGTGTATCAGGTCAATGTTAACTAATTACTAAATAAAAATGTGTTCTGCACTATCTTTAAAATATTTATTTCTTAATTTGGGATTGGAAAAATGGGGGTCGTCTTGTACATGGGGGCATCTTATTGTCGGAAAAATACGGTACATGTCAATGGTTTTCACATGTAGAATTAGTAGAAAGATTTAAAGTTCATAAAAGGACATATGGTTTTGAACATGATAAAACTGTATTTGAAATTGAGTTATGTACTAATGATGAATGTCTTATTACTAAAATGTATAAACTTTTGTTGTGATTTGAAACAGAAGATGAACAAATTAAAGACTGTATGATAAAATGGTCAAAATTTTTTGGATATAATATACAAATGGAATAATGGGAAAGTGTGTGGATGAAAGGGTTGAAATTTACATTATGTTAAATTTTGTTTGGCCTTAAGCAAGTATGTGATATCAGCCTTCTTTGCAGTATATCTGCCCAAAAGAAGAGGACCATTGCAGAGTTTCTGTGATTGCTTACTGTTCCCTATCATAATTATAATAGAATTATCAATGGACATAAATTGTCTGCTTTCCTCTCTTTTTCTTTAGAAGACAACGACAAAAAGATCTGTGCCTGTGAACATATTCGCCATAGGGATCTCTTAAACTGTTCATCATAAACCAAAGGCTATGCATTCAGGCTATTCATTCAGTGCATTAAGTTAGAATTTGAAGTACCCCTAAGGAGTAGTAAAATATTCTGGAGTTCCTCCTGTTGAAAGAACCCAGAAGAGTAGCCTTTGGTCTATTATTCAGGCTTTATAGCTTGTGTTCACACAACCTGTTTAACTAGGTCAGTTTAAGATTTAGCTGAATATGAAACTTAGTTAATTTTAACTTTGGTTTGGTTTTGTATGCCAACCCAGACCATTTCCTTAGCTTATGGTGCAGTATACTGGGGAAGACTGCAATAGTTTTTATAGTGTTACATCCAGATGTAGAAATGAGGCACATTTTTGTTATTTTCAGAGGCACTTAAAATAAGATGTCTAGCAGAACATCATATTAAACAGAAATGCTAAGAGCGGAAATATATCTCGTTTCCAAATAGCTTGAAGAGTTTTAAAACAGAGAGCCAATGTGGTGGAGTTGTTAAGGTATTGGACAAGGAGTAGGGAGACAAATTTAATAAATAATTATAATGACATCAACCCAGGCTACCCTTAGCCACTGAAGCTCACTGGGAGACTTTCTCTCAGTCCACCTACCTCATAGGGTTGTTGTTGTGGGGAAAAATGAAGGAGGAAGCACTATTACATTACCATGAGTTCCTGTTACAAAAGGTGGGATATAAATCTAACAAATAAATAAAACACAGTTAAATGACTGCAATCATTCAGTTAAAGTTTAGATTTGGTGCTGAAAATTCTCTGTTATTATACAGTGCAAAGCTTGGTGGTTAAAATGTGAGGCTGATCCTGGCAACGTGAGGCTTAATCCCCTTCCCTCTCTTATTTTTCTCTCAGCAAATAAGCTGTACCTTGAACCTTTCTCTACAACCTGTGAGAATCAAACCCCATCTGGAGAATGAGAATCAGATTTCAATATTATACATCCATAAATCCTCCTTGTTCATTCTAATACATTGCAATGTAATAATGAAAGGACACCTTTACTTCTCACAAGATAATGAAATATTTCAATGCAGTGTTTTCTTAATGCTGTAAGATCTTACCAGTGCTTTTAAAATAAGAAAATAATGTTTTCTTCTTCTGCTGCATGTAGGCACATCAGGATGTAACAATCCATATACTTTGCTTTACATCAGTGTTATTCAACCTTGGCAACTTTAAGATATGTGGGCTTCAACTCCCAGAATTCCTCAGCCACCTTACTGGCTAGGGAATTCTGGGAGTTGAAGGCCACACATCTTAAAATCCGCAAGGTTGAGAAACACTGCTCTACATATACATGCATAGCCTATATTCACAAATGAGATGTCCATATCATTAATGAAATAGACATCTCAGTGGGGGACAGTGCAAGAGGGGAATGGGGAAGCATAAAAAGACATTTTCAAAACAGTATCAAAGGAACACAAAGAACTGAAGAACCTTTCACATTTTTTCTGTAAATTGCGGGGGATTTACCTCAGACTATTTCCCCTACCTGTACCTAACAGGCATGGGAACACAGCTACAATCCTATCCATTTCACAACAGGCTGTGCAAAGCAGGGCGTTTGCTTTATTTATATGTGTGATCCATTTTCAAGAGTTGCAATTTTTCTTTCCCTCTGTCAGTACAGCCACATGGTTAAAGTGATACCCAGAGACTAATGTTGCAGTTGCCAGCTCAGATGGCTTTCAAATAGCATTAGATAAGTTCGCAGAGGATAAAGTTAACAGTAGCTGTGAGTTACGGTGTCCATATGTTATCCTTCAGGATCTGCAGCTGGGGAACAGCAGCAGTGGAGGGCTAATAGCCTTCTGTACTGTGGGCCTCCTTGCAGGCACATGGTTGGTTTCTGTGGAGGAATCAGCTGCTAGTCTGATGCAGAAGGCCTGTTCTAATGTTCTTATAGCTGAATAACAGTTCTCTAGTCCTAGAGATTCCTTGACACTGTAATTATGGGACAGATTTGAGTGTGCTTCTACATGTAGATGTCTAAAAGGATCCTTAAGAACTTAACCAAGCTATAATTTCCAGAATAATTGAAGGATTTGTTTATTTATGTGATTTCTAGCCCCTCCCCCCCTTTGCAAAAGCAACTGACTGGCTTACAAATTGTTAGAAGCACAAAAAAATTCAGAACATAACCAAAGTCTAAAGCAGAATAAATTAGTCCAAATGTAGCATATCCTCTCCAAGTCTTTTCCGTTCTGGATGGGTTCATCCCACAGTCTGGCCCGATGTCTGGGGGGAAAGCTAGGTTTTCAAGGTCTTATGGAAAGCCAGCAGGGTCAGGACCATCTGAACTTTGGGGAGAAGGGGCCTACGATACAGAAGGCATGACTCCCAAGTCCCAGGTGACAAGAAGGGACCCAAAGCATGCCCAGGGTGCTGGATCTCATGGGACAGAGACAATTAGAGATCGGTGGTCCCACACAGTGCTGGCTCAGGGCTATATGGTGCCCCTACACCCTATAGGGTATAGGAACTCAAGGGTATATGGTGCCCCTAGGCCACACTGAGTGATGGCACCATCTCCTGCCAATGCGAAGATATTCGTTTTTAGAATGATTCCGGAGGAGGTGTGATGGAATGGAATTATGAAGGCCAGGCTCAGGGAGATAAACATTTTCTTAGCTCGCCAGAGGAGCATGGGAGCTACAAGAGGATGAGACTGGTACCTCCCTGAGGAATTCACACTGTTGTGGCTGGCTGGCTTGGGAGCTGGGGTTTCAGTCTGGGAAGATTCTTGCTAGAGGTTGCAGCTAATAAACAGAGCTGAACTGAATTTGCATTGTCTCTTGGAGTTCCTTGGGCTAGGCCTGACAGAAGAGTGGCATTGGTGCCCCTAAGCTTTCGGGCCTGAGGCCAGTGCCTACGTAACCTTACCCTAAAGCTGGCCCTGGTCCCACAAGTAGCCTGGCCCTGTGCCATAAATGGCTTTATAAGTGATAACCAGCACCTTGAATTGCACCTGGAAGCTTATAGGGAGCCTCCGCAGCATTATCATCATTGTTGTCATTATCAATTAAATCAGGTAAATAATTTAGACTGCTTTGTTTTAAAGATGTCTGGTTTACTGAGTTATGATATTATATCATGATTAAATGTATTCATATTTATTGGCATCCAGAAGGGTAGTCCAAAACTAATGTTTAATAAACAACAATAATGCCAATATATCTGGTACATAGGATAGCCTTAACAGAGGGCTAAAAAGAGACCCCTCCCCACCCAACTAAGTGGATCTGTCAGTGAAATTGTTTGAGTCAAAGGTATACAATCTCTGACCACAATCCATCCCCAGGCTGGTTATATTTAATTTCTCCCCTGTTTTCAGTCATATCTTCCTGATAAATTTATTAAAACTGTTTGGGATGTAAAATCTGCAATGAAGAAGATGATGGCATCAAGGCTTAACTTGAATTTCACAGAATTCCTGTTTTCACTGCTGAGGCCAAACTTTAAAATTTGTGAAGTAAGACATTAATATATTTGGATGAGGAAGAGAGTTTCTCAGGCTCTGAAAATTCCCTTCCTGGATAGTGGAACTTTGAAAAATCTGTTAGGACTTCTTAATCACAAAACTCTGTGATTAGTTTGCCTTTGCTAAGGTGATTAGTTTGCCTTTGCTAAGCAGTATGTTTTCCCATCATAGATCCACAGTTTAAGGTGCTTAAATTGTGTTCTGACCACTTGCTTTTCACTCTGGAACTTGATTCTCTCTACTATATTGTGTTAGTCATGCTGGGACAGGGAAACAGAATCTCTCCATTTGGTTTTACGCTCACACACACATTTTACATTCTGTGATATTGCTACCAGCCACATGTACAGCTTGAAGAATCAAGATACCAATTTGTTTCCAAGCATATAGTTCAGACGCTTGCTTTGACTCATCAGCATCTCACAGAAACTTCCAAGAAACTTGAACTTTTCCCCCTTCACTCGTAGCAACAGAAACAATGAAGCTAATTCTTCAGTTGTAGATCAGAAAGATATTTCTAGGCCCAGGTTGCCAGGCTGCAACCTGGATACCTTATTTGAATTTTTAAAATTGCTGAATTAGAGATGAGACAGCTTCTCCAGTTCCCCCCAGATCCCATCCCTCTGCCTGAACTCTTTCTTTATTCTCTCTTATGCCACACAGCTGCTGAGAAAAGCAGATAAAATGGTAGGAACAGGTGAAAGAGTCTCCTGACACCTCACCTGCCAGTATAGAAGTAGCTATAAATAAAGGTTGAATCTCTAATTTGCAACCTGGCAATCTTCACTTAACAGTCCCAGATGAACTCCACTTAAAAGTGGGTCCAGTTGATTTCAGGAGAGCAGATCAAATAACCATGCCAAAATTTGCATCCCTTTTTAGACAGTTATAGCCAAATTCCTTCTCAAGCTACATGTTTCTTTCAGTGCCCATTTTCATCTATACCACTAGATCTGAATGTGGGTCTTGGAATGTAGTGAATTTCATATAACAACTAGAATAGATTACAATACGGTGGCAGGTTGACTGGAATGAATTGTCCCTCTAATGACTGGTGATATTCATCCTGAATCAAGAATCTACATGCCAGCCTATAAACAGTTGCAATTTGATGTTCATAGGATGGTAGACAACTGAAGCTCTAATCACCTCCACTTTCCTTAATTCCAGTAGCCTTCAGTCTTAACTTGAGAGAATCCTTTCTTCATGAATGCATACTCTGAAGAAGAGAGACTTCTGGGCACACTCTAGATCAAGAGTTTTCAAGCTTTTTTCAGGCAGCAGAACCTATTCGTTAAAAAAAAAAAATCATGGAACCTGTGATCAAGAGATAAAGCTCTAGTAATGGAAAATTATTAGAGTGAGTAAAGTAAGTAAATTATTATGATTGCCCTTAGTCTCTCACGGAACCCCATCAATTTCTCATGCAATCATAGGGTTGTACAAAATATCTACAGCACAGTTTGCTGTAGCTCATAGCTCAGTTTATATAGGCCCAAATTAGATTAACTGAGCTGTCCAGTTTCACTCTGCAAACTGAGAATACAACTTATAATACCAGAACTGGTACCCTCCAGAGTGTGTTGAATGTCAATTCCAATGATCACCATCAGGCTTGATCAGTGGCCACCACTGTACCTTTCCACTTTTGTGGCACAGGAAAAGGAGGATGGGTTCTGTCCCACTGAGCTTTTGAACTGGCATCATTAGTATGAGAGGTGCCTTGCTGTGGCTTGGAGGAGAAAATTACCATTTAGGAGGAAAGGAGAAAAGATATAGATGAAGCTGCAATATGAACTGGAATGATAGGAATCTGACTACTTTATTTTTCCGATAGCCAAGTTCAGTAAGATTGTTAGTACAGGATTTTGGGGCAGCATGTCATCCAGAGACCCATGAGTACAATGAAGGGGAGGGACCCCAAAATGCAGCAGGCCTGGCTTATCAGAATTTGAAACAAATAAAGGAATATTCACATTATTATTCAATATGCTCCCCTAAGATCATTAATTTCAGGGTGGGCTTCCCATAAAATACTAGGACCAGAATCTAACATTACTTAACTTCAGTTCTAGGTAAATAGGTAGATCTGCCTCCAAGAATAAGGAGAGATGGGTGTTCAGTGTTATGAAAATGGTCTGCTGGTATTGGAGTAGCCAGAGGCACTTGTCATAGGCTTGGCATTTTTATGGAATGCCAATATTCATGGGAATACTGTTTGAAATCCACCAATTTCTTGAACATATCAGGCATATTCAGACATTTAGGCAACATGTATTTTTTTCAGTTCTAGCAAATTCATTCAAGCATCACCATTCATCCAGCCAGATTACAGACTTGACAAAAAGAAAGCAATATGAGATTGCATATACCTCATAGACAGGTTGCATTTTGGATGGATCTGTAAAAGTGAGCTCCCAACAGGTTTTGGAATATTGCAGAATATTGTTTAGGAAGCTGGCAGGCTGAATCAATTTACACATAAACACATTGAATATCCCTGCTTCTCGGGCAACCATCATAATTGTTAAACATTGTGCAGAGTTAAATGGTTGTGTTTGCTGACAGGCTATACTAATTCTGTGACTATGAGTGAAATGATTCTCCCTTGCTTTGCTTTGCATTTTTTTGGACTCTTGCTGCCAGGCCAATGTGGGTGGTGATACTGGATAATTAGACTGGCAAGTCCCAAATATTTAATTTCCCTTTTCTAGGATTTCGTCAGTATATATGATTCAATAGAGGCAAGACTGAGTTCACCCATCAAGATGCCACCCTATCAGCCAATAAAAGACCTGTATCCAAAGGAGCACACAAGAGAAGGATCTCAAAAGGTCATCCAGGTAAGGCAGATATTTGGACATTCCATGAAATAAAGTTCTAAAAGTCAGTCAGATTCTATCCAGACCTGCTACCCAGCAATCTACATCTTGACCACACAGCAATTTGTTAGTTTTTCTAAGCTCGAAGTAGTATCATTCTCACCACTGAGTAAACAGTTCCATGATTGTCCAGGAAAATTAACAACCTGCTATGCAAAACGTATGTTTGATACAGTTCTTCACATAAAGTTTGAAAGCAAAGTAATTTAAATAAAATGGGTGTTTCTTTCAATTGTTAATTAAAGGCTACCAGAGCAGGGCTATAAAACTCTGGATGACCACTGCATGGCAGACAGCAAGGAGAATTCTCCTGGCTTGCCTCCAAGTGATTGTCTGGATTTGCATAAAAGTTTTTAGAAAATCCTGCCAAGCAAAACATAAAGAAACAAGCACGTGGAGGGGGATGGGAATATGTCGTAGCAACACAATTAGGCTCTAGAGCAGTGTTTCTCAACCTTGGGAACTTTAAGATGTGTTAACCTCAGCTCCCAGAATTCCCTGGCTGTCTGGGGAATCCTGGGAGTTGAAGTCCACCCATCTTAAAGTTGCCAAGGTTGAGAAACACTGCAGTAGAGAACCCTAGTCATTGAGTCATTGTCAAGATGGGCGGCTAACATAAATTGATGAAATAAATAAATAAATCCTAGTTGGCCAGTGTTCCTCACAGCTAGTGTTTCTTAAAAAAAATCTCTCAGCAGTGATAAGGGTCTGGAGTCAAAATTTAGTCTACCAAAGTCCAAATAACAAAACTCCTTGTTAAAAATGTTCCCCTTCTAGATCTTTGAGCACCTTAAAGATTAACAAACAATCCATGTCATATTGTTGGACGGCACTCGAGCTAAACTGAAATGGCATTCCTCTAAAGTGCCTTTTGACTTTAGCACATAAGGAATACTCACCAAACTGTATACATGGAAGCCAAATATTAAAACTTCACTCTATTGCACAAAAAAGAGAATAAAACATAGTTGCTGGCTGTTATTTCATAAGCAGCTCAAGAAGGCAGCCAGCCAGGAAATTTTGGAGTGGAAGGTAGCAAAGGAAGTATTTTCATTTAAACATGAAGGAGTTGCAGGTCTGGTGGTTTGTTTCTACCTGAAAAAAAGTCTTCTCTGTATACATTATTTTGATGACTCTCGCATCCTTTTCATTCTTAATCTCATGCAATGGGATACCTACAACACTTTAAAAAAAAAAAAAACTTCCTTTGCTACCTTCCACTCCCCAAAATTTCCTAGCTGGCTGTCTTCTTGAGCTGCTTATGAAATAACAGCCAGCAACTATGTTTTATTCTCTTTCTTGTGCAATGGAGTGAAATTTTAATATTTGGCTTCCATGTATACAGTTTGGTGAGCTATTCCTTATGTGTTACATGAAGTCAAAAGGCACTTTAGAGGAATGCCATTTCAGTTTAGCTCGAGTGCCACAGGACTCCATATATAGTATTTTGAAAGACAATGTTAAACAAGCCAACTCACATCTTCCTCTTTTCTTCCCTAAAGAAACAAAATACAGAAAATGACTTTCCAATGCTATGAGCTTCTCCGCTGCTGTTTATAAAAGCACAGAGCTATCATAGATGCTTTTACACATTGTTGCATTCCCATATGTCCATCATATCACTTAGTTCCACCTCAAGTGTTACTGTCTGTCAGGACCAAGAGCCCTTGATTTTTATACTCATGTTACTTTGCAGCAGGTTGTTTTTTGGTATCACTTTTTTATGAAATATTTTTTTAAAAGAAGATAAAAACAAATACAAACTAATATAAAGTGATAAAAAGAAAAAGAACAAAATCAGAGAGAAAGCTGAAAGTGCAAGAAAGAAAGAAAAAGTAAAAGAAAAATAGAAAAGAAAGAAAAAAGATGTAAAGAAATAGCTTCCGGTCTTTACAGCAATTATAAATACAATTATAAATTTATCTCTTACTCTATGGTTACAACATAATCCTCTTCTTTCTATAATCTATCCTATCTAATCATCAAAACCATAAATCATAAGTTCATTTTTTTCTGTTTCACACATAAAATCTATAAGGGGTTTCCAGACAGCAATAAACATAGATATTCTCTTTTCTCTAATCAAGGAAGTCAACTTAGCCATCTCAGCAAATACCATCATCTTCACCAACCATTCTTCCATTGTGGATAGTGCTGAATCTTTCCATCTTAGTGCATACAATAATCTCACTGCAATTATCATTTACAAAAACAAAGTTCCACGACTTTTTTCCAACTGTTTGTCCATCAATCCCAAAAGAAAAACTTCTGGTTTCAACTTCTGGTTTTTTCCAACTGTTTGTCCATCAATCCCAAAAGAAAAACTTCTGGTTTCAATTGTATATTAATCTTTAAAATCATCTGAAGCAGTGTATGTATTTTGAATCCAGATTTTTCTAGCTTTTTTACACATCCACCAAACATGATAAAATGCCCCTTCTTGTTCATATTTCCAATATAAATTTGAAGTACCTTTATACATTCTAGCCAATTTCTCTGGTGACATATACCAACAGTACATCATTTTATAAAAATTCTCTTTACGATTATAACATAGTGTAAATTTCAACCCTTTCAGCCACATATTTTTCCATCTGTATATTATAACCAAAATTTTAGCCCACTTTATCATACATTTTCACTTGCTCTTCTTCTATTTCAAATTTCAATAAAACTTTATATATTTTAGCAATTACACATTTATCATTTGTACACAAATCCATTTCAAACTCACTCTTACAATGTTCAAAACCATGAATTCTTTTGTCTACTTTAAATCTTTCTAATAATTGTAAATAAGAGAACCATTGACACCTATATCCTTCTGCCACCAGTTCTTCTCTTGATTTTATTTTACATTCCCCTTGACAAAATTCTAGCATCTCATAATAAGTTAGCCATTTGTGTTTGGCTATTATTTCTTGTCTATAAAATGCTTCTTGTGCTGAGAGTCACAAAGGTGTTTTCGGGCACAACCTAGGTTTGTAACTATTCCATATTTTCAATATGGCACATCTAACATAATGATTTTTAAAATCCACAATAACCTTGACTTTGTCATATCACAAATATCCATGCCACCCAAATCTCACGTCATGTCCTTCTAACTCCAAAAGCCTTCTATTTCTCAGCAACACCCACTCTTTCATCCAAACCAAACAGCAAGCTGCAAAATACAATTTCAAATCAGGTAAACTCAATCCTCTTTTTTCCTTTGCATCTTGTAACACCTTATATTTAACTCATGTTTTTTCCCCTTGCCACACAAATGCAGATATATCCTTCTACCACTGTTTAAATGGTGCATCTGTTGTCAAAACAGGTATTGTCTGAAACAAAAACATCATTCTAGGTAAGGCATTCATTTTTATCACAGAAATTCTCCCCAACAATGACAGTTGTAGTTTCTCCCATCTTAACTATGCTTTTTAACTTCATTCCATGTCTTAACATAGATATTTTGAAATAACATACAATTCATATTTGTCATAGTGATACCCAGATATTTTACCTTATTCTCAATCTTAAAATGCGTTTTATTCACCAATTCTATTTGATCTTCTATTTTCATAATTTTGGTTAACATCTTTGTCTTTTGTTTATTAATATTGAAACCTGCTAATATACCAAATTCTTTTAATTTGCCCATTAATATTTCAATTCCCTTTAAAGGATCTTCCAGAACCAACATCAGTCATCTGCAGAACCCCTTAACTTATAAATTTCTTTTTTAATCTTTATTCCCACAATCCTCTCATCTTGCCTTATATCTCTGTCCAATATTTCAAGAGCCAAAATAGACAAGAGAGGGGACAGTGGGACAGTGTTCCTTTTTGTATCTCACACGGTTTCGTTAGATCTCCATTAACGATGATCTATCTTACCCATTTTATAAAATTCTCTCCAAAATTAATATCTTCCAAAATCTTGAACAAGAAAGCCCAGTTCAAATTGCCAAAGGCTTTCTTTGCATCTAAGAAAATCAATGCAGCTTGTTTTTCATTATGTTGCTCCAAATATTCCAAAGTGTTCAACACATTTCTAACATTGTCCTTTAACTGTCTTTTAGGTAAAAACACACATTGATTCTCATGAATAAATTCTTGCGAAATTCTTGCTTTGCAGCAGGTCTTGAAAAAATATCCTAAAACCGATAAAGAACTGTACTTACCTAAGCACTGTTTGAGTGTTTTCTTCTCTGAAAGCACCTGACAGCCTGAAATCCCTCAATACTGTCATTTTAGGTTATACTATGAGATTCTGTCTATTGAACTGAAGCCCCAGGCCTAGAAACTCGCAAAGCTTTTCAGGGATCTTTCTTTAGACTTCCTCTCAAATAGCTGTTTCCAGGTGTTTCCATCAGCTTTGGTACTGCAAGTTGGTCATAATGTGCAGATATGTTCTTCTCAAGAAAGTAAAAACAGACTTTGGATGGGTACAGAGTACAGGAAGAACCCCAGGTTTCTGCATTAGTCTCTATTTCTTGTTTGTAAGGAATCAATGGGAGATTGAGGGGAAGGAATGAAAATACATTCCTCTCAATTTCCCCTTGCAGAACTTCAGGAATCTTGGAAATTTCTATATGGATGGATGGATGAATGGATGGATAGATGCACACACAAATCACACATCTATACTAACAAGTGGGGTGCCCTTTGTTCTTTCAGAACAATAAAAAGCACACTTTTAGGTTCATTTTCAAAGCACCCTTTTTACCCACATCAGCTTCCAACACCTCTCCCTCCTTCCTTCAATACTGCCATTACTACAGTCCTTGCTTGAAACTCACAAACATTTGAATCACTTTCTGGGTCAGATGCTGATGGCCATTGACAAGTGTAGGTCAAACTGTGTGAAACAGCTATTGACTATCACCGAAAATGTCTTCTAAGAATATGTGCCCCAAACCTGCAATATTGATGAGACTCACACTGGGAGGGGACACAGTCAATGCTTGCTGACAACTTTTTTCTAAGTTGCTCTGTGAATTACTTTGGAAAGGAAGCACAGGTTGAACGGCTCCAATGCATTGTTCCTCACCACCTCTGCTCTCTTGCTGAGTTTTCAATAAATACAGGACTCTGAACTCCTATTCTGTCCATGCTGCAAGGGCCTGCATGTTACATCACCAGAAGGAGCCAAAGAGAATGCTTGTGCAGCAGAAATAAGGTATCACACACAGGAGCCCCAGCAGATCTTCCCCGAAATAAATAAATAAAAACAAACAAACAAACAAACAAACAAACAAACAAACCTTGCATGGTTATTTTGCTTCTATGAAGCTACACAGTGCAGCTTTGACCACCTATAGAAATTGCAATGCTCTGTTGTTGTTGTTCAGTCGTTAAGTCATGTCCGACTCTTCGTGACCCCATGAACCATATTGTGCCAGGCCTTCCTATCTTTCACTGCCTCCCTGAGTTTGCTCAATTTCATGCTCATTGCTTCAGTGATGCTATCTAGCCATCTCATCCTCTGCCGTCCTCTTCTCCTTTTGCCTTCCATCTTTCCCAGCATCAGGGTCTTTTCCAAAGAGTCCTCTCTTCGCATTAGGTGACCAAAGTATCTGAGCTTGAGCTTCATTATCAATCTCTCTGAGCACATCCCAAATCTCTGGAGCTTTGGCCCCTAAGCATCTGCCAAAAGGACCCGACACTGATTGTTTAATGATCTACAAATATTTACTTTCACTGCCACCCCTAACTTACTTAATGTCCCATCCTTTTAATGTTTTTGGCTGATAATATATGCTTGGCATCAGCACACACAACCCTCCCCCTTTTTGTCTGAAGCAAAATTGGGATGATACCATGTGCACGTGATCTGATCTCATCAAGTTGCCCTCTCTCCATTTGCACCCCCCCCTTCTCTCATTTCTTTTTAAACAAACAAGATAGGCTCCCTCCCCTCCAGGAGAAAAGGAAGGGAGAGGTGGAGGTTCCAAGGCAAGTGGACAAGGATGGCCAGGCTTCCAAATCGCCCTGGGGAGATTCCAGAGGCCCCAGTCGTTCTTCTCCCCGTGCCATCCCTCCCTCTGAGCCAAGATGAGGTCAGGAGACGACCGTTCAGCCACCACGGCTGGGCATGTCGGACAAGACCTTCTCGCCGCTTCCAGCCTGCGCCTACCATCTTGACATCCCTCTCAACCTTGCCACGACTGCGCTTAGACGCGTCCCAGGCACCGCACGCAGAGCCCAGACACGCTCGCCGGCTCCCTTGGAGCTTTGCTCTTCGGCTGGCGTGTCCGCGAGGGCAGCGGCGTCCCCCGCGCACGAGGGGGCCGCGCTGGCGAGGAATCTCCCTCTCCCCCGTCCAGCAGAGCACCAGGGCCGCGCGGGCAGACTCACCTCCACGAAATAAAAGCAAGGCAACAGGGTGACGCTTTCCTTGGTAGTCACTTTGCTTTTCGGCCTCTCCTTCGCAGGCATGCTGATCACGGGGCCGAGGTGGGGAGCGGGCGCGGGCGCGGGAGGCAGCGCGTTCGCCACGGGGGCCGGGGCGCTCCCGGGAAGCCTTCCTGCTCGGCTGCCCCAGACCCGCGCGGTGATGTCACATTCCCCCGGGGCCACCTCTCGCCGGGGAAGGAGCGCGCAGCCGAGCAGGTCTTCCTCTCTCGGCGGCAGCAGCAGCAACAAGCCCCCCTGCTCGCTGCCGCCGCCGCCGCCGCCGGCGCTGCACGGCCGGCCTCCCCTCCCGCTCTCGGCCACCAGCCGCCTGCTCTCCTCCTTCTCCAAAGCTGCGGCAATCAGCGCCTCCTCCTGCCCGCCGCCGCCGCCGCCGCCACGGTCCACGCCGGGATAGACCCCTTGCTTACATCGAGCCGCAGCCGTAGCTCTCGCAAGCCGGCTTTTTCGTGCAATATTCATAGATCTGACGTCAAGGAACCTGCTCCATGCGAAAAGGGGAAGGGGTCCGTTTGTCTACATGATGAAGCTGGAAGAAGAAGAAGAGGAGGAGGAGGAAGAGAAGGAGGAGGCAGGCGAGCGAACGAGCGAGAGGAAGCGGGCGGGGGAGAGGGATGCAGCCCCCTTAACCCCTTCCCTCCTTCGTCTGAACGCATTATTGGGCGAAGATTTACGAAACGTCAGGGAGGGAGGGAGGGAGAAGTGGAGGAATAAGCTGGCTCGCGAGGGAGGGGAGAGGGGGCGTGGCAAGAGGCTTTTTCACAGGTTGCGTTTTTGAGGAGTAGCCGGACGTGTTGGCAGCCTCACTTGCAGACGCGATGGGTGCCTTCCTAGACACAACAGCCTGGTTAGGCGCGACTCCGCCATTCGCGCGAGCAGCCCTGGGAGAATGGGTTCCCTTCCTGCTGGAGGAAATAAGTGAGGGGGCAAAGGATACGGTGTCCGAGTTAGAATGTTGGACTACGGAAAGCGCCACTCGTGGGGTGGCTTTGGGTCAGTCATGGTCTCCTTTCCTCAGCCTGACTCCCAGGGTGGTGGATGTGAGGATAATCTGGACTATCCTAAGAGCCCAGGGCATGAGGTGGGACAAAAAGGCAAGGAGCACTGTAATAAGCAAGGATTCTGCCTCTCCACCCTGGGGTCCTGGCCCAGAACATCGCAATGCCTAGTTTCATCCCCTTTGGCACTTTTCATCCCAAATCATCATTCTCACGATGGTGCATCATCTTTAGTTCAGCCTAGTCTGGCCCAGAGACTGGTTCAGAGAGGCAGGATCCTCCTTTGGTGCATAAGAGCATGTGAGAATGGGCTACTGGAGAGAGAAGATAAAGAGACTAGTAGTTCCTCTGAACTTTTGAAATGCAGTATTTTTCTAGCTGAGTTATTTGAATACATTCAGACCACACTTTTGGAATCCAGGAATTAAACAATGCCTATACATGTGTGAAACAGTCCTTCATTCTGCAATCTTGCTTTGCTTTGGGGAAGTAGAAGAAGCAATTCTAATCTATTCCTAACAGTTAAAAGAAAGGTCTGGGCTCAGGTAGGCCAGGAAGACATGCAATAAGTGTACAAACAGACTCAACCTTGTGTATTATTTAACATCCAACAGGA
Organism: Liasis olivaceus; assembly: GCA_030867105.1. Taxonomy (NCBI): domain Eukaryota; kingdom Metazoa; phylum Chordata; class Lepidosauria; order Squamata; family Pythonidae; genus Liasis; species Liasis olivaceus. Next base: position 122,061,916 of record CM061350.1, on the reverse strand, counting down.
GGATGAGCACCCACAAGGAATGGGCTTCCCCCATAGCTAAAGCAGCCCACAAGGACGGCAGATGTGGACAATAGAAATGACCTTGAAGTGTTATAATTGACTATTGGCATTTAATGCTGCGTTATTTGAAAAGCAAGACACTATTTCAGATTTCAGTAGATTCTAGCTGATGTGCAAGAATATAGAAAAGGGGAGGAGTTATTATTCTGTTCTTGGAATAGCACATCTTTTAAAAAATAATGATTATTTAACTCAAATCTCCCATTTTGAAATCTCTGAACTAGCCTGCATGTTAAATGGTTGCTGTAGCAATTTAAACATTGGCCTGCAAGTTTAAAAAGGAGGCAGTGTCTAAATTAGAAGCGTAATTCCAAAATTTTGACCATGACACACTTTCTGTTGCAGATGGAAAATAACCCACTTGTGTACCCATGGGGGGGGGGGGAGCAGTGGTGGGAAATGTCGGAAACAGCAGAAATGCTTCAGAAGCCATGATGCTTGTAAGGTGCTCATCTGTCACCACATTTTCCTGAAGGAATAAATGGGAGCTTAATAATGGAGCTAGGAACCAGCAAGGAAATGAACTAGTTTCACACAACATATTAGACCACAATTGAAACAAAGTTACTTACAACAAGTTATTGATACAAAATGTGATCATGGCATTCTCCCTTATCAATCATTTAACCTATGATTTTGGCTTGTAACAGCATGGCAAGCCAAACCCCAAACAAGCTGGTGTATTGTGTGAATGCACTCTTTGAGTGCTAGCTTGGATCATCTATCCATCCACCTCATTCACAGAATTTTTATCAGGGGTCCAGATAACAGAATCCTCCATTTATAATTCTCTCATCTTTTCCTATTATTTGTTCCATCACTTTTCTTTCTAGAGTGAAATATTATAGCTGCTTAGATGTTATTTCTGAGAAATTATTATAAGAACTAGACCCCCTTCTCCCCCCAGATTCATTCTGGAAACTTGCTTTAGGCAGAATTTAACAACAATTTGGAGAAATTTACTTCTGGTATTTCTGAATAAAGCACCTAGCTGAGTTTGGTTGACTGCAGAAATATGAACTTGGTCAGAACTGGTTGGAACATGGATGGGATATAATCTGAAAAGCCCAGAGATGTAGGCTATGCTGGGAAGTGAAAAAAAACATCTGGAATACAATGGCGAACCACTTCCATATTCTGGCCAGCTATTTGTCATATTTTTTGTCTGGCAAGAAAACTATATAATGTGTGGATGTAAATATCTAGTTAAATAAAAATGAGTTTAAATTCCTTTAATTCTGTTCACAATTTTTTCTATGCAATTTGTTTCACAGTGTCTTACTGATCAGTAGTTCCAATGTTCTCTTTAAATTCTATGCTGAGTCAAATTTGGTGGCCCCTCTAAAGGGTTCACTGAACTTTCCATGAGGCCAGTCTGTGCCGATCAATTTCTACCTTTCCATTTTGTGTTAACTTTTTTAGAAAGAGATTTCAGTGAAGGGCTTTAACCTTTTTTAGAAGCATATTTTAATGCTTAAACTGACGCTTATTTTAAAATCAGAATTGATCTTTCTGTCTTTTATCTTCCAATGTGATGGTTTTAGTGTTAATCTGAATTGCGCTTCAAAGTTGTTCTCATTTATTTATTTATTCATGAAAACTATATACCACTTCAGTCCAACTAGACTCTACATGCTTTAAATTTATTTAATAAAATACAATGATGATGATGATGATGATGATGATGATGATGATGATTAGACTGGTGGCTCCAGAATCAATCCCAAATCATTCCCTAGAAAAGCTGGATCTTTAGAGCTTTCTGGGGTGGCTTAGAATTAAGCCTCATTGAATTTAAGGGGACCTAATTCTGAATAGACTTGTATAGCACTATATATTATTTGAAGTTTTTCTCTGAAAGTATAGCCTGCTTTAAGGACAATGTATGAATATGTATGTGAAAATTCATATAGAATCAATGGATAATATTAAATGTATCGTATGAACCTCTAAATCAGAAGTGGAGATCCTGTGGTCCTGCAGATATTGTTGAATTAATCAACCCTGTCAAGGTCGCTGACAATGACAATGTCAGTGATTGTTGCTGAGAATTAAAATCTAGCATTTTGATTCTACTCATGCTAGCCATATTGCATTGAATCTGCCAATCTTTGGATTTTTACATGTTGCTTAAAAGTGGGGGTGTTGGGCTGACCATCTCCACAAAGACTTCTTAGTTACTGCTAAATGGTACTGCCATTATTTCAATTGGGAGGGGGAGGGGACTTGAATTGTGTTTGAATGACTCACTTGGTGTTGTATATTAAGGCATTCTGCATTATTCCTGCAGGAACCTGAGGGAAGGTGACTCTATGGTGAGCAATTGTTTCCATGGTGAAATTAACATGGTGTGTTATTTTAGAAGAACAATATCATGAAGCAAAAATGGAAGCTTTGTCTATGTTGCTCTTGAAGATAACGGTAATATTGCTGAAATGCACTGTATAACTGGACACTTATCTATGAGCATGTAAGCACAAATCTCCTCACCTTCCTATAAGGCAGAAGTGAGAAATCTGTGGCCCTGAATTACAAATCCAAGCATCTGTCACTATTGGCCATGCTGCCAGGAGTTGTTGGGAGCTGTAGTTTGGCAACATCTGGAGAACTACTTCCAATAAATCCAAGGTAGGCAACCTAGTGTCCTACAGACATTTTAACTGCAATCCCCATAATTCCTACAACAGGCAAGTTGGCTGGGAATTCTAGGACTTGCAGCCCTACCAGGTGAGGGAGGACTAGTCTACATGGAAAGGTGGAAGTCCCAACACAAAGATTGTTATCTGTATTTATGCTTTCATGTGCCAATTTGATGACACACAGTTCTCCCCTTGGACAATGGATGTTTTCTAGGAATACTGACAGATGCTAGCCTTTTGAGTTTCTTGCATTAATATAATAATCTAGTCACGCATGAAGAAGGAACTGCATTGTAGATGTCACAATCTGTGGACAAGCAGATTTTGAGGAGTATTTTGCAGTTTTATCTTTGGAATGCCCATATTATTTATTTAGAGCAAATTAAATTCCATCTGGACGCAGGACTATTTCTTATACTAATAGGAATTATTAACATAGCATACTAAAGCAGTGATTCACTCAGAAACTACTTAATAAATGTGTGTGTGTGTGTGTGTGTGTGTGTGTGTATTTTCCATATTATTAAAATTCAAGACTATATAAAATCAGATAGCATTTTCAAAGGCACAGCCTTCAAACTTCTGAGAAAAGAGCTGATACTGGTTCCCAGAGTGATTATTCCTGTAAATAACTTGCTCAAGCATGTTAGCAGCATGTAGTCGGACGACAAAATCCATGAGACATTGGCAAGAAAATAACCAATGCTAGGAAGTACATGGAATGGAAATTTTGAATAGAATTGGAGGAAAGTAGGTTGTTGTTATTATTTATTTATCAATTGTTAACAACTGTCAATTCTCGTCTACCTACATAATTTTTGTTCCTGCAGGAAATAGTTTGATATACATGAGAACTCTCAAGAAAATGTTATGTAATTCTACCGAGAACAAAGATTTTCACACTTAAGACAAATTCAAGGTATGCAGCAGAGCACTCTCAAGGGAACAGGAAAGGTAGAAAGATGGCTTCAGATAGCAGCAGTATTATTCAGTAATTATTTCATTTTTGCACTATAAAGCTGTTCCCTCTCCTTGCAGGCTCTTGCATATAGAGGTCAATGTTTTAAAACCGTAGTTGCATTTAAGTACATTAATTTATGAGCTGTGTGGAGTTTGCTCCCAAAATAATTCTCAAAGTTCTCAAAGTCAAGGATGGTTTTGACAGTGGAGAGCCCATTTCTCCATCACTGAAGCTGGCTCTTGTCTATGGGTCCCAGGCTACTTCAATGACTAAAAAAGGCAATTAATCCAACCTCTGCATAAAATTAACTCCTGGAACCAAATGCTTGGTGTTGGGTTCTTCTTTTCTTCATGATCTATAGAAGAATTGTCATCAAATAATCTTGTCTACTTGTATGAGAACAATCACTTCCCATGTCATGAGGCCACCTTTCCAGGCCCTGCTCTAACTATCCCTACTTTGGGGCTGTGGTGAGACTGGTCTCTGGATTGCAGGAGTGGCCCTTCTGCTGTGGAATGCCCTGTTTAAATAAGTTTGCTTGCCACCTCCCTTTGCTGATTTGACAAACCTGTTGCTGTGGCTGTTGTTTTAATTTTTCCAAGCATTACACGACTTGTTTTTATTTTTCAGTTGTATTTTGTACTTGGTCTTACCTATATTCTGAAGGGGTGGTTTCAGCTTGGTTTATCTCTATTATTGTTTTAGATTTTTTTGCATTTGTCCCCCAAAAGCACTCCTGGTCTATTAACAACCATGCCATTGAACAAGTGCGGTGTTTCAGATAGCTGGGGGTAACCTACAGGCTAATGGAAATAAAAGGGCCCATGCTAACTATGCTTCACAAAACTCACATAGAAGTGTAGCAGCTATTTTTAGATTTCATCATTCCAGAGGAGGTCAGTACATACCTGCAGCCACTAAACTCTTTGAGGCCAAGCTCCTAGCACAATTACTGTATGGCGCACAACTTGGATCACCTCCAAACCCGCACTACTGGAACTTGTTCAAACTAAATTTTTGAGAGCAATTTTCCATATTCCTCACTGTCTCCCCAATGCTTTACTACTCATGGAGGCTGGGATGGTGAGAGTGGAGACTAGAATATGGCAGGCTGTGTTACATTACTGACTGAAGCTGATACTTTCCCCTATAGGCTTAGTTCCACAGACATTAGAGAACAGATTTCAAAGTGGGTAGAAGCAAGCAGTTTACAACAAGGTCTTTCTGCTCGGACTTTCTCCCACTTGCTTACTATCTCTGGTCTATGAGCAAGCAAGGGCCACACTCAAGCAATATTTGTTCAACGTAGACCATCGAACGGATGCTGGTAATGCCACTCAGCTTCCCATGGCAGATAGCCTGAGATACACTCTGGCACCAGCTATATATCTCACACAGCTTAATATCCTGAATCAGAGAAGGGCCTTCACTGTAGCCCAATGAAATGCTCTCCCTTCAGCACTTCTGACTGGAAGATAAGAAAAGATACCATAACCATTATGAGCATGTCCCTGTGACTCAAGATGGATCGAAACAATCATCGAAACTGATTGCATATGTGGAGATATTGATTTTATTAACCTTACAGTTTGTTTTTATTGGGTGCATTGTCCTGCTAGGCTGCACTATAGAGCAGTGTTTCCCAGTGTTGGCAGCTTTAAGATCTATGGACTTCAACTCCCAGAATTCCCCAGTCAGCCAAGTGGGGAATTTAGAGTGACCGATAAATTAACAATAATCCTAATTATAGTCTATTTATGAACAACATAAGAAATTCCAAATTCTGTATGATGGGCATCATTAGTGTACTTTAATTTTGAAGTGACAAAGGTCAAACAAGAACCTCAGATGGTGGTGGACTCTTCTTCATCAGCCAAGCAGAGGGAATGATGGGAGATCTGCAGGACACAATAATAGGGAAGACTTCCCTGTATGGATATATGATAAAATGGTATTTTTTTTCTTCTCCTTCAGGGGGACCTTTTCTGTTGATGTAATACTATAACTCAGCTTTTGATTAAAATAGTTAAGCCTTGAGGGGCTCAGCTGGACTAAATAATCCTGGTGGCTTCCTCCATGAAGGGAAAACTATTTTATTTTATTTTTTATTTTATTTTATAGATTTGTGTGGCCGCCCATCTTAAAACAATTCTGGGTGACTCACAACAATAATAAAACTATAAAAATAATAAAAACCATATAACGAAAACTAAACACCCAGCACCTCGACCAACCTCCCAGGGTGTCCTAACAAGCCTCTGCGGGCTCCACCACTCTGTCCCAATGCCTGGGTAAAGAGCCAGGTTTTAATGGCATTCCAGAAGGCTCAGAGGGTGGGGGCCTGCAGGAGTGTTGAGGGGAGGGTGTTCCATAAGGTAGAGGCAGTCATGGAAAAGGCATGCTACTGAGGTCCCACTAGATGGCAGCATTTCAGGGAAGGGACCTGGAGTGTGCCCACCCTATCTAATCTAGTGAGATGGGCAGAGACCCTCAGGGAAAGGCGGTCCTGCAAATAGCCTGGTCCCATGCCATGTAGGGCTGTAAAGGTAATGACCAACACTTCGAATTGCACCTGGAAGGACACTGGAAGCCAGTGAAGCTTGCACAACTGGGATCTAACATTAATGAACCTAGGAGTGCCCAACACTGCATGTGCCACTGCATTCTGGACCAGTTGTAACTTTTAGGTTGTCTTGAAGGGCACCCCCATGTAGAGCACATTGCAATAATCCAAACAGGAAGTGAGGAATTCAGGAGTGACCATGAGCAAGGCCTCCTGGTACAGGAAGGGGTGCAATTGGCACACAAGTTGAATCTGTGCAAAGCCCTCCCCCCCCACAGCCACAGCTACCCCCTGTTCTTTGAGCAGGAGTTGTGAGTCCAGGAGGACCCCCAAACTGCACACTAGCTTAGTCCAGGGAAGTGCAACCCTGGAGTGTAAAGATGACATATCACCAGACCCAAAAACCCAAATCGCCTCTGTCTTGCCAGGGTTGAGACAAAGTTGGTTCCTCACCATCTACACCTTCATAACCTGCAGGTGCTTGGTCGGCACCACAACAGCATCACCTGTCCAAAAAGGCAAATGTTATATTTGCCTTTTCCCTTCCTGCAAGTTAGAGTGACTCAGGGCACTCCCAAACACATAGCCTTTCTGTTGCTCAGCTCCTCCCAGGCCACAGTTAAAACATTGTGTCATCTAATCAGTGATTGCTTACTGGTCAGTATTTTGCCCCTTCAGTTTTGCACTTAAAAAGAAATCTGTTTCCCCTCCATCTAAAAAAAAAAAAAGTGATGGTGGCCAACTACTAAGCTACAAATATTGCTAAAGTATGTTATTTATTTATTTATTGGGCTTATATGCTGCTCTGTTAACCAAATCTGAGTGGCTTACACACCCATCATATGCAAACTGTACTAAGTTTTCATGGGAGACTTTATCAAGTGTTCTGCTGAAGTTTAGCTCTACTGTATATATGAATACAGAAGGCTGAAGTGCCAGTCAAATTGTTACCATGTATTTTTTAAAAAAATCAGTAGTTTGGTTTTTTGCCTCTTTACACATTGCTTGATTAAAATCCTAAGTGAGATTTCAAGTCAAGCTCCAGAGATACCATATTATTGACCATTGATGGTGAAGACTCTCTATTTCACTGACTTCATCTTCACATGAAATGACTTTTACCCTGTAACCCATCTAATTTAGAAGTGGTGCTGAAGAGTGATGGCCTCCAAATGAAAAGTGTCAACTCCTTGGTAGATTTTCTGCCTGTGTCATATCACATCACTGTAACATGAGTAGAGTTATTCAGAAGTGTCACCCAGATCATAGGGATGAAAAGCAGAATTAATAAACCCTCACATGGTTAGATAGACAAACAACCTCAAACCCCCAAACAAGTAAGAACATTCTTGGTGGTTGAGTCTTTGCCCTGGGTAGCATAAATTTGCAGAAAAAGTAACACTATTCCATTTCCTGAGAAACTCTTTTCTTGCAATCAGGGTGTTGTATGATGAATTTTCTGCTTAAATAGCCTTAAAAGTTTTGAAAGCCACAAACTCAAAGGTTTTAAATGACCCACAATGCTTTTTATATAAAAAAGAAGAAAGTACTGTATAATGTTTGCTTGGGTATTCTTAATTACTTATGAATTTCTAAGCATCACTGAATCATTGGTTCCATAAAATGTATTTTATACCAGAGATAGAAACTCCAGATGCTGCTGAATTATAAATCCAGGATTTTTAGGAAGCATGGCAATGACGGAGGATGGTGAGAGTTGTAGTTCAGCTACATCTCAAATGCCACATTGGTGATTTATACTGTGACTCAGATGTAATTTGGGAACTACTTCTATGCAAAATTAAACTTTTATATGTTTACATGTGGAATTCTTATTGAGGGCCTAAAGTTACTCATGCTGAAGTGCCCTTGTAATTTTGTAGCCTCTTCTCATATCCTGAAGATATCCTTTTGAAGCTGAAATTACAATGCATTTGTGGGTACCTGTCTCACCTTTAAGGCCAGTGCTTTCTTTAACATTGTTTTATCCTGCAGGACTTGACAGCATCTCAGCTATTGTCAGACATGACAATTTACTCCAATTGCTATAACAAACTAATTTTTGTAATAGTTTAATTCTCTGATTGGTTCATATAACTGAGAGGTTCCTATTAGATCAATGACCACAGAAGATAATCTATTTGGAAAAAGAGATGATTCTGAACAAAACTTGATGTAATTTTCTATCTTTAGTGCTTCCCGTGCTTTCAAACATTTGGAGCAGGTCCATACCGCATTGTCCATTCCTGAAATAGGGAGCAAAAAAAATACTAACCCATTTTCAGATGCTCTAGCTTCCACAGTAACAAAAATAATCTCACTGTCACTCTGAACAAATGGAATTGCTTGTATTCCTCCAACTGTATCTTCACTTCACAAATGTGGACATTTCTCTGGTTGTGTAAAAAAAAAAACCCAATGGCTGTTAGGAGGGGAGCTGAAAAGCCACAAAGCCACCTTTGTGCTTGAAAGACCTGGAGCTCAGGAACTGGGAAGTGTGGTGAAGTGAGAAATCCTGCAAATGAAGAAATTGAGTGTTTGAAAGTAACTTAGATCCATAATTTTTTTAAAAAAAACCATAGCTGAGCTAGAAATCAATCTCAATTTTCTTAACATTTTAGTAACTAATTAATTGACATTTTAATGCCATGGTACTCTAGAATTCTGTCATCCAGGATTGTATTTATTTAATAGTTAAGTAGTTTTGTAACTGAAGTCTTTTAAGTATTTAAGATCTTCTCCTGTATTTCCATTCTCACAGTATTTCAGCTCATCTTTTATTGTGTTCACCTTGTCTACAAATGTTTTACTGTACCATTTTTCCTGAGCATTGTAACCTTTGTCATGGGTATAACTTGGTCACGGACTACAATAAAGATTAATAAAGACTACAATGTTGTTGTTGTTGCTGCTGTTATTTTTATTATTATTATTGTTTTTATTATGTTTTTATTCATCAGGAAATAATTTAGCATAAATAAAAACAAAGGAATCGGAAATTGATTTGTGTTCTTTGGAAATTCAAGTTCCAGCTAGGGACCCAGGAATTATCCATGGAATGTCTCAAGATATAGCATGTGTCCAACAATGTGGCTTTTTGTAAATCCAGAGTTTACATAACTGAAATATTTAGTTCTTGTAAACATTTGTTTAACCTGTTTGCTATTCTGCCTAATGTACCAATGACTATAGGGATGATTTTGCAATAACCTAGCCATTTCATTCTACCCATTTCCATAATCTACCCATTCCTATTGTTAGATCTCTGTATTTTGAATTTTTTTCCAATTCTTTTTTCTTTATTCAGTTGTCCCTAAATATTGCCACATCTACAAAAAATAATCTTTTCTTTCAATTATTGTTATATCTGTTGTATTGTGTGCTAGATGGGGAACAGCTTGCATGCAAAAATCCCATAAGACTTTAACATCATCATTTTCAAGAACTTTTTTTAGTTTTGTGATTATATCACATTTGGGAAATTCTGAAATTATAATTTTTGCACAGATGCCAATGGATCTTAATAGCTATTCTGTCATGACTTTGTTTATAATCAGTCTGAGCAATTTTGATGCATCCAGTAATTGCATGAGCTACAGTACCATCTTTTTCTTTACAAAGTCTGCATTTGCTGCTGTTTGATACACGTTGAATCCTTTGATTTAATCACATTTGTTTGTGATACTTGTTCCTGAACTGCAAAAATCAATCCTTCCATTTTCTTCTTGATGGTGCCAGCTTGTAACCATTGCCAATTCCTGGCCTCGTCCACTTTATTTTCAGTTTCTTTTATGTATTGTCCATATAATGACTTATTTCTCCAATTTTCTAAATGGTTTTCCAACAATTAACTTTTATGGTCATATTTTGCTTCTGCTACTTTCAGGATGTTTACTTTGCAAACTGCAACAAGCAATCTTTCTTTTTTTTAGATTTTTTTTATCCTGCCTTTATTATTTTTATAAATAACTCAAGGTGGTAAACATACCTAATACTCCTTCCTCCTCCTATTTTCCCCACAACAACAACCCTGTGAGGTGAGTTGGGCTGAGAGAGAGAGGGACTAGCCCAAAGTCACTTAGCTGGCATTCATGCCGAAGGCGGGACTAAAACTCACAGTCTCCTGCTTTCTAGCCTGGTGCCTTCAACACAAGACCAAACTGGCTCTTTGATTACCTTGATATAATGATTTAATCCAGGTTTTCTTCTTCAACTGCCTTTTTACCTGCAGTTCTCCTGTTCCAGGCCAAACACACCCACAGACACAACAAAGCAGGTATAGGCAGTGGCAGACAGGGTGTGTGTGCATCCATGTACAGTACTCATCTCAGCAAGCACACCTGAGGTTGCCTGCAGATGAGTCCAAAGCACAATGGAGGCATGGTGTCACAATCCAAGGTCTAGCCATTGTGGGAAGGTTGCCAGCTTGTCTGTTTTCAAAGTGACAGAATTTTGGGAGGCAAGATGTTGAAGGCTTCAAGTGCGTGGAGTTCAGGTAGAACACTTGTGGATGGGATGGGTAGTAACCTCTCTTATCTAGACTCCCCACCTGGTGGGATCTAACCGAGGTTGGGGATGCTCTTGCTGGGTGAGAAGGAACATAGACTGCTTTTGCTCTGCTTGGTGCAGCCTGCAGTGTATCCGGGGACTGGGCAGTTACCTGGGATCAGATGCCTCCTCATCTACAGGCGGAGCTGCCCTTGAGGATTGCTGGTGGACTCAGCTTCAGGTGTTTGACTGCTTGCTGCCTCCTGGGGCTGACACTCGCCCGGTACATCCAAAGTAGGTTCCTCTACTCACAATCCTCTGAGTCCAAGCCAGTCATAACTGTAAACTACACTTCCCAATTTGTGTGTGAGTATGTGTGCGTGCATGTGTATAGTAGTATAGAAGTATAGTCGATTAACATCACTTCATGGATGCAATGCATGTTCCATTGTCATTAGTTTCTGGGTTTACAGATCTAAATTATCCAATTCAAGCAGTGTTCAGTTTACTAAGATGTTTAAGCCAAAATATTTTTCCTATGGGCACTCTAATTTTTAACTTTCTTGGCTTGTTTTTTAATAATTTCCAATGCAATGATGATATCAATCCATTTTGACTAAGCCAATGTTCTTCTCAAACTCTTTTATCCATATTGCATCTGCTGATTTTGTCAAAATTGTTTTACTCTGTCTTTATATTGTTCAGTTTTCTACAAAATAGCTATGACTATAATTACTCTGAGAGTTCTCTAATCGTCTTAGTCCCAAAATTATATATTTTCTGTAAACTTTTCCTGATATTATTACTTTTTCAATTTTCTTTCCTTCAGATTCTTCAGATTGCTGATATCAGCTTGTAATTTACTAATCTTCCTATCCAACAGAATTTTCCATTTTGTGATTGATTTCATTGCTTTCGTTTTACAGCAGCATGTCCCAACTCTGATGTGATTACTGCTGCTCTGCTATAATTAATTAATTTCAGCCAATGAATTTGTTTCAATATTTTCTACTACCAAATTTGTATCTTTCAGAACTGTTGATAGTTCTTTTCTACTCATCTTTTTCAACAGTGGAAGCCTTTCCTTATAGATGTGAGATTTTCATGTGTTCAATAATTTTTCCTTTTGGTTCCCTCTGTCTGCTAGAGTGCTGATGTTCAGTATTCTTTTGCTCAATGTTTTCGTATTGTTTAGCATTACTGCTACGTTAATGAAATTAGATGTTGCTTTTAAAATTTTTTACTTGTTTGATGATCTTCAGTTTCATCTGCGTTGCTTTTTACCAAATATTGTTAGCATTCTCAGCTAGATTTTTCAATTCTTGAAATTCAGTATCCATAAAACCTTTTATTCCAATGATAGATTTTTGTTGATTCATTAATCACTATTCACCAATTTCTGAGTCTGGGTATTTATGTTTCCAAATATCTCTTTTGAAATCTCCTGGTTTTAGGTTTGATCTGAAGTAGTATTACATGATTGCTAGATCTTTTTCATTGACCATTTCTTTTGCTTTGAGGGGTTTTACAGTCACTTTACAACTGGCCAGTCTGGTTGTTTAGCAGACTAGCTGAACCCTGTAGCCCATTTATGAAATGATGCCCAAGAGTGCTAGACATGGTCCATGTTGACCTGGGTGGCAACCAATCTGATAAGAATTTTTTTTTTTCATTTTTTCATCACTGAGTATTGGTTCGTACCACCTTTCATCTGGCCTTCCCACAAGACCTGTGTGGCATGGTTGAACCTGCCAGTAGCTAAGCTATCACCAGAATAGCTCCTGATATCATTGAGGAAGACAGGTCCCCTTGCTACAACAAGGTGGTGGTCCGTGAGGTAGATGGTGATGATGATTTGGTGGGAGCAGCAGTTACCTAGAAAATGTAACCTGCTGACTCCTATGAAAAGCACGATGCTCTGCAGAGAAATGCACTCAAGTCCAACATTGCTTTGGTGAATCCTATGCATCTAACAGGCCAAATGGGAAAAATAATTCAATGTTCTTGAGGCTGGATGGAACAATGCCTACAATGTTTAGAGACAGCTCTATTTCAAATACATGTTTCAATTCCTCTACCTAGTATTCAGCTTTCAGTAAAAACTATAGACATACATAAATCCCTTCTTTAAGAACTTAATTGTGGGGTGATAGTTTGAAATCTGTTGGACATATTTTCATTGAAGACTAATGTTCTAATTTGAATAGCCTCCTCAGAGTCCACCTTAAATGAGACAGACTGAAATGATTGCCATAGGCATCTGATGCTGGCTGTGAAGGAGGCAATTAAGACAATCTCTCAGTTCCTTCTCCTGAATTCCCCAGTGAAAACAGAAAAGAAAAGAAAAGAAAAGAAAAGAAAAGAAAAGAAGCACATCAAATGCATCCAAAATTTCATATGGATTTCCTTTCTCTCATGAACTGAAGTTCAGGACACAAACTTAAGGTTAGAAAACTGAGCACTATTTCCCTCCTCTGTGGGGAAGTATGGAAAAGCTAAGCTAATTTTCTAATTCTAATTCTCTTCTTCAATGCTCATTCTATCCCTGCATTAGCATTGTGAGACAAATCTGAGTTTCAGGACTTTGTGGTTGCTTCATAATGGCTAAGTTCACTCCACACACTTTATCTGATAACTGAACCAATCTATTGTTATGGATTTGCACAACACATTAAACCACACACTGACCAAAGAGGCTGGATTCACACAATATGTTAAATCACAAAATACCTGGCCATTCCAAGTTTAGCATGATGTTTGAATGCAAATGAGCTACGTTAACCTCACCAGAATGCAATATCACTCAAGGTCTACTGCTTACATATTATTCTTGCAAGAAAAATTGTTATCCTGCTGCTGGAGCTGCCTTTAAACTGATTAAAATTTACAGGTAAGACAGAATTAGGTCTATGGTTATCAAAAAAGAAAAAAGGAGGGTGAGTGAGGGGAGAGTGAGACTGAGGAAAGGAGAGAGAAAGTACAAAAAAAAAAAAAAAAGGACTATATTGTACCAGCACTTGCAAATGCTAAGGTGGGGGGGAATAGTTCCCAATGGCTAGCTAACCTTTCTGTACAGCTGAAGTCAGTTAGCTGTTTCTACTTTTTTTTTTAATTGGAGAATGGGGAGCGATATTCCATGTAAGACTTAAGGTTGTAGGCCATGAGCCCTTGATGGCTTGTTTGAGTCAGTTTGTATCGTCTTTAAGGGTTTGGAGGTGGGGTGAACTAAATGTGATGATTCTGCTGGCAGGGACAATTTTATCCCACTGGCCTTGGATGAATAGGTTACTGTTAATTGGTTGTCAGTTGGTGATGCTGGAGAGACCTGAACTACAATTCCAGAACAAACTGTGGATCTGAAAGTAACATTACTTCCATTCCTATCAAAGGCATAATGACCTACGTCAGTGTTTCTCAACCTTGGCAACTTTAAGATGTGTGGACTTCAAGTCCCAGAATTCCCCAGCCAGCAAACAAAGGTCTGATAAGAAGGTACTGAGGAACTATCATGACTATCAGCTTAACAAAATTATAAGCGGTAACAGTACACTCCATGTACCAGCATATCCCCTAGAGCACTGTTGTCCAAACTTGGCCACTTTAAGATGAGTGGACTTCAACTTCCAGAATTCCCCAGCCAGCCATGCTGGCTGGGGAATCCTGGGAGTTGAAGTCCACTCATCTTAAAGTGGCCAAGTTTGGACAACAGTGCCCTAAAGGGTTAAATATAATTTCACAGAATTGTTGTCATATGACAACAATGGGTGCTGATGTAATTAAAATTACAGTGGTACCTCGGTTCACAAACGCTTCTGTTCACGAACAATTCGGTTCACGAACAGCTCCGGTCGCAAAATTTTGCCTCCGTTCGCGAACTCCGCATCGGGTTACGAACAGGATCCGTGGCCATTTTCCCTCCCGTGACACGTGGTCACGGCTTCCTGTAGGGAGGGGGACTCTCCCTCCAAGCAGTAACCGCCTCCCCACCCACCTTCCTGTCCTCCACGCCGGGAGTCGCGTCGAGCAAGGTTAGCTTTCTCTCTCTTCGTACTGTACTTTGTGTCATATTTTTGAGGTTTAAAAAAAAAAAACATATGGTTCAGAACGGATTAACCGTAATTACATTGAACCTTATGGGGAAATTTGATTCGGGACGCGATCAAAAATCGGTTGGCGACCAAATTCGTAGGGGTCAGAACGGATTAACCGTATTTACATTGAACTTTATGGGAAAATTTGATTTGGTTCACGACCAATTCGGTTCGCGACCAGAGTCGCGGAACGAATTAAGTTCGTGAACCGAGGTACCACCGTACTGTAATTCACAGTAAATAGGGCGAAAATGTCCAAGAAAAGAGAAAAACTGTACTGGGCTGAAAATCCTAAGCATAAAGCTCAAAAACTTGGGGGGAAAAAAGAAACAAGATGGCACCTCTTTGAAGTTCCTAACAAAATCAGAAGGTGAGCCAAATCATAGAGGGTGCCAGAATATGGTTTTGACTGGGGCACCAAAATGTCTAGAGCTGGTCCTGCCCATTCTGAATTTACACAGGCATCTGACCAGGTCTGCTAGGTATATGGTGCCTTTTCACAGTATTTCTATCTATATAATGCTGATGTAATTCTAAAGGTTTCTTTTGACGATTACCCTCTTTGATTTTTGGGGGGACAGGGGAACGGGGTAACAATAGCATACAATAGGCAGGCTGCAACCTTGTTAGCTATTTTAGCAATGAGATTTTTAGTTATCATTAATTTGTCTTTGGATCATTCCCATTTTCTCTGGCATCTACTTTCCCAGTACCATGGGTGATATGTAACTTTTGAAAATGGGCAGTTTATAAATCTATCAAAGAAAGCACTATTCAAACATTACTTGCATAGGGTTCATAATTGATGCCTTTTCAATGGTATTTAAAGCTGAGTCGAATATTGAAGACTACATTGCTGATTGGGCAGAGAGGAAACCTTGATCCTTAGGACACAAAATAACTAGTTGGGATCCTCCACAAGCAAGCACTGAGTACCTCTTGTTTTCCCCTCTGCAAACAATGTCTGCTTGCTGTCTTCCCCTTTGGAAACTTGAGGGGCAGCAAAAACTGATTAAACTGGTACTCGCAGGAGATGCATCTTCAATTTCTTTATAATTGTTCCAAACAGAAAAACAAAGGATAGGCAAAGTCAGCTGCAGGCATTTCTAGGTGGGAATGCGCAGAAATGCCAACTCCAGGTTGCTCTACTCCAAATGAGGATACCATTGATATGGAAGAAAGGATAGCAGTGGGTGAAGCTTCAGGAGAAGAGGTTGCTCTTCAGTGAAATTCCAGCCTGACATTGTCAACTCTGTGTAGGTAGTGGGGAGGGAACTTAACCAGGCACCTGTGATTTAGTTCCCCACAAATTCTAAAGATCTCCTATGCTTTTCTTTAGATAGACAGTTCCCAATATTCAGTCCCACCACCATTCCTCTGGATACAGTCCAGTTTCAAGTTCATTAACCTGAAGAGCCTCCTATTGCTCTTGCATGAACTTGCCTATATTTTATGAAAGTCTTGAGTAGCCTTGTTTTTTGCTTGTCACCACAGTTCGTTAGCTTAACAAATAACAAGGACAACACCTTTTCGTAACTAGTCCCACACCTTTGGAATGTTCTCCTGATGATCATATATTAATATGATGGGTATTGGCTCTTAAGAAGACTGAGAAATTTCCCATACTTTGATGAATGTACATAATATTGATTATATAATTGTTCATTAATTAGGTTTAATAAATTACATATTTTACTTAACTGCAGTCTAATGATTTTTTAAAATGTAAAGTGCATTAGGAAGCTGTAGCCTTAAAGACAGGTAAAGATTGTTTAAGATAAGTGACAATGATTATAATTATGCATTTTTTGAAAAGTTATAAGAATGTATTGTGAATTTCAGACTAATCTCATTTGAAGATGACTTTTTTCAGAGGCATTTCCCTTCCTTGCTAAAGTCTTTGTGTGTGGGTGACTTGGGGGGGTTATTGTGGCAGGATTTAGAAAGCTTTGACTATAATAATGTGATGTGCCCCAAAAGTTTATAATAATGAAATTGTTAGACTATTCATTTTTCTTTGCTTAGTCAAGATATAGTCCTCTGCAGCTCTATGAATCACGTTATTTAAAATGACACAAGCTCATTGACAAAGTTTGTTAATTAATGTGTGGTCCACAAGTTTCCTGTTTTTTATAAATTAAGTAGGATATATGACTATTGATATCCAACTCTGGAAAAGATTGACTTGTATGTTAGGGCTATACAAGCTTTGAAGGTATGCTTTGCTTCAATAACAGTCCATACAATGCATTTTTAAAAGTAAAATAGGCACATCACTTCACTTCGCTCTGATAGTATCTTTGTCACTTGGCACAGCTGGCTGTTAGAGGTGTGAACTGTATTTTGGTTTTTGACACAGGGGCACTGTGGGAACAAAAATAGAAAATCCTTGTCTCCTTTTTTCCTGGCACATGCAGACAACCCTCCCATTATGACTGTGCTTATTAGAGGGTGGGAACTGATCATATGAAGAAGATACGTTATCAGATAACAGAAGGACAGAAAATGCCTTTTATTAGTTGTAATTAATTCCTCTAACATTAGTACTGATTTACATGCTGGGTAAACTGAGTTGTGATTTTCTTTCTGCTTGAAAAGAACAAAAGGTCATCTTCCCAGAGTTCCTTCCTTTCTTCTAGTATATACTTTAAAATAGTAGCAAACGATTATCATTCTTTATCACCTACAAGCCTAGATGTTCCTGCATGTATGATTCTAGTCCTTTAACTTTCAGAGTAATCCATATTCTTTCTTTGATGAATTGAATTTTCCCTTTTCTACTTATCTCATTCTCTTTCTGTGCCTCTTTTATTCTTCCTTCTCTACCTCTTTCCCCCTCCTGCACCCCATGCTCTTTTGCATCAGCAACCCTCTCTCTGGTGTCAGCATCTCCTTTGTCTTTTTCCCACCTGATCTTTTTTCTCTCAGGATCTCATGCCCTGTCCTGCCTTGGCTCCATTCCCTTCCCCTCCATGTTCCTTGCCAACTGCTGAAAGACAATTCTTTCAAAACAATTTGTTAATTGAAGTAGTAACGAGAAACCAGATGACCCAGTTGGAAAAAGGGAGGAATAATATTGTATGCCATCAACCTCCCACCTCCCATCACCATCTGAGCCCCTGGCTGCGCTCACCTAATCCTTATTAATGTCATAAATATCATTGATTAAAATCATAGTTTTATGTTTTAGAGAGGGAGAGAAAGGATTGCTGAAGGAGCTGTCCAAGGTAGGATTTTATAAGTAAGACAATTGGATCATTTTATTTCTGTCTCTTCCTCTTTACTCCCTTTCAAGTTCTTTCATGCAAAGCTAGGGAAACCAGAAAAATAATAAACTCTTTGCTCTTGCTTATTTCTTTGGTCCAGTAAATGCTTTGTGGGTACAGCATCAGTGACACACTGATAGATCCAACGTAGCAATCTGAGATCAATGCAAGATGAAAATAGACAGGTCAGCTGGGTTCTACTGTGGAAATATGTAAGAACACAGAGTTTAGAATGGATATTCTGTCTGCACAAAATTGCTAGTTACTTCAGAAGTCTTGGAATTGATGCAATTTTTCTGAGAAGGAAGAATTACAAATGGAATTTTGAGCACATGGCTTGGAAGAATAGATGTTTTATGTTGTATGAACAGCAGAAATGCAGTATCTTCAGAAAGCTGTTATATTGCTATTTTCTTTCATTTCAAAATACTGACTACTGGTTTAGAAAAGTTTATTCTAATAAATTGCTATTAGGTATTTTGGTAATGTTAAATAACATTCGTCATCATCATCTCTCTCTCTCTATCCATCCCATTTTATAAAGAGGATTACAAAGGCTAAACAAAGATCATGAAGGTGGAACTTGGGGTCTTCCAAACATATTTCTTTATAATGGGATACTAACAGAAAAGAGAAGGGAAAAAAAGGAAAAAGAAATGAAGAAAAAAAGTCTACATTTCTAGATGTTCGCTCTCGAGGTCTTCCATTTCTTATTTTTTTAATGGCCCAAATGTGAACTACATCTAACACTTATTCAGACCCTCATCTGTTCCCAGGTAGTTACTAACAGTGAAACTAGCATCTTAGGTATTTCTTGTCCAATCTAATTTCTTTGGCCTATGAAGAGGTTTGCATAGTATAGAAACATCAAATACTGGATACAGAGCAGAAGACTGATATAAATAAGGTCTCCAATCTTTTGTTTCCTGATCGTCAGCAATATGTAGCAGCACTGATGGTATAATTCATGCACTTAGAATGTCCAGATCTCCAGTGGGTCTTTACATAGTCTATAATGTGGAGAGACATAACGCACTGAAATGAAAAAAGACTAAGGAAATAATTTGATATTGAATTGTATTTTCAGTATGTCTCTTCTAGAAGACTCTGTATGCTCAGGTTTTTTTTTCCCTTCTTTAATTTCTTTTTTAGTTTTAGCTTTGTATGTATTTTAAAAAGTTTGTTATTATTTTAATTTCCTTATTTAATGTTTTATCTTTTGTTTTATCTCTGGTTTTCATGTTTTTTTTAGTTATTTAAAATTTTGTCCTATTCAAAGGAAAATATTTTTCTTCTTCCTTGACTTACAGAATTATTGGTTTTATATGCACAGGGGTTTATGTTCTTTTAATACTGATGATTTTTTTTAAATAGCTGTATTACATTTCTTAATTACTACGGCCCTACTAAGGATCATTGAGATGTTTTATATAGGAATTCTGAGTTTTGGGGTTTTTGTTTTTTTTTCAGTTTGGTTTGGATAAAAAAAATAATCAGATTTTAGATCCTTTGCCAGACCAATGCTATTTCATCTAAATTTAGTTCTTGTACATGGAACTGATACATGTTTATAAGATTGGAATTTAATTGGTGGATAAATTGAGACTTTTAAGGATTTTGCAGCAGGAATATACTTTTTTTTCTCAATTCCATATTAGATTTGTTCTTAACTTGATTATTTCTTAATATCCAAATCCTTAGTTAATCAGAGAGATAACTGTAATATAGGCCCTACTGCAATAATAGATTATGCCCCAGTAACACTATCAATTTGCTGTAAGGAAATTTATCCTACTTTCTTCAAGATAGCTCTTAAATACATAATTGTTTTATAAATTGAGTGAAACAAAATTTTGATTTTTTTTTTATCAACAGCCAATCCACAAACTTAATGGTTGTTTGGGATTTTTAAAGGCATATATTTGTGGTTGTCCTACTGTTTGTTCTTCCAGTATAAAGAATAAAAAATCTAAATAAGAACATTTGGGCAATAAAGTTAAGTATTTTTAAGTATACAGGCAAGACAATCTATACTGAAACTATATAACCCTTTTCTATCTGCTAAATTAGAACTTAATATTCATTGAATTATATAAAGAAAGTACATTGGGAGCAAAAGAAAAGATCTGACAAATTATTGGTCTCTCAGTTGAAGCAGCAATAAGACAGTAATATTATTTATACTATTAAGAATGCTTAGGGTAAAGCATACAATCTAATAATCTAATAAATCAGCAATTTCTTTAATTTTATGCTCAACTTTATAATAATGAGTCAAAGGCTACTGAGGCTGAAATTAGTCCTTTTTAAAATAATATAGTTCTTCTGAAGATTACACATGACCAAGCTCTGTTGCAACTTTGTCTGTTCAGGAAAAAATAGGCACTGGATTTGAGAAAAATATGTTTTGATGAACTCCAAAGTAAGATGGGTTGGTTCCAGTGGTTTGATATTCTGAAGGAGAGAATGTCCCGGAAGGATGGGCAATCCTACAAGATGAGATACTGAGGGATGAATCAAAACTGAAGAGAAAAAAATGATATGCACAGGATATGGGAGCAAGGGCACATAATAAACACAGAATACAAGGTAATATCTAGACATTCAGAAAAGCATAAATTGAGGTTTGCAAGAGATACCACAAACAATTAAAAATATGGGGGTTTGGGCTATGTTAATAGGAGAGTCAAAGACATGTGCACTATGAGGAGAAAGTGGTGAGCTGGTAATAGCTATTGGTGAGAAGGCAGAACTTCTTAAGAAGTTCTTAAGTTCTGAAGAAGGAGGACCCATGAAACTACAGACTTGTCATCTTAAAACTGAGAAATATCCTCCAGAAAGTGGGTGAGCACTTGGGTAGTGCTACAATTCACAAGAGCCAGTTGATCTGAGTTTGCTGCAAACAGACTATGTCAAGTTAACATCTCTTTCTTTGATAGAATTATTAGCTTAGTAAATCAAAGGAATGTGGTTCCTGGACCTCAGCAAAGTCTATGACAAAGTCTCTTATGATATTCTCTTTAGAGCAATGGTAAAACAAGGACTAGATCCTTTTGCTATTATATGGACTCACAACTGGCTGAATGA
This sequence comes from Liasis olivaceus, assembly GCA_030867105.1. Taxonomy (NCBI): domain Eukaryota; kingdom Metazoa; phylum Chordata; class Lepidosauria; order Squamata; family Pythonidae; genus Liasis; species Liasis olivaceus. Next base: position 122,040,761 of record CM061350.1, on the reverse strand, counting down.
TCACATCCAAAGAGTGCTTGCTAATAGTATAGAAGGATACTATTGATTATAGTATCAAGTGGAGCATGACAGAGTTCTCTCCTGGTCCTATACTGTTTAACATTGTAAGAAAGCTAAGAAAAGAAGGGAAGAGATGGCCAGCAAATCAGTTTACAGCTTATCTTGCAAACAACAATTATGTGGAGAGAGACCTGGGAAAAAGCATCTCAAAATATTCAAAGAGGCTCAACCTTAATTACCTCACCATAAATGAGGCTGGGAAATTCTTATTATAGTTTCCAAGATTCTGTATTTACTCCAGATAAGCATTAAAGATTCCTGACTGAAATCTGTGAATTGTTGACTCTTTGGTCTTACCCAGCTGTAGGAGGCTTGACAAATATTGCCGCCACCACCACCACCACCACCACCAAAAGAATCTTGCATTACTTTATTTCAGGGCCTAGAAAGTTCTTCCCTTTCTATGCCCTGGAGCAATCGTATTTGAATTATTGCAAGGGAGACAGAAAGAAAAGTAATATTTTTTCCTGTTCATCCTGTCTATAAATATACCTTTCCATGCTTTACTACTATTCAGTGAGGACTAGAAGTGTAATGCTCTCACCACCAAACATGCTGTGCTCAAACAGGATAGCCTGCGGTAATGCTATAGTTATTAGTTTCAGCTCATATTCACTGCCCTCACCTTCTTTTTCTCCCATCATCAGGGGTTATAGGACCAAGGCAAAAAAAAAAAAAAGGAAAAAAAGGAAAACGGTTTCTTTCTAACTATTCCAGTGTTTCTCAACCCTGGCAGCTTTCAGCCCTGGCTGGCTGGGGAATTCCGGACGCTGAAGTCCGCACATCTGAAAGCTGCCAGGGTTGAGAAGCACTGATCTACAATATTCAAGCCAAGCCAAGAATCAAAGTAATGCTCAAAATATCTAACCAAGGAAATAAATGGATCTGGCAGCAGCAGTTTGAGGCTTCTTCTCCTGCTCTCACGCCAACAGTCCAATAAGCCTTCCTGTGTGCATGTAAGCAACTCTCTACTTGTGTAGTCTCTGCCCCCTTCCTTCTCTCTGAGTAAGGCTTTCCAGTGTGAGGAACAGCTCTCTTCTCTGCCTAGCCAATAAACTGAGTCCCAAGTAGGCAGCACAGAAGGGAAGGGCAGTTTGTTCATTCAGGCCCAATAAGGGTAATCCAGCAGGTGCTTCTTCTGTAGGCTTGTCCTCCAGCACCTGCTGTCTTCCTCAGCCTTCTTCTTCAAACCCCTGCCCTTTCTTCAGAGCAGCCTTTACGCTCAGCCACTAGCTTCAACAAGTTGAAGATGGCTGCCCTTATTAGAAGAGTCTTGTTTTCTAACGGTCTTTCAGAATACATGTTTGGCTCTTGTTCCTTTTTTGCTTGCCACCAGTGTTAAGATCTCAAGTCCAAAACGTTTTTGCCCACCATGGATATAATTGATTGGTTCGATACTGTTGTTGTTTATTTCAGCATGGCGACATAAATTTGGAGAGGTAACTCAGCCATCAGTTGATAACTCTAACTCATTTGGTGGGGGGAAAGCCACGAGACAATCAAAATAAACAAATGTAATGGATTGGTGCGTGAAACTTGGAGCAAAAACTTGGGGGGGGGGAGGCAAAAAAGCAACAAGAATGTATTTTCTACTGCAGTTTCAAAGATTATCTCAGGTCAGAGGGTAGTTTATATGTGAGAATGAGAGGTACTGTGGTTAATGAAAGTTCATGGCACAATTTGTGAATCACAGTTGGTCCCAGTAGTTATAATTTGCCCTAAAATCTACTTCCTTATTTTTAAGATAAATATATTTATCATTCTGAGAACATTATACAGGTTTTAGGAAAATTCTTTTTAAGCCTATGAGTTTTCATTTTGCACAAAGCTAACCAAAACAACACAATACTACATTCTCAGTCAAGTTTAAAAAAATGCTATTTGTGTCAAAATCCAGGAAGAGATTATGCCAATTACTTACTTTTATCCATTTCATTATGCCAGTGATTATCAAGCTTTGATTATAGAAATTAATACATATGATAATTCTGCTGATACTGATTTAGAGATCAATTCTCAAAATTTCTTCAACATATTTCTGGTTTGCATAATAAAAGTACAGGTAGTTCTTGGTTAACAACCACTTGTTCAGGGACCTTTCAAAGTTACAATGTTGCTGAACAAGTGGTACTTACAACCGGTCCTTGAAGTTCCTGTTGTCCCAGCAGTACCATGATCACAATCTCGGTGCTTGGCAACCAGCTCGCACTTATGACAGTTGCAGCATCCCACAGTCACGTGATAACCATTTGTGACCTTCCCTGCTAGCTTCTCACAAGCAAAGTCAATGGGGAAGCTGGCAGGGAAGGTTGCAAGTTGCTCGAGTAAGTCTCCATGCCCAGCAGCAGCCACCCCAAGCCTTGCAGCGCTTGCGCTGTGCTGCATCAGACCCTCACACACCCTCCCGTGCCATACCAGCCACTTACCTGCCTGCCAGCCTGCTTGCAAGCTGCTTGGGACTTGCAACTTCCTGCTGGCTTCCCCACTGAGTTTGCTTGTTGGAAGCAGGCAGAAGTTGAGAGGAAGTCCTCACTTAATGACCCACGATCGTTGCTTACCAGCAGCAATGGGGACTGCTGGGATTGCCATCGCTAAGCGATGCAGTCACGTAATGTCATGCTTTACAACTGCATCACTTAGCAATGGAAATTCCAGTCCTAATTACCATAATTGACCAAGGACTACTTGTACATCAGACACTGAGTTTCTGATTGATTATTGAGTTTCTACTCCATCACACACCAATGATGAAAATTAATTGAACAATTAAGCTTTTCCCACACACAGAGAAAAAAGTAACACAACCTCTTTTTTTTTTTTTTAAGAAGTTTCTTCTCAAAGGACTTATTAGGAATCTAAATCATTCTTCACTGACTGCTGCATCAAAGAATAAAGGCTGGGAGAAGTAATATAATATTAACATAGGACATGTTGCTGGGCCACACCAGAGATAGTAATGACAGTTAAGGAGGACTCATCACACAGACTTGATACCTTTACTAAGGAGGGGAGCACTTTGTCTAATCCTCAGGTTCAGGGCAAAGTTTCAGTAATGGAACAGGCAGACCAGAATCAGCTTAGCAAGGAGTCTGAGTAAGCTCAGATATCACCCCCTCATAGAGCAGTACTACTGCAGCAAATTGTTAGTTCTTGCTTCAAGGTCATTCCTTTTTCTGATGTCCTGCAGTGTCAGTCTAGAGAGAGTAGACCATTCCCCATGTACTCTTTGCCTATATTGGGGTCATCCAAACTATTAAAGGTATCATCAATTCTCTTCTGTTGTGGCTGGAAGCAAGAGCCTGATGGCTACATTTACTGTAGCCTCAGATTTATTGTTCTAGAGCCGCATGGGGAATGTACTTCTTGTTGTACTAGTGAATAAAACAGAGTTGTGTCTTATCCTTTGGGGGAATCTACTTTGCTGTTCCACTGACTTCCTCTCCCTTAGCTGCAGGCAAACTACTTATCTTTTTGATTTTGGTAAGCTTCTAGTGCAGGCCGAAATGTGGGATTGCTGTTTTCCGACTGGTTTTAGTTTGCTCTTTTTATTTTCTGAAACAGTAATTTTGAACTGTTTTATTATAAGCTGTTTTTAATTGTGTTTGATGTATTTTCTGACTTTTAAAAAAATAATAAAGGAATAATTAAAATAAAGCTAAAGACTCCCTTGAGTTGAGCTTAATTACTGGTGAGTACAGGGTCACACCCAAATTAGCAGCAACATGGTTTACCACTGCCTTCTTCTGGATTTAAAAAAATATATTTTGACTATCTAGCCTAGCCTACAGTCCTTTGTTTCCCTTATGGTCTCCTATCCGGGAATTAATGAGCCCCAAGCCTGCCATGTTTTGGGCAGATCAACTGGGATGTTAGGTGTTGCCTCCAGCTGTTGGCCATTTCAGTTAAATGAATGCCCACAGCAGTTGATGTCATCACTCGGGAGAACTTGGGATCCATTCTCTTTCATCCAAACAAACCACTCTCACAAATGGCAGACTGTCCAACCTAGGTAAAAGAAATAATGCTAAATTAGAATGTGGCTTAGACAGTCTCAAACGTCCTGTGCAAACATTTCTCATACCTAGAGCATTCACGTATAGGTAAAGAAATAGGCCTGTGCTCTTGACCCTGCCCCAGACATGACACTTCCATATTAACTCAGCCACCAGCTTCCCATGTTCCTGATTGGTCCGTTTTGCAGTTCACATGGTGTTCCAATACATAGGCACCTACTTCTAAGTACAGGAGTTGGAAGGTGGATGACCAGGTGTGTAGGCCCACATGAGTGTTCTCCACAAGAGAAGGGGGCAAGTGCAATGATTTGAAATACAGTCTGTGTTTAGGCAAGCACTGATACAATGTAATAAAGGACAGGACAGGAAAGGATAAAACCTAACTATGAAGTCCTCTTTCTTAAAAATTCTGCTACCACCTCTTTTCACCTTTATGTCCTGCTGAACATTTTCCAGAGCCACATTAGCCTCTTGTTGCACAAACAACAGAGTTTTTTATGGCACCTTCAAGACTAAGAAATATATTATACACCTTCTTGGAGTTCACCAAAGTGTATACCACCATAAATTTAGTAACCTTGAAACTGCCACAAAGATCTTCATGCTTTAAGTACTGGCACCTTCTTTCTCCAAAGATACAACATTTTCTTGCATCGTCACCTGGGGCCACCTCTACAAGTAAAACAGAGAGAGAAGTAACTCATCTCTGCTTACACATACTCAGATGAGAAATCAAAAGCAGGCTGGTCACAGAAGCTTCAGAAGAGGTAAGTTCTATAATGGGACTAAAGAGACATTATTTCCTATCTTTGGTAGAATTTTTTGTAGTAACAATGACAGGTGGCAGCAACAAGTCCCAACACTGCAAATTTTGGCACCATCTGCAGCTACTGTTCTTGCATATCATTAACGCCTTTTCCCCACACTTCCTCATTCTGTGTTGATACTCCACACACCAACTTAGATGCCCCAGCCCTGACTGAAGGGACAAACAAAGTTTTTTCCCCTCTACTACTGAAAACTATAAAAACACAAACGCACTAGAGGGAAAGGAAAAAAAGGAAGTGGTTTTGGCCAAAAGGAAAAGAAAATCAAATACATATTCAGACAATGCCTTTATAAGACTAGTGCAAAGGCCATTAAAATGTGCAAGCCTTTAGGACCTACAGATTTTTTAATCAGGCAAAATGATACAAAAAGCAATTGCAGGAAAAGGCGGAAAAAATGTGGTGATATTGAAGATGTGAATTCTTCTGATCTGAGTCTTAATCTAGAATGTGGAGGACTCAGCGGATATTCAAATTTGGTAGTCCTTGGTATTGTGATAATTTCAGGTTACATCCAGAAAAAGAAATAACCCAAAGGAACTCTGGAGTCCTTGTTTTGGGGGTGGGGGGGAAGGAAGGATATTTGTGTATTGGATTTGTAAGAGAAGGCTTGTAAGAATTTGTAAGAAAAATTTACAGCTCAGTTGTCCATCCAAATTCTGCTTAGCCCATATTTTGTCATAATATTATGTGCCTGATCATTGAAACATCCAGTGGAATTAGGTTGTAATGCTGAACAAGGAGGAAAAAATATTTTATCTCATAATCATTATCAAAGGTAGATGATATCAAGTAACTGAGAAGGGATTTTCTCCTGCTGTCCAACTGTATGTACTGTTACTGAGTCGATCTCACTACAATGACTAATTAAACTGTATGTCTCAATTTCATTGTTGTATGCAGGACAGAACAGAGGACAGCTGCCTCGATTTCATTCTCTTCAAATTCATTAAGTACATTTATGCACTTTTATCCTAATGAATGATGTAATAATTAATACGCAGGAGTGGATTGGGGAGAACAAAGTTCAAAACTTGATCCAGGAGCTCGCTAGGCAATGTTAGGCCCATCCTTTTCTTTCAACTCAACCTACCTCTGATAGGAGGGTTGTGAAGATAAACTCCATATCTGCTGTCTTTACCTTTAGAAGATAGTCAGGGAATAAAAACAGAAATAAATAGAGTTATAACTAAAACTATTGTTTTGATGAACTCTAAGTACATGGCACATTTTTAAAGGCACCAATCATACCAGTGGAACTGATCAGTAGGTTCTGGAAGCATTTTGATAGTTGAGGAGAGTAGCTGATATGACTGATCTAGAAGAAGAAAGAAAGGTCAACTTGGTTTGACTTGGTTTTCTGTGAGTTATGATGTGAATCCTGTAATTAAATAAGGGATTGAATATATTTTTCTATAGCCAGAGTGACTTGGAGAATATCTAAATAATACCTACCTGATTAGAGCTATAAGCATTCAAAGCTGCTATAAATTTATCTTCATAGGTTTGTGGTTACTGGATTCCAGAATAAAATTTCTAAAGCACTGACAATCATTCTGGAAGATGAGATGGAGAAGTTCTTTCACTTGTCCTAAATGTGGCCCAAAGCAAGGTTGGTTATGGCCTTGAATGATTTAGTCAGGTGGATTCTCTGACCCAGTACTCTATGGATATGTTTGGCAACAACACTTATCATCCCTTACTAGCACAGGCCAGGGGAGGCAGTGACCTAGATGATGGAGTGTGCATCAGATTAAAACTCCCATAAGCTATGACTGATTGGTCCGTGTCTTTATAAAGGGGTTAAAAAATGGGAACTTTTTTTGTTTTGTAGGGTCACTCATTTTACCCCTTGAGATCATGCCTAAGATCCACATTTGTAGTTGTACCTAACTGAATTTTAAATGGAGGACAGAGTGAGCTTGACAGAGGATTTCCATTTTCAGCAACAATACTGTAATCAGAACACCACATTTGGTTTTCCCATGACAGGAAGATCTGTGAAGGATGTGCCTGTGACTTATTCCTATGTATTGGGTGTAATATAAGTGGTCATAAATATTTTCATGTAACAATTATGGGGGTTTAGTTAGCAAACTCAAGATTTTGCTGGGTTCTAACTATGACTGCCTAAATTCTACTTTTCCTCTCATCCTCCAAATACTTTGGTTCCATCCCAGATTGTGCTGCCTGAAATGTTGGACAAAATGTAACCCTTTCCAATACATATGCGGTTCACTCCAAAATCTCCTGGGCTGCCCACACTTTTCAATCTGAAAAACCTTTACGAAAGGAGTGCCTTCATCTTCATTACATCTTCTCTTCAGATTCAATTGAAGTGTAGGATTGCAGTTTGTACAATGAAAGATAGGACATTCACAAACAGTCCTTGACTGGCTCATAACTAAATTGTGCAAAAGCACCACTCATTACCTATGAGAATTTTACCAAATTCTTCTCTCCTTTTTTTTTTAATTAAAAGTAAATTCTCTTTCATTAAATTGAATGAGTAATGATTGAACAGATGAATAGGCATGGAACAAGTTCACATACATCACCTTGGAGGCTGCAGATCCATATTGTTATCTTAAAAAATCCAGGAATTTAAACATCAGTTCTATACCTCTTTAGCAGGGAGTAAACCTTGTTTAAAGCAATGGGACTGACTTATCATGTATAGCTTTTGGAATGCTATTATAACCACCACAAGAAATTGGCATCTTGAAGTACAGGAAATGATATTTCAAAAATGATTGGGAACAATTTAGCTACATACTGAGACCATGTTTAGAGAACAAAAAATGCAATGCAAGCTGTCATCCAATGTATTCTGTTACAAAGGAGGAAACATAAAATAAATTTTAAAAAAGATCATGAGAAGAGACACATAGCAGTAATTGTCATCTTTGGACAGGAAAATATAATACTTTTAATAAAATTGTATTATTGTATCTTGAATACTAATAGACCACTAAAGTAATTTTATGAAGCACAATGGATTAGGTCAGAAGATTTGGTGGATATGTGGGGGGCTTCTTTAAATATTTTAAAACTTTTTTGTAGGCCACAGCTGAACATTCTCTCCCATTCTTCCTATGACTCACAGTGAGAGGAACAATAACTCCAGAGTATCAGTTTCAGAGCTGGATTGTTTCCTCCCCTTTGGTCAGAGGACTAAAATGGGGAGTCTATTGATTCCATAAATCCCAGACTTTTCATGATCCATCCCCACTTTCAGTTGTGATAAAGGTGAAACAATGGCAGTAGAGCTTTCTGATGTCTACATGAGAAGCCTTCTAATGGCAGAGCTTCTCCACTGCTCATAGACTTTCATCTCTACCTGTGGTGAAAAAGATTCCACAAAATCTAACAACTCCTACAACACTTTTCAAGGAGCCATCATTCTCTGATTGTGACCTCTACTTTCATGGGTTACAATTCCTTTTGTTCAGTCGTTAAGTCGTGTCCGACTCTTCGTGACCCCATGAACCATATTGCGCCAGGCCTTCCTATCTTTCACTGCCTCCCTCAGTTTGCTCAATTTCATGCTCATTGCTTCAGTGATGCTATCTAGCCATCTCATCCTCTGCCGTCCTCTTCTCCTTTTGCCTTCCATCTTTCCCAGCATCAGGGTCTTTTCCAAAGAGTCCTCTCTTCGCATTAGGTGACCAAAGTATCTGAGCTTGAGCTTCATTATCAATCCTTCCAATGAGCAATCAGAGTTGATTTCCTTTAAGATTGACTGGTTTGACCTCCTAGCAGTCCAGGGGACTCTTAAGAGTCTTCTCCAGCACCACAGTTCAAGGGCATCAATTCTTCGGCGTTCAGCCTTCTTTATGGTCCAGCTCTCACAGCCATACATTACTACTGGAAAAACCATAGCTTTGACTATGCGGATCTTTGTCGGCAAGGTGACGTCTCTGCTTTTTAATATGCTATCTAGGTTTGCCATAGCTTTCTTCCCAAGGAGCAAGCGTCTTTTAATTTCATGGCTGCAGTCTCCGTCTGCAGTGATCTTGGAGCCCAAATAAATGAAGTCTGTTACTGCTTCCATTGTTGTTTAGTCGTTAAGTCGTGTCCGACTCTTCGTGACCCCATGAACCATATTGCGCCAGGCCTTCCTATCTTTCACTGCCTCCCTCAGTTTGCTCAATTTCATGCTCATTGCTTCAGTGATGCTATCTAGCCATCTCATCCTCTGCCGTCCTCTTCTCCTTTTGCCTTCCATCTTTCCCAGCATCAGGGTCTTTTCCAAAGAGTCCTCTCTTCACATTAGGTGACCAAAGTATCTGAGCTTGAGCTTCATTATCAATCCTTCCAATGAGCAATCAGAGTTGATTTCCTTTAAGATTGACTGGTTTGACCTCCTAGCAGTCCAGGGGACTCTTAAGAGTCTTCTCCAGCACCACAGTTCAAAGGCATCAATTCTTCGGCGTTCAGCCTTCTTTATGGTCCAGCTCTCACAGCCATACATTACTACTGGAAAAACCATAGCTTTGACTATGCGGATCTTTGTCGGCAAGGTGACGTCTCTGCTTTTTAATATGCTATCTAGGTTTGCCATAGCTTTCCTCCCAAGGAGCAAGCGTCTTTTAATTTCATGGCTGCAGTCTCCGTCTGCGGTGATCTTGGAGCCCAAATAAATGAAGTCTGTTACTGCTTCCATTTCTACCCCTTCTATTTGCCAGGGATTGATGGGTTCAGATGCCATGATCTTAGTTTTTTTAATGTTGAGTTTCAAGCCAGCTTTCGCACTCTCCTCTTTCACCCTCATCAAGAGGCTCTTTAGTTCTTCTTCACTTTCTGCCATTAGGGTGGTATCGTCTGCATATCTGAGGTTATTGATGTTTCTCCCTGCAATCTTAATTCCGGCTTGTGATTCTTCCAGCCTGGCATTTCTCATGATGTACTCTGCATATAGGTTAAATAAGCAGGGTGACAGTATACAGCCTTGTCGTACTCCTTTCCCTATTTTGAACCAATCGGTTGTTCCATGACCGGTTCTAACTGTTGCTTCTTGGCCTGCATACAGATTTCTCAGGAGACAGGTAAGGTGGTCTGGTATCCCCATCTCTTTAAGAATTTGCCACAGTTTGTTGTGATCCACACAATCAAAGGCTTTTGCATAGTCAATGAAGCAGAAGTAGATGCTTTTCTGGAACTCTCGTGCTTTCTCCATGATCCAGCGAATGTTGGCAATTTGATCTCTAGTTCCTCTGCCTCTTCGAAACCCAGCTTGTACATCCGGTAGTTCTCGGTTCACGTACTGCTGAAGCCTAGCTTGTAGGATTTTGAGCGTAACCTTGCTAGCATGTGAAATGAGTGCAATTGTGCGATAGTTTGAGCATTCTTTGGCATTGCCCTTCTTTGGAATTGGAACGTAAACTGACCTTTTCCAATCCCGTGGCCACTGTTGCGTTTTCCAAACTTGCTGGCATATTGAGTGCAGCACTTTAACAGCATCGTCTTTTAGTATTTTAAATAACTCAGCTGGAATACTGTCATCTCCACTAGCTTTGTTGTTAGCAATGCTTCCTAAGGCCCACTTGACTTCACTCTCTAGGATGTCTGGCTCAGGGTCAGTGACCACACCAGCATGGACATCAGGGACATTAAGATCTTTCTTGTATAGTTCTTCTGTGTATTCTTGCCACCTCTTCTTAATCTCTTCTGCTTCTGTTAGGTCCCTGCCTTTTTTGTCCTTTATCATGCCCATCTTTGCACTAAACGTTCCTTTGATATCTCCAATTTTCTTGAAGAGATCTCTAGTCTTCCCCATTCTATTGTTTTCTTCTATTTCTTTGCATTGTTCATTTAAGAAGGCCTTCTTATCTCTCCTTGCTATTCTCTGGAAATCTGCATTCAGTTGCTTATATCTTTCCCTTTCACCCTTGCTTTTCGCATTCCTTCTTTCCACAGCTATTTGTAAAGCCTCATCAGACAGCCATTTTGCTTTCTTGCATTTCTTTTTCTTTGGGATGGTTTTAGTTGCTGCCTCTTGTACAATGTTACAGACCTCCATCCATAGTTCTTCAGGCACTCTGTCTACCAAATCTAATCCTCTAAATCTATTCATCACCTTCACTGTGTACTCACATGGAATATGATCTAAGTCATACCTGAGTGGTCTAGTGGTTTTCCCTACGTTCTTCAATTTAAGCCTAAATTTTGCAGTAAGAAGCTCATGATCTGAGCCACAGTCAGCTCCTGGTCTTGTTTTTGCCATCTGTATAGAGCTTCTCCATCTTTGGCTGCAAAGTATGTAATCAATCTGGTTTCGGTATTGACCATCTGGTGATGTCCATGTGTGGAGTCGTCTCTTGTGTTGTTGGAAAAGGGTGTTTGCTATGACTAGCTTGTTCTCTTGACAGAACTCTATTAGCCTTTGCCCTGCTTCATTTTGTACTCCAAGGCCAAACTTGCCTGTTATTCCGATTACTCCTTGACTTCCTACTTTAGCATTCCAATCCCCTATGATGAAAAGGACATCTTTTTTTGGTGCTAGTTCTAGAAGGTGTTGTAGGTCTTCATAGAACCGGTCAACTTCAGCTTCTTCGGCATCAGTGGTTGGGGCATAGACTTGGATTACCGTGATGTTGAATGGTTTTCCTTGGATACGCACTGAGATCATTCTGTCGTTTTTGAGGTTGTACCCCATTACTGCCTTTCCCACTCTCTTATTGACTATGAGTGCAACTCCATTTCTTCTAAGGGTTTCTTGCCCACAGTAGTAGATATAGTGGTCACCTGAATTAAATTCACCCATTCCCGTCCATTTCAATTCGCTGACTCCCAAGATGTCGACGTTCAGTCTTGTCATCTCATGTTTGACCACATCCAGCTTGCCTTGGTTCATGGATCTTACATTCCAGGTACCTATACAATATTGTTCTTTACAGCATCGGACCTTCTTTTCGCTTCCAGATACATCCACAGCTGAACGTCCTTTCGGCTTTGGCCCAGCCGCTTCACTCTTTCTGGAGCTACTTGGAATTGCCCTCCACTCTTCCCCAGTAGCATATTGGACACCTTCCGACCTGAGGGGCTCATCTTCTGGCGTCATATCTTTTAGCCTTTTAACATTGTCCATGGGGTTTTCTTGGCAAGGATACTGGAATGGGTTGCCATTTCCTTCTCCAGTTACAGTTACAGTTACAGTTACAGTTACAGTTACAGTTACAGTTACAGTTACAGTTACTGCTTCCATAGGTACATAAATGGTTCACTTCCTAAATTTCATGAAGTAGATTTTTCCAATCTACAGAAAATGTGCTGAACTAAAGCTCCCAGTACCCCTCACCATTGGTCATGAAGTCTGGGGCTATTGGGAGTTGTAGTTGAGCAATATCTAGATGGCCACAAATTCTATATAGTACCACTGCAGGCTGAATAATAAATGGCAGTCTCTTAGTTGCGGCAGTTGCAATGGATGGATATGATTATTCTTCTGGAACACCTGTGTTCCTAATTTATTTAGAAATGTTCTACCTTCTTTTGCTCTATCATTAAATTCCACCTGTAAAACTGTGAACAAAAATCATCACGCACATCTGCAAAGGGATGCACGTATTTAAAAAACCCCAAACTTACCAACCACAGAATTTATTTGAACATTTTAAACCTGTTTTTTGGACAAATAATGGTCCCAAGGGAGTGGGAATTACACCTATTGGTGTCCCCAGGCCAAACTGGTGATGGACATCCTGGGCTATTTATAAATAGCAGACAAAGCTTCAGTAAAAACTGGGCAGGACTTTCCAGGGCAGACATGCTGTCCTGTAGAGGCTTTCCTGGATCCCCTTTCCCTGGGGATAAGAGCTGAAAAGTTATATGGAACAAAGACAAATTCAGAAAATCAGAAAATGCCCCATTCCCACTTAAAAAAAAAAAAAAGCAGTCAGAAATTAGTTTTAAATGAAGTAAGGAGACAAATGTGGAATAATCTCTGCCAATGGTGTTTTCAATCAAGCTAGTTAGCCTTTTCCCCTAGAATGCCACTGTTAAATTTGACCTTTATAAGCAAATGCTTTTCCTTTGGAGATACTGTACATTTAATTCACCAACATTAGTGAACTGTAATATTGTATGATTAAGTTGCTGAACCTGAACCAGGGAGATCCAAGTTCAAGTCCTTACTTAACTATGGAGTGTACTCTAAGCAAAACCTTCCTCACCATTCTATTGTTGTGAGGATGACAATAATATAAAATGGGTATAAATGAAGACTGTGGGAAACCTCAAACAGCTGCCCTGCTTCAGTGAAGGTTCAGCACCCCTTCCAAGTAGCTTCATGAAGTAACACGGCCTCCTTTTTCTACAATGAAAGGATACTGCCATGTTGGCTTACTTCTTTTGGGGCAGTCTGGCTACTGGACATTCCAAGGACATCAGAAGCAGCATGTGGTCTCGGTGAGGCAAATTGTGTTATTCTATTCTACAAGGCAAATAGTTTTTTCTCAGAAACATAAAATATTTCACCGAGTAGACTGCAGCCACCTTCCACAGGCCTAACATAAATGCAATAAATGAATAAGTATGTATATTCCACAGAACTCAGCGGCTGGTACTCTTAGTTAACTGTGTAGGATTAGAGTTTAATTTATTATGTATTTATTATTTATTAGCCAAAGAAGGACAAATGTCCTTGTGGGATATTTTCAGCCTCAGGTGGAAAAAAATAAGCCTTGAGATTGAAATTTGAATGGCAGTGGGGAGGGGAGGCTCACAATCATTTGCAAGAGCCTACTGGATCATCCCCTCAGGACAGATGGTGATAGCAGCAAACACAGGAAGTTGAGCGTGGACTGCTTGAGGAATTCAAGGTCTGATTCCTGCTCTATTTTCAAAGGAGACAGAAAATACTGGATATCAGTGTTGTATGTCACAATTAATTTAATTTATTGGATTTGTAAAGCTGCTCTATACAAAATGACTGTGGATGGTGTACCACACAAACAACAACAACAACAAAACAGATGAAAAAGAGCAATTAACAAAAGATGATAAGCAGCTTGGAAGAATCAAAATCCCCCACGTTGGCAAGAACACTTGTAATTAGCTCAAAATCTGGGGAAAAAACAGGTATTGAGGCTTTTTTAAAAAATAAGGCCAGAGTGGGGGCTGTGAGAATCTCGGGGGAAGGCTGTTCCAGATGTCAAGAACAGTGATGGAGAAGTACCATCAGATAATATTGTTTTATCAATGGGACCCACAGCATGCTGACTCAGTCGCATTAAACAAAGATGTCAAAACAAAAGTTACTGTAGCTGCTTGGGATGGTCTTTAATTTTCAAGTTCAACTCTCATACCTGTTTTTAAGCTGGACTGGAACATTCACAACTCTCCTGCTGTGGTGAATTGTCTAGGGCACATTTTCAGTTTGCAGTTAAAGGGCCACATTGAAGTGGCACACAGTTCAACAGGGTCCAACAGAGATAGTCGATGGAGAATAGACTGTTAACAGTGTTTCTCTCTGTTCAAGTGTCTTCATTGGCTTAGGCCAGCAGTCAGCAACCTAGTGGCTCTGGATGATTTTAATGACAACTCTCCCAATCCCTTGCCATCAAGCCCTTTGCCCATTGGGCCTAATGGGAGTTAAAGTCCAAAACTTCTGAAGACACTGAGTGGTCTGCTTTGCATTAAATCTTTAGACACAGAAAAGAAAGTTGGCATGAGTGTATGCTTGGAGAATAACCAGTGCTAGATCCTTGTGTCCATCATCAATAAGGGAATGAGGAGAAGAGAAGATACAGTGTGATCAATTGCACAAGTTAGGGGTGTGTGACTTTGTAGGGTAGATCACCTACTTGGCCTTGAAAAGGCATCCTGGGGTCTATATCTGAAAAAGTCAATTTTTAAAATTTAAAATTAAATATAGTAAGGAAGATTGTTCCTTTTAATGATTTAATAATTTTGCCATTCTGCCACATTAAAACTTACAATTTGATGGATATTTCTGCAGGTCTGATGGGGCGGGGGGAGGTACATCCAAATTTTTCAGGGGCTGCGTGAAGACCTGGGGACTTGAGTGTGCACCCCAGCATAGGAGCTGACATGGTGTGATGCATTGCAGTGCAAGATCGGAAGTCCTATCCTAACATTATGCTTTCTTCTGGAAATGTTATACAAGCATCAGCTGATACATAACTGGAATTTGATATGAATGCTTAGAACAACAAGCTATTGCAGTGTGCTTGTTTTGATTTGCTGCCATTCCTTTAATTCAACTACTTAGTGACACCTTTGTGCAACTGCCCAAGTTGTCATGGTGATTGTGATCAGGGATGGGGGAGGGAGTGTTCATGATGATGCTCCCTGCTGAGCATTATTCTCTTTATATTGAAGCCTGGAGGATTTTTAAAATTATTATTGTGCTAAACTCAAATGTTAATCTTGCCGTTCTGTTTGCTTTGCCTTTTGCGTTTTTCTTGGTGACAACTGAATGTGTGTGAGAAAGATAAGAGGGCAAATGATGGCAAAAAGGTAGAGAGGAGCTGTGCTTCAGGGTTGTTTTCTTTAATTGGGGCATCTGCATAGAAATATTAAGTTTGCCAACACAGAGCAATGACATTTCTGCCCTGTTCTCATTGGCTAGACTCAGCCTTCTCCTTGGGTCTTTCCTTGGCCATAGTTTGCAAACGTTTGCCACCTGGTGGCTGCAAGAAACATTGCTTATGGGACAGGATTTGGGCTCACAGCTTTCCCCACCCCCCACTCCAACTTTGTTCTGCATTAGTGAATCATTCGCTATTTGGAAAGCACAGCTACGATGGCAGGATTGCTGTTTTAAACAAATCTATTCTGCAGGAAGGAGATGAAGCTGCCTCTGAAGGGCTAAGCAATGCCCTGATTGCATAATCTTATTTTGGAAAAGATGCCCCAAAATAGTTGGGTTGTCCAAGTCCAGTCAGACTCACCAAAAGAACCATGAGAGATGGGATAGACACTTTTTAGGAAAAGTCAGCAGAAAGATGACACACATCAAGCAAAAGGGGGGCAACTGTATTTAAGTCATTCAGAAACTATGATAGATCTAAGCCAAACCAATCAAGTAGTTACTAAAAACTATCTGTTCTGTTTTACCTATTCTGAGAAAGGCTCCTGTCCATCCTGTTCAGATTGGTTGGCCAAATACCCTTTGGTCTGAATGAACTAGTGGGCATTATTTCAGAAGCATGTTTCCATTTAGAATCAGCTTTCCCTATCCCATTTGTTGGATCTGCTGTGGAAGGAATGAGTAATCTGAATCTCAGATCAAACCACTGAAATTCAACATGATTGTTCTAACTTATATTCAGCTACATGAAACAAAATAAGATTTCTAAACTTCCAGCAGGCTGAATATACCAACTTTGTTTATTCCCCCTACCCACTCACACACAAAGGGTAGAAAACGTGAGTCCATCCCCACTGGTGATCTCACTATTGTCACTGCCGTGCCCCCCAAAACATTTAGGGGGCCAACACCTAAACAAACAAAACAAAACAAAACACAAAATCCAGAAATAAAAATGCACAGCCCCCCAGTTATTGGGAAGAATGATAAATTTTCCTGAGGTCCACAGGTTTTGTTTATTTATTTATTTCCACTTCTTTCTGAGATGCATTTACTCTACTTTATAGCAAATACGGCTATCTGGGTGAAGTCAGTAATAAAAACCAATCAAACCTTTAGACATGGCATCAAAAGCAGAATACAGCATTATCTGACCAGAAACAAAAAAGGATCAGCAGAATGACATTACAAAATTGAAACCAGCTATGGTTTTAGGGTTTTTTTGGGGTGCTTCTGAGTCAGTCTTGACTCCTGGCAATTGCCTAGACTAGTCCCTGCAGTTTTCTTGGCCAGGTTTTTCAGAAGTGGTTTGCCATTGCCTTTTTCCTGGGGCTGAGAGGGAGGGACTGGCCCAAGATCACCCAGCTGGCTTCATGCCTAAGGCAGAAGTAGAACTCACGGTCTCCTGGTTTCTATCCTGATGCCTTAACCACTACCGCGAATAGAGAAGATAGAAAGCATTATGAGAATGAAAAGGTCTTTGCCTGAATTAAAAAGTGAATTGGGTTTATGTAAGATTATTTATCTTACTCTTCTGAACCAAGACTTGGGCCAAAAGGGTTAGGCTTCCAAAACGCTCACTTTCCTGAATTTCACAATGTAGTTCTTCAGAAAGCAGGCCCACCCTCCACCCCCCTGGCTTTGTAATGGGGAAATTGTGTGTGTGTGTGTTAGCTGAAATGTAAACAAAAATTAGTAGAAATGTTCATACAGATTTTTTAAAAATATTGCAAACTGGTACAGAAACAGAGCAAGACAAGGTTCTTGGAAAGGATAGATTAGCTTGTCCAGAAATATGGGTAGAGCAATGTAAATTAATTCTGGGATAGGACCAGGAATCTTGGGGAAACAAAAACTAGACACAGGGGAAATCTGATTAGCATCCCCATTTACCTGAAAACAAAAAACCAAAATCCTCAGTGGAGCTTGGGGGTGGCGGGAGGATTACGCTTACTGTTTTTTTTAATGTATAAAAGAGTTATTCCAAAAAGCACCAGAGAAGGGGAAAATCTCTGCAGAAAGTCTGGCCTTGTCAAAAGCTTGCTGTTCTTTTTAAAGAGTAAAGCAAACTGAGGGAGAGTCTAAACCATTTCACATATTTACAAAAGTCAGTGCAATCTCCATCTCTCTTCATCCAGGATCAACTATTTTTAAAAAAATAGGAAAAAAACAACAACCACAAAATCAATGGTAGCACTGAGCATGGAGAAGTTTGAAGATCCACACATCTGCAGTTGGGACGTACTGTACTAATGTGCTTTGCTGCAATTGCTAAAGGATGGCAGAAGATTGATAAAAAATCAAAATATCCATCCACAACAAAATCTGGCCGTTCTATTTCTGCATGACAGGTTGCTCTGCCCATATCTCCTCTCAACTAGTTTTTGCTAAGACAGTTAATTCTGTCTAGATTCAGTTAATATTACTCTGTTCCTTTAGTGATACACAGATGAGCTTGGTTTGCATGTCCTGTTTATGAAGAAGCAATCTCAGAGTGCTCCATTGTTTAGGAAATCACTGACTTTTTCATGCCACAAATCAACTGTTGGAATCCTCTCTAGAATTTAGGCTTGAGACTGGACTTCTGGGGGAGGCATGATGAACTGAAGATGGCTCTACGAGAGCGGAGCTGATGACTGCAGCAAAGACCAAGGAACAGGTGATCAGACCAGTTCCTTGGAACCTCTCTGGATAAGGAGAGGATGGGAGATTGCCCACGTGTGCTCTGGATGGCTGCTTCTCACAAGGAGACTGTAGGGCCATGGTTTTCTGTGGGTTTGAGCACCAGGAGATGGCAGGATTAGCCATCTTGCTTGCAACCGTAGTGCAGACTTTTAAAGGACACTAAGTTTGCAAACCTCACTTTCGGAAATTGCTCATTAACTGCTTCTAAGCTATTAGAGACCTTCAGACTGACAAGTCTGAAAATGCCGGGTGATCTGCCTTCAATATTGAATGAAAGAAAATTTTAATCATAAGCTTAAGAATTTAAATAATTTGTAATAAACAGAAAAAAGTGAAACAAGATTTTGATCTTAGAAATTTATAAATAGACTAAGCATCCAGATAAAATTGGAATACTGAAAATGTTACAATAAGATTTTGGAATTAATTATAAAGAATAAACAGCTTATTGTGGGAAATAGATTCTGTTTTGGTTTTTACAAGACAAAACAAAGTTAAGCAATTTCATGATTTCAAAAACTGGTCACTAGAGGGGACTAAAGTTTTTAGGTAGAGGAAAGATTTACAAATCTGAAAAATGTTGCAAAAGATTCTAACAATGAAAATACTGAAGGAGATTTTTGAAGAATGGAATCAGAAAACAGTAGCCACAATATCAACAGTGTCAGTAATGTTGTCTGCTTCTGTGGATAGACTATGTCCAAAAGATGTTATTGAAGAAATGACAGATGTAGAACAAATTTTATCTGACAAGATAGAGATGGTATCGAAAGTGGATTTACAACTGACAGCCAAGAGAATGAAAATGTTTCACTGGATTTACAAAAGAAACTGGCTGAGATTTTAAAATTTAACAAGGAAATACAAATGACAAACCAAGAGAGTGATCTGGGTAATTTTTTCCTATTTTATTTATTCGGCTTGTATTTATTCGGCTTGTATGCCGCCCATCTCCCCCAACGGGGGACTCTGGGCGGCTCACAATAAAAATTGTAATTTACAAAAATTGGATTTACAAAAGAAGCTTGTTAAAATCTTGAAGAATTCTGTGTGATGGGACGAAGAAGAAATGAAGAGAAATCAAATCCTACGACAATATTTGAATGAACTAAAGATGAAGACTATTAAAAGTAAAAGGAATATAAAGTTGGTTTATTTGATCAAGGTTAAAACAAGATATGTTGCTACCTCTGATAACCCTTTTTGGACTTTCTGCAGACACCAGGACTGAAAAGATTATGTTTTATGGATTTGTTTATAGATAAGAGATGGGATATGGGATGAAGAGATAAATGTTTGCAACCTTAGAGGGAGTGAAGAGTCACTAAATTTGTTTATACTTGTGATGAAGGTTGGAAGTCACTTCTTTATATATTTCTTTTCTCTTTCCTTATATTTCTATTTTTTGCTTCTCTCTTTTTTCTTGCACTTTTTACTTCTTTCTATTCTCCTTTCTTTAAGTTTAATTTGTATTAGATTTTACTATTACAATCAACATCCTTAATAAAAATATAAAAATAGAATTTAGGCTTCAGACTCTTGACAAGTCTTGCATACTGCTTGCACTTCTTTATGACATTGTCATTTTTAGATCTGTCACTTATGCAGTTCAATCCTGAATTTTTCTGCAGTCCTGATAATATTATAGTAAGAGAAGACAGATAATAAGAAAAGGCCTAATTTTTCCCCAGTAATGGCAACATATATTTAGAAAATAAAGAGACTCTAGGAAGCACCCATACTGAGCTGAAGGAGATAAATTCACATTTTAATGGCAAGCTTAATGTATTGCTAATGGCTGCTCATCTTTACCCTGCAATTCCTCTTTCCTGAGTCACAGATGTAAGCAGATGGTGATGGCACAAACACCCCCTGAATTCCTTTGAACAGCCCCCTTGTGGAGAAATGTGCATTCCCACCCACAGACTTAGAAAAATGCAGCCGACAGATAGAACAGAAAACCTACTGCATCAAAGATGATCCAGTGAAAAGCAGACAGATGTGTCTGCTTTGGTGGTGGGACAGTACAAAATTGTCACCTCGGTATACTAAGGGAATCGATTCATCACATTCCTGATCATAACAGCATGTCTCCCTTACCGTGCAGTCATTAGGAACCAATCTGCCCCAATTTAAGCACGCTTATGCACTATTGATTTTATGATGGGAGAGTTAAGTATATACTCAGACTGAACTTACTTCACTAATGGCCTTTTGGAATTCCTCAGTTGATTTGTGAACAAAAAAAAAATGGGAATCTTTTCATTCAATCTCTCCAGGGGGAGGAAAAGTCTACAACCATTTCTCAGGGACGTTGTTCCCTATTAACACATCCAGCTAGGTGATAAGGATGATGGGTTTGTAGCTTGACTGGGTTGGGTGTTGAATTAGAAAGGCTGATCTACTAATACTTTAAAGAAACGTGTTATACAATGTATAGAAAGGAGTAGGCATTTCCTCCTGTCAGGCATACAATGCAATTAAGCTTTTCAAGGAAATGAAATACCTGAGGAAGAGAAAGGAAAGAATTTTACACATAGTAGAAAGAAACATCTGTACCATCATGCATCATTTCAGAAGAAAGGAGGGAACACTGGAGACTCTCAGTTTACTGTGTTTCGGTGTCTAATAATTATTTAGCATGTCGTAGACTTAAAGCATATATTCTTCTTTGATAGTACCTCTCAAAGGGGCATGCTGTAAAATTTTAAAAAGGTAATTATACCGTTCCTCATAATTCTGTGGAAAAATTGTGATCACTCCCACAAATTGTTATTACCACCACTAATTATATTTAAAGCCTTGCCAAGAAGAATCATGAAGATGCCCTGTTAAGTTAAGAATGTGAGATCTGTACAGAAAACATTGAGGTACCTTTAGCTGAAATCCTCTTGTTCATTCACTAAGGACCTTACGTATGCATGTATTTGGAGAAGCCCCTGGGAGGAGGGCATAAAAAGTCTAGTTGGTGGCTACAATTATCCAATCAAAACTCCATCTTTTGTACACATGTAAAAAGGGGGAGGGCTTTGATTGTGTGGTGGCAGGTGGCCATCTTGATTTTTTTGGAGCTCCCCTCAGTATAGACTTATTTACTAACATATCAGGGCTTATATGTTGTTCCAATCAGAGCGGACTTTTATGTACGCCTTTACAGTAAGAAGAGAGCCTGTTTGGTCTAGTGATTAAGGTACCAGGCTAGAAAGTGGGAGACTGTGAGTTCTAGTCCCACCTTAGACATGAAAGCTGGTTGGGTGACTTTGGGCCAGTCACTCTTTCTCAGCCCAGCTCACCTCACAGGATTGTTGTGAGGAAAATAGGAGAAGGAAGGAGTATTAGGTATCTTCACCACCTTGAGTTATTTATAAAAATAATAAAGGTGGGATAAAAAAGTCTAAAAAAAAAAGAAGGTTAAAAACAGTAAATCCTAAGAACAAATTACAAAAGAGAAGAAAAAATTTACAATAAACAGATAAACCTTTGCACTGGGAGCCTAACGAAACACAGAACACATTCCCCAAATAAGGAGGATCATCACACACAGCAGATTTGTTCCCAAAGCCCTTTTGATGATTTTCTGAAAAACCAACAGGTTAGGGGAATGGTATTCCACAGAAGGATGGCTGTACTTGAGAAGGCTCTCCATGGTTCCTGAAGATGATATATTCTACAGGGAAGGACCTGGAGAGAGCCTACTGCCCCAAATTTTATTGGGTGGCAGAAGGCATTCCATGCTGAAAATCAGCATCTTGAAATACACACAGAGGGTAACGGGTAACCAGTGCAACTCTTGAAGCAAAGATGTTATGTGGAAAACATACTTGCTCCCGTCACTACAAGAGTTGAAATTGAAGGTTTCAAATGGTCTTCTGCAGCAACTCCATGTGCAACACATTGTAATAGTCCAGACAAGACATGATTAACATGAGTAACTAACTGTTTAGCCTCCATATCCTTCTGATTTAGCAGAGCATGTGTGTGTGTATATAGAACCAAAAACTGCTAAGAGTATCTAGACATAGATGTTTAAGGTCCAGAAGGACAAGTAGTTTACTAAGGAAGCCATATGCTCTGATGGAAAGCCTGCATCCATGATCTTCCTATCCTTATGCCAGGAAAAGAAAAGAAAAGAAAAGAAAAATGACTCTATTCTTCCTATAAGAAATAGCCTGAAGCCGAGCCTAAGAATATTAGTCTTCCAACTGGGACAAAATAAAATGGAAACAAAGAGAAGAACAAAGAGAGAGTTCCTTGCCTGTAACTTCTACATCTTAAAGTTGATAACGGTTCACAGAATAAAAGGCGCGAAGACTGAATGCTTCTGGAGCTTCATTTCCAACAACATTTTGGTAAGGGAAGGGTCACATTCTGTTTATAATGAGTGTGCCTTACCTTTTCCAAGAAGGGTTGGGATCCCCAGTAAATGTAATTTTATCTGGACGAACAACAAGCTTTTAGTGGGGCATCCTGATTGTGTTTGTATATAATGATATAATAGATTAGACTAAACATATCAATTTGTTGCCAAGCATTAATTACACCTGTTTTATTTTTCCCATTTTTCTTGCTTGGTTGACATATTAACCTTTAATTTGAACTGCTGAATGGATTACTTAAAACAGGTTTAATGCCAGTATTATTACTATTAGATATTGGTCATAAGCCTACAGTTACGTTTTCTGTTAATTGTGTAATGGATGGCATGAGCGGGGAAGATTCTGGAATGGAACTTTAAGGTTGTCAGGAGGGGGGAGAGACATTCCAGGGCAAGCACCTCCTCAGCCCGCAGCAAGAGTGTGGGAAGATGAAGAGGATGAGGCTGGCCCTTCCCTAGACTCTCACAGGTTATAGCCACTAGTTGCTTTAGCATAGGTTTAGTCTGGTGAGATTTGTCTATTAGGTGCGAGCTAATAAAGGAACTGAACTGTACTGGATTGCTTCGTTGCTGTTCTTGGGCTGAACCTGACAATTGTAAGCTTCTGAAATGCTTTAAATGAAATTGAAACAGTTGACATGTCACTGGGTACTTTTTATTCACTGAGGCTATTGTTCTACAATTGCCAATTCATTGAAACACTTTGAGACGGATGAATTTGTTGAAAATGCAATGTAGAAATAAATGATGACTAACTCCAAATCCAATTTCCCTAAGGTTTATCTCAATAGTTGTCAAGGCTAAACTACAGGCAGCTGTTTAAGATGAGCCTGGGCCATGTTGTGCCCTAACCCACACCATAGCCAAGAATCCATTGACTCCCCAGCAGAAACTGGAAAAGCTTCTATCGCTCTTCTGATCCAGAAGGACACAATGGTCTATCTGATTGGGAAGGGTCATTCCAGAAACCAGGAATATTTTACCATCCAGGTAAAGGCTCTAAAACATTAATTTTCTGATCTTAGTTCTAGCACTTTTACCAACCTCCTTCAGAAATAAAAATATACTATTGCTATGTTTATTTTTCTGAATGAAACTGCACAAAATGCAGGCTCCAGCAGTGTCAGAAGTCATCCAAGCCAAAGAAGTGCCCAGATTTGTAAGGGAATACTCATCCAGTTTTTTGGGAGGTGGGGTAGGGTGGAGGAGACTATCTTTGTGGGGCTTTGCTAACCAGTTTTCCCCTTTTTCTTACCATTTGGAAAAAAAAAACCTAAACAATTTAGCACCTTCACAAACTTCTCATCTTGGTGTTCAGAGATCAGAAAAGAGGTTACTCTTAGAATACCCTTTTTTTGAGGTTTGTACTTAAAATAGTTAAAATATGCTGCCTTAATCATATTTTAACATTAGTTCCACATCAAGCAACATATTAGTTTTATAAATAATCTGGTTTAATATGCTGTGCATTGGAGCATTCATCTTTTTGTCCTCTAGGGATTAAAGAAGATGACATTATTTTAGGTATCCTCCTGATTTTTGGATTGTTTGTTTGTTTGCTTCAAAGTGGCCCTAAGACTAAGAAGACCCCAATGATCTTTTTGGCTGGATGAAGTACACTGCCATGGTTCTACTGGCTACATTGAGTAGAAGGAAACTGTGATGGAATGGAATTATGAAGGCCAGGCTCAGGGAGATAAGCGTGTTCTTAGTTCGCTGGAGGAGCGTGGGAAGTTCAAGAGGATGAGGCTGGCACCTCCCTGCGGAATTCACGGTGTTGTGGCTGGCTGGCTTGGGAGCTAGGTTTCAGTCTGGGGAGATTCTGTCTAGAGGTTGTAGCTAATAAACATAGTGGAACTGAATTTGCATTGTCTCTTGGAGTTCTTTGGGTTAGACCTGACAGAAACTGTTCTTCTGTCCAATGTTTAAGAATTGCAGGAGAGGCCCTTTTGAAGTTTCCCCCAATGTCAGAGGTCCATCCTTCTAGCTCACAGGACAGGATCTTCTTCATGTTACTCCCAGATTATGGAACACACTTCTTGAAAGCTTCATTTGGGCCCCCCTCTGTTGGCATGTAGAACTTCTGCAAAGATGCATCTCTTTCAACAGGCTTTTAAAACATTGAAAGTATTAATATGAATGTATTAAATCCTGTAAAATCTTTTTTAAAAGTTACAACATTTTAAAATGTTATTTATATCGAACAGGGATTTATTTATACACTTATTTCTATTTTATTTTTATTAATTTAAATAGCCATCCATATTACGAATCACAGCCCTGGGCAGCTCACAAAATGATAAAAATATTAAAAAGAAAATACCAAACAACCACACTAAAAACTCCTGGTGCCCTGGGGCAAGACTCTCCTAAGCATCAGCATTTCACCTCCCCTTTCCTTTCCTCCCGCAAACTCTTTGTGCTCTTGATGTCATCAGCATATTTTTCAAAGGTGTGGCTATCAAAGCAATCCCACAAATATAACCAAGATGCATTAGAGTCAAACATAAGCCCCTTAAGCACACAGCTGAAATCAGGGGGATTGCAAAAGTGTTCACACAAGCAACTCTCTGACATCTGATCATCACTTGCCTGGACTAGTGCAACAAGCTTCTAGGTAAGGCTGCCTTTGAAGATGACTCAGAAGTTGCAGCAGGTATAAACTATGATAGCCAGATGCTTAGTGGGACAGCCCTGCCAGCTGAGAATAATACCCATCTTGGAGTTGCTATGTTAACTCTCCCAAGGCTACTGGGCCCAATTCAAAGTGTTGGCTATTATCCTGAAAAAAATATTTATGACACAGCACTGGGATATATTAGGAAATGCTTTACCACTCCAGTCATCTGGTGGAATGGTA
This sequence comes from Liasis olivaceus, assembly GCA_030867105.1. Classification (NCBI taxonomy): domain Eukaryota; kingdom Metazoa; phylum Chordata; class Lepidosauria; order Squamata; family Pythonidae; genus Liasis; species Liasis olivaceus. Next base: position 122,015,386 of record CM061350.1, on the reverse strand, counting down.
TGTGGGAATGACTTTGGGAGACAGGAGGAAGACCACAGCCTAGACAACCATCATGCAAAAGGTGTCTCAGCCCACAGAAGGAAAAGATGCGTGGGAAGCATCTCAGAAGGGACCCTCCCTAGTTTTCTAGAAAGTAAAAGTAAAAGAGGGGAGAAGTGCTTTCAGACTTGCAAGATGCTGTATTGTATGTATGTACTGTACTGTACTGTACTGTACTGTAACCTGTACTGTAAAGATACTGTTAGCGCTCATGAGTTGTGCTTCTTGTCTGGACTACCTCGAAGGGCTGTCACCTAGAGAGGGCCTGCTAAGAATACTCCCCTGCAAGAATTACCCCTTGGTAATTCCCTGGAACATTCCCCCACTCCAAGTTCTTCTGGCCCCTACCTTGTTAGTCTTCCTTAATCCAGAAAAAGCTACATTGTTTCAGTGAGCCTTTGGCCCCAGCTGATTGAGGAATGGCTCCTATCATAGTACTGACTTGAAGACTTGTATAGTTGATTTTCTTATGTTGTCATTTGTGATTGGGGTGAATAAATGTTACAAATAAATAAATACTAAGTAAGGAAAAATAGGCAAGGATTGCCTGTTTTCCATTTATCTCCCATTAGATGAAAATTAAAGAAAACTAGCTAGCAAAGAAAGAACCTTCTCTAGGGTGTGTTCCAAATTTTCATGAAAGCCTAAGGTTTCTAAATGAAAGCACTGTTCTTACTAAAAGGAAGTAGTAGGAGGAAACAGGAAGTTACTTGACAGTTAAATGTTAGGAAGCTTTCCATCCTATGTTAAACTTTTAGTGGAAAATAGAAATCAGAGTACAGCATCCTTTAATGGCCAAGAAGGTGTTAAAGAAATAAAGGGATTTCTATCTATTTGTATGCTGGACATGCCAGGCAAACAGATTGAACTAATCAATTGGCTTAGCTACAAAATAACTCATTCCCATTTTTGTGGTCTAAAAACAGACTTTAGAAGTAGATTGCCTTTGCTGAGTTTGGCAAACTTCATTCTCTAGAATGAAGTTCCCATTTGTGGAACTGGGGATTGTGGGAAAGAGGAAAGGTGGTCTGAATGCAAGGCAGCTATTCTGCTCAAGGATGCCATGGTGTTAAAGCAATGAGGATGACACGCCTGAGTCAGGCACCTAATCTTAATGACTGGCATATGATGGGCCCAGTGTGAAAACAGCTGAAGGATGGAAGGAAGAAAAAGAGTGTTATAGATTCTGATGCTCTGAGCAGGAGAAGGATTACTTAATAATGGTTTAATTATCCAAAATATAATACAGTGGAACCTCGGTTCACGAACGCATCTGTTCACGAACAATTTGGGTCACGACCAGCTCAGGCCGCAAAAATTTACCGCTGGTCGCAAACGCCAGATCGGGTGACGAACAGGATCCGCGGCCATTTTCCCTCCCGTGTCACGTGGTCGCGACTTCCTGTAGGGAGGGGACTCTCCCTCCAAGCAGGAAGCACGGCCATTTTCCCTCCCGAGCAAAGTTAGCTTTCTCTCTCTTCATACTGTACTTTGTGTCATATTTTTGCGGTTTTTTTTTAAAAAAACATGGTTTAGAACGGATTAACCATATTTACATTGAACCTTATGGGGAAATTTGACTCGGGTCGTGACCAGAAATCGGTTGGCGACCAAATTTGGGGTCGGAACGGATTAACTGTATTTACATTGAACCTTATGGGAAAATTTGATTCCAGTTGCGACCATTTCGGGTTGCGACCAGAGTCGCGGAATGAATTAAATTCGTGAACCGAGGTTCCACTGTATAAGCATCAGTCACAGAATCTTAACTCTTGGAAAATTTCTCATAATTGTTTCTTCTTGTTCCCAGAAGGTCACCTGTAGGCTTATACAAAGGCAGCCCTCTGGTGGATATAATTCTTGGTACTGGCCTTAGGGAATGATGAAAAACCTGTTTTCTTCATCTGCTATGTCATTAATAAAATAATAATTTGGGCAGGAACTGAAGCAGTGGGAAGGAATCACTGATGTTGCTGTAGCTCCTGTATATATCCATTGGCCCAACCACTCCCTTGATCACCATCCAGTGCTATATGGATGACAATATTGTCCCCTGTACCTAAAGGCTGCTAAATCAAGGTCCATTAAACCAAAGGTGGTATCAGTTGTCTTAAAAATAACTCTTCAGCCTAGGTTTTGCATTTAAATTGACAATGACTGAAATGACCCATATTTGAAAGCCACAAGGAAAAATATATTTGACTAGATAATAAGCTTTAGTGTTAGTTTCAATAGCTTAATTCCCTAATCCAGCATTAATAAGCTTCTAATTCTGAAAAAACTGTGATAGCCAGATCCTGCTGCACGTAGACCATCAATTGAATTAGTCTACATGCTTTAAATGAGCTCATTATAGCAAATAAGACACAAAGGGTCACTTACAACTCATAGAAGAGATTAAAAAGTGAGAATTCTTTATCATCTAACAATCCAAGGCCTTTTGCACTTGGGATTCATATCAATCTAATGTTGGGCAGTGTAGGACCAAAGGGAAGCATACTGACTTTGTATTTTGGCAAACCATGCCTCTCTCTTCATGAAAAGAGAAGGGAGATGTTATTAGAAAAGAGAAAGAAACACATTACTGCATGCAATGACATTCATGGGCCGGAAGGAAATATAAAAGGAGAACCAGGTGTACTCACTGTGATATCAGAAGCAGACTATAGTTTTCTCTATTGTTTTTTCTTCCCCATATCCCATTCCATAGTCCATGATTTTTTAATGGGAAAGTCACTGATCCTTCACACATGCAAAGGAGCAGAAGAGAGAGAAAAATAACACCAGAAGGATGGTAACAATTTGCATTACATTTAAATATGCTGATTTTTACATAGGCATGCAAAATTTGTAATTTTCAATAGGACTTAATGAGGAATCCTTTGACCAATCTCTTGTTCAGGAGATGCTAACCACTGATAGGCAAATTCAAGCGCTCTGTTCTTCTTTCTTTTGGTCCTTAATCATTAAACTAAACATAGGCATAGATCTTCAAAGGCAGGAAATCTTCAAATGGGGCTGAATGCCCTTTAAATGGAGAGTGTCTTCTATAAAGGAGGACAGAAAGCTATTGTAGCCAATGTGCTCTCTCCCTCTTTTTAATAGCATCCCGCTTTCAGAGGCCTTATAGATTAGCTTTTCCCATTCTTTCCAATGTCTTATCTTCCCTTCCCTTCTCAGAATTTCTTCCCCTAATGCTATAGTTTTTCCTAGAACTGTTCACATTAAACTGAATTGGTTTTTTTACAATCAAGGGTAAAAAGGAGAGGGCAGAAGTTTTTCTCCATTTAAAGGAAAAGAAGAATTTTGGGGATTCACAACCTTCCCTTGTGAGCTTGGATTTAATCATCCAATCTTTCCCCCCCACCTTTGCTGAGGGAATCTTTGCTGAAATTTTACAGTAAACACTCCTTTACATGAAGATCCAGTCACAGACATGTAACTCCCACTTTATTTGTGTGTGGGGGGGGGGGGGGGGAGGGAATCATATAGATAGAGCCATGCATTTGGGCCTGTATGAACAGGGCTAGTAAACCTCAGAGCCCATTTGGAATGTGCAGGAGACCCTATTGTAGGTCAGTACTATGGCCTAGGTTAATAGGAACCAGGAACTATCTATGAATGTTTTCTGAATAACATATTTCAATAGGGATTCCAGTAGCAAATTCAATGGATTTGGAGTTTAAATGTGTAAAGAAAAAGTTGTTTCAGTCAGATGAAAGCTGACTGAACCTGCCTTTTCATTCAGAGGACATCTTGTAGAACTTGAAAGAAAAAAACAAAACAAAATGAGGATAGCTAAATTGATAAGTGCTCTCATAATGCAACATGTTTCATTAGTAACACTTATTAATCTGATTAGGCAGGAAAGTAGATGAATAAAAGTGCTAGTTCAAAAAAGAAGGCAGGAAGGGATTTTAAACCATTATTTTAAAATGGCTTCTTTATTAAATAAGTAATAATTTAGCCCCTATCCACGATTGTGTATGATACGTGCATACATAGATTAGTTACACCCATCTGGGGGAAAACTGGGAGTAGATTGGATGCCTGGAGACCCATTTGCAAACCAACTGAAGTCATAAGGATAACAAAAAAGTAAATCTAAATTAAATCAGGGCTCCATCAGCCCAGAAGCTGGTTTCAAGTTTTCTCTGGCACAAAGCAGGAAACTGAAAGCATCGATGTTGTTTGTTTCCACAGCAATGGTTAATTAGACAGAGAGTGACTTCAAGTACACATTTACCAAAATGAATTTTGGGTCATATATACTCCTCTAGCAGTCACTGTATGTTCATGCAGCCCTGAAGTTGGCTGGGCTTTAAATGTTTGACTTTTCTGTGTGTGTTGGGGGGAGTTAAGTTGCTTAAGAAACCTGTTTCATGCTGTTAAGAAAAATTAGCTCCACCCACAGAGATTGCTCTTTAGTGTCAAATATTGAGCGCAGTTGTCAGCAAGGAAACCCCACACGTAAGCAGCTGCTCACAATGGGGGATTGGCTTAATGCCCCCCACAAGCAAGTATTTCAGTGCATTAGAACCCCTGCAGAAAAACATCTGCTGGCACATTTGAATTTCCTTATAAATGTCCATGCTTCATGCACAGGAGTCAGAACTGAAGAAACGATACCAAGAATGTGGAGAAAAGCACAATTCCTGTCTGTCTTAAAAATGGGGCACAAGTATTGCATGAATAAGGCTCTGAGCTAGTAGCCAAAGCCACACCTTCTTGCAATGAGCTCCATTAATTAGGCATATATTGTGTAAACAAGATTTTGTTTTACAGGGTATATGTTTTGGCACTCAATACCATTAGATGACACCTTCTCCCAAATGTTTGAAAGGGAGAGAGTGTCATACTCATATTTATACCCTTGATACAATTCCTTATTGAATTATCTTTTTGTCATGGTCCAAACATTTTCCAATACTTTCATTTTCTTTATAGTGCTCCAACTGAAGCTAAGGGGGAAAAAAAGAGGAGGCATGTTTCACTGAAGCTTTCTCAAAGCACCCCATCTGTGATGGAATGGTTTGGTGAAGGCTGCACTCAGGGAGATAAGCATTTCCTTAGCCCCCATCAGGAGCGTGGGAAGGTTAAGAGAATGAGACTGGCACCAACCTAAGGAATTAGGGTGTTCGCTTGCTGTTGATGTTGTAGCAGGGCTGCCGCCAACAACTGTGGTGTCAAATTTGCCCCCTGAGGATCCGTTGCCATGATTCCAATTTCCCCTCTCAATGGTAGTAGGAGTCTGGCAGGACTGATGCCAGGTTCAGCCCAAAGAACTCCACGAGACAGTACAGGTCTAGTTCGACAGCTTTTATTAGCTTTCACCCACAAGACAGAATCCTGCCAGACTGAATCTAAACTTCTCAAGCCAGCAAACAAACACTGCAAATTCCTTAGGTTGGTGCCAGTCTCATTCTCTTAACCTTCCCATGCTCCTGCTGGGGGCTAAGGAAATGCTTATCTCCCCAAGCGCAGCCTTCACCAAACCATTCCATCACACCATCTTAGTTTGTGCCTCATAAAGATTCAAAGACCTTGCAATATAATAACCGTTCCAGATCCAGATCCCTTCCTTCACATTCGAGGCACTTCTGGGTGTCTGATGCTTCACAATTTAAATAAGGCAGGGCTTAAGCAGGTTGACTTCTTAAATTACCTGGTACAGGCCTGAATTACTTATGTATGGGTCTATGAAGAGTCATTTTTAATGAGATGGGTAGTGACAAATTTGATATATGAATATATATAAATAAATAAATAATAAACCCTTGCTGATAATGAGTTTATCAAGCCCATCATTCAGCTGTCATGCTGAGATTACAGGACTGGGGAGATAGGGTGAGGCTGAGGCAGGTATCTCCCTCCATTAATGCAGAGACCACCCTATACAAGAGAAGCCAGTGCTATGCAGTTGCTTCAGTGATGTTCCGCAACTGCAGCAAACTTGACCCACAGAAACTAGAACTAATTGGGACAAAGTGAAATTTTAAGTGCCAAGGGACAGATTCAATTGATCAGATAGGGTTTAATTAGTTTAAACATTGTAACTGTAGCCCTTTCTAGAAGATCTTCAGAGTGCCCTCCTGGTGGCATTCTTTGTGTTTGGTCACTTGTTAGTCTTCCATTCCTTCTGTATCTTTCTTATGAACTTATGTCCTTTCCTTAGTTTGGGGCACTGATCCCTACCATAAGGGATGATTTATTCTAGCATAGAAGCCTCTCAGCCCTGGATGCTTTCCCCCACGGTTCAGATTTGATATGAAGCATTAGCTGTTACCTTCAACAGGTGACAACACATAGTTGAACTTGCCCAGAAACTAAGCAGGGTCATACCTGGTTAGTGTTTGGATGTGATTCCTCCAGATAAGGGTCTATAAAACTAGACTAGGAAGTCAAAAAACTTTCCAGAAATAGGCAGTGACAAATCACATCTGAGCTGTTGCCAAGAAAACTGCATGATTGTGTCCATGCTGTCACCAGGAGTCAAGTTGTCACAGGAAACCTTACCTTATCAGCTGTCTAGTTTCATTTGCTTCAGATTAAGGGCAGCTCTTACATTCTCCTCCAAAGTTCTGTGTCTAGCAAGTCTGGAATGCAATATTTTAATATCCCCACTAGATACCTTTTAAGGGAAATGGAGTTGCTTTGAGCCAGTTTTTGTGGCTCCTTGAACTCAGAGCGAAATGCCCTCCAGAATGACCTAAACCAAATTAGGACCATCATAAGATGACCTCTGCTAATTGAAGTTGCACAGCGCTGTGGAAAATCAGGCCCTGGATCTCAAACTTCCCCCCATCCCTACCCTTCCCACAAAAAAAAAAAAAAAAAAAAAGGCAAGAAACTCAAACCTATTTAAGGTTTTCTCTATAAAATGTCAGACTGGAAAGAAAAGAAGACTTGTATGATTAAGATGTCTGTCTTCCCATCACAAGGCTTAATTCATCACTGGTTCTTGTAGTGCTTTGGAAAAGGGATATTGTGTTTTACATCATTCTTTGTTTTGCAACATAATCTAATTTTGGGCCAAATGAAAAAAGTATAGATACTTCCTCTTTTTTAAAAAATAATGAATAAGAATTTAAGGGAGCATGGCTCCAAAATCTCTACATCTATTCCTTTTAATTGGATATTACTCAGCAAACAACAGAGAGATTAGCAAATATTCTCCATTCAGATCTGCTAAGGTCCAGTGCCTTCCTATGTCTATTAGTCTGAAATGGAGCAGTCTTGATCTGCACAGAAGAAATGTCTCTTCCTGCACATGTCACTTAATTCTATCCCCAAACAAACCAAAAACGATTTGAATAAATTCACATGAGCCTAGGTCCAAAATTACTATACAACTTCTCTGACACTGGTGCCTGCAAATTTCATTCTATAACTAAATAAAAAGTTAACAAAAGCTATTTGTTTCCCCATGAATAGGAGGCAAGAAGGTTTTTTTTTAAAAATCTTGTCCTCCCCTCCCCTGCAAATTGTATGCTGCCTAAAATGTTCATGAACAGCACTTCCTACTTGCTTCTCCTGTCTTCTCTTCTGATCTATGGCAACAGAAAGCTAGGTTATATACTCATGGTTTAGCCCTCCAATACAGTCCTGTCATAAGAGCGATGCAGTAAATCATAAACATTAAGGCTTGAATCCCAACTCTTCCTAGTCAAGTATTTAGAAGGGTGATTGGTAATCGGTTTTCTTGCCAATAGGAGCTGTTGAATGGGAATAGAAAAATGGGATGGAATCCACCAATCACTGCCTTGAAACTCTCCCACATTACATTGTACTGTATGAGGGCAGCAACACTGCCCAGCCTCATTACTGATGCATTTGTAGAATATTTATTTATTGAATGATGTAAAAATACCAATATTAAACCCATTAGATATTTTTTAAACAAAAATAATAAAGAGTGACTTTTTAAATGTTGTTGTAAATGTCTTCAATATCTGGCAAATAATTTTGATTTTGCGGACTCCTGAGATGGTCGTGGAGGACCCCCCAGCAGTCCTCAGAGCACACTTTAAGAAACACTGCTCTAGGCTGAAGGAGAGAAGGACATGACATTAACATGGCCATAGAAGGTGTCATGACAGGTGCATCCTTTTGAATCTTAATCCTGAAAGATTATTAATAATTCAAGATACGTCTGGAAAAAAAAAAGGATTGCCACATGCCAGTTACATCCTTCTGCATATTAGAATAGCATTTTTGGATTTGGCTTGGTCTAAGATGCTAGTAGTATCCCAGTTGAAACTGTGGTTGAGAGTGCTAGGGAATTCCTGGAAGCTTGTCATTCAGATAAATCACCCTTCAGTAGACACCTAGAGATTTATACACCGTTCAAAAGAGACAATAAAAAACCTAGGAAGGAAACAAAAAGAGTAGAAACATCCTCTCCAGCAGCCAACATTCAGATAAGAAGGAATTAACGCCAGACAAACAATTAGGCAGAAAACAATATTCTAATCAAGGAACACCAAGGAGGAAACCACCACTCCACCAAACTGGCAGGACAAGCTACTATATATAACCAGGTAGCAAACCCCACACTCATTCACATTTATGATGTTACCTAGTTGGGTAATGAAACATCTGCAAGGAAACAAGCAAGCTCAGGGAGCACCAAGAACTCCACATTCAGTCCTGAGCTACAGATACAGGTAGTCCCCAGTTTAAGAATGAGTTCCATTCCCAAAATCTGTCCTTAAGTTGAATTTGTATGTAAGCTTGGACAGTATTATTATATTATATTATATAATACTGTATAAATAGTATTGTGTAATTAACTTGAACCATTGTGTATTTAACTTGAATCATTGTGTATTCACTCGAATTTTGCTACAATAGGCTCTGTTCTTAACTATGGGTCACCCTTAAACCAGGCTTTCTTAACCCAGGGACTATCTGCATTCTCTTCTACTGGATACCTTTTATTTTGCAGGAAAGAGAAATACATACAGGTAGACCTTGCTTACCGACTGCCTTGTTCAGCGACTGTTCAAAGTTACAATGTTGCTGAAAAAATAACACATTTTATGACTTCACAGCATACCTCAGTCACTTGATTGCCATTACAGTCAGTACGCATCGTCCTGTGCCTGACCTGTTGTTTTTCTTTTTTGCCCCCTTGCAGAGTGGAGAGATTGGAGAGGAAGGGATTACAAGAGAGTAAGCAGGCACACAATGGGGAATACACATCAAAAGGAATACGGTGGTGCTGGCAGCCCCAAGCACACTGGCAAACAGGAAATGTATTCTCCATTGTATGCCTGCTTACTCTCTTGTAATCCCTTCCTCTCCGATCTCTCTGGGGGGGGAGGAGTAAGAAAAAACTGGTCAGGCACAGGAGAGATAGCCTACAAAGATCACTTTTTTTCTCCCCCCCCCCCCCCCCCCCCGTTTGTTTAAGCAATCTCTCTGCTCTGCGAGATAGGGGAGAAAGAAAAAAATAAAGTGATCTCTTTAGGCAATTTTTCCTGTGGCTGACCCATTCCCCCCCCCCCCCCCGAATGGATAGATTGTAGAGCTGTTTGTGTAGCATGCTCATGGCTCTAATTCCCAAGTGTGCTTGGGGCTGCCGGCACCACTGCATTCCTTTCAATGTGTATTCCCCATTGTGTGCCTGCTTACTCTCTTGTATTCCTGTCCTCACCAATGAATGTAAATACAAACATTAATTTCCTTCTTGCTAATTATCCCAATGCTGGGGTAAGCATTCCAAAGGGCAGGGGAGTAGGGAAAAAGGAAAGCATAGTTGTGGTCACATGATTTCCCACTTAGCAACTGCTTCACTTAATGACAGAGCTGCCGGTCCTAATTGTGGTCACTAAACTAGGACTACCTGTATATAAAATGAAGGTTTCCAGCATTCCCCAGAAGTTAATTATTTGTATTTCCAGTATTTCAAAGTCCTCCAAATAAGTTCGTCAACACAGGAATTTGTATGCAACCAGACTTTTATAGAGTATGTAAAAAATTTTGCACAGCATGTCCATGCATATATATGCTTATATCTTGCAATGACTTGGCAGTTGCTTTCCAGCAATTGTATGCTACTCAGAAATACAGCAAATACAGGAATGTTTGGTTGTCACATGTAATATTTCACATTTTGCTTTACACAAATACAGGTAGTCCTTGACTTACAATGACAATTGAGAATGGAATTTCTGTCGCTAAGGGATGCGGTTGTAAAGCACGACTGCATTGCTTAGCAACAGCAATCCCTGCAGTCCTGGTTGCTGTCGTTAACTGAATCCCACAGTCGTTAGGCAGGGCAACTTCCTGCTGGCTTCCCACAACCAAAGTCAGTGGGGAAGCCAGCAAGAAGTTGCAATTCCCAGGCTGGCAGGCTGGTAAGTGGCTGCTGCCAGGTGGGGGAGGGAGTGAGGGGGTGTGGGTAGGTGCGGGGGAGAGTTGGGGAGGGTTGGGGAGGGTGTGCAAGGGTGCAAGGGGGTGTTCAAGAGGCACTGCATGGGTCGGGGAGAGTGCATGATGGTGTGGCGTAGGTTGGGGAGGGTGCACGGCAGTGCATGAGAGGTGCTACGCAGGTCGGGGAGGGAGTACAAGGGTGCAAGTGGGTGCATGAAAGGTGCCATGCAGGTCAAAGAGGGTGTGTAAGGGTGTGGCGCAAGTCAGGGAGGATGTTTGGGGGTGTGCCACAGTGCATGAGAAGTGTGGTGTGGGTTGGAGAGGGTGTGTGGGGGAGGATGTGCAGTGGTGCATGAGAGACTTTATGTGGGTCAGGGAGGATGCACAGGGAGTGTGGCAATGCACAAGAGATGCCATGCAGGTTGGGGAGACTGTGTGGGGTACGTAAGAGGTGATGTGTAGGTCAGGGACAGTGTGTATGAGGACACAGGGGTGCTCAACAGGTGCTGTGCGGGTTGGGGAGGGTGTGCACCAGTGCATGAGAGGTGCTGCGTGGGCTGGGGAGGGTGTGTGGCAATGCATGGGGCTGTGCAAGAGGCATTGTGCAGGTTGGGGTGGGTACACAGGTGAAGGAAACTTAGCCCAGCAACTTGTGATCTTTCTTGCTGGCTTCCCCTTTTACTTTTTGGGGAAGCTGGCATGGAAATTTGCAAATGGTGATCATGGGATGCTTGGCAACCAGTCATAAGCACGAATGGGTTGCCAAACACTCAGATCATGATCACGTGACTGTGGAGGTGCTGGGATGGCCGCAACTTTGAGGACTGGTGGTAAGTCTCCTTTTTCAGCACCATCGTAACTTCGGTCACTGAACAAGCAGTTGTAAATCAAGGACTGCATGTATTTCTACCCAGCAATAATGTTTATGCATCAATTTCTCAATAGAAGATCACTTCCTACTGGAAATAGCTTGTTTTCAGTTATCATCATCTATATTCTTACGAAAAACTACTCTTTGAAATAAAAAAAATATTCCTGATTTCATCTGAAAAATGTTCAAGGACATGGTATGAATGATAAGAGAAAAAAAAATCCTTCACTATTCAGAAGGCAAGGCAAAACAGCAAGGCCTTCTTCTTATATGTAAATTTCTGTGGCTGATCTACTATTGTATAATGTTTCCTATTCATAACTTAAACTACTTTTTTGCAGGGGAAGCTTTGAAAGAAAATATTTTGTGCTTTACAATGTTCTCTTGGTCTTTTATTTCATCCAAAGTGAGAGAGAGGGAGAAAGTAAAAGCCAGCAAGGTAATATGTTTTGCAAAGTTTCTAGCCCATTTGTAATATCATGTTCACCATTAAGTTCAAAAGGCCATTGATCCTGGTGATACTTCTTAGCGAACCCGACAGCTAAATTTGAAGCTGTCATTTCTGGGGCTGCATTTAGCTGCTTTCCCCAAACTGTTCCCATCAAATATGTTGGACTACAACTATCATAAACCCCCAAATAGCAAGCCACTAGGAAGTATTAGACCAAAGAACACTTAAGCTTAAGCAACGGGCTATCACCTGGTAATTTCTGTGAATTTTTGTTTGCAACTATCTACACCCCCATTTCAGTTACATCTTCGTGGAGGAGACTATCCCATTTCACTTTGTATCTTTTTCAGTGTATTGAAATAATTCTCAGCAACAGTTGCCTAAAAAGTTTTGAGTTACAGTGGAGGTTAGGAGTAGTATCCTTAGCTTATTGCTTGTCAAAACACAGTTGGGTTTTCTTACCCCTAAAACAATGTTTTGATGCAAGGAACGAAAAGTAATGACTTATATTGCTTAGAGCAATTTATAAAACTGGCAAGCCACTAAAATGCTGCATAAAAACAATAAACAGAATATTAGAAGCATTTTTCAGTGTACTGATTGCCTCTCCGGGTATAATCTAGAGATTTTGTGATTGATGTTTGAACATAGTTATTGATGAAAGGGGCTTTTTAGATACTCATTAGGGTTTTTGTAGATGTTCTTAAAAAACAACAAATGACTCACATACCCTGGAAGAGACTATAGTAAGAACATTTTTCATAATTCAGGGAAAAAGAGATCAGGCAGAAATTAAATAGATCCACAATCCATTTACAGTGGATTTACTTATAGATATTTGTGATGGATGTCTTTCTGGTACACTGTGCTCTTAACAATGGCATTGGAAGAACTACCATCACAAGGTTTAAAACATTAGTCAAGTGATCCATAATTGATCACTAATACCTTGTACTTGAATCTTTACATGAAACAGTAATTCTGTCACAGAATAGAACTTAGTATATGAAAATATTATTCTAGATTATTTTACAAAGAGGTAAAATAGCACTAGTGTCTGGTTTTGTCCTGAATCTTTCAACATCTATAATGTAAATATGTAAAGAACAATACTTAGTAATGTTTGAATAATGGCCAGACATCTTTTTTTGCGTGGGTCCTATGAACTGTGTTATACGGCCTCCACAGGCAATGGAGAACCATAATATTATAATATGGCCTATTAATATAAGTGCACAAGTACAAATGCAAACAAGCTGGAATCAAATCTTCCATGAAATCATGGTTCTCCTTGGTGCGGGGCAGTGGGGTTTTGGGAGAGAAACCAAACCTCAGAAACAGAGACTCCAAATAAAGGAGGGCTGGCTTATTAGATCTTCAGGTAAGTAAATGATGTTACCATTTAAAAAATGATGTTCAGAATCTAATAATGCATTTCACTGCACTACAAAGGACTTCCAGCTGGTGTGCTTTTCTAGTGCTCTCTAACTGGTGAAACCTTTTAATACCACAGAGGAAGAGGGAGCTATGGCTTGTTCTGAATGTTGATCTAAAGCACTGTGGTCAAAGATTTTCTGATGCATACGACCGTAAGCAACCCAATATAAATCTAACCACATCAGCTTAAAGATACGGGTGTAACCAAACAGACAAAAAGCAAATTTGTACCCAGAGCCACATTCAAGATCCTGTCTGGGGACAAGGGAATTATTGAAGATGATCATTTTGTTGAGAGGACGCCATGAAATGCTTATGCAGACTGACTAAACCAGTGTTTCTCAATCTCAGCAACTTTAAGATGTGTGGATTTCAACTCCCAGAATTCCCTAGGTGGCTGGGGAATTCTGGGAGGTGAAGTCCACACATCTTAAAGTTGCTGAGATTGAGAAACACTGGAATAAACTCTAAGGAAGAACACTTTTTGTACAGTATTAAAGCAAACAAACCTAAAAGCTAAAGGGATATAAATTGGAGTGGATATAATCCGGCCTGTCAGATATAATACAAGATTTCCCAGCTGCATTTCCTCTCCCTACAGAGATCTTTTCTTGCTTTCTTTTTTGCCTGCCGTTTTCCATTTAATGGAATTTGGTTTCATTTAGATCACTGTCTTCCTTTATAAGGAAACTCTCTTCTACCTGAAGTGTTGATACAAAATAAGGCAACTGGAAGGAATTCAATTCTGGGGTAAAATTCTTCCTGAAGTCTTAATCGATAAACTGTCCATGAAGTTTGGTAGGAGGCAGAGCAGATGTGACCCGACTTCATTTATGGAGTCACTGCTTTGTGCCACCTGATAATAGCTGTTCTCCAATCATCAATATCCAATCCAGGAAGGAATTCCAGCCAAAGCCTTCTTAAGCCCAAGGATCCCTAGATGATGAAGGGGACCCCTTCAACTCTTCCAAACTTTTGACAAATTGAACACTTTTTTTTAAAACAAGCTTTTTTTTTGCAAAACAATAGGGTTACTTATTGATTTATACAGCTGCCCATTTCACAACAGTGACTCTGGCCAGCTAACATGAAATAGAAAAAGACCTCATAATACAAAGTAAATTACAGAACAAAAAAATACGGAATGGATCATGAGGACAACATCAACTTCACAGGATCCACTAGCTTCCCAGCCCCCATGCCCAAGGAAAACACCCACATTTTTTAAGGCTTTGTGAAAAGCCAGCAAGGCCAGAACCTGAGGGAGAGGGAGGGGAGGGGAGGGGAGGGGAAGGGAGGGGCAGGGGAGGGGAGGGGGAGGGGGAGGGGGAGGAGGAGGAATGCATCCCAGACGGCAAGGTGCTGTGACAGAAAAGGTTTTAAATGTCCTTTCCCACCTGAGAATGAGTAATCCCATGGTGCATGAGGTGAAGATCAAGTTGAAGTCTCCTCCTTTTATCCTGGAAGTCTTTCAGGCTGCATGGCTCTGAGTCAGTGGCCAGTCCCAAAGCCCCCTCTGAGGCTGAGAGGACCTTCTCCCATAGCACTAGCCTCTAAACTGTTTAAGGCCACCTTTGTCACTTTATTGAGGTGAAAAAACATCCTGGAATAAAGCAGTGACAGACCACTTTCTTACTGTTGACAACAGCAATGATAAGGAGAAGATGGGCAATTTTCCTTCTCAGACTTTCTTGAATTAAACTTACCTTAAGATCAAAGCTTGTTTCCTAAAGAATGTCCAGTCCAGGTTACCCCCCTCCCCCCCCGAAATTTAATAATATCAGGCAATGTTCAAAGGTAAGATTTATATGTTGGTTCAACCCCTAGCAACTTCAAATGAAAAGGAATTCAGGGAGAAAGACTCAGGAAGACTTTTGCAGATCACGCAGCATTCAGAAAGATGGAAGTTAAGTTCTTGTTCAATATTCTGTTTTTTAAAATATTAACAATATCAAGTTTTTTTCCCCTGGTTTGATTGTTTGTTTTATTAATTAGGTAAACCAATGACGACAATGCAAAAACAAAAACAAAAAAAGAAGAGAGAGAGAGAAAGGAATACATATGCATGCATAAAATAAGCTTTATACTAGAGCAAAGGTTGAAGTGAAAATATGATTATTAAAAAAATTTAAAGGCAAAACAAAACAAAATAACAAAGAAAAAACATAGGAAAAAGCACTCTAGTAGCCCCCCTCTCTTTTTTCTCCCTTCTTTTCTTTTCTAAACCACTAATTGGTACTTAACAATTTTATACTTACTTTAGACATCTATGATTATTTCTCATTTCCATTTGGATAATTTAATTATTTTTGAACAGTTCCTCTTTTTCCTTCAAAAAGCTCATTCTAAGTGTCTTAGTATTCCTAGCTGTGTAATGTGTTTTACGTGAGGGAACCATTCCTGCTAATAATGTCAAGTTTTTTCTAATGTTATTTGCATTGTCTACAGTTGGGTTGTCATACTGTATTCAAAATGACTAGAATTCTGAACTTTTGCTATTTTACTCTTTAGTTTTGCCATGATTTCATCCTCTCATCTACACTCAAATTATACATTCATCAGAGGAAATTTTCCTTGCTTCAAATGATTCAGGAGCCACTTTTTGTGTTTGATTTTTATTTTATATTTGGGGATTAAAGGACACGTTAGACATGCTTAATCACCCAGAAACCCCCACATCATGGGTTTTGGTCTGTCTGCTCTGCAGTGCTTGGGGTAACCCTTGAGTTCAAGGAAGTTGCATTCTTCTAGCTGATAAAGAGACATTATATGGCCAAAACCCCCTAATTTAAATAATTACTGTGCTGCTGGGGCTTCTCCGTGTTTCTATGTAATTTTTGATCATTCTTTGCTTTGTGATGGCAACTTTTTTCCATTTTACTGTGCACCTGCTTCAGGTAAAATGTTAATTGATGTTAAAAAATAAATGGATGGCATGTTTGAAAACAAGCGATTGTTAAACTGTTAAAATGTTTTTTTAAATCTTAATTTTGATTTTTTAATTTTTTTTTTGAGAGGCAAAGATAGTGTTTGCTTAGCTCCACAATCACAGAGCATGCACGTGCACCCACCCACACCCATTGATTTTCTTGCTTTTATTATTAAGAAGATAAAGTCAGCATTCCGTAGCTGTATTTCTTTACTTACCTTCAGCCAGCATTTTACATTCATACCTCTCTAGGGACTTTCAAAACCCACACCAACCCATAATGAGAATGGATAATGTTTAAATACATTTGATTAGATGACATTACTTGTCTTTGGTTTCAATGAATTATTGATATCAACTTTCCCAGGGCTGAGATCAAGCTCAGCCAGAAATTGCAGCAAGACAAATGGTGGTGCTATGGTGAATGACCACAGTCTGTCAATACTATCTCATCTAAATGTTGGACTGTAATATGAGGTTAGGGACCAGCTCATTTGCTCATTCCTGCCTTCCATCTCTCCCTCTTTCTTGCTTGCTTGCTTTCTTTCCAATCAATCATATTTATACAGACATACATCTCACAAAATGTGACTCTTGGGGTATTGCATCTTCCTGTAGAGCCACAGCAGCATTATGATAAGATGGTATTTGCTTTTTAAATTGTCAGCTGAGGGATAGTTGCCATGACAGCTTTTCCCTATAATTGCTGTTATGATGATTTCTTTACAAATCACCAAACAAATGATTACAGTGAAGTAGGAAGGTAGGGTATTGGGATGGTCTCATTGTTTATGCTTTCCCATTGGTTAGCTGGAAGGAGCCTTGATTGGCTCACCCTGGAGTTCTCAGCACTTCAAAGCTGGTGATGATGAAGACCACAGTGGGACAATGTGAAATTGTTTCTGATTGTTTGGGGAGTGAAAATAATTGCAGTGCATTGGGTAAATAAATATTTCAGATGGCCTCAGAGGGAGAAAAAGAAACCCAAATGAATTCTTTCCTTTGTTCTGCTTTCCTGGGCAAGTACTGCATTCATCTGATGCTCTGATGTTGGAGCATTCCATAACATCAGATAGGATTGCTCTGCCTGACTGCCAAACCAGTATAATTTATACTAACAGTAAACTGATTCTCTGAATGTCTATTCTTATGTAGCCAAATCTTTCCTTTTCAGAGGGAGTATCAGCAGGCTTGAAATAGCCTTAACAAGCTAAAGAGGGGGAAGGAATACTCAAGAAGAGGGGCTGATCAGTTGAAACTCTGAACAAGAATACTCCATCCTGTAACATGTTCTTGCAAATTCCATTTATTTTATACTAATTCTGAAAAGCATCACCAGGCTATTCTAAAACTATCAACATAGTCATAGCCAGAGTATTTTATTATCCACATATAGACCAACTGGCCACACCCTCTTAAGGATATATCCTTAAAAAGGCAGAACTTCACTCAGAACTTTGCACTCCTGTAGCACTCTGTGGTCTTCTGACAAGCTTTGTAGCTTCTCTAGCATTTGATGAAGCCCACCATCGGGAGCCCTGCCTGACTTTGCAAAGACAGAACAAGAATGTAATGTTCCTCTCATGTTGCTGTTTTTCAGTTACTCTACTCAGAGGCATACTGTACAGTAACCCAAATGGACATCTCACGGTAACCATTAATGCATTTAATCCCCTTTTAAAGCTATCATAAATGATGGCAAACTTTGTGTCTTGGCCCATTCTATGCATTATAACTCTCTGTAAAAGAACTTCCTTTTGCCTGTCAGGGACCTCCAGCAGCTAGCTTCTTTAGATATCCTCGGGTTCTTAAATTGTGAGAAATGAGTTATTTCTTCCCGTAATTATCATGACTGTATTGGGGTGTGGAGTTGCACATCTTTTTCTTTGAGAACGGCATTAATCTCTGAGCAAAGATAGCATAAACATCCCCCTTAAGCATTGAATAAGAATGAAAAGAGTCCTATCACAGATTCTGTTGAGTGAATTTGGGTGTTTGGCTCCCGCTGGATTTTGCAGTAAGTACTCCGAAAACTAGCATCAAATGGAGTCGACTAGCCCTCATCTTTCCATGATGAAATACTCCCCTCTCTGCAGAAGTACTAATCTTGATCTACTAACAGCGGTAGTTACCTTTTAAAGAAGACCTCACACTGAAGAAATTTACACTAAGAACACTGGCAGCAGGAAAAAAAAGGATGTATGAAAGCAAAAAATTAGGGTAATTTTTATTTTTTTAAAAAAGGTTCTTTGGCAATTTATAATAGTTTTGTAAATTGGGGAAAATACATACATTGGCTCTGAATGGTAGAAGATGTTGCAAGCATAAAAGAATATGAGTTTTTTCTATGGATTAACACATGCGCGCATGCGCACGCGCGCACACACACACACACACACACACACACACAGTCAGACCAGAAATGGAACAATCTACACACCCTGTTCTTGAATTCATTTGGAAAAATGCTCTAAACTTTCAGGCTCACTATGACTTCAAAATCTCTTTTTTCTTTCTAGAATTTTGTCAGCCCATAATGAATAATACATTATAATAATAGCAAATTTCTCCCTTCAGTGAACTGTGCCTCTCAGTTTAGTATGGCATTTTTGCTGCTATGTGCAATATTAATAGCTTATGTTATGTAACTCTCTTTTTTATAGGGTTATGTGCAAAAGAGGATTCTAGGGAAATTTGGATGAGTAAAAAAATGGAGAAAGGATTTGGGAGTTAGTCTTCAAGATCCAAGTATAAATTCTTGTTTTATAAAAGAGCTATCATTTTTTAACCAGGACATTACATTTGTTCAGGGCCTTAGTCATCAGCAGACAATTTGAGGAACCTGTCCTGTTTCCAGTTTTATGAGCCATTTTCCTGTTCATTGCTCTTGCTCTGAACATGAGCAGCAAGCCAATAGATGTCATTATGTTCCAAATGTGAATAATAAATGATTGGACTATAGCAGAATGGAATGGCCAGAGGGCAGTGGGTCTCGGGGAAAGACAGGGAAGAACTTGAGCAGATCACACAGCCTTGCCTTAATCATCATTCGTTTAGCACTGAGAAGAATAGGCTTGGAGCTACTAGATGCCACTTCTTCGGCAGTGTGTAGACTACAGTCATTCCTTCATTCTGAGTGGCTGCTTTAAGTTTTTGGTCTGTGGTCCGGTTCCCATTGAGTTCCATCACTCTCAAGAGATGACTGTTCCAGCTACAGCCTCTCTTACTAGTTCACCAATAGAAAGAAGGTAAAAGAATACAAAGTTCAATAACTTAGGATATTGATAGAATTCCCCAATTCTTCTCCTCCCAATCAGGTTGCAATCTCTTAGCTGTCTGCATTATAAGAATTATAGAGATCAAATATCCCCAGTTATGCACAGTTATGGGGCATAGAACATCTATGATATTTGGAGATGTGTTGATCAGTGTGAAACTGTTTTGGAAGAGGATGAGTTGGAAAGAGAGAAGCCAGCAATGCATCTGATTTCTCAGTCACTTCTTAATAGTGTCTATGCAGCTATTTTATGTGGTACGTAGCAATTATATTGGATGGCTTAGAGATGCTTCCCACTTTTAGAATGGCTGAAGTTTCTCATCACTACAGATGTGTTGCACTAGAATCTTGCAATCACAGAACTGTGGAATTGGAAGGTACAGTGAGAATCATCTAGCTCAATCTTCTGCAATGAGTATGAAAATCAATTAGATCATCCTTGAGAGGTGGCTGTCCAGCCACTTCTTAAAAACCTCCAGAGATCTCTGTTTCCTATAGTTAATATATCCCATTATTAAAATGAGAAAAGCAAAAGAAAATAACATTTCAGACTGTAAATCAATATTATTATACATTTCAAATATTAACAAATAAATACTAATATTAATGAAAAAAGGAAAGAAAAAGGATGGACATCTAAAATGTATTACAGGTAGTCCTCAATCTACGACCATTTAGTCAGTGACCATTCCAAGTTACAATGGTGCTGAACAAATGGTGGTTGCAACTGGTCCTCAGAGTTCCAGCTGTCCCAGCATCCCTGTAATTGCATGATCGTAATCTGGATGCATGGCAACCCATTCACACTTACGACCAGATGCCAAGCACTCCATAATTACGCGATTGCCATTTGCAACCTTCCCTGCTGGCTTCCCCAGAAAGCCAATGGGGAAGCCAGCAGGGAAGATTGCAAGTCACTGGGGTAAGTCTCCCTCACCCGCACACCCTTCCCCAGCCCCTCTGTGCTCATGCCGTGCTGGCCACTCGTGCACCCATGTACCTTCCCTGATCCGCGTTGCATCCCCATGCACCCTTCCTGACCCACGAGATGCCTCTTGCACCCCCCCACACCCTTGTGTACCTTTGCGCACCCTCCCCAACCCACACTGCACGTCTTGCACACCCCCTTGCACCCTTGCGTACCCTCCCTGAGCCATGTGGCACCTCTCATGCACCCTCCCCAACTCTTCCTTGCACCCTCACACACTGTCCCTGACCCTCCCCTGCATACCCGTGCACCTCCTTGCTCCTTCCCCCACTCAGCAGCAGCCACTTACCTGCCTGCAGTCCTGGGACTTGCAACTTTGGAAGCTGGCAGGAAGTTGCCTTGCCTAATGACAGTGGGATTCAGTTAATGATGGCAACTGAGACTGCAAGGATTGCCATCGCTAAACGAGGCGGTTGAGCTTTATGACTACATTGCTTAGTGATGGAAATTCCAGTCCCAATTGCATTCGTAAGTTGAGGGCTACCTGCACAGACTATGAAAAATGATCTAATTTTTGGAAAGTTGTCATCATTACTTCTCTGTCAGAAAAGAACCATTTCAGATATTGACAAAGAACATATATCAATAACTTATGAAGATGAGAAAGGCTGATCCTGTCATTGATACTCAGGGTCATGCACTGAGAACCTGCATTGGCCCTGGCCCTCTAGCATGGATCCACCACATTTAAGGACCTACCTATTTATTGTGGGAAAGCCCTGTGAATAATCTGTTGACTGAGCTAGCTATGTTTCTTCTTAGAATAAGACTGATGAAGGTTATAATTTTATATATAATTAAATTAGATAGTAAACCACACTATACTAACCATACTAATAGTTTGGTATAGAATTTATAGACTAATTAACTAACAATCAGCTTGTAAGAAGCAACCTCTTGTGATTTCTTGCCTGGCTTCGGTAGCACATCAGAAGATCTCCCTGTTGCAACAGTTTACATATTAATAAAAAACTCTGGAATTAAAATCTCTTTATAACCTTTGCAGTGTGCTCCAGAGATCGAATATATATATATGAGAGAGAGAGAGAGAGAGAGAGAATAGACATACATGTACATACACATGTATACTCAGTGTAAAAGTGAAGTGGTTGTTAAGAGTGAAGAGCTGATATGCTCATCTAATCATTATGGTATAAAAGGCCAACAACAGATGGTTTTCAGTTACTAACTAGCATCCCATGGATTAACAATGTATGCAATCTGTAGAACAATTGTTCTTTACAGAAGGAGCAAATCATTTGGCATTTGCAGATTCAATCTGAGGAAGTCCAAGAAGTGTAAGAAAGCACGCGAGGAAGTAATGCACGAAGCGGAGTGGAGGAAATTGTTACTCCCATCTCTTTTCTTCTGTTTTCTCTTTTCAGAAGTAGGTTGTCAACATGTTTTTTTTTTTCTTTTTTGCATAAGAAGATATTCAGAGTGAACTTGGGGGTTGCTTTTCAGGCAGTCATTCAAAGAAGCTGAAGATCATGCTGAAAAGTTTCTGTACAATAAATAAAACTAGTACTATTCCCTCTATTGGACCAGTTATATTTAATTGCCATTCTTGCTTCCTGTTCTAGAACTGTCTCATAAAGATGCCATAGTGTCTAAATCTGCTTTTATCTTCCTCGTTTCCCCTATTCTCATTGCGTATTGCATTATGTTTCTTAGGTCACACTCCATTTAAACTGTGAACTGCCGTGTGTTTTAGAAAATGCATTTCTATTAAACGATAGTATATGGGACTATAAAACTATATAAATTGAAGTACATACATTTGTCCAGAGAGGCTTCCATACATATATAGATCACCACTGAATTTTGCCTATCTACAAACATTAAAACAAAATGAAGAAGGTCTCCTTAGGTGAATCATCTGGGCAACCTTAAGGGTCGCCCTTAGAATTCCTTCAGGACAAAATGTCTGTCACAGTCCCTAAGGGGGTCACTGGATTTTAACCCAAAGCAAAATTTAAAGGAAATTAGAGTGATAGCTTCTGGCAAATCTTCTAAGGGAGCTCAAAGGAAGCAGTTTGATGAGACTAAATTAATCTCCTTCCTGCTCCTCCACATTTCCTAATAACGTCCAGGTATTGAATCTACTGCTATGTAGCTCTCCACACCTTCAGCATTGTGACAAAAGGTGCTTGCACTAACTAGCTACAGAAATAATGCATAGATAGATAGATAGATAGATAGATAGATAGATAGATAGATAGTTAGTTAGTTTGCATACTACTTAATTCCCAGTGACTTTGGGCAGTTCACAAAGTAAAAACACCAAAAAATAAAAGACCAAAGGAACAAAAGATGGCAAAACTGGGCAATAGCAAAAGACATATCCATGCAACTCAGAAGGGGCTTCAACTACCCTAGTCAAAGCCCTGGGCAATGAGCCATGTCTTCAAGGCCCTCCAAAACACCAGTAGAATGGGAGTTGCCCAGATTTTGGGGGGAACCTCATTCCAAAAAGCAGATGCTGTGACAGAGAAGGCACGCTTCCAAAGTACTAATCAATTGCATTGTTTAATCAAAGGAACCCAGAGCACACCAACCCTGCTGGATCAAATTGGCCAGGCAGATTCTATGGGAGATAAGTGGTCTCTCAAGTAATCAGGCCTTATGCCAGGTGGGGCTTTAGAGGTAATGGCCAACACCTTGAATCGTACCCAGAAGCAAACTGGCAACCAGTGCAGCTCACAAGATAAGGATGTTACATGGGCATATTGAGTCATACTCATCACCGCCTATGCCAGATGAAGCTTCTGGATGGTCTTCAAGGGCAGAGACCCATGTCGAGTCCATTGCAGTAGTCAAGCCCACAAGATGACCAGGCCATGACTGACTGACTGAAGAGCCTCCTGATCTAGGAAAGGACCCAACTGGCATATCAGATGAAGCCAGGCAAAGGCCTTCCTGGCTACAGCTGCCACCTGCTCATTGAGCAGGAGCTGTCAATCCAAGAAGACCCATAGACCTCCAAGAAATATTATCAGGACTTTGTTGTTGTTGTTCAGTGGCCTAAAATAACAATGACCAGAATCAGTGCAATACAAAGGACTTTACAATCGGGCAGAAGACTTTGATCATTTTGCTCTATGTAGAACAGTTTTAAATTCCAAATAAATATTGTCACTTTTTATGCTGGCCTGCATAATAGGATGTTTTCTCTCTCTTTTCCTCACAGGTGAATATGCTTTCCTATAGTAAGATGCAGCCTCAGCGGATCAACACATTTTTACCATGCTTTATTTTAGTTGAGGTAAGAAAAAGATTGAAATGCTTTTGTGGAATTGCCCATTTATGTTTTGGTGGGGGGAGGAAGGAGGGGGATTCCCATAAAAGGAGCACATTGTTATTTATCTCTGTGTTCTTTGTGAACTGGAATAGCTATTTGTCTGCTATTATAGAGGACTATCTATTTGCTGTAATCACCTTCCACAGCTATAAATGTTATCATTCATGCCTTATGTTGCATTCTTTACAGGAATGAGAAATAAGTAAGCTTTGTTCACTGGCATTGCCCACTGGCAATTTTTCATTAGTGGTGGTGGAAGGAGGTGCTAACTGTGATGTTTCTGAAGTTCTTGAAATCAACTGCAGGGAAGCAGAATCATCACAGAAAAGGACAGGTGTAGCAGGTAGATTCATACGTGATTCATTGTGGGAATGTTGCACAGCCCAGTTGTGACCAGTAGCATGGTAATAATTAAGGAAGTTACTTAAGTAGCACAAAAACAATACCTTTAAGATATTAAAATATTAGCACTGTGCAAAGCTAAAATTGCAAAAAATTCTGGCCTACTCAAACTTGATTCTTCATGTTAATTAGTTGCTACAGAAACCTGTCTAATTCCATCTGTGGCTATGTGTGTGTGTGTGTATATATATGTATGTATGTATGTATGTATGTATGTATATGTATATGTCAGCCCTTTAAGGTAGACCAAATCAAGAAGAGACATCACCTAAACTACAGTACACTATTGTATTGTTATAGGATATAATAATAGAATCTTGAAACCCTGACAGAAATTCTGTCTCATCCCTCTTTATACTAAAGAGAATCAAGATGGGGCAATCTCCAGTTTTTTCCTCACCTTCTGCTTTCAGTCTGATGTGTACATAACAATTGATGAATTCCTTCTTCAAGGCCATCCCTGTACTCCTCTACAGGTGAAATTCGAAAAATGAGAATATCGTGCAAATGTTCATTTATGTCAGTATGGCAACTCAAAAGGTGAAAGCAATATATGAGATAGACGCATTACATGCAAAGCAAGATATGTCAAGCCTTACTTTGGTATAATTGTGATGATTATAGCATACAGTTTATGAAAACCCCAAATTCACAATCTCAGAAAATTAGAATGTTACATGACATCAATAACACAAGGATTGGAAATAGAACAATATCGGACCTCTGCAAAGTATAAGCATGCATATGTACTCAGTACTTGGTTTGGGCCCCTTCTGCAGCAATGACTGCCGCAATGCTATCAGCCTGTGGCACTGCTGAGGTGTTATGGAAGACCAGGATGCTTCAATAGCAGCCTTCAGCTCCGCTGCATTGTTCGGTCTCATGTCCCTCATCTTTCTCTTGGCAATGCCCCATAGATTCTCTATGGGGTTCAGGTCAGGCGAGTTTGGTGGCTAATCAAGCACAGTAATCCCATGGTCATTGAACCAGGTTTTGGTACTTTTGGCAGTGTGGGCAGGTGCCAAGTCCTGCTGGAAAATCCCCATAAAGCTCGTCTGCGGAAGGAAGCATGAAGTGCTCCAAAATCTCCTGGTAGATGGCTGCGTTGACCCTGGACTTAATGAAGCACAGTGGACCAACACCAGCAGATACATGGCTCCCCAAATCAACACAGACTGTGGAAACTTCACACTGGACTTCAAGCATCGTGCATTGTGTGCCTCTCCATTCTTCCTCCAGACTCTGGGTCCTTGGTTCCCAAATGAGATGCAAAAGTTGCTCTCATCAGAAAAGAGGACTTTGGACCACTGGGCAACAGACCAGTTCTTTTTTTTCTGTAGCCCAGGTAAGACGCTTCTGACGTTGTTTGTTGTTCAGGAGCGGCTTGACAAGAGGAATACGACATTTGAAGCCCATGTCCAGGATCCGTCTGTGTGTGGTGGCTCTTGATGCACTAACTCCAGCCTCAGTCCACTCCTTGTGAAAGTCCCCAACACTTTGGAATGGCCTTTTCCTGACAATCCTCTCCAGGCTGCGGTCATCCCTGCTGCTTGTGCACCTTTTTCTACCACACTTTTCCCTTCCACATAACCTTCTATTGATGTGCTTTGATACAGCACTTTGGGAACATCCAACTTCTTTTGCAATTACCTTTTGGGGCTTTCCCTCCTTATGGAGGGTGTCAGTGATGGTTTTCTGCACAACTGTCAGGTCAGCAGTCTTTCCCATGCTTGTGATTCCTACTGAACAAGCCTGAGGGACCATTTAAAGGCTCAGGAACCCTTTGCAGCTGTTATGGATTCATTAGCTGATTAGAGTGGGACACTTTGAGCCTAGAATATTGAACCTTTTCACACTATTCTAATTTTCTGAGATTGTGAATTTGGGGTTTTCATAAGCTGTACACCATAATCATCACAATTATACCAAAGTAAGGCTTGATATATCTCGCTTTGCATGTAATGCGTCTATCTCATATATTGCTTTCACCTTTTGATTTGCCATACTGACATAAATGAACATTTGCACGATATTCTAATTTTTCGAGTTTCACCTGTATAATACAAGTTAGGAACTACAGCTTATTACACTTTGAGCAAACTTTGCCACCTGGGTTTATCTTGTAAAAAGAGACACAAGCAAAATTCTTGGTATGCTCATAATGCCAACCAAACCATGGATGGAGGCATCTGGGTTTGTTTAGCCACTCCCACTGACAGGAGGAGCCAAGTACTAGGGAATCATTCATTTGTCTGATGGCTTGACATCAACCTTTTTTTCCAGGAGCTCAAGGCAGCACAGAGTAATATCTCTTAGGTAAGACATTGCTCTTAATAACTCTGGCATTTCATTCTATGAGAAGACAGCCAGTATGCAATACATACAGTACTGTGCAAAAGTTTTAGGCAGGTGTGAAAAAAATGCTGTAAAGTAAGAATGCTTTCAAAAATATATATTGTAATTGCTTATGTTTATCAATTTACAAAATGCAAAGTGAGCGAACAGAAGAAAAACCCAAATCAAATCAATATTTGGTGTGACCACCCTTTGCCTTCAAAACAGCATCAGTTCTTCTAAGTACACTTGCACACAGTTTTTGAAGGAACTCGGCAGGTAGGTTGTTTCAAACATCTTGGAGAACTAACCACAGATCTTCTATGGATGTAGACTGCCTCAAATCCTTCTGTCTCTTCATGTAATCCCAGACAGACTCGATGATGTTGAGATCAGGGCTCTGTGGGAGCCAAGCCATCACTTCCAGGACTCCTTGTTCTTCTTTATGCTGAAGATAGTTCTTAATGACATTGGCTGTATGTTTGGGGTCATTGTCCTGCTGCAGAATAAATTTGGGGCCAATCACATGCCTCCCTGATGGTATGGCATGATGGATAAGGATCTGCCTGTATTTCTCAGCATTGAGGACACCATTGATCTTCACCAAATCTCCAACTCCATTTGCAGAAATGCAGCCCCAAACTTGCAAGGAACCTCCACCATGCTTCACTGTTGCCTGCAGACACTCATTATTGTACTGTTCTCCAGCCCCTCGGCAAACAAACTGCCTCCTGCTACAGCCAAATATTTCAAATTTGGACTCATCAGTCCAGAGCACCTGCTGCCATTTTTCTGCACCCCAATGCCTATGTTTTCATGCATAGTTGAGTCGCTTAGCCTTGTTTCCATGTTGGAGGTATGGCTTTTTGGCCGCAATTCTTCCATGAAGACCACTTCTGGCCAGACTTCTCTGAACAGTAGATGGGTGTACCTGGGTCCCACTGGTTTCCGCCAGTTCTGTGCTAATGGCACTGCTGGACATCTTCCGATGTCGAAGGGAAGTAAGCATGATGTGTCTTCCATCTACTGCATTAAGTTTCCTTCGCCGACCACTACGTCTACGATCTTCGACGTTGCCTGTTTCTTTGTGCTTCTTCAAAAGAGCTTGAACAGCACATCTTGAAACCCCAGTCTGCTTTGAAATTTTTGCCTGGGAGAGACCTTGCTGATGCAGTATAACTACCTTGTGTCTTGTTGCTGTGCTCAGTCTTGCCATGGTGTATAACCTGTGACATGAAACAGTCTTCCACAACCTCACCTTAGTAGCAGAGTTTGGCTGTTTCTCACCCAGTTTTAAGCCTCCTACATAGCTGTTTCTGTTTCAGTTAATGACTGTGTTTCAACCTACATATGAAATTGATGATCATTAGCACCTGCTTGGTATAATTGGTTAATCATACACCTGACTCTAATCCTACAAGATCCCTGACTTTGTACAAGTGTACAAAGTGTGCAAAGTGTGCAAATGTAAGAACTGATCCTGGTTTGAAGCCAAAGTGTAGTCACACCAAATATTGATTTGATTTAGATTTCTCTTCTGTTCACTCACTTTGCATTTTGTAAATTGATAAACATAAACAATTACAATATATATTTTTGAAAGCATTCTTACTTTACAGCATTTTTCACACCCACCTAAAACTTTTGCACAGTACTGTATATCTGTTTAAAAAACTCAAAACAAAACACAATTGAATATTTCCCTATTTTCTATTAGATCAGAAAAATGTGTATCTTGCTGCTCCTATAAACATGCATTATTAGTTTCCACTCCAGACATGATTTTTCAAGTTATGTTCTGGGGATCTTCTCAGGTGCTTACAAAACAGTATTTATCAGTAAATGCCAGATGAGCATTCTCAGCAAATAGCCTGTGGGCAACCAGCTTGTACTCCATTATCTTTCTAAAGAAATGAGCAGTAACAGAAAAACATTGTGTTGTATGTGTTTTTCATCATTCTTTGTTCCATGTAAGCCCACAGCGAGCTACAGAGAGGTTTAAAGCAGTCCTGACTGGCCTGGCAACAAGGCTAGGACATGTGCTCCAAATCTGCTGCTCTTTGTAGGTGTTTTGTGGTAGACATTCAGAGCTGCCTGGCTGTAGACAGTCTGCAAAGCCCTGCCATCAAATAGCAAAATGCCTGCAAAGCACTACAACAGACTTGCAACTTGCCTGCCTTCTCTTCCCAACACAGCAATTTATCCTATAACAGGAAGTGTGGCTCAAGTTGTTTGATTAAGAATATACAGCAGGGAGGGGACACTGAATCTGACCTAAGGAGACCAGTGGTTAGACTTAAAGGGGCCAGATATCTCTTTTCTTTCCCCAGCCCATGTTCTTTGGCTGTCCTACTTCTGCTCAAGGAAAATCTGGAAGTATTCCCTGCTGAAAGAAGCAGTTCCTTTCTTTGTGCTGAGGGTTAAAGGGAGTGATTGTTCCAAGTTTCCTCTGACAAATGGGAAACAGTGTCTTTCTCCATGCACAAGATTACCTTCTCCACTTGAAAAATGCAAAGAACATTTGGTCTCCATCCTTTCTTGCACATAAGGACAAATGAGGGAATGGAGGAGGTTGGGTTTGGGGAAAAGAGTGGAAGCCTTGGTTAAGGTTTTAGATCTGGATGGAGAACCTCGTTAGATCACATTCAGATCCCAGATTAGGGTTTGTTATCTTGGGAATTGGGAAACAATACTATTTGTCCATTTTCAAAATAGAGCCTTCTGAAAATTAGATTAAGTGTGTTTGTTTATACGCAAAGGCATATATGATAGCATAGAATCCAAACCTGTGATACAAGAGAGATCACCAATCCGTTTGTACAGCTGGCACAATATTTCTTGCCTTGGCTGGAGAAGCTTTATGTATATTCAGTCAGTTGTCTATCTGAGAATCTCAATGCCTTGAGATGTCAAGTATCATACTTAGTAGAGGTTATTCTTTATCTTTCTAACCATTCTCATCTGATTTGATGAAAAAGAAGGGGATTTGCATTTCTTTCCCCAAGGGAGAAGAAAATGGTGAAATTCTAATGCATGTGTTGAGAGGAAGGGATTGGTTGTACTCACCCTAGTTATTTTTTAACCTTGTTAGGGGCAAGCAAGAGGAGAATGTGAATTGCTGGCCTTTCCCTATGAAGTCATCCCTCTCCTCTTCCCTGAACTGCTCTGCTATTCGAATGAAGCCAGGGAAAGTTAGGTCCTCCAGTGGGTGGGGCTCACCCAAGATATAGGGGTACCTGAGGTGGAAGAGTCAAGCATCTTTCTCCCATGGTAAGATCCATGGTACAAAAAGCCAGCCACCTTATATTGGAACCCAAGACAGAAAAGCCCGTCCAAACAAATTATATAACTAGTAATCCTATTCTTAGCTATATGGCGTAACTCAAGCAAAAGATTGCACCATCATTTCTTCTTTCTGCTCTTTCAAGTGCAACATGAATTATGCAACTCCATGCTTTTGTTCTCAAAAAAGTTAAAATCCTCCCACAAGTGGAGCTCAGCTACATATAGCTTTTGGGGCAACAATACAGAAATGATGATTTGCCAGTGTCTTCTAAGGAGAGTATCTTGGAGGAATACATGCATGTACACACACACACACACACACACACACACGCCATGATTTTATAACTGAGCTTGACTGGCATCCTATGTTACTAATGGCCAAATGGGAGAGAATGCTTATTTCATTGTATTTTTTCCTTCTGAACATCATGACATTCCACTGTTGTATCTTCTGCCTCAATCAATGACAAGTGGTAATGACTTCTCATTTCCAGAGCCATCCAGTTCCAGAAGAAAAATGGTTCAGCAATGCCCACATTGAGGAGCATAAACAACCTCCGATAATATATCTTGCAATTTGTCTTCCTTGTAATTACATTAAAGTAGGTTCTGAATTTGTTATGCTGCTGCTGCTCTTTGAGTTATTGATAAACTCATCCATCCATCCATCCATCCATCCATCCATCCATCCATCCATCCATCCATTCATTCATTCCATATTTCACCTTCCTTTTCTTTCAGTTATCATTATGGTGCTGAAATACATATTAAATTGACCAGATTTTATGTAAACAATTCTGGATCTATTGATTATATTTGCAATGAAGTCCTTGAACTACTGGGCAAATCATATTTGAATTTTTCTGATACCTATAATACACTCCAGGGAAGAACATTGGAAAGTTCTGTCGTCAGAGCATAGTTCACACACTCAATTTATTCATTGACAAATGATTATGAAATGCCAGCTTGCATGTGTGAATGAACCAGATTGTTCTGCTAAAACTAGAGCAGGCTCAGACAGCATCAATCTTCCAATCCAAACCACCTCATGGAGTGGAATTAGTGCATGCCAATAGTTTCCAACCATCTGGTACATTATTACTCATTCCAACATATTGATGCGAAATTAGAAAGTCAATAAAAGGGAATCAGGGAGGGTAAATTTGAATGAAAATGTAGGGTTCGTTTATGAAAAGCACATCTGTTTACTGCACGTTTTTGTTCATTTGCTGCAGGCACTATACAATACATGTAAGAAATATTCAAAAGGACAGGACATCATATTTTGAAATAGGGAATCTGATTAAGAAAACTACTATTAGTTTGCATATATTAACTGTACATTTGAGATTACCGGTGCTAGCCAAAAAAATAACTGCAGCAACTGGGCCCTGACCTTTTTCTAGGTATAGAATAGAAAGAGGGAATTAGGGCTTTTTTTAAATAAATCAAGGAGAATCTCCTCGTGAGAAAGAAGCTCCATTTTCTGAATAGCTCTCTTGACCTGGGTATGATGTAGCATGTATTATCCCTGGATCAGTCTAGTATAGCAGGTTGAGCTATACTAGAATCTCAGATCTGGCCTCAAAATGACTGAGTCAGTCTCAGTACAGTCTTTATAGATACCTCTCTGCAAAGGTTGTTTCACTTGTTTAATAATGCACACTTAAAAGGAGACAGATATGTACCCACGCTAAGATGCAGGGAAGGTAAACAGACTTATTTGACTTGTACTGCTCTATCATTCTGTGCACATATGAAATCTTGCACTACTGCTGCTGAACTGCATAAATTCTCCCATGCAAAGCAAGACTCCATGCTGTTTTCATGGTTAGAAGGAGGTACACTGGCACTTATTCTTGTGCTCTGTGTGTAGCTGGTTGCTGTAGGAACATGAGGAGCAGATGTTTCACACCCTTGTTATCCTTACCAAATGTGGGAAACGATTGTCAGATTGAGATGTTAATGTTTTCAAGAAAAAACTGAAAGGCCAACTCTCTGCTGCACTTAGATTTTTTTATGCATCCATTTTTCATTGAATCTTAAAGTTTTCTTTTCCCATGCCAAGAATGAAATTAACTTGGGCAACCTATGGCTGATTCAACGGTATGTAAGGCAATATTGTCCTTGATTTAATTTTGAGTTACTCTGAATTTTTCTCCTGGTGAATGATAGCTGGGCAGAACAATTTAGATATGTTTTCTTTTTGGTTTCTACTCTTGGATTATCTCCCTTTTTCTCAAGCTAGAAATTGATGTTGGGGGAGTAGATGAGGCTCCATATTTTATTTTCCATAATCCTGCAAACTACTTCATGGTTTGGAATATGGATTCGTCATGGCATAGATATTTTCATATTATTACATATTATAGGGGAAGAATGAATTAATACTAATGTAATTCTTATATTACCTTTCCAAACTAGTATCCTTCATCTGTATTGGGGCTGCAATTCCCAAAACTCTAACATGTTGGGGGTTATAATCCTAACACATCAGATTATGGAAGGTAGAATCAAAAAGCATAGCAGAGGAATGACCAACATTGGAGATAGAAATTGGTGCACAAAGAAGGAAGCTAGTAGTACACAACGTAAGTATGTAAACTATTGTTTTATCCCATTGTTTTCAGTGTGTTCAAATGTGAGTTTTCCAATCAGATGTTAATCTGTAGTTGTATTCATTGCTAAAACTGGCATGATGTTTGAATGTGCCAAATAATGTGTCTTCCCTACCCTCCTGGAGTGAGTAAGCATAAGATTTTATTTATTTATGTATTTCTGCAATTTATTTATTTCTTTCTGCAATTTATCTGCCACCTGAAATCTGATAGCTTACAGAATTTACAATACAAAACAGTCTTAATAGTTAATTAAAAAAAACTAAAATCTAACTCACAATTCAATAATAAAAGTAACAGTTAAAATTATTTTGATATCTACTATGGCACTATTGCTTGTAGTTAATCTCCAAATGTCTCCTGGAAGAGGTATGTTTTCACCTGCTTCTGGAAGTCCAAAAGAGTTGGGGCCAAGCAAGTTTCTGGGGGCAAGCTATTCCAAGAGGGGGGAGCTGCTACAGAAAATATCCAATGTTTTCCCCTCCTCCACCATATCTCCTTAGCAGGTACTCCTAGTTGTTTGGGTAGGATGGGCAGAAACTACTGGGAGAAAGGCAGTTTCTAAGATATCCAGGACCTGAGTCATATAGGGCTTTATAGGTAGTGACCAGTACCTTGAATTGTACTTGGAAATTACTGGTAGCCATTGTAGCTCCCACAGCAGTGGTGTAAAGTGGCAGTATAGTGACTGATCACTGAGCATGTGTACAGCTGCATTCTGGACCAGCTGAAGTTTTCAGGTGGTCTACAACTCATGTACAGTGAGTTACAGTAATCTAATGTAAGGATGACAAGGGATAGGTGCTGTCTTCAGCGCATTCTGTTCCAGGTAAAGCTGCAACTGGCATACCAGCTGCAGCTCTGCAAAAGCCATCCTGACCAGTCTCCATCTGCTCTTCAAACTGGAGATGTGAGTCCAGGAGGACCCCTGAATTTTGAGCCAGCTTTTTCTGGAGGAGTACAGTCCCATTAAGAGACAAATATGGAACACTCCTGGAATCAGTTGGCCTTGAATCAGCAGCCATTCCATCTTCTTTGAGTTGAGTCTGAGTCAGTTTTTCTCCATCCAGACCCTGACAGCCTCCAGAAAAATGGGCCATGAATTCTACCACATCTCCTGCAGAGCCTGGGGTAGAGATGTATAACTGGGTATTATCTGCATAGTGATGATACCTCACCCCAAATTGGCAAATGACCTCCTCCAGCCATTTCATGTAGATATTAAATAAGATGGGGAAAAGAACTGAACTTTGAGGCATTCCATAGCAAAATGCCCATGGGACTGATCAACCTCCAACACAATCTGGATCCACCTGCTCAAGTACAAACAGAACTACAGTAATGCCACGCCCTCAACTCCCAACCCCTGCAGATAGTCTGGAAGGATAGTGTGGTGGACAGTATCAAAAGCTGCTGAGAAATCTAAGAGGACAAAGATGGTCATACCCCCCTCTCCAAGTCCTGCCATAGACAACTGATGCAGTTTCTGTCCCATGTCCAGATCTAAACCCTGACTGCTGGATGTCTAAGATATTCCCTATCTGACTACTATCTCAATAACCTTCCACAGAAAGGATGGTAGTTGTTCAATTTTGTCCTATTCTAGCTGGGCCTTTTAAGGACATCTGGCATCTCCCCTTCCCTCAAAGACCTATGTCATCTCTATCCATCCAGCTTCTAACTCAGAGTGAATTTGAGTGATTTTATCCAAGAAATGCTCAGCCAAATAATCACAGGTAACATTGATTGGATCTTCTGGCCCATCCTTTACCTGTCAGGCTTTCAAGATTCTGTTAGTATAGCCTACATTAATTTAGAGTTCTAGTATTTCTTCTGGTCTATGTTTCCTGACCTGGCCACCCTCAACAGGTTGACATTTTACAACAGGGCCTGGGACACTTTGAACAATGCAGTTGGCTGACATTCCACAGATGCAATAAAGGTAGAGAAGTCATGATGCTTTACACCTTTATTGAATCTGGGCTGTTACTTATGGGGTGTCACTCCAGCCAAGGAGCTGCATTTGATAGTAGGTGGGGAAAAGGCCATTTAGAGGAGATCCTCTTAAGTGGCATAGCTGCCTGTGTTCCAGAGGTTAACACAGTGTCCAACAGCATTATCTTCCAGATCTCTGGAAACTTCTCAAGTACAATTAGGAAACATACCAAATCCATCAGATGTCTGGGTCTGGGCAAACCATTTTAACAGGTCCTTCCTCCTTGCAGAGTTTGGTAGCTCCAGTTAACCACATCAACCCTAAAGAAGTGATCTGTCCATGAAAACAGACTTTTCACTCTGAGTTAGAAGCTGGATGGACAGAATCTATGGAGATGACACAGGTGACATATTGTGGTGTTACCTAGAAGATTTTTAAGCCTGTTGTCAGCCCTTTGAGGTAGTCCAGACAAGAAGCACAAACCATGAGTACTAACACTACCTTTATTGTAAGGTTATAGTAACAGGATCTTACTGCAAGAACTAAAATAGCAGCACTTTGGCCCAACTTCACAAATAAGGCATCACATCTGGCCAAATGTTGACATCAGAACAGTTTCAAATGAAGCTAGGAGGGTTCCTATATGGCACAATTATCCTTTCTACCAAATCCAAAGCTGGAAACTATCTGGAGCCATCATCACTGTATTACATAAGAGTTATGAACTGTAAATAAACAATAACTTTTGGTTTGGAGCAGGAATGTCAATGCTCATCTCTGCCAAAGCTGCCTGCTATGAACAGACTGGACATTTCCTCTAAAAGTTATAATCTAACTCAAGCAATATAGCCCTTTAGAAAACAAGACTTTTTTTTTATAATAGCTTTATTAAATTTTAAAAAATAAAATAACAGATCTTGATGCTGGTCACAATTTTCTCCCTCCCTCCCTCCCTCCCTACATTTGTGTAGCCATCCATCTTAAAACCAAATACTGGACTGCTTACAACCAACCATAAAAGCAACATGTACAGCTAAAAAAAAAAGCAAGAAAACCAAAACAAGAAAAACAGAAAAACCTGGTGCCGCAGCCACACGTTCCTGATACAGCCCCTTGTGTTCTCATCCTGCTCTGAGCTCACTATTCCAGCACCTGGGGGAAGGGTCAGGTCTTGAGTGCCCTCTGGAAGGTTAAAAGGGTGGGGGCCTGTTGGACCTCCAAGGGGAGAATATTCCATAGGGCAGGGGCTGCAATGGAAAAGGCATGCTTCCAAGGACCCACAAGGTGACAATGTTTAAGGAAAGGAACCTGGAATGTGCCTATCCTATCTGCTGTGGTGGGATGGGCAGATACCCTCAGGGAGAGGCAGTCCTGCAAATAACCTGGTCCCGTGCCATGTAGGGCTTTAAAGGTGCTAATTAGCACCTTGAATTGCACCCAGAAGGAAACTGGGAGCCAGTGCAGCTAACACAGCAGGGATGTAACACAGGCAAATCTAGGAGTGCCCACAACTGCACACACATTTGCAGTTTGGATCAGTTGTAACTGAGTAGTCTTCAAGGGCAGCGCCATGTAGAGTGCATTGCAGAAATCCAAATGGGAAGTGACCAAGGCATGAATGACTTACAAGGCCTCCTGGTCCAGGAAGGGGTGCAACTGGCACACAACACAAATCTGTGCAAAGGCCCTCCTATCCATGGCTACCACCTGCTCATTGAGTATGCAGTATGTAGAAAGAATTCAGGAAAGAAATTTATTTTGATAACTCACATCTTTCCTCTTTTAGTCTTCCTCTCCAGATTGTTAGGACCCTGGTCTGTTTTTGTATAGCACAGCCATGTGCTGATATTGAACTAATTATAAGGACTGTTTGTGGGTTGTGTCATTTGAACTTATAGGTGGATGAACTTAAGGAAGCGAGCATTTTCTGGATGAGTCACTCCAACATTCATTTTAATGTATTTACATTTTGAAAGTTATATATGGCAGCAGCTATTCTTGTTAGTCACTGCTGAACAGAGCAAGACAGTATTAGAAAATGTGAAGCTCTTTGTATCTCCCCAGATATTTCAGCTTTAAGAATGAAGGCAAATTATTAGTGGCTATGAACTGAAAAAAAAATCAGCTTTGAAGCATGGTTAAAACAGCAACACATATTTTAGAGGACAGTATCAGGGCTGGCTCCTTGTGGAGAGCAGAACTATGGAGGATGGGTGAAAGTTTGTTTGTTTATTTGTTTATATATCAAATTTGTCACTGCCCATCTTGTTGAATGACTCTGAGCAGTTTACAAAAATTCTTTATGATTGCAATCTGGCAGACCCTAAGGGTCATCCCAAGAACCATAGGAGCCTTCAGTTCTCCTATTCAAAAGCAGTGAGAGCTGCTCCTAAGTGCAAGCTCCTAATTTCAGGGAGAAAAATCAGATGAGAAATCCCCCTCCAGCTCTTATGGAAGTTTCTGAGGCCATTTCATTCTGATGTTGCACTTTAGAGGCTGGAGGAAAGAAAAGAGGCATTCTCATAGCTGGACAGGAGTCACAGATCAACAAAATCCAAAGTAATCCTGGTCCCCGGATGTGTCCTTGAATCAATGTTTAATCTGTGCTAGTCCTGGATCCACTATAATTCTTTGGTAAATTGATCCTCTAGTATTCCCCAAACCTTTCTCCCTTTGTGAAGAAGATTATGTTGTTCTACTTAATTCTCAGGGCGTTTTATTTACATTTTATTTTTGGTGGTACTTTGAGGTTACTTCATTTTGGCAAGGTGGTGCAATGTTTGGTTGATCAGAGCAGCACAGAAGCCTAAGTACATAGTATTGATACTTTTAAGTAGGGGGTTACCTTCTATGGCTGCCCCTATTTTCTGATCTGAAAATACCTCCTCATTATGGCTTCCCTTGGGCTTTAAGTAAGGGATGAAGGTCAGGCAGGATGCAGACTTATGGAGAGTCAATTGTATAATGACAGCAGGATCACTCATATACACGCCTTTGGCTGTTTCACAGCTAAGTGCAAGAACCCTACAACTTGAGAATTGCACCAAAATGTTAGTCTTGTGTGTTTAAAAAAAACAAAACCCTCTTCCATCAAATTGAATAAGCATAGTAGAAAAAAAATCAGTAGATATTTCTGACTAAGATGAATCATTTCTATTATTTTAATGTTTAATGGGAGAGAATAAGAAGAAGAAGAAGAAGAAGAAGGCAGGCAGGCAGGCAGGCAGGCAGGCAAGCAGGCAGGCAGGCAGGCAGGCAGGCTGGTTCTGCTCCTACTTTATTACCAGTCTGCCAGCAGGATCCCAGGGAAGTTTGGATAATCGGAGGCTCTGATGTCAGAATATTTCTGAAACAATAAGCAAGATTATCCAGACCCAATTCTTTTATCAAGTTTCTATTGATAAGACCAGCAATAGAAGTAATCTGTTTTCAAAATGGGAAGAGAAATAAACCAGCATCATCCCTGGCACAATTTGGCTTCTGTAGATAAGGAGCATATCTGAAGCTAATGTTTACAGCAGGATTACTATGACCTCCTTAGACAGTCCACTGTGCTTGTGAACAATGTGACAGCCAGGAGCTGATCTGATTCATGTTGGTCTCCTGCAGCAGTGCCAGAGAAACTCTTCTCTTCTACTGAGGCAAAGCTTGTGCTGCTTACAAACAACAGGGTTTTCCCCCTGCCTTTGATCTACTCAGCCTCTACATCTACTCAGTCTCTACAATCCTGAATCAAGTATTACAAAGTAATTAAATGGCAGTCTCCAGTTTTCAGTTTTAATGGGCAACCTGAACTTGCAAAGACTGTCATGAATTGTTTTGTCTATAGGGGCATTGTTGTCAACCCTAGGTCCAAAATGGTCAAGCATGGGAGAGATGAAGAACAGGGAGCTTGAAAGAACTGTTGGATTCACAAGAAAGGTAGAAAGGAGGCAGAAATAACCATGGGTCCTGGCTTTGGGTCTGAAGGCCCAAAAACTGCCTAGTCAGAAAGCAAAGTATTGGCTAGAGGCTAAGGCTAGATTTAGTGAAAGTTACAGCCAGAGGAAAGGTCTAAGCATACTATCTAGCACCATAGTGAGAACCAGAACTCAGCAAAATTTTAGTTCAAGAGCCTGTTAATCTCTGCCTGTGTTTCATAAGCTAGTGTTTTCCAGACCCCAGCTCCTAAATCATAAGATTATGGGACTTGAAATCCTATTTAGAGGGCATCAAGCTGAGGACAGCTGATCTTTACTAACCAAAATTGACCTTTCCTCTTCTGAACTGAAATGCCTTACAAGAAATAAAGTCAGTTGAACTCTGTTTTTCATACTTTTTAGAAATAGACCTAACAAGCTCAAACTGATTTACCTTATACTGCAGCAGAGACACTGCCCAAGTTCAGTATGACATCGGTCAGAAATATCATATTAGAGGGAGTTCTTTGGTTCTCAGAACATTACTTTGAGATGTCCACAGTGGAAGACATGAGGCTATAGAGAGACATTCCAAAAAAGTCTCTTACAATAGAGGCAGAAACCCAGAGCCTCAAGGAGGCTTTGTTGCCACTCTAAGGAGGTTCTCAATTTCAATACATTAATTGATGTCCAAAGCAGTCGATAAATTGATGTCAGCCCCAAGATGTAGGTCAGACCAAGAAATCAATGTCACATTAAAACTAAAACTATTTTTATTAAGATTGTTGGCTATAGTAACTGTCAGGGGAAAAACCATGTTAAACACGGGAGGCAGACACACCATAAAACAAGTCACTTCAAAGTTCTAAAAACTTTATTAAATGTTAGTTCAGCAAGCAAGTAAAATTCAACCAATAGCATACAAGGTACCTACTTAGATTCACATTGCAATGCAGTGACCATTCCAGCCGTCAGGTAGACAGCTTGATTAAAATGGTACCGACCACCTCAGATGCAATCCTTTTTATCCCTTTAAACCACAAACCACAATCATGACGATCAGATCATTTCCAGAACAATGTTTCGACATGTGTCAATGCCCTCTCCCTGGCACTTCTGTTCTTCGTCAACAAATTTGCAATTTCCTTCACTTTGCAAGTTCCTCTTATTTCCTGTTATTGGCATACAGGTCACATTTCAGCTAACATGGCTTTATTAAATGCAATCAAAACTAACATTAAAACATACAAAAAGCTACTAAAATTTTCCCCTCACATAACTTAATATTGAAAGTCTGATTATGCTTTACTTCCTTCCTTTCTTATACTCATGTGAGCTGGGGGGGGTGCCTGTCTGAGATGTTTATGCACATCTTCTTCACTGTTTGGGCTTAAGCAATGTTTCCCTCTCATTGCTCTAGTAACAGATCTTCCCTCTGTCAAGGCCATCCTCTTTTCTCTGTACAGCTTATGATGCTAGAGCTTTTAAAAACAAATTGAATTATTTTTCACATGTATGTGTCACCAGCTGTACTTTCAGGACAGTAACTAACATTGACCACATCATACCAAATCCATGCAGGAATAATTTGTGTACATTTTGGGAGAGGAATAGATAAAGGGAAACCATGTGAACTAAAAATATTACCATTTTCCCCAAATACTGGATCACATAAATCTAATTGCCCATCCTCTACCAAGAAAAGATCACATAATAGAATAAAATCACATAAAAAAAAAAATCAACCTGATGACTAGGCTGACTTCATTATACAGAACCAAAAAGGTTGCTGACTGCTGGAGGAGACCAGATGGTTTCGATATCTGATACAAGTAGAGTTAAAATCTTGACTTTTGTTTCAGACAATGTAGAAAGAAAGAAGAAGTTCCAAAATCAAGAAAAAAGGAGTGGCATAATGGCTGGATACAGAGACCGCACATAATAAGTACCCCTGCCCAAAATGAGGATAAAGGCAGAATGATACTTTTAAAATGAGATATAGTAGAAGTCCTCAAACATTTTAGACAGTCAGAATGTTTCAGATTTTGAGATGTTGTAGGCACTCTTTCAAAATTATTGCCAGGGGGATATCATCAGTTAAAAAGCACCAATGCACTATAATGTTAACTCCCACCCTTCTAGTTTCCCTATGGCAGAATTTCCCTTACTGTCCCTACATGTGCTTCTCCTTTTTTCTGGGCAGGTGGGCAGTCTTCCAAACAAAGCCGAGGACTGCAAGTGCCTATTATTATTATTATTATTATTATTATTATTATTATTATTATTTTAAATCTTCAGAGAAACCTTATGAGGTCCATTTGGGATCCAGAGGAAATCTTGGAATGTGAACTTCCTGTTTTTGCTTTTTCTTTTATTAAAATAGACATCACTTACATTTTTTAATGTAAAAAGTCATGTGGCGTACTAGAGGAGATGTCCGGGAACACACTGTTGTAGACCCCAAGGATACAGCTCTGAGCTAAAGAAGAAAAAGAAAGAAAACAGTGAACAATGATCTCGGACACAGAAATACTAGGAAACTTGACTAAAAATGGAATCGGTTGTGCTTGGTGCTCTTCCTTATGATTTTCAGTGAAAAGTCTTTTGAGAAAAATATTGAGGTGAATAAACATTAGAAGAGAAGTGAGCCACGCCTGATTTTTGAATGACTTGCCAGGGCTGTATCCCAAAAGATAGAGCCAAGAAAAAGAAGTGGGCAGGACAAAAATGAATTCTGTTTTATTCTAATACAGAATTAAGATTTAAGATTTAACTTAATTCTAAACCAGTGTTTTTCAACCTTGGCAACTTTTTTTTTTTAAAGAATTTTATTAAAGACTATAATAGCAGTAGTAAAAACTAACACAAACTAAAAGAAAAAAAAGTAGTGTGAGGGAAGCCCTTTTGCAATCAGTTGCCATGGCCTTCAGATGGTGGCCTGTAACTTTGAAGGCTGCCACTGCAAAAGCAGTGAAACATTCAGAGATCTGGGCCACATTGAAAACAAACACTTCATTCTGTCCTTATCACAATCTAGATTAGAGGCGTCTAGTGCTTTAAGGGGTTCCCCCCCCCCCCCGTGTCAGTGAATATAATAGAGAATAAAGCCCAATGGATCTCCCATCAATCACTTCTATTGGGTAGTTTGAAATATTAGGACTATAAATGTTGGAAACATTCATACGAAATAGTATTAACCAAATAACCTTTTGTCTGGTGTTTGTTTTTTAGCCTACTACAGTGTGGAGTGGCAATTGTTTTTTAAAGAATTGGTTCTGTGTAATTTCTAAAGTCTGGATGAAATGATTATTGTAGCCCAGATTTAAATCCTATATATCATCTAAGGTATAATAGTGCTGCAGTAGAGTTTTAAAATTCGGACAACAAACTGTACCCGTTTCCTAATAAAATGTTAAAATAAGCCCCATTATCTTTGCTGGTAGCATTTTAACATAATCTACATGAACATGCAAGCACTGTTTCACTAAAACAAGAGTCCAAGTATTTAAAGCGTGGAAGATTGTGTGACAAATTACTTCTAACTTTTCAGCTCTTTTCCAAAATAACTTTCATTTTAGTGCGGTTGATAGGAGGTTTTATTTTCTTTGCCATACTGGGAAATTTGGATAACATTCTGTTCAGTCCAACTCATAGTAATGAGAGAAGGATAAATTTCATCTACATAAAAAGTAGAAGTTTTTCTAGGCCTAGTGGAAGGAGGAAAAGGAGAACAAATGATAAATAAATAATACAATTAACATGAAAATTAAAAAATAAGGGTGCCAGAAAGGATCCCTGTTAAACATAGCTACCATATTTTACTGGAAAAAATAAAGGACAAACCTGAAAAAGATGTAAATCTGAAAGAGGTTTATAAGGATAAAAAAGTTTAACTGTTTATGTTATAACTTTGCCTTACAAAGGAAAATTCAAGAGCAAAACCAAGAAAAGAAATAATTAAATTAAATAAATCTAAAGGACAGCTTTCTGAAATAAAGAGCTGTCCTTTATAATAAAGGACGTAAGAATTTTGTTGGCAAAAGAACAACACTGCTGCTTCTTTCCTAGAAAGACGTC
Source organism: Liasis olivaceus (assembly GCA_030867105.1). Classification (NCBI taxonomy): domain Eukaryota; kingdom Metazoa; phylum Chordata; class Lepidosauria; order Squamata; family Pythonidae; genus Liasis; species Liasis olivaceus. The sequence goes on along the minus strand of CM061350.1, from coordinate 121,973,162 downwards.
TTCCTCTTAAATGTTGAGAATTTCTCCCTCCCTCCCTCCCTCCCCTTTCCTCTTTTCTCCATAAAACTCCATTCTTCTGAGAGGAAAATCTGAGAAAATTTCAGTTCAGCATTAAAATGGATAGCTACTTGTTTTGTGCTGTTTATCTGCTATATCAACAGATAGTCTAATTTTGCAATTTACTGACAAAACTCTAATAGTGTCAAGCAGCCTAAATCAAAAAGTCAGAGTTGTTTGGTGAATTACGATAAGAATGATGCTGTGCAGTGGATATTAAGGCTAACAATCTGTCGAATCGCAAATGTGTATACTGCAGAGTTAGCAAGAAAAACCATAAAGCTGTTGTACAAATAGACATTGTGACAATTTATCAAAACTTTGCTAATAAATGCAGCCTTGCCTCATATGGCACTCCAAACATTTTCATACACAAAATGGTTGCCCTTTCTTCCCAGATTCCTTATTTACCAATATAGTGCATAACTGGACTGCCTATACTCTATCCTGTGTGAAAAAGGCCTTTTTTTCCACTTGGAATTGCTGCTTTGAACAAAATGCACATGGTCTAATCTGTCTTCATGTCACCTCTCTCCCACAGAGGCAGTTTGTAATAAAAAGTGAAAAGGAAAAGGCGGGTTTCAAGGTCCATCACTGATTAAAAAAAAAAAATAAAAATCACCCACTTTAAAAAATAATCCAACCAAGTTTTCGACTGATTCAGCAGAAATGAGTGTCCTGAACATACTGTGCTCTGAGCAAAGCAGATGAACAACGTAAGTACTATTATACCAAGCTGAGAAATGTACAGGATCACTTGGTGGCTTGGGCACTGTATGCATCTCCCTGCAAAGCGTAGGTTTGCCACTTACACTTCACCAAAAGAGAAGATGAAAAAGGATACAAGGCTGCGTGAATTGGCATGTGCTACCCAAAGATGCAATTTTGTAGGGTTTACTCTGACTTAAACAGAAGTATAAAACCTCAGTGGTGAGCAAACATCTCTTCCCTCCCGTGCAAACCTCAGTCAAATATTCAGCATTTTTAAATACTATGATACTTGGATTTCTTTTTGAAATGAAGATAAGGCACTTTAGAGTCTAATTGTAGAGGTGGTACAAGTTTTAGACCTCTTGTTTCCTGCCTGCTTCTGTACAAGCAAAGCCATAAAGGGTTCAGTGGCTGTGATTGAGTACGAGAAGACTGTGAGATCCCAGAAAGATTTCTATGAAGTGATGGAAAATGGTGTTCACACATCTTCCCAGAAATAATGAATCCAGTTTCCTTAGTTACAGCTAGTTTGGTCTCAGACATTTTTCTTCATTTTTCTTATAATTGGTTAAGCTTAGGTATCAGTTTTCAGGCAGAGGGCTTTAGACCTCTATGTAGGTGTCAGGAATAGAAAGTTAATATGTACCCATAGATGGCTACGTTCTGAGAAAGAACATAAATCTGTGCAGCTATTATGGGGACCAATTCTTCACTCACTGGAAGTTTCAGGGATTTTTTTTTTTTTTAGAAAAAACTTATTCTATTTTTGTCACCATGATAAAGTGATAGCTGCAACCCATTTATATTCATCTTTATTGTAACTATATAAGTTGATTAAACTACTTGTTGCATTAATATCTGCCTTTGTGTCTATGAATAAGGGGAAATACTCTAGTGTCTGAAGGTCAAAAATGATCTACCTTAAAGGCAGAATATTTTTAGACTCCCAATTCTACTAATTGCCATCTAGCCTGGCCACTGAGTATGGTGATAGTGTTGAAGTCCAATGTCTTTCTTAATAAGCATATGGATCACTGTTAAACCAGTTGAACTTAATATAGTGGTGCTACATGTGTGTTCAAGAGTACAAGATGACAATTTATACACTAGGTGGTAATGGTAAAATACTCTGTTAGGTGCACATGTAATACTCAGCCAAGTGAAGGTCAGAAACTTAGCTGAATTCAGCTTCATATTGGAATTTAGAGAAGCAAGGGACACCTGTTGGGGAAAACAAGTTTTTGAAGTAGTCATACCAAGGGATTATCTGCAAAATTTAGTACAGTAAGTTTTTCACCCTCTTTGATGGAAAGCAGAATGATTCCATCTTGTTTTTCACACTGTTGGTGCTAAAAAAATAGTGAAGAGCAGTGACACTTGCCAGCAGGAATAAACCCAAGGTTTATTGGATAGTCCTGTAGGCAACAGATAGGTCCCACCCATTATCTTTTCAGTTATGCACATTTTATTGAATAAGGCAAGAATTCTTCCTATGTCAGCTTCGTTGCTAGTATGCTATCTCTTCAAGCCCAGATAATATGAACAATCCCCAGGCTATTTCCTGAATCCCAAGGGGCAAATTATTCAAGTTAAAGTACTTATATGTTTATTCAAAGCTGATGAGATTGGGCCATTTCTTTTTAATTGCACTGACTGAAAATTCAATTTCTATCTAACAAGCAGTGCCAAAAAGAGCTAGACTTTGATAAATGCAAAGCAATTTACAGTTTTAAGTCTAATGCCAATTTCTGAATGTGATTCGATATTATATTCACCCAACATGTCAGTGATTGGATGGGAGTAGCGATAATGTTCTAATTAATTTTCTACTTTTTCCTTATATCAGATGAAACACTGTCTGCTTCGAGTCAGGGTGTGTAGAAGATAAGAAGCAGTCCAGAGATAGCTTACTCTTGATGGCTTAGTGCTGGCTAGGGTCTTCTATTTCTCTGCTACTTAGAAGGGTCTAGATAACACTTTTAGTCCACCTAATTCAGTATAGCAGAGTTTGGTCCTGGGAAACTCTGAAGAACTGTGGGGTCCTTGGTGCTCTCTGAGCTTGGTTGTTTGCTTGCAGATGTTTCATTATCCAGCTAGGTAACATCATCAGTGCGAGTGAGTGTGGGGTTTGCTCCCTGTTTATATACAATAGCTCAAGCTACTGTTAATAAACAGGGAGCAAATCCTATACTCACTCGCACTGATGATGTTATCTAGTTGGCTAATGAAATGTCTGCAAGCAAACAACCAAGCTCAGGGAACACCAAGGACTCCATAATTCAACCCTGAGCTACAGATATTCTCTTCTATTGGAGCTCTGAAGGACATTCAGAGGGATCCTTTTTCCCTGTGTAGCAGCTTGTTCTTTTGTGGGAGGGCACTTGGGGTTTTTATAAATAAAGTAATGCTCAGCCTGTTCAAGATTTAACATGCCCATTTTGCTTCTTATTCCTGGGGGAGGGGAAAAAAAAGACAAATCATGTCCCATTGTTGCTAAATGTTGGTGAGGCAGTCTGAGATTCTAGGAGCTTCAGAAAGGGGCTGGGGGCCTCACCAACATTCAGAGGGTGTATGGTCTGAAGGTTGTCCACCCCTGTTTTGCAGCTTGTACCAGCTTTCTCCAACTTGATACTCAGAAGACATGTTTGAGATTACAACTTCCCTGAATTCCAGCAAATCTGGAGGAAAGCTGATGTACACAACTGCCTAGTTCTTTTAGCTGGGGAGCTATCAGTTCCATCTACAACTGCCAGGGTATGAATCTCAGACCACTGACTTACAAACATATGCTCTAACATTCAATTATGGCTTTTTTCTGAGAGAATGGTATTTGGTGCTGTTAGATGATGATATGGAGCAGTTGGTTGAAAAAATATATGAATACGCAGCTCCTGTTATTATCTCTCTTTCCTATTTAGATGTCAGGAGGAGCTGCTCACAGGAAATTGAAGGTGCTGATTTTTATTATGTAGCATATACCACTGTGTCAGTTTGGGCCATGCAAGAGTAAGGTATCCCTACAAATGTGATATCTGGAAAAAAAGAGATACATTTTTTGGGGGGAGGGGGACAATATATATTTTTTACATACCTTTTTGGTTTTTGGATTTTTTTCCCCCTGAAAAACTGGAAACATTGAAAAAACAGAAAGCTATGAAAATGTTCCTTTTTTAAATAATACATAAAGTTATTTTGATGTGAAAGAAACTGCTGAATATTGGAAAATATTCACACCAAGTAATAAACATGTGGAACGGTATAGAAACCTGTCACGGTACAGGTAAACTTTTAGTTTAAAGAAGTTTGTGAAAAGGATCAGAAGAAGGAGAAATATGGAAAGTGACAGTATTTCAGACTCAGAAAATGAGATTGATTGAACAAAGTCATAGGTGGCAAAATGTGTATTCTGACCCCCTTCATCCTTTTCCTCAGGTTTTTGTGAAAACTAGTGTTGTCTCTAATTGCTAGAGTAGAGGCCAAAATCCAGAACTCTCTTTGTTTTACTACAGTGTTAATGATCTCTGATTCTTTTCATAGTTGACATATGTACACATTCCCAGCAACTTTGGGAATGATCGTAACCATTTGTTAGTGGTTTTGGGGCTACAATTCCCACCAGCACCAGCTTGTTTAGCCAATGCAATGAACAATGTAACTTACCTTATGGTGAATGGTCCACTGCCTTTGCTCTTTAATATTTTTTGCGCCAGCATTTTTATACTTTGCTCCTTTCCATGACACCAGCAGCTGTGTGCAAATCCCCTTAAGTCATGGGTTTTATTCGTTTTAAAAGAATAAAAGAACGATAGTCTCAACGGTGGTTCACTTGCTCTTTATAAATAAATGTGTGTATTTTCCTGTTGTTACTCTTTGCTTCTTGATCATCTAAGCAGCTTTGGGATATTTCAAAGTGTTAATTCCTTTAGTCATTTAATTAAGTGTTAAACTGCCAATAGGCTGAGATTACACACACAACTTCAATTCAGTTCACAGAGACCTTGTCCTCCCCTCCTGTTTTCTCCTACTTGCTATTTTCTCATATTTTACTCCAACTTTATTGAAGGCCTTCTACACAAGATTTGCAGAGGCAACAATACCGGAGGTAGAAGCTGCAAAACAAAGCAAACGAACAAACAAAAAGCTTATGCCAATGTATCTGAAACTCCTGCCAGGGCTTCTACTGGTCTCCTAGACATGTCTAAAACCATTTTATTTTTAGATTATTTTATTTAAAAATAAGTTAGCTAATGGGTAGCTGGCCTGCTGCAGAGTAAAGTACCATTTTCTTGCATCATTTTTATTTCCAAGATGCTTAAGGAGCATCCTGGGGTAGGAAGGGATATATGGGGACAGTTCGCTTTCTCATAAATGTTAAATGGATGCTTTGGGGCTGACCACAGATAACAGATAACTTGGCAGCCATATTTTCAATAGGCAAGTCTTGTCGGTTTTGTAGGAGCACCCTGCTAGTCTCGTAAAATGCCAAATTCACCAACCCCCCCCCCCCCCAAGTTGCTTACTTTTCTGCTAGTCCGTGCATTGGAAGTTCAGTGCGATCTATCCCCTAAGAGCATATATTTGCAGATGAGGAAGTGCTCCAAGAACTCAACTGTTCAGTTGCTGCTGAATAAGCAGTCCACACACAAAATCAGAGTGATGCCCCCGAGGGAAATGGAGAAAAGGGTCATCCTGCATCTGGACAAGTCTGTCCCTAAGTCATATGAGAGCTTTCTCTCCTGGAATGTTCTATGACATCATATCAAGTTATCAAAAAACTAAGGAAGCTTCCAATTCTATTGTTTTCCCTAATGTCCTCCTTGGATTCTTCATCTTCAACTTTTCCTTTTGGGGTTTTGCTTTCCCCACATCATGAGCAATTAGATTCCTCCACTCCCAGATACAAGATTTTTTTTTTTCTGAGTGGCTGAAGACTGTTAGATCAATGTTAACTTGTGTGGCTGCCAACTCTTAGATCCTGACATACTTAATTTTGTTATAACAATTTGAACTCTGGGGACGAAAAAAGGAAAGGAAAGGAAAGGAAAGGAAAGGAAAGGAAAGGAAAGGAAAGGAAAGGAAAGGAAAGGAAAGGAAAGGAAAGGAAAGGAAAGGAGGAACAACTTACTTGAAATTCAAATACTTAGGCAACAGGCAATTAAGGTTGTGTTTTTTTTTTTGGTGGTATCTATGCTCCTAGGCCAATCTTGGATTTTAATGGGCATCACTTAAGATCTCAATTAACGGAATATCAGCTTTAAATATCTTAAGAACTGCCACTTTAAATCTCCCTTTAAAGACTGCACAAATGTCAATACAGAGGAAGCATATCATTCTTTTCAGCTAAATGCCATTAGAAAGAAAAATAAATAATTTCACGTCCTTAATTTGGGATAATGGCTGCCCTTCAGCTGAAAAACAGAGCTTTATTTTCAATTCCATATTATCGATATTAAAAGTCCTTAAATCGGTAGGTTTTCTAACAGAAGAGAACAGTGATAATGTAATTTTAAAGCCATCATGATTACTAATGTGTTGAAATGTTTTTTCCATTTATTTAATTATGAGGTGGCTGAGGGATGCAAAAAAGTCCTGTCTTTCACTGGACGATCGCCTCTCCAGCAGCTTGCAACCTCGGTGGCTTCCTGTGCTTTCCATAAGGAAACTAGAATATCAACATCTGTATCATACCACCATCACCACCACACTACATTAAAGAAAATTCCAAATCAATTGAAAGAAATTCTAAACCACATGGGCCTGGAGACAAAAACAGAACCCCCTTTTTACAGGGGAAAAAAACTTTGGATACTGGGGAGCACACTAAATATATAGATATTTGCTGGTTCGTCATCCCAGAGGACAACATTGCCTTTTTCTGCATTTCCATTCTTATGTTTTGAGTTCTTCTAGGGAAGAACTCCAAATCTCTGCCTTGACAGAAATGCAAACAGAGCAAAGGACTTGGTTGCACCCCCTGCCCCCCAACTTGCAGTATGTCTTCCTTAAGGAGATGCACCAAGCTATATTTTTATTTTTCCAAGTATTAGTTTTATCTTGCAGCTGCTGTTTCATATTACTGTTAGCCTTATGATTCTCTTGTGTGTTTTCAAGTTTTATGCTGCAAATATTTATCATACTTGCTTTCTCTTGATGTGGAATCCACTAGCTGTATGGCAGGCTTACAAATATTTTAAATGCAGGAAATAAATAAAGTGTAGTTTGATTTTTATGCCACTCCTCTGCTTGGCAAAGGAGTCTCCAAGATAGCTTGTTAGAAACAACAGTTGATTTAAATGATTCAACTCACATTTGTTGGTTTATGGCTTAGTTTTATATTGAAACCATCCTTTATTTATTGCTGGATATCTGGAGGCTGTCAGGCTGGGGAAGGATGATATAAAGGAATCAAAGCAATGTGCAATGCTTCTTCATTGTGGATTTATATTTGATGCATGTAAAAAAATAAGGCAGCATTATTTTAAGACCTGAAGGTTTATGATAGCATTTTATGTTTATTTATATGCATGTACTTTTTAAAGAAAGATTTTGTCTGTCTGTGTGATTGCATCTGCAGACTTCTCCACTTTCTTTAGGATTCTAGGGCTAATCTTTGCCAGGTGACTCCAAGGAAGGCAGTGCAAGAACCTGGATCCTTTGTTTCAGACATGCTGGGGACTTCTTTTACACTGGGCCCTTCGCTATCTCTGCCAAGCCTGTATATGTGGAAGCATGTTCCCCAGTCCTCATTCACTTGCTCCTGGATAAAATAGTGGGGGTTTTTTGTGTTTGTATGTGTGTGTGTTATATGCACACGTGCTTAATAATCATGCAGACGAACTGGATGCTGACAAATCATACCCTTAAGCACCCTTGGTGGTCCATGGATAGATTTCAGGGGATCCAGGAACTTGGGTGGGCAAAAAAAACAACAACAAACCACAATAACAACTTCTTTTCACTAACTTCACTAACTTCACACTGAAATTTAGCTTTTCATTAAATAATGAATACAGGCAACAAAGTAATTTATGGCCTGTAGACTCCAAAACAATAAATCTCACTATTTAAAATTATTGTATGTATGAATAAAGAAGCACCCATATTACTAATTACATATTTGTTATTTTTAATATTTTGATAATTGCATTTTTGCATAATTGATTTTCTTTGCAATATAGTCCCTATTTAGATATTTTATTATATGCAATAAAATACTTTTTTTTTCTGAGAAGGGTCCATAGGTTTCACCAGACTCTCAAAGAGGTCAATGACATAAAAATATCAGGAATCCCTGGTCTAGAAGGATGAGTAAAATAACCCAGAACCCTGTTTAAGCAAATCAGCATTTTGCTTGGGTCCTTCAAGCTTCTTTTTGGTGAAAGCATGACTTCCCCTGTAAGTATTCGTAAGTTAATTAAGAAGTTATTTTTTTAGAAATATTTGCTGCACCTGCCTCGATGCATTCTTTTCTTCTGCATGAAAACTTCATTGCTTTCTCAAGCACACATAAGCAAAGCGCCCAGTGTCTATTTGTCAGCATCCAGTTCCTCTAGGTGATTGTTAAGCACTATGGAAGTTCACTTCAACAGCTTGAATATTTTCAGGTTTGCCCTTTGTGTTTCAAAGTATAGATGTGCTGCACAGTAAAGTGGGAGACCCTAACAAAGCTAGCTGAGACACTATTCTTCTGGCAGCCGCTGCCAGTGTTCTGCTTCAGAATGCCAGATCCATTCCAAGGAAGAATTCAGCTCCTTAGGAAACAACCCACCAAGTTGATTCAAGGCCAACCCCCTTACCTGAAATAGCCTAGGGCAGTGTTGTCCAAACTTGGCCACTTTAAGATGAGTGGACTTCAACTCCCAGAATTCCCTAGCCAGCATATGCTGGCTGGGGAATTCTGGGAGTTGAAGTCCACTCATTTTAAAGTGGCCAAGTTTGGACAACACTGCCCTAGGGAAAATGTAACCTCTCCTTATTTAATACGTGATCAGGAACCAGTTGTTTGGTTTTGTTTTCACATTGGATTAATCTCTTACAAGGCTAGATAAGGCTATAGCGCAGCCCTCCTCAATTTGCAGTCCTCCAGAACCTACTTAATTTCCAACTGAAACCGCGTGCCCATCCGTAGGATAGCCTGCCTGGAATTTGTATTGCAGTTCCACAAACAATTTCTGCTCCCATATATTATCTTCTAGTGCCAATTAAGCAATTGTGTAATAAAATATCCACTAGGCAGTGCTGGGCTTATTTTTTATTGTTCTATTAAGCTTGTTTGTCTTGGTAACACTACATTTGGACTGAATGTTTTCCATAAATCTTCCATAGCAATCAAACAATCTTTAGTTGACCCCCCCTTCCCCTCTGAATAACTCACTGATTATAAGGCTGGGTCAAGTTCTATTCCTGGAGAGTACGTAGCCGTGGCCATGTCAGGTTTTGAACACAATAAGGCATGCTGGCTGGGGAATTCTGGGAATTGAAGTTCACACATCTTAAAACTGATAAGGTTGAGAAACCCTGGCATAACCAATGCAAAGGTGAGCCTGTGCAATATAGACTTTATGTAAATATGCAGAAGTAGTCAATCTGCATTCTCAGGATCATAAATGGCCCTGAAATCCCTTCTGAATACTGTTAAAGTGGAAGAGTGAAAAACCTCTCTTCTTCCCCAGTGGAAAGACTGACGGCCTGCTCTCTTCCTTGTGGGAAACTAGGAAAGAAGGCGGTATCCAGCACAGTGGGGGCAGGAGAGATGATCCACGTGAAATAAACTTAGTAAACAAATTGCTAATGGAAAGAGCAAAGGTTGGGAGAGAAAAAGCTGCAGAGGTGGCTAATAAGTGCTCCTCTCTCTCTACATTTCTCAACCAACCCTATCTGCAATCCCACTCTAACAGGTCAGCTGATCACCTATTGTAATGAGCGGGAAAGTATAACAGATTTTGCACATTTTAAAGCTATTATTTATGTTAGAATAAGAGAGAAGATGTTACTTTTATACAATTATAGCTAATGACAGCTTCAGGTTATGAGATGGCCTGGGGATGAGGTGACTTTCAAGGCACTGCCATGGGATCAAGGGGAGAAACTGAGTATGGGCCAGGCACGACAACACTGCGGCTAAGTGTAAATTACATACAGAGATGTAAACATGTTTCTGTTCAGCTGATGCGCCGACTTCCCTACTTTGATTGCTTTTGTGGCCATTTGAATTTTACGTTTTGCCAAAAATCCAGTTTTTCCGTGGAGCATCTTGAAGGCAGCATTAGTGGCAACAGTGGCCCACGGAGAGAAGCAGTGGCTTTTGGGGTGGGGCTGGTGTTGGGTGAATGGCCACTTCCTCCTGAGGACCCCCCTTGCTTTAGTCCAGGTCTGGGTTAAAGCAGAGCAGCGTGCTCCTCAAGGCCAGAGCTTGGGATCTTACAGCTATTGCAGGAGGAGGAGGAGGAGGAGGAGAGACTCGCGCACATTCCAACTGACGCACGGGGGAGTTACCGCTTCCGCTGTGTGGTTTTTTTTTTTAAAGACTGAAAGCAAAATCCCTTACTAGGGGAGAGAAAGAGAGAAATCTCAACCACCCTCCCACCTCTCTTCCCGTCCCTTCAGCTCCCATGCAGCTTCAGAAACGGCATTTGCGCTGCCTCCGCGGCCGCGTTTCAAACCAAGGGATTAAGCGCGGAATTGCGGATCCCGGGCGGGGAGAGCTGAGAGGCGCGGAGGCTTGGCTACAAGGTGGGAAGGGCTGAATCCGCCCGGGCACGAGGAACTTTGCAGAAGCCGGCGGCGAAGCCGCGCTCAGCGGTCTCAGCACCTCAGAAGCCGCTGAGCTTGGGAATAATCGGCCCGGTTGCCCTTGAAGAGTTGCTGGGTCCCCAGTCTCAGGAACGGCCAGGATTTTGTCTGTCTTTCATGATTTCTTGATATTGCCCGAATGGCATCCGCAGGAAGGCGATTTCGCACCATGGAATCCGAGGCACCCGCTATGTCCTCGGCGGGACCACGCTAAGGCGGCGGAATTAAAGCCAGCCCCCGCTTTCCCTCAAGTCCGCGTTGGAAGGATCGCGCGGAGCCGCTCAGCGGGCCCGCGCCTTGGATTGGCTTTCCCGCGGAGACGCCTTCTCGCGCTCGCGCGCCTGGATCCCGGCGTCTAAAATCCGGCGGAGTTTCGGAGACCGAGCCTCTCAGTTCGCCAAGCGGCGCGGGGGCTGCCAGCGCTGGGCACGTGCTTGCTTTCATTCCGAGGGCAGCTGCCCGGGACCGCGCCTGCCTGCCGCCTTCCCCCTCCACGTGCTGCCAGACCCAGCGACTGGGCAGTCCTCTCCCCGTCTCGTGGACTTGGTTGTACGCCCGGTACTTCTCCTCCTCCTCCTCCTCCTCCTGCTTTTCCTCTAGCTGCCGCCGCCGCCGCCGCTGCCTGGGACTAGCCGCCGCCCCCTTCCCCGGTGAATGCCGCCGGGAAGCGGGCGGAGCGCGCAGCCGGGGAGGGGGGCTGCCGCGGCCGCCGGAGTACATGCCAGTGCCCTCTCCTCCTCTTCCTACCAGAATGCTTTACTTCCAGATGGTGATCATGGCAGGGACTGTGATGCTGGCTTATTACTTCGAGTACACCGACACCTTCACGGTCAACCTGCAGGGCTTCTTCTGCTACGAGAGCGCCTACCGCAAGCCTTACCCGGGCCCGGAGGAGAGCAGCGCGGTGCCCCCCGTGCTCCTCTACTCGCTGGCGGCGGGGGTGCCAGTCTTGGTGGTAAGCATCTTTGCGAGCCTGTTTCCCAGCCTTCCTCTCGGTCCGGTGTTCGCCTTCTCACGACCGCTCTGAAAGTGCTGCTGTCCGCCTTTCAAGTTGCTCAACTTGTTGCTAAGTCTCCCCGAGGCGGCGCAGGAATCCCGAGCGGGGTTGGCCAAGGGAGAAAGAAAAGAGGCCTCCATATATATTTATATGTGTTTGTGTGTGCATAATCTATACTGGCCCGCTTTGGGAGTGATGTTCATCCATATATGCCTGGGTTGATTTTTCCTCCCTTGTTTGCTGGCGTATTATCTCCCATTTGCACTAACTTCTTGCCTGCCAGGATCAGCCCCGTTGCCTTTTCCTTGTCTCAGAATTTTCCATCTCATCTCACTTTGGGGTCCCCGGCTAAATGGCCAGGGTGGTGATGGTGGTGGTGGGAGCCCTTTCTAGGCTTGCCTCAGCAGGAAGAGCCATTTTCTAAAGACCGCTGGTATCCTCAACCCCCTCCCCTTTTTCAAAGCTCACCACACTGGTTTTGGAAAGGAGATACAGCGCTGAAAAAAAAGATGCGTCTCTCATTGTATCTTTATTTTCTTCAGTGCACTGGTTAGTCACAGACGAGCGGGCAGTTTGTGGTCGTCTGTGGTCTTGCCACATGCAAATATTTCTGCTAGCAGAAATGATCAGCTTGTCTGTTTCTGGTGGTCGAAGGCTGTTTGTAATGGAACGGGGATTTATCTTACTTCTGCTTTAGCCCATTCTGCATGGTTAGGAGATGCCAGAATGTGATGTATAGGCAAAATCTTTATGTGGGGTTCTGTGGTATCTTTTTAAAGAAGATACACGAATAGGCTGTTGAGTGGCATTCAGCTGGGTTCCCCCGGAAAAGAACATCAAGAAGCATCTGTCTTGAAACAGCTCAGTGTACAAGTCGTAATGTCATTAGGCAAAAGCATTTAATAGCCCCTCAGCATATTGAACCGATGAACAAAAAGGGGAGGGTGTGACCGTTCAGAGTGGGATATATTTAGATACAAACACACACTCACTCAGATGTGCAAGACACTGCATAAAATGATGCTGCTGGGATTCTCCCTCCCAGCAATAAATGTTAAGGCAGTAAAAATGGAAAGGGATATTTTGGATGTGCAGTTTTATAAACATACTCTCCTATGAATTTCTGACAAAGAACTAATACCAGCAGGGCTCTGCTAGAAATCTCATTGGTTATCAAATGTTGGAGCCCTTCACACTGATTTAAAACCATGGAGCCACTAATGATAAAATATTTGCAGCTGAGCTGGTAGTTTTCTCCCATTGTACAAAATGTTTCTCCTGTTGAACAAAATGTTTAGCCTTCTCTGGGATAAAAACAAGTTTAGATCACAATATTTTTCTTACAATACACATCCATGTCTGGAAAACAGGAAAACCAGTGAGTCCTTCCCATTGCTTTAAATGATCACATCCATATTTGGACATATGCATATAATATTTTTTTACCAATTGCAGTTTGGTCATATGATGGCTCAAGGATGGGTACATAATGATTTCTTGCTGACACTTGTTAGCATAAGCAGAATATGAAGAGGGCTACTATGCTATGTTCATGCTTGAAAAACATCCCCACTGAACTCCAAGGCCCAATTTCTGCATTAACATGCTTAAAATTGTGTTGTAACTTAGTCCTCTGAGTTTATGAGAGGTGCTGGACAGAGTCAGGAAAAGAACAAAGCTTTTGCATTTAAAGATGTCTTGTTTCTGATACATATAGGCCTTTAAAGAAACACGTTAGCAAATAGAAACATAGACGTGTACTTTATCTTTGCAAAATATGTATTAGATTAATCAACCTTGTTTTCTGTAGACAACTCCATTGGTCGATGAATATTCTGTTGCAGAATTGACTGAACTGTATGTAGGGTGATGAGCCTTCTTTATGTTATTTTGTTAGCTTGGTATTATTTTTCCTATGAAATATATATTTTTTTAAGAAATCTTTTTTGTTTTTTCTAGAGAGTCATAATTATTTAGACTTGTGCATTCCAGGAAAGATAGAATCCAAAGAATGGTCACAGTGGTACTTCTTTACTTCCCCAGTCCAGACCTTGATACATAACCTCCTTCCAACCAAACTGTGCATGGTCACTGATTCACACTGGATTTGTGGGTGTGGTTGCTTCTCTAGGCATGGCTTTAAGAGAAGGTTAAAGATATGTGTTTTGTGCCTCTTGTAAAGGCAGCATGAAATTACTATCCCCAACGCATGGATTTTCTCAGCAATGTTAAGTTCATCTCACTAGTCATCATGGCTATAGATTACCTCTGGTATGTCTGTAAGTACTAGTTGCTAGGGAACATGAATGGAAGAGTGCTATTGTATTCTTATCCTACTTGTGGGTTTCTCATAGGCTTCTGCTTGGGCACTGTGGGAACTGAACACTGAATGAATCTTACATTTTTAATCTGTGTTCCCATGATTATTTGCGCCAATCTCTTCATGTTTACCCTGGATTCAGAATGGCTGACAAACATTGCTTTAGCCATAGCTATATGCCTACCATATAGCTGAATGTTCTTGATTATTCCAAAACTGGCTTTTTCCTGCTCTTTATATGGGTTGTCCTCTTTGGCCACAGAGATGTTGCTCCTTGAATTGGTGTCTTAGGCCCATGGAGTTTCACAGTAGAAGAGAAGAAAGATGCATGGAGAAGAGCTTCTTCTTAATCAGTTTTTTCACATGGTTAAATCATCACATCCCAAACATGTTGGTTGCTGGCAGGCTGTTTCCAAAGATATAAGATATTAATTCTTAGGATGATTTGTGGCCAAGTGAAATATTAATAACATGCTGCTCTGGCAATATTATTTTAAAATGGCCATTAAAATACTTTTTTTTATTTATCCCCTGAAATGTTACATTGCAAATAGGTAGCTACATTATTTATGCCTTGTATATATTAAACAGACTGCTCTATACAATGTGAAGAGGATTATGAATACAATGAAATTGCTTTGGAAGAGCTTCCATCATTAATATGATTGGTAGTCCAGAGGAGCTTGGAATGCAATAGATTATCTAATTTGAAGTATGATCTCTCAAAGCATTTCTTTTCAGTGCCAGCTGACTCATTTATATTTACAAGATAGAGGCCTTTACCAGTCCTCATAGACGGAGGAAGGAAGGATAGAGCCATTCAGTTTTTTTTCTTCAGAGCCAGCCACAGTATCCATGGAATCTTTCATACTCATTCCCAGAGCAGACAACATGGCCAAACTTCTTTCTCTCAGGGAGTGATGAACTGTTAGTAGATGTCTATAATTTTGCTGGCTGCAAGTGAGCTTGCTATGATGTTCACATTGGGAAGGGTAACCCACATTCCAAAGACCACAGGTAGACCTTAAGTGTTATTTTTGTGGGATTTGTATCCTTGTAGGAATCTGGATAAAGACTCTTACAGTCCAACTAACCTATGAAAGTAAAACCGTCTAAGAAAGAGAAGGGGAAAAAAAATCTGAGACACCTTTCCCATCCACTGATGTCATCATCTTGTCTCATGGTCTTTGGGAAAAGATAAAAGGACAGTCTTCAGCCCCCCCCCCCCCAAAAGGTTACCTGTCTTGCTCTGCACAGTGACTCTTTCAGGGTCTATAATGGGAGATATGATTGAAAAGTTTTTGGCTCCAACAAAATGCTGTTCTCAAGTTCAGTCTTTTCCCCCAAGAAAATAAATGACAGAAATGGTAAAAGACTACACTAAAGGACACTGTGAGGGTTATGGTTAAGTCTCTTCCTGGTGTTTTTCTCCCCTAAGTACCAAGCCCACTACTCTCTGCTTAGCAGAGTCCCATTTTCTATTTTGTTTATTGGCCATAAAAGCAGTGTGAAGCACCACCTTCAGGTAGCAGGTGCTAGCAGTGACAATCCTTTGACTCTAACTTCTAGCTATTCCCCCTAGTTTTTGGGGTGGGTAGGGGAAGACTGGCCATTGCACGACTCACTGCCAGTCTGGATTCTCTAATCAGTTTCTGTAGGTAGAACAAGGGAAGGAATGTCAATTTGTCTCTTGCCTTAGGCTGAAAGTTTGGGGCAAGCCCAGACTGATCACATTAGAAAGTGATTTAATGTTGCAAATGTTCTTATTTATGCTAGTAAAAGCAACACAGGTAGAATGTCTCTTTGGTTCAAAGGCAGAACTCTGGATTTTTTACATGGCAATTAAAATAACAGAGTTGGAGGGGGCCATTTAGGCCACCGAGTCCAACCTCCTGTTCAGTGCAGGAATCCAAATTAAACTATCATTGAACACTTTTAGTGAAGGGGAGCCTACCACTTCCCTGAGTAATTGTTTCTACTATCAAACTCATCTGATAGTTAGACAGCTGTTTCCAACACTGAACCAGAATCTGCCTTCCTAAAGTTAAATCTGTTGTTTCATGTCCGGTACTCTGGTGTGCTAGAGAATACCATCGTGACCATCTACATTATATATTTCAGGTATTTGGAGAGAGCTATTGTATCAGTCTTCTTAATATTCCCAGTTTCTTCAGTCTCTCTATGTAGAACTTATTTTCAGGTACTTGTCCTTCTCTGAAGCTCTCTTAGTTTCTCTGAACCCTTCATTCAGTGTGGTGTCTGGAACTGGACACAATAATGGATGAACGTTCTGACCAATTCAGAATGAAATAGGACTGGGTGTTCTTTTGTATCAAGTCTCTTTCTGTGCTTGAGAAACCATACTTCTGTTGATATAGCTTGTTCAGTTTGTATTCAGTTACAATTGCAGATCTTTTTCACAAGTACTGTTACCAAGCCAGATATCCTCCATACCTATGCCCTTGAACTGTGTTTCCCAAGTGAAGAATTTTTCATTTGTGTTTATTAAACCTCACTCTGTTATATTCAATCAATTTCTACAGTCTTACCAACATTGTTTTGAATTTTATTTTGGTCTTCTAGTTTATTTGCTAGCCAACCCAATTTTATGTCATTTGCACATTTGATAAATATTTCTTCCTCTTCTTCATCTATATAATTAATAAAAATGTTGAAGAATATAAGCCCCAAGATTGGCACCAGTCAATACTTCATTCCAGTTTGAAGAGGAATGATTAATGAGCATTCTTTTAAGTCAGCTATTGATCCCCTTCATTGTCACGTTAACCAGCCCACATATAACTAGCATGGTACTCAAATGTTATATGATACAATTGCTGAAATGTAGCCACATATTAATAAATACAGAGTATCATCTGCTGTACATATAATGTAGTCATATAGCATAAAATAATTGACTAGTGGTGCAGTGGAAGAAGTAGGAGTTTGAAATATAATATGCTTTCTTATTAGGGTTTGTAGCAGAAATACATATCACTGGCCATAAATACAGTAGAAAATGTGATAAATGGATCTGTACCTGAAGGATAGGAGCACAGATCTAAAAATAAAAATATTGTGTAGTTATTAAAAATCGAGTGAAATTAAGTATTCCCTTTGGAGCTCAGAATGAAATAGCTCCACCAAGAATGTTCCTTTGGAGTTGGTTATATTCCAGCAGATAAAACTCAAAATGCCTCCAGGGTTCCATCAGAAGAAAATCTGGACAGCCAGGAACAAAGTAAATCCCAGTCCATTTATGCAAATAGATTTACATTTAAGATTATAGCACACATGCACCTTGTATTGAACTGAAGAACAGTAGAGCATGTGCACGCACACACTCACCTTAGAGATTGCCAGCATTCTACTTTCAACTACCTACTTTTTTACCCACTTAAAGTACAGTTCCCTATATCAGAGATTGATCTTTCCTTTTAAAAAAAAAACAGGAAACAGTTTATCTTTAAGACACTTGAAGCAAGATCAATACAACTGTCCTCTTCCACCTGAGCAATGTGGTTTGCTGCTAACCAGAGCAATGTGTGCAGTGTGTAGCATGTAAATGGCCTCTAAACTAGCACACCCAGTTTGGCCCAGGCAGATCAGTGCAGGCTATATCATCATTTATTGGGTGTGAAGGTGGGCAGGCCATGGGAGGGATGGTGGATGAATTCTACTGCAGGACATATGGTTCTGGAACTAGAAGGCCAGTACAGAGTCCCGTGCACAGGAAGCATCTTTCAGGTGTCGCTCTGGGAGAAAAGAGACGACCAGGTGAGCCATGTGAAGTCTCATCCAGTATCAGCATTGCCCTGGTGCTGATCAGCACCTGGAACAGAAGCCAGATGAGTTACACAACAAGAGTGGGCATTCTAAAATTATTATTTATTACCTAATTTTATATGGATATTTATATTTTCATTGTTTTTACTGTTTTGGATTTTAATTGTGAGCCGTCCAGAGTCACCCTCTGGGGGAGACAGGAGGCATACAAATTTAATAAATAAATAAATAAAATAAAACTTGATTATGTACAAAATTTTAAAAAGAACAGTTTTAAAAATCCACTTTTTCCCACCTAAGTTGTTTGGCCTCGAGTGTCTCTTGTTTGACCTTCAGCCCATGGTGTTTAATCTTAATTTATCTACCAGCAATTGGTGGCAGCTGTAAAAAAATCTAGTGACAATGGTAATGATATGACACCCCCCCTTAGTCAGCTGGCTGTCAATTCATGAGCATAGTCATAGTTTAGAAAGGTCATTTGAATACAATGTATATTCATACATGAGCATTTTTCAGTGTATGAAAGAGTAAGATTGACAATCTGTAGATTGTATTGGTTTGAAATCCACTCTGGCATTGCTGTATTTGGAAAAGAAACAGAAGGAAAGACGAAAGACTTGTACATTTGGTGAGGAATTGCTGAGAATGACTCTCTGCTTCTTCCTTGCTTGCACTTTTGTACACTGGTAGAAACATCAGAATGGTGCCCCACAGTCACAGTTAGAGATCCTGACAGGAAGTAAGAACGAAATCAATTTCTTAGGTTTGAATGGGGGAAAGCCCTCACCTTGTACTGCTTTTTCTGGATGAAAATGTTCTCCCTGAATTCTCTCCAATAGGCTGTGGAGCTCAGTCAGAATGTGCAGAAAAAATAGCTGAGAACTTTCTTTGCTGATTGAATATCCAATCAGCATAATATTTGCTTAATATCCAAAAGTCACGGACATGTCAAGATACTTGTCTCTACCACATCTTTAAATTTATATATAGAGAAGAAGCATGTTCTGCCTTGATTCTCAGGTATTTATTTTAATGGAAAATGTAGAGGAAAAAAATGCACTATAGTTCTACCACCCCACACTCCATCTCTTCAGTAGCACTGAGAGCTTTTAAAGCTTTTTTGATAGCTTAGAAATAAATATTTAGCGTACCCAGATACCTACATGCCATTATAATGATTTGTAGATTATTTCTTCAGAGAATGAGTAATTAAACTGTAGTTGTAGTGCAGAATGGGACACATACCCTAATGGGGAAAAACTATATTTTACAAGCATTTTCAGACCACTACATCTCTCATAGACAAGGACCACAGTTAACTTTGGGAATAGGAGCAAAAGTCAGAAAGCAGCTATGGTCACGTAACACATGTGGGCAGGGCTGGGATTCTTCTGAATTGTTTTGCTTTTTAACTGATGTGCCTATTTTAAAGCTTGTATTGGTTTTCATCTGTTTCCCACCTCAAAATGGGGGGAACTATGTAGTCAGTTTTCAGCAATTATGGTCAGAAGATCCTCTGAAGGCTGCAAAAAGGGGGCCAGGTTTCAAAGACTGCATGGATCTTACTCCTGGCTTGGAACATACCACGCAGCCCTCCAGATGTTGCCAAGCCACCAACAGCATCCATGGCGAAGTAGTGATACCAAAATGATATGCACATAATGATCGTTGCATATTTGTGTTCTGGTGTTTGATGCAAGTTCATATGTTACATTGCACAAGTGGTTTATTACTTTCTGGGATTTTTCTCTTAATTCCCAGTGCGGTCTGCAACCCTGGGACATCTTAGTTGTCTTCCAGCCAAGTACTACCATGTCTGACATGTTTAGCATTTTTGAGATTGGCCATAGTTAGCTCATTGCTACAGTATAACTGAGCCAACGCAACAACTCCCCCACCAAATTGGCACAGTCCTGTTTCCCAGCTGCCTTAATTGTATTCCCTCTCTTCCTTCAGAGCCCCACAGTCCGATTTTGTCTAGGAATGAAGCTCAGTGTTGGTGACAGTCTGTCATCATCTGTAGAGGGTAAGGAAGATGACCTTGATGGAGATATTCAGGAACTGTTATCTAGGCAAAAGGAGCTGAAGCGTTTTTTTTAAAGTCCAGAACGAGATACCATTCGGATATGCCTCCTGATTCACTGGAGTATAAGAAGCAGGAGAAGATACAGCACAATCAGACTTGCAAGATTCTATGATTAAAACCAATCTCAATAAAAGTGATTTTAGCCTTCTTGTGGAGTTGATTTCCTGGCCTGGTCTACCTAATGGGGCTGACATGGTAGACATCTGAAACAGTGTATTTGCTTGGGTTCTGCTCCACCCCATAATTAATACGTACTTTTATCTCTTCTAGTATAAACTGACTTCAAACAATGTTATGGGAGGGCTTACTGACTCTAGGTCCTAATGTGAATGTCTCAGAGGCAGTTGAATGGGCACAGGAAAAGAGCGATGGGTTGTTTTTGACATTGATCTGGCAAGGTTCTTACATTTGTATGTTCATTACATTTCAAAATTGAACCAATTTATGGGCAATTATTTTATCTGAAGTAAAAGGCAAATTGATTTAGTTAATTTGTACTTACTGAATTTATATTCCACTAAACTCAAGGCAGCTAATAGCAGCCAAAATACAAGAAATACTTAATTATTAGTCCATCTGATGCCTCAAAGCCATTAAGTGGAGTCTTGGTAAAATATTGCAATTTTGTTAGTGTATGATTTGTTACTTTGCAGGAATTAGTATATGTATTGGCAAGTACAACGTTAGTGGCTCTTGGTGACTTCTAACCTTAAAAGCAAGGGTGCAGGACCTTTTTCCTGTTGAGGTCTTCCATACCTTAGATAAAACTGTCAAGGTTTCTGTTCCAGCCGTGGGCATAGACTGAGTCTAACGCAGAGTTATACTGTCATGCTTACTTTGGTTCAGCATGTAAAGGAGAAAAAATGCATTTGCATTAAAATCTTCTACATGCCAAACTTCTGCAAATATCCTCCAAACAACTTGGTTCCTGAGGAATACAGCAAGAATGGGTAGCTTGTATCGCTAATTGGAGTAGGACTTGTCAGAGAACATGGTTTGAAGAGAGTTTAGAGATTTTGATTGAGGGACCTAGAAATCTGCATTTGAGAGAATAACCCCACTCCCCAAGATGAGATAGCCTGCAGCCAATCAAGCTTGAATGATTTTCTCTGTTTCTGTGTCTCTCCATGTTGTGCTGCTGCTCCAAACATAAATTACGCATACGCCAGTAGATTTTTTTAGGGGAGTAAGCTGCAATTTGGAAGCCACAATCATCAATTATGGATGAAAAATTAAACTTCTCTCTCCTCGGTAGCAATCCCTATCTTACCTGCAGCTGTTTTGAAAAGAAATTAAACTATATGAAAGAGATGGAAGGTTTGATCACAGATGTTCCATCATTCCCTTAAGTTTAGGAGTGAGTGCCATTACTTATTACGCTCAAAGATCACCTGCAGATATATCAGGGAGATGTTGATAAGCTGGAGAGAATCATGGGGTTTACAGAAGTAAGAGAATTTTAAGTACAAAATTTGGGCGAGTGGGCGGGGGTGAGGAGAGAGAAGCTAAGAAGTACAATGACTGTTGGGAGTATCTAGGGACCATGGAATATTGATGACTTATTAAGTGCCTGTGTAAGGATGTGGTGGAGATGGGTGGGAAAATAGAATAGCACACTGAAAGGCTGGCCCAAATCCTGAACAAGACCATGTTATACCACAACATTGAGTATATTTTGAATCTTACCCAGTTCCTGAAATCCTAGATGGAGCTGTCTAGCATTTGCTAATTGTAAATTAGCAGTGGTTGATCTTGAAGACAGGGAGAGGAATTATGTGTATGATTTGTATTTTACAGATATGTCTTATTTTCTCTTATTCCCCAAGCTGATACCTTCCAGATGGTTTCATAATTCCTAGGCAAAATCTTTCTGTTTGCCTCTGCAGGCTAGGAATTATGGGCAGTGATGTCTAGCATATTTGGAAGATACCATCTTGGGGAAGGTTGGTCTAGTGGAACTTGAATGGCATATAAGGTGTTCAAGGAGCGTTTCCCTTTCAGATGGCAGACAACACCAGACCAGGTTAAGCTAGGTTTCTGTATTATTAGCTGCCAAAACCTATACCCTCATACACTGTAACTACTGTATTTCACATTCCATCAACATTGCTTAAAAACAGATATGATTATGTTTTATGTTGAAGCAGTCATTGTTTTATGTTGAGATAATGAACAGTGGATTATAGTCTTCATTAGCTAAGTATACACAGTTTTTCTTGCCTGGACAGATTTCTTGTAGCACAGGGTTTTTATAAATTACTGTTTCAGCTGTGTGATATTTCAGATTTTTCAGGACTTCTAGATCTATGCTGCAGCCTTCAGGGTTTGGATTATGATTTGACTAATATGAACAGTGTGGCTTTCAAAGAGCTATCAATAACATAAAGATCATAAAGTGAGATTTCATTTCTCATAAGAATCCGTGCTATTTTGTTCCTTCTATATATTGGCACTACCTATGTGGTCCTTTCCTTCAAATGCCTTATCTACTTATTTGGAATAATTTTAAAAATACAGCTTGGAAACAAAAATACAAATAAAGATTTTACCAGCATTACCATCCCTCTGAATGGTGCTTTTCCTTAACATAGCAATTGTGGAAGGGGGTGGAATATATTTTCTCTTCTTTGGTTTCAGAATTTGTTAATTAATTATTTCATTATGTTATGATTTTTTCTCTTTGATTCACTTATTTTGTTACTGGTCCTCTAGACCACTATTATTTAACATACTATATTTTCAGAAACGTCAGCAAAGAATGATTATGTTCTTTTTTCCCCCTTAAAATTACAAATTACCTATCTAGCCTTCATAACTTAGAGAAAAGAGTTCTTTTTGCCCCAAATATCTCTTCACAGCAAAAATGTGTTTTTAAGGACAGTTTTGAGAAGAGTAGCCAGTTTAGTATAGTGGTTAAGACATCAGGCTACAAACCGGGAGACCGCTAGTTCTACTCCTGCCTTAGGCACGAAGCCGGCTGGGTGAACTTGGGCCAGTCACTCTCTCTCAGCCTTAGAAAGAAGGCAATGGCAAACCACTTCAGAAAAACCTTGCCAAGAAAACTGCAGGGACTTGTCCAGTCAGTTGCCAGGAGTCAAAAAAAACTGACTCCAAGGCACCAAACAAAACAAAATCTAAACCTGTTGCAGAAAACCAACAGAAAATCTTTTAGTAATTTAAAGATTCTGGGTTGTATTCAGAATTTTCAGGAGCTCTACTTAGGAGCTGCTCAGTTAGTGGAAGTGAGGTGGTGATTTTTGCTGGTTTCTTAACATCCCCTGCCACCCCCTCCCCCCCAGTCATGTGAGCTGATTTGGAGGACTGGGAGATGTTCCAGCATAAGAAGTGGTGCTTATTGCTGGAAGAAGAAGGGGAAATCAGGCCTCTATTAAATCATAGTCCCTTTCATAAAAAATAGAACTCTTTAATTTTGGAACTACATGTCTTGGCCCAGCTGTAATAAATGCATCCTGGTAAATGGCTTTATATACTATAAAGGATAATCCTTTAAGCCATAATAACATCATTATTATTGTTGTTGCTGGTCGCACAGTCAGCCAGTTGTTTAGACTGGATTTGGCATTTTTATCCACCTATTGAGTCTTTCCCAAGGACCTGGGATAGGCAGATGTTGTTGTTTGATGGGGTTAAAGGTATCGTCTCAGGATGAAAGCTATTCCAAGTAAAGCTGCCTTTTGCAACTGACTGATGGTGATTTTGTCAATGCTAGTGGTATTCAAGTGGTGCTCCAGATGTTTTGGGATTGCACCTAAGGTGCCTATAACTGTTGATATTACCTTTGCTTTCTTTTGCCTTTATATTTTGTGGTTTTTCTCCAGTTCTTTCTTTTCTATTCTGCTGTCTCCGGATATTGCAATGTCCACTATCCAGACTTTTTTGTCTGTCTTATCAACAATTGTTAAGTCTGGGTGTTGTGTGGCAGCTGTTTGCCTGTTTGAATTCTAAAGTCCCAGAGCACTTTAGCTTCTTCCTTTTCTATCACTTTGTCTGTTTTGTGGTCCTGCCAGTTCTTGCTTGCAGGCAAATGGTATTTCTTGCAGATATTCCAATGCACCATTGTTGCTACTTTGTCATGCCCTTGTTTGTAGTCAGTCTGTGTGATCTTATTGCAGCAGCTGACTAGGTGGTCCACTGTTTCTTCAGCTTCTTTGCAGAGGTGACATTACTTGTCTGTTGCTGTCTTCTTGATTCTGGCTTTGTATGCATTTGTTCTTAAAGCTTGGTCTTGTGCAGTCAGAATGAGCCCCTCTGTCTCTTTCTTCAACTTTCCTGCTTTTAGCCATTGCCAGGTCTTCTTGTTATCTGCTTTGCCTGCTAGTTTTTTTGTGTACTGCCATGTAATACTTTGCCTTGCATGTCTCTTTTCTATTCTTCATGTGGTCTTTCTTATAGGCCAGTTTGGTTTCTTTGGTATTCGGTAAGCCTTCATGGTGTACTAGCTTCAGTGCATTTTCTGCACTGTCCTTCAGATAATCTTCCAATACCCTTCTCTCTGCTTCAACTGTCTGGTGTATTTGTAACATTCCATGCCCACCTATGCTCCTTGGTAGGTAGAGTCTGTCAACGTTGCTGCATGGATGAAGAGCATGATTGATTTTCTTTATTTTTCTGGTCTTCCTATCCAGGGCTTTTAGTTCAGCTTGAGTCCAATCCACTATTCCAGATATAAGTCTGGAATTGCCCAGGTGTTAATCACATTGATGCTATTTCCACCATCAAGGATCTTGGATTTTAAGATCTTCTTCACTCTTCTGATGTATTCTCTACTAACCTTCTTCTTGACTTCAGTGTGCTTGATGTTGTCAGCCTGAAGGATGCCCAGGTATTTGTAGTGATCTTCTTCATCCAGACTCTTGATGTTATTTCCATAGGGCATCTTGATTCCTTCAGTTTTCACTATTTTTCCCCTGTTGATGGTAAGGGTGGCACATTTGTCCAGTCCAAACTCCATTGTAATATCTTGCCTGTATATTTGGATAGTGTTGAGCAGCGATTCCATATCAGATGGTGTTTTTCCATACAGCTTCAGATTGCCCATGTAAAGGAGGTGGGATCATCATCATCATCATCATCATCATCATCATCATCATCATCATCATCTGTGTTAGGGACGTAGCTTTTAGACTGGGGGAAGTTGCCATAATAACATTTGTAGGCCATTCAAGTTGCTAGAAAAAAACTATTATGACTCAAGGAGAGCATCGTCATCCTTAGAACCTGAGAAATCCATCAGCTTCTTACACTGAAGACTTTTCCTCCCAGCCAAGATGTAAAAAATACCTTCCTCATCTCTCTCATCCTTTGGCCTGTCCTTGATGATGCATGATTTATTAGTTACTACTGCATATACTTCATTCTTTACATGGAAAGAACGAAAAGGCACAGAAAAAGATAACTCCACAATAATCTGTGTAAGGCTGGTTTAGCAATAACTTTCTTGTGAAAGGATGTGCTCAGAATATCTAAGATGGTACTGGAAAATTTTAGCTCATATTTTGAGGTTAAGGTTAGATTTGCCAGTTAATGTCTTGAGTAGAATTTATTGAGTAGTGTGTTGCTTGATAATCCAGAAGTAGAGCTGGCAGATGTATGATTTTGGAAATCACAGTCTAGTTTCTGGGTTGTGGATTCCCCCCTCCCCCTTTCTTTGTTGAATGATTTCTTCCCTCCATTTTCTTTACAGTGTTAAACATGGTTAATAAGTACACTTACACCACCATAATTATAAATGATACCTCTTGTACCTATGGTCTGCAAAACCTCTTCAAGCCACATTCTGAAAGTGATGCTTGAGTTCACATATAGCTTTAAGTTGTGTTTTGTTTTAACCATGATTTGTTGAACAAGATGCAGTAGCCTGATTCATACATAAAGATGAGCTATAAACCATAGTTAATAAACTGTAGTAGCTGGGTTTACCCATCATACTGTGCTAAAAGCAAGCAAATATCATTAGAGGTTATGTGTAATGAAGGAATTATACTTCATTGTGATTCATGGAGGAATTATACTTCACTGTGATTAGTGCTGGAGTACATAAGGCTTGGCTTGTATTTACAGGAGAAAAAAAGGAGGAATTTGCTTGTTTGGCAGCTGAGGAAAATGAGGTAATTACTTTCCCCAGACTAGTTCCATCTTTTGCAAATCGCAATTCTCAAGGTTAACTGTTTTCATAAAAAAGCAGAAGCAATAAATTCACATGTGATTCTCATGCAAGTTTCATACTTTATTTACACTGTACAAACTCTTGGTATTTGTTTTTTCTTGAACAGATTATATAAAAATCAAGGCTGCAAGGCTAAATATGAAGGACTAAGTTTACGGGCTTCTGAACAAACAAGTATGTTTTATCTATGTTACAAGTTAGAAAAGTTGTAAATGCAACAACACTTACCTTGCAATCTTCATGTGTCCTGAATAGCCCACTGATACCAGAGAGAGTATTCCAGAAGTCCCCTTGGTGTAAATAATATTAAAAAGTATATTTCCTGTTTCATGAAATATATAAACAATGATTTCAGGATTAGGATAATTTTCTTGTGTGAAACTGTGATCCATAGAGCAAAGACTCTAGCCATAGGTGTCAGTGGGAGCAGGCAAAGGGGACAAGTGACAAAATGTACATTATGACATCGTGATACAAATTCCATTCTTTACATACATGTGTACAACATTGCAGTACAAGTATGGAGGACAGAGTTTGCATTGTGATGTCATGAGGCACACTCATCATTTTGGCATCATTGTGGTTAGGAATGGATGCCTTTGATTAGCCAGAATTGTTATAGTTGCTCAGGCCAGTTCACATAATATCTCAGTGGAGATAGTTCACACTTTCAGGTACTAGTTGATGAATGTATTATGGAAGACACAAGTTTCTGCCAGTGAACCATTATTTTTATGCACTGTAATGTGCTGTTTTCAAGCCATGTCAATTTTCATTTGGACAATATTTTCAGAAATGTTTTTAGAATGTCAATCATTAAGCAGGCCAAGTGGGCACCATAATTTATACTGGCAGCTATTTTGCTGCTTTTTATAGCCCATTTCTCATGCCTTCCCTGTCTGTTATACCTTTAGGATGTAATTTCCCAACAGGAGCATTATATTCTTTTGGGTGAGAAGTTAGTACAAGGATGAGCTAGTTGTATAAGCTGGACTTCCCCAGCCTCGTGCATTCCTACAACTCCCACAGCTCTTACCATAATACTTAGAGACCTTTCTCTCAGAGGATTACGACAATTGTAGTTCTAAATTTCTGAAAGAGGGGTGTCCCAGACCAGAGGTTTTCAAAGGTTTTCGGTCTGTGGAACCTGTTAGAAAAATTTTCTCAGAACCTGGGGTCTGCAAAACAGCAGCTCTAGCATTTCTTCATGGGAGAACAAGCCCTGTTCTTTCCATTGTACCTTAGAAAAATTGTTATGGATGCCCCTCCTGTGTTTGAGTGAACTTTCTTTTTTTTGCCCTTAGTCTCTCTCAGAACTCGATCAAATTCTTGTGGAGCCAGAAAAATCCTGTTCTAGACACGGTAGAAGTGTATAGTCTGTGTTCATGTCATACATTAAGTGAATTATATCCATAATACAATATGATTCTTTAGTTGATCCATCTACATCCATGTAAAGAAAATGGGAGACTTAGCCCAATTGGGAGCCCAAATGGGAGACTTAGCCCAATTGCATTAGTAATTGCACTGAGATTCAATGCAGTCCTCCAAATACATAATTCAGAGCAGTCTTCAGTAAAATACTTAATTTGTTCCCCTAGATTTAGTTCAACTCAACTTTGTTCTACTAAAGTGAATGAATTTGCTATGATTAGTTATTATAACTGATTTTTTTTTTATTTTTGTCTTCATTATGTCAAAGAAACAGGTGTTTTGAATAGCTAGAATTTGATTAACAACCTACCTTAATGTTAACATCCATCTCTTATGGGTCCAGTTGCTTCAAGCACTATGCAAAGAAAAATTACTGTAGTCCCTTAAAGAATTTAATGGGAGATGTGTGTATGTGAGTGACACAGGGGAAAAGAAGGGGGGGGGAGAGTGAGAGAGAGAGAAAGAAGGTTGTCTGCCAAAGAAATTGTTTTTCTAAAAGGAGACAGTAGGTAACTTTTGCAGTTTTGACTGAACACAACAGTATAATTTTATTCCTAACCTACCATAATAGAAAAATCATCTTGCTGGCTAGATACCATCCAGATGTTTCCTGAGACACATTACTTGTCTGTTAAGCAGGTACAGGTCAGGAGGCAGAGATTTTCTTAAATCCTTTTTCAGAAAAATTGTCATGTCTAGGTGCCATTAATATCAATAATTTGGAATTCACAAGCTGGATGCATTTATCTTTTGAGCTTGCAGGTTTTTCTTATGAATCAGTGCATCTGCTCAGTATTTCTTGCTCTGTCTCTATTATCTCCCCCAGCTTAAAAGTGTACCCTGAGAAACCCTGGCCTTCCCAGAAGGTGATGGGGATTTTTTTTAGTGGACAAATTAAGAAACAGAGAACTTCTCTGAAGAACCACATTTCTCCTGCCATGTGTGAGTATAAAAGAATAGAGGCTGTAGATGCTCTTGAGTATAGCTAGGAATGTCTGGTATATACAGCATCTCTACAGAAGATAAAAAAGAATTCCTTGGGAGCCTTGTTAGCCTGAAAAAGTTCTATCAAGTTTGAAAGCCCGAAGAAAAGATTGACATCATTTCTGTTATGACTGTACTGCCCAAAATGTCTGGTTCACAAATCTAATCCTGCGATAACAAACATTATTGCATACACATGCTACTGTGAATCCCAGTTTCCCACAAATATTCCTGAAGCATTATCGTAAGATCAGAGTTTGAATTACCAGTGAATCAAGATAAGAATTCTTTGCAACAACTGAATGTTACTCTAATGCTTTTGATGATAATGCAGCATTTCTGATTAAGAAAAAATGTATGCATTCTCCTTTCCCTTGGAAACATATCAAGTAAAAAATTCTTACAACAGGAAGTGCTTTTCTTGATATGTACCATATATAAGTGACGTTAGAAATCTCAGTCATCAAGCAGATTCAGTGAAATGTGCTTTTGCTGTGGAACGTTGAAATGTTTATACATTTCTGTGTGATCTGATGAGTTATTATCTCTTCATTATATACAGATTGCTGAAGGATAATTGTATTGGTTAACATATTTTAGAGACTATGACCTATCTTATGCTTTCCAGAAAAGAGACATGAATTATGAGGTAGGCATATTTGCTCTCCCATCACTTGTGGTGGAATGATGTGATGTCCCTATGGGAAGACGGATTTTCTACCCTCACAGCATTCAGCTACCATTATCTTAAATGAAATGGGAAGAGAGGAAGCACAAAAATCTCTAAATCATCCTGCCTCATTATTTGTTTGGAACCTGCAAGGCATCTTCATTCTCCTATCTAGGGAACCACTTCTCTTTGCCATCAGGTTTATGCATAAATGGCCATCTGGTTTTCTTAATTCAGGAAACTTGTGGAAGATCAAGTTGCATGCCAAGAATTTCCTTCTCATGAAGGCATACCTCGCATAGCTAACTGGCCACTTGACTTTGCGTATAGGCTAGTCAATGGGATGTTTCCTTAATTTCAGCTGAAATGATCTGTGGTAACCTGAGTTCTTCCAAGTAACAACATATGAGAGTTTATGCCACAATAAACCAGCTACTCTCTAAGCAAAAGTTTATTGTAAATAAAAACAGTGCCTGATTCTAACATTATAGAGACATTGTTCTGAATGTCTGACGTTGATCAGCACGGTCATTTTTCTTGTTTGTTTCCTGTAAAATGATCGTTGATACTCTGCTGTTTAGGAACTGATTCAGTAGATTGGATCTGCATGGATAAAGGTGCAATGCTAGTAGCATTTTGTTTCTCATATTTGAAAAAAAGGCAGAGTTGTATTCAGGCAGTGTCCCTTAATTAATGGAAATCACTTTGTATTGCAGAGACTTTCATTAACATGATGGACAGGGAGGGAAATGCTGCCAAAGATTACTTCTAACTTTCATATTGGGACAGTTTATATAAGGAAGATGTCACCGAGGGAAGTTTTATAACTGACCTCTGAACCTCATTAGAATTCTTTTGACACATGGAATTTGTTTTGGTGCTTTATTTGTTTGTTTTGTACACTACTGAATTTTCTAGGCTCTCCGAAGCTTATGGTAAAATTTTTAAAAACTACCGTAAAAGTTCCACGATAAGGTAAAAGATAAAACATAGTACTCAAGAAAAACAAGACAATAATTCTAATGCCTAATGAAAGATGAAGACTCTTCCAAGCAGAAATAGCAGATAATCATTGCCCAAAAGCCGTCCAAAAATATATATATTTTTAAAGCTCCACAAGGCTGTCACAGAGGAGGTCAGCCTAATATCTAGAGGGAGACTGCTCTATAATGTAGTCACCATGATAGAAAAGCAGATGTCTGGCCTCAGCTCTCCTCACCTCACAAAAGTGGGGCATCACAAGCAATTTTTCCAAGGAGGGCCTGCTTGGATAGATTAAATCTGGTTAGAGTAGGTGTGATTTGGTAAGTGTCTAGGAACCAGGCCATGTAAGACTTGTATTGGACTAATTCAAGTCCAAACTAGTACCTTGAATTGCAGTTGATTTCTTCCTGTATAGGCCTCCTCTAGCATAATTCAAAATAGCAGCTGTGTTAATTGAATAGACATAAGATGACCAAAAAATAGCATGGATTGACAGAGTTAATAATGGTAGGAACCAGCACAGCCTCATTACTGAAGCAACTAGCTAATAAATCCAGCTCATACTCAGGATGGGAAATGACTGACCTTTTATAGAAAACTAAACATTTACTGTTCATTTTGAAGTCTGGGAAATTAATCATGTTCCATAATCCAGTTACCTTTAAAATGATTGGACAGAATCTCTGAATTTAAATTCTACTACTTAGACCAGTGATGGCGAACCTATAATACACGTGTCAGAGGTGACACACCACAACGTTTTGGGTGACACGCCAGTGTTCCCTAACACCCAACAACTATTCTCCCTGTTTGAGTTACCAAAGAAATTGAGTTTGTTTTTACTTGTATTTCATTTTTGTAATTATTTGATGTTTCTTTATATAATACATAGCACCACACATGGTGCTGTATTTTTGGACTGTATTTTTTTTTTGGTAAATAAATGAATATGTAAAGAATTGTTTCTCTTTTGTGTGTGTGTGTGTGAGAGAGAGAGAGAGAGAGATATGCCAGCAGAGTCAAACTAGGCATTTTCTGAATTTTGGATACGCTGAGCCCAACAGGTTTGCCATCACTGAGTTAGATTTTAGTGATCTTTATGAAAGAAAGTAGGCAAGAGAAGGAAGTAGGACAAGACATGCATTATTCCATCCTTGGCTGATAACACCAACCATCCTGCGACACATATTGTTGGTATCTAGCCATGCTTTTTCTGAAAAGAGGCACTAGTTCTGGACTCCACAAATGATAGACATGGATTTCAGCAGGAGAGGCTGGGGGGTGGGCAAGTGATGAAATATGCATTATGATGTCACAGTGCACACCCTATTCCTTACGTACTTCTGTCATGTTGACATGATGCCTGTTGTGTCATCGTGGCATCATCAGGTTTAGGAACAGTCACCTATGATGATGGTGTCTTTTCCAAAGCATGATTTCAGTTTGAAATAATCAAATAATTCCATATTTTTCTTTTAAGGCAGTAAAATTAATCAATTAAAATAGAATTTTAAGAATTATTTCAGCACCTTGTGTATACCCACACAGTCCTGTTTACACACAGTTGTGAGAAGAAAGTGTAGAGCGATTCAAATTGATGTTTTGCCCACTCCCTTTTCAAGCTAAGTACCATTGTGGTATTATTGTGGTAGTGTTCCCTCTTATTATTTGTTCTTCTGTTGGTTTTTAATCTTGCCTTTGCCACCTAGAGTCATAATTGCAAGATGGGTGGCTATATAAATTGAATCAATCAATCAATCAATAA
This sequence comes from Liasis olivaceus, assembly GCA_030867105.1. Classification (NCBI taxonomy): domain Eukaryota; kingdom Metazoa; phylum Chordata; class Lepidosauria; order Squamata; family Pythonidae; genus Liasis; species Liasis olivaceus. The sequence goes on along the minus strand of CM061350.1, from coordinate 121,941,389 downwards.
GTCTTACAAATATGTGCATATTTGCAAGTTGTGTTTTGCAATTGCAGATTATTGTTATAGTCTGTACTAGTTGGATTGGACATATTTTATGTCCTTCCCTTCTTTTAATATTGTACTGGTCTAATTGACTGTAATAAAGTAAAATAAATAAAAAATAAAGTCTGTACTAGTTGTATTTGTATGACATACTGAACCACCAATGAACAAAGTACATTTTAGCTTAGCATGTGTTAAGGACCCAGCCTGTATCGTTAGTTTATAATTCAGGATAGCAGAAGCTCTCTTGGGTTTTCCAACTAGAAATCTGGGATCTTTTGAATGCAGAGCATGATTTTATTTTACCCCTGAGTTATGGTTCTTTGACCTGCTTTCATGACAGGTAATATAATGCATTCTCTATGAAATTCAAGCATAGCTAACCAAAGAAAACCCACCATTCAGTGCAGATGATATATCCATGTTTCAGAATGTATTTTATTATAAATTTATGAACATTAGGATTTATGTTTATAATCCGAAGTAACAATAAAACCTGTTCATTTCTGGATGCATCACCACTTGTATTGAAGTCTGCATAATTCCTTCCTTCCTTCCTTCCTTCCTTCCTTCCTTCCTTCCTTCCTTCCTTCCTTCCTTCCTTCCTTCCTTTCTGCAGTTTTGAGAGCCTGTTGGAGAAATTGTCATTTAATAGGAGATGACTCACTCAATTCCATTGTCTTTTGATAATTCAGAATGAAATTTTGGACAATTTGCTCTGTAAAACAATAGTTCATATTTTCTAAAACAAAAAAAAATTAATTTAGAAATCTAGAAGTATCACTTAACTCCTACATAAGTCAGGACCATGTTGCCCATGAAAAATATCTGCTCCAAAGAGGGCAATTTCTAGTTTATCAGGATAAGGAACTTCCAGTTGGTATGTTTATCTGTGTCCAGTTTAATTTATATCCTTAGGCAAGAGGATAAATTGATGAGGAAATGGAACTGGTGGCAGTTGATGCTTTCAATTCAGGTTCTGCTAGTGTCCTGTATTCACTTTGTAACCATAAGCAAGCTTTTTGCCTGTGTCTTTAGTTGACTGGATATGGCAGAACGAAATTAGAAGTTAAGTTGATGGCGTCTCAGCTTTTATTTCTTCTTTGAATTAATTGCAGATATCCTTTTAGCTTAGTTTTGTGTTTGCTGGTAAAGATGGTAAACCGCTTGGCAACTTTTATTGTAAACTAAAAATGGAAGATTTTTTTTTTATGGATAAAGAAATAAATAAGATGTCTCCCACCAAATATCCTGAAACCCATCAGTCCATTCAGTGAATATATTTTTCAGTTTGCAGTACTTTTCCTGAAGTTCATTCTTAAATTTAATTACTTTTAATAATCATGGGATATAACACATAACCCTTCAGATGTCCTTTACTCCTGGTAAAATTAATAATTTTATTATTAACAAAATAATACATAGTATATAATTAACATGTACATTAAAGTGAAAACTTTTAAAAAGGTAAAAGTTCTGTTCAGTTATTTTCCCTGCTGTAACTATCAATTTCTGACATATGAAAGGAAAGTGAAATTGTGCTCATTGGTTTGGCTCAGCTCTGCCCTGCATATGTATTCGAGTGTGGACAGAGCTTAATATGAATAATCTACAGGTAGTCCTTGGTTAACAGCTGCCCTGTTTAGCAGCTGTTTGAAGTTACAATGGCACTGAAAAAGTAACTTTACCACAGGCCCTTGAACTTAAGACCATCACAGTGTCCTGCGGTCATGTGATCACCAGTTGTGAGCTTCACAGCCAGCTTCCAACAAGGAAGGTCAATGAAGAAGTCGGCTGTATAATCACAAGTCATGGTCACGTGATGTTTTGCTTAACAACTGCTTTGCTTAGCGATGGAGTTGCCAGTCCCAATTGTGGTTGTTAAGTGAGGACTACCTGTACTTATGTAGGCCTCTTTATACATTTGGGAGCCTGTTCACACATACAGTGATGTGTACATAGAAGCCCTTTTCACATGAGGGGTTGAAAAAAGGTACTCTTTCATTAAGCAGCCTTTTTGCTGCATGCAGCAGTGTATTGGAGCTTAGAATATCAAAAGGTATCTCCCTCTGACTTTCTGACCCCTGCTTGTGGTTTTCACACTGTTCAGAATTGGAACATAAACCACAGGACTACCTGCTTTGCAGCAGAACCTTGGCACACTGTCTCCAACATACAGCAAAGCCATAACTCCATCCCCTGTGCTTTCCCCCATGTGAAATATGTTTATATTAGTATACAGTTGCAATCAAAATTATTCAACCCCCATTGCAAATCAGGTTTATTGTCAAAATGTACAGACTTTCAGCTGTTTGCAATGAACAAATCAAACAAAAGCAATTGAAATAGCTCAACACAACAAATGCTTCAAGTGGTTTCCCCAAATTCAATTGAAAATGCAACATATAATGACTTCTTCAGTCTCAAAATTATTCAACCCCCTGAATATAATCCCTCACAACAGCACAAATATGCAAAACAGGTGTTCTCTCAAGCACACCTGATGCAACTAATCAAGGGCTTCATTAGTTAATATGGCTAAGTCAAAAGAATGGTCCAAAAAGCTAAGAGAAGAGATCATCGACCTTCAGAAACAAAGAACAGGATACAAAAAGATAGCGAAGGACTGAATGTTCCTAGAGACACGGTTGGAAGCATAGTTCACAAGTTCAGAGTTAAAGGAACAGTGGCTGCAGTACCTGGATGGGGCAGAAAAAGGAAACTATCAATGGCTGCAACCAGATTTCTGAGAAGGCAGGCTGAGAAAAACCCTCGAGCAACTGCAAAAGACCTGCAGCAAGACTTGGTGGCAACAGGCACTGAGGTTTCAGTGAGCATAGTAAGGTGCGTACTAAATGCAGAAGATTTCCATGCCAGAACTCCAAGACATACACTGCTACTGACCCAAAAGTGCAAGAAAAGTTGGCTCCAGTATGCTCAAAATCATATAAATAAGCCACAGAAGTTTTGGGATTCTGTTCTGTGGAACGATGAAACAAAACTGGAACTTTTTGGCCCGATGGATCAGCGGTATGTCTGGAGGAAGAAGACTGAAGCATACACTAAAAAGAACACTCTGCCTACAGTTAAGCATGGTGGTGATGCTCTGGGGCTGCTTTGCATCCTCTGGCACTGGAAACCTGCAGCATGTGGAAAGCAAGATGGATTCATTGAAGTATCAGGAAATCCTAGGAGAAAATGTCATGCCGTCTGTGAGGAAGCTGAAGCTTGGGCGTCATTGGACCTTCCAACAGGACAATGATCCCAAGCATACCTCAAATTCTACCAAGGCTTGGTTGCAGAAGAAGTCCTGGAAGAGTCTACAGTGGACATCACAGTCACCTGACTTAAACCCCATAGAAAATCTCTGGTGGGATTTGAAGAAGGCGGTTGCAGCACGCAAATCCAAGAATATTACTGAACTGGAGGCCATTGCTCATGAGGAATGGGCTAAGATTCCTCAGGAATGCTGCCAGAAGCTGGTGTCTGGCTATGCATCTCATTTGCAGCAGGTCATAATAGCAAAAGGGTGCTCTACTAAGTACTAAAGATGCTTGCCATGAAGGGGTTGAATAATTTTGAGACTGGAGAAGTCATTGTAGGTTGCATTTTCAATTGAATTTGGGGAAACCACTTGAAGCATTCGTTGTGTTGAGCTATTTCAATTGCTTTTGTTTGTTTTGTTCATTGCAAACAGCTGAAAGTCTACATTTTGACAATAAACTTGATTTGCAATGGGGGTTGAATAATTTTGATTGCAACTGTATGTAGTGTTCCCATACATGACTGAGGAGCCTGATTTTGCTAGCATTTCTCCTTACTTTATTAGAAGAACTGATACGGCCGCCTATCTCACATAGCAATCCTAGGTGGCTCAAAACAACCAGCAAAAACAATAAGATAAAAACAGAGCACACCCTTCCTATCAGGTGGCAGATAAACCATACTGTTGTCTTCCTGTAACAGTATGTGAGTATGATCTTGGGAGACGGGAGGAAGAGAGGCAGCCTAGACAATGGTCTGATAAACAAAATTTGAGTCCAAAGGAGGCGGGGTGGTGAAAGCATTTCAGAAGGGACCCTCCCTAGTTTTCAGGAGAGTAAAAGTGAGCGGGGGGGGGGGATACTTTCAGACTTGCAGGATTCTGTTAATGTAACCTTACAATAAAGATAGAGCTAGTACTCCTGGGTACTTCTTGTCTGGACCCCTTCGCAAGGCTGACATCTCCTGACTCAATCCCATCCTAGCTCAACTCTTGGGGGAAGAGCCAGGTCTTCATGGCCTTCTGGAAGGCTAAAAGGGCAGGGGCCTCTCAGAGGATTGGGGTGGCTATAGAGAAGGTAGGCCTCCAAGGTCCCATCAGAGGACAGAATTTAAGGAAGGGACCTGAAGCACGTCCCCCCTACTGTATGTAGTGGGATGGGCAGATATCCTTGGGGAGAGATGGTCCCACAAATAACTTGGCCCTTGGAGGAGCTCTGCACTTAGAATGATGCTTATGTGATGTGTTATCACCCACTGGCCAAATGCATGGAGAAATTTACTTTGGATTATAATGCTTAACACTCGCCATCTTCCTTGTTGGTGTTAGGCAACAGAAAAGGGTTCAATGTATTATTTTTTAAGGGAATTCTATAGTTTTCTGTATTAGAGATTTCCGTTCTTTGTCATTTTGTTGTTGTTTTGCAGAATTTCTTTTACTGATTTTCTCTTTGTTTTGTACTTACTGCTAGTTTTTGCTGTTTTGAGTGTTTATTTGGGAGGTTGTATTTTTAATTATTTTAATATTAGGTGGTTCATGGAATCTGTGCTGGTATGTGGGAGTGACCTTGGGAGAGGGGAGGAAGACCCACAGTCCAGGCAGTTCTGATAAGAGGCAGTTCAGTCCACAGGTGGGGGAAAAGCATGGGAAGAATTTCAGAATTCTCCCTAGTTTTCTGGAGACTAAAAAGAATGGAGGGGAGAAATACTTTCAGTCTTGCAAGATTCTGCTTATTGTAACCTAGCAATAGAGATAGTGCTGATGCTCCTGGTTGTGCTTCTTGTCTGGACTACCTCAAAGTGCTAACAGAATCATAGAGCAGGAGAGACAACTTAGCCCGTTGACTCCAACCTCCTGCCCAGTGTAGGAATTTAAATTAAGGCATCCTACACAGGGTGACATATAGTCTCTATTTGAACATATGAAACTTGAACACTTGAACAGGAAAGGTAGTATACAACGTTACGAGGTGGTTGACTCCATTGTCAACTGTGGTTAGTATGAGGGACATTTTTCTAGCGTTCATTCTGAATCTGCCTTCCTACAACTCAAATTCATTATCCTGCATCCTGCGTTTCAAAATGAAAGAGAATGGGTCTGGACTTTCTTCTGTGTGATATCCTATGAGGTATTTGAAGAGTGGTATCTTAGTAAAAATTGAAGTTGAATGAAGCTCTAAGACCTGACAATATTTTTGCAATATACTATAAGACTTTCCAAAAAAAATTGGTTAAATCATTACTCAGGTAATGCATGAGATTCAGGAATGTGAAGAACGTGCATCACAGTAAGAACCCTTTATCTGTTTGATTAACAGCAATACTTGCAAAGAGAATAAAGGGCTTTTTAAATGGATTTGATACATCCTGATCAAACTGGATTTGTTCCAAAGAGATACATGAGAAACAACATCAGATATATCTTGAATATTATCAACAAGATAAATCAGAAAACCAAAAAACAAGAAAGCTGTTACTATTTTATTTGATCCACAGAAAGCCTTTGAAAATGTAGAATGGTCTTTCATGCTTGCAGTTTTGCAAAAGGTGAATTGTAGCTCTAATTTGTTTACATGGATACAGAGAATTTACAGAAAACAAGCAGCCAAAATATTAGTAAATGATTCTCTATCCTAACAATGCCCTTTGTGCACAAGATTAGGCTGCCCTTTCTCCCTCCCTATTTTTGTTGGCACTAGAGCCACTTGGCAATGAAGATACATCAAGAAAATAAAATTTCAGGACTCAAACTAGTGACTATAAGATGAACTATATAGAGATAATGTTGTACTGACAGTTACCCAGCTGAAGAACTCTTTGGTATAGTATATATAGAATATATACAGCAATATGGCTCTGTGTCAGGTTTTCAGAACAGTAAAGATAAAATTGAAATGTTGACATGGAACTTAACAGAGGAAGAAATGCAACACCTATACTTAATAGACACTACTGCAAAGAAGGTAACATAGATAGGAATTTATTTGACCAATAATAATAGATCTCTATAAAAATAATCATTTGCAGGTTTGGAAAATGGAACAGTTGACTTTTCAAGATGGAGACTAACTAAACTAAAATTATCTTGATTAGGAAAAATAGCAGCCATTAAAATGAATATTGTACTAAGACTTAATTTTGCCTTCCAAATGATTCCAGTAAATATTGTAAATAAGTGTGGCATAAGCAAATAATGAATAGGAATAGATATGCAACAGTGGGAATTCTAATGGAAGAAGAATATTGAATTTTCATTGAATATTATATATCTAGCTAAAATGGATAGTTCATTTTCTAAAAACTGTTGGAAATTTAATGACTAGGTCAGAATGTTCTTTGATATCAGGTAGCAATGTTATAAAGCTCAACAATAGTGGAAAATGATTTATATGTTAAAAGTTGAATTTTTCTTTTCAATTTGCAATATTCTTATTAAACTTTACTAAACTATCTATCCCTGGAAAGTATACTGAATTTGTGTTGTACATGCTAACTACTGTATGGATACTTTATGTCTCTTATTGGAAAGGACATTTGATCCCCTCATTAGAAGAATGCCCAGTCAGGTTGTGGGAGTCTGGTTCGATGCCCAGAATAACTTCGTATCTTAATGTAAAACTGACATAGAATTTAATACAGTTTGGAAACCATTCCTAGATTATAATTTAAAACATTTGTACCTTATAAAAAATTGAGTTTCTCTTTACCTCAAGTCTTAATATTTCAGTTTTATGGGGCATCTTAAATTGGAACAGACATTTAATAGTATAGACAAAATTTATGGTAGTCTAAAATTTCATTTTATAGTCATATTGTGCTGGTTACTGTTGTTATTTAGAGTTTAATAGTGATTTTCAGGTTGTTGAAAGATATACTCAGTTATTCTTAATGAATTAATGAAATAAAATACTGAAAAAAATTAATTTGTAAATCTGTTTATTTACCTTCACCCAACTCTTTCACCCCTTGTTCTTGTTCTTTTTTTGTTATTATATATTATTTCCTAAAATATTCAATAAAAGTATTTTAAAAAGGGGGGGGGGGTTCCATCCTACTGTGTTTTTCCCGCAGGTGCAGGGTCCACTTTTTTCAGAACAACCGAGTGTTGATCCATTTTAACAGGAATTGACCAACCAGCTTCTTGCCGGAGCCTGACGTGGGCTGAGAGAGGGTGACTGGCCCAAAGTCACCTAGCCAGTTTTCATGTGGGACTCGGTCTCCTGGTTTCTAGCCTGGTATCTTAACCACTAGACCAAATTGGCTATTATAAAACAGATTTATTTATTTATTTATTTATTTATTTATTTATGAATGAGATTTATCCCCACCTTAGTCCTTAATAAGCTCAAGGTAGTTAAAGATACTAATACAAATAAAACGATAATTATAATTAGAAAATTACATTAATACATCAGATTACAATAATAATTTAAACTAAACTTGGTGCTAGCAACTAAGCTTAATCCCCAAAGGCCTTCTGGAAAAGTCAGTTTTTTACGAGTTCTTAGAAGGCCATGAGAGTGAGAGCCAGCCTCACCTTAGGGACAAGCCATTCCATAGAAAGGAAGACTCTACAGAGAGCGCCCACTACCACACCTCCAGGTAGGTAGGTACCCTTAGTAGGTTTTCTCTGATTGTTCAGCTTGAGTGAGCAGAAGCAGTTTGGAAAAGGCAGTCTCTTAGATCTCAAGTGACTACTTCCAATGGGTTACCCAAATTCAAATGGTGGCTCCCAAGTAACATTCACTCTCAACATGGCCCTGCAGCTCCCCAACTCTCCAACATTTTTGGGGTGCATGGGCCCGCCCACTCTCAGATGGGGAGCATAGTTTCTGTGGGTCTCTACCAGCCACCCTGCTGAACATATTATTTTTGTGATCCAGCTGCTGGAATATTTTGTCAAACTTACATTTTCCGATTTCTCAGTTGTGGGTTCCTAGAAAAACGAATTAAGAGAAATAGTGATACCTTAAGTTTGTATAAAGATGTTTTATAATCTAACATTGCACCTAGTCCTAGACAGCACCATTTCAGCCTCCAAGCAGATGCTTACATCATTGGATGTTCTTCACACAAGAACACCAAAAATGTGCCCATATGGAATTACACCAATTGGATTCAAACCTACTCTTCTCTGTGATACAAGGAGAATATTTTGTTTTCACTTTTTAAAAAAATTTGACTATTTAGTCACATGTTCTATCACCTGGAATGGAACAGCTGATATCCACAACACAATAATACACAGTCTAAATATCTCACAGATTGGCAGAGAAATAAAATGGATAAGATGCTATAGTTCATATCAGAGCTGCAATATAATCTGAGCACATAGCTTATAAGCAGCTAGAGAAGCTCCGAATTTCACTTAAAAGTTATTAATATCAGTAGATTATTTTCTCCGTTATATTAAAAATGCCCGTGACCCTTGACCTTTGAAATAGATATTGAAATGTTTCCCAGTGACCAAATATGTCAAATGTATTATTCTTGATCCTCTGTAGTGCCATATTTGCTTTAGGAATCCACTGATTCAAAAATCTTTTTGATTAAAATTCATACTATAAATTGCCCTGATAGACAAGAAGCGGAATTCTATAAAATGCTGCAAGAGAGCCAATGAATCCTTGAGAACAAAGAGATGCATGATAGTGTATTACAAAGTAACAAAACCCTTTTGTGACTTCAATCAACCAGAAATAGCTAGGCATATTTAAGATAAATGTTATCAATGCATTCAACAAAGGAAAAGTCAGAAGGTTTTGTAGCTCACGTAAAAGCCATTTACACCATAAAGTAAGCGTCAAACCAACTTTACAGAAAAACTATAGAGAGAAGTCTGTGAGAACAATCAATATTACTATCACCCAAAGATCATGGCCTTCATTGTCTGGATTCCAGTAGGTATGAAATTGAGGCTCAGCAATAATCTCAAGTTTGACACCCTCACTTTACTGACATAATAAAGACCTGAAAACTGAGCAATAAAGCCAGTTCTAAACTCCATTTAGTGATCCTTGTGCATCAGAGGTTCTTATTCGTAAGTAATATGGATGATGGTCTCTATAGAAGTGACAACCTGTACACATAATGAAACGGTAAAGATTTGCCTGGGCGTCTTTTGGGAGACTGGTGGTATATAAAAACCATACATACTGTATGTATATACTTAAGTATATCTGGGCTTAGCACTATTTTAAGAGGAAAATAAGATCAGCTGTAATAAAACAGAAGACAAAACTTTTCACTGGAAATTGAGAACTTTGTAGAGCCTAGCTTGCTTTATGCAGTAGCTATGCTGTTCAGTGGTTGCGTTTCTCAATGGGCCATATGATGTAACCAGTGAAATGTCTTTTTATAGATGAAATACAAAGGGCTCTGTTCCTTGAAAACAGAGTACCACGTGTGTATTATTTTTATGCAGTGAAATGATGGGTAAGCATATGCCAAGGGAAAAGAAAAGTAATGAGTTTCCATCTGTTTGACTTGGCATTCAGCTTTGCAGGATGTAATGATAGTTTCGCCTGTTTAAGGAGAGCTGATGGATGTTCCAGTCTGTTCAAATTGAAACATGGTCTATGGACATTTTTTGTTTCTAATCATAGACATTGCCTGTGCAGTGAAAGAAGTATAAAAATGTCCAGCATTTCCTTCTGGACATGCTGAGTTTGATTCCACTGACTGATGTCAGCCCCATAACTAAATAAGAAAATGCAATATTCAAAATGTTCTATTCTGAATAGGATCATATGTTACAATTCACAATGCTGTGGCAGCAAACTGGGACTTCATAATTAAGCCCATTATTACTAATGATACAATTGAATCTCTCCATGATATAGCATGATGTCTAAGGAGCAGATGGAATCAGTGTGTAGGCATCTTGTGGGATTGGAACTGTGGATGAACGGATACCAGGAACTCGTGTTCGTGATCACCAAATGCTTATTTTATTATTTATAGAAAAGTCATAGTACACATGCTAAGAAGAATTACAATTTATACAGTGTCAATAAGATTCTGATTGTTTTAGATAATAAGATAAAGATTATTAGGACTTACCAAATTATCCTAGTGGGGAACAACAACTTTCAACTTGGACATGTTTAAAAATTTGGTGACTGCATAGTGTTTGTGTGATGTTCACTCTCTGTTTGAGTCTGAAGGCATGGTTACAGAAGGGCTAGGTAACACTGCGTCTTGCAACAGACTGAAGCCTCAGTAGCTTTATGTCAAGAAGAGATGCTCTGAAGTTTCTTGAGTTGGGGAAGCCATGCCCTGCAGCATTTCCTACTCACTCATCAGATCTGTTCTATTGCTAAGTGTAATTTATGTTATGGATTAGATATAAATGGAGATTCGAAAGATGAGAAAGATTGGGAAGGGAATTCTTCTCCATCTTTTTTCTGAAATGTCACTAAACAATTTTTCAGTTGGAAAGTTAGAATTTGGGGGATTCTTTTTTTAAATGTCTGTTATCAACTATTTTCTCTTTTCGTATAAGGCTTAGAAGTATTGGAGTTGCCGTTTACTCCCTCACAGTAGTTTGCAGTAAGCCTGAAATAACTTACGTAAGTCAATATAGCACATTAGGTCGTTAGGACTGTTTGGCACTAACAGGGAAGCCTCTCTGTAACAAACAAATCACCAAATAGGATGTTGTGGGGATTTATTTAATTTGCATGTTTAGGTTATCATGCACACCATGCAGATTACATCACTTGCATCAATTTATGTCATTTGAATTATGGCATTTCACAAATGTCATAAATCACAGTAGAATTTTGGTCCACCACACGCAACGTGCATGAAATCTAAGCCTGGTAAAATTAGGCTTCACTGAATCAGCTGTTGTTTACATAAAATAAGAGCTGGTGTATGTATGTTTTAAATCAATAAATATAGCAAATGATGTATTTTTATGTATTTAGGCAAACTTTGTGATTTCCAACTCTGTAAAATGTTAAAAAGAATGTACGTGCCACCCCATTAAAAGTAATAATATTTCCATTAAATCTAGTTGGTTAATCTGCTGGAGATTTATCTGAAAGATGAAATAGCAGCAAATATATGTTGTCGTTCGTCAGATTCATACTTAGAAGTAGATCAAAGAGGTGATAGAAAGACTAGTGTAGATTATATTAATTTTAATAGAGCAGCTGTGAATTTGGTTTTACAGAGTTATGCTAATTTATTATATGCATTGTGTAACCTTGTTTTAATGTCACAAAAATAAGCACCATAGCAGTTTTAAGTAGCAGTGATATTTTTTCTATCATAACTAAACCTTAAAAATTTTGTACTCCCTTTTTTAAAAAAATCATTTTTTGATTTCTGTTGAGAAACTACCGATGTAACAAAATTGGAGATATTGTTTATAGAAATTTGAGATGCAGTTATAATGTGATTTGTGGTGCTTGTGCAGTTAGCAAAATCCTTACTCTGTATTCATTCATTTATATTTAACTACAAAAAACTGTATGAGATCTGTCTGTAAAATGGAGATTAATTAAAATAGAGGGTATCTTGATGGAAATTTTGTGCAACAGTGGGATTTTACAATACACCATGCAACATCTTCTATATATGAATGTTAGATAATGGCAGGTATATATACAGTATCCATATTTTACTAATGCAGTGAAAATGTGAAGTTTTGTGGGTAGGATGATATCTAACTCTAATGCCAGTTACATTTGTGCTATCAGATACCTTGTAAATTGCCTGTAGTAGACTATTTGGCATTACATTCTGTAAGTTTTCATGCTAACTGTTGCAACTCATCAAGATCTGCAGTCTACCATTAAATTTGCAGGGCTGAGTAGTGAAGGGAATATGAAATTCTCTGCTCCCTTCAGTACCAAGTTTTTAATTTATGATTTTAAATAGCATGAGGATGCTCCTAGATTTGCACGGTAATGTTTATTGTCTTTGATGTAGAGACAAAGAAATTAGAACCAATAATTTGCATATATTTTTAATTCAGACACTGCCAAGCTGTTGGCTGAGGGTCTAAATGATTTGCAGCAAATGTTAGTTTGATGCAATGAGGAGAATGGATCTGAAAATTAAGGTATCAAATTGCAAGGAATGTATGTTTGACAAGGAAAAGAGTGAGAACAATTGCAGGTTGCACATGAGTAACAAGAACTAGAGCAAGCAGATGGATTAGTATACGTTGTTTTCTAAATATGGGAAATGGAGAAATCTTAAGGTGTGCAAATGCTGGTAGAAGCGTAGTCGATTACAACTTTTCTGTCTTTTGTATAATGTGTTTTACCTCAAAATGAAACAGATTCTAGTTTCATTTGCAGTATGTATTCTAATCAGTAACATAACCAGTTAAATTTACCCACAAAGGTATTGCGTTCTTTTCCCTCAATAGGAGGAAAATAAGTGCTTATGAGGAAATTAATCAAGGTTTTCTGTGTCTGTTCAAGGAAGGATGAACAAGGAAGTGCCACAGGGATGGCCTCAAGGGAAGGCTCAGCAGAATGCCCTTGAAATTGCCATGGTTAGTTGCTTTGGAGTGCTTGCGGTTCTCTGAGCTTGGCTGTTTCCTTGCAAATGTTTCATTACCCGGCGAGGTAACATCTTCAGTGCAACCAAGCTCAGAGAACCCCAAGGACTCCAGAGTTCAACCCTGAGTTACACATATTCGCTTCTATTGATAGTTGCTTTGTTACTCTTCTGACTTCTCAGTGCTCTCACCTCACAAATCAGTTTCATTTTACAGAAAGCTTAATTCTCATTTGCAAGAACACAAGGAGCCATGGCATGTGCTGGTGGGTTTTTCTTCCAGTCAATACCTGTCCAGCATGCAAAGTGGATTTCTTTGAGGTGGCAAGAGTTGCCAAAGAGGGGCAAACTTCTCCTTACCCATTTTGGTTATCCTGAGATCAAGTCTTCAAGGTATTCCTAGAAGATATTTCTTCTACTCTCAGTCACTCATGCCCTAATCACCTCTCAAATGGCCTATTGTAATGTTCTCTACATGCGGCTGCCCTTGAAGAGTATCTGGAAGCTTCAGCTGATGCAGAATGCAGCAGCAGAGACAATTATGGGTGCCTGTCGTTCAGCACATGTGACACCTTTGATCCATGAGCTGTACTGGTTGCCAGTATGCTTCCAGGTTCAATTCAAAGGGGCTGGTTATGACCTGTTAAGCCCTACATGGCATGGGGCCAGGATATTTGAGGGACCGCCTCTCTCTAGTTACATCTACTCATCCCATCAGGTCCAGCAGGAAAGGCATGTTGCGAGTCCTGTTGGCCAGGGAATTGCATCGGGTGAAACCTAGGAGGAAAGTCTTTTCTGCCATGGTCCCTGCTCTGTGGAACATCCTTCCCCCCGAGGTGAGGCTGGCCCCAACCCTGTGGGCCTTCCAGAAGGCCCTCAAAACATGGTTCTGCCAACCGGCTTGGGGATCCCTTGAGAGAATGGAGCCTGCTAGTTGGCTGTATGCGAGTTATTTGAATGCACTCTTTTGTATGCTTTTCTGCCATTTTGTTTTTTATCTTGTTTTTAATCTTTTTAATTTAAATTGGTTGTTTTTAATGGTTTTTATGTATTTGGACTGTTTTTACTATGTATGCTACCTGGCATCACTGTGTGTGATGGGTGGCTATACAAATGTAATAAATAAATACATAAATACCTATCTGCAGGCAGTGTTTGCACTGCCTCCAGATTGGCTCTGTGTTTATGTGCTGCCATCTAATTTCTGGCTACAGTTTGTCAAGAATTGCACTGAAGCTGTTTTGCAATGGGTATGCTACAGATCTGGTTAGCTTTGAGGATGGCCACTTTCCCATTAATGGAAACTCTTACATCACCCAATTTTTCAGCTCCTGGGCTGACCCACATTGAACAGAGGGATAGCATGCTATTGCTTTTGGTGTCCCTCAACTGAAAACACTCAGGTGTTTTGCAAAGTTCCAGATTCAATGGGGGTGAAGAAGGAGTTGGATATTGGGACTTTTTTTTTCACCTTCCTATTGTCAGCTGGAAGGTGCTTCATTGTCTTCAAGGGTGTCCATGGGGTGTGTGTCATAATGTGCAAGGTGTCAGTGTGATATTGTGATTCAAGCCTCACCTCTTTTGTGCTTGGGTGTCAATAAACATACAGAAGAAACAGATTTGGGGATGCAGTGCTGTACTAACTCTCTTTGTGGACACCACTGATGATCTTACTCTACATTTCAAGGTCAGTGGTAGATTGGTTTGAATTGTTTCTAAGAAGTAGGAAGTAAAAATGATGCCAACATGGAAAGAATCTAAATCTACTAATTGACAGAGTGGTATTGATGGAGGACATGTTTATCTCTGTACTATATAGTAACGTGAAAGGTTCAAAGTAACAATAAATAACACTTTAGTTATTCTTGATGAAAATCTAGGATTGGCAAACAAAGCTGTTACTGTCAAATCATTCTGATTATCATTCCCTCCAGGTTAAGTCCAACTTATGTACCTTATTTGAATACTATTCTATAGAAGGGTTTCAAGCAGAGAAGCTACATCTTTCAAATCATTGAGGTTAGACAGGAGATAAAAGACGTTATCCAAATATAGGTAAGCTGATTATAGAATTAAATGGTTCTTTGTACTTATATGCAGTAAAAGCCTTTGGGTTTTGAATGTGTGCATCTACTAGTTAGGAATTCAGGGGATTTTTTTAAGTTTCTAATTTTTTTTCTGGCTATAACTGGGATTATGAATCAGAATATTAATCTGCTGTCAGTGAAGCATGTGTTACCCAATTTCTTTATTTTTGTGTGTGTGTGTGTGTGTGTTATATCCTGCGGCGATACCTTTAACATTATTAAACATCTGTCTATCCCAGGTCCTTGGGAAGGACTCGATAGGTGGATAGAAATGCCAAATCCAGTCTAAACATCTGGCTGACTATGCGACCAACCATAAATATATAGTTTCTAGATAGCTTGGCTTACATATAAAAGTGTGTAATTGTTTCAGGGTTCACAGTCCTTTCTGGACAGTTTATAGCACTGCACAATAAATGTAAAGATGCTTTACATATGTGAAGATCCAGCAATCTATCTGTTAGCCCTTTGCAAAGCATGCTGGCATGAATGAATGGCTTTTCCTCTGAGTGCCAAGGCAGCTGTGTCGTCTGGAAGGCTTGGCACAGCTGCATCAAAAGCTTTCTCCAGGTCTCTGCACATCATGTGTAAGCAGAGGGAAAGCTGCTGCTGGAACAGCCAGCAAAGCAAAGTAGCTGTGCATGCATGCACATGCAGAAGTGACCTGAATCTAATTCAGAACATTTTAAAAACAAATCAGCTAATCTTTTTAAACCTGAAAAGTGAAGGAAAAGTACAGGCCAAGAAAGAACTGTTTAGATTCTTTTTGAGAACACCACATTGTACAGTATGCTTGGAATATACTATAAATATGTAATATTCTAGACCAGTGTTTCTCAACCTTGGCCATTTTAAGATGTGTGGACTTCAACTCCCAGAATTGTGGACTTCAACTCCCAGAACCCAGCATGCTGGCTGGGGAATTCTGGGAGTTGAAGTCCACACATCTTAAAATGGCTAAGGTTGAGAAACACTGCTGTAGACCAAGCCTGCACAACTTGTAGAGGTGAAAGGGGCATATTGATAAATTAAAAAATCCTCACAGGCTGCAAAAGAATACCTGGCATGCAGATCGGCTGTTCTGCAGCTAGTGGGGCAGAGGCAGTGCTGGAGCTGGTGGTGGTGATGAAGCTTGGAGGCACTTGGCAGTGTGTCTTTTGGGGGGGGTGGTGAATTTATTACTTTTTAAAAACACCAGCGGGCCACACAAGGCTGCTTGGTGGGCTGCATGCAGCCTGTAGGCCAGATAGACTTAAGATTCTTGAAATTGGTGCCCTTCAGATGTGTTGGACTATAACTTGCATATTCCCACCACCACAGCTAACACATCTAGAGGACATCTGGTTGAAAAACACTGCCCTGCCCACTGTCTGTATCCTCAGAATAATTTCCTTTATAAATCTCTTTAAGCTGTTGGTTTCATTTTTAAAAAATGCTTTCACTTTTAAGTACAGTGTGGTACCTATTTTATTCCTTTTAGTCATTTACCTGTATTACTCTATTGAGTTTTATTGCCACATTCTTCTATTTTAATCATGTTCAGTGTTGCATTATTCCCATTATACTGACATGCTATAAAAAAATCTTACACTATATCTAACCGAAGTTCTCAAATTTCTCTGCAAGTGTCTGAGAGTGATTATTTTTTACACTGATGTGTGATGGATAAAGTTCCAAGAAACAGGTTAATTATATCGTTTCAGAAATAGGGGAGCATTATTCCTTTCTTCTTTTATTCCAGTAGTCTTCTAGCAGCGGTGTGTAGCTACAATTATGGCCCCTCAGGGACACCAGTGGGTTGGTTATGGTGGAGCCCCATATAGTGTTCTGCCAATGATATTCTCTTCTATAACAGATCCATGATGAAATGATGCTGTCTCTCATTGTACTCTGTGCTGTCACCTCCATTCTGCCATGGCACCTGTAAAGTGCCAGTAGCCATGACAGTTCAATCAACATTTTTTGCTCTACTCCCATATAGTTCTTTATCACCCTCTTCACTTTAAAACAGGGATAGATGTGGTGACATTCAAAAATGATCTCACCATCAGGTGGATTCTAATAATCTCCTTCCACATGAATTTTTAAGAGTGTAATTAAATGAAGACATGATGGCTTCAGTGATGGTTGTTCTTTTCCTCTCTCTGCCCATTTGTTTACTATTTTGTTTACTAGCTTGGTTTACCATCTTGCCTGATGAAGAGTTCTGGAAAACTTGAAGTTTGTACCTAATAAAGGTTGTCCTGATATAAAATTCTGATTTTTTTCTATGACTTATGCAGGCTACTTTTGCTTTCTCAGTGTTGCTCCTCATCCTTATTGCAAGCAAGAAATATCAGAAAGGGTTGTCTGAGTCACACCTTGTTCTTTGGGAAGAAGGGAAATGCAGGGAGTGAATCTCATTAACTGGGAATGAAACTTAACTTTGGTCTTGAGATGTTAGTTCCCTGGATATGACTTCATATATCTGTCAATATCCCTAATGCTTATTTTAGCCATATAGAAATATCAAGTGTTCAGTAATGTGGGAAAAACAGAATGCTTTACAGACGTCCCACTTGGCTATCATCTGCTGTTCTTAGGGTCACTACCCATGCAAGGCTAGTCTCTCTGGCAGATATATCACCAAAGTAGTTTCTATAATGTTGTTGTTGTTGTTGTTTTGAGCAAAACAAGCAAATGGTATACTGAACCATGACTTAACTAAGAGATCTCTTTTTACTTGGTGAGAGGCAGCAGGCAGGTATCCAGGCTATGAATGTCTGAATGTAAGGAGACTAGGGCCCTCTGTGCTAAAAGAAGTTGTTTGGGGAACCAAACCAAATTTGGGGAGGACAGGGCTGCTGGGATGGACTTGGGCATTTGGTCTTAATTCAAATCTATCCCCAAATTATTTAAATGGCGTCTTCACAGGGTCCCCTCATCCTTAGTCAGGTGGAGTGCTTTTCTATCCACTCATCCTTTGTTGTATTTATGTTAATGCGTGCACCTTTATACAAATCACTTTCGTCACCGGGGTGGTGGTGGGAGGAACAGCCTTGGCATATGGGGAATTAGGCCAGTCTGTAATGATGGGAAGCAGATTGGTTATGATGTGCAGAAAGGCACCAAAGTAGAGGGGAGGTCTCAAGCAGTTCAAGGGCTCTAAGGCGCTCAACCCATCCACTCCCAATGATGGCCAGGAAGCCCATGATTGGTTCATGCTATGCCAGTGCTCTTCTCCTGTCTCCTCCTGGAATTTTCCTAGCCAGGTGACTGCAGAAAGATTAAGTAGCCAGCTAAGATGGCCAAGGATGGAATGGGGATCCACAGCCTGTGAAAGATCTCATATCAACAGTTAAAGTTGTGGGCTTTCTGTTGTGCCTCCCCTCCTTTTGTTGCTGCCAGAGAAAATGATCACATTTGGACAGATTAACATGCAATGTAAGGTGCCTAGATTTTTATAAAGCAGTACCTACCTTCTCCGTCACCCCCACCCCAGCTAGAGTTGGCTAATTAACAATTTTAGACTCCTAAGCCCAGCAGGGATGGACATAATTGCAAATATAGTTTGAGTTCAAAGGGAAGCATGTCCCTGTTGCAACCAGAGTTCATGGGGCAAGGCAGGGTCAAGCAGGGGTTAAGGTTTCAAGGAAGCTTCACAGCAAGAGTAGATAATCAAGAGTCAGCTACTACATAGTTTAAAGGAAAGTGCAAGGTGGGCTGTTGCATAAGTTGTTTTGACAGTAAACTGCATTCACCTGGGTCTTAAATAGAGGAAGTTTGCAATTCCTGTGTGAGCACAGTGGCCACTGATCAGTCCTAAGTTTCAGCACCAGATTGCTCCTAAGTAGATATGCCTATGCCAGGTGCTCTTCTATGCAACTGAGCACTCCTCTGCTTTCCTGCTGTTTGACTCTTCACATGAAGACAGGGGTGTCCTTGTGGGCTGGATGATGAGACTGTGGTTTCAGGCACAAGGGCTAGAGTTGGGGGTGGCGGACTATCTAGGCCTGGAACTATCCCCATTGGGTCTGTGCAATGCTTTGCATTTCAACTCAGAAGAGATGCTCCAGAACACACAGAAGCATGAAAACAGATCTGGCAGTGACTCATTATTTGCAAATATGTGTATTTGCTTCCACAATCATGCAGCTGCAGCAGAAGCCTCCCTGCAACACTTGAATGATCCTAGGAAAAGGTGCAGCTGCTACCATACTCCTCCATGTGCTAAAATACCTCAGTGGAATTGAATCATTGCACAGCTTTATTCCCAACTGCTTTGGTCTTCTTCCTCTTCTGAGGATCACTCATCAACTGGGGGCATGACACATTTACAGATACTCCTCGTTTAGCAACCGCAATTGAGACCAACAATTCCATTGCTAAGCGAAGTAGTCACCAAGTGGGAAATCACATGACCGTGACTGTGCTTTCCTTTTCCCCACTCCCCTGCCCTTTGGAATGCTTACCCCGGTGCTGGGATAATTAGCAAGAAGGAAAGCTAATGTTTGTATTTACATTCATTGGAGAGGAGGGGATTACAAGAGAATAAGCAGACATACAATGGGGAATACATTGAGATCTTTGCATAGTGTGCTTGTGGCTCCCAGCCCCAAGCATATTCAGGGTTGCTGGTGCCGCCACATTCCTTTCAAAGTGTATTCCCCATTGTGTGCCTGCTTACTCTCTTGTAATCCCTTCCTCCCCAATTTCTCCACTCTGCAAGGGGGGAAAAAAGGAAAAACAACAGGTCAGGCACAGGACGATGCGTACCTACTGTAATGGCAATCAAGTGAATGAGGGACACTGCAAAGGTCGTAAATGCAGGCATTGGTCATAAAGTTATTTTTTCAGCACTGTCATAACTTCAAACAGTTGCTGAATGAGGCAGTTGCTAAGCAAGGTCTACTTGTACAATTCATTTCTAACCTACACTATCCACATTACAACGTTTACAACAACAGCAAAGCAGCTGAGTCATGGTATCTAAAAATTCCCACCACTGTAAGCGCTAGCATTATGCAGTGTACAAAGTTCAAACAACATTTATTTTTTTCAATCATGGTCTATCATGAAATGCTAGGGTTCCATAGAACCCCAGTTGAGAAAGGCTGGCCCAGAGAGTAACTTACAATCCAGTATCTCACAACTTGAGTTTTTCTGTGTATTGTGCAGAGCCCCTTTCAAGGCTAATGTTAGGCTTTGGTCTTGCTTTAGTTCTTTTCTGGAAAATGAAATGAGCCTTATGGCATCTTTCCCCTGCAAATGGATTTAAATGTTATCTGTAATGTAGTGTTGCCTTGTATTTATGGAATCTAATGCCTCCTTTTTCTTTTTATTGTTTCCTTTCAAGATTATTGTTGGAGAAACTGCAGTGTTTTGCTTACAGATGGCCACACGGGATTTTGAAAACCAAGAAAAAACAATATTAACTGGAGACTGTTGCTATATAAACCCACTTGTGCGCAGGACTGTCAGGTTCCTTGGTAAGAATATTGGGTGTTACTTTCTAATTTTGATGCATTAGGGAGTGTAATTCAGTTATATAAACCTCCTATTCAAATGAATTTTTTCTGGGTTCTTGTGGCTCCCATATAAATGCAAAACTATAGTCTTAATTCTCATCACTCCCTCTAATAGCAAACCCTGCTCTTGAGTGCCTATAGGATTGAAGCCAAAATGATGCTGCTGAAAAACCAGCGTTCACAGTTTTTGTCAGTTCATTGCATCTACTTCTGAGTTGGGTGAGATTCAAGCAACAATATGTCAGCTAGCAAGGTGGCCTCTGGAGTAGAGATCCCAGCTTACATAGAAGAGCATGACCACGGTTGAAGCAAATGTGGATTTTGGTTGCATTTGTGGCACACTGGCTAAATGTGCCAGAAATGACTGATATTTTATTTACTGTTACCAGAGAATGTGCAGGCATGGTGATAGTTAAGGCTGGCAACTAGTCCAGAGCTTCTCTACCTTATTAAAGTTAGAGACTGCTGGGTTTGACAGTCCTGGCTGTTTTCATACAGTTTCTAACCTTCCCCTTTTGGGAGAACGTTGTTGAGAAAGTGGCCATCAGAGCACTCTGGAGGAAACAGATTATCTAGACCCATTCTAGTGGGGTTTCAGACCGGGGCATAGTATTGAGATAGCATTGGTTACATTTGCTACTGACCTCTGGTGGAACTGGGATGGCATAGTGCAACCATCCAGGTTCACCTTAATCTCTAAGTGGTTTTCAATATTATTAACCATGGTATCCTTCTGGACCATTTATGGGAATTATGAGTGGAAGGTGCAGTATTGCAGTTCTCCTCCTTTCTTTGAAGTTGGATCCAGGCAGTGTTGGGGGGGAGAAGAATCAAGCCAGAGACCCCTGATATGTGGGGTGTCCCAGGATTTGATGCTGTCACCCCTCCTGTTTAACATTTGCATGAGGCTACCAGGTGAAGCCATTCAACAGTTTGGGTCAGCTATCATCAATACACTGATGATATCTTGATCTCAGGCCAACTAGGTCATGCTGTCAGGGTCTTGTCCCAGTGTTTGGAGGCTGTGCAGGTATGGATGAGGAGGTACAGGTGCAAGCTGAGCTATGGCAAGATTGAGTAGTTGTGGGAATTTGGATCACCTGAGTCTGGGGAGAGGAATAAAGGGTTCCATCTTTAGTCCTGAATGCTTGTGCTTCCCCCTTTGGGACTGGTGCACAATTTGGGGGTCTCTTTGGACTCACAGATACTGCTCAGAGGAGGCCAGGAAAGCCTTTGTACAAATTCATCTAGCATATCGGTTGCACCGATATTTGGACCTGGATAATCACACATGCTTGGTCACCTCATGTGTGGACTGAAGATCACTTGGAAGCTGCAGCTGGTACTGAATGCAGTGGCTAAGGGAATTATGGGCGTGCATACCACAGTATGCCAACATAACATTTCTGTACCATGAACTGAATTGGCTACCAGTAAGATTCTGGATGCAATTTCAGACACTAGTTATCATCTATAGTCCTTCATGGCACAGGGCCAAGTTTTTTGGGAAGGGCAGAGACAGTTTCATAGGATCAGAGTCCTGCCAGTAAAGAATCAGCCCCCCCCCCCCCCAATTCACCAGCCTACTGCTGTGGCAGTAGAATCTGGAAGAGAGAGGAGCAATTCTTATATCTGTTACAAACAGAACATGCATAAAAATAAATCAAGATTATGGTTAGCATGTCTGCACTGATATGTTCAACGACAGGGCAAGGTTCTATATTCTTATTTTCACTTAGCAATAGCCCTTTCACCATGCTTATATGCAAAATATTTTATTGTACTAATAGCAAATTACTTATTCCTTTTTCTTCCCTTTCTTTAGGCATTTATGCATTTGGACTTTTTGCCACAGATATATTTGTAAATGCTGGACAAGTAGTAACTGGGAATCTTGCGCCTCATTTCCTTGCACTTTGCAAACCCAACTACACAGCTCTGGGATGTCAGCAGTTTACACAGTTCATCAGTGGCGCAGAGGCTTGCTCTGGAAATCCTGATCTTATCATGAGAGCCCGAAAAACTTTTCCATCCAAAGAAGCAGCTCTGAGTATATATGCAGCAACATACGTGGCTGTAAGTAAATCAGGCAATTGTGTTCAGGTTGTTGGCCTTTTCCCCAGTTGACTTCAACTTGTTGTAGACAATTCCCACAAGCTTTGCCCAGCCATCATTGCAGCAGTGGAAAACCTGTCTTCATTCTTGTTACATAGGTGCAGCAAAGGCCAGATGATAATATAAGTCACTTGTGAAGAAATGGCCTGTATCAGGCATGTTGACTTTGGAACAGTTTAAATCGGTTTCACTTGTGCAAATGTTCCAGACTGGGGATGGTGGTGAGATTGACATTATGGCTATGTATTTCTCTCCTCCAGGGTTTGCACATTCTGTGGTTTATGTCATCCACAGAATCTTTGACCCTACTTTGGATTCATGCATGGCTCTTTCAGTGTTAAGCTCTCCAGATTCATAGCTTAGGTAACTGAAGATGTCTTAAGAGCCGAATGACCACGCTTTTTTTTTTTATATGAAGTTTTCTCTTTTAAAATCTTAATTTCCAGTGCATGCTCTTTGGAGAAGAGAACGAGGGCAATACTGCTCCACTTACCACTTAAAATCTCAAACAGCTGCAAAGGGCTAAATATTACTTTTTGATAGCACTGCCTGCTGTTTCAACTTCAAATGATATGTAATAATTAACCCTGTGTAAAGTGGCCTTTGTTTGTCTCAGTGAGGCACTTTGCATTGGGGAGGTGATGTTGGGCTCAGCGAGGCACAGAAGCAATGCTGTTTGCCTTGAGGATGCACTGAAGCAGTCTTACTCACCCTGGTGGGACATCAAGGTGATGTTCTTCTCGCTGAGTGCTTTGTTTCTCCCTGACAGCTTCCTCCAACCCATACAATAGGCAGATAGCAGGGGAGGCTTCAAAAACATTGCAACAGTTTCATTTTGCTTTTTTTGAAGCAGACAGCCATGTTGCTTTGTGAAGGAGGTTCAAAAAGTGGCTTCAAAGCTTTGCATATTGTTATCTTTCCAGAGGGTTGCACAGCATTGCTGCAAGAATCCAGTAAATGTTATAAAGATAAGAAAGAAGCATACCTGGAGGGCACCTTGATCGCCATCTCACCCAGCCCTGTGCTTAATATCCAGAGAAGGGAGAATCTCCTGTGAATATTTCTCCATCCACTCTTAAAAAATCCTGGTATAGTGGAGCTGAGCATTTCTCATATCTGACTCATGGGCTGTGTGTGGCCCCTTGCAGTTGGCTCTGTGTCCTATTGCAGATACAGTACAGTCATCCCAACTTCATGGCAGCCTGCCTGATAGCATTGTTGTGTTGAGGAGAGACGCTTTCCCACCATGATAGAAGGCAGCCCATCAATGAACAGATCAGCCAACTGACAAAGTGAATGTGGTGAAAGGCTATGTGTATATCTGTGTGCATGTATATAAAATATTGAAAATTCAGTTACATGTATTATCATATCCCGCTCCTTACTTTTGTTAAAATGTTAAGGCTATCTTAAATATCATTGTTCTTCCCTTTGTTCTTACATTTCTACATAAAGGTAAACTACAAATCTTTAATCAAGCCACTTGTTTACTTTTTATTTTTTAACAATTGGGATTTATGATTTTGGCTGGCATTGGTATCTATGCAAATTATTGTAATTGGTAGGATCTTATCTTGGTGGTCTGGCTATCAGGCCATTCACTTAATCTGGGCAAACAAGATAGAGTACTTCTTCTTTTGGCTTAAGTGTACCCTTTCAACTGCACTGTAGGCAAGGAAACTTATTTTTCTTTCCTGTTCCAAAGGAGTAAAGAACTGGTGTGTGTGTGTGCGTGTTTGACTGCTATGTTGGCTTAGTTGGCAATCAAGTATCAGCTTAGGAAGACTTCTTTGCAGTCTTGGAAGTAGGAGAAGGTGCCTGCTGAGATTATTCTGACCCACCTATCTGGGCATTCTCAAGGTTGAAAGGAAGGCTGAAGTTCTACAGGAGATTTGTGGAGTCCTTGGCAGCCTATCAGAATGATTGATAGTGTGACAGAACAGGTCACAATTCATACAGAGAAGCTCTTGACGCTTCACTAACAGCTACATTATTGAATTCACTATAAGCAGAATAATGGATGAATAAGACTATGTTAAGTCCAAGGGTATGATCTGAAAATCCGTGCTGTAACAACCTTGCAGATGTAAAACAAGTCTGATTTTGTCAATAACTAATATTTCGGAAACTTCTGCAAAACCTTAGTGAAAGAACCACAGGATATAACTATAATAAAGAAAGACTGATGAAAATATGCACAGTTGGTAATAAACTCCCTATAAATGTTTTTCTCACTTCAATTTCTATGGGTATGTAATCTGTAAAGATATAGAATGGGAGGTCATATCTTGGATGTATAAAGTAAAAAATCTTTGATGCCTATGACCGTTTGCTGAGAGAGAGAGAGAGAGTGCATGTAATAAAAGCTTTTGAGCTCCCTGGCATTAGAACAATCCTTTGCTCAAGAAATTCCAGCCAGATCTATTCTGTGCAATTCTGACAAATGTAGCTGTTCCTGTTTCAGAGCATAAGCCCTCTGTGGCAGGTATCTGTTATCTTAAGTCTGTGGCTTGTATACCAGAAGCAGGCAGAAAATACTCAGTTTATTTCAAGGACTGGATTTGGCACAGTATGCTGGATCACTTGTAATTAAATCTGCTGTGATTATAACAACATGCAAATCTTGCTTAAATTACTTATCATTGCACCTAGGTTCATTTTTGAATTAGTTTTTCATATGAATTTAAATAATTGACTAAAATACATAAGGAGAGATAAGATCATGCATTTG
Source organism: Liasis olivaceus (assembly GCA_030867105.1). Taxonomy (NCBI): domain Eukaryota; kingdom Metazoa; phylum Chordata; class Lepidosauria; order Squamata; family Pythonidae; genus Liasis; species Liasis olivaceus. The sequence continues at coordinate 121,916,133 of CM061350.1, read as the reverse complement.
TTGCAAATTAAGCAGGGGAATATTTTATCCTGTCAAAAAGAATTTTCTTCTTGCTGCCCCATTAATGCTCACGCTTGGTTAGCAGAAAGAAAGATACACATCTTTTCCTTTTTTCTGCTGATGTGGTTTTATGTGGAGTCCCAGTTATCATCTAATTCTTCTGCATGAGTGAAAAACAGCCTTGGCAGGCTGACTTGACCACATTGATGTTGACATCAGGGGGTCTTTTAAACATCCAGAGCAACATGATTACACGTCATTAGTTTGATACATGCTTCATTTAGGTTTGTAAGTTGAAAATCATACATCTGAATTAGTTAGCAGATGATAATTCCAGAGAGAGAAAGAGAGATCTGCGTATTAAATTAGATGCATACATCAATATGTAAAGCTGTATCTCTATATATAATTACTTAGGGATATAAAAGCAGTGGCCACTTTGGGATTGAAATGGCATAAACAACCAAAACATGGTTGAAAAGCGATAAATAGTACATGCTAGCTTCTGTGGTTCTCTATTCAAAAATCATACAAAAGCCATATATTAAAAGTTGTGTTAAAATACATTTATTAGAGAAAGTTGTAAAGGGAAATGAAAGTTATACATGACAACAGATGTGGATTTTGTAATGTTTTGAATTCTTTTTAAAGAAAAAACAATTTGCAGAGAATGTAATAGAAGGAATACTATAGTACCTGTGACGTTAACACAGACTACATTTAGAATGATCCATATGCTTTTATGTCTACACATAAAGTCCCCCCCCCCCCCTTTGAGAGAGAGAATAAAAACAAAAGCTATCCTGATTTGATAGTTTAGGACAGGAGGTAAAATCAAAGCAACATCTAATGCCCTGTTAAAATGAAAGATAACGGCTCATGTCTTAACAAAGAAAAATAGTTTGGCTCTTAGAAATCACTTTATACTTATCAACAGAGCAATCAGAATTATTTGGGATAGTTAATGACAACTCTGATTCAAAGTTATTTGTAATATCCATATTAGAGTGAATGATGGATAATATTAATTCGTACTTGCATCACAAGACCATCTTCATTTGCAGCACATTGTGTTGGTTGGCTAGTTCGATGTCCATTTACATTGTGATGTATCCATGTCCTGATTCACTCCTTCACTCAGTTCATCACAGTTGCTGTATTATCTGGCCAGTATACATAAAGGCCAGATGTCTGGATCAATCCCTTTCTCTTGGCTGTGCCACAAATGGAAGTACATTTGTGCACATGGAACAGTACTTTCATACGCTCTTTACATGGCTTAGGGTGTAATGAATGAGAGGTAGGCAGTCACAGACCCCATACTTTAGGCTTGAATTCTGCCCTTCCCAAAGACTTTCACAAAATCATAGAGTTGGAAGACGCATGAAGGTAATCTAGTTCAACCCCTGTTCAATTCAGGATTTACAATGTAGGATTTATTTATAGCATCCTTAGCAGATGGTTAAAATATATGAGTAATTATATCTCCCATGTAGTCAGTATTGCAACTGAACCCCAATCTAGGGATACATGACTACCAAATTGTCTTTTAAAAGGTACTTTCAGAAGTATATTACTTCCTTAGTTCAAACAAATTGAAATCTGTATTGTAGATAATTACAATTCGATTTTTGTTGTACAAAACTAGATTGTTCCTGCTCAGTTGTTCCAAATCTAGGGAACAGAGTGGCACTGAAAGCTCCGTGAATGTAATTCACATACAGTATATATTCAATATATTGCTTAGCCATTTTTCATATCTTAAGGTGGTTAATATAAAACATATAATCATTGATTTCAAGTCCATAGAATCATAAATAATACTTACATTTGTTTAAAGAACTAATGAAAATAAGCCACATTAAAACTGAAATATTCAGTAATAACAGCATGAATAGAATAAATGTATGGCAGGTTAATAAGGATATAGGTGGTCCTTCAGGTATCATGGGCTCTTGATTAAAGATTATTCCAGAATTTTGAAGTGACCCTGAAAACACACCAGTAGTCAGTACAACTGGCACAAAATTGGAGAACCATAATCATACTGTGTATCTCCAAGTGAGTATCAGCTAATGTTTCCAAATATGCAGAATGTCTAATGTTACTAGTGTGTGCATAATGCACACATAACTGGGAATAGATCTATTTCCTGGTTATAAGTTTACAGGTGATGTGTTATTCAAAGTTGTTGAAGCAAAGTTTTGTTTCCACACCATAGTTTGAATCCAAAAGAACTTCTAAGTTCCCTCATTCTATATCTATATAGCTCTTTACCCAGATCAGAAGTGTTTCCATCTTATCTGAATTAAACTGGCACCTTTATATAAATCAAGGACGGAGGAAATACACTCCTATCAGCCTTTGCAATGACCAGTGGTGAGAGGTAGTAAGAGTTGTAGTCCAGTAAAATCTATCTGCTCCTGCTGTGGATAGTGAAAAGAGTTAATGGCATTCACACATACATACATACATACATACATACATACATACATACATACTACTATTTAGAGTCTGCCTGGCTTCTAATGACTCTGGGCACCTTACAGTTGAAAAAGGAAAGAAAAATACAACATAATGGAGAAGAAACCACGAGTGACCCAAAGACAAACCTATAAACGAAGAAAACCCCATCTATTAGGGACTCAACCATCATCTTGCCCCAAAGCCTGAGAGAATAGCCAGGTCTTTAATAACTTCCTGAACATCAGGAGGATGGGAGCTCCTCTTCCCCAAAATGTGTTTCTCTCATTGAAGAGAACATCAAACAATGTAGTCTTTAAATAAATGGCATTAATTTCTGTATGGCCCTGTCCACAGAACTACAGTCCCACTAATCTAACTCTGCTACAACTGCTTTTATCCTGTCAACCCATTTTCGTCATATTCGACAGGTCTTTACTACTGGTTATTTAAGGAAGAATGTTACAGTGAAAATATTTTCCCTCTTCTGAGTTCAAGTAAAAATAAGAATGAATGATGAGTCAGATCTAATGAATGATGAGTCAGATCTAATGAATGATGAGTCAGATTCATCATATATTCTTTTGTGGTCTAAATCCCTCTTATAAATTAATTATTCCAAATGTTAAGATGGGTGGACAGGATAAAGTGGCAAGGATTTTTTGTTTGGTTTTGTTTTCTCAGTAGTGTATTTGCTAATATTTAAGAAGACTGGAATGGCTTGAAGAGTTATTTAATTCATGTGATATTTTTCCGAAAAGCGCTGTACTGTATTTGTTCTTCGATATCTTTAGTGCTTCTGATGTTCCAGTTTTATGTTATTGCTAACAGTGTTACAAAAGTGCATCAAATGTGACATGAAATACTTCCTGTAGGCCTGAATTATTGCCAGACATGGGCCATTGATCATATACAATGGTCCTATAAATGTTAAGTGAATATCCTATTTTTGCTCACTACCTCTAGCTGAAACAAAACAGCAAATCGGGTTGTTTAGAACGTGTATTTGGCTTCATGGGAATACTGGAGAGCTAGGTAAAGATACATATTTATTGTATTTAAACTATTGTGCAAGGTCAACAAACAGAATCATACTAGCCAGCAGAGCTTACTTAACCCCCTCGTTCAAATGCCTGGAGGGACAGCCAGGTCGTCAATGCCTTATGAAAGACGAACAGCGTTGGGGTCTTCTGAGTCTCCAGAGGGATGCTGTTCTAGAGGGAAAGTGCTGCAACATACAAAAATGGTCTGTTGAAATGATAGGAAGTTGGGTGAGACCAGCTAGTAGTCCTATGTATGTAGGGAGAAAAGAATCACTTGGTCATCAATTCTCCTGGGCTGCCAGAAATACTTTGGAGAGAACAGGGAACTTGAAGACTGATATGAGTTGAAGTAGATAGGGTGTGCCTGGTCTCTTAACCTTTTAGAGGAATCTGGAGTCTGCTAGAATCTGGAACTGTACAAAGGGGACGTGAGCACCCAACAGCCTGTTCAGTGGATGAGTTTGGGAGATCTGGCAGCAGACTCCAGCTGCGCCTTGAAATTTCGAACCTCTGGCCACTCACTTTTTCACCCTAGCTAATCTCACAGCTGTTATGGGATGAGTCACCCATGAGTGTGATAGTAGTGAAAATAAATACACACCTTCTCTTTCTCTTCCCTGCCCAGACTTTTATCTGCTTTCCCCCCAAATCTATATGGCCTTCAGATTAAGAGATATGATTAATGTTATGTTTCATGTGCCTTTGTCCTTAACTGTTTCCAGCATCTGTTCTAACTCTTAAACTTTTAAAATATCTTAGCATATTGTTTTATTAACAATAGATTCTCCCCTTCTTTGTGGCTGCTTAGTGTGGGTGGCTGCTGCTATGGAAACTCTTTTTTTTTGCCTGCTAATCAGCCTTTTCCCAACAGCTTGGGTGTTGCCTATTTGTGAAACTTTATTATTATTTTACACCAGCCTTCCCTGCCTGGTGCCCCCACATGTATTGGGCTGCAGTTCTCTCTAGTCCATCCAGTACGCTGGCCATGCTGGCTGGGATTCCTGGAAGCTACAGGCCAATATATCGAGAGGTTCCACATTGAAGAAGGATGTTTCACACTGTTATTTTAACCAAGTACTTCTTAGAAAAGATGGAACTGTTGCTTACATTTAGGTTACTTCTCTATCTGGTTTCACATAAAGAACGCTCTAAATCTCTTTCTTTCAGTAAGTTGATACACTAACAAAATGCATTTAGCAATCTGAAATATGAATCTTGCCCTCATCAAATCTGAGTTAGATCAGTCTTTGGGTTTTTTTCCTCTAATGTGTCTTATCAAGGTTTTCATCCCAGCCAACATTTTCTTAAACTTGAATGATCTTGTCCAACAACGCAGTTTAGTAATTTGAGGGCCTACAGATTTTCAAGTTGTCCAGTTTCATACACATAACTTATATCCCTCCCACCCATCTACCCTTTTACATGCATAGCCATTGCAGGCTTTAAAACTGCTTCTGCAGCAAGGAGAGAGTAAATGGAGTGGAAAGCTGAAATAGATGTAAGGAAAGAAGGGAAGAATCTTGGAAACTGATCAGTTCATACCTCTGGCAGAAGAAAAAATAATGAAAGAGGAAGAAAGAGGAATCAGAAAATGATCAAATACCTGGCAAGAGGACTCTGTCCCTCCTTCCATAGGATGCTTATCGAGGAAGAGAAAAGTGAGAGTATGGGGTGACAAAAATAGGAGAGGAAGAGAATGGGATTAAGAAAAATACTCTTCTTGCTTCAGCTTCTCCCACTGTGTCAGGTCTAGCCCAAGGAACTCCAGGAGACCATGCAAGTTCTGTTCAGCAACGTTTATTAGCTACAACCTCTATCAAGAATCTTCCCAGACTGAAAACTCTGTTCTCACAGTAGCTATGAAAACAGAGTGAATTCCTCAGGGAGGTGCTATCTTATCCTCTTATCTCTTCCTCGCCCTTCTGGAGAGGAAAGAGGATGCTTGCCTCCCTGAGTGTGTCCTTCATAATTCCATTCCATCACACACTGCCAGCTAATGTCCCCCAGTCGGTTATCTCTATGTGAAAATGTCCTTAACAGACACCCCCCCTTCAAACATTCTCAAAAAGTGAGGATTTGCATCCTCTTACAAAGGATTAGTAAATCAACAGATTGGAAGGTGCAGCAACTGTCTTTCTGTTCGACAGTGTTAAAAGTAGGGCTACCAGATCTGGGCAACTACTAGATGGTAGCTGAGAGTTAGAGCTTCCTGTATCTCTTTGCTGCCATCTGGTAGCCATCCATATTTTTGTAGCCAAAATATGGTAACCATTATTATAAGGACAGAAGCACCAGGCAAGAGGTCCAGAGGTCCAGAGGGTGTAATGGTATGTGGGAATGACCTTGGGAGACAGGGAGGAGAGACGCAGCCAAAGAAAGTTACTAAGAAGTGGCTTCCGACATTTTTCACAGCAGTTATAAGTACAATTATATTTTCATTTATCTCTCTAAAGTTACATCATACTTCTCATCTTTCTATAATCTATCCTGTCTAATAATCAAAGCCATAAATCACAAGTTCATTTTTTTCATTTTTACACAGAAGGTCCATAAGGGGATTCCAGTCACCAGTAAATGTAGATATTGTCTTTTCTTTAATCAAAGAAGTTAGTTTGCCAATCTGAGCAAGGTCTGTCAACTTCACCAACCATTCCTCCATAAAGAGTAGTGTTGAATCTTTTCATCTTTGTGCATATAATAGTCTTGCTGCAATAATCCTATATTGAAATAATATTCTGTGAGTTTTTTCTAACTCTGTATCCATCAATCCTAAAAGGAAAAGTTCTGGCTTCAATTGAATATTAATCTTTAAAATCCCTATATCAATGTGTGTATTTGAATCCAGTTTTTTTTTTTAGCTTTTTTACATGTCCACCAAGCATGATAAAATGTCCCTTCACATTGTTCACATTGTAAACATTTAAAATGCCTTTATACATTCTAGATAATTTCGCTGGTGTCATGTACTAACGATACATCATTTTATAAAAATTCTCTTTAAGATGATAGCGTAATGTAAATTTCAACCGTTTTAACCACATATTTTCCCATTGATATATCTGTATGTTATAACCAAAATTCTTAGTCCACTTTATCATACATTCTTTAACCTCTTCTTTCTCTGTTTCAAATTTCAACCAAAATGTATACATTTTAGCAATTACATGTTTATCATCAGTGCATAACTGTATTTCAAATTCTGTCTTACTTTGCTCTATTCCATAAATCTTTTTGTCCATTTTGAATCTTTCGATAACTGTATATGGGAAGACCACTGACAACTATATCCTTCTGCTATTAATGGCTCTCTTAATTTAATTTTAAATTCCCCTTGATAGTTTTCCAGTAATTCCTGGTACGTCGACCATTTGTCTTTGTCTGCTGTTTCTCTTCTGTGATATGCTTCTTGAGCTGAGATACACAAAGGTGTTTTTGGGTACAACCTGGGTTTATATCTATTCCATATTTTCAATATGGCATGTCTAATACAACAATTTCTGAAATCCGCATTAACTTTATTGTACCATAAATATCCATGCCATCCAAGCTGTCATGATCTAACTCTAAAAATCTCTTGTTTCTCAACAACATCCATTCTTTCATCCAGACCAAACAACAAGCTGCAAAATACAACTTCAAATCCAGTAAACCTCATCCTCCTCTTACCTTTGCATCTTGTAACACTTTATATTTAACTTGTGTTTTTTTTCCCATGCCATATAAATTTAGATATATCTTTTTGCCATTGTTTAAATGGTACATCAGTTGTCAAAACAGGTATTGTCTGAAACAAAAACATCATTCTTGGCAAAACATTAATTTTTATCACAGAGGTTCTCTCCAACAGTGACAATTTTAATTTCTCCATCTTAACACGTCCTTCTTAATTTCATTCCATGTCTTAACATAATTATTTTGAAATAACATACAATTCATATTTGTCATAGTAATACCCAAGTATTTTACTTTTTTCTCAATCTTAAAACCAGATTTCTCCATCAGTTCTATTTGATTTTCTAATGTCATATTTTTGTGAACGTCTTTTGTCTTCTGATTATTAATCTTAAAGCCTGCTAACATTCCAAAATCCTTTAATTTTCACATTGTTTCTACTCCCTCTAGTGGATCTTCCAAAACTAACACCGAATCATCCACAAATGCCGTTAACTTATAAGTTTCTTTTTTAATCTTAACTCTCATAATTCTCTCATCTTGACTTATGGGAATGGTTAAAGACAACTTAGCCCACAGCAGGAATGTGGATGGTCAAGTGGCTCGGAAGGGACCCTCCCTAGTTTCTTGGGTTGTAAAGGGGACGGGGGGAGAAATGTACTTTCAGACTTGTACCTTAGAGAATGAGGTCATCTGGCTGTGCTTCCTGTCTGATCTACCTCGCAAGGCTGTCAGAGGGATAGTTAAAAGTCTTGCTCCCAGTCTCCCTGCAGATTCATAAGAGAAATAAAGCAGATGGGACATGAGCAGATACACACATAACCTGGTCTTTTTCTACTGGGTTTGCTTCTTTTCTGAAACCGATGATGATGATGTTGTTGTTGTTGTTGTTGAACTCCTTTCCCTATTAGCTGCTTCTCTTCAGTATGAAATATTGCCATGGCTGTGATTTTTGACAACAGCAGAAGGTGTTACACTAATTGGCTTATACCACCAAGCAATTGATATTTTGTCCAGTTGTGCAAAGTCCTTCTACATTCTCCTTGTCTCAAATATGGGGGGGACATTGCAGGACCATCTCAGCTACAGTTTAATCAGTACACTGATGCCAGAACTGCCTTCTCCCTCAATTTCAGATGATAAATCTTTCAGCCATGCTGCCTTTCCCACTTTCTGAGTATGTGTGTGTGGCTGGGTGATGAATAGCTGGTGACGGGCTATCAATCCAAATAAAGATGGGGGTGGTTCCATAGGAGAAACATTGAGAAACTATTTATTTATTTAACATATTTATATAGCCACCCATATCACACAAAGTGACTCTGGGCAGCGTACAATAATTAAAAAGAATAAATACATAAAAACAATTACAAATAAAAAACTATAAAAGCACACAAAACAGCACACTATGCTATGCCTTCACATGTACCACTTGGAAATAGGATTGTACATTTAAGATAGATAGACAGACATGTCTTACATGTTTAGGCATGGACTTTTTTTGTATTCACAGCTGTTTTTAGCTAAGTCACAAAGCAACCAGTGTGTGCAGCTATCTTATATAGTGCACAATAATGAAGTGACTTCCCCTTCAGAACTTTTAATTGGCCGAGATGCCTGCCTGTCCTCATAGGTCAACTCCATTCTTGGGAAACCACCTTTCAGATCGTGCTGGTGCCCAAATGTCTTGTCCTAGAGACACATTCATGATTTATACAATATTCATATTTGCTGCATACTCATGTGTTTTCTCATCTGTACATTTAAAGTAGAAAGAAAAAATACAATACATTCTTCTAATACAGAGCATTGTGGTTTTCTTTACTTTATGGGCCACCTTTCCTGCTATGAGGACTTCATATTGGTGATGGGGAGGGCCAAAGCCAAAAGCATTCTTGCATTTTTTGTGCATCTTTCATTGTAGCCAGTATGTGTGTTCTAAGAGTGAAAGAGAGAGGGAAGAGAAAGAAATTGAGAGCAAGGGGAATAAGAGAATGGAATTGCTAGATGGAATCTAAAACTATGACATCTCCCAATATTTTTACTGATTTTTATCTTTTTTCCCCCTTTTTCTTTCTTGTTAAATGATTACATGCATCTGGGTTTTTTTGAACAGTGACAAATAGTGGTGATAGCAATAATAATATCCTGCTTTGAGTTTTATAAGATTTCTAGTTATTTCTTAAGATACAATGAACTTAGTTCTATATATTGAATGAATGAAATGATGAATTTTAAATTTTATAATAATTGTAAACTATTTATTGATATTTTGTTCTTTATCCACTATGTCATTTTCTGTCTTTTTTTCCCCTTTTATGTAGCTATGTATTCTGTTCCTTTGAAGGTTTTAATATATACATTATTTTTTAAAAAAAGAGAGAGAATGGAATTGCTGGCATAGGTAGAAGGAGTTATTTCAGCATCAAGGGCCAGCATCAAGTTCCAGATGTTTGGGTTTAGTTCCGAACAGAACTGCAACAAAATCAGCTCCATTCCCAAGTTCTACCACTGCTATTCTCTAAAAGCCCTTTTCTGTCTCCCTTTGAAATAAAGTGGCAACCCCATTCTTCCCACTAGCTCCCAAATTTCAGGCAGGGAATGAGTGGCTTCCACTTTATGATAACACAGTTGCTTGTGGAGTCCCAGCTGTTCCCATTTTACCTTTTCCTCTTGCTTCTCTCCCACTGATGGCACAAGATCTCTTCTGCCTCCTCCCTTAACCTGCATGGAACCCAAGTATGCTGGGTTTCAGGCTTAATAGTAGCAGAAGAAAGGAAGAAAGATGGGAAAAATTTAATTACAACTGAAAGAAGGAAAAAGTCTTATCTTCCTTCCCTCACAGTGCCCTGTGAATTGTTATCCCAAATGCTCACCTGATTAAGGAAAATACCTGAAGAGTATTTGCCCTAAAAAGGGGGCAAGGCTGTAGAGTCTCATTTTTCAGCTGTTCCCATCTATCAGCTGAGCAGAAGGACTCTGCAGCCAAGTCCCTTCTTTCCTGCTGTTTGAATGTTTTTCACCAACCAGCTGAGCAAGAGGGACCAGGTAGCACAGCTACCTCTGAATACACCATAGGGTAGTTATACTCTGCAGGTCACCAAACTCTCATTAGTCTAGGGAAGAGCAGAGTAGAGACAGGGAATGTAGTTGGTTATGGGTCATTGGCTTGTCTGCTGTGTGTTTGGAAATTCATGTCTTTTTCAGTATGTGTAACAACATATTTCTTCCGTAAGAATTATGAAGGTTGGAATGAGTGCAAAATCAGCCACCATTCTAGTTTTGTTTAACAAAGAGTTGTGTTAATGAAATTTACACATGAAATTTAAAGGCAAAGCTATGGTCATTGACCATGATTTGAATTTGGCTTCTTCCCAAAGTAGTGTTCATGTATACTACTATCTAGCATTAATATTATAATCTCACATAGTATTTAGTTGCATATATACGAAGTAAGTCATTGCCATTTATTGTTTAAGTTGCATATATAGTATTAACTCCATCTTTATTATTGCAATGTACAGTACCTAGGGCTGCCCTGGAAAAGTGCCTGGAAACTTTTGGTGCTGCTAACCGATATAGGATACTAGGATCATATGATTCTTGATTTGCACTGGCTACAAATTACTTACCAGGCATAATTCATATATAATACATAATACTAATCTTTAAAGCTCTAAACCATCTAGAACCTGACTATCTGCAGAATCATCTGTTCTGTTATGAACTACCTAGTTCACATGTGGTGGAGCTAATATTACAGAGAACCCTGTCAACTTCCTCAGAGTCTGCAGCTTTAGGAACTTCCCAGATACCATTGCAAGACATGGTCTCTGTTACCTCATTGGATTTTGTCCACCTGGCTTTCAAGTCAGAGTTAATATGAGGGATTTCATCCATGAAATGTTCAGCCAGATTTATACTGAATAGGTCTTTCAGTCCATCTTTCCTTGATATGGTAAAAAGACATTCTAAATAGTGCAGCCAGCTGACATTCTGCAGACACAGTAAGGGTGGAGAAGTGAGCACACTTCACTGCCCTTATCACCATAGGAAAGATTCCAGTTTGAATCCATACCTATGTCCGGTTAAACTCACTTCTGTTTTTCTGTTAGTATCACTTGAGATGTCTCTTTGTTCATTTCATTTCCCAGAACTTCTCAGAAAATCAGGGGATAGCTTGAGATCAGCAGGAAGGGAGAGGTCACTAAGGGATAATCCTATCTAACATCTGGTTACCTCTGTGTTTCAGAGGTCAGCATGGAACCCAACAAAAGAAGTTACTGGGAAATTCCCCAAATGTTGTCCAGAAACCCTCTCAATCCATCAGATACTTGGGATGGGTCATATTAATTGGCTCTTTCTCCCTATGGAGGTACTAAACAAGCTGGGTGACCTGGGGCCAGTCACTCTCTCTCAGCCCTAGGATGAAGCAAAGCATTTCTGAAATCTTGCCAAGAAAACTGCAGGGACTTTTCCAGGCAGCCGCCAGGAGTCAACAATGACTCAAAGGATCAAATAATAATAACAACAACAATTTTTTCTTGCTCATTTAAGTTGCCTTGATTTAAATCACCATGCTAGGAAACCAACATTTTCCTAGTTTTTATTTTACAAGCCATTTTTTCCAGCAGATAACTTGTCATTTCCAATCTTCCGATATAAGTCATTAAGATTTTTCTGACCTCTAGTGGCATTTATCAAAAATTATCATAATATTATGAAAACTAATTAGTTTTCTCTAATTTTATAAACTGATGTTAATATGTTTGGGAAAAAATAGTGCATTCATTCCTTAATATGTCATTGGATAAAATGGTCATTTTCTATGTATCATGGTACATAGATGTTCCTGCAATATTTGCTAACCTGGAAAACTAGTCCAATTTCAATTGTATTTTTATTTCTTCTTTTCTAATCCATTTTAATTAAGAATATCATTAACCTATATTTTACTAAGGTTTTCCAAGCATTTAAAATATTTTACATAACAGAAAAGATAACATTTTTTTTTTTTTACTCTTCATCCCTTTAACCTTCTTTCCTCCCCTAAGAGGTGATTTTCTAATTAAACACACAGTGGTCAGTTGACTCTCAAAAACATGAAAGAAGCAACAGTTTTTTGCTTCTTTTATCAATCAGTGTAAATGATCTTAGAGTGCTAAGATTTGGCAGCTGGGGCTGTTAGGTGCAAGGCCCTTCCTTATACAAGGGGAGAGAATTCATATTCACTAAAGTTGGATTGTAGTGGTTAAGGCACCAATCTACAAAGCAGGAGAGCGAGTTCTAGCCCCAGCTGGGTGAGCTTGTGCCAGTCACTTTCTCTCAGCCCTAGGAAGGAGGCAGGGGCAAACCATTTCTGAAATCTTGCCAAGAAAATTGCAGGGACTAGTCCAGGCAGACACCAGGTGTCAAAAACTGACTCAAATTAAAGTTGGGTGTGGCAGCTGAGAATTGTCAGCTGGAGGTAGTTGATGGCCTTGACAACAAGAAAGTGGTGCTTTCTAGTCTTACCATGGACCCAAATCCCAGTCATATTTTAAGTGTCTTTTTAAAAGCCTTCATTTTATCTTGACCGTTCCCAGTCACTCAGTCATCTTCATATTTCTTTTTCTGTTTTTTGTTTTTAGGGTTTTTTTTTTAGTTTTTTTATTTTTTGTTTTTAAATAAGTTTCTTCTTGTCTAGAATACTGCATTATGATTATGGTCAACTACCATAAATTTATAAGGAGAAGTTACATTATACATTATAAATATATAACATAATGTAATATATTTAACATAGCCTAACCACCCTTTAAATGATACCAATATGATACTATTTTTAAATAGAGAGTATGAAAGGCTTGTTTCTTTGCCCAGGTGTAGGTTCTGTATAAGAGATGAGATGAGATGTGTCTGCAGGAGAGGGAAGCGACAACATACAAGTCATGACACAAATTCATAATTTGCATTATTTGTGTGATGGCCATTGTGGCTTCTGCCAAAGATGCCTTATATTCAGTCACTTGATCTTCATTTTAAATCTGCCTTTTCACTTACAAATCTGTAAGATGGTTTTGAATATTTACTGTATTTGGAGGTAAGATCCTAGGAATGCTTCTCTCCTAGGATGTTTCCAACAATGCCTTATCCTTGGCTCTACTCATTACATCTTGATTAAAATCAAAGGTGAACATGTCCTGGCCAGGACAATCTGGTTAACATAGTGTGGTGGCAGTTGAAACATCTAAGTGAAAATTAATTATGAATCAATGTTTTTAGTGTCTCCTAAATCAAGTTAAGTGAGTATATGTCACTGCTAGTATATGCAACTCAGAAATAAAAGTTACTGAGACTTACTCCAAAAAAATAAAAATAAAATTATACCCTATCACACACTTTGATAAATTTAACTACCATCTTTATATGCACCAAGTACATTAATAAGTAATCTTGAACTTATGATTCATGTTTGGAAATTCCTTTGATTTTCAGTAACTGATGGCTAGTTCATAGCGACCACATTCACTCTGCATAAGTATATTCTATGAAAATTGGTGTAGCCTCTCCTGTGTTATGCATAGAATAAGATATTATGAATTGACAAGATGAAAATTAAAAAAAAAAATAAAAGAAAGCCACTACTTGGCATCATAAAATACTGTAGATTCTTTGTGAGTTTCCAGATCATAATCTTTCCCTAAGAGCTGCTTACTGCAGTAAAGTATTGATCAACGAAGTCAGAATGGAAACCACCCAGCAATACTGCTGAATTCTTCAGAACCATGGGAGTCTAACTCAGTTGGGGATGAATGGGAAATATGGGGATGATCCTATGGGATGAGTGGATCATATTGGACTGATTGTGTCACTTAGGTACCAGTTGGTTACATGATAAAGTACTTGAGGGAGCACCCAATTCAAGTTCATATAGTTTCCAGAGAAAATTGCCAGCTTATTAGTTGAATGGAATAAGAGGTTTGGGAAAATGAAGAGTAAATTGACTGCCAGCCATGGAGGCTCAAGGGGATATCAAGAGAGTTCTTTATATATATTCTTACAATATGTCTCAGTGCAGGGAGGGATCATGAGAAATATTAATATCTGTGTAAATCCTCTTCCCCAAACATTTTAAAAAAATCTTATTCAACTGTAGCAAAATTTAACTGGCCTTGGTCATTCAAGTGTAGAAAAAAACCAGGGAGCTCAAGGTTAGTGAGACTGAGTGTAATCTAGTTGGGATCTTGGGATCACCTGGATTTAGGCATTCAGAAGAGAAACTGTGAGCTTCTAGCCTGGAGTTGAGAAACTAATCAGGTGTAGGTCTGCCAGTAAGGCTGCTTATGTTTTTCCTTCCATCAGAACAGCAATATCCAGGCATGCAACTCAATATCTAAATTAGGAGGAGAAGGCAGGGATAAAGGGGATTTGGTCTGAAGGAGGGTGGGGAGAAAGGGCAGGGAGTAACATCTTGGTGGTGATGGGCAAAGAGAAATATGGCAAAAGATGGGGTAGGTCACTCTGGGGGAAGGTATACTTGTACTGATTTTGCTTTCCAGCCCCCTGAATTAAACCCCAATGCCTGATCATCAGATCCTCAGTGGCTCTGGTCTCAGGCTGTTGCTGTTAAATACCAGCTCAGCTTAATAAGGCTTTCCTCATCCACGATCTTCTTGTGGATAAGAGAGCTGACCTGGGGGGTACAGCTGAGATCCGGGTGAGGATGTGGGTTCCCCTCTTGAAAACATGCCCACCTGGGTTTTAAATGTGGCACCTGCTGTGAATCCAGAACAGTAGTGGGAATGTGGCTATTATCACCCGGGAGAATCCTGTGGCTTTCAGAGCCACTGCCTCACAGATAACTGAATGTGAGATTTTGTTTGTGACACTGGGCCTAGGGAATGGGATTGCTTCTACTGTACCAAGCCTGCCTGCTGTGGTGAGGCTTCCCAGCCTGAGTTGCTCAATGGTGTAGCCAGGTTGGCAGTGGAATTTCCCAGCCTGGAGACTTCCCTGGGTACAGAGTCTGAAGTGGCTTGGAAGCTCATGGCCACCGTAGCAACATAATCAACACAGCAACACAATCATCAACTGTTTTACAGTGGGGGTCACATGCTGGATTTTATTTCTGTCTCAGGGAAGTAGTGACATGTTCTGGAGTTGAGAGGTGTTAATATTTGTCCCCTGGCATAGTCAGATCATTTTCTGATTGCTTTGTGGTGTGCCTTAGGGCTCAATTCTCTTCCTATTCCTGTTTAACACCTACATGAAGCCTCTGGGCAAAGTCCAGCAAAGCATTAGTGTGGAGTTATATATCTCAGTCTTAGGTTGGTCAAGCAGTGCTGTTAAGATACTGTCTCAGTGTCTGGAGGCTGTGGAGGTCTGCATGGGGAAGAACAGGCTTAGGCTTAAATTTAGCAAGACCAAGTAGCTGTGGAATTCTGGGCCACTTGGATCTCGAGATCTTCCATTTTAGGGTTTGGATGGGGTTGCACTGCCCCAGATAGAATCAGTGCACATTTTGGAGGTCAAAGAACAGTAGCAGCGGTGTCAAGGGAGACCTTTGCACAGATCAGTCTTGTGTGCCACTTGCACCTCTTCCTGGATTAGGAAGCTCTACTTATAGTCATTCATGCCTTGCTTACCTTGTGCCTGGATTGCTAAAACATGCTGTATGTGGAGCTGCTCTTGAAGAGCACTCAGAAGCCACAGCTGGTCCAGAATGCAACAGCATTTGCAGTTTCTTAATAATCTGCCTTTTTATCTGAATGTGCCAAAATTTAAAATAATATTCTTGATTCCTGTTGCCAAAGTCATATCTAAAAACAAATCTCCCCTGAGTTTGTGATACATATTTTTACTAGGAAATTGCATTTGAATTCCATTTTTGAAAACAGTTATGATTTTCAGAACCTTCTGTGAATGGTTTCCTTCTAGAAATTCATAATATCACATTGCTGGTGTTTTTGTCAATTTATCCAGCCTCTGTAGCCTACACATCAGAAACAAGTTCAAGAAAGATCAAGATTAAGAACAGCAACAATAATGGAGACAGATTATTTCTTAACTCAAGAAAGATGTGACATTGTAGAAGTTAGTATCATCTGTGAATAACACATCTAGAATGAGGGTTCTACATGTGAAACACACATAGAAATGAAGCTCACAGTAACTTCCTCTGGAAATCTAACTTATAAGAACTCTCCAAAATGTTGGTTCTTCGCTCATATCATTTCTCCAATCTTCCATAATTTTAAACTAGCCTAATATAAAATAAAACAAAGGCTTGTTCAGTTAAATTAGTTGGATTAGTTTTCTGCCAAAATTATATTTCATCTTGATTAATGAAATAGATTTAAATAGCTGTTTCCCCACTAATATAATTCAGTTTCTATAATGTTGAAAAGTATTTTTGGAACATTCCAATTTTCTGATTCTTTCTGTATGTTCTTTCTTTCAGTTGTTTTAATAGACACTGTTTCAAAATCAAAGGTGAAAATAATACATCTGTTTACCTGTGTTGACCTAAAGTTTTGACTTGCAGTTAGATTGCAGCCAGATTTTCAACTCTTCTATTGCTCTCCATTATAGAAAACCAAATCTTTAAAGGAGGGATTGTATGTCAGTGGTAGATCACATCACTGTCATACAGAAAACGTCAGCTTCATTGCCTGGCATCTCTAAATAAAAGATTCTGTAGCAGAAGATATGAAAATGTGAGAGTCTAAAGAGCCATCACTAGACACAGTAGGCAATAGGGTTCCTTTGGTATTCTCAAAGACATGTGCTGGCTAAACTGTGCAGAAGCTGAGATTGTCCACACTGAGTTGCCCTATGAGCTGTGTGCTGTCTGTTCTGTCCCTTTCTCTGACTTTTTTAGTAGGGGCTGAACTTACACTCACAGGGTGAGAATATAGTTTTCTGTGTGATCTGGATCCCTGATTGCACAGGATCCTGGACTGCCACATTTTGGTGCATTCAACTATCCATATTCTACACAGTTCTGCTTATAAAAGACAAGGCTTTGGCAATACACAAACACTTAATCTCTGTATATCCCAGATGTAGAGCTGGGGTGGAAGCTATACTCTGACATATTGTACAGATTAGGAGAGACATTTTCTATAGATTGTTTAGTTGAAGTTTATAAGAAGGTAAGAGCTGGGACAGATTATAGGCCTATCTAGATCAGCATCTTTTCTAAAATGACGAACCAGGTGTTTATGAGAAGATCACAGAGAACTTAGTTTTGAGTTGTTTAAATCTTTCTCCATTCGGAGAGAGGATTGGCATCAAAAGTGCTTTCAACCATTTGCCTCTTTGAGGAATTTGTGTATAAAAATGGGTAGGAATTTTCATTCACACAAAAATGTGCACAAAAGTACAAAGATTATTTTTTTGTGGAAATATGCTGGAATGGATTTGTGCTTGTGGGAGTTATCAGCATACCTGGTGAACCTCGTGGTTTAAAGGCATTTTTAAACAGGAAAATAACCAAAGCATTTTTCTTTGTCATGTGGGCAAAACAAAAACCACCCAAACCGCTGAGAGTAAGTCTGCTGATTCAGACCAGATCTTTAGGGGAAAAAAATAAAAATAAAAATGAAACACTGTGGAAGAAGGCAAAATGGAAAGGAGAAGAATATAATGGAGCCTGGCTGGCCAGCTGAAGCCCTCAGACATCTTCAAGTTCCAATGTTTTGTTCACTGAATCATTTAACCATAATTGTATTTTCTCTAAAAAAGAAATTTTGTCCATCCAACCCAGAGTGGGGAAAAGTAGTGCCTAACTAGAAATCCTGACAGCTGCAGTTAGCATAACTAATGGTGAGAGGTATTGTCAAAATCTTTCTTGGATTACAGCAACCATTATCTATTATTTGATAAAATGTAAAGATAAAGGAACATTTTTACAGTATTAACTGTGATCACAGATGAACAGTGCTTAGAACAAACATATGGAGATCAAATGCAATCATAGATGAGAACTAAACTTAGAATTTTGAGAGATGAATGAATTAGAGAGGGCACAGAAGTGAAGCGGCTTATCTTGCCATTTCTAGCTTTGGATGAACCGTTTATCAGATGCATAGAGATAGAAGGTGAGTTTAATTGCAATAAAGCTAAAAAGTAGTTTAACTGAGGACAGACAAACCTTTAGAGATTGTTTTCTGCAGTTTGCAGGCCCATCTATGCAGCAAACCTTAGAGTAGAATTTAACGGTGAGAAAATAAGCTTTTAGTTATTTGCAAGTGTTAAGGGTCTCATACAACTGTGGATAATCAGCATCTGCAAAAGACATTTTCACCTGGTGTTGCTTTCTTGTACTGAGTGGCGAATACTTCTCCTAGAGAGGTCATTGAGTATCAAGCCCACATTATGTAGCAAGTTTGTTTGCTCCTTTAAGGCATGGACAGTAATTCCTGAGCAACCAAGAACATGTGTCAGCCAAAGGTTTCAGCTTTATGCAGAGAATGTTTAAGAACAAACATTTATTTTCACACTTCTTTACCTTACTGCAGAACACCACGGTGAATCTTAGCTGGTATGATGGCTCCTTAAAATATGGAGTAGTTTTAAATACAGGCCTTGAGGAACCCATCTCCAAAGGAGTTTGGGAGTTTATTAGTATCTCAATATTAATGCTCGTGGGGATGGAAAACAGGTAGAAGTTGAATTCCTTCTTAACTCATCTGTATTCTAATCTAATATGACAACTTACACTACAGAGAAGAGTATCTGCTGCAATTTGAACAGAGCAGATGAAAGGAGAGCTGTGAAGTGAAAATCACATTGCTTCCCAAATGAGGGGAGAAAGACGGATGGGTGTGATTTAGGATGCAGTCTTTTTTTAACCACTGATTTATTCTGACAATTTTAGGCAGAATTATTTTTGTTAGCTTGCTGTTCATAAAAAGCCTTATTTCATAAGCAGGTGATGAGCTGCAAGATTTTCCAGCAAGATACACCTAATTTTTCTCTCTCCTCTTTTTCTTATAGAAATGTTATAAGCAAAGGGATTAGGTGTCCTGCTCTATAAGGGATTGAAATTTTAACATTTTTATTTTTATTTTAACATTCATTACCTTTCCCCCCCTCCCTCTCTTTCTCATGCACATGTTTAAAACAGCCTTGCAATAAAGATAAAAATATTGAAGAACAAGGGCTAGGACTGCTCTGCATAGCAAGCAAGAATAAGTTGCTGCAAGGACTGGGTCCAATGATATGTCCTTTTCTCAAGTAAAATAGGAAAAAAGAAACAGGCCTGGAATGGATATTAATGCGTTTCTATTAGTATATTAGGTTTGCTACTTGGCCCACTAGTGCAGTGTTTCTCAACCTTGGCCATTTTAAGATGTGTGGACTTCAACTCCCAGAATTCCCCAGCCAGCCTGCTGCCTGGGGACTTCTGGGAGTTGAAGTTCACACATCTTAAAATGGGCAAGGTTGAGAAACACTGCACTAGTGAGTAGCTGTAATCTCAGGAGTGTATTATGAGTGCTGTCAATCATGGAGCTGGAAGACCTTGCTTCAAATTCTCATTCTTAGCAGATCCAGACTTACCTCTTAACCCCTTGGCAAAGTGGCTGGCAGCCATTTCTGGAGGGTAGAAACAGATGTCACCCTCTATTCATCTCCCGCTCACTTGGAAAGCAACTTCCACACACACTTCCCTGGTCTGGTTCAAAAGTACACTTTTCCTCCCTGCGTTGGCTTGAGTTCTCCTAGAGCACTTTCAATCTGTTGCCACTTAACTTCTGTAGGGGATTGGCTACTCTGCAGTGGAAGGACCACCTCTTCATCTGAGCCAGTCTTAGAACTCCCTT
Source organism: Liasis olivaceus (assembly GCA_030867105.1). NCBI lineage: Eukaryota > Metazoa > Chordata > Lepidosauria > Squamata > Pythonidae > Liasis > Liasis olivaceus. The sequence goes on along the minus strand of CM061350.1, from coordinate 121,896,146 downwards.
TTATCCTGACAGGAAGACTGGCATAATCAACAGCCCTTTTGCTTTATAACCCAAATGTGGCTGGTTTGAAACTTAGTAGGAACTTGTTTTGGTTTTTTAATTACGACTTTTCTTTCCAAGCTTCCCCCTTTCCTCCTTTTTTCTAATAGTGCAGTTCTACTAGTTCACCAGTTTTTCAGTGGCTTGAGACAGAAGGCGTTCACCCTCAGCTTTCAAATAACCTTGGAGCTGTTTGGGATCTGGAGGGAAAAAGCCGTCTACCTTTCATGCTTTAGCCTTGTAAATATAATTTAACTTTGTGTGTGTGAATGTACATACAGTACATACATATACACACACACACACATATAAAAGTATATATATCCAGGAAGGAAAACAATGGGTCATTGTTTTTCTATACAGAAAGGTGGAAGCACATAGAAGCAGGGGATTTGTTCAATGGGAAGATGTGGTAGCCAGTGGTCTGGACTGAATACCTTGCAAGCTGTTGTCAAAGAGTCTCAGTCTGGACAGGACTTTTTAAAGCCAGTTTAGAGTTAAGCCAGCATTAATATAGGTCAGGAGCAATTTGCATAATAAATGCCCCAAATCTTGCACATCCTTGGTAAAACACATTTTAATAGGTGTCAGATCATTTTTTTTAAAAAGATTAAAAAAAAAACAACCTTAAAAGTGGGTGAACAAGCAGTGTATGATCACATGTTTTGTCTGCCACCCCCTGGGCGAACAGGTTTTTTCAGGAATTCAGGGTCTTCACCACAAAAGCTGAATATTTCTTTGCCAGAGTTCTCTATTAATCTACCTTCAATGCTAGGGACTTGTGGCTTGTGTATTGCTTAATTTTACCTGATTTAATTAGGCATATACTATTAGTAGGTTATATATATCAAGTTTGTTCTTTTTATTATAAAGCAGTTACCTATTTGGTATTCCATTACTTCCTTAATTAGAGCTGCCTAGGTTTTTAATACGTCTGCTTTGTGTATATTCTAATTTAATTGATATTCCCTTATTTCTGTTCCATGTTTAGTTTTTAAATGTGATATAGATGTTGTTGTTATTATTAAGACACTAAATACATCTACAATGCATTTATAGCTTGTTTTCATTTCACCAGATATAAAATTGGTGTCTTGTTGGGTTTTTATTAGAATGAATCAGGTATCTCTGGGTGTAACAAATATATATCAGGGGCAAGAAAGACAAGTTTTGTACATATGTTTCATTTCGTGACTGGAAACAGAACCATCAAACATGCACCTTGTAGTATTTTGCTGTTTCTTTTTGATTCTTGCATACAGTGAACATATTTTGCCAAAGAATGAAGAAAATAGTAAGTTCTGGTTTAATAGAATTCTAAGCATTCAATCCATTTATTCACTTTAAAATGCAGCAGTGTTGGGTGGTGGCCACAAACTGTGACAAGATTGCTAGCTAGATTATGTCTTGCAAGATATTTAGCCAGCATAAATATATTTTTTAATTAGCTGAATTATTTCAGGTGCACTTCTCTGCACACAACATGGCTGCTTAATGTTAATTGCACTGAGGGTACATGAAAATGCAAGTAGAGTTCCCTTTGCTGTCCAATATTTCTAAAAATGCTTAAATATATTAGATATAAAAGGAATATTAGTTTTTCTTGTCATCTTCAGAATTCCTTGTTAGTTTATGTGGTTGAAACTTTCAAGAAAATTCTGTGTGTGTGTGGTACCATTTTGGCTATATATATAAATGAGTCCAAATAGCAATAACTCTTAATCTCTATCTATGCACTGAGAAATGTGCTGCCAAGTGCACTATGGGAAGGGGGAGGAGTTTTAAGAGATACAAATGAGGAATGTGAAAACCCATCATGGATTGTACCATCTTCTATAGGACTGTTTATCACCAGTCTTAACCGGGGCCGGGGGGGGGGGGGAGGAATGAGAGAAGAAAATAAAGATACCAGGCATTGATTCCTGGGCTGGTTTTGTTTTCTTCCAACTTTTATGTAATTTTCAGGGTGTCCATTGCAAATGATTTCAGTCCAAAAGCAGGATATAAGTCCAGTAAATAAATCAATAACTTATTTGGATCATGGCATAAATGTTACTTTATGTGATTTTTAAAATCATTACTCTTCAAAAGTGGGAGAGGGATTCAAATTTGTTAATAACTGGATGAAAACTGATGGATATCATGTAACATTTATTTTCCTTACTTACTTCCTTTTTTTTTTTTTTGGTCCCTAGATGTACATCACCCACACAATAAAGGCCAGAGGAACCAGGCTGGCAAAACCAGTTCTTTGCTTGAGCTTAATGTGTATGGCATTTCTTACTGGTATCAACAGAGTAGCAGAATATCGAAATCATTGGTCAGATGTGATATCAGGATTTCTAGTTGGTATTTCAATAGCTGTGTTTTTGGTATGTATAAGATACACATTATTCTACCTGTTCTATGTCTGCCTGTTTGGAAAGATGCATCATTTCATTAATTCATCAGGATACATTTGCCTGAATGGCAAGCATTTATAACTCTACCTAATTAAATAAATATATAAAATCATATGCTGTATGCATTGCTATACACAACTGTTTATTACCTTACCTGAGGTTTATTACCTAAGCAATCACATGATATTGTGTTATTCCATCTATGAGCTTTTTACTGTTAGCCTATTCAGTTCAGAGAGTAATTTTTTTAAGACTCTACTTTACCCAGAGCTTCTTTTATTACTGTCATTACCATTCTGAGTCCCCACATTCCATGTAGACATGGATCTCCTGGGCTTCTCCTGCATGTTTGAGTCTGCAGTCACTGGGGTGCTTCTTTCCAAGGTTATCTGTCCCTTGTTTACAAAATGACTCTCTCAGTCATGAGAATCTGAGATTCCAGCCTCATCAGCATCAACTGTTACGCTGACATGATTCCATTTTAATTTAAAGAAGGTGATCAAATTTTAAGGTCATATTCTATCAAGCTGCAACCCCTGCAACTATATTAGTTTGGAAATATCACCAAAGTATTTAAAAACATTGTTTTAAGTACCAGGAATAACATGGCAACCTCCCCTTCAACTACACTGGGTTTATAATTACATAAAGTAGCAGTGTATTAAATTACTACTTTTTTGGTGTGGAAATATTTTGAAAATCATACAGTTTAATTTTAATGGTATTTCTATGAAATCACATTTGAGACCTAGATGTCATAATTGTTTCATAATATCTAACAACTTCCTTCTCCTTCTAGGTGGTATGTGTGGTTAATAATTTTAGAGGTAGACAACCAGAAAACGAACATTCGCACATGGACAATCTGGCACAAATGCCTATGATCAGCATCCCTCGGGTAGAAACCTCCTTAGTAAAGGTAATGCCTATTATGAATTGATAACTTCTGTGGTGAATCTGAGATAGAATGGCTGCCTTACTCAGTTTTAATAAAAGAAGTGAATCTTCAGGTCCAAGTCATAAACTATGGTTGACAGAAGACTAGGAACACTTTTATATCTTCTCAGGGATTGTAGGAGGCCATGAAGAAAATGCAGTACATTGTTGAAAGAAAAGAGGCTAATTGTACATGTGGTGTTAAATCACGGTTTATCACAAGCAGTAATAAGCGTTGGCTTATGCACTTTCCTTCTTCCTCTCACAACACTATGAAGAGGGGACCGAAACATTCTCTTCAATTTTTAAGTTAATTAAAATTCCTTTTTCTGTCAGAACGTCTCAGCCCAAGGGATATATTGGTTGCCCAGTGATGGTTTTGTGGCTGTACACATTCATAGGAAAAACTGCATGTAAAAACAAATGCACATTTTATATGGGCGTGTGCTTAATTGTTTGAATGACATGGAACTTAGTGGAAAGAACTGATAAAGAAGTATATGCGATTTTACCACAGATTAGAAATATGGGCTCTCTCTTTAACTTGTTTCCCTTTACCCTTAAATTTACACTTAACATAGTGAGGTGTGCCCTAAAACATCCTGGCCATACCTTTAACTAGAAGTCTTCTGTATGAGCAGTATTTGCAGGAGGCTATTTGCATAAAATTAGTGATTGCTTTGAACGCTGATATGCACTTTGGTTTTTACCCAAAAATACCCCTGGCAGTATGACAGGGTTGAGTGCTTGGTGTACAGTGGATGTAGACATCCTGCATGCATGTATGAGAGTGTCTGTGTGTAAAAGGTATAGGGCTGGGATGTTAATTTTGTGAAGTAGTGTCACAGAAAGAGAGTTGTATATAAACTGGGAACAAACCCCACACTCATTAGCACTGATGGTGCTACCTAGCCAGGTAATGAAACATCTGCAAGCAAACAACCAAGCTCAGAGAGCATCAAGGACTCCACATAACCCCCTCAATTTAGTAACTGAAAACCATGGCAGTTACAGCAGAGTATGAACCGTTGTCTTTATGTATTCTGTTCAGTTCCATCTCCAAATCAACCTATTTCCTTTTGGAATTCTTCATCATGCTTTTTGAAGCCCAGAATAAGCCTCTCTGACCCTTTGTTGTATGGGGGTCACCATCTCATTTGCTCAAGCAAGCATCTGCTTGATGGATGTATAACGTTCATGTAATCCATTTTGTTAGCTTCCTGTGAGATGTCAAAATAAAGGCTTTCGTTTGCCTCAAATTAACATTGGTGGGACAGCTAAATGTTCCATTTAAAAAATGCATGGATAAGGGGAACCAATTCATTGTCTGCCTTCCCTACTTAGGCATTATTCATCAGGCACTTTATCCAGAATCCGGTTCAGTTCTGTTGTTGTTGCTGTTGTTGCTGCTGCTGCTGTTGTTGCTATTATTATTATTATTTGTTAGATTGCTATCCCATCTTTCTTCTAGGATCTCAAGAGTGGTATACATAATACTTGCTCCTCCAAATGTTCCCCACAACAATCCTTAATATAGCCTAGGCTGAGAGATAGGAACTGGTCCAGTGAGCTTCTGTGGCTGAGAGTGGATTCAGATCTGGGTTTTCTCAATCCTAATTTTACATCTCAACCACTACACCGCACTGATTTTCAGTGTCAGAGCTGAGCAGGGAGAAAACTGTTAACTGGCAGGGGAGCATGGGAACAGCAGATGAGTTCATATACATTCTATTTTTAATGTTTACAAATTCATTCTGCACCCTGGATAATACAGTTTATGTAAAGGCTGTAACTGCCTAGCTGGCAATATGAGCGAATCATAAATTTTAGTATGGAAGAGATAAATACCAAACTATCCTCTTCAGCCTAAAGAAAATGAACGTTTCTTCTTGTGTTTGTTTGGCCCTAGTGTAGAACCCCATGTTTGTTGGAGCTAAAATCGGATAAGGGTATATATGTGGAAAATGGAAAGAAAATATTTGGAGAGAAAAATCTCTAGATTTTAACGATTAAACATTAGCATGTTCAAAGCATACAGGAGCCCCTGTACTCTAGTCCAGCCCCCATCTGATTGCATGCTCCATGTGCCTGTGAAGAAGCCCAGTGTGTTCAGCAGTGTAGTTTGTTCCATACAAAGAAAAAGTATGATTGACTCAAACCATCCTCTGACATGGAGGCATTCTATGAATATATAGATCGCTTCATCCCAGGCAAATGCAGTCAATAAACTCTGGTTGGTGAGCATGCCAGGAGCACCAGATTAACCACCGCATTGGATAAATGAGTGGATGAATATGTGATGAGGATCGTGCATACCTTCTGTTGTCTATATCTATAGATCTATATCTATATTTAAAGACTAATCTAGGTGAGGAGTGGGAAGGAGCCTTTTTCTTCTTCCCAAGAAGAATTTGCTTCATATTCTCTACCCAAGGACTTCCCTCCTAATTATTTAGGGTCTAAATATATGAATGTGAATTAGTTAATAAGCTAGTTGTTACACACACTGCTCCCAGGTTCGGCTTATGGTCACTCACTCACACACTCACAGCCTGTTGAGGCACGCGGATCTTGTCAGCCCCCCTTGCTTTCTACCTGGGTTTTCCAGATAGGTGCGGCTGGAGCAGACAGACACACAGCCCTGGTCAACAGTGGGGAAATAATTGGGGATACGCACAAATCACTTCCAGCCGAACACTGAGGCACAAGAGGTTCTTTGTAATACACGGAGACCCAGTGAATTTAAAGTAACAGCAAAACTTTACTGGTTGCAAGGTACATTTGCTCTTTCTCATACACACACACGCGCGCTCATCCACACTTACCCACGTCCTTCCCAACTAGGCTGCCAGGCACTAGCTCGAGGGACGGAAGCCGCCAAGTCTGGATCCAAAGGTGACTCAGATGACTCAGCTCAGACAACTCAGACGACTCAGAGTGGGCGGGCCCTGGGACCCCTTTTATCCCCAAAAGTCCTTGCTTTGTTGATTCACAAGTCTGGCAGTTGTTGATGGGATTGGGGTTTCCATGTGCTCAGGCCCAACTTTTTTTCTGGTCCTTTGTTTTTTTCCTTAATGACTTGCTTCCTTCTTATCTACCTCCCCGAAGGGATCCCATAGATAAGTTTCCTGGCTTTTGTCCTCTCTGCTTACGTGCCTGCTTCATCTTTAGGTTATGGCAGCTTCAGCCTAGTCTCACATAGTAAAGAGTAGGAAGTTGGAGAAAGGTTGAAGCTTGTAAGCCAAGTAATAATTCTTTTTGGAAGTTCATATTCTGCCCCAATAAGGTATCTATAGCACCTAGCCTGATGAGGATCAGTATCCTCCCCCCAGACCTAACATTTGAAGAGTTGAGCTTTTCCCCCTTCTCCACCAGATCACGGACACAGGACAATAGAAGATGAACAAGAAAAAAGTTAGGGTGACAAGAAACTGGATGAGGCACTGCTTTGTAAATCGTTAGTCAAGTGAAATGAAATCTTGATTTTAAATCATGATTGACATTTTTGTCTAATTGCTTGTCGTGCAAAAACTCTCTTGAACATGGAGAGAACAGGGAGTGCTGGTATAAATATTAGGAGTCTGGGAATAGTATGCAAAAACATTTCAAATCTGAACTTTTCTGAAGTTAAAATGCCTCACTTCAAGCTTGAAACTGTCATTTTACATTTGAAACAGGAAGTTGTACACATTTTGGAACAGTTTCAAACTGGAAACAACTATCTTTCTTTTATTATTTATTATTATTTTAGCATTTCACATAAAATTAAAACGAAAGCAAAACCGTCAGCCCTATAGGGTGGACCACACTAAGAAACCAATGCCATATAGGTCTAAAATTACTTTTTTAGAACAGCTATAGTAGCAGGACCTTGCAAGTCTGAGTGGGTTTCCCTCCTCCCTCGCTTTATCTACATATAGATTAGGGAGGGGCCTGTCTGAGGCATTTTCTCAATTTTGTTTCTTGGAATGGACTTAAGCCATGCTTGTCTGATCGTTGCCTTGGTAACAGATCTTCCCACTGTCCTTCAAGGCCATTCTCTATGCCCTCTACAGCACTTATTAAAAAAAAAAAAAGCAACAACTTTGCCTTGAAGAAATTGTTGTATCTCTGAAACTATAGTGGATTGCCTAAACAGCCGTTTATACTGTTGCAGACCTTTGCATGCGTTTGGCTACAATCCTGACTTTTGTGTTAGGGAGAAAGCCCACTGCCCATGAAACAGAGTGGGATGGATTTATTTATTAGAAAACATGCATTGAACTGTGCTGGTATTTCTCAAAGAACTGGAAAAAGATATGATTTGAGATCTCTAGCCAAGCTGAAAACCATCATTTAGCTGAGATTGTGCTCTTATTTCATTATATGTTTTTGCATTTTCCAATATAGCTTTGTTTTCTTTGCATGCTGTATGCTATTACAGGTAGTCCTTGCTTAACAATGGTAATTGGGGCCGGAATTTCCATCGCTAAGCAATGTGGTTATAACGCATGACATCATGTGAATGCACTGCTTAGTGACAGCAGTTTTGCCGGTCCCTGATTATCGTCATTAAGTGAGGATTGTGCGGGGCTTCAATGGGGAAGCCAGCAGGGAAGGCCACAAATTGTGATCAGGTGACCTTGGGATGTTGCGATGGTCAGAAATCTGGGCTGGTTGCCAAGCTTCCAGATCGTGATCACATGACTGTGGAGGTGCTGCGATGGCCAGAACTTTGAGGACCAGTTATAACTGCCACTCATTCAGCATCATCACAAGTTCAAACAGACGCTTAATGAGTGGTCATTAAACAAGGACCACCTGTACTTAATTGTATGTTGCTTGGTTTATAACTGATATAAAACCACTGTATTAACTTGGTTATCTATTTATTATTTAACATCCATTTGTATACTGCCTCATCTGATGCTCTAGCTGGCTTAAAGACAATAAAACAATGGTGTCAAAAGCAGCAACTATAAACTGACATAAAAATATAAAAATAATGACTCAGGCATCAAAATCTGCCCTAAAGTGTGTATTATAGACATGTATGAATTGACAGAATTAGTTTATAATCTTGGTTTTCAGCATGGTTCAATTCATAGAGCAGCTAGCTCATAGCAACATGAACAGTCTAATACAGGGGTACCAATATTTTTGGGCTGGTGGATATTTTTGACATTTTGAGACCTCTCTCACAAAATGTTCTCAAGCAGGGAGATGCTGAAGCATAGAAATAATATATAATATAAAGTAACATAACATATAATAATATTTGTGTGTGCATATGTCTATCTCACAATATATAGTAACACAGCATAGTAAGGTATAACTTTATCAGAATCCTATTGGTTCCCTACCCTCCACTCTCTTTAAGATTAACAATTAATATTTCTTGAACATGTGGGCTATATTTACCCATCTTTTATAATTTTCTGAGTGGTTAAATGAAAGCCACTTTGGCATAGTGATTAAAGGGACTGGGCTGGAAACCAGGAGACTGTGAGTTTTAGTCCTGCCTTAGGCACAAAGCCAGCTGGGCGACTTTGGGCCAGTCACTCTTTCTCAGCCCCCCCCACTTTTTTTTTTTTTTTTTTTTGTGCTTTCTAGTCAGTGTTGATTCCTGCAGTTTTCTTGGCAAGGTTTTCCAGAAGTGGTTGGCCATTGTCTCCTTCCCAGGGCTGAGAGAGAGTCACTGGCCATGGTCACCCAGCTGGCTTTGTGTCTAAAACTCACAGTTTCCCAGTTTCTATCCTGATGCCTTAACTGCTACACTAAACTGGCTCTCATCTGTAGGTTGACTTGAAGGCATAGATATGATTTGGGATTTTTCCTTATCCAGGGAAATTCTTGGAAATAAAGGTTACATTTGTTTGGCAAGATGCAGCTCTAGAGTAGGAAGTTGAAAAACACTTGTCTAACAACCTGCACTGGACCAGCATGACAGATTACATCTATAACCTTCAGTGAAAAGGCTTTCATCCTGCAGTGAATGGATTCAGGAGGAGGAGGATTTATATGCATGTATGGAAAAGATCAGCTGGGGCTGGCAGCATGGCTAAAGGAAAAGTCCACAGGGACCTTGGAGCCCCAAGTGCCATCTTAGTCATACCAAGTCTGTAGTTTTAAAATTAAAATGTGTTATACTGATGAAGCATGTAATTCTCAGACATATTTGGATCTTGGTGCCTATGAATCAGTAAAAATCATTCTATCAGCATTTTTTAAAGGTGAAATTCAGTTTTTATTGTTATTTTCCTGAAAACAAAACAAAAGAAATGTAAATGTTTTACAAGCCAAGTACAAGATAACTGTTGCTTATACATAGCTCTTGGACTGTTATTCTTGTCAAATATTTCTGTCCTTCTTCAATACTGACCCTGAGAGAGTAGCCTATATATTCTTTTTATTTCAGTTACAACTAAAAAACCTCTTTCGTGTTAGTAGCTATGCTGATAAGATGAAAGAAAAATGAAAGTTTTCCTAATGTGATTCAAGTGATGGCAATTCTTGTACATATTGCAGAACCAAGGTGCTAATCATGGTCAAGAAGAACCTTTGCAACAACACTCTTTTAAAGCACAGCTCTTTAGGCTATTCTCTTGGATAACAGGAATTGACCAGTTTGAACATCTTCATATAAGGCAGTAAAGTTATGTGCGCAAATAAGCGCACTGGTGTGTTTAAGTGTTGCCTTGCAAGGGACATACCTTAACCTTCAGTGCAGGCAGAGAAGCAGAAGTTTGTGAATCTGCATTTGTACTGTATGCTATGCTGCTATTTAAAAGAAAAATGTTTTAAAAAGAAAAAGAAAGAAAGAAAAGAAAAAGAAAAGAAAAAAAGAAAAATGTTTTAAAAACAGATGATATGTAGGGTCAAAGCTGCAGTTTAATACGGTATTTTAATCAAGTGCATAGACTGAAATGTGATTAGGAATACAAGGTAATTTTACCTTGTATTCTGTATTTCTGTTCTTGCCCATATTCAAAATTATTAGTAAATTGTACATTACTGAAGATTTATATTATAAATTACTAATGTTGTCAAAATGTTCTTTAAATGAGTGAAATGCTCATGTAGCAAATGACATGCTATTTAAAACAGCAAGAATCATTATTTTGCATATTGCTAAGTATGGTCTCCCTTTTTTTTAACAGAAACCTGCACTTAAGGTTCAATCTTAATACATTCTGTTGTTTAAATGGTGGTGTTTCATGGTTTGCTCTTCCGGTTTGCTCTTAATTCCAGTAGATCACTGGATCACCTCCAGTGATATATTGGTTAGAAATAACTATTGCCATGCTGTGCATGCTTTTTTCTGTTGCTTTTACTTGTAACTGCCTCTGATGTTGCAAAAATACAAACTTATGCATTGTTTTTCACAAAACCAAACACAACATTGATGTGCATTAATGATGAATGCTTGTGCCAACAAACATTCACTGTGGAATTTGATAATATATCCTGTTTCCTTGCATGGGTTTCAGTGTGTCTGCTCTGACCGGGTGCTAGATCTTAAGGCGCTGCTAAAGGTTTCGTACTCAGAAGACTCCAACAAGCTCTGCCTTGTGTCCTAGATATAGACATTTTTACATTCCTGCCCACTTTTGTCATTGGCTTTGTAGCACATCTGGAATTCCCCCATCACAGTTGTTGAATGACAGATGGCTGACTTAAAAATGGATTCCTTGAATCCCCCCAATAGGTCTGTGCAAAGCATTTGAAAGGGTGCTTCATAAAGCGCTTTGGTACAAAAAAGCACTTTTGTTCAAAGTAAAGGCAGTTACATTCTCCAAAAGGCTCAGAACAGCTGCTTCAAGGGCTTTCCCAGTTGTCTGCACCCAGGACTTTCTGTGAAGCAAAACAGCTCTGCACACCAATGTATACATCGATGTCCTGGGAAAGCCCTTGAAGAAGCTGCACTGAGCCTTTTGGAGATTTAAGGAGGAAGAGCACTTTGCTTCTATTAACATATTTACTGCAGTGTCCCTTTTGAGTGCTTTGCTCAGCACTTCTTCCCCCATTTCTCAAAGGTGTGCATTTGATGCAAGGGTGGAGCCTCCTGTTCTTCAGAAAGCATAATCCAGTGGCTGCTCCACAAAAATGTACCACAGAGTCAAGAAGAAAAGTAACAGATGCAGTTTTTCATCCATTTAAAAAAAAGAAATGGGACACGCTGGCCACAGATGTAATTGTTGTTGTTCAGTCGTTAAGTCGTGTCCGACTCTTCGTGACCCCATGAACCATATTGCGCCAGGCCTTCCTATCTTTCACTGCCTCCCTGAGTTTGCTCAATTTCATGCTCATTGCTTCAGTGATGCTATCTAGCCATCTCATCCTCTGCCGTCCTCTTCTCCTTTTGCCTTCCATCTTTCCCAGCATCAGGGTCTTTTCCAAACAATAAGGGGGTCTCCCAATCTCTGAGCTTCTGAAAGTGAAAAACTCAGGCTGAAAATTCCATCCACCACTCCAGTGACTTCATTATATAAGGGTTGTGTCTGTTGCAGTACTTGTTGGCTTATATATCAATAAGTCAAGTATATGACTAGAAAAAGGTTTATACTGCCTGATCTATTGTTCAGGTAGCATTATGGCCACTATCAACTCCAATTAAAACAATAGAAATCTACATCTCATTACACTGCTTTCTATTGTGTTACATGTTCAGGAACATTTAGGCATCCAATTAAGACTATTAGATATTAATGGAATCCTAAGGATAAGAACATTAGCATTTTGGGGGATTTTAATCCTAGATCAGTAGTTGTCCTCAGATTTCCTGAAATGGGTATCCACAAAACTGTTTTTTGTAGACTGAGACATAGGGCTTCAAGCATGGAAGAGTGGTTGAAGGCATATAGCTGGAGGTTAGAAGTGTATGCCCCCCCAAAAGTCCAGATAGCCAAAATTGAAGCCCTGTCTTTTTTATATGTGCAGCACATGTAAAAAATCATGAGGTTGCAGGTGCCATCTTGAATTTTTTTTATTCCCTCCTGCCAGGTGGGATGAAACTTACATTTCAAAAGCTATCATTTTAATTGGCATTTTTATCTTTCATAAATAAACAGCAATAACCAGCGTTAATAATCATGGGAATGATTATTCGAAGTACTCTTCAGATACCTAAGAGCTATCACATGGAAGAGGGAAAAGATATATTCTGTGTAGTTCTAAAGGGCAAGATGTGATTTAATGAGGACTAACTTACAGAAGTGGATAGATTTTACAAGTAACTGTAGAAGTTGTTCAGTCAGAGGAACAGTTATTTGAGATGAGTAGCTATCATTCACTGAAGGTCTTCAAGCATAGTCTGAACAAAGCTGAACTAAATGATTTACAAGACACCCCCCCCACACACACACACACTCCTGCAATTCCATATGATTCTGGGAGATCTAAAGGGGCTTTTTCCTGCTGCTGTTCAGCCTCATATGATCAAATAAAATGTTTCTTTAGAGCAAGATTATAAAATCTGGTGCCCCTCAAATGCTTTAATAGCTTTGCTGCTATGGAATAACACCCAACACCTTTGAAGAGCACTAGATTGCTTACCACAATTCAGAGACATAACTAGCAGATTTTTTTTTTCTTTACACCAAAATATACAAGGACCAGAAATGAATTAGGATCCCCATTGGAGGTTGGTTAATCAGGACTTTATCTCTGGCTCCCATAGGGCCTTTATCTGCATTATGAAAACAGGATTCATTGAAATTAATAGATATTTCCATGAATGTTCTTATAAATGTACATTAGAGTCCACTGATCTGGACTGGAATTCTATCGAAGAGCAACAGGTTAAAGTCTCTTGCTAGGGATTCCAATCTAGATCAAATCCCCTGTTCACGTAGAATTCAGTACTTTAAGCAGTTATGAAAGTTAGCTGCCTGCATGTCGCATACTATGCTTTAGGCCTGTCTAAGCTTATACTTGGCCCTTATAAAGAGCGATCTATTACCTTCCTGTATTTTTAAAGAGCAAGTTCTTCTCTTTTTTTCCAGTAACAAATACAGGCAAAACAGAGCTGTTATGGAGTTGGGCAGCCTTATAAATTTAAGAAATAAACATAAATAACATTGAGGTGAAATAACTTAGGGCCAAGAAACAGCAAAGGGTAACCCCACCAGAGTCGAGACATTTACTCTCTATTTCTGTCATAGGGAGACTGAAGTCATAGAGCCCCTTGTCCCAATCAAAGAAAAATAATCACTGAAGTCCAGTTGTAATTAGTGGGACATCCTTCATTTCATTTGAATAGAATTAAGGTGAATTTCATTATTACTTCAGCCTCTCTAGTTAACAAAACAAATAACATAAGTCACTTCTTCGTGAGATGAGCGGTGTCTAAATCCAAAATATAAATACATAAATAAATTTTAATGTTATAGTTGTCATTGAGAACAAGATTGTAAACCGTACACACATACTCATTGCAAATCAGGGATTATGGGCTTCAGGCTCATGTGACAATTACTATCAGAAGCAAGATGCAAGATCATATTTTGTAAACATGCATGTATTTGCCTATTAATGTGTTTACACAAGAGATATATAGAGGCATCCTGTTGAAGGAAGCAGAAGAGAGTAGCTTAAATAAAGAAGACATTTTAATTAATGAAAAAGGACTTTTTTGCATTCTGCTGAATAGTAACTATAATTTTCATTTAAGTGTCTTTTGTTTCATGTTACACCATTTTCAAAAGTTATGAAGCTTTTTATTAAAGAAAAAAAATAAGGAAGAAATGCAGAATTAAAATAGTATTAACAGTGAAACACAGTATGATTTATCAGATTTTTCCATGTTTGTTTTCAGAATTTATATTGTAATTACTTATTATAAAATGATTATAGAATTAGGTTTCAGTTTAAGTGCATGAAGAACTCAGTCATTTGAGAATGGTGACTGAATTGAGTATTATTGCAAAAGCAATCATAAACTGAGTTATAATTCTTTTTTTAAATTTTTAAAAATTTTAAAATACAAACTACAAAACACAAAACGAGTAATAACAAAAACGTAAAATAATTCAATCAAACAACCAAAATAAAACACATATAACTTAATCTCTACGTGCACCCATTACCATTGTGGGACTTACAACCCTCCTTATCTCTTTACTTTTGGTTATCATGGATTTTTATTATTAATAATTTTTAATAAGCCCTCCTCTCCAAAAGGATGATATATATTGATCTGGTTTTACTCCCTTCCCTTTAACAAAAACATATTCCAGAAATTCACCCCATATAACATTAAAATCATTCCTTTTCACCAGACCCTTTTTATATTTTAGTTCACATGTCAATTTATCATTAATAAATTGAGTTATAACTGAGTTATAATTCTGCCTTAACATATGTGGAGTATTCTGTAAAGCATTTTAGATTTTCTAGAGACATGTATGATTGAATCCCCAAAGTGCCATCAAAGTTGAACATGTGGGATCTGCTGTGGTAGGTGAAGGTGGAAAAATGCACATCTAATTTTAATAGATGAATGACTCCCATGCTTTCTTCTTTTCATCTTTGTAGAACCACATCACAGCCTTTGCAGAAGTCACATGATGGAGAAATGGATGTCTATTCACTACATTGGACGTCGTCTCTTTTCACAGTTCACTCGTAATGACTGAAACAATTTCAGTATTAAAAAAAAAACTTATTTGGTTTTAGAATCTGATCTAGCAGCATTAAAATTTACAGCAACCTATGAGGAATATGCCTGAGTTAAGAATATTTTCCAACTCCAATCAAAAGCATTGTACCATTTAGGGACTGTGGGTGGGGGAAGAGTGAACCTAAGCATGACACATAAACATACCATTTCCCCTGTTTTGGCATATTTATTTCCTAACTTGGTCATGTCAGTATTAGACTGTATTCCAAGGAAATCGGGTTTTTAAAATTCAGTGTGACACTTACTCCCATTTAAGCAGATTTCAATGTACACTTTTCTAAAAATCATATCCAGAACTCAAATGCCACTGGCACTTCATATTATATAGTTCTCATACCACATTTCTTAAGACTGGTGCTTCTGTTTTTGAAGAAAAAAAATGCCATTTATACTGTAATAAGTATTCTATTGTTATTTTAAAACAAACTATTTATTTCGATATTTTCCTGACTTCATGTGGTTGAATAGTTGATTTTGTAGTTCTTCAATGTCTTCAATGTACCCTGTAGTTAGGATTAGAAATGAGAATATATAGACATTGGGATAGATTATTATTTTATTATCAATCACTAACTGAAGGGTTATAGCTCCAAACCTATCGCCAGCATATTCATATACCTACTCATTCATTACATAAAATTATTGCTATTCACTGATAGTACCTAAAGGTTACAGAGACTTAGAAAACACATTTGTAAAAGTAGTTTCAAAGCCTTTGATTCTGTCCTTTACATATTGGGAGCAACAAATAGAATATTCTTTGTTCCCAATGGGGGCAGAAGACTTTATATGTTTTTATTTCAGCTGTTGACATCTCCCCCCCCCCCCCCCGGCTTAGTGCTGAAACAGCAGTCACCGCCATTGTTTTTTAAACTTCAGAGAATAAAGATTCACAGAGCAAAAGAGAAGGGTGGTAGGTGAAAAGAAGGCCAAACTTTCCTATCTTGTAACAAAGGGTTCCTCTTTGACCAGCAGATGAATTAGAGTTGTGCAGCATTGTTTTGTTTGCATCACCTAGGATATCTACACAGTCTCTACTCTACCATAGCTACATTAGATGTAGGGACAAGAATAAGTCACTGATCATGTACAGTGATATCGTCCTATTGGCCTCAAATAATATAAAAGAGTGTGATTTTTGAGAATCGGTTCACATTTTAGTAGCCCACACTCAGAACCTGAACACCATCTCTTGATATATCTGCTTCCATTTCATTTCTCCCACTTCCTCCCCACCCCTGAAAAAAACCACCTTAAATCTGGTCATGGTGCAGTTGTCACTTTTAGTGCAATAGCTGCAAACAGGTGTTCTGTAACACCAGTTCCCTGCTTTATTGACATGAATGAAGATTGAATTTTACCATGGTAAAATCCCAAAGTCACATCTTCTACTAATACATGGAATATTCTCTAGCCTAATCTAGCTCCAATGTATAGAATGATAAGAATGGCTAAAAATCGCTTGTGTCTCTTGAAAATGAGATAAAGGCTCCCAAATAAGGTTTTTTCCACATGATGTTTCAAACAGTAGGAAAAATGAAGCTGGGCTGTTTTACAGCTTGACAGCCAGGAGATTCAGTGTTTTATAACTGCTTTAGTTTGGGTTCTGTAGGTGGTGAGAGGTCTTTTAAAGGTCTCTTGAAAAGTGGTCTTCAAAATGGTACAAAGTTGAACCAAAGTACTACCATCCTTCCAATTATTTATTCTATATCTCAGGAAATTTTTTGGATATGCCAGGAAAGCATCAGACAGAATTAAGAGGGAAAGGAAAATAAGCCTAATGTATAACTGCATTCCTCCTCCTCCTCCTTCTGAAGACCCAATGATTATAAAGTTCAACACATTTTTACAGTGTGTCACCAGTGTTATTAAAAATCAAATATTAATACCTAAGTCACCGTGGAAGTCTAAGATGTGGGGGGAAATGCAAGGTATCACCCATGTAATTTACATTTACAAAATTATGTAGGCTTTTGGGTGTGTTCCAGCAGAAACATACCCAAATTTCATTATCTTCAATAGAACACAGCCAGTTAAATGTTACCCCAAGCATTAAAAAACAACAACAACTGCAGTGTTAGCAAAATCATGGTGCGGCTTTTCCTGATACTGACACCACAGAATATATATGGGTGCAAGTATCATTTGTGTTTCTTGTAAATTAAAACCTCTCTGCATACAAGAAACAAATGTCACACGAAAGAGTTGCTACTTTATTTCTGACATGCATAGGGTTCTTTATTTAAGAAAGATTTTTCAATCAGTTTGGTAATAACTGCATTAAGACTGAACAGAACAGCACAAACACATGCAAGCTTTTGAGTTCTCCTGAACTTCAGATAGGATGTTACAGAAAGCAGAGTTTGGAAAAGAAATGAGAAAATCCCCAAATTACGCTAGCTGTTATAGACGCCATCTCAAACTGCTGTTTGTAGACTGAATTGTTAGCAATGCAATTAGTATCAGAAACAAATATGGTGCCTCCCAACTCTAAAAACAAAATCTGCCCGTTCCCAATCTGTCTTCTCCGCTAGCAAAACACACTGGCTTGAAAGCTTGCAAACCCTTGCATCCTTTGGGTTAATCCTGACAAAAGTCTCAAGTGTGTATTTTTTTCCCCTAGTCAACCAACCTAGCTACAGTTCCTTTCTTTCTTACTCATTTAAGGGAATGCCTGCCTGCAGCCTGAAATGAAGGAAGCCTGGCTCCGCTGAATTTTAGATCAGTGATTCTGCTGATCACGTCGCTTGGCTCAAAATACACCTTTGCAACATACTGCCAACAGGGAATGCAGGCACTCATGTACACAACTGAGGTGGTTTACATTTCTTGTCTTTTCTAGGGATATAAAAAATTCCACACTTCTGGATGTGTGATACCAAGTACTATTAATGAGCATATGCAGCTGACATATGGATATTTCCCAAAGATTATGTAAGACTGGATAATTTAAAAGAAGCAAGCACATTTATTGAAGTGCTTATACAAATGGAAGAATTGAGCCCTTTAACTATGAAAGTTCAACAGGTGTTACAACCACCACCACCACCTATTAAAGCAGTGTTTCTCAAACTTGGTAACTTTTAAGATGTGTGGACTTCAACTCCCAGAATTCCCCAGCCAGCATGTTGGCTGGGATATTCTGAGAGTTGAAGTGCACACATCTTTGCTGAGGTTGAGAAGCACTGTATTAAAGTATCAGATATGTTTGGTAAATCATATATCTCATGTGCTCATTATACTTAGTATGTTTCCACTTCTTGATATAGCAATTTAGAATCCACCTTATGTAAAATTATTCACAATGAGGATTTCAGGGAAATCCTTGGTTGGTTCATTGCAGCACAGTAATTCTGCAAATTTTATATCTGATTCATAAGTTCAGGAAGAGACTCTTTTATGTTAAAAGAAAGATTATTCTTTTTCAGCATATTGTCTTATGTAAATCAGCATGTAACTGAGTCAGTCTCAGGATTTATAACAGCCTAGTATTGGGGTTAAATTTATCATGTTATCTTTGTGAACCAGCAGTAACAGGGTGGGAAAGAAACACACTGCTGTGTACTGTATTTTTAAAGAAAATAAAATAATTTTTTTCAAGCATACATTGTCATCTTTTTCTGCAGGAGAGACCTTTAAGAGATTCAGTGAATTGTAAAAACCATGTGATCAATATGAGCTGCTGGAGTTTGACAAAAAGTGTCCAGGGCTTTCTGAGGATGCTTGCTGGGCTACCATCTATGGGATTGGCTACCATCTATAGGCTGGGCTACCTGCTGGGCTACCATCTATAGGCTGTGTTTAGCTTGGGTCACAAGGTGCCTGGACTGGTTTGGGAAGACCTCTCTTTTGTGCATTTTCCATTGTGCTCTTTCATTGATCACTTTTTTCACATGACTATTTGCTCCTGAATTATTATAACAGTCCACAGAATGGATTTTCCCAATAGGTTTTTCAGTAGATTACATGACGGAATTCCCAAATTGCTTTTCAGTACTGGAGTTGAACTTGTTGAATCTCCCATCATTAAGCACCTTTTGAAAAGCTTTACTTCAGTGTAGTTTTGGAACCCTTTTCTTTACTTATTGTGATCAACGTAGGCATCCACAAGGCAGCAACGGAGAGGGCGAGTGCTAAGATGCATCATGGCTCAAAAACTGATTTACTCATTTGTCAGGACACAAATATGTAAGGGCAGAGATTGTGTTATAGTGGTACTGCATCAATGTCATTTTGACACAACCTCTTTGCAGCAGATGCCTATGATGATAAATATTCTTCAGCATTTCTTTCTTTTAAAACTTCAGAAGCTTGTTTAAAAGTCTCAAAACAAATAATGATGACCAACAAAGGCATCAGAAGAGGAAATGATGAAACTCTGCTAAGAAAACTTTTGAAGCAGAAGTCAAGACTAAACTGAACCATCAAATTCAAGAGAAAAGCAATGAAATGATAGCATTGTAAAATGTTGGCACTTAAAAGCTTAAGGGGACAAGTAGGTTTTAAATGTCCAAGTAATAAAACAAGGTGCTTGTTTTAGTTGGTGGATACTCTCCTACATTTGAATAATAAACTAAAACTGGGTCTCTGATGCCCCATTAATTTTAGGTTGCAACTTGAAGCCCGCTGGCTGGCCTCTGATGGCTGATAAATTCTGGTGGAAATGGAGAGGAAGATCCATATGCTCAGAATATCTGATAGAAAACTCCATTAGTGTCCTGTGGATTTATCACTATGTGTTGCCTAAATAGAGATGAAGGCAGACACCTGGGTTCTGAAATATAAGACTGCCAAGGGAGAAGAACTGTGCCAACTCTGGAATTTTATTTCACATTGATGTCGAGGGGGGAGGGAAAGTTTTTCTTATTTGGACCAAGACTAACTAAGAGAGTACCAGTTCTCCCACCTCAGTAGAACTGCTCTGCCAATCTTAATTTATCAACTGCCACATTGCGGTGGGAACTGCCTAACTTATTATGCCCTTTCTATTTTCTTTTTCAGCAGCAATTTCTGATTCTTCTCGTTTATGAAAGATATATTCATTCCTAATATCCAATCACTTTTCACGAAGTTGTTTCCTACCCATTATTCACTCATCGTTGTCTTATATTTGACTGCTGAACAAGTCTACTCAAGGCTTCCCCAAGTTCATGACTTCCAAATATATCAGACCTACAACTGTCAATGGTGATTATTTAATTTAATTTATATGGCCAGACATTTTACTATGATGACTCTGAGTGGTGAACACAGCAAAACATCAGTATGACAGAGAAAAATAGGAATATAAACATAACATAAACAGGAAGTTAATTTATTATTTATCCATAATAAATTAATAACACCTTCCAGCTAATGTTGGTTTGAGATTATGGAACCTGTAATTTTCATATATTTGGAGGCCTCTTGTTTAGGAAAGGCTGGGCTTAGCTCACTATTAACAGTTTAGCAGTGAATGTGAGTGATAAACTATAACACGATTTATGGACAATATCTTCAATAACATCCATGTCACTGTAGGCACTACTAGATCCTGGAGATGAAGCGTCAATAACTGAGACTCTCCTATTCATAAATGTTTTCCAACCTTTACCCTTCAGCTCTTTCCACATCTGCCTATTGCAAAAGCCATAGAATATCACTATAGAACCCTGAATGTCTGTTGGGTGTTGATGCTGTCTTAAATCATACAAACAGATTGTGATTTAGAATATTTTTCATATTTTCAGTGGCTACACATTGTAGAAATTATTTTAGAAAAGCTGTAGGGCACAAGAGAATCTTGTGTTTTTTCTACAACAAACTGTCTTAACACTTCATTTGCCATAACATATTCTCCTTCAGATCTTTTTACCACATAAATTAGATAGTTTTGTCATGAAGCCTCATGCGTGTATTACAAAACTCTATTTATGGAGTGTTCTCCACAGTAGGTCAAACCAGAAATCAGCTTGAGTCCATTCCTACTCCAACTTTCTATTATGTCACATCAATTCACAATATGGTGCTTTCATCTATTTTCCTGAATTTTTATTTTGAATGCTGACCTTATTCTGCTTTGTTGTTGGTTTATATGTGATTGTATATTGTACGTTCCTTTTGAGATACTCTGATTCTCTTCTAAAGGGTGACCCGTAAATAAAATTAAAGGGAATTAGTAATAGCATAGACACATATTTCAGGAAACGTTCTCCATTATTATCGGTCTCATTAAAGAATGTTGACACTTTTGAGAAATCCTTTGAGACTTTAAGAGCAGCATTGCAAATCTACTGCTATATAAAGGCCCCACTTTAAGAACGAGTTCCATTCCCAAGGTCTATCCTTAGTCAAATTTGTATGTAAGCCAGAACAGTATTATTGTATAGTACTGTATAAGTAGTATTGTGTAATTAACTTGAACCATTGTGTATTTAACTTGAACCGTTGTATATTTAACTCAAAATTTGCTACAATAGGCTTTGTTCTTAACTATGGGTTGTCCATAAACTGGGTGTTCTTAACCCAGGGACTACCTGTGCTCAAGAGTCAGCTTTGATGCTCCCCTCCAACCACTATTTTTGAAATAGGAAACAGTGGCAAGGGATATGGAAATACCAACTGGGTGCATATCCATACTGATGTCCTCATATGTTTTCTCTGGCAGATTTATAATTATGATTTCCATACAGCATGTGAAAGCACCAGCTAAGCCTGCCTCTCTTCTGCAGTTCCAAAGATTTGTTTTAGCAAAATATATTAAAGGATAGAGATATAATGAAACTATTTATCAACTGCAAATCCAATGCTGATTCAAATTTGAATATGTTTGCAAAGAATGCTTCAAGGCCATTTTTCCATTATTTTTTCAGTTTGTACCAGCAATGAACTTTGCATATTATTTTTTATTATAATATAACAACAATGATATTACTTTCAGGAGCAATAGTTGTTGTTGTTGTTGTTATTATTATTATTATTATTAGATTCCCCTCCTGCTTCAAAAATCCAGGCAACTGGAAAATCAAGATCTTCCTATTCTATGCAATGTAAGTAGAAAGTGTTCGCTGAGTCTTATGCTACAATGGGTTTGCACTCACCATTTGCATAAGGAAAGAGTCTGGAAAGGAAGAGTTTTCCAATCACTTGAGATGTTTCTTAGGAAATTTGGCTTAATGCATCTGCACAAGTCATAATGGTGCCTCAAATTCCACTTACCATAACAACCGTGCTCACGGAAATTCAGCAGTTCCCCAGTCCCTCCATATTTCATAATTACTTCTTACAGCTACACCTAATGGATTTTTGCTTGATGTGTACCAATATAATTCACATTACGGTGAAATTAAATGACTAGCACTAAAAAGTCTGCTTGTATAAGCAGGAACCATCCACAGAACAATTGAGAGATGTGACACTGCTATTCTTGCATGGGTGAGGTAATTAAGATGTGTAATTTGACTAATTTGTATCGAATTATTTAAATCAGAGGAAAGGTTTGAACGCATTCCTAGCTTACTCCATTTGTTGAGGCAGAAACCTGTACAGTTCTATTCATGTTTCTGCACTCCATTTCCCTAAACTGCAATTAACAGCTCCTTCTTTGTAAAATGGCTTGAGGAAATGCAAGAGAATATGAGGGGCTGGAATGGACAAGGATGTGGCATGTGGAATCAATAGGTATATGCAAAAGCACAAGTCTTGTGACGGGTTTGTTTTATTGGGATTACAACCCCCTGCTCTCTGCTTGAATCACCCTCTTCTGCTTAGCTCTGATGAAGACATGGGAACTGCCTTCCATGGAAAACTGTCTCCAGGCCCTTAACGTGTTTTTAAACAAAAAGAATCTTAATGTAGCATTTCGAAGGCTCATGCTGTGGTTGGGAAGATGGATGGGAATGTCGAACATGAACGTCTGAATGAAATGGAATGTGAAAGGTATGCACAGTATATTATCCTTCAGAGATTGCCCAGAAAGAAGAACGTCTCAGGACTTGACAGAAATGCATCTGAGGAATATACTTGCAATGGGGAGTGCTCGGAATTGATCAACTCTCATGTCTTAACCAAATTGGAAGCAGTCTGCCTCACAGCTGCTTTGCTATGATCCTGGTAGATAATTTCACCTATTCCAAAATTCATGAAGCACCCAGACAGAAATTCATCAGGTTTTTCTGCAGAACTTGATTGTGGACCTGTTGGATTTCTACCTGCACAGTTGCAATAATAGCAGGAATAGTTTGGCCTAGACAATCACCGGACTGCTGTGAAGCTGAAAATGGAGGCAGGGAAGGCTCGATGCCACTTTGCACACCTGGGAGAGGGGGAAAGGTGAAAGAATACTATCACCCCCGTTTTTATCCTTGTGGAAAACCTGTGATATGGGATGTGCACACTCTTTTAGGTGAGGGCTACATATGGGACTTTATTTCCAAGCCATGGAATATTTACCTGGATCAGAGTGCAGAACACTATATCTGCTATTACTACCTAAACTTCACAAAAATATTTATTTTTTTAGATTTCTGACCATCCAACTCCAATTACTCTGGGTGGTTTCCCAAAGATAAAAGAACCACAATTTGATTAAAAACAGCAAACATCCATCAAACAACTGAGCAAGGGAACAAAGCCATCCGTCCATATTTCTATCAGGATTTTCTCATGGGAAGAAGGTCATCCCGTTCCCTATACAAAAACAGATGTCGAGATTATTCTGTGAAGCTAATGTAAACAAAGAATCTTGTGATTCTGTTATGCTTTTTACTGCCACCTACTGTAATGTGTATGTTAGTTATTCAGTGGGGGGGTGTGAGAGTGTGGGCAGAGAACGGCCAGGCAAGGGGTCAAGCATGTACTGTTATCCCCCGAACAGCGAGGGAGAGATAAGAGGATGAGACTGGCCCCTCCCTGAGGAATGCTAGGAGTGTTTACGGATTGACCCTGGGAACTGTTCTCAGTCTGGGAAGATTCTCTGTATAGGCTAAGCCAAATAAACCTTGCTGGATTGAATCTGTATTGTCTCCTGGAGTTTCATGGGCTAAACCTGACAGGGGGTGACATGCTGACAATATAACGGGAGGGTAAATGCCCAGCCTGTTCAGTCAGTTTGTCTTGTATAGTTAATCATGTAGGTTTTATAGGTTATGTAGTTTTAACTAGTAACCAAGTAGTGTACCTCTTCTCTGAGAGTGTTTTTTTAGCTAGAGACTTTGTTGTGGTTAAGTCTTGGAAGCTAAAGTGAGAAGAAGTCTTTGTTATATCCTATATTTTGTATGCAACTTGTATTTTATGAAGTTTTGCAGTTTTATCAATAAAGACCAGTTAGTTTATATTTTCTGACTGGATTTTCTTTGGAGAAGCAAACTATGGATATTGCATTTTGCAAGCTCTCATGCTGATGTGTAATTTTCCTGAGAGCAGAATTCTTGGGACCTTTTGCTGCACTCTGCACAACAATTTCCCCTTCAATGTAAAGGAGCCCGTCCATCCATCTTAATCCAAGGCCTGAGGGGAAAATCAGGTGGGCAAGATGGGGCCAGATGGATTTTGGGGGGGGGGGGGGGATGATATGTGGTTCTAAAGGGCAAGTACAGCAACTTCCTGGGTCCTGCTAGATGGCACTGCTTAATCGATGGGACCCAAAGCAAGCCCATCAGAACACATAGGACGGGTGAACATTATGGAGGAAACCGTCCCTCAAATAGCTAGGCCTTCCTAACCCTGATAGCTCTTTTTGTTTCTGGTTATGGATCTATTTCCAAACTTACAACAGAATAAGTGAATTCTTTTCTTAAACCTTTCATTCTAAAGATACCATCTTATGTGACTTAAAAAAAAAAAAAAAATTTAATGGATTCCAGATAGGTCCAGATAGGTACCTCTAAATGTGGTATCTCTGAGAAAGAAGCTTTAGATATTATGAATATGATTGACAGTCAGAATCCCCTACAGAATTTATTTGTTCTTTGTCAAAAGTAGTTTTAAGGGATGCTGATATTATTATTATTATTAATAATAATAACAACAATAATAACATTTCAAGATTAATTTTATTGGAAAATATCAAGGACACTGCATGCTGCAAATTTGTTCTGGAGCTGGCCAATTTGTACGTGGATCATTTTGAACAAAAATGAATCTTGAAAGCAGAGGAATTAAGTTACACAAATGCTGTTTAGATGGTATCTTTATCATTTGGCAAGGCAATTTGGATTTACTTATCTAGTTTGGAGGATTTATTAATACTCTACAGGAAACTACAATCTGAAATGCATTATAATAATAACACAGTGATGACTTAGATATTGAGGTCAGCATAACAACAGCAGTATGAGATACAAATACAGGAAACCTACAGATGTTAACTCCTTGATAGGGTATGAAAGCCACCATCTTTTACACCTTAAGAAAATTGTACCTTATTATCAGATACACACATACATTAAAACACTATAACACAAAAAAAGATTTCCTCATATAGATGGCCAATAAACACCAAATAAGTTAACACAGGAAGATTCAAATACGTATTAGCAAACAATACTGTCGGTGCTGAGTGAAGAAAGAATCCAGGTAAAGCATGACTTGGATGGACAGTGGGTTTAAAGGGACAGTTAGAGTGGGAGAAAGCAGAGGCAGTACAGAAGGGGAGAAAAAGGACATTGGGAAGTAGAGAAGGCATCTCCTTTGAGTCTAGCTCACCTCCTGGTGACTTCATGGACTCTCCGTGTACTTTCCTTAGCAACAACATGGAAGCGGCTTGCCTTTGCCTTCTGGCGTTGTTGTTGTTGTTAAAAAAACCTCTTCTCAATCTAGCCCAATCCTTGGTAAATTTACCATCCAAAAACTAACCAAACCCAACACTGCTTGGCTTAAAGTTCAGATAAGGTATAACTGGATGCTGACATTTGCTGAAAACTGGCAAGGGGAGGAATCAGAGGGAAGCATGATGGGGAATGAAAAGAGACATTGGGAAGGAGAGAAGAATGGATAGTGTGGAGAGAGGAAAAACTGTTGGAAAGCATGTTGGAGAGCAAAGCAAGGGGATGGATTGGGGAATTGAAAGTTAGGGGAAGGGTGTAATGGGCTGTGAGAATAACCTTGGGAGACAGGAGGAGGAGGAGCCACAGCTTAGACAATGGTCAGACAAAGATACCTCTGCCCACAGCAGGGATGAGGGAGGAGAAAGCATCTCAGAAGGGACCCTCCCTAGTTCTCTGGAAAGTAAAGGCAGGGGAGAGGGGAAGCGCTTTCAGACTTGCAAGATTCTGCTACTGCAACCTTACAATAAAGGTAGCATTAGTACTCATGGTTTTGGTTTCCTGTCTGGACTACCTCGAAGGGCTGACAAAGGGTGAAAGCAGGGAATGACAGGGAAGGAACAAAAAGACCCCAGTCATGGGTATAGATAGGCTCATCTTCAAGCTGCACAGAAGAGTAATGCCATGGGAGCTGTATTGCTGAAGCTGCCCTGGGAGGAATACCTGGCTTCAAACTTGCCTAGTTGTGCCCAGAGCTCCAGAAAATGTGTATCAGCAAGCTCCTCCTCCACATGAGTGGGAAGAATAAAATTTCTGTGGGATTCTGTATGTGTGTGTGTGTGTGTGAGAGAGACAGAGAGAGACAGAGAGAGATTTCTTACAAAAGGAGTGGCTAACTAGCATAGAGATGCAGAAATGGAAATTAATTTTTTCATCAAGTAAATAGTCACAGCCATCTTGTTTTAATACATGACAATACCCGGTCTGCTAACGGCATACAGCATTCAAAAGCACTTATTACAGCCCTTTCCTTCCTTTGTGCTATCCCTCATGTTTTAGAGCCTGGGGGAATTATTTTTGTGTCTCAGCTCAAAATGCCTTACTAAAAACTGCTAATTGGAGGGCTGCTAAAAGTACAATAGTAGCATAGGGCTGTACAATAGACGATTTCTGGCAGCCAGTATTCTGGAAGAATACTGAAGAAGAAAGCTTAAAAAGAAGGCTTAAAAAAGACTAAATTCCAGAGAGCTATGGGGCTAAATGGTAGTGAAGTGTGTGTCGATGGCATAGCATGGTATGTATCAGTGGCTGGAGAGTTGGAGACAGCAATCTGAGGACTGCTGATGATGATCAAGGAGAATTCCAGGAGGTCCAGGCCTCTGTGTGTTTTATTTATGTATTCAATTTTAGCTTGACATAGTCACTTGACTCTCCTTGGACTACAATCAGTAACTTGCAGTGAAATGGCTACAATAAAATCAGACAGTCAAAAATTAAAATCACAAGGTAGAATCACAAACGCACACCAAGATGGTTGCACTCAAACATTAAAAACCTTCTTAAATAGGTCTGTTTTTAATAAGTTCCCAGAACTAATTGGAAGGGGGCCGTTTGCATTTCACAGGGGAGCATGTTCCTAAGTACCGGTGCCATGACAGAGAAACAATGTCTATGGGCCTTCCTCCTGCACATGGGAAACAGGACGTTTTGTGTTGCAGGGTTCCAGGGATGACGAAGCAACCAAACTCTCAGGAAAGACACCTGAGGTAGAGCACTGATAGAGCAGCTGAGATCAGGTGCCGTTGAGCTTTGATGTTGAGTTGGGTCAGGGAGGAGGAGGAGGCCAGCAGTGGAGGTCCAGACCAGGTATTGATAGACCAACCACTGAGGGAGGACCATTGGTCGGGCTGACCAGAGGGGCAAAGCCAGGAAAAATGCCACCTGTTAATCTTGGTTGAAATGGCGGAGAAGCTGAGCCAAGTGGGGAAGGCCAGCAAACAAATGCCAGTTGTTGATTCTGTCTACCGACAGCTAAAAAAGCAGCTGTCGCTGCCCCCCACAAAAACAAAAAACCAAAACCTTAGCCAGAACCACCAGTAGGTAGTAGTGCATTGGTAGAAATGGGGGGGGGGGGAGAGAGGAAGCCCCAGACTAATCCCTCTGGGCTTATTTATAAAGAGTTGCTGGGGGAAGGGACCTGCAAGGGTTGGAGGACAAAGGAAAGAGGGGAACAAACCTTTAAACCTTATCTCCAGTTGAGACGGAAAGGAAAGGAAAGGAAAGGAAAGGAAAGGAAAGGAAAGGAAAGGAAAGGAAAGGAAGGGAAGGGAAGGGAAGGGAAGGGAAGGGAAGGGAAGGGAAGGGAAAGGAAAGGAAAGGAAAGGAAAGGAAAGGAAAGGAAAGGAAAGGAAAGGAAAGGAAAGGAAAGGAAGGGAAGGGAAGGGAAGGGAAGGGAAGGGAAGGGAAGGGAAGGGAAGGGAAGGGAAGGGAAGGGAAGGGAAGGGAAGGGAAGGGAAGGGAAGGGAAGGGAAGGGAAGGGAAAGGAAAGGAAAGGAAAGGAAAGGAAAGGAAAGGAAAGGAAAGGAAAGGAAAGGAAAGGAAAGGAAAGGAAAGGAAAGGAAAGGAAAGGAAAGGAAAGGAAAGGAAAGGAAAGGAAAGGAAAGGAAAGGAAAGGAAAGGAAAGGAAAAATCCTAAATAGCTGTCTTGCCATGAGAAGGGGGAAGCTTATCCTATCATTTCTTATGGACTTTGCTTGGCAGGTGGATGGACTCTTATTGGCTAGTTAGAAACAGTTCCTAGGGCTAAGTTGGACAAATGCCCAGAATTTTAAAAGGAAAGTTTCAACTATCTGGAAATGATTTTTTTTTCTTCCAAAATATCCCTGATTGTAAATTATGTTTTTAAACAGTAAAACAATAAATTGAACAGAAAGGACTTTTGTCTCATCCTTCAGACTGGACACCCTGAAACCCCAGGTGACCAAGGTTGGTGAACATATCTAGTTCTTCACTTTTGTGTTCCAGCACTGAACAAGACACTTGGGAGAATTGCCTTCCAGATTGCTAGAGAAATCTCCAAGCACCTACTGGAATCCATTTGGATCCATTAGGCTTCACAGGTCCTCCCACCCTGCAGGGGTTTGAGTCAGAGGATGACCTGACCAAGGCAAAGGATTAACAACCACATCAACCATTTTCAGATTATCCTGCAACTACTCTAAAGTGAAGGCTAGATCTAATAAGTGCCCACCCACATGTGCTAAGCCAAAGACTGACCTCCATCAAGCCCATGGTTGCCACAGAGATCACAAATTCCTGAACTCTACTTGAATTCTATCCCAAGGAATGGGAATTGAAATCCCTCAGCACCATAAGATAGGGAAACTCCAATAGACCTTCTGAGATGAGGTCTGGGAAGCAAGAAAGGGGTTTTACAATACAACAAGGTGGGTGGTATATAAGAATACCCAGTTTTACCTTATGGCCTAGTGTCATGAATAGGGAGACACAGGCCTAACAAAAACAAAACTGTCCTTTTTGCCTCTAAAGATCTCATTAGTTTAATTTCCCTTCCTTTTTCTTTCTCCCTTTTCCTCCTCCACCTCCACATTTTTATTTCCACATTCTACCCTTTTCTGCCCTACCCTTTCTTCTTACCATCTCCACTTTCTCTGCCCTCAGATCTGTCCACTCAATTTCTACCCACGAGGACTCCATGCCTTCGTTACAATCTTCTTCCTCAGCCTACCTGATTTCTATACTTTCCATCCCTGATCATGGAGACTGACCATATCCAGACTTGGTTGCAAATTTTTACTTTTATAAGGAGCTTTTTCACTCTTCTTTCAGCTGACAAAATGAAGTCATCCTCTGCATATCTCAGATCATGAGTATTCAGGCCTCCTGTTGACTGCAGCTATCATCTCCTCCAGTCCTGCTACCCTTCTAATGATATTCACTCACGTTCCTATTTTGAACCATTCTGCTCCTCTAGCTTCATTTCTTAACACTGGCTTCTTGTTTACTGTAAGCTTCTTCAGAAGTGTAATCAGGTGTTCTGGTATACTTATGAGCTTTAATGTATTTCACACACTGACATGATCTACGCAATCAACTGCTTTTCTGTAATCAATAAACAAAGGTAAATAACCTTTCTGCATTCTCCTGGACTGCACATTATCCATCTTATGCTATTTACCTGATCTCCTGTCCCTCTTTTTTGAAACCTGTGTTATTTCTTTTTCCATGTATGGTTCTGTTGTTTTTTGAAAGAGCTGAAGCAAAAATTTCCTTACATGAGAAATTAATGCAATTTGCACATTCTCTGGGCAGTCTTTTCTTTAATGTGTGTGTGTGTGTGTATACACACATACACACACACACATACAGATGTGGTCGGTCCCTAGGACATACAGATTTGTTCTGTATTTCTTGACCTAGAATACTAACATGTTAACTGCCACCTCTTTTGCAGCATTAAGCAATTCATTGGATATTTCATCTATACCTGTGCTTTTCTATTCGACACTGGCCTATTGCCTGTCATACTTCATTTGCTATATTTGTTTTGAACATATTCTCTACAAATATTTATCTCATTCTAATCCGGTCTATGCAGGGTTTCAGTATAGTTTTTCCATCTTCCTTCAATTTCATGTGCCTCTATTGCATATCTTCCATGAATCTTCTTTAACAGTCCTGCTTAGCTATAAATTTTCCAGTGATTTCTCTTATATTCTTTGGGGGGGGGGGGAGCCCTCTCATTTTCCTTTTCTTGCTATTTTCTTCTATTTGTTGACATTCTTGTCTGAGATAGCTTTCCTTTCTTGCTTGATGTTGAAAGTTTTATCAGTTCTTATAGCTCAAGGTTTTCATTCTTTATCTTTCTTGAGCTATCATGACAGCTCCTTCAGTCAGAACTGGTTAGATTTTTCTCTTCTCTGAACTTTTGGAAATATTCTTGTTCCGCT
Organism: Liasis olivaceus; assembly: GCA_030867105.1. Lineage (NCBI taxonomy): Eukaryota > Metazoa > Chordata > Lepidosauria > Squamata > Pythonidae > Liasis > Liasis olivaceus. Next base: position 121,865,398 of record CM061350.1, on the reverse strand, counting down.
TCAGTTCTACAATGTGTCTTATCTCTTTCCATATCTCTCCAAGTTCATTTTCATAAATGTACTGAGTCTGTACCTTACACTGATCCTATATTCTGACTATGTCTGCAGGACAAATCTTGCTGGTCCATCTATAATTTTTTAAGTTTAACCCATATATTTAACAACAGTAATTCATGGTCTGCTCTGCAATCTGTATTTGGAAGTTTCCTGGTTCGCAGGACTACATTGTTCCATCTTTTGATTTCTACTGGTAGCCTATTTGATTCAGACCTTGTTCATCTGGTGAGGTCCGGGTATGGAGTCTATTCACACTGAGTGACGCAGCTGTTGGCAATGAACAAAGAATTCTATTAAAAAAACCCTATGATACTCTCTCCCACATTATTTGTTTACTATTCACATCTTCCAGTAATTTCAGGTTTCTTCATTTCTCCAACATTTGCATTCTAATCATCCAAGAGTGATGCTACATCCTTTCTAGATGTTGCTTTTAACATTCCTTGCAATTTGCCATCATGGTATTCATCAGTCTTTTACCACTGTATTCGTAGTATGTATATACATGTTGAGACCCAGCTTTGTGTAGCAGTTAAGGCAATAGGCTAGAAACCAGAAGATCATGAGTTCTAGTCCTGCCTTAGGGACAAAGGTAGCTGAGTGACCTTGGGCCAGCCACTATCTCTCAGCCCTAGGAAGCGGGCAAGGGGAAACCACTTCTGAAAGTCTTGCCAAGTTAACTGTCCAGGCAATCACTAGGAGTCAAAACTAATTCACAGGCTATACACTTGCCTCACACACACACACACACACACACACACACGTATAAATCTGATGTTCACTAGATATTTACTTAGACATTTATTTAGATTTATTAACTCTAACAGTTATGACCTTATCATAGCTGAACACATAAAAGTTTCCTTTCTGAATAAAATTATAATTTCATTTCTTCCTATGGCCTCAGGCCTTAAATAATATATCTCGTAATAATCTGATTTAAAGGGTCCCCTTTCAGTCTACCTAAATTCACTTATTCCTAAAATATACGATTTAGTGTGCTTCATTTCTGCTTTGACAGTTTCAAATATTCCTTGACTCATGCTTCTCACTTTCCACATTTCAATTCCAATGTAAAATGAAGAACTCCTCTCTCAGTACCACACAGTTAGTGACCAGACTTCCTTTTGAGTTTGGTGTGTCCATGTCACTGTCTCCAGAGTTGCTCATGAAAGATCAATGCTGTTTCCCAATAACTAGAAGAATGCCTTTTGTTGGTCTTAAACACTAACGTATTGTCTGAATGTTGGGCCACATCCAGGCAGTTTTCTAGGCAATTATATAGAAACGCCTTTCTTCTGGGTTTGAACATGGAGTTTCTTCTCCATGTTGGTTGGCTTCTCTTACACCTGCGCAGCTTACCCTTAGCTTCAGCCTTCCCATCCTGACTTTACCAGCAAAGCTCCTCCTCCCACCATCACTCTTAGGGTCACTTAATTTGTGAAGCCTTCCACAAATTCAGTGCTGCATGTTTTTATTATTTATGGGTTTCTTTCTGGAGCTTTAGCTCTTTTTAAAGAATGACAATGGCCACCACTATTCTAGAAGTACATAGGCACTGAGTTACAGGTGCTTTGAAAGGTAGCTTGAGTATTTATATGCTTCTGTGCTTTAATAGCATTTCACCATCTGCTCCATGTTTTTACACCTCTCAGCTCAACAGCCCCAAAGGGAAGGCAGTACCACAGCACACTTTATTTTTGCCCTTTATGTGAACAAACTTCTGTTGAAATTAGTGCAAGACTGATAAAAGCAAATAATCAACCCTTAGGTGGGGACATATTAATGATGAAGCACAGTGTCCCCCAAACTGATACTTATAAAGATGTTGAATTACATCTCAAAGGCTGATCAAAGACCGTAATAAAGATACTTGATTTTGATTTGAATTACATTTTCTATCATCCAATGCCAGATAGTATGCCAACATAAGAGTTGCATAGGAAATACTGTAAATAAAGATTTAATGTCAGCTCAGATATTTTAGATTATGTTCTATTTTCTTATAGTGTAACTTTATACCACACATCATTCATTCAGATTTGGTCACCAATCTGTACTGGTGCCTGAACATTTCACTGAAAATGCAGTATTTCTGTTCTGAGATGGAATACTTTGTTCTATACTGAGACTTGTTAGAAGAGACATTCTTTTATTAAAACTTTGTAATAATGATTGACAGTTTAACTATTTCAAATCCAAATTTTGTCAGACTAAAGAAAGAAGCATTGATTTTAGTAGAATGAAACACATCAGAACTCTTCATGGAAGTGGAAGTCTTGATTTTAATTTGCCCAAAAAACTCTAAATAATCTTACTTCAATTTTGTTGAGCCTTTGATGCTATAAAATAAAAAGTAAAGGATCTTTCTGGAGAAGTGATGACTACATACAATTAGTGTAAAACAGACAGGGCTTTTAGATGTCTTGAAAAGAAAACATCTACATAGGACTGAAGGAATATTCAGGCATAGCACCTTTGGGCAAAATATATCAGTTCTACACTTTTGCTGGTCTAATCATTAGCACCAGTCTTTGAATCATTAAAGTAGCTGCATCTTTTCCCCAGACTTGTACAGATGCTTTGCATGCTTCTTTCAGATGTCTCCGCTTTGTCATATATACACAGCCACTTTGTCAGGAAAAATATAAAGCACGAAAAGCCAAGTAATAGATGTAGTTGCTTTAATGGTTTGAAGAAGAGTGCTTTGCATATGCCCCATGCTGCAAAATACTTCTTTCAAAAGAATTGCACAGACTTAATAATTTGTGCTGAAACACATTTACAAATGGCCCTCTATTTGGTCAGGTATTGATGACTATCTCATTGGTTCCTTCTCTAAGGAATTCAAGACATCGTTATTTTTCTTACGTCAACAATTTTTCCCCTACTCTTTTATTTTCTAGCACAGAATAGGTCAAAATCACCCATACAGCGTTATAGGATGGCCTATAGAAGGTAGCTTATATTAGTAGTATAATTTATTTTCAGCTTTTTTAAAAAGATGTGGTGGCTGTGTCTCCCTTTGTTTTCTCCTATATTATAATATAAATATAATAGTATATTTATATTATAAATTCCCTATCAGGAACTCTTAGGAAAATGACATATATAAGGTCTATTTGTGCATGTGGCCCAAGGTTATCTACTTTGACTAGATAAAACAACTGCTTATTTTTATTTATTTTTTACTAGAAATAATCAATATTGAGGGCTAAACTTCATAGCACAGGAAATGTATTGCGTCCTATTGCTCTTCGGTTGTTCATGTATAACTGGGAGGTTCGATCTAGATTGAGACAAGTAGATAAACCCCTCACCAACATTGCCATGTGATTTTTTCTTTTTTTTAAAAAGCAACAACTCTCCTTTGGCACTCTAGATTAAAATAAAAAACATGCTGAAGTGAGAAAATTTTTCAAAACAAGCTGCTGGAGGAGAGTTTAAGACCTCCCACTCATGTATGATTGTCTCAGTCGGAACAGGCCCCCTTGTGTGCACACTCCTGTAAGCAAAGACCAGAAGCACAGCTGCAGGCAATATATTTAAAACCTTGTATTTTCTAGCACAGATATTTAATACAATTAAAACTCTTGCTCTGAATCAGAGTCTTTCTACATGCAAAGCTTTCTCTTTTACGGAATAGATTCCATATTAATTGAATTTAAACTGGCATTTGTACAGCTGTTTTTGGTTTATCCTAAGGGTCAGATTATATATTCAAACTGACGGTGAGTACCAATGCATTATGTCCATGTTGTTATGCCTGAATCAAGAATTTGCACATTCTTATGTTAAATGTCTAACTTAAAACTGAAATCCTCCATATAGTAATGAAAGTCACGTGATCCGGGATTCAAGGCTTCCTTCCTGTTATTGCTTGGGTAATGCAACAACACGCTGCCTGCAGATATCTGGAGAACTTCTCCTATGGTTTTCATCTTGCTTCCTTTAGCTGAAGTTTCAGTTAAGGGAAGCTCAGCATCTTAGTTATATATTTAATATAATTGTTGGAGTAATTACATAATTTATGGATACTATACAGTCATTACCATACAGGGGGCAACTTCCACAAAGGGATTCTATACCAGTTTGAAAGCCCTATGGATTCTGTGTTTATATGACATCAGCACTGTTGGAGATCTGAATTGATTCATTTTCAGCTTTTTTTTTAAAGATGCTGTGGTTGTTTCTCCCTCTTGTTTTCTCCTGCCCCATCCTTCTTCCTAGCAACTTAGCTTCTGGTCTTGTAAGGGAAATCCTAACTTAACAGTTTGCAGCATCCTTATGGTAGACCAGATAAAACCAGATACTGTAGAGATACTGGATTTTTCTCTTCCTCTTCTTCCTCTTCCTCTTTTCTTCTTTGTTTTTTTGTAGAATGTGATAGAGGAGAATTTTGTTACTGCAAGACCTACAACAACTTGAGATGGGATAGTGATTTTAGTTCTTTGTTTTTTGTCTTACATCTGCTGACTTGGGGTGCTATCACAGATCACCCTCAAACATAGGAAGAACGTTGGCTGTGTATGAAAGTGTCCTGAATCATACTGCTTAGAACAGGCTTCCCTGACTTGGTACCCTCTAGGTGGTGGGGATTTCTGGGGTGGGGAAGGCTGCCTTTATATCTTTGGGTGGTTGTAGAACACCCATTTATTTTTCCAGACTTTTAAAATATCTGATCTTTGATGATTTGGGATTTGGAGTTTTATGTTTGGAATTCTAGGAGTTTTAGGCCTGACACATCCAGGACCTTGTACTCTCCAGATATGTTGGAAATATGATTCTCAGGATTTCCAGCCAGCATGAAAGACATCAGGTTGAGACAAACTGACGTACAGACACTATTTAAAGAAGCCAGAATGGAGTTATTTTTTCCCCCCTGCTTCATATATGAACTTATTGGTTTTATACACTAGCATAGACTGCAGAATGAGGCATTAAAATACTGGAGAAAAGTGTTGGTTGTGACATTTTACTCCCCAGGGGATCAAGTACTTCCTGAATACTTCCTATGTCAGTGTTTCTCAACCTTGGCAGCTTTAAGATGTGTGGCTGGGGAATTTTGGGAGTTGAAGTCCACACATCTTAAATTTGCCATGGTTGAGAAACACTCTCCTAAAAGAGGACTCCAGGCAACAGGTACAATAGTAGCCCATCTGGGAGAAAATTGCAGCCCTGCCTGGTCCTGTTTATATAATTCTGTCATATAGCACATTTTTCACATAATGAAGCGTGCAAAACTGTGAGCCATCATTGCCTGAAGTGATACCATCCGTTTGCTTCACATTCTTTTGGTACGGAAGAGCATCAAGAGCTCGAGTGAGCCATGCAGATAAACTGTAACTTATTGTGCAGTAATGCTAACTTATTTAAAACAAGAAAGCAAACCGAAACAGTGCCAGTCAGCAATGTACTCAACCTATATTGCTCCATTTTCTGAATAGCTGATGAGTTGGAACTTTTTGAAAAGGGCTGCAAATAGGCGAGTCTTTTTTTAAACGGGGTTGGGAAATCATGTACAGAGGACTAATTGCTGCATATGATAATCCATTTAGTTGATAGTATATATGCAGAAACCAGGTTTTCCATGCATAGGCCCCCGAGGAAGAATTGAGTGATATGCAACAGGAAAAAAAAAGAAAAAAAAGTACTCGCAGTTTTAATTATACAAAGCTCTTTTCCTTGATCACAATTTAATTCATGTCTTTGCACATTGCTGTGAATCGTGCTCTTTAACTGAAATGCCTTTTGCTACTTCCCTCTTGGAAATTGAAATTAAACATATATGTAATATATTTTTATTATAATAACTGGAAATAAAGCTCAATATTCAATTAGTGCTCTTAGGCAGCTTTTAGATCTATAAGGAATGTAGACACAAAGATGTTCTGTGAAAGTTCCCAGTTGTTTCTGCTTCATGAAAATGTAGATTGCAGAAGATAAAATAAAGTAAAAATGCAAAGCCTCAGCAAAAACGAATTGAAGCCACTACTCACGGTTTTGTAGATATTTTAAATATCCACTATTGATCTTAGCAACTGCAATGCTTTAATTCATTTTTATTTAGTTACACTTAAGTCCCTGTATATACGTGTGTGTCTATATGTTCATATGAAGCAAAAGAAAAAAATGGGTCCATATTCCATATTCAGTATTTTTAAAACACAGGTATATGCTGACAGACTGTAACTTAATAAAATCAAATTCCACTTAATATGACTAGCTTAAGGGGACGTGGTGGCGCAGCGGCTTAATGACGCTGAAAGTTACTGGCCAGAAATGGCTGACGCTTTGGCGGTTCGAGTCCAGCCTTCGCGTTAACAGGGTGAGCTCCTGTTCCCCCCGCCCCAGCTCCTGTCAACCCAACAGGTCGAAAACTTACGTGAGTAGATAAATGGGTACTCTCACTCCGGTGGGAGGAAAAATGCTGGCAGCGCCTTGCACAGAGAGACGGGACCAGGTGCCGGTAAGCGCAAAACCGCGCTCGCCCGAAAAGGGCGCGAAGCAACGGAAACCCCGCCTCCTGCGCTCGCCAACTGGGCTATGCTCTAGGAAGGAGGCTCTGGCAAACCACTTCCGAAAAACAATTACCTTGAAAACTGCAAGGATTCGTCCAGGCAGTCACTGCAGGGTCAGTAATGACTGAGCGCAGACAAAAAAAAAAAAAAAATGACTAGCTTATAAAATATTCCCAAAGAATTAAAATGGGTATGTTTCTTCTTGGTCAAAAAATACTGTTCTCTTTTGTTATGGACAAGATACAAAAGCTTTCACCTCTGGACTAAAAATAACTAGACCAGCAAGTTTGTGATTAAATGGAGTACAATAAATGCTGATTGTGAATGGGGGTTTTGATTAGCTGTGCTGGCAATAAAAATTCTAGCCATCCTATTCTTCTGGGATGAGATTTAATCTTTCAGTATAATACACTTGAGAATCTTTAGACAAGGAAGAAAAACCTCTTTTGGCTTATCATTGTTAAGTATTCCAGTAACATACTACACTATGCATTTCTTCTAAAATGGATAGGGAGTAGAAAAAAAAAAAATGTTTCCATGCAGGTTTGACTAATAGATTTAGAGGTACGTTACAGGAGAGTGACTAGACCTTTATATTGAATTATAGGTAGTGGAACCTCGAGTTATGAACGCCCCTCCTTACGAAAATTTCACGATACGACCAGCTCCGGCCACAAAAATTTGCCTCGCTGTGCGACCTCCGCCTCGCGATACGAACCAGATCCGCGGCCATTTGCCCTGCTGCCACATGGTCGCGGCTTCCTGTGGGCGAGATCACGGTAGCAAGGAAGCTTGCTCCACGAGGCAAATTTCCCCATAAGGTTCAATGTGTCAGCCGGCTTGCACGGCTAGGAAATTCCCCAGGCGTGCTTTAGTCAATTTCACCGCTCGAGCCCTAGCGCAGAAAGAGGAAGTGCTAATGAAATCTGAGCGCGCGGGGGGGGGAGGCTTTTGTCGCATGCGCACACAGCCGGGAGCGGGAGCTTCCCCCCCCCTTCCTCAAATCTTTCCTTTGTCCATAGCCCTTGGCGTGGTGCGTGCTGCAAAAGCGCAGTGAAATCAATCAGCGCGCGGGGGGAAAGGCTTTTGTAGCGCGCACAGCCAGGAGCGGGAGCTTCCCCCCCCCCCACTGATTCCTCTTAATTCCGCTCTTTCCTTTGACAAAAGCGCAGTGAAAGCAATCAAATCAGCCCTGATGCAGAAAGAGGAAGTGCTAATGAAATCTGAGTGCGAGGACAAAAGCCCAAGGAAAGCAATGACTACGCCAAGGGCTATGGACAAAGGAAAGAGCAGAATTAAGAGGAATCAGTGGGGGGGGGGGAAGCTCCCGCTCCCGGCTGTGCACGCGCGACAAAGGCCTTTCCCCCATCCCCCACCTCCGCGCTGATTTGATTGCTTTCACTGCGCTTTTGTCAAAGGAAAGAGCAGAATTAAGAGGAATCAGTGGGGGGGGCCACGCGCTGATTGATTTCACTGGGCTTTTGCCGCGCGCACCACGCCAAGGGCTATGGACAAAGGAAAGATTTGAGGAAGGGGGGGGAAGCTCCCGCTCCCGGCTGTGTGCGCGCGTGACAAAAGCCTCCCCCCCCCGCGTGCTCAGATTTCATTAGCACTTCCTCTTTCTGCGCTAGGGCTCCAGCTGTGAAACTGACTAAAGCACGCCTGGGGAATTTCCTAGCCGTGCAAGCCGGCTGACACATTGAACCTTATGGGGAAATGTGCCTCGCGGAGCGACCAAATTCGGAGGGCAGATTAGCCGTATTTACATTGAACCTTATGGGGAAATTTGCCTCGCGGCGTGACCAAATTCGGAGGGCGGAACGGATTAACCGTATTTACATTGAACCCTATGGGAAAACGTGCTTCACGTTGTGACCAAGTTGCGATCAGAGTCACGGAACGGATTAAATTCGTAACTCGAGGTTCCACTGTATTTTTGCTTAGAAGTAAGTTCCATCGATTAAATGGATCTTGTTCTCAAATATCTGTACATATCTGTGCATATTGTAATCTTACAATAAAGTTAGAACTAGTACTTCTGAGAGTGCTTCTTGTCTGGACTACCTCGCAAGGCTGACAGTGCAAAATAACACAAAATTACAATATGAAACAGAAGTAACCCTAACGGTATCTTTACCATTACATAGACACCCTAAGGTTGTTACCAGAGTATCAATTATTGTTGCAAAACCATCTCTATCCAGGTACATCCACTGGTGTTGACAGGGGGAGGGGAAAGGAGGCTACTTACAAAACATGCATTGTGATTTCATGACTTAGGTACTTGCATCTAATGTTGGGACACAAGCATGAAAGAGAAGAGTTTGCATCACAACCTCACAACACATATCTCATCATTTTGTTGTTATTGTGGTTACCAGATTATCAACCTAAGCCAGAGCTGGACAATTGTCCAAGGATAATTCTCCCAGCCCTCTAGAGTCCTGTGCATTATATACTTGAAAAGCTGGTGACATCATAGGAAGAGGCAGGAGTGATTTTTAGGCACATTTTGGGGAGTGAGTTTGTTTGTTTATTAGATTTACATCCATTCAGGAGTATAAGGCTCCTTCTTCATCTTTTTCCCCACAACAACAATCCTGTGGCATATGTTGACTTGAGAGGGTGATTGACCCAAAATGAGCCTTTGTAGCTGATGATGGATCTGAGTCATCCTGGTTCTAGTCCAACCCCTTAACCACCACATCACATTGCCTCTCAGTGTTTTCAAGGCTGTAATAAGAACAAGATAATTTTTTTAAGTAAGACAAGTATAAGTCTATTGGATCCTTAAGGTTCTCATTTACTGCTTACTATTTTTCTTCCAAATTTTATTGCTTTTATTTTTACAGCACGGCATTCTTATAGAGGTCTAGGGGCCACAAACCAGGGTTAGGGCTATTTCAGACTACCATTCTGAAGACCATATGATTGATATAGATACAGATATAGATATGAAGGTTTTAAGAGCAATAAGAAGAAATAAACTAAAATAGAAACAGAGAAAAGGAAAAGGAAAGAGAAAAGTAACAGAAAAAGCTAAAAGTGCAATAAGAAAAAAGTAGAAGAAAGTTGAAAAAAAAAAGAAAGATATAAAGAAAGATATAAAGTTATAAAGAAGTGGCTCCTGGTATTCTTCATAGCAGTTATAAGTACAAATATATTTTAACCTCTCTCTCTAAAGTTACATCATGACTCTCTTCTTTCTATAATCTATCCTGTCTAATCATCAAAACCATAAATCACAAGTTCATTTTTTCCCCATTTTTTACACAAAAAGTCCATCAGGGACCATATGCTGAATGGAGGGATTCAGAGCAGCCATTGCTAATCCAGTGTCCTCTGGATGTGTCTGGGGATTATGGGCGTTGAACTCCAACACTGGGTTGGTATCAGTGTAAGATAATGGCAGAGCCCTGAAAGAACATGTGAGATACAGACACAGTGAGGCCATATGAATTAACTCCTTCCTTGTTGCTGACACATATCAAGGTCACCTCCCTTGCTACAGATGTATCCAGCTTGTACATGAAAGGGTTCTACACGTATACAGCTGCTGTATGGGAGACATGAACCTGATTGGACCAAGTTCATTGAGAAGTCAGTCAAATATGTAAATGATCAGGGCGTGGCATGTTGTGGAGGAGTAAAACTAATTCACACAGAACTAATTTCCCCCTTCTACTATTGAATTAGGATAATAAACATCTTCCCTTCCAGTCTATTCAGTTTCCTGTGTGCCTTGCAGCTGGTACTATCTCTTATTTTAACCTACCTTATGGGGCTTTGGGGAGGATAAGGAAACTATGGAAACCTTCAGTCCTTCCTTGAGATTTAAAGACAAAACCACAGGGCAGCAAAGATCTGCAAGTTGTTCATCAGTGCAATGGTTCTGAGCTAATCCAAAGTCAGCTCTACTGTGTTTCATTGGGTAGCCTGTCTAGTTCACAATTAATTATAATGTTGTACTGAAAAGCTAAATAAAGAAACAAAGAAACCAAAATAAAGGCAGGGGGGAGAGAAGGAAAAGTTGGGGGAGACAAGAACTGGAGGGGGAATCGCCAGTATTATACATCTGAAATTAATGAGGGGAAATGTTCATGACTGAGATCAGCATGAGAAAAGAAATATCTTCAATTATTCCATGTCTTTGTCAAGCTACTTTCCTCCCCACAACCCTACACAGAGATGTCCCAATGAAAGAGCTTCCAGTTGCAAACACTATTATTAATTCAGCACGGTTCTTGCCTACGACTGAAATTTATGCTGAATCTTTATATATATATATATATATATATATATTCCTTTTAATGAATAAGAGAGAAATACTGAATTGTCTGGCAAAAGAGTGAAAGAGAGAGAGAGAGAAATAGCCCTGTAAAAACATAACAAATGGATCAGGCTGAGGAAGGAAAAAAAGAGAGGGCCTAATACTGGTAAAATGGAAAAGGTATTTGCACTGAACAATGAGTCAAAATAAATTGTTAATGAATAGTCCGTTACTACCTTTGTTGCAACTGCTTTTCTCCAGTGCCAATGTGTTCTGAATCATAAGGACCCAGTTCTTTGTCATAGCAGCTTCACTAATAACACATTTTCTGTCATAACAACTTGTCCACTTCAACCATTCTGTGAAGAACAGGGTGTAGGAGATAAGTTGAAATTAGAATTTCCCAATCTGAGAAATGTAGTGTTTTCTACATAGCACCAAGTGGGAGAAGTGCAAGGGAAGGTGTCTATTAAGCCATGGGAAATATGGGGAAAAGAAACCCCCATTTTAAGCTGCAATGTGTATCAGAGGAAATGGCACTCTCATGTTGACAGAAAGCAGTCAACCACTTAGAGTAGGTTTATGCTAGTGTGCAATGAAGATTTTTATCTAGCTGGGTATCATCTGCCAAGTTTGAACCAGGGTGACAGAATGGGGATATGTGCTCTGTCCTCATCTTTTTCATTCCTGATCTTGTGCTACTGGGAAAGATTTGCAATGAGGATGTTACTGTGTTTAGCTGAAGACAACTGTGACTACCTTCCTCACCTGGGTGGTGTTCAAATGTTCTGCTCTAGAATTCTCAGTGCTGGTGCCCTATTTGGGGAAGGCTGAGCTAAATTCTCCATAGAATCAAGAATTCAGAATTCCTGGTCCTGTGGGAGGGAAAGGTGAGGGGAAAAGGGAGGGGAAGATGGGTGGGTTATGCAGGTTACATGTTGAGACAGATTACAAATACCTTGTCAATTAGGTATTATAATGTGTTAAAAACCTATGTTTACTGAGACCTTCTAAGATTGCCTGAAATGTTTTGAAGTTTGTGAGTTCAACAATTTCTCACTGGATGTGCTGTTGAAGTCCTGCTTTTCCAACACAGTCACTCTGAGGTTTTCTGTGGAGTGTTCTGTGAGGTTGAAATGCTCTGATATTACTTTGTATTGAGTCCTGATGTCAAACCTGTGTCCATTAATTCTTTTGCACAAAGTTTGTCCTATTTGTCCCATGTAGGATCTACAGGGGTATGACTGACAGATGATGGCAAATATCATATTGGAAGAACAGCATGTGAAGATGCCTTTAATCTTGTGTGTGTACTTGATGGGGCCTGTGATGGTGTGGTTGTTGTAGATGTGAAGGAAAAGTAGACAGCTAGTGGGGGGTCCAGTTGCCATGTTGGCATCATTACCCTATTGTTTCATGTTGCTTGTGAAAATCTGCTTCAGGTTGGGTGGTTCTCTATTTCCAAATATGGGCCTGCCACCCAGTGCCTAAAGAAAGTACAGTTTCATTGTCCAGTATGGGCTGTAGCTTATGTAATGGTATGTGGGAATGATCTTGAGAAACAGATGGCAGAATCACAGACTGTTATGTAAAAGATATCTCAGTCCACAGAAAGAGAGGGGTTATGTTTCAGAAGGGACCCTCCCTAATCTTCCAGAGAGTAAAAGGAGAACAAGGGACAAATACTTTCCAACTAACACCTGAAGAGCTAACATCAATCTTGCAAGTCAGAAAATCTTGTTCTGTAGATAGGTCTAGGCTGATGTTGATGGTAGGGTGGAAATTGAACTCCTGGTGGAATTTTATGGGTCCAAGTTGAGGAACATATCATCAATGAATCTCAGGTAAAGGAGGGGCTTTTGGGGGTGAGAAATAAGAAAGTGTTGTTCTAGGTCAGTCATGAAGATGTTGGCATATTGAGGAACTATGTGTATGCCCATGGTTGTGTCACTGATTTACAGATACATGTTATTGCCAAAGGTGAAGTAGTTATGGGTGAGTAGAAAATCACACAGTCTGGTGGTAAGACATTCTGTTTTGATATCATTATGTTTTTGATGACTTGAAGTCCACACTTGTGAGGAATGTTGGTATATGATGTCTCAACATCAATGGTGGCTAAAATGGTGTTGTTATGGAGATTACCTATGCAGTTCAGTTTTCTTAGGGAGTCTCTGGTGTTTCTTATGCAGCTGGAAGTGCTGGTGGCATAAGGTGAGTAGCCAGTTCATGAAACCTGATATTTCAGTTGTGTCAATTCCAATGCTTAAGAAAATAGGAGCAGATGTATTGCAATAGATTGAAATTCACATTGGACGCTGGAGACTTGATTATATTTAAATTCCTAAGAGGTTTATTTTCAATTGGCTTATGTTACCATTTCATATTTTTTTTACAGGAGAGTTGGATCTGACTTTATGGAGGAAAAAAAAAGTCTGTCTTCTAAATTGCTTAATTATGAGGAGGAATTTGGCTACTTTAAACCAATATGTTATGTAAGCTACATAAATATTTATACAGAATAATGTACAGTTACACATAATGTTGCTTCTTGTTTCCCATTTTACAAAGTTTAATCTTGAAAAGTCTAGGTATCCTCTGTATTAGATGCTTACCCTGCTTCTTGAATGCAAATCAGATACATTTGCCTGTGTCCTAAAAAATGGTAGTCACTTGCCCCATCATAAAATGCAACAACTAAAGATGGAGTCTAGGTATAAAATGAATAGAAGCAGGCAGAGCTCTCTTTTCACTTATGTACTGAAACCGCTCTTTAAGAAAATAAGTCACAGCTTTATTACTAAAAGGGCTGCATTTACCCAGAATGCTTAACCTAATTACTGAATTCACCTTCTTTGTTAATTCTTTCCTCAAAAGGAAACTAACCAGACAAGCTGGGTTTGCATAACAGACTAAGCCAGGGGAAAAAAAGTGTCAGTATTAAAACTAATCCAACTTAGTGTGTTGTGAGAATACATCTGTTCCGTTTACCTGACTGTGTTGTATAGACACCACAAAATATACCAATTATAGGAGGGAGTATGAGTCATTATAATTTTTTCAGTCAGTCATTGGAGATACAGACTATTACTGAACAAGGTATATATTTCTTATCAATTCTTTATATTCTCTTCCTAACCAGTGTTTATTTTAGAGTAGTCATCTTCTTCACATAGGCGACTGTCTGTTTATTCCAGCAGTGAACAATATTTGAGGGCTGAAGGGCTGTAGGCCAGCGTCCTAAGCATCCCATCGGGTGTGACAGCAAAGGTTGGAGCAATCTTTCAGCCTTCTAGGAGAGATTTTAAGACTGGAAAGGGAAGTGAAATGCCTTTGTAAGGCAAACCTCTTCTATTCCCACTTTTAACACACACCCCCACCCCCCAATGTGAAAAACAGCTAAACACACATTGTGCCTTTAACTGTGAAAAGGATGCAATTTGTCTCCCTGGGAGCACCGGCTTTCATTCCCACCCTTAATTTGCCAAAGACATCTTTTAAAATACATTAAAAAAAACCCTGGCCATTTGGGTGTCAAATTTCACTGATGTGATCTTGGAGCACTAGAGGAAGTGCAAATCGCCCACCTATATCTACTGATATAGGTGTAATATTTGCCTTGGCAAAAAAAGTAAATTTGATCCAAGTAGCACCCCTGTTTTCTTTATCATCTTTTTTCATACTCATTTAGGGATCTATTCCAAGAAGCCCATATTCTAAGTAGGTTTGTATTAGATCTGGAGTTAGAGTAGACTCATCGAAATCAGGGGGATTTAGGTCTACTTTAAGTATAATAAAGGCCACAATCCTATGCACACTAAACTGAGAATATGACTGTTTAAATTAATTGGAGCTCACTTATAACTAACATTTACTGGCTTGTTGTATGGGTCTAAATCTAACCCTTAATATTTTAAAAATTACCTTTAAGTTTCAATTTTTATATCACTTGTATAAACAGGAAAGAATTTAAATGTATTTATTCTTAGCTAGTGGGAAAGTATTGATGTCTGATTATAATATATGTCTATTGATTCTTGCATGATTGATTTATATTCCTTTTTTGTTTGCATTATAGCATCCTATAGTTGTCAGCAATGAAATGCATATACATTCTTTGTTATTGAACAGATATATTACTTTGAATAAGTGAAGAGGGGTTTAGAAACTTGATTTTCTAGAATTCTAAATTGCATCTGCAGGAGAAGACTTCCTGATGCAGGTGGTCATCCTTCCTATTCTCTTTGCTCTTCTCTTTGTTTCTGCTACATGCAGTGTTAATCATACTCAGAAAATAAATGCGTGAATCTGATTAACGCGCATGGACATGCACACACACACACACACACACACAGATTTCAGATGAAATTAGGAATTTTACCTATGTGATTTTCTTCTGAAGCTACGTTTTCAACTGGAGTTCCATTTTCTAAGGTTTGCTGTGTGCGCAGTCTTGATGTCTACCATTCCCTGTATTAGAAAAATAAAACAATATTGTTATTTCTTTCCTTATAGTTTTCAGTATCACCTTGTCTTTACACAAATACACTTTGCTTAATGAATCAGTCAATTTTTAAACAAATTCTTTTTATTAAGAAGCTTACAAGCTACTTCAGGTTATAGGCAACTAAAATATTTCTCCTTGGAAATATTGTCCATACCAAATGGGTTTTTCTGAATGTGTTTGGGAAAGAAAATATATATATTGCTGTAGCAGAAATCCCTGTGGCAATTTTTTTATTAATAGTACAAATAAACCCTTTGTACTGAGGAAATGAAATGGATTCTGCATCAGCAATAATACAATTGAGTAACGTTTTAATAGAGCTGAGCATGTCCAATTTGTAATGAATAATTTAGTGAGTTTACCCTTTTTTATTTATTTGTAGATTTTTCTTGTGTTTACCCTGTATTTTTGGAATGGCTTGTAAATTAGGCACTTGGGGAGATATGTGTATACTGTATACAAGAGATTCTGGGAATAATTTGCTTAAGGCTGGGCAAGATGCTAAGGAAAGATATGATTAGAGTAAGGCAAAGTAGGGAATTAGATAACATTATGTTGGGGGAAATACTGCAGGCAACAAATTAAATTAGAGAAACAGCAAACGTACAAGTGTAGTACCAAGCTATTGAGCGAAATTTTGCAAACAAACCTGTGCTTGTGTATCCTCTGCTTCATCTCACACGCTCTGATTTATTCTCCCCACGTTTAATTTAGGTACCACACATAGATCAGACTCATATATTACATTCTCTGCCTTTTCTGCGGCCATGCTTGCCCTATGAAAGAGCGTGCCCTCTGAAATCTGTATAATCCCACCTCTGCTGACAGCTGTAGACCTGGCTTTTTCAGCAACCCTGGGGCAGAATGGCTTGGTAATCCACTTGGTTTCTGTTTTATGTATTGTGGTTCCCTGAAGCGTCCTGATATGTTTCTGCTTTGTATTATTGCATTTCTGTTTTCAGTCTTTGCTTTGCCTAGGGTTGCTTTGGTGATGGAGGTGGCCAATACATTGATTAAATAAATAACTGTTAAGCTGTCACATGGATTGCTGTGTTTTGGTTTACATTATGCAAAGTCATAGTTGTTGCAAACTATGAGCTATGGATTAGTACAGGGAAGAAAAATATAATGTGCGAGATCTGAGGTGGTGTCCTCTGACCTCCACATTGTAAAAGAAAAATTAAATTATTAAATTAAATTAAATTAAATTAAATTAAATTAAATTAAGTCATAGCTGATCTTTGAATTTATTTGTATCTGCAACACTGTATAAATTGAGATCCCCTATTTGAAAAGATTCATGACTCCTAGGCCTCAGCAAGCTGGGTGAATCCAGTAAATTATTTAGCCATGGCTAAACAAACTGCTAGGAAGAGCCAGTTTGGTGTAGTGGTTAACGTACTGGGCTAAAAATCAGGAAACTATGAGTTCTAGTCCTGCCTTAGGCACAGGTGGGTGACCTTGGGCCAGTCATTCTCTTTCAGTCCTAGCAAGGATGCAATGGCAAACCACTTCTGAAAAGCCTTGCCAAGAAAACTGCAAGGACTACTCCAAGCAGTTGCCAGGAGTCAACACTGACTCAAAGGCACCAACAAAAAACCCTGGTTTAGTGCACTTTGTGATTCCAGTTATAGTTTGCTCTCACTTTTGAACCAGGCAAAAATATGGTTTCTATTAGGTGTGGGCACCCTGTGATCTTAGAACCGGGTGTGGCTTTTGTTTCAACATTTTGCAATGATAAGTTCAGATTTTTGGTAACCCTCCAAAATGTTTTGAAACTGAGTGATTATCTTCACTGTCATAGAATTTAGAACCCTAAGAACAGTTGGGAAAATGCATGAGCCAATCAGCTGACCAACAGGAGAGAACAAAAATTAAAATTCAGACTGTCCTGCCCTCTGAGTTATGGAAGCTCCTGATATGCAGTGAAAGCATGAGTCCTCATCAAGTCACCATTCCTCCTGCACATAAATTCTCACTTAAAATTGTGATAATGACATGACACTTTGGTTTTGGAACTAGGCATTTTCCACAAAATCTGCAACCCTGATTATAGGTTTGTTTGTTTTTTTACACCTTTCAAGTCTGTTTTTTGACTCCTGGCAACTACTTGGACAAGTCCCTGTAGTTTTCTTGGCAAGATTTTGGAAGTGATTTGCCATTGCCTGCTTCCCAGAGCTGAGAGAGAGTGACTGGCCCAAGGTCATCCTCCTGGCTTTGTGCCTAAAGTGGGACTAGAACTCACGGTCTCCCGGTTTCTGACCTGGTGCCTTCATCACAGCACCAAACTGGCTCTTGGTTATAGGCTACAATGTAGAATTTCTATGTCTCTATGTATGTATGAAGGAAGAAATGGCTTCCTTGGGCCCAGAGGCTTGGAGAGAGGGTTCTGCAAGACTTGGATTCACCCTGACTATACATGCAGGGAAAATCAAGGCAGGCTTACCTCTAATTCTACAGAGCTGCACCAAAATACAGTGTCAATGCCAGGCTGGTAGAAATGCTATACACTGGCTGCTCAGAGGTGGTTACCTTCTTTAGCTCTAAACCTTTCTCCAACTGTTTATTCTGATGGGAATTCAATCTTTAATACTTTGGCTATTTGTCCCAGCAAATATTAAAATCCTAAGAGATATTATAATTATGTGCTTATTTTACTGGAGATAGGACAAATGAATCTACTTCCATGTCATTTGCTAATTTTATAGAAGTAATACTTCAAGTAGGTTTTGTTTCGTGTTCAATTTAGGGTCAATGAAGAATTTTAAATTCTGATTTTGCTCTCATTTTATACATACATATATATCCTAAGCTTCAGTTCATTTTTCAGTACAGAGTGACTGCATGTTTATTCTAATTTCAAACATTCTTTCTTATTTTTCTCATGTTGTAATCGGTCATATATCTGCTTACTTAGTGTTATATCAGGCTTGATCAGTTGAGTTTTATAGAAGAGGGAATTTTCAATAATTATATTTTGCTTTCTTTAGTTTCATAATTATTCCATATTTCCCCAGACAACAAAACCCATAAAACAACACACTTATAGTCAACACAGAGACCTATTTCACACAAATAGCAATGCTGACCTATTTCAGAACTCCATTTTGGAATCCTGCTGGGAAATCTTATGCCTGAATTCATCCATTCCTTTTTCATAGAAAAGTAGATGTCAGTGAAGCAAGATTTATCTTGATTAATATGGAAAGAATGTGAAATGCTTTTCTAAACAAATAAACGTCGTGAAATCATGTTATTATTTCAACTGAGTTTTATCAGCACCACAGGAATTAGAGAATGATGACTAGATTCCTTTATTTTACTAGCTTCTCCCTGTAGCAAGGAATATAATTGTGTGATTACTTAGCGAAGTGTGAGATAACTGTTTTATTTCATATCAGATTCCAGCCCAGCTTCATCTGCACTGCCATTCCCCATCTAGATTCTCCCTAAATGTGTTGATATTTCAGTTCCCCAAATTTTCAGTCAATGACCAATTCTGATTCTCCAACACATTTGGAGATCATCAGGTTGAGTCGGGCTTGTCTACGCTAAGTGGCGGTGGCTTTCAGGGTCTTCAGCCAAGAAAAGCACTTGCTTCTTGATCCCCCCAATTGGAGATGCTAGGAATTGCATTTGCAATCATCTACACGTACATGATGCACTTTGCTGTTTGGTGGCTCCTTCTCCACTTTCAAGCTATGCCAGTATCTCTGGCCAACAGAGATGGACCAAATTCTAGGATATGGCACCAATATCTATGTTGTTCCTTTCCCTCAGTCATCTATGGGTGTTCTAATTTTAAAATCATTTATGCTTATTCCTATGGAGCATTACTTTTGCATCCTGTGCTGTTAGTTGATTTCTTACCATATGTGAAAAAAAGAACATCTGCCAATAATCCAAGGCAGACTGGAACTAGATTTTAAAAGAAAGCTCACATGGATTCTTCTCTCTCATGTACACACATATCAGTCATATAGCAGGAGATGTGGAACTTGGGCTTGCATCTCTATAACTTGAATATTTTAATTGTAAGCTTAGATAGAGTTTTCTGTCCTAGAGCTGGTTAAACAACATACTACCCATCGCTGATTTTCATGTGCCCTTCTCCCCATCCAAGCAGAGAAAGTAAGATGGGCTGAAAGTGTGCATCCAGATGGATTTGTGCCCTTACTAGAAGAGCAGAAAATGGTCTTTTCTCCAGCTCAGAGGAAGAACATACTGATTTAAAATGTAGACCCACATTTTCAAAACATCTCTCTGCCTGGGCATCCAGATAAAAGGATGAAGAGAAACCTGAACTGCTCTGAGCACCTTGTAGAAAGGTGCAAATAAAAGTAAATATATCATCTAGCAAATAAGGGCCTTTTTTTGTAATTTCGGAGCTTAGTAACAATGGCATCCACAAAAAAGAGAATTTTCTTTACGGATTTGCTGCAAATACGACGCAGCTGCACAGTTCTCAGTGGCAGCCACGTAATCTTGTTCCGATTACAGAAGTATGCACACTTAAACTGACTGATTCTCAGAAAGCCAAGCATTGCACATGTTCTAAATGTGTGCAACAGAATTACACTAAATACCAATCCCTGACAATACCTTGCAGTTATTAGCCATGCGCTGCTTGAGAAACAATGCCTGTGTGCCTTGGAAAAGAACTGATGAAATAGATTCAGCTTACAATTCTTACAATTACAATATTACAGAAAATATTATCACACAGCACATCAGGCAGCACTTTATGGTCGAACTGACAGATCTCAGCAGCTAGTTTTCTATTAAGTTAATTACAGCTTAGACTATCCATGATTAGTGCTGAAAATGAATTTTGGTTGCGTGGTCTCTTCCTGCCCCAAATGATTAGAAGCATATTTGATTGCTATACAACCAATTTTCCTAATTATCTCATGCTTCTCAACACTAACTCTTATGCCTGACTTCTATTCCAGCTGTCTTTGCTACATTGATGTCAGTGAAACTGGTTGCAACGATTTCTATCATTTTTCTATCTGCCTTCTGCAGGTTTTATTCCTCATTCCAAATGTCACAAGGTCTCAAGACTGTTTATTTGAAAATATTTGGTTGAAATCAAAGGTTAAATATAATGCTGACTTAAAAATAAATACTGGGGCTTGAATGGAGTTTTTTATTTTGAAGCAAAATACCATACCAAAACATTTGCACATGGTTATAAATATTGTGGTGGATCCCCAGCTCTTTTTCAGTGATCAGGTGCTGTTTCCTATATCAATACATGAGAATGTGACTTAATTCCAAGAAAAGTTAATACAAATATTGTATCTTGCTTAGTCTCCAATGGATAGAAGGCTCAATCTATCAAATATACCATGAGAAAATGGTAAAACTTGAAAAGTGAAACATCTAGGTGTTAAGTGTGGTATCAACTGCAAGTAAAGAGAATGGAGAACGTTCTTTGTAGAACACTGTAATAAAGTTGCAAAGAATTATTAGACATCAGTGTTACCCAGTAATGCAAATTGCAAACATTTGCCAAGCATGATGTGTGGGATTGAATTGATCCCACAGTTTTTTAAATTTATAGCAACATACTATATTGTGCCATTGGCATTCATATACTGTAACATAATAACAACATAAGTACATACACAACTGCACAATTGTACACTAATAAAGGTTTGTAAATAAACTGTATTACAACCATTTTTACAGAATTTGAACTGTAACACATTCGGTGCATCCAGAAAATATATATAGTAATATATGTTTGTCAGCTGCATGAATCAGAAAAAGAAACCAAAATGGCTGCCATCTTCAGTGGCTGCTCACCTACCCGCTCCGATGTCAGCCACAGTAGACACTATCAGCTCTGAGATTGTATTTCAATGTGGTAGGTAAATTGGCTATTTGTGAAGACTCAGTTCTGAATTTGATCCACAGCAAAACTCAAAGCCACCAAAAATGACAGCATGACGAAATTGCACAAATGACACAATTACATGCTTGCATCAGGATGTCAGATGCAGTATGTAAATCAGAGCATTTGTGAGATAATGTGAGCATGCTATTTACTTTTGCCTGTGGACTCCCATGGTTTAAATAACTTTACAAGGGCACGTTTCTTCAAGGAAATTGCACCTAGCTATTTTGTTTATCCAACTTTCACATAATCTAAGTACTTAAATAGGGAGTGATTGTTACATGTGAAAAAAAGAGGTTATTGGCTGAAAGTGTATTTGTAGACCATTGCAGTCTACAAGGATATGTAGAGCACATTGCAATAGTCCAACTAAGAGGTGATCAAGACATGAGTGGCTGTGAGTAGGGCCTCCTGATCCAAGTACAAGTGCAGCTGGTGCCCAAGATGGATTTGTTCAAAGACCCTCCTGGCCATGGCTGTCCCCTTCTCCTTGAGCAGGAACTATGAGTCCAAGAGGACTCCCAAATTATGTATCAATTCTATCTGGGGAGTGCAACCCCATCCAGAACTAAACATGGAAAGCTCCTGGATCCAGTGAGCCCTAACAAGTCCAGTGGGCTAGAACACTAAATTGGCATGACACACAATGATAGCCTTCTCTGAGAACAGCTTGCCATGTCTTCTAACATATTTCCCTCTGCCCATCACCACCATGATGTAATTGCTTGCTCCCTTTCCCCCAGACACACCAGTTCCCTAATCCTCACCACCCCACCCCACCTCCCAGGTCAAAGGCCCCCTCACACAACTCACTAACCTCCAACCAACCAGCTGGCTATTAATGAAGTCTTCAGGATACTTCTGCCCAGCAGATAACATCTCTAGCCCCTCTATCTCCCCTAATCACACATACACACCACACACCTATCCACTGCTAGCCCTGCTCTCACCAGGGTAACTAGAGTTCTGAACACACTCACTATCCCTACCAAACTGGGAAGAAGCTGGGGGTCACTACCCCTTGCCTCTGTGTCTAACCCAGAAGAGAGAAAGACATGGACATTCCAGCCCCCAACAGCCCCTCAATATCAACCACTCTGTCTTTATAATTCTCAGGTCCTGTATTTTTTGTCAACCCAATCTTTGGAGCAAAAGGTCAGGTGATCCAAAGTTGATATATACAGACCACACTCAAGTCCCTTTGGGTCCCACTATAGGATGCAAGACAAAATGACCTCTGTCAGTGTGGCAGACCTTGTGACAACTACAAAGTCCCACTCCTTTTTTACATGCATGTAATGCATGAGACACACATAAAAAAGGGGTGGGGCTTCATCATCTGGTCACACCTGCCATTTTGATGCCTCTGGTTCAGAACTCAGATAATGCTTACCCAGGTTATAAGAACATAGGCTTCAGACTTTCACAATGACTAAGCAAATGCTTCAGGGAAGCCAAAGAGTTATGTGAGTGATGTTGGTGAGGGGTGGGGCTTAATCAGAGAAATCTTGTGTTAAGCAGTGCTCCATTTTAGATAATACCTGAATGGGGCAGTTGTTGTTAGGGACAGCAGTAATATTAAGGGATGTAAGCAATTTGCTAATTAAGATGTACATGATCATTATTATTTTTGCCATCTTTGTTCTTTTCTCACAGAACTTTAAAAATGGATTTTGGTCTAAATGTCTATGAATCATTAGAAGTAACTAAAAACTTAAACATATTCTATGGGATGAGTATGACTCCCAATACTTCATGTACACGTTGTTTCAATTTTCTTGCTCATTCCAGAAGGGTAAAATGAACCCTTAACGCGATTAGCATTAGAACATTAATTTTGCCATAGACTTAGAAGGAGAGTTTCCGATTTGCTTTGCAATCCATATTGTAACAAATCCTTCATACTCATTCTGGAATATGAAACTTATGTGAAAACACCAGAAAATACTCAGCCGTCCATAAGGGAGAAGGATGCTCTCTACACTCTCCTGGTTACTCCCTGGCCCTTAAAACTTACTGAAAATTAGAGCAAGCAATGGGGTCGCTTGCATGCACAAAGCAAGATGGTTGTTTTCTAGGCACAGTACAATACGTTTCTTGCTACTTGTGCTCAGCCAAAGGCCACAAGGCAGGAGGAGAATTTTAAGGGCTTTATTGAATTTTATAGGAATCGTCAGCCAGCTGCACAAAGGAATAAATTACGTCCATGGTTTTGATCAATACAGAATATGACTGCAAACCAACAGCAAACATACTTCAAAACGTGAAGCTTAATCAACCTTATAAAATAATTAAGTTTATTGAGCTGTGACCAGTGTTATTAATCAGAAGTGTGAGAAGCATGAGGAAACTCCCCATATTTCTAGGGACTGATCTCTCTATTTTGGTGTTCTCATTACATCTCAACTCTCTCGCTCTAAGGAAAAGCTTTGCAGGGAATATATGGGACTACAGCACAGGAGCAAGCTGAGATAGTTTCACTGCATGGGAGGACTTTTGCTTACACAATAGGAGAGATGATTGAGACTCCTTTGATTTATTGCAAAAGGGAATGAAAAAGCCAAAGGCTTCAGAACACATGCAACATTTCACTTTAAGCCATGTTAACACTTCTATAAGCATCTCAGAAAGACCCTGAGAGTTTGGTAATATAATTTATTAAGAACATTAAGGAATTGAAATTAGTGCTGTATTGATAATACTGTTTAAAGCCAGAAACGATGAAATCCTGGTATCAGCAGCTCAGGATCTGGATATCTGGATCGGTCTGTAGAGGTTTCTCCCTGTCCAATAAGATTGACCAAGGTAGGCTCATTCCCGGCCCTTTCTCTGGGAGACTGTCATCTACTGGGCCCAGGAAGTTGAATCTTCTCTGTTGTAGCCCTCCGTTTTTGGAATAACTTACTCCCCAAGGTCAGACTAGCCCCCACCCTCTTGCATTTTAAGACAGCCATTAAAACTTGGCTCTGAAAGAAAGCTCTTAGGAGGGAATCGAGTATAAGTTAGACCCCCATTCTGGGTTATCCTTGGATGTTTTTGTTCTCAGCAGTCTTAGCATCTTTCTGAGTAACTTCTGTTGTTATTATTTTCTACAGTAGCATGTTTTGGGGTTTTTTGTATTTTAACCCTTGTACTGTAAGAACAGAATGGAAGCTGCTCAGAGTCCTATTGGATTAGAATAGCATACAAACCCCTGTAGGAAAGTCAATCAATCAATCAATCAATCAATCACTCTCTGCCCTTAGTTCCCTTTAATGTCAGTGTATTTCATGCACTATGAATATTCTATCAGACTTGTAAACACTGAAATCTTAAGATGTGCTATTGGAAAAGGGGAACTGGAATTCAGGAACCTCGGACCGCCATTGACAAAAGGTACCACTATGATTTGTAATGCCCTCATTTAGTTCTTTCTCCTCCCAAGAAGGAGGAAAATATTGGGAATAATACTTTCTGCCTCCATATTAGAGGGAATGAAAAAGGTTTAAAGGAAATCCAGCATGGACTTCAATGGGAGTGACACGAAGTCTTCCAAAATGGATTTCACGGTGTCACAGACAGTTAGCAATGAGAAGTATTCTCTACTCAGAAAAAAAATCTGAGCAGAAAGTGTATGTTTGGGGAATATCAATAAATGTAGTCAAATTATGTGTATATTAGGGATGGTTGCATTAAAAAATGTATACTTTAGGGAAAGTTGTTTACAAAATCCTATATTAATAAAGATTATGTACCGCGCAATATATATGAGGAAACATTGTGAAAGATGATGAATGTGGTTTTTCAGTTTTTTGTCTTCATTCACAAAAACTTTGAGAAAACAGAATGATGTATAGAAAATTACCATAAGGGAGAGATCTGGATTTTGACTGATTTGCACAACCCTGTAACAAAGATTATTTGAAGGATCACCTCTCCCCAGTTACATCTATTCATCCCATCAAGTCCAGCAGGAGAGGCACGTTGTGTGTCCCGTTGGCCAGGAAATTTCATTGGCCCTCAAACAAGGTTCTGTCAACTAGGTTGGGGATCCCATGAGAGATTGGAGCCTGCTATATGGCGATATGATAGTTAATTGAATGTACTCTTCTGTATGCTTTTCCACCATTTTGTTTTTTACCTTGTTTTTATCTTTTTAATTTAAATTGGTTGTTTTTACTCTTTCTTAATGTATTTTAATTGTTTTATTATGTACGCTGCCCAGACTCACTAAGTGAGATGGGCAGCTATATAAATGTGATAAATAAATTAAATAAATGAAGCCGTGATCTTTTTTTCTAACAAGCAACAATAGCAAGCAGAGAATGGCAATTTTGACTGCAAGGGGAATTTAACTTCTGGGTCAAACAAGGCTGGTGAACATAGTTTGGAGCTGATACTGTCCGTTGTCAGGCCATCATTTGAAAATGATGTCAGCCTTCCAATTCTTATCCACAATTCAGAACAATGACTCAAAATAATACACAGACTGTGTGTCATTCATTGAAAGGCTATCAACAAAATGTTTCAGGCAAGCTAGGCTTTATTAAAAAAAACAGAAATATGATAAAAACTGTAATTGTATATATGGTGGGGGAAACCGTGACACCTGTTCTTGTAAACACAAATGGCAACCAGAGGTGATCCAGCTGTGTTGCATAATCTTCTATAAACTTTAATGGCTTGGCAAGCAAAAAGTTTAGGATGCGGTGTCACTGAGATCTATATAGAACTTGTTCAGTTACCTGGTGCTAAATGTTATTCCATCTCCAATCTAAAGCTTGAAAGAAATAAGTGTTTTGCCAGGCTATTCATTTGAAGGTTGACTCACACACACACACACACACTTCACAGTGTTTTAGCCCTGCTTTTTTATCAAGCAAAAGGATGAAATTGTAATCTTCACAGGGCTTTTGTATAGCTGAATCCCAAAAATACACATAACTGATGAGAAAAAGAAAAAAATGGGTTAAGAATGGTTTGGAAGGAACAGGAATTGAAAAGAAACAAACACCCCCTTTCAGGTGACTAAGAACAAATAGACTTTTAGATCAACCTTCCCTGACTTGTGGTTTCCAAATATATCAGACCACAACTCCCTATATTTCCAACCAGCATGGCTGGGGAGGATGGGAGTTGTAATTGATCACATCTTAGGAGCACCAGGTTGAAAAAGGCTGCTTTAGGGAACAAAAGTGGTTTTCAAGACTCGCTTGAGGAGGTTAAGCAGCTCTGTTTGATGTGAATATTTATAAAAAGTTCCAATATGCTTGTCTTTGCTCCTTCCTAAGGAAACTATTTTGAAGCCAACACTTTCTTTTAGCCAGGGAAGTAGAACCCATAAAACACTAAGGAGCCAATTTGGCTGTTTGCTTATCTTTCACATTAAGGTGAAAATCATGACTTTGATCATGACCAGAAGGGTCCGCAGTGTGAAACTTCAGCTCTCTCATCCCAAAGTTTAAATATTCTTTTCCATGTCGGAGGCTCAATAGTTTTATGTTAAAAAGCAGCAGTCCTGGCGAGTTGTGCAGAGTTCTCATGGGTTCCTGCTCCAGGCACCAAAATCACAGCCACCTTCTTTCCAAGCCTGTAAGTCAGAGAAAGTGACAGTAGTCTCTGTGCAATGTGCTAAAAGCAAGCACAGGCTTTCTGCCTCTGCTCCATGAGTCTGAGCTGATCAGGTGGCACTCCACAGGGTTGGAAGTGTGACTTGGAAAGAGATGAGCTGCCTGTGAACCAAACAAAGCCCAAGGGAAGAGTGCCAGTAATGAAATGAAGCTGAAAACCCTCGCTAGAGTCACTTCCTAGAAGCTGAGTAGGAGGAATGCGCTGTTTATCTACTGTGTGCTGTTTGCTAAGCAGCACCTTGGGTCTGTAAAAAAGATGCATGCTTCTTGATAAGGAGCCGCCGGTACAAAAGAGGTATGAGGTGGTACGATTGGTATGAGAACCTCTAATACGATATTAAGGCTGCAAGCAGAAGACATTTCGCTATATATTTGGAAGGGATGCAATGGAAGCATGACACATTTAAGCTGCTCAGTGCTAATTTTTTATGGAGATGCAAATTGCTCAGCATGGAAGATTAATGGAACAATCAGTTGGGTGCAAAAAATACTCAAGGTAATATCTAATTCTGATTTGCAAACAGATTTTTTTGGGGTGATATATACACACACACGGACATACATACATACATATATATACACACACTTACACACACACATACATGCACACACACACTCGTATATAAAACCTATACCTGTTTTAGAAAAGAACATTTGGCAGTTACTAGCAGCAAAGTAAAAATAATCGTGAGATTCTCATATGGCAGATAAAGAAATAGAATGAGTATAGTCAAGTAACTTTTAAAAGAACCTGTAAAAATAAGATTTATTTATTTATTTTATAAACCAGATTAATCTTTTAATACAAGGGTAACTTGCTGCCCCTGCTTTGCAAGTATTTTGTCCTTCCCCCATTTATTTTGCTCAATTTCTCACAATATAGCTGTGCTGAGCATGGCACATTTCATATCAAAATAGAAATGCGTCCCTAAACCATGGGGGATTAGGGGCAGGCAATCTGGTGGCCTCTGATTACAAATCCCAGAATCATTGGCTGTGTTAGCTGGAAAGTAAGGGAATTATAGCCCAAATATCTCCAGGTCACTAAGTCTCTTTTCCACCATTTGCCACTGAATTAAAAGCATTGGTGATGTAGCAATTATACATTCCAATAATACCCAGTCAAGGATGTGATATCCATGCTATTTTGCTTGGAAATTATGGAAATTTGGATAATCATCTCCATACATATAGTCATTCAACAAAACATATGTTTTCCTTTTCCTTTGTTAATAGCAAGCTCAGCTGGTCCTGGCACAGGAATTCTTGCTGTCAGGCGTCTTAGTCTGGCTCTTGAGAGATCTGCTCACTGATCAGTGACACGCTTTGGCAACTGTCAAGAGTGTCCTATTAAAGATCTTCTCGGTTATATAAACAGCCTCTGAGCAATCCAGTTGTAACACAAAAAACAGGGAATGGATCTCTCTTCAGAAGGAAAGAAACAGAAAGGGAATACATTTCTCTGCCCTAGTGCAGTTCTACCTGCTCCCCTTTCTAATAGTTTATGGTGTTAATTACCCCGTTTATGAAAGGTAAATGTTAAAAGACACTAGAGCGGTAAGCAAGCAGTAAGCTTGCTGGTACTTCCTTTATCTCTCTCATTCGCTCTTTCTTTTGAAATGTACTGGCATTTAAAATCATTTAGACAGATGGGATAGAAGTATCTAATAAAATGTGACATTTCATTTTATTACCTGTATTTGTTAAGCCAATCCTTATGATCCGTCTTTTTGCCATCAGTGCTGTGAAACACTCTGATTAGGATAGATGGCAGTTAATACCAAGCCAAGATGGTTTTTCATGGGTCAAAATTGGGAACAGAAGACAGATAAGTATTAAATACAGCCATGTAATTAGGTTCTAAGAATGCAGATAGGCAGTGTGTCATGAAACACAGTTGTGAAAATCCAAAACATTGTAATGGCTTATTCTTGCTAAACCAATCTTAAATCCAATCTAATAATTTATATATATAAATTATATATAAAACTATATATAATTTTTTTGTTTATGTCCTGGCTCATCTTAATGATAATATCTAGTCTGGAAAGATGACACTACGTGTAGTATATAAGGTGGTGGATCTGAACTGGCTTAAATCCTTGCTCAGACATGCATCTGCAAGATTGATTTTAGCCACTCTCTCTGAATGTCAGGATATTTTTCTGCTGTAGTCCCTTTGTGATGACATACCAATTCTGCATTTGATCAAATATTCTTTTAGGACTTTCTAGACTATCCTTCCTGTACCTGATACTCTCTCTACTGAGTTTTCTGGATGTTGTAATCCAAAGACTCCTGGGAGACATCACGTTGGGGAAGACTGGAGTTAGACTAGCTTCACTTTTAATGTGCTACTCAAGGACAAGGGAAGGCTACTTGACCTCTTCCAAATATTTTGGACCATGGCTCCCACAATTCCTTGGCAGGCTGGGCAGAACTGAAGGGAGTTGAACAAAAGGGCTCCATGGGACCTATGCCCTGCCCTTGTTTATTTCCTTTCAGGTGCCACTCATTCTGTGGCCGCTGGAACTTCAGCTTGAACGATGAGGTAAGAACAAAATAAAGAATATTCTTACCCGTTTTTTCTTGCTATCTGTTTTATTTCTTGCAGTGAATCTAACTGCATTTTGTTTGGGTTGCGCTTGTTTTCTCTGTAGTTGTCTTCATGCACATACCTTTCCTGCTTATGGAACCCCAGGATGCTCCTTTCTGTATTGATCTTTTATGGAGAAAAACTCCCCCAACTCATGGCCATACATTGTGCCTGGTGAGCCTTGAAGAGAAACACACTGCAAGGTTTGGCCTGGGCTGTCAGCATTTCTCTGCACTATGTTCCATGCAGACCTGATCACCCTCCCTGTGCCAGCTCCTGTGGCATTGTCAGTGATGCTCCTCATGCAGACAATGAGGTTCCTGCCTTCTTTAGTTCAAAAAAAAATCTCAAAGTGGCAAAAAAATAATAATAATAATTTTTATGCTGTTAAGGAGAGACAAAGGCTGACATTACAACCTGAATCACATTTTCACCCAAAACCAGAAAATGAAATCTTCATGAGAGCACTCTGAAAGTATAATGAAAGCTCTGGTTGGGCTTTCTGTTTAAAAGTAGCTGTTGAGTCTTTCCCAAATCTGGGGTGTAAAATCAAAAAGTTACAGAAACTTTGGTACCATCTAACATCTTTGGCAGCCCATATCTAGAATTTTCTCCTTTTTTTCCCAGGTAATTCATGGTTGACTTAGCTGTCATTTATGAGCCAAACCAGATATCTAGGAGCAGCATAATGTTAATCTTTTAATAAGACTCTACACTGAAATCAGCCTGCCCAGTAACTAAAATACTGCACAAAAACAAGGTATAAATTGGGCAAGACTGTTGTTTGAGGAAGGAGGAATGTGTGAAGCCAGATTCAAGGATCTTCAGATATTACTTTACTCAGTGGAGTTCTTGGTGCTCTCTGAGCTTGGTTGTTTGCTTGCAGATGTTTCATTACCCAACTAGGTAACATCATCAGTGCTTAAGCATCCATTATTAACATTGTTAAGAGAGGCAGAAAATTCTAACTCTTCTGCATCCTAGAACTGGTCATTCTATTAACAGGCACACACTAATTAGCAGGCACACACTAATAAACCAGTTTAAAACTATATTTTTGGTGCCAGGGTGGAAACATATTGCCATATTGTCAAGGCAGAATCTCTGCTCACTTTATCCAGTGACACAGTATTCCATGAAGCCTTGCATCAGGAGAGTACTGGCATGGCTTCACAGTGTTTATTTGTTGGATTTCTCCCCTGCCCATCTCCCCCACAATAGGGGACTCTGGGCGACTTACAAAAAACATTAAAAACTATAAATATATCTAAAACACAAATACATCCAGCATTAAAACAATACTAAAAAAGGAAAATCCAAGAAGATGGAAAATCAGGCTGCGGACAGCTGGCCACTATGGGGCTAGCCATCCCCCTGCTTGAAGTATTCCCTCCCCACCCCAGGCCAAGTGGCAGAATCAGGTCTTCAAGGCCCTTCGGAAGGCCAGGAGTGAGGGGGCCAATCGCACATCCAGGGGCAGAATGTTCCAAAGAGCGGGGGCTACCACAGAGAAGGCCCGCCTTCTGGACCCCGCTAATTGGAGTTCTTTTATTGAGGGGGTCCGAAGCATACCCTCTCTGTGCAATCGGGTGGGACAGGTTGAAGATATAGGGGAGAGGTGGTCCCTTAGGTAACCTGGCCCCGTGCCATGTAGGGCTTTAAAGGTAATAACCAACACCTTGAATTGGACCCAGAAGCAAACTGGTACCCAATGCAGCTCGCGGAGCAATGGTGTTACACGGGCCCTTCTTGGGGCTCCAAAAATAGCCCGCACGGCCGCATTCTGGACCAGCTGTAGCTTCTGGATACTCTTCAAGGGTAGCCCCATGTAGAGTGCGTTGCAGTAGTCTATCTGGGAGATAACAAGGGCATGAGTGACTGTTCGAAGGGCATCCCAATCCAGGAAAGGGCATAACTGATGCACAACCTGAAGCTGTGCAAAGGCCCTCCTTGCCACGGCTGCCACCTGCTCTTCAAGCAGGAGCCGTGAGTCTAGGAGGACCCCCAGATTACACCCTGGGTCTGTCTGGGGTAGTGCCACCCCATCGAGCACCAAAGATGACAAAGTCCCAGATACAGAGGAGCCCTTAACCCACAGCCACTCCGTCTTACCAGGGTTCAGCCAAAGCCTGTTGTTCCCCATCCAGACCCTTACAGCCTCCAGGCACTGAGAAAGAGCAGTCATGGCATCACTTACTTCACCTGGGATGGAGATGTATAGTTGTGTATCATCAGCATACTGATGATACCTCATCCCATGGTGGCGGATGATCTCACCCAGCGGTTTCATGTAGATGTTGAAAAGGAGCAGGGAGAGAACCAAACCCTGCGGCACCCCACAAAGGAGGGGCTGAGGATGGGACCTCTCGCTCCCTATCACCACCGATTGGGATCGGCCCTGAAGAAAGGAGATGAACCAGCACAAGACTGTGCCACCCACCCTCAAGTCCCTGAGCTGTCCCAATAGGATACTGTGGTCGACAGTATCGAAAGCTGCTGAGAGATCAAGGAGAGCAAGGATTGTCGCACTTCCACCATCCCGCTTCTGCCGGAGATCATCCATAAGTGTGACCAATGCCATTTCTGTTCCATAACCAGGCCTGAGTGTTAGTGGTCCCTTCCCCATTGGCCAGGTAAATAGGCAGTTGTAGTATGGCTTGAGTACTGCAGCTACTCAGCATTTGGAAGATATATCCTGCTACTGCATTCTTGTGCAAAAGCAGCCCTTTTGTTTACAGAAATATCTTACATTGTCTTTTTTGCAGATTTGGGTGTTTATCCTTATGTAGTCCCCAGCAGGGAGGTGGTCAAAAAAGTCAAGGTAGTGGTCACAGTAGTGTGATTGAAGCTATGTCAATGCACTTACAAAAGGGGTGGAGCTTTAATCCTAATGCCAGGGTGGCCAACTTGACTTTAAAATTCCATCTGTAGATGTCACAGACAGTTTTGCTGACCCCCTCTTTTCCCCACTCAGCTGGAGTTTAAAGCAAGATTCTAAAGTATGTGGAAAATCTAAGCATGTAATCTTTCCTCTCCTGTGCATAGCAGGTAGTCCTCGCTTACCAACTGCCTCATGCAGCAACCATTCAAAATTATGACAGTGCTAAAAAAATAACTTTGCAACCAAACCTTGCATTTACAACTATCACAGTGCCCCACAGTCATGTGACTGTCAATTGTGTGCTTCGCAACCAGTACACATTTATGACTGTCACAGCATCCCTCAGTCACCTGATCACCATTCATGTACTTCACAACCAGTGCGCATTTTTGCTTGCGACAAGCAAAGTTAATACTGTACAGTATGGAAGTAAAATCATAAGTCACAGTCATGTGATGTTCCACTTAGCAACCATGTTGCTTAGTGATTGAGTTGCTAAGTTGATTGGTCCTTGTTGTGGTGGTCACTAAGCGAGGACTACCTGTAAGCCATCAAGGGTCTGACTGAGAGATTTAGTTCTAGATACTCTTACACACTGGAACTGCATGAAAATGTATGCTTGAAAAAGTGGTCTAGCTATGTGTACTTGGCACCAAAGGAGAATTTGATTTCAATATTTGACAGATGTGTGATCAACTTACAATGGCACTTAGTAGCAAAGGTTCATAAATTAACTTATGAATGGTATTCAATATGTAACAGTGTACGTAGAAGTCAAATGTAGCTTTAGAGAGTCCTTTTTCCCTGATGTGCCCACTACAGAAGCCTGACACATTGCTGGGAATTCTGGGACACGTCTTGCAAAGTACACATCCATTTTAAGTCATAATTTATTGTGAGGATATGCATTGGATCACATTTCTCATGCAGTTGGTCATTGCAAAGGAGGATGAGCAGGGTGAAGATGCTTAGGAACAATTCTATTTTTCTCTAAAACTTTAAATTATGAACTTCCTACAAGCTTCTAAAAATCCTGGGTTCCCTGAAAAGCAGTATGAAAATCACCCATATTTCTTAGCTGATGGTGTTTGATGACTAACATGCAATATTTAATGACAGCATTTGATAATTCCAATTTGAAAATTTTTGACAGAGTTTTAAAAATAACATATAATTGCAGTTGGTATCTGACAGGTTGAGATCATTTCAAGCCTGCAAATTAAAGTGAATAGCAGATGTCCACTTGCTGAAATGAATTTCTGATGAGAATTTGAATTTTCTCATTTGAGTATGGATTAGTAACATGGGAAAACATGACCATTTTCACTTATTTATTTATTTATTTATTTCTATGTCAAATGTGTCACTGCCCATCTCACTACAGAGCGACTCTGGGTGGTTTACAGTAAAAACAGAATAAATATTAATTAAAATAAATAAATATTAATTAATTAAGAGCCCTTTGTTCCCTTTGTTCCATCATAGAAGATGATTGGTTGCAGTTTTGTGGCTAACAGTGACTTAGGGTACAGTAGGTAGCTGAAGTGTGTCAAGTGTGCATTTGCACACCTTCCTATTCTGAAGTAGGACCTCTTCAGTGCCGTGGGGTGATCAGAACTGTGTTGCAAAATCTTGACCACCGCCAGGAGGCAGTAAAGAATATTACGTCTCTGTTACTTAGTGGTCATCCCTATTTTTGCATCCAAGATCTGGCTGTCATCCCACATACATGAATATAGGATTAAAGCCTACATGAATGTGGTGTGCCTAGCTCTACTGCAATAAAAACTGTGCTAATTGGAATGCTAATAATCCCCAAAGTAGTCCTTCAAAGAAAAATGACAAGATGATGTAATAAATGGTGTTAATTTGGCACAATCTGGATCTAATTTGATCTGCCAAAATCCACAGGCAGCATCCAACAGTGAAAATTCTCAAGTAACTTCAAGGTTCTAAAGAATATCGTCTATGCTATATTAGAAAAGATATACTTCTCTCAAGTTTGTTCAGTTGTTTTAAGTCTGATATTATTCTAGCTGTTCTAGAATTATGTTGGAAGGCAGTGGTACTCAATGGGGGGAACACCCATCACAAGAGGAATTTTAAGGTAATCTAGGTAGGACACAAGACAAGGAACTTTTAGTTAAGTGTTTAAACCAGTGTTGTCCAAACTTGGCCACTTTAAGATGAGTGGACTTCAACTCCCAGAATTCCCCAGCCAGCCAAGTGGCCAAGTTTGGACAACACTGGTCTAAAGGAAAGGAGCAGCTTCTTCAACATATTTTACATAACTGCTGGCCCTTGCTGAATAGCTTTCTGGACAGCAGGTGGGGTTACTGTTCCTCTGTTCCTCCAAATCCCCTGTCTCGCTTCCTTCTGTGTGATGGCGGGTCACTGAACCATTCCTAGCCTAGAGTTTAGAAAGAATTCAAGAAGCCACATTCTGCACTCTCCCTATCACGTGTCATAATTACTCTGGCAGAATAGTGAGGGGCAAACCAAACTCTGTAAATTGCTACATTCTAAAAAAGACATTAGTGCAGAGAGATCATGTTTCCATTTTCATCTTATCTGCTCGATCTTGTATAGTTATGGAATATTTGGGATCCACCCAAAAAAAAAAGACAAATGGATGACATCTTCCATTCCACCCAGATTAAGTACAGTACTTCTTTTAATTTTTCTTCTCTACTTCACTCCATCTAGAGATGCCATTATGTCCCCCTCCATCCCTTGTATTTTCAGTCCTTCTCTGTTTCTCTTCCCCAATTTTATAATTTTCTGTTTGTATTCACAAGATCCCTTCAATAAGTCCAGTATCCTACCCCTTCTAATCTATCATCCGCCTATGCGAAAATGGACACTCTTCATTAACAGTATATTCGAGATTTGCATACAATGCTTATGCAACTATGATTATGCAAATTCACACAAATAAGAGAGTATTCGAATTAGTGATTAAGTTAGGTGGTTGTAGGTGAAGCAGACAGTTCTCTCATGAACAAGAAACTGCCTCAAAAACAGGAAACAAAAGGCAGAAATAAATAGACACTAAAATATCACTTCCAGCAGAATTCTTATGGTGATGGATTTTGTTTTCTGTGTATAATTGAAATGGAGGGAATCGCTGGAGCAGTTTTGTAACAGTCTGTTGGGGTTGAATATATTTTGAAGAGAAAGCTCCTGTACACATTTCAAAATGTAACCACCACATGCAGAATTGTCCTGTCCTTGCCCATTTCAGTAGCTTCAGGAGAGTGAAGTTTTTCAGAACTGAAAATAATAAAAAGCTATTTGAGTTTGACAACGAGTCAAGAAGAATTTAATGGTCTGACCAGAATTGCAATTGAAAGTGATATTGTTCACTCTTTGAACACTGATAAACTGATAGCAGTATTTGAAGGACAGAAAGCAAAGAAAATAGCTTTCAGAAATAAAAACAGTTTCTCTCTGTTCAAGAAAGCGTATCTCTCTCTAAAGAAGAATTGGATTTTTTTAAAAAAATGAAAAAATAAGAGTAGCTAAGATGTTTCTTCTAGAAATATCTTTAATTTTAGTTTGGGTGCTGTGGATACATAGCTTTAACATCTCATTCTGCATGGCTTCATCTGCAATGTAAATTTAGGGTTGTATATAGTCAGCAGCTCCAAGCCAGGTGTTGTATTGGGCCCCCCAATTCCTTAAATCATCCCTAGTCATCTGAAGAGGGCAAAAAAGAAGCTATTAGACTGGTTGTACTTTGAACAAGGCATTATTCCAATAGCTTCAGATGGAAACTGCTTTAACACTGAAAGAGGTTGTGCAGATAAAAGGAAACCAGGAATCATTCTACCAAAGTATGCAGACCCCATAGTAGAAGCAAAAAATCCATTTTTTTCCTAGAACCAGTTTTTTCCTAGAATCCAGTTTTTTCCTTTACACTCTGTGACTATATTCATGATTTGGAGTATGTTTTAAACCAGTGTTGTCCAAACTTGGCCACTTTAAGATGAGTGGACTTCAACTCCCAGAATTCCCCAGCCAGCATGGCTGGCTGGGGAATTCTGGGAGTTGAAGTCCACTCATCTTAAAGTGGCCAAGTTTGGACAACACTGGTTTAAACACTTAACTAAAAGTTCCTTGTCTTGTGTCCTACCTAGATTACCTTAAAATTCCTCTTGTGATGGGCGTTCCCCCCATTGAGTACCACTGCCTTCCAACATAATTCTAGAACAGCTAGAATAATATCAGACTTAAAACAACTGAACAAACTTGAGAGAAGTATATATTTTCTAATATAGCACAGACGATATTCTTTAGCACCTTGAAGTTACTTGAGAATTTTCACTGTCGGATGCTGCCTGTGGATTTTGGCAGATCGAATTAGATCCAGATTGTGCCAAATTCTGGGAGTTGAAGTCCACTCATCTTAAAGTGGCCAAGTTTGGACAACACTGCTTTAGACATTTTTCAGAATAGCTTGGGAAAGGAAGCAAAATATAAAACATTATGGAGGAGGATGAAAAAGAGACATATGCTTTAGGAGAAATAGCCCTTAGCACAGACAGCATGATCTGAACAGCATCACTCATCAATGGACTAAAGGTCTACTTAGGAGAATGACCACCTCATTGGCTAACACGGAGCTGTGCTGGCCTGTGAGTCTAATCTGCTTGTTGGCTGGCTCAGGACTGAATTAGCCAATGTGTAGACTGCTGGCTCAATCTACTTATCAGTTAATATGGAGCTATGTTAGCCTATGGATGGACCTCATCCCCCCCAACATCAGTGGGCCATGTATTTTATATTTCTGGTGGGAAGAGAAGAATATCAAAAAGAAACATTTCTTCCAACCATCAACATTCCTTCTATCCACAAGGTGTTCTCTCAGTTGGCAGAATAAACAGGTAGGTTCCCTCAGCCTCTTCCTTTCTGTACCCCCTACTTCTGCCTGCTACTCTGCTTAGTCCCCCCACTTTACCCTAGGGCAAATGCCGCTTCCTATGCTGTGACCTTCTTAAACTGGCCTTGCCATCTGCTCTCTTAATCTGGCACTTATATAAGCTTCAATACACTCTTCAGGTTTCTGTCCCTTTAGTTGATGGAAGACTCTTGCAGATCAGATTTTTCTTGGACACAAAATATCCATCACGCTTTCTGAAGAGAAGGAAATAGTCATTCTTATCTACAGTAGTAGGAAAGGTGACAATTTTTAAAAAGTGCTCTATGGCATTATAGTTCTGTGAAAACCAAAACTTGGATTTCTGTTTCTGCAGTCAATTTGGGAGCAGTTCTGTATGGGAAAACCTGTTTCCAGTCAGACCATGGGAAAATGTTGCCTTGTTCAATGTGAAGACTTCAGGATTTCAGGTCTCTTCTAAAGGTTTCCGGCACCTTGTTTGATCTTTATGAAAGGGTCAAAGATTTACAGTTAAATAAGAGTAACCTAGTTTATTTCTGATGACAATACTGTATTATACAAATTGCACACATTCTGCTTTTCCCACTTAAAAAAAAAAAAGACCAGCCCTCATTCCTCAATTAACTCCTGCTTTTGCTCTGATTTTTTGCCATAGAAAGGATTAGCTAGGACTAATAGATCTGGACTGCAAAGTTCCCAGTGGCCCCTAGATGGCAGCAAAGGGCTTGGCTTTTCTGCTTCAAGATTGTCTGCAGCCCAGATGAGTAGCTCTAGTACTGGATCCTCCTTCTCTTTTCTGATTAGGATCACATTTCACTAGAGAGTCAGGTGGGACTTTACATGCTTCAGTGTAACTATTAAAAAGACAGAGATCCATACATTTAATGTTGCTCGGGGGAAATACTCCTAGCCTGGCCTTCTTGCTGGTATGTTGATTTTCTGTTTGCAAATTTTTGTTTTATAAAGAGGAGACTCAGCTAGGAAAGTCCCCCTCTGCATTGTAATGGGGACAGGCTACTTGCCTCTTTGCCATCGGATCTGAGAATTAGGCCTCAGTGTTTTCCAAGGAGCAACAGTGTGGATAAGGCTGCCTGCAAATTACCAGTCAAACTCAGGATTAAAAACAATAAACGAACTGCATTGTTGCTATTGCCGTGATGCAGTGGCTATACAATCCATAAAGCAGTTCAGGTACAACAACGATTGAGACCCTTGGTTTGAAGGGGAAAAACAGTCATTTTGTTGCTGTGTTCTCAGTATGCTTCATCAAGCTAATGGCCACACAACAAGTCAAATGAACCACAGGAGAGTTGTAGAATCCAGAGCAGCCACTCCAGCTACTGGAACAGGAAAAAAAAATGGCCAAGTGGAAAACACAGACAACCTAATTCAGGAGTTGCTAGTCATGCCAAGAGAGATCAATTTGATATTCATTGAGAAACATCATTTTCATTCCATTTCTTGCTACCGGCATGGATGTTGCGGTTTAATAACTACACTCTTTCCTGACATATGTGCAAATTGCTCATATTTTCTTTTTCCAGTTGGAGGTTGGAATCAAAGCCACAACACCATTCCCCTTTCGACTGATTGAGGAAAGTGGAGTGAGACAATAGGAAACCGGCGTTTTTTATGGAGTGGAAGTTCTTCTGATAAGATCCCCATCTAAAAATGACACCTCCCCCAAACCAAACAAAAGCCCCACTGTGAATTCACCATTCCTTCCTTCTCAGGGTGAAGTTGGGGGAAGACTTCTAGAATATTTGTAGCTGCTGTATAATTAAGATATTGCCACTTCCTTTCTGTGGATGTGAATATGACATTTAAAACAGCTGTGATGTAAGTTTTTAAAACCATGCCATTTGAACGGGCATCTTTAAGGTAGGAAATGGAACATCTCTGGATCTTCTCATCACTATTGACCAGGCTACTTTGTGGAGTCACCTCAACTCCAGTCATCTGAGTAATCTATCTTGAGGCAGCACCTTGATTTGGACAAACAAGGTACTCTGATTTCATGCCTCCAACTGAATTGTCAAGATGAGCTGCTGGGCTTCTGCCAGTTGCTTCCCCAAAATGGTGGCAGAAGTGTCTTCTGTGCATGTAGACCATTGAAGGCCAACAAAGCAATGGTTTGCCTTCATGAAACAGCCTCAAAGGGACAGTCTGATCGAGGCTTTGATCAAAGTGAAGTGCCCCTTGAAGGCTTCACATCTACTATCAGCTTTTCCTGTTTTTTTTTTAAATAAAAAAATGTTTTAGATGGGTGTGCTGAATCTGAATCAGCAACTTGACTTATTCAGTTTATGCCCATCTACTTTCGGAGCTGAGATGCCTGTCTTAGCAGCATTGCTGCCCTTTCAGATGAATAAAGCATCAGATGCTCATATTCCCTCAACAAGGAGATACAAAGAGGTAATTTCCTTATGAAAGAGTGACTTCTAACTATTCAAAAAGATCCAGAGAAGAGACGGTTTGCAGAGGTAACAGCAGAACCAAGATGAGTTTAGACATTGCCTTAGACATTGTGCTAAAAAAGTTATGCATTTTTTAAACCATTCAATTCAATTTAATCAGAAATAAATTGGTTTTGCCTTTTTTTAGATTTTTTTTTGGGGGGAGGGGTATGATTTTTGCAAAAGGATCAAATGGGGCTGAACCTTGCATTGCCTTAATTATGAATACATGGGAGTGACCTCAGACTTCCTATGTTTGTCATCTCAGGGGACTGAAGGCTCACTCTGGCTGAACTAATTCATAGCTTTAGTTAAATGGACTGCAAACTAAAATATAGGAATTCAGAAAGAATTTTTTCAGGCAATTCTCCTGTTCATTTTCCATTTTGTCTCATCAATTAGTGATTTTCCTCTTGCAAATCCTTGGAATTGGCTTTCAGCATCACAGAGCAGTCAGAACTACTGTAAGGCTCTGCAGTTTCACTTTGCACTGTTTTTTTGTATGCCTATAATTAAGGGCTTCTGGCCACATTTTCCCCTCACCATAAGCCTGCAAACACAACTAATGATGTTTGTAGCTGAAGCCCAAGTTCTCTAGTGTGTGTGTGTGCATGTATATACACGTGTATATTCATTTTCAGCCCCTTCATGGATCACTGCCTTGTCATGGCGAAGGGGCTTGTGTAACTCAGTGAAGCCATGAGCTATACTGTGCAGGGCCACCCAAGACGGACAGGTCATGACAGAGAGTTCTGACAAAATGTGGTCCACTGGAGAAGGAAATGGCAACCCACTCCAGTATCCTTGCCAAGAAAACCCCATGGGCAATGTTAAAAGGCTAAAAGATATGACGCCAGAAGATGAGCCCCTCAGGTCGGAAGGTGTCCAATATGCTACTGGGGAAGAGCGGAGGGCAATTCCAAGTAGCTCCAGAAAGAGTGAAGCGGCTGGGCCAAAGCCAAAAGGACGTTCAGCTGTGGATGTATCTGGAAGCGAAAAGAAGGTCCGATGTTGTAAAGAACAATATTGTATAGGTACATGGAATGTAAGATCCATGAACCAAGGCAAGCTGGATGTGGTCAAACATGAGATGACAAGATTGAACGTCGACATCTTGGGAATCAGTGAATTGAAATGGACGGGAATGGGTGAATTTAATTCAGGTGACCATTATATCTACTACTGTGGGCAAGAAACCCTTAGAAGAAATGGAGTTGCACTCATAGTCAGTAAGAGAGTGGGAAAGGCAGTAATGGGGTACAACCTCAAAAACAACAGAATGATCTCAGTGCGTATCCAAGGAAAACCATTCAACATCACGGTAATCCAAGTCTATGCCCCAACCACTGATGCCGAAGAAGCTGAAGTTGACCGGTTCTATGAAGACCTATAACAACTTCTAGAACTAGCACCAAAAAAAGATGTCCTTTTCATCATAGGGGATTGGAATGCTAAAGTAGGAAGTCAAGGAGTAATCGGAATAACAGGCAAGTTTGGCCTTGGAGTACAAAATGAAGCAGGGCGAAGGCTAATAGAGTTCTGTCAAGAGAACAAGCTAGTCATAGCAAACACTCTTTTCCAACAACACAAGAGACGACTCTACACATGGACATCATGTTGTACAATAACATTGTACAAGAGGCAGCAACTAAAACCATTCCAAAGAAAAAGAAATGCAAGAAAGCAAAATGGCTGTCTGATGAGGCTTTACAAAAAGCTGTGGAAAGAAGGAATGCGAAAAGCAAGGATGAAAGGGAAAGATATAAGCAACTGAATGCAGATTTCCAGAGAATAGCAAGGAGAGATAAGAAGGCCTTCTTAAATGAACAATGCAAAGAAATTGAAGAAAACAATAGAATGGGGAAACTAGAGATCTCTTCAAGAAAATTGGAGATATCAAAGGAAAGTTTAGTGCAAAGATGGGCATGATAAAGGACAAAAAAGACAGGGACCTAACAGAAGCAGAAGAGATTAAGAAGAGGTGGCAAGAATACACAGAAGAACTATACAAGAAAGATCTTAATGTCCCTGATGCCCATGCTGGTGTGGTCACTGACCCTGAGCTAGACATCCTAGAGAGTGAAGTCAAGTGGGCCTTAGGAAGCATTGCTAACAACAAAGCTAGTGGAGATGACAGTATTCCAGCTGAGTTATTTAAAATACTAAAAGACGATGCTGTTAAAGTGCTGCACTCAATATGCCAGCAAGTTTGGAAAATGCAACAGTGGCCACGGGATTGGAAAAGGTCAGTTTACGTTCCAATTCCAAAGAAGGGCAATGCCAAAGAATGCTCAAACTATCGCACAATTGCACTCATTTCACATGCTAGCAAGGTTATGCTCAAAATCCTACAAGCTAGGCTTCAGCAGTACGTGAACCGAGAACTACCGGATGTACAAGCTGGGTTTCGAAGAGGCAGAGGAACTAGAGATCAAATTGCCAACATTCGCTGGATCATGGAGAAAGCACGAGAGTTCCAGAAAAGCATCTACTTCTGCTTCATTGACTATGCAAAAGCCTTTGATTGTGTGGATCACAACAAACTGTGGCAAATTCTTAAAGAGATAGGGATACCAGACCACCTTACCTGTCTCCTGAGAAATCTGTATGCGGGCCAAGAAGCAACAGTTAGAACCGGTCATGGAACAACTGATTGGTTCAAAATAGGGAAAGGAGTACGACAAGGCTGTATACTTTCACCCTGCTTATTTAACCTATATGCAGAGTACATCATGAGAAATGCCAGGCTGGAAGAATCACAAGCCGGAATTAATATTGCGGGGAGAAACATCAATAACCTCAGATATGCAGACAATACCACCCTAATGGCAGAAAGTGAAGAAGAACTAAAAAGCCTCTTGATGAGGGTGAAAGAGGAGAGTGCGAAAGCTGGCTTGAAACTCAACATTAAAAAAACTAAGATCATGGCATCTGGACCCATCAATCCCTGGCAAATAGAAGGGGTGGAAATGGAAGCAGTAACAGACTTCATTTATTTGGGCTCCAAGATCACTGCAGACGGAGACTGCAGCCATGAAATTAAAAGACGCTTGCTCCTTGGGAGGAAAGCTATGGCAAACCTAGATAGCATATTAAAAAGCAGAGACGTCACCTTGCCGACAAAGATCCGCACAGTCAAAGCTATGGTTTTTCCAGTAGTAATGTATGGCTGTGAGAGCTGGACCATAAAGAAGGCTGAATGCCGAAGAATTGATGCCTTTGAACTGTGGTGCTGGAGAAGACTCTTAAGAGTCCCCTGGACTGCTAGGAGGTCAAACCAGTCAGTCTTAAAGGAAATCAACTCTGATTGCTCATTGGAAGGATTGATAATGAAGCTCAAGCTCAGATACTTTGGTCACCTAATGCGAAGAGAGGACTCTTTGGAAAAGACCCTAATGCTTGGAAATATGGAAGGCAAAAGGAGAAGAGGACGGCAGAGGATGAGATGGCTAGATAGCATCACTGAAGCAATGAGCATGAAATTGAGCAAACTCAGGGAGGCAGTGAAAGATAGGAAGGCCTGGCGCAATATGGTTCATGGGGTCACGAATAGTCGGACACGACTTAACGACTGAACAACAACAACAATTCATTTTCAGAGATATGAAAATGTACACACACACACACGCTAGACAACCCGTGACCCATTGGGTCATTTCAGAGATATTTCCTTACCTAAACAGAAAAACAAAATAACCAAGGGCAAAAAAACATTGGGAGTGGGAGTGATTTACAACTTGCTGCTGGCTTCCCCTTGACTTTGCTTGTGGGAAGCTGGCAGAGAATGTTGGAAAACCAACTTCCTTCCTTCCTCCCTCTCTCCCGGTAGACATGAACCATTTAAAAAAATCATCCATGGGTCTCGGTATCATTAAAAAAAGAGAGGAACTTCAAACAAAATGGCATCTCCTCCACCATTATATCCTCTAGATGTGTTCAGCCACAACCTCCATTCTTCCCAACTACTGTGGTCAATGTCTTGTATGATAGGAATTGTGATCCAGCATATCTGGAGGACAGCATATGGGAAAGATAGGGTACTTGGAATCCTATACTGGTTTTAAAGTGAGGAATGGCTAGACAATATTGCTACATATCTGTCTTTCCATTCATCCTCCCGTTCCTCCCTCCCATCTAGCTGGCTGTCGGTCCATTTGCCCATCAATCAACCATCCATCTATCTAGCTAGCAATCCTGCTTTATTTCTTTCTTCTGAAATAGCAAAGATAATTGAATTTCAAGCATGCAGTGCTGTGATTCCGGGCTATAATCTTCCACCCTTCATCTCTCTCCCCTCTCCCCTCACAATCTTTCATCATTTCTGAATTAATGACTACAAGCAGATGGTTTAGCTACTGGAACTAATTCTGGTTCTAGGCCCAGTAAGAGATGAATCAAGGGAAAAGGAAATAAAATTGTGTAACAGTGTGGTGTAGGTGTTGGAACCAGCAAAGCAAAAGTATCACTCTGCCCTTTAGGTTTCCATGGGGTGATTGCCCAAAACACATGGTAACAAGATTATTGCTAGAACTCTGTTCCGCTTAAGTGTTTTAAAATGTTGCTTGTTGGTCTGTTGTTTGAAGGTGCAGTTTTCATATATGTGCACAAATAGATCTAGAAGGCAGGGAATGAAGTTGTGTTTACTCCCACTGATACCTGTAAAAGTGAGCACAGTATGCCAACATCTGCAATCAGAAACCCACTAATGCAGGAATTATACATTGATCCATAATTCTCATCATTCAAAATTTTCCCAATATTTTTGAGTCCCAAATTGCAAAGTGTAACAGACACACAAAAACCTTTTATGGTTTGGTTCCATTTTTAATTTCCCAGTTTTGCTTTCCTTCAGTTCCTTTCTTTTTTGTTCCTTTCTGTTCTACTGATCTGTGCATGGACACTGACTTGCAGTGCAAAGAGCAATCAACCCAGGCTTACAACTGGATCAACATACAGGTCCTCTTCCCATGACATGAATAAACCATCCTTCCCCTCTTCCAGTTGTCTCCCCTTTCCTTACTAGCAGTGCATGACATGGAGTGGATGGTTCTTTTGTGTGTTACAGTGTTCTCAGCCACTTCCTGTCCCACATTGTTTTGGATTAGCAAAAAAAAAAAATTGGTGGCACAACTGGGGTGCCTACTAAAAATAGGTTTGGGGAGCATGGAAATCAGTATGGCAATAACAAAAGTGGT
The DNA here is from genome assembly GCA_030867105.1 of Liasis olivaceus. Taxonomy (NCBI): domain Eukaryota; kingdom Metazoa; phylum Chordata; class Lepidosauria; order Squamata; family Pythonidae; genus Liasis; species Liasis olivaceus. The sequence continues at coordinate 121,820,504 of CM061350.1, read as the reverse complement.
TAAAAAGAGCCCATTGTGTGAATTGGTGTTAGTAGGGGAAGAGAGGTCTAGCCCTTGGTCTCTGCTCTGCAGGGTACCACAGCCTTGACTCTCTCCCTGCTCCTATTCCACATCTACTTGAAGCCACCAGGAGAGGTCATCACTTGGCGTGGGATTAAGCATCATAAATACACCAATGATACCTCAGTTATACATCTCTGCTCTAGGTCTTCCAAGTGATGCAGTTGTGGTTCTTTCCCAAAGCCTAGAGGTTGTATGGGTGTGAATGGGGAAGAACAGACTTCTACTCAACCCTAACAAGACTAGATGGCTGTGGTACCCTGGCCCCAAATCTCTGGAGAGCCTCCACTGTTGATTCTGGGTGGGGTAACACTCGCCTAGAGAAAGATGTGCAATCTGGGATCCTCATGGACTCATAGCTCCTGCTCAAGGAACAAGTGGCAGCTGTGGCCAGGAAGGCTTTTGCACAAATTCATCTTGTGCACCAGTTGTGCCCATTTCTAGTTCAGGAAGCACTGCTCAAGGTCACTCGTGCCTGTTACTTACCAACTGGATTACTGCAATGCACTCCAAATGGGGATGCCCCTGAAAAGCATCTGGAAGTTTCAGCTGGTCCAGAATACAGCAGCTTGGTACACCCATATAACACCGCTGCTATGTGAGCTGCACTGGCTCCCAGTAGGCTTTGGGTGCAATTCAAAGTGCTGGTTGTCACATTTAAAGCACTCTACATGGCATGGGGCCAGATTACTTATGGGACTGCCTGTCTGCAGTGGTTTCTCTCCATCACACCTGATCCATCAGGGTGAGCATGCTTTGGGTCCTCTCTGTGAAGCCATTATGCGTGGACCTCTGTTTGTCATCCCAAGTAATATTGGTTAAGATAGGCAGCCATGTAAATGTGCTTACTAAGTAAATAAATATTGCCTCAATCTCAGAAAAGGTAAGGACTACCTAATCCCCTGGATAGTTATTTCTATACTACTCCCAAGCAAACGGTGGGTCTGTTTAGCACTAAATCTAATCCTCCTGCAGGGATAATTGGCTGGAGTTAGTCCCATTTTCCTGTTTGCATGACCTGCTAATCTCCCTCATGACTCAGTCAAGTATGTCTTATGAACAGGCCTAAGCCGTAAGGTGACTACTTTGATTTAAGCTGTGCATGCTGTGGGAACTCGGCCAATGTGTTTTGTAAACAATGGTTCATGTTTTAATGTGTGCTGTGGATCCAATTAATTGTGGCTTATTCAGTGAACAATTAAGCAAATGGCTTACTGCAATGCACAGATCCAATCTATGTATGTCTAAACGTTGTCTTTGTAGTGTGCTTTGCTGTTAATTGTATCCAATACAGTAGAGAAATTCCATTAGAATAGTTTTTTGTCATTCATAATTCAAAATATAATTTTAAAACAAGTGTGGGTGTGGGTGGTATTCTTGCAGCCAAACATCCCCATCTGTGCCATGGCTGCTTCTACGCTGGAGCGCTAACTGGTGTTATGAAGCAGACTTCATGCCTAGGTTCCCAGGGAGAGAGATAAAAATGTCCTACTTTCCAATTCCTCTAGTGGCCAGCTGGGTTGAAATATGTGTTATCATATTCCAACTTTCTACAAGTTACAGAAATTGTTAATTCTATCCCCATTGCTACAAAACAGTTTCATATAAAATCACAGAGCTGGGGTGATTCTGATAGATCATTTAGGTCGATTATCTGCTCCGGATGACGGAACTCCAGAGTCATAACACTCTTGACAGATGGCTATCTAGTTTCTATTGCAAGTCTTCCAATGAAGAAAGTCCCATTACTTCCTGGTAAACCAGAGGAAAACTGTTAGTATATTCACACTGCCATTTTACTTCCTTTTACACATTGCTCATGAAACAACATTGGAGTCTTATCTGAAGTTTACTGTGTTGTCTAAGCCTGGAGCCAAACATCCCCATCTGTGCCATGGCTGCTTCTATACAGTTTGCAGAAACCAGAATTTGAAACCAAGGATTAACGTAAATTTAATTTTGATTTCTGCTAATCCAAAAAGGTGGCCACTTTGTGTTCCAGTGAGAGGCCAGACCTCAGATAAGCTTCTGAATCTCCTTAATGAACCATGTGCAGGTTGATGTCCGAAAGATGGGAAGATATGCAGCCTCATTACCTCTTTCTTATGGTTTATCATGTCCCGGAACACAGCCTTGATAATTGATTTCACTGCTGAACTGTTTTTTTCCTAATCTACTATTTATCTCTGGTACAGCAAAGAGCAAGCTGCGATGACCTTAGAATGATGACAAATGGGTCATGATGTCATGATGCAAAGGACAAACTTAGTTGTGTCACAAAATCTGAAGCAGGGACATAAGTTGTGACATTTGCATCACAGATGTGTCATATGCCCTCCCACCCCCCTGCCTTTGCTGTCTTCTATATGACAACCCAAAGAGTGCTATCATGCTCCTACCCGCCCAGAATCACTGGGAATAATTTAGTAAATAAATTTAATAAATTATTAATTACTATTATTACTTCTCTTTTCATCTATCTATTGGTGCATCCCTCCTAAAAAATAACTATGAAATCCTATATTACGGCAAATATAGATGGGTCCATTAACATTTTTATTAATAACTTGAATGAAAAAGTGGAAAAAAAAGCTTATCAAACAGATACAAAATTGGATGGGATAGCTAATTCTCTAGAAGTCAGCAATACAGCTCAAAATGATCGTGATCAATTGGAGAACAGGTCCAGAGAAGATAGTCAGGGAACTAGAAGCTAAGAACTAAGCAGAGAGATTGTGGGGGAATATGATAGTATTGTAAAAATCTTACATATTTCAAGATTGTTAAATGGAAGGTTAACATTTGTTCTCCATCATCCCACATTGCAGGACAGTGAATAATAGATTTAAATTAGAAGGCGACAGATTCTGATTGAAAGTTAGAAAAACTTCCTTACAAAAAGAATCCTTCAATGATGGAACCAATTACTTAGGAAAGTGGTGGGCTCCCCTTCATAAGATATGTACAAGAAGAGGCTAGTCGGTCATCTGTCAGGGAGGTTTTAATTTGGATTTCTGCACTGAGCAGGAAATTGGATTCAGTGGCCTAAATGACCCTTTCCAAATCTATAGTTCTATAAAACAAAATATACATAATGCATATTTATGGGGGTAAATATAAACTAGTTCCCAACAGAACAGTAAAAAGAGAGAGAGAAAAAGAGGAAGTTAAAGCATTTTAGAAAAGATTTGGGGGGGGGGGGAGGAATTAACTCAATATATGGAATACATTATATGTTAACTGAAAACATATAGAACTATAGAGTTCATTTTTGGTCTTCAAAATGCAATAATGTATAAATGCATACTACTAAGGCACTCACTATTTAGAGGGTCCAAGAGCACTGGGGAAAAAGTGCACAGGGCTGTGGAATGGAATATATCTCAAGTTGGTGCCAGGACCCCTGGATTTTCAAATGAAAAAAAAAATAGATTAAAGCAGTGGTGTTCATCAGCTACGCTATGAGACAATTTAGGTAAGGTACAAAGGTTGATTCCTCAGTGGCTTTGTAATCAGACTATATTCTTAGGATCATAGCAGTTGTCCCAGTAAGGAAGAATAGCACATGTGAACACTTTTTCATCTCCTGATCTGTCAGCCTTACTAGGTAGACCAGACAGAAAACACAACCTGATAAGCTAATTCTACTTTATTGTAAAGCTACATTAACATTGCAAGTCTGAAAGTACAATTCTGTCTCCTTTACAGCCCAAGACACTAGGGAGGGTCTCTTCTGAGTCTCTTGCCCCGCCCACTATCCAGTTGCAGGCTATGCAGTCCCTTATCTGACTGTTCCCTAGGTAGTGTCTCTTGGCCTTGTCTCCCAAGATCTTTCCCATGTACCATTACATGATCAGAGCCAATGGGGAGGGGGACAAGACTCAAGAGTTTTCTAAAAAAAATTCAAATTATGTCTGTTTTTTTATTATACTTTTTTGTCTTTGTATTAGCTAGGGTCTTGAAAAGCTAGAAGTGACTCCAGCTTCCCTCAGTATCTGAAAGGGCTTGCTCTTGAATTACCACCTACCAATAAGGAATTTATTAAAACTGACCTAGAGATATTCAATCATGCAAAGACTTCTCCATAAAATCTGGGTAGAACTGAGACAGGATCTGCTACTAGTCTGAACCTGGTCACTGCCTCTGAGGTCATCTCCTTCCCCAAGAAATGAAGAACCCAACTCAGGGTCTAGACAGCAAAGATGGGCTTCCAGGAAAACTTTTCCCCAACTATTTTCAAAATGAAGGTGCTAATCCCTCCCCCACTCCAAAAAGGATGCTGCTCATTTCTTTTTGCTGTCACTATCTCAGTGGGCACCTCCTGTTATCAAGAGAATTGTTTTACATTGGCTGCTTCTCTATCCTGGGGGTAGGAAGATGCGGCATACAGAATCGGGCTCTTAGAACATTCTTCTGAATGTTCAAGCATTTGAAAGGAATATTTGAAAGATCAAATTTATTTTTTCACCAAGCTGAAGACTATTTACTGATCTCTGTTTCAAATACAGGAAAATACCATATACAGCATACTCACAGAGAAGCCAAGAATTTTAGGTGGCAAAATACACTCAAAAAATTGGGTTTGAATTATCTGTGGATGGGTTTATCCATCCATATGGTATGTTTTTCTCTCAGCTTTTTAAAAGTACCCATATATCCCATATATACTCACGAATAAGCCCATCCGTGGATAAGCGGACTCTCAAATTTTTAACCAAAATACCGTGAAAAATGCACCACTCATGGATAAGCCAATTGTGAAAATTAAAGCATATGACAATTTTGAGAGTCAATTTATCTGTGGGTGGCACGGTTTTCATGTTTTTTTGGTTAAAAATTCAAAATTTGGCTTATCCATGGATGGGCTTATCCGTGAGTATATACAGTATAGTGCTGTCTATTTGACAGACACAGTCATAAGAAACCCTGGAAATTTTAGTATGAATAGCATAGATTTTCATATCTTCAAAATTTCCCTGATTAATTCTGATCTTTCTGAAGGTCTTGGATGCTCCTATGTTGCACTGTATTCAGAATTATATGGCACCAGAATACTCATCTCTTCCTCTAGTATGTGTGGAAGCTCACAGCATCCTAAAGACTGTCCTCTATATCATGGAGTTTCACTATAAGGATGGTTCAAGATGACTTCTGGAATTTGCATTAACTTTTCCCTGGTAGCTAGACCTCTGCAAAAATGTGATGATCTCACCTCTCCTTCTTCCCCACCCCACAGAGTTAGTAAATCCCACTTGAGATTTTATTTGATGGAGATTTCAAGTATAACCTTAAAATATGGAACAAAGCTACTCATGGATGGAACGGTACTACATAACAAGCATTTGTTTCTTTAAAAATATCATGTTGATAGTAGTATTATCATAATACTATTAATGCTTGTATTTATCAGAATTATTAAGATAGTTATATTAGCATGATTCTTGTAATGTATGAGGCATACCATACAAGCAACATGGGGGCCTTCTTAATTTGTTTTTGCATCAACATTATTACATGTTAAAACTATTAAACCCTGCCTTTTCTAAACATAACAGGTAGCATGTAAAATAAATTGGCAGCTGGAGTGTTCAGAGGCAATTGAAATGTTTGCTCTACAGCCCAAGAAAAAAGAAATGTTAACAAAATTTACTTTTAAAAGGAATCCCCAAGAAAAAGCCCATAAAACTGGTAAATTATCAGAAAGATTACTCCAGAAAAGCAGTAAAGTGTAGAGCCACCTAATATTTAAAAAAATGACAAGTTGATGACGACAAACTTTGAAAAACACAATATGGGTAGTTTAATTTATACATGAATATTAGGACAAAGGAGGTTAAAGAATGGACAGTATTAGTAAAAGAGGTCCATGTTTATCAGTGACTAATGAGATTTTAATTTCCCTTAATTTATGGCTTGACTGAATAATGGAAAGAAAACTGTGAATTAGAAAAATGCAGAAAAAAATCAAAGAAATATATTGGTTTGGCTTTCACAAGCGTCTTAAATCTCCCATTATCCTGAAGAAGTATACAGCAAGTCTGTATCACATAGGAAAGGTTTCAGATCCACCTGTTGTAGGAGTAGGACTCTAGTTCAGAAATTGGAATTATGTGGCCCTCTTGTCCTGCCTCAACCGTGCACTCACACACAATTGCTTATGGAGTTTAGCAATTTTACTCCAAGGCTGAAGAGATAGCAGCAAACAAAGGAATGTAAACAAAACTGAGGCTTGCCTCAGAAGGAGCACTCAGAAGAGTAGTCCAAACCCAGGGTTCCGAGAGCCAGGCCAGGGTAGTCAGCCGGTCCAGAGGTCAGAGGTTCAAGGTTTCAAACATGAACAGGATTTGCAGAAACGTTACGCAAGAGCTGGAGGTCAGACATTGCTTCCAGCAAAGAGAGCATGGGTCAGAGCTGCTTTGTAAATAAGGCTGCAGCCAGCTGTCACTAATCAGGAGATTTACTCCCTTGCTTGGCAAGGAGCCTAATAGACCTTTGCTGCTCTGCTGTCTTCTCTAATCATCAGGTGTGGGGGCTGGGAGGCCTTACATCATCCTTATATGACTTCTCCAGCTGCTTAGGTGGTGCCTATGTTGATCAGCCCCATGTGATTCCTGGCTTTGTCTCTCCTGCCACTGACATTCCACAGGCTCAACTGGAGCAGCTTCTTCAGGATCAGATTCATATTCTCAGTCCTAAGCCTAGGCCATGATACTATTCCCCTCCCCAGAACCCCCTCCACCCCCAATTGGAGGTTTAGGCTTCTGGGGTTATCATTGATGGAACTGAAGTACCAGATGTGGTACATGGACTTGAGATGCATCCTAGGAGGACCGTTCCTCTGGGCCATATATCTTCCAGTCCACCAAGTACTGTAATCAACATTGGTACCAACAGGAATCTAATATACGTGCTACCCCATACTCAAGCTCACCATCTACCATGACAGGTAGTGGAGGAGGAACAATGGGACAATGAGTACTTGCTGGAGCGTCAAGAGTCAACAATGATCTATGGAAAACCAGATGCACCTTGATTGATGCAGGTAGTTTAATTGAATAAGCTTCTGGGTCAATGAAGCTTTTATGGGAAAAGGACCAAGGAACTGATGGTTCCGTTTTTTAGATGGGCACTAGATGTTGGGTGGAAATCCAAACCAAGTCCCCAACTGACAAGGTGGCTCCAGGTCATCAAAGTTGATTGGCAAAGTGTTTATAGGATTCCTTCGCCTTCTCTACCTGGTCCTGAAGGACTTGTTAGATTGTCTTCAGCTCCTGCAGGAACTGATCTGCAGCTTGGATAGCTGAATTAGGAGAATCCAGAGGAAAGAACTGAGGGTGGAAACCATAATTAGCCAAGAACAGTGTAATTTGCATAGAGGTGTGTTGTGCTTGTTGTAGGCAAACTCTGTTGAAGCCAGAAGCTCGACTCAGTTGTCCTGGTAATAATTTACATAACACCAGAGGCACTGCTCAGGAATGGCATTCACATGTTCAATTTGCCTGACTGGGAGTGATGAGTGGAGGAAAGATAGACGTGCACCCCCAAACTGTCAAAAAGCACCTGCCAAAACCATGCAATGAACTGTACTCCCTTATCCAAACTCAGGTGTTCAGGCAATCATACAAGAAGTTATTTATATAAAAATTTGCTGTCTCCTTGACTGTGGGTAGGCCTGAACAGGGGATGAAATGAACCATCTTGGTGATTGTCCACAACCACCAAGATTGTGGTTGCTCCCTTTGGCAGGGGTAGCTCTGTGATGAAATCTAGAGATACAGCTTGCCAGAGTCTTTCTGGTGTTGGCAAAGGTAGTTCTCCAGCTGGCTTGCCTGGAAGGTCCTTAGATTTATGGCAAATGGGGCATTGAAGCGACATATTGCTCTACCTCCATCCTGAGATGTGGCCACCAAAAATCTCTAACCACCAAGTGCAAAGTTTTAAAGCAACTAAAATGCCCTGCTGGTGGGCTGTCATGGCACAGTTTCAGGACTGTACCCACAGGGGTCCAGCAGGAATGTAATACTGAACTTGAAAAAGTAAAAGGTGCTGCTCCAAAGTCCAAAGTCGTGGAGGGTTGTTAGGTGTGGCTTCAATTTCCCTCCAATGGGCCTGGGCATAGCAGTCTAGGCATTGCTGCTCTTGTAGTTCCTGAAGCAGTTCCGCCGAACATTGGTAGCAAGAAACTTTTCTGGGGGTATAACAGTGGCCAGCTGGGAGTCGGTGTTTGAGCATTTATATTCTGGTTTCCTGGAAAGGGCATCAGCCCATTTATTATGGCTGCTGGGAATATTAACTAATTTTAAAATTAAAGCAGGAGGAAAACAGAGACCACCGGATTTGTCTTTGGTTCAACTTCCTGGTTGTCTGAAGATGCTCCAGATTCCAATGGTCTATGCAAACTTCCACTGGGTATTTGGCCCCTTCTAGCAGATGATGCTAGGATTCAAAAGTGGCTTTAATTGCTAGCAGTTCTTTATCCCAGATGGTGTAGTTTTTCTCAGCCATGTTTAGTTTCCATGGGTAATACCCACAGGGAAATAGACTGGAGGAGTTTTGGTGTGCCTGGAGCACCACCACTCCCAAGGCTACATCAGAGGCATCAGTCTCCATAACAAAAGGCCTTGCTGGGTCTGGGTGACGAAGGATGGGCTGAGAGGCAAATGCAGACTTCAAAGCTTCAAAAGCCTTCTGAGCCCTCTCATCCCATTGAAAGGGACCTTCTTCTGGAGGAGGTTAGTCAATGGTATTGTGAGTTTGGCAAACCAAATAAAAGACTGGTAATGATTTGCAAAACCCAGCAGACATTATATGTCCTCAACTTTGTGTGGAAGCTGCCAAAACAAGATAGCATCCACCTTACCAGGTTCCACGGCAATACCAGCTGAAGAAATGCAATGGCCTAAAAAGTCTATAGTGGGCTTCTCGAATTCACACTTGGCAAGCTTGGCAAACAAATGATTTTTCCAGAGTCTCTACAATACAGTTCTTACATGCTATTCATGTTCTGTAATGGAACTCAAAAAAATCAAGATGCCATCAAGGTAAATAATGATGTAGTTGTCCAGGAGATCTCGGAAGACATCATTCATGAAATACTGGAAGATTGTGGGAGCATTAGTCAATCCAAAAGGCATGACTATGTATTCGAAATGCCTGTACTGGGTGCAAAATGCTATCTTTCATTCATCTCCTTTACATATGTGCACTAAGTTACATACTCCTCTAAGGTCCAGGATAGTAAACACCCAGGCTTTTTTGAGACATTCTACAAGTTCTGAAATGTGGCAAAGGATAACAATTGCACACAGTAATCTGGTTCAATTGACAGTAATCATTGCAGAGCCTAAGTTCTCCCAATTTCTTTTTGATAAATTATACAGGAGCTGTTGCAGGAGAGGACGAGAGTCAAATAAAGCCTCTTTTCTACATCTGTCAGTTGGGGACAGGTACCCCCAACCTGCATGGATTCTTCTGTAGCATTTTTCTCAGGCTTAGCCATAGGCTGAGATGCCACATGTTTGGCAAAATGCCTGTTAACTGGGGCTCCAGCCTTTTGCTGTTGTAAGCACCCACCTATTGTGAAGGACAGCTGAACTAATTCCTGTATCATGCCTGGGCATTCAGTTCTTGCTAGTTCATCCAAAATTTCTTCTGCCAACCCTTCCTGAAACTGGTCCATAAGTGCTGCTTCATTTCAGGCCAGATCTTGGGAGGTGAGCCAGAAAATATTTACATATTTAGCCACTGAGCTGCACCCTTGTTTCAGTTCTTGAATTTGGCAATTTCAGTCTGAGTTTCACAGTATACATGGCTTGGATCTGTTGACTAAATTCAGCAAAGTCATCCAGCAGGGGGCTCTGTTGTGTTAGCAATGATGTGGCCCACCTAGCAGCATTTCCAGATTAACAGGCTGATCACAAAACCAACTCAATGCCTGCCTGTTGGAAAACTTTCCCCCACAAACTTATATTCAGATTGCATTGTGCCCAGAAGGCAGGAAATTGAGACAGCAATTTTTTTGCTGGGCAGGCAATAGGACATTTTTTGCATGGGGGTGGGGGGTGCTGCTGTGGCTGCTGCTTACACTGACCAGGCTTGCAAGGCTTGCAACTGAGCTGAGAGTAAAGCAAGCTGCTGAGTCAGCTGCATGCATGTCAGCAAGTTGCTCTATGCTCTTAGTAAAAGTTTCACTCCCAAGTCAGCTGAGAGTTAACTGGGCTGGAAGCAAACTCTCCTGCTTCAGGTTTCAACCACGTACACTCACACACAGTTGCTTATGGAGTTTAGCAATTCTACTCCAAGGCTGAAGAGATAACAGCAAACAAAGGAATGTACACAAAACTGAGGCTTGCCTGAAGAGTTTGCTTTCTAAATAGGAGCACTCAGAAGAGTAGTCCAAATCCAGGGTTCCGAGAGCCAGGTCAGGGTGGTCAGCCAGTCCAGAGGTTCAAGGTTTCAAACATGAACAGGATTTGCAGAAATGTTACACAAAAACTGGAGGTCAGATGTTGCTTCCAGCAAAGAGAGCATGGGTCAGAGCTGCTTTGTAAATAAGGCTGCAGCCAGCTGTCACTAATCAGGAGATTTACTCCCTTGCTTGGCAAGGAGCCTAATAGATCTTCACTGCTCTGCTCTACTTTTTGGGTATAGGGGCTGGGAGGCCTTACTCCATCCGCATTTGACTTCTCCAGCTGCTCAGGTGGTGCCTGTGTTTAATCAGCCTCATGTGATTCCTGGCTTTGTCGTTCCTAAGGCTGACATTCCACAGGCTCAACTGGAGCAGCTTCTTCAGGATCGGATTAAAATTCAGAATCTGAGTCCTGAGCCTGGGCCATGACACCTCCAGATGTTGCTGAATTACAACAGCATCCCATCCCATTAGCTCTTCTAGTTGATGCTTCTATAACATGTGATTTAGCTACTTCTAGAGGACAGCAAGTTCCCCAATCTTGCTTACAGCAATTGGTTTCAAAGTGTCTTAAGTGTAGGAGTCTTTATAAGGTTATCAAAGATCACTTGAATGGTTGAGATTATTTATAAGGCTGTCAAAAGATTAAATTACTTTATGAATGAATGAATGAATGAATGAATGAATGAATGAATGAATGAATGAATGAATATCCTATGATCCTTAGGAGGACTTCCAGAAACCATAGGATGAGAGAGATCTACCCTTAAGGAAGCCCTCTGACTTCAGAAGCAGCTGATTCTGCTGCTACTATAGAAATTTCAGCAGCTAACAATATTGTAGAAACAAAGTGGGTGTGGGTGGGTGGTCTTCTCTTATGCAAGTTGAAATAGAATCCGGGAAAGGCTTTGGATCTATCAAAGTATTCTCATTCTCTTGGCATACCAGAGCAGGTGGCAAATCTATACCAACCTTTGAGCGGGCAAAGATTAATTTGCTTCTGTTGGAGGGAATGCAATTACTTGAATGAAACTTGGAAGAATGGGAAAACATAGAGAGGATAAGGAAAATGCAAAATGCTCCTCTTTCACTCATTTTGGATATAGCAGATCTTCCACTTCTGGTTGTCCTTCTCTATTCTGTTAGCTAAAAGATAGATTGCTAATTTACTAAATATAAATAACTATATTATTAAATCTTCTGTATATGTATTTTCAAGCCAATATTTTACTACTGAATCAACAACTATTGCTTACTGTTAAAAAAAATAAGAAAAATGTAAACTAGCATCTATTAAAAAGAAAACAAGGTATTCCTTTAAGGAGAACAACTCTGTGTATCTGTATATATTCAGACACTAACATAAAATGGCTTTTTAAATAAACATCTGTCAGGAAGCCAATTTTTTTACTACTTTAAATTTAAGAAATGCATTTCCTGGTGTCAGACATGTCAGACTAATTGGTCTGGAATTTGCATTTCACAGTTTCCATACTCTTTCTAGCAGTGAATGTTTCATTGTCATTGCAATGCATTTACCAATAAAAGAGTTCATTTGAACATTATTATGAAGTTTTATAAATGTCCAGGTTAGAACTTGACTATAATCATAAAGAGAAAATGAAGGTGAGGAAATTCCTATTATACGTTTTATTATTAAAATGCATATTTAAAATATTTTATATTCAAATTACACAGTATTAAAAAAAGAAGTATCTCCAGAAAAATGCTGGCAGTCATATTCTCACCTCAGTAGCCCAGTTTGGATGTACCATTGTTTAGTGTTACAAGAAAGTGTTATAACACATAGTTTAGTGCTACAATCATAGTTGTAAGGTGTTACGACCATAGTTTAATGTTACAAGAAAGAACATAATGTCTCTCTCACATTGCTTCTTCTGAGTTTATTCTGAATAAACTTAAGTAAACCTAAATATACTTCACTGAAACAACTTAACTTTGAATCACTGTCTCAGAAATGGACTTGTTAACCAGTTTATGGTTTGGGTTTAATATTAAGCTATAGTTAATCTAAAACTGAAGGGAAATTTTCTAATCTCCTAATTATACTTTCACCAAAAGGAGGGGAGGCAGGAGTGCATGAGTGGAAGTTCCAAACTTGTCCCCACAGCATTAAATGAGGTTACATCTGAACTGGGTCTTTCTCCCACCTTCCAAAAACAAACAAAAAACAAAAAAACACCACACAAATCATGATTCAAATAAAGTCCAGGATAATAGAATACCTGAGACTCCAGTAAGCTTACTCTCCCATTGTTGAATCTTAATAGTTATATAGAATAAATGAATTTCATCTTATATATAAAGCAATTCTTTGGCGAAGAACATTTCAGAGGAGGATGAACTGATCAAGACTGATCTTCAGATTCTTCTTCCAAGGTAATGTCTGCTGTGTTTTGAGACGTCAAGAAGGACTCCCAGGTAGCAAGGCACTTCAAAATAAAATGAAACAAAAAATTAACTTGAAGTTTTGGAATTCTATAAACAATCCTCAAGTTGCTTCTCCTCATAAATTAGGCAATAAAGTAAAATTTTATGATGTATAAATTTCTCAAATGACAGCAAACATTTTACGTGAAAAACCTCAGCACTGACAAAGGTTATCAAAGATGTACAGGACAATTTCCAACATCTGTTGGAAATGTAATCAACAAGAAGGGTCATTTTATCATATGTGGTGGACATGTAAAATTGCAAAGAAATTTTGGACTCAAATACCAGCTTTGATGCAGAGAATACTACAGATACAGGTTCCATTTAAACCAGAACTATTCCTGTTGGGGATAATGGACTTTCAAATTGGAAAGCATCTTATCAGAATTACTCAATATATGATTACCGCAGCAAGACTTTTGTATGCACAATTTTGGAAAACCCAGACATTACCAACAATACAAGAACGGTTGCTAAAACTGATGGGAATGGCAGAAAATGATAAACTGACTTGTTTATTAAAAGAAAAATCAAACAATTATTACCTTAAGGAATGGAAACCATTGATGGACTATTTGCAAAATGCAGGCGGGACGAAGCTTACATGGGGATTTGAAGATTAGATTATAAATGTAATGGGATATGTTTTGACAAAGACTTAATTCCTACTAAATGCATTAAAAACTAGCACCTATGACATTCTTATTATTCTTAAGACCAGAGATAGATTGGAAGCTATCTATTTTTCATGTCTTTTTTCCTTTACTTTATCTCACGTTTTCTTTTTCTTATAATTTGTATTTTTCATTTTCTTTTTCTATTTCTAACTTTTAACCTTGTAATTTTAAAACTTCAATAAAATATTATAAAAAAAAACACACCTCAGCACTGTCTTCTATAGAATTTGGGATGCTTCATTTCCTTGTAATGCTCTATTTTCCTGTAAATTCCATCCCATTTTTGTGTAAAGCAAAATGAAAGTCATCTGCACTGATTTCTGTGAACCTTGCTCCACTTCATCCTCCCAGTGTTCTAATCTTCTTGCCAATTCCCTCCTTTTTCTGATTAAAGCCCAAGAGCCACATTTACATTTTCCCATACCAGATAATAAAGGGAAGGGCTCTGCATTTCTAAAAATTGTTTTTCCTTCAAGGACTGAGATACATGGGATTACTTTGGAGTAACCCAGAATGGATATCTCATTTCTAGAGCTCCAGATCCCACCCTCAAATGAACAGAATGGGCTCCGCACACCCGTTATCATACTAAGGTACTGCTGTTATACTCTAAAGAGTAATTAATCTGCACAAATAAGGTAGTAAACTACTCTAGATTAACTAACAAGATTTTGCACGTATACTATGATTATTGCTTTAATTTGGCTCTATTTCATCTAGTTGTAAAAACAGACCACTGAACTGGGAAGTTCTAAGATAGCCACAACTCTGCTGAGGGCTGTGATGGTCTCCTGTAGAGCAAGTCAAGAGAACACGTTATTGCTCTCAGCAAAACTACTGTGAGCCAAGGGAATGTTTGATTGCTCTCAGCTCAGAGATCTAATATTTACTATGCTGGCAAAGAAATTACTTCACATTCTTAAATACTTCATGATCCTCACTAATGTTCCATATAGGATTAAGGCATAATTATCATAGTTGCTAATGTATTGTACACACAGCTGTCTGCAATACCAAAATGTTTTCCAGGCTTAACCTCCCATTGCTGAAACTGATGCCATCATTCCTCATATTGTAAGTTGCAGTAATACTTCAATGCAATGTGCAGTTCCAGGCAAGCTCCTGCCATTTCATTCTTGTGTAGTTATCTTCTCCTGGTGACCCATAAGAGTTTTATGAGCAATTAGATGGCAAATTACATATCTAACTCCCACATACGTAAATTAAGTACTGTATCCTTGGATCATGTTATTCTCTCCAGTTAGTTTGCATTAATGGTCCTTTCTCAGGATCAGCTCCCTTTTTTCATACTAAGGGACTAGAAAAGAAAGAATTTCAGAGCAGCGCAAGTGCATGCCCCAGAAGGAATGACAGTTCTACAGCTGATGTTCTCCAGAAGAAAAGCATGGAGCCCAAGGCGCAGAGACCTACCTTTATGTTCATGTGGCTAATTATGTATCTTGTCAATTGGAGCAGAGCACTGATCTCCAACAAAAATAAGCTGCAGAAGTATCTGAATTCCTGAACACATAGTTGGTTACATAAATGTTGTGCTTGTTGGTTACATAAAAGGTTGTGCTATACTGGAAACTTCCGGGAAGAAATGGTGAATTGTGGTGAACTATGATGACTGTGGTAGAATGAAGAGCCAGTGAGTAGACCAGCTCTTTGTAATCCCTCTCTGGACATGGAGAGGACTTGAGATTGCCCACAAGTGCAACATACAGTTGCTCCTCGCAAGGTGACCACAAGATAGCGGTCTCTGGTGGGTTTAATGCTCTGGGAGATGAGGGAATAGCCATCTTGCTCAAACCATGGTTGGCGCCTTTAAGGACACTGGGTTCACATACTTCCTTTTCTAATTACTTCTGGAAATTGCTTGTTAACTGCTTTTCAGCTATTAGGAATCTTTGGAATGGCAAGTTTTACAGCACCAGGTAAGTTTCTTTCAATCCTTAGTGAAATAAGTTTTAAATAGAAGTTTAAGGACTTAATTTTTTTTTCTTTTTGAATAAACAGCAAAAGGCTGATTAGAACTTTAATTTCAGAAAGTTACAAATGGACTAAGGGTCCAGATGGATTTGAAATAAGATTTTGGAATTAATTATAAGAATCCTTCCCACTGGAAACTGCTTTTATTTTGAATTATCTTTAAAAAAAAACATGATAGGATGAGACTTTGAAGGTTAGACACTAGAGGGAATCAGAAGAAACTAAAGGTTATAATTAAAGGAGAAGAACACTTAAATTTGTCTTACTAATACAGACCAAAGCAAAATATTTTAACACTGGACATAAGTACTGAAGGACATTTTTGAACAATGGACCCAAAAGTTAATTTTAAGGGTGTCTGCCTCTATAGATAGACTGTGTTTAAAAGATATTATGAAAGAGGAACAAGTTTTATCTGACAAGTTTGAGACTGATCTGAAAGTGGATTTAAAAATGACAGGCTACAAGAATGATATGGAAAAAGATGCTACACTGGACATACAAAAGAAACCAGCTGATGTCTTAATAATTATAAGGTATATACAAATAACAAACCAAGAGAGTGACCTGAATAATATTCCTACATTGGATTTACAAAAGAGGTTTGTTAAAGCTTTGAAAAATTCTGTGAGAAGGGACAAAGACAAAATGAAAAGAAATCAAGTTCTAGGACATTATTTGAAGGGACTAAGGATCAAGATTGTTAAAACTAAAAAGAAGGAATATAAAGTTGGTTTCTTTGATCAAGGCTAAAATAGATATGTTGTTAACTGTTAATGGAGTTTTGCTGATCAGGACTGAAATGACGAGGCTTTATTTTATTTATTTATTTGTTTATTTGATTTGTCCCTGCCCATCTCCCCCACAATGGGGGACTCTGGGCGGCTTACAGTCACTAAAATCACAATACATAATTAAATTATAAAAAGTTTAAAAATTATAAAAGTTATAAAAACTAGAAATTTCCAAGACTAGAATAGAAATAAAAAGCTAAAAACTCCAAGAGGCCAATAGGCCCCCACCAGGTCGCTAAGGGGCCAGCCAACCCCATTTCTGATATCCTCCCTCCCCGCCCCAGGCCAGATGGCAGAGCCAGGCCTTTAAGGATTTGTTTATAGGTAAGAGATGGGATATAGAAAGAAGAGCTCATTTGTTGTATTTGTTGTAAGAAGGTGATAAGTTAATAAAATCGTTTATACTTGTTGATGAAGGAGGAAGTCATTTCTTTATATATTTCTTTTCTTTTTCTTTACTATTTTTGTTTCTTTTCTATTTTTGTCTATTTTTTCTTTTCTGCACTATTTTTTCTTTTTATTCTTTTTTTTAGTTTGTATCAGTTTTCTATTTTTGTAATTTTTTCTTTTTATTCTTTTTTTTTAGCTTGTATCAGTTTTTTATTTTTGTAATTTTTAATAAAATTAGTATAAAAAAAGGGAAGGTTGTGCTGTTTTGCCTCCAAGCTGAGCTGCTTGCTTGCTTTTGACTTTGAACCTTTCCTCCCATTTTGTCAGTGTTAAATGAATTACTAAAGCTATTGTTCTAACTAATGCTACTTCATATTTAGCTCATCTCTACATGGTTCTCATTCTTACATGCTACTCTGAATTACAGTTAGTCCTTGGTTAATGACCATTTGTTCAGTGACTGTTTAAAGTAATGATGACACTCAACGAGGAGACTTATGGCCAGTCCTTGAAGTTGTGGCTGTCACAGAATCCCCATGGTCACATGATTGTGATTTGGGTGCTTGGCAACCAACTCACAATTACGACAGCCACAGCATCCCATGGGTCCCGTGATTGCCGTTTGCGACCTTCACTGTTGGCTTCCGACAAAGTCAATGTTAATGGATGTCGTGTCTAACGACTGTGCAGAATTTGCCTAAGAATGGCAACTGGGACTGCCAGAACTGCTGTTGTGAGTCAGTGCAATCACGTGACATCGTGCTTTACGACCACATTGCTTAGCGACAGAGTTCCTGGCCCAATTACAGTCATTAATAAAGGACTACCTGTACTGAAACTGCTCCATATGTTCCCTGAAGTTTCAGTGTTCACCACTGTATCCGGATGACCATCAAGGACATGCTGAGACCAAAACTGGCTGATCAGCTTGCAATGGCAATTTATATTTTTGAAGGTGGGGATTAATAGTTCAACAGCAGAGCATACACTATTTGCGTGCAAAAGGTCATTGGAAGAATCCCTGTCAGCAACACACAAGGTGAGGAAAAACTCTTTGAAACTCCAAAGAGTCATCTCAAGTCATAACTGAAGTAGAAAGACCAATGGTTTTGCTTGGTGCTATACACCTTCCTATGCCCCAGTGAAAGCAGGTGAGAAACACAGATATTGCATGCACTTGTATACAAAGGATGAAGTTCAAGACAATTTTTTCCCCTACATTTTGAATGTCAGAGTATTATTTTAGAAGTTGTAATAATATCTAAAATTAACTTTCATTCAAAGTCTAAAGTGTCAGGCTAGAGCAACCAAGAGAGCAGATGAAAAAACATGCCACTGGAGAGGATAGAAAGGGGCACACATGAATAACTTTTCTACTGTGCTCAGCTGGAAGAGATGTAAGTGTGGAATATGCACAGGAGGAAATGCAATTCTATTTCCCTTATAGTTTATCTTACTCTAACATGGAATTCTTCATATCTAATGTATCCTTAACACCTGGCAAAATGGTAATGAAATTTTTAAAGGAAGGTGACCTATACACCTGCTCTAATTCTGAATTCCTCATATTTCTAATGCTGGGCCGTAAACCAGTGTTGCTACTGTTACTACTGTTACTACTACAAACAACAGCTGTATCAGATATTTGAGTCATGTACTTTGGGGGCAATACAATAGCCTTGTTTTGCCTGTATAATTTACTGGACATCACCATTTATTAAAACGATTTATTACTCTGGATTTCACTCAGTTTAGCCATGTCAAAACCAATGGATTTTTGAGCTTATGCACTTTTTTTTTTTTTTTTTTTGCAAAAATGCTATTATTTTTATTCACTTCTGGTATCTCTCAGCTCCAAGGTACACTTAGATTATGTGTGTCACACTTTTCCATGAACACAAAGCACTATGATTTTGTACTTGGAAAAATCTTAAGATTTTTCTTACACTGGGTACCCACTGCTTTGGGGTTTCTGTATGAAATAAGATGGCACAAAGCCCTGTCTGCCTAAAGGAAATATCCTATGATGCAATATTCTTTCTGCCTATTGATCTGAACAGATGTTGTACTTAGGAAGTTGGGTACAAATCCCTGTTCAGCCAGGAAGATTTTAAGGAAGGGATAGGTAAGCTTTATCTGGGTGAACAGCAGATTACAAACATATTTACCGGACACACTGGTGGCCTTATTAATTTTATTTAAGCCATAAAATTTTAAGAGAGTTCCAAGCTGCTTTTCAAAAGAGAAAAGGATGTCAAGGTTGTGCTATAAATATAATAAAACTTCAACATAAATATTTAAACTGATAAAACAGGAAAGGCAGTATGAGAGATTCCTGGCCAGAGATTCCATCATAAATTTTGAAAATGCTGACGTACAACTTAAAAACAAGAACAGCAGCAGAAACATTAATTTCTTATCTTAATTTAAAAATACAGGCTCCTGTTTTTTAAAGGCTTCTGTTCCTATATAAAGCACAGACAAGGAACTAATTTTATTTCTTGGGAAAGTGAATATGGGGCCGCTACTGAAAGGCTGCTTTCTCTCAGGTTCATTGCTCTAACTACTTTCATTCTCAGATATCTGATTATAACTTCTTCAATTAATCATGTTTCTTGGCCAGGGTCCAATGGGCGTAGCTGATCCCTTAAAGGGTCAGGGCGCTATACAACCAGACTTTATACTATTCTAGTAATAATAATAAATCAACATACAACATCTTTATAAGCAGAACTAGAATTTACAAGCAATTGAAAGTGCTTGGGCAGAAAACTGGTTTTGCTCATGCCCAAAGACTACAGCATACAGTTCAGGCCACCTTTTTTAGCAATGGCATTTGATGCAATTGATGAGAAAACCTTCTACTTGTAGTTACATTGATTCGGGTACAGCAAGCATCAGCATTGCTTGCACGCCCTAAGACACATGATCTAGGCCAGGGGTTCCCAAACTACAGCCCGCGGGCTGCATATGGCCCGCCAGGGTCATTTATCTGGCCCGCCCACCTGATTGGCTGCTGCTGCTGTCTGTCGGGGCTGTGTCGGGAGCTGCAGGCGATGCACGAGGAGGGAGATTGCAGAGCCAGACTATTCTACATTACAGGTATACCGGGTCGTCTTGCAGCTCTCCTCCTCTCCTCACACTCTGCGGGAGGGATCCTCTGTGCAGGGTGATCAGTGTGTCATTCTCCAAGCTGCTTGTCTCATTCTTTCTCCCAATTGCCCTCCCCGTTCTTGCAATCCTTCAGAAACCATCTGGTCTTCCCCAGGTCTCATGAGTACAGGCGCCCTATTTGGAGAATGGCAGGAGCCCCGTTCTCATGGTGCTTTGGGTTTGCATTTTATGTTCCTTCCTGTTTTACCCACACAATGGATTTCATTGGGAATGTCATTAAAATGTTCCCAATAACCTGCTGCCATGACTAGTTTTTAGTCAACAGAAGGCACTATCAGTGCTTGAAACTGGAAAATTCCAGTTTTACAGGGACAGTCCTGATTTTGGGGAAGGTATCCTCGAACTAATGGGAGAGCTCAAGGTAGAGCAAGCAGAACAGTATGGGAACAAGTAGCCAAAGAAATGATGTCTTTCCATTACTCCTCAAGTCTCAGGGTACCTTATATTAGAAGGGAACATGGGAATGAAGCTATTCCATTATGCATTTTACTGGCTGCTTGATTAGTACTAGTCTGCAGAAATCCAGAATAAGAAGCAAAGTTAGTGTTTCCTGTATCTCTTTGTTGACAACTAATGGATTTGTGCAGATCAGGTCTGATAGCCTTATGATGGAGAGAGTGGTCAATTGATTGTTAGTCATTTATTAAATTAATTTGGCCTGGAAATAATTTTTCACAGAGTGTAAAAGCACAACAGGGAACAGGAATGTTTGGAACTGCTTAAAGTTGCTTCATTCCAGAGAAGCTCTTCTAAACATCTTTGTGTCCTTTTTTTTCTGGTAATTTTTGCCTGAGACTTTGGAGAAATTGACTTGTAGATTAATTTGTATACATGTATGCATTTTTTAATATTCGTATATCCAAGTTTTTATTTTTGGAAATCAGGTCAGCCTACTTCTTTGCAAATTATCAGGACTGCAGAAAGCATTGTACTCAGTTTCTGTTTCACTTTCTCTTCTCTTCTGTTCCTTGCATTTATATCCAAACTCCTCTTCCTTGCCCAGACCTGTTCCATCATCTCAAATTCTTTGTACAGGTAGTCATTGCTTAACAACCATTCATTAGTTATGCTCAGTCCCCAAAGTTACAGCTGTTGCAGCACCCCTGCAGTCACATGATCAAAATTTGGGCACTTGGCAACCGTCCACACTTACACCACAGGGGCACTTCAAGTCATACTTCCTCATACTCCGCGGGAGGGATCCTCTGTGCAGGGTGATTGGGGGGGGGGGTCCAGGGTGCCCTATTACTTTCTCCATTTGGGCTGTGCAGTTGCCCGTCAAGTAGGAGAATGGCCACTGGCAATGACCAATAATGCGGGGGGCAGGGGGCGGGGGGGATGGGATGGGGGGAGGATAACATTTAGTGACACTGACCAGCAATGCAGGGTGGGGTTTATGTTGGTTAAAATTGTTCTTTATTTTAATTATTGTATTTTTTTTCCTGTTTTTTTTTTTTGTACTACAAATAAAACATGTGCAGTGTGCATAAGAATTAATTCATGTTTTTTTCAAACTATTATTGTGAACCGCCCAGAGTCACCCGCTGGGGGAGATGGGTGGCATACAAGTTTAATAATAAATAAACAAACAAGTTTAATGATAGATAGATAGATAGATAGATAGATAGATAGATAGATAGATAGATAGTCCGGCCCCCCAATATTCTGAGGGACTGTGAACTGGCCCCCCGTTTAAAAAGTTTGAGGACCCCTGATCTAGGCTGATCATCTCCCTTCTTCACTACGTCTTCTGGGACGTTGCTTCTAAGGAGTTGGGGCTAATCTCAGATGTGACTCCAGGAGTTACGATAGATTTAATAAACTGGCTAAAGTTGGATGTTCTGTCTTCTGGCAATAGTGACACAAAGCACCATTGGATGTCCTTCATATAAATCCCCCTGCTCACCTGCTGCTGTGCAACCCCCATGCTGGGACACCTTCTCATTCAGTGACATTATCTTCCAATGAAATGACATGCATACACACCCAGAGAGAGATTTTTAAGACTTATTGATTTCACGTAGCCTTAAACTGCCTTTTGCTTTCTCTGGAAGAACAGCCCTCCAAGCATGATAATATGATTACTAATGAAGCTATCCACTAAAACAATGAATTAAACATAGATATGGAATACCTCAGAAAACAGCATAAAACCCTCATCTGTTCTTTTCACAGATATGTGTTACAAACTCAATTTGTATCAGCTGCCCCGTTTTAGGAACAGTATACTCTTTTGATTGTCAGGCAGCTGTATTTGTATATCCATTTTTTTTTTCATTCAGAATTCCCACCATTGCCTTCTTTTCATTTTGTTTTGGACAGAGATACTTGGTACAGTATGTCTGAGGGATGGTTCACAATGCCAACACAGCATTTTATTTGACACTGTATGAATTCTCAATACTTGGCAGTTGAATTCATGACAGCACTACAGTAATGCAAGATCTTGGACACAGAAAATTAATATATGACAGCTCATTCACTCACACTGATGACTACATCACACACCCATCTTGCTTACCTGCCCTTTTCAGTATGCTAGAGGATCAAAGTTATTTCTATGGCCGTGTTCACACAACACACTAAAACATGGTTATTTTAATCACAGCTTAAGGAATGAATCCTATTTTCTGGATCTGCACAACACATGAAATTGCACATTAGCTAGAGGAGGTATAAAATAGGGGCGCGAAAAGTATATCTCATGGGTTGCTCCTTAGTTCTGCATCCCTGTTCCAGAACTTGAAGCTGCAATCTATATCCTATAACCAGAAGATAAGACACTCACTTCTGAAAAAGGAGATGCAATTCCCATTGGAACATCACTCACTGGAGTATCAGCAAAGATCAGCAAGTATTTTTTGGGATGATAGGCACATGCTATGGATGGCCTGCAAAATAGCTGCAGGTTATGGAGGCTTGCCCATTCACAAAATGGCTGCCACAGGAACACTGATGTTATTACAGAACTTCAGTTTTTCAGAAAGCAACCTCTTCTGTACAATGAACCCTACTATCTCTATTTATCTTTGCCTTTTTTCCAGGGTAAGCCTATTTCCATACAGAGCACTGGGCTGAAGCCCCACCTGTTTTTTTTAAAATAAGACTTATGGGGCTCACTTAAGAGCCAAGGTCTTTTTTGGAAATAAAAATTGTGCTTGAAACCAGGACTTTACTTCCTTTTACTTTTTAATATATATAAAAGATCAGATGGGGCAAGAAGCCTGGCAGATGCCAAGGAAGAGGGGTCCATCTGGTTCTACATTGAGGATTCCAGAACTTGACTGTACTGGTACTATTATTGCTCACCAACCAGCTGCAGGTCCAAATCCATGTACTGTAGAATGTGAGAGCCTATTTTGAGAATATGATGGTCACATGATAGATATATGCTACATCCATAATTATAAACACCAATTGCTGGAGAACATCAGTAGGAAGGGATTATCACCCAGGCAGCTAGCTGACTAAATGGTCTGTTGAACTGGATAGTCCTTTGATCTGATCCAGCACAGCTCTTCCTATATTCTTATGATAATAAAATATTTTATATATGATTTAATTAAAAATCAATGTTTCATACAGAATGTAAAGGACTTGGAAAGCCCTTTTCCCGGCTAATGCATAGCATAGCAGATCAATGCTAAATCTTGTCTCGAGCCATGTACCCCAGCGTAATCCACAGGGGTTGAGATTTCAGACCAGTCTTTCCCTGCTCTTGCTACCTGAAGTCCCTGAACTGGAGATAAAAACACTTTACAGATATAAAACTTGTACTCTACAAACTGAATTATGCCTCCTCTGATACTTCAAGTACTAATTCTTGTCAGACTAAATGACTCTGAAATGAGGTCTATATGCATACACCACAATAAAATAAATCAGCAAAGACCAAAAACATGTTCACTGTTTTATTTATAACGGCATTCTTGTTTGTCCTGAATTTGCTGGTTGCTGCCTGATGGGCTAAACAAGCATTGCTTACTATGCAGGTTACCATACTATGTACCAGTCATTCAAGTTGGTGCAGCAAAGTTGACAGGTTGCAAATGTAGCTTCGAGGAATTATTAGGGCTGTGCAACACTTCAGATTCAAGACAAAAATGCTTTGGAGAATCTGGGGATGCAAACACAGCATCTGTTTGCAAAACACAAAGCAGCTGTGTGTTTTCCCAGGTCTGTGTGGTAACTGCTGATGCATTTGGTTATAGTCCTCTTAGTTACAGGTACAATTTCATTTTATGTGTGCTAGTAATGCCTATAAACTTATTTGCAAGCCTCTTCTTATGAGGTGTTTTCAGGCTGAATTTCTAATCAGGCTCTGAGCAACAGACCCCTATCATTTGACTGTTTTTCAGACTAGTTATGTACTTAAATGAGTCTTCCTCCAACATAGAATGAAACAGAACAGGAAATCTATTTCAGTCGAAATCAAGATTTAATCCTACTTAAAGAAGACACCCCGGAATTTCCTACTGATTGCAGTGGGTCTGTTTTAACTAACTCCAGATTTCACCCCAAATATCTCAAAATACCCCCTCACCCTCATTTGCAGACTATATAGATGTACTTAAATGTAACAGATTGGCAGTACAATCTATTATACTCAAAAATAATTTTGTTATATTCAATAGGATTATTCTCAGTTTACAAAAGATTGCACTCTAAGATATGCGATCAAATCTGTGATCCTATGTAGATTTCTTTGGGATTTGAATAAATCTTTTCAAATGGGGCAGAGTGGGTACTTCCTGGTCCCATCAATTAAGCAATGTCATCTTGTAGGACCAAGGAGCATGCCTTTTCTGTTGCAGCACCTGCCCTCTGGAATGGTATCTCTGTCCTGCCCCTTCCCCAGATCCAGATGGCTCCCAGCCTGATGATGTTCAGGAAGCTATTAAAGACCAGGCTATTCTCCCAGGCTCTGGGGAAAAGGGAAGGTTGAGCTGCACGTTTTTTTTTTAAAATTATATAGTGTTTGGAGGCTATTCATGATTTCTTTTTGTATTTTTTAATTTTTTTTTTTTGCTTTTTTAATTGTAAGCCATCAAGAGTTGTTGGGAGTCAGATGGCCTATAAATTGTATAAATAATGGTTTATGGTTATACTATACTGTACTGTTATTTATTTTGTGATATATGTTTATAGAAGCTTAACACATCTACACTGCTTAGATTTGTTTGACTGAAGTGACATACAAGTATTTGAAAGAAAATAAATAAATGTTTTGCCATACATTTTAATGGGATGAAGGTAGCACTGTTTTACTAAGTCAGTTTAGGGAAATTTTAGGCCAGAGTCAAAACAACTTTTGGCATTCATTTCCATTAGTGTCGGACAGAAAGAAACCTTTGCAATGTACAAAGCTGCCAACAACATGAGGAACCACAGCTCATTTTAAAGCCTTCTCTTCAATGGAGGTCAAGTCATAGGTAGATACTGAGTGACAGAATTAAACGGGTATAAAGAGGATAAAGCCAGTTCTTAAATAGGGAATTCACAAGCAAAAGTACCTAAAAAAGAATTTTATAGGTGATGGTCCTCATTTAATGACCACTCATTCAGCGACCATTCAAACTTATGGGGTGCTGAACAAGTGGTAGTTATGACCGGTCCTCATATTTACATTGGTTACAGCATCCCCATGGCTGTGTCATTGCCATTTGTGACCTTCTTTGCCAATTTCCTACAAGCAATGTCAATGGGGAAGCTGGCAGGAGGTCGCAAATGGCAACCACATGAGGTCCTCGCCTAACAACTTGCAGTGATTCACTTAATGATGGAAATCAGAAGTGCTCAAATTTCCATCACTAAATGGTGCAGTCACATGACATTATGCTTTATGACCTCATTGCTTAGTAATGAAAATTCCGGTCCCAATTACCGTTAACTGAGGACTACCTGTATTTCAACTCAGCTTTAATAAACAAGAACTGACATTTTAACAATACTCATATTGCTATATAAGGAGCTTGCAATATTTTTTAGGCACCGTGGATTCCATTATGATACCAGAAGAATAAGAAACAGGAGTCTATTTGTACTTCCAGTGTAGTGATCAGATGTATGGTTGCCATGAATCCATTAGGTTTCTGAACTGAACAGGAACTAAGCGGTTGCAATGTTGAAAATTGATTGCTTATTCTTGAGTGGCTACATTAGTGTATGCATGTTAGAGGTGGGCTAGGGTTATTTACAACATTATTGTAGCATTATTTAACAGGAGGATGGCCTAACATTTTAGGAAAGTTACTACAACAGTGCTGGGAGATACTTAAATGGTTATGCTTAGTTTTATAAACATTTACTTTTCTCTTGCAAAGAAATAAAACCCAACTCTATCCATGAACAGTTTTTAGAGCACAACATTTGTATGGTTACCTTTGGGGCATATCTCTAATATACAGTTCAGAAGACACACAAGGGTAGAAAGAGACTGAGGAAATATCAAGGAATAGCAAAACTTCTGATGTGAGTAATGCTTTGATTTTAATCTATAAGAGCAGATTTTCAATGCTTATGCATTTCTCAGTATAATTTAACACTCTTGATTATCAAGAACTCTGCCTTTTCATTGACATTCTTGTGAAAAGATATGTATATTCAGCATGTGTCAGATGATAACTTTTACATGCGAGGAAATTCTACAAGGTATGGGAACAATATTCTTTAACGAGAAACAAATCCATGAGATATATTCTGCCTACTATAATACACAATTAGGTGCTTTTGCAATAGGAAAGATTGTTCAGACACTGTATGGAGGGTTCATTTGTTCTAACAATTCAGCTGCACACCATACTTTAGGGGAAGGAATGGCAAATGGCATCTGGGCAACCCTGCTGAGTACAAATAGCACAGGACAGAGAACCTGCAGCATAATAAACACACGCCTGAACCAAGCTGGGTGTCAATAAATACTGCTAGAGGGTATAATTTGTTTAGTTTCATTTATAAAAAGAGTAGCTTATCCTGTTTAGCTTTAAGATTTCACACTGGATTAATAAATACTCTAATAGGTAAAATGCAGTTTAGTGGATTGGATCCATAATTAGGAGTATAATGAGATTTTACAGAAAATTACAGTCAATCGCTTAAGATAATCACTGTTAGAAATTGATTTATAATCCCTTCCTTCATTGTTTGTTATATTGGATATACTGGTACAGAATAACAAGCTGCTTCTGATTTCTGGCTGGTTTAATGGCTGTTTTTGCAGGAAAGTGCAAAGTGAGTATAAAGCAGCTGTGTGTCTCCACTGACATGTAGCTTGTTTCCAATAACCCAGATTGCTGGTTTATTACTCTGTGCAAGCATTACTTTAAAGAAAATCAAACTAGTGTACCCCTCATTTATATACCCTTGTTGACTTGAGCATCCTTAAAAACAGCTTATCATTCAGAAGTTTAGAAATGTTACTTTGTGAGGAGATTAAGCACCAGCAAAGCTTGATTAGCATGATGATGTAAGCGAAGGCAAGGCTGATGGCAACTCTACCTTGAATCTGCATACTACTTTCTAATTTCAGCCAGGCCGATTAAAATTTGTCTCTATTGATTCAAACTTGCCCCTCTGACTCATCATCTAAAGCTGTAGGTGATTAATCTGCTGATCAGATCTGGCAGTCCTTTCTTCCACAGCCCTAGAAAGCAAAGCTCTCCTACCACGAACCCCTGCAGCTTCCTTGAAGTAAGCAAAAAAATTAAATAAAAAAATAAAAAAGATGCTTTGTGCTTTTTAAATCAAGACTGCCCTCTGTTGATAGTGAACTTAGAAGCAATGTGTGTGTGTGTGTACAACTGACTATGGAGTGCATATAAGAAAACAAACAGCTCCACTTTTAAACACTTCTTTTGAGAAGCAAACTATATGGAGATGTCACACAATTGGATGCCATTTTTAAAAAGTGCGTTTTACCTGTTCATAATAGTGGAGATTATTTTCTGCCATATTGCTAAATGCTGATTTCATATCAAGATGCAAGCTTTGCCTCCATCTATCCCAGTCGGCTTGCAGAGCATTATTGGCACACTCTAATTTATCTTCAAGTTTTCCAATCTCTTCAGGCAACTAAACAAACAAACGAGACTAATGTAAGAAGTTTGGTGAAAATATCAACATTGGGAATGGAACATTAATAGCATCACAACAAGGATTTTGCTCTATTTCAAAAATGAAGTTGGGTCTCCTTTTCTCTAACCTATTTTCCTCTAGGAAACTATGGGGTTCCTTGGAAGTTTATCAATGATCTGTCACTAAGCAGATCAGTAATGCTTGACGAGATTTCCTGAGACTGCTTGCCTATTGCTGTTGACTACCTCCTATTGTTTGCAGCTGCAGCAGAGTGTTATTTCTCTTCTAGAGGCACTCTTAGTTCATAAAGGGCAACAGTGAGTCCCTGCAGAGTTTGTTTGTTTCCTGGCAGGGCTCCTTGCTTTAAGAGCAACATGACTGACAAAGATTGAGCAGGCTAGCTTTTCCCAGTATGAAGGTAGAAGCCTCCTTTAGAATCTCATACTTCCCAACTACTCTAATCTACCTGTACTTGTACAATGCAATTTATTGTTCAATTAGGTCCTTCAACTGCACTCCTCAAAGCTGTGAAGCATCTTTGAAGACCTGGCCTGGATGCTTTGAGGTCTGAAAGTGTCAGGGCATGGTTGGGGTTGGGGGAGTTCAAAGCAGTTGCATCACCAGGCCTTGGAGCACCTGTGGTTTCTTCCTGGCTTGGAGGAGTGGCTCCAGAGGACTGTTCCACTAAAACTATTTGTGCAGGTCTGGCAAATGAATGAAATTAATATAGTCTTCCTATTTAGCCTGACCATATTTGCCGCTCCTTATGATGTTTCCTTGTTGAATTTTAGATTACAGGGTCCTTGCAGGAAGGACATACCTGCTAATTCTCTAAAAGTGTCTTCTGCAAAGAATTTGTTGGTCACTCTTACATAATGCCAAATGAAGTTTCATCTGAAAAAACACAGAGTTCATTTATCCTGGCTTCCACCATGCATTATAGGGTAGTGTATTGCCTAAATTTTCTAAGGCAGAACTGAGTTTTGGAATCCACTATTCTTTTGTAAATATTTTTAGAATTTTATATATTTGTGCTTTTAAACCATTTAAATCATATAACTCCAAGCAGCATAGAGCAGTGTCTTTGAGACAATATCATTATAATCAAATGAATAAAACATCCTCATAAACTATGTCAATAAAACAAATTTATAATATCAGTTGAATATCTAATCCATCACTGCATTTCTCACTCAGCAACCCACTCACTCTACTATCCCAAATGCTCTCTGGAACAACCAGGTTTTCAGCAGTTTCCTAAATGTCAGGAATCATTTTGGAGTTTAGAAATCAGGAAAAAAAACCCTCTCTAACACCACTCTGCCAAGTGGCTCTGTGCAAGAAACTTAGGTATCAAGTTCAATCCCTATCATCTCCAAAGGGAGCTAAGACTCCTAGGTGAAATCATGAAGAGCTCCTACCAATCATGGGCTGGGTTTGCCTGACTTTGGCTTCCCATATTATATAAACCCGTTAAATCATAAACTGTGATTTACAGATCATACATACATATATACGTTTGTCATTATGATTAATGAACCATACATATTAACATATAAAAGAATATAAAAACAAATATACTGTACAATAATCAGGAATACATTGTTTGATGACATGTACTGACTGCTGCCACAGAAAATTTGGCCACAGTATTAGTGATGTAGAAAGTAGAAACTTATATACCAAAGATCTGTCTATCAGTGATAATACTTGAGCAGGTTTAAAAAAGAAGGTAAGGCAATAAAGACAAAAGACCCTAAAAGGGGTGGCTTGAGGCTGAAGCCGTATTATGAATTTTGATAATACAGCTTTTGTTTTTCTTCCATGACATCTCTAATCAGATCTATTCCCTTAGAAGTCACAGCTGAACTCTGTACATGGACAAATTTATGTCCAATTCAAAGACTATGCACTGCAGCCTCTTCTCACGTTTGTAGTTCTGTCTGTTTTGCACAAATGTTCTTCAAATAAAATTTGGGGTCATGTCATTCACTATCACCATAACTTCTAGATTTTGGTTTTCAGCGATGAATTCAACTGGACAATTGTGTGGAATTCATTAAGACCTACCAAAGAGCAGTCTAAGTAAGGGAAGGGGAAAGATGCAGGATGAAGGGATCAACAAAATAAGGTATATTCCCACCTCCACATCAGTTGTCTTATAGGATGCTGCAGGCTTCCCATATGCAATATGGAGAGAAGAATCATCATCTATGTAATAACAGTCAGAATAAGGATTGCCAACACGTATTCGGCAACATTTTTATAGCCAGGAATTCCTTCCTTCCTTCCTCTTGCATCTGCTGAGGGCCAGAGGGGTATGTAGCAATGACACAGTGATTTTTGTCCCAATTTATATATAGTTTGTATATGCATTTAGACTTTTTCTCTGAGAATTCAAGGGTGCTTATCTGAGAGCCTCTCCTCATTTTAGTCCCATAGCAACCACCCTGTGAAGTAGACTGAGGTGAGGAAAAGTGACTGGTAGAAATCACTCCCTGATACTGTGCTTAAGACTTGAATCTGGAACTTCTTGGTTCAGCTCTAACACCTTAATCACTTGCCATACAACAGGTGGATTAAGCTGGTGGGATATGCCCACTTTGGACACTGTCATAATTTGATGAATGCCACTGAATTTCAGCAATATGATCAGGGCTTGTGGGGGAGACTCCAGAGAGTGCTGCATGTGGCGTGCAAGATACAATTTGCCCATCCCTTGTTTTCTGAGGATGTCAGTTCCTCTGCAAACTATTTGTCCACAGATGTTTGACTGCAGATTGCTGTTTTGATACTGCTCATTTGTAAGAAATTTTGCAAATATTTTCAAAATTATTTGCTTCCCCATTGAAGTTACACTGATGTTCCCTGTATTCACCAGTGTTCCTTTTTAAACAACCATAACATGTACGTGGAAAACTCATGTTTTCGTTTTTGTCCAACACAGGTTGTTTCAATGACAGAGATGGGAAAGACTTATCAGTATACTTCCTTGCCCTCTGTACAGGAAAGGATGGGGTTGGGGATAGTGATGATGATAATTAATAGAAGAAAAATAAACAGGAAGGTACTATTCTATTTTCTACTCCTTCCAGTCATTTTGAGACTGGAATTCAGACATCAAAAGCCTGTAAGATTACACTTTCTTTTAAGTTTTGTATTTCAGTGTTTACTACAGTCCATTTTCAACTTGTAGATCTTGATCTTAGCAGTATAGGTAGTCCTCAACTTATGACCATTCATTCAGTGACTGTTCAAAGTTACAACAGTGCTGAAAAAATACACTTACAACTGGTCCCGAAGATACAGCCACTGCAGCACCCCTGTGGTCATATAATCAAAATTCAGGTGCTTGGCAGCCCGCCTGCACTTATAACTGCAGGGGCGCTTCAACTCCCCCCACCTGCCTACCTTTCCCCCCATCTCTGCCCTTTTGAGTACCCTGCATTCTGTCACATACCCCTGCTGCCAACAAAGAAAGATACAAAACACAAAAAAGGGTGCAGGGCTGGTGCAGAGATTTCGTATTTGGTGAATAAACTGTTTTCTTCTCTGCAATGCCAAACTTGAACATTTATTCGCTGGTCGCTCCCACATGGATAAACAAGCAGCAGGGTTGGGGAGAGCTCCTGCATGTCTCTCCTCAATTGGTTTGTGTTGAGCACCACTCTCCTTCTGACTGGTTGGAGTATTCCGCATGCCAACTAGGAAAAGCATGCAAGGGTTGAGCAGTGAAGTCTGGGAAAGGAAGGCGAGCCGCATGACAAAAGGGAGGGCTTGGCCAATCAGAAAAAGATCTTAAGACACTTAAGATTTTTAAGACATTAAAAGTTTAGTGGCTGTGCCCTCCCCTCCATCATGAGGCTCACCTTCCCATTGGCCAGGGTGGTTGTGGAGTGGGTAGCCTTATAAAAACGAAGGAATCCCTGGCGTGCTTGGCAGAAGCAGCACTAGCAGCCACAGAGGAAAGTGGGATGCAGGTGTAGGCTTTTAAGCCTTGATTGAGGTGGGAGCCTCCCCCCCCACCGCTGCCTTGGCTGGCCATGCTTGTGGCTCAGCGACACATCTGCCACCATCAGGATCCTGAAGGGAGTGCTGTGCCTCTCTATCTCACTGCCTCCTCCCTGGCCAGGCTTGGCAAGGTCCCTTCGGCAGACGAGGCTCCGCTGCCCTGCTGCACTCATCACGTGCATCCCAGGGCTGCATCCTCACCCTGTGCCTGTATCCTGGGCCACCAACAGGCGGAAGAAGATGGTGAAGGTCAGCTGTGGGCAGTGGCAGCTTGAGGGGGGACAGCAGGGGTATGTGTCAGAGTGCAGGGCACCCAAAAGGGCAAAGATGGAGGGAAGATAGGTGGGTGGGGGGAACTGAAGCCGAGGCGAGCACAGCAGGGCAGGAGAAGCATGAGGTCCCCCCTAATGATGGCACTGTCCTGGCCTAACAACTGCAACTGGGACTACTGGAACTGCTGTCGCTAAGCGGTGTGGTCACGTGATGTTTCGCCTAATGACTGCATCATTTAGCGATGGAAGTTCCAGTCCCAATTGTGGTCATAAGTCGAGGACTACTTGTAGTACAATTTAACTCCATGAATCCAAGTATGCTTAATTCTGGAATATATATTAAAAATCCATGTGTTTAGTCAGTTGATGAAAAAAGCTTTTCTTAATGAATAAAAGCATGTGCACAAGCACAAAATGGAGGCAATTTTTAAATTAATATAGTACTATTACTGAAGCTATTCGAGTTGTGCCATGTCACTAATATAAAAAGTATCTTTATGCATATAACAGTAGGAAATAGCTTTTTAATATAGCTTGTCATTCTTCCTACAATATCTCCTATAAGACATATTCATGTATGATTTGGCAATATTAATATTTGGAGCTATATTTAAGATATACTTTCTCTGACCCATAATATAATATAATTTTGGTGCTTTTGGGCTTTATTTGGAAAATTAGGGATTTTATTCAAAAATAAAGACTGCTAGAAGGCTTTAAAAATGGAATGCCTATGATCAGAATAAAATATAAAATGTGAAAGAATTCCCTGCATGTGGATGAGAGCTATGACTATATTGGATGATACCCATGTTTGCACGAACTCCAATTCCATACACATCCACTCAGATGTAAGCAATTAAACTGTAGCCTTTTTCTGTTTCGATATCCTGATTTTGCCATAAGATAAAATAAGTGATAAAGTGGTCTTTAGTGAGCTAGAGATCAATTGCTATCAGATTGCCAGGATAGGAATTAAACACCAAGTGGGTCCTCAATTTGGGGTTTGACAGATGCCAAATAGGATTTCAGACTATTCAGTAACATCTGGCCTTCTCCAACTTGTCAACTTTCAAATGAATTAGGATTATTCTTTCTAGAATTTTCTGCCAGCAGGGGACCTGGCTGATGCTATTCTCTTATCTCGAACAGTCTCAGCTTCATCAGCCTTACATGGCTCCCCTGGACTTCTGCTTTTATTATGTGGAATAAGCTGCATCTGATTCCTTCTTAAAACCACATGAGGCAGGAGGTGGAATTAAAGTTATAATCAACTGCAGATGAAGAAGGATAAGTGGAGTGAATGATTCATTTCTTGGCTGTAGTGACAAGGCTAGGACAGACAACATAAATACATAGTCAGCTGAATGGATACTAAATAATGTACATATTTCAGTTTTGTTGTGCCAATAACACCTGTATGTAAAGGAAATTTTTCTCATCAACTTGAACACAAGCCATTTGCCTTATGTGGAAGAAGGATAGGAGATCTGGGCAGAGGATGCTCCATGTACCTCCACTGAGGAGGCAAGATGGGGGTACAGAACTCCACTGAGCCCAAAGAATTCCCTACATGTGGATATGGGAGCTCTGACTATATTGGACGATACCCATAATGTTTGGCAATTCAAATGCTGAATCAGCGCTGTGGTATAATTTATATTCACAATGCTTTGCTATCACTTATTATAAGTGATACCAAGCCTTGAGAGTTATAATTTATACTCTGGTTCTAACAGAGTCAGTGCTTGGATTTCTTCCTCCCCAGGCACATGGCATATTGCAATGAAAATTAGCCAATGGTCTCCATTCCTTTGTGAAATGGGGGCAACTTCAGCCAAAAGAGAAGAGAAGGGAAGGGCATTTTAAATCTTGCTAATTTCTCCATGAAACCATCACAAGCAGAGGCTTTTACTGAGATGTTGCTAAAACATGTTTCTCATTGTCATTTTGGGCAGTGAGGGAAAGAACAGAAGAAATAACAGGGAAGGTAATTGGCAGGATAAAGATTAAGCATTCTGGTTCCCCATGTAAGCCATCTTGGTTCTGTAGGCTGCTTTACAAGCAAGAAGTGGTTATACTATAAATGGTTAGTGTGGGAGTATACTAAGTTCTGATTTGTTTTTCTTTATAGAATAAACAACAAAAGATGGGTTTGTCCAATGCATTAAGCCATAAAGCATTTCCCAACACATTAAACAAACATCAAACAAAACACATGACTTACTAAGCCATCATGTTGTTTGTTTGGTTTTGGCTTAATGTTTCAGGTGAATCCAGCCACTGAAGTTTGAAAAAAGTGATTTATGGTAGAGATTAGCAACTTTTCCAGGTGTCAATCTCCCTTGGATAGTCTTCCATAATAGTGGAGCACTAAAATGAAAAATTATCAAATCTTGCATCTTTTCAGAACTCTTATCTTGAAATGGCGGTGTTTTCATCTTAGCATCTTAGATTTCCAGTGCAAGTACCAAAAGTCCACAAGTAGTCACACAACATTCTGCCAAATGTTAATTGAACTTTTAACCAAGTATGCTTAATTTGGATGTCTTGGATGCTGTCTATGGAGTTTCTGGGTAATATAGTGCTTATGGATGTTGCACTGTAGATTTCTGATTTATGGCTCAGCGCAACACGTGAAACCAACCCATGCCATTTATTTAGCAAATTAAGGTTAAGCAAAGGTGGTATATGACCCTAATCAACCTTGTTTCAGTAGTGTTATCTCAGCCTAAACTACCTCTCGTTATTGTTACAGGGATACAATGATATAACTATTTATGCTGAAGTCTCTGAAGAAATAGTGAAATTAAAAGCATATAACTAGGCCTTGGTTACAGTTTGTCAGTTAGGAATGCCAGTTGTACTTAAGCATCTTTATGTCTGTAATTTCCAGACTGAGCAAAAAGCTCCTCTTAGATGACGACTGGTACTGAAGTAGCGCATTTATAACAAAGATGATTCTCTTTTTTTGTATCTGTTCTATATTA
This sequence comes from Liasis olivaceus, assembly GCA_030867105.1. Lineage (NCBI taxonomy): Eukaryota > Metazoa > Chordata > Lepidosauria > Squamata > Pythonidae > Liasis > Liasis olivaceus. Next base: position 121,785,209 of record CM061350.1, on the reverse strand, counting down.
ATCACCCAAATTGAGCTTACCAATTTTGGGGCATCAGTATCTGTTTTAAAATCACAAGTACATAATTATAATAATATATTGCTATATTTTTCTTTTAAGTTCATAGATGTCCTTCTCTGTGCCCCTCCTGTAACATCCTTCATAATGGAATGTTTATTGTTATGGCAATCTGTGCTGTTAGTGATTAGTTGTTACAGAGTTTATGCCTTGAGAGGTGGCAAGACTCAAAGACATAAGCTGACTTGCTTCTTTATCTCTTCCGGCTGTAAATGCACGTCCACTTGTTAGAATAACGTTGAAGGCCTTGGCTCAACTTGCATATCTACACTGCTTTGTTTCTTTTCCAGAAATGTCTCTGTAATGTTTTCATACCATGAGGGATGCCTATTTTGTGGTTTCACGATAACCTTTGTGGTTATCTTGCTTCCTTGTAAGTTGTAAAACTATTCTTTCTATATCTGGTAAACCAATTCTTTCTATATCTGGTAAAAACAAGAAAAAAGCACATACAGAAAAAGAAATTCCTGCTGATTACTTTCTTTTTCTGTACCTGCTTTTTTCTTGTTTTTACTACTGTTAATATTGTATGATGCCCAGCGTTTTATGGAGTTGGGCAGCTTTCTAAAAGAATTAAACAAACAATTAAATGAATATTCTGCTAGTGTGTGTGCATGCTCAAACTGTTTTCAATCAACTTCCTGAATAAGATTTATGTGACCTTGTGTCTCTTGCTTTTGGCACTTCTATATGCAAGTGACTCACTATAACCTGCCAGCTTTGGACCAATCAAACCATCATTTGGATCCTTTCCATTTGTTGGTGAGTTATTTTTGCCACAACAGATATATGCTCTGTCCAGAATCTAGAAGCTCCATTGAGTCTTCAAGACCAATAACCTTTCCTAGATCCGTCCTCTAGGAATTTATCCAATCTTCTTTTCAAGTCAAGAAAGCTAGTGGCTATCACCATATCTTAGGGTAAAGAATTCTACAGTTTAATTTGCTGTGTGAAAAAATTATTTATTTAATTTATTTATTTGACTTGTCCCTGCCCATCTCCCCACAACGGGGGACTCTGGGCAGCTTACAACAACTAACATTGAAAATACATAATTAAAATTATAAAAAGTTTAAAAGTTATAAAAGTGCTTCCTTTTGTCTGTTCTGAAACTCCTTCCAATCAACTTCACTGGATGACCTCTGGTCCTAGTGTCCTGAGAGGGAACAAAACTCTTCCTGTCCACTTAATATCTCTCAGCCATGTTGCCCTTTTTCTAAGTAAAAGAAATGCTAAATTTGCCATAGAGGTGTTCAAGCCTCCCTGATCATTCTGGTTGCCATCTTCTCCATTTTTTCCAGCTCTATTCTACCCTCTTTCAAAGGTGGCGATCAGATGTGAACATACTATAGATTTCCCTAAAGACAATCCAATATTGGCTGTTTTATTTTCAATCTCTTTTCTAATGGTTATCATCATTTAGAAACACAAATTTGGAGTCAAAAATAGTGGTCTCAATAAATTCTCATACCTACAAGCCAGCATGTCAGGACAGCAGTGTCTGCAGGACTGGGGGCAAAACAGGTTAAATCGAATTCAGCAATATAATGATGCCCCCAACCCTTTTCTTTTCATGCACTGCAATGTCAGTTGCATGCCCCAAAGGGCTGTAAAACTTGTAGCATGATGCTGTTTTTGTCATTTTGATGGCAGCAGCCATTTCTAGGTGCCATGTGATGGGGCTAAGCCAACCCTATCCTATAACTGCATGTTTTATCAGCACAAAGAATGTTGTAAGCAGAGGAATATTTAACAGATGGTCTTCAATCTTTCTTCAGACGCAATCCAGAGTGTGGGCTGAGGACTCTGCCAACTGCTTTTTCAGTACACGTACATTACTCAACCCTACATTCTGTCTCTATACAGCTTTTTGTAGTTATAGGGCAACGTTCAAGGCTGACTTTCTTCATGTACCTACAAATCTGTCAAAAGGATAGCAGTCTCAAGTGGCTTATAAAGATCACGATGGAATACATGGGGGAAAGCAACGATCATGACCTGTGATATAATCTAGATTTGAATTATAGCAAGAAAATTTTGTCATCATACTTTTCAAGTAATTGCTTGCACACTTACCAGGCCATTTTCAGCTTTTTTATTATATACAGCATCAGCTTTGGAATCCAGCTCTGCTTGGATATGGTCTCTTCTTTTCAAAACACCCTGAAATATGAAATAGCAGAAATAAATGTATCAGAAATTCTGCACAAGTAAGTAATTCTGAAAACTAACTTGTGTTTGAGTCAAAATTGGGGAGAAAGACATTTTTTTCCACACATCTCTGATGTGTAACACTAAGATTCTGGGTTACCCTGGATGTCATTTTCTGTCTGTTTGACAGGAGAAACTAAAAGCTATCTTGTTGCATTGGTACAAGTGGGTGCGTAAAAGAGAAATAAAGAGCTGTGCTTCTTTTACTTCTCAAGAAAAAATGACATTTATTAAATGAGTGCTACTGCCTGCACCCCACTATGAGAATCTACAGCTGAATGCAGGTCTTGCAGCTGTCAGCAGAATAGAATGGAAAAGAAATGAAATTGAGATGCTGTGTTAATGGAAGGATGAGCAACCCCCTGCCTGCACCAAATGCAGCCTAATTGTGTGGCTGAGGAAGGATTTAAGGGTCTAACAAATGCAATAACATCCTCTAATTTCTCACCTCACCTTCCCTGCAATTAATCAGACAAGCTGGTACAAGACATTGCTCCCATCAAATTGAAATTCTAACGGGCCACACAGATGTTACTTTGGGCCTTGTTCAACTCATCCTGAGATGGTTTTTACTGAGTCTACCTAAGATAGCTCTTTTGGTAAAGTCCTGGTGAAAGTACTGACATTCTGCTGTTCCCCATGGTTTGCCCAACTGTCCTCCATCCTGTAGTAATACAGAAGCTATACAGATTATGATCCTAAATCAACCTTGTAATTTGCTGACTACCCTTATCATCCCAGTAGGCTTCTACAGTCTTTCATTACAAGAACTATGTGGATGAAGGGGTTTTATTGTGTTATCTAAATGTCAACTGAAATGTCTCCCAAACATGGCAACATCCATTTGCTGCTCTCTGAAGGAGACTTCACAAGCATTTCACATGGCAGCGCTGGAGTAAAATCTTGACAAGTAATGTGGTGCTTAACTCTGAGTCATTCAGTCACAGACCAAAGATTCTTCCGCCAATTTGGAACAGCTTGCCCTTAAAGCTAGCATCCCCAAATATAAGTAAGAGTAATCTTAAGCCATATTTGGTGGAGGTAAAATAAATGAAAACTGAGCTAAGGTATGTCAATATGCACATGTCAGATCAAGCAGGGCAATGGTAATCCCTCTGACAGTATATACTGAAAAAACATTTCAAGTGCATCATAGACGGCCTGATTATTTGAGGGACCACCTATCTCCAATAGTTGCTGCCTGCCCTGTAAGATCAGGCTAAGTAGGTGTACTCCAGATCTTTCAATTGAACAGTATCATCTACTGGAAAGTAGCAACTTTGCTTATTCTGTCCTGTTGCCTGCCCTATGGAAGAACATCCCATCCAAGACCCATATGGCTCCTAGCCTGCTGATGTTCAGAAAGTTGCTGAAAACCTGCCTATTCTCCCAGGCCTTGGGGCAAGATGGGTGCTGAGCCATTGTAGACTATTTTTTATCTGTTATGGATTCTTTTCTTCCGAATGTCTATGACTTATTTCTCATGAAACTGAGGAACTATGAAAAACTGCATTCTTGTAGAAACACATACAAAAGTAGGTTTATAATATAGTTTGAAACTGTAAATGTCTACAGATATTCTGTGAGTTAAAAAGTACCTCACTTCAAATGGAATTTCTCCTTTCCAAACATAGTTACTAAGTGATCCCATGCAGCAGGGAGTTCAAGTATGAAGACTTATATACTCTTGAAACCTACAATATTCTATTGTCAAAGCAACCGTTGATACTCACCAAGTCCTCCCCAAACTAACTAGCTTTCATAATCATGGTCCTTTGTTGCCTTCTTGCTATTTTCTCCCTAGGGACCAGCAGTTCATGTATAGTTAAGAGAAGAAAGAGGTGCATTTTGCAGGAAAAAAAAATACTATATAATCCTCTCCTACAGTGCTGCACTATTAACATTGACTAAGAAAATGCATTGGCAACATTCGTGAGAACATCCACTGCAGCAATGACATCAGAGGAAACTGAGCTGCTTAAGAGCTTCCAACCCATCTTACCATCAATACTTCATTGTAAAGCAAATATTCATGTATAACAGGGAAGAAGCTTTCAGACAGTGCTGCCATCCATTTCTCAGTAGCCTTGCAACACTGGTCAATGCAAGTAGCCATTCCTTTTAATGTATCTCCCAGATCTTCTTCCGAGGCAGCCCACAGAGTGTGAATTGGACCAAATTCCTTCAGTTCATAAAAATAGTCTTGGAAAAAGGAGAGAAAAAAAATGGTATTCAGGACTTCATAATCAATCTCTCAAGTGACTATTATAGACAGGTCAAGAGCTTTAAATAGAAACTCTTTCTAAAGAATACTCTAATTTGAAATTCTGGCATACCATCCAGAGTTCAACATTAGGTGTTGCTATCAGGTGCAGGTAGTCCCCAGTTAACGGCTGCCATTTAGCAACTGCTTCAAGTTACAATGGTGCTGAAAAAGTAACTTTAGAACCAGTCCTTGAACTTGACTGTTGCAATGTTCCTTGACTGTTGCAATGTTCCCATGGTCACATGATCATGATTCAGGCGCTTCACAACTGGCACACATTTACAACTGTCTCAGCATCCTGTGGTCATAAGATCGCCATTTGAGAGCTTCACAGCCAGCTTTCAACAAGCAAAGTTAATAGTGAAGCTGGCAGTAAAATTGCAAGTTATGGTCATGTGATGTCTCACTTAATGACCATGGATGATTTGCTTAATGACTGGTTTCACTTAACAACCACATTGCTTAGCAACAGAGTTGCCAGTCCTGTTTGTGGTCATTAAGTGAGGACTACCTATTATTAAGAAATTTGGGACCAGGTTTACGAGACATCAATTTGCAAAAGATTTCCATTTAATGATATTTAAACATATGGATGCAAATTTAACCCAGCTTTAAATTAAAAAGAACTTTTGCTTTTGCATTCAAAATGTACTCTGAGCTATGGAATGCTAATAGCCCAGTATGTGGATTGGATCCAACATTTTAATCCATGTAAGAATTACTAAAATACTGCACCTGAACCACTTTGAAAATCTGAAACACAATATATAAATACTAAAAATTATTTCTATGAAGCTATATTATGTGTATGCACCCAGAATATTTAACATCATTCATACATCTAGAATAAAAGCTTGCTCACAAACAATGTATGCACTCATAAATGTGTTAATTTGTCTTTAAGATCCTGCAGAACTCCTGGATCGGTTTTAATTTCATATTGGCTTCCATAGCAACCTCCTGGCACTATTTTCCCTCCCTTTTCCCAGGATTGACAAGACTGATTGCCAAGGCCTATGCTGTGGGCGTGCCTCTGTGCACACAGATTTTCCACAGCTTGGAATTCAGAAAACAACCTTTTTGTTTTCAAAACCGTTGGCACTATTGCTCTGAGCCTGTGTAAAATGCTTTTCTTCTGAGGGGGAAAAAAACCATGTATGGTCTTAACAATACAGTATTCCTGAGCCATGTGTTCATTTTCTAACAAAAAGCTTTTTTTAAAAAAAGAACACAGTGTCTCTGACCATGGACAAAGTGCAAGGCCACCTCTGAAAAAACATCTTCCACATTGCTGCTAATGTTTTCCTTCCTAAACTTTATTTAATTTATTTATTCTTTAGATGTATATCCTGGCTTTTACTCATGAGCTGAAGGCAGTGTTTATAATTACTACATGCATGTGGATGTTAGTACAAGGCAACAGCTCTCTTCTTGGCAATTAAGGACAGAAAATACTATCCATTTGGCATCAGTAGAAACTTTTTTTTTCTAAGCTTAATTAACATGTGAGGAGTTGGGCTGATATTTAGGGGATCTCAGTGTTAGGGGAATAGAAAGTTAACCGTCTTCTGCTTCATTTCTGTGCCTGAAAATTCACCCGCTCCCCCATATACTCACATACACACACATACAACATTTTCTTTAGAAAACTGCTTTTTACTGGCACCAGTCTAAACGTTTAAACCCTAAACCTATAATCTAAAGTGCAATGTGGTAGGTGGGTGGATTTTCTGGGAGCTATAGCACATGGGGAAAGAAAAGTTAATTTTTCTTTCCCAACCTGCAATCTCCTTAAACGTTTTCCTTTTAGAGACAAAATATCAGTGGATTCTAACATTCAGCAGCTTGGGAAACAGGTTGGAAACCAAGGCCAAGTTGATCCATGCGGTCGCCCATGTGGTCTTTCTGGAACCATCAGCACATGTGCCTCATTCTTAATTGCTCTCTCCACAGGAGCTGACAATCTCCTTTTCTTTCTTTTTAAAGCTCTGAGTGATTGGCCAAGTAGCAGGGCAAATGGGCATGAGCTGAATTGGTGTGAGAGATGCATCTGTCAGGGCCAGCAAATAGCTGTGATGATGGTAAATGGCACCTTTGGTGGCTGGGTGGATATTGTCTGAAGATGGCACCAACCAGTTTTCTCCCATCTCAGTACAGCATTCTTATTCAGACAGTTCCTTTCAAAGAAGGGAAAAAAATGGCTGATCCTAACTCAGTGTTTCTGAACCTTGGCAACTTTAAGATGTGTGGACTTCAACTCCCAGAATTCCCAATCAGCATTGCTGGCTGGGGAATTCTGGGAGTTGAAGCCCACACATCTTAAAGTTGCCAAGGTTCAGAAACACTGTCCTAACTCTTATCCTTACATACAAGTCAGAACTTACAGGACCAGCTGCTAACTTCTTCCAGTTTTAAGATGTCAGTGTCAGGCTGTTAAAACCAATGGTTCTGCTGGAATTATTTCACAGAGAAAAAGGATTCCCTGTGATTTTCCATTTGTGAGGTGCAAACTAGCCCAATACAGAAAAAAAAGCTGTATGGCTGTAACTTGCCTTGCTGTGAAGCTCTAAAATTCAGCAGGGAAAAAGTACTGAGCTGACAAGGAAGTACTCTCGATCTACCCCAGAGCTGGTTTTGGCAATTTTTCTCCCACTAACCTTTTTTTTCTTTGTAAACTCGGTGAGAGATTTTGTCCAACAGATTGATTTTCTGGTTAAATATGTCCACATAGTCATTCATTTCTGTAAATACTTCTGGGCGGTTTTTCACAGCGCTGCCTCGAATTGATGAAGCCACTGCCTTGACTGTTTGCCCCATTCTGCTAAGTAAGCCAGGGCCCTGCTTCCTATGAGATGAAAGTTCCTAAAAATTAAAGGAGGAAATCCAATTTCAACAAGGATAAACAGATCTTATACAATGGCTCTTATTGTACAATCTATTTAATGTAGTGGAAGCCCGCACCCACAGCAGAACCCCTAGAACAATCTCAAATAATATGGAGACCAAATGTGCTTCATTCGGTCACTAAAATAAGAACAGTTGCTACCTGAATCCCTCTGAAGATTTCTTTGGATGCCATATTTCATCAATAATCCTAAATTAAATCATGATTCTATTTTAGATTAGGTGAACAGCAGTTAAACAGATGAAAATCACTATAATATCACAATATTCACTGAATCTGTTTTCCCTGCAAAATATTAACTATAGTTTGTCCGTGTCCTAACATCTGTCTGTAGCAATACCTGAAGCTACACTGAAAGGTGACTGCATGAAGGAAGCTCATCATTATAATGAGACAACCTGATTTCGCGTTATATGCAGACACAGCTAATATTTTCCATCTTGATTGTACAAAGCTTCTGGCCGCCCTGCTGCTAGAGTCTCTCTGCTAGGCCAGGAGGCATAAAGACAGCAATAAGGTAGTTCTCTTTGCTAGGCAAAAGGAGGGAGGGAGGGAGGGAAGGAAAAAAGAAAGGATTCTGCCAGTCAAGGAGAAAGAAAAGAAAGGAAAGTGAATGAGAAGAGGAAAATCAAAGGAAATATCTTTGCTCAGAAAGAAGAGGAGAGAAAAACAGGATTTGGGCATCTCTTAGTGGGATGGGTTTCTTAGATTATATCATCCTAAATATGATCTTGGAAAAAATATTATATAGCAACTCAGTAATAAAATCAAATATTGGTGTTTTGGTTGATAAAAAATACTGCTGGCTAAGTAGCAAGAGTGAAACAGCTCTGTTTTCAATTATCTAATTTATGTATGTTTAATGGCTTCATTTTCTTCATTTTTGACTCATTGGAGACTTTTGTATCAATGTATAAAAGGTTTCAAGTGTTGTGTCTTTAGACTAATGAATTCATTTGCATGAAGTATGTGTCAATTAGAATGGTCTAAGGCCAAAAGGGTCTTAACCCAGTTTGATACCTATTTTGCTCAGACATGGCAAATCCTATTGTATTGGAACTATAACATCTGAAGATTTCATTACCCAGGCTTGTGCAGTAAGAAAAATTTTGAAGTCCTCATTAAAAGTTAAAGTAGGATGATCAGCAATCCGGTTTAAAAACTTATGCAGAGCTTTCCTTCTTGTTTCAATGAATTCGTCATTAAATCGTTCCACAACTCCTTTCATTATGAATTTTTCAGGCAATGGCTAAATAAAGAAATAAGTGGAAGGATAAAACTAATTAAGGTGCATATATACCTAAACCAGCAACTCTAAAAATACAATTTCTATGCAGACTATGCCTTAAAATGGAATGACTCACAACTCTTTATCAGCACAAAAGTAACAGAGAAGGTGGGCAGAGAGAAATCTTTGTTAAAATACCAGCATTTTCATTTTAGCAACTTTGTCTGATTTGGGGGCAAGATTCAAAAAATGATTTGAATAAAGTGACAAGACTCCATTCAGTTTACAAAAGGTGGCTTGTTTCATCAACATCTGTGCAACAGGGAAACAGCACAGAAACTCCAGTTGTCTGGCAGACTTCCATTGCCAACTTTACTGCTTTATCTCTTCTCTGGAGCCCAGCTTTCTAAATAAGTAAGATAAAAAGTCTTACAGGAATAATAAGTGTTGGATGTGCTTCTTCAAGTCTTCCTTTCAACCAAAGAAAGTCCTGATAGCGTCTTCTAACTTCATATTCACTGGAGTCAAATTCACCACGAGTTGTCTGAAAAGAAAACCATAAAGTAAAACAAAACAAAACAAATGGGAAACTTCTGTTATATATATATGGCAGCAATAATGTTATATGACTAGGGAAGGAACTGAACAAATTAAATCAAATATAATATTAAGAATTCACAATGGGTGGGATTGTTCCTTCTTCATTCAGGTCTTGTCTGTAGACCAGTTCTAGCTCTCTGAAACCATCTGCTTCCTTTCATTGAATCTTAGCGATCTAAAAACTGCCAGCGCATCTTTCTTACTACCTTTAGTAGGACCTTCCAAACTATAACTCAGGTACTATATAACTGCAACTCACCACTCTGGGCATCAATTGGGCCATTTAACCATTCAACCATGTTCCAGAATATTACAGAATATTTCAGCATAAAAAGTTTGTGGAAGTCTGCTCACAATCTGGCACTCTCCATACATCTTGTACTACAACCCCCATCAGCCTCTGCCAGTGCAGCCTTGGATGGGGGTAACAAGATTTGTAGACCAAACACATCTGGAGGGAACCACCTGAAGAAGGCTGCTCTAAAACCTACTAAGCTTTCCAACACCTTTAGAAGAAATGGCAGAGAACCTGAAATGGCACAAAACCTGATGGCATCTCTCTTGCTAGCAAGAGAACAAGCCCTAGAAGATACAGTAAGGCTCACTTTCAAAAAGAAATCTCGTGTCTATTAATGGGAAATAAGGAGTGCATGTAAATTGGGGATGGGGACTGGGTGCGGATAGCAGCTAATAGCGAACAAGCCTCAGCAGCTATTGCCACCACAACTTGTTCCTGTGACATATGGAGAATGTGGCATGGTACAAGATGCTATATCTCAAAAACTGGAACTAGTAATATAAAGGAGAACCTTGTCAAAATACAATGCATGTATTGGCTGTCCCAGAACAGGAAAGTGAGAAAGAAAATTTGATGAGCACCCCATGAAAATATCTCCAAAATGCATAACCACAAATTGGGGATAAATATAGAGCTGGAATGTAAAGACTATATGTATATGAACAATGTAGAATATATGTACAGTACCAAACATATAGCAAAGAGCTTCTCTACACTCCAGTAAAACAAAGCTTCCTATTTCAGTATCTGTAACTTTGACTTAAATTGATTCATAAATGCCTACCTATATACCAATCGCACTATTCCCTTTTGGGATAAGCAATCATGTGCAAAGTGCCAAGAAGGAGTAAGAAACAATAAGCCAAAGAAATTTAGCCATGAGGGGAAAAAAAGGGAATAAAGTTAAATCTAATTTACATCAGCATCATCCATGATACATCTCCGTATCTTTCTATTGTTGGAAACTGTCACTATAATCACTACGTTCATATACTGAATCAGCCACTGACTTTTGTTCTTTAAACTTCTCACCACTCCCTTTTCCAGTATCTTATAAAATCTATCTAATCATAAAACCTTCCAGGCCTTTTCCTTTCTCTCTACCCACTCACTCTTCTGTTATGTACTTGTTTTGCAATTCAGTCCTCTTTCATTTTCTCTATATGATCAAAGTGTACTTCTCTGGTACTGGTTACTCACTTTGGTATCAAATCCACATTCATTCAGCAACTCTTTATTCTTGGACCTTTCTTTCTTGCTTGACCACAAACACTTCTTAAGTACACTGTTCCCACTGCATTCAGCTTAGTTTACTGTGACTTCTGATATACCAATCTTACTTCCATAAAACAAAATGTGCAGAAACAGCTCTTATAACCATTTTTCAACTTTCAACAAACACTCCTACCTTAGAACAGGCTATATACTACGCACTACCTTTCTATCATCATTGATATATTTTAAAGCTTCATCACCCATTTCCCCATTTTTGAAAACATCTTACCAAGTTACACAAATTAATCTTAGTTGCTCTAGTTTTTTGAAATCCATGCATAATTTGCCATCATTCACTCAATTTTCCCTGTCAAACCTAACACCTTTGGACTTTGATACATTAATTTTCAGAACCATACTTCTCATGGCATCACATAATCTATCTCGCATTCAGGATCTCAATCAATGTGGCATCTGCTGTATATAAAAGCACATGCACATTCACATCCCCAACCAACATACCTGTAAGATCAGACCTCTAAGATTTCTTATATATTTAGCCATAAATACATTAAACAATCAAGGAGATATCCCACATCATTGCCTTACTTCCTGCTCAATGTTCAATTGTTTCATAAGATTTCATTTATGTTTTACTTCCATCATATATTATCAATCATCTGTCTGTTTATCTATCTATCTGTCACATTTGTAGGTCACCCACTCAGCATATCTCAGAATAGTGTACAAATTAAAAACATAACAGATCAGTATATTAATCAAAACCATAAAAAAGAAAAGAAAAGAAGGTCAAACAGAAGACAACAGACACTATAATAGCAAAACCATCCTACCATGGGCCCAACACCTGAGGAAAGAGTCAGTTTTTTAAGGCTTGCATAAAAGAGAGTAGTGTTGGGACTAAATTTCTGGAAGGATGCTGTTCCAGAGGGCAGGTACCGCAACAGAGTCGCATGATATACCTCCTGAGTCCTATAAGATGACACTGATATACCACTCTTGTAATCAGCAACCAACCTTCAGCTCCAGATTAGCACAAAACATTCCATAATTCAAGCCAATTCTCTTTATCTATAAATCAACAAATGTGCAATAAACTTGCTTTCTCATATTCAAACATTTCTCAGTGATCTGCTGAATATCAAAACATATAACAGTGGTACCTCGGTTCACGAATGCCTCTGTTCACAAACAATTCGGTTCACGAACAGCTCCGGTCGCAAAATTTTGCCTCCATACGCGAACGCCGGATCGGGTTATGAACAGGATCCATGGCCATTTTCCCTCCCGTGACACGTGGTTGCGGCTTCCTGAAGGGAGGGGGACTCTCCCTCCAAGCAGTAACCGCCTCCCCACCCGCCTTCCTGTCCTCCACGCCAGAAGTCGCATCGAGCAAGGTTAGCTTTCTCTCTCTTTGTACTGTACTTTGTGTCATATTTTTGCGGTTTTAAAAAAAAAAAAATATGGTTCAGAACGGATTAACCGTAATTACATTGAACCTTATAGGGAAATTTGATTCGGGACGCGATCAAAAATCAGTTGGCGACCAAATTCGTAGGGGTCAGAATGGATTAACCGTATTTACATTGAACTTTATGGGAAAATTTGATTTGGTTCACGACCAATTCGGTTCGCGACCAGAGTCGCGGAACGAATTAAGTTCGTGAACCGAGGTACCACTGTACTCTGTAATTCCCTGCCTAGCATAAAGCCACATTGCACTTCCAAAATTTTGCTCACAGTCATCTCTTGTACCCTTTCAATCAAAACTCTGTCAAACATGTTCCCAGGCATACTTAACATACCAATCTTGCTATAATTTTTGGATTCACTTGTGGTACCTTTCATTTAAGAGAAATGTGATGTATGTATGTATGTATGTATAAATAAATACCATAATGACATTCTTCCAAATGTCAGGCGTAAATACAGTTCTCAAATACATTTTAACCAAGTCACACAGACACTCCATAAGCAAACCACATCCATATTTTAACATTTCTCCAGTTACACCATCTAGTCTTTCAGCCTTATCATTTTTCAACATTCTCATAGCACTTATGACTGCCTTTTCATCATTTTTTTTTTATTGTGCCATAATCTTTATAGCATTGCACACTAACATTCCCATATGAATCTCTAAAACACGCCTTCCAAGATTCGTTCAATTCAGGTTCATTCCAATCAGAGTGAATTCACCTCTACCAAAGCCAATTTTTGTTTCCATCATAATTGTTTTTCACCTATCATCCTGTAACACACTTCCTATTAACATAACTCCACACACTTCTATGGCGGGTAGTTACGGGTGGGAGCAACGCAACATTTATTGATGACGAGACTCTCACTGGGTCATTCAGGGAGAAGCTTTATTTGCGCAAAGGTTCAGTTTGGACTCGCAGGTCCCTGCAAAGAACTGAACCCCGAAAAGGAGTTCAGCAAGCCTTTTTATCATTACAAGAGCCGTTTCTCCCCAATCCCCCCCTCAGTGCCCTCCCCATGCCTTCCGTACTCCAAATTTGGTCAATTGCTGGTAGCTAAACCACAAGTCCTTGTCTTCACCGGTTGTACCTTGTTTTGGGTACATTTCGGCCTTGTTGTCTAGAGCATTGCTATCTGAGGAGGGAGGGAGATAAGAGCACTCAGCACCAGCAGAAAGGAAAGTTACAGAGAGTTACATTTAAAATGTAAAACTTCACAAAATACCAGTTTCATACAAAATATAGGATCTAACAAAAGACTTCTTCTCATATTTGCTTCCGAGACTTATCACTGCAAAGCCTCTAGCTAAAAAAAACACTTCCAGAGAAGAGGTTCACTACTTGGTTACTAGTGAGGACTACATAACCCAAAAATATAGGATAGGACTACATAACCCAAAAATATAGAAATGTAGTGTAAAATGTAGTGTAAAGATTAGAATGAAGTTACAAATAATTTTCCATTTGTATCCTGCCACCTCATTCCCCCCTTTGAAAGTCCTTTGGCTTTGCCGAAGGGCTTTCACTCATCAGAGTGGGCATGAGGTCATAATGCCACAGAGCCATTATTTGAGTTGTTGCTTCTCTTTTGGCTATGAAGGAGAGGGTACTTGTGATAGTGCGAATAAAAATAGGTAAAATGCAAGGAATAAGTACACAGCCAGCAGCAATTATTCCTATAAGCGCAACTATAGCTTGGAGACCTGGGAGTTTGGGAAACCAGGACCCAAAGAGATTTTTCATATTGAAACCCTCCCATGTCTGAACAGGGACATGGGCAACTTTGACCATCCGGTCAGTAATTTCCTGGATAACTTTACCACTGTCATCTATTTCAATGCAGCAGTTTGACAGATTGAATTTTCCACAGACACCACCTTCCTTAGCCAGGAGGTAATCGAGGGCCAAACGGTTTTGCATGATGTAAGTTCGGGACTTGGCACTCTCCTTGGCCAGGTGGGTCATGGCTAGGATAGTCTCATTAGTTATTATTTCGACTACAGCCTGCAGTCGGATAAGCCTGTTAAGAAGGTAAATGGGGGTGCGGTAACCATAGGTTCCATCCTCTGCCCAAGTAGCAGGGTCATAGTAATGGATAATTCGTTCAGGGGGCCATTCGGAATCCTTCCAATTACCTTTATGAACATCCCTGGTCCCTAAGGACCTTTTACTCCGAATGTTGCCTATTTCCTCATAGACGGGAACCCCCAAAACCTGCCTTTGACGGAGCGGCAAGAGAAAGAAACCTGGGCGAATAGCTCCGAGGACACAAGAACCAAACCAGTTAGGGGGCAGAACATTATAAGCAAAGCGGCCACAAATCCAGTACAAGCCATTTGGGGCTTTCCAAGGGGATGAGTCAGTGTCAGATTTTAAGAAGGACATAGAGGTCATCCCTTCCAGAGATTTAGGGGGCGCAGTGGTATTTTCCCCAGACCACCAGGTGCCTGAATTCCAAGTTCCCAGGCAACGAAGGGAACCAGCATTAAAGGTTCGATTAGAGGTCTGATTTCTTTCATAACAAACAGCGCCCACCAAATTAGTGGTAATGGCCCAAATTTCTTCTCCCACTGGCACAAAGGTGTAATTAGCCTCGTGGGCCGCCACGTGGGCGTAATTAACTTCTTGGGCTTCCCATGGCCATTGCTCACCCATACTGGTGCCACCACATACAAAACAATTTTTAACAGTTAATTCCTTAGCAATAGTTTCAGCCAGGGCAAGGAACATGTTAACCGCCCTGGGGGGCAACTGCATGTTCTGAAATGCCTGAAATTCCTGATAGTAGGAATGAAACAGGGAAAGTGTGGTGGGGTCCAAGGTTTGTTGAGTAACCTGAATTTTCAACTTGACAGAGGGATCATTCCCTGTTCCATGAATGCCCAGGCCATATTCATCATCCTTCCCTTTCCAAGCCTGGGCTTTTAGCCAATTTGTTGGGACTGGAAAGGTTAGGTTAATAGGATTGCATGAATGTTGAAAACATTTACCTTCCAGAGATGCATTAAGTTTAACCCTGGTAAGATACAACGTTTTGAGGCTATCGGAGTGTGGGATAGTATCAGGGTGAACAGTATAGCCTCGGGATTGAAAGTCCACACACTTCCAGTCGCCACAGAACGTGCCCTTCCCACAATCGCTATGGGGATTTGGAGACCTGGCACAAATATATTTCTCATTATGAGTGTAAGTTCGTCTCCATGCTAGAGAACCACATTCGCTGTTCCCTTCATCCATGGCCTCACATGCATCAAAAATAACTGTTTGGGCTACTTGCAAATTATAAAAATCGTGTGAAACCAAAACCTTGGACCCGGCCTGGATTTTAATATTATATCTGTGGGAGGGGGCTTTAGGATCATAGCACTTTGTCAGATCCCCATCCGCACAACGAGAGTATGTGGTCCCATTGTAAGTACAGGTCTGCTGTTCTTTCTTGGTGCAACTCAAATGACTGTGAAAAACCAGGGTTTTGGTCACCTTCCCCTCCGTTTTAGTCTGTTTGATACATGGGGTACAACCGAAATCGATTGGGGAGGAGCTGGATGCTGCGATGCTACGGCGAGGGCGGGCCGGGTTCCTGGTTTTGGTTAACTTACAGACTCCCGCCCACCCTGCCGGTAAAGCAGTCAAGGGCCTTTCCCCACTTGGGAAGAGGTCTCTCTCACCAGGAGGGGGCCTGCCACAGTTAATTCGGCCCCTCCTTTGGGGATAGAATGGGACGGCACAAATACTTTTGAAAAGGAGATCTCCTGCCTGCCTGCATAACCCTAGCTCTGGAGTGTGAAAGCTATTTTGACAGTGGGTTTGAATGAGCCGTCTGAAGTGATGAGGATTGAAGCAGGGATTCCAACAGTGATCTCTCACCCACTCTCTGGGGTCAGTCAGAGATATGATGGGTCCTTCACATGGGGGAGGTGTCCATGTGACTAGGACAGATTCTGGGGCAACCGTTAGTTTGCGCATGTTCCATTGCCCTGCACTTTCCAGGCAGATGGAAGGATGGGCAAAGGAAGAAGTGTCCTCCTTAACTAGCCCCTTTAGGGCTAGATTCAGGGAGAGGAGTGTAAGGAGGGGGTAGAGGGTACGGAGGTGGAGGATCTTTTTCTTTAGGGTACCCATAACAACGGGGCCAGAACCAAAACAATGCAAGCAAGAGAGCTATAAAAGCACACAAAACACACAATAACAGATACACATCTGAAATGTCCATTGGTACGTTGGCCCGTGCGTAGAGAGGCCGCTGCCCAGGAACGCCTCAGCAGGGGCTAATCCGAGACAGCAGTTCGGCGTAGTGTCAATCGAAGGGGCTGGTCAGGCGATGGGATGGCATGCCAATCTCGGTGTGCAGGCTTCAGTCTGGTCCAATGGATCCAGCTCTTACGACCTTTTACCTTCACTGCAAGGGGAGAAGACATGACAACAGTGCACGGCCCAGACCAACGTGGTTTTAAAGGTTCAGACTTCCACTTTTTAACCCAAACTAGATCGCCTGGCATGAAGGGGTGAACTTCCGTCTCCAGTGCTGGGAGTGATTGTTCTAACATGAAAGAGCGCAAGCCAATGACTGCCTGATTGAGAAGCTGCGCTTGGCGAACTAGTGCATGGTGGGTCGTGGGAGGGGTAGCAGTCAAGTTCAGCTCTCGACGAAGAATCTGTGGAGGCCTCCCAAATAACAACTCATAGGGGGAGAGGCCTGTCTCCTGCCTGGGAGTCATGCGTAGATTGAGAAGAACCAGGGGGAGAGCTTCAGGCCACTTGAGTTTGGTTTCAATGCAAGTCTTAGTTAAAAGATTCTTAAGGGTGCGGTTCAGTCGTTCCACTTTGCCCGCCGACTGGGGGTGGAAAGCACAATGAAACCGCCAATTAATCCCAAAGTGGTTAGATACTTCTTGACTGATTTTTCCCGTGAACTCTGGGCCGTTATCAGAAGAGATACGTGAGGGACAGCCAAACCACGGAATGATGTGTTTCATCAAAATTCGCGCCACTTCCTGGGCTGTTTTTGTAGCCGTAGGAAAGGCTTCAGGCCATCCAGTGTAAGTGTCTACAATGACTAGCAGGGCTCTGAATCTCCCCACACGGGGCATATCAGTAAAGTCTAGCATAAGGTAGTCCATTGGAATAGCAGCTCGAGGTTGATGCCCCGGGGACAAGCGGGGTCCCTGTCGAGGGTTCGAGCGGGCACACGTTTCACACTGACGGGACATCCTGGCAGCAAACTGATGGGCATGCTCCATGTAACATTCTTGGAGGATAAATGATGTGAGACTGGTTTTTCCTAAGTGAGAGCGGGCATGGAGCCTCTGGACAAAGGGCCATGCCAAACTCTGGGGAACATAGGGCCTCTGATCTGGAAGGATATACCAGCCGTTTTGTTTTAAGCATGCTAAGTCCTTTTCAGCACGGTCTTTCTCAACAGCAGTGTAATGGGGCTCCTCCTGAGGTTCACATCGCAGGATTTTACTGGGTTCTTGGAGAGCAACCCGTCGGGCCGTGCCGTCAGCCATCCGGTTGCCACGGGCAGTTTCTCCAGGCCCACGCTGGTGTCCTTTACAGTGGATCACTGCCACTGCCTGGGGCTCCTGCACTGCTGCTATCAGGTCTTCAATGAGCTCTCTGTGGCGAATGGGGCCACCGGACGCATCGGTGTACCCTCGCTCCTTGTAAATAGCTGCATGGACATGAAGGGTTAGGTAGGCATATTTGCTGTCAGTCCAGACATTAAGTCGACGGCCCACTCCCATGCGTAAAGCTTTTGTTAAGGCTATTAGTTCAGCGGCCTGAGCACTGGTTCCTACAGGCAAAGGAGCGGCAAAAATGACCTCATCGGTCGTGGTGACCGCGTAGCCGGCGTGGCGAACCCCATTTTGAACAAAACTCGAGCCATCGGTGTACCAGTTAAGATCTGCCTTAAGCAGGGGTTCACTTTTGAGATCAGGACGGCATGCAAAGCGAAAATCCAATGTTGTGACACAGTCATGGACAGGCGGGAGGTTTGGATCAGGGAGCAATGTTGCTGGGTTCAAATTATCACTGCGGGTCACTTGTAAGAGTGGGTTTTCTAGTAGCAAAGCCTGATATCGCTGTAAACGCTGGGTGGAGAGCCACTTATGTGCCTTTGTTTGTAGTATCTCCGTTACAGCGTGCGAGGATTTCACCATCACTGGGGCTGATAGAGTTAATTTGGTTGCCTCTAAGGCCAGCATAGCAGTTGCTGCTACCAACTTTAAGCAATGTGGCCAGCCCTTAGCCGGCCCATCAAGCTGTTTAGAGAGGTATGCTACTGGTCGGGGCCAGGAACCCACATCTTGAGTCAGGACTCCCACTGCACAGTTTTCACGGGCATCCACATATAGGGTGAAAGGTTTGTCTTGGTCTGGGAGGCCCAAAGCAGGTGCCTCCTGTAACAAAGTCTTTAATTTTTCAAAAGCCTGTTGTTGTTCAGGGCCCCAAATGAATGGTTCCCTATTCCCCCCTTTTGTTGCTTGATACAAAGGGGCTGAAATAGCAGAGAAATTTGGGATCCACAAGCGGCAGAAGCCAGCCATTCCTAGAAAAGTTCTCAGTTGTGGTCGGGTCTTGGGGACTGGGGTGCGGGCTATCAGATCTCGTCTTTCAGTTCCTAGCTGCCGCTGTCCATTAGAAATGACATAGCCCAAGTAGCGCACCTCAGTTTTGACTAACTGAGCCTTGGTACGGGAGGCTCGATAACCCTTGGCACAGAGCAGCTGCAAGAGCCGGTGAGTGTTTTCCCAACAATCCAGGGCATCTTTGCCAGTGACGAGAACATCGTCAACATACTGGAGGAGGACATCCTCAACACGTACAGGGTGGAACTCTTTCAGATCCTCACTCAGGGCTGTGCCGAACAAAGTTGGTGAGTTCTTGAACCCTTGTGGAAGTCGGGTCCAAGTGAACTGATGGCGCCGCCCAGCCTTTGGGTCTTCCCATTCAAAGGCAAACAGTGGCTGACTGTCTTTATGCAAAGGAATAGTAAAGAAGGCATCTTTGAGATCTATAACGCTGAAGTGGGTGGCCGTCTTGGGGATGCCACTCAACAAAGTGTATGGATTTGGTACTACTGGGTGCAATGTCTCTATGGCATCGTTCACCGGGCGCAGGTCTTGAACCGGCCGGTAGGACCCATCAGGCTTCTTGATGGGAAGTATTGCTGTGTTCCATGGGGAACTTACTGGGACCACAATTCCGGCATCTAAGAACTTCTCTAGCAGCTTTTGGATTGAACGCACCACTTCTGGAGGGTAGTGCCGTTGCTTCACCCGAACTGGGGTAGCAAAGGGCTTAGGCTTGACTATAATAGGGGCTTGGTGGGCGGCAAACCCAGGAGGGTTGTCCTCGGCCCACAGTCCGGGAACTTTGAATTGTCGCCAGTCATCGTTGGGAGGTTCTGTGGGTCTGGCAAGAAAAACACGCCATGCTTCCTGGGGTCTACTGCGGATTTCAACCTTGGTCCCTTCAGGCGTGAGGGAGATGGTAGCTCCCATCTTCATTAGGAGGTCTCTTCCCATGAGGGATACTGGGCATTGGGGCATGTATAGAAACTCATGCAGTTGGACCATTCCTCCTTTTAGGGCACATTCAAGGGGCTTGGTAAATGGAAGTTCAGTGCTCCTTCCTTGGATTCCCTGCACTATCATGGTTTCAGATCCAAGGGGTCCCATTTTCTGGTTCAGTACCGAGACACCGGCTCCTGTGTCTACCAGGAACGGGACGGTCGTCTCGCCCACCCTGAGGGTAACGATGGGTTCGGGGGGTGGGTCCCTGCAACCCGGTCCTCTTCATTGTTCCTGGCTCATGGCTACTCGGCTGCGTGGTGGCCGGGGTGCTGCACGGGGTCTTCTTTCAAAGTGCTTGAGTGGGTGTGGACACTCCCTCTTCCAATGTCCCTTTTCGCCACAATTGGCACATCCCCTTCCCTGGGGACACTCAGCCTTCCAGTGGTCTGGATTGCCACACTGAAAGCAAGCACCTTGCTTGGGATTACGAAGCCGCCCTGCCCCACGGGGATGAACCTGCAGAGCAGCTGCCAAGAGGTTCGCCTGACGGGACATATCTTCCTGTTTCTGCTTTTCTGCCAATTGGGGTCGGTTAACAAACACCCGCTTGGCTATCTCCACCAACTCCCCGATGTTTTTTTCCTAGGGCACCATCCAGACGCTGGAGTTTTAAGCGAATGTCTGGGGTGCTTTGTGAGATAAACTTCTCATTTAGCATCATCCTATGGTCTGCAGCACGCAGGTTAATGCTAGCATACTGTTCATACGCAGTCACTAGTCGGTCCAAGAATGCCTCTGGGCTTTCGTCGGGACCCTGGGTTATGGAGGCAGCTTTTGCAAAGTTGACAGGGGGCTTTCCTGCCACCCGCAAGGCTCTCATTATGAGGGTGCGGTAGTCATGGAGGTGTGTCTGTCCCTCCGGGTTGTTTGGATCCCACCCTGGGTTTTCATCTGCCTTTCTTCGCTGCCTCTGATCTCTCTGGTCGGGGGTATCCAGAGGGTACATTTCTTTTAATAGATTCTCTTTTGCGGACCTGACTTTTTCCCGATCCTCAGGAGTGAGGAGGGTATTCAGGAGCTGTTGGATATCTTCCCATGTAGGGAGGTGGGTATGCATAACAGTTTCGAGAAGGTCGCAAACCTCTCGTGGTTTCTCAGAGAAGGGGCCATAGTGTTGCCTCCAGTTTAATAAATCAGTTGTGGTGAAAGGAGTATACTGGAAGATAGAGGTGATGACTGACTGGCCTCCTTCCTCCCCGGCCTCCCTTGTCTGGACTGCACGCAAGGGTGCCATCAATGAGGGGGGATCATGGCTCCGAGTACGGGAAGCCACAGGGGGTTCTGGAGGGGGAGCCGAAGGTCCTCCTACTTCTTCCATGACCTCTTCCTCCTTCATCCTGGGCTGTCCTCGGGGGCCCTGATAGGGAGGGGGCATCTCATCTTCAATTGGACTGGAGTCCATCAAAATAGGGTAGAGTGGCTGTTGTTTATCCTTGGCTTTCAATTTCTCAAAGACTTCTTTTGCTGTGGGCTTTGGAACTGGTCCCACTCCGGCCAGGCAAACTTTAACTGGCCCAGCGCCGGCCTCACAGGCGCATTTAATCAACCATCCGGGGCGGGTCTTCACGGCCCATCGCCACTGGTCAATGTAGGGATACTGATCCCAATGGCCGTCTTGGCAGACTTTGTTGTATACTGCATTTACTATTAGCCAATCAAATGTCCCTTCTTCAGGCCAGTTGACTCCAAACGTTGGCCATTCTTGTTTACAGAAAATCTTCAGGGTACCCGGGTCGCACCTGGGATCCCCATAGTCGCCACTGAAGGCAGCTTTAAAGTTTTTCAGCATGCACGACAGAGGGGTAATTTTGCTTCCTGTGTTCCCCATGGTGTGGGTCTCCTAACGTGTACCTGATGTTAGACTTTGGCAAGGGGTTCTCCTGTCAGGCCTCGGTCCGGCTCAGGGAAACGGCGAGACAGTCCTCCCAGCACTCGCTGGCTCTTCCTTTTAAAGGACCTGTCCCCTCCTGCCTTGGTCTCCCAGCAAACGCTGGCTCTTCCTTTTAAAGACCAATCCCTGCTACGGAGCGTGCCAGATTTCCAATCCCTTACTCCTTTAGGAGAAGGGATGTTCCCAACCCACTTGCCTATACACTACAGCCGACCTACGGTGCCGGACACTCAACGGTCACCAATAGGAACTGCGACTGTTTAACCACCCACACAATCCTAGAAGGCACCCACTCTTGGGCCCTTCACCCCCAGGAGGATGCGCTTTTCCTCCTCTTCCGCCTCACCGGTTATGACGGGTATTCCCCACTGAGTATACTCGCCTGGTCTGGTCGCTAGTCGGCCCACTCACTCCTCTGTTCCGGCCGTCCACTCACTCCTCTGCTCGTCACCGTGAATGGGTCCTTGGATCCAGGGGAAGGCTCCCTGCTCTCCGCGGCGTCCGCTGGTCCCGAGGCACAGGAGTCAAGGGTCCTGCCAGCGCTGGTTGCGTCGAGCCGCCGGGCGTCGCTGAGTCTCAGGAGTTCCACTGGTCCTGCTCAAAGGGCCGGGAGAGTCCCATCTGGGTCGCCAGAAATGTTACGGGTGGGAGCAACGCAACATTTATTGATGACGAGACTCTCACTGGGTCATTCAGGGAGAAGCTTTATTTGCGCAAAGGTTCAGTTTGGACTCGCAGGTCCCTGCAAAGAACTGAACCCCGAAAAGGAGTTCAGCAAGCCTTTTTATCATTACAAGAGCCGTTTCTCCCCAATCCCCCCCTCAGTGCCCTCCCCATGCCTTCCGTACTCCAAATTTGGTCAATTGCTGGTAGCTAAACCACAAGTCCTTGTCTTCACCGGTTGTACCTTGTTTTGGGTACATTTCGGCCTTGTTGTCTAGAGCATTGCTATCTGAGGAGGGAGGGAGATAAGAGCACTCAGCACCAGCAGAAAGGAAAGTTACAGAGAGTTACATTTAAAATGTAAAACTTCACAAAATACCAGTTTCATACAAAATATAGGATCTAACAAAAGACTTCTTCTCATATTTGCTTCCGAGACTTATCACTGCAAAGCCTCTAGCTAAAAAAAACACTTCCAGAGAAGAGGTTCACTACTTGGTTACTAGTGAGGACTACATAACCCAAAAATATAGGATAGGACTACATAACCCAAAAATATAGAAATGTAGTGTAAAATGTAGTGTAAAGATTAGAATGAAGTTACAAATAATTTTCCATTTGTATCCTGCCACCTCACTTTCCAACTTACTTCTCTTCACTTAGTACCAAAAGCCTTCAATATCCTCTTTATGTTCATTCACTGTATAGCAAGATTAACCTATTTTCTAATGCTTTTTCATACAGGGCTCCCTGCAGTCATTCTGTTTTCATTCTAGTTTCTCAAATGTCTTTCTTCCACTGTTTCCCAAGATTATCTCTTGATACTACCAAATAATGATTTGTCCCATATTCAAAACCTCTCATTATTCTTGTATCCTTCACTAATACTCTCAAGCTTTCACCATTAACAATAAGATCAGTCACGTTTTTTCGTTCATTCCTTTTCAGGTGTACAAATGGATGTGCTTATGTTTAAATTATATCTGAAATTAACAGAACTTTTTCTAAGCAGGATCTCTTAATGGCCTAATCACCTTTTTCTGCATTCCCTCACCTTGTTCCCACTCATCTGTTCACATCACTTAACAGACTATTAGACTGCATTAATTCAGAATGTTGCATAACCTTTCCCAAATGATATTTTTGGTTCTTCCATTATCACCATTCATTGGTTTCACAATATGCAATATTGCCACTCGATGGATTCCTACTTTCATACATACCCATAACAACTTAGATGACACTAGTTCATACTTTTTGACATACATTTTAGCCCATTCATTCAATTAAATCTTCATGACTCTGCACATATTCATCAACTCCATTCCACAAGATTCAATCAGTTTCATTCAGATGTAGTAACTCCTTTTCCTTTCTCTTGGATTCACAAACATCTTCCTGTCTTTCTTTACTTTCATTCTCATGCTCTTTACCATTAACTCTTCTTACATTCCAAGTTATGAGAATGCTATGGTTGTCACTAAAATCACCACATTTTCACGTAACACTTTTTTAGGAAGATAGAGAAAGTGTAGGCTACATTACCAGCCATAATCACAACCATAGCCCATTTAGCATAACTTGTTAATTATAAGGATAGCACTTGTTAGTTTTGCACATTTTTGCCAGTAAGCCACACACACTTGATCTTAACTCAAAGACCAAAGGGTTGGGACTAAATTGCTCCAAAATGAAGGTCTCCTTTTCTCTAAGAGACCCTGAGAGTATAAATGGGAAATGGATGGTTTTCAAATTGAGCAGGTAAAGGTGTTCAAATATTTCCATAAATTACCTTCAAATTTAGATATTCTCTTATCTATTTTTTCATAAATACTTTCACATTTAGATATTTTCTTCCAGTCCTCTACTTCCTGGATGCATCAAGTCTGTGAGGTCACTGCAAATGCAATTATTAGAATTCCTAGATACAATACAAATGTTTAGATTCTTGCTGCAATCAATCGATTTAATGTAAAAGTTCTGAGTTTTTTGTTGTTTTGTGCTCTGACCTATAGCACTTTGAACCTATTCAGTCAACATTTATTAAAATTCTACTGTGAGTCCCTCACTCTATTCCAAATGCCCTCCTTTGGATAGAATTAGCAGCTATATAGCAGCTTGAATGAGAAACTTCCACCTAAAACATTGGCTAAGACAATCCTTTTGGGAAGAATCAAAGACTCAGCTGAATTTTGATGAAAAGTTTACACATGAGGAAACTCTTCAATTAAAAAATAGTTTTGTGTCATACTGATAATGAACAGGATTCTTCTCAGTAAACAAATTTCATCTCATGCCAAATATGCACTGAGGAATCTCAAATAATTTAATAAACATGATGATCCTCTCCTATTTCATCAATAAGGAGCCTTGGCTGATAATGGTAATGGAAAAAGTGGAATTCCCCTCAGTGAGATCCCTGTATTCTGACATTGTTTAAATTCTTCATCAAAGGGGATCTTAGAATTGTAATTCCAACATATCTCCAAAGAGATTCTGCTTTGGGTTTGTATTCCCTGACAGATCTTACAAATCCTGTGGGTATATATATATAAGTAAATAATAAAGTCCATTGATAAATAAACCCAATTGGGGAAAAATAATAAATATATCTAATACAAACAGAAACAAATGAGTTGTACTTACTATTTAGTTGTTTGCTTTCTTCTGATCTTTTTACAGCTGTTTCAAAGTCATGATTCATCAGGTGACTTTATAACCAATATAAACCAGGGTTCTTTTTTACTGAATTATTCAGCTATTTTTCAGTGTAAGTTTTAGAAAATGTTTCTATGGATATATCTCCTTATGCTCCGTCTTTGTACTTGTTCACAAATCGTGATTATAAATGCTTAGGACATTTTCTTTGGACTGCTTGTGCTTATCACTTTTTCCTTGCCTGCTCACCTGTGCCAGGGCACCCAGTTCACTCATGGCACATGGTTCATCCCCAATGGTCTCATCAGTTGTCTTGGACAATGAGGTCACCGGTCATTGCTAACATCTTGCATAGGACAGTAAAATACAGGCCAGCAGCCATAGCTAAAAAGATGGACATTTAAGCTTAGCATTGCTCAGGAAAATGGCTTAAGGAGCCACACCCCAGTTTCTGAAAAGCTAATTAAATTCCTGCCAAAGCATGTCTTCTTACTTTTATGCTAAAAAAACACAAAAAGCAAAGAGATTCACCTCTGAATATTGTCATCATACATGTTTGAAATCCAACTGTACCAAAAAAGGAGTTTGGGTGTATATATACAGCCCCCTCCTGGTCCTGTCATCTAGCAAGATCCAGGAAATGGGCCCTCTCTGTCATAGCACCTGCTCTAAAATAGCATCTTTCTGGGCATTTGCATGGCCCCCACATTACTGGCCTTTAAAAGAGCATTAAAAACATGGCTCTTATGCCAGCCCTTGGGTTATGGTGATTGGGGAAGTCAATCTTTCTATCAACATGGGGAGAAGATAGAGTCAGCTGTTAAGTAGTTGTACTGTAACTGAGTGACCTGGAAATTTGAAAAATAAATAAATATAGGAACTTCCTCTGTATAATTATAAACAGAGCCCTTATACTTCCTTGAGACCTAACAGCAGCATCTGCTGGCTGAACAATTTTTTTTTTTTTTTTGAAAAGGACTACATTTGCTGTCTCATCTGCAGTCAAGAATAATTTTAATGACAGGCAGTTTAGACCTAGCTTAACTAACTAACTAACTAACTAACCAACCAACCAACCAACCCCTTTTGAAATTTCACGCAGCTTCAGAAACAGTTTGCCACTACTGTCAGGGCATACAAGTCCAAAACAAAGTCTCTTTGGAGGTCTTTTGAAATTATAATTTTGAGAGCGGCAATCTCAAGGGCACCTGGTTTGAAAAGTCTGCACGATATCACTTTCTGGAACTAAATGTGATTGCCACAATTGCTTTATTTACTTTTTAAAACTTTCTGTCTTCTTCTGAACACTACTCTGCCAATTTGCATGTCCATCTATGTAAATGAAAGCCAGGCTCTTTCAGTTAGGCCATGGGATTGGATGATTTGTAATCCTATTTTTTAGTTCATTGGTATTTTATATTCATGGCTATGGGTTCCCCAAAGCAGTTAAACGTGATATTGTTATGACTGATTTTTCTTCATTTGTTTTTGTTCTAAAAATGCATTTAATATAGGATTATATATTGCCTAGTATTGCCATGGCAATTGAGACAGCTTATAAATTGATTGGTGGGTCAATTAACTAATTAAATCACGGCTTGCCCCTAATAAGATGGATAGGGTGTGAAAAGTTTAATAAGTGGCACTTTGCAGTAAGAAGAAACGAACCTTGGTGACAATTCTGTAGGTAACGAATGTCTCAATGGCAGTAATATAGCTTTCTGGCTCATCGACTGTTACGAAAAGATCCTTTCCTTCTGGTTCATCCTCAAATTTGTACTGATTTATCATCGAAGATGGAGATGTTGGCATCATAGGACTGAACGAGTTCACCTCCATGAGCGACGCATCCTGTGGATAAACAAGGCAATTGAAAAAGTAATCAGGGTTACCAAAAGATACCACCATAAAAGCTACATGTGACTGCTATAGTATATAATTGATTAATCACAGTTTGTAAGGCAAAATACATAAGGCTTGTATTTCATGCTCAATCTTTTTTTTTTAAATGACTCACAGAAGGCTAACAACTATTACAGAATGTCATGTTGCTTGTCCTGAAGATTGAGGAGATGATGATATATAAAATACCGAGTCAGTTCTGAAATTCTACCTTAAATAATAGATTTATTTTACTATCTCTATTTGAAAAGAAAGAACAGTATCAATAGTTCTATGTATGTGTGTGTACTTAATATTATGGCTCTTAAAGAAGTAATTAAATTAAGCACTGCTGCTCTAGAATTAACTAGGTTTTTTGCCCTCTCTATATAACAATTCTTCCAGAGTTTTTAAAGGCAGTTCCCTAGCTTTCCATCTCTACTGGCAAACAGATCTTTCTTTTCTTTTCTGGCCTGGAAAACAGGCTGCTTGCTTCTCAAGGAATCAGCAAAAGGGAGGTGGGAAGATATATCAATCAACCAATAAACTACAATAGCCTTTCTTTTCTTGAACATGATGCACTTGGGAATTTGGGTCTAAAACTTTCCCTGACCTCCAAAGTTCACCCATTTCTTTTCTTCTTCTTTCCAGCAACAGAGTCCCTTTGTAAATATGGCACTGAATTTTGCACTGCAAATCACATTTTTATAATACTTAAAATGCTAATATTGTATATATCTTTTCCTTGTAGATTATAATACAATTGTTAAGTGACTAAAAAAACAACAATGGTGCTTCCTGAAATCATTGAATTGCTACAGAAGCCCTTATTTGTACTCAGTCTTGTAGAGCAGAAGTGTAACACATGCACACTGTCCCCAATTTGGTGCTATCTAGACACATTGCACCCACACTTCCCAGAACAGCCAACCAGCATGAATGTTTTTGGTCAGTTCTCAACTATTATGAACTAACTAGACTAACCAACTTAATTAATTTTAACAAGGCCACCATTTTTCATCGCACCTGCACTATCATAATAAGGCTTAACCCAGCTGTGATTTTCAGCATTTGATTTTTAAAACAGTACTTGGAATTATCATATCCATTTTTCAAAAATCATAGCTGCAGGCACTCTGATCTTGAACTGTGATGCTTTATCTCATTCCTTTTGCACCATTTTCTCATCAAAATGCTGCTCATTCTATCCCAATATTCCTTTCTAAAAAATATACAATATTATAGATTGACTTTCCTAATTCGAGGGGGAATTGACCTTCAAAGAATATTTGGTGCAAAGTGCAACTGGACTGGGTCCAATGATTACCAGCACCTGTCTACAGAACCTTATATTTCAGTAGCTCAATAGAAATCTATAACATACACATTTCTTTGAAAGCAATCGATCCAACAGTTCAATGACAGATGCTAATTCATATTTCTTTCAGCAGCTGATAGCCCTATTTAAGGTACTAGTTCAAACATTATTCCATTCGGTAAGATGTAGCTGGTCACAAGGAACTCTCTCTGCTGTGGCACAACTGTTCTGTCACAGAGGATTTCAAAGACAGTATATCCATTAGACGTATTTTTACCCTGTGGAATAGTGTTGTTTTTTTTCTTCATGATCACAATAATTTTTACTGTATATTGCTTTTCTGATTATGGAGATTGGAGAGGAAATTTTTATTATGAAGACTGGAAATTTTCCTCTATAGAAACCAAAGGGGAACACAAAGACAAAAAAGATAGATCCAGTCTACTAAAGCCTCAGACACTTTTAAGGAGAAGCACAAGAAACCTGAAGTGAAGTTGAGGGGGAAAAAAAAAACAATAAAGATAATGGTACAAAATCTGTGCAAATCTGTCAAGTTCAATTTTCTTCTTTCTCCATTTTTCTGACCTTATGTTAAGTTTTCTGACCTTTTCTCTTACAGCTTGTTCCTGCTGAATGCCCTTCCTTCTGAAATCCTTTCTCTTTTATTATGTTCAAGCACCTTCTTACTTCACATCTATTCACTTTAGCTTTTTTTCTCTCTCTCCCCATCGATTGGCTTTCCTTTGTACTTTCCTTTTTTCCCTGGGTCTTCCATAATGTGTCTTCCACTGCTGATTGTAAGCCTGCAGCCAAACCTAGTTTAATTTTCATTTGGTGAAGCTCTGGGTGATTTCAATAGTAATTTAAGGCATTTTCTCTC
Source organism: Liasis olivaceus (assembly GCA_030867105.1). Classification (NCBI taxonomy): domain Eukaryota; kingdom Metazoa; phylum Chordata; class Lepidosauria; order Squamata; family Pythonidae; genus Liasis; species Liasis olivaceus. The sequence goes on along the minus strand of CM061350.1, from coordinate 121,756,056 downwards.
ATTAGTCATTTGTCACGGTCAAACTCATACATCTATATATAAAACTACTGCATAACATGGAAAACAAGGTCATGGACAGGTTACCTTAAGGAAATTTTTTGTAGCTAAGTAACCCATCACTTCTCACTTCAGTCAACTAGTACACAAATTAGCTTCTTCTCTTCAGTACCAATTCTGTCAGAACCTTTATATTACAGATTATTAGGTTTATGTGTTCCAGAAGTGCAAAAAACAAACCAACCTATAATTGATAACTAATCAATATAATCTATTAACTATTTTTGAGACTAATGCTTTAAAGGCAAGCAGATAATAAGTAGTTGACAATTTATGGGGAAGTTAGCCCAAAGAGTACTTAAAGCTAACATACAAAGCAATCAAAGAAGTAGTAGAGGTAATGTGTATTTATCACATTATCCAATTCACTGAGAGAAAGGCAAGGAGCTCAGAGAGCAGCAGGGGAAATAGGGGAAGTTTTCAAGAAGTAAACCACCCTACGCAGTGTTTAGCTACAGGAGATGGCACAAAGAGAATCAGAGAGACTCTTGCCACCACAAAGAAAGCCAGCATTTTGGAGGCTGCTTGCCACAGCAAAGAGGGAAGGAAATGTATTATACAGTGCATTCGGAAAGTATTCAGACTCCCTTCACTTTTTTCAATTTTGTTATGTTGCAGCCTGATACTACAATTGTTCAAATTCATTTTTTTCCTCATTAATCTACACTCAATACCCCATAATGACAAAGTGAAAACAGAATTTTAGAAATGTCTGTAAATGTATGAAAAAGGAAAAACTGAAATATCACATTGGCATAAGTATTCACACCCTTTGCAACAACACTTGAAATTTAGCTCAGGTGCCTCCCATTTCTCTTGATAATTGTTGAGCTGTTTCTACACCTTGATTGGAGTCCACCTGTGGTAAATTAAATTGATTGGACATGATTTGGAAAGGCACACACCTCTCTGTAGAAGGCCTCACACCTGACAATGCCTACTGTATCAGAGCAAAAGCCATGAGGTCAAAGGAACTGCCTGCAGAGCTCAGAGATGGGATTATTGCAAGGCACAGATCTGGGGAAGGCTACAGAAAAATTTCTGCTGCACTGAAGGTTCCCAAGAGCACAGTGGCCTCCATAATTCTCAAATGGAAGAACTTTGGCACAACCAGGACTCTTCCAAGAGCTGGTCGCCCGGCCAAACTGAGCAATCAGGGGAGAAGAGCCTTAGTAAGAGAGGTGGCCAAGAACCCGATGGTCACTCTGACTGAGCTCCAGAGATCCTGTGTGGAGATGGGACAAAGTGCCAGAAGGACAACCATCACTGCAGCCCTCCACTGATCTGGGCTTTATGGCAGAGTGGGTAGACAGAAGACTCTCCTCAGTGCAAAACACACGAAAGCCCGCTTGGAGTTTGCAAAAAAGCACCTGAAGGACTCTCAGACTGTGAGGAACAAGATTCTCTGATGTGATGAAACAAAGATTGAACTGTTTGGCCTCAATTCTAAATGTTATGTCTGGAGGAAACCAGGCACCGCTCATGACCTGCCCAATACCATCCCAACAGTGAAGCATGGTAGTGGCAGCATCATGCTGTGGGGGTGTTTTTCAGCAGCAGGGACTGGGAGACTGGTCAGAGCTGAGGGAAAGCTGAATGGAGCAAAGTACAGAGATATCCTCAATGAAAACCTGTTCCACAGCGCTCAGGACCTCAGACTGGGCTGAAGGTTCACCTTCCAAAATGACAACGATCCTGAGCACACAGCCAAGACAACACAGGAATGGCTTAGGGACAACTCTGTGAATGTCCTAGAGTGGCCCAGCCAGAGCCCTGACTTGAACCCTATTGAACATCTTTGGAGAGACCTGAAAATGGCTGTCCACCAATGGTCCCCATCCAACCTGATTGAGCTTGAGAGGATTTGCAAAGAATGGCAGAAACTCCCCCAATCCAGGTGTGCAAAGCTTGTCACGTCATACTGAAAAAGCCTTGAGGCTGTAATTGCTGCCAAAGGTGCTTCAACAAAGTACTGAGTAAAGGGCCTGAATACTCATGCCAATATGATTTTTCAGTTTTTCCTTTTTAATAAATTTACAGACATTTCTAAAATTCTGTTTTCACTTTGTCATTATGGGGTACTGAGTGTGGATTAATGAGAACAAAAATGAATTTGAACGATTGTATCAGGCTGCGACATAACAAAATTGAAAAAAGTGAAGGGGGTCTGAATACTTTCCAAATGCACTGTATGTAGCATTCACACATATATGCACTAAGGGGTACCTTTTGCACAGGTACCAATTCACTTGGACCTGAAGAATAAAATAGCATGTCTCTGCATTGAAAAGAGAAGTAAAAGAGAAAATAATTGATTTGCAGCTTGTGCACAGTGTTCTCGAAGATCAGGGTTAGATGGATTCTCAAATAGTTGGCAGGGAAAGAAAAGTAGGCAGTCCTTATCAGTAACTGTTTTGACAATGCTCTTTGGCTGGGTTTGGTCAATGTGGTCCTTGGCTCTTGAAACCACAGTTCTCCTAGAGCTGGGGACTCAAGACTAATTTAAAGGTTGGTGTGATGGAATGGAATTACGAAGGCTGGACTCAGGGAGGAAAACATGTTCTTTCATCTCCTGAGGAGCGAGGGACAGATAAGAGGATGAGGCTGGCACCTCCCTGAGGAATTCACAGTGTTGTGACTGGCATTACTTGGGAGCTGGGGTTTCAGTCTGGGAAGATTGAGGTCAGGCCTAGCCCAAGGAACTCCAGGAGACCATGTAAATTCAGTACAGCAATGTTTATTAGCTACAACCTCTAGCAAGAATCTTCCCAGACTGAAACCCCAGCTCCCAAGTAATGCCAGTCACAACACTGTGAATTCCTCAGGGAGGTGCCAGCCTCATCCTCTTATCTGTCCCTCGCTCCTCAGGAGATGAAAGAACATGTTTTCCTCCCTGAGTCCAGCCTTCGTAATTCCATTCCATCACAGGTGGGAAGTAATAAACCAATCCTTTGTCTGATTCTGGATCCAACTGAAGCTAGCTGACTCCTTCAGACTGGGAAACACAAGTCAGCAGATCTCCCTCAGGGACCCAAGAAAACTAGGCTTCCAAAGTCTAAGAAGGAAATGTACTGGAGGGCTTAGTTCGACTTCTATAAGGTCCAGCAACCTTCTTAGAGCAGCACTACAAGTCCAACTCAGTGGATGATCCTCTTCTTGCTTGAAGATGATACTGGCTGGTTCGAGTCCTGTTCATGGGGTGAGCTATACATGGATTCAGATGGCTCAAAGAGTTTTCTCTCTGGGATAAACCAAAGTCTGGCAAATGAAAGAAAATCTCTTCTGCATTTCTTCTGAGTGACTTCAGATATGCATGAAGATAGAAAGAAGGGGAGAGCAACAGAGGCAAAAGTATTGCTAGTACAGATAATCCTACCTGGAAAAAATGAGGAATCAAAGTTGTGGTCAATATTAAGGAAAAAGAGACACAACAAGATACAAAAGGCTTAGGGTAAGGATTGGGCCAATTATTGGGTTGGGTTAATGGGCTTTTTTTCCCCCTTGGACTGAACAAAAGAAATACCAAAAAGATGATGATCCTAAATTTTCCAGGTTCCTTTGGATTATCAAAACAGGCTGTAAGGAAGAGTAATTGAAAAGCAATTGCTTACTGGTCTGATTAACAGAAGGAATGGCTCAGGAAGAGTTCAGGCTCTGAGATTACCTTATACAGATAACATTTTGCTACATATGCCACAGTTCTACCAAAACCTAGCAATCAGTGAGGCAAATAGAAAGAATTGAGAGGAAAGGTTATTCATGGGGACTTATTAATATAATTTATATTCCCTCGCTACTAACATTCTGGGGTCCTTTTCCCAACTAGATATCCCTGCCAGACTAGTGTTCTGCAGAACAGAATGGTTATCCTGAAACCAGCATCTTTGACCTCTTGGCTTGCAAATTCAGTATTCAGCAACACTGTACCAAATTGAGGATAAAATGTAGAGGGGCAAATCATGAACCTAGGAGGGAAATGCTGGAGGAACAAAGGAAACTTTTCTTTCCATGATTTTCATTATTCTAAAATCACAATTTGGGGAAAGTTCTTTTAGCAGCCTTGAAAGCAGCATCTTGAACTGTCTGGAAGGAGATTATAACTTTCCAGAGAGCATTGTTTTCAGAAACTTCCTTAAATCAATTTAATTCAGGATCCAAGCCAGACTTCTGTAATTATTGTCACCAATAACACTGAGCATGCATACATCACACTTCATCATCATTACTTACATAACTTTATCTCAGACCACACACACAGAGTATTTGAGCAGGTTATCACATTATTGTATTCTCATATCTTGCAGATGCATGAAAGAATGTGGATTGTCCAAATGGCAGAAATGAGATAGGAACTGGGACCTGCTCTTCTCGCAGCCCACACCCTTAACTACAGTACAATACACTAGCTCCCAGGAGGTCATTTGGGTAATTACCTTCTACTGATTTCAAAGCAGGTAATCTGATGCAACTACAAACATGTTTTTTTTCCCTAGATACAGAATAGAAAGGATCCAGGAATATGAGTCCGAACTTCCATGCCCAACAGGAACAAGAGATGCCCCACATTATTACCTAAGACTCCATTCAAAGTTTTTGTGCTCCAGGGGCATCATTATGCCACACAACCAGGCATTTTCTAAAATATATGTACTTCGAGTTTATATTTTGAGTAATAATCTGGATTATTAAACTTGACAGTTTTAAGATTCTCATTTTTCACCACTTAGGGAGCTGTTTTATTTCCACTGAGCAAGCTGCAAGGAATGATATATGAAGTCAATTTGTTTCCAGGTATTTGTGTGCTAAGAAAATAATGTTTTGGTTAGGCAGCAAACTTTGCAGATGAATACATGGAGCAGTATGACAACAAGGGAATTTCCTTCCTATTAATATAGATTTTTCAGGAACACTTCTATTAATGTTTGCAAAATCTGGAAACAACAATAAGCTGTCTTTAAAATAAGCAATACAAGCATTTGAGTGGTATTTCAAGGCTTTGTTGACTAAATTTTTTGGAGCTAGTGAAGTAAGCAAGCTGTGTTCATAGAGGCTTGGAACTAAACACACAATTGATTGGGGAGCTGGCAAACTGATCTGAGAAAGTGTCGGTACTTAACTGTGAAAAAAGCTGAAAAGCTTTAAATGAAGGCGAACCTTAGACTGTGGTGATTTAATATGATATCAATTCCAAATGGCTGCATGAAACATTACAAGCTGAAGCATTTACTTTCCCCACTCTATTGTCTCTATGAGGAAAAAATGAAGCCCCATGTTCCAGGACTCACTGTTCACCACATATAACATATAATCATTCCTAAAGCTAAACCAGAATATCAGAAAATGGAGGAGGAGGATATTTATGATTAATTTTGCCCTTGCTCATAACTTCCCTTTTCCACCAAATCCTCAGTGATCCCAATGCCACTTTCCATTTTGCAAAACACTAGACATATGGTGTTTTGTTTCTATATCCCTACCAGAGGAAGCATGCAGAAGAGAGGAAATTTTAGGGGGCAAGTAGTGGGTGGAAAGTTGTTGTTGGGATTATTACTGCTACTATTACTAGTATTTTGCTTTTCTGCCTGATCTCAGGAAACTGTGCAGGATGGGCCATGGTTAGTGTGTGGATAGGAGACCACCAGAAAATCCCTGGGCCATAAGAAAGACTGGGAAGTTAAAAAAAACTCCCCAAAGAATGGAATAGAAATCACCTCCGTACTGCTGCCAAGAAAACACTGTGGATGTGTTTAATATAGTCATCAGGAATCACACCTGGCTTTCACCTTTTTCCTTCCTGAAGAGCTTGAAGTTCTATATGAAACAATAATCCCAAACAGTCAACAACAGAACCTTCTACCGTAAAACAAGACATTAACAACAATGAATTCAGCACCCTTCACTTCCCTGCTTTAAATAACCTCCACCCAGACTGGTGACTTGTCAGTTTTTAGGAGATGTTTGTACTTTTTCCTAACCAACTTTATGAAAAGAGAAAACAAAACAAAAAGATTCACCACAGCTATTTACTTACATGCTGCACTATTTAACCAAAATTTTCAGTTTATTTAATATCTACAGTTTTACTAGACCGGAGTCCAATCTGTGTCAAGAGGTTTGTAAACAAGGCAGGCAGTTCCCACAAAGGCACCAATCCGTAGCTCCGGAAGCAAGCAAGATGGACTTCTAGGGAGCAATCTCTGGCTTTGATAGCTGTTTGGGCAGCTACATAGAACAGGTTCCACCTCCTGCTATATATGAATTTTCTAGTTCCACTGAAACATTACTGGGTTAACAAGTTCTTTGCTAGACTGTTTACTGATTCACAGGGTGTGAATCATGGACAGAAACGTTTCTTATGCACATTAATAGTATAAGTGATTTAACTGGAGTATGAACTACGATAATCCCCAGATATTCTGGACTTCAGTGCCTTTCAATCCAATAGTGCAAAATTTTGGAATGGAACTATGCTACCTACCTTTCCAAGCCACATACATATATTTGGGAGATTACTGAACTATAGTGATCTCTAAGCCTCCAGGACTAGTTTGCACAACACACTACAACGGGTTTAGGCAAAAGTGGGATTGGATAATTTGTAGTTTAACGTGTTGTGTGACTGTCCTCAATTCAAACTTGGCAGAAGCTACCTAAACACTTGCCTAGCTAGATAAAGATCTTTATTGCATATTAGAAAAAGGTCATTTCAAGTAGTTGATTGCCCTATATCAACATGAGAATGCAGTCCCCTCTGAAACCTACTGCTGTTTCAATCTGGCATTTCTTTTTTCCACTTTCCCATAGCTTAATGGATACCTTGCTTTGTGCTAGAGATACTCAGGTGTTGACATAATCAACATTTGCGCACTGGGAATAGTAATAAATTCCCATTGGGCTGGGAATAGTAATAAATTTGGGGAAGGTGATGAGGAGTTGGTAATGGGAAAGAAAATAGGCCAGGGAGAATAGATGACGCTATCCCTTCACATCAACCCACCTTTCTCAGACATGAATAAATATTGTTCCACTTATCTTGCCCAAAGCCCAATTGAGAAACATTTGTTTTAAACAACTTTAGACACAGTACATTGAAGTATAAAAATATTGACTTTTAGTGTTTACTCGAGGAAGATGGAGGAAAAGATGAAGATGATCCTGTACACAGAATGGAAATATTATTTCTTGATTAACTGGCTTTATTTTTAAACATTAGGAAATGTACAAATCATAAATGATTCATTAATGCCTTTTAGGCTCATATTCAATAGCAAATCTAGCACTTATGTCTAAGATGCTGACATTTAGATTCTTTGTTCCATAAATTTCTGTCATACACATAACTGAGCATAGAGTTTCAAGAATGAAAAAAGTCTGTTGTCTTGTACAGCTGCTCTATGAATATTTTACTTAATTTTTAGGAAAACAGCAGGGTTGAATGTTTGCCCTCATGAACAGCTGACTTCAAACCAGGAACCAGAACACTGTTATAGTGTAGTAAAGTTTTACATTACAGATCAATCATGGAAATAATTCATCTTTGATGTATTCAGGATATCACTATCTGATCACTAAACCCTCACAAACCCAATCTGGGTTTCTAATAGATTAGAAATTCTGTATCAGTGAGGGAAGACCTCTGGCCTTCCAGATATTGCTGACTACAGCTCCTAGCATTCTTTGCAATTGTCATGCTGGCTGTGGCTTCTGTGAGTTGAAATTTAACAACATCTATAGAATTATGGATTCCCTGTCCCATATATATATAGAACTTCTTGCATCAAGTTTCATTGACCTTAGTGGAGCTTATTTCTCAGTAGATATTTCTAGAACTGAATGTATAAACCATTCGAGTGCTATTTTTGAACTGGTTCCTTATATTTGTGATATGGCCTTTTTATCACTACTCTAAAACATATATGGATTAAGTTAAAGACTACACTATAAATGAGAAGTAACTTCTCTAGAGAAGGCTACAATGCTGGGAAAGGGGAAGGAAAGAGAAAAAGAGGATGACCAACAGCAAGGTGGATGCATTCAGTTACAGTGGTAATGGAAGACCTGAAAGACCAGGTTAGGGACACATCATCATGGAGAAAATCTATGTGGTCATTAAGAGTTGACACCAACTTGATGGCACAAAAAGAATTTGTTCCCAGATATTGTTTTCTCCTTGCAAGATGAAGTGAGGCAAAGGGCTATTCATGGTGACAGTGGATGTTCTGAAGGTTTGTAACATCTGAACTACCTCACACTTGACATTCACTAGAGCTGCAGGATGGACAGGTATACTGAGTATATCTGTTTTGCACAATCCCAAGAAAGACTGTGTGTGTGTGTGTGTGCGTGTGTGTGTGTACACAGCATCATATGACAAACTGCAGAGAAGTTGTGAGACCTCAGGCCAGGTGGCACAACTCACAGAATTCAACATAGTTTGTTTCACCTGTTTGACTACTTTTCTCACACTTCTGCTAATGCGATGCACCAACCACAGAGAAGGCACCTGTATCAACATGCCTGATTTTTCAACTGATAAGGAACAGATCTGTGAAAACAGCAGAGAAGATTCTTGTGCACTGGCAGCTAATTCTTTTTAGTAGCAGAGAAAATATTTAGAAGTAGAACTAGAGAGCTATTTAAGTTGCATGTGACCATCAGTTCCAATTATGACTCTTCACTGAGATCTTTGATCTCCTAATAATGGAAAAGGAAAACTGCCAACACTCAGACTGCACTGCCCACCTGTTTTCTCCAGTTTTCTCTCACTCAACAAACTGAGGCCTTCTGTCTCAGCCACGATCAGCATGCTAACAACTATGAGAGAAAGAGAGAAACTAAACTGGCCCTTTATCCCTTCACCCACCAAGTCATGCAGCTAGTACAATGCAAAACAAAAACAAAAAAACCAAACCCTGATTTTTTTCCTAACTAATTCTCATTCAATTTGATGAAAGAGAATTTGCTTTTGAAATTATTTCAGAAGAGAAGAAAATTCAAAAATATATGGTGTTCTTGCACTTATCTGATGGCCAAGGAGTTTGTGAAGGTCCTGTCTTTCACTGTATAATCATCTCTTCAGATGCCTGCAGCCTTTCTGGTTTCTACAGCTTTCATTAAATCTCAAGAGAAAATATTATAAAGGAGCTCCTTCAGTGTACCCCCTTCCCTGCCCCCAGATTGGGAATTAAAGGCAGTTAGAAAGGCTTCGGGGGGACATATACCAACACCTGCAGTTAGCAACCCATCCCCACTCCAAGCATAAAGCTCAAAACCTCACAAAGAGAAATGTGAAAGAGATTCTCAAGCACTCTGAGAATAAGGTAGAAAAACAGAAACCTCTTTCACAGAAGAACACTTTTGAGAATTGCTAGGTCTATTTCAGCATAGCAGTAGTTATATCGATGAGTGTCTTCAAAGCTCTGAGGTATCACCCATAAAAAGTTGGATGGGGGCAGAAGCTCTAGCAATCTTGGCAAAGGCAGAACTCCCTTAAGTTTCCCTAATTCCACCTGCCACCTCTGGCAACAGTTCACAGTCAGCATATCTCCCAAATTTTCTGGCAGTAGGGGAAAAGCAAATTTGATTCCGTTGTCCTGGGCTTCAGAACAGGCAAAGTCAGCACAAGATACTTCTGCTTCCCATAAAGCTCAGCACCACATGAGGGAAGGAAAGAGGGCAGGTGTTTTATGATGTCAAGTTTCATTTCAGAACAAACCATACCTTTCCAGGGAGTTTTTCCTACAACAAAGATACCTGCAATATAAGGTATTTGTTCTGTGCTATATTTCTCTGTGCTTGGAGAAGGGGCCAGTGGTGACCACAAATTATGCCTTGCTAAGTGCAACAAATTGTAATTTGTGGAACTCGTCTTTCCTGCCACAATAGCAATCCAAATGACAAATCTGGACCAAATTCTTGAACAGTTCCAGAATTACACAGCCACAGGCAAGACCCAAATCTCTCTCTTGGCCTATTATATTGTGCCTCATTATGGAGGTAATCTTGTTCCCAGAAAAAGCAAGAAGAGACATTAGCTACCTACAGCAACAGCCTCAAAACGCTCAGCTCCACACATGAATCAGGCCTACTTCATCCCCAGGCCCTCTCTCTAATCTGCAAAGCATGAAAACACAGCATCAAGATACAGTACCAATATAGAGCATGGCCCAATGTTATTCCATGACAGGAATCAGCAGCAACCACATGAAATGTGGCAAATATCCACAGTATACCTGTGGCAGATGTCATCCTTCAGCTTTGACAGGTGAGACCCAGCTTGCTGCCCTTTACAGGTGGTGGATTACAATCCGCAGCATCCCCAGCCAAAATGGTGGCACTTGCTGGGAATAATGGGAAGTGCAGTCTAACGGAAAGCTTTACCTCAGGGAAAACGGTTTGAGGCCTTATTTTTTCCAGGCTGCACAAACAATACCCTGATGGAAAGGAACAGGGGAGGACTTTCCTAGAGACAGACACCACCTCATCCCAAGTCCACTCCAACTGGTCCTGCTTCTTCTGTGCAACTCGGAAGCACTTCATGCAGCCACAGACCCAACTGCCCGGCCCGAGTTGCCCACTCTCTATCCTCTCCCCTTGCTTGCTACCCAGTCACGGTGGTTCATCCGAGGGCGCTTGTCAGGGAAGCTCGAACCGTGCTTTGCAAACTTCTGCTCGCAGGAGGACCGAGAGGAACTCCCCGCTCGAAGGCCGCTGAGGGCAGAGTCGCAAGGTCCCTTCTCGTTCCTCGCCCTGGATTATCGCCGCCACCAGCACACCCGGGACAAGCGAAAGCGAGATGATCGCAGCTCGAGGGCAAAGGGCAGCCAGGCAAGGGGCGAGGGCTCCCGAGGAGCTGCGGGACCCCTGTCTCTCCCGCGGGGTCGCGTAAATGGAGGGCAGGCAGGCGGGCGAGAGAGGCTGCTCCCTCCTACGGTGGAGGGGATCTGCCCTTACCCCTAGCGCCCCACGGGGAAAGCTGAGGGCTGCCAGGCTCTCTGGGAGCAGCAGGCAGCGGGCTCCCCATTCCTATACCTTGCTGAATACTTCCAGGTCCTCATCGTCGTCGAACTCCAGTAGCTCCGGGGAGGCCGGCAGAAGCAGGGGCCGCGCTGAGTCCGCGGGGGGCGCTGGTGGCTCGGCGAAGGCGGGGGCTGCAGCCGCCTCACCACCAGGGGAAGGGGAGGAGAGCGGCCGCGGCGACTGCGGCGCGCCCCGCTCGCCCTCCATCCTTCCCTCGCTTGTGTGTGGAGCGCCCCGCTCGGGAGGCGGACGATCCCGGGCTTGTGCTCCTCCTCTCGGGGCGGTCATTGGTCGCCGGAGCTCTTGGCCGCCCCTTCGCTTGCACCGCGCAGGGGCGGAGCGGAACGCGAGGCGGAGTGCGCTGGAAGCGGCGGGACGTGGAAAGAGCGGCGGGAGGGGTGCCGCGCGGGGCTGCTTGGCGAAGTTGGCCGAGGCGCCAGGGCTGCGCGCGAACCCGGCGCTGGTTTCGGCGCCGGTTTTCAGTATCACAGTCCGCCCCGCCCCCCAGCTCCGTCCCGTGAGTATGAAAGGAAGGTGAGGCGCGGGGAGCAGGTGGCCATCCTCGACAGGCGTTCTGCTTAAAGCCCTCGGCTGCTAAGGTTGCCACAGTTCCTCCCTCAAGCAAGCCTTTCGTGCCCGAGCCTTGCAACAGGTGCGAAGTAGCAAGGGAGAAAGAGGCATTTGGAGACCCCAGCTTTGTTGCTGAAGAGCAGCTCAGCGTAATCCATAGGAAATGATGCTGGTAGGTTAAAAACGTTTGAACAGATGCGCCCAGATCAAAATAAGCAAACTCTGGGGAGTTAGTGGGCTCCGATGCTTAGATTTGGAGGGAGAGTATTGTGCTAGATACAGCTTCAAGTGTAGTTCCACCTGGTGGTTAAGGTAGGCCTTTAGTAATCAGACTCTTAAGACAGGTGATTGGGCCACTGATCTCTTCCTTACATACATAATGTGCTACAAAATACACATCTCCTGGCATTTTGCATCAAATTTTCACAACAACAATAGGGTTTTTTTTAAATGTTTGTATGTTGATGTTCAAACTAAGTTCTCTCAGGGCAGCTTGCAATGTATTTAAATCCCTGGATTAAACTCTCAACTATTAAAACCTGTGACACTTAAATGGCAAAAGAATGAAAGCAACAGCCAGAGTTGTTAAACAATTTCTCAGCAACATATATGTTTAAGATTATAAGATAATGCCTGGGGAAACAAAAGTCTTTGTCCAAGAAGAGAGCAAAGCTATGCTCAGGCATATCTCATTAGCAAGGGCATTCCAGGGTTGGGGGCTGTTACTGTACTGAAAAAGCTAGCTAGTCCCTCACCTTAGAATAGTAGGCAAACCAAACAAGTCTTCCCAAAATTATTTTTAGGGTACAGAGAGGAACATGAGAAATTCCTTTGGATACTGTGATCCTACCCTATGGTTTTCAGCAAAAATTCTCTCTAATCAAGCCTTAATATTATTTAATGGTTGTTCTGCCTTAAGTGTCAAACTCAGCATTCCACTCCAGCTCTTTTAATATGTGTAGCACTGATGTTAATGGATGTAGCCATCTCCTTCACAGCCATTAAAATCTCCGGCATCTGGCTAAGCCAGGGTGCGACCTGATCCGGAGAGATCCTAGCATTGATCACCAAGCTTTAGCAGGCTGTTAGAGCATCTGAAAATCACAACTCTTTTTACCTTTACAATTTTTACCATACCTTACAGTCTATCTGCTATTTCATCATTCTATATAACCAGCCTCTGGTTCGAACTGAAAGGATCTTCATTTGCATTCCTATGGTAGACAAGTCAGACACTTTAGTTTGTCCTTGTTATGAAAAATAAACTTACTTGGACTGTAGAAAAAATACCTGGAATAGTAGGAGTTAAACTGCTGTTAAAGGCCATTAAATGGGATTAGTTTCATCTCATGAGTACAGATCAATGGTTAATCCACTCTGCCATACAGTAACAGAGATTCATGAAATGCGAATCTCCTGAGAAGTCTGTATGACCCAGTGTGATGTAGTGGTTAGAAGACTGAACTAAGGTTTAGGAAATCTAGATTAAAATATACTCTTGGTCACTGAAATTTACTGTCACTCTCTCTTCCAAGCCACTTCACAGTGTTGCTATTCTGGGGAAAAAATGGAGGAGAAAATGCTATGCCTAATGTTTTCAGCTTCTGGAGGAAAGGCAAGATATATGCCACTTTACAGTTGTATAAGTCTCTATTTGTTTTGATGTTTTTATTTTGTTTTTATGATGTAAACTGCTAGGAGTTCTTTTTGTTGAATCTAGGGGTATATAAATACAACAAAGAAACAAAATCAAACAAATGCTTTTATACAGCTAAGCCTTGGCTTTATGTTAATTTCTATGTAATCTTAATTGTTTTTATGCAATTCATTGCAGATACCAGATAGGGAGATTAGTTCCCTGGTCGCTGCCTGCTTCTACCAGGCATGCCTGACCCTCACATCAAAGGCTTGCTTTCCCTGTTTCTAAGCGATGGGCTGAAAATGAAAAACACCCATTTTTGCATTGTGGGAGTGCCTGACATTTTAAAACCCTCTCTGGAGAGCTCAGGCCTTGGTTTATGCTGTCTGTGGCATTTTTGAATAAACAAAACATCCATCCTATCGGGTTTAAATCTATAATGGTATCAGCATGATGGCCAGCACAAACTTTCCATTTCCCCCCACAAATATTGCACATTCATTTTAAAAGCCGTGGCATTTATGTAGCTGCTAGTGTCGAACACAGTTATTTATTTCTTCGTATCTCTGGCAGGATTGTTCTTTTTGATGTAACTGGCCTCAAAGTACGAGCGCCCTGCCAAACATGATCCATGATACCACTTTGGATTGAAGATCAGGGAGAAGGGAACACTTGAATTGAATCCAGCACCCCTTTTACGCCAGACAGAGATGATAATAAAAGCAGTGCAAATGTACTTCTAGGTACTTAAAGCAGGCTCCTTCCACATGGCCCTTTTCCATTCACAGATTGGGCAAGAGTCCTCAGTATTCCATCACATTTTAATTAAAGATTTCTTCAAGTTGAGCTCAGTTCCTTGTGACCATGTGGGCATATCCAGATTGTTTTCTTGGGCACCAGGTGCTTTCCCACTGCAGCCTTCCTTTTTCTGTTTAGCTATAAGCCTGGCCTTTCCCGGTGGTTTCGCATTCAGGTAATATGCAGGTGGTTTAAAAGACTCTACTGGCTAACATGAATCTTTTGAAAGCTACTGAATTGACCTGGGTGTAAGTCTAATGGGGTATGTAAAAATTAACGTCTCTGCAACCACAGAATTTATGGGGAAATTCTGACTGGGAACGCAAGCTAGAATTGGCAGGAAAAAATATGTCACAATTTTTTCATATACACATGGCCCAAATTTAATAAGAGAGAATTTGGAGATACCAAAAGGGGGTTCAGAAATGACAAGAAGCTCTTAGGCTTCAAATTGCCCTGCTGTGTTTTTACTAATTGTACACTATGCTCCAATAAACACACATAGAGGCTGCTAAGAACATAAACAGTTACTGCCAACAGATAGTGGTCCATCTTATTCAGCATTCAGATGATATGGGTTGAAAATAATGAGGGAATATCTCTCCTGGCCCTTTTTCAGATAGTAATATTGTATTGCCACCTCCTCCAACAATAAAGTCAGCCTCTAAATGCCATCAAAAGAAATTTGGAAGAAATTCTCAAACATCCTGGGCATAAAGTAGAAAAGCAGAAGCCTCTTTTGTAGGAGACAGAAACAGTTTTACAATTTTTGTAAACTGAAAAAATTGCAAGGCCAATTTAAGCACAATGCTACAGTATAAAGAACCAGGAACCTTTTGCATGTAAAACACACTTAGCTGCTGAGCTGCAACCATCCTCATATTCACATCTGAACAACAAAATTGTGGTTTCTCCTGTCAATTCACACTGAAAATGCCATGGGATAAAACCAGGAGTGCAGAACATCATCATCCTGCTGCTTTCTACATGTTGCTGAATATGTTTCTCAATCCCATTTCACAGAGTTTAAGCCAAAACACATCTCATTTTGTTACAAAGAATAGAATATGTATCTCTAGCTAGAAACGCTATATATATATTTTTAAAAATGCTTTACAAAATCACCAAGGTCTTTTCTTTTAAACACAAACTCTGGTCTGCAATATAGTTTCCCCAGCTACCCTTTGGCTGTGCTGGTACAGAATCATGGGATATGTAGTTTACTCTCTGGATGGAACTAAACTTGGGTGAATATGTAGTGTTTTAAAATCACCAATTTGTATGATTATTTTTGTGATGCTTTTGCTATTCCTGTACAAATCATTTCAGAAAAAAAATTAAAAAGGAAAAGGAAAAACAATAACAAGCATTTATAACCCAGGAGATTTAGGATAAACTCTGTATTTCTTACTGAGGAAAAGACAAAACACTTTCCCCAACAATTTCACATTCACTTGTTTCTGGCAATTTATATTAACTAGAAAATATATGTGGACATTTAACCTGTCAGTTCTTATTTCAGTCACTTTTAACTCAGTAACCCAGGCATCAGCTGTTTTCTAGCTGCACGGTCCCTCTCCCAGAGAAGCAAACCCATTTCGGAAAGCACATTTTTCCTGATCATTGAAATAAAATTGAGGGTGACTCATGCAAAGCTACTTTTTAGGCCATCCCTACCTTTCTTTTTTATATTTTGCAAACTTCGCACATGAAATAACTTATGCACAAAACTTTTTGGTATGATTTTGGCATGATGATTTTTGGAAGACTTGCTCCTTCCCAACAGCTAATGTATGTACGTGTGTGTGTGTGTGTGTGTGTGTAATCATGTCCTATTCTTGGAGACTACCTGGACCAGTCCCTGCAGCTTTCTTGGCAAGGTTTTTCAGAGGTGGTTTACCATTGCCTCCTTCCTAGGGCTGAGAGAAAGTGACTGGCCCAAGGTTACCCAGCTGTCTTTGTGCCTAGGCAGGGCTAGAACTCAGGGTCTCTGGCCTGATGCCTTAACCACTACACCAAAATGGCTCTCATTACTGAAAGACAATTCATATTGGAATGGATCTTTCAAATGACTATAGATTCCATTAACTTTACTTCCACGTTTCCTGGAAGTAAAGTTAATCCTATTCACCATGGTCCACCTGGGTGGAATCTGGAATTTGAAGAGAAATCTTCCTGTTGTAAAAAGCAAAGACTGCTGAACACCACCAGAAGAAAGAATGTGTCCTTAAATGGCTGTATTAGCTACAGGAATGAGCAATGGCTATAGTCAGTCCGAAGCTCCTAATCAATGGAGGTCTCTTTGGGGGCTTTTTGAAAACCATGTTCTTTAAATCCACTCATAAAATCTCCTGTTACTGCTATTTATCTCATTGCACACACATCCGGGGGGGGGGGGGGGGGGACTGATTTCCCATCCACTTTCAAAGAGAGGAGGAGGAGTGAAAGGATGGGAAATAGCCTTAAAATAACGGCATGCTTATTACACATTTTAGATTCCTACAAATCCCAGAATTCTTGGAGAAGTCTGAAACTTGAGAGTTATTTCCCCAACTTATCCTGACTCTTCATTTCTAGTGAAGTTGATGGTGTTCCAAGTTCCTTCTTATTTTCCACTCATTTATCTTAAACTCAGTGGCAGCAGTAGGGAAGAGGGAGGAACAATGAATCTATTTCTTTGTTCACTGGCTGAGAAGAAAACAGAACTGCTCAGCACAGCTATTTTTTAAATAGTCTATGATCTTGCAAACCCATTTCTAGAGAATCTTGCTAGTGAGAGGGAGGTGGGAGAGAAATTAAGTGGAATTATCGCTTGAAACAGAATAATAGTAAGATTTCAGCTAATTTTTGTGCAGGTGTTGCATTTTTTCAAATAGAAAATGATGGAAAGCTTGCAGCTTTTTTTTAAAAAAAAGGGAAGATGGATTGAATGGTGGATGGGTGAAATAAAAGCAAGTAACATTCAAGTTACTTTGAATGTTTTTTGTGCACAATATGAAAATGGTGATATGTTAAAAAAAAACTTTCTGTCTAGTAAATATGTTAAAAAAACCAAACTATCTGTCTAGTAAAAGTTGAGGTTTATACCCTGTAAATTGTTTCTAGACTAAGAGTTTATAAAGAAGTTCAGGACTCTCCCACCATAATCTGTTAATATTAAACTTCTGCTTCTAAGAAATATTCTCTAGCTACATTGTTTTGTGCTGATTACACTTCAAAGTTTTTATTTTCTTCCATATTTGACCTTTTGGATTTTCAGTTTGAAAATCATTGCAACTGTGATGGCTATGAAGAAAAATAAATAAATCTAAAATCCATGTTAAGACACTACATTTTCAAGACTGTGGAACTAATATTATTTGCTTATTTCTTCTTCCCAGAAAGTCTTGGGAGAGTTTTTGGTGTACCTTAACACCACTTCTGCAGCTGAGGAGGCCGAATTTGCAGGTCTGCAGATTATTTCCAGTTTCTTCTGAGACCCCTGAGGTGTCTTTAATACCAGCAATATTTCCTTCCCACATCTTTTTTCTACATTTTTAAAAATCTTTCCTGGTGAAGAAGACTTCTCAACTTGAAAATTTGCACATTGAATTGGCCAAATTATTACCTTATTTTCGTATAGGCTTAAAGTGACAGCATGTTCTCAGTTCAGTTTTTAAAAATGCTGTTTTATGCAGAAATCATGCTGTCCATGAAGAATGTCTTTTAATAGCTTTATGGTTTGTAAATCTGATCTGGTAGTTAGACTTCCTACTTACTTCTACCATAATTATTTAAATGCTTTACAGGGGCACTGCCAGGGTTGAGGACATCCTGGAAATTGCCTTCTGGGTACCCCCAGGCCACTGTTGTCTCTCCTCTCCCCATTTCACAGCCTGGTTTCTCATCATATTTTGAAAATTAAAAAGGTCCTCTGTGTTCCATTTCACATGATGCTCCATATGGGCATAAATTCCTTTTTGATTAAATATCCTTTGCATCTCCCTTCCCCAACATATTCTCAGCCAAAGTTATCCTTCCTTCCAAATTTTCATAGACTTTCAGGATTGTGAGAAACAATGATGGACGCCTTATCTGCCTGGAGCATTGCTATAATAATAAACTCCATTTTTTAGATATTTAAAAAGAAAACAAAAGGAAAAGTTGTTGCAATGACCTCTGGGCCCTTGGAAGTATGGGGATCCTGGACCTGCAATCCACTGGTTTATCCTTAGGGTTATTTTTATGATTTACATCTCATTTATCCCTTCTGTCTGAGATTGCTTCCAGTAATTAAATTAAAATAACTTGGAAAACAGTTCTAAAACAAGGAAGTTATAAAAATATGGCAAAAACTGTACCCTTTAAAAAGAAATTACAAAGCAATAATCAAGCCAGATCCATCACTTCTTCAAAAGTTAATCCTGAAAACTAACCTGATCTGACCCTCCTGCCTGATGTTCTACACAATCAATGGGCCTTTCATTTATTTCTTAAAGGTTAAGAAGATGCCCATTGATAAACTTCTTCTGAAAGGTTGCTTCACAAGGTCTTGTAATCTTGACTGATTGCAATGTCCATTCAAGAACTTGCTTTTGGGTCTTTTTCTCTCTCTTAACTTTACTCTTTGAAGCTATAAAGCTAAGAGCCTTTTTTAAAAATCAAGGACAAGCATCAGCAAAACTATAACTTGGCAAACTGCCCTAATGTATTTCTAGTAAGCTTTGTGTATTGAGATGCAGTTAATGATGGACATTGGAGCTTGCCAGCAGCTGACTTCCTCTGATTGCAAGATTTAGAACAAGAGTGGTTATATTCTATGCTGTTTGTATAATTAATTTTGGAAATTAATTATACAACCTCCCAGACTGGCTCCAGTACTCTTGCTGTCGAAAATTAATAGAAGACCAAGATCAAAAAGAGATAATCATGTCCTACATACAGTTTGAAATCATATGTGCTTTTATTTTGTATTAAGTGTCGTTACTTTGATGGAGTTTATTTCTGAGAAAACATGCATAGATCTTATATTGGATATCGAGCATAAGTTGACTAAAGTGGCATCAAAAGCAATTTAAAAATATTGCTTTATTATACATGCTTATTCAGATGCAAGGGACTCTGTGTTCACTGACGTTTTTATTCTCAAGTAAATGTATAAAGGATTGCAGTTGTAATCAGTGCAACAATTTTATCATGCTATCCCTCTGCAATCCAGACTTGCCCATCAACCAGTCCATTTCTGATCCCGTTTAAGTAGTCAAAATGCCCAAGTGGGATTTACTACCTCTGATTCAACTTATAGTACTGGAGGCACAAAGTTAGCTACCAAACAAGAACCATTTGCCACATTCTTGTTTTTTCCTTCCAAGTCACCCCAGAATTGGAGCTAGGTAGTCCCTCATTGACAATAAAATTATAGACTGAAATATAATATGAAGCAGAAGTGGAGAATGACATGACTTTGGCTGAATTTCATCCCCATTTCAGCTGTTTTATTAGATGAAGTTACTAGGTATGCTTTTATCAAAGGGATGGATGAAATTACAATGAAATTACAAAGTGTGAGGCTTTATTTATTTTATTTGGAGTAATTTTTGATTCCCCCTCTGCTTAATGAGTGCTAGAGGCAATATACAAATGAAACAATGAAAAGCCTTTAATATATAAACAAGCTTATCTTTAAAACCCCCACAATGCACTAATATTGGGAATTAACAAAGAAAAAAAAGTGTGAGCAGTTTTAATAAAATATTAAGAGGACCATAAGGAGGGGGCTAGCCAAACCTTTTGGGGGGGGGGGAATTGGGTTGCTACTGAAAAGGCCCTATCATAATCTCTGTGCTCTAGGAGATGGGATTTATAAGAGACTGTGTGATACTGAAAACACATTTTATGAATGTTCATTGGAAATACTTGCATACAGACATGCCACATTTCCCTCTTTTTCTATCTATTTATTATATATGCATCCTGTTTTTCTTCCAGAAGCTACGGGCAAAGTATATGGGCTATCTCATTTAATCCATCAACAATCCTGTGGGTAGATTAGACTGAGCCCATCTTCATTAGTTATTTACACCGTCTCCAAATGACCTGGCAATCTCCATGCTACTCCCGTCTCATTTCCAGGCCTGATATATGCAACTTTATTCCACTGTTTTCCATACCACCGAAGCACAGGAGAACAAAGCAAGTGAGAGCAATTTATCATTATGCCTACAGCTCTTGCTATTGCTGGAACAAAGATTGCATTCTGTTAATTTTGATACACTGAAACATGGTGTGAGACACAGTGACTAAGCTACTGTAAGTTTCATGGAAGAATGGGGGATAGAACCCAAGTTTACTTGATTGAAATAAAAGACTATATCTACTGCCCTTAGATCTCTTTTGGCATCATTCACGTGTAAGGATTTCTGTGTGTCACTCATTCTACGGACAGCTTTCAGCGTTTAAAATCACAATGCTAGCATGAATCAGAACATGTTGGGATTCTGAGCGTTTTGAGACATATAATACGGAATCGAGACCAGAATAAGATGATTTCTTGCCTGAAGTAGAAGACATGATGAGAAGTACCCCCTTCTCATAAGATAAAGTTAATCAGATTGGCAATTGAAGCTTTCAAGGACACTGGTAATGGGAACGCTTTCCCCCTGGCACCAACAACGTCTTGCTTGGGGGTGCAGACCAGGATACAAGGTATTCATAGCGCCATTCTCTAACACCTCAGTATCACTTCTACCATCTTCTCCCTCATTCTGCCTACTGGTAAGGTTAAATTTAGACAAGGAAAAGTCTGTACTTGCAATCAGACATCCCACCTTTTATAGGGTTTCCAACAGCGGATATTTTGTTGGAAATGCAGATCTAAAACCATTAACTTTTTGCACATTGTAACCTATTGACTACTAGCGGTATAAGGAGTAGAGATAGCAAGTGAGGGACTCCCTTTTTCTACTTCTCTTTTGACTTCTACTTTCCTCTGGTTGGAAGATCTCTTTAAGCTTGCTTCCTACTGAAAGGATACTATAGAGGAAACTCAGAAATACATGCTTTGTATGGGAGCATATAACTTCTTTAATAAACTTTTTCCTTTTGGATTTAAAACAGCTGTCTCTGGATATTCCTAATCAGTTTGGTTCTACTTCATCTACTTCTAGCATTTACCCCCTTTTGGCATCTTCATTAACTTCACAGCTTGTATTAAGCCATAGTTTGTTGAACTATGATTGACTGACTAATCCCCAGTTGGCTGGGTTTACTCAACAACCTAAACCATTATCCACAAATTACAAGCCGCCATGCTGGTTTCATACATGGTGCTGACCCAGATATAAACAAATCATAATATGTCCCACCTGTGCATGAACTCAGTCACATACATATTATCAAACAGCCCTAAGCTGCTGCTGAACTTGATAGGAGACACAGCTTAACGATTCAACATGACAAGTCAGACAATGGATACAATACAGTATACAACAGGATCCTGAAGAGTAGCTTGTATCTTCATTAATATGGAGACTACCTTTTGAAATAGTTTGAGAACTACAGAGTTGAATGAATTCCAGTTTTGACTGGATGATTTTACTATTCTTATCTCTGAAGACCGAATTTTTCTGCTCCTCTGCTCTAATGCATTTCATCTATAGCATAACACTTAAGACAGCAAATGGGTATCTACAGTGTCACAGCCCCTATCCAATCCTGCAGGATTTATAGCTACTGTATTTGATTTTTTAGCCCTGCAGGAAGCCCTCTTCTCTTCAAATGAATTCAACAATGCATGCTGGAAAAAAGGTTTTTTCTGGGAAGTGTTTGGTGCCCCCAAACTGGAAAGAATAGGATAAAGTTCTAAAATATTTGACAGTCTTTTTTGCTTGATGCAACAGTTGTATTACTAGATTTTTATTCATAATCCAGATTTTATGTGTGTGTGGGTGGGTGAGGGAGAGCAACACTTGAATTTTCTTATGCAAAATCTTTGAAAATAGTCTTTCACCATCATCTTTCTTATCCTGCAACAGTGGATAGTACTTGGATAGTTTTATGTCTCATAGCTTTGGGGGGAAAAGTATTGCTACGAGTAGAAACATGTTATAAAATATTTGTGTTAGGATACATTCTTATGTAAATTATGTTGGCCAAGGGGATTTATAAATAAGGGCATTAATGTTCATCACAGCAAGCTCTCAGAATGATTTGTCAAAAAGACAAAACCAATTCATCCCTGTGTTTCAAATTACTTTTTAAATAATCCATATATGAATGGGTCTGTTCTCATGACTCCTTTTCTGGCATGTGAGGTTCAAGATTGCAAGTAGCAATTTGGTTAGGTAACTTTAGATTCCGGATTTAACCGCTGAAAGCGAGGTGCTCTGTTTAGATGATAATATGTATTAATTGACTTATTTGAAAACATGGAAAGCCAGCTCTGCTGCTTATTCTGTTGAATGCCCTGGACATTTGCCTAAAAACACTGATGTGCTGGCATCAGTGACTTTAAGTAATTTGGCCGGAGTTCCTCTACTGTCCCTGGTTTTGGAGATAGGCTGTAGCACAGTGGAAGCACCCGCCCCGCATCCACCCTGATTTGGATCCTGATATCTTCATTTAAGTTGTTTGCCTGAGAGAATGTGGCATGACAGAAAATGTTGTAGTGTTGGCTCCTGCTCCAGCTGGTAATATAAGAATTGAATCCTAGTCAAATAAAACTTTTTTGTTGACTTCCCCCAAAATGATAAGTAAAAGTGAAAGATGTGGGCTAGATCTTTGTCCCACAGTGAGCGAAAATGAGAAAAGAGTGAAAGTGTTCAGCTGAAGCTAATCTCAGTGTGGTTTAGTCTCTCATGTGAATGTGTCCCTTGACTATTCACTACATTAAAGGAGGCACAGAAATAAATGATGGAGCTAATAGCTTCTCATTGATTTTTTTTTAATGATGAGCAAGTTTATTACACAGAAGAAATGCATTCAATGCTTTTCTTGTATTATACTAAGCAAGAGTAATCATTTATTAATCACTGGTCTCTTCATCTATGAAGGAAGGTATTAAAAGCCTATTTGACTGAGAAACAAAGTTCTCTGCATCCTGAACTTGAGGTACAGATTTGATAATATATTCTTCATTTTATCCTCGCTATGCATCTGCTGATTAAGCTCCTATCTTGCACCTTAATCTGACCCAGCTTTACCTTTACTTGAATGCAAGGACTAGTTTATACAACCAACAGAAGGAGGACATATGGTTTTTCCTGGGTTATATCACCTCAGACTATGAGTGAGTGATTGTTTATCTGAATTGTTCTTACAATTCAGGTGTGCCACCTTGAGCTCCTGGGGGAAAGCAGAATATAAATCTAACAACAAGTACAACAAAATCAAACAATCAAATCAAAATCTTTTATTGCGATCATAGATCAGAAAACAACAACAGCAGTTAACCAGCCCAGTCCTGATGATGGCATGAGGAAGATACTGGTATCTTAAAAGGTAGGACAAGAAATACATGCCACTGGCTAAAATAAAGTCTCCCTGAAATCAAGCCTGACTTTTAGTGACTTCATGGACACAGCCTTCTAGTTTTGTCAGCAGAATTATAAAGTGGTTTGCCATTGTCTTTTTCTGGGTGTTTTTCAATGTCCCAATCAAGCCAAAAGCTAAGTGGGGCCCCCTAAAAACTACTAACTGGAGTCAACCCAGATTACTTTCCAATATCAGCCATGACTGGCCGGATGTTGCTAGATGCTCCTAGCCACCTACTAGGATACTCACTGACAAATCAGAACTTCCTAAATCCATATCCTCGCCCCCAAAGCAGAGGGAGAGGTTAAGCACAGTGGCTGCTTTGGAGAGTAACAGCACATTTGTTTCGGGTAATGGCTCATTTAATCCTAAGTATGAATTCTTAAAACTCTAGCTTTAGAATGAGATGGAAAGATGGAATAGGGAAATCAGCAGTGGGCTGGAGAATATTCTTTTGTTGAGCTCCCCTTGGCTCCTCTGAGAACAATCCTTTGGTTTCTTGTGAGCAGAATTCCCCGTGCCTTATTTCCCATCAGCTTCAGAGATAACCCTGGGTGCCCTGCAGGTATCAACACATAACTCTGTGCTGGGCTGCCTTCTATTCCTTTAGAATCCATGGTTTTCTATAGTGGCGCAGCTGTGGTTTTATTATTGCTTTGTGATGTTTTAATATTCATTTGAATATTATTGCACATTAGAAACTCTATCATAACTGTTACTAAGGACATGAGCCCCTCCAAGTGTCATTTATTTTATCAGATCACAGCTGCAGCATGACAAAAAGCCTTGGGCCGCCACAGTGGGAAAGCTAAGGGAATCAGCATCTTGAAAAATTGTGGAGAAAAATCTTTAAAAGGGGGGGAAAAAAAAGGTTTTGCAAGCATTTCAGCACAGCTATAAACACCCTTGGGTTTGTTTCCCTGCATCTGACTTGCTCCCTCTTGTTTATTTTTAATTGCCAAAGGGTTTTCCAAATTGGTTAGTAGAAATAAAGAATGCTGATACAATTTTCAAGTGTTTCAAGAATGTTTTCAATATATGATGAAAAGCTCTGCCAGACAAAGAACTTCTTAAAAGATGTTGGAAATTTGCTTTTCTTTGTTCAGACCTGGTGCAATTATATTTTCAATGTGGTTACTGTTCCAGTTACTCCCTCATTCCTCCCCACTCAAAGAAGAATATAGAGTTGGAAAGAATACAGGGAAAAAAGGGTCTAAAATTATGGTGGAATTGGAAGTTCTCCTTATAATGAAAGACTAAAGATTGGCTTTTGTTTCTGGTTAATTGGAAAAAAATAATAACAAAGATGGGACATGATAGTACCTCATTTTGAAAATGAAGTATATCTGTTTTTGAGTGCTATTGAAAAGCCTTTTCTACCTCAGGGACAAACCGGAATGATGCTATTCAGCCAGTATAGAACTGCTTGAATTTTAAAAAGTAAAATAGATATTGAGAGAGGAGCAATCTGGATGAGGAACCTGGATGAGGAAGATGGCTCTAGTCCTGATTTCATTCTCTGGAACAGTGATTTTGCACCTGCTATTTGTGCTGAAACAAAAGAACCATTAATGTGAATGTAAGTTTTCTTTCTCTGCCAACAGCCAGTATACAAACCTTGATCCAGAGGAGTTTCTCCACCAGTTCCCAACCCAGACCGAGTGCCCTGATGCCTACTATTTTCTTTAGTATAACAGACATTTATGAATTGCATTAATGCCATCATATTTAATTTGACTCTTAGTTGTCTTGTTGTTGCAATCTGATAAAATTGCAAGAGCCCAGCAATCTGTCCCCTGTGTGATTTAGACCGTTTTGTGCAGATCTCTATTGTAAAAGTTTTGGTTTGTGATTTTCTACTAATGAGTGACACAGGTAGTGTGTTTCGTATCAGTCTACAGTAGCATGTCTACTGTAGTCATTTAGACATTCATTTCATTTTCCTAATATTAGAGATATATAATTTTCTTTTTCTTTGGTGGAAGATGGAATTGGGCTATTGTGCATTTTTGAATTCTTCCCACTTCTGGGACTGAAGTGCTATAATCATTTGTGGTGCATTTCAGTCTCTCATTTTAAAGAGGAGAAATATACAAATGTTCCATTTTCAAATTGTCTTTTTCAGAGAATCAGGTTGATTTAGATAGGGTGTGTGTATCATATTTCATCATTTAGAGTATCAGAAAGGAACTTAATCGTGATATATATGATATCACATTTAAAATATTCAATATACAAGGAGTATTTTACAATCTCATAACAGCCCTACAATCTGTACAGCGTCTGGTAAGGCTCATATTCTAAATGAGCATCTTTTGCTCTTCATGCCAGTTCATCTAATCTGTCCTAATAGATGAGAAATGATGAAAATAACTAGTGGCACCCTTCCTCCTAGGTAGACCAAGTCCAGAGGGAGAGATGAAGTGAGGAGGTAGTCTTGACATGGAAATGATGATTTATTGCCCAAAGGCTCTCCCTGCAAAATCTGACACTAATATTGTCCCCATAAGTAGACATTGAAGGGACACTATAACTGAGAGGTATTTGATTTATGACTGAAGAGAGGTTTGAACTAGGAATTTCCTCTTCGTTCTTAGATTGCTATTTGTTTTCAGTAGAGATGCACCACAAAGAGGAACTAGTGTTATATGCATGAAAAATTAAATGAAGAATGAAGAAGTAGAAAATGGTAGATCTTTTGCTGCATGGCAAGAATCACCATATAGCTGCTATGATTGTAGGGTCTGGCATTGATACTTCTTGTGTCCTCCTGGAAATCTCCTCCAAAGGGAAAGAGCCTAAGTTTCCTGAGCTAACAGAATATCAGCAACATGTTCCTTCTGGAAACACTGAAAATGAAAAGGGAGCTCCTACTCTAGTGTGGGAGACTTTTTTGGATGTGTTCCTTCAGAAGCTCCTCCTTTGCACTAAGCTGCTAGTGGAGCCATTGCTTGGCCCTAGGGAGCATAAGGACAAAGGGTGCAACAAATCCAATCAATAGACACTGAAGAAGTACCTGCCTGGGAAGCAGAACTCTCAGTGAGTAAGGATTTACTTTTGAGCAGGACAATATTAGAGCAATTTTTGGTGGCTTGCAGCTGCATGCCAAGTAGCTCATTGAGGATCCAGCTTTAAAAGCCCTCACTTTCAGAAAGCTGGTTGCTGTTCTAATGTAAAAGATGTTCACAGTTTTGTTCAATGGGGCTGAATAAGGCAGGCGGCATGTTGGGACTTCTGTTAAGTCACTAAACATTTAAGAGTAGTTCAACACTGAGAAAGCTGCTTGAGGTCGATGTAGTGTCTATAATGTGGACAAGATAGCTGACTAATTCTTTTGGAGTGCCTGAGTTAAAGTTATGAGTTCTTTTACTGCATGAATTCAAATTAGAATTCATGAATTGTGGAGTCGCTTCTATTGGTAATTCATGAATTCTTTAAATTAGAATTCATGCAATAAATTAAATTTACATGTTATTCTTTATAATAAGTGCACACTCTTTTTACTGTCCATAAGAATTTGTGATAATTTGCAATTCAGCAAAACTAATTTTTTAGTCAGTAGATGTTGCAAATAGAGCCTATACAGGTAGTCCTCATTTAGCGATCACAATCGGGACTGGCAACTTGGTCATTAAGCAAAGCGATGGCTGAGTGAAACTGCAGTTGTGCTTATGTTCTTACTTCAGCTGTCCTTTGCTTTACAAACCTATAAAGGTCGTAAACGTGAGGATTGGTCGTAAAATTACTTTTTCATCACCATCATAACTGCAAACAGTCACTAAATGGGTTGGTCACTAAATGAGGACTGCCTATATTGGCTTTGTTATTCCTTAAAAACCAAGGAGGAGGCTAGTTTCCAGAACAAAAATATTCATCTTTTCCCTCTTTACTGCCTTGCTTAGCACATAACCTTATTTCTTCTTGGAGTCAGTGCTTGATCCAAGGACTATATGTTTGACTTAGTTTCTTCTGTTGACCAGGTCAACAGAAACCTTATCCCAAGGTTGGGGATTCTAGACAGCACTGGCATCCAATAAGTCCAATCAGTTCCAGTCAATATTGTCAAAGGTGGGCATAATGGGAGCTGTAGGCCAGCAACATCTGGAGCAGTTTTCCATAATTGTTCTAGTCATTTGACTATACATTTCTTTTATTATTCTGTATATGTCCTTCTCATTTTTTTCCCCTCTTTCTCTTAAACAGAGCAGCTAAGATTAATGTAACTAGGAACGGGTTACATTTAGATTAGTTTCCCCTTCCTTATATACTTCAGTTTTTCCCAGCTAGGACTACAGTGCTTAGAATTTCCAGCCATCATGGCCATCTGCCATAAGGATTTTTCTGCACTAGGAATTTCTGCATACTTTTTAAAAATTACTGTTATTAATCTACCACCACAGAGAGATGGCTTCTGAATTTATCTTGGTAGGTCTGTGGGCAACAGCTGCACAACCCAAATTTCAAATCATTGTGTTAAATCAACCTTTTTCCCTAGTCTCTTCTCATCAATTTATCACCTAGATAAGCCCAACCACCCCCAACTGCACAGTCCCATTATGCACAGTTCTGGCTGTTTCCTTCCACAGATTTTCATCAACCTGCACGGAGGTTCTTGTACCCCAACACATGTGCTGTCGCTTTCTTGCCATTTTCTTACTCTGCAGCATGCAGAGACATTCCCAGACTACTTATCATTCTAAAAATGGAGTTGGTTGTATAATTCTACTTTGCCTATTATACTACAATATTGGAAGCTCAGGTGTATATTTTGAGGCCTAAATACTTCCCTTTCTCATCTCCCGGCAGACAGTGAAATAAAATATCCAAATGATCAGAGGAAAGAAATGCAAGGGAATATCAGAATTGGCATAGCAACCCAGTAGCCATAAATAGGGGTCATTTTGCTGCTGAAACAACTCTCATTTTAAAATTATCCTTAATGTTATGAAATGGTTTAAAAACAAACTGTAGTACTGTCTGGTAATCCCCAGTTTAAGAACAAGTTCCGTTCCCAAGGTCTGTCCTTAAGTCAAGTTTGTGTGAAGCTGGAACAGTATTATGGTATTATACTGTATAAGTAGTATTGTGTATTTACCTCAAACCATTGTGCATTTAACTTGAATCATTGTGTATTTAACTTGCATTTTGCTACAGTAGGCCCTGTTCTTAACTATGGGTCATCCTTAACTGGGCATTCTTAACCCGGGGACTACCTGTCTTGCTATAGCAGGAATTATTCTTGCATCTTCTCTAGTAGGAAGTAATCTGTGAGATACACCTTCTAAATGCTCTATGTCTGATAGCCAGCTGAATGGTATTCTGGGCAGAGTGCTTTCCGTATTCCATATTTTTCTTTTAAAGACCCAAATAGGCTCACCTACAGGTAGTCCTCATTTAGCAACTGCCTCAGACAGTGATTGTTCACAGTTAACAATGGTGATGAAAAAGTAACTTTGTGACTAGTGCCCACATTTGTGGCCTTCATAGGTCTGTAAAGCTGAAGTAAGATTGTAAGCACAATAGCAGTTTCATTTAGCGACCACTTTGCTTAACGACTGAGCTGCCAGTCCCAATTGTGGTCTCTAAACGAGGGCTACCTATACTTGCAGCTTTTGGAGCAGCAATGGATGGATGGCTTTAGCTATTTCCCATAATAATCCAGAAGAATTCTACATCAGGAACATTGTGAGAATTAAAATGATGGTTAGACTTGTCCACCTGGAATTGCTCCAACTTTTATATGTTTAAGACAAAGCTGTAATTGGTCATAAGAAACCAAGTGGCCAGCCAAGAGAAACTAGGCATAAGCTTTATACCTATTCTGGGCAGTTTGTGTACATGGGCTTATCATTCCCCATCAGAATAACAAATGGTTGGTTTCCTATTATATTGGAATCTCTCAAGCAAACCAGGGGAGATCCCACATCTTATCTTTTCCATGGATCCACTCGGCCATCATGGGATAAGGGGTTCTACTGCAATATTAAATTGTAAAGAACAACAAGAAGTTAAAATAATAACTAGGGAATTGTGACAGACATGGATAAGATTTAGTAAAACCAGATCCTGAGTAGGAGCAGGATAATTTGAATTTGATTTTAAAATCCCAGATATTGTGGACTGGAATGAATCAGTCCATTCTGATAATGGGCTTCAATGAAATTCTAGTTCCCGTGTATTTCTCCATAGTTTTGGGATGCTGCGAATGTCGAGATGAACCTCCCATTTCAGCTTTAGCTGATTTTGTAATATGCCATAGCAAAGAGAGGGAGAAGGAGATGTTAACTCTTATTCCATTTTTGCCCACCACTAGTGAAAAAATCTCACGTATGAAAGGTTTTTGCCTGACAGCAGATAAATTTGCACAGGCAGGTTTTACAAACTTTTATTAATCAACAATTTAGTTACATGAATATTAATCAACAACTCAGTTACATGAATATTGCACAGTTGTATAATGTAGAATGCATTCAAAGGTATCTTTGTTGTGATTACAGAACTTACTGGTGGGCAAAAGCTTTGGGTGAGCAAAAAATGAACCAGGGGGTATTGAATTTCAGTCGGAAGCTAACAATCCTGCTGTCATTAGTCACCACAATCACTGCATCTTGTGGATAGAGAGAACTTGCACCATTTGTTCCATATGGCCATGCCGCATTGTCACCCATTTCTTACCTTGAGCAGCTGTATGGCAATCTTTTGTGAATTACATTAGCTAGCTGACCTGACCTATGATTGATTGATTTTATTTATTCTATGGCTAGCATAAATTGTTTTATGAGACACATGAGGGCTACAGTAAGGTGCAAGTCTAATTTATTATGTAGTTCCCCCTTGATTAATTTCCAGAGAGCTATACGTCTTCCAGTGATTAAACATAGTCTCCCCAGAAATTGCCAGGATGTGTCTATGCCTATTTGCCTAGCTGACTCCATGCATAAAAGAATCTGTTTAATAGCCAATTCAAAGGCTTACCAGAAAGTCCTGAAACATCCTATCTGCATTGTGTGGATGCCACTTGAGCATCCATTATGGTACATTTTTGTCTGCATATTGATGCTTGTTTGTCCGTCATAACATCAAAGAAAAAGTAGGCAAGGATCTCCATAGGTTTCTTTTTATAACTAATATTATTTTTGTCCTAGCATAGACTCAAAGCCACTGAGCTTTTTGTAACTGTGCTTGAATTTGAGAACCAGTGGTTTTCTTGTTCTTTCCTGCTCTCTCACAGTAGACTCCAACTTGATTCAAGCTTTTCTTGGTCTCCAAGGCTGATCTTCTTGCTCCTTTCCTTGCCTAAGTCTGTTGCTCTCTTCATCCAACTGACTTATATAGGTCAAGAGGGAGGGTTGGCCTGTTGCTCATATACCCTACACAGTCAACAACAAGGATAGAAGAGGTTAGTTTTTGATCCAAATAGCCCAAGGGATTGTTTGGGGGATAAACTAAATCTTTACAGTCAACCATGTCATGCGCAGTAGGACTGAGAAGGTTAATGCAGTTAGCCTTCTCTCGCTGCTGCTGAAACAGAGACAAAGTCCTAGGGTATCCTTCCAAAGTTTAGGTTTTCCTGGGCCCTCCATCTGTATCTTCATTTTTACTTTTTGTCCTCACCCACTATAGAAGAGTAGAGAGTCCAAGAGGAATACAGGTTGATATAGTTCCCTTGCTTGATCTCTCTGAGGTTGGGCTCTCTGGGCTTTTTAAATACATGTTTGTTTTTAATCTGAAGTGGGAGGGAACCCTAAAAAATGAAGTGATGGCTTCTTTGGTAGGGGCTGGGAAGTCATGAACATTGGTAGTTCCATAGTTGACTAGGTGATCAACAATTGTGCACCACTGGGGGAATGGGTAAGTCAATCAGTTGTGTTGTGCTAATATTTATTCTACCAGTAGCTAATCGCTATTTCTAGGGCTAGGGTCCTCTACTTCTTTCCATTACCCCATTGTGGAATACCCTGAGAAAAAGCTTCTTAGGAAAGGCCTATTGAATCCAAAATCTGGTTTCATGTGTGGCATAATGCCATCTGTTAACAACAATTCCTCCATCCTTCTCTCCCTTCCTTTTGGTGGGCAACCACATCCACACTAACCACTAACCACACTAACACTAGCTACGTTTGAAGATAGCAGTTTTGGGATTCAGCCAGTATGTTTACAGAAGCTTGAGAAGGTGCTGCAAAAGATCTCAAAGTAGGCACTACTATTAGCTACATTTAAAATCTTTTTTATAGTAAATTCTTGTAGCTTTGGGGCCATAACAACAACTAAATCCCTGCTTGTTTTCTCCAACATTATTGCAAGATATCTGGATATAGTATCTAGGAGCTTGTTGTATAAAACATTGTTCCTGAGGGTGTTTAAACAAGCTTCAGGTTTTTAGTTCTTTTAAATTTATAACTAAGAGTTGGGAGACTAGAGCATAGCCTGTGCCCATGGTATTTTTCAAACTATCCACAAATAATCCTGAAGGGCAGTTTCTTGTGTTTAGGAACAGGTAATTATGATATCTCATGCTTTATTTCTTCTTCTTCTTTTTCTCTCTGAAACCTATACATTTTGCCCTGAGGACTTACCTTTTCCATTTCAATTGTAACCTTTGTTCACTTTAATTGACAAATACCAGCTTCTTCAGTCTCTACCCTTATAGGTATGTCAGAGCTTTTAGAAGCAGTATGCTAGTTCCATATGCTAAATCAATATATTCCCCAAGTTCATTTTTCCCCTTTTGAGATGTGCATGTTTTGTTAAAAAATAAAGTCTGAAACTTGAAATTTGCACACTTATTCCCCCATAGACAAAATTGTTCCTCATGTTTCGAAATGCAATGCAGAAATCTACAGGGAGTATACCACAACTCTTGAAAAGATTATTTATTTTCCATTCCATCTGTACAGTTGTACTTAGAGCAAGTTCATATACTCTATGCATATGCATAAACAACACACAGTCACAGGGAAACAAAAAGGTTATGGACCAAGCATTCCTATTATGATGGAGATTACACCAATTATCTTAGTAGCAGCTAGGGAACAAAGTTTCCCATTCTTTCAATGTTAAAGTTTTTCATTGATGTACAGAACTTAGTTGGCAAGAATGGATTGTAAAGTTGATGGAGCTAGCTGAGATGGCAAAATCGACAGCTTTGAGTAGAGAAAAGACATTGGCTAATTTTAAAGCTAATTGGAAACTCCTTTTGGACTTTTTGTGGGAAACAGAAGAAAATGAAATTATAATATATATATTTAATGATTAGTAAAATTAATAGATTATAGAAAAATGGATGTTAAATTGAAATCTTAGAGTAAGAGTTTAATGTATGTTTTACTTATATCTGCTGTAAAAGAAATCAGAAGTCATTCTTTTTCTGTATTTCTGTTTCCTCTTCTTTTCTTTTGCTTTTTCTCTCTCTCTTTATTCTTCTTTTCTATTCCTCTTCTTGATTTCTAGCTCTTGTTAGTTTTTATCTTTTTGTATTCAGAAATTTAATAAAGTTATTATTAAAAAAAAAGAACTTAGTTGGCATCAAGACAAGCACTTCCATATGCATTGCTTCTTCATTTACTTAGACCTATTCTGGTTATATTAGAGCAAGGATTCTTAACTTTTTTGTGACCCCTTTGAGAGCTTGGGGAAACCTCTGGATCCCTTCTCAGAAAACTGTACCTAAATGCATAAAATAAAATATATAAATATAGATTGTGTTAAAAAGGAAACCAACTATGCTCAAATACAGGGATCAAGTTATTAAAAACAATACACATATAATATATGCACTTCTTTATTAATCCATTAAATCAATAACAGGACAATGTTTGAAGGGGGGGGGTGTCCTTTGAGTCTATCTTGACTCCTGCATCTCCATGCAGTTTTCTTGTCAACATTTTTGGAAGTGGTTTGCCATTGCCTTTTTCCTAGGACTGAGGGAGAGTGGCTGGCTTCATGCCTAAGTAGGACTAAAGCCTGATGCTTTTAACTCAGTGTTTTTCAACCTTGGCAACTTTAAGATGTGTGGTCTTCAACTCCCAGAATTCCCCAGGTTACTGAAAATAAAGTTGTAATATTTTTCCCATCCAAGTTCAGAGACTCCCCCATGAAACTTATCCACCAGCCTCTAAGAAGACCATGGACCCCAGTAAAAAACTTCTGTCCTAGAGTATGACAAACAGAAAAAAATGTATGCATAAATCTATATGTGATACTTCCTTTCCATACACTTTTCCTACCTTGCAGTTATTGCAGTGGGAGGGGGCAGAATAGAAATTAAGTTAAATCAACACATCTGCAGACCCATTTGGAAATTATATGTTATGTAGCTACTTCAAGAAAAAAGATTCTCAATGTAAACTTTATAGATCTCTCGTTATTCATATACTGAACTGATTCAATTTACCCAAGCATTTTCTAACAAACTAGTGTCCATTAATGTGAGACAACATGCCTAAAATTTATCCAAGGGTAGTTTACTTCAGAAAGCTGAGAATTGTACTGAAAAGCAATGCTCAACTTAAAGTATTGCTCATGCCAGCAATTTTGATTCAAAAAACACATTTGGTTCTGCTGAGCTAATAATAAACAAGGCACTCAATATGGCAAATAATGAAAAAGAAAAGATATACAGATCAAATTAATTAAAACACAATTAAAACAAATTGCATAATATAATCAGCATAAATATTACATTTAAAGCAACAGAAATAATGTAAGGAGAACATTAAACAGTTTAAAAGGCTATCCTTACCAATTTGCATAATCTAAATAAACCTATTAGATTTTAGCATTTGGACATTCAAAATTTGCTGAAGCTGAATTGTAATACTTACAGAATAGATTTGTTTGCAAAGCAGTCCATCTGTTATCTTTACAGGCAGCTACAGAAAAAGAACCCATATTTCAACCTCCTCTTAACAGCACTTCAGATAAAATATCCATGCTGAATATGTATGAATGCTTCCAAATCAAGGGTGGCCAATTGCTGTATTCTGTATAATGGTAAGATTCTAGGCAGACTCTGAGAGCCCAAAGTGTTTATTTTTCTATCTACACAAATTCACTTCATAATAACCCTAATACTCTGTAGGAACAAATATGATCAATATCCTATATACAAAACATAAAAGAAATGGTAACATTATGGACTAAACTTTGATTTATCAGGTCAGTGTGGGCCAGAAAAAAATTGCCTTGAGATGGGGTGGGAGTAGGGAATTTGGCCCAGAGGTTGTCTGTTAGCTGTCTCTATTCTAAACCATTGTTATAACTACCCATTGCAATCATGGAAACTAATTTTCTGGCAATGTGAAAAATAACTCTGTGTGAAATATCCTTTTCTGTTTGTATAGTTACTGAGAGCCTGTGTGTCAAATTATGCCTTTTATAATTCTTAACAGGATACCCTGGAGTGTTTCTCAGAGTCAGCATTGCACCCACTTGGAAAATAAGTATGGATGGTACTGTCTACATAGGATCAAACTTTTATGGCAAATCTAAAGTGTTGCCATGGAAATTCCAATTGTTGCAATCTTTTTCCTTTGCACTTTACTCTGACATTCTGTTGTAAAGTGGCGATTACGAAGAAGCACACACAAACCAGAAAAGGAAAGTTTTTCTTGCATTAGAAGAATGGCGAGAGGGGGAGGACTATCTTTCTGCTATTATGAAATCTGATTTTCATTAGCTGCCTGTTTTATGCTGCTTGGTACTTGATTCCTCTAGTAGCTCTCTTACTAGATTACTTATCATCTGCAGCCTCATTATAAGGGCCTGACCTTTGCAGAGAAAACAGAAGAGACTGAATGGCAAATTAGATGGCACATTAAATGCATGCAGGCATTCATCATGTCCAATTTTTGTTAATGCAATATCTGCTTTAGGGGAAATATGATCAGAATCGGGACCACAGTACCTGGGAGAGGGGGGTTAAGGCTTCCCATCAGCCATGGTCCTGGTGAAAATCACAAACCAACTCTACTTCAAATAGAAAATAGAGTGGTGATGTTGTCAGAGGGTAAGAGTTTGATGATGATGATGATGATGATGATGATGATGATAATGATGCATCATCATATGGATCTTGACAACATACATACTGTGATGACTAAAGAAGAAAAAATCAGTATGAGATATATTAAATGCTTACATACGTATAATGAAATGTGGGCTTGAGAATGGTTCATGCATGCATATAATTCATTTTTTGGTCACTTGATTACTCTGGTGATTCATGGCTGTACAGGTATAAGCATGGTAAAACCCAAATATGTTACAATATGTTGTTTGACCTGACATGTCTCATTATACATACAAGGTTTCTCTTGATACTGCACTCAGCAACTTACAAAACATGCCTATAGGAATTATCTCAAATCCTCAAAGGCAACAGCTTTTTTGAATATGTTCCATTACTGAGAAAGATCCTAGAGAATTTTGATTAAAAAGAATGGAGCTGGAAGTCTTGTCTCTCCAAGTTACTGAAGAAATCACCAATGCTGCAGGATAGGATATCAAAGTTACCAGCAGACAACAGAGACCTGGATGTATTACTAGAAATAATTTACAGGGAACTAGTTCTTTGGATGGAAGAAATGGCACATGCTCTAAAGAAAAACAGCAGAAGATGAAGAGTGTTAATGTAATGGAAATGAGATCAATTTGGGATCATGAAAACCAGATGATTATATAATTAGGGAAAACAATGTGTCATAAGAACTCCTTTCTGGAATTAAAAACACTGACAGTGTCAAGATCAAACTCACCAGCAGCTGGTTATGGGTTTTTTTATGTGAGATAAATGGGTATTGTAAGCCATTTTTTTGTTCTACCTTGGTAGACTGTGGAATAGCAACTGTACAGTAACATCTGCATATTTTCCAGACAGTCCAAATATAGTAATCTGATTTGGAGATTTTGTAGGAAGTTGCATCCGTGGTCCTAGTTAGATCAGATTCTAGTTTGTTTGGTTTGGAAAAAGGGGAGGCCATAGCATAGATGTATGACATTCTTTACAGCTTTCTGGTTGCAGCTTCATGCCAAATGTTTCCAGTGCAGAAGAAGCAGAGCTATACCACTTTCTGAGCCATGGTACGGTCAATGGATAGCTTAGATAGAGCAAAAAGCTTGGTTTACCCAAGGTTACTTTCTGTGGCTGGTTCTACCAACGTGGGTGTTAGCTTGATCTGAATATAGAAGCCCATTGTGGGAATAGGATGGGGAATATGGGCTCTCCAGGATCTGTAGATTTCTGGATCTTTATGTGGCTGGATCAAATATGTGGCTCTCTCTCCAGATGTTTGCTAAACTAAAGCATTCAGCAACCCCTACCAGCATGGTTAATAGTGAACAATGCTGGGAATCACAGTTCAGCAACACTGGAAGAGCTACATGTTCCCACTGCTGACAGTTCCACAAATTCTTGTCCTCTATACACATTCTCAGTGCTTCAAAATTTCTGTGGAATATAATTATTTCTAGATGCATGACTGAAAAAGCTTATAAAAGAAGGCTTGCTGAGGGATGTATTTAAAAGGCAGCAGAGACGCTGGACTACTTTCTAGCTCGGCAGATTTAGAATTAGAGCCTCAGCCAACAGCACAAACTACCAGCAGGAGTGCAGAAAATGGATGCCATTGTCACTTTCCCAATAATGCCATTTCCACAAGAAAAATCACAGCACAGGGGAGAAAAATGATTGAAGTCTAGCCTTCATTTATTTGGAATCAAGGGTTTACAAGCTGTTTGGCATTCTGCCCAGCTCTGCTTCCCCAAGCTCGCTCGTTGCTCAAACATTTCATTGGTTTCAGAAGGAAACAGATTTCAAAGGCCTGTTAAAAGTGTAATGATGCACAGTTTTGGAAGGGA
The DNA here is from genome assembly GCA_030867105.1 of Liasis olivaceus. Lineage (NCBI taxonomy): Eukaryota > Metazoa > Chordata > Lepidosauria > Squamata > Pythonidae > Liasis > Liasis olivaceus. The sequence continues at coordinate 121,718,606 of CM061350.1, read as the reverse complement.
TTATTTTAAATCAGTTTGTTTTATGGAATGGGCTCCCTCCATATTTATACAGTAGTACCTTCGTTAATACTAGTCTCCTTGTCTTGCCTTTCAATAAAGCTAATAATCCCATCAATATCCACTAGATGGAAGTATTGTATAACAGCGGCAAGACCAGCATACTAGCTTTAACACAAACTAATTTGCCTCCCAAACATATATGTGTATAATTAGACACTGTCAGTGTCTTTCTTTTAAAATAAGTTTAACATTCCTAATTGGCTATATCTGATAAGCCGAAAAATCATTTTAATTGGGTAAAGTTATGCTGCCAGTTATTGGGGGAAGGGACATATTTATTTCTACCATTCTAATAGAGTGTATTCTTCCCTTGTTTTATGGTAGTGGCGGTTACTTTATTTTGACAAAAAATGTAAAAGTGGGGTTCAGGTTACTTGTTGAAAACTTACATTGTTTTCAGTGGCATTGATGGAAATCATTGTGTTTCCTTTGTGCAGATTATGGAAATATATCATGGGGAAAATATGCATCAGCAGTATAGGAATGAATGGGATTTGAGCAAGAGCTCTGAGTTCCATTCATTTCAGTGGTGTTTGGACAGCAAACATTCCCAATAAACTATAACCTTTCCTTTCTGTCTCACTTTCTGTGCCATTCATTCTGCAGTTAGACCCATCTCTACTCTCAGCATCAGCAACAGAAGTAGCCTGTTCAAGAGGCAAATCAGCCTTCGTTCTGCAGCCTTACGCACAACAGACAGTCTTCCAAGTAGCATTTATTTGTTGCCAATAATTTCTGTCTAAAAAGATTCACAGTAGAACATCCAGATGGGAAATTCTTGGTAACACGATTGTAAACAAAACATATCATTCCAGAACCTGCCATGAAAACATCTGACCTCCCTTCCAAATGTATTTCCTATTCACTGGAATAGAGTTGTTGCTTTTTTAAAAAAAAAATCAAAACAAAACAAAGGCTGATGCTGTTTCTAATAAATTGAAAATATGTTATAATTCACAAAAGCCAGTTGCATCAGTGTGCATGTGTGTGCATGCGCGTGTGCAGCTATTGATGGAGTGATACATTTAATAAATCTATCAAACAAGTAGCTAATCTTATTGTTACAGCTGTCATATAATACTTCTGCCATGTGACAGTGGATGGAGGAAGGTCCCTTAAAAGCAAAATGAAGCTCTGCTCCCACTGGCAGGATCATTGTCTCCAGTGAGGCAAGGAAACAAAAGGAATACTAGCTCCCATAAGAGAGGAACAAGGAGGAACTGGGTTGCTGCTGCAAGCAAAAGATCTGAAAAGTAGAGAACAAGGCAACAGGATGCGATGGAGCTGAGTATTTCTCCCCTCTCTTTCTTGAGCAAGATTTGGCAGAAAAATCACAGGGGCACATTTGCCTTTCCAAGCAGACTCATAGACTTGGACTAGGCTGCCTCAAATGCAGCTTGATCGCTTTAGTTGCTAAACATTGCCATGAACTCTGAGTTGTATACAGGCAATTGTGTTTCAAACGGCACAGGCACGCAGCTAAATTCACTGGAGTACAGCATGCTACTAAGAGGGCTGATATGAATATTTGGAACTGGAATCTGACAACTGCAAGTTCTGCTGGTGCAAAGACAGAATATTTGGAGACAAAAGCAACGTGCTGTATATAGCAGCTTGAAAAGCGTAAGAACTGTGATCAAGAAAGTTGACATGCAGGGCTGATTAACCAGTGATAGCGAGACAATATTTATAAGGCATCATGCACAGGAATACCTTGAAGCCTGTGAAGGAGCTGGAGGCAAAACTGGGGTGAGGTGAGAGGGTGTAACATGAGATGGTAAGAAAAATACATGTAAGAAATGCTAAGATGAGATCAATCGTGTTGCTTGAGGAACCTGTAAAGGGGATCTGTTCATGTCACCTCAGAAGTAAAACCCACTGATTTCAGTGAAGCTTGTGCTTTGCTAAAACTAGAGAGCAGCCTTACCCAGCCCCTCTCCAGTGAATCTGGAGAACACCAATTTGGGGAAGGCTGGTATCAAGGATTATGGTCTTGACAATTTTATTATTTGGAAAACTCTCAATGTATTTTGTTTTGATCCTACAGACCTATCAAGCCAGATATATTCCTCTAATTAAAGCAGCAGACTTCACATTAATGAACAGGCTATTTCCGCAGCGCTACTGACTGTCCTAAAAATACTATCCAACAGGATTTTACCTTTAATTGACAGAAAGTGGTTAATGAACATTTCTGGTCCCCACCCAATTAATTGCTACCACTTCTTGTAAAATTTCATTTGGGCTGGTGATTTCACATTCCAAGCAATGGAACTGCCAAACATTCGATTTTCATGCTGCATGAAAATTTAATCATTCAATATGATGGAAAATGAATTGGTTTTTTTTTTATTTTTTTCCCCCACAAAGAAGAAGAAAACTGTAGTGAAATTTTCATGGATACAATATAATGTGCTTGCATTACGTTCATTATGAAGTGACTAAAATGTCTATGTGTATGTACGGTCTTCTCCAGCAACCTGCAACTTCTCAGTTACATTTCATGAGAAGATAATCATGAGAAATTCATCCAATGAGGCTTTTTTCCCCCTGTGGGAACCAGGGCAGCCAGGGAGGCTGAAAAAATGGTTGTGTGGGGTGGGAGAGAGAGGGAATTACCACCTTTTTGGTCATATTGTCATAATAAAAATCTAAAGAAATTCTAAATCATCCTGAGAATGAGGTAGAAAAATAAAAGCATCTTTTTCAGAAGAAAATTTTTAAGAAATGGAAACTATAGTTTTGCTGGAGTATTAGATTTCATTCTCAGACCAGCATATGATTTACCAGATTTACTCCTGATGAATGTTAGAGAGGTTTATAAAATTCAACAGGTGCTGATTTGGTGTCTCTGAACATCAGATGAGCTCTGCTCATCTAGAACAGTTTTAAAATGATACTCTCAGAATATGTGCCAAAGATGAGTAGAAAGTATGAGGACCTTAGCAATGGGATTGTTAGGTCTCTACTGTAGAGCTTCAGGAAAGCTCTCCATTACCTTTTGTTCGAGTCCATGAGAAAAGAAAGTCCTGTTAAGGATGGGCAGGGAAAGAAAGCATATTTATTTATTTACTTATCACACCTTCCACAAAACAGGTGCTCAGACCGACAAACAATAACAAAACCATAGATAATTTTCACAGCACTAAAGAAACAGAGAAGCACAGCATCAATAAAAATGAAAAGAGCTACAGTTAAAGTTAGAAAGTGAAATATAATAAGCAACATCTGTAGTTATTTTAAATCATGTTTGTACTCACCTTCATCAAAATGATCTCAGAACTGTGAATGCTTAGATAGAATAGCCTGCAGATACCAGTCAGGGTCTTCTGGGGAGGGCATATCACAGACAGGGTATAACCCTGGAAAAACTGTTTCTTGCATCACCACTTGTATCATTGCTGATGACAGGGGGATTTGGAGATCAGCAGATCATTTTAACACCTACACAACTGGATATAGAAGCAGGTGGTACTTTGGGTCAAAATGATATAATGGTTTTAAAGGCCACTACTATAGTTTATTGAACTGGGTTTCACAAGTGAAAGAGCAGCAAGTGAAGTTATTTCAATACAGGGAAGAGATGTTTCCAACAAATTTTTTGATTACAAGTCTTACATCCTCAGCCTCTAACTGGGATTTTTGAAGTAGTCTTCAAAACATACTACAGTAATCTAGCATTTTTTATATTCTAATTTCAGACAATTAAGTCAACATTTTCCTATTTAAAGAAGTAGTACACTTTAGCTCTTGGTTACTTTCTTCAGCTTAACAAAACTGAAGATAACACTGCTGCAAAGCTTTATATGGGAGGGTTAATGGCTTTATGCAATTCATATTTTAAATATCCAGGATGAACTCATCAGTAGACATTTTAAACGATGGCCATCTCTAAAACTGCACAAATCTCTAATTCCTAGGCAGTGACAATTTAAGGAGCTTTAAAGAGAAAGAAACCAAAATGCCTTACTGTTAAATACAAAACATCTGCATGTCTTAGTTAGACATAGGAAATATGGCTTCCACCAGAATGTTTCCAAGGAGGAGGGAAAGTTACAGGCCATTCCCTGACTTCCTGTTGGTTTATGGATGAGATGCAAAGTGCTGTTTTTAAGCTATAAAGCTCTATGTGGCTTGGCCCCAAGGTACCACTTCCTCAAGCCAGAATTTACCAGTCTGGTTTATGCATCCTGGGGAACTGTGCTGGTGGTGCCCCACACCTGCAAAGTGAAAGGAGCTGGGATCCTTAAATACTGCTTTTAAGTGGGAATACTCTCATTATAGAATCGTTACCCTCTGGAAATCAGACTTGCTCCCCCTGAGCGATTGCCTTGGTGTAAAAATTCAATAAGTAAGCAAATAAGGAAAATACACTATATTATAACTCTATGCATAGCATGCATCTAAAAAATGCACCTCCCATTTTTCTAATATGTGGACTATTGGATATTTTTGACCACAGTTATCTTTTTCAAAAAACTGGCAGCTTTACACCATTAGTCAGGGAAAAGATCCTATGTTCTTGAATAGTCCGCAAGAATCTACTTCCTACTTAGCCATCCAGCTGAGTATTGCCCACACCAACTGGCAGCAAACGGAAAGGCCAGAGATTCAACTCAGGAAACTCCACCTCTGATCCACAGCCCTCTCCTTCATCTTGGAAACAATGGTGACCAGTTGGTCTGAAGTAGCAGTGGCATCTGCATTGACTATCTTTTGCTGTAGGAAAGAAATGAATCTGATGGGTTAGGATGAGGAGTTACTTTACTTTCACATTGTTGATTACTATAGAAGACTATGGAGATGCCCTTGAAGAAAGCCTTCAGCAGCTATTATGTAAACACCAGCTTAGCTCTGAAAGAATGGAGGGGGTGAGGAAGAAACTCAGGACTGCCCTGCCTTGATTTTCTTTGATATAAGGCAGGAGTAGGAAGTGGGGGAAGAGAGAGAATCTCTGTCAGGCTTTCAAGATTCTTTTATTATACCCAGCAACAGTAGATTCCAGTAGTTCTCGCGCAGTCTGTTTCCTAACCTCGCATTGCCTTACATAATCAAACTTTTGTGTTGCTTGATTTTTTAAAGAATATATACCCTTAATGCTTGTGTGGTGGCAAGTTTATTTTTGCAACTGCAGATTTTGTTCTTGGTTGCACATTAAGAATTTTTGTTTTTGTTTTGAAAGGCCAGACAGTGTCAGAGAATAGGTCTATAATTGCTAATAATTCTGGTGAATAAGCAGCTCGGGCAGTCAGTCTACTACCGTATTTTTCCGTCAATAAGACGCCCCCATGTACAAGATGACCCCCACTTTTCCAACCCAAAATTAAGAAATCAATATTTTAAAGATAGTGCAGAACACATTTTTATTTAGTAATTAGTTAACATTTACCTGATACACTCGGTGGGAGGAGGTCCAAACCGTCTCTCTGCAGCTCTATTTCCATGCTCTTTTGCATAACTGATTACATTCAAGCACGAGGGAAACTGCCGATAGCTTGTCTCTGGAAACAGCCTTCCTCTAATTGGTTTGTTCAGCATCAGCTGACGTAAGTTACATAAGGCTCGTGATTGGAGGAAGTCTGTTTGGGAGACAAGCTATTTCACTTGTGATTGGAGGCTAGCAATAGGAGGAAGCCTCTTTGCAGAAACAAAGTATGGGCAGTTTTGCAACCGCGCGATTCTCTCCTCGGCTGACTTCCTTGAATAAGACGCCCTTCAATTTTTAGGGTAAGGATTTTAGAAAAAAGTATCGTCTTATAGTCGGAAAAATACGGTAATTGGTATATTTCATTCACCGCTTCTTTCTCAATGGGTAAACTTGGGTAACAGACAATGTATCCCTATCTATCCCAATGTGTCCCTATCCCTAGCATTTCCAAAGGCTGAAATGAAGGAAATCTATTCAACTTCTAAAACAGAGGCTTTCCTAGTCAGTCAAAAAGCAGACCAAAAAATTGGTAGCTGCCATGAATACCATTTTGGAGGGAATACAAATACAAATAAATGTAAATGAACAGATATTTTTCCTGGCTTCTTTCACATTTGTAATGCCACAAGAAATTCTCAATTTAATTATACTATATAAATATCATTGCACTGAAATAACATAATGTATCATGATTTATAGTAACACAATAAAAAGAAAAAAAATAGGTATTTTCATAGCATGTAACACGGTAAAAGATATACATCAGAAACCCCTCTAGTTTTTAAACTGTAGTGCTTCTTCTGTTAGCTTCATCCTTCTCCAGCCATACTTTTCTAAAACAGCAACACACCAGACTGGATAACAGGTGTGCAGGGTTGTCATACAATCCCAACAAATGGACATAATGATGATGATAGATTAATTTGCAGCTCTGACATAATTCTGTGTCTCAGCTGACATCCTGCAATAACACTTGGGGTTGTGTAACGCTTTGGAAATAGTGTGGAAAATATTTGTGAGGGAAGTGTAATGGAGCACAAACATAGCACTGCCTACTTCAAAGTAACTGTCTTTTTTTATGTTTTGGATTGTGTGGCACCCCTCTGTGGCAGCCATGTAATCCTGGAAAAGACACAGCTGCTTTAAAGAGTTGCGGGCAACTAGTAGATTTGTGTCAGTGCGGGTTCCAAAGCACCTCTTTGGAATCAGGTCTGATCAGGGTATAGCGTCAGGATAACTGTTTTTCAGTTTGCAAACTTAGAAAGTCAAAGTAAGGAAGAATTTTACAAACTCCTCTTTTTTGCTCATGACTTTTGTTTTTAGGTAGACAGGCTGTATTCCCCAGTTGTGCATCTAAACCCCAGATTTCTGTTTTTGTTTTTAACTTGAAGGAGGGAATAATAAATTAGCACTTAGGTAAAAAAAATTGGCAATCCAGACATCACTAATCAATCATCATTAGGACTTTATTGGCTAGAAACCCTGAAATATGGGAACATACTTTTCTTCCAAAAGAGGCAGAAGGATGATTATATGATTTGCTTTATATCTCCACTTCTAGAAGCGCTAGGGGCTAGTTCTAGTTTTTTTTTAATGACAGCTGGGTGTAGGAAACTAAGCCTCATCTGGGGAAGGGGAACAAGTATCCTCTCTGACTCCTTTGCACACATTCATGGCAGGAAATTAAAACTGGCACCAGGACATCTCATGCAGAGGGTCCAATCTCTTAGGTAAAATCTATGCAATATGATAATGCAGCTGTACTGAATATTCAGTTCTAATAGGTAACCTTTGAAATAAATTGGAATATTCTTTTTTCCTACTTTACCTCACACCAAGAAAGCATAAACAATAATCTTATAAAGGTCACTTGCACAATGAATTCTTAGCTGGCCTGGTAAAAGACCTTTTTTTCCTTGGGACAGAGAAAGGTTGTCTATTTCCTGCTCCCAGCCTCCTCCTGTTTCGTAGTTACTTCATTCAACACCTTTTCAGATTTCTAATCTATTCATTCTTCACATATCTGAGCTCAACAATTCTATATTAAGGCTGTGCATGTTTCAGAATGTATTCCAAGAAGTACTTTGGCTCAAAAGCTTGAACCAAGCACCTCTGCTATTCTCAGAGGAATCCAACTTTGTCATCCTTCTGTGCAAGCCCTAAAAAGAAAGACATTTCTCTGCTTTATGATATTGAGCCATTAATGTGACATTAAAGTGGCTATATATTTTTTCCAGTTGCGCTAGGAAGGCTAAAGAGTTTGGCTGCTTTAATAAACAGCAGAGAGGCAGTGTGCTCATGCTCACATAAAGTTCAAATCCCTGTACTATAATCCATCTCCTAGGGATTTGTGGATTGGTTCCAATTTGACTGAAATAGTTGATTTAATTGGAATCATTAATTAAGCCAAATTCGTGGATGGACGGATGGATGGATGGATGGATGGATGGATGGATGGATGGATATGTTTATCTTCTTGCAACAATGGGAAAGGGAGATGAGCAAGTGAAATCACTGCCAATGCTTTGAATTATGTCTGAAATGCATTGGTAATAGGATAGGTGGTCAAGGGTGTTTTTCTCCAAATTACTGAGACAGAGTTATTGCCAAGGAATAGAACCAAAAATACACAACTACCCTTAACAATTTGTTAAAATGGATTCTGAACATAAACATAAACACATATCCATACAGATATACAGTATGCATGTAGGTTTGAATGCCTGCAGAACAGAGGTGGCAATATTTTTTTATAACATTATGGTGGTGAGGAGCCCAGATATCCATCTCTCATATCTAATTCTATGTTGTCCTAGCATATCTTCTATTTTCTTACAACAGAAAATATGCTAAGGAGGAAAAGACTGAATAGCTGCACAATATGTTTTGATGGGTCATGCTTGACTTGGCTTCTCATCTCAAGGTGCTTCCAGATGGACAGCTCCTAGTATTATCAGTCAAAAGACATTGTGCAACAACTAAGCTATCTTCCTCTTCTTGTTTGGGGTAAGAAAAAAGAATTGATGGAAAAACATGGATGGGTAATAAATTTAAGCAGTATTATCTGGAATCCCCATACAATTCTCTGAATGAGGCACGGTGATTGCACATCCATAGACTTGCCCAGAGAGGAAGAGAGAAATTTTATTTTGATCAATGACCAACCTTGCTCCAAAGCATTTTCAGATTACTAATTTAACATAGTTTTATCCAATCAAATTCCCATCTTAAAAACATTTTCTTTATGTCCATCCGCACAGAGTCTGAATTTGTTTTCACTATATTTCTAACCTTAACAGTCCATGTATAATTAGTGTCTATGTCTATTGCAACTCACTTTTGTCAGGGAGCTGCCTGATACTACCTGGGAAAGATGCTCAGAGACCTATCATATCAGGCTAGAGAATGGTACCAGCCAAACTATTAACTATCAAGATCAGATAAAGAACAGCACTCACACCATACTAGCCAAAGCTATCACTACATCCCATTCTATTCAGGCTACGGAAATCAACAGGAACTTGATAATTCTGATGCAATTTCAGAATGAAGACGGGGAACAGACTTATTTCAAAATCCCTCCACCAGTTAACATCTCATTTCCTTTAGGAAAAAAAATGCACCCAGAGTGAATGCTTGTAGTCTTCCCTCTTCGGTACCTTTCTGCCTACAGAAAGATTTCTCTACCCAGGAATGTTCTTGAAAAACTAGAATTGGGAGGTAGTCAACTCCTATGGGAAGAGTTCCTGGATTAAGAGCTATCATGGATTTGACTTTTTTAAAAAAAATTTAGTCCCCAATTATCCCATCCCTTAATAAAAATAGGGAAAAGATCGCATGGCGGGGTTCCAGTATGAGGCATAGAGGCTTCTTCAGCAACCCCCTGCCTTCCTCAAGCATGTTTTTTCCCTACAAGCAACTCTTCTATCTTACCTGCTGGGCCTTTTTGCTCTTCCCTTGTAGGCAAGAAAGCCTCGATCAATACTTTTTCTATTTTCAGACTTCTATTACTTTAAGGAAATCCACAGCTGCCTTGCTGACAGTCTGCACTGGGGGAAAATTCATTCCCTCTTGTAGTGACATCAGAGGATAACCCCCAGCAGGCTAAATGAGGTCTACCTAATGCCATTATTACTTGCTGTACACCTTTCATGCACAAGGCATTCAAAGAAAGTGAAAAATAGAGTTTTTTAAACCATCAATGTTCTTTATCCATTTAGAGGATGACACACACACCCTTTCATTTTTATATTTCTGTTACTACCATAAACTCTTGCTTGTATGACTGCTAGGGCAGAGATGTTTTAAAAAGGCAAAAGACTGCTTTTGTTCTTGCTAACAGGAATATCAAGGCATATACTATGGAATTCAATGCCACAAGATATTATGAAGATTGGCTGCTGAAATGGCTTTTTTAAGGGCTTAGAGAGATTCAGGGAGTGAAAAAACCTCAGTGGCACTTCTCATGGTGACTATCTCTGATATCAGAGGCAGTAACGGATATTTTCTTGACAACTTCCAGATCTGTGAAACTGAGACGAGACAGCTCATATTCAGGCTAGGTCAAATTTACAGGACTCATGAATCAGTACCAAACAGGCACTCCTCCCCTCCCACCTCATTTTCTCAAGAAGATTCTATAAAGAATTTAGGATGGAGGAAAGTGAGATTAGATAACTTCTAAGTAGCTAGTGGGCTTATTTTAATTCTGTCTTCTTCAAAATAGTCCTTGGAAGTTCTCATAATTTCATTAGAGCATTTCTCCACTATTTTCTCTTCCTTGTTAAAACAATCATTTGTCATGGTAGCCCTACTACTCACCAGATAAATAACTGACCTTCCCTCTCCTCTAAATTCTGAATGGAATTCTGCCTGCCTTTTTGTGTTTGCTCAGTTCAATATCAGCCACCCTTGTAAACAGGACATAATCAAAGTGAAATGAGTATTTGTTGGATTCTACTGTTTTTATCCCATAAGCCACCTTGGAAAGCTTGCTATTCTGAAAGGAGGCTAAGGAATGGATTAAGCAAAAGAAGAAAGAGCTAAGTTCTTCAGTATTGACTAGAAGAACAAACACGTTGTTTGCTTGTAAATCAATGATGGGCAGGCTCTTCTGAAACAAATGAACTCAGCACAGAACAGGTAGAGGGGAAAAAGACTCCATAGGTACTCAGGCAGCAAGGATGCAGTAGTGAACTTCAGTATATGCAAGGTATGTCCACCAATTTCCCTCTACAAAATATTGGAGGAGATTCTGCTGAAGACATGTGATTCTATGAGAGAAAACAGCCAGGAGAAGTGACCACCAGAGAATAACATTAGTATTCCTTCTCTCTATTTCTTACGATTTGGCAGGTAAGCACACTGAAGGTGCTCACTGCATTTATTGTACAGAGATGGAAATTTGGATCACATCACACAGCCTCACATCCAGCCAGTTTCTCTTTCCACATTCAAGGTGCTACACATCACCCCCAGACTGACGAGGAGTAATCTGTGTATATGTAGGGGAGTGAGTGAAGTGAGTGGGGGCGTGGGGTAGGAATATAAGGATTCCTGCTTATGCAAAGTAAAACTCTCAGTACCTGAGAGACTTAGTGAACTTGGAAATAATCACTGCACTCAACACTTGATCCAGAGAGAGAAGTATGCATTAGTTTATTGCCTTAATGAATTGTCTTCACAATGGACAAATCATTATCGATAGAAGTTTAAAAATATGCATTTCATGGGAATGGAACTGGGGGAGAGGTCCCCAATATCTCTGTGTCCTTTCTAAGATGTGACTTTTATTCTTAGACACCAAGCTTGCAAAACAAAAAAAGCAATAGACCAGGCTACCCCCAGGTGATTTTTCCCTGTTGGCAGAAGATAAGAGCTAAAGCGTAACACAGCTAGATGACACTGAACGGCAAAAGCCTAGAACAGTGTTGTCCAAACTTGGCCACTTTAAGATGAGTGGACTTCTGGCTGGCTGGGGAATTCTGGGAGTTGAAGTCCACTCATCTGAAAGTGGCCAAGTTTGGACAACACTGGCCTAGAATAAATAATACTCCCAGCCATGTGAGTTGTATACACAATATGTAGCTTTGGATAGTTGTGGATGGTTATGAGCATTGTCAGCAGGAACGTGCATGAAAGGTGGCAGTGGAGGACTAATTATTTGACATAAATAGACTCCCATCAAGGCAGGCAGCTGTTGCTTTCTTCCCACTAACTTCATTCCATGAGGGGTACAAGAACCAGATTCTGAATCCAGGATTAATTTTTTTCTCCTTTCCTATATTTTACCCATAGCTTTAGATTAGAAACGTAATACTTTATTTATTGAAACATCATGCAGTAGTTTCAGGCCTGCCACAGAGCATACCCGCTCAGCATTTAAAGGGTGGTGGGTATGCTGCTTGAAAGCGGAAGTGGCTTTAGGCTAGGCTGTCCCTTATAACAATCATCACTCAGTGCAGCTGGGTTCTGCTAGTAATAAGGAGAAATTGCTCTTGACTTAGGGTGTGAATGGAATGAAAGTTGATATGATGGTGGGAAAAAAAGATGAAAGATGAAATGAAGGAATGTGTGAAAGCTGAAGAACCATGTCTGCTGTTCCCAACATTAGTATACTTTAGGGCATTCTCCCATCACATGTACAGTAGAATGCCGTGCATCCCTTCAAAACTTTGATTGAATGGGTAGAGTCTTTTTGTAGCCAATCTTGCCATAAACCTTGCCTTATCTAAAGTAATCTTTTACATCAAGAATAAAGCAACTCAGATTAGCCAGGCAGCTATTTGCATTTTCATCTAGGTATTTCATTTTGCTCCCTGGATTATCAGGATTGACCTTAGTTGGTTTCAAATAGAAGAATGAACAAATCCAGGGACTCTGGTTCTTTCGAGGCTCTGAAAGAATGGGATATCCTGCTAGGTGTTGGTTGAGGATGGGGTGGTCAGTCAGCATCCTCTAAGTCCCTTTGGGTTTCACATACTAAAATCACCCACAGAATTCCACTCATCTAAAGCTTCATCCAGTTCTGGTGGTTCTACCAGAAAAGATGGTGAGACATGACTGCCTGGCATCATGCTGTCATAAGGAGCAGCGGCTGAAGTGTTTTTTCACCAATCTTAGCTGTGTCAAGGCATTAGAACTCCTCTTTTGTAGACGTCTGAAGGCGGTGGGGAGTGAGAAGACTACTGGTCCTTCTGTCATGTGATACAGTTTCATAGGTCTCCACATATTGTAAGACAGACCTAGTGGAAAGACTACTTCAGTTGAGCAGGCTCCTCGTGCGATTCTGAACCTGACATAATCAGGATCCTAATCACACAGGGAGCCAACTTCTCTAGCTCATTCTGCATTTCGGGTAATGCTGCAGCCCAGTGTCCCAAGTAAGGGGGAGGTGCTAACAAGAACGCCTGTCCTCTCCTCATTTATTCCTTTGATGACACTTGATTTTTTTAAAATAGGGCTTATGTGTCACAGAAGAATGAGTGAGCACGGCTCCTGAATATATTATATGAAATTTCAAGATAAAAATACCTACGTTCCATATAAAACTGAGAATGTTGCTGACGATTTAATATCAAGTCTGAGATGGATCATGCTGTAATAAGTACAGCCTGCCATTTGATCTGTGTGTGTGTGTGTGTGTTGTAAAGAAGGGTAGTTGAGAGGAAATGATTGTATGAGAAATTTCTGAGTCTTATTCCAAGAGCGGAAACTCACCGTCAATAGCTCTCCTATTTCCCTCTTAATCTGTCTAAGCCAATTAGGCATTCAAATGGTGGCGGCACACTTTCAGGAAGCTTTTGTTGCCTTCTATTTTACTCATGACAAAAATAAACAATCCCCTTTGAAATCATAAAGACCAAAAATAAAAAAATAAAAAAAGGCTTCCCACTGAGCCAAAGCCATGTGTGTGCTCAATGCAGAATCATATGCATAATGAAAGGTGAGAAATTATGGATCAAATAATGATGTAGAAACCACTTTTGCAAACAATGGAGAACACTTTGGATTTATTCCCAATATCACATCTATTGTTTGGTTCGAACTCCAATCCTGTATCTGTCCAGCGTCATGTCAATGATAATAATCTCAGCCAGCAGATACAAAATACCCAATTGAAATTACATTGCTCAATTATGCTGTTTACTACTAGTGTTAAACTCCTGTTTCCCAGCTGAATGACTTCGGCAGGCTGAAACTTTTGTTCTTTGCCTTTCAAAAGCGCTGCTGCATTCAGTTTCAGTTCTGAATTTGCTCTTTAGGGAGAAATACATTGCTACACAGGGAACTCATGCTTGGCTGAAAATAAGAATTTTAGCAACAAAATATTGACAACGGAAGCTTTTCTTCAATTTTGTGTTCATAGACACCCAGAGAGGTAAGTTCTGTAGAACCTGCTGTAGCATTTTTCTGGCTCTGGAGGAGCACTAGGTGGAAGCAGAATGAGATGACAAGGTCCTGAAGAAGAATGGACTGTACCGCACAGGCTGCAGCCAGGGGAGTATACTTTGGAATTATGTCCAACCTCACATTTAAAAACAAGGAGGAAAAGGCTGTAAGACTGCCCTGCTGCTCTGCTATTTTCCAACTGCATTATGAAATGGTGCAGTCCACTCTGATCAGCTATTCTGTACCATGTGTAGATAAGGTCTTGGAACCCCAGAAGGCAGGCAGGTTTTGAAGAGACAAAGCCCTCATCCATATGTAAGCAAGTATGAAAAGGGCTTTCTTTGGAAGGGCATATAAACAACAAAACAAGACTTCTTCAGATCTCAAGATGGCTGACTCAGGAGGTATTCTAGGCTGACGGCTATGCTGCAGAAGGATTCCAGAAGGATTCCGTGCTGAAAGGGAAAGGCCAGAGTTATGAAACCAAGCAGAGATCTTGTTTATTTGGAGGTGATAGTCCCCTTCAGTGGTAGCCTGCTCTCATGCATGCACATTTCCTTCTTCTGTAGCAGTCTCTTGAGACATACACTATATTAGCCCAGTCATGCTAAATTATTTTTTAATCATGGCTTGCTTAACAAGCCATAGCATCCTGTTTCACATACAATGCTCAGCTCTAAACGATGGCTTCTGCATCATCCTAAACAAAAACCAAACAATGGTTTAGTTTTTGGCCATAGACTGAAAAGCGAGTATCTAGTTTAGCTTTTTCTTCCCACAATAGCTGGCTATATGCTGCAAACAGGAAGTGAGTGTAATAATGCTGTCTCAACAGCTACTATCTGATATTAAACTATCTAGTATGATGCATAGACAAAGCTAGCTTAAACCTCCAGTAAGGAAATTTCAGACTCAATTACCCAGCCAACTGCAGTCAACTAGAGTGAAAATCTTAACTGTCTAAGTGCCTTAGTGTGTTTTCTTCCTTGGCTCCTTTGGAAGCTTACCTTTCACATGTTCAAACAATGTGTAGAAGTGAAGGGATTGGGGCTCAATTTATTTACCCTACCCTTAATGCCTCTCCCTGTTTCATTCCTGTCCTTTGTGCATCAAGTGTCAAAGGAGATTCCTTGCATGTTCAGCAGAATCCTCTATGAAATCTGAACCCCTGCGCAATCAGGATTTATATGCATGTATAGGATTCTCAGGTTTCCTTACAGATTCACATTTGCAGTCCTGCTATCAAGTGGTCAGCTGGTTCATTTCTTGTTTTGGTGGGGTGGCTCCAGTAAGAAAATTATAGGTCTTAGGGATCAGCAGCACTTTTGATCAAATCCCAAATTTTGCCTCATACAATTCTATACAAGCTGTGCACCAAAGCCCATCCATCCATCCATCCATCCATCCATCCATCCATCCATCCTTTATATGGCTACCCATCTATCCAAAAAACTCTAGGCAGCAAACAAAATAAAAACAGAGAATTCCATTAAAACAAAAAACCAATTAAAACTGCATCAAGGCTCAGTAAAATCATAAAACCACTAGACATATAGACACATGCTAGCACTTCAGTGCTAATGTCCCCACCCCAGTGCCTGGAGGAAGAGGCAGGTCTTCACAGCCTTGTAAGATATCTAAATAAGATTGCTTAAAATTCACTCAAGCATACTGTTTTGTACTAAATATATATGCATTGACTTCAAGGTGATGCTATGTATCACTGGAAGTATTATTGTATATGTCTCCATTTTGAAAGAATGGTACTTGCACCACAGAAACATCACAACACTCCTGTGAAATAGTTTAGGCTTAAGGGTAGAGAAAAATGTAAGGCAGCTTTTTCCCAGCTTGCAGCTCCAAGATATATTGAATTATAACTGTCATATCATGTGGTCTGGAAAGGATGGGGTTTGTGGATCCAGTGTATCTGAAGAGTGCCAGGATGAGAAACGCTAGACTAAAATAATCTAGGGCTTTATAGGTAACACAGAGTGTGTGTGAGAGAGAGTTATCTTATGCTAAATTCAACACGTAATCGATTACAGTACAAGCCCCTCTGTTTCGTAATATTCAAGGAATATTCAGGAAATGCGTTTTAATATAATAATTAAGTGTCAGCATTCCACCACCATCTAAAAAATACCCGTTCAGCACTGGTCTTGGGTAGTGATCCATGGCAGAAGCCAAATACCATGTAGGATCTGCCTCTCCATCTCTGACAGTTAATAATTAAATCAAATATTATACTCAAGAATAGAGCGTAGGCATCAGCTTCTTTCAAATTGCATTTCCTTCCTGTTAGGGCCATTAGTGTAAACCAGACTGCCTTTAGAAAACCCCTTATTGCAGCTGCCTTTCAGCAGAGTTCCTGAAATGGATAATGTGGCGCATATTATGTGCAATTACGCAGAACTCCCCAGTGATAGTGTTTTAGGGTTTTGGAATAAAACAGCTGGAACTACAGGACTGTAAACTAATCAGAAACCCAAAGAGGGGGGAAAAAAAAAAACACAAGAAAGCCTTTTGTTTCACATTGTTATCAGGTGAATAAAAGAGTAGCATGAAATATTGTATATAGCCTTTAAACACTGTTAATCATGACCACATCTTAGGAATATCAAAGGGTCTTGGAAGTCTCGGAGAAAGAACTTGGAAGCTGTTACCAAGGCTGAGCTGAACATGTATACTGGGAAGTCAACCCAAGTCAGAAAGAGGAGGAGAAAAGGGGGAGGGGGAGGGGGAGGCGGAGGGGAAGAGGAAGAAGAAGTGGTTGTTTGGCCACTCAGTGGCGCTCCAGTTAGTGATATGTAAAAATCCTTCTAAGCATCTTTTTCTCTAGCAACAGGAGCCTCTGTATTAGGTTGCAAAACTGGGGTCTCAACCCAATTCTCTAAAGTGCGGAACTATACCAGGTTGTTCTTGTGATCTAGGTGGATCCTGTCCTAGCCATTCAGACTAGATTTGGGGGCCTGATTGAGCTTTGTGCCATTATCTGGAATGCTTTGACAATGGCACATGAGATACAGGACAGCATCTGATTTCACTGCCTGGAGATAATCAAAGGTTCTTGCCATAGTTTCTGTCTCTGCTGTAAACTGGAAAACTTCTCTTTCGGTGCCATTTAAACCTTCAGAGTTTTATTGTGGCTCTGTTTAAGGAAGCTTAAGCAGTGTGACTATTTTCCAAAAAGTTTTCAGATACAGGTGGCAATCTTTCTTGCCTTGTGGATTTTAAATGCAGTCAGATGCTCCATTTTAACGAAGAGCTAGAAATGACATAAACAAGCAGATCTTAAAGAGACTTTCATGAGGATGGTACATTCAGAGGATATCAGGAGGAAATAAGTAGTGTGTGTATGTAAAAGGCTGTGAGCACACAATAAGTTCTACTGCATGTATTATAAATACAAAAGTTTCTTTTATGTCTATCTTATTTCTCTTTCTCTTGGACAGGCCTCTTGGTAGGCTGTCCTAGCTAGGTTGATTCTTCACAAGGTAATCCAATAAACAATACAGATACTTTCTAATTCATGCAAGCTCTCCAAAGAAAACTGAAAGTATATGACCCAATGGTGGTGGGGGGCGGGGGGGCGGGGGGGGAGAGATGGCTGATTATTTTTTTTAAAAAAGGACAGAAAAAGAAAATATACTGCATTATATTTGTGGGTGGCAAATAATATATATAAAGCCAGCAGAAAAATGTTGTACAAATCGTGTAATTCTGCCATGTGAAATTGATTTCATGACCTGCTAAATTTTGGAAGGAACTCATGGAACTCTTTTTCTTCCTAATGAGTATAAAGTAGCCAACCTATGAAATATATCCCTCCAGATGATATGCAAAATTCTCTCAGAGTACCAAGAATAACTTTAGGAATTAGCTGTAGTTGTCCTTCAGCTCCTGAGAGGAGATATGAGACAAACTCCTTACCTGCCTGAGATCAAGCATGTTTCTTAGAAACCATTTCTGTTTAGCATGATGCAAAATGATTTCTTGCTTTTTCCTTTGAGGGCAACTAAAGCTATAGGCAGTCTCCAGTATGGCCTCTGCTGCTAAAATGAAATTCCACTGATAGGCTGGATCTGAATGTTATGGCAAACACAGGAGGGGCTGAATCCTTTTCCTCTTTCCAAGAGCCTTTAGGGATATTCAATCATGTGGCATCACCACATCATGGGCAATGCCATGTTCCTGTTGTACGTTGCGGGCTGCTGCTTATGAAGCTGGGGACACTCACATTTTGAATATATTATGCTGCATATTGTTGTGTTTAAACACTGAAGCCTCAAGAGTCACTTGCAGTCCCTCAGTTCTCATTGTAATGTTTAGATCCAGCCAACCCCATCCAGTTTTTAGATGCTGACAGCAGATCATGGGGTCCTCAGAAAGGGAAGACATGGAAGTCCTGCATGATTTGGCCAGAGAGAGAAGGCACTGTACTTCAAGACATTGGGAGACACATTAAATTTAAAGGGACCATTTTGTTTATTAGGTGTTGTATTCAGCTAACATATGATGATCTGTATAAATCCTATTTATGATCAGTAGAGATTCTTCATTACATTATTGAAATAAGTCTTTTGTTTTCTTTCTTTGCCTTCAAGTCAGTCTTGACCCCTGGAAATTGCCTGGACAAGTCCCTGCAGTTCTCCTGCCAACATTTTTGGAACTGGTTTGCTATTCCCTTCATCCTAGGGCTGAGAAAGAGTGACTGGCTCAAGGTGACCCAACTGGCTTTGTGCCTAAGGTGGGACTAGAACTTACAGTCTCCTGGTTTCTATCCCGATATCTTTTACACACTGCACCAAACTAGCTCTCATCTTAAATTTAAATGTACACAAATAAATATTGTGCCAATATAACAAACATAACTGGAGTTCTCTCATCTGTACTGGGATGCTGGGTTGATCCAAGATAGTTTCTGCCAGAGCACAGAACATCAGCTGGTACTACTCACCCTACATTGGCATGAGTTAGAAAATTCCACAAATACCTAAGAAAAAATTACCAATTACAACCTAAATGAATAACACTTTGCTCTCATATTATGCCATCTCAGATTTACTCTAGCTATTTCATTTTGTCTAATGGTAGGGCAGCTTTGCTGGCATGGGGAAAAAAAACAAAAACAAAAGGGCATAAGAATAGCCTACTACAAGTATCCAATAGATGAGAATATATGTGGCTCAGGGTTGAATTGTAGAGTATTGGTGCTCTCTAAGCTTGGTTGTTTGCAGACATTTCATTATCCAACTAGGTAACATCATTACTTCATTACTTGGCACTGATGATGTTACCTAGCTGGGGAATGAAACATCTGCAAACAAACAACCAAGCTCAGAGAACACCAAGGACTCCATAGTACAAGTATTTATTTTACATGTAGGTGGCTTCAAAGTATGTCATGATCAGGCCATAGATGTAATCCTGCCCCTATTGTCCTTCTATGCATAGCATCTCTTGCAGACCATCACCTGCTGAGCAAGAGATCTGCAAATTCATGGACACCTGCTTAGCCAAACATGCTTGCAAGCTTCTTTGCAGCTGGGAGCTTACCTTGTCATGGTTTTCAATTGCAAGGGAGTTTACAAGTATGTTTATTGCAAGAAATGCTGAGCACATTGGAGCACTGACGGTTGAGCTGGTGTGCATGCCTTCCTCCCACCTGATAACACTCACATTTACAGATCAAATGATATGTGAATTTTTGGAGAATGATTTTTAACATGTTTTTTTTTTTCTCAACAAATATATGTGAATTCTAGAGCTGCAAAATGTATTTTCTTCAACTGCCATGCCTGAGTGAACCTGAGAACAGGAACTACTAAACAGACAGCTACCTGAAATGTATTGTTTTCTGGGGAATGTCTTCTCCCAAAAATTGACCAGAAAACAGCCTTTGTTCATACAGATACTAATTTCTATATTTCCAGGTGCATTGTGGGTATATCAAGCAGTTTTCCTAGTTCCATAGAAATCCACATTTCAATAGAAAATGAATTCAATAAAGTCAAATAGAATGAAATCCTGAGCATATAATATATGGCTTTCTTGTCATATAATGTATTTCATATTGTAGTCTTATCTTTTATGGTATAGAGGTGCTAGTTACTTTTCATATTGTATCCAATTAATGTGTAGGAGTTGAGGATTTCTAGTACTGTAGAAGTTCATATGTACACGCATGCAATCCTCAATTATTGTTAGCCTTCTCAATTCATGCTTCAGATCCTAAGTTCTAGGCTGGATCTCAGGATCTTCAAGGTCCAGGGACACGTTTATCCATCTAAAAGGTATCAGCTGACCTCCAAAAGGTCAGGCCAGAATCCAGAAATGTGTATGTACAAAGTCTGATTACTGCTGGGAAATAGGAGCAGATCAGTGCTGTTAGAAAGGCTCTCATATTCTAGGAAATGAGTAAGCAGGGCTGACTAAAAGAATGAGTCAACAAGAAGAGGCAAAGAAGGGATGAATTTACAGAGTGTGATGATGAATGTAAGGCTCCACCTCTCCCACTTCTAAGTTTAGGATGGTGAATCAGCTGATGCAACCTTTGGGTTTCTCCCCTATCTTTAGATTGCGGAATCTGAACCAAGCTGCTGTTGTACTTGGGCCTTTTAAAAGAACTTTGCTTGTGCTCTTAACTCCTTTGCCTAGGCTCTTGAGGCACCTGACCCAGTCAGTTTGGGAGCAAGGGTGTTTTTCTTTATTTTTGCTTCTTCATTGTCACTGTCCATGGTGCAGCAAAATAGGCCTTACCTGAGAAATCATAGGATGTTTGTGAAAGGAGAAATCCATAATGGATTTATTTAGAGTCATAGAAAGGAGGAACACTTATATGAGGAGAATGATGACACAGTACCCAAAATTTATAATAATGCTGTCAGGAATGTCACAGCACAGAATAAGCTAAAACTTGCCTTGGATGCAAACATCAATAACTAACTAACTTCCTTCCTTCCTTCCTTCCTTCCTTCCTTCCTTCCTTCCTTCCTTCCGGAATGGAATGGAATGGAATGGAATGGAATGGAATGGAATGGAATGGAATGGAATTTTTATTACAGTCACAGACCAGAGTTACAGATAGAAACACATAAAAAAAAAAAATAAAGTAAAAACAAAACAGGATAAAAATGTTATAGTTGGTGGTGGGTTCATCGTTGGGCTATCAAAATCTAATTTTACAGGTAGTATAACAAAATTTGGCTATGTTCAAGGAGAACGAATCATACTGTTAACAGCAACTATACATTAAAAAATCAGAATGTTACCAGAAAAGGCATTAAAAGGCAGATCCTAAGATCCTTAATAGAGGGCATAATATAACAGGACATGAGTTATAGTTTCAATAGCCCCTTCTCCATAAAGACACAGTCTTAACTCATAGGGAACTTTTTTATATTGGCCCTCCAAAACTGCTATGGGGAGACCATTGAAGTGTGCTAAAGTAATGCTCTTCAGAATTTGGAGACAGTTATAAGTTGTAAGTATCTTGCTGGTTTGTAAAAGGTGGCTTGACTGTTCAGACTGCTTTTTTCTTTTAAACAAATCATGCTACATGAACTTCGTCTACTATTTTGACAGAGTTGTTTGAGAATTTTATGAATGAGAAATTTGACTCAGCAAATTATTTGACTAAGCCTTTGGTTAAATTACTAGTGTTAGATAGATCCATGTAGAGTTGAGGTAACATAGAGGAAGACTGTTCATGAACGGTCCTGCATCAGTTTGGAGGGAGGTTTCAAGTAAAGTACAGTTATCCACCTGGCTTGAAGACAGTTCCAAGAAAAAGATTGCTTATCCAGTTTGCCAAAAGACAAAAATCTGAGACTGAAGACAACTGAAGATAAAATGGGAATTCAAAAGGATATTGACTGGTTAGTTAATACCATTCAGAATCTCAAATTTGCCTTCAGTTGTAGGGTTTGGGTTCAGATTGAACTGTAACTAGACTGGGCTCAGACTGAATTGCCTTCAGCTGTAGGAGTTGGATTCAGTTTGGGTTATAACCAACAATTCCAACAACACAAGAGACGACTCTACACATGGACATCACCAGATGGTCAATACCGAAACCAGATTGATTACATACTTTGCAGCCAAAGATGGAGAAGCTTTATACAGACGGCAAAAACAAGACCAGGAGCTGACTGTGGCTCAGATCATGAGCTTCTTACTGCAAAATTTAGGCTTAAATTGAAGAATGTAGGGAAAACCACTAGACCACTCAGGTATGACTTAGATCATATTCCATGTGAGTACACAGTGAAGGTGATGAATAGATTTAGAGGATTAGATTTGGTAGACAGAGTGCCTGAAGAACTATGGACGGAGGTCTGTAACATTGTACAAGAGGCAGCAACTAAAACCATCCCAAAGAAAAAGAAATGCAAGAAAGCAAAATGGCTGTCTGACGAGGCTTTACAAATAGCTATGGAAAGAAGGAATGCGAAAAGCAAGGGTGAAAGGGAAAGATATAAGCAACTGAATGCAGATTTCCAGACAATAGCAAGGAGAGATAAGAAGGCCTTCTTAAATGAACAATGCAAAGAAATTGAAGAAAATAATAGAATGGGGAAGACTAGAGATCTCTTCAAGAAAATTGGAGATATCAAAGGAACGTTTAGTGCAAAGATGGGCATGATAAAGGACAAAAAAGGCAGGGACCTAACAGAAGCAGAAGAGATTAAGAAGAGGTGGCAAGAATACACAGAAGAACTATACAAGAAAGATCTTAATGTTCCTGATGTCCATGCTGGTGTGGTCACTGACCCTGAGCCAGACATCCTAGAGAGTGAAGTCAAGTGGGCCTTAGGAAGCATTGCTAACAACAAAGCTAGTGGAGATGACAGTATTCCAGCTGAGTTATTTAAAATACTAAAAGACGATGCTGTTAAAGTGCTGCACTCAATATGCCAGCAAGTTTGGAAAACGCAACAGTGGCCACGGGATTGGAAAAGGTCAGTTTACGTTCCAATTCCAAAGAAGGGCAATGCCAAAGAATGCTCAAACTATCGCACAATTGCACTCATTTCACATGCTAGCAAGGTTATGCTCAAAATCCTACAAGCTAGGCTTCAGCAGTACGTGAACCGAGAACTACCGGATGTACAAGCTGGGTTTCGAAGAGGCAGAGGAACTAGAGATCAAATTGCCAACATTCGCTGGATCATGGAGAAAGCACGAGAGTTCCAGAAAAGCATCTACTTCTGCTTCATTGACTATGCAAAAGCCTTTGATTGTGTGGATCACAACAAACTGTGGCAAATTCTTAAAGAGATGGGGATACCAGACCACCTTACCTGTCTCCTGAGAAATCTGTATGCGGGCCAAGAAGCAACAGTTAGAACCGGTCATGGAACAACCGATTGGTTCAAAATAGGGAAAGGAGTACGACAAGGCTGTATACTGTCACCCTGCTTATTTAACCTATATGCAGAGTACATCATGAGAAATGCCAGGCTGGAAGAATCACAAGCCGGAATTAAGATTGCAGGGAGAAACATCAATAACCTCAGATATGCAGACGATACCACCCTAATGGCAGAAAGTGAAGAAGAACTAAAGAGCCTCTTGATGAGGGTGAAAGAGGAGAGTGCGAAAGCTGGCTTGAAACTCAACATTAAAAAAACTAAGATCATGGCATCTGGACCCATCAATCCCTGGCAAATAGAAGGGGTAGAAATGGAAGCAGTAACAGACTTCATTTATTTGGGCTCCAAGATCACTGCAGACAGAGACTGCAGCCATGAAATTAAAAGACGCTTGCTCCTTGGGAGGAAAGCTATGGCAAACCTAGATAGCATATTAAAAAGCAGAGACGTCACCTTGCCGACAAAGATCCGCATAGTGAAAGCTATGGTTTTTCTAGTAGTAATGTATGGCTGTGAGAGCTGGACCATAAAGAAGGCTGAACGCCGAAGAATTGATGCCTTTGAACTGTGGTGCTGGAGAAGACTCTTAAGAGTCCCCTGGACTGCTCGGAGGTCAAACCAGTCAATCTTAAAGGAAATCAACTCTGATTGCTCATTGGAAGGATTGATAATGAAGCTCAAGCTCAGATACTTTGGTCACCTAATGCGAAGAGAGGACTCTTTGGAAAAGACCCTGATGCTGGGAAAGATGGAAGGCAGAAGGAGAAGAGGACGGCAGAGGATGAGATGGCTAGATAGCATCACTGAAGCAATGAGCATGAAATTGAGCAAACTCAGGGAGGCAGTGAAAGATAGGAAGGCCTGGCGCAATATGGTTCATGGGGTCACGAAGAGTCGGACACGACTTAATGACTGAACAACAACAATAACCAACAATATGAAAATCAAGTTTTCTGCTTTGTTTCTCAGATGAGGCAGTAGATAGTGGCACTTCTAAAAAGGCAACTGCAATCTTGGATTACATTAACTGGAGCCAGCAGGGGGCAGCTCCTTGCTGATTTTGCCTGTGCTCAGAAGTTAAGCAAAGTTGGGCCTGATTAGTACCTCAGTGGAAGAGTACCAGAGAAGCCAGGGCAATAAACAAGTCTAGCATGGGGTGGGGAAGCAGCTCAAAAAAGGCAATGGCCATCCTCTTTTGTACTGTTGCCAAGAAAGCTGTATGAATGTGACTGTAAAGTCACCACAGGACTCAGTCTTGACTCCAAAGTGACTTGACTTTAATCACTATACTACAGAGGAGAATAAAGCACCAAGAATACTAACTCCCCCCCCCCCCCCGCCCTTATATATATAAAACATGGGGGAAAGATACTGCAGATCTTCTTCCCCCAATTTCTTTAGGGTAGTTGCATTAAAGGTAGGGTATATTAAGAAAACTTTTACATGAAAAGGATGCAGATTTCCTTCCTTCTCACAGAAAGTACAACTTATTTGTTCCTCTGTTGCTTCAGTGGGAAAGATGAGAAGCAATGAATAGCAATGGCAGTGAAACAGATGTGGGCTAACGTTAGGAAAAATTTGCTAATGATAAGAACCATCTGAAAGCAAATGTTTTAGGGAAAGTGATGTACCTATTTAAGGAAAGGCCAGATGATCAAGCAAAGGCTATCAGGGATACTGTAGCTGTTGCTGTTTTATACATATCTGATTGAGTAGGAGTTTGGATTAGACAGTTTCCAAGATCCTTTTGATGATTCATTGTTCTGACAATGAGCCTTCCAGTATAGGAGTGGTGGGAAGATAGAAGCTTGACTCTCCAACTTCTGTTCCTGAAAAAATTATTGCTTATACTTCTATTATTTTACATCCTTATGATGATAGAAAAGCATATACACACAACCCCCACCCCCAGCCCTGTTTTGGAAATCCATGAAACTAGCAATGTTCCGTTTTGTCTTTTTGCATCCAGGATAGGCTTCCTCTGAATACCTTTCTACCTCCATCTTCAAGAAACAATTTGGACATTTGTTAATTAAATTAGTCAAGTGCTTTACACTTATCCACTAATTTAGATGTTAATGTTCATATTTAGGGAGGTTAATTAATTGCTTTCGTTTTTTAAAGTGAGAATAAAAGTTAAGGTGTGACCACACATCTGACAAAGACATACTGTTGAAGCCTTAATAGATGAATGTGTTGAAAGAAATGTTTCTGGGGAATGTTTCACAGGTTCACAGCTGAGGTTCTCAAACTCTACTACAGACAAAATGATACTAGGCTGAGAGGTTTTGTATTCAGTTTAGTGCACAGGAAAGCTCTGTGTGAATACAAAAATACACATGTAGAAACATTCCTTCTATGAAAGGAATGTCCCTCACAAATCATCAATGTGGGCATGTATAATTTAATTTTTTTGTATTTACTGTTGCTGAATGAATGGAATGGGCATGTCCTAAACTAAGGTCATCGAAGGAACGGTTCAGCCATCTATATAGAGGACTGCTCACCTGTCTGAAGACATTGTCTCCAAGAAAGACTATCTAGCCCATGACTTTTGTGTAGAGGAAAAGAAAAAGCAAAGGATGGAGAGCAGGGACTTGGATAGTAAACTAAACAAGCCGATGGGCCTCTTGGCCACAGGTTTTCCCACTGTGACAAAATGTTCTGTACTGAATATCCATTTCAGTTACTATAAGCATTTTGGGGAACACATACCAGTATTATTCAAATATGTGCCCTCTTTTGTCTGATTGTTAAAGGATGCACAAGAGCAAGAAGTAGGTGGCTTTCCTAAAATTGCTGAATGACAGCATATATAATTAAAGCATCTTTTGACTTCACTATTTGGATCTGATATGCTAACAACCACCGAAATCCCTAAATTGCTAGTATTATTGGAAAGTGTTTTAGAAGATTCTAAACCTTATTGTTTATTTTTACAGAAGATTGGAAAATATTTCAATAGATATTGATAACTGGAACAAACTTTGGACTAAAGAGTTGGACTATCTTATATTAACAAAGGGATGGCTAAGGATCAATGAATATTAAGTATATTTCTTATGTTAAGATGAGATTAATCCATTGAAAGATTCCTTTTCAGGTTTAGTGGATGTTTAACATTAACATTATGTTGAATTATAAACTGAAAATTTGGAATCTATCAGTTTTTGAAAAATTTAGGATTTATCAAGTACAGAGTAGACTCTACTTCGTTTGTATAAAAAAGGACTAAGCATTCTGTTGGACATGTAATAAGGATAATGCTTTTTTAAAACACTTTTTTTTTTACAATGTCCTATACTGTACTTACTACATTTTGGGTGAAAGTAGTGGACTATATAAATATGACTGTGTGACAAACGCTAAAATTTTCCGAGGATAATATTCTCTTGAATTTCGTCCCTACTACATGGAATTTGACAACTGGACAATGTAAATGGATCTCTGTGCCCTTTCTTTGCCTAAAAGACTAATATTGCAGCATTGAAAAGATAATTGTATGGCCCCATTTACTCAATGGATTGAAGACCTGAATACATTTGCCACCTATGGGCAGATTGCCTATGGATGTAGACTTTGTATGGACAAGTATAATGAAATATGGAACTCATTTATATAAAAAACCGAAGGTTAAAAAAGAATGATAGTTATATAAGTGTATTAGAAATAAATATATACATACTTGAATAATACTTACATTAGATAAGTACATATAGAATGATAACTGTTAACTGTTATAACAATATACAGTGGTACCTCGGTTCACGAACTTAATTCATTCCGCGACTCTGGTTGCGAACCAAATTGGTCGTGAACCGAATCAAATTTTCCCATAAGGTTCAATGTAAATACGGTTAATCCATTCTGACCCCTCCGAATTTGGTCGTCAACCGATTTTTGGTCGCGAGCCGAGTCAAATTTCCCCATAAGGTTCAACGTAAATACGGTTAATCCGTTCTGAACCATATGTTTTTTTTTTTTAAAAAACCGCAAAAATATGACACAAAGTACAGTACGAAGAGAGAGAAAGCTAACCTTGCTCGACGCGACTCCCGGCGTGGAGGACAGGAAGGCGGGTGGGGAGGCGGTTACTGCTTGGAGGGAGAGTCCCCCTCCCTACAGGAAGCCGCGACCACGTGTCACGGGAGGGAAAATGGCCGCGGATCCTGTTCGTAACCTGATGCGGAGTTCGCGAACAGAGGCAAAATTTTGCGACCGGAGCTGTTCGTGAACCGAATTGTTCGTGAACAGAAGCGTTCGTGAACCGAGGTACCACTGTATTATACTTTTGTTTTTTACTTTTTTAAAAGCAGTTTTATGTGTTGTTTTTTTCTTGAGAATGTATGCATTTGCATCGTAATTTTCTTTGTGTTTTGCTCTTTTCTTTTTCTGTTACTAGTCAATTTGACATAAAAAAATATTTTTAAAAAAGTACAGAGGAATGTTAAAAAGATTTTTAATCCTGGAATGAAGACATGTATATATGCCTTTGAACTGGCTCTTTATCAACATAATAGAAGGATTGACCAATATAAAATCCATTAGTCAAGATTTAACCTATTTATAATGGAGTCATTTTTATATGTGTATTGCAAAATCATTATGTATATGTTTATGGCATCATCATCATCATCATCATCATCATTATTATTATTATTATTATTATTATTATTATTATTATCGTTTCAAATCAATTTATTTCATGATAAAAGCTTCTTCAGTGAAAGTAATGGGCTAAAATCTATCACACTGGTCCAGTACAGATTGGTAGATAGATTTTTTTTTTTAAACTTCCCAGTCTAGACCTGAGAAAAAATGACTGGTCCAAAGTGACCCAGCTAGTTTCTGTGCTTAAGGGAAGACTAGAACATGAAGTAACAGCTATCCTAGGTAGTAATAATAGTATAGCAGGAATCTCTAGCAGCAGCTGATCTCAGATGGATCATTACACCTAAAAATATATTAGCAGACAATCCTGCATGCTAGCATAGTCAAACCCGGGGGAACCTACCAAGGATTTGGGATTAAGTATTTAATATTTGGAGGTTATGAAGAACATGAAGTAATCGTGTGGGACACCAACTCATTGACTTCAAGTCATGTGCAACAGATCAGGGACAGTCATCAAAGTTGCCTTCCAAAGAGAGGGAGGTTGCTATCTTTCCCCTGGGTCTTGAAAATGAAAATGTATTGTGTGTGAGATCTCCATATTCCAGCCTCAGTTGCCAAAGGAAATGCATTTAATTATCAATTTATTTTGGTACAGCTAAGACCATTTTTCCTTCCTTCCTTCCTGGAATTTTCCCAATGAATGTCCAGAATCAGATTCATTTGCTTCTTGTTCTGGTTGGCTACTTAAATCAAGAATATTTTTAAATCCAGACTAGGGATCATGACAATATTTTTAGTGGTTTATGTTCAACCAACCACTTCAGGACACATTTTTTTTTCACTCTTCTTAATCTGGCACACAATAATTCCTTCACTAACTTGATGTCCCCAGCTAGAGCAACACCCAGGTTGGTCTTAGACTAGAGATGATTGATCTAGTTATGGAATCCAGACATTCCAGAATGTCCTTTCCTAGACTTTCCATGCTTTTATTCAGTTTTATATACCAACTGACCCTGTATTTAGGTGGACTGTGTGCTTGGTTCCTTTCTTGTTCCAGCATGGTCCTTGCATATATTTTATGGAGACCTGGATCATGCCCAGTTTTATGAGAAACTGCCAATATCTTTTTGTTTTGTGCACATGAACAATGTTATGTCTATTCTTGTTAGCCACTAATGTGCAACTTATTTGCATGTTTTGACCCTTTTCCAATTGAATCACATCAGGAAAGAAGAAAAAAAAGATTTTGGTCCTAACAAATGCAGACTGACAGCCATGATACAATAAACTTACAGAAAATTTATGTAAACATGATGGATAAAAATGGATTTGCTATAAACATGCAGGCACAAAATATTTGGCTGCCTTTAAGCATACTTATATTAGAAAAGATTTATGAATATTTTGAATTCTGTTTATTAAAGGATAAAACAAATATATTTTGAAATGAGAGGTACCATCCTCACCTTTCCAACTGATCTTCCTTGATGATTTCCTTAGAGATAAAAAAGTAATGAATTTATATTTTCCAAATACTTTGTGTGTCAATTATACACTTCATAATGGCCCTGCCAGTCCAAATTAAGGTATTCTCAGTACATTTGGAATATATAATGGGTGTATTTTTGACCACTGAGCTAAAGTTCATGCAAACTGTTATTGTGCATACTAAAATTGCACTGTCATTTTTATTGTTGTTTCCTGATTTAAACTTGCATAATAAAAACTTCACTGAAACTAAGAATGACTGGTTTAATTTCTTTGCAGAGCAGCCAACAAACCAGGCAAATATTGGAAAAAAAATTTAAATGATAGCCTTTTAATACTGTATGAGACTGAGGTATGAAAAATGATAAGGAACACATATGTAAGAAGTCACTGTCTCATGTATAATCCAAAGGAAACATGCAACAAGTAAGGGGTATGTTTGACCCCGATCATTCATGATTCTTCCGAGATACTAGGATACTCAGAAGCTAAG
This sequence comes from Liasis olivaceus, assembly GCA_030867105.1. Lineage (NCBI taxonomy): Eukaryota > Metazoa > Chordata > Lepidosauria > Squamata > Pythonidae > Liasis > Liasis olivaceus. The sequence goes on along the minus strand of CM061350.1, from coordinate 121,688,752 downwards.
CCTTGCTGTAATCCTAAATGTCTTGATTTTAATTCCATCTTTATCTTTTCTGGATAAAGTATATAAAGTAAAGACCTGGAGTTTTGTAAATTATAAAGTAGAGGTATACTCAACCCCTTCATGGATCACTGCCTTGTCATGGCGAAGGGGCTTGCGTAACTCAGTGAAGCCATGAGCTATACTGTGCAGGGCCACCCAAGATGGACAGGTCATGACAGAGAGTTCTGACAAAATGTGGTCCACTGGAGAAGGAAATGGCAACCCACTCCAGTATTCTTGCCAAGAAAACCCCATGGACAATGTTAAAAGGCTAAAAGATATGACGCCGGAAGATGAGCCCCTCAGGTCGGAAGGTGTCCAATATGCTACTGGGGAAGAGCGGAGGGCAATTCCAAGTAGCTCCAGAAAGAGTGAAGCGGCTGGGCCAAAGCCGAAAGGACGTTCAGCTGTGGATGTATCTGGAAGCGAAAAGAAGGTCCGATGCTGTAAAGAACAATATTGTATAGGTACCTGGAATGTAAGATCTATGAACCAAGGCAAGCTGGATGTGGTCAAACATGAGATGACAAGATTAAACGTCGACATCTTGGGAATCAGCGAATTGAAATGGACGGGAATGGGTGAATTTAATTCAGGTGACCATTATATCTACTACTGTGGGCAAGAAACCCTTAGAAGAAATGGAGTTGCACTCATAGTCAATAAGAGAGTGGGAAAGGCAGTAATGGGTTACAACCTCAAAAACGACAGAATGATCTCAGTGCGTATCCAGGGCAAACCATTCAACATCACAGTAATCCAAGTCTATGCCCCAACCACTGATGCCGAAGAAGCTGAAGTTGACCGGTTCTATGAAGACCTACAACACCTTCTAGAACTAGCACCAAAAAAAGATGTCCTTTTCATCATAGGGGATTGGAATGCTAAAGTAGGAAGTCAAGGAGTAATCGGAATAACAAGCAAGTTTGGCCTTGGAGTACAAAATGAAGCAGGGCAAAGGCTAATAGAGTTCTGTCAAGAGAACAAACTAGTCATAGCAAACACTCTTTTCCAACAACACAAGAGACGACTCTACACATGGACATCACCAGACGGTCAATACCGAAACCAGATTGATTATATACTTTGCAGTCAAAGATGGAGAAGCTCTATACAGACAGCAAAAACAAGACCAGGAGCTGACTGTGGCTCAGATCATGAGCTTCTTACTGCAAAATTTAGGCTTAAATTGAAGAACGTAGGGAAAACCACTAGACCACTCAGGTATGACTTAGATCATGTTCCTTATGAGTATACAGTGAAGGTGATGAATAGATTTAGAGGATTAGATTTGGTAGACAGAGTGCCTGAAGAACTATGGACGGAGGTCCATAACATTGTACAGGAGGCAGCAACTAAAACCATCCCAAAGAAAAAGAAATGCAAGAAAGCAAAATGGCTATCTGATGAGGCTTTACAAATAGCTGTGGAAAGAAGGAATGCGAAAAGCAAGGGTGAAAGGGAAAGATATAAGCAACTGAATGCAGATTTCCAGAGAACAGCAAGAAAAGATAAAAAGGCCTTCTTAAATGAACGATGCAAAGAAATCGAGGAAAACAATAGAATGGGAAAGACTAGAGATCTCTTCAAGAAAATTGGAGATATCAAAGGAACGTTTAGTGCAAAGATGGGCATGATAAAGGACAAAAAAGGCAGGGACCTAACAGAAGCAGAAGACATTAAAAAGAGGTGGCAAGAATACACAGAAGAACTATACAAGAAAGATCTTAATGTCCCTGATGTCCATACTGGTGTGGTCACTGACCTTGAGCCGGACATCCTAGAGAGTGAAGTCAAGTGGGCCTTAGGAAGCATTGCTAACAACAAAGCTAGTGGAGATGACAGTATTCCAGCTGGGTTATTTAAAATACTAAAAGACGATGCTGTTAAAGTGCTGCACTCAATATGCCAGCAAGTTTGGAAAACGCAACAGTGGCCACGGGATTGGAAAAGGTCAGTTTACGTTCCAATTCCAAAGAAGGGCAATGCCAAAGAATGCTCAAACTATCGCACAATTGCACTCATTTCACATGCTAGCAAGGTTATGCTCAAAATCCTACAAGCTAGGCTTCAGCAGTACGTGAACCGAGAACTACCGGATGTACAAGCTGGGTTTCGAAGAGGCAGAGGAACTAGAGATCAAATTGCCAACATTCACTGGATCATGGAGAAAGCACGAGAGTTCCAGCAAAACATCTACTTCTGCTTCATTGACTATGCAAAAACCTTTGATTGTGTGGATCACAACAAACTGTGGCAAATTCTTAAAGAGATGGGGGTACCAGACCACCTTACCTGTCTCCTGAGAAATCTGTATGTGGGCCAAGAAGCAACAGTTAGAACCGGTCATGGAACAACCAATTGGTTCAAAATAGGGAAAGGAGTACGACAAGGCTGTATACTGTCACCCTGCTTATTTAACCTATATGCAGAGTACATCATGAGAAATGCCAGGCTGGAAGAATCAAAAGCCGGAATAAAGATTGCAGGGAGAAATATCAACAACCTCAGATATGCAGATGATACCACCCTAATGGCAGAAAGTGAAGAAGAACTAAAGAGCCTCTTGATGAGGGTGAAAGAGGAGAGTGCAAAAGCTGGCTTGAAACTCAACATTAAAAAAACTAAGATCATGGCATCTGGGCCCATCAATTCCTGGCAAATAGAAGGGGTAGAAATGGAAGCAGTAACAGACTTCATTTATTTGGGCTCGAAGATCACCGCAGATGGAGACTGCAGCCATGAAATTAAGAGACGCTTGCTCCTTGGGAGGAAAGCTATGGCAAACCTAGATAGCATATTAAAAAGCAGAGATGTCACCTTGCCGACAAAGATCCGCATAGTCAAAGCTATGGTTTTTCCAGTAGTAATGTATGGCTGTGAGAGCTGGACCATAAAGAAGGCTGAGCGCCGAAGAATTGATGCCTTTGAACTGTGGTGCTGGAGAAGACTCTTAAGAGTCCCCTGGACTGCTAGGAGGTCAAACCAGTCAACCTTAAAGGAAATCAACCCTGATTGCTCATTGGAAGGATTGATAATGAAGCTCAAGCTCAGATACTTTGGTCACCTAATGCGAAGAGAGGACTGTTTGGAAAAGACCCTGATGCTGGGAAAGATTGAAGGCAAAAGGAGAAGAGGACGGAAGAGGATGAGATGGTTAGATAGTATCACTGAAACAATGAGCATGAAACTGAGCAAACTCAGGGAGGCAGTGAAGGACAGGAAAGCCTGGCGCAATATGGTTCATGGGGTCACGAAGAGTTGGACACAACTTAACGACTGAACAACAAAAATACTCAACCCATGGAGCATCTCATCAAGCTGTCCAGAGCTCTTTTTTGGCTTTGTTTGTTTAATGGCCTTCAGGCCAGTCTTAATACTTGACAGCCTGGGCAAGTCACTGCAGTTTTCTTGACAATGTTTTCAGGAGTGGTTTGCCCTTGCCTCCTTCCTAGTGCTGAGCGAGAGTAACTGACCCAAATTCAATCAACTGGCTTTGTTCCCAAGATGGGAACTAGAACTCATGGTCTCCCAGTTTCTAGCCTGGTGCCTTTAACAACTGCACCAAACTGGCTTGCCACAGTGAGAAAGATCCATTACAGGCAGCATATCCACTTCTGCTAAACATGGAGAAGGTGAGGAAGAGCAAGCAATAAGAGGTAACTAGCAAGAAGAGGAGGCCCCTGGAGGGAAGAAAATATCCCTGTCTTAGAACAAGTTTGGGTTTGGGAGGATTAAGAATTAAGGGGGACTAACAGCCTCTTGCTTATCTTAAAATTTAGGGATAGCCTGAGGTCTTCTGCCTGTCCTAGAATTAAGGCGGAAACTCCATTTCCTGTCTGTTTTAAAACTGATTTTATTACCAAAATTATGAAAGTGTACACATTGTTTTATTTTTCATTTGGTTTGGTATTTTGTTTTTATTATCTACACAGTGTGTTTACTTCCAGGAAGATGGTAGCCTGTGGATGATTCTGTCCACTGTACCTGTTCTTCCACCTGCAGAATCAAAGGGAAGTCCCTCATCTTGAGGGGCACCAAGTTCTTGAACCACATCCAGCATTCTCTTACCAAATGCCAACCAATCTGCCACCAGAATGACCAATCCATTTCCCCTGAATGTGACTGGGACCACACTGCATGCCAGAGAGTTTGGGCTGCCAGGAAGAGATGTCATTGCACATAGTGATAGACCTCCTCCTGCTGGCCCCACCCAAAATCTTGCTGGCTCTAAGTCCACTAGACTGTGTGTAATAATAATAAAGGTGTAATAATAATAAAGGATGAGGGTCTAAGCACAAAGTATGCACATAGAAACCCTTTTGCACACCTTCAACAGGAGGAAAAACAAGAAAAAGACTAGAGTGACCAGCAAAACTGTATTCTGGGGGCTCCATTTAATTTTGTGAGACAAAATGTCATCTACTGAATAGCAAGTCATTGCTAAGGGTGTGTCCTAAGAGATGCTGATTGCTCATAATGGGTGATTCTTTGAAGAAGCAGAGGCTGTTGCAGAAACTGGGTTGTGCAAATCAGCCAATGTCTGATTTGAATTAGCAATTTCGGATCAATTTAATTTGAAGACTAAATTCAATTTAAGGCTCGATTCAGGGGGAAAAAAGCCTCCTTTAACACCTCCCTCATTTCAAATCTCCCCCTGATTTCCCTCAGAATGTACAACTGCTGGGCATGCCCAGGAGAAGATACAGTTTCTTTCAGCATGTTCAGCTGCAATGAGGGTGCCCCCACCCCTTCCCAAGCCCCTTTCCTACTTCAGATCTGAATAGCTGCACATCCCTAAAGTGGAGTACAGTCAAAACCTGGACTTCAGGAAAACAGATTTTAATAGACTGAGAGGATTGGCAACTAGATTTTATGCTGGAAGAAAGCTAATTGGAAAAGAAGTCCAAGATGGATAGAGTTCCTAAAACAGGAGATACTAAAAGCACAGTTGCAAAGTGTTTTAACAAAGAAGAAAAAAAGGAAGATAGCATAAGAAGCCAACGTGCCTGCCAGAAAAGTGAAAATCTGAAAATCAAAAAGGACCCATAGAAAAGGCAGAACAAAGGACAGGTCAGTAATGAGTACATATATATAGCATGGATTTATAGAGATCGTGTCAAGGCAGTTCAGAGTCAGAATAAAGTGAGGTTAGCAAAGGATGCTAAGTACAACACAAAGGGCTTCTTCAGATATCCTCAAAATAAAAGAAAGGGAAAAGGCATTAACTGCTCAGTGAAGATTGCAAAAAAGTAACAGATAACAAAGAAAAGGCAGAACTATCAGAAATCAGAGAAAATATGTCAAGGACAAATCTCATCATGCTAAAGTCATTTCATATTTTGACTGAGTAATTTCCTTAGAAGATTGTGGCAATGTTATGGATGTAATGCACCCAGACTTCCACAAAGTATTTCATAAAAGACCCCTGACATTCTGAATAGCAACCTTGTTAAATACAAGCTGGATGATTGAATAGATTTATAGCTGTCCTGAGAATTTTAGCCAAAGAGTATTTATCTACAGGACCTCATCAAAGTGGAGTGAAGTATTGAGTGGTAAAGCAAAGGATACAGTTCTGGATCTGGAACTATCCAATGTTTTCATTAACGATTTGGACAAAGAAAGGTGATGGCATATTAAAGTTGTGAATAGCCCAAAACTGGGTAGGATAACTAATCCTCTAGAAGACAAGAATAAATTTAAAATGATCTTGATAGATTGGAGAAGTGGGCTGAAACTAACAATGAAATTTAATAGAGACAGATGCAAAGTTCTTCTCTTAAGGAGATGAAAAGCAAAGGTAGAAGTATGCTCTGGGAGATATCTGGTCTACTAATAGTACATATGAAAAGAATCTTGACTCATATTCACAGTATGAGTCAACAGTGTGACATGGCTGCTGAAAAGTAGTGAGATTTTAGGCTAGATGAGTGGAAGCAATATTTTAACTTTATTCTGCTGCTGTTGATGTGGCGGTATTTTGTGAGTGGGGTCATTGTTTTACCTTTAGGCACAGGGGGGCTGTATGTTGTGATTTTCAGGCTCTTAATCCTTGTATGCAACCCAGAGTCACCTGTGTGAGAGGAGTGTCCATATCAATCAATCAATCAATCAATCAATCAATCAATCAATCAATTTCTATGTTGATTAGACCAGAAGTTGAATATTATGTTCAGTAAGAAGGTTTTTACAAAAACCTGGTTCTGATTCAGAAAAAGGCAATGAGGAAAACCAGAAGGATAGAAAATCTTAAGAAGTATGATTAAGGGAAAGTTTACCTTTGAGAATAAAAGGAATGATATGATAGCACATTTCAAATACCTTAAAGGATGTCACATAGAAGCAGGTCAAGACCTATTCCTTATCAGCCCAGAGTGCTGCATACTCAAAATGGATTTAAATTAGAGGACAAAAAGAAACTTCATAATAGTAAGAGTGGTTCAGCAGTGGAATCGATAACCCAGAGCTTCTTGTGTTTAAGCTAAAGCTGAACAGTCATCTGTCTGGGGTATAGAGGGTTGGCCTAATTTGCCCATTCCAACTTTATGATTCTGTGATTTGTAAGGAATCTTTATTCAGAAGCTTCCCCACCCAGAGATGACATTTCTGCCACTGTTTGAAAGCTAGCACTGAATTTTCCAGAACCAAAATTCTGCAAGTTGAACTAAAAGTGTTCTAAAAGTAAAAAGTATTTCAAGATGTTGAGCAACATATCTCAAAGATCTTTCAAATCATCATCCAGAATGCCAGGAGACAAAAATAAGAAATTTCTAGAATATAGCATTATTACATGGTGCCTTTGGGGAAAAATGACAGTTGTTATTAGAAAGAAGTATTTTTGTTCAGCCCTAAATTAGTGTTACTTACTAAAAGTACTGAAGATGTATGATTTTTCAATACCTGTAATTATAACACCAAAGATCAAAATGGGAGAACATCACAGATACACCAGAAACATGCAATTTAGGCTTGAATCATCTTCTTTCTTCTAATATTTTCCAGAAGTCTATTAGCTATACAATGCTCTTTTTTTTTCTTATTTTTTCTTCTGTAAGTGACGGCTAAATCCAACAGGATGCTCAGTTCCTCATGAAAAGGAATTACAAGACATTTTCCCGCCTAAGACAAAGGACCAATCTACCTGCCCAGATACTTAAACATTGGGAATGGGATAGGTTCCTTTACACTAGAGGATATAGGCTAGAATAGGGGACCAAGGACATTGTGTGGCCTTCAAAGCTTTTGTTAAACAGGCTATTCAGGAAGAACCAGCAGACAGTTACTACTGCTGCTCAGAGCATCATCCCCCACCCTGCACCTGCCTTGTCTTACTCTACCTAGAGATAGTGCTGGCCCTGTCTAGATGAATGATGCTGTTTCCATTTAATTTAATGGCAATGGATCAGGGCTGCTGCAATGTCAGTTTCTTTTATTTTTAGCTGGGTTTGAAATATATATGAGCTGCAACAGTATCCAAAGGTTTCTGTGTTTCAGTCGCTTCTGAGGTATGATAGTCTCAAAAGAGTTTTGCTGTCTGAAGTCTGTGCTTAGAAGAACTCCCATGGAAGTCCAAACAAGGACCAAGGAGCTTTGGCATATCTGAAAGCAATATGGAGATTTCTAACCATTGTTTGTTCTCTTGTCATCCTGAAACTAGAGGCAGAATACCTAAATAAATGAACAAACATGAAGCTTTCTATGCTCATTTTCCTGTATTGCATGTGTCTCAATTTCAACATTTAAAAAGGTTGTGTGGATGTTATTATGAAGCGAAATGAAACATTGGTTCATCTTGCTTGTTCTATACTGCATTACCTAAATAATAACTCTCTAATTCTGAGATGTCTGGATGCAATTTGCACATTTATTTCAAACTAGGAATGTGTGGGTCACTAGAGGTTTGGCCCATTGTAGTATCAGATACATTCACAAATTCTCTACCATCTATATTCTTAGCAAATTATTAAAACATCACCACCTATCTTTACACCCAAAGAAAGAGAATAAATACACAGTTGCTGATATGTGGATATATACAGTTGTTGATATGTATGTATGTGTGTACATATTCACCTACATATATACATATACATTATTTATATTTATATATATATACAGTGTGTGTGTGTGTGTGTGTGTATGTAAATTCCACTCTCACCCCTATGAGTGGTATGTGTCTTCCTCAATCTCAGGTCCTGGGAGTTTGGACTTGGGGTGGAAACCTCCACAGATTGTGAGGAGTTTACTTTCCACATCCTCTCTAGTGCCGCCTTCAGGCCCTGGTACTTCTACAGCTTCATATGCCTTTTTCCTGATGTTGCTGTCACTTGTCGCTACATCTATCGCCACCACTGTCTTCTGGTCCTTGTCTACTATCATGATGTCTGGTTGATTGGCCTGCCTATTGATCTGGATCTGGAAGTCCCACAGGATCTTAGCCCTGTTATTCTCCATGACCTTCTGTGGAATCTCATTGGGAAGAACAAGATCCACTCCATCAACACATACACCCTGCCAGTCATTAGATACCCTGCCGGTATAGTGAGTTGGCCAAAGAATGACATGGAGGCTGCCGATGTGAAGATCCGGAAGCTCCTCACAATGCATGGAGGTTTCCACCCCTAGTCCAACATCCAGAGACTGTATACCAGCCAGAAAGAGGGTGGGGAGGTCTGGTAAGTGTTGAACCCAGTGTCCTGGATGAAACCCAGAGCATCCAGGAGTACATCAGTAAGATGGCACCCAAAGATGAGCTACTAAGAGAATGCCTGAGGCAGCAGCAGTTGTGGGAGGAAGTTCAAGCAGAGGAAGTGCCATGGCAAGAGAAGCCCCTGCATGGGATCTACCATCAACAGATAGCTGAGGTGGCTGACATTGGGAAATCCTACCAGTGGCTGGAAAGGCTGGACTAAAAGACAGGACTGAGGCACTGATCATAGCAGCACAAGAACAGGCACTAAGCACCAGATCTATAGAAGCATGGGTCTATCACACTAGACAGGACCCAAGGTGCAGATTGTGCAGAGAGGCCTCCGAGACAGTCCAACACATAGGGGCAGGGTGTAAGATGCAGGCAGGAACGGCATATATTGAACAGCACAACCAAGTAGCTGACATTGTTTATAGGAACATCTGCACAATGTACGGGCTAGATCCTCCCAAGTCTAGATGGGAGATTCCACAGAAGGTCATGGAGAATAGCAGGGCTAAGATCCTGTGGGACTTCCAGATCCAGATCAATAGGCAGGCCAATCGACCAGACATCATGGTAGTAGACAAGGACCAGAAGACAGTGGTGGCGATAGATGTAGTGACAAGTGACAGCAACATCAGGAAAAAGGAGTATGAAGCTGGAGAAGTACCAGGGCCTGAAGGAGGCACTAGAGAGGATGTGGAAAGTAAAGTCAAAGTGGTCCCAGTGTTGGTAGGAAGACTCAGGGCTATGACTCCTAAGCTGGGAGAGTGACCCCAACAGATCCCAGGAACAACATCAGAGAGTACAGAAGACTGCAGTGCTAGGAAGATGATACTGCGCAGAACCCTCAAACTCCCAGGCCTCTGGTAGAGAACCCAAGACTGGGGAAGACACATACCACCCATAGGGACGAGAGGGGATTTTTTTTTCAGTTGCTGAAAAATGTATGTGTGTGTGTGTGTGTGTGTGTGTGTGTGTATACAGACACACTATATATATATAATTACCACAATTTCTATATATATATAATTACCACAATATATATATAATTACCACAATTTCTAAGTAATTATTTTTTTAACACATGCTTTTTTTTTTGCATGAAAAATTACCATTTAGTGGCAACATTTGCAGGGGATCATGCAATTCTGGGGTATCCTGTGGTCCATTTCTGGTTTCAGAGAATGTTTCCATTTGTGTACAAATTTCACATCTTCCCTACCAGGGCTACCTCTAGGCTAAGCCTGAGTAGGCAGTGGCCTAGGGCACCAAAGCTTAGGGGACCCAATGTTGTCCCTCCTTCCCAATCATTCAAAAAAGCATATCTTTGCATTGGTGGGAGATGATGCCATCAATCACTGCATCCTACGAGTGCCATATACTTTTGAGCCGGCATTGTTCCCTACATCCCATCACCTCCATGTGACATTCCATTCTGCTTCTGGAACCCATAACTCTCAAGTGTAGTATTTGGGAAGGGATGGAACAAAGACTTAAGCAAATTGAAAGGTTTAGCAAAATTAGGTTCTTTGACTCTAACAGTTGAAAGTGTTCTCTTATAAGACAAAGAAATTATTGGCTATAAACCTATATTTCCTTATCAAATACCAGCCTGCGCCCTTCTCACATGTGGGGCAAGAAGATAAAAAACAAAAAGTGGGAGGGATTATAGCTTGGCGCTGAGAACAAGTTATGCATCTAGCACATTCCATCCTTGGTCCTTGGCAATTCCAGTTAAAAGATTGGGTAGCAAAATGGAGCAGCACTATTTGAGTGTCTGACCTCTGCACAACTCAGGGTTAGGGGAAGCATTACTCTTTGTGGAACATTTGTGCTTCTGCCTGTTTAAGGTATTGGAATAAACTGGAAAAAAAGAGCAACCCAGAATTTGTATCCACTGAGAGGGCTGGATGTTGGTGCCAGTAGTGCTCATGTTTACAGCCTTCTGAAATTAGAGAAGCAGCCAGCTATCTGGAGCAGATTTTGTGCAGATGGAGGAGAACAAGGGCCTCTGAGGAAAAGGAAAACCCATTTTGCTGTTGAATGTTATTCTGTAGATGGATAGTTACTTTTGGCTACAACCCCATGACTAGACTTTTTATGCTGTTTCAGACACTATATCTCAATAACCTTCTGTATCCGATCCTTTGCTTGTCGCACAGTGCATTTTAAGAACAATACATATTAAAATGGAATTTGAATCTATAGACTGACGTTGCAGGGGGAGTGTGGTATTTTGGGTCGCTTCAATGTAAAATATTGATTTTTATTTTTGGCATCTCTCCCAGGCCCATCTTTTGGTATATGTTTTCTGATTTATCACCATTGCTACTCTTTTAGATTCATGTTAAGGAATAACATTTGCATTCATTTTGAGGTGTAACCCAAGAAGAAGAGGATTCTGTGATCATGATCCTAAAATGAATGTGGGGTGCAGTATAAAAAGCACCGAAACAAACAGAAAACAAAACAAAAATTGGAAGTCAGTATTGTAAATAGTGCATAATGAATTTTAATTCAAGGATGGAAATAGGGCAGGGACTATGGTAAGATCCTTCTTGGTAAATAACACTGTGTGGTTTGAACTAATGCAGGTATTTTTATAAAAATCACGCTCTAGCTTAAATCATTAATTTTTCTGCGCGCCTCTATGTTTTGCTTCTCTCCGAGCAAGTCTGCCGCAGTCAGTATTAATTAAGTTTAAGTAGGATTTTCTGAGACCAGATCATCATTAAGTCTGTGCCCCCCAATTTGGCGCTGCAGTAAACCATTTCTCCATTTAGTTGGGTGCTTCCATGCCATATTTCATACACTAGCTGTCTCTTAATTAAATCCACGATGGCCCACCAACACAGATTATTAAAATAACTATACTTTGCGCTTGACATCTTTATGAGACAGATTCATACGAGTATAGACGGATACTTGAACTTCTCTCCCTGAGAAATGCTAATAAGATTATGATGAAGGTAAGATTGGAACATTTGTCTTCTTTGCCTTGTTTTTTGTTCTTTAGAGATTTATTTTTGTAACTATAATTCCATTCTTTTATTTCAGGCATCTTTAATGTTGTTTTGTATACCGAGGGGTCTTTCACTGTAAAATGGAAACAAGCAAACTCTTAATTTATATTACATCAAGGAAATAAAACACACACACACACACACATTTGGGTGGACGCGGGCACACATAAACACACACACTCCAGCTTAGTCTTTGTTTAGCTGCTTCCCTAGTAATACAAATGTTTGCAGACATTTTGTAATATGATCATAGAGACTGACATTTTCAAAGTACAATAAAAAAAATAATAAATGCTACTGCAGGGAATGTATCTGCAAGAGACAATATTAACAATTACTAAAAGAGAGAGAGAGAGCACCTTCTTAACAGAAAAGCAACATTTGGGTTCAGCAGAGGAAGGAAAGGACCAGAAAGACTGTATAAGCAAAATGGTATATTTTCTACCCTCCTTATTTAATAGAGGTGAAATTATGCCTTTAATCTCTGCTCTTTTACCCCCATTAATGTAATTGCAGAATTAAAGCTTTATTGTGGCAGAATGGCAATTGTTATAAAAGAGGCTTGGGCTGCATTGCTAAAACACAAATTCAAAAGCAGACTGAACACAGTGGGGTTTATCCCCAAGGAAATGGGTATAGAATTATAGTGTAAATATTTTTTACAGATACGAAAATTCTGTTCATAGATCAGGTTTGACAGTGGCCAGTTCAGATCGCCATATTTCACTTGACTAAGCTCTTTTGCCCACATAGTGCACCTTTATTTCTCCGTGTACAACATAAACTGCCAAACCAAAAAGTCTCTAACTCTATTTTCCTCTTTCCATTGAACCGTTGCACTGGCAAACAATGCCTCCTGTGATTGTAGAGCAAAACATAGGCATTCTAGAGGAATAATCCTGTGTTTATTCAAAAAACAAGGGAAAACAACTGCCCTCCTCTTTCTCTTACACTGAGGTGTCTGTGGGGTGGTGGTGAATTACAGCACACGTAGAGCAGGGCTTTAAGCCCATAGTGGTGGCCCCCATCTTGACTTTCTTGACTCCCTGCAGACATCCATATATTCGCGCACTGAAGAGCATGTACATTTTTAATATTTCTAAAATATGGGAGCGAGGTAGAAACCCATGGTGCTGAGGTGTTCAATGAGGTTTTTAAGAAGTTTAAATCACAGTCCCAACTTTGGCCTGGAAATTTCTCCAAAGTATTTTTCCCTCTGCCAAAGGCTCTTCTGTTTTTCCTACCATACGCTCAGATGCTTGAGAATTTCTTTCAAATTTCCCTTGGTGGTTTTAACTGGGTTTACTTTATTGTTGGAGGGGCAGGGAGGGTGCTACTGTTGGTATTATTGTTTTCCAATCTCTCTGGCTGCCCAGATTTCCTAATATGAAAAACTGAGGAAATTCTCTCAAGATATTCCTTGGGATTCAGTGGAAATATGGAAGGCAGGGAGGTTTCAGACCACAGGACAGGTAATTTTACAATGAAAAACAGGCCCTTTGCATCTCATACTTACTGTAAATCAATGTAACCACACAAGGCCAGCCATAATAGTTTCACCAACATTCTCTCCCCATTGATGTGAAATTCAAAACCAAATTCTCTTTCATCAGTTTGAAAGAGAGCTAGTAGAAAAAATGCAGGAAAATTTTCCTCTATAGAACTGACTTTTTTTTTTTTTTAGGCCACAAACCTCCAACCTTTTTGCCTGGCATATCACAATCCACATTTGAAAACCCCTCTGTGTGACTTTAGGTTTTAGAAATAGAAGCCCAAAGTTCGTTGTTCTGTCCTCATTATAGTTTCAAGAAAGGTATCCATACTAGCCATTTGCAGTAAAAACATTAAATATAATATTTTATAGAACACTTTTACATCTTCTATAGAATATTATTTTATGTTCTATTGAATATACATAGAGATAGATAGATAGATAGATAGATAGATAGATAGATAGATAGATAGATAGATAGAGGCTCATGCCTAATAAATGTATTCGATTTTAAGATAACACAAGCCTCTTCCATATTCCATCCTTGTAATTTTAATCCCTTCCTGGTTTGTTTTCAAAAGTTTGTCTCTAGAGGGCTCTAGAGTGATGGGGAGGGAAAAAAATATAGGAAGAAAGAAAAGGAGAATGTGTAAAAGAAAAGAAAAATGTTGAAGTCAACATTTGTGGAGGGGGAAAGTATCTGAATATGTCAATTCTTACTGGGTTCTGCTTAGCAGGAAAAAAGATATAGCCTACACCCTTTAAGACAAGCATGTACATGAAAATGCCTGTACTGTTTAATACCACAGAAAGCAAGATTTAACAACCAGAGCCCCAGCAATTGCTTTAAATATACACTGGAAACAGAATAGAAATGCAGTCTCGAAAACCTGTTCAAGTGCATTCATTGGCTTAATATTTCATTGGATTGCAGCCATTTCCTTTTCCTTTTCCTTTTTCTCATTTCATACACCATTTATGGTGCTGAAATATTGTACATTTGCACTGGGGTCTTACATGCAAAGAGTGGAATACAAAGCTATGACATTAAGAATGTTCTCCTGCCAAAGTAAACCAGCAACTATTCAGGCAGCTTCTCTAAATGCATCAGATCTCATAAAATCAGCCACACGTACTCCTGACACTGGTAGTAATTACAAGAACTTGTTTCAAAAATTGGTCCTATACATGAATACTTATTGGCAATTATTTCTAAGTTCTTCAAACTCAAGATGGCATAATTTGATTCACACACAATGCTCTTGTAAATGTGGTTCATATTGGGTTTTATATGCAGCTTAAGACTGTTAATTGCCATTTGGAGTCTGGCAGTAAAATAGAGTTCACAATATGTCGCACTGAGAAATGTCTGAGAAATGCTTTTCTTAGTCTAATCAACTGTGAATAATGTAGATTCTGAAGTCTCTCTTTTCCGTCAAAGAGAGGATTTCTTTTTTTTTTCTTTCCAAAACCCTATAAAGTCTAATCACCTTGTTTCTGGTCTAATTAAAGAAATCTGCAGCAAGCAAAAGCATATATTTTTGCCCAAAGACAAGTTCAATGAAAACCATCACCCACATTTCAATCAGAGCATTTGTTTTGCTTATAATTTTGGCCTTCTCCTACTGTTTAACAAGTAATCCTTAATCAATGCAAAGCTAGTTCTACTCCAAGTACAAGTAATTAATCAGGGAGCAATCCTTGCTCCTCTGGGTGTCTGCTAAGGGACTATTCAATGTGGCAACCCCACCTTTTGCCCACCATTGTCCCACCTGGATTGCTATTCCAGCTCACAATTCTGGCTGACCTGGGAATAAAAAAGATGTTTGCAGTAAATTGGGTATCTTGAGAAAAGGGTTAAAGCCAAGAAGAACTTGCTTAAAGTTCAATATTTAAACTATTCCTAATAATACTGCGATAGTTTCAAGCTCTTTAAATGTGTAGAATTTATGCAAAACCATTAAACGTTATAGCTTAGCAAATACTCATGAGCAAGTGAGATATAATGAGAGAAGCAGAGTTAGATACAGATACATAGAGACAGTAAATAATAAATGCAGAATCAAAATTCTTCTATTTTGCATTAGTGTCTTGAAAATGGACCAAGTTTAGAATAAGATTATTAAGAGATGTAGAGCATGGGCAATCAAATAGCACAACCCAGTTGAAGTGTTCAGATGGTTCTTAGTGTTTAAATTTATAGTTTTAATGTTTTTTGTAAGTCCCCAGAGTCCCCTATTGTGGGGGAGATGGGCGGCAGAGAAATCCAATAAAATCAATACAATACAATACAATACAATACATGATCAACCTTTATTTTTGTTATATCCCCGCCCCATAAAAACCAAATAGAAATATAGATAATTGCATGTTGCCCTCACTAATTAGGATGGCCAGGAGAACACACTTGTATCTTCAACAGTTATATACAAGAGGGTTGCCATACAAGATCTGCCTGGTGAAAATAATTTTTTACTTAGTTTTTACTCAGGGATCCTTTCGCTTCTGACCATTTCAGCATTGCAGAGCTACTGAGAGTGAGAAAGAAAGCTATTTGGTTCACATCTTAATGACAATTTGTGCATTGTACTCTTCCATGATCCTGACATCAGGTTTAGGCAGTCTACGGCCTTTGGGCCCCGAGTGGCTGTGAACTATTTTCAAATGTCTTGTGCAAGAGCCTGCTGATTTGGGCGAGAGAGAAGAGGATGTGTGAGCAGAACTTTCTGTGGGTTCTCAGGATTTGATAAACACAAGTAGTCTGGAAGTAGTCAGATTTTTTTCTCCTTTTATTCATACAAGCACAAAAACAAGCAGGCCCTTGTTCAGTATTTCCCAAGGTTATTTATGGTAGAGATGTCAAGCTTGGGGTCTCCAGCCCTCCCCCCCCCCCCAATTTCTAGAGAGAAGTGTAAACATGTGAGATTCTAAACTGCAGAGTAACTGTATCTTTTTCTTTATATTTAATGTTATATAGCATTCATGTTCTCTAGTTGGACATATATGAATTCTATAAGGTTGGCTTAATATATACATGCTTTGTTCTATTTCTATACCTTGCCTGCTTTCTAATTTAGAGTAAAGAAAGGTCTTACAGATACAGGTAGCAACTTTCCCTCTGTTCAGACTACATGACTGCCAAGTGGCTTTTCTCTGATTGGTAAAACCTTTGATCTTCTGTCATCTTTGACTTTCACCAAGCCCAACTGTGTTGGGTAGGCAGGTCCTATGATACATCCTTCTTTTTGTCTTCAGCAGTCTTCCTCAGTCATGCTGTCTACTAGTTCAAGATCTTCAGGCCATTCTTCAACTAACAAGTCTTTAGCAGTGTGAACACTGCTTAATCCAACTCAAGTTTACCAGTCCGCATTGTTCTTTATTAATCTTCATCAATCAATGCGGTCTAGGTCCATCTTAGTTGCCAGACATTACCTCTATTCCAGTTCTCTGCCAGTTCTTCTGTAATGTTCAACCTCTGATGCCACTCCAACAAACCTTCTTCCTCCTTTAGGAAAATATTTCTAAACTAAATAGTCCTTAGTCTCAGGTTTTCTTATTAGCTAGCTAGCACAAATGTTTGGATTTCTGTTTGATGTTATGAAAATGTTATATTCTTATAACTTTTCACTGTTAAATTTTGCTACATTTTGAGAAGGAAAGTCTCTTCTTGTTTTCCCTTGTTTTACTCATGGCCATCTTGGGTTTTAGAAGTGGACTATTTGACCTCCATATTCTCTTTCTTCTTTTCCTCTACCCTTGAATTTCCCTTTCCATTTTTCCATTGTTATTCCAATGCATCCTCAGCATTAGTGGATCTTTTCCTCACCATGGTAGAGATTAAGTGTCTCAGAAGGCACTCAGTTAAGATTAACCTTTACCTGATCACAAGAAAACATTGCTTAAAATTCCTCTTGTTTACACTCCTCAAGACTTTTGCTAAATGCCTGGATCTCAATAAGGATGTGAATCATTGTGCCTAGCACTGTCCTTGATTACTGTTAGTAACTCAACTTCTTGACTGTTAAATCTAATCAGAATGTTCCCTCTGTTATTGTTTCTATGATTTCCTCTCCTTTGTTTGCATTATCGTATTGATTTAAAGCTTATTTATGTACAAGAAATTAATAGAAACCTGTACTGGTATGCTCTAGAGAGGAGGTAGTAGCCACGTAATGAGAGAAATGCCTGAATTATACTTCTCCCAGTTCTAGAATTTAACTTGGGTAGTTACTCAAGTTTGCTTCTGTGTGCAGAATGGGTCACTGCAGGTTGTACAGCATGTTCTTAATATCTGAATTTATTTACGAAGATACAGACTGAGCATAGAAGGAATGAATAGCTGAACTTTCTAGCAGCCAATCTATTACCCCACATCAAATCTCCATCTCCAGCACAGACCCCAAATGTAGTTCTCTCCCTTTTCTTTATGTTTTGCATTCTAGATCTGAAATTTGTCCCCTTTACTTCTGGGGGTGGGTGAGTAGGTGGGGGTGAGATTCCCATAGCCAGTTATGGAGAACAATTGGCAAAAATAATCTATCAAAAGATGTAGGTGATAGCTATTCCACAATGGAGGGCCTAAGCTTCCAACAATAAGAATTCAAACTCTTGCTGTTAATTCATTTGGAATTGTTCTTACACTGCTGACTCTTCTTCTACAACTTTCACTTACCAAGGAATGCATTTGGTAAGTGTCTCTAACATGCACTTATGAGCAAGAGTGTGTCGTAGGATCACAAAAAATATATCACATGTGACATGACAAAAAGATATCCCTCAAAAGTGATTTCAGAATGCATACAAATTATTCATTTGCTGGGACATATTTAAGCTCTGAGATGAACCAGCAAGCTGTCATGGTATAGAAATTTAAGAAGTTTGGGGATTTTGAAATTATAAAATATTTAGATTTAATATAGAAGATATAAGATTCTATTCAAATGTTAGAATATGAGATTTGAAGGCAACAATATTCAAGGTTCAACCTGAAAAAAGAATCAATCATAGGTTCATAGGATTAAAGTAGGAGATATACAATGCCCGTTACAGACCCTTAGCCCTGCAAAGCTTCAGACAGATGGCTTCAAGGGCTTCACTGTAATGCATACATACATAAATACATACCCCTTGTACCTCTTTTAAAGCAGTTATAGCAGGGATGACAAAAAAGAAAGCACTGCAGCCTCCAAACTGCTCAGGAAAGCATTTGCAGGTTAATTAGATTAATTCTGTTGTGTTAATGCAGAAAGTGACTTACTCTAGCTTGAAAATAAAAAATTTGAAAAACTATTTAAAGAGTAAACTCTTATTAAAGTTTGAAGGATTCAGCACCCTCTGATTATTTGTTTTTCTGGATTGGCAGATTTACTGGCATGATTCATTAGCTGGCTACTCATGTCAATACCAGAATCAATCACACAGCTCGACCTCCTTCAGTTTTGTTCATATAGATTAGAAAGTTGTAACAATGCTTCAAATTCTACAAGGCCAAAAAGCACCAGAAAGTCCATCAAACCATCAAATTACCTTCAACCCCCCCCCCCCCAATGAATTGAAAGCAACTGATTTGAATCCAACACCTTGAATCAAATCTAAGATTAAATTTGAATATTTGATTTCAAAGGGAGATTCAATGAAATCTCCTTCAAATTGAACCAACCCTTTAAAGCTTTCCACAGCCCCACCAGGGAGGCTGCAGCCAGAATGATGGAGATATGTGTAAATGAAAACAACAGGACTTTCACCATTTCATAAGTTCAAAAAACACAGATGTAATTCAAAAGAAGTTTTCAAGTTCTTGTCTTAGAAATGAGACTGAAAAACAGGAATCTCTTTTACAGAGTAAAACTTTCTGGAAATTGGAAGATAAGACAGATGTAATAGAATGGTCTCCCTCTCTGGTGGTAACCAAGTCCAACTCTACTCAGTTAGCCAAGGGTATTAGCAACTTGCTAGGTGACCCTGGGATCAATATATCTAATTATGAGATTATTTTGTCTTTACCACTGTAATTCTTTTGTTTTTGTACTCAAAAACATCTGGAATTTGTCAACTCTATAAAAGGATGCCTACCAAGGAAATAAAAAATACACAGCTCAAGGTAACATAAATAGCACTATCTCCTCCAATTTTTCTTTGCTACAACAATTTAGTCATATAGTCTGACCTGAGGAAGAGTAACTGGCCACTTTCAGTTTTCATCGCTGAGATGATTTTAACCAGCTTTCCCCATCCTTTATCTTAATTAACACATTGATCTGGACTAACTCTTCAATATTTTGAATACTTTTTGTTCTAGTCCAATAATATATCTGTGATCGGCTCCATCAATGGAAACTTTTCTTCCTAAACAATCTAGTAATAGTGAATGTGAGGACCAAATTTTCTTGGGTCACACTTGAGAAGATGAACCATCCCTTGTCATGCACTGCATTTCCTGTCAGAATTGACCCCACACAACTTGCACACACTTCACATGTAGCTGTATGTTATATCTAAAGAAATCATGTCACTAGCAACATAAATAACCCTGCTTCAAATCTTGCTTGCTCCATCCCTATCTGGAATGGGCTAAAAATTACAGACTTTTGAACACTGTTTGCCAATCCCTGGTATGTATATATTTGTCTTGATCTGAGCCATTTCCTCCAGCCTTTAAAGCCAATCTGCCCAAGTGGCCTTGACTCATTGCATAGCCTGATGAGACCAGGAGAGGTTACTGGTGACTTTTCACTGAGATGGAGAAAGATCGAAAGGCCTTCCTGAGTGGCTTTGCAGACAAAAGCTGTGAAAACATATGAGGCCCTGTTTGATGACTAGTAAGGGGAGAATGATAAGCTGTGGCTGCAGGTGGGCTGTTTGAAGAAAGATTGAGGCTGCAAGGCATACACTCGGGCTGGGATGTTGTGGCAAGAGCCTTTAATCAACAGCTGCTGATCACAGCACTGGATATCTAATGGGACGTGCTTAAGGGAGAAAGTCCTCACACAGTTAGGTTTGTGAAGTATCAACATGTATGACTGAGAAAAGAATGCACGTAGAAAAAAAGAAAAGGAAAAAAGAGTCATACCTTGAAGTTAGCAAAGCCATCTTCTCCAGATTAGGGTCCTCTGGCAATGCATTATCTTCTGAGCTTGGTCTTGGTCATAGTATGTCTGAAAGTTAGCTGGCTCCCACTGCAAGGTTGGTGTGCAAGTTGTAATGATTGGGTATGAGAGCTGTCAATCAAAACATTGTAATTCAGGACATTTCCCCCCAGGTTATAATCTGGGGAGGGGGGTATGAGAAGAGAGGGATTTAGAAGGAGTGGGTAGAAGAATGGGTCTGAAGGAAGCTCAAAGTCCTAGACCTAGCAAAAAGCTCCATTTATTGGTGACTGTGGTTGTATGTTTACTGCTGGGGAAGGCAAGGACTGACAATTATAGATACACCGTTAACATTAAGGGAACCTTTTTACAACCCATTTTAAGTTATTTAATAAAATTTAATTTGATTTCTTGTTCAAATGTCAACTAAGTGATTGTGCTGTTCTAGTTTCCCCAAATTCCACTTGTCATGATACATCAGATATATATAAAGAATTTCCAAATCAAGAAAGGCAGCAAAATTCTTTAGACATGTTCCTGGAATAATAGGATTGTGCTTTAATTTTGAAGAAAGAAAAAGAAAAAAAGAAAAACTCCAAACCCCAAAACAGGGAAACAATGTGGAAGAAGTACATCTGTTGATTCTTCCCCAGGGGAGGACTGCAGATTTTATTTTTCACATGTCAGGTTAGCCTGAACACTTTTCCACCTTGAAAACTCTTCTCAAGAGAAGCATAGGGTGGCCCAACAGAATGATAAAATTGGGAGAGGAGTTGGCATCGGAAGCCTTGGGTGTTAAAACAGCCTTGATAAGGCTATAGTTTGGCTGTTATAATCACCTGTGGATGATTGTGCTGTATTTCTTTTTTCTTTTTTACACTGGTCAGTTTTACAGTTTTAGAAGACCTCTTCTTGATCACATTTATACCCTGCCCTCTGTGGCCTCCATGTTAGGGGAAGGGTCAAAAACAGCAAGAAGCTGAAAGCAGTGTTGCAATGCAGGCCCTGCCCCTTTTGTGTGCGTGTGTCGATGTCACACACAAATACAAAAGGAACAGGGCTTGGATCCCAATGTGAAATCCACCATCTTGCCTATTTTGGCACTCCATGATGGATGTTGCTGCCTGCCTTATCTCTAAGAGCTCCAGGTGGTATTCATGATTTTCTCTTCTCTTCCCCACCCCATTAAAACCCTATCAGGTAAGTTAGACTGAAGGTCATGTCCAGGTCCTTAATCAGCTTCATGGCTGAGTGGGGACTGGAACCTTGGCTACTCCACCCAAGTTTGACTCTCTGCTCTAGTCACTCTTCCACAGGAAGGTAGTAATCTTCTCTCCCCAGTACTAGGTAAAAAGTGAGTTGTGTGGGCTTGTTGAATCTATGAAAGAGGACACGCTTACCAAGCACTACTGAATACATTCCAGCCTTTTCAGTTTCCCAGTGGCATTTCTCCCACCAACAGTAGCAAAGCAAAAGCGGGCCAGAGATAACATACCATAGCTTGTTGTAATTCTTAATAATGAGACTTACAGTACAATCGAAAAAGAAATTGCAAAACCTTTTATTTTGAGTTCATGAACTTTCTCATATGATGGAGATATAGACAGGCTTTGTATTCACATATTCTCACCTTGCCTCACACATTCCACTCACAAGATTCCTTTCTCTTCCTACATCGATGGCATCCGAGTACCCACATGTACAGAGCTTTTGAAGAGAAAGCTCTTATATTTAAATATATTGTTTCCTTTTATCCTTCACACATGGTGCTCTGTAACCCTTGGTTATTCTTTTCTCTGTATCTGTGTAATTTTTTAAAAATAGAGATATAATGGAGATGGTTGAAATACTATGGAATATGGACAATACTTGGACATTTCTTGGTCACTGATTCTTTCATTTTGTTCTCTGCTTTTATTTATAGTGATAATTTCTAAACAAACATGCCCTCTAAAAATTCACAGGGATCTGCTTAAATTCAATTTTATTCTAGTTTTTTTTTTTTAAATGATATTATGATAAAAGAAAGTCTCAAAGACACACAGTTCCTCTGCTCCCTTGGAGACAGTGATGACTCTCTTCCAAAGGTCAAGTTGAAAAATCTAATTTCTGTATTATTTTCTGAAGTTTCTGAAAGAATAGGAACATTAGAATTATAGAGTTTCTCATTGACAGAATAATAAAAATGAGCCATCCTCAAAAGTCAAAAGACCATAAGTTACCTTCAAACATTGAAGAACTTTTTTTAGGAGTGATGCATATGATGAGTTAGATCCGCACTTGCCTCCTGCAGACAGAAGGGCTCTTTCCATCTGGGAACCAACAGTAGGCAGGATGAGTGACATGAAACTCTGATCACATGATTGGCAGACTTATAATGGCTTCGAGGACAGGATATACACAGCTAAGATTACCAATGACACTGGCAGGAAGAGTTGTCTAGAATTGGTACGTTATACAAGTTACTTCCACTCCTACTGCATTGCAACAAGATTCCCAGTATTATTTTCATTTCCAGTTTTTACCATTTTATCTTCAAGATGTCAGTATATCTGCATGAAACATTTTGAGAGCAAGGGGAGACTTTGGCTCAGATCCTGTCAGCCTTGTAAGGTAGTCTAGGCAAGAAGCACACCCAGAATTACTAGCTCTAACTTTATTGTTAGGTTACATTAACAGAATCTTGCAAGACTGAAAGTAAATCTCTCCAGTCTTGCCTTTACAACCCAAGAAACTAGGGAGGGTCCCTTCTGAGATGCTTACCACGTCCACATTCCTCCTATGGACTCAGCTGACTCTTATCTGACTGTTGTTTAGTCTGTGGGTCTTTCTCCTGTCTCCCAAGGTCATTCCCACACACCATTACAGATTCTAACAGGTCACGGGAGATAGCTCAGTTCTGTAGAAATGGATGGGGTGCTTTCAGGCTACTGGTTTCTGCAGCCGCCATGGATATGAAATGGATGGGGTGCTTTCAGGCTACTGGTTTCTGCAGCCACCATGGATATGAAATCTGATTCTAGAGCAGCAAGAATCCTTCAGATTGTCCTTGATGGGGTAGAGGAAATGGGCAAACATATTCCATTCCCACAAGACGGTATCTTTTTATCCAACATTTTTATGGTGTTTTCTGCCTGACATGGCTTTGTAGAGTCATAGATTTTATCTGAAATGCATCGATAATCTCTTTTATATAATTAATATGCTGTTAATTATTGTTTTTAGGTCTCAAACACTTCTATGCCTGATTACTTGGGTATGCAGTTAAAGAAAGTTTGGAAGCTATAGACAGTGCAAAATACAGCTTCCAGCTATTCTTGGGAGCTAGGCAATCAAAGCAAATAACACCAATGATGCACCAACCACATAGGTTGATGCTCCATCTCTAAGCCCAATTTAAACTACCCTGAAAGTTCAAAATGACTTAGGAGGGCCAGATTATCTGAATAATACTTGTATACGTATTAATCTGCCCAAGTTTTAAGACTGTCCATAGAAGTCAGGTTTGTTTACCTGATGATAAAACGTACAAGGCTGGTTGTCAAGCACAAGAGACAGGGCCTTTTCTGTGGTGGCCTCATATACTTCTCCAGGAAGGATAGGCCTTTCAGACCTAGATATTTCTACTCTGTTTAATTGATGCTGATTTAATGTTCTGCTTTATTTGTATGGTTTTAACATTGGCTGATAGGTTTATTGTTGAGTTTGAATAGTATTATAATGCAGTTTTTTGGAGAGGGGGTGCATTTAAAATTATTTTGTAAAATGCCTTGAGCAGGATATGTCAAATCAAATCAAATCAAATCAAATCAAATCAATCTTTATTATTGTCATAGACCAGCATAAGGGTCTGTGATACAATCATTAGGAAGAAACATTCGATATAAAAGGTTAAAAGTTATATTGAAGAACCATATACAGTATATAAGGTAAAAAGAGCCAAATCTAAAAGGAGCTGTATAAATGAAGCAAAAAGCAGCGTATGGATATTTAAAAGCAGTATAAATATATCCTAATAAGAAAAAGTAAATAGTATTTTCTCCTTGGTTTTTCAGCTTTATCAGGCAGCACTGGTGAAAATAGGATCCACAGATGCTGTAAAATCAGTTATGACCCATTATTGTATTTCTATGTAACTGTTGTTGTTGTTGTTATTATTATTATTGAATTCACCATTCTTCAGTTCATGTGTGATCAAAGAGGAGAGGGGAGTTCAGAGTCACTAAACTTCAGAATAAATCTGGGAGCCCATAATGCAATAATGAGCTCTTGGGGGGTACTTTTTAGTCTGCACATTTTAATAAGCTCCCTTAATAATTATAAGCTTCATTCCAATTGACTGTAGCTTTACACAGCTTGGTGGCATTGCATTAATTTCTCAATAGCCCTACAATGGCAGCTTGATAGCTGCGCCACGTTTCCACAAAGCTGGTGTCTAAAGCCTATCAGGCGACTACTGTGAAGCTGTTAACAGCAGGACGCACAGAACAAGCTGAAGTGTTGGAGGCACTGCAATACAACCCATTGCAAAAGAAGGGCCACCCCCTTTTCCTCAGGAAAACGAATAACTTTTGTTCTTGTGGGACAATAAATGCCTAAGCCAAGGCACTGAACTTGCAGCAAACCAGCAGTAGTTTCTGACCCACTGCCCTGCAAAGAATTCTCACGTAAATCCAGGTCCTCAATTTTTCTTACGTATTGAAGATATGTCTCTCTCTCTCTCTCTCTCTCTCTCTCTCTCTCTCTCTCTCTCTCTCTCTCTCTCTCTCGCCTTCAGAGAAATCTGTGCTGGGAAAAATGACAGCCATGAAGTAAGTCCAACCACCCCTTCCCTTAATGCCCCCCCCCCACTACCCCCAGAGGGTTAGTAAAGTGCACTTACTTCTATTAAGTGTGTGAGATGGCCAAGTTGTTTTCAGCTTTTTTTTTTTTACTTAAAAAACCCTGACACCCTTAAAGCAGCGCCAAGCTCTTTGCAGAGAGCTGTCAGGCTTCACCCAGATGGATATTCAAATCAGAAATCCTGCAAGCGGAGATTCAAGGACACAGCTCTCGATAAGCTAGTTTCATTGTAGGTACTAGAAAAACAATAATTAGAGCAGAAAACCAGCTGTGACTGCAAGCTATGAGATCCAGGGCTAGAGGTCTGCAGGATATAGTCCAGAAAGTCAAGATGGTAGCCACAGCAGTGCAATCAAAGCTCCGTTTTTTTAAAAATGTGTGTCACATAAAATGGAGAGAGAAAGAGAGAAGCCTTCCATATCCTCCTTCTAAGCGGTGTCCTAACAGACTGGGACCTCATCATTTCTCTGTGGGAGCAACAATTGATATCTGTGTACAGTATCGTTACTGTAACAGGTCTGTCCGGCCCCAGATTCTCTGCTTTTCCCCTTGTTTGTTCTAGCCCTCACAAAAAGTTTCTCCCTTTCTCTGGTACTTCCTGAAATAACTACGGGTGTTCACAGGACAGACCTGGAAGTGCCACACAGGCTTGGCCTAATTTCAAAGACTGCAACGCATACCGTAGATGAGAACTGCCACAGTCAGAGGTAGCACGTGTTTGACTACAAAATGTTAGAGCCAAGGTATATGAGAATGTCCTGGTGAGCCACGGAAGTGCAATGTTAGTATAATGGACTTCTGTTCTCTTGCATTTGTTGCTTAGCCAGAGACATCCAGTGAGAACTAAGGATGGGGAGCTGTTGAACGCAAGCTCCAGCCCTTTTGTACACCTGTTGTGAATTGTGCACGTGCACAAACAAAAGAGACACTGCTTTTCTCATTTTGATGAAAGTCTCTGACCCTGCAGATATCTCTGTTCACAGCTCATAGGCCAGCTATTGCTTACAGATGCCTTCCTTGAGAACTGAAAAGGTGATGAAGTTGCTGAGCATTTTCTCTATTTTTTTCACCAAAGTCTCGGACAAAGTAAGGTCTCTCAGCTATTCAGGAGTCTAAGGAAATATTATTTCCCTGGCACAAAGATAGGACCCTATGAAAACTGAAGGAAATCAATTGGTATGGAAACCATCAGTCCTTCATATAAATGTTTGTGTGTGTGTGTGTGTGTGTGTGTGTGACACAGAGAGAGAGACAAAGTGTGCATTTTCATGAGTCTGCTTGTTGACATGTGTCACATGTGAGTCAGCTTCAGTTTATTAGGGAGCAGAGCAGGCCCAGCCACTGATCTGGATAGGTGGCCTCCAACCCATCAACCACTGACATACGTAAATCTCAGGGGAAAAATGTTATTTGCTACAGGAGAACATTTAAGACAAAATGATCTGCAAGTTGCTGTCTCATGTCAGATGTGAACAGGGAGCTCAAGTTGCTGCACATCATCGTATTTTAAAGGGGACCAGAGACAGGGTAAGAGGACATAGTAAAAGGTAGAAAAAAAGGTTGGATTATAGAAGAAGGCGTATGACTAAAGGTAGTCGAAAGGGAAGGACCTATTTGTCCTAGGGAGTCCAATATCTCACAGAAATCAGCAACACAGCCTCGGTCTTCATTTTACGAGTATGATGGTGATCTCCCAATCTTCAACCCCCCCCCTTTGGAAATCAGATTTATCTAGGCTTGCTATGCAACACACAGACACATGCAGAGGATCTGCCAGTTGATTTTAAACAAAAAGTGATTTTAATCATGTCATTTACTTCTGTTGGGCTGGTCATCTTTGGGAAACAGCAACAACAACAACAAAAACTACCCTAGCATTTTTTAATACGAATGTTTCATTTTAATAAATGGCAGAAGATGCAGATTGCCCTTAGTCAGCAGGAAGTGGATATACACCAGAGAGCAGACTGATTGTGTTATATTCATCCAGAACATTGAACAGCCCACAGACCAAAGGAAAGGGGGAGGGGGGTGGGAATAACACAACTGCTTTTATTCAAATGATCGTTCTCACTACTGCTGTATCCTGCTGATTCACACATTTGCCTATTATTCTCTGACCTTGCACCAAATGCTCCTACTTGCAGGATTAATTAGAATGAGGGTTTCCAGAGCATGCCTCTGTCTTCCCAGGAAACAGTAAGGAAACACTGCTTTTGCACAATATATGCCATTAATTAAACTTTCCTTCTTTTTCTATTAAGGCTCAGATGTGATTGTATTTGGCTAAATCTACTTTTTAGCATTCCAGTTCCAGACCAACATAAACACAGGGACCATCAATAACAACAAGGCAGCTCCTGGAACTATAGCTTCTGGAAGATGTTGAGGGTACATTTATTTAGACTACCTATTGTTTAAAGTAGTAGAGCTGGTTTGATGAGCTCTACTACTTTAAACAATTGGTTGATGACAGTATAGAAATGCAAGTATAAGTCACTGTGACTATCAGCAAGATTCCCATTTGAAAGAAACAGGGACTTCAAGTTTCATCTCATCTAAACCTACTCGGTGGTTTAAAATGTAATTATGAAACAGATATTCTGTTGTCTATGTATAGATCTTGAATCCAGACCAGGACACAAAATGGAGATGGAATACCTATCACCAAACTAACCTCATGACTGATAAATGCTTGGTTTGGGCAGCCAAATTGATCTCATAGCTTCAAATCTCAGAGCCTCATTTCAACTTTCCATGCCTAAAAACATCTCTTTCAAGTTCTCCTGAAATTTTAAGGAAGCCTTAAGAATAAGAGGGAAGAAAAGAAAAACAGGGAGTAAAGTGTTAAAAGCTCCCCCACAGCTGCAGTTTAGGACACGTTTTCTCAAACTTTATAAATACATTATCCATCCACAGTTTACTCTTCAGTTTCATGTATCTGCACATTTGACAATTTTTTTTTCTTATTTTTACACAGGTGCAAAATGGTGACCTGGTAAAATAATTTTTTGGTTTTTTTTTTCTTTAAGCTTAAATCACCTGATTGCCAATGCTCTAGCTGGAGGTTTCAGAGGAAGGTTCTCCTTTTTCCTCTTTCCCCTCCAAGCAAAGCTATGGTGGCTCTGTGGTTGCAGCTCATCAATCAGAGAAAAAGGGAAAGTCGTGTTTGTACATTTTCTAAGGATCAGTCTACTCTCTCTCTCGCTCGCTTTTTGGTGCCTTCGAGTCAATCTCGACTCCTGGCAACTGCCTGGAGAAATCCATGCAGTTTTTTTGGCAAGGTTTTTTGGAAGTGGTTTGCCCTTGCCTCCTTCCTAGGGCTGAGAAAGAATGACTGGCCCAAGATCACCCAGCTGTCTTTGTGCCTAAGGTGGGACTAGAACTCACAGACTCCTGCTTTCTGGTCTGCTGCCTTCACCAGTACACCAAGCTGGCTCTCACACCTTCTCTTAACTGGCATATATTTTACATGACTGTAAAATATATGCCAGTCAGGACTGTAACTGAGTGTAGAGGAGTATGGAGATATTGTTGATGAAGGAATGCAAGACCAGTTAAAAGAAAGTAAATCACAACTGAGTCCTTGGGAAGGAGAGGCATGACAAAGAAACTCAACATAACCCTGCTTTGATTCTGTTTGGCATAAGAAGGTACAGAGGAATACTCTGGCAAGCTTTCAAGATTCTGTTATTATAGCCAGTCTCAATCTTGGTTCTAGTCTTGCTGTGGAGTTGATTTCCTGGTTTGGGCTATCTAGAGGAACTGATATCTATAACAGTAAAGTAGCATTCTTGAAATCCTTGCTGTATCTATTTTCTCACCTGGCCTACCTTGAAGGGCTGACAGTGACCACACTTTGGGAAGCACTGGGTTAGAATATTTAAAATGATATACATAGGTTACAAATTTAATATCACTGTAGTTTGGCTTGATTTTGTTGTGGCAATGATCAACCAATTGGTTTTAAGCTTGTACAAGTATGTGTTTAAATATCTTAAAACCTGTAATTATGAATAAATTTAATAGAAATCAATCTGGAACTTTTAATTCATTCAGAACCCCTCTTAGATCCAACCTCTATTTTAATTGTTATTTGCAAAATGTCAGTATAAAATCAGTAGAAGCATTTGTAAAATGGCTGGTTTAGATTAACGCTATTATTTATGAAGAGTGTTCTCATTCTGAAGTGCCCCACCATTTTTATTGCCCTTTGATTTCAGCCCAGTGAAATAGAAAGAGGTTGGAGAACTTTTTTTTCTTTTAAATATTTCTCCCCCACTGTAAGCATTGAAAGAAAAATTTCTCCATGGATCTCATGTCTAGTAGGAGGTAATAGGGACAAAGACATTCAGTTTCCTTGTATATTCAGCCTTTCTTATCTTGCAGGCCCAGGGTACCCCCCACTTTTGGTGCTTCCAAAATCCAGATTTCCAGATTTGGAAAGCACCAGCTACAGTATGAAGTCTGATCTTGCAGGGCATAAACTTAACAGCCCTTTGGAAAAAGAACTTCTTCTTTTTCTTTAACTGCAGGGTTTTTTTTGTTTTTGTTTTTGTCTTTATCATTAAATTTTATCATAGCAACAACTGCATCTCTAACAAATTACGTTTTAATTTAATGTTGGTCTGTAATTTTCATGCTTTAAAATATCTGAACAAATGAATGAATAACTAAAGGGGCATAATTTATGACCAGAGGACTGTACACCTCAAACTTGCAGTGAAACATTATCACAGGTCTACCAGAGAATACAACAGAGAGTACACCTATAGTTGTGAAGCTTATCCAGGACAATTTTTTAAAAAATTATTTCAGATTTTTCTCATTATATGTTTTCAGGCTGTGTATCAGTTTCTACTTGAATGAACAAGGCAAGCTTCTTTTATTTGAAAAGAGCACTGATAGATCTGACCATTATTTGGCTGAACTTTATTACTGTTAGCAGAAAACGAAGCACATGAGTCTATCTGTATTTTGGAAGCTTCCCTCAATTTTTTCTTTCACTGGATGATTTTCTTTAAGTGAATCAAAAATAAAAATCAGGGATACTAAAGGTATTCAACAAACAGAATTTAGTAGGTAGTGACATTTCTTTTAAGTGTGAGTTCTCTCTTTCATGACTTTAATTCCTTGACATATTTTGAGTTGATATAATATATACAGGATGTAAATTCTCCTAACTGTGCCTTCTTATCTGGATGGATGGAAGATACATAAATTTTTCAATTTTTTAAGATGTTTGCATGGGACTTCCCACACAGAGAATATGAGACACACAGAGAGAGAAACTTGAGCTCCTGTGTCATTGTTGAAAGGAATGGCTGATAAAACTGTGCTTGAACAAATATGTAATTTACTTGTGGATACAAATCCTTATGTAACTAATCAAGTACCTTTATTTGTTATTGCTGCCAAAAAGGATTATAGCAGAATTCTTTAAAAAACTATTACTATAGGTTGTGCATATGATGAGTACATAAGATGGTTTGATTTTTCTCTTTTGCAAAATGTAAGAATCTATTCTTTTTATGCAATAAAACCAAGTGTTTGACAGCAAAAATATACAAACAAATGAAGGGTATATACTCCATGGACAACCCCTCATTTCTGGTAATTCTCTCTTGCAAAACTATCCTGTTTTTTCCTATTATTTTTATTTACTTGTATTATTTTATTGATATGTAATATTTGTAGGCCAATAACAGAATTATTTGATTAGTTTCCAAGATAGAAAACAAGAACACAATCATAATTATGAAAATAAAATGCAATAGGTTCAAAGAAAGAGAACAGAGAGACACAACTTTGCAAGATAGGCTGGACATCCAAGGCTCTACGCTGACCTTTTGATGATTCACAAGGCTTACTGCTGACAGGCAGAGAGAAGGAAGGGGAAAAAAAAGACTGCTACCTTTCCTCTCACTTTAAGATCAAGAAGCCTTCATGTTACTCATCTAGGTCTTCTCCTAGCTTTTTGATAAAGCCAAAACAGAAGTGAGAGAGTTTAAAATACTTTAGATCTTTTGGAGGCTTTCCAAGGTTGAGATTTTCTTATCTCAAAAAAGCCAACATGAAAGGCTGGGGTTAAGATAGGAGCGGTCTTACATTGGACCTCCCCACTCCCTGTGAGAGGCCAGAACACTGATTCCAATCTTGTGGGAGCAGGGAGGAAGCAAAATTAAAAATGCACTGTGTTGGTCTCCTGGTTGGTGCTGGAAGCCAAGATGTGCTACCCCTCAGATTTCAACTGCTAGCTATTTCCCTCATCAAGTCTCTAGAAATTAAATCTCAGAAGAAAGAATAGATGTCTCAGTACATGGATATGGACCATAAGGTACAGTGCTCTGTGCCAAGCAGTGATCTTTCAGATGAGAATTGGTGGCTACTACCAAGTTCTAAAGTTATTCTGTGAATGTGGATATGAAAAATAACTAGGCAAGGGGAATCTAAGTTCTTACAATTTTATTTATGGAGTCCTTGGGGTTCTCTGAGCTTGGTTGTTTTCTTGCAAATGTTTCGTTACCCGGCTAGGTAATATCTTCAGTGCTAGAATGGAATGGGGTTTGCTTTCTGTTTATATACAGTGGCATGCTCTGCCAGGGTTGGTGGGGTCAGGTCGGTGGGTTTTGTTTTGTTTTATTTTTTTCCCCCCTTGGTAGTTCCTTGTTAATTAAAACCAAAATTATCACCAGACATACAATCAAGCAGTAAACAATACCCTAATCAAGGAACTACCAGAGGGGGGAAAAATAAAACAAAACCCCCACCCCCACCAACACTGGCAGGGCAGGCCACTGTATATAAACAGAGAGCAAACCCCATTCCACTGTAGTACTGAAGATGTTACCTAGCTGGGTAATGAAATGTTTGGAAGAAAACAACCACGTTCAGAGAACCCCAAGGACTCCACAGTTGAACCCTGAGCTACACATATTCTCTTCTATTGGTAATTTTATTTGTTGCATTTCATGTAGATTTTGAAAGTGACTGGGATGGCAGCATTGCGTTGGCAACATAAAACATTTCCAAAGCAGGACCCGCCTACTACATTATATTCAAGGAAAATGTCCAGCATCCCCTATGAAAATGCTACCAGTATGTACACATGGTTAGTAAAGTTACTAGAAACATCAGTCTATCCTAACTTTTGAGATTAGTTTTAGAACTGTCAAAGGTTTTCTTGGCTGGTTTTCTTGGTTTTCTTTCCATTAGAAATTCTACTTTCAGTACTGATGTCAGCCCATGCTTTTCAAAGCATACAACTTCAGTTCCAAAGCTAAAAGTAAATGTCTTCCTTCCTTCCTTCCTTCCTTCCTTCCTTCCTTCCTTCCTTCCTTCCTTCCTTCCTTCCTTCCTTCCTTCCTCCCTCCCTCCCTCCCTCCCTCCCTCCCTCCCTCCCTTCCTTCCTTCCTTCCTTCCTTCCTTCCTTCCTTCCTTCCTTCCTTCCAGCAGATCGCAGGATTCAGATGGCTAATCAGAAATAATATGGGATTGGCGACAATATTATCTTTGTTTGGGGGCTGATCTGTTTCTTGACCTAGAGATGATGATGATGAATGCTGTTATTATTTATTTCTATGGTGCTCAAAATAAACTCAGTGCAGCATCAAGCCTGGGGCGAGGTGGGAGGAGAGGCGTGTCCCTGCCTGAGGATTTTCAATGTAAGCATCAACACAATATGAGAAGGGAGGGTGGGGAAGAGACCGGAAGATGGGTTAGAATGAATCAGCAAAATGGGCAATTATTTCAATCTGAAGGAATTGTCCTTTTTAATTTCTTAAAATGTAAAAATAAAGAAATGAAATGTTTTATTTAAGTATGAAAAACAAGGGGGAAAGGGCTACATATCCAATGTTCAGGAGATGCTCAGCTGCTTTTGTCTATAGGATGATAGAAGAAATCTTGGCAGTCTTTTTTAGAAGCCTCTGGTTGAATGACCAAATGGCAAATGGTTAGCGTTACCATGGGCAACCTGCTTGTGGCTTCCAGTCCCAATTTTGTGGCCCCTAGATCCCACTCCTGAAATTTGGCAGGAAAACCTAGAAATACATTCAATGTCTAAGGAGATTTCATTCATAAGTTCATTAAGTCCACAGTCTAAATTACTTACAAATACCACTGTCCTGGATTACCAGAATCTCCAAGATTCACCTACTTTAGCAAGGTTTAAAACCCCAAGACAAAACCCCGCACACCAATTAGAGAGAGAGAGAGATGGCCACAACTGAACTTGCTTCTTCAAGTATATCAGGCACAGTATATCATAGACAACTTGTTGTAGTGTGTTGCAGCGTGTTGTAGCATGTTGACAGCTTCCAGATGTCTGGACTTAAACTCCCAGAACTCTCAGCAAGTCATACTAGCTTGGGAATTCTGGGGAAGCTTCTGTTACAAAGTCTGATGAACAATTGCCAGGCCCTGGTGGGTCTGTAGCTGTGTCTCCTGCTTCACTGCACCCCCCTCGGTGCCAGCCAGCTGATAGTCAGACTTTTTCTGAAGACAGGTTTAGTGCTCTTTCAGCACAGCATCCCCCAGTGCCCTCAGGATGCTGGGAATCAGCTGGGAGTCCTAGCAGCAATGGGCAGACTACAGCTTGAAAGAGATGGCCTCTCCCCCTGCGTAAAGCAGAAAGCTCCTGGAGGACAATGCCTAGGGACTGAAGGAGAGAGGGCGTGGCTATCCCAGCCCAAAGCAGCCAATAGGTGACAGGTTGATCCCTCCTCTAAGGGGCGTCTGGCTGCATCCCTGAGATGTAGGTCGGTGAAGTATATCGGATATTGCACCCACAGAAAAAAATGTAGAATAAAGGGGGAAACACTGCTGTAACATTGAAACAGATAAGGCTGCTTCAGAGATGGGCTGGGAACCAGAGAAAGGCAACGTTATGCAGAAACAGCACCAAAAAAGAAAAAAAAAGTTATTAGGGCATGTTTGTGTCATGGTCAAGTTCAAATGAGGAAACACACATAATCTTCATTGGACTGTTTTGGGTTATCTCTCATTATTTGACTTTTTCTTAAACGCTAACTCTGAAGTATCCTTGAGCTGATACATTTGGGGTACTAATGGATGGTGCTAATTTTGCCACATAAGGTTTTGCATTTACTTCTGAATTCTGGAAACAGAAGAAATAACGATTTACAACTATGTTCAGATTGTTCTTAAAATCTTAGCTCCTTTGAGGAACTTTAAAAACAAACAAACAACATAAATCTGAAATATGGTACCTATAAAGATGCTCACTCATCTACCCAGAATTCTAATATTGGCACTTATTACAGTTACATCCTATTTCTCCTCTGGAAACTGAAGGTGTCCCAGTCCATTTCTATACATACTGTATCTGTTCAAAAGTAAACTCACATAATTCAATGGAACTAAATCCCAAATAATAGCTCCTAGAAAATACAGTCTTAACTTCAGAATATTTTATCTGGCTTGCCTCTGAACTTACTTATTTTCTTTCTTTCTTTCTTTCTTTCTTTCTTTCTTTCTTTCTTTCTTTCTTTCTTTCTTTCTTTCTTTCTTTCTTTCCTTCCTTCCTTCCTTCCTTCCTTCCTTCCTTCCTTCCTTCCTTCCTTCCTTCCTTCCTTCCTTCCTTCCTTCCTTCTTTCTTTCTTTCTTTCTTTCTTTCTTTCTTTCTTTCTTTTTCTTCCTTCCTTCCTTCCTTCCTTCCTTCCTTCCTTCTCTCTCTCTCCCTCTCTCTCTCTCCCCCTCCCCTCCCCTCCCTCCCTCCCTCCCTCCCTCCCTCCCTTCCTTCCTTCCTTCCTTCCTTCCTTCCTTCCTTCCTTCCTTCCTTCCTTCCCTTAATATGAATTCATTCAGACTTTTCAGAAAAAATATCACCCTTTTCCCTTTTGCATGCACGCAACACAAAAGCGCACACATTCACACTCGCAGAAAGTAATGCATTTTAAATAAGCCATCCTTTAAAACAACTGGAAATAATCATGAAAGTATTCTGTCTGCTGTCTGCATTAATGTGAGTTATTTCATTGCTTAGGAAAAAATCCTTTCAGAGGAAAACAACAATAAAATGTATGGAGGCCGGGGGGAGGAATCTGACAGCTGAATGTGTGGATCAGCCATTTTGGTAATTAACCATAGTTCCACCGATTTGAGTATTTCCAGATGATGAGACAAGAAACAAGCTACATCTTGGGAGAAATTGCCCTCTAGAGAGAGGTGGGAAGCAAACAGTTGTGAGGTTGACAGCTTGTACCAGCACCATTTTCTTTCCCTACTGGTTCAAGGAGTTCCAAACACCCTTCTGTAAATCATAATCTCAGATCCTATTTATTAGCTTCCAGCTCAGTGCACAACAATATCTGTTGCACACGGATACTAGCGCTATTACAAGGTGGACTCAGGGGATAAAAGACAGCGAGCGCTCAACAGCTACCTACCCATTTTGAGGCATGCCCTATATTACAGCTGGCAGAAGTGACTTCTTTCACTCTGACTTCCTTTTGTTGGCAATTAGGCATGTGCTCGAAAAACTGCCCTGCTTCCAATTGAATCCAAGAGCATGGCCTGAGACTAAGTTAATGGGGGAGCAGTGATGGCTGGGTGACTTTCAGCTACATGTTCTATAGAAGGCTCTTACAATCAGTAATAGAACTGCTGTCATCTTTTCCAGCCTTTTGCAACCTCCCTGTTATTTCACAGACAGGGAAAGCAAAAGGCCCCTGACTGCATTTGGCATTGGGGCAGCAGAACAGCCACAGGTTATGCAGGCAAGACTAGCGCAAGACTATTTCCTAAATTACCAAATCCACAGTTAGCATTAGTTTAGCTCTCTTGCGCAAGAGCGGGTAGCCCTACACAAAGGCTGCACGTACCGAAACAGCAGAGAGGGTTCGACGTTTAGTCTTCTTGTTGCTTGTCTTCTGATTTGATTATGTATCCCGAGACGGTATTATTTGTTGCTTGTATTATTGTCTGAGAAAGATACCTCAAAGCGGTTGTGCGTATGGAGACTACCGGTATCGATGAGTCCCAACGAGGACAAAACCAGTTGCATAGTGCCTCCTGCTGGTCAGTAACAATTATAGCATTTGTTAAACTACAGAAACAGCCCTCCCCTTAAGCGGGAAGGTCTTGAGGCATCTAGTCTGAGGCCCAGGCACAGAAAAGGCACTACTAGGAGGCCCAGCAGCTCTCTGGTGCATAAAGAAGGGGAACTGGTCTAGCACCTGAAGATGCCACCTTCAGAGGTAATGAATTGCTGCAGACACTGAAGAATTATTATCAATGATTGAGCTGACAGTGTCAAGTCAAATTACATGGGGATAGGGAATTAAGGCCACAAAAGAAGATTACATAAGAAGAGCATCTCTGAAGAAGCAGATTAAATCTAGTGAGTTAAAAAACTGGCAATCTTCATTTGGTTCTGAAGTAAAACAGGCTCACAAGCAGCATACAATCTATGCTACAACTATATGCTTGATCAGAACATGCTAGGCCTTTTCTTAACACACAGGAAGCCCCACATAAACCTCCTTTCACCTCTTTTTTTAATGTAAACACAAGATCTTCCAACTAGTGCATTTTCCAGGAAAAATTATTTCTAAATTTGCTTATTAGTATGGTTTCTGTATGTTCTGTGAGCACAAGAACATCAGAACATAAGCAGTGCCTGTGATCAGACCCCCGACCCATCTAGTCCAACAGTCTGTTCTCCCAGTGGCCAGTCAACGGCACAAGGAAGCCCACTGGTCTCCCAGCAGATGGCCTTCAGAAGTAGTCCCACTGCCACCGAGGCTAATAGCCATTGATCTCCATGACTTCCATGAATTAGTCCAACCTTTTTTTTGAAGCCAGCCAAGCTGGTAGCCAGCATCATATCTTGTGGTAGCAAATTCCAAAGTTTAATTATGTGTTGGGTAAAGAAATATTTCCTTCTGTCTGTCCTGATACCTTCAGGATTCAATTTCATCAGGTGAAATGAAATGGCTCTGCAATCTTAAGGGACAGGTTAGGAAGGGTCACAAATTGGGGTGATTGTCCTTCTGCCTCCTGACAATTTGGAATCTTCTGAGCAAGAGTTAGATGGGCCATAGAACTCTATAGATTGCTTTCATGCTGCAGTGGCAATTTAGTGGCTGATATGGCTCTCCCGAACATGTGACTAAATGCTTCAGGCTGTGGGATCCTCAGAATGAGACACTGTGAAATGACCATGGACACTGCTCCTTATCCACAATGCCTGATCTGAGGAGGGAGGCAAAAGGAACAGGAGGGAGAGAGGGAGGGGCAGATCAAGAGCTCTTTCTCATGCTCCAGATCTTTGATGGTAGCCATTGCAGGCAAACTCTGCTGTTTGAACTGAGTTGTGTTCTTTTCCGGAAATGCCTAGACATCATTTTGCAAGGTGTGATGCAAGACAAAATGCAAGGTGGAAGTATGCTTTTCACTACAGTATAAACTGTGATTGAGAAAGCATCGGAGATGCTGCTGTGACACTATAGGGAGATAAGAAATAGAAGGATTGAGTGAAACTGGGTGGGTGCTGAATGCCATTAGCAAATGTGGGGAAGTAAATGGCATGGCTTTAGCAAGTGAACTGAATCACAGCACTGGGAATTGCAGAGTCCTTAGTTACACTGTGGTAAATTCTGTTAAGAATCTGGGGAATTAAACAGGGCCACCATTTAAAATGACTAAAGCCATGGACTCCAGGTTCTGTGAAAGACTGAAGTGTAAAAAAGGGTTGCACAGCTTGTTTTTTCCCCAAAGAACTTAGATGCCCTCCACCAGAATTCCTCCAAAACTTGCTAATGTAGCTTTTAACCTGATGGAAAAATACTTAAATGGCATTCAGCACCCACCCAGTTTCACTCAATCCTTCTATTTCTTATCTCCCTATAGTGTCACAGCAGCATCTCCGATGCTTTCTCAATCACAGTTTATACTGTAGTGAAAAGCATACTTCTACCTTACATTCTGTCTTGCATCACACCTTGCAAAATGATGTCTAGGCATTTCCAGAATATACTAAATTAGTCCCATGTGACTTTAAATTAAATCACATTTCATATTCATCAGTCTTTGACCACCTCTTTTTCCTGACTCCACCAAGTTTTTGGAGTAGGTTCCCTGGTGTGAAAGACACCTACTGCCCCCATTAGAGACACCCTGTGTTATCTTGCTGGTATTTGTTGGAAACTTACTGAATCCGTCTTCTGGAATTTCCCTACCTATCTATCACCTAGTGTAGGTTACTCTGCAGGAGATGACTAAGCCCATTAACTGCACTGCCACGACACACAATAATGCTCCAAATATAGATTACAAAGGAAACGGATGGAGGTTGGCTGCTGCACTAAAAGGTATGCTCTTAGTCAATTGCTTCTTGATGATGAGCTATCAATGGGCAAAGTTCCATCATGGACAGTTTTGTGCAGGAGGTCACAGCCCATGCTCTGCTAGCATCAGGGGCAGCCATTTGAAATGGCCTTCTTCTCCATTTGAAATTGGTGGAATGGATTTCATTCTCCAGAAGCTGCAATTAACAATGGAACTTTTGCACTCTGGCTGTGCAGCTGTGTTACAGGTGCCCAGATAGGTAACCTGGGTGTACCTAGTCAGAACAGCAGAACAACTGTCACGGCAGGTTGGTGTTGCTTTTTCTGATTGGAAAACAGCATGCGATACAGACGGGATGTTGGTTCTGTATATCAAACCCTGGCAGGATTTTCTGCCTCTTTATGGAAACATCTCAAGTCAAATAGGCTTTTGGAACATAAAGGACGACAAATTTGGAAACTGTATCTAAATGCCAGATGGGCAAGTAGGAAGGATCTGTGTGACAAATATAGTATTAAGGCGGAATGTGCACAGGGAGAGAAGCATGTGCCCAGCTGCTTGGAGGATGGGCAGGCAGAAAAATGACACCCCGTTCAATCATCCACAAATGCATTCTGATCTAATTTTCTTTCTTCCTTTCTTTCTTTCTTTCTTCCTTCCTTCCTTCCTTCCTTCCTTCCTTCCTTCCTTCCTTCCTTCCTTCCTTCCTTTCTTTCTTTCTTTCTTTCTTTCTTCAATCCAGTTTTCATCAAACTGGAATATCAGGTACCATAATCAGAGAAAGGTTGTAGCTCTGTAATAGAACACATGCTTTATAAGTGAAAGGTCTCCAGTTCAATTCTCAGCATCTCCCAAAAGGACAGAGAAAGATTCCTGCTGGTGATCTTGGAGAGTTGTTGCCAATCACTGTAGCGCATACTAAGCTAGATGGTATGTCATGGCAAC
Source organism: Liasis olivaceus (assembly GCA_030867105.1). Lineage (NCBI taxonomy): Eukaryota > Metazoa > Chordata > Lepidosauria > Squamata > Pythonidae > Liasis > Liasis olivaceus. The sequence continues at coordinate 121,649,317 of CM061350.1, read as the reverse complement.
TTCCATATATCTGTGTAGCTACTGTATATTCAAATCCAAAAATTCCTTGGATAGGCAGGTAAGATATGCTACTGCACTTCACCAGGATCTATGAATCAAAATCACAGTTGTTTGGAAAGTGAGTTTACCTCTGCAAAATCAAACCATAAAGTTCTAAGTGTTCCCCTTTTACAGTAGAGCAGTGTTGTCCGAACTTGGCCACTTTAAGATGAGTGGACTTCAACTCCCAGAATTCCCCAGCCAGCATGGCTGGCTGGGGAATTCTGGGAGTTGAAGTCCACTCATCTTAAAATGGCCAAGTTTGGACAACACTGCAGTAGAGTATCTATTTATCTGTCTATGTGGCTATCTGGCTAAACTATGCAGTTATTGCAACTTGTATCTGTACACGTAGTTATATTATTCAAGGGAAGGGAAGGGAAGGGAAGGGAAGGGAAGGGAAGGGAAGGGAAGGGAAGGGAAGGCTTGGTTTTCAATACCTTGAAAGTAGAATTACATGATACTTCGCAATGAAGCAAAGTCAGATTACATTAATTCAATCCAGTTTCTCTCTCCAAATATTATTCTTTCTGTACTCATCAGCCATATGAAGGAGAACTGGTTTTCAGATTGTTGACAGCCATGATGCACAAGAGAAAGATTCTACATAGGAATCACTTGTGTGCTAGAAGTTGGAAAGGTTGTAAGAATGGCCTAAGGCCATGATCTAAAGGGGAGAGCATGAAAGAGGTGACATTTTTTATTTGTTCATATATGCTCTGTATTGGTGGTTGGATGGAAAGAGGAGAAACCAGAAAGAAGTCTGGAAATAAGAGGAGCAGTTGGGAACTCATGACCAGCATGAACAAACAAGAGGGCAAACTGGGTTAGGGGAGTTTTGCAAAGGAGTTGAACTGGGGACGAGAGCAGGGGAAGGATCATACTGGTCATCCATCTCCAGAGAGAGCCAGGCTGCAAGCTCTGTAAAATATAACATAGGAATTATCTTTTAGGTCAACCAGTTCCATAAAGAATAGGAATACAAAGCTATCAGCAGTATGAAAGTGGAAAACCAAAAAAGAAGGAGTGCTTTCCAGGTTATTGCACAGTGTATCAAATGTACAAACTATTTGTAGAAACTCTGAGTTTGTGCTCAGTGTAATTTGCTTCTGGGTCTCAAGAAGTAAGTCCATTCATTCCCTTGAAGCCAAGGTGGCTGAACTAGAGATGTTTATACAGTTTGAGAGCTATGTATGTAGGCTAGCTTTCTGGGATATGATAGCTTTATCTGCTTCCAGGATGACAGCTCCTCAGCTGTCAAGGAGAAGGATGGTCTTAGGGAAGGAAGACATAATTATTTCAGGGATAAGGGATATATATTCAAATACCAGTTCCTGGGTAACATTGGTGGAAGAGGAGTATGTTTATGTCTTACGCTTGCAAGTACCCTGGAGGTATTTGGCTAGCCACTGTGAGGAACAAAATGGTGGACTAAGATGGACCTTGGCCTGGTCCAGAAGAGCTCCTCTTAGGCTTTTATGTTATGATGTAAACTATCTTGAGTGTTTCTTGAGAAACATAACATTTCAGTTACTTGGGGTATGTGCAATTTAAATGCACTAACTCTGTGTAATAGCTACACTTACTCTTTGCTATCTTCCAGGTATCTTTGATTGCTTTTCTATTAGAGGAATGTAAAAAATGGACTTCTTTTCTCTTAGCCTGATAAATTTTGGGATTTGTTGATACTTATACTTTAGCATTACTGCATTAGAGTCTTTCTATTACAGTATCTAATGCTGTATTTTTCTTGAACAACCAGGTTCACTTCACATATGTTTTGTTCCCTCTGTTTACCATTGTACTAGGTTTCTCCCCTTTAATTATGAGGCTTAATACATCAATTTCATCCATCCCAGGATGATAGCTCCCAGCTGTCAGGGAGAACAACCTTCACAGTGAAGGAAGACACCTTTTAAGAATAAAGGAGTTGTTTGGTCATTAATTCATATTCTCTTATGCTGAGGATAGTCCTCTGATGAAAAGGACAGGAGAGAAATTTTTGGATTATAAATGCCATGAACTTTCCTGGCAACAAATATATTGAAAATATTCTTTTTGGACATAAGGATTACCAGGAAAGTCAGGGGCTTCTGAAAACACTATATTGTTGATTGATTGTTTGTTTTACTAGAAATCTCAGAATGCCTTGCAGTGTAATGCAGTGGCCAATTTATACCACCTACGACACGCTTGGCAGAGACGGTGAGAAGAATGAATGAATAATGGAGATATTACAATTGCAATATAAATATCTGCACTTGAAAAATTGTATTATGTGGAATTTTCAAGCAGGGTAATATTAGGTGTATTTAGTATTTTTGGTTCTTTCATATCCATTTTGTTGCCAAGTATTTGTCTCTCAATGAAGCCAGTGGGAAAGTGCCAAGACAGTTCTGGCACTAAATAAGGGAGCATGTAGAATCAAACTTAAACAGGCTTTAAGCAGATGTAATTACCACAGCTTTCTCCATGGAAATTTGGGCATTGTAGTTTTTCTGCAAATATTCTGTTGGACACAGTTAGAATACCCTTTCAGATAACAATGTCTCCAGTGTTCCTTGAGGAGAAGCCAAGTTAGCCAAATCCAGTTTGAATTTTGTGGCACGGACAAGTCTTAGATGTGAGCATCAAGAAGTGATAACAGGCGTGGCTGCGAATACGGCTTCTTAAAGGACAATTTGATATTTCAAGAGCTTTCAAAGAGCCATTCTCTTATGAAAAGCTGTCCATTCTAGGTCCAGATGAAAGATAAAAAAGTAAGGAGAAAAGTGGCCTTGAAGTTTCTATATAAACTTTATTAAAATTCTACACATCAAATAAACATAAAAAACATGAAGATAAAACAACATTTTATAAAGGACTTATGGATAAACTATTGGACTTTCTGTGTGAAAATTGGTGTCTCCTGGGAGATTGGAATGGAGTGGTTACCCCACAAAAAAACAGAACCTCTGAGAAATATATTAAAAGTACACAAGGCAAACTACCAAAGGTTTTCTTTGGTTTAGTGGACAATTTGGAGCTTGTTGATGTATGGAGACAGAAAAATGGTGACTCAAAAGAATATACTTATTTTTCTGAAAAACATAGATATTTTTCAAGAATAGATATGATTTGGATCTCTAAGACTTTGGCTACGAATGTTCATAAAGTGGAGAAATTACCAAAGACTTTCTCAGACCACAACCCAGCAACTTCGACTTTAAAAAGGAAAAAATGTCTCTTTCACACAGAGATTGAATGAGATGTGGTTGCAAAAGGAAATGGTAGTGGAGGATTGCAAAAAGAAGTTAAAAGAATTTTCTGAGAATAATCTTAATAAAGGCACAGAAGTAAAAATGGTTTGGGATGCAAGCCGAGCTTTTCTCAGAAGATATTTCATAGAACGTGATAGTGAATTTAAAAAGAAAAGGCACGAGAAAATACAAGTGATGTTAGATGAGATAAAAAAAGGAAGAAGAATTTTAAAAGTCCCCAGAGAGGACAACTATTACCCACCAAATTAAGCTTCTACAGAGGCAATTATCTATGTTAACAGTGAGAGAGATGGAAATAAAGATGAATTATGGAAAACAAAGAAATTTTGAATTTGCAAATAAACTGGGGAAATGACTGGCATATAAGTTGCAAAAAGAAAAAGAAAGATACTAAAGTTACAAGAAGGAAATACTGTAATAACAAATAATGCAAATATGTGAAAAGTGTTTCACCAGTATTATTCTACTTTATATAAAGGTCAAGAAATTTCCTTGGAAAAAGTGGATAAACAGAATTTACCAAAGATTACAGAAAATCAGAGACAAATTTTGAATGGACCTATAACAATAAGGGAAGTTTGTGAAGCTATTAAAAAGATGAAAACAGGAAAGGCACCTGGCCCAGATGGCCTGCCGGCCTCTTATTATAAATGTTTTGATGATGAACTGTTACAACCTTTACAACAAACAATGAATATTATTTCACAGAATGGAAAGATTCTTGACAGCCGGAAAGAGGCCAATATAGCATTAATACCTAAAGAGGCCCAGGACTTTTTAACAAGAAATTATTGACCAATTTCTTTATTGAATAACTATAAGTTGTTTACAATGATTTTGGCCGAAAGGTTGAAAATAATTTTACAGGACTTTATTCATAAAGATCAGTGTGAGTTGTTATCTAAAAGACAATTATGAGATAATATTAGGAATGTGTTAAATATTCTGGAGTATTTGCAGCAACACAATGAAAAGCAAGCTGCATTAATCTTCTTAGATGCAGAGAATGCCTTTGATAATTTGAGCTGGATTTTCTTGTTTAGAGTTCTGGAAGATACAAACTTTGGAGATAATTTTATTAAATGGGTAAGATTGATTTATACCTCACAACAAAGCACAAACAATTGTTAAGGGAGAATTAACAAAACCTTGTGAGATTCAAAAAGGGACAAGACAAGGATGCCTGCTGTCTCCACTCTTGTTCATTTTGGTTCTTGAGGTATTGAATAGAGATATAAGACAAGATGAGAGAGTTGTGGATGGCAAGATTAAAGTAGAATACTTGGGTATCATTATGACAAATATGAATTTTATGTTATATCAAAATAATTATGTTAAGACATGGAATGAAATTAAGGAGGACATGTTAAGATGGGAGAAATTGTCACTGTTGGGGAGAATTTCTGTGCTAAAAATTAATGCTTTGCCTAGAACAATATTTTTGTTTTTGTTTCGGACGATACCTGTTTTGACAACTGATATACCATTCAAGCAATGGCAAAAAGATATATCTAAATCTGTATGGCAAAGGAAAAAAAAACCCACAAGTTAAATATACAGTGTTATAAGATGCAAAGGAAAAAGGAGGATTGGGTTTACTGGATTTAAAATGGTATTTTGCAGCTTGTTGTTTGTTGGATGAAAGAATGGGTGTTGCTGAGAAACAAAAGACTTTAGAGTTAGAAGAGCATGACCTAAAGTTTGGATGACATGAATATTTATGGTATGATAAAGTTAAAGTTAATGTGGATTTTAAAAACCATGCTATTAAACGTGCCATATTGAGAATAAACTCAGGCTGTGTCTGAAAACACCTCTATGGATCTCAGCACAAGAAGCATTTTACAGAAGAGTAACAATAGGCAAAGACAAATATTTAACATACCAGGAATTATCGGAGAATCACCAAGGGGAATATAAAATTAAATCGAGAGAGCAACTAATGGCAGAAGGATATAGTTGTCAGTGTTTTTCCCATTTAATTATCAGAAAGATTTAAAATGAATAAAAAGACTTATTGTGTGGAGCAAAGACAGAATTTGAAGTGCAATTGTGTACCAATAATTAACATAATTGTTAAATGTGTAAACTTTTGTTGAAATTTGAAATGGAAGAAGAACAGTTAAAGAATGTATGATAAAGTGGGCTAAGAATTTTGGTTATAATATACAGAAGGAATATTGGGAAATATATGGTCAAAAGGGTTGAAATTTACATTATGTTATGATCTTAAAGAGAATTTTTATAAAATGATGTATCATTGGTACATGATGCCAGAGAAATTATCTAGAATATATAAAGGCATTCCAAATGTATGTTGGAAATGTGAACAACATGAAGGGATATTCTATCATGCTTGGTGGACATGTAAAAAAGCTAAAAAAATTTGGATTAAAATACACACATTGATACAGAGGATTTTCAAGATTAATATTCAATTCAAGCCAGAACTTACCCTTTTAGGACTGATGGATACACAGTTAGAAAAGAGTCAGGGAAGATTATTTCAATATATGATTACTGCTGCAAGATTATTATATGCACAAAGATGGAAGGATTCAGCATTACACACCATGGGGGAATGGTTGGTAAAATTGACAGAACTTGCTGAGACGGCCAAACTGACTTGTCTGATTAGAGAAAGGTCATTATTGACATTCATCAATGACAGGAAACCCCTTATGGACTTTCTGTGTAAAAAAGGAAATGATTTTGTGACTTATGGTTCTGATGATTAGAAAAAATAGGTTACAGAAAGAAGGGAATTATGATGTAATCTTAGAGAGATTGGTTTGATTAGAATTGTATCTATAACTGCCGAGAGGAAGATCGGAAGCCATTTCTTTATTTTTCTTTTCATGTTTTCTGTTCTGTTCTATTCTTTTATTTTCTTTTTCTTTTTTCTATCTCCTTTTTTTGGGTCTCTTTTTTTAGTTTCTTTTCTTTTTTTCTTCTTCATATTTACTATATTTTTTCTTTGAATGTATTTTTTATTATCTATGTAAAATCTTTTAATAAAAACTATTTTAAAACTAGACATAAAAACAATACAGAAACATATACAGAAGCATAAACCTGCAAATGCAAAACTAAACATCTAACTTAAAAACAAACAAAAACATATAATCCACGTCTACCGTTTGCTTTCCTCACAAATCCATTAACAATTTCTTATCCTTTTATACTGTTGTAGTCACTATTTAAATTTTCCGTTATCTCCCCATATTTAATCTTTAAAACACTTTATCATCAAGCTGTTTTTCTCTACTTTTATAATATAATCCATAAATGGACTGCAGTCTTTAATAAAAGCCTCTCTAGATTTCTTTCTCACTAGACATGTCAGGTTTGCCATCTCCGCCAAATTCATAACTTTAAATATCCAATCTTCAACACTTGGAGCGTCTTTGTTTTTCCATTTCTGTGGATATAATAATCTTGCCACAGTGATCATATACAACAATAAGAAACCGCGCTTTTCACTCAGTTCTACTTCCATAAGCCCTAATAGGTATAGTTCTGGTTTCAGCTGAAAAGGTAATTCCCATTATTTTCACCAATGTCCTGTGGATCTCTGACCAACCTTTTTTGGCCACTTCGCAAGTCCACTACATATGATAATAGGTTCCATCCTCTTTTCCACATTCCCAACATTTATTTGAAACATCCTTATACATTTTTGACATTTTCACAGTTTTCAAATGCCATCTATACATCATTTCATAAAAAATTTCCTCTTAAATTGTTGCATAGAGTAAATTTAATATTTTTAGTCCACATTTTCCCCAGATATCCATGTCAATACTGTCCCAAAGTTTAGCATCCATATAATATTACATGATACAATATACATGTATCATATTTTAACAGCAATTTATAAATTCTTGAGATTACATGTTTGTCATTTTTGCATAATTCTATTTCAAATTCATTCTTACTCCCTCCTATACCTCCTTGTTTCACATCATTTTCAAATTGTGTCTTTATCTGTGCATAGGCAAACCAAGTCAAATTTATACCTATTCTACTTAATTGCACTATAGTCTTAAGTATAGGTTTGCCACCTATAAACATCAGCAAATCCTCATAATTTAACCATTTTTCTTGGCCTGCTGTCTCTCTCCTGTGAAAAGCTTCTTGAGTTGAGGTATATAATGACAATTTTGGGGACAAACTCTTCTTATATTTATCCCAAGTTTTTAATAGGGCATCTCTGACATAGTGATTTTTACAATCAAAATTTACTTTGAGATACCCATGTAGACCATATCTGAGGTTGTACGCATCCAAATTTAACAATCAACAAGATCCACTTCTTTAACCATGCCAGACAGCTTGCCGCAAAATATAATTTCAAATTAGGTACTGCCGAACCTCTTCTTTCTTTAGCATCTTGTAACTCTTTCATTTTAATTAGTGGTTTTTTACATTGCCATATGAATTTACTGAGATCTCTTTGCCATTGTACCAACCAAGGGCACCTCATTTTTCAGTAAAGGTATTGTCTGGAACAAGAAAAGCATTCCAGGTAGTACATTCATTTTAATTGCTGTTATCCTCTCCAATAATGAAAGATTAAATTTTTCCCATCTCGCTAAATCTTTTTTTACATCCCTCCAAATCTTTTCATAATTATTTTTAAACAAACAGGCATCAGTTTTGGATACATTTACTCCCAAATATTTAACCATCTTAGGTTCCAGTACGAAACTGCTCAAATGTGCTAACCATTTTTGTTCCTCCTCTGTCATATTTTTAGCTAATATTCTTGTTTTTTTCCCCTTATTTATCTTAAATCCAGATAATTTTCTATATTCCATTAGCTTGGATGTGAGGGCGATCTGGCTGCAATATCTGTCACCCCATTGATCGCCAGGGTTGATTTGGCTGATCTGGCTGGCTAGGCGGGTATCCCCTTCCTCCCTCACTGCTCCATGTGCGTCCCTCCCGAAGCTGCGCGCTCAGTGGAAGAGGATGACCATCCCAGATAGAAGGAGTGTACCGATCTTCAATCAAGGATATACGATAGCTATATTCCATTAGCTTATCCATTAAAACACCAACATTTTCATTAGGATCCACTATTGTTAAAACCAGATCATCAGCACAAGCTCCTAATTTATCATTTTGTTATATAATTTTCACCCCCTGTATTCCCTGGTCCTGTCTAATGTCTTTTACCAAGATTTCTAAAGCTATTATGAACAGGAGTGGTGAAACTGGGCAACCTTGCCTCGTTCCTTTCTAAATCATACATGGTTTGAATCATTTCCCATTCACAACCACCTCAGCTTGTTGTAAAGTATGTATCAGTCTTATCCATGTCATGAAGTTTTGTCCAAATTCCATATTTTCCAACACCTGAAATAGAAAACTCCAGTTCAAATTGTTAAAAGCTTTCTCAGCATCTAAAAAGAACAGCCTTGAAGTTTCTTGTACATCAGACTGAGCAGGAATATAGGTGACCTGGGCAGTCTCCTCTGTCATTGTAAGATGAATTGCATTACTATTAATTCATAATAATTATTTCTACATTTGCTTCTATATAGTTGATGTGCAAGGGGTCTCTCTCATAATGTCAGCTGCAGTGCTAGAAATTATAATTTCAGGGTCATCATTCCCTTTACCTGTAGATCTGTACATCAGCTCAGGATATTTAGGATAGTGGATTTTATACCCCAAACATAATAATATAAAAAGAGCCTTGTTGGATCTGATCAAAAGCCATCTAATCAGCACTGAGTCCTCACAAAGAACAGTTTTATTCGGAGATGAGAGAATATCTAGTCCGATATCCTGATTCCCACAACAGTGAACTAGCTTCCTTCAGCAGTTGGTGCTGAGGTATCTTATGATAACAAGGTGTGGTGTGTGTATCTGTGTGTGGTGCAATTGTTCATAAGAATGAAATGAAGAGTCTTTGATTTAAAAATAAATGGTGTAGAATGTATATATGGATGATGTGAACAAAGTATAGTTTCTGGTATAAACAAGGAAAAGAGTGATGGTTGTATACACAAGATAGCTGGTGTGACTATGTAATAAGTGTATAAATTTGGGGGTAGATTTTTATGCATGGCTAAATGGAAGGAAATGAAGGACTTAGTAGCCATCCTGTTTGCTGGAATGGGAAATAAATCTTTACCCAATATTTGCCCCGGGGTGGGGTGGGGATTATGCCTGGGGTGTCACATCCAAGCATAGTTCAATATTTGAAATGGTTGGTTTCTTTCCGTACTTGTTATTCAAATCAGTGAGAATTATTTCAGTATGTTGAGTTTTCCCATATGTTTCCATTTACTGGGGGGTTTACCTTGGTGGATGGGGAAATAACTGACAGAGGAAGCAATGAAGAAGAAAACGAGAAGAGGTCAACATGGGCTCATGAGCTTCTCAGAGTCACAAAGCATCCTTGCCTCTGTCCCATCTTTCCACACATCCAGAAAAATATATTCCCATCAAATGTTGCTGATTTGTTGGACTGTTTGCTGCTTACTTTTGGTACCATTGGCACTATTCTCTGGATTGTTTCCGAAAGTGCTGCCAGCTTACAGAAGCAAATTGAAATGTAAAGTACTGAGAAACTATAATTCAATTAATAATGACCAAGACTGACATAATGATCAGATGTTTCCTGCCCTAACAGTGTGCTGTAGATTTCATGCATGACGATATTATTATTATGCTGTAGCGTATAAAAATAAGGTTAATACACTAGCATGAGTGGGGAGAGAAAATTATGCCTGAAAATGCAAAACAAGTGTTCAATTGATGGTAACAGTATCTATTAATGATCATAGCATTTTTGTAGATCTCCGTGGGACATTTAGCTTCCAATCAAAGTCCAAAACAGTAGCTTTGCCAGAATAATATTAAACAAAATACTATTAGAAGTCAAGGTCAAAAGAATAGAACATCACAGAAACATTTTTTTTTAACTATTTGTACAAGTAATATTAAATTTCTAGGAAGAAGAGGCAATCATTTAAACTGCAGGGGGAACAGATCTATTTTATACAGAGTCTATGCCACATTTTTATACAATGTTAGTTTTCCAGTATGAAAGCCATTCTTTAGAGAGGTTCAGATTTGGGGGGGAAATTCCATAGGACAAAGCAATTCCTTCTGAAATAAGTGTTTATGATAAAAGTAGTTGTTCTTGGTGTAAATGGGTACACATGCACAAACACGCCATGCACACACACTATTTCCTATAGTGCAAAGAAGGAAAATTGGGACTTTTTAGAAGTTTTGGAACTAAAAGTCTGACTAGATCCCAGAAAGGAATTGTAGTAAGCAACTGCTGGAGAATGAAATGTTTCATATGTCTGCCAAAACATTTCCAGATGATTATTGGTATATCTCAGCATTGAGGGGCTGCACAATGTTGATCTGGGAAGAGAATCTGGTGCCTTTCACCTGGTTTGGACCACAACTTTCATAATCTCTAACCATTGACTATCTTTGATTTATGGAGTCCAAAACATCTGGAGGACACCACTTTGCTTTCTCTGATATGAAGTTTTGACCATGAACTGAGGGTTGCCTTTTATACTCAGCTCACTTGACAACCAAGCCCATAATTGTTTCCTTTGACTGAATGTAGTTCAGTAAGGTCTCACGTTGAACTGGAGTCTTTCAACAGTCATGCTATCTTATCTTTTTAATCTGGAGATCCTGAGATCAAACCAGATTTTTTTCCCCCAACAAGAACTTGGTGAGGCAAGATGGTCAGAGATAGAATGACTAGCCCAAATTCACCCAGCAAACTTCCATGAGAATGGATTTGAACCTACATCTCTCAAAGTTAAGCACCTTACTTGATATAACACCTTGGTTTATCCTAAACCCAAAGATCAATTGCAAAGAATATATTCTTGTCCTATCAGAGACCATGTAATCATGCAAGGCATATTGGCCATCTCTATTTTTAAGCCATGCAACTGAATCAATGTGTAGGAGGAGTCCTTTGAGGAATGGGCAAGCTATAACTATTTCAAATACTAAAATGAATAAAATCTGGCAATAAAATCAAGCAATAGGGAAAAATATTAGGGGCAAGAAATGAATGTATTCCTGGGCATGGTTAGACATTACTACCATCTTCTAAATCATGGGTGGGCACTCACACCCTGAGAACTATTGTGTGGCCTACATTTAAGCTTTATGGTTTTTATAGTTCTGGGTTTTATTGTTGTTGTGAGCTGCCCAGAACTGTGTTTTAAGATGGGCAGCCATACAAATCTTTAAAATAAAATAATAAAATCAAATCCAGTAGCAAACTGCTGAATTATACAGCAATGCTTTTGAGAAGAAAGCATTGCTGTGTAATCCAGCAGTTTGCTACTGAATTTTAAAAGAAATAAAGAATGAAATACGTGCATTAAAACTCGAAACCTTTACTATTAAAAAGGAATATTTTCTCCAGATGCTGAAAATCCTATCCTCCTTCCTGCAGTTAGGTCATTGCATTAATCCAGTTGCCAGGGCAATTATATATATACACACACTCTGTACTATACACAACTCCAACCAACGTTATGGAAAGTAATGTAAACACCACAGTGTTAACATTCCTGGGAGTATGCCCCAAATGTCCTTGCTTCCCCATTCCATAAGCATGGATCACCATCAGACAGATGTTATGCACAGCTGAGTTCTGAGTCCTTGTGAAGTCAAACTCTTCCCCTGAAATTTCCTCTGCTTTACCTGAAGAGACATCAGGTTATCAGATTCTTGGAAGAGATCAAGGAGAGCTCATCAGCTTTTCTCTGCAATGATTTGCCAAAGAGAAATTGATGGGTATCTTTTACATTAAGAGTGTAGGGAATGAGAATCTGATGAGCATATCTCTTGTTTTCAGCCCTGCACAATTTGACCAACCTATCTGGAGCTTCACATGTTCCATCTCCAGATATAGGGAGATGAACCACTGAAAGGAGACAATGGGAGAAAGACATTTTAAGGATTTTTTAGGACTTTAACAGAAAAGATTTATTAAAAGACAGCTTAATTGCCTAGGTAGCAATGAAAAAAAGTATATCCCAGTGTCTTTGAAGGGAGCAGCCCTCTGTCAGTTTTTTTTTAAATTTATCTATTTAGAACCTTGATGGTTTATAAACTTTTTGATCTATTTCATCATACCACTTCTTTGGAAAGTTTTATTCTGAAGAAATTAGCAAGTCTTACTTTCCTCCAAGCATCTGAAAATTATAGTAGTAGTAGTAATAATAATAGTAGTAATAATAATGACATCATACATTTTTTTTATTTTATCCTCCAAATATTTTAAACAATGGAATTGAAGATTGAATAAGAAAGCTTTAGTGGCTGTGGAGAAACAAAATAAAGCAAAAAAAAAAAAAAGGCCCACATATATTTCATTATACATCTAGGATGTGCTCACCATATCAACAGAGTGGTTTCCCTTCAAAATCATCTTTGAAGGGTCATAAACGTAACAGGTGGAATTAAAAGAGAGGCTGATAATCATGTGAATAAAAGGGCAGCTAAATCTTGCCGTGGGAAAATGAAGAAAGAGAGCCATATGTGATTCTTCACAGATCATCTAGATGTTGGAGAAAAATGCAGAACCATGATATGATTAGGCTAATTTGAAAAGAGTACTGAGTATGTGCATTTGTTAGCCCTGTTCAGGTATTACCTTCCCATGGTCAGTCCAACAAATGAGTGGTGAGGAGCCCATTCCTTCTGCTAGTCACATCTGTGATATGGCTGAAGATGTGGCTCATGTTTACAGCATGATTATCTTCAACAGAGATCCCAACTCTACACAAGATTGCTTTCAAGTGATCTGGAACCATATCCTGTGGGAAGGATTCATGTATGCACAAGAGCTCCAAGTATGAAGATCATCTCTTCATTGGCATCTCTCCATTGGTGTAGCTAAGAGAGTAGAGGAGTTTGCTTAATGCTTATTTGTGTTAAGGCTTTGGGATCATGGACACAGTGATTTATGATCATTTCTGGATACAGTACATGTATGAAATTGGCCCATGCAAGCAACTGTTTGTGGAAGGCAAGGAAATGCTACATTGGCTGAGCTACACTTTTTGTGAGTTGTCATCACCCTATTAATCATTTGCTTACATAGTTTTAAAATTAAACATCCTATCACACACACGCACCCCACCCAACCCCACCCTTACTGCTTGCTGGGACTCCTAATTGAGCCAGTGAGTCGACTGCAGGACTTGTGTTTTGATCAGTATATTTAACACAAAAATCAGAAGGCATTTGCGATCTTTCTGCAGATGTTCCAAGGCTGCAAGGTTGCTAATTCACCCTGTTTGGTGGGGGTGGGGGAGCTTTGTAACCAGTTCTGATTGATTGCCATTCTCTTACTACTCAGCGAGGTTTCCTTCATATTATCACAGCACTTACCTCCTAAGAGGAAACAAAGCACCTTCCCTGTATGTAAAATAATTACTTTAAAAGGAGAGGGGGAATGAGGAGGGGAGAGGCATTTTCCCTCATGAGCTGTACATCACAGCACGCAGGGCTGACATTCGCTCTCTTTCTCCCCAGAGAAACACCTGAGTGCTGTGTTTTAACTGTATGCTTCAGGCTAGATCAGCCCGCGGATATCTTTCTTATGCAGCTGTGGGTCATTTCCAGCGGCAGCTCCAGAAAAGGCCGCCCTGTCATTAACAGTCTCTTGCCAATGGTCTCCATCTTTTGGGCCACACCATCTCGGTAGTGTTGATAGCATCACTTCACAGCCACTTAAGAGGCTGCCTTTACTACTTCAGACTTATATAAGTAGCTTTAAACACTCATTCTAAAAACAGCATGAAGAGCCTGAATCCATATGGAGAACAACACCTCACCATGGGTGTTGGGCACACCTTGCCAAGTGCAGCTGTAGATGGCAGCGAAGTCTGAGCCCGAGCAATTGCCTTCCAAATTTCAAAGGTTCTTGGATCCACGTGAAGCCCCCTGCAAGGAAAAGAGACACCTGCACCATCTAAAAGCAGCTAGTTTAAAGCTAAGCTGAACCAAAAATAGGAGAGCTATTACTATCCAAATGTCAAGATACATTTACATTATGAGTGCCAAATGAAGTCAGCTTTAAATTGTTCCACATGGCAAAACGATTACACGGTGGCTTGTAAAGAACTTTGTCAAACAAGCCCATTCTGTGACAATCACAGAAAGTTCAGCACTGCCTTTATTGTAGCTTGTGTATATAACACTTCATTCAGGAAGGTTACAATTATTTTCATTTTACTGGCGGTGGGGGGGGGGGCAAGTAAGAGGCTTGTGGTTTGCATCAGAGGTGGAAGCTGTGCTTGAGATTTTCTGTTTCCGTGTTGTTTTCTTGGGAACAACAGGGAAGTGGTCTCCATCAATTTCCCAGTCTAGTCAACAGCCCACAGGCATCCACAGGAGGAGGGGGGAAGGACAAGGAGGGCATGTGACAGAACTCTGCATTGTGATGTTGCAAACACGCATGTGATGTTGGGACTCAAGTACAAGGGGATAGATTTTATATTACGACATTGCAATGTGCTTTTTATTCTTCTAGTGTCATTGTAGTTAAGGAGGACACCTCTGCAAAGGTCCTAGATTTCATGGTTGTCTTTTATCCAAGTACTAACCAGGACTAACCTAGTTTAGTTTTTTTTAAGACAGCCACCTGCTATGTCAGATGGACCTGTCCTTGTAATTACCAAGAATTGAATGTGCCTGGAGAGAGACTTCATTGTTTACATTCAGTTTCCATCTGACTCCTAACAATTAGGCAACCATGCAAGCTAGCACTGAAAGTCACTGCTTAACTTAAGAACAGTTCAACTACAGTTACTAGCAGTACCTAAACAATGGATATAATGATGAGTTCATATTTTAGTAAAAGTTATTAGAACTACAGGTAGTTCTCACTTAATGATCACAGTTGGGACTAGCAACTCCGTCGCTAAGTGATGCAGTCATTAAGCAAGACATCATGTGACTGTGACAGGCTTATGACCTCACTTCTGCCACAGTTGTTAAGTGAGACTTCACATAACTACAACTTGCGATTTTACTGCCCACTTCTCCATTGATTCTGCTTGTCAGAAGTTGGCTGTGAAGCTTGAAAATAGTGATCATGTGACTGGGAAGCTGCAACGCCTGTCAATTGCAAAGCGCCCAAATCTTGATCACATGACCGCGGGGATGTTGCGACAGTCATAAGTGCGAGGATGGGTTGTTAAAGTTACTTTTTAAGCACTGTCATAACTTTGAATGGTTGCTAAACAGGGCAGTTGTTAAGTGAGGTCTATTTGTACTTTTGACATTATTTTTAAATATATAAGTAATTGAGTCCCCTGGACTGCTAGGAGGTCAAACCAGTCAATCTTAAAGGAAATCAACTCTGATTGCTCATTGGAAGGATTGATAACGAAGCTCAAGCTCAGATACTTTGGTCACCTAATGCGAAGAGAGGACTCTTTGGAAAAGACCCTGATGCTGGGAAAGATGGAAGGCAAAAGGAGAAGAGGATGGCAGAGGATGAGATGGCTAGATAGCATCACTGAAGCAATGAGCATGAAATTGAGCAAACTGAGGGAGGCAGTGAAAGATAGGAAGGCCTGGCGCAATATGGTTCATGGGGTCACGAAGAGTCGGACACGACTTAACGACTAAACAACAAAATTTTACCTCATTTTCATAAACAACAGTGTTATTGTTCATCTGGTAAATACAGGTGAAACTCGAAAAATTAGAATATCGTGCAAATGTTCATTTATGTCAGTATGGCAACTCAAAAGGTGAAACCAATATATGAGATAGACGCATTACATGCAAAGCGAGATATGTCAAGCCTTACTTTGGTATAATTGTGATGATTATGGCGTACAGCTTATGAAAACCCCAAATTCACAATCTCAGAAAATTAGAATGTTACATGACATCAATAACACAAGGATTGGAAATAGAACAATATAGGACCTCTGCAAAGTATAAGCATGCATATGTACTCAGTACTTGGTTTGGGCCCCTTTTGCAGCAATGACTGCCGCAATGCGGCGTGGCATGGATGCTATCAGCCTGTGGCACTGCTGAGGTGTTATGGAAGACCAGGATGCTTCAATAGCGGCCTTCAGCTCTGCTGCATTGTTCGGTCTCATGTCCCTCATCTTTCTCTTGGCAATGCCCCATAGATTCTCTATGGGGTTCAGTCAGGCGAGTTTGCTGGCCAATCAAGCACAGTAATCCCATGGTCATTGAACCAGGTTTTGGTACTTTTGGCAGTGTGGGCAGGTGCCAAGTCCTGCTGGAAAATGAAGTCAGCATCCCCATAAAGCTCGTCTGTGGAAGGAAGCATGAAGTGCTCCAAAATCTCCTGGTAGATGGCTGCGTTGACCCTGGACGTAATGAAGCACAGTGGACCACCACCAGCAGATGACATGGCTCCCCAAATCAACACAGACTGTGGAAACTTCACACTGGACTTCAAGCATTGTGCATTGTGTGCCTCTCCATTCTTCCTCCAGACTCTGGGTCCTTGGTTCCCAAATGAGATGCAAAAGTTGCTCTCATCAGAAAAGAGGACTTTGGACCACTGGGCAACAGACCAGTTCTTTTTTTCTGTAGCCCAGGTAAGACGCTTCTGACGTTGTTTGTTGTTCAGGAGCGGCTTGACAAGAGGAATATGACATTTGAAGCCCATGTCCAGGATCCGTCTGTGTGTGGTGGCTCTTGATGCACTAACTCCAGCCTCAGTCCACTCCTTGTGAAAGTCCCCAACACTTTGGAATGGCCTTTTCCTGACAATCCTCTCCAGGCTGCGGTCATCCCTGCTGCTTGTGCACCTTTTTCTCCCATACTTTTCCCTTCCACATAACCTTCTATTGATGTGCTTTGATGCAGCACTTTGGGAACATCCAACTTCTTTTGCAATTACCTTTTGGGGCTTTCCCTCCTTATGGAGGGTGTCAGTGATGGTTTTCTGCACAACTGTCAGGTCAGCAGTCTTTCCCATGCTTGTGATTCCTACTGAACCAGCCTGAGAGACCATTGAAAGGCTCAGGAACCCTTTGCAGGTGTTATGGATTCATTAGCTGATTAGAGTGGGACACTTTGAGCCTAGAATATTGAACCTTTTCACACTATTCTAATTTTCTGAGATTGTGAATTTGGGGTTTTCATAAGCTGTACGCCATAATCATCACAATTATACCAAAGTAAGGCTTGACATATCTCGCTTTGCATATAATGCGTCTATCTCATATATTGGTTTCACCTTTTGAGTTGCCATACTGACATAAATGAATATTTGCACGATATTCTAATTGTTCGAGTTTCACCTGTAGAAGGACTTGAATCTGACTTTTATTTTTCTGTTTGAAGAGAACATAAATGAATGCGCTTAAGTATTTGAAGGTTTTCAAGTTTTAATTAGGCAGTAGGTTAGGTAGTAATCTGTGACATAAATTACAGAACGTAAGTTACATTTTGTTTGTTTTAAAGGGATAGATTTCCCATTTTCTAATACTAGGGAAGAATTATATGTCAACATGCCCCAACTGCGCAGAAAGAATTAGCAAATCAAGCATAGGACTGATTATTAAGTCAAAAACAACAGAACTATGCTTTAGTTTACAAGTGGGTCCTTTTCCTAATTTCCAAAATTTCTATGTTTTGGGAATTGTGAGATTCCAGAAGAAAATTAAACTGGTGGGTAAAGATCTTAGTTTTAGTTCACCTGCTGGAACCAAATGGAAGGGTCCAGAGACAGAAAGAATGAAAGCATGCAGCATATCAATGCTTCTTAAATTTTTATTTTTCCTCCTGTATTTTGGAATTCAGAATTAATGAAGCTAATGCATTAAGAATTGGCCATCATTCTACTGTTCTGTCTGAATGCTACACAGAGCACACTGTGCATTCACAAAACTATTCTGTATAAGTGTATGCCAACTACAAAGGCAGCACCCTAAAATCACATGTAAGATCACATTTGCACATCAGTAATGTACCACATGAAAAGATTCTCAGGAAACATCCATGTCCATCAAAGAAAAAGTGGAAATAGAACTCTTACTGCTTAACATTTGGGCCCATTCTTGGTTTAAAGTTGATTGGTTTCATGCCCCTAGTTCTAACCATGTATGCAGGTTTAAAAAATACAATGTGTGTGGTTTTTAACAGCTGTACAGTGGCCTGAGTGGACAATGTTGCAAAACAGGTTCTATAAAATTATTGGAACATGCATATCATGGTACCACATAGAAACCATCAGAGATAAAAATTAAATTTAAATTTAATCATTAAATTCTGGCACGGCAAGACAAGGCAAGGCACCCAGAATATTGAGGCAGAAATAGCATTGGTAGAATGGATCATATGTCATGTGAATCAATCAGATGACACCATACAGGGTAAAATACTGTGCAGATTGGTAAGAAGTTTTGAAAATAAAGATACCAAAACTTCTTTTTAAAGGATGTTGAAATAGGAATGATTCCTTCTGCTTCTGTCTCCCATCTGAGTCTGCAAAAGTAGAAATGGAGGGAAGGAGTATTTTCTTAAAGTAGTTGTTAAGAATTTTATTATTACTACTCTATTGAAAATATGAACTGTGTCTTAACAAGTCAGCAAATATTTGGTAATCCAGAACTTTTCAAGCCACATGTAATATTTGAATCCCTGAATCTTTGGCTCCCCTGAGTATTTGTGTAATTCTGACATTAAGATCTTTGAATTCTGCAGTTACAACCTTAAGACTTTGTAGACTGAAATCCTTTTCTATGGTTTATTTGGGAATGAACCTTTCAGTAATTCTTAATTATTTTGAAGCCCCACTGTAAAGCTCTTTCAGTAAGATTCCTATACAAGAATTACTTACAACTATGCTCTTTGACATTATACAAGAAAATCAGAGACTTTCGCAGTGAATCCCAAAATGCCCAATCTCAGGAACTGGTTGGGCAATATAAGGGGGTGACTGGAAAGGTCAAAGATGAGGGAGCACAGGGATGAGTTGCAGTCAAGTTGCATTTGCAACTGTGAGCTATGGAAATGGACAGAAATAGTTTGAGGAAGTGATAAAAAAAATTAATACAATATAAAAAGGGTGATGTTAAACTTAGACTAAGGTTTGTAGTTTGGCTTGGGAGACGGGGCATTGCTGTAAACAGAAGGGGTGGCTTGGAAAATGTCAAGATGAGACTCTGGGAAAATTATATCACCCCCCACCCCTTTTCTCCTTATGCAAATGACCAGTCTGTTCCACCTCTAGAAACAGAGCAAACATTGCATGATCAATTGCTAGAAGTTGCCTTAAAATCTTGAACTTCAATATGTCTATGTAGAATCCCTCTGCAGAACATTTGGATAGTTGGCTTGCCTATCCAACTATTCCTGCCTATCCCTGGGAGGGAGAGGCAAAAGAAGTGATGAGGCTGGGCCTTAGTCACTTTTTAAAATTAAGAGTATAAGAAAAGGAACAGCCTGATTTTTGGGAGGGGAGAATTTTATAGGGACAATCCCCCACTAATAATGGATCCCCCATTTCTTCACATTTTGCTGTGAAACCTAAAAATGAATTAGATGGATTATCCACTGAGATGATCTGGGATGAGGATTGGGTTGGGTAATCTCTCCACAGATGGTCAGATGCCTAGTTTTACATAATAGCCATGATTGTGGAATGATGGCGTGGAAAGGTACAGGACATTAAGCATTTTCCAGATATAATGGTATGGTGAAAGATAAACCACTACTATGGAGAAGCCATTCTGATGGAATCACTACAGCAAAATTCATGGCTGCGTTAGATGAGACCTAGGATTCAGCATGAAGATGGAGATGTGGAGGAACAGTGACAGAAATAGAGATTTAAGTCTGAATGAGGTTTAGCACTGGGATCAAAAATGAAGAGATGAACTTCAAGAGAAAGAAAATAGGAGCTCGCTTGGATTCTTCATGATGTAGTATTCACTAATGTGTTTAGTTCTTGAGCTCCTGCTTCTGTGTTTTGTGATTAGAATTGCACTGCTCACTATATAACTTGCAGGTTGTTTCATCATGCTAAACGGCTCTTATTTTTGGTGGGATAGTCTATTCCAGCCTGATACTACTCTGGCTCTGAATTGGGACTGCAGCTCCAAGGAGCTGACTGGCTGAAAGGTGTGACAAGAAGTCTAGCTGTCACTATAAAATAACATTTCTACCTCTCTGTGTTTTTAAGTTGCTGCCTCTGTTTTCTAGGTTTGCAGTTTTATTTTCTACTGCTTTGCAAATCAATTCAAAGATTTCATTTGAAGGCAGTATAATCAAATTGTCTCCTCAAATCAAATCTTCGAGTTTGATTTGCTGAGTCAGATCAAATCAGGTATTGTCAAATTATTTATTTATCTGTTTGTTTATTTTATTTTTGTGTTGCCCAACTCCAAACTGACTCTGGGCGGTTCACAATGTAAAATAAATAAAATCAAACAAACAAACAAACAAACAAACAAATGGAATGTGCCCATTCCCCTCCAGGAAGGAGCACAATTGGTGTACAAAGATGGAGCTGTGCAAAGACCTTCTTGGCCACAGCTGCCCCCTGCTCTTGAACCAGGAGCTGTAAGTCCAAGAAGACCCCCAGATTGCACACCATTCTTGAATGAGGAAGATCTCTGGATCTAGGTGGTCCCAACAGCCACAGCCATTCAGACTTGGTAGGATTGCATTGGAGTCAGTTTCTCCAGTGCAATCCAGACCCACACAGCCTCCAGGCACTAGGACAAGACTTTGACAGCCTTACTTGGCTGGCCTATGTTTGAAAGATATAATTGGGCATCATCACTGATGGAGGATTTCACCCAGTGGTTACATGAAGATGTTGAACAAGAGGGGAGAGAGCATCAAATCCTGTGTCACCCCAAAAAGGAGAGGACTAGGGTGTAACTTCTCCCCACCCCTGCCAACATTAACTGGAACTGGCCCTGAAGGAAGGAAGAAAATCACTATATAATGGTGCTTCAAATTCCCAACCCTTGGAACTGGTCCAGAAGGATACTGTGGTCATCTATATCAAAAGCTGCTGAAATGTTAAAGAGCACAAGGATGGATACACCACCTCCATCTTGCCTCCACCACAGGTTATCAACAAGCAAGACCAAGGCTGTCTCTATGAGGAATCCTGGCATGAAACCCAAATGAAAGGATCTAGATAATCCACTTCCTCCAGGGTCCTGTGCAACTGCAGCCCAACCACCTTTACAACAAAGTTTCCCCCAAAGGGAAGGTTGTGGAGACAAAGGGAAGGTTGGTTGTCTAACATAGTAGGGTCCAGGGACAGCCTTTTGAGGAGGGACACATCATTGCTTCCTGCAAGGCTGAAGGCACAAACACTTCCTTGAAAGAAGCTGATACTACAGAATGGACCCAACTACAGGTAACCTTCCTGTAGTTGATGCAGGAGGGGCCTGGGTTCAACAAGCAGGTGGCTGAACTAACAGTACAGAGAACCTTGTCCATTTTTCAAGAGTCACCAAGTCAAACTCATCCCAGATCACACAACTGGACCAGACCTCAGGCCCTTTTGGGGTCCAACTCAGCCCAGACTGTGCAACTTTATCCACCAAATAGCCAGAATATTCCTCACAGCAGCCCTGCAGATAATTCTGTGGCCTTTCCTACCTAGCAGGGGCCAGGTCACTCTAAATAGGGCCACTGAATGGCTATCAGCAGATGTAGTAATGAAGGAGAAATATTGATGTTTGCTGCCTTTATCACCACAAGGTAATCTCTCTTACCCATGTATGATCAGACTCACTCCAAAACGTCCTCCAGTGCTGGTCCAGGGGTCTCCTCTGGCACTTAATTTCCTGGAGCTTCTCGGTAAATCAAGGTGGACTCTGGGATCAAGGAACTGGAGAGGCTACCTAGGGGTGATATCGTACGAGACCCCAGCTGCACTTCCATTTCAGGCATCAACCAAGGCCTCAGCCAAACCACCGATCAGATCCTCAGGGAAAATTCCAAGGTCCCTCTGGAAGCCCATGGGTCCAGCAGTCACCTGGGGCAGGACGATCAAATAAGCCCTATTTAGGTTGATGAGACTGCACAGATTCATTCACACTTTTTAATGAAATCGATTCAAACTGAATTGATTCATCTCTTCATTCATAGAGACAGTAAGGGCTGCTTTATAGAATAGTTGCAATCTTGGGAAAGCTCTCATGGCTTTATTGCTTTATGGTGAGAAAAACTTAGGAAGCACAAGAATGGCAAGACATATAAAGTCTGTGTGAGTGTGATGGGAGAGACGGAAAGAGAAGGAGAAAGAAAAACAGCTAAGAATAACAATTCCTCAAGAATTCATGAGTTCTTGCACATATTGAATCTTACTGAATCTTATAGTAAAGGAAAAAAAACTAATGCACCAACTTGGTATTGTGGATGTTTGCAAGGTGGGACAGTACTTCACAGATTGCCTTTTTTTGTTTTCTTTTGTTTTGGCCCCTAAAGTGATGTGTTATTACGCTTTCAAGGGGAAAGACTTTGCTTTTCCTTTCGTTATGTGCAGCAATTAGATATTTTTACATTCCTCACCACTCTGCAAGGTTAGGAAAGCAGTGGGAAAGGTTAGCAATGTGAAATTTATCTCTTATCATTCAAATTTGGATGGACTGAGTGGTATACTGGCCTGCCCTCCAAACAGGGAATATCGCATTTGCAGGACCAGTTTCAAAGAGCCCTCAGGAGGATGTTTGCACACAGCCTCAAGAAGTTGCTTTGCAGATAGAGTTAGGGCCAGCTTTTGTTCTTAAACTTTTCAGTAAGAAGCTAGGTATTTAGAGGGGCATCCAGGAAACAAACTGCAAATAAGGGTGGGGGGAAACCAACAGCTCATCAGGAAAGAGGATTGGAGAATAAAAATACTCTCCTAGTTTGCTATTATTTGTGGAGTGATTTCAGATTTGTGCAGGTGACCTCACAGATCTGAAGACCTTCTTCTTCTGCTTTGTTCCCTTAATGAGCATGTGGGTAGGACTGACCTTGGAGCCAGGATGTTGCTGACAGTGCGGCTGAACTAATGTTCAGTAGTTTTTCTATGCTTTCCAGCTGAGGGCTACTTGTTTTGCATCATTCAAATGGAGCCTTAAATTTCTCAGATCTTCTTCCATTTCCTTCACCCATATTTTCTTTGGGGCTGGTTGCTGGACCATCCACTGTGCAGGCTACTTTCTGATCATGAACAGAAGGAAAGAGCAGTACATCCATTCAATGGTGCTAGAAGAGTCATATTTTCTTATAATTTGATTTACCTTATACATCAGGTGAACATAACCTGAGGCCAACACCTCCTGAAAGCCTGACAGGGATCTCCAATGCTTCTGTAAAAGTTGAGACCCTATGCTAATTGTTAATAAGAGAGAAGGGGAGAGTTACCTAAGAGTTGGAGAGAAAGCCTATTAATTCTCTTTAATTTCATTTAAATATAAAATATATCAACTAATTTTTGTACTGTCAGTCCCCACTTCTTTTTCTTACTCTTGTTTCTTTGGGAAGCCTCTTCCTTCCTGTCTTGCCTTAGTCAAAGGCAAAGTATATGAAGCCACTCTGCTTTATCTCTTGGAACTGAAATACCTGAAATATCTCTTTCTCCATATGTAGAGATCAGCATCAGGAGATCGGTCTGGTTGGTCTTCTTTCTAAGATACAGCAGTTAATCATTAAATTAAACTAAAAACAGATTAAACTTTAATTGAATAAAATAAAAAGAACATTTATTTCTGCACCCTAGCTTTCAAGTGCTTCCCCCAAAGAGTTGCTAACTCTCTGTCATGCCAGGCTCAAGCAAATATCTTGTAATTTCCTTAAGCTTTGAACCTACACTGATTTCTCTCTTTACACAGATCTGCAGATTTTATCTGATTGTTATCCTAGTGCAAATCCATACTTAGTAACCATAGAATTCATTAGGACTTAATTCAATATACAGGTGAAACTCGAAAAATTAGAATATCGTGCAAATGTTCATTTATGTCAGTATGGCAACTCAAAAGGTGAAACCAATATATGAGATAGACGCATTACATGCAAAGTGAGGTATGTCAAGGCTTACATTGGTATAATTGTGATGATTATGGCGTACAGCTTATGAAAACCCCAAATTCACAATCTCAGAAAATTAGAATGTTACATGACATCAATAACACAAGGATTGGAAATAGAACAATATAGGACCTCTGCAAAGTATAAGCATGCATATGTACTCAGTACTTGGTTTGGGCCCCTTTTGCAGCAATGACTGCCGCAATGCGGCGTGGCATGGATGCTATCAGCCTGTGGCACTGCTGAGGTGTTATGGAAGACCAGGATGCTTCAATAGCGGCCTTCAGCTCTGCTGCATTGTTCGGTCTCATGTCCCTCATCTTTCTCTTGGCAATGCCCCATAGATTCTCTATGGGGTTCAGTCAGGCGAGTTTGCTGGCCAATCAAGCACAGTAATCCCATGGTCATTGAACCAGGTTTTGGTACTTTTGGCAGTGTGGGCAGGTGCCAAGTCCTGCTGGAAAATGAAGTCAGCATCCCCATAAAGCTCGTCTGCGGAAGGAAGCATGAAGTGCTCCAAAATCTCCTGGTAGATGGCTGCGTTGACCCTGGACGTAATGAAGCACAGTGGACCACCACCAGCAGATGACATGGCTCCCCAAATCAACACAGACTGTGGAAACTTCACACTGGACTTCAAGCATTGTGCATTGTGTGCCTCTCCATTCTTCCTCCAGACTCTGGGTCCTTGGTTCCCAAATGAGATGCAAAAGTTGCTCTCATCAGAAAAGAGGACTTTGGACCACTGGGCAACAGACCAGTTCTTTTTTTCTGTAGCCCAGGTAAGACGCTTCTGACGTTGTTTGTTGTTCAGGAGGGGCTTGACAAGAGGAATACGACATTTGAAGCCCATGTCCAGGATCCGTCTGTGTGTGGTGGCTCTTGATGCACTAACTCCAGCCTCAGTCCACTCCTTGTGAAAGTCCCCAACACTTTGGAATGGCCTTTTCCTGACAATCCTCTCCAGGCTGCGGTCATCCCTGCTGCTTGTGCACCTTTTTCTACCACACTTTTCCCTTCCACATAACCTTCTATTGATGTGCTTTGATACAGCACTTTGGGAACATCCAACTTCTTTTGCAATTACCTTTTGGGGCTTTCCCTCCTTATGGAGGGTGTCAGTGATGGTTTTCTGCACAACTGTCAGGTCAGCAGTCTTTCCCATGCTTGTGATTCCTACTGAACCAGCCTGAGAGACCATTGAAAGGCTCAGGAACCCTTTGCAGCTGTTATGGATTCATTAGCTGATTAGAGTGGGACACTTTGAGCCTAGAATATTGAACCTTTTCACACTATTCTAATTTTCTGAGATTGTGAATTTGGGGTTTTCATAAGCTGTACGCCATAATCATCACAATTATACCAAAGTAAGGCTTGACATATCTCGCTTTGCATGCAATGAGTCTATCTCATATATTGGTTTCACCTTTTGAGTTGCCATACTGACATAAATGAACATTTGCATGATATTCTAATTTTTCGAGTTTCACCTGTATATGTACATAGCATTGTAAACTTGCCCCATTTTATTTTGTGACAGCAAAAACTTTCTGTGTCAAGTCAATTTTTTGTTTACAAAATAATCAAACTCCCCCTCCCCAAGTTTCTTAAGTGGCACCAGTTACCTCTCTTCTGAGCTGTGTCTTTATCTGTATCTGTATCTCTATATCAATATTAATATCAATATACATGACATGTTTTGAACACTGTAAAGTTTTTATGAATGCTAAAACATGATGGTGCTAAGCTCCCACTCTTGGAATAAGAAGACACCTTGGCCAATAAAAACTGAGCTTAACCCGGTGATTTCTTAGCATGCTGAATATGCAACACTGGGTGAATAAGCAAGGCACCTTTAATATACTGTTAAGCACTGAGCTAACTTTAACCAAGCATTTACACAACATCAAGTATCTGAGAAATCAGTATATTAGTAATTGAAATGCCACATTAACTTTGCAGGTCCTCCAATATCCAAGGTAGTGTACCATTCAATGAAACCCAGTCATGTAGATTTTTCAGAGAAACAGATTACTGGATACACAACCAGGTTCACCTTGTTCTGAATAAGGCTTGCTCATTTCTTTAAAAAATCAATAAATGCCCCTACATTTTTGTCTGTCAGTTCTCTTTCCGCCTGATGAAAGAGAATTGCTCCTTTTGCAATTCCTTTCAAAGAAGAAGAGAAATTCTGATGGATGGAATCTGCGAATAAGAAACTCTTCCCATGAGCCTTTTTCAGACTGGTGACTGTAGACTGTCAGGGAGTGAGCCCTTAGAATGAGAAAATGTATAATATGGAACAATAATAAAGCTAGCACCCATCACCATCTCCAACAACGAAAGTCCAATGATGCTGTTAAGAGAACAAATTCTCCAGCACTCTTAAAAATAAGGCAGAAAAATAGAACCCTCTTTTGCTGGGGGAAGAACATTTTAGAGGAACTTTGAGGCAGATTTAAACACAACATTTAATTTAGAACCCCTAACTGATTGGACACCTGTTCTCATCAGTACATACTGTAAGTATCTTCTACCCCTAATTATATCTAAAAAGTACAACATATACATTATATTCAATGCATGTAAATAAAGTAAGCTCAGAAACATCAACAAGAAAAATCCAAAAGAAAATTTCAAGCACCCTGAGGATAAAATAGAAAAATAAAACCCTTTGCAGGGGGAAGTTGGGGGGGGGGGGGAGCATATCTGAAAATTGCTAGGCCGATACCGATTTCTTTAGGTCTTATATTTTCCCCCATGCTGCTTGAGCAATGTATGGAGATCCATCCCTGTAAGAGCTTCTTTCACCCTACCCTGGTCTCTGGTTACCTCCCTAATGTGAGAAGAGCTGTGGCAGTCCCAAACTGAACAACAATGTGAGGAAAGAGCCACAGGAAACTGGTTCATCACATGGGTTGACATACTGCATGGAAGCGATTCCTTGATTAATGGTTGCTTGCACTTTCATTGTTTCCTTGCTGACCTAAACAAAGAAAGTCAGATGGAACTGAACCATCCAGGGTGGCTATACTAGGATAGGGAAAGTAGGCTCAAATCTACACTCAGGCAAGAATCTTGCTAGGTAACTGTTGCCATCTCTCAACTTAATCAACCTCATAAATTTATGTGAAAATAAAAAGGGGAGGGGAAAACCCATATTTTGAGCTCCTGGCAGAAAATGTAATAAAGATGCCAATGATGATTTAAAAAGGAGCAACTTGAAATAATTTCATAGAACCTTTCATGAAAATTTTTAATATTAGTGATTTGGAAGAAATCCTTCCTACTTAGTGTCATTGTTAATGTGAGCCATCATTTAGCATAATAATAAAGGAGTAGAAACACGGAATATACACAAGCAGCCAGGGACAATATGTTCAGCTGTTCTCACATTCAAAATCACAACAGTCTTGACTGTGAATTTTCAACAGAAATAACTCAGACCCCCTTTTCCAATTCAGAAAACCTTATGCACTGAACATGCTGGCCTCTAGTATTCAAGTAATTAAGGAATTGATCATATTCCAAACTCCAGCAAACAGTTCTAGGAAGGGGACCTGTGCTGCTGCTTTTTTAAGAAGGCAAAAGAATATATCCTATTCCATAGTTCCTTGGAGTAGATGACATTATCAATACAGCAAGTATCAATCAAACCTTTTGAAGCAAAAAGACTAGTTTCTTCAAAATGTGGGATCATTGTCAAGAAACAGGTCTCTAAGTCTCTAAACTGTGTGAAGTGTGTCATTTATATGTCACCCATATGAGAAAGGTATTAGATGTTTTTATGAGGGAATCATGTATTTATTTATTTTTTTCATGTAGCTCATTATTAGAAGATTGTATTTGTGGTTTTATGGGCGTTGTGTTGCAGATAAAAATTGGGAACCGGATGGAGTAATTCTGGAATCTGGCAGTATACAAAAATTGTAGTGTTTAGATAAATAAATGTACTAGGGAAATGCATACATGTTGGGTGCTCTTTGTAAAAATATGACAAACCAGCACTGGAATCAAATAAAAAATCAAGCACTGGTTGTTGGGTCTTGCTAAGATCCACCCACCAGGAATAGGCCTATTTGTTGATAACTTGCATTGTCATAACTTGCACTAGCTCATTCTCTTTGCTTTCATAGCCAGCTCCCTCTGTCTCTCTAAGCAAGGTACATAGAGCACTTTTCTTCAGGGCCAAATCCTTTCTCTCTAACAGTTGGACCCTGAAGTAGAAGCCCAGTAAATTGTCACAGATTTAGAAATGTGGAAGAGGTAAACCCTGTCCAATGGGGACCCAAGGCCACTCCGAAATCTGAAGCCAGCACTCCCTCCAACAGTTAAGCATCCTTTAACTCCTGAAGGACAAATGAAACCGAAGTGCACCAATCATATGGAAGTTGCTGAAGAACTTTCTCACATGTAATACTGTAGGTACAATTATTGCATCAGGGTAAAAATGTAGGATAGTGGCAAACACCATGCTGATGTTTACTGAATGGAAAGAGCAAGTCAGTGGTCCCACTGAGTCAATTACCTGTTCATATTGATATAGATATAAATATGATGATGATGGTATAATATTGATGAAATTGTATTCAGGATTCTAAGTTTGCCTAGCTAGGAGTAAGGAAATTTTAGGATTGTCCTGAGACTGGGAGTTTCCTGAATAGAACATATTACTAGGTCATGATGATCATGAAATTATCCAGTCCTCATTTTTATTGATTTGTCTAACCCATCAAACAACAGTATTTTGAGTATGAAATGAGACAACCCTAAATTCCTTTGAGGTAGTAGGCCAGGCTCCAAATGTAACATGCAGTGTCATGAAAATGTAGATTACATACCAATCAGAAAAGTCAAAACGAAAGCTATTGCTTACAGAAAACCTTTGAGTCTGCTCACATGTAATTAATTTGAGTGCCATTTAGTGAAGAAACTGGAATATTATCTTCACATATAGGAGAGTATCTTGAACAGGCTGATTGTTATCATATCAGAAAAACAAATCAGCTATTGTAAGAATCTATCTGATAAGAGTTTGTGCTTACAAGAAATGATTAACAAATCATCAGTTTACGAAAGACATAAGCAGGAGAGATGGTAGTGAAGAAAGCAGGAGATGGTAGTGAAGAAATACTACTTCTCAAGTTTTAGAATGAGGAAGGTTCAAATGGCCAGTGTGGTAACACTAACCTTTGATGCAGAAGGTGATACATTAAATTCACAATAACAACAATAAGACAATTCCTGTATTGCATTACTGTTGAGAAGAATATTTTTACCAACTCAAGGGAAAACAGAACCTTGTCTTTAACTCAAGCATCCTTAATGCCATATGATCAAGGGATCTGGCTGGGATCTCATTTAGGCAGATCACTGTTAGTCTCATTAAATCTCCCTTTGCCTCCTTTTGCTTATAAGGCTATGAATGTCTTCTTTGACTCTGAGCTTTTGCAGACATCTGTTCCAATAGGCTTTGAGATATAATGCTTGTCAAATTTTTACAGGTATTTATGCTGTCTTAATCTACAGAACTACTTTGCCTCCTTGGGATTATTAAATTTTTATCCAGACGTACCACAGTACAGCCAGAGAGATAAGGGAGCTGGCTTTTTCAAATGGTCTTTATTATGTGCAGATATACTTTCTAATCCATTTGTCACATCTTATGCAGCACAGTAAAAGAGTGGCTATGACTGCATGAAGCTTCAGAATGGTCAGTTTAGGGCACAAGCCCATGTTAATCTTGTTAAAGTTGTTTTCTGCTTCTCCTTTGGTTCTGTGATGGCAATCTGTTCTTCTTTCTTTTAATGCAACGGCACTGTTCCAAATAGCTCCTGCAACAATGGTACCAAAGTATGGGATGGGGGCACAATGAAGAGAAGAAGCAGGTCCTCAGAGTCAGGAGGGACTTAGAATCCAGTCTTAAATAGTAAGTCAATGATAAGACAGTCATCTAATTTTATTCCTACCCTGTAATATATGTATGTATGTATGTATGTATGTATGTATGTATAAATAATATGAACCTTAATTAGGATATAACCCCTTCTTTATAACTTGAATTATCCAATCTGGATAAAACTGCTTTTATGGACAAACATCAATTCAGAAGATTTCTGGATGATGATGTAAATCTTTTGAAATTATCTTCACATTTGTCTGTCTGTGCCTGGCTATCGGTCTTAGCCAAATGTTTTACCCAGGGTCGGTCCAAGGCAAAAAGCAGGGGAGGACACAAACTCAAAATGCCCATCATGTGTACTTTTTGGATGAAATCTAGTTTCTTAATATAACATTCTTAATATAACTCTGGATTTTGGATAATCTGCCAGTGAGATAAGATTTTGCTTGCCATTTTTCAGAGCAAATATACATGATAGGCTTACCATTAAGTGATTTTTTTTTTTTAGTCACCACTGTAAATTACCATTTAGTAAACAGTTGTGTATATTTGCCCAAAATCTTGCCTGTATTCCAGGCAGCTAGTCAGTCAAGCCAGCAAGTGAAACTTCGTACTTGGGGTCTTTCATTTCCAATAGAATAGGCTGCCACAGTAAATACACTGAAGTGATTCCATTATCTGAAATGACTCTGAAGATGCCGAGGACAAAATTCAGACCTGAAGGTCAGTAAATATCTTTCTTCTGTCTAAAATACATAACTAGCACCTCTAAAACAACCATTTAGGCAGCAAACCAAATATTCTGTCATTCTTACTTTGACAAATCACTCTTCCTTTTTTTAGTAAACAATGTTGAATAAAAGCATCCACTTAAATACTGGTGTATTGTAAGGAATACTTTCACTATTGAAAATAAGTTAACTACAAACCAGAAAACCATGCCCTTTGGTTCTTAAACTACAAGGAAACACCATGGGGTGTGTTTCCCTTTCAAATTCAGTCAAAAACAGCTTCACACATTATATTTTTAAAGCTAAATACCTAAGAGGTTTTAAGAGCATTCCTCAAAATGTAACATATGAATATCACATAAAGATTTAAATCATGGAAGTCTTCTTGGCATTCAACCATGATTGGCTGAGGCTTCCTATCTAATGGATGTCTCCATATTTGCTAATAGGGAATATGTAAATTTCAAGTAGTGATAAAAAAAATAGAGGATTCATTTTAAATTAAGAAGCCACCCCTAGAAGCAATTGAGGATCTCCAAGTGCGAATCACCATGTATTTTATCAATATATTCTCTCCTTCATCCTGGGGCCAATTATCAGTAGTAATATAGGAAAGTCAGAATGTGTCCAGCTAAAAAAATGAAACTGGTTAATTATTGATTGGCAGAATTGACTAGAATTCTGGGAGCTATAATCCAACATATCCGTAGGCTAGAAGGTTGTAGAAAGCTGATAAGGTGCCTCCACAATTGGCTGAGTCTCCAGATACTTTTCTTATTGGCCATACAGTATGTAGGAATGGCATGCAGTCCCCAAACCACATTTTTTTCCTGTGATTTTTGAGATTCTATTCATTACTACTGAAAACTGGCAGCTCAGTTTCCCATTATTTTGAAGCAAGGAGCTCGTAGAAATTGTGGCAGCAGCCCCAGAATAAGATAAAAATGAATTCCAGGCTGAACCTGGAGTAACTCTTCAAAGCATCATGTGAATACAAAATGCTACTAGCATCCTTATCTACTCCCTTTGTTGGGGACAATTGGTTGTCCCAGCCATAAAATTAAACAAATTGCATTCCTTAAGAATAATAAAAATATTAATCTAAGATAATAATGGAGATGATAATAATGCTGCTGCTTTTATTATTACATGATATTTTTAGCCTGCTTTTCCCACAGTGATCAAAATGATAATTCCCACCCAACACCCATCTGTGTTCCTGGGTCAAAACCAGTTAAAGGCCTTCTCTGTTAGAATTATACACATCCAGGGAAGGGAAGCTCACTATCTCTCTGGGTAATTGATTCCACAGTTGAAGAGTACCACCATCTTGACTTTTTGACATCCCCTTCCCCATGGAGATCCCTGATTGAAATCTGCCTTCCTGTAACTTAAATCCATGATCCATTTCTTACTTCTAGGATAATATAGCATAGGTCTTGGGTTTGAAGAATGCTGTCATATGCTCTCTCATTTTTCTGTTCTGAAAGCTGGAGATACCCAGTTCCCTCAATATCTCTCCACAGGACTTTGTTTCCTGTCTCTGATCATAATTATTGCTCTTCTCTGAACCTATTCGGATTTGTCTCGATCCTTCCTACAGCATCCTGATTCTGAAATGCTCTCTCCAAGGTTTTCCAGGTGTTGTTGTTTTTTTAAATAGCCCTGCAGCAGCAGTAGCAGCAAGGACTTTAATTATTTAATTCATATTGAGACTTTCCTCCAAATACTTCAAGGTAGTGACCCCATCTCTCCTCTACTTGCATTTTCTTACCAATTCTTTTAAATACCAGAATTCCAAATCCAATGGCAGTCCCTCTTCAGCACCTCATGACCTACTTATCATGAGGGGAAGTAAAACAGTATAGTTAAGGATTCACTCTGTGTCCCCTCTTTTCTCAATCGCTCTGTCCTTCTCTAGGAGATTGCTAATCGGAGGTCACTTCTTCTGCCCTTCTTCTCCAGCAACACGCATGGAGCACTTTTCTCCTGCTAGGAAGCAGTTAACTAAGTCCTAGGCTTTGCCAATCTCTGTAATGTATTTCCTGTAAATATATCTCTTTTCTGTTACCATTACAAAACCTGCTTAACTAATCATTGCTCATGTCCCGCTTGCAGGAATGCTCACACATACACACAGAATACTAAATCTAACCAACATTAAGTAGTTTAGCTTTAAAGAGGGAGATTCTCCTAAGATTATCTAATGAGATTCATGACTTAGATGTGGTTCCAGACTTGGGTTGATCCTTCTAGCCGCTATGCCACATATTTGTATTTGTCTAGGCTTTTAAGGTACCACTTGAAATGTGTGTGTGTGTGTGTGTAAAACTGCTGTTTCTTACTGTTTTAATATAATATTTGCATTACTATGTTGTCTATATATTCCCTGAAAGCAGAAACACTGAGGGGTAGCATTTCACTTAAAAAACTGCTCAGTCACAGCAGTGGACTTGACACTTTATTGAGCTTCTTATCCTGATGGCAATCCCTTGGAAACAGTTCCCCAAGAAAACATCTCAGCCTTCTCTAATTTTAACTATGGAACAAAAATATCTTGCCCCTTACTATACAAGGCTAATGAATCCAGATGCATTCTAGTTATGAGCTCTCGTGAGAGAAGGAACCTCCCTGCTGAGGAAAGAAGCTCTTCTGCATACAAATTGTCTCTCTTTGATACAAGAAGCCAGCCACACAGCTAGAACAATGAAGAGAGAGAGAGAAGGATGTGCCTTGTCTGTAGAGTTAAGCTTCTGTGACTTCTTGAACTTGTGGATAAGTATAATGTACAAAATAGATATGAAAGAACATATCTGCTTAACGTTTCAGGCCTGGAACGGACAATGCTTTTGAGCAGTGTGGAAATATTTCAGACTTCCTGTAGAAGAGAATATCTGTAGCTCAGGGTTGAACTGTGGAGTTGTTGGTGCTCTCTGAACTTGGTTGTTTGCTTACAGACAATTCATTACCCAACTAGGTAACATCATCATGATTTTACCTTGTTGAGTAATGAATTGTCTGCCAGCAAACAACCAAGCTCAGAGAGCACCAACAACTCCACAGTTCAGACTTCCTTCGAGATCTCAGGCTTAAACATAGACAGTTGAGAAACAAGATTCACTATCTGGAGGACTTTGATTTGAGGAAAAAATCACTGAGATAAGTCTGGTTGTAATTTAATGGAATGGATCTGAAACCTTCTACTTGCTTTCACTTCAAGTATTGGATGAACAGAGGGAGAACAGGAATTCCAAAGATATATTTTAGAACAAAAAGGTGTGATCTACCACAGATGCTGTCACAGTATGGATGCTCCACATTATGGAGGCTGCTATTGCCTTGTCCTTCTCAGCTAAAAAAAAATCATACAGAACAGCATATGTTTGGGAAGGCTGAATAGTCTATGCATGCACAATTGTGCTCCTGTGACCCTGGAAGTTTGCCACAAAGATGATTTTTGAGTAATTTAACAAAATTAATGTGCAGATAGTAGTGCATTCTTCTAGTTGAGTACATGAAGGTGGGAGGAGGAGGGTGTCAATGGACTCTATCCCACTGCTCCACTAAAAGATTAGTAAGCCTAGATTTTGACTAAGCTAGAGTGGGATATTCAGTTTTATAGCTGACTTTAGTGTGGCCTAGTGAAATCATTTGAGCACAATATATATGGATCCTTGAAAGAGTATGTCTTTCTTTGCAGTGATCCAACTCAGCACATGCAAGGTTCTCAGCATATTGCAAGAATATCCTTCCGGAGTCTGGTGCTCTCCAGATATATTGTGTCTGGGGAGTTACTGTCTGAACACATCTGGAGGACACAAAGTTGAAGGTGGAAGTGCTGCATTAGATGGCCATCTAGTGACCCACAAAGCTGAACATTGCCATATCTGAGATCTGCCAAATGCTTGATCACTCCTATGTTTTTTTTTCCCCCAGCTCTTCTTGTTGTTCAGTTGTTAAGTCGTGTCCGACTCTTCGTGACCCCATGAACCATATTGTGCCAGGCCTTCCTATCTTTCACTGCCTCCCTGAGTTTGCTCAGTTTCATGCTCATTGCTTCAGTGATGCTATCTAGCCATCTCATCCTCTGCCGTCCTCTTCTCCTTTTGCCTTCCATCTTTCCCAGCATCAGGGTCTTTTCCAAAGAGTCCTCTCTTCGCATTAGGTGACCAAAGTATCTGAGCTTGAGCTTCATTATCAATCCTTCCAATGAGCAATCAGAGTTGATTTCCTTTAAGATTGACCCCAGCTCTTCAGGGCACAACAAAACAAAACAAAACAGAAGCAAAGAACCAGGGAGTATCCATATATGCTTCTGTCCAAAAAATAGGCATATGGTTTGATTGAGCCAATGCTGCACAGATTTCAACAAGGTTTTATTTCCAGGATCAGCTCCCAGAACTGAATCTGCTTGGTAGGATAAAACACAACAAACCAAAGGAAACAGGGCCCAACATTTTTGTAACAACAGGAAAATTATGATATGTATGGATGGTGATCATCATCCTTAAAGGTTTCTCATGCTTGTTGTCAGGTTGCTTGCAAGTAATCATTCGGCTGGATTTTTGTAGATAACTTTAATTGTACTCAGTTCCCTTCAAGTTTGTTTTATCTTAGGAGTTTGCCATTTGGGCCTTAGAAAATACAGAGGTGCCTTTCTGAGGCACCAGCCCAAGGATGATATTTATCTTGTAAGGACTCTTGTCATTAGAGGAAAACTTTAAAATGAGCTGCTAGCTTCTGTTAATAATTAATGGCCAAAAAATGTTAGCACTTTGAGCAGCTGCTTCGAGTCTGGCCTATTCCATTTAAAGTTTGAACATTTTTGTATTTACTGTAATTCCACCTTTCATCCCTTAATGTCAGACTTGAATGCAAACACAATACGCTTCCATGTACTGTATCTTTTCCCTGACTTTTTTTCTTTAAAAAAAGCATCATTGGGAAGCTGAAATACCCTGAGCTAAAATCTAAAAGGGGAGAAGACTTACTAATTTGGTTTGTTTTTTGCCTCCCCCCCCCATATTCCTTTTTTCTCCTCAAGCTGCTCCTTCCCCACCCCCCATGCAGTGAGAGATTGATACTCTTTTTTTCCCCCAGTAGGTGAGTGTGGGTGTGATTACGAGCAGAAAGATGGCTGTTGCGTGGCTACATCAGCATTTTTTGGTAAGATCCTCTTCTCATGCCTCCTGCTATTTTCCCACTTGGGTGCTACCATCTCATCAAGTTCACATGGGGACCGTCTCTTGCTCTGAGAACCACCTTTTGTTATGCCTCCTTAGAAAGCTTCATTCTGATGGTTTCCCACATGGCTGTATAAGCTGAAATCCTCCAGAACAAACTTCTGCCTTAAAACCTACTTTGTATGGATATCCTTCACACATGTCCAGCCCTACACAGGTATATGGCACAAGGTATGTAGGGGGAATGTAGGTGTGTGTACACACACATAACATTTACAGCTAATACTATAATGACAGTGGGATGTATCAGAGGGGTGCAAGGGAAAAGTGATTTGGCATAATAAAAAAAGCAGGTACTGTGTTTCTCCAGAGCCAAACACACACGCACGCACAAACATGTTTTTAAAAATACCATGCAGTTTTATTCAAAAGCTGATTGTCACCAACTGCCCCTACTCACTTTATTTAATAAATTTGTTTTTTCAGTTATTTACTGAAAACCAGGAGTTCTTCAAGTGGTGGAACAAAAAAACCATGGAAGACCCCATGCTTTTCTGAAGCTGTAGATTATGCACTTCCTAGACGAGAAAGAAAGGGCATTCTTCTCCTTCCCAATAAACCTCCACTCAAGACTACACCTCCTGAAGGTGCTTTGTAAAAAAATAAATAAAGGGGCAGGGGAAGGAAACATTCACCAAATCATGGTATATAGAAGAAATGCTGTGCGTAAATCATTAATGCTTCTGTTACACTTTGCATTTGGCGTTCCCAAGGGGAATGTTCTCCCTCTTGGATGAGGTGCACATTTTGCTGTGGGGAGATTAGTCAGCAGCCACTGTTAATTATGCAGGAGAACAAAATGCTACTAGTGGAAAATATGTATGTTCCCAGGAACACATGTTGGTTTTAATGTAATCTGACAAGCAGCATAGGGAAAAAAAGGAAGAAGCCAAATGAAGGAATTGTTTCGGAACAACCTTAACCAGCGCACGTGGAAGATGATTTTGGTTTTTGCCACAAGTGAAACTAATTAAGTCATTCCTTGGACTTAAGGCTTGACATAGGCAAGAGCCTCGTGGCATCAATTATTGCATTCTAGCCCATCCTCAGCCTTCCTTGCAACTCATATAATTTATGTCCTAGATCTAAAGATCAGACTGATGGTGGGCAGGGATGAACATGATTTCAGAATGGTGTCTTTGTAGGGGATTTTTTTTTTAAAGATACAACACTCCAGATCCTCATTGACTTTATTCAGCAATGCTAACTGGGCGATTTCAGGAAATTGATGGGCAATCCTGTGCTAGTTTGGAAAGCACATTCTTAAAGGGGGAGTAAGCCATGAGACTGGAAAGGCAGAAAAAAAGTTTGGATGAGGCAGAGGTGTGGTCTTACCTAAGTTTAGCTCTTTGTTTCTTAGAATAGCTTTAGTTCAGCCTTCCAGATCCTAGTGTTTTCCAGATCACTTGAGACAGCAACTCCTAGAATTCCCCAGCCAGCATGGTGCCTATCCATTCTGGGAGTGCACTCACAACACATTACCATTTAGGGAAGGCTGTTTAGAAAAATGAAT
This sequence comes from Liasis olivaceus, assembly GCA_030867105.1. Taxonomy (NCBI): domain Eukaryota; kingdom Metazoa; phylum Chordata; class Lepidosauria; order Squamata; family Pythonidae; genus Liasis; species Liasis olivaceus. The sequence goes on along the minus strand of CM061350.1, from coordinate 121,611,569 downwards.
AATATTTAGCATGGAATATTAGTTGATGAAAGGTATTTTATTTAATTTATTTTCCAATCACTGAAATTGATTTATTCTGAAAGACAGAGAAAAAAAATCCTTGACTGCTATTTTAAAAATAATGTTCCTGCATTTGTGAAAGCAAATACAAGAACTTCTCCACCCCTTGTCTAATTATATGGTATTTGAGATATCTTTGGTAGGGGCTTCTGTTTCTTAAAAAGTACTAATTTACCCATCACATCTACCTATGCAGACAAAGTATGGAGCTCTAACTTGTAAGCAAGTACCAAGCACTGAGATGCAGTCAATGAAGTCTCCTGGAATTTGCAACAAGGGCTTGGGACAAACACGAAGCCAACCACTGGCCAGTCAACATGGGGTTAACTTCCAAGTATGCTACCCCAAGCTTTTTTGGAAAATCAAGTGAAATGCAGCTGTGATCAGTCATGACTAATTTCCATTTCTTCCTTGGGGAGGAGGGGGGACAAAATGATTTCACTTTTCTCCTAGCTGACCATGCTTCCTACATGAAAAATCTTCATGGAGGAAGTTCCTTTATATGCTTTCCCTTGAAATTTAATTGACGTATGGGAAGCCAAGAGGATAGGGACTACTGGGCGGATGATTGTATAATAAAAGGGAAGTTACTCCCATAGGCCCCTTAGCCCACTTGTAATTGAGATAAGAACCACATACTCCCCATGAGAATTTTACTACAATTCTAAAGCATTTACTTGTTCACAGTTTGCAACTGTGTTCCCTTAAAACAAGGTTCCTCAGAGTGGTCAATATCCACCCCAAGAGTTGATGGGACTATCCTAGGGGTCTATTATTATTGTTATTGTTCATAGTACTATTAATTAAAATGGTAGTTAAATTATTTTCACATAACAAATGTTTGGGGGTCGATGAATAATCTGAAACTTTATGACAGCATTGATGAGCTGAAGAGTTTGGAGACCCCTGCCTTAAAAGAAAAAAGAAACATGTTCAGCTATGTACCACAGTAACCAACAATTTGGAAATTTTACTTAGTAGCATCTACCACTACGTAGTAGCATTTATGATCAGGGAAGAGCCAAATGTGCTCTGAAATTTGCTTTCTATTCTATTCATTCACCCCTTAAAATGGCAATTCCTTATACAGGTATACCTCAAGTTATGATGGCAGTTGGGACCAGGATTTCTGTCTCTAAGTGATGCAGTCATAAAGCATGACATCACGTGACCACATCGCTTAATGACTGAAATCCCAGCAGTCCCAGTTGCCATCGTAACCCCAGGACCACGCGGGTCATTAAGTGAGGGCGTCACGTGACCACAACATTGGAAGAGGAAGGAGTCCCAGGCAAGGAGGCCAGCAGGTAAGAGCTATGGGCCAGGGGGCAGGTGCTGTGGGTGGGTGCTATGGAGCAGGGGGCTTGCTGAAACATGTGGCTTGAGGCAGCATTCCTCAGCAGTGATGGCGTTCAGCAGTCTCAGTCCACCGCCGCTACCCCTGAGTCTCTACCTCGGGCCCAGTGCCAGCTGAAGTGCCACCTCAAGCACCACCCCATGGCAAGCCCCACACAGGCTGGCCTCAAGCCCCAGCACCAGCCTCAAGCCTCAGTAGCACTGGCCAGCTGCAAGCCCCAGCGCTGCAGTAAGCCCCATGCCACAGCAAGCCCCACGTTGCCTCAAGCCCCATGCTCCTTAGTGCCCGCCCGCAGCACCCGCCTCCCCAACTGTAGCTCTTACCCACCGGCCTCCTTGCCTGGGACTCCCACTTCTTCCCAGGTGAAGAAGATGATGAAGTCAGCTGGGGGGTAGTGGGGGGGGCAGCAGCAGGGTGTGGTTGTAAATGTGGGGGGCAAATTTTTATCACAGGATCATGGGGGTACTGCAATGGCTGGAACTTCAAGGACCAGTCGTAAGTCAGTTTTTTCAGTGGACTCTTTTGTAACTGAATGGTTGCTGAACGAAGGATGTAACTCGAGGACTGCCTGTACTTCAGATGGCTGCACCTCAAGAGAAACAAGAGGAGGAAAACCTATGGTTCTATGGCCATTTACAAAAATAAATAAAGGAGGAAAAGTAGAATTTGAGCAATTAATTTGCCTGCCCCTAAATTCTGTCCAGGAATGAAATCTTTTTTGTAAACTTTCCATATTTGTTTGATAAATATGCCAATGCTCCTATCTGGTTTCTGTCATCTTTACAAATTTTCCAGACACTTGACCAAGTTCAACACAATAAAATAAAGCCATCCTGCTCAATTTTTTTTCCTCATTTCAACATCAGATTAAATCACCCTTCCCAGAAAATGTCACAAAGAAAGAAAGGTGGGAAAAATCTTGCCCTGCATGATTAGAACAGTTTTGATTTTATTCTTTCACTTGACACATTCATCTCCTGCATGCCAAAAAAAAAAAAAAAAGTTAGAACAGGGCCAAAGAATAGTAAAGAATGAGACAAAATAAAAGCAGGAGTGTAATACCACTATAAAATATTATTAGTTTGTGTATGTAAAAGATACTGTGCTAAAATGCAGTGGTCCCTCTCAAGTTTACAAGTTTGTTATGGATTGATTTATTCATGAAATGCTTTGTTTCTATGACAACTTGGTTTGCCTGTGGTCTAAATACATATAGGCATGGCAGGAATTCTTGAGTACAAAACAAATTACACACCACCATCACTACCTGAATAGTTTTGTGCCTTTAGGGATTCTATAGAAACAGTCTGAAGGATAGAAATCACCATATGTGTGTCATGCTTAGGAAGATTGCCTGATAAAGAATCTCTCTCTCTCTCTCTCTCTCTCTCTTTCTCTTTCTCTCTCTCTCTTTCTCTTTCTCTTTCTCTCTCTCTGTGTGTGTGTGTGTGTGTGAAACCTACAGCATAAAAAGAAAAGATGGAAATGAGAGAAGAGAAGGAGACTTACACAAAGATAAAAGGAACTCCAGCTGTAGTTGCAGACATACTAACCTACTGGAGAAAAAGGCACAGATCAAAGGATAGCCTTTTCTGCCATAAATAATAGCCCTTACAGGAGGTCATTAATATTCATAACAATAGGATAGCTAAAAAGAAATGGGGGAAACATAGATTAGTGAGAAGCTGGGGGGGGTCAGAGAAGAAAGAATAAAAGCATGGGTATTGGGTGGTAAAAGGATAGCAAGACTCACAGGGAAGGGTTGGTGAGAGACAGAGCAAACCACAACAAAAGATCAGAGAGCAAAAGTCAATAAAAGTATCCAATGGGAACAGACCAAGTTCTGTAAGAGTTGGTGACAGCAGGCAATGTGTGGGAAGGAGGCTATAAAGCATGGAATGACAAATATATGGAAAAGAAAAATAAATCTTGAAGAAAAGGGAGAAGAGGTAGAAGCTGTTTTAGTGACATATCAGAGAGCTCTGTTTTCAAATTAAACTCACATGCATTTCCCCCCAAATTGTTTATGGCAGGGGTGCAAATTGATCCATTTCAGATGTTTTATAGTACAAATTCTATATTTTTTGCCAATGCTAGTAGACATTCATGGGAGTTAAAATTACAAAAAATAAACATTGAACATTGCCCCTATTAAATTTGGGTTGTTCCATTCTTCCATTCCTTTATTTCAGAATTTTAGATATAGATATAGATTAGATATATATAATACATAAGCATAAACAGAACATTAGACTCTTCCACACTATACTGGCTAGAGCAGGAATAGGGAACCTGTTACCCTCCAGAATGACAGTTTCCACAATCTTTGACTCTTGGCCACCTTAGCTGGACCTCTAAAGAACTATCTAGAAATAAAATACATGGGATATTTAGTTGTCTTTATTTGCATCACCATGCAGGGTTTACTTCTACTCTAATGTTGGGAGCTGTTCAGATTACTACAAAACTGGTATCTGATGATTTAGTACATTTCCAACCAGCATGCCCCTTGCTCTGGCCAATATCTCTGCTTTCAAATTACCAGTGCACAACTAAGTAAACATTATGTAAATAGCACGGCATGCCACTATGTCAATTTTTAAAAATTATTTAATTCTAGCAGCAGAGTTCAGTTTCCCTCAGGATCATAGTACAATCTTCCTTTCCGAGCTACCATTCTGACAAAAAATGTCCCTCAGTATATGTAACCATAGAACCTGCACCAATGGGAGGTTTTCTCTTTCAATAATTCAGCATGGGAATCCTGGCTAAGTGGAGAATTATATTTTATTTCGTCATGTGCTTAAGTCCTGCTGGAAAATGGGTTCCCCTGCCCACAGGGATTTAAAAAGAAACTCCTGCATGTCACATTCTTAATATTACATGTATGTACATGTAGATTTTCTTAGTCTTCAAGAGTCTTGCTTACCTTAGAGACTTCAGCTGGCCAAGACAATCCACCAGTCACTAGGTCTCCATCAGTTAAAATCAGGGGTTAAATTCTTCACTTTACCCATGGACTCAGATTTCTGTTCCAGCTGATCAGAATTAAAAGAAAACAGAACAGTCTTCTTTGTTACCACACTATGGATTTAGGTCTTCAGGGCTCCTTCTAGATGGGAATAGACAGATTTTAGGATCATGGATCTAACTTTTTTTGTTTGGCTTGCAATAACTCCAAGATGATGCCAAAATGGTGGCTCACACAACTGCAAAATAAAGTGTTTTAAGTAGATGTTCTGAAACTCAACATTAAAAAAAAAAAAAACTAAGATCATGGCATCTGGACCCATCAATCCCTGGCAAATAGAAGGGGTAGAAATGGAAGCAGTAACAGACTTCATTTATTTGGGCTCCAAGATCACTGCAGACGGAGACTGCAGCCATGAAATTAAAAGACGCTTGCTCCTTGGGAGGAAAGCTATGGCAAACCTAGATAGCATATAGTCAAAGCTATGGTTTTTCCAGTAGTAATGTATGGCTGTGAGAGCTGGACCATAAAGAAGGCTGAATGCCAAAGAATTGATGCCTTTGAACTGTGGTGCTGGAGAGGACTCTTAAGAGTCCCCTGGACTGCTAGGAGGTCAAACCAGTCAATCTTAAAGGAAATCAACTCTGATTGCTCATTGGAAGGATTGATAATGAAGCTCAAGCTCAGATACTTTGGTCACCTAATGCAAAGAGAGGACTCTTTGGAAAAGACCCTGATGCTGGGAAAGATGGAAGGCAAAAGGAGAAGAGGACGGCAGAGGATGAGATGGCTAGATAGCATCACTGAAGCAATTAGCATGAAATTGAGCAAACTCAGGGAGGCAGTGAAAGATAGGAAGGCCTGGTGTAATATGGTCCATGGGGTCACGAAGAGTCGGACATGACTTAACGACTGAACAACAACAAAGTAGATGTTCAGACCAGCCTCTGTGGCCTCAGACTGTAAATAACCAATTAAATAAATAAATTCTTAGACTTCCAGTTTTCAGTCCCAAAAGTGTTTTTCACATACAGTCCTTTCACACAGACAGTGAACTAGATGACTTTATTCCTTTTCAGGCTGGGATTTCATAAATCTGCATTTTTTTAAAAAATAGCACTATAGTGTCACCCTAAAGAATAATGGTGCTATGCTGATAATTCTCTACCTCATCTTCCCTTATAGAACCACAATCTCTATCTCATCTTCCCTTATAGAACCACAATCCTGATACAGTGAAGTCTGGGTATTTCACTTCTAGTGGATTCTAGGGAGGCTGGAGCCTAGCCAGAATGAAATGAAGCTGTCACTCTCTGGGAAAAGGGGGATAGTGGGGCTGAACAGGAATTGCACTTACTGTCTCAACTTTATAAGGTGGCTGAGAAATCCTTTCTATTTTTGAACTTTTAAACTTTCTAGCACACTTACACCAGCGTCAAGCTTTTTGATGAATATAGCTTCTGTTTTGGTAGTTTCTACAATCAACCTGCCTTGTGACTACAGCAGTTGAAGTTTTATGGGATGAGATACTAAAGATGCTTGGTATAAAATGTTCCCATAATAGTCATTAAAAAAAAAAAAAGCTGTTGCACGTCATCCAAAGGCAGATGCCAGGAAGAACCCTTCTGGTGGAAGATTATAAAGGGCTCAGAGAAGTTTGTTCATACCTAAGTGCTTTCCTCCACAGTGTTTCCCTTGTGTAAGGCCTTAAACATCTGCCTACAGAGAAGTATAAACAAATCCATGCCAAGTATTCTTCCTGGCCACCTCCTTGCAAAAGAGAAAAAGTACAAGGTGACCCTCAAACAAAGGAACCAAAATAATTCAACTGGATGCATTCATAGAATATAACCCCATTTGCCACCACACTAATTTGACATGTAAGAAGTGATAAGATGAGGCTCATTCTTGCTTCAGCCTATTAGTACTCACTCAGTATTACATCTGACTTGCGTTCTGACCTGATTTCTTGCCAATTCCCTATAGCATCAAACACTGAGCTTCAGAACTCGGCTGCATGTTCTTATGATCTCTGTTCTTTTGAAAAGATGGTGAGAATATTCAGTGCTTGCCTATGCTATTTACATTATATTACAGCATGAATGTTAGCAGGTCAAAAATCCAAGTAAAGTATTTACAGAAAAAGAAAAATCCACATTCTGCCGAGAAAACTGTCAACTCAGTAACACTGAGGATTTGGTTCCCATTTATATTCTAGCCTCGTTTACACCATTCTGACAGTGTGGAGAAGATTTGCCAGGAATATAAGTTAACAACATCCTGTTCTAGGTCTCTTTGCACAACTAGAATAATGAGAAGGACCTGGGTCTTAGATACCTAACCAAAAAAAATAAATAAATAAAGACGATATCCTCCCACATGGTATCATACGACTTATTGTAATGTCTTTTTGCATTTGTTCTTGTAAGTTTAGTTTATATGTTTAGAGATATCTATTGTTTTATCTATGACTTAGATAAGCAAGGAATTCTAGATTCTTTTATTTACTTGAATTGCCGTTAGGGTCAAACTTGACCAGACAGAAAAAGACAGCTGTTTAGAAGTGGAATCATACCTTAATTCACTTCTTGCTGCTTATTCCATAATAAGTATAAGGTGGGCTACCTTGGTGCCCTCCAAATATTTGGGAATACATACCCTTGACTATTGGTCATACTCACTGGGACTGATGAGAATCAGTCTAATTGGAGGGTGCGATGTTGCCTACTACTGGACTAATGCAATAACCAGTATACAAAGTGGTATACTGAAAGAAAAGGCACTTCCATCTCATAAATCATGATACATAGCATCAAAGATCAATCAGGCTATATTGGTGCCTGAGAATGAAAATCTCACAAGTACCTCTGTCACTCCTGAGCAACAATCATCATCATCCCCATCATCATCGTCGTCATAATCATCATGTGTTCTTGTGAGAAAGATCATGTGTCTGCAAGATTGTATAGACATTAGAATCCATTGCAAATTTCATATACTATGCTTGAGCAAGGTGTAGTCCTAGACAATAAATCTTTTCAACTGATGGCTCCAATGTGTTAGAGTTCAACACTCAATACAGATTCTTCTCCCATTATGGGATTATGTGACTTGAAGCCAAACACAGCTAGAAGCGCCATGTTAAGGAAGAATGCTGTAAACAATAATCTTTAAAATAACTTCAGATTTTAAACACTGAAGTGAACTCTCAGTAAGATATATTTCCATGTGAATGCAGTTATGATTATGACTCCATGGAGATCTCAGCATCAGATTATTATGCTTGTGCAAATCTACTAAGAAGCCCTTTTGTGTTTAATTGCAACATTAGTGCTGCAATGTTATATATGTCTACTCAGAGTAAATCCCATTGATTCAATGGGGCTTACTCCCAATGTAATGAGCACAAAATATCCTCCGTTTTCAGCATCAAACAGCAGCATGAGAGTTAAACATTGAACTTGTCTGGCTTCTGTATCTCTGTTGTGTGGGTGGGCATCCATAGGCACATGCGTCCACCTAAATCACAAACAGGTACCCCTCTTTCATTAAGCAAATGACATTTCTCATGATGGTGCAGCACCTATCTGTCTTCTTTCTGGCAGAGTCGTCTGCCTTTCAGTCGGCATCTGACTAAAGATCAATGAAACGAAGCTTTTTGAAGGTACTTTCAGGTCCTGTGGCTGGGGAGGCGATCAGAAAGCTGCCATAAGGTTTGACGAATGAGGGGCTATTTTGGGGCTCTGCAAACTGCTGTCACATCACTTACAAACTCTAATTGGAACTACTTTGCAGTTGAAAGTGTCCAGTGCATTAAATACCACTTCTGCTTATTGCAATTAGCTTAGCCATTGACTTGCTTCTCATACCACCAGACTATCAAAGATGGAAAGGCACAGGGGGATTCTTTAATAATTGATACAGTAAATTAGAGCTGAATGGCAAATAACATCTGTTTGCCACCCTTCAGCCATTGCCACTTCCTTATAAGGTTGGAAGCTCATACACAGAAATGGGCAATCTGTACCTCAGGCTACATGTGTAAGAAACTTCTCTAATGATGAGCAAGGCCAAGTCTCTCATTAGATAGGGGAAGTCAACCACCCTGGGCAACTGCTTAAGAGTGTCAAAGAAAGCAAATGGTTCTTATTACATTTATTAATGTCATATTTTTACTGTCAGGCAGTAGGGCAATCACTTATGGATTTGGGGCCTCAGGAGCCAAATTAACTTGGCTGTGTCTGCCAAAGCTCCAGATGCTAAAACAACATCCGCTCTCCCATAGTACCAGACATATGGCTCAGAAGCATCTGGTTTAAGTGGATCTATGCAACACTCATGTCATTTCTTAGCTTTTTCAAAATGTAACATAGTGGGGCTTGATTTATAAGCCTGGTATATGCTAAAGAATGGCACAAGTCCTAATCCTGTGCCAAAGTCTGCATGGATCTCATCAATCCACGTCTTCCGTTTACTAACATACTTGTGTGGATCAGGCTGTGCAGGAAAATGAAACCTTGTGAATGGGACCAGCCTTGGAACATTTCTCACACCCTGAAGGAGCATTCAGTTTTATGCCTTTTTGATGTTCCCTGTTGAAATAGCAGCTACCAGGCTCAACACAGTGCTAACCATTAAGTGTCTCCATAACTAACAGCTTTCCTTAATGACACCCAATAGAATAGAAAAAGTAACACACAGTTCTCCTCTAAAAGCTTTCAGTCTATCTTCAGAGAGCCAAGTGTTCATCCACTAAATCCATCTCACCCTTCATTCCACACATAAACAGGTGCACACTTGATGAAGATACATGCATTTTAGAATGGGTAATTGTGGGAGAAGGATCTTATTCTGGGGTGGCCCTTGCTCCTGGAAGCAAATCCTTACTTCTACAGTTAAATGAATACATGGAGCTAAAAAGAAGCTTTTCCAGTCTCTGAACAATTCTTTATTGGCTCTTTAGCTATACCAAATTATGTCAGCCACTGCTTCTCAAATATTTTACTCTGCACAAAGGACGAGGACTTCTACATCTCTACAATTCAAATGATAAAATATTATATGCTGAAATTATTCTGAAAAGAGATAGAATATGAAAAATTCATAACATTTGCTGAAAAGAGGTAGAATTGTTGTTAGAAAATTTAGATTTTCTAGCATTAGATGGGTGTTTGACAAAGAAAAATTATTCAGGGAGGTTAAAGAACAGTCCTAAATAAATCTGTTCTGAAGCCATCCATGTTGAATTAAATAAAACTTTCTCCCAGGTGTATGTGCTTAAGATAGCAACCTCACACTATGCTCCTATGTGCCCTATTGAAAGTGAATCTCATTAGCTGGTTTAACACTTTGTACTAAGCCGTGGTCTGTTTTAAACATAGTTTTTTGAGTGAGCCATGGTGGCTATATATACCAAACCAAAACCAATTTTACAGCTAAATGTATGGATTCATTGAGCATGCTAATTCCAAATCATGTACTACTAAATCCCACTATATCATGTATAGATCTGAATGAATAGGAATGCTTTAGGAAGCAACCTGAAGAGTGATGTTGGGTAGAATCTTCAGGGAGGAAACCGCCTCTTTCTAAGATATTCTAGTCCATTGTAGCCAGGATGGTAAATGGGAGGATTTTCCTCCTCAATTTCCCTCTCATAGACACCAACACAAATGAAATAAACTATGCACGAAGTAGGCCAGTCCTTGGAAGGACTCATCAGGAGAATAATGTGGGACATGATCCTTCAGATTCACTGTCCCTATGATCTATTGCTAATACCCCAGCTCTGCCCCAGGTACCTTTAGATGGTTGCTATCTAAACATCAAAGGAGGAGGAAATTAAGTAGTGAAGGAGATCCAAAACTCCTAGGCTCCCTTATCCATTCTTCCAAGGTTTGCTCCTTTGATTTTGCAAAACTGCTTTCCCAAACATATAACATGGAACTGAGAATAATGGTGGGTTCTGGATAAGGCAAAGAAAAGATGGTGACTTAGATTGGATATTGTTGTTTCTGGCTATTAGAAGAGGAAGAGGGGAGAAAATACCAGTGTTACGAACATGTGTCTTTGTGAGCAATTAAACTTTTTGAGTTTCCTATTGCTATCATACTTGGATTTTTTCCCCCCAGATTTCTTGGAAAGAATAAATTTTGTACCAAAGACATTATGACAAGAAGTATTCAACCTCTCATCTCCTAAGCCAGGGTTTCCCAAACTGTGAGGTGTCCAGGGGAGGTGTGAAGAACCTTTTAGTTACATTGTTACAATAAATCCACCTTTCCCAAAGTTTCCTTGTATTGTTTTCATTGTTCATTTGCGTTCATTTTGGTCTTTGGATTTTTAGGGGAAGTGTGTACATTAAGATTACGCTGATGGCAAAAAAGTTTAGCAATCCCTGTCCTAAGCCATTTATGTCATAGGCTCCTTTGTCCTGAAATGCAGTATTGGGGAGAACTATACTAGTATATCAAATTCTGAGTTATTAATATTTCACCATTTGTTCAATGACAGATAGCCAACATAAATGTTTTCTGACAAAACTGTCAATTGCATTTTGAAATAAAGTTTCATATCAATTGCCTCATGACTCCTATTCAGAATCCACTTGTATTTATTTAGGTTGCTATTCTTTTAACTGCATCAGGCTAGGGCAACCACAGAGTTGGGTGGGGATGGCTGAGTTTTTTTAATCTGCGTATTTAAATTTCCCTATCACCCTAGGAAACACTTGCTTCAATCAACATGAGTTACAAACATTAAAGATATCACCAGAGCTTTAGTGTCACTCATTTTTAAATTCAGGTAGGCTATACGGTGTACCCAATCCAATTTTATTTTATTCAATCATTTTTAAAATATTTTATATTTTCCTGCATATCCAATTTTTAGCTCATTATTACTGAAGCCACTTGGTTTTCTCTAAGAAAAGAAGGCTATACTCACAGGTATTTCCCAATACATGGCAAGTCTAGGGCATTCTCACAAGACACAGGTACAAATCCAGATTGATGACCCCATATTTAAACATTAACTATATTAAACAAAACCATTTTAAAATATTAATGATTTCATTCATAATGAAAAGCTTGGTGTTCCTTAGGAAACAGTCTTGCATTTCTGAATTAATATATCATGCCTTATGCATCCTTTGACAATAAGTTTTAAAACAGTCTTTCCTATCCTGATATGTGTGTGTTGCTAGGAAATAATCATTTTTTTCTGGCTGGCTTCCAGTAATATTTTACTCATATCCTAGCTGTCTTTATCTACTAATTCCTGTAATCATGCATAAACAAATGATCATTTCTGAAAATATTGGAAAGAAGGATAGAAAAAGTGTTACTTTTGTTCTGTGGTTTTTTAAAAAAAAACAACCCTTTAGTATATGTATGCACACACACAACACACATACACACAGAGTGATGGAATATCTAACATATGCTAGGAAAGCAGAGAAGGAAACAGGCCATTGCAAAAAGGGATCTTAGCTGAGCAGAGGGGGAAGTGTGACAAAGAGACTCAGAGTAACTCCACCATAGTCACCTTAAATATACAGGTAGTTCTCGGTTAATGACGGCAATTGGGACCAGAATTACTAACACTAAGCGACACAATCGTAAAGCGCAATGCCATGTCACTGCACCACTTAGCAACAGCAGTTCTGGCAGTCCCAGTTGCCATCGTTAAGTGAGGACTGCGTGGGTCATTAAGTGAGGACCTCATATGACTGGGATTTCCAACTTCCTGCTGGCTTCCCCATTGACTTTGCTTGTGGGAAGCTGGCAGGGGATGTCAGAAATCACGATCGCATGACCATGGCTCGCTGCAACACCATAATCATGAGCTGGGCACTGAGCACCCAGATTGCAATCACATGACCACAGGGATGCTATGACAGCCAGAACTCAGAGGATCGGTTGTAAGTCCCCCTCATAATAACAATAACCATAAAGTTATTTCCAGAAATCCAAATTCTTCAGATTGCCTGCCTCACAGGAATTGAGATTAATCTTGAAAACAGCCTTCATATTCTCTCATCAGCAACACTGCATCATGCATTCTGTTCATAGACCATGGCTACAGATCCTTGAGGGCCCCTGCTATCTGTAGAACAAATAGCAGAGGCATTATTGCAACATAGGAACAGGTCAATACACAAATCATGAGTGCAGTTAAGGGTTTACCTCAAGCAGCCGTGCAGTCTGCTGTTCCACCAGATATACTCTGTTCCCCTGTGGGGGGGAGGGGATTAGGACCAATTCCTACCTTTCACTACTCAGTGTAAATTGTTCATAGTGGGCAAGCCAGCAGTGTTCTCTACAGACTGAACCAAAGTGGCATTCATTCTCAGCCTTTTCAAAGAAGTGGCCAGAAGGGCTGTTCCACTAGGCAAGTGCATGAGATCATTAATTCAAGGTGCCAGTTTAGGTGGTCTGCTCAAGCACAAGCAGCCTTACAGGACTTGAAACTTACTTTCTCCTCCCAGCTTCTACAAATCCATTCTGATGTTAACTGTTGTACAAACTGACATTTCAAACTCTGCTTTGGGTGCTGTTCTTCATGCTTCAGCAGAGAAGGAGAAGGAGTGTTACCTGGCTCATTTTATTCTAGACTTTGGAGTCCTTGGGGTTCTCTTAGCTTGGTTCTTTTCTTGCAAACATTTTACTACACATGAAACCATCAACAACATCTTCAAAGGAATAAAATTCACCAGAGAGGAAGAAAACAACAACACGCTACCTTTCCTGGATATCCTCATCAGCAGAGGAAACAACAGTAAATTAGAAACCCAAGTTTATCAGAAAACAACCCACAGCAATCAGGTACTCCACTACCAAAGTAACAACCCAACCTCCCACAAGAGGAGCTGTGTAGAACATTATTCAAGCGTGTATAAACGCATTGCACCAACCCAGAACAGCAGAAAAAGGAAAAAGACCACCTATACAACATCTTCCAACAAAATGGATATCCACGCAACTTTATCAAAAAGTGTTGACCACTCAACCTACTACAACACAACCTACACAAGCTATGAAAAGGATCACACTGCCATACATAAGAAACATCTCAGAAACCACCAACAGACTATTACAACCACATGGCATCTCTATAGCACACAAACCAACAAAATCACTCCAAAACATCTTAACTAAACCAAAAGACCCAGTAGCACAAGAAGAAAAAAACAGGAGTCATCTACAACATACAGTGTAAGGACTGTGACAAACACTACGTAGGACAGACAGGCAGAAGACTAGCAGAACACATTCACGAGCACCAGCTAGCAGTCAGAAGACGTGATGAAAAATCCTTAATTTCACAACACGTGGACAGACTGAACCATAGTTTTAACTGGGAAACTGTCAGCATTTTAGACCAAGCTAAATCCAAAAATGCAAGAGAATTCTTGGAAGCTTGGTATTCAGGCAAGGCAGCAATTAACAGACACATAGAGATAAACAGCATCTACATACTATTCAAAAGAGACAAAAGACCAGAAGATTGCCTCACCAGCCATCATCACCCAGATAAGCAAAGGTTACCACCAGGCACACAATCAAGCAGTAAACATATGCTAATCAAGGACCTACCAGAGGAGCAAAACAAAACCCCCACCCCCACCAGCACTGGCAAGGCAGGCCATGGTATATAAATAGAGAGCAAACCCCATCCCCTTTTAGCACTGAAGATGTTACCTAGCCGGGTAATGAAACGTTTGCAAGAAAAGAACCAAGCTCAGAGAACCCCAAGGACTCCACAGTTCAACCCTGAGCTACACATATTCACCTCTATTGATTCTAGACTTTACCCAGAATTGAAAGTGCAGACAGAGAAAAATAACATGACTCATTCATTCATTCATTCATTCATTCATTCATTCATTCATTCATTTTATCCATGCATCCTGCAAATTTTATGTTAGTAACTGTGGGCAGCTAACAAGGCATAAAAACAAAAACATACATATAAAAACTGTAAAAAGAATAATAAAAGACACCAGGTAAAAAAATAACCACCTTCAAGAGCATCCTGGCCCTAAAGCCTAAGGAATGGCAGGTTTTTAAGCAGGCCTTCTCGAAGGCCAATAGAGCAGGAACGATCCAAACTTCAGGGGGAAGGCTGTACCACAGGGTGAGCACCATAACAGAAGGCATGTTCCTAGGTCCCATAAAATGGCTTTGTTTCACAGGAAGGGAGCATTCCCACCCTGCCAGATCTGGGGCAATGGGTGGAAACCACTGGAGACAGGTAGTCTCTAAGTATCCTGGCCCTGGGTCATGTAGGGTTTTAAAAGCAATAACCAACAGAATTGCATCCAGAAACATATAGGAGACCAGTGCAGCTGACATGGCAGTGGTATTATGTGGGTATACCATGGTGTGCCCCAAATTGGCCTGACTTGCTGACATTTGCAGAATTTGTCAATCACAACTCTGTGCATTCCAAGCAATTAATGGCTATAGCCTGCACCATTTGTCCTCTAGAACTCCTGCCTCTACAGTCCCTTGTTCTTTGGATTTTCTCCAAGAGAGACAGGCAACACGGCTCTTCTCTCCCTTTCTTTCCCTTCACACACAAGATAAAACACCCACCCATTCATTGGATCATTATAGTCAACAGCCCAATTGGCTCATTATGACATGATTGGCACACAGAGAGAGGTTGGCTGGCTTAACAGTGGTGGAAGAGTTGAGAGTTGAGTGACTGCAGAGAAAAAGTAAGAGGATGTTTTGGAACTGGCAGAGGAAGGCAGGTCAGTTGTCCAAGGGAGGAGGTGGAGAAGAAAGGAGGACAAGAACAAGGAGAAGGACAAGTTTGATCCAAGATTGTGTACCACTCAGCCTTGAGCCCATATTTAAAGGGTTTTTGAAAGTATGTTTGAAGCCTGCCCCAAACTAATATAAAGCCTGCTGTTTCGGGTTGGAATTGTTTCCATCAACCTAGGTTTCAGTGAGATATGGTGGGATATCACAGCAACACCTACTCTGCAAAAGCCTCTTATTTGAAACTCTGGTTGGCAAACACAACTGGTGTTTTGAAGCAATGATTTCCAGCTCTTGCTGCCTCTGGCTTTAATCTCCCTCATATTCTAGGAGGTCACTGGACAAATCCTCCCATCCCCAGAAAGGTAAGCCCTTCCACATTGTCCACCTTTCTTCTGCTATTACAAGAGACTTCACCAAGCAAAGCACTTGTCTAAAAGGTCAGTGTTGGCATTCGTGAGAGCAGTGTCTGCAAGACAAGGTTTGAACACTAACAGTCTAAGAGATGGTTTCCCAGTCTTGTCTTTAACTAGCCCACTGACATCAGTCTCTCCCTCTAAGATTGCTACACGCTGTTGATTAACTGTTACCCTCTTTTAAATGCTCCCAGGTCTAGGTCACTTTGCTTGCCTTGGGGACCTTCTTGCTTTAGCCTGTCATTATTCCTCAATGCTGCAGAGTGGTCTGCCTTGTCTGCTGAGGAAAGGGAAACTTGAAGCTACCGAAGGAATGTTTTTCTCTTGCTCACACTACTGCCCACCTGTGGAACTTCCGGGATGACCCTTAGAAGAAGGCTGCCCCTTATTTTTCAGGAAGAACAATAATAGTTTACTCACTATGGAGGATCTGTACTTGTCATTTAAAAAAAAAAAAGTCATAGGAAAATCACATCATTTTATAGTGCAGTTGTGCATATCATTCAAAAATCACAACTATTTTCATCTCCAACCACAGACATCATTGCTTCAGGAATGTGGATAATAGGAATCCAAGAACAGGTGCGTTGGTTCTGGCAGATCTTCAGAAATGTGGCAGAAAAGTAGTGTACTTTTTCTCTGCCTAAAAAAGAAAACCCACATGCTGATTTTGTAGATATCAGCAATCTTCTGATGATCAAAGAATATGCCTCTAATTTTGATCTCTTTTCCAGGTTTCACACAGTGCTAGCCAAGTCTGAACCTGGACATTTTCGAAGTCATACTGGATAGGCATCTGTTTGGTCCCAGATGTTACTAGTTCTCTGCCAGGAAATCTCACCAGGGAAATTGGGTATGCTACAATAGTTTCCCACATAATGCTACTGTATGTTCTCATAGAATAAACACTTTGGGAGGAATTAAACTTTTAAACAATTGTATGGCATGATATTGTGCTTCAGGATCCTTTAAAATAAATGTTAAGTTGGAAAAACAATGCTGAGCTTCTGGGATATGTACAGTCTTTAGAACTCTCTTTTCCCTAACTCAGGTCCCCTAGGACTCCTTATAATACCACCCAAATATTTTGGGAGTTTTTAAATAGTTTTCTAGGAGTCTTTAGAGACCACTATCAAAGATAGTCTGAACCTCCAATATCTGCTTTGTGCCCACTTCAGCATAGCAGTTTGGGGGTCTGATATTATTTTTTCTAACCATTGTTAAATTAAAAAGGCAGGATAAAAATCTAATCATCCTTCTTAAGAAAAAAATCTGGATTGCACCGAACATTTCTCAAAGAAATGAAGGGGCCCAGAGATTTCTTTCAGCTTTGTTCAACCTTTAACAAGTATATACTTGGTCAGATCACATCCCAATGACCCTGAGTTTCTCCAATTGGTCCACGTCCGGCGCCTGATGGACCCGTCAGGGTTTCAGAGGTTGCTGGGGGGTATTCCCGTGGATCTGCTGCACGGTCCAGCAAAGGCCTTGGCTGCTGCCTGGAACAGGGAGGTGGCCGGGGCCTTGGACAGGATCATGCCTATGCAACCTCTCTTGCCACATCGGCCCTGATACTCCCCATGGTTTACGGAGGAGTTGAGGGTGCTAAAGAGGGTCAAGAGACGTCTAGAGCGCTGCTGGAGGAAGACAAATACCGAATCTGACCGAACACAGATTAGAGCCACTATCAAGGCCTACATTGTGGCGATAAGAGTGGCGAAGTGCCAATACTTCGAGTGTAAGTGCCCTACAATGTAAGGGTCTGGATGGGGAATAACAGGCTTCAGCTGAACCCTGCTAAGACGGAGTGGCTGTGGGTTAATGGCTCCTCGGTATTTGGGACTTTGTCATCTTTGGTGCTGGATGGGGTAGCACTGCCCTAGACAGACCCAGCGCATAATCTGGGGGTCCTCCTAGACTCATGGCTCCTGCTTGAAGAGCAGGTGGCAGCCGTGGCAAGGAGGGCCTTTGCACAACTTCGGGTGGTGCATCAGTTACACCCTTTCCTGGATTGGGATGCCCTTCAAACAGTCATTCATGCCCTTATTATCTCCCAGATAGACTACTGCAATGCGCTTTACATGGGGCTACCCTTGAAGAGTATCCGGAAGCTACAGCTGGTCCAGAATGCAGCCATGTGAGCAATTTTTGGAGCCCCAAGAAGGGCCCATGTAACGCCATTGCTCCGCAAGCTGCACTGGGTTCCAGTCTGCTTCCAGGTCCAATTCAAGGTGTTGGTTATCACCTTTAAAGCCCTACATGGCATGGGACCAGGTTACCTAAGGGACCACCTCTTCCCCATGATTTCAACCCATCCCACTCGATCAGAGAGAGAGGGCATGCTTCGGACCCCCGCAGTAAGAGAACGATTAGCGGGGTCCAGAGGGCAGGCCTTCTCTGAGGTAGTCCCTGGTCTCTGGAATATTCTGCCCCCAGAGGTGAGATTGGCCCCCTCACTCCTGGAGGGGTTTGAAGAGATTGGCCCCCTCACTTCCGGAGGGCTTTGAAGACCTGGTTCTGTCACTTGGCCTGGGGTGGGGAAGGAATACTTCAAGCGTGGGGATGGCTAGTCCCATAGAGGCCAGCCCCAGATCCTTCATCTTCTTGGACTCTCTTTCTCTTTTTTACTAATGTTTTTAAATTTTTATGTTTTATGTATTTATATGCATTTATGGTTTTAATGTTTTGTGTGAGCCACCCAGAGTCCCCCATTGGGGGGATATGGGCGGGGAGAAATTTAATAAATAAATAAATAAATAAATAAATATACACTTACAGTGACAAGTCTGGGCTCTTTGCCTCAAGGCATCTTCCTTTCTCTAGAACTTCCTAGGATGATCATACTGTGAAATCGCATGGTCAGTCCAGGGAGAGCTGGAGGAAGGAAGAAACTTTCTGTAAAAGAAATACTCTTGATTTATGGGTGCTGGGCTTTTTAACTGTTAAACATGACTAGATGAGATCCAATGGACACATTGGAAAAGATAAGTGACACATTCTAGCCCCTCTAATGAGATTTTTTAGAAGAAAACAAATGTTAATAGGATTTCACTTTTGGCTAGTATTCACAGACTGGCAGTACCCCCAATTTGCTCTCCAAAGAATGAGGGGGTCAAATTCTTTTACATCTCTTGTAGTAGAAAGAAACATCATCCCCTTCTCCCCAAGCATAAATATAAGGAAATATATATATCTCTCTCTGAATCCCATCCCCTCTCCCTGCTAAGGCTCTGTTCTTTCTGCTTATGTGGCACCTTCTACATCACTGATCCTTCATTTTGACAGTCAGTTTTATTTAGAGTTATCTCTTCCTTAGCAGGAAATCCTTTGGCATCAACAGGACTTGGCTTCCAAGGATGAACACAGGCAAACCAGCAATCACTCTGTCTTCAGATATGTTCCTCTCACCCCCCTACAGTGTCAAAAGATAACACTCTGCCTTTCAAAATAATTGCACCTATTAAAACACACTTTGAATGATATAATCATGGGAAAGGATACAGAAAACCTGCCTTACTAAGAATGCACCACGTCCATTCCTGACTAAAAGATATTGATATAACACAAATATTTCAGCTTTGCAAATTAATTCACAAAAGGTTACTATCCTACAATAATGTGCATTGAATGATTAATATTCTACAGATTTTAATACATGTCTACACTTAATATGTGGCAATATTACTTGGCAGAATGGTCCAGAGAAATCGTATCAGTGATCTAATTACTCCAGGGAAAGTGAATCTGTCAAGTTTGAGTCTACTCAGGTTCTAGTTTTTCCAGCATTAAAATATACACATTTTTCTATAAAATTCTCCTGATATGCATATTTTGTAATAATTTTTCCTCCATACAACGTTGCTTTTAATGCTTTCATCAGTAAATATATATTTACTCTTGCTTTTCTCCTCAGCGTATGGGGACACCATGTTCTTTAATATTCACTTTTTATACTCATTTTTTGTTTGGAGAGCTATAGTGCAAGATTCAGTTGAATGTATTAGATTCTATTTCACAATACATTTGGGAAGTGGGAATCTAGTAACTTGCCTTAAAATACCAAACACATTCTCCCTCCATTCTCAGCGCAAGATGACTCATTGGACTTTGATCATTTACATCATCCTTGATAAAAACAGGTTTTAATCAGACATCAGATTTGTGACAATACCAATACCTGGGAATATACACAATACAGTGTATTTAGTTCTCATCTAGTGACTGCCTCAAACAGTGACCGTTCGCAGTTACAACAGTGATGAAAAAGTAACTTTATAACCAATTCTCACATTTACAACCTTTGCAGGTCTGTAAAGCAAAGGAAAGCTGAAGTGAGATCCTAAGCACAGTTGTGGTTTCACTTAGTGACTGCTTTGCTTAACGATCGAGTTGCCAGTCCCAACTGTGGTCGCTAAACAAGGATCGTCTATAGAAAAATGCCTGTTTGTTCATTTATTTAGTCTTTACTTGTATGCCACCTTCAATCACAGAATGACTCTAGGCAGCTTAAACAATTGGTTTTAAACATCAAGTGAATCACAGATGAAAACAGATAACCCCCCCCAAAAAAGGCACACATTGGGGAAGATAACAACAAATTCCACAGGAAATGACCATCAGAGGTAGACCATTCCATCTGACCCCAGTGCCTGACAAAAGCACCAGGTATTTCTGGCTTATGAAGCCTGCCAGATCAGGGCCGTATGAACTCTACAGGTCAGACAGAGCTTCTGTCTAGGGGACTCATTACTTGTGCTATGTAGGAAATACCGTAATGAAGACAGGGCTCACCAGAAGGAATCAGCTACTCCTCTAAAGGTTTCTTTGATTGCTGCAGCTTCTGTGTTCAATTTAGGGAGTTTACAAAAATGAGCCCTGACAACACAGCACTCTCTAGAAATAAAGCAACATTATAATCCCTTTTCAAGGGAATTAGCCAAGCTTTTCTTAGGCTTCTCATCCTGAGCGGGATGAAATCTCAGCCTAGTAAAATCATTGTTTCTTTCTCTCTCTCTCCCCCCCCCCCATTTTTTCTCTTTTCCACCTCTCATTTTTCTATTAAAAATGCGTAAGTGCAGCATATTGTCTGATGAAGGCCAAACTCAGTGAATGTGTTTGTAAAAGTCTATTGATTCCCTGACTTATTTTCACACTTGCATATAATTTACTGCATTTGGAGTTCAGTCTAGATAGAATTTAAGGTTGCCTAAATGTGCCTTTATCTTACAACGTAATCACAGACCTTCACATCCATGAACAGACAGTGAGGGCAAATGTACAGCAAAACAATAAATTAGGCTCTAAAGTCATGAGTGATATATTTATGATATTTATTTATTTATCAAATTTATGTATTTATTATCTCTGCTGGTTCTTGGGATGACTTGGAGAACTGCAATCCTGGACTGCTTAGTTACAAGCAACCCCACTCCTCTCCTCTCCTCTCCTTATGGTGCCTTAGAATGAAACCATAGCAAAACCCCAGCCTAACACCCTCCAGATGTGCTGGGACTGTCAGCAGCAAGTTGGGAAGGTAATTATAGTACTTAACTAGTTATTTTTCTTTGGTGTGCAGGTTGTGTGTGTGTTTTGCAACACTTGTCACTGGTTAATAATATGGAACAGTGGCTGTGTTCACATGACACATTTACAACTGAGTATCTGTAGTATGTCATCAGCATACTGATGATACTTGGCCCTGTGCTGATGGATGACAACATCTGGTGGTTTCATTTAGATGTTAAAGAGGAACAGAGAGTTGAGCCCTGTGGCACCCACAAAACAGAGGACTAGGGCTATATCTCTCCCCCCACGACCAACACCAACTGGAACTGGCCTTGGAGGAAGGAGGAGAACCACTGAAAAGCCATGCCTCCCCCTCTAAACCTCCTCCACCAGCCAGAAACATGGAAATGTTTCTCCTACCTTTGATATTGCTGAGAGAAACTCACTTAGTACATTGAGGCCAAGCTGTAGCAAATCCAAATGAATGGCTTTTGATGATAAGGATAAAGAAATCTATGGTGTGATAGCCTTGAATCACACAGAGAATTGTTTGGAACCATTGTCTAGAACAATCTGCTGGGTGATGTAGAGTTGGCACATTGAAAGTTACCTTGCAGCTGCCACCAAATGCCATTGGTGTGGCTTCAAATCAAATCAAACCAGAGCAAACATGTGGGAAACATGTCATGGGCATGCTGCTCTCCATATGGACTGTACTACTGAGATTGTCACCCAGTGTGTGTTACACGGACAATAGCACTGTTATAGAATGGAGTGATGCACTGTCAATTACCCCAACCTCTTCCATATTAATATAATTATTATTTATTAGTACAAATAATTGTGGTTTCTTTGCAGGTTCAAATGCTTTGTAGATTGATTTGGCATTGGTGAAAGAAAAGCTTACAGGATATGGCACACACTGCAAGGCATTGACAAATGCCTCTGCAGTTGACACGTTCTGTGTTACTGAGCTACCTGCACAGGTCTGTGGGAGGAGACAGCGTGATAGCAAAAGCTTGACTTGGAACCCTGGCTGATCACACTGAATTTGCATTATTGACTAAAGGCCTATCTTTAGTCTGCACCAATACCAGACATGGAAATAAGCCTTCTTTTCCTTGCAGGTGTTTCTCTACGACTCTGCGGCATCAGAATGACTTTCGGGAGTCGGGCTGGCAGCAACATTTACCTCAGTCTCTCATAGCAGTTGTCTTTCTGAAATTTCTTTTCTTCTCCATTCCTGGTCCACTCATAATTTGCTTTAGACTCCTAGGAGCTCTGGAGGAATGTGGGAAAATGTCGGTTGAATATCTTAGTCTGTCTTTTTTGTTTGTTTGCTTGTTTGTGCCTTCAAATCAGAGTTGATTCCTGGCGACTGCCTGGACCAGCCCTGCAGTTTTCTTGGCAAGGTTTTTCAGAAGTGGTTTGCCATTGCCTTCTTCTTCCTAGGGCTGAGACAGAGAGTGACTGGCCCAAGGTCACCCAACTGGCTTTAGGCCTAAGCCAGGACTAGAAATCCCATTCTCCCAGTTTCTAGCCTGATGCCTTAACCACTACACCAAACTGGTTTCTTAATCTGTTGTACCATATTATAAATTCCTGGTAGTAGGTTTTTGACCTCTTTGTGCTGCTTCATACCTCTCTTGCTGGAACGGTTCATCTTTTGTTTAAGTCTGCTGAGGACCTATCTGTAGAAAATGCATTTCATTATATCCGTTGAAATCCAAGGAAGTCCCTCTCCTGACTTCCTTGGAGGAGCTCCTTTGTGCCTCAGCACAGACCAGCCCTTCCAAATAAGCCAGGGGGAGGGACTTCCTTGTATTTCAACGGATATAAGGAAATGCATTTGCTGGGAGAAAGGTCCACTTTGGGAGACCAAGACCTGCAAAAGGCTGCCCAGTGCCACCAAGAGTAGGAGCAATTCAGAGACAATTTACTTCCTTACCAGCGGGAGCAGGTGGACTACAGACCCTCAGACTCCATCCTGGTTGGCTCACCAGTTTGATATAGGGCCAGAGACTATGGTTAGATGGCCCCACCCTCTCTTCCTCCTTTGCCTCTTGTTACTTCAGACTGTCATTTGTTTCTTTCCACGCTGAATGTTTGCTCCTGCACATTTATTTCTGAAGGCTCAGCTCATCTTTGCCAACCTTGGAGATGACTGCCCTGGGGCAGCTCCCTGGGTGGGGAAGCACTCAGATGTTATGCACTCTGCAGCAGTGGAGGAAGGGATCCTCATTGCTGCAAGCGTGACTTCAGTGGCCCTTCACAACCTACTGGCCACAGTGGGATATAGATGGGATTTATCCTGTGTTATCCTGTCTTTGGCTATTGTTCTGATTCCAGTTTTCTTGCTTGCTTTTGTTCCTAAGTATGCATGCACATGTCTCTCTTCCTAATAGAATACAGATAGCGATGTGCTATGTTTTGCCTATCCCCATAATGGGATTCCCATAATCTCTTTAGACAAACATTTCTTTCTGATACAGTTATCAGCCTGCTTCACTAATCCTTGGTCAGGCTAGATTTCCACTCTTAGGAAAGCTTACACACATGGACAAATGCTTGACCTTCAACATCTAGAAGGAGCACACATGTGGGACCTCAACACTCCTGCCTAGCTTGGGGGTTGAGAAGGACAGCACTGCCCCTAGGCAGTGAGGTAAGGCACATGAACCACTCACACCAGGATGGAGTACGCAGGTGTCCTGGTCTGCAGATACCCAGCAGGTGGCCTGGGGGATATTTGGCCAGCAGGAAGGATGGATCTGTGCCCTACACTACACCAGTAAGATTGTGGTGTATATCCATCCATCTTAAGAGAATGAAGCAACTCCTTTTTCTCTGCCTTCCTTTGCTGTCCGTTCAACGTTACATCATCTTTCCATATTTATTCAGAAGTAAACTCATTGGGTTCAATGGGTTTACTCTTTAGTAATTATTCAGAGTAAGATGGAAAATATATGAGTCTAGGACTGTAGAGGAACCTCAACCTAACTTTCAAACTCCTCTGCAGTAGTTCAGGGTTCAGACAAGCACAATCTCTCCCTCCTTCACAGCATGTTGGCTGGGGATGAATAGGGAAAGAGTGGCTGTGTCCACCCAGCAGATAGAATCAACAGCATCTACAGGGGTGGGGGTGGGGTGGTCAAAACAGGCAAGGCTACGGTCATAGCATTGCAACTGAAGCCCATAAATACAAAGAGGCAGGGTTTCCATTCCATTGACGTGACCAGTGTTGCCCGTTTTGACATCCTCCACCCCCGACGCCACTGCACTGAATCACAAATTAGACAAGCACATTTTACCTTAGGATGACATGCAAACGCAGTCACTGTGGTTAGTTTTGATTTGTGTGCCGTGGCCGTGCACAACCAAATCATTGTGTTAATTAAAAAGGCAATGTTAAATTAACCATAGGTAAATATGTCACTCACCCTTAGCCACTTTGTGACAAACTGGTATTCACAAGAAAATAAAAGCCATAATGTTATACAATTGTTCTAAAGGCCAGCGATAATGTAGCTGCAATTCACACAAATCTTGATGCTCTTGTCATGCTGATCAGTTGGATGGAAGTAGCTCAAAGAGAGTAGGAGCCAAAACTGCCTGACTCATCTAACGGAGCAATTCTGCTTCCTGATTTCTTCTGGTGCATCCTGATGAAGTTTAATACTGGCTTCGCAGCAGCCTAGATGATGGCTTTCCTTCCTTCCTCCTAAATATAATAATTTAAATGTTGTCATCTGCCATTGTTACATGTATGCATGTATGTTCATGACTTTGCCACATTATTGCTTATTTATTAAAATACCATAGTGATCGTGTGTGGAACAATTGCCGTTTTGCACCTGCCTAGTGAACTTCATTTCCTTCATTACGAATAAAATTGTAATCGTCTCTATGCTTTCAGATAATAGCATAGCAGAAAATCTGCCTGTATTTCCCAATACTGCCCCCCTCCATCCCCAGAAGCAGATGTGGGTCCTCAGTTGCCTTGTTGTCAACCAGTGCCATTTGGTCTGTCAGGCCTCTGTAAGTTGCAAGAAGATAATTGTTCTGATATTACAGAATATCATTTCTAGTAGAAAAACATTTCTATTTCTGAACATTTTAAATCCCCAGTTCAAGACCCACCTGAGTCATGCATTTATTAGGTGGCCTAAGGCACATGCTAAAGAACATACAAGAACTGGCCTAACCTTTAAGTGGACTATTGTTTTTATTGCAACTTTATCCATTCTTCCATTGTGACCTTCTAGTCTTTTTCATGCCTGCCTCATGGGGTTGAGCTTACACGTACAGAGAAAGAGATGTTGAGTTTGCACAACACATTAAGTTACATAGGAAGCCTTGAGTTATTTATGGCTCAACATATTGTGGAAAGCCAGCCGGTGAGTTATCCTGTAGTGGATCAGGCCATTGCATTAAGCCATCATCTGTTTATTTGGGCACAGCATGTTATAAACGTTGCAATCGTTATGGGAACTGAGGCAAAGGCAGCCTCAGTTCTAAATAAAGCCTGGGATGGAGTTATTCCATAGACTAGAACTTCTAGAAAAACATGATATATGTAACTTTCTGTGTATGATATATGTAACTTTTTCTCACCAGATTGATTTCCTCCTCGAAAACAGCAGGGGCATAAGAATTCTAAGTCTTTTGGATGACTCTTCTCAGGTTGCAAGAATTGTATGATAACCAATACAAGGAATTATTTTTCACACTATAATTCACCATTATTTTTCACCATTCACAATATTTTGTTGGCTGTTGAACTCCTTTACTGATGAAGATTTCCACGGAAAAATAGTCTGCATAGATATGTTTACCACTCTCTGTAAGTATCCTTCCTCCCATTTTTGCAATAATTGATTTAAAAAAAAAAAAAAGCATGACATTTGCATGAAAATTATATATTTCATATGGGGATTCTTCTCAAAATGCACATTTTAAGCCTACAAATAAATGAATAAATAAATATGAAAACTCAAAGTAAGTTCTGCTGAATTCAGACCTATTTTTGACTGGTCACAAAGAATTACACTGTAAATATGTTGCTGTCATTTTGAACTGAGGAGAGTTAACTAAGTTCTTATTTGAATATTTGCCTGGGCCATATGAATGAGATCATTTTGTATCAGAAATTGGCATTCATGAAGATCTACAAGAAAAAAAAATCTTTAATTTTCCACACTCTACATGATAAACATTGTCATTTGTAACATTAGGATTGTCTCAGAGGTGAGTTACTTTGTGTAATGAAGTTGATGGATTGCAGATTGTTGTTGTTTTTTAAATCAGGGTTCTCCACCTTTGAAATACATTTCTTAATTGGAAGCAGAATGAATACCTTAGTAAATTTTGTATAAACAGCAGTGCTCATTAGTATTTTCCAAATGGCTCTTAAAAATAAACATGTAGGCATCAAAAAGTATTTGATGCCTGGCAGTACATAAAAATGCCTTAAAATTTTTTGTATAGGAATAATGGCCAACTAAAATCCATTATTTTTTTGACTCATTAGTTAAAATAGCTTAGGTGAAGGTGTTTAATATAATATTCTTTTTTATTTCTTTTCTAGATGATCTACTGCTGGATTAAGTGAATGGACTCACCATTTACATGAAACCAGTTAAATTGGTGTATTATTGATTCAGACAATCCTTGTCCAGGGAGATAACCTGAGCTTTAGCCATGAAAACCAGCTTTTCAGCTAAAATCCGGCCTGTTTACATCTCTGCTTAGTTGAAATATTACAAGACAAGGCCTGAGTTAATATCAACAGAGTCACCCAGATTTATGCAGCCTGCTTGTTGAAAAATATTGGAAGGTTCTGAAATAAAAGCAGGAAGGGGGAAAGCAAGATAAATAATATTAGGCTGTTTTGTAGATATTTGGGGAATATCATCTTTAATACTGAAAATATTTTATGTTGCTTTATGTATTATATGCAATTTTTTAAAATAAAAATGGTCAGCCTGTGAGTTTGACTTTCCTGGAGACATTTTTTTAACGCCTTACGTGATGTGGCTGAAGGTCACACACAACACAAAGGCTTCATGCAGTTGCTTCACTTTTGCCTTATAATGTGCAGGTCTATCTATTGTAGCTTAGTGTTATGTGTTAGCTAGATCTGTGAAGTTTCTTTAGCGAACCTTGGCTTTAAAATATCTTGCTTAAATATCATGTATGAACACAATTTAGCATCTTTGAATCTGGTCAGAGAATGCATCAGTTGTCCAGTATGAGAAACCAGATTTAGATTATTTTGGCCTGATCAAGCAAAGCTCTTCTTATGTGTGATGTAAACAGAGCTTTCTTCATGGAATAATGATGATTGCTCTCAGGTGCTAGTTTTGCACATATTAGCTAAGAACCAACTGAAGTCCCCCCCCCCCCCAATAAAAATAGCAACTTCAGAGATGGAGATCAAGGTCAGGATTGTGATGAGAATAAATGATTCAAATTTAATCCACCTGCTATAGTTCTGAGTCAGATTTCCCTTCCCTCTGTAGCTACTATTGAACTGTATCCACACAAATCCTGATTGCATGAATTATTTCACATCTGGTTCAGCTTTTAGTGGCTTTTCTTCAACTTTGGAATAATGCTTCCAAAAAGTGCATCTGGCTGGGCTGAGATGATCTAAAATGTGATGAATGGTTGCAAGTAGACACTCTGGCTTCATTGATCTGCCCAAATATTCTATCACGGTGTGATGCCTTGGCATCTTACCCTCTGCCTGGATATATGAAGCATCTTGATTATTCTCCCAGATATCATCACAAAACTGAAAGGGTGTCTTGCAATCATGCCCGCAATCCTATTCTAGCCATTTGGATTCCCATAGTTTAGATTTAAAAATCCAAAGTTAACATGGGAGATCACTGATTGTTCTGCATGTAACTCTTCCTTGAATATGTATCTTCCTTTAAATCTTCTATATTTTACTAATTCTTCAAATCAGCCTTCCTCAACCCCAATGGCCACTGGTTGTGCTGGAGTTCAATTCCTGAAACTGTGGACCCCAGGTTGTAAAGGCTGCTGAATCCTGATTCCCAGCTGCAACAGAGATTCTCAACAGTGGGTGTAATTCACTTACATTCTCTTAGCCTTTCTTTTGTTTTTCTTGAATGTAAGTTCCTTTGGAATAGGCACCCATCTACACCCTGTACATAATTCTGTGTCATATATATCAGTGATATAATACAAGTACAGTGGTACCTCGGTTCACAAACACTTCTGTTCACAAACACTTCTGTTCACAAACAGCTCTGGTTGCAAAATTTTGCCTCTGTTCGCGAACTCCGCATCGGGTTACGAACAGGATCCGTGGCCATTTTCCCTCCCGTTACACATGGTCGTGGCTTCCTGTAGGGAGGGGTACTCTCCCTCCAAGCAGTAACCGCCTCCCCACCCGCCTTCCTGTCCTCCACGCCAGAAGTCGCGTCGAGCAAGGTTAGCTTTCTCTCTGTTCGTACTGTACTTTGTGTCATATTTTTGCGGTTTAAAAAAAAAGACACATATGGTTCAGAACGGATTAACCGTAATTACATTGAACCTTATAGGGAAATTTGATTCGGTTCACGACCAGTTCGGTTCGCGACCAGAGTCGCGGAACGAATTAAGTTCGTGAACCGAGGTACCACTGTAATGTGTTATTTCAAATTATCCCAAGTTTTAACAAAAGGGATAAATGAACTCTTAGCTGAAAATTATATTCATGGGTGAATAGTCATTCCTAGGGTAAGCTTGTGGCTTCAATTAAGACCAACAAAATTAACTCTTTAAAAACTAACACTTTTTTAGGCTAGGTCTCTTTTGAATACTCACTGTGGAATGCGACATTCTTAACCCAAACGCTATAGAACTAGCTCCAAAGTGCAGAAAATAATGACTTAGAATGCATACTGAGCATTTCCTTTCAATGCAGACACTTGATGGAAGTTTCAAGCATTTCAGCTTTAATATCGAAGTACTTAGAAGCCTAATGAATCAATACAGAAGGAAATTAAACTCTTTATTGGCAAACATGAATTTCTTAAACATTGGGCAAGGACGCAAGCTGATTTAGTATTGGAAAAATTACAAGATGCCCAAATTAGCAAAAAACCTAACTTGAATGGAAAAGCAGGGAGAAGGAGCAGAGAGTATTCAAAGCAGTGCTTGTTGGAAATCATTGTGGTAGGCAATAACGGTATTATTAATGTTGTCAAAGACAGGCATTAAAAGGTAATGAAACCAGCTGAAAAGTGTATTGGTTCTTGGCCTTGAAAGCCAAGATTTATTGAATTGGGGATCTGTCAGCCTGTATGCTCAGACACACATAAAAGCATAATGTAGGGACAGATATTAATTTTTATGTATTATGGCTATTGTGCTATTAGTGTATGTATTTTCTATGAACAGCTTTGAGGTGGAGACATAAAAGAAAAGGACTGTGGGTGAAATGGCACAATCTGGAATATGGCCTCAATTACAATATATACAATATATAGTGGCTACTCATAGCACCCATTCTCCGATCAAAACTTTATACACAAAGCATACATTAGGAAAAGATGCATTCAGAAAGAAAATTCTCTTATTGACATATAAAAATAGCTTATGGATAGGATGCAGTCAAAACTCCATATAAGGAAAAATTGCATAAGACCACAAATTCAGGTTTTCTTTAGAGCCAGTGTTGGCATTATTATTACTAAGAAAAAAAAATGATGGGGTGTATAATATATAAAGGCTAGTAGTGCTGACAGATTGAATTTGGGCTCACGCACCTGCTTGGTGCACAATATATTTATGGAAAATATGGTACAGAAAGAAACTGAGTACCAGATTAAACATCTCAGTAACTTCCCTACCTCACCACAGACGCAATGACCAGTCACTACAACACCATCTTTTTGGGGTGTATCAACACTTTCAGTTTGAATTAGATTTTGTATGGAGAGTACAACCCCTTGCACTTGTCTCCAAACCCATTCCAAAGTCACACTGCCAGCTGAGAGCAGGCTGCACTTCTGTCTACCACCTCAATGTCAGGAAGGGCTGTGCTTTTGTCATCTGACCTCAGTCCTACTTTCTACAAGCCTCAGGCCAGGGAAGACAGGATTTGCCCTCATTAGCCATCCCCAGAATTCAAGGTACAATCATTCAAACAAAGAACATTGTGCACTAGCCCAGGTTAATAACATAAGGGATTCTTCAAATGAAACAGTGCTGTGACCTCAAGATGTGATGTTATGTGCCAACCCAGAGGACAAAAAAGTTTCTTTGGTTCCAGAATCACAGCCCCTTCCCTAGAAGTTCAAGAGGCAATCCAGCCCAGGAACGTAGCTCCTCTACCAAAAGTGGGTGTGGTAATATTGGGAGGGTCGAAGCCCCATTCCCCGAGTGCACCCATTGCCACACACAGTACATATGTCGATTGCTGTAATGAGTCCAACAAGGATATTTTTAAAAAAACACATGAAGGTGAATATTGTGATAGCCAGCTAGATGGCAAATAGATGATGAGGAAAGGGGGGAGAAAGAGAGAGACAGATTTCTCTTCAATAATTTCTTCAATAATTTCTCTTACTGAATTTCTCTTATTGAAATTACTAAAGAATTGAAGGATGACAAGAAGATTGCTGAAGAATCTTTTCAGAATATTGTCAGTCACATGGGGAGTATCTGAAGAACTAAATCAAGCATGAAGATGATCAAAGATGAAATTCTAGGTATAATAAATTAGTAAACTAAGAGAGTCCTCGAAGCCTAATGGCACATAGCCAATTCCAAACTGAAGTCACAGTTCTTGTAAAAGTTGCAACTTGCCACTTGCTTCCTTAATGGAATATTAGGAGATAATCAGCCCGAAAATCATTTTTTAAAACTGTCCAGCAGGAACCCAGGAAATTATCCTACTTTAACAATAATTTGGAATTCTTAGGAATATCAGCAAGCATGCAGTGAAAAATACTTTTGCAAAACCCTTTTTGAAACATTTCTCACTGATATTGTATTTAAATGTTGTCATGGTCTTAGCTGTGTTCCTGGGGGAAGTTCTTAGTTGTACCCCACTTCTGTGAAGTAAGGGGAACTGAGACCAGGAGATTCTCCTTCCCTGTTGCAGCACCAACCCTGTAGAATTGTCTGTCCTTAGAATTATGGCTAGCCTGATTTATAACAACATTCTGGAAGATATTCAAGATGGAACACTTCCAGACAGCACTTGGGGATTATTAGGTTCATCATCATCATCATCATCATCATCATCATCTGTCATTTTTATTGTGTATTGCTTAAATTTACTCTGACAGTTTCTATGCCTTAATACTACATTTTCATCATGGACATTTTAAATTGTTAATTGTATATTTTCCTGCTGATTGTTTCATATATATATATGAAACGTATGAGGGAACTATGGATAGACAGAAGGCCTACATCCATACTAACTGAGAAACAACTAGTTACCCAGCGCTTCAACATAGTGAAGAGGAAGCTGCTCTCACAACTTGAGATAGACCAACTCCACATTACAACCCAGACTCAGGCAGACCTAGAAGAACAAGCAGATGTGCAGCCAACACCTGAAGCTGGAATGTCACTGCCACCCCTTCCATCACAGAGCACAGCAGCTGATATGAGGCATAAGATCATGGATAAACTAGCTACAGTCAACCCTCGAGTCCGATTACCAAGGCTCAGTGGAGAAGTACCATCAGATAGTATGCTAGAAGATGCCAGCAGAGCCCTCCAGACAATCCCTACTACCACCATAACTGAAACCAATGAATTGGTATATGCTACAGCCGCTGTAATCCTGGAAATTCTTGGCTACACAATCAAGAAGAACAGCAGTACATACCCACCCTGGAAAATGAGATTGGAGGCTAAGATCAAGGCAACTTGGAGAGAAGTCAGTCAGCTGGTGGAACTACAGAAGCATGTGGAGATTAGGGATAAGACTCAGCTACTGAAAAAATATATGGGCCTGACTCCATCTGAAGCCCTAGAGACTGCTAAACAAAGGCTCACAGCACTGGCTGCCAGGCTAAGGAGATACACTAGAGAAGCAGAGGCCAAGAAGATAAATGCCCTGTTCTCCAAAGAACCATCCAAACTGTACTCCCAACTGCAGAGCAACCACAGAGTAACAGCTGAGCCACCAGCAGCGGAAACTGAACAGTACTGGAAGAACATATGGGAGAAAGAGAAGACACATAACACCAGTGCAAAGTGGCTGCAGGACCTGAAAGCAGACCACAGCAATCTCCCAGAACAGGAACCAGTCACCATCACAGTAGCAGACATCCAACGGCGGGTCAAGAACATGAAAAGCTGGACAGCACCTGGCCCAGACATGATCCAGACCTACTGGCTAAAGAAACTAACAGCAGTGCATGAATGCCTAGCAGCATAGATGAACCAAATGCTAGCAGCAGGCTCCCACCCGGACTGGCTAACACAAGGAAGGACAGTGCTGATCATGAAAGACCCCCACAAGGGAACAGCACCATCCAACTACCGGCCAATAACTTGCCTCCCCACAACATGGAAAGTTCTATCAGGCATCCTAGCTGCCAAGCTACAAGACCATATGGGCCAGTACGTGAGCACAGCTCAGAAGGGCATTGGGAACAACACCAGAGCCTCAAAACACCAGTTACTCATAGATAGAGCAGTTGCCCGAGACTCAAGGTCTAGGCAGACCAATCTGAGCACAGCCTGGATTGACTACAGGAAAGCCTATGACTCAATGCCACACACATGGATCTGTGAATGCCTGGCACTATACAAAGTCAACAGGACACTAAGGACCTTGGGACTGTGGAAGACAACACTGGAACTGAACTCAAGACAGCTCGCACAAGTGGCCATCAAGTGTGGCATATACCAAGGTGATGCACTGTCCCCACTGCTGTTCTGCATAGGCTTAAACCCCCTCAGCCAGATAATCACAAGGTCTGGATATGGGTACAAGTTCAAGAGTGGAATCACCATCAGCCACCTCCTCTACATGGATGACATCAAGCTGTATGCTAAGAGTGAACGAGACATTGACTCACTGATCCACCTGACACGGATCTACAGCGAGGACATTGGGATGTCATTTGGACTGGAGAAGTGTGGCAGGATGATAGTAAAGAGAGGGAAGGTAGTTAAGACCGATGGAGTGGAACTACCAGTGGGCCATATAGCAGACATAGAAACCAGCTATAAATACCTTGGTGTCCACAGTCACATGGGAACCATGAGGAGGAGGCAAGGAAGACAGCAACATCCAAGTATCACCAAAGGATAAGACAGGTCCTGAAGAGCCAGCTTAATGGGAAGAACAAGATCCATGCCATCAACATGTATGCCCTGCCAGTCATCAGTTACCCTGCCGGTATAGTGAGCTGGCCAAAGGAAGACATGGAGGCTGCCGATGTGAAGACCCGGAAGCTCCTCACAATGTATGGAGGTTTCCACCCCAAGTCCAACACCCAGAGACTGTACACCAGCCACAAAGAGGGCGGGCGTGGTCTGATCAGTGTCAAAGCCACTGTCCTTGATGAAACCCGGAGTATCCAGGAGTACATCAGTAAGATGGCACCCAAAGATGAGCTGCTGAGAGAATGCTTCAGGCAGCAGCAGACATGGGAGGAAGTTCAAGCGGAGGAAATACCATGGCAAGACAAGCCCCTGCATGGGATGTACCATCGACAGATAGCTGAGGTGGCTGACATTGGGAAATCCTATCAGTGGCTGGAAAGGGCCGGACTAAAAGACAGCACTGAGGCACTGATCATAGCAGCACAAGTACAGGCACTAAGCACCAGATCCATAGAAGCAGGGGTCTACCACACTAGACAGGACCCAAGGTGCAGATTGTGCAAACAGGCCTCAGAGACAGTCCAACACATAGGGGCAGGGTGTAAGATGCAGGCAGGAACGGCGTACACTGAACGGCACAACCAAGTAGCTGGCATTGTGTACAGGAACATCTGCACAGCATATGAGCTAGACCCCCCCAAGTCCAGATGGGAGATTCCACAGAAGGTCGTGGAGAATAAAAGGGCTAAGATCCTGTGGGACTTCCAGATCCAGACAGACAGGCAGGTACTGGCCAATCAACCAGACATCGTGGTAGTAGACAAAGACCAGAAGACAGTGGTAGTGATAGATGTAGCGGTGCCAAGTGACAGCAACATCAGGAAGAAGGAGCATGAGAAGTTGGAGAAGTACCAGGGCCTGAAGGAGGAAATGGAGAGGATGTGGAAAGTCAAGGCCAAAGTGGTCCCAGTGGTGGTGGGAGCACTCGGGGCCATGACTCCTAAGCTGGGAGAGTGGCTCCAACAGATCCCAGGAACAACATCAGAGCTCTCTGTGCAGAAGAGTGCAGTGCTAGGAACAGCTAAGATACTGCGCAGAACCCTCAAACTCCCAGGCCTCTGGTAGAGGACCCGAGATTGAGGAAGACACATACCACCCATAGGGGTGAGAAGGGAATTTTTATGTCTGAAGGGGCACTAGAGAGGATGTGGAAAATAAAGGCCAAAGTGGTCCCAGTGGTGGTAGGAGCACTCGGGGCCGTGACTCCTAAGCTGGAAGAGTGGCTCCAACAGATCCCAGGAACAACATCAGAGCTCTCTGTCCAGAAGAGTGCAGTGCTAGGATCAGCTAAGATACTGTGCAGAACCCTCAAACTCCCAGACCTCTGGTAGAGGACCCAAGATTGAGGATGACACATACCACCCATAGGGGTGAGAGGGGAATTTTTTAATATAAATTTTTATTGAGAGTGTTAACAATAATAATAATAACAAATACAAACTAAAGTACAACGAGAAAGGAGAAAGAGAAAGGGAGAAATAAAAGAAAAAGCTAGAAGTGCAAAAAAGAATAAGTAAGAGGACAGTAAAGAAGAAAAAAGAAAGAAAGAAGAAAAGTAGAAAAAAAAGATATTAAAAAAAACAAAAGAAGTGGCTTCCAATCTTCTTCACAGCAGTTATAAGTACAATTATATTTTAAGCTCTTTCTCTAAGGTTGGATCATGACTCTCTTCTTTCTATAGACTATCATGTCTAATTAGCAAAACCATAAATCACAAGTTCATTTTTTTCTTTTTTACGCAAAAAGTCCATAAGGGCTTTTTTCCAGTCACCGATAAATGCAGATATCATCTTTTCTCTAATCAAACAAGCTAATTTGGCCATCTCAGAGAGTTCCATCATCTTCACCAACCATTCCTCTGTTGTACATCTTGCCAAATCTTTTCATCTTTGTGCATACAATAATCTCACAGCAGTTATCATATATAAAAATGGTGTTCCAAGGCTATTTTCTGTTTATCCATCAATTCCAGGAGGAAACGTTCTGGTTTCAATTGAATATTAATCTTTAAAGTCCTCTGAATCACTGTATGTATCTGAGCCCATTTTCTTGCAGATTGTTATTGTAAATGACTGTGAGTTTATAACTGATCAGGCGGTATATAAATGGAATACCTAAGTACATAAATAAACTATGAATCCTAATTAGAAACTAAGAAAAATTGTAAGTAAGACTTTTTAAAAATGGAATTCAAAAGAACAGCGTTTTCCTGCAAGTATTTGTATTTGAAGTAATGTTATTTAAATTATATTTGTATATGATGCAATTGGTTTAGATGATGCAAAATGAGGCAAACTGCAACAGACTGGAAAGCATCCTCAGCAAATCGATTGATTTGACAACAAAATAGCAAATGAAATGTAAAATAAATACATATTAAAGCAGTGGAGCAACACCACGTTCCCACCCCACCCCCAATTTTCTCTACATACTGATTGAACTTGAATTTGTTCTGATTTTTTAGGAAAGAATCCTAAGGTTCTAAGATCATGAATGGACAGGGAAAGCTTCAAGGAAAATAAAAAAAATGAGAACAAAATGATCAGCATAACAATGGTTTTATGTAAATCATGATGGAACAATGTGAAGTTTGGTCACCCTAACTATCAAATGATCCCAAGCTAAGGAAGATGCAGAAGAGAGCAACTAATTTTATCAGAGGATTTGAACATCTCTTCTTTGAACAATGACTAAAATGTTTGAAAAGTTTTATTTTAGAAAAATGATGATTCGAGAGAGAGGAAAGATATGATAACTTATTAAAGTATGAATTGTGTGGAAAAAATAAATACTGAAAAATGTACTGTATTAGACCTTGCACTAGATCTTGGCATTTTCTAAAGAAATTGATAGCTATACATCAGGGAGAATCAAAGTTTATCATAGAAACAGATAATGACCATATCCTCAAGAAGGTTTAAAAGTAAATTGATTTATGGAAGAACAAGGAAAGTCTATCAACTGTGATGATCTATGACAATTAAATGGAACTTCCATGATTAGAGGCAGTCAGCCTCAGAATATTACTGCAGTTAGTAAACAAATTTGTAAGCTTCACAGAAGCAGCTGGCTGCCCATTGTATAAATCAGGATATTCCCCATTTTTAAAAATAAATTTGAATAATCAATTTTTCCATAGTTCTCTCATTCAGAATATCCACCCATCCATCCAGTCCTGAAGGAGGGGTATAACAGGGCAACGGTATTCAATTATTAAATGATAGCATTTAAAAGACCAGCTGTCTCTGTATCAGTAAAACTTGGGATGGTGAGTCTGGACATCATGTTAATGTACAGAAATAGCTCCAACAGTTTCAGGAATGGGCTACCAGTAGCAGTAAGAGTAGCCACCTGGGAATCAGTAATTGAAGGCAAAAGTGAAATAAGCTTTGGAGAATAAGCCAGGGATCCAAATTGCAGGTGAAATGAATATCACAGTCCAGATGGAAAAGGAAGTTCTTTATATGTTGTCCTGTCTAGGGGGAGCCACTGACCTACTTGGGTAGATGAAGCCAGGCCAGATCCTTGAGGTTCTTCCCTGTGAAGTTGCAGCTACGTGGTCAGCAGGTCCAGGTACAACTCTGATGAATAAAAATATCCTCAGGTCAGCCATTAATGATCAAAAAAGAGCTGTAGATATGAGCATAGGCAAAAAAGTTAATAAGGGAGGAACAGTGCCATTTTGAAGAAAAAGAGTGAGTACCCCACACAGTACACATCTTGGCAGCCAGGGAAGAGGGAAATAGCATTTTGACTGAAGAATCAGCAAGGAAAAAGTGACTCTTCCAAGTAAGTATTCAGACCCTCTTAAGTTTCTGGGGGGCTGAAAAAACAGAGGGTTCTCTTTTTTCACAATACAAACCCAACCAATCAGGGTTCACATTGGGAGCATATACTACCCCTGACTTTTGTTGCCAATCTCTACCCAACATATGATGTAACAATCAAGCCCTTCTAAAAGAATCAAAATTTAGTAGAGAATCTTGTCTAATCCCAGCTCAGTGCAGGACCTCTTTGGGCATCTCTGACAGATGACCATCCAGGCTTTGTTTCAAGAATTTTAGCAAAAGAGAGTTCATTCATGTAGCATATTGTTCCACTGACAACTCAAGTCAGAAAGTTTCTCCTGATGTCTAGCCTGAACTTTCTTCCTTACAGTTTTGACACATGGGTTATGGTCCTGCCTTTTCTATCTTCTCCCTCGGATTTCCCTCAGAAAATGTCATTTCCCCCCTCACTTGGAATGTACTGGCTGTCAAGATTAATGCACTGTGTAGAGTACTCATTCTCTCTTAAAAATGGCATTGTCCCTCCCTTATTCTCCCTGTAAGTGGAATTTTTTTTCCAGGTGCAAACTGCAAAGAACTCTGCCCTGTGCTACTTTTTAAAAAATTGTATTATTCTTGTTGTGATATACTTCCTTGAACTTCTTTATCTGTTACCAAAAATAAAGTTAAGTGAAATCTCTGCTTGTGCGAAGCACAGTGGAATCTTCCTTTCTAAAGTGCTGCCTGATGGAGAGAAGGAGAGAGAGAAAACTTCGGGAGGGTGGGGAATGTGAATCTGGAGTTTTCCTGAGCCAGGCACATACTAGGTCAAGCCAGGAGATAATTCTTATTGCAAAATGGATTTTTAAAACACTCTGGAGAGATGAGGAGGAAATGGATGCATTGATTCTTTTAATAATGTTGATAAGATTTTCTGTGGAGGGGGAATGAATGACTGCCTTATATTAATTGATTAAAAAGCTGAATACAAGAAGCTGCCTTCTATTAGTCAGACTTGCTTGTCTGTCAAAAGCAGGGTTGAGGGGGTAAGAAAATGATAAGCACTTTTTCTGAACGCTTGCCTGCTGCAAAAAGACTTAAGCAACTTTCACCTTTGTGAAAGGTTTCCAAAAGTGGATCATGTGCTGCCTTCCCAATGGGCAGGGCCAAGTTAGGATTACGACTGGGCCAGTGAAGGTGGAAGAGAAGGTCACAGGAGATAAACTACAAGGGCACCAAAAGGGGAGCGGCTACAGTAAGGCAATTAAGAACTGCTTATGTTAACAAGCCACAACAGTGGCCTTCTCCTTCTCCAGCTACACTTACAATCTGAGTTCTCTCACTCATTTCAAGTGTGACGTCTCCATCTCTCGTTCCGATTGCTTCTCACTCAGCCATATCAGATTGGCTATGTAATTCTTCGATACCACCATGCATCACTGTGGTCTTCAGATTTAAACCAGAACTCAGTTTATGGATTTGGATCCAGTCAGATGGGCCTCTTCATA
Source organism: Liasis olivaceus (assembly GCA_030867105.1). NCBI lineage: Eukaryota > Metazoa > Chordata > Lepidosauria > Squamata > Pythonidae > Liasis > Liasis olivaceus. The sequence goes on along the minus strand of CM061350.1, from coordinate 121,572,844 downwards.
GGCTCGTTCCCTATTTCATAAACAACAAAAGGAGACCTTTCGTAGTAGAACTAAATTCCTAGACAGTTTCACATTGAAGAAGACAACTCCAAAGATATCTTCAATCCAACTGTTAGGGATTTAAAATCAACACCAACATCTTCAGCTGAGCTGGGGAACAAAACTGACAATCGGTCCCACTGATGACAGACTGAAGTCATGAGTTCTGATCTGATTTTTTTCAAGAATTTTAGTCACTGCATTATGATTGGATGGGATTTTTGTTTTTGTTTTTGCTTTGTTTTATGAACAGGCTCACCTAGGCTGGGCTTCCTGACAATGCTGAGCCATAATATGGTTTGATTGGTTGGCTGAATATGATGTGGGAATGTATCCATTGTGGTTCGTAAACGTAACTTAGCATGTGTTACACAAAGCTACTTTGGTTGTTTGATCGCAAACCATAGTTACAACTAACCATAGTGCAATATGTGAACACAGCCAAAAAGTACATTAGAAATACAATAATTCAAGCAGATCTTAATAGGTCTTCTATTAAGTATGCATACAGCCCTTCTTAAGCAACATCTGCCTAGCATTTGAGAATCCATAATACATAACAATAAGAATCAGACTCTAGTCCAAAATTAGAACAAACAAAACACAAAGCAAACATTTTTCATCAATTGTTTACTTAGACTTTTTTCTTCTAACAGAAAAACATAATACAGTAAAAGATCCTTTAATTTTTTATTGGTTTGCTGATCTTTTCCTTGATTTCTTGGTGAATTCAATTATGGCTGGGACCAAATGGTTTTTAGCCCTGATGGAACTGTTGTGGTTGCAATTTGTAGTCTTTCAAAGACACTCAGCATACTTTCCCCCCCATTCTGTCTCTTCTTGGCTTGGGAGATGGTTAATATCCTCTTTTCATCTTTTGAAAAATGCACTGGAAACCCAGATTTAGAGTTGTAACTATAGACTGCTAAGTTTATGAGTTAATGTGCATAAAGTTCAATGTTAAAGGCCATTGCATAGCAAATGGATGCTAATTAGGTCAATTGGAAAATATTCTGCATTAGAAGTACCCATATGAACACCGCTAAAGCTGTAGAAAACTTCAGTCAAAAACTTTTAATACTTTCACTTGCATCCTGGGTAGCATTTTAACCCACGGGTGACACTTCTGGATATCGGTATCTAATGAGAGAAGGGGAGATATGACATATTTAGGACGTAACAGCTCATACCATAGTTGGCTATTTTATTTTAAAAATTAGTAGATACAGTTCAGTGCTCAGGGGGTTAATTGAAATAGTTCGGCTCCAAGGAATTTCAAAAGAATAATATCACTGCTCAAATAACTTCTGGCTGAGAGAAAGGACAGTGTAAGTGGAAACCTATGGCCCTTCTGGACCTAGACATTGGGAGTTGTGCCTCCATCACCTCTCAGAGGCAACAGATTACCAATTCCTATTATACAGCATGTTTGCATTTCAGCTGTAACAAATGGACTTGCAACAAAAAAGTAGAACTCCTAGGGATTTACAGGTATTCACACTCAGAGAATAACTTTGGCTCCTTAAATCAAAGGCCAGCGGGTACCTATTATGGGCCACAATGAAGTTAAGAGAGTAATTCTGAGCCAGAAATGCTCTTCTGTGGCTGTGAAAATGGGGGCATGCCTTCTACCTCTTTCAGGAATGAACTGATAACATTTTAAAACTTTCTAGTATACAGCAAGAAAGACTCCTCTCCTACACCTTCTGAGTTCCATTGTGAGGAGCTTATGTATATATCACAGTTGAGATTGCCTGGATTTATGCCAAGTCTGATGTCGCTTTAGGCAACACCACACCAGTGTGTCCATTTCACTGTCTACCAGTGTCAGTCTTCATTGGCTTCATTGCCTGTCTTCTAAGGAAACAGATAAGGTTCTTGGATCTATTCAGACCACTACTGCTTGTTAAATCCCTCCCCAGCATAGTTGATAAGGGCCCAGAAGGACTCCATCCTGCCAGTCATCACTCATTAATCATTAATGCTTTTCTTTTGCAGGTGGAATACAACCTGACAGTCTTGCTTAGGAAACCATCATTGGACTCAGCAATTTTAACAGCTCTCAGCTGGTGTCTAATATTCTTAACAGAGAAGGTGGTGACATTGAAGCTCCAGAAGCTCTTAGATGAAATGTATTATCTTGACTCTTTTAGTGGGTTTAAATTAAGCATGGAAATAGCCTTCATTGCCTTGATGGATGATCTATACTGGGAAAGACATAGGGAGACCAATATTCCTGGATCTCTCAGTGGCTTGCTGCACAGTTCACCATGACATCTTGTTGGAATACTCAGGAAACTTTCACTCCTATCTTCAAAGAGCACTAGCATCTAAATGAAGTCACTAGAAAATATTATTCTCAAGTTGGAGTGACTTATCATCAATATTCTGAAAATATTCAGCCACACCTTTCCTTTCCTGTGAACTCCAGATATCTCCAGAAACTCCAGATTTCTCCAGGCTATAAGACACTGAAATGAGAGAATAAATGGAACCTGAATTCAGACAAACAGAGCTGTTATTGAGTCATATGCTGAACATTACTCAGGAGGTAACCTATTCTAGATTGGATTGCACTCCCTATTAGGAACAGGTTTATAGTTCTGGGGACCTCCTGGATCTAGCATTGATATAGGACAGCTACATAACATCAGTGGAAGGAGAAGTTTTAATCAGCTTCAGGTGCAGTGCTATCTGATGGAAAGGATTGGCTTCAGTGATTCATGCACTGATGACGTCAAGGCTGGACTGCTTAAGGTCCCACATTATATCAATGCTGAAATAGCTTCAGTTGTTGATGGCTTTCTGGCCCAATTCAGGATGTTGACAGTGTTGAATAAAACTTTACATTGGGCAAAGCTACTTACAGGATTGCCTTCTCCCATACAGTCCACCCCACATTCTTCCGTCAGTGGGGTACTTTACCTAGATCCAACAGCACCTGGCATCTTTTTCTTTTTGTTTTATGCCTTCAGCTCAGCGTTGACTCCAAGCGACTGCCTAGAAAAATCTCTGTAATTTTCTTGGCAAGTTTTCTTGCCTCCTTCTTAAAGCTGAGAGAGAGTGACTGGCCCCAAGTCACCCAGCTGGCTTTGTCCCTAAGGCAGGACTAGAACTCACAATCTCCCAGGTTCTAGCCTGATGCCTTCACCACTACACCAAACTCGGTCTCTCTACCTGGCACCTGGATATCTGCCAAACCACTTATTTCAACCTATATCAGCCTGACCTAATAGAACATTGAGAAAGAAACTCCTTACTTCCCAGAGGTAAGGGCAATTGAGGCAAAAGGGCACTGCTTCTCACTGACAGCACTGATGTTGCGGAATGGTCTCCCAGTGCAGATCAGACTAGCCATCTCCTGGATGGCTTTAAGAAGGTTTTCTTTCTCCTTATGTTGTTTGTGTTTTGATCTGATCATGGATTTTATTTTTTATTTTTTTCATTTCTTTGTATACCACCACCACCACCAAAAGTCATGAGATTGCAGCAAAATATACATTTTATTTATTTATGTAAAAATTTATATGACCACCCATCTCACAGTTATGACTCTGGGTGGTATACAAAGATTGAAACAATAACCTATAACCCATGATGTCTAAGGTTAAAACAATGAATCCCAAATCATTATTATTATTTTTTTAAAGCATAATCAGCAGAGCTCACCCAGCTTCCTGGCCCAAATGCCTGGGGAAACAGCCAAGTCTTCAGGACCTTCAGCAAGGCTAACAGGATTGCTCCCATCTGGATCTCTGGGGGGATGCTGTTCCACAGGGCAGACACTGCCACAGAGGAGGCATGATTCCTGGGTCCAACAAGATGGCACTGTTTGATGGAAGGGACCTGGGGCATGCCCTTCCTGTCACATCTGGTGGGCTGAGAATAAACAATTCAATAAACAAACAAACAAACAAACAGCAACAAATTTGGTTTTCTCTCTGGTGGGACTCAAATTATGGGGGGAAAAGTGCCATTGGACTTAAAACAAGAGCCCTCCTTCCTACAGTTTGGAAGGGGTCACAAAACATGATTATTTTAATGCCACTTTTTTAGCTTTTATGTTTTACTATATATACATACTCTTATCTTGTATTGGGTAACTAGACTTGGGCTGCAAAAATCTAGATGACAATGAAATGGTGGCAAAAAAGGGATGTTTTGTGTTTCTCTTTTCTACCATTCAGAGTTTTGCAGCCCAGTTTCGGGTATGCCTCTGTGGCTTGGAACTTTTGGGGGCACTTTGTCTAATTCCCCAATAGTAGGAAGACTTCTTTCTCCTTCATCACCTGCCTGCTGGTAAACTGATTAGAAGGAAGCTTCAGGCTTAACAAATCTTCAGTGCCCCTGAAACTCAGAGACACCTCTGAGGAAATACAATATTTGTACCATGGATGATACAATCAAGATAGTGGGACAGTTACCCATATGAAATGGAGTGAATTTGTGCTTTGTCTGGGCACTCTTAAGAAATGAGTGTGCAAAAGATATGAGTATTGTTAGCCCTACAAGGTAGACTGGACTAAGAAACCACTGTATCCACAGTTCAGAACTACTTTTATTGCAATAGTTATAGTAACAGACTCTTGCAAGTCTGAATGTGCTTTTTCCTCCCTCAGTTTATCTTCATGTGAACTAGGAAGGGGTTTGTCTGAGATGTTTTCTCAAGTTATTTTCTTGGCCTGGGCTCAAGACCCGCTTATCTGATTTTTGTCTTGGTAGTGGCTCTTCCTCCAGTCCTTCAAAGCGATTCCATATTCCCTCTACAAGTATGTTGTTCACAACATGATGGAATCAGTTGTCGTAAAAGGCTGCTATATGAGCCTTTGGACATGCTATCTGGGCACCCTATTGGGAGAGTTGGGAAATAAAACTCTAGCCATAAGCACAGTCCAGCTAGCATTCATCCTTTCCTCTCCCCCATCCCCTGAAATTATTTGAAGTTGTGCTTACTTATTTAAAAGATACAAAATGACTAAAGGGTGGGGTTTTTTGCCCCATTCTTGTTTAATCTTTAAAACCCTAATGAGTCTACAGCAGCATTAGGCTTCCTTTGTAGAGGCTTCTCTTCCCCAGCACTTTATGGAATGACCATGGGATCAGGTGATATTCAGTGGTCAGTTCAGGAAGTTCAAGGGAAGAAAAGAAGCTACCTGCAAAAAGCCTAACACTTTTGCAAGCTTAACAGGACTTTTTAAAGTTTACACAAAGCTGGAAAAGATTTTTCAGCCATTCAGAGAAAGAAAGCATAATTCTAATTCATTCTGTTCATCCAGTGAATGTTTAATGTGTGTGTGTATAGGAAAAAATGCCAGACTGAAAAATTGCATTGTCAGACTGAACAGTAGAATGATGTAGATCCCTAATCCTATTAGTGGGCAACTTGTGGTTCTTCTGAACTGTGTTTAAAATTAATATCCTCATTTTGTTATTGCAATGTGGTGATGGGACAGAGGTTTGTGTGAAGAAGCACATTGGTCCAGGTGATGCCTTGTGTTAATATATCAATAGATTAAAAATGGATGAGTGGTCAAAAATGCACACGGTACTTTTAGAAAAATAAGCAGCAGAATTTTAGCTCAGGAGATTGAGACACATAGGGAATGCAGGAGTGAATGCTAATCCAATATCTGGCATTGCAGAGTATATGTCGGTCATGAAAATAATGAAGTGAAGGAAGATAAGAGGTTTTTTTTTCCTCTTTTTTTGGCATATTCTGCCATCCTTGAAATTTCCAAAAGATTAAACCTTCCAGAGTCACTGGGAGTTGGGTGGCATATAAATTTAATAAATTATTGTTGGTTGCACAGTCAGCCAGATGTTCAGACTGGATTTCACATTTTTACCCCCCTATCGAGTCCTTCCCAGGGACCTGGCATAGGCAGATGTTGTTGTTTGATGTGTTAAAGATATCTTTACAAGTTGTAAGCTGTTCCAAGTAAAACTGCCTTTTGCAATTGACTGATGGTGATTTTGTCAATGCAGATGGTCTTCAAATGGTATTCCAGATGTTTGGGGATTGTATTATTATTACTATTATTATGATGATTATGATTATTATTCAACAGGTTTCTTAATTAGGGAGGGCCATCTTGTCCAGGTTGGAAATTCCCTGGCTGAACATTTCCATGCATTTTTATATAAACTTTATTAAAAACCACCCAGAGTCACTGGAAGTTGAGCACTAAATAAATAAAAAACTGGATCTGTTCTGAGGGAATCCAGAGAAAGCTCACTACACTCCAGGGCTTCCTTACATCACTGAAGATCTACATTTCTGGGATTCTGCCTTATGATTTTGGGTGGTTTGCAGTTTGCACTTCTGAATATTTTCTCTCCTGGTATGCATACTCTTTCAAGAGCTGAACTTATAGTCCATCATCTGATTTAAATCATGGCTAATTCTATGCATCAAAGCTCTTCTGTCCTTACCTTTACCCCCCTCACTTTTTTTTTTTTTGCTCCCAAGTGAATTGGTAAAAAATAAAAATTTATTCTGCTTTAGTGGGTTTCAGTGTAACAAGAACAAAAAAAAAGGTATTATCCAAGCCTTCTCTGTTCTTTAACAACAAAAATCCATCTTGATCATCACAAAATTTATATGTCAAGAATCAAATGATTCTCGCAAAATACTTTTATGATTTCTGCTTCATATTAGGGAGCTGATCTTCCAAGCCTTTCTGTAGTCTTTTTTGTATCTGTTTTGATTGCTGTTGAGTTGTAGATAGATATATAATGAACCCTATAACACACCCAGAAGAAATGGCTAGACAGCCACTTACAGTGCCCTAAACTCAATTGGGGTGCTTGATTTTCTTGGGCTGTGTTTATTATTCAACTTGAATAGTCAAGCAACCCTGAAGCTTGTCCCATTTCTCAGCTTTCTTATCTTCCATGTCAGTTGCCACCACTTTCCTCAAGGGAAGAATCGTGTCTTGAGAAAAGTAATTCCCAAATAGCAGAAGTCAGCAAGGACCATTAGGCCAAACTCAATATGAAAGTAAACCATTGAACAGAGGCTTCCATTTTGGAAAATCCTTGTTCCATTAACCATCCCATTCCCAAGAAGTAGTTCAGTAATAAGTCTCCTATTTGAGCAATCCCATTTGATTTCTGATCATTTATTCTGTAGAGCAGGGCCACATCAGCAGGCCAAACAAGGTCATTTCTGTAGTTGTCCCACTCTTGTAGATCCCTCAACTAAGATGGCACTGTGCAGCCTTCATGGTGAACCTTTCCAAAAATTGGAAAAGGGCAGAAAAGAAATTACACAAATCTGTTAGCAGGATTTAAAATGTTCAGTTCTCTTTTTTGTACCTTGAAGTTGTTTGAGGGCTAATATGCATACTCTCATGTCCAAATCATGCCTTGTACATTGGTACCTCGGTTCACGCACGCTTCTGTTCACGAACAATTCGGTTCACGAATTTTGCCTCCATTCGCGAACTCCGCATCGGGTTACGAACAGGATCCGCGGCCATTTTCCCTCCCATGACACTTGGTCGCGGCTTCCTGTAGGGAGGGGGACTCTTCCTCCAAGCAGTAACCGCCTCCCCACCTGCCTTCCTGTCCTCCACGCCAGAAGTCGCGTCGAGCAAGGCTAGCTTTCTCTCTCTTCCTACTGTACTTTGTGTCATATTTTTGCGGTTTAAAAAAACAACAACATATGGTTCAGAACGGATTAACCGTAATTACATTGAACCTTATAGGGAAATTTGATTCGGGATGCGATCAAAAATCAGTTGGCGACCAAATTCGTAGGGGTCAGAACGGATTAACCGTATTTACATTGAACCTTATGGGAAAATTTGATTCGGTTCACAACCAATTCGGTTCACGACCAGAGTCGTGGAATGAATTAAGTTCGTGAACCGAGGTACCACTGTATTTGGCTGGCTAACAACATAGGCTGCTAAGTAGAACATAGGTGCTTGCCAATATCTGCAATCCACTTCAGCAAATGTTTCACCTTGTAGAGAAGTGTTGCTCCATTGCCAGGTGGTGGAGCGCCTCATGGAACATGTCGCTCTATTTTGACAAAGGATAGAGGCCATGGGCATCTGCAGGAAGGGACAAGGGGAAATGAAAACATATGCACGATCGCATCATTGCACACATACTGTCATTTTCACATCATTGCAGCTTCCTGCAGACGTCCATGGCCTCTATTCTTTGGCAAAATAGAGCAACATGTTCCATGAGGCACTCCACCTCTTTGCAATGGAGCAACACTTCTCTACAAGGCACAGCATTTGCTGAAGTGGACTGCAAGCACCTGTGTTTGGCTGCTCTGTTTCACTAATGGTGGCTTCTGTTACCAAGAGAAGCAAAGGAGCACCAGTGTTCTGCATTGAAAAAAAAGGGACATTGCCTTGCTTCGCAGCTTTGCCTCCAAGATCTGTGCCGGCTTAACAGATCAATCTCTCATAACCAAGTTATGCATTGAGAGTCATCGCTCAGGGAGATGGCAAGTGATCCAAATGCAGAGGGTCAGAGGTTCAGGCTCCAGCACCTGATAGTGCGGCCTGAAAGATGGAGACCGGGTTAGAAGGACGAACCAACTAAGTATCAATCACTTTGCTGAGTTCCTCTGCCTCCTTACCTTATGCCTTCTCCCTTTTTTAAAAAATGGCAAAACAGCACTGGTACAAGCAGGGGAAGAGGAGACATTTGTACCACGCATCATAAATCACATACGCTTTAATCGGTATCAGTGGCATTCACTTGCTACACATTACACACCCAATCACAATGCTGTTTGAAGGAATACTGCATTTTCTCCATTATCTGCCCTAGCAAGCCTTTTGAGCCCTCAGAAAGTATGGTGGTGCCTCAGCCTCAGCCTCAGCCTCAGCACCAGATGGGTGGATGGGGTGTAGCTAATGAAAAACAAAGCATATATTTATAGTACAAATAAAGCTGTCCATAACAGCTTAGCGAGGTTTGGGATTTGTGTGTTTTGGTTGTGTTATAGTAAATGGATTCACAAGTTTTTTCTACTGTCTTGAATGGAGATGATGCAAAACACAGGAGTCTACTCACCAGACAAAACCAGTAAGTGGAAGAGTATTTCAAAAGTATTACTTTTAGGAGTAGGAGGAGGTAGTGGTCAGTGCTATGCATCAAAACTGCTAATTTTGGGCCTAATTAGATTCTTTCAGATTAGAATGGAATAGCAAGAAATGCTGCCTATTTTAGCTGTAGCTGAAAAGCTAAAAGGGGGGGTGGGCTATGACTTTACACCAACAGCTCTAAGGACACTGTCATTTTGTGAAGTAGGATATTTGCATATTGGGTATAACTGGCTTGCCAAAATTTTGGAGATGGAATCACACATAGACACAATTATCCATTAATTCTACAACAGTCAGTTTTGATGCTCGGTTTTCTTTTTCCTGCTGAACTTAAATGATCGCCTGGCACCATTTTGCTTTAATGCGTTTACTTACTCAAACACATTTTACTACTCAAATATGGGCAAATGGAAGTATATTTAAAATATTTTTTCCAGTTGACAAGGTATATGTACCAGGTCATTAAGGATGGGAAACTTGGGAATCACATTTATTAGCAAACTAAGATTTCTTTTTTCATTCAAGCCTTGAAATAACAAAGACGCAGGTCACCAAAGCTGTCCACCCAATTAGAACTCTGGATGGTTGTAGTTTCACAGCTGGGGTAAAACCAAGGACATTAGCTGGGCTTCTTGTGCAAATTTTAGCATGAGATATGCATATTTGGTGTATGTCAATGTAAAGCAGTCCTTATTTCTCTCCACAAAGGGGTTCATGCACCAGAGGTGACCCAATTCACCTTATCAAGGTGCTTTCCATTGCTCTATTCCTTCCTTCACCACGGCCAATAGCTGAGTGGGAATTCTTTGAGTTGAAGCCCCAACCATCTGGAGGGCGCTATGTTGGGAAAAACCATTATAAATTAAAACAACCTTCCATAACCTGAAACAATCCAGGTATATTGGCCTTTCTCCCAGAATTATAGGAACTGAAGTCCAATGCCCTTGGAGAATGCCAGTTTAGGGAAGGCTGGGCTAAAGGAAGAAATATGGGACAAACAAGACAGCAGACAATATGTTGTGTAGCTACTAGGTTTCTTTGTTTCACACCTTCAAGTCTAACTTTGAGCAGATTAAGTAGATGTCAGGAGATCTTGTAGGACATCACAGAGCATCTTTGTCCTCTTGAAAGACCCCTCCCCCTTAGTTCGTTTTAAGAGAAAAACCATTCTGCAATTGGTGGCAGCTGCCTTGTACTGGGATTATCACTTTACACTTTAGCTACTGTTGTTTGATAATTTCTAAGACTGTAATAGCCCACCAAGACCCATCATGTGATGACTGATTGAAGTCAAGCTATCAAGTGACAGCTGCAATTACTACACGCTTAACTATCTGTGAACTCACTCAGAGTGTAAGAGAATAATATAAAGCACAAGTTTGAGTCAGAATACTTCCAGGAGAACTTTTTCTTTTTTAGCACAGATAGTGAAAATTTAAAAAGACAAGCATCTTAAAAGCTGGTAATAGCCTAAAAAGCACAGGGTAAATGTCTTACCCTCACTAACTGCAGAGTGACCTGTGTGCTGTTTCAAGTTAGTTTCTTACAACTCTTTTGTATGTTCTGTAGCCATTTCTCTTACTGGATTCCCAAAATTCTTTTAACATTAAAGGGAAATCAGTTTTTCTCTATAAGAAACAACCTAGAAAAAGTGTAATATGTGACATCCTTTCAAGTTCCAATATAAAAATCAGTACCTGATATGCACAAATTCCACTTAGGGTGGATTCACACAACCATGTAATACAGTGAAATCAGACAGTAGTAGGAGTCATGTGTATAATGGGATACATGCCCAGATCATGGCTCATACGTCTTAAAAGCAAATGAGTGGCACCGAGCAGTGGTGATTCATTATCTGGACATGTGCTCTGTCATTCCATTGGACAAGTTCAGCTGATCATAATTCACTGAAATAGGCAAGTCAGGTTCGTGTCAGATTGCCAAATTGTAATAGATGTTTCATGTGAATCAACCATTAGCCCCTGAAGGGCTTTTGCTGAGTACCCATGGCTGAAATTGTGGGAACGTTGGTGGGGAAATAAATGTGATTGTAAATGGTTGGAATAAAAATAACTGGAATCTGCATGTTTGACAGCCTACAGCCAAATTACAATAGGATGCAATTCTGCAACTTTTGAATAAAACTGAAAGAGTGTATTTCCATCTGATGCTATGATTGGAAAACACATATGGGGATTCATACAGATTGTGACTGCCAAACAAGCCTTCTGCAAGAGGGTAGAAGCATCATACTGTGGAAGAAGAAATAAGAACAGTCATGGCTTCCTCATCGTCTGCTTGATGAATATAGTATGGATATATTATGCTATATATCATATGAATTATATTCTATTATATGGATATAAAGCAAATACGCAAGGTTGGATCTAGTCTTAGTCATAACACCAATCCCATTGATTTCAATAGGCCTGTTGTAAGTAAGACTAAATCTGGACCCAACCCACAATCTCCAGGTTGCAAGCTAGCATTCTTCTTTTCAAACATCATATTGTAGCTTCCCTTATAGCTGATCATATACTGAGGTAGGAACCTAATACTTTAGTGCATGAACCATTTTATTAGCAAGTTGAAAAATCAAATGCTGGATGCCATACAAATAATATATTCCAATATATATTCAGAATAAGTGCCTCAATTTAAAAAAAAAAAAAAATTACTTGAAGTAAGCTGGAGATTAAAAGCATGTGTATGCAAACCAATGATGACACTCTTCAACAGATTTTGAATAACAGTATTACCATATGCCATGTCTACCGTGAAATAAATCCTAAACACATATAATTAATAAACTTCAACTTGCTCCTTATTATGAATACATTTATTATAGCTTGAATAATTTTTGTGAAACTTTTTGGAATAGGTTATGTTTTAGATCAGAGTTAGAATACATCCCATTTTACTTAAATTACAATGGGTTGAACTTTGTTATGGTAATGATCTTAGAAGAAATACTGCATTCCAAAGGTTAGCATTTCATGGTGATTATTTAATGAACAGTTTGATTACTTTTTTGGAGCTGCAGGAAAACTGAAGGCTAAAGGCAAAAGAAGGAGTAATTTGCTGAAGTCAAATAAATCTCGTCAAAATTGGTTCCCCCCTCCCTTTTCTCCTTTCTCTTGTGACAATATGCTGCACCCATTACCAGAATACACAAAGACTTTTTAAAAATTCAAGTGCATAATTGGATCCATCTGGGGTTGAATCTTCCTTTGATAAATTCTAAGTAGTTTGCATGTTAGCATGAAAATCAACCCAAATAAATTAAATTTTCTATGAGAAGAGTTATGATCTCTGATCTCCTGTTTCTCATCGAAATAATTCTTAAATTGGCAATAAGCAGCTGGGTGTGCAGGGTGAGAGGTATTCTGCAGTAGCAAGCAAGTGAAATAAATCAATAAATCAATCAATAAAAATAATAATCTATGCAGACTTTGCCCAAATCGAGGGACAAGAATGTCAGCATCTATCTATCTATCTATCTATCTATCTATCTATCTATCTATCTATCTATCTGCAAGTTAAATAAATTTATCTTTTGTGCCACTTCAATTTGAAAAAAAAACTTAGTATACAAAAACAGCATACAATAAAAATGATACAATACATATATTAATAATCAAATTCATAATAATAATGACACTGTCATTAACAGTGCCTGTAATCATCATCAGTGCATACATCATCTACATCTCAATTTTTGAATGCCTGCTTAAATAATCAAACATTTACTCATTTTCCAAATATGAACATCAAGGGTTTTGATCTTATTTCTGGAGACAGCTAATTCCCATGGAAGGCAGTTCTGACAGAGAATTCTATGGTCTGTATCCATATGCAGATTTCTGAATATACATATTCATTAGCATTATTTATTACCTTTCATTTTAAAGGGAGCTACAAACACGTAAGCAGTCGTCTTGGCCAATCAAGTATTTAGGGGTGGTGACTTACCTCCTGCCTTGCAAATTCCTGTAAGCCATAAACTCAGTTTCTGGGGATCCATGCTAAATGAAATGCTTGGACAGCTCCTACAAAGGCAAAGACCCTTGCTGCAGAACGATATCTATATTCTGGATATTGGTGTTTTTTCAGGTTTTCAGGCTGAACATACAACTATTTGCCGTTGTTGCTTTTTACTCTGGTTTTCTGCTCTTACCGATTCTGTTTTAGTTCAGAGATGATGTGTGTTGTCTTGTTTTTGTGCATATTAATCTTACTGCAAATCTTCTAGAGAGTTTTTATTAGTGGGGAATATAGCTATTCTTCATTTAAGCAGAAGAGCTGCAGACTCCATGTATTCCTTAAATGAATACTGAGGTTTTAAATAGGATGAATTCTGATTTGGCATTTTTCTGTGGCTATACACAATCCTGATGAAATCCTTATTTTTACTGTCAGTAATGTAGTCCAATGTATCTGTATTCTCCAGTTTAAAAAACTCATTACATTGAGAGTGTTTCATATAGGCTGAGGTCCTCCCCCTGCCCTTGACACACTAGCATAACTCAGATGACATTGGTCTCTCACAGATGGCATGATTCTTCCTAATGTGTGCCGAAGAATAACCTTTGTACTTAAAATTGTTGGTGAAAGACCAGTGTCATCTGAGTGATGTCAGAGGGGTAAGCCTATCTGGAACACTCATCTGGTAAGTGTTATTATATCACCTGAAAGAATAGTTTATCATTGTATCATCATCATGATCATCATCATCATGATCGTCATCATCATCTTAAAAAGCCAACTCTATAACGCAAGTAAATTATGGACCTCTAATTTGCCTGTATGTCAGCCCTTCAGGGAAACAGACACCACAAGAATTACTGGAATTTTACTGTTGTTGCTGGTTATAATAACAAAATCTTGAATTCCTGACAGAGTTTCTCCCTGCCCCCTCTTACATCAAAAGGAGTCAAGGCAGGGAAATCCTGAGTTTCTTTCTTACTTCTTCCTCTTTCTCAGAACTGAGCTGGTGTTTACAGAACCACTCCTATGTTCTTTTTTCAAGGTTATCTCCATACGCATCTTCACTTTGCTTGCATATTTTTTCCCTGCATTATTGACCATTTTGTATCATTTATTTATTATTATCCTTGATAAAGTATGTATCTGGTCACTAGACTCTTATTCAACATCTCCCAGAGTTCATCTTATTTAACAAGATGAACTTTAATGTATTTCTAGACCTTGTTTGCCCTTTATCAATTTCATTGGTGCTACTTAAGAGGGTATCTTGAAAAGTTTGCTTGAACCTTTTTCCTGGGAGAGTTGAAATTCTTGGAAAATTGGGGAAATTAGCTTATGCTGATTTTAGCAAACATCAACATATAAATATATAGAAAGGGTACTGTACTATCTGGACCAACTTCAGTGTTACATCTATCAATAACAATTGAGTTTTCCAAGATCTGTCAGGAGGACAAAAAAAATCTCTTAGGGACTTTCTGAATGCTCAGAGGTCCACTAGTTAGGCTACTGCAATCTTTCCCTTATCAGCTATCCTAACTCATAACTTCCATATTATTAAAAAAAAATGACTTATTTAGGAAAAACTAAGAGAGGATAACTACTGGCAGTAGGCTCTCACTTCCATGGCTCATCTAGACAACTGCTTTGAACTTTCTTCCTATCTTTGAGATTATCTCTCATTATTTGCATTATGTCATTATAAATTGTGGTGCCCTCACAGTCCATCTTTACTGTGTCTCAGCAGTGAGGCTAGGCAGTGTTGCTGCCTTCACATAATGTAATGTGGGATAGTTTCAGGGCAGTGATTGGTGGATTCCCTGCCATCTATTCCTCTCTCTTGCAACATCACCTCCCAGCAGGACAATCAAGCACCAATTGCTCTCTTAACTGTGGCAGGGACTCTAGCCAATCCATGCTGCTTTATCCCACAGCTCTCTTGCATTCCACCAACCAGTCAGCTAGAATATCTGGGGGGAGGGGCTTTTTTGACAGGTCTCTTCATATCCTTGGACATCAATATTCCCACATCATTACCCCTATTGGAAGGGAGAGAGGGAGGGAGGGAGGGAACAATTCTTCTGACAGATCTATCCATTTCTTTCTGACCTGCAGCAATCACATATGAAGACAGAGTTTTTGAGATTTTTTTTAAAAATCAAGCCGTTGTTTTTATTATTTGTTTATTTGTCATGGGAATATTGACCTCCTGGAAAAATAAGAAAAGTCGAGAAATTGATAGTCTCAGGACAAAAGGCCAACAGATCAGTGGCATCAACACCTGACTTTCTCCAGAAGGTGCATGCATGGAGAGGGTGGGGGAAAGGCTCTCCCCAGAGAAGAATATTACAGGAAAGTTTTGATTTTCTTTTCCCAGTATATAACTGGGTTTTTTTCCCTTAAATTAAAAAAGTAGAAGGGAGAACAAGCCTTTAGAATAAGATACATTCACATATACTATGTTATGTTTTCAGTCCTTGGGGAATTGCAGCATAAAGGGTGAATTGCCTGATTGACGCGCACATCAGCTAGCAGATTTCTCTCTTGCTTTCATTTTACTGTCATGGATTTTGAGTACTATTGTCTTTGCCTAACACCAGGTCTAACTCCTTTAAGCTTCTCTCCACACACTCAAAAAAATAAACCCTTTCTGTGATTCTCCACCTACAGGTGGGTGGGTGGGTTGGTGCTTCTGGATGGGAGTGTTGCTCTCAGAAGAATGACTTTCCAGCCATCTAGATGTTTTGATTATTCATTCTTAAGCTGGTCATTGTGCACCAATGACTCATATCCCTCAATTTGGTTCTAAATACATGACAGAAAAAGTAGGCCAAAAAATTTGAATGAAAGCTTGAATCCATCACAAGAAGAGCAGATAAAATAAATTATTTAAAAGAAAAGAAAATGTTTTAAATTTTAAAATTAATTTTAATTTTAATTTATTTTAATTTAATTTTTAAATTTTTTTTAAAAAATTAAGATGCTAAAATGAAAGAGCAAATAAAATAAATAGAATAAAAGGGGAAAATAGGAGGAGGTAGGAGTATTAGGTATGTTTGCCGCCTTATGTTATTTATAAAAATAATGAAAGTGGGATAAAAAATCTAAAAAAAAACAACAAGCGTGCATGTATGTGTGAACATGTTGATGTGTGTGTGAATTTGGTCATGAGAATATCAGTCTCCCATGTCTGTTATTTGCCTGTTCTTTCTTGCAACCAAAGCTAAAACAGGCATGGAGTGATCAGTTACCAGATATGGAGAGTGAGACCACAGCCAATAGGATCTGGGTAATTCCCAGCCTCTGACCATTGTCATCCCAAGGCTAGTCATCAAGTCCCTCTATATTGTCTAGATGGCAAACTTTGTGTCAAGTGGAGAAAGAGAACACCACTTCCATCCAGTAGAAACCTGGATGAGTCTCTAGGTTGTTTCAGCAGTGGCCTGGGGATAAGTTGGAGGTGATATCAAGAGGGCACATGCCTCAAAAAAGATTAGTAAGGTGCTTTTATGTTGTGACAAGTGAGATATGAAGATGAGTCTCATGAGGAACATGAGGTTTGCAGCTTCCTGCAACAAGCTCCATAATTCCTAGCAAGTGAAAGATCCCATGAGCATTATTTGCAGCCAAAGAAGGAATATGCAGGGTTTCTCCTGCTAAGGTTTACCTTGACCTTCTCTCCTTCCACACAACATGCTTTTGGTTATTTGTTCTAAAATAAGAAAGACAGCTATATGGTGTGCTAAGTTAGGCATATGGAGGGGGGGGGGACCCCCATTTCAAAGAGAGTGGGACTAGCTTAAAACAGGAAAGGGGGATTTCATACATACATAGGTATCTGTTCCATCTGAATATTATAACCAAAGTTTTAGCCCACTATATCATACATTCTTTTACTGAAATTTGAAACAGAAGAATAACAAATGAAATAATGTATGATAAAATGTATACATTTTATAATGTATAAACAAATGTATAAAGTTTATACATTTTACCAATAACACGTTCATCATTTGTACACACTTCTATTTCAAACACAGTCTTATATTGCAAAAAACCAAAATATCTTTTATCTACCTTAAATCTTTCTGACAATTGTACATAAGTAAACCATTGACGAATGTATCCTTCTACCACCAAATCTTCTCTTGACTTTATTTTACATTCCCCTTGACAACATTCTAATATGTCACTATTTCTCTTCTGTAATATGCTTCTTGTGCTGAGAGCCATAAAGGTATTTTTGGGCACAACCTGGGTTTGTATCTATTCTATATTCTCAGTATGGCACAAAATGATTTTTAACATCTACATTAACCTTAGTTTGTCATACCATAAGTATCCATGCCACCCAAATCTCAGGTCATGTCCTTCTAACTTCTAACTAACTTCCTCAGCAATATCTATTCTTTCATCCAAACCAAACAACAAGCTGCAAAGTATAATTTCAAATTAGGTAAACCCGAACCTCTTCTTTCCTTTACATCTTGCAACACCTTATATTTAACTTGTGGTTTTTTTCCCTGCCACACAAATTTAGATATATCCCTCTGCCATTGTTTAAATGGTGCATCAGTTGTTAAAACTGGTATTGTCTGAAACAAAAATAACATTCTGGGTAAAACATTCATCTTAATCAGAGAAATCCCCCCCAGTGACAATTGGATTTTCTCCCATCTTAATACAGTGGTACCTCGGTTCACAAACGCTTCTGTTCACAAACAATTCGGTTCATGAACAGCTCCGGTCTCAAAATTTTGCCTCCGTTCGTGAACGCCGGATTGGGTTATGAACAGGATCCGTGGCCATTTTCCCTCCCATGACACGTGGTCGTGGCTTCCTGTAGGGAGGGGGACTCTCCCTCCAAGCAGTAACCGCCTCCCCACCTGCCTTCCTGTCCTCCACGCCAGAAGTCGCGTCGAGCAAGGTTAGCTTTCTCTCTTTTCGTACTGTACTTTGTGTCATATTTTTGCGGTTTAAAAAAACAACAACATATGGTTCAGAACAGATTAACCGTAATTACATTGAACCTTATAGGGAAATTTGATTCGGGACGCAATCAAAAATCGGTTGGCGATCAAATTTGTAGGGGTCAGAACGGATTAACTGTATTTACATTGAACCTTATGGGAAAATTTGATTTGGTTCACGACCAATTCGGTTCGCGACCAGAGTCGCAGAACGAATTAAGTTCGTGAACCGAGGTACCACTGTATATCTTTCTTAACTTCACTGCATGTCTTAACATAATTATTTTAAAATAACATACAATTCATATTTGTCATAGTATTGCCCAGGTATTTTATCTTCTTAATCTTAAACCAGTTTTATTCGTCAACTCTGTTTGATCTTGTATCTTATTTTTTATTAACATCTTTGTCTTCTGTTTGTTAATCTTAAAGCTTGCTAATGCACCAAATTCTTTTAACTTTCCCATTAGTATTTCAATTCCCTTTAAAGGATCCTCCAAAACTAACACCAAGTCATCTGCAAATGCTCTTAAACTTGTGTTTTTTTAAATTTCTACACCCATGATTCTCTCATCATGTCTCTATTCAATATTTCAAGAACTAGAATAAAGAGAAGAGGGGACAGTGGGCAACCTGTCTTGTTCCTTTTTGTATCTCACATGGTTTTGCTAGATCACCCTTGACAATAATTTGTGCTTTCTGTGAAGTATAAATCAACCTTACCAATTTTATAAAGTTTTCTCCAAAATTCATATCCTCCAAAACTTTAATAAGAAAGTCCAGTTGAAATTGTCAAAAGCCTTCTCTGCATCTAAAAAGATCGGTGCAACTTGTTTTTCATTATATTGTTCCAAATATTCTAAAATATCCAACACATTTCTAACATTGCCCTTGAACTGTCTTTTAGGTAAAAATCCACATTGATCCTCATGAATAAATTCTTGCAAAATTATTTTCAGTCTATCAGCTAAAAGCGTTGTGATCAACTTATAATCATTATTCAATAATGATATTGGCCTAGAATTTCTTGTTAAAATCAAATCCTGTCCTCCTTCAGATATTAGTGCTATATTAGCCTCTTTCCAAGTCTCTGGCATCTTTCCTCGTTATAAAATAGAATTCACCGTATTTTGTAAAGGTTGTAAAAGTTCAGCCTCAAAGCACTTATAGTAAAAGTCCATCTGGTCCAGGTGCTTTTCCTAATTTAATTTTTTTTATAGCTTTGGAAACTTCTTTTATTGTTATTGGTCCATTTGTAATTTGTCTTTGTTTCTTTGTGATCCTTGGTAGATTCTGGTTTTTTTAGATATTCATCTATTTTCTCCAGAGGAATGTCATATCCTTTATACAATTTAGAGTAATATTGATAAAACGCTTTCTACATAGTCACATTATCTGTTAATACAATACCTCCCTCTTGAAGTTTCAATATCGTTTTCTTTTCTTTTTTGTTTCTTAGTTTATATACTAACCACTTTCCTGGTTTATTTGCAAATTCATTTTTTTTGCTCTATATTATTCATTTTTATTTCCATTTCTATTGCTGTTAACATAGATAACTGTTGCTGTAATGACTTAATTTGTTGGGAAATACTTATCTTCCCTGGAAACTTTTTAAATTCTCCTTCTTTTCTTTTTATCTCATATAAAGTAGCCTGTGTTGTCTCTTGCCTCTTCTTTTTGAGTTCAGTATGATGTTGTATAAAATAACCTCTCATGAAAGATTTACTTGCATCCCAGACCATTCTTAAATCAGTGCCTTTATTTAAGTTATTTTCAAAAAATTCTTTTAATTTCTTTTTACAATCCTCCACTATTGTTTCTTTCTGTAAGAATGATTCATTTAATCTCCATCTAAAAGAACTTGATTTCCTTTTATAAATGAAACTTATGGGGTTATGATCAGAAAAATCTCTACTTTAGAGATCTTAGTAACCAAGTTCTTTGAAATCAAAATCATATCAATTCTTGAAAAGGATCTATGTCTTTCTAAGAAGTAACTATACTCTCTAGAATTACCATTTTTCTGTCTCCATACAGCCACTAACCCTAAGTTGTCCATCAAATTAAAAAAAAAAAAAAGAAGCTTTTGGTAATTTACCTTGGGTGATTTTAATAATTTTCTCTGAAGTTCTTTCCAGTTGTGGGGAAATTACTCAATTCCAATCCCCCATCAAACACCAATTTGCATCAGAAAAAACTATTAAACTCTCTATAAGTCATTTATAAAAAATAACTATATCTTCATTTGGGGCATAAATACCCAATACCATAGTCTTAACCCTATGTAAGTCAACTTCCACCCCAACAAATCTACCATGTTCATCAGTTAATAAAAAGTTTTGGTTTTAGTTGGGGATTCATATACAAAACAACCCCATTTCTTTTTCTGATTCCTGCTGAAATAAATTATTCACCCAAATTTTTGTAAATCAAATATTTGTATCCTTTTGCCTAACATGAGTCTCTTATAGGCAAATTATATCTTCTTTTAATTTTTTTAACTAATGAAAAAAAATCTCTTTTGGGGAGCATTTGCTCCATTTATATTCCATGTTTGTCCTGTTTCAGGTCTCACACTCACACACACAGTTGCTAGGTGAGGAAAGCAATTTACTCAAGTCTGAGCAAATAACAGCAGACAAAGGAAGAAATGTAAAGCAACAAAGTCTATTGGAAAGAACGTTTGCCCAGGTGGTTTAACTCTCAACAGGAACACACAGAAGAGTAGTCAAAATCCAGTCCAAAGTTCAGAGAGCCAGGTCAGGTTTGTCAGCCAGTCCAAGGTCAGAGTTTCATGAGCAAGATTCAGAGGAATGACGTACCAGATCAGATGGTTGTTTCCAACAAAGGAGCATGGGTCAGGGCTGCCTCTAAAATCTTTACAGCCACCTGTCTTTAATCAAGAGATTTACTCTCTTGCTTAGCAAGGAGTCTCAATTAATGTCTTTGCTCAGCTGTCCAATCTACTCACCAGGTGTGAGGGCTTGGAGGTCCCGCTGTTCAGGTGGTGCCTGTGTTTGATCAGCCTCAAGTGATTCTTGGCTTTGTGACACCTGAGGCTGACATTCCACAGATTCAGTTGGAGCAGCGTCTTCAGAGCCAGAGTCATACGCCATGACAATGTTAGACATTTGTAATCCATAATTCAGCCAAAAATTTTGAAAAGTCAATATCCATAGCACCTAATTCAGAGTAATCTCTTCCAGGTTCCTTTAGCATCTGATACTATTTGTATAGTATCCTCTACCTCCATTTGGACCTCTTCCAATTCTTTAAATTTTTCTAAAAATTCTCTTGCCTTTTGAACAGAATTCAACTGAAATCTCTGCTGTTTAAAGGTAAAAATCACACCTTCCAATTTGTTCCAGAAAAATGTATCTTTTTCTGCTTTAATCTTTCAGTCAAGAAGAACTATTCTTTTCTCTTATGTAGAAATCTAATGGGGATTTCTTTTAGGACAATTATATCTGCATTGTCAATCTTCAATCTTGTGTTAAAATATTGCAGAACTTGATCCCTTATCTTCTTCCTCACAAACATCCCTTGGAACATTTCTTGTTCTAGCAAATCTTGAATTTATTCTATAAACTTTATCTATCTCTGCCTATGTGTCTTCCTCTTCCCAATCCAGAAAATTGTCAAAGCTTGTATAATTCTCTAATATTTTCATTAGAATTCTCTAGAATAGCTCTAAATCTCAGACAAAATTATTTCTCTCTCAATTCCAATATAGCCAAATTATCCAGCTCTCTCTCCAACTCTCTAACTTCTGTTTTACTCTCCAAAATTTCAACTTTATCATTGACTTGTGTTATATCTCCAGACATTTGTTTTACAGAATTTTTCATCTTTTCAAATCTTTCATCTATTTTTTTTGAAAGGCTGTAAATTAGGCTCAAGTGAATCAGCCAGTGTATTACCAAGTTGATCAAACATCTTCTGAAGCAAATCTAATGGGATTGCTTTCTTTGCAGGCTGTTCTAATGACCCTCTTCTCCCCTCCAATCTTGCAGCCTTCAAGTTGTCATTATGTTGCAATCTAGAAGTGAAAGTCTCAAACAAGGGAAAAGGGGGGAAAAAACCCTAACTCCTCCCCCTCTTTTATCTTGCTATGCCTTTAATGCTGTAATTGCAGGCACACAACACCTTTAAATCTCCATGTTTATAGTCAATGGCTTAGTCTACTCATGTTACCCTTATCTTTGGTTTTGTAGATTCCACCAATTGCCTACAGTCCTTAGTAGTAAGCCAAAAACATTCCCATAGAAGTTCTGAGTCAATTACCTAATTCAGTTACAATTTCTCTATTGCAGTTTTGTAGAAAAATCATTTTTTAAAAAAATAACAATATCCTTTATCTGTTTTAATTTTCTTTAATCATCTCTTGTTGAGCTTTTTGCCAAATATTCTTTATACTTTAAATCTTTAAATTTTGTAATCTGGAAAGAAACGAGACTCACCAAGAGGAATTCTTATCTGCTGTAAAAGAAATTCTCTCTCAGTCTGAAGAATAATTAATTCCAACTATGGCTAAGAAATTAGGTTTGGCTAGTCTTATTATCCTTAAAGGCTACACCGCAGCCGTGAACCTGGTGCCTCCCAGCTGCTCAACTCGCAAGTGAGACGCAAAAACTTCTGTCTCTGCAGTTTACCTGCAGGGAGTGGCTGTCTGGAGAACAAGTGGGTTATTTCATGACCTCTCCTTTATCCAGAGAGATTACAATGTCCAGCATTAGCCTTCTTGGCACTGATCACCGTGATGCTGTCTCTGTTCCTCCAGAGATGACTAGACCGCCACTAATTCCTCACCGGAAGCTCCAAGACTTATGTACTTCATGAAATATTGGAGTGTAAGAACATAGGGACAGGACTTGTTTCTTGGCGTCACTGTGTATGTGTCATCATTTGTCTGTGGCTTGCTGTGGATGTCTATGTTCACATGTTGAGGCCCCTCATTCTCACACATCATCCCTTACTTCTAAATATAACACCTGCATTCTTTATAATGTCTCATATTTTCTTGCAGTGCACACACACAGAATGGAAAACTTGTGAATTAGTGAAAAGGAGCATGCAGGGTGCTGCTCCATGTTCTCCTTCACCCACTTTAATTAGGTGGAAAAAGGTTCTATTGATAAATATGAAAGGAATGGAAATATGGATTTAAAAAACAAAACTATAAGCTGGACTTATAACAGTACTGTAATATGCGTATTTTAAGCAGGGCAGGGCAACTAAGAAGCTCAGTCAATAGTTCCTTAAAACTTATACTAATGCATTAATTTGCAGTTGAAAATTTAGTGCCACTATGGGCCTGTACAGTACCCTAAAACAATTTCTGAAAGTCAATGAATTGTTTTATGTACTATCATGTGTTATTATTCACTATAGTTTTATATTCATAATTAGAGTTGATATGGCTCAAAATTCTTAGCTGTCACTCCATCTCTCCCCCACAGCTGAACTGAAGTGCTATTCAACCATCCAGAAAATTATACTGGCGTGAAATTTGCTGCTCTGATGGCCGATCCCTCTCCTGCCTCTCTTAAGTGTGTTCTTCTCTGTTCCACTGGCGAATGGTGGCATCTTGATTATGCACCTGCAAGGTGTGTTAAGCAAAGCCATTGATGGATTCCTTCAGCTTTGCTTCCTCACTCCTTTCTAATATCATCAGTAGTAAAACACCCACCATTCACAACACTGAAATGCAAAGGGGGCCGGATCTAATAACTGCAGGTTTCTGCACTTTTCTCTTGATTATTGGAGACCAAATACTGGAAAGTTCATGGGATCATGAAGAGAACCAAGTCTCATACACATAAAATACACCATTCACATGAATGTACAAAGAGGGTGAAAAGCAAGAGAGCACAGCTTAGCACTTTGCACAACTCTGCACCTATGCAAATATACTTTATATAGCAATGCTAGTTCCACGCAAGCACAAAGCTTTTACAAAAATGCAAACTCCTGCTGCTGCCCTTCCTGCATCTCTCCTAGGGTGTAAGAACATAGGATCAACACCCAAGGCAGATGGAAGCCCCTGTGACTTCACAAAGGTGGAGAAGCAGTCCCCTGTGCTTCTGAACTGTGTTTTGTACACTAAGCTGCACTCCTCTGTTTTGGGGAAATGATAATAATTATTATTATTATTGGTCACACAGTCAGCCAGTTGTTTAGGCTGGATTTGGCATTTTTATCCACCTATTGAGTCCTTCCCAAGGACCTGGGATAGGCAGATGTTGTTGTTTGATGGTGTTAAAGGTATCGTCGCAGGATATAAGCTGTTCCAGGTAAAGCTGCCTTTTGCAATTGATTGATGGTGATTTTTGTCAACATTGTTGTTGTTGTTGTTGTTGTTATGCTACCCAAGTCCCAGCAACTCTGTGACAGAGAAGAGGAGGCATGCCACATTAGCCTGAAATGGCCAACAAGCATTAGGTTGATCCTACTACCTTCAGGTACTGACCAGACCTTAGCACTAATGGCACTGTGGAAAAGTGCATCTGATTTTGCACATCCTGTAATTGCCACTAGATACTATCAACCTAAGGACAAAAGCATTACATTAACATTGGTACAACTAAACACAATTTAAGTCTGTCCCACTCATGTGCTGGGGACAAGATGCAGGCAACAGCATGGGGATGTGGTGCAAGCAAGCAAACAAGCCAGCAAAAGGTTGCCAGGTCCTGTCTGTGTCATGCTTAGGTATGAGTGGGGAGACACGAGTGGGGAAAGGCACTGTCCATACATACTCAGATGCTGTTTTGGAAAGAACAACCCTCAAAGATACTTACATTTTATCTTCTTGTTTGTTTGCATGATGCTACATGAACACTCTCTCATCTGACCTAAGCCTGCTTAGTTTCCAAACCCAGGTATGGTCAGCCAGATGCTGCTATTTGAGGGCTGTAAGGTTTGTTGTAGTGGTGAAGGCATTAAGCTAGAAACCAAGAGGCCCTGAGTTCTAGTCCTGCCTTAGGCACGAAGCCAGCTGAGTGACCTCGGGCCAGTCCCTCTCTCTCACTCCTAGAATGAAGGCAATGGCAACCCACTTCGGAAAAACCTTGCCAAGAAAAATGCAGGCACTGATCCAGGCAGTCACCAGGAGTCAAAAACTGACTTGAAGGTGTGTGTGCACACATATGCATGTGCGCGCGCGCACACACACACACACACACACACACCTACTGGGAAGCGGAAAAAAGCATCTCAAAAGAAGAGAAGAACAAACCGTTTCCATGATGCTGCCAATAAACTGTACGGACAAGTCCCCAGGAGTCCAGCCTGATCTGATGGAAGTTTTGTTTTTACATGGATACTGATAAGCACCAACACACTTGTTCTTAGTCAAAAAGCTGAGAAGTGAGCCTGGGATTTGGCAAATGTAAATGGAGAGAAATGTATACTCCTGATGTTACAGAGTAGTTTCAAGAGATGTGTTCCCTATCAGGTTTTGAAATATCTTTATATTGTAAAAACGAAACACCAGAGCAGGATATTTCTATGTAATCTAAATTTAATATATTAAAGGATTGAGTTAATTATATATTAGTATTATATGGATTCTTTCTTTTCTTCAGTCTTAGTTTACTTTAATTACACTTATGTATTAAATTAATGTTTACTGTGTTATTGCTGTCGTATTATTTCTCTTCTGGTTATTATATTTTGCAAATAAAGTTTAAAAATAGTTTTTTTACATGGACATAACAGACATTAACTATTGCTAATATAATACTGTTATCACTATGTAGACCAAAGATGATCACCACTCCAGGCATTTGGAGTAGAACCAGCAACCAGAAGCCAATTTCTCCTGATAGATTATGGTTTAGCATACATGAGCAAGGAACACTGAGTGAGAAAAACTTTGGCAGTGACCAGGATGATGACGCATCAAGACACCAAAATGTTTGAGGAATATTTGAAACTGCTGTGAATAACTTGGTTAAGAAAAATCAAGGGGAGATGAGACAACAGGCTTAAAATAGCTAAAAGGCTGCTATGTAGAAAGCAAATAATCAATGCACAGAAGGAGGTTCCAGTTAAGTACAATAGAAGAAATCCCCTAATAAACTGTATGAACAAGTCCCCAGGAGTCCAGCTACATGTCTGAAAACAGTACAGATTCTTTACTTGGGGTCCTCTTTGCTGAGTGATTTTAAGAGTGGCCGGGTGACAATTGCCAGGGCTACTGTAGCTGCAGTGTGAATTGCAGATCCTGCCCTGAATCAGACGTTGGACAAAATAGCTTCTGAAGTCCTCTCCTATGATTCTGTAATCATTCACGAAGTTGGTCAGAAAGCAATTAAAAAGCACTTGGGTTTGTGGACCGGCTAGCAAGAATATTCATGCAATCTCTCAGGGCACTGTACTTTTGTATTTTGGGGAAATAGATGTTTTCCTAAGTCTGGAATGACTGTTCTGGTACATGCCTAGTTCTGCTTCTACTTTCCATAATTCTGAAAGAAAAAGTATCTGGAGGCTTGTAACGAAACCTTAATGAGACGGACAGAAGATAGAATTTAGTTGGGAATTTCCTGGAAATTTGCAGCAGATGGGCAAGAATGTCTGGCTCCAACTTGTTTAATTATCGTGAGTACAATGGGAAAACATTCTCTGTCATGGCTGGCCTTTTGCTAATTGCTTCTCTTTCCACCTCCGTGTAACCAGGCTTTTGCCCAGCAATACTGGCCAATTTTAGAAATGGGTGTTAGTATCCAGGATACACATACTCGGTTACAGCGTATGCGGGTGAACCCACACACAGTTCATGGCACATAAGAAACAGCTTTATACCGAATCAGATCGTTGGTCCACTGAGTTCAAGACTGGCTAAACTTACCAGCAGTAGCTCTCCAGGGAATCAGACCAGAATCTTGCCTAGTTTTGCCTTACCCCACACAACTAGCCACTATTTTTATGGTGCCTAATTTAAAAAATCTTTAGGACAGAAACTTACTGCCAAAGAAGTAAAACATGTAAAACAGTATAATTCCACTTCACTTTGAGGATCCAGGTAAGATATAGTTCCATACCATGATATCTGCATGTTCAAGTGATCCACTGTATCCTAGTATAGGGATTTCTGAAAAGTGCAGTGCCTTAAGTAATTAAAGGTGATCTAATATGAAAAATAAGCCTGTCTTGCTCTATGGGTGATACCAGGTTGGCAGGAGAAGGAAACCAACTTCTCCCCCCCCCCAACAAGAAGCTTGTTTTATCCCCATTGTTAGATCTAGGGTTATTTGATGAAAATGCATTTTTTGATAGATGAGCTTTAACTGAATAATAAACGAGAAATGTAAATAAAGCTACAATTCTAAGCCTGCTTACTTGAAAGCGAATTTCATCAAAATCAATAGGACCCCCTGCAGGGGAAAAAATGAACTCTTGAAGCGTTAATGTTAAATATACTACCTGTTTTTTCTTTTAGAGATCAAAAAGATGGGGCCAAGCTTGCTGCCCAGAAAATCTGCTTGCTGACTTGAATGCTTGTGATTTCTTTCCAATATTTGTGTTTGTGTGTGTGTATGTGTGTGTGTCATATCATATTATAAATATAATGTAAGTAGGATTGTGGGGCTATAGATAGATTTGGACATGCACAGTCTCCTTGGAATCTCACGTAGTGGTTAAGTGAGCCCCAGCACTGGGCCAGAGCTTCCCAGGGTTTGCAAACCTAGGATTGTCACACCCATTTCACATGCAGCTTGCCTCCTCCCCAGCTGTGACATACAACATCATCTAAGAGGAGTCCAAATGCAAGCCTTGGAGAAACACACTTTTCCCCCCAATGCGCCGTAGGCACATGTCAAAATGAAAACCGCAGCTGCTCAGTAAGTTCAACAAGGAAAATGTAAAGCGAGAAGCCTTCTGCTTATTTCCCCAAAGTTCAGCTCCCTGCTCACTTGGATGCCAGTTGGCAGCAAGCTTTGCCGAATAACAAGCTTGGTGTCTCTGGAAGATTAGTTCAGCATACTGAATCTTGGCTATTCCATAGAATCCCAGGAAACAGGTGGACATTTTTTCAGATGTGTGCACGGACACCCGAAAACAAGAATGGGGTATACAATTGATTGCACAATAGTCCACCAGATGATACTTCTTTCCAAATTTTCACTGCCTACCTGGTCAAGTTTGAAATACAGACATTCAGGGATCCATCCCCCCACAATTACATTTTTTTTTCAGAGAGTGCAGAACTTATTCAGTGCCATATGTGTTGAATTCTTTTTAAAAAACAAAAACAAAGAACAGCTCCCCAAGAAAGGCAGCAAGTGATGAAACTGCTCCATGTCTGGCATTAGACGCAGACATCTCTCTCTCTCTCTCTGTCTCCCCTTCCCTTCCCTTCCCTTCCCTTCCCTTCCCTTCCCTTCCCTTCCCTTCCCTTCCCTTCCCTTCCCTTCCCTTCCCTTCCCTTCCCCCTCCCTCCCTCCCTCCCTCCCTCCCTTCCTTCCTTCCTTCCTTCCTTCCTTCCTCCCTCCCTCCCTCCCTCCCCTTCCCTCCTTCCTTTCTCCCTCCCTCCCTCCTTCCCTTCCCTCCCTTCCTTCCTTCCTTCCTTCCTTCCTTCCTTCCTTCCTTCCTTCCTTCCTTCCTTCCTTCCTTCCTCCCTCCCTCCCTCCCTCCCTCCCTCCTTCCCTCCCTCCCTCCCTCTTCTCTTTCTTTCTTTCTTTCTTTCTTTCTTTCTTTCTTTCTTTCTTTCTTTCTTTCTTTCTTTCTTTCTTTCTTTCCCCTTTCCTTTCCTTTCCTTTCCTTTTTTCAAATTGGAACAGCTCCACATTTTTATGGAACATTGAAGTCTGCTTTCTCTAGGTAAAAAATGCCATTCATTTAATTAGTTATGGTAATATGGAAAGCCAAGTCAGTCAAGGCAATTTCAGTTCAAGGATGGTGAGGTTTCGAGAAAAACTTCCATCCTAGTGCTACAAGATGCCATTGGTGTCATGGGTTTGTTGCAGGAAAACCATTACCTAAGGTTACCTGTGTATTTTATGATTGTATTACTGATGCAAAGATAAAAACTCTACTCTAGAATTGTGCAGATAAGATGAGCTCTGATAAAATTAAAGGTCTATCTAATCTGGGGTAACAGATATACCTATGGGAGTTCCATAGCAGGACATAGGTACAACAGCCTGCCGCAGCTTATTATTCTTCAGTCATTAGTATTTACAAGCAGCAGCAACCCTGAATGTCACAAGTATTGTCAGGCACTGTGATTACAAGCCCCAGCTAGCCCTTTTCTATGTGCAGCACAACATCCCATGCATGTCCAAAAGGGGAGGAGCCTGTGGACATGGCTGTTTATAAGTATATTGCCTTCAGTCGTGATGATGCTGTATCGATTATGGCTAGTAGCTATAGACATGAAGTTGCTTAATGCTGAAGCTATGCGCAATCTGAAGACCTTCCTTTTATCACACCTCTGAACTTTATTAGATTATTCATGTACCAAGAAGCTAAAAGTTTTCTCCGTCCCTGCTTTCTCTATCCCACACATAATGTTGCACATCTGTTAGGCCCTTATTTGTAATTGAAAAAAGGAAGAAAGATTGGGTTTGGGACAGCCCCGACCTGGAATTTGGGCCAAGGAAGCAGCTGCAAATCACAGAGACTGGACAAATGTCAAATATGAAACATTGGCAAAGCATCTTTCCTGAAATCTCCTGCACTTTTGTACAAGCAAACATTTAAAAAAAAAAAAGCAAAAGAGAAACCAGTGCAGACTGGCAAACATTTTACAGAACAGCTTAACTGCAGGGAAGATGATAAAAAGAAAAAATGGCTTGTGCTTAATCTCCAGACCACCTGGGGTAGGCTCAGCAAATCAAGGAACCAGAACCAATGCTCTGTAACTCCAAATAGGTGAACAATCGACCACAGAGTTCTAAATGCACCATGAAAAATGTACTTTATATCCCATGTATACGGAGGGGAAAGAGTGCGAGATGCCCGCCTCTGTCAAGAAGACTCGCAGACAGAGAGAGTCCACAAAGCAGCCTGAGCTTTCCTCAGTAGACCTTCAGGGGACACAAATAGGCTGAGGCCTGGTGGCCCAGGGGCTGTTTCGTCACGGATACTGTTGGTTAAAAATGGCCAGGAAATGTTTTGGAAATGTTGCTGGTCATTGGGGATATGAATAGAATTGTGTCTGGCCTCCCCCTATTGCCTTTACCACTTCCCTGCCCACACACGGGAGGGGATGACCTCAGAGGGGAGCTCGCTATGGGGGGATAGGTCTCCCCTCCCACCTGATGGGGAAATCCTCCCTCCAATTGTGTAATTGTTTGGCTTTGAATCCTTAAATCAAGCTTCACTTGTGTAGGACTTCCTGAGTACCTTATTTGAAAGGATAACCACTAAATCATGAAAAACATAATTAAAAGAATTCATACATCTGAGCTGGAAAGTTGAATGGTAATCACATATATACCATTTCGTTCCTGAGAGTTCCTCAAGGAAAAGTGGGAATATCAGTCTAATCTGCTAGGAACAGAGTGTCTAATGGAGCCACCAAATGAGCCCTTGCAGTCAGTGTACAAGAACACATTAGCAAATGTGAGAACCATGGGTGTCTCTTGTATCTCTAACTATGTCTCCACGAGTGCAGTGCCATTTTCATTTGGCACAGAATGCGAATAACCTCATCCTAACCTGGTCAGCCGGTCACTTCTATTGCTTTGCCAGATAGATTGGGAATATATCTCCAGAACTCCCAGCTAGCAAGTTCTGCAAATTGTGGCCCCAGGATACAGAATACAGCAGACAGCTTCACTGCTTGCAGCGGGTTGGCCCTTATTCAGTGGAACAGTAGGAGGCTGTGAGCTTGTACTGAAATCTTTGGCAAGACTGTACCAATCAGGTCATTCATTTATAGCTTCAAACTCTAAAGCAAGAATAGCAACCTGTTGCTTTATTACTGTACCATCACCTATCATTAGCTGTGAGAGCCAGTTTGGTGTAGTAGTTAAGGCATCAGGCTAGAAACCGGAAGACTGTGAGTTCTAGTCCTGCCTAGGCACAAAGCCAGCTTGGTGACCTTGGGCCAGCCACTCTCTCTCAGCCCTAGGAAGGAAGCAATGGCAAACCATTTCTGAAAAAGCTTGCCAAGGAAACTGCAGGGACCTGTCCAAGCAGTCTCCAAGAATTGGACACAACTGAACAGATTAAAAAAAAAAAAATAGCTATATTGGCAGAGCCTGCTGGGAGGTTTAGTGCACACTGCCTGCTCTTGCCAGGTCTGAAATAACAAAAAAGTCAATAAAAATCATTCACTACAGGATAAGTCTTAAGGTCAGTTCATGGTGATAAAGGGACTGAATCCATTTCCACATTCTTGCGTGTAGATCTTTGATCGCTGGAATATCATAGAAGAGGAACAATGAATGGCATTGGTCAAGCTTCTGAAAAAAGGAAGACAAAGCTAGCTGGGTGCATTTGAAGTAAGTATCCTTCTGCCAAACAAGTTGCTATATTCCTTCCTTTACGATTCCCGTTCCATTACTATAGCTGAGAACTATAATCCTCAATACACTTATTTATTTCTTGCATTTTAGCCTTGCTGGTGAAGAAGGAGGAGATGAAGTCCCATACAAAGATGAAAAAGAAGACAGCACTTGCATCCTTAGCAACCCACATCCAAGGGAAAAGAGATTGGGAGGGATGTGGAAAAATGCAAACTCAAACATTTTTCTGGTTCTTCTTTAAAGAGTTCATGTTATGTTTATCAGAGAAATACGACAGAAGCTCCTGAAGTTGCTTGGCTTTGGCCAGTGTATGAGACCAAGCTGCCTTTAGTGCAATATTTTTAATGCGAGAAAGGAATGGGACAGCTATCAATTGGTCCTTGGTCTTTGGCCAAGGAAGGGGAAGGGAAGTAGACTTTCTTGGTCAAGGAAACAAGTTCACTTCGTTACAGGACGACTTCAACATAGATAGAATCCAGAACTTTCTCTTTTTTTGGTAACATATCTACCAGAAATTCTGTTTCAAACTCAAAACATTTCTCAGTGCTTGAAACATCACATTCTGCACATGACAGTTGTTTTGCACTCAGGCCAGGACATTTGGAATTTTACATTCAAATTGAAATATTTTGGGCACCCCTGTTCTTCTATAAAAGAAAGTTGGCTAGCAAAAATACAGTAGTCCTACTGAGTCAAACACAGAACAGTAGCATTTGCATAAGGGAGATGGGGACATATGTTTCAGCTGACAGTTGACATGCCTGCAGATGTCAACTCCTCCACCCCAAACTCTATATGTTAACCAGAAAGTCTGAATTCAGTTTGTGAGTGTGTGGCTGAACACATTTAGGAACCAGCTCATCATTAGGAGCCCTACATTATCCTGATTACTGAACACAGTTAAAATCTCCTTTCTGATCATTGAGTTTCTCATGCAAATGTCAAAGCACATGTGAGCATGGTGGCCTGCAAATGGGCATTGTGATGAAGCCAATCCGGTAGCCCTGCACTGCTTACAGAAGTCATGTTCTCATCTGTTTCTACAAAAGATTTGAGAGAATCAATCAATCCGACTATTGAAATTGCATTCAATGTTTCCTTTCCATCAATGGGAGAATTCTTTTCATTTGTGAGTTTTTGATTTGGCAGAAGGCTCTGCTAATGGAAGAGGATAGGAGACCATTTTTACTCCTTCCTATTTCTAAATGCAACTTCCTTCTCCATGAGACCTTCCCCACTGTTCTGGCAGCTACTCCAGGCTCTGCTTAAATCCCAGCGAAGGAGAATAGATCATTTCCTGAGTTATTTTGTTCCACTGGAGAAATACTAGTTTTTCCAGAAGTTTAATTGAAGTTTACTTCTCTATAATTTCCATCTATTGGTTGTAGCCCTGTTTATCAACAAAGAACACTCAACTCATTCAAGGTTCAACATATCCTTGAATGCTACAATTTGATGGAAATTTAAAACTATCCAGGAGAGAAACAGCAGCAGTGGACACTCTCAGATTTCTGTCAGTTCTTGTGTGCATTCAAGTTTCTATTATACCTCTCAAATTTCATCATTTTGATTGATAATTTAATTTCACTACTTTCATGACAATCTGAGCATAGTTATGAGTAACAAAGAAGCAAGATGTTAAGCTAGTGAAATAACATACTGCCAGTTAAAAGGCATAGAAGATGAGGCTAATGTAAAACTAAATCTTATTTACGCAAGGGAAAGAATGTGGCATCTGTTCTGATCAATCTGATTGAGGAACTTTAAATCAGAAGGCATGCAGCCTGTTAATACTTGGCATGTTTGAACTCTGAAGTTCTTTTTGTATGAGAAAACTGGAAACAAAAAATACTGCAAAGTTGTTTATAACGGTACATATGCACTGAAGCAGGTGCTCCAAAATTATAGATTTTCAGGCTGTAAAATTTTGGGACTGTGTTCAGTCCAGGACTCCATTCTTTAAGAAGGATTCAGACAAACTGGAAGGGCAATGAGAATACTAAGGAAATTAAGTCCTGGGGTGACTGAGGGAACCCATCATGCTTAGTCTTGAAAAAAGGAGAATGAGGAGGGAGGCTAGGATAACATTCTTCAAGTGCCTGAGAGGACGTCACATGGAAGAGGGTGAAGGCATATTCTCTATTCTCCCAGAGGGCAGGTTATGGAATAATTGATAAGTTAAAAGAAGACAGATTCTAGTTGAATGTTAGGGGGCAAAAATCCCAACAGTGAAAATAGTTTGACAGTGGAACAAGTTCCCCAGGTGATGGGCTCCTCTATGTTGGATGTGTTCAAGCAGAGGTTGAATAGCCATCTGTGGTGAAGTCTTTAATTTGGATTCTATCATGGAACAGGAGCTTGATGGTCTAGATGGCTTGGTTCAGCTCTATGATTCTAGGAAGCATTCTAGGAATAATTTTTAAATCATGTTTATTTTTATCAATTAAGTAAAAAGCAGCAAAAGAAAAAACAAAGGGGAAAAAGGGGAAAGGAATAGATACATACATATAAACATATACATTGCAGTATAATCCCTAATTTATCTATATTGTTATTTATATATATTTTTAAATATTATTATTATTGTATAAGCTTTACCCTGAGATGAGACTTGATGGTTCTTATGGAAGTTTAACTTTTACCTGGATATCTAAATTGACTTCTTTTAGACTTTTGGAAATATACACCCTCTTTTGGTATATGCTTCACTCCGCTGATTAGAGACCACTAGCATGTGGTGACAATGTAAGAATCAAGTGCGGGGACACTAGCTCATAAGAACATAACATGCAGATCAGATCAAC
This sequence comes from Liasis olivaceus, assembly GCA_030867105.1. Lineage (NCBI taxonomy): Eukaryota > Metazoa > Chordata > Lepidosauria > Squamata > Pythonidae > Liasis > Liasis olivaceus. The sequence continues at coordinate 121,538,486 of CM061350.1, read as the reverse complement.
ACAGTATCTTGTTTTCCATAGCAGCCAAGGTAGCAGGCATATCTAAGCTGGACATGACATTAATTACCCTCTTCTAATGTTGCTTCTATCAGCTGATATTCAAATGCACACTATGTCTAAATCTACAAATAACATGGACCCCATATCAGTAGTCCCTGACATCCACTTTGAAAAAATCCAAGATAATGGCCATCAACCTATCTTGTGGCAGAAAGTTCTATAAATAATTATGGATTGCATGAGAATGTTATTTCTTTTACATAGCAATAATTTCCTAATAATCAGTTTCTTGGACAACCCCCCCCAATTTGTAAGTTTTAGGACATCCTTTCCCAACTTGATGCCCTGCAAATAAATGCATCTACATGCTGGCTGGGAATTCTGGGAACTGTAATCTCAACACAACTACAAAATGGGAATGGCTATTCTTAGATCTCATACCCTAAATTAGCTCTTCCCCTTTCTCTTATTTCCTATAGTTTTTTTTTAAAGAAGAATGAAAGGCTGGGAGAATCACACTCCTGGTACCACAAGTGCATACTTGAGGTGGTCTTCTGCCCTTAGAGCATTGAAAGGATTTGGGAATTTGGGGGCAAGGGAAGTCAACTTTCAATTCAGGAAATACCTCTGAATGCTTGCTTCATAATCTTCTCAGCAGTGTCAAGGAATGACAGCTCACAAGTTATTTATGCAAGACAAATAAATTAAGTAAAGTTTGGCTTGTAATGACTAAGCACAGGCTGATTAACACATTTCAGAAGATGCCTCCTCTCTTCAAACAGACAACAATATCACCAGGAAAGAGAGTAGTTTAGGTGCAGATTTCTTCTTTACTGATCAACTCAGTGGGAAAACAAATGAAAGGGTACTACACATTTTACATGTTCATGCTGTTACATGTGTGTCCACTGCCAATTAATTCTCGGAATCTAAGTTTTAGAAAGATATGTCATTTGGACATCTGGGCTACTGGGAAGAAGATGAATTCTGTATGGTGGTTTCTACTAACAAAGGGAGGTATCAGCATGGATTCCAGTCATCTTTAGTGCCCTGGCTAATTCCATGTCACCATTTCATTCCCAACAAACATTTAATCCATGTAAATAAATATCTGAATGTTTACCAAAGCATGGGCAAGCAACAATTTTTCTATCAATGGCCTCACTCCCTCAGGGAAATCTGTTGGAAGACACATGGCAAGTGGATCTGAAGCAACGAGTGGGTGGGGCAAAAGACAAGTAGGTGGGGATACCCATTCTTCTCTGACATGTCCTATCTCCTGAAAGTCTCTTGATGGACATCCTGTGATATTGCAGTAACAGAAATTTAAAATAATGGTATTTTGGTCCCATTGTACAAGTGTGGGGCTACCATAAGGAATGTAGGCAAGCCAGCCTCAGAGCCAACAGCCTATTTGGAAACCTGGATCTAGCAGCTACCCAAATAAGCCCAAATCTGAGTAGACCAAGGAGAAAAAATTATTCCTGTTACAGAATGTAGGTTCTTTTTCTATACAATTGGGTATCCTTAATACTGTGTGCTCCAACATAGAGGATGTTTGTGTTTATCTAAAGAGAAATGTGTATGTGTAGGTGCATGTGATGAGGTAGGGGAAGGTCAGTTCTCAGCTTGTAGGGTTCCTGCTAGGGTACCAATCATCCCAGCTCACAGCTTCAGCTTTGGTTGGCATTTAAACCATGCAAATCCTTAAAAAAACTGAAAAACTGGGGAAAAAATAAAATTAAAATGGCCTTGGGCCATTTTAACTTATCCTGCAACACATGTGGTACTTAACACCCTAGACTTCATTATTTTTAACACCATAGCTGGAGTTCTGTTTTCGCACATGAAATATTCTTGGACAGATTTCCCAATGTCTGAGTACTAAAATGCTTTTTTAAATTTGTTTTTTCTCCAGCATCAGCACACATTTTTCCCCCTACAGGGCATATTAGCTTTATCCAAGATATTAAAACCCTGACATTCACTAACACTAGAATGCTTCTATACTTCTTTTCACAATATCCTCAGGTCATGATTGTTTTCTTCACTATTGTTCTGCTTGGAGAAAGTGGGCCATATCCTGAGTGTTGACCAAGTATAACACCCCTGAAGTCAATTTGTCAAATATGTGACATATAAATTCTTTAAATTATAATAACCTAGAGAGACAGAGAGAGAAAGAGAGAGAGAGGCACTATAGCCATCATAATCTCCAACCAGCAGGGCCACTGTTCAAGAAAATCAAGCAACATCTGAAGGGTAATAGATTGGAAAGGGCCGCTAAAAGCAGAAATAAACACTTGCATAAACATACATAAACACTTCTGAGAGATCTTCTGGTGCATACTTTTTCCTAGGAGTATGTTTTCAATAGATTCAAAGATGATTATATCTGTTTTACATATGCATTTGTGTGTGTGTGTGTGTGTGTGTGTCCCTAGGGCTTCAACGTATTGCCATTTTGATTTCATTGAAATTGAGCTCCTACCATCCTGACCAATGGCCATGCTGGCTGGTGGTTATGAAAGAGCACAACCTTTAAATAGATAGAGATAGAGATAGAGATAGAGATAGAGATAGAGATAGAGATAGAGATAGAGATAGAGATAGAGATGATAGAGATAGAGATAGAGATAGAGATAGAGATAGAGATAGAGATAGAGATAGAGATGGAGATAGATGGAGATAGATGGAGATAGATGGAGATGGAGATGATGGAGATGGAGATGATGGAGATGGAGATAGACATATATATAGAGACAGACAGACAGACATAGACATAGACATAGACATAGACATAGACATACGTAGACATAGACATAGACAATAGATAGAGATAGATGAAAGATTTTAATTGCTTCACTTTGTGAAAGATTTTACTTGCTTTTCAACTAGTTTTGATATATAAATCAAATCAAATCAAATAATCCAAGATCCTAGTGGATATTATGGAGTCTTTAACAGAATGTAGGCCTAGGGCAGACCCTTGTATCTCTGAAGGATCACTTATAGGGAGATTTGATATCCTAGGAATACTTTTGAACCAGCCTTAATAATGTGGTCAATCAGTGCACTGTGATCATCACCTTCATGCATGGGTTTAGATTTCATCCTTTATTCCAGTTCAAGATCCCTGATCATAGATAGTATGATGGGCTATAAATTGGAAATCACATGGATTTGGGTGGCATTAAGCAATTCAAAGCCTCTCAGTCACAGCAGTCCACTTGTAATTTAAAAATAATAATTTATCTGGCTTTGCAATGCTGTTGTTTTGCAATGAACAATGGCTATATTTCAACCACTCCTATTTTATGAGTTCAAGCAGCCTGCACCTTCCAAATATGTTTAGGTTTTAGCTCCCGGGACTTCCCAGTGAGCATAGGTATGCACCCCACCATCCCTGGAATCTAGCTTAAAGAATGTCAGATCAAAGCAGTATCTGGACTCCATCAGGCAAATAAATGGCTGTGTAAGAACTATTGTTTGTTCCATCACCTAAAAATCCTCCAGAAAAGTTCACCAGTATTTTAGAGGCTTTCTCTTATCTTACTCTCCTTTGGCTTGCTAATTCCATGGGTCTAGCATGTCTGCTAAGACATACATTAGACATTAGCCTATATGTTTTCAGAAGTCCTAATAGAGACCAGTCCGTGGAACTTTAACAAACAACGGACTGATACCCAAACATCTGAAATTGGCTTTTGATTATTAATATTTATATTAGCTTCTAAAGAGTCAAGTACATCTGCCTTTACTTGGGGCGGAAATTACAGAATGATGAACTCCATCGTAGGGAAATATGTCATTATGAAATGCAAGGGAACCAAGTCAGAATTCTATTGTACAGGCACATTTGATTTAGGTAGTGAATTCTTGTAGTGTGTACTATTTTAAGGTGAAATGCATAGAATTGGAATATTAAAATGAAGTCCTTTATGAAAGTGAATTTAGAACAGAAGCTACCCTGTCATTACAGATGATATGTGACAGTTGGGTAGAGATTGTTGGTGTCAGTACTGGCTTTCTAAACAATAAAAAGGAATAGTATTAAAATGTGTTCACTGATGTGTGTTACTTAGAGTGATGTCAAGATCAGAAAGAAAATTTCCTAACTTTTCCCTTCATTAAAAGAGTATTCCTTTTGTATTAACTCTTACAGATATTTAATGAACACCCAGAATTGCATAGAGATTTTAAAAAATACACTGTTTCACTTTGTCTCCTCCATATACATCCTTATACCGAGAATGCTGGAAGGAACTCGGTTAAAAAGAAGAAGACGGAGCAGAAGTGAGGGTGAGGGAAGCTAATTGTACCTGAACAGCTCCCAAGTATCTCACTACAGAGAAACAGCAGTGTGTGGGTGTATTCAGTTCTATACAGCCTCTTGATTTACGATATTTGCATTATTTTTGTTTGGTGGTAAAACAGACAAAAAGGCCATTTAACAGACACTGCAAGACGCTTCATAACAACAGATGACAATCTGTACAGAAGACTTTGCCTGATGCTTTTTGCAATTATGATGCCATATTTAATTTCAGACTGAATTTGCATTAACCCAGGCTTCAGTCAGATGGCTCAGGAGGCAAGTTGAAGGCACACAAGTTGAAAACATGATCTGATCACCGTGGTCAGATCTTTCCCCTCCATTGCCCTAATCCTAATTAAAAGCTCTAAATAAACAAACACAGGATATATTTTAAGTGTTCCAAACCTTTGACTCCCACTACAACAACCCTGTGAGGTCAATCGGGGGAGAGGCTGAGGCTAAAGGGAGGTTTATTCACCTCAGTGGATCATCACGGCTGTGGGCCTGGTTTTTTATGTGCAGAGGCCTACTTTGTTAGGAAGTCCATTTCACAGAAAGGAAACAGGGGCATCAAAAATGTCAGGGTGGGGTAGAAGCCTTACATGGACGTTTTGCTGAAAGAAGAAAAGACTGAACTGACGATTTATGGATTTGGGGATTAAAAAGGGTAAAAGAGGAAGGGGAAAGAGTAAGATGGCAATTGCTTGATAGAAAGAAGGCTGAAAGTCATAATTCTATGTTTTCTTTCTTTTTTCTCCTTTTTCTTTTTTTCTTTCTTTTTCTTTAATTTTTTAATACTTTTATTGTATTGTAAAATTCAAATAAAAATATATTTTTTAAAAAAGTCAAGATGGCAGCTGCAGCTGCATCATCAAAGCCCCACCCCTAGTTCCCGAGGTGGAACTAAAAGAGGAGGGGCTTCAGGAGGGGTAGTTTGTCAATCATGCAGTTGCAGCCACTGTCTTGACTTTTTTGACCGTCTCCCACAGTGCTCCTGAAAGGAAATTCATTTGACAGAAGAAGAAAAAAGCCCGCCAGTATAACTCTACTGTCCTCCTCGACTGCCTAAGTAAAGCCTGTTGTTTGATACAAAGACAATATCAGGAATCTGTAGATGGGGTAGAGGGTGAATACTGGGAAATGTTGGCTGTGTCAGTCCCTTCCTCCCATTTCCAAAATCCTCAGGTTCTTTCCAGCATCAAGTGAGTATGAGGGCCAAACACATGTACTTAATATGCTGGTGCTTTGCTTTGTCAATAGCGGGTTCATTCACCACGGAAGGAGATAAATCCTTCCTCTGTCCACATTCTGCTCTGAAATGCTATTTGTTTCCCTTGAAATACAAACAGCAGCTCCAGAGAGACAATTTAGCTGGCATCCTTGTGAACAGATTTGAATTGGGGGGACAGCAACAAAGGGATGCTCCTCACGAAGGACCATCTTCGGCAGCTTGAGAAAAGGCACGATGGAAACAAATAATTGGTAAGAATCTTTACTACATGGCTGTTTCTATGCAGCTTGCCTCTCAGGCAACTAGCTAATTCAGCAGAAAGGTATGATCTTTTTATTGGTAAGATCAAGCAGGCAGGGCATCACAACAAGGTAACAAGCAGTGGGGGGTGGGAGGAGGTCTAACAGAGAATATTATTTTTGGATGTATATTAAATTACACCATGACTTCCACTCTGACTTTTTGCCCCTAAGAGAAGACATTGCATTGATTGATGCAGCTTTGGGCTTCTTGGCTATTTCAATAGACTCTTAAATCTCCAAACACGTTGGCTGCAATCCAGTCTGCCTATACATACCTGCACCTTGCATTGTAGGAGTTAAAGTAGATGACAGCAGTACAGAGGTATTAACGCGTTGGATCAGTCTGATTTTTTAGAACCGCTTTTTTCTCTGGGACGGGGTGTCTTCTCCTCAGCCTTCATCAGGATGTGGCAGGTAATGTGCTGAGAAGGGCAAAGCAGTGGAACAGTAACGGACACCCCCCCCCCCCCCAATGCAAGAAACTGCCTCTGAGATCACTACAAACTCACAGCACAATATAAACCAGTCTGAACAGTGTAATCACAATGTAATAATCAGTTTAAAGCACAACCATAATTTAAACCAGTATCAAATACAGCCACTGAAAGTTCTTCTGGCTTCATAAAGTCCTGGGAAGAGAAGTGATTTATTTATGCATGTATTTATTTATTAATTTATCAAATTTATATGGCCATCCATCTCATGAAAAGTGACTCTGGGTGGCGTATAATAACTAAATACAAACAACACACACATAAAAGTCATTATAAAAATCAATATTAAAAATTAAATATTATTAAAAACAAAACATACAAACCCCAGGCAGAGAGAGAGAGTGAGTATATGTTTACCTCAGTAGCAGAGCCGTCTAGACATGTCTCTGGTTCCCTGGGACCCCCCAGGCCTTGTACAAGGAAAAACACCGTGTACAAGGTAGAACACTGACTATCTTTGCCATCATCATCCTCTGACTCAGTCACGATAATAAATGAAAAAACAGAGCCAGAATGAAATATATCTTATCTGTTAAATATTTTGGATGTGCCTTTTGTGGACTGAGGGTGATGGGGCTGTAACTTTACACAGCTGCTAGTGCTGTTTTGGGGGCCTTTTTAAACCTCAGAAGATAAGGCTCCAAGCATAGTTGGAGGGACAGTCAATTCCAAAGAGTAGTGCTAATTGGGAAAAGGCTGTAAGATGTGGGGTAGCCATCCTGACGTGTGGGAAAAATAAGCAGTCTTTAGTTTATGATTCAGCCAAAGACATGGGAACATGACTTTTGGACAAGCTATAACTGATATTCCTGTAGATCTGGCTCTGTCAGCATTAGCTGAGTGCTAGGTAAAGTTTCTGAAGCCCCAGCAAATGTAAAAAGTAGAGGAAAAAACTAACAAGGGTGAACTGGGAAAGATCCAGGCCCACATGGACTACACTACTCTGGTTTGGACAGGCCCGCATGGACTGCACTACACTACACTACAGTAGTTAATTGGCATGCCTTTCTGATTTTGTTTGGAAAGCAAAATCAGAAAGGCTTGCCAACAAACTACTGTAGTAATCAAGCAAGAAAGCACCAAAGCATGAAATAACTGCATGGCCATCTCAATAGGAAGAAATGGATGCATTCTCTAGACACTCAGAAGGTAAATGTTACCATGTCTCATGATTTAAGAATGAAAGTCTTTAAAGAAAATGTCCTACCAATCTGAACTCCCAAATCACACCCCATTGGAGATGCTGGCACCTGACAGTCCTGAGGAATAAAAGAAACAGGATGAGAAGAAAAAAAGGACAATCAGAATGAAAGACAATACTGTAAGTTTGATCTTGTTCTAATTTAAGGTGTAAGTTTGATCTTGTTCTAATTTAAGGTGGTGGGAACACATCCAGTTGGAAATCCCAGTGAGGGGTTGGAGAGCGAAAACCACACTGCATCATACAAGACCTGGGTAGAAGAACATACCTGGATGCCATGGGCAGAGATATGATGGTTAAACTGAAAAATAGAAACCCTAAAACACAGCCATGTAGTATACAAGGTGAAGAAAAAAGGACCTAGGACAGAATCTTGAGGAAGGGCTGACACCAAAATCTCTTCCACGCATCCAAAAAAGTATGATGAGAAATAGAGGCCTGAAACTAACAAGAAGCCATTTCATCAGAGCGTAATGAACTGAGAGAAGACAGTAACTTTTGTGATCAGGTGTCAAATGTCACAGAAAAATCCAGCCACACCAATACTGAGGATTGCTGGTTTGTCTCATAGCTGATTAGTTGCAATTTGTTTCCATATTGCAACTGCAAATATCCTGTTAGATCCCACATAGCTGTCAAACCAAAGAAGCAAGCACCATGTGCCTTTCAGAAAGGCATCTTTAACACTAATCTGGGGTAAAAATATAATATTGAAAATTATCAGAATAAATGCCCAGCCAGATGCATATTGAGTTAATTAAGATGGCCATCTCACTGAAACACTTCTTTCCCATGGCTCTCACAAATGAGGCTGTGTTGCCTCTTCTAAACTATACTCCCTAAACTTCACTCCACCCACCCACCCCACTTCCTTTTCTTACACATTCTGATCAGGGTTAGCCCCAAACTGCACCTCTATTTTTGTCTGCAAGCAAGTGCCATTGCTACCACTGACATGTAGCATAAGATCAAGAACTGAGAGGGGAAGGGTGATGCAAAGCACAGACGCTTCCCTTTGTCACCACTGCTTTTATTTGCTGCTTTTATGTTCTTATTGCTTTAAGTATTTTCTTTAAGTCACTCAATTTATTTGAACAGTGTTGGGAAGCCTGAAGGATTTTATTGTTCTTTCTGTTTCACTTTTTTTATTTGATTGATTAAATGTATACCCTTTCCACCAAAGAACGGCACTCGAGGTGCCTTATTTTTATAGGCAGGGCAGCTGTATGATGACTCTGCTTTATAGAAAATTGTGTCCAACCCTGAACAGTGACAACTTTGGATCTGTCACTTTTTATTTATTCACGTCTTAAGTTTTTCCTTCAAAAGCTCAAGGTGGCATACTTGGTTCAGAGTATAAGGTTCTCCCTGCCTCATTCTATTCTTGTGACAATGAGGTTGAGGGACAGGTTGAAACCTCCCGGCGAGCACTGTGGCCAAGTGGAAACCTGAAGGTGAGTTTCCACAGCCCTGATTCAGGATTTTGACTGCTGTACCACATTGATCTGCTATTCAACGGGACTCACAGAGTTATTGGAAAGGCACCAACAAATCTTGTTGGATGCTACTTGGCGTAACTGTCAGGTTCAGCCCAAAGAACTCCACGAGACAGTACAGGTCTAGTTTGATAACTTTTATTAGCTTCCAACCACAGACAGAATCCTGCCAGACTGAATCTAAACTCCTCAAGCCAGCAAGCAAAACCCCGTGAATTCCTTAGGGTGGTGCCAGCCTCATCTTCTTAACCTTCCCACGCTCCTGATGGGGGCTAAGGCAATGCTTATCTCCCCGAGCGCGGCCTTCATCGAAGCATTCCATCACAGTAACTCAGGAGATCAGGGGAGAAACAAATGATTTCTTTAAGGGTCTCTTGGCCTAAGACTATTCCTCCACTACCTAGCCAAGTTAGTTAGTTAGTTAGATAGTTAGTTAGTTATTTGAATTCATAAGCTGCCCAACTCCAATGGCCTCTGAGTTATTGACTTAGGAAATTATCTAAACAAAACTTTGGAGGTTCTTATTAAGAACTATTACAGACCAGACTCCCACTGCAGCAGAGCATATAGTAGAAGATAGAGAAGGTGAGAAATGCATACAACCCATTAACATAAGAACAAAATTCAAGAATTCTTTATGCACAAGATGGCACAAACATAACATTTTAAGGGTGACCAACACTGGAAAAAGTGGAACAGATCAAATGTTTTTCAAAGCCTGGGGCTCAGTCCTTGAAAATTCAAAGAACTTACTGGTGCTGGATCAGATTCATCCCTTTGTTTTCTCTAGTAGGCTCTTAACATTCACGTAACAGGAAGGACAGTACCATGTGGTTCTTTTCATGCTACCAATAGCTCAATCTATTGGATTTAATTTATAGAGATGTGCAAGAATTTCTTTTGGTTCCTTTTTTTTAAAAAAAAAATCACAAACTTCTTCCCAAATGGGATTAGAGGCATTTGAGATGTAAACATCTTGACTGTAGCAGAAAACAGAATTGGCAGATTTCTTCAACCTGAGTCCTGAAACAGCTGAATAGCAAATCCTACTTCAAGTTGTAAGTGTGGAATTGGATCTGTGACCTCTCCCTTCCATTAGAGAAACACCTTGCAAATAAATGCTACTGCTACAAGTATTCCTCCAGCCTTTTTCTGGAGTGCTGAAGTCCACTCAAACACCTTATAATTTTTTTTGCCATTTTGATTCTACGGCGTCTAAAGATCAGTCTCAAAACTGATGCTTTGGGCTGACACCTTTTTCTTCCTAACAAAACCACCAGCTATTAATAGCCATGTAGCAGTTGGACAATTAATAGACAACCTCCTAGGCCAGCTAGGAGTCCCACTGAGAGGAAAAAATACACCTGTTGAATTTCTGCTTATTGTGTCATTTTTCTCTGATGGGGATGAAAACAAGTTCTCTTTGCCTTGATGTCTTCTTTGCATGAGAGAGGTCTATCCTTTGGTTAATTGCAGGGGGGAAAAAAAGAATCTCCTTGAAAGCTTTTAGTACAGGAGATGGAGTTGATGAGAAAATTTAATTCCAACGGGGTTTTAAAATGCGGCACTCCTGCATGTTTGTTTGGTTTTTTTGAAAAAAGAAAACAATCTCAGCATAATAGAACGGCTTTTTCTTTGCCCATCTTCCTCTGGTCCGTTTCTCCAGGTAAGGCTTCTATCTTCCAGCTTCTTTCTGCAGTTCAGCTGGAAGCTTTAACAAACAGCAGAGTGTGATACTGTCTCTCCAGTGCTATGTGTTGCCAAGCAATCAGGGCAGAAATAATTAACACATGAAAGTGGTCTCCCAGTATCCTGCTGAATGCAATTGGAAAGAGTTCAAATGAAAAGATTTCTTCGCTTTACCACTTTCTGGGCTACACACATCTGAACATTTGGAGAAGCAAAGGTTGCCAGGTTCCATTTTGAACTGCTCCACTGTGCTAACTATAGAGTTTTTATTATGAATTCCAAGCTGATTCCTAAAACAGAGAAACTGTTTACTGCATTACCTATCCGGCTTTTTTGCCTGGAAGCAGCAACACCACCCCACTGTTTTTGTTATCAGGAAACAATCTCTGGAAAGGACAGACAATGCCTCCATGATTATAAATCTTTAAAACAAAGTGTAGGCAATGCTCATATTACTGAGGAAAGGCCTGTTTGGGCCATAACGCAGCCGAAGATTAAAAAGGACAGAAGGAGATTGGTTCCAGCATCTCGAGGCTCCCTTTGATTCCTCTGCCATTGAAGACTGACAACTGAACTCTGGTTTGTACCCACCGTGGAAAGAGAATTTTAGGTTGTGGGGTGGCTTGTATTATTTTGCAGGGGAGATGCACGAGAAATGAATACTTCCATGTGGGAAGAAGTTCCGTGAAAGTGAAGCCCAACCTCACCATTCGTATGGCCAGCCTCTTCCTCACTATTCTAGTGTTCAAACCTCAGGAAGGTTTATTTGGTTGTATATGAGATGGATACTTTTTAAAAGTCAGACAATATCAAAAGCAGTATTCTCTAACTGCAGCCTGAAACGATGCAGCCTATTCCAGCACCATTAAACATTACCGCCTATCCCACTTCATTCTGTTACCTTGGGTTGAATGTGTAAAGTAACTCTGCTGAAAAGTTAGGGTTGCCAACAAAGCAGGAAGAAAATTGATTTGGCTTTTTCCTACACCATTAATGGAGTGGTCGGTCTGCTGGTCTCCAGATTATGCTGTTACGGATGTTGGACTGGTTGTAGGTCTTTCTAACCGGAAGGAATATCAGAATAAGTAGGAACACAAGCATATAGGGAAGTCAAAATCTTCTGAGGCTACTTGTTTCTTATAATTTTACACTCCAAAATTATTGTTCAATCAAATTTTTTTTTTCATAGACCTACCTAAAACAGCTTAAAAGTGTCATACTTGTCAATCCTAAGAGATACAAAATATTTCTTTCTTTCTTTGTATATTTATGTATTTCTTGGTCTGGTTTCTAAGGCTGCCCAGTTGCAAGTAACTCAGTTATGGCTAGCTCAGATTCACAAGGGCTTCACCATTCCAGTACAGGAATTTCCTACGATACACCTTCCTTCCAATACCTCAGAAAGAAAGGCAGGTAAAAGTTCATTTTCAGATGTAGAATTAATCAAACTTCTATGTTTAATTCAAAATACTTCAACAACAGAAAGCTTTTAAATGCTCTGAAATAACTCTAGTTCTGCTTGTAATGACAGTGCATTATTTCATCCTGAACCGCTAATAAAAATGTGCACTTTTTAAATTAGCTCTGGAAATATCACTTTCCAGGTGGATTATTGACTCATGTCCTTCTCTTTCACTATAGTCCTGCATGTTAAAACAGTCGAACTCTGACTCGATAGTACCCTCTTGACTGACAAGGTTATCCTCAGCTTGTCCCCAGCCCTTGAATGAAGCAGCCATTAGGTGGATCCATTATAAAGTGGCATTTTCCTCCTTAAGCTATCTCGCCATAGCTTCAAAGTGTGTAAAATCTGAAACATGTTATAGCTCACTGTTTCAAAGGTAAGGTCAAGGGACTGGTGCATGTGAGTGGATTATGGGAATAGTGGAGGCACTGGAATGTCCCTTTCTCTCTGATCATTAGACAACATCCACCTTGGCCATTTCTCTCGCAGCCGTTGCTCTTTCCACGAGCACTTCATTTTCTGCATTCCTTCCCGAACTGTCATTACCCATCTCTCTGTTTTAATGCCAGCTTCTCTCCGGTTTCCCACGTGGATAAAGAGAGGAAAGCAGAGCTCCACTTTTTTTAGCTGGGGAAGAAGAGGGGGGTGTACTGCACTATTGTACTTTAATTATATTCAGAAACGTATCTTTACTGTTAGATGCAGCCATCCTGCGTCTTCCTCATTGCAATGTTCAAGAATAATGAGGGATGTTGAACTGGGCTTTTTTGTTTATTTACGAGCTTCTCTGTATACGTCAGATTCAATTACTCCTTGCTTTCTCCCTATGAAGTAAGACAGTGGTTGCCCAGCAGCTAGTCATTTTCAGTTCTCCTGTTCTAGGGGACCTGGTTAATTGTACAATACTGGCAGGGTCTGGTTTCTTTCTCTCTGAGGCTATTTCTGCTCTGATATCCTCCCATATGTTTCTTTATATCCTATTACTTTTAACTTGGGAATGCCCAAATGGGGAATGGGAGGAGGAGGAAACAACCAAGTCTAGGGAAGGACAGATGTAATCCTAAAGTCAGACCCACCCCACTCCTGCTGCTTTGCTTTGATCAGGGGGTGTTTTCCTCAGTGGCTAGCAAGCTACTGAAATCACATTGCATATAATGGTTGGCACACTCACAAATTAGGACCTCATCATTGGGGAGTGTCCTGAAAAGATGTGAGAGAGACAGCACAGGGATTGGCAATGGGGACAGTAATGTTTGTGCCAACTTTGTTTTGTGCTGATTCAAGAATAGGTAGAGAGAATTTGTGGGAAAAGACCCAGTGTGTGATCTTATCCCTCCACTCTCCCTTCACTCCACAGATGTGAGAGCCATCTTTCCTTTTGTCTACTTACCTGGTGAAAGCATCCGACTCTCCATGAGTTCCCAGTGAGTATATTAGGAGAACAAAAGGCATGTTGGAAAATGGCTAGATGCTTCCCACCATGACCAGTTTCCTTGACCAGTGGGATCTGTAGTAGCAAAGCCTGGATCCTTAGTGTAACCTGAGATGCTGTCACAGTAAATATCCACTTCATCCAGCCTTCACTTACTTCTCAAGGTATCTATCAGTTGTAGGTATGCCCATTCATCTTAAGAGTTTGTAGTGTCCTTCCCTTGCTCCACTATCGATCAATGAAGGATCAACCTCATCAACCTTGAATATAGAAATATCTGCCCAGCCCTGGTTGGACTTACCAAGAAAACCCTTGCTTTCTTAAAAGAAGGGTTTCTATTATCACTCCATTTAGCACGCAGTGCTTATTGCCAGAAAAGGAATTATCCAGGCCACATTGATGATTGCTGCAAATACATTATCAGGGAGAACAAGGGAATTTAGCAAAAGAGAAGAGAGGATTATTTGAGTAATTTTCGTATCATCTCTCTCTCTCTCTCTCTCTCTCTCTCGTCTCTCAATGCTATTATATATAAGAATAACATACTTCCCAAAATAATTGTGTTACAACAAGGTGACACAAAACTGATAAGGTTTGCTGTCCAGCTTTTTGGTTTCATTAATTTAAGAGCAGGTTACTGAAGAAAATAATAACTGAGTACAGATGCTGGAAGGGGAAGATGCCACTGCATCTCACCACCATGTTTCCACCCAGGCTAGACATAACACTAGCCGGTTTATGATGCCACCAGAAAGCTTAGTGGGACAATGTTCTTGTAAGTCTGGGGACCTGTATGTTTTGTGTAGAGTGGGGGATAGAATCCTAAAAAAGGAGGTGAAACAAGATGATGGCAAACAGAAAACAAAGGAGCACATTCTTTTGCATTCAAGGTCTTAAAATGAGCAACTGTGGAAGCTCCCTTGGGGGAGAAAGAGTGCTGCCCTTCTCAAAATTTTAGGAAATGCTGTTCTCACAGCTTCTATCTGCTAGAAATCTTATATCTACGTGGGATGTTTTTCAGCTTGAACACTCCAAAATTGCTACAGGTTAGCAAGAAAACAAGCTGTCAACATGACTTTAATATACCTACTACGATATGCAACTAGACTACTTCAGCTGTTTCTGTGTCTACTTGAGTCAAGAAATGTATTTGTACCAAAGCAAAAAATAGACACAGTCACTTTGTTAACACTTTTGCAGCATGCAGGAAACCAACCATGAGTTATGTAAACGAGTTATATAACACACAATTCATGACTAGGGAAATGATACCATTGCTATGAAGTCCAGAAGGAATGAAGTGGGATTTGGGAAGGAAGGGAAGATTCTGGAAATTCCTTGACATTCCCATTATAGACATTATAGACATTATAGAAAGCTTCTAGTTTAAACATGGCTTATGTTCTTACATTCCTTTGAATTAATTAGGAGAACCGAATAACTTCCATTTTACCAGATAGCAAGTAGGAATCCTAAGGCAAAGGCCACATGTAATTGCCATCAACTTCCATAGTATCTCTGATGAGTAAGGAGATGTGAATTCACACAAATCAAATAGCAGAGGTACAGAGCGACAAAGGCCTCTCTGCTAAGTGTCCATGTTGGTAAGAGAAAGATAATTTTTGGTTCACCCTGTGAATACATGGCATTTGTTGAATGCAAAGTTCATTGCAAATATTTGATCTGGTTCTGAAAAATCTTGTTTTGATATTTCCAACTACAGTGATTGGCAGATGTAAAGGACAGCAGTCTCATAACAAAAATGGGACAAAAAAGGAGATGCCCATTCCTCTGCATTTTGTTTTCTGAAATGCCATGGGTCAGCTCAACAGTGTTTAGGTTGGGATTAGTTTGATGCTGTCACACAGCGCACAACAATTAGCTGTACCTATTGAGAACGACACCTTCCTAATATTGCCTGCAGTTGTGGGATATTAGACTTAGCCTTGGGCAACCTGAATTCAAATCACAATCCATCCAGCCTGAGAATCTTGTGGGAAACTTTCAATCAGTCACCATCCTAATTTAACTTCACAGACTACTGCAAGGATAACATAGGATGACCTCAATAGAAGAGAAGCGTATCATACTACAAATGTGGATGGAAGAGAAGGATCACTCTTGGATCCTCTGTCAACTTGTAATAATAAATGTGCCCTTTTGAGCTTAGGCACCAAAGCCAGCATTTGTAGGGGACTGGATAAAAAGATGGTGGTGTGAGAAATGTAAGAATCAGCCCTCATTTGTAGTTCACTACTCAGTATTCTAAAGGCAAAAATTGAACCAACTGACTTTGATTAGGTCATCCTACTTCAGAGATGCAAAGCCAGAAAATTCTTTTATGCAGTGCAGAACTTGGTAAACTCCAGATTTGTTGAACCAAAGCTTTCATCACCTCTCAACATGGTCAAAGTCATGGGAGAACATAAGGGAATTTCATGTGTGCAACAAGGTGATTATACTGTCTGAAATAGTATAGTTTAGAGAGCCAAGTGGAGTGTTGTGGTTCATGAAGCAATTTTGAGTATATTCCTGGAAAGTGGGAATCTAGCCTGAGCAAGGGTTAGTAAAGCACTCTTTGTACATTTAATAGAAGTAAGTTTATTACAGGAAATATATGGATGGGGGGGGGGGTGCATAGGGGTAGACAAAGCCTAACTTCTTGCTAGCAACATCATTCCAGGTGGAGATTCGGAGAGTAAGTGTAATGGGAAGACAAAATCAGGAAGGAAACATCCTGAGATTAGCAATCTCACAAAGAATAGGTGTAGTGAAAGATAAAGAAGATTAAAGAGGGAAGATTCTGAACTCTCTGTCAGTATCCCTTATCGTCAATAGATTGTGAGGTGCTGAAGAATCAGTGCTACTGAAATCACATGTCCAGTGGTTAATGAGCTGGACTCGAGCTGGGGAGATCAAGGTTCGGGTTCCCATTTGACTGTGGAGTTCAGTGGATGACTTGGGGCCAGTCAAGAAGATTATCATGATGATCTGCTGCACAAACTGAAGATGTACCATAAGAAAAGCCACAAGATTCAGGAATCAACATCTTTTAAGAACCATTCTTTTTGTTCAAGAGTTTATAAAGTGGTTTGAGGCAATCTTCATAATCTTTAAGAACAAAATTGCACAGCCATGCTTTTTCAACACAGCTGCCTGGTGTCCTGCATTTTACAAATACAGAGATGAACACTTTTGAAACAATAAAAACCCAGTTCATACTGACTTGGAACTACAAGTTAAAACATTGGTTTGTTTAATCAACTATTGCCTTTCCAGAATTTCAGATAGCACTTTTTCCCTGTGGTACTGTGATGTCAGGAATTGGGACTATTTTCATGCAAAAATATGTTCTACCTATTAGACTGTGTCAAACCTATAGTTTTTGGTATGACACAGTAGTTTCCTTTAGAGCATTTGATAAATTAATTCCAAGCTGGGAGGCCTGTATAGATGGAGTTAATCTTTCGTTTCTCCCTCAAAAGCTGTTTCATAAAACTCTTTGTATATAATGACATAACTGGTGAAAACTACCCAAAGCCTTCATCATTCAACTGAAAGTTAGTAGAAATATAGATTCAATAGATAATTTCTGATTTCCTGATCAGTCCCATGACATTAGAGTTTGAGCATTTTGCTTTATCAGACAAAACAACAGTCCTCATCTCCAAAGAGGCTAGCTTTCAGTTTCCTCTATATTCTATAAAATTGAAAATAGTGCTCAAGGAGAGAAGAAAGAAGGAAAAATGAGGAAGGATGACCTTCCTAACAACATCCTAGTAGGTGGCCCAGGTGATCTTTCTCCAATTGTTGTTTCCACAATGAATTCTGAATATATTCTGGAGCTGAAGATCTTATGCAAGAAAACAGTAAATTTAACAGTCTAGTTCAGCTAGACGGACTGTCTTGATTTTGGAATTTTATGCATGATTCTTGCCTTTCCTGATTTTTCCTCTACTATCTTTTTCCCAGTCAACTTTTTTATTTCTAGAAATGTTGCTTCATCAGTTTATTAAGGAAATTTCTTATTAAAATGGTTTCTACATGCATAGTTACATGGTTACCCATCTAATGCTTGTATTTCAAGATTGGCACAAGGTTTATTTAAGCTTTATACATTTTTAAGCAGGAAAATTCAAAGTACCTTTTTTCCCTTTAGGTATTGGCTGAAGGGAAAAGCTCTTTGTAAAAGGGCTAAGAACAGTCCTGTTAGACAAACTAGCTTCTGTCAGGAGAAGCAGCTAATTATCTTTTAGTAGGAAAAGTTTGGGAAAAGGAATATGACAATGAGGTTTTATATTGTCACTTTTTATGAGTTTATAATTGAATAATTTCGAAACTAAGTCACAGTCCTTCTCTGGCTTATTCTTATTAAAGGTTTATATTAGTCAATGGTTTTCAGACTTAGTTATGGGGAAAGCTGGAGTTCCTGTAGAACTCCATGAAAAATCTGGACGCTGCATAGCCAGTCAGTAGTCCAGATGAACTGAAGGTGCACTTAGAAGATCCTCTAAAACAATCTTCAAGATTTGACAATTCTGTGGTACAAGCAGAGGGCAAGGCAGGAAGTCTTTTTTGATGATAGAAAGTAGGAAATATCTATTATCATTACCATGGCAGTCAGGGGAAGGAAAAATGGAACATAATCAAAAGACATGAAAATGTGGGGAAAAAACATTGAGGTCATCTAGTCCAATCTGCTGATGTACCTTTTCCTTGACTGATGGTTGTCCACTCCCTGTTCAAATGCCTCCAGTAAAGGATCATCATCATCATCATCATCATCATCATCATCATCATCATCATCATCTCGTGGGATTCATTGTAGAATTGATCCTTTGTCCAACAGCTCTTCTAATTAAGAAGTTTCTCATTATGTTAACTAAAATCTGTTTTCCTGCAATTTATATCCTTGCTTCTAGTCCTGCTGTTGAGAAACAAACAAACAAAAAACACATTCATCAACAGCTTCGGAACCCTTCAGACAACTGAAAATAGCTATCAAGAAGATTCACCTTAATCTTTTCTTCTCTAGGCTAAGAATATTCCCAGTTCTTTCAGCCATTCCTCAAAGAACTTTATTTTCTGATCCTTTGCTGTCCTAGTCACCCTGTGTATAGTTCTGCAATGGTTGAGAAAGAAGGATTTCTTCCATATTTCCATGAAGTGCTGCAGATGTCCATTTCTAAATGAAATAAAATTTCCTTTGCAATATATTTTTATTATACGTCAATTTTTTAAAAATCCTAGTGAAATTTGACTTAATGAAATCAGCCTATGCCATGAGGAAGAGGAGGAAGGAGAAGCCTTAACTGCTAATAAAAGACAAGTCATTTGAAACAACAACAAAAAATAAATTGCTGGGAGGCTACTGAAAAATTAAGCAACCTGAATATCAATATTCATAATCATGTCCATTTCCCTTTTTATCAAAGCATTTTCTAAAGTGTTTGCTTGGTATAATGGCTGGTGGGAAGCACAAAGGTTAGGTTAAAGCTTCCTTTTTATAATGATTTGGCTCAGTGCACCCAGCAGTGTAATGTATTTTATGAGCAAGGGAAATGATATTGGTTGGAGAGTTCTCATGTAACAGTCATATCCTGTTCAAATGTAATTTTGAAAACAATCAGACCCATTATGACCCACACAGAAAAGAAAGATAAAGACAGATAGCTGTATATGGGTTTTTAATAAGTAATTCACCCTGGGTCTTGAAACATCAGATTGCCAAGTAATATTATTAATGTATAAGCATGTTGGTAGACCCTTGCTATTCTTTTCCATTGGCTGAATATATAGATAGGATTCTGATGCAAATATATTGTAAGTATATTGAATCCACGTTATGTAAATAGAGTAGGAAATGCATCCATCAAGTATTTTCCTTCATTATTCCACACCCTAAAGAGCTTTGGGTAGCATCAATCTCCATTCTGCCTAAATAGAACGTTTTTCATTGATATTATGCATTATTTTGCTCTGAATTGTACACTAATTGTTTGACAGAACCATCACTCATCATCACGTGAACCTCCTGAACTTTGCAACTTTAGTTAGGATCCTAGAAGCCAGAAAAGAAGGGAAAAAAGAGGCACTGGGACTGACTCAACATATTTTTCTTCTGTAGTTGAAGGGCCACAAGGTCCCTCACTACCACTTCCATCTGGTCATTCTAAGTACAATAGCAGTATAATGTTTCTTCAACACTGATACTGTCTATAATCTTGCTTTCATCTTCTGGCTTCTGCCTCACTCTGCCTAATGCAAGAGTGATTCCTGAGAAACAAAATAAATGAAGAACACTGAATTCCTCACTTCTCCCTCAACTGAGGGATAGTTGCAGGTGCTGTCCCAGGGGAGAAACCTCTTTCCCTTGCCTACCAGAAGAATCCCAAAGCCAAACAATATCTGGAAGAAAAGAGATTGAAGGGAGAGAGACTTCTAACAGATGGGTTTAATCTCTCCCAAGCAGCTTATTTAAAGGGGTTACCCATGCAAGGTACCCCTTCTATGCAGGGCCAAAGCTTCTCCACCTGCCTATCCTCTAAAGACTTATGTCAGTGTATGCATCTGTTAGTCTACTGTCTTTCACTGCAAATGTTTGAGTCAGTGAGAGGCACTGGGCTGGATCCATAGCGATGGCACTTGGTTCTAAGGACCTGCAATCCTGGAAGGCAGGTTTCTGGTGTGGAGTCAAGACTCAGGAAAGCCTCACAGTCCAACATCAGGGGCTCAACGGCTAGTCTTCCCCCACACATCCATGGCAGGTGAATGTGTGATCACCTTCTGCTGTGCTTACTATCAGCTATTGCTAGTAGTTTCCCAGCTGACAGATTGGGGAGATTATATAAATAGCTGTCAAGAAGGCTAGTGACAAAGTACTCTTCGTAATAAAGTCTTATACTGCCCCAAAATTGGTAGGTTTAACCTTCTGTTAAAAACTTGCTCTGGTTTTGCACAAGTGTTTTGCATGGCTGTATTCAAAGAGAGTCTAACTATCAGCTGATATCCTCTGATGGTTGAGTTCCTCATGCACACAGGTTTTGGGTATATAACACAACCTGTGTTGAAAAACACCCCAGACAACAATTGACAGGTTGAACTGTGAAGTAGCAGAAGGAGATGTCCTGCTTCACTGGCCAGCATCCCCCATGGTCCCTTGTTGGTTACTTGCCGCTCAGGTCTCCCAAGCTGGGGTTGACTTGGAAACCTGGTAGGTAAGGGGGTGAACCTGGTTTGAAAAAAAACAGACTCTCACACTGCCCAAAGCAGAATAACTCTGGAAGTATACAGGGATCAGAGGAGGGGGAACATGCCTGTACCAGGTGGGCCAACCCCACCCCTAGGGGTCAACTGACTGTACCAACAACAGAAAGGTTGATGAGGCACACTGGATGGTATCCACAGTGCAACTATGTTGTTATAAGGTGAAAATCCTACTTTAACACCAGTTAAATATACATAAAAGAATAAGTGGGGATCAGATGAAGGCAGCATCAGGACATAGCAGAAAAAAGGGTTGCTGGGGCATGTTTGTGCCACAATTAGGTGCAAGTGAGGAGAGCTTCAGTTGAATGTCAAATTCAACTGGCCACAAGAGTCCAAGAAGGATGAAGGCAATTAATGCTTTGCACATACATTTCTGCCAAAGCAGCTGGCTTGGGTGGTTGACTTACAATGGATTGGAAGAGCATTGGGAACATGGGACTCCATTGCCTGCATGTGTCCCTTTTGTCAAACATTCAAACATTGCCAGAAGTGTTCCATGTTCCTCCAATAGCATTATGGGATTACTCACTATCAATCTCCTTCCTTCAGTAAACAAAATAGAATGACGTAGGGTAATTTAGAAGATTAAATCCTGAGCAGAATGTACAGGTGTGGCATTTTTGTAAAGTCAATATGTTTATGTATGTATGTATGTATGTACATATGTATGTGTGTGTATTACCTGTTTTGTATTCAGGTCATGCCCAAATAAAATTCAATAGTGCTAAAAATAAACAATCCTATCTTTAAACCACAGATTAACTGAGGAAAATCCAAAAGATTAAAATTAAAATTCTATATTTGCTAGGAAGTAAGCTCCATTAAACACTTCTGAGTATACACACACACACACAGAGTATATATAGGAGTATACTGCACAGTTTTCTGTTCTGGTCCAGATGCATCTCTTGGATATGAGATTGTATAGGCCATTCCCAAGCGTTGTATTTATTTTATTTGCCACGAAGAGAACAAGAAAAATTATAAAACATCAAATGCCTGTTAAGAAGGAAGGGGAAAGAAACAGTTTCCTAATTATATTGCATTGGCAATTGTTCTACTTACCTGAACTCTTGCTGGCTTCAAATATAATCTGTTTGTATTTCATTCATCATAAACCACCAACCTCCACTGCTTTTCCCTTCTCATAATATCCCACAAGATCCAAGCTCTTCTCCCTGTCCAGGCTGCCAGAGTTCTTAGCAGGCTCTTATCTAACGTTTCTCAGCTACTGTAATCTCCACTTCTCTGGTTTTGACTACTTCAATCTTGTCACAGCAATCCCATTCTCCTGCAAATATTTGCTTCCTTATCCATCACAATGATTGCAAGATTTGTTAGCCTGAGGTCTTCTGGCGGCCAGCCAGCCTTGAAAAAGAGGTCACCAGGGATGCCAGCAGAGGCAGGATGGATCAGAAACCCAACTGAAGCTCAGTTTTTACACAGCATGCAGTATTACCCATGCTCTTCCATGATTCTTTCATGCATTCAAATACACATTACTTAATGTAAGATGATCGGATTACACTGATGGAGCAGACTAATATATGTATATTTTTTCATTCAGTGCTATAGTTCTTTACCCACCCACCCATCCCCACATTCCTAGTTCAAATTCCCTGCTGATGAACCACTCTGGAAGCAACTCTGCTTGACTTTCCTCTATTGGGCATTACTGAGAGACTCAAATTTTTTTAGAAGCTGGTTTTCTCCTTGCCTGAAGTCACAGGCTCTGTTGGGAACTTGCTGAAACATTTACTGTGGTAGAGGGGCCAGAACCAATTACTGGAGACGCTTCATCTTGCTAATCATAATTCTGCCTTCCCTGTCTTCTCTGAAAAAAAGTTGAGAGAAACAAGATCAATAAACCCCATGTTCTGTCCTTAGGGTATACAACAGGATGGCCATGCACAGCGTGGTATATACAGATAATATTTTATTTAAAAAAAACAACTGGAAAGCTGGCATATTACCAGATGTCTACATATGTAGAATGCCTCATACTACAAAGGACCCTAAGCAGCAGCATCCACAGCAAACTGTGATAGTGCCAAGATGATGGCACATGCCACTATATGTAAATACAGTGTATACTTGCAACACAACCTCTGATGCAAGTACATAAATTGTAGCGTTTGTATGATGGCATCATTGTGCATGTTTCAGATTTGCCTCCCCTTAAACCCAGATCCTTCCCTCCCCCGGAATGCCCATGCCCCAGAGGTAATTTCAGTTACAGAAAAAGAGAAGAAGGAGAAAGCATGTCAGACAGACAAGAAGAAGGGAAGATAGTATCCATTAGTAGACACATCTATTCTGTGTCCAACAGAAGGTTCTCCCCAGTGAAATTCAGCTTAAGAAATAAGGCAAAAAGTATTACATATAAGTCTGCTAGGGTTGAGCCACAACTGGTACAACGTCCTAATTACTGTGAGCTATTGGACTCTATTAAAATAATAATAATAATAATAACAACAACAACAATAATAATAATAATTATTATTATTATTTAAACAACATACTGCAAGGAGGTCAAATTGAAGATTGGTTAACATCTGGCAAAACCTACCTGATAATGAAAGATCCAACAAAAGGGGCAGCAACAGGCAACTACAGGCCAATTACCTGCTTACCAACAACTTTCAAATTGTTAACTGGTGTGGTAGCTGATGCAGTCCAACAGCATCTAGTTGAAAACAAGTTGTTTCCATCTGAACAGGAAAAGAACCACCCAAACAGCAGAGGATCAGCTCCTAATTGACAAGATGATTTTGAAAAACTGCAAGAAAAGGAAGACCAACTTGAATGTAGCTTGGATTGATTATAAGAAGGCATTCGACTCCTTGCCACATGATTGGATAATCAAGTGCCTAGAAATAACTGATGTTTCAGTAGAAACATCAGAATCTTTATGCAAAGATCAATGGCACAATGGAAGACACAGTTGCTGGACAATGATGATAGACTGGGAGAGGTTAAGATCAGGAGAGGAATCTTTCAAGGAGACTTACTATCACCACTACTGTTTGTCATTGCATTGACTCCTCTGTCAACAATACTGAACAAGTCAGGCCAAGGCTATCAAACATCAAAAACATCTGCCAGGCTATCCCACCTCCTTTACATGGATGATCTGAAGCTGTATGGAAAAACACTATCTGAAATAGAATCGCTGCTCAACACTGTCTGAATATACAGCCAAGATATTGCAGTAGAGTTTGGACTGGACAAATGTGCTACCCTTAACATCAACAATAATAATAGTGAAAACTGAAGGAATCAAGATGCCCTATGGAAATAACATGAAGAGTCTGGATGAAGAAGATCACTACAAATCCTTCAAGTTGACAACATCAAGCACATTGAAGTCAGGAGGAAGGTTAGTAGTGAATACATCATGACAGTGAAGAAGATCTTAAACTCCAAACTTGGTAGAGGAAATACTATCAAGGCAATTAACACCTGGGCAGTTCCAGTCATTAGATACACAGCTGGAATTGAGGACTGGACTCAAGCAGAACTAGAAGCCCTGGATAGGAAGACCAGAAAAATAATGACAATGAATCATGCCCTTCATCCATACAGTTACATTGACAGACTCTACTTACTAAAGAGCATTGGTGGGTGTGGAATGTTGCAAGTACACCAAATGGTTGAAGAAGAAAAAAGGGCACTAGAAGAATATCCGAAGGACAGTGAAGAAGATCCACTGAAGCTAGTACACTATGAAGGCTTACTGAATACTGAAGAGACCAAACTGGCCTACAAGAAAGACCAAATGAAGAATAGAAAAGAGACATGGCAAGGCAAAGTATTATATGGCCAGTACACGCGTACACACGCACACACACGCACACATACACACTATAGCAAGCAAACCAGATAACAACAAGACCTGGAAATGGCTAAGGGCAGGAATGTTTAAGAAAGAGACAGAGGGGCTCATTCTGGCTGCACAAGACCAAGCCTTAAGAACAAATGCATACAAAGCCAGAACTGAGAAGACAGCAACAGACAGCAAATGCCACCTCTGCAAAGAAGAAACAGTGGACCATCTAGTTAGCTGCTGCAAGAAGATCACACAGACTGACTACAAAGAATGGCATGACAAAGTAGCGACAATGGTGCATTGGAATATCTGCAAGAAATACCATTTGCCTGCAAGCAAGAACTGGTGGGACCATAAAACAGACAACATAATAGAAAATGAAGAAGCCAAAGTGCTCTGGGACTTTAGAATTCAAACAGGCAAGCACCTGCCACACAACACCCAGACTTAACAATTGTTGATAAGACAGACAAAAAAGTCTGGATAGTGGACATTGCGATACCTGGAGACAGCAGAACAGAAGAGGAAGAACAGGAGAAGGTCACAAAGTATAAAGACCTCCAAATACAAGTAGAACAACTGTGGCAAAAGAAAGCAAAGATAGTACCAATAGTTATTGGGTGCAATCCCAAAACATCTGGAGCACCACTTGAAGATCATCAGCATTGACAAAATCACCATCAGTCAATTGCAAAAGGCAGCTTTACTTAGAACAGCTTTAACACCATCAGACAACAACAACTGCCTATCTCAGGTCCTTTGGAAGGATTCAATAGGTGGATAAAAATGCCAAATCCAGTCTAAACCTCTGGCTGACTGTGGCCAACAATAATAATGCATTTCTACTTGAGCGACACCCTTACCCTACTAGTGATGGAACACATTTAGAGTTGTTGAAGTGCACATGAAATGCCCCAGAACATGTTCCCTGTGGTCTTAGACACACCGTATTTATCTTTAAATGATTTTGTGAGGTAAGGAGAGACTTCTCTTTTTCCTAAAGCTCAATCTATTATAGGTTAAAACAGGCAAAGATTACAAAAGTAGGTTAGCAGAGCAGAGCATTCACTTACACAAAACACTAATATATTTTTGTAGCAAGGCTCATAAATTAACTTTTTACCAGCCATATCTCTGATTTGAAGGGGAAAAAAAGGGAATGAACTGATCATTTGAACAGCTCAGATAGATTCCACGTAACTTCTTTTTAATTTTTTTTTTAATCTAATTCTTTACTTAATAATTCCCATCTCACATTGACCAGTAGTCATGGGTGGATAACCTGAGGTAATACTAGCTTCTTTCCCAAAACGTATATAAAAATATTCTTGTGTGAAACATTTTTCTCAATGTATATGTCTTGGAGATAAATTAACATAGATAAAACCATGCTCCCAAATGTGAGATCTCATTTGTTTTCCACAACTTTCTCACTTTCTGAAAGTCTGCTCCTAAGAAACACACAATGCATTAATGAAACTTTTCCCTCAAGCACTGAGCAACAGTGGTGAATGAGCCCATCTGAAATTATTTGCTATAAAATTATTAAGGGCTGCCTTCGATTGTGTCATGTTTTTGTTTCATATATTGTTTTTGTACTGGTTTTAATCCTATGTTAGCCACCCAGAATTGCAGTTTGCAAGTTGGGAGGCCATATTGATTGTCTGATTGATTGATATCCTTCCTAGTTCCATTGGCACTGAGATGATACAATCACATACCAGGCAAAGACATGTAAGATCTCTCTCTCTGGACAAAACCTTTTCCTGCATTTCCTTCAACCTTTGGCTTAAATGACCAAATGCTACTTCCTTGAAGATTGTATGTGATGATTAACCAATATGGTTTTCCACTTCAGCTGGCACCACTTCATGACACTCGTCCTCCTCATTCCATAAACATCTTACTAAGTGACATATGAAGGTGGAAGACAGCAAATAATGTTAATGGGTTGCCTTGTATTAAATGGCAAGATTATTCAACAATGCTGCTAGAACTAGACTTCAGGGTGGAAGTCCAGGTCTCAGTACCTAAGTGGGTTCCAAATGACCCCTGAGATTACAACAGGAGACCGAACAGTAGGAAACAAGTTGGTATCAATAGCTGGGCTGATATTGGCCTGCTGCGGCCTACTAGGACTGACAGTGCTTGCCATAGGATCTTGGGTTTTTTCTCCCCTTTCTATTTATGTTTTAAAAACTTTATAGTCATGAGAAGATAGCCAGCTAAAGAATTAACAATAGAATAGAATAAAAATAACATAGATAAACATTCTGAATGGACAATTCAAATTGATTCAGAGAATTGACTTGAATCAGGTTGATTTGATTTGATTTTCCTGATCATTTGAAATACGATCCAGTTACTTCAAAGGCATCTGACATTTCTTGGCAGTTTGATCTAAATTATTGATCTGATTTAGAAAGTGGATTGGATTCAGAGAGAATTCCCTTCAAAGGAAATCTGTAAACTGAAGTTTTGCAGAACCCCAATATTCTAATTCTTTTAAAAATATTTTTTTTCCTAAAAGAAAATTGTGCTTATTCTCCAGGAAGGCATATGGTGACTAAACAGGATAGGGCTTAGTACATTAAGTTTAGGATCTAAAATTCCCTGTCTGTACCACTGATATCCCTGTATTAAAGATCTGTGGCTCAGCAGTCTTCAGTCATTTTGCCAGGGCCAGCTCAAGACCATCACAAAGCATCTGCCTCTTCTTCAAGAGATATATATACTCTCCAGTTCAGATCAGTTTCTCATACCCTAGAATTAACACACAACAGGTATGCTTTACTGACGCATTCATAACAGAATATGTTGCAGTCCAGAATCTCTGCAATTTTAATGGCCCAAGGCAAGTGCTAATGGTCCAAGAGAGAGCATTTTGTGATGCTAATGCACATTGCATTTTTGTCATTTTATTATCTTGTATATGCTAGTCACATTTGTGAAATAATATACTTTTTCTTTATCAGCATAACATAGATCTCTTCACAGAAACAACAAAGACTCCCAAGGCTTGGTCTTCAGTTGATAGGCTGGAAACCTTAAGGTGATTACTTAGATTACTCAGATGATTCAACCATCTGAGCAAAAGAAAGTGGAGATCACGAAGAAAGGAAGGGAAAATGGAAATGATGATAAAGAGAAAAGGAGAAAGGCAGCTATATAAGATTTTTAAAAATCTAATAGACTTGCTAATAGCCTTAAGCAGAACATCTAGAGGTATATTACAACCAGATTCATAAAAATAAAGATTTTTAAAAATCTAACCCTTAAAATAGTCTCCATGAGGCAGATTGTTGTAGATGAAAGTAGTTCACAAGTCTTGAATCTGGTTGTAATATACCTCTAGACGTTCTGCTTAAGGCTATTAGCAAGTCTATTGCTATATACTGAGGGCCCAAATCCCAAAGTCAAGCATTTGTACTGGAATGGCCCATCTTTTCATTCCTGCATTACACAGAGGGATCTCATTCCTTGCAAACTGAGGACTAGCTATTGCTGCCATTAAATTATCATGAAGCTTACCTGAGTCTCAGGCTGGAAATGTTTAGAATGGTAAAATGCTAATAGTAAACAGGCCCTACGCAATGAAGGGCTTTATAGTGGTGATCAGCACTTTGAATAATAACCAGAAGCTGACTGGCAACTGATGCAGCTCATGTAGCAGCAGTGACACGTGGTTATACCATGAAGTGCCTGTTATTCTTCACACCACTGCGTTTTGTCCCAGCTGTAGCTTCTGAGTGGTTTTCAAGGTGTAGCTTGAAACTGTAGCTTCTGGATGGTAGCCCCATGTACAGCAAATTGCAGTAGTCCAGTCATGAGGTGACCAGGGCATGCATTTCCATCTGAAATGCCTCCTAATCAAGAAAAGGGCACAACTGGAACAAAGATAAACCTATGCAAAGGCCTGCCTGACCACAGTTGCCACCTGCTTTTCAAGCATTAATATACATAAAGCATTAATTAAAAAAATAAAGTATTAATATACAGAATTAGAGGCTAAGGTATAGAAGCACACAGTAAAAATATTAACTAACATTCAGAGTTCTAACAACTTAAAAGAAATAGCATGTCAGGGACAAGAAGTCTAATTCAGATTTCTTTTCTCAATTTCTGAAATGATTTACATTGGGGAAACATCCAAAAATTTCATAAGTTCAGTTTAATACATTAGTAGTTTGTGGTAATGTGAGGAGTTCATGCCCTGGGCAATTACAAAAATTACTTAACTTGTGTGTGTGCAAGATGTGCGTGTTTGGTGGGGTGATGGTCACAAAACAGCAGTGTGCTTTCTCTGGTGACTAATGTCTTGTCCCCTCTGCACAGATGCATTTAGGTGATACCTCTCTGTTCGGTGTTCCCTCAACCAAAATTGTAATTAATGTTTGAGTATGACAGCTGAACTTCTTCAGCGTGTCAGTGGTGCTGCTAATAAGATCATTATATAATGTGTATCTTTTATCTCTGCTTGCTCTTGCTTGTACAACTATTTGTGGGGGTGTGCCTTCATGAGAAAGGAAGAAGCAAACAAATGAATGGATGAAGGAAAAAAAAAAGTCAGTCTGTAAATCAGCTTATCTCATACTGACTTCTGTGAACTGACTCCTGAAAGTGGCAATCATCTAGATAAAGATTAATAAGATGAAATGAAATCCAGACACTACAGAGGCATTTTTGGTGACAGGTAAGGTTGATGTAGGTATGGCTGCTTAGTTAACTCTCATTGGAAATCCATTCTGTGTCAGTGTGTAGGTACACAGTTTGAGGATGTTCCTTAACTGAACTTAGTTGCTTGATGCTCAGATGACTGCTGTGGCACCATCTGTAGCTGTTTCTGGAACATAGTGACCTTACGAGAGTGACTCATACCCTTATCACTTCTCAGTAATGTTACTGTAACATTCTCCATATGGGGTTGCCTTCAAAGACCCTTTAGAATCTATAGGTGATACAAAACCCAGCAGCTAGTGTTTTGACTATCTCTAAAAGATCAGACTGTATACCAATGCTTTTATCCAGTTGTTCTGGTTACCAGTTCACTTCGGAGTATGCTTCAAGCTGCTGGGCTTGACCTTTAAATCTCTAAATGGCTTGGGATCAAAATACTGACAAGTGCCCATATTTGCATGAATTTGCCCAGCCAAAGAGAATTTTCTCTACATTCTCACACCTCTGAAGCCAGGATAATATTCATACGAACACAGACCTGCTCAATAGTTGCTCCCATTTTGTAAAATTGCCCCTAGTTAGCTCCAACATTTTTTTTTTCAGTTACAAGGTGAAGACTTGGCCTTTCCCCCTTGTTTCATTTGGTTCCTTTTATAACTGGTTCTCACCTTTCTAATTGTTTGATTTTTTAAAAATGTATACACATTCCATCAAAATGTATACACATTTATAAACCAATTAAATGTTGATTATAGTTTTAATTGTGGTTTAATTACCTATTTGGTTGTTTTGAGTGCTTTTAAAGGAGAGAGGCAGGATAAAAATGGTGGAAGGGACGAAGGAAGGAAGATTTGGGAGCAAGCTTAATGGTATATTTTAAAACACATAAACATAGACAGGCCAGTTCTATTTTAATTTGAAGCTATAACAGAAGAACTCTGTAAACAGCTTGTTGATGACAAGAGTAAATTATTCTTTTGCTTAGAAAAGGATGATGCCATAGCTGGTGCCTCACCCACAGCTAGCCCAAGGGAGCCATTTCTAACAATACCATGAAACAGGCACTTTAATGGAACCGAGATAAGGAGAATATTCTGAATACTTGGAAACAAGGACTTTGAAGGGGAAAGGATAACCATCTCTCTCAAACTGAACTTGAGATATCTATGAGGAGAAAAACAGAAGGAGGGAAAAATTAAAATGCTTTCTTCATCTCATTATTCAGGCACTACAGCCATGTCCTCCAAAGCTATGACACAAATAATTGAATTGGTGTTTGGAAATATTTATATATTGTATCTCTTTTTACAAATGCCCATTTGAGAAAGACAGCGAAGGATCTAAAAGAAAACTTAGGTCAAGGTTAGTTCTGTAGAGTCCTACTTCTAGGCCACACGCACACACAAACATACACACACCACTGTTAACACTAAAATGAGGGTCAGCAGGAAATCATGCCATGCTAAATGCATCTATTGTACTGCAG
Source organism: Liasis olivaceus (assembly GCA_030867105.1). Classification (NCBI taxonomy): domain Eukaryota; kingdom Metazoa; phylum Chordata; class Lepidosauria; order Squamata; family Pythonidae; genus Liasis; species Liasis olivaceus. The sequence continues at coordinate 121,507,597 of CM061350.1, read as the reverse complement.
CCTGCCTAAAGACTTGGTGGCTCTTCTGTTTTGCTCTTTAGGAAGCAAAATTAGCATGTCATTAAACTCTTGGTAGACCATCATGCCTTGGGAGCTGCATTTAGTTTAATAGTTCATAAGTTGTGTTGACCTGATTAACACCTTCAAGTGTGTTACAAGCAGAAAGTATTGAACTGTGCTAAATGGCAATCTCAATCTTAAGAACAGTTACAAAAAACTCATGTTTAAGCTGATTTTCTTGTTACAAAAACACATAGGAGAGTGAAAATTTATTTCTCTAAATAAGAAATGTGTTATGTACTCCGATTAAGATTTCAAAAGTTGTCCTACTATATGATTGAACCTAGATGCTTCTACATGTTGGAGGCATATTCTGTGTGTATTTTTAAAAAGCCTCTTCTGTTTTTTAAAATCAAACTCATTCTTGAAAATACAATCCACCCCCACCTGTGGGCTTAATCTCTATCCTGCTTGGCCAGGACAAGGTGCTGTGGAAGGGATGGTGGCTGGGCCTGGCCCAGGCTACAATTAATGGCTTTTTATGGGAGGAGGAGTTGCTACCATTCTTGAAATATACACTGTTTCTACCCCTGGACTACCCTTATTTCCCTTTTGGGGAAAAGCTGTCAAGAAGATGATGGGACATAAGCTACAAAGGGCTCTGGAAGAACTGAATTATCATGAGTCATTTCAGTCAGAGACCCCTAACAGTCACTCATGCCCCCATCACCTGTCAGGCCCAGCCCAAGAACAACGATGAAACGGTCCAGTCGAGTATAGTTCCTTTATTTGCTTACTGCCAGGTTCAGCCCAAAGAACTCCATGAGACAATGCAAATACAGTTCTGTTGCATTTATTAGCTTCCACCTCAAGACAGAATCTCACCAGACTGAACCCAAGGTCCCAAGCCAGCCAGCCACAACACCATGAATTCCTTAGGGAGGTGCCAGCCTCATCTTCTTGAACTTCCAACCTCCTGTTGGGGGCTAAGAACATGCTTATCTTCCTGAGCATGGCCTTCATAAGTCCATTCCATCACACTTACACCTCAAAGAAAGAATCTTGCCAAACTAAATCTATACTACAGCAACTAGTGGATATACCTGGGAGATTCTAGTGAGTGGCTACCCTGAACCTCTTACTCTTCCCACGCTCCCCCTGCTTTTTCGTCTTTTGTCTCATTTCCCCTACTGGAATGTGCCCCCCTCCTTCCTGATAGCCTTGATCTCTCACATCACTCTCCTCCTTGTAGACACATTCCAACACATCACCTGACATCTGGACTACTGTAATTTGCTCTATGTGGGATTCTCCTTGAAGACAATCAGGAAACTTCAACTGGTACAGAATGACAATGGGAAAAATCTGTCATAACCAGGTAACACCTATGTAATGGGAGCTACTTTGGTTGATTGTTTCTGAATGCCATTCAAGGTGGTCATGACCTATAGAGTTCTAAAGGACTTGGAGGTGGGCTACTTTTGAAGCTGACTACTCAAGATAGAATCTGCTAATCTATGACATACATACAGATAATGTATTCTAAAAGTTTCCATCCATCCATCTATCCATGCATCCATGCATCCACCCTCCCACCCTCCACTCATGAGGTGCAGCATGTGAGAGTTCAGAAGTGAGCATTCTCTGCTTGGATTCCCCTCCTATGGTACAGCTTCCTCCATCTCTGAGATAAGAGAAGTTCCCTCCCTGTTAATATTTCAGAAGTTAGTAAAGAGTTGGCTGTTCCACAGAACTCTTGGGAATGAATAAATGGGGGAGAATTACTAATGTATTTAGTAAAGAAATAAAAAATAAAAATATCAACCACTCTGGTTCCCAGGGCCCCCCAGGCCTGGTGACATAACCAAGTCTCGAGGGACTTCCAGAATGATAGCAGGGATGGAGCTAACCTGACTTCGGGGGGCAGGAGAAGAATGTTCCATAGGGCGGGTGCCATGGCAGAGAAGGCCCGCCTCCTGGGACCCACCAAATGTAGATACCTGGTAAATGGTACCCACAACATGCCTTCTCTGCCAGATCTAATGGGATGGGCTGATGTAATCGGGGAAAGGTGGTCCCTCAGATAACTCAGTCCCATGCCACTGTATTACCAAAGTCTGACCTATTGGGTTAGGTTTCTTTTATCTCAAAACTAGTGAATTCTTGATTGCTATGAACATAACACAATGTACCACTTATTTAAACAAAATTGCTGATTGACTCCATCAGGAAAATATCTTGATGTATCCATTACTCAGGGAATCAATACAAGGCATAATGGTCCCTTGGGAATTAAACCTTTCATAGTCATCTGCTCTCCCTTTAGTTATCATCTCTACCCACTTGGACAATAGAAAGTAAATCATATTGTCATTGCTAAATCAAAAATGGCCCAATCAGAAAAACATGTTCTCCTGCCTTTGATGATGACACTACAAGTTAGAATCAGATGAAGGTTTCTACTGCAAATCACCATTTCCTATTTAGCTGCATGCTAAAAATACATTTACTTACCTTGGCATCTGAGAGACTCTGAGAGTTCTGTGAAACTCTGACAGCTATTCTTATTTTATGGGTTTTGTTAAACATAATTGCACATTGCATGTCAGATATTGTACACATAAATAAATATGAGTGACGTCATTGTGAGCTACTACAGGATGTGTTCAGTGATAGCCTATATTTGATAACCAAAAGAAAACATCCAATTCTTTTTTTCCTTATGTAGCCAGCTCCCCTGGTTATCATTGTAACCATTGACAAATGGGGGGGGGGGGGGTGATCCTTAGTACTCAGTCCTGCCTGCCTAGGATAAACTAGAGCTTTTAAAAACATTTAAAATATTTTAACCGTTTTGAGGGGCAGGTTACAGCTATAAAACCGACAAACCATTTGTTTTATGTCTTTATTTTAAACTATTTATACCCTGGCTCTAGTGTGTATGCAGTGGCATAAAAATGACATTTTCCTTACAATATTGATTGTTTTCTAAAAAGAGCAACACAGAGAAACACATTCAGAGAGAGAGAGAGAGAATGCATGAGATAAGAAATCCACCATCACCACACAAGGACTATCAAATGAATACATTCTACATGATTTTCCTCTATGTTATGTGTACACTACTTTGAAGTGCACAACTTGAGTCTCTAGGACCACAAGAAGACCCCAAAAACCTTGGGTGCAGCCTGGAGAGTCTCTCCAAAAACTGCTGCCAATTGTAATTTGTAATGAGCCGGTAAGGGGCAGAGATTAGATGCATGCTAATTTTAATTGAGTTAATTGTAATTTTAATTAGATTTATATTCAATAAAATTTAGTTTTGTCCTATCACTATCTTTTTGTGCTGGCCCCATAGATTTTTTTTTAAGTGTGTCCCCAGACTACTACTCAAAACTCAAGTATGGCTTTTAGGACCTTTCCCCACTGTTATGAGTTAGTGTTTTCTGCCAATCCTTGAATTGACAGAAAAGGATCATACAATATAAGGGTTGGAAAGAATCTTGGAAATTATGTAATCATCATCCTGCCCAGTGCAGGAATCTACTCCTATAGTATTCCCATAGATGGCCATGCAGACTCTGCTTAAACACTTCCTGAAGAGTCCACTACCTCATGATGTAATCTGCTCCATTGTTGAACACCTCTTATTATTAAGAAATTATTCCTGACACCAAACTGAAATCTACTCCCTTGTCATTTAAAATCCTTTGTCTAGTCTCCTGGAACAACAGCAAACTAATCTAATCCATCTTTTATTATTCGTCCCTACAGTCTTCTCATCTTCATGATAAACATACCCAACATCTCCAACCACTTCTCATAATATTTTTCCTCTAGGTCTTGGATGCTCTCCTTTGGACATGGTCCAGCTTGTCATTCGCCTTGCAAAAATGTGGTTGATAATCATATTTTCTAACACATCGTACCAATCATTTATAAATAGAATTATTTATAAGGCCCAGAATTTATTTCTGCTGTGTTCAACTTGACACTTCCTGATTGATCTGGAGCCATTGATACATACTTGTTGGGTATAATTGTTCAACCAGCTCTGCATCCAATTAATAGTAACATAATTCAGCCTACATTCTTTGATCTTGTCTACTACGACTTCTTGGGAGATTGGCATGAAATGTGCTGTTCCCATTGCCAATCCCTATCCTGCATCTATTGCCTTTGTTTTAAGTGAGCACAGTTCTTCCAGGGTAAAAGGAGACAAAGCCTAAGAGATTTTGCAAACAGGTAGGCCTTGCTAAACAACTGCCCTGTTTAGCAACCATTCAAAGTTACGATGGTGCTGAAAAAGTAGCTTTATGACCAGTCCTTGCATTTATGACCATTGCAGCATCTCCTCAGTCACGTGATCACCATTTGCACACTTCAGAGCCAGCTTCCGACAAGCAGAGTCAATGGAGAAGCCAGCAGTAAAATCTCAAGTCATGGTCACATGGTGCCTCACTTAATGACTGTGGGTGATTTGCTTAACAACCACAGTGGAAGTGAGGTCATAAATCTATCACAGTCATGTGATGTTTTGCTTAATGACTGCATCACTTAGCAACAGAGTTGCCAGTCCTAATTCTGGCTGTTACGTGAGGACTACTACCTTGAAGCTGCTCTTGGATGGTGCCAGAATAAAGGTGGAAATATGGCTTTAAAACCAATACCACTAAGGACCACTCAGGCCTGTCTGACTCATGAGTTTGGGAGGAGATGAAAGCAATGTCATGGGAATATGGAGAAAAAAAAAAGCAGTTAGCTAGAAGTGGAGAAGAGCTCTGCACTAGCCTGTGTAGCTCTGCCCTAGTCAAGAAAGCTTTCAGAACTTCCTTCTTTTGTTGGTATCTCCCTAGAAGCTGCAACATTGCTTTGAAAGACAATATGGTACCCATAGGAGAGGAGCTGCCTTTTAAATACTCTCCCCACAAATTGGTAGCCACATTTCTGTGAGCACAATCCACAATCAGACTAAGAAGTATCTCTAAATGACTTAACTGCAGAGATACAGCCAATCTCAAGTCTTCCCCTCAGACTTGGCTGAGATGCTCTGACTGTATGAGGAAAGAATCTTCACAAAGTTCCATGCCACAGACAAATGCATAATATGGTCTGATAAGTATGTGATTATAAAGAAGCACCACTAAATTTAAAATAACTTAGCCTCAACTTCATGCACATCTCCAGCCTTCCCTGAACTGATTCCTCCAGATATAATGGAATCACAGGTTCCAGATTCTGGGAGCTTAGCCCCAACATCTGGAGGACTAGATTGAGGAACACTGGGTTAAGGCATCCAGTCTTCCTAATTTCTCCATTCTGTTTGGAGAACGTTAAAGTGCTCTACATGTGACAGATGAGAACTGATCTGGAAAAGGAGGAAAAGAAAAGAGAAAAGTACTATAAAAAACTGCAAACGCAAATATGGAGCGAAACTTGATTTGCTGATTTCTGAAACTTAGCATATGTTACTCAACAGATTGGAGAATATTTATTGCATATATATTTTAATCAACTAGTGTGGATGATGACCCTTTCATTACTCTCTGCCCCCCACCCCTCTTCTCTTTCTCTTCCTGGTATAAAGTAGTTGGGATTTCCATTCAACTTGATTATTTGTTTTTAATTTTTCTAAAATGTGTCTGAGCTCAGTCCTTATAATGAATGGAAGGCAGTATGAGTGAATTGTCTGTTACTTGTTTGAATGAGAGCCGGTCCCCAGCCCTTCAGATTTCATACTGATGGTAATATAGCAATAGCAAGGTATTTAAGTTCTTTTTGAAACCACATTTTCTAACATTGTACAATTAAAATGTCTGCCAGTGCTGCAGATTCTTACACATTTTCATTTGGGTAAACTGCCTAGTGGCTTATTAGTGTCATATGTTAACTGACCTGATAGCACAAAGATGGTTGTAAAAGATGCTTTCCATCCTGACATTAGACTGCCTACAAGTGGGGCAGAGAAAGAGAGAGAAAGAGAGATCCTTGTCTGAAAGCCATTTATTTTATGCTCTTTAAAAAAAAAAAAAAACTGTCTTTGCTGTCTCTGGTGTATATTGATCCTACAGATGTTGTGGCTTGTAGTGTTGCATTTAGAATTTAGTTCTGCTTTAAGGATGGGATTCAACAGATGAAACTGATCTGACAGGCTTCTGGGGGGTGATTTTTAGAGGGATGGGGGAGAGGAAGAGGGAGAGGAAAGCTTTCTCATACAAAGCAAAGCAGCTGGTTCCAGGAAGAGGGAACTATTATCATACATTAACACAAGGTTCCCTCATGCCCAGCAGCTAAGATTAGCAAGAATGCAGCTGCCAGACCACCAGCGATGGGGAGGGTAGGAGAAACTCACCTTCTCATCTAGGCAAGAACTAGAAGAGCTGGGGCTTCCATTTTAAATTTATATGGGTTTTTCTCCTAGTCTAATTAATGCAGAATAAATATCAGTTGGCCATGCAAGCTAGGAAAGTTGGAAGTTGTAATATGACACATCTGGAGGGCATTAAGCCAGGAAAGACAGCATTTCTGTTGGACCAAGAGTGGGGAAACATCGGCTCTGCAGATATTACTGCCTCTATCTCCCCTTGGCCTCCACCAGTATGGCCAGTGGTCAGGAGTGATAGATGCTGTAGTCTAACAACACTTGGAAGACTAACAGTCCCCACCCCATTCACTCATGATCTAGTGAACAGAAAGTTGCAATCCAGAAAATGTACTTCTATCTTTGGGTAATACAGTTCAATGGAATTGTTGCCACTCTGTCATCTACAGTGTTTCTTTCCAGACTTTGTTCCTCTTCCACTCTTCCTACACTTGCTGAAGGAAGTAGAGATAATTTTCTCCACAGCAGTACTGGGGGTGGGGCTGGGAAAGAAGAGCAACAGCATATGGAAAGGAACAAGGTGCTAATGTACTATCAAAAGTTTAATTTCTTTATTACTTATTCTTTTCAGACCCCAGCAAAGAGATACAAAATACAGTGGCTCCCTTACTGTATCATCCTGTATCATCCTCTCTTGTTTTGTGTGCTTTTTATAGTTTTTAATAATGATTGTTTTACGTTTATTTATTGGTTTCTTTTTAATTGAGTGTTGTAGGTCACCCAGAGTCCCTTTCTTGTGATATGGGCAGCTATACAAAGATGATAAATAAATAAATAAACTATCACTGTATGAATTAACCCTTTTTGTATAACTCAGAAAAAATAGATCTTTGATACAAGTCTAAGGCTATCATATCTGGGCTGCTAAAATCCAGAAAGTCATCAGAGGGCAGCAAAGTTGTCTGTATCTCCTGGTTGCCCTCTAATGGTCCCTGGATTTTTGCAGCCCAGATACGGCAGGCCTAATCTTCGTTGCTGTCAATCTTGGAATGCTGAGAAAATTATAAGGCAAACAAGAACCAATTAGTTCTCTCTCCAGTTGACCAGACCATGCAAAATAGCATTGAATCAGTGTGTTGCCTCTTCCCCCATGCATGTTTTAATTTCATATTGCATGCATTTCCCCCCAAATCCAAGCAGTTGCTATAATGAAGGGTCTCCAAGCCACCCAGTCACTATCACTCTGATCTGTTTTAAATTCTTCTGAAATAATAGGGGAGGATGCTTCATTCAGCCTGGGTAGAAACTGAACTGGTGCTCACTGGGAGATTGAAAGGATTGGATGGAGTGTGAGCTTCTATGGTGGATGGGAAAACACAAGGTGAAAAAAGTCAATTGACTTAATGGCCATATTTGGAACAACTGCAAGATAATTGAAGGATGGCATCTGTCAACCAGTAGAGAACATAGAAATCCAGCAACCCAGGATGAAATGGCCACCCGGGGCAGTGTCCAGGTACTGGAGACCAAGAACAGTTCAGCACTCCTTCTCTATCTCTCATTCTAATATTAATATCTTTATTTATTTATCTATTCATAAATCTATTTCTAACAGCATCTATATCATTAGATATAATGATGTCTAGTTTATTTTTCATTCATCTGCATTGCATTGGATAGTGCTCTGAAGAGAGATCAACAACATGCTTATTTTTATTTTTTAAGGGAAGAGGGAATGGGTATAGCTGGAAGAAGGGACCAAATATCCCCGATGCTTGTAAGAAAGCCATAAATAGCTCTTTGAATATTAGTCATATTGTTTCAAGGATGAATAAAGAGAAAAAAATGTTGCATTTTTCTGCATCATGGAAATTTGCGCATAGCCTTTCTCTTTGCTGTCTGAATGGATCAAATCAGGTAAAGGGACACCTGGGAGAGGTGGTCATGACCATGCAATGAAATCCCCACTCCTATTTACATGTGTTGCATACATGTGTATAAAAAAGGGGTGGGGCTTCTGTCATGCAGTTGTGGCCCCCATCTTTACTTTTCAAAATCCCTTTTTTATTACTTTTTGGGGGGATATTCCTGCCCAGGTGTATAAGCATTTGGTGAAACAGATGGGAAATAACCCTCCTACCATGCATAAACAGAAGTTGACTGTCTGAACCTACTCAAGTTGCAATTGTGGTTCATGGTGAGGAGCAAAAGGAAAATGTGTGGGGTGGTTTTAATGTATTAGGATGTACTGTGCTCATATAATTAAAGTCAATCCATTTCCAGTTATTGTCTGTTCTTTCCTTATAGGGCAAATTTTGTAAATGTCTAATGCTTAGTTCAATCTTTGATGTTTTCTCAAGGTCTGCAGCATGTCTGCACAAGAAACAGAAAACCTAGTTATTCCAGAGATTTCTCTAATCTTGTCCCAGAAGCCAAAACTTTGCTTCTGCTAGCTGAGGTTTAGCATCTGTATTCTCTATCAGCATCCCAGTAATTGAAGTAATGAGCTTATTTATGAGTCACACACAAGAGCTTGCTTGGTTAACAATTCATTCTTATTTCTCTTCTTTTTTTTTTTTCAGTGCAACTTTCTCCAAATGGATTTATGACTGCAGTGCTGAAGAGGAGCTAAGGATAACTGTTTCTAAATACTCCCATCAGTGATGTGGTGACAAAGGTAACATATGCATCTATCATCCAATTTTCACTAACTCTAAAACCAAAATCAAGAACTTCATGACTAGGTTGAGGACTTTATCCAGGAACATCTATCCTAGTATAATCACTGTAATCTCTTGCCATGCTGGGCAGGGTTGATGAGATTTGAAGTCCAGAATAGTTGAAGTATCGTGTCATCTCTTTTTTTTTGTATGTGTGAATGTTCAACTACATGGACAAGTCCCTGCAGTTTTCTTGGCAAGATTTTTGGAAGTGGTTCGCTCTTGCCTCCTTCCAAGGGCTGAGAGAGAGGGACCGGCCCAAGGTCACCCAGCTGGCTTTGGGCCTAAGGCAGGACTAGAACTCATGGTCTCCTGGGTTTCTGGTCCGTCCCTTTAACTATTACACCAAACTGGTTCTCTATCCTGTCACCTACTCTTGCTCTAATCTAATAAGATATTTGGGAAACTATAAGCTGAGATCTCAGAGAGAATTCAAGATTCAGAAGAATATAGACGAGCCTTATTGAATCCCAGGGACATTTCCAGAAAGTCAGATGGTACCAAATGAGTAGCAAATGAAACCATAATTCAGGAGCAGGCTTTTGATGCCTGCAGTCTGTGACCAAGAACTGGGGGAACAAATTGGGTGCTAGGAAATATTTCAGGGATACACCTACTAACTTTAGAACTCCGTGGAGCCACGATTGAATGTTACACTGCATGATTTTAGACTGCACGATTCCTCATGTTTGGCTTAGTATTAATATTAGGTGTTTAGCCATCTGTGCTTTTTAAGAGTTGTCTCATCATTCCCACTTGAAGAGAGCACACAAGCTCTTTCTGAGTCCCATACCTAGATAAGAGCCAGTGTCAGAATCCTCGCAAGATTTTATAATAGATTATTATATGGCTAGTTTAAAAAATGGCTTTTTACATGCTGCGGTTCTGCCATTGTAAAAGGGGCGGGGGGAGAAGGAATGAGAAACCATTTAAAGTAGATGGCTCCTTATCACAGGCTCTGGCATGCTCAAGGCCATGCCAGCAAGGGAATCAGGAGACCAAGAACTAAGGGCGAAGTTGGGGGGGGGGGGGGAGTACGAAAAACAGCTTTTGGTGCGCTTTTGTTCAGTCTTAGCAATGCTTTGGATCTGTACACTTATTCTCAATAAATGAACTTTCTTTTGAATCAATATTGGTTGCAAGGAAAGTTACTGGATTTGGGATCAACAGGTGGCAGTTCGTTACAGCCAGGTGACAGAACACCAGAGAGACCCATCTCTGTGGCTGGGCCTAAGTGCAGCATAGATCCCCTTAGCTAGAGAAATAAATGTATTCTATCTTGTATAGTTTTCCATCTCTTCCCGTGGATTTCTTTTTTTTAAATTGGCTTTTGACCTGCTCAGCTCAATAGAATGGGATGGCCTTGACTTGGAGGAGGAAGAGTTATTTAAATGCTGGCATATTTTGCTCTGAATTGCACCTAGAAAATACACTCATGCAACAAAAAGTGAGATTAGGGTGGTACTTGCATGGCGGGAGCTGTGGAGAGATTCATTCTTATGTGGTTTTCCTTCCCTATGTAATTTTTCTTTTTCCTTTTTTAGTTCTATTTCTAAGATGGTGGGAAGCCAAATAATGGATGGGTGCACCTAACTTCTACATTTGACAAATACAATCATACAACAGACCAATGGAGAGAACATTAGTGTCACTTCTGGTTGTTTTTCCCTCCAAGGACAGTGATTTTCATGATGCAAAAGTATCAGCAGCGTCAGAGATCCTTTATAGCTGATGCCCAATTTCCTGCATGTGAACTCAGAAATAGGTCTATAGGCTCCAGTAAAGCTTACTCTTATGCAAATACGTTTCACATGTTGACATTAAGGATTCCAGTCTTGTACTGTCTCTGTCTCTTGTATCTGATACTTGATTTAGTGGATCAAAACTTTCACAAATGATAGCATGGGAGCAAACCAGAGGGTCTTCCTTGGAATACTCAGAACCCTCATTTCCTGCAAGAATCATGGGAGAAGTAGCAGGAAAGATGGGTTTGACAGAATGGCAAAGTTCTGAGCATGCTCAAAAATTATTAATTTATACAATTAATGTATTATTGATTGATTTATTACTGATTCTGCACATGTAGGGGATAGTTCACGAATGAGAGAAAACTGGTCAATCAATGTAACGTAATTGTGGTTTTCTTTCAGGAACAATTCATATCTCTGAAATGACTCAAACTGTCCCCTTTGCTGCAGTGTTTCTCAAACTTGGCAACTTTAAGTTGTGTGGACTTCAACTCCCATAATTCCCCAGCCTGGCTGGCTGGCTGGGGGAATTCTGGGGGTTGAAGTCCATGCATCTTAAAGTTGCCAGGTTTGAGAAACACTGCTTTACTGTGTCATTTTATTTAGTTTTCTTTGTGTGTTTGTTTTGCAAGCAGTGGGGAGATAGTCATCTTTTGAACTTTTCAACTGGAGTAGTTGTCCTAGCTCTAATTAAATGTGCATAGAATGGTATGTGAGCCAAAAATTCAATTACTTACATATGGAATTGGAACCCGCTTTGTTAAAGAAGTTCATTTTTTCTACATTTCATATAGAAAGGCCAGGATCTTTTTAACTCAATAACAGATGGCCGTGAAAAGTGGAGCTGCCAACACACACACACATACATACATACTCCCTCATTCACATTCAATGGAGCCCAAATTCAGACACCTTATTAAAAGTTTATAAAGTGTACACAGAAAGAGCACATACACACATACACACATCCTATATCTTCTCTGTGAAACTTCCCACTAATTGGGCCTCTATATTTGCCTAGGGAAAAAAAATGGGAATTTATGCGCCAGTTTAAAACAAACTCAGAAATGTGCAGCTGTAACTGATGTCCCTGTAAGAATAAGGACAACCGAATTGCATAACTGAATTGTTTACGTCGTTGCCCTGAGAATGGGCTCTACAATACAAAATTTGATATTAACTAGGACTGAACCAAATGAGCACAGCATTTGATGAACATTTTGGAAATTAGGTTGGGTGGGTAGGTGTGTGGTTTAAAACATCCCATGTGATGCCTGTGAAGTGACTGCCTATTCATTTATATTCCCATCTCATTCTATTGCCCTCACTGAAATCCTCACATTTTAGATATACAGCATCGTCCAAAATATGATCTCTAGTTGGCCAGGATTGTCCACATGACTAAGGAGTGTTGTTTTTTCTTTATCTATGATGCCATTTTTTTCTCCTCCTAACCATGTTTCTGCCTTAGTGATGTGGACAATCCTGGCCAACTGGAGATCATATATTAGATGCTGCTGCCTATCTCAAATGGAGGTGACAGGTTTGGGATAGCCATCCTAATCACCTTTCTAATCTAAGCTACACTGTGTCATAAAATCAGGATCCATAATACATTCACAATACATTCAGTCTTGCAGAGTCTTCATGTGCAAGTTATTCAACAGCCTCTTTCTCAGCAACTGATAACTCAAGGAGAAATGTCTGTATGTCTGTGCATGCAAACAGAGAGAAGGGTATGGAATGAATGATAAAAATCAGTAGCAGGTTTATGAAGCACTATCCTGGGCAGATAGAAGTTTGTTGTTTCCATTGACCCTTCTAACCTTCTACTCTACACTTTTTACAGATGGTCACTATTCTTGTTATGGCAAAGATGCTCACAGCAAGGATGCTTCAGTTAGTTTACCTTAGGATATTGTTTTTGAACTGCCATGTGTATTTTTCCTCCTCTTTTCAACAATAGGTTAGCCATAGTGTAAACATGACTGGGCAATGGAGCCAAAGAGGAAAAACTCCTCAGCTGAAATCTATATTAGCAATTAGTTATAGACAATCTGCTCAAACATTTAATGCCAATATAAAGTAAGAAAGGATTATGATGACCCCAATCAATCCAGTTTTGGAGAACAGCTAATTTATTGATAAAGAAAAGTTTGTTGGCTAAACAGGGAGCAATTTTTCTACCATACAACTGAGTTGTCAATAAAGCCTTGTTTTTCTTCTAAAAATGCTTCTGTTTCATCATCCAGTTAAAAATACGACATCTTGCCAATAAAGGAATGTAAGGGTATATGCAGATTTACAAAGATTTCAGTGATGAGTTCACTGTGGAAACATATTCCCTGTCTTTGAAGATGTGTGGACCATTTTCTCCCTACACTGAACTCAAGAAATAATTCCAGGCTTCACACTACTGCAAGAGATGCAGACCCCTTGCCTAAGTCAATGGCAGCTCTTCCTCCCTTACTCAGAGTTCTACATGATTAATCAAATAGAAAACTGTATGTTGATGTTAAGGTGAACATCTCCAGAAACTTCAAGTCTAAGCAAATCGTTGAACTAGGTACCCTATAAGATCTCTTCAGGTTACAGTTCAATGATTTTAATCAAACCAAGGGAATTCTTCTCTGGTTTCTCTCCCCAAGCAATGGTGATCCATTTTATCTGTCTGTCTGTCTGTCTGTCTGTCTGTCTGTCTGTCTGTCTATCTATCTATCTATCTATCTATCTATCTATCTATCTATCTATCTATCTAATTTATATAGCTGCCCATCTCACAAAGCCAGTGACTCTGGGCAACATACAACAGAACTAAAACAATTAATAAGTACCTAAAACCATTATCATTATTAATTATTAAAAAGCATTAAAACTATAAAAACAGTTAATACAAAAAAAATTGATGGGGAGATGTTAATAATAACGGAGCCACCTCACAAGTTCACCCATCCCCTGAGGTTCCCAGGCCTGCTGACATAACCAGGTCTTGGGGGATCTTTGGAAGCTCAGAAATGATGTGGCCAACTTCACCTTGCAGGGGAGAAGATTCCACAATGTGTGCACCACAGCAGAAAAGGCCCACTGCCTAGGGCCTACCAAATGTAGCTCCCTAAACGATGGAACCAGTAACATGTCCTCTCTGCTGGATCTGGTGGGATGGGCAGATGAAACTGGGGAGAGGTCCATAGCCCGGTCCCATGCCATGAAGGGCTTTAAAGGTCAACACCAGCACCTTGAATTGGACCCAGAACCAAACTAGTAACCAATGCAGCTCGCAAAGCAGAGGTGTAACTTGTGTTCTACCAGGTACATCAGATCTGGTGTGTGGCCGCTATCCCATGTCAGGCTCTGGATGATCTGGGACAGGCCATGGACATCATGGTGGCCATGAACTCCTGAGCCACCTCAAATCCCACTCCCAGGGAAGGCAGATTGAAGTCCCCCAAGACCATAAGTCTGGGGAACTCCACTGCCAGCCCAGAAATGGAGTCAAGGAGCTCAGGCTGGGAGGTTGCTATGCAACAGGGAGACTGGTACAATATCCTGACTGATCCCTAGAGCCCAGCTTAATGAACAAGGTCTCACATCCGGTGACTTGTGGGGTGGCACCCCTGAAAGCCATAAGCGATTCTCAGATAACAATCACCATACCACCACCTCTACCCCAGATTCTCAACTGGTGCCATAGCCAAAACTCAGCTGGGCATATCTCCAAAAGAGCCACCCTCGCTTCCGGACTCAGCCATGTCTCAGTAATGCATTTTCTCATGTACTCTAATAGCAAGAGTATTTCCTGCTATTAGAGTATCAGTTCACATATACCCTCACAGACCACACAGATCCAGCTTTGTTTTAAATCTCAGAGTTCATACTTTCCAGAAAATGAAGCTTTCTTCCTGGAAACCCACCTCCACTGAAATTGCAGTTATATCTCCCCACAGTCAATCTTACCGCTGGCACATAATTTTCTATTAAATATGCCCCTTTTTGAGAAGGCATTCTCAACTTATTCACATCCACTGCCAGCCTATAGTATATGCTATGCATTGCTATTTGCATGTCTTGTGATCAATGTGTGGTCTTTGTTTTCAAAGTGTTACACCCTTTGAATTTGGGGGGTTGCAATTAATATCATAGTAGGAGAAGGGTATTATTTATCTATGGATGTATTGTAATCTCTTGACAGGAGATAGTAGAAGACCAAAGATCGCCTCTTTCTTCAAATAAAATTATCATGCCATAACATTTGATATTGTTATACCCAATCACAATCAGTCCGACAGCAGGCCGCAGAGACAACTTTTCCGTCAATGTTACTGACGTGCTGGAATTTCTGAAATACAACAACTGAGTGCCATGTATTTTGGATGGAAACAGCTGTTGAAAGAAATAAAGAATGAACAGAAGGGTTCATATTCCTCGCTACAGTTTTTTGGAACAGTAATACACTGATATATTTGCCCCCCTTGAGAACTGTATAAATAGATCTGGCTGTGGATGTTGCCATGGCTGGTTACCTGTCAAGAGCTCAAGGCTTCAGAGGGGCCAATCATAATCCTGCAACCACTAGTCATTCCCCCTTCCCCCCTTATCTGATGCCTCTATAGTCATTTGTGCAGCTAGGTAACTGTGGGCTCTGAAAGTCTATAGGGACTTAAAGGGACATCTCTTTAGATAGCCAGGTCATTCATTCACTTACCGGAATGTTGTAAGCCAGCCCTGCTTGTATCTAGAGACCTTCCTGCTCATCCTATATGATGAGGCTCTGACTTTTACCATCATTGGAGGCAACAGTACCAAGAGTAAGACATTGGCCCCAGTCAAATGCCTGTTACAGCCTGGCTCATGAAGCAGCTGGGATTATGAGAACTACAGACCTTATGAATGTGCCACTGATAATTTTTGACACTGATACTTTTACTGTCAAGGCACATCTATCACTGGGCTTCTCATCAAGACATGTCAGGAACCCAGTATCAAAACCATTCATCCATCTATTCTAAAACAGCCTAACTGAAGTTCTAGGGAGTTCTCCACCATCGTTGGCTTCGATGCACGAAGCCTGGCAGATTGTTTTTCAGATTATGTCATATTAAAATGCCTAGAGATATCAAGACTTGAGGCCACAATAAGTCTTGAACTTGGCAGCTAAGAAACTATAGGAGGGGTTTAAAGCTAAGTGCTTTTACTGACTCTAGTCTAGCAAAGGCTAGCCATATTAGCTAAGGAATTTTTCTTATCCAACAGCCTAGAACAAGACTAGGGATATTCCTTGAAACCTACTAAAACTTCCAACCAGCCTTGTTTAAGGGATTTAACTACCAGAAGATGTGCTCTTACTTTCTTCTCTGCTGATGCTGCCTCCCATTCTCCTTTTCATGGAAGCCATGTGCCATGTTATGGATACATAAGTCTATATATCCCATAACCATCTGGGCAGATCTGCTTAGTATCCTGACGGAATGGCACCAGTTATGTCGAGAATGACCATTCATTCACGTGGTCAGGAAGCGCATACAGCAGCACAGTGTGTGGCTAAAAGAGAAGTGACTTGGTGTGTACGTGAAGGTGCCTAGTGTTCATGTCAAATGCAGAAAAGTTGGAACTATGGTTTCTATGCTGATGTGATATCATAATGCAAATTGCTATAAAATGTGTTGATCCCACAACCCATCCCTTGCCGAACACTTCTAGAAGCAACTATGCAAATAGTTCAGCTAAGCAGTAATCAGAAATGTGGCTCCCCTATTCACACATCCATTGAGAATAGCATTGTACACACTCCCACAAAGCATAACAGGTCTGAAAACTGTGAGACAGATTTGTTCCCCACATCAGCTCATCTAAGTCTTAAATAATTGACCAATTTCTTACCAGATGCATGCTACACAGCTAATTTGTTGAGCTTAAAATGACTGAACAGACCAAGAATCCAGATGTTAAGAGGCTGCAGCCTGGCATTTCATCCCTAAAAAATTGCTACTGATGTCCATAGCTGCAACTGTGGGGTAATAATATCCTTGCAAAGTTGGCATTTTTTTCATACTGTAAGTTTTAGAATCTGGCCATTCTAATTACATTCAAAGCTGTGTGTATATTTGAAAGCACACAGATGCAATAAATGTATGTGGATTTGCCCAAGCGTATTTTTACAATGTTGGAGTCAGGATGTCTTTATGAAGGAATTTCACATCCTCACATAATACATGGAACTGTCCTAAGAAAATGACACTCTGGCATGCCTCAGTATTTCTCCACTTAGTAGATAGGAGCCAAATTACACATTCAGAGATCTATTATATAATACAGCCCTCCTGGGACTAAGCCATTTCAGAGTCACATGGTTGAATGCTCTTCCCACACATAAAAGATCTCTGCTCACAGAAAACATGCACATTGGGGAGAAGACTAGATTGGAGCCTCAAGGAGAACTTAAAGGCAATTTCCCTTTTGAGGATATAGTCACTGAATATATTCCTCTTCTTTCTACATAGGAACTTTCCAGGTAGGCTTCTGGCAACCTTCTTGATTTCTCCTTGTTTAAAAGTGGCAGGGGGTGATAAACCCTGGAGGACAAACTAACTCTAGATGATCTTTTAGCAACAACCACTTTTGCCAGTTTTCATGTAATATCATACTCACAATTTACTGCACATTAAAAAACCAAAATAGTGAACAGAATAGGGCGCTGATGGAACCAAAGAAATATAGAATAATAAGTTGGTCTTGATCTACTGATAAAGTATTTGAGCCATCAGCAACATAGCTAGTTCACCTTGATCCACAGATGTATTCTATGAGAACTGTGATGTACATATGAAGTTTCCAAACTAGAACTATTTCCCATTTCAAGGCAAAAAGTTCATCCATACCCCTGCATTACAGACAGACTGGAGCCATGATCTAGCAGCTGAGGGACAGAATTTAGGGCCAAAAAATATGCCCCAAATCCCCCAGAATCAGAACCAATTATGCTTTAGGTCTCTTGGTGATACATCTCTCAGGAGATTTGAATTCCAATTCACAAGATTTTCTGGAAAAGGAAGCAATCAAATTCACTCAGAATAGCAGATTCATGACTTACCATTCCAATGTTGTGCTAAATCGTTTAATTCTGACCCATATTATATACAATACGAGGCAGATCTCATTCTGAATAAATAAAAATTCCAAGGTGACTCTTGCCACAGCCAAATTGTTGGCAGGGCCTGTTAAAAAAAAGTTGCAACTTGTGTATTAATTAGGAAAGTATGAATTATGTTTCTCAATACATTATTAGCAATGTATCATTGTTGAATATTTTATGGTTATTGCTAACTAGACTTGTGTAATATTTATATTTTGCAGTGTTTTACATTTGGTTCTTTTGACTCTAATGAACTTAGCGACAGATAAATCTTTTAACTACCAACTACTGTCATGGATTAAGCAACAGCTCATTACAGATCAATATTGCAGTCAAGGATTATGGGATGTCCAGTACAGATTTAAAGTGTTTGATAGCCTGTTCAGACTCCGTAGAATCTGACAATTTTGTCAAAACAATTAAGCAAACAGGGTGCTACAAGCTCCACCCCTTTCATTTGTGTATGCAGTGTTACACTGCATGTATAAAAGGGGCAGAGCTTATAGACACTCATTTCGTCATATGCCTCCCTTTGCCCCTTTTGTGAACTATTTATTTGCCTATTTAGCAAATAAGAAGAATTATGCTAAAATGGGCCAAAGGTCTATCTAATCTAGGTCTACCAGATGCCCTTGGGATGTTTATAAGCAGGAAATGATTACAGTTCCATCCTCCCACTTAGGGGTGTCCAAGGATATCGTCAAAAAAGGCAAGAGGTCAGCCACAACAGTGTGACTGAAACTCTACCTAATTTTATGTGTGTCACATGTATGACACCCATAAAAAATAGGTGGAACTTCAATCACATCATCGTGGCCACTATGTTGTCTTTTTGGCATGTGTTTTTTATAGGAATATTGTCTCTGATATCAGAAATTGTATGTAGATACATACTAGTCATCTTGGCAAGTGAGAGAAATGGGTTGAAAATAACAGCATGAAATTTAAGAAAGAAATGCAAAGTTTTTCACTTAAGAA
This sequence comes from Liasis olivaceus, assembly GCA_030867105.1. Classification (NCBI taxonomy): domain Eukaryota; kingdom Metazoa; phylum Chordata; class Lepidosauria; order Squamata; family Pythonidae; genus Liasis; species Liasis olivaceus. Next base: position 121,488,700 of record CM061350.1, on the reverse strand, counting down.
TCAGAAATCAGATGCATAGCTATAGAGTGGGTGATACCTAGTTTTATAATAGTACTTGTCACTCGTGGAATGGTAATTACAAGTCAGCAGGGTGATATCACTACAGAAACGGAAAATGCAGTTTTAGGAAGTATAACAACAGAAGTATTGTTTCCTTATTACGGATATCAATAGTTCTACAGTACCCAATTTAAGTATGGGGTTCACCACACTTTAAGAAGGGTGTAGGCAAATAGAAATAGATTGAGGAAAGGACAGTGAGGATGATCAGGGGACTAGAAACTGAATTCTATGAGGAGAGATTGAAGAAAGAAGAAAGCAGCCTTAAGAAGAGAAGAAGATTGAGAGGGATAAGGCAGCTCTCTACAAATACTTGAAAGTTGGTCACCCAGGAGAAGATCAGTTCTCTCCACAGTTTATAAAATAATGGATTCGAGTTACAGGAAGGTAGATCCAATTGAATGTTAGGAAAACCGCCCCACTAAAACTAAATTGACAGTGGAATCAATGAGCCAGGGAATTGGTGGCCTTCCTTTCACCATCCTTTCCTGGGATGTTAGCTGTTAGTCAGAGAGGTTTTAGTTGCTTCCTGCCCTGAGAAGGCAGCTGGATTTGATTTGGATGGTCCCTTCTAACTCTATGATTCTATAATGCTCAAATTTACCCATAATGAATCTACATAATCTCCTTTTAAAGCTGTCCAAAGTGGCAGCTGTCACTATCTTTTGCTAGCAAATCCCATAATTTAACTATTTGCTGCTTTAAAAAGCTCTTCCTTTTTATTAACACCATCCATACTGTATATGATTGATCTGAAGTTCTAGTTTTTAATGACGGAGGGAAAAAAAATCTTCCTCAGTTATTTTCTCCATACAATACTTAATTTTATCCAGCTGTAACATACGGTGTCTTCCCCTCACCGATTTCCGAAGCTATAGAATCACTAATGCTGTTAAGTTTCTTTCACAAGGAGTTGCTCCAGCCCTTTCATAGTATATTTTGCTCTGCATATTTCAGTATCATTTCTGAACTGGCCAGAATTCCAACAGAGATGGCACTATTGATTTGTATAAGCATTACAATATTGACACCTCAGTTTCCTCAAAGATCCCCAGTATGACATTTGTCCTGTTGGGTTTTTTTTTTTTTTTACCTAGAAAGCATTTGATACCAACAAAAGACAATTCTGGGGTGTCAGACTAAGACTGTGACCAATCTCTGTTTTGAAGGGGGAGCCCCCTTCCCCCACAAAACACTGCTTTATTCATCCATAGTAGTGACGACCATTTTTTAGAGACCAGTGAGGGATGTTGATATTTGACACCTGATGGTGTAGAAATGCCCAAGGAATTCAGGTCATACATCCTCAAAAACCAAACATAAGCATTATCACCAGTCATCTTTCTCCCTGTGAAAAGCCCAGCAGCATTTGGCCCTGAAGCCTCATGCAGCCAGCAGGACCTAAACCATATAGAATATAAACCATATAGGATATTTATTATGTCTAATATACATAATAAATGTTCAGCTTTTTCAAAAAGTGAAAGAAAATTACCATAAAAAGACTTGAGTAGATTATGCAAACCTTTGTATATCAACCCTACCATTCCCTGGTGCTCCAGTATTTTTATTTTAAAAATACCCTTCTTTGGAATTTTACAGTATCTTTATTCCTTCTATTAAAACAGCCATATAAGTATTTCCCAGGCAGGTCCACACACACACACACACACCAGCATTCTTGGAGAAGGACATTCCTGTCTCTTATGCATAAAACATGTATGCATATTCATCTAAAACATTTGGAAAAAAAATGTACCAGTTATAATTAGCATGTTTTGTGCATCTATTTTCTTTGCTATTAAATAACAAATGTGTAGTAACCATAGCAACAGAAACCATCACATGGTACTGGTGCTATTTTGGGGATAACATAAGTACCTTTCTTAAAGAAGCATTCACACCTCTGAGCTATGAATTTTAATAATTTTTTAAGAAGAGAATATCTGGTATGAACATTTTTATTCTTTTTGTACCATGCTAATGTACTTACCTGGAAGTAAATGCCCTTGAATTCAGTAGCACTTACTTCTGAGTAGACACATATAATCTGCTGTGTTATGAAAACTGCATTCAGAGATGCTGTATGTATTTCCCCATCTTAATTCCTTGTCCATCAACACCTTCTACCTTCTTGCTTTTGATTTATTGTTAAGGGGGTTGGAAGAGGGAAGAGGAGGAGAAAGAAAAAAGTGAAAATATTTTTGAGAAACACAAAAGTGTGTGTGTGTGTGTGTGTCTTTAAATCATGCTTTGTAGCAGTGCAATTACCAGATGGTTGCATGGATACAAGCAGAGGCAGAAATCCTTAGGCCATATTAAAAGGGCAAAATTAACTGACAGGCTTTACATAATTTAAATATTTTGCAGTATACCATTTGCGTAATCTGCATATCTCTTTAAAGTAGTAGGATGGAGAAGTTCTGCAAGAGAACATTCTCACAGACACACTCAATTCAGTGTAGAACATGGCTCAACATTTTAACACCAAGAGCTGGAGGCTTTAACAGTCATATAACCGGAGTTTGAGGCAAGGGAGGAGGAGGAGGAGAAGGAAGAAGACAAAAAAGAAGAGAAAGAAGCTCTCCAAATTGCCTATCTACACACCCTTTAAAGGATCCCAACTATTTAGAAGATTGTTCAATGCAGATGGAATTTTTCAAACTTGAGTAGAAACCACACGTTCCCTTTGCTGATATATGAACAGGACTTGGAATGCGCCAATGAACACAACGGAGGGGGGAGCTAGGCCAGAGTTATGATAACTTTCAAATTCTTCTCAGCTTTTCATCATATCTTTTGAACCCTAGGAACTCACCTACTGATCTCTCTGCAAAATAGGTAAGTTAACAATAAAAGTAAGAGCAATCCAAAGCAGTGCTTTAAAAGCAACCATCGTGTCTACTGATATAATTTCTAGTAGGTCATAACTTGATCATGCCCTTGTTTTTTTATGTGGTTGTAGAAGAATGGTGTTTGACTTCACTAAGATGATACTTTGATTCTTGTTTTATTATTATTGATTCTATTTTACTCTATTTTCAGAACTATGTTGCCTTTCTAGTTTTTTGTTAATGTTTCCTTGTATGTCTCATTCTGTCTCACACATCTACGTGCATGTACCCACTCCTCTACCTGATTCTGCCTTGCTCAGTGGAAACCACCACTCCATCTACTCATCTCAATCCATAACTATGCTATCTGCCTAAGACAGTTCACTTTGGCTTAGACAAGTTTAAAGGACATTCTAGAGCATGAGAAGGCAACCTATTACCCCTTCAGAGATTTTAGGCTACAACTTGCACCATTGTCATTGCCCATTCTGATTTGGATGATAGGATTGTTAGAACTTGAAGGTCTAAAAAGTGGGATCCCAGACTGTCTATTCTTGCTCTTGGAACAGCTTCTTAGCACATTTCTTTCTGAATTTATTTCCTGCCTTCTCACGCAAATGATGGAGGTATGAATGACTTGTATAGCCCCTTTTATATTATACCTCCTTTAATCATTTTTTATACAGGTGTCCATATTGGGAGTGATATTTGAAGCTATGTTGCCGTTGAGGAACCTAGTTAGGGAGAGCAAAGGGACAGGCCTACAGTCTTACATTTCAAACTATATGATTATTTCTAAAAATTGTACATGAAGTCTTAAAGGAGCAACTATATCTTTGACTAATTCTCTGGCTAAACACAGTGAAGGCTCATCTACACAATATATAATTTATGTATTTATGTACCTCTCTTTCTGTTGTTTATCTAATGAAGATATATGTTACCCTATTTCTAGAACGTAAGATCTGGTCAACAAAGTGAGGTGACCATTCTTTGAATTGCCTTGATTGAATAGAAATGCCCCTCCCTGACTAAATCCTCTTCAGTGCCACCATCTTCTGTGCCAGAGCCTATTGAGTGGATAATATACACATTTTTTTTGTAAAAATAAATTTCCTAGGTGATGGCGGCTTCTATTTAACTGCTTCTGACGTTTGCTCGGATTTGTTGGTGATCTCTGGAAAATCTTTTATGTTTATTTTTGTGCTGACCTTCAGAAAAAGTGTTAAAGTGGCTTACAATTAATAACAATAAAAGTAAAACAATAAAAATATAAAAGACCCTTTTCAAAACAGCAGAAAGCAGCAGTTTAAAAAACCCTATAGTTCACATTATTGACTAGCATGTTCTCATAGTGCTATGGACAGTAAGATTTGGCTACATTATGATATTAATGACAGCAAATACATGTAATTGAGGTTGAAGGCAATTCTTTTTAAGTTAGTTTAAATAGGTGATTCCAAGCCTATGAAATTACAGGAAAAATGTCATAACACAATACAGTCAAAATGACTTAGTTGTATAATGGGATAACTAGAAGCCGACTAAGTTCATTTAAGATGAGAGCAAGACAGTCCACAGTCAATGTGCAAGAGCAACCTTTCTGCAAGAAGTACTGAAAAGTCCTCAGAATTGGGCAAGATGATGCCCATCATTGCCAGAAATACTTGACAATGCATAAGTAATTGTGAATAGTTTCAGTTCAACTGTTTGGAATAAAATGTTAATTGATTTGGCTATATGACTGGTAAGTTACTACTCTTACAATACAAGGATTTTATCATACACAAGAAATAATTCCACCATGTTATTGCAATTTTTCTTTTCTTTTCTCTTTTTTTTTTTTGGTTTAAGAACAAATTAAATAATTAATTAGATGTGATAGATATATTTACAGTCTTCCTTTGTGTAATCCACATTGTTTCAGGCCCATTTTTATTAACTGTTGTACAGTACATATTTTGTTAAAGCTTCATTCTATAATCAGTCTATATTTTGGGCCCAACTCTCTTTATATTGTTTTATATTTATCCATCTTATGTTTTAAAGTTTGTTTTGTCATCCGCCTAAGTTGCTTCAGTTTCTGAACACTGTAGAAGTACAATTAAGAAATGTTGCTTTCATTTGGCCTACACTGGATCCTTTTAACTGAGAACTCCTTTGTAACCTATTTCTGAGCATGATTACTTTTAATTGTGCTAAATCAGTCCAAAGATACTCCAATTTTTGTAGAAGACTCAATTTCCCAACTTGGAAAAGGCAACAGATTGCTGTAATAATAGAGATTGTTTCTGTCCATTATATGAAAATTGAATACAACTCAGCATTGGTAATCCCTGGTTTTACTTCTAATGCCAGTAACTGATGCAGTGTTTCATTCATTAAAACTGCAAGAAGTAAAATTTGACTTTATTGCAAAACAGTATGTTTTACTGTAAACAGTAGGTTTCAAAAACCCAGAGCCAAAAGCATGCAATCCATGCTCAGAAAACAAAAGCGAGACCAGATGTTCTAGCCAAGGTTGGTGATACACTACTCAACCCTTCTAGGCAATATTGACTGAAAAGGGAAAGGTGGCAGATGTCTTCCATGTGACCCAGCAGAGAGCTCCAAACTCTATACAGTACTCTGATCACACGCCTGTTTGCTCCAGAGCAGACTGAACTCACACATTTTGCTAGTCAGTCATTTGGTTTAGGAGGCAGCAGTCAGCCCTGCTTGGTTATGAGCCACCTTGCCCGTTCCCTCCTAAAGGAAGCTCTTTCTGAACATTTCAGCCAGTTCTGTCAAATGGGAAAAGCAAGTTGATTCAGACCTCAAACTGAACTGGGGGAGGGAGCTCTGAATCAGCCCTGTGCAAGTCAGTCGATCTTCCAGGCTGCCAAATCAGTGTTTGAACTGAAAATTGTGCTCTAGGCTTACCCTTGATGGTAGCAGTTTTAGCCTCGCAGGAACAGCCCCTGCACTTCTTTTGCAAAATGGTGACATGTTTTAAAAAACTGCTCCTGTCCCTGCTCTGTTTTCAGATGAGATGGAACAAGTGCCAAATTTCACATTATTAACTACCGTAGTTAATAGTACATTAAGACAACCTGCTTCCGTATGGAGCCTCAATCATTTATGAAGTAATAGCTGCTACCCAAGTTTTCTGACCACTTGCCTGTCAAAGAGGCAAGGGGCCAAAATTCGCCCAAAGTGATTCACTTCACACCGGGAAGGTCACAGAAACAAATTGGTCATTTGCAATCTGATTAAAAAAACAGAAAGCAATTCTCTTCCTGCTGGTGCTGCTTGGCTACTGAAAGAAGACAGTCAGAAGATAGAAGGAAACACCCCTTGTAGTTGGAGATCATGAGGTCTGAAGTCCAGAATACCTGGAGGACATCAAATTAGGGAAGAGTAGTGAAGATCTGGGATGTTGGGCAAAACTATCCTACTTCTTCGGAATAAAAATGAGAGGAGGGAAGAGAGTTACGCCTCTGCCTTCCCTAAATGCAGCTTTTGGGGAGAAGACAGAAGCCAATGTGGGTGGTAAGGGTAGGAAATAATCTGAGGGATTGTTTCATTATTAAAAGAATGAGAAATAGAAATCTTGGATGGAAGCAAGTCCAAGAGGGATCAAGTTCCAGAAATGGAACAGATATCCAGAAATGTTTTGGAACTGATTGCCTGTCCTTCAGCGTACTCTTATGCACGGCAAATTAAAAGTAAGTTCTATTGAAGCCAGTGAATCTTACTTCCAGGCAAGGGTATATACGGTTAAGGGGAAGAACAGAAGAGTCCTTAAACATTATTTTTTTTTTATAGGGATGCAAAAGTTATGAATCAGCAAGATGTTCTAAGGGTAGCCAGACAGGCTTGCTTCCTCCCATAAAGGAAGTACTTTATAATATAGCATAAAGTTTCTCGCCCTCCAACAGCAATCCAATATCCAAATTCTGAGCCCAGTTATTATTTTTTTTTTCCTGCAGGTCCAGCAACAAATTGGCATCTAGAATTTTGCAGCTCCCACAGAGATGCTTTATGACTTCTGATGGAAACTTCCCTGCCCACCCAGCTATGCCATAGCAGAAATTCATCTATTCTTTCCCAGCTACTACAAGCTTGTGACAAGAAGGAGGAGGAAGAGGCAACATTTCATATTCATGTAATTTAGCTGGCAGTGCTTTGCAATACATTGAAATGATTTGAGATTGTATGTGTACAAACCTTCTGAGAAGTGCGACATGAAGGAAATCGTCCTGCTTCCGAGTTCCGCAGCAGATGAAAATGTTTAATGGGATATAGTTGTCTTTTTATGTTTAATCCTTACAAATGCATTCTCATCACTGATTTGGAGAAAATAGAAGATATAAATCATGCCTCAAGATAAATGTTTCAGGCTAGGGAGTTTTGCCATTTTCGGCTGCCGTTTTGTTGTGGGTAAATATAAATTAATACAAAAACTACCCAAAGCAACTATTCCTTAATGATTTTTGTATTATTCAAAAGTGCTATTTTTTTCAGCCCAATTTCAAATAATAGATAATGTTTTCTTATGAGCCACAGGCTGGCTCTTATCAAAGGTATATGCAGTGTATTCATGTTAGCTACTCCTCTTCCCGAGAATATAAGAAGCATGGTGAATCAAACCAACAGAGTCCAATTGGATCTGTTACCCACATAGGTTTCTGGGAAGCTCCCAAGCAGGATATTTAAGCAACACCCTTTTCCTTTCCTTGAAGTATGCAAGCAGCTTGCATTTTGAGGCATTCTAGTTTTGATCCTAGATGTGACTTAGAGTTACCTTAACCACCACTGAGAACTTTGTCCTCCAGAAATGATTTAATGCCATTTCAAACCTAAATTGATGTCTCTCACCACATTCTGAGGAGCAGGGGCATCCACAGGGGGAGTCAAAAGCATCAAGGTGGTGGCTGTGACTGCGCAATTAAAGCCCCCATTTGACCTTTTTGATCCAACTCTTCAGATGCTCCTGTTGAGGACGTAAAATTTAGTGATCCTGAATCCCCCATCCTTGGCTGACCCTGGTTTTAGAACTGCAGGTACTGGAGAAAAGGTCTCTATAAGCTTCCCCTCTCATATGCACCACTCCTTATAATAGACACTTCTTTGCATCTCTCCCTTTTTCATTTCACATTAAATGAGCAAAATTGTTGTGCTCTCTTCCCCTGAGTTCAGCATAGACGTGTGCACACCCCACACATTTTTACTACCTTCTTCTGCAGCACACCCAGCTCTGTGCAAACTTTTTAAAATAATATATCTCTTCTTTCCTTCTACACCTCCCACTATCAACATTTACACTGTCAATTCTTCAGGGCAAAGATTTGTTGTTGTGGGGATGTCACTCTGTGAGTCACCATGTCTGATATTAGTCTTAGAGACATAGGAAAAATTAGATTCTACACTTGGCAGCTATTTTTCCACTTCATCTGTCTCACAGTTTTCCCACAGGCAACTGCAGCAATGAAACACATGCTTCATCTGACTATTCCTTATCATCTGGGTGTGAAGTAATATATAATTATGGCAAAATATCTCACTTTAATGTAAATTGGTCAAAGCAGTGATTATGCCCATTATTTTTTCTGGACAGGTACAATACCACCGTCCATCCTAATTTCCATACAAATGGGTGAATAACATTTGGAAATATTTGGGAGTCCACCCGACTTCCAATATGGATGAAAAGCAATTATGAAAGACTTTGTAGAAACTGAGATTTGCACAATGGGAGCAAATGGAGCATGTCACAATCATCGAAAATTAAAGCCATTAGGAGCTTTTATTTCCAAAAAAGGTGAAACCCATTTTCTAACTAGACCCATATACTTTCCTGCTAGTATAATCCATAGGTGACAGAGGGAGGCAGATATTTTGATATAGAATAACAAATACTCCAGATTACCTTTAAACCATTTTTGACATCCTGGTGAGGAAGGAATGTTGTGGAATTCAATTTGCAGGTATATCATACCATTTTCCAATCCACAAAGGATATTTTATTATTTTGAAACAAATAGATCTGATATCAAACAGATGTTTCTGAATATGGGAAGAAATATTGATTATGACCTAACTCCCCAGCATAACAGTAAGACTTTTGGTGTCCGTTTTAAAAATTTGGGACAAAGAGGCACAATCTCTTAGTCGTAAATATTTTCCCAATGGCCATATTTGAAAGGCAAGAGGTTTTTTTTCCCCCTGCCAGGAAAAGTTCTGAGTCATGTCAGTTGAAGAACTAAGCTCTTTTTACTAGATTCTGTCACAGCTTGCTTCCAGCTGGTGCTCTCTAAACATCTTGAGAACAGTTGCATCCGGCAAGGGGGGGTGTGTGTGTTGTTGTTCAAAAAAGGCAAGATGGTGAAGTTGTCATGATGTAATCCTGCTGTACATGCATCAACATAGTACATATACATATGAGGGGCAGTGCTTATCTCATGTCAAATTCACCATCTTGTCTTTTTGACCCTTCTCCCCTGACTGCCACTGCTTCAGAGTACAGCTCCCAGGATTCCCTGTCAGCATGGTCTACTGTCTGGGGCTAAAGAAGGATCCCCCCCCCCCCCCCATTGACTGAGCTAATTTTTATCAACCATTTTTGTTGGTTCCAGAATTCCTGAGATTCTTCTTTTTCTCATTCCCTCTAGAAAAGTAAGATGACTTTCCAGAAGTTGAATCAAATATTCTCCAGTGTTTCCTTTTTTGGTTCCTCAATTCCCACTATTGTGGCTCTGGAAAAGCTGGGATATTGTGAAGGGTCCAGAACCTATAGCCAGACTGCAATGCAGCCTGTGTTGATTGGCAGAAGCCAGGGGGAGGGGGGGTGGCGGTGTTGGTGAGAGTAGGAAAAGGAAAAATGTGTGCTTGTGCCAATGTTAATTATGCTCCTCCACTCAAAGAAAGAGTTCCCCTCCTATTTCTCTGCCCACAAACAGGGTATAGAATTTCAAGACATCGCTTGCGCACAGCACTAGGAGGTAATTGCAGAACAGAGAGAAAAGTTTGCCTCTACAGTGCTATCAATATTTGCAGTTATGACATTTGGTCCTTTAAGGATCTGTAATCAGAAACAAGGGAGCATCATTATTTTTCTTCTAATTTATCTATTCGGAAGCATTTCTTGCTCAGAGCTCAATATCCCAGGTGCTTGATTTTCCTTCTCTCAAAATGATTGTTGTCTTACCATAGGTGGAATAATCTGCCATGTTCAAGTAGGAGGGGGGCAACCTAAGGCCCAGGGCCCCTGTGGCATTTGGGTGGTGTGGTCCTCTGTTATTTTGAAAATGTGATATAAACCTGATTAAGTCAAAAAGTCCTAAATTGATTCTAACCAAAAAGAAGCCATCAAAAGTCAGAACATACTGCTCCAGTCCAGAGGAGTGACATGATTCCACCCATTTTCTATTGATGATGTGGTCACTGTGGTCCTTGCCCTTCCAAACATGTTTCAAACCCAGCCAGCAAAAGTGTCTATCCTCCTAGGACAGAGATATCCAAGTTCAAATAGAATAAGCATTTTGAAACAAAATGCAAAATTAATCCATACCCTTGCATATAAGGGAATTTGTTTCTAAAATGGTTCCTAACATCTAATAAAGTATCATTTACCACAGGGATGGGCAACCTATGGACTTCTGATAATAGGGTTACCTTACAAGTCTGGACTGCAAAAATCCAGACGATCATTGGACAGCAGTGAACAGTTATTGCTTTTGGCATCTCTTGGAAGCCATCTTGTGTTCCTCTGGATTTTTGCAGGCCTGATCCAGCAATCCTAGCTTCTTTTTGTGGGTGACTGAAGAGTACATTGGGCAAATGATGCAAAACAGGTTACGTTTTATTTTTACTTATTAAAATGTTTGTTCTTGGATTTTTGTGGGGGATTTAGAAGTTTGCTTTATAAATTAGATTAAATCTATCATATGTGGGTGTGTGCATGTTTTCCACCTCAAAGTGGCAGAAACCAGAGTGGTGTAGTGACTGAGCTTTTGGACTGGCACTAGGAAGGCCCAGGTTCAAGTCCAGCCTCTGCTACAGAAACTCATTGGATGACTTTGAGCCAGTCACTCTCTTGTAGCCCAATCTACTTGGACTTCGACTGTGAGGGAAAATGAGGAGAACAGAGTGTGAGGTATTCTGCCTTGAGCTCCTGCATAAAATGTGGGATACAAATCTAAGACAAATAAATAACATGGCATGACACCTATTTCTGGCAACTGTAGTAACAGCAGCAGTAGTAGTATAGTACTGATATTTAGTGGAGTATAGACACAGAATAAAATAACAATTGAAACAATTATTTGTTTATTTATTTATTCTGTTTCTATGGCCACCCATCTCAAATACATGAATTAATAAAATAATATACATTAAGGAAGCCCTTAACACATGACAATTACCTCTATACTTTTAAAAGAACAGATAGGCATTTATTTATTTTAAATCAACTTCACCAGGCCCATAAAAAAGAAGGATTTTAGTGCTTTTTCACCTTTGAATGATCTGATCCCAAGCAGAAGCCTGGTGGGAGTCGGTTCCAGAGGACTGAAGCCAGAAAAAGCTCTTAATGAGGAAGGGGCCAGTCTCCCTGACCTGATAATTAGATGACATACACTAAACCTGAGCCACTAGCAGGTCTTTCAAGTACAGGTATCTGGGTGTGCTCATATCTGTCAACACCACAATTTTCTCTTGAATTCCCAAGCAAGGGAATGCTTGGTAATAAAAAGAGAGATGGGCAGAAGAAGGAAAGTCCAGAACACTACAGACAGCAGGATTCTGAACCCAAAGGGTGGCATGAGATCTCAGGTAACCCAGCCAATTGTGATCAACATTGGGGTTTGGGGGCATGGGAGGCCCTGATCTAGAGACAAGCAATTCTTATTAGAAAAGCTGCATCTAAACAAGATTGAATGTTCATTGTTGGTTGGAATAGGTTTCTAGGAGACAAAGATAATAGGCAAGGACACAGGCACATTTTAAGAAATGTTCAGGTATTATTGCCTTTGAATCCTAAAATTGTTTTGTTAGATATTAATAAACAATGAAACAATTTAGAGTGGAACTGATTGATATTTCTTTCATCTTTATTTAGATGGGAAGCGATCCTATTGAGAATGAAGTTAACTGCACAGATTTAGAAGAGCATTATTGCCTTACTTTTACTAGCAGCAAAATTTTAAATTAGCAGAATGAAAAAATACACCATTCTCTTACTATCCAAAGATATGATGATAAGACCAAGGAAATATTAACCATGGATAAGATCTCTTGTCTGTTAAAAGTACAGCTAATCCCAAACATAATGATGATTTTACAGAAAAAATGGCTCTAAATGTAATTGACTCAGATAATTGAAAGTATAAAGACACTCAGATTTTCTTCAGTAGTACTTTACTGATTGCAAGATTGTGTGTATGCAACACGCACATATGCACTCCTGATTTCTTCTATACATGGAGCAAAGTAAACTTCTGTCTTATTTTGTTACTGTTTCTATTTATTCAGATTTCTTTTCCTGACTGTGTAGGCTGTTATTCTAAAGTGTTTCCACGTTACAAGAGGCTTTTTTTTTTTTGGTAACCCCAATATTTTTGTTGTTGTTTTTCAAGCTTCAATCCCTAACGGTCCTACTATATATGTCTGGACCTTCCCTTCTTCTCTCTGAACTTCATTTAGTTTCTTGGTGATTCATTGTTACTTATTTCTTGTTTCTTCTAGTCTTGGCTGTAAGTATCATGTGAATGTGCAAGAGACTGGTATGTAGAAACCCAAACTTATAAGGAAAAGCAAAGGCCAGCTGATAAATTGAACTTCTGAGATAGTTACTTATTTTATTAAATTAAGAACTTGTGATTCCTTCTGCTGACAACTTACCACAACAGATTTTAAGAGTATTTTTCACCATAATTAGTTGCAAACCAACTCTTCAGATTAAAATCTCACTCTCTTCTCCTAAAACTTCCAAGAAAGAAAACTCTCTCTGTGTTTGATCTAATACTTAAGAAGTTCCTTTAATTTTAAATGATGTGGATATACACCAGTGTTTTTTCAAAATTAACAACTTTACGATGAGTGGACTTCAACTCCCAGAATTTGGGCTGGGGAATGTTAAAGTTGTCAAGTTTGAAAAACACTGATATACATTATCCTTCAAATATTCTTGATGTTCTTGTCTGACGAGACCTCATCAGATTAAAAGGTTAGTTGTGGTTGCAAATTGGATTGTAGTGAATTACTATATTAATTTTTGATGTTGAATTTTATTATTTTGTACTGTGTCTTGTTATAGGGGAAGAAATGAGAAATAAAACTACTAAATGATTATACTTGTCCCATTTCAAAGCAAGCTGGTACTTGTGACCAATTCTTCTGTACGATAAATTCAGCAGAAATAGGTTTCCTTGAACTATTTATCCATGTAAATGTTTAAAACTTGAGGAATGGGGGGAAAGGGAAAGATCAAGGGCAATACATATATTTCACCTTTTCAAAGCTAAGTTTTACATTTTGATTTGTGGTTGTAGACATTAGAGTAACTCATGTCATGATCACCAAGTGTGGGACTGCCTTTGAGGTTGACTGTCAAGCTGCTGGTGGTACAAAATGAGTTGGCCAGAGTCTTAATAAGATAAACCTGCTACAGGATAATCACACTGATTTTGAGATTGCTGTACAGGTTGCAAGAGACTTGTAGGATCTATTCAAAGTGCTGGTAATGACCCTATATGGAATAGAATTGTGGTATATCAGGAACTGCCCTGTTAGATGCGAATCTGCTTTTCTGGTCCTGTAATGGTATGTGGGAGTGATCCTGGCAGACAGGAGGGAGAGCCACAGACATGACAACTGACATGCAAATGGTATCTCAGCTCACAGAAGGAGAGAAGAGGTGAGAAGCATCTCAGAAGAGACCCTCCCTAGTTTTCTGGAAAGTAAAAGTAAAGGAGGGGGAGAAATGTTTTCAGACTTGCAAGATTCTGTTACTGTAACCTTACAATAAAGGTAGTGTTAGTACTCATAGTTTGTGCTTCTTGTCTGGACTATCTTGAAGGGCTGACCATTTCAAACATCTATGGAAGTCCTGCTGAGGGTCACAGCAGATGGGAGGTTCATGGGGGCACCCGGGAGCTGAAGGTAACTCTTCTCAATAGTAATCGCCTGGACGACTCCAGAGGCATGTCTGGTCCTTCCCTACCTTGCATTTTATAAAGCTTCAGAGACCATTCTTTTCAGGCATACCTTGGATTTGGGATGGGTGTGGATGACCATCTTTAATTGTTTGGTATTATTTATTTACTATTTTCACAATTACTTGTATGGCACATAAATGACTTTAAGCAACTTACCTCATTGACGCTAATTTACATTTAATACTTTTAACTGCATTAAAAAGATCCATAACATCCTTTTTTTAAAACTGTTGCTTGGTTCTTATGCCTTGTTGTATACTGCTGAGAATCTGTATGATTGGGCAGAGTACAAATATTGTCAATAAATAAATAAATATCAGGGTGAAATGATATTGCTCTAGCAGATTGGATCCACTGCTAATCCCCTTTGTATCCAGTGAACATTTGGAATTCCAAGTGACATGAGTTGATTATTTTAACTGAAATGCATCAAAGTCGTGCTTCAAATTTGATATACCTAAATCTCCATAATCCTTTGGTTATATTGTATAATTGGACTAATTCTAGTGGGTGTATATATTTATATACATGTATACACACACATGCATAGACACGTGTGTGTATATATAAATGAAGAAACAATTATCAGCCATGTATGAAAACAAGCAATAGGCAAAGGAATTGAAAATATTTAAAACAGAAATAGAATTTTAGGAAGAAGAGTCATTTTAATTTGTAGCTATTCTATCAAGCAATGCTAAAGAAAGATGTTGCCATAATCTGCAGAAAAGGGTCATAATTATGTTTCTTTCATTGGTGCCAATCCTTTGTAATAATTACTTCTAAATATCTAAATCCACCTGGACTATTATTAAGTCCAATACATTCTCAAAGCCATTTTTGTAACTCTTTATCAATGTTGATTAACATAACAGACAATTTATAAAAATTGACTTCCAGACCTGCTAATTTAGGAAATGTATTCAACTCAAGCTTCCCCAATGTTTTGTTCAGAGAAACTAGGAAAAAATAAATATATATCAAAGGAAGATTTTTTTAAAGAGAAGGTAAAACTTCACTTACAAGAAATATTTAGGAATGACATCCATTTCCAAATGTGAAGACACTGACAGCAAAAGAAAAGAAAAGAAAAGAAAAGAAAAGAAAAGAAAAGAAAAGAAAAGAAAAGAAAAGAAACGAAACGAAACCAATAAGGAATTCTATAGTGAATTATAAATGTCAAATTATTGGGATGCATGTAAAAAAGCATGTAGCTGTTAAAAACTAGACCTGGCATTTGTGGAAAAGTCTATTGCCTTTATCTTTGCTTTAAATCTCTCTGTGGACTCCTGCCACTCATTGTCACATTTCGGCTATAAGATAATGAGACATATGTCAGCTAAATGTCCAAAATTGCGTGCATGCTCTCCCCCACTACCTCTGTCTCTCTCTTTACTTTTTGAGAACACACCAATCTATTTCCATATTCTTCAGAAGGCTGTAGAACAGTAACCAAAATGAGAGCTCACTTATTCCAGACCAGCTCTAGGACATTGTTCCTAATGTCCTACATGTTATGCCTTTATCACAAAGGGCACAGATTTAAAAGAGGTTCAAGCTAGAGTTGCATTTGGTTTGTCTGGTATAACTTCTTTGCTCCAAGAGCTCAAAGTAATATGTATAGAAAGAGGGTCTAATTTTATCCCCCCAGGAACAGTCCTGGGAAACACATTGGTTGGTTGATGGATTGAGTCGGACGTAGGCTGGGATGCTCCTAAATCCAAACAGGCTCATAGCAGCTAACAATATCATTTAAAACATCTGCAATAGAACAGGAAACATCAACATCTACTGTGCAGCCCAACTTATAAAACAATAAAACCTCCAAGGATAAATAAAGTAACTATAAGTAACAACATTAAAACAATCAATAACCAAAAGTAAAATCTAGTATAACACTCTAATGGACTTGTTTGATTTATGCAGTGACTCTGTGGTCAAAATCTATGTGGTTGCTAAGAGTCGACACCAACCTGATGGCACATCATCAACCAATCAGTCTATGGTCAGATGGAGATTTGAACCTGAGTTCAAATCCCCAGTCCAGACCCCACACCTTAACCATTGCACTATGTACCAAACATACAAAAGTACAAGCTTTGGGTGTCATGCTGTCCAGAAATGGCAGTATTCCAAAATGTGAACTTTTCTTGTGTTTTTGAGATGGGAGAGGTCTTTTGAGGGGCAAAATGAGTACCAGGCTTAAGATACCCATTTTGCCCCTTCCACAACCCTTTTCCACCACTAGCACGTAAATCAGATCCATTTTAGATATCAATCCTATCTACTTTAGAAATGCAGCCCTTGCCATATGTACAAAGTCTAGTTTAAATATATAGAAGATATGGCTTTGCAAATGTTTTCTAATTCCATCCAGACTACCTTGAAAGTCATTTTCTTAAGCAACATATCCATATTCTACTGTTCACTCAGCCACTACAAAGTACAGTCAATGTGCTGTAGTGGTGAAGGTGCTGGACTAGGTGTAGAGAAGCCAGGTTCCATTCCACTTTCAATCCTGGAAAATTACAGGTAGTCCTCAGGTTATGACCACTTGTTCAGCATTCAAAATTACAACAACACTGAATGAGGAGGACTTACTACTGGTCCTCAAAGTTGTGGCCGTCACAGTGTCCCCACAGTCACGTGATCACCATTTGCGACCTTCCCTGATGGTTTCCCTTAAGCAAAGTCAATGGGGAAGCTGGCAGGAGGTCCCAAGTTGCTCCTGCTCCTGCCACTTTTTCACCTATGTGCCTGCACTCCATAACACCTGCCCACCCATAGCTCTTACCTGCCAGCCTGCTTGCCTGAAACTCCTGCCTCTTCCCACATTGTGGTCACATGAGGTCCTCGCTTAACAACCCATGTGGTCCTGGGTGCCATTGCTAAGTGATGTGGTCACATGTCATTGTGCTTTACAACCACATTGCTTACTGATGGAAATTCTGGTCCCAATTGCCACCTTAACCCGAAAACTATCTGTGTTGGTTGGCTTTGGGCCAGATACTTTCTCTCTGTCCAGCCCTAAGTATTGATCAAATCAAGTAAAATCAAATCACTTCTATAAACTTTGTTCTCCATATACTTAATAAGATGTGACTAGAGCAAATGGCTTCTGTATAAACAGATTCTAATGCTATAAATTAACCATGTGTCCCTTAAAACATTGAGGGGGCTATTTCTGAGTAAACATGCAGAGCACCAACTTATCTATCTTGGGCAAGGGAACCAATCTAACTTGCAATGTATAATATGTAATTATTATTCAATACATCTATGTTTTGTCCCCTCCAAATATAAGGAAGACCCCTGTAGTAGCACCGGAGCCAACAGAGCTTTCTCAGAAAGATATAATGGCATCAGAGCTGTTAAATGAAAGGAAGTTACAGTATTTGAGTCTTAGACAGAGCCCAGATCAGTGGTTTCTAAGCCAAGAACAGACATTCAAATCAAGTAGAAAAGGACAGGCTGCAGCCTCCAACAGCGCTGCTATGGTTCAATTTAGTATCCCAGACGTGACTATGGAACTGTTCCAAATGCCATGGGGAATCCATTTCTGCCAGTTGGCCAAAGTTGCAATATTTAGCTTGTTATGGGTTAGCTCCTGTGACAGAGGTCTTCATTACTCCCTAGGAAACCCAGGCTCTCAGCTGAGAGACTGCCATTCCCAACAATCACCCATTTAGTAGGAAAGATGTTACAGGCCCCCATTTATATTCTGAGGCGCTCTGAAAGGCCTTTCCATGAACTGCATTGTCATCAGCTTTTTCCCCACAGAGTTTATGGCCACAAAATATACCTCTTATTCTCGGAACATGCCTGAAAAGCAAAAGGTTTTTTCCCCCTTCTGCTGAGCACATCATCACTGCTATGATCCAGCCCATAGATAGTTAGCACAAGCGTGTGGCCCCGTCCTCCACAACTTTAGCCCTGCTCACCACTCGCATGTTCACTCCAAGACATGAGCCACGCAGAGAAGCAGTCTTTGGCTCAGACAAGATTGCTCTTAGCTTAAGGCTCACATGACTTCTTTTGCCTACTTAGAACAGGAACAAAACAAACAAAGATTCTCAGCTCTTCTTCTATTTTAAGCCAATCTCTGATATTCAATATTTAGGGCTCTTTAGAGGCCACGATAAGCTTCTTTGAAGCCCATAGCCTTGACCATCAGTTTTCCTAATTTGCTTCCTTTCATCATATGTGGTGATGCATAACATTACTCAGGCAAATATTGAGGCAAATATTGAAATATTGATCAAATAAGGAGTTACCCAAGATATCCAGAGGAGAACAAAGGTAGAAAACAAGGATTGCTATTTTTATTTTATAATACACTTTAGGCATTTAAACTAGCACCTTGCTGAAGAAGATCTTAATTTGCTGGGTGCTGTCATTTCTTTGATGTGGTTTTATTTGAGTCTTGAACTGATGGTTTTTAATGTTTTAATTATGACTTTGTTATTTTATTTGCATTTTATTATTAACTGCCTTGAATGCTATTTTTGGTGGAAAGACAAATATAAGTGGAAGGACAGAAAGAAGAAAAAAATATTTTTTAAAAAATGGGAAGCAGGCATCAAATAAAATAAGCAGAAACAAAAAATGTCCTAATATTGAATGAGCTGCTCAGTGTTTTGATATGAGCACATGCTTAGGGGAATGGAGAGGGAGAGAGAGAAAGAGAGAGAGATGTCTCTATGTATGTTAATCTAGCCATTTTGGCAGGGACAGATTAAGGTGAAGAAGTTGGAGGACTGTATCATGGGCAGAATTCCATCAGCCAGCCCTCCAAAAGGCACCAGAAGTACCTATTACTGAAGATTACTTCAAAACACTGATCTATATTGAATATGGTCAATGTCCTGAAGCTCAAAAATATTTAATCATATCACCCCTCTGAGATTGCATGTCTGAAAGCCCTGTCCTTTGTGCACATGATCCATTGATAGCCACTGGCAACTGAAAGACTTATCAAATCTGGAACTCAACACGTTTTGGTGCCATTTATTCCTATATGATAAGCTTAATTGGAATGTGTGTGGGGTGGGAGGAGGTTAATGTGTCACATGAACAGCTGAACACAGCCATCTATGAAGTTAAGTTTTAATCCTCTCTGGGGGCAATGCAAGAAGGGCAACCTCTGGCTTGCAGACACTATTCAGTCCTCTGGCACCACATTTTCAGCCTCCAAGCCTTATATCATGCTGCTAACTGAGAATTCACTTCTCTTCCCACTGCACTTCAGAATGAGCGCCTAGAATATTGTCTTCTGAATCATTTCATTTCTTACTTTACTTCATTGCCGTGGCAGGGGCATTAAAGGGCAAATAAGCCTGCTTCCAGGATTTTCAACCTCAATCAGGCTTGCAAAGGATTTTACTTTTTTGAGGGTTGTTTTCCCCTTAAAAAAGGTAGGAAGTAACAGGCTTGTGGCCTTCTTGGCAAACATTAGGCTTCTTATGAAGATGGCAGCTTCTCGTCTGACTGGAGAATCCCTGTATCTTTGCCACTGGTTTGTGAAGATGAGTGTTTACTCATAAACAGCATCAGACTTGGTCAGCTGTGTTGTACAAACACTGCCACTAAGACATGAACACAAATATAAACATGTGAAAGAGCTTGTGAATTGGGAGGGATGCGTGCGGTGATATGCAAATGGGTTTCAGCTCTGAACAGGACCTTCCTCTCTTCCCACCTGCGTAGGCATCTGTTTCTAACCATGATGAAGCCAGAATAACAAAACGTGTTGTGGAGTCATAACCGAAGCTCTGCCTTTCCTATTTGTCTCATGCCTTGTGGACATAGATGTAGCATCCCTGTATATCCTCTCACCTGGTCTGGATGCTGAACTTTCTGGGAGATTTTAGCATGGAAGGGGGGAAATCTATTCTGCTTATAGATGGACACTCTTCAGTTTCACCAGGGCATCTAACCATTCTAACAATCAATATTACTTCTCTCTTTCTTCTCCTAATAAAAGTTTTAAGGGCGTTCAAAATGTTTTAATGTTTTAAGAATATTCAAAATGGGTCACAAACATTGTCTCTGTAATCTTTCCTATTACCCAGTCAGGGAGTTCAGACTGAGAGATAGTAGTTTCCCTAAGATGGTGACACTGAACTTGTAGCTCTCTGGATGTTGATTAACTTACAGCTCCAAATATCCTTCCACATTGTACGAGGCAGGCTTGGACTTCTGGGAGTTTAATTCAGCAGCACCTGAAGGGCCACAGATTCTTCAGACCTGGACTAAGGCCATCAGAACATGTCATGTTGTAACATGTTGATTTAAGAATTCACTGCACACACGTCACATCCTAACTCATTTATATCACAGCCATTCTATGTTCCTGTATGAAGAGAAGGTGAAAATACCATGATGGCACTCAAACCACAGCTTTTTTTTGTATTTCTGTTTAAAGCAAAAGCTTAAACATCCATATGGGAGTGAGATAAGTCTACTCAATCAAATGGGATTTACACCCAGGCAAGTTCCTCTAGACTTCTTCTCACAATTTTATAAAATCACTCACTTTTCCATAACTCAGTTCAGATTTGAATTTCCTCTTCCCTGCATATCCCACCATATCCCATCTGTGCAAACCACTCATCTGATTTTGCAAGAAGAGAAACAGGCTATTCTACTTTAGCTAGTCAGCCTGATTCCAGTTAAATTCACGAGTATATTGTTAGTCATTTCATGTGTTTTTGTTTCGTTTTCTTTTTGCAAGCTGGAGCCCTTTTATTACTAAAGTCTTTGAAAGAATATAACCCTTTGAGCCTTCTGAAAGGCACAGCACAAACAAGGGCTCACATGAATCTTACTGGATCCTTCAAAGAAACGCCTGATCAATATCTTGAATTTTTCAAAGACTATATCAGATAGACAGTAGAGTAAAGAGGTTGGAAAGAAAGATAAAATGCTCAAAGAAAAGCAGAGAGGAATCAGAATGTAATTCTGTAGCTAAGGCTCATAGACTGGAGTCCCTTCCCTCCAATTCCAGATCTTTGTTGATTGTTTAATAGCATTCAAGCACCATCACTCCCATCATCATATTCATGATACAGGCCCTGGAAAAAACATAACCAAAAGTCAGATTGCAGTCTCCACAAGTTTATAATCAAACCTGAGTGGGACGAAACAGGGCCGGCCCTGTCATTAGACAGTCAAGCAACTGAGGGCAACAGCAGGATTAATTCCCTGTGATTCCTTCTGTGTACCCAACACATTGTTTCCCTCCAAAAATAGAACTACCCTGCTTCCTGTAAATTGGCCTGTTGCTCTCAGGCATGGGGGCAGATGCTAATTCATGAAGATTCAACTAGCAATTTCTGGAAAGAGTACTATCTTGTCCTTTACTTCAGGGAACAGAAGGTTGTGCAGGCTCCAGAGAAAGCAATGATGGTGAAATATGCATAAATCTGACTACATGTACTGAAGTTAAGGAACATAGCAGATGAGATATGGGACTGTGACTACTATAGGTCATCCAATTTGTGTGTGTGTGTGTGTGTGTGTGTGAGAGAGAGAGAGAGAGAGAGAGAGAGAGAGAGAGAGAGAGAGGGAACAGAAGCATTTTCCTGGTGTAAATGTGTGTTAAAGGAAAAATAAATATCCAAGCATTATATAAGGACTAATATGTATTTATTTTTTCTGGTGCAAGAATGACATTCAGAAGCAATTTAAATCTTAGTTCTATGCATGCTTGAAAGATAAAGTGTCCCTTAAGTCAAGCTTGTCTCCTGGTGATTACATGGATAAACCAATATGGTTTACCTGCACCAATATGGAAGTGGTTCATCCATTGTTCCAGAACATGTTCTCACCATCTGAGTCTAGCCTAGCCTACAGTTCTAGCATTTCAAGCAGATCATCCAACCAAGTATTAACTAGCTTCTCAGCCCAGACAACACTGACCATCTGTTGAGACCTATGCACATTTCCTCAGCATTAACCCCCACACTGCTCAGTAGGGCACTGATAGTTGTTTGGAGCCTTCGAATTAGTGTTGATTCCTAGTGACTGCATGGACAGATCCATGTAGTTTTCTTGGCAGCCTTTTTTGGAAACGGTTTGCCATTGCTATCTTCCTAGGCCTGAGAGAGAGTAACTGGCCCAAAGTCACCCATCTGGCTGGGACAAAATAGGACTAGATTTTATGATTTCCAGGTTTCTAGACTGGTGCCTTGAACCATTATACCAAACTGGCTCTGTCAGTAGGGTTTACTCATCTGTAAGTTTAGGTCTGATGACAATGGCACTTTCAGCAATATTCAGTTAAATGTGAGACAACTCTACCTTCCCCGGGCATTTTTTCACAACTACTTCAACATAAATAATATATGTCTGAAATCAAAGATGGAACCCATATACCATATCTCTTTACTAGGGAAAAGTAGTAAATGTAGCATGTAGCTCCCCCCAGGATGTTGCACCTCAACTCTCGTCTGTTCTAACATGGTCAATAAGGATGGATGAGGGGGATTTAATCTAGCATCTGGGAGGACACACAGCCTGCTCTTTAGCTCTTCACAGTGCTGTGCTATAAACATCTGTCTCATCATAGGTAAATATTTACAAGTCTGTTGAAAAATTCTACGTATGGTCAGTTTTTAAAGCCAGGAAGGGAGTTAAAGAATTCACAGAAAAGGAATACATAATTATATAGACATAGGCATTAAAAAAAAGTTCTGCAATAATAACAACAATAACGAAGTGGCGTAAGATGTATCCCGCACAGGAAACGTTTTATTATGGAAAATGAGAAGATGCAGAAACGCAACATCCTCTGCTTTGCTCAGTCTCTCCGGCCAATCCCCATCCCAAGGGCTAAGCTCTGCCCGCCTCACGAACCTAGAATCAGACCTGCGCGTCTGTCAAGCCAGACCGACTTCAGAAGCTGCAGACGCCCGTGGATCCCGGGATCCCAGCTTCTCCAATTACTGTCGGGATCCTCCCTGGCGCTTTGTGAAGACACGGCGACTCTGCGCCTTTGCCGCCGTCTGACCAGCAGGGGGCTCCTTCGCCCTGTCGAACGAAGTGCCGCGTGGCCGCCAGTCCGGCCGGGCGGGAGCGCCGCTGGAACTGGAAGCGAGGCGTGGGAAGCCAAATGGAAGTACTCGCTTCCCCCGCCAGAGTTTTCCTGGACTGGAAGCTTTGATCCGCTTCTCAAGGAGTTCAGCTGCCCCTGCCCATTCCTATGAACCCCGCAACGGTTGGCTCCCGGGCGGGCCACCCTCCTCAATGTCTGCTCGGCAAGATGGTGTTGGCTAAGCGCAGCGCGGCTCGAGAGGGCCAGGTTGGAAAGCTGCCAAAGGTTATGAACACGTGTGAATAAGCAGTGTCTGTTGACATGGAAAAAAAGGCAAGGGAAGCAAACAGGCGAGTGGATGTGCAGTATAATACCAAGGCACATCAAAGCGCCATTCCCAAGGAGCTTCAGCTGCTGTGTCCCTTCAAATTATAACCACACACAAGTTATTTATTCGCCCACCTTAAGTTAAATTATGTTCTTTATGTAGTATCTCGTCTTCACCAACCTCTCAAAATCTATTGCAGGAAACCTGCAGGGCACAAGGTTGGGAAAGGCTGTATAGGTTACAGGAGTAACATTCAGCAACCGCAAAAACACTTGCAAAACCATGACACAAGCACTCGACTTCTGAGAGGAAAGGGCTTAAGCCTGTCTGGAGCTGAAAATCCGGGCTTCTCCCAGACACACCGTGGACAGGATGTGATGGTTTGGCTGCATCCATGAAACATGCTTAACCAGATCAGTTGAGCACGCTGAACCAAGCTAAGCTTGGTTAGTTTTACGCTGGGTTTAGATTTTCCGGAACAAACCCAGAAGATGGGTGAATAATCGGGTTAAGTGTGTGGTGCGAAGGCAGCCATAGTCAGTGTGCGCGCCGCTGACCAGCCTGTGGAGGCAGCGCGCACATGGCTCGAGACTGGAGGGGCAGAAATTACGAGGGCTGGATTGGTTACCCCTCTCTCACTTAGGAGGGGGGTCCAGAAGCAGAGGCAGCCACTGGACAACAAGGAACAGGGCCAGAGGGGAGCTTAAAAACAATGTGCCAGACCTTAAAAGGCCCAGAGGGGGAGCCTAAAAACAAGGGACGCCTCGTCATTGTCAGATGACGAACTGGGTGCTTGTGTTTGCGCGAGGAGGGGGGGTACTCACCCCACCACGCCCCACCCTGTGGCCTCTCCTTTGCAGGGCCCGCCCCCTCCCCTTCCCCTCTGCTTCAGGGCCGCCCACCACGCGCTTGTGGAAGCTCTGCCGCCGGCTTCCAGAGTCTGCCCTCGCACTGCTCCGTGAGCTGCCGGCCAGTGAGAGGCTGATCCCTTAGCAGAGCCTGGCTCTCTGCGGGAAGGGCCTTTCCTGGGAAGGGCCTTTCCTTCGGGGATGGTGGGCTTTGTCCAGAGCAGCAGGCTGGGCTTTGGATCTGGACTTGGGTTCCTACCTTTCCCTCCACACATTGATTTTTCGGCCTTTGTTCTGATTTTTTCTTAGAAGGAGGACTCGCTAAACCCAGCTGCAGGATGAAAGCTGGTCAGTGCAGCTGATTGAATACTGAAACTAAAAGGATATTCCTGAGCACACAAAGAGTTTATTTTTTTCTTCTTTTGAGAATACTGTAAATACAGGATAAACTAAAGCAGACCTCACATGAAGCTGGGGAGGGCCCTAGAAGACAGGCAGGCAGGCAGGCCTGAGATGGGTACCCATCCATCTAACATTTTTCCACATTCTTTCTCTTGTGGGAATCACAATCCTTTCAATTAAGAAAGAATCGTTAGTCTGTCTATCAGCAGATGGCAGCACCTGTTTTGATATGGTTATTCCTGGATGGGAGGCCACCAGGAAATTTCAGAGCTGTAGACTCGATGGGGATTTTTTAAAAATCTGGAAGAAAACAACAGTAAATGACCTCTGCCTAGCTCCAAAATAAAATAATAACATAAAATAAAAATCCTACATGTTCACCAGAAGGAACTCACTGTATTTCATCATGCCAGAATAATTAAATCATCAGAAGAGCATAAGCCACTGCTAATCTTGCATAACTTTCTCCAGATAGAATCTATTAGTCTGGCTGATCCTCTTTCCCAGCGGTTGTAAATAGCAGCTTATAGATGCGTCAACATTCTTTTGAAAACCAGGACACTTGCTGTAGGTTGCTGCCCTTTCAAATTTTGAAAGAAGAAAGAAAAAACTGCCACGATTACTCCCAGCAAAACTTCATCTAGATTTGCATTATGTGCACACATGCATAGTTGTGTTCTCAGTCATTGTCCTTCTTGGTACCCATGGATATTGTTAAAGGGAACGTGCCAAGTTCATGGCAAATCTTCATCTCTGTATTTTTTGGGGGCAGGAAGGACTAATTAGGCCACCAAACTTCCCAAATACAACACCAGGCACTGTTGCTCCTCTTCCCTGAAGCACTAGTGCAAGATCAGGTGAAGTTACTAATTCAGTATTCTAGCTAAAAAAAATGGCCATTTGGTAATTGTCTTCTGAAAGAGTCATGGCAGCAGAAAGTCCTCAGCTTTTATGGCTTTTTATAGGGTGCGAATGCCCTGCCTGTTCCAGCTGGCTTCCTTTTTCCTTGCTCAAGAGAAATATTTAATTCCTGGACTATATATTCAAAATATGTAATACTACAGTAAAGAAAGTCAGCTTTCTATGAACATTCCCCTTTAATATTTTTAAACAGGATAAATCAAATACTCTTCAATTGCCTTTATGCTAGTGATTAAAGTCTGTCTTAGTATCTCCTAACAGGGCATTTTGCATATTATTGATTGACTCTTCACTTGTGGTGTATGAAGTGTGGCCAACTATCACTGCGGGAATCATACCTGACAGAGAATCAAAAGTTACTATCTTTCTTACTGAAATATAAAACAATCCTTACCAAGAGGCAATGAACATGGGTTGTGGGGGTTTTCTCCCCTCTCTTTCTCTCCACTGCATTGATATGTCTGAACAGATTATTCCTTCCAGCTCAGAAGTTCTACTCTATAAACATGCAAACATACCCTGATGCTTTTTCTCTGGGATAATTTATCTTGAAAAAAAAAAATGCCACTCCTTTTCCCTGTAATTTCTAACAAGGCTGGGATCTTCATTGCCTGAATAGAGTGATTCTAAAAAGCCTGGTAACTGTCTGTAAGAAAATGAAAGCAAGAGACACAGTGAGAGAGAGAGAGTCAACATGCAATGAAATTAATAAACCATTGTAAGCAATATTTCCTGTGCAACTGAAAAGGAGAAATGTCTAATCTGAGTCTTCTTCCTGGATGATCAACAGATTCTCTTTCTCTAGGACTGACAAGTTCCCTTAACTTAAATTTGATTTAGCTCTGAGTTAATTTCCCATCTTGTGACTAGGAAGAAACTCGAGGCTTGCATGGGGGATGGGCAAGCTAAGCATTGTTCTCCGTACTGATCTCAAGGAAAGGAGCACTGTACAAAGAATGCCTCAGCATTGTGCAGAATATTGTTAACACATAACTTCCCGATTAATGAAAATGAAAGAAGGAATCTAACTTTAAAACAGAAGGAAATGGAGATGTTCCTGAAGACACCAAAGAACTGCACACACCAGCGAAAGCATACATACACACCCTACTAAATAAATATTTAGAACGCCCCATGCTCATCCTCCAAGAACATTTGCAAAGTTGTCTGTCTGCCATCAGTCTCTTTGCAGCAGCCTTGCCTGGAGGACTCAGAGGCTGACCTGCAGAGGGCAATCGTTGGACACGAATGATAACAAATGCAGCTGGGGAGATTAGTCTCAGACACGTGGCTCAGACCCCGGACTGCTGCGTAGGTAGGCAGCAGTGCTTAATTAATGGATATTGAAACAAAAGATTGGGGTGGGGGGATGTTTGTCTTTAGGCTTCATTTTCAATGGCTAATCTAATTCATAACTGTAAGGTTTGTTCTAAAAAGATTAACCTAAACTTTCAAGAGACACGTCCAGTTAACTCTAAAATTATCCTAAACACTTCATTGTTTACTGGAACATTTAAACTTCATCAATTGGATCCCTCCCTCCCCCCCCCCTTTAATTCTCTGCAAATCAAACAGGGACAGTAGAAAATGACAAGAATTTTAATTGCTTCAAGCAATTGACAGGAGAAACATGTAGACTTTATATTAAAAAAAAGGGTACACTCCCCCTTCCCTCCCCAACAAAGAAAAAAGAAAAGAAAATCACGGATCATGTTCCAGTTCTTGGTAATAAATTTGCAGTTTACTTCCTATCTGGCTATTGTCTCTGTTTTTAGACAGGTTCATCTTTACCTTTCAGCACCAAGGTTGCGGACAGCGACTTGCTTATTTGCATACCGTTTTCCGCTTTCCTGTGTTGTTCTCTACGAAGAAACGCGTTCACACGAAAATATATTTGTGCCGTGTGTTTATGAAACGACTCTTCGGATGAATGCATTACTAGGTTGTGGAAACACAACCTATTTCCCATTTATAATGTGTTTATTGGAGAGAAGGAAAGAAAACAACAGCAGACTGCTTATTCCTTCTCACTTTTTTTCTGCGTCTTTTATACGTTTAGACACCCACCCAGGACGGGCTGAAAGCCGGAAGCAAACTCAGGTGTGTGTGTGTGTGTGTGCGCGCGCGCGCGTGTATGGGTGTTGTTGGCAGATGGAGTAAATGCAGTCTTAAAACACATGCACACACGCACATGCACACGCACACAAACGGTTTCTTCCCCTCCCTCTTCTGTCTCTGTCTCAGGAAGAGGGTGGAAAACTCATATTTAATCAATCTTTGTCCAAATTTCAGTGATCAGAAATGTCCTTTTCAAAAATCATTCCCATGGGGGTGTTGGGGGGATAGAAAGAGAAAAAAAGTCTAAAAGTCTGTTTGCATAAAACTGACTTTACATTAATCCCAGTGAAATTAATAGCACTGCGATGTTAAAGACATCAACTGTATGTACTTTGCTCACAAATGAGATAGCACAGAGATCTTAAAAAAAAAAAAAGATGGTATGAACAGAAGGGATCTTATTATCAAGAATCTGAAACAAGCTTATTGAACAGAAAACACGCCGGATATGTATGGTGTATGAGTGTCTGTGCGAGAGCGAGGGAGATTATATATATATAGTCAAAAACATTTCACACTCGCGCACACACACACCAGTCCTGTTAAACGGTTCTGCTTGGCACATGTTTGTTATCAGAGGGGGAGCCTGAGAACAGTGAGCCATTTTTCTTAGCTTGTTTTTGGGACTGCACGTTTATATCGTACCACCCGGCAGTGGCCCTTTCCCAATGGGAAATCGTGAATGAGCGCCTTATGAAGCTTGCACGTCAAATCTTCCTCAATTAATCCACCATTAGCACGTTTGGGATCTAGTGCTTGATGGCTTAACAGCAGCAGTTTGGGAAACTATGTGCTGGCCATTCCCAATTAAGCACAGCTCAGAATGAACTCGGCGAGACCAACCTTTCCTGAGCTGTCAGTGACTCCCGTTTTTCCTTATTTTAACGTTTGTATGTAGTGGCAGGCGACAGATGGTGTAGATCAGATCGATTTGATTGCATTAGGCGATTTTTTTCCCCTCTCGTCCCCCCTCTCTTTCTGTCTCTCTCTCCCTCCTCTTCTCTCTCCCACTTCTCCCTCCCACCCCCACCATCACTTCTTTTCTGGAAACCCGCAGCATCTGAAAGGCGATCACCGGGGACTTGGAGAGCACCAGCATCCGCCGAGGTGGGAAGGCAGCAGAGCACACAAAGCCAGCCAGAGGCGCTGAGGTCTCTTTCCCAGGGCTTGTTAACACTATAATCCGGCGCCAGGAGGGAAGAGAAAAGAAAAGCAGCTTTCCACTGCCCAGAGCCTATTTCCCTAGGTCATCAGATGCCTCCCTGGGTTTTATACACAGTTGGAGTTCAGCTTGAAACCGGGACTTAAAGGGTAAGCGCCTCAATAGAGGTGGATTTCTGGGAGCTGCATGGGGAGGAAGTGGCGAGGAGTGACTCGGCTTTTGAAAAGGAGGCAGCACTTTAAGCA
Source organism: Liasis olivaceus (assembly GCA_030867105.1). Lineage (NCBI taxonomy): Eukaryota > Metazoa > Chordata > Lepidosauria > Squamata > Pythonidae > Liasis > Liasis olivaceus. Next base: position 121,459,550 of record CM061350.1, on the reverse strand, counting down.
AGATAAATATTCTTTTGATTAACCGCCTCCATGCACTTCCACCCTATCCTGTGTGCTCCAGAGTTCCTATAAGTCCATAGTATTGGTGACTTATATTCCTAGTCTTTCTTTTTTGAGTGACAACCCCATATGCAGTACTAAAGCTTTATTCTTCGTTGCTGACAATGGTTTACGCTTTTTCCCTCCTACCCCTGCCGCCCCAAATCGGCACTGAGACGCATTTGACATTTTAAGTGGAAGCTTTCCTTTCCCATTTCGATGACAATCAGGAGCTTTCGAAGGGCTCAATCTCTCCAGTTATTACGGTAGGATGGAGGAAGATTCTAATCAACATGGCTTTCGATGAACAAAGGTAGTTAATGCTGAAGCTGAGCGTCGCTCCGGGCACCACAAAGCTGCAAAAGGTAGAGACGGAGCAACAAAAGCGCCAGAGACGGTTCGTTCTTACCGTGGGGTGGCGTGAAGTGATATGTGCATAAGTGTGTCTGGGGTGAGAGTTGAGGGGTGGGGTGGGGTGGGGTGGAGAAGGAGCCGACAGTTTAAGCAGGTTTGAATTGAATATGCGCCCAGAGGCAAGCAGTCTGATAGGATAGCGCGTTCTCGTAAGTCATCCTGCCCTGCTGAAGGAGCTACCGCGCTTGTTGGCTTAGGGGCTCATCAGAGCGCTCGCTAGTGCGGCAGGAAAAAGGGAGTCTCCAAGGACAGCGCTGTCCATTCGCCCCGGTGCTGAACTGTGCGCGACCATTTTGGTAGGTGCTCTCCGGCAGGAGGGCCATGCCTGGTCATCGTTGCACTGATTCGGGAAACCAGGCACGACTGGGTAAGCAAGTTTGGAAAAGGCGCCTGACGAGCACGGGTGGATAGCGGGAGCTCATCTGGAAACCTGGGGAAGAATTGGCAAAGTTCCTCTGTAGTCCAGAATGTGGGCTGCTGTGAGGGTCTGTGTGTGTATTTTCTTTTGCACCAGAAAAACAATAATACTATTTGAAAAAGTTTGGGTGTTTCCACTTACCATTTAGCTCCCTCCGCACTTTTCTTTTCTTTTCTTTTCTTTTCTTTTCTTTTCTTTTCTTTTCTTTCCTTTTTCCTTTCCTTTCCTTTCCTTTCCTTTCTGCCTTCTTCTTCTTCTTCTTCTTCTTCTTCTTCTTCTTCTTCTTCTTCTTCTTCTTCTTCTTCTTCTTCTTCTTCTTCTTCTTCTTCTTCTTCTTCTTCTTCTTCTTCTTCTTCTTCTTCTTCTTCTTCTTCTTCTTCTTCCCCACCACGAAAAGGGTTCTTTGGGTGGATTGCTTTCCAAATTTGGGATAGCGAGAGAACACATGAGTTATGTTCACAAATTAGAGAAGTGTGGACTTCTCTCAAGCTGTTTTTGTGGATGCGAGATGAAGGGACAGGTTGCATCTATCCTTTTTCCTCCTCTGTTTAAGCTCTCTGGACAGCATGTCAACCTCCAGTTCTAGACAGTGGAGGAAAGAGGATCTGCATGAACTGGTGAGGTTTTTTCTGATAGCTGACATTTTTGGAAGGCAGACACAGACTTCTTTCTTCAGGAGGTGAGAAATGTGGCTGGAAATTGTGAGGGGGAAATGAGGAAGTTATTTTTTGTGACATGTGAGTGATTTTGGATTTGGGTGAGTGTGTTTTAAATATCATTTGGGCGGTGGAAGTGTACATTTTACAGCATCTCCTCTTGTTTGGCTCCTTGTAATGAACTGACATTAAGGCAGAAGCAGGTACAAATGGTAGGGATCTGACAGGAATTAATGCAAACATGTTGTGTGAATGTCCCTTGCAATCTGATCTACAAGCTCATCAGTTGCCAAGCTGGTTGGTTAGGCAGAGGCGTTGCAATGACTCTTGCTGGGTGGACGAGGGCAGGACCCACACCCAGTTTCTTAGCGGTGCTTCCTTGTATTTGACAGCCACCACGGAATACAAACAGCCCAAAGTTAGGGTTCAACGGGAGGGGGGCGATTTTTTGCTCCTTTAAGGGGAATGGAACAATACATTCTCGTTTTTGGGACCAACCACAATGCGCTTTACAAACAAAGACTTCCACCACGACCACCACTCCAGGTCTTGATTGTGGGGTGATGCAAATCAGTTTGGCAATGAAGGCATTGCAAGAAAAAAAAAAAAACTTTTTAAAAAAGAAATCTGGGCGGATCCTTAAGAATATGGAGAACGAGAAAGAGAGAGAGAGATTTTGGGGTGGGGTGGGGTGCTTGGTTAAGCGTTCTCTTTGAAGGCATGATGGCCAGATGGGAAAGCATGGGGACTACCCCTCGGATGTGCTATCACTCGTTTGTCAGGCGACTTCCAAAGCACTGTCTTACGGAGATATCAAGAGCTCTTAGGGGCACGTGGGAAAGAAAAGGAAATGCGCCCTTCGTACACGCAGGCAGGCATGCTCCTCACTCGGAAGGGCTGCTTGCCCGGGGGCTTAGCTTCTGCGAGCAAGGCCTGGAGCAGAGAAGCGCTAGTGCCATTCCTCCAACAGCTCCATGGGAGCTTTTCAGTAAGTGGCAACAGCTGAGAGTTATTTGTTTTCCTCTGAGCCGGGACCTCTCCAAGCGACTCACTGAAATTCTCCCAGGCGTGCCTGGTTTCCTTAATCAGATTTTCACTTCTCCGCTTTCTCCCCAGCTCACCTAAGCAAACAAGCTGGGTTACATTTGTGTGCTTAACTGTGCCTCTCTTCTACAGAAATCGCGCTGGCTGCCGCTAACAGCCGCTCAGTAGAGCCTGGGGAGAATCTCCAAGAGGGAGCAAGTGGTTGGCAAGCAAACCCGGGAGAAGAAGTCGGGAGTTGGCCAGGTATGCTGGAGAAGTGAATGGGTCTAACGCGCTTCGGAGGTATGCAGAGGGCTGCATGCGTGACTGTTATTTGCATGCAGATGCTGTATTCCTCGTGCTCATTGACGCGGTTTGTGCGAAGAGTCAGTCTGCGTGGGTTCATGTGAACCCCGTACGGTGTGAGTGTGTGCGCGTGAGTGTGAATGAATGACACGCCGCTGCTGCGAGCTCGTTCCTCAGCTCCATCCCAGATGTCCTCCGACGGGAGTAGCCGTGCACGCCTGTGGCTTTGGTGGAGACATGCTTGGTGCGGCGCCTATCAATCCGCGCGCGCGTGTCTTGCGTGACTTCAGCTTCCGTGGTCCAGGAGCCCGCATGTGCCTGTGGCGTGATGAGCGACCGCGCTCACCGGGGTCGGAATCCGGCGGCCTGCTTGCGGACTGCGTGCGGCGTTTGCCTGCCTGCGCCTTCTGCGCCTCAGCCTCTGCCCCGCCGGCCGCTCCCAGGGACTGCCCCGCGCCGATCCTTGACGGCTGCCTCTTCTCCTTTGCCTTGCCAGGCCGTGGGAGCCCAGCAGCCTTGCATGGATTTGAGATCACCGCTCGCCGGCGCCTCTCTGTTGGATTCTCCTCTTCCTCCTTCCTTTCCTTCGGGCCACGGGACGTACAGTTGTGGATTTATTGCCGCGGTGCGTGCAGCTCCAGCCGCCTCTTCGCCGCCGCCGCCGCCTCTTCTTCCTCCTCCTCCGCCGCCGCCGCCACCAACAGCAGCTTTCCGACTCTCTTCGGTGACGGGTATTCTTGGGTGGATAATACGGATTACGTTGTTATTGCTTAAGAATACGCGTAGTCGAGGAGAGTACTCGCGGCAGGCGGGGGCGCAGCGACCGCCCCCTCCCCAATTGGCTCCTTAAACGGCTCTAGTTGCCAAGGTAGCGCATCATTTTCTCTTCTTTTCTTTTTCTTCTCTTTTTGTGGTACCTCGCAACCTCCAGCTGTATAAGATCTCTCCCCCCCCCCCGCCCGCCCGCCACCCCTTAACCGGGGCGGGGTTGTCTCATTGCAGCTTCCCACTCCAAGACTGCGGAGAAGGGAGGGGGGAATGCCTGCGAAGTCCTGCCGTCTGCATTTGCCTTGCCTGCTCGCTTAATGCGGATTATATCGAACCCCAGATCAATGGGTGCAATCAGAGCGGAATGCTTCCACGCCTTGCCAAGGGGGACGTCTAATCTGCGTTAAGCGACGGGGAGGGTAGAAGCTGGGGGGCCCAGCAATTTGTCTGAGTAAACGGATGGCAGAGTGGAAGGTGGTGATTTGACTATGTGAGCCGAAGGTGGAAATTGGAGTAGATTCAGAGAGGACTAGTGGACCAAGTGTCCTACTGTAATCACTAGGTTAACTGCATCCTAGTTACAAGTCCCCACTTACTATGATTATTCTTGCTCTACCTCTGCATTTTGCTTTTGGATGAAAGACTTGTGGTGTGTTTGCTGAGAGCAAAGCATAACCTGAGCTCCAGGCGACCCTCTTCAGATTTTGGCATCCCTTGTCACCTGCCCATCTATATTTGGTTTAGACCTGGTGCTTGGGGCTTCTCCCTGCTTCCCATCAAAGGAGCTGGAGGTCTGATCAGCTTTTCCCATACATTTCTAGTGGGCTTTAGTAATGGGATCCTAAATACATTTACTTGGGATCAAGCCCAATGGACTTGAAAGGAAGTCATATGCCTATCCTGTGTTTGCTGAGAAATAAAGCCCAGTATATACAACAGGCCTTATTCAGAAGCCAGGCTGCTATTCTAAGCATATTTCTTGGGAAGTAAATCCTGTTGAGTTAGGTGTCCCAGGAAGAACTGGGGTTGCGGTTGTGCTGGAAGCAGGCCCATAGCTTAGCCACAGGCAACCAGCTCTCTTGAGTAAAGGAGCCGCCATTGCTCTTTGGTGTGGCAGTTTATATATCAACTTCATTCTTTGAGGTGGGGGAGAGGAGTCATTTGCATCTTTCGCCTTTCTGTGACACTTTTCACTCTCAAGTTGAGACTGCAACTTGGTGGAAGCATCTTCGCAGCGCTGCTGCTGCTTTAATTCCTCGCAGAAAATGCCCGTCTGAGAGGAAGACACAAAGCCGCGTGTGATTGGGGCAAAGGCTCTTGGGCTCCCTCCTCCCGCACTCTGAGTACAGGGCGTGTGCAGCGAGACTGTTGGAAGCCGCTCCCCCACCCCACCCCAGTAAGGGGCTTACGGGGAAGAGTAAAATAGTAAGGAAAGATTTATTCCAAACTGAAATAGCAGAAGAAGGAGTTTCCGGAAAAGAAAAAGTAGTCGCCTAAGACAGGTTCTGCAAGGCACGCCCGCCAGCAATAACCATTTTTAAATCGCAGCGCCGAATAAACTCCAGATTCATATCCATTACACCCAGGAAGAGCGCAGCCTTCAGCGGGGGAAAGAAAGATAGGGAAGGAGAAACGGGGGAGAGAGAGAGATTGCAAGGAAGTTGGAAGAATCGCCCGCCGTTTCCCTTCCAGTAACGCAGCTTTTGACTAGCCTTTAACGAGGTCCTTGGCAATGCAGGGTTTTCCCATGGATTAAAACCCAGGTCCGGTCATCTCCGGGTCCCTCGCCTTCGTTTTCCGCCTGTTCGAACTGCACGTGTGCCCGGCGAGCCTCCCCTCCTCTCCCCTCCCCTCCCGCCTCAGACGCCTTGGCTGACTTCTTCCAAGAGGAGAGAAAAAGAGGATGACTGACCGATCGACGGCTCTCCCAAACTTTCCCAAGTTGCCACATCAGTGTCGTGCTCTTTCCCACTTCGAAGAAAAGCCCTTCCCCTTCTCTTAGTGTACGCGAACCCAGAGTATTCGCAATTCGCAGAGCACACGCCCCTGCTTGCGCGCGGGCGCGCACCCTTCTGAAAGGTGCGTGCGCCAGCGCCTCCCCTCTGCCCCTGAGATGCCAAGGGGCAGCCGGGGCAAGTCAGCCCCTGGCCGGGAAAAGAAGGCAGAACACGTCGCTTAGGGAGCCCTAGGCCTGCCGCCGCGATCTTACAGGCACGCGCCTGCCTGCGCGCCAGTTCGGTGGATTGCGTAGGCCCGCTGGGCAGTTGAGTCGCGGCCTAAGTTTCGCGGAGCAGAGGACCTTCTTTAGCGGGTCCCTTCGGCGAATAGGAGAATGCTTGTTTCCTGAAAGCAGGCAGAAGAAAAGGTTTGAACAGCCAAGCCACAACTGACTATCCCAATAATATTTAACTTTAAATAATCCCAACAGTATTTAACCAGATGGGACTTAAAGGTCAAGGAACAGATAGAAAGTAGGCAAACCGACCATGAACCAAACAAAAGGCGTTCCTCTGTCCAAAGGTTTGATTTATGTCCATCTGACCCTATAGAAGAGAGAGTGGTTGGCGAAATATGGTGGACTCTTTGTACAATGGAGCCAAGCTCCTACAATGTAAGCCAGTGTTACTGATCACTAGGAGTGGGTTAAGCTTAATAAACGGCTCTTGCACCCCCCCCGGGGGTGTTTAATTTCTCCTGAGAGGTGGCAGCACCCAAGGAAGAAACTTGAATGCTTAAAAGTTCATCATTGGCTGTGATGCAGAAGAGTTTGTTTTATTTTAGGAATCATTCTTGCCCATCCAATTCACGTATGGGTGTGTGTGTGCGCGTGTGTGTGTATTTTGTATCCTCAGAATCAGATTCAATTAAATGTCCTAAGACCACAGGGAAGGGCTCAAGAACAAGTCAGAATTAATTTAGAACATGCTTAGATAAATGTCAGAGATGATTCTAATGAAACCCAAAGTGGGCATTTGAACATTCCAACACCAATTTATAAAGCTGGAAAGGTGGAACCTTCTAGTAATGACGGCTTGGGAGTGGCTGGATATCAGGAGGCCTCCAAACCTCTGGTTTGGCAGCCTCCCTATGGCTAAGGGACACTGCCTCCTCCTTTTTGTTCTGGCTGAGGTGGGGCTCTTCTCAAATCTTCTGAGCTGGTTCAAATCCTCTTTCTCATCCATGATTTTATATTTTAATTGAAGGATAATGTGCTCTTAAACCTGCAAATCCATAGAGTTGTAACATACTCAGATATGCAGTTGAAAATCCAGTAAAGGATCTAAAATCATCCACCCTCTGATTCATTTAAAGTTGGCTACCAAGGCTGAGTGGGTTAACCCCACCCTCAAGAAAAAAATGGCCCCTTTTTAGCAACAGTACATTGGGTGGCTTTAAAACAGCCATCCACATCTTTCTTTTGTCAGTTGAGAAACCCACCATTTGAGGAGCAGAGAGGGAAATAATTGATAATATCATGATCACAGATTTTTTTTTTTACTGTTTTTATATAGGCACCCTAAAAAAGTTCTTGGGTGGTTTACAAACAAATATGAGATGCCAGCATACCTCTGATTAACAGATGGTGCTGAACATCAGGAGAATGCTATTGCCTCCTTTTTAACATTTTTCAGTGGCATCTGGATATCTGCAGTGGAGAAAGAATGCTGGACAGAATGGACTTTGAGCAGTTTGTGTATTTATGGTTGATTTAAAATATTTATAGCTTACCTTAGTTGCACAGTTCCATCACAAGGCTAATAAATATAAAAAAGATAAAATCATGCTCAAATTGTAAAATGTTAACAGAGAAATAAAAAATATTTTTAATCACGTACTACTACTACCATTCATAATGTGTCTATGTGCATGACATTGATAAAAATAAGATTCCTAAATGCAAGATGCTTCCCTTCTAGGGTCATTTGCCCACTAGTGACTTATTGTGTCTTCAGTAGTTATCCAACCATCGTTCTGCCAAAGTAACAGTAATGAGGACAGGCTTTATATCATTTCAACGATGCCTGGATAAAGCTATGAATACACTATAAGTTGCTACTAGGGAAACGGGCTAAATCTTGACAACAGAAAAAAGATTAAAAATAGCAAGGGATAAACATAAGCAAATTCCATTAAATATACTGAGGGTTGGTTACAGTTAGAATACTCTTCATTCAAAGCATGATAAACATACATACAAAAACCATGTAAGAAATAGCAGGAGGTTCTGCTCTGTTAAGTTGCAGCCACAAGTATTTATATTCTCTTAGCTTAAAAACTGGATGAGCTTGTGCTCTTAGCCAAGTGTAAATATTCTGGAATTCTAGCAGTAAAGGCCAGTAGAATATACAGGCTGGATTCTTACCACGTGTTAGATTAACCTTCAGTGGGTAGTTTGTGGTTCGGTATGTTGTGGGAAACTCAGCCACTGCCTTTGCATGCTGTGTGAACCAGATCACCATGTTAAGATGTAAGATGGTTTATTTGTTTGGATGCAGCATATTACACGAACACAGCAATTGTGTTTTGTTAACCCCAAGTAGGGTTTCAAGGTTCAAGTTCAAATTGAAGCTGAACCTCGGTAGGGTTAATCATATTCTGTGGCTGCAGCCATACTGTAGGGAAGGAGGGCAGAGATATATGGACCACACCCTTGCCTCTCAGTTGAACTGTAGATAGAGGAGAATTGCCATAGACACTTCTCCCTGTCACTAGCTTGGAATTATTATGGTTGGTCACATAGTCAGCCAGATGTTTAGACTGGATTTGGCATTTTTGTCCACCTATCGAATCCTTCCCAAAGACCTGGGATAGGCAGAAGTTGTTGTTTAATAATATTAAAGGTATCATTGCAGGATGTAAGCTGTTCCAAGTAAAGCTGCCTTTTGCAATTGACTGATGGTGATTTTGTCAATGCCGATGGTGTTCAAGTGGTGCTCCAAATGTTTTAGAACTGCACCCATGGTGCCTATTACTATTGGTACTATTATTATTATTATTTTCAATTAATAATATAACATATCCTTCATTGTCTAATTTTTACTAACAGATTTTCCTGGATTTTTTTTTTGAATACACAGATGTCATTGATACATATTTGTTTTAATACTGAATGGATGGAATGATGCAGCATTTTAAAATATGCAAGGAAGCAAAAAGTCAGTGGTGGCATAAGAGAAGTAACCCAGGAGTGGCAGCATACATAGAGGGACTAGGTTAAATGAATTAGCTTCTTTTCTTTTCTTCAGATCCAGATATCTGGATTTGAATAATTACCTGGATTGCATTTCATAATTTCAAAGAGATCCTTTAGCTCTGTTCCCTTTCATTGTTGCCCAGATTTATGTAGTCAGTTGAAAGCCTTCTCTTCTCTAAAATATCTTTGAAAAGAGTAATGATGATCTTGAAAAAAAGTCGCCCCCTCTCTTTTTTCTTGCCCATCAGAAAGTGTGAACTAGCAAAGCAGACATCTTTTTATGTTTCTGAAGAGAAACATCTCTTTCTGTTTTGTATTCCATTATGACTGCAATACGGTTTCCTTTTCCCTTTTCTGTGATCCTAGTGTCCCTTCTTCAATAACTTTATTAAAGAACTCTACTTTTTTAAAAATCCATTTTACATTTTAAGAATGTCACATTCTTCATGTTGGCAATTTTAATCCAAACCAGTATTATACCATGCAATCTTACATGTGTCTAGCCAGTTGCCAAAGTAAGCCTTATTAAGTGCAATGAGACTAACATCCAGGACTATACTCTAAGCCCTTCAGTCAACAATAGTACTCTAGACCTGTACAACGAATGGAAAATTGAAGAAAAATTGAGGCAGCTTTGAAAGATCTAAATCAATTTTCCATGTGATCAAATGTGCGGAATGTAGCAGAAAGGTTCTCTTTGATTATAATTCTTTGCTTTATTATGTGGTTGTCAGTCTTGTGATTTTATGGATTGTTTGGGCCATTGGTGTTTTAAGTTTGGTAGGACATCACTTTCAGCCTGTATTTCTGGCTGTGGCTTTCTTGTTTAGTCTGGTTATATATTGGAATTTTAAAAACTGCTTCAGTATAATGATACTGACTGATGCATTTTTAATGTCTTTGAACACTATCATTGTCCAAATTGACATTTTGATGACCATAGTCTTTCTTTTCCTCTTCTAGCATTTTGCTTTATATAATAGACATGCTATATATTTCTGAGCAGACATATATGGCCTGCTCAGAAATATAAAGTGTTGAGAACTGCTTCATATTGCAAAGGTAGCTACAAGTATCTTCGCAGTGGTGTTGCATAACGACTGTTCTTAGCAAATTGTCTAGCCTCTCCTAGGATCTGACATCAGATATAGTATTAAACTTGGAGAATCCTAGAATTGCCAGGAATCCAGAAGTTCTTTGTCCAGATTATTTCTGTACAAAATATTTGTGACTATACAAAATACATTTATGGGATTATATGTTTCTGCCCAACAACCCTGTGAGGAAGATTGGAAAGATGCAAAAAGTTGCTTGCTGAGAGCTGAGTGAGGATCTGAACTGCTTTGATCTTTGAGTTTGAGACCAATTTGACATTTACCCATGCCTAAGGTCCAAATCACAGAGTGGTTAGTGATATGTTTCTTATTGGAGTAGATAGTAAGAATCCAGTGAAATTGTACAATAAAACAATGTTCCTTTAAATGCAAGCAATCTAATGATTGTAATTAAAATTTAATTTATTAAAATGAACAAAATGAAATCTGCTATTGGTACGTGATAGATGCACTGTCCCTAACAGACATTCACTTTGTTTTTACTTAGAGGTATACTTCGTTGTCATTGTATTCCTTACTTGTCAGATTTATATCCTGCCTTTTCTCAAGGAGTTCAAGGTGTCATTGATAGCACTCCCTCCTCCAAATTTTCCTAAATTGATAACACTGTGGGGAAGGTTGGACTAAGATAGATGGTCCAAAGTCATCCGGTGAGCTTTCATCACTGAGAATGGACTTGAAAGTGGGTTTCCCAGTCCTAGCCCAACACCCTTAACCGCTAAGCCTGGCTTTTTAAGTGAAATGAAAGACAAACATTCAAAAAAGCCTGGAATACCTTCATGGCTCCAATTGTCATGGATATTGTGTGAACCTACTCAGTATATCTCCCTACCTGAGTCCATCTATAGCAAGTAACCCGTATTATCCCAACTAATATATTAAGGACCACAGATTTTTAAGGAAACCTATATTGCTGTCACAAAATGCAGTAAAATTCCTCATCCTACTATGAACACCGTACTAATATGAACAGTCACAAATTCTTCGCTAGAGTAGGGAAATATATTGATGATCCAATAGCCTAAGGCAATTTATATTCTTAACCTCCCAATAATTATTTCTACCGTATCCCTACCCCACCCCCCACTTTCAAAAGGAACAGGGTGATATAAGTGGAATATCCATCTAGTGTATAATAATATATCCATAACAAGGGTTAGGGTGTGGCTGATCCATTTGTTTCATGTGTATGTGAGAATTTGAATCTAGAGCTCTTGAGTTCATTTCACCTACTCATGAAATTCCCCAGAAGAAAATGCTTATGAGTCAGGAAAACCATTTTAGATCATTTATTGAATAGGATTAATTAGAAGACAAGGTTATGAGTCAGCTCATGAAATATGTGACTTATGATTCCGGGTTCAATTTTGCAATTGTTCAAGGTGGAGAAGGGGAAAAAAAGGATGGGTTTTTATGGTACTGTGTCCAAATAAAAATAATGTAGATCTCCATCTTATGGAAAAACAAAATTGAAGTAGTCCTATTCCCTTCTTCTGAGTCCTCTAAAGGACACAATTTCCATCTAAGCATCTTTAAATTAAGGTGCTACATTTTTAATGTGGCAAATTATTTTATAATTATAAATTTATTAATAGGAAGATAGCGAAAGTTTAAAATATTAATTAAATAAAGAATAAAAATCCGAATTTCCCCCCAACGAATACAGGCATTGCTCTGAAGACTGAAAGAACTGAAAAACTGAAGAGTAATTTTTAAAAGAACAGTGTTTATGGCTCATGTCTCCTTCCTCAAAATATTGTTTATTTGAATGCTTTGATCAGCATATCTGTAGTTAGATTTTAATCCTATGCATGCTGAGTTGGGTGGGTGCCCTAGTGAGGCTTCACTCTGAATTAAAATGCATTGCTCTGTATCACATTTTTGGCAAAATAAGCAGTCTTTTATAATATATACGTATCAATTAAGAGGATATATGCAGCCCTTTCTATTACACAGAAGAGTAATTCCATTTATGATGCACATTTTTTAAGATTATTCCTGCCTATATAGAACTATAGTTCTTCTTCTCTAATTTGTATAAACAAGGTATAAATGCTAGTAGTCTATTTACTCATTAGATCCTGCCAGTGCTTAGCAGCTTTTTCTTAATACAGTACTGGGTGTGCCCCTCCAAATACAATATATGATTCTTTCATCAAGGCTAAGCATTCCTATTAATCTTTGATTTCAGTCTTGGGAATTCTGCTTAAAGTGCATATTTGTATATTAAAACATGTGGGAAATACTTCCATAAGCCAAGTATTCTGTATAGAAAGAAGATGTTGTCATAATAAAGAAGAGCAGTGTCTATTGTTAAATATTAGCAGAATCTGTCCTTTTGTAATTTTACAGTTGGATTGTGTTTCAGGAAACATAACCTCTCTGCTTTATGATAAATTAGGCTATGGACTTGCCAAGAAAACTGCATGGACTTGTTCCTGCAGTCACAAGAGTTAGGGTTGATGCCATGGATCATACCCCTACCACCACCATCAACAACAAAGCAACGTCTGACTAAACTGGGCAATTGGTTTATCCCTAAGAACATGTTGCTCCCAGCTTTTTCAGTTTCAGTATGGTTTTTAAATCTCAATTTAGGCACTCTTCTCTCTGACCTCGGCAAAGGCTGCAAGATCAGACCATAATCCGTAGTTAATAGGTTCTCTCATTCCAAGTGTAAATTTGTCATAAACACCAGCAGGTATATGCAGCTCAGCGATATAGCCTGGCGCAAAGGCAGTATTTTCCTTGGGGGGCAATCCAATAGCCCTTCCAATTGATTGCAAGAGGGAGATATTTAGCTTGAACCAAATGCTCACATTCTGATTTTGTATAGAGGCCCATTTCTATAATAAACCGTTCCAGATCCTGACAAGGAGTCAATAATTTTTCTCTGGAGGTGGGGGTGGAAGGAGAAAGGACAGCCATTATCTCTTTGCATGCCTACATTGTTTATTACATGGCAAACAAACAAAAACAGAGTGGCCTATATGTCAAATGCCCATAAAACTCACACTTTCGTTTTTAATGGCTAACATCTGATACCTAATCATAACGTTTTGACTGCAATTCTCTGCACATTTCCTTGTGAATCCTATTAAATTTTTGCTCTAAATTTATCCTTGCTCTGTTTCAGGGTAAGTGTGCAAAGGATCGGGTTGCACTTTGTAAAATCAAGGGCAAGTGTGCCCTTTTCTTCTAATTCATTGTGAAATGTTCTTTTTCAAGGGAACATTTAGTTGGTTAAATCCAGTCTCACCCTAATATATTCAATAGGACTGAAAGATATACTGTAAAGGCAGAAATATCATGAAGGCCAAATAGTATTTATTTCCTAATGTAACCATCTGTCTCCAATTCTCTCAAAAATGAACTCAGATAAGAATTGTTCAAAGGAACCTTGAGAAGTTAGTAGTGGAAGCATAACATTCCAAACTGCAAAGTGTTAGAATGATTGGGAATTGTTATTAAGGGCAGGGATATATTTGATGCTTAAGGAATATTACCTCTATTGTTTATATATTGATAATCTAATGCTTCTGTCTGTGTTCTGTGTATTCCTTCATGAGAACCCATTCATATGGTCAAGTCTCTGATTAATTATTTTGGTGTCACCTTGGGCCATTCTAATAAATGAGCAATCTTTCACATATTTAAGGTATATGTACATATAGGATTTAAATATAAAGGGTGAAGGAGACCAACCAGTGTTTTAGAATGTTTTTCATTGAATTATTAGAGAGCCAACATGAGCTGCATCTTTCAACAGCAAATCTAAAATTGCTTCTTTTGCATTGTGTGAAATGGCCTTGTCATTAGACCATGTTTAAAGTTGATCACCTATATTAATGCAGTAGAAGCTTGATTGAGTAGAGGAAGAGGAAGATGTAATAGAGGAGATGGTCACTGAGGGTGAACTTAATTTCAAAAAATGCTAAGGAGAAAGGTATAGAAGGGATTTGTGCAACTTAATCTGTGTACTGTAGACAAAAATGAGGCTGCATGGTTTGTTCTTGAGTGCAGGTGTGTATTACACCCGTCTCAGTTGTGGAAGAATTCCAATTATTCTTGGTATTGTAGGTCCTCCTTGGCCACTATATTTTAAATAAATATTCTCAAGGGAAAAATTAAGTATATCTTCAAGATTTTGTAGATTTTTTTCTTCATCATCCCTTTAGAAAGTGCATTAGGGATTCCACTTCTAATCTTGCAGATTGCTGCCATATATCAAAGATTAACCTGAATAAGTAAATATGATACTTCAGTCTGTTTTATCTCAAGCCTTATTTGAAATAAAGCTTAAATAAATTTTCTTGGAAACAATTTTCAATTTCAGCTAAAAATTGCATCTGTGATTATGATATTTATATATGGATGCTAAACACATTACATTAGAAAGATCTCCTGTAATGGAACTTCCAGACAATTCTGTTGGCATCAGACAACTGAAAACTATTTTCTACATATAAATTATGAGGCTATAACTGACGTTCATAATCTAAGAGTTAATATTCAGAAACTGATTTGGCTATCTGAGTCACTGATAACCCTGTAGCTTCTTTTGATCACAAGGCAAGTTTTAAGAATCTTCTAGAGACTGCTAATGGAATGCTTGAAAAACAACATGAGTCAGGAAACAAGATGTCATTATGGCTTTTAAATTAATTGTAACAAGAATCTCTAGTGCCATCTAGTGTCTGCCTTACATAATAACAATATCCATGCCTCTCCCCTCTGTTAAAGCCCTATAGATGAACATTTATAACATTTAACATTTATTGAGGTATTCTGTTGTTCATTTCTGAACCTTGAAAGCTTCTAACTAACTTGTCTAGAAAAAGTGATGATCTGAGTTTTAACTATTGTTAATTTTGGAAAGCAGGGTCTTCATAGACTAACTTAGATTTTTAAGTTTCAAGCTTGGTTTTTGATGATATCTTCTCAGGTGTAGAAGATTTGTCAGTTGCTATTAAGCATTCTGAGTTTGGTCCCACTGAATATATTCTAGATGCTCCTTTTGTTTCCGTTTTACTGTAATGAGAGCATGCTATGCTTTTTTCTATCAACTTTGGGGCTAAATGTGGCAATTTTAATCCTTTTTAGTTTGATAATCTGATAGTGAAGTACAGTTTTTCCAGCACATAAGATTTTGGGATGAAAATCTTCTATAGCATTAGAAGGGTGCTCAGAATTGTCTTCCAAGTAGTTGTGGGGTTCCCCCCCCCCTCACCTGGGTTGTATCAAGAAGCTATCAATGATGTTGATTTGTAAATGAAAAACCTGTAGGTCATTTTGTCTCAAAATATTCTTGAGTGTAGTTTAGTAATAATGTGACAACATTTTTATAATGCCTAGAATAATTTATCTACCATAAATTGTATTACATATTTATCTGGAATGCCAAAACAAACTAAAAGATTCAGCTGTGTAGTAACATGGCAGCAGATGATATCTGGAAACAGTAATATCTCAATGCATTTGGAATAGTGGTCACAAACCCAAACTGTATTGATCCCCCAGTTCACATGTTAATAGAGTTTTCAGACATATACCACTGAACAGTATGATTAAGTTTCCTTTCTGTATCTTCTGCAATTGTTATAGGGTAAGATTTTATTTTTTCAGTATCAGCCTATGCTTTTCCTTGCTTCTGTCATTTTGTAAGATTGCACTACCAGAGGTTGATGGTCTGTGCTAGCTGGGAATGATGGGAGTTAGATGTCCAATATTTATAAAGGATAATAGACTGACGGGAAGCTAACTTACACACACACACACACACACACACACACACACACACATTTGTAGATAAGGTCTAGGATGACTTTCCTAATAGATTGTGCTAAAATAATATGAATCTCTTTGTTATTAGATCTTCCACTCACTTATCTGTCAATACTTTAAAGTCACATCTGCAGCATTGCTAAGATCTTTAGGCCAACTTGATCTTAACTAGTGTATGAATTTGTAAAGTTCTGGATTTCTACGAATAGCAATTTGGATCTTATAAAGTATGCCCAATCTTTCTTTGTGAGTATTCACACTTTCTTTAATTATGAGTATTCATATCAAATTTCATACAGTTTGTCTTATTAAAAGCCAGTGGCAGTGGCATAATGCTTGTTCTGAATCTTCTGTTAAGGTAACCAAGATATTATGAGCTTCTAAGCCTGGGAAAGAGAATATTACAAGGGCAGATTATCTGCAAAATATTACAAGGGCAGATTATCTGCATATTGTTCTAGTCCCTTCCCCAGTGCATCTAGCCAGCAAAATGGCTAGTCCCTTCCCCAGTGCATCAACAGGCGTTAGCAAGAGGATCAAAAAAAGTCTGATGTAATGAACTTAGAGATAATTTGGGTTCTAAAGTGACCCTGTCCAGTTGCTAATATTTCTGTAACCTAATTCCCTTTGTCCCTTCCATTAATCTGATTAAGGAAGAATCTGTGAGAGTCTTGCTTTTTCCTTGTAAGTGGTTTCTAGGGATTCAACATAAGGATTTGTGGTCCACGAAAAGCCTCAATGGAGGTAAATCACATTGGTATCTATAAAAGAGATTACATGTCTAGATGTTAGCCAGCTACTTTTTAATGTATATTTCCATTTTTCTTTCTTAAAGGGTAACTTATTATAATCAGGTCATGTAAACCTTTTATGGATACCTATGATATATAAAGAGAGATATACAGTTTTGGCATAATTCTACCTATTCCATAATTGCTTGCACTGATACTAAGCACTGTGGCTTTGACATCACAAAAATATAAAGCTGATCTTGGAGTTCCTATTCTTTGTCACTGTAAAATGAGGCTCTTTGGAAAGCATTATAAATATTCACTTAATTCACCGTTCCCAATCATGTTGGTTATTGCTTTCAGTTTTCTGATGATACTTTCACTGGGCAATATTTTGTCCCATGTTCTTTGATTATATACTTCCCTTTCTCTAGCTTACGTCTGGATTTGGGCTTCCTATTTTAGACGATGAAGACAATTTCATCATAAACTGTCATTGATGTGCCAAGGATGTTGTTCATCAGTGAAGACAATAATTCTTTTTATATTTCTGAGGAGTTCCACAGTTTTCCTTTGAAAACTCTTTGGAACATTAATGATCATGCAGAAAAAAAAATAGTCCAAGAGGTGTGATAAATACAGTTAATTTAGCAGTATGGTTGGTCCAAAGGATTTAATAGAAGGCTTTCAGTACTTTTTATTTTTTACTCTTGTTATTTCATGTGAAGATCTTTCAGGGTAAGAAAGACATATGCCCTCAGCCTACTGCTTCACTAAACTTCTGAAGATCTATTAAGAGTCAGACTCCATCCCAGCTATATTTTTCTTGATGTTTGAATCTTCACAATCATTGGTAGAAACCATGACTGGCAGAAACCATCAGGAAAACCTGTTGATTTTCTTAATTAGGCTTCATTTCTTTTTCCTGGCACCCTTTTGTCTTTGTGGAATAAGGACTGGTGTCTCTAAACCCTTTTTCTGTTGCTCATTGTTTCCAATAACCCATTCTGTCAGCTCTACAACAGATTATCCGGGTTATAACATATTGCATACACTGCAAATATCCCTGTGTTGGGTGATTAGTATCCAAGACAAGATATGATGTCCTCTGAACTATATCAAATAGTTTCTACATTATTAACTGGGTGGGGGATTTTTTGTCTCTCTCTCTCTTTCTCTGTGTGTACATTTTCTCAGAAATAGGAAAGATCAACTTCTGATTTTATTTTGAAGTTAATGTTCCACAAAATGTTTTCCCCCTTCCAGGGATGATCAGTGTCTTCACATATTACTGAGCCTCAAAAATTGGTTGCCCACTTCTTTCATCATCTAAGACATGCTAGTAAAATGTCCCATGATTGAACATTTCCTGGTCTTATAGCTGCACATCCCCCTGGAAAGTTATGAACTTTTCTTCAGAAATGATTATTTTTACTTTTGCTGCAAAATGCTTTTATAACAGCTGATCTTCATTTTCTGGGGTTTATTTTTTGCTGCTTTTGCAGAGACATGAGTGAATTTGCTCTTTGTTTCAAAATGGCAATTCCAGCAGTTTTAGTGTTTTGTGATGTAGCCATAGAGATTATCTCTTCCAAATCACTTCTAGGTTGCCTTTGCTCCCCAGTCTGAACTTTGATTTCATGAAGGCCATTTGCTGCTGTGTTTCAAAAAGCCTTTGCCTAGAATTCTAAGTAGCAATCGTGTCTCTGAGAGGTAGGTACCCTGGTGTCCTCTGGCTATTTTGAACTACAACACCCACAGCCCTTTGGTATTTTTCATGTTGGGAAGAACTGATGGGAGTGAAAACTCAAAACATCTGGAGGGTACCAGGTTGGCTACAGCTATTCTAAGCTATTAAAATCAATAAACTCACAATATACAGCCTGTTCATTCAAGGCCTTAACAAATGACTTGTGAGTTTCTTTGACAGATATTCCCCATTTATAGTGAGGCATAAAATGAGTGTTACACTTGGCCAGTCTAATATTTGTGCTTATAGTCTCCCTGATCAAAGATGAAGGATTGATAAAAATTGTTTTGTGTGCAGGGAATAGTGATATATTCTTTCTTGTGTTAGGAATCTATGGGTTGAAATTTGATATCTGCTGCCATGCCATGCCAGGCTTAGAGAACAGGCGATTCAGGGGATAAACAAGACTTTTAGTGCAGCAGCAACAAGAAAGGTCTGAATTGTTCCAAAGAAGATGAAGTCAGTTACCATCTGCTGACTAAACTATATTACTGCATTATAAACCTACCCACACAATTGTTATGTCCAAATCTATTTAGCATACCTAGTTTTCCTTGCAATTGGAAACAGATTCTAAGAATAATCTATATTCTCCCCTCAAATATTGGGCTACCTTTACTAGCATTATTGACCATTGGCCATGCTGATCGGAGATGTTTGGAGTTGGCAACCAGCAGTATCTGGATTGGCCATGAGAGAGAGAGAGTGGAGCCTATTAAGAGAATGAGGGACTATTGCATGTCTGATAGTAAAAGGAAAAATCAGAAAGAAATATATACTGGAATAGGAAATCAGAGGAAAAGAGAGGAAAGGACATGACATGTGACAGCTGAGCAAGGAAACCGCTTTGAGGATCAGGACTGGGTGATTAGAAAACCAATTAGAAGAAATTATATGGATGCGTGTGGAAGTACACATACTGTATTTGTACATATTTTTAAGGCATCCTTTATTAAGCAAATTCATTCTACTTTTTGTATTGTGAATGTACATAGGTATATGATCATAGCCTAAGGAAGGGGGAAGGGAAATGTAACAGAAAAAGAGACAGAGGAAGGGCAGCGTAGAGTCAGCCAGTGACTCTACTGACTGTTCACACTCAGTGAAGCTATCATTCCTGCCTCATGTTCCAATATGCCTAAAATGAAGTTTTTATCTGTGACTTAATCATACATTTTGCTGCTAATTTAACTACAATGTTTCTTTTCCTCGAGAGAATTGGCTTAGGGTGGGAAATGTAGGATGGGAAGTTAAATTTCAAGGGAAAGTAATGCTATTAACTCACAATACGTGGGTATAATCTAGCAGAAAAAATTTCTCTCCCCCCCAAAGGTACTACCCCATCCCACCCAAACTTTGAAAATGTAGCGATTTGTCATAATAAGACTAGTTGTAACATTCAGAAATGTATGGCATAGAATAATCCTATACAGGATTAGAGATCAAATTCTGGAGAGTTAGAGATCTGATTCTAATTCTTTAATATTTCTATATTGTAGAATAACTTCCCATGAGTTCAAAATTATTTTATGCCTTTTCTGGCATTTGTGTTCTGAGAGAGAATAAAACAGACAGACAGTAAACCCATATTGGGCTTTCAATAAATAAATACATAAATAAATAAAAAGTTTTGTAGTAAACACATTTGAGGCACACTGTAAAAAATCCATTTCTGCTTTTGACTTCTTGTTTTGTCTAGCCCTTCAGAGCTAATTGCCAGCAAATCTTTATTTTCCCCATATTAATTTATGACTACATATTTCTGTATACGTAAAGAAAGAATGCCGTGTACATTCCAGAATAGTTGATTTTGACATATGCACTGAAATACCAAAGATGAATTTCCTTTTTTTTTTTTTTTTTAAAGATGCTGACTCATGATCTTGGTGGATAATTTTATAGCTGTCCTTTTACCAAGATAGGAAAAGAGAAAAAAAAAAAAACAGGCTTTTCTTCACGTGAAGATCCAATCAGCCCTAGAGAAGTCAGTAAAAAAAAAGTAATTAAAACTTGCCCTTTGAAAGATGACTGGGAGATTCCCAAGCTGTACATCTGAGGAAAATAGTATATAGAACATAATGAAATTTAAATCCTGTCTATTACTGTCCAATGAAATTACTGTCTATTCATAAAATCCACAGCGCTGTATGAACACTAGTAGAAATGGGGAAAAAGTCTGTGCTATCTTGCTAGCAGTTGTGTAAACACAAGCCAGTGCCAATGACCTTTCTGCCCTCAAAGTGTACAATACTGAATTGTGAAATGGCATCTACAGCAGCAGGCCTAGTGACATGCATAAGCAGAATAAAGCTCCCAGAAATGAGACTTGCACAAGGGATAAATCTGTGTTTCCACAAGGGAGAGAAGCTGTGTGTTGGTGAAATGACACCCCCTGGCTACAGCCGGTCAAGAGGAAACGTAGAATTGCACAATCTGTGAATATTTGCATTAAACCCTGAGAAAGAGTGTGACTCATGTCATATTATTATTACTAGAAAACAATACCACTTTAAGAATGCACTTCTGTCCCTTTCCTTTCAATGGGGTGGGGTAGGGGAGAGAGATTCCTTGACGGAAATTTCAGATTTCAAACATGCATTGAGGATACAGTATTGCATTAAGAAAGAAGAGGGTGGAATTTGTTTTAAAAAGCCAGCTAAATGGCAGTGGATAAGCCTTGTGCAACTCGCTAATGTTCCACAACTATATCATCTTTTGGAGTCTAAAATGGTAATACAGACTAATTATATTTTAAAAGGAAATAAATGATCATAGAATTATACTGAGCGCATGTAACAGCAGTATGATCTCCCCAGTTGCTATTTGGAACAAGCAGCCTTTAAATCTAAAATTATAGAGATTAGCACCTGCTGTTTTATTCAGGTGTTGGCCATTTCTTACTGTTTTGTCCATAGCAATGGAAGTAAATGATGGCCCACAAGGAGGGGAGGAGGAAATGCCGCTTACATTTCACACACACGTACACACACACAGTTACTGTATCGCCTTGATACACACACGAGTGAGAAGTATTTATTTCCTTTTCATATAGCTCGAGAAACTACTCCAACTATAAAATGTCCTTGTCCAATTAGCTGAATGTTCCTCAGTCATGGTTGCGGCCTGGCTTTCAGTGAGAGCAGATTTCCCTCTTCTCTAGTTTTCAGATATTTGCATTAAAGAAGCCTTGGCAGAGAAAAAGAAGAAAAAATGTTTTAGCTAGCACTACTGCAACCAGGCTGCAAAACTCTACACACCCACTAGGCGGCAGCTTAGAGAGTTTTCTGCCCCTCTTTGCTACCAACTCTGATTATTAGCCATTTGGTAACTTAGATACGATACCCCTTCCTGTAAACAGGCCTAACTAAGCTTCCTGCACTGTTGCCTTTGGGGTGTGTGACTCTGCGTGTGGTTTTTTGTTTGTTTTTGTGTGTGCTTTTAAATATTTAAAATCCAAAATGGACTGGTTGAGGGTGCAATTGGAGAATACAGGGATCTCATTTATTTCAGCTCTACCTGTTTAGAAACAAAAACTATTTTTTATCTGTTTTTTTTTTCCATTGTACCTTCTCGGCAGTCGCAGTAGGAGGGGTGACTAGGCTGTTAATGCTCCCCCAACCCAGTTTTCATGGCTAACAAGCAAGGAGTCCAAAGAGGAAAAGTGTACAACTGAATCACATGGAAGCAGGCCCCCTTCCCTGGGCGTTTTCATTGGGAGCACGGATTTCTGATCACCATAATTCAGTGTTGTCCAAACTTGGCCACTTTAAGATGAGTGGACTTCAACTCCCAGAATTCATGCTGGCTGGGGAATTCTGGGAGTTGAAGTCCACTCATCTTAAAGTGGCCAAGTTTGGACAACACTGCCATAATTTAATCCTTAGGTGGGAGTTCATCTGTGCAGAGACTGAATGTTTTCTCAGTGATGCCATTTATCCATTTTAGACTCCAGATTTAATGGTCAAGGAGGTGCTGTTAAATTATCATGTATATTATTTCAAAATAGTTAAAAAAAATGCCCGTGCCTTTTGCTGAATGGAGTCATTTCTTCTGCCTCGAAGTCCTGCTCTGAGGGCACCATGGTATTTATTACAGCTACCTGTTTTCATTTATAAAGGTATAAACCTTTGGAAATGGAAGAGGAGCACAACTGGATTCTTAATTATTTCCATTAAATAAGTCATTTCTTGTTTATGTCAGTTTTATTGAGCTTTGGGTTCACTTTCCTGCTGAAGTGAACCTCTTGCATTAAATAAAACTATTGTTGTTACTATGGTAATTATCTTACTCCTGAGTAGCAACAATACACAAAATATAATAAGTAGTACATTTCATGATATGACACAAAAATACACATCCTTATAAGATGAAATCTAATAGAATTAGAGAGGCACTTTTGTCAATCTTTTAGGCCAACGCTTGTTGCCATAGAACATGTATATTTCACACGGCAAATTTCTGTATTGTTAAAGATTGCTTCATGGGCTGCGAATATCAAAACTAGGGGCTTGGTCTCTAGAACGAACCAGAGATCACTAAGGAATGGCCCGTATACCAAGATGATACAATTCTTGGGGACAGAGGGCAAAACCACATACTTGCTTGCTAGTATTCCTTCCCAAAACAGATAAAAATTATCAGTTAAAATATAGATGATAGGGGAACGTAATTATATGAAATACAATCTAATTTCCACCCCATGCCTATTTTTAAAAATGCACATATCTGTGAGGGCATATTTTTACTGTGTATTGATTACATGTTGGGCTCCTGATAAATTTGATTTCAATGCTGCGTTGGGTCCACAGCTCTCAAATGGCCATGCGTAGTCTAAAGAATAAGGGCTAGACATTCAGGGAGTTCTTTTTTATTATTTTAATCACTTTATTTATATTAGAGCAAGGAAAGCCGCAATCGATCAACATTGATTTTTTAATTTTATTCTGAGATATCTTGATTTATATTTAGAACCTTCGTATACTGCTTTGCGACACAAGTTAAATATGGACTCTTCCACCTGACTCAGAAGGATGGGCTCCAACATTCTGCTAATGTATTATGCTTCTCTGATTAATTCTAGCAGATGCTTTCACCCGAGAGTACTGTTTGAGAGAAATGTAAAAGTTTATTCAAAGGAGCAATTGCATCTTGTTGGTTGTGTCTCTAACATGTGAGGAATTTAGGCTTTCTAAACATAATGACTGCTGAATTTCAGAGTTGCCAAGGTACCTTCATAGCAAGGGATGCAGTGGCCTAAAATGGCAGACACGCTAAGCTTGCCAAATAGGAAACAGTTTGAAGAGGCTGGATATCATCCACTTCTGGTATCTTTTTTATGCAGAACGACCCAGCAGGCTAACCTATGCATATATAATATGCACTGATATAGAAAAGATATGCTATCCCTAGGTGTATCACATTCTAGAAAATTGCATTTTCGGAAATCAGTTGAAAATATAGGCAATGAAAAGGAAGCACATCACAAGGCAATACGTATTATCACTGAAGTGCAAAAAGAGGAGAAGGCAGTATATCACACATAGGCTTACGGGACAGCCCAAACTGAAGATGGTTAATTATTGATAGAGGTTGGATGTAGAATTTGTGAAACAGCATCGTAGTCAGAAAAAGAATATCCATCTGGGACGTGTCAGAAGATTGTTGCCAGAACACTGCCACATAAGAGATAAGTGGATGCCAATCATGACCTAACATCAGTGGTTTTTGTACTGTTTTTATTAATTATAGTCACTTAAATATTTTGAATCAAGGTTGATCTATGAGCTGGTTCACACATACAGGAAAACAGTGCATGATTTCTCCCTGTGCAGTGACTCACAGCTGGACGTATAAACTGGCAACACTGAAAAGTGAGCAGGAATCAGATTTATCTCTGCAGGATAGACGCAAATAAACTTTGGATGATGTGGGCTTCAAGTGAAATATCTGCATGAATTAGGCAACGTAGTCAAATCTGTCTCCAGCTCTCATAAATAATTATAGTGTCTCTTACTGTCATTGAACTATATCTCACTGACTGTGGAAAACTGACTGGTCCTTAATCCACCAGTATTTGTTACAATAAGGATGTATTAAAACAGCGTCTTCCAGCTAATCATGGGATATATTAGAAACTCTATAGCCAGCCATGTTCCTTAGTGCTTTTGGTGCACAGTCCCCAATATTCAAAATTGCATGCCTATTTTACATTTTGTTGTTGTTGTTGTTTTTGCAAGAAAAATAAACAAATAGAACAAACAAGGGTGCCTTGCAAATTATGAAAGGGCCCTTCCTTCCTTCCTTCCTTCCTTCCTTCCTTCCTTCCTTCCTTCCTTCCTTCCTTCCTTCCTTCCATGCCACTTTAGTTTTCTGACCTTAAGCAGCTTACAGCATAATATACAACACATAATACACATTATAGCAGGTCAAAAATTATCAGACACATCAGTAACAATGCCATCAACATAAATTTGACATAATTGTAATAACAGTATAATTGTAGAGCCATAACTAAGCAGCCTCAAACCAGGTATATTGCTCATCTTTGCCTCAGTCTCTAAAGGCACTGTAGAGAGTAAGGAAGATGAGTTTGATGGAAATATGCGGGAGCTGTTACCCAGGAAATAGGGGCTAAGGTTTTTTAAAGCCTAGAACAGACTTGCAAGAATTTGTTTTGATAACCAACCTCATTAAAAATAGCTTTAGCCTTCCTGTGGAGTTGATTTCCTAGTGGGGCTGACAGGCACATTTAAAAATCCATCTTTTCAAAAGTTTCCTGGATATTAGAAGGGAGGGGCCAGATCTGCTATTTGGTAGAATGTGTTCCATGGGAAGAAAGCTCCTGCAGAGAATGTTCACCTCTGACTCCCCTCTCATCACCCCTCATGACGGGGCAGACTCTTAGAAGCACATTCCACCCCCACATCTTGGCCAGGCAGATTCTTCAAAAGTTATTCTCAAGGATAAAATAGCATGTGGAACTGCACATGGAAACAAACCAGCAACCAATGCAGCTCCTGCAATATTTATATGACAATACCATGTTATCCCAGTTAATACGTGGACCATTGCATTTAGTATTAGCTGCAGTCCCAGGTGGTCTTCAAAGGCAGTCCCATATGTTATAATTATATGGTCATTCTCCTCTGGCATAACACAGCTGAGGTGGACAGCAAGATTGTTTCCAACCCAGGAAGGGAAATCACATCTCTGTTGTGGCACCAGGAACAGATGTTACTAGATACTGGCGATGGCCATCTCAGGCTGCAGATGCTGTGAAGTTGGGAGCAGCAGCAAGATCCTGGAGGACAGAACAATATGTTCAAGACTGCTTGCCCTCTAAGCTAATTATGTAGCTGTCCTCAGGTGCAAAGTATTCCAACACCACTTCTTGAAGTAAGATGCAACTCCCATACCAGTCAGCTTTCTTAGGTAGTTTGGGAGAATGGTGCTGTCTTGTCCTTCACCATAGATAGGAAAATATCTTGAGCTGGTCCTACATCGTTTAGCAGGCATACGGATTTCCCCCCCATTTATACTCATATTTATTTACTTTTCCAAAACTTCAGTTTCCAAAACGTTTTTTTCTTTTTAATACACTCTACTGTCCTGGTGTCTAGATCTAATCAGAACACCTTATCATCCTTTGAGGAATCACCCCAAATATGAATCGTACATTGCTGTTAATCCAAGGCTTGGATATGTAATTCCAACTTTTTTTAAAAAAATCAGTTTCTATTAAGAAAACAGAAGGCACGTGTCATTTAGAAATAAAAGGAATACAGTATTTCTTGATGCAGAAAGCATTGATGCAAAAAAAATATAAGAATTATTGGATAAATGCCATCTTGCTTTGGCAGGTTGAGTTTTCCAACACTTTCAGGCAGCGACATCCATGGTGGGGCAAAGGAGAGTCAGACCGATGAAAGCAGCATCCATGTTGCAATGCGAGCCCACCCTCTTTCGTATGTGCATTATAACATCACACACATGCTCCCAAAGGGCATTGCTTGAAAAATCTTCAATAAAATTATATAAAAGCCAAAGCCAAAGGGTATTGCTGGAGATGCTATGTCATGGTGTTGCCTTGTCATTTGTCACAGTGAAGTTCTGTGGATGCTGCTTCACTCAATCTCCCTTTGTTTGAAGCCCTAGGAAAATGGAGGCAGCCACTCCTTGTCAAAGGATGCAAAGGAAAGGCAGGAAGAAGTTCCAAATAGAAATCTTCTTGAATCCCATCTTTTTATAGGCAGAACTGGTAGGTAGTAAGATAGCTGTGTGACTTCTGTTTGAACACAAGGGAGGGCAGGGTCCTAGAAGTGGCCCACCCACAGTTACACCTGGCAGGACTCTGCAAGCAAATAGGTTATTTGATCATATGCTTCCCCCACAATGGTGAGATGTACTGTATTGGTATTTAATTTGTAGTATTTATTGTAAGTGCATCTCTCTGCACATAAATACGCATGTGCAAATTTTTATAGAAATCTATGCCTTCCATCCTCTGTTTTGAGAAGAAGCAAAAGTGGTGATGCTAGCTAATAGGAAGGGAAGCCACAGCTAGCATCTCTGTCATCCTCCTGGATTTGGGCCAATTCATTTGTACTGTGGCTCTACAATCAGTCCTTGTCCTATTCAATCCAAGAAACAGGCATCACTTTAAAGACTCTCGAGGGTTTTGCAGTGAAAGCAACTGTGGACTGAGGTTTTCTTTTGTTCATGGACCAGCATGCTTTTTATGTGCTTATACTTAAGCCTGCAGTCTTACATACACTAGCCTCCACATAAATCCCATTGAATTCAAGTTGGCTTATTTATTAGTAGACGTTTACTGATAGGATAACTCACTATCCTAAGCCATAAAGTAGTTTGGTTTTATCTTAACATAGTGCCTGAAGCCAGCCTTGTGGTTTATCAAGTAAAGCTAGTGTCTTGGTGCAATGTGTGAGTCAATTTTAATACAATAAATATCAGTAAATATAACCCATACAAACAGAAGCTCTTTTGCAGTCCTCCATAGTTTTTAAAAGTGGGAAGAGGTCCTGAGAGACAATTATGGATTATTTAATACCACGGTTAAAAACAGAAGTTTAGCACAGTGCATGAACCATGCTGGAGTAAAGCATCATATACAGACTGTCAAAGTGTACAGGAGCATGAAGTATCCTGAAGGTTATCTAACAGAAATAAGAAAAATTCTCTAAAATATTTCTGTGACTTATCAACTACTTAAGTGTCGAGTAAGATGAGGAAAGATATTTGAAGCTACTGCTTTGATAGCACAAAAACTGTTCCACAAAGTTAGAATTTGCGTAAGTGAACCAGGTGCTTGAGAAAGAAGCCACCAGTGGCTTTAAACAGGTGGAGTCATATCAGGTTAGAAATCTAGCAAATTCCTGTCACTGACTCCCTCTAGGTTATGTATTCATCTCTCTAGAGGAAAAAAAATGCAATTATTTTGATTTGTTAGTCTGTAGAGCTGGAGTTTTATTTCTTTCAAAAACTAGAATATAAGCAATCGTTTCTCTGGAAAAGCAGCATTTGTATTAGAGGTGTGTGAATAAGCCAAGTTCCAATTCGAATTCAAGATAAAGTATATTTGAATGTGAGATTCAAAGGCAACAAGGTTAGATTCAAATCAATTCAAGAGCTGAATGAAAGCCTCAATAATTAGGTTACAATAGAGAAGCATGAAAATGCCTGCAGATGTTTCTCTCTCTCTCTCTCTCTCTCTCTCTCTCTCTCTCTCTCTCTTCGGCATATTGGGTTCAAGATAGGAGGAATGGTAGACCCTTTAGAGCAGTGTTTCTCAAAGTGTGGTCCAAGGACCTCTAGGGGGTCCCCCAAGACCCTTTTAGGGGTCCACAAAGTCAAAATTATTTGCCAGCCTATGTTAAAAAAATAATACAATATTAAAATCCCATCATACAATCGTGAGGAGTGGTAGTGGCAGCAAATGAGTCAAATTTTAATACAATAAATATCAGTAAATATAACCCATACAAACAGAAGCTCTTTTGCGGTCCTCCATAGTTTTTAAAAGTGGGAAGAGGTCCTGAGAGAAAAAAGTTTAAGAAACACTACTTTGGAGGACGTTAAACCAGATTCAGGGATTTTTCCACGATCATTTTTTTTTAAATATTTCCCTTCACCTCTTTTAAGGCAGTGATAGCAGAAATGAGGAGGTGGGGGGAAATCCACCACCACTGTAGCCTCCAAACTGTAGAGCCAAACATCTTTAAAGAATCAATGCAGAAAAAATCTTACTCCGATGTATTTCTTTTCCCCCAAAACAGTATTTAAAATAAGCTTGTACTAAAGATAAGGGTTGACAGTTTTATTGGGAAAGGTCATTGAGAAGGTTAGCCTCTTCTGGGAATAACTTATTTTGTGTTGCTTAAGCAACAATTTAAAAAAAAGTCTGAAAAGCATATTCATCGGATTACTATCATGAATATAATACGCTATGATCTAAATAAATAAACTTTATAGTATATGCAGTAGGCTATACTATCTCAGTGCAACTCAAGCAGTGAATAAGTCTAAGTCCTGTTTTTTCTCTCCCTTCAATGAACCTGTCTTAAAGAAAATATGAGAAGAAGAGTGAGACACCAAAGGCAGAACAGTGCTCCACAAAGCACCAGAAAGGTCTGATTTGCTAAGATGGCAAAATACATTGCTTGGCTACTCACATCAATATCAGACAGTCCATCGCATTATTCTGTAAGATCAAAAAACCTATAACATTTCCAAATCACTTTCAGATTTCTGCCAGTCATTTCCAAGGCATCTGATTTTAATCAGTTTGATTGAACATCTTATAAACTGACTCAGCCATCAAAACTCTTTCATACATTAAAAGGCGCCCATGCATTGATCCTCATGAATAAATTCTTGCAAATTTATTTTCAGTTTATCGGCTAGAATCGCTGTAAACAACTTGTAGTCATTATTCCATAATGATATCGGCCTATAGTTTCTTGTTAAAGTCAAATCTTGTCCCTCTTTGGGTATTAGTGCTATACTGGCCTTTTCCCAACTCTCTGGCATCTTTCCTCCCTGTAAGATAGAATTCATCGTGTTTTGTAAAGGTTGTAAAAGTTCATCCTCAAAACATTTATAATAAGAACCTGATAATCCATCTGGTCCAGGTTCCTTTCCTGGTTTAATCTTTTTATAGCTTCAGAAACGTCCCTTATTGTTATAGGCCCACTCATAATCGGTCTCTGTTCCTCTGTAATCCTCAGTAAATTTTGTTTCCTTAGATATTCATCTATTTTCTCCAGAGAGGTGTCACTTCCTTTATACAAGTTGGAATAATATTGGTGAAATGCTTTTTGTATAGCTGCATTATCCATTAATACAGTATCTCCCTCTTGTAATTTCAATATCATTTTCTGTTCCTTTTCTTTTTGTAATTTATATGCCAACCATATAAATGTGGAAATGTGATCTAGATGCAACACTGGCTGCCCAGTAAGTTTTCTTTCCAAAATTGGCATTGTGTTCAAGCTAGATCTGAAAATAACATCAGTGACCCCATGTTCTAACCTATTTCCATTTACAAATGTTTTTCTCCATTACACATTATTATTTAGAGAGAGTAGCATGGGGTCACCCACTGTTAGAAACAGAAATAGAAATTAGAAATAGCTGTATAGACTAGTGCTGTACCTATGGATACACATGGATTATTGCATCCTTTTCTGGCCCTGTTTGTCATGACTACACAGGAGAGAAGCATGACTCATAACTAAGAGGAGACAAACTCAGGGACTCTTTCCCATTTAAAACTGGAGAGAGCCATCTGTGTTCGCATAATTCTGCTGAGGGAACTCAGAATTAAACCAGGCATCAACAGATACACATATCTCTTGCAGAACTTGAAAACATTCCAAATGCAGGTAGGAGATTGAGGATTTGAACGCTCCTTCAAAAAAATGGGAAAAAAGGAATCAAACTTTACATATTCAGAATCGGCATACCAGGGAAGAAGGCATAGCTACCAGCCCTCCCTGGCGTGAGTAATGCATGGATGTTCTGATTGCATGTTTTCTTTCGGTGTGAGATATGAGTGTATGTTCTCTCAGCAGTGTAAGATACTTTGAGACGTGCCACCCACCACTAACGCCACCATTGAGGCCTAGCACCTGAGGTAGCTCAAGTAATATTAGCCCCTGGGACAGAGAGCACCATGTTCACCCCTGTCCCTCGCTCCCTGCAAATTGCAATAAAAATATTTGCCACCTTTCATAATAGTAGAATCACAAACTAAGTCTATAATTTCTCGTGCCTAATGATAGAGCTGGCCCTGTAATGTTTCCACCATTCACTTACCTTGAGATCATGGGTGACTATAGAAGGATGTTAAGGAGGATAACGCCAGCATTTCAGGTATATTTGAAAAGAAAAAATCTCCCAGGGTCAGAATAACATTTTGCCTGTTCTGTAATTTACCTTGCAATATTATTATTTGAAGAAGAAAGGTAAAATCAGAAAGCTAGCACAATGAATGACATTTCTATACGGACTTTAGGCCGCTAGCAACAATTGGTATTTAAAAAGGGCTCTCTGTCTAAGCTAAATAGGGCTTAAGGGAGCAAATGTGGGAATAAAGGAAAAACCAGACAAAAACTGAACCGTCTTAAAAAGACACTGCCCATTTTTATTTCATAGGTTACCAAATTCCTATCAATAGCCACAGCTTTCAGAAACCGCCTAGTACCTCTTTCTTGCTATTAACCGTTTCAAGATTTTCATGTAATTTTATATTTTTATTTACTGTATCTGCTGTATGTCTTTTTTGGGGTCTTAGACTATAAATAAATATTCCATACGCATTGTTAATTTCGGCATTTTCCTCTCTCCGGGTGAAACAAAATAGTCATGCACATTTCTTTTCAGTGGAAGCAAATATGCTCTTTGCTGTTGCACATTAGTATTTAGAGAGAGTAGCATGGGGTCACCTACTGTTGCTGTCAACCTCATGGGAAGGGATCCAGTTTAGTGGTAAAAGAGTTTGTCTAAACACCTAGGCTTACTCATGAGTGGTTTTGTTTTTTTCCTGAATGATATTATCCTTCCTGAGATAGCTGAAATCACATGGTTTAATGTCTTTAAGAAACTGCGAAGGAATGTAGACCTGACCTTGGGCAGAGAGATGAAATTAAGGGGTGGGGAGAAACTTTCAGAAATGATTACTGAGTCCCAAGAAAGAGGAACATGTGAGAAAGAAGCTCAAAAGAACCCTGCCTTGATTTTGTTCAGTATGACATAGGACAGAGAGAATCTGACAGCTTTAAAGATTCTGTTACCCTACAGCAGTGTTTCTCAACCTTGGCAACTTTAAGATGTGTGGACTTCATGTTCACTGCGAAATTCTGGGAGTTGAAGTCCACACATCTTCAAGTGCCCAAGGTTGAGAAACACTGCCTTAAAGTAATCCAGACAGGTGCCATACTGGCTCTGCTGCTTATTCCTTAACACCTTTTAGGAATTGGTTCCAAAATATTGCACAGCCCTAATTCATATATGCCATTGGCTAGAACTACAATCCTCATTTCATTAATTTCAGTTCCCTCAGATTTCATTGTTTGCAACCCACTACTCTGGCACAGCTATATTTCAAACTCAGTATAACACTGAATCAGTCTTACCTGATACATCAATTAAAAACTCTTTGTTGTTGTTATCTGGAATTTTCTTCTCAGTTTGTTTTCTTTTTTGGTGGTGTTTTTTTTCTTTTTCTTTGCAATAGACTAAGACAACCCGCTGACATTCAGTCTAGGTCCTTGGAAAAATATTGTCAATACAGAGTTTCAGAATGGGCTGTGGCTCAGAGCTTGAGGACATGCTTTGAGTGCAAAAGGTTGCACGTTCAACCCTTACTGCTTTCAAATAGGGCTGGGAGAGCTACTATCAATCAGCGTAGACAGGACTGAGTTAGATGGATAGACCAATGGCTTTCCTCTGTAGAAGGCTGCTTCCTTCATGTTTAACGTGCTCATATATAAACTAGATGAGCATATAGCATGAAACTTATATTTCATATTACATGAAGGTCAGTAAACTTCTTAACTACCAACCCTTCAGTGTTAACAAGCAGAAAAACGATGGGATCAAGTGACAGATTGTAGCCAATTATTACCTCTAAAGCCTTTGCCATTTTTCAAAATCTGTTTCCATTAGCCATGTGGGAAGTCATTTGTGGTGTCATGGCAGCTCCAGCAAGGACTGGTAGTTCTTTTGCAGATTTCCTACTGAATTTGCATCATTTCAGTATAACAGGTTTAGAAAATATTACAAAATCTCAGGTATTTATAGCCATCAATCTAAAGAAATGTAAGCATCCACCAAAATCCTTTGGCTTCCTTAGCTGTTCCCCATTTTATGATCAAGTTCTGTTTCACAAAACTCTCATTTGAAAGCAATAATTGATATAATGCAATTGGTTAAATACAATGTAGTTTCTGATGCTTGCAAAGTATATGAGCCCTTTACTGTTCAACCATGAAAACACAGGCAGAGAGGAATAGGGAGAAAACAATATTTTAATGCACCAAGAGGAGGAAATCAATGGCCGTGTTCAAAGAGATCTCAACTGTTGAGGAATATTTAAGGAATATTTGGCCCATTTGGTTCTTATGATCTAGGCTTCTGGAGAGGAAGAAGAGAAGGGAACATTCTGGAGCATATGTCTGGCAGATGAGAAAGTCACAGATGGCAAATCTGCTCTTGAATTTTGTTAGTTAGCTTTGCTCCCATAACATTAAAAAAACATTACATTGTCAAGTGTGGCAAAGGCGATGGAGGAAATATGATTAAATGAATCGTTGGTGCAAAATGAAATTATATGTTTAGGCTTTGCATCTAACCTATTCTTTACTTCTAAATGAAAATAAGTGGTTAGGCTTTTTATCTGATTTGCAAGTGGCTTGTATAACGGTCCAGGTCATGTAGATACAGGTATAAAATAAGGTCAATAAATTTTACTTTCGGTTTCTGCAGCCTTACACACAAATGCACAGCCATTGGCATGGCTGGCTGGCAATTCTGAGAACTTTTAGTTCATCCCATCTGGGGACACCAAATGGGAAATGCTGAGTTAGTAACGTCTATTGCATCCCTGCATATATAGTGCATTTGGAAAGTATTCGGACCCCCTGCACTTTTTTCAATTTTGTTATGTTGCAGCCTGATACTACAATTGTTCAAATTCATTTTTTTCTCTCATTAATCTATACTCAGTACCCCATAATGACAAAGTGAAAACAGATTTTAGAAATGTCTGTAAATTTATTAAAAAGGAAAAACTGAAATATTACATTGGCATGAGTATTCAGACCCTTTACTCAGTACTTTGTTGAAGCACCTTTGGCAGCAATTACAGCCTCGAGGCTTTTTATGACGTGACAAGCTTTGCACACCTGGATTGGTGGATTTTCTGCCATTCTTCTTTGCAAATCCTCTCAAGCTCAATCAGGTTGGATGGGGACCATCGATGGACAGCCATTTTCAGGTCTCTCTAGAGATATTCAATAGGGTTCAAGTCAGGGCTCTGGCTGGGCCACTCTAGGACATTCACAGAGTTGTCCCTAAGCCACTCCTTTGTTGTCTTGGCTGTGTGCTCAGGATTGTTGTCATGTTGGAAGGCGAACCTTCGGCCCAGTCTGAGGTCCCAAGTGCTATGGAACAGGTTTTCATTGAGGATATCTCTGTACTTTGCTCCATTCAGCTTTCCCTCAACTCTGACCAGCCTCCCAGTCCCTGCTGCTGAAAAACACCCCCACAGCATGATGCTGCCACCACCATGCTTCACTGATGGGATGGTATTGGGCAGGTCATGAGCGGTGCCTGGTTTCCTCCAGACATAACATTTAGAATTGAGGCCAAACAGTTCAGTCTTGGTTTCATCAGACCAGAGAATCATGTTCCTCACAGTCTGAGTGTCCTTCGGGTGCTTTTTTGCAAACTCCAAGCGGGCTTTTGTGTGTTTTGCACTGAGGAGAGGCTTCTGTCTAGCCACTCTGCCATAAAGCCCAGATCAGTGGAGGGCTGCAGTGATGGTTGTCCTTCTGGTACTTTGTCCCATCTCCACACAGGATCTCTGGAGCTCAGTCAGAGTGACCATCGGGTTCTTGGTCACCTCTCTTACTAAGGCTCTTCTTCCCTAATTGCTCAGTTTGGCTGGGTGACCAGCTCTTGGAAGAGTCCTGGTTGTGCCAGACATTTTCCATTTGAGAATTGTGGAGGCCACTGTGCTCTTGGGAACCTTCAGTGCAGCAGAAATTTTTGCAGCCTTCCCCAGATCTGTGCCTTGCAATAATCCCATCTCTGAGCTCTGCAGCCAGTTCCTTCCTTCCTTCCTCCTCATGGCTTTTGCTCTGATACAGTAGGCATTGTCAGCTGTGAGGCCTTCTACAGAGAGGTGTGTGCCTTTCCAAATCATGTCCAATCAATTTAATTTACCACAGGTGGACTCCAATCAAGGTGTAGAAACAGCTCAGCAATTATCAAGAGAAATGGGAGGCACCTGAGCTAAATTTCAAGTGTTGTTGCAAAGGGTGTGAATACTTATGCCAATGTGATATTTCAGTTTTTCCTTTTTCATACATTTACAGACATTTCTAAAATTCTGTTTTCACTTTGTCATTATGGGATGCTAAGTGTAGATTAATGACAAAAAAAAATGAATTTGAACAATTGTAGTATCAGGCTGCAACATAACAAAATTGAAAAAGTGATGAGGGTCTGAATACTTTCCGAATGCACCGTAACTGCTTTGATAGAGCTTATTCATATTCTATCATTTAGTATCATATTTACTATTGGTTTGAAATATTTTTACCTGCCAATGAATGAAAGTTCTTGAGTGTCTTACAAAGTGTTTAAAATGGCACTGATTGAGTCTCTTACTGAATGGGGAATATCTGTGATGTTTTTCAAGGCTTCTGACATTTGCCACAAAAAACACAGGAGGAGGAGATGGAAAGAATTTCCAAGTCTCTCCTCATCCCAGTCCTCAGACACCCCAACTGTCATCTACTGGATTTCTCGACTCTGACTGGTCTGGAAATAATTACTCAAGTAGCCAGATGTTGTCCCTAACTAGGGCAGCTGCTGCTGTTTTCAACAGCTTTAGGCTTCCAGCAGCAAAAACTTCAGGTACAATGTCAAGCAGAAATATCAGTTGGAATATATCTACATAGGAGATTAATCATGCTGTGTTAATAAGTGAATGAGCAGATAGGTTCAGGTTATAGAATCTGGGTTCCTCGAGAGAAAATTCCTTCCTTCCTTCCTTCCCACTAAATCCCAAGCTGCATTCTCACTCCATAGGAGCTTCTTACCTTGCCCATCTGTGAACATCTGTGTCTCCTTTTTTAGGTGTGGGGGTTGGCTTTCTGTATAGCATGTTCCTTGTGAATTGGAACACTAGCAACTCTTCTTGATAGTTTCTAAACTGGTCAAAAGTTGGATGAATAAAGCTAAATGTGATACCATTTG
Organism: Liasis olivaceus; assembly: GCA_030867105.1. Classification (NCBI taxonomy): domain Eukaryota; kingdom Metazoa; phylum Chordata; class Lepidosauria; order Squamata; family Pythonidae; genus Liasis; species Liasis olivaceus. Next base: position 121,423,847 of record CM061350.1, on the reverse strand, counting down.
GGAGAAACCTGGCTTAGCATCTCTCAGTCTGCACATGTGGGAGAGGAAGGAAAGCCTTCAACATAGTAGGGTTTCTGTCCCTCCCTTATTATGTACACTTGGCTGCATTTTTTGTCCTACAGTGTTTTTTCTATGCAAAACTGCCATAACTGACATTAACATCACTGGGGGTGAGGTGGGGGGTGGTCTTTGCCTAAAGTAAGCCTTACATAAATGAGAGCTCTTGATGCATGGCTGATGGCCTGCCTAGGTCCCAAAGTGTTATTTCATACTGGAGTAATTCACAAGCGGGCAACTTTCCAGCAGCTAGAACCAGCCCTTAACCATTTTAGGAAGACTGATGTCAACAGTGGGCAGGCCAATGACAGAAAGAAGGTGAGGCTACTTTATCCATATGGGCAGAGCCAAGAATTTGGGAGGGTGTTTTTTCAGTTTCTTTGTAGAACAAGTTTGGGGAATTTCTCTTTTCTTTTCTCTTAACTGTGATAAAGTTTACATATCATCTTTCTATAGTTTCCACGTAAAATGTCAGTTCACAGTAATCACAGTTCTAAAATTTGTCAGCTTGGTTGGAAAGCTCTAGAGGCTGTAAAATGAATTTGGGGGCATCCCACAGCTTGGAGCTGCAGGTTGCCCACCTCTGGTTTATTTTTCTAATTGTTTGGGAGCTGTCTTAACACTTCAGATAAGGACTACAAAGACTCAGTTCAAATTCCCATTCAGCTGTATTCAGCCATCCATTCTCCCTCACTTTAGCTTACCATATGCTGTTGTTATAAGAATAATTACATGAGGGGAGCACTATGTCGACAACCCTGAACTCCTTGAATGGAGGGGAAGAGAGCGTCATCATGGTAAAGAAAAAAGATATTGTCCAAGGTTAAAGTGGCAGGATTAAGAAACAAGTAAGGTTAAGCTGAAGAAAAGTACCACTGACTTGAATGGTTTCCATAAGCATGTTTACAGTCTGGGATAAATTGAGATAGAGGCTGGTCCTCTAGGTCTAAAGCCAGCCTGTCCCTGGAATACATGACCCTTTGCCTACTCGGTCATCAGGAGTCAAGCTTGACTTGACCTAGCCAACTGACTAATTTGGGAACAGCAGTGCAGCTAGACTATTTCTGACTTTTGGTTACATCATTTTATACCTCCACCTCCTGTAGATGACAATATGTATTATTTCACTTTTTTTCCCCCTAATTGTATTCTTTATGCCAAAAAAAAAAAAAAAATCCAGAAAGCAAAACTGCAGATACGGATGCTGAACTGGAAATAAACAAAACCAAGAACCACTTAAAAAAAAAAAATTACTTGAGAAAATGTCTGATTTTAGATATGAATACATATGTGATTTTTAAGAATGCAAATATTTTAAGCATTTGTATTCAGTATTTTTATCCACAGCAATATTTCCATGAATAAAAGTAACATATACATACATGTGTTCAGGCAGTCACCAGGACTCAAAGTATGTGTATGTACAGTATATCTGAGAGTGACTGACCCAAGGTCACCCAGCCTGCTTTGTGCCTAAGGCAAGATTAGAACTCACAATCTCCCAGTTTCTAGCCTGGTGCCTTAACCGCTACACCAAACTGGCTCTCCAATATTTTGTTTGTTTGTTCGTTGGCGTGTCTGTGTATACACGCACATACAGTACATGCACATATACTAAATATGTTTTTCTTGGTAGAATGTTCATAGCTCTTCACTGCCGTATTAATTTCTCAGCCAAAAATACTACTTTCAATACCAGCGAAAGAAGATGCAGGGTTTTGTTTTCCAGGGTTTTGTAGGAACAAAGCTGGCAGCTAATAATCCATTTCTTAAGCGGCAGCTGTTGATTTCACTTACTATAAAGACTGTTAGCAGAGAGATCTGGCTTTGTTGCATCTGAGATCCTTGTAGACCATTCTGTTGGCAAAATGCTCAGAATTTCCCCCCAAATCCTGCTGTGTTGTAATACTGGCTTGTACTACTGCCCCAGTGATTTTTTTCAAGTCCACCCTTATAGTTTGTCTCACAAAAATGAATGGCTGCCACTCACTTCTGGGCAGGGGGTTGGGGAAGAATGTACAATCTTTTAACAGAAGATCATACTTTAAAATTGTGACCTGCAGGCAGGGAGTGTTTGCATTTTACTGTACTGGGAGCCTTTTAGCTGAGAAGTGGAACAGAAATTCTTCCAACAAGCAAACCCGTAATAGTCAAGAACACAGTGGTAGTAATGGAGAGAAAAAAGTTAACATCTGCAAGGGGGGAAAAAAAAACAAGGAATGAATATATAAATAGTAAAATCATCAAGGGCCCACTTAAAAACAGGCAAATTGGAAGACAGATGAGTATAGGAGAAATCCAGAAAAAAGACATACATTTCCAGCCTTCATGGTTATGTTACTTGTTCACCTATTAGAAATATATCCAGTGGTTATTCAGTAATTCAAGCTCTCGGAAACAATGGCACTCTCCGTAGACAAACACAGATGTGGCTGGGATCTCATCATGTTCCCTCAACAAATTAGATGTTTATTAAAGCTATCCAAATGTACAGAGCAAATAATAATGAATGCAAAATAAATGAACACCAAAAACGCAAAAGGAATGGAATGGTATAAAGGAGGGCATGAGAGGAAATGATGGAAAATACTATAGATGGCCTAGAATAGTGACCAGGAATAGAGGGAGCCATTGTTTCCACCGTCACCACTGAGTAACTCTCATTGTAGAGCTACCCGATCCGGGGCGCCAAAATATGGAGGAGCACCAGATGGCAGCAAAGGGACTCTCTTTGCTGCTACCTAGTGGTCTTCTGGATTTCTGCAGATGCCGTTCTCTCACAATTCCATCCTTACTCTGGTCACTTTGGCATACAAATGGCCACTGAATCACCCTCTAAATTTTAAAGAGAGGGGTCATCCTGAGCATTTTCAGCTGAGGGTGAAGCCCACTGAAATCAGCAGCAAAAGCTTCAAAACAAAAAAAGTTACACTAAAGAACGTACATGAAATCTTTCCTCCTATTCTGACATTCAGGCTCTAAGGGCTGGTGTTGACATGATTGAAAAGGTATCATTCATACGCAAAAGGGAGGATTCATCTGGCTAGCATAAACCCCATGATTTAAAAACGTTAAAAACGAAATGAACTAAAGATGGCAGGCAGTCTAAGGAGCATTTACTGACTAACTGTGGAAGGCGGGAAAGCAACTTTGTATGGAGTATCCTGGAGATAGGCACAGCCAACTGTGTAGGTCACAAAACAGAAGCACTGAATATTGTAACATTTGGATGCAGTTGCCACACAGTTGTGATTTCTTTTTTTTTTCTTTTTAGACATCTAAAATCTGGGACAAAATGCTGCAGGTTCCTACAAACACTCTGATCTGTACTTCCCTTGGTATCTACTGTATATTTTTTTTTCCTAGTCTCATTGCCAATGATAAAGAGATTGAATAAAGGAATTAATGGGAAAGGAAGTACAAGAAGGAGGGCATTTAAAAATAACAACAACAACTCTTTTAGATCAAGAGGAAGAGGAGACTGTAAACAACCCAATCCATCAATGTATGTAGCACATTGCCGAGTTTAAAATCTTAATTATTTTTTATCCATTAACCATCTAAAATTGTGAGACCTTGCTGTCTGTTTTATTCTTTTCGTTATTATTCTCAGTGGCAAGAACTGTGTTATAGGTGTGTTGATAGCATGGATGCTTCTTAGAAATAGACCCTTGTGAGTACTTCTCATGAGAAAGACAAATGGGGTTTGTGAAATTCCAGTAGCAATGGTGGCAGCAGTTACCCTATTTCTTGTATCTGAGGCGGTGGCAAAGAGAAGACATAAAAACTGAATTGGTGTGGCTTGTGGGCTAGAGCTATTTGGCTTATCCTCTTGTGAGCATTTGGAGCACATATGGTGTCCCATTGTACAAAGGCTTCTGTCTTTATTTGGACAGAGAGAAGGAAAGGGGGGGGGGGAGGCATAGGGAAGCACATTTCCTGTCTCCATTGGGATAAATAGGAGAGCCACTCTTGATGCCTGAGGTCTTCATCCTGCAAGAAATGATAGAATCCATGCGCTGTTCCATTGGTTGCCAAGATTGCATCCCATATGCATCTTGAGCATCAAAATGGAAGATTCAAATTAGCTGGTGTTGATGCCAACAAGCTTTTGTAGACAAGCTCCGCTCTAACCTGGTATTAAGTGTTTAGCCAGCAAGAAAGTAGGAAATTGGATATGCAGCAAGGGGCCTTATACAACTCTATTTGGTCTATTACAGAGTAGCCATCGGTAGCTAAGTATTTACTGTTTATATCACACCCTGAATTAAAGGGAAAGGCACTAAAAAATACAGCTCTAGTAAGGGCTGGTTACAAATGTAAGTCCCCCTCCCCTCCATTTCTGCTTTAATGTATTGGTTCCTTAATTTAATTCATGGCATTAGCAGTGGAACAGATCAGGCCTGGCTAGGATCTTGAACACAAAGGCCTTCCAGGGAAGTTTGCGATCCTGGACATCATTCGGTGAAAAGGAGGCAGATGTGTCCCTGGGCATCTCCACATTTAAATCTAAATCCCTGACATTCAGTCTGTGCCAAATTAAGAAGAGTATCTGGAAAACAAAGCCTTTTCAAACTGGCAAACAGTAGTGATTTTTCCCCCTCGTCATTCCTCCTTGTTACATCCTCTGATTTCACTGTATATTACCTGTAACCAAATGATATGGCTTCAGGCTATATATGGTATTCTAGCAAAACTGTCACATCTCTTTAAGATTAGAACATGAAAACCTGGCTTTAAATTCTTGTTTAGCCATGATGTTCACTAGGTGGCCTTAGGCTAAACCACAGTAACAATAAAATGGTGTTATCCTGTGCACAATCCCTGATACTCAGTGAAAGAAGATGGGATATAAATGTGTGCCTTTAAAAATGCAATTGTTTTCTTTCTTTAAGCATGAACAGTGATTATTACTATTATTAATGTTTTTGTTATTGTGCCTTCAAGTCAGCGTTGACTCCTGGCGACTGCCTGGACAAGTCCCCGCAGTTTTCTTGGCAAGACTTTTGGAAGTGGTTTGCCATTGTCTCCTTCCTAGGGCTGAGAGGGTGTGACTGGCCCAAGGTCACCCAGCCTGCTTTGTGCCTAAGGTGGGACTAGAACTCACAGTCTCCTGGTTTCTATCATGATGCCTTAACCACTACACCAAGCTGGCTCTGGAAAATGCAGTGTGAGGAACAGACTGCACCCTACAGTTAATATAAGTAGGTACTGATAAGAAAGTAAGGTTTGACTCCTGATGGTTTTATGAATGTATCTTGGTTTTTACCTTGGTAATAGTATGGATGTGGTTTGTTCAGAGATGGTGGTTTGAATTCCCTGTTGTGGTTTCCTATCCAGAAGCTAATAAGGCCTAAGCCTGCTTACCTTTTTTTGGCTAGGTGTTGGCAAGGTGCTGTCAGATATTGATAAAGGGGAAAAATAAAAACACAGAACAAACAAATGGGACATAAAATCTACTACATTCAGGAAGATTTGAGCTGAAGACAACTTAGCTGTTGTCTTAAAACTAGGAAACTCTAAGATAAATGTTAGTCAATCTGCCATCCTTCCTTCTTGCACTTTTTGGAGTTGTTGCTGGGGGCTGAATACATGTTAGGTCAAGTGGCTTCAGGTGAAAGCCATTCCAAGACAGGGCTGAAATTAGGGATTTCAGGTGGATTCAAATTAGAGATTAGATGGAAAGTTATAGGAGAACAGATGCTCATAATTTTTCTTCTTGTTAAATTAAATTTCATCACTCTGGAAGTGGAGAACTAGAAGCTATCAGTACAGTGGAACAATGCAGAGATATATTCATGCTAACATCTTCTGCACCTCTGCTAATAATCAAGCAGAATACTTGATGTTTGGCAAGGGCCAACCTAATCTTTTTCCATTTACTGTCCACAGAGCTTCAGTGCAGTTTGAGCTATTGATATGCATTTCTTATTAATTGTAATTTGTCACCCGTGGGTTAAAATGACAAAGAAGCACTATGTGAGAAATGGAACTCTGTGCCTTTTTACAGTCACATGATGAGCTTTTTTGCACCTGGATTACCAGTGGATTACATACTTTCTTAAGAACTAGTTTGGATTCCTGTGGTCATCTCAGAGTACGTAGAGACAAAGGGGAAATGGGACAAAATTCCTTTGTGGGACAGGAAATTTCACTACATTTAGAAAGCAGGTTTTGTTGTCTTGCAAATTTACCCTTTGTTGTTGGAATTTTGACTAAAGAGAACAATGCCAAGAGTTCTGCAGGAAATACTGTTGGGTACAATACATAAATCAAGCACACATTTTATAGAATAACCACAATCTGTGTTTGGAAGTTTAAAAGGCATTTGCAGAGTTTGAGTACCATTTGCAGTTGGAAAATGTTCTTATGTGCCCAGAACTGGCGTTCCCTCCTTACCCGGCAAATGAGATAGAAATGTCTAACTTTAATCCACACATTTCCTTTTGTGAGATGGATGCCTGCTCTTGAAAGATGATAGGTCATAAATCCTTCACAGAAGGAATGGCCACCTTTGGTAGTTTCAGTGGATGTACTATTCTCCAGATAGTGCCTGAGAAACCAGGAGCATATTTTGCTACACAAAGTAACCACGTTGGTTGTGATCAGAATCTGAATTGCCAGAATTGGCATGGCCAAGCCACAAGGGCCTCACAGTACAAATTTGTTCTCCAATACAAATCCCAAAGATGGATGTAAGACAAGGTATAAAGTATCTTTCTTCTTTGTTTGGGAAACCTGTCATTTTCTTTGTGAATGAAACTGTCAGTACATGTTGGGCAGGGAAAGAATTACTGTGTCTCAGTAAAATATTGGTAGAGAAGTCAAAGGTCAGATTAAATGACTTTGATTGCCCTTACTGATTTATTTTAAGTGAACCAACTTTTCACCATTTCAACAGCTATAGATCTGAGTTGTCTACCTATTTAAAAAAAATGTCTGAAGGAGTATCTTTTTGGAGCATCTGGATGTTCTGAGTGATAGCAAGCATCTGCTTCTAAATTGTAAATGTAGTAGAACAACCATTCCTATGATGCATTAGACAGATGTCCTTACTATCTGTCCTCTGATTCCCATAAACCAGCACAGCCAATGATGAGAGTTATTATAGTTAATAACATCAGCATAGCTGCCCCTATCCTATACCTAAGAACAGCAATTTAGGTCAAACATAATGTTTTTGGCAGCTCTTTATGGTCTTCATAGTGGAATGGTAGAGGTTAGACATTCTGTACAACTTTATATAACTTCTTTTGAAACCAGAGAGCATTGCTTCTGCATAAATATGTTTAGGATCATGCTGACATTCACAAAAATTACTTAGCAACCTCATTCAGTCTTTTGTTGTGTAATGTCTTGCAGCCAAACATGCAGAATTTATGTATGATAATAGCATTTATGTTCCATTTTTCCTAACTGCTCAAAGTGCATTAACCCAGTAGTCCCTAGTAATTCATTAATGCATTATCCCAAAACTCTTTAATACAATCTGTAAGATAGATCAATAGTATTGTCATCTCCTCTTATTACAGAATGGGAAGAAATGGTGAGTGGTTTGTGCAAGGCTGCCTGCTAATAAGTCTTTTGATGAAATAAAAATTTAACCATAGATTTCCAGTGTTACAGTATACACAGTGACAATGACAATGCATATATATGTCAGTCGCATTAGATTCAATGAGGCTTCTTTCTAGATAGGCATAATTGCTATCCTATACTCACTTGTCTGATGGGAATAAATGGCATTCGACTCAAGGAGACTTCCTTCTAAAGAGACATATGAGATGGTATTTGCAGTCACACATGCCACTTATCCTTTCCATTTCTAGCTGCACTCCTCCATGAAAATCAGTCCTCCTACCCTTGGGCATTTGGGCTTGTGGGGAAAGCTTCCACTGGTACTCGGAAATAGAGGGACATGTTGGGCAACACCTACACTTGCTTATACTTTTTCTACTTTTGTACAGGCAGCTTCTTCAGTGATAAATACAATTATTATGGTCGCTGTATCTAAGTACCTTTCACTGCTTGCCTCTAATCATAGCACAAACAGGGCCCAGCAATCTCCTTTTCCTCCCAGTCCACATGATGTTGATTTTATCTCCTTCAAAACCCATATATGAGATGGCTTAAATTGTCTTTAATTGTTCCAGTGTGTTTTCCCTTTTAGGAAGGCAATAAACCATGGCAATTTGGTTGTAGGTGCCAAATCACTGATCATTTGCATACTGTACAGTCAGGTGACCCTTAGGGAATAGGATCAGCCACATTATTGGTCAGTCTAAGCTGGTACAGGCATATCCCCAACCATTTGGGCATTGTCTTCCAGTTTGGACAGCAAAGTAGTCCAGTTCTTTAAAAACAACCTCTCCCCTTTACCTGTCTGGATTTCAAGCCAGTCCCATCTGGGGAAGGTGCTGCACTTCCTTTGCCAGTCTATTGGTGTATTTTTATGCCACCTGATTTTCTGTATTTCATAATGCAATTCTCCTTGTACCTGTCAGCTGTTGTTCAGGCTGTTTTGAACATGAGTTTAATGCTCTTGCAGATTAGAGTTAAAAGCTATCTCCAAATTCAGTTCTGGTTTGGTGCTTTGTGTGGGTGCATTCAAAGGCAGCCCAACTATAAACTCTTATTAGCGGATTGTTGGGAATAACACTATTCTCAAACACTCCAGTGCAAAAAAACAAAAAATACTTGGTTTGGTGCAAATGAATTTTGATAAAAGCATTAATTCACTAGTCTAGGCAACTATTAACAGTCACTTCCTTCTCCAACAGTAGCCTCAACCAATCTTAAAGGAGAATGATTAGTGGATGTTTCCCTACTAGGTGGTGACAATTGATGGAAACGGAGAGAAATAAAGTAGAGAGAATCCACTTAATCCTTGTTCTTAACACACCTTGCACCCCATAAATATGGACAGCACCATTTGCCAACATAGTGTCTGTGATAGGATAGGGATCACCTGTGATAGCAGAAAATTTTATGCCTGTTTAGTTGTCTATAGCTCAAGAACTGAAGAATATCATGTTAACCTGTTCATGAGGAAGAGCCCTAATACTGTACTGAAGTACCTCCTTGGATGATTAATTGGAATAATCTGAGAGATCTCATAGCTGGTTTCTTACAATTTGCTAACCCCAAACCCAGATTAGCAAAGCACAGTTGCTGTGTTCATATGCCATATGATGCCCAAACAAACCATATTTTGGCTTAATATGATGAGTTGGTTCGTATGGCTTGCTAAGACAATGGCTAGAATCCTACAATACAATGGACCACAAGATACCTGATCCATTTTGGCATGGTCTAGTGTGTTAGAACCAGCACATACATGCTTCCCTCATGGGTCAATTCTATACATGTCTACATGGAAGTAAGCTACATTGAATTTAATAGAGCTTAATCTCTGAGCAGGGTTATATTTAAAAAAGTAGATTAGCATCAAATAAGACATCTGAAGTAGGCTGGCCTCTCCCAATCTGCAGTGGTAGAAGGAATTTTTAAAAAATGCCATTTGGAAATATGCCTAATTCAGATAGTTTGGATATCTCTACAGCCATTAAAAGGCATTCTGTGCATCTTCTGAAAGAAACTAAATTTCCATTACCCTCAATAGATACTATATATACTTCATGAATTGATGATTGGGTAGTTCAGTGAAAGTGTTTGCCTACTCTGAAGCATGTTTTTGTAATCACCAATAGCTCCTACTACATTTTAATCCTGATAGGATTAAAAAAAAACCAAACCACTGCTCACAGAATTTCCTGTAAATAACTTAGGATTGCCACTTTATGCATTTTCTAGAATGACAAAAGGGCACTGCTTATCTATTCTTTAAGGGGACCTTTGAGGGTCTGAATAACTTTCCCAGTTTTGCACCCCAGTTGATGGTCTCCTAAGATAGGGCTATGTTCCCAGAGCTTAGATGAACTGGCTACAGATATCACAGATCTTGGCTTCTTAGAGAAACGGAATGCAGCTAATACTTGTAGAAGGCATTTTTTGCATATGGAGGTAGGAGGTGACTCCCAGAAGTAAGATCCAGGTGAATCATCTTCTTTGATTCTTTAGTAAGATTTCTCTGAAATCTATTAATTTTCAAACATTGAAGCCTGGCCCTGTGCTACAGAGGATAGTCTGCAATTTGAAGAGCTGCAGGAGACAGCATTCTGTCTGAAGGACTGTCTAGTAGTACAAACTTTAAAAGATAAAGAGCCATTTTTTAAAAAAGAACAGGATTCCTGAAGTTGCCCATCAGCAATGAATAGTCCAGGACAAATCAGACACAAAGTTATCCAGCCAGTCTTCCTCATCATATTTCTATTTCAGTTTTAGCCATTGTTTCTAAATGTGCATTTATCCATATAAGCCTGATTCACCCAATATATTTAAGATTATTGAATTAACTAATAGTTATAGGTTTGTGTAATACTAAAAAGCCATCACTAAAAGCTCTGCTGGAACACCTTAAACCACAAAAATATTTTTTAAAAAAATAGCAAAAACACAACTATCTGAGCTGAACTATTGTTTGAATGCCATCGTTAGATCTTCATCTGATGCTGTTGTACATGTTGTGCATAAAGTGACATTCTTCTGTTCAGATCTGCATTCACTTTGATTCTCTTTTTTGGTTAATGCTTCCTCCCCTTTTGGGTTGATGTATCTCTGTGATCACACATATTCTTCCTTTTCCACCAATACCTCAGATTTGGAGGAAACAGGAGATACACAGGCAGAAGCTCTTTCCAGGTGAGGCTGAAATTCTCCAAATGCTATAGCAGACAGCTGTCTCTCAATGTCACACCTGCCAAGTATCCCTTCCCAGTGATTTCCATGCATAGGACATGGCATCTGCAGAGTGGTGGATGGGAGTATTGTGTGCGAGCTTCTGTAGAAACAGGAACACATGAAGGCTCTCTCTTCGGGGAACTTGATGCTGAATGTGTGAACACCAAAGGAAAGGCTACATGATGGGTAAATATCTTGGTCAGGAGACTCATAGATGTCTGTGAAGCATTATTATAGCAGTTTGGAATGATCCTTCATTAAGTGTATAAGCCATGTAATCCCTGTGTTCTTGCCAGTTTTGCCTGTCTTCAATACTTGTAAAGTTGTTTCTCATAGATTCTACCTACTTGATTATAATCCTGGTCATCCATGATGGTGTCAGCTTGCAAGTCAAAATACATTTTAGTCATAGCTTAGTACCTGCCTCTCTGCAGATGTTTAATTTTATTAAAGGATTACTACACTTGTATTTAGTCTGGATTTTAACTAAAACATTTGATATCTTTATAAGGTATCTATTCTGGATACATATTGAACCACAATATTGAACTCGAGAAATTACCAACAAAGATAACATTTTATTAAAATATACCATTTGTTGTAGAAAGGAAACATAATTTTATGAATTACACCCCCCATATCATATGGGGGAGGAAGGTAACATATCAAAACATTCAACCAAATTTCCTTCTAGATAACACAATTGTATAGGAGAGACATTCTGTCTTCAACATTTACAAATGACTGATTTTAATCTTCTCCTACAGCCAGTTAAAAGCTTCTGCCTGATGCATAAAAATTAAGTCAACAGTAATTTATGTAACCAGCCTGGAACCTTAGCAAACTCTTGCCAGCAAGTGTTTGTGTATGTGTGTGTCCTCAAGGGGACACAATTGGCTTGATGGTGCCAACAACCAGATTATGAATTGTAAACAGTGCAGTTAGTAAAATTTCAAAATCTCTGCTTGCCAGGTTAATGGTCTACATTGTTGGCAATTACCAATCCACCCTGCCCATTGAAAGGAGAGAAAAGCAAAGAAAGATAATGTTTTTATTTTATTTATTTAGTAAATAAACTTATATAGCCACCCATCTACCAGAAGGAACTTTGGGTGGTGAACAAGAATTAAAACTACAAAATAATTAAAACCAAAAACCAATTAAAGCAACACTGAGGCCCCCATAAAACCTGCATCAACCACACCTCGCCAGCTCCATCAACACCCCAGCCCCAATTCTTCACTGCTTACATGAAGGCCAGCAGGATTGGGCCATCCGTATCTCTGAGGGGAGGTTGTCCCATAACACAGGTGTCCTGACAGAGAAGGCACATTTTCAGGGTCCCATCAGGTGACACTTTTTCCCCAAGGGCAATTGGAGCATGTCCACCTTGCCAGATTTAGTGGGATGGGCAGAAACACACTAGGGATAATGTAATGAGTTTAACTTAGCTTTGTATTGCCAGCGTATGCTGCTGGACCACTGAATGCAACTTGTATAGTCAATCAATTAATTAATTAATTATAAATCAATTAAATTCATGCTTATTAAGGGTCATATCCCACTTTTTCATTAAAAAGGCAAACTGAAGAGGGAAAAAATGTGTAGGCATACACATACGTAGATATGTATTCATAAATAGATACAAATGGACAGATATGTCATGGACACAAATGAGAGAGGAGCTGAAAGCCCTAGAAGTAGCAAAAGAGAAAAAGAAGAAAAATTGCCATTTAAAAAAAAAAAAAAATCCACATCAGGGAAACTACAGAAGAACAAAGCAGAACAAACCAAAAATACTTAATACTTATGTGGTATGCGGTTCAACTGGATAAAGCTTTCAAAAATGTTATTAAAAGTGAAATTTTGGTTCTGCAGCAAACAGAGCCATTAAAGATGAAAGGCTGTGCTAACCTTATTTACCTTGGGTTGAATATAAAACAACAGGAAATTTCAGTCTTATCTCCACTGTGATCTTATTATTATCCTACAAAATTATTATCATTATTTATTACCACATATGTCGTGCTACCAGGGTGCATGAATCACACCCCAAGTAGTTTACAATTTCTAATTCTGTACAGGGAAAATGAGAAGAAAAAGAAGCAAATGGAGATGGGATGAAAAGGGAAAAGAAAGATGTGGGTTGCTTCAATTGCAGGTATTTAGTTGCTGTTACAGGGTAAGGTGCAACAGGACAGGAGCAGTAGAGAATGGGAATAAAGGCTTTATAGAAATTTTAAAAATGGTCTTTAAGGAGGAATGTGGAGGAAACCAAGGAGGTAGCATAAGGCAAGTGTTCTGGGAGGCAGTTCAGTTGCTGTGATTATGGCTGTTCCAAAAATATGCAATGACTTCTCTGAAGCCAACATGCCAATGGGGATATCAACCACCATGGCTAGCTGGAACCTCCATATGGAGACAATTATTGACCTATTTGCTTTAGATTTATTCTGCCTAAATCAGTTGGCACTGCTAGTAGACTCTGGGTACAAAGGGTAGGTGACATAAAATAGGCAAGATGGTTCCTCCAGTTTAAAAGGAAAGAGAGAAAAAAACAAAAATAAAAAGTGCTTCTGTGTGTTTGATAAATATCACGTCTTTCTAAGACAATGTATACTGTACGCCAATTTTATCCCTACAACATCCTAACCACTATACCAAACTGCAGTTCATTTCTATTTATCGTTAGCTTATGGGAATAAAAATCACTAAAGCTAATTATGAAAAAGGAGGAAAATTAAACCTAAATATTCTTGAAAACCACACCCCTACCAACACCAGCATGGGAAGCTACTGTATATAAACAGGGAGAAAACCCGACACTCACTAACACTGATGATGTTACCTAGTTGGGTAATGAAATGTCTGCAAGTGAACAACCAAGCTTAGAGAGCACCAAGGACTCCACAACTATTATCTGCCGAAAATGGAGCCTCCTTACCTTAATGACTCAATGGACGACAATAGCGATGCATGAATAATGCACATTATTTCCATAAAGTGCTTTTTCAAATACCTACCATTTTGATGTTCTCACAATGGCCCAGTGTAGCAGAGCTTCAAGTATTCTGGAAATGATAATGCCTACTCACTTCTCTTGCCAGTTGATAAATTTGACCCAGCAAACACACTTTGAGGAATAGCTGCCTGAAACCAGCTACCGCTGGCCATCCTTAAGCCAGAAGACGTGCACTGATGGATTGATTATGTGCCATCTAGTCTGTGTCAACTCTTAGCAACCGCATCAATAGATAATGTAGAAATTAAAAAAAAAAAGATGCAGGCAGATGTTGCATATAAGCAGATCATACATAAGCATAACCCCTCTTCAGGCATACATGCAAAGACCTTCTTTTAGACATTCTAGGTATATCTTCAGGTACCTAAGAGAAATTCATAGCTGTTACCCATGATGTGAAAGGGGGAGGGAAGAGAATGACTTAAGGTAGCCCCACCTTTACTGATATGATATTACCCAGACTTTGAAGGGAACTGCATTTTGCATGCAAATGAGTTCTTTCTATAATGATGTTGAATGCTTGCAGGAAAAAGAAGAAACATTCTCACTAGCCCATGGACATTTGGCCTACCCCAGTGTTAACATCTCCACAATCCTGTAGATATTTAATTCATCAAGTGTGTTCCTCTTCTCTTGTAGCCCCAGGTCAATGTGACATGATATAAATAACAGTCTCATTTAGCTGAACCATTGATTGCTTGAATGTTTTGAAAGCCCACAAAGCTGTTTGAATTAATTAGGTTCTGCTGAATTTTAAAAACCTCCATCTAAACCTGTCTCTTGAAGCTTGGTATGTGGGGGAAAAACATGTCTCTTTTGAATTAACTTAGAATAACTTTTGCCAACCTGGTGCCCTTCAAGTGTGTTGGATTATATCTCCCTGGATTTGCAGGCAGTATGTTTAATAGTCATTCTAACATAGAATTCTGAGAATCTGTAGGCCGTATCTCTGGAAGGTACTAGATTAAGGAGAATTCAAAAGGTAATTAGAAATGTATCACCATTCGCAATCTCTGGGCATAAAACACTTGGTGCCAGAAAGACAGGGATAGACTACAACTCCCACACCCCCTCACCACTGATCAATGATGGAAATCAAAATCTAAAACACCTGGAAGATACCACATGGCTAAACAGGGTCTGTAGCCATGGAATGTTAGTATTAGCAGTAAAAGCTTGTAACAGATATATGGGATGTGTGGTCTCCAAATGTTGGTGAACTACAACTGCCAGCATCTTTTACTATTGGATATACTAGTTTAAAGCTGCTGTGTAATCACTGGCTAAAGTTGCTGGGACTGCTAGTTACAACTACCTGTCCCATCAGGTTCAGCAGGAGAGGCATGTTGCAGGTCCCATCAAGTAGGGAGTTTTATTCAACTAGGAGCAAAGCCTTTTCTGCTATGACCCCCACCCTGTGGAACATCCTTCTCCCTGAGGTGAGGCTGGTCCCAACCCCTTTGGCCTTCCAGAAGGTCCTCAAAACATGGTTTTGCCAATGAGCTTGGGGATCCCATGATAGAGTGGAGCCTGCTAGATGGCTGTATGATAGTTAACTGGATACACTCTTTGTATGCTTTGCCGTCATTCTGTCTTTTTTTGTTTGTTTGTTTTTTATCTTTTTTAAAATTTAATTTAAATTGTGGTTTTTAATAGTTTTTGTTTTATTAGGTATGCTGCCCAGAGTATTTTGTTTTATTACGTATGTGGCCCAGAGTCACTATGTGAGATGGGCAGCTATACAAACATAACCAATCAATCAATCAATCAGCAAGATGGGTGGACCCCCGTTCTCTCACCCCTGGTTTGTGGGAGGGATGGCTTACTACCTAAATTACTGAATAGTGGCATTTTGTCCACCAATATTTCATTTCAGGTCTCCTTTTTATATTGTAGGATGGACTGATTAGATTCTTTTAAAATAAATGTGCTGTTCAATATGTCTGAAAGGCCAGAGTCTGAGTTCTTTTTGCAGGGAAAAGACACGCTGTCCTCCCTTTGGGTCCATTTAATAATAACCATAATAAAGGTGACATCAGGAATGAATGGCTCAATTACTCTCTTGAATTGCAAAGTCAGGCTGTGAATCCTCACAGGAATGGAGTCAGAGAGAGACCTCGGAGATTAACGGGGAATAGCAGCCTGTTCTGATAAACCCAAGGTATGCAAAAGGACAAAATAATAATATAAGGAGTTTTAAAAAAACAAGAAACCTGAAATAACTTAGTGGGGACTGAGTATCTCGAGCTATGAATTGCAGAAGGTCAGTTGGAAGGCAAAACTGGAAATTTGGGCATGGAGGGAAGGTAGAATGAACTAGCCTGCTTGAGTTCCTGGCCATGTAAGATTTCTATGAGAGCCAGTTTGGTGTAGTGGTGAAGGCAGCAGGCTAGAAACTGGGAGACGGTGAGTTCTAATCCTGCCTTAGGCAGAAAGCCAGTTGGTTGACCTGGGGCCAGTCACTCTCTCTCAGCAATAGGAAGCAGGCAAGGGCAAACCACTTCCGAAATCTTGCCAAGAAAACTGCAGGGACTTGTCCAGGCAGTTGCCAGGAGTCAACGCTGACTCGAAGGGGGAAAAAAAACATAAAAAGAGTTCCTGGAATAACAGCTGCAGCAGCAACAGGAGGAAAAAAGTAGTGATGGGCATTGGGGCAAATAAAGACACTTATAACAATGGTTTTCAACTTGGACAATGTCCAGGTGTGTGAACAGACTTCCTGGCAATCACCATGCTGACTGGGGAATGTTGAGAGCTGAAGTACACACATCTGGATGTTGCCCGGATTGAGAAACATGAATTATAGCAATCCAAACTCCACCTGTATGCTAAAGGAGTCTGAACTGACCATGATAGAAATTCTGTATTATAAAATAAAATTATTTAGGAATGGAATTAGAAATAAAATGAATAGTATTGTAGTGGCATTATACAAATGTATGATGTAACCACACTTCGATATAATGTTGCCACCTAATAAAAAAAACAACCTGATTGCTTCTTTTCATTGTTGTTTGCCTGGTTAGTTCATTGTTATTCTGCTATAGAATCTGTGTGCAGGATAATGAAAGCTGAAAAACCTGAAGAACATCACAATTGCAGGAACCTACTTATGACATCCAAGAGTACCAGATCTGGGCTGTAAAAATCCAGGTGACCACTAGCTGGTAGCAAAAAATAAATAAAAAATGTTTTTTTTAAACTACCTCTGCTCCCATCCTGTGGTCCTCTCAATTTTTTCAGCCCAGCCCTGGTGGTCCTATTACATCCAGACCTAGGCTCGGTTCGAGTGTTGTTTTTCTTTTCCTTTTGGTTTATTCTCAGCATTATAGCCAAGGGATTTAATTTCCATGAACACAAGCAAGCAGACCAATTAGGCTTTGGACACTGACCATTAATCACATAGAACACCGAGGGATCAGCTGCTTGGGTCAGTTTGCTGTCATAGCCCTGTTTGCGCATTTGCTTTTGTTACGGCTTTCTCTGGAGTGCATCACTTTTGCTGTACTGACTGGAAGAAAACATCCATCATAATACTTTTATGGAGGAAGGAAGGAAGGAAGGAAGGAAGGAAGGAAGGAAGGAAGGAAGGAAGGAAGGAAGGAAGGAAGGAAGGAAGGAAGGAAGGAAGGAAGGAAGGAAGGAAGGAAGGAAGGAAGGAAGGAAGGAGGGGAGTATCTGAGTAAGCTTAGGCAGTTTTATTATTTGTCAGTGTCTCCTGGAGATGTAAAAGAAATCAGTTGTAGATTTCTGTGAAGAAGCAAATTTATGAAATATATATAAATTTATATAGTCTACTGGTTCCTATTTTTCTTTGGTCAAAAAGAAAACCTGTAACTGCTTCCCCTCTGGAAAAAAAATAATGGAGGAAAGATGTATTTGAAACAGAACGCAGCATTTCAAAAGCTTGGGTACAAAATTATACAAAAATTACCTCCATTAGGGAAATGTAAATTGAAGCAAGAATGACATCAGGGAGACTTGTGCTAGAGAAAAAGATGGTTTCTCTGGAAGATACAGTAAAAACTAAGTATCACGCAGCAATACTGCACGGAAGAGAAAGCTGTAAGTGGACGTGGATTTTAACAAACCTTAAAAAAAGTAAAGCTCAGTGGACTGGAATCTTCTCCTGTTAATGCAGACAGTAAAACAGACCAGATGCCTGCTGATCTGCCTTTTTTATTGTCCTCTGTCTCCCTGACCATCCAGCTACTGAAGATATTCTACACCAAAATCACAAGGGGAATGAAGCACACACAAAAGCTTCAACTGTTATACCAAGTCCACAGTATTCATGCTTTTGTATTTCAGACAAGCATCACTGCAGTGGGAGGAGTTACTTTTTGGTAAATAACATATGGCAAGGATCTAAAGGCAACCTTTCCGTAATAGAGTCACAAATCGGGGTCGGTGTTCAGTTCACAGAGATCTGAATTAAAAGCTCCAAGTCACTCTGTTCGTTTTTTATGATGTTCCTCTTTAAATCCCTACCAAAGCATCAATGGGGGAAGGTAAAGAAGTCAAGAGATGGGGTCAACCACATGGTCGAAGCCCCACTCCTTTTTAATGTGCATCACACATTAAAAAAGGGCAGGGCTTTAATCTTCACTTTTTTGACCCCGCTGCAGATATCCCTATCTTGCTACCCCTTAATTCCTGTTCTAGCAGTTTCTTGTCCTATTATCAAGCCCTTCCTTATTTGTTCTCTTTTATAGCCCTGTACATCCCTATCTGTGATCTTTGCTTCTCCAGCAACTCTACCCCAGCTGACCTTTCCCTCAAACAGGTTGCCTTGTTCCCATTGCTGCTGCTGATGTATGGAACTGCCTCCTCATCTTCTGCTCTTTCCTCCTTCAAAACCTTCCTCAAAATCTACCCTTTACATCTGCCACCCTCCTTGAGGTTCTTTTACTGTGAAGCAGTTCATCATTCCTGGCCATCGACAATGCTGATTGGGACTGGTAAGAATTGCAGGTAGTGGCAAATGGACATCAGCATTTCTGACCCTGCAAAGGTAGGACCATCTGCCAGAGATTCTTTGTTGTATGTTTCTGAAGTAGGGCTGTGATTACTAATCATTTTTGTCCTCTGAGCATGACAACCATAGCAAATGGATTATCTTACAGAACTTCTCAACCTGGTGTCCTCTAGAGTTACTGGGCTACAAACTTTCAGAATGCACGTCCCTTTAGTTAAACAGTACTATCTGTTGGGATTCATAAAGTGTCCCTCTGGAATGTTATCCCTCCCAAGGTCTGTGTACCTTGCATCCTGATGATGTTCTGGAAATCTCTAAAAACATGGCTGTTTTCCCAGGCCTTGGGCCAGAGAGTTCGTAGAGCCCCAAGTGGTTGTTTGCTTAGGTTCTTGGTATTGTATTGTTTTCTATTTTAAGTGTGAGTCACCCACAGTCATTCTGGAGCCAGGCAGCTTTTAAATCAAATAATTAGATTCCTAGCCATTCGGCTATACTGGCTGTGAATCCTGGAAATGCCAGAAGATCACCAGGTGAGAAAGATCCATTCATTCCCCACAGCTCTGCTTATTCTCCTAACAATGTGGAAATGTTCAGATCCATTGGTATGGCACCTAAGTAGACCATGCTCCTGGCTAGGCAAACTGACTTAATCAACTCGAGTTTCCAACTGACTATTAGGGGAAAAAATATATTAAGCAGACAAAATAAATTGCAACATTGACTTAGCAAACTGACAATTCTCAGTCTTAAATCAATAGCCCAAAGGTAGAGCTTACAAGCTCCCCCCCCCCCCCCCGCCGCATGCCACCCAGTTATTTCAATCAGGATTGAGCATTCAACCGAAGTTGAATTTTGAAGCATATCAAATAAAGAAATGAATAAAATAGACGCTCGGTGACTGGTTTTACACATCATGCTAAGCCACAATATGGTTGATTATTTTTTGATCTGGAATACTGTATGAATCCAGCCACTGGTTTATGAAGTATAATCTATGGCTTAGCATGATGCGAGAATCTCAGTAATTGTGGCCTAGTTAGCAAAACATGGTCAAACAAATTGTGGCATAATGTGGCCTGTGAACTCACCCAGCATTTGGGATAGTAATGGGTCATATACCCTCAAGGTGATTCTTGCATGTAGCTGCAAGCTAAGTGTTAGGGAAAGTGAGCAGCTGATGTGTGAACATGCAGATCTTGGTGCGAATATGTCACAGGATGTTTTAGCAAGCAGGAAAGTGGGTTCCAGAATAGTAGGGCTAGCACAGGTATTTTTTTGCTTTTACTTTTTGACCCAGTCCCTTAGCTGCCATTCCTACCATAATTAGTCCTGTAGCAAAGTTCAGATATGCAACTAACTTGATCACACATTCTTCCCCTTTTTAATCCTGCATCCAGTTCCCTTCTCCCCTTCTGCTATTTTCTTTTGTTGAATTTTAGACTGCAGCATCTTTGGAGCAGAGTGGCACCTGTCGTATTTAAACTCCTTTCTACGTTGTCAGTCCTCTATCAGTAATACATAGGAATAAATAATAGCCACAGCTTTTCTAAAATACACAGATCTCCATCCTCACTACTGTATTGTACATTAATAAATAACATAAAATAGATCCCAAACAGGATGCTAATGTCACACATTTGTGGTCAACGCATTCTAACTGACATTTGCTACATACAGTTTTATCCTACAATTTAGGATTTTTTTTCAGAAGGACCTGCAAATAAAAACAATGCCATGTTGCAGCAGATGGAAAATGGAGATTCTGGTAACATGCACCTACTGATATATAATTAGTAGCAGATGATCATAGTAACCTACATATTTCACAAATGTCTTTTGTGCTTGAATTTTTGGAATTGACTTTTCTGCTTCAAACCCACTCTCATTTTGTACAGTGTAAATCAGGAGATTTTATTTATTAATTAACTAGGGCAGAAAGAGGCCACTTTCCTCCTCCTCTAAATCAACATGGAGGCAACCATATGCCCTAAGAGATATGAAGACAAGGATAACCTAAATAGATGGAGCAGGATGGAATTTTCAGCACCCTCACCCCCCTTTTTTTTTTTTTAAGTTAAAATGGATGCGTTAGGGTTATGAGAACCTTAGTAATGATTTGATTTGTTCTCTTGCTCCAACATCTTGGAAAATCATGTCACTGTCATTTAGGAGATTGCTACCAGTTTCTGGCTGTGCAATCTGGGGGCTTCAAAAAAGGTGCTGGGGGGGGGGAGACCCAGGTGGCCCGTGACTTGGTTTGTCCACTCCAGGTGCATGTAATTAGCTCCTATTCCTGTTGGAGTGCCTTGGGATTACAATTTAGTAGAGTGAACTCTGCTTCTCCAGACAACGCTTCCCCTTTCTGTCTAGCTGAGCTAGCCACCCAGGGGCTCTTGGAACAGCTCTTGATGGGGTCTGGTAAGGGATTCCATTCTTAATGGCAAATGAAGCAAAGCCAGCGTAGTTATCGATGCACAGAGATGGAGGCTAGATTAGCTGATTCCTCCATTTGCACCACGGGAGTTCAAGCAGCCCCGTATGATCTGGCAGCCGTTGGAACATATTTCTCCTTCCCTTTGGCATCTTGTCTGGATTGCATCATGCTCATTCATTTTAGGTTTTGTACTCTGAGTCAAGCAGGCTCATTTTTGTACTTTAGGGATATTCTCCCAGCTCTGGAGCTGTGTCAGTGTAGCTTTCTGAGTCTGGATTGCCACCAGAACTGCTGCTGCAATCACCACCCTCAAGCCTAACAATTGCAGCAAAATTCTTTCATCCTTGGCACAGCTTGGTCTGCTCTGAAATTGACGGTGGGCCCCTGGGCTCCTCCAGGGATATCGTTGGCTTCCAATATTGATATAAATGCTACTCTCCAGCTGGTATCCCTGGGCTGGATGGCTTCCCAGTTAAATAGTAAATTGCAGCTGCCATGGTGCATCCGACATTATGAACATGCCAAGCGCAGGCAATAAAGAACCTCGAGAGCTAGTCTTTCCCTTACAGATTGTCCTGTGCTGTAATAGCAAATTGGGTTGGGGGCCAAGAGAGCTTTCAAGCCATCTTCTCATTGCTTTCAGCTTGCCCCCACCCCCCAGTGCAAATGTATTGTGGCACAGGCAGATCAGCTCCAGCTGTACCCCTTCTGCACATCATCCTTTTTGAGTACAAGAAGCTACTGTATATCCTGGGTTTGACTGTTGGGCTTGCTAGTCAATTTTGGCACAGACTCTCCAGGGTTTCTGAAAAATGTTTGCCCATAGGGCTATCAGATCTGGGATGCACAAACCTTAATGCCAGCTAGATGGCAGGAAAGAGATTCAGAAAACCCAGACTTTGCTGCCATCTAATGGTTGCTCAGAGTTTTGCATCCCAGGTCTACCAGCTCCCTGGGCTTTCCTTTCCCAGACCTACCTGGAGATGCCAATCAAGGTCCTTCCACAGGCAAAGCAGGTGTTTTACCACAAAGTTTCAGCCCTTCAAAGCTGAGGGGAAGATCAGTCTTTCCTGTCTCTGTACATACAGTGCAATCCTCTACTTATTCATATATTCTGGCAAAGGAGACATTTGGCCCAGAAGCTTTGCAAAAAGGGTAGGCACTAAAAGGGAAAATTTGCTCCTAGGACTCTTGATTGTTCCAGGTAGAATCGCGTCTGATCTGAATCACTCCAGCCAGGGCCCACACTTACCTAAATAATAGGATTTGACAGTCTGCTGTGGCAGACTCACTAAAGGCGGCATTGTAGAGCTGGTTTGCACTCAGCTTCAGATCCCTGATTACAAAATGCATGTTTATCACATCAGTTACGAAGACGCCTGGGTGTATAAATCACAACCCTTTCTTTGGAAATCAGCAGCGG
This sequence comes from Liasis olivaceus, assembly GCA_030867105.1. Classification (NCBI taxonomy): domain Eukaryota; kingdom Metazoa; phylum Chordata; class Lepidosauria; order Squamata; family Pythonidae; genus Liasis; species Liasis olivaceus. Next base: position 121,401,133 of record CM061350.1, on the reverse strand, counting down.
CATCATACATGTTTGTTTGCTTGCTTGCTTGCTTATTGAAAACTCATTTTTCCACAGTTGATTTCCAAGGCGGCATACAACATAATTAAAGTCAATTAAAAACAAACAAACAGTACTCCCCTCAGATCGAACGAAATCAACAACAGCAGAAGAGAAAGTAGTATAGTAATAATAATAGGCATTGTACATAGCATTCACTACAGTAAATCAAGCAAGTGTTACTCTCCTTGTGTTTATTTTTGTTTCCTTTAAGTTTTCAATCAGATCGTTCTTGGGAGTGCAACTTAGAGACCATTGGGCTGGTCAAAATTTTCTTCCTGCCACCTTCACCACCCTCTGCAGCTAGCCTGTTTCAGGGTCAGGCCACACCAAGAGCAGATGGAGGCTAGAAGGGTGGGACTAGCAATTACTAAGGATATAAAATTAAATCAGTAGTTAGACCAGCTGTAGAGGTGGTCTGATCCCCCCCCATCCTACTGAGTGCAGTTTTATTTTCAAAGTTGCAATAAAGGGCAGAAAAGCAGCAATTTCCTATTTGCCCTCCCTGCTGTGTTGTTTGATTCTGCATTTTAGTTCTGGATTCTTCCTTCTTGTTGTTGTTAGTTGATGCTCCATTAGAAAAGAGCCAGACATTTGCCTAAGTTTTGCATACATTAATATCTCTGTGATCTTTTGAAATAATTGTCCTAATTAAAATAGTAAGATACTACATCTTGCCATAGTGGGGGAAAGGGTCATCAAGTAACATGTGTACCTGCTTCATCTGTTGTCTGCAGGGTGTCTGCGAGGGGCGGGGGGGGGGGAGAATAAAAAAAGATGGCAGCCATGACTGCACAATTGAAGTCCTGCCCCTTTTTTACATACACTCACATGAGATGCATTTCAGAAATGGGTGGGGCTTCAATTACACAGTTGAGTCTGTCATCTTTTTTTTTTTTTTTTACCACCCCCTGCAAGTACCCTTGCTAGGTACTGCTGCTCTGGGCAATGCCAGGGTCTCTGTTCTCCCTTCTGATGGCTCTCTACCTTCAAACCGTGCATAGATGAGACAGCATGTCAGATAAAGGGCCATTCTTTGTTGCATCTCCTTGACAATTGTTTTGGAAAGTTTAGAGGGAAGACATGGTTTGGGCAAAATTTTATTAGAAGATGGGTTCTTTTGGATTTTATTAGTTGTGCCTTGAACACAATTGAGAATTGTAACTTCTTCCGTTTTCAATAAGTTGATGAATTCAATGACAGGCTACGTAGCAGTTACTAAATACCTCTCATATCCAGCAAGACATAGATATGTTTGTGCCTCGGGATCCATACGCAGGCACATCTTGTGAGAAGCAAGCTTACAGTACCATTAATCACAGCAGATATCTTCAAACAAGCACTGGGAAAAACCAAGAGGGATTCAGAGGTGCAGCGGTTGTTATTCCAGAAACTCATTCTTCCTACTAGAGCTAGAAGGTGGAACATAAGGTAGAATAAATCTGGGGTATGTATTGACTGATTGACTGATTGATTGAGTAATACAGTGGCATCGTCTGCTGACGTGCCTGCCAAGGTAACTGATGGACTGTCCTTGGTCTGGGAAACCAATTACATCATGGTGAAGCTTTCAAGTTTTACACTTAGTTGTGACTAATTAGCATAGAGGAAATCAAAGGATGAAGGAAACAACCAAGCAGGAGCTGGATTCTATTGTCCTTTAGTTTGATGGCTTTCTAGCTCTTTAAATGGTAACAGTAGTTTATAAGCTTATCAGTATTTCTAATTAAGAGGTAAAAGAGAATCAGCATTGTCCACCACTCTAGTCTAAGCCTAGTCTATCTATTCCATTTATTGATCCTATATTTAGTCACATTATTGGCCTATAAAAATCATATATATACTGTATATATATATGAGAGATTGATTGATTGATTGATTGATTGATTGATTGATTGATTTTGGCACTGCCTGAATCCCCAGGAAGCCTGGTCAACTAGATATTTCAAGCTTCTGCTCATTAATGAATAAACTGAAGAATGACATATTCTCCCAAAGTCTATTTTAAATTGGGAAATTTATGGTTTAATTATTATCTGAGCCATGAAATCACTGTGTGGCCTTTTATAAACCTTCTGCTCTCAGACTGATACCCATTTTCAGTAAAGGGGGCTGTAACACTGCTCTAACACTCTGATTAAGGAACCGTTGTTAATCTACAAAGACCAAGGCATTTCCTCAAACATCAACCAAAACCACAGTGGAATTATTGGCTACGTGTAAAATGTACAGTGGAGACAAAAACTATTATAGACAGGGCTTGAAAATTTGCCTGCATTGTTCATCTTATACAAGCAGGTGTCTTCTTAGTCACCTAATCCTACCTAGCCATCTTTTCCCAGTAATTTATATCTCAACTGTCTTCTATCATGGAAGTCAAGGCAGGGTAGATGAGAATGAATATGAGAATGAATAAAATGGGTTGGAACCAATCGCAGATAGTTTCATTTGGTTCCTACTGAAATTAATGAGGCAAAAAGAATGCTGACTTAAATCCCATTTCAATAGAAATTAAGTGCAACTCAGGGTTGCAGTACGGATTTCGCCAACATTTTAGTGGCTTTATTCTTACTCAATCTGGAACCAATTGAATGCCTGGATCTACCCTAATATGTAATATAGGCCTTTTCCCTTCACTGCATCATTATGTGGACATAGGCAAAGCTGCTAAGCAAATTAAGTAATTTGCTCCAGTTAAATTAGATGTCAGTATTCCCTAGTCTGAGTAGTTGAGTGTGATGTACAAATGGGCTTCCCAAAATAATGGACTTGGTGAATCTTTGGCAATGCGCCACATATCTCTTCTTTTCTTTTTATACACAGCCATCTTCAACCCCTCCTCTGCCCGTACCTGTTAGCAGGTAAGCAAATTAGGCTGCCCCCATATCATGCACAGTCCAGTAAATCTTCACTCCTCTGGCTGTGACTCAGGGCTCTTCCTGGTTGTTCCACTGCACCATTTTGTGAACTTGGCACTTCCAAATCTTTTCATGTATCCTGGGCTTTGAATGCAGCTGCTGCTTTATTATCTGATTGTGTTATTATCACTCTTTTCAGCCTTAACTTTTGAGCATTACTGCCTACTCATTGTGTGTCTCAGATTGCTTCATCAATTCATACATGAAGCTTGTGTAACATCGGTATTTGCAGTTCAATTTGTTTCTCTATACATGGACTCTCCCAACCAATTTTTCCCATTGTTTGACACAACTTCCTTTGGGAGCTGGCGACGTGGGGTTACACTCCATTTTTTGGGATGGTGGAGAGGTCGGGGGCAATGATGTGAAGTGGATGGAATGGTAATGAAAAGTGGGGAAGCCTTGGCATAAACTTTCAATTTTCTATTTTTTCTCATCTGGTTAGAAAGTATCTGGGAGGTTTGAGGTTGGGTTGTTTTTTTTTTTTCAACATTTTAACTCTTCTACACCTAATCACAGTTGAAACCTGGCAGAATTGTATCACTGAATTAGGCGATGCCTTTGGGGAATAGGGGCCCCAAAAAAGGCAGGCAAGGAGTTCAACAGCCAGTTTCAACTCAATGACTGCTAGTTGCCATCCTGGCATTAAAGCTATGTTGCTGTTTTTTGAGGCTCTGAGGCCCCCAAATTTCATAGCCTTTATAACAGTGCTGCAACTCATATACAGATCACATAAGCCAAGGTGGAAGAGTCATAAACAACAAAAAATTGTAATTACCATGATCACAAACAGTGTTAACAGAAGCTGCTGGGTCATTCAATATAGCTTTCCTCTCACTTATGCCAGGAGATTCCTGGAGAATGTGTACCGTACCGGTAGAGTTCATTTGATATATGGATTTTATCCTTCATTATCATTAATTTTCCAACCCTTCCATTCCATAAACTTCATCTATTACCATATGGGATAAAATAGGGCTGTCAAATGACCATCATTTGGCCATCTTTCCTGGTTTGGAAACAACAATTCTGTATAAGTGCTATCTAGTCCAAGGCTATCTTAAAAACACAAAGACTAAGAAGGGAGTACAGAGTCAATCCATGGTGAGATACCCATCAAACTTGAGCAGAAGTTGGCTAGCAGGCTGAACAACACACTGTTCACTTGGTTGCAGTCTACTAGGGTAGCGAGCTATATGGTAGTTCATTGTAAACAATGACAATTATTTCTACACATGCACCAATATATTACTGGTTCATTTTGCTCAGGCAGACTGGAATACACTATTTACAAAACTGAACACAGCCTTGGGCAGCAACTAGCCAGACACTTGACAGTCCCCTCTGACAGCAAAAGCAGCTGCTGCTCTGTTGCAACAACTGGTACGAAGCATCCCGCTTCAGTGCTGCTGCCAGAGTTGAGGGAGCCCTAGGCAAGATACTGCTGGGGGTTCACACACTCTTTAGCACTCCAATTCTCAGTTTCCTCCCTTCAGATCCACCCTCTCGGCACTCTCTCTTTCTCTCCCTGCACATGCTTTGCCTTTTTTTTCCTCCATCCACCAACCAGTTGCACATCTACTGATTTGTGGAGGGTGGTGGTGATTTAAGACACATGTCCTGCTGAATTTGGATGTGTGTAGGACCTGTGACCTGCACCTCATGTCCCAGTTTTAGGGACCAACCGGATTGTTCGAAAGTTATGTAGGCCTTGCCTAGTGAATGGCAGTGGAAGCAAGAGCAGAGAAAGACATACTTCAGGACACGTGTTTATAATCCAAATAGAACAAGTAAACAAATGGAATACTTCTATTTTATGAATGTAAACTGCTCACCTATCCAGGCGCAAACTCTGCTGAACACAGTGGAAGGAAGACATACAAATTGCTCACGATTGATAGTAAGCCTAAGTGAATGCTTCAGGACTAAATAAAGATGCTCAGAAATGTACATAACTGAAAGGCCCTAAAATACCAGGGGGTTATTTATGGATCTAATCCATTGTGTCTATATAGGTATAATCTTAAAAATTACAGGGCTGACGTTTGCACAATGATGCAGTTGTATTAGAGAGAAATTCTCAGTAGCCTTACCTACCATGGTTTTTATTGAAGCCGTTACCAAGCTGCTATTTATAATTTTGTTACATTGTTTTTATTCTGTTGTTAAGTATGGTTAGGTGCCCAGAGTCATGGATTTGAGATAGGCAGCTATCTAAATTCAATAAATAAACAAACTCTGAAGACGTCTAATTCCACTTGAAAATATAGCCAGGATTTATCACAGCCACTCCAACTGCAGACACCAAGGCGCTAGGAGCAGGGACATTTGCAAAGCTATGGAGCTTGCAGAGAGCCAACAGCCAGTCAATGCTTGCGCATTCGGCCCTATAGCTTCCCACAGAAAACCATCAGGCAATTAGTGGTAGAACGAGTGGCTCATTCTAGTCCTTCAGTTTTCTTCCTAAACATTCCTCCCTCCCTCTTCCTAAAATAAATAAACCAATAAACAATTGCTAGTATTTCTGTACAGTACTTCCAGTTTCTTCCAAACTCGCGGGCATGATGCTTCTTCTGTCTTAGGATCCCTTTATGCTGTAAGCAGGTTTGCCATATCAGAAAAGCAAGGAGAGCCGATGAGAATAAGCCACCCTTGAAACACAAGACAGCCATTGGCTATGGTTCTCTAGTGACAGTCATCATTTGAAATAGAATTTTGTCCCTGGTGGTTTTCATCCTGACACAAGTATGATTCAGGAGTTATCACAATGGCCAGGATCTGGTTACTGCGTCAGAATCAGCAGAGGATTCAGTGCCTCCTCTATGCAGTTTGCACCCCATATGGAAAAATCATAGATGAGTAACCCTGTTCATTTGTGACGTTATGCTAAAACCAAACTTCCAGTTGAAGACAGAGGCTTCTGTTTTATTCTCTCATTCTCAGGATGTTTTGGTATTATTTTGGGTGGTGCTTTTGAGTCGACTTTATTATGATGTGGCAAAGAGCACTATTACGGCTACTGTTTTCTATTAGACGTCTTTTCATTCACTCTGCATTTTTCCAGCTGCACTCCCAACTCTGCTCTCCTCCTAAAGTTTTTCCTTTGGATTTAATGGAAATATGAGACAAGATAATAGAGCCAGCTTGGTGTAGTGGTGAAGGTGTTGGCCTAGAAACCAGGAGACTGAATTCTAGGCCTCCCTTACCCATGAAAGGCAGCTGGGAGACTTTGGGCCAGTCACTCTCTCTCAGCCCAACCCACCTCACAGAGTTGTTGTGGGGAAAATAGGATGTAGGAGCATTAGGTATGTTCACTGTCTCGAGTTGACCATATGTATATCTATAAGTATATACGGAGAGGTGGGATATAACAACAACAACAACAAATAACAACAGGGAGGATATCAACTGTCCAGTGAAAGGCAAGATACTGGCACCACCTTGTAACTTGAGGAAAAGATCTCTGTACTTTCCTCTAGAAAGTTTACTCCCAATTAAAAGGAATTTATGGATCCACAAAGCAGCTCCAGCCAGCTGGCCAACAGTGAAGGCTGCTGAGAGTTGTAGTTCAGTAACATCTGGAAAGGCATAGATTCCTGCCCCTTGTTTTAAATTACGCTTTTGGGCAGTGGCAGGATGGTAGATGGAGCATTGTGATGCAACCCATGTCTCCTTTGAATGGGTGTGCAGTGTAGACACACGTACAAAAAAGATGGTGTATACATTGTGATGTTCTGTCTGTTCTCTGACCAACTTCATAAGACAGTGTTTAAGGGGACCCACAAGATATCCCAACTTTTCTTTGAAAAGCAATACCGCTTATTTATAATGTTTTGGTTTCCTGTGGGAGCTCTGTCAGACAACCTTGTGTTTAAATCTTCAGTACTTCTGAAACTTTTTCATTAATTGTTTCAAGTCACTGAAGATTTCCCACTCAACATCAGGTTGCATTGCTGTTTTATTTATCTAATTTGGCTCCTTCTATCCCGATACCTCACTTCCATTGGCTGCCTTATTTGCCCCCTGTATTATATACCAGTGGCCACTTGGTACAAGCTGTGCTCATGTCACAAAGTAATTCAAAACAGTCCCATCTCCCCAAATTTATTCTTGGTACAAGAGCCTTGGCAGGAACTCCACACAGCCACCATTTCACCAAACTTGATGAATTATGTTCCATCCATTCACAATTTCCCCAAATAAATTTTCCTGTCTGTGCTGGCAACAAACATGGCTTGGAAAAGAAGATAGATAGATTCAAGTGATGTGATAGTGGAACTCTAGAAGTCATCGTCGTCGTCGTTGTCATGATCTTCAGTATGTGAAACAATGCCAGTTAACTAATATGCTCATTGTGAAAATGCAATAGTATAGTTGCTTTGCTTCCCAATATCTTGTAATCTGTGATGATGTATGTGCATACCACGGGAATCTCTGATTGATTATGTGCCATCAAGTCAGTGTCAACTCTTAGCGACCACATACATAGATATCTTCCATGATGATCAGATAGATATCCCCAATTTATTTTCATAGGATGAAAAAAAGAGATATATAAGTATTGCCATTTTTCCATTAGGAATGGATAACACAGAATACAGAACCATGCTGCCATTCATTTCTCTTTGTAATTCATTACAAAAAGCATCTTCGGGAGGTGGCAAAACTGAGTGGAGGAGCAACTTTTGGAAGACCACAGGTAGTTTCTGAAGTTTTTCCTTTCTGTGCAATGGCATAGTCTCCATAGGGGATGGCATCTAGCTAAATCTAAGCAGGGTTTTGCAAGGCTAGTACATGGCAAATCCCAGAGCCGTTGGCTGGGATGGGGAAATTGAAAACAAAAATCCTGGAAATGGGCAAAGGCAAACCACTTCCATACTGTTTCCAAGAAAATTGTATAGGCGTGGCCATGAAGTCACCATAAGCTGAGCTTGACTTGAAAGGAATAACAGTTTGGTTCACACATCACACTAAACCAGTGTGGTTTGCTTGACTTTTGCCTAGTGTGTTAGGTGAACCTAGGCACTGTGGCTTGTAACCATGACGAATGGCTCGGTATAAGGAATGAATCCAAACTAACAACTGTTGGTGAACTCAACAAACCATTGTTAAAAGAAGCAGTGGTTTACTGGGATGGGTTAAGTCATCCATCATGGCTTGTAAAACAGTGTTTATAGCTTAGCGGTATCTGTTGCAAGGATTTGGGCAACAAGCCACAATTTAAAGCAGCTGTGGCTTAGCATCACACATAAACCCAGCAGTTTCTCCATTCCAGATTACTCACTCTCTGCTTTATAAGCATACCTGGAGAAATGATGGGTAAAAAACCAATTCAACACTCTTTAAATCTGGTCCTTTGCCATTTTGCTACATATTTCTTGAAGTTTATTTATTTATTTATTTAGTAGACTTATCCCCACCCATCTCCCCACAATGGGGGACTCTGGGCGGTTGCATTCCTTAATAAAGAAAACATTATATTAGATCTATTTTGAGCCTCACTTGGAGTTGGATCCAATGGGTGCTTCTCAATGACTCCTGTGACTTATCTTCTCCATGTCATCAAATGTAATGTGTGAAGTGGCCCTCCACATTGTGCTGCAAACACAAATCCTGCTTTTTAAGCTTCCCATATTGCAGCTACCAACCGATGTGAAAGAAGTGAAGGGCTGTTTTGTTTTTTTTTCCAGGAAGAAAAGATCGGCCATTGATATGACATGTTAAGATTTTAAGAGGAAGTACTTCCTTTTCATAACTGGCAGGCCCTTTAAAAAAATTGTGGCAGGTCAGCAGCTAATGAAGCTAATTATTTCATTAAACCAAAAGCACAAACTCCAGTACATTGGCACAAAGGAGAGAGCAAGTGAGACAGAAACAAAAGAACCAATGACAAGCCAAAATAGTTAATTCATTTTCCTCACCTCCTCCCCCCATGACTGAAATTGTGACTTCTTAATCCTGTATGTTTTCTGATGCACTCTTTAAAATGGATGACAGATCCAACTGGGAGGATTTCCAGTTGTAAATAGGAATTGTATCAAGTGTGCAATGAACAAAGGCTTTTTTTCTATCTTCATCAAGGACCGTGGACGTCTCTTGGGGTTTAGGTAGCTCCCTGCTAGAGAATAGTGACATTCAAGAGGGAAGGATGGAAAATAGCAAACTGAAAGACATTTTTAAAACAGGAAAGCTGTCTTCAGTAGTATGTAAAACCCAAACCCTATTTTTTTAAAAACAACAACAGAGTAGTAAATGTGCTGGAAAAAGAAATGGTAAAAGCTGATGAAGCCACAGTTTCAGTCTTGGTTATTTACAAGTGGCAGATGCTGGAATGACCTCTGAACTTTTAGCCAATCCAGGTTTGCTATGCAGCAGACAGAAGAACCTATTCCAGCCAGCAAAATCAGCCAGCAGGCTGGGCACAGTAGGGGACGGGGGATATCAAAGGAAAAATGCTGTCTGAATGGTCTGCTGAAATTGTTGTTCCTATAAGAAAGGTAGCTCCATTATGATCCCCTTACCAAATATGTGGGCTAACTTTGTTCTTTACAGGAGAGTCGGCAGGGTGTGAAAAGTCAGGATGGTGGCAGTGCATGAGCTTTGATTGCACCACTGTGGACACTGTCCTGACTTGTTTGACCATACCTTGCAGACACCCCGATTGTTGAAACTGTTTATGGACACTAGAATTATATCAGACATAGTATAAGCTGCTGTAGCAGTGAAGGTTGGGGTTGTACAAGGACCATAGAGACCTGGATTCAAGACTACCCCCAGCTATGGAAGCTCACTGAGTAACTCTGGGTCCTGTTGCGACCTCTAAGCCCAACCTGCCTTGCAGGGTGGTTGCTCTGGGCCAAATTGGAGGAGCTAGTGCTACGTATGTCGCCTTGAGCTCCTGAAGGGAAAGTTGGCTATAACTCCAACAAATAAATACATTTCCCTCCAAATGTATGGGAGAAGCCAAAGATGGTGCAACTCAGTTAGTCAGGTAGGAAAAAAAGAAAAGGGCTCCTATATTTTTTATCGGGGATGGCAAATACTGAGAAAATGTTATATATTTTTTGTTTGGTTTATTTATCTAGATAATTTATATGGCCTTCCAACTCATTAATAGCAATTCTGGGCCGCTTACATACGATTCAAAAACAGAGAAACCATTAACAAACACACAAAACCCACAATACATGATAACTGAGGCTAAACCACAGCAATATTACAATTCCAACAGAAGAGAATATTCAGCCATCAATAGACACGTAGAGGTAAACCACATTTACACAGCGTTCAGAAGAGACAATAAAAAAGCTAAGAAGGAAACAGAAAGACCAGGACATACCCTCTCCAGCAGCCTATACCAGATAAGCAGGGATTAACACCAGACAAACAATCAAGCAGAAAACAATATCCTAATCAAGGAACTACTGAGGAGAAAACCCCACCCCCATCAACACTGGCAGGGCAAGCTGTTGTATATAAACAACACTCACTAGCACTGATGATGTTACCTGAAATGTATGAATAATGAAAGGTCTACAAGCAAACAACCAAGCTCAGAGAGCACCAAGGACTCCACATCTTCTAATTCAAAGTCTTTCAAGATGGGCTCATCCAGTGCTCTGGCTCAAGGCCTGGGGGAAAAATCAGGTTTTCAGGGCCTTACAGAAGACCCACCAGATTGGGGCCATCCAGACCTCAGGAATTCAAAACCAGGTCCTCTGTTTGGATGGTCTGGTGAGTTTCATTTGTTCATGTTCCTGTTTTATAGAACACCTGCCCATTTATGAGGACATTGGTGAATTTTGGTAAGCTACTATTAAAAAGAAATTTCTTTGCACAAAGGAGCATTTAGATCACTCTTTTTCAACATTTACTATTAGCACAGCCATTCCAAGACATTTGTTGTGAGTGTAATTAGTATGATAAATAGTCAGTGTGTTCTATTGAACTCAGTGGGACTTGGGTGAAGCTAATAGGAATAAGCACAGAGTTGGGGCCTCTTGCAATCAACATTATTTTTTTTATTGTATATTTTTATTAGTTTTTACCAGACAATATCAGGTAACTATGTTTACATAAATCCAAGATACAGATAGAGAAAAAAAAATCAAAAAGAAAAAATATAGAAAAAACAATGGAGATCTATTGCAATGTGAATAAAGAGACAGGTACTATACATATGAAAATTTGCCATCTATATAAAGTATACCAGATTATAGTCTATTGCTTGTGTGATAAACCATAAAATCCATCCACATTTGATAAAATTGTGGTTCCTGCCTTTCATTAATTTAACTTTGTAATTTTTTCTAATGTATTAATTGAAAAGGCCTTATTAATCTACAACTCAGTTGTTATGTTATCTAGAGTTTTCCAATGTTGCACAATTATTATTTTGGCTGCTAAGATTAAATAAATAATAAGTTCTTTATTTTTAAGCTTATGGTTTGGCCCTGTAAATAAATGTAGTAAGCCTAGCTCTGGGGAGCATTCAATTCTTTGATTAGTGATAGTATTTATCTCCCCAAAGATTTTTCACCAACAAGTATAACTTTATCACATGACCACCACAAATGAAAAAATGACCCTTTTTTTGGACAACCTCTCCAACATTTGGGAGAATAATTTTAATATATATGTGCCAGTCTAACAGGAGTCAAATACCAACAATGTATAATCTTCCACTGCATTTCTTGTGTTGAAGCTGAAGTAAATCTGCCTGGTTTCCATAACTTCTGCCAATTTGTCTCCTGTATGTGATTATCAAGATTACTATCCCAAACTTAACAGCAGTAACAGACTTCATTTATTTGGGCTCCAAGATCACCACAGACGGAGACTGCAGCCATGAAATTAAAAGACGCTTGTTCCTTGGGAGGAAAGCTATGACAAACCTAGATAGCATATTAAAAAGCTGAGATGTCACCTTGCCAACAAAGATCCGCATAGTCAAAGCTATGGTTTTTCCAGTAGTAATGTATGGCTGTGAGAGCTGGACCATAAAGAAGGCTGAGCGCCGAAGAAGTGATACCTTTGAACTGTGGTGCTGGAGAAGACTCTTAAGAGTCCCCTGGACTGCTAGGAGGTCAAACCAGTCAATCTTAAAGGAAATCAACCCTGATTGCTCATTGGAAGGATTGATAATGAAGCTCAAGCTCAGATACTTTGGTCACCTAATGCGAAGAGGGGACTCTTTGGAAAAGACCCTAATGCTGGGAAAGATTGAAGGCAAAAGGAGAAGAGGATGGCAGAGGATGAGATGGTTAGATAGCATCACTGAAGCAATGAGCATGAAACTGAGCAAACTCAGGGAGGCAGTGAAGGCCTGGAAGGCCTGGCGCAATATGGCTCATGTGGTCACAAAGAGTCAGACACAACGACTGAACAACAACAACAATCCCAAGCTTCTTTTAAACCATATGGTGGATCCCCTATTTCTGGTTGGAATATTAACCTGTAAATTTTTGAAATTGTTCCTTTTGGTTGTTCTAAATGATGATGTATTAAATTCTCAAAGTTGGTATAGGGCTGTGTTGCTAATATTTCTATTGTCCAAAAGAGATTTAAGCTGATACCAGAAGAGCCATGGTAATTTATCACCTGTTTGTTGCTCCATTTAATCTTTATTGAAAGGTTCCCTATTACTATAAAAATCCTTTAGTTATAAAGGTTGTATTCTCTCAAAGATTTCATTTTAGACAAACCATAATAATCATTCTGATTGATATATATTATTGGGGGAGTTAAAGGGGAAGTATCCTTTATCAAAACTCTGCATCTACTCTTCCAAATTTGAAACATTGTTTTAGTAAAAATATTTTCAATCTGTTTTATTCTAGAAAAATATTTTGGGTGAAAAAAAATTGATTTATAAACTTATCTGGCTCTAGCATAGTTTTCTTATGAATCCATTGTTTAGAAGAGTCTTCCATAATAAATGGAATCATATGCCCTAACTGTGCTGCCTGATAATATATTAACACATTGGGCATGCCCCAGCATCATTTAATAATCACACCATGTTCACAATTGGCATCATTTAATAATCACACCATGTTCTCTGGATTGATATCTAATCCATATATAATGTCTTGAATTGGGTTGCAGCAGTAATACTCCAGGCATAGAGAAGACATATTTTACTTGCATATTTGTGTGCAAGTGAATGAATAGCTCCTTCTCAAGTAAAATAAAACTGAAATAAAAGATTCAAAGAATGCTGTGGGTGTTACTCAAGAATGGAGTGGCAGTTAGTAGGAGGATGATGGACATGTTTCTGAATTCTGATTGGCACTTTTAATAAAGGCTCGGGCTAAATGTATGCTTCCATTCTGAAGCTGTAGGGGGAAAGGGAGCAACCCACAAAGCCTCTTAGATTTCAATCCTATTATGTATACTTACCTGGAAGAAAGCTGCATTGAAATCAAACTTCTGTGCCATCATATGAAAGATTGTATTGTTAGGAATTTGACTCTGTAGCAGCATCTTTTTAAAAAAGAAAAAAAATTCTAAAACTAAGGTTGAAAAAAGACTGTTGCATGGGTGGGGACAGAAATTATACCTCAACAATACTCTGGACAACAATTGATAATATATTACTGCTAGCTTGTACTAAGTATAACTGGAATTCCAGGCAACAGGGTGAATATATAGGCCTGTTAGACTTCAACCTGTCCCATTTTAATTATTTGGATTTAGAATCACTTCCCGTAGCTGGATTGTGCCTGAAGTTTCTTGCTTTAAAACTAGTCTTCACCTTACACTTCTTCCTGTGCCTCCCACACATTGTCTCAATGCAAACATAAAGCCCAGCTATGGTTTTTGACACCATTGCAAATACAACCAGAAAGAGGCTCCCTAAAGTGCTTTGCAATTCTGGTTTAAGGGCCAGATGCAAACCAGAGTTTGCTGGTTCAGATGTAATCAGAAATTGATTTACCCAAACCAGGGAAATAACTTTTCTGAGCCTCCGAGGGAAGAGGAAGGAGTAAGTCATATAAGGAAGGGTATATTGTAATTGCAAGACTCTTTCTGGTTTCATCTTTCAAGGGGAAAAAAAGTGGTTCGAACTCATGTCATATCAAGTTTTTGTTTTGCAACACTTCCTGATGGTTTTCATTCCCATGATGATACTAGTTTTTTTAGTTTTCTTAAATAGTGTTTTCTGAACTCATTTCAAGAATTCTGCCTGGACTACTGAGCATAGTATCTGGGAGAAAGGAAAGTGTCATAACTTGTTTCTCAATGCATAACATTGCAATAGAAGTATCCTTCCAAAATATCATTCAGACTAAGCTGCTGCTTTGAAGAAAGGGGTGCAGTTAGTTCCTAACAAAGGCAAAATGAAAAGAAAGGTTATGTTGAATATAGACTCCCAAACAACAACGCAGTTAACTGTTTTTGCTCTTAACACCGGAATGGGTTCCCAGTCATGGTATTAGCAGGGAATACAATCATCCTATTGCTGTTCCTTCTCGCGGTTTATTTACTCCTCCTGATCCTCTTACTAATGAAAGGCAAAGCTGTTGCAAGGAAGCCGCAAGGGTGAACAGGTCCTTATTAACAATCTAAACTGCCCTGAATGCTGCCTGCCTCCTTTCCAAACATATGCCAAGGCATTGGAAATCCATACAGCTGGGCTTATGGACAAGTGTCTGCAAGCCAATTTCCTTAAAACCGCTCCCTTAAGAATAGCTGGGCCTGGGATAGCAGGAAGGGAACTGAAGGAAGGATCAATTAAGCATCCTGTTTAAGAGTTGCCCCTTTTGGGTAGGAGTGGAGTGGCAAGAGGAAAGGCTGTCTGTCTAATCTGTGAATCCAAATGTAGGGTGAGGCAGTGGGGCTCAGCAAGGCAAAGCTATTGGAGGGGGGAGGCTGGATCTTCTCAACCAGCAGCTGCAGTGTATGTGTGTCTGTGTGAGAGGGGGAGAGAGAGAGAATGAATATGCATGCAAACATATATAATGTTATGTCATTACATTATTCATTATTTATTAGCTGATCAGGAAACCTGAAGGAAGAGAAAGCTTGAGAATAAGGACTAACAGAAGCATTGAGCCCATTACTCATGCATCTCAGTGCATATGATCTCCCCAAAGAACTTAAACCTCCTTCTGCTCCTCCTGCTCCTGCTCTTCCTGCACCTCATCCCTATATGGGATGCTGTAATAGGACAGGATTCAGACATCGCACTGAGTGATGATTTGCTTTAAGCATGGTTTGTTTAATAAGACACAATAGCTAGATTCACACTCCACACTGAGCCTAAATCAAAGTGCTACACAGAGAACTGAAGATCCCAACAGAAATACAGTGCTTGGGCATTCTTCCACAACGATTCAGTTATCTCATCATCAACATGACCAACAACACCACCATCTTTTATTGTTATTTATTGTATTGGTTTGATTTTACTTTTCATTTATGAGGTAGTTCTCTGGATGTAGGAGAACAAGGTCTGTAGAGTCTATTACAGTGGTACCTCAGTTCACGAACTTAATTCGTTCCTTGACTCTGGTCGCGAACCGAATTGGTCATGAACCGAATCAAATTTTCCCATAAGGTTCAATGTAAATATGGTTAATCCGTTCTGACCCCTACGAATTTGGTCGCCAACCGATTTTTGATCCCGTCCCGAATCAAATTTCCCTATAAGGTTCAATGTAATTACGGTTAATCCGTTCTGAACCATATGCTTTTTTTTTTTTAACCGCAAAAATATGACACACAGTACAGTACGAAGAGAGAGAAAGCTAACCTTGCTCGACATGACTTCTAGCGTGGAGGACAGGAAGGCGGGTGGGGAGGTGGTTACTGCTTGGAGGGAGAGTCCCCCTCCCTACAGGAAGCCGCGACCACGTGTCACGGGAGGGAAAATGGCCACGGATTCTGTTCGTCACCCAATGCGGAGTTCGCGAACGGAGGCAAAATTTTGCGACCGGAGCTGTTCGTGAACCGAATTGTTCGTGAACAGAAGCGTTCATGAACCGAGGTACCACTGTATCTCCCTGGGAAGGAACTGCTACATCAAAAATCTCGGAATATGCAATACTGAATTTTGCCTCAACACTTGAAACTGTTGTTTTGAGGCTGGTCCTTTGCTCAGGATCCCTCTTTCAGCATCTCTTTCCAGAAAAAGATAGAAGGCTTAAGTAGGTAGGGAAAGGTTAGCAAAAACCGAGTGTTTTGCCTTGAAGAAGTGGAGGCACTGGAGCAACCCAATGTTTCCATAATCTTACCAAGTACATTCCTCTGGCATCACAGAATTCAGACTAATATTCCTTTTATTCCTCCCTCCCCCCCCCCCCAAAATGGTGACAACAAATCAGTTTGCTGGGGCTCAAAATACATACATTCTCTAGGTCACATAGCTGGAGTGAAATATGTACCTTTTGAGATGCTACATTTCTGAACCCATTCAGTTAAATGGACTGTATTACCCTTGTACTTGAGCCTCCTGAAACAATGTTTTGAAAAAAAGAGGTATCCTTAACATCTTATGGTAAAAAAAGATCTTGAAAGTAATGGGACTGCTCCAGGAAGATGGAGAGGCAAGACAAGGTAAAGATGGCTACTGATCAAAGCAGCTTTATTCAAATCCTTCCATTTTGTGAAACTGACTGTACAGTTAGATTTGTTTGGTTTTTATTAATACATCCAGTTAAATCTGAAGAGCCAGTCCAGCACTCTGGACATCTTAGTAGTATTCCACAAGGAGAAGAAAAGAGCTGTCAAAATTGCATTGACTTCATTCTCACAAATCACTTGTCAAAAGATGACTTCCTCCTTCACCCCTTTTTGCTCATTCAGTCCAGTTCCCTTCAACAATTGTCTGGGAATGAAGATTAATGTGGGTGTGGAAAAGAGGTCCAACTTGCTTCGTGAGCCAAAACAAATTTATATTTGTTCTCTGTCTCCCTTGGATGGCTTACGTGCCCTCTTCCATATTGCACTGAAAGAACGCAAAGGAGTTGAGCACCATATGAAATGAAATTCAAATTAAGTTTTCAAAATACAAACACAATGCTATACATTGTATGAAGAATCAGGGGAGATCAAAAGAAGTTACGTCTGCTATTCCATGGAAGTGCATCTCCTTAAATATCTCTATTATCGCAACGTGACTGAATGGCCTAGCATAACTTTTTTTTTTTTCATATGTAATAAGTTAAAAATTTTACTCCAAAGCAGCTCTGGTGGCAAACAATTTTGTGTCTGGTGAGATTTTCAATCATCCTTGTGATTTCAAAACGATAGTCTCCTTTAACTTATGTGCCAAGAAAACAAAGAGCAACAATATTATAACACAGGCGTGCACTCATACAACCATAAACTCATTTAGAGTGTACTGCTTTTATAAAGTGGCAACTTTATAAAAGTTGTTCTTCCCTCTAAGCCAATTTTCTATAACAGTTCTTTGCCCACCCCTACCAAGAGGGCAGGAATGTGATTTTTAAAGAAAACTCAGTTGATGCAAGTCAACGTTTTCTTTTTAAATCCCAGGGATAACACGAGCGGGATACAGTTTTCTTCCAAAATTTTGGGTAGTTGGGAATGAAGAAGAACGTTCCTTCTTCCATGCACAGTTCCCATTCTGTCTCTACCGCCACTCTACCCACCCACCCATCTGCATCGGAACACTGTTGAACAGGTTGAAATATAGGAGAAACTGCTACTTGTTATTTGGAATCCCCCCAGGTAAGGGAAATAGAAGGGTGAAGGTGATATCTTCTCATTTAACCAAAACGGTAACCAACAGTAGGGTGTCTGTGTGTCCTAGTATATGGAAAACGATCTTTGGTTTGAAAGACTGTCCAAATCCAGCTGTGAGTTCAAAGAAGAGAGACTTGAAATTCCCCATCTGCTTTTATAGCACCTGCCTAGCACACACCACTGGTCATAGTCTTCCATTCTATAATGAGATGTATTGGATCTCTATTCAAATTAAATGTTTTGCACTAAATCCACATCCATTCCTATATATCAGCATATGCAGATTTTATGCAAATATATACATTTTACTTTTTTCTGATGCTAAAAAAGTCATGCTTAGAAGGCTGTATATTAGAAGAGTATTCTATCTGCCTTGAATTGGGACTGCTCTTATCTGAGCAGCAATGTTGTCATTTTTTTATTAAGCTTAATCTGCTGAAACTTGTGTTAACATTGCATTTATCGGGGAGGCAGGGTATGTTATGGGTCCCTCCCCCCATTAAGGAGGTTCATCTGGCAGGGCTGAGGAAAAGGGCCTTCTCGGTGATGGCTCCCTCCCTATGGAACATCCCGGAGATAAAACTGGCCCCCACCTTGATTCTCTTCTGAAGAGCCCTGAAGACATGGTTTTGCCAGTGGGCCCAGGGATGCCAGGTTGATATGGAGCCCATCGAATGGCTAGTGTAAATGTGGTGGTGTTGCCAGGGAGTGGGGGGTGTAGTGGGTTTTCTATTTGGGGTTTGATTTTTGTAAGCCGCGCAGAGTCACCGCATGCAAGTTGGGCTGCTATATAAATTCTTTTAATAAATAAATAAATTTATGTCCAGCTTTTCCTCCAAGCATTGACGGTACCTTTTCCTCCAATTTTTGTCTTTAACCCCCTCTGTGAGCTAGGCAGAACTGAGAAATCATGGCAGGCCTGATATTATAGAATGAGATTTATGATGAGGGGTGATTAAACCTGTCTTTGTCCAGTGCTCTAACCATTGTGTTCTGTTGTCTCTTACATATTCAGCTAATCATCCAGTCCCTAAAACACTAGGAAATTAATTAATCATTCACATTTATATAGCCATGCATCTCACGTAGTGACTCTGTGTGGTGTACATAATAAAAGAATCCAAATACATTAAAAAAACCCATTAAAATACAACCAAAATAAATTAAAAAGATAAAAACAAAATGGTGAAAAAAACATACAAGAGAGTGCATTCCAATTAACCATCTAGGAGGTGGCACTCTAGCATGGGATCCCCAGGCCAGTTGATAAAATCATGCTTTAAGGGCCTTCTGGAAGCCCAACAGGGTTGGAGCCAGCCTCACGTCGGGGGGAACGATGTTCCGCAGGGCAGGGACCACGAACTTGTCCCTCAGGTTTCATCCACAGATGAAAAAGTCAAAGGGCAGAACTTTAAATGGTCTACTGCCAGCCAGGCACCAGTTACCCATTGCCTGCCATTCACTTTTCTCCTTCCAGCTGCAGCACAAGTTGTCTATTTAATTCTATTAGGGCAATCAGAGAGTGAAAGCTGCAGGGCAAAATCTTTTTGCAATAATCTGGCATCCTCAGAAAAGCATACTTTAAAGCTAATAAGGTTGTGTGCTTTTCAGATTGATCAAACAAGGACTGATACAGATGTGCTGTGTGAATATTAAGAAACGAATCACGTTTTGGACTATGTTTGATTTGGTATATATATATATACAGGACACTTGATGGGCCATAGATTAGGCAGACTGAGACCAATAATATAGAGATATTTGTGCAATAATATAGTTAGTGTTGCATTAGACCAGTGCTTCTCAAACTTGGCAACTTTAAGATGTGTGGACTTCAACCCCCAGAATTCCCTAGCCAGCTATGCTGGCTGTGGTATTCTGGGAGTCGAAGTCTAGACATCTTAAAGTTGCCAAGTTTGAGAAGCACTGCATTAGACCCAGGATTTAATTATTTTTATGTGTGTGGGGAGGGGGGGTGCTTTTAAAGGTAGCTCATTTCACTGAGTAGGTGCCTGGACATTTGCCACGGAGTCCTACTCTGATGGCACCACTGAATATATGATTAGTAGAAAAGCATTATTAATATATATGATTCTATTCATTTTCTTAACTTTCCTTAAGAAACCAAATAACTCATTTTAACACCCTTTCCCCTAGTTTTCAAACTGTTTTTAAAATGAATGGTTACAAAAATATCTTTGTGATATTATTAAAAATGAAAAGTGTTGAGGTTTCTTTCCGACTTCTTCTGACTCACATAACTGTTTATCACATGATTGATGAATTGCAATATTGTGTGCTAAAACAGTAGTGGAAAGGAATGGGAGGCTGGGCCGGGAAAGGGAGGGAGGGACGGAAAGGCAACAGAAGAAATAATGGAGGGAAGACAGAGACAGAAGAAAAAAGTAGAAATGAAAATTAAATGAAAAAAGTCAGAAGTCCGTACTTCCTCCCTCCCTCCTTCCCTCCCTTTCTTCTATATATGGACCAAAAATAAATTGTTCATGATACATAAATTTACAGAATGCTTTAGAAACTTTGCATATTTGTTTACATGTATATTGATAGGGAGATATGTTAGGGCTGCCAAAGAATTTAAGTAATGTAATTGGTTCATCTCATTTCAACAAATAAATTTAGTTGGGTTATAATCGTAAGCATTCTTACTAGATATGTGCTCTTTGAAAATCGGTGAAGTTTACATAGAAATAGAATTGCACACATTATTAAAATATAAATCTAAAGTGTTTTCTGGACAATAGGGAAAGAAGTATCAGACACATATTATAACAAAACCTACCATATGTTGCTTTAAAAAAGCCTCAGTTTTCTGAATTTCAGTATAATTATATTTCAGAACCATAATATTCTCTATATTCAGCAGTAAAATGTATTTCTTTACTAAACTTATTCCCCCAGGTTAATACCCAAAGCTTTAGTTGGTTAATTAACCAACTAAACCCTTTGGGGGAGATAGGCGTAAATAAATAAATAATTTAAATCTAGCAGTTTGTGAAATATGTGAAGATTGTTGATTGCTGATGTTCTCTTAATAATCCAGAATTTTGTCTGTGCCTAAGAATATTCCAGATGAGATTATCATTTAAACTATGCTTTAGGAAATCAGAAGCAAGCTATTATGAGTTCTGCTTCATATGCTTACTCTTCCCATCTCCATTCAAGAGAGGAAGACAATGAATAAACCAGAGTCCCATGTTATGCATGAACTCAGGTAACTGTGATTTGTTTTAGCCATCATTAAGTCAGATCATCCATGGTTGCAGATTCTAGGTTATATTAATGTTACAGGGCTGTGCTACTGTCCTGATTCAAAGTGGGAAAGATGACTGGAGAATCTGCCAGCCATTCCTTAAAGGAGCAGAATCTTTTCCTGGGCCTTGATTTAAGGAGCTGCAGATAATTGCAACATGCACTCTCCCGTGCACTGTAAATAGCATTTTCCCCTTTGAAACTATATTACTGCACAGCCTTAACACTTAACTGAAACCAGAGTTTCCCAAATTTGGGTGTAATGTGCATCTGCATTCTAAAAAAAATAATGTTCTCCTCTCTTCCTTTTCCACAGAAAGAGGAAAAGAAGGAAGAAACAATCTGTGAATCCCAAGCTTACCATGGCTTGATCCTAAGAAACAAACTCATATTTTTCTCCATTGGGTCGCTGAATCAACACTAATTGTTGGAGCAGAACCATTTCCCTATAAATTTAGAATTAATCCCATACCCTGCTGGTTTTACAAAAGTACAAGACAGATGTGAGGACAGAGAGAAATTTGCATCTACTTCTTGTTTTGTCTAAATAGATACTTCCCAATGAGGGAAATAAAAGGAAGACCAATTGACAGCTTGTCAAAATTTTAGCAGTATTTATGGTGTAGCAGATGTAGTATCTTGTCCACAATCCAGCTCCAGTCCTATTTCCTTGATGGATTTTTGATGTCAGAATTTCTGATGCCGGAAAGGAAGTCATGTCTCAGAGGCCAGCAGGAAGCCCCCCCCCCCCGAAAAAAAGGATCCAATCTATCAGGTGACTCTTGGGATACTGTCCAGGGCCACTAATCCTAAAGGTGACTGGCAGTGTTTACGTAATTAGTCTGAGAAGTGGAGAGACCCACCTAAGGGTTCAGAGGCTGAATAAATGTTCCTGGCATTGTCAGCATTCATCTATGACGTTTCTCAAATGTTGGGTACTCAACAACATATTACATAGACGTAGTATTTGCGGTTATTTTTTGGTATCAGTATGTATGTATGGGCTATATACAAGTAGATGCAAAAAAAGAACCCAACCACTTTTAAAAATACACACGCACAAGAGCAGAAAGCTAAGAAATGTAAGCTTTCTGTTTTCATGTGAAATGATGTATTCTATGGAGGTTTATCAGACCAACAACAGCCGGGGAAATGGAACCATCTGAGGGAGATAAGTAATAATGTGAAATTTGCTTGTTTTTATTTTATTTCTCCCCTCCCTTTTTAGCAAACTCATATTTTGATTCCAGTGCCTGAATACCAAATACAGTGGAGATCAATACATCTCCACAAAAGCTGCCAGGTACAGGATTACATCCCTCAAGCATTTTCAAATATTTTCCCCTGTTCTTACTAAGGCTTCCTTCATACCCCCACCCCTAAATATAGGCATAAACAGAGAAACTCAGAATACTGTGTCATTCATCACCAGCTAGCCAAAGACTAATCAAAAATTGAAATGTAATAAGATAATAAAATGTGGTTTGGGGTGGGGTGGGGGGAGAAAAGGGAAGGGAGTTTTTTGTTCATTTTTCAAGTGCACAGAGAGAGAGAGAAAAAGAGAGAGTAGCAAAGAAAAAAATAGATCAGTATGAATAGATCTTGAGTTGCAGAATGATTTTAGATCATATCTGAAAGAACTTATTGATTTAGCATTTACAACCTGGATGCCAAATTTGGGGTGAACAAACTAAGATGGTATTGCATGACTTTTTATCTTGCCTCTTCTTATTGCCAACAAGATGCCTCTGTCATCTTCAGGACCATCAATGCAAACTCTACAGTGGGAGAAAGACCTGGTAAATATACCAATCCCAATTTGTGCCTTATTACATCCATTAGAGCAATTCTCAAATCAATTCAAATGATTGACAGCATCCCGCAGCTGACATTAGATGCCTTGAACTCCATTTTGGAAGAAGCAACATGGTCAAAATAGAAGGTGAAGCTCCCAAAGCCTACTTTGGGGAGTCTGTAAATTATGAACTTGGATCCTGAAAGTTCAAAGATCAGCCTCTAAGACTTACACCTTAATTTTGGGTCATCCAATATCTTTTTTGTCTCTAAATGACGAAGTATCATGATTGTACCTGAAGCTGTCCAGAGTAGTTTGGTGATGCTTAGGGTAATACATATGCACATTCCCACACGTGCATGAGCATTGCACCCCATTTCACTGTGGGAACCAATAAGTGACAGGTGATAAGACCTCTTGTGAGTTTTTGCCTCTCAGCGAGAGCTGACATCACTTCTGGGCTAAATGGATAATTAGTCTGAACTGATATAAAGCCATTTTCTAATGAACAAGTTAGAACTACCAGGAACCACTACTGTTCATTTCAATGAATCTCACACAAAATAATTACTTGTCTGAGGCTTCTTGGTGGTTCAGATGTATCTCTGCCTTTCCTTTGGTCAACTCAAAGGACATCCCTCATTTGGCTACACTTCTATTGTCAGATCTATGATGATCTTTTAAGAACACCTTCCCTTCCCTTCCCTTCCCTTCCCTTCCCTTCCCTTCCCTTCCCTTCCCTTCCCTTCCCGCCTCTGCAAACAATGTGGTGCCTTAAGGCTAAAGGCTATTCTGCTAAATCTGTTTACATGCCCTTCTTGTTGGCTATGTGCGCTCAAACTGCAGCCAGCAAAGCAAGTGTGGCTATGCTAATTCCATGGCATTATATCAGGGTGGCCCCTTAAGACCAGGGCATTCAGCTACATCTGTTTGCATGGCAATCTCCTAGGCTTACATGAACTGAAGCCTGAGATTTGCTGTACAAAGTTATACTTTATCATGACTGATCCTTGGAAGTGATGGTGTCAGATGATAGGGCTGCAGAATCGAACCATTCATTTTTTAAAGGATTTGGACTGCTCTTTAAATACCCCTCATTTACAAGGAAGGCACCACAAAGTCTGCTTCCGAATAAGCAGAAGAGAGACAGAAATAAAGTGGACTGTGTCATGGACAATGGTGATTATTTAACACAAATTGATTTAAGGGAGAAATAATAGGAAGCCTAGGGAATGATGATGACAAATGAAAGAACTGGGTGCAGAGGCAGAGAAACAAAGAGAACAGCGGGGGGAGAAAATGGATCCAGGATGAGAAAAGGAAAAGGAAAAGAAAAACCCACCACTTCTCTGTATTCTATCTCCCTGCTTTAATATTTTGTGAAATACATCAGGCACATTCATATAGCAGACAGTGCAGCATAGTAGATTATGTGCTGGTCTGGGATGAGCAAGCTTTGCAACCATGAATCTAACCTGGATCAGTCACTGTCTCTCTCTACCTAACAGGGTTATTTGAAGATAAACATGCATTCTTTCCTGATCATCTCTGAGAAAGTGCGAGTTATAAATATAGTAAGTACCGAACGTTGTTATGGCAAGACATTTGATGTTTGCTTTTATGATTTCTGTCGGTTGCTGCATAAACTATAGTGAGATTTGTTTTGTTTCTGATGGCATTGCAGTCTGTAAACACACACACACACACACACACACACACACACACGTTTTAATAAAAGCCAGTATCATTTAAAGCATACTCTTTAAAACTTTTTCTCTTTTGCTTCTTGTTAAGATTTTGAAACCACGAGGATATTTGTCAATATATCTGGGGGAAAAAGAGTTCCAAAAATGTACATTGATAAAATGCTGTTTCTATATGATATTATACAAATTCACCATTAATTTTCCTATACTGGAAAGAGCAAGTGTTCCAGTTTTCAAATTGCATCTCTATGTAGGCTTTTGAGTGTGTTTGTTATAACAGTTAATCCATCTTGAATTTATGAGTACTAATAAAGAAATGTAACCACCAGTGTTTTAAGTTCATAAGAGATATATGGAATGTTTTAATTTTTATAATAGATTTTAAAAATGTATTTCAGGCACGCATGCAAATGCCACAGCCTTCAAAACTGACACAATTTTAAAAAGGCATTAAAATTAGAAGCTACTAAGACATGTTGTGTACTGATTTTTCTCACCCTTACATCAGAGACATTTCATTCCCCTCACCCCTGACTTATTGTCCCATATCTGCAGTGATTTCACAAGATTTTTTTTTTATTCCAAGTTTATCTTCATTTCTATATTTATTAGAAATGTCTTTCCAATCAAGTAATGATATTTTACATATGACACTAGTAATCAATCAGTCAGTTAATCAGACAATCAAATCTAATTTTTCCAATCTGCTTTATTTTTTCTTTTGCTTGTCTGATGCAAGAATGTGACTTCTCAAATTGCTTCTCAGCTGACATATGGAAGTCCATGAAAAACAGCTGTGATTGCACTAGTTTTCTCTAAAACTATACTCATACTGACGTAAATTTCTTTTTATGATTAAATGCTTAAACTGCTTTCCCCATATACAGGGTGTGACCATTTGCCTTTATCCCTGATTCTGAAGATGGAATGTCTCCATGACTTAGCATGACCCAGATAACATGGAGACTTTATTCATGGTCTCATCTATTGTAATAATGGATTCTCATATTTTTGGCAACCTATTGGATGATCTTGTACATACAATGTAGTTAAATAAAAAGTTAGCAGTTTTTCCTAACCGATTGCCTTCCAGATGCAGTGCATTTCAACCCATAATTCTCAGCCATCCTAGGCTATATTTGAGAATATTGGAAAATCTGGTCTTACACTTCCAGAAGTCACCAGAATGGGGACAGCTATCCGATGGATTTTCATTCTGAATGTAGTAAGTTTCATGTGAGGATAGAAAAAAAAAATGCCCATAGACAGCATTTTACTGGAACTAGTTTTCGGTCTGGTTATTTCCAAAAGACGCTCTCCAACAGTGTGCATCTACTGATGGCCAAATGTTTCCAGGGAGATGGCAAGGAAAGAAATAGATATGTAATGCTAAGGCACCATTAGGGTCTCACGTCAAGCAACACTGCCCAAGGAAAGAATTTGTTTACCTTAATCTTAGTACAGAGTGTCCTACTTCAGAGCAACAGGGCACAGAATGGCAGTTAGAGAGCGATCCCCATAGCAGGAGAGCAGCGAAGCTCTTCAAAGCTCTTGAGAATGGAGTAATAGCTTTCGGCCTCTGAAGTGGAAAGCGAGGATCAAGGTGCTGATAATCACATCCATGGTTGCTCAACATTGACAGAAGATGTCAGGTCTGGAGGGCTGCATTTTCTCAAAGGAGTCAGAATCCTACAGACCTGCAGGGTTACCAACCATAGCAACAACTTTAACTTTTGCCACTCACAACATAGTGTTTTTCCTAACAGCCTTCAACATGTTAGAGATTGAGCTGTTCCCACTTTTGAAAAACAATACACAGCCTAACCAAAAAAAAAAAAAGAAATGTCTACTGTTGTAAAAACATAAGTGTGAATTAGGTTTCGTGACCTCTTTTTATGCATGAGTTGTACCAAAAGGCAGGTCCCATAGGCCAATCACAATATTTTTTTTTCCCAGAGAAAACGTTACTGTACTTAGGAATGTTCAGAGGTCATGCATCAAATGAGTAAGGAAATGTTTAGAAGAAAATGGCAACCAATGTGTACATTTATATAATGAATTGTGTATGGGGCCTGACTTTTGGTACACCCCGTATTTGCTTAAGAAACACTGTCTAATACCTCTGAAATAGAAGGAAAATGAACAGAAAATTCACTTTCAGATTAAAAAAAGAAAAAAGAAAGAAAAAATGCCAAAATTCAAGGATGCTTACAGAGGTCTTTCCAAAATGATAGGTGAATAGCAGAAGGAAGGATATCAGCTGTGGATGAATCATCCTGAACAACATGAAGACATTTTATCTCAGATTATTTGGTATCTTGAATCTAATGCTACTTTTCCTTTTCCTTTTGCAATTTATACATTCTTTGTATCTATTATGAAAAAAATAATAATTTTAACCTATTCAAAAACCAAACTACTGTTGGTGTAAACTGTGAAGTGGACAAATTCACTGATGGTATTAAACTATGCAGTATAGTAAAAACAGAAGTTTAACAAGCTCCAAACAAGGGTTCTTTCCGAACTAGGTAAATGTGTAAGATTGATTCTAAGCCAAGGGTTATTGAGATTGAAATTAACACTGCTAATATTATCAAGCACAATACAAATCTATTGTGAACCCCACATTTGAACAGTGTATATAGGTCTGACCATCACCTCTCAAAAATAATAATGGAAAATGGAACAGATGTAGATGAATTCAAGTCAAATGATAGGGACTGAGGCAGCTCTCATAAAAGGAAAGGTCACATTATGTGGGGATTATTAGTTTACACTAAACATAAGGATAGACAGGACCAAGGTATCAAGAATCAAGGTGCGTTGTGGGGGGAAAATGGATAGAAAGAACCTTTCTTTCCCCTCATAATTCAGTGCCATCTATTGAAGCTGAGGTGTGGAAGATTCAGATTAAATAATACATGGCTCAGCTGTAAAGTTCTGTCCTATCAGATGTAGTGATGGTCAAACTGGACTCCTTTAAAAGGGAATTAGACAATTCATGGAAGAAATGGCTATTCTTCATACATCAGATATGTGACGCCTTCAGGATCTGAGCTGTGAATATCTGTGACTGGGGATTAGCAGTGAGATTCTCAAGGATATCTGGTTCAGAATGTTCAACCAAACAGGACTTGGGTCTCATCCAGCAGTGTTGCTCATGTTCTTATTCTTTCTTTACATTGACAATGCAGTAGTGACTTTGTCTACCTCACCTTATCTAATCTAAATAAATATTTCAAGTGACAAACCTCTGTGTGTGTGTGTGTGTGTGTGTGTGTGTGTGTGTTCATCAAGTCACCTATCTAGTTTATCTTTCTTTCTTGAAGAGCAGGGGGCAGGTATAGCAAAGCATAAAATAGCCAATTAACAATCCAGCTAAAAATGTTCCAGAGCAATACAGGTAGTCCTCATTTAGTGACTGCCTTGTTTAGCAACCATTCACAGTTATGACAGTGATGAAAAGTAACTTTATGACCAATCCTTGCATTTACAACCTTTGCAGATCTGTAAAGCAAAGGAAAGCTGAAGTAAAAATGTAAGCGCAGTTACGGTTTCACTTAGCAACCACTTTGCTTAACAACTGAGTTGCCAGTCCCAATTGTGGTCACCAAATGAGGACTACCTGTATTTCAGATCCTCTGATTTGCTCAATTCTCTAACCAAAACACTTTTTGTTGCTTCCAGAATATGATCAACACAGGAGTTCCACAGACATGCAGTAGGATACAGAACTGACTCATGTTCTCTCTCTCTCATTAACTATGCCAGATCCAGGATATGGGGCTTCTTAAAGAATGTTCTGAACATGGAACAAGCAGATCCATGAGCAATACTTTTCTCTCAGACTGCCTCTGTCTTGTCTGGATATAGTTTATAAAGTAAGAAAAGCAGTTTGTCTTTGCTGGTTGCAGAAGTCTTTCAAATGCAACTCAACATACTCTGGAGCCAACCTTGGCTTTGTGTACAGAATCAATACCACACTTGAATTTCATTGTTGAAATGGTGGACCAAACGGAAAATATTGGATACTTATGTGAAACTAGTGGAGATAATAATCAGTCCAGACAGATGATGTCTTGCTACAGTACTTAAAACAAAAAACTACCTCTTTTCCCCCCATTCTTGTTATTTGATAATGGTTATACCGTGCAATGTAAAGCATTTTGGAACAGCTCCTACCTTAATAAATATCACATATTAAAATGAAGCTGGCATTAAACTACATAATCATTCTCCTACTTCAGAAATTTGGCCCTGACCAAAAGCAGACATAATAATTTGCCAGATTTTTTGTTTACAATCCATTATCTTCAACCTGTCACAACAGTCACTATTACACCCTTCCCAACCTGAAACACCTCCAGATGTGTGGACTTCTGCTCCCAGAATTCTCAACAATGGCCTTCCCTTGGAGAATTCTGGGAGTTAGACCACTCATCTAGAGGGAGATCAGGTTGGGAGAGGCTGCTGTATTAGAAGCACACAGACCACACTTCAGATTCCCTTAGGATTTCAGGAGTCATCTTATTTTAACAATATGACATCATCCACGATTATATGCTCATATGCCAACAAAACTGGGTTTTGATGCTGCTGTTCCCTTTAATGTGATCTATATTTTATGCCTAACCATCTTACCAAACTGATAATATTTGTTTATCCCTGCATTTCAAGTGAGCAAAGATCATTCTAAGCCCTTCAAATACATAAAAGGCACCTATAGATTTCATTGTGCACATTCTGTACACTTTTTTCATTGTTGTCCTCTTCTACTCAACTCTGTAGAGCAAGGCTGGCCTGCATGGCTGAGTTATATAAATCCAATTTAATGGCACATTTAAAACTTACAATCACTTTCATGTTGAAAGAGGAAGAGAAAAACAGTGGAAGTAACAAGAAGTCTAATGCACACTCCACTGTTCTTCTCTAGAATGAACAGTTATCAAATTCTGGAGACCAAAAGCACACAGCAGAATCCTGACTGATAAAATATACAAAAGTATAAACATTATTTTTCAAGGCCAGATCACAAATCCTGTGGTGAGGTATATGTGGTCACAGGGCACATGTAACCATGATTAACTCAACCAACCCAATTTTCTGGGCTTCAACATAACAATGAACCTTAAACTAACCACAAAGAGTAGGATTACACAGCATATTGGTCTGAAATATAATTGGCTAGTTAGCGGTTCAGCGTGCCTTGTGAACAAAGACATTAGGAAAAGGGGAGTGGGGGTTGAGTGAAATGGAGGATCCTCTCCTGGTTCCTAAGCATTGCCTTGGTGGCAAGTATGGGAGTAAATGGAATTCCAGAAACAATAGTTTGGTGATGCGAAGGAGATGGCAGAGACCATGAGTATGGTAACAAGTGTGGGATGTCACAATGTCAGGACTTACTTCTCCCACTGATTTCAGTGCAACAGGTACAACTAAATGTGTCTGGATCATTTCTTCAAAGAAGGAAGGCTGTTTCAAGCACAGCCTGTTCTGCATTCCTGCATTCTCCACATTTACAGCATGCTCCACACTGCTTCCCAAAGACACTTTTATCCATTTCTCTTTCTTTTCTTCCTCCTTTTTCATGAATGAACACTAACTAGTACAACTTAATCAGCACCACTGCAGGGAAATAGCTGTATCTGTTGCAGTCACTGTAACAGATTTATGTTCTGAGAAACTTGTTTTCATCTGCTTCTTTGGCCCACATTTTTTCATAAACAACACATTATTCCAACTTTGTGAAGAAAGAAGATTTTTGAAAAGGGCCAAGGATTTGGAGCAAAATGACTGCAGGCTGCATTATATTACCCAGGGGAGATACTAGCAGACTAGATTCTTAAACTGTGGTTTGCTTTACAAGGCATAAAATAGAAGAATCCCAGGCTCAGAACTTTGAGCCTTTAATTCAATGGAGTTCAGTCATGCAATTTTCAGAATTCCAGTGTACACAATGAAGCATATAAGAGGCCCACATAATACTATAGAAGTGGGTATGACCAACCCTAGAGAAACTAACAAGCTTAAACTGGGAATTCCAGAACCCTGTTTCTTATTCTCTGCACCATTAGAATCTCTAGTTAAAGAAAAAATTGGGGGCACTTTATTATTAGTGTATCAAAAGTATAGCTGTGAATCATTGTGGTTTAGGAAACCTGATGATCCTATAAGGCTGTCCCATGCTTGGTATATAGCACCATATTCAATTGTGCTTTCTCAGTTAAGATGATTGGTCACTAGGAGAAGTCACTGAACTTGATCTCCATGCTTCAACACCATTGGCCTCTCTACCATTTCATCTGCTGTCTGATCCTTAGAGGCTGAACCTTGTCATTGCTCTGACCATAACCCATAACAATAAAGTTCTATCTGAAAAAGGGATCATCCCACAGAAAAACTAGACTATTAAACATTAAGGTACAATAGTTGCATCACAGCTAGTAAATATATTAGAACCTCTATCAGTTATTATCTGGGCAATTCCACACTGCAACCTAAGGTGGTTATCTCCCATGCTTTTCACAGCTGTTTCTTAAGCCAACTTCAGAAATTCCAGTCCAGATTGCATTGGGTTAGCAAAGGTGCTCAATCCAGACTCTGGCCATCACAAGACCTGACTGGTTATCTCCTTGCTTCTTTACCTTCTCATCATTCATTTGCAATGGTTTGGGAGTGGAAGGAGGACAGCATAATCCATTCCAGTATTCCAGAAGTAGTGAGCGTCCCATAGTGTTGATGGGCCAATCAGAAAACTGTATCTGCCCTCTGTTTCCACTGAAGATGCCCTTTCACAACATAATGTCTTCGAGATGTGTTGGTTCATTTCTTTCCTTTATTTATCTCTCATCTTCCATCTAAAGAGCTCAAAGCAGCAAAAAGAGGTCACATCTCAATGTATGCTTAAAGCACTAACATTTGGCTGAGGTAAAGTGACTGGTCCAAGTCACCCAGTGGGCCCTAGAGGTAAGTAAGCACTGAAACTTGGATCTCCCTCACTCATGCCTCACAATACATTGTTGAACTGTGTCAATTTAGGCTGCAGATAAGAATAAAGTTTATATGATTCCTTGCATTAACAGAAAAAAAGGTCCAGCTCCCTTGGAAGGTACTTCAGAATATGCATGATTTGCTGTTGCATAAATTAAGTTCTTGCTCACAAGAGTGCAATCTAAGACCATATACTTTCCTGTGGCTACTGGGTGTGTGTTATGAATAATAGTTTAAGACTGGAATGGGTATCTACTCCAAAAACAGCAGCTACTTTCCCTTCCATGCTACTGCCCAACTATAGATAGATGAGGTGTTATAGCACAAGCTCTCAGAAGTTCAAGTGAACTCAGATTGTGTTCTGATATACACACGCTAAGGGAATCTTTTGATTTTTACAACTGTGTCTTGACAGATTATCATTGCAAATCACACACATACTAACTGCTTTGGAACAAATCCATTTATTCCAGATTCATCAATATAAATCTATATGATCTAAGTATGCAAATAAGTGCTTTGCAATACTTATTTGCATACTGTAATATAAACAGTATTGAGTTATTTGCAAATTCCAATATAAACTTCATAGCGATGATAAAATGCATGTATAATAAAAGCAATAGAAATCAGAAATCAAATACTACTATATAGGTCATTACTTAAATGATTGAAAGCTTAGGCTATGGCCTCAACTGGTACAAAGCTCTGTGGAGAGCTTGGTTTTATAAATCTATGAAATATTAACCTGTCTCCATGAGTATTGCAGAATGAAACATGATCCTACATCTGCAAAAAAAAAAAAAAAAAACCGCACTGCATAGGACTAAATATTAGTAGTGGCATCTTGCAGTTGATGATACTTGAAGCAATGGCTGGTCATTTTCAAGTATGCCAGACAAAATGATGCCTTTTGATCCCCCGAATGATCTCACTTTCTCTGCCATGCCCTCAGTGTGAATTCTTCCCCTGCCCCTTCTTTCCCATGACCTTGTTGTCTTTCATTGGGGATCACTAATAACTAATGCACAGTGGCCATGTCACTCAGTAGAAGGTTAGAGGAAGCATAATCCAGAATTCTAGTCATGGGGGAGGGTTGTACAACCATTTTCGGGTCAGGGGGTCACACATGGGTCTTGTACAATGTGGGCCACCACTTCTGAGAGGATAAAGAAAACAGGAATGGTCAGAGTAGAAAGGGACTCTATCAGAACAAAAACCATCTCTTTTTAACATTAATCTCCCACTCTTGTCCTCACTATGCTTTAATCATCCCCGTCCATCTTACTGGCTTGCTCAAAACTTTTAACCTAATTGCTAAAGAATCGATTTTCTGGGTTTACATAGTGTACTGAATCTTACATTATTCAAATGGGCCGGATTTGAACAACATGCAGAGTCACAAAAAATGAAGCAACTTTAAAAGAAACCAAGCTTGGTATGACACGGAACTTTAGCTGTGAGATCCTTATTTGATTTGTTAAGCATATTGTGTAATCCATCCATTCCATCTTCAAACCACTTAGTTGACTTTTAACACAATTCTGTTGAAAGAGATAGTTTAGGAGAAAAGCAGGAGAGAGTTATGTCTTTATTTGCTGCTTGTAAGCATCCCAGAAGCATCTGGTTGGCCACTGTGAGAAACAATCCTGGATTAAGATGGGTGTCAGCCTGATCCAGGAGGACTATTCTTATGTTCTTATGCAGCACTAATCATCCATCCCAAGGAAGATACTGGAAATGGGACATAAATGCACTGAGAATTCAAGCCAGAGATTGTGTATTGTTGGAGAACAATAGCAGGGGAACAAATCTAGATCATTTTAGAAACAGGATGCTGCCCCAGGGAGACTTTGATCTGATGTAGGGCAGTTCTTATGTCTTTAAATTTTACCTTCTGAAAGATCTTATTTACAATGAGATATCTTAGCATTTTCTGTGTATTGTCTTTTCTACAATGGTGACCGGTAGCAGGTAAAGAGATATATGAGCTGACTCTTCCATCCTGAGTTAAAGGCCTGCTACTAAAATGACAAACTGGAAATTATTACTTTGTCATTCTATTCCTTCTTGGCTCTATGCTTTATATTGCTATTCCCTCCCACCCTCACCCCCAATTTCATTTTGGATAATAGAAAACACTAGCAGTTACATCAGCTGATTAAGAGATGTTGTTAAGACTCTAAAGCAGGCAGGTGGATCAATAGGTGCTGGTGAAGTTAGCATAGTGTAGACTTAAAAGAAAATTCTCCTTGATTTCTCACAAGCTGCAAATATTGTTTGTGTACATGCTTTATCTCCTGAGTGACTATTATATAAATTATCTCCTGAGAGGAAGGATTGCCAAAAGGGGG
This sequence comes from Liasis olivaceus, assembly GCA_030867105.1. Classification (NCBI taxonomy): domain Eukaryota; kingdom Metazoa; phylum Chordata; class Lepidosauria; order Squamata; family Pythonidae; genus Liasis; species Liasis olivaceus. The sequence goes on along the minus strand of CM061350.1, from coordinate 121,367,349 downwards.
GAAACACATCAGCAAAAGAGATGATGAAAGACAACATAGATTTGCATATACTTGTGTGCAGTGATCTGTTTACGTGCACATTTAGAAATAATTGCCATAATATAAACAGCAGTACATTTTATCATAGTGGGTAAGTTTGTGACCAGATGATCTTTCGGCTTGCTCAATCTGCTACCAGTATGATCCCCAACAATTGTGGGTGATTTTCAGTTGATTGCTATCCTTTCTGATGAGACTTTTTCTCTTTAAATCAGATTTCAACTGGCCAACCCTTCAAAAAGAGGACAAACCTTCTAATGGAAAACTTTTCTTTGACTTTCCTTTAAATAGACCTGTACTCCACTAAAATATGGCACTTGCCCACACTGTATCTCCTGAGTCACCTCTGATCAATCTTCATCACATGGAATGAGTGATCCTAGACAAGGAAACCACATCCTAACCCAATTAGATCCCACCATTTCACTCACGGGGAATCAGATGAATAACTCAATGCACATCTGCTTTCAGAGGTACAGTATGTGCTTTCAGAGGTACAGTATCTCCTTTGGTGTGAAAATCTGCCACACTTGTGATATAAAAATGTGTCACAAGCACATATCCATGTATGAAAATTGAACAAGCCGCCATTCATACTACTAAAGATAGGAGTAGGAGTGGGGGAGAACAAACGGATGAAATGGGGACTGGAAGTCAAAGAGAGAATGACACAACTGAAGCGAAGAATGGGTTCTACAAAGCAAGGGCTATGTTTGCAACTATTCCCATGGGAATTTTCCTTGGAAAAACTAAATCTAAAATCCCAAAGAGAGTTCCTCCATTGATTTTCTAGTTGTCTTTAGATGAGGCCTTTAAGCATTATGTGAACTGAAAATGCATTCATGCCAGAGCTCTTAAGTGCTAATTAGTGGTATCATTTTAATGCTTCCAGCTTTATACATTAAAAAACAGAATCCCTGTGCTCTTATTTTCTCTTGGCAAAGTGATCCAAATAAGAATTAAACAAGTTTTCATTTCCTTGGCTCATAAAAGAATACATCCATTTCATGCTTTTTCCTGCTCATAGAACCTCTTTTTTGTGTGTGTTGTTGTTTAATGTTTCATTTTTTTTTCTTTAAAGATGAGGATGGGATTATCACAATAATTAATCAACATGGTTACTGCTTTGGGACCAATCCACCAAGCCTCCACCATTCATTTCAACATGACTATTGGAAAATAAATTAATATTGCCTGGCGGCAATGCTTAGTGGATTAAGCATTCAGTCTTTCGTCCTCCTTTTCAGTGTATCACTTATTAATAACTTTCCTTTGGGCAACATGTTTGTTAATAATGCGTAGCCTGTGTTGTTTCTTTCATTTCTGTACAGTGTACTTTGCATCTATAATACAACATCCATCTCAGTATTCAGGCATCAGTTTTATTCCACATGTGACAGAGCAGCTCCATGGACTTCCCACCTGGCAGGGCTAAAAAGACAAGGAATCCCAAGCATCTTTGGGGTTCCATGTTGTTGAGCAAATTAGCCCATCTTTGCATTGGCAAGCAGGCAAGTACCGAACACCTTCTGATCAATAACTAGCATTGCTAGTGGTCCCTTATAGTCTCCAGGAGCTAACAGTGAAGTGTTGCTACAGGCTGTGGAACTAGAAATATAAAATGGTGAAAGGCAATAATAATTCATGCATCTTGGGATGTATAAAACCAACAGGATGTCAGTAACCCAGGCATGCACCACAGAAGTATGCAGGACTCAGATACAATACAAACCTTGATTATACTATAAAGTAAATATTTCACAGTAAAATATATCCCTTCCTTATTAGTTATGTTTCCCCCTTCTTTTTCAGCAGCTCAGTAAGATTTTCCCATTATGGTATGCAGCTAGAAAAGAATAACTGGACAGAAAAAAAGAAGAAGAAGAAGAAGACTGAGTCAGTGCTTCAAGGGGAAAAGTACATGTACTTATTGAACAAAAATCCATCAAACATTTATACAAGTGCAGGCAGAAGCGATAAGACTGATCAACAACACACATTTTAAATATTTGGAATTTGTGTAGCATTCTGTTATATTGTATAATCACTTATCATTCCAACGTTGTTCTCTTTCTTGCTCCTATGGGAATGAAATCTTATTGTCTGGTTATTTGGGGGCAGATTTAAACAAAACACTCCAAAATACATTTCTATTTTGTTTAAAGGAGTAATGAATATGTAAGCCAACCAGCATTTTTTCCGATTGGTACTCCCTGGAGTTCAAAGCACAAAAATGAACTATTGGTATTTGAATCTATCAAACTGACTTTTATTTTAGGGTATTGGAAAATCTCTCCTGTTCTGTTTCTTCTAGCAAACTGGAGTTTTAATGGTATTTAATCTTTCTCTCTCTCTTAAGTTAATGCCAATCTACTTTTTATTAATTTTCAGGAGCTTAACTGACTTTATCCTGTGTTTTGAGGATAATTTGAGCTTTGTTATTTGTTTGTTTATTTATTTAATTTGTATATGAAACACCTATTAGCGGAGATTCATAAATGCAACACATTAAAATATTGTGCAGCTTTATCAAAAAAAAAAAAAAAAAGGTGCCCAGAGAAAAAATCATATTAATGGAAAGAAACTTAACATTTTTATATGTTCGGTTATGAAGTTCTAATGCTAGATCTATTTTTTAGTTTCGGTTTCAGAGTTGATCTAAATTTCTTCCTTTCATTACTTTCAAGGTGAAGAAAACATCTTTTTCTTTAAAGAAGGTGGTAACAGGCTGGCAGCAGGCAGAAAATGGCTGGAAAGTCCCAAATTACCCTACTTCTCCATTCTACAATTCTGCAATGTCTGTTGCTGCTAACAAAGCAGTTGGATATGTTGGTTCATTCTAACGTTAGAGTACTTTCACTTGACATTAAGGGAAGATGTCCTGGAACAATATATTATTGACGGCAACTTTCTCTGCAAATTAAAAGAAGCGCATCAAACCTGATCTAAATATTCAAGGCCTAGAGGGACCTGGCTCTGAAAAGACCCCAAGTTTGTTGTCCAGAGAATCTTCCTGGGGAGAGGAGGAAGGGGATTCAAGAGTGGGAGTATTACCATTAAAAATGTTCTTCCTGGAGCATGGTGCCTCGAGTCACTTCTTCCCAACATTTAGTGTCAGGTATTTTTGGACTGCAATTCCCATCATCAAAGAAGATTGCATATGCAGGCTGCAGAAGAGGGAGACTGTAATCCCAAAATAGAACTTGTAAGCCCCAATCCCCATTAGCCATAGCAACTATTACCAATGGAGAAGAGTGATGGAAATGATAGTCTAACATGGGGCTAGATTATTTCAGATATATGTATCTTTAGAATATCCGTTAGAATACCACTATGCCAGCTTTGTGAAAGCTCTTACGTTGGTGTACAACAATTCAGAAAGGAAAGAAGAAAAACACAAGAATTGCATCATAAAACATTTATGAAGAGTAATATCCATCACAAATATTAAAAGACGTTAAAAAGTAGTGAAACGATTTAAAAAGAATTTAGCCTTATGAGTATTTTTAATGTAAAATGCAAAACAGAAAATAGAAAAAGGGAAAACACATCACAGAAAATGAGCCTAGTCTGCAGCATTTAAACAGGAAAGGAAAAACCCAGAGGACTAGAAAATATACTGAATTATTTGTCCTCCATCATGGGTATAGTCTCTATTACAGGATCTAAAACCCTGATTCTTGACCCAGGATTCCAAAATGAAAGCCACAGAGAAAAGATTTCTCTGCAACTAGACAGACTAGTAGAATTTAACTACCTAGAAGTACTTAACATTGCTTGTATTTTTAAAGAGGCAACAAATGCTCTCCTTACTTCCCCTCCATATGAAATAGCAAAACAAACAACCTCCCCAACTGACCGACTTTTACCATTCTTGGACTACAATCTGCACCACCTCCAGAGAGCAACTAAAAAGTAGGATCTGCAGCCTAAAACATGTGGAGGCACCAGGTTAGAAAGGGCAATCTAACGGGTGACTTCTAAATTATGTAAATCAGATACAAAAATGTATATTAATTGTCAATCTAGTGGAATCTCTGGGACTTGATTTCATTTTAAAACAGTTTCTATGTGTGCCTGTATGCAAGTGTTTGCATCTGTACATACATAGTACTTACAGGAGATATCTCTCTCCTTCGTTTCTAACTAATGGTTTTCTAACTTTGATTTATGGTATGACATAATGGTGGAACTATTTTCCCTTTTAATCAGAGGTGACATATAAGGAGGAGAGTAGATAAAGCTTTATGTACCTTTCTTCAAAAGTCACTATCTTGTGTGCTGCATACAAGCTATGCACTGGCTGAATGCTGCAACGCATTGTTTGCCAACATTTCTCTGAATTCCAAATTGCTCTTCAGCTTGGCAGTGCTCTCAAATCCCATTTCATTTCCTATTCACACAAATATCACACAAATGTGCTTATGCTCATGCTCAATATTTTGTTGAGTTCTTGTTGAATCAAGGCCCCTGTGTTCTCATGTAAAAATCCAAAATTTATAATATTTTTCATGACTCTGATTAGTCATGAGGAATATACGTGACATTTTTTATGAAAAAACAAAAGACCTGTTCGGAAGGAAGGAAGGAAGGAAGGAAGGAAGGAAGGAAGGAAGGAAGGAAGGAAGGAAGGGCACTGGGAACTTTGGGTATTGTAGTTTCAACATATGGAGGATGCCAAATTGCAGAAAAATATTATAAAGCCTCAGAAATACTCACCAATAAGGTGAGTAAAGTTATGTGGTGACTTTCAGGTATTTAGGGTTTCACTTTCCAGAATTTCCATTCAGCAAGTTCAATAGCAAGGATCTGCAGAATTTGTTGTTCAAAAAATCTGGAGGACATCAGGTTGCTTACTTCTACATTAGAAGGTCAGGACTGCATATTAAAATAAGTGTAACCTGTGCATGTCTATTCCCTCATTTGCTTCAAGAGGTTGGCATGTTCTGCCCATATTTCTGAGAAATTCCCTGAAAATTTATCACTCTGTAACTCCACCAATCCATTTTTTCCCTTGTTTCCTCAAATTCACATTAACAATTAGCAGTAGTTGCTTATATAAGGCAGAAACTTCTAGTGCTCCAGAACAACGGGCAACCAGAGCATCATCTAAAGGAAGCATCGTGTTGCTGACACCACTCCCCACATCTTTAGCTTAATGAAGAAACTAACTACAGACCAGAGATACCATGCTGATTTTTTTCATTCAGGTGCAGAAATGATGGGGTCAGATCAAAATAGCTTGTGCTCCGAAACACAGCTGCCAATGGCACACCTTTACTACCCATTCAAATCATGATGCAGACTATCCAAAGTGTTCCAAATTACTTGGGCATATGAGGCAGGAAAAAAAACAAACACCCACAAGTACCTCTCTACATCCCTGACAGTAAATCTATAATAATGACAAAGTAATAACAAATGATTTGCTGCCCTTTCAGATTTGTTGCCTGAGGCTACTGTTTCATTCTGCCTCCAGATACAGCTGGCTCTAAAACCATGGCAAGTACTGCGTGCTCAGGGTCACCTTTCTTGTCCATAGCAAAGCAAAGCAAAGATTTTAGCTTCTTAAACTTCAAACATCCACTCCCTTCTCTAGACAACCATTGTCTTTCAGTCTTCTTATGAGGTTCTCCTTTCCCACCCTTCACTTAGAAGAAGACAGACTGTGGTCTTCAAAAGGGAGTGTTTCCATTAAAAAAAAAAAGTCTGTCCATTATTTCTCTCAGCTTATTGTTATGAGCAATGAAGGGAGATGAAATGTATTATTCATTGCTACTACTCATAAAATCAATACCTATCAAAATACAAATACAATTCAGAGAAAATGGCACTTGTTGAGCACAGATCCTAATAATGGGTATGATTTCTCAACAATTTCTTAAATTATTTATCCAGGAGATGGGTACTTACATATCCCGGAGAGAATATTACATGCCTCCTGTCACTGTGAGCCCCACTAAGCTAAGCACTACGTTCTTGCTTTTTAACACCAGCAAGGAACTTATATGCTATCAATACACATCAATCAACACCAAAAATTCCATTGTGTTGTTAACATCTACTGAAACACGAAGGAAGACAATCATCTTGCCAAAAAAAAAAAAAAAGGATGCATTTGAGTGAAGGATTCAAACTGAGCTCCTCGAAATTAAAAATATAATAACTAATGGAAGGGGCAGAGCCACCATTGCCACAACTAACATTGTGCATTATTAATCAGTTATCAACCATGTTTGATGTGTAGAGTGTCTTACCAACTTTGTGCTTGCTTGTCATTTCAGCAAGGTAGAGTTGTACATTGCTCTTTTCTCCTTTTACAGAGAATGATTTGCTACCAGATATTTGATAATATGTGCACACAAATACACACACACACACAGAGATAATGCAGACTATGGAGAAAAGCTTGTTATTTCAATATAACTGGGAGGTTTCACTCACGTTTTAGTGTAACTGGGAGATTATAGTCAAGTCAGATGTTTTGAACTGACACCCTCATTCATTTTTTTTAATGTATTAGGTTTGCTATGCTTTATTATAAGAGAGGGAAAGGAAAATATTAATTACAGTCTTTTCTTCTAACAGCGATCTGCATATTTGAATGTACAGCTAAGACATTTAACTGTTAAGATGACACAAGATTCTAAGCTGGTTTTTTTGGAACAAACTCATGACTTTAATTCTTTTCAGCAATAATCTAATCTAGTACCTATTGCCTCTTTGTCTTACTTTGTTCCACAAATTACTTACATAAGTTAAAGTAAGCTGAGCATAAGTTACATAATGAAAAATAAACTGCGCATGGAAAAATGTACTTTGAATTATAAGGTAAGCACAACTGCATCAATCTTCTCAAGCCACACTTGTCAAATCACTATTTAAAAAGCCAATACAGTTACATAGCCATCCCAGAATTTGAAATTCCATATTAGCACAATAAAATCATAACTGTTATCTTACATGACTCAGAAATCATAATGTAGTAGGGAAATTTTTGAATTCTCAGAACTCTTTCTTATGTAAGGAAAAAAACCCAAAGGATGCAGAGCATGATTTTTTAAATTCTTTCCTGCATCTTTACTAATAGTGATCTTAGGCAGCACCTGTATTTTCTTCTGTATAATGAAGAAATGTGTTGCATCTGTGTGTATTTTATATGTTCTCACCCCAGGTGTGTGTGCATACTTGTTGCATATGAATATGTGTGAGATCTAATCCGTATGGTTGCATTTGGGCTGCTTTTCTGTCTGTGTGTGTTTTTACTCTCTCAAGTTGTGTTTCTCTGTTTTTGTGTATATATTTACACTGGGAAGCACATGCATATGCTCTACTGTGGATCACATGACCAGGAAGGAGGGGCCTTTAGGATGAAGCAAATTACAGCATTCCATGCCATTGGCCAATTGCCTTTCCGATACAGATGCATTGTGGGAAGTTCTTTTTCTGCTGCCCTTGGCCAGATTGGACCCATTTTTGAACTTGGCAACTTTTTCCATTGCACCAAACTGGTTTTTGTTCTGTTCAGTTTTCAGAGAATTCCTGCTGCCAGATGAACAGATAGAATCCTGAAGCCCTTTACCTAACTTCTTTGTAACATTTTGTGATGAAAAGTGGAAGAAGCTGGAAACATTCAAATTAAGCTTCAGTGACTATTTCAGGTGTAGTCAACTGTGCCTATGTTTCCATGGCTTAAAATTCTATATCCTGTCCTGTCTCCTTTCTGTTTTGTTAAGTGTATTTCCAAACCTATTCCATTTGCTGGGATCAGTCCTCAGCCTTTGAGCAAAATTGCCAAATTAACCATGCAGAGGAAAGACTTCTCTGAATGTCATTGCTCCTCAAAGTTCAAGTTAGAATATTAATATCTTAACCTTTGCGATTAGCACTCTCAGATAATGGCTTATTGGTCTTGTGGAATTGTAGAATTGAATATTTGAGAACTTTTAAGAGATAGGGAAGGAGATGAGAATAACATGTTGGATGAAACCCAGGAGAGTGATTAGCAAGTCAATCTGTTCCAGTGCAAGTGTGGTGAGGTTCATGAGCATGGTGGAAAATTAGCATGTGTGTAGAGGAGGGGATACAACTCATCTGGGACACAGCTTACAGCACGGAAAATCAGCTTGGAATGGATTATATGTATTAATGATTTATTATTAAAAATTAATTATTCACAAGGGCTTCTATCATTTAAATACTATCATTCATGTGCAAGATGTATTGGATGTGGAATAATGTAAACCTACTCTTGCCCTATGTCTGTGGCCTAGATTCAAATTAAGAGAGTAAAAAAACACAGCATCCAAGCTACATTTCTTGTCCACTATGTCAGGTTTTTTTTGGAGTAGCAATGGTGGCATGGGGAGAAGTCATGGAATAGTCTCCATCTATATGAATCAGTACACTTCAGTCAATCAAAGCTGTGAAAAACGGAGCAGTGCTGTAGGAATTCAGAGGCAAAGTTATGCCATCTCCTTCCAGCAGTGTGGCTTTTTTGCTTTATAATGGCTCCCTAGGTAGCACCAAGATGAAGAAATATATCTATACACAGAAGCAGGTGAATTCTCCCCATTGTGTTTGAGGCAGGGCAAGTTGATACACAAGTCTGTGATGGTTGATCTAAGGTGGTCTTTCAAGATTTCAGACGGTAGATGGGTTTGTAAGTACATTAAACTGCAAAACAAATAGAACCCCTCTAAACATCTCTAAAATATAAGGAGATATAAAGAAACATTGTGGGTAGTCCACATACATGCCCACACCCCCTCCAATCCTTACCACCTTAACTATGTACAGATTAATATTGAATCATCAAAGGGTGTCTTCAAAATACCTCAACCCTACATACTTTTATCAGAAATTCCAGTAAGTAGTGTTGATTATTTCTATTTATGAGTGGTACATTTCCCATGGCACTGGGAGGCTTAAGGCAATGCTGGCCTAGGACATTTTGCTGCTATGCTAGGCTATGGGCATTCCTTAAGAAATAATGAGAAATATGGTTCTCTGGGGAGCTGTATAAGATCCCTCCTGGTTTTGCTGCCCCAGCCAAATCTTTTTCTTGTCATTTATTTTAATAACATGACTTATGGAACATGGAGAGAATACAGATAAATTCAGTCAGTGATGTAATGTTTAGAAAAACAGCATTTTTCAACCTAAAAAGGTAAACCAAAATTACGATTTCAGTATATTCAATAAAGCAGCAAGCCTGTTGTTGATAACATAACATTTCAAATTAAATATAAATCATTACTATTTATAAAGAATGGTGCCGTGAACCTGGAAATAAGGTTGAAGATCACTCTCAGCCGCTGAAGCTCATTGGGTGACTTCGGGCCAGTCGCACTCTTCCAGCCCAGTCTACCTCAAAGGGTTATTCGTATCAGGAAAATGAGGAGGAAGTGCTATGTATGCCACCTTGAACTCCTGAAAGAAGGGAAGGCTGTGAATCTAACAATTATGATGCTGCAGGGGATCAGAAGAGACCTTGAAAGACTATCTGGAGACAATGAGAACTTGGGCAAGAAAATGAAAGACTGGGAGCACAGGTAGTTTTTTCATCAATCCTTCCATTTGGAGTCATGGTGCAAGAAGGGTTACAGGAAGTCAATATCTGGCTATGAAAGTAGCAGTCCAAAAAGGCTTGGATTCTACCCTCATGGGAAGAGACAAGATATAAGATCTTACAGAAATTGGGAAAGAAGAGTTTGGCAGGTGTCGCACCAGGGTCATCAGAAGTGTATCAAACTAGTACAAAAGGAGGAGTGTGATGAAAGCCCAGAACCAAATATTCAGCCAAGAACTAGGGCCAAGAAAGCAGAACCCAAAAGGAGAGACAGGAGGCCAGGACAGAGACTCAGAATCTTACAGAACATTACAATGGAGATGCCAGTAGGTGGTACTCAAAACCGCAGGTGTTTCTACATAAACACACAGAATCTCAGTAATAAATAGGGACAAGTAGCAAGCCAAACTCTCACAGACAAATATGTGAGAGGTATCACTGGAACTTGGTGGTATGATACTCATGATTAGCACACAGCACTAAAAGGCTACAATTTGTTTAAGAGGAACAGACCCAATAGGAAGGTGGACTTTTTTTCTTTATGTACTTGTGCAGAAATTCAGGAATCAGAGCATAGAAATCCTTTTGAAAGTACCTGGGAGAAACAAAAGGAGAGAAAAATAAAACCGATACCATCATGGAAGTTTATTATAGGGCAGCATGGGCGGGCAGAAGATACAGATGAAATTTTTCTGTACCACATGACCAGTCTTTCCAAGGGACATGTAATACTTAATCCTGACATCTGCTGGGAATGCTAACATCAGGAAAAGTGATTATGTTGCCCTTTGTAATATCCAGAGGAGGAGGAACTGAGAAGAGCCAGACTTGCATACTGGACTTCAGAAAAGTGGATTTTGGTGAACTCCAAAAGAAAGTAGGTCAGATCCAGTATCTTCAGATACTTAAGGAGAAAGTGTCTAGGAAAGATGGGAAATTCTATAAAATGAGATACTGAAGATGCAGTTACAAATAATCTTCACAAGAAGGGAAAAAGGGGTAACTCTAAAGAAGCTAGAGTGGATACATGCAGAGCCGTCTAAAATGCTGAAAAGGAATGGATATGAATGGAAAGAGGGAAACATAACCAAAGAAAAACACAAGTAGTCTCTACAAACTCTAGGAACTATCTCAGAAAAGCTAACCTTCAGAATGAACTCAAGCTTTCAAGAGATACTATAAGTAACAACAACAACAAAATTATTTAGCTACGTTGGAATTAAAGGGAAAACCGAGGAAGTCTAGGTCTATTGCTAGGGGAAAGTGATGATAGTGATGCTGAGAGAGCAGAACACTTTCACTCCTGTTTTGCATCTGTTTTCTCTCAGAGGGAAATTGAGTCACAGTCAATCAGTGTTACACAAGTGTGGGAAGGAACTGCAACTTAGCACAGACAAGATAAGATATAATTTAGTTAATTTAAATGAATTCAAGTCTTCAGGGCCAGATGGATTACATCCCATGGTACTGAATAAACTAGCAGAGCTGATTGCAGAACTGCTGTCAGTAATTTTTGAGAACTTGTGGAGGACTGGGTGAGGCCCCAGAAGATTGGGGGAGAGTAAATGTCACCTCCATATTCAAACAGGCAAAGAAGGAAGACCTGGGATACTACACATCTGTCAGTCTGATGTCTATGCCAGACAAACTCTTCAAACATATGATCAAGCAACTTGTGTACAATTGGATAGAATGGGTTTCTCACAAAGAAATCATGGCAGACTAACTCTTGGTTTGTTCAGCCTCCTTGGGATTTTTGGCTGTTCCCACTAATCCACCCCCCCCCCCAAAAAACAACAACTTTATTACAGGCATAAGGCTAGAAAACAACAATATAAAACCTAAAAAGTAAATGAATATACATATACATATCAATTGACCAGTATGTGTAGATATAAGATATATAACAAGAAATAAGGATGAAATGTAGAATATAAAAGTACCAGGATGAAAGTGCAATAATAATAGAATAAAATAAGATAGAATACCAGTAAGTAAATAAATCAGAATCTTCAACTACAAGTAGAATGAATAGCAATATAGAGCTATTGGAAACTGGGCAGTCTGGAAGGATATACTTGGGTTGTTATCAAATAAGAGGACCAACAAATAAAAGTTGTGCTCTCTGTCTGGAAATGTCTTCAGGATGGGGTGGATAAGAATCAACCCAGAGTCCCTGTAAAGGGAAGAATGGAGGAGCGTATGGCTCAAAGACTCTATTGAGCCACCCCAGCATAAACATAGGCGCTGGTGCACTGGAGTATCCTTATAGCATCCAAAAGGACTGATGAAGGCTGTGCATCTAGCCTAGCTAAGGCACAGCCCTACATAATTTTCATATTGTAATAGATGATAAGTAAAAGGCTGGTGCAAACCCTTTTGGAAGAATCTCCCAAATTATAGGACTACACACTAGGCTTAAATTAGACTGAAGGTCCATTTCCCAGCTCAGTTGCTTGAGAGTGCATCTGGCATTTTTAAAGCCTAAGAAGCAGAAGTTTTCCTCTGAAAAAAACCAATACATGGATTTATCAGTAGCTTTTTTAAGCCACATTGATTTAAAGTGGTCCCTAAAGATCAAAGGAACTAGATCTATAGGGAAGAAAATTAATTTTAACCAAGAGTTGATTAATAAAAACCAAGTTCTAGCCTTCACAGAAACTAAACCCATCTCCAAAATATAAAATGGCATTATTAATACATTTTTGAACTGCAAGAATGGCTGTAATAAACTTAGTTTGAACAACTTCAAGAATATTGAATTTGGTAAGAGTGCAGATCTCAGTAGCATACAGAAGCTGAGGGACAGCTGTGGCCAAGAACACCTTACAGCCCACAGGAACATAATGAGCTTCCTTTTAATGAAAAAATCTCAGAATAGCTATGGAGCTTCCCTGAGCAACACTACCCTGGTAGGAAAGATGTGCATTCCATGATAAGAGGCATGGATCAGTACTCTGAGGTATTTATAGGCACGCACCTGCTCAGTTGGAGTCCCATTAATTTGCCATTATGGATGATGGTGTCAAGCAAATGCTAGAACTTTGGTTTACCAATAATTTATTAATAATCTTTCTTCTAAGCAGAAAAATGCCAGTGCCCTTCTGATTCCTACCTGAGAAATGGACATGACAGCTACATCATTTGCATATAAAAGTGCCAGAATCACTCATTCTGCTAGAATATGAGGATGATGAGCAGAGACTGTGAGTTCATGTATTATTGGATTGGTGTAGATATTGGAAAATAAGACAAGTATACACCCTTGCCTAACCCCTGTATGTCTTGGAACAGCTTCAGAGAGATTGCCCCAGGAGGAACATCTAACTCTCACAGAGGTGTCAGAGAGGAAAGACTGAATAAGTAAGAGCAACCTTTTGTCAATGGTGGATTGCCTTAATCTGTCCCACAGTCTTTCCCTTGGGATTAAGTCAAAGGCTGACTTAAAGTCAGCAAAGGTTACAAATAGGGATCCTCAGGAGGGGGTAGAGTATTTTTCAGCCACACAATGGTCCAAAGTTGATCATTCCTCTCTAAAGCCTGCTTGCTCTTCCGCAATAACATTATCACTTTGGACCCATTCCAGTAATTTTTATACAAAAATCTAGCATATAGCTTACTTATGGTATTGAGTAAACTAATAGGCCAGTAATTTTTAGGGTCGAATCTATTTTCATATATATCCAACAACAATTTCAAGGTTGAGGATTGAAGGGTTTCAGGATTTAGTCCCAAATCTTTGGAAACAGCTTTTCTTTATTCTTTAACTGATAGATGACTTTTTATTCTTTAAATCTGAGTTTAAACATTGTATTGATTTTGTTAGGAATAGGGGTGCTCCTCTTCTTGAGGACTTGTGGCTGCTGGATTGGCCTCAGTGACAGGCCTCTCAGGCTTTTATGTTGTATATTATTTACTTGATTTAATTAGTTATATATCATTAGTAGGTCTTTCAGGGGATAGTTTATCTATTATTTTTTATTGTAAAATGGTTAGCCATTTAGTATTCCACTATTCTCTTAGAATCAGAGCTTCTTAGACATTAATGAATGTCCTTTGTATATTCAGATTCAACTGATATTCTTTTATTTTTGTTCTGCACTTAGTTTTTAAGTGTGATTTGTTATTATATGGTCTCTTCTGAAGAATGCTGAGCTAATGCTGGTAATTCAATTCAGTTTAATTCAGGCTGAAGCCCTAAGCCTGTGAATTGTCAAATACCACCATAACATATATGTGTTCCAAGCAAAGCTGTTTTTTTTTTTTTTTGGTAAACTAAGTGGTGTAAGGTCAAATAACTCTAATTTGTAAGCTGTTTTGACAATTTCATTGTTATAGCTCCTACTGCTCTAATAATTATGGGGAAAACTTTGCCACTTTATTCCATATTCTCTGTATTTCAGTTGTGAAGTCCTGATATTTCACCATTTTTTCAGTTCCTTTTCAGCTAGTGTTATTTGATATTGCCACATCTATATATAAAACTTGCTTTTCTTCAACTATTGAAATGTCCAGCATATGGTGTTTGAGATGTTGGTCCATCTGAATTTGTAAATCTCATAAAATGTTTCCAAGGCCATTCTTGAGCACTTTTTCAGCATTATGATCATATTAATACTTTAGGGCATCAAATCCATAGTTTTTGCATAAATTTCAATGTATCATTTTTGCCCTGTGGTCTTGTCTTTCTTATAATTTGTCTTTACAATTTTGTTACAGCCATTGATTAGGTGGTCAACAGTCTTGTCTTTCTCTTTGTATAATCTATATATAGTTATTTTCAGTTGATTTATTTATTTTTAGGTTGTGTGTGGCATTTGTTGCTATTGCTTATTCTTATGCTGCAAATATTAATCCTTCTGTTTTCTTCTTGATGAATTCAGTCTGAAACTGTTACCAAGATTTGTTACTCTTGACCTTGCCTTCAATTTCTTTCAGGTATTGACCACGCAGAGGTTTATCTTTCTAGTTTTTCATTTCCCTTGTAACTCTTCAGTTTTATACACCACTGTGGATTCTGTCACATTCAGAATGTTTTCATTACAGGCAATTACTAACATCCTCTTTGTTTGCTTTTACATAATCATTTGGACCTCTGATTTCATCTTCCACTTCCTGTTTCGCTTGCAACAGACCATGACCACCAATTTTCCTTGGTAAATACAATCAATCTATGTTATTATTATGGGTGTAGTGCAGGATGTATGGCCATACGTTTTGAGGTTTTATGATCTACAGTATCTAATTCCACTTGTGTCCAGTCAACAATAGCTGCTGCGTAGCATATTACAGGGATAGCCCAAATATTAATAGCTTTGATTTTATTGCTACCATTCAGCTTTAAGTTTAAACTTTTCTAATTTGTTTTACTTATTTAGCACTGTTTTTCTTTTTCATTTGGGCATGCAAAGTATTATTTGCTTCTAAAATACCCAAATAATTATAACTTTTCTCCATTGTCAATGCTTTGATTTTAGTGGCATTCCTTAGTACAATTCCAACTAAGTATTCACCTTCCCTTTTTTATTGCTAGTGTTGCACACTTATCCTATCTAAATTCCATTTTGAAGTCATCACTAAAGATCTGAATCGTATGTATAAGCAACTGTATTTCTCTAGGTGATTTTGCCTACAGCTTCTAATCATCCATGTACACATTTTATTTAAAATTATCATCAGTAGAATAAGAGCCATAGTAAAAAGCAATGGAGATTTCTGCTGTTACTACAGTCTTTTCCATTTGTTCAGGTTTGGGTTGTTTTTCTATATCATATTTTGATATAGCCATTACATTGTGTTGTATTTAGTTATCCCAAATGTTTTTCTTCCTTACTTTTAGGGGATTCACCTGGTTTTGTGTTTTCAGTTAAGCTTTGAAAAGAATAATGTTGATTTGTCTGAAATTGCCTATCTTATTAGAATTGCTTAATCCTACTGTAATATTGTTCAATTTTCTTAGAAGTTAGCACAACTGTTTGTTTTAATTCTTTTGTGACTTCTGATTTTTTGCTATACAGATTGTATTGTTTTGTGTATTGTTCTTATTTTCTCATTTTTCAGTTTCTGTTGCTTTAAATTGTATAGGTTTTAATTTAAAATCTTCAGATGATGCATGACTTTTTAGTCATTAAATCTGAGATTAATTCTGATTGATTTTGAGGAATAGGTGCTCTTCTTATTGGAGACTTGATCTCAGTGACAGACTTCTCAGGCTTTTATGTTGTATATTGTTTAATTTTACTTGATTTAATTAGTTATATATTGTTAGTATGTCTTATAGGGTTTAGTTTACCTATATTTTTATTGTAAAATGGTTGGCTGTTTGGTATTCCACTATTCTCTTTGAGTTAGAGTTTGCTAGGTGTTATTGTGTCTATGTTGTATATTCAAATTCAATTAATATTCCTTTATTTCTTTTCTGTTTAAAAATTAAAAAAAAATAATTTTCTCACTTTTCATTTAAAGCAACAAATTAGTAATAAAAATACAGTTATTATTATTAATCTACTTCTTTGATAGAGTTAGTAGATCAGGAGAATGCTGTAGATGCAATGTACCTGAACTTCAGCAGAGCCTTCTACAAAATTCACCATGATATTCTCCCTCATAAAATTATAGAATACAGATGAGATGATACTACTGCTGTTAGATGGATTCCCAGTTGGCTGAATGACTGCACCAAAATACTGCACATTAATGGCTCCAAACTGGAAGAAAGTATCAAGTGATGTGCCACAGGACTCTGTCCTGGGACGTGTGCTGGTCAACATTTATAACAATGACTTGGATATGGAAGTTGAGAGGACCCTAATAAATTAACAGATGGTGCAAAATTGGGAGGAGTGGCTAATACTTAGATGAAGGACAAAAGATTTAAAAAGAACTATACACGCTTGAACAGTGGGCTGAAATGAATGGTTGAAGTGTGAAGTTCTGCATCTGGGTAGGATAAATGTAAGGCAAAAGTCTAGGAGATTGTAGTAACACATGTGAAAAGGATTTGGGTGTTCTTGCCAAACACACGTTAAGCATGAGCCAGCAGTGTGCTTCAGCTGTTAGAAAGACAGATAACAACTTGGGGTACAAAGTAGCCAAAACTGTTGAGGTTGGCCTGTGGCAAATTGAAGTGCTCTGGCCCAAATGGACAGGAAGCCTTAAGACAATATAGGGGAGAGACTATACTTCTGAAATGGAACATAGAAATATACATGGAGGCTGTTTTCAGGGTGAATAGAGGATTGATAAGGGGTGAAGTCATCTGTTTTGGCCCTCTAGAAATGGTTGCCAGTCATTTCTGAGGTAAGTCTGGATCTAACCATATTCTCTGTTGCCTGGCCTATCTCCAGCAGGCTAAAACTATGAGGAGGGAGATTCAGGCTAGACTTCTCGACAGTGGCATACCTAGCATATTTGACACCCAGAGAGGATTGTTCTCAGTCTCCTCCTCCATTGTGGCCATGCCATGCCACCGACTACCAAATAGCTGATCAGCATGCTGGCACAGCAACCTGACTCTACACTTCTGAATAGTCTCCTTGTGACCCCAAGTTGCCTGACAATGCACCCCCTTATTGCCTGCACTCGGGGGACACTTGGGCGGGGAAAACTATGCCACTTCTTCCTGATTATATGATGTAGACAGTAAAGAAGATGACCCTGATGGAGATATGCAGGAACCGTTATCTAGGCAAAAGTAGCTGAAGCATTTTTTAAAGTCCAGAATGAGATAACATTCAGAAGCAGCTCAGCAGACACTTTTTGATTCACTGAGGTATAAGAAGGAGGAGGAGGTACAGTACAATCAGACTTGCAAGATTCTGTTATTAGTCAATCTCCATAAATGTAGTTTTAGCCTTCCTGTGGAGTTGATTGCCTGGTCTGGTCTACCTACAGGAGCCGACATATGAATTGTCAGCCTGTGAAACCTCTGAGCAAGAAGTTGGACTAGATATTCTCTATGCTCCCTTCCATCTTTGCCATTCTTGTCCTATCACCACAACCTCAACTTTTTGGATTCCTACCCCCACCCCAACTCCCCTGAGACCAATCAAAAAGCATAATATGTAACAGGGCTGTGCAAAATGCCTCAGTGAGGCAAATCACATGGCCCTTCATCAAGCTGAAGTATAGCTCCTTCACACATCCCTGGTTCCTAGCATACAAAACACGAACAAACGCATAATCTTCTCTTCCTTTTTACCAGTGGAAATGCAATAATCATCAATTGAATGGCTAACAATTTTCTGCCTTTTTATGACATCCAAAATCTGCTGCCTAACAAAATAATGTCATCCTGGCCGCTAACTACACCATGGAGCTGCTCTCTAAATTCCCAGGAATTTGGGAACTTCAGGGAAGAAATTTCTACTCCTTAATGCTCTAGATTTCCGTAATCTTTCCCCCTCTGCCTTTTTGGTTTTCTAGTTAATTCTGCTATATATCATACTGTTTATTAGCATGGATTTCACTGCTCCAAACTATGGAAAAATATGTTCCTGGACTTATAGAGCCTGTGGAGTTTATCATAATCCTCAAACCATTATTGCATTTGTTGTCTTGGTGAATTAATACATTAATTTCCTAAGAGTTTAAATCATTTTATTGTTCAAATAGTCAAAGAATGTTTCCTTTCTGAGCTTTGAGCCTTTTAGACCAGTAGAAATTTGGCACCAGCAATGGCAAAATTGTGCCAAACTGCTATTGCCTTTGTGAATATAGATGCTGATATAATTTGTATAGGTGATCCATTATCCTACTGTTGAAGCCCTTGGAAATTGACTGGATTGCAATACAGAACAGCAGGAACTGAGTGCATATATTTAAGACATTCACAATCAATGTTTTGACACACAAAAACATCCCATTTGGAGAGACAAAAAGTTCCCTTATATAGTACATACCTAGTGATCTCCACAAAGAAATATCCTGCTAATCTCCCTGCTTCCCTTAACAGCAGATTTACCATTCACTGGAGAATAACAGATGTAGTATTTACTGCTGCACTGTATTAACATTTTCTATTGTGTCAGGACCTCCCATAGAGTTAAGCCTGAGATTCAACATTACAGTAACCATACAATGGCTGTATCTTTTTAGACACTCTTAACAGCATAAAATATCAAAAAAGAGAACTAAGGTCTGAGCCTATGAATTATATAGCAATAAACATGTGCCAGAATGGAATATAACATAGCCACCACACCAGCACTATCTTGGAATATTGTTCCAATATTATAAACATATTCAAAGTGGTGTCTCAGTGCAGCACTGATTTGGCTGAAACTGGCTAGGTAATATAAAAGCAATAACAAGGTGCTTCTGGAATACAAATGTAGCTGCAGCTGGAGTATAAATGGTAAAAGTTGCTAGAGTAGGGACAAACAGGGATTGGGAAGAGGGGAGAAACTTGTTCAGTTGTTATTTTAACAGACTTTTTACCTCCTATACAATTGGAACCCAATATACAAACTAAAACAAAACTACCCCTTGAAATTCATGCTTGTCTGAATGCATTATATATACGTTAGAGGAAAATGCACACAGAAATACAAATATTGTGAAAATAATATACAAAATGCATTCTCTAAGCAGCAATTGCTTAGAAACACCCTCAGTAGACCAAAAAAATTTTAAAAATCCTCCCTCCCTCCCTCCCTCCCTCCCTCCATTTATATTTATATTTAAAAAAATTCCCTTCTCACCCCTATGGGTGGTATGTGTCTTCCTCAATCTCGGGTCCTCTACCAGAGGCCTGCGAGTTTGAGGGTTCTGCGCAATATCTTAGCTGTTCCTAATACTGCACTCTTCTGCACAGAGAGCTCTGATGTTGTTCCTGGGATCTGTTGGAGCCACTCTTCCAGCTTAGGAGTCACGGCCCCGAGTGCTCCTACCACCACTGGGACCACTTTGGCCTTGACTTTCCACATCCTCTCTATTTCCTCCTTCAGGCCCTGGTACTTCTCCAGCTTCTCATGCTCCTTCTTCCTGATGTTGCTGTCACTTGGCACTGCTACATCTATCACTACCACTGTCTTCTGGTCTTTGTCTACTACCACGATGTCTGGTTGATTGGCCAGTACCTGCCTGTCTGTCTGGATCTGGAAGTCCCACAGGATCTTAGCCCTTTTATTCTCCACGACCTTCTGTGGAATCTCCCATCTGGACTTGGGGGGGTCTAGCCCATACACTGTGCAGATGTTCCTGTACACAATGCCAGCTACTTGGTTGTGCCGTTCAGTGTATGCTGTTCCTGCCTGCATCTTACACCCTGCCACTATGTGTTGGACTGTTTCTGAGGCCTCTTTGCACAATCTGCACCTTGGGTCCTGTCTAGTGTGGTAGACCCCTGCTTCTATGGATCTGGTGCTTAGTGCCTGTTCTTGTGCTGCTATGATCAGTGCCTCAGTGCTGTCTTTTAGTCCGGCCCTTTCCAGCCACTGATAGGATTTCCCAATGTCAGCCACCTCAGCTATCTGTCGATGGTACATCCCGTGCAGGGGCTTGTCTTGCCATGGTATTTCCTCCACTTGAACTTCCTGCCCTGTCTGCTGCTGCCTGAGGCATTCTCTCAGCAGCTCATCTTTGGGTGCCATCTTACTGATGTACTCCTGGATACTCCGGGTTTCATCCAGGACAGTGGCTTTGACACTCATCAGACCCCGCCTGCCCTCTTTGCGGCTGGCGTACAGTCTCTGGGTGTTGGACTTGGGGTGGAAACCTCCGTACATTGTGAGGAGCTTCTGGGTCTTCACATCGGCAGCCTCCATGTCTTCCTTTGGCCAGCTCACTATACCGGCAGGGTATCTGATGACTGGCAGGGCATACATGTTGATGGCATGGATCTTGTTCTTCCCATTGAGCTGGCTCTTCAGGACCTGTCTTATCCTTTGGTGGTACTTGGATGTTGCTGTCTTCCTTGCCTCTTCCTCATGATTCCCGTGTGACTGTGGGACACCAAGGTATTTATAGCTGGTCTCTATGTCTGCTATGTGGCCCACTGGTAGTTCCACTCCATCGGTCTTAACTACCTTCCCTCTCTTTACTATCATCCTGCCACACTTCTCCAGTCCGAATGACATCCCAATGTCCTCGCTGTAGATCCGTGTCAGGTGGATCAGTGAGTCGATGTCTCGTTCACTCTTAGCATACAGCTTGATGTCATCCATGTAGAGGAGGTGGCTGATGGTGATTCCACTCTTGAACTTGTACGCATATCCAGACCTTGTGATTATCTGGCTGAGGGGGTTTAAGCCTATGCAGAACAGCAGTGGGGACAGTGTATCA
This sequence comes from Liasis olivaceus, assembly GCA_030867105.1. Taxonomy (NCBI): domain Eukaryota; kingdom Metazoa; phylum Chordata; class Lepidosauria; order Squamata; family Pythonidae; genus Liasis; species Liasis olivaceus. The sequence goes on along the minus strand of CM061350.1, from coordinate 121,346,456 downwards.
CCTTGGTATATGCCGCACTTGGTGGCCACTTGTGCAAGCTGTCTTGAGTTCACTTCCAGTGTTGTCTTCCACAGTCCCATTGAGTTGTTGAGGAAGGTCCTTAGTGTCCTGTTGACTTTGTATAGTGCCAGGCATTGAGTCATAGGCTTTCCTGTAGTCAATCCAGGCTGTGCTCAGATTGGTCTGCCTAGACCTTGAGTCTCGGGCGACTGCTCTATCTATGAGTAACTGGTGTTTTGAGCCTCTGGTGTTGTTCCCATGTACTGGCCCATATGCTCTTGTAGCTTGGCAGCTAGGATGCCTGATAGAACTTTCCATGTTGTGGGGAGGCAGGTTATTGGCCGGTAGTTGGATGGTGCTGTTCCCTTGTGGGGGTCTTTCATGATCAGCTACTGTCCTTCCTTGTGTTAGCCAGTCTGGGTGGGAGCCTGCTGCTAGCAGTTGGTTCATCTGTGCTGCTAGGCGTTCATGCACTGCTGTTCGTTTCTTTAGCCAGTAGGTGTGGATCATGTCCGGGCCAGGTGCTGTCCAGCTTTTCATGTTCTTGACCCGCTGTTGGATGTCTGCTACTGTGATGGTGACTGGTTCCTGTTCTGGGAGATTGCTGTGGTCTGCTTTCAGGTCCTGCAGCCACTTTGCACTGGTGTTATGTGTCTTCTCTTTCTCCCATATGTTCTTCCAGTACTGTTCAGTTTCTGCTGCTGGTGGCTCAGCTGTTACTCTGTGGTTGCACTGCAGTTGGGAGTACACTTTGGATGGTTCTTTGGAGAACAGGGCATTTATCTTCTTGGTCTCTGCTTCTCTAGTGTATCTCCTTAGCCTGGCAGCCAGTGCTGCGAGCCTCTGTTTAGCAGTCTCTAGGGCTTCAGATGGAGTCAGGCCCATATATTTTTTCAGTAGCTGAGTCTTATCCCTAATCTCCACACGCTTCTGTAGTTCCACCAGCTGACTGACTTCTCTCCGAGTTGCCTTGATCTTAGCCTCCAATCTCATTTTCCAGGGTGGGTATGTACTGCTGTTCTTCTTGATTGTGTAGCCAAGAATTTCCAGGATTACAGCAGCTGTAGCATATACCAATTCATTGGTTTCAGTTATGGTGGTAGTAGGGATTGTCTGGAGGGCTCTGTTGGCATCTTCTAGCATACTATCTGATGGTACTTCTCCACTGATCCTTGGTAATTGGACTCGAGGGTTGACTGTAGCTAGTTTATCCATGATCTTATGCCTCATATCAGCTTCTGTGCTCTGTAATGGAAGGGGTGGCAGTGACATTGCAGCTTCAGGTGTTGGCTGTGCATCTGCTTGTTCTTCCAGGTCTGCTTGAGTCCAGGTTGTAATGTGGAGTTGGTCTATCTCAAGTCGTGAGAGCAGCTTCCTCTTCACTATGTTGAAGCGCTGGGTAACTAGTTGTTTCTCAGGTAGTGTGGATGTAGGCCTTCTGTCTATCCATAGTTCCCTCATACGTTTCATATATCCCCTCTCATTAGGTCTGCTGTTGTAGTAGCATTCCATCAATTCCAAGTTTTCTTGTCTCGTCCATGTATGGTTTGTTCCAGTAGCCCACTTAACATCAGATTGTCCTGGTTCCCCAACATCTGACGCGGACCTTGTTAATCCGGGCGACGTCCGAGCCAGCATGACTCTCTTAGTTCGTGTCACTCTCATATTTGAGGTAGGCAGGTGAAGCGTTAGGGGGTCTTTGCCCAAGGACCCCTACTGGTAAGGTAGGTACCAGCCGGGATTTGAACCCCAGTCTCCTGCATCAAAGGCGGTGTTCTAACCACTGCGCTATCCAGCCGCTCTTTATATTTATATATAATTATATATTATATTATATTATATTATATTATATTATATTATATTATATTATATTATATGTATGTATGTATGTATATGTATATGTATATGTATATGTATATGTATATATATATCTCACATATACACACAGAAAACAATGCATAGGTATCTTCGTACCAGCTCACTTCCTGTCACAATCTTTTATACTGCATATTATATGAATAAGGTCCATGTGTAGTTATGTAGGGGAATCACTAGATGGCAATGGACTTAGTTGTATTGGGTAGAGTCAGATTTCGTTTTCTCATTTAGGGGAATAAGAGGCTGTTGTGGAATTTCTTAGGTGCCATGGATTCTAAAATTCCAGGTCAATCGTTTCTCAGGCTTTCTGCTATTTTAAAAAAAGGACTTTTAGAAAATGCAATTTTCACTAAATTCTCCATGACAGGCCACACTTGCTAGAACTTTCTCTTCTGGTTGTTATAGGAAAGCTACAAAACAATACATTCACCCCTGTCCACTTTTATGTACAGACACTCTGCCCATGTGCAGAACTTTACGATACAAGTGTTAAGACATTTCAAGCTAGTTTGTGCATCTTTTACTGGACTGAGGACCACAATTGGCCACCAAAAGCAGTGGGAAGGGCCAGGAAAAAAAGAACCCCTCACTCTTCAGTCATGTATTTAATAATACTCCCTTTCTGTCATTAAAAATTACAATTTGTGAACAAGTGTTAGAGAACTGGGAGTCACATTAAATGATTTCAGGGGCCACATGTGGCCCTAGGCCCTCAGGTTGTACATTTGCAATAAGCATTCCATAAGAGGGAAATTTTGTGCAACTATTACTCTAAAAATCATTGGAAAGACAAACATATGACTTCAACAATTTACTGGTCTGCAGACTTGATTAACATAGATTAGATATGGATGACTGTTACAAATCATGGCTTCCATTTATTGATGTCTGTCTGTCTGTAAATGTATTCTCTGTATGTTTTTCTTTCTTTTTTTGCTTTTCCCCCTTTTGTTATAATTTTGTGTATTCTTTCTGGTATTTATTCAATATAAAATTTTAAAATAAAATTATTATTATTCATTTCTTGGATGCCTTCCTCACTGCTATTGCTAGACAGTGAGATCATCTCAGATCAAGAAGGCAGTCCCCCATCAGCGTTGTTGTGAGATCAAATGTTGCTTCTTTGCCTCCTTGGTGGACTAGCAGCTGTAATATTCTGGGTATTTCAATGACAGCACTGAAATGCAGGAAACAGCAGGCCTCTTTTGGCAATGTGCCACAGTGGCAGAAAGAAAGAGAAATGTGTCTAGCTCCCACTGCCAGAATCTCTTGTTCACGGCCACTGATAGTTTGTCTCTAGTTCGTGACCCCCGATGCTACAATTCTGCAGATAGTTAGGCAGGCTAATAATCTATTCAAAGGACAACAGTTTCTTATTAAATGTTATATCTGAGATAATGGCATACCAACAGCATTCATATTTTATGTCTATAGCAGACCTGTTGTCACTATGAATGCTTAGGTGGAAGGTGCTACAAAATCATGAAATATTATTTCTAATTAATATATCACATCCCCTATTATATTATTTTTAATTACTGTAGACAGATTGGTTACAGCCTAGTAGGCATGCAAATGGAGAGCAGCTTGAGGGTCAGAGAATGTAAATCTGTCATGGTTAGCTGAGAAGTAGCAAGACTATTAACAGTACCGGTAGGCTTTCCCAGGAGGCAAACTCTTCCAAGAATCCATTTTTGTACAAGAAGATCATCCTGTTTGTTGATATTTTTGAGGAGTATGTATATCTTCTGTTTACATAAGGTGAAATCCTACTTTTTTTCAAGAAGACTCTCCACTGGAAACTAAAGAAAAATGTGTACATTATTTTGTAGGAATAAAAATTCCAGTGTGCTGTGTTAATGGTTTTTGTCTGGTAAGCTGAATGAATCTAAACTGTTTCGATTTTATTTTTTCTAGCACTGAAACCTACATCTGCCTTTTAGATACGTCTTTCCTGGTGTACCTTCCAAACATTTAGGTATTTCCTTATCTCCCAACTTCTCTTACTTATTTTCAGTGGCATTGATTGATTGATTGATTGATTGATTGATTGACTTTGTGCCTTCAAGTTGGTGTCAACTCTTAGCAATCACATAGATAGATTTTCTCCATGATGATCTGTCCCTTACCTGGTCCTTCAAGTCTTTCAATGGTGCACCCTGTAACTGAGTCCATCCTTGCTGCTAGTTGTCCTCTTCTTCTTTTCCTTCCACCTTTCTTAGCATTAGAGCTTTCTCCAGAGAGCTAGGTTTTTGCATAATGTGTCCAAAGTATGATCATTTGAGCTTGGTCATGAATGAGAACTCTGCATTGATTTGTTCAATGATCAATCAATTATCCATTTATTTGTTTTCTTGGCCAACCATGGCAGTCTCAGAAGTCTTCTCCAACACCTTCAAAATTGTCAATAATCTTTCTATCCTACTTCTTCAAAGTCCAACTTGCTTCCGTTGAGTGTCACAGGGAATACAATTGGTTGCACTATTCTGATCTTTGTAGGTATAGATACATCACAGCATCTGAATATTTTTTCCGAGGCCTTCATGGCTGCTTTATGAACTGCTTGTCTGTGACATATTTCTTGACTGCTGGTTCCTTTACTGTTGATGGTTGATCCTAAAAGGCATAAGCTGTCTACCACTTCAATATCTTCATTGTCAATTCTAAGGATGGTTGTTGTACCTGTTGTCATTATTTTTTCCACTATGCTCCTTGACTTTTACCTCTAGAGCTTACAGATCCTTTGCATTTTTGGCTATTAGAGTAGTGTCATCAGTACAGCACAGGTTATTGATGTTTCTTCCTTCAGTTTTAAAACCAAGCTCATCTTCTTTCCATTCCAACTTCTCTTAATTTATATATATATATATATATATATATATATATATATATATATATATACATGTATGTATGTATGTATGTATGTATGTATCTTGTGATTAGATAGACAAAGTAGATAAAGACCAGAAGACAGTGGTAGTGATAGATGTAGCAGTGCCAAGTGACAGCAACATCAGGAAGAAGGAGCATGAGAAGCTGGAGAAGTACCAGGGCCTGAAGGAGGAAATCCTTCAGAAGGATGTGGAAAGTAAAGGCCAAAGTGGTCCCAGTGGTGGTAGGAGCACTCGGGGCCATGACTCCTAAGCTGGGAGAATGGCTCCAACAGATCCCAAGAACAACATCAGAGCTCTCTGTGCAGAAGAGTGCAGTGCTAGGAACAGCTAAGATACTGCGCAGAACCCTCAAACTCACAGGCCTCTGGTAGAGGACCCGAGATTGAGGAAGACACATACCACCCATAGGGGTGAGAGGGGAAATTTTTTTTTTTTTTTGTATATGTATGTATACATACACACACACATATTCAGTATATAGATTGAATAAATAAGGGAAGAGTATACATCCTTGTCTTACTCCTTTAGTGGCATAGCTCAATTTAATTAACTGACTTTATTTGTTGAACTTGTCCCATCAGATGAACTGTAGAATTATTGTATTTGCATGATCCCTGATTGGTTGGGATCATCCAAGAGTATAGCTGCAGGTTGAAGACGCATCTAATTATATAAAATATCAAAAAGAAACCATAGACCTTGACCAGTCTAGCAGAGAACTGGTCAGAGTTGGGAATATTCACATAACCCAAGACAATGGATCTTAGTCCCCTTGATTTTAATTTTAAGCATATCTAAATTTGAATCCAACTCTATAACTGAGAGAGAGGATTATCTTGCCAAAATCACTGGATTTTCACTGAAAATAAAAACAGTAAATGTAACAGTTTTATTTACTTCTGCTGTATAAACATTGAATTTCTTAATACAAAGGCAGTGAAGCTTATGGATTCAGCCAGTTTAATTCATGTTCAGTCAACCACCAAAACAAACATTACAGGATGCTGAGAAAAGAGCCCAAGGGATACCTTTCCTACACAAATAGCACATTTGCAGGAGAAATGTTGTGCAAATTGCATATGTGATTATTACAAATGGTGATCTGTACCTGATTTCAGAAGAGTTTCCTTCATTAATAGGATCAAGAAATTCATCATACTCGTCAGGCTTGATCATGAATCCATGTGAAGCGTACTGAAATAACTGTCTTGTAAGCAAATGTGAGTGATATGCACCAGGGGGGTGGGTTTCCCCTGCACCCGTGTATCCCCTCTGTAGAACTGGAGGATCATCTAGAGCAGATTTGTAGGGGGCACAGGGAGACACAAAAAGGAGGAGATCAAGAGAAGATTTTGTTAGGCAATCTTCACTCAAATTTCAGTATAGTTCTTTTTTTCTTTTAGAGGGCACAGCCAGGTGGCCACATGAAAATACAATCCACTAGTCCTTGAGCTGGCAAAAAAATATGCTGGTGCAAATTGGGCTGCCTTCGTTGCCAATTTCTATTCTGCCTCAGTGGCAAGGTCAGACAGTGCTGCTGTTCTTATTGTTTCAATGTTGGACCAGTTAAGGATAGCAATTATTGGATTCCCCCAGCCTCACTTTCTCTCCGATAAAGCTTTATCTGCTGATACTAAAAGCAACAACCAATCACTTTCCTTAAGCCATGATGCAGCAAGATTGGGTGATTGGGTGGTTGGAATAGCAGGTTTAACCAGGTTTCAAGTTACCCAGCTGATTATTCTGTGCCTGTGACTTGTCAATCATGCCTTTCTGAATGTGGGCTGAAAGAATGCTAACCCCCTGTCCAAATATAGTTCACTCCTACCAGTTCATCCTCCTCCAGCTTTTTCTCTGGCATTCTCCTTTTTGGGCAAAAAATGTGGCAGAGAAGCTTGGTTGACTGGTGGGAATGGGGAGAAGGGGGCTGGAAGAGAATAACCAAACATGGTTAGAGAGTTCAGTCCTGGATGGAATTCAGGTGGAATTTCTCAGCCATGACTGAAGCAGATGAAGGGAAATCAGTTGGGGACCACAGATTCTTTGTGGAACCTCACCAATTGTCCTCTTCTTTATATTCATGCAGTACTTTTCCTCCCCCCACCATAGTCTCTCTCTGTCTCTGACTCTCTTGGAGAGAGAACAAGAGTAAAAGTTCCTTCATTCCAAGAGAGGTGTCCTCAAAAGTCACACAAAAGTCAGCACAGGGGCATTCCCAAGGACAGAGGTCTAGAGATGCCAAGTTTTTCTTCCCTTGAACCATAAATCTCTGGAGTTTGAATCTTCCTCTTGTTCCTGTAGCTTATCAACTAGCTTTCTGAAGTAAGCTGTCTCCATCCTCAAAATCCAAAATAAAGAAATGAATGAACGAATGAATTCAGGGCCAGTTTTAGGCTAAGACTGAATAGGCACTAACCTAGGGTGCCAAAGATTAGAGGGTGCCAAGCCGCCCCTCCTGAATCATTCTAACAATGCAAATCTTTGCATCGATGGGAGGTGGCACCATCAATCAATGTGGCCTAGGGGCACAATATATCCTTGAGCTGGCACTGAATCCATGCATGCAACCACCACTGCCAAAGTGTGCACAAAATGAATACATGCAATTATTCCTCTCCACAACTACCTTTCGCTTTCTCTGACTACAAGTATTGCCTTCTTTTCAGATAGGGAGAGGTGTATCAGAGAAGAGACCAAGATCTAGGAGAGTAAGAACCTCACTGAGGGTATTTTGCCTTTGGCCTTTGGAGATTTCTACATTGGTAATAGCATGGCAAAAACTGCGAGGGAAAATACTACCTTAAATCTGAAACTGCTGAAGGCAAGCTTGGGATAAGACAAAGACAATATTTATAAGGACATGACATATGGAAATAGCCAGAAGCAACCAGACTATGTAAGAGTGAGGCATTGGGGATAAGTTCCAAGATAGTACTGGACTTAAGATTCCAGAACACTGTTGATTTGTTGATATGATCCTAGCAAAAGGAATATCAGCCACCACTTTGTCATGGGAAGAAAAAGATGATCCTATAACTATTTGGAGTAGAGCATTAGCAACAGAGTATAACAGAACTATTTCACATTCAGGGCTGGGGAAACAGAGAAGGGAGAAGATGCAGCTGTGATGTGGTAGTGACGATAGTAGAAACATGCAAGGATGTGGAGGTCTTACTTCATATGAGAAAATATCTTCAACTGGACCAGAGTATCCATATCTCTTGCCTGCCCATATCCCTATTGGTGGTCTCTGTTCTTGTACCACACCCATATTTGATGGATCTGGGCTTACAGTTGACTTTGTTTCTGGATTATTTCCTTTTCTCTAATACTCAGGTTTTTGGAAGTCAGTTTCCTGTGTGTTCAATTGCATGACCCAAAAGTGACGGATAGTTCAAAATGTCTTAGAGCACATGACCTCCACGCTAGGCAGCCATTTGTATATTTAAATGAAATCTGATTTGGGCTTAAACATTTATCCCAGAGCAAAGTAAATATGTTTCCATTCATGCATTTGGAGACAAAATTGAGATCACTGTAATGAAACCAAGAAATACCTATATTCTGAAAAGAAGTCTCTGTGCATCAGTAAACTTCATTTAAATGGTCCCAAAATTCTGTCAAAAAATCAATACATCATTTAATCTTACAAAATGAATGTTTAAACCAATGGAAAGTATAATAAAGTCTCTATATTCCTCAGAAAACATGTTGAACATCAGTAAAATATTGGAATGGTACAGTTATAAGACTATTCAGCATATACTCACAACATACCTCACAGCTACAAAACCCCAAAAGGGCCCATGGCCAATCATGTCTCAGGCATCCCTTAAAACAACTTTGTTTTCCAGTCTGGCTTTCCAGACAGAATAGAGTAGCTACAAATAGGGGCACTGAAAATGGATGGTATTTTTGCAATAGCTGATTGTTTATAGATATTAAAGAGGTGCAAAACAGGAACAAGCAATATTTGCAGTCTTAAAATGTAGTGGAACTCCTACTTCACATCAGCTCAATAAAAATGGCACCACCCAATCCCTCTGATTGCTATTTCCAGTCTTTATCTCTGAACTCTAATCCATTTTCTCTAAAATGAATTTTGATTTCTGTATGCTCACACACAGAGACCCACCACTTCTGAATAAACTTACTGCAGATCACTACAACTAACAGTAGTAGTATTGTTATTAGTGGCAAAATTCCAGAGTAGTTTCTTGCAGATTGTAAAGTGTTTGTTTCTCAAACACTGAGCTGAGGCTGATGATTCCTTTTGGCAGCAACACATCATGGGAAGTTACTTAAGAGGACCTCTTCTCCCATACTTCAAGGAGACCTTTTTAGGGATGAAAGATACCATAAGGAAAGTAGGAATAACATAGAAACACTATGTAAATAATGTACATTCCTTTTTCTATGCACTAGTGCATGAAGCATGGATACAAATAGCATTATGCATATGCCAATGAAGATACATTATATAAGTTGCTCTCTGAGACACAAACTAACATCAGAAATGCTATTGTTTTAAGACTCAACTAGAATATACTATTTTAACAACAGAGGTGGTGCAGTAGGTTACAAAGGTTACTTCAAATTCATGAAGTTCTATCCAAGTTCTAAAAGATTTGGCAACCAATCAAAACCATCCTTCTATAGAGCCCATTTTGAGATGCTCCTTATAAAATGACTGCCAGTTACAATTTCATTAGCACTACATTGTTGCCATGGCAATGTGATACCAACTCAATTGATGGGCTTTTCATCATGGGCTTATTACAGAATTTCTCTTTCCATCAAAGACATATTATAGGAAAGCTGCCAACAGACCCTATAATCTAAACTTTAACAAGGGTTTCTTCGCACTATGAGGTGGAGCAGAATATCTTCTTTGTGCAACCCTGACCTAGCTCTCGATACAAAGAGAGAAGAATTATGATGTGACACACATGTCAAGTTCTAACTTGGAAACCAGAAAAGTCTTTTCAGCCTGGCAACGATGTACTGTGCTGTCTTATATGCAAAACTTATGAAAATTATATGTTGTGATGTCACATTTTCTGAATCGATGTCACATATTCTGAGTCAATGTCACAGTCTACAGCACTTCTCTGATTTTTCTTACACTGGATATTTTCTGTAATATCACCAGCATTCCACATTCAGTCTACAATTTCCCTGTGGAACTAAAACTGGAATTGTATCAATAGTTCAAATTTCTACATTATATTTTTAATTCTCTATTGAAGATGTGTATAACATATGCAAGTCAATTACATGAAATATTATTATGAGGACCACATGCTCTTGATAAAACCTTGAATATTACATACTTAAGGTTCTAGTCTTTATGACAGTACTTAAAATATGAAGAAATGAAAATATATATGTATATATTATGGAGTATCATGTGGGTGTTTTGTTGACTTGGATGCTAAGAAAATAAATCTTGTCCTTTTTCAACCAGCCATGCATTTCTTGTATGAAAATGTTGACTTCGGGCACATTCACATAGCTAGTTTAACATGCTGTTCTCCAGTATGCCTGCACAAATTTGCTTAGTCCAAATAGTTGGCTGTAGCCCACATTGGTAATGAGGCTGATGAATGGTTTACTGCAGGCAACTTAATGGCACAACAAAGGGTAGATATCCTCGCCAGTGGAAAAAATGCCTTCCCTCCAATTATTCTCCCTAATCTGGGGTGGAACTGGGGGAGGACATGAGTTCTGACAGATGGCTAGATCCATGGGCCTAGCCATCTGTCAGAAGTTGAGGGGTGAGGGAAGGTCCCAGTAAAGTAGGACAGGCTGTCTCCTTTTCCTTTAACAGATCTTCAGCAGCACCTGATCCATTGAAATGGAATGATGGAGGTTGAACTTTCCATCACCTCTTCCCCATAGATCCTCCCCCCCAAGAGGATTCCCAGTAAAGCAGGACAGGCTTTCCACTTAGATCCCCCGTGTGTGTGTGTGTGTGTGTGTGTGTGTGTGTGTGTGTGTGGTAGGAGTCCAACCTGGTGTCAGTAAGTGTGGGGATGATGCTGGCTGAAGCAGGAGGTTTCCATCTTCTCTTGGTGGAAGTGTGGGAACAGCTGTGCCAGTGGGGTGACACACTGTGGAGAGGGGAAGGGAGATGCCATGCCCACACCAACCCAAAGCAGCCAATAGACCTTCAGTAGCTCTTCCCCATGTTGTGTTTTTAATTAAACCCATGCATGGCACATAGTGAAAATAGCAAGTCTTCTGCTGGGAGAAGATGAAAAATACCAATTTAACTTCAGAAAAACTGAAGTCAGCTGACTCAGGCAATGGATGGAAAATGAGATAAATGCTGCATCATGCAGAAGAGTCTCTTAAGAATGGTTAGCTAACCAGCCTCAAGCTGAATTTAAGCAGGCATGTAGATGAGTCCTATATCTTCAGCCTATACAAATTTACTTAAGGTTTCTTAGAATTAACTCCATGTGCATTCAGTTATACTTGATTTCTACTTGGGGTGCAGAAGAATGTTGCCCTCACCTTATATGTCCAAGCAAAGCTTAGAGATGACTCACTGATGTGACTTTTTAATCTATTAGATTTCTATCCAACTCAAAGTATGTAAATAGTTATCCCCCCTATTTTTCCCCATAACAACAACCCTGTGAGGTAGGTTGGCTGAAAGAAATGGCTGACCCAAAGTCACCCAGTGAGCTTTCATGGCTTAGGCTGGACTAGAATCTGGGTCTCCCTGTTCCTCATACAGCTTAACCATTACATCAAACTAGCTCTTACATCATAATGATTTCATTACATCATCCTACTTAGATTGAAAAGTCAACCATTAAAAGAAGACACATCAGGTTTGTCATCCACTCCAGTGTCCTGCAATATATTTGCAAACAAATAGTTATAGTTGTTAAGAATATATGAATTGCCATCTCAGTTAACTGACCATTATCTCAAAAGGAACGTTTTTGTTTTTAATTTTCCCACAGGAAATTAAACTGTATAGCTATTGGAAGAGAAGCTATACCAAACTTCCAAAGTTGTTTCTATATAAATACGATGCAAATTATCAAATGACATACAAACATAATTTGCTCCCCCAGAATTTTCCTGCTTTAAGGAGCATAGTAGTGCTGTTGACTAACACATTATTTTAGATGATTGCATACACATCTTTGAACTGATTGCTAAAACCTCAAATTAGGCGCCTATTTTATAATGCCAAAGGAAATGTGAGATAGCTTAGACATGAATAAAGCTTCCCCCCCTTTTAATAAAAACATCTTTATCACTTTCTTTTGTATTTCTATGATACCAAAACACAGAGATAAACCTGTATTTTAGTTCTCAACAGTAACATGATTAATTGGTCCACCCAATTAATCAAGAGAAGCTGTAAGCTTATGTAGCCTTTCTGAGCAAAATAACCAATGAATAGAGTGCATAGGATTGTATTGTACAGCTTTAGATGCTCAATCTTTCCATTAAATCAAATAAAACTTGTAACAGAGGTAGGTGAGTGGGTGGGTGGGTATTATCTAAACTAGTTCAATTCTTACATTTGTCAGTCAGAGCTACCCAAAAAAAGAAATTATTTTACTGTGATGTATCATATGCTCTTCAGTGCTCCTTGCCTCTCAAATACATGTACGTGCAATGACAACATCTCACAAAAACAAGTCTTTGTGTAGTTGCCTGCATGAACTGATCTAATTCCTTTTCGTGTAGGTAATGGTATTGCATCTGTGCAACTGCACTCATTAATCAGATCCTTTTTTTAAAAAGTCAATTTTCTATGCTAGTGAGATTCATCCAGGGGAATTTTTTTATCAGTCTGCAAAAGAGATGCACGTGAAACAATCTCATCAAGATTTGTGCATGCGAGTGTTTTAGGCATTTTCTGAGTGAACTTGGCACTGAGAGAAAGGAACACAAGGCGGAACAAACAGAACAATAAAACAATAGAACAGGGGAAATCTTATTCTGAAGACATCCCTCCTAGTCAGTATGCACACAGATCATACTGCACACGAACCTAGAATTTAGGTTTTGGAGTCGTTGGTGGAGAAACTCAGGTTTCCCAGAGAAATAAAAATTCTGCCATTATTGTAAATAACTCCTCTTAATAGAAGAGGAGAGAAAGATAGAAAACAAAGAAGCAGAATGACAGTTTGGATTTAATATAATTTGGACTGCGGAACAACAGCTGCTCCGATAGCATTATAAAAGCAATCAGGGATTTCTTATTACATATTCAAAATCTCCCCCACTCCCCCCCTGTTTTTTTTTAACGTTTTTCAGTCTGTGATCAATAATTGTGTTGCATCATATTCTAAACTTATACAGCAATTATTCTCACGTCACACTGCATCCTGTTTTGTCTACCATTTCTTAGACCCATAACATTGGCATCATTTCGGTGGCAGAGTAGATTATAGGTGAGACATGATGCAGTATAGAATTATTCCATAGATTTTCAGCCAGCCAACCATGACTCTTCCAGGATATTCCCTTTGGATCCTCTCCCATTTGCATTTTATTTCCCTTCCCAAACAGAATTAAAAATAATAAGAACCTGCCTTATTCAGTCAGATCATTGGTTCATCTAGCTCAGTATTGCCTCAGCTGTCCAAAATTTCAAGGACAATTTTTTTTCAGCATTACTTGGAGATGCAGGGAGTGGAACCTGCATGCAAAAGACATGCTCTGTTACTACACTATGGCTACTGGGCATACTAATCTTCACCATGCAGCTTTGTCTGGTCACCCCAACCGATTGTTGTTCTAAAAATTCCTTTGTATTCTAAAGACTTATATTTCCGCATACCTCAGGTTCCCCTGAGCATGGGCCCATTCCAGTTACATAACTACTGACAATCAACAGCGGAGTTTTTTGTTCCAGTAAATCATAACAAGTCCATCAAAGATGTGTTTCATCATGTAGGAATAATGTTGTCAAGTTTAACAAAGTCACATCTAAAGAACATCTTTATGAGGGGTGAGGATGCCTTAATAGAAGCAAACACAATTATCTGATATAGAGATGTGTAGGTAAAAACAAACCTAGTCCATTTCACTGTTCTTGTTAGTAAGGCATTATTTTGGTTCACCATGTCTATATGTATGTCTATCTATAAAACTATTATTGGTAAATATATTGTTAGGTCTGGTCCATTATTTAAATCTGGATTTTTCATATAAAAAGTTCCCAGTGTACAGACCTGTTGTAATAACTGTCCCAAATGTATGCAACTGTTTATGTAAATTTCTGAGAAATCTTTTTTTTAATTCTCAAATTTTCCTTAATGCTTGCTACATACATTTTAACAGTACAAACACTAAGGATTCCCATTAGATCAAACACCTACATGCACAATTGATCTGTAAATTAATTTCTTCTACCTCCAGCTACCCTCTTCTTGAAGTTAAATAGCAAGTAAGGAGTTCGTTGGAAGCTTTGGTTCTTTTGTATAATTTGAGTGATATTATGGTTTAATTTTATTTTGTATGTGTTCAAGCTTTGCCTGATTTTTTTCAAACTTAATTTTCTCTGAGGCCTAATTGCCGTCTTAAATGGGCCTACCCAGTGTTCATTTATTCACATTTCCCCTTTTGAAGCCTAGCTCTTTTCTTCAAGCCTAATACCAATCCATGTTTTTATTTCCTGTTGTGTGTACTTAAAAAACTCTAAATACTACTTTAAACAGATATTTTTGATGCCAATTTGTATCTTGGGGGTGGGTCATAATCTGATAATATGCACAGAAGGCCTCAGCCTCTCCAAACTGACTATCAAATATAAATTTAAGGAAAGGGGAAATATTTTCCTTCTTTTGGCCTTGTTCCAACAACCCTGGTTAAGGGAAGGGAAGAAGGTGATAACAGCAAATATCAGCTGAGAACATGATGGTTTCATCAATCCTGGCTGAGTGGGGCAGACCTGGTGGCAGAGGTAGCCAAACAGCTATCTTTTAAAGATGTAAATGTAATTGATTTAAGCTTACCCCACTCCCCCATAATAATAATTATTCCTTTCTGTTTAATTTTCAAGAATATATGTTCTTTTTCAGATGGATCCCTCACTAATAGTTGTACATATGTGTCTCTGTTTGTATGCAAATGTCAACCAGAAAAAGATGGATGTTGGAAAACACTGTTTAGTGCCTCCATTATGAGAGTGCAGTGAAACTGTGCTTTGCCTCCATGAGATGCTTTGTGCCACAGCAACAACACAATCTACTTTGTCAAGGAACCATATGGTAAGTAGAGACTTTGTTGGGCATTTTCAGTACCTGACCCAAACAGTTGGAAGAGGCTTCTGCACTTGTGCAGAAGAGTCCTTACATGGAAGCCTCTCCCCATTACTAGAGCTGCTGAATGAGACCTTCAGACAATGCAGGGGTAAAGGGGCTGTGCTGATTTGCAAAGCAGCTTCAAAGGAGTGCTTTACTTAAATCTTTGTTGAAGCAATATGCCTCTGTGAACATTTGCACAGCCCTAATAACTACATGCCACATTTCTCCCAGAGAAATCCATGGTAAATTTCTTTTGTATCCTTAACCTGAAAAGACAGTGCTAGAAGGCTAAAGAGATAAACTGAATGATTTTCTTCAAAGAAGAGCACCCATGAAAATGTGTACATTCATGAAAGATTTCAATAAAAACATAACTTCGGTAATGACAAACACTCTGTAGAAACTGATGTGATATTGATTCAAGCCTAATTTGATTCCCAAGCTTTGTTCTCTTTATCACTTCTGGATGCATAAAAATACCACTTCCACATGTTTGGTAAACTAAAACGTAGGAAATCTTCCTCACTATCTACCAGTGGTACCTAGCCAGCATCCCATATCTACTAATCAGCATGATTAGGCAGCAGAAAAGCAAGAAAGATATGGCCATGACCTGCCATGAAATTCCTGTATACTCTTACTTACTGCTCATACAACATCAACTTGGCAGCAAGCAGATGCTTTGCCATGTATTCAACAGTATAGATAGTCTGTGAGCTGCTTAGAATGCCTGTTAGCAACAGATTGTTTTACCTCAAGGTCCGGGTCACAGTCATAGCTTCATTCATGCCTCTAGGCCTTCTATAACGTCTGCTGCTGCAGTACAAGCCATGAACATATGCTGTGGGAGTACAACAGAATTGCACTGGTCAAACCAGCATTTCACCATAGGCCACAAGAAGGCAAGCTCTTCCTTCCCTAACACAAGTTTTCTACAGCCCTGACACCTTTCATGGAATTCCCCCATGACCATCTTCTGAACAAAATCTGTATAAACTTAGTATAAATATTTTACATTGATATGGAAAACACAACAGTGACCACAGGGCTGTGAAAGATCAATCTGTATTCCAATACCAAAAAAGGCAGTACTAAAAAATGTTCAAATAACTGAATAATTGCACTTACTGTATCTTAAATGCTGGTAGATTAATGATCAAGATTTTGCAATCCAGATTTCAACAGCAGAATGAGAATTACCAGAGGTACAAGCTGGTTTCAGAAGTGGCACAGCACCAGGATGACATTGTAAACATCTGATGGATAATGGAAAAGACGAGAGAATTCCAAAAATAAATTTATTTTTGATCGATTGATTATACTACGGCTTTTGACTGCATAGATCACAACAAACTAGGAATAGCCCTTAAAAACATAGGTGTACTACCTTGTCTCCATACTGAAGAATGTTGTGTTGGCCAGGAAGTAAAAGTATGAATGAAATATAGAGCAATGAACTGTGTTCAGAACTGGGAAGAGGTGCACCAAGATTGTATACTATCACTCTATCTAATTATCATAGAAGCAGAACATATTATGAGAAATGTTTCACTCAAAGAAACAGTAGCTGGAGTTAAAATTGTTGGAAGAAATATTAACATCAGATATGCAAATGATACCAGTTGGATGGATGGAAGTTAGGAAAACTTAAGGAATCTCTTGTTGAAGTTGAAAGACAAGAATGCAAAAGCCAGCTTTATCCTCAATATGACAAAACTAAGATTATGTCAATGCTAGTGCTATCCCAATGCAAATAGGTAACAGAATAGTGGAAGTAGTAACAGACTTCATATTTCTAGATTCAAAAATCCATAAAGATGGTGATTGTAACCATGAAATAAAGAAACATTTGCTTCTTGGGAGAAAGACAATGACATATATAGACAAATTATTAAAGGGTAGAGATATCACACTGCAAACAAAAGTAAGGTCATGATCTCCTGTTTTATAATATATGGCTGTATAAGCTGGATCATCAAAAAGGCTGAACAAAGAAAAAAAGATAACTCTGATCAGTGATGCTGGAAGAAATAGTTGAGAGTATCTTGAAAAGCAGGATGAAGTTGAACTAGAAAGCTCACTGAAAAACTAACAATGAAGCTAAAGTCTAGATATTTTGGACAAAGTGAAAACACAACAGTCATTGGAGAAGACTCTGATTCTTGAAAAAGTCAAGGGCAATTGAGAAGACAAGATGGCTAGATATTGATATCACAAGAAGGAACTTAAACATTAATTATTTGAAGAGGTCCCAGAGGCACATATTTGGTCTGATGACTAGAGGTTGTCCACCTTGATTTAGAACAATCTTTTAACCACATTGACAGTCAAAGTCAACATTATATTAAAAAACAGAACTCTGGTATTGCAAATTGTATTTAATAGATGTAATTGTATAGTTTTTATTTAGACAAACCACTTAAGGGTATCTGCTCTTAAGAAACAGAATAAACCAGTCAGTTGTTTGTTTGTTTTTTAAGGAATCTGCTATTCCAATAGAACAGAATATCTGTAGCTCATGGTTAAACTGTGGAGTTCTTGGTGCTCTCTGAGCTTGGTCGTTTGCTTGCAGACATTTCATTACCCAGTTAGGTAGCATCATCAGTGTGAGTGAGAGTGGGGTTTGCTGCCTGTTTATATATAGTACCTTGCCTTGGTGAGGGTGTGGTTTCCTCCTTGGTGGTTTCTTAATTAGAATATTACTTTCTGCCTGATTGAAACCACCCACCACACACCCCCGCCAAAACTGGCAGGGCAAGCTACTATATGTAAACAGGCAGCAAACCCCACACTCACTAGTTGGGTAATGAAACATCTTCAAGCATACAACCAAACTTGGAGAGCACCAAGAACTCCAAGATTCTGCTATTGTAGCAGGGAATAATCAAGAAAAACAGGTTGGTTATGTTAATAAAGACAAGAAAGAAAGGATTTTAGAGAATATTGAAATCAACAGGCCAATCACTCATTTTTCTTCAAACAGAGCAAACGGACAAAGAGAGAGAAAGTAGATTTGAATTGACATAAAACTTGAGCAAGCAGGACTGAAAAGAAATAAGGAATCCCTCACAATTAAATAAACATTAATAAACATTTCATTTCTGTTTCCAGTTCTCCCAGGGTTTGGGGCCATTGGACCTGAATTCCTTGGCCCAGTCAAGGTATCTGCTACCCACATGGCCTTAAGCTAAAATGGATTCTCCCTCTGAATCCCACCCCTTGATTCTCATTGAAGAGGATAGTAGTTTGGCTATATCTGGAGCATATTTAAATGTTTCACAGCTAGCCAACTGGCCACTCAAAATTACGAGTCCTGGGTGGCTGATGTCTGGAAATACTCTAGACATTCTGGATTTTTAAAAAAAATGTCCTACACCCACTTCCACCCTCTGGCAAACGAACTTTTTTCAGTTTTATGTCTCCTCTCCAGACAACTTACAGGACATAATTTGGAGACCAGGGCAACCATATCTGGGTTACAAAAATCTGTATGACCACTAGATGGCAGCAAAGAGATACAGAGAAAACAGAAAGCTCTGTATGTGTGAAAGAGGAAAGGAAAGGGAGAGAGAGAGAAAAGCATGTCGAAAATTGTGTGTGCCAGAGAAAAGTGGCTGCTTATTAAGATAAAATATAAAGTGAGAAGTACATTATAGCACTTTCCCCAGAGATTCAGTGGCAATTTTTGCTAGAAATGGCACTGGTTAGATGGCTTATGTGGACATTACCAACAAAAGAAAGGATGCTCTTCAAAAGTTTGCTAAACAACAGAAAGCTAATAGTGCCAGGAAAGGGCATAAATATCAAAAGTAGTCTGCATGGGTTTGATGGATACACATCTAACATCACTCTTTATAGTTTTTCTTTTTTTATCTTGGAGGTGCATTTCTTTTTCTTTTTAAAAAACCACTCCTCATCACTGTACTTCTTTCGTCATGTCCTTCTTTCTTAGGGTATTTTAATGGCCACCCTATAAGAGTCCTCTTAATCCACTGGAACTATAAGTATAAATCAAAAGACTTTTGTGATAAGCCAGAAAATTGTTTGTCATCTGCACTGTCTTTAGAAATTGGGGGAGAAGAAGTGCTCTGTTCTCTTATTTATTGTGAACAATTGATTCTGAAAGCCTACATCTAAAGTGTTGTGCAACTTTATGCCCCAAAGAACTACTGAAGAAACAATATACCAAGTTTGGAAATGGAAATAACTATTTAGTTCGATGTACACCTTCCCTAAAAGAATCTATTAATCTATTAAGAGATGCAGATGCTCAATTATCAAAGATTACACTGAAGCAAGAAATTATTATTTCCTGACTGTGGAGGAAATATTCACATATTCCTGTTGTACTTTACCCTGCTGGCTTTACTACTTCTGTTCAGTCTTCCAAAAAAAAAGAAAAAAAGGCTTATGGTAAGTCTAACCAGATTTTAACTATCAGTTTTTTATTAAAGATTTGAAAGATAAGTCTGCTATCTATTTCTGAAACATCTTTATGTTCAATAAATGAGAAAATGAAGGAATAAGTTTTCATATGGTCTAGATTTTATGTTAAGCTTAAATACTGAATTAATTCTATATTGATACTAAATGGTTATTTATTAGGTATTTTCTCCTTCCCTTCCCTCTATTTTTGCTAGATTTAGTTTATTTTAATCATCCCAATGTATATAGGTCATTTTCTCACTATATATTTCATTTTAAATATTTTTTTCCCTGTTGGTGCTGCAGCTCTTTGTATTTCACTATTGTGTGTTTGTGTGATAATACAGTAATGCCAATTTAACTACTTCTAAAATTCTGTTGACTTTTTTCTTTATCTCATGTAATATTTTAATGAAAGCAGGAAATAAGCTGTCAAATATAGATTTGATTTTATATACATATCTGATAAGAGTTCTAAGCTGCTGTCATTTAAATGGATACAGAAGTGTGAGTTTTACAACACTTATTCAGAAGCCATGCAAAGATCAGTAGGATGCTGTAGTTCAAACTTAGAAACATGACATGAACAAGAGTAATTTTATAATTCCAGTAAAAAAGAATTTATTTATTAATTTTGAACAAAGTAATAGAAATAGCAAACAGTCATTAGGATTCCACAACCATCTCTCTCTTTCTTTTTAATCTATGCTATTAGCACTGCTTCTTTTGAATCTGCTTTCTCAGTAAGGCTGAGAGATAACCAAGGATCACATATATGGGCTACAAAAATCCAGATGACCACTAGATGGCAGCAAAGGGTTAGCGATATGGTTGCCCTAGACAACCTATTATCAACATGCAGTCATATGAACTCTCTGATTTAATAGTGGCTTTACATCTCATCTGAAGGCCAACATATTGCTATCTGCAAAATGTGCAATAACAAATATTTGGCACTGTTTGTTTTGCCTGTGAAAGAGTGCCTGCTTTGCATGCAGGAAGCCCAGGCTCAGTCAGGTTAGCATCTCCAGGTAAAGTAGCAGGTACTAAAACTAGGGGGAAAATAACTCTCCTTTCTTTGGTAAAATTCTCAGGCAAGTAATTCCCGAACTCTAGGACACATGGGCATAGCTGGGGAGCGTGGTGAGGAGAATGGAAGTCTAGAGAGAAAGGCCTAGAGACCTGTATCTGGTCTGTCAGCTGGTGCTTCCTTCTCTAAAGAACATTTCTTGAGGCATGAATTGAAGAACCCAGAGTGTAAATCACCACCCAGTTACTGGGAGTTGTGCAGCATATAAATTTAAATAATAATAATAATAATAATAATAATAATAATAATAATAATAATAATAATATCAGATAATTAGACCCCAGAAAAAAACTCTGCATGAAAGGTTAAATTAGTGGCACAGCCTCTACAAAAACCAGGGCTGTCAAGTCCATGCAAAGAATTAAATACATCATTCTCTATTAGTCACAATGTTCTGATCTTAGATCTGTCCAGCCTAGGGCTCATCAGGCTGAATCCCAGAGTTACATATGGCAACCTAACAGATGATCACAAAGTTTTCTTTCTGCCTGAAAAAAATGAAACAAACAGATGGTTGTTATGTATTTAGCAAGATATGGTTCATTCCCAGCAAGTTGTAATTGGCTTGGCATTGGTGCACAGTCATACATTGCGTTTGCATTCTATCCAAAACACAGGTGTAAATGAAGGAGACAGACTGAGGCATGCTTTACTTCAGGGGTGGTCAATTG
Source organism: Liasis olivaceus (assembly GCA_030867105.1). Classification (NCBI taxonomy): domain Eukaryota; kingdom Metazoa; phylum Chordata; class Lepidosauria; order Squamata; family Pythonidae; genus Liasis; species Liasis olivaceus. The sequence goes on along the minus strand of CM061350.1, from coordinate 121,325,215 downwards.
TTTTTAGCAAACGTCTCATGAGTCCAGCATATCGGACTAAGCTCTAGTCAGCCCTAAGGCTCTTCCGTTCCTGCCCAAGCATATGATTGAAGCCTTCTGGCATCTAAGATGCAGATCAGATCAACTACCTAGTTTGCATTTCTTGCAATGGATGTAGAAGGTTGTGCTGCAACTAACCGTCGCAAGACACGTTGTACAAATGTGGACATCTTTACTTTTTGACATCGACAAACAAAGAGACACCTACTTGCTAAAATTCTGAGGGTTGCTGAATGTAGCATACAGCAAAATGTATACTAACTTGGTGGTGTTTCTGTTTCATTCATGTATTTTCATGAATGTTCTTACTTTCACCTCTGACATTATATTTGTTGGTGAACACTTAAAAACCATAGTTGTACATTGAATGTAAAGGGATCCTTATCTAATCTAAAACTGTATCACTGTTTTAGATTAGATCACAGCTAGGCGTAATACTGGTTCACAAGGCAAGTTTATTTCTCTTGCAGTTTATAAACAAGCTTATTGCCACTGAAAATGGTCTTCCACTCACAGCGGAAATGGAGACCATTAGTAGTCAATTCTGCTTCTGTGCTCTTTCTTTACATATAGTCCAAGAACAGGGCAAGCACAAAAACATATGCATCTTTTAGAAAAGCAAATAATTTTACAGTCTTTCCAGTTCCAGTTTTTGGATTATTTACTCCCTGTCTCCCTGAGAACCTACTCTCTGCTGAGAACCTACATGGACAAGCTCAGACCTTGTTTATACTAGATGGGGGTACAAAGTGGAAATAGTAGAAGTAATATCTTAATATCAACTATCTTTTTTCTGCTGGCAACCATAACCCTAACTGCACTTATCTGGACAATACTGTGAATACTTTCTTAAAAAAAAAACAAAAAACTCTGCTTCTTGGGATATGCATCACATTGAGTGCAAATCAGTGCTAATGCACTGTACATTTCCAAAATTATGAATATTTCCCCAGCCTCAGAAAACACATTTGCATTTTCTCTCCCACACTTCAGAGACAGATGGAGCATGCATTCCAACGAGTTAATGTTGTGTTTGTGGGCATTTTTTCCCTCATTAGAGGTACTATCTATTACACAACCAAATGCTGACTAACTAGGGGAAAAGCCTCTGAATAAAATTTCCTGGCTTCTACACTCACAGAATTTACCTCCATCCAAGAACTTTTAGGATCCTTTGGGGTAGCACACTTCACAGGGCTTGCTAGAATGTCACCTGCAATGCTGAACTGATCCCATCAGGAAGCAAAGGCATTTGGGGCTTCTCAGAAAATGTGCTAATTTTTTTTTAGTCAGTTGCCCCCATAGCAGCCTAATGAGAGAAATGGTTTACAAACTACTACACAAATATACACAGATCAATGGGCATCAGCAAATGATGGTGATGGTGAGGCAGACCTCTGGTTATTCACCCACTGCCATGGCTGTCTAACATGCTGCTGTCATCCTCCTTCCCCATAATTTTCATACTAAAGAAAAAGAAGTTAATTTAGAACTTGAAATTTGTTTACAGGAACTTTGGGTGAAATAAATCAATAAATACTTCTGAATTAGCATTTTTCAAAAAGTTAAAAGCAAGCATGCTGTCAACATTTGCTGCAATTCCTAAATCACACACAGACACACATATCCTAATTGCTTCTTTGCCCTCCTGCTTCAGACCCTCCTTCTTTGCGTCCTTCCTTCTGCCTTTCTCCACTGATTTTCAGATAGAACAGCCAAATATTAATCACTGGTTATTGATATATGACGTGTTTTTGAATTATTCTGAAGCCGATGACCTGGGCAACTTGCTGTTAGCTCTATACTTAGCAACCCTCCAAGATGATGGAAAAGCACACTGTGAATGAATCAGAATGACTATATAAATGATTGTGTATGAGCTACACAAAGCACTACAAAATTCTTTCATCATTTACAGTGATGCATGTATTCAGCTTGCATTCCCTGGCTCCAATGCTAATGTCCCATGAAGTTAATGCACCCTGTTGTACACTGATTAAAACATTGCTTCATTCATATACTTGCTATCTTTGCTATTGCAGGTCATGTCAGCTTTTGTGCCTTGTGGCCTACTGTATCTTTATAAGTCTCATGCTAGTATGACTGTATCCACCTCTATGCTTTTTATCGTTCACTTATGTCATCCTGTCACTTATTTATCTGGGTTATGATATCATCTGGCTCCATGTATTCCAAGTCTGCCTTTCGATTGAGCTGCATGTTTCATATAATTCTAGCTTATTATGGATATACACAGTAAATAATTAGCATGTGTCTAAGTGATAGACATGACAGAATCCCTGACTAGCCCTACACCAATTGAGTGTCTCATCCCAGCTGATGTAATGTGAATGGGCAAAATGGCATTCAACCTGAAAACCCAAGTTTTAGAGGGTGTGCAACATCACTTTTTCTAATAGCAAATACACTCAACGGGCCACTACTAAATGAGGAAGGGAACAGAGGATTTTCAAGTTTTGCACAAATAAAATTAAAAAGAACCAGCTTGTAGTACCAGCTTATAGTGGTTAAGGTATCAGTTTACAGACTGGTAGACCATGAGTTCCAATCCTGCCTTAGGCACAAAGCCAGCTGGGTGATTTGGGCCAGTCACCCTCTCTTAGCCCTAGGAGTTCTGAAAATGTTGTCAAATAAGCTGCAGAGACTTGTCCAGGCAATTGCCAGGAGTCAAGACTGACCCCCACCCCCCCTCTGCCAAATAAAAACAGATGGGAAGGTTCCCAAACAGGTCAAACGTAACAGCTAAGCAAAAGAAAAATGAGTGATTCACAGGTTGGAAACTTGTTGTCTCAGAGAAAAGATGTGGTTGGAGCTATGATGAAGCACATTTGCTTAGGAAGATATATTTCAGGAGTAATCAACTTTTTCAGGTGGAAGATGCCATTGCATAATCTCAAAATGGTATGAATGCCATTTTTAAAAAAAATAAAAATGGCTAAAACTCATGTGATGTTGGCAGTCTCAATTTGGATTTAATTTGCTTTACATTTAGGGTTGTCACTAGCACTGATGATCTTACATTGCAGGCTACATTTGTCTGTTAGCCCAGGGATGGACAGACTGTGGTCTGAAGACCATAAGCAGCCTCTAGGGAACCCCTCTGATGAAGGAAATATCCCAAGCTTTCCCCCATACTCATCCTCACCCACCTGTCTTACCTGATGCCACCCACTTTGCAGTATTAGCCTCCATCTTAAATTTTAAAGACCACCGAAGTATTGCCTCCATGGTACTTGGAGGCAATATACTTTGAATATGGAATTAATAGATTTTCAAGGGGATCCTGGAAGAAGATTGGAAGTTGACTAAAAACAGAAAGTAATGTGCTGGCCAGTCATTACTAAGCACCTCAAGTAACTACTGAATGAAGGGTTAGGTCTTGTGACCCACCAACCTCATTAGGGCTCCTGTTGCTCAAGCTGTATTGCAATGTGGCTTGGAAATGTATTTTCCTTCAAGATCTGGAGAAGCTCATGAACAGTACTCACTATAGATCTTGGAAAAATATCACAGTGAAGAAGCAGTCTGAGTAAATTACACAGGGACTTATGGTCCAGGAAAATAGGACAGTTTTATTCAACTGTATCTATCTGGACTTTGTGTTCCTATCATTTAGGGACACCCTGGATAGATAATGGCTAGATTCAAACTTTACAATAAGCCAGAGATGCACACTTTTCTTTTTCAGGTCAAGAGTCACTTAAGTGGCATGCTGAGGTTTATTCCAAAAAGTAGATGGGACCAGGATAAAGGAGATATCCTCTTCTGTCTCAAGAAAAACCATAATTGGGTGGCAACTTAAAGCAGAGTTTGTAAGTGTGTCAGTATGTGTGTGTTCTGAGATTTTCAGGGGCATATGCAGCCTTAGGTCTCATAAAATACACACTTGGATTAAGCAATGGCTTGTTTTAACCATGGATTGATTTTCTGAGCCATGGATTGTTGGACATCTAGGGTCACAAATCACACTATAGTATAAATTGTGTTAACCATTATTTGTTTGTAGCTGAGCAAGATATGTAGCTTAGCAAACTTCTGGATGTAATTTAAGGTGCTGGCTATCCCCTTCAAAGTCCTGCATGCTCAGGGCCTGGTTACCCTCCTGCTGAGTATCCTGTCCCTACAGGGTCTTTTCAATGGTATCACACCTCCTGTTGAATAATTGACCACCAATATATACAGACCACAACTTTCCCTGATGAACTTCCCCAGAGAGGTGAAAATCTGGCTTTGGGAGAGAGCATTTAGGGAATGTTAAATTTGGGGTCTAAACCTGCTAGATGGCATCAATATAGCGTACATTGTTTTCTGTTTGGTCTGCTGTTTTCAATCTCTGTTTCTGCTATACAGTATGCCACTCAGAGCCATTTGAAGAGGACAAGCATAGAAATGTCAGAAATAAATAAATTTGTGACTCCAGTGATTATGTTAAACCTGGAAATACTTATCAATACCAAAATGAGTACATTGTGGGTTCACATGAAGTTTTTGTCAGAATCCTTGCAATCAATTAACCACCTTACCTGCCAGCTTGCTTGCTTGCTTCAGTCCTGCCATTAGGTGAAATGGGGGGGGGGGGTGTTGGAAGGTTCAGGAAGGATGGATGAACGAAATGACTGTTAGAGGAAGATGGGCTGTTATCAAAGACTGAGGAATGCTCAAGGTCATACCATCGAGCAAGTGGGAGAAGACTGGGAGGTTAGAGGGGTGCAAGGGGGAAAGAGAAAAAAGGTAAAAGCAACTTTTGGCACGTGCAGGCTCAGTCTTCACAATGCTTTGGAACTGTACACTTGTTCTCAATAAATGAACTTTCTTTTGAACCATTAGTGGTTGCAAGGAGAGTTACTGAAGTTGGGAGTTGGGAGTGGCAGATCATTACAGTTTTAGGGTTTGGTATCCCATATATTTGATGATACTATAATATGATATATATATATATATATATATATATATATATATATATATATATATAATGACAGCCAGTTTGTTGTAGTGGTTATGGCATCAGGCTAGAAACTGGGAGACCATGAGTCCCAGTCCCACCTAGGCACAAAGCCAGCTGGGTGACTTTGAACCAGTCACTTTCTCTCAGCCCTAGGAAGGAGGCAATGGCAAACCACTTCTGGAAAACCCTGCCAAGAAAACTGCAGGGACTTGTCTCCAAGAAGACTTCAATCCCATGATTGAAGGGATTAAAAAAAAAATCCCATATATAACCAACCTCCTTGCATCTAGCTCTTGGCACTTGCCTGAGCCCTTGCATTTTATTTTGCTTGATCCAAATTTTCATCCTTTTTAAATGTGTAAGAAATTAAACCATCTCTCTCTCTCTCCATGTGTGTGCATGCTTTTGCCTAATACTCCTTGGCTGAAAAATCCCTACTCCGTTGGCTGGGAATTGTGAGACTTATAGAATTAATATAACCAGAGATACCAAGCAAAGGATGGGTAGGTTACTTAATCTACCTCAATGCAGGATATGCTACATATATTACAGCTAAAGGCCCTTGATTTTCTGCTTGGTTTCAAAAATAGCAAAGCTTCAGAACACAGGTATGACAATTTCTGGCTTGTCTTGCTCAGAGCTCACCTGGGACAGAAGGCAGGACACACTGTAGCTCCCATTAGGGCTGTATGGTGTCAATACCTAAGCATCTGTATAGCTTCCCACAATCTTTTAGATACACCTAATGGTTGCCGTAATGGAACGTCCCACACAAAGGAGGGATTTTGCTATCAATATAACCATTTTATTAACTGAAAATATAGGAGCTAAAATATATTAAAAAGGGGAGAAACCAAGTAATGACTAAACAACATGTCATCTTATACTTGTCATAGTACAAAGGTACTGCAAAGGCATTTTAAAGCTACATTTTGGTTGTTTTGACAATGGCTTTTATAATGTTCCCCATTACAGGGAAATTGTATGTGTTGGGTGATGGATCAGATCCTATGAATCATTTCATTTTTCTGTTGATCAACAAGACAAAGCAGAGTCCTGGCTTGTGGTGCATCTTGGCAAGATGCTGAGTACCCTTGAGTCTCTCAAGTGACTTTGGCGAAAATGGAAGATGTTATCTTCCAATGCTACATATTGTCAGCTTTTCCACATACTGATTGAAGAGGCAGCCCACCTTACTCACAGGGTTGTTGGTGAAGATAATATGGGCACAAATTACTTAATTCTCCTGCAGGATGGGCATGATACCAAAAAGAATACCCACAGTATTCTTTTTGGTATCATACCAAAAAGTATAGTGAAACTGAAATAAATCTAAATATAATCTCCCAGCTGAAATCTTTTCGGAATTCAATGCATAGGAAGAAACTATCAAAGACTGAACCAAACATGTAAAACAGGGTTTTAGAAAGCTATTTTCCTCTCAAATACAAAGGGAATGAGGCACCTTTTTTATGCCTTACCTTGCATCTCAAAGTTCTTAGATAAGTCACTGTTAGCTCCTTTCCTTTCTATGTCCAACGTTTGGAATTAGTTACAGTAAGTGGGGGGGGGGGGGAGGAGGGAAGAAGTATTAGCATATTATAATGCATTACATTCCTACCGTCCTTCCTTTTAACCATTAGTGTATGCAAATACCACGTTAACAAGTCATCATGTTTTCTCTTCAATGAATTGCTTTCGTTTGGCAAATAAATATTCATAAAGAAATGTGGACAATAAATCACTGCAAAGAGTTCAAAGCCATTTCCTTTGTCGACTGTGCATATTTTCAGCTGTGACTCGTCTTTAATATTTCATTCAAAAGAGGGACTAGAAGAAGGACAATGGAGACAATGTGTCAAGTAGTAATTAAAGTAGACCATAATGATTAAAACTCTTTCTTGATCTGCATTGTGCTCAGACAAATCCATAATCTACTGTGCTTATTAGAATAAGTTTTCACTCCATCCCAAATCAGTATTGGCTTTAAATTACCATCCAGAAAGAATATTACCCTTTTTACATGGAAAGCAGCTGTCTATTCTGTCTGCTTATTATCATAAAGGTTAGGAACCGTGGCCCTATGGATCTTGCAGAACTGTAACTCATATAACATGACTAATGGTGAAGAATATTGGGAGCTCTAATATAGTAATATCTGGAGGGCCACTAGAGATAGACAAAAGCTGGAAGGACTTGAAGACCAGCTTCAAGTTCACTTACACATGCCCCCTGCCATCCTGGTTGGCCCACCTGCAATATTCATGAGCTTTCAGTGCACAATAATTGCCCCATAGTCCTACAAAAATCTTATGCACAGGATTTCCCCACATCCAGTCTGAAAGGAAAAAAAAATTGCCTGGCCATAGGAAGTAGAGAATGGCAGCCTAAACAGAAAATATAAGAGAGTATTGCAAGGCCCTGCATTTAGCCCCTGTTATTCCATCTATTTTACTCTCCCAAGAAAAGGAGTTTCCTCCTTCAACGAGAAGGATAGGAAGGGAATAGGGGGAGAAAATTTTGCTTGTAGCAATTTCTGGTAGTAATTCCCTCGCCCTTGAGAAGTAGTAGGTCAGGAAACGTGATTGACTTCTGGCGTTTATATCCTATATTTCTTTCCTGGTATTTAAGGCATTATGTATCAGGGTTTGCAGGAGGCTGCCCACCTGAGCCTCATTTGAGAGCATGGAGCTGGATTGGGGCCATTTAATCTGCAAAATAGATTAAGAAACCACTTATGTCATGTTTTATGTCCCCTGAGTAGCATAAGCATCTTTGTTTTACCTTTTTCAAACTGGGAGAAATATGTAATTGAGAGAGACTTTAAATCAATACTTTGTCATTCAAACCTCATACAACTGAGTTGTCCGTGTTTGCAAACACTCCTTTGGAGAGTTTCTCAGTCTTTCCAGGACTCAGTGGTGTTTTGATAAATAACATTTCTAGCTGGATAATTTTGTAGCTAATTATCATCAAACACTAAGACAGATCTTCTACAGTATTAGACATGCTTTGGAAAAAAAAAAGTCCTTTCAACCATATTCATCAGAATATAGGTTTTCAAATCTGAAATTAATGGTTCATTATGTTACCCTAGTAGTAAAATATAAAATTTTACAGTTGAGTGATAGTAAAAATAGCTGCTAAATTAATATATGATTGATTCCAAAATTAAAAATCATAATCCATAGGCACATTTCTAATTATAAAAAAAATTAAATTAAAGTTATGAAATACTTTAGTGTATATCAGCATTCACTCTAAGTAATTTAGGCAAGGCATTCAAGCTGTTAAGCTGGTTTAAGATAACAGCTCACTGTTCCTTTCACAACTGCTACCTACTTACTAAGAGGTCCTTAGTGGGTAGGTTCTATTAAGCCCACATTATCCCTAGAAAGTGCCCCACCTCACATTTTAAAGAAGCATCTACATGGGAAGTGCTGTTGGCCGATTAGGAATGATGCAAAGGAAGCACTGGATAACCGTGGAATGGAGGACTTATTTGCCATGGACTTAAGATGAATGAGCATACCAAAATGACAAACAATATAAAGAAGAAGGAGAGTCCTGTTAGTTTATGGCAGCACCTTTTCCAACGAACACATTTTTATTAAAAGGCACACACTTTTTATGGGAACCAGACCCTGCAACCAAATGTCTACTGTGCCCAACATCCACACCAACAGTATCATCACAGGCTTCAATTAGTACACACACAAGATTAGAGGCATCTTCACATGGTGTTCCTCTAATGTGATATACTGTATGCCATCACCTGCCAGCAATGCCCCTCTGGATTCTATGTAGGTCAAATGGGACAAATTTTGTGCAAAAGATTAATGGACACAAATTTGACATCAGGTTTCAAAAGAAGGACAAAGTAATATTAGAGTGTTTCAACTTCCCAGGACATTCTATGGCCAACCTGCAAGTGGCTGTTTTGGAAAAATGGCACCACTGAGTGACAAACTGTTGAACTGACATATGTTAAGAGGCAATCTCAAAAGGTCTCAACAAACACAATGAGTTTTTAACACATTACAGTTTTAATAAGGTACTGGTAATCTGTCTCACATCTGCATAACCAACCTATCTTCCCCTCCTTCCTCTCCTGCCTCACCTCAATTTAAATCCTACATCAGTGTAGCCATTCTATGCATTTGATGAAGTGATCTGCAACTCATGAAAGTGTATGCCTTTTAATAAAATTTGTTAGTCAGAAAAGGTGCTACAAGTCTCCAAATAGAAATGGGAATCAGAGCACATCAAAGGATGCAGCAATGCTTCTGCTTACTAGAGTAGCACAGGAAAGTTAGCTGCCCTATATAAAGCAAGGCCTGACTTATACCAAGTGAAAACCTTATACCTTCAGGACCTGTATGGTTGACACTGACTGGCACCAGCCATCTAAAGCAAAGATGGGCAACTTTTCAATTGCTATAATGATTACTAATTAATTTAAAATAAGGCTCACACTGGAGTACACAGATATAAGGAAAACACCAGAGAAGCAAGAGTCATGGGCATCTATGGGTGGGAGGGAAATGATGACTCATGCATAATAACATCATCATGTCAATGCCATTAGACACCATGGCACATATATAATTTGTGTGATGATGTCATTGTGGTTTGGAACAGATGCTGCTGGCTGGAGTTGCAATTTTCAGCCTCCCTACCATCTTTGCATGATAACATAAAATAGTAAGAGAAAGTGCAGAAACTTTCTGATAAACTTTGTCACACTGTAGTAGATGGAGAGAGCCAGTTTGGTGTAGTAAAGGTACCAAGCTAGAAACTGCAAGACTGTGAGTTCTAGTCATGCTTAGGCACAATGCCAGCTGGGTGCCCTTGGGCCAGTCACACTCTTCAGCCCTAAGAAGGAGGGAGTGGCAAACCACTTCCTAAAAACCTGCCAGGAAAACTGCAGGGACCTAGTCCAGCCAGGCGCAAAGAGTAAAAAACTGACTCAAAGGCACGCACACAGTGGATGGGGACAAATCCTGTCCCTAGAATTTCAAATATAAAAGAGTTAAAAGAAAACTTAAACATGATCTGTCAATCAAATCTAACCAGTTAATCTAGATAGTGTTCAGAAACCACCAAGCTGGAGAAAAATAAAAGGGAGCAAGAAAAGAGTAGAAAGACTTTCCTCTCTTACATGAGATTTTATAAAGACGAAGGGGCACCTCCATTTTACCATGTTCTGTGGTTTTCTTTTGTGGAGCAAGGAAAAGCTTTTCCCAGCTAACTGCAAGCCATGTGCCCTAATGCCCCATGCAGGAGGGTTGTAGGGGGAAGAGCTAGAGATCCCCTTATGGAGCCAAGGCCCTTATGCCCCACATCCCAGTACGCATGTGTGCAGGCACACCCAGTAATTCTCACTTTCTCAGGCCTCACTGGGGAGATAACAGAGCTTTTCCTTCACTCATGAGTTCCCTTTTCTGGAATATTTCCAAAGAGCTAGGGAAGTATTTATGTGGCAGATGTTATAGAAATTTTATATTCCTTTATCTTTTTCTCTGTTACATTTTGCTACATTTTATGCTCTTGTAGCTTTAAAAAGAAAAGCTTTGTCACATTTCCCCTTGGTTTACTCATAGACATGTTGGTTTTTAGAAAAGAACAAATCTGCCTCCATAATTTCTTCCTTCTTGATCCTCTACCCCGGAATTTCCATCCCTGCTTTTCCAGTGCATCCTGAGCATTAACTGGATCTTTTCCCCACCACTGAAAACATCTCTCTAACATCTAAGTTTCTCAGATAAAGCTGAACCAAGAATGACCTTTCCTGGATCACAAGATACATTGTTTAAAATTCTTCTTGTTTACACTCCTCAAGACTTCTGTTAAGGGCCTAGATAAGTACCGCAAATAATTGGATCTAGCACTGTTCTTAATCAGTTCAACCTTTTGACCACTAAAGCTCATCAGGATGTTCCCTCTGCGATTGTTTCTATTCTGTCCTTTGTTTGTATTGTCCTATTGGCTTTCCAGAATGTAAAATACACTATGAATTGCCTTTTGCCCTGTCTGCACGTGCTGCAAATTTTCATAACACAGAATGTCCAGTCCTTGAGAGAGGGCAGGAGAAAATACATGAGACTGTCCTATTCCCCAATGTTCTTGCACTCTTTCATAAATTCTGCTAAGTTCCTTTTACTTCTCAATAACACAAAGACTGGTTGGTGTTTATTTTGGAGGATCAGAGAGTAGAAATGGAACATACTCTTAAGATCTGTGCTGAAAGATGAAAAATCCGTTTAGTGTACTTCTATTTATCTTTGGTTGTTGTAACCTCCATTTCCAAGCTGTAGAAACCAAAGAACAGAGAGCATGTTCCACTGTACTTCCAGTCTGTGGATTGCACCAAATAGAGTTTGAATTATCGATTTGATCTGAATACCTGAATTAACATGAATTCAGAAATCAGATCACTGAATCCAAATCAGTCTAACTCAGAAAGTTGGTTCAGTCTGGAAAAAGCCTTTTATTATCACACTTCATTGCTATTTATCAGGCTTTATTGTGCTAATATAGAAAAAGAAAAAAGGGGGAAAGAAAAACAATAAAAAACACTAAAAGAAAAAAAGAAAAAAGAAACAACAAAGATATATTACATAAGAAAAATCATTCAGCCCAACTTTAAACACATAATTAAACCTTGACCACAGAGAATAATATTGATCACTCCTTCCATTGTGTAGCTGGAAAGATTGCAATGCCAGATTTACAATCTTGTATCTTTGATATGTGTTTGCTTCCTGTTTATGATCCTACTAGCAATCCAGGATTATAAATCTGGGGTTACACTGTCTTGCCAACATTAAACAATTATCTTCGTTGCCCACCATGCCTGACAAATCCATAATTCTTGATATTGTTTTAGACTCTGCTAATGCATCTGGACCAAATTGTGAAATCAAAATAAGGTTAAATTGAAAGTTTTACCATTCTTCAATTTAGGGCAACAATTTAAATGGTTTAAAATTTTGGTTGGCAATAAGCTGTATTAATAACCCTAATTGCTCATGACTTCAGTAAAGTAAAATAGAATAAAACTTGCAATTTTCAAACTGAGTCTTCCCAGGGTATATGTTTACTTCATAGTTGGTCAATTCCTGTCACAACCATTGGATCAACATTCAGCTGATCTGAAAAAAAGCGGACCCTGCACATGCTAAGGAAAAATGCTAGGAAGAAAAAAACATGTTTACCTCATGAATAAGGGTTGAAATTATACTTCCCTCCTCACATCTTCCAAATGTTCCTTTCAGCTTTTAATGATGAAAATACAAGAGAGGTACTGCTAAAAATGGAGCCCAGAGCTTGCCATGATGTTGAAAGGGTTGACATCATAACTTAATTGTGCTATGGTGTTTTTTTTTTTTTAATTCGCCACTTGCATTTCATACAGAAATAAGTCAAAATGACACTGCTGAAAGTCAGGAAAATTAAAATGCTCTATATCATATGACAGCTGAACTTTAGATAAAGAAAATATAGTAAGTTGTCCTTTGTATAGAACATTTCTGCTTAAAATAAATATATTAGCGGAAGAATGCCTCTAAATAAATATATTACTCTTGAAATAATATTCTTTTATTTTTTCAATATTTGTATTTCATTTTAAAGTGAATGGGATTTTTAACTATGTATTTATATCAATTTTTATCTGAGAGATATATTACATTCACAAATGAAGAAAATTCCTTTGGAATAATTATTCCCAGATATTTAAAATAATTCAAGCAACAAGTAACCCCTTTTTTTTTTTTTTTTACAAATTTCCATAGAAACATTAAAAGCTGCAGGAAGTATTGGAGACTTATTTGAATTAATTGAAAAATAAATAAATAAATAATATTGGTATATAAAATACATAATTATTTTTAGCAGCATAAAATATTAACAGCACATAAAACAATTCTTGTCCATTTTATCTCCATAAATTAATAAAGTTAAGTTGTTCAACCTCAGTCACTGATATACCTAATAGGCCAAATTATTGTAGTCCCAAATTAAAAAGAACATTAAAAACATCCCTAATGAATCCCACACAACATTTTGATAGATGAAGAGGTAACTGCATTTGCAATAACTCTACAAAAAGGAATCGAGTACCAAATAGTGATCCAATTAATTTTTTAAAAAGGAATTAATGCATTAAAAAAACGGGTTCAAAGTTTCCATTGCAATATATCAAGGGCTTTTTTCTGAAACCAACAAAACTACCATCAGGTTTCAATTTTTTTGAATTGAAAATGCAGAATGTTAATTAGTAGTATAATATTAGTAGAACTTTCATGGATCCAGGTTGTTCGGGAAGGATAATCAAAGATAACTTTTTCTGTAATCTACATGCCAAGGTCACTGTCAGTATTTTGCATCTGCATTTATCAAGGAAACTGGATGATAGTTTGCAGTTAGCAAGATCTCCACAAGCTTTCAAAATTACAATTATATAAGCCTCATCAAGTTAGCTTGACAACTTTATTTAAAAAGCAATCATTGCAGATTTCCAATAATATTGGGGTGAAGAAATCAATATATTTCTCATACCACTCAATGGGATGACTGTCCAGACTGGGAATTTTTCCTGTTTTCATAGATTTTTAATTTTTGGGGAGAGAGAAAAGTGCAACTAAGTAAGTAGCCTGATGGTCTGTAACCTTAGGAAGAGCTATATTATAAAAAAATAGAGTAATTCCTTCCTTGATGAAGTTTGACTCATTATTACACAATCAAGAATAAGAATAAAAAGAACCATTAATAAGTGTCAGAATCATTATATATTTTACCCTGGGTATGCTTAATAGCAGAGACAATATTACATTGTTGCAACTGTTTCAGCCAAGAGGCCACTAATGTACCAGGTGTTTATCTCACTTCCAGTATCTTTGCTTTATACGAGTCAATGAATATTCTTTTTCAAGGGTGTAAAGGGAATTCCATTCTGTTTAATACTCACAAAAGCTTTATATAATTTTGGTGGTAGATCAGATCCTTAACTTTATTTTCTAAATTTTCTTATTTAACTTTTTAAATTGTCTTTTCTATGAAGCAGAAGTAATAATTATCTATCTATCTATCTATCTATCTATCTATCTATCTATCTATCTATCTATCTAGTATCCCAAATCATCAATACTTTCAGCAGATGTCTGTTCATAGGAAAAAGATAAATTGCCGTTGCATCTGTTTATTAAACAATAGATATAATAATCACAATAACAACAATAAGAAATTCAAATATCATCAAGAAAAAATGGGATAACTTTTGAAAATGATACTAGGGCATGATCAGGTTTAGCAATATGTTACATTTATGGATCCATTGGCAAACTTCCAAACACAAAAAATAACAAGCAAGAAAAAAGGAAAATTTCAAAAATTAAAGAGAAAAACCAGTTTTTTTCTCTCTCCCTCCATATAAAAAAAAAAAAAAATTCCCTCTCATCCCTATGGGTGGTATGTGTCTTCCTCAATCTCGGGTCCTCTACCAGAGGCCTGCGAGTTTGAGGGTTCTGCGCAGTATCTTAGCTGTTCCTAGCACTGCACTCTTCTGCACAGAGAGCTCTGATGTTGTTCCTGGGATCTGTTGGAGCCACTCTTCCAGCTTAGGAGTCACGGCCCCGAGTGCTCCTACCACCACTGGGACCACTTTGGCCTTGACTTTCCACATCCTCTCTACTTCCTCCTTCAGGCCCTGGCACTTCTCCAGCTTCTCATGCTCCTTCTTCCTGATGTTGCTGTCACTTGGCACTGCTACATCTATCACTACCACTGTCTTCTGGTCTTTGTCTACTACCACGATGTCTGGTTGATTGGCCAGTACCTGCCTGTCTGTCTGGATCTGGAAGTCCCACAGGATCTTAGCCCTTTTATTCTCCACGACCTTCTGTGGAATCTCCCATCTGGACTTGGGGGGGTCTAGCCCATACACTGTGCAGATGTTCCTGTACACAATGCCAGCTACTTGGTTGTGCCGTTCAGTGTATGCTGTTCCTGCCTGCATCTTACACCCTGCCACTATGTGTTGGACTGTTTCTGAGGCCTCTTTGCACAATCTGCACCTTGGGTCCTGTCTAGTGTGGTAGACCCCTGCTTCTATGGATCTGGTGCTTAGTGCCTGTTCTTGTGCTGCTATGATCAGTGCCTCAGTGCTGTCTTTTAGTCCGGCCCTTTCCAGCCACTGATAGGATTTCCCAATGTCAGCCACCTCAGCTATCTGTCGATGGTACATCCCGTGCAGGGGCTTGTCTTGCCATGGTATTTCCTCCACTTGAACTTCCTGCCCTGTCTGCTGCTGCCTGAGGCATTCTCTCAGCAGCTCATCTTTGGGTGCCATCTTACTGATGTACTCCTGGATACTCCGGGTTTCATCCAGGACAGTGGCTTTGACACTCATCAGACCCCGCCTGCCCTCTTTGCGGCTGGCGTACAGTCTCTGGGTGTTGGACTTGGGGTGGAAACCTCCGTACATTGTGAGGAGCTTCTGGGTCTTCACATCGGCAGCCTCCATGTCTTCCTTTGGCCAGCTCACTATACCGGCAGGGTATCTGATGACTGGCAGGGCATACATGTTGATGGCATGGATCTTGTTCTTCCCATTGAGCTGGCTCTTCAGGACCTGTCTTATCCTTTGGTGGTACTTGGATGTTGCTGTCTTCCTTGCCTCCTCCTCATGATTCCCGTGTGACTGTGGGACACCAAGGTATTTATAGCTGGTCTCTATGTCTGCTATGTGGCCCACTGGTAATTCCACTCCATCGTTCTTAACTACCTTCCCTCTCTTTACTATCATCCTGCCACACTTCTCCAGTCCGAATGACATCCCAATGTCCTAGCTGTAGATCCGTGTCAGGTGGATCAGTGAGTCAATGTCTCGTTCACTCTTAGCATACAGCTTGATGTCATCCATGTAGAGGAGGTGGCTGATGGTGATTCCACTCTTGAACTTGTACACATATCCAGACCTTGTGATTATCTGGCTGAGGGGGTTTAAGCCTTTGCAGAACAGCAGTGGGGACAGTGCATCTCCTTGGTATATGCTACACTTGATGGCCACTTGTGTAAGCTGTCTTGAGTTCACTTCCAGTGTTGTCTTCCACAGTCCCATTGAGTTGTTGAGGAAGGTCCTTAGTGTCCTGTTGACTTTGTATAGTGCCAGGCATTCACAGATCCATGTGTGCAGCATTGAGTCATAGGCTTTCCTGTAGTCAATCCAGGCTGTGCTCAGATTGGTCTGCCTAGACCTTGAGTCTCGGGCAACTGCTCTATCTATGAGTAACTGGTGTTTTGAGGCTCTGGTGTTGTTCCCAATGCCCTTCTGAGCTGTGCTCATGTACTGGCCCATATGGTCTTGTAGCTTGGCAGCTAGGATGCCTGATAGAACTTTCCATGTTGTGGGGAGGCAGGTTATTGGCCGGTAGTTGGATGGTGCTGTTCCCTTGTGGGGGTCTTTCATGATCAGCACTGTCCTTCCTTGTGTTAGCCAGTCTGGGTGGGAGCCTGCTGCTAGCAGTTGGTTCATCTGTGCTGCCAGGCGTTCATGCACTGCTGTTCGTTTCTTTAGCCAGTAGGTGTGGATCGTGTCCGGGGCAGGTGCTGTCCAGCTTTTCATGTTCTTGACCCGCTGTTGGATGTCTGCTACTGTGATGGTGACTGGTTCCTGTTCTGGGAGATTGCTGTGGTCTGCTTTCAGGTCCTGCAGCCACTTTGCACTGGTGTTATGTGTCTTCTCTTTCTCCCATATGTTCTTCCAGTACTGTTCAGTTTCCGCTGCTGGTGGCTCAGCTGTTACTCTGTGGTTGCACTGCAGTTGGGAGTACACTTTGGATGGTTCTTTGGAGAACAGGGCATTGATCTTCTTGGTCTCTGCTTCTCTAGTGTATCTCCTTAACCTGGTAGCCAGTGCTGTGAGCCTTTGTTTAGCAGTCTCTAGGGCTTCAGATGGAGTCAGGCCCATGTATTTTTCCAGTAGCTGAGTCTCATCCTTAATCTCCACATGCTTCTGTAGTTCCACCAGCTGACTGACTTCTCTCCGAGTTGCCTTGATCTTAGCCTCCAATCTCATTTTCCAGGGTGGGTATGTACTGCTGTTCTTCTTGATTGTGTAGCCAAGCATTTCCAGGATTACAGCGGCTGTAGCATATACCAATTCATTGGTTTCAGTTATGGTGGTAGTAGGGATTGTCTGGAGGGCTCTGTTGGCATCTTCTAGCATACTATCTGATGGTACTTCTCCACTGATCCTTGGTAATTGGACTCGAGGGTTGACTGTAGCTAGTTTATCCATGATCTTATGCCTCATATCAGCTTCTGTGCTCTGTAATGGAAGGGGTGGCAGTGACATTCCAGCTTCAGGTGTTGGCTGCGCATCTGCTTGTTCTTCCAGGTCTGCTTGAGTCCAGGTTGTAATGTGGAGTTGGTCTATCTCAAGTTGTGAGAGCAGCTTCCTCTTCACTATGTTGAAGCGCTGGGTAACTAGTTGTTTCTCAGGTAGTGTGGATGTAGGCCTTCTGTCTATCCATAGTTCCCTCATACGTTTCATATATCCCCTCTCATTAGGTCTGCTGTTGTAGTAGCATTCCATCAATTCCAAGTTTTCTTGTCTCGTCCATGTATGGTTTGTTCCAGTAGCCCACTTAACATCAGATTGTCCTGGTTCCCCAACATCTGACATGGACCTTGTTAATCCGGGCGACGTCCGAGCCGGCATGACTCTCTTAGTTCGTGTCACTCTCATATTTGAGGTAGGCAGGTGAAGCGTTAGGGGGTCTTTGCCCAAAGACCCCTACTGGTAAGGTAGGTGCCAGCCGGGATTTGAACCCCGGTCTCCTGCATCAAAGGCTGTGTTCTAACCAGTACGCTATCCAGCCACAGACACATACATACATACATACACTAAGTGAAAAAGACCTGTAGAATGGTCAGCTTGATTTTGATGCATCATAGTCGATCCAAATTAGCAATCTGATTCAGAAAGTCAATTTGATTTGGAAATTCAACTGAATCTCTATCTACTCTTTAGATTTAATTCTAATTTTAATTAAATGGCCCTCCTATATATTTATCTAATCACTAATCACATTTAGAAGAATCTTATGTTCAGTAACATGAAATCTGGGATAAACTGGTTTTAAACACTATCCCAGTGACTTCAAAGAGGCTTGAATTGCAAACAGAATTTGTTAATTTTTTATTTAAGGTTATTTGAGGGACTGCCTCTCTCCAGTTACATCTATCCATCCCATTAGGACTGGCAGAAGCAGCATGTTGGAGGCCTTCCCCATGAAAGAGTGTCATCTGGCAGGACCCAGGAAGACAGCCTTTTTTACCGTGAAATCCACCCTGTGGAACATCATTCCGCTGGACCTTAGATTGGCCCTTTAGGAAGACCCTGAAGACATGGCCCTGCCACTGTGCCTGGGGGTCCAGCAATGGTGGGGGGCTCTTACAATGGCTGTGTTGAGCTGATGTAGAATGGATTCTGCTGCTTATCATGATTTTGTTTTTTTTTAATTGATTATGGACAGTTTTTATAGGTTTGTATATTGGTTTTTAATTTCTTTTTATTGGATTGTTTTTATCTATTGTGAATCACCCAGAGTCGCTTAGATGAGATGGGCAGCCATACAAATTGAACAAATAATAATAATAATAACCTACTCAAATAGGTTGAATTTTTATAAAACAGAACAAAACAATAGAATGGATAGTGAAACTTATAGCATAGTTGATAGGTAACACTTCTTAAAGGTTTCCTACATTAAAATAAAAACAAACTCTGTAGAAGTGTTTATTATTATCCTTAACTTGTTAGTAAAGATAATTTGCAAGCAGCTAATACTGCGGAGATAATTTATTTCTTCGAACTGTGTCCTCTGAAATTCTGAAACAAGACAGTGCATGAAAAAAGGACTAGTTTCAAAGAGGTGTGTGCGCTGCCATATGGGGTCAACAAAACCATGATGGTGGTTGTGACTGCATGATTGAAGCCCCATCCTGTTTGTCAGTGCATCAATACCTCACACATGTACAGAGAAGTGGGGCTTCAATTACATAATTGTTCTAACCTACTACAGTTTTTTGACCCACCCCATGGTCTCACTGCTTTCAAGACCAAAGATATCTTGACAATGAATTTTTTAATGAAGTGTGAATGCAAATCTTAATAACTATTGGTAAACATTGGTAGACAAGCATTTTGATAAGAGTTAAGTGTACAGGTGAAACTCGAAAAATTAGAATATCCCAAATTCACAATCTCAGAAAATTAGAATATTACATGACATCAATAACACAAGGATTGGAAATAGAACAATATCGGACCTCTGCAAAGTATAAGCATGCATATGTACTCAGCACTTGGTTTGGGCCCCTTTTGCAGCAATGACTGCCGCAATGTGGCGTGGCATGGATGCTATCAGCCTGTGGCACTGCTGAGGTGTTATGGAAGACCAGGATGCTTCAATAGCGGCCTTCAGCTCCGCTGCATTGTTCGGTCTCATGTCCCTCATCTTTCTCTTGGCAATGCCCCATAGATTCTCTGTGGGGTTCAGGTCAGGCGAGTTTGCTGGCCAATCAAGCACAGTAATCCCATGGTCATTGAACCAGGTTTTGGTACTTTTGGCAGTGTGGGCAGGTGCCAAGTCCTGCTGGAAAATGAAGTCAGCATCCCCATAAAGCTCGTCTGCGGAATGAAGGATGAAGTGCTCCAAAATCTCCTGGTAGACGGCTGCGTTGACCCTGGCCTTAATGAAGCACAGTGGACCAACACCAGCAGATGACATGGCTCCCCAAATCAACACAGACTGTGGAAACTTCACACTGGACTTCAAGCATCGTGCATTGTGTGCCTCTCCATTCTTCCTCCAGATTCTGGGTCCTTGGTTCCCAAATGAGATGCAAAAGTTGCTCTCATCAGAAAAGAGGACTTTGGACCACTGGGCAACAGACCAGTTCTTTTTTTCTGTAGCCCAGGTAAGATGCTTCTGATGTTGTTTGTTGTTCAGGAGCGACTTGACAAGAGGAATACGACATTTGAAGCCCATGTCCAGGATCCATCTGTGTGTGGTGGCTCTTGATGCACTAACTCCAGCCTCAGTCCACTCCTTGTGAAAGTCCCCAACACTTTTGAATGGCCTTTTCCTGACAATCCTCTCCAGGCTGCGGTCATCCCTGCTGCTTGTGCACCTTTTTCTACCACACTTTTCCCTTCCACATAACCTTCTGTTGATGTGCTTTGATACAGCACTTTGGGAACATCCAACTTCTTTTGCAATTACCTTTTGGGGCTTTCCCTCCTTATGGAGGGTGTCAGTGATGGTTTTCTGCACAACTGTCAGGTCAGCAGTCTTTCCCATGCTTGTGATTCCTACTGAACCAGCCTGAGAGACTGTGAATTTGGGGTTTTCATAAGCTGTACGCCATAATCATCACAATTATACCAAAGTAAGGCTTGACATATCTCGCTTTGCATGTAATGCCTCTATCTCATATATTGGTTTCACCTTTTGAGTTGCCATACTGACATAAATGAACATTTGCAAGATATTCTAATTTTTCGAGTTTCACCTGTACATAGATCAAAGCTACAGAATTAATGAAATAGATTACTAGCATCATCCTTCCAGAGTTATTTAATAGATTGATACTGTTAACTAAACTTTGTTGATAAGTAGAAAATGTACTTACAGTTTGCAGTCCAGATTGAAGTGGGTGACATAATTTTTGCATTTAGAACAATCTCACAAAATCATCCCCCCTCTAGCAGACATGAGGTGAAGTCTCATGGTTTGCAATAGCTTAGCATATTGTATGAACCCAATCAATGGTAGCCCATTAAACAAATCATGTAGAATAAACCATGACTTAGCACAATGTGCAAACATAGCTAGTATTTTTCTTACAAACTACCCTGATTATATTTTAAACTTCCACATTCCTTTTATGTTTAAATGTCCCAGTGCAATCACGGGTTTTGAGCCACTAGAGCTAGGTGGCTATGCTTCCTCAAGGTAATAATGACTATTAACAATTTAATTGAAAAACAATCAGTTAGGAAAAGAAGTCAGGGAATACACCAAATCCCTTCCCAGGAGCTTTTGGCTCAAGGCAACACACCAATTAACTGGCAAGGAAATTGGATGAGATAGAGGAAGGAGAACAATGAGGTGGCCCATTCACATTGATTATATAGAGTGATGGACTTCGAGGTTGGTTGACAGGCTTTCCTGTCTCCCAGGATGGAGTTTTGCACATTTAAAAAGTGGCATCAATCACATCAACTGCAGGCCAAGCCAGTCTTTTGTAAAGGCAACAAATACAATACAAATGAACAAAAAGTCTGATAAGTTAGATCCACAGATCCCTTAAACTGGCATATAAACACCTATGTTTTCCATGAGATGTTTAGCATTGTTTAGGTACTACCCCAGAGTGGGAATATGTACTTTCTTCCATGAACACATTTATTTTCCCACTCTCCAATTTCTTCTTCTCTCTTTTGCTACCTCTAGCTTACCAAGAGAAATCACTTGGGATAGTCTAATACGGTTGCTAGTAGCTTTAAAATAAACAATCATAAGTTACTGTGTTCCTCAACATATAACTAAGAGACACAAATCACTGTTATGAGATTTGCTGATGGATATTCTTTTAATAAGGTATTTGCTCTTGTTTGAACTGTTGCAGCAAGTTGAGCAATAGTTTTAAGAGATTAAGTTGATTGCAGAATGGTTGACGTTGAATTGAGTACCCTCTCTGTAGGCAATCTCATCTCTATATGTCATCCTAAGGATCTTACAAAATGTTATTTCATTTAGGGGTTGTTTAAACCCACCATACTCATAACTTTTAAATTAAGTTCTCTATACATTTAAAAACAATCAATGCAGGATAGGGAATAAACAAATTGTGTGCCAAATTGGTTCCTTCATGTCCTTGAGAAGATCTATTTTCCCAGCTGTCACATCATTCAGCCTGTTCTTGAATGTTATAGAGAATACAAGCTAAACAACAGACGCTTACCTCTTTGATTTTCTAGGTCAAGGGCATGCAATCTTTTCTTGTGCAATGAAACTAAGGGAAGGAAAAAAACTCTGCAATGTCACAAGATTGCCAGATCTAATGCAAATTCAGAAAATGCCAAAAATAAACACATAACTATATTATGAGATTCCTGCATGAGCTCTTGTAAGTCCTCATGTAAGTTGATAATGTTTTCATTTTTAGTTTTAAATCAGTTTCAGGGGATATGGGCACTGATCAAAGATACCCTGACAATTTTGAATCATAAGTAGCTGATGGTTGAGCATCAGCGTCTGGTAATGATAACTGATAGTTACCTTGAGTATAAAATGATTTGAATAGTGGGGCTAATTATCTAGGGTAGGTTGTAAAAAGTGAAGCTTGGGGGCCACAAGTGGGAAATCCAAAGTGGGAGGGCCAAAAACTCTAGCCAGTTTTCATTTTGGTATTGTAGATTTATGACACTGTTTTTACCCCTTAAAACACACCCACACCCACACCAATTTTTTGGAATATGACCCTTGATATCTCTTTCTCAGGCCATCAGCAGTTGTATAATTCTACTGTAAGAGGTGGTAAAGTACCTTCCCTGTAGACCTTCAGGCAAAAGCTGGATAACAATATGTTGGAAATGTTGCAGTTCTGAATTTCCTGCATCATGCATGTTGTTAGACTGATCTATAAGCCCACCTCTAACTCATACTTTTGTCATTTTCCCACAGAAAGAAAATGATTTTTTTTAATAACTTTATTAAATTAAAAAAACAGAAAGATTAAAAATTAACAAGAACTAATAATCAGGAAAGAGAATAGAAAGAATAAAAAGAAAGAAAGAAAGCAAGCAAGCAAGCAAGCAAGCAAGCAAGCAAGCAAGCAAGCAGAAAAAGAAAGAAAAAGCAGAAATACTACCAAAAAAGAAAAAAGAAAAAAAGAATGACTTCTGACTTCTTTTACAGCAGATATAAGCAAAACTCTTACTCTAAGATTTCAGCTTAACATCCATTTTTTTCCTATAATCTATTAATTCTACTAATAATCAAATCCATGTATCATAACTTAATTTTTTTCTGTTTCCCGCAAAAAGTCCATAAGGGGCTTCCAATTAGCATTAAAATTATCCAATGTCTTTTCTCTAATCAAAGCTGTCAATTTTGCCATCTCAGCTAGCTCCATCAACTTTACAATTCATTCTTCCATCATAGCTAATATTGAGTCTTTCTACCTTTGAGCATATAAAAGTCTCACTGCAGTTATCATATATAAAAACAAAGGTCCATGAGACAGAAAGAAAATGATTTTGTGATCACCTTTTGCAGATAATTTGTCATTCTGATAGGGATATAGTGAAATACTTGTTGAAATATTTTTTATCTCTTTTGGCTTCTATAGCTTTTTAAAAAAAGAACTAAATCAAGTTTAAAAAAAGATATAAGCACATTTTAAAGAAAAATCTTATAATTATGATGCTGATTTTAGTATTTTTCTATTTTAAAGTAAAATAAAATGAATAAAATGATGCTTATTCCCAAGTTCCTGCTGTTCAAAGCACTTAACATGCAGTCCGTTAAGTCCAGACTCAAAAGGCAAGTCCAGGATCTAAAATTTCCTAGTTGCACCATGGGATAAAGGTCCAGACAGCTGTCCAAAGATGACAACTGCTATGGCTAACTTCCCTGGTCTAACAAGTTTGATGGAAAAGTCCAACCCTGCAAGGTCCTGTATCATTTCCAATGTAATCCTTTCCATATGACATGTTAGCCTCAACCAGCCCAGACTATTCTTTAATCAATAAATTAAAAATCATAATCCAGTTCAGCCTTCTCCAGTTTGATTCCTTCTGGTGTCTTAGAATGCTACTTCTATTACCTCACCCACCCTCATGATTAATGTGAGTTGTAGTCTAAACATTTGGAAGGCACCAGATTGGTAATGTATTCTATCTTTCATTATTCTTGTGAACTGAACCAAAAACATGTGATAGAAGTAGACAATTTGCATAAAAGGAGCTTGCTAAATTTTAAAAGTAATTAACTCTAGGTATGCCTGGTCTACCTTTTCTTGCTTCATAGTAGAATACTAGCAATGTTTGAAGACTATTTTCTGAAACTTCATTTAGCTTTTGTCATAGGCATTGCAGAAGAGTATGGATGTGCAAAGGTGGTTACGTAAACATCAGCTTAACCCTGAAAGACAGAAGGGATAATAAAGAAACTCAAGATTGCCTTGCTTTGATTGTGCTTGGAATAAGAGGGAGAGACAGAAACTTAATTGGACTTTCAAGATTCTGTTATTATACCCCATAACAATAATGGGGAGTTTCAATAATCCTTGTGGAGTCTGTTTCCTGGCAGACTCAAAAAGGGTTGACTATATTAGCAGCATGCCAAAACAAAACAAAAAAAGTAGGGCTCTACACGTCTCATGTAACTTTGTGCATGTGATGGTGGAGCTAGAACTCTTGTGTAAAAGTAGATTGGAAAGTTTTTCACATGAACTGTCTAATATATGTTCATAGCCAGAAATGGCAGTGTGATTATTCAGTTTCTGAAAGAAGGTTATCTCAAGGCAGACATTGAATACTCAGGGAGATGGTGCATATGAAGGTCCAACTTAGGCAGAAAAGGGATAGCAAGATTGTTATAAGAATGCTTTGAAGAGCAGTTTATCTTCTCAACTTTTATCTTGAATGTTTGACTCTAAAAGAAAACCTGTCTAAAAAGATTCAGTCTGTGGCCATAATTTAGAATTCAGTTGTTGTGAGAGAAATAGCTAAATGTATACAGAATTAAATCCTTTATGCATTTATGCATTTCCCCTATATGTAAGTTTTTATGTCTTTATTTCAAAAAGATGGTAGGGCATTGTTCTGTTGTAGCTACATGACTTTTTAGCATGGATTGGTGTATACAGATGTGTCTGAGTAGATAGTGGTTTTGGAGGTAACTAAAGTTTGCACAAACCTGCCTGTGGCTAATTCTGAGAAAATTGCTTTCCAAAGTTAGCCTGAAAAAGATGCCAGATTGTGATTTACTAACTAACCTAAGAGTTCAGAAGCTTTAGCTAATGTAAAATGCAGCAGTAAGTTTGTTCCATGGTGAGCACTGCCACTGTCATATAATACCATTGTTGGAAGAACTGCCTTGGTTGTCAATTTACTACAGAGCTGAGAATTTGATATTAACAAAAACCATAAATGATTTAGGATCAGGATGTAGATCTGCCCAAACAATGTCATCCCCCTCCCCCTGCCACCACCACAAGGACCCCACCTTTTATAAACATTTCTGTTATGGCTCTTTTTTGAGACATCCATGTAACCCTTCTGCTACATGAGCTAAACTGGTTACCAATAAGCTTCTGGTTGCAATTCAAGGTGTTGGTGGTCATCTACGTGGCATAGGGGCTGGATATTTGTGGGACCACCTTTTTCCAATCATTTCTTCCCACCCCCCAAAAATCCTTCTCCATTGCTATAACTGTCCCCCAAAGTCCATATGATCCTGACCCTGCTATACTTTAAGAGTGCCTTAAAGAACTTGGTCTTCTCACGGGCACTGTCTTAAGTTTACAAATATATTAAGAGTGGTTTCAAAATGTATGCTCATACTCGTGGAAAAGAGATAGTCTGTAGTATATTGAAGCACTGAGAAGAAAACCTCAATTGATGTTGATTGAGATGCTCAGAATAAAGGAGGGGACTGACTTGGCAATAGTTCAGTATAATTTTGGGAAGTTTTGGACCCTTATCACTTTTTCAAAGTGGTTGCTTAGTGTTATCCTTTGGGTGAAGAATTGTAAAGCAAGAAAGCTATTTCTTGGCTGTTCTATGACAGAGGAAACCATGATTACATTTAAGAGCCACCCACCAGATTGTGCTTTTGAATAGCATCACTTAATGGGTTTCAGTAGGCACCTAAAAAAATATGTTCTGTATTTTTCATAACTGCATATTAGGCAAACTTTCAAATGGTGCAACTCTCCTAGCTCTATATATTGCTGTGTTGCCAGAAACGTGGCAATTTTAAAAATGTGGGGGGAAGAGGGGACGCCCAGCTGAAATGACTTATTAGGACATAAGAAGAAATGTAGCTAGTCTTGTTTTTTGCCCATTTCCGGGAAGCTCACAAACAACTACTCTTACATAATAGCAACTGGAATTGTGAATCTCTGGTGCTGGTAATGAAGGAAAACCACATGATTAGCAGCCATTAACATAAGAATAACCTCCATAAATCTGTCAAATTCTCCCCCCACCCTTATCTCTCCTGTTAGCAAATCTCATAGTATAACTATGTGCTGGATGAAGCTATGTCTCCTTTGTGTCTTGAAGCTTTTATTGTTTGCCTTAATGGAAAATAATAATAATACTCCCCAGGATCAGTAGCCATTTATTTTCAGTAATTCTATATGATACTGTATTCTTCCTATTCCTCTCTGAATTAAGGAAATAATTCTGAAAATATCGAAGGCACTTTAAACTTTTCAGCACTCTGAAGGTGAATAGTGAGAAAAAATGTGCACCTATAAATTGATTATTGTGCATCCTATGTTGAAAATCAAAATGACAGTGATGTCTGTGTGGCCCTGTGAATAAGACTAACAAGGTATGATATCAAGCAGGATACTGTGACCAACCATCTCAGAGAATTGAAAATATCGATGTGCTCCCCCTCCACATTGATCTGTGGAACTTTCTACAAAGGCCACAATGGAAGGAAAGAAAAAAAAGTACATTTCTTGAAAGAAAGCTAAATGGTACAAAAACATACGTTACTGTCTGATTCTACTAAACTGGTTATAGCAACAACAACAACAAAAAATGGGCAGAGTACATTAGCAAACAATTGACTATGACAAATCACTGTGAGTGAATCAAATTCACACTATATAAAACATTTATATTTCTTCTGTGGATACTCAGCTTCACCTCACAGTCCATTATTTCATGGCACAACTTTTGAAATATACATATGGAGGTGTTGGCAATGTACAGCTAAATAGTGCCAAAAAGAGAGAAACATCAGGAGAACACCCATGGGATCTCAGGATTCATAACAGAAGCAGGACTCATAGCAGAAACACTGATACAACATCTGGAAGCAACAGGACTCCCTCACATATAACCAATGTTCCTTCTTAGCTTCACACTTGCACAGCTGCCCAGCAGCCATCAGATGGCTGCACAAAAGACTCAGACTTGATTTCCTGGTCTGATAAAGCAGGAGTTATTTACAACATACCATGTAAGGACTGTAAAAACCTCTATACAGGACAAACAGGATTAGCAGAACACATCCACGAACATCAACACAGTGAAAATTTATTAATTTTATAGCACAGAGACAAGCTCCACTACATTTTCAACGGGAAAGCTGGACGCATCTCAGATCAAGCTAAGTCTAAGAATGCAAAATAATTCCTAGAAATTTGGCACTTGACATAGGCACCAACAGAAATAAACTTCATTTATAAAGCATTCAAAGGGGGAAAAAAATCAAAGCTGAAAGAAAAGGTCAAACAACCCAAAGTACAACATTCCTTATTACACACTTATTTACCAGATAAGCAGGTACCATCACTGAATCACTATAATAAACACCAGACAATAGCAGGCTAATCAAAGAAGAAACTACTATCAATCCACACATCCTGGCCAAACCCACACAAGGCTGATAGGACAATCTGCCATATATAAGCAGCCAACAAATCTCCCTTCCTTATGCCGGAGCACTGAGAGGAACGAAACATCTACAAGAAGAAGAAAAAAAAAAAGCTGACAGAATACCAAGAACCCAACAGGAACATATTCTTAATTTATGGTATTAAATTTTCTTTGGGTTTAGCAGTAGTTCCTGGGAAATGACTCCGTAAGAAAGATCAGCAGTGCAAGGGTGGCTTTTAACCTTAAAAGCAGAAAAGTGCTAAAATGGTTAAGAAACCAGTCCATGTGGGTCCAGAAGAGAACAGATATTTAAATCAGAGGCAGTTTCATACTGTGGTCACAGCATGGCTGCTGAAAATATTTTAATTCAAAAGCCACATACTCTCATTGCTAAATGTCTTGGGTGGAGATCATATAGCAATCATGGGTGAAGCAAAATCGACGGGTCACTCTATAGTCTCTCTCTCTCTCTCATCCAGGCCTCTACTTGTTCAGAGTAAGCACGTGTAAGGATACACATGGCAGCTCAGCCAAAGTTTTCTTCATGCACTTGTTGCCCCTTTGAAGTCTGTACAATAAATAAGAAGGTCAAAAGGAAATTAGAATTTCCCTGCCATCAGGAATCCTAATCACTATTTGTTTCTCACAGTTAACCATGAGAAAGCACACAATGGTTTAGGTAATGTGAAAAAACTGTCTTAGATTCTTACTTAGATACAGGCAGATCTTCCAATGCGATCTGGATCAGTTACCATCCTCATAACTTTCTTCACAGGGTGGAGCACAGAATAGTCTGATTTCTCTGGAAGTTTTAAAATGAATCAGTAAGATATTATGAAAGTAATAGATTACTGTATATATAACATCCCATAAGGCCTGGAAATGTTAAAGTTGATGGAGACCAAAAGTGAAAAAGAGAATGAATGGGCAGATTCCCAGACTGTATGAAAAAATTCACTTGTGCTTTCCTCACACGATGGTGAAACTTTCAGAGGTAGAGCACCTACTGATCTGGGACAAAGATGTCAGATAAGCAAGCTTACAGAGATGATTATGATGAAAATGCCTTAGTTCTGATTTGAGGTGCAAAATGATCAGATAGGGAATGACTGCATATACTAGCATGTTTAATGGGTGATTGGAGAATGCCTGTCCAATTAAATTTGTGCCCTGCGCATTACATGCTGTTGTAAATATGACTGTGCATCAAAAGTGATGGCATTATCACTCAGTCAGGTCTCACGGTACCACAGATTCTTAAGAGGGATGGTGTGTGCAAGTTGGAAGCCAAGAAGAAGCACATCAGAATGACAGAGAAGCCTCTTTGATAATATATATACAATTTATAGCAAAGAGGAGGAGTGAGAGAGTGGAGACATAAAACTTTTGTATTGTCAGATTCATTGTAAAGGCATGTCAAGTCTCCTCTTCTTGATGCCAGTAATATGAGGTACTTATAGTTTGTCTATCAAAGTGGCCATGTTTGAGGACAGACAGATGAGAATTTTCCTTCCATGAATGAAACATACTTTACATTAAGAGCTGGCAGCTTTGTGTCCCTCTCTTCATTTCAACATCACCTGAAAGTTTACCCCTGGAGGTGTGTCTGGTAAAGACCTGGGATATTTATTTATTTAATCATTAAAAATAAATCTACTCATCTGTTCCAAAACCCCAACCATTTTAGAATGCTTAAGCATCCAATGTCATTAAATTAACCAAGAAGACAGGCTCAGCTACTATAATCCAACATAAAACACCTCTGTATATAATAAAACCGCCAATATAAAACATCACTGGGAAACAGCAAGGGAAGACATTAACCATGGCTTCCCCCCTTTTTTTAATGCCTACATAGAACAATTATGTACATGTATTTGTGAATAAATGCCCTGAATATTTTTGATTTAGTTTTGTTTCATTTTCTTTCTTGATAACTTTCTGTATTGTTTACTTTACCTTTCTGCTGGCTCTTTGTGTTCAATTAATAAAAGAAAAAAAGTGAGGGGATAAACTCACTTGGGACCCACATCCCATCCTTTAGGGCTGAGAGAACAGTAGAGAGAAAAGAATTTACTTGATGTCTCAGCAAAATGAAGGTGGTCTCCACTATTTCTTACTGACTGTAACACAGAGGAGAGAGCCAATATTCATGACTAAGAGCAAGCCACTGTATTTTCTAGATGAAGTCTCCAACATGGGAAAGGTAATTTTTGTTTCGTGCCATCCTAGATATTTACATCTTAGAGAGGCCATAGAAAAGGAGAGGCCATAGTTTCTCCTTCTGTCTGTGGGAGAAGGGAAGATGATTTGGAACAGAACAGTCCGTAAGGTATCTCCGACTCAAGCTACTTACTGTATTTATTTATGCTTTTAAAGATTTGTATGGCTGACCATCTTAAAGCACAACTCTGGGCAGCTCACTACAATTGTTGAAGTCCACACATTTTAAAGTTGCTGCAGTTGAGAAACACTGTTCTAGATTAACAAATACCTTCAAACACTCTTCAGAGACAACCACCTATAGTAAATGTTGCAATAATCCAACTGCTGTTGAATTTTGTGATAGAAGTTTGGTAGCAATCTCATTAACAGAAATGAAAGAAATGAGAGACAATGTAGGGCACCCGGCTTCCTTAAGATAATGGAAATGAGGGCAGTGTAGCCTGCCTGTTTCTCTTTTCCTTTTTTTTTTAAATAATTTTTATTGAATTTTTTAAAAAAACAGTAATACAAGACAATGCAAACTAAACAATCTTTATATACAGTCTGACTTTTTAACTAATTAATGTATTTATATTTTTAACTGTTTTTGGGTTTTACTTTAATTGTGAGCCACCCAGAGTACCCCTCTGGGGGAGATGGGCAGCATACAAATATAATAAATAAATAAACAAATAAAGAGAGAATAGAAAGTGTAGGAGAAAAGAAAAAAAAGGAGAAAGAGGAAAAAATAAGAAAAAGAAAAAGAAGTATTTAAAGAAGTGACTTCTAATCTTCATCACAAATACAAACAAACTTAGTAATTTTTCACCCTGTATAGGGTTATATGCAAGTATTTCTTCTTCCCATAATCCATCCCTCATCCATACACAAATCCATAAATCATTAACATTTCAGTCCTGGTGTCAGCAAAAAGTCCATAAAGGTTCTCAGAATTCTATACAAACATGTCTTAGTTAACTCTGGTCAAACAAACCAAGTTTGTACTCCTTCCTTTTGCTTCTAGCAATCTTGATCTTTAATTCATTCAGATGTTGTCATAGGATTTGATCTCTCTTCAATTTTTCTTTTCCCCATCTCAAAGGCTTCTTTGGGGCTTTAGCAAACCTGTTTTGTAATTCCAGTAAGGAGTCATTATCCAGGTCATTTTCTTGGCTTATAATTTGTATTTCCAACTGTCATCTCTGTTTTATAATCCACTTTTTTCCCCCCAGTATTTCAACAATTTCTTTATATTCTAATATTTCTGCATCATGATCTCATCTCTGCAGATAAGGTTTGTTTCAGCTCTTTATCTTGTAGATCTTCCAAGATATTCTCTTTCACATCTGCCATTTCTTCTTTAACATCTTTTGGACATAGTCTATCCACAGAAGCAGACATCATTGCTGACATTGTAGCTGCCGGTTTTTGTCCCCATTCTTCAAATATCTCCTGGAGTATTTCAAATGTCATATCATTTTCTGTCATTTTGTCTCAGTGCTAACCAAAGATAAAAAGCAAGCCCATCTCTCTTTTTTTCCTTTTATGCCTGGAATCTTTAGTCCTCTCTAGTGTCTAATTTCTGAAATCATAAACTTTCAAATTTCTGTTATGACTTGGTAGGCTAACAATTTAGTTCTCAAGAAGGTGCTGTTTATTTATATAATTATTTCCAAAATCTTACAGCAAAAGTCCTAATGTTCCAAATTTGTCTGATCCCTTAATTTGTTTATAACTTTCTTGGATTAAAGTCTTATTTAGCTTTTTGCCATTTGTTTCAATTTTTAAACATTAAGTTTATAGTTAATTTTTCTTTTATTTTGGAATGAAGGTAAACTCACCAGGTGGCTTTGCAAACTTGTCGTTTTGAAGATTTCTAATAGCCTTAAGATAGTTAAATAGATAATTACTGAAAGTGATTAGAAAGTGAGGTTAGCAAACCCAGTGTCCTTTAAAAGGCTCCACTGTGGTTGAGAGCATGATGGTTTCCCTTCGTCTACCGGTGCTCAAACCCATGGGAAACTGCTATCCTGTGGTCTCCTCATGAGGAACAGCTGTTCAGAACACAGGTGGGTGATCTATCTTTATCTGGAGAGTTTCCATGGGACTGGTCTACTCAGCAGTCCTTCAGTTGTGGCTGCTTCGCTGTCTCTGCTCATTCGGAGACATGCTAGCTTGCCATTCCTTACCCAGAAGTCCATCTGTTTCTGTTTTCCAATGAATGGAGGTGGGTTTGGGGTAGTTAGTCAGGGTCAGTGAGGTTGCAAAAACTGAAAAAGATACGCATGCTGAAAGTTGCTGAAAATGCCTAACAACAACATATCTGGTTTTGAGTCTGCTCAAAAGTTTCTTGTAATGTAACATGCATATGCTAAAGTAAGCATTAAATTGGATTTGGACATCAATTTATTTTGTTTTTGTTCATTTATGAAACAAGTCTATGCTCATTGTCATTTCCCAAAACAAGAACAATACCAATTTCTGTTGGTATTGTATTCTTAAGGTATAAACAATACAATACAAAGTATTATTTTACAATTTATATTTCTATGTATATATTTATCCTTGTATATCTTTATTTTAGTAATTTGAAGTTAACCACAAATTAACATTTAGTTTCCTGTAGAAACAGAGTACTAGTTACATGAAAATTATTATAAAAGATTAAGTAAATCCACTTCTGAGTTCTCAAAACATATTTTTAATATTCATAAAGACTCCTAAAGTTAAGCACATGTGGAGTGTAAAGCCAAATTTCCTCAGTCCAAATCAGGAATTTTCCTGTTAAGTCACAATTGTTATTATCAGCTTTACTGCATTAAATTCTGGACCCAATTTCCATTTGCTTATTGGTTTTCATTTTAAATCACCTCACAGAGTTGATTGCAAAATAAGGGGGCAGGAGAAAAGGGAGGGGCCTCATGTTATTTCTTGATCTCTCTGGTAGAATGACTGGATAGAAGTGTAATCAATAATCCAGTCAATTTCTAGGAATTCTTTCCTAGAACAATTAAGACCCAGGGCTTCTACAGTGCACAGTCGCCCAATGGCTCAGATCTGCAGCTGCGGTTGTGGATCACAGGCAGATCACTTTGGTGGAAGAACCCAGGTGGCAGTGGGTTCCCCTTTCTTTTTATAACTGGAGATGCCCAGTGGGTCGAAGACCTGGATTCTCTTTCCAGGTGCAAAGTCAGGCAGAAAGTGCTCGAAGGCAGCAGGCTAGACTTCCTTACTATTTAGGCTTTGCTTGGTGGCATAGTATGGGACCCTCCTCCCACCCCTCCATTTGATTTGGATGTGGTTTAGTGTCTTCTGTGAACCTAGCTAGATAACTGATAAATTCAGTCACCAAATCAAGGAT
The DNA here is from genome assembly GCA_030867105.1 of Liasis olivaceus. NCBI lineage: Eukaryota > Metazoa > Chordata > Lepidosauria > Squamata > Pythonidae > Liasis > Liasis olivaceus. Next base: position 121,291,945 of record CM061350.1, on the reverse strand, counting down.
GTTGGGTGAATGCAGCCAGTGGCAGATTCCCACAAGAAACTGAACCAAGCACACACAACTCAACCTGATTTTAGCATAGTCTGGAGTCTTAGCAAACCCAGGATCTATGCTCTCTCGCACAATAAACTATTACATGGGGCTAGAGTGGCCTCAGTTTGAGCCTAAGCAGCTTTATCACACAAATAAGAAGAGAGGTTAAAGGGCAGATTAGTCATCTCTTCTTACTGCAAGCAGAGAAATGGAGTGCTAGAGTGGGCTTAAGATGGAGCTGCTCTAGGAACTCCACCTCGTATTTCTCGCACCTACTGCACAGCCACAGGGAATGAGATGCATCCTGCATGTAGATGGTGTGGAAGAGGGCAATTGGAGATCTTAAGAAAAAGGAGAAAAGAAATCTGCCAGCATTCTCATCCCTACAAAACTTGCACAGAGCATCAAAGACCTGGTTTTTCTCCCATGTGATTGGGCCAGGTTAGTGGTACTGAGTCTGTCCTGCTGGGAAAGATAATCTGCTTCCTCCAGAGCTCTCAAAAATCCCTAACACCTCAACAGCCTTCCCTCAAGAATGAATTCCAACCCTTGGTGTCAGCTCTTTGAGGTAGACCAGCTCAGGAAACACACTACAAACAAACAAACAAACAAACAGCATCTATTCTTGGAGTGGCCACTGTTATCCACATGTTGCTGACTTCCTTTTAGATGATGCTAATGTGTACCTCATGGGGAAAACCCTCAGAAATTGAGGTGGCAGGGTTTCTCTTGGGGCTTTGCAACAGGAACATGCAACATCAATTCTGGTCAACCTGATCCAGCTCCCAGTGCCTGTTACTCCACAGAAATCCTTACATGGTTTGGGCTCTGCCTTTCTGGATGAATATCTTCCATGAAAGTTGCATCCAGGGAGCTGTGATCTTTATTGCACGTGGTGGCATGGGAGGACACCCATCTGGATTCAGCCAGGGCCCAGTCTTCTTGGTGGTGCCCCAGCAGTATGAATTTTCCTCCCTCTGAACATTCGATCTGCTTGTTTCAAGAAGAATTTGAAGACTCATTTTTATACTTTGGTCAGTCTGAATTTTTATGATGAGACCACATATTGTTGAGCTCTTTGATTTTTTAAATCAAAATGTGCTGGATATCAGGCAGTCTGGAAAATGTGGCCCTCAAATAGCACCCCAGCACTACCTGGCCAGGGGTCACTAGCACTGCCATACAGAATGCTCTGTATTGGGTTAAGAAGGTTTGGGGCAGATATCTCTGGGAAGGTGCTGGAGAACTACTGCAACTGGTGGGGACACTGATAAGCTCTGTAACTCAAACCCTGCTCCCTTCCCCATAGGTAGTTGGACACTACGTAGGATCAGTGGGCAGATGGACTTTCTGCGGCCCATCCATTGGATGAATGGGTAGCTGCCCCTTGATAACCTCCATTTTGACAGGGATGACCTTTCCTATGATAAAATTGGGTGCTTCTGGACGCAGAAGAGTCATTCTTTTGCTGCTGAAGTAAAAACAAGGGGAGGGCACCCACCTTCAAAAAAGAGGCTCTGTTTGCCCTAGGAGATCTTTGGAAGTTCCCTAACTTCCTTTTCTGGTCACCTCTCCTGATGCTCAGCACTGCCTTTCTCCAGCTTGTTCTCTTCCAGCCCTGCCTTCCTTCCTCTCAGGGAAGGGAAGCTGGCTCACCCCCATGAAGCCCCCTCCTCTGCAAGGCCCAATGGGAAGTTTTACTGTGTGGGTGACATCCAGCTGTCCTCCCCAGATCTGCCAAGCTATGCCCTTTCAGGGTGTGCATGTGGCTAGGAGACAGGGTCACTCTACAATGAGGCGTGTGCTTGCAGGCATATTCAGCACCCTGATAATTGTGGCACTGAGGGTTCCCATATGGGAGTTCCCTAAATACCACATTTAGGGTTTCCAGCTTCCTAAAGTTCAGGTGCATGAATCAAGGAGCAAAGTCGCTCTCCAGGAGGGGGTGGGGAATGAATGGAAGGCAGGTGGCTAGGAAGTATGGGGATCTGGCCAGCTAGGCAATGAGTAGCCCTGGATGGCCAGGAATAACTGCTGGAGATAGCCAGCTATGATTCCCCCAGCAACTTACTTACTTACTTACTTACTTTATTTAATTATTTATACAATTTATAGGCCGCCTGACTCCCAATGACTCTGGACAGCTTACAGTTAAAAGTAAAACAAAACAAGATTGAATCACCTAAAGCCCCAGAAATAATATACTGTATTGTTACAACTCCCTCATGAGGGCACATGGCAAATACCAGATTTTTGAGAACAGGAGACTCTTCTGCGTAAAGTTCCTTTAGCTTTCCCCCACCCTTAGGTCCAGTTGGAGACCAAGCAAAGGCCTGCTTTACCCCTCCACTCCCTCAGTTCAATTGTTGTCCTCCAGGAAAAGGTGGGGCCATTAAACACAGACCTCTAGTGCTCCTTGGTTAATGTAAGGGTGATAGCCCCCGCTGTAGGGAGCACTGGGAGACAGGAGGCAAAGTCCATAGATAGTGCTTCCCCCACTTGGCTTCCCCTCCCTCCCACTCTGCTGGTCCATACTTGCTTACATGGCTGGGGCCAATTGTGTCTCTGCCCTGCAGATGTGGGACATCCAGTTCAACCATCTAACGTGATTCAAAGGAGTCTGTATTAGCCCACCCAACATTTGCATCATGAATAATACTGTCTGAGTGTTTGCAGGTGAGGGCAGCTGTTCCAGGGGAAGGGGCACAGCTCCCTTGACTTCTTTTCCGCCTGCAAGGCTGCAGCAAGGAGGTGGCAGAGGACTCCCAGGTGGGGGATCAGCCAAGCCAGGGCTTGAACTCCCTCTTTTTCCTCCCTCAGGATATTTTGGAGAATGACAGCATCAACGTGGACTGGATGTTTTGCTATTCCTGCATCAACAACACTGTCAAGATAAGGAAAGTGGCTTGTTGCATTCATGGTGGCCAGGCATTTGGTCTCCTTCTCCCATCCAAACACCTTGCTCTGAAACTAGTTTTCTCCTCACCCTGGAGCTTCTTTTCCTCAGAGTGGGAGTCTTCTCTGGCCTTCTCCTTGCATGGCATCCTGGGGACCCATAGCTAACCTCCTCTCTGGGCTGGGGATCAGCCTCGAGCAGTCCTCCTTCCCTCCTTTGGGGATCCCCCTTTTGCAGTCTACACAGCATACCTTGACATACAGAAATTCAACAGGCAAAGCCTTTGGCCATTGACCAGCTAAGAATTGTCTCCTGTCATGGTGCAGCGATTACAGACAGAGCAACATGCAAAGCTGGTACCCGAAATAGAGATGAGCAATGCTGGGAGGCTCTACGTTGATTGCTTTGGATCTAGACCAACTCTGCTTTTTCCTAATCTCCGACGTGCACGGCCTCGGCTGTCGTTATTTAGCAATCCAATCACTTGCCAAATCCTCTCCCTCCTCCCAAAAGTGACGTCTGCGGAATACTTGATTAGGCACATTAAACACAAGAACTGTAATAATCAATTTGATTTGTCTATTTTTCCCGTTTCCACTGATCCTACATATGATTTTATAATAATAATGGATTATATGCCGTTTGTCGTTCTCTTGTCCTGAGATATAAAAGCATTAAAAGATAGATTATTCCTTTATTTAAGAAGACGGAGACGCAAATGAGGAAGAAATCTGGAGTCCCAGCCTGGTTACACTACGAAAAGGTGGCCAGCGCGAGGGTTTCGCACGTGCTCTGATGCAAGCATGCTACACCTTCACCTGTCCCTGGCATTCCAAAAAGGTTGCCGAGCTGCCGACTAGGCGACCCTTGAATCAAATTAAAACTCGGCTGAGGTAGATAGCAAGGCAGGGCTACTGAACGAAGCTCTGCCCTTTGCATTCCCCAATCCAAGGCGCAAAGACAAGCAAACAGCAATTCTAGCAGCCTTGAAATTAAAGCAACGCGCGCATGCACCCCCCCCCCCCCCTAATATACACGAATACTGTCCACCCAGGCGGACGTGGCTGCGTTGGCCAGTGTCTCTCTTCGCTTTCGGTCGCTCAGCGTTTCTTGACGCGGCAAAAAAAAAGGGGGGAATATGCATCGCTTGCTTAGCCGAGACCCTGTGGATATTGAGGTACCCACTTTCCCAAATGGGCGGTGCGGAAAGGGACAAAAGAGGAAACCTAATGGCGGCAGATTACGTGGGAAGTCTGAGAAAAGAAACTTTCAGACAAGCGAGAGGGGGACGCCAGCGTGGGGCGGCAGGAATGGATTTAAACTCTTTCTTTCTAGCCGGCTATCGACGCGAAAGGTGTCTCTCTGAGGAAGGTCAAAAAATATTTTCATCATCGTTGGCCGGTGATAGTCCATAACAGATCGCTGTGAATTCGGGAGAAGAGGGGTGGTTTCCCTACTGGGAGATTTAGTTTTCTATTCTAGCCTGTGACGCTAAACTTTAGAGAAAATACAGGGAAATAAGGAAACGCTACTTGATGAGTAAATGCTTGGATTTCCTTTTTCACCCACTCACGGCAAACTCCAGGACACAATTAAGGTACTGGTGTGTTTCCTGTTCCCTGCCCTCATATGAGTATTTTTGAGGAAGAAAACAACGCAGAACAACCTAGTATTTTGTGGTTTCAGAACTCCATTAGAGCCTTGTTGTGAAGATAAAGGGCTTTTCGACACCTCTGAGGGAAATCCCAAAAGTGCTTTCTCTCCCCCTGTGGTGAAAATCTAATAATCTTTAAAGAAGAAGAAAGCCCTGATGTGCAATCCTACGTATATTTACTTGAAATTAAATCTCATTATGTTCAATGAAGATCACTCTCAGTTAAGTGTGTCTAAGATTGCGCCTCAAAACTGGCATCCTGAGTAGGCCTCTTCTGTCTTCCTAATAACAGTGATACCCTGGAGAAAGAAGACTGTGAAGCATTTTCTGTGTTAAAAATAATAAATTACCTCAGGCATCATATGCCTTCCCCTATTTTTAAGTAATTCAGATTCCTCGGAACTGAAACTGCAGCTCAAGAGTTCCTTTTATTTGGTTTGGCATATCGCTATTAGGAAGGAATAATACCAGACAGGATGGAATTTGTTATCCTGAATTGCTCCTTCTGTCTCCCTCAGTTCTCTTTTCCTGGGCACAAGATATAACAAACACCAGGAGTGCCCATTGTATGCTGTCCGAGAAAGCAGCTAGAGGCTGCCAGTCTCTTGGTGTAGGTCGAATACTGTAAGAGATGCTTGGTGTGAGTCTGTCTCTGGAGGTATAGATTCCTAATGTATAGTGTAGAGCAGTGTTCCTCAACCTTGGCAGCTTGAAGATGTGTGGACTTCAACTCCTAGAATTCCCCAGCCAGCATGCTGGCTGGGGAATTCTGGGAGTTGAAGTCCACACATCTTCAAGCTGCCAAGGTTGAGGAACACTGGCGTAGAGGATGGAAATGATCATTTATTTTCATGTCTCTTCTTCCCAACCAATAAAACATCTCTAAAGATATTTATTTGTTTGATTTATATGGTCACCCATCTCACATACATGGGTGGCCTACAATTTTAAAATAAATAAAAATACGTATAATTGTTAAAAAATCAGCTAAAAATAAATGTAAAAACACAGCTGCCAGAAAAACATTCACTTGTTGAGCACTTTTCCATCAGTTCTTTTTTCTCTGCAGCAGTGGTGCATTGTCAAAATGAAGCTACTGTATCTTCCTTCTGTTTTGTAATACTGAGACCAAGGTAAATTTTGTCAACAACTGTGCTTGCTGTTGCTGTTATACCAGTAAATGAAAGGCAGACACACAATCCATTTTAAATCTTAGTGAAGAAAATGTAGAATAGAATAAACAACATTTCTTTTTTCATTTTCCTTAGTAGCTAGATGGCATTGTACAAATAGGCACATGTTCTGAAATTAATAGAAATGGAATTATACATCCCAAACCAGCTGTAGTCCCTGATGAGTCTCCTGCCCATTTAGGAACACAGTCCTGTACTTTACCCTTTGAACATACAATGATGTAAACATTGATGTAACTGAAGCCAGCGTTGTTGTTATGTAAAGTCAAAAGTGGTCTTGCAGTATCCAGTCCAAGAATTCATCTAATTGGCTTGTCTGCATTTGAATTTCATAGCTGGCTTTTTTATAGTTTCATACTGCAACTCAAATGAACCAAAGTTTCCTTTTTAGTTCTTAACATTATTCAGATATTTCCTTCATTTGAACTAGTGGAGTGGAGTGCCATCATCTGATTTTTTTTTTCTTTTTTAACATACAAAATTAATTTATTACTGTGGACTGAGTCACTTTAGAATACCATTTCTCAACTTCAGGTAATGTCAGATACAGTTCCTAGAGTTCCCAGCCATTTTTGGAAAGGGGCTGAAAGGCATCATGTTGGTTAGACTACTTTAGAATTACAAAACTGAATTCTGAAAAAAATCTTAGGCTGGATCCCAATTTAGTTACCATTGGTGTTTGTCTATTGAGAGCAGTGGGATTTATGATAGACACAATTTCAGTTAGTCATCCCTTAAATATAACCTGTCACCTGATATTTTAATCTGTGATTGGACTTGTATATACTACATGTATAGAACATGTATTTAATTTTAAGTAGTGTCCTCATGATAAAAACTGGTTTTATAGATATTTGTGTTATCCAGATTTATTTATATTGGCTACTTTTATCCATCTGAAACCTTAGAACATAGCTTTTCTCTTTCCAGGGTTATCCAACAATTTCTATGAAAAGCTAACAAATACATTATGGAAGAAATGGTAACATATTACAAAGTTTGTGCATTTGATAATAAGATCTGTCTAACTTTGTCACCCAGACATTTTCAGGGTTATAAACCTTGATATAGAGCATGTGGTTTTAAAAACAAATTTAATCACTAATGGCTTGAAGGGTTGTGTTAAAGCCTGGGAGAGGAGCTGTTATGAGTATGAATGTTAATTGGTATTTACAAAGGTGAACAATTAGCATGCAACATATAGAAGTGAGTCATACTAAATTTGGTGTTGTTTCTATTGCAAAACAATGTGTTAGGAATTGTAACTTAAATTAAAGCTACTAATTTTAATTTTATTATTGAAAAAAATCTTATTAGAAAACCATAGCTGTATTAATTCCAGTGATATGATTGTCATTCAGTGCTGTTGAAAACTCCAGTGACTCTGCTCCTACATACCTCCCAGTTAATTTCACTGGACTTGCACAAGATAAATTATTAACAAGCTGTGTGTACTTTGTCCTTAGTGGTCCTTTGTTGAACCATTTCATAATTGATCCAGCATTTTATAGGACTAGAACATCTTAGAAAAATACCCAGTTGTTCCAAAGTCCTAATCTCAAAATTCTAGGAGTATGTATACTGTAGTTTTGATTATAGGTTTAAGCTTGTACAGAATCATGAATGAGACCATTTAGGTTAACTCCCTGCAGGAATCCAAATTAAAACATCCCTGACAGAAAGATGCCTAGTCTCCACTTAAACACATCTGGTGAGGGAGAGCCCACCATCTCTCTGGTTCCACTACTGTATTTTTCTTATTGTTAAGGGTTTGGCTCCCCCCGCCCAATTCAGCTGGAATCTGCCATCCTGTAACACAGATACAGTATATTATGCTGTATCCTGTATTCTAGAATGATAGAAAATGGGTCTTCAGTTTTTTCTGTGAAAATCTTGTCTTGTATTTTAAGATTGCTATGTCTTCCACCTTTTTCCAAGGGTAAACATTCCCACTTCTTCATAGAATTTAATTTCTAATCTAATTATTTTCATTGCCCTTCTCTGAACCTATTGTAGTTCAAATTTTTCTTGAAATGTTGTGTCCAGAATGGAATACTACATTGAAGACTGGATCTATCCAATACAGAGTAAAATGGAACTTACGTATTATGATTTGGAAATTAGAAAATTGTCAAAAATTTTGGCAAATATATTGCAATACTAACTCATGTTTGCCAAGACAGTTATCCCTCCTCCTGTAACTCTGTATTTGATTTCTGTTTCCTCAGATAAATACTTTATATTTATCTCTGTTTACTTTCATTCTGTTACCAGCAGTCTAGTCTATCAAGATGATTTAAATTTTATGTCTAGGGTATGAGTTATCTCACACAATTTTGTGTCATCTGCAAATTTGACAAACATTTCTTCTATCTCTTCATCAAAATTAATTTAAAAAGTTGAAGAATATGGGGCCCAGAGCCAAAGCTTGTAGCATCTGACTCAGTAAAGGTAGTCCCCAGTTTAATAATGAGTTCCATTCCCAAGGTCTGTCCTTAAGTTGAATTTGTACGTAAGCCAGAACAGTATTGTATAATACTGTATAAGTAGTACAGTGGTACCTCGGGTTACGAACGCCCCTCCTTATGAAAATTTCGCGATACGACCAGCTCCGGTCGCAGAAATTTGCCTCGCCGTGCGACCTCTGCTTCACGCTACGAACCAGATCTGCGGCCATTTGCCCTGCTGCCACGTGGTTGCGGCTTCCTGTGGGTGAGATCGCGGTAGCAAGGAGACGTTCGGTGAGGCTTTTGGTGTGTTTTGTGGCGTTTGGAAAGTTTTTGGTGTGCTTGTCAGCATGGCTCCAAAGAAAATGCAGAGCAGGCTTGGCAAGAATGTATTTACATTGAACCTTATGGGGAAATTTGCCTCGCGGCACGACCACATTCGGAGGGTGGAACGGATTAACCGTATTTACATTGAACCCTATGGGAAAATTTGCTTCACGGTGCGACCAAATCGAGTTGCGATCAGAGTCACGGAACGGATTAAATTCATAACTTGAGGTACCACTGTATTGTGTAATGAACTTGAACCATTGTGTATTTAACTCAAATCATTGTGTATTTAACTGGAATTTTGCTACAGTAGACTCCATTCTTAACTATGGGTCATCTGTAACGTGGGCGTACTTAACCTGGGGACTACCTGTACCTCACTTACAGAAACTGTTGAAAAGAAGTGTAATTTTGCAGCCAGCTGGGCATCCACATAATGGTCATGCCATCCAACATTTGACTGTCTAGCATATCTTAGGATATTTGGTCAAATTTTATACTAAAATCAATATATTTATATCTTTAGCATTTTCACAATCTATAAAGAAAGGTTTTCCTTTCCTTTCCTTTCCTTTCCTTTCCTTTCCTTTCCTTTCCTTTCCTTTCCTTTCCTTTCCTTTCCTCTCCTCTCCTCTCCTCTCCTCTCCTCTCCTCTCCTCTCCTCTCCTCTCCTCTCCTCTCCTCTCCTCTCCTCTCCTCTCCTCTCCTCTCCACCTTCGAGTCAGTGTTGACTCCTGGTGACTGTCTGCACAAGTCTCTGCAGTTTTCTTGGCAAGGCTTTTTGGAAGTGGTTTGCCATTGCCTCCTTCCTAGGGACTGAAAAAGAGCATGACTGGACCAAGATCGCCCAGCTGGCTTCTTGCCTAAAGTGGGAGTAGAACTCATGGTCTCTCAGTTTCTTCCCTGTGTCTTAACTACTACACCAAACTGGCTCTATGAAGAAAGTTACCCAATCAAAAAAGGAGATAACATCAATTTTTCAAGACTTGATCTCAAATATATGTTGGCTTTTGGTAATTACCACATTGTACAAATAGTACTATCTATATGTACTTATAGATCTATCTCTTTATGATCTGGTCTATAAGCTTCTCAAGTATCAGTGTCAGATTGACTGGTATGTAGTTCCCTGGATCTTTTTTTCCTCTTTCTAAAGATAAGGTCAGTATTTGTTCTCCATTCATCTGGTACCTCACTAGTGTTTTTCAGAGATAATACATACAGATTCAGTTTCTCAAAGATAATACATACAGATTCAGTTTCTTAAAGTTAATACATAAAGATTCAGGTAGATAACTCTGCAAGATAGAAAAATAAACAAAAACAGTATAAAAATGGAGCTGATTTTGTAAAAGACTGCCTTGTAGTTCGCAATTCTTGTGAAAACCTGCTGCCTTTGTATTTTTAAATTCCATTAGTTTTAAGATTTAGCCATGTCTTACATTCCTTTAATATATCTATAGCAAAGCAGTATGTTGGTATGTTGGCTTCAGTTCCATGCTGAAATTTAAATTGCCTTTCATAACCTGCTGCTCTATAAGGATAGGGTGGTAGAACCAGAACTGTCACAATCACGTCTAGTCAATCTCTAAATACCATTTCCTAGAAATAAATTTCATTTATTTCAATGATTTTTTCCTTGCTAATTACTATGCACAGAATGGTGTTTCTTGTGTGTCTTCCCATATATCTAATCTTTTTTAAAAAATTATTTCATGTATCCCTGTGAGCTTTAGGTTTTTGTTATGCAGTTTAATTGATTCCATTCAAGCATTCCATGGATTCTCTAGTAGCTAAAACAAGAAGTTTTTAATAGGTTTGAGGTTCTTTTTCCAGAAGCTCATATATTGCCACTGACCTGTAACAGGAGGAAGGTGAGATCACCCAATAGATGGACCATTATCTCTATTTTCCTGTTACAAAGAGAGAGGGAAGGAAGGAGGATCTATAGCCTTCATAGAAATCAGTATATGAGGCAAAATTCAGGCACTATTTTTCCCAGTTGTTTTAAGAGAAATCAGCTCACCCTTGCCTTTCCAAAATGTATAAAATAATAGCAATGACTAAAACATTTGTGCAAAGCTTTTTAAATACTTGGTTTGGGCTTCCTTGGAGAAAGAGTGGTTATTGTCCACAGAAAAAGTTCTAAAATTCAAGACTTTCTGAACACATTCACAATTGTGTAACCAGATCTAAACATTAATAGAAGTAGACCTTTTTTTCCCCCTATCTTCCATAATCTGTTTTTTTTTCTTGAGTTGGTAAGCACTTTAAAAATCATTTTTTTCATAGATTTAATGCACCATTCTATAGTTATGTATTCCAGGTGGAGGGACCTACAGCATATCACAGTAAGATAGCTCAGTAGTTGTTATTACTGTTTTGTGGATGGATACAGGACCCGCAACCCTGCAGTCTTATCCTGTTGGCTTTTTTTTTTTTAAGGGAAATCCAGTAGGATGTATCTATGAAGTTTGTTGCAACAGCGGTGCAATTAATGAAAGTCTGGTAGAGGCGAAGGGAGCAATGAATGTACAGTATTGAGGGCTTAAAGAACTGGTAAAACAATTCTGTCTGAACATCAAGTTTATCTTCTGAGAAGCCATGGAAAAATAAACCTAATATACATGTTTCTTACAATCTCAGTCAAATCAATTTCTTAACATAGTTTGTTAATGCTTGCTTGTTAATTCTACCAAAGTAGCAAATCTGTCCTTTGATGCTAGTTTTCTTTGTGTGTGTTTGTATGTGTGTGCATTTTCTCCAATCCCCTAGATAAATTATGCTGAATGTCTGGAGTGATCTGTAGAAGTTTAGCATATCAACACTGAGGAATGTCTGTAGACTTGCCTTTGGATAGATATGTATAGAATTCTGCTGTAGATTTTATAATGGTTCCCAAATTACAAACCTCCACTTCCTTATCTCCAGCATAGTTTAATAAAAGCTATTCATGTTTTGTTCCATACAGCTTGCTTTGCTTGCTTGCCTGCCTGCCTGCCTGCCTGCCTGCCTGCCTTTCTCCACAAATGAAGCTGCTTCCCCTTTCCCCCCTTTTTAAAAAGAAAACATGCCAGGGTTGGTTGTAGGATTTTTCTCTTTCTTAAAAAACAATAATTATAAAACAACAAACATTTCCATCAGAAATTTGCACTGATCACAGTTCTTCTTACAGTTTTTTCTGCTCCCCATCCATCTATGCCAACCTTTTTCAGCCTTAAATCTATAATTTTCATCTGCCTGTCTACAGTCTGTTTCTAGGTGTTGTACTGACTATCTTGTTGGCTTATTCTTTTTCTATAGAAATCTGTTTTGATCTCTGAAAATGAATGGAAAATTTTAAATGATGAAAGTTAAACTGCCTTTCATTGGAGCTTGACATATTCATCACAAATAATAGTTTATTGGACAGATTTCTTTAATGTGTTTTTCAAAATTTCTGATTAGGTTTTAGAATCAGCAAGTTTCAGCTTGCGTACCTTGACTTCTTTTTTGCACAATTTAATGTGCATATACCCTTTGTCTATGTCTTAATTGCTTTGATGTTAAAATATGATGAGTGAGATTGTTATAGTGGCCAGCTTGTATCTCTTGCTGCATCTTGGCTTTTTTTATTTATGTCTGTGCATCTGGCTTGGACCAAATATATGGACAATATGTCATTCCCAAGGTAGTTTGGAAAAGATCCTCCAGATTGCTTCAACTTTTTGGTAATTTTTATCCTGTCATAGATAGTTTGCTGTCCTCCGTAGTGACATATTTTCATTAAGTCCTTGATCCAGGTTGACCCTGTGGGAGCCTTTTCATTCACTGTAAGGCAATCTTTCCTGGCTAACAACATTGGGGCTGTTTCTAGCAACCTTTTTAAAAATGTGCACTTCGATCAGCACCAGATTCTTGATATAGCTTATTGTGCTTCAGATAAAAGACTTTGCTTAGTGGCTAGCATCAGATGCTGTCTTTATCCTATAGAGTTTTAAAAGACTAAAACTTGCTTTTTATCTTTATTTTATGGAACCTGAATACTATTATTCATTTTCTTGAACTACTTGGTGTAAAGCAAGGTATAAATGGGGTGAAATAAACAGATTATATAATAATGCCTGGATGGCTAACATGGTGCCATTGTAAAATTGTGATGGTTTCTTATTCTTTTCTTTTTTTATGAATCCAAATAGCACATGTAGTAAAAATTAAATTGGTCCTACTTTTTCACCTGGGAATTACCTACCTTACAGCATCTTCTCACCCATGCAATTTGCAAGAGTTTAATATCAAGTATAAGACCAAATAAGCCTCATTCTGGGTTAGTGTGATGGGAGAATTCCGCTTTAGCATTTTAGGTGTAAGAATTAGCTTTTTATAGCACTTTTGTGGAGACTACAGCATATTGTGACTCAAACTGTTTCTTTAGCCTGTGTGTTCAACAAGTAGTGGCTGGGTTTTTGAAATACAGATTTGAATTCAAATGAAACTCCATCTGGGAGGGTGTTGGCAAAGTGTAATTTCTCAGACTGATGAATGTGAATACTGCAGACTTCTCTTAGAGGACTGTTGCATGGCAGAATAAGATAAGGAAAGGCAATGGTCAAAATAGCAAAAGAAAGCCAACTCCAGCTTTTTTCCCCCTTAATATTGTTTGCTGATAATCTTTTAATTATTTATCTATTAAATTAGCATGCTGCCAACTCCAATCAGACTCATGGTTGCTTACACAGTAACATATCAAGCATCCACAGCGTGGCATAACAATAAATAATAATATAGTCACACTATCTGAACTATAAAGCATCCATGAGAACACTGTAGCATTTCACATCCATAAAACCAACTCAATAATATCTAATAATCACTGTTATTCAATTAATAATAGGCATTAATTAAACAAACCTTTTTTTTTTAAAAGAAAAACAGCCTGTGGTTACATATAAGATGACTATCAAAGGCCCTCTGTTAAAGCTTAGTTTGAAAACTGGAGAATGTCTCTGAGGAATAATGGTCTCGCAGCACGATGGACGGCAACTGCAATAAGGATAGAGAGCATGCAGAGAAGGTGAGGCAAGGGCAGGATGGAAAGGCAAGACCAGCCTCTTACAGGAAAACAAAATGACTACCTTTTGGCTAATTTCTCTACAGAGGCCACTCTATGAAAAGCACTGCCAAGGTTTATTGTGGAAAACAGAAACAAAAGCTGTTTCATAAATGATTGAATTGGAGAGATGGATTGCCTTTCTCCTGTGGCAAGGAGAGACTGTGGGGAGAGAAAGAGACCGCTGCTATCCAAGAAGTCGTCATATGGAAGGAAGGATAGATAGATGGGCAGGTGTTTTATTCTAAAAACCTGTGGTGGTCCCTTAGGTCTAATGGCATCAAGTTGGGGGGTACACTTTTGTATCTATTTGAAAATACAGTTTCAGACATCCTCCTGAGTTTTCTTTCCCTTGTGTGTCTGCTCCATGGATTAACTCAAGAAAATAGGAAGGTGAGGGTGCCTATCCTTGGTACAGGCCTCAAAACTGTGATGATGATTGATAGAGTTTTTCTGTATCAAACCTTTCTCTTTTCAGACCTGAGTTCACATCCATGTAGTTTTGACTGTGTTTGGGTAGACTTATAATATGGTTGGCCTGCTTGGGTTGAAATCTGCAGCTCAGGGTCTACTATGGTTATTAAGGCTATAATATGGTTAGAAACCACAGCTGAAGGTAGTTAAATGTATTCTTGTTTCTTTTACTGATTTAAGATAGGAGGTGTATTATTAGGTCTCAAACTGAATTGTTCAGTGGATTGCTTAATGTGACTATAAAGTTGATGTTATACTGGTTTTAGATCTTAGTAATTGGCATATGAGTCTGCTTTTTGCATACCAGCATGCCAGTTAAACGAACTCTTAGATTGCCAATATTGCATTATAATGTATTAGGTTTACACAATGGCCTCATATGTGGGTTGTGGTTAGTTACATGGACAGTTACTGTATTTAGATTAGTATACCTATTTTCTGTGAGTCACTTTGACCACAGCGGGTTGTGGAAAATGCAGTATATAAATAAACAGCCTATTGCTATAATTATACAATTACCTTTAATTTAAACGAACTTTGATTTTAATCTCAACAGATGAAAAAAAATGACTCTTCTATATGCTTTGATTTTTACAGCTTGAGCTTGTGAGTTTGGTTTCAACTGAAAGGAGTCTTTGGTTGGTAATGCAGTGAACAGATGAATACGTGTAAATTAATCATGGATTGTGGAATCATATGATGTCTTGCTAAGAAGTGGAGTGTGTTGATTTGTCTTTAAAGAATACTTACCGTAGAAATTATTAATGTTTGGGAAAGGATTATTTGGTTAGAAAACTGTGTGCTATATTTATATATTTATTATTCATCAAATTTATATGACCGCCCATCTCATGAAAAGTGACTCTGGGCAGTGTATAAGGAGACTATAAAACAGTTAATATATATAAAAAAATAATTATTAAAAATTTAAAGATCATAAAGGCTAAGAGAGAACAGCAGATGTTAATAACAATGGAGCCATCTTAGTATCTCACCGGTCCCCTGGGGCCCCCAGGCCTGATGGCATAACCAGATTTTGAGGGACTTCCGGAAAATCAGCCGGAATGGAGCCAGTCTCACTTCTGGGGGAGGATGTTCCATAAGGCAGGTACATAGAAGACCTGCCTCCTGGGACCTGCCAAATGTAGCTCCCTAGTAGATGGGATCCTATATCACATTTTCTCTGCAGTTATCATTTCTACAAAGACTACCCTTACAATCCCTACATTATCGGTCATGTTTTAGAAGAGACCTACATGCGATCTAATGCTATAAGTGAGGAATAGGTTCCTTCTGCTTCCTTTGCATGGACTTGACTTCTGCCCCTAAATGATGCTCCCACTATAAGTATGGCCACACTTGCGCATATTTCAGATGAAATGCTTGCATGGATAGTTCTGTCTTGGTGGACCTGTATGCTATCTTTCTGGTGAAGGCTTGAGATATTCAAGAGAGCAGTGCGTTGGCGAGCGCTCTAGCTGGGGTTCCTGCAAACTTGGTTCTTGCTGCAAATTTTATACTTTTATATATTCCAAGGCAAAATTCTATGAGCATTAATGCACACCCCTACTATGAATCAAATTCCTTAAGGACAAAATTCTATTACATTTCGGCAATGTTGAGAAGCTATAAGATCCTTCAGGTTTCTTCAGTTTCTCCATTAATCACCAGAAAATAAATAACCAGTCCTCATTCCCTCTCCATTAACTAGTTTTTCCTGCATTTAAAACTCTGATGCCAAAAAATGTCGAAGATGGTGTGACAAAGGGTAAGTTGGGAGGTGAAAACTATCCTAAGTTAGCTCTGCCATGTCAACAAATGTATAAGCAACTTAGAGATGGGCTAAATTGCTTACAATAAGAGGGTTTTTTTCAGAGAGAGAAGGAAAAAAAGGATGATAAATGCTCTTTTTGGTTCTGCCCTGCCAATTTTTTTATATTGGTCACCGACAGTGGATCTGTTTTTTATTCATTTATTTTACTCTAGATGCTCTCAACAGTTCCATCAAATTCCTTTTCCTGGATTTCTGTGTTATTAATTTTTTAATGTACAGTGCAATAGCTCCTTCCTTACCATCCTCCTGTTCCTTTTGAAACAAATTCTATCTGTTAATTGCTGTATTTGAGTGTTAAGAATCAACCAGGTCTAATATACCTATTAAATAATATTTGACTTCCTGTAATAAGAATTAAACCTAATCATACTTACGATATTTACTTAAGGTTATTCTTGGAATATCTCTATTTCTATCTCAAGCAAATTGAATTCTGAATGTAAACTGATTTTTTTATGGGAGTAGGAAAACATTCCCCTGCAAGTTCTTTTTCCAAATTAGTCTAATATTTTAAAAAGTATATTCTGTGATTCAACAGTCTTTCATAAATAACAAGCCGTAAGTACTCCTGGTCCCATTCTACCACAAGTCACTGTTGTGTATGTAGTGCTATGCATATCTTTGACAAGGTGATTTCATGTGCTATAGCACCTTGAGTGGAAAACCATGGCACCTTGCTTTATCCCGCAGAGTTCATTGGAAAAGTAATTCAAAGCAATGCATCTCGTCTCTTTGCTGCAATGGAAATGTCTTTAGCACCTATCCATCATTTGTCACTTAAGGCAAAAGTGTGCAGAATGTGTGATTCTTGGTCAAGGGCAACTTTGTTGAGTCAACAGAGATTTTCACAGTCGTATTGTCCAGGAGCCCAGCTCTGCTGGTTCAGGTGAGGTAAAGATCAGGGCTGACAGATTAAGCAGGATGTATACCTCACTATCTGCAACCAATCTTTGTTAGGCCTTGTGCCTGATACCAGGTGTGCCCATCTCAGACATGCAGCCTGAAGTGGTACACTTCAGGCTTGGCATTCACTCACTCTTGGTCAGTTTTTCACACCCTCACTTTATACAGAGCCTTTATACAGAATATAAAGGCTCTGAAAAGAAATAAAATACCCCTGACACTTTTGCCTATATTTCCCTGCCAACTTATCTTATTGGTCCCAGTTCTCCAAGGGCTTTTGAAAAGAGTGTCTAAGTTCTGGCCCGTCATGAAATCTGCTGCCCTTGCTGCTCTAGGACCTGCAGCCCACACCTACTGGGGCAAAAGATTTTATCTGCTTCTTCCAGCCTGAATCCTACTTCCCTGCTTCTTATTGGAAGGAGATTTTCAAAGAATGGCTTTCGAAGAACTGTAGGACTATATAATAGTCATCAATAAGCATATTGCTTGGTGTTCCACGATCTTCAGAAGTTTAAGAAACACTGGTCTGATCTGTAAGGATTTTTTTTCCAGTTTCAGTTTTTCAGTTCTCTGGTAAGCCCGTATCTTTGCCAGCTGCCCTATGGAAAGAATTTCAGAGGGAAGGAGAGAAGGAAAGACTAAAACCAGGCAGGTAGTTCATGACGACTTGGAGCTCACTCCAGCTGGACTCTTCCTTCCATGTGGACAGATTTTAGTTAACTTTAAATACTTTTATTGTGATTTTGTTACCTCTTGGTGGTGCTTTCAACTTTACTTTGTAGTTTGAGGCAGCAAAAGGTGGGTATTGTTTGTGATCTTGTTTTTTGTTCAATATCTTTCCATCACTTGGTTACCTTCCAAGTTGCCTGTGCTTCCCAATCTGAAGAAACTCCCTTGGAAATGATTCCTCATGATGCTTTCCTTTGGGATTTCATTGAAGGCCAGGAAATGAGAGATTGCAACAGACAGCTGGGAATTGTGTTGTGCAATACAGGATGTTCACTTTCATTCCCCTTGACCACCTTGTAAATGAATAAAAAAAAAATAGGTTGGCATATCACATTCTGCCTGTAATAATTTCATCAACATTTTCCTCTTGAAGGAAAATTTGAAAGGAAAGTCTCTTTCACCAAATTGAATATGAACTAGTAGAAAAAATACAACAGGATTTTTTTCCTGCATGGCACTCTATTGTACATGGGCCAGTACAACTTAAAATTTACCATCATGCATTCATTGCTCTATATTTGAAACCTCTTGCTTTTATTACTCACTTGTAAATGTATGAATTATTGGGGAGTACCTGCAATAGCAATCACCTTTTGCATTGTGTGAAACATACAGATACCCACATTTACCACCAGGAACAACTGAAGAAAGACATGTACCTACCTGTAACTTAAGGCTATCAAGTATATTTGTAGGAAGAACAGATAGCAAAAGAATAATATTACAGGGGCAGATTGCTTTCCCCACATGGAGACTGCCACAAATACTTTGGTCTAGCAGTGCTGCATCTGATTGAGTTGTAGCCAAACTCTGGCTTAGCTTTTATTGATTCTTCATACCAGCACCATACATGGCTGTTGGTTATTTGCACACCCATTTAGGGGTATCAGTGTTGCAGTAGATTTTAAATCTTAGACTTGCTTTATGCATAGCTTTGGCACATACAAACACAATCCCTTTCTGGTGGTCTTCTGTTGAAGTTGCAATGTTTGAATAGGCTCCAAGTCAAATGTATTGTACCACGATCATGACATTCAAATAGCCTCATGTTTGTTGATCACCCTGGGTTGGTGTTTTATGTAAATTAACCCATGTTCTTGGGATCTCACCATCATATGTTGCACGTAGAATATTTCAGTATCTTCACTTAAACTGTTGAGGAGAAAATGAGCAGGCTTTGTTTGTTTAACCCTTCAGCAACAACCAAGTTGAAAACAAAAGCTGTCTCCCCCCCCCCCATTTCACAGAGTTGCCTAGCAACCTGCCTCCCCTTTATTAGCATATAGTTTAATACCTTTTTATTACAGGACTAAGCCATGTTACACATTCTTCTTCAGCCCAGTGCAGGTTTTGGCAAGCATTTGATCTGGCAAAAAGTGTGGGGAAGTGTGTGAGTGGGAGAATAAAAAAGAACCCTCATATGCCAAGCAAATAGAATTGTTCGTTGCTGCCTTGTAATTTTATGCTTTTGATTAAAAATAGGAAGTAAACTCCCATAGATCTCTCCTCCAGCTGAAGTAATTCTGCACAAAACTGATACATCTACCACCGTCCACCGTGATTATAAACCTGGGCTTTTGAGCTGCAACGGCTCAGGAATGTTTTCTTGATGGCCTTGTAGGAGGAGAACTGTGTTAGTTTATGGTGGCAAAAAAACAAAAACCCAGGAGTCTGGTAGCACCTTTTCCAACTAACAAATTTTATTAGAAGACAAGCTTTTGTGAGCTTACACCTTTTAATAAAAGTTCTTATGCCTTTAATAAGAGTTGTTATCAGACTCCTTCTGATTTCTTCCTTGATTGGCAAATGGCTCATCATTTATGAAACCCTCTCTTTCACAAGATGGGTTGAAATGATAATAGGAGTGCTTTGCATTTGCATCATTATTTTTATTTTATTTTCATTATTTTTATTTTATTATTATTATGATCTTATCATGGATCTTAATATTAAAATGAAAAAGTTGTTGAAGGCAGACCAGAACCCGCTGGGCCTGGAGCAAAGAGGAGGTAGACTTCAGAAGAAAAACTGAAGTTGCCTCAGGCACTCTAGCTATCAGTTAGTAAGAGAAGGATGACAGAGGACAACAGCATGCATGAAGCTGCCTCAGGCTGTGTCTGTACTGGCCAGTTGGTTTGAGATACACTGGAGTCTGCTTCAATCAGCTGAGGCCTGCCAAGGCAGCATGGTGAGATTTGCTGCATCCGGAGTAAGAATAAATGGATCCTAGTCTAGATTATACAAGCCCTGTATAATTTTTTCTCTAGCTGCAGGCGTGCCTGCTGGAGTCCAAAGAACATTCAGTCTCATTTCTCTTTTGCGGTAGGCAGTATGAATAGTAATACTGTAAAAGTATTTGTCCCAATGCACTGTCACAGTCTGTATCTTCCCACAGTTTTTAGACTTTTGTGCCCAGTGCCACTTTTGTAAAACCTACCAGAACAGTTTGACAGTGTGTGTGAATGAATGAACATGCTGGTAGCTTTAGATGCAATGCAGAAGCATGTTGAACTCTCACTATTTCCCACCAGACCTCTGCATTGTCATATCTAAGCTTCAGAGATGTGTGTTCTCCCACAGCATCCTGAGGTATTGTAACTTGATCCATTCTTAGATCCATTCTAAAAGTTGAATTTCTGTGTATCCGGTTGAGTTGCAGCAAGTTGTCTATATGTGTGGCTTAATCAGTTTTAGATATAATTCTGTTTTGTTCTGCATTTTGAAATAAAAAGTACTGGTGGGGAGGCCTTAGAATTCTTGCAGGTTTTTATATTTTTATGAGTCCTTATGCTGTCAGGGTCCTATGGTGGTATGTAACTATGAAATATACCTGCTTTTCTGATTTGGAATGCTGCATGTTGAGGAATGATACTGCTGTCAGAAGAAATCTTAGTTTAAAATAGAAATTGGATTGTCAGTTTCTGGCTGGAAATACAAACCTGTAAATCTGAACCTGTTGGAGCAGATGAATTCCATTTATGGCTGGCAAGAATTTGACCTTAAGTGATTAAAATAATTGTTGGAGTTAGTTATTGCAAGAATCAGGTGCAGCTGGGAGTACATAGAATCTGTGCAGTTAGATAAAGAACAGCTAGGACAATACAACCTTGACTTTTAAGCAGCGACTCTAGAGAATAGTTTTGGAAACCCAATAGGTGTTGGCAAACAAGCTAAGGTTTTTTGTTGTTTTTTTTCGTTTTGATTAGTGAACCTGTTTTACTTGATGCTGCATTCTGGTTCATTACTGATGCTGATAGTCGTTTTGGAGTAGTTCTAGGAAAGATGGCATAAACATAATAAATCATGACAGATTCCTAGACAGAAAGTGATTTGAAAAGCTTGCATGGATTGATAAACTTTGAAAGACAGTTCAGAACATTCTGTTACTCTTTGTACTTGATACAGACCTGCTAGTATTTTTTCGAAATCCAGTTACAAAAGGTGTGCATGAGTGCACTGCTTATAGCAAATTGCATGTTTTCTGTTCCTGTGCCATGTGGTAACTTTCTTTGCTGTTCCTCAGCCCATTATTGAAAATGGTTTAAGTATATATAAAGGTGCTAGATCATTCCAGTGCATTTAAATATTGGTACCCATTATCCTCAAGATGCTTATGGGAAGACTGTAAGTGGGACATGGGAATGATAGCAATTGAATTGAATTCAAAGACATACTAATTCTGATAATAGAACAAATTAATAGGTATTAGAACTACCAACTTTTGATAGCTGTGTCTTCCATTTTTTTTTTTTTAATTAAAGCTATCCAAGTGGGTGGACATTGCTACAAATTCTGGCAGAGAATTCTATACTTTAACTATGCATTCACTGGAGTAATCTTTTTATGAAGCTCCCAATGCTCAGCTTTATTGGATGATTACATCTACTATTTTGAGATAGGAAAGAAAAACTCATCCATTTTCCTTTATACCAACTTTCCCCACTTTGGGTGTATCAAGATGTGTGCATTTCAGCTCCCAGCTAGCATGGCCACTGATGAACATTCTGAGTATGAAAGTCCACACATCTGGAGAGCATCTAGGATGAAGAAATCTACTCTACACAATGTAAATTTATTCCCTTTTATCCCATTCCCTCTTTCTGCCCCACCCCCAACTTCCACAAGTATGAATATTCCTGTCACTTCCAGTAATGCTGCCTTCTTACATTTCCATTTTTGCTAAATACATTGGGTGACTTGAGTAATCATATATAAACAGCCAAGGAGAAAGACATGGTACTAAAATGTTTTCTCCTGCACTTTGAATGCATGCAGGGTTTTAATGCATTCAGAAATTCATCTGAAGTCTCCACACCCTCATCCTACAAACAAGCTAGAACCTTACTTAAGTGAAAGGCCCACAACAGATGGCATTATTATAATGTTATGGAAGAATGGAGGCTTCAGACAACTCCCTTCTATGAAAATTGCATGTGAAGGGGTAGTGGGGACGTCTAGGTTATCAGGACCATATACCTGCTGACCACATTTTTGTCAGTTATGGTAACAGGACTTAAACTTGACCCAGGATTTTCCCTTGCATAGCACAGTGCTATCTGGATAGTTCAGTACATACCTAGCCCCCCCCCTTTTTTTTGTTTGTATGATTGCACATTCTGTTGCTGCTGGCAGTCTTGTAATCTCCTCACATCTGCTTTTAAAGCATATGGGGGTTTCATGTAATCAACTCCTCTCCCTCTGTCATTATGGCAGGTGAGCAACAAAATGCCCTGGTACCTCTGTGCTGATGCAGAAAGCATGATGACTGTATATAAATATTAAATATTACTGGAAGCAATATAATAAATGGAAACCTTTGACTGAATTGGTACATACTCCTCTTTCAAAATGGGGTGGGTGGAAAGATGTATAAAACAATCTCTGTAATTCCTGAAAAAGCAAAAACAGTTTTCTATATTTAAAAAGACTTGGATAGGGGGTTTTCTGTTTATTCTAAAAGGAATTTATAAAAGAATCATGTAGGAGTTGTCAGTGAATGATAAATACTGGTAATCAAATACATTATATAAAATTTAATTTGTCAGTAAACTCTCTTTTAGAAATTCTTTTGGTTTTATTTTTTCTTCCAGATGTATAAATGGATTAAATCTAATGGCTATGAAAAATATAGGATACTCTATCTTTGTGGTAATTAAAAATATCTGCAGAATGCTGCCTTGGAAACACATCTTGCAATTTTGTTTGAGGGAAGATATTTATTTAAAATATTTTAAAGTACACTTCATCCTCATAGACTTCAGGTCAGTTAATCACCTAAATCATCTTGGCTGTATAAGTGAAAATATTTTTGAAAGGCTAATAAAAGGTAAAGTCTCCCTCCATTGAGCTAAATTTTTTGTGACTACATGGATAGATACATGCAGTTTGCTTGGCAGCAGTACAGAAGGGGTTTGGTATTGTCTTTTTCACTGATTTTTTTTTTCCAATTTCCCAGACTATCCAAGAATCCCTGGGATTTCTTCATAGTCTTTCACCCAAGTACTAATCAGGTCCAAACCTGTTTAGATTTTTTTGAGATAAACCAAGTTTAGCAAAGGGCTGCCACCTATTATACCTGAAGTCTCAGTTTAAGCAAGCCAACCAACACTTTAATGAAATATATTTAATCAGAGTTCCTTTTCTGCTGGAGGTCTTGCATGAAGATCTTGTGTGAATATATAAACAAAACATCTTAAATAGTATGATTTTTTTCATAATAACTTACAGTTTACACAGTTTAAACAAAGCATCTCAAACTAGTATGATTGTTTTCATAATAACTCACAGTCTGCACTAATAAAACTATCCTATATACTTTTTCATCAGAAGCATTTTTTTTCTTCATTACACACACACACACACACACACACACACACACACACACACTGAATCTACATTTCATAAAGTTTATATCCTGCAATTACTGAACGTTGGAGAAACAAGGAAACCGCCGTTTTGTTCCCTAGTGGCAGACACTATGCTTCATTGCTGATCTATGCTGCTTATGACATTTTGCACAAAGTGTTCTGAGGTGTCATACAGCTTGATGCTAAAGAACTTAAAGATTACATTCTCACAGATCTGAAAGAAAAAGAAGTACTAAGAGTAAAAAATTGAACACAGCTCTTTGCCACTCTTGTTCCTTTTACTTCTTTTTTCAACCATTCTTTCTGTTGTAATTTTAGTATTCTTACATTGCTTTTTCTCATAGATATCTCTAAATGTGACAGACTTAAACAGTTGTCCTCCAATTGTGTTGGACTACAACCCATACACACCCCAACCAGCATGGTGGCTTTATTTCTACGAGGACACCCTATTGGAGAGGGCCAGAGTAGGCATATTTATGTGGTTTTTTTCCCCGTTTTAATTCATTTATAAAAATGCATATGATATTCAGAAAATCTCTAAGAGAAATGAGTTGTATGGTAAAATTCTGAGATCTCCCAATTCTATATTTATATAGCAATGTTTCTGTATGAAAATTAGGAGCATGCTACATATTTGCATTGAGAAATGTTTATTTTCTGTCCTGAGAATAATGTATCCCTATGCTTCTCTTACTGATGTATACATAGGATAGGAGTTTATGAGGTAAACACAGGACTCCAGTTATCTGAAAGGAGGGTGGTCCCCAGACAGGATAGACCTGGCATACCAAGTAAGCTTAATTATAGAGTATAGGTAGTCCTTGTTTAGCAACCACAATTGGGACTGGCAACTTAGTTGTTAAGTGAAGCAGTTGCTAAGTGAAACAGCAACTGTGCTTATGATCTTACTTCAGCTTTCCTTTGTTTTACGGACCTGCAAAGGTCATAAATGTGGGAACTGGTCGTAAAGTTACTTTTTATGACTGTCATAACTGTGAATTGTCACTAAACAAGGCAGTTGCTAAATGAGGACTACCTGTAGTGGCACCTAAAGAGTCATCCCTTCCATAAAATCATTGGATGAAGTCTAATTCTGAAGATGCAGAATGCCAAGTTGTGCAGTGGACCTTTTTTTTTTTTTTTACTTGAGTCCCCCAAATTTCAAAATGTATACCCTGAGAGGAAAAGATTTGAAAATCTGTATGTTAGGATTCAGAAATCGATGTAAAACAGATATACACATACATACATTGGAACATTTTGGGAGCATTTTTTAGGATTTATCCAGTTTTGTGTATCATTTGGATTGAGGGACTGCATTGTAAGATTAAAAAAATAGATAATTAAAGAATAATTAGTGGTTTAGTTCAACTGGTTGAATTACACTTTTTTAAAATTAAGAAATGTGACACCCAAACATCAAATACATTTATTATTGCATAATCCAGAGGTTCTCAAATGGTGGCTTGTGGCCACCAGAAGGTCATAAGGTAATTAGAGGAGGGGAGGATGTCACAATTTGGGGAGAGTCTTACATATGCAAAGCAGGATTGCCACCAGAACGTGTTCCTATTCTGCCTGGTCAAGCTGACAGCTGTCTTATCTAAGCAAAGACTAGAGTGAGGTCTGACTAGGATTTGCTTTGAATGTACAGATTTCATGGCTTGCACATTGACAGCTGGATTATTGCCAGAATTTATTCCCTCTCTGGCTGAAGGAGCTGGCTGTCAGCTTATCCAAACAAAGTAGAGTGGAAAGTCTGGAGCAGCATGTTACAGGACTCTGGGTGTAGATGCACAAGCCTGAAGGCTTGAACCAAATACATGAATCGCTGTCAGAACCTGCTCCTGCTCTTCTTGGAGAAGATAGCAGCTAGCTCGTCCAAGTACAACTCAGAATATGTTCTGTCAGGGGTCCTACTTTGGGTGTGCAAACTCAATCACTGTCAGAATTTGTTCTTGTTCTGCCTGAACAAGCTAGTAGCAAAGTCAGGATTTTCTATAGTTGTTGCTAGAAAGAACAAATATCAGTACAACATAAATGGGGAATGAGAAATGAGTTGTCTCAGAAACGAAAACCTAGACTTTAGGGAATGATGCAAAACGAAACAAGTTCATCCTTTCCATTAAAAATATGGTTTTAAAATTGTTTTATTTTTATTTCCAGTGAAAAGGTTTATTTTATAAAGTTGAAAGGTCCTAGCATTTTCATTTGGTATTTAGATTAAAATTTAATTATTAAAAGTGAGTGGCATATATATTTCTTGTCTAATCTTCAGCCATATCTGCCTATTGATAGAGTGTGAGAACAGTATTAAGGTGAGGGAGAAATGAAATTCAGAGGAATAAAACCAGAGAAAATAGCCCCTAAACAGTTTGTGGTTGTGTCTGTTGATATGGTTCAGTATGTTATTCTTAAAAATCACCTTCTAGGTAGTTGTAGTATTGAGCACCCCTCCTCCAAACCTGTCAGTATATTTATTGTTGATTAAACTTAAACTTTAACATTGACTTGTCCTGTGACTGAAATCTGTAGACTATTAACTTTTTAGTAACTGATACAAGATCACATAAGTCTATTTGGGACTGAATAAATATACATAACTTTTTTCATTATAAAATTCTTAGTCTCATGGCAGTGTGGTTATCATACCAGTGAAACTCCTAGATGTAGTCCAAAGAAAAGAAAAGCAGTAATTATTGATCTCATTGATCCTATCTTGTTTCAAATATTCTGTACTTTAAGGAAAAAACTGAAATAAATAGGCAACATCACCACCACTGGCACAGTAGTTTTAAAATACGTTCTGTGGCAATAGAAAACAAAGTGATTAAAGGATGGGATAAAAGCTTTGCTGAAAATGGGATCAGGAATATTGAGGAAGAGTCCTGAAAAAAAATCCATGTATTCAGTTTGTATTCTGAATATAATTACAATTGTATTATGAATATAATTCAATTAATTTTTTGTTTACTATCTGAAAGGAAAGGCTTGAATGCATGGAATGGCTAAATGTGGCAGTAGCCTTGTACTGATCTGTTTCTGCATTTGATGTATTTTATT
Source organism: Liasis olivaceus (assembly GCA_030867105.1). Taxonomy (NCBI): domain Eukaryota; kingdom Metazoa; phylum Chordata; class Lepidosauria; order Squamata; family Pythonidae; genus Liasis; species Liasis olivaceus. The sequence goes on along the minus strand of CM061350.1, from coordinate 121,265,433 downwards.
GAAAGGGCATGATGTCTTGAACTAAATTGGGATCCACACATGTCACCAATAGGCATTCCATCCATTCTGTTTGCCCCCTTCGCTTACAAATGCTGTTCCTTCACTTTGCACTTCTAATACTACACGGCAAGATTCCAATGATTCCTGCCAAATACTGGACTCAGTTTTAATAACTTGGGGTCATAGGCTTCATTTTTGCCCTACTCTGGCCATATCTGATCATTTCCTTGTATAATCAGACTGGGTTGGGCCAGGAAGAATGGTGCCATTAGAATTCTGAAGTGTGAGTGATTTTTTTTTTTTTATTAAGCAAACATAACATTGAGACGCATTGCAAATGTTTCATGAAATTAACTGAAAAATATTTTGTGGAGAATGCATTAGAATGGTATTAGTGTATTGCAGTGTACTGGGAATAAATGGCAATGCATGGAAACTGCTTTTATGAAAACATTTTGGAAGGCACAATATGGAGTTTATGTCTGGAGCAGATGAGTGAGTAATATTTCCTTAACAAAAAATATCATTCTCTTTCCTCTATCACCCAGCTTTTAATATGCTGTTTCAGAATTCAGATACACGTTATGAAAGCAATTATTTATAATGAGCTGAGGTGCTCTGTCAGATCTTCAGTGTGTCAAGCTCAGTGGCCTTAGGTTTTGTTTTAAGCATTTTGTATCTTCAGATTTAGTAAACCACTTACAGAGTGTTTTTTATAGACATATAAAAGCCATGCTTGTTTGATGTGGTGAACATGTGAATCAGTGCCTGTTAGGAGGCACTTTCTTTCTTGAAATAAAATGTGCTGCATGTTTTATCATGTCTATCTTACATCTTGTAAGATTGCTTTTTCCTTTCTTTTTATTAACTTCTCCCCCACGCTAATTTATGATAAAGATTTATTTATTTATGTGAGGTATCTGCCATCTCAGTTCAAGATGATAAGCTCAGTGGTATTTTACACTGAGATAAGGTGTCATCTCCTGTTCTTCCAGCTGGAAATAACTCTGTTGGAGTTCTTGGATGGTCTCTAATGGTCAGAGTAGACCAAAAGTAATCAGCTTTTGCCTCCCCTGGATTTTTTTAACCTATCTGCTGATTGGGGTTGATTGGAGTTGAGATCCATATCATCTGGAGAGTGCTAAATTATCAACCCTTGGAAAAGATAATAGATTAAATGGACAAATAGTCTAATTGGTATAATTTGTTTTCTGTTTACTTAGCTTCTAGTATAGAAGCTAATTGTGAAGGATACAGATTCCTTTCCCACCTACTAGGTCATTCTCCTAAATGAGTGCTGCCCACCCTAAGCAACTTCTAAATGTTGCCTTATGTGGAAGGACATTTGCAAATTTGTCCAGTGTTTTGGAACAAGAGAAAGAAATAGAGATGCAACTCTGTGGTAGCTAAACACATGTAATTTAGGTTTTGCTATTTAAAGAATAGGAAAAGAAATGGCTTGATGAAGCAATTTTGTTGGCTTATGAGATTTTGTAAGGTATTACTCACATGCTTACAAACATTATCTTTGCTACTACGAAGATCAGAAATCAATGTAGGTTTGAAAAATGAAAATTCTCATTTTTAGGAAGCATGGTTCTGCAAGTCACTGCCTACTATGATTGCATGTTGTCATTCTTCTGAAGTCATTCCAGCTCTATTGCAAATGGGCAATATTCTTAGTCTTAAACAGACTTTCATATTGCAGGTATTGGGTTTGGAAAAAAATACCACACTCCCCTTGAATGATACCTAGAGCAATTCAAGACTTAGAATGCGAAAATTATGATGTATGAAATACTGCTAATTCCAGAGTCCAGAGCTTAAAGTTACTGGGGAGTGCCATAAAGTTCTGCCAGGGAATCTATTCCTTTCCTCCTCCCCCTCCTCCTCTTCTTCCTTTGTGTTTGATAAAGTTTTAACTGATGTTGCTTTACATTAAATGTTTCACAATGTCAGAATAGACATTTTTTGTAAAATTGCATTTGAGTTTATGGAATTTTAGGCTACAAAGCTATCATTCTGGGCAACATAAATAAACAAAACTATACAAAATATTTTAGAATATAAAGAGTCACTCCAAAGCTTTAACACTTTCATAAACCCACAGCATAAGTAAGAGAGGCTGAATTTTTGTCAGACGTACTAGAAAGGTGGCATAAATTGTAACTATAGCTAGGTATGATCTTAGTGCTTTAAATGTCATTTGGATTTTAGAAAATAAAAATAAAGTTTACGGTAGATTACATTACTGACATGGCCTTGAAGAGAACGTAACTTTCATGGACCTACAGATTTAAGTCTGAACATCCTTTTAATTGGAATTTATATTCATATGGCAAACATTCTCTTGAAGTATTGTTATCTTTTTCATACAAGATATAAGCAAGCTGTTAACAATATTAATAGGGCTTGTTTTGGGAACTATGTATGGCCTCAGAGCAGAAGAGCAAATGACACTCAGTGTAACTTCAGAGGACAAGGATAGTCCTCAGTATAAGAACGAGTTCCGTTCCCAAGGTCTATCCTTAAGTTGAATTTGTATGTAAGCTGGTATTGTGTAATGAACTCAAACCATTGTGTACTAAACTCGAATCATTGTGTATTTAACTTGAATACAGTAGGCTCTGTTCTTAACTATGGGTTGTCTGTAAACCGTGTGTTCTTAATCCACTTGAACATATGCTTTGTTGAAGAATTTCTCAGTTCATATCCATAATAAAGATAAAGATTCATGAGAAGGGGGAATAGTACAAATTTTAAGGGTTAGTTTTTGTCATTTAAAATTTGATGTCCTCATGCACATCAAAGTACCTTGGGGCTGCTGCAGGTAACTGAGTACTAGGCTTTACTTGGGTGGAAATCTAAGGGCTACATATGTTAAATATGTAGTGTGCTCTTTTGTTTTTGTGGACACCATTCTGTGCATGTGTGTATGTGTTTGTGTGTATGTCTGTGTTGGAGACTGATTTTAATTTAATCTCCACATGCATTACATGTGGAGATTAAAGGATGAATTACAACCTTCTCTCTGAAGCTGATTTTTATTTTTATTTTTTCCCCAATGGGGAATTTTTAAAATTCTTTCTTCCATGGGGAGGGGGAATCGCATCAAGACTTTAGAGCAAGACTGAACAACCGTTTTGGTGACTGGAAGATGCACTTAAAATTTCTCAGAGATAGGCTGCTGTGGATGGAATGGGACAGAACTAATTCGCACATGGATTGGGCCACCTTTTCTGGGTTTAGTTCTAGAAAAAGGTATTTGGAGGCTGCATGTGGTTATACAGTCTTTGCTAGTGCTTTAGATTGGATATAGGTGCCTCATTTTGCTGCATGTATGGTCAAGGTTTTGTTCACACATGGAGCAAAATTAGATGACAAAGAGAAAATGTGGGTATCCCATTTCTGAATGCTTTGTTCAGTGAAAAGGCCTTTTCCCTCATCAGGATTCCTGTAGTGCTTATTAAAGAATGGATGGTGAGGCAAAAAAGTGAATATTTTCGCTACCCATAAATACAAATTTGGTATTTCTTTCCTGAGAAATGTTTTAAGTGCATTTGTTCTAGAGTGGAGAAGCCTCCCTGTAATCTAGTACAGCAATCTGTAAAACCAAAGGTGTTATTTAATCAGTTCATTCAGGATTGTGTGGACAGTTCTTAAACTGATAACCAGAAGTGAGACTAAGCATCTCCTCCAGAGAAAGGGAACTTGCATGGGTCTCCCAATAAGATGCACAGAGTAAACTCTGGTACTGGCTTACCTCAGATTATGATGCCAGTGGCCTTGCTGTTCTTGCTCCTCTGAGCCTCTGAGTGCTGGCCTCCACCATATACAGGACTTAAGTGGTGGCAGTGCTTTCAGAAGGCATACATAGCCAGTAGAGGTGCATCAAACCAGCCTCTCATTGTGTATCCTTCCCCAGGACTTTGATAGGTGAAGCTGGATTTCTCCCCATCAGGCCAGCTCTGGTCTGCCTCTTTGGTTGTGAGTGTCAGAACTATACGTAGATAACATCACTATATATACACCATTGGAAGATCTGAAGGACCAGGTTGGAGACAGATCCTCCTGGAGAAAATCTTTGTGGTTACTAAGAATTGACATTGACTTGATGGCAAATAATCAATCAATCAATCAACTAACAAATCTACATAAAACTGCCAAAGGTAGTTTATTCTTTTCCAACCTGAAGTTCTGAAGTATTGGACTAAAACTGCCATGATCCCATACTTCAGGGCATCATGTTGAGTAATAGGGTGCAGACTTTTTCAGTATATAATAAGTATTTCAAGTAGAAGTAGAGCATACTTCTCTATTCCTGGTTGGAGAAGGCTCTTTAAATAGATGGGAATCATTATAGAGCAATTTGATAGCTTTCAACTGAGCTGTTTGCCTTATGGAGAGAGATACAGCACAGAACTTATAGAACAGTGTTATAAAACTGGTGTTGAAAGTAGGCAGTGTTTCATTCACAGAAAATGCGTATATTGTATGTATATGAAATTTAAATTATGATAGGAAATTTAAAAAGAACAATTTCAGAGATCTAATTTTATTCTGGCAAACCAATATAATTCTTAATTTTTACTTTAATAGAACCCTCATTTATGTAAGAAAGGCTAGGGAACTTTAATAGTTTAATAGATTAATAGGAAATCATGTTAATATAATTGTTTCAAACATCTACTTTTCTAAATTTCTTCTTTTTAAACAAATAGAGGCTGGGTGCTTTGTAGTTTTGTAAGCAGAAATATTTAATTGTTTCTTTCTGTGCTTTTCACTTTTTAAAAAGGAAACATATTTTTTTTTGTATCTGCAGAATATTTTAGCTCTCAACCCCCGTGTACAAACTCATGCATCTTTGAATTCAACTGCAGCAAAGAAACATGAGAAAAAACACTGGAAAAGGAATGCGGATAAAAGCTGTTCAGTAAGTATCACAACTATTATTGCTGCCTTTGGAAAATGTTGCATCTGGGTGAAAGCTGAGATCCTTAATTGTACACTACATTGGAATAATTGTATATCAGTAAGCAAGCATCATGTTCCTTATCTTCCAAACTGTGGCTTGCAGTCTTTCTTTGCTTTGGAGAGCTTTCTCAACCTATTTTTTAATGGCTCAAATGACATGGCAAACTGAGGTTTGATGTATTTAGGAAATGTCAAACCACAATGCAAGAGGGGGTAGAAGGAACATGACAACCAGCACTTCTGGGCTTTTCCCCTACTCTACAAGGTTATTTGCACCAACTACCTTATGGGAAGGATTCTGGGAGATAGAAAAAGGGGTTTCCTTCTTCTCCTCTCAGTTGGTGGTATTACCACCAACTGCCCTGTGAGAAGCATTTCAGACATTTGTTTATCTGCTTGATTTAAAAGAGCATCTATTGTATTTTTATTTACAACTGTTTTGATTAGTTTGTTATCCTGTAAGGCTGGACATAAATAATTGCAATGAATACAGAGAAAGGATAGGATAAATCTCAGCTTCACACTTGTTTTTATGTTTGGATTTCCTTGGAAAATGATGTATTTTTGTCAGGTCCAGCCCTAGAACAACAATGAGGCATTCCAGTCCAGTATAGTTCCTTTATTAGCTTACACCCTAAAGACAGAATCTCACCAGACTAAATCTGTGCTAAAGCAACTAGTGGATATACCCCGTGAGACTCTAGGGAAGGGCTAGTCTAAGCCTCTTCTTCTCATGATCTTGCTGCAGGCTGAGAAAGCACTTGCCTTGTACCCTCTCCTGGAATGTACTCCCTCCCTCCTGGTAGCCTTGATCTTCCATTCCAGTATCCTCCACGCACATGCCTTTCATTACAATTTTTGCCCTAGCTCTGAGGAAGAAAATTTATTCTGAAATATTCAGGATTGGTGTTTCCAATCTTGGACATTTTAGGATGGAGCAGTGGCAGGAAGCGACATGGAATAGTCTGGAGCAAAAAGGATGGTGCTTCCCTGAGTGTCACACTTGAAGGAGAGAGGGAATGGCATCTAAACAGAGGTTCATAAGACATCAGAAACCAGCCTGGGAGTTTGAGTGGTTTAGGGTTGCTTCTAACAATTCTTCCCTCCCTCCCTCCCTTTCTCCCTCTTGAAAAAGATGTTGGACAGAGGTAATGTAAACACTGCTGTAAGTGGCAGAGATCTGTGAATTCAAACCACAAACACAGATTTAAGTGTGGTATGAGGGGCCGTGTGGTGTAGTGGTTAAGAAGTGGGTCTAGGACCAGGGAAACCCAGGTTCAGGTTCACCTTAAGACATGGAAACCCACTGGGTGATTTTGGGCACATCACTTTCTTTCATCCCAAACCTACTTAACAGAATTGCTGTTGTGGGTTTAAAAAAGAAGGGAAATTCCCATGTAAGCTGCCTTGAGCTCCTGGAGGAAAGGTAGGATATAAATCTAACAAAATGAATAAAACAATGTGGCAGGGATTGTTGATTTTGAAATAATGCCTCAGGCTTGTTAGCTCTGGTGGGAGTGACGAAAGGAGCTATGAATGATTTAATGAGCCATTTGCAGTTTCGCTGCTGTAGAGGCATAAAAATAAATAAATAAATTTTGTGCAGTATATTACATAAACATTTCTTTTCCAGAATATTTTTAAGTTGAAATATGGTAACCCTAATTAAGAACAAAAACAAAATCTATCTAAAATCCTACCTTTATTATATTGGAATGCAGCCTTGACCTTAGGAGTATATTTAGGAATTTTGAGAGCATGTAGTGGGGGCCTGTTTACAATATGTCTGCCACAGTGTGCATGGCCAATCACAAATCATCCTTATCAGAAGGCAAACTAATCCCCCAAATGTATTTTATAATCCCAGTGGGAACTTTGTAGGGTTTAAAGTAATTTCTGCGAATGGATATGTTGGTCAAGTATGATATTACTTATGTTTTATGCTTGATATTGTAAACTAGCATGAATCTTTTTGGAGTGTGTGTGTATGTGTGTGTGTGTGTATGTATATATACATACAGATATATGTATGTATATATTTCAGTAATGAAGCAAGGGTGGCATGCTCCGGAATTCCATTAGTAGTCCCTAGCACCCTACAATTATACCAGTGAAATTGCATGGCAAAAGGGAACCTTTGTAGTACAGAAGTGGAAGAGGAAGAAGAAGAAGAAAAAGAAGCAGCCAAAAATAATTGGACTTTTAGAGGCTGAAAATCAGCAACATAATTTGGGCTAAAGGATAAGAATGAAAATGGCTTGCCACCCAGAGCCTTCCTGCTCTCATCCCACCCATAAACCTTCCAAAAGACAAAAAACAAAGGGTAGAAAAATGTAGCCTTTTCCCTTCCTGTGACATCCTGCAGCCCTCTGGAATGTTGGGAGCTTGAGTTCCAGCCACCAACCAAACTTTAACCTCCCTGGTGTTCAAGGCTCTTGCTTAGATCTGCAGGATACCAGCTTCCTAATTATTTGATTAAAAATAACAGTAACATGGGACTTCAGTAAGATGGGATTGGAAGCTTCTTGTCCATCAAGGGAAATATTTGGGGGGACATTGGTGCCCAGGACACTATTTTGCCTATTCTTTTTTTTTAATTAGGACCAATTAGATTAGCAACAACAATAAAAATGCAAGCTTCTCCAGGGCTTTTCTTAGAGCACTCTGAAGGAAGAGGAAAGAAGGGCAAATCAATAATTTAAAAAAAGGCTGGATGTTTAAAAGTGTGGGATTTGTAATTTGGAGTCAGCCCTGTGTGGAAATACTGACTGCAGGCATTCACTTCATCTGATGCTGTCTCAGATTATATCCAATCATGAAGAGCAAAGGGAATGTTTGTTTATTTATTTAAGTGATTTGTATGGTTGCCCATCTCACAACAGTGACATTGGATGGTGTACAAGGATTGAAACAGCAATAGTAACATATAACCCATGATGCCCAAGGCTAAAACCGTAAACCCCAAATCATAAAAACCACAGCACCAGCAGAACTCGACTGACTTCCTGGCCCAAGTGCCTGGGGAAACAGCCATGTCTTCAGAGCTTTACGAAAAGGCTAACAGTCCTGTATTAATTACTCCAGCTCAGGAAACATAAATGTCTATGGGAACTTTAAAAAAAAAAAACTCGCCCACCAATTGCTCTGCACATGGGGACAAAGGGACATCACAGTGATTAAATAAGCAAGGCCAGAAAAAAAGGCAGAACAGATCCTCAGAGGATGCTGTTGTGTCCTGTTTCTAGCTAGAATGGCTGTTGGGCTTTGCTTGGCAAAGATGGTTTTACATTGATAGAAACAGCTTCCCTCGGACTTTCAGGGAAGCAATGGCAAACTGAAAATGGCTTCAGAGTGGAGTCAATGACCGTGGTGGAATGAGGAGCTGGCGAATGGACTGGCTTCTCAGAATTCCTCTCTGGACAAGGAGAGGACTTGGGATCACCCACAAGCACTCCTGACAGTAGCTCCTCATGAGGACACCATAAGACAGAGGTCTCTGGTAGGTTTAGAGCTCTGGGAGTTGAGGTATTGCCATCTTTGCCCAAACCACAATTCAGAGCCTTCAAAAGGACACTGAGTTTGCATACTTCCTCTCTTAATTACTTCTGGAAATTGCATGTTAACTGCTTTTTGGATATTAGGAATCTTCAGAACAGCAAGTTTTATTACACCGGGTGAGTCTCCTTCAATCCCTAGCGAAATAAATTTTTTATGCAAGTTTAAGGACTTTAAAAAATCTTACCTTGGAATAAACAGCAGAAGGGTGATTGGAACGTTGATTTTGGAAAGTTATAAATGGACTAAGGGTTCAGATGGTTTTAAAATAAGTTTTTGAAATTAATTACAAGAATCCTTCTTGTGGGAAAATGCTGTTGGTTAGAATTATATTAAAACATATATGAAGATTTTGAAATTAAATGTAAGAAACCTGCCCGTGGGAAAATGCTTTTCATTAAAAAAGTACCATGATAAGATGGGACTTTGAAGGTTGGACACTAGAGGGAACCAGAAAGAACTAAAGATTATAATTAAATGAGAAGAACATTTAAATTCAACCCACTAATACAGAATGGAGCAAAATATTTTAACTTTGGATGAATTCAAGGAAATTTGGGAACAATGGGCGCAGAAGTTAATCTTAAGATTGTCTGGTATTTTTAAACTGGATTTAAAAGAGGTTATAGAAGAGGAGCAAGTTTTACCGAATGAGACTGAGGCTGATTCGAATGTGGATTAAAAATGACACGTTAAAAGAATGATATGGAAAAATGTGTTATACTGGATATATAAATGAAACTGGCTTATGTCTTATTAAAAGGGAGATACAAACAACAAACCAGAAGAATTACTTGGATAACTTTCTTATTTTAGATTTACAAAAGAAAGTTTTGAAGGTTTTTCTGAGAAGAGACAAAAAAAGAAAAGAAATCAAGTTTGGGGACATTATTTAAAGGGATTAAAGATCAAGACTGTTAAAAGCAAAGGGAAGGAATATAAAGTTGGTTTATTTGATCAAGGTTAAAATATATATGTTGTTGTTTCTGGTAACCCTTAATGGACTTTTATTGACCAGGACTGAATGACAAGGCTTTAAAGATTTGTTTATAGATAAGAGATGAGATATGGGAAGAAGAGATCTTCTGTTGTATTTTTAGAGAAAGTGGTAAGTTATTGTGTTAAAAGGAAAGACAAGGAATATAAAGTTGGTTTACTTGATAAGGTTAAAATATATTTGTTGTTATTTCTGGTAACCTTCAGGACTGAATGATGAGGCTTTAAGGTAAGATATGGGAAGAAAAGTTATTTTGCTATATTATCAGAGAAGAGGTTTGTACAGTACTTGTGATGAAGGGAGAAGTCATTTTTTCATATGTCTTTTTTCTTTTTCTCTACTGCATTTTCTTTTTTTCTTTTTATTTTTTTCCTGCACTTTTTTCTTTTTTTTCTTTTATATTTTTTAGTTTGTATTAGTTTTTTATCTTTGTAATTATAAACTTTAATAAAATTATTATAAACAAAGATAGAAACTGCTTCCCTCAAAGCTAAGCAGCCATCAAGAGAGAATATCCGCATCTTGACACCCCCTGAGTGCAGCATGTTACAGAGAACTGTTATGATAGCTTATTAAACGAGGGAGCAGGATCTTTTTAAGGCTATGAGAAAACTGAGGACATTTTGCCCACATCTTAACCCAATAAATAAGTAGGGGCAAAAGCTGAAATATCTCTTGGTAAAAAATATTGAACCATTTTATTATTTCAAGTAACCCTAGAACCTTATTTTGGATTTGTTCCTTTCTGGGACAGTTGCTCCTCATAGGTCTCCCTTGTATAATATTTGGATCCAGTGCAGTAACTTTTGGAGAGATGAACTATTTATGTGATACTCTTCAGCACTGAATGTATTGTATAAAAATTATGTAAAATAGCAATTCTATACAGATCTCTCTGTAATCATTACCTTAGTCCAATAGTAATTACAGATATATAGATAAAATGTTAATTCTATGAAATATTGGTCTTTTTATTCATAAGTATTCAACCAATAATTGGTGTAATTTATTAAGGGGCATCAAAGGAAAGTACTTAGATGCTTTACTCTTTGAACTGATTCATCCTACATTTTTACATAATTTTTCTGAAATTCTGAACAAATGTTTGTCATTTGTGGAAACTGCACAAAAATATACTTGACGTGATTGTGGAATCTGAATAAGTATATGTAATATTATATTTCAGATACTATGTAGGGTGGGCAACCTGGTTCCCTTCTTCAACTCCCTTCAGCTTAACTTGCATGACATTGGATGGTATTGTAGAGTTCTGGGCCAGACAGCTGAAGGTATGAAGTTCCCTCCTTCTGTCTTTAAGGTTTTGGTATTGATCCAGAAGATCATTACTGGGATAAAGGTGTACCCTCAAACAAATTAATGTGTGATAACAGAGATTAGACTATTGTATGTTGAAATCTGATGCTAAAGTTGCTTAGTGGACAATGTTTCTCAAAGGCTGCCAGTGAAACCATTTCCCTAAACAAAATAGGGTTTATGCTTTTTTATGGGGGGTTTTGTTCTGTTAGATTTTGTTCTTGCCTGCTAGCTTCCACTTATACTGTATCTGAAGTCAATGGGAATCAAGATTCTTAGGCTCTCTGAGGATTGGCTCAAAAGAACAAACTACATTCTTTTGATTATCTGCTATACTTTCCAAGTTGTTTGTATTTTCCTTGGTTGTATGTGTAGTTGAATGGGTTTATTGACTCTGCTTAGATTAAAGCTTGAATGACTAATATGTTTGGTTTGAATTCACAACTGACTGTAACAATTTAGATGAATCCAGTAATGTTTGAGGCTCTTTAAAAAAAGTGAATTGCAAAATAAACGGAATTTTATAACTTTGTTGTAGCAGCTTCATAAGAAGGGAAGGGAAAGGAGCAATAGTCTGTAGCTCCCAAGTGATGTTAGTCTATTTTAGCAGTATAGAGAAGCTTGCTTTCTGATGCTTGTTTTGCAGAATTTATATAAGTTCTGATTTCATGGATCATTTTACACTGAAGAGGTAAATATACAGAGGACAATTTTGCATACTTCTCTTGTAACATCTTCTGAAAAGCATCTTTACCATAAGGTGTCCAGATTAGACACAGGGAAATATAATGTATACTGTTGCTAGGCAACATGGCACTACTATTTTTGAAAACATCTTGCCATTTGGGTGGTAGCTAAAAATCTCTACTTGCAAGAGGAGATTTAAGGAAAAATCAGAGAAAAAAGTTATAACACCTTGCAGAATCTTGCAAAAATCTTAGTAATTGGAGAACTGGCTTGGATCGTAAGTTAGTGTTAATAAAATGAGCCAAGTCTCTCTACAGCTTCTTTCATATCCTGTTCCCAGTCCTGCTTTGGTGTAACTATGAGATGTTCAAGAACATTTACTTCTGTATTACATTAATTACAAAATTGCTGTGTCACCCAAACAGGGACAAAATGTGACTAATCCTAAGTATAGTGAGTGGAAACAAACCAAGTTTGGGACATAGTTTATTAAACAAGCTGCTTTTATAAATAGTAATGATTAACCACAATGTAGTATTGTAAATGTGCATGGGAATACACATGTGATGCCACAGATCTATGTATTGCATTCCAGCTGAATACAGAATTAGTACTTTGAAGTGTGCACACATGTGCATGTATTTACTATCTGAATTATTTGAGGTATCATACAACAAACATGAGGAGGTGGGGGCTGAGGTGGGGAGTGGGTTCTGGTCTGGTGATTTGACTCCTGAATGTGAGGAGTTGGGAGATGAAATGGCAAAGAGGTCTGGGCAGCTGACAGGGAGATTGTAGACCACAGTTTGAGAATCTCTAACTTAAAGCCGTTTTAACCAGCATATATTATAGAAGAGAAAAATACTTGATTAATTCTACTGCTCTTTAGTAGAATTAGTATACTATTACTCATTGACTTAGGAGGCTAGTAGAGAAAGGTGGATGTGAAGGATATTGGCATTTGCCAATAAAGGAGATCAGAGAGGTACTATGAAAATGGAAATTTAAGGATTTGAGGGAACTATATTGGCATATAATGCTGGTGAAAATTTTGGGTTGTGGAGTATAGGAAAGGAAAAGAAACAGCACTGAAGCAATTATAACTGGCTTATCTGAGAATAAAGGAAAGAAGGTACTATATTTTCTGCCTGATATGAGTGAGTCCTAGTTCTACTCTATATTCCAGTTTTTTAAAAAAAGTTCAAAATTGTATAACTTTTCTTATGGACTTTGAATTGGTAAAATTTGGTTGTACATATAGAATTTAAAATAGAAAACAGTAAAACAGAACTTAAATTTACTTGAGGAAAATAATGAACAAAATTAATAAAGGAGCAGAGAAAGAGAGTCCAGAGTGAGAAACTAGTTGATGGATATCATAGTAGATGACTACATAGCTGCGCTTGAAGTGAATTCTTTTTAGATGTTTCTGTGGTGTCCTTGATCATGGTGATGACTGATTAATTGATTGATTGATTGATCTGTAGTTTATTGTCACTCAAGACTACTGAAAAAAGAACGTAAACAGTCAAAATCTGATTGTAAAAAAACCCAACACACAACAAAGCTAGATATCCTTACTACTAATTCAAACTAAATTCAATATACCTGATTAAAGAGGAAAGTCTTGATTCCTTTCCTAAAAGCTTTCTAAAAGAGTGAGTGAATGAATGAAGATTCTGAATGAATCCTGTGAGGAAGATTGATTCAGAGCTTAGTAGCAAAGTATCTCATTAAGTGGGGGCATCTTATAAAAGCTTATATCTAGACAAATGCTTACCAAAATAAATGACTCCTCAGATAATTAAGACCCAAAATGATAAGGCCTTTAAAGGTTTTAAGAAATGCACCTTAAATTGTGCCTGCTAAACAACTGGTAGGAATTCCATCAAAAGCATCATGTTGTCCTACATATCAGTTACCAGCCTGGCAACCGTATTTTTCATTTTTTGAAGCTTCCAGATACTTTTCAAGAATAGAATGCACTGTATTAATCAAGGTGGGATATAACTAAGCATGGATATTTGTTTCTGAGGCAACCAGACCCAGAAACTGTCACAGAAACAATTTATGTCAGTCTGATTCCCAGCTTGATCACAATCACTGATTCAGAGAAAGTGTAACAGAGGAATCAAACCCCACTGAGATTTTTTAAAAAAAGGCCCATCGTTTGAGAATACCATCTATGGAAACAGACTTTGTATCTTTCTCCCTATGGGTCTACATGAGAGCAACATGGATTTCTCTGGATAAATCAGGGAATGTTTGGTAGTTCAACAGAATGGAAAATGCTGGTCCAGGAAACCTAGAGGCAATGTTAGGAAACAGGATGAAGAACAATCTCGATGAAAGGAAGCCTCCATGAAGTTCTTGCTGCTTCATTAAGCTAAAGCAGACTTGAATATTACAAAGTCATGCTATGAAAATATGCTGAGTGGAATTATGCAGAAGTTTCAGAATGGGCCATCTTTCTCATCAAAGCTTTGAACTAGCTAGTTTATACATACCATTATTCCCTGAATGTTTTTACAAATGTACAGTTCCAAAGCAACAATTCCTTTTCATTTAAACAGAGACAGAAGCACATAGTTAATTAGATTCTGATCCCACTGTAGTTACCTAAACTTCTCTTCATTCCCACTAGCCACCAAAGCTTTAGCTTTACCAACTTTTTCAGAGCAAATTGAATTCTTTAGCAAAGCTAGCAGGGACTGGTGAATAATACAAAACAGAAAATATATGTGTGGAGGAGCACTAAGTTGAATTTCCCAGTAAGGGTGTACACAAAATAAAAACATTGTTCTATTTCAAGCTTGGAACAAAGCAGATAAAAGTGTGCATTCTGGCAAGAGCAAACTTGAAATGGCTTAAGTGTTCCATGTTTTGATGGAACAATATTTTAAATGTTTTAAGTGTTCCAGCCATAGAAAACAGTGGAGACTTGAAACAAGCTGTTAACTCCCATATTTTGTCACTAAAGCCATAGGAATAGAAGTGGTGGATTGCAGAACAGAGCAAGGTTCTCAGGAAGGAGGGGGCACATGCCAAGAAGTGCAGAGAGACAAGAGACAACTCAGTCCAGAACAGGAGTGTGAGAAGTATAAGAGGTTTAAGATAGACTCTCCCAGGGTATATTTACTAGTTGCAGTAGTACAGATTTAGTTTGGCAAGATTTTATCTATATGGTATAAGCCAGCGGTCCCCAACCTTTTTGGCACCAGGGACCGGTTTTGTGGAAGACAATTTTTCCATGGACTGGGGGGGATGGTTTCGGGATGATTCAAGTGCATTACATTTATTGTGCACTTTGTTTCTATTATTATTATTTCTATTATTTTTATAATTTCTATTATTATTATTATTATTTCTATTATTATTTCGATGGGAGGAAACGCTGGCGGCGCTTTGCACGGGGATAGGAATCAGTTGCTGGTCCCGCCTAGACATGAACATTGGAAAGACGCGACGCAACGGAAGATCCGACAAGCTTTTTTTTATCCATTCAATCATGTCCGATTCTTTGGAGACTGCCTGGACAAGTCCCTGCAGTTTTCCTGGCAAGGTTTTTTTCAGAAGTGATTTGCCATTGCCTCCTTCCTAGGGCTGAGCCCAGCTGGCAGAAGGAGGCAATGGCAAACCACTTCTGAAAAAAACCTTGCCAGGAAAACTGCAGGGACTTGTCCAGGCAGTCTCCAAAGAATCGGACATGATTGAATGGATTAAAAAAAAAAAAAAGCTTGGGCTTACCAAAACTGTGACTGAGGCAAGTGTGCAATGCGGGAAAGAGGCGCGGATGGCAGTGGTAAATAAAATAATGGGCGGGCCATGCGTGGAGTAAAATAAATGTTGGATTCTAAGTGCGCAACCTAGATCCCTTGCGCAATTCACAGTAGGGTTTGTGCTCCTATGAGAATCTAATGCTGCCGCTGATCTGATAGGAGGCAGAGCTCAGGCGGTAATGCAAGCGATGGGGAGTGGCTGTAAGTACAGATGAAGCTTAGCTCGCCCGCCCACTGCTCACCTCCTGCTGTGTGGCCCGGTTCCTAACAGGCCATGGACTGGTACCAGTCTGCAACCCGGGGGTTGGGGACCCCTGGTATAAGCAATAAAGGAACTGAATTGGACTGTTTCCCTGTTGTTCTTGGGCTGGGCCTGGCAAGATGGGATAATAGTCCGTTTACTTCAATTGGCAACCCAACTTGAAGAAAAATTGGACAAAAGAATTATTTTTAATTTTTTAAAAAATTAGAAATCCCCAGCAAAAAAATCAATTAGAATCTGTTATGATAACTTCCCATCCCCTCTCAAAAGATGTTTTTGTTTCAATTCTTAAAAAAAAAAAACTTGAGGCACTTACCTATTACATTAACAGGACAAAAGAGCTAATGTCATCAATATTCTTTTCAAATATCAATTGCCTGCCAGGAGATAAGCAAAAAAAGCAAATAGAAATTGTACTGAACTATGTTCTTTTGCTTCTTGTATGTTTCTTTTAAAAATTATTTTCCAGAAAATAAAATAATATAAAATAAATAAAATAAAAATCCTTTGGCTAATTTCTCTGTAGGTTGATGGCAAATACTTTGCAAAGACTATCACCTCAGGTTCAAGCAGTGGCTTTGATGTTTTTTTAACTGTAGTTAAAGGCAGCTCCTTATTAACTCTTTCATGAATTAATAGAACAGTATTAATAGTATCAGCAAGCAAAACAAAACAAAAGGGGTGGTTACTGCCCCAGGATCTACAACAAGCAAACAAAATCTTTCTGAAAGCTCAACATGGCAGAGCAGTCATGCATATACACAGCCACCTCAGCAGAATGTCTTTTTAGAGTTAACACTCAACAACATCCACAGATAAAAGATTGAGCAAATGTTCCACCAAATCAACAGAGTCTTGGCAATTTTAAATACATTTTGGAAGCTCAGTATCAACAAAGCAAAAAGGTTAACAAATCAGCCCAACCCAAAACAGAAGTCTTTGCATTTTTAAAAGTATCCCGAAAGCTCATCAGCAGTAGGACACAAGAGCATGCATAGAGCATGCACACCCCAGCTTATACCTGTATAGAATCTTTGTATTTTTAATTACATTCTGAAAACCCCTTTAACTTTTATTTAAATGATCAACAGGACATACACATCTTTGTGTTTTCTTTGAACTTCATTTGCTTGGTTTCTTTTATAGGCATGCGACTTTCCCATTGCAAGAACATGAGAATGGCAGGCAGGCATCTTCATGCAGTTTTCTTATATCTGGCCATGTGCTTTAAATGCTCAAGTAATGCTTTACTCTTGACACTCCATTTCCATATGATTGTACACAGTCTAAACCGATAGTAGCAGGACACGAATGCTGGAAAAAGTTTGAAAAAGCTCAGTGAGAAGCCACAAAGGAGCAGGTCAGTCTCAGAATTTGGAACCGTCAGAACACTTGAAGTGATGCCACTTGAAAAAGCTAAATATTGTTCTAAGAATTGAACAAAACAGTGTATTTTGTTCTGACAGTTAGTACGTGTAGCAGGGCATCTTCCACCAGGGCATCTTCCACCAGTTAAACGAGACTGTCTGATCCCTTCCTGAAATCTTCACCCTCCCAAGATTCAGAGCTGTCTGGCTGTAGTTGTTCTTTCAAGTGAAAGAGTTCTTCCTGGGACAGGTAGTTAATGACAGTTAAATGATTTCAATTAAAGGTAATTTTCTATATTTCCTACTATATATCTTCAAGGCACTTTTAGTAGGGACACAAACTGCTATCACTTCTTCACCCCCAAGTTTTCTGAGCCATTGCTGCTGCCCTTCCTCACTGAAAGTGGCTTGGATGTGCCAGCCTTAGCCACTAGAACTGGTGTCCCTCCTGAAATATAGTTTTAACTGATGGTAAAGGTTGGAATGGAAGGCCTTGTCTGAGAGGTTTGGCTTGGGGGCAAAGAGCTCTAGTTAGTTCCTGCCTTGATGCACTGAATACAAGAATTCTCTAAAGGACATCTCTCTCATGTAAATGGTATGTGGGAAAGACCTTGGGAGAATGGGCAAAGAGAAGCTGCCAAGGGAACAATCAGATAAGAGACAGCATGGTCCGCAGCTGGATAGGGGGCAGGGCAAGAGGCTCAGAAGAGTCCTTCCCTAGTTTCTCAGGCTGTAAAGCGGGGGGGGGGGGGCAGGGGAGAAATGTACTTTCAGACTTGCAAGATTCTGTCAATGTAGCTTTTCAATAAAGTAGAATTAGCTCATCTGGTTGTGATTCCTATCTGGAAGAGTTTGGGGCTGTAGAAAGATAATACTTTATATTTTGGAAAGTAGAGTGTATGTATTGTCTGCTGTGGGATTAGTTGTGTGTGGCAAGGAGATACAGAATAAAATAATGATATTGCTGCTGGATCATGGCTTTTGATCTGGCCTCTTGCTAGTGCTGGACACAAAGGGTCTTCACATCGAGTCCAGAATATCCACAGCAGAGTAGCAAAAGAATATCTGCACATAAGAATGTTGTAAAAAGTAAGTAAATAAATAACACACTAATGCTCTAAGGTGACAGAAAATAAATAATTCTTCTGAATGATGCTACAGAATTAAGAATAGCACAGGAAATAGGATTCTGTGTGCTCAGAGGTCCCCATGATATGTCCAGACATGCTAAAAATGGACCATTTGACAGAATTTCCAGCATTCTACCTTTCTGTCTGTATTAATCCCATTGTATGGGCTAGCTTGACTCTTCGGTGTTGTTTTACTCTTTTGCTTCCTCAAGTCAAACTCCTGGCTTTCACACACTCTTATTTGTTTCTTTTTGAGCTTGGTCCCAGGGCTCCTTTCAGACTTGTCTGTCTCATCTTTACTATATCAATATTATGTGTTGCAGTGGTCCCAGCTGCAACACATCCTGTTCCCTCTTTTCTCTCTGCTGTCAACAAAATTTGAACAGAAGCAAGATTCTTTGTATTTAGCATTAGTGCAAGTGGAGAATATCTAATTTGAAATGTACCCATCAACAAAAGGACAAAATTCTGCAACAGAAAGCTGCTGGACTGATCTAAACATAAATGTTTTCCTTTGTGGAACAGCTTTTGGAAATGTCTTCTGCAGCTGAATAACCACGGCAGAAATAATAGGAAATTTGTATGGAATCAGAATTCTGTTTATGGATCTTATGGAAATGTCCTTTCTTTCTACACTAAACTCAAGAAAGCCTACTTAAAAATTAATAGAGTTTCATGCATTCATACTATTTCAACATATATTATTTTAGTACTGCTTGCAGGCTAATGTTACACAAAAGGTGGTTGAGGTATACAGAACATGACTTGTCTAGGACCTGCTAATAAATTTTTGGCTGAGGCAAGAATTGAATTACAGATTTTCCACAATCAGACTTTTAGCCATTGGGCAAACACAGTAATTAAAATACATACGTATCACTAACATTGAAGTGCCATAAATATAATCTCGAAATAAATCGTATAACTCTGATATAGTGATGGCCTGTGGCAATCTACTTAGCATTGTATTTCTGGCATGCTGAACTGAGTTGATAAGGTAGGAGGGAATGTTCGATTGCTCAGGGAACTAAACTGATTGTAGTCCAGTTTCTGAGAGAAAAGAGAAAGTTGGCCAAAATGATAAACTTTCACAATAACAAACTGAGGGCTGAAGGGTATAGGAGAATTCCTCTGGTCCTCATACCCAAAGCACAGATGCTGAAAGAAGGATGTGGAGTTTGGAATGAAGTGAGAACAAAATCTAGAAGGAAAACAACATGGTTTGAGTAAAAGGGAGAGAGGAGTAACTAAGGCAAAACTGGTCTCACCAATGAGAAGATTCTGAGGTTGTATCTTTTTGGTGGAGGTAGGAGTGAAGAATCAAAAATACATATCTAGAGAGAGATGTTTCTAATGTTAGTCTAGGCTTTGTCAGAAGACAATGCTGCGTTGTCACTGTAGCATGGCATCATTAAATATGCAATGAAGCTCCCAAAGCAAAATATTTCTGAAGGGCAATATTCTTTAT
Organism: Liasis olivaceus; assembly: GCA_030867105.1. Classification (NCBI taxonomy): domain Eukaryota; kingdom Metazoa; phylum Chordata; class Lepidosauria; order Squamata; family Pythonidae; genus Liasis; species Liasis olivaceus. The sequence continues at coordinate 121,245,900 of CM061350.1, read as the reverse complement.
TGCCATGAAGAAATGAGCTAATTTGATTGTGAGTTTTCTGTCAACCAGCTCTGTTCAACTCATTTTCCTTTTCTGGAAGTTTTCTATTCTGGTTCCTGGAGAGATCAGATCTGGCATTTGATCCCAGAGAACTTTAACAGTTGAGGTTATCAGAGTTGAGGGGCAAATGGTGGATTTCAAAAGTAAGCGAGGCTATGGTTTTATCTAAACCACCTTGGTTAGAGGTATGTGGCGAGAATATATGTGTAAGTATGCAGATATTAAATATGATGTGTGAATATTATTGAGATGCCACAAATATTAATTGAATACTAGCTGAACTGAATATTAATTTTAATTTCAGTTAGGTTGTCTCTAGTTTGAGTTCTTACCAAAATTTTCTTCCCAGTTCCTCCAAGAATCTAATTGTTATGGGGGTTATTAGCATTGTGTTGAAAATTTTGGTTTGAGGCTAAAGCTGATTGTGTGGTTTATATAGCAGCAATCTATGTATCCATCTGTCTTCTGCTAGTGTCTAATGATGCAAATGAATTAAGTTCATGAAATCATTAAATTTATTCATTGTTGTTATGTGTATTTTAGATGGTTTGAACTGGTATATTAATTTCTTCTTAATCCCTTGCCTATTAGTAGACTAAATGGAACATCTGTGTTCAGAGTCATCCTCAGAGTAAGGTCAGTTTGATGGCTTTGTCTACCAGATTTGTTTGTCTATCTTGCATGATGAAATCTCTACATACGTATGGTCCTTTATTGGCTGAGATTATGTAGTGAATAAAAAATAAATCCTAAAAATGGCACCATATGTAAGCAATATATATGTTGAAATGATAAACATACAGGTAGCCCTTGGTTAACAACAGTAATTGGAACTGGAATTTCTGTCACTAAGTGATGCAATTGTAAAGCATGATTTCACATGACCACATCGCTTAGTGACCACAATCCCTACAGTCCCTGTTGCCATCATTAAGTGAGGACTGTAGGTTGTTAAGTGAGGACCTCCTTGCAACTTCCTGCTGGCTTCCAACAACCAAAGTCAGTGGGGAAGTTGGCAGGAAGTTGCAAGTCCCAGGTGGCTCACAGTTAGGCTGGCAGGCAGGTAAGTGACTGCTGCCAGGTGTGGGAGGGTGCACGGGTGGCCGTCGTGGCAGGGCTGGGAGTGGCTGCTGCTGGGTAGGGGAGGGTACAAGCAGCCTCAAAGCCATGGCACAGCAGGAACTGCAGTACGGCAAGAAGCCCCAGAGCCGTGGCACCTCCCCATGCATGACCACCCGATGCACTGGCTGCCCAGTGGAGTGGAGGCAGGCAAAGATGACGAAGGTCAACTGGAGGTGACGGCAGTGAGGGGGTCATAAATACGGGCTGGCTTGAATTTTTATCATGCAACTATAAGGGTGCTGCAATGGGTTGTAAATTCAAGGGCCAGTTGCAAGTCCACTTTTTCAGGGCCGGCATAACTTCAAATGGTTGCTGAATGAATGGGCATTAAGTGAGAACTACCTGTACAAGAAGGTAGAGGCTATGGGCTTATCCACATCCTGCTTACCATCGTGTGAAGACACACCCCACCTCACAACGATTTGTTGAAAACAGGAATGCAAGACTGGCAAACCTCTGCCCCAAAATAGCCCAACTGATAGGTTGGTGGTCTGGAAGACTTTATCTGAAGCCCTTCCTATGCTCCACTAGCTGGGCTATTTTGAGACAGAGGTTTATCAGTTTCATTGAAGATGGATAGACAGGTTTAACTTCCTCTTAACCCTAGCCCTTGGGTGGAACAGCTCTACATCAAGAATCTGTCATGTGGGCCACTTCAAAGTAGCTAAAGTCTCCAGGGCAGGCACCCACCCTATCTCCCAAGCCTACCCCACTACACTTTAAGGAGAGGATTGGTGCTGGCACTTTCTATTGGCTGCTGATACTGGATGGAAGGAGGATCAAAGCCAGGTAATCTTGTCATGGAAAGTAGGAGAAGTGGGGACAAGAAGGAGAATGGCTCTTTGGGTGCCAGTTCCCTATTTCCAGGGAGTGACCACTCTGTGCGGTTGGAGACTCACAAGTCTTCTATTGCCAGTTATTGCCAACAAAGGAGGCAATACCCACCTCTTCCTTTCCCTGCTTTGTATTCTGTTTTATTGTTGAGGCTGTCAGCCCTTTGAAGTAGGTCAGGTCAGGAAAAGACTCCACTAGTTTGACTGGAACTCTACTTTATTGATACAGGTTATAGTAACAGAATCTTGAAAGCCTGACTATGTTTTCTCTTCCGTCCCTCTTTAACCCTAGTGGATTAGGGTGGAGCCACTCTAAGCTTTTTTCTCATGCTTTCTTTGTTTCCTAGGCTTAATCATGTTTTTGTTTTTGAAACCATTTCTGCGTAGTTTCTCCAAGGTAATCTCTGTGGCTCTCTACAGAGGCAGGATAGGGGTTTTCTGCTAGTTCTTACATTGGATAGCAACATTTAAGTGCTGCTGTGAGGAACAATTATATAATTAAATTTTTTTTTTTCATCACATGCTTTTAAGCACCTCAGAAAGCAATCCTAAAAATGTATGCATGACAATTTGGTATACAGGTAGTCCTTGTTTAGTGACTGCAGTTGGGACTGTTAAGGGAAGTAGTTGCTAAGTGAAAAATCATGTGACTGTGACTGTGCTTACAATTTGACTTTAGCTTTCGTTTGCTTTACAGTGTCAAATGACCAAACAGCCAGGTGAGTCCAAACAGCGGGGAAGGTTTCCAGAACCTGACTCACGAGGAAGCTGAGTAAAAAGAAAAGCTTTATTGCCCTTTTTCCTCACTCCCCCACCCTTTGGAACACTCACCCAGCGCTGGGATAATTTGCAAGAAGATAATTGATGTTTGTATTTGCATTCATTGGAGAGGAAGGGATTACAAGAGAGTGAGCAGGCACAAAATGGGGAATACACACTGAAAGGAATATGCTAGTGCTGGATGTTTGCCTAGTGTGCTTGTGCCTGGGAGTCACCAGCTGCTTAGGAGGCAAAAAAAGCCTTCAGCGTGAAATTGAATAGGGTCTTGTCAGTGTCAAGCAGCAGTTGAGAGCTGGAAGTTCTAATCAACTAATTAAGATCACAAAGTTGAGCTTGTTAATTGCAGTTAGCACTTTTTAGGGATGCACTGCACTGTGGAGAACTGCGAACAGTCACTGACTTGGATGAAAGAATGGCTGTTGCTAAGAAATAAGAGAATGTTAGAATTAGAAGAGCACAACCTGAGGTTTGGGTGGCATGGTTTTTATGGTATGATAAAGTTAAAGTTAATGTAGATTTAAAAAATCATTATGTTAGGAATGCCATATTAAAAATATGGAACAGATATAAACCCAGGCTGTGCCTGAAAATACCTTTATCGGCCTCAGCACAAGAAGTGTTTTACAGAAAAGAAACAGCGGGCAAAGAAAAATGGTTAATACATCAAGATTTGCTGGTACAGGAAAATGGAGAACTTATGATGAAATCAAGGGAACAACTGCAGAGGGATTTACTTTTCAATGGAAGAGAGAGATTTAACATGGATAAAAAGCTACCAGGTAGAGAACAAAATGTAACAGAATTTGAAAGGGAATTATGTGTAAATGATCACCATGTAATTGTTAAAATGTAGAAACTTCTGTTGAGCTTTGAAATGGAAGAAGAACAAATTAAAAAGTGCATGATAAAATGGGCTAATAATTTTGCTTATAATATATAGATGGAACAATGGGAAAGAATGTGGTTAAAAGGACTGAAATTCACATTGTCTTATAACTTAAGAGAGAATTTTTATAGAATGATGTATCATTGGTATATGTCACGAGAGAAATTATCTAAGATGTATATAGGTAGTCCTCGACTTACAACCATTTGTTCAGTGACTGTTCAAAGTTACGACAGCACTGCACAAAGGAACTTACGACCGGTCCCTGAAGTTATGGCTGTTGCAGTGCCCTGGTGGTCATGTGATCAAAATTCGGGCACTTGGCAGCCCACCTACACTTATGACTATAGGGGTTTTTACTCCCCCACCCACCTATCTCCCCCCCCCATCGGTGCCCTTTTGGCTCCCTGAACTCCGCAGCCCCTGCCACCCTAGCTGACTTTCATCATCTTCTAGCTTCCACTGCTGACCAAGCATGCCTGACCTGCCCCTTCACAAGGTAACTGCTGGCCTCACAAGGCTTTCTTCCCAAGGTCCTACACAGTGGTTTCCTCGTGAGACCTGGGGAAGATGGCTTCATGGGGCCAGCAGCTGCTGCGTGAAGGGCCAGGAAGGGCATGCCTTGTCAGCAGCGGGAGCAAGAAGATAGCAAAGGTTAGCTGGGGTGGTGGAGTGGAGGGCAGCAGCAGCCTCAGAGTGCAGGGTGGTGACGGGGACTGTGTCTGAGAGTAGGATGGAGTGGCTGAGGCTTCCCAGGGCAAGGCAGCTTTGTGTGGACTGCTGGGCTGGGGCTGGGGATCACATGGCACAAAGAGGCTTCCTGGCACACTGCGGTTCTAGGGCTTTATGATTTTTGCTGGGGTTAGGCTTTGCGCAGTACAAAGGGGTTTTCTGGTGCGCTGCCGCTCTGAGTGTTTTTGCTTTTTGCAGCCCCAGAGCCATGGTGCTCCAGGAAGCCCCTTTGTACCGTGCAAAGCCCAGCATCTGCCTGGTCCAGCAGCACAGTCCAAAGGGGCTTTCTGGTGCATCATGGCTCTGGGGTTGCAAAAAGCTTACAGCCCCAGAGCTATGGTGCTCCAAGAAGCCCCTGAGGTGCAGGGTATTCTTTTCCTGGCCTTCCTGAGCTTGTGCTGCACCCCGGCACCCTGCTCCGCAACTCGTGTGTGGCCTGCACTGGCCCTCCCAGGCCTCCCCCATGCCCCTGGGATCCCAGTGCTCCTTACTTGGGAGTCCTGCCTCTTCCCACTTAATGACCTGCATGTCTTAGAGTTATGACAGCAACTGGGACTGCCTGGGATTGCCATCGCTAAGTGATGTGGTCACATGACATTGTGCTTTATGACTGCACCGCTTAGCAAATTTCGGTCCCAATTGTGGTTGCAAGTCAAGAACTACCTGTAAAGGTACTTCTAATTGTTGTTGGAAATGTGAAAAACATGAAGGGACATTTTACCATGCATGGTGGACTTGTAGAAAAGCTGTATGTATGTATGTATGTATGTATGTATGTATGTATGTATGTATATAAAGGATTCAAATAACACATGATGATGCAGAGAATTAAAAAAATTAATATTCAGATAAAAACAGAATTTTTCTTATTAGAACTTAGGGATAGTGAATTAGAAAAGACTCATAGACAAGTGGTTTTATATATGGTAACTGCAGCAAGGTTATTATATGCACAATGATTGAAAAATACAGAAATACCCACAATGGAGTAGACCATGAAGATGGTAGAACTTGCAGAAATGGCTAAATTGATTTGTATGATTAGGGAAGGAATAACAGCTGCTTTTATGAAAGACTGGAAACTGTTTATGGATTTTTTGCTAAAAATGGATAAAAATGAACTGGTGATTTCTGGATTTACTGATTAAAAAGAGCTATATGTGAGAAGAGTGGACTACATTATGTAATTTTGAAGCGGGGGATGGTATCAAGTATGCCTATAACTATTGTAAAGAAAATTGGAAGTTGCTTCTTTAAGTTTTTTTTTCTCTTTCTTTGCTCTCTATTGTTTTGAACAGTTTTTAAATCTTTCTTCCTTTCCTACTTCCTTCTATATTTTTTCATGTTTATCTTTTAACTTTGTAAAAAAATTATTTAATAAAAATTATGTAACTACAAACGGTCACTGTCTGAGGCAGTTGCTAAACGAGGACTACCTGTACTACCAATATAGTAGTTAAAATATGTTAAATGTTCTACTAAAAAATAACAGTTTTGCAGGGATTAGTCTTTAAAAAAATTCATACTGATAGATTCATCTGATTTTTCCAAAACCTCCAGCAGCAATCTGTTCCTAAAAATGAATATGTAATGCAATGCAAAGATTGTTATAAAAACATACTCATATATTATGAATAGCATAGAATGCCTAGAGCTTAATGTATCCTGTCTCAAGCTAGGATGAATTCATGTACTTTTAGGAGAGAGGGGTGGGAGGACCCATATCGCTCTGCCTTCACTCTTTACAATTGCTGTCCTGTCACCAGAAATGATTTATTTTCCTTTGTATGGACTAAAATAGCTTAGATTCTGAGGAACAGACACATGTGAAAGGAACAGTGAGATGAAGTAGGAAGAGAACATAAAAATAAAGAACAAGTTTGTCTAGTGCAGCATAACTAGTTATTAAATCTAGTGATTTGGAGTTTGGTAAGTGTTATTCCGCAAAAATCTCTAGCATCATTCCATCATATTAAAAGTTTATTTATTTGAACTGTGATGTGCAAAATTACATTGTCTTAGTCTTGGTTATTTACACTAGCTCCATGCTGTGATTGGTGAGTTGACACCTATTGCACAAGGATAAAAAATACAGGCTTACAGCAGACTTTCTTCTAGTTTAGTTGAAGGAAGTCTGCAAGTTGGACTGCTCTGAGCATAAAATGCGGAGTTATTGTATACAATCCTTATGTAGACCCAGATAGTCATTTTTTCGTGAGATGGGCAGCCATATAAATGTGATGGATGAATGAATAAATAAATAAAATAGTTCATGATCAACAAAGCATTATTTTGGACTTTCCAATTGTTTGATAACCTGCTATTTTCCTAAGCAACAGGGAAATAGTATTATTGAATCCTTAGATGCTAGGGGACCCCAGCTACATGACAGCACCAAACTAATCTTCACTGATCTCAAAAAGCTCCACAGAGTTGGATCTGGTCAGTTCTTGGAAGGGAGGCCACCAGGAAATACCAAGGTTGTATGGTAGGTTGGGAAGCCGGAAAAGAAAAAATTCTGGCATAAGGCAGTGGTACATCTCTGCTGTATTATTGCCAAGTAAACTACATGGAAATGACCTTGAAGTCACCGGGTATTCAGCCTCATTTGAAAGGTGCTGGAGTGGCTAAATTTTTGGTGGTTGTTGTGGTCCTTATTTGACTTCTAGAGGTGATGTTGAAATGGATCAACACTACATTGGGACTGAAAAATGTTAATTCTTAGTTTGTGTATATTCAGGACTGTCCCTGAGAGAAGCAAAAAAGTAAGATATTGGCCATGCAAGTCAAGGCCTCACCCCTTTTTTACATGCATCAAATCAAGTACAGAAGGGATGGTGCTTTGATCACATGGTTATAGATGCCATCTTTACTTTTTCACCACCCTCCCCAGAGCTCCCTATCTGTATTCATGTGTGGGGAAGAAAAAGGATGGTTTATTAGCTGCTGCCCTGGGATGAACATGTGTATCTAACACAATAAAATTGTCTTTCTTGCAGTTCTTACATACAGCTCTCTAAAACTCAGCTCTTTTGAGAATGTAAGTTGAAATAATCTGTTTCTATGTAACTCATGTAATGATGCTGAACCACATGATAATATTTTCTTTGAAATTTAAAACTTCTCTGAAGGCAGCTAGGTTTCACTGATAAGCAACCTGTGCTAGACAGACAAGACATACTCTGAATTCTAATTGGGTTGGTTTTGAGGGACATGATGGTCCAGGTGGCAATACAAAATAATCAGGGCCATTCCTACTCCTACTTTAGGGAAAAGTGTCTTTCTTTCCTTTTTTTTTTTTATTGTGTCAAATTTTCTTTAAAATGTGCATTACAATTTTCAGGTATCCTGTATCAAAATAGCAGAAACTTGCATTGCTAGTTTCTAGAGTTTGGGCCAGCAAAATTTAGCATGTGTTTAATTAAGAGCTGCAAAAGGGAACTAGTAAGTGTGGACATCCACTGTGGGATAAAGGGGTAGGGAGAGATGACAAAATATGCATAGTGAAATACATTGGGATGTAAGTGAATATGGGTGATGTTTGCATGATGACATCACCACACACTCATTGTCATTTTTGGTGTCATGTGGTTTACTGGAGACATCTTTTGGGGAACTGCATGTAGCACAGATGCTGCAAAGGCCCACCATTGTATATCGGTATGATTGAAAGCTGTTTCCCTTCCTTTTGGCCTTAAAATCGCTGCCCTGTCTAGCAATGTGGGAAAAACATTCTTGGAAGTGGACCTCAGATAAGCTATAGCAATAGGATCAAAGCTGTAGCAGCAGCAGCAGTGATGTTTGATTCCAAGTCTTTTTTTTTACTCTGCAGTGTTTGTATCTTAATTTCATTATAGGAAATCCTTTTGGATGCTGAATAGAACAGGAAGTCAGTGAAAGTTCAGATTTTACATGGAATTAACACTTCCTTGTTATGGTTACATAGATATGTATGAAGGAGAAAAGCTGGAAGGAGTTTTCAGATTCATAACAATAGCCTATTAGTCTGGTTGTTGGCTTTTTTTTTTTAAATAAATTTTCTTTGGCATATAATCCTATTTAATTAGATTCTACTCTGTTGTTTCAAGATTCCATAAACTGGTGTTTTTTCTACCAGCTGCTGAAGCAGGAGTTACTGTCTAAATGATATTCACAACGAGTATTTGGAAGGTTTACAATTATACCCTTGCTAATAAGTTGTGTTATTTTCCCCAACAATTTTAAGAGCTAATCTTCAGAAGGCATTTTAAAATTAGCTAAAATTCTGTCGAGAGATTTACAAAAATGGTTAGCGTGAAGATAATTATGTCACAGTCCTTGGACTCCATCTCTGATTGTGTGCATAAATCAGAAAATGTCAGCTGTGTTTTCCCTTAATAATTATACTTGCAGCAATATATTGCAGTTTAAATTTCTGTTATGATTTTGCTGTGGGTTTACAAAACACAAGACAGTTGTTTCTAAAGTTTTTCTGCTGATTAAATAATCCAAGGATTTTTCAGAATAGCAAGTTATCATGTCTAATTCTAAGATATCAATAAACAGATCAATAAATGAGGAGGTGAAAGAGTGTGTGCTTCTTGTTGAATTGGAAAACTTCTTTAGAAGGCAATAATTGTATTTTGGAGTATGAGATTTTTTAAAGAGTGTGACTTGTAAAGTTTACTTTTTCATAAGCGTCTTCTAAATTTCAACAGTTTAAGATAGCTTGGGTGGTGAGTTGCTGAGACAAATGGTGCCTTCTTGAAATTCAAATCAAGTAATCAGCTAAAATTTTGAGTCCTAAGTGCCTTTAAAAATTAGAACTAAAGAAATCTAAATTAAACGGCAGCTTCGTAAAATGTATCATTACAGAGACTTTTAAAAAAATGAAACTTGCCTTACAGTAACAAGCCAGACCATAATGGTTAATTCAGCAAATCATGGTTAAAACAAGCTGTGGCTTACCTGATGAATGAACCTGCCCATTTAGTGAATTTCTGAAAATATGTTATTATTGAGCTATTGTACTTACTCCTATAATCACTGTACAGGCCAATCACTATAATCTATCTATTCCTATGTCACTCATACAGGTGCAACCACTAACCATTATAACACAGTGGCCAAAGGTGATTCTATATGGTGCCAGTTGATCCCAATAAAATAAATAAAAGGTTGCAATCTTGCAAATTAGCTAAAACTTGAAAGACCCTTTGTTCGTACATGAGATTCCACATTTTTGCATTTTTAATTTAAATATTTTTGCACCAGTAACATGACACAAAATTGCTCACTTTCTAAAAAAACGTTTCTGACCCTAGTATAACATTGAAGTTGAAATAAGGAACGATATATAACCAGAGTCCATTGATTCCACCCTGAGTCCAACAGAGTTGGGTGGCTAATAAATTCAAATAAATATATATATGATTTGATTGACTTTAAATTATTAGGAAAGAATTTTGTTCTACACTGATTATTCAGGGTGGGAACCTGCAGTCCATGCCCTGTATTTGGCCTCCTTGCCCCATTGTGTAGATTTCTTAAATGTATTTCAAAACAAAGCAAAAAGATTTGGTGGTATGATTTTTGGGTTTAAAAAAAAGAAAAGAAAATACTTGAGGCAAGCCTCTGAAGGGTTTAGCTTACATATTCTCCTTTGAAAAATGCTTTCCACCCCAGAATGGGGGGGGGGGGGGGGAGGGGAGGAAGGGAAGGGAAAAAATTCTTCTGAGGATGTCACCTCATCACTGCCATGTCTGTTGCTGCACTTAGAGGTTGAAAATGCAGTGTTTGTGTGTGTGTGGATTTATAACTATTATCAACTCAAATCAATCCATTACAGAATGACAGTGTTTTCATTGAAAGTTATAGATCATAATCCACCACGCTAGTCTAGTGCAGGTTGATGAATAGATACTTTTCCACTTCCCTATCTAGAATTATGAGAGAGAGTGACGGGCCCAAAGTCACCCAGCCAGCTTCTGTGCCAAAGAAAGGACTAGAACTTGGGCCTCCCCATTCCTAGTCCAGCATCTTAATCCCCACACCAGCTGGTTCCCATGTGTGTGTGTGTATTCATATGCAATACTTACGTAGTCCCAACCCTAAAAGTTTTAATACATTAAATTATTATTATGTAATAAATTAAATGATATAATATATAACAATATATAAATTTAATTATATATGTGTATATATACATGCATTCTCTCTCTCTCTCTCTCTCTCTCTCTCGATAGCTAGGTAGCTAGACAGACAGACAGACAGATAGATAGATAGATAGATTTTGGCTCTGATATTTGTCATTCCATTGATCTCCAGTATTCAGATGTTTAGGTGGATGTTCCATTCTTTCCTCACTATTCTATATGTATTCCTCCTGAAGTTATATGCTTGATGGAAAATAAAAAAGTGATTTAGATAAAGTTTTGCAAGCAGTGCTTGGGGAAACCCTAGGGTTCCGTGAGAAACCCTTCCAAAAAAGTTCAGTCAAATGCAGCCAATTTTCTATCATTAGAGCTTGGCTTCTTGATCACAGGTTCCAGGATTTTTTTTTTAACTGATGGCTTCTGCAGCCTAAAAAATGTTTGAAACCCTCTGGTTTGGATACCTTTTGACATCCCTAGATATGTCATGAGTTACTTATTGTATTTTAATTATTAAGGCAAAAATTATAAATGAAGGCTTTGTTTTTTTAATCAATTATTTTTGTTTACGTGTTCAGGTTGGTTGAAAAAGACATGCAAAGCAGTGCCAAATGTAATAAGAGGAGAATCCTGTTAATACTGTTGGATCAAACTTTTAAAAACTAGGAGTAGAGGATAGAAGGAAGGAAGGAAGGAAGGAAGGAAGGAAGGAAGGAAGGAAGGAAGGAAGGAAGGAAGGAAGGAAGGAAGGAAGGAAGGAAATATTTTTCTCTTTTCAAACATGAGATGAAATTGATCTACTCAAATACATATTTTGAGGTCAGTATTTTTATTAGTCAAGTTTTCGACTTGCTAAAAATGCTTCTGCATTTGATGCTTAAAATTCTGCATATGTACACATTTTCCTTAGGCTTCATACTTTTCAGTGGATTAAAACTACTGTTAGCTCCTGTGAGTTGAATGGAAAGAGGCACTACTGTAGTTTGTTTGCCACTCTGGCATTTGAGACACTGGGGGCATTAATAAGATATTGGCCAATTTCTTCCATGACATAAAGTTGAAATGTAGGCTGGATAGGGGTAGATGGAAAAAAGCTACTGTGAGGCAGCATTAAGCCATTGTCTTCACTTAAAGTGATAATGGAGGAAACTCCTGCAGGATTAATGAGATTAGAACAGTGCTTTATGTTTTAACATCTTGGATTAAACAGAAGCATGGTGAGATAAATAAGAAATGATAGTGACCCTTTTGAAAATGTAACCACTATAAATTAGTTGAGTCACTGTCTTGCATAGGCTGAAATTTGTAAGCTTTTGTTACATTGGGGAAAGAGGTAAAGGTAAATGTAGTTTCTTCTCAGTTAGCAGAGTTGGAGTTACATGTATTTAATACTTAAAGATCCAAATTAATAAGAGGGTTAGATATAGTTTTACTCCTTTCTCTAAACATAATCTTTTACCAACAACAGATACTCTGCTATTGGGTAACCACCTTCTTCTCTAACACTTAAGACACAAATTATTTCTCATTCTATTTCTTTTTCTGGCATCCTGTTCTCTCCATCCAAGCCAGCAGAATGCCAGGGAAAGGATAGAAAGCTCTTACCAGGTATTTGAATTTGGCTTGCAGAGGGCCTTTGCATTTAGGTTAAGGCTATATATGGTCCTAGGGGTGCAAGTTGCCTGTTTTAGCATTATAATCTTTCTGGATTGTATCTGAAGGATGACAACGTTGCCGTCCCTCTTTGTGCCTCTACTGATGTTAAACTATGGTATCAAGAGGACTGGGAGGTTTTTTACAAGGACTGGAAGAAGACATCTAAGGCTTTATCTTCCCTTTTGAAGGCAAATCTCTTAATGTATCTCCTGTGCAATTTAATACCTAATTCAAATCAGTGGGAATGGTTATCTAGAGATGTAGGGCATCTTTCTGTTTAACCCAGGTAAGGCAGTAGAGTTCTTGAACTGTTACCTGAGCAAGATAATGTAAATAAAGCTCAGTCCTGACACAGTGGGGATAGGCTGGCCCAAGGAAGGGGTCACCAGCCTTTTCTGGAAGAGACTGTATTCTTGAAAGTTTAGGTTCACAATTTAGAAATTTCCTGGATCTTTCATTGCTAATAATAATAATAATAATAATAATAGCATCAAAGATAGTACCAATAGTTATAGGCACCTTAGGTGCAATCCCAAAATATCTGGAGCACCACTTGAACATCATTGGCATTGACAAAATTGCCATTAGTCAATTGCAAAAGACAGCTTTACTTGGAACAGCTTACATCCTGCAATGATACCTTTAACACCATCAAACAACATCTGCCTGTCGCAGGTCCTTGGGAAAGACTCGATAGGTAGATAAAAGTGACAAATCCAGTCTAAACATCAGGCTGACTGTGCGACCAACCATAATAAATTAAACTTGTATGCTGCCTGACTCTCAATGACTCTGCATGGCTCACAACAATCAACAAAGAAATTACAATGAAATCAATAAAAAATAAAAAATAAAGGTACAATAAAGCAAGGCCTGGGTGAGGAGCCAGGTCTTCACAGCTCTTCTAAAAGTATCTTTAGTGGCTAGGAGAACATTTTATCAGCTTAGTCAGATACAGTAATTGCATCCTTAAGTCAACAGAGAGAACTATTATACATGTTATGGTACACTCTTGGTTGAATTATGGCAAATACCGTAAATGAGGTTGTTCATTCCAATTTATTCATCTTTTGTATTTATATGGCTGCCCCACTCATGGAAGTGACTCTGGGGTCAAAGTGGGGTCTGCCACTTTGGAATGTTACTGCTGAAAGATGTCATAGTATCAGTGGAATGGGTGGAATTAAAATGTTCTCCTTATTTTGGGGGGGGGGGGGTTGGGTTAAGTAATTAAATGGATACTTCTGCCATATTTAAGACATTAGTTTTTCTGCTTAACCATTCTCCTGCCCACAACCCATTCCAGTACTTAGAGTCTTCAAATTAAAGAGATTTCTTGTATATGTATCTGTCCAGGCATTCAGTTCACACCATATGAGAGTGGGTGGTTCTAATGGAGAGTAACTTCTCTGTTGTGAGTCCTCACTTAAAAAGTACTGTCTCCAGTGACATGTGTGATATCCACACTGCTGTCTTTGGGGGTCAACGTATTTTTTTCTTTCTCTCCCAGATATTCTCCCAGTTTAGGTTTTTAAAAATTTCATTTCAAGCCTGTAATGCGTTGGAAGTATAGCATCTGTTATTTATTTATTTATTTATTTATTTAATTTATTTATAAGTAAAATTTGTATGCCACCCATCTCACTATACTGTATAATATTTTATCTATCAGTCTATCAATCTATCATTAATCTATAGTTTTATATATTTTCTGTTAATAAATTGTACTTTTAACATTTTTTCTTAGTGGGTGGCAACACCTGGCCCATCTTTTTGTGATTGGGAAACTCAGCACAGTTGGGCCTTGTTACTACTTGAATGACTGATGGTCAGTGTATATCAGGACTGTAGGCTAGACCTGAAAATTGGGGGGAAAAAAATCTGAACAGAGGGCAGTGGCAAATTGTTTCCATACTGCTGCCAAGTAAAACTGCATGGACATTTCCATTAACCCCCCAAGAGTCATGCTTAATTTGAGGGTGGATTTATCTTCTGCATTATTTTAATTGTTTCATGCTGCATACCTGTCAGGCCCAGCCCATGAACAACAGGGAAACAGTCCAGCCAAGTTTAGTTCTTTTATTGCTTACACCATAAAGACAGAATCTTGCCAGACTAAATCTGTACTACTCAGACCTAGTGGATATACCCTTGAAGATTCTAGGGAGTAGCTATCCTAAATCTCTTCCTCTCCCCACATGCCTGCTCTAAACTGTGCTGTCTCTTGTCTTGCCCCCCTTCCTGGAATGCCTTCCTGAGAAGCTTCTGTACTCTTGCAGTCCACTATAACATCACCCAGGGTTGTGATGAAGTTAGATGGCCTATAAATTTAATAAAGAAACAGATCTGTATTTATATTTAACTATTTTTACAATTCTAAACAGATCTCCTCTTAGAAAGTCCCAATAGCCTCAACTTACCTGGATTGCTTGCTTTCAGTTCAGCAAATACCCAATGTTGCTAGCTCAGGGTCTACATCGGCTCAGAGACTATGCTAGGTATGTCATAGGTATGGTATGTCAAGGACCACATCCAAAAGTAGGCAGGACTAGGACTCAAAGGGCAGCTTGATTTTGGGGGCAGGATTAAGAAGTTTTCAGGAAGTTTTCAAGAAGTCTTTGCCATATTTGCTTCTTCAAATTCCCCCCAATCATCTTTTCCTTTTTTTCAATAATTTATTAAGAATTTTAGTTAAAAGAGTAAAAACTAATACAGACTAAACTTAGAGAAAGAGAAGACAATGGAAAGAAAGAATAAAAAGTGCAGGGAAAAAAAAAAAGAAAAGAGAGAATATAATAAAGCAAAAGAAAAGAAATATATAAAAAAGTGACTTCCAACCATCACAACAAATATAAACAAATTGAATCACTCTTCACTCCCTATAAGGTTAAACAAATACCTCTTCATCCAGTATCACATCCTTTGTCTATAAGCAAATCCATAAAACAGCAAACTTTTCAATCCTGGTGTCAGCAAAAAATTGATAAAGGGTTGCCAGAACATTGCCAAAAAAAAAAAAAAGTCTTATTTTAAGCTTGATTAAATAAACTTTATATTCCTTCCTTTTATTTGTAACAGTCTTAATCTTTAATTCAATCAAATGTTGTCATCGCATTTGACCTGATTTCATTTCTGTCCTTTTCCAAATCATTTTCTTGGTCTGTCATTTGTAGTTCCACATTCTGTACTTTCTCTATCTTATCAGATAAAATTTGTTCCACATCTGTCATTCCTTCATTAACATCTTTTAGACATAGTATCTCCATAGAACCAGACATCATTATTGACAGTGTTGATATTGTAGTTACTAACTTCTGGCCCCATTCTTCAAAGATCTCCTTTAATATTTCCAATGTTATAATGTTTTGTATCATTCTGTAAGTCCCAGTATTAATCGACATCAGACTTATTTTTTTTCTTCTGCTCAAAATCTTTAGTCCCCTTTAGTGTGCAGTTTCTAAAATCATCACTCATCTTTTGTTATGACTTGCAATTGCCAGGATAACCAAAATAAGTCTGTTTCCCATGAGAAGTTTTTTTATATTTTGTAGTTAATTTCAAAACCTTATAATAAAAGTCAATATTTCAAATTTATCTGGACCCTTAATCCATTTATAACTTAGATCAAAATCTCATTTAGCTTTTGCTGTCTGTTTCAAATTCTTTAAGTTCTTAAGCTTGTAATTAATTTTTCTTTTGTTGAGAATTGAAAATAAACTCACCCAATGAAGTCTTTTCAAATTGTTGTTCTGAAGGATTCTAATAGCTTTAGAATAGTTAATAGGCAGTTTCCAAAAATGATTAAAAAGTGAGGTTTGCAAAATTAGTGTCCTTTAAAAGTCTCTGCTGCGGTTGCGAGCAAGATGGCTGATACTGTTGTCACCTGATGCTCAAATCTGCGGAAAACTGCTGTCCTGCGGTCTCCTTGTGAGGAGCAACCATTTGGGCAATCTCCTGTCCTCTTCTTATCCAGAGAGGTTCTGGATAAGGAACTGGTCTACTCACTGGTCCCTTGGTCTTTGGTGTGGTCATTGGCTCTGCTTTTGCAGAGCTGTCTTCAGTTTGATGCACCTCCCCCGGAATCCTTCAAATTCCCCCCAATCTTCCAGTGCAAAACCAAACCAAAACCTGCTTTATCTATTTGGTGGATAATACAGCTCTAGAGGGAAAAAAAATCCAACTATGCATGAAGGTAAATATTGTCCACAGGCACTTCTGTGTCTCTCTTGTGAATTAGTGAAGAATTTAGTCCAAGGATTCTACTATTGTTAACGGTAATGGATTACAGAAGTATCCATGTCATGATTTTTAGTACCCTAATAAAGAAAATCTAAGTGGAACTGTTTATGAACTCTAAAGAGTATCATTTTATGATTTGAGAATTTTAGAATAATAGTAGAAGAACAATTAAGCTGAATTAAACCAAGAGTCCATATGGTATTCTTCCTGCAACAGTAGCTAACTAGGAGCACTTAAAAACAGAACAAGTCACTCTCTTTTGCTTGCTACTTATTTTATTTATTACTACTTACTTTTTTAATAGTGACATACACCAAACAACTGCACCAACAAACAGAATTGATTATACAATAAAGAAATATATAATAAAGAAAACCTATATTTATTTATTTATTTTTATTTATAAATCAAACTTGTATGCCGCCCATCTCACTGTACAAGTGACTCTAGCCAGCTCACACATAAAAAGCATAAAAACAGTTAAAAACACAAGACAAAGTTAAAAAGACTACAAATTATACTGTATATGATAGAGATTAAAAAAACCCAATATGACAAAACAACACACACACCCATTAACAGAAAAAGATACATACAATACCTATGGATAATGATATAAAATTAATTCAGTCCTTAAACTTATAATTAAATTTAGAAACATATTGCATCATCTTCTCATTTTTAGAACACAGAGATTTTTCAGAAATAGGTAACAGATTCATATCCTGGCTCCATACCTTAAAATGAGGGTTTGTTTCTTTCCTAATAATGTAAAATTATTCTCTTTGCTATGCCCAGGCTCAATAGAGCCAATGTTTTTCATGAGAAGATAAATTCCATATTTTAGGAATATAGTTCAACATCACATTAAGATTCTTAATTAATATTTCTTCCCCAGATTGTATTGACATACATATTGATTTGAAATCAAAATGAGGCTATCACTGGACAAGACCAGATCATATGAGTTAAAAAACCTTCAAATTTCTTACAGTGGCAACATAAAAAAATCTAATGTCCATTCCTTTTTTATTGAGGGGTCCAAAAAACATGAAATAATGTTTTCTGATGGATTAATTTCACATTTAAATTATATAAAAATTGGCTTAATAATAAATAAATAAATAAATAAATAAATAAATATTTCATCTTTCTTAGTACTGTTGGACCCATTGATTCTCCAAAATTGGATATTCCAGTTCTTCATTCCGCAGTTGAGATATATAATTAATACTGTTTTATTTATACAATGTTTATACAATAGTGAGATATATACTGCTTTTAACATTGTATTTTTGCATACCAAAATAAATTATCTGTATATATTTAACGCTCTATAAAAGTGTTTTTATATGTATAATTCTTATTACCAAATTCTAGTATGGTGTCCTATGTTAGCAGACCGCAGTTTCCTTTTATTTCTGACTTTGTAATTGTGTCTTTTTATATTTGATTTGCTATCGTAACCCTGTTGGAGTTGTTTGGCTTGGTATCATACAGCATTACACAACTGTTAATAGAGATAAGATGCAAATACAGTATAATTAGTCCATCACAGTAAAAACTTTTAGACCTTATCGAGACCCACAGGAAATAACTTGGCAGAAAGCCACCAGAAATGCCTGCCCACCCTCAGTGCTCAGGCTTTCATTTTCAATTTTAATTGCTGCTCAAAATTTGGAATTAATTTCTTTTTATCTTCTTGGATGAAAGTATCACAGAGCCAAACTCAATGTGATAAATATGTGACTTTGGTTGAATATTGCTCCTCCTCCATAACTTAAGTTATACATTAATAGCATAAATGTTTATTTACTGCCTCTATTGGAAGGCAATAAAATGCATTGTGTGCTGGTGTCAAGACATGGGCACATTATTTTAGGTCGAGAATAGTCTCTCCTGAAATTTTAAGAGTGTAAATTCATCACAACTCCAACTAGCTCAGTTGTTTGTTTATGAAGCACTATATGAATTACAGTTGAAATCACCCTGAGGTACCAGGTTTTGCATGGAAAATGTTGCTCTATACAGTCATACTTTATGACTCCATTTGTATATCATAGGAAACCATGAATCCTGGTGTATTAAATTATGTGTATAAACAATACGCTCAGGCATATAGCCACATTCCCCACCTTTTGGGAATGCAGACATGTCTGCTAGAGGGCGTCAAGGGGAGCAAATAACAAAAGCAGTTGTGATGTAAGCTCTGCCTGTTTTATTTGTGCATCATGATGTCATACACATACAAAAAAGCAGAGCTTGTGGTGCAATGTTGGAAAGCCTGCAGATTCTGCTGAAGGGCTTGCATCCTCCTTGGATGCCCGTGAAACTTCTGTGGAACCAAGAGACAGTACTGGAAATAAGGATTATGCTGAAGGGGAGCATTTGGCTATAGAATGACAGCTTCCCATATATTTATTTATTTTTATTAAAATGAAATTTAAAATTTTAATCATGGATAGGTGGCTGCAAGCCTGAGAGAGTGTCAGCTGGCAAATTGGTGCCTATGAATATCACTTTGAAATTTCAGCTTCCTATTGAATCTGAACCAAGGATTGAGGTTAATTAGTTCCAAACAACTCAGGATAAGAAGCTGGCTTTAAACTAAGATATGAAATTGACATATACATTTTGGATAGTTTAGAAAACGTTGAAGTTTTTAAGAAAAGAAAGATTTTTAATTTTTAAAATTTACTTCTGTTTTATCAATTCAAATATTTTGTTTCAGATTTGGGCATTAGAAATTCAGGATGTGAAAAGCAAATATAACCTATTTCTCATATTTAGTCAAAACGTGCTATTAAAGTTCACAACAATATGTATTGGAGACATTTAGCAGTTTATGACAGTGATTTCTACTCTCTGATTATGGTTATGATGCAGATTTCAGAATGTCCTCTCTAGTTGGGAAGGGGCTGAAGGATGTTCTGTGGAAACAGAGACTTGGGGGAGGGGGATAATAAAAATACAAAATGTGAGTGTGCGCACGTGTGTGTGCATGCATGCACGTGTGTAGTGCCAGCTATTTACCATTTGGTCTAGTTTGATTTATAGCTGTAATGTTTCAGTGACATGCTATTTTGATTAAAATTCTGTCAATTTTAACAGTTACAATCAGTATACAAAAAGAGCTGAATGTTAGGGTGACATATACTGAACTTTAAATCATATCATAACTTTATGTTATTAAACTATTTGTATTTGAAAACATTCTTAGCCACTAGGGGCATTGGGGCTATCTATCCAGAAATCAGAAACCATCTTGCTTATTTCATTTTGTTTGTTATGTGCTAGTCTTCAAAATTTATAGCAAAATAAAAGCTGTCTATGGAGAAATTGGCTTTTTCTTTTGCTAGTACAATGGAATAGACACATATGTATCACCCCAAGATAGAATAAAGGGGAATGTATTTTTGTAAAAACTGCATATAGTATTATAGATGGAAATTTAGGTGTAACTATTGTACTGCAGTTTAAATCGGCATACAGTACATAGAGATACAAATTACCTTTCCCTCAGATTGTCCATACAAGCTAAAGGAAGTAACTGCTTAAGACTTGCCCAGAAACTACCCCTCCCCCCCAAAAGGAAAGAGACATTAAGAAATACATACATGCATACATACATACATACATAAAAATAATAAAGTACCTGCCACATGACACTCCAGAATTAACAATTGTTGATAAGAAAGACAAAAAAGTTTGAATAGTGGACATTGCAATACCTGGAGACAGCAGAATAGAAGAGAAAGAACTGGAGAAAATCACAAAATACAAAGGCCTGCAGATAGAAATTGAATGACTGTGGCAAAAGAAAGCAAAGATAGTACCAGTAGTAATAGGCGCCTTCGGTGCAATCCGAAAACATCTGGAGCCTTAGTTGAACACCATCAGTATTGACGAAATCACCGTCAATTGCAAAAGGCAGCTTTACTTGGAACAGCTTATATCCTGTGACAATATGTTTAACACCATCAAACAACATCTGCCTATCCCAGGTCCTTGGGAAGGACTCAATGGGTAGATAAAAATGCCAAATCCAGTCTAAACATCTGACTGACTATGCGACCAACCATCATAATAATTGCATATAATTTGTGCAACTCACTACAGTGGGGATGTCCACAGGTCTTGTGTCCCTGCTCAATCTGCCAACGATTAACCATTATTTTAGTTCCTTTCCTTTAATCTGGATGTTGATTAGACAGCCCTTCAATTCTGTGCTGTGCAGAAGATTTGTCGTGTAACTTTGCCTGTCAGTTCTATTTCAATTTAATGAAAGAATGTTTGCTTCAAACATTATTTCAAAGAAGAGAATCCGAGAGAAATCCTTGGGAATGTGATGCTCTTGGTGATAATTTTGTATGAATGTGAAGGTCTTGGCTTTCATTATGCAGTTGTCTCTCCAGTGATCTGCAAGTCCTCCTGGATTCCCATACTTCCATCCCAGTAAATCCTCTTGCTAGGTTCCCCCCCCCCCCCAGCTCCACCTCCTTCAACTGTACAGGCCTTCAACTGAGGATTGTTCTCTGTAAAGTAGGATGTATGAGTGCCCTACCTTATAAATGGATTTACTGTGGCACAGTTCTATATATGTCTACTCAGAAATAAATTCCTTTGAGTGAATGTAGAACTACAGCTTTAGATATAATTAGATGGAAATATAAAACATGAGAATCTGGGATAGTGGCAGAATTAAAACCAGATTTTTAACCCTATTCAGGCCTGACTTTGTGTCTATTGGCCCTGCTTTGGGCCAGCCTAACGCTGGCATCTTCCATCTGCAATTCATTTCGGAATCTTCCAATTTTGAATGAGTAAGAAAATACACTTTATTCTCATTGCCCACATGGATAGAGCCATGATTAAATAAAATACCAGAAAAGAAGACATCAGAAATAAGATATGGAACAAGACATCCATAGAGTAAAATGGGTTTTTCCTACGTGTATTTTTTTTAAGCTTGTATAATGGTCTTTGAAGCAAAAGGTTACTTATTTTCCTCACAATTATGTCTGCTATCAGATTTGCAACTGCCTTCTTAGCAGAGAGGAATGGGGGATGGAATGAATGTATAACTGAGACTCCAGAGATCAGCATCTGTAGCTAACTGCTCATGGTCTCTTGTAATGCCACCAATATGTTTTGCAACTTTTTGCATTAGTGGGCCAAAAAATTGCATGTTGAACATGTAGTTGTAGCCAAGGCTGTATATTTGCCTTTGATGCTATTGCTCATTACATTAGAATGTAAATTGTATGTTATTATTAGTTGAAAACACTTTTGAGTGACATACCCTAGAGAAGTTTTTCCTTCAGTAGTTTTGAAATAATTCATACATCTATCCATACCTTCATTAATTCTGCAATATGTACAATGCCTCTATACCTGTGTGTCCCTTTAAGGAATTTAATATTGTTCCATGGAAACAGACCTGTGTTCTATCTGCAAAGGATACAGAAGGATGAGTATTCTTTTCTTGTCCCATTACAAAGAATGAATTTTATATTATCAATGAATAGTATAAAACATATCAGATTAAACATAGGACAGAATTAATGTGTAGTTTAGTTTTTAAAATTGCCTTCTAAATTCCTTGAAAAAAAGATGAAAGGAAAGAACTGCTTACATAGGCTGGCTTGAAATATTCTTTGCTGATTTGGTAATTATGTCTTAGCAGTGTCAGTAGAGTAGCCTGATGTGTGTATTAAAATGTCTGTAGCATTATCTCAAAAATTATAACAAGCTAATTTTGACGTTAGCTGGACAAGTTGATAAGGCCTTTTTAATAAAGTGATATAAGGAAGCTTGGGTAATTATTTTTCATTCATGTTTGTCTTTTAAAGAACTGAGCTATCTGTCATAATTTCACAATAGCCACAGACAGGGCTTCATTAGGAAATGGATGCAGGATTGGCAGAGAGGGTGACATTATGTAAATACATAAGCACTAGGCTTTTCTTGACAGAACATACTTAGTACTCATATTGGACCATAAGTCTAAATATTGTAAAGAATAATAAAAGCTAAAAAAGAGAATAGAAATGAGAGACATCTGATGGATATTTCTTGATGGCTTTTTTAATGGTTGTGGAGATGTTTTAATAGTGTCAACCAATAAACAGGTTGGGGGGTATTGAACATCCTGTTTTTTTAAAACTGATAAATTGATTGGTTTCATCTAAGTAAACTTGCATAATTAAGTGATTTTAGAAGATCAGAACTGGCTGCCCAAGACCAAGTAGCAACTAACCTTGCCCCTTCTCCCTCTGGTTAATGGCACAGCAACCAAAGCTGGTCAAATTCTTTTGGCAGCTGAAGTCAAAATCCCCATAAGTGCCTCTTTCCTTCCTAGATAATAAAAATACATTAAATTAAGGCTGTCGTCCTTTCTTGATCCCTAGTTCAGCTGCTGAAATGACTATATTTGATTTACAAAAAATAAACCAACAAAAAACAAAACATCTCTACAAAGAACCAATCCTACTTAGCTTTTAAAATTAAATTTGACTGCTGGCTTTGAAAATATTGCTGGTGTAACACACTGACTGTTCAACATTCTGATGTTGTATCTTGGAATATTTATTGGTGCATCATGAGTGCATTAGTACACTACTTATATGTCCTAGCTGGTGGAATGCAGGCAACTCTATATTGGCATGCAGGGGTAGTCTCTAGATTAAGGATCCTAGCTTGCTAGCGTTATGATCCTGTTTGATGAGTAAGAGCGAATTGGAGAAGCAGGGCTTTCCAGGTTCTGACCTTGAAATTTAGGAGACAGTAGGCTTTCAGATATCTGCAGGTAAGGCTAAGAAAGAAAATGGCATTTTGGAGGATGACCCTGCAGTTCTGGAACAGCCAGGTAATCAGCTACCTGTTGCAAAGCACAGCAGTAGGCTGAGTTACTTGACTTACAGCCTGAGCTGGAAATGATCTCAATCCTCACAGGCAGAAATATAAAGGAAGTAGAACAAAGATTTTCAGTGAAGCTCCTTGAAAAAAAGAGGTAGGACAGTACATGACAAGCGTCAGTCCTGATGCCTAGATCTTGGATTTGTCTGCATGGAATTTCTGTTTCTGAAGGAAACTTGTTTGTTTCCTGAGCTCTCACATAACTGTACAATGATGAGATTCATAGCTGTTGTAAAGATCTGTTATCTAAGTCTGACTTCCTCTACTTGTAATTGCTAGCATAGGATACATAGAATAGCATAAACATGCACAGAGAAACACTGAGCTTTGGTTCTCCTTGTGGCATACTGGCCTTTCCATTTGCAGGGAGTGCTGAATGTGGCTCAGGTGCTGTCCTTACTGTTAGCAGGGAATGCTGCATGTAGCACAGGTATAACTGAGGCTGATAATCTAGTCAACATCTGTCTTTCACTGAAAACAACATGGATGTCTTGACCTAAACCATGATGGGCAATGGAGGTCAATATCTATGGACCAATTTGGTCCATGGCATATGGAAGATTGTGAGAATGGAGGAGGAATAAACTCATGAATTAATATATAAAATGAAAGAAAAATGAACATGGTATTTGTCTGTGACTCTAAGAGAAAAGGGAAAGATATAATAAATTTGAATGAAGGTGGTCTGATCTTGGGGATTGCAGGAAAGGGTAGATGTCTTAATTAAGAAAGAAAAAAATGTCTGCTAGAAAGTGTGTATGGTTTGAAATGCAAGTTAACATGGGTGTGTATGAAAGTAGGAATTCATATGCTGATGATAGTTTTCATGTTGTACTCTGGTGAATGGGGATAATGGATGTACCAAAGGTGAATTTTGGGAAATAGCATGTGCAGTAATGAAGTATACAAGGGTGATGAGAGGGTCTGAATATGAGACAAATTATTTTTGTACTAGAAAGTGGATGTTATGGAAGAGGATGTGGAAGCGAAGCTGCTTGGAACAAAGTGAGAAGTATTGTATTACAAAGTGCCCCAGAACTCTGTGGAGCTACTACTCCTGGGAACTATGAAAAAGAATGCTTGTTAGAATGATGAAATGAAAGAATGAGGATGAGAATATAGTGATGGAAAAAATGAGGATTACAGTAAGTTATTGTAAAATGTCTTACTCTCTTTTCCCTATTGTTTAGGGAAAAAGATAATGGAAGAAAATGTAATCAAAGAGAGAAGGGACACTTAAGATTTAAAAAGGCAAAGGAAATGGAGATCAATTTTGATGGAAATAGAAAATTGTTTTCGAAGTGCTTGAAGATAACTAAACAAGTATCCATTTTTGGATGGAATTAAAAATTAAAGTGATGAAATTATTTGGGAAGAAACTAAAGTCAGATAACCCTGAAAGGAGTGTTTTAGAGATTTGTATGGGAATCATAGTGATATGTCAAAGAACAGAATTGGAGCAATTGTTTTAAATGCTAATATCTAAGAAAAATAAGGCTGAAAAGGAAGACATAAATACTGTGAAAATGTTGAAAACTTGTAAGATTGCAATTGTAGAAGGTGTAGTTGAAGAAATTTTAAAATATGGATGTGATTTATTTCTAGAGTAGTTGTGTCCCTTGTCTAATATGTGTAAAGACTCTTATTTGTGTCTGATAGTTGGGAGGATGTTATTATTGTTCTCTTATACAAAGGGAAAGATGGCAAGAGTGAATGTAAAAATGACATGAGGATTAATTTGTTAAGTACCTGGGAAGATGGTTGAGATAATTCTGATTGACAATGAAAAATTAACCATATTTGTGAAGTACAGTACACCTTTTGCCAGGCAGGGAGTATGTAGACCTGATCTTTGTTGTACAAAGTCATTAAAAAACTGTATGACTGTGAAAAAGTTTATTGCAAGTTTGTTGATTTAAAGAAAGTGTACTATAGCATGAATTATGGAATATTTTTTGTGACTACGGAGGTGAGGTTTGGTTGCTAAATGTGGTAAGAGCAGTATATGGTCAAAACTAAGTAAAGAATGAAGGAGAATAAATAAAATGCTAGCTTTAGCACTGATGTTCCTTAGTTGTTTAATGTATGCATGTATAAATAATGTATGTGGGGATGTGAATGTACATGTGTTATAATTTTCAGTGAATGTTGGGTAGATTGAATTATGCAATGGGGAATATAAATCTGAACATTTATGTATAAATCAGTTGTGTATAAAAGTAGATGTGACAGGAAAAATGGAATGAACAATTGCAAATTATTTATATATTTATTAGATTTATAGCCTGTCTTTCATTCAGGATTTCAAGGTAGCATACTTAGTATTTCTTCTTTCAATTTTTTCCCAGAGCAATAGCCCCGTGAGTAAAGTTGGGTTGAGAAAGAAGGATTGGCCATAATAATTCAGAGGACTTGTGAGGATGGACTAGAACATATGTCTCTCCATTCTTAGTCCAACACTTTAACCACTATACTATGCTAGTTCTCATTTAAGTTGTACATAAATGATGAAGAATAGAGAATGGCTGTAGAGGTGAAACTGACCATGCTGTTTGCTCTCACTTCTTTTTTCCATGATGGCTAAAAAAGGTCTCACCCTTACAATTTTTCGCAGCTGGCTCCTTGAAAAAACAGGAAGGAGTCAGATGCTATGAAGGAAGGGTTGGTTCAGCAGTAGCAACAAAGAAGAGAAAGAAACAAGAGAAATGAGCTGGAAGGCAGGCAGGCGCGAGCTGGAAAATGTAGGAGAAAAGAATCTGCAGCAGTCAGAATGGAGACCTATGCTACTGGCAAAAAAAAAAAAAAGCTGGAGGTCTGCTGGAGTGTTTGTGTGAATGCAAGCTGTGCAGGGTAGTTGAGCAACTTAGAAACAGTGGAGGAAAGGAGAGAAAGGGTTTGGCAGGTATAGAAAAAGTCCTGGGGGGGGGGTGTCTTAATGATGGCAGACCACAGCCTAAGCAGTTGTTGCCTGAATATGTTTTGAGTGATGTGAGTACTTTGGAGGTTGCACGGTAGCAGAAACTCTAGTAGAGATGGCCTGCATCCCTAGAGAGAAATCTAAGCCAGAAGAATATGGAAGGGAGGCAAAGTGGTTAATCTCTTCCACTCTGGGAGTACCAACTAGCTACTGTAGAGGAGCCACAGGTGGAGTCTAAATTATAACCAGTCAACAGTTAGACATACCAGCAGATGCCAGCATACCAGTAATCATCCTATTAGGGAGAGAGAAGACAGCTCATCCTCTAGTCTGCAAGGCAGCTGTGACAGAAGAGGACCAAGCATGAGAGTTGGCTTCTAAAGTGCTAAGCAAGAGTGGACCAGGAAGGGTCAAGCTGGAGCAGGCCAAAGAGAAGAGCTCATGCCAGAAAGCAAAAGCTGGAAGAGTTAACACCAGAAAGTTAGAGCCAGAGGAAAATGTGGCAAAGGTCAGTACAGGATGGTTTAAGTCAGGTTAGACAGCTGACAGTGGTAAAGGCAGGCAAGAGAGGTTAAGTTGGTAGCATCTGTAGTTGGGACCAGGATAGAGCTAAAAATTAAAATATAATGTTTTATGGAGATTATAAGTTACAAATTTAAGAATATTAGAGTGTTACAGAAAATAAGGATGTAAGAATGGGAAGTAGTTAAGAATAGTAAATAGAAACAGATTCTAGAATGGAAGTAAATTAGGAACATATAGCAGTTTGGAAGATTAAGCTTCTAAAAGTAGTAGAGCCAGGATAGAGACACTGATTGTAAATTAGAAAGCAGTAGGTATTCTTTCTTTTGTAATAAAAACAATACACTTTTGTAATAAAAACCTTTTCTAGCTGGAATTGACATGTGTGCATCCTGCCTGGGATCTGTACCATTTCTGAATCTGGGACACAGAACAAGCAAATGAATATGTGTGTCTTGGAAAATGTTTACTATAGATGAGGAAATGGATGGAGAAATTTTAAGTCACGCAAATGCTGATAGAAAAGTAGTGGGTAGTATGTTGTCTGTTGCAATGGGTGAATACTTGTTGAAAGAAAGGAAAATGAATGTTTGTAAGAGTATGCTTCTGCCCACTTTTTTATAGGAAACAGAGTTGTGTAGGTCAGGAAAAATATAAAAGTAATTTAAATACAGTGGAAATAGGATATTTAAAAAAGGTAAATGTAGTAAAATAATATGTGAGTGTATGGTTACCAAACAACTGTGGCCTAAATAAAAAAGTGAGTAAGCAATATGAAAGAAATTCACACTGAGCTGTACTGGTCATTAAGTGAGACTGAATAAAGATCAGATTTCAAAATAAATATATGAATAAAGAGTGAATGGGACAAGAAGAAGGGTAAGATCAAGAAAGAAATGGTTAGATGAAACTAATAAGATTCTAAAAAAGAGAATGGAAAGAACTTTGAAGAACAAAAATGAAGCAATCTATGGATGTGATGGAAGTAAGGATGGTTTCCAAGGACAGAAAGATATGAAGATGTTGAGTGGTGTACTGGTGTAAATTAGTTTTAACTATTTTTCTTTTTTCTTATTTCACACCTTTAATTCCTTTGGTTTACTATATCTTACTCCTTTTCTGTGCTTTGCATAAAATTTTTTTACCCAGAAAGTAACATGACAGTTCTTACCCTGAAAACTGGATCCCTTCCCCTCCTGGCTTGTCTGGGCAGTTAGAGTTACCTGATCTGGGAGATTGATAATGCCCCATTGTGAGAGAGAATACTGCTATTAGCCTTGAAAGAGGCTATAATGTACCTCCTCCTTAAGAGGCCCTCCCTGGGTCTAGAGGTGTTAGACAACTATTAGCTGGTCTCCAATCTTCCCTTTTTGGTTGCTGTGATAGATGACCTTTGTAGGGATCTAGGTAAGGTAGTGCACCCACCCTTGTTCCTTTAGACTTCTCAGAAGACTTCAATATAATCAACCACAGCATCCTTCTAGACCACCTATAAGGGATGAATGGTTCTGCTTCTTCCTCAGCACAGGGTTCCTATCAGTGGTGGTGGGGGAAGACAGGTTGGACCAGTGGCTGCTCCCTTGTTGGTGCCTCAGGGTTGGTCCTCTCTACTCTCCTAGTTAACATTTACATGAAGCCACCGGAAGAGGTCATTTGACAGTTTGGGATTCACTATCACTAATATGTTGATGATACCCAACGTTATATCACTACCCAGGCCAGATTGGTGATGATGTTGATGTCCTGCCTGCTGCTTGGAACCTATGAGGGTCTTGATGGGATAGAATAGGCTTAAATTCAACCTTAGGAAGATGGAGTTATTGTTTTATTCATTAGGGTTCTCTGTCTGCTTCAGCAGTGTCTCTTCATGGAGTAGAATTACTACTGACTTGGGGGTTCTTTTGCACTCGTGGCTCTACTTGTGGAGGCCAGAACCAGTGGGGTCTTTGCCCAGCTTTGTGGTGTGTCTGTTGTGGAGAGAGAGGATCTTGTTTCAGTGACTCATGCCCTCATCATAATCTGTTTAGGCTACTACAACATGTTTTACATGGGGCTGCCTTTGAAGACCACTCAGAAAGTGCAGTTGGTTCGGATTGCAGTGGCCTGTGTGCCAACCATTGTTTGCCAATGGGACCACTTAACACCAGTGCTGCAGCCCCTATACTGATAACTAATAAGTTCTGGGTGCAATTTAAAGTGCTGGTGCTAACCTGTAAAACTTTACATAGCTTGGTGCCAAATTATTTGCAGGACCACATTCTCCCTTTGAATTGGCCCAGCCAATTTGACCTACCTGGGAAAAACTAATGGTTTAGAGAGATGAGAGGGGATGAAGCTTGTTGGTGCTGTTTTTTTTGGTGACAGAGCCAGTCCTTTAGAACAGCCTTGCAGTAGACATTTGGTTGGCTCCCATCCTGACTGCCTTCTGGAAACAGCTCAAAATTGAGGTCTTCTGGAGGGCATTTGAGACATGATTCAATGTGGGCTGTATTATAGTTTGGCTTTGTTTTATTCTATTATTCTTTACTCTGTTTTTTGAATAATACTTCAGCTGAAGTATTATTTAAAACTAGTCTGTGAAAGTAACTTTTGTAGTGTTCCTTGTTCTGCGTAGTGATTTAATAGTGCAGGTATACATTTGGAAAGTTATTCAGAAAATGGCCCAGTTACTTCATAGAATATATGGATACCATATATATGGATTAGGCCAAACTTTCCAGTCTGTTTTACAGGTTAAATGAGAGATATACCTATACCATGCCCACTGAAATTTCCAGGGGAAATAAAGAGGTGATTTTCCTGAATGTGATCTCACCTGGCCCAGTTCCTGGTCAGAAAGAAAATGAAAAGATTGGTCTGGTTCCTGAGGGACTAGAGACATCTCCTAGCTGTTCTGGGTGAATAAGGCTTCTTTGAAAACAGAGGCATATTAAAGTTAAATTCAAATTACAGGACTACAAAATGCTGCAATGTGTACAGTCTCAGGTCATTTCCCCACTAACAATTTATCTTGTCTTGTAGATGATTAGAGTCCATAGCTAACTCAATCAAAGGGAATCTTGAAATGCTTTTATCCTTCTTAAGTAGTGCTTGGTTAGAATGGAAAACACCAAGAATATAAAGATGATATAGCTACAGAATACCAAACTAGAAACCAGAACAGGAATCACAGTGAAAAGAGAGAATTTATCAGAATTTATTTTTTAAAAAAGCACCAGGGAGATTATTGGGAAGAGAGAAATCATCTTAAATTTGGCTCCTTAAATTTGTGCTGTTTTGCTTGTTTCCAGAAGACTGGACTATACTTATATTTCAGTTTGAGGATGGGGGAAAGAGGCTATGAGAATAGGTGCTTTCATGGTGTGGTTCTGTAACTGTTTTTGGTTTTGAATAATTGCAGTTGTTTGGAAAAACAGCTATATAAGCCACCACAGAGATTTATCACAAAGTTGTGCCTCTGAGAACTACTAAACAGGTCACAATGTCCTAAGTATGGCTGTGGAATGGTAGATATGTCCAAACTCTCCAGAAGTCTTCAGATGTGATATGACAATAACTCCAAACCCATTAGATAACCTGGATATTGCTGCTATCACTCAGACTAATCTTGAAAATATGGCATGGCTAGTAAATATTGTATTAGCTTCAAGCAGCCCATTTATAGATAATACTTGTGGCAACTTTGTAGGGCTTTAATGTATTTGAAATGTTAACTATAATTTCTAGCTCTAGCTGTAGTAAAATATAATAATCAAGGGAGATGCAGCAATTTTTTGTGGGTTTACTGTAAAGGTCCAGATTGCAAACATTCTGAGCACATATGTTCTGGACAAGAAAGACAGATTTGATCCTCTAGAATGAATGAATGAATGAATACACACACACACACACACACACACACACACACAAAGGGTTTGAATCCCGGTGGTACCTACTTTACCAGTAGCAGTCCTTGGGCAAAGACCCCCTAACATTTCACCTGCCTACCTCAAATATGAGAGTGACATGAACTAAGAGTCATGCTGGCTGGACATCACCCGGATTAACAAGGTCCATGTCAGATGATGGGGAACCAGGAGTATCTGACGATAAGTGGGCTACTGGAGCAAACCATATATGGATGAGACAAGAGATGGAATGCTACTACAACATAACCCTAATGAGAGGGGATTTATGAAATGTATGAGGGAACTATGGATAGACAGAAGACCTACATCCACACTAACTGAGAAACAGCTAATTACTCAACGCTTCAACATAGTGAAGGGGAAGCTGCTCTCACAATTTGAGATAGACCAACTACACATTACATCCCAGACTCAAGAAGACCCAGAAGAACAACTGGATGTGCAGCCAATACCTGAAGCTGGAATGTCACTGCCACCCCTCCATTACACAGCACAGCAGCTGATATGAGGCAGAAGATCATGGATAAACTAGCTACAGTCAACCCTTGAGACTGATTACCAAGGCTCAGTGGAGAAGAACCATCAGATAGTATGCTAGAAGACACCAATAGAGCCCTCATGACAATCCTTACTACCACCATAACTCAGACCAATGCTATACACTACAGCTGCTGTAATCCTGGAGATGTTTGGCAAACGATCAAAAGAACAGCAGTTTATACCACCACCCCTCCCCCAGAAAATGAGGTTGGAGGCTAACATCAAGACAACTCAGAGAGAAGTTAGTCAGCTGGTGGAACTACAGCAGGGTGTGGAGATTAAGGATAAGATTCGGCTACTGAAAAAATACATGGGCCTGACTCCATCTGAAGCCCTAGAGACTGCTAAACAAAGGCTCACAGCGCTGGCTGCCAGGCTAAGGAGATACACTAGAGAAGCAGAGGCCAAGAAGAAGATAAATGCCCTGTTCTCCAAAGAACCATCCAAGGTGTACTTCCAGCTGCAGTGCAACAACACAGTAACAGCAGAGCCACCAACAGCAGGAACTGAACGGTACTGGAAGAACATATGGGAGAAAGAAAAGACACATAAAACCAGTGCAAAGAGGCTGCAGGATCTGAAAGCAGACCACAGCAGTCTCCCAGAACAGGAACTAGTCACCATCACATTAGCAGACATCCAACAGTGGGTCAAGAACATGAAGAGCTGGACAGCGCCTGGCCTGGACATGATCCACACCTACTGGCTAAAGAAACTTAAAGCAGTGCATGAACACCTAGCAGTACAGATGAACCAGCTGCTAGCAGCAGGCTCCCATCCAGACTGGCTAACACAAGGAAGGACAGTGCTGATCATGAAAGACCCCCACAAGGGAGCAGCACCATCCAACTACCAGCCAATAACTTGCCTCCCCACAACATGGAAAGTCCTATCATGTATCATAGCTGTCAAGCTATAGGACCATATGGGCCAGTACATGAGCACAGCTCAGAAGGGCATTGGGAACAACACCAGAGGCTCAAAACACCAGTTGCTCATATATACAGCAGTCACCCAAGACTCAAGGTCCTGGATTGACTACAGGAAAGCCTACGACTCAGTGCCACACACATGGATCTGTGAATGCCTGGTGCTGTACAGAGTCAACAGGATACTAAGGACCTTCCTCAAGAACTCAATGGGACTGTGGAAGACAACATTGGAAGTCAACTCAAGACAGCTTGCAGAAATGGCCATCAAGTGCGGCATATACCAAAGTGATGTGCTATCCCTGCTGCTGTTCTGCATAGGCTTGAATCCCTCAGCCAGATAATCACAAGGACTGGATACCGGTACAAGTTCAAGAGTGGAACTACCATCAGCCACCTCCTCTACATGGATGACATCAAGCTGTATGCTAAGAATGAATGAGATTACTTACTGATCCACCTGACACAGATCTACAGCGAGGACATTGGGATGTCATTTGGACGGGAGAAGTGTGGCCAGATGGTAGCAAAGAGAGGGAAGGTAGTTAAGACTGATGGGGTGGAACTACCAGTGGGCCACATAGCAGACATAGAGACCACCTACAAATACCTTGGTATCCAATAGTCACATGGGAACCACGATGAGGAGTCAAGGAAGACAGCAACATCCAAGTACCACCAAAGGATAAGACAGGTCCTGAAGAGGCAGCTCAATGGGAAGAACAAGATCCATGCCATCAACACGTATGCCCTGCCAGCCATCAGATACCCTGCCGGTATAGTGAGCTGGCCAAAGGAGGACATGGAGGCTGTTGATGTGAAGACCCAGAAGCTCCTCACTATGTATGGAGGTTTCCACCCCAAGTCCAACACCCAGAGACTGTACACCAGCTGGAAAGAGGGCAGGCAGGATCTGGTGAATGTTAAAACCACTATCCTGGACAAAGCCCAGAGCATCCAGGAGTACTTCAGTAAGATGGCACCCAAAGATGAGCTGCTGAGAGAATGCCTGAGGCAGCAGCAGAAATGGGCAGAGGTTGAAGTGGAGGAAGTGCCATGGCAAGACAGATAGCTGGGGTGGCTGACATTGGGAAATCTTACCAGTGGCTGGAAAGGGCTGGACGGAAAGACAGCACTGAGGCACTGGTCATAGCAGCACAAGAACAGGCACTAAGCACCAGTTCCATAGAAGCAGGGGTCTACCATGCTAGACAGGACCTAAGGTGTAGACTAGGGCCTCAGAGACAGTCCAACACATAATGGCAGGGTGTAAGATGCAGGCAGGAATAGCATACACTGAACACCACAAACGAGTAGCTGGCACTGTGTACAGGAACATCTGCACAGTGTATGGGCTAGACCCTCCCAAGTCCATATGGGACTTCCCACAGAAGGTGGTGGAGAATAACAGGGCTAAGGTCCTGTGGGACTTTCAGATCCAGAAAGACAGGCAGGTACTGGCCAACCAACCAGACATCATGGTAGCAGACAAGGATCAGAAGACAGCGGTAGTGATAGATGTAGCAATGCCAAGCGACAGCAACCTCAGGAAGAAGTAGTATAAGAAGCTGGCGAAGGACCAGGGCCTGAAGGAAGAACCAGAGAGGATGTGGAAAGTAAAGGCCGAAGTGATCCCAGTGGTGGTAGGAGCACTCGGGGCTGTGACTCCTAAGATGGAAGAGTGGCTCCAACAGATCCCAGGAACAACATCAGAGCTTTCTGTCCAGAAGAGTGCAGTGCTAGGATCAGCTAAGATAGTGTGCAGAACCCTTCGAACAGTCACTCATGCCCTTGTTATCTCCCAGATAGACTACTGCAATGTGCTCTACATGGGGCTACCCTTGAAGAGTATCTGGAAGCTACAGCTGGTCCAGAATGCAGCTGCGCAGGCTATTTTTGGAGCCCCAAGGAGGGCCCATGTAACGCCACTGCTCTGAGAACTTCATTGGGTACCAGTTTGCTTCTGGGTCCAATTCAAGGTGTTGGTTATCACCTTTAAAGCCCTACATGGCATGGGACCAGGTTACCTAAGGGACCGCCTCTCCCCCATGACTTCAACCTGTCCCACCCGATCGCACAGAGAGGGCATGGTTTGGACCCCCGCAGTAAAAGAACTCCGATTAGCGGGGTCCAGAAGGTGGGCCTTCTCTGCGGTAGCCCCTGCTCTTTGGAACATTCTGCCCCCGGAGGTGCGATTGGCCCCCTCACTCCTGGCCTTCCGAAGGGCTTTGAAGACCTGGTTCTGCCACTTGGCCTGGTGTGGGGAGGGAATACTTCAAGCGTGGGGATGACTAGCCCCATAGAGGCCTGCTGTCTTCAGCCCCAGATTTTTCATCTGTTGGACTCTCCTTTTCTTTTTTAGTAATGTTTTTAAATTGATGTTTTATGTATTTATATATATTTATGGTTTTAATATTTTGTGTGAGTCGCCCAGAGTTCCCCCATTGGGGGGAGATGGGTGGGGGAGAAATTTAATAAAAAATAAAATAAATAAGTAAATAAAACCCTCAAACTGCCAGGCCTCTGGTAGAGGATCCAAGATTGAGGAAGACACATACCACCCATGGGATGAGAAGGGATTTTTTTATATTTCTAGCAATAATTTTGCAGTGTAGTTGAAGTTATTAAATGCCCAGCACTTAATTTGATATCAGGAAAAAATGGCTCCATAAAATTAAACTCCAGAATCTCCTGAAAGAAAACTTTGATTTTATTACCTGTTCCCCTTGAACAATACAGATAAGAATATTTTTTTTCTTCCCTCATCAGTAGTTGAACTTGAAGCAAGTTTTCTTTCTGTTTTACAGTTAGTTGGTGACGGTGCTTTAACAAACGAGCTTTCATATATACTATAAGAATTGTTGGAGTTTGGATTCCTTAACCTACTCCTATAAATGTTCTTATGATTTTAAAGCATGGCTGATTATATGTATATTTCTTTTGCGTACAGGAAATATATGTAACCTTAGTAGCAGTAAGTATCGAGAAGCTGCAGTTGGTGTGCAGGCAGTTATGGGTGCCTCTAGGACTGCAGATATAATACCTCTGCTGCATGGGCTGCATTGGGTGCCGGTTTGCTTCTGGGTCCAATTCAAGGTGTTGGTTATGACCTTAAGCCCTTCATGGCATGGGCCCAGGTTACCCGAGGAACTGGCTCATCTTGGTTACATCGACCTGTCCCATCCTGTCCAGCAGGAAGGCATGTTATGGACCCCATCAGTTAAAGAATTCCTACTGGCAGGATCTAGGCAGAGAGCCTTTTCTGCCATTGCCCCCACCTTGTGGAACATCTTGGCCCCTGAGGTGAGATTGGCCCCCACTCTTCTGGCCTTCCGGAAGAGCCTTAAGACCTGGCTCTGCCAACTAGCATGAGGATCCAATGAGGGTTTGCAGCACTGGGAGTGGTTGGTGGCTTGAGGACGCTCTCTCCATCTTTCAACTTTGTATATTTTTGTAAGATGTTTATTGTTTTTTATTGTTTTTTATTTGTGAGCCGCTTAGAGTCACTTATACAGTGAAATGAGTGGCATATAAATTTAATAAAATAAATAAAAATAAATAAACTATTTGATAGTGCTCCTTTCACTGTTTTACATATAGAAAAACACACACATTAGGAAGAAATTTTTATCTCCCCCATAAAATGTTGATAAGAGGATTACCATGGCAACCATACAAATTTCACCTGTACTTTGTTGCTGAGTTCACAGTGTCATTTTTAATTACTGCTATGCAATTAAAAGCAAAAATGAGTAATTTGTGTGAATATGTAATCAATATAATCAGCTATGTTTGCACTGAGAATGATAGCAGGCAATTTAGCCCACTAGAATGGGGGATTTGCCCAACTTGGAAATGCTACTTTTTATGCAGAGTCTCCTGTTCACATTATATTTCTTTATTGTTGTTATTATTATTACTATTATTATTACAGAACTGTGAGAAACTGGAAAATAATTTTGATGACATCAAGCACACAACTCTCAGTGAGCGTGGAGCCCTTCGAGAAGCAGTGAGGTAAGTCTGGGTCACCATAGCAACAGTCACAGATGTGGTAAAGAAAGAGTCATTCTTCATTACTGTGGGAACAAATGAGTTCATTGCCACCATTCAGGCCTATTCTCTAAGGTATTAATTTGTCAGCGGAGAGGCTTCCCTTGAGGCTGTACTTCGGTTTTGAAGCTGCGTGAATGCTAAGCCTCCCTACACACTAAAAAACGTAAATGTTTAATTTGTTACGAAAAATGCTTAAGGGGTGCCTTGTTTTATATTTAGAATAAACTGTGTGAATGAATGAAAATTGTTCATCTAAATTGTGCAAGTATTAAGGAAATTGTACAATGTTTTTTTTAAGCTAGGCAGCATTTGCTCCTAATTTGTATTTAATTCTCACAATACAGCAGCCTGTATAATTTCTTTTTCTATTAGTCTTTAATGGGATTATACCACTGTATGTTAAAATGAATGACTTCCTTCTTGAAAAGGGGGGAGGGTGTTTGTTTCAACTTTTATGAACTCATTGCTTCACACAGTTGTATTTATTCACTCAAGTCCCACATGCTCAGGAGTAGGTGGTAATATCGCAACCTTGCTACAGTTTTGCAAAGATGTTCAGCAGATTTATTGGTGCAAATGTTTACAATTGCAGGTCTGTTTCTGTTTTGTAATCCAAGGGCTGGTGTAGATTTCCCCAGTTTAGGAATGTACAGAAAACAGAAAAATCGTTTTGTTTCAAGCTTAGGACAAAATGACCCATGACCAGAACATTTTGAGTTGGTATTAATTCTGAATTACTTACCCTCATCTGAAAATAATTCCACTTGCCTGTGTAACTGATTTCACTGTAAATACTGTACTTACTATTGTAAAGTTTTTCCTAACATTCCAGTGTTAAAGTACCTGCTTTCCCTCCTTCCCAACAGAGTGCTTTTGTTTGCTTTCAAGATTGGAGTGGATAGCAGCATGTTTAGAAGCAATAGTGCTTCTACTGAACCTGACTTGAGAATAGTCTGTCCTAGATCCGGCCTCTGTGAGAAGTTTGGAAAATACGACACCTCTGAAGTTTTGGAAGCCATTCGAGTCTTTTTCTCCTCAAGTATTAAAAATATTTGGTGTCATATCAAACCCGGGGTATCATTCCAATATATTTGATGCAGCAAATTATATGAGAACCACATATAGGCTTAGGAGAAAAGCAGGGACTTATAATTAAATAAAATTAAATAAATGGATAAGATCCAGTCCACATATTCTGAACTGAGCTGTTTGGTTATGGAAAGAACTTTGGAACATAATTTAGAGACCTCCAAACCCATTTCCTAGCATTTCCCAGCATTTATTTGCTGGTTTGTAAATTCCTGAATTATGTTTGAGAAGTATTTACTTGCTTTGAAGCTAATTTGCAATTTTATGATGTAATGATAAATCATTGTTGAGCATCAAACGAGTATAAAAATCACAAGAGAACTTGGCAATCAGAAAAGAAGCTCTTAGAATATAAGACATGTACACTATAATTGTTTCATACCCATCTTTACTTACTGGTATTAACAGAAATATTAAGTAAATTCAGACCTGGATGGTTGAAACACTAGTTGACAGCTGCTTAGCAAATAAAAATAATTTTGTTTTCTTCCTTGAAAAATCAAAAGTAGAAAACTTTTTATTCAGGCTTAAAAGTGCAACCAAGTTTAATTTCTGACATTAATATGGTAATTATTTTTTTGACTTTCTTTATATTTATTATCTCATGGAAAGAGAAACAGTGAGTGGCTGAATGATCAATGTCTTGTACAACGTAATCTGCAATGCTGGAAAACAGAGGCTGCAAATTTCTGACAGCTGCATTGGTTACTCTCAAGAGTGGAATGTGCATTTCAAAATATATGTCCAACCACAGCAAATCAACACATGCTGTAGTTGTAATCTGGCAATTAATTTTTGGAAGGCTCGGGGAATAAAGAAGGGAAAAAAGTACATGTACAGAAATTATTCAGAAAACTACCAATTTTCTTCTGTCAGGAAAGCCACAAGTTTTTTAATTGCTGTGGAACCTAACAAGCTATAATAATAACTGAGTTAGAAATTCATTGCTCTGGATCTCTGCAACAGTGCATTTCAAGACAAAGGATCCTGTGCTTTAAACAGTTTAAGGACAGAGTTTAAATGTAGCATTTTCTTCATAGCATCTTCGGTCCAAAACTCATCTGTTTGAGTTTTCATGAAAAACCATGAAAACTTCACGTGATAAAAGCAGCAAAGTCTTATGTTCACAAAAAGATACACTTTCTAAGTGACACTTAATGGTCTTCTCCATTATTTTGGTGATATATTTTTCAGTCAGATTCACCTGAGAAATATCTGTTGCAATTTTACTTACATAGAGCTTAATGTTTAAAAAAATATTTAGATTGTTCTACAGTACAAGAATCTTGCCCAAGTTCAACTGGAGGCACTAGTGGTCATATGCAATACCCCTTGTGAGTTCCCTTCATATATTGACATGCTGAATTTATAACGTTTAACAGGATATAGTACTGACAATAGAAGTTCTAAAGCATTAAAATACTTATTCATTACTAGTAGATCTTCAATATTTATTTTGTATTAACTGCACTTATATGGGTCTTTAAGCTGCTAATTGTAGTAGCATTCATATGCTAGAATATTTGTGTGCTTGGTTTTTTGATCTGCTGTTAAAACATAGACAATACAGTCAGTGTAGTTTTCAGGTAGAGAACAAGGTGGTTTTCAGTTGACTAATAATTCATAGGGAATATCTTAACATATTCCACAATGGTGGTTATCTCTAGGGCCTTAAAAAGTAATAGCAGCACATTAAATATATTTAAAGTATAAATCAAGAAGCCCATAAAAGTCTTGTTTTGAGCTTGATTGCAAGATTGATATTTGATGAAATTGTCTCTTTTATCCACTGGTGACAAAGAATGTTTATGTCGAGTTGTTTTTTCAACTTTTATATGGGCTTATAAGATTGTATAGGCTTAGGTACTGCTGTACTTCATATTGTCTGAGAGTTCATCTATAATTTTTTGGTTTTTTTTTTTCCAGTTGGGAATTTTAATTTACTTTGTGAGCTACAGAGATAAATTGGAGAGCAAGCTTTTCTCCTTAGAGAATACTATAGCGAAGGGGGATTATGGGAGTGTAGAGAGATATGATTTCCCCTGAACATTCCTTCAATCACTTGTCTCAAATAAACCAAAATTGTTTAATTTTAACTGACCTAAGGTTACATATTATACATGGTCAGAACTGCCAGTTATAAACTATTGCGTTCTGTGGAAATGCCCATTGAAGTGTGTCTCAAATTGCAGACAATGTGTATAACAATTGCATTGCTCCAAATAAAAGAAAGCCTAACTGGCTAGTCCCTGGGACTCCAGCAAACATTGGATAGGGAATTGAATTCCTATAATATTAATGCTGGATTTTAAAATTTATTTTACTTAGGGTTTTTCCTGCATATCTGACATAAAACATAATTGCATGTTATATCTGCATTTGTGTATTTTACTACAGTGCTTTATATATTTTTTAGAGTTGCTGCTTTGTGTTTGTTTTCTAATGATATAGTAATTATTACCATTGGTATTGTTGAATTTAGTAATGAAATTGAAGATATATTTTGAGGGGGACAAAATGTTGGAAAAACCTATAAAATGTATTTTATTTTCCTGCAGATTGCTTAGGAAATCATCTACATAGCAACTTGAAATCTTTTCCTGCATAAAATATGAGTGCAGTATGAAGTCACTATACCTTACTTGCCCTTTCTTCTCTTTTCTTCCTATGTGTAATTATCCAAGCAAACATGCACAGAATTGTGCTGTTCATTTTTCTTTTTGACTTTTCTACCTTTTTCATATTACACTTAAATAATAAGTTATTTTGAAGGGCTAAAGTCCTTTCTCTAAACCACATTAAAGGTCGTTTCCATACTAGGATTTGTATGTTCATTGGTGGAAGTGAAATGTGTATAATTTGTTTATATTTACTTATAAGTAAGTGCTTTATCAGTGCTGTATAAAGACTTTAGAATTCATGAATGCCTTTCCTTATGGTCTAAATCCTTTGACATAAATTTGTCATGAGTAAATTCTATTAATGAAAGATCCCCAGCAATATTAATTAGTAGCTTCCTTGTTTCAGGTTCTGCCATTCCTTTTGCTTCCTTGTTCATAGGTTTGATGAACTGCATTTAATATTTTTATGTAGCATATAGAGGAAGTTAATTGGTAATTTCTTTTTTTTAAATAGAAAAATTACCACTACTTCACTCTAAAAGAAAGAAAAGAAAAACACAATTAGGTAAAACTGTTACTTAAATCCCCTCCTCCCCATAATAAAATGGATTATTTCAGTTACAGAGGAATTAATTCCTGAAGCTCCAGTTGTGCTGAATTAGAAACAAAGGAAAAGAAGCTGTAAGGGGAAAGTTTTTAATTAAAGGAACAATAAGCCTTAAAGCAGTCTCTTCCAAAAAGGTGCTTTCTAGAAGTTCTGGAGTACAGTTTCTGTTATCCACAGCCAGTTAGTTATAGTCCACCAAATATGAAGGATGCCAGAATGAGGATGACTTAAAGCTTCAGTTTTGCCACACTGGGCCAGCTAATTTTCCAAATGAATTTTATTTTATTATTCTATTTTTCAAACATTGTTATAAACCAGGGTAAAAAATAAACTAGCAAATGACTGAGAAAGGACCATTTTAATGTTGTATTTGGATGTTCTATAAAAGTGTTCCCTCATATAGCCAGGCCTTTAAAGTGATAATCAGTATCTTGAATTGCGCCTGGAAGTCAACCAGTAACCAGTGTACCTTGCAGAGCAGCAGGGTCATATGAGCATAACACACTGCTCCCATCACTGCCTGTGCTTCTGCATTTTGGTCCAGCTGTAACTTCTGGATGGTTTTCAAGGGTAGCCCCATGTAGAGTACATAACAGTAATCCAAACATGAGGTAACCAGGATATGAGTGATTGTCTGAAAAGCCTCCAGGTTCAGGAAAGGGTGCAGGTGGCATATCAGGTGTTCCTGTGCAAGGGCCCTGCTGGCCACAGCTGCCATCTGCTCATGGAGGAGGAGCTGGGAGTCCAAGAGGATCCCTAGATTACACACAAGTCTTAAATGGGGCAGTGCCACTTCATTGAGAATTGACAGCAGAGTATCTCCTGATATAGCCCCTCAGTTTGTTCACGATGAAGCCTGTGTCTGATCCTCCTGATCCAAATTTGCACAGCCTCCAAAACCTGGGCTAGGATTTCAACAGCATCACCTGGTCGGCCTGGGTCGAGATGTACAATTGTGTATCATCAGCATACTGGTAATAACTGACCCAGACTGACAGATGGCCTCATCTAGCAGTTTCACATAGACGTTAAACAGAAGAGGACATAGTACCCACAAGTGAGGGGGCCTGGATGCAATCTTTCCTCACCCGCCAATACCAATTAGAATCGGCCAAGAGAAAGGAGAATTACCACAAAACGGTGCATCCCATCCCTAACCCTTGGAGCCAGGCCAAACTATGTTCCATATGGTCAACAATATAGAAAGCTGCAGAGAGATCAAACAAAGATAGACACCCCACCCCCATACCAGTTCTGCCACAGGTCATTGATGAGCGTGACCAATGCAGTCTCTACTAAACCCCAACCTGAAACCTGACTGAAGTGAGTCTAGATAATACGCTTCCTCCAGGGACCTCTAAAGGTGAAGCCCAAACAGCTTCTCCACCACCTTCCCTAAAAAGGGGAAGCTGGAGACTGGATGGTAGTTGTCTAAAACAATTGGATTGAGTGATGACCTCTTGAGGAAATGGCATACCATAGTCTCCTTTCAAGGCCAAGGTGAAACCCTGGATGGATAAAGCCACCCACAATTTCACCTGTGGTTGGGTCCATGCGGTGGTGCCAGCCTCTTTGAGTCAGGAGATGGTCCCCTTGGAGCACGCATAACTGCTTGCGCCACTGCATTCTGCACCAGTTGAAGCTTCCGGATACTCTTCAAGGGTAGCCCCATGTAGAGTTCATTACAGTAGTCCAGTCTGGAGGTGACTAGGTCATGAGTGACTGTGAACAGAGCCTCCCGATCCAGGAAGGGGTGCAATTGGTGCACAACAGAGTTGTGCAAAGGCCCTCCTAGCCACGACTGTCACTGCTCTTTGAGCAGGAGTTGTGAGTCTAGGAGGACTGCCAAATTGTGCACTGGGTCTGCTGGGGCAGTGCCATCCCATCCAGCAC
This sequence comes from Liasis olivaceus, assembly GCA_030867105.1. Lineage (NCBI taxonomy): Eukaryota > Metazoa > Chordata > Lepidosauria > Squamata > Pythonidae > Liasis > Liasis olivaceus. The sequence continues at coordinate 121,203,482 of CM061350.1, read as the reverse complement.
CAAAGATGGTATAGTCCCAGAACCGGCAAGACTCCAAACCTAAAGCTGCTCAGTCTTGTCAGGATTCAGTTGAAGTCTGAAGCCAGTTCCCCATCTAGACCCTCACAGCCTCCAGACACCAGGATAAGGCTTCCACAGAATCACTTACTTTGTCAGAGGCAGAGATGTATAGTTGGGTATCATCAGCATACTGATATGAAATAGGAAAGGGAAGAGCACTGAACCCTGCAGCACCCAAACAGTAGGGGCCAAGGACGGGACCTCTCCTCCCCAGTCATCACCAACTGGAATCAACTCTGGAGAAAGGAGGCAAACCAGCACAGCACTGTGCCCCCCACCCCCAGTCCTCTGAGCCGATCTAGAAGGATACCATGGTTGATATCGAAAGCCGCCAAGAAGTCAAGTAAGACAAGGATGGACGCTCAACTTCCATCCCACCCATGCCAGAGATCAACCAGAAGTGTGATCAGTGCTGTTTCTGTCCTGTCATACGCAGGTCTGAATCAGGACTGAAAAGGATCCAGATAATCTGCTTCAGCCAAGGCCCTTTGAAGCTGTTGTGCTTCTCAACCACCTTACCCAAAAAAGGGAGGTTTGATACTGGACAAATGTTCTCCAGTATGTTGGGATCCAGTGATGGGGTGCACCAGAGCCTCTTTAAGAGGCAACGGAACAGCTGCCTCCCTCAAGAAGAATTAACCACTGCTAGAGTCCACTCATACGACACCCCCCGCGCCACTTTCACAAGCCAGGAAGGGCATGGATCTAGGGAGCAGGTGGCTGAGCTCACAGCTTGAAGGACCCTGTCCACTTTCTCAGGTCCAGCTGGTCCAAACCATTCCCATATAACCGGGCAAGACTATGCCCCAGGCATCTCCTCTGGACCTGCAACAAAACCAGCATCTAACTGTGAACGAATCTGAGTGATTTTATCTGACAGATGTTGAGCAAATTTCACTGCACGCCCCTGCAAAAGGTGCTCCAGGCCATCCTTACCCAAGAGGACTCATGACCGAAACAGGGCTGCAGGGCAGCAATCTGCAGATGCAATAAGGGCGGAGAAATACTGTCACTTCACTGGCCTAACTGCCACAAGGTAAACCTTAATGGCGCCTCTAACCTGTGGCTGGTTGAGCTTATCCTTGGTTGAGTGCTAACGATGCTCTAGACATCTCTTCTCTCATTTCATCTGCCTCAGCTCCTCTGTAAACCACAGGGAGTGACGGAATCCATGGGAGGGGAGAGGTCGCAATCCGATGCAAGGCTTTAGATTCCAAGTGCCAACCAAGGCTTCAGATGGACTGTGCAGACCAGCATAACCCCCCCCCCCCCAGCTCCCTCTGAAACCCATCCAGGTCCATGAGTAGCTGGGAGTGGACCAATCTAATGGGTCCAGCCTCCCTGCAGTGGGTAGTGGCAGTAGAGAATCCCATGTAAATCAGGATGTGATCTGACCGTGACAAGGACGTGATCTGACCGTGAAAAGCTCCCCCAAATTCAGATCAGATAGCCACTGCTCCAACAGAAACACCAAATCCAGAGTATCCACTGTCCCGTCTCGTGCTCTGGATGACCTGGGATAGGCCCATGGCCATCATGGTAGCCATGAACTCCAGAGCCCCCTGAGACCCCACTTGAAGAGAAGGCAGATTGAAGTCCCCCAGAACAATAAGTCTGGGGAACTCCACTGCCAACCCCGAGATGGAGTCAAGGAGCTCAGGCAAGGAGGTTGCTATGCAGCAGGGAAGCTGGTACAACAGCAACAATCCCAGCTGATCCCTAGAGCCCAACCTAAGGAATAGAGTCTCACATCCAAGGACCTGTGGGGCAGTGCTCTTGAAAGCCGTAAGGGATTTCCAGATGACAATTGCCACACCCCCACCCCTGCCCTGGAGTCACAGCTGATGCCACACCCAAAAACCCACTGGGTATAGCTCAGAGAGGGCAACCCCCCCTTCTGGACCAAGCCAGGTTTTGGTAATGCATGCCAGGTCGGCCCTCTCATTAGTGATTGTATGAGGGAAGCCTTATTGCAGACCGTCCTGGCATTCAGTAGCAGCAGCCTGAGGCAAGGGCCACTGAAGATCTACTGACAGGGTACCAGGGCTGAGATCAAGGAGCTTGAATATGGAACCAGTAGGAGACATCAGTCCCAAGTTCCCCTGGAATGGCCTGATCTCTGTCTTCCAGCATATCTCCCCATGCCCATCGGCACTGTGATGGAATGGAATTATGAAGGCCAGGGTCAGGATACCATTCTAAAATATTTGCTTGTGTATTGAGATGAACGCCAAAAACATTTTTGTTGTACAGGATTATAACATTCTTGAAAAACATCTGGTATGATTTTGAATTTGTGTATTTCTTGGGGTGGGTGCTGAGGCACAGCTTATTTATCACACATCTTTCTTCTGTAAGGTTCAGAGAAAACGTTATCTCATTTTCAGAACAACATTGTAAGGCAAGTGAAATGAGGAATGTCTGCCTCAGGGTTATACAGTGGATTTCATGGATGATCTGGGGTTTAATCATAAATCTCCTTTATTTAAATCTCATATGCTTGGATGCTTTCTGCTGCGCCCTGGTTGAGTACTTTCTGTGCTGCTGACCCTGCTTAGTTGCCTATTGGCTGAGAAGCCAATAGAGCTGTCTTCAGAACAGGAGATTGGCCTTTAAGGATCTAGATTCTTCAGCCAAATGAGAATCTGAGTAGAGTTGGAGAGGGATAGTCTAGACATTCGCTAGGCATAAGACTATCTCCAGCCCTTTGTGGATCAAGTTGTTCACTAGAAATGATGCTGCTGCAATTATCAGCTAACTATAATGTTGCAATCCTGCCTTACCACTGCCTTCCTTGAATACCAGTTTCAACAAATATAAACATCCCACACCTTCTGCCCTTGTTATTAAAAGATACTTACTTTACATTAAGATTCAGGCAGTGGTATTTATTATGAAGATCTCTAGTGTTCCCAAAGTGACTGATCTGAGATCAGTGTTCAGCTGTAACATGTCTGCTAGCATGTGGAATGCACCATATATTGGTAGAGATTATAGTTGGTGCTATCATTTTAATTTTATTTTACAGCATAAGAATATTACCTTACAAATGATTAAAAATATTTTAGCTTTCTAGATTTATTAAATTATAGAAATCAATTATAATACTTTTCTGTGATTTAAGAACTTAAACTATGTTCCTGCTGTGTTGTGTGATACTTGATGTTGCTCACTGACATTAATAGATGCCATTAAAATTCTGCTTGCTTAGCATCTGACAGTTGGAGAAAATACCAGACAAATTATTTATAAGAAATTTGCTGTATTAAATAATCCTTATTGAAATTAACAATTTAATTTTGTTAGGGCTGTGTGTGTGTGTGTGTGTGTGTATGCATATGCCTTAGAGTCAGTCTTGACTCCTGGCAACTGCTTGGACTAGTCCCTACAGTTTTCTTGGCAAGATTTTTGGAAATGAATTGCCATTGCCTTCTTCTTAGGGCTGAGAGAGAGTGACTGGCCCAAGGTCAGCCAACTGGCTTTGTGCCTAGGAGAGAACTAGAACTCACGGTCTCCTGGTTTCTAGCCTGGTGCCTTGTCTTAAATTAATCTTTTAATTTTTAACTGCCTGATTTAAAAATATTTTTTCCTGGAAAACAAGTGTATATCCTACTAAACAAGGTTGATAAGAAGTTAAATTGCAAGTTGTGGAGCTGATTTGTACCCTGTTAGTTTTCGTTAACAAAAATAGGAGTAATTTGCTATTGCATATTCATTTTAAAAAATGATTTATTATAAATGTTAAAAATAAATAATGTACATTGTTCAATAATGAACAAGTTAAGGGTGTGTGGTGTTTTTATACCTAAATTTTGCCTAAACCTGTATTATTTAGATTTGTATACTACTGTATTCTAAAAGTTATCACATTATTTAGAACTGCATTCTGCGGTGTTCCAAAAATTCTGTTTCCTCAGTTGTAGGTTATATAAAATACTGATGCTGTGTCTTTTGGTACAACTATTATGGGATGATAATGCCCATGCTGTGTGATATTTCTCAGTGGGGAAATTTAAATCCTTTTTAAAATCTATTATTGCAAAATATGAAAGGTAGAACATTTATCCATACAAATTCTTATGTAACCCCCCCTTTTTAAAAAAAGTATAGAGTTATATTTTCTTCAAACTCAACTTTGTTACTCAAGCACATTTTATTGTTTTCTCCTAAAATATCTTTGAGCATGATGGTACTTTAAGCCCCTCTTGACAACTTGGCATTATGCCTCTAAGGGTTAAGGAGAAGCTGCATAATGTATCTTAATCTTAAATTTTGAAAAATAATCTGAAATTTCTCTTATAGTAGATTCATATTGTTTCAAAGGGTAAATCACTGTTACAATAAATTGAGTGGATGAAATGGTAATTCTAAAAATGTAGGCAGTGTTGCAATTTTGATCAATAGATTTTCCAAATTAAGAGTTACAGAAGAAGAAATACTGGATGAAAAAGATAATTTCTTCTCTCTGCCATACTTCTTATTAAATTGGGAGCTCAGTACATAGTTTTATAAAATCTAATTGATTCCTGGTTGATCCTAAAAATGCTAAGCAAGGTTGGACTACAAATGTCCCAGAGCTGTAGATTTCAAACAGGGATGTGAATAAACTTTCTCTCTGGAGAAGGAAATGGCAGACTCCTTCTGTATTGTTCCCCAAAAAACAACACAGATGAAGTCACCAGAAGTTGAACCAGCTCAAGGGAGACTTTACTTTTTAGAGGGAGTTGTGACTGTATTTTAAAGAACATCTAAAACGGACCTGTGCTGGAATCTGATATGCTGCAGACAGTCAAGTGATACTGCTGAATGGAGACAGTTTTGTAGGTGACCTGATGCCAAGTTGTTTACTACTTTTTCTAAATCCAGCAGATGAATCTTGCTTGGTAGTTTGAACTCATCTCATCCTATTTTTATCTGCTGGTAACAAGCAGATACAAATAGGATAACATGAGTCCAAACTATTCCAGGCCTTTTCAGTAATGATGAACTTTACAGTTTTTAGCTGCTTTAATATATATATTTTAAAGAGAAGACAAAATGCTTTCTAAGCTTGCCATATCTCTGTTTAGCTCATCATTCAAAATTCTGAGTTTGATTTGATTTTTTAAAAAACCTAACTGTGTGTAAAACGGATCTATGTGTGTCTGAGTGTGACTTCAGTCATTTATTTGAATGCATCTTATGAAAGTTCTTGGCACAGCATTTGTGTTGTTTTTATGTCATAGTTTTAATGTGGGTGTTTAGAACTTTGTATCTTCCTTGGCATGGAAAGGTCATGATAGTGTTTCTAAAAACTGATAGCGGGTGACATATACTGATGGATTTTCATCCCCTGCCCATTCAGGCCTTTCAACCAAGCTTGGAAGCTGGCTTGTTCTTAACTAAAATATATTGAAAAGGGAAGAGAAACTAGACTATATTTTTACTGGTATGCAAATAATGCTGAGCTCGTAGAGGCCTGTTAAGTGTTACAGTGCAGCATTAACATATGAGGTCCCATTTTCACTTTTTCTTTTTCAGGGCAAATTATTATTTTATTAAAATGAAGATACCAAATCCTTGAAGTAAAATATATTATGTAAGGTATAATTATCTCATTTAAGCAACTGAGGTTATTAGCCTACATATGAAGCCTTTAAGATAACTTCCATTTGCACTTAAATTCTAACTGCGGTTTTGACACATTATCTAGGGAGAATGCCACATTTCCTGCTGTGCTAAACTTACTGAAACAAATAGACAAAAACAGCATTGCTGTGCACTATCCCTGCTTTACTATTTTGTAATTGGACAGCGCAACAGGAATGACACTTCTTTGTAACATTGAGTTACTGTGATGATCTTGTGATTTCATGCTCTTAGCATAAGGCTGGCTGGAATTGTCTTATATCAAGGATAAAAAGAGGATGGCGGGAAAGGAAAATAGACAATTAAAAGAATCTTCTTGGCAGTAAAGCTTGAATATATTTGGTATGAAAATTCAAAATATATCAAAGTCCTGTTGATTGAAAAATGATATTTTCAAGCAAACAACAAATCTAAATTGCTTGCCTCTATTATGGTGGTATCTAGACTGCCTAATATGCTCTGAATGTAAGGATAAAGAATATGATGAGATCATAACTTGGGAAACTCAGCAGGCATCTGAGCGAGGGCTATAACTCTGAGCAACAGTCTGATGGCATCAATTGCAAAGCTCAAAAATGGAGTACTAGCTGAAGGCCATAATCTGACTTTATTGATTAATTTCATTTATATATAGTTCTTCATTCAATGAGCTCCAAGTGATATATATATGGTTCTTCCCTTTCCCATTTCATCCTCACAAATAACCCTGGGAGGCAAGTTAGGCTGAAGGATAGAAACTAGCCCAAAGTTCATTGCTGGGTAGACATTGGAATTTGGATCTCCCTTGGGATAGTTAAATTCTAACCACCACATTATATTGGCTTTTTAGTTTGATTGTTCTGTGTCAGGAAAGCTTAACTGTATGGCAGGGATCCATACCAGAAAAGGGGTGAAATTTGTTATCATACTAATTCAGATTCTGCTAAAGAACTAGATAAAGTTTTGTTATTATTTACCAGGTTACCCAGGCTTACTGGATGAGAAGTAAACTGGTCCATCTCTTGTTTAGTTTTTGGATCTCATATGTTCTAGAGATCTTATGGGAGCTGCAATGTCTCATAACGTGTAACAGAACAGAACAGAACAGAACATTGTTTCGCCTTGCATTGATTTAGAGTATGTTTCCCATTTATTTCATGTCTATAAATCAAAACCTAGCTGGAATATCTTGAATAGGAAAAGCAACTTTTTTTGTGGCAATGCATGCATCAAGAAAGGCATATTTTAGTGCTTCCATTGTATCTCCAATTAGTTCTCCAGCAGGGCCATTTTCAGGGTGGCCTGCCCCACTGAAGGAAACCATTAGAGGCCTAGCTATGACAGGTTAGTTAGGTAATAGAATTATATGAATTTATGGTCGCTTGAATGTTGCTGTTTCTGCTGAACCAGATGAGATAGCTTATCCAGTCTTATGGTGTCAATTTCAGTGATTAAAGGCTGACAAGGTACTAGTAGTCTTATTTATTAGATGTATAATTTTCTCTAGGATTTACATGTGGCATACATAATACCCCCTCCTCCATTTACTTCTTGTGGGGGCTTGGTTGAGTTGAGAGAAAGTGATTAGTGCAGTCATACGGTGAGTTTCCATTGCTATGGGTGGACTTAAACACAGTTCTCCCTAGTCTTAGTCTAGCACCTTAACCTCTGCACCACACCAGCTGTTCAGTCCCTTGCCCCTTTTGTATAAGCCATTGAAGGATCATTCACAGGGAATTGGTAAGAAGTATTAACATTGGTTGGTATGTCAGTAGTGCTCTTCCCTTGTGGCTATAATACATGCATTTGTGCTTTCCTGGAGATTAATCTGGAAGTTGCTACTGGGATACAATGCAGTGCCACAAATACCAATTGGCAGTCCGTTTATTTTAAGACCTTAATTTAAAGAGAGAAAAAAAGGATGGAGACTAGCTCATTCTTGTTTGTGGGGGATTGAAAGATGGTCTACTCAACACTGGCCTTAACTAGGGGTTCTTTTAAAGGAATTGGCAATAGGGTTACTGCCCATATATAAGATCTTTTTAAAACAATGAGCTGTGGCATAAAACCCAAGTACAGTGCCTGCCTTCCTCATATACTTCCCTAGTTTTAGAGAGAAGCATGCTAGAGAAGAAATACTTCAGAGATAATAATAATCCTGACAACTCATCCATTATCCTTATATTTCAGAACCACCAGGTTGTATTAGTTTAAGTATCTGAGCTCATCTAGGAAAAATAAACCATAATTGTAAATAGTCAAAAGAGTGCTTGTGAGTGATGAGAAAATGAAAAGAGTTTTAGAAGTGTCCATAGATGCCAACATACAGTTGAATGGGATCTCTCCAGTTTTCCTTGAGAACTGAAGGATATATTAGCATGCTGAGTTTTTCATCTTGAATGAAAAAATATCCTTTTGGATGGGGCTAGCATACACAAGTGAAATTATACTAAAGCTCTCTCAGAAAGGTTTGTTTTTGATTTTGAGGAAAAAATTACATTATTTGAACATTGTCGAGGTCTTAGGGCAATGCCTTGTGGTAGCAATCACAAAAGGCAGATCAGTCGGAGATAAAGATCAGAACCACAGAATGACAAAACTTGTTCATTCCTGGATATAGTGGATCAGAGTGTTCTGTTCAACACCTTGGATTGCTTTGATGACTAGTGCTGCCACTGACATTGAGATGTTGCTTTTACTCACCAGCAAAATCCCCAGCAAAGCCGCTGAATCTTTATGATAACAAATGCGGCAGTTGCTTCTCTTGCTTCCTAACACATTGGCACGGGGAAAGCATATAGTGTAATCCGAGTTTCTGATACTGGCCAGATGTAGCTTTAGCAGTCTGAATAGTAAAGATCAAATAAAAACAGGCTCTCTATTAAAAAGGAATAAAATGTCTCCACTAACATGATATGACTAGTAGCACTTTTATATCCACAAGCTTGCATTTTGTAATAGAGTATGAAACAAACCAAAATAGTGTGGTAAACTTTGGATAGGTGGGAGAAATTATATATTCTCTATACTATGAAATCTGAAGCTACTAGAATTGAGTAGTCCGGAAAATGGTCTGGACAGTACTGGCTAGATTGGAGAGTCAGTTCCTCTCACCATACTGCTGAATTCCAGTGACACAATTGCTGAGAACTATTACATAACGTTATAACATAAGTTGTAAAATAGGCTTGACAAAGTTTAAAAAAGAACCTATCTCAGCCCTCCTGCAACGTGGTGGGATACAGCATGGGAGCAAGAGAGTAGTTGCAGTCAACAAAATGTTGCTCAATAGGATCACATGTTTTATCTGGCAGGTGGAAGATAGCACTGTTTAATGCTCTGCTATTTACAAGAATACTTGGCACATGCAGACATGCACACACACACACACACACAAAGGTATACAGCTTGTTTCCTGAATGTTTCAGCCTTACCTTTTTTTCCCCGTGACATGTTACCTCTGAATATTTAGGGAGATTTCTTTAAAAATATGTATAGTAGTGTTTTCAAACAAACATTTCCTATTAAAAAGCTGTAGCATACATGTTGTCGTAGCTGAGGTGGATTGCTTCTGAATTATTCTTACAACAGGTCTATAAGATAAACCAGTGTTTTGTGTTGCAGGTAAGATGGAATGGGGGGGGGAAGCAGGGCTATTGCTAAATCATATTCTCAAGACTGTTCCTTTTGTTGCCAAGTTATAAATATTTGTAGGTTTCCATTCATGAAGTTGGCCTTCATCATGTGAATCTATGCCATATAGGTGGCAATATCACAGATAACATAAATCAATAAAAAGTGTCTAAATGGAATGTGATAAAAACAAATTACTTCATTTTAGTGTATTATAAAATTGGTATAACCAGGGCCTGCAAAGCAAAGATTAATTTGACTAAATCTAAGATTTTGTTTCTGCCTGTGCAACCTGTTGCATTAAATGAACAGTTTATTGTGGTTGCATTTGGCTAGATGTTAATTGTAGATTGTTTTGTTAGTGCTTTCACATTTGTAAGTAGAATAATGCCATCTTTTGACATTTTTTCCCAGCAGAATAATATTGGATGCAACTGATTTAATTGTATAGCAAGATACTGATATATTATTTCTTATATCTGTATGTAAGCATGAATGGTAAGGCAATGTACAGTCTGCCCGAAGCTGCTTAGTTATGGTTTTGCAGTTGCTATTTTTGATGCAAAGCTGGGATATTAAACAAAGAAAGAAACAAATAAATAAATAGTCAATTGTGGAAGAACTGCATGGTGCGCTATATCTTGAATTAATATAGCAAACACCCCATTGGTTTTTAAATCAATGGCAGCCTGACAATTGCAGAGAAAATGAATACCATGGTAAAAGTAGAATAGAGCCTTTAGGACAGCATAACCGTATGTGTGCAAGCTCCCCCAGTGATCTGTGGCATGGGAATAGGTTGTCGTAAGGGTCTCCTTCTTTTTAGCTGTGAAACAGTGGGCAGTATAAAATCCAGGCCTTAATCCTCCCTTTTCTCAAATTATTGTTATGTGTGCATGCATAGCAAAGTTTCATTGATGCATGGTCTGTTGCAGCTGATTATACTGCACCAAATTCCTTTTCTATGGTGGCATAATGTTACCTAGGGAACAGCTTATGGCTGACAGATACAGCAGTGCCACAAATTAATTTCATAGTTATCAGGATGTAGGGTGATAACAGCAACATGAACTGCTGTGAAATTACCATTGTTCCCATGGAGTTACAGTGTAATTATGACTTTTGAAGCAATTTCACAAATAAAAGCATGCCATCCTTGTAGGTATTGGGATTTGTTTATTTTATTTTGTTTTGTTTCTCTCTGTTGTTTTCTCTTTTACAGTACTTCACATTTCTTGACAAATGTAAGTGAAACTTTAAAATAAAATGGGTTAGCAATGAAATAAATGTAGAACAAAAATCTGTTCTTCATGATATTTGAATCTGAAAGCATCAAATTAGAAACTTGAAATTAGCAGAAAACCAAGCCACTGCTGTTTTTGGGTTATTTCCAGCAGTAGCATGCTGGCAAGAACAAAAGACATTCTTACAGTGTCTCCCTCCCCAGAAATATTCAAATATCAAAAGAAAAGACGGTTGTGAATAGTCATTATTAAAAGGGAGTCTTGTACTGGTTTGCCATGTTATGAGAGAAGCTGTAGAAATTTCTTTTCCAAAGAATGTAAAATCATGGGTTATCTATATAATAGTTAAAAACATAATATTAATGCATTTTCTATTATTAATGTTGTTATTAAGTATGAGTTTTTAGTTACATATTTATTATCCTTTATGTCACACCCACTTTTCTTTCCCTCTCTCTTTTCACTATTTCTTTTCTCCCTGATGAAACTAAGTTCCTTCAGTGAAGGTTTAATAATAGTTATATAATTATCTATAATACTTTTTTAGATTGGGAGGTGAAAAAGTTTACTATGTTGATTGTTCTAGATATGCAGTTATCCTATCAAAGTTGTTTCTGATATCTGTGCCTTTTTACTTTACATATAATAAAGCCAGATTTATAGCTGCTTTCTTAAAGTCTTATGTTCTCAAAATGGCATTAAAACCTTAAAATGGGAATGGAGAATCTGTGGTTATGGGAAAGACTTTTATTAAAAAATAATTGGTTGGCATCCTTTAGCTTCTTTTAGTTTCTTATTTTGTGAACTGATTTGTATTTGTAATTACATGTAACATGGCTCATGTATGTGCATGTAAGATCAAACTGGATATCTGGACACATGTATTTTAGGCATATCATTCTTTCTATCTTGCATATGTACAGAGTTTTTTGGATCTGGTTTATTTGCAGAGAACATGTTACTTAAGGGAAGCCAATGACTTATTCAAATGACAGCCCTTAATTTAATTGAAAAAATATCCTGTGAATAAGGATATAAAGATGTTGGCTAACAAATTCTTGACCATTAGAATGTTGCAACTATTGTTCTACCAGAACTATTGATTGGCTTCGTATGTTTGCTACTTACAGGTGAAACTCGAAAAATTAGAATATCGCGCAAATTTTCATTTATGTCAGTATGGCAACTCAAAAGGTGAAACCAATATATGAGATAGACGCATTACATGCAAAGCGAGATATGTCAAGCCTTACTTTGGTATAATTGTGATGATTATGGCGTACAGCTTATGAAAACCCCAAATTCACAATCTCAGAAAATTAGAATATTACATGACATCAATAACACAAGGATTGGAAATAGAACAATATCGGACCTCTGCAAAGTATAAGCATGCATATGTACTCAGTACTTGGTTTGGGCCCCTTTTGCAGCAATGACTGCCGCGATGTGGCGTGGCATGGATGCTATCAGCCTGTGGCACTGCTGAGGTGTTATGGAAGACCAGGATGCTTCAATAGCGGCCTTCAGCTCCGCTGCATTGTTCGGTCTCATGTCCCTCATCTTTCTCTTGGCAATGCCCCATAGATTCTCTATGGGGTTCAGGTCAGGCAAGTTTGCAGGCCGATCAAGCACAGTAATCCCATGGTCATTGAACCAGGTTTTGGTACTTTTGGCAGTGTGGGCAGGTGCCAAGTCCTGCTGGAAAATGAAGTCAGCATCCCCATAAAGCTCGTCTGCGGAAGGAAGCATGAAGTGCTCCAAAATCTCCTGGTAGACGGCTGCGTTGACCCTGGACGTAATGAAGCACAGTGGACCAACACCAGCAGATGACATGGCTCCCCAAATCAACACAGACTGTGGAAACTTCACACTGGACTTCAAGCATCGTGCATTGTGTGCCTCTCCATTCTTCCTCTAGACTCTGGGTCCTTGGTTCCCAAATGAGATGCAAAAGTTGCTCTCATCAGAAAAGAGGACTTTGGACCACTGGGCAACAGACCAGTTCTTTTTTTTTTTTTCCTGTAGCCCAGGTAAGACGCTTCTGACATTGTTTGTTGTTCAGGAGCAGCTTGACAAGAGGAATACGACATTTGAAGCCCATGTCCAGGATCCATCTGTGTGGGGTGGCTCTTGATGCACTAACTCCAGCCTCAGTCCACTCCTTGTGAAAGTCCCCAACACTTTTGAATGGCCTTTTCCTGACAATCCTCTCCAGGCTGCGGTCATCCCTGCTGCTTGTGCACCTTTTTCTACCACACTTTTCCCTTCCACATAACCTTCTGTTGATGTGCTTTGATACAGCACTTTGGGAACATCCAACTTCTTTTACAATTACCTTTTGGGACTTTCCCTCCTTATGGAGGGTGTCAGTGATGGTTTTCTGCACAACTGTCAAGTCAGCAGTCTTTCCCATGCTTGTGATTCCTACTGAACCAGCCTGAGAGACCATTGAAAGGCTCAGGAACCCTTTGCAGGTGTTATGGATTCATAGCTGCTTAGAGTGGGACACTTTGAGCCTAGAATATTGAACCTTTTCACACTATTCTAATTTTCTGAGATTGTGAATTTGGGGTTTTCATAAGCTGTACGCCATAATCATCACAATTATACCAAAGTAAGGCTTGACATATCTCGCTTTGCATGTAATGCGTCTATCTCATATATTGGTTTCACCTTTTGAGTTGCCATACTGACACAAATGAACATTTGCACGATATTCTAATTTTTCGAGTTTCACCTGTATATACCTTAATATCTTGATGAAGGTGCTAGACTTGAATTGGGGACACCTAGGTTCAAGGCCCTTGTTGCTGGTATTGCTCAGTGGATTACTTTGGAGAAATCACATTTTTCAGCCTAATTTACCTCACAGGGTTATTGTGAGGAGAAAACTAGAGAGAGATTTTTCTGTATGCCACACTGAGTTCTCAAGGAAAAATTGGGATGATTTATTTTTAGATTCATATCTTCCTTTTTATCAAGAGCACAGGGAACGTTTGTGGTAATTCCGCCTTCATTTTTCCCCTACAACAACCCTGTGAGGTAGGTTGGGCTGAAAGAAAGTGACTGGCCCAAAGTCACTGAAAGTAGACTTGAACCTGGGTCTGCCCAGCTCTACTCCAAATCCTTAGCTATGCCGTATAAATGCAATAATGCAATAAAGAAATTAGCTTCCAGTTTTCATATCATGGAAATGTGATTGCAGCTGGAAACAGATTGTATTAGACCTACAAGTTCTTTTGAAATGTATCATTTTCCTTGCATTTTTGTATGGGCATTCATCAGGGAGAAACTTTAATTCCCCTGCCAACATATCAGCATCAGAAAAAAGGGCACGGTTATTGTGCATTATGTACTTGGTTTTTTGCTTCTCTCTTCTGGAACATCTTCTGTCTCTCATGCCCTCAAGTATCAGGTCTTCGTGGAGGTCCAACTAAACCAGACATCTGTATAATAAGATTATTATACAGGTAGTCCCCAGTTTAAGAATGAGTTCTGTTCCCAAGGTCTGTCCTTAAGTCAAATTTGTATGTACAGGTCTTTGCTTGACAACCAAGCAAAGGGATCAGAAAATTCATTGGTATGCGGGATGGTTGTTAAGTGAATCACCGTTGCTGTAAAGCAAATCCAATGGTTGTTAAGTGAATCATGCAGTTCCCTATTGATTTTGCTTGCTAGAAGCCAGCTGGGAAGGTTGTAAATGGTGATCACATGACCCAGGGATGCTGCAACCATCATAAGTGCGAGCTGTTGCCAAGCACCCGGATTGTGATCACATGACTGCGGGGGTGCTGCAACAGTTGCAGGTGCGAGGATTGGTTGTAAGTCCCTTTGTTCATCACTGCTGTAACTTCGAACGGTCACTAAATGAATGGTTGTTAAGTGAGGATTATCTGTAAGCTGGAACAATATTATTGTATAATACTGTATAAGTAGTATTGTGTAATTAACTCGAACCATTGTGTATTTAACTCGAATCATTGTGTTTTTAACTTGAATTTTGTTATAGTAGGTTCCGTTCTTAACTATGGGTCTGTAACCCAAGCGTTCTTAACCTGGGGACTACCTGTATTTACATCAAAGTTACAGAATTTTGAGAGCCCAGGTAGGAGAGGTTTTATGGGCCACTTTCTAATTTTGATGAAGCCAAAATTAAAGTGGACAGAATTTTAAAAAATAGAAAAAGTGCACTTTTGCAAAATAAGCAACACCATCAGTGGCATACTGTATGCTTTTTCCTTGTATGCTTAGTCAGAAGGAAGTAGGAGCATCAGTTGCATGTACTGCCCATTGTACATTTTATTTATGCATTTATTAATTAGATATATACCTGCTGCAATTTCACATACTTTCAGTGGCTTGCATAATTAAGAGCAGCAACAGTAACAAAGACAGTCAATGTTAAAGCTTCCATGGTAGAACTAAAAGGAAACAGATAAAACCATGACATAAACCAAAAAGAAATAACCCTGGATGTCTTTTTACTCACTATAAGTCTTCTGGAATAATTCAGTTATTAATAACTCATCAAAAATTTCTTGAAGACCAAAACTGGGGACCAGCCTGTTTTCTTAGGGGAAGCTTTTTCAAAGTGTAAGTGCTGCCACTGAAAAGTGGCTCCTATGAGTCACCTCTTCATCTACATTGTGGAAATGGGGGATCACCAGCATTTTCTCCTGGGATATATAAGTTGGGTAGGTCAGTTCCAACTAGAGGAGGTGGCCCTACATGTATCTCAGCGCCAGGCCATGTAAGGCTTTATAGGGAATGGCCAGCACTTTGAATTTTACCTGAAAGTTAATAGGAAGCCCATGCAAGGCCGTTCCAGTACAGGTGTAATATACTTATGGTATTTGATAATCTCTCTCCTCAGATGCTCAGAAGTAAGGGTTTCAGTTCAAAACCCTGCCTTTCTCCAGACCTACTCCTAAACAAGTCCCACTAAATTCGAAGGAGTTTATTCCTGCACTATGTGATCACAGCCTGCTTACACAGAATTGAATGGTTTATAATGTATACACTTATATACTATTGGCTTATAAAGTATATCAGCAAAATATCAACTGGGAAAAACACATTTACAATCTCTGTATTGTATTGCTTGCATCAGAACTTTATCAAAATATAGCTAGACTCACTGACAAGTCTCTTTGCTCTGCTCCCAGCCATTGCTCAAGAAAATACAGTCCTGAGGTCTTGGATTCAAATGGATTAACTAGATCTAAACTAGATCTAAACAGATGGGAAGCAATCAGCTGAAGTGGTTAATTTACCATTATTAGACTGCTTTTGCCCTTAATTGTTTACCAAAATACCTTGCTTTTAAGTGAAAGGAAAATCCTTCATTGATAAAATGGGCATAAAATGAATATGTCCATAAGAAGCTCTCTGAAAGGAAATAAGAAAAAAAATTGCTGTTTTATAATAATAATTTCTTTAGAAGGAAATTATAAATTGGCCACAGCTGCCCCATGTTTGGAAAATAGAGCCTCATGAAAGCATTCTAATATCTTAGCATTAGAAAGTGTCTTGTGTGATTCCTAATGGCAAGCATTTAGAGATTAATATATGGTCATTCATAACTGGAAATTCAGATTTGCATATGGAACCCAAATTTATTATTCTGCTTGTGTTTTCAGAGGAAAAAAGATCAAACAAATCTGAACCCCCTAATCAAACTCACTTTAAAAAGTGAAAAAGCAAAAAGGACTGCACTGAAATGTGCCAAACAAGTACATAATACATTTCCAAAAAGTACCTGGAAAACTGATATTCTGGTTTATTTTCAGGACTGTAATTTAAGACAACCTTAGTTTCCCATAGTGTGGACATCAAAAGAAACCATGCCACTGTAAAATTGAACTCAGAAGTTTATGTGCTTTTCTTCTTGAAAATAAGAGAAAAAGATGGAAATACAGAGTGGAGGAACAAATGAAAGGGGAAAAGATAATTTCTTCTCAGATTACATGTAAATGCTATGTTAGTATCAGTCATCCATTGATTGCAGATACAAAAAGATCAGGCAAAGTTGAAATCACAATATGTATTCATTTAGTTGATGAAGTCATGCTTTTGAAATCAGCAGGATTATTTGTGTATTCAGGTGGTTTGCTAGATTGAATCTCTAGCATGTACTGTCTTCTGTTCACCCCTACCCTCTGCCTTGTAAATTACAGGCTGGTCTCTCTTGCACTTTTGAAGTTGTCTTGGTTGGCAAAGGAGTTGCTTTACAATGGTGCAAATTCATTCAGCATTGTGTTTCTTGTATGCCACTTTCCATGTAGAGCTCCTGCCGCATGGCTGGTGGGCTGACCCTGAAAGAGCTCATGTGCTGAGAGCACTCCAGGGATCCATTCTAAGTTCCATCCAGAGAATACCTGCTAAGACCACTAATGCTTCTTTCACGCTAAGGATGGTCCTGATCTTGTGTGAGTACATTTCTACGAGGAATAGAATTGATAATTAATGCATGTTCCTCCGTGTAAAATAGGATAATCTCTGACAGATGGTGGTTTTTAACAAGAACACTACAGCAATTCAGATCAGACTAAGTATGTTTTATCACTGTCTTTCCCCCCCACATCTTTCTCTCTCTCACACACATGCATAGAGAGTTGTAAAAGGCACTTAGAAGAGATATAAATTCTGTTTGGATATTATCTTAGAAGCAGTCTTGGGTTTCTTTATTTGTTTATTGCATTTTTATCTTGCTTTTTCTCTAGGGACTCAGGG
The DNA here is from genome assembly GCA_030867105.1 of Liasis olivaceus. NCBI lineage: Eukaryota > Metazoa > Chordata > Lepidosauria > Squamata > Pythonidae > Liasis > Liasis olivaceus. The sequence goes on along the minus strand of CM061350.1, from coordinate 121,186,203 downwards.
CTATACATGTAATTTCACCCTTCTCCTTTTTATCCTCACAACATGCTGGTGGGGTAGGTTAGATTAAAAGATGCTGCCATGTTTGAATAGTTTAATTGTTTTTTTTTTTTGCAAACTTAATACAGACTTTAATCACTAGACTATATTAAGGGAGATTAATCACTAGACTATATTAAGGGAGATTAATTGTAGTCTTTCTGTATCTCTCTCTTGTTTTATTTTGAATAATTCCAGGCTGCAGACTTTTGGAGATTTGAGGAGCTAAATTTTTTTTGGATTTAAACTTTAGAAATTTGCTAATTTTTTATGGAGTTGAGATACACAGCATGTTGAATTATGTATTTAATAATATGTTCAACTGAAGGCCATGAGCTGAGGTTTATTCAACTGTGTTCTTGGCCATTCTGTGGAATTATGGAATTATGTATTCTTTTCTAGAGAAGGAGCTTTACTAGTACTCTGTAATGGAGAAACAGAAGAGAGATCTGTAGAGCTTTCAGAAGTTCAAGGCTTCTTTTCTATAGTCTTTATTTCAAGAGGAACTCCTTGAACATTTAAAGACAAAATATCTCCCTTAATTTTCAATCATTGACCATGCTGGTTGGTGAAATAGATTTTCATCTCAAAAATCTGAGGATGCATATTCCCTGTCTTGGTTCAGAGAAAGCCAAGGATAAGGTCATAGTTCAGTGTTCATTCACATGTACTTTGTGATATAAACTAGTCTCCAGATTACCTTTGCATTACCTATTTTTATTGCTTGCTTTATTCTTTTGTAGAGTTTGGGAGGCTCAGTAGTTACCAGTAGGAGCTCAAGGATAAAGAATTCAGGATGGATATGAATTAGGAACAGAAAGGAAAAATAGCACTAAGAATAGCACTAAGAACATTCAGTTAATTCCTGCCTTCTAATAATCCAAATTGGCCTGACTTCTAAACATATTTAAGAGAAGAAGGAAATCAAGATTCTCATAATCTGTCAGTGCCTGAATATCACAGGTTTTAAGAAAGTTGAAAGACTAGTTTGGTGTTTTGATATGAACTGATGTAATTTAACCTTTTATGTTAATGTGAATATTGAATATTTTATGCTAATATGAATTTGGAGATTGCACCTTTCCAAATAATGAGATCTGTTTCTTAGCTCAAGAAACAGCCAAAAAGTGATTAGGAATGGAATAGAAAGATCTTGAATATGAGCCCCAGAGACTTTCTCTCTGGGAAAGAGAAAGCAAAAAGTGTACCAGTCATGGTATCTTGCCACAGCAACTCATCCCTCATCACTATTCTTGTGGGCTACTATACTGTGCTTAACATGAGGGTGTTTTTCAAAAGTTGCTGGAAATTGCAGAGTGTTGTCTTACACTGCTTGCGAGCAGCTGTGTCGAAGGTCCTGCATTGGCTGCCAGTGAGTTTTCAACTGCAGTGCAATTTTGACCGATAAAGCTCCGTATGGTTTGGTGCCTAAGTATTTTTAGGACTTCTCCCACTAGAGTTGACGTGCCTGATATGAGCATCCTGAGAGAAACTTTTAATTGTTGCCCACATTCATGGGGGGGGGGGGGAGGCTGTGTGTGAGTGTGTGTGAGAGAGAAAGAGAGGGGACAGTGGGACCTGTCTTTGTGAAACAGCTTCCCTTTGGAAGCTAGGCTTGCCCCATCTGTTTTAAGTTTTTGGAATTTACAGCTCCACAGTTAATTTACAATTAAGACAAATTATCAGGCAATGGTGAGTGTGTGTGTGTGTGTGCATCCAGAGAGATTATCTGTGTGTGTGCGTTCATCCACATAAGTATTATTATTATTGTTGGTTGCACAGTCAGCCAGATTTTTAGACTGGATTTGGCATTTTTATCCATTACTTGGACTGTTTTGTGGTCCCACCAGTTCTTGCTTGCAGGCAAATGGTCTTTCTTGCAGATATTCCAGCGCACCATTGTTGCTACTTTGTTGTGCCGTTGTTTGAAGTTAGTCTGTGAGATCTTTTTATAGCAGCTAACTAGGTGGTCCACTGTTTCTTCAGCTTCTTTGCAGAGGCAACATTTGCTGTTGGTTGCTGCCTTCTCAATTCTGGCTTTGTATGCATTTGTTCTTAAGGCTTGGCCTTGTGCAGCCAGAATTAGCCCTCTGTCTCTTTCTTCAACTTTCCTGCTCTTAGCCATTACCAAGTCTTGTTGTTATCTGGTTTGCCTGCTAGTTTTTTTGAGTGCCGGCCATGTAATACTTTGCCTTGCCATATCTCTTTTCTATTCTTTATTTGGTCTTTCTTGTAGTCCAGTTTGGTCTCTTCAGTATTCAGTAAACCTTCATGGTATACTAGCTTCAGTGCATCTTCCTCATTGTCCTTCAGATATTCTTCCAGTGCCCTTTTTTCTACTTCAGCTGTCTGGTGTACTTGCAACATTTCATACCCACCTATGCTCCTTGGTAGAGTCTGTCAACATTTCTGCATGGTTGAAGGGCATGATTCATTGTCATTATTTTTCTGGTCTTCCTATCCAGGGCTTCTAATTCTGCTTGAGTCCAGCCCACTATTCCAGCTGTGTATCTAATGACTGGAATTGCCCAGGTGTTAATTGCCTTGATGGTATTTCTGCCACCGAGTTTGGACTTTAAGATCTTCTTCACTCTTCTGATGTATTCACTACTAACCTTCTTCTTGATTTCAGTTGTGCTTGATGTTGTCAGCTTGAGATGGAATGTATCTACAAGGAGGAGAGTAATGTGGAGATCAAGGCTATCAGGAGGGAGGGGGTGCATTCCAGAAGGGGAAAGGAGATAAGACACAATGCAGTCCTCAAGGGCAGTTGGGAAGCAAAAGAGGTTCAGGATAGCCTCTTCCTAGAATCTCCTAGGGTATATCTATTAGTTGCTGTAGTATAGATTTAGTTTGGCAGGATTCTGTCTTTAAAGAACCTATGCTCAACTGGACTGTTTCACCATTGTTGTTGGGCTGGGCCTGACACAGCTTGAAGGATGCCCAGATATTTGTAGTGATCTTCTTCATCCAGACTCTTGATGTTATTTCCATAGGGCATTTTGATTCCTTCAGTTTTCACTATTACTCCCCTGTTGATGGTAAGGGTGACACATTTGTCTAGTCCAAACTCCATTGCAGTAACTTGACTATATATTCAGACAGTGTTGAGCAACAGTTCTGTTTCAGATGGTGTTTTTCCATACAGCTTCAGATCATCCATGTAAAGGAGGTAGGATAGCCTGGCGGATGTTTTTCATGTTTGATAGCTGTGGCCTGACGTGTTCAGTATTGTTGACAAAGGAATCAATGCAATGACAAACAGTAGTGGTGATAGTGAATCTCCTTGAAAGATTCCTTTCTTGATATTAACTTCTCCCAGTTTGTCACCATTGATCAGTGACTGTATCTTCCATTGTGCCATTGATCTTTGCACAAAGCTTCTGATGTTTCTACTGACTCCTGTTATTTCTAAGCACTTGATTATCCAATGATGTGGCAGGGAGTTGAATGCCATCTTGTAATCCATCTAAGGTACATTCAGTTTTCCAAAATCATCTTGTCAATTAGGAGCTGATCTTTTGTTCCTCTGCTGTTTGGGCAGTTTCCTTTCTGCTCAGGTGGAAAGAGCTTATTTTCAATTAGAAGCTGTTGGACTACCACACCAGTTAGCAATTTGAAAGTTGTTGGTAAGCAGGTAATTGGCCTGTAGTTGCCTTGTACTGTCCCTTTTGTTGGATTTTTCATTATCTTTTGCCAGATGTTAACCAATCTTCAATTTCACCTCCTTTCAGTATGTTATTAAACTGCTTGGCAATGAGCGGGTGCAGACCAGTCAGATGTTTCAACCAAAAACCATGCAGTTCATCTTCACCTGGTGCTGACCAATTTTTGATCTTCCTTGCACTTTTCTCCACCATTTCTGCTGCTGTTACAAGTTCTTTCATTTTAGCTTCTTTTTTATTCTTATCTACCTCCTTTATCCAAGCCACAATCTTGTTGTATTTCTTTGGGTTGTCCCATAGCTATGCCCATAACTGTACTGTTTCTTCTTTGTCAGGTGTTGACTGGTTCATTGCAGTCGCTCCATTGATGGATTGGTAGAAACGTTTCTGATTCAACTGCAACTGGAGATTCTGCCTATAGCATGCAATTCAAGCTTCATATCTGTTGATCTTCTTGGCTATGGCTGTTATTTGCTGCTTTATTATTTCCAATGCTTCCTTGATCTTCCTTTTTTCTAGGTGATATTTCTTGATCAGGTATTCTTTGGTCTTCTTGTTCTTCAGCTTCTTTCTTTCATCTATTCTAGCTTGCTTGCATCTGATTTTAGCATGCTGATCTTATTTTCCAAACTGATCTTCCATTTTGGTGATGTACTGTTTGGCTTTTTTTCTTGTTTCTTGATTTTCCATCCAAGGTATTCAGTTACAACTGCAGCTGTGCTGTACATTAGTTGGTTTGTTTCTTGTAGTGAGCTGGTGCTTATATTTGATATTACAGTATTGGCATCTTTTAATACTTGTGCTAGCTGTTTCTTTGTAACAAGCTTCAATGCAGGCAATCTTATTCTGTTCTGTTCTGTTCTATTCATTCATTTATTTATTGCTGTTCTAGATGCTCTGTTATTCTTTGTTTCAATTCTTCTTGTTCTTTAGTTAGGGGGCTTTGCTGTTTCTGAGGAGAAGGCAGAGGAGAGGTTGCCTGGTTTGGAAATGAAAATGATTCAATATCTATCCTGGCTTCCTCTACTGCTGACTCCCCCTGGTTTGCCTCTACAGTCTGAACTACTTCTGGCAAGGGTTTGATTTCTTTGCCCTGGCTAGACCTTTGCAGTTCTTCCAATTCTACTTCTGTGAATACTTTATTTCATATTATAAATCTATGTTGATCTGCTGGCCTTTGTTCTGTTATTACTGATTCTGGCTGATGTTCTTCCCAGAATTGGTGCGTTCTTTTCAGATATCCTGTTCTTGTTGGATTTGATTTATAATAGCAGATAATTATTTTTTCCCCCAGTGTTTGTATATTTGCGATGGGTAAACAACTTTTCTTCCAGTAGTCCTGAAGCTGCTGGCCCTGGTTGCCCAGCCAACAGTCCTGAGTCCTGTAGCCCACTTGTCACCAGATGTTCAGGAACTAGAACACCTAGCACAGTCCTTGTTGAGTTGGACAATAACCAATCCAGTGTAGGTTTCCATACTGTAAATTACATCTCACTATATTGTTTATGGGAGAGACACTCTTCGTCTGGCTCCTCTGATAAGAGTTGTCCAGTATGAACTTCTGGCATAGCTCTCATCTGCCTTGGAGCACGCAAGCCTCATAACCATGTGAAGGTAGTGCCTCACTGTGGAATTATTATTATTATTATTAGTAGTAGTAGTAGTAGTAATAGTAATATTTAAATTTATTTGGCTGCCCAATACCAGTGGGCTATGCGCAGCATACAAAACTAATTGCTGAACTTCTGACACTAATTTTGCAAAGCAAAATAAAAAGGAAAGAAATGACTCCAGTGTCTTCATAAGACTAAATAATGTAAGCAGTTGCCCTCCCCCAGCATTTTCTTCAAGAAAAGAGGAGAAAATTCTCTCTGTTTTTTGCAGGAAAAGTGTATGTTTGGCAAAATGGAAGATAAATTAGCCCAGTTTTACTTGCATCTAGCATGGTTCCTTTAAACTCAAATGTGCAATTAGATTTATACTCTACATATTTTTCCATTTACTCTGCGGCAGGTAGTCAGTAAAATAATATAGTATAATAACTGATAGTAAAATAATTGATAACTTAGTATGTGTATGAGGTGACCAATGACTGTAATAAAGTACAACGGTGTATTAATATGTTTATGTGTGGATCCATAATTCTGAATATGCTATGCAGCGTGTATGGTCTAAAACATATTCTAGAGTATTGTCTATTTTTTCATTCTAAACCAGACTCACAAGCAATCTTGAGGTTTTGTAGTTCAGACAGATAGTACTGTATTTTTCCGACAATAAGACGCCCCCATGTACAAGACGACCCCCATTTTTCCAACCCCAAATTAAGAAATCAATATTTTAAAGATAGTGCAGAACACATTTTTATTTAGTAATTAGTTAACATTTACCTGCTACAGTCGGTGGGAGGAGGTCCAAACCGTCTCTCTGCAGCTCTATTTCCAGGCTCTTTTGCATAACTGATTACATTCAAGCACGAGTGAAACTGCCGATAGCTCGTCTCTGCAGACTTCCTCTAATTGGTTTGTTCAGCATCAGCTGACGTCAGTTACATAAAGCTCGTGATTGGAGGAAGTCTGTTTGGGAGACAAGCTATTTCACTCGTGATTGGAGGCTAGCAATAGGAGGAAGCCTGTCTGCAGAGACAAGGTATGGGCAGTTTTGCCACCGCGCGATTCTCTCCTCAGCTGACTTCCTTGAATAAGACGCTCTTCAATTTTTAGGGTAAGGATTTTAGAAAAAAGTATCGTCTTATAGTCGGAAAAATACGGTATGTTGGATTCCAGTGCTTGATGAAGACCCTTTATGCCAGCATTACTGTAATTGTTTCACCAGCACAAATAGGACAAAACAGAAAGGAATACCTTTATCTTAATTTCAGGAATCAATACAGAAAAATCTATGAGAAATGCCTGAAAATTTGAATATTCTGTTTCAGCACATAATTTTTATGGCAGGTAATATATTAAATAGTTTTTTCTACTTATTCTGTTGAGACAAGTTGCCCTAAGATTTAAAGGGCAAAGTTGGCCCCAATCATTGCAGTTAGTTTGCATTGGCCTCCCTACAAAGGTCATCTATCTCATTTTGATTGCTCCTGTAGAAATATATTAAAAATGCTAGTGAATTTCTGATGTGCTGTAACTGCATTGCATATGTAGGATTTCTCATTTTGTATAAAGAGCAGTAATAAAGTTTTTTAAAAAAAACAACAACACACACATGCAGCATTGGGATAGTGTTGATGGATGGGTGTCATTGTTTAAATGAAGGCTTTGAATCACAAATGTATGTGAAAGTAGTTATTTTCTTCCATTTGTAAAATACCACTCTAAGCATCCCTTCAAAATGAATAATGTACCACACAACACAGCAAACAATGTCTAAAAGTGCTTCATATCATACTAAATAGAAATAGATATGTCTGCTGCATATTGTATCTAAGCTGTATCCTTGGAAATGTCCATTTTGACCTTTTCCTCTGTTAAAAGTGCTTTTTAATGCTATCTATCTGTTCATGGCTATAAAATGGAGATTTTATAAGCATGGTTCTTTTACTTTTCTTTCCCTTTTCTTTAAGATTATAATTATGGATTATAATTTTTTAAAGATTATTTCTTTAAGTTCCCTTGTCTAGGAGTAATCCTTACTGAACACTGGAAATTCAGTAAGCATACATAGGATTTCATTGTGAAGCCACTTCAAAAGAAAAGGGATCTTGAAAATAATTTTAGAAATAAGTATAAAGGTTGATTTCAGATAAGATCAAGTAAAATAAGACTCTTCTATATATTACTACACATACATATTAGTCAATTTGCATAATGCATGTTTAGATGGCTAATACATCAAATATATATGTTTCTTGTTTTTTTTTTCTTTGTGTTTCATTCATTTATAATGTATTTATAATGTAGTGAGCCTGAAGGGTCCAATCAATATCAAAGACTCACTATAGAATATGAAACAATATGCAACCATACATAAGCAATTGGCGTGATTCCACCAGGTTTTATAGTTAACAGAAATACTGGAACAAAGTTAGAGGTGGATTCCAAAATTGCTAATAGTACCACATGATTCTAGTAACGTATCACAAATGGACTACTCCCCCTACAATTTAAATTTAGACCATGCAGTTGTACAGAGCTCTGAAGGTAGCGAACATATAGGCTATAAACATATAATCTAAATTTTTTTTAAAAAATGTTAGAAAACCATAAAGAAGCAGCAGCTATATATGTGTGTGTATATGTGTGTGTTTGTGTATGTGTTTACACACACACACACACACACACACATTTAACAAGATTGGTTGATTCTCAAATTGTTTTTCTCAGATTTTCAATTTTCCAACATTTGTTTACTAACATTTCCAAATTAGTTTGCGGTTTTTTAATGCCTAGAAAAATTGATGCAGATTTTTCCTATATGCATTTTTTCCATTCCTCAATTAGTGTCTGAGTTCCGTTCCAACAATCAGGACATTAAGTGAAATGGTTGCTAAGTGAATACATGAGAGAGAGAGAGAGAGAGAGAGAGAGATGGAAGATCACTGGTTGCTGCTGTCTCATTCAGATAGTTTTCTTGTACAGCTATGCCAGTGTTATTCTCACTCCAGTGTGCGTTATCAGGCGCACAAAATTTGGTTGTAAATGCATGCATTGGTTGGAAAATGAATTTTTTATAGCTGTTGTATTACTACCTCCATAACTGAGGTAGTTGCTAAACAAGCAGTGAGTGTAGTTATTTTGTACAGTCTTTCCCCAAATAATATATCTTTGTATTTTTTTTTTTTCACCAGTAGATCTATTTTCTGCATATTTTCACCAGTACATACTTTTTGGTATGCTTTGTTTTATTTAGAAAACAGCATTGCAAAATTCAAATATGCAAACTGAACAATTTTCTCTAACTGGCCAATTTTATATTTATTTTATTTATTTGTATTCTGCCTTTATCTGTACAAATCAAAGCAGTAGAGATACTACATGTGAAGATAGGCCAGCTTGTTAAATAGCAGGGCTTAACCTCCAAATGAATGCTGAATCTAGGTTTTTGCACCACATTTCTAGAAGAAAGAAAAGAAACTTACTACTAATTGAAGCTTTAAATGTAAATGGAAGCTTTAAGTTTAAAATGACAGAGTTCATTGGATAGGTGTTCTGTGTTTCAGGCAGCTAATAAACATTGAGCAAATAGTCTTCAGAAACATCCTCTATGGAGAGGAATTTGTTAGTTTGCTCCTTCCTTCCTTCCTTCCTTCCTTCCTTCCTTCCTTCCTTCCTTCCTTCCTTCCTTCCTTCCTTCCTGACTTTTAAAAACCCAGTGTATGTATTAGGTAGAGCATTTACTCTGAATGCTTTCAGGAAGACAGTGTCAACAGTACTAAACTAAGTGGCCCACTCATCTGATACAGGCATGGTGCTTCAGAGTTGAAGGACATGAGGTTGTCTGCAGCTCTTTAAAGCAGCTGCATCTTTCCCCAGGATGTGTGGCTATCCTCCACAGCTACTGCATGGTCCCAAGAACAGGTGTGACCACTTTGAGGCATGGCAGACAGTGCTACATTTGAGCCCTGCGTGCTTCACAGCACCATTTTGAAATGAATCTGAAGTGCTGTGCAGTTCTCACAGGTAGCTTTCTGACCTCATAAGTCACAAAGCCAGGTAAAATTTGTCACTGCTTTACTGCATTCCTTTTCAACCCCCACCCCCACTTTTTAAATCAAGTAGAAATGAAAAAAGGAAATAATAAAAATGTCCTCCCAGTGTGAAATAGAAGCAAAATAAAAAACTATAATAAACTCATTCATTATTTGAAAGAGACAGTATTTAAATTCTCAATAATGAATTCAAACACACACACACACACACACACACGCTCGCTCTCTCACACACACACACATTTACATCGCAGTGATCACAAATAGTGTGTACCTTCAGTTCATATTATGCACATGTTATCTATTAATTTATAACATGGTTGTTGACATTCCCAAAATGCAGTAAAAATGGTTTGTTTTTCTATATATCAGTATATGGACCAATATTGAAAAGGTAATTTTTGGTTTCATTTACAATTTAAATTGTAATTATTGAAGATGTTCAAATATTACTGAGCCTCGTAATGAAATTATGAATCTTTTGTGACAAAGCAGTATAGTTAAAGGTTCAATAGACTATGATGAATTTTCTCTTTAATATAGCTCATGATCAGCCTCTAATGTTCTATGATTTGGGACATAAGCAGTATTTGCCTGAACAGATCTGTAATTTCAGCAGTTATCATTAACCCCTAAGAAAATATAATAATCTTGGTGTGAACTCACCTAACTTCAATTTATAAAACCTTTCTTTTAGCATTCATCCAGCATTGTTTTTAAGTATCAAATTCCTATCTAGTTCAATTTGCAGCTTTTAAGTTACTCCATCTCAGTGTACTTGTTAAATTTATACCTAGATCTGTCTTTATGCACAGGAAATATATCTAAAATTTTAACTTCTAATGTAGGCCAGTGTTTCTAATGTACCTGATTTTGAAATAATGAGGGCTGCCTTATTTTTTCCCCTTCATAATTGTAATTAACCTCCATGTAAATCTTTTCTTAATTCCACCAAATCATTATTTGCTTTGATTTTATATACTTATATAAATGAATGTGCTTTAGTCCTTATTATAATGCAGAGCTAGTAGGAGTCATGCTTCTTAATATATATTTAAATTTATGCCTTATTGACTGCAGCATTCTCACAAAATTTGACTTCTTTTAAATCATTTTGACCAATATACCTGAGTGTGTATTTGCAAAGCAGGCACATTTTGTTGCTCTAATACTAGATTTTTTGCATTACAAAAATAGATTTTCAGATATTTCCATCCCTTCATGTGTGTGTGTGTGTGTGCGCGTGTGCGAGTAATAAATAAATAAAAATATGGAAATAATAGTTCTTTTTGACTTATTTATAGAAAATATCCACAGCCATTCTTAGCCTTGTCCCATACAGATCAAAATACATTTTTATTTTTGCCATGATTAAAGTTATACAATTTATTTAGAAACAACAGGGCAATTTTCTTATACAGAATTTGCTGCTCTTCAGTTCCAGAATTGATTAAGGAATAATTTGACTTGTACAGTAATTTACATGACTGAGTCAATAATAATAAGCAGGGTCTATTCATTTCCTGAAAAGGCAAGTTTGGTGGGTGATTCATCTAAAGATTATTAATCTTCTTGATACTCATCCAAGATGACATATCATATAAATGGGTAGCTATAGTATCTTTTTATAAATTCTTTCTTTAGGTTTCCTGGTTCTTGGAATAACTTTCCACAACTATGACCAATGACATTAACATGGTAAAAGCCAGAGCAGCGTTTGCTATTTGCATATTCCAAACAGACAACCTCTATCAACTGTTCTAAGAAACTATAGTCAGAATTGCAGAGGAGACGTATTTTAAATAAATTGTAATATTAGCATGACTGTGCTTATGTGGCTTATTTCAGAGCATTTTAATGTTAGCTAAAATAAAATATAATTCATCTTTTTTCTGTTACTTCTAATTTTTTTAGGCATTATTCTGACAATAATAGATTATGCGACTCTCAAGAAAAATTAGTGTTGTAGAAAGGACTTTAGTGATAATCATTATTTTAGAAAAAGAATCACAGTCGCTTTTAACAAAATAAGTAATACAAGCTGGTGCTCAGTCTGTAATGTAAATAGTATAAAATTTCTATTAACCTCCCATATTTTTTCAAACAAGTATCAAGGAGAGAAAGTTTGATCTAATGTAAATGGTTGCTGCTGAATGACCACTGATTGAACTAGTCAGTTTGTCAGTCCTGTTTTCTGAGGTGAAGAGTAAAAAATGCAACTTTAACCTTAAACTTAAAGGCAGCATTAACCGTACAATGTCCAGCTGTTTAAAAAAATCTAAGTTGGATTGGACTTGATTAGCAATTGGATGGTAGAACATCAAGAGGTAGTGGGGCTGAAAGCTAGCCTAGGAGGTTGGAAAACTGTATTAGAAGAGATCAATAGCCAATGATTTTCATACTGTTGCCGAGAAAGCTATATGCATGCATCTAGGAAGTCACCAAAAGCCAAGATTAAGTGAGAAACTTTATTTTTTAATCATACAGTGCTATTTATTTTACAAATTAATTATGAATTCTATTTTGTATGAGTTATTTATTTTTAGTAGTACAAAATTAATTTAAAGGCAATAAGACAGTGAATAATAAAGGAATCATACATTTTATTTATTTATTTTCAAAATGTGTGTTGTCAACATTTCAAGCATTTCAGCTCCAACCACCAGAGGGTATCATTGCAACCCCTGCATATCTCTTAAAAAGAAAAAAGAAAAAAAAATAACATGAGGATAAAGGTTGGGATAAAAGTGTGGTTAAAACTTACCTTGTAATAATGCAGCTTTCTGGAGCTTTTGTAGCAGAGGCCACATAAAAATCACGGAGAACAGAATTCTGGTAGGAAATAAAAATGGCAAAGAAGGACATGGAATGCATAAAACAGTAAGTGCTTGTGCGTTAAATGAAACAGTAGCATGGATATGTTACATCATTTGATCAGGGCAGTGACTTGGTCCTTGTGGTCATTCGTGAGCTCACATAAACATCCCATCTGACTTTTTGTTGAAAAAAAGTTTAGTTAAAAAGAAGTTATCCTGCCTCCAGCATTTCCTTTGTTTGCATGAATGCCTGTGGGCTCCTCATAGGCCAAGGAGTATTCTTAGAAAACATAAATGGAAGATGGGTGATGTTAAAAAAGATGACAAAAATAAATTAAGGTGGTAGGACAAATCTTATAAGACTTGAAAGAGTAGTAGGAAACAACTCAGCAGTTTGCCTTCTTAAGGATGGGTACATGACGTGCATTGTATTTTGAAAATGCATTGTCACAAGTTCTTAAAATTTTGAATATGTCTTTGGGCCCCAAACAGTTTTCTACCTCATTGCTGGATGCATAAGACAATTTAGAACTAATGGGTTCTTCTTAAAATTATAAGATTACCAGACCGGTTGTTATTTTAATTTATTTTAATTAAGTTTGATGAGGTCATGGTTGGACAGAGAAATCTGATTGTATGGATGGCAAAATAAATCCAAATGCTTATTTGATTCTCAGAGTCTTTGTTTATTAGTGTTTCTATGCTGTTTTACTCTAAAATAGCTCTGAGTGGCATACAACAGAAATAAAGTTCAAAAATATCATAACTGTGACAATTAATATGTCTTACAATAGTGCCAACCAGTGGACATAGCTCATGAAGGAAAACCTAGCATCCCCCAAATACTGTCTTCCAAAGCTAAAGGCTAAAGAACTGAAATGTCATGTCTTTTCAGCAACTTAGTGGTGCTGAAATCTCAAGCCTTAACACTACCCAGCTGCTGCATTCTGAACCAATTTAAGCTTCCAAATGATATTTAAGGGCAGCCCTATGTAGACCGATTTGCAGGGTCTTGATGAGACCCTGAGTGACTCTGCATAATGCCTCTAAGTCCAGGAAAGTGTCCAATAAATGCCTTTAAAAAAGAAAAAAACGAACAAAAAGCTTCTTATTCTTGACCTGTATATTGGAATATGAATATAAACCCCCCCCCCCAATACCCTATTATGCATTTGGTGGAAGCTTTCCTAAAAAGCTGATATTGCCCTAAGTCTGTTAAGATAACAAAATGGGGTATGAGATACTACTTAAATCGCTTTCATGCCATATCTATGTATCTGAAAAATGATCAGCCTTAGCAAAACCAGAATCTTCCATAGTATCAATCACCAGCTGTATTTTTCACTAGATATTGTTTGACAAAACTTTGGAAGAGAGCAGTGAGACCTTGTATATTTGAGGCTTGTACATTTGTTTGGAGCAAGTTACTTGTTACTTCCTTAGGTTTCCTGGAGTTGTATAGGACTGGGGTAAAATATGCTTTTGTGCGAGAATACATTCGTCCATGGAAATTATGTGCTTGTTCATGCACTGATTGTGAACTTTCAGACAGCCGCTGTTAAGAGTTCTGGACTGGACTCAAATTTTGTCTGAAACACAAGGGTAACTCTTTTGCATTCCAGTGCAAGCTGTTTGTTTCTTTGCATGGATTTCCTTATGTATTTTGGTAGAACATGCTTGAAGACAGGATAAGCTCAATGTACGATGCTTATTACAGTATAATGCTTGTTGCCGTGTAAGTATCGTATACCTCCTTCTGAGCTGACAGATGCCACAGTAATTTCAGAAAGGATCCATGATTTCTTCCCTGTGGCTTTTCCAGGTGTTGCAATGCCCGAGGAGTTAAAAATGGCACTAACTTCTGCAGATGTCCTCTCTTTGCAATCTGTGTAAATGTAGAGTTCTGTTGATTAAAATTTGGGTAGTCTTGCAACAAAACAGTAATTAACCCAAATGGCTTGCTATATTGCATGTTGGATGCTTTGCTTTTCTATATAGGACTTCCTTCTCTTTTTCAGCTTTAAAAAGAAATGTGAATATAACAGTTCCTTGCCTTTCAACTTCTCCCATGTGGTTAAAGCTCTCTTTACTTTCTCTTTCTTTTGTTTTCTTTTCCTATTTGACATTTTCTGCTGTTTGGGAATATTTTCCCAAGGTTTTTGGAGAAGCATGGCTCTGTAGTTCCAAATAATCATATTTTATCTAAATGGGTAATACAAAACATTGGACTGTACTTCAGGTGTTTCAAGTTGTGTTTTATATTTCTCAGACTGGATGGGGGGAAGAAAAGAAAATGAGAGATAAGTTATATTCAAATTTGGACTTAACTCTTGGGGAACTCATAGACATGGCCTTGTTGTTTTATAACTTTCTTCTGGGATGTGCTTGACCTTCCCAGTTCAGCCATCTGCCTAATATTCCTTCATGTTCTCCCATCCAAGTAAAAACCAGGCTTGACCCTGCATAGCTTCCAAGCCTAAACAAGATGCAACCATCTGGAAAGGCAAGTGTATATTATCTCTTACATTGCAGAAGGGAAACACTTGCCATACCATTATGACTGTATTCAAGTATTACCTCATTCTCCACAGGCTTTAAACCAGGGTGCTTTACAATTTCTTTTGGGATATATTTGAGTATGCTTTTCTGGTACAAGCAATATGGTTACCCGTTTCTGTTATATGACTCTCCATCCCTCTATAGCCATATGGCTGCACAGACTTCCAGAGCTGAAAGAGTCCCAATGGATGAGTTCCCTCAAGAAGTCTTTCCATAGGAATCCTGCCAGACTGTACAACAAAACACAGGACACTTACGACATCACTACACTTGCTTGTAACTAAGACAAGGACAAGAATCCCATATCTCACTCAAAACTATTTCACCAAAGTTTTTTCTCCTGTAGGGAAAAAGGAAGATGAAAAGGAGTTTCTTTTTGAGAAGGGATGAAAAAATATGGGAAAAAAATGGTTTGGGGCACTAGTATGTCTGTAAGGTTTTATTTCCCATGTATGGAAGTGATGGATTTTGATTTGGTGACAGAAAGAGACAGCACCAGAAAACATTAAGTCTAGAGGGCAGTGAGAGGCTTTTGTTGATTGAGCTGGAAAATATCTGTATTCAAGTATCAGTGTTAGAATATGAGCTGGAAAATGTTAAATGCTAGACTTAATCCAGTGTCCTCAATTTCATAAAGCAGAATTCAAAAGCAGAGATGTATTTGGGCATGAGAGCAGTAAGATAAGGAAGGACATATTCTAAAAGTAAGGATGATCCATTTGAGCTGGATAAAGAGAGATAGGGAATTATCTAATAGTGAAAATCTTTTTTGGCTTTCTTGGTAATCTTACTGTATTCTGCATTTAACTGTAGCACCGGCAGTTAACAATGGAAAAATAGTAATGATATATGTGTTGGATTGCTCTTGCTGCTAGCTTCCCAGTTGTTTACATGCATATTAGTCTGAATTAGTAATGGTTTTATACCCATTGTTTGGTTTTATACCCATTTTCATTGTTTTTCTGGTATTTAGTGATGTATTTTTATGACTGTTTCAATGTTATCACTGTCAAAGCAACATCATCACTAATGCTGATAAAGAAGGCTATGGGAATCTCTGATTGCACTATACAAAACTGTTGGATAAACTCCATGAAGTGAATCAGAAATGTTAGTTTACTAAGAGTTTCAAATGCTATCAAACTCCATATAAACATGCTAAACACAAGCATGGTATAATATATAGATGTAGAAAACAAGTTTCACTTTTAGTTAAGTGCAATATTTTTCCCTGCCTAAAACTTAACAAAGCTATTATAGTGTAGTATGTATGTATGTATTATAATCAAGGAATCAGAAGAGAGCAAAGTAATGGTATTATTGTTGGTCGCACAGTCAGCCAGATGTTTAGACTGGATTTGGCATATTTATCCACCTATCGAGTCCTTCCCAAGGACCTGGAATAGGCAGATGTTGTTTAATGGTGTTAAAGGTATAGTCACAGGATGTAAGCTGTTCCAAGTCAAGCTGCCTTTTGCAACTGACTGATGGTGATTTTGTCAATGCCAATGGTCTTCAATGGTGCTCCAGATGTTTTGGGATTGTACCCAAGGCACCTATTACTATTAGTACTATCTTTGCTTTCTTTTGCCACAGTCATTCTATTTCTCTTTTCAGGTCTTTGTATTTTGTGATTCTCTCCAGTTCTTTCTCTTCTATCCTGCTGTCTCCAGGTATTGCAGTGTCCACTATCCAGACTTTTTTGTCTTTCGTATCAACAATTGTTACGTCTGGGGTGTTGTGTGGCAGGCGCTTGTCTGTCTGAATTCTAAAGTCCCAGAGCACTTTGGCTGCTTCATTTTCTATCACTTTGTCTGCTGTTCTTGCTTGCAGGCAAATGGTATTTCTTGCAGATATTCCAATGCACCATTGTTACTTTGTCATGTCATTGTTTGTAGTCAGTCTGGTTGATCTTCTTGCAACAGCTAACTAGGTGGTCCACTGTTTCTTCAGCTTCTTTGCAGAGGTGGCATTTGCTGTCTGTTGCCGTCTTCTCAGTTCTGGCTTTGTATGCATTTATTCTTAAGGCTTGGTCTTGTGCAGCCAAAATCAGCTCCTCTGTCTTTCCTCAACTGTCCTGCTCTTAGCCATTGCCAGATCTTGTTGTTATCTGCTTTCCTGGTTGTCTTTTTGTGTACTGGTCATGTAATACTTTGCCTTGCCATGTCTCTTTTGTATTCTTCATTTGGTCTTTCTTATAGGCCAAATCATCATCATCATCATCATCATCACAAAATAATATTATTATCATTGTGATTATTATTATTTTTAAAGAGTAACGTGGATGAAAACGTAATGTTGTCGAAAACTTACAGTTTTTGGAGATGAAGGTTCTGCCTTTTTTCCTTGTTTTAGGAAATAGAGAATTTTCTATCTATTTTTTTATGTAGTTTAAAACTGAACAGATTTCTTAATAGGCATGATGGCTAGAAGATGCTTATTCTCAATTGTCTTTGATGGCTGCAATACCGATTCTGAAGATAAGAGTAAGCAGATGCTTGTTCTGTGATTATTATAAAGGTACAATTTATCTGCATGGATGCAGTCTGAGTATTGAAATATATTCAGCAAGGAACGATCTGAGGCTTGCCATTATTATTATCTCTTTAGTCTGCCAGTCAGCTGGGTGTACATCTACCAATTCAGGCCTACACAACTTAATTTTGTCTAGTGCAGCACACAAGACAGATGTCTCTGCCCAATGAGACTGCAGTTTAAGATAACTCAACTTAAAATTAAAGGTTGCAATTTTATACTGATTTAAGTGGAAGAAGCCCCTTTAAACTGAAAAGGATTTACCTGAGGGTAGACGTGTCTAGGTTGCATTATAAAGCTGCAATCCAGTGCATTATTCCATGATAATAAGCCCCACTACTGTGAATCCTTCAGAGAATTGTGCTACAAGTGACATGAGGAAAATTCACCCCAATTCTTTACCTTCATATCTGAAACATGGTAAATGACAGTCTGCTGCTATTACCAAATTCTGAGAGATGCAAAGTGCTTCACAGCAAAGTGCTTCACAGCAAAAATTATTAGTTGAAACAGCCATGTTATTTGCATGGTTTGCATGCCTCCACTTAAATGTTTTTGCGTAGCCACTTTGCTTTGCTGGTAGACCCAGCAGGAATATTATCTCAGAACTGATGGACAGTTTCTGAAGCATCCATGCTGGCCTTGTGAGAAACTTTAATTGTTCAGTTGTTCAAAGTGAGATGCTTCATTTGCAGTCATGTGCTTCTGGAAATATCTCTTTCAAATGTATTGCACAGCCTTTGTTTTTTTGCTCTGAATTTGTTAAAACTGCTTTTTTTAAAATCAAGTATATTTGCTTGATGACACTTGGCTTCACTTTCCTTTAACTTCAATAATTCCAATAATATATGGCCACTTCCCAGATGATTCTGGTAATTTCCCTGTATTTACTAAGGCTTTCTATAGTTAGCATCAAGTTGAGGATAACTGATTCTCTTGTATTTTTCTCCTCTCTCCAAAGGGGAAAGTTGTCAGCAAGACAAGTCAGGAATTTATTGGAAGGGCCGTGCTTGGAATAGTTTGTTTCTGAACAGATGTTAGGGTAATTAAAATCCCCCATCACTATCTCTTTATGCCTGTTTGAAAGATCTTCAGTTTGCTTCTGGAAACTATTATCTCTACATCTTCTTCTTGGTTGGATAGATGATAGTAGACACCAATAACAGTATTGCTTGCATCTATTTCTCCTCTTACTCTAATGTTCTCTACAGTCTTGCCAATTCAATTGGATTTCTGAATAAGATGGTCAGTGTTAACATACAGTACAACTCCCTTTCCATTTCCATTGCTTCTGTTCCTTTGGAACACATTACATGTTTTTATATTTATAAGCCTAAGGTTGAAGTGCCTTCAAAATAAAGATATTTTATATGGCTGCACATTTATTTCATGTAATCAGTGTTATAACTTTAAAAAAGGCCAATCCAAATAAAGTGTTGAACATACATACAAACTTTCCCTGCTTGGCATCATTCTGGGACACTGTTTGATCTGACTTGGTTTTCAGATCAGAACTTATGTCCTCCCCTTATCTAGTGTGTGAAATATATATCCTTCTGGCCCTTCTTAACCTTCTGAGCCTGCTACATTCATCAGAAAGTGTGATCAGACTCCAAATAATCCATTTCCTCCATGACCCTTCAGAGTGGCAACCTGATGACGTTCCTTAAAAAAAGAAGGCTGCAGATTGGATGAAAATTGTCCAAGCCTGCTGGATCCTGTGATGGTTTCTTGAAAAACAGCTGGACCATCACCTTCTTTAGAGGTGATAGAACCATTCTTTTTCTCAAGAATGCCTTCACCACCACATGGAACCAACTTAACGTCATCTCCCTTGACCAGCCAGGAGGGACATAGATCTAAAACATGCTTACAGTCCCAAGGACATTGTCCACTTCTTTAGGACTAATAGGTTCAAACTCAGCTCAGATAACATGGCTAGACTCTGTGGGACTTGTACAGATGGCGTCCAGCTCAGAGTGAATCACAGCAAGTATCTGTCAGATACCTAGAATAGTCCTTGCAGTGTCCTTGCAAGTGCTCCGCAGTCACTCCTTATCCAGAAATGGCTGGGTGACCTTGCATAAGGTCAGTGGCTGGCTGGTCATCTGCAGATGTAATTACATCTGCGGATGTAATTAGAGCAGAGAAATATTCATTTTTTTTAAATTTTAGATTTTTTATCTCCAATTAAGTAATTCAAGGCGGCGAACATTCCTAATACTCCTTCCTCCTCCTATTTTCCCCACAACAACTCTTTGAGGTGAGTTGGGCTGAGAGAGAGTGACTGGCCCAGAGTCACCCAGACGGCTTTCATGCCTAAGGTGGGACTAGAACTCACCGTCTCCTGCTTTCTAGCCTGGTGCCTTAATCACTAGACCAAACCACCCTTATCACCATGAGTTAATCCTTAACATAGGCTCTTATTCCTCCTTCAGTTTTGCTCTTTGTTTTCTGCCATTTTCACACTAGGCATCTCTACTGCCATTTCATGTTCTGGAGTTCCTTTGAAAATCATGGGGCTCTCTGAGAACTATGAGCAGCAACAGTCTGCCCTGGCATGATTTGATCCAAGGCTATTGTAACCTGCTCATTCCAAGTAAATAAGGCCTTGGTCAAACTATGCACCAAGACCTCAGAGACAACCCAAATTCCCTCTGAAATCAGTAGGTGTCTGGGGTGGGTGGATCAGATATGGTCAACCTCTATGTGATGGTGGGGGTAGCCACAGAAAACCCCCAAGGTTAACAGGAAGTGATCTGTTCATGAAAGTGGACTGATAGTAATACTCCCCGATTCCAGATCATACCCCTGCTGCTCTAAGATAAGAAGCAAATCTGGTGTATGACCCCCTCCACATGCCCTAGATGACCTGGGCAGGTCTAGGGCTGCCATGGAGACCATGAACTCCCAGTCTGACTCTGCACCCAGAAAGGGCAGCTTGAAGTTCCCCAAGACTGGGAACACTAACACTAACAGTACATCCATGGCATCCAGCATGTCAAGTAGTGAGACAGCTAAGTAGCAGGAGGCACAACTTGACAAATAGAGTCTCACATCCAGCAATCTGCGGAGCAGCATCCTTAAAAGCCATGAACGTATTCTGGATAACTAAAACCACTCCCCTGCTCTTGCCCTGGGTCACAACTGATGCCACACTCAAATCCTGGGTGAGCACATTCCAAGAAGGACATCCCACCTTTGTGCCCAGCTAGTCATGGATGAGGAAGCCTTGTTACAGGCTGTTACAGCATTAAATAGCAACAAGCAGAGACCAGGACCATCTGAGATTTGATTACTGGGAAAAGAGGTTGAGTGGGGGGTTGGGTGGGTAGAATGTGGAAAACAACGCTAAACACTGACACCATGATACCCAAGAACAGCTTCCCCCTGGTTCCTGCCATACTTTCCCCTGCCCACTGGGATGTTGTTGCCAGTTTATTCATTAATTTTAAAAGACTTATATAGCCGCTCATATTGTAACCACAATCCTGGGTAGCTCACAAAACAGTAAAAACAGCAACAACAACACCCCCCCCCCCCAGCAATCAGAATAAAAATTCAGTAAAAGTTCAGTAAAAACCCCGGGGCAACATTGTCCCCCCAACATACATTCTTTTGCTGACCCACATCCTTTCTCCATGTCAGTGGACCCCATCAAATTCTGTTCTTAGCTGCCTAACGTTCAGTATCCCAACTCAGAACAACAACCAACAACCATTTGCATTCACACATCCATATCACCCTCTGATTATCTTGTTCTCCAAGAACAATTGGTAAAAAGAACAGCCAATAGCCAACTAGGAAATGCCCCTGCCCCCTTTCCATCTCCCATCTCGGGGAAAGCAAGTAGCAATAAAGTCAGTTTCCCCAGCAATACAGCACATTCCACCATTGCCCTGATGCTAACAAGTCTGTGCCTCTCCTTCTTCTGCTTCTTCAGAAGGTTCAGCTGGGAAAAAAGTAATGAATAGAGACTGATAGAGAAAGCAGTCCCAGTACAGGCTTTGCCAAATCCTGCAGGTCCTGATGTTGAAACACAGTGAGGACAAGATGGCTACTGCCCCACAGGGCATATTACATACTAGCTGCAGGGCAATTACTGGTCATCTCACAAGACCAGCCAGCTCCCATTTTTGCTGGAGGCCATTGCTGGCATTTGGAAAGTCAAACATTCTGCAGCACTGAGGGCAGGTTAATCCACACTGCTTCATTTGCCTTTGTACTGTGAGAACTGGTTATGGGGAGTCCACTGTCATTGCAATTATTGATAGAAGAACTTTGGCACTGCCATCACAGCTGTGTTATTGCACCTAAGCTGTTTAATGGAGACGTGTCCCACTTCATGCTGCTGTCTGCCAGCCAGCTGATGGCAGTACCTGTCTACCATTGCCACAACCTGTTTCTGACTGTCCATTGCCTCCCACAAGTGTGCTGAGCAGTCCTGCATTCAAAGGCTAGAAACCACACCATCTCCTCTGCTGATCTGCACATTGCTTCAGTAAGTTTGCTTACCAGCTTGAGGCATCGGGAGTTATTGCAATATTCAAGAAGCTAACAATCTTCTAGAAATTTTCCTCTCTACCCACAGACCAACAGCATTTCCATAAACCCAACAGCATTTCCACCAGCCAACAACTGCCAGGGCTTGTCCTCAACTGATTCACTAGTCTTGCACCATGTTACCAAACCAAATGAAAACAAGCCAAAGCAAAAAGTATATGGGATGAGATGTATAGAATAGCTGAATTATTTTGAGGGGAGGAATCATCCAAATTTGACAGAAATCACTGCAGCAATTTTTTTTTGCCTTTAAATTCTGTTTTTAAAATGATGTTGATAATTTTTTTCCTTTTCACTGAAATTTCTTGAAATGTATAGACTGTTTTCTATAAAGTGTAGCACTAGTCTGTTTTAATGCAATGCCATAAACATGAGAAATTAAGAATCTTGGGGAAACAAGGCTTTCTGGCATGGTTTAGAAGATAGAAATCATTGAAAAGATGCTTATACTTTTCATGGAAATTAATTGTATAGACTTCACAAATATGTGTGTATGTTATTGTCTAGGTTTTATATTATATTTATCTGTAAGTAAATATAATATAAAACATAAGTAAATATTTAAAAAAGTAAATAAGTATATAAATAAATATTTAAAAACCTTATATTAAAAGTTTATTAGGTTGGTTACATGTACTTTACTAGCACCTTTAGCAGCATCTCTATTTTAGTGATAATATTATAGCTGTAAAAGTCACTCTCTCTCAGCCCACAGCGTCAGGCTTGGAGAGCAAACCAGTCAGTCAATTCCTGTCGCAACCAACTGATCAATATTTGGTTGATCCAGGGGAAAACAAAAAAAAACAAAAAACAAAAAAAACAAAAACAAAAAAAAGTGGAGCCTGAACATGAGGGAAAAATGCTAGGAAGAAAAAAATATATAGTTGTAAAAGGTTAATAATCTCTAATGTCTTTTTGTTTTGCTCATATTTGCAAATAAAAATAAATCCTGTACTAATCTTGTGATCACCTATTTGGACAAAAAGCTGCTTAATGATTCTTGCTATAAACTGTATAGATAATCATAGATGTAACAAACAACATAGTAACTGGAAAAGGGTATGTGTAAATATAATGGGAATGCCTATCACGTTGAGGAGTAAAATCATTAAAAGCAAAATGCTCAAATAATCCAACTGAAAGAGCTGTCATTTAAAAGCAGACTGTCATATTTACTAAAATAATAGGCTTCTGCTTAGCAGCTGTGGAAGATGAAGAAACTATATAAATTGTGTGTATATATTTATATATAAATGTAACATAATTAATAAGAAAAAAAGTATTTATCATTAAAACTGAATTGTTTTGTTCAGTAATATCAAACCCTGTAAGCAATTTTTAAATAAAGCTTGTTTGCCATTTAAAAAAACAAAGAGATAGTGTTTTTTTAATCCACTAACAAAATGTATTCTATTTGAAGATATTGATTTACTTGAATCTGAAAAGATGTCCTATGCATGTTTTATAGTGCTTTTACTATGCAACTGAGCACAAATATAAGGCACACTATTTCATTAATTTATTTGCATGTTCTATCTATGTTATCCTTTAGTCTAACTATTTCCAGAATGATTTACACCAAATGATAAAATACAAAGAAAAATCTGGAAAAAGTATATTAAAAAATCAAGGGGTAGAAGGTTCTATTAAAATGGTACAATAGAACTGGAAGTTTTAAAAGCCAGATAATTTTTTTATAATATTCTTTACCTGGTGCCAAAAAGAGACAATAGAGCAGCATCAAGTAAGTCTTCCCAAGGAGAGTATTCCAAATCATTACTCCTAAGGAACTTTATGACACCCAAAAAGAGTCATTTTTGAATCTCTTGGGATGCATTCCATTCCTGACCACCATCCTGTGCTGAAATAAAGTCGAATAGAGTTTTTATCAGCATTTGGGTAAATGTGTTTATCATTCTATGTAGTATCATTTGAGACAAGGAAAAGATGGATGACTGTCAGCATTTGGGTAAAATGTGCTCATGCCCAACATGAGCTAGGATGGAGCACCAAATAAGATAAGAGTTTTGAAATTCTCCCCATTTTGAAATTCATCATTATTAAATGGCTAACCTTGTACTAATTTTGTATCTGAAAGTTGTAACATGAGCCTCACTTCCATATTAATAGTTGTACTTCTCCAAACACATTACTTCAAAAGGGATGAAGCCTGCAGCATCAGTATGTGTGTGTATTGATGTACAAAGAGTATTTTTGTTTGTTTCAGAACAAAATAGATGTTAAGCTTGATAGAATTTATGTTGTTTTCTAGACAATGTTCATTCACCAGAGTGCACAACTTTGAAAGCATAAAAATTGATGTTGTAAAAGCATGATTGCCTGTCAAATTGAGTTTCTTTTCTTTTCTTTTTTAAAATTCTCTCTCTGTCTCTCTCACACTCATAATTTATATGTAGTTCTTGAACTAGATGACAGAAAAGTTTATTAAACTTCTAGCTGATAAAAGATAATTCAATACTGATTTTTTAAAAAAAAAGTTATGCAGAAGTCGGTATCAATAAATACCATATATATCAGGTATAAAATGGCACAGAAATTGTACTGTATGTTTAAACCACTGGAAGATGATTAAAACATTTCAGAAACAGTGCGTATTTCAAGAATATTTGGAAGTTCCTGCGGTGCTATTATTTAGAAATTTTTCAGGATCTCATTTCTAGCTGCAAAGGAAGCACTACATCAGCTGTCTTCTCTCTCTTCCCCCCCAGCTTCACAGAACTTTATTAGTTGAGTTGCACATGTGTTTTATTTTATTTTGTTTATCAGTCCTCTTTTCATGGAGCTCAAGATGGTATGTGTATCTCTCGCAGAAGTTTGCCTTTAGGGTGTGTAAGGACTACAACTCCTACAATTCCAGCCAGCGTGCATTATTTACCTATAGGAAAGGCAGTAGGCTGTGGAAGACTCTCTTAGCATCTTTTGGGCAAAAGCAAACTCCCAGTGTTGTTCTTGTTTAGTTTTGATTTTCTGCTGCTTTTTCTGATGGTAATGTTTCTGATAGTCCTGTTGTGTTTTTGCATATTATGTAGTGACTGATATTGCCGTGCACTGTGTTTGTGTTTCTATGTGTAATTTGGCAGCTACTCTGGGACAAATGCAGGGTAAAGGTAACATAGATATATTAAGTCTTCATTCAGGTACTGACCATAATCAGGATTATTTAGCTTCAGTATGTTTGCTGTACTGTAATCAGACAGTATCCTAGATCCGAAGGCCTATTACTTTACTAGGACTGAATCAGAAGGGAACCTGAATGATGAATTAGTCCATTTAAAAAAAAATACTGGAATCAGTGGAATATAACTGGCTATGGTTGTATTCCTCAACTTAGGGTTGATACCAAGACTCCCAGAATTCTAGCTGAACTTCTAGGAATTACAGTCTGGACACATTTGAACTATGATGTGGCAAGTTGTGAAGTAATAACTTTGGCATCTCTATGTGAGGCTTAATTGATTGCCCAGCCTCTGATATTAAAGCTGTGGCCTTCTTTGTATGGATAAACATCCTTAATTTCAATAAAGGTATCAGGAAAATCTAGTGTGTCTCATGCTAAATAACTTGCTTTATCTCCCCCCCCCCTTCCCTGAACAATAATGAGTGCATTAAATATCTGAATTCCTCAGGGTTCTGTATAGGGGGCCTTCATAGTTCATCAGATTTCATAGTGTGTCAAAAATTTCTGAGAATTGCTTCTCATACTAAATATTTGGATTCTAATTGGTCACAGGTGGCAACAGCACAATGCTTTGAGACTTTATGCCTCAGATCACAGGCATTCTTTGGGAAAACTAGTTGTTGTGTTGCCATGTTGAATTTATGTGTTAAAATTAAATCTTTGGATAATAAAAAGCTATTTTCCAGAGGAGTTCACACACAGCTTTCCTGATATGCTCTATGCTGACCCCTGCAGTTTATTTTCTGTTATTTATACAATTGCATTGGAGAGCCTTTACAAACTCTGCTTTTTGAATAATTTTCTTTTCAGGGGAAATAAACAACAATGCTAGAATAATCCCCCTTTAAGTCAATATAAATATCAGAGCACACAAGGAAATGACATCTCTTTTTCTGGCTTCCATATTACTGTAACAAAGTCATTTTTTTTTCTTTTCAAAGTCCAGAAAGGTGATGAAAAAAACCTCATTCTCCCTTTCCAGATGAATGACAAAATCTGTAACTCTACTTTCAAAATGTTCTGTGCTTCAGTATCTGCTCCAATTGAATTATCCTGTTGCATCAAATTCTAAAAACACTGTGCGTTTTCTTAAAAATGTAACTGAGTCTGTTGTATATATTTTTAAGTTGTCCTTAAAAATGTAAGCAGTGTACTTGTGCATCATGTCAAATTATTCAAGATGTTGGCATAATCATTATTTAGGAGATTGGTAGCATCCTTTGGGCTGGTGACATTCATTTCTCTCCCCTCAGCTCATGTGAATTTCTCACAGCTGACGCTACTGTTCTAATGGATCTGAGCATTATAATCATGCATTGTTGTTTATTAACATTTCTGAGAGAGGTAACAGTTTATTTCCTGTTCTAGTATGAATGTTCAAAATACTTTTTACAGGTTTGAATGGGAATAAGGAAATTGTGTCTTATGTAAAAGAGGGTTGGGTAATCAGCAGTTTGCAAGACTACCAATTCTCATTTTGCAGACTCCATTTTGTAACCCCATAGAAATCTTAGTTTGCTCTATCAAACTTAATCAACAAAACATTTTTAGCAGTTCAAGAATTAATTTGTTTCTACCTTTATATGCTTCCAGAAGAGGACATAATGTTTGGTCATGCCTTTGGATAGTGCCACTGCTTTACCAAATATAGCTTCATCTTCCTCTCCTGCTGGAAAGAAATTATGTGTATCCTTGAGGCAGAGCTTTGACCAGAGCTGTGATGGTGTCAATCCATCGCTCTCTTCTGTCTGCCCTCAAAATTCTGACTAATTTTACAAACTTTTGTAAAGTGCATGTTTTTTTTTTTTTAAATCAAGTAAATAATGGAAAAGTAAGCATAGGAATGTATTGAAAAAAGAAAAAGAAAAAACAAATAAGGTAACCCATCTAAAAAAGTGGGGAAACTGTTTATTAGCATTGAACATGATGATGTATATGGCCTTCCCACAAGATATGAAGCTGAATTCACAAAGATGCAAATGTACTCTCTTTGCTTTACAGATGTATTCACCCATAGCCAAATGACTGAAATTATCCAACTTTAAATGTCTATGAAGAAATCTAAAAATCCTAACACTATTCTTTTCTATATTTGGGAATTGTTGTTTAAAATTCACAGCATTTGCTATTTTAGACACTTCTTATGAAACACCCAAAATGCAAAGGAGATTTAACCCAAACATTTTGGTGTGGCAATCAGGTTTCTGCTATATTTCATGCAAGTAGGAACATTCCAAGATGTTTGAGCTTGGATCTATGGATACCCATCTATGATTGTAATGATGAAAATGAGGCAACCAGTGATGCAGAGTGTGGAAAGGTGAAAATCTAAAGTTCCAATAAGTTTG
The DNA here is from genome assembly GCA_030867105.1 of Liasis olivaceus. Taxonomy (NCBI): domain Eukaryota; kingdom Metazoa; phylum Chordata; class Lepidosauria; order Squamata; family Pythonidae; genus Liasis; species Liasis olivaceus. The sequence goes on along the minus strand of CM061350.1, from coordinate 121,158,817 downwards.
AGGTATGTTTTACAATTGCACATTATTTTGATGTTTCAGGAAGATGCTGTATAGAAAAAAAGGATAAAAGAACAGATGCAATGATAAAGAGTGAGTTTGGGATTCGCCCAGAAGCTGGAGTTTAAATATGTCTTAATCTCTTTTTTCCTAAAGCTTCTTGAAGCAGAATTTCTTTACTATCTTTTCTATAGAACAAGGGGCAACTGTCTGAAATTTAATCACAGCATTAATGGCTGTGCTGTGACCAAAGTACATTTGAGTAGACACATTGGTAAAGCAAAAAAAAAAAAAGGGGGGGGTTGATCCATACTGCTGCTAATGTGAGTTTTGTGAGCCCCAATCTATGTCTTTAGATGCATTTATGAGATACTGATTATCTTAACCTTTTCCTCTTTTTGGCATTAGGGAATAAATCTTTAGCTGGGATGGAGCTGAAGAGTGATTAAGTTCTTTTTACAAAATTCAACAATGAGAAAGGTGACGCCTTAAATCTTCAACCTCCTTTAATGAAAACTAAATATTTGAAAAGAAGATGGTTTCCTTCCGGAATGTTTTCCTAAGCAAGCATTTTCTTTGCATGTTGTATGAGATTAATTTATAGAGCTAACAACATTATGTTAGTTGTCCTTCATTTTAGTATCTCCAAGCAGGGCTACAGAACTAAGGCATTGCAACAGTAGCCATCTATTTCATTGTGCAGAACAAGTAGTCTTTAAAATAGGAATTTGCACTGCTTTTCTTGAGTTTCTGATGGTGCAGAGTTAGGCAGATTCCTTTGAAACTAAAGGAAGATGTTTCAATTTTGGGAAATAGGATCCAGGCTATGGGCTTCCTGTGTACTCTACATAGATCATGAGTGCTTAGTTTTTTCATGGTATATGTTTAATGCAACTTCAGGGTGCTTCGAAAGTGACTGATTTACAACATAGGCACACCTCTTTTATTTTTTCTCCGTGTTTTTTTGAAGTATCAACTCAGGTATGATAGGAAATCAGATATGGCAGTCTTGTAGTAGGCCTTGAATATGATCAGATTGTGGGATTAATATGATTTCCTGTGGCAATTTGCTCCATGGCCAAATCAATTGCTGAAAGAAATCTGTTTGATTCCAGCAAGGATTGGTGATTTCCCTATGGAGTGTCTTGCACCTGAATATAAAACAGACATCTATTCATTTATCTTGCTGTTACAGTCTGTTTTGCAACCCTTCTCTTGCTTTCCAAGAACTGGAACAAAACTCTGTAGAAAAATGAGATTTAAACTAATGTTCATTCATTTGTGAGCTGTTACAGGGTTTGGGATGAATTGTGATATTTTGGTGATAACAAGCCTTGGTGGTTTAAAAAGGCTTGGTGTTTTAACTCTTTCTGATCCCAGAGATAGTGGGGTACTGCTGTGGAAGATTGGTAAGGTGATTCTGATGGATTTCTGTTTCATCCATATTGAGGCATGAGGGTTTTAGAGAATTTGCCAGGTACTGTATACATTTCTGTATTACTCAAAATTGTACATTCACTCACTCATGTGTTAATTATTTACATTTATCAGCATCTAAAAATATAAATTATTTAGGTGTTATACAAAGAGAATAGTATAATACAAAAATGTAAAATACAATAAAGTCAATATGCTAAAAATGCCAAGTCAATATGAGACAAAGACAGTATGATAAAAAGACAACATAAAAATATCCCGATAAAATACAATAAAATGGAGAAATAAAGCCAGCCAATCTAATATATTGATTCATGTCAACAAAAATATTTGTAAATTTCTTACTAATTGTTTATGTATGTTAATAAAATTTGCTTAAAATTGTCAGTGAAGCATTACAGCAATTCTACCCCAAAACACATTAAAATCTCCTATTTTATAAACAATGATGACATAGCTATTTGGTGTGTTTCTTTTTTCTCTCTCTCTTGCAGAAAGTACTGAATTACTCTAATTGCTATGCATGATGCCTTTGATGGCAACATGATGTCTGGGCTGGAGGAATGGATAGGAAAAATGAATGTCACTACCATAATGAAATTAGTCGTTTCTGGATATTTAAACACTAAAGCTTATGTCAGTGCTATTGTACATTTCTGTTCTTGAAGGTATTGCAGCTCCTGATGGAAGTAAATAAACTAAATACAAGTGTTAAATAACCCTTTCAATACAGGAATGCCTGAAAACAGTTGTTATTTGGGGGATAGCAAAGAACTCTGTCTTTTCCAGTTTGTTGTAAAGGATACAGCCTTTCTGCAATCCAGGTACCTGAGTTATCTTCTGCCTTCCCCATCCCCATCCCAATCTGAGTCCATAAGGAAATTTTTTGGCATTAAGATAACCAGACAATGGGTGATCCAAAAACTGAAAACATAATTGGCACAGCATATAATATAGGTCTCAGCACGTAAAAATAATGCCTTCTCTCCTAAGAAGGCTCAGAATGATGCCTTGATAGAAGTCAAAAGTCTTATAACACTATTGGAAAAATAAGCCAGGTGAATGAAGATTATTGTGTACTAGGAAAGCTATAATAAAAACTGTCACTTCTGTCAACCAATTCTGTGTATGGTCTATAGAGGATTACAAGGATATTGAACATCATGTAACAGCCATCTCCTATGGGGAGGTGACCATTTTCATGGTGAACGTTCATGTAAACGGCTTTTAGATTGTTATGATTTGAACTATAGCTGCTAGATTTGGTTAGTGAAATATATGTAATAAAATGAATTTGAAAGGAGCATATAGTGAGAATTATTGGAAATGGATTTAATGTGTATGGTGTGTATATTTACATGTATAAGTGTATTGTGTGAGTGTGGGTGTGTATGGATGGGCCTGTTTTGAAAAATGATTCAGAAGAGATACTACAGAATGTGTGCAAACATAACATTTCTTTAAAGTAGCCATGTTTTTTTGTCAGGTTTCTGTACAAGCCTCAAAAAAGATGTGGCTGCTTTAATGAGTCAACACATTACTAAGTCATTTTTGAAGGATGTGCAATACCAGCCTTTCCCAATCTGACACCCTCTAAATTTGTTTAGAGTTGTGATCACATTACATATCTGAAGAGTTTCCAGTTAGGGAGACTATGCCTTGAGAAATATGACTATCATGTACAAGTAGTCTCTGGGTTAAGAACGCCCGGTTGAAGGATGACTCATAGTTAAGAAAGGAGCCTATTGTAGCAAAATTTGAGTTAAATACACAGTGGTTCAGGTTAATTACACAATACTACTTATACAGTATTACACAATAATACTGTTCTGGTTTACATACAAATTCGACTTAAGGACAGATTGTGGGAACTCGGAGCTACCTGTATTGTGAATTCCTATGTACTTGAATGAAAGAATAGGGACTCAGATTAGGTATCTCAGGGTTTCATAGACCCAGATAGTATCATATAGGAAGAGTTGAGAAACCTTTTGATGTGTTTGGAGAAGTTAGAATCACAGTAGGTAAGATAATTATGCAGATTAGGCAGGGCTATATCATGAACATGAGCAGGCCTATATATTCAGCCTTTTTTCCTGATTTTTGGGGTAAAGGGGAGTTTGAGAATTTCCTTTTTTTTTTTTTTTAACTATGCTGAATGTCATCTAGGCTTATACTATAGCTTGTGTGTGTATGTGTATGTGTTTCTGGCCTTAAAATGTAAGGAAATTGCTAACCATATTTAGCAATTGTGGTTAGAGTGGGTTCCAGTGCCCAAAAATGGGTTCAGGGGCCATATGTAGTTCTGGAGCTTCATATTATCCATCACTGCCTTGATTCCATACTTCTACCATGTATAGCTACTGTAAATGATTGAGTGAAGACATAATAGCTTTCAAATTATAATTAATCAATATTATGCTAAATACTTAATAGGTACATGAGTCAAGTTCTAGTGAAATATTAGTGGCCTGGCACTGAGCACTCCACTAGTAAAAGAATGATAAAGCTTTTCCTAGATCATATGTGGCCAACTCATTGTCATATGTAGCCCTTGGAAAGCATTAATAGGCTGGCTTGTGTTTTCCAATCACAGGAAGCCCATTGTTGCATAATCATCATCATCATCTTCATCATGGTCATTGATCATTGTGTTGCTTACAAAGAAGATACTTTCCCTCATCCCCTTCCGCACCAGTTTGGAGCCTACCTTTCTAAATTCCCTGATTCAATCCCCTGCATTTGAAAAGAATACCACTGATGTGTTTAGGTTTGTAAATCAGTGGCGTTCTTTGCCGAATAAAATATTCTCTGTTATGGAGCAACATTCACATATGATTAATATATAATAGATGTGTGCTTGGAATACATGTATGTGATAACCATCTAGTCACATGCCTATACCACAATTAGTGTATTTGAATAATGAAGTATTTCTATATGGATTTTGTTGTTTTAGATTGCTACATTTGATGTAGTGAAGAAAAGAAAAATATATATTTTTTAATAAGTAGTTTTTTAAAAATTCAAAATGCTGCTATTCATATATCTGTATTTGTGGACAAGAAGCATTAGGAGACATCCTGATTGAAGAAAAAAATGTAATTTACCAACCAAAGTCAGGTTTCCCTTAGCCAATTCTCTGGATAACAATGGCATCCTAGTGAAAAAGTTATCATCTAATATAATTCATCTGGGAAACTACTAGTCTTGGAAAACTGACAGACAACTACTACTGTCTGGCCTTAATCTGAAACTGTGAGGTCACCCTTATATATGTCAGTATCCAAATATATGAGAATTTTATGACATACTTTGCTGGCTGTAAATTCTAGGAGTTAAAACTAACACATCTGGAACATTCTCAACCAACTGAAAAGTGTAATGTGACTTGAGACTGAGAAATGACAATAAAACATGTAAACATTCCAGATAGCTGCATCAACCCTTCACTTTTTGTTGTAAGCTCATAACAGAATATATTTTTGAAAAATATAACCAGGTTTACGATGCCTGCCTGCCTGCTTATCAATCAATCAATCAATCAATCACAGTGGGATTACCTAAATTTGTGAATTATACATTCTGTTTCTACACAGATGAACTAACAAGTATTCTCAGAACCTGTTTATTTTATAAAATAATTGTAATATCTGGGGTCATGTTCATTTTCACCATCATGGTTTCTCATTTAACTATTATAATATGTATGCTGTTAGCATTTCACTTTGGATAATCACATTTAATTTGATCCTACAGGCAGGTTTATTAGTAAAAGCCAGATTACAAAGCATAAAAAAGTCCCATACATCACACATTTTTCTTCATGCATTGTTATTCAGGTTATATATCTGTAGCATAAAATACACAAAGGTATATCTGCTTTCTGAAAGTGCAGTATTAGATTAGCAGTTTCATTTAACCTCTCAGAACTGTAACTACATACACTAGTAATTACAGTTGATCACAGGCCCTGTGATATAAGCTGTGGAGAGAACAGTGATAGGAAGTCAGAACATAAGACAAGTCCTGCTGGATTGTACAAAAGTCAATATATGTGTGATGCTTTCCAGATGGCTTAGCTCATTATGCCTATGACATCAGAGCTAGGATGATAGGAGTTGTTCCCCCTAGGCATCTGGAGGGTAACTTGTTGCACACTGGGCCCAATCCCTGAAGCCTATCACAAGCATGGCATTGTTGTAGGCCCCAAACTACAGTTTTTCAGTAATGTATAGCTTTTGGAACTTCAGGTTGCACACTGCAATGATTACCTATTAGCCATTGATAGATTTAGGTCTCATAAATTTGCTCATTAACTTCAATCATTTGCTAAAGATAATTTTAGTTTAGATGGAGTTTTTAATTGCCATGCTGTTTTTAATGCTTAAAAAAATAAAACAACATATGATGTATTTGGCTGTAAGAAAAATTCTCCAGTCCATTTTAGAACAATATTGTTACATAAGGCAAATATAAAAAATATGGACACTTCTAAGATATTCAGGTTTTTTTCATCAGACAAGAGGTCGAAAGAAGCTGATTTAGTAATTTGGATAGCAAGAGGAAAAAGGTAGATGAGTTATGAAATCTGTATGGTTAAAAGTGGAATATGGGAGGAAATGTGGAAATTCAAATTAGGGTCTATCTAGTGCTATAATATTTAGGCTATATCCAGGATATTTTCATTTTGATAGTTTTTGGGTTTTAAACTTAGTTTCTTGTTGAATTAGCCTTGAATCTGAGGAATGCTTACTGTTGTGTTCCCAATTAATGTATGTTTTTAAAATAATTATGTTTTATAAATAAATAATATATTTATAAATACATAAATAAATAATTATTTTTAAAATAAATGTGTTTTTAAAATAATTATGATTTTGTATTTATTAAAATCCTTGAATACTGCTTTTAGTGAAACGATGGGAATCTAAGCTTTTAATAAATGCATAATCCTCCAGCTGCCTGTGGGTTGGATCAAGAAATGTGAGAGCTGGCAAGAAAAGGCTGGATTGAAGATTGATTATTTGTCTAGTGAGATACTCAACAATAAGTCAGCCCACTGTGGTGTCATCTCACACCACTCTGATGATATAGCAATAAAAAATTGCACGGAGTTTCAGCCTCAAAGTGATGGTATTGGCATTGTTCTTTCCACTATACCATCAATACAGATTGAAATGCTAGTGAGGTTTTTCTGGTATAATGACCTTTTTCCCATCTAGTTTTTGCATTCTTATTTACCAGATTGTATATGATGAAAACACTGGGAATTAAGGAATAAATGTAAAATAATAATACATATGTTAGAATAGTAAATACACCTGTATTTATATATTTATGTACATAAAAGTTTCATTCCAAGCATTCCCTTCATGGTAAGCTAGACTGGGACCAATTAAACTGGCAGTCAAGAATCCACCTTCTGATCAGATAGTTTTATTATAGAAAATAATAAGAAATCTTGCAACTGCAATACATCAAAAGCAAGACTTATTTGAGTTCTTGTATGATCCTTAAGCCAAAGACATTATGAACTCGGATCCATGCCTGACTCAAGTGATACAGCTGTGGCTTTTTCAAAGTTAATTCTTTGCCATTCTGAGAGTTTCAGATATGAGGAGATAATCTTAGGGGGTGGGGGTAATATCTGTGAAGAGGTGGTAAAACTAAGACTAGAGTGTGCCATTTCATACTTCAGATTTCAAATAGCATGATAGGATATTCTTGGCTTTTTAAAATAGATGAACATTCAAGTCCTGCAATATAAAGTTATTCAGTCAAGACACTGATTTACTACTTCCATCTGCTGCTTTCATTTTGATTCCAGCCTATGTATAAAAGAAGCATAAGTCCTCCTTAGATATGCTGGAGTTAAAGTAGCATTTTTGCCATTATCCCAACACCATCCAAGGGCACCCTCAGGGTGTGCAAGATCTCTTAGGCTTTATCACCAATTATCTTGGAGGGAAATCAGATGACTAGCAGTGACTGGGAACACAGGCAATAGATAAGGATCAGAAATGGAGACAGGAGATTTCATGCTGGTATAGTTCTGCCAACTCAAAAATGGGTGGATAGCAATTTAACCCAGCAGTAGGGAAAGGTCCATAGCCTCACTCTGTGTTAGTCTCTCTCTGTTCAAGTGTGCAAAGGAATGGAACTAATTGCTTTCTTTCATGCAGGAATGTTGTGGCTAAAACCTGGCCCACCTAAAGCAGCAAAATCACTTTGAAGATTCAACATAAATTTATTTAGCATGCTAATAATTACTGTGTACATTGGGCTTCCAGCAAAGCATTGACAGCTTGCTGAGCAGCCCTGAGCAAAAGCAGATTCACAGCTTATATACCTTTGGCCTACTATATTACAAAGACAAGACAAAGGAAAAGGCAGACACAGTGTAAATTACAGCATGACATTGGAATGCTTTAGATCTGGTTGACCTTATTATTTATCCCTTCCTATTAGGTCAGCATGCTAGCTATACTACCTTTGAGATATGGTCAGTGAATATAAACAATTTGGTTTACTGGGTCACTGATCCCTGTCTGATTCCTCCCCCTGTTGCCACTCAGGGTCAATTCAGCTATGAATATTTTCTTACAAAGGCACTTTAAGCAGTTCACATGTATTTAGGGGCGGGGGGCATCCCCTAGGTTTGGTAATGGATGCAGTTCATATATGTGTAGGGGTACCTTTTAAAATATGTGAATCAAATCTTCCAGAAGCTACAAACAGAACTAATTGCTTCTGTTCCCTCAGTTACTTCATTAACCTTTTTTTCCCTTTTAATTAGTTCAGTTGTGTCTGATTCTCAGAGACTGCCTGGACAAGTCCCTGCAGTTTTCTTGGGAAGGTTTTTCAGAAGTGGTTTGCCATTGCCTCCTTCCTAGGGCTGAGAGAGAGTGACTGGCCCAAGATCACCCAGCTGGCTTTGTGCCTAGGCAGAACTAGCCTGATGCCTTAACCACTACACCAAACTGGCTCTCTCATTAACCATACTCATTTTCAATAACCAGTAATGTCCCTGTTTGCAGACTGATTTGCGATGGGCCAAAATACATTGCAAACAGCTTTTCTGCTATTAAAGGTACTTCTAATGATTCAGAGTACCACTAAAAGAAAATGCTGTAGTTTCACGATACTGAGATGCAGTATGCAGTTGAAACAAAATAACATTGAGTTGATGAGTTGCTAAGATGTGCTGGCATTTACAAACTGCTTACAACTAATGTGAGACATGCCTTAATTTTGAGGAATTTCCCCTTTGTTTTCCTACAACATTTTCCAGGAGTGACCTACAAAGCAATAAATCAGAAGATGTCTGGTAGCACCTTTTCCAACTAACATATTTTATTGAAATGTATAAGCTTTTGTGAACTGCATTTCACTTCATCAGATGCATAGGGTGGCTAGACTCATGTAGGATTTAAGTTGCAGTGAGGTGGTGGGGGGAAAGAAGGGGAAGATACAATAGGTTGGTTATGCAGATACAAGTTACATGTGAGACAGATTACAAGTACTTCAACAATTAACAATTGTAATGTGTTAAAAACTCATTGTGTTTATTGAGACCTTCTGAAATTGCCTAAAAGCTTTTGATGTATGTAAGTTCAGCAACCTCTTGCTCAATGGTGGAATTAAAGACCTGTTTTTCCAAAGCAGTCACTTTGAGGTTTGCCATAGAATGGCCTGGGAGGTTGAAATGTTCTGATACTACTTTATTCTTTTGAGTCCTGATGTCATATTTGTGTCCATTAATTCTTTTGCACAACGTTTGCTCCATTTAACCTACTTAGACTTCAGAGGGGCATTGCTGGCAGATGACAGATATATCACCTTAGAGGAAGACCATGTACAGGTGCCTCTAATCTTGGGTGTGTACTTGTAGACCCCTGTGATTGTGCTGTTGGTGCAGATGTGGGGGCAAAGTAGACTTGGGTTTATTGCAGGGTCTAGTTCCCATATTAGCAAGTATGGGCTCACTACCCAATGCAGGGACTGCAGAAAGTGCAGTCCCTGGGTGACAGGCCCAAATTTGCATACAGACAACCACCCAACCTGAAACAGATTCTCACAAGCAAAAATAGGACAATGATGCCTCTGCATAACCAACCTGTCTTCTCCCTTCTCCCTGCCTCATCCCAATTTAAATCCTACATCAGTCTACCCGCTCTTTACACCTGATGAAATGAGCTGCATCTCGTGAACGCTTATATTTTTTAGTAATATATGCTAGTTGGAAAAGGTACTACCAGACTGCCAGACTCCTGATTTTTTTGCCACCATAGACTAACTCATTTTTCCTCCTTCAGTGTTCACAAAGCAATGAAACTTGAACATTAAAAATCCTAAGACAAAATGTTTCACAAATACCCTAATATTAAAAGCATGTACTCCACAAACAGTGCAAAAGGTATTTTGGAAGCTATGCTTATGAAAGAAAGAAGTATTATATTTCTTATCCTGTTACCAGCCAAGAAAAGGAAGGAAGGAAGGAAGGAAGGAAGGAAGGAAGGAAGGAAGGAAGGAAGGAAGGAAGGAAGGAAGGAAGGAAGGAAGGAAGGAAGGAAGGTTCCACTGAGATGCAGAGTGAGATTTCATTGACAAAGCTATGTCTTTAATGGAATTGGTTAGTATATAACTGGCTGCTGTAGGGTTTTCTAAGACTGTTATCTCATCAGGTACTATTCCTTAACAGTATTTTAGGCTTTGAATCCTTTGAGAACTTTGAAAATGTCTTCCCAACAAACATCCCTTTCTTTGTTCCTTGTTTTTATGGCTATGCTGTAGGTGATCTTCTTAGGAACAAGTTATCTTTACCTCCATTGATTTTAGCTTTGACACACAAAAAATGAGGATAGAGAGAGGTAATGCCTCAGGGAAGCAGTTTTGTCAGAACTGGGATGTTGAGAAGAGAAAAACATGGGAAATATGGGGTTAGGAAGTTGCTACAGGAGGGGGAAAAAAGAGATTAGGGCTGATTCAGACTGAGGAGAAGCTTAAGACAGGTTAAAGAAGCCTCAAAGAATGATTGAAGCAAGAATATAATTCCAGTAGGACAATTACAGTAGTTGAGTTTCTTCTTGAATGTATTTCAACTCTAATGTCATTCTGGTTGTTGTCCTTTATTTCTGAATAGAGCCACAGTGGCTCAGAATAAGTCAGTCTAGAATAGGATTCTTAGTTACACCTTAGCCAAACAAATGCATATTGGGAATTCCACAAGCAAGACGTTTTGTCACCCAGCAACTGGGTACTGACACATACATTGTCTGTTATATTAAAGATAAAATATTACCATTATAGCTATTAGCTGTTTTTAGCTCTATCTTCCATAAATATATCCTCTTAACTGTCTAAGTTGTAAATAGCAAAGTAAGCAATGTAAGAATATTTATCATTCTGTAACTTCTTGCTTTGTAATTGTAAGAGAATGATGGCCCAATCTGGATCAGAACCACTGATTCTGACCTCATTCATTTTTTAAAGAATCTCTCATAAATAAGCTAATACATATGGATTTTTTTTTAGTGCATGTGTATTTTACAAAAAAGACTTGGGGAGAATTGTGTGTCATCTCACATGGTGGTCCTGATCTGGATCAGGCTGTAGATTAATGATGGTGAAGGAATAATAACAATAACAATAATAATATACAGTAGGTCCTTGGGAAGGACTTGATAGGTGGATAAAAATGCCAAATCCAGTCTAAATATCTGGCTGACTGTGCAACCAAACATCATCATCATCATCATCATCATCATCATCATCATCATCATCTAGTGGGAAATAGGTTAGGCTGATACATAACATTTAGTTTGTTGCTACATTGACAGTCATCACTATATGTATCTAAATCTATTTTCATCATACATATTTTATGTATCCTCACATGTGTTAATAGCAATAGGTAATGAATATTGAGCCTTATTATGAGAATATACTTCAGACCTTAAAAAGATCTAAAAAGCTTCTAATAGTAACATATTTATACTTCTTTCTACATTATAAGCTTGAAAATTTATAGTAATGCAAAACTCCAGAATTTTAATGCAGTTTCACAAGAGTATTATCTGAAATACAAGAGTTATTGGTTTTTTCCATAGCTTCTAGTCTTCCATAGGCCTCAACACTCATGTTGAGATCCAACCAGTCAACTACTGGGAAAAATCCCACTAACATGGATTTGTTTCTTTTAGTTTTGGGAGAATGAATGAGTAATTAAAAAAAAAAAAAATCAGAATACAGTTCTCAGAATGCTTAAAGCAGTTTATAATTACAAAACAAATAAAATTAAGCTTTACATTTCAATAGTTAAAACATTTTAACACTGAAGATTGGAGCAGTTATTTACATAACTTGGGAAGGACAGCCTAAATACATATGCTGTACATTTTGTCTGGAAGGCAGGAGAGAATAACATAGTTATTCTCTCCTGCGTTCTAACCAACAACCAATTAATTATTTTATTCCAACAATCAACACCAATTAATTATTTTGCACTCAAATTTCTGATGGAAAAATTAAAAGAATTTTTATCATTGTTAGAAATGCCTGGTCTGTCTTCATATAGTTCAGTTCAAATTATTTATGAAAGAGAATGAGAATTATTAACTCAAATACTATCTAGGTAGTGTTCAGCTCAGAAACAGCTTGTCGCTCAAACCATATCAGCTCTTCCAGACATTCACACATTCGGTATAGATTTCTGCAGAAAAGCTTCTGCATGCATAACGATGTGTCTATTGGCGTCCATGTTATCCTTTACCAGGACTCACGTACTGATGTGACATGTATAGTCAGACAACCCTGGGTTAAAAAACAATTCTGAACATTTGCAGCAGAGATAATAGGCCAAGAGGGGTCACTCTTCAGATCAGTGTTCAGGGCAAAGGGACAAAGAATTTCAATACCTGAAGCTTGGTTTTTTTTTTTTAATATAAATTTTATTAAAATTGTATCAAAGTTTTAAAAAGAAGATAAAAACTAACAAAAATTAATATAAAGTAAAGAAAGAAAAGAAAAGTGAAAGAAGTAAGTACAAAAAATATTTGTATTTGCTGCAAAGAAAATTCTGACAGAGGTCAAGTGACCCAGATAATCTCAGCAAGGGTTTATTTCAGGGTACAGTGCAGCCAAGGTAACACTATCAAAGATATAATTTCAGCATTTGAATTGCCCAGAAAGTATTTTATTTACCCCAAATGTTCCTTATGTCCACTCAGGCAGAGTTGGTACTGCTTAGATTGATTTGATTGATTTGTAGTCTATTTGTGAACAGCAGCTTTTCAGAACAACAGTTCTGGGCCATGTGGAAGCCAAAGCAAATTCAGTTATGTGCATGAACCCATTGAATTCATAGTAATCTTCCATATTGGATGCATGGAGGTCTTGAGGAAGCGATGCCATTTGAAAGATATTGTCAGAGGGCAGGACTTATCAAGAGACCTAATGATGAACAAAAGATTGCTGTTCAAAATGCACTGAGCTTGTTCAATTTCTAATAATTCCCTATGTCCTTTACTGGCAACTTTGTTTCTTATGCTAGTGGTGGTATTTCATGCCTAGGTTAGTGTTAAGTAGACTTGGGGATGTTCAACTTAAATAGTTTTGTAGTTTTATCTGTATTGTTGATACATACTATATCTTATGGGTCCTAGGAAGCATACCTTTTTGATGGCTGCTTCTGTCCTCTGGAATGTTCTCTCCCCCCCACCCCAGTACATGACAGACGCAACTCTGCTCGCCTTTAGGAACACCTTCAGACCTGGCTGTTTCCCAGGCATTTGGGTCCAGTTGAATGAGTTGCTTTTGAGTTGCTATTATTATTGTGTTTAGCATTCATTTTACATTTTTGTATTTCATATTATATATTCTGAATGTTTAAATGTTATGTGTGGTTGTTCTCTCTGTGTGTGTGTGTGTGTGTTTGTGTGTGGGTATTGTTTGTTTTTCTGTTGTATGCCACCCAGAGTCACATTGCTTCAGTTGAGTGGCTTTATAAATTCAGCAAATCAATCAGTCAATCAGTCAATCAATCAATCAGTTAATCAATCCGCTTTGGCTTGTTCTACCCAAAAACCTGGGTGATGATGGGAGAGTGGTAATTTCTATCAGATATTCTGCAAGGTTGCACCATATCAAATTAAATCAAAACAGGTTAGATAGATAAATAGTTTGATTTGGTATAAGGCAATCTGAGATTCCTATGAAAATTCAAGATTCAACTTTTTTTTTTTAATTGGACAGTTGCATTGAAATGTAAAGTTTATTTTGTTTTTGCTTTCCTCCACTTCTTACAAAAGTAATAGGTTTCCCCTAGTTATCTCCCAACTGTATCAAATGAAGACAATTAATTCAGATATATAGATATGAGATTACAAATGTATACAGTATATGCTTTATTATTTTTCTATGCTGTGTTCTTAGGCTTTTGTGCCTCCTTAGTTAATACAAATTACTAAACTAGTTACATTGGTGTATAGAGAGGAGAGTGAATATTATGCTACAATTGTAATTGTTACTCGTGGTATCAGTTGACAATTTCAAAGCTTTTCTTTCTTATTTGTATGTTATCAGTATATATTAATTCAACTGTCTTATACATTCTATTTTGAAGTATTCTGCTAGTTTTATGGGGGGAAATTTTTCTGTTTAAAAAAAAATCCTTGGATAACTTGTCATATCCAAATTGACACTGAAATTAGTTGAAATGGCATGTCTGATGGATATTTCTGGGATTTTTTGTCACAGTTCTAAGAATATTCCAAACTGTTCTTGTTTAGAGAAAAGAATTCCAGACAGAGGTAAGCATATTTAATGGCAAAGGGAACAAATTCACTTATTTTGCTTAAGACACTACCTGTTTTCTTTTTTAATAGGAGCAGGAAGCAAAATTTGTCAAATTTTTTAGTAGTGATGGGGACTCCAGCTTTAAGGCTGTGGATGTGCTGCTTTTGGGTTAGTTCCAGTGTGCCTATCCATTAACGAAACAATATTTATCAACAGGCTAATTTATTTTTCTCTTTTATATCCTACGGCTTCTTTAATCTACATTGGAAGACTGGTATGTGTAGATCAGAGAGCAGCAGATTACTGGTTACATGAACATAAGTGCTTTTCTGTAATATTGGATGAAGCCCTGTTTTTCTGGTGGATCTAAATTTAAAATGTATTTATATTTTTATAGCATCATCAGTGCATGCAACAACCTACATTATGTAACAATCAACACAGGTATAACAATAAAGAGAAAGGTTACTTGCTTTTTGTCTGATTCAGTATTCTTTGTTGTATTTCAACCATCTTGTAATTGAAGCAGAATATAGATAGATCTCTATGATCAGTGATTCAATGTTCACTGATTATACTGAAATTTAAACAGAGGATATGCATAGAACATGAGACTTATGAACATACTCTTGATAGTAGTAGATTTTTTTTCATTGTTTCTCACCCTTTCCAAGTACATGCTTTCACTGTAGATGTGGGTTGAGTATATTTTCATAGACAAATAACTCTCTGTAAAGGGGTTTATTTGAAATTAAAATCTTACATGCTTCTTCAGTATTGATTCTTTAAGGATATGAAACATGACTTAGCCACCTGTTACATTGTTATAAAACAGGATAGGTGCTCTTTCTTGGCCCTTTAGGGAAGAGATGCCATCCATGCAAAACTAATTTTATGAGTATGTACATATTCATAAGTGTGTCCCACACTAAATATTGCTCAAATGAAAATTTAGTTTTTATAAATAATATGTTTAGCTAATTAATTTAACCATCATCATTGATTTAGTTTGGATAGGGTTCCTTTCCTCTCAAAATACTGTGGAAGTAAATGTTTGGGTTTTGTTACTGTATTTATTTATGAATTTGAAAATGTTTTTCCTCATTTCTTTTCAGTGTTACTTAATTCAAATGAATAATGTACCCAGTTTGAAAGGCAGCAGAAGATGTCAGAAGAATGAAGTTCAAAATGATATATATTTTGTAGGGGGAAAAAAAACATTGCATGTCTGGGACAATTTACATAGGTTGTCGTTTTTATAATTGTTGTTGCATTCTCTCCAAGTGTAGAGCCATGTCTGTGATTTCTCACTATATCAATCATTTATAGCCATTTAGATAATAATGTTCTGACATGCCTCTCTACTGTCTTATTTTATGCCATTTGCCCAGTTCCTTGGAATGCTGTACCTTTTGCTGTTTGGGAACAGTAAATGCACTCTGTAATATCTATTATGGCATGGTCAAAGGATAATTTATTGTCAAATAGAAAAAATAGGTCAACACTAATGTCACTTGATGATCAACCCCCCTCCCCCCCAAGTTTAATAAAACATCTCACCAGCATGCATCCTGCACAGTGGTTGATATTTTATTACAACTGCAGTACCTGGGCTGTAGCAGTGGTGTAATTACCGAGCTGTCAGAGTGATAAGTGGGATTAATGGCAGACTGATGCACTTTAGTCTGCAGAGTGCTCTGAGAATTGGAAGATGGTGTTGTTATAAGAGTCTGTCTATACTGGCATATTCGCAGTGCTTCCAGCCCCCTCCCTCCCCAGCCGATGCCACAAATTCAAGTTTGCATTGCCCTGCCTCATTAACATTTGACATTTTCAACAGCTGTTATTTGTGAGCCAGCTCCATAATAATAATAAAAAAAATATGGAGATATATAGTGTTTGGTGAAAGATGCATAATGACGCCATTATACATGTGCCATAGTGCTAAAATGGCTTCCTGGTCAATCTTTATTTGATCTCATTTTATTTTACTTTTACTGGTTGAATCTAACAGGCGTTTGCTTTGAATGGTGATTTGTCTGGTAATGTCTTCCAAGCTGTCTGCTTTGAAATAGTTATAGTTTATTCATCTCCTTCTTCGTTAGAGGAGCAAAGAAAGCGTACACATTATTTTCTCATAAATTTGAACTTTAAAGTTGAACTTACCTATATTTTATTCAAAACTAACTAACATTTAACCATATTCTTCTCTTGAGTATTGTGGTACCTCTAGTTTTCTCAGTTCTGTTCTGAATATCTTTTTAACATCACTCAGTTCAGTAAAGATTACAATATAGATTAAATACTCTCCGTGAAAAAAAGTTTACTTATTTTCACTGCTGACTTATTATTTGATAATCATACAGATGCTCTGCCTGTAGGAGATTGCAGACTTACCACTTAAGTGTGATGTCTTAAGTGTGAGGGATCAATAGGAGATGATGCATTATAAAATAATATGCTGTTTCTTAGAAAATGCACATCAAGTATCCAGAGCAAAGATACATTAACTCTGGAATTCTTGGAGCAAGTAAAATAGAGCAGTTCTATAGTTCCCATTTTCCAGATCAGTAGCTAAAGTTCAGTAGAAAAGGATACTGATTTGCCTGAAGTCACCTCTTTGTTTTTGTGTCTGATGCTCTGCGACTTTGCAAGCAGGGGGGGAAAAAAAAGATTAAAAAGGACAACAAAGGGATGCTTAGCAGAGTGAGGTTTATTAAGAACAAGGAATTTTATGGGTTTTGATTAAGTTCATAGGATGAGAATAAGTTCCATAGCCTTTTGAAGATTGATAATTTGTTTCTGATCATTCAAGACAGTCTAACAGAACTTGCTCATGTCAGTATCATCTCTACATCTAGGTTTTATATTGCTTCAAATATACAATACCTATTGGGTATGGGTCAGACTGGGGCAAATGAAAATAATGTGTCTGTCAGAAGCCATGATACCAGTATCATGATTTGGGATTTTCCCCTAGGGTTTGAAGATGACTGTTGCCCATCTCCAGCCTTTAGTTTTTCTGTTTTCTTTTCAAACATGTCCACGTGTTCTTCATTTTTAACTGCTGTTAATCTAGTATGACCTTCTTTGGTTGCAAGATAAGCCATAATTTAACATTACTTTGCATTAGCCAAACATATCAGAATCAAACCATAGCTTGATATTGGTTTATTTGAACAAACTATAATTTGGACGTAGTAGTAAACTACCCACTTGAGAAAAGGAACACAGTAAGTGCAGCACTTGTTCAAATGGCAGTACAACATGGATTAATCTCACATCCAGACACAAACTAAGTATGTTGATTTGTGTTGCTCTTTGCCAGTGTTTCAAACTATTGTCAGGCAGCATGCTAATATTTGTACAAGTTTCACTGCACCTTAAAGGTCCAGAATAGAATTAATAATTCGGAAATCATTATAACTTTTGGCTATCTAGTTTTCTATCTTAAATTTGGATTTGCTCTGTCTTGCTCTGTTGGTATTTTAATTTGGGTTTTATTGTGCTTTTATTCTTTTGATGGAATCTGCCCAAAGAATGTTTCATATTAGGTGATAAAAATGCAAGAATGAAAGAATCCTTAGGACTTTGGAAGTTGGGTAGGGAATGCAGTAACTTAAAATCTACTGGCTCAGTGAGTGCTACATGTTGCTTTTGCCTGTTGTAAATAAAGAGTTTGAAGAAGAATGTCATCACATAATACAAATTACAACAAATATATGCACTGGGGAATTGTATTTTATGGGTGGCTTGCTTTTCACTTTCAGGAGTTGAATGATCTGGGAGCAGCTGCCTTGGTTTACCTGTCAGTGACATGGGGATAATGGCACTACCCATGGGAACCTTTTTGAGTTGCTGCCTGAACAGTAGAGTATTATTAATTTTTAGATTGATTAGCTTCTGTCAGATACATGGAAAAATTGTATGTTGTTGGCAGTGCTTTGTGCTCTAAGTCACTCTAACTCATTTACTTTCCTCCCCAGGTGCTTAAAGTGTGCAGATGCCCCCTGTCAGAAGAGCTGCCCAACTAATCTAGACATCAAGTCATTTATCACAAGTATTGCAAACAAGGTAAAAAGATAGAGGGAAAGGGAAGGAAGGAAGGAAGGAAGGAAGGCAAAAGCTGCAGCTACTGCAGTTGTTTTGTATGATTGAATTACAGCCCTTATCTTTGTGTGTAGCTTAATGAAATAATGTTTAGAGCAGCTATTACAAAATTTAGCAGACTTTTCTTAATTGCATAATTATTCTTGCTACTTTCCTTTGGAGATATTGTATGCTAAATACATAGCTAGTATGTACATTGACTCCCAAATAATTATATATCTTTTTATGGCTGTTGGTTTTAAGATATCTTAACTGATATTATTGTTTTGTGTGTGTGTGTGTGTGTGTGTGTATCTATATATTGTAAATTCACTGTATAGGTCACTATAATTGCAAGTATATTTTTCTCTCTGAGAGCATTAGTGCTATAGAACCTAAATGATTTGTACAGCACATGCCAGAACAGCGTATTGTTGAAAAAAGAGCTGAGATTTTCTTCTCCTAAATGTATTTTTAGTTCATTTAGTGTGAAAAAAATGAGTCTGAACTAAAAGTTGAAGTAAAGGATTTTCTGTAAAAAGGGTTTTTTTTTTCTTCCAGGAGATTTTTTTAACAATGGGATAGTTAGTTATATATGGTAGTAAGCAGCATCAACTTCAGTTATTTTGGTAGAGTGAAACTAACAAAGAGAATATTGAATGGCACCTAATTTCAACCTTGATTGTATGCCATACAAAAGTATAAAGATTATATAGCTCTTTTCAAATTTTGATTTTTACCTTGTAAGGATTGGAATCAGATGTTGAGAACCTATAATAACTTCTCTTCTTTTTTGAGGCAGTTGGAATTAACTAGTAGGATAAGTGTAGGAGAGATATTTTAAACTTGAGAGAGAATTCCCATTAAATCCTGGTTTTCTATCTCTTCGGATTATCTGTTAACTTATAGTTTATAGTTTTGTTAGATTTCTGATTATATTTACTTCAAGAGTTTAAAGTGGCATGTAATGTATTCCTTTCTCCATTGTTATTCTCTGTATTATTCACAGAGCCTATGTGCTAGGCTGGACTCAGAGATAATGCCTGACTTATATTGGTAAATATCCACAGATGAGTATGGACAAGAATTGGGTCACCACAGTCCTACTTCAGCATCTAAATCATTATACATATTGGAATTCACCTGGCACTGTGGTGGACAAGAGGAGCAGATGGCAAAATATTTATGATATCATCATGTGAATCTTTTGACTTGCATAGTTTCATCAGATGTTGCAATGCAAGCATGTAGTAGCAGCATTTGCATGATGGCATTACTGTATGCATGACATCATGTTGGTGCCATCACAGTTTGAATGGATCTAAATGTTAATTTCTTCTGACAAAACGAGGCATTCTCTAACCTTTGGATTTACTCATTACCATTAGTGAGTAGATGGGGAAAGATCATACTGTATCTAAATACTTTAAAGTTTAAAGGCTAAAGTTTGGATGAAATCAAATGTTTATTCAGTCATAGACCAGAAAATAGAACAACAGAATCACAATTAATTAGGATTTAAAAAATTAATTACTCTAAAATATCTAAGAAAAGTTAGAAGAAATACTACAGCATACTATACAAATTATAGAACAGTACTTAGCTATGGTCAGTGAAATAAAATAAAATTAATCTGATAATGACAACTTAAGATAAACGAGTCAAAGCAACCAGGATGTTTAGTAATTAATGGAGATGATAATTCCTGGCAAGCATCTGCGTAGAGGTGACAATACAAATTAACATGTTCCATTGTTCCGATTATTCCTCCATCGCATGGACACAGTCTTTGTTCAAAAGGGATATTTTGGTATCTCCCTTCAATAACAGCTGTTGGGAGGGCATTGAATCTAACCAAGGATAAAGCCCTTCTAAATTTCTAAATTGTGATGTGGCTAAGGTATCTGGCTGGTTGAAGAAGATGTGCAGAGTGGCTTAAAAAGATGTTTCTAGGTAGGACTGATAAGTCTGCTTGCAGCTCTAAATCGATGGCCCATTGTTTGAGATGGGCTAGTGCATGTTCATACCCCATCAATGTGATGGCTGTCCATGAAAAACCATAAAATTGCAGTTTGGCACCAGGAAGACTGAAAGCTATCAATCATAATTGAAGGGGTCAAGCCAACTGAAAAAAGGGAGAGCTTAAGCCAATAGGAGAAAATGAAAATCCAAGCAGAAGTTTCTATTTTAAATAGGCCAGCTTTGCAGTGAAGCACCACATTCAGAAAGTTTGGATCTTGGTAGGATCATGAAGAGAAGATATCTGTGTGGCCGATGCTATGGTCCGGTTCTAAATTAGATCTTTCCATGGTTGTTTTTAGAACAAAGTATGGTAACTGAGGATTCAGTCACAGACCTTTCAAGCCTGGAATATAATTTGTGTCTTAAAGATCATATATTCAAGAATATTATACCAAATCAGTTCCTCCCACTTTGGAGGTTGGAAATGTTATTTATTTCTAAAAATATGAAATTTTAAAATCTCAATTCAATCAACTGAGAGAAGGGTAGGGACCGAGGGAATGTATCTCTATGATTTATATAATACAGGAGAGTTGTATATGCAAGGAATTCTGCTGTGGATTCACAGAGACTCAATTTTAAGACAGCACAATACATGAGACTATATAATGTATTGCCTTTACATTGGAAATGAAGAAAGTGCCTTAAATTTTAATATTAATGCTTTTTGATCTATGAGTAAATTTTTAAGAGTTTTAAACTGCTTGAAACCAAAGTCCTTGTTTTCTATCCTGGTATACAGTGCATTTTAACCCTGGAACGTAATGCATCTGGTGGAGTGGAATGTGACCCACCCAAGCTTTTGCAGTAATAATGCTGTTAGTCTTATAGGTGCACAAGATTTTCTGTTGCTGTTAGTATTATGCCTTGAAAGCATTAACTAGCAGTCTTGTTCCCACACACTTTAAGGTTCCTGAGTGAGTAGCAGACTTCAGAGCTTGGACCAGGGCATTGAGATCAGAGAAAAGCAGTGTCATGTATGGGGCACGATGTACGATTGTGCTTCCCCTGTATGCATTAGGTGTCCATGTGCTAAGAGATATCCCTGGCTTTTAAAAACAAACATGTATGTGGGAGAGGAGTGAAGGATGAGCAAGTACAGTGCTCAGATTCCCCCTGCATGTTAGTTGCTTTATCATTTCTTCCTAAACAGGGTCTCCCACTAAATAAGAGGCAGTACAACTCTCAGGTATTCATTTAAGCAGCTTTCATTATAACAGACTTCTTTTTTTTTTTGCCAGAATATAGCAAATGCATTCTTTTGTCAGGTGTTTAAGAGCTTTATTGTATGGAGTGTGTTTTGCTGGAAAACTACTGTAGCAATCATAAAAGGTCAGGGATTCTTGTTCTCTAAAGCCTGAGGCGTTTCAGATATTTGCAGGGTTTGCACAATGTAGTCTCTTCTACACCACATTTCCTGTAGATTTCAACTTGGCAAGAAAGGGGAGAATACTTTTCTAAGTGGAGAGGGTAATTGAATTGCCAGGCTCAGTGATTCATGCCTTGAAATTCTTTGAGAAAAAGATGCCACTCTATTGTAAATTAGTGGCATTCTATAGAGTCTAGGCCAAAACTTACTTTTATTCCTTTTCATAAAAGAGGATTACATCTCTGCTTCCTAAAGATTGAAGACTCCACTGGTGTGTCTTTCTAGGGGGGTCTGCATACTCAAGTTCACACAGGTGAACTGCGTTTCAACAGATGAAACATACCTTTAGATGCCTCATCCTGTGCATAGTGCTTTGGGGCAGTGGGCAAGCAACAGAGAGGAGAAAGGCAACAAACATAGAGTTTGCCCCAGAAGGTATCATAATTTATTCATGCTTTTACCAAAGACAAATCTTGTTAAAAAGCAAATGTTTGCTCTGTTGTAAAAGAAGGAGAAACACATTAAAGAATGCATGCCATTTTCTTGTTTATTTCTCATTTGTATTAATAGGACTTACCCTTAACATGCCAGAGGCCAATATCATCATATCTAAGGCTGCATCGATCCAGATATTCAGTTGCCATTGATGTCTTGAAAAAACAACAACAACCTGGTTCTTAAGTTGCCAAAATGAATAGGAAACCATGTACTTCTGTTGGGGGTGGGGGGTGGGGGGTGGGTGAAGAAGAACATTATTCCATTTTCTTTTGGCTTCATCTCCCAAATTTATTGTTATTTTCTCCCTTCTTTCTCCCCATTTTCATAACTACCCTCATCTACCATTCAGTTGCACGAAGATGATATCTATGATCTATAGTCTTGGTTTCCAACTAAATTTGAATTCTGATGTATCTGTGAGCGGGAGAAAAGGAAAGAAGAAAGGTAGAATCCAGCATAAATAAGTAGGCTTTTGCAGATCCTGCATTTCCCCAAAATTGGTTGCAGAGAGAATATGAGAGGCTGCAGTGAGGGTAGGAAGGGAAATCATCTAGTTTCTACTGAAAAACAGTTCTGCCAGAAGAAAAACAATATTGGATTCCACATGAAAAGCAGATCACATCAGAAGGATCTTTCTTGCTACTGGTACAGTAAAGTCTCCAGCTTTCCTATTTTTATATTTCTTTAAAAAGATTTGCTGGATTCCTTATTTTGCAAAGTTTTTATCTATTTTGTGAATGGTGAGTCTGAGTGCCCAAGGAAGCCACCATCCATGGCATTTTATTTGTATGAAATGGATTTTCACATGGGTGCTCAATTTTGTTTCTTTTTCAGGTTATTGCATATCTTTATTTCCATATACATAATCCTTCATGGTTATTCTTCCACAGTTCGAAACTAAAAAATAATAGCTATTTTTTTTAAATATATTGATAATGATATCAGTGCAATTATACATGATAATTAGCCAGTGCTCTTCCTCATCCCATTAGACCACAGTGCAACCTGAAAACTATTTTGCAACAAAGCCACTCAACGTTAAATCCTAAACATGTCCATTCAAATGTAGGGATATAAAAGAATCTTGTCACAAATTCCCAGATAGTGAATTTGAGCATTCTGCTTCTTCTGGATTTTGCAGTGACATGATCATGATAATTATAACTAACCCTAAACTAGCATTCTGAACATAACAAATCACACAATTTTCTGCTTGTTTTAATGTAGACTGGAATTAATGTTCAACTGGTATGGATTATAGAGCTGACAGGATTTGTAGAGATATGCACATACTTCCTAAAACAAAACAAAATAAAACATTTGTTTTCAAATGAAACCTTCAGGCTTAATTCAAAAATATCAAAAAAGTACTTTTTGTGAGATTAATCACATGTATTTCCAGTTGTGTATTTTCCTCTAAGAAACATATCTCTGTAGTCTGACATGGAGTTTATATTGTGTCTCTTTCAATACATATTTATATTTGTGTGTGTGTGTGTGTGTGTGTAGATTTTTACATAAGTAAATCTGCAGTCTTACATCTGCAAATTCCACCATCTTCACAATCCAATCCTCCATTGTGGAGATTTCAGTGTTTCTCCATTGTTGCACATACAATAACCTTGCTGCAGTTACCATGTACAAAATCAGTCTTCCATGAGTCTTTTCTAATTGGGTATCCATAAGTCCCAATTAAATAAGTTCTGGAGTTCATCTGAATATTAATCTTTTAAATTCTTGGTATCATTGTATATATTTTTATCCTTTTTTTTTTTTTGCTTTGTCACAAGTCCACCATGCATGGTAAATGTTCCTTTGTGTTTTTCACATTTCCAACATTGACTAGAAGTAACTTTATATATCCTAGATAATTTCTCTGGTGTCATATACCAATGGCACTTCATTTTATAAAAGTTCTATCTTAAATTATCATACAATGTGAATTTCAATCCTTTTAACCACATTCTTTCCCATTGCTCCATCTGTATATTATAACCAAAATTCTTAGTCCATTGTATCATGCACTCTTTATATATTGTGTCTCTTTCAAAGACCAGTCGTGCTTATGTTTGTAAAATCCCTGTTATGTCCTTCAGCTAAATGTTATACAACTAATATTTAAAGTAAATAGTTTCTGAGAAATGACATTTTCATAATTGGTCATTGGAGTTTTGCTGTCAAGCTGCTGCAGTCAAGACACTGACATAATTTGCCCTCTGTCCTAATGCTGAACAGACTTGGGTTCCTCAGTTCAACAGTATAAAGAAGTATGTGAGAAACTCTGAACGTGAATTAGGATGAAAGAAGACAAGATGGACTAAGCAGAACAAGGACAATAAGTTGACAGAGCTCCTTATAGAAAATAAACTTACGGTGTTGTTTAATTTGGCCCTTACCCATAGTACGTACATGGTAATTTTGGCTTAAAGTCTGACAAACATATTCTGCTAATCTTTTCAAGACAGGTAGAAACTGTACACTTCGGACTTTCAACCCTGTGCATCCTTCCCATCCACTTTTTTTTTTTTTGCTTAACATACATCATGAAAAGAGTTCTGTCAAACTTGAAAATCTGCACATTTTAGTAGGCCTTGATTTATGTATGGCCCATTACTCTTGAATGGATAGATTGTTTTAATTTTCTTTATTTTTTTTCCCTCTCACTTCTTGCAAATGTCATTATTGTCTCCTTTCACATATTCATTAGTGTTATTTATCTGATTCCCATCTCAGAATCTGTCAGATTGCAATTCCCATCAGAGGTAACCACGGCAGCCACTGACTATGTGGCTGCAGAAGGTGGGACTTGTAGTCCAAAAAATCTGGGGCATCAGGTTGGTAAATACTACTGTAACCTCTGGCTCCTGGTTTTACCAATTTGTTTTTTCTGTTCCCTCCTTTCATGCTGTCTTTGTCTCTCTTTTTATTTATTACTGTGCTTCCTTCTCTCTTCCCTTTCCCTCTGTTTTGTGTTTAATTCTATCATTTAAGATTTAAAATGTAATGAAACATAGACGTTAGACACAAGAGGGCCTGTTCTCAAAATGACAGCTCAAATTGTGCATGCAAATTGGAGACTGTGTGTGAAAGTCTGTACTCATTTGCACAAGCCATGCGCGCTCATGCATGCCATTTAAAACTGCTACATTTAATTTTAATAAGTGGGGCTTCAAGAAAATGTCTTTAATTTTAGAGGCAGGATAGATGTCACCTACATGCCACTGGAAATTGTTGCCAAAAATCACCTGCCAGAGTTCAGAAGCAAAATGATACAGGGAATCATTAGCACGAAGAACTGATTTAAAAAAAAAAAAAACTATAGCTACTATGCACTGAGTTATAATTACATAGAAATATGCATTTTAATTAACCTTTCTAGTAGGATTTCTGGGGCAAAGGATTTTTTTTTAAAGTTGAGTTTTATTGAGGATTCTTTTTTTTTCCTTCTCATCTTGATCTTTTTCCAGGTCACTAAGTACAAATGCATTCAAGAGAAAAGTAAGGATGTTGTTAATGTATTTGAAATACTGACTTTTCTTAAGATGTCTATCAGTACTTAATGTACTAGGATGGCTGACAGCTGGTTTCGGTTGCCATAGTGTAATTATGTAGAATAGACTGTCTCTATGACACTGCTTCAATGAAAGAATATCTCGCATTCTAGATGACAAAGACTAAAATGACATTACAAGAACCAGCATATGGTTCTTTTTCGTTAGCTATGTGAAACTATAGAACTGTTTTGATGACGCAAGTCAAATGATATGATGTAAAGATCAATGGCTAAAATAAAATACATATTGATAGCCTGTCAGCCTCTGTTCATTTGTTCTACCTCTTCCACTATTGTCAGGAAGCACGCTACTAGCAGCATGCTATTTAAAATAAGGTTTAAAAACTCACCATTTTTAACTTTCAGATTTAAAGTATTCATCATCTTCCCAAATCTGATTAGTTAATGAATTATTTAGGTTCATGCAATCTCCTGGTGACCTCAAGGACAAATGCTTGTCACCACAAGTTGTCCCCAGCAATAGGTTGTACCTGTTCCAAGGATAGTCTTGCAGGTTTTTTTTTTTTTAATCTATCCATCCACTCCATTCATTGCTTTATCTTCTACTTCTCTCAACCATGATCATTTCTTCCAGTCCATAATCTACTTGCCATTCATGGCTGAAGTAAGTGAGTTTCTGCTTTCTGGTCATTGCCTCGAGGGAGTAGTTAGCCTTTATTTGATGCAGGATTAATTGATTTTTTTTTTTTTTTTTGCTGTCCATTGTACTCCTGGTAAGAATCTGCAGTTCCATAATTCAGTGATATCTGTCTTTTGTCACTCATTTTTTCCCAGTGTCCAGCTTTTACAGGTTTACATTATCACTGGAAAAAACAAAGCTTTAAGTATTTTATATTTGTTGTCATGGAAATAACCTTATACTTCATGATCTTGTCATGATCTTGTTTATAATTCTTTCTTCACTATGATGAATTTTTTAATTACTCCAACACACTGTCCATCTTTAACTATTCTTGAGACCAAGAAAACAAAACTATCTACCACCTTCACATCTTTGGCATCAAGTGTGAGTTTACTAAGCACCCTGGGTGATATTATCTTCATCTTAACATTTACCATTAACCCATTTTTCCACTATCCATTTTTCTGTTCATAGTGTGCTCTGCTAAGGCAAATCCCCATAGCCTCCTTGGCCTGTGTGATGTGGGTCATTAGCGGATTCCAGAGAATATGCCTGCATGCCTCTGCCTGTCTCATTGTTTTCCTGCAACTTGGACAGGCCAAGGATCACTTTAAGTTCTCAGGTCTGGAAGTGCTGTCTCTAGATCAGTGTTTCTCAACCTTAGCAACTTTAAGATGGGTGGACTTCAACTCCCAGCATGCTGACTGGGGAATTCTGGGAGTTGAAGTCCACCCATCTTAAAGTTGTCAAGTTTGAGAAACACTGCTCTAGATGCTGCATGCAGGCTGATGCAGGCTGTGTTGATGCACAGGAGGGAGGCAGCCTGAACTGGCAATTGGTCCTGCTGGTTTCCCGTGGGACCGCCCTCTTGATCCAGTCCATCATCTGTTCTCTTACCCCTCAATCCTGTTTCGGCTGTGAGAAAGGTTGGAATCTTGGCTTCTACAAGCCACTTTTTTTTTAATGGATTAGTTGACTGGTCAACTGGTTGATGTAGAAAGTGTGAAGCCCTGAAATTGATTAGTCTGTCCTTGGCTTAAGGCAGGGAAGTGTCCTTTGTAATCTGCCTGGATGGGAATTCACTTCTCTGTGACTTCTGTTCCCACGAACCCTGGCTCCTCACTTTCTCTCCTCATGTAATGCCCTTATGATTCTCAGAGTACTTTACAGTTTCCACACCAAGCCTCATCATAACCCTTAGCTCAAACTCCTACTCTTCAACAGCACTCATTCAGCAACTTCAAATATCTGGATGGCCACTAGATGGCAGCCAAGAGGCACAAAAAATCTTCTAAGTCTTTTCTGCTATCTAATGTTTGATAAGTTGAACAGGTGGCCCATATTTTCAAATAATAGTAATAAAAAAAGTTCAATGAGTTGACAGTATGACAGGAAAGAAATATTATTGAGATACAGCCAACACATAGTTAGCAATGCTCGTTTTGAGTATCATGGACATTCCATTCATTTCTATAGTCTCACATCTTCAATCATGTAGTTATCTAATTTAATGTAGCTCATTCCTGCCCTAAGTTCTTGTATACTTAAAACATTCAGTTTAGCGTGTTGTATTTCTGTTTTAACAATTTCAGGTTTTCCTTGGTTCAGGGTCTCCCATTCTTGGTTGTGTTCTTGTAAAACAACTCTTTCATCAGTGACCAGCTTTCCTTGAAGCTTAGGCTGGCCACATCATCTCCTCCAGATCTACTTGTGAATATTTAACATTCTTCCCTAGACACTAGAAGAGTGCTTTCTGGTGTAGGGTCTCATTATCTGGCACCAAAACCTGTCCAAACATTTCAGCCTGTCAAGCTTCGTCCAGACCAATAATGGAACTAGAAGGCTGGCGGGGCAGAGATTCAAGAATACAGTACATCTCTGATAAGATACTAGGAAAGCCTTTAATGAAGAAAATGGCTACTGTGAACTGGATTCAACTGCTGTGAATGGCAGTCCCCAAATTCAAATCCTATATGCCTTTTTCAGACCTTTAGGTCATAAGAGACCGAGAACCACAGAAATGATTGTCACCTGTACATTATTATTGTAGCAGACTAATCTGGTTTTAGGCCCTTTGCTTCTGGCTTGGCCAGCTCTAGCTTTCAGGTAGCCATTTCCATGTAGTTTGAAGTGATCTGCCATTGCCTGCTCTGATCTCACACCTAGTTACTGGAAGTGAGTTTAGCTAAATTCAGTGGAAGTTTTGAGTAGGAATGATGGAGAATTAATTTGGCTTGCACTTTAAAATAGTTTGATCTAATTCAGTTTAGTTGCATGATCAAAATGTATTGGAAAGCATAAATTAAGGAAACTGTATATATAGTTCAAGGACATATAAAATGCACGCATTAAATGCAAATACTGTATAGGTAAAACTCATGCTTTTCTTTTCTTTTTTTGCTTCCAACACATTATGCAGACTTTGTCAGAAAATGTTTAAAAAACATATATTACTGCAACAGAACAAGCTTGTGCTTCTAGAAGTTTGAAAGTTATAGAAACCAAAATAGAGTTTTACCTATCCTTGTTCCTGAATAACATATATAGCGGTGCAGTGCTAGGCTACAGTCTTGCCTTCTAGCTTGGAAGAATGCTGTACTGAATACAGCAGGATTTGTGTTTGAATATTGTGCCTATGAATATTCTGTTAAGCCGCCTTTGCAAACAAGAAGCCACACATTTTAGTTTATTAAACTATAATTTAAGCCAGCAGCATTCACTCCTGTTTTGCCTCTCTCTTTAAATGGTAAATAAGACAGAGGTAGTTTAACATGTTTATATCTGGGTTCACAGTTCATTGTTTAGAAACAAGCCCAAGATTGTATATGAATTTTAAATCAATTTTAAATATTGACTTGTTAGTCAGTAGACCATAATTTTAGGTTTGGACATCATGCATTGTTCCTCCCTTGTTAATGACCATAGCAACAAGCTGTGGAAGTGAGTCTGCTATTTGTTCACTCACTATATAGTTTTAAGAGCCATGTGGTTTAATAAAGTCTCCTTCCAGGTCTGAAAATGATAAAGTGGAAAAAACTCAGCACCTGGGTGCTCCAAAATAGGAACCTGTTTGATATCAGCTCAAATGCACTTAGTTCAATATTGTCTGTGCCTTCTTAGACAGAAACGTTTGCCAGGACAATAATTTTGGGCTTTTTGTGATTAGATCTTTAATCTTTCATGGATTAAAATCTTTAATCTTTCCTGGATTAAGCCAATACTAGCAAGTGTGTGGGAGGAAGGGATAAAATTCTGCTCCTTTGTTAGTAATAGAAGTAGGAATGGAGCGTAGAAATGGGAACTATTTTGAAGACATTCATTTCCAGTTCCTTCTCTTATTGTGTTCATGTGTCCTTTCTTAGAAGGAAAGTTTCATTAAAATTAGATGGATTTACTTTTATGGAAAGCCTGCTTTGGGCTTCTTGATGGATAATGATAGGCATTCCTTCTATTGTAATTATGTAGAACACAACTTTAGTGATGAAGTCTAGAAGGCATTATATTGGAGAAGACTGCATTATGTATTTGAAAAACCTACAGAATCAGAAAATCCTTGGTGCATACATAATGTGTGCCAGAACCAGAGGAAAATCTAAATGGTAGGAGCATTTCCTGATAGAAAATGTAATTTCTTCTGGTCTAACAGTATTGATCCAACATCTTTTAATAGGTTTTTCAAAATAAAAACATTCTCATTTACATGCATATTATGTAATGCTTCCAAGTGATACATGCAAAGATCTGCCTCTGTCTGCTACCAATTATTGATGTCTGTTTAAGACTGGCTTCTATTCTTTTGGTTACCAATGCAGTTCTTATTGACATTTTGATAAAGGGAGCCACGAAACTTCCTGTCCACTTAGATGCATGTTTTGCTGTGGAATTGCCCAAGAGAAGGCATTTTGTAAACAAATCACGAACAGACATTTGTTAAATTAAAAACATTTACAAAGCATTCTAATATCCAAATCTGTTTTCATTCATGAATAATGGTAAAAACTGGACTTCTTGGTATAATCGTAACTTATTTTTGGTCCTATCTTGCTTACACAGGCTTGGAATCCTGCTGCCTACTTCAGTTAAATCTCCTTAGGAGAACCTGGCCCATTTTGAAAGGACTGTGGTGCCTGCACTAAGCCAGCTGACTGTATTCCTGATAAATATGACTATGTCTCACTTGGTCTTCCACAGAGTTCAGAACTAGTTAGTAGTTAACAGGAAACAAAGCAAAAGGAATTAAAATTGGGGAAGCAAAGAGTGGCTGGGTAGGAAGCTGGTTGCAATTACACCCCGTTGTACAATGCAGACCACTTTCTCAGTCTCAGAGACTTTAAGACATTTGGGGTTCAACTCCCAGAATTCCCTAGCCAACATTCCAGCTGGGGAATTCTGGGAGTTCAAGTCTACACATCTTCAGGTTGCCAAGTTTGAGAAACACTGGTCTAGACAGAAAACTCTTTTTAAACTCTACCAGGTAGAGCAGGATATATTTCAGAAAGGAAGCATCTGGATTCTTTGTTCCCCCATGAATGAGATCTTAGACATTTCAAGAAAAGAAATGTAGAGGGTCAGCTGTGTTTATTCTCTTTAAAGGGAAAAAACACAGAAAACTTATTTTCTTCTTTTTCAGGTTCTTCGTCGCCCTGTGGGCACAATCACTACCAAAGGCAAGGTTGTCCAGTACAACAAATACATACGTTTATTGAAGTGTAACTTGGATACAAATGTCCTTCAGTACATTTTTCGATTCCAGCACAAGTGTTAGAGGTGCACGTCACTGATCAACAACTGTTGTAAACAGTTGTAAACAGGTTATTGAAATCAGTAATCAGTTACCACAAGTTGTCTTTTAGCTCCTTGATTCTAAAAAGAATCTCCAATGCTATAAAATGGAGAAGCTCTTAGACACTACTGTACACAAGCACACCCTTCCAAGACAGATAACACACTTCAACCGTAAATACCTAGCAGGCACATTCACATAGCATGTTAAGATTGATTACACTTACTGCTGGTTAGTTGTGTGTGTGTGTGTGGGGGGGGGTTGCTTAGCATGTTTTGCAAACCAATCCATTTGGCTAGTTGGCTGAGGTTATTGTGCAGACCAAGAAAACTGGCTAATTCTGTATTAGAATAAGTGTATTATGAGAAAGACATGCATATGTTCTTCAGTCTTGAATACAGAATTTATTGGTGTTGTAGTATAATACTTGGGCTGCTTTTTTTTTTTGATAACTGCTATTAGTTGAGTTAGTAATGTTGTCCTTTTCAGTTAACTGAGAGCTTAGCTGCCACCATTTACCACATTTATTTTTAAATAATGGTAGAAGGAGATGAGAATAAAAACATTTATCTTTTAGAATATTTCCTAGAGGTATGATGCTGATTCTGACAAGGAACAGGTCTGGTTTGTTTAAATATCTAATGAAAGCCATTTATGTATCCTGTAGCCTCAATTTAGTAATCAACTAAAATTTAAGCAAGTTCCAAGTATCAGTTTTTGATATGGAGAAGGCCTCTGGAGAAGTTAATTGGCAGTTGCTTTTATTTAGAGTACATAGTTCTGGCTTAGATTGTCCCATGGTTTACCTTTAAAAATAGCACATTACTAATATTTATGCTTGCTGACACTCACATCCTTTCTTTTTATTCTTTTTTTTTGTATAATTTTATTATTTATTGTATAATTTTAAAAAAGATTAAAAACTAATATAAACTAATATAAAGTGAGAAAAAGAAAAGAAGAAGAAAGAAATAAAAGAGAACATTAAAAGTGCAATAAAGGGGAAAAAAAGTAAAAGAAAAATAGAAAAGAAAAAAAATATACAAAGAAGTAGTTTCCAATCTTTTTCACAGCAGTTATAAGTACAATCATACATTTACCTCTTACTCTATGGTTACAACATAGCTCTCTTCTTTCTATAATCTATTCTGTCTAATCATCAAAACCATAAATCACAAGTTCATTTTTTTCTGCTTCGTGCAAAAAGTCCATAAGAGGTTTCCAGTCAGCAATAAACGTAGACATTGTCTTTTCTCTCATCAAAGAAGTCAATTTAGCCATCTCAGCAAGTTCTAGCATCTTCACCAATCATTCCTCCATTGTGGGTAGTGCCAAATATTTCCATCTTTGTGCATACAATAACCTCACTGCAGTTATCATGTATAAAAACAGAGTTCTGTGACTTTTTTTTCCAACTGTTTGTTCATCAATCCCAAAACAAAAACCTATGGTTTTAATTGTATATTAATCTTTAAAATCCTCTGGATCAGTGTATGTATTTGAATCCAAAATTTTCTAGCTTTCTTAGAGATCCACCAAACATGATAAAATGTCCCTTCTTGTAATTCACATTTCTAGCATAAATTTGAAGAATTTGATAAATTCTGGACAATTTCTGTGGTGACATATACTGAAAATCCTCTTTATAACATAGTGTAAATTTCAATCCTTTCAGCCACATATTTTCCCATTGTTCCATCTGTATATTATAACCAAAATTTTAGCCTACTTTCTCATACATTCTTTCACCTGTTCTTCTTATGTTTCAAATTTCAATAAAAGTTTATACATTTTAGCCATTACATGTTCATCATTTGTACACAATTCTATTTCAAACTCAGACTTACAATGTTCAAAACTATAAATTTTTTTGTCTACTTTAAATCTTTCTAGTAACTGTAAATAAGAGAACCATTGACAATTATATCCCTTTGCCACCAGTCCTTCTCTTAATTTTATTTTATATTCCCCTTGACAAAATTCTAGTATCTCACGATAAATTAGCCGTTTGTGTTTGCCTATTATTTCTCGTCCATAAAATGCTTCTTGTGCTGAGACCACAAAAGTGTTTTCAGGCACAACCTGAGTTTGTAACTATTCCATATTCTCAGTATGGTACGTTTGACATAATGACTTTTAAAATCCACATTAACCTTGACTATTGTACCATAAATATCCATGCCACCCAAATCTCAGATTGTGTCCTTCTAACTCAAAAAGCCTTCTATTTCTCAGCCACATCCAACCAAACAGCAAGCTGGAAAATATAATTTGAAGTCAGTTAAACCCAATCCTCCTCTTTCCTTTGCATCTTGTAACACCTTATATTTAACTCGTGAATTTTTCCTCTGCCACACAAGTTTAGATATATCCTTCTGCCACTGTTTAAATGGCACATCAGTTGTCAAAACAGGTATTGTCTGAAAACAACAACATCATTCTAAGCAAAACATTTTTATCACAGAAATCCTCCCCAGCAATGACCGTTATAGTTTCTCCCATCTTAACATATCTTTTTTTAACTCCATGTCTTAACATAATTATTTTGAAATAACATACAACTCATATTTGTCATAGTGGTACCCAGATATTTCACGTTCTTCTCAAAATCTGTTTTATTTATCAGTTCTGTTTGATCTTCTATTCTGATATTTTTTGTTAACGTCTTCGTCTTCTGTTTATTAATCTTAAAACCTGCTAATGCACCAAATTCTTTTAATTTGCCCATTAATATTTCAATTTCCTTTAAAGGATATTCCAGAACCAACACCAAGTCATCTGCAAAAGCCATTAACTTATAAGTCTCTTTTGAAATCTTTATTCCCACAGTCTTCTCATTTTGTTTTATATCTGCATTCAATATTTCAAGAACCAAAATAAACAAGAAAAGGGGCAGTGCCCACTGTTCCCACATCCTTTCTTTTTATTCAAGAAATAAAAGAAAAGTACATTGCCACAGATAACAAGGTTCATTTCTTCATTCTTGCTGACATGTTGGGGCCAATAGTTTGTGGAATTACAATTGTAAGTAGTATATTTGTGTTATAGTTATGACCTGTGCTTTGAACAATTAATAGCAATTAATTCAAGAGGGAACATTCCTTTCTGATTTCAGGACAGTTCATCTAATCAGAACAACAGTTCTTCCTGCTATTTTGTGCTATGCTTAGATGTCAGTGATTTGCTCACAGTCGCCTGGATTTTAATAAAAACTCATTGTGTCTTTTTTATACATAGAAGTATTAATCTGCAAAGTAGTTTTCTGCTCTTTGTAATAATCCACCACTGCTGTTTCCAATGGCCAGCTGTGATGATTTACTCAGTATTTTTGAAGCGTAAATCCATCATTGGAAATGCCAAACTATTGGACCTCTTCTAAGGGTATCAAATCTGGACTGCAAATTTCCAGACAGACATGAGGTGGAAGCAAAGAGTTCGAGTTTTTCATACCTCTTTGATGACACTTAGAGGTCATATAGATTTTGTAGACTAGATAATATAGTCTTACCTGCTACAACTGCCATCACAGTTAACATGGACAATAAAAAGATTTGCTTAAATAAAAAAAGTAAGTGTGAGTATCAGTGTTGCCAACACTTCCTACAAAATTGTTTATGGGAGAAAACCATGTTTACCAAGAACTCCCTATTAAAGTTGTATAATTATTCTAATTTTCATTAGCATCTAATTGAGAATACTTGAGTGTGTATATATGTATTGTTATGGTTGGTCACACAGTCAGCCAGATGGTTAGACTGGATTTGGCATTTTTGTCCACCTATCGAGTCCTTCCCAAGGACCTGGGATAAGCAGATCTTGTTGTTTGATAGTGAACTCAAGCAGAACTGGAAGCCCAGGATAGGAAGACCAGAAGAATAATGACAACATCCATGCAGCAATGTTGACAGACTCTCCTTACCAAGGAGCATTGGTGGGTGTGGAATGTTGCAAGTACTCCAGACAGTTGAAGAAGAAAAAAGGGCACTAGAAGAATATCTGAAGGATACTGAGCTAGATGCACTGAAGCTAGTACACCATGAAGTCTTACTGAATACTGAAGAGACCAAACTGGCCTACAAGAAAGGCCAAATGAAGAATAGAAAAGAGACATGGCAAGGCAAAGTATTACGTGGCCAACACACAGAAAAATATTAGGTAAAGCAGGTAACAACAAGATCTGGCAATGGGTAAGAGCAGGAAAAAGAGAGGGGCTCATTCTGGCTGCACAAGACCAAGCCTTAAGAACAAATGCATACAAAGCCAGAAATGAGAAGACAGCAACAGACAGCAAATGCCGCCTCTGCAAAGAAGCTGAAGAAACAGTGGACCACCAAGTCAGCTGCTGCAAGAAGATTGCACAGACTGACTACAAATGACGGCATGACAAAGTGGCATAGCTCTCATCTTCCTTGGAGCACACAAGCCCCAGAACCACGTCAAGGTTACGGCCTCACTGGGCATATTATTGTTGTTGTTGTTCACACAGCCAACCAGATGTTTAGACTGGATTTGGCATTTTTATCCACCCATTGAGTCCTTCCCAAGGACCTGGGATAGGTAGATGTTGTTGTTTGATGGTGTTAAAGGTATCATCGCATTATTATTAAGTGCAGGACTAAGAAAATTTTTAACTGAAAAGGCCGTCCCCAGAAGGTCTCAGATAAAAGGCCTTCATTGGTTTGCCTCAGAATGCCATTCTCTGAGAAAAAGATTAAGGCTAGCTATGCGTCTAACACAGAACTACCCATCAAATAACAACCACACTGCCATGCTAGTCCTTAGACAAGAGTATAAGAAAACTACCAAGCATAAGAAGTCTCTTCATTTGTCCTCTCTCTGGTTAAATTTAGAATTAGCAGCCAAAAATCCAAACCCAGTCTTTTTTTGGCATACGATTGCAGGAATATTACGTGAACGTGGGTTCTTCCTGGACATTCCTATACCTGCCTCTATGTGGGAGGAATATTACAGCCAATTATTCACTGCGTCACGTTGCAGTAGATTAGAGGACTCAGAAAAAGATATACAAAATGGTTGTAGTCCCTCCCCACCCTGGCCTCCAGTGACTGAATGGAGACTAGAGGACTTATTCAGTCTTTGAAGCCCAGTGAGGCTCCCAGGGAAGATCTCTTACCCCCTGAATTATTCAAATGTCATATTAATTGGTGGGATCTCTTACTTGCAGGTTTATTTAGTCATATAAACAATTCCTGCCAAATTCCAGCTGGTTGGGAGCTCTCTGTTGGGGTCTCCATTTACAAAAGGGGTGATAAGAGTGATCCCTCAAATTATAGACTGATTATTCTAATTGACATTGTAGCAAAATTGTATGTCAAATATCTTTTACTCAAGATTGAGGACTAGGTAGTTGAAAAGGACTTGCTCCCCGAAGAACAA
This sequence comes from Liasis olivaceus, assembly GCA_030867105.1. NCBI lineage: Eukaryota > Metazoa > Chordata > Lepidosauria > Squamata > Pythonidae > Liasis > Liasis olivaceus. The sequence goes on along the minus strand of CM061350.1, from coordinate 121,122,231 downwards.
ACTGGATTTAGGTCTGGTTGCTCCACCATTGATAACTGTTTTATCTTATGTCATCCAATAGAAAAATACACAGCCAAAGGGGGCCAACTGCTTACAACTTTTATAGATCTCAATGCAGCATTTGATTCAATAAACAAGGACCTTCTTTGGAAGAAACTTACAGACCTGAGCATGGATCCCAGACTCCTCTTTTTAATTAAGGCATTATATTCAAACTCATGTGGGGGACGTGGTGGCGCAACGGCTTAATGACGCTGAAAGTTGCCGGCCAGAAATGGCTGATGCTTCGGCGGTTCGAGTCCAGCCTTCGCGTTAACAGGGTGAGCTCCTGTTTCCTCCCCAGCTCCTGTCAACCCAACAGGTCGAAAACTCACGTGAGTAGATAAGTGGGTACTCTCACTCCGGTGGGAGGAAAAATGCTGGCGGCGCCTTGCACACAGAGACGGGACCAGTTGCCGGTAAGCGCGAAACCACGCTCGCCCGAAAAGGGCGTGAAGCAATGGAAACTCTGCCTTCTGCGCTCGCCAGCTGGGCTATGCTCTAGGAGGGAGGCTCTGGCAAACCACTTCCGAAAAACAATTGCCTTGAAAACTGCAAGGATTCGTCCAGGCAGTCACTGCAGGGTCAGTAATGACTGAGCGCAGACAAAAAAGAAAAATTCAAACTCATGCCTAAGGGTACACACGGGAGCTCATAGTTCCGTAGCAGGGATAATTAGTACCAACAAGGGGGTCAGACAAGGATGTATTATGGCTCTCATATTATTTAACCTGTATATTAATGATATCCCAAAGTCCCTTCATTCAACCGATATGCGTATGTCTGAAGTTAAAAATAAACATGTAAATATTCTGATTTATGCAGATGACATGGTATTGATGTCACACATCTAGGTAGGGATGAGAAGACTGCTGTGTAGGTTTAGTTGATACTATGCACTCAACTACCTGAACATTAGTAAGTCTAAGACCAAGGTAGTTGTTTTCGGGAAGAGGCGGACTAGGTGTAATTGGAGCCTGGATAGGGAACATATAGATCAGGTTAAGTCCTATTTATACCTAGGACTTGCTCTTACAGAAACAGGCTCCTGGCTCCCACATTTTAAGAGAATTTCTTTAAGGACTAAGCCTGTGCCAACGCCATAAGGCAGCTTACCAACCACAGCTACCTAGGTTCTCTAATTCCAATCATAAAGGTATATAACAGCAAAATAGTCCCAATGATTACTTATGGTGCAGAACTATGGGGATATATAAAAGTCCCCTTATTGGAACAGATACAGTCCACTTTCTTGAAATGCATCTTGGGGGGGTGGACAAATCTACTCCAACTCCAGCAGTAAGGGCAGAGCTGGGTTTACCCCCCTATACAAAGCCATTTAGTAATTAAAGTATTCAACTATTGGCCGAAGAACTTATCTATGGACCCAGATAGACTACCCATGCTCTGTTTTGAAGAGCAGTTGTATAATATGCCTTCTTGCTCTTGGGTTGTCCAGCTTTCAAATTCTATATCACAATATGGATTCCCCATTCAATTCCCAGTCCAATCAGATCTGAAGGCCAAGAAAAGTTTCAAACAAAGGGTCATGGATGTGGCTGCCCAAGAGGATATTGCATCTCTTAAACACATTAAGTCCTTGAAGTGGCTGGCTCAGCACAAATCAGCCTCCCAGCTAGAAAAGTATTTAACAGCTTATATGCCCCAACATCTTAGAAGAGCTTTTTCAAGAGCTCGTTCTGAACAACTACACTCCATGGTAAGATATGGGAGGTTCCATGGAGTTCCATCTGAAAAAAGACTGTGTATCTGTGGTGCATCGTGTATTGAAGACATTGCACATACCCTCTTTGATTGCAAACTATATTCAACAGAAAGGATCGTTTACTTAGATTCCTACTTAAAAACTAAAAATACTGGGGTACCCAGGAGAAATTGTCTTACTTTTTGCAGGGGACAAACCTGCATATCACTAGTAAGACTGCACTCTTCATATCAAATGCGACTTTGAAGAAGACAGACTTTTTAGATCAGATTGGGATTAATTGCAGGGGTGACGACTTCTTATGAATTTGTTCTATTTTTTATATATATATATATATTTGCTTGTATACTTGTAATGGTTTTATACTTTTGATATGGTCAGATGACTAAATCAGTAAAGTTTCTGTATTGTGGTGGTTGTTGTAAATAAATGCTTTTCAACTTCCCAGTCTAGGGCTTGAGGAAGTACATGGAAGGTATAACTGTAATGAATTTACATTTCAGTTCTTTTAAAAAGAGTTACTCCGCCATGATTTCAGATAGGCTAGCAAAAAAAGGTAGGAAGTTTTAGTGTACAAGGATGAAGACAACTGGTTAGTTCTTATGCTATTGTTCAGATTTTGTCTTTTAATTAATATTTGATCTTTCATTGTTTTCATGATCTCTGAAATAATTTAAATTAGTGCTAAAAATATATCAGCCACAATGCAGTACAGAATCCACTTGCTGGATTCTTTAATTTGTTTGCTATATTATTCTTTAATAAAATGGTAGCTCATGATGCATACTTCCCAGTGGTTACATAGTCCGTATAAACTGTACATAATGGGTTTAAATGCAATGAATAATGCATCTTGGCATAAATTTAATCACAATAATAATCCAGTAGCAGTGGAAAACATTCAACATTTGAATTTACATAATGGAAGTATTCTAATGAAGATGCCACACAAGTAAATTAGTATGCGAAAATTTGTCTTTTAACTGTTATATAATTAATTGTTTTTAACAGGGAAAAATAAGCACCTGTTGAATATGTTGCAGACAACGTTCTATCAATACATTAAAATGGCTACACATTTGCATGTGCTGATTTGGCATTTATAAGTAAATAACTTTTTAGATTTCAGCTTTAGTGTAAAAGACATCTGGTTTGATATTTCAACTTTCATCATGTACTAAAAGACTCTAACATTCTGACAAATAAATTGAGTTATATTTTTATGCATTACTTCCTTTAAAATGACAATATGTAACTTGTTGGTTACCATCTAGATTAGCTAGAATGTTAATGTAAGGCAGTTTGCAGGAATGATGGAACAAGACCAGCCCACTCTCCATCTGTTACTTTTTTTATCATTGTGCCCAAAGCTTTGAAAGCAACTTATTGATTCACTTATTTTAAAACTGATCTTTTCAAAAATATTTGGTCAAAGCTACTTAATAATTTATTCTAATTTTCTATTTGTTGTAAGAGAGATTGGACAATTGGATGGAATGTATCAGTGAAGTATAAAAATGGAGAATACTGCATGTGTATTTCTGTCTCTTTCTTTGTCTCCAGTAGCTGACCAGCTGTGAGTACAGCTGCTCCTAATATTCATAGATAACCAGTTATTTTCTTCCATAAATTTGGAATATTGATTTCTTACTGAACTCAAAATGTTTTCATCAAACATGTGACATTCATTCATTGCTCCGGTTACACAGCATGTAGCTTGCCTTATTACAAGATTTGTCATCTTGTGATATGATAATGTTTCCATGCAAGCTTCCACTTCTAATTTATCTGGTAGTTTGTAGGATACCAAGAACATTTTCCATATTTTATTTTCCTGGTTTGTTTTTTTTAAGCCAGACTCCTCTGGCTTCAATCTGATCAAAATTCTGACTGAAGCCAGGATCTTCCCACTGAAACTGACATAGGAGGGAAGACCTGAAGAAAGGATCTAGGGCCAGTGTTACCACTTGACAAAGTGAAATAGATATTTAAGCAATTATTTCAGGGTGCAATGAAAGAGTAAGAAGAAATTATTACTATTTAATATTTTGCTGTTAAAGTTTTGATAGCCCAAAGAGTAAGCCACTTGCAGGATATTTTATCAGGGCTACCAAAATAATTCAGCTGATTGTGAGGAAAATGGCTGACTCAAGTAGAAAATGGAAGCCTTTGGCACTCATGCTCATTAAGAGTTTTGTAAGCTGCAATGTATGTAGCCTCTAATAGTCATCCAAACTTTGCCATTGTCAGAAGCTCTCTTAAACCATGCAGCATGGAGACTGCAGAAATAGGTGGGTAGGCTAAGCCTTTGAGGGAGCTCTCTAACTCCTTCAAAATAATTTTCTTGTTACTCTTTTTCTATTGGCTTATCTAGCAGTTCCTCCAAATCCTGTTCTGCCCAATGTCTTTGATTGCTTCTCCTATAAAGTTAAGCAAGGAATAGGAAAAGAAAAGTCAAAGGAGGGAGAAAATTTGATGAACGGAAATTAATTTTGGTCTCTGCATGCTTCCCCAACTTGTGCCCTCCAGATGCACTGGATGTTTATTACTGTACTTTCTCAGATTTCATATCAGTTGAATACTAGGCAAGACTGTGTTGGGAAAGGCTGTTCTAATAACAGCAGTATTTGGCATGTCTTCCATTTCAGCTGCAAAGTTGAGCGGGAAATTTTTCCTCACTGTATGTTTCCAGTTATTATAAAGAACACATTGGGAAAGATAATGCTGCTTTGTTGATGCAAAAGAAAATACAACACTTATTAGATGGTGAGGTGCTTAGTGTGAGGTGAACCAGCATGAAGCTGCCCTTAGATCTCTTCAACAGCTGGTCTGGCTGAATCTTTGGTAGTGTACCAACATTATGTGTCTGTTTTATACATTAATAAGTCTACTTTGCCAAAGGTCTTGTGAAGCTTATGGATATGGGATCAGTAATAATGAGAGGAAGTGTCTTGATAGATCTTTCAGATAAGATTAAAATTGTGAGTGAAGCAGTATCATCTTGCATTTTTATCTATTTAACTGGTTTAGGATTGTAGGGTGCCATTATAGATGCTTGCACAGATTCAGTATTATTTCTACACAGAGATAATTTTGCTATGGATAGATGGGGCAGGGGCTTAAAATCCATTTCAACTAATAAGAAAATTTCAGTCTTTAAAATGAGATGACATGATTGAAAGTGGATTTACAATTTGTAAGGATGGGTAATGTATGACTGCTTTTCGTGTGAAATCATACAGTATTGTAAAAATATTTATGGCTAACCCAGCACATGTTATACAGATGAAATACTGCAAGCAGCTTCTCTAACATTCAATATTTCTTCTAATGTGAGATTGCTATTGTTTTTTCTGTTTCTGCAGAATTACTATGGAGCTGCCAAAATGATCTTTTCTGACAACCCACTTGGACTGTCATGTGGGATGGTATGTCCAACTTCTGATCTTTGTGTGGGTGGATGCAATTTATGTGCCACTGAGGAAGGACCAATTAATATTGGTGGACTGCAGCAATTTGCTACAGAAGTAAGTAAAGATGTATTTAGACAGCTCTATTTTTCCTTTCTTCTCTATGCATGAGATTTTGCAGCGATTCTTTTTTTTTTTTTTTTGGAAGCAGATGTGATAAGATTTCTTTTTTTCATATAGAACACAAGAGCAGAGAGTTATTAGCAATTAAGAAATTAGTTTCATGTTCTAAAGTAATTACTGCACAAAATTTATAAACATCATTTATTCCAGTTTTCTGTCCCACATATAAGTTTCAGGATAGATTACAAGTATAAAGTTAAATGTATATTGGATACACACCAAGTTAGTTACACTGACAATTATTTTATTTTTCATTTCATTATTTTTATTATATTTCCGTCAGACTAAAGTTCAGCTCATCCACAGTTTGGATTCAAAATATAATAATTCAAAGGGAAAACCAGAGGCATTAAAAATGTCTCACTTGTAAGAAAGAAAGGACTTAATAGGATGCCAAGACATTAACAAAAAAGGAGGGATGGTGCGACAAGTTAAAAAGTCCAGTGCTTTAGTCACCTGAATGTCAGGCAATGGGACATTAGACAATGGCCTTGAAATATTCTAGCCCCAAATCATCAACAGCTTTGTAGGTAATAATTAGGATTTTGAAGTTTGTTTGGAAGGAACAGGTAGTTAATGCTGATTTAATAATACAAAAGTTGCACGTGCTGAAAAACAAACACTACATTTATACTTGAGCTACAGCATTGATCTGAATATGGGCAAACTAGGTATAGCAAGAAGGATATTCAGAATATTATGACGACTGAATTTTAGCACACCACCCTCATTTAAAATATTGTTGAATTTGAATAGCAAGAAGGATATTCAGAATATTATGAGGACTGAATTTTAGCACACCACCCTCATTTAAAATATTGTTGAATTTTGTGCATTTCAAATTTTTTTTGTTAAAACATGCATGTTTTATGAAGAAAAATCATTAAACCATAAACAAAGTGCTGTGATAATGAAGTTGGCTGCTCTGGCCTACTGTTGGCCTACTGTTCAAGCCTTGGTCACATACTAAAACTCATAATAGCTGTACATGTTAGAATAGCAACATATAACAAACAAAATAGCAAAGGAGCACAGTAAATGTTAATTTGCTTTTAGAAATTTAGTTTGTACAATAGAGGTTTTTTTGGGTGAAAACCTAATTAAGATGTCCGTTTCCATGTTGTTTAGCGCAGGGCGGACCTAATGTAGTTTATGTTGAGCTTGTTATTTTATAGTGTGCTATTCACAAACCCATTACACCGTTAACTTTTGGAATAAGCAACTTTTTTCAGGCACAGAAAGGAATAAACAATAGTAATCAAATAAATTAAAGGCATGAGATCAGATAAACCAGCTCCATATGTGTCAGGATTAGCCCAGGAAACTCCAGGAGACAGTACAGATTTAATCCAGCAAGGTTTAATGGCCTTTCTCCCGTTACAGAAATCTTCTCAGAGTGAGAGCAAATTTCAGGGTCACCCTCCCAACCTCCCTTGCATTCTTTAGGGAGGGTTCAGTCTCATCATCTTATCAGTTCCCCGTTGCTCTGGCGACGAGAGTAAATTCTTGACCCCCCTGGTCGTGACTCTCACATCATGCGACTTCATACATTTTCTTTTGTTCTTTAAACTTCTCACCTTTCTGCCTTTTTAAAGGATTTCTTCAACTCCATCCAAACTATTTTTTTAGCCTTCCCTTTCCTCCCAATTCATTCCATCTTTCTTCATATCATTGCTTTGCATTCTGATCTTCCTTCATTCTCTCTGTATGGCTAAACCACCTCAAAAACATCTTTCATATTGGTCATGCATTTTTGTATTCAATACACATTCATTCAATACATATTCATTCTTATCCCTATCTCTTCTTGTTTTATTACCCCCTCCCAAGTATCCAATTCTTACTGCGTTCAACTTATTATGATATGTTGCTTCATATCAACTGTCACTATCATGTAACAAAATAGGCAGAAGCACATTCCTTTGCACAGCCATTTTCACTTATTTTGACAAATCTTCATTTTTTGCAACCAACCCCTATTCTATCCAACCCTTTCTACCAGCTTATTCAGGTTTTACATTTTTTTCTATTTTTCTCCCTTTAGTAAATGTTTTACAAAGGTACACAAATTCATCTTTATGCTTTCCTTTTTGCCTGTATTACTTACAGTTGTTCATTTCATCTTCACAACTACTTTGGTCTTTGACACATTAATTTTCAGATCCATACCTCTCATTGCATCATATGATTCACTGCAAATCAATCAGGTTCTCAGCTATTCACAGCTGTTCATCTGCATACAAAAGTACATGTATGTTCATGGCATAAGTATTTGTTTCAATTCTACTCTGGCGTCACTATCATTCCCATAAAAATGTCTAAATACTCCTTCCAGCATTCTCTTACTTTATTTTCATTGCAAATCTTTTCATCTTTTTTATTTTTAATTCCATATATCTCCTGGAGGCCCTTCTTTAATCTTCTTCACCAACTTTCAAAACAATTTTTTGTCTTTTATCTGCAACCTTTAATGTTAAAAATTCTTTTGACCACAATGTTTGAAACTTGGAAATATTTATTTATTTATTTGTTTACCCCTACCTTGTTACCCTTCTGGAATTCTGTAAAAAGCTGCCACTTGCCCCAAGCGCTGGGATTGGGTGAAGTTGGAGCTTTTGGCTACATCAAGGGTTGTGGTGCCAGGTTTCTTTTTCTTTTTAATTGTTTTTTGCTCTTATTTTTTGTATGATGTTTTGTTTTATATAATTGTTGTCAGCTGCCTAGAGTTGTAGTTCTAAGATGGGCAGGTGTACAAGTCTTTTAAATAAATAAATACCTTTTTGTAGCAATCATTCTTTTATATGCGTTTCTTCTCATCCTTAGCTTCTTTTATTTCATCATTCACGAAGCATCGTATTTCATATTTCACATTGGCATAACTCCACATGCTTCTGTGGCAGGACACTTTTCAGTTTGTTCCAAGCAACTTCCACATCATATTTCCTTATGTCTCTCTCCATTCAATCTGTTGGGAGATTAATCTAAATTCTAATACATTTTTATTCAGGACTTGTACTGTCTTTTCCTACAACCATTCTACTTTTTTTTCTCTCTCTCTTTCTCTTTTTTTTAACTTCTTCCTTTTTGTTCATATCCATTTTCCCAAGATCCACTCTTGCCTCACAATTAGAATGCCTCATAATCTTTGTATCCTTCATTAATTCTCTCAATCATTCAGAATAAACAACAACAACAAAATCTGTACTGTCTCATCTCATTCCAACCCAGCCATTCAGGTTTCCCAGCAGAATTATGCTTTCTGCTAGATAACTTTCACTGAGAATGTTGCACAGATTTTTCCAGAACTCATATCTGGTTCTTTCATTATCACATTCATGAGAGGATAACATCCAACTATCCCTAACCTCTATATTTCTTCTTTCATACACATTCATAACAGTGGATGATACTATTTAATACCTTCTGATGTATATTTTAGTCCATTCTTTCTTAATTAAACTTTCTCTGCATGCATTCATCAATTCCACTCCACAAGATCAGAACACCTTCATTCACATCCATTACATTCTTCTCCTTTCTTAGTTTCACAGACACACATCTATTTTTCATTCTTTAATTTCATTTCTTAGTTAATGATCTTTACTGTTTATTACCCTTACATTCCATGTTTCAATCTTTCATATGCCACAGTTATCACCAGATGAGCCCATAGATATTGATCCCTGCCTTCCCTCATAGCTTTAGTTAGTCAAGACTTTCACATAACTTTTTCATAGTATGATGAAGTATAGATAAAGTTACCAGCCTTAGTTGCACCTGAGCCACATGTAGCACTCCCTGCTAATAGAAAGAACAGAACCAGTCAGTTTTGGTATATATTGGCCACGAAAATCTAATTTATCCCTAGCACGTCCACACTATTGTATACAAGCTAAGTTCACTAATCTGGAGACTGTCTTGAATGCCGTTATACTGTTGTCTGCTTCCTGTCAAGTAGGACATATATGTGGTGTACCGATGCACATTCAGAATGGATATAGCATGCTGCTTTCATTTTTCAATATGCCAGTCCTGACCTTTTCTGCTTTAGGATAGGTTGCTCTTTTACTTCTGCATTTGCCAAGCTCATAGATCCAATCCATTTACTCATACAAACTCTCTTAGGTGTCTATGGGAGGGCAAGTAGGGAGCAGGGTGAAGTAACAAAATGTGAAACATGATGTCTTCATGCAATCCTACTACTTAATGTACTTGCATCTGGGTACAGAAGTACAGAATGGTGGGATTTGCATTCTGATATTATGACATACATTTCATCATTTTTCCATCATTGTGGTTGCAATGCAGCTGCATATTCTATAATCATGATTCAGACCTTGGAAACAACAGAACTGTGCAGTAATTTGATGAAGTGAGAAATTTCCTCAACCTAAAAGAGCTAAAACATAGGCAGATAGGCTGGGTGGAGAGAACAGCCAGTGTTACTTAATGGAAGGATTGGATTAATTTAGAGTTGCCTGGTTTTAACTATTTGGGAAAAGGGTTAGAGATCTAAGCTTTAGCTTAGCCTGGTTGTCTGATTCACCAGTTTAATCAGACATTAAATCAACAGTTTAGTACCATATATGTTTTGGGATCTCCAAACTTGAATGCATCCCTGAGCTTTTGCCATATTGGTTAGTTCAAGTGTGAATGGTCCCTTGTCATCTTAAAAGAGCTTTTTAGGGCTGTTTTCTTCCATTGTTCAGGAGTTGGAGAAAAAGAAAAAAGGTTTTAAGAACAATTAGTATTGCACTAGTTTACCTTATGTATACAGTATTGTTGGTTGCACTGAGGTGGCAGGATACAAATGGAAAATTATTTGTAACTTCATTCTGATCTTTACACTACATTTTTGGGTTATGTAGTCCTATCCTATATTTTTGGGTTATGTAGTCCTCACTAGTAACCAAGTAGTGAACCTCTTCTCTGGAAGTGTTTTTTTAGCTAGAGGCTTTGCAGTGATAAGTCTCGGAAGCAAATATGAGAATAAGTCTTTTGTTATATCCTATATTTTGTATGAAACTTGTATTTTGTGAAGTTTTACATTTTAAATGTAACTCTCTGTAACTTTCCTTTCTGCTTATGCTGAGTGCTCTTATCTCCCTCCCTCCTCAGATAGCAATGCTCTAGACAACAAGGCCGAAATGTACCCAAAACAAGGTACAACCGGTGAAGACAAGGACTTGTGGTTTAGCTACCAGCAATTGACCAAATTTGGAGTACGGAAGGCATGGGGAGGGCACTGAGGCGGGGATTGGGGAGAAACAGCTCTTGTAATGATAAAAGGGCTTGCTGAACTCCTTTTCGGGGTTCAGTTCTTTGCAGGGACCTGCAAGTCCTAACTGAACCTTTGCGCAAATAAAGCTTCTCCCTGAATGACCCAGTGAGAGTCTCGTCATCAATAAATGTTGCGTTGCTCCCACCCGTAACAGCACAGTCAGCCAAATGTTTAGACAGGATTTGGCATTTTTATCAACCTATCGAGTCCTTCCCAAGGACCTGGGATAGGCAGATGGTGTCGTTTGATGATGTTAAAGATTGTTGCAAGATGTAAGCTGTTCCAAGTAAAGCTGCTTTTTGCAATTGACTGATGGTGCTTTTGTCAATGCTGAAGGTCTTCAAGTGGTGCTCCAGAAGTTATGGGATTGCACCCAAGATGCCTATAACTGTTGGTACTATCCTTGCTTTCTTTTGCCACAGTCATTCTGTTTCTATTTGCAAGTTTTTGTATTTTGTGATTTTCTCCAGTTCTTTCTCTCTTATTCTGCTGTCCCCAGTATTGCAGTGTTTACTATCCAGACTTTTTTGTCTTTCTTATCAACAATTGTTAAGTCTGGGGTGTTATGTGGCAAGTGGTTGTCTATTTGAATTCTAAAGTCCCATAGCAGTTTAGCTTCTACATTTTCTATTTCCTTGTATATTTTGAGGTCCCACCAATTCTTGCTTGCAGGCAAATGGTATTTGTTGCAGATATTCCAATGCACCATTGTCGCTACTTTGTCATGCCATTGTTTGTAGTCAGTCTGTGTGATCTTCTTGCAGCAGCTAACGAGGTGGTCCATTGCTTCTTCAGCTTCTTTGCAGAGGCGGCATTTGCTGTCTGTTGCTGTCTTCTCAATTCTGGCTTTGTATGCATTTGTTCTTAAGGCTTAGTCTTGTGCAGCCAGAATTAGCCCCTCTGTCTCTTTCTTCAACTTTCCTGCTCTTAGCCATAGCCAGCTCTTGTTGTTATCTGATTTGCCTGCTAGTTTTTGTGTGTGTGTGTGTGTACTGGCCATGTAATACTTTGCCTTGCATATCTCTTTTCTATTCTTCATTTGGTCTTTCTTGTAGGCCAGTTTGGTCTCTTCAGTATTCAGTAAGCCTTAATGGTGTACTAGCTTCAGTGCATCTTCTTTGCTGTCCTTCAGATTTTCTTCTAATGCACTTTTCTCCTCTTCAACTGTCTGGTGTACTTGCAACATTCCACGCCCACCTATGCTTCTTGGTAAGTAGAATCTGTCAACATCACTGCGTGGATGAAGGGCATGATTCATTGTCATTATTTTTCTGGTCTTCTTATCCAGGACTCCTAGTTCTGCTTGAGTCCAGTCCACTATTCCAGCTGTATATCTAGTGACTGGAATTGCCCAGGTGTTAATCATCTTGATAGTATTTCTTCCGCTGAGTTTGGACTTTAAGATCGTCTTCACTTTAATGATGTATTCACTATTAACCTTCTTGACTTCAATGTGCTTGATGTGCTTGATCTTGTCAGCTTGAAGGATGCCCAGTATTTGTAGAGATCTTCTTCATCCAGACTCTTGATTTTATTTCCATTGGGCATCTTGACTCCTTCAGTTTTCACTATTTTCCCTTTGTTGATGTTAAGGGAGCACATTTATCCAGTCCAAATTCCATTGCAATATCTTGGCTGTATATTTGGACAGTATTGAGCAGTGATTTCATTTCAGATAGTGTTTTTCCATACAGCTTCAGATCATCCATGTAAAAGAGGTGGGATAATCTGGCAGATGTTTTTGATGTTTAATAGCCATGTCTGTTGTTGACAGAGGAATCAATGCAATGACAAACAGTAGTGGTGATAGTGAGTCTCCTTGAAAGATTCCTCTCTTGATGTTAACCTCTCCCAGTCTATCGCCATTGACCAGCAACTGTGTCTACCATTGTGCCATTGATCAAGCTTCTGATGTTTCTACTGAAACATCAGTTATTTCTAGGAACTTGATTATCCAGTCATGTGGCAGGGAGTCGAATGCCTTCTTGTAATCAATTCAAGCCACATTTAAGTTGTTGAAGCTGTTGTTGTTATTATTATTACTACTATTTAAGCATGTTTGCAAAAAGGAAAAAATAGACAAACAAGAGGAAGAAAAAGAAAAAAAGCCCCTCAAAAAGAAGGAAGGAGGGAGGGCGGGCGGGCATATGGGAAATGAATGGAATTTACAAGCTTCATAGAATTAGGCAAGACATTTCAATATTTCATTAATTAGTTTTAAATAACAGAAAATGTTATACTGTTGTGAAAACTACTGATTGTTGTTAAAATCCAAATAATGTATGAATATCAACAACAGTAATCAGCACAGTATAAAACTTAAAATAAAATTAAGAATTAGAATATTTTTATCCAAGAAATTGAAGTTCTATTCTCATATAAGAAATCATTGAAAGCTAGAATATAAAGACTTTCTATTAAGAGAAACCCAGATTTCAGATTTGGTATAGAATTATAATCCAAAAATATTTCCAAATTGTGTTTCATTGGTGTTAGACACTTTAGAAATGTGAAATTATTTTGAACATGGAGGTATATTCTCATAACTGATTTAGCCATTCTTCTGCAGAAGGAACTGTACTTCTTTCATACAGCATAGAGCATCTGCAGCAGTTACATTGAATGGTACTAGTTCTGTATACTTTGTAGGAATGTAAGATTTACTGGTGTTTATTTAAAAAAAATAGGTTGGAAAGAAAATTCAGCTTTTAGATTTTGTTTTATTCAATTACAAACCATTTTCCAAACTTGCTGAGCTTTACAACATTGCCAGCAAATACAGAAAAATGATCCAACCCAGTCATTACATTTCCAATAATTTTTAGAGAATGAATGTTCAGTTTATCAATCAATATTGGAGTAATATGCCAATGGTAAAACATCTTACATCAGTTTTCTCTGAGTATGTGGTGTGAATTTAATGGTTTTCTTCAACTGAAATTCCAGTTGTTGCATATCAATTATTGTGTCTAAATTCTGCATCCATTTAATGATATAGTGTTTACCTTGTTCAGTTTCTAAGTCATATTTCATGAACAGTTTATAAATAAGTCGTATTAAATGCTCCACATTTTGTGTTATAAACCTTTCAAATTCAGTCAGATTTCTTTCCTTTATTTTTGCAGTTCTTTTAGTGCCACACTATTTAGTTGGAGATACTGAAACTGAGCATTCTGAAGAGAGAGTCTGAAAAGAAAAATCTATTATCTTATTAATAATCAAATCTTGGAGTCTATATGATTTGTTATGTCTCCACTGAGTGAATTTCTTTGTGCTTTGCTCTTCAGAAAAATAAATATTAAGTAATGAGGCAAGAGGAGATAGGTCTGGACTGATTCTTCTTCTGTATTTATCCCAAACATTTAATATGCTGCTTATTGTTGCATAATCCCTTATGAGCCATTTATTTCTGTATATAGCAGTCCAAAAATATTCATGCAGATCATCTAAGAGCCCTGCTCTCTCAGTTGAAGTACCCCAAATATGAAGTGGTATGATCTAATCTGTAATCTGCGTTAGATGGTAATTTAATAATGCATTTTAAAATTTATAGCTGCCATGCCACCGTAAGCCTGAAAAAACATTCCAAGTTATCAAAAGCTTTTTCCACATCAAGAAATATTGTAGTTGCCTTTGGATTTTTAAATTTATATTATCGATAACAATCAAGATATATCTGATGTTATCACCCGTGTATCTCTTTGAAAGAAATCTAGCCTGATCAGAATGTACCAATTCATGAGCATTTATTCTCTTTGCAAGTATTATCATAAAGAGTCCGTAGTGTGTATTCAATTAGGAAATACGTCTATATGACATTGGGACGGATGTCGATCAAAGAGATGAAAGCTTTATTCTATAACCAGGAAGTTCTTGATATTGTTGAATCTCATTCATTACTTGAGTTAGTGGTTTAATCAAGATCATATATAGACACTTGATAAAATCTGTTTCTGATTAATGAGTCATAAAGAATTTGTAAATATCTCCTTGCCTTTTTACAAATAAACATTTCACCAACTTGCGTTACATTTTTTGTTGACTCAAATGTATATTCCTTCACTAGATTCTTTGTTTACCACAAAGAACTCACCAGGAGGATAGGCTGCATTCAAAATGTTTCTGATAAGAGGGTATGCAAGTTTTCCCTTCTCAAGGCTTTGAGTGGCTTACTGAGGGCTACACTCCAAATAATAAAGGGTGGAGCTAGGAGGAAGACTGAACTTCATTTCATTTAGATTAAATGTAACCACAGTTGAATATAATGAATATTATTATGATCCAGTCATATATTTCATAATTTCCCCCTTCCATTGGTTTAAAATTACAGTTTGGCAACAACTTTTGGATGTCTCTAGGGACTCTCGCAAGGTTTAAGGGGCCACACATGGTCCTGAGGCCTTAGATTCTGTACCACTGAACTAAGTGGTGATACCATCAGCATTGTTTTTGCAATGTGCCTCTGCCCCAGTTCCCTGAGAATAGATTATATTTTTAAAATAAACTAAGCATATGGCAGCAAAAGTGTTCAGTTTTAACTCTGTAGCTAAGTAGGCCTGAAAGATCACACTCTCTCTTAAATATCAAATATTGGTATCTTGCTACTTTTGCTCTAATTTACCTAGCATATTCATTCCATGCAATCCTTCATTCATCCCTAACATTCACACAAGATTTGGGTAGGGAAGATCTGGTAATGCTGTCTCATGGAAGGATGAGGGAACATTCTGGAGAGCAGGACTACCACAGAACAGGCTCAACATCATTTCAAATTAATATATCTCAGTGTTGAGGCTTCATTTTTTTCCCCACACTTTGTTCCTGCTATAAAGGACAAATAAGTTCTTTTGCTATCTATTTTCCCATCTTTCTATTCTCACCCTTCTGACATGTAATTTAACTTTAATGCAGTTGAACTTTGTACTTCTCAGGAGGAGTATTGAAAGAAGTAACTTGCAAAATCTTTAGAACACATTGGTTATCTGATGCTTTATTAATCCTATCTGTATATGTTGAATGCTTTGTCTTTCCGTTGAACCCCACTATCACCATGTCTCTCTGGAGTGGCTTGCTTTCTATGTACAGGTAGTCCCAGTTTAAGAACGCGTTCCATTCCCAAGGTCTGTCCTTAAGTCAAATTTGTATGTTAGCTGGAACAGTATTATTGTATAATAATTGTATAATTGATTATTTAGATCCTTGTTGGTCAGGGTTCAGATCTGGGTATGGTACAGAAACAGCATTGGTCATGCTTTTGGATGATCTCTGGCGTGGGCGGGATGCTGGTTGTGCATCCATCCTTGCCTTACTTGACCTCTTGGCAGCTTTCGATACCATTGATCATGGTATCCTTCTGGACTGATTCAGAGAATTGGGGGTGGGCAGCACAGTATTGTGCTGGTTCACCTCCTTTCTCCAGGGTCGGTTCCAGTCGGTGGTGATTGGGGAGGAGAGATCCCACCCCTGCCCCCTGCTATGTGGGATGCCACAGGGGTTAGTGCTCTCACCTCTATTTAACATCTGCATGAGACTCTGGGTGAGCTCATCCATCAACCATGGGGTGAGGTATCATCAGTATGCTGATGATACTCAATTGTACATCTCTGCCCCGGTGACTTAAGCAATGCTATGGGTGTCCTATCTCAGTGTCTGGAGGCTGTGAGGATCTGGATGGGGAACAACAGGCTTCATCTGAACCCTGGCAAGACTGAGTGGCTTTGGATTTTGAGCCCCTCTGGTTCTAGGATTTTACCATCTTTGGTACTGGATAGGGTCTTACTCCCCCAAACAGACCCTGTGCGCAATCTGGGGGTCCTCCTGGACTCACGACTTCTGCTTGAAGAGCAGGTGGCAGTCATGGCTAGGAGGACCTTTGCACAACTTCATATTCCTAGACCAGAGGGGCCTATTCACGGTCACTCACGCCCTGGTCACCTCCTGGTTAGACTACTGCAATACGCTCTACATGGGGCTGCCCTTGAAGAGTATCCGGAAACTTCAGCTGATGCAAATGCAGCAGTGCGAGCAGTTATGTGTGTTTCTAGCAGAACACATGTTACACGTCTGCTTCGCGAGCTGCACTGGTTATCAGTTTGTTTCCAAGTCCAATTCAGGGTGCTGGTGTTGACCTTTAAAGGCCTTCATGGCATGGGGCTGGGCTATCTAAGGGACCGCCTCTCTCCAGTTTCATCTGCCCATCCTACCAGATCCAGCAGAGAGGGCATATTATAGGTTCCGTCACCTAGGGAGCTACATTTGGCAGGCGCCAGGTGGTGGGGCTTTTCTACTGTGGTGTCTGCGTTGTGGAATCTTCTCCCTGCTGAGGTTTATTACCCTGCCTGTGACTGTTTCGTTTGAGGTTTGGATTTTTTCTCTGTGGTTGTGTGCTTGTTTTAAGTGAAATATGGCAGCAGTTCCACCTACAGCAGTGAGCCTTCCGTTTGAAAGGTTGAATTCAAAGAATTACCAAACATGGAATATAAAGATAAAATCTTTTTTCATGAGAGAGGGGCTTTGGCGTTATGTGGACAACGCACCCCTGGCGGCACCCACGGATGCAGAGCAAGCTTTGATGGACCGTGCATATGGTAATTTGATTTTGGGGCTTGAGTCGTCTGAATTGGTGCATGTTCGTGGTTTGAACACTGCTAATGCATGTTGGCTAGCTTTGCGTGGGATCTATGCAAGGGAAACTGCATCTGCTATCGTGAGTTTGACAAAGCAGTTGTATAACCTTAAGTTGGAGCCAGGAGCTAATGTAATTGAGCACCTGAATAAGATGAAAACTTTGTTTGCTGAGTTGGCAGATCGTAATCTGGTCATTCCCGAGCAACAAAGAGCATGTATAATTCTTTCAAGTCTGGATGAGTCATTCAACATATTAGTAGAAGCCGTACAGACACTTAAAATCGCTGACCTGACCGTGGAATATTTAACAAACAGGTTACAAGAAATTCAATGTACACGTGACTTGCAGACTAATCCTAAGAAAAGACTTGATAACGTAAAGCAGCAACTTTCTCCAGCTGGCACGGAATGTGCGTATTTGGTGAGAAAGTGTTTTCGCTGTAATTCTACCAAGCATCTTATAAAAGACTGTCCTATGAAAACTCAGCCTGCTGAGAGTTCCAGAAGGTTTGTCCGTCGTGGAAAAGCAACAGTTAAGAAACACGGGAGTACTAGGCTGGTGTCTGCCTTGATTTCTAACAGAGACAAACGTAATGCTGATAAGTGGTTACTGGACTCTGGTTGTAGTGAAATCATTGTAAACAATGAGCAGTTATTGTTAACTAAATGTAAACCTAAAATTCAACAGGTTAATTTGGCTGATGGTTCTGTAGCTAAAGTAACCATGCAAGGTGAAGTGTTCATACCTTGTTTGGGAGAAGTGGTTTCTGATGTACTCTGTGTTCCTACACTTGATTTTTCTCTTCTCAGTGTCCCTGTATTAACTAGCATTGGTTATTCTGTTACATTCCAAGGTTCTGAATGCTATGTTACAAAAGAGGGGGCTGAATGTGCAAGAGGGAGAATGGTTAATCAATTGTATGAAATGCTTCCTAAACAGGATGTGTTAATTGGAAGTTGTGCTGGTAATGTTCCTGTACATGATAAATGCATTCATTATTATCATAGAGTACTAGGTCATCCTGGATGGAAGTGTTTGTCAAAAATGGCCAAAGTGTATCCAGAACTGAGATTCAAGAAGTGTTCTAAGTTTCTTGATTGTACTGTGTGTAAGCAATCTAAGATAAAATGTGCCCCTGTCGCCAGAAAAAGCAGCAGGATTTCTACAAGACCATTTGCTCTTGTGCATGCTGACTTAGCTGGTCCGTTTCCTCCGAGTGAGGAGGGAGCAAGATTCATGTTTGTTTTAGTGGATGATAAAACACGTTTCACATTTTGTTATTTGTTGAAACAGAAGTCTGAAGCATTCTCTCGTTTCAAAGAATTTGTGGCTATGATTGGAAAAAGACATGGATATCAAGTAGGGAGTTTGCAGACTGACAGAGGGGGTGAATTCATGAGTCTTGAGTTTAAAAAGTGGCTACGTAAGAAAGGCATTTTCCACAGATTAACAAATGTGGGCATGTCTGCTGAGAATGGCATTGCTGAGCGCAAGATTGGTGTTTTGAAAGTAATCAAAGATAGTTTGTTGATTGATAATGATTTACCTGCCCGTTTATGGGGTGAAGCTTTGCTGACCGCTGTGTTTCTTACTAACAGACATTGGAATTCAGCTGTAAATGAAGTTCCTTATTTTTTGTTGTATGGTAAACATCCATGCTTAAAGCATCTGCGTGCATTTGGAACTTTTGCTTATGTACAAATTCCTAAGTCTCAAAGAAGGAGAAACCAACCAAAAACACAGCGTCTCAGGTTTATTGGTTATTCTCAAGAATCAAAAGCTTATCGCTTTTATCTTGGAAAAAACCAGGTTGTTATCTCTAGAAATGCAAATTTTGAAGAGCCTTCTAATTGGCAAAGGCTGCATGCAAATTCAGAGGTTTTTCTGGAGTCACAGACAGACTTAGCTAGAGAGCAAACACCGCTTGTGGTATCCTCCTCTCCACAGATAAAGCAAGAAGCAGAAGCTTTAGCTGAAGAAGCAGAAGTTTCAGTTGAAGTAGAAAAAAAGGAGGAGAAAGAGGAAATACAGGAGAGTTTTGAGATTCCTCGTAGGTCAACAAGAATAACAAAAGGTGTTCCACCAGAAAGATTTGTTATTCAACAAGTCAGAGTGTGTCAAATCACTTGTGAGCCACAAAATTTTCAGGAAATGTTATCTTTGCCAAGTGATGAACAAGATAAATGGAATGAAGCTATGGATACTGAGTTCAATGCATTAGTAAACAAGAATGTTTTTGAAATTGTTGATTTACCTGAATCAGAAAAAGCCATAGGTTCCAGATGGGTGTTTAGAAAAAAGCTTTTACCTGATAACACTGTTCAGTATAAAGCTAGATTGGTTGCACAAGGTTATTCACAAGAACAGTTTGTGAATTATAATCTTACATTTGCACCTACAGTTAGGCCTGAATCGTTGCGTGTAATGTTGGCCTTAGCTGCACAAAGAAATATGGTTGTCCATCATTTTGATGTAGATACAGCTTATTTAAATGCTGAGCTTCATGAAACTGTGTATATGAAGCAACCTCCAGGTTACACATGTGAGGATTTCCAGAAAGTATACAGATTGCGTAAAGCACTGTATGGATTGAAACAAGCTGGAAGATGTTGGCATCAATGTTTAGATAAAGCTTTGTTGGAAATTGGTTTCAAGAAATCAATAGCTGATCAATGTGTATATACCAAAGGAACTGGAAAAGAGTATACAGTACTTCTCACTTATGTTGATGATTTCTGTCTTGCTACAAGTTCTTTAAACATGGTACAAGAATTTGCCAAGCAAATAGAGCAATATTTTAAATTGAAAGATCTAGGTATGTTAAAATACTACCTTGGAACTGAAGTGCAGAGAGCTGAAAATGGAGAAATCTATCTAAGTCAAAAGAAAAAGATAGAACAGTTGTTAGCAAACATGGGAATGTTAGATGCAAAACCTGTAAAAACTCCAATGACTTGTGATTTTTTGAAAAATGAAACATGTGAAAAGTTGTGTGAAAAACCTGCACTGTATCATTCTGTGATTGGTTCTGTACTGCATCTGGCACAATGGACACGTCCAGATGTATCTTATGTTGTTGGGATTTTGAGCCGTAAGGTGGCTAATCCTACAGAACATGACTGGCTAGGATTGAAAAGATTACTGAGATATTTAAAAGGTACAATAGACCTTTGTCTTAAAATGTCAACTAATGGGTTAGAAAAGCCTGTAATTTTTGTTGATAGTTCATTTGCAGAAGAAAGTGATAGAAAGTCCATAACTGGATTTGTTTGTAAATTTGGTGAATCTACAATTGCATGGAAAGCAAGGAAGCAAACCTCCATTGCCTTGTCTACTGCTGAAGCTGAATTCGCAGCTTTATCAGAAGCAATTTGTGAATTAAGATGGTTTAATCAGTTGTTCATTGATTTAAACATCCAAGTGTCATTGCCTTATACAGTGTATGAAGATTCCCAAGCCTGTATAGGGTTAGCTAAAACAGAAAACATTAGAGCTCGTACAAAGTATGTTGATGTAAAGTATAAAAATGTGAGACAAGCTATGTTAGAAAATTTCATTGATCTTGTGTATTGTGAATCTAAAACAAATCTTGCTGATGTATTTACAAAATCATTGCCTATTGTACAACATGAAGCAATGTTGGCAAACCTTGGGTTAGAACAAATGTAAATTGTTATTGTATTGCTGTAATCAGTTGTTTATACTATCCCGTAACACGTGTTGTTGTGTCGCAAACGGGCTGAGAGGGGTATCAGGATTTTCTCATGGGAAGAAAATTCATCCTGTTAGCTTTACAAAACAAGTGTTGAGATAACAAAGTATCTTGTGATGTTATTATGATTTTGTCTACTGCCGCCTACTGAAATTGTGTATGTGTGTTAGTTATTCAGTAGGAGTGTTTTCAACTGGCACTATAAGGGAGGTTTACAATGCCCAACCTGTCCAGTGTGTGTATGTGTGTGTGTTTTTAGTCTTACAGTTAACCATGTAGGTTTATAGGTTATGTAGTCTTAACAAGTAACTAAGTAGTGAACCTCTTCTCTGAGAGTGTTTTTAGCTAGAGGCTTTGCAGTGATAAGTTTTGGAAGCTAATATGAGAAGAAGTTTTTGTTATATCCTATCTTTTGTATGCAACTTGTATTTTATGAAGTTTTTGCATTTTTATCAATAAAGACTAGTTAGCTTATATTTTCTGACTGGAGTTCCTTTGGCGTTCAGGATATGGACATTGCTACTTGCAAGCTCTCATGCTGATGTGTATTTTTCCTGAGAGCAAGGTTTATGGGTCTTTTGCTGCACTCTGCTCAACATCCGTCACCTAGGGAGCTACATTTGGCAGGCGCCAGGTGGTGGGGCTTTTCTACTGTGGTGTCTGCGTTGTGGAATCTTCTCCCTGCTGAGGTGATGTTGGCCTTATCATTGTTGAGCTTCTGGAGGTCCCTTAAGACTTGGTTATGCCAGCAGGCCTGGGGACCCCAAGCGATGGGGGAATTAATGAGGTGGCTCCCTTATTTCTAACATCCTTTTATTCTCTGTTTTATTTGCTTTTTATATTTTTAATATATTTATTGATTTTTTTTTAAGCTTTATTGCACGCTGCCCAGAGTCACCTGTGGTGAGATGGGCAGCTATATAAATTGGTTTAATAAATAAGAAATAAATAACAATACTGTATAAATAGTAATGAGTAATTAACTCAAACCATTGTGCATTTAACTTGAATTGTTGTGTATATAACTCAGATTTTGCTACAGTAGGCTCCATTCTTAAGTATGGGTCATTTGTAATCTGGGCGTTCTTGAACTGGGACTACCTCTTTTTTTTTTTTTTTTTTTTTGCAAAAACAAGATTAAGTTCTTGTCAAATGTGTGAGGAATACTGCTGTTTGTAAAATCATAGAATCATCTTAAATTCATATTATATGACCTGGAAGGGACCTTAGATGTCATATAGTTGAATTCCTTGCTCAGCATTAAACTATTCCCAACAGGTACTATCAAACCCATGTTTGAAAACTTCCAGCAAGGGTGAGGCCAACACTATCCTAGGCTTAAGATTCCTTTCTGTCATGATTAAGCGAAGGCGGGGACACTGATAAAGGTATACTAAGAACTAGTAAGAACCTACCTTGCTTCTTTAAATGAATACAAATTTTCAGGGCCAGATGACTTACTACCCATGATACTGAAGGAGCTGGCAGAATTGACTTCAGAACTGTTCACTGTACTTCTCAGCTACTTCAGCTATTTCTCATAGGGCTTGGTTTCCACCCCCTGTATCATTTTGATAGCTCTCCTCTGAATCTGCTTCAACTTCTCTTTGTCCCCTTTGAAGTGTGATGCCCAGAACTGGATACAATATTCTAATGATCTGGATGCAGCATTAATGCAAGTAATATCTGTTAAGCCTTGATTTGTGTCTCCTTTTAGTCCTAATGTTGTGATTAATAGAAAAGAATTATGCCTTGATGGATTTTCTTAAATATGTGCCATTCTTCTTGAAAAATCTTTATAAATCTATTAAAATGCTATGCTCTGGCACAATGATTGATATTAAAATAGGCATAGGATAAATAGCTCAGAATGGTTTTCATCACAGAATTTTAAGTTTATTTAAAGTGATCTATTGGTATCAAGGTTGTAATATAGTTGAGCAGTGTGGTACTTGTACATAATTTAAAATGTGTTGAAATATATACACATACAGATAGATACTTAGAATATATGCACTATTTATACCTTTCTCAATTCATAACTGTTGTGAAATTTAGATATTTTGTGTGCAGAGTTCTTAATGACTATTTTATGTATTATAGAAATTATAGAGGAAATAATCTGTCATATTCAAAACACGTTTCTGTAATATCCCACTTGTACCTGAAGCAGACAAAATCTTTCCAAATTAAGATATTGAACTCTATTATACCTATTAAATTTATTGACAGATGTATGACAGAAGATAGGAATATGGCAAAAGGCAAAATACTGATGATACTGCAGCCTAAAATAATGTGGTGAACTGTGTCTGAAAAAAAGTTTCAGTTTCCAAATTTGAGCTCAAAGTATTTTAGAGGCAGTACATTGGTTTTTATTCATGAATGTACCTAATCTCTTGGAAGATAGTCAAATTGGAGGTCATCCATATATCATATTGTACTAGTGAACTCCATTGTTATATTTATCAGATAAAACTGTGGAATGTAGGTAAGAAAGAACCCTTTCTAAGTAAATAAAAAAATGGAACCACATGAAGATGATTTCCTCTCATTCATCTTGAATCTTGCCCCAATGAATCTGCTTCATTAGATGATCATGTTTCTAATAATAGGATGGAAGGGATTTTTTTCTTTTTTTTAAATGGATAATCTACCTATCATGGATTTAGGTCTAATTCCCATTATATGAATTTGAGTAGTTTGAGAAGATTGGGGCTACAATAATACCTTTCAGGCTGCATTCCGGGCAACATAAAGGCTTCTTGAAAACTTATCAAAGCTATCATCAGTAATGGTAGATAATTTTCCTTGACAGATAGTTCATCCACTGCTATCTTTTGCTGCTCTGTACAGCTGGAGAGAAGTATCCAGTATGGCTTGAATGTACAGTACCAAGAGCCTGGCTACATGTTCCATAGCATCCTTCAAAGTTTCTTGAAATGTGCAATTGTTTCTTGGCTCACATGTTAATGCAGAAGGATTCTGAATAGGTTTTAAATTCAAAGGGTGCTAGCCTGTAACATACATATCTTGTTCTAGGGATGTTGTTGTTGTTGTTGTTGTTGTTTTTGCAGCACTTTCTTCTCCCTGTTAAGGTCCAGCTTTTTTGCTTCTTAACACAGCAACATAAGTTGTGATAGAGAATTCCTCTGTAAGCAATTAGGGGATTTTGTAGTACTTTTGCTCAAAGTAGCTCAAAGTAGTCATTGAACTACAGCCTCAAATATATGTGCAGCCTTTCCTGAGCATTCAGTAGGAAACCTGCCCAAGTACTTAACTGTGTTGTTATAAACCAATTAAGCTGGGTTAATCCCTTTGTCTTCAGTGTGGCAGTTTAAATGGTTTGTGGTCCTTGCTTTTTGTGCATCGTAAGATTTACAGCCCAATTGAAAACATACTGTGCCAGCAGATTAAGTGCATAGGGTGGGAGACTTATTGACTAGCTGTACCAGTAACACAGCACAAAACAAGACATCATGCTGGCATTGCAGGTAGATAAGTGCAAATGTTCAGCATCAAGGTGCTACAAACACAAACCATTATTGTTGATAAGCATCTTTATTTCTAGCTTTTGCTTTATATTATTTAAATTGGGCCCTTTGTTTTAAGGGCATACAAATAATCCAGTGCTTACAACCAGTCTTACATTTGGCTTTTGTGTACGGCGCTTACATGAGTGGACTTAGGAGATGTGGAGATGTCCATTCAAAATTTATGTGACAGAAGATGTTAAAGAATACTGAGCTGCTTGCTCTGTCTGTATGTGAGATGAGAAAGAGAGGGAGAGAGAGATAAAATTCTCATGAACATTGGGAGAGGGAGCAGACCTCCCTTGGATGTCTCCTGATCATCCAATTCCTAATTTCGTAAAGAAAAAGAAAACAAGTTAGGGAAACAGAACACGCTGAGGTTTCCAACTCCGTTGCCAGCAGTAGCCGTAGGAGGCACCTGTATTTTCTCTTGTGTAAGGAAGTAATGTGTTTGTGTACAATTGGACCCATTTTTGAAATTGATCTTTCTTTTGCCCTCCCCCTCCCCCTCCCCCCATTGCTGGAATAAGGCAAACAATGGTCTTACTGAAATTTAATGTTAGCTCAAGCCAAGTCTTATGGACAGCTTTTTTGCTATGTTCTAGTCCCTATTAGTCTTTATCTCTGCTAGCATTCCTATCAAAAGTTCTTCTCCTCCTCCACCTAAGGCCTTTGTAAGGTGTTTTTTTTTTTTTTTTTAAATCTAAAACTGAAATGCTGCAGACTTCCAGGTCTCATGCGTGGTATCTATTGCTTTGAGTTGTTTGTCATCTAGTTTTTAGTTTTCTCCAGATGCTGAAGCAGTGGTAGCCAAAAGAGTTTCAGAAACTTCCTATACCATGTGTCCTTCAAATCCTGTTACTTCTTTTCTGTATACAACTTTTTGTCCTTCTTTTCTGTACTTAAACAGGCTCTGGCCTGGTCGATTGTTCTCTTTTGGCATATATTTCTCCAGATTATCTGAAACATAATGCTCCTTGTATGGGTGATATGATTATTTATTGTTGTTCTGTTGTGAGCCGCCTAGGATTACTGTGCATAAAATAGGCAGCCGTATACATGAAAGGTTTATAAATAATAAATAAAGTGGCCTATCTTCATCCTCTTAATAACAAAAAAAACCCAAAACCTTTGTTTGATACTTCACTTTCATTATTCTTTTTTTCCATCCAGTGTCTCCTCTTTCTTTTTTGTCTAAGATTATTGAATGAGCTGTTCTCTCAGCTTCTTCCATATTTGGCAGAAATAATCTCATCAGTCCATTTCACGCAGGGTTTTGTGTGGGTCATTTTACTGAGTCCACATTGACTCAGTTTATTAGTACTTTGCAGGTGACAAAGGAAATTCATTAGCTATCAGGGTTAGTGCTACCAAATTTCCTCATGGCATTTGATATCCTCAATGTAGTAGTTAGGGTGTTGGACAAAGAGCAGGGAAATCCAGGTTCTAGTGTGCCATCAGCCACAGAAACTCACTGAGTGACTTTGGGCCAGTTGCTTTCTTTCAACCCTGCCTCCCTCATAGGGTTACTGTTGTGGGGACAAATAGAGGGAGGGAGCTCAATGTTTGCCACTTGGAGTTCCTAAAGGAAAGGCAGGATATAACTCTAATAAATCAATAAACAATTCTGTTATCCAATAGAAAAGAATATATATAGCTCAGGGTGAACTGTTTCATTCTTGGTGCTCTCCGAGCTAGGTTGTTTTCTTGCAGATGTTTCATTACCTGGCTAAGTAACATCATCAGTGCAAGGGTTTGCTGGCTGTTTATATAGAGAGACTTGCTCTGCTATTCTTATGAGGATTCATGCTGGATCGAAGAGACGTATAAGCCCCAGAAAATAAATAATTTCCCCACTGTCGCTTTCTGTTGGTAATCTTACAAATGGGAATGCAACCACTGCAGAACAGTGTCTGCAATTCCCAAATTACTAAAAGTTTCAGTAGTTTACCGTGATCAGTGGTATCAAATGCTAGTGCAAGATGCAGGTAATCAACTTATTGGAGGCACTGTCATGCAGGAATCTGAGAGGTTTACATTTCCTTCTTACAGTAAAAGGGTTAAAATACAACAATATAATAATACTGCAACAGTATAGTATAATAACAGTATAATAGCATTAAAACAGTATAATAAACAATAATATAAAAATACAAAACAAGAAGAAACTAAATGGTAGTCAGAAAAAGCACCCAACCACTGGCTGAAACTGTAAGTGTTTAGAAGATCTTTCAATACTGATGCAATTTACTTTCAGGAAAACTTGTTTTGGTTGAAATAACGTAGGTGATTCCTGAACTTCTCTCCCCCTGTTTTGCTTCATACGTGTGCCATGATTACGCAAAATCTTCACTATGTGCTTTGACAGAGCATACTAAAGGCAAGCAGCCAAAAAAATTTAAATATTCTTCCAGTTGTTTCTGATAGTAGACATCTAACTGCATCTCAGAAGCATAGCTGGTCCATTTAAAGTCCATTTGAGAGTAAACTTCATTCATGCTTACCCCTGATAAACAATCCTCCATAAGCTTATTCTGAATATCAGAATGGCATATGAACAGTGATGAGGATTCAAGAACATCACAGACAACTAATATGCTGCTAGAAGTTTTTTAAATTAATTGTTATCCTCAGTTCATGATAGTGGCTTGACAGTAAGCCTATACTGGTTGATAAATATTACTGGTCATCTCTCTTGAGATGTGATGGCATACTTGGTGGACTTATACTATTAAACATGTGCCGAAGAGATAAGAGTGCTCTTCCAGATAGGAGTGCTTCCCTTTTCACTAACCATTTAAGTAATCTCACTTTTCAGGTATTCAGAGCAATAAATATTCCTCAAATTAGAGATCCCTCCTTGCCATCACTGGAAGATTTGCCTAAATCCTATTGTGCTAAGATTGCTCTTCTTGGAGCAGGACCTGCAAGTATAAGTTGTGCCACATTTTTGGCTCGATTGGGCTATTCAGACATCACCATTTTTGAAAAGGAAAACTACGTTGGCGGTTTAAGGTAATGTTTCTTCCTCGCAGTTTGAAATAAATCATTCTGAAAATCATATAGATGTTGTTATATGAGTTGGAACCTTAAAGAACATTTATCTTTTGATTAACAGTTTTTAAAATAATACTGTCATACTGGTGAAGTTTTTGTTGTATAAATTAATCTATATACTGTCTGACACTATGAATCACTAAATAAACATATACAAAATGTAGGGTCACTATATTTAACACACAAACACCCAATTTTAAGTGTGTGGGGGTTCTCATTTTTCAGTGAATAAGATTATTATAGTTTCATTTATGTACAGGTGAAACTCAAAAAATTAGAATATCGTGCAAATGTTCATTTATGTCAGTATGGCAACTCAAAAGGTGAAACCAATATATGAGATAGACGCATTACATGCAAAGCGAGATATGTCAAGCCTTACTTTGGTATAATTGTGATGATTATGGCGTACAGCTTATGAAAACCCCAAATTCACAATCTCAGAAAATTAGAATATTACATGACATCAATAACACAAGGATTGGAAATAGAACAATATCGGACCTCTGCAAAGTATAAGCATGCATATGTACTCAGTACTTGGTTTGGGCCCCTTTTGCAGCAATGACTGCCGCAATGCGGCGTGGCATGGATGCTAACAGCCTGTGGCACTGCTGAGGTGTTATGGAAGACCAGGATGCTTCAATAGCGGCCTTCAGCTCCGCTGCATTGTTCGGTCTCATGTCCCTCATCTTTCTCTTGGCAATGCCCCATAGATTCTCTATGGAGTTCAGGTCAGGCGAGTTTGCTGGCCAATCAAGCACAGTAATCCCATGGTCATTGAACCAGGTTTTGGTACTTTTGGCAGTGTGGGCAGGTGCCAAGTCCTGCTGGAAAATGAAGTCAGCATCCCCATAAAACTCATCTGCGGAAGGAAGCATGAAGTGCTCCAAAATCTCCTGGTAGATGTCTGCGTTGACCCTGGACTTAATGAAGCACAGGGGACCAACACCAGCAGATGACATGGCTCCCCAAATCAACACAGACTGTGGAAACTTCACACTGGACTTCAAGCATCGTGCATTGTGTGCCTCTCCATTCTTCCTCCAGACTCTGGGTCCTTGGTTCCCATATGAGATGCAAAAGTTGCTCTCATCAGAAAAGAGGACTTTGGACCACTGGGCAACAGACCAGTTCTTTTTTTTTTTTTTCTGTAGCCCAGGTAAGACGCTTCTGATGTTGTTTGTTGTTCAGGAGCAACTTGACAAGAGGAATACGACATTTGAAGCCCATGTCCAGATCCGTCTGTGTGTGGTGGCTCTTGATGCACTAACTCCAGCCTCAGTCCACTCCTTGTGAAAGTCCCCAACACTTTTGAATGGCCTTTTCCTGACAATCCTCTCCAGGCTGCGGTCATCCCTGCTGCTTGTGCACCTTTTTTCTGCCACACTTTTCCCTTCCACATAACCTTCTATTGAAGTGCTTTGGTACAGCACTTTGGGAACATCCAACTCCTTTTGCAATTACCTTTTGGGGCTTTCCCTCCTTATGGAGGGTGTCAGTGATGGTTTTCTGCACAACTGTCAGGTCAGCAGTCTTTCCCATACTTGTGATTCCTACTGCACCAGCCTGAGAGACCATTTAAAGGCTCAGGAACCCTTTGCAGGTGTTATGGATTCATTAGCTGCTTAGAGTGGGACACTTTGAGCCTAGAATATTGAACCTTTTCACACTATTCTAATTTTCTGAGATTGTGAATTTGGGGTTTTCATAAGCTGTACACCATAATCATCACAATTATACCAAAGGAAGGCTTGACATATCTCGCTTTGCATGTAATGCATCTATCTCATATATTGGTTTCACCTTTTGAGTTGCCATACTGACATAAATGAACATTTGCACAATATTCTAGTTTTTCGAGTTTCACCTGTATGCATTTCCATCTCTTAATTTTAAAGGCTTTTTAAACTAGTTTTGAACAAACATTTTTCCACAATTATTTACAAAAGTACTTATTTACCATGTGAATTCACTATGTGCTTTGACAAACCATACTAAAGGCAAGCAGCCAAATTTTTTTAAATATTCTTCCACTTGTTTCTGATAGGAGACATCTAACTGCATCTCAGAAGCATAGCTGGTCTATTTAAAGTCCATTTGAGAGTAAACTTCATTCATGCTTATCCCTGTTCTGGTAAAGTCATAAGCTATGATCAGATCAGATGCATATGGAAAATAACATTTAAATCTATTAAATAAGTTAGAATGATTGCTTGCTATTTTTTAAAATTTCCATATATCTGTAGTTTCAGGATAATTTACAAATTCGAAAAATTAAGTAAAAACTTATTAAACCTGCAGGCAAAAAAATGGAAAATTATTGGAAGAGGGAGATGATGTTGAGCAACCTTTTAACGAGGTTCCTGTAACTTCCATGTCATCTGCTTAAAGAAGCAGTTTTCAGTTGGCTACAAAATATTTGTTTTAAGAGTAGGAAATTAGACTAAGCAGTTAATAAATGGTCTGGACAAGACAAAATACAAAATATGCCTTCTGTCTAGGTACTACTGCTATATACAGTAGTAGGCAATTTTAATAAACTCTAGTTGCCTGTTATTATTCTGTGGCACAATTTTTTTCCTTTATACTTGCAACTGCATTTAATTAGAGTATTTGAACAAGGTAGGGAAGATACGCAGAACATGGTTTATGGATTTTTTAAAATAATAATAACTGTAGGTTCCAGCTAAGTCCAGCTCATTTTTGGACTAAATTTTTCTTTTGTCAGCTTCTCTCCAGACACCAACCTGGGTCCTATTTTGTCCAGCTTTTGTAGATTTATCCTGCTAATGGACAGACAGCAGAGAGTGTTCCAATCCCTTTTATGTCAATTCTTTCTAATATGCCAGTGGGTTGACAAGATTAAAAAGGATTTTTGTCTTCTTGTACTCTTAAATGTAAACTTATATATGCAATCTTTTAATGGTTTGTTTTATTACATTTTTAACCATTTTAAAAAGCTTTTAACAAGTTAGTCTCACATTCACAACATTGGTCAGAGAGAGAAAATATAGTGCCTGATACCTTTTTTGCCCACCTTCCTTCCTGTCTCATCTGAATTTGATTTGTTTCAAATATGTGTTTAATTAAAAAGAATTATGTGGAAATTGGCATGCTGGAAAAGAAAAATCCCAGCTTCTAGCATACTTTTTATTTACAAGAATGTCTCTGAAGCGTGCACAGGCTGCATCTGAGTTCCTTTTCAGCAGGAAAGGGGTGTTTAATGAAAGGCCACAGACATAGTGCAGCCATTTTGTGACATGCTTTCCATATTTCAAATGGGCTTCCTGGTCCCAAATATTCCCATCCCTGCCATAAGAGTTAATATGGCTACCTCCTGTGGATAGCATTCAGTTGTCTTCATACATGCAACTCTGTTCCATTCCCTGTCCTAATTAATTTCTGGATTTTTTAAATCCAAAATTAAATAGATAATTTGTATTTAGTGCATACTTAAATATATTTTAACTTACACAAATACATTTTGGACATACTTTATCCCCAAATCTGTATTTTCATGGGATCTCACATTTCTAAATACGTTTTAGCGTCAGTCGTGACACACATTGAGACATTTTGGGCCAAGAATGCCATTATAGAATTTATCCAAGTATGAAATCCAGTAGATAACTGCATTCTGATCTATAGTTTAGTTTAAGAATTAGGTATCAGTTTGATTTGCTTAACAATTCTGACCAAGCAAAAATCTTACTTACACAGATATTTTCCTCAGCAAGAAGCTCCATAATTTAAGTGCACTTGGTAATATTTTTTGTGTTTGTTAGAGACTTTAGCTTAAGTTTCTTCTTCTTCTTTATTTGTTTTTAGCATGTATCATTCCCAAGAAACCCTCTCTTTGGGGGAATTGGCTGAGAAATATTTCATTGGTTCTGTTTTATTTGTTCTCTCCAGCACATCTGAAATCCCCCAGTTCCGGCTTCCCTATGATGTAGTACATTTTGAAACTAAGCTTATGAAGGACCTCGGAGTGAAGGTAATGAAAAATATAAACTGCCTTGGTATAGCTCACAGAAAAAGAAGCCAGAGCACTGGTAAAGATTAACAGCAA
Source organism: Liasis olivaceus (assembly GCA_030867105.1). Lineage (NCBI taxonomy): Eukaryota > Metazoa > Chordata > Lepidosauria > Squamata > Pythonidae > Liasis > Liasis olivaceus. Next base: position 121,090,590 of record CM061350.1, on the reverse strand, counting down.
AATGTCATGCACCTTAGTAAAGAACAATTAAAAGCTACACTAGGCTGAGGGAGGAAGATGCTTTCCCTTGCTTGGGGCATTTGTCTGTCTGCTGTCTGAATGCCACTAGTTGGGAAAAGGGCAATCAATAGCTCATCCGGCTTGCCTGCATGTGATTAATTGTCTGTAAGAAACAAATACCTAAATTGCTTTAGGGGTTCAGTGTAGCTATTGGAAGGATTTTATTTCTTTAATCATGTGTGGCTGTTGCTGCTTTTTCCACTTGTCTTTTCCTCTCACAAATTAATTTTAGTTAAAAAATTAACCCATGACACTTTTTGTCCACATTGGTTTTTTTATAAAATATAATCTCACAGAGTTCTTTTGCATGTTAACAAAAAGAGCTAAAGGTAGGAATTAGCACCAGTGATAGTTACACTTCCCTAAAAGAAGTAATGTGGTATGTTTTGTGATGAGAGTTTTTAAATTTTAGATTGTAGACTGCTTTTGATTATAATAATCTGCCATTGTATGACAGTACAAATTGGGTAATAAAATTATTAAAAGCATATATGTTGATATTATTTTACTCAGAATTATTTTGGCCCTTTAGCTTAAAATTGTATGCATGCAGGTGAGGTAATACTGTCACAGGGAGTTGTTATTTATGTATGTCATTCTTTTCTGGAAATAATTTGAGATTTTAAAATTTACAAGACTAGGCCTAAATAATATTATAGCCTTGTTTTTCCATTGCATATAAATATAACTCACAGAATTGTATAATAAAAAAAGATGATTTATACTTTGTACAGAGTACAGAGTATCTGAGGAAGACTGCAGCTGTTATTTATTATATCATTTTGTAATTATGAGTACATGGGTCTTCTAAAAGAAGAGAAAAGAAAAATTGTTCAATAAACACAGTCAACTCAGAATTAACACCAAAAGCTTACCATCTTAGCTTCCATGTAAGCAACTATTTTTAATTTAGCTTCCTATTGCAGGCAGCTCTCTCTGTGTAGTATGTGCATGTATGCTGCTGCCCACCATCTTAGAACTAAATAAAACAAAATTTAGATACCTCACATCTTTTGATAAGAACACACAAAAAACCCTTATTGGATCAGTCCAAAGTAGGCCTACCATAACTGGGCTGCAAAAATCCAAGGTACAATTAGATGTCAGCAGAGAGATACAGAAAACTCTTAACTCTTTACTACCATCGTATGGTCATTCAGATTTTTGCAGCTCAGTTGTGGTATGCTAACTCTAACTATCCTTGCTTCCTGCTTTCCACAATATCTCAATGCCTCTGGAAAGGCTACTTTTGTTGCCTGTTCCCTGGCAATTAATTATTCGGTGCTATACTTCCTCTGACCTTGAAAATGGTAAATGGCCATCATGACTTGTAGCCACTGATAGCCTTTTCTTACATGAATATTTGTATTCTCTCTTAAGACCATTTTGTTTGGTCATCACTATGTATCATTGTAACAAAATCTCAAGTTATTCAAAGTTTAACTTGTTCTAACTGATGTTTAGCATAGATGTGTTTTCATCTCAGCAGTGCTGCAGCCTACCTGTTGTAAGATCCCCATGCTCTGATTACTCCCAGTCCCCCATATATTTCTGTATGCATAAAAACTAAAGTGTTTTTAATTTTTCTTAAGTTTGCATGTTAGAGCTATCTCTAAAATGAAGTGAGAAGAGAGTTGACCCAACTTACTTGGCTGTTTGAAAAAGGAATATACCCTGTGTGTAGCAAAATACTTTATATACTCTTGAAAACAGAAGAACATGGGTGGAGTCTCAGAGATAAGAGGGGCGAGTCTGTTAAGATTAACAGTTAAAAGAGAAGTTACAAGGAATTAATACAGAACTGATCTAAATGAGACCTTCAAAATGTTGAACTGCAGTTCCCATTGATCATGCTGGCTGGAGGAGCATATATTCCCCACCCCTGAGTCAGGGAAATAGAGTCATAGGTTAAAAGGTTGCTACTGAAACTGAATATTAGCTATAGAGGTAATTTATTAAATTCAGCCACTATTATTTCTTAATAAAAGGTACTGCTCTCCTTGTTCTGCCTTATAAATAACATAGAAACTGCAATTTTCTATTCTGGGTAGATTCTGAGATATCATACATCCTCTGTATTCTGAAATTGATTGGATAAAAGTGTGAGGACTCAGTTGAAAGAGTGGGCAACCCACCAAGTAATCTTTAGAAGTCATGGCCTTGTCTGAAACCCTAGAACATCATATCCCCTTTCAAGCAACGCTTCCAAGGTGTTTTTCAAAAAGATAATTTGACCATTATTGGACCTTCTCCCTCTATAATTGGGTAGGACAGAACTAAACCAATGTCCAACGGAGTTGATCAATATTTCCTTGCAGGAAGGTTGAGTTCTCTCTGCCTAAAAGAGACAATTGAAAAGGCTTTTTTTTTTTTTTTGAAGAAACCCTAGCTTTTTTTGACAAAAAAATAAGAAGAAATCTGTTGCACCTTTACTGACTAACAAATTTTATTAGAAGGCATATCTTTTTGTGAAATGCAACTCACTTTATCAGATGCATAGACCAACATGACTCTCTTCCTACAATGTCACTTGTTCTGGGGTATTTGTTCAATTACAAACAATCCATTTGTTTTAAATGCTCCATTTCTGTTAAAAAAAAAAGTTTAAGAAGATGGTGGCCTTGTACCACAAAACATGTCTGATTTTTCTGGATTTCAGTTGGGTTTTTGGTTGGAGTAGAGTACTAAAACTGATTTGGTCTGCTGGATGCATATCCTGTGCTGGAAACTAGATGGCAGCAGGGTGGCCCTGTTAGTACCACAATATCCTTTGGGACTGCTCGGCAGGATTGGCCTTGAAGACACTGTTTTACAGTGGCTCTTGTTTTACTTGTTGAGCTGGACTTAGAAGATGATGTTGGGGAAGTAGGCCATTAATCCATGACATCACAGAGGATTTTCTTTCTATTCACCATCCACATGCATCTATTAGGGAAGATCTGTTGGAATGCTAATAGATGTAACCCACATCTATTACTCCTTGCCATCCAATACCAAGGAAGCAATAACTGCCATAAAAACACTATCTAATTTCAATGATGGGCTGGATGAAGAAATAAAATCCAGACAAAGCAAATACGCTGTTGTAAATAGGAAAATGGATTTATAGATTAAGATTTCACCTGTTTGGGGTGGGATTATATTCACTGAAAGGGCAGGTCTGCAGTATGGAGTGTCCTTGATCCTCAGCTGCCACTGAACTTTCAGATGGCAGCTGTAGCAAGGAGGATCTTTTCTTTTATGTCTAGGGCACCAGCTGCGACCTTCCAGTTGGCTTTGAGAACAGTTACCCATACCTGGTTACCTCCTGCCATGTGCTCTACTTTGGACTATCCTTGAAAAATATCCAGAAGTTATAGCTGATGCAAAATGTGGCAGCTAGGCTGTTAACTGTTGGAATATACAGGAAGCATACAATATGCTCTATACAAAATAGCCTGCATTGGTTGAAATTTGCTTATGACGCAACAATTTAAAGTGTTGGCCTTAATCTTTAAATTTTAGCATTTGATTATACAATGGATTAACTCTCCTGTTGCAAACCTGTCTGGCAATTAAAAACTCCCACTGCTTGCTTCTGCCTTGCTCCCAGGATGTGAAATGTACTTCCTTGGGAATTGCATATACCCCCCTGCAGCATTAAAAAAATCTGTAAAGAAGGATCTCCTTTGCCAGGTTGTTAATTGATTATAGTATCTATTTTAGTGTTAATTTTAATGTGTGTTTTTAATGTTACATACTGCTTTTATTAAGTTTTGTGCTCTCCCTTAAGTATTTTTCATAGCTGTAAAGTGTGACATAAATCAAATATTTATCTATTCATAAATAAATAATAAATATTTATAATGTAAATACTTTTTTCAAGAATTTACAAAACAATCAAGATCAAATGCACATTTAGGGCATTACAATACAAACATATTTTTAAAAACAAGATTTGGAGAAGAGATTTACTTTCCAGATGCTGAAAAAAAGAATATTTCTATGGAGGGAATTCATGAAGTGATAGAAAGCCTCTCTGATAGCCTATCTGAGATTGCAGAGATTTCTGGAAGACTGCTTTTCGATATGACCTCAATATATGACAGGCTGACCTAGGAACAAGTGTTCTTCCATGTCTGTGAAACTCAAGTCACACTGATTTTGCTTTTAAGTACAGAACTTCAGTTGCATTCAGAAATGGGCTGATACTGAAATCTTTTAAGGAATTTTCACAATATGTTGTCTGAACAATCTGGCCCAGATCCAAGTCTAGGGTTATGATCATTTTTAAAAGTTTCTCTTGGCCTTAAGTGGAGCATTATGTCCTTGAATAATTGACTGAATGATCAACACAAAGCCTCTTAACAACCTGATCTTAAAAGTGACTGGTAAACTTATGATGAGCTTTCCAATATTATTTTCCAGATCATTTGTGGCAGAGGCCTTTCAGTGGAAGGACTGACACTCAGCGCTTTAAAGGATGATGATTACAAAGCAATCTTTATTGGAATTGGTAGGAAATCCTCATTCTTTTTTGTACTTGCTTTTACAGAAACTATTATATCATGAATCCTGTCTTGGTAAGAGACTTTTAGCGATATACTGTACTTGATTCTTTTCTTTTTTTCATTACCTATCTACTTTTAATCTGACCTAATTTGGAAATGATCAGTTTTCCCACCTGAAATACTTATTTGTTAGATTGTTATTACTCCAGTATTATTCCAGGAGTTCAAGATGGCATTAGAGAGAGCGACTGGCTGAATGTCACCAAATGAATTTCCATGGCTGAAGGTTGAGTTGAAGCTGAGTCTTCCCAATGCTAGTCCAACATCTTAACCACTTTAACCAACTGGTTCTCAGTGTGTGTTTTTTTCTGGAATGATGAAATTATGAAACAACATTAGCTTTGGCAATAGATGCTATGTTACATTAGGAACAGAGTTAATAAAACCTGAATCAATATGTTCTAGTATAATTATCACATTCCTAAGGAGTGCTTTATTTAATAGATGTCACTAATTTAGTCAAAATCTCAATATGATCATTAAGTAACAGAATTCCTTAGGGGACTTATTTATGCTAAATTAATGTCACCAGATTGCAGAATCAACATTATCTCAAACAACCCCCCGCCTCTGTTTATTTGTTTGTCTGTGTATTCTTTAGTCCTTTACCAAATAGTATGGTCAGATGGATTTTTTTTTTGTATACACAGCATTAACTGTAACTCCAGGAGATAATTATTTATGTTTACTTTGTAGTCCACTAGTTTATTTTAGAGGCATATCTACAAAACTGCTTTTCAAGCATCCAGTTTAAGAGGGTTTTTTTTTACAGCACAGAGATAATGAAAAGTAGGAATTAAATATTTGATATGTTAAATCCATTAATTAGTTTGATTCCTGTTTTTAAATATTATTTTAATACATGCAATTTAGAAAAACAGATGACTAGCATTATCTTGAAGTGATATCTTTCATATAGGAGGAATAACTACCCTAATATAATGCCTGGTATGCTGTGTGCATGAATGACCTGAACTTGGTAAACACTTTTTGCTCCAGGAATATTATTTCACTCAAATTTGTTTAATCTACTTATTAATTCATTTCTTGGATTTATTCCATTTGGAGATTGTCCTAGTAGGAAGAAAGTCCCTTCTCTACGAAGTGCTTAATCTGTTGTTGGTTAATGTTTATCCTGGGGGAGCGGGGCTGATCTCCCTGATTAACAAGGATAACTTCCAATCTACCTGAAAGATAGAGAAATATTGGCAGTACACAACTTCTCTAGTGAGGCAATGTGGAAAATGGGATAATCAAACAAAATGAACATAGAAGGAGAACATTCTTGTTATAGGATTGCATCAAGACATTAGCATGATACGAAGGCAACCTAAGTCTTGAAGTCTTGCCTTTGTTACTAAGCCATCTGATTTCTGCCAGTCCTTAACAAATTATAGACATTGCAGAGCATTTGCCCTAGCTAGGCTTGATGCATTGCCCTCAGCAGTTATTGATGGTAAATATCAAAAGATTCCTTTCTATGAAGCCCTCTGCCCATGTGACTCCCATACTGCAGAGGATGGGCAACACATCCTGTTGTACTGCAGTTTCTACAGAGACTTATGTGATAAGTTAAATAGGTTCCTCATAAAAGAACACCCAGGCAGAGATGATGTTTGGTATGTCTTCCTTCTCCTGGTAGACTATAAGAGCACCGTTGCTTACATGTAGCCAAATTCTGTCTGGCTGCTGTGAGAGTGAGGCCGCAGATACTGCCTAAAAGAACTGCATTCTTCTCATCCTGTTAAGTTTTCCCCCCTTTTGTTGTTATACTCTGTTATGCTATACCATGCTGTTGTGCGGCTCACAATATATGTATAGTTTGTGTGGAACATAGTAGCCATTTGCTTTTCACAGAAGCAAGTCTGACTATATAAACATGATGAAAGAGTTAAGATCTCTTTGGATCTCATGTTTTTTTAGATCTCATTTTTACTCAGGTGATGTTAAGAAATACACTTCAGTTCACATGTTGCCTCTCTCCAAAGTGCATAGGAAGGATGCTTGACCTAAGCTATTGCATACTTACCTTTTACAAGTAATAAATATAGAAATAAATAAATAAATAAATGAATAAATAAATAAATAAATTTTACCGAGATATAATTGGTAACTAGTTGATATATAGTTGATCTAGTTTGGTTGTTGCCTTCACCACAATGAAATGATTGATCGGGTATCTACCAGGAAGGTAGCTTGCCTATCTTGAAATGCCTTTGGTTTCAACAAGTAGATGAGGAATAACATTTTTCACTCCAAAACTACCTTTGGCTTAGATCTTAGTGGACATACTCATGCATAATAACCCTATACCACTCTGGTTATGTTTTCTCCTTTCTTAAAGATAAAATGTAGCTTACTACAGGTGAAACTCAAAAAATTAGAATATTGTGCAAATGTTCATTTATGTCAGTATCGCAACTCAAAAGGTGAAACCAATATATGAGATAGATGCATTACATGCAAAGCGAGATATGTAAAGCCTTCCTTTGGTATAATTGTGATGATTATGATGTACAGCTTATGAAAACCCCAAATTCACAATCTCAGAAAATTAGAATAGTGTGAAAAGGTTCAATATTCTAGGCTCAAAGTGTCCCACTCTAAGCAGCTAATGAATCCATAACACCTGCAAAGGGTTCCTGAGCCTTTAAATGGTCTCTCAGGCTGGTGCAGTAGGAATCACAAGTATGGGAAAGACTGCTGACCTGACAGTTGTGCAGAAAACCATCACTGACACCCTCCATAAGGAGGGAAAGCCCCAAAAGGTAATTGCAAAGGAAGTTGGATGTTCCCAAAGTGCTGTATCAAAGCACATCAATAGAAGGTTATGTAGAAGGGAAAAGTGTGGTAGAAAAAGGTGCACAAGCAGCAGGGATGACCGCAGCCTGGAGAGGATTGTCAGGAAAAGGCCATTCAAAAGTGTTGGGGACTTTCACAAGGAGTGGACTGAGGCTGGAGTTAGTGCATCAAGAGCCACCACACACAGATGGATCCTGCACATGGGCTTCAAATGTCGTATTCCTCTTGTCAAGCCGCTCCTGAACAACAAACAACGTCAGAAGCATCTTACCTGGGCTACAGAAAAAAAGAACTGGTCTGTTGCCCAGTGGTCCAAAGTCTCTTTTCTGATGAGAGCAACTTTTGCATCTCATATGGGAACCAAGGACCCAGAGTCTGGAGGGCGAATGGAGAGGCACACAATGCACGATGCTTGAAGTCCAGTGTGAAGTTTCCACAGTCTGTGTTGATTTGGGGAGCCATGTCATCTGCTGGTGTTGGTCCCCTGTGCTTCATTAAGTCCAGGGTCAACGCAGCCGTATACCAGGAGATTTTGGAGCACTTCATGCTTCCTTCCGCAGACGAGTCTTATGGGGATGCTGACTTCATTTTCCAGCAGGACCTGGCACCTGCCCACACTGCCAAAAGTACCAAAACCTGGTTCAATGACCATGGGATTACTGTGCTTGATTGGCCAGCAAACTCGCCTGACCTGAACCCCATAGAGTATCTATGGGGCATTGCCAAGAGAAAGATGAGGGACATGAGACCTAACAATGCAGCGGAGCTGAAGGCCACTATTGAAGCATCCTGGTCTTCCATAACACCTCAGCAGTGCCACAGGCTGTTAGCATCTATGCCACGCTGCATTGCGGCAGTCATTGCTGCAAAAGGGGCCCAAACCAAGTACTGAGTACATATGCATTCTTATACTTGGCAGAGGTCCGATATTGTTCTATTTCCAATCCTTGTGTTATTGATGTCATGTAATATTCTAATTTTCTGAGATTGTGAATTTGGGGTTTTCATAAGCTGTACGCCATAATCATCACAATTATACCAAAATAAGGCTTGACATATCTTGCTTTGCATGTAATGCGTCTATCTCATATATTGGTTTCACCTTTTGAGTTGCCATACTGACATAAATGAACATTTGCACGATATTCTAATTTTTCGAGTTTCACCTGTATACAATAACCTGCAGTAAAACAATTTAAAATGTATATGCTACTTTAGTGAAGCTTTTCTTCCAATCTTTGTAAGACTGTAAAGATTCATTTGGCATTTAAGCAATGACTCTGCAAATGATATGCACATTTATTTGCTAAAGAATGTGAATGTACCACCAAATCCCTCCTCAGTATACACTGGGCGAATTGAGTATGCACAGCCAAGAGAGGTATGAGACTTAATGCTCTTTATTGATCTAGACGTTGCCTAAGTGAACATAATAAGAAACAAGTTGCCCAACTGTTCTTTTTTTCTTGTTATTGATTATAAGAGTGGTAATTCTTAGTACAGCAACAACTGTTGTTCTCCATCTGGGTATTCAGTATAATAAGCTTTGCAGGTTTGTTCTCTCATGTGATTATACTACAGACTATTGTGATTTATATAATCCTAAATCCGTTCATTGTTTGAGGCCTTCCACGCGTACAAATTTCCATGGGGTCATATTTCTTGATAATTGTACATGAGGCAATGTGCCAGGTTACCATCCCTCTTGATTTAATCCATTTGACAAACCATGTACCTTTCATTCTTCTTTTCACCCTTTGCTTGGGGAAGAAAAACAAATCCAGAAATTAGGTAGGAATACTTAAAGAGCTTGATTCTATCTATAACCAAGAGCTAGGCTAAACTGCGTACCATGTTTTTTATGTTTTGAGATTATTCAGATAAGTAACACTTGGAAGTTTGTTAGGGGTAGAGAGCAAGGGGAAAAATACTGTTAGGGAAACATGGAAATCAGAAGCTCAGTTTCTTTTGACTTGTTCTTCTAAACTTGGTCTACTTATGCTGAACTACACTTGTGAAGTTGCCTTATACTGAGTCAGACTTTCGATCTTCTGAGCCTTGGGTTGACAGCAACTTTTCAAGAATTCATTAGAGAATCCATCTCCAGGCCCAATACTTCTTCACCCGGACATGCAAGGAATAAAGTTCCATGTAAATTATGGACTTTTGTGCATGCAAACATTTGTCCTACTTTTGAGCTGAAGCATTTTTATACCTAGCAGTTATACTGCATCAAAGGAAATCAGGCACTTTGATTAGAACTGTGGGTTAATTTCTAGGTAACTTTTGTTCTGTAAGGAACAACTTTCCCTATTTTGAATTTTCTCAAACATGTTAAGGCTCCTTACAGGTTTTCTGGAAAATGACATGAATTATGTTTTTTGCCTGACTCTTCTATTTCAATATGCAAGTATTGTATGTACAAGTTCCAGAGTACTTGGCAGCTAAAATTTCTACATATGATATAACAATAACAGGTGAAAATCCTTACTATGACATAATACAACAGGAATGCTGGGATGAAAAGTCTCTAAATACAAGATGGTATAAAAAGTAGGAGTGGTGTCAAGCTTCCCAGACTGAGACTCTGCAGTAAATCTGTATTGTGACTTTACGTGGCTTAGCTTGCTGCTTGCATTGGTCTCTGCTGAAGTCTCTCAGACCCAGGACACTGCACAGTACCCTATATAAGAACTTTATATCTTGCAACTAGGGTGATGCCTCACTGAGTAGCTGATTGTCAGCAAGACAGAACCATTCCCATTAATACCCTTGGCAATTTAGACATGTTGCTCCTTCTTCCTGTCTTTCCATATTCTAATGGGCTCTTCTTCATGGCCTTGAAGCTGAGTGATGTTTTTTTTAAATAATATTTTTATTAAAAGTTTTAACTACAGTAATAAAATATAATACAAACTAAAAAGAAAAAGAAAAATAGAAAAAAAGAATAAAAGGTGCAAGAAAGCAAAAAAGAAAAGGAAAAAAACCTTAAGAAAGTGACTTCCTACCCTCATCTCAGCAAGTATAAACAGTTTCACTATGTCTTCACCTCCTCTTAGTTAACAAATATAAAACTCTTCATCCCATAACTCAACTCTTAACTGTTGGCAAGTCCAGTAAACAACATCTTTTCCAATCCAGGTGTCAGCAAAAAGTCCAAACAGAGCCCTAAAATAATCACATTCGTTAACAAATATTAAACTCATCATTCCATATCTCAACTCTTAATTGTAAGCAAATCCAATACACATCTTTTCCAGTCCTGATGTCAGCAAGTCCAGAAAGAACCCCCCAAAATAACAACATATCCCATTTTAATCCTGATCAAATAAGCCAACATTATGTTCCTTCTTTAATCCATTTGAATGATCATTATCCCTTGTCTCAAATTTATTGAAAACTTTAACAAGCCTCTTTTGTAAGTTCAGAAGGAAGAAATTATTCCAATTACTCTCTTGAATTGGCATTTTTATTTCCTTCTTAATGTTTAGAGCCTCATCCAATTTTTTTTTTTTATTTTGGTATATCCAGTGATAAATACTTGTTCACACTGTTCTCCATAATCATGTCAGATAAGTTTTGTTCCAAATCTTTTTCTGTAACAGCATCTTCTGATGTAACAGCTTCTGGGAACAGGGTGTTCATAAAAGCACACAACATAGCTGACATTGTTGATTCAAAGTCCCATTGCCATTTCTCAACGATATCTCTGAACACCGTTATAATTATTTTTGTCTCCAGTATCAAAAATAATTTCTTTCCAATGAAACTACATTTATTCTTTAAAATTAATTTCAATGTCTTAATATTCAAAATCAAATATTCCAACTTTTTCTGAGCTCTTAACTGGTTTAAAACTTTCTATAGCCAAAAACTTGTCTTGCTTTTTGCTGCTTATTTTGAATTCTTAAAATTTATAAAGATACAGTTTTAATTTCTTATATTAAGGATTGAAGGCACTCACCCAGTGTTTTCAGCCTTGTCATTTTGAAGGTGTCTAAATTCTTTAAAGCAGTTAATAGACAATTTCTGAAGGTGGTTACAAAGGAAGTGCGAACCTATGTCCTTTTAAGGCTCTGTCTGCAGGTGGAGCAAGAATGGCAAATTGCCTTGTCTCCCATTTCTCCCATCCTCCAGAGACTGCTGCCTTGCAGTCTCCTCATGAGGAGCAATTGTACGGAGCTCAGCATGGGCAATCCTGTGCCCTCTTTTTCTCCAGAGAGGGTTGAAGGAGCCAATATACTTGTCAACTTCTTAGCCGCAATTATCGGCTCCGTGAAACACAGAGCCGTCTTAGCCCACCATTTTTTCGCTGGAAGTGAAGCTGAGTGATTGTTGATTATTGACATAACTTCTGTCTTTCTCCTGAAAACCTCTGGCTTTTAATTTATTTTTCATAGGTAGGTAGTTGTTGTCAACTCAGGTCCAAGCTAAGATATTTTATGAACTGAGTCAGAGGTGCAACTCAAGATCTATAAAACTCAGGGTGAGCCAGATTATTTTAGTAATAAGACATCAATGTAGGCACCTTTCTTGCTGGCATTAAAAAAAACTTCAAAACCCATCAAATATTGTCATGTTTACTGTAAGAACCATTGCTTCTAATGTAGGTTAGAGTCTACAAATTAACTATCAAGGATTATAATTGGGATCAACTATAAACATGACAAAGCTTGAAGGCAGCTCAATAAGAATTAACAATTTGCTTTCTTTCATGACACCAGACAACAGATATACTGACCTTGTTCTGTCTATTGATAGGATAGGCTCTGCAAGCAGCAACTGGCTAGGAATATTTGGAAACAGATATGGCACTAAGATGGACCTTTGAGATCTTTCTTTTGTTGCATTGGCCACTTCAGAGCTAACATTCTGATTCCCTACAGATCCCACAGCTTGCATGTAGGATTGCTGAAAGTTCATGCTTAATCACAGGGAAGAGATTGCATTCAGTGTGACTCTTTTTTTTTTTTTTTTACTTTTATACCTTTCAAAAAATAAAATGTTTCTGTAACTAACATTGACATGTTGGCATATGAACAATTATATCAAGAATTGAAAGGCAGCATGCTCTAATCTCATTCACTGGCCAGAAGCTTCCTAGGAAGACAGTTACAGTAAGATGGATGCCTTACTTCAGCTGAAGAAACAGTGGCTGAAGAGACCTTGCTTTGCTCCTCTTCCCACAGAGAATTCCCAACTCCCAATGTCAGCTGCTCTGGAACTGAAGTAATTGAAGGCCAGCTTCCTATTTGCAGGACCACACTAACCCTATTCATTGGCCAAAGGGATGAGGGGGGAACCATGAATAGTTATTTTAAGAGTTTCAGGGAGCGAGTCTTATCCGTAACTGAGATGCATATTAATGCCAGCATATTGCTCAACACTTTTTTCTGGCCTTGAGGATTTGGGCATCTTCCCTTTCTCTCTCCTCTATTTCTTGCCCATTATGTTTAGACTGAACAATGTTTGAAATAACACAAATAAATGAAGCAAGGAGACAATAGTTCTTTGAAAGTGAGTAAAAATATAGTAAGTACATAAATAAGGTATGCTTCTGCAGTAAGCTGGAAATCTGTTTTGGACAAGTATAAAAGCCAATTCTGACATCAGTGTCCAGCACTTGGTAAGTTAATGGAAGAGCCAGTTATAAGCATTAAACATAAAACCTTGGTACCAGATTCTGATATAAAGTTTGGTATTTGTGATAAAGAATGCCTTCCCATTTTTATGGATGTGAATTAAGTACCCTTTCACTAGTGTCTCAAATTTTAATGCTCAGTTATTAGAAGAAATGCCATAAAGATAATTAAGATATGAGTTTTATTTGGAAAAAGAATAGGAGAGAAATATAGCAGTCATTGATGATAAATGCTACCAAGATCAGCAAAACCCAGTTAAAAGAACATCGCTCTTGACAAAACTCTGGTGCATTCAATTACAACTTCCTTCTTTTTTATATTTAATGAATATTGGATGTCTATTGAATTATTGTTTTGCTTCTTCAGAAACAAAAAGACCAAAGAGGTAAAACTCAGTTGCCTGAAGCCCTGTGTGTCTATACTTCATAACAATTGATTTTGGAAAGTATCAGCCTTGAAATAAATAGGGGTTATTTCCTTGATTCCAGAGAGAAGTATTTCCTAATTTTACAAACAAATAGCAAACAGTTCTCTTACTCATAACTGGGTAATTAAACATCTCATTTATGCCCCTGACACCAAAACCATACTTTTTTTCCCTGCATGACCTTGACTTTTCCCAGTCATTAATTTTTTTAGGGGTATGTTTGTTCTAGAAATCACTTTGCATATGAGGAAAAACTGATGAGGACAGTTCTGAGCTTTGCCACTATAGTTTGTTAGCTCTCTCCTAAAAGATATCTACTGAGCACAATTTTGCAAGTGATTGAGAGACTAATAATAATAATAATAATAATAATGCATTTAATATGGTTCTTAATTATTTGTATTGAATTTTTTTAAAAAAATCACCATAATTATGATTGATTGGGGTCTGTATATTTGCTTGTTTTAAGGTATTTTTTCCTTCTTCACCAAGGGACGGTGAGATGAACAATGTAGATTAAAATTCTTGGTTACTATTTACAAAAGGAGAAAAAATTGCCTGTGCTTAACTCCATGGCCTATTCCGAAAGAGGATATGAATCTAAATATTGGTTTTCAAAGCCTTCTACATTCAAGAAGACCTTGCCACAGTGGACAGTTCTAGGCAGCTATTGTGGTGGGATATCCCCCCTTTCCTGCTTGCTGATCAGATGATAGGCTCACTGGTTCTTTGTAAATGCTCTCTGCCACCATTTCTTTTGTCATTCAGAGAACAGTGGTAACAATAACAATGAAAGCTATTTCCAAGGAGTTTGATTAGTCTTCCGGCTGCTAGGAGGGATGGCCTATGCTCTGCTAGTGGAGAATCCACCTCACTTGTCCCTCAGCTTCCTTCCTCATGCCGTGCAAAGGAGCCCAACAGCAGGAAACCTGGCATCTCGCTATCAGTTGTGCAGGGGTTTAAAGGACCACCATGGTGAGAAGCATAGGAGGGGGACATGTTCTATATGTTTATAGAAAGTATAGATGCAGAAACATATTAAATATACATTTAAAATCTATTTCCTGATTTTTTTTTTTATACAAGCCAGGTTTCTTGTAGGAAAACCATTGGTACTAGGCTATAACTGATTTATGTAATTGCACATATAAATAATATTATGTATCATTGGTTATTGCTTTGGAGAATAAAGTTCTGGGTATTCTGGAATTGTTATACTATACTACTTACAAAAGACTGCAAGTATAATTCTAGAATATTAAAGACTAAACTGTCTAATGTAATTAATATCACATTCCATTTGTCTACCATCCCACTTAACAAAGATGTACACCAGACATTCAGAAAGGTTGTTTCTAAATATATCAATAATAGCTTCTATAATCTATAAAAATACAAACTTAAATCTTCCATCATGTAATTATTTTGATAATTTCTGTCCGCTAAATATACTTATTTAGCCAAGTTGTTGTAATGAAAGAAGTCTTAGAATTTTCCAGTTTTCAATAGAGATGGACAATTTGCTAAATTTGATTTTCTCAGTTTCTCATTTTTTCATCCTTAAGATAAATTTGTTATTGAATACAGTAAAAAAAAAAATCATGAAATTTGTGCATGTATCTATGCTTCCATTTTTCCATAATATATACATTCTATATTTTATTTTCCAATATTTAGTTGTGAACTGTACTGAAAAATTTAGAAAAATATGAGTGTTTATGAAAGTGTTTTTAGTTTATATTAAGTGGGAAATAAAGGATAAATTCATATTAAATAAAATATTTTAATTGCAAATCAGGCTAATAAGGGACAAATCGAATAAATAAATAAATAAATAAATAAATAAATAAATAAATAAATATTAGTAGCAGAAAATCTTTGCAGCAAAGGGAATTCTTGCCTAATCCATTAAAGCAGCTTCATTGATTCATTCATTCATTTTCTCTCTCCCCTTTCTCATATACATATAAAAGTATACAAACAATCATCCACCTTTTGATTTTTCTTCCTGTTTCCTATTTGTAATATTTAGCATTTGCATATACTGTGCACAGATTTGGATTTATTATTCCAAATTGCTGATTTGTGTTTAAGTTTCCAGGCAGTTCTGTCCATAAATATTTCTGTTCACGTGGAACATTTTCCTGTCAAAGAACGGCACTTAATAGATACTCAATAAACCAATCATAGCTCTTTAAATATTGTATTTGTGTGAAATTTGCTTTAATGAATACTTGTCTTCTTTTCTTTTCTTTCTTTTTTTAATATTTAGCATTGATTGGACAGCAATGGTACCTTGTTATATTGGCCTACCTTTAAAAACTGCTAATTCCAGAACATTCAAAATTTTACAAGAATTCTGCCAACAGTATGGATTCATGCTTGTTAATTGGAACAACCTACCATGTATTAACCTTTGAATTCAACTATCTCAGAAGGATAAAGTCATACACCACATATATTATCTTTTATTGCTTTTGTGCTTTATTAAACAATGACATATAATAGTGAAAATATGAACGTGATAAAAAAATGTGGGGAAAACCTGGAAATCTATATTATGAACAAAAGAACCCAGAAAAAAGTTACCAGATTAATCAGAAGTGCTCTTCCTTGCCTCTTTGTGAAAAAGAGATTAATTCAAATGTTGTTGACATTCCACTGCAGCAATCCGCTGCTTCAATCAGATGTAAATTTATCCTTCCAATGTTGTATAATGCATGAATGGTCCACAATTCTTCATGCCTTGATACATTCCAAGGGATGAAGTTACAGTCAAGAAGAACACGAACATACTTGACAGTGCTCTAATGTAAGGTTGACAGCTTTATGAATTTCAGTTCAAAATATGCCTTTAGTAAAATAAACCCAAGCTCCTGAACTAGTTATCTCTGTAGCTGTAACCAATTCCTGTAGAACATCCTCTGGCATGTTCCCAATCCCAATATACCTAAAATAATATTTCTTGTTATATTAACTACATTTTTAACTTAAAAAGGGTTTCTTAGTTTTAAAAGTAACTTGCTTTGGATATCAAGTACAGGACATTAAAGTTCGTTATTCTAAGGGTATGAAAGTTCATTATTCTAATAATGAGTTCTATTCATTAGTCATTATGCATTGTTAATTCAACTTTTATTGATTTTGATTAATATTATTTGATTGATTATTATTATTGATTTTGTCTACTTCCTTCAGTATTAATATTGGTTTTCTCTACTTCCTTCAACTTCTGAAAAAAAGTTGCTACTTTAGTGGTTCATGTTTGAAGATTTTAGCCAGTATGTTATTTAAGAAGCACCAAGAAAGTCAAGTCTAAAAAGTCCAAATATCAAATATGGATTTTGAGTTAAATTAAACCAAGTTTTTTAAGCTCTACAAAGTTTTTGAAAACTATATCAGCATAACTAGCTGATTACCTCAAAAACATATTTACCATCTATTTTTAACTGATAGTTATCTCATAATGTAAGTTTTTCATGGCTAAAGGGATCAAAGGGACCACTTGTGACCCAATATTTTCCAGCACCATTTGCAGGTATTTAATTCAATCACTAAATAAACAAAGGTTCCAGTTGCCAAGTTTATAGTGATATCAAAAATAGCTCTCAGTATGAATGCATGACAAGCTACATTTTGAAATTCTTTATTCCAATTTATAAGTAAAGCTAAAATAAATGTCCAGTGATAAATCTTAAACTGTGGAAAATTAAATCCATCTTTTTTCACAGTCAGTTGTAATTTATGCCATGAGAAGAGGATGGCCCTGCCAGAAAAATTTGGTTAGTACATATAAATTAACATAAGTTGAAGGAATAAAAATAGAAAGGCTTCTTGAATACGACTCAACCTCAGAGTTACATTTGTCTTAATCACATTTATCTCGCCACAGATACTCAAAGGAATTCTGAACCATCTGTCTAAATCTTATTTCATTTGTGCCAAAATTAGAGATGAATTCAAATTTACCACTTGAAAAAGCACCTAGGAATTGTTACATAAGATAAACAAAAGAATTCAAACACAAACTCATGATCTAGGGGCCAAACTCCTTGTTCTAGAATAAAATTCCAATAACCGAAGCTAAGATAAATACCCAGTGATAGGACAGAAAATACAGAGAATTAAATAAACTTTTCCCAGTGAGCAACAGTAATTTATGAAGTGAGAATCTCGAAGGATTCCTGCCAAAGCAAATTGTTTAGTTGCAAATAAATTGGCTTAAAATAATGTGAAGGAATGAAAATAGGAAAACTACAATGTAAATGAACTGGAGTTAAATTCACTTTACTCACATTTATCTTGCTGCAGATACTGAAAGGAATTCTAGACCATCTGTCTAGATCCTGCTTGATTTGTACCAACATTGGTGATAAATTGAAATTTACAAGTTGAAGGAACTTTGTAGAAATTTTTATACCAAGATAAACAAAAGAATCAGAACACAGCTGACAACTTGAAAGCCCAAACCCTAAACATGTCAGAATTATTTCTGAAACCAGATGGCATCGTCTAATTTTCTCTCAATTTATGGAGTAACCAGACAAGATACCAAACTCTGGTATGAATGAAGTAAAAAGAATAAAGATCTGTGAAACGTGGAGCATGATTGGCATATGGTAGTATGGTATACTCTGTTACAATACCTTCAATATTTACAGAATTTCTAATTACAATAGTTCTGAAAGCAAATTAAAAAGAAAAGAAGAAAGAGAACCAACTTGATCTTGACTGTGATGATAAACATAATTGGTTAATACATTTTAACAATACACTGGGAGTTGAATAAAAGATGTCCATCTAAAATTAAAACTTTGCAGAAATGCATAGTAGATCAATTTCCCCCTCCCAAATAATCTATAATAATAATTTCCTCTTAAATTTGTTAGTACACATTCCATGTAAAATTGTACATTGAAGGGTTGTCCTGTATCAAGCTCCCATTGTTTCTGTATTTCTTTAAGGACAGTTCAATCCCTAATTAAAGAATATAAAGCAGAAACTTCTGGTGATTTTGAGGGGTATTTTTGAAATGTCAAAGGGTGTTGTAGGTTGTTCTAAAGAAATGGCTGTCATTGAATCTACAACCCAGAACTACTTTCTTTTTTCTGCATAGCAAGATGTACTTTGAAACAAACATTAAGTTGAATTCACAGTAAAAGTGAGATTAGAACTAGGAAGTTTTGTGTGAGATGGGCGGCTATATAGATGTGATAAATAAATAAAAAGTTCCTAATTTGAAAATTATTGCTGCACCATCTTTCTCTCAAAATTCCATGTAATAAAAGAATGAAATATATTTGTGTTCATAAATCAATTCACATTCATATTATACAGAATTTGGATATATTTTGCTGCTGCTTCTAATAGCATACTTCAAGGATCAGCAATGGGGCACTGAATGTCAAAAGCATTGAATAGGAAATTATCAGATGAAACCATTTATATTTGGTTCATATATGACTGTGTGCGCAGTTGGGTGAATGAATACATTGGCAAATTTGGAGGGCAAGGCTTAAGAAGCCCTGTTTGTTGTTGTTGTTGTTGTTGTTGTTGTTGTTTTTACTATTTTCAATAACTCCTATCGTCACTAGATTGTGACCATAAGGAAGAGTAATTTTAATTCATTTTGTTCCAACTCTGATAATTGCAGTTAAAACTGATAGCTCTTGGAACAGTATAGCCAGACATATGATTCTGTAAAGAGGCAACTAAGAAGTTTCATTTTCTTAGAACAAGCACAGCCATAACAATTCTATTTGAATGCATTTTAGTTATTACCAGCCTTATGTCTGTACTACCACAAAAAGCCAAAGGGCAAAGGTATGAATTAGAGCAAAGGGATACTGGGCTATTGAGAATTGTACCTTGGTTTCTGAAGCTTATTTTATCTTGAGTTTTTGCAATTCTAAAATGTGGGAATTTTCTACTTCTGAGAGAATTAAGCTTTCGATATGTGTTACATTGTTGCTATAGCACCTGTAACTCCATTAGTATCTGCTTAGAGATTTTGTGTGACATTGAATCCTATCCTATCATAAGCATTTCTCACAAATAAAACAAATTATTTCCTTCCCCTTTGCTTAAATACTATATAATTTTCTATATCTGAAGGTTAACGCCTTATATTGGATAGAACAAAATCAAATCATTCATCTAAGGATCCTCAGAGTAATTGCTCAGTGCTAATTAACATACTATTGGAAACAATAGTGTCATCAAATAATCTCATTGATCACTATTAAATTGCACAACAAAAGAGAAATTAGAAGTCTGAGCACTGGTGCACTTCTTAAAAAAGTCCTAAGATTGATTTATTCTGTTATCTCTAAAACGTAAATTATCACCCTGTGCCAATTATTATCTTCTGATTAACTATGCAGTGCCACCTGGTGTGCAGATGGGAAGAATATTACATATCAAGGACTGTGTTCACACCCACCCACATGCATTGAGAACCTATGTGACAAAAAGTGAACAGATGTTCATTTTGCTTGTGATACAGAAAGAAATTTTGCCTCATGTTTCTGATTAATGAACTATATTTGGAGAATATTTTCTATACGAGGGTATCTTTTCTGACCAAAGGTCAGCACAAGTATTTGGGACAATAAAATGTATTATATATGACTGCTTAAGGCAATGTTGTTGTCTTATTATTGCTATGTTTTCCATCTTTCCCCCATCTCCACTATATTTTAAACCTACTACCTACCATGTTTCTCACCACCCAGAAGGAGAGTGGGAGAGCCACATAGCTAAAAGCATTTTTCACAATCTATACAATCTCTGTGATAGTTACATTTTCTACAGATTTTTTTTTTAAAAGGCTAGATCCCCCAAAATATATTTGCATTCTCTTTTTTTTTCACAGAAACATCAATGAGTAATAATATGAGAAAGACATAGAATGGAGGCCTGCCTATGTCTGCATGGATGTCCTTGGGCACATACTTGGGACAGCTCCCCACATGGCATTGGTGCTACTCCTTGCATTCACCAGCTGTGTGTCTCTGATCACAGGGTGTTGTTTCCCTTGAGCAGTGGAACCAGTGTGGCTCGGTCATAGTTCAGCAGGACATGCAGGCTCTCTAGTTATAGAGCATTGCAGAATCTGGAATGGCATGGTCTCCTAGTAGCAGAAACTCTCTCTTGAGTCCTCAGCTGTCCTCCTTCCCTATAAGGGATGAGCCATTCTACTCATCTTAGTACTTCACATTTGATTTTAATTGATCAGAGGGGATGCCAGCTTGGCACTTCTCCCTCATAGCAAGCACTGAGGGTTTGTTTTGTTTTGTTTTAGAAGTGCAAAATAAGATACTTGAACATGGCAAAGAAGATACCTTGGAGCTGGGACAGGCTGTTAGAGCATAATTTTTTGTGTTTTTTTCTTGGTCAGATCAATCAACCCAAGTGTTGTCCAAAGTAGCAAGGATACTTGTGGGATCAGTTTTAAGCTGTCACAGAGTTTAGGAGTAAAAGCAGTGGCGGTATGAAATTTCCCCTAGGGTTTTTTCTTTTTTTTTTAATCTTGCTCTCCTCTTTCTGGCAAACCAATTCTTCTGAGTGTTAATGCAGACCAAACCAAACAAAATTAATTAAAATTAAAAATAGTGCTTTATCTCTGGATCTTATTTGTTTCCAGCCTTGAATGTTTCATTAACATTTCATAAAAATAGAGGTAAGGTCTGTTCAGTATGTTGGGACTGCAAGTTGCATTATCTCATGCTTTCTCTCAATGGTTGTGAGGGCTACAGATGATGAGAATGGTAATTTAATACATTTTACAGGCTGCAGATTTGAAAAGCTATTGTAAGCTGTCCCCTATATTATTTCTTATCTGTGAACATATGCATTTTTGAATGCCTGCGTATTTATAGCCCAATACAGGAAAATGAAGTATTGAATTAGGTATAGGAAACAGATTTCCTAGTTCTAATGTCTTGTATGTTGTACATATTTTCAGGAGGAATTATTATGTTTTCTCTTACGGTAAGAAAGTCTCATATCAATCTTTGTGATAGTATTAGGAGTCCACTGAAAATAGAGGTCGGTTAGCTCCTCTGTCTAGAATTTCCCTCAAGGGCAGGCTTTAGGTATTTGGCTCAGGAACAGGTTAGTGGAACTTGACAAGTACAAGAACTACCTGTTAAAATAATGCCAATATTCTCAAATTTATGGCAGTTCAGTTCTTAAATAATTTGTATAATATCGTATCTGAATCTGCAGTCTGTTCTCTTAATTTAGCCTGCATTTCAGTCTTCCTTTCTTCTGTTTTAATGTGTAAGTTTTCTAAAATTAATGTAATTTGTAATTAATTTGTAATTTTGTAATTCAGCATACATTATTGTATTGCAGAGGTCACATCACAGTGCAAAAATATATCTCATTTGATTGTGCATAAGTACCCTGTAAGAAAAATAAAGCAAAAAAATGTGTGGGAAGGTAGACACAATGCAATCTAAACAAAATCTAGAAATCAGAAGAAATAGGTTGCTGATTCATTGGTGCAACTCTAGAAATAAGATAGATCATGCATTCCATCCTGAAAAAAAATTACAGTGAGGACAATATTGTAAGAATGCCTACATTATAATTTGGCATCATGGGTTCATGCTTTAAGCTGTCCAATTGAAACAGGTTACATGTGGTTCTTGCTACATCTCAGACTCGTGCTTCCATCTTAAGACAATAAATTCAAGTCCTTTAGCTGCAGAATACATTCTACCGGTCTGCATTAAAGTGTGCATGCTCCTGGCCCAGCCTTACCTTGACAGGCATAAATACAGGCTGATGCCATGTCATTGATTTTAGCTAACTCCTGTCTGCCTTTGACCTTGAACAGGTTTAATGCTTCTAGACACTTCCTTGAAATGTTGTGCTACCTTATTCCATATGAGCCATGACACAATACAAAATTTAAACAATGGACCCAGAAATGCCTGTTCATTTCTTCTTCATTTTACCTCTCCCTGAGGCAAGTTAGAGAGCTTGGCTTGTTGGAATCTTGAAACTATAGGGGGAAAAATTGGAAATGTACCAAAATCTCACTTGACGTTTGGTGCCAATTACTGGTGGGAAAAATGGCAGGTCTTTTTCATGTTAATGAATGAAGTTCCAAGCAGCCTTCCAGTATAAATTTGTGTCTTATAAATATAATCATTCCAGCTTCCAAATTCCTCTTGCTGCCCACTCAGCAAGAGGCACAGCCACTTTTGACACAGTAGACAATCTCAGACATATGAGGCGTATTTTTAGTATTTGTCAAAGAGTTGTCTAGGAACTCCTCTAGGAAGACTGCTTTCTGTAGCTTCATCTACTTGTCTAGTTCTTGAATAATAATAGTCTTGTGGAAGGACCAAATACATGCCAGCTTTTATTTAAACCAGTTGGGCTTATTACTGCATTATTCAGTATAGCTAGTCATAACCTGTTGCCATGACTTGTGGTCAAGCCATTTATTCTTTTTATTTTATTTTCTTGGGTGTCTTAATTAAAGCTGAGTGGAAACTGCTTCCTGGTTTTCAGAAATATTTTAACAGCATTCCTCTCTTTCAGTATTTTTCTCATGCTTGTGGAAATGTTTACTTTTTAATTTGCTTTTTTTCCCCTTTGTTATTTCTCTTAATTGGCTGTGTTTCTCCTCAAAGCCATTGAGTGAAACGACGTGATCCTGTTTCCTAGATGGTTCTTGACTGGCAGAAAGTTTTCCTCAATCTCAGTTGGCTGAGTTTGCAAAACCTGATTGGCAATAGAGTATTATTTAGTCATTCATTACAGTTCATGATCCCCAGTTGGCAGGGGATACTGCAGGTATATCAAGAAGCATTGTAGCAGTGAAGAAGAGAAAAGTGGGGGGAGGGAAGAGAATGAGGGAAATGGCACTGAATCATAGTGAGAAAATAACTTTTTTTTTAAGATTTTTTTTATCCCGCCTTTATTCTTTTTATAAATAACTTCAGGCAGTGAACATACCTAATACGCCTTCCTCCTCCTATTTTCCCCACAACAATAACCCTGTGAGGTGGGTTGGGCTGAGAGAGAGTGACTGGCCCAAAGCCACCCAACTGGCTTTCATGCCTAAAGTGGGACTAGAACTCAGTCTCCTGGATTCTAGCTTGGTGCCTTAACACTAGACCAAACTGGCTCCTCCAATTTAATTTAATTTAATTTAATTTAAATTTTCCTCCAGTTTAAGAAGTTTTGCAATTTTTTTTCTATTTCTAAATCTTGTCTTTGCTCTAAAAAACAATGGACCAGTCTTTAGCACAACTTTACAGTTAACACTTGTCCTTCAGTTTTTTAAAGGATATTTAAATGCAGAGGAAGATATTTTCCTAACTGAGATTAAATAGCAGTTTGTGTAGTTTGTCTACTTTGTAATTGTTATGTTTAATGAAATAACATATATTTACTAAAATCAATAGCATACAGATTTTTTAAATTTCCTGCTTGTTCAAAAGAGAAGAGCAAGAAATAAGACATGCTATTTTTATAGGGTATAAGTAAAATTTCAATACCATGCATTTCCAAATATATTAGACTATATTTTCACTCATTAAAAATAGAGGCTTTTAGGAGATGGTTTGTACCTTTATTTTTTTCATATCTTAGGATATACTAAAGAAAATAATAGCAGTTCTCATCTCCTAGCCAAGGCTGTTTATTTCTTGGATTTTGTGGGAATAAAAGCCATAGAGAATATGGAGAAATAGAGTGTATCCTAAATATATTCCATGAAAAAATGTTCCTGTATTATCAATTGGATGTTTTTGTTACGTATCACATTTAGGATTATAATGGTAACAATTAAAAAAAGTCTGTTCTCTGTTGTACAAATTATCTGATGAATGTATAGATGGAAGCATAATATCCACATAAAGATTTTTTTCTGATGATAATAAGGAATGCATTTTATGTGTTTGTACCATGTTTGATAAATCCACCCTAAATAGTTCTTTGTGTGCCTGACATTGATCTGTGTTACTACGCTATAAATTCATCCCATAATATAGAAGAGTTGACTTTCTGGTCCAGCAACTGAATAGGAAAGATGTTGTAAGCTATGCCTGAACTACCTCATATGATGTATGCCATAATTTCTAGAGAGCTTTATGGCAATATTAGCATTCTTCCTGCAGTGATTTGGTACATGTGTGATATCTGCACACTTCACAGGAAGCTGTTTAGCTTTAAAAAATCAAGTAGCAAATGTAATATAAAGAATGTGTGTCCAATAATAAAATTACGCATTAGATAAGAATAATATCTATGCTTGCATTGCAAAAGGAAATATTTTCAAAGTCTTTGTCCTTGGCAGTGCTTCCTGTTAAAAGAAATACACTAGCTATTGTGGGCTGATTTCCACACTGTAATATAGTGAGTGGCATTGAACTGATAGATAACAATTGAACACTTAGCATTCTAATTTCCTAGGTACTGCCTGACATACTCATCCTTTCTATAATTTAAATTGATTTTAGGCAATGTGTCTGTGCCAGAGGTGGAAGAATTGTAACATGGGGCATTATAGAAAATAGTAAGTTTCAGCATTTTAGTACTGTACTTGTTCAAAGATCTTTCTAATTAATGGTCTTCACTGATTACAGTTTAATGGAAAGAGTTCAGTGATTACAATTTAATGGTCAAAAAGATAAGGTTGATTAGTCCTTAATGATGTTGTTTATAATTTTGTTGCTGAAGTCAAAAGCAGGATTATTTTTGGTGTAAATTAAGTAATAACCATTTGATTTTATTTCCAATGCAATAAAAGCATAATTGCTCCTCTCTGATTATAGAATTCTTATTGCATGAAAGAAAGGGGATGCACAGACTTTAATATGAATTAGTAGTTACTAATTGTCTTTCTTATTCTGAGAAATAGTATTAATAAATGCATATATAAGTGTTTTGCTATTAGTTAAGTCAGAAGGTCAGGATTACCTGTGAAGTCTATTGATGTCAGTTCTTCCAAGTCAAATCTGAGAAATAGCCCAGAAGAAAAAGATAAATCTGAAAAGAATAAGTTGCACAGATTACTGAATAATACTGACTTTGAAACTATTAAAAGAACTTAAAAAGTATCATCTGCCAAACCCTAGCCTTTCTTTGTAAGGATATTTTCTTAGCTGATGAAATTTGTATGCAGAATAACCATCCCATATAGGACCTTTTCTGCTCCTTTCATCCTTCTTACTATTCTTAGTATAAGATTCATATAATCTTTCTAGAGGATTCAATTATTATTCATGCTGCTCCAAAATACATATTAATTAATGACTGGTATGTTAAATATTTATTTCTGTTAACAAATAGTACTCCATAGTTTTCAACATTTTGACCAGCTGAGTTTGTGAAACTTCATTCCAGAAGCTCCTTACATTTGGCAGATAAGTCATATGTGCAGGAATGTACTGGATCCTCCCCCCCCCCCCCCATATCTATACAACTTAAAAAGAACAAAAGGCAGTATTTGGTATAATTTGATGGGCATGAAATACCATCTAAATTGGTTTTAATAATGTTTCTTGGAGTAGAACTGAAATTATTTTCTGTTGATTCGAAAGCTCTTTGAGAATCAAATAATGACAGAAAGAGATTATCCTCCCACACAGATTTTAGTCTTAAATGTGTTCTTAATTGAGCATTTGGTAACTATCCATAAATTTTGGAATTTAAGAGCTTAGGTAACTCTTATGGAGCTACATAAAATTCTTCAAATTCTTTCAAATTTAGTTAAGGATCATGGTTTGATGTTAACTATGACATTAATGATTGTAGTTGGCATTTCTTAAACTAACTCAGAGTGAAATTTCCTGACTGTATGAGCTATTAGTAGAACAGATTGCCAACATGATATGTGACATCTTTTTTGCTCGAGATCTTCAAACACAGGCTGGATGTTACCTGCCAGAAATGCTCTAGTGGATCCTGCATCGAACAGGAATTTAAATTATCTTTTCCAACTCTATGATTCTGTGATTCTAGATCTTCAAGTTTGGTATGAATAACGTAATGAAAAGGGCATATTACTTTGAGTTAAATCTAAAATAAGGAATAAGCTATTTCTATTTATCATACTGTTTGCATCTTGCGGGTGTTACTCTCTACAGTGGGTAACAGAAATGAGGGTTGATCCAAACGTGGAAAAAATTTGAGAGTGCAGTATGCTAACATTTTCATTCATGTTTACCAGAGATTGAGAAGAATGAATGGGAGAATGTTTTTGTATTAAAGTAGTGGCAAAAATGAATATGGTAAGTTTAACTTAGTAAAGTTAATTCTATCACAGTCCTTGAATTTGGTGCTTTTTCCTGATTATACTGCATATATAACATGCTGCTATATACCGTATAGGGTTACCAGTAATCTGGCAAAAGGTAGATATATTCTCATTTTGATCCTCATGTCCTCCATCTGGCAGGCATAGCCTTAAAATCAAATATTGACTGGCTGTTTGAGCATCTTGTTTTTTGTTAATTTTGGACTGTTTTCATAATAGTAATTATTCAAACTTTTATGTATTGTGACCTTGTACGCTGTTTGCTTGTTTCTTTCCCTCATCTGTTGACAGATTCAACAGTCTAGATTTATGTTATTTAAGTTATTTCCTGATTCCAGCAATTGTCCTCAATCTGGCCCCTTCAAATGTATGATCACTGTAGTCTGTAGATCACTTGACTTGTCATATGTTTCTATGGTGAAATTTGAAAACTGTGTCATCATCAATTCTATATTATTGCTAGCATATGTTCTTGAAAATAAAGATTTGTTCTAAAATTATTGTGACTGAAAAACCAGTATTTCTGATGCTGGAAAAAGTATTTTCATATACATGTAGGCCTATGAACATTTTTTTTGCAATTTTTTTGCCAAAAAAGTTAAACAGTGTGTCCTCCTATCCCCCCATTTGTCCTCCTTTCCAATGTCTGTGTCCTCCTTTGCCTGTTCAGATATCTGGTAACCCTAGCTATATAGAAACTAAGCCTGCAAATTGCCATTTACTTTCCTCACACCTCTATTTAAATCTGTTACAAAATTTAGAATATTTGATTTGGTTGATAAATATTTCTATAAGAAAAGAGATGAAGAAATAATGAGTACAGACTGAAAAAGAAAAGAAAGCAATGAAGAATCATTTTGATTATTCACCCTAGGAGCGATAGCTTGAATTTTCTCCACTTGCCTAGTTGTATTTTATTTTTCAAAAGTGACATATGTATTCTTGTCATTAATTAACCTAGCTTTTCACTGAAGATATTCCAAAATACTTGAAGAGAAACATTTGAGTTGCAGTTCTAAGAATTTATGAAGCCCCTCCTATAAACTTGTTGACATTTATAAACAAAAATGATCTGATTTGTTCTTCTTTATCATCAAGTTTGATACTTAGTGAAATAAGCAGGAATAGCACTTATTAAAAAAAAATGTTAAAAATCAAAGTGTTGTCTGCATACAAATTAATCTTAATTTCAATTTGATTAATGCCAGCATTTTGTACTGTAGGATGATTTCAGATCATCTGTATTAGAAGTTCACTAGCAATTTGCAAAGAAGAGAAGTGAGAGAGGGCATCCTTGACTTGTGCTCCTCAGATAATTATTCTTAGTAGCATTCATCAATTTAAAAAAAAAAATGTTCCAAGGCTGAAATAAAATAAAACCTGTTCCTGTAAGTTTGTTAAAAAAAATAACACTATTCTAGGCTATCATATGCTTTGGGTACATCTAAAAAGAGAACTAGAAATGCTGTGGATACTTTTCTTGTGTTAATGGTATTGTACAATAAAATATAGCTTGATTGATTGAAACTACCAGCTTCCAACCTAGTATGAAGTTTAACTGGTCAATTGGTATGTAACAAAAATAAAATAACTGATTCTTCAAGCAAGAACTGATGAAAAATCTTAAAATCCTGATGTAATGACATTATTAGTCTAGACCACCCACAGATTTAAGAACTACAGTCAATCTTTGTGGATGGTCTGGACTAATCAAGGTTATCAGGAAGGGGTGCATTCCAGGAGCGGGGAGGAGGCAAGAGGCAGCATAGTCCGCAGGGGGAGTGTGGGAAGTGTAAGAGGTTCAGGACAGCCACTCCCTAGAATCTCCCAGGGCATATCCACTAGTTGCTGTAGTATAGATTTATTTGGCAAGATTCTGTCTATAAGGTATAAGCAAATAAAGGAACTTTATTCGACTGGACTGTTTCACCATTGTTCTTGGGCTGGGCCTGACACTTGGCCTGTCATTTGTAGTTCCACTTTCAGTACTTTCTCTGAATTGTCACACATCTGTCATTCCCTCATTAACATATTTTGGACATAGTCTATCCATAGAGTCCAACTTCATTACTGAGACTGCTGATATTGTAGCTATTAATTTCTGGCTCCATTCTTCAAAGATCTCCTTTAATATTTCCAATGTCACAATGTTTTGTGTTATTTTGTATTTTTTTCCCTTCTACTTAGAATCTTTAGTCCCCTTTAGAGTCCAGTTTCTAAAATCATAAAGTCACTTATCTTTTTTATGAACCTAAGACAGCCAAAATAACTCTGCTTCCCATGTGTGGGTATTTATTTTTTATACTTAATTCCAAAACCTTACACTAAAAGTCAGTATTCCAAATTTAACAGGATCCTTAATACATTTATAACTTTATTAGATCAAAATCTTATTTAGCTTTTTGCTGTTTATTTCAAATTCTTTAAATTCTTAAGCTTATAATTAATTTTTCTTTTGTTCAAAGTTGAAGCTAAACTCACCCAGCGAATTTTCAAACTTGTCATTCCAAAGGTCTCTGATAGCTTTAAGATGATTAATAGGCAATTTCTGAAAGTGATTAGAAAGTGAGGCTTGTGAATTTAGTGTCCTTTAAAAGGCTCTTCCATGATTGCAAGCAAGATGGTTAATTTCTTCATCTCCCAGCGCTCTAACCTGCAGAAGATCATTGTCCTCTGGTCTACTCGTGAGGAGCATCCATCTGGAACACATGGGGGCAATCTCCCATTCACTTCTTGTCTTGAGAGGTTCTGAAGAACCAGTCTACTCACTGGTTCTTTGGTCTTTGCCATGGTCATTGGTTCCGCTTTTGTGGAGCCAGCTTCAGTTCACCATGCCTTCAGTTCAGTTCCTTCTTCCCTGGAACTTTAAAAATTAAAGGGGAAATAGAAATGACAAATCAAGAGAATGACCTGGAAAATGGTTTCTTATTGGATCCACAAAAGAGGCTTGTTAAACCCTTGAAGTCTGTGCGATGGGATAAAAAATTACATCTGCCCATCCCATCATGTCTGGCAGATAAAGCATAATGCAGGTCCCATGTGCCATTTGGCAAGTCACAGGAGGTGGGCATTCTCTGCCGTGGCGCCCGCCTTGTGGAATCTTCTCCCCCTAGAAGTGAGATTAGCTCCATCCCTCTTAACACTCCCAAGTCCTTCAAGACCTGGCTATGTGATTAGGCCTGGGGGTCCCAGGAGACCAGGGAGATTTTGCGATGGCTCCCTTATTAATTTTATCCCCTCCTGTTTTGTGTGCTTTTATAGTTTTTTATTTGTAATTGTTATTATGTATTTATTCTTTTTAATTGTTGTATGCCACCCAAAGTCATTTTGTGTGAGATGGGCGACTATATAAATAGATAGATAGATAGATAGATAGATAGATAGATAGATAGATAATTGAGGAGGAATCAAATCCTACAACAGTATTTGAATAAATTAAAGATTAAGACTGTTAAAAGCAAAAGGATGGAATATAAAGTTGGTTTATTTAATCAAGGTTAAATATATTTATATTTATATTTATATTTATATTTATATTTATATTTATATTTATATTTATTGTAAAGTTCTGGCAACCCTTTACAGACTTTTTGCTGACACCAGGATTGAAAAGTTGATGTTTTATGGATTTGCTTATGGATAAGGGATGGGATATTGGATGAAGAGGTATCTGTTTGTAACCTTATCCTTGTCTATACTTGTTGTAATTAAGGTTGGACTTCTTTATATATTTATTTTCTTTTACTTTATTCTTTTTTATTTTTTCTTGCACTTTTTATTCTATTCTTTTTCCTTTCTTTAAGTTTAGGTTGTAGTAGTTGTTACTATTGTAATCAAAATCCTTAATTAAAAAATTATATAGAAAAGGTTTGCCTTGGAACCTACCTCCCCCAAGAGAACATTAAAATATTGTGAAATAACTGTTTCAAATGAGATGTTAATACGTTTTTAAAATGTTTGTAATGTTAATTAATAAAAAATATGTGTACCTGGTGATTTTTCCAGTCTTATGATTTTTAATTACATCAAGAATTTCTTATTTAGTTACTGTACTGGTCAGAGAAACCCAAAGAAAGTAAAAAAGAGTTCTCAGTTTAATTCTATGACACATATATCACTCTGCATGATTAGCATAGCTCTTCAGTTAGGAAGAATAAGAATGATACAAGGAATAATAAAAAGAATGAATAAATTCTAGAATATTCTGCTGAAGAATTGAAATATTACTAGTTCTAATTCTTATATAGGGAAAACATTTCTGGTTCCTTTTTTTTTTAAAGGTTCTAATTAATATTTTTATATTTTTGTTCGCAAATTCATGGAGGAGGGAAGGGTTGTATTTTGTTGTCTATTTTTTGTTTGTTTGTTTGTTTGCTCCAATTACACCTATACATGGAAGAATAAGAGTAACATCTTTTACATTTTGTTTTATTAAATATTTTAGCTTTTTGGTATGTGCGGCCTACTGTATAAATAGCCCTCTTTGAAAACATTTAATTTTGAGATGGATAAGGCCCCTCTGTGTGTGTGTGTGTGTGTGTGTGTGTTTTGTATATAGTGTCCAGATCCCATCTTGTTTTAGTTGTACAGGATTTTTATGGTAATATATTGTGGGCTAGCCAGAATCATTTGGAGTTGGGTGCTGCCTACATTGAAACAAACAAACACACAAACAAACAAATACTGTGTCCCACAGAGGAGTTGGTATACAATCAGGAACAACATTTTCTTTATAAAAGTATTAATACTTCTTTTATCTTATCTGTCAAATAAGACTTGTTCAAAAGAGTACTGTTTAATCTGCTCACAAGAGTTCTGGGCATGAAGTTTTGCAAATTCAACAAAAGGAATAAAAGGAAATAATCTAGAGTCTTAATTGCACCTGTATCT
Source organism: Liasis olivaceus (assembly GCA_030867105.1). Lineage (NCBI taxonomy): Eukaryota > Metazoa > Chordata > Lepidosauria > Squamata > Pythonidae > Liasis > Liasis olivaceus. The sequence continues at coordinate 121,058,937 of CM061350.1, read as the reverse complement.
ATTTTGTTAATATTGTAAATCATCTTCTGAGCCCCAGTCACTGTGATCTCTCAAGGAGTGTGTACCTGCAGTAATCTTTCCTCAGTGGAACTGTATAGGGTGGTCAGATTCTACTTGGAGATTATAGTCCTAGAGGACTAAATAGTAAGGGGTCTTATAGATAAGTACCAATAACTTGAGTTGGGCTCAGAAGCCTATTGGCAGTCAGTGTAGTTCTGGAAAATAGGTGTTATTCTGCTGAATCTGTTAATGCTGGTCAGCAAATGAGTAGCTGCCAGCCACATTTTCCAAGTTTTCTTTAAGGGCGACCAGGCATTAAGTAAATTGCAGTAGTCCAAATGAGAGATGACAAGGATGTAAGTGAGTATCTTGAGCATCTCCTGGTCCAGAAAAGGAGGCAACTGGCAGACCAGCCAAAGTTGGCTAAAGGCTTTCCTGGCTATGGCTTTCACCTGCTTCTTTAGCAGGAGCTGTGAGTCTAGGAGAACCCCAAAATTACATACTTGCTCTTTCAGGGGAAACGCCACTCCATCCAGAACTATAGATGGAATATTTGTGGAATATTTGTCTTGCTGGGGTTCAGTCTGAATCTGTTCCACTCCATCCAGACCCTTATAATTTCCAGGTATTGACTACCTCTCTTGCTCACCTTGAGGTATTGATATAGTGCTGGTTCATCAGCATATTGATGAAATCTAATCATAGCCCAACATAGGATCTCCTCTAGTGGTTTCATGTAGATGTTAAATGATACTGATGAGAAGCCTAAGCCCTGGGGTATCCCACATCAGAATATACAAAAGCTTAACCTGTCCTCCTCCAACAATACCATTTAAATGCCTTGCTTCAATAACATCTCCGCCATGTCTCATACATATATTGGTCAAAAGGGACATGGATCTAATTTACAGGTGGCTGAATTTATCCCAGAGAAAACGTTGGGCACCTGAAAGAATTCCAAATTACCTTACAAATTGTTACCTCTGTGATCTCATGACATGGCCCATCCAGCATTCAGCTCCGAGCAATATAAGTGATTTTGTCCTCAAAGTGCCTGCAAAGTTCTTGCAGTTAGATATAAATAATTGAGATTTTTTAATTACTTAATTTTTCAGAACAGCCACGGACATGATTTTTTTTCATTCAACTTTACTTTTTATATAAAAGATTGTGAAATGGTTTGAGGGAGGATCAAAGCTGTGGAAGAACTCTCTCCAGTTCAGGGGACAGGTTTTGATAGGCTAGTAATCCTGATTGTTGTTGCCATTCTGAAAGAAAGAAAAAAAAAAAAAGGCTGTATCTGACAGACCCTTAATTAATTTCTGCATTTTCAAAAGTACTACCTTGAGAAGACTCAATCTCCAGTATACACTGTGCTATTTTCTGAAATGACGCTTTAATAATTTATAAAAATGAAATATAGATTTATTTTGTATGGGTCCTGCTCCAAGAACTATTTGAACATTGAAAGAAACACTGTATTTGTGAATTGTTTTGCTTATGGATTCACCTTCTATTTAAAGAATAACTAAACCTATATAGAGCTATACATAATGCATTTCTGCTGTGATCTAGATGAAGCCCAGGCTGAGATTGTGTGTATAAATTTAATTGTACTAGAAAACAAAACAAATGAATCACACACATAAACAAAATTGGATTTTGTGTGTGTTGTGTGTTTAAAAGTACATATTAGGATTTTCGCAAACGAGTATCCAGTAATAAAGAAAGGTCAAGGGTTGGACAGTGAATAGAAGTCAGAACGGAGAATGAAGTGCATTCCTCGTTTAGGAGTGGGCACTGATAGAAACTGATAATGGTTGATTAATGAGAGGCAGCTTTGCAGTGGGTGAAAACATCTGTAAGAAATGATTTATTATTTCAAGGGTATTGGAAGCTTGCCGTATCTTGCAGATTTAACTATGTGTGCCTGAATAAAATAAATGAGATGCAACATGTGAAAAATGAAAACACATTACTTGCAAAGGATGTGTCACAAGCAGGGTGTTTTCGTTAACGTACACTTTGTCATGGGGATTTTTAATGTGGTTCTGAATACAAATCATTTAACTGGTTCATAAAATCAACTCAGTTGGAATTCTTGCATCTATCATCCAAGACAGAAATGGGGGTTATACTTAATGTGCTGTATCTTTCCTTAAATGCTCATGTTTTTATTGTGTAAAGCTACTGAAATGACACATATTTGTGGGGGGAGGGATGAGTGGAGGCAGTGAGAGGATTCTTATTTCAAAATGAAAGCATAAACTCTACTGATCAACCTTTGTGAACATGAGGAATACTACAACATTACAATTCCTACAATAAATTCTACTCTTCTGCAAAATTATACCCTTTATTATAAATATGATTTAAAATGTAATCTCCGATGTTGCCTAATTTGCCTAATTCCGTTCTATCTGCCCTTCCTCTTTAGTAATGAACATCTTTCTCTCCTATCTGCTATCTTGGCTGAATGCCTTTCTCCATTTCTACAAAGGCAGTTGAAGACTGCTCCACTCAGTACAGTAGATCAGGGAAATGATTTTGTGCAGGTAACAAATTTCAGGCTCAACTTGGATTCCTGTGAAAATGCATCTTTTCTTGACAGTGAAATATGTCAGTTTAAGATTGAGGGTATGTAAATTAATCTACTTAAGACCAAACAGGAGAAGGAAAATAGTCATTTTTAAATACTACTAGTGCTATATTCTATTACTAAATAAAATAGAATAGTCAGTCTTGACTTCAGGTCACTTCATGGATACATCCATGTAGGTTTCTTGGCAACAGTATGGAAATGGCTTGCTGTGTCTGCCTTCTGGGATACTTTTTTTTTTAAATTTACCAGGCTAGACTAGGATTTCTCAGTGATCTCATACCCAAGTATTAACCAGGCCCAACCCTGCTTAGTTTCAAAGCCCTTTTTATGCAGGCCTGATCATTCTATGCAACCTGCCCCTTAACGATCTGCTGTAAGAGACATGGTTTTGGATAGGGACTTTAGGAAGGGCTGCATAATTGATATTTAGCTTCCGGGAGGTAGCCCGGAAGCAGTCTGATGTTCAGGCCAATAACATTTACATACGCAACACTGCATGGGCTGCCGCATTTGAACAATTTATGGGATTAGTTGATCCCTTTAGGACATTCTTTAAATTCACTATTAGAGATATTTGTATGCATTTTTATCATATAGCCCCATAGTAATATTTTCCAAGAATTAAAACAGAAGGGAAAAGGTGTTTAGAATAGTTAGTACAATGTATTTAATTAGCAGAAAATGGAATATAAAATGAAACGTGGCCTTGATACTTTGTGGGTAAAATATTTGTACTGTGAGAAAAATTAGCAAACAGTTCAATTTACCTACATGACTATAAACACATATGGCTTGATCCCATGATCTGTTATCAGCAAAATTGTGTGGGATTGGCTGCTAGGCTGTGACGTTCATTAGGGGCAAAATAGTAAGTTGGAGCCTACTGCTGACATATTTTAATATCTAGCAGGGAGGCTTTAACTTAGCTTTCTAGGCAGGTGAGTGGCTCCTGACTCTGAGGTTCTATGATTTGTTCTGTTTTTTACTCAAATTGAAATTCAGAAGTGGTTCTTTTTGGTGGAACTGTGTTTGGGTGATATAAGATTCAAGAGGTAAAATGGCAAGTTTATGTTTCCACTTGGTGCATTATTTAAGAAATACCCTATGTGGGTGAATTCTGTTTCAGTTTTGTAATTACAATTGTACTTACTAATCTCATTGCTGTTGTTTTCCTTTATTTTTTCCTCATCAGTCATCATTCTTTCCATTTTACTGTTTTCTTGAGAACTAAATAGAAGTAGTGATGTGCAAACGTATTTAAATCTTAACTGGGTCATGAATTGTGAGAGCCTTTCTTGAATAAGCTAAAAAATAGAGTTCAGTTCGGTTGCATATATTCCAGATATGCTTGCTTAGTCTTTTGTATAGGGAGTGAGGGAAAGGTATTATTCCTCCTACAGTAGACTAAAACCTGTGGCTAAGTATGCTCCATGAAGTTTTACCCTTCTTCTTTTGTATGCACACCCAGATAAATCAAACAGCAATGAAACATTCAGAGTATAGAGACAACTGGCCCGTTCCCTGTACTTTGACTGAATACCAACTATACATGACGTTACTAAATTGATGAATTAATGAAGAGCCTGTAAATCCATTTCTATTTAAATATCTCAAGTCAACTTAATCAATGACAGTTTAATTAGAGAGTAAGAGGTTAAAATAATGAACTTCTGAGCATGTGCTAACAGCTTTAGACAACTAGCTTGAATACCAAATACACGGGTACAAAATATATTTCAGTTTAAATTAAAGGTAAAAAGTTAGAAGGCAAGGGACACTTGATTTGCAATATGATCAATTAGGGGAAGCTGGGGAAGATTATATTGTTTGCCCATGGTTTTCACATTTGAGGAGCAAGACTAAATAAAACAGAGGCACCTCTAAGAGCAACTTGCAAAAAATTACATACAGGTTAAACTCCAGATGAATGTATGCATGGTTTTCACCAAAGATTGCATTGCATTTTGGTATATATGTTCTTAAAGGTTTCTAAATTCTTAATTGATTACAAACATTTGATTTACACAATAATATGAAAATTTTAACTGGGATTGATAAAATTATACATGTAAATAACTACAATGAGAATACACAATGTTTTGCCTGAATATATTATTGAGAATTTGGGGGCAGATATTGGAAACATCTCATGTTAATTTCCAATATAGATGTCCACACTGGGAGGTTAATATATGTACTTTGCAGATATTTTCTTTGAGAAATTAAGAAGCAGTCCAAAATTGCAGTTAATTTTCAGGTAGTAGTTTGAAATCAACTAAAATATTAGATATTCTTCCAGTATAAATGATTTTGTTTGAGTCTTCACCATACTTTATAGAATCATAGCTAAACCCGAATTTTCTGCCATCAAATGGAATGGCCAAAAGCATTAGTAGAATCTGATGATTTTATAAGGAGCACAAATTGAGCATTACAGTGCAAGCTCTGTCCCTTACATGCATGCATGTGGTATCACAAGACATATATAAAAGGGTCAAAGCTTGTGCTAGGATGTCACAAACTTCTTTTGTTTGTTTCTCCTCACTCCTGTCCTGACATTCATGATATTGGCAACCATTTTCGATAATTCTAACAGGAATCTGGACAAATTCTTGGTGGGTTACATATGGAATATAGAAATCATATTCTGAATACCAGTAGCTAGGGGGGAATAGAGGAGAAGGGCTGTCAGCTTCCTATCCATATCTATAAACTTTCTGGATGTACCTGGCCAAAAAGCTAAACTACATAAGCCATTGGCCTGATCCAACATTGCACTTTGAAGTGTCATGAGTAAGTATGAGTGAATAGTTTAGTATTTCCATAAATATGGAGAAAGGTTCCTATACTATATTTAGACATTCACTCTTTTAATGGAATTTTACATACAAGCTTATTGAAAAAAGTTTCTAGGTTCCTCCTCAAACTTCAAACATTTGAAAAAGATATTTTAGACAAAAATAAAATTCTTAGATGGGAAATAAGAACTTACATGGTAGACACAATAATCACCCTGAAAAATTATATTCAACTTTACACATAACCCTTCCCCCAGATTAAATTGGACCTGTTTCTTGCCATTCTACTCAAAACCACATTAGTCCTTAGGTTTCCTTCTGTGGGAGATTTGCAGACAATATCACATATTATTCCTGTCTTTCTGACCTCTCTATATTATGGTATTTTCCTGAAGAAACTGCTGTCAACTGAATGGGGAGAAAAAGAAAGAAGGAGAACAGCTTTTGGAGGCACATCTAGTTTTCAAGGCAGGGAATAGAGAAAAATCACACACGAGCTAGTTCATATAACATTGAATTTGGCACATGAAAGTAGCTTCACCCATGATGCTAAGGATACTTTGTTTTGTGTTTGTAATCATTTATGCAAAACATAAATATTGGACAATGTAATCTCTCTGTACTAGGAAGAATACTACTATATTGTATGGAAACATTTTAACATTTATTTCAGTGATTTTTAATATTGGTTCACTTCTGTGTTGGCATGATTTTCTCCTTTTGAACTTAAGAAACATGCAATTAAGAAAAAGTGTACAAACAAAATGCATTTTGAATTACAGATGCTGTACATAGTTCTGATCCTACAATAACTCTTAGGTGTGATAAAGAAGTGATTTCCAATCTTTGGAGAAACATAGTGTCATGTCATGCCAACTACCATGCTTTGGGGTTATCTCTGTAACAGATGTAAACCTAAGGAACATATGGAAGAACAGCTGCACACTAATGTCCTATGGGCTTCAGCAATATCTTGACCCTTGTAAATTTTGGAAAGAGAAGAATTAGGTAGTTAAGAGTTTATGGGTATACTGCTGTGCAGTCACTCCTGTAATGTATAATTGAAGAAACACGTTGAAGGTGCTGGAAGCAAAAACTAACTGGGAAGAGCCTTACACATCTGTTGCTCTATTCTGAAGGGACTAAATGTTATCACTTAGCAGGCAACTCAGTATCTTGGCAAGCTGGTATTAGCAGATGTCTTTGTGCCAGTGCCTTGGCTTAGGGTCTTTGAAATCTATAATGCTACTCAGGCACTTTATCTTGCCTTAGGATTGAAGTTAAGAGCATTTTCACAGCTTTTCTTCATGATGTAGAAAATAAATAGATTCTGCACCATCCATCAATAAGGAGGCCAAAGGAAGACTGTGACATAGCTTTTGCTTACTTAAATGCCCTTATGTTTATTTTATAGAGACTTTAAGAATTTTTAAACTAGAAGCTAAACCAGGAAAGATATCCATTAATTGGTGTCATGAAGTTTTATGTAGTAATTCTAAATGCACGCAAGCTGTACAGATGCTTCTCCATTCCTCTATTTTTGTTGTCTTCTGATCTTCTATGTACAGAGGGTGATTTTAGTAGAAAGTGTCATTCATGGTGGTGCAAAGGTCCCCGCTTTTCTTTTGTAGAGCTTTTAGATATTTAGACCTCTTAATGAGGAGTTCAGAAAGCGAAAGGTGATCAGACTTCAGTTAAGAAATCGGAGAGAAAAAAATTAATGTAATTTCAGCTTTAGTCCAGTTTTTAAATTTTAACATCTATGTTACATTGAGAAGGTGGCTTTTCATTCTATTACTTTATTGTTTAGTTTTGTTTTGTTGGGGGGGTTGTTTGTTTATTTTGTACCTTTGAGGCAGTTTTGACTGCTAGTGTCTGCCTGAGCAAGTCCATGCAGTTTTCTTGGCAGAATTTTCAGAAGTGTTTTGCCATTGCAATCTTCCTAAGGCTGGGTGTGAAAGAAGGACCCAAAGTAATCTAGTTGGCTTTGTGCCTAAAGCAGGACTAGAACTTATGGTTTCCTCTTTCTAGCCTTGCCTTTAACCACTACACCAAATCAACTCTCAGTTCTTTAACAGAGTTGTAATATATCCAATGAATTATTTATAGAGTGGCATAAAGAATACTAAATCAATAAGAAATCACATTATTATTGTTGCACAAATCCAGGTTCTGGTAACAATTTCTTAAAGTACATGATATATAAAGTATGTATCATGTAGTGACCCTGTAGTTATTTTTTCTTTTTACTTCACAGTAAGTATATGATGATCCAGCCTGCATTTTGAAGCATTCCAGATAGGTTGGGGGAAACTTTAATTCTTCCCCCGTCACAGCCTGTTTTGTTACAAAGACTCATATATTGCACTTGAGTAATTAAAACATCCATTGGTAGCAATAGTTGATTCAGAAAATAACAACTTGCAATGCAGGGGTGGGGGAAAAGCACATTCTGTTAAATGATCAAGTGTTTGTGTATGGGGGAGGATGATTAATTTTCTTTCTCTGTGTGCACAAAATTATATACATGTTTAAGTTCTCAAATGCACAGGGTTAGACTCAACTTGGATGTCTAGAAATTTAAAGCCTTATTCCATTCCATGAAAATGCTGTGGTGCAGTATAGTTTCTCAACTGAATAAATGGAATTTTGATTTCCTATGGCACTATATCTCATGAAGCTCTTCAGGATGCCAGCAGATAACTTTTTTGGAGATGAGATTGTGTCAGACTTCCTGGCTTGAACTCAGCAGAAGCTACCCAGATACTCAACATGGAATGTTGAAGTGTTATTGCATACTAGGATGAAACTACCTTAAACAATTGATAACTCTCTGTCAACACAAAGTGAAGATCCTTTATATACCAGTTTATTTTTCCACCTTTCTTAGAGTCTAACAAACATTTAACCTTGCCCTTTTTAACCTTGGATCTAGGCAACTGTTGGTTATTGACATTTCTGCTTTAAGAAAGTCTATCTCCCAACATAATTCCCACAGTAATGGGAAAGAGGAACTAGGAAAAATCACCTTACTCCAGTATGAGTTGATTTTTTTGCAGCCTAAGTCTGGATTAAATTTATGGTCTTCTAAAATGCCACCAGTCTCTAGGCAACTAAATTGCTAGCTTCTAAGGTGAACATAGCACGTTTAATCAAACTGTCATTTCATTTGCTATGTATTTTTTAGAAATAATTTTGAATATCTATGTCTCAACATCTGATTAATCTGCTTTTCAGATTTTAATTACACATTATAGCTTTGATATTTCCTTTTTATTTATTTATAAAACTTATGTGGCAACCTATTTTATATATTAATAATTCTAGGTGTTTCACAACAAAACCAATCAAACAATCATGTCATCCTTACAAGGAACATCACACTTCCTATCACAGCACCATAACGTCCATCAACTTTACATATCCTGGCTCATCCCCATTCTAGCCCAATGCTTCAAGGAACAGCCAGGTCTTAGTGGCCTTTAGAAAGCTAAAGGGGAAGGGGCCCTCCAGATCTCAGGTGGGAGGTTGTAGCAAAGGGCTGGGGCAGCTGTGGAGAAGGCATGTCAAATGATAACATTTAAGGAAGGAACACGGAACATGCCCATCCTGTCTGGCCTGGTGGGATGGGCTGATACCCTGAGGGAGAGGTGGTCCTGCCAATAACCTGGCCCCGTGCCATTCAGGTTTTTAAAAGTGATAACCAGCCCCTTGAATTGCACCCAGAAAGAAACTGAGTCAGTGCAGCTCATGCAAAAGTGCAACATGGGCAAATGATAGGGCACCTAGAACTATGAACACTGCTGCATTCTGGACCAATAGTAGCTTCTGGATGGTCTTCAGGAGTGGTCCCATGTTCAGCTTGTTGCAGTAATCCAGTCAGAAAGTGGCTCCTGGAGCTCCTCTGTAAACCAGGGGACCTGATGGGATCCACATCACAGAGAGTCAGCAATGGCATAATCTGATCCAAGGACTTTGTCACATGCTCATTCCAAGCCCTGACTAAGACCTCAGCTGAACCATGACTAGAGCCTTTGGAGTATCCCTAAGCTCCCTCTGAAACTGTACTGGATCCATCAGTAGCTTGGGGCAAGCTCATCAAATAGGCCCAACCTCCCTGCAGTTGGAGGCAGCTACAGAGAACTCTACGGCTAAGAGGAAGTCATTTGTCCATGTTATAGAATGTGAGAGTGGCCTTGGAAGACAGGGGGAAGAGATACTGCCCAGGGAACAATCAGATAAAAGGAGAAGGAGCCCACAACTAACTAATGGACAGAGAAAGAAACTTAGAAAGGACCAGCCGTAACTGATCAGGCAGTAAATAGGGACAGTGGGAGATCTGTACTTTCAAACTTGCAAGATTGTATTAATGTAGCCTAACAATAAATAGAAGTAGCTCATCTGGTTGTGTTTCCTGTCTGGTTTACCTGGGAGGGTTATGATCACAATACATTCAAAAAGCCAAAGGGTTAGTGATCCACCCTCAGTTCACTTCATCAGTGCAGAGAGAAGCCAGATATAATGTGTAACCCCACTGTGAGCTCAGCCCCTAATAAATTGGGTCAAGTCTATCGTTGCCACCTCAGATTGTGGGCTCAGGAAGGCAGGTTGAAGTCTGCCAGAACAATCAGTCTGGGGAATTGCACCAAATTGCTGCAGTGTAGAGGCAGGACTGCTTCTACGCTGCTGCAAGCCCAACTGATAGGCAAGCAGCAAACCCAACTGATCCTTACAGCATACCTTGCCCACCAGTGTCAGATACAAACCTCTAATAAACTGCACAGCTGGATGGAAAATAGCTTAACAAAGCAACCAAAAAATGATATGACTAATGATTATGGATGCTCACCTCAGACTAAAATATCAGCACACTATAGACAACCTCAAGGAGCAGCAGGAACAAACCATGACCCCAGAATACACAAAAATGCTGACAACCACCATCAAGACTACATGCCTAAGACAAGCTGAAAAAAGGAAAACAAATCTCGAAACCAAACTGCTCAAGCTAAACCCCCAAAGCAGAGTCACTTGAACCTGAATGGGTAGTCAACATGTCTAGCCCCTCACTCTCTATTGCAGAACACAATATCCTCTAATTCTAATCAGTTAGAATTCTGTGCAGCCTTAGAAGCAGTATTTAAAACCACAGGACTAACACAGAGACCCAAGAAAACATAAGGCAGGAAATCATACCACAGATCAGAAGAACACAGAATCAGAACCAACTCAAAGCAGAGCAGCCCTCAAAAACCTAAAGGACAAAACCACCACCATCCTACCAGAAGAAAAAGGCAGAACCATGGTTATCATGAATAGATTACAATACATTCAAAAAGCCAAAGAATTACTGGAGAACAAAGAAACCTACATCCCAGTAAACACCAACCCAATATAGTAACTAGACAACTTGCTCAAGAGAACCCTTAATGATCTAACCAAGAAAGGCCAAATCACAAAAAAATTAACAGTGGCGGATGAAAAGCAGTTGACCCATCCTCCCACGCTTCTATGGATGCCCAACAATACACAAGCCTGACATACCTCTGACCAATTCTATCATTACCAGGACCCCCCGCATACAACATAGCAAAAGAACTTACAAAAAAGCTTGGACATCTCACAGAGGGAAACAAATATTCTATCAACTCCCCACTACAGTGCCTCCAGAAAATCAAAGATCAAAAATAGATGAAGATGAAATTATGGCTTCATTCAATGTCACAGCACTCTTTCCATCCCTAGGCCCAGAACTAGCGAAAGAATGAATGACAGGAGTACTACACAGCATACCTGACCTAACCAAATGTACTAAGATCAAAATGTTCAGAATCAGGGACCTCATCAACCTCTGCCTCACTACCTATTTTCAGTTTGATGGACAAATATACCAACAAATCAGAGGAACACCTATGGGATCACAACCCTGAGGACTCAGCAGAGATTGTAATGCAGCATCTAGAAACTATAGTACTTCCATGCATACAACCAAAAGTATGGATCCAATATGTAGATGACACCATCATAATAAAAAAGGAACAACTAAAGACACATGAAACAGTCAACAACATCTTCAAAGGAATAAAATTCACAAGTGAAGAAGAAAACAACACATTACCCTTCCTGGATATCCACATCAGCAGAGGAAATGACAGCAAATTAGAAACACAACTCTGTCCAAAAAAAAACAAAAAAAAACCCAACCCAAACTAACCAAGTGGCATATTACCACAGTAACAACCCAACCTCCCACAAGAGGAACTGTGTAAGAACATTATTCAGATGAGCACGAACAGACTTCAGCAGCCCAGAACAGCAGAAAAAGGAAACAGAACACCTATACGTCTTCTAACAAAATGAATATCCATGCAACCTATCAAAAAGTGCCTGACCACTCAACCCATCACAGAACAACCAACACAAGCTATGAAAGGATAACACTGCCATACATCAGAAATGTCTCAGAAACAACCAACAGACAATTACAAATACACAGCATCACCGTAGCACACAAACCAACTAAAACCCTCCAAAACATCTTAAGTAAACCAAAAGACCCAGTAGCCCAAGAAGAAAAAATAGGAGTCATCTACAACATACAGCATAAGGACTGTAACAGCCACTATGTAGGACAGACAGGCAGAAGACTAGCAGAGTGCATCCATGAACAACAACTAGCAGTCAGAAGACACAATGAAAACTGCTTAATCTCACAACACATAGAAAGACTCAACATAGTTTCAAATGGGAAACTATCAGCAACTTAGACCAAGCTAAATCCAAAAATGGGAGGGAATTCCTGGAAGCTCGGTATTCAGACAAGTCAGTCACCAACAGGCATATAGAGATAAACAACATTTACACACCATTCAAAAGAGAGAATAAAAAGGAAACAAAAAGACCAGAACACCTCCTCACCAGCAGTCAACACCCAGATAAGCAGGGATTGACACCAGGATTAACACCAGACAAACATCAAGCAGTAAACAATACCCTAATCAAGGAACTACCAACTCAGACAAAACAAGCAGTAAACAACAATCTGATCTAGCAACTACCAAGAAAAAAACAACACCCCCTCCAACACTGACAGGGCAATCTACTGTATATAAGGAGAGAGCACTCCCTTTTAGTATGATGTTACCTAGTCAGGTAATGAAACGTCTGCAAGAAAACAACCAAGCTCAGAGAACCCCAAGGACTCTACAGTTCAACCCTGGGCTACATATATTCTCTTCTATTGATCCTTACAATCCAATTTCACAAAGAGAGTCTCACATCTAGTTAGGTCTGGGGCAGCGCCCCTAAAGGCCACTAAAGATTCCTGAATAACAGCCACACCCCCACTCCTGCCCTGAAGTCGCAGCTGATGCCACACTCAGAACCCAAGAGGGCACATTTCTGAGAGAGGAGCCCCCCCCCCCATGCCCAACAAGGTTTTGGTGATATGTGCCAGGTCAGTCTTTTTATTCACAGTTAAATCATGGATGAGGTACGCTTTATTACAGGCTAACATGGCGTTTAGTAGCAGCAGCCAGAGGCGAGGGCCTCCAAGGCTTTAGAGACCAGGCTTTGTGGTGAAGGACAGGGGGTTTAAATTAAACATCTATTAAACATCAGGGTTGCCTTCCCTGCGAGCAGCCCACCCTGTGCAAGACCACTGACCTGCTACCACTCCTGCTGTCATTATCCACCTGGACACCTGAGTCCTCCATTGCATGGAGGTTCTTCACTGCCACGATCCATAGCCAGAGACACTCAGATATGCCAGCCCAAGTCAACCAGCCTCCACTGTGTCTGGCACTGGCCTCAAGATGGGGTTCACAAACAGATGTTCCACTCTCCAGCCATGCCCTCTGCTGAGCCATGGTGCTTCCCCAGCTCCTGCCTGACACCACCAGATAGCTGAGCCAAAATCATCTGATCCATGGCCCTCTGAAGCTTTCTCAAATTCCACTTGCTGCTTGTGGAGTCTCCACAGCAGGAAAGCACCAGCCAGAGTGATGAAGCTATGGCTAGGATCCGTCACAAACTGCTATACCACCTTTTTTTCTGCCCAATTAAACATATCCTTTCCTATACTGTTGCTTATCCTGCTGGCCTGGGCATCATCCGCAAGTCCTCCTGGCAGCTAACTGCTCTGGATGAGACCACAACCAACTTCCCGACGTCATCTGCAACATGCAAAAACCGACTACAAACAATGAACTCAGCCACCATACATCTAACCCCCCCCCTCCAAAAAAAAAAAAACAAAACCCCACACCCCTAACTAACTAGAGATATCTAAATTGAATATTATAAATTAGTGTTGTTTTTTTAAAAAAAACTCCTGACATGCAAGCCCACAAATCTTCAACTGTTTCCTCTCACATACCCTTTATATCAGAATACTTTTTCTAAAAAAATGCAAAATCATTTCCTTTTCTTAACTTCATAGGTTTTGTGAAAGTCTTTTTGGCATAATCAATATTAAATTCACTGAGATTTTTCCATATAAGTAATTACTTCTATCTAAAGTGAAATAAAATAATGCTGCCAATATGAACTTTATTGAAATAGGATAGAATATTCAAATGGGATAATATAAAACTTCTCATAGTAATTATTCATTTCTTTGATTTGTATCTTGGCCCATCCCAAAAGCTTGTAATAAGAAACCATATTAATCATAATGCCTGCCAGAAAGATTAAAATCAAGTGTGCGCTCATTTTTTCCATCCAAATTTGGCCACCACAATCTTATTGAGTTGTTAAATTCAGACACTACTGAATACATTAGTAAGTGTTCAGTAAAAGGTAATTGCATAGCAGTGCTGATTAGGTTAATTATTTGTTTATTTATTTTTCTTACTAGATTTCTGTCCTGCTGCAATTAGCCCAACTTTCAGCGACTTAAAAGTGCAATAGAAACATACAAAAAAAAAAAAAAGCAAAAGAACAAAGAACAATCAATACGCTAAAAAAATACTAGCAATCCCCTAGGTGTTACATCCTTAATGCCCTCTGGAAGACTTTCAGTTTCTTCCAAAAGATGGGCAGAGTAGGCGCTGGTCTAACCTCAAACAGGAGGCTATTCCAGAGGGCTGGTGCTGCCACAGAAAAACAACACCTCATGTGTTGGTCCCTTTGACCTCCCAGAAATGGGGAACAGTCAGCTGCTTCTCCCAGTATGAACATAATGGTTGGGCCAATATTAGTAAGGACATGAGTCCTGCAGATGACCTGGTACCAATCCGTAAAGAGCTTTATAGGTTAACACCAGCACTTTAAATTCCACCCGGAAGCTAATAGGCAACCAGTCAATCTCAGTGCCAACTTAATTCTTCCACTCTCTTGAGTATTATCCTACCATTCAAAGAATTCAATACAAACAAAAGCAGTGACACTTTAAAATACTCTAGCTTTTTCCATACCTTAAGCATCATGTGCTCAAAATTAATATTTAAAGCAATGGCTTATTATATTTATTAGTTTTAAATTCTTTTTTTGAGGAGTTCAAGGCATATCCACCTCCCATTTTTTCTCAGCAATCCTTGAGGTAGATTGGATTGAGAAACAATAACTGGCCTGAAGTCACCCAGTGCATTTACATGACTGAGGGTAGTCTAGAACTGAGTCTTCCCAGTACAATTCTAATGTCACAGTCACTATACCACCCTTATACAGCTGCATATAACATCTGGTTAATGTTGTGTTGGAACTACAATAGAGTTAAGCCACTAATATTCTTGTTCGTGTGGGGACGCGGTGGCGCAGCGGCTTAATGATGCTGAGAGTTGCCGGCCAGAAATGGTCGACACTTCAGCGGTTCGAGCCCAGCCTTTGCGTAGCAGAGTGAGCTCCTGCTTCCTCCCCCAGTTCCTGTCAACCCAACAGTTCGAAAACTCACGTGAGTAGATAAATGGGTACTCTCACTCCGGTGGGAGGAAAAATGCTAGCGGCGCCTTGCAAAAGGAGTCGGGAGCAGTTGCCAGTAGCGTGGAAGCCATGCTCGCCCAAAAAAGGCGCGAAGCAACGGAAAGCCTGCCTCCTGCGCTCGCCAGTTGGGCTCTGCTGTAGGAAGGAGGCACTGGCAAACCACTTCCGAAACACCTTGCCTTGGTAACTGCAAAAAGGACTCGTCCAAAAAGCAGTCCCTGCAGAGTCAGTAACGACTGAGTGCAGATGATTAAAAAAAAATTCTTGATCGTGCAGAGTTCTGTTTGTGCTTGAACAAGAATGAACAGAAGGATCCCCTCTTAACTTTCCAAAAGTACTACTCTGGCAAGATCCAAGATCTGGGTGTGAAGGAAGGGCAAGTATGCATTTTCATATCCTATTCAAGGCTATTGCTTGAGCAGGACTGTGGTATGTTAATTCAAGGATATTTCATTTATTCATTGCACTAAACCATGCTTAGTTTCACTGTAGTTATTGAATAAACTATCATTGCAACATGCTAAACCAACAACTTAAAATATTTCATCATATCTCCTTCAGTCACCCTAATTCTGTCTTTGGCTTCTTTGCAATCCAAGAATAAGACGTATTTTTAAAACAACATAATTCATCTATGTTGTAATATACTTTGACAATGTATATTTTTCAACACAGAAAGGAAGTACCTGTGTGCTAGTATGACTAATTGTCATTACAAACAAAAAGTAAACGTCATGCAAGACAGCAAGATTGTCTGCTTAAGCTGCATAATACTAGGAATGCAAGTTAGCTCTAGAACAGAGGATTTCGTTGCCGGAATGGCTCTATTTATTAAGCTATGATAACGCTAATGTTCCTCTTTGATGTATAGCATGTGTGACTTCAGCTGAACTTGTAGAGAGCCTTAAGGATGTTTCATTGAACATTTAGTATGGCAGAAAGCCAGAATACATTTAGCCTAAGCCCAGATGACAGGTTGGTAATGAGGTAGTGATTGATGACCACTGCTTCCTTATGAAAACCTGCTTGATATGCTGGGGGGGGGGGGGATGCATTGCTAGCTCTTTTCATTTCACTTCCTGTTACATTAGTTATTCATACTGTAGAAGAGGTGCATAGTCTTGGAGTTAAGCACTCATTCCTAGATTGTATTTCAACAGCAGGCTTGAATTTCTTAACACCACCATCTGATGGCTATATTTATGTATAATCTGGTTCTTAATTCCTAGAGTTTTATTGTCAAAATTATCTGCAGTTATGTACCCAGTATTAATGATAAATACCTTATAATACTTTCTGCTTTTTATAATTTGACAGGGCGTCTGATTCTTCTCTGTCTTTTTTTTTTTTAAAAAATACCTTTTGTTAATTGAAGTAACAAATTTGATTTAAAGGTTATAAAACTGTACCCCCAAAAAAGTATATACATGAATATATCTAGAGAAATGTTTATTTTGCTCTTGGCTTTCCTTGTGCCCTCTTGATTTTTATTTTTATTTTTTTTAAATAAAACTTAACATTGATTTACTGTTCTAAATGTCCACAGCTTTAAATAATAATTCAAATAGTTTCATCCTCATAATTAATTAAAATAGTGTCATTATGCTGAAGGTAGCTTCTGGTCTTATTTTACATACTGAATCCTTCCACTGTAGTAATTAGACATGTATGTTTAAAAATAGAGGAAAACTACTACTGTATTTTGTCATGTTTCTCAGTGGAGTTGCATGTCCAATTAATCCAGAAAATTCTGGTTGGCCTATGGAAGATGGTTGCCATGTCACTGGGACCAAAGCTCTGCTCTTGTATATGTTCATGTTGATATTAACACACATATAAAAAGGGTGGAGATTCTGTGGCCTCTAATTTGCCTGTTTTAACTTCCTCCCCCCCCTCCCCAAATCATTGGTTTTAAGCAAAAAGTAGGTATAGATTTGGAGGACCCTAATTCTCTCTTCAGATACTCTATGGATAGATCTTGATATTTTCTTTATGCCACTTGGGGTATCATAGTCCTTGTCCCTCTGTGCTAGACTAGGGATTACTTCTATATAGGATTTATCTTATTATAGAAAGTATTTTGGCTTCATAAAGGCCCGCAGTTTGAAAATGAGTTTACTATCATCATATAAAATATATTACAAGATGTAACCATGTTTAGAAAGGCTTATTTATTTTCATTGTTTTTCTGTTGTATGCATGTATGTATGTAGCAGTTCTACTGTTGAATATTTTACTGCACCTGGCCTTATAGCTGTAATAAACTGATTTGATTTGATTTGATTTGATTTGAAATGCTTTGAGGAAGCAGGAAGTTTTCTTGTTTCATAATGTGTACAATATATACATGTAAATTTAAAAATCTATGGATGGCTTGTCATTCTTTTTACAATGAAAATATAATGAACATTATTCGCATGCGAGTTCTTGCACCCATGACCTCTAATATCTAAGTATATAAAGTTATCATATATATTTGTTATTGCATTATACTGGGTGCCTTCACTGACCTGTTTGAAGAAGTACTCTTAGAAAGCTCAGATATTAAAAAGTGTAATTGGAATTTGTAGTCTCTTTTCCATTTACCAAGATCATATCCCATTGGAAATTCAGAGGAAAGGTGACTATATTAAGGATTCATTAGCTCTGTGCCATCACTAAACAAGTAAAATGACCATATCATTGCTTTTATACCAATTTGCATGGTTCCAGTTTCACTACTGACTGACATGAACCAGCAATTTCCTAAAGAACCAAATGATCTTTGGTTCAATATAACCATCCCACATCAGACTTATTCTGCAATAATAAAGGAAATACTCAACGGAGAGATAGAAAATAAATGGTAAAGAATCATAGTAAAAGTAACAGAATGACATTTGAATTATGTATATATCTACAAGGCATAAAAACCTCTGTAAATAGGAGAGGTAATATTGGTGAACAAGAAGTAAAAGGCATTCAGTAAATACAGCACGCATTTCATGGACAAAGTACCAGGTTCAGTCCCCAGCATGTCCATGTAGGATTACATGGGGCAAAAAGGCCTGGAGACCTGTTGCCAGTCTTTATAGATTCTACACTGCCTAGTTGAAACTCTCCAGTTTTTCTTCCTCTTTCTATAGACAATGCTGACTTAGATGGAATACTGATCAGTTTTGGTATAAGGCCAAATTTCTGGGATCCTAATGGAAGGAAGACTAAGAGAAAGAAATAGAAAGCAAAAAGGAGACAGGGTTGAAGAAAAGCAAACATTTTAAATTCATTGGAAGACACAATTGTGCATTGCGGTGAAGGTATCAGTGAAAAGAATTTGGAAGGTGCCTAGCAGCCTTTCCTAATGGTAGTTTGGTGAAGGAAACAATATATTCCAAGACAAGAAGAGTCTGTTCGCCAGTAAAGCTTGTACTTGACCTTCAGATGTGTAGATCAAAGTTTGCTAGTTTCAAAGTGTTGAAGAAAGAAAATGGGGGAAACTGAATATATAAAATATATAAAGAAGTGATGAAGAACTATCAGCAGATAGTTATAAAAATGAATGGTTATTATCTCTGCAGAAGAAAAAAGGCAGATATGCAGCTATAAAATAAATCTAATATTTACGGGAGAATGATTCTGCACTTCAGTTCCCAGAATCTCTTGTTTTTAAGAATGTTAGAAGTTAATCTTTGTAAATGCTAGTAATAAGAGTTGGACACAGGCAACCTGAAAATGTCTGTCTGTCTGTCCGTCTATCAATCACAGAAATGAATGTCTGGTGGTCACTAGACCAAAAGGTCACAATGCTAAACTTGTGACTCAATGAATCATATAAACATCCAACAATAAAACTTGAGGTTTAATGCTATTGCTAATGAAATGCTTGTATAACCCCACATGACAATAGGAACTTGGTACACCTTCAGAGATCTTAGAAATTCCTCACTGTATATGAATTAGCATGAGTAGAGAAAGAGTATGTGCCCCAAATGTTATACTACCTACATAAATGTATCTCATCATGCTACCTTTTTTCAGGGTAAGCAGCATTATATGTAGCATAGTAGAAGTTGGAAGTAGCAAGCCCAAGAAATTAAAGACATGAATTGCTTCTTTCATTCTAGTCACTTTGTATTGAGTCCACATTCATTCAGCACCAATTCATTCTTGACTCTATCTCTTCTTGTTTTACTACACACACTTCTTAAGTAGCCCGTTCCCACTGCAGTCAACATACTGTATCTTTCTCTCAGTATAACCACCTCTCATGTAACAAAGTGGGCAGAAGCATATTCTTATATGAAGCCATTTTTCTTTCTTTCGACAACCATTCCTTCCTCACTACAGATGACTTGCTACATGCTATCTTTCGGCCAGGATTTCCATCCATTTCCTCATCTTTAGTTAGCATGCTACCAAAGTATACAAATTCACCTATTTCTCTAGATTTTCACTATTTATGCACAGCATACCTTGCAATTGTTCTCTCCATTTTCTCTGTCAAACTATCAACTATCAAGAGAATATATGTAGCTCAGGGCTGAACTGTGGAGTCCTTGGTGCTCTCTGAGCTTGCTTGTTTGCTTGCAGATGTTTTATTACCCAACTAGGTAACAACATCAGTGTGAGTGTGGGGTTTGCTCCCTGCTTATATACAGTAGCTTGCCTAACCAGTTTTGGTGGGGGTGTGGTTTCTCCTTGGTAGTTCATTGGTTAGGGTATTATTTTTTGCTTGATTGTTTGTCTGGTGTTAATCCCTGCTTATCTGGTATAGGCTGCTGGAGACGGTGTGTTCTGGTCTTTTTCTTCCTTCTTAGCTTTTTTTATTGTCTCTTTTGAATGCTGTGTAAATGTGGTTTATCTCTATGTGTCTATTGATGGCTAATTTGTCTGAATGCCAAGCTTCCAGGAATTCCCTAGCATTTTTACTGGCAAGGCAAGCTACTGTATGTAACTGGCAAGGTAAGCCTCTGTATATAAACTGGCAAGGCAAGCTATTATATATAAGCAGGGAGCAAACCCCACACTTACTTGCACTGATGACGTTACCTAGTTGGGTAATGAAACCACTACAACAAGCAAACAACAAACCTCAGAGAGCACCAAGGATTCCAGAAACACAACTATTTTGATAACTGAGACATTATTTTTCTGATCCATGCTCCTTGTTGCATCACACAACCTAACATTTGCTGCAAATTGTTTGGCTTCTCAGTCAACAACACAGTATCATTTGCTGTGCACTTATAATACAACCCAATAACCATGAGCATTCTGGATTCATTTATCCACAAATATATTAGACATCCAAAGGGATATCACATATTGTCTTATCTCTGATTAGTTGAACTATTTGCTAAGGTTACCATTTATTCTCACGTTTACTCTATTTGTATGATTTACCTCTCTTACTGCATTCAGTAATCAATCTTGAACTCCAGTTGTGATTAATTGCAATTTTTCATAGTAATTATATATTGTTTTAGTTATTCAATTATTATTGCGGCATTAGCTTTGGCTGTGGCTCCTGTACACCTATTAGAGTTGGTTGATGTAAATAGCAGCTAATCATACAAAACATCCCATAATTCTCACCGATTAGCCACTTTTGCTAATCACCAAACATTAAATAAACTTTTGCAAATTCATATATTTCTGCACATCTTCTGCCTGGCATAAATCTACATTAAACTTCCCAAATTTTGCTCATTTTTATCTCTTCTACCCTTTTAATTAGAATTTTACTAAATATCCAGGCACACAAACTAATCTTCCTGTCATTTTTGCATTTACTAGTTTCCTCTGTATAGAAGAAAAATAACAGTATTTTTTCAGTCAAGCATCTACGCTGTCTTCATAAACACATTAAATAACTCACAAGCTACAGCATAATCAAACTACATCTATATTTTAATATTTCTCTAATTATACCATCTCTTTCTGCACCCTATGATTTTTCAACATTCTCACAGCATTTATGACTTCCTTTTCAACCATTTTTTCTTAGACACTAACATTTACAGCATTATAAATAGCATTATAATTTCAATTCCACTCTTTGACATATCACTATAATTCCCATACAAATCTCTGAAATGTTCCTTCCAGCATTCCCTCACTTCAGTTTCATCCCAAATCATTTCATCACTTTTATTTTTCATTGCATGCACTCTGCTGGAGGCCCCATCTTTAACCCTCTTCACCCACTTCCAAAACAATTTTTTTTAATTTCCATCAAAATTGCTCTGCATTTTCTCTGCCTCTTTGTATGTTAACCATTTCTTTGACTACAATCTTCACAACTATTCTTCCTCTTTAGACACAGTATATATTTCTCTTTTTTTAATAATAATTTTTATTAAAGTTTTAAAATACAAAGATAAAAATCTAATACAAACCAAGAAAAATATAAAAAGAAAAACGAAGAATAAAAAGTGCAAAGGGAAAAGAAAAAAAAGGGGGGGGAGGAAAAATATATAAAGAAAAAAGAATGTATAAAGAAATGACTTCCCCCTTCATCAAGACAAGTACAAACAATTTCAGTAACTTATCATCTCTAACATTTCAACCAAAGATCTCTTCATCCCATATCTCATCTTTTATATATTAGTAAATAATAAACCCTCATTATTCAATCTTAATCAGCAAAAGTCCATTAAGAGATACAAGAAATCTCTCTCTCTCTCTCTCTCTCTATATATATATATATATATAAATATATATATAAAACATTAAACAATCAATTTCCTTTCCTTTCCTTTACATAGTAAATTATCATTTTCTGTAAAAATACGACAATAACAAAACCCCTCTTGTTCCCATGTTTTATTTATATCTGTAAGGAAACCTATAAAAGCTTGTTGTTCAAACTAATTTTAAAAAATCCATTAAGAGCTACGAGAAAATCTTAATCTCTAAATCTTTCAAATAATATTCCACAAATTTCGTATCATTTTCACTTTGTCTACTCTCAAAAATTCCTTTGCAAATTTAACACTTTCTTTCAGTTTTAATATCATAGCCCATCACTTTCTCTAATCATACAACAAAAATCTCTTCTCTCTGTATCTTATCTAATAGCAAATGTTTAAGGCCTCGTCCTTCAGTCCTGGTCAAAAAAATCCATTAAAAACTACTAGAAGGAAAAACATATATTTTAACCTTGATCGAACAAACTGACTTTATAATCCTTCTTTTTGGTTTTAGAAACCCTGAGGTTTATTCCTTTTAAGTAATGTCCCAAAAGCTGATTTCTTTTCATTCTCTCTTTATCTTTTTTCAGAAACTCCTTCATAAGTATAACATATTTCTTTTGTAAATCCAAAATAAGAAAGTTGTCCAACTCACTTCTGCGTTGAAATCCACATATCTGAGTCACTCTTCTGATTTATTATTTGTTATGTCCCTTATAGCTATTAAAGCAGCAGTTGGTTTCATTTGTAAGTCCTGTGTAGCATTTTTGTCGATATCATTCTTGTATTCTATCATTTTTAAATCCATATCCAAAACAGCCTGATTCTCAGTTGCATCCTATCTCTTCTTTAAAACCCATTTTTATACTATCAGACAATCTTAAGAGAAAGCTCTGAGTACATTATTGCCAAGTATCCTTGAAATCTTCCAGAGTTAAAATACTTTTCTTTCTGTATTAGGGTCTTCTCTTTCAGTTGTAATCTTTAGTTCTTTCTGGTTGCCTCTAGTAAACAGCTTTCAAGGTCTCCTTTTATTGTGTTTTTCTCTAATCCACTCCATTTTCCCATGGAAAGATTTCTTACATTTAACTTCAAGATATTTATATATTTAATAGGTTTTTAAGCAAACAACAGGAAAGATTCTTATACAGTCATGTGAAAAAGAAAATACACCCTCTTTGTGTTCTATGGTTTTACGTATCAGGACACAACAAAAATCATCTGGTCCTTAGCAGTTCTCAAAAGTAGGTAAATACAACCTCAGGTGAACAACAACACATGACTTATTACACCATGTCATCATTTATTTTACAAAAAGAAAGCCAAAATGGAGAAGCCATGTGTGAAAAACTAAGTACACCTTATAATTCAATAGCTTGTAGAACCACCTTTAGCAGCAATAACTTGAAGTAATTGTTTTCTGTATGACTTTATCAGTCTCTCACATCATTGTGGAAGAATTTTGGCCCACTCTTCTTTACAACATTGCTTTAGTTCATTGAGGTTTGCAGGCATTTGTTTATGCACAGCTCTCTTGAGGTCCTGCCACAGAATTTCAATTGGGTTGAGGCCTGGACTTTGACTGGGCCATTGCAACACCTTGATTCTTTTCTTTTCTAGCCATTCTGTTGTAGATTTGCTGGTGTGCTTGGGATCATTGTCCTGTTGCATGACCCAATGTCAGCCAAGCTTTAGCTGTTGGACAGATGGCCTCACATTGGACTCTAGAATACTTTGGTATACAGAGGAGTTCATGGTCGACTCAATGACTGCAAGGTGCCCTATGGCTGCAAAACAAGCCCAAATCATCACCCCTCCACCACCGTGCTTGACGGTTGGTATGAGATGTTTGTGCTGATATGCTGTGTTTGGTTTTCGCCAAATGTGGCGCTGTGCATTATGGCCAAACATCTCCACTTTGGTCTCATCTGTGCAAAGGACAGTGTTCCAGAAGTCTTGTGATTTGTTCAGATGCAACTTTGCAAACCTAAGCCGTGCTGCCATGTTCTTTTTAGAGAGAAGAGGCTTTCTCCTGGCAACCCTTCCAAACAAACCATACTTGTTCAGTCTTTGTCTAATTGTACTGTCATGAACGTTAACATTTAACGTGCTAACTGAGGCCTGTAGAGTCTGAGATGAAACTCTTGGATTTTTGGCAATTTCTCTGAGCATTGCAGGGTCTGACCTTGGGGTGAATTTGCTGGGACGTCCAATCCTGGGAAGATTGGCAACTGTCTTGAATGTTTTCCACTTGTGAATCGTCTTCCTCACTGTAGAATGATGGACTTTAAATTGTTTGGAAATGGCCTTATAACCCTTCCCAGATTGATGGGCAGCAACAATTGCTTCTCTAAGATCATTGCTGATGTCTTTACTCTTTGGCATTGTGTTAACACATACCTCAATGCTCAAGACCAGCAAACTCCTAAAACTTCAGCTTTTATAGAGGTAGTCCCACTTGCTGATGATCAATTGATCAAAGGCATTTGATTAGCAGCACCTGGCTGCTACTTAGCCTCTTCATACCTATGGAAGCAGTAAGGGTGTACTTAGTTTTTCACACATGGCTTCTCCATTTTGGCTTTCTTTTTGCAAAATAAACGATGACATGTTGTAATATGTCATGTGTTGTTGTTCATCTGAGGTTGTATTTACCTACTTTTGAGAATTGCTAAAGGACCAGATGATTTTTATGTCCTGATATGTAAAACCATGGAACTCAAGGAGGTGTACTTTCTTTTTCACATGATGGTAGTTAATTTCAAAATCTTTTTTCCAGTCAATCTAGCACCTTAGTCCATTTATAACTTTCCAGAATCATTCTAATAACCCTTTTGTTGCTTATTTTCAAATATATATTTTTTCTTTAAGTTCTTAAACTTACATGAAACTTCTTTCATTGAGGATTGAAGAGTATTCCATTGAAGAGTTAAGGTACAAAGGAGGTTACCAACCTTAGCTGCGCTCATGCCAATTGCAGTATTTCCTGCTAACAGTAAGAACAAGTACTGCCTCAATTTTGGCACATTTTGGCCAGTGTGTCAAAAGCACAAGCAGTTTTATGCCCTGGTCACCTCACGGCTTGACTACTGCAATACACTGTACATGGGGCTGCCCTTGAAGACTACCTGGAAGCTTCAACTGCTTCAAATGTAGTGGTGTGGGCAGCAATGGGCATGCCTCAGTATGTGTCAGGCCTAGCCCAAGGAACTCCAGGAGGCCACGTAGATTCAGTTCAGCAATGTTTATTGGCTACAACCTCTAGCAAGAATCTTCCCAGACTGAAACTTCAGTTCCCAAAGTCCGCCAGTCACAACAGTATGAATTCCTCAGGGAGGTGCCAGTCTTATCCTCTTATCTCTCCCTCGCGCCTCAGGAGACGAAAGAGCATGTTTTCCTCCCTGAGTTTGGCCTACATAATTCCATTCCATCACAGTATGCCAATGAAACAACTCTGCTTTGCAAGCCTCACTGGTTGCCAGTTTGCTTCCAAGTGTGATTCAAGGTACTGGTCACCATCTACAATGCCCTACATGGCATAGGGCCTAGTTACTTGAGGGACTGCCTGTTTCCCATAGTATCTGCCTGGCCAGTTCGATCTGGCAGGGTTAAGCAATGCCATCTCTTGGGACCCTGGAAGCACACCTTTAGCAGTGTCTGCCTTCTGGAAGGAGGTTCCCCCGAAACCTGAATGGCTCCCACCCTACTTCTATCCCAAAGAGCCTTACAAACGTGGCTTTTCACCCAGGTCTTTGGTGAGGATGACTGACACCCCTTTCTTTTTTGTTCTCCTCTGGATTTGTTTTCTTCACATTGTTGTTCTGTCTTGTGCTGTCTTTTAGTTTGTTTGTTTTTTGTATTGATTTATGTTCTTAAATGTTTTCAACAATTGTGAACCACTCAGAGTTCCTGGTAGTCAGGTGGCATATAAATTATTCTTGGTTGTACAATCAGCCAGATGTTTAGACCAGATTTGGCATTTTTTTTCCACTTTTGAGTCCTTCCCAAGGACCTGGGATAGGCAGATGTTGTTGTTTGATTATGTATTTCCCCCCCGTTGATGGTAAGTATGGCACGTTTGTCCTGTCCAAATTCTATTGCAATATCTTGGCTGAATATTCAGACAGTGTTGAGCAGCTATTCCATTTCAGATGGTGTTTTTCATACAGCTTCAAATCATCCACGTAAAGGAGGTGGGATAGCCTCACAGATGTTTTTGATGTTTAATAGCCATGGCCTGACTTGTTCAGTATTGTTGACAGGGGAATCAATGCAATGACAAACAGTAGTGGTGATAGTGAGTCACTTAAAAATTTCCTCTCTTGATGTTAACCTCTCCCAGTCTATCACCATTGACCAGCAACTATGTCTTCCATTGCCATTGATCTTTGCACAAAGCTTCTTATTTCTCGGCACTTGATTATCCAGTCATGTGGCAGGGAGTTGAATGTCTTCTTGTAATCAATCCAAGCTATACCTGACTACCAGGAACGCTTCCTTCTCTTACAGTTTTCCAAAATCATCTTGTCAGTTAGGACCTGATCTTTTGTTCCTCTGCTGTTTGGGTGGTTTCCTTTCTGCTCAGATGGAAAGAGCTTGTTTTCAACTAGATGCTGTTGGACTGCATCAGCTACCACAACAGTTAGCAAACTGAAAGTTGTTGGCAAGCAGGTAATTGGCCTGTAGTTGCCTGGTGCTGCCCCTTTTGCTGGATCTTTCATTATCAGGTAAGTTTTGCGCAGTGGCTTAATGACGCTGAAAGTTGCTGGCCAGAAATGGCTGACACTTTGGTGGTTCGAGTCCAGCCTTCGCGTTAACAGGGTGAGCTCCTGTTTCCTCCCCAGCTCCTGTCAACCCAACAGGTCAAAAACTCACGTGAGTAGATAAATGGGTACTCTCACTCCAGTGGGAGGAAAAATGCTGGCAGTGCCTTGCACAGAGAGACGGGACCAGTTGCCGGTAAGCACGAAACCGCGCTCACCCGAAAAGGGCGCGAAGCAACGGAAATCCCACCTCCTGTGCTCACCAGCTGGGCTCTGCTCTAGGAAGGAGGCTCTGGCAAACCACTTCCGAAAAACAATTGCCTTGAAAACTGCAAGGATTCGTCCAGGCAGTCACTGCAGGGTCAGTAATGACTGAGCGCAGACAAAAAAAAAAAAAACAACAATCTTCAATTTCACCTCCTTGCAGTATATAAACTGCTTGGCAATGAATGTGTGCAGAGCAGTCAGATGTTTGCATTGACAAAATCACCTCCATTCAATTGCAAAAGGCAGCTTTACTTGGAACAGCTTATATCCTGCGATGATACCTTTAACACCATCAAACATCTGCCTATCCCAGGTCCTTGGGAAGGACTCAATAGGTGGATAAAAATGCTAAATCCAGTCTAAACATCTGGCTGACTGTGTGACCAACCGTAGTAGTAGTAGTAGTAGTTGTTGTTGTTGTTGTTGTTGTTATCCCAAGCATTTTCAAGGTATTCTGTGCAAGCTAGATTTTTAATCTAAAGACTGTCTTGTAACACATCATACTGTTGCCAATATCCCAGCAATTTGGAGGTACTTTCAGTGTACCAACATATAGTATTCATGAAAAGATTTTTCATATATTGTCTTCATTGGCATATTATAGTAGCATTTAATTTACTGCATACTCTTAATTTTTCCCTGGTATATCTTTCTCTCATTCTTTCTCTCCCTCCCTCCCTTGCTCTCTCTCTTTGTGAAACCTAATTTTGCACTTTTCAGTTCTGTGATTTCTTAATCTATATGTTTAAATAATTGGTAGGATGTATAAACAGCTTATTTCATAATTAATTCATGTGCTTCCCAATTTGGTAACATCTGTATTCTTAGGCATTTTGGTTTGAACACAGTGATCCAAGCTGTTTCTGTAAATAATTGAATGAATAAATAAGTAAATAGCTATAGTCCCCAACCTCTGTCTATGGAGCCCCAACAGTAATCTCTTTTTATCTTGTAAAGATTGCATTTAGAAATACATTTCTTTCTTGCCTTTGAGCATTTATTCATTCCACTGTACTAAAATTTGATTTATTTGATGATTTTGCTCCTTAGCTGTCAACCTCCACAAATGGCTTGTACAATTTAAAGAAAACGTGCTATAGCAGTTGGCATTAAAATAAATCAGCATTTGATATGTAAATTTACACATTTGAAAGGTCAGTATTTAATCTGGCATTTGCCTACAGACCTGACAGTCACCAACTCTTTTCCACATTTTTTCCCTTAGTAAAATTAAAAGAGGGGGAATACATCATTCTGTTGTTGCCCATATTTGATTTTCCAAGTGTTTAAAATATTAGGAATATGAGCCACTTAGTTATGGAATGTACTTTTAATGTGAATGTACAAGAGACATTTCTTACAAGTTTCTGAACCTTGGAAAAATACTTATTTATCCAAAATACATCTTAATATCAGTGTAAGTGCTGATATGTCTTACCAATTTTGTTAAATAGTGTTGTATCCAGAGTTCCCTTATGAAGAAAAGCAGTTTGAATATTTCAAAGCATAGAATTGCAAAAGTTGGAGATAACTCATTTTCCTTATTTTAAAATAGTATTTATCTTGTTTGGCATTAAGTAAACTGAGGTGTTCTAGCACTTCCTTCACTGTTTCAAAAGTATGTTCTATATGAAGATTTGTTTTTGTAGCAATGTTGGGTTTGCACCTGTGTCACAATATGCCCTCCCCAGTTGGGCATCCTGGCACTAAATCCCTGGGAGAAGGAGGGGGATAATTGCAATTTCTGTGTATATCTGAACTATGTATGTTCCTCTTAATGATAGGTATTGTAAAAGGAGGGAGGGAGGGAGGGAGGGAGGGAGGAAGGAAGGAAGGAAGGTCCACATTATTCTTCAAATGGAGTAAGACCAAGAAGTTTGCCAGGTTGAGCATTTGTGATTATCCTCCATTTCCTTCTCTTCCTTGCCAACAGGGAAGATTGGTCAGCTTCTCTTTGGATTAATTTTAAATATGTATCTAGACAGCTGTTAATAACTACACAGCCTTGTAATTTTAAAATAACACAGATGCTTATGCATCTGCCAAACTTTTTAAAAAGAAACTTGAAACACCCTCCATGATTTCCTACTTCTTATAGAATTGCAGTTCTTTATTTTTGACTTGCAACATGTGCTTCAGTTATAAGTGCAAATGACATTAATAAGCTTACCCTTTCAAATTTTCCTAGCATCCCACAGTTACAAAGTGAGATAGCTAAGATTGGATGCTGGATGCTGAGCAATATGAAAGACCTATACGTGAAGATAAGGAGATCTGCATGGCAAGTAGAAGGAAAAATCAATATGCCGATGCAATGTATCAAAGGGCCCTTCACTTCAAGGGAGCCTTTGAAAAAGCATCCCTTAAATATGGCCCTGCAAAGCAACACCCCACTTTAGGGGCCACAGTGGACCGACTGCAGGGAAGAGGGCACCTTACTCTCCTTTGTTGGTCTTCTGTGCCTGAACACTCATGTGCTTAAAATATTTCCATTGAAGCAGCCTGCCTCAATGCTTTGACGGGAGGTTTCAAGGGGAAATAGGAACCTCTGTGTTTCAGATAGGTTTGGGAACTGGAAAAATTGAAATTGTGAGATGGTGACAGAACAGAAAAATAAATGGCAACCATTGATTTTCAAATAAAATTATAATGCCTACATGATACACAGCTACCCACTCTTAAACTAAGGAGAAAGCTTGTTGAAGAGAACCCTCTTTGGAGTCCTGGGCTGCCGAAATATATGTTCTCTCTCTCTCAAGCTGGTATGGTTGAAGGTCAGTCCTAATGAGGTGGGGCAGGATGAAAATAAAAGATATTTTGGGGTCTCTCTTAATTTAATCCTCAAAAGGCAACCAGGCAATTGCAGGGCAAGAGAAAGTTGGGGGGGGGGGGGTGGAGAGTCTAAGAAACTGGAAAGTCAAAGAAAGCAACTTTTTCTAAACTGAGAACTAGACTAAATTGAGGGTGAGGGAAAGCAGGATTGGAAAGAATGCTGAGAAATCTTACAATGAAGCATTCCCAGCAAAAACTGGCAGTCTGAATGGCAGTTGCTGCTCCTCTAAGATAAGATAGGGAAAGTTTCTGAGGGTTCCTAGTAGCAAAGGTATTATAAATACCATTGAGAGGAATAAAAGAGCATACCAGACCAGTGTAGAGAAGCAGCATTGCAGCAACTTGTAAACTTATTCTGAGAAGCCACTTAAAATCTTCTGCCAGTATTTTGCTTGCTTATGTAGCTTTTGGCATTCTGTGCATTTCTTAATAGAAGGGGTTCAACTATGAGTTTCCTAGCCAAAAGTTAATCAGATCTGTCTACTTTTTGCATTTTAATTTGAGGCTTCAGGTCTTGCTATTTCCTTGCTTATTTTAAGAAAATGAGTTAGTAGTCCAGTTTTCTTTGGCAAAGCTAAGCCTTCTTGAGCAATTGTGGTAGCTGACTTTGGGAGGCTCCCTGAGAATCACTGGACTGTGACAGAGTCCTCACTTTTAAGTTCCAAGTTGGAATTAATGTTGAAACTATAAGGTTGGTTAAAACAGTCATTCATGTAGGAGTTGCTTTTTTCTCCCTGTGTTTTACAACTTTCAGGCAAATGTCATTTGCAGATAATCTAAATATAAGTTGTTTATTTATTTGCTTCATTAGTATGCTACCCAGTCCCAAGGGCCCAGGTTGCTAACAATGTTATCATAAAGTAAAAACATCCCTGAGATAAAAGGAAAATAACTCAAATATACATAAAAAAGACAAATCAAAATCAAAAAGTAAAATTGCAGACCTGTGCAGTTCTGAACCTTGGTTCCAATCAGAGCATTTCTTCCTTTTGTGATAGACAGAAGAGGTGGGTCTTGACAACTTTCCTAAAGCCCAGGAGCAATGGAGCTGATGGCAATGAGGGGACAGGTACTGAAAAGCCCACTTCTGAGGCCCTATCAGATTGCAGGACATAGAAGGTATCAGCGTTGTTGGGCATGGTTGGACAGGCAGATGAATATACATAACCAGTTCCAGAGCCATAGAAGGCCTTAAAGGTGACCACCAGCACTGTGAATTGCACCTAGAAGCCGACCACATAACATTTATAAACAAACACATATGATTATATGTTATATGTTCATTAAACCTTGCAGCTTGTTTGTTTTTTTGAATGAGTATTTGCTTTTCAGCAGAAGCACTTTGCTCAGGAAGGGAAAGTACCGTATTTTTCCGTCAATAAGATGCCCCCATGTACAAGATGACCCCCACTTTTCCAACCCAAAATTAAGAAATCAATATTTTAACGATAGTGCAGAACACATTTTTATTTAGTAATTAGTTAACATTGACCTGATACACTCGGTGGGAGGAGGTCCAAACCGTCTCTCTGCAGCTCTATTTCCAGGCTCTTTTGCATAACTGATTACATTCAAGCACGAGTGAAACTGCCGATAGCTTGTCTCTGCAAACAGCCTTCTCTAATTGGTTTGTTCAGCATCAGCTGACGCCAGTTACATAAGGCTCATGATTGGAGGAAGTCTGTTTGCAGACTCAAGCTATTTCACTCGTGATTGGAGGCTAGCAATAGGAGGAAGCCTGTCTGCAGAGACAAAGTATGGGCAGTTTTGCCACCGCGCGGTTCTCTCCTCGGCTGACTTCCTTGAATAAGACGCCCTTCAATTTTTAGCGTAAGGATTTTAGAAAAAAGTATCGTCTTCTAGTCGGAAAAATACGGTATGTGTGTGCGTATGGTCAGAATCAAGCCACTGCATTTATGGACATGAAATAATTTTCTCTATAATGTCAAAAGAAAACTATTGATTTTTGACTCCATACAGCATTTCATAGATGTATTTTTCATTTTCCACTATATGGGGCATGTGCACTTTCTTCAGTTATTATTACTACTCAGAAGTCTGTTTTGTTTTTAATTACATTACTACTATCATTACAAAACAAATGGATGCAGCTAATCTCTTGTTCTGGTACTTTGGTTGTTTTAGGAAAAAAGACCCTAGCAATATCAAACCAACAAATTCAATTGAACATAGTTGTATCAATCATATATGTCTTTTGGGAAAGAATTCATAGTGGAGAAGTAGGTGTATGTGGTACAGACCATGTCTCCCACCTCTGTTCTTTCCATATGTGAAATGAAATAAAGCTATAGCAACATTGAGCTGATAGTGTTTATCTGTTTTCTTTTCACACTTTTTATACAGTATCTGCATGGAGCAGTCAGGATAGATGAAGTGGGTCTAGAGCACATATACCTCCCTCACTGCCATGCATTTTTTTTCCGAAGAGGACTTTTGTCATCATATTCCATCAGTTCTTCAGCTCTCCTTTGTTTCCGTAGGCAAAACACATGGGCTCCATTAATCAAGACTTCAAGAGTGGCAACTTTGCTTTCCTCAGAGTTGGGGTTATTAGAGATCAAAACAGGTTTGGCCCCTTTACTAGGAAATATTTTTGGATGCACTGGTTTAATTTTTCCCATATAAGTAAATAGTTGCTTCTTTAACCCAGTTTCCATTGTGAGGGATCCATATGTGTTCTCCAGGAGTCATCATGTAAATGGGCCTTTTCCTCTTTCTGCCTGCCATTGAGAGTCATTTAATACATGTTCTGTGAGACAGACAGGATCAGATATTTCTAATGAGCTGTTTGTTGTTTCTGTATGATCAATGGAGGTTATTTCTGTGTAATGCTTATTGGAAGTAACTGCTCAATCTTTATTTCTTTCTTTATTGCATTTGTATCCCATCTTTCCCCAAGGCAAAATACATGATTTCCTCTTCCCATCTTCTTTATTTCCTTCAACAAACCTTTAAGATACATTAGAGTCCGAAAGATTGTGTTTGGTCCAAAATCAGCCAGGGAGCTTCATGGCTGAGTAGAGATTTGAAATTGGGTTTCCCTAATCCTATAGAAATACTAACAGATATTTCAGCTACTATGTTTAGGATGATTTATTATGTTTATGAAGGGCAATTTCAACTGAACATATTTCATTGAAGTCCATGGGAAATTTTTTACTGACTTCAGTGGGAAAGTGTTTCTAACTTCTACATATTGAACTGTGTCAAAAAGGATTTAATAATTTTGTTTAATTCTTGTTTAGCTCCAAGGAAAATGGATATCATATAACAAAATATTTTTTCTTATTCCAATATGACCAATTTTTTTTCAGACAACAATAAAATCTTGTTTATCCTCCATGGATTAATAAAATCTCTGTTAGTAGAAATGCCAATTCCTGGGGAAAAATAAAAAATATTTTTAGGGATTTGTTTTTAAATGAATACTAACCAAAATCGTCTTCTCAAATTATAATCTTGGCTCTGGCCTTGAGCACTTGAAAGGTCTTTTACTTTATGAGAGAATTTTTCTTTGGATTATAATATTTAAAGTTAATTAAAGATATAATTTGCTCTTTAATAAACAATATGTTTTGTAACTTTATTAAGGGGATGCTGCCTTCCTTAATTGTAATGGTCCAAAAGGTTGTCAGCAAAGTGTACATTAACTGCAGAGATAATAATGTTTTTATATGCTAATAATTTTTAAATGAATAACTTGTGTGGTTCTGCAGCCGCATGGGGGAAATAATTTACATTGCTAAAGCTTATTGTGATATTAACCCCTTTTCCTGAGGAAGAGTGCCGACCAACCGGTCTTAGCATAAAATACTCATTCATTTTGCATTAGTGCTAATGGCAAGCATGTTGGACCAACTGATGTGAAAAGATTAAAAGTAATAGCAGCCACCATAGTGAAGCACAAGCATTTCACGGAGAAGCCCTTGTTAAGAGGCACCTATTGGGAGCATGTAACCTGCTTTTCTATTTATCGATTTGATGTCTTTTGTTTGTTGTTACCATGTTGAACTCTGTTTAGACCAACTTATATATCCTCAGGAATTGAATACAGAATTGAAAAGCTCATTTGGTAGGTGTGTTTTCTCTTTATAGGGAATATCCCAAATATAAAAAAGGAAGCATAATTACTTTTAGCATTGACCAAGGCATGTCTATTAATACTTATCATTTATGTATTATAATTAAAATTACACATCCCAGTTCATAGTGATGGTACTGGAACTTTTTCTCTTCTTTGGGTATTGCTTGGCAGCCACCATTTCAGTGTCCTGCAAATAATAGTAAGTTTAGAAAAGGACTTCTAGCCAGAGGGAATCTACCAGGCCCCCAGAAAAAAGAAAATAATAAATGTTAGAAATTGCATGAGAATGTTGGAATCTTGCTCAATTTCACATGACAACTTAAAGTCTCATGAGATCTCATTTAAATATCATGAAATGTTGGCAGAATTATAGCTTATGGTTACTTCTGAACTTAACAGTAAGAATTTTTCTGAACGTTCAGCTTTTTGAACAGTTTCAGAAGAAAATGTAAGAAAATTTTGACATTTATCGGTAAATGCCAGAATCAACTGGGTTCTTTCAGCAAATGTCCAAATGCCATCCTTGTTTCCTTCAGTAATTGATAGAGGACATTTTTCATGGTATAAGTGTAAATGTCAGAATGCAGGTTGGTGACACAAACATTTTTGACATTTCTTATTGGTTCTTATATTGTCTTAAGGCTTACCACACATGTGAACATTCACTATATTTCTGATGGATTCTGATTGTAAATAATGATTATGTTAAAAAAAACCCAACATATCCTGAAAACCGCAGGTATATTTCTCCCTTCTTTATATTTCTTTCATAACTACTTTATCCGTTGCATTTGCAAGGACTGCAGTCAGATGTTTTGGTTTATATCAATATTTGGCTGCAATTCCTGGTGGAATATATTTGTTTGTGTGTAGTGTTTGAAATTGTCCACAACACGTGTGTGTGTGTGTGTATCTGTGTATCTATATGAGACAGAAAGAAGAGCTCCTGCGCAGAAATGATACCAG
Organism: Liasis olivaceus; assembly: GCA_030867105.1. Classification (NCBI taxonomy): domain Eukaryota; kingdom Metazoa; phylum Chordata; class Lepidosauria; order Squamata; family Pythonidae; genus Liasis; species Liasis olivaceus. The sequence goes on along the minus strand of CM061350.1, from coordinate 121,024,012 downwards.
ATAGCAACTAATGGCTTTAAATATCATTATATTTAGCCCAGAATAGTAAAAAATCTCTTTTGGCATATTTATCTTCCTTCCCATCCCCAGCAATGCTCTGAGAAGACACATATTCCATTGCATGTTAGCTGTCAGTTTTTACATATTTATTTATTGCATTTATATCCTGCTGCAATCGGATGATTCTCAGATGTTTTCATGATATAAATTATTAAAGCATCCATGGTATATTTAAAGTAACCAATTAAATAACAGATGATAAAACATAAATAGGTTGTGTTCATGATGCAAGAAAATGATATACCTTTGATGAGAGTTTATGCTAATCACAATTGCTATAATAAGGAATTATGAGCTCCTGGCATGCAAAAAAGAACAGGGACTCCCTTTTTAATGTATTGCTGTGTATTTTCCATATTTAATATTGTCAACTGAAGGCTTACATATTATCAAGAGTAATGAGAAGGAATGATAGTTTAGATGCATTCTTTCCTTCAGCTCCTAGTTGAATTAAATTGTTCATTCCCTCTGCAGACATACAAATCTATAGCATCCTTTTGAGATGAATTCAAAAACAGGAGCTTGCATCCTTTTATTCCTGGGCCAGAGATTAAAATTGATCACAGGATGCACAAGGGAGCCGGTTTGCAGTATCACAGCTCAATGTGGTTAACGAGGATAGTACACGGCTTCTGTTCTACTTAACTCTGCACTTACAGGTTACAAATATTATTGATTGCAAGGGTCATTGGAGGCTGAAGGCAGGTTATGTCACTTGACGGCATTTGGCAATTTTTAAGGGACAAGAGCAATGAGCCCTCGTAGCGGGTGGGACAGGTATAGTTTAAAGCTGACAAATGGAGATTTATATATGTGCGTGTTGGCAAAGCCCTTCAGGTAGAAATAATGAATGGAAATTTGATAGGCTGTTTTATCATAGGTCAAATAATGTGCAGTAAAAAGAGGAGGGGAGTTAAAAGACTTTAATTATTGCCTTTTTGTCAAAACGAAGAGATGATGGGCTTTCTGTCCCATATCCACTTTTCTAGACAAATGAACATTGCTTAAAATCCTTTTCACAGAGCATCATTTTTAATGTACGTTGGAGATGTTTTACCGAAAGCAATTTGAGCAATGTGATGTAGATGGAACAATATGTGGAAAAATTATTGCATAGCCTTTTCTTTTCTTTTTTCTTTTGTTCATGCAAGTAGATGTAAATACACTGAACAATTAAGAAAAGTTGGAGTGATCTAAGTGTTGCAAACTTTTTGAAAGATGAAGAAAAGGATGCTACAAATAATAGGTTCTGCTGACAAATGTAGCTCCCAATGTGAGAATTTAAGTGCTTCTGCGCAGGAAATTGTAGCATGCCCTGAAATCCAAAAGAGGTAGTGGGCATATTTGAATGCCCCAAAGATTTATGTTTAGATAATGTGAGCAAGCAATCAAGATATGTGCCAGACTGTTTTTTATATTGGTGGTGTTTAGCATGACATCTCAGCCATAATGTAGTATAACTCAGTGATAGTTTTGTTATTGTTGTTGTTCAGTTGTTCAGTGATGTTTGTGTCATCATGGCCGGATAGATATCATTTTGCCAGGGTCTGTCAGGAACTGCTTCTTTCTTTGAGGTAATAATAATAGCAACAACAACAACAACAACAATAGTAATAGTAGGAATATTTGTAGGAAATACCACTTGCCTGCAAGCAAGAACTGGTGGGACCACAAAACAGACAAAGTAATAGAAAATGAAGAACCTAAAGTACTCTGGGACTTTAGAAATCAAATAGACAAGCACCTGCCACACAACACCCGAGATTTAACAACTGTTGATAAGAAAGACAAAAAAGTCTGGATAGTGGACATTGCAATACCTGGAGACAGCAGAAGAGAAGAGAAAGAACTGGAGAAAATCACAAAATATAAAGACCTGCAAATAGAAGTAGAATGACTATGGCAAAAGAAAGCACAGATAGTACCAACAGTAATAGGTGCCTTAGGTGCAATCCCAAAACATCTGGCACACCACTTGAACACCATCAGCATTGACAAAATCACCATCATCAATTGCAAAAGGCAGCTTTACTCGGAACAGCTTATATCCTACGATGATACTTTTAACATCATCAGACAACATCTGCCTATCCGAGGGTCTTGAGAAGGACTCAATAGGTGGACAAAAATGCCAGATCCAGCCTAAACATCTGGCTGACTGTGCGACCAACCACCATCATCATCATCATTATTATTTATTAAACTTGTATGCCACCTGATTCCCAATTACAATAAAATAAATAAATAAACTATTAAATGTAAAAATAAAAGATGGCAAGTGCAGCAGACCAGATGGAATGAAGCAAGGGGTCTCACTATCCCTCACCAAAGGCCTGGGTGAGGAGCCAGGTCTTCTGAACAATAGCAGACGGAAGGCCATCCAGATCTCAGGGGAAACCTCATTTCAGAGGGCAGGCACTGCTACAGAGAAGGCATGCTTTTGGGGTCCTGATAGATGACATTGTTTAATCAAAGGAACCCAGAGTGTGCCAACCCTGCTTGTGTGCTAATTTACTCCTGCTTGTGTCATCAATGATATTATTTAGTCACCTTGTTTTCTGTCAGCTGTTTTTCATATTTTTTTCCAAGCATCAAGGTCTTCTCCAATGACTCTTGCCTTCACATTATGTGTCCAAAATGGTTAAAGTTCATTATTATTAGTGCATCCAGGGAGCAATCTGGTTTTACTTCACCTAGTAGTGAATGATCAGTTCTTCTTGCAGTCCAAGATATTCTCAACAATATTCTCCAGCACACAATTCATGAGACAATGTTATGTGATGAGACCTAGGCCTGCCCCCAAAGATTTGCATGGTATCAACCCTTTTAGCCTTCAGGAAAATATTTTTAAAAACTGGCTTTTCTCATGGCCCAGGACAATAGATGAGTCCACCTCCTGGAAGATGGAGTGTATGATTGGTGACCCCTGACTGTATAGTGTTGATATGTATTCATTTTGTTGTTGTTGATATTAAATGGTTTTTACTGGCATATTGTTTTGGGGAGAATATTGATGTATACTGCTTGAAGACATGATTATGTGAGTTGGCTATATAAATCTTCCAAATAAATAAATAAACAATCTCCTTTTAATGCCAACCAAGCTAATGACCTCCCTCACTATACATTACATAAATTCCTATGCATATTGTAACTAAGGACAGTATAATAGAGAAACAATAAATAAAAATGATAACACGGGCTAAAATATTATGCCCAATGTTCAAAACAGCAACTGAAACATTCTTTTATACTTTCCTTTTTAACGCAGAACACCTCAAAGCACTATAAAGAATTTTCAGTCATCCATAGAATTCTAGCATCTGCCCTGGCTTGAATGGTGCAACTGGCCATTCTAGAAAAAAATAAAACTTTGTACGTGAAAAGGGTTTTATCTGGGTTTTGGATACTAGTGGATTTATACTATGATATTGCTCTTTTTCTTTCTTTCCCAGTAGCGGGAAATTCAAAATAATTCTGTAAAACTATTACAAAATGCAAATTAGCCTTGTTGGCCATAAGAAAAAAGGAATTCCAGTTCTTTTAAGATGAATTGACTGAACAGAGTGAGCCTTGTTTTAAGAAGAAGCAAATCTGTAGAATAAATATAGAAATATTTTTACTGTCCCCACTAGTAAAGCAGCATTACAGTCTAGCCTTTTTCTATTGATTTAAACTGTTTACCTTCTCTCTCTCTCTCTCTCTCTCTCTCTCTCTCTCTCTCTCTCTCTCTCTCTCTCTCTCTCTCTCTCTCTCTTTCTGTGTGTGCGTGCGTGCGTGTGTCAGGTCTACGATGTTCAAACCCCAATACAGACAAATGTCTTGAAATCCAAAGTAGATTCAGAAAAGATTTCATTTGTTGGAAGATAGATGTAGCTCTAAGCCAAGCATTGCTAGAACTAAAGCCCGCGTAATTTTCCCTCTACTTTTACCCCCATAGTCCCCCCCCATTCTAGGCGCCACTTTTGGTTCTCACAGAGGTGTGACCATGTGCATTCCTAACCCCAATAACACGTCTTCTTCCTGGCCTTCAATCTTCCTCCGGCTCTGTCTTCTTTCACTCCACCCCCTCACCGATGAGAATGGCAGAATCAAAGCAAGCTAATAAAACATTCCCTAAAATCAAAGTATACAAATGGCATTTACTATACTAATAAAACAGTCCTCTAGTTGCTATATATTTTGATTGCTGCTGACTGAACTGCTAAAGTGATACTTAAAATGTAAATAGCATTAGTGCAATTTTTGGTAAGTAACATGCAGGATTTTAAATTTCAGTTTCCTTTGTTATAAGTTCTGGCCTTTGTGTGTTTTTTTTAATGACCTATTGTTATTTGCTTATAATTCTCAGCAATGTATTTGTTTCCCAATTTTGGTAAAATTTACTTGGGAAAAATGGAGCATTAATGAATTTTTGTTTAGTGTTAGCATATGTCCCACCCTGGCAAAGACCTTAAGGGTGAAATGTCAACCTGAGCAGAATTAATAATGAAATTCCCTTACATTTCTACTTTATGCTGAGTTTATGAATTGTAAAGAAATACCAAGTACTGGAATAGCTAATTTAAAATAATAATCTGCTTGTAATGCAGAAGAATACATCAATGGCATTTATACCTCAATGGTTAGGTCAGAACTGTATTTTTAAAAAATCAGCAAATTAAATTTGTGTTGATTACTTATTTCAGAACGTATTAATTGATGAGGCTTAAATTGACCAACACTTTTTAAAATCTTTTCTGTGAATGTAATGAAAAAATAGAGAAATTAGTTAATATGTTTTGAATCATCAAAAAGGGCAATGGACGCAATTCATATTTCTGAAGAAACACTATTTGAAAGGAATAGGAAACTCCAGTAATTTAGTACTGAATTAGCAAATGCTGGAGAGAAGGATTATGACTAATATATAGTAGCTTTTATTTTGCTGTATGTTATCTTGCTGAACGTTACTCAGTATCTCTCAAAAAGGCATTGTGCAAATATATGTCAATTAACAAATTGATAACAGGTTAGTGGTGAACCTTAATATTAAATTATTTACTAAGATCTGCCTTTATACAATATATGGCCACAGACAAATTGTAACTCAAAATAACATTTCTGTTTCATTTTTGCTGATTTTCAAACAATTGTAAAAATGGGATTCAATTTGTCTTAATATGGAATATATTATAAATATTACGTACTTAATAGACTAAGACAATATTGTATGCCTACAGAGAAACCATCTGGAGATGTCCTTTGGTAAGGCACTATTGATCTCATTGACTTACACCAGTGAGGGACAGCAGAATATATAATATAAGCAACCTAGCCATTTATAATTTCATTAGGAATTGCTAGCATTGAATGAATATCCACTTTGCCTCTCAGTGCCACTCTGCATTGATTTTACCTTCCTCCCAGCTTATATAATGATATGGGGAATTGATCTTCATTTTAAACAGTTTTGTTTAGAAAAATAGACCCTAACCCTTTGTACTTATTCATCTTGTAAAAAGTCACATTTTGTTTTATCCTGATTCTAGGACCTACTGTGGCTCAAAGGGCTTAGATCTAAAGTTGGTGAACTTGGCTGGTATGTAGGTGCAGCCTATTCTTTTGAGAGTGTCCTCACAAACAGACAAATGAGATTAATTGCCGAGATAAGTAGGGCTTATTTTGAAAAGGTGAACATGGGCTTTGTACCTCCTGCAATACAGAATATTGTACGAGGTGGCAGAAAAGAAAAAAAAAGCCATTCAGTTGGGTGCAGATGGACTATTCCCTAGATCGGTGTTGTCCAAACTTGGCCACTTTAAGATGAGTGGACTTCAACTCCCAGAATTCCCCAGCTGGCCAACCCATGCTGGCTGGGGAATTCTGGGAGTTGAAGTCCGCTCATCTTAAAGTGGCCAAGTTTGGACAGCACTGCCCTAGATGGAATAGCCCCTTTCACTGGAGAATGATTCAGATCTATCTAGTAATTTTAGGGGGAACAGAGGGATGCAAGAAAAAGGAATAAATGGCGAAAATGGTCTCTCCCCTGCTGCTTCTGCAGATGAGGAGCTTCTCTAATAACTGATCTAACTCAATCAGGATTTTGTTTGTTTGTTTGCAAGGTTTTTATACTGTTTCCATCAGTCAACTCTGGGTGTAATAAATAATCGGTTAAAAAGCAAAACTAAAGTTACTCAGTGGCATGGGCCGAGAATGTTTACAAAGATTAAGAAACCCCTTCTATTCTAGGATGCTAAATAAGTGAATAAATATATGACTGTGTCAGTCCTGACTAAGAGAACGTCACTTCAAATACCTTTCAGTGCCTTTCTATGACTTGCCCTTTCTCCTGAGTAGAAGAGAGGAAGGAAAAAGCAATCTGTCAAAGACGCACGTAAATGTAAAGTTAGATTGTTGACGCTTGTCTTGTGATGCCTTTGATTATCTTATGTGGGGCCCTAACAGTATTCTCTGGGGTTACTCTGCTTAGAACCATTATTCTTTTCTTTTTTAAATTAATTTTATTAAAGATTTTACAAACCATAATTCATGATGGTTTTTAATATGCTGCCGGAGATGTTGGAGTGGTTACCTTTTTGACTCAAATGAAATACTAACATAACTTTCCTCTGTAGTTTCTCTTTGAATTGGCTTCCATTTTAGAGTCACAATAAGATAACCAATAACTTCCTGCTTACCTTTACCCTCTTCATCTTTTTGTTGGTTTGAATATGTGGGGCGGGGTGTGTGTGTGAGAGAGACATATATTTAGACTGTAAGCCGAAGACAGGACTGTTTTGTTTTTATTGATCTGGAAGCTTTTTCAATTAAAGAGTAGGATAGAAATTGCTTAAATAAATAAATGAACTAACAACTTATTTCCTCACAATCTTTTTTCTTATTATGAACTTCTAGGGTTAATTATGGAACTACTATGAAGCAAAACCACGGTTTCCTAAAGTGAAAAAAAAAAACCCTCTAATAAGTATAATTTTAAAACAGTATAAAAAGGAGCAATTATATTACAAAATAAGTCTGCCCAGGCTTCTACAGAAACAAATTTCAAAGTGCCACCTGCTGTGGAGATGAGGCATTAATCTCAACAGCAGGAAATAAAGAGAAGAGAGGAGGAAAATACAAAAGCATAGACATTAAAGAAGTAATTAAAACACTTATCTCCATCAACATATATAATAAACCCACACAACAAAACCCACAAAAAGCTCCAAAGACTGAAAAAGGAGCATCCTCTACTGAACTTCGCAATGGGACGTCACCTCACTGCCAGTATGGAGACGAACCCTGTGCTGGAAAGGGAGGACATTTTGAAATACGGTTCTTTAAAATAGTTTAGAAATATGCTAATTACAGTCACTGTGACCTTGAGAAATATTGGTAATCTACTAATCCCAACGAGCTCTGCCACTGTCTTCATCTCCTAAATTCAGATCTTAGTAACTCCACCCCAAGTATCTGCTTAACAATGTCACAGGCTTTCTGTTTTCATTTTGTTCTAATTGCCAGGTTTTGTTTGTGTTTTAATAGCCAAAGGCTAGTAGTTTTTGTTTTGTTTTGTTTGCTTTTGTTGTTGCAAGCTTCCTTTCATGAGAGTCTTCAGTAACGTACAGTGCTCTCTTCCTTATAAAATATTCCCGTTTGCAAAAGAACCACATAAATATTCATTTTTAGGCACTTAAAGCAAACTTTACCTGTAATTCTTTTTCATGCACTTCCCATCTGAGGACCTCCTGCAGGCATTCCCTGTCACATCCAGTGGCCCACATTCTTTGTCAATGACATCAGCCCTCTGTATCTTGCCGAGTAGTGACACTATGAGTCCTAGGGCATTTCCTTACAATGTATTCAATCAAAAAGATTTGTTCTTCAATAAATATATTTAATGAATGAATGGGATGAGGCTGTGTCTTCTAGCATGAATAAATATTTTATGTTTAAATTGCAAACTGTCTACAACATCCTCTGAAGTCTACACATTTCCTCCCATATACAAGTCCATTTGTTTTCCAGTGGTGTGGTGGAAGGGCAGTTAATAGCCCACTAGTACAGTGAAGAACGTACATCTGATATGTTGGGTGTTTTAATACAGTTATTATTTTAGAATCATTTGGAGCTAAATTACAGTTTTATTTGAAGCTGCTGAAAGCAAAACTCTTAATGTTATAAATTATAAATGTTATATCAAATCACCTAGTGGTTTTATACTTTGTTTATTTAATGTATATGGGGGAATTCAAACTTAGATTGTTGTAAAACAGTTCTGTTTTCCAAAGAAGGACATGCTTTCAGAATACTAAACCTGCCTTTCTTTAATCTGAATTAGGTTTTTATATGTACCGACTGCAGATTATGGTGTTCTGTTGATTTGAAAATGGCCTAATTTGACTTGGGTCAAAGGTAGAATAAGATTCAGGAGTGAGAAGCTTTATGTCTTCTAAGTAGTTGTAATTGGTACAGTGCACAGCTGTGGTTAGGGCAGTGTTTCTCAACCTCTTCAACTTTAAGATGCGTGGACTTCACCTCCCAGAATTCCTCAGCCAGCATTCTGGGAGTTGAAGTCCATCCGTCTTAACGTTGAGGAGGTTGAGAAACACTGGGTTAGGGTGTTTCTCACCAGGGAAATATTGATACAACTCCCTACGAGATCCTGGTGCATATGGGGTGTTTCTGCATTCATTCTTTTTTAGCCTGCACTAGCTTACAAGATTGCTGTGAGGATACAGTGAAGTTAGAGGAAATCCTCATGTATGACACTTTGATATTCCAGGAGAAAAGACAGGATAAATATAGCAAACAAATAACTTAAAGAAATATTTAGCATAGAAGAGGATTATCAGAAAAACCCTGGTAAACTGTTCCCTGTGATCCTTGCCTAAGGATCAGAACATATCTGATCCTTAGGCAATCTGAATATGTGCTTTTGCAAACATTTTTGATGCCTGTTTTCAAAATACATATATCACGTTCTTTGTTTCTTGCCAGCTTGTGAATTTTAATAATGATCTTGTTATTTCTAAAATGAAAATGCAAAAAGCCAATGAAAGCGCTCAGTATATGACGGCATAATTTAAAAAAATATTATTTTCTGCAGATAAAATAGAATTTGCCTGGGGGCAGGGAGAAATGAAGAATGAATTAGTCTCAAGTTTCATCCTGTGTTTCCAGGATTTGATAATGACAGGATGATCCTAAAATACCTAGGCATTGTGCAAAATGATTTTTAAAAAACTCTGAAAACATAGTTTGAAATTCTGCAATGCATTATGTAAATACAAGTGCCCACTCTTCACTTAACCTGTCTTGATGTAGAGATGCTAAATTTAGCTCATTTAATTTGCTTCATTATGTGTGTGTCATCTTCTCCTGGTCAGTTAACCTGGTCTTTTCTTTCTTGATAAAACACAGTACTATAAAGGTTAGCAGCATGAAGCTGTATAGGTATGTATGACTCCCAAGCATCATTTTTGTTTCTTTGTTTTGGTTTTTTTTTTGCTTCCCATAGATCTCCCTTGGTCTACAATTACCAAACATCTGCATCGTTTCCTAGTATTTTGAAGAGGAGAAAAAATCTGAAAACTAAATAAAATAGGCTTAATGTAGTTAACTGTTTAATATAAAAGGAAAATAATTGGTTATCACCAGTCCATTCATTTATTAGATATATATTTATTAAATGTCTGTCCATTCAGGAGCTCAAGGTAGCATAAACAGTGATCCCTCCTCCTATTTTCTCTTCAAGAACCCTGGGAGGTGGGTAGGGCTACGAGAGAGTGACTGGCTCAAAGACACCCAGTAAGTTTCTGTGGCTGAGAATGGATTAGAACCTGGGTCTCCCCATTCCCAGTCCATCATATTAACTGCTGACCCACAATAAGTTAAAGACAATATTTGCAAACATGTCCCACATCCAATGTATTCTGCTTACTTGCAGCTTGGCCTCCATAGCCCACACTTTATACTGATCTTTCAGCTCTGATAACTCCTTTGCAAATAGGGAGATCCTAGTGATATATCAGTCTTCAATAAGATAAATGCATTTTTATTCTGTTTATTAAATGTTGCTGAATCCTTGAAATATTTAGTAAAGAGCAAAGGGAAAAACATAAATTATATTATGGGTGTGAGAAAGAATAACAGCACAATTTTGCACATTAAGAAGAAATGTTTCACTGCTCTATTTCTGCCATTTCTTACTGGATTATTAGAAAGTATGGCAAATTTATAGCAGATACTCTGTAGTTTCTCATTTAGAGTTCAGGACTAGAGTTCAAAGCTAGACTGGAGTTGACCCCATCCTCCAGAGCAGCTAAATTTGAGAGTGACATATATATTGCCTAGTCTGGGAATCCTGTGATTTGTTGGTTGTTCTTTACTAATAATAGAAGTCAGGCTTTCTAACATCTCTTTGAGCAATGCATCCAACCATATATCTATCTTAGATATTATTTTGCTCTGTATTTCTCAGTCATGATTTAAAAAAAAAAAAATACAGATGGTTCTGCCTTCGTATTCTTCTTAATTCTGTATTCCAGATTCTTCCTCTTCTAGGTGATACATCAATATTTGATCTCTCCCCTACCCCCACCCCCTGTCCCTCTCTGAAAGTGTGTTTCTGCTGGTTGGGTGTTTGTCAGCAAAGGCTTTTTCTCCTGTTTCTATCATTTCTTGATCCCACTCCCCTGTCTGCCTGTGACTAAATATTTGTTTAACATATCAAGTGCTGATTGGAAAGTTGATGTGTAAAATACACTATATACTGTAATGCTCACAGAGAAAAAAAATACCCATATGTTTTTGATTGCAAGAGCATGACAATGATTTTATTTCTGAAATGAAAAGGCATCCATAAACAGTTGCCTTTCAATTGTGGTAAGCTAATTTATCCCAGGTTTCAATTCCATTGGCTCTGTAATCTCACAAACGTAGATGTAACGTTTAAAACAGAAACTGCAGCAGGTCCCTCTTTCATAACCTTTTCCCATGGATTTTTTCATGGATTTTTTCATCCCTCCCATCTCCTCCCCCCCCCTTCTCTCTCTCTCTCTCTCACACACACACACACACACTCACATACGCACACCATGGCATGAGCCTAGCTTTTCTGTAGACTTACAATTTGAAAGATAGGCCAACCTGCCAATGAATTGAATGTTGGCTAGCTGTCAGGTTTGCTCCATATAAAATGCTTAGGCTGTGCTGACTATCATTTAATTTATTAACCAGTATTTTTATACCATGTTCATGCTTATCTGTTCATTCCTCACCCTTTAAGAAAAACTAAACTGAACCAGCAAATCACTCAAAAATAATTGTAAAACTGCTACTGATGTGGGTGCCTGTATGTGACATGAAAAGGGGGCAAACTCAGAAGAGGTTTTGTAGATCAGACACATCTACTTTCAGTTTTGCACTATTCAATTTCATCTAAAAAAGCAGTACAACAAACCTTACTGTGGGAGAGGAGAGTGGTTCAAATGGCTGTACAGTATTCTTGTTTTTGTTTTTCTCCTTGGTGAATTTTTTTTCCAAACTCTCATTTGATTCCAGTTGCCATACAAATGATTATACTGAATATGATTCCATTACAATGCTTGCATTTCCAGATTCGATCCCCTGTTTTACTGTGAATCCTTCTGACTTTCCAATCATAATTATGCTGGTCTATAACGGTAATAAAGATTTGATTGATTTGCTCATTTACAGGGATTTAAATATTATAATTTACTAACTTACCACCTCTCTTTTCTCTTAATTATGCAGATCATTAATTGTGAAATTCTTCATTTTTGTAGCTTATAATTTCAGGTAGGGTTATGTATGTGTGTGTGAAAGTCATTTCAGATTAAGCCTGTGGGAACAGTTCTAAGCCACCTCTTTTCCAGCCAAGATTCAGAGTTTTCTGTTGCTTTTGAGCTAAGCAGGCCATTAACATGACTGCGGGTCTGATATGGGTGAGAGGGATCTTATCAGTCTGGGCAGTAGATGCTTGGCACCCAATAAAGATACTGTTGGAATTGGGAGAAAGGACAATCCACTTCCCAGTCAACTGCATGGTGAAGGACAAGCCACCTATACAGCCCCTCCCAGAAGCTCTGCTGAAGAACTCTTAACTGCAACTCAGTATCTGGGCCATTACTTTCTTAATTGTACATAGTTGCTTCTGCTTATTTTTCCTTGTTAAAAACTGATTTAAAACAACTGCTTAATAGCTTTGCCATTTAAAAACCATCATTTCTATCTTCTTCCTAATTTATTAATAAGCCTTCTTCCCCTCTAGAATTGCTTTTCCCTAGGCTTACTAATATGCTGTGTTAACAAGCCTTTACTTAGATATACCTTTTGTACATACATAAACAGATGCACAAACACAGACAAGAAGCTAAAGTATCTATAGCATTTATTCAGGAACAAATCTGGCATATTACCCATCTCCTTTTTCTACTGCAGAAGCTACTTTTGTGAGGGAGAGTGGAAAGAGATCAGTGCTGAGTTTAACGTATTGTGAATATTTTCATATTCCCACTTGCCTTTGGAGTAGATTTACACACAGGTACAAAATCTTTTATGAAGTACCAAAGGTGATAAGAGGGAATACAGGCAGTTTTTGATGTAATGAAGTTCTGGTTTCCATATGTGCAGACATCCTGTGCATGTGTGCGGAAACTCTTCTTGTCCAAGGCATGGGTAAGCTGCTGTGGGTATAAAGCAATTCAGCTGTTAGAAGCATTTGTCCAGTTTCTGAAACATGATTGAGATGGGGACAGCAGGGGACATGGACAGCAAGGTGACATACTTTGTACTTGTACATGTTCACTTCTTGAGCAGATAGCTGCATACTTTGGAATCCTCATAACTTTGGGTCCCCAATCACAAAGAAATTTCTCAATTAGAAGCCTTCTTCATACCTGCTGGATCAGCATGCAAAGGTGAAGGGAAGAGTGAGTCAAGCCAGCATACACAGAGATATTTGGGTGGATTGGGCTTATGTGCCTCTGTATTCTCTGTGTGTGTTGAGACCTGCATATGTAAAAATAACTTCTCATAGTGATTAGAAATCTAGTAGTAGTTACCAAACAATCAAAAGATGCAGACTGCAAAACTTCCACAAAAAGGCCAGGAAGGAGGAGGAGGAGGATTGTGTTGTTATACATTGCCCGCATATAGATTTCTTATTGAAAAGTGCAGCAGTCACTGGAATTCTTGTATTGTGGTCCTTTCTTTTAATAAATACTAATCAGAGGTTTGAAATCTTGTTCTGTGGATAAACTGTTTCCAGTCCAGATTATGAGTAGGAAGGAACTTCTGGTGAGGACATGGCAAGCTAAACGTCCCTGAAGGAGCAGGGATGGCATTACAGCAGAGATTGGTGGCCAGAGGGTGGATCCTGGCAGCCGAAGTCTCTCTGGACAAAGGAGAGACTATGAGATCCCCACATGTACTCTGGACAGCTGCTCCTTGGGACTAGACTGCAGGAATTGAGGTTTCTGTGGTCAGCTGGTGAGTTGAGTAGCTGGGAGTTGACAGATTCCATCTAAGCTCACAGTTGTAATGTAACTTATATGGACATAAAGTTTGGCCAAGCCTCATTTCTTAATCACTTTTGGAATTACTTTTTCTACTGCTTTTTAAATATTAAGAACTTTCAGAAAGGCAAATTACATGGCATTCACTGGGTGAGTTTCCTTCAATCCTTAATGAAAGAAGTTTTAAGTATGAGTTTAAGGACTTGGAAAAATTTGGGGGAGGGGAATAAATGGCAAAAGGGTGATTAGAGTGTAAGTGGGTTTAAAAATGATAGGCTACAAGAATGATCTGGAAAAACACAATATATTGGATATACAAATGAAATCGACTGATGTTTTAATAATTAGGGACATACAAATAACAAACCAGAAGAGTGATTTGGATAATTTTCCTATATTGGATTTACAAAGGAGACCTGTTAAAGTTTTGAAAGACTTGGTGAGAAGGGACAAAGAAAAAAGGAAAAGAAATCAAGTTTCAGGACTTTATTTGAAGGGATTAAAGACCAAGATTGTTAAAAGTAAAGGGAAGGAATATAAAGTTGGTTTATTTGATCAAGGTTAAAATAGTCATTGCTATTTCTGGTAACCCTTCATGGACTTTTGCTGACCAGAACAGAATGACGAGGTTTTAAGGATTTGTTTATAAATAAGAGATGAGATATGGGATGAAGAGATCATTTGTTGTATTTTAAGAGAAGGAGGTATGCTGTTAAAATTGTTTATACTTGTTGTGACGAAGGGGAAAGTTACTTCTTTATATATTTCTTTTCTTTCTCTTTGCTATATTCTTATATTTTCTTTCTTTTCTATTTTTCTTTTTCTATTATTCTCTTTTCTTTTTTTCTTCACTTAATATTTTTTCTTTCTATTCCTTTATTGTTTGCTAGTTAGTTTTTATCAGTATAACTGTAATGCTTAATAAAATTATTTTTAAAAAATCAGATTATGAGGAGGGAAGTCTGACAGCACAGGGCTTTTGATGTTGCTGCTTTAGATCAGATACAGTAGTTTGCTTTGCAGTGTGAAAATTATTGTAACCATCTTATATTTTAAATTAGTGTTACATCACTTAGTTCATATGTGCTGAAATGGTCATTGAAACTTTAATGGCCTGAATAATTTCAACTAAGGCAACAAGGACAAAAATGCAGTGAGTTGTCCACAGCTAGGATTGTCGAAGTATGTTTATTTCTTTAAGTTAGATGGGTGAAAAATTATTCCTGATCATTCCTGTAACAAATGTATTTACCTCCGGTTGTATAATATCTAATATGGTTAATATTACAAATTAGTAATAATGCTTGTTTTTGTGTACTGTTGATATTTGCCTCTTCTATCCTGTGAGAATGTTGCAACGATCAATGTAAGTGTAAGTACATAGCTTTAGGCTATTTTTCAAATCTTCTCCCTAACAATACTATAAAAGTATTGCTGCCAGCATCTTTCCCTTGAGAAAGAGACAAAAACTATCTTTACTCAATCCTGCTCAGCACCTTATTGGTTATAGTAATAAGAATAGCATAATAAAGGACTTGAATTAAAAGAATCAGTAAAAAAAAAAATTCACTGGAAACAAAACAATAAACAGAATGAAATAAGAGAAGAAGACACTTGTATAGGCTTGCTTCATTATGAATATTGGTACTGCATGTGGAGTTGAGAATTATGTCAAATTATATCACTCCCTTCTTAAAACCCTAGCCAAATCTTCCTCAATGGCTATAATTCATTCTGCAATTTTCCACCAAAGCCAACAAGCCTATATTCTTCTTCCTTTATTATATCAAATCAGATATTTTTATTATGGTCTTTGACCAGTCTTTACTGTAGGAAAAGACAAATAGTTTTGTATAGCAATTCATTATCAGGGGGGGAAAAAAGAAAACAAGACAATAAAACAACATATCTAATTAAAAGTTTTGCACTGTTGTATGACTTGATGAAGATATCTGGCCACCTGGTATGTGAGTGTAGAGTTAGCATCTCTTAAAAAGTAATAAACATAAAATTTATCACTATGACCCTCAAATTTTAAGATGGTTGGGGAGATCAAAGCACGTCTTGGGGCATCATAAAAAGGACACCTTATGAGGACGAGGGCAGGAGTTTCTGCCTCCCTGGATCCACAAGGGCAAAGTCTCTGTAAATAAGGAGTCCCATAAAGTCGTCCTGCCAGCTGTGCTGAAGGGAGGGCATCAATGCAGGCTCCAGAATAGGCCCATCTGTATTTGCTTGGGGTTAGATTGTGCAGATACCCCACAGTAGAGGGCTTGCGGCTATCTAACATTGGGTGATAGAATTCAAGAGCACTGGCGATATAATTTAGGCTATCAATATCTCTAATTCTTTTTTTTTTTTTACTATTGATTTGGCCTTCTCAAGGGTTAATTGACCTAAATGTTCAGCAGAAAGGCCAAGATTGCAGAGTTCTTCTATACAGATATGGTGCCAGTGAGATTGGTAGCTCTCTGACAACAGTAGAGGCATCAGGCCTGTTGATTCAATCTCCTGAGATTAGAATCTTGGTCCAGGCCTGGGCCTTAATGCTTAGCATGTTAGCTTCAAGTCTCAAGACTGCACTAGGGGTGCATTTTGGGGTACTGAACAAAATCCTAAGGAAATTTGATTGGATGGTTTCATAAGCCCTTAGGTTTATGTATTAGCCAAGTTGTATCTTAACAGTAGTTGGGCAACTGTTTTAGCCATAAACCATTTGATTGTTGCTGGAATGTAATTTGCCCCTGTTGCCTATAAAATTTAGTTATTGCTAGTGTGCTCTTTTGGGCAGTAGAAGTGGCGTAATTTACCTGGGCTGTTAATTTCCTAGATGCCTGAAATACTATGCCCAAGTATTTAAATTATTTGACTTGCTCTAATTCTTGGGAAGTCCATTAGTACCATTGTCTTTTGTTGGAAAAAAATAAACTTTAGATTTATCATAGTTGATTATTAATTGTTCCTCATTACAGTAGGATACCAGGGTTCTTACTGCCCACTTCATGCCCACAGAAGACAAGGAGAGAACAACTGCATTGTCAGCGTAGAGTAGAATTGGGAGTTGTCTGTCAGCTAATTTAGGTGTGTGGATATCAACTCTCTGAAGGGTTTTAATCAGAGAGTTGATATATATGTTAAAAAGCAATTGTGTTAAAATACATCATTGTTTCACCCCCTTGGCAGTCTGGATAAAGTCAGAAAGGTCCCCTCCCCAGTTACATCTTACTCTAAGGCCAGTTTTATTGTATAACTTATGAATTAGGAGCAAGAGTCTTTTGTCTATAGAGGATCTGCTCAGAATGTCCCAGAGTTTAACCCTTAAGATATTATCAAAAACTGCCTTGAAATCAGTGAAGGCTGCATATAGATTCAAGTCAGAGTGGCTTGTATATTTGTCTGCCAGATGTTGAAGCACTAGGCAATGGAAGTGAGATTAGCTCCATCCCTCTTAACATTCCCTAAGTCCCTCAAGACATGGCTATGTGATCAGGCCGGGGAGATTTTATGATGGTTCCCTTATTAATTTTATCCCCTCCTGTTTTGTGTGTTTTTACTGTTTTTTATATGTAGTTATTTTTATGTAGTTATTTTTTTAATTGTTGCACGCCACCCAGAGTCACCTTGTGTGAGATGGGCAGCTATATAAATATAATAAACAAACAAATAGTGCTGCATCCCAGTTGAAACCCTGCTTGCTCAGGGTTGATTATTTCCTTATCTATTACCCAGGTTTGGAGTTTGGTAAATAGATACCTGGCATATAATTTGCTAATGATGTTCAATAAACTAATTGGCCTATAATTAGCTGGGTCATTCCTATCACCCTTTTTATATAAGAGAACATTTATAGCTTCCCCCCAGTCCTCTGGAATCTTAGCTGTGTGGTTAACGTATGAAAAGAAGGAGGCCAATACAAGGACCCAACAATTTGAATTGGATTTAATTAGCTCATGGGGATACGGTCACTCCTGGGGGCTTTACCATACTTCAGCTGGTTAATGAGATTTTTAACTTCCTTGCATGTGACTGAGGATAAAGGTACATTCATCACATAGGTGTTAGCGTATGGATCGCAATAAAGGACTTGGAAGTGATGTACCCAAGTACTTGAGGGGATGCTACATTGCAATTGTGTAATGGTGTTATGGGAACAATTTGTTATAGTCTGCCAGAATAGGGAAGGATTTTTGGACTTTGTAGCTTCTATTAGCTGTGACCATTTTTTTCTTCTGATCTTGGTTTTGTTTTTTGTTTTTTTTTCCTTTCTGAGCAAAGCCTTATCTTATCTTTTCTGCTCCTTTAAAATTTGGTTGGAATCTGGTGAATTGGCCTTCAGCGAGATAGCATACGATTCCAATAATGCAGCTTTGGCAGCGATGCAAGATTTGTCAAACCAACTCCTAGAGTGCCATCCCCTCCTGACTGGGCTGGTATTTGCCTTCATTACAAAAGGTTGGAGATTAGCTATGAGATTGTAATATACATCAAGTATTCTGGTACACAGTTGGGTCTGAGTGTCCCCAAAGTAACAGAGTGTTGAAAAGTATGCACTTCCTTCCTCTGAGTGAAACCATTGGGCTATCCTATTTTCAAGGGAGCCATTCCATCTGACCTGGTAAGAGCTGCCTCCCATCAGGCTTTTTAAACAGGCCTTAACTAGGTTCCTAATTAGGCCTTGTCTAACTTTGCAAGTGAAAGGTGGTTGCTTTCAGGCCTAGGGACTATGCCAGAGTACTTAAGGTAAGGAGCCAGGTCTCTAGAAATTATTAAATAATCTATGGTGGATAACTTGTGAGCTGTCCAAAATGGATATTGCCCGGGGAAATAATTTTGGACAGACCCATTTAACATTTGTAGGTTAAGCCTATTTATGAGATGTAGCAACCTAAAGCTAGCTAGGTTATATTTTGTATCTTTGAAGGATCTGAGCATAAATGGTGGTTCAATTACTTCTCCAGGTATTGAAACGTTCATAGAGAGGTATTGAAACGTTCACAGAGAGGTATTGAAACGTTCACAGAGAGCTTCATCATTACAACCAGCTCTTGCATTGAAATCCCTTCCTATTCGGATATACTGTATGCACCAGAGAACTTATTCAGGCAAAGAGTGAGGAAAGAATCAACCTGGTTCCAGGTTTGGGTGACCTGTGAATAGAGCTGCTAAGGAGGAAGGTAGAAATTAATACACAGTAAGGAAAATTGGTCAAAGGCTTAGAAAGCTGATACAGCATTCTCAAAATGACGTAGTAGCACAATAGACAAGCAGTACTATACTACCTCTCACAACTCACAATTCACCGTAGAGTATATTCCAATGAGCTTATAGAAAACTCCTGGCTTCCCAGTTGGCATGGACTCAAAAGAATAGGCATTTCATGCTCCCTTCAGTGATTTTTAAACTTAGAAATTTTGTAAGGGGATTTCAAATCATGCCTATACATGTCTTGCACAATAGCAGTGTATGGGCTCTGCTAAATTCTGGGAGGAGAGCCAAGCCTGTGAGGGAGGATGGCATAAGCCCCAGCGTTCATAGTCTCAGCCAGCAACTATCTACACTGCAGAGTGTTCCACCAACTCCAAGGTCAGGACCAGATAAGGACTGGAGGCACAACACCCTTGATTTAATTAAAGGGAAGATACAGACATCAGTTGACCCTATGTCAGGCCCAGCCCAAGAATGACAACGAGGCAGTCCAGTCCAGTCCAGTCCCTTTATTAGCTTGCGCCTAATAGAATCTCGCCAGACTAAACCTATGCTAAAGCAACTAGTGGACATACCCCGTGAGACTCTAGGCAGGGGCCAGTCCCAACTTCTTCACCCTGTCATGGTCCTGCTGCAGGCTGAGGAAGCGCTTGCTCAGGATAACCTCCCTCCTGATAACCTTTATCCTCCATTCCAGTATCCTCCTCACACATGCCTTCCATTAGATCCTATGGAGGATGAGGAAGAACTAGCTCAGTTGTTTGGCACTCTTTCTGCAGAAGAACAGCAATTATATGCAAACCTGGGGCAGTTAAATCAATGCTTCAGTCAGTGACTGCTGCAACTGAGTCCCTCAACACTTTATTGCCCCCCAGCTGTCCTCTGTTGAAATGCTGACAAGTTCATTCTCTGAATGCTTAACAGCCCCAAAAAACAAAAAAAGAAGGTGCTGCAGCCCAAAACTCATTCAGAGGAATGAAGGAAACATCAAGTTGATCAATGTAACGCAATCCTTCTATAACCTCCCAAATGATCAGCCCACAGTTGATAATACCTTACAACTGGACTCTAAAGAACAGACTAGTCAAGCTGCAGCTCGATCTCCACTGGCTCCCTCTGTATGGATCCTGATTCTATTCATCCAATGGCCGCTGCATCTACAAGGTGCTATTTCTCCTTGGTCTTTTTATAGCTTCCAACTTATATGTTCTGTCTTCTAACTCTCTTGGTCCACAACTCCTCAGCTGCCGCTCTTCCTTTATATTCTCTTCTCCCTCCTCATCAGTTTTCAGCAGCTTGCACAACTTTGGTTTTACCAGGACCATTTCATTGGCCTTTTATACTTACTGAAGTCAAATGCCCCTTCAGTCTTTATTTTCTTGGACATCTTCCTAGGGGATGAAATATGCTCAGGTTTTCATTCCTCTGAATTTACACTTAGAGCTGTGTACAAAACACCTCAGCTAGCACATTCTGCCCACGGCATCATTTCTCCCTTTTGATTGACGCTTGAATTACACTCTTGTCAATTGCCTCACAAAGAATTCAGAGAAAATATCCTTACAATCATTAACCATATAAATGCCAGAGAGAATGAAATCTTCATACAGTCATCCCAACTTGTTTATCCCAATTGTTTGAGATGCCACATGTCTTCCACTGGAAAAATTCCAGGTTGTTTCATTGTTACTTTTCTTGTCTTCACTGCTGATTGAGACTTCTAGCTAAAATAAAATGGCATCTGACATTGTCCTGCAAGTTGTATAAGAGGCTTTGAGAGGCCAAGAAGACATTGGTTTGACACTATTGGGATTAATGTGTCATCTTTTTTTAAGAGTTCTTTTCAAATGGGTCATATAAATCCTTCTCAGGTAGCAACATATCAGCATTTATTACACTAAGCAAGAAAACCAACCAGAAGATTCAACACATTTCCTGAGTTGTATGTAGAGATTTTTTTTAAATGTGATATTTTTGTATGTGACATTTTGTAGCTGAAAGAAACTTTTAAAAATGAAAATCATCTCAACATGTATAAAGGTGCTTATTTATGTAGAAAAATTTGTAAATTGGAGTCTTTTTTTGTCAGTGACTTAAAAAAATCAGTTCAGTAGCAAACTTATTTATCTAGATTTTACTGGGCTACACATTTAGAAATTTATAGTTCAAATCCTACCCCTGCCATAAAGTCACTAAAAATTACTAGAGAGAGAGAACTGCTTGCCAAAACATATACATCTTTTGAGGATTCATATATACTTTTCATTTAAGGAAGAAAACATATTTCCTTTTCTTTCTTTTTTTAATTTCATTATTGAATGTTTACTGAATATTGACCTCTCTCCTGTCTTAGGCCTACCAGAACCAAAGAAAGAATCTGTATTTCAGGGACTTGGAATAGAAGAAGGATTTTATACATCAAAAGATTTCCTGCCACTGATGTCTATGGCAAGTAAACCAGGTATCTATTTTATTTTATTATATTTTATTATAAGTGTGCAATATTTATATGTCATCATTTGATATGATTGATATGACACATTGCATAATGCATTAAGATCCCTTCTAATTCCAAAACAATTAAAAGAAGGAACATTTGAAAGAAATACAAAATAAGCAAGGCAAAGAATCAGACTTTATTATAGTTCAATAGCACATAGCATGCCTTTCTCCAATTTCATCCTTGCCAAATGTATTGAAGTATTAACTGCTATCATCCCCAGTTAGTTCTTGTGCAGAAAAAAGAACCATGCATTTCTTACCGGTTTCAGTGCAATTTGATGAAAAAGAATTTGTCACTAAAATTTCTTTCAAAGAAGAAAATAATTTTGATGAACTTTTGATAGATGCAATGTGGTTTCTTGCACTTACTCAGTTAAGTGGCCAAGGGGTGAGAATGAATGTCTTGTCTTTAATTCTGTAGTCCTTTTTCCAGCAGGCTGCAGCATATCTCGTTGTTTATGCTTCAGTTAAGTCTCAGAGAAAGATATCATGAAGGGATTCCTCTCCTTGGGCCTTTTCAGAGTGGGAAGTTTGAACAGCCAAAGTGGCTGCCGAATAATAGAGAGATGTGTAAAAGAAAACAACAGACCATTGGGGATCATTAGGAAAGGAATTGAACATAAACTGCCAGTGCTTTAATGCCCATTATATAGAGCTGCATAGTGTGTACAGTTCTGGTCATCACACTGGAAAAAGTGTAGAAAAACACAACCAAAATGATCAGAGAAAAGGTTAGATTATTTGGGATCCTTTAGTTTAGAAAAAAAAAGATGACAGAGGAAACATGACTGAGGTATATAAAATCATGCATGGCATAGAAAAAGTAAACAGGCAGAAGGCTTTTTTTTCCTATCTCTAAAAAGATACTAGAACTATGAATTGTCTAATCAAACTGATTAGGAGTTCTAGAACAATCAAAACACAACATTTCTTCATAGAGCACATATTTAACTTCCAAAAGTATTTACTAGAAGATGTGCTGAAGGTTGATAGTTGGGATTATTTTAAAATGGGATTGCTTAAATTCATGAGGAACAGGCATCTTGCGGTCTTTTAGCCTTGAAGATGTGCCCTCTGGGTTGGGGGCAGCTTGCCTCCAAATAATAGGTGCAGGGGAACAACACTAGGAAACAGGTACATCTCTATCTCCTGCTTGCTATCTGGTTGGCCACAATGAGGGGGGGAAAATGCTAAAATGGGGGTGATCCAACAGGACTATACTTATGTTCCCATGCTCTTAACAGTAGTACCTTCTGCCACCTCTCACAAAACAGTAAACTGGAAAACTCTTCCAGTTTAAATCCTGAAGGATCCTCTGAATTAAGGATGGCAACAATAAGAGGAGCAGTAGTAGAATCAATTGCTCCATTTCGCTTTTGAGAGAAGACAGATGCAAAATAGGAGTTAATAAAATCTGCCTTCTCACACTACTCATGATCAGTTCACCACTTTCTCCTCACTGCTTTTTGTGAGCTACATTGATTTTTTTTGCTGGTCTCCATTTTTTTTCTCCCCATTGGAATTTTTTGCAATTGTGTTTTTATTATCTTCTTTAGGAACTCCCACCTGCCCATGAGCTCTTCTTCCTGTTATCAAGAATTGTTCTTGTGCCTTTTTCCACGCTCTGATTCTGATTTTTATTAGACTGATTTAAGAGGATGCACATTTTCCATTTAAAAAGTGTACAAGTCTTTACCTAATATTCTTACTTCATGGTTTTGATTCCCAACTCCTACAGGATTCATATGAAAGTCTCCTAACCAAAACGTGTTTTTACCAGTCCTCAATTCATACCAACAGTCCATCATCTAGATTTCTCAGACCATAGTTCCAGAAACAAAATCTCTCCCACCCACATTATTTGTATGGCCAGACATTGACTTGAATATTCCTTCCCATTTTGGTCCCTTCCATGGACTGCAAGGATGGGTGAGTCCACTTGAGCTCCCAAAGTCTTGAGCTTTCAGTTTTTCAAAGTCTGCTGTGATATATTTATAGCTGTGCTTTGCAGGAAAGGATAATTGTCAGTGGATTTGTTAAGTTTTGGAAGTTGTTCTATCATGTCCTTGCTCTTAGCAGAGACACACACACATTTATTATTATTATTAAAAGCAAATAAATAAATAAAGACACATGCCCTTTACAAGCCAGCGGGTCCAGCTGATGTATCTTTTTTCAGGTCCTCATAATAGGAATGAAAGGGATCCAGATAGCCAATTATACATCTCTGCCCCTGGCGAAGTAAGTGATGATGTGGAAGCCTTATCCCGGTGCCTGGAGGCTGTGATGGGGATGGGGAAAAACAGGCTTCAACTGAACGCTGGCAAGACTGAGTAGCTTTGGGTTTTGGGGCCTTCTGGTACTATGGCTATGCCATCTTTGGTACTGAATGGGGTCACACTGCCCCATTCTGGGAGTCCTCCAAGAACAGGTGGCAGTCGTGGCTAGGAGGACCTTTGCACAGCTTTGTGTTGTGTGCCAGTTTGCACCCATTCCTAGATCAGAGGGACTTACTCACTGTCACTCATGCCCTAGTCATCTCCCATTTGGATTTCTGTAATGGGCTCTACATGGAGCTGCCCTTAAAAAGTATCTAGAAGCTTCACCTGGTGCAAAATGCAGTGGCACAGGCAGTTATGTGTGCCTCAAGGGCAGTACATGTTACACCTCTGCTCTGCAAGCTGCATTGGTTGCCAGTTTGCTTCCAGATCCAATTCAAGGTGCTGGTTTTGATCTTTAAAGCCCTTCATGGCATGGGGCCAGGTTACCTGAGGGACTGCCTCTCCCTGATTACATCTGCCCGTCCCATCAGGTCTGGCAGAGAACACATGCTGCGTGTCCCGTCTGCCAGGGAATTACATTTGGTGGGTCCCAGGAGGTGGGCCTTGTCTGTTGTGGCACCCACCTTGTGGGATCTTCTTCCCCTAAAAGTGAGATTAGCTCCATCCCTCTTAACATTCCAGAATTCCCTCAAGGCCTGGCTATGTGATCAGGCCTGGGGGTTCCAGGGGACTGGGAGATTTCATGATGGCTCCCCCATTAATATTATCTCCTCCTGTTTTGTGTGCTTTTCTAGTTTTTTACTTATAATTGTTTTTATGTATTCTTTTTAATTCTTGTACGCTGCCCAGGGTCACTTTATGTGAGATGGACGGCTATATAAATACGATAAGTAAATAAATAAAATAAATAAATATCAAGTCACTAACTATCACAGCTCTTCTCTTTGCCTTCTTAAAGGCACACCTGCAACTTTTCTGCCCTTTAGGCAGGATCCACCATCCTGTTTCTGGTTCTGTAGTATCTTTTCTGAACACTCATCTACAAGAATCTGAAAATTGTTTTTTGAGTTCCAGCAGTGCAGAATATTTTCTCTTCCCTGCTCCTGTCACCCATTGGGCTTCTTTCTTTCTTTATATCTTTTCCTTGTGGAAGTTTGCTTCCACTGTTCATTCCCTTCTCTTTAAGGATTGCTAAAAGCTTGCATTTCCTGCAAATATATATCTATTTGTTTTCTGGCAGGAAGTCACTAATGCCAGAAGTATTGAAAGCCACACTTGCAAACTTTTGTCTTCTTTTTCTTGTTCTTTCCTCAGGATCTCATATTAGCCAAGTACTTGAGTCTTGACTTACAACATTTGTTAGGGACTCTCATTAAAATTGTTACCTTTCTGTATTCACTCAGTGAGCTTGTTGCCTGGGACTGGGCTGCCTTATATTCCTCTTACAGTCTCTGTTTACTCAGCAAGAAGCAATCATCCCATCACCCACAATGGGCAATCAGTTCGCAACACATCTCTTTCAATCAGCACCTATTCAGGAGACAGCCTCTCACCTTTCATAGCTCAGCAAAGGCTTCCTCATGACCCTATAGAAGCTCACTGTGTTAAAAGGCTCCAGTACATATGAACAGGGACAATCATAGGAAAGACAGATGTCCATTAGGCATCCTACAAATGTCCTATTTTAGACACCAGTATGAATAAAGAAGATATGTTAGTATCAATCATATGGAACTAGTAGATCAAAAATAAAGGCCGCTCAAGTTGTTCCAAGATTTCCTAGGAACCATTATATGAATCCAGGTTTGTTATAGCTCTGGTCTTAAAATAGATGTATAGAGACAGATTTTTGCCTGATTGTCAGACAAATATTTTAATATATTTATTTTAAAAACTTATATGGCCATCTATACATGTTAATCCAGGCAGATTAAACCTGATTTAGGCATTACATTCATCCTTTTGAATGTGAAGCTGCCAAAAACTTCATCCATTTGGTAGTGATTTTACATGGTAATATATGTAAATAAAATATGTAAACCTCATGGATAGACTACATGGAAAATCTCTACCATACCAGTTGTAGTAATGACCCAAAGTAAATATTAGCGTAGATGTATTCCAGTTCACTACACTAGTTCCAAAATGCCGAGTAATTTACATGTATAGTATATATTGTTTTAATTGGCTCTAGGATCTCATAGCATGAGAAGTTCTAGAAATATTTCAAAAAAGAAAAACAAATTAAGTGCCTCCCAGATGAAATTAGTAAATATTTGGCATAGCCCCCTAAAATCCTGTTTTGTTCGTATAGAGAAATGTAAGTATAAAATGAGAGTATCTAAAATATGCTTTCTGTGTGTATTTTTGTTAGTAAATTTTACTTTATTTTTACTTTATATAGACTCAACTGAATGCTTTTTGTTCTTAAAAAAATGATATTTGAGTTTCACTTGTTGTGAAAATTCATGACTGGCAGAGCACAAAGTGAAGAATTACAGACCATTGATGATATGGTAAAAACATACTCTTCTGAAGGAAAATATCAAAGGCACCTTTAGGTTATAGGTTTATATTATTTATGGTATCATTTCAAAAATCACAGTAATTAGTTTAATCATTTAGAAAGTAAAACAACATTGGAATGATTTTAAAGTTGTTTTCCAGTTTTTCTTAATTTTCTGAACAGTACTAGACACCGGCTTATCTGTACCGTGTAAATTTTTATATTTCTCCACATAACTTTTTTTTTTAAATAAGAAAAGTGAGAAATAAATCTGGAAATATTCAGAATTATTCTAAAGACTGTAATAATCTTAAATTTCTTTCCAGTTGTAAACATCAACCCTCATAAATTGCGGTATAATGGCTAAAATTCAGGCTGTGTCCCTGGATATTTAAACTAAGGTTATCTGTACTGCACATGGAAGCATATTTTTAAGGACTTAAGGGCTTATATCTCTTTGACCTTCTGTTCAGAACACTTTACCAACATGAATAAACTAGTTGAGGGAAATGTGTCATAAGACAGAACTATAAGGAAGGAATCCCAGATGTATGTTAAAAGAATCCACTGATCAGAAGGAAAAAAACCTATGTAAGCCAGTATTCTATTTCCACAGTGAGCAACCAGATGTCTTTCAGAAGCCCACAGATACAATAACTTTGTATACCCCCAACAATTGCTATAAGAGATTTCATGATGTGTGTAAAACAATGTTATATTTCCCTTGAACTGACTAATCTGAGCATTTTGAGGTGATTCATCTGTTTCCAGAAGTTTATCTTCCAGAACAGGAAGTGATACATGGTGTTCCAGTGCAATCTGGCCCTGAAATGGGGAACATTAATTCTAGGAATAGACATGCAGTTTTACATATACCTGCAAAATGATTTTGAGACTAAAAGTGATATCATGAATAGTGGACGTTAATAGCCTTTCCTCCTTGAATTTCTCTAATTCCCTTTTAAATGTGGTCTGATTAAACACTTGTGGGACTAGTTTAGATAGAATCTGGAGTAGAAACCAGTGTTGATAAAAGATAGACTCTGCTGATGGACAGAACGTCTTGCAACATTAATGGATTTTTCTCCTTTTTCATTTCTCAAATAATTTTGATGCTGACAAGAGAGGAGTCAAAGGCTTAATTTTTTGAACACAAAGATCTTGAATCAGTTGCATTCAATCTGACAAGGCCCTACAATTTCTTCTCTTTTTTTCAAGTGCACTATACTTTATTTCCTGCCAAGACAGGAAGGCAACGCTACTAAAGGTACTGACTATGAAATTACATGTATGAGCATATCTTAAAAGTGGGAATAAAACTCTCAATGAAGCAGAATAATTTGATAGTGACTCTCCATGCTTGGAAACTGCAAGATGCAATTTTACACTGCTTTGAGTACAAGTGTCCTTTGAGCTGTCATGCAGAAATAGTTTTTTCTCCTTGAAAATGGGGTTTTCCTTTCATCATTCAGGA
Organism: Liasis olivaceus; assembly: GCA_030867105.1. NCBI lineage: Eukaryota > Metazoa > Chordata > Lepidosauria > Squamata > Pythonidae > Liasis > Liasis olivaceus. Next base: position 120,996,460 of record CM061350.1, on the reverse strand, counting down.
ATATGCGGCTGTCGCTCTTCATTGCCATCAATACAGGGAACAGTGATTGTTCTTGGAGCAGGCGATACCGCCTTTGATTGTGCAACATCGGCTTTGCGCTGTGGAGCTCGCCGTGTTTTTGTGGTCTTCAGAAAAGGATTTACTAATATACGGGCTGTCCCCGAGGAGGTAAATTTCACAAAATTTAAGTAAGGGAAATATTAATAAAAATGCTTTAAAATATAAAATGCTGATTTATTATTATGTTGCTCAGGCCAAACTACATATTGTACACAGTCTTGTGCAATATCTCTGTAATTTTAAAAATAGAACAAAATGAAGCAAAAAACCAAGTAACAGCTGTTGCAGACAAAGAAAGACCATATCACACAGCAGAATGAGGGCTGGCTTACAAGCAAAGCACCATCAGTGTTTGTTCCCTGTCCTGATCGTTCTTTCACGCTACTGGGTAGAAATAAAAAGAAGTAGTGCTGTTGAGAGGGTTGGAAACAATCCAGTCTTAAACCCCTGGAAAATATCTCACTTCATTTTTCTACATGTAGCCCTGGAAAACCAAATTCAGAAAGTGCTGGTCATGTTGATTCTTTCACAGTCAATAGCAAAATAAAGTATCACATTTGTCATTATATATGACATTTATTACATTACATTACATTACATTACATTACATTACATTACATTACATTTGTATATAATATAGTATATAGTATAGCATATATGATGAATATATAGAATATGCTACATATTGTACACATAGAGGTTAGTTTTACAGTCATATACATATATGTGAGAGTCAGGACCAGAGGGGTTAAGAATTTACTCTCGTCGCCAGAGCAACGAGGAACTGATAAGAGGATGAGACTGAACCCTCCCTAAAGAATGCAAGGGAGGTTGAGAGGGTGACCCTGGAATTTACTCTCACTCTGAGAAGATTTCTGTAACGGGACTGAAGCCAATAAATCTTGCTGAACTGAGTCTGTACTGTCTCCTGGAGTTTCCTGGGCTAATCCTGACAATATAGTATATAGTATAGTATATATGATGAATATATAGAATATATTACATATCTGACAAATATATGATGTGTTGGAGTACACACACACACATAGGGTTTAATATTGAAATTGAATAGAGCTGAATATTCAAGTCCTTCACCATACTTTTCTCACTTTGTAATTTATGGACTTTCCTGGTAAGGTTGTTCATACTTTTTGGTCAGTGTGAATTTTCAGGGATTTTGATCTAATTAATACTACAATAATGTGTGAATTTAAGCACATTTGTAATTTAACATCCTTGTTTTTTCCAAAATTTTTTAGCTTTGAAAACTTACTAAAGTACATAAAAATGTACTTTAGAAAAAAAATGTAGAAGAGAACCTGAAGGAAGCAGGTGATACTGATACAGATCAGACTTGAACATCCTGATATGACAGTTCATTCTAGAGTTAATTCAACTTGCTACCTATCAAATGATGACGACTCTTTAAATGTGGAGGAACTACATGTGTAGCTGAGATGAAGAAAGTGCTCAGTTTCCATGAACACACCCAAGTTTAGCAAGCCTGTAATTTAAAGGCTGCTGGAATTGTGTTGGCTCATGATCCAAATAAATCTGTGACTTTAGACAATACGTATTTTATTTTATTTTTATTTGTTAATTTATATCCCACCTTTCCTCTAGGAGTTCAAAGAGATATAGATCACATTCTCTTCTCTGATTCCGCCCCCCCCCCAAAAAAAATTGGGAGGTAGATAGGGCTGAGAAAAAGTTGCTAATTCAAAGTCACTCAAGGGGCTTCCATGCCAGAGCGTGTACTTGAATCTGGGTCTCCCAGTCTTAGTGTAACACCATTAATCATTATTCCATGCTTGCTCATTTTTTTGATGAGTTGGTTTACTTCTGTGACATAACTGTAAAACCTGGCCTTTTGGTAAAGAACATTTGAGTGCAGGGACACTCCTATTATATCTATATCTATATCTACTGTATATTTATCTATCTATATTCCTGTCTGATGCAATAATATATACAACTTCCAGGTGTATCTGAAGAACAGCCAGAAATTGTAGACGTATATGTGAAATAATAGATATCTTTAGAAATTAAAATGTTGAATTTAGGAGTAAAATGCACATATTTCAAACTATAACTTAATTTGGAATTAACTTCACAGTTCCAGTAAACATCTACATATACTGAGCTGCTGATTGGCAGTTTATAATCATTTGTTTTATTATGAAAGCTTTTTAGTTTCAGTTTTAATTATTGCAATGTGATAGAGTGTCTTTGCTGTAATTTATGTGCTACATACCATGAATTACTGCATAATTTACATTAATGAGACACTGAATATGCCCCAGCTAGAAAATATATGGGGAAATATCCCACTCCCTTCAGTAATAGATACACAGGGGAGACAGAGGTAACTTAAAGAAAGAAAGAAAGATTTCAAAATACACAGTTCATATTTTGAAGTGTTTGTCATAGTATTAAAATTTAGGGAAAGATTATTTGGAACAAGTATAATAAATACATTAATTTATTCAGCACCACTCTAATTACATCCCACTGGTCTTTGTTTGTATAACTTCCCTCTCACAGGAGAATAAATATTGTTTGCAAATGACAAGCTTTTCCCCCTAAAATATTAACTAACTTTAGTTTCCAATATCTATTGCAACAAATACCCTAGTCCTCTACAGACAATTCAGTCAGCAAAATCAAAAAAATTCCAAATATGGAATATGACTGAACCCAACTTTTATGCATCTCATGGACAAAAGCCATTAGAGCATGACACCTTTAACTATAAGTGTCCTAATTGCTATTGTGATTATATATCACCCTTTTTATTAGTACAGTTATAATTTCCACATCATAAGTGAAAAGAAACAGAACACAATGAGCCACAATATTTTATTCTATTAAAAGATTTTAAGTTCCAAACCCAATTTGTCATCCTCTTTTTGTTATGTGCCCATTTTTTTCCTGAAAACTTTTCTATGCTGTGTTAACACTGAAATAATTAGCAACTTGTATGTTTGCAACAAAACGCTTTCCCGGTTGCCAGGCCTTTCACAGCAAGCCAGATGAGAAAACATTATGGAAGAAAAATAATTGGTTGCTTAGAGAGATGGAGGGAAGGGGGGGACTTTGTTTCTTTATCTTATCTGTATTGCTTGGCAAGGGTCATCATCCTTCCTATTCCCCCTTCTTCTTCATTAATATGGAGAGTGGAGAAATAGGAGTAGCTGGCCAGGCAGCTGCTGGAAGTAACTGGGTAGGAAAATGCTAACAGCCCTTTCCTTGTCCCTATTCAACGTTTATAATCCCAGCTGGCCAAAATAATGTTGCTGCCTTAAGTAGAGGTGAAGATTGTGTTCCGTCCACATTTCACATGATGAAGCCAATTGATTAGTATTCAAATCTTACCTCACTGTCAGTTGAGAGTAGTGGTATAATGGTTAAAGTGCTAGATGAGAGGGGATCAGGTTCAAGTGCAATCATGAAAACTCCCTTAATGACTGACCCAACCACTGTTTCTCTGTCTAACCCTTCCTATTTATTTATGTATTAGTTAAATTTATATAGCCATCCATCTCACTACTTTGACACTGGGCAGCTTACAAATACAAAAACAATCAGAGAAATATAACCACAAAAATCATTCAGAACAATAAAAACTATTAAAAACCATAAACACATAATCTGTGAGACAACACAATTCATTTTCCTAACAGGCTCTCCACTAACCTCACTGGATCCTCAGGCCAGATGACAAAGCCATGTCTTCAGGCTTTTCTGGAAGGTCAGGGCCAATCTCACCTCAAGGGGAATTATGTTCCTTTTTCCCCCCATCTCAATCTAGTTTATAGTCCTGACAGCTCTGGTGGTCTCCCATTAAGTACTAACCAGGGATCTGACCTTACCTAGCATTTGTGAGATCAACCACGGTTGGCTACATAGTGCCATCAGGTGTGAATTACCCTTAATTGTTTCAGGGTTTTTGTTGTTGTTGTTGTTTTGCTCAAAGTAAAAAAAATGCATTGTGGATATAGAGGGCTGTGTGCCTGATTTTTTTTTTTTTCCTCTTCAGTTGTTGCCTCATTGTAGCAATTTCAAGAAATGCAGCTACTAGAATGTTCATCCTTCCAAGTTCAGGAATTGGTCTTATGTGATGTCATCTTTCTGGAGCTATTTCAAATTGTGGCCTCATATATCACACATTCTCCTGTTTTACCCCAAATTATACATTGCTGTTAAGCTGGCAAAAAAATTGATATATATCTTTGAACATTTCATTTTAGTAAAAAAAAAAAAATCTAAATTGTTTTCTTTCCTTGGGGGGAGTGGTAGCTGTCAAGTACTTCCAGAAATGCTGTTCAGAAAGGATGGATACTGAAATTCAGGGCAATGCACAGTTCTATACCCTGTTATCCAAAGAAATTAATCAAATTTGCTCTGCTGTTGTCCTTCCTTGCAAGAGTACTTCTAGCTAGAGCTTGGATATTAGCTTCTACTTCTGTGCTTAGCTCTACATGTAGCTTTATGTTTCTTTCTATCAGCTCTCAAAGAAATCCAACAGAAGTGGGAAATTACAAGTTAAGTTTCACTGCTTATGTTTGTAACCACTACTATTTTTATGACATCACTACTGATAATAGAATCATAGAGTTGGAAGGGACCTTAGAAGTCATCTGGTCCACTAGAACATGTCTGACAGATGGTCATCCAGCCTCTGTTTGAAGACCTCTAAGAACACCTATGTATACATTTTAAAGGGAGGTATCTACAAAAAGAAAGTGATGAGCAAAAGCTTTATTCAACAAAGTGTTCTGTGAGAGGCTAGGATCCATTATTTAAGGGTTTTCTGAAGAAATAGCCCCCATTCCCCCCAAACTGGGAATGGTCCCCTTTAGCTTCAGTTCAGTTCCTCACTGTGATGGAATGTGAGGGTGACCTTGGAAGGTAGCCAGAAGAGATGCCGTCTAGGAAACAATCAAATAAAAGAGAAAGGACTCTACAACAGAGTAATGGCCAGAGAAAGAAACTTAGGAAGGACCCGCCATAACTACTCAGGTGGTAAACAGGGAGGGTGGGAGATTTGTACTTTCAGACTTGCAAGATTGATGTCAGCCCTCCCAGGTAAACCAGACAGGAAGACAACTAGATGAGCTAATTCTACTTTATTGTAAGGCTACATTTACAGAATCTTGCAAGTCTGAAAGTACAAATCTCCCGCCATCTCTTTTACAGCCTGAGAAGTTAGGGAGGTGCCTTTCTGAGTTTCTTTCTCTGGCCATTACTCTGTTGTGGACTCCTTTCTCTTTTATCTGATCATTCCCTAGGCTGTATCTCTTCTCCCTGTCTTCCAAGGTCACCCTCACATTCCATCACACTTACCTAGATACGTTCAAATATCATGTTGGTCTGTAAAGATACTATTCTCTAATTGAGAAAACCTTTAATAATTCCCAATTTTTCCCTTAATTAGTGAGGTATAATTCATGATATAACAATAGATATTTGGGAGAAAGGAGAGTTGAAAGTAGGTCATGCCAATTTGCCATTCTCAACAACAAAACAAAAACCCTGAGTTTAATTTCTTTAAATACTCTTTTTTGGGGGAAATCAGAGAAATTACAGCTATCTGAAATAGGAATGGGTAGAATTATAACTATTTGTCATAGAGGATGAAGCCTTATTAATATGGAATATTTTGAAAGAATGGAAATTAGCAAAAGTAGTTATAAGTTATCTTTCAAATACAAGAGAAAATGAATGAGCAAAATACTTCTGTCCATTTTTCATTATAAGCCTTCCCATATTCAGGCACTGAAATCATTTGTAGATTTTGAGATTTGGACACCTCAGCCAGTAGCTCATAATGAAATTTATGTATGTCTACTTGATTTTTCTGGCATAGATTGGATCGTTTTCTCTTAAATCATTATTATAGTAATGAAGGGTAGCATAATCATTTTTCATAAAATCAAACTAATTTTTGCTTGTGATTTAAAATACAAAAGTCTCCTAACAGATGTTAGGTTAGGTTGTTAACAGATGTTAACAATACCCTTCCAAAAAGGTATGGGTGGCACGTATTATTTGATACTGTTTTCATTTAATCAAAATATTATTATATTGTTCAAATATATATATTACTTCCTAGTACTAGAATTTATAGAAAAAATTGCAAAGCAAGATTATAAGACCAACAGTTATATATTAAATGCTTCCCTGTAAATCTATACATAATTTTATTTTTCCTGTCCAGATGGAGCTTGCAAGGGAAGAAAAGTGTGAATTTCTACCTTTCCTTTCTCCTCGGAAGGTTGTAATAAAAGGAGGAAAGATTGTTGCTATGGAATTTCTCCGGACTGAGCAAGATGAGGATGGAAATTGGAATGAAGACAAGGAGCAGACTATCCGTCTGAGAGCAGATATAGTGATTAGTGCCTTCGGTTCAACCCTAAATGATCCTAAAGGTATTTCTCAGTCACAAGGGTTATGATCCAGCCACAATCAAGTACTTAACATTCCAGAGGGAAAGTTAAGCTTATGCCCCCCTTTCCTCATTGCTTAAAAGATATTTAATTAGCTGGATTGTCCCCTGACATGTATTTCATTTATTAAGGCCAAACGTTGTGACATCTGAAATGAACACATTTCAAATAGCTGAAAAATATATGTGAAAGAATACTAGATCTTTAAAAATAAATACATAGCTGATAGGTTTTGTTACTTCATTCATGGATATCATACTTGCTGTGTTACCCCCATCAGTAACATTAATATGGAAGACCAAGAAATCCATCTTGTTTCATCCAACTTTGCTCCAAACCTAGATGGGTACAAACAAACTTTTGGTAGATACCAGCAGCTTTTTTATTCTTATTATTTTTATTACATTTGTATCCTGCCCTTTCTGTGGGAACTTGAGGTAGAATAATTTATCCTTTAATTTTACCATCACAACAACAGTCCTATGAGATAACAGTCCCAGAGTCACTCAGTGAGTTCTTTACTCAAAGAGTGACTTCAACATAAATATTCCTAAATGAAAACCAAGACCTCAGCCATTGTATTGTACTATATTACACTGTACTGTCTCTGCCTGTGTTTACTTGATTTCCAGTGGCTCAAAACTGTACTGACATCACTGCAATAGGTTTCTTTAATCAAGAATGGGCAATATGTTGCCCTCTATATATTTAACTTCTAATTCCCATCAGTCATGGTCAGAACAGTTACTGATGAAGGATGATGGGAATTGCATTCCAGACACATCTGGAGGGCCACATGTAGCCTGCCCATCTTTCTGAATATCATAATGGTATGATATCTGTTCACAAAGGTCTCTGCAAGAAATGTTCTAGATCTGCAAGCTGAATCCAGAAAAGGGACAACCCCCCCCCCCCCCCGACAATCTGCAACTGCTGCCTTATTAACCTGTATATACAATGGTGGCTGCTTGGAATAACTAGAGAAATGCTTTCTGTCAACAAAGAGGAGGATAAACCTGAATCCCACATACAAGTGGAAATGCTTTAGGAGTCCTAAATAGTATTCTTATCTGCAATAATTTTTTCCTGTGCTCTTTTAAATAAATGAAAATTAAACCAAATGGGCTTCTGATTTGGTTTTATTTTTCTTTTATCACAAAACGAATGCACAGTTCTAATGCTGAACATGATGGACCTTTGGAATGATTCAATAGGCTCTTTTTCCTTTCCTTTCTTTTCTTAAGCTTTGCTTCCAGATGCCCCAGCATTTTGTTTCAAAGAGGATTTGATTTATTTATTTGTGGCTCATGTCTGAAAAGAAAAGATACAAGCAACTACATCTGAATCTTAATAGAAGTTCTGAGTGCTAAAGTTTAATTAGATCTTATAAGAGCATATTTGAAAAGCTTGACTACTCCTTAGAAAGTTCACCATATCACTTTGCTAGTATCTATAGTCTCATCCAGCAGTAATGCAATATCAATCAGTTTAGTAGTCTTCCTATGTTTATCCTCTTTTATTGTAGCCCTGGGGTGAACACAGCAACTAATGCTGAATCCAGCAGCATGATTAAATCTCAGCTTTCATTAAAAAAAAGTTTGTGAGATGTTGCAGAGGATCAAATTGACGCTGTGGCTAACCATAATCAATAGAAAAATTTTGACTGGAAGGTAGCAAGCAGCAGCGATTTCAGGATGTTGTGGGGGGGGGGGGGAGTGCAGACATTTGGGTCTGAGATATATTATGACTTTATGGAGGGCCTCTAGGCACAGCCCACCAGAAAATACTGTTCTCTGCCATATGCCAGTTTTCCAGCATATCCTTTGGTACAGTGATATTTGATATCTGATGTACTTTGTTGTGCCAATAAACGATGTAGTTTTCATGTTTGTAACATTCAGAGATGATATTTCTGACTATAATTCCAAGGTGGGAGACAAATTCTAAGCAAAATTTAAGTGTTAGGCTAATACAAGATAAAATAATTTAAAGAGGTTGTGTTGTAATTCTCCTCCTGCGCTCGCCAGCTGGGCTCTGCTCTAGGAAGGAGGCTCTGGCAAACCACTTCCGAAAAAAACAATTGCTTTGAAAACTGCAAGGATTCATCCAGGCAGTCACTGCAGGGTCAGTAATGACTGAGCGCAGACATATATATATATTAACCACAGATATTATGCTTGAAGTAGAATATCCCAACACAATGATCTAGAATATCCCCAAAAAGATTTTCCTCCCAAGGACTAACCCCTCTTGAACTGGTGATTCTGGAAATAGTTGCCTGTCATAATTGTGTTACACAATCTAGTTTTCCTGATTACTGTACTGTGTTTCTTTTCACAGCAGTCTAATCAGTCACAACAGGAAATATAGTCATTGTAAATGATAAATATGTATTTATTAGTAGTTTTAAAAATGAATAAGGTACAGTAGCTTTAAAAAGATGAAACAAATGAAATAATATTCACAATACAAATAGCCTGCCACTTTGGTTGATATATATTTCTGAATTGTAAGAATTAATTTTCTTCTTTCCTCTGCATTTCAATTTTCACCTGATTGCCATGGGGACTGCATTTGCTACTAAAATGCCATTCATTGCTTTAGCAATAGTTGTTATTTATATAACATATATAGGAACTCTCCTCTACTCAACTACTGGCCTATCTATTTAGTTTAGTATTATATACACTAACTTGTAGGGTGTCTCTAAGAAAGCCTTGCAGGCACTCTTCAAAGACTCTCCAAAAGTTGCCAGCATGTGTGTATAATCTATAATTACACACAAAATCAGTGCTGCAAAAATAACCCAGGTTGAAGTCAATGGAAGCTTTTTTTCCTTATTGTTATTGCAGGGAAATGTGGCAGAGAATACCATGTTCATATAGAAATGTATGATTAACTTATTATTTCTATGGTCCAGATGTTCCAATTTCCTTTATTAAAATTCATATAATTGTTAGATATTTAATATTATGCATATTTAGGATTTCAGTCCAAACCAAAGTTATCCTAAGTAATATATGTTGCTTTGTTTTGCTTCCTTTGAAATAACATGAATAGGAAGCAGGATGATACGGAAAACATGTATTGCATGTAATATCTTTTCTGATAAAGTCCCATTAGAAATGACAGAATGTGCATAATTATCACTGATGTTACTTTAAAGAATGATGGAACTGAAAAGACTTACTTAAAATGACTATTTTTTTAGTCTGCATCACATTGGTGAGAATTATGTTAGACAGTTACTTTGAAGCACAATGTGATCATTCTGTAATTATTTTTCCTTTCCCAAATACCTGTAGAAGAATAGGTTTTTCTCCCCTGTGAATAGCTATGCTCAGAGTTTCTGCTTATCATTATTTGCCAGGTTTCACTAGGAGTTGATACCACATATGCTCTTGCTAAGAAACCATTGATAAATCTTAAGTTTGGTACCAGACCTGAGGCAGAATAATGTATTTTATTTCCACTTTACTTATGATAAAGAACCAAATAGAGAAAAATATATCTTCCGCATTGTTTTTTAGGATACAGAAGTGCTTAGTCTTTCGTAAGGGGCCAAACCATCCCTAAATAAACAAGCCAATATAAATAACCTGGACTTTATTTAGATGAGATGGACCCTATTGATTGCAATATCATTTGAGTAGAAAAACAATGTTATTCTGGTAATTAAGACATCATAAAGCAACAAAGTTCAACACCATTTTAGAGTTACCAGTCCTATAGTTTATAATGTAAAAATCAAAAAGGGTGAGTGTTCTCAGGATAAATGCATATATTATTTTGTAGGAAGAATGATAAATGTATGAATATTCAGTATGAGAATGGATTTAGGTTTTCATTCCCAGTGGCAGATCATGGCAGAACAATCATCAGAAATAAAGTCCAGCTACCATTTCTCCTTTTCCAATTAAAAAAAAAATCCAAACCAAAGTTGAGGTGGGGGATCATCTTACAGTCAGAATTGTGTTCCTTTCAGGAAAATATCCTGAAGTAAGGTGGATATCCTGTTCCATAGGGAAAGTATTAAAAAACAGATGTAGGTCAATCACCATGACAAGGTTAGAAATAGAAAAAAACATAGTTATGTTGGGTCCTGGTAGTTATTTTGAAATTAATGAATAGGAAATGAGGAATCCATTAGTCTGCTCTCAACTGTAGGCTTTTTTGCTGTGGTCTCTAGAGCCCCTAAGCACTAGTTCCTGTTCACTGAGGGCTAAGTAATCATAAGGACCACTCATTTCTGAGTAGACTTGTTACCTTTGAGTAGATATTCCTTGTAATTAAGCATTGTTGTCTTTCTCGGTTTTCTGACCTTGAGCAAATCTTAATCATCAACTTTTCCTCCTCCCCCTCCCCCTCCCCCTCCCCCTCCCCCTCCTCCTCCTCCTCCTCATCTGGGTACTGCTTCCTAGTTTACAAATTTGAAGTTGTTTACATCAAAGCAAGACATTAAAACAATTTTTAAAAATGTTCAATTAAAAATTTGTGAGGAAGAAGGAAAATACCAGCAAAACAAACCCATTCATACAGTGAAGATAAGTCTTTAATAGTCACATTAAAAGTGTAACCCTAAGTGTCTCATGAATTTAGGGTTCCAGAGTGCAGGCATCACCACTAAGGAGGAACTCTGAAGCAATTTGCATGTGCGGAAGACCTCCCCAGATGATGATAGCAATCAACATGGTTTCTAATGGAATAGCTATTGGTCAGGTATCCTGGTCCTGAGTTGTTTAGGTCAAAAGCAAAATCCTGAACATGGCTTGGTAGCTAATTGGCTGCCAGTTCAATTGCTTCAGTAATGGTGTAACATGCATAACCAAGTGCCCAACTCACCAATTTGTCTATCACATTCTATACCTGCTGGTGTCCATACCATGGACAGGGATAGTCTTAATTTAAGATGACTAGTTGTGAACCAATGTAATTAAACTATCTCTGTCCAGAAAAAGGCCTAATTGATATATCAATAGAAGATAGTACTTGGCAGTCCAACTCCCAGTTTACTTGAGTCTACAATCTATATAATTGTCCTTCCAGATAGAATGCAATTCTTCAGAATAGGCACACTCTCACCCTCTCAATTTCTATATGCAGGACCACTCAACTACAAGTTGTTTTGGTTCTTATCTACGTTACCACTGTGTCCAGGTATTGGTTCAGGAAATGTACAGTCTTTTCTGATTCAGATGCTGATGGAGATGTAGTGGTAAGTCTCATCACCATATTGGTGGCACCTAACCCCCAAATTCCTGATGTCCTCTCCTATTAGGTTCATATAGATGTTTGTCAGCCATATGGGGTTGACCAGATCAGGAAACTGAGTGTACAGAAAAACTAGAACTATATTCTGTTGAGATAGGCTGCCTATATTTTCTCTTCCCTCCCTCTTATACACCAGGGAGTTCGGGGGAGCCAGTCTAAGTCTTTTTTTAATATTTTCCACCTCCCTGGATTTACACATGCTTCTGCACCTGTTGTAGTCTTAATGGTTTTTGGATGGCTTCCCCAAGATCTTTTCCATGGCTTCCTACAGTGTTACATGGAATTTGAAACAACATAGTACTTTGCAGCACCCTGCAGCAGAGATTCCAGGTTGCAGAGGCACAGTCAGAAGCAATTGCTTAGTCAGAAGCAATTGCTTAAACAGAAGCAATGTGTTCTGTTAGATTGTCTCCACCAGCAGCAGAACAACCACTCTCACAGAAATAGTCCTGGAAGATACTATGAGCGATGATATCAGAAGCTGCTGACTGATCAAACAGGATAAAGACAGAACACATTGCTTCTGTCTATTCTCCAGAGAGAGTCATCTATGAGGACCATCAGGCTGAATCCAAGATTTGGGATAGAATCAAGGGGCTTGGTGGAGTTTCAGTCTCTGGGTTGAACTATCGTGATCCATTATGGTATTGAGGTCAATCCTAGCAATGCTTTCCATGAGAACCCTGCTTATCATGTTCTTAGCAGTAAACTTCATCTTGGAGTAGTCTTCCAGAGAGAGCAAGACAATGGAAAGTACTCTCATTACACTTTTTGAGAAGACGGTTTTGATGAATTTGTCCTTGCTCAATAATATAATAAAAAGATGCTGAGAAATGTATTTAATATTATAGGAAAGGCTCCTAAGTATGCTTTTTCACATGATTTAATTCCCTAATAAGACAAACCAGGACAGTTTAAAGTCTTAACTTCCCTCCTTCCAAACTTTTCTTTATATATGTCTTTAAAGGAAAAGAACCAAATTAGCTTACTTTGTGGAATTCCTGTTGTTAATACTATTCCTACTATTGCTTTTGTTGTTGTCATCATTGTCATTCACAAGCAAAGGTTTAAGCTGAAAATTACTATTTTTTTCTAGATGTAGTCACAAATATACTGCCAGCTTTCAAGGAAAGAAGGCTATAAGATACATATCAGAAATAACATTAATGAGTTGCAAACGCCAAAATTACAGGAACTTATGAAATTGGTTAAACATAAAATACCATTAAACTGTTTACTGAGGCTTCACAGATATACTGCAGCTAATGAGCATTTCTGCTATTTAAATAAGCCCAAATTGAACACACATTACATGGATACATAATTAGTCGTGGCAGTCAAGCACACACTGTATCACTTTTAAAGCTTTATTTGAGGAATCTTTTCCATTTGATTTGTTTTGCTAATTAAAATATTTTCTGGCTTACCAATATATCTTAATATTACTGGAGTTTGCCTGCCCCCCACAAAGTGGCCTATAATTGGTTGATGTTTTTCCATTTGTGTCTATTTACTCAATGCATATAGCAGTTTGAACTATAATGTAGTATACAAAACAATTTTGACTTCTGTCTTGGTGTCACATCATCTGGTAATATTTATATGCTTCTGTCCATTTTGGATGACCTTTGCAGATTCTGTAACCACTGTCTCTGTGGAATACTTGAAACCTGTCATAAATTGTTGGGATCTCAGTAAAATTCATAGCATGGGATGTTAGTCACCAGAACTCTCCTGACTTTCCTCCAGAATACTCTAGTAATATGGAAGATGCAATGTAGTATATTGTAATGTAATGTAATATATGGGAATAATCACATAGGCATAAAAGTTTGGATCCAAAGTCCTGATGATTCAGTTCAATATCCACTAATATATTAAAAGAAAATCCATGCACGCGCTTATGGATCAATTCTGCTGTCAGTTGATTAACTACATGTAAAGATTTTTGTGCTTATTTAAAAAAATTCTCTTTTTGCTCCAGAACTCCCAAGATATTTCTTTATCTGTGACATGGGCAGAAATAATAGCTAATCAGGTTTACTTTGAATTCACAGTGTCTATTTCTTAGGCAGAGTAGTTCAATGATCTCCCAGCAATGGGAGAAAATACAATTATGCCAACCCAAGATTTTATCTCAAGTTTTCAAAACCTAGAGGAAGACAAAGAGCACTAAGGATATTGTAAAGTAGATTTAGAGAGAAAAAATGATAACTTGGCCAAGATCACTACTGAATAAGCCTTTTGGCCGAGTAAAGATTTGAATACAAATCTCAGTGGAATATGTTCTGTACACCAGCTGTGGCTATTTAACCAAGTAATGCATTGGTCATGTCATTGGTATAGTTCTCTTCAGGAGTCAGAAAGCCAAGCTTTTCTCATAGTATTGGTGGAGTAAAATGAAAAACTCCATGTATGTCACTTCCTTTGAAAAAGACACAATTAAAACATAGTTAATAAATTATAATTGATTAAACATTCCTTCTTTCTTCCAACTCTGAACTACAGTCATCAGGCCAGAATGAAGTACCCATTCAAAATGCAAGAAAATTATTTACAATTTCTTTATTTATTAATTACAAGTGCTTTTTATGCCACTTCAGTTAAAAAAAAATAAAACTAAGCAGTTTACAAAAGCAATATGCAGTAAAGTATTCAGTACATATAATAATAAACATAATAATAAAATCACAGAGACAACAACGGTACCCATATACATCATAGGTACACTGATCAGCTGTTTCTCAATCTCAATTTGTCACTTAAGTAGCCAGGTTTTTGCGAATCTTTTAAATATTAACAGGTGAGGGTGCTGATCTTAACTTCTGGGCAATCTGATTCCAATGGATGCCTCTGACAGGAGTGGGAACTATTAATATAATTTGTTTACTGGCACATCTTGGATGGGCAGATTATACTTAGAGTAAGCATTCTTGCAGATACCCAGGCCCCGAATCATGTAGGACTTTTGGAAACAAGCTGGTAGCCAGTGTAGCTCCTGAAGTACTGGTGTTACATAACTACATCTGGATGTTCTCACTAGTACATGAGTAGTTGCATGCACCAACTGAAGTTCCTAGGTTGTTACAGTCCCGTGTAGAATGCATTATTCTTGCATATTTCAAGAAGTAATGAGAACTTAAATGTTGCCAGTGTCTCCTGTTCCAGGAACAGCTATCATTAGTGCTCCAGCCAAAACTGAGCAAACTCCCTCCTAGCCATAACTTCCTGTTCTAGCAGGAGCTGTGAGTCCAAAATATTCCTGATTGTGGGCCATCTTTTGCTGCAGGAGCACAATTCCATTCAAAGCTATTGGAATTATCCCAGCATTGGTTGGTTTCTGGATTAATAGCCACTCCATTTTGTTTATATGAGTCTCACTCTGTTCTTCTCCACACAGATCTTTGTAGCTTCCAGTCACTGGGGCAAGTCTCCTACCATACCTTCCATTCAGTTTGGAACAGCAATGTGTAACTGGTTGTCATCTGCTTATTGATGTTACCATAGTCCAAACCATTAAATAAACTTTTCTGAGATCTTATGTAAATGTTACATAAAATAGGAGACAGCATTGAACCCCAAGGTATCCCATATTGCCAAAGTGTCTTATTTCTCATCCTCCCTGTAAAGTTATTGCAACCCCCAGCTTGGAAGGAACAAAACCACTACAGAATGGTGCCTCCAACCCCTAACCCTTGTAGATGGTCCAGAAAGATATTGTGGCTGATGATATTAAAAGTCACCAAGAGATATAGCAGGATCAATCGGCCTCACCATAGGTCGCTGGCAAGGACAATGAAAATAGCTTCTGTCCTATGCAGAGTCATGAACTCTGAAAAGGGTCCAGATAATCCATTTCCTCCAAAATTCTTTGTAACTGCCTTCTCACTACCTTCTTTACAACCTTCCCTAAAAAAGGGGAAGTTGGAGACTTGCCAGTAATCATCTGGAATGGCTGGATCTGAAGTATCCTCTTGAGGAGGAGGCACACTACAACCCTCTTCAGGGTTATCAGTATCTCCTCCTCCGACAGTTATTAGTTCAGCACGGCCAAAATCCAGCTCCTTGTCCCCTCTTTGGTGGTTTGAACAAGCCAGGTAGGGTAGAGGCCTAACCACAGTGCTCTGTCTACTTCCTCAGGAGTAACAGGTTCAGATTCTTCCCAGACAACATCACAAGCTGTTATCCCAGTCAACTCTTCAGATTCTGTTCAACCAGCCTCTGATTCTGAGCAGGATTGCTGCTGTGCAGGTGGGAGGATGATACAACAGCAGTGTTCCTAGCTTGTCCACCTGAATATGTAGAGGACCTCACATCCATCCATCTGCAGAACAGAGCTTCTGGTGGCCATCAGAAATGCCACTCATCCCCCATTACATTGTCGTTGAGGCTGATGCAGTACCCCAAACCAGGCTGGCATATCTCAGTAAGGGGCACCTTGTGACCTACATTTTTATAATGCATGTCACTTCTCTCTTTTCATCCACAATTAAATTGTGGATTAAGATGGCTTTATTACAGATAGACCAAGTGATTATCTTAAGGCTATTGAATTAAATCAGCTGTTCTAGATTCAGGAGAAAGCAAAGCTAATCTTAGAGATGACCAAATGCATATGTTGCTTTTATTTTATTTTATTTTATTTTAGTCTACTTTTTTGCAAGCCCTGGGACTTTAAAGCAGACTAATCACTTATGATCATGAAAATATTTCCAGTTTTAAAATTAAGTGTGAAACAGTTTCTTTGCTTGGTATTTTGTCTAACTCATCAGTATCTTATCTTGGCATTCAGGGGGGAGAGGGAGAAAGAGAACGAGAGAGAGAGAGAGAGATTTGGCTTGACATTATCAGTATTAGCAGCCTATATGGTATTCATATTAATTTGTCATAATAGTGTTTTTTTTTTACTATATCAAAAATGAGATGCAGAACCTAATTATTACTTCCTACTAATGCATTTTGAGATAGTGCCTATGTGAACATCTAATATCCAATCTGTTCTTTCTCCTTTTTGTTGTTCCCAACCAGCTTTTTTCAATGCATTTAGTCATACCATTGAACAGAGCTCTATCTTATCTAATACTTTCTTTTGCATTTTCACTTTGGTATAAGAAAGATGAACTGTTTAGCTTAAGGAAGACAGCCAGCAGTTCTAGAGCTACATGAAGCCCCCAGGTTGTCTGTCTGTTCCTCCGGGAGGTCCTTCTATGTTTGCTGAAAATTGCCAGTAATTTGTTTCCACCAATGTGATAAGTGAAACACATCAAAACTACACTGTTAACACCTAAAAACCAGTACATTTTAGTTAAAAGAAAGAGAATACTTCCCAGCTTCCCACCTCAAACTGAGCACTGCCCACATATGAAATCCCACCCAAATCTTAAGTATGGCTCTTGGCAATTGCTTTATAATAAAAACCCTTCTGTTTGTTTCTGTTTTAGTTATCCCATTAGCATAACTGTTAACCACACATACATGCTTCAGAGAGGGTTTTTTTTTTAAAGTATGCCATCAAATTGAGACCAGTCTCTTGAGGTGTTAAACACAAAGTATTTATCCTTCAGTCATTCTCTGAGGCAAAAGTGTATTTCTCTTTTTGCTAAAAAAGTTATATTACAGATTAAAATAGGTAAAAATTCTATCTCAAGTGTGCAAATTTATTTTATATGGCACAGTCTTCCCTTCTCTGAATAGCTAACTGATTTCCATAGCAAGATTGGTAAAGTATTTACTTAACAGGTCTGTCTGAACCTTACACAAGAAAGAATTAACTAAGCTCTCTATTTCGGATAGTTCCACTGGCTTTGGCAGAAGTTCTTCTTATAAGCTTTTCCTAATCTAATATTTACTTCATTGTTTGTATCTCATGTTTGTCAGGTATTTATTAGTAGATGATCTTAGATAGCACAATCTTCTGCCACAAATCATGAAATATTCTTGTGACATGCATTTGAATGAACCTGTATTTTCTTACATTAGATTTACATTGGGAAAATAAACTTCCAGTATCTGGAATAACTGAGCAATGTCTGTGAAAACTTTACTGTCTCTTTTTTCAGATCTGCCCATCTAAGAATCAAACAAGGAATTTGTGATTCTAATGACCCTCATTTTATGGTCTTTCTTGGCTCTGAGTTCTTCTGATAGGATGTAACTAGATACCAGGGTCAGAATTAGGGCAAACAATGTGGGTTGTTTTCTATCAAATTAGCTGTCAACTTCATCTTTCTAGAATCCTTTTTATTTCATTGGCCTATGACCCAGTGTTTTTTTCTTTGAGATTTTCTATTTTTGTTTCACTGTTATTCCCATCCAAATTAAATTGTTTTGCTTCCTCTGTCACAAGATTGACCATCTTTGGTCTAGCTGCTTAAAATTCACAGAAAACTTGTCTTTTCTACTTCAGAATTATCGCAGGAAAAAAAAAAACTTCTGGATCAGCAATATGCTAGCAGATTAGCATTACTTAAAATTATCCAAACTCTCTCATCTGGTGCCATTAACAAATCCCTAAAACATATAGGTAACTGTGGTCATATATGGCTTTTGTCTCCACTCTGGAGTTCTGCCTATTTCTTTACCACTGAAACCAAGTAGTAAGGGACAGATCACTAGATTCAACTGCAAGAGAAAAATAGCTATCCGTAGTAGGATCACTGTGGGGAGAAGGGCTTCCCCTGTTGTTACTCTCTCTTCCATTTCTTTTCATTAATCTAATGTTTAGCCCACTGGGAATGGCTAATCTTGTAAGAAAAATCTAGTTCCTTTCAATAATTAGAGCTTTGAGTTTAAGGAAGGTTTCCCAAGACAAAATCCAGCTGTGTGGGCTCCCTTTGTGCAAAAACAGAACACATATTTGACACTGTTCTGTGACAACTGAGAAAAATGCTAGCAGGTTTCTCTTTTACATATATGACAGCACAGCTACATCAGTTTAATTGACCTTAGCAATCTACATCTGTGTGTGGTATGTCCCCAAGGAATATTACAGAGAGAAAGCGTGAGAGAGAGAAAGATCTTTTGGAAGTAAAACAAATAAACAAAACAAAACAAAACTGGACATCACAATATGATAATAAATTGCAAAATTTCTTCAAGACAGGGTAACACAATCCTGTCATAAAAATGTACCATATTAGGGAATTGCACAAAGGAGCTATCTTAAAACCCAATCATATCAATCCCAGATTATTAATGTATAGCCTTTTATGGCAAAGGTGACTTTAGTTTGAAATTAAGATGATTTTTGTCATAAAAAGGCAAGAGAAAAATATTCAGTCTACTACCCCTTTATATCTCATTTCTTTATTTCTTTTACTGTAACCATGTATTATTTATTATGTGTGTCTACTCTTTTGCTAGTTTTGAAAGGCAAAATACAAGGGCTCCCACATACCTTCCATCCCCAGAGGTTTCCTGTGAGGTAATTAGGGTAAGGGAATGGCTGATCCAAGCTACTGAGGAAATATGGCCAAAGGAGGTTTGAAACTGATATCTGATTAGATTACTTAAAAATAAATCTGATTCAATATATTATCACCATGCTACAGTAAGAATGAGATGGGGTCAACTTGCCCTGTGAACTGTTCAAATTGTCCTAATTTTTAAAAAACAAAACAGAGAGAGAAATCTGATCCAGGGTTTCATATTTTCAATCTCAGCAGTTCCTGTGAAGGAAAAACAAGCATTTTTTGTTGGCCTTCCGGAAGGCCCTTAAAACATAGTTTTGTCACCTGTCTTGGGGATCCCTTGACAGAGTGGAGCCTGCTAGACAGTTACATGATGATTAACTGAAATGCACTCTCTGTATGTTTTTTTTTCCATTTTGTTTTTTATCTTTCTAATTTATTTTGATTGTATTTTTAATTGGTTTTTATGTAATTGGATAGTTTTATTATGTATACTGCCCAGAGTCACTAATGAGATAAGTAGCTATATAAATGTGATAAATATGTAAGTAAGTAAGTTAGTAAATAAATAAATAAATGAGAGCCAGTTTGGTGTAGTGGTTAAGGCTGTAGGTTAGGAACCAGGAGACTGTGAGTTGTAGTCCTGACTTAGGCATAAGTCACTCTCTCCCAGCCCTAGGAAAAAGCAAGCAGTGGCAAACCACTCCTGAAATCTTGCCAAGAAAATTGCAAGGGCTAGCCCAGGCAGTCACCAGGAGTAAAGACTGACTTGAAGGCATGCATGCATGCATACATGCATGCATAAATCTTTTAGAAAGCTAGCACCTCAGGAAGCAGGATTCTTTGGCCTACTTTTTTTTCCTATCTTTTTTTGCTGAGCTGCTAGTTAATACATGTACTAAAAAATGCACAGAATAGCATTTTATCATGTGATTCCTTTACTTACAGCTTGACACAGTATAGTCCAGAGACAGTTTTTAGCACCTCATCTGTTGTTTATGAAAACTAAGCTATAGCCTACATAATACTTGATTGATTGCTATGGCAACTTTCTTTTTCCTACAACTTTTACCAGGAACACACAAGTACTGGGCAAGGAAAATAAAAACATTAGCATTCCCCTCATGCTCATGTATTGCCCACATCTTCTAGTGAACTATCTGAAATTGGGAGTGGGGGTGAGAGGAAGGAGAGCTAGCATCCAATTACTATTTTTGCATAGCTAATGTTTTGAAAGCAAACACATCACATATTGTATCTACACTTTCATCCATATGTATATGAGACCACCTAATCCAAACCAGATGGAGGGTTTTTGAATTCAAAGGATTTGAATGTGAAGTGCAATAAGTCAAAGTAACTCATTTTCTTTTCCCTGAAATCATCAAATGCATAACCAGGTACGAACAGCTTCCCTCAAACTTCAGGAGACTTGAGTCTTGCTGTATTTCTTTTATCTTACTTCAACATTGACCTAAGAGTGGTAACACTGAGAAAACTTCATTGGAAGCCTTTCTGAGGTCTTGTCTAGATTCTTAAATATTGAAACGGCACCACAATGGGTATTGGCACCCAGGAAATAAAGCTTTCTGAGGCCATGTAATGTCCATACTGAGGGTTCAGATACCCTAGAGAATTTAGTTTCTTAAACTCTATTATACATGGATGCTGCGATTCACAATCACAACATTAGAGACATTTTCAAGAAGCCTCTTCTTATTGCCACAACTGTTGAAAGGTAGACTTTGATGGAAGAGAAGATGGCAATAGTTATGGGTATCTTATGAAGCCAATTCTGAGCTTAAGCAGTATCTCTAAAGGAACACCCTTATCTCTGATTAGAATAGATAGGAGACCAACTTCATAGGAATGATAAAAGAATAGGTTAATCCATATATTTCATGCTATAGGAGAACAATGGGAATGAATGTTATTACATACCTTTGTTCCCTTATGTGAAAGCTGTGACATGTGGTCACACCATCTACAGTAATTCTCTAGACTTGGTCCCAGACTTAAGCCCTGGATATTATGCTGCAAGCCTGGCAGTCCCTGATAAATGCATCACTCAAGGATTGTTTTGTTTACAAAGTTTCTTTGATCTCTCTTATCCTCTTTCCTTTCATTACAGTAAAAGAAGCTCTGTATCCTCTCAAGTTTAACAGTTGGGGTCTTCCTGAAGTTGATCTGGAGACTATGCAGACAAGTGAACCAGGGATTTTTGCAGGTGGTGACATCAGTGGCCTGGCCAACACTACAGTAGAATCAGTGAATGATGGAAAACAAGCTTCCTGGTTCATGCACAAATACATACAGGTAAGTGTTGAGTTTTCTCTGATTCTATCCATTTAATTCAGATCCCTATTTTTCAATCTCAGTAGAGTATATAATTAAAGAACTGCTAAAATATAATTGATTCCAAGATCATATTGGAAGTAGTGCACAAGTTCAACAGAAGAATTATTATTTGAAAGATTAGATATTTAAAAACTATGAGAACTTAAAGCTTTGCTAAGCTAAAAGTGTATTTATTGGTTGTGTATCTGTTTCTGCCTGCATAAGTGGTAAAGGTAATTGCTTTAATTTGTTTTTTCACTTAACCAATGAGAATTACTCTTACTTATCAGTTCTATTTTTCTACCCAAAAGGAATACATTTAATACATAATACCCTGCATAATATGCCTGTAAAAAATTACCAGTAGGGTGTACACTGTAGCTCATCTGTGCCCACTGCCAAGGTACATGATCCTGTTTCTATTTATGGGTTATGCAGTTATGAAGTTTCCCACTTCCATTTCCCATCTTTCTGGAGGAAGGACGTACTTTAAATAGGCTTCTTCACATTAATGACAATGATAATAGTAGTAATAATAATGACGGAAAATTAAACTCTGTAGGGGCACCTCCAGCCCTCATTTCTCTGAGCTATGTGGCCAGCAGCACTATCTTCTTTTGAGGAGATGGAAACAACAGCAACTATCTTATGATTTAAATCTCATTTTTATTCATCATAGCTTGCATAGCCAAATGCCCAAACAATTTGAATTAGATAGAATAAGTCATTTAGCACTGATAAAAATGCAACCAGCATCACAGAGACCTGCCTCCCATAAAATATCATGGGGAGATTGGACACAAATCCAGATGGGTAGGATCTGAGGTTCAAAAAACTTAAGATGATACAAAATTTACAAGACTTTAGTTAGTAAAAAAGACAGTAAAATGTGGTACAAGAAACAGTGGCAAACTTTTTAAAAGAATTAGCAAACAGATTCAGAATATCAGAGACCATGCAATAGACAAGCGTATCTTAAAACAAAGAATTTGATTACGAATCCTTACCTACAACTTTTTTCTTATCTCAGAGAAGATGTGAGATTTTCCTCAACTCACTTTTTCAGCTAACTAGTCCTGACTAATACCTGATTACCATAGATTGCAATCTTCAATCCAAATTTCGGGAGCACTTCTTTTTGGCTCCTGTTGGGTTACCTTACCCTAACCCAATAGATTTCTGGCATATGTTTCAACAACCTTCCTCATCTTAGAACCAGAAGAGGTCAGCTCCACCCCTCCCATGGTTCTTCCCACTTGCACTTTGCTTAGCCCTTTTGTTCCCTTGTAAAATAGCTCACAAGGGATAGATGCTGGAAAGAACTAGTAGTTATTTCCAGTATGTATCTTGCTTACATTGTTCCTCACTTTCTCTTTCTTCTCTCTTGGCTGTTCTTTCTTTTTGAACCCTTCCCAGGTGATCTGTTTCTTTTCATATTTCCCAGCTATCTCCCTTCCTTTTATCTCAAGACAAATATTTTTTTAAACAAGAGAGGAGGGCCTGAAGAATCTCCTCCTGGTTTTGCTCAGGGAAAACACTTTTTCTTCATCTCTTTCTGGGGGCCAGGATTCCAAAAACACCAAAGCTGTCATTCTTTCTAGCCAAAAAGAAGATGATGTGGGTCATGTTCAGTGTATGTTATTGCATTTGAAGTTATTATGGATTCTCCCAACTGTTTGCTTAGGCATATCTGTACTGGTGATGTGAGAGGTTGGGGAAAGGAATGAAAGTAATAGCAATGGCCAAGTTAGTTGACAGCCCCTCAGCTCATGTGGGTAGAAATGTGGGAAAAAGCATCTCAAAAGATTCACAGAGCCTCCACCTTAATTAACTCATTGTAAACAAGGCTGAGAAATTTTATCATGCCCGAGATTCTGTATTTATTCCAATTGAGCATTAAAGATGCCTGACTGAAATCTGTGTATTCCTTGCTTCCTTGGTCTTGCCCACCTCTGTGAGGCTTGACTGCTGTCTGGTTGAATGTGAAGAGGAAAGGTGGTTTGCCCATTCATTACAACACCTTATTCAGGTAACAGCATGAAATATCTATATATTTTTTTTAAAATCCTTAGCATTATCTTCTGGAACAGAAATTATTATGTATGGGATGTTATCACACCAGGAGTTTCTAAAATCCATAAAATATAAAACATAGGCACCTGAAAAAAGAAGCCTGTCTATTTGTCAGATACATCTGACAGTCACACAAGAGATCAACAGGAGTTAGGCAAGAGAGCCTTGCTGAAAAAGGAACATACTCAAGCAGATTCCACTGACTGATTCTGAAAGGCTCATACATTCTGCCCTTTGATATCACAAACTGACACTCTGGGACAATCCTTGTTTTAAAATTGCTTATGACTTTTCTTGAAACTATGGCCAAACAGGAGTGTTAATTCTTTTGATCAGCTTATTAACAACTCAGTTTTTAAATCATCTGAATTATTGCAAGAGAAATTTAGATTATTTAAAGTTGCAAAATGGGAGAATATTTAATTAAAACACCTTTGGATTTCATAATTTGGTCCAGATACATTAGGAGTGTCTACAGCTCTCAAATTATTGTCAATATTGAAATGTGTTTTGAATGATTCTAAGTCTATAGTCCTTTTTAAAAAAATAATAATTAAAAAGTATTACTAAGATGATATTCATTATTTGCAAATAATCTATAATAAAGGTTTGGAATATCCCATATTAATTAATAAATGGCTTAGGGTTTTAAAGAATATTAAGCTTATTTCTATTAAATAAGTTTCTTATTTAATCTTAAGAGGAGATTAATTAACAAAATATTTTTGTCATATTTATTTGACACTTCAGAAAATGGTTTAGAAGACTTGGCTATCAACTTCATTATGTTAGAAGTATAAATTTAATAAAAGGATACTTGCTCATAAGATATGGACTTGTCCCCATATTGCGCCATTTTGTTTAATATCCATCATGTAGTTAATATGGTGCTACAAACATCAATATGATATAAAGATCTGTGCCCTTGAATTAGAAATCAAAAACCTGGAAGTATATAATTAATTATTGATTTAGCAAGTATGGAGGGCAGCAACAAAGATTACTCTTTAGTTTTATAAGGTAGTGCAGTATCAGATTTTAAAGTTTGGATTGTTGATACAGTGTATGTTTACTTTATCTATATGAAACAACTCTTTATTGATACAATAGAAAGACCAATTAATATATTGAATGAGCAAGGTTTGATGATCTATTTAAAAATTCAGCTAAATTATTTTTCCTATGTAATATACAGTGTAATATGTTTTTATTCTTTTCCCTTTTTCCCTTTTAATTTTTTGTTCTTTATTTCTGATTTTTTTTCTTTTCATTTTTTTCTCTTTTTTGTATAGTACATTAATAAATAAATACCAAAGAGTTGCTTACCAGTACCTTGTGGTAGTAAACCAATAAGCGGTGCCCACAGTGGGAATTCAAATAGATTGAGAAATCTGAGTTTTACATACTTGTGATGTATGTAACACATGATGTTCATGTTGTTCAGTGGAGTTGGTGCAGTAACTGTACTGATCATTTCAAAGAATGGGATTACCTCAGCTGTGAGTTTTATGTATTTTATGATAGTTTTTATATGCTTTTAAATTGTTATTTTTCTTGCTTTTAAATAATTGCATTGTTCTTTCTTGTAGTTTTTATATTTCTTTTAATTGTTTATAAGCCACCCAGAGTCATATATGTGAGATGGACAGCTATATAAATTTAAATAAATGAATGAATGAATGAATGAATGAATGAATGAATGAATGAATGAATGTTAGGCAGGCCAGTATAGTTCCCTACAGATTGAACCAAGGTGGCATTTGTTCTCAGCCTTTTAAAGCAGGCAGATGGGCAATTTTCATTAATTGAAAGCAATAATAGAAGCTATCAAGATTTTATGCAGAAGTTCAAAGTTGCATTTGATTACCCCGACAGGTGATTAACTGCTAATCAGGAGATTTGTAAATTGCAGCAAGGAGAAAAACACAGGAGTAGGTAGCAGATTTTTGGTTGTATATCAGCAATGTGCCCTGGAATGATTAACCAGTGGCTCTGATTGACCAGTTTCAGGAAGGCCTTTCCAATAAACTGAGGGATGAATTAGACAAAGCACACCAGAGACCTTGGAAGAGTTATTTTAACATGTGTGGTAGGCTAGAGGAGTTAAGGCACAGAGAAGATAACAGAGGGAGATGGTTTCATAGCCTTTCCTTAACCTTCCTTCCTTCCCAGTTTTCTCCTCAGACTCCAATGGTATGGAGCCATCCAAACAGGGACAGTGAAGAGATCCCTGTCTGCAGCAGAGAAACAACAAGGATGAGACCTCAGATTATGTTCTTACTGTGGTAGACCTGGTAATTTAGCAGCAGCTTGCCCCGCTGTTCTTCATTGAATTGGCTAAAAAGTATAGCTCCTATGGAGATTTAGGACACCTTGTGAGTAAATACCTGAATTGCTTCAAAGCCCTGACATTAGTAGTGGGGCTTCAGACCATTAAAGAGAGTTCTGACATTGAACACCAGACAGTTGCATTTTATAATCCCCATTAGTCTTTGCACCTCCACTGGCCCAGAAGTCCAGCTATCCGGTTTTTTGGACTGTGGGGAGACTGCTGATTTCATAAGTGAGGCAATTGTGCAGCAGTTGGGTTTGCACAAA
This sequence comes from Liasis olivaceus, assembly GCA_030867105.1. Taxonomy (NCBI): domain Eukaryota; kingdom Metazoa; phylum Chordata; class Lepidosauria; order Squamata; family Pythonidae; genus Liasis; species Liasis olivaceus. The sequence goes on along the minus strand of CM061350.1, from coordinate 120,970,263 downwards.
TAGCTGCTGGAAAAGCCCATGCAAGTGGAGATAATCAATGGCAGTCCCCTCAAATCCTGCAATGTACAACTCCTTTGCAGCTAAGAATAAATGACCATGAAGAATTCTTGCAACTGTATGCATCCTTGCAAGTCCTAGCTGTCCTAGGCACAGACTGGCTACAAGCACATGATCCTGATATTCACTGGGAGCAAAGGTTTACTTCTCTCTTAACCATGTCAACAGCACCAATTGCAATGCCTATCCAATTGTAGGCATTGGACTCTTCTTTTTCCCATACCACTGTCTGAACCTCCTCCTTTGCCAGAAAAGTATATAGATTTTACTCATGTTTTGGGGGGAAGTGGAAGCTGCCCCCTTGCCTCCACATCAGCCATATGACTATAGTATCAATTTGCTACTTGGAGCCCGGATCCCAGCTAAATGGCAATACCTGAAGTCTATTCAAGAGTTAACAGCTTTAAAGGAATTTCTAGATGAGAATCTGAAGAAAGGTTTTATTCACCCTTCATCTCCTCTGCTGTGCTATTTTTTTTTAATATAAAAATGAAAGATCATTCTTCTTTGAGACCAGTTCATGGCTATAGACTTCTCAATTCTGTAGCCATTAAAAATCATTACCTACTGCCTCTAATTTCGGGTCCGTTAGATTACTTTCAGAAGGCATGCATTTTCACAAATTGGACTTGAGAGGAGCTTACCTTTTAATTTGGATGAAGGAAGACCATGAATATTTAATTTAACAGCCTTTGAAACTTGTTATGGCAAGTTTGAAAGTGCTTTTGGTCTAGTTAACTGCCTGTGGTCTTTTCCAAATTCATGAATGAGATGGCCTTAGATATTCTGGACAAATATGTGGTAGCTTACCTGGATGACATTTTAATTTTTTTTCAGAAGATCCTTTTTTGCATTCTATTCAGGTCAGAAATGTGTTAGAGCACCTACACAAACACCTACTCAAACACAAGATGTATGCTAAGTTGGAAAAATGTGTGTTTGATCTACCTGCATTGGACCTTTTAGGTTATCAGATCTCTAGAAAAGGGGAACAGAGGTGCAATCCATTCTTATAAGGCAGGCACCTAGAAATGTGAAATATGCCCAATGTAAATTTACATAAATTTCATTCCTGATTTCGTTGACTGTACAAGACCACTAATTTGGCTTCTGAAAAAAAGTTCACCAGTTTAAGTGGTCTACTCATAAAACAAGCAGTCTTTCAGGACTTGAAACGGACTTTTTCCTCCAACCTCTACTCTGCCATTTTTTGTGATTGAAAGACAAGTTTTTCACAGTGGCCATTCCTCTTCCTCTGAGAAACATTGCCACAACAATACGAATGCAGGACATGGGTGAATTTTTAAGACACTGCATCTCTTACTTAGAGATTTCTGGTGGTCAAGGGTGAGAGAGGATGACAAAGGCTACAGTGTTTTACCTGATGTTTGTTATCAGGCCCTGGCTATTTGTCAGCCCTATGAGGTAGTCCAGACAAGAAGCACACCCAGAAGTACTAGCTGTAACTTTATTGTAAGATTACATTGCATGTCTAAAAGTACATCTCTCTCCCCTCACCTTTACAGTCCAAGAAACTAGGGAGGGTCCCTTCTGAGACATTTGCCATGCTCACATTCCTTCTGCAGACTCATCTGCCATTTGTCTGACCATTGTCTAGTCTGTGTCTCTTCCACCTGTCTCCCAAGGAAATCTCCACATGCCATTACAGTATTTCTGTTAAGTCAGCCAGTTTGCTCCATCCGCTTCACTCCCTCATTGGATCATGGGGCACAGTTTCCCAGGACTTGATTACTAATCTCTGTGATGGAATGGAATTATGAAGGCCAAGCTCAGGGAGATAAGCATTTTCTTAGCTCACCAGAACCGCGTGGGAGGAGCAAGAGGATGAGACTGGCACCGCCCTGAGGAATTCACACTGTTGTGGCTGGAGGACTTTGGGAGCTGGGGTTTTAGTCTGGGAAGATTGATGTCAGGCCTAACCCAAGTAACTCCAAGAGACCATGTAAATTCAGTCCAGCTATGTTTATTAGCTACAACCTCTAGCAAGAATCTTCCCAGACTAAAACTGGGAAAACTAGTAAAACTAATCTGTAGTACTTTGATTCAGAAGCTTTACAGAAAAATAGATTGAAAAAGGAGAAAATAGATGCTTTAAAAGCTGTAGGTTTTTTTTAAAGATCAGAATATTGTTATATTCATGCTAGAATTTGCTAATAATAATAATAATAATAATAATAATAATAATAATTCCATCATAACATTCCACATTATAGAAAGTGAGCTGTCAATAGATATGAATATCTTTAAAATGACTCTCAACTGAAATGAGAGTACAGTTCTTTGGGGGTGGGGGATCTGTTAGTATTGGAGCTAGGGTTAGCCACTTGGTTTATATTGCAAGTATCACATGTTTCAAATTCTGAAAGCATGAAGTGTAATTCTGCAATTCATTTTGAAAGCATAATAGTAATAGCAGTGGAAAAGTTACCAGGATTAATAGTGGAATCTAAACCATCATATCTTCCTGTAACTGTCTGGTCAATGAGCTGAATATGAGTCAGCATTGTGTTTGCAATAAAATTAAGTACAATTTTAGGCTGAATCAATAGAAGTATGGTTTCTAGATCATGAGAAAGAATAGTCCTAGAAAGAAAAAAAAAATCAGAGAAACTCAACTATCTGAAGAAAGTTTCCAATATGATAAGGAGACTGGAAACTAAGTCATATGAAGAGAAAGATTAAGGAAATTAGGAATGTTTACCTTGAAAAGATTAAAATGATTTTGATTGTATTCTTCTGCTGTTTGAAGGGATGTCACAAAAAATGGTACCACATATGAGTGTGGCATAAATAATTTAATTTAATTTATTGGAAATAAGATTCCAGTTGAAGGATAGGGTAAGCTCCCTAACTGTAAGAGTAGTTAGCCCTTGGATCAGTGATTGATAGTGGGCTCTCCTTTACTGACTCTCTTCTAGCAGAGGATATGCAACTATGACTGGAAACACATTAATTTGGATCCCTCTGCTGAGTAGAGTTGAACTTGATGTCTTAAATGTCCCCTTCCAAATCTTTGATTCTGTAATTCGCTATACATTTTCCGCTAACTACCCCACAAGCTAACATGCAAACAGTGGCCACAAAAGAAAATGCTTCCAGTAGTGCCCCACTCAAGTATGGGGTATCCTTCCTATTAATATTGGGAGACTGATAAATAAATAAAATAACTCAATCAGGAATATGCGTATGTACCTGCTTATCGTTTATCTGTTAAAGAAAGAGCCAGTTTTTTTTTTAAAGGAAGGAATTCTAATTTAGAACCACAAACTAGATGCATAGATTGAAATCAGATTTTAAGACCTAACCTCCAGAGTTTTGTAAAATAAGTAGCTGCCAAAACTGTCCTGAATATGGGGAGAGCCCACACAACATTTATACACCTGCTATTTCAGGGTACGCCTGCAGGCACTTTAGGATATTCAAATAAAGACAAAGTACTATTTAAATTCCTTTGTAACAGGCAGCTCTAGGCTGATTCAAACAGTATCTGGCAAGCTTTTTTGCCAAATAAACAAATATTTCTCCCAATGAACATCTTAATGCGTGCAACACACAAATAGGACATGTGTAGACATGCAGTAGAGATACAGTTGGCTGTTGTCATTTAGCATATGTCCACAATATGTTTTCAGTAATTTCATTTATTACACATATACTCAGCTATTCCTTTAAGAGCTGAATGTTTCAGGCATTCTCTTATCCTAGCATGTGACTGGGCTACACCAGCAATCAAATTGCATAATCGGCCTTCAGAACATTTATCAGACATCTCCCCTTCATACTTTATAACGTTTGCTATGGTAAACACGTGGTAATGCCAGTGCAGGGTAAAGAATAAATCAGACCTTTCATTTGAAGTGCCTTCCTTCCTTCCTTCCTTCCTTACTTCCTTCCTTCCTTCCTTCCTTCCTTCCTTCCTTCCTTTCTCTCTCTCTCTCTCTCTCTCTCCCTCCCTCCCTCCCTCCCTCCCTCCCTCCCTCCCTCCCTCTTTCTTTCTTTCTTTCTTTCTTTCTTTCTTTCTTTCTTTCTTTCTTTCTTTCTTTCTTTCTTTCTTTCTTTCTTTCTTTGCAAATGCCTTGTTGGATCTTGATCTGCGCAATAAAGCACATATTTCCCCTGGAACTGGAATATACTAAAAGCATTGGAGGAAATCTCATATAGCTTGTCAATTGGAATTTTAGATCAAGCATGCTTAATATTAGAGTGTTTCCGTTGGCCTTTGCAGATTTTGAGGGAGCTTATTCGACCTTACCATCTCACCATGAAGCTAATGGGAAAAGCCTTGCAGCAATCTTCACAGGAAAGTTTCCAAATGTCAAGTGTCATCTTTCCAGCTGCTAGATGAATGGGTAGCCACAAGGCATTTATTTGGGTGTGTGGTTTCAGTAAATCTGGTTGCTGGGGTGGCAATTACTATAATTTGGCAATTGCTTTTCTGTATTTCGGCCACTTGCAATTTTAGTCATTGGAACTAAGGGCATTATTTTGGGACAGCTGTAATTTAAAGGCAGGTCATCATAGGCTGGTAATTTTTATTTTATTTTATTTTAAGTAGGGATAACATCTCAGTTTTTCTTTTTCATCTGCATGTATATATTTCTCTGTATTGAATTCTCTTCTGTGTAAAATAAAAACATATTCAAAGAAGACTAGTACTTATATATTCTTCTGTATGCAAAATAGCAAAATCTTTTGGCCAACCCATTTCCACTAGGTTTACACAAATCAGTCCTGATTCAGTTTGAATTGGAGATTTTATATTCAAAGAAGACATGGTTTAATGTAAGATTTGAGGGGAACCCAGTATGAAGTACTTTGAGATTTGATTTGGCAAAAAAATAAAATAAAATCTAAAGACTGTAATGAGGAAACTTCAAAATGTATGATATTTCTGCCCTTTTAAGACAGATCGTGAGCACTTAAGTAACTGATAGGTGAGATACTGACCTGGTACACTTAAACTCCCACTCAAGATGTACTTTAGCATAGCTTTAATGGCAGTCTATTAGTGTTACATTACATAAAATATTCTTTCTTTTTCTCATTTGGCAAATAAGAGGTGAACTTTTTTGTATGGTTTGCCAGAAGTTGTCTCTTTCAAGTATTTCAGAGATAACTTGAACATAAGTTATTGTAGGAGGAGAAAGGAAATAGTAATAATTCACTTTACTTAGACACCCCAGGTTGTTTATTTTGCTACTGTGAGGTGAATATGTGCATCTCTTAGAACATGTTCTTCAGTCTCTTGAGAAATCCGGAGCCACAGCATCACGTATTGCTGTGCAATACAATTTTAATTTGAATAGGACTTTCATACAATATGCATCCCTGACTGACTGTAAATAATGCAATTACAGAATTAAATAATAAATAATGGAATAAGGAGAGCCATGAAGATACAAAGAAGGAAGAAAAAAATCTTCTTGGGTGATACTTTTAAAAAGAAGTTGGTTAACAAGGTGCAGAAGTTCAGAGAAATATTGTTACAGGTGCTGGAAGCTCGTACAGAAAAAAAGGGATATTGATAGAACATGTCATTTTTAGAAGATGCAGGAGGTAAATGCATTTGCTTATCATACCATTTAGGATGTTTCAGAAAACAGTGAGCAAGGTACATAAGGTATGAATGTGTTCACTCAAATGTATTGTCAGGAGTTTAGGTGAGAATTGTAAAGTGGTATTCCTTCTATTTCTGATGTTCAGAGTGTAAGTGTCCCTGCATATGTACCAAAATTTCATTACTCACACGTAAGAGGAAGGCACCATAGATTTATTTATTTATTTATTTATCTTTATTTATTTGGTAAATTTATATATCCTCCCATCTCATATATGTGACTCTGAGCAGTATACACAATACAAAAAATAACCAAAAACGTAGCAAACATTAAAAAACATTAAAAATCATACCCCCGCCCCCATAATCTGTGGGAGAGCACACTCACTTTCCCTAGCAATATAGCCACTTTGCAGGCACCATTCCCATGCTACTGGATCCCCATGCCAGATGGCAAAGCTGTGTCTTCAGGCCCTTCTGGAAGGCCAGTAAGGTTGAGGCCAATCTCACCTCGGGGGGATGAAGTTCCAGAGGGGGATGATGTTCCAGAGGGTCAGTGCCACAGTGGAAAAGGGTCTCCTCCTGGATCCTGTCTGATGACATTCCTTCATGGACAGGCCCCTCAACATGCCCTTCCTGTTGGACCTGATGGGACAAGTAGATGTGATTGTGGAAGGGTAGTCCCTCAAGTAACCCAATTCAAGGGAATCCATTCTCTTAATTTTCAAGAAAGCAAAAAATTAATATTACTGTTGGAGATGGGGAACCTAAAAGGGGAAACTATTCCTAAAAGCCAACTGCAATGTAAATATGTTCAACTGATAAAGAATGATCACTATACTGGAGAAAATGAGATAGTGAAAAGAATGGACTGAAGTGAGGGGCATTTGTTGCAGCTTTCTAGTCTCCGACAATCTGTTATAGGTTAAGATTTTTGTATTTTGTAATCTGCATACAGAAAACTGACACAGCAGAGAAGATGTACAAACTTTAGGTCTTAAAGAACCACAAGTCAAACCGCTCTTGATGTGCAGCCTTCTCTTTCAGTGGGCCCTCGTTACAGTTATTTTGGTCTGCTATTCATTTACCAGTCAACAATCTTGGTAATTAATCAGATGGAAACAGTTACTCATTCTCTTTCTTGCTGCTGTCAGTATTCATTTGCTGATCTTATGTGATCAGAGAGTAGTGTTCTCCATTAAAAAGGCAGCAACTCCTCCCTCTCTCATACAGACTTTCTAGAACACACCACGTCACTTCTGCTACTATTTAATATTCATCATTTCTATTAGATGTCACGGTTTCTTTGGTTGTGACATCCAAGCCTGGGGTAGGCTCCTGTGAACCATCACTGCTTATTTTTCAACAAACTATGGAAGTGTCCTTTCACTGAACTTCAGTATGTTTGGCCTGCTATGCTGCTGCCGCTATATAGTACATGTTGTAATTTGCTTACTATTTTATTGTTCTGTTTTAATTAGTGTCTACAACTGAGTTTATTTTCATTAAAAATGTGGAAGAAGTATGAAAATAAATAAATTGGAGCCAATCATTGCATATGCCCAGCAATGCTGGCCCAGAGAAAAATTAGGAAGTGGTTCAGACCTTGACTCCTTTTCAGGTCACTAACAGCTTGCTTCAGAGTTGAGTAGGTAATATTTAAAAGCAACAGATGATTTGATTGAGTATAAATGGCTAAGCTAAAGATATCTCTAGAGGGACCTCTAGAAGAAATTATACCTATGGAGGAATACTATAGTTCTCTCTTTAGCTCACTGCAAGTTGTGATATATCAATTATAGTTTCTGAATCTCACTGTTGCTTTGTTGAAGCAGGATATGCTTGAATGTTTCAGAAGGAATCCTATAAGTCTAAAAACTAAACGTTCATCTTCATGTCTCTCTAACTGTGGCATGAAAATGGCCCACTAATAATTTAAAAAGAACTTACCTTTCTGATGTTGCCTCCTTCAGAGGAGGCGGCTTAAATTCACATTTAGCTGTTCCAGTTTTAAAGTAGCATTTTCTCTCTTGTCCAACAGTAATTTGGCTGTGGATACTACCTATGGTGGGGTTACAATTAAGGTATGGCACAAACCACAGACCAAGAAGCTGAATGCTTTTATTATACAAATTATATACTCATAATATGTTAAGTATTGAATTTGGAACTCATGGATTGAGCCTAAGCTCATTTGTTAGGGAGTAAATTCTTCCATTAGTCCTTTTGTGGGAGAATCTGAGAGATCTGCTCCGTGGGAACAGAGACCTGGTAGGTAAAGAATCAACTCCTTCCAGTAGGTTACCAGGACTGTTGTGGCTCCCAGCTGTCACATCTAGGAGACTTGCTTACTATGGAGGGAGATCTATCAGCCTGTCAGCCAGTTTGGGGGGTACTTTTAAACATGGGTTTAGCATACTCCAGAATAGTGCTGTTCCAGAATAGTACTGTTCTAAAATAGAATTAAATATCTGAAAGGTTCCTTTTGAATGCATCTATGCAGAGCTCTTGTGCAAAACCAGAGGAGTCTATTTGTTAAAATTTGCCTCCTCCCCAGACCCAGACCCACCTCCACCTCAAGTTATTGAGAGAGACTGGTGGATGTTTTCCTGCTGGTTGGTGACATTTGGTGGGAGAGAAAACTAAGTCGAGGAATCCATCAATCACTTTACTTATTCCACATTAAATCTTTAGGGACGGCACCACTTGCTCACCTCATTAGTGAGGCAGAATAGCGCTTGGCTGTCAAGGCCACAAATTTTATACCAGCATACTTTTGTGCCACCTTAGCAATTGTGGATTGCATTTTAAGATGGCTGTGAGGAAAAGCCCTAATGAATGTTGTCATTTGACCCCTGTTATACGAATATCGTGTGTGATGGATGGGAGTTCTATACATGTATAATACAATATTTGAAGAATTTTTTTAGGAATTACTCTTGAGGGTGATAGGCAGATTCCTGTTGATATCAACAGTAGAACACAACTGGAAAAGGCAGTTGCAGATTATCCATGAATTTCATATCATGAAAGTAGAAAAAAAATAGTACAACAATATGAAAACATAAACATTGGGTTGCATTGTGACTAGGCCTCTTCTGCACCACAAGCTAAAGATATATCTCATAGAGGTTAACCACATGAGCAAAAACTTTATTCCTGTAGCAATACAGATTCAGTTGATTAGCCACCAGGTAGAAAAATACTTGGCTTTGTTTTTGGTGTTTTAGTTAGTACAGCTAATTAAAACACTGAAAACAAAGCCAAGTATTTTTTTGTTTTTGTTTTGTTTACCATTAGATGCAAATTTTTGCCCATAAATGTTAGGTTTATATCTTTGTGCAGTTTTTTTTTCTTTTGCCATTTTTACTGGTTTTGTGTGTAAGTAAAAATCCAGAAATTGGGCTAAGAATACTTATTTTAGGAGTCTCTCAAGAACTTTCATTTCATTGAACTATTTTACAGAATACTTGGAAATGTCTATTTTTAAACATTTTATGTGTACCTACTTTTTTTTAAAAAAAGGTGAAATATAAGGCAAAATATATTATTCTTTAAAAAAAATGTGCATTTCTTTAAGAGAAAAATAAACTATTTCCTGCATAAAGTGGAATGGAATGTTTTGTGAAAGGGTGAAGTAGCATAAACCCATTCCTTGTAGAAATTAAGATTATCTTGATGGTCTCAAGTCCCTTCCATGCTTACCATTCTGGCTGGTTATTAGGGTTGCTAAGTAGTTTAAAATGTCTCCCTTCTAGAGCTTAAAGGCAGGAAACATGTGCCATAGCAAAATCTGCTTCATAGTTCCAGTTTTTCATTTATATTTGGCAAGATTTTAAAGTGCCAAACATGCTTGGTCACTGGGTTGCCCTGATACTCCCATTAAGAGTAGGGTTAAAAGGATTTATTTGGGAGGTTTATTTTATTAATGAGATGCAAAATTTTTAGCAATAAACACATGGCTGATTTTCTTCCTTCTGGTAAGTCAGTCATGAAGTGACAAAGACTGATTCTTAGCCCACTCTAGAGTTGCTGTAAACCTAAATAAGTAAACCCCCATACACACTTATTTGAGGAGGGGTAGATTTGAATAAAGTGGATGAACTGTTCTGTTGTTTATTATTATTACAGTCTTTATATGGTGCCACAGTTCCTGCTGTACCTCAGCTGCCTCTTTTCTATACCCCGATCGACTTGACAGACATCAGCATAGAAATGGTCGGACTCAGGTTTTCAAATCCTTTTGGCCTCGCCAGTGCAACTCCGAGTACAAGTTCATCAATGATCCGCCGAGCTTTTGAAGCAGGATGGGCGTTTGCACTCACCAAAACTTTTTCTCTGGACAAGGTAATGAATCTTGTGGTCTTTTGTTCATGTTCAAAATAATCTCCCATTTATTTTTAATAGAGAGTTAATATGAAAATAAGAATAGTGACCCATTTTCAAATTTGCAGTACTTACATCAGAAGTATGAAATAATTATGCTTCTGTACATGTGCAGAATACTGTACATTGTTATCACCTGAGAATGTACAGCTTGCATTTCTCTTATTCATGAAGAACAGTTTTCCAGGTTAGGCTCAAAATGAACTTCAGCTTTTGCGCTTCTCTGTTGAAGACTTGATAGTTAATGCCAACCCCAGTCACTGAAATGTTTTCCCCATTTTAGATAGGAAAACAGCAGAGGAGAAGGATGTAAAGCTCTAATATTTCCATGCAAGGTCCCAACAGACTGTCACGCTAGTTATTTGTGAAAGAGTAATCATACATTCAGGGACAAGCTGTCATTGACATTGGGCACTATTGGCAATTATATGTTCTTTGGGAATCAAAAACCTTCACTAAAAATAAAATGCTACAGTTTCCCTCATTATGAGGTTTCATAGACATGTCCATATCATTTTATGGCCAGCAATACAGTGATAGCCAGTGGTCTCCCATCCAGCTACAAATCAGATCCAACCCTACTTAGCTTTTTGAGATTATGCAGGATCTAGGTCCTGAGGCCTGCAATAGGTAAGCCTCCTATTTACTATATATAATACACTATATATGTAGTGTATGTATGACTTCATCTTAAGTTGATTAAGATCAGCCTTTGGACAAAGGTCAGGAAATTAAATTCAGGTGTATTCCCCACTTCCCAATTCATCTCTTTGATATCCCTGGAATTTCTGATGCCAGTCACAGGTATAATGGTACATGTTTACATGGGATTCTCTCTTAACTATGCTTCAGATGTTTAGATAGGTTAGACTGGATTATTCCAATCACTAACTATGCTCTAGCAGTCAGCTCTTCTGGGCTGCAGACACTTGCACTAAGTTGGAACAGGCTGACCATCCCTTCCCCTTTCTAGGCAAAAACGAACCCTGTTCTCAACAAGTTTTGGCATGATAACCCAACAACCCACAGAAATGATTAAAGTAGGATAAAAGCAGAAGAATTTTACTTAAGGATGTCCATTGATGGTGACTTTAAGCCTTATTTATTGATCACATTTGTAGGCCAGACACTCAGAATGATTGGACAATGTGTATTACATGTATTCTGTTTGAGTTATATTGGAAGCATGGGTTTATTGTATCAATGGCTAGGTGAAGTTGGTTTGCTTAAAACCATTCACAATTAGTACTAGTCATGTTAGATATGATAAACCATGGTTAATTTAAATGAAAGTAATTGCTTTAAAATCCTCTCACTGTCCATATGGATGGAGGAGAAGAGGGCAAAAGTGTGTAAACCTAGAACTTGCTATAGTTTGCAAAGAGCTATATTCTAAAAGTAGGTGGGAATAGGATATAAAGTAGGCCTGATACTCTGGATATTGGGTTTATTAAGAGGTAAAATTGGTGCTTTAAGCCAATGTGATGCTTTAAATCTATTTTACCCTTAAAATCTCTCCAAACTCCCCCAAATGCAGAAAAGCAAATTTGGGACTGCACATTCTGGAGACACTATGGTGGTAAAAGAAGGCATTTTGGAGGGGGAGGGGAAGAGAAGAGTTTGTACCTTGCCATAAGCCATAGTGGGTACCAGGATATACAGCCTGATGCCCTCCAGATGTTTTGCACTATAACTTCCATAACCTGTAACCATTAGCTATACTGTAGTTGAAGACATATGGAAGACAACGGATAGCCCATTTCTTCTCTAGAAGATTTAAGGCATGTAAATATGATCATGAGCTATTGTACAGCTGATTGAAATAATTTAATTGCTCCATAGCACAATCATATTGTATTTTCTTAATGTTCCTTGCATGTTCTTATTTAGAATACTCTCAAAACAATTATCATCCATGTTACATACAGGACTGAGATGAAGCCGTAAAAAAGTGCCAAGATGGCTTTAAATCAAAATACATTTTCTTGAAGTTCCCTTCCCTGTTAAACACAATTTTTTTTAATGTTCAGTTAGGTCAGCCCTGACTTTTCAAGCATGGGGTTGCCCAGAAGGTTGTACTATAATTGTAGTCTAGCCAAAATCATTTCTGGGTCACTGAAGCAGTCATTCTTTAATTAAGACATTGCAACAGCAGCCAGAACTACTGTGTTTCCCTCTATTCATCATATTTGCAAAGCTGTTGGTCCATGTTCCATTAGCCATCTTCCAATAAGTTTGCTTTTGTTCTACCACGGTGCTGTTTTTAGTTTCCACTGATACTGTTTCACCAGTGCAGTGCTTTGTATCATGTGGATCCTCCTTTGCCATTCATAGAAATTGCATGTACATTTGCAGTCTTGCCTCTCCCAAGACCTATAATTGTTTATCGGCTGCAGAATCTTAATTTATGGGATTTAAAAATAACATTTTTGTGATTCCATATAATAAAAAACTATTTCAGCCATATGACCAACATCCTTCAATCTGAAATTTTCAAGATAGACTTCAATACCAGGTTGGGAATGTCTGCATAAGACATCTCCCTGCCACTGAATAATTGTTTGAAATGTCATATGTGTAAAAAATGAAATTCTCAGCCTTCTGTTGCTCTTCAGCCTCATATTCTAAGAGGCAAATTTCATTATACTCAATAATATGCAGCAGTCCTTCTACGTTTACTTTACCCTAGAGAATTTTGTATCAATATATGAAAAAGCTTTAGTGTTGTGGTTTTTGGGCAAAGAACTAGTCCTCATGTGGCATCGTAATGGTTTGAATTGGAGGCCCCTGCCCTAGAACAAGGCTACCGAATGCTGGAGAAGGTATCCTAATTCTTTCCCCAGTTCTGTCATTTGTAAAAATTCTACTATCATCTACTATTCTAGGGGAAAAAATGCTGCATTTAGGGCATAGGAATACACTGAAACTTAAATTTAATCTCTATTCCTTAAAGGGGATGACTGTCCACAATGTATATTGGAGGAGCCTGTGATATATCATTTTCTTGCTTTTACCATCCCTCCAACATCGTAATGGCTTCCAGATCATTAATACAGGTCACAGGGAAGACGTTAGTCCAGGGAACTGCGGCCAATTAATATAGACAATACTAGACTAGATGGACCAATAATTTGTCTGGAAATAATGTGGTGTCCAATGACTACAGTAAGTCCTGAAGTGAGGGCTTGATTCCCTCCTACTCATGGTTCCAGTGCACATCCTTTCCCCTTGAATTGCTATTTGCACTGAGAAAGAAGCTCCAAACAAATCCAAAGGAATATATCCTTGGGAATCTGTTGAAGAACAGCAGGAAATATTTCCAGGGAGAGAGACAGATGACTAAAAGATTTGAGGCATAGGCCTAGATTAGCATATAAAAGGGGGAAAAGTACAGCGCCTATACTCCCATAACCCATCCAGGCAATCTTATTCTTTCAGCAAATGCCAAATGAGCATTGCACTGCAAGCTCTGCCTATTTCATACATGTGTGCAATCTCACAAAGTTTCAATAGAAGCAGAGCCTATGGTGCAATGTTGCTTTCATCATTTTTCCCCTTTCACCTTCCCTCCCGATATCTTTGCACCTATCCTTCTTTTCATTCTTAGTATTAATCACCAATAAGCTTATATTGATAGCAAGGATATGATTTGTATATGAATGGGAGAAAAGACAGAATTTAATATAATTTGTCCTAATAAGCACCTCATTTAGTTCTGGATCTGAGGAATTACTTGAAAAAAGGTACCCCCCCCTTTTTTTTTTTTGCACTGCTAGATGAAATGCTATTTTTCTTAAATTAATATTTCTGGAATATTTCTGGAATCATATTTTTAAATGTGTCATCCTTTTAAACAAGTTTGCCATTCAAAATTTGGTGACAGTTGGCATACATGTGCCAGTGCTAACAATCCATGACAGGCTTTGTGAATCTTCAGAGGATGGCCAATGTTTGTGGCCTCATAGGCACTTCTGGAATTCTGGAATTGTTAGGGGCCTCACCTCAAAGGTGGCAAGGCTCTGGGAGAAACTAATTAAACATGATTAAATTAAATGCAGGTATATACATTTAAATTAATTACATTCATTTTCCCATTTATCTGTATAAAGGTTTATACTTTTTAATAATGACAGCCATCAATACATTTCCTTGTCACATTAATTATTTATTAAATAGACACACAGCAACTGAAGGGTAAAATGGTAGTTTGGAAACCCACAAATTTGGACCTATTTTGCATGTTGTACCTTCTCCTCTCCTCCCAAATATCTAGTATTGGACTTCCCTTTCTGCTTTAGCCTTCAAAGCTTGTCTGAGTGCACCTACCTAAGTGAATGTCAACAACGATTTCAGATATACACCTCACATACATTTCCAGAGAAGTGCTGGGGATGTGGCAAAGTGATTGTCAGCTATTTCTTGCAGAGTATCACAGCAGCTCTGCTCACAACCTGATGTGAAGACCTGATGGAAGATATAACAGCAGCAGCAGCTAGCATAAGTGACAAAATATGAAAGCTTGACATCATTTTGCAACATTATGCAGTTTTAGTAAAGATGCCTCCCTGTCCACCTCTGGATTTTGAATCATTTGGGGGGATTCACCACTAGATTTAAAATGTGCTCCACTATTCCTATTACATGCTGATAATGTATGGTTCCTCAATCAGGTTTCTTCAGCATTGTAGGGAAGCCAGATGTCACCAAATGGAGGCAAAGATATTGCTATTTCACAAATTGCTGGTTGTAACACTGGTCAAAGGTCCAGCTATTAATGAAAGATTTCAAAGGCTTCCATTCTATCACTGGAAACACCCTCCTGGCACTTCATTCATCTGAGGAAGGCTCTTTGCGATATCAGAAAGGCAAAAAAAAAAAAAGTAGAGATGGTAGAATTAGCATGGAAGCAGGCTGAGAGAGACATAGATCTGCTGGATTCTAAGCCCCTGTGGTTCCAAACCAGTCTAGAATCTGCCCTGTCTCTGAAGCTGGTATTCTTTCATACTCTTTCATGGTTTGTTTGGGATGGAGAATGACTATGCATGAAAAGCAGAGCAGCACATTTTGCTCTTCAACAGGAATCTGGCATTGCTTAGATACTGTATTCCATGCTTGAAAGTGTAGGGAAAATGTTGAAGTAACCCAGGTTAGAATCCTCCATTCATTTACTGTAGTGTGTATTTAGTAGAGCATGTATTTCTCTCTCTCCCTCTCTCTCTCTCTCTCTCTCTCTTTCTCTCTCTCTCTCTCTCTATATATATATGTAGAACCAAGCCCATTAAGAGTACTTCCCATTAAGAGAGACACTTAAGGCTGAAAAGGACAAGTAAAGTTTATTAAAGAAGTTATATGCTGCAATGGAAAACCTGTATGTTGGAGCTTTCTGCCCTTCTATGGGGAAAGAAAAGGAAGGGGTATTCATCATTCTAGTAGGAAGCATTCTGAAGGGGAATAATTAACAATATCAGTGTTCCAATCGGGAAATCTGAGCAGAGAGAAGAAGAGGAACAAAAAGAAAGTCCCTTGCTTGCTGTCTCTATTCCTAATTCCCCTGGTGTTCAGTGGAGTAAAAGCTATATCCAAGAGAAAGTAGGGTTCCTCTGCCTGGTAGTGAAAAATATAATGAACATTTTCGTCTATTTTCTGGATTTGATATTGGAAAATGGTGCACTTCAGTCCCAGGAATTATTATAAAAATATCTTGTTCTGATAAACAAATTAATGGATATGAATCACACAACTGAACAGAGAGTTGGATAAATGTATTTTTTTTTTCTTTATTAGACTACTTATTTGCAGTCATGGGAGATCAGGCAAAATTATTTTTGCTTTTATTTTTTTCTTATATGGTAAAACTAATAAAAAATGCAAAAATGTCATTCTAATTTTAGATAAACAATGACTATTTCATTATATAATAGTGTGAACAGAGTAGGAAGATTAAACACATAGGGATGAAGCCAGAAATATTTTCTTTGATTTTAGCTGTTACTTTCATCGGTAAAAATGTAATTCTGATTAATCGGAGAAATCTGTCTTCACTCTGTTGGTGACATGCTTTGATTTGTGATGCTGTCACTTTTAATAACTTAGAGAAGCAGTTGCTTTTATTAAATCTCCCCAGTTGAAATAAATACGTGGAGCAATTTCAGGTGAAATCTCCAAGCATTCTCTCTGTCTCTCTCACCCCCCACACATATATTGGCCTGGTTCACATGACAATAAACTATAGTTTAGTTATACAAAAGTGAGCCAGAGTGATTTTTAGACTTGGGCACTTTCACTCCATTTTAGGGCGGCTATGAGGAAAGTTCAAAAACTAGAATCTCTGTTCTAGATTAACTATTATTTGCAGTGCAATCTGAACCTTGACCAAGGTTGAAACAAGCCAACCTGAAGCTAAAATTTATGAAGCTGGTTTGCTTCAACTAATCATAGTTAAGATTCTTGTTTCAGGTAAGGGCAAACCATAGTTAATCTTAAATGGAAGCGGAAGCAGTGCTGGAGGAGCAGTGTTGGAGGAAGGCAAGACAGGAGACAGAGTGATGTCTGAAACTCATTCCAATAAAGTTAAAGTGCTGAAAAGTGTTGCGTGCAAATACAGCCTCTACCTGATGCATTATTTCATCTGACAATCTCAGAAAATGATTAAATTCAGCCTGAAGAAGCATTGTGTGTGCGTGTGTTACAAGCCTAATGCAGAGTAACTCATAACAAGAAAGATGGTGTGACATACCTGTAAAGGTTGCTTGCCAGTTAGAACCACTGCCTGTATGAACAAACTAATTATACTAAGAAATAGCATTTCTCCATAATATAGATACTCAGATTCATGCTGCAACTAGTAGTGTTTCCATAGGGACCAATGTGGGTGACACATGTCTCTCTTTTGTAAATGCTAATATAGCTTGCACTGTCCTCTGTAATGTCAGTGTTTTTGTTGAACCAAATTCACAGAATAAAAAGCCTTTTTTCTTTGCTATCCGGCACAGTAATTTACAAAACACTTGTTACAGTTTAAGATTTCAAGTCAGCCTGTCCCCCACCTCTCCAAAAATGATTTAAAACAATATTAAAATGCAGAATTCTTGATGCTTTTAGTACAGCTAAGTTTGTTTTGTGGAGTTTTGATAGAATATGAAATATTAATATTTCACAATTCACTTGCAGTGATGAAGTTAAATTTGCCTAGCTTGCATGTGATAAAGTAAGTATATGCTTACCATGGGAGTTGCATGAGAATTAAAACCTGAACCTGAACATCAGCTTGAAATTTTATTATCCTGAACTACTGACAGTGTTTCCCTTGTTATTTTTCGAGACTGACGGCTGAATATTGCACTGATTGTGTATTTATTTATTTATTTATTTGCAGAATATGTTTAAAAAACCTTTGTTTCCTTTTAAGAAATAAACTGAAGCAAGATTTAGAACTGGTTTTTGATTATTGTTTTAGTTTTTCTTAGAGAGAGAGAGATTTTAAATACTAAAAAGGAGTCTGGTTTGCAGGAGCCAGACCACTTACTTGCAGTGAAATGCCAGTTGATATCTCAGTAAACAGAAATATTCTGTGCTTTATTGTATAGCTCCTATGAAAACCACATAGCTTTTCTTTGGAGAGACAAATAATCAGATAGTTAATGTCAAATGAAAAAAAGGGCTATTTGCCTTTCCACTAAGTACTTCAAAGAAAAAAAAAATTAGTAATACCAATATTGCATTTGTGGGGAGAAGGGGAGGCAGGGATGGGGGGGTGCATTTTGCAAGGTATCCTTAGCATATTGTTGTTTCCTGATGACTTGAATTATTTGTTACTTTTAAAATTTAAATATCCCACTGTTCTCCTCAATCTGATTTCTTTTTGTAGTAATTTTATTAAAGATTATAATTACAATAGTAAAAACTAATACAAACTAAAAAAATATAAAAGAATAGAAAGAAAGAGTAGAGGGTGCAGAAAAGAAAAAAAGGAAAAAGTAGAGAAATAGAAAAGAAAGAAAAGTAAAGAAATATAGTAAAATATAGTAAAGTATATCTATATCTATATACATATACATAGAAGTAACTTCTAACCTTTATCACAAGTATAAACAATTTTAGTAACTTATCACCTCCTCTTAAAATACAATAAATGATCTCTTCTTTCCGTATCCCATCTCTTATCTATAAACAAATTCATAAAGTATCGTCATTATATTCCTGATGTCAGCAAAAGTCCATTAAGGGTTACCAGAAATAACATATCTATATTAACCTTGATCAAATAAACCAACTTTATATTCTTTCCTTTTACTTTTAACAATTTTAATTTTTAGTCCATTCAAATAATGTCATAGAACTTGATTTCATTTTTTTCTTTGTCCCTTCTCATGAGATTGTTCAAAACTTTAACAAGCCTCTTTGTAAATCTAATATAGGAAAATTATCCAGGTCACTTTCTTGGTTTAATGTTTGTGTATCCCTTTTAATTATTAAAACATCAGCTGGTTTCTTTTGTATGTCCAGTGTAACATCTTTTTCCATGTCATTCTTGTAGCCTATCATTTGTAAATCTACTTTCAATTCAGTCTTGATTTTGTCAGGTACAACCTGTTCCTCTTCCATAACATCTTTTAGACACAGTCTATCCATAGAGGCAGATGTCTCTGTTAACACTATTAATATTAACATCTGAGTCCATTTTTCAAAAATACCCTTTAATATGTCCAGTGTTAGAATGTTTTGCTTCATTCTGTAATTGTAAGTTGAGTTTATGTGTTCTTCTCCTTTAATTGTAATCTTTAGTTCCCTCTAGTGTACAGTGCCTAAAATCTTATTGTGTTTTTTTAAAAAATTCAAAACAAAGCAAAACATTTTCCCATGGGAAGGATTCTTTATAATTAATTCCAAAATTTTATTTCAAATTTATCTGGATCCTTAGTCCATTTATAGCTAAAATCAAAGATTTAATCACCCTTTTGCTGTTTATTCCAAATCTTTTTTTTCTTAAACTTGTAGTTAAAACTTTCTTTCTCTAAGGATTGAAGGTAACTCACCCAGTGTTTTCAGTCTTGTCAATCCTAAGGTTTCTAATAGATGAAAATAAGTTAATAAGCAATTTCCTAATGTGATTAGAAAAGGAAGTATGCAACTTAGTGTCCTTTTAAAGGCGCCGACTGCGGTTTGAGCAAGATGGCTATTCTCTTGTCTCCCAGTGCTCAAAACCTGCCGGAGACCACTATCTTGTGGTCTCCTCATGAAGAGCAGTTGTCTGGAGCACTTGTGGGTGCTCTCAAGTCCTGTTCTTGTCTGGAGAAGTTCAAAGAGCCAGTCTACTCATTGGCTCTTCATTCTTTGCCATAGTCATCAGCTCCACTTTTCTCAGAGCTGTTTTCAGTCCACCATTTGTTTTCCTCAGTTTGAGATGCAAATTTGAAAATTGTAAAATGCATAAGGTATGAAGAGAGTCAGTTTCTTCCTGCTTCATATTTGTTAAAGAAAAGTTCACGCCAGATTTTTTCAAGAAATACTAATTAATTCTCTATTGATTATGATTTCTTTGCATTATTGTATCAAGATGTCTCATCAATTTATTCTTCAGTAACATCATCCATTTCAGAATCCTGATGGTTCTTTCAAACTTCTGCAAGCTATTTTGATTTTTTATCTGTGGAACTGTGGGCATTTAAATTTCTCAGGACCAGTACAAGAGAATATATATTTATTTATGAAAAAAAGAAAGCTTATCAGTGTAGAGTTAAAATTGATTAGGCATTTGGCAACCTCTGCTTTAAGTGAAATTTAAGTTGCTCTGCAGGCACGCTTGCTGGAGAATAAACCATACCACTCCTAATGATGTCTGTTCAGAAATCAGTCTCATTGAACTCAGTGAGAATTGTTTCTGAACAAACAGAAATAGGATTCCACTGAATTTCCAGGTTCCTTGAGGACTGAGTACTATAGAGTTTTCTTTTTTCTTTACTCTGATTTGGAAAGGGCTAACCTACCCATAAAACAAAGGTTTAGAAATTAGCCACATGACTTTGTTTTTCCTCCTGCCTTTTTTTAAAAAAGATTTAATTACTGTTAATATTTATTATTAATTTGTGTGTCTGTGTGTGTGAGAAAGAGAGAGAGGCTGTTCTGTATTGCTTTAATTAGTTTATAGGCACTATATTGTAGTTCTACAAAATCCTTATAATGAATCCCAAAGCACCTGTCAATATTTTTTTCATGACAAATTAATTGTAGGAAATGGCTTTAGAAGACCCAATAAGCTTGAGAGTTTCCATAGCATCCTTTATTGTATAATCTTCCTCGATACATGAATTTTTAAAAAATGAGTTAAGGTCATTAAGTTAAGGTAACTATTGTTATTTAAATACAGCATTTCATCAAAATCAGTAATGGTTTATGTCAAACATTTCTGTGATTATTGTTGGATTCTAGCCTTCATCTTCCCAAGCAGCCATACTTACCCAATTAAATAGAAATGGCACTGGCCACCAGAAGAAATTTTTAAAATTAGCATGGAATGTATCCAAAGTAATGTCAGGATAGGTAGATAGATATCTTAGGGCAGCTTTCCTTTCCTTTGCATTCTTTAGAGGTGTTGTATAATCCCTAGCCAACATAGCTTCAGGATTTAGGGGAGTTGAAGTCCAACGCAACAGGAAAGCAACAGTTTGGGGAAAACTGCCTTAGGATATTGTACATTTAGCAAATCTGTATTCAAGTGAGAAAATGACATAGGCTTCTAAAAACATCTCTGCAGATATGCTTGTGGTTGCTTAGCATTTGCTATTCAAAGCACTGTTTCTTATGAATCTTCCAGGTTTTCAACACTCTATATTTAACTAAAATTGTATGAATACACAGACTTAGAATGTTCTTTATGCAGTTACCATCAAGTTTTTTGTTTGCAAAATTTACCTCTATATTTGCATTGACAGGAAGGAAATGTGAATATTACCTGTTGGTAAAGATGAAGCAAAAATTCTGGCTCCTACCATTTCCTCAAAGTGTGATTAATATCTCAAAAAAGAGGGACAGTTTTCAGCTCTTTTGCATCACAGAAGTGGTAGTACACTTCTGCTTCATTATTATATAGCTTATGTAGTTAAATGATATGTTTATTTATAAAAAGTTATTTTCATGGAATAGATTAGCCCAAACTGTGCTACAGTTCATTTGGATGGGTGGGTGTTTGTTGCAGCAATTTCAAAAAACAGGATTTTCTATAAAACAGGCAATGGGCTAGAATATTTTGAAAAAATACCACCAATTACTATTGAAAAAAATATCCTTCAATACTGAAAAGACTCCAAAGGCTTAGAAGATGTGGTGTGGGATATTTGATGGGCAAAAATATCTAAGGAAATACAATAAATTTAAGATTGATCAAATAAATAAATCTTTATAAACACCAATACAGATAAATATTACTGTCATTTGGATTAATATAGGAAACACAATGAAAATTTATTGAGTTTCTCACTTCCCAAATATCTTAATAAGGTTCTTGGTTCAAAAACAGAACATCAAACTATATATGAGAATGGACATCTCGAAAGAAAATACATTAAGTAGTATCTAATTTGAGGGAAAGTATATTTAGCAACTTTGATTTCGTACATAGTAAAATACCAATCATGCTTTTAAAAGATTACAGTTAAATATGCCTACAAACATTTGTTTTGGCCCTTACCAGGCTCCTTGGGTCACCAAATGGGTTCCATTAACTTTCTAGGCCATAAAAATAATGGGCACCTGAAATGTACCCAGAGGCCCAGAACAAGGACAAAGGTCAACAGAGTCCCAGGAAGTGTCCTAAAGGAATGGATAAGCAGAGGAGATGGCAAGTAGTATCTGATAAAGTGGTAAATCCATTTTGTGCCTGGGCAAGCACTCTGCAAGTAGCCATCTTGTGAGAGCATCTACAACTTGTTCTCAAACTTCCAAATGTACCACTAGTCCAAAAAAAGAGGGACCCTTCTCTGGCATCTCCTATAGGGTGAGATAAAATTCCTATCTGATAGTCCAGAGACTTTCTACCAGTTAATATAAACAGAACCAAGTACTCTTCAGATGTTGGAGAACTATGTCCGTTAGACCCAACCAGCATGGTCAAGGGGGTTGGGACGTGCCTCATTTGCCTAATTCTAGTAATTGATATGAAGTTAGACTGATGGACTGATTCACTATAAAATACTATCAGCAAGCCTCCTTTTATTTGCTGGATTGTAAATAAAACTGACTCAGTAGAAAAAAATATATATATTTGCTAATATATAGTATAGTATGCTAATATATAATAATATATATATATTAGCAGCTGCTAAAACAGCAGCAAACAGTTTAGGCTGGCAAAAAATTCAATCTCCAGATAGACCACACACATGGTTTCCCCCTTCCCCATTTGTTATATAATATCATATGTTGCTCTTTGCCCAGAACTGTGTAGTACAGGGATTTGAGAGTGCTAGAAATGTAGTAGTGGTTGTGTGTTAGAATGCACAGAGTAGAGAAGGCTGTCACAGCAGTCAATAAGATCTGAGAGGTGTTGACTAATTGCCTGCTAATTACACAGTAAATTGTCTAATTAAGCTGATGGTTAATTAGGGTGCGCTTGCACAGCAGTCTTGTGGAATTTTTGTCTGATGTCTAGGAAGCAGCTTGTGTAATTGGCAAACTGGTAAAGACTGGCAGAAAACATGACTAGAAAGCACACTGCCAGTAGATGACAGAATAATGATATCTTTAAAATAAGTCTTGTCTTGTATATATTGATGGATTTGTATGGTTCCATAGTTGTATGTCCTGTATTTAAGGAATGTTCTCTTCTAACACAAGATTGTGCAACTTCATTATTATCAGTTTTTTTCAAAGAAATAAAGCTTTGCAGATTTTCTTAACATTTCAGTCTTAATTTTGATAATGGGTAGGTTGTTTGGATTCTTGGCATTCTTTTATTTAAGAGATTAATACACTTTTAAAATCTGATGCTGTATTTTCTATTCTACATTTTATTCTATTTACTAATCTTATATGCATTGTTTGTGTACAGCCTTATGAGGATTTTAAATTCTGAAAGTTATAAATTTGATAAAAATATAAACATGTAAAATAATGGTCTTCTTTAAAGTGTAGCTAAGAAGGAAGAATGTTCCCTAGAATTTCTTTTCTTTTAAAATATTAAAGATTTTTAAAATAATTGAGAATTGATATTGCTAATAAAAACCATTTCTCTTTCTTCCGCCATACTTTACAATTGGAGTGGCTAACCTCAGGCCCATTTTTGCACACTCCCAAGCACCTCAAATCACACTGCTATACTATGGTGTCAGAACAGCTGATTTGCAGTGTTGCAAGTTTTCCTCTTTGGGTGGAGGGCAAAATAAAGAGCAAAATGAATGTATTTAAAGTAACTAAGAAAATTTAGGATGGGAGGGAAGCAAACTTTTCAATCTAACCATGAGCAAATTAAGCCTGCTGCATTATACCTTTCTGTTACAGAAATAAAGCAGTGTTGGGTTGGTAAAGCTTTGTGGTAATGTGGAATCTGGTAAAAGAGAATATGATCCGTGCAAGAGAATATTTTAGAAGGAAGAGAACGAATAAACAATACTGGGCAAAAAGAGAAGGGGAGGACAGTGAAAGTGCCTAGAAATGCTTATGTGGGATACAGTAAAACATTTTGGTGGGTTAAAAGAGCTGGGGTTGAAGAGATAGGAAGGAATGATGCTAAAGATTTAAGCTTTCTGTTCACTCACATTGCCCTCCCACTTGTGAATGGTCTTTTCCAAATAATAATAATAATAATAATAATAATAATAATAATAATAATAGCAGATAACAACAAGACCTGGCAATGGCTAAGAGCAGGAAAGTTGAAGAAAGAGTCAGAGGGGCTCATTCTGGCTGCACAAGATGAAGCCTTAAGAACAAATGCATACGAAGCCAGAATTGAGAAGACAGCAACAGACAGCAAATGCCGCTCTGCAAAGAAGCTGAAGAAACAGTGGACCACCAGGTTAGCTCCTGCAAGAAGATTGCACAGACTACAAACAACGGCATGATGAAGTAGCAACAATGATGCTTTGGAATATCTGCAAGAAAATCTATTTGCCTGCAAGCAAGAACTGGCGGGACCACAAAACAGACAAAGTAATAGAAAATGAAGAAGCCAAAGTGCTCTGCGACTTTAGAATTCAAACAGACAAGCACCTGCCACACAACAGCCCAGACTTAACAGTTGTTGATAAAAAAGACAAAAAAGTCTGGATAGTGGACATTGCAATACCTGGAGACAGCAGAATAGAAAGAAAAGAACTGGAGAAAATCACAAAATATAAAGCCCTGCAAATAGAAGTAGAACGATTATGGCAAAAAAAAGCAAAGATAGTGCCAATAGTAATAGGCGCCTTGGGTGCAATCCCAAAACATCTGGAGCACAACTTGAAGATCATCGGCATTGACAAAATCACTGTCAGTAAATTGCAAAAGGTAGCTTTACTTGGAATAGCTTATATCCTGTAACGTTACCTTTAATGCCATCAAACAGCAACATCTGCCTATCCCAGGTCCTTGGGAAGGACTCAATAGGTGGATAAAAATGCCAAATCCAGTCTAAACATCTGGCTGACTGTGTGACCAACAACAAGAACAACAATAATAATAATTAGGGTGTAAAATACTATTAAAATCATACTAGCATAGAATATCAACAAGCCAGACCAATATTTTTTAAACTAACTTCCTGGAGAAAATGAACAGGTGCTGTGAAGCATCTGGTTTGGGATAACTTGTCCTTTACAGAGTGTGGCTTTGATATTCTATGTTATTTAAAATTCCCCATAGTAGCAGGAGAGGTGGACTGAAATCCTTCTTTCTAGCATTTTTCATCCCAAATAAAGCATGTTTATACTCCAGCTATACCTAAATTCAGTGCCAGGCTTTAAAGCTTATACTGTGAGGTACAGATAAATCAGTATATGCCTATCCCATAGTGAATCCCATTTCTACGTTAATCTTGATTTTCTTTTATATTCTTATATAATTTTAATTTTGTTTCAAAATACGTACTTTAGAAAATAAAATAAAAAATTAAAATTAAGAGTAAATTTTGTTTCAGAATGCATATATTTTTTAAAATTATAATTTTGTGTATTTATAATGTCAGTGTAGCCAGTATTCTGTAAATATGATAGGGATGATACAATTTGATGGATGTCTACATTCTGTGTTACACATTACCTCAGATAGAGATTCATATAGTTTCCTTTTGGAATTTCAAAGATTCCAGTGGCTTTGCTATTTTTATTTAATTTGTTATTATACCTTTTGATTTTCTGAATGCCTCTCCATTATTTGGCTAAATAATTTTATGAATTGTATTGTGTTTATTGATTTAGCTTAAAGGCATAGGAAGTAAAGACTGATTTATCCCAAGCAGAGGCTTCTTAAATTCAGCCTGCTTTATCACAGTTGAAAAACCGCTCTTCAGCCTTGTTCTTATTAAGCATCAAGAGTTGGTTCTTTTTTGTGCTCATTTTGTGGTGTGGACTACTGAGTTTGTTTTCCTTTTTAGTATGATGGCACATATGCCTAGATTATCTATTGTTTTTTTCTATCTTGTGTTTTCATTTCTTGTTTTGTGATTTTCATGTTGTTTAACCACTTGGATATTCTTTGAAAAACAGTGCAACTGCAGCCTGAATACATTTGTATTGATATGATTTTAAAAGTATAATAATTTTATATAATGCAAATTACCAAATGGAAGCTTGCAAAATGAAGTTTTGTATGATGTCTCATGTTTTTTTCCCCTTGTTTTTAACCTTTTTATTTGTAACCATTCAGTGTCATTGGGAGTTGGGCAGCATATAAATTTGGATGATGATGATGATGATGACGACGATGATGATGATGGATTTTTATGTGAGTTTCTGGAACTCTCAAGAATATGATTTTGGGCATACTGAATGAAGTTTACAAACATGATTAGTGATACATAAAGGTTATCAATTTTGTTTTCACTCAGTTCCTCATTTTTCAAATTTGAAGTAAGCTTGGACATTTCCACTGCAAGTATGTGAACAAATCCAACAGGAAAGAAAATGAAAAAAGAATTGGCACAAAAAAATTCTAATGAATGCACATTTTCCTTGGTATATCTACATTTTTAGCAAGCAATTTCTACTTCTTATAATGCATGTTATATTAAGAATAATGCATTTCCTAATATAAGCTTTTACAAATACATTTTCTTAATGCACAGTTCTGTGCATATAAAAGAAACACTGTTAGCACAAGCAAAGTTTGTTAAAGGAAAGGAAGACCCCTGTGGTTTGGAAATGTGCATGTGTATGCAGACATTCCCTCTCTGGGACCAGCAGAGAAACAAAGCAGGTAATCATGCACACATAGAGAAGGATAACTGGGGAAAGCCTTTGAAGCAGCCACTTGAATTTTGAGCTAACATGCTTGGTGAAGTCTCTCTTTCACATTAAAATCCTAGTGTGCGATTGATTGATTGATTGATTGATTGATTGATTGATTGATTATGTGTCATCAAGTTGTTGTCGACTCTTATTTTCTCCATGATGATCTGTACCTAACCTGGTCCTTCAAGTTTTCCAACAGTGTATTCATTGTCACTGTAACTGAGTCCATCCACCTTGCTGCTGGTTGTCGTCTTCTTCTCTTTCCTTCCACCTTTCCCAGCATTAGAGCCTCCTCCATGGAACTAGGTCTTTGCATAAAGTGTCTCAAGTAGGATAATTGTCATTTGTGCCTTGAGTAAGAATTCTGGATTGATTTGTTCAATGATCCATTTGTTTGTTTTCTTGACTGTCCATGATATTCTCAGGAGCCTTCTCCAATACCAAAATTCAAAAGCATCAATAATCTTTCTATCCTGCTTCTTCAAAGTCCAACTTTTGCTTCCATAGAGTGTCGCAGGGAATACCATGGGTTGCACAATTCTAATCTTGTGCAAATAGTTGGGAAGATGCAAACAGAATATATTCTTTTAAAAAATCTGGAGCAAACAAATTTCTCCTCTGATCTTAAACACATTTCTAACATGGAATATATGTAAATATAGATATAAATCCATATATATTTAATATAGGGTATCCATTATTTGCCAGTTTCTGACTTGATCTTTTTATTTATCTCTTCTTATAATTACCGAGCCATTGCTGACTGTTTCTCTGCTTTGAGTGTATTCTTTAAATATATCTTCTGTAATCTGTTGAACTTAGGCTAGGTTGAAGATCCTGGGTAGCCTTAGGCAAATCACTGTCTCACAACCTTGGTTAAAATAAGATTGAGAATGACCTCTTTGCTAACCTTTTGTGCAGATGCTTGCACAGAAGTGCCACATTTCTAGTTTGATTCATGGGTAAAGGTACTTGACATCATCTGAGATTTTTAGGTCAGAACCAGGCACTGAATAGTGGAGAAAATATGCCACGTGTCTTAGTTCGCTTTCTTTTTTGTTTTTTTTTAGGTTACAGAATTTAGCTTTTATCTGTACTCTTTTATGGTCCAGGCATTGTTATGTCCCAGGCATTATTAAGTTGACATTCAAGATTATGCCAGAAGGAATGCAATTTAATAATAAGTAATACAAATTAAAATGTATTAATGCACGTTCTCTATTCATGTTTACTATAAAGATCTTGTAAGTTATTTAGTCACAGATTAGTAAGAATCCAAGGAAGGGAGAACACTGAGATCAAACTAATCTGCCTAGTGCATCTGAATTTTCATGTCTCTCTTCTGGATACATTGTAAATTGTTGATTTTCTAAAAATACTGAAGTTTTCTTTATGATTTTAGAAGGAGGAAACAGTTTAGTGGTAATTTTGTACTGAAATGATTGTGTGTTTCAGATAATATGGATTTATTTGAGATCTTCCCAACTGTTCCCAAGATTGCTTGGCATATTTTATTCTTTTATTCTTTCCTTTACAATAAGCACAAATTTAACATGATAATTTACATGAATTTGCATCATAGCAATTTATTTTGAACTATATGAAATTCAAGTAAACAGCCTATAAAATATTTTTTCTTGCCCATCTGATCAATTTATTTAGATTATGTGCAAAATATCCTGACATTCATTTAAGGGATAATATACATAATGCTAACTGTATGAAGTTGCTTTCTCACAAGTAGACAATGGAAGCTGTCATTGTTGGGGGCTATGCTGTTTCAGGCTTTTCATGAGCTCTGGTTTATGATTATCTCACTCAGAATAACCCAACTGAGATAGGAATGAGACAAAGTAGTAGTGTTCCAGTCTCCTGCTGGAGCCTGTTAATAAAGTATAGTCCAGAGAGAAGATGGCAGTAGAGATATGCTGAATCAATGGCTCATTGGCAATTTTACACCACAAGAAGGTGGACCTGATATTTTTTTGTGCTCATGTGTGAACCATAACAATGGAGTTTGAAATACAATGGGTCAGGCACTGTTGCCAAGATAGGACTGGTTCCTTTGAGAGATCTTAGTTTCTTCCATCAAGCTTAAATGATATGATAGATGCAATTTCCTTCCATGTTTATTTTTTATCTAGTTGAGTTACCTTCATTAAATTTTAGTAGATACATAAGATGTACTTTCTTCCATGGTCGTGGCAGGTTTTGGATAGACATGGATAATCTTAATATCTTCCTTTAAAGATATTAAAGCATAGCATTGGTCTTTGAGATGTTATCCCATATTTTATTCCAACAGAGACAACTGAACAGACTGTCCTTATGTTTTTGTAGAAGGGGATTATGAACATTTAAAAACAAGCAACTAGAGAGGAACCATGTGTGGTTTCTTCTTCCTCTAAAATTTCTGGGCTGTAGAGACTCAGTGGAAGAGCACATGTCCTTTTTGGCATTTTCAAAGGAGACTGAAAAGGATTCCTGTCTGAAAACCTGGGGAGTCAGTGTGAATAAGTATAGACCAAATATAGGGAACCATTGATCTACAGGCTATTTTTGGTCTGTGAAACCTCTCTATATGGGTCAACAATAAAAAGAAACCCTCCCCATGCAATTTTTTCCTCTTTGCCATAATATCTATGTGCATGTTAATGTGCTATAGATATGTCTGACTGTCTTTATTGAGTATGTATGATGTTGTTGTATTTCTGTATTTACATGGCTATATGAATGGATAGGGAATTATGAATCCAGCCATTGTGGTTCATATACCATGCTTTATGATTTAACATAGTATAGGAACTAGGCCCCTGTAGCTTGTTCAAAAAAAGTACATTACCATGTCTAATATGCTGCATGAATCCATCTTGTAGATGTGAATGAGATGGTTATGAATAATAACTGGTTGTTGTTGTTGTTGTTGCTGTATTGCCTGGCTCCAGTCATTTGACTTTGGCTCCAGGCAGTCAGCTTAAGCCTGCAGCCTTAAGCAGGGAAGAAACACTAGTTTCCTACTTCTGCAGTATAGAGTACTGTACTGCGTGCACTAGTGTTCTGACACTGAAATAATGCAGTTTCATCTTTTTCAGCATGTTACTGCAGGGAGCTTTTGCTGCAGTGACTTGTCCTTGCTTGCCTTACTTGTTGTAACCTTCTAAGTCTCCTCATCCCACCTCCACCTTCCATTTATGGATGTTTAGATTTTTATTTCTTCAGAACAGAGGTCTGCCTTTCCCATACTTCGTTCTGAACATTTATGGTGCTACATAAATGTTAATTAAGTGCAAGAAAAAGATGGTTGAGTCATTTCTGCTTCCTTTGTCACCACATCTTGTATCACTCAAAGCCATCCTTTAAGAAATTTATTTTTTCCATAGCTTGAAGAGTTATTTTTATGAATAATAAAATAATCCTTGAGGTCATCTAATAGAGTGGAGCTGTATGGTTGGAGTTGGTTGACTTAAGAATTAAAATAACAATAGTTTTTTAAAAGGAGGATGCATATGCTCCTAATATAATTGTGCTGTGCTATTGTGCAGCCAATAAATGAGAGCAGGTCATCTTAGACTATTTGCCATAGCCATCATTCCATTTGCACAGGAAATATTTTGACAGGAAGCACAGTGTTGGCGGAACATCCAGTGTGAAGGTACTTTGCTATTCTCAGCATGCATCTACTTGAGAACAGGAGCTACTTAAAGAGAAATTTCATTGCTTCACAGTGAGGCTTGCAATCACTTCATGGCTCAAATGTATATGGAAGTTAATTGGAGTTTGGGATGTGTGGTGCATAGAGATGTGAAGAAACGTCATAGCACAAAGGTAATAAAGCAGTTGTCTCTGTCACACAATGACCAGTAGCTATAGCTGATGTTTGTCTTAATGCTGTATCTCTTCTCCCTTTAAAAGCCTGGATATATTTTATTTTATATCATTTTGGTAACATAAATGTTTTTTTATGTTACAAGACATAATTGTTTTTTATGTTATGATTATTCAGCTTAAGGAACAACAACAAAACTTTATTAAGGTCAGGGACCAGAAATCCAACCAAGCAAAACAAGAAAAAACGAAACAAAATAAAAGTACAGTAAAATAATCCTTACAAATGAACAGAAGACAATACTGCCAGTATCAGGCCTAGACCTTTCTTATCCTACTGTATTAATATTAATACAGTGCACCTGAATTTCTAAAAAGCAAATTCTGCAATTGAATAGGTAATTTCAGGGTTTCCGTGGGCTAAGATATATTTTATACAAAATCAATCTGTTGGACTGGCTATTTCTTTGATAAAGGCAGAAGCAATCTAGAATGCAAATCTCAAAATTTATATCATAAAAAGCCATATTCTAGTGACATTTCTCCAAACGCACATTTTCTCCAAATGTACATGGACATTTCTTCAAACACACATGGATATTTTTTTATATATTTCCTCTCCAAGAGTAGTGAAGGTGGGGCATTGAAACAGGCTCTGAAGAGGACCCACTGGAACTACAGTTGGGTGAGGCAATACAAGTATTTTGCTGATGAGAGCCTTTGCATGTCTCAAAGGGCCAGCATACTGAAGAAGGAATCTCAAGGGTGCATTTCTTAACTAGTTGGCATTGAGCTAACTAGTCAAGAGATGCACAAAAGGATGAAATGGAAGCATGAGAAGATAAAAGTTGCTTTTGAAGGAATTTCATTAAGTAAAATTATTAAGGGGTATGGAATGTCCTGTGCGTTACACATCATTCATTGAAATTTCCCAGAAATCTTAGTCATGTACAATTCCCCCTCCCCTACTGGAACAATTCCCCCTCCCCTACTGGTAGGTACTTAATTAGGGGTTATTCACTCTTTACAAAATGTATTCACCAATGTTTCTTCCCAAAGAGTTTTAGGGTAGATATTTATTGTGCCCCAATCGTCTATCCTTCTTTTTCATGAAAAGTTGTAAAATCAACGCTCTGGCAGAACTGCAGTCTCAGGTTTTCCATGGATATTTGTTAAACCAAAAAATAATATGCAGAGAGCATTTTGAAAATTCGTTAATTTCTAGAATGATAGCTGTGTATCTCTGTTGCAGCAAGAACAATCAAGAGGCTTGTGCCTCCTTAAAACCTGATTAATTTATTGTGAACTAAACTTTCTTGAATCACTTCAACTAATGCATGAAGGTTTTTCTTTTTCTTGTAGTGTAAGAAAGTTTTCTTACACCCAACAGGTATCTTCTGAATAGCTCTAAGGAGAAGAAAGGCTGTTATATAAATTGAAATAGTACATAAATATACAAACAACTAGTGAATGTATAATAAAACAAAACTTCATTAGCCACCAAATGTGGTGCACTAAAAACTTAATCTTTAAAATGCCACAAAAATCATTGCTGTTCATTCATTTTATATAATCCTAATTACAGTTTAAAAATGTATACTACAAATGTTTTGTTTTTGATTTGAAGAATATATACCTTGTCCTTCATTTAAACTACCTCCCTCTCTCCCTCCCTCTCTCCCTCCCTCAACCTTTGTGCTTGGTTTAATAATTTACCCCAGATTTCTATACGTGCAAAACCAGAGTATGTGTGGGAGAAAAGGAGACCATGATCATATTGCTGCTACCAGTACTTAAGGGAAAACATTTGGTTTATTTTCATGGATTTTCAAGTAGATAAGGCCTCAAGTCACAATCAAAATCTATAATAAAGATCCCAGTAAAGGCAGTATTGACTTAAAATAGTTTGAATCCCTTGTACACTTTAGAAGTGCTGGATTAGCATCAACAATTGAATTAGGTACATTGACATTTCCATGGTTTATTTCCTGTGCAATGTTGACAATTACCCAGTTATATACACACACACACACACACAAAATCAAAAAGAGATAACAGAACCTATTGGGGGGGATTGTTTATCTAATGCCACGATCCTAAATTAAACTTCTGAAATATAGCATCATCTATAAGCTTTCTTCTAGGTGAATTTTATATATGCAGCAAAAGTACTTAACGTTTTTCCCAAGCAACTACCAGTATATTAGAGTCACAAGGAAGAGCTGCTGAGAACAAGATGTATATATGTGAACCAGTAGTAAGGTGGAAAAAACTCGGGAATCACTAGAACTTGTGTTCAGTTCACTAGAACTATGTGACAGTCCACGCTGAAACTAAACATGGGTATACTGTGCAGATGGATCATGCCCAGTGTTCAATTCATATGTTATTTTCCTGAAACTAATCATTTGCTTTTGCAGCATTTCAGCTGAGGGACAGGAGAAATTTGCTTGGATTATATTTTAATGCCAATTTATCTAATTTATATTTTCCAAGTATATGCAAACCAAAATACAATTATCCTTCAATATTCATATTCATCCAATTTTATGATGCATATATTAAAGAAAATGCACATAAACTGCATATATTTGTGAAAATAGTACACAGAAAATTGGAACAGGGGAAATTGCTATCAAGAATATGTACATTAAGCAATTTTGCATACAAAATTTAGTGTTAGGAGAAATAGGCATGAAAATTAGTACAATTTTTCATACTGATTTTTTTTTTAAATAATGTAAATTAATATAATTTACAGAGTGAATTTTAGCTTGGAAAAATGCAAAACTGGTAAAAATAGAAATTGATAGATTTATCCATGGCATATTGGTTATTTGTATTGCCATATGGTGACCCACTGCTAATTACTTCCCCCCAAAAAAAGTTGGAAGATTCTTATTGTTTTTCTTATTCTGTTTGACTGCAGTAGTTAGTCCTTGATTTATGCAGTAATGATGAGTCTGCTCAGAGGATGGTTCACACTTTGGTGAGAGCCGAACTAGATTATGCATTAAATCCATGTATGTATTTAATGTATCTTATTTTTGAATTTTCCATCTTGGGGTAAATTACAATTTGGGATTTTTTTTCCATTCAGATGTGATGTAGAGTAAAAGGATTATTAACTGTGCATCACCTGTCTTGATCCTTTTTAGGGACTTGGGACCTCTATTTAAGTAACAAGAGTTATATTAAATATATGTAGGCATTTAATGTATTAACTAACTTGACTCTGAAAAGCATGCAAATGTCAGGTCTTACTCTTAACAGTAATAAAGAGGTCAGAATCTTTGCATGAATTGTATGCAGGAATATGAAGTGAAATTGCATATTATGGAATAAAATGAAAGACATTAATTTCTGAAAAGCTTGTTCCTGAAGAACATATTTCTGAAATACATTCTGCATTATGTTTCTTACATATATGAAAGAGGTTATTTAGTAAATCCAAAATAGTTTCAATTTTTAATGAACATTTAAAGGTTTCCTTGCTTAAATTGGAGTTTTATGGTACAAATTCAGAATTCTAATAGTAGCTCCATTCTGTGGAGACAAATTCAGCTCTTTGATGGAAAAGAAAAGATAGGGGGGGTTAATTCAGTTCCACACCCAAACCCAAACCCAGATAGGCATAATTACTGCTTTTCTATAGCGGATTTGAATGTGCAGGTTCAGCAGATGGACCATGGAAAGGAATCAACTCTCAGCACTCATTTGAATATACAATTTCTCTTCCACCTAGGGATGCTTGAATGAAACATACTGCCGCTACATATTGATACTCTTGGGGTTTAGGGTACCAGTTACAACCCTACAAACTCACATATATTCACTTGCTCATTTAAGTCTGCAGTCCTGTGCATACTTTCTAGGAGGACTGTCCTTTTTTTTCAGATAATCAAGATTGCTTCTTTTTAATAACATAAACTAATATTGTCCATACAGTATATTAAATAAGTTCATCCTAGGTTGGGCATGTCAAAGATTAATCTATAGAAACAGTGTTAAGAAAAGCAACTAATAGACTGATTTCTAGGATTGGTTTTGTGTCAGTTACAGAAAAATAAATGTTAAGTTTTCATTTAAAGAGAAACTGTCCCCTCCCCCCCTTTTTAGGAGAGTTAATGGGGCTGATTTTCTAACGGCAGTCCAGAGGAAAATATTGTAATGATGGATCACAATTTGAATTACAAAATAGCCTCTAGGAGCAGCTCTAAATACATTGATTATGTGGCTATCCTAAGAGACAACAGTAATTAAAATTATGCCACAGATTGGATCAAGACATGTTAATATTTAATTAGGCAATAAGTGAGTCTTGAACAGGTGTCCATTGTTTTTAAGGGCTTTACCAGAGTGTGAGTAAATTCTGCCTTAAGCAAATAGTTGCCTCTTTGATTGTGCGTAAGTGTGAATTTGATGTTTAATTACCAAGCATTATAGCCATAATCTTTGAACGTATGTTGTATGTGCTGTGCTCTGTGCTTAATTCAGTGATAAAGTATTTTCTTAATATACTTGTCTTTTGTGAGTTTCCATAGTAAACAGTCCATTTAAATTAAATATTAATATTTCTGGCCATAAATATCTGATGTATTTAAATGTTTTATTTATAACATTTATAGAAAACTTTCAGAATGATTTACAAGATAAGAGTAATTACATCTTAAAATAATTAAAATTATAATAAATAAACAATAAAAGGCAGCATATAACACATACTTGTAGAATCAAAAGGCTATTTGGAAAGGGAAGGGAAGAATCCCATTACAATGTTAAATTGATTAAAAACACACAGCAGGATAAAAAATTAATAAATTTCAAATGGTTTTATGTTAGTTATGTAGTTTAAGTTGAAAAGCCTAAGAGAATCTCTTCTGACTTTATAAAGACCTTATAGAAGGTGGCAGGTAGACCAGAGTCACACCAAAGGGATCACTGGTGAAAAAAATCTTTCACAAAGGGGACATGAAAGAATGTTTTGCTGACTGGTAGGTACATACAGGAAGAAAGAGTTTGTTAAGTCCCCAAGTTCCTAACTTTCAAAGGCTTTAAAAGTCAAAAACAGCCATTTGCTAGGGATTTTGAAATAGTCTGGGAGCCCATAAAGACTGCACTGGTGGTCTTTTTAAAATATATTGCAATAATTCTAATGACAGATTACCATGATGTAGGCAAAACTGGGATATTATCTTGATTAAAGCTTCTGTACTATAAGCACTCCTAAATTTTAAATTATGAACAGGATTCTTTGAGGGAACACAAACCCTCCAGAAGAAATCAAACAGTATTCATCTGAACAGATGAAGCACACAGTATTTCTGTTTTGTCTGAACTGGACTTCAGCTTATTGATCCTCATTCAGTCTATTTCTATTGTAAGGTACTGGTTTAACAACAATATTAAAAAAATAAAAACGAGTCAAGTTTTTCATCATTTTGGGTGACCATTTCTGCATATTTTCCAGTATTATGTTGGGGTTGAAGATAATTATCCATCATAATCAATGGTGGATATTAATACAAATAGAATAAATTATTATCAGTAGGAAGCAATCAGAATCCTATCTTTGGGTAGTGTACAAAAATCAACCATATTAAAACAACAGTTTGTAAAATTAAGTTACCATAACACTAAATTACTAAATTGCTATTTAAGATATTAAAAATTCAAATTCAATTTACATTAATTAAAAGTTTTACTCAGCAATTACCCAATGTAGAAATTTCAAAATTGGTGTAACATGGTCTGTACTGGATAAATGCAAGTCCAGCCTGCTGCAATGTATTGTATTTGTTGAAGCTTCTGAGTCAAACACAAACATCAATTCTATATAAAGCTCAAGCTTGGAGGTTCTAAGTAGTTATGCACTGTTTTGAGATTATTATTGTTGGTCACACAATCAGCCAGGTGTTTAGACTGGATTTGGCATTTTTATCCACCTATCGAATCCTTCCCAAGGACCTGGGATAAGCAGATGTTGTTGTTTGATGGTGTTAAAGGTATCGTCGCAGGATATAAGCCTAAGTAAAGTTGCCTTTCGCAATTGACTGATGATGATTTCAAATGGTACTCCAGATATTTTGGGATTGCACCTAAGGCGCCTATTACTATTGGTATTATCTTTGCTTTCTTCATTCTACTTCTATTTGCAGGTCTTTATATTTTGTGATTTTCTCCAGTTCTTTCTCTTTTATTCTGCCAGGATTTTGCAGTGTCCACTGTCCAGATGTTTTTGTCTTTCTTATCAACAATTGTTAAGTCTGGGGTGTTGTGTGGCAGATGCTTGTCTATTTGAATTCTGATGTCCTAGAGCACTTTAGCTTCTTCATTTTCTATTACGTTGTCTGTTTTGTGGTCCCACCAATTCTTGCTTGCGGGCAAATGATATTTCTTGCAGATATTCCAATGCACCATTATTGCTACTTTGTCATGCCGTTGTTTGTAGTCAGTCTGTGCGATCTTCTTGCAGCAGCCAACTAGTTGGTCCACTGTTTCTTCAGCTTCTTTGCAGAGGCAGCATTTGCTGTCTGTTGCGGTCTTCTCAGTTCTGGCTTTGTATGCATTTGTTCTTAAGGCTTGGTCTTGTGCAGCCAGAATGAGCCCCTCCGTCTCTTTCTTCAACTTTCCTGCTCTTAGCCATTGCCAGGTCTTGTTGTTATCTGCTTTGCCTGCTAGTTATTTTGTGTACTCTGTCAACAATACTGAACAAGTCAGGCCATGGCTATCAAAAATGAAAAACACCTGCCAGGCTATCCCACCTCCTTTACATGGATGATGTATGTATGGTTCATTTTCTGGGAGTATGTAATTCCATCCAGAGCAGGCAGATCTATGATAAACTTACAATGATGATCTTTCACAAGGAATACTTCCACTTACCCGAATTCAGTTTAACTTTATTTTCTGTCATCTAGCCCATTATATCTCAAAGGCAACCACCCAGGGGAGTCATGGCTGATGATGTTGGCATGGAAAAATGGATTTGAATGTCATCAGTATATTGATTACATTTTGCTCCAGATCTCCTGATGATCTCTCCCAGAAATTTTATGTCTATATTAAAAGCACTGGGGACAAACTGGAGCTCCACATACCAATTCTACTTTGTGGAGAAGTAGTCTCCAAGTAATATCATCTGGAACTGCCCTGACAGGTAGCAATAGAGCCACTACACAGAAGTATTCCCAACTCCCAGATCTTCTATGTAGTCCAGAAAGATACCATGATCAAATGGTATGAAATGATACCATGATTCAAATGGTATGAAAAGCCACTGAGAGCGCTAGGAGAATCACCACTGAGAGAGCTAGGAGAATCACCATAGTCATATTTCCCTTCCCTCTCCAAGTGTAGTTCATCTATTAAGCTAAGACAGTTTTAGTCCTAATAGCCTGTTTGAACTGAGTTTAGACAATCCATTTAATCAAATTCTTGAAACAAAGAAGCCACCACCTTCTCAACTACCTTGCCAGCTACAGAAGATTGAAAACTAGTCTGTAGTTGCCAAAGTCTGAAAGAGCCAAAAAGGGCTTCTTAAGCAATGATCTAATACATGTCTCCTTTAAGCAAGCAAGCAACCACTCTCCATTATAGAGGTATTAATAATATTTACCAGACTACCATCAAGAATCTTACAGCAAATCATAAGCTATGCTGGGCAGTGGTCAAGAGGACACGTGATCGATCTTAGCTAAGCATCCTCAATGGTCAACCACTGAAACTGATTCAGTTCAATCACATAAAAGTATGGCCTGTATATCTCCATTACTGACATAAGGCCCAAAACAGTATACAAGTCAGACTGAACCTGAACTGTAGTGAAATAAACAAACTGAAAGTATGACATGTTGGTTCTGAAGTCAACTGGAATAGACCAGAGCCAAAAACAGATATTGAAATTATTCAGCAGCAGTAGTGAAGGGGATTCAACCACAGGCTCAGGCCAGCTCTGTTCAGACTGAGGTGACCAATATCCAAGTAGAATTCCTAATTTATCCTGAGTTCTACTCCAGAGGTACACTAACTTGATATAGGTCAAGTCTCCAATTGAATGCTGGTAAGGATGATGTTGTTGCAATGGACCTCAGCCACACACCCTCCTCACCCACATTCACTTTTTGCTTTTATATACATCTCCCATGGCCCTCTGTCAGTAGTCATAGTTTTCCAAACTATTTTTAAAAATGTTCTCAGATTCAAAAGCAACCTGCCAAAATGATTTGGAAGGCAGAGTTACTCTTTCAAAAACTCAAGGCTTTGGCATGTATGTAGAACTAGATGTATGAATATATGCTGTATTTTCAACTCAGGCATAGCTTACAGTCCCAGAATAATGACCCTTATAGAGAACAAAGAGTTCTCATATTTACCATAATCAGAACAACTTCTATTACTTTTAAAATTATTTTGAACAATCACAGATTACATTGGTTAAACAGGATTCTTCCTTTAATGCCAAGAGAACATTAGCGCAAACAATTTTTAGTGATTGGTAACTAGGCTATAGTTTTATGATTAAGACTGAGGAGTTGTCAGAGCAGGCATTACATTTATAGTACCTAGTTTTAATGTGAATATATAATACTGTCAATATATATTGTAGGTTGTTTTTTCATTGTCCTGTGTTTTCTCTGTCTGACAATTGTTATTAATAGTAATAATTGGCTTGTTGCAATTTGTCTGTCCTGGTTTAAGCAGCCATTCATATTAGTCTTTTTTACTGGTTTTCATGTTTGGAAAAGAAGATACTTTTTCCCCTTTTTCTTTTTCCCAAGTTAAACTTCCTGTGAGAATGATTTGACCTCTGTCAAATAAGTCATATCCATGTTTCAAATGTTTTTCTGTGTAATATAAATTACTGTAAATCAAAGTCATAATGATTTCTCTTTAACTGCTATCCTGATTTGTACAAATGGACATCCTGCCAGGAGTGTACTGTAAATGTTGCAGATCCCATTTGCCTCTTTGAATTCTGGGTATTTAACTTTATAGAGCTTTATATATGGCATTATACTTACCAGTGTTCTATCCATGATTTTTCAGTTATTTTCTTTCTTTTTAATCTGCATTATAGATTCTGGTGGCGTCTTAAAGCAACAGTCAACCTTCTTGTTACTGAAAATAAATAACATTAGCGGAACTGCTAAAAATTAAAGCAAGCAAGCATTCTCCAGCAATGCTGATGGTCTCTGAAACAATTTAGAAATGCAGAGCTAAGAAAACAAGTTTGGATGTGAGTTGGCAGCAGTTCTCTTATATAGTCAAATTTACTGGCCACAGTCAAGTAATAAGTAGGAAATATGACAGAAAAAAAGAAAAATACTGCTTAACACAAATTGCGATTAACAGTATTTAAATCTGTGACAAGAATAAAACTGCATTGGACCCTGCTACCTTTCCCCAATCTAGTACCCTTCAGAAGTGTTGGAACTGAGATTTTCAAAATTTTTAGGCAGCATGAGGCCCTTCTGGGTCAGGTATTTGGGGAGCTAGAAGATGACAGGTTGGGAAAGGCTGCCTCTAGTATCCCTGAGTACAGTTGACTGTGCCACAGACCCACCATAATCAGGCATATGAATTCTGTATTGACAGCTCATTTGTTTGCCAGATTGTTTGATTAGTCCAATTTCTGCAAGAGAAATTACAAGCTGTATTTATGCAAGGCCACATTTAAGGCTTCATGATTTCCCTAGAAAAGTTGCAGAACATGGGAGGAAATTGGTAAAATATAAACACAAAACTTACACTTACTCCATCATATAAAGAAAGCTTTTGGGGTGGAGTAGGGAGCTGTGACAAAGTGAAGACAGTCTATGTATAGTAGTTGAAGTAATGGAATGCCTGCTTGACTGCTTTCCTTTCTGCTATCATTCTGGCTACCTAAGATTTATACTGTTGAACATAAGGCAGTACCTTTGAGTTTCTCACAGCTGAAATTTTTCTGTAGTTGTGACTCTGCTTCATGGGACAAATGAAATCCATGTTTTATCTACCACTCATAATTGTAAGACTTCATCTAATAGTCAGCTGGGAATCTAAAATATCCTATAGATCGATCATTATTTTGTCTTTTCCTCCAAGCAAGCCTTTTACCAGAACAGATATAAATGTTCTCCTTTTATCAGACTGGACAATTTTAGTATGTTTATATAAAGCAAACAGCAGTCTTGTTGGAACATTATGTTTCATGCTGGAATTCGATAGTGAGAGTATCTAATGCCTTTGTCCAATGCAATACATCCAGAGAAAGATTATTCCCAACAAATGCCTCTCCAGTCTCTGCTTGGAAGCCTCTTACAACGAAGAGCCCAATACAAGTAGTCCTCGCTTAATGAACACAATTAGGACCAGCAACATGGTCGTTAAGTAAAACATTACATGACCACACCAGGCTTGTGACATCAGTTACACTGCAGTCATTAAGCAAATCACCTGCAGTCGTTAAGCAAGACATCCCACGACCACAACTTGGGATTTTACTGCTGGCTTCTCTGTTGATTCTGCATGTCGGAAGACAGCTGTAAAGTGTGCAAATGGCAATCATGTGACTGCAGGAAGCTGTGATGGTCGTTAACACCCGCTGGCTACAAAGTGCTTGAATGGTGAACACATGACCACTAGGATGCTGAGACGGTTGTAAATGCGAGAACTGGTCATAAAGTTACTTTTTCAGCTCCATCGTAACTTTGAACAGTCACTTGAACAGGGCAGTCATTAAGTGAGGTCTACCTGTAAGTGTAAAACATTAGGTGGAAAGACCATAATCAAACCCTTTCTAAGAAGAATTTTCCCTAGTATTTAACTTTAACATGACCCTGTAAGATCTAGCCCTGTCTACAGGGAAGTTGAGAACAAATTTTTGAAAATATTTAGTTGGCTCATATTTAGCAAGGCCAGATGCAAAAAAAGAAATAGTATATGAATCTGCTCTCTCTTTGGGTCCATTGTCAACTCAGTGATAAAGGTTTAATCATCTTTATAAGCTTTGAGTTTTGTCATAAATATGATAAACTGTGTATTTGTATAAAACGTTGTCAGGAAGTTTTTCAGATGGCCTTCACTTCGTTCACTCTCTCATCCCTTTCTCCTGTATTCTCCCTCAATGGAAATTGCACAAAACAGCATAGAGTTTAGAATTGCTCTGCAAGCACCTATTGTTCAAAATCTGATTTTAACCTTGTCATAAAGATTACTTTATGTATTCTGCTAAATGTGATAGGTAGTAATTGTTTGTCAAGGCTAAGTGCTATAGGACAAAATACTTTCTTAAAATAATGCTTTTGTAATTGTAGAAGCAGCATTCTAAAGGTCTAGAAAATGCTGTTGAATAAAAATGTCAGACACTGAATATGGTTCTAATTTTTATTTTATCCTTTTTATTAAAAGAACTTTTCAATTAAATGCTTTTTAAAGCTACTAGGATGTTGAATTTGAATAAAAATATATAAGTAGCTTTTTTCTTTAAAACATCATGTAGCAGAATAGTCAAAGGAAAAAATTATTTTCTTTAATTATCTTTTATTTTGAGATCAGTTCTATACAACTGTTTTAGCCAGACTAAAGGTGCTTTAGCCAGACTAAAGGTACTTTGACTGGTAGCACCTCTGCAGATTCTCAGGAAGATGCTCTTCCAAACCTTGAGGGCCAAACTTGATGTTTTCTAAATATGCGTGTAAATATATTATCTTTCTCTTTAAAAATAGTTAGATATTCTTTCCTCCATTTTCAATGGCTTATTGAAAATCCTCTTCACCCTTGGAATCTGCTACTTTCCTTCAAGGGTGGGGGAAACAAAAGGTGGCTTTGATTCTCAAAATAATAAAAGCTTTCAGGGAAGGGGATATTTGTTTTTCTTTTAAATTTGTTTTAAATTGGGAATGTTTAAGAAAAGGGGGGGAAAGCTTCAGCAAATGCATTCCTTTTATATGGAGAAATGTGCTCTACGATACATTGTGCTCCCTCCCAAATTATAGAAATTAGATCCCCAGACCAAAGCTACGGATATCTATTGAAGGGAGAGGCATACGTACAACCAGATTGTCATTATTTTTCTGTAGTGCAACTACAGAGGAATCAAACCTAGTTCATTTTGAAAAGTGCTATTTGGGAGTAGGAATTGCTGAGACAAAAAACACAGCCCCAAGCCCCCCACTATGCTGCATCTCCAGGAATACAACATAATAGGCAGTATTGGATCCACAAAACAGCAAATAATCAATGATAGAAAGAAGCTTCCCCATTACTGAAAATAGAAGAGCAAGTTGGAGGGGGGAGTATGCAGTGATGCATGAATTATTAAAACAGGCTTTTTGCTCTGTACAACTCCTTAACACTCCCTCTCCCTCTCCTGCCTCCACATTCTTCTGTTCTCCCACTTGTCATTCTTTTGCTTTCCCTTTCCCTCCCTGCTGTATATTTTCCATTTGTCCTTCTCATGTTGCTTGTCTTACTGTTTCCCCATCTTTCCAATGCCTTTTGGTATCCCAGCTTTTCTTCACCTCTCCTCTCCTCTCTTGCTGGTTGTAATTTCTGCCTTCTTAGTCCCTCTTCTTTCCTTCTTAGTTCCTGATTCTTCTTCCCAGCTATTCTTCTTCAGTGTGCTTGCTGTCTCTCTCCCCAGATCAATTTTCTGATGTTCCATTATTCATCTATCTGCCTCCTGTCACTGCACATGATCAAGAGCTTTCATAGAAGCTTTTTGAACAGTGGCTATTGTATAAATACTGATCAAGCAATAGGACAGGTTGAATGGGTCATGTGGAGCACATATGCATAATTTCAGCATGATAGGATATTCCCCTTTCTATGAGTTTTCTCCAGCACTTACTACTTCTACATTGGGTTTTGGGAGCATCTGAGTAG
The DNA here is from genome assembly GCA_030867105.1 of Liasis olivaceus. Lineage (NCBI taxonomy): Eukaryota > Metazoa > Chordata > Lepidosauria > Squamata > Pythonidae > Liasis > Liasis olivaceus. Next base: position 120,927,126 of record CM061350.1, on the reverse strand, counting down.
GAAAATATTTCCCCCTTTGTGGAAAATGTAATTCTTTCTGTATATCAATTAGCTCTCAATCCTGAACATCATTATTATGTGGAATGGTAGATTTCAGTGTTCTGGAATCAGTTTATATATCCTGCCTTTCAGTGTTCCATGCACCCTAACTAAAGAGCAGATAATAGCACTGTTGTTTAGATCAGTAGAATATTATTTCATTACTGAAAGTATATTGAGTATTTGTTTATAGGAAGGCTTAGTCCCTGGAATCCACAGAGAAAATTCAGCAAGATAGAGCAGAATAAAACGTGTCTTTGAGACTTTAGAAAATCTATGTTGGTCAGACAAAAATGAATTGTGTCAAAAAAAATCAGTGATCTGACTTAGCTCAAAGGGTTCTTTAATTGGTTCATTGGAACTTTAGTTGTCTTCAGGTATGCTGTTACCCTTCAGTGCATAATCTGTGTGGTATGCAGGATCATCCCCATTATCCTGTGTGTGTGTGTTTCAAGTGTACTTTTTTATATGTTCATCTGTAGTCTTAAAATACGTTACATATCCTTTTAAATGTCATAGCTGATGTGGTTGTAATAGATCTACTATATATAGTTTGCTTCAAGTCATTGTTTCCTTTTTCAGTGTTACAGGACTGGGATAGTTTACAACCTCAAATAAATAAATGTCACAGATATCAACTTTATATCATTTACAAAGGTTGAAATTCCCCAGATATATTCCGTTATAAAGTGCTGTTCATCTCATCTTGTGTATACATAAGATGAAAGGAGTTTTCATTCTGTCTGAAATATCACAGCCTGTGGGCCCTTCCGACATATTGTCTTTGGGATTACCAAAGCACAGACATCTATTTTAATCATTATTAGTCTTCTTAACCTTATCATCAAAATGGTGCCTGTTCTACTATCTGCATACTACCATATTGTTCCTAATGTACATATGAGAATTACAAGAATTTGCTGTTACTTCTGTTTTGTAAGAGTTTGTTCTGTTAGATCAAACCTCCCCTATATGTGCTGAGTTGGGAAGCCACATTTTCATTAAAGTTTGTTTTGTAATATGAAAACAGCAATGAGTAAAAGCCTTACACTATTTTATTCAGACACTGGGACTTTGTTTTTAATTATGACACAAGCTCTAGGGAAGCCCACTGAAGGAATGAGCAAATTATCATGAATAGTTGTAATGCTCCCCACAGAATAGTGGATTTAGTTTCTCCCACAAAAATTCGTGAGCAATCCTAGGAAGATACTAAAATATTGATTAAGTGCTTTCTTTAACTGCTGTTGTCTCTGGAAGGGCATAAAAGAAGTCATATTCAGGGAAGGGAAAAATTGATTTGAAATTCACAAGACTACCTGACACTATTACATTTTTTATTCACATAATATGCTTGGCCTCTTCTCATTTCTTTTCCTAAACGTTTAGTGTTACATGTCTGCTGCCAGTCTGTTTCGTACCCTTTCTCTAGATACTGTATGTAGCCTCCACCATTAAATATATAAATATAGCTGTGAGATTGCATGCCTCTAGCAAGTTGGCATTCATTCTAATGCTGCAAATCCTTAACCAAGCTTCTTGACAGCAAGTAAGGGACCATGGATGCTGCATCTTTCTTTGAAACAGCAACTACAGTGTTCATCTCTATAACCTAGAAATAATTATAGTAGCAAGACAGACTTTAAGTGAGCAGTCTATTTGGTATCGAGAGATTACTAAAAATGTAAAAACTGTAGATTGATTCAAATTTAAAAAAAAAAAAAAGCCAGAAATTTAGAGAGGACATAGACCAACATATCCTCATTGAAGTTTCTATAGACTCTGATATAACATTTAGATTTTTGTATCAAATTAGGCATTATGATATACATACATTCTTCCAAATCTACTTCTGGTTACCTAAACATTCATTTCCTCATTGTAATTTAAGCAATTTAGAGGGGAGCCAGAAATTCTTGCCAACCTGATGATTGTCACCCAGAGATGTATCAGCAAATTCTGTCCTTTATTCTGCCCACCCCTGCTTTAGGATATGGACAAACTTCAATGTTATCTGAGCAAAAGGCACTAGGATAAATAGAAATTAAGTTAGCTGCACTTAGTTCTCATTGTAATAAATGTGAAAAAATAGTCTTCATTTATTTAACTTAGACTCCCATTGATGCAAGGAAGAAGTAGATTATAAAGAATTTAGTTTAGATCTAGCTCATTTCAACCTATAGCAGTATTTTAAATCTGCTCTGAACCAAGTGATTTGTGGATTGCACGTTTAGAACAAAAATGTAGTAATGTACTAAACACATTAGAAACATGAAGTCTTCTTTTGCATAATACAAGTGAGTACTTGTTCAAACTTTACTACAATTATGTTTTACTGAATTGAGGATCTCTCACCCCCCACCCCCAAAATGGTTCATAAGAATTGTTCATAAAGAGGACATTGTGACTGTCTTTCTTCCAGTACTGACATTTAATAAGTAGTAACCGCAGTTACAATCTGAAAGTTACTTCACTTAATGAGCATACCATCAAAGCACCAAAGTACTCTGGATGCAGAAAGGTCATATAAATTAACTCCTAGAAAGAAGTTGTATGATCATTTTGTTTAAACTTTTACATCATTTATAATGAAAGGAAACGTACAAAGGTCACACCATTCACTATACACAACTATTTTATATGCCAAAATTAACAAAACCTCTGGTTTAAGAATTTAATACCATCTCATTAATGCCCCCCCCCCGAGCTGCAACACCTCCATGTGAAAGCATTGACAATCACACAACTTTCTGAACTTTTTGTCTATTCTGTTTTCTCAGATAGAACAGCCTGCTGATCTAGTTCAGGTTCATGATTTCTTTTGTTTGTCTCTCTGTATGGAAAATGCCTCATGTATCACAATTCATCTCCAATAAAACAAAAAATGTGATAAAGCTTAACAAAGATTACTGTTGTCCTATCTTCCACAATCCCCTCACCCCATCCCTGTCACACAGCATCTGCCTCATTGGACCTTATCCAACATTACTCCTGCCCTCTTCCACAATACAATCCCAGGAAGCAGAAGTATAACTGCCAGGGCAGCATTGGAGCTTCTGGCTGCCTCTCCACATTTCCCCAACTCTCTGGCTGATCTGTACAAAATGGCCCATGCGAAGAAAAACATGTTCACGGTCATTACAAGAATACAAAGTCTTTAATGAGGAAAAAAAGCAAGAGACAGGGAAAAACTGTTGCCACCACAAGATAGGCCTTATGGGTCACACCATCCTCCAGCTCTCATTCTAATGATATTCTGAAAGTCTTTGAAGACCCAACTGTTCTCCTATCCTGGGGCCTGAGTAATGTTGAGCCCTGTTCGTTGTTTTGTAATATTGTGTTCTCCCACCCACCCAATACGCATGGTTCCTCTGGCTTGGTTTTCTGGTCTTTTCTTAATTTGTAAGCCCCCAGAGTTGTCTGGAGTCAAGTAGCCTCTAAATTTAAATAAATAAAAAATATGTCCCATGGAGAGGTAAAACATTTCATGAGAAGAAGAAAGGAGCGTGAAGAGAAAACACATAAATAATCCAGGACACATCTGAGAAGCAGATACCACAGCCTTCTTTCATCACATATGTCATGTTCATTAATAACCCTATAGCATTATTATTTAATTTGGGAACGTGGAAATGTATTTGGGGCATAAACATGAGAGACACACAGAGTTATTTCCTATTTGATTTCATTACTGGTTATAAGCTATGTCAGGGTCCTGGTCCAATAGAAGAAGTGACAGATGCATTGTGCTCTCTACCAGGGTAGTTCTTTAGAATGGGGTCGATATATATCTGACATGTCTTTCCAGATTGCCCAATTTTGTGCCACATTTGTTCTATCCGTCCTACCTACAACTGAACTTTAGTACAAATGTTGGTGGTTGTCACTGTTGTTTATATTATTGTTATTATATTAATTTATTTTTATGTAATTTTATTATATTTTATGTCTACTTTTTAGCTTTATTAAGTATAGGTTTATTTATTTTTATTATAGCATTCTCTGGCCTAAAGGCCATAATAAAAGGAGGTGAGCTATGTTCCCTCTAAGTTGTGTGCATCCACGCATGCACACTACTGATGAAATCTGTGGTGTGTGCATGTGCTGAACAAACCTGTGTACACTGTAAAAATTTAAGGATATACAAAATTAAGTTACCCAAAATAATAATAATAATAATAATATATTTAGGCACCATAAAATTCTGGGTTCACGACTTACGAGGAGTCTGGTATAAGCTTGCCAACCTTGGCTTAACTTAAGGACAAAAGGTTGCTCAGCGCTGCCTCAGCATGGGCTGAGCAAGTGCTTCTAGGGGAGGCAGAGAGGGGGTCCTTTCCTGGCCTTGCAGTTGCAGCCGACCTGCTCTGGATTGGACATGCCAGGCGCGAGTCCAGAGCGTCCTGTGCCCAAAGGAGCACCTCCCTCTTCCCTCCAAAAAAGGTTAAATTAATGTCTTTTAAGTTTTAAGCCACACAAGATCCATGATCACTAACTTTATGAAAATTTCAATTTTTAAGTTAATAATAATTAAAGTTTTAAGTAAGTCTAGAATACATCCAGAGAAGAAGGGGGGGGAAACGGGGGGGGGGGGGAGAGAAATAAAAGAGAGAGGACTATCTAAACTAACTAACTCCTTCCTTCCTTCCTTCCTTTACAGTATCAAATTCCCTCTTAAAAGAAACAGTTTTAAATGCTTACAAAATATTGATTACAATTATAAGTTATCAGTGACTAGTAAATTTATATTACACACACACACAGAGGTATGTATGTGGAATCAGTTTGGTGTAGTGGTTAAGACATCAGGCTAGAAACCAGGAGACTGTGAGTCTAAGGTAAGTCTAAGTAAGTAAGTCTAAGGAGTCCTACAAAGCCATCTTGATGATCTTGGGCCAGTCACTTCTGTCAGCCCTAGGAAGAAGGAACTGGCAAGCCATTTCTGAAAAATACTGCCAAGAAAATTGCAGGGGACAGTCACCAGGAGTAAAAAATAACTTGAAGGATGCTTGTGACATACTATTATAGTTTCTGTATTTTAATCAAGAAATATGTAACCATTTTAACATGTCACTATTACATGCTTTTGCAATTTACTCATATACTTGCATTGTGGTGTACAAATTTGGGAAAAGCTGCACAAAACAATTTTTTTCTGCATGCTGCGTGTTAGAAATTAGAGGGAACATTGGTAAGTATGTACAGGTAGTCCCCATTTATCAACCACAATTGGGACCTGCAATTTGGTCATTAAACAAAGCAGTCGCTAAAGTGAAAGTCATATGACTACAACTGTGCTTATGATTTTACTTCCGCTTTCCTTTGCTTTACAGCATCAGAAAATTGTGAGCCCAAATAGCCAGGAAGGTTTCCAGGACTCAACTCATGAGGAAGCCAGATAAAAGCGCAAATCTTATAGCTCTTTTTCCCCTACTCACCACCCTTTGGAATGCTCACCCCGATGCTGGGATAATTAGGAAGAATATAATTAATGTCTATATTTACATTCATTGGTGAGGAAGGGATTACAAGAGAGTAAGTAGGCACACAATGGGGAATACACATTGAAAGGAATGCACCAGTGGCTACTAGGAGCTGCTTAGGAGGCAAAGAAAAGCCTTTAGTGTGAAACTAATTAGGATCTTGTCAATTTCAGGTAGCAGCTAAGAGCCTTAATTAAGGTCACAGAGCTGAGCTTGCTGACTTGTAGTTACCACTTTTTTAGAGAGGCACTGGGCTGTGGAGAAAAGCAGCTCAGGAAGAGATAGCTTGCTTAAACAATCCACTCCACCCTCCATTCTGCAAGGGGGGGGGGAGAAAAAAGAAATGGGCCAGGCATAGGACAATGTGTACTGACTATAACAACAAACATGTGACTGAGAGAGAGATGCTGTGAAGCTTGTAAATGCAGGCATTGGTTGAAAAATTACTTTTTTATCAATGTCATAACTGCAAATGGTCACTGTCTGAGGCAGTCGCTAAGCAAGGACTACCTGTACTTGATGGAAATATCTCTGCAAAGTGGCTGACTGAGAGTACATGTTAGTTTTAGTTTTACTTATAGCCACTGGATATTAGAGAGATGTGATTACCAGGAGCCCAGATGTGAAATTCAAAATGGTGAGCAGAGTTTTTTCAGCTGCTTTATGTCTCTAGCTCTTTTTCTTGAAAGACTAGATAAGTCAAATGGGACGATTAACTACATTTTGGGGTTCCTGCAATGCAGCTGTACAGGATGGAAATAGTTAACCGTTTGTAATGTTGGGTCTGTTTTAGGGCTAATCTAAGCTGTTTAGATTGTGATTGGGTCAATTATCCCTTTTTGTGTGTGCGTTTCTATGACATACTCCCCCACCCCCATCCTTATTAAGCATGTTGTGGAACAAGGCCAGAATGTCTTTTTAAATATGCCTTATAAGGTTAGTATAGAGATAAAGGCTTGTTTTTCACTTTGTTAATTTGGCATTTATTATCCAACTGGAGAACTTGATTGATGGTTTTAAAAGATGTCGGAGATAGTTTGACCCAAAGTGTTGGAGACATTCTCAATATAAGACATAGTTACTAGGTGTCCTTGATTGGGACTTGCTTTAGACCTAGTCATCTGCTTGGTGAGACATTTGGTCCCTTGTGTGGATACTTTCAGCCTGCTTCAATCATTCCAATAAAGTTAGAACTGATCTGAAAAGCCCTAAGAATGAAATCATTGATTTTCACATTATTAAGACGCTCACCCACAGAATATCTCATGGGAATTCTCTACTTGTCATGGCTAAAAATGATGTGGAAGACTAATACCAACATTTTGTGGCTTTTAAAATTTTTTAGGAATGCTGGCCCCACCTAGAGAGGAAGACTTAAACTGTTTTTCCACAAACAGATTCATCTTACTAGCAAAATCAGATTAGAAACTCAGAAGAATTTTTTAAAATCATATGTTCTTTGAAGAATTGATTTGGTGTGTTTGTCAACTGAACCTTATAGCTTTTTATTATATCTTCAATAAGATAAATTATGTGGAAAAATTCTATATTGTATGTTTATTAATTAGTATATTAACCAGTCTTCAGTGCAATAGCAAGTTTGTAGGACAAATGGCTGAATTACAAGAACAATGAAATGTTTTCTAAATAATTTGGGTCTGTAATTTATATTGTTACATGTGTTTTTATTTTTCATAAATTATGTCATGTGGTCCATGACGTGCTCATTAGCAATCTATTTAGGTGTGGGATGGATTACATGATAGTTACACAAACATGTAAGATGCAACTCGCTCAAAAATCATAGCCAATGGGTCTATGTCCAATTGTAGATTTGATACAGAGTATCAAGTGAGGGGCTACAAGGTTCACTTCTGGGTCCTCTACTCTTAGTACACTGTATGTTCATTAATGATTTAGATTTTATGTTCATTAATGCTTATTAAATTTGGAGAAGATACAAAATTGTGTTTATTTCTAGAAGACAGAAATAACATTCAAAACAATCTTGACACATTAGAGAAATGGACTGCAAATAAAAGAATTAAAATCAACAGAGACAAATGCAAAGTTCTTCAGAGGTATCGGATGAGAGATACCTATAGGATGGAGGATACCCAGCTTGCTAATAGTACTTGCAAAAGGAATCTTGGAGTAGTAGTTGAATGCAAACTGAATTTGAACCAATAATTTGATGTGAAGGCAATTTTAGGCTGTATCAGTATCAGTATAATTTCCAAATATGGGAGGTAATTATACCACACTATTTCATCAGACCACATCTTGAATATTGGGACTAGATCTGGACACAATCCAAGAAGGATTCAGAGAAAAGCAATAAAGATTGGAGCTTTAGAAATTAAGCTATATGAAGAGGGATAAAAGGCAGCTTGGTATGTTTAGCTTTGAGAAAAGACAAGTGAGGGGGATATGATAGCACTCTTCAAATACCTGAAAGGATGTCACATCGAAAAATATTAGGATATGTTTGTTTCTTGTTCTTGAGTGCAAGACACAGAATAACAGGGTTAAATTACAAGAAGACTGATTCCTATTGAATGTTGAAAAAAAACTTCCTAACAGAAAGAGCACTGGGATAGTAGAACAAATCACCCAAAGAGTTGTTGGATTCCCTTCATTTGAGGTGTTCAAAAAGTGAGACAGGTGCCTTGAATGCTTTAATTTGGGTATCTCCACTAAGCAGAGGATCTTTGGCAATAAAATACTCACTTGGATATAGAAAGGCATGAAGAAGGAAGGCCTTCTACTAGTGTAGTATCAAGATTAAAAATAAAGAAATAAAAACATACCATTTCAAATCTGCTGTCCTCCTGAAAGTATCCAAACCATTTATATATGATCGAAAAGAATGTAGGCTTCTACAAAAACCGATGAGTCTTCAAGAACAGAAACAAAATCATTCTATAGTTTGTACAGTTCCATTTTTACATCCCTGTAGGGGGGAAAAAACCATCTTCATACGTCTATCGTTATATATAAACCAAAACATCTCTCTTCCAGTATCTGAATGTGTGTATGATTAGTTTAAGAAAGCTTAATTGATTTTTATCTAAATTTGCAATACATATCTTTTGTTGCCAGCTGCTATGATCTTAACTGGATATATGATGTATGTGTACATTTTTATTTTCTTCATTAATACATTTTAGTTAAAACAAAATTGTTCTGGATCTAGGTCTGCTTTTGGATGCTTAGATGATAGCCACAGACAGGAGTATATTTTGCTTGCTTTGATTGTTGTGTAAGTTCTGTCCCTTGCTAAAGAAGCTAGGTGTGGCTAAGGGCTTGCCTTATCTCTAACACACTATGGGCTCTTCTTCACTTGTGCCTAACATGGCGTAAATATGCCTTATCAGCCTCTTTTTTCTTGCATGTATTCATGATGTTTCCTTGTATTATCTCCAACCCATACCCATGGAAGCTTAAAGTCCTTGGTTGTTTTTGTATTAGTGCTTTCACTCTTCTCCAGATGCAATTTTTGACATTGATGTGGTCAGGTTCACTTACTATTTTGTTGCTGATTAATTATTGCAGCTAGAACCTCCTATTGACCACTTTGAACTGTTGCAGACATGCCCCCTTCTCTCTTTTTGCGGGGCACAGACCACCCTGGCTATTTTGGCTTGGGCTGCAGGAGAAACTGGACACTTAGATTCTACAAAGGCATCTGCCAGCATAATGCCTGACAGAAACTGGCCATTGTGTTTACCAGGTCTAACACAGGCTCCTTATAAACATGGGTTTAATACTCTTTTGAAAAAGTGTCAGACCACTATTCAGAAATAATCATGACAAGTTACAGAGAAGAAGTTACAGACATGAAGCAGGAGTATTAAGAAGGTTCCCTCCCATTTCACCTCTTCCTAGAGCTATTTCTGAACATAGGTCTGGTGCTCTTCTGAAGAGGTTTAAACCCAGGTAGCCCAACCAACAAGCCACAGACATGGAGGAGAAGAGTGAGAGTTAATTCTCACATGATCAGAGGAAACAATTTGATTTCATATCTGTTCTTTGTTAATGTAAGACAGAAAAAATATTTCATATTCCTGCTGCAAAGAGAGGACTGTCCAGGCCATTGCAAAGCATGGACAGGAGAAAGAAACACAAAATTATAAACTTTCATTTTAGTATATAATGTATTTAACTTTTCATATGCAGCAGTCATTTGAATTTTTTTGCAATAGCTTTTTAGATTTTTTAAAATAAATTTCCAATCAGAAGTTCTTGGATTCTTATATGCATGTTTAGCTGATTTGAACTCAGCCTTGCTGAGGAGAAGATGCTGACAAGATACACCGGGGGGGGGGGGGGGGGGGCGGGAATTAGGAAAGTTCCCTCCCACTTCACCCTTATACCCCTTCTCCATGTGTAATGTGGGAATGACCTTGGGAGACCCGGGGGGTGGGGGGAAGAGATGCTGCCCAGGGAATAATCAGATGAGAGAGAACATAGCCTGCAGCTTCATAACGGGCAGAGAAAGAAACTCAGAAAGTCATCTTTAATAGTTATTTGTTCTCATTGTTGTTTTTGTCTTTATCTTTAAATCTAATAAATTTATTTGAAAAAAGAAACTCAGAAAGGAATCTCCCTAACTTCTCAGGCTGTAAAAAGTGGGAGATTTGTACTATCAGACTTGCAAGATTGATGTCAGACTTCCCAGGTAGGTAGATCAGACAGGAAACACGACCAGATGAGTAATTCTACTTTATTATAAGGCTACATTAACAGAATCTTACAAATCTCCCACTCTTTTACAGCCTGAGAAGTTAGGGAGGTTCCTTTCTGAATTTTTTTCTCTGTTGTGTAGCTACAGGGTATGTCCTCTCTTATCTGAGCATTCCCTAGGCAGCTTCTCTCCCCCAAGGTAATTCCCACATATCATTAAACCGTGTTTAACAAAAGTTTAGCACTCTATCAGAAGGGTTCTATATCCATGTTTAGAAATAGCCCAACCCATAGTGTATAGGCACGCAGGATCAATTGTAAGGAGTATAGGATATCCTTCTGCTTACTTCAGCCCACATACCCCTCCATATCTGTGTTCTGTTAGGCAATTTGATTGGTGGCTAAACCTGCTACTGAAAATATCCACCTAAACCTGTCCAACCCTGCCCCACACCACATCGAAGAGAATAATTGATGTTGGTTTTTCCATTGGCTGTCAATGCATGATGGGATGGGAAATGAAATCATGGGAATCCACCAATCCCCTTCTTTAAATTGGTCCTCAGTGGGTAAGTAAAGAGTACAATACCAGGCTCATTACTGTGGCAGAGTAGAGATCAGCAACGGGAACAGCACAATTTATGCTGTCATACTTTTTTCCAATTTAAGGACTGGTGAATATGGCCTTAATTCAGCCATGAGGAACAGCTGACTCTGTGGGATTTTCCTCAGAACATTCTGGAAGGTTTTGCTAGTGAAAAATTAGAGGTCAGATTGCTTATCTATGCTTTATAAACCATATTATACTGATCCTGCATCAACTGCAGTAGACTTCAGATCTCTTTGAAAGACCCATAAAGGTGCCAAAAGACTAAAAAGGTATTGAAAGGCCTATACTGTCCTAAATATTGGGGATCATTGTAGCATATGAATGGGTGATGATAGCTCCATCTTTGTTTTGGTCTCACATTATTTACTCTTTTCTTAAGGAGTAAGTGGAAAGGAGAAGTATGGTTGCCTTGGAAAGTACAGCTGTGCTCTGCAGCTTTTAATGGGGAAAAACAGGCATGGCTGAAGAACACTCAAGGATACCAGAATCCAGCAGATCAAGACCTTGGGGCTTTTATTGTCTCTGATAGGGAGAGGGGCTTGGAGGAGACTTATTTGAGGATCTGTGAATTTAATTAGACCTGTGGATCATTGATCTCCCGTCCCTGGGATAAACTGAAGACAGTAGTGGACTCCCTTTTGTCTTTTTCTACCCCATCTCACTTCTTTCCCCTTCTCTTTTTTGTCTTTCACCAGTGAACTACTGGGGACAAAACAAATGTTTAACTAATCACTTATATAGTGCTCTGAATTTAGCCTGAAAATTATTTCAAGGCAGTTGGAGTATTCCATTCTTTTGGAATATGAAGAATCGGGAGAGATGCTTTGAATAAAATAGTGTTGTGCTGAGATTTTTGATAAAATTCTCATGAGCAGTATTTACCTTAGTTGCAAGTGGTCCTGGAGTATGCACATGTGACCAGTTTCATTGCACGACTATCCTTTGACTCCAGGCATCTACAGGAGGACAAGTGATGAAATGTTTGTTGTAATGGCATGGCTGAAAACCTACAATTTACATACTTGGGTCATAAGTATGTAAGGGAAGGACTTATATCATGACAGCATCATATGTGGGCCATCATTTCAGTGTAATCTTGGTTAGCTGTAGATGCCTATTTCTTTAGCAATCTCTTCTTCTTGCCTCTATTAAAATTTTAAGAGAGGTCTTATGAAAGAACTTTCACTCATGGGGCTTTTTAAGAAAAGGAAGAAAGGAGAGGCAGAACGACTGATCAGTGATGGAGATATAAGAATCTCTCTTGTATGCACACCCACACCCACATACCTGCAATTACCAGCAATTCCCCTTACTACCTTGCAACAAAAATTAAGTTCAAAAACACAACAAAAGAAATTGAAAGCTCTCTGCGAGGGAGGAAAAATAAAGAGATTGGTGGGGGGAAATTTTAAGAGAAATTTCAAATCAGTTTTCCTGATTGTATTAATTTTGAAACCTTATAGGTACCAAAAGGCATATTAATAGTATTTCACTGCATGTAAAGGATTAAAATGAGTTTTATCTGACCTGAGCACATCCCTTTATTTGAAAAGTGGCATAGATTGGAAAGCATTATGATGCCTCAGTACTGAAGCCGCAGGTTCTTACATTAAGATATATTTGTAATGGCTATATTCAGACAGCACTTAAGAGAGGGCTTCTATCTTGCATGAGAACACTTCAAACTTAAAAATATAAAATGGATAATGATGGGGAAAATGATCTTCATTCTCAAATCATTAAAAAATAAATTTGAACAGCTAAAAACTTTTTTGCTGGGGACAAAGTAAATAGAAAATTAACATACTGTACAGGCCTAAAGTATCTGCAAATACAGTATGTTTCTGAGATATAATTATAGTTAGAATTAAGGAGTTACTTCTTGTACTTGTAGGCTGTAATAACAGAGTTAAAGCTGTTTATGCTTCACCTCCACTCCTTCTTGTACCCCAGAAAATCAGGGAAGAGCTTGCCTGCCTGAATTGCTTCCGAATACTGTCTTGCTTGCCCACCCTTAAAGAATGTTTCAGCCTTTTTTGCTTATATAATGGTCCTTGCATATTTCTTTCTACTTAATTCAACAGAGCTTACATACTCATATATGTAAATAGGGATTATTATCTTGGTGGGGGTGGGGGAGAGACTGATAAATGCTCTACACTTTTAAATATATTGCAACGTCCTCTTCTTTAAAGAGCGCCAAAAAATTATCTGAAAATTATACTGGCTTGCAGTATCAGGCTATAAAGACAAAATTTAATAGAAAAGGTTCTAAACACCATCATTTTCACAGTTATTATGGAAATGTCAGCAGTGCCTATTAACTGCTGCACATTAATTAGTATGTTTTCTCTATATGTGAATGTATATATTTGTATATTCATTTCTACTCATTTATTTTATAATAAATAGTCCAAACAGAAAAACAAGTAAAAATTACCAGACATTTACATACAATATGAAAGAAGTTCCTTTATTTTCTGCTATGGTAGCACTTGGCAGATTCAGGAATAAATAATCATTTGTAGTGAGGGTATGCCTTATCAAACATATGCAGATCAGCACTAATTAATGCTAATTAACGTTTCCTGTCTATCTAGTTGGAAAAACGTCCAAATGTTATGAAATCAGTTAGTATGCCTATTACCCTAATTGTTTTATGTGGGATGGATCTTAATTAAAATATGTAAATTGATCTTAATTGCCATATACTAATGGGGGTTCATGTTATCTCTCCAGAAGTGACAAGATTGTGAGTAGGGATACTTAACCGAATACCTCTATGAAATCCTTAACTAAATGGCCTTTACCTAAAATTGTTTTTATTTTAAATCTGTAAACTAACATACTTCTATAAAAGATTTTGAATGTAGGTGATGTTTCCAACAACAAAATAACATTAATGATTATTTACAAGTTTAAATCTAAAATATCCTTTGAACCTTTCCTATTTTTGAATGAAATTATTTGATCATACATCATTTTATTGTTCAATGAATAACATGAATAAATTAATCTGAATGCTTATGAATCCATGTTTTCTGTTTAAGGATAAAGTCACTAAAATATACACTTTAAAGAAATAGAAGGGCTAAAATTTGCCTAAAGGGCATGTCTATTGCCTGCTCTTCAATTCTAATGTAGACTGTATTTACTGAATGGTACAGGAATTGTGGTCTGCCATCAATTTGAAAGTTTACATTTGGATATGTGCATTCCTTCATTTATCTACTGAGGGAATTTTGCCTGAAAGTATTTGTTTATGGTTAATAACCATTAACAAAATTAAACACATAAAAGCGGGTTCAAATACACTAAGAGTATTAAAACCACCATATAGACCACCAATTCAAATTTACACATGTAAGAAGTAAACAAAAGGGAATGAAATAAAACAAAGCAAAACAACATATATAAAATCAAGATAGTAGAATAAAAAGACTTCCTCATGACATCATTGCAAATTAGGACACCTTAAGCCTTCTTATGACAATAGTAGCCATAAGATCTTGGCAACTCTTTTCATAATAGCAGGGTTCCAGTCTGAGAGTAGGAAGTAAACCACTTCTCCCTCCCTGAAAGCTTGATCTCTACTAAGAGGTGCTATAGTTATATCAGCACATTAATATGTGCTTGTTGATTAATGTAAAACCCAATAGTAGTTATACATGGAGACATAGTTACCATTCATAAAAATAATAAAAGAACCAACTATAAAATGCAGAAACCAAGTCACTTTTATGCTAGGGGGATTTCTGTTATCACTTTCCTATAGCTCATGTTGTTTATTGCTGATAATTATTGTCGGTGTTGGTGGGTGTTGTGGTCCAATGATATTTAAAGCATAAGTAGGCAACCTTTTATCTTCAGATGTTGTTCATTACAGCTCTCACAATCCTTTCCCATAAACCATGATGCCTGGGGGTGATGGACATGTAAGTCAAAAATATTCAGAAGGCATCAGATAGCTATATTCTTGAGTTAGAATAGTTGAATAGAAAAGTAAGAATAGAACTTCAGGTTCTCTATTCATGTCTAAAAGTTAACTTTATATCTTGGAAAAATTGATTTGTTCAGAATACCATGTGAATTTTCATATTTAAGTTGATTTTAATTTTTATTCCCATGTCCCGAACACCAATGGGTAACAACAGTTATTCATGCAATATTGGTATTGATGGTATTTTTTCATTGGTGAAATGAAAAAATAAAGTGGACCATCTTCAGCTTCAGCATTTCAAAAGCATTCCTACTCTACCCTATTAATGGAAAACACAATCAAGCAATTTTTGTGAGTTATACTCTGGAACCATTTAGAAAATAATTATTCTATCATGTTAATTTACATTTGCATTCTATGTTTCTTCCTCCAAGATGTCCAGAAAGTTTTCCATACAATAACTTTCAGAGACTGCATATGCTCAACAATAGTAAATTGTTCCTACTAATTGTCCCCTGAGTAAAGCATAGGAGAAAGAAATGAACATCATTTGCTTTCCCTAAAATGCATATCCATTAATACAAAGAGTGTGAAAAATTACCTTTTCTTCTAATTCTTGTTTTGGTTTATTACCTGTGGCTTTTATTGTTTTATTTGGGGTGGGGAATTGCCCCTGATTCATAGTTAAAAACAGGTGGGCATTTATAACTAGCATTTGTAACTATCGCAAAGGACTGAGTTTTTCATTTCTCAGGGTAAATACAAATTAATTTCATTCCAATACTACATTTATTCAGATGATGTCTGTCTTGTATATGTTCAACCATGCCAAGGGTGGCAAAATTATCTCCGATCCATGTGTATTTGCTTCTTATCTGTGCCATCCTGTACCTTAATCAATTCTTTCTCGTTCTCCTTCCTTTTCTGTTATCTCCTCTGGATCAAATATATTATTATAAGATTCTCAGAGCAGGGACTTATCCTCTTATACTTTGAAAAGCACAATGCATGCTGATAGTGCAATAATATTAATAGCAGGGATATTAGTATTACTAATAACTGGGCTAATAATCTTTCAGGCTGGGGATTTTACTTAACTATTGAGTGTTATACTAGAAACCACCCACTAGGTGAGTGATGGTAGAAAACTTTGGCAGGACCAGGAAAATAATAAAATGTTTTAGAATCTGTAAAAGGAAAAAAAAGTGCCACACTAAAAATAAATATCAAAAAGAAAGCATTAAAATGGCACTAAAATGGTTCTGGGGCTACAGAAGGTATGCAATTTTGTTGGTTTGAGGCTGCCACTGGCATATTAAGGGCTTATTGAGGACTACTTTCCAAATTTGACTTCAGTTCCCAAACTGAGGCAGAGGCTTTTCATGTTTGTGATTTTTAAGGTAAATGAGATGTCTTAAGCCTGTTCAAGGCTTAAGGTACCCCCTTTGCCCCTTAATATACCCCAGGCAACAACTTCTGACTTTGAATGGGCCTCAAGGAGTAAAAAAAAAAAGGGGGGGAGGGCAGTAAATGGCAGTATGGGGCACATTAGTTTTGCATCCCTGCTGTAAAGAATATGTAGAATATAAATGTTCTAAACAAACAAACATAAATAAATCACAGAGATCGTGTGGCCTGTGTCAAATGGCCAACAGATTACAGGTAGTCCTCACTGAATGACCCTAATTGGGACCATTGCTAAGCGATGTGGTCGTTAGGCAAAACATCACATGACTGTACTGCTTAGCATCAGCAGTTTCAGTAGACCCGATTGCAGTCATTAGGACAGGACCACGCCGTTGTTAGGCCAGGACCTCATGCTTCCCCTGCTATGTTGTGCTTACCTCTGCTTGAGCTCCCCCCATCCACCTATTACTCCCCCATCTCTGCCCTTTTGGCCACCCTGCACTCTGCCGTCCCCAGCTGACTGTTGCCGTCTTCTTCCTCCCGCTGCTGATAAGGTGCACCTGGCCAGCAACAGCCTTGCGAAGGGCCTGGCTGGGTGCACCTCATCAGCAGGAGGAAGAAGACACTGAAGTAGACATTGGAGGCGACAGGGGCGGACGAGTGCAGGGCGGCAGGGACGGCAGAACACAGGGCAGCAGCATGGCAGGGGCAGTGGAGTGCAGGGCAGCAGAGGCAGCAAAGCACAGGGTGGCAGGGGCAGCAGAGCTCAGGGTGGCTTAAAGGGCAGAGATTGGGGAGAGAGAGGTGGGTGGGGGAAGTTGAAGTGCACCCTGTGGTCATAAATGTGAGTGGGCTGCCAAGCACCCATTTCTGATCATGTGACCGCGGGGGGTGCTGCAATGGCCATAACTTCAAGAACCAGGCGTAAGTACCATTCATTCAGCACCATCTTAACTGAACAAATTATTGTTAAGCATGAACTATCTGTGTGCATCCCTAGAGGGCAACGTTTCAGAAATAAAAGGTAGAAATATCTTTTCTTTGCTTGATTGAATTGTTAATTTTTATTTTATTTTTTTACTGTTTTCACAGGACAGTGTAACAAATGTTTCTCCAAGAATAATCCGTGGAACCACCATAGGTCCCATGTATGGTCCAGGCCAAGGTTCCTTCTTGAACATTGAGCTCATCAGTGAGAAAACAGCAGCCTATTGGTGCAGGAGTATTACTGAGCTGAAGTTAGACTTCCCTGACAAAGTAAGTCAGATTGAACTGCAAAGAAAGTTCACATGTCAGGTAGAGAGGATCAATAAATTTTTCAGAAAATTGGAAGTCGTTTGAAAGAACGATTGCTGCCCATAGGGTATATATTCATTCTGTTCACTGTTCTGATACACAGGCCTTTCAGCATTTTCTGTTTTTAAAAACCTGCAAATATGTTTGACCAGATGTGAAGGGGGATAAAGAAAATATTTATATACCCTGAGAAACAAAGCCTCTGCTCAACAGTAGCACAAAACTGCCCCTTTCTCTAGCTTTTGTTTACAGATGCAATGCTTATCATGAGATAAATACTTGTATATGTACTGTACTTCAGTGGAGCCATGAATTCATCTCAAAACTTTCATTATTAGAGAGAGAAATTTGTCTCTAAAATAGGGTAGATTTTTTTTTGTTTTGTGTTATAAAATGCTATCGACAATTAGGATTTGCAGAAGCAGTTTTTGGCCAAGTCCCCATTTTTGGTGCCCTCCTTTGGGGAAATCTATACTACCAGATATGGTGTACTATTTTCAACAACAAAAACAGAACGTCCTTTCTAAACCTTGACTGAGTGAACAGAATGAATGAAGAATGACACTCTTGGCAGAAACAAGAGGCAAACAGGGTTGAAAATACAAGAGAATTATTAGCTAGTGATTACAATAAAGTAAATTACTGCAATATTGTAAATATTAAAAAGAAGAAAATTGATATATAATTGCTTTTGCATTGTAATGAAGCAGTTTAAACACTGAGTTCAAAAATTAATATTCTAGGAATTAAAGCCTTTGTTATTATTAAAGCAGTTGACAGTTCTTTTGGTTGAACTTTGGAATCAAAGGGATTTGTATTAAAATTATCTAAATTTTAACTACATTATGTTTCAGTTTCAGAGAACCTTGACAGAAATTGAGCTGAGCAACAGTAAATGATAAAAAATTCATCAATTTATTTTCTGCAGGGTCTGAGTCCTGAATTAATTTCATTTGGTGTTTTAAATGCCTGATTCTTTCTTTTCTTCTCCTACCTAAATATTTAGGTATACATGGATAAAGCATTGAAAAAAGACAATTTTAATGTAACTATATATATGGCTCCATCAGAATTCTTTAGTTGAGTTTTGTTTTTTGCACTGTTGAATTGATATGCATTTAAGCATTGATAAAGTATTGCAAAAGGGGGAAAATCATCTGATTACTAGTGTGAAAGACCTCTTGCTTGTATAAATGGGTAAAGGACAGTGCAAAAATATTTTTTTCCTTTTTATTATATTGTTATAAATCTTAATACATTATATTGTTTCAGTACAATTATATTTGTACAGTATCATTTAAAATATTGTATTGGCATTCTATTGTTTACATAACTAGGAGTATTAAAATAAAGAAAAGAGAAATAAATATCAGTATTAATTACAATTTAGGATATTGATATTACAAGCATAAAATTATTTGACCCCACACGAAACTGTATATAACACTAGAAAAAAAGAAAGCTGCAGATTACATCAAAGTATTTGTTGTACAATTAAGGTTTTGATCTTGAGCTAGTTCTTAGTTTTGAAGCCTCCATTGTATAATGGAGATTTTATTTATACACACACATTCACACACAAACTTATATAATAAAAAAGAAAAAAAAGATAAGATAGACAAAACCAATTTAACAAGAATTTTGACTCATGTAGTCAAGTGGAATTGTGAATTTTATTTGGTTGAATTTTTTCCAAGTATTCATAAATTTGTTCCTAACAGAATAAGACAAAGTTGTTTTGGTTGGCAGTGTTGTCCACAGAGAGTAGGTTCAAGTGAGATCAGATTGACAAAAGAAGTGTTGCAGCATCACAGTGCAAGCCACATCCTTTCATAGGTGTGTACAAAAGGGCAGAGCTTGACAAAAGCAACAGAATCTTGCCAATGTCACCGCATGAGAGAAAATTAAACTGATTCAATTTTTCTGGTTGAGGACTTTGGCCACTCTAGCCAAGTGGATTTGTAACATGTGATGCTGGTGCTGAATTATTTTTCTTAAGAGACAACTACTACATATGGAAGGCAGGTAGAATATGGAGTTGTCTCCGTGTTGGGAATACTTATACTTCTTCAATTTGACTGGTAAGAATGAGTATTTTTTTCTTACATAGTATGGAAGAATTGAAATTAAACAAATTAAAATGTGGAAGATTGAAAACTGTTGGATTTGCTCATCCCAAATGCTTGTTTTTTCATGGGGGAAACATTCTTCCTTAATGAAAGAATTTAGGAGATATTCAGTTCAGGGCAGAGTGAGCCCAAGAAGCAATAAGGAAAGGGAATCTAGGGAGGAACTTCTCATGCCTAAAATGCATGCGATACAGTTCTGCAGACAAAACCAAGAGACAATTACACCTTAGAAGACTTATTAATTTGTTTTCACATAAAATTGCAAGAACTACAGATCTGTTTTTTCATCATCCTATCCTAATTTAGCTTTCAGGTAAATATGGTAGCACTGAATGACTGAAAGTGAATGACAAATTTCCATGGATGTATATAAGCACCTTGTGACTTTAATTTAGTACTTGAAAGTATATATCATGGCATAGTAATGGAACATTTGATAACTTAAACTGCCCTGGAAATAGGGATTTCCTTAGCCAAACAGTTCTCTGAGTAAAATATGTTAAAGATAGTTGACTGACAATTAAATACTTAAACTATTATTTCAGGAAATATATTTATCAACTGTAAATAAAACCTCATCTTGTTCTAAACAAATAAACAAACCTATGCTAGAAAAACCCATTTTTAAGAAGTATAGATTTGGTGTTACAGCTACAGATATTTGAGGTTATTTAGTCTCCAAGTCAGAGTATCATTCTTCAGTTTTCATCTTTCTTCAATTTCTGTAATTTGGTTCTTGCCTCAAAAAATATGCCAATGTGCATTTAAAGTAAATATTTTGGGGAAAATGCATTTAGAAATACAAACATTTAAATAAGATATATATTTTATGCAGATCTTTAAACATACACTGTACATTACATGTACAAAAACAGAACTTTGCAATTTGGGGCGAGAGTGTGCACAATCATAAAATAGCAAATGAACAAGCATGTGCTTGGATTCCTGAAATTATGTTGTTATAAATTAGAAGCATTACAAACTGTCTTTCTGAAGTTCAGTTTATACCTCTAAACAAGCCAGTTTATGACTTGGCCATGGTGGCCAATTATTTGGATGATTTCTACATGTTAGCGATCTGAAGCATTATGTTTTGCCCTCTCAGAAAGTGAAGCATTCTTTCTCACAGTGCACAAACTGCTAGAGAAATAGAATGTGCCACAACTTTTTTCTTAGAAAATATATATGCACATCAAGGTCTTGAGAGAAAAAAAGAAGGGAACTGGTTCAAGAGTTCCAGTCTACAAAGTTCCTACAGTTTTACCTCAAATTGCTGGATTACAATCTTTCTGGATAGTCTTTTTATGTTCAAAGAGCTTTTTATTTGTATCTTCAGTGAAAAGCACTGTTTACTTAGAGCACAAGACATTGGTCCTGTTAGATGGGAAGACATTTCACAATTTTATGAGGACTATAAGCACATCTTGAAAACATTGCCTCAAGGTGTAAAGAAGGAGAAAATTAAAGCCATTTCTGAAACACTCTGCCAGGCCTCTTCCAGAAAATGAATTGAGAGCTTCTCTTGATTATTGGGAAAAGCAAATCCTTAATGGCTAGAAATAGCTTTATACTCACATCACAAAGTCTTAACAATTAGGCTAATGCCTGTGCCAAAAATTCCTATATGAAGGAACACAAGAAGAGCTGCTTGTAAGAAAGAATAAGTACTATATTACAGCTCAGCAATTTTTTTTTCCTGAAATGTGATGCATGATTGCATTACCTATTATGTAAAAGTGGTAGATGTGCCTGTGGTCTTTTGTGCGTCTGTGTCCTGAGAACATGACTACATTTCCATCCTGTTGATTTTGGTAGATTGTTTTGTTTTGTTTTGTTTAACTTCCATACAGACTTCCATTCTGCTTAGTGTTTTCTTATTCATGGCTGTTTTGAAGTAAGCCCAGTTGAATTCAATGGGATCCATATAGCCTCAGTTATATGGATATAGG
Source organism: Liasis olivaceus (assembly GCA_030867105.1). Taxonomy (NCBI): domain Eukaryota; kingdom Metazoa; phylum Chordata; class Lepidosauria; order Squamata; family Pythonidae; genus Liasis; species Liasis olivaceus. The sequence goes on along the minus strand of CM061350.1, from coordinate 120,905,587 downwards.
ATTATAACCTAAGAGGTAATTTTGAACATTAACAGCACAATCTAATGCACATTTGCTCTGAAATGGTCCATTTCATTCTTGGGACTTCCTCCTAAATAAATAAGTATGCAGTTTCAGCTCTTTATAAGAAAAAAAGAAATGGAACATTCATTCCCTTAAAATATAAACAATATAAACTTTTAATGAATTAAAATTACTCAGTTCAGCAAAAGTTTCCTTCCATCACTTTTTTATTTCATTTTAAAACAGCAATGACAGCCTAGGTACATTTCCTAGGAATCAACGACCTGTTGAGATTAACAGCTCATCGTTGTGCCTTAGGTGATCAAATCTTCCTAGCCAGTCATTAATCCAAAATAAATATCCTGTCCCTCGCTTGTCACTGGCTTGCAGAAAGTTTCAGTAAAGAATTAGTGTCTTGTAGAGTTAGAAAGAAAAAACAACACAAGAGAAAAGGCTGTAAGTGCTGTTAGTGCTAAAGTAAGTGTTTGCTTACCTAACAATAATGGGAGAAAAACATAAAACCATGTAATAGTTCTTTGTCTGTGGCTGTTTTAGGATTAGCTAGAATTGCTGATAACTCTGGCTTACCAGAATTACTAATCCTGGTTTATGGTTCCCAAGTTGCATTTCTGTATACCCTGCCTGATCATCCCTATGTGGCTCCTCTCCAAGAAGGAATACCTAAACTAATCATAAACTAATGAGGAAGCAAACCCTTCCAGTTATAGCCCATTGAAAAGGCCTGGTTTGTCACTCAGCTAACAAATGAGAATCTGAAACCTTAATGTAAACCCTTTCTCTTTCATTTCTAGTTTGTTAGGGAACGATAAACCAGGAGTCAACTTTCAGCATTGCAGAAAGATCTGTTTGTTTTGGTTAATTTAGCAGCTTCTGCTGTAAAAGGATGAAATTAAGACCATTAGCCATGATAAAACAGAAACTAAAATAGTTTTCTATAGAAGATAGCTTCTTCTTTAATTCCATCTTTCTCATTTCCACTCTTTTCACTTTACATGAAAAATCATAATAGTTTCATGCCAGGAAGAGACAAGTGCAAACATTTAGGTTATATGCGCAAGCACATAGCTTGTGATAAATCCAGCCATGGAGAATGAATAACAAGTCCCATTTGAAAATATATATATATATAAATGTCTAGGTTTCTTCCCATGTCATGCAAAAATTAACTGTTCTAATTAATAGGGCAAGAAAATAACTTAAAAATCCCATGAATCCTTTTTTTTTTTTAATGTCCACCAGAATGTTTGATGTAATCAGCAAACGTTACAGTTTCTAGTACAGCAGTGGTCTGAGTGTGCTAAACTATTTTACTAGACTTCTAGTAAAATAGAAGAATTGATAGCCAGACACGTAAAATAGATCCAGATTATCTATGGACCGTCCCCTCTTCTCTTCTGTTAGCTCTGGACTGAGACTATGACATAGTAACATGGCTAAAAGTATGTTGATATTTTTTAAGTCCAGAGAGCCACAGAGGGTAGAAATGGCAGAACTAGTGATGCTCTGGAACTTGCTCAATTTAAACCAAATGTATAGCTTTTAAGCACTTTAGAAATAAGTTCCTAGTTCTAATTTTTACCTGCTCCTGCTTAAATTAAATCAAATACTTCTGTTATATTTAATGTTCATAGTCATCTCAGTGACACACACATACTTGGATTCACACATAACAGCTTTTGTAAAGTTACATTCAGCTGGAAAACAAAACATTAGCTCTCTTTTTTAATACTCAAGAAATCAGTGATTATGGACTATGGTAACACTTTCCCTATTACCCTTACTGTAGTATGAGGCATGCCATTTTCACTTACAATATTTCCTGAAATAGAAATTGCTTTAGATGTTTATGTTTTATAGCAAAAGGTCATCTTACGGTGTTATACTTAAAAACTATTAACTTTTCAAGCATTTCCTTGGGTCTCAGGTCTTGTCATGGAATGTCTTTTGTTTAATGACAGAAGTATTAAATAAAAACAGCCTGCTCATATTCTTTTTTTTCTTTTTTTCTTTTTTTTTTGTCTGCACTCAGTCATTACTGACCCTGCAGTGCCTGCCTGGACGAGTCCTTGCCTGGATGAATCCTTGCCTGGACAAATCCTGTGCAGTTTTCAAGGCAATTGTTTCGGAAGTGGTTTGCCAGAGCCTCCTTCCTAGAGCAGAGCCCAGCTGGCGAGCGCAGGAGGCGGGATTTCCGTTGCTTTGCGCCCTTTTCGGGCGAGCGCGGTTTCGCGCTTACTGGCAGCTGATCCCGTCTCTCTGTGAAAGGCGCTGCCAGCATTTTTCCTCCCACTGGAGTGAGAGTACCCATTTATCTACTCACGTAAGTTTTCGAGCTGTTGGGTTACGTCTCAACAAATCTGTTTGTAGCGTATAGTACATTAAAGACAGAAGCAGTGGCCTGAGAATCTAGTAGCAGACTAGACAATATTGCATCACAGTTACACTGCTGTAGCCAGGAGCAATTGTTGAAGCTTTGGAACTGGCATTAAGGTATTTTTGCACTCCTCCAAATTTGAGGCCCATCTGCACAATTCCATTTTTCAAGCAGAATTTAAATAACATAAATGAGCATGTTACAACTTGCCAAATGCCATACCACTGAGCCCAAGTGGTTGTTTATTGAACAAAGAAGGCATGCTTCTCCAAAACATATCTCTCCCTGGTTTTCTTTACAGATGAATCTCATGGACTAGGCACAAGGGAAGTCAAAACAGTAATTCAGTAGCCAGTCCACCTTACAAATTGGATAAGGTGTAAGGAAAATAAGTTGTTGTTGATGAAGTTATGGGGTTCTGTATTATATTATTCTGCGATTAAGCCACCTTGATTATATATTGTAAGGTTGTTTTGTTTTATTAATGTTTAGATTTCAATTCTTGAGGATTTTATTCACATAGTTTCTTGATCCAAGATTTACTCATTGAAAAAGAAGGGGTAACCTTTAAAGGAAAGGACTGTAGTTCCTTGGGCCTCTCCTGGTAGGAGTGGAAAAAACTCTACTTCAAACCTCTGAAAGCAGCCACCAGTCAGTGGAGACAATATTGGCGAGATGAATGAATGGCCTGACTGCTTATAAAGCATCTTTCCATGTTCCTATTTTAGAACATGAAACTGTTTTTCTCCTAGTATGTTATATATGGTGTTTGTAATGAAATATGATACTAAGCAACAAAGCACACCTGCAAGAATAAAGAGCAGGTGTGTTGTGGCAATGTAGACACTACATTAGCAAATTATAATTACATGTTACACTCCAGCATTTTTGTATGCATGCTCCTGGTTTAGGCAGGGTGCACCTGCATGCTTGTTTGATCCTGATAAGCCAGGATTCAGAACAATTCCAGTTTATCCTGGCATTCCCCTTGGGAATGAATCCATTCCGACCTACAAAAAGCATACACAATTAAATTCACTCAGAACTTGTTTTCTGTAGCTTTATTCTCTGCTGTTTTTTACAGTCTCATATAAACCTTATTGAAAGTTCTCCTCCTCCCATTTGCCCATTTTGACTATGAGTTGTAGTATCCTATTAATCTAGTAACTATCCATTTTAGCTTTAAATCATGGCACCAGTTTCTTCAGGCCAAAAACCAATGCTACTGTACTTCGTAGCTTATGATGTACTTTAAAAGACTAATCTGTTAGCTATATGACAAAAGATAAAATTGAGGCTGCCAATGCTCATGAAATAAAGGCATATGGGATACCCTGAAATAATAGAGACAGGGCTAAACATTTACAGTAATTTAAGAACTTCTGTATTATTACAAAAAAAAAAAAAAACCCTCTTCTTCCCATTTGTCATCCCTTAATAATAGCCAAATTATAAAAAATTCATCAATCTTACATAGCAAAAGCAGTACCAGTAATGATAACCCATACATTTTAACCTTAAACAAATAAATCCATTATGCATTTTAACTATAACTTTCTCTAATAAGTAATATATAAAAGATTTATCCTGATAGGCATAAAAATACCAACAATAGTAACATATACTGTATATCTTAGACTAAATCAAATAGGTCCCTTTTACCTTCAAACGTATAACTTTCTCTAACAAATAGAACCTAGAAAGTTTATCTCCATATGAAAAGAATCTTTAAATCCTCATCAACGCAGTCAGGGTCATAAGAAAAGATTTCAATGGTAACAACACAGAATCACAACTTATATAATTTAACCATGATCAGATAAGTCCACTTTGAATTCCTTTTTCTTCTTTTTAAGAGGTTTGATCTTCACTCGCTTCTTCAAATAAAGTGCCACATAATAATCTCTTGTCATTTTCTCCCTTACTTTCATACTTCCCTTCCATGGATCCAAAATAAGATGGCTCTCAGAGTCACTCTTCTGATTTATAATCTTAATATCCCCTTTAATTGTTAAAACTTCATCTAGCGTAACCTGTAAATGCCATGCAGCTTCTTTCTCCATGACACTCTTATAGTCAAATATTTTTAAGTCCCTTTTCAAATCCACATCTTCCATGTCTTCCATATCTCTTTTATAGTCTGACAGTTTTTTAAAGTCCATTTTAAGATCCCTATTCAAATCATCCTCAGCCTCTGTTTTATCCAATAAAATCTTTTCTTCTTCTATAACCTCTGTTAACTCCATTTAGGAGTATCAAAAAGTTTTAAAAATAAGTCCTGAACACATTCTTCCCAAAGCAACTTAAATTCTTCTATAGAACTCCTCCATTATGTTAGTATGTATCTCCTCCATACAGCAACTTGCCTTTTAGAAGGTTTTTAATTCCAAATAAACTGTTAATAAGTATTTTCCTTTGTCAGTGAAATAAACAATGAAAGATATCTATTTGGCATATGAAAGACCCTGGATGCTGATAGGCTGTAGTTATGTTGTGACATAAAATAGCCACCAAGTGCAAGTGAGGTGGGGAAATCTATTGAAGTGGTTGCTGTTCACGTTCTATGAAGGTAGAGAACTGTTCTAACTCCCTGGGGTGTTTTTGGTCACAATTCGCTCAAAATAGGTCTGAGAGAGTAGACGAGGTAGGGGGCAGAAAGGATTGAGAAGAGGCCTATCTTCCTCATGATTCTATTGAATTGCTTTCTTCCTGACCTTGAGGCACCAGAAATGTATGCCATAATTCTTTTGCAGTGTCCTCATTATTGAGCCCTATTCTGTCTTAACAACAACTGGAGCTATCCTCATAGTTTTAATGTAGGACAAGTTGAGAAAACAGATAGGTAAATTCCTCTGGCTTCACTTCCCCTCCCATAAAACATCACCAGCTCGGAGGAGAGCTACACCAATCATGGGGCTGGGATGAAGGCAAGTTTTGATAGATGACTAGAGCAGCGGGACAGAACTTATTTTGATTTTTCACAAGTGTTTATGTGGGAGCCCAGATATCAGCGATAATTGGCCTCCTGTTAGCCAACAATTTTAACACTATCCCTGAATAATACTATTATGGAATATGTCTATTCAAATATCACTATTCCAAAATAGCACTAGTGTGGAATGAGGTGCCACCCAGTTCCACATACTGTTGCCTTGAAAGGCACCTTCATAATTCTAAAGAGACCCAGGTAATACTGGGGAGGGGGGGCAGGGGAAAGGTTTGGGGTGTTTTTCTAAGTTTTTAAAAAAATCACTGTATTCTGTGGTCCAAATGACTTGGAAACTTGTTGAACTGGAATTCATTGGCATTCATGGAAAAAGGAAGCATTTTTATAATTGGCATTATTTTTGCCATCATTATTTCAACTCAGAATTGATCAGTCCACCCTCCTTTTATGGTTAACACCCAGCCAGTGCTTTAGAAAGTGCCGGTCAGGCAATAGGCAGACAGATGCCTCCATCTGTTTAGTCTCTCCAACAGCCCAATGCAAAAAAGCCTTGGACAGCCATGCTTAGTGACTGGAGGAGAGGGGCTATGTCCACAGCAGCCTCAATTGTCCAATAGAATACCGGCAGATCCCAGCCCTGACCATGCTAGCCACAGTATCATCAGAGAGCATCATAGAATGCTTGGGTGGCAAGTTTATGATCAGGAGAAGAGGGAAAGCAGAACAACTAAATATGAATTTAGGCAGTCTCAGCATTTAGGCTGTCTCAGCAGCAGGTTGAGAATGAGACAAAGATTCTTCAAACATGGTAACTGAGCTGCAGTTAGCAGGACATGAGGATGAGCCCTCAGTGGGATAGTTAAGCTAAGGAATATGGAATCAGGACATAAAGTAGCTGAACAGAGGAATAGGTACCAATAGGAAGTGTAGATGAAAAACAGTTCTGTGGCAAGAATTGCTTGAATTTAGCTTGATCCCTAGCTGCTAATTATTGAATGTAAGATCCTGTTTATTTCATCGTGGACACCACTTCTGTATATAATTTATTCCAGTCTTCCCCAGTCTGACTCTTTTCAAATGCATTAGGTTATAAATTTTCAGAATTTCCAGTAAGCATGACTTTTGGATAATGCCAGATTGGGCCAAACCAGTTTACTATATGTAGGGTGATTGTGCATTTTTTTCCCATTCCTAAATTAAGTTTACTTATTTATGACAAATACAATGCCTACTCTCTGATGCAGTACAGTTCTTCATGTTCATAGACTGACAGATACTACCAGTGCTTTCCTCAAGTTAATCCATGGAGGGCAAGAGAAGAAGGATGTCCAGCTTTAGTACCAAAGCTTCACAGGGAATAGGTGTGAGTTGAATTAAAAAAAGGGAATTCCCCAGCCCCATTTTGGCTTTGGGCAGCACCCCAAGAGATTTGTCAGTTTCCTTATTGTTTTCCCCCCATGTAAAACAAAGTTGCTTAGGAGAAATGACTGTGCTCAGAGGTGCTGATATATAGACCTGATATTTATGCTACAGGAGTTCCTGATGTTGAATTTAATTTAAGTACAGCCTTTGGTGATAGCAGTAGGAGATATCAGTGTTCAGTTCTAAAGCCCTGATGTTTTGGCCTACCAGTTTGGGCAAAAAGAAGAAGAAAAATTTTATGGTATTCTAACAGTGCTGGAAATATAAACTTCCTGTGCAAATGTGGTTATGTTGGTCTATTCCATTTGCTGCCTCAAAGTGAGAAAATAATTGCCTCAGGAAAAAAATGAAGTTAGAGCAGTGATGGCAAACCTATGACACATGTGTGAAAGATAACACCCACAACGTTTTGGCTGACACGCCAGCGTTCACCAACATCAAGCAACAACTATTCTCCCTGTTTGAGTTACCAAAGAAACCTAGTTTGTTTTACTTGTATTTCATTTCTGTAATTATTTGACGTTTCTTTATATAATACATAGCACCACACATAATAGGACTGTATTTTTTTAAAATAAATTAATATGTAAAGAATGGTTTCTCTTTTGTGTGTGCATTGGGGGGGGGGGGGTGACGTACCAGCAGAGTCAAGTTAGACATTTTCTGAATTTTTGACACACTGAGTCCAAACAATTTGCCATCACTGAGTTAGAGAATAGTTGTTATTTCCCATCTGATTAAAAAAGGACTTGAATTTAGGCAACTTCTTGGATTTTGAAATGAGTTTTAAAAATCCACAGATGTGTGAGCAAACAGGCTAGGGCTAAGTTTATCTGTTGAGGGAATTGTGGAAACACTTGTACAAAATGTTACGCTGCCCATTTGTCTCTGATATTTATACCCTTTGCTCCCTTCAGAGACAATACCATTGCCCATGTCATTAATTTTGTTTTAGTCTCTTGGTGAAAGGTCAGAGGATGGTAAAGTGTTAGAAGCGAACAGTGTAGGGCTACACTGAACATATGCCAGGGATTCTCCAGATTTACCTAGAAACTTTCTGGGCTGCTTACAAATCTGTAGCAATACTTGAGATAGGATGATTTATAGCAATCAGAAGTTTAAATGATAAAAGTTTTTTGGGGTGGTTTTGGTTTTTGTTTTGAATAGAATTTTGATCTCTCTTATTTTAACATTATAATGCTGGAAAATTCTGTAGTCTAGGGGTAAAACCCAAGGGATTGTTTTTCCCTTTCCTTATCCTGTTTTTCAACTCATGGTGTTGAGAATCAATGAGATGTCAGCACCCTGTTGTTAAGGTTTTGCTGCAGGTTATAGTTTATGTGTTTGAAATATTGTAAAACTAGATATAAGCACTTTCCATTAGCTTTTTTTATTGTCCCTTGGCCTCTTCTGCTCCCATGATACCAAGACAATGTCTTTAAAAAGTAAGCTGTTGCTCCTGCTAAAATTGGCAAAACAGGGTGTCTGACTAGCAATTATTAGCAGGAAGACATTTGAATTTCTTATAGTTTATTGAATGATGATGGTTAACTACAAATGGTTTCAAAGTTACTGTCCACAATCTTACCAATTTTTTTTTCCTTTTGGCCTCTTACAGTATCTTTTTCCCTTCCATTTTTTATCTAGCAGTATTTGGACACAAAAGTACAGTAATGTGAAATAGCAAAAGGAAGTGCAAGTTTAAGTATAAACTCTTGAATTGTTGAACCCTCATTTAGCAAACCAAGCATAAATTTCCAGACTTTATGTTTCCATCTTCCTTCTGTTGCTTCTTGCCTTGACTAATGCATTAATTTTGGCTCGTTTAAAGTAATTGCTAGTGGTGACTGGAGGGATACAGTGCGTGATGTAAAAATGAACCTCAATTGGGTCTGTTTCACTTGTGCTTTAAACTCAGTAATAAGTCCATTCTGTCAAATATGCATATTTTTTTTTTACAGAAAACCTTTATTTTATATGCAACTATTTATATGCATCTTTCCATAATATAAACAATTCTGTACAGTTTTCTATAAAATGAATGTGTGTGTGTGTGTATGTACATGCACATACATACAGTGGTACTTTAAAGTTTGTGTACTGTTTTGAAACTTCAATATTTCTGCATAAATATGACCTAAAACATGATCTGTTCTCTACACAAGTCCTAAAAGAAGATAAAGAGAACCCAATTATACAAATGAGTCAAAAGCATTATACTTGTTCGTTTATTTATTGAGGAAAATGATCCAAAGCTACATATTTGTGTGTGGCAAAAGTATGTGAACCTTTGGGATTATCAGTTCATTTGAAGGGGAATTTAGAGTGTTTCAATCAGTGGGATGATAATCAGGTGTGAGTGTAGGAAGTCCCGCCTTATTTAAAGAACAGAATTCTGGGTGTTCACTTTAGTATCATCCCACACTTTTTATGTAATACATTAAGATTAGGTTCAGTGTTAGGGCTGTGCAGCACTTCATGTTGAAAGGCTCTCGAGTTCATTCGGGTTACATCCCTCTGCAGCTCCTTAAGCCAAAATACTTTTTTTTTTCCTAGGATCATTCTGCAGCTGCAGAAGACAGCCTCATAATCCCAGGAAAATGCTCAGTTGTTTTAAGGAGTTGCTATGTTTGCATCCCTGCATGCTCTGAAGCATGTTGTTGCTTTTATATCTGAAGCACTGCACAGTCCTTATTATGTGTATTATGTGTATTAATATGTGTATTAATCTATAGTGAATTTTAATATGTGTGAATAGGAACACATATGTAAGAACAGTGTTGCCTTCTTTATTTGTACACAGTAATATGTAGGCACTTCCTGCCTGTCCAGAGAAACATAGTAAGATGGGTCAGACATGATATGTCAGTTTCAGTGTATGTATATTTTTTAAAACAAAGGGCATTCACTGTAGAACCCATGATAAATCTAAAGTTGAAATTTACTCTAAAAGTAGCGTTCAGTGGTCACAAATGGGACATTAGGCACCAGTCATCTTGTTTTGTAAATGTATTACCAGAGAGTCAAACTACCCATTTTAATTTCTCTTGCTTTCGCACAAAGAGGAGGTGGAAAACTTTAAGGTAGATACCTGTTTTTTGTAGCTCTAATTGGTCAGGTTACATTTTAATCCACTGTTGGGTCCTTTCATTCCAGTGAAAGCAGATAAAATTTTATATTTTTAATAAAACAAAGCATCTAATTTAAACTATATGCATAACGTAGTTGCTTTCAGGGTTTTGTTTTTTTTCTTTCGTTGAAGCATTCATATTGATTTCGGGGCGGGGGAGCAGCTCAGTACCTAATCTTACTGAGCTCAGTTACAGTCACCATCCTTTAGTCTCTTCTAATTTGGCTTACCTGAAACACACAGCACAAGAAGAATTACAGTACCACAGGATTACTAGCTTCCTCATTTCTTGTACTTAAGTGAAACACCTCTATTTACCCTTTGTCGTTTGCCTGTTCCTTTCTGTGTTCTCATCCCACTGTGAACAAGTGCCCATGTGCTTGTATTCAGAGCTGTTGCTTTTTGAGGTTCTTTGCCTGCTGGAAGGATATTTGCTTTATTAAAAACAAACAATGATAATAAAGATCTGTCACCTCTCAATCTGGACAAGCAGTGGAAAGTGCTATAAAATGTTATTCTACCCCCCTCCACAAATTTTAATATTATGATTCCAGACTGAGCAAAGAAAAACAACAGTTGCTTCAATATATGCCCCAAATGATTACAAAACAAAATTCTATGAAAAAGATGTCCAATCGCTCCTTGAAATTGCAGAAGGAGATTTTTGGAGATATGAAAAGGTTTTTTCTTCTTAAATTTAGATAAATCTGGATCATCCCAAGGAACTTCTGGCAACTTAAAAAACATTCTAGACCATACATCATAACTTTCTCCTTAAGATGCATGGAGGTACAAATACCCTTCAGAAAAGGAATATATTTATTATATTTAACTCCTGATGGCTGTTTATTCACAGTATGGGATTTGAACAAAGCATTTATTAGAGGACTGTTTATTTGTTTAGCATCAGGCCATCCAAGCAAACCAACATACTGAAGAACGAACTAAAGCAATTAGAACTAAAACTTAAGCAGAATCCTCTTTCAGACATTAACAAAAAATGAAAAGTATTTGTAAACAATAGGATTTAATGAAAATAAATGATTCTTATAAAAATAATTTTGCCAAAAATGAATATTTTGAAAAAGATAAATAAATCAAATAAACCTTTTGGCTGATCAGTTACAAAATAATCAAGACAAAAGAGCTATTACTTCCATTTATGATGGTAACAAATACACTTCAACAATGAAGGAGATAAATCAATTTATTATATATTACTCTGGATTATATATTAAACAGATATTAAGTTCAGAACATATTACAGAACAGATATTAATTTACAGAACAAAAAGAAATGTAGCTCTCAATAAATTACTGCAAAGGAAACAAAAGAAACAATACAAAAATGAAATTGAATACAACTCCAGGACCAGACTATGTTCAGTATATTAGAAGACTTTCCATGAAATTCTGATTGAACTATTAACTCTCATAATGAATAAGAGTCAACAACATCAAGTACTTCCTTCCTCTTGGAAATAAGCTTTAATTTATCTGGTTTATAAAGAGAAGAATCACCAATCCATCAAAATCATATAGTCCTATTTCATTATTTAATTTAGACTACAAGCTTTCCATGGCAATACTTGCAAAAAGATTAAATGGACTGTTAACTGAATTGATACATCCTGATCAGACTGTATTCATCCTGAAGAGATATATGAGAGTTAATACTAGATATACTTTGAATGCTATTGACAATATAAACAGGAAAATTAAGAAGGCAGCCATAGTTTTTCCATATGAGAATGCTTTTGATAATTTGGAATGGCCCTGCAGGAACTGTGGCATGAAGAGTTAGGCAAGGTAATAGTAAATGGACTTTTATCACAAAAACGTTCTATACCGATGGGAACAAGACAAGCTTTTCTCTCCTCTTTTGCTTTATTTCTATTGACATTAGAACCATTGGCAAAAAAGATATGAAAAGGAAATTAAATTTCAGGAATTAAATTATCCAATCAAGAACATAAATTAAAATTATATGCAGATGATACAGTCATCCACCCAAAGAACACTTTAGAAATGGTAATGGAATATATATTGCAGTACACTGTATTATCTGGATATCAGATTAATAGGTACAAGGCTCAGATAATGAGATGGAACTTACCTGAAGAGAAAAACAGTACTTACAACAAATAACAGGTTTTAATATTAATGTCAAAAATCGTAGACATTTGGGAACTTGTGCCACAAAAAGTAATAAAGATTTATTCAAGAATAATTATTTCCAGACTTGAAAAATTATAATGCTAGATATTTTAAAATGGAGAAAGTTGAAACTATCCTGATTTGGAAGATTTGCACTGATAAAATGAACATTTTACCAAAGCTTACTTTTTTGTTTCAAATGATTCCAATAAGAGTTGAAGACAAAACTTTAAATAACTGACAGATACAATCAACTAATTCTATAAGATCTAATAAAAGATCTAGGGTAAAGCTCAAAATCTTACAGTAGTTGAAAGATCGACGCATACCTATAGTACCATATTTTAAACTCTATTACCATGTCAGTTGCTGTGCTTGAGTAATGATTGGATTACAGCACTTTATGGTTGGGTTGCTTTATGGTTGCTTCCTTGGAAACAGCAGGACTTCCAGATGGATTATACAAATACCTTTGGCCTGATACAAATAGGAAAATACAACCCATAAGAGATAATTCAATAAGAAGTAGCATTCTAAAAGTATGGGATAAAAACAGAAAAAGAATTAATCTAGATTGTTCACTGTTTCCTTCTATATAAAACATCTATCTTTATGAAGGAGAACATACAAGAAAATTTGACCAGTGGAGGGATAAAAATTTATCCAATTTTAAAGTCTTAATTAATAAAATGAAGATGACATCCTTTGAAATTCTCTCTTCAGAATGCTCCAAATCATCTCCCTACAGTATCTATAAATAAGCACTATAGTCCTATAGGAATGACAAAAACAAGTTGGAACCCTTAGAAATTTGAATGAATTTGAAACTTGCATGCAACATTTTTATCATTTATATATCTGTAAGTTGCTGGTGAAGTATGATTCAAAAAGTGAACAAGTTCAGGTTTATATGATTAAATGGATGCAGAGTTTGAACAAAACAATTGATATGCAGCAATGGAAGAAAAATAATCAAATTTACAGTTGATATAACACTTAGAGAAAACTGGTAGAAGATGTTGTACTAATGGTATATTAGTTCAGTACTGATTGCCAATATAAACAATTCATTTTCTAAAAATTGTTGGCAATACCATATTCAGGTTAGATAATTCCTTTACATTTTGTGACAATGTTGTAAGGTCCAACAATTCTGCAAAATAATTTGTAATAGAATGAAACAGATTTTAAAAGTAGATTTTTCATTTTAGACTGTTATCTCTTTACTAAACATTAGTAAACTTTATATTCCTAAAATATACTCAACTGGTTTTAAATATGGTAACAGCTCCTAGGATAATTTATACTTCTTATTGAAAAGCACAAATAATTCCTTCTGCAGATGAATGGCAAATTAAGTTATAGGAGTGTGCATCAATATTAAAACGAATTTCATATTTAAAAAACTCAAGTAGAAATAATTTTTAGATTCTAATCTTACAAGTGCATTTGTATCACTTATGTTTCTCCTAACATAACCTTACATTTGGTTGGCCTCAACCTTTCAGATTTTTAGAAAGACACTTAAGACATGACTATTCCCTTGGGCACTTGGGTCAGGATGAGTAGAGTTCCCAGTTGGTGAGACAGATTATATTTTAGCCATGATAGCCATTTAATTGTTTTAGTTTGCTTTAGTGGTACGCGATATTTTCTTTTGTATTTTTGTGTAATGGTTTTGTACCCTGCTCAGAGACATGTTGTTTGAGTTGGAAAGCCATATCAGTGATATAAATAAATAATGACATTTAAGTTTTTCTTTTTTCTTTTCTTTTTTTCTGATTTGCTGAATTTATTATTTTTTTTTTTTTAACCAGGCAGAACTTAATGTAATTTTTTCTTGGTTTCTAGTTTACAAATTCAATTATACTGGCTTTAGTTGTCAATTACTGTACAGTAATCTGAATCGCATACTGATTTATTTTAATACTGATTCCAGCTTTGAAATTGATGTAAGATATTTTAATATGTAAATTTATATCAATGTCAGTTTGATTTTCCTTTTTTGTTTTTTGGTCATTTTTAAGTGCTTGTAGACATCTTTATTTACGACTTGCCTTTTCTTGCTTCTTTCTACAAAAATTTATTTTTTTCTTTGATCCCAGCAAGAAGATATCTATGCACAAAAACATGAGTAATTGCTCACAAAGGGTATCTGCCAATCATTTTATCATCCAGTTGTTAAAGTTTTGCTTGTATACAGGTTCCCTTTTGAAATGTTAAATTTTAATGCAAGTTATAAAGAAAATAAGGCTAGCAGGAGTTAAACTACTTATTGGCCCTGCTGTAGAAAGGGTTAAATTGTGTGCTGGCCTTGCTCTGAATTTGTTATTGTCCTATCTGAAAGTAAAGAAGATTATAAGTCAGTAATGTCAAGATATCCTACATTACATGTCTTTATCACTATGCAGAATCTTTTTTAGTAAGGCAGCATTGAAAGAATAGATTTATGGACTGAAAGTACATTGTTTAATATGTCCATATCCATCTAGATTGACAGTTTCTACAGACTTGAATTTCCCAGGGGAGCACAGTGTTACTGGTGTCAGTGGATGGCATCATTTACTTCAATACTCCATTATTAAATTGATAACAAGATAATTCCTCTGCTTCTCACAGGCATGACAGGGTTTACAACTGTTAACTCTCTTATTGCATGGGATTTGATGCTGTAAGAGCGTTTTAATAAGAAGCTTATTTTTATTTCAATCCAGTGACAAATCAAAATTTCAAGAGAAAAAAAAAATCATTTTAAAGATCCGTAGGACAACAATACTGGGAAAGGGAAGTTCCAGTATCTCTGTTTCTTTTTAATTGTTTTCCTATTTAAAAGAATCTGCTGATTGTATTTAAATATTTATGATTTTTAACCAAAATAGCATTTTTGTTTATGCCTGTAATAAGTACCCCCAAAGTAACTTATAATTTATAAACTTTTCCACATATACAAATATAAAAGCAGCTCATATCTATTTGCTAAATGATGATTATCAAAGAAAGTAACACAATCCAGAATCTGTTGCCTAGAACCAATATCTGCCAGTAAAGAATCCTGTGTGCTTTACAGTTACAATGTTCCTTTTCTCATATAATATAAAAGATCATATATTAACAAGCACCACCACAAATAATGTCAATCTTGGGACAATTCACCTATGCTAACTGATAATGTGTTAAGCTTTTCTTTGCAAATATAATGGGCCAGAAAATTAAGAATTCCAATTTTCCTCAGCCCTGCCCCTGCCGATCCACAAATGGTAGGTTGCCTTGCTGGCCACACTCCTCACTTCATGGTGTTGCTAACTGATGCTAGTCAGCCAAGAATAATAGCACTTCCATGGTTTCTGTCATTAAGACCTGATTACAGAAGGTGGGGGAAGATGCGGACCTGACCTACCACCGATCAGCTGGATGCTGAATATTGCACCAACACCGCTCAGAGGGCCATGTGGAAAGATAGCAGTCACCTCTTGGAATTCTGTCAGTCTCTCTAGGAAACCAATTAATCCAGGAGCTGAATGCAAGAGTTTGTTCCTGGTGTTGGGCTACGAAGATGGAACAGGGGACTTAATGGTGTATCATCCATCCCATAGCCCAACATTCTCTGCCTGAGCTGGTGGAAGTAGCTTCTCACGTAGTTTGGGAGAATACCGGGACAGTTGTTTTGTGAGACTTCAGTGTCCATGTTGAAGCTGTCCGTCAGGTCTCGCTCAGGAGTTCACTGCAGGAAGCATGGGGCATAGTCCCATCATATATTGCATGGCATACTCTATTCTCAGTCTCATGTTTATTATATAATGGACTGAAGGTGAACTGGGGTGTGTGGGGGGGGGGGAAGAGTTAGAACCAACTTGTTTGTCTGAGATGGATCACTTCCTGAAGAGATTGGAATTAGCTGTAACTGACCTCCCCTTTAAGGGTAAAGAGCCCATTGATACAGTCTGCCCAAGGAAATTTTGTTTGTTTCTTTATTGCTATAACTTTTATGCCATTTCAGTTTGGTGAAAATATCAACAGCAGAGCAGAATTCAGAATAATAATACAATATAATTTAGTAAACTATAATGGCTTCACCTCACTATTCCCAAGACAAACACTCCAACAGCATTGATATCATCCTTCTCTGGGGCTCTTTGAAACAATCACACCTTCACCAACTTTGACAACATTATCAGAGAAGAGACAGTCTTCAGAAGAGGTACTCACAGAGAATGCTGTGGAAGATTTTCCAGGCAATATGACTGATAATTCTGTTGAGGCTCTGACCTCGTTGTAAAATGGTGAAATTAAAAAGCCATTCCTGAGAAACTCATACCTGAGCATCTTCTCTGGCTATGGGAGTAAGGAACTGATGGTAATGAAATGAACCAACAGACTGTTACAACACAGTTAATGTAAATCTCACCATGAATGAAACTGACCACAAGATCCTCAGTAAACTAACCAACATGTTTTCTCAGGTTGTGGGTAGGCTACTCAAGGCTAGCCCTTACTGGGGGTACTTACTTGCAAAATACAATGCAATTAATAATTTATCTTTTCCATGTCTCTCCTTACCTAGATTGTTTCTTTATTTTTACGTACTTTTTCCACAAAATTTAATTATTATGAAAGTCCCTGTATCTCAGGTCCTTAGCTTGTAACATACAACTCATTGTCAAGCTCCACACAGCTGGACAAGATCAAATAAGCAAGAAGTACACAGATTTCAGTCAGGTATCTTTGATGCTAGTCTGGGGTAAGTATAGAATCTTGGAAACTGTAAGAGAAATTTCCAATCCTCATTATAGAAAGTTAATTAAAACAGAGTTTCTTTGAATTACATGAAACACTTATTTGCTCTTTATGATAAAAGTTGCTAAATGACTTGTCCTCTATCTCTTGATTGTTTTTGTCTGCTCTTTCTTCTGTTCTTTCCCCAGCCTTGCCACAATCTGTCCCACATATGGTGGGAAGGATTCTTGTACAGTACACTCCAAACCTGTGTCTCCCTGAACTCAGAAACTGTTTGTACTGTGAGTCTATATAGAGATGGAATCTTGAACAGTTAATCCAAAATCTTAATTTGTGACAAATAGGGAAAAGGTTTCCCTCCATCTTTGTGTGTGTACATTTGAGAGAGGGTGAGAGATTAAAACTTCTTATCCTGAAGCCATTTGAGATCTGTGATCCACTGTCTTGTTCAGTGATCATTTAAGATAAGTCATCTTCATGTGTGTGTAGATATGTGTCTGACTTTATGGTGTGTGGATGTGTGTGTGTGGTGTATGAGCCCAGGGTTTAAATCTTAAAACTTTTTCTCCTGCCTTTTCTGGTCAAGAGAATCTTGGCTGCTCTTTTCCTAGAGTTTCTTGTTCTTTCTGGTCAAACAGAGATTCTTCGCACCATGACAGCTTCAGCCTTTACAATATGTGCATATGTGTGGGAAAGAGATCCATTCTAGCTTTCTGTCCTAGAACCATTTCACATATATGAAATGGTTCTAGGACATGGTGACAACGTTGGCATGGTGAGGTTAATCCATATAAAGTTTAATTCCTTTATGCAGGAAAAAAGGTATGGAAGAATATACCTTCTTTTGTTTTGTTTTTAAAAGTCTAAACCGCATCTCAGTACAGATGAATCAGGACAGTTAATGCAATAAAATTAAACAACAATAAAAAGCAAAAACATAGTCTTATGGGATGAGGGTCACAAAAACAATATATACAGTGGTACCTCGGGTCACGAACTTAATTCATTCCGCGACTCTGGTCGCGACCTGAATTGGTCATGACCCAAATCAAATTTTCCCATAAGGTTCAATGTAAATACGGTTATTCTGTTCTGACCCCTACGAATTTGGTCGCCAACCGATTTTGGTTGCGACCTGAATCAAATTTTCCCATAAGGTTCAGTGTAAATACGGTTAATCCGTTCTGAACCATATGTTGTTGTTTTTTTTAAACCACAAAAATATGACACAAAGTACAATACGAAGAGAGAGAACACTAACCTTGCTCGAGGCAACTTCTGGCGTGGAGGACAGGAAGGCGGGTAGGGAGGCGGTTATTGCTTGGAGGGAGAGTCCCCCTCCCTACAGGAAGCCACAACCACGTGTCATGGCAGGGAAAATGGCCGCGGATCCTGTTCGTAACCCGATGCGGAGTTCGCGAACGGAAGCAAAATTTTGCGAACGGTGCTGTTCGTGACCCGAATTGGTCAGGAACAGAAGCGTTTGTGACCCGAGGTACCACTGTAATAGCACAGCCTCATTCAAATATGGAATCACTAGAAGTGCATGTATAGAAGTGCTTCCTATAGTGCTGGTTTCATTTCAGCCACACTGAAACAAGAAAAATCAGTTGGCCAATTCAATACATTTTATACTCTTGTAATCAAGCCACAAAATATCCAGACTTGCAAAGAAAAAAAAAAGTTTTCTGGGAGTCAGTAGTAGAATGGTAGTGAACTTCATTTATACTTGGTTTTGGACATGGAAATCTTAGCATGGAAAGCAAGTATCATTATCAAACTGTGAAAATCCCTATTCTGCACAAATGGTCTGGCCATGCAGACAAAAGAAATTACCTGTTTCAAGGAATATCATGGTAGAAGATGGACAAATGTAGCTTAAAGCAAATAATGTTTCTGAATGATGCACTGGAACATTTGAGCTTTACTTCAAGATATAAATATATATGTGTGTGTGTGTGTGTGTGTGTGTACGTGTGTGTGTAACATTAAGTCTTTCATACAGGTTTAATTACTAAAATCTAAAATTGCAATGTTCACTGATTTCATTGGATTTTGGGCAGTAAAAACTGATTGGAATTTTCTTCATGTTTGTAGAATGGGCTGTTCTGTTTTACATTTGCATTCAACTGAAAAGTATCAATCTTATAAAGGCATATATCTTGGTATACAGATAGTTGTTAGGTTACGACAATAATTGGGACCTGGAACTCCATTGCTAAGCAATGGGGTTGTAAGGCGCAACATTACATTACCACATTGCTTATCGAAGGCAATTCCAGCAGTCCTGGGTGCTGTCATTAAATGAGGACCATGCAGGTTGTTAAACGAGGACCTCACATGATTGTGACTTCCAACTTCCTGCTGGCTTCCCCATTGACTTTGCTTGTGGGAAGCTGACAGGGGAACATTAGAATCACAGTCACATGACCGTGGGGATGCTGCAACAGCTGGAATTGCAAGGAGCTGAATGAAGTCCTCGTTCAGCACAGTCACTGAACAAATGGTCGTAACCCAAGATTACCTGTACTGGCTTGCAAGTTAGTCTCTAGATTAGAGATCCTTGCTTGCACAGATCAGTGTGAGCCTATTTGGGATGAAACTGGGCTTAGGTTGTACTTGTGGTATACTCACCAAAATGTTCCCAAACTAACTGATATTTTCTTTATCATTAGCAGGGAATACTACATATGACACAGGTACAACTAGGGTTGTTAACTTGCCTAGACTTTTTCTGTCTTGCCACAGAAAGAGAAAGAATGTCTCCTGGGTGAAACGTATATAAAGACATAAGTGGACATAGAGAAAGATGATGTGAAAGCTGCTTGGAACAGAATGTCATAACCAGTATGTAGAGTTAAAGTACTAGGGAGTATAAAAAAGAATGCTTGCTGGAAAATGAAAGAGATGGAGGATGAAGGGGAAAATGCATGTAAAAGAATGAGTGCTACAAAAATTAGGATGAGATGAAAACGTTCATATCATATAATAAATAGAAAAAGATGGGTACAAAGAATGTAGTCAAAGAGAGCAAGGAACACTTAAGATTAAAAAGGGGAGAGAAAATGCAGGGTAATTTTGCTGAAAATACAAGGTTGTTTTAGAAGTGGGTGAAGAGAAAAAAAATTCCAAGAATGTGAATGCACATAAAAATAACAGATAAAATTAGTTTGGGATGAAACTGGAATAAAGGAATGCTGAATATTTTAGAGATTTGTATGGAAATGACAGTGATACAAAAACTGAAATGAATGCTATAAATGTTGTTGCTCAAGGAAAAAATGATAAAAAGGAAGTCATAAAAGCCATGAGGATGTTGAAAAATCATAGGGCTGCAGGTGTAGGTGGTATAAGTGGATAAATGTTATATTATAGATCTACTTTGCTTATGAAGTAGGCAAGCAACTTCTTTAAAGTGTATGTGAAAACTGCATTTATTTCCACAGATAAGGGGAAAGTAGTGAATGTAAAAACTATATAGGGAGCAATGTGCCTTAGACATATGCTTGGCAATGTTTTAACTGAAAGGATAATGAGAGGTAAAAATAAGTAAAATTTGGGAAGTGCAGCACAGTTTTATGTCAGGCAGGGGTCTATGGTTCAATTTTTTTCTTCAGCTGATCAATGAGAAATATATGAATGTGAGAAAGTTTATTGTACATTTATTGATTTAGAAATTATACTAAAGTGAATAAGCCTGGATTATGGATGTTTTGCATGCATATGGAATTGGAGGTTGGTTGCTGAATTCTGTAAGAGCAGTATATAATGGAAGTAAAGCATGTCTGAGAATGGAATTCTTAGCAATGGTTAAACCTTGAGTAGGCAATAAGACAGGGATGTGTGATGTCTCTATATTTATGGATAAATCTACAAGGAATGCTTGTGATGTGTTTTATATGGATAAATCTATATGTTAGAGGTGTGTTTTATATGTATTTTTGTATGCAGATGATGTCATGTTGTTCATTGAATACCCAAATGTTCTGCAGTAATTGTATAATGCAATGAGCATTATAGATCTGAAAATTAATTGATCAAAGACCATGGTAGTAATGCTTGACAGAAAAAATAGAGCAAATAATTGCAAGTCATATATAAGTGGTAAAAAACTAGAGGAAAGGGATGAATTTGCATGCCTGACAGAATGCAGATAGAGAAATGTTAAAATGTGCAAATTCTGGTAGAAAGGTGCATTGCGATAAATGAACATTTGTCAATAGATATGAAGATGAATGTGTATAAGAGTGTGCTTCTGTCCACTTTGTTATATGGAAGTGAGAGTTGGGCATCTCAGGAGAAAAATAAAAGGAAGTTGAGTGCAGTGGGAATGGAGTACTTAAGAAGTACACATGGTAAAGGAAAAACAGATAAGATCAAAACTGAACGGGTGCTGAATGAATGTGGACTGAATAGAAAAGTGAGTGGTCAGTACAAAAGAAATATGTTGAGATGGTTTGATCAGAGAGAATGAATGAAGATTGAATTGCAAGACAAGTATATGACAGAATAGTGCACAGGTCAAGATGAAAGAGAGGAGTGAGAAAGTCATGGATGAATGGAGTTGATGAGATATTCAAGATGACAGAGGTGAGAAGTTTAAAGAACAAGAGACAATGAATCTAAGATGTTCCTGCTACATATTAATTTACTGTTACATTTTCAGAATAGGGTTTCCTGTCTTAGAATGTAGTCAGATTCTTAAAATATTGATTCTTAATATATTGGTAGTGTGAAGAGACCGTGAAGATCGACATATTTAAAAGACAGCTGAAGGACTTTGGGAGATTCAACTACATTTAGAAAGCACATTAACTTTGACCCAGTATAATTGCAGGGAAGGGAATCTGAAAATGTTTCATGTTGCAATAATTATAATGCAGTCCCTGCAAACCATTTAATCCAACCTATTTTTACTCAAACGGACTTTTGATATTGACTAATTTGGAGCTAAACCTGTTTAAGTGCAATCGTGAGGCATTAAATGGCATAAATAGTTCTGAGTATCTCTTTAAAAATAAATGAAAAAGAATGCCTAATAGTACATTTACAGTCAAGCTATGTTAAGATTAAACCACTCCTAATCATACATATGGCAGTAATCCAATTAGTCATTTTTCTTTTTCTTCTTGCATTCCCTCATTTAAAATAAAGGCTTTCGGACAGAATTGTCAATCAATACTATCCCACGGGGAAGGCTTTAAATCAAATCTTTGAAATAATTTTGATAAAACACAGCCTAACCCTCATTCATCTACCCATTATGAAGCTATAAAGACACGGGCTATTGTTGCTGTCAGATAATAGTTAATAGTACATTTCAGTGAAATCACAATTTGTTCCAACAAAGGAAGTGTAATAGGTGAAAGATGTATTAGTTATTGTGCCTTTCACAATTTGAGACAAATGCTGGGATGCAATGGTTGGATACTTGAAAAACTTACTGCAAAAAAGAACTAAGTCCTCTAGCATCTGAAGATTTAGCTCTACTGTGACATAATTGTTCACTTCTGTGATATAATGAACTGTGTGTGAGGGAGATTTTTAAAGACATACACAGCTGTCAGTTGAGAATAACCATTTATGCATCATCAAAAACATCCAAGATGAAGGATGTATTTAGTGTCTTGCCCCCTTTCAACACCTTATGCCTAACTGAATTCACTTCTGTCTTATGATTTTGAATGCACAGTAGGCTTGCAGGATTTATTCCTTTCATGTCTGTCTGTCTGTCTTTCTATCTATTGGCAAGGAGAATGTGGATAGTCTTGGAGGCTCCACAAAATTTCTTTTACGAGGCAAGAAGCTTTTAATATGCTGCCAGGATCGTAGGTTGTTAGCTGGGAGCTAGGTGGACACAGGCCGCCTTCTAGAACAACACAAAATAAAATAAGCAGAAGAAATATTTTTAAACATGGTTCTGTTCAGAGGCTCTTATCCTCTAGCCATTTGCTTCAAATATTCAGAGGAGAGAAGGATGCAAAACACAGTAGGTAGAAGAGAATGTGAGTACTTTGCTTTGTAATTTGATAAATACTGTATATAGTCTGCCATATACTAACCTTTATGCTCCCCCACACCCATCTAATGATCCTAATCCTCCTTTTGAGATCCTTTTAGATCCTTGTTTATTCTTGTCTATCCTTTCTGTTTTATATTGTTTAGCTTTTCAGAACTTTTTTTTAATAAACTCTGATGTATCTTTATGCTTTTTAATTCACTGTACCCCACCATCCTTATGCTGGTCTATGACTGTAATAAAGATTTGATTTCATTTAATCTGAATGTGAGTACTTGTTTGTACCAAAGTGGAGGCTCCAAGTAAACCCTTCAGTTAGTGAACAAATTAAGTATTTTATAGAATTTCTTAGTTGATTAGAAAATACAGGACTAGTCAACATGAACTCAACTTTTAAAAGTATTCCATCAAATGTAATATTTCTAAGAATTATAAATTCAAACAATAGATTAATGAATGGAACATGGAAATAAAAATTGCAGATAGAGTAAAATAGTATAGAAATTAATATACTTACAGGAGAAGCATCTGGGACTCATGTTTTACTTCGAAGATTAAATCTAGTTCCTTCAGATGCATTATTTAATCAACTCAGAGAAAATAATTTTGAATAAAGTGAGTATTGTAGTAATCATTAATTGAAGACAAACACTGAATGTCTGCAACTACAATGTTCACATGTGGGCAGTTTTACAGTATATAGGAATGTCCAGAATATGTCACACATCCATGCAAGGAAATTTTTTAGGAAAAAAAGAAACATTTACATTGATTATGGTCTTCAGATAACAACATGACATCACACATTATTTTTGAAAAATAAAGGATGACTCAAGGAAAAAAATTAAGATGCCTTGGCAAGTCAGTATAATAAATTTATAAATTAAAATGATTAATAAAAGCACCCCAAAATCTAGGGTAATTTTTCACAGTCGGTTTATTTTAACACTGCGCTACGTCAAAGCACTGATGCCAGCATACATAAATTCTTCATCTTATTTCTGGTCAAAATCCTTGTCCAACTTTTTCTAAGGCTTGCATCTCACTTTCTTGCTACCCAACAGTTTCACTAGTATAACAGGAGATTTTGAATCTAATGTGACATTATTGCCACAAGCTCCACGTGTAAAATTATAAATTTGTAGGCATAAATTTGATCAGTCACCCACATACTTGGTTTGCTATCTGTACACTGATACAAGTTACCCTACAAATAATAATTTTAGAAGAATTCACAATATGTGGGTCAGATACTGAGAGTTTTAAAGTGAAGATGAACTGCATGTCTTAGTAGATTCAGTTGCTGAATGGACAGTTGAGTGGCTGTCAATGATAGAGCCTCCAACACCCCAGTCTTAACACCCAAATAGGTGCCTAAATTTCCTGGCCCTAAGTTTGAATGTATGTGTCTTCATACAAATGCACCTAAGTTCTGAAAGGCATTAGGGGAATGTGTACAAAAATGGAAGCTGGGGGATAAGTAGCGCTATCTCCTCTTTCTTTGTTGTAAAGTATCCAGAGACTCAGTTGATTGGGCCGCCTATAAATATTGCATATAAATATTGCAAATAAATCAAACATGCAAAGTATTTACTATTGGAGGCATATGGTGGTTCACTGAAGGGAGAGAGCTTTTGCACATAGGGTTTTACATGCAAAATGTTTATGTGCAAAACTTCTAAATCATATGGAGATTTCAGTGTGTCAACTATACATCGAAAGGATGCCTCTTGAGAAGGACAAGGGTAGAGTTGTTCGGCCCTGGCTTGCACAGAGACTTTACCTATTTCCCTAATACCAGGATGTTTGTATTTCATTTAAAATCATCTCCTCTCAGAGTTTGAAGACCATCAATTCTATTAGTTCTTCTGTTGTTATGGTATTTATTTTCAGCCACTGGTGATTTTCTTGGGAAACTACAGTGCAGTGGTTTTCCATTGTCTTCTGCATTCTTGTTTACTTTTTGTATGGATGTATTTTATCATTGCCAATATATATCCATTACAGCTGTTCTAGATTACATGCTTCCACTTGTAGTTGCTACTGGTAGAACAGCTGTTTTCTAATGGGGTTAAGCTTATTACCTGTCAAGTCACTGTACTGTCTTTGGATATATTGTTGTCAATATATTTCTCGCATGTTAGGGTTACTACATTCTTCTAGGACTGCTCATATTTGTTCACAGTTGTTATTTGACAACCTTATATCACAGCTATCCATTATATCTAATAGCTATTCCATACATCCA
The DNA here is from genome assembly GCA_030867105.1 of Liasis olivaceus. Lineage (NCBI taxonomy): Eukaryota > Metazoa > Chordata > Lepidosauria > Squamata > Pythonidae > Liasis > Liasis olivaceus. The sequence continues at coordinate 120,880,532 of CM061350.1, read as the reverse complement.
CAACCTGGGATGAACCTGGTACCCACAAGGTTTCTATGAATGGGATGAAGTTATAACCAGTAGGACTGAAAGACATTTAAAAGTTTTCAATCTGTCAGTTTCTTTTAATGTAGATTTCAAAATACCTGTAGTCAGTTTAAGGGTGTATTGTCCATTCACTACTCAAATATTATATCTCTTTCTAGGTTACTCTCTGTTTCTCATGTAACTTCCATGTACTATCTTCACATTATTTTAGAGATACATATTAAAAGAGCTTTGATGTAATCCATTTTATACATTTACATGAGACTAAGATCAGTTGAATTTAATAAGACTTGTTCTTCAATGAACATGCATAGCAGAAAAATGCAATTGTAGTTAAACAATAGAGACAGAAGATTTTCAAACAGATTTTCTGAACTCTAGTTTATTATCCAGACAACTGAATTCCATACTTATCTTTTCAGATTGTCATTGCCAGCATCATGTGCAGCTATAATAAGGAGGACTGGACAGAGCTTTCAAAAATGGCTGAGGTAATGACTTACTAATATGCTTTCTCTTTTCTCCCTTTTTCCTCTTTTCTTTCTTTTCCCTTTACTTTGTAATTCTGTAAAAGAAGAAATTCAAACGAAAAGTGAGGGTTTAAAATGTATCTGTGATGGCTTGTTTGTTCTGTGTTTTCATTAAAATGATAGAAATGTAAATTAAATGAATCTATTCCATAGAAATGGTCCCCTGGACTTTGCATGCTACCTGAAAATTCTGTAGCCTTTGAATTTCTATGCTTTTTATTTGCATTTTAAGCAACATGCATATTATGACGGATGCCCTGATAAAATTTAATTCTACCTTTGAGAACCTAACTTGATCTTACCTTGCCTTCAGGCACTCCAGTTTGACAGCCGTGGAAGAAATTTTGAATATAAAACTCTTGAATATTTAAAGTATAAAAGGCTCGTTTAATGCTGTTCTGGTTCTAATACAGATTTACAATAAGGGAGGGGAAAAAACCACATAAAAGTCTCTGTACATAATAGCACTTTGTTGGTTTTTCTATAATTTAAATACCATCTTGCACAAGTGAAAGTAACTTGGTCAAACACTTGGAATTTGTAGCTCCTGTTTTAAAAGGCAACCTTTACAAATGCAGGTTTGTTTAGGTTGAAAAATGTATATTTAAGATGGCAATATTCTAGCTGATAGAAAGTATTTTTGTTTATTTAAAGTATAAAGGAGGCTGCAATAACCACATAACTAAAATCAAAAAGTACTCTTACATAGTATGTAGATTCAAGTGATAACATTTTTCATGGGTTATAATCTACCATCTTCCTTTCATTCATACATTTTAGAAAGGAGTAATTAAAATGTAAAAATCTGTAAGCAAAAGTTATCTTTCTTTTGTTTTCTATCCAAAAAGACCTGCACCAAATGTAAAGTTGCCAGAGATGTTATTTATACCATTATTCAACATAACATATAATTGTTGAGCAATTATGTGCCACTCTATGACTATGGTGGGACAGATGGGGAAGAATCAAATTTGCCAATTTCTGAAAAACTAATCTGTTGTGATGATGTGCATGTAGGAGAAAGCCATCCAGATAGATAGATAGGCAGACAGACAGACAGACAGACACTGAAATACAGTATGTCTCCATGGCAGAAGTTCATGCATAACTGTGTAAGGAAAGTGTGATAATTACAGGTGCATGTATGAACACACACTGGTATTTAGTCCCATATACAGGTGAAACTCGAAAAATTAGAATATTGTGCAAATGTTCATTTATGTCAGTATGGCAACTCAAAAGGTGAAACCAATATATGAGATAGACACATTACATGCAAAGGGAGATATGTCAAGCCTTACTTTGGTATAATTGTGATGATATATTGGTTTCACCTTCTGAGTTGCCGTACTGACATAAATGAACATTTGCACGATATTCTAATTTTTCGAGTTTCAGCTGTATATTGTTGCTGCTGTACAACTTCCTCTTCTGAAACAAATGGAGAGTATTTGGTCATTGTACTTTTAGAAGTTGAAACTTTATTGTACTTTAATGTATAAATGTGCTCTGTGTACCCTGACTTCTTAATCTAACTAGTATCCTAGAAGCAAGAAAACCATTACAGTTTTACAAACTGTCACTATTGCCACCTACATTATGGGCCTATAAAAAGAACACTTTTTAAAAATGTTAAACATTTCACTGCCAAATATTTGTGACCTTCCTGGTATGTAAGCTCTAGAGGGTAGGTAGTCTGGTCTCCACAGGAGGCCAGCCTGTGTACACAAAAGGTCAACTTGTCATAGAAGTAGAGAAGAAAAATAACAACTGCACATGCATAGGTTGAGACATTCAAGAGGACAGGGAGGGCTTTAGGAAAATTATGGATAGCATTTTACATGATTGGTCTCTCTGGAATTTTTGAACCATTGCTACACAGCAGGCAAAAGGCTTTGCTGTCTCTCAGAAGTACAAATTGCAAGTCAAGTTCTATTTTTTTCAGGTTTTTTTTTTTTAATCAAATGAGCATTCTGACTTGTTAAGTCAGAATGAACATGTAAGAGTGGGTAGAGTTCAGCCAAATTACTTTTTTTTTAATCTTGACCCTTAAACCATTTTTGGAGTGATACCATTGATTTTGGTTAGGCTAGACCTCCTTTACAAACCAAAGATCCACACCCAAGTTGCTGTTAGTTAAGCTAATGTCTTATTTGTTTATTATTTGGTTATTTAGTAGAATTAAAACATTTAATACATCTTTTTATGTAGTCATCTTTAATTAGTATTCAAATAATATATATTATTAAAACATAGCAATAAAATCATGATAATTAAAACAGTTACTATAAAATCTATATGGTCGCTAAGGGTTGACACCAACTTGATGGGACATAATCATCAATATAAAAAGGTGAAGAGGCAGAAGAATACACACACATACACAAACACACACACATGCACACAGACACATACATTCCTGACATTTGGGCAGGGGAATGCTAGTGGATCATCTCCAAACTCCCTGTTCCTTCTCTTCATTTGGCTTGAATTCAGTAGTTCAGTCATCATCAGAAAACACACCAAATATTCAAGAAAAACATAGAGGCACTGCCTATAAGAAAGATGTAGCAGGTTGAAGGAATCCTCTTCTATGGAAGTTGCTGCAACTTGTGTGAGTAGTCTCATTTCAAAGAATCTTTTCTCAGTTGTGGAGTCCTTGGGGTTCTCTGAGCTTGGTTGTTTTCTTGCAAACGTTTCATTACTCGGCTAGGTACACTACCTAGCCAGGTAACGAAACATTTGCAAGAAAACAACCAAGCTCAGAGAATCCCAAGAACTCCACAGTTCAACCCTGAGCTATATATATTCTCTTCTTTTCTCAGTGCTTGTCAAGGATGCATGCACCTATGTTGATTTTAACAGTTTGGCTAGAAAGGACACAACTCCTCTGGTTGTTTAGGTATAGGAACAACATAGGCATAGGGGTCTGCCTTATACCTAGTCAAATTATTTGTTCCTCTGGCATCAGTTTTCCAAGATTCATACTATTTGCTAGTTAATATTTATTTGGCTACATTTTACTGGAAAAGCCCAGGATTGAATCTGAGAGTCCTCTATTTTTCAATTGTAAACTTCACTGTAAGCACTTAATGTGCGATTTAAAGCATTTAAATAATCAGGGCAGAGACTCCCACATAAGCTTGGTTAGGAACTTTGGAAGAGAGGTTAATTTTTCCCACAAATATTATGTTTCTATCCCCCAAAGTTGCTGTAAATGGAACTTCCCTCTTTATTATAAGAACATACATGGGAGAGCTGTATGGAAGTAAATGATGAAACCCTTACTGGGCCCACAGATCTGCAAATGGTGTCCCCCAACAAACGCAAACCAACAGTACTATAAATCAGGGAAAGGAAGTTCCCATTCAAATAGGCAACTTTTGGGGGTTGGAACTGCTGGTGGAAGGGCAGAATAATTCCTCTTCAGGTACCATAAACACAATCTGTATTCTTTAATACACATAAGGAAGGAATTATGATGAAATAGTTACTTGCAGTAAATTAGAACTATGTCTACTATTGTTTAAATATAGTAACTTGAGGAAAAGGGTGGCTTGAGGAAATGTTTTCCAGGGATATTTCTTCTTTTTACTTAACTACTAAAAGAAGGATTTTGAAGGATCAAATCTGGACCCATGAAATACCTACATATAAAGTATTCAAACTCAGTGTTTCTGTTTTGCTGTGGTACTGTGTGGGTTTAAAGTGGGGGTCCCAAACTCTTCGGCTCATTGACCCTTTCATGAAGTTTCAGATTATTCATTGACCCTGAACACTTATTATATGAAAATAATTTAATAAATACTACTTTAACTAATAGTACTATGAATAATAATATTAATAACAACAATAATGGATCATCCCATCGACCCTTGAGGGTTGATACTAACCACTTTGGGGAGCCCTGGTTTAAAGGATTTTTAAAAACATACTTGATGAACTGAGAGCTTCCAGTGAATGACCTCAGACTATTTAATTGGGAGGGCAGAATTTGGCTTCTGCCCTTCTCCTTCCTCTGCAGATATCCGTCCCTGAGTAGAAATGCTCTGCAGGCTAGCCTGAACCTATTTTAATGGTGTCTTCACATGAAGATAATGGATTTCATTTCAAGTACACATTTCCTGAAGTCTGCATCATAATTCTCTAGAAATGTAGAAGTTTATCTTGCTGACCATTGAATAAAGATCATCAGGGCAAAACTAATTTAATCATGTTAGGTAAAACCTATATAATTTATGATGATAAGGAATCTGTTGAGATAAAATAAAACCTTTTTTCCTGAACTTAATCATATCTCTAAGGGAAATCTAATCTTTGCAAACCTCTGAAGAAGTTTGGTTAACTTCTCTCTTTTTCTTGCTATTTTCCCCCCTTCCTCTCCTTCCCATTTTATCATTGTGGTCTATTTGAATTTAGTTTGGGAAGAACTTTTCAGCTTAATCAGGAGTCTCAGAAGGCTCTTATTAGTGTTCGCATTGACTTCTTAATTATTTTTCCTCATACCTGTGAAGCCTGTGAAAAATACCACCTGTCATTGATTTTTATCTTTTTGTTCTTTTTATTTTTATATGTATCAGGGGGTTGAGGGTCATAATTTAATATGCTGACATTGTAAGCTGCCCAGAACCTTTGAGAATGGGTGGCATACATGCAGAGTGAATCAATCAATGAATAAGAAGGAAATGGAACTTGGTGTTAGCAGTGAAAACTGACCATAAGCAGTGCATATTTAATTACAACTAGGGTGCTTAGTCTGGTGGATGTCTCACATTGACAGCAATACTATGCATTTAGTTATTAGATTTATATGCCCTATACATCCACATTTCGGTCAGGAGCTCAAGCTTTTCTTTTTGATGGAATTTAACATGTCTAGCAATATTAAGACAAATGTAACCAGATATAATAAATAAAATGCAGATATAATATTAAAATAAAAATGTAAAAGGCATGAAAATAAAAAAAAAAATACCAAACTTTACTGAAACGAATTGCTAGTTACTAAATTTTTAACTAATTACTAAATTACTAATTACTAAAACTAATTACTAAAACTTACATATAGGCCAAGCAGGCTTAAGGTAGGAATACCTTTGTCTGGCAAGGGTTTTGTCTCACAGTTTAGGTTAGCTGAGCCTACCTTGCCCATTGGAAGCCAACCACATGAGCTACTAACCAACTACATGAGCTACTAGCCCAACTCCAAGGGTTTTATAGGAAAAAGCTGAAGGGGAGAATGTTCGATACATCATCTTTGGCTCCAGGAATAAAGGCAGGATGTAAATCTAGTGAATAAATAAAAGGGTGGCAAAATGGCACTCAGTGGAAGCGGGTAGGCGTTCTGTGGATTTCAGGTAAAGAGGACTCAGGCAGAGTTGCCTGGCATTTAGTAATAAATTCTGACTGATTCCTGTCACCCAGCCCCCACTTGTTTTTTAAGGTTCAGTTCCAGGCATACACGTAACACCACTGTTCTAAATTTGTGCATGTCCTCCAAGGTTTCCATTCCCCACAGATTTCTAATTTTCTAATGTAGTAATATAATAAATACAATACAATACAATACAATTTCTCTAAAACTGTTTCTGTGTTATAAACGAACGATTCAAATGAATACATTTAACAGTGGGAACAGACCACCAACAGCAAACTGTTACTAATACCATTGTGAGCAATTCTTCCTGTGCAGAAAACCAACTTACTGGGGAGAATGTTTTAATCTTGACCACAGTTTAAAATGCTTCAGAGCTTTTTTCTATGGAACCGTATGCAACAGTTTGGTGCAAACGCATTTTTAATGTGTTGTCTGAATTGTACAGGCTTATCCTACTACTCAGTCAACAACATTTGCAGAATTGTTTTAATTTAATTCAGAATTAATTTAGGAAAAAGGTAAAGTTCACTATCACTCTTAATATAAAATGATGCCTTCTTTTGGATATTCCCCTTGTTTTTATTTGATTTTTATTTGCTCTGAAATATTTTGTTTTGAATTAGTAATGAACTAAATAAATATTGATGTAGGGGAAGGAAATATTGCATGTGCTGTGAGTTACGTATCAGGCTGTCATTTGGGAAATTACCTTCACTAAAGTGGTCCAGCATTTGGCAGTTAATATTTGATTTTTTCTTTTCTGTGTGTCATGTAGGCTTCTGGAGCTGATGCCCTGGAGTTAAATTTATCATGTCCACATGGTATGAAAGAAAGAGGCATGGGCCTGGCTTGTGGGCAGGTAGGATTTTTTAAGTCTGTTTCATTTCTCCGTGGCAGTACAGCACCGTTTCACTGATAGTTCTAGCTCAGGGCTAGAACACAGGGAGTGGATTGCCAGCTTGGAATTCTCTGGCCTCCCCCTGTTTAAATATTTAGTGCCAAAAATGTGGGAAATGACAAGAGTCTGAGATTACACACAGTGTTTATTTTTATGGAAGACAAAATTGCATTATGCGCTTGACAGGAAGCAATATCATAACAAATAGTTGCCAAAATGCTCAGACAGAATTGTACTTTATACATTCTTAATGCTGACCAGTGTCTCTGGGGAAATGCTGTACAAGCAATGTTATGCTCATAGGCATTTTACAGAAGGTTAGCTACAGTGATGGCATTTTATGGTTAGTAGAAACTACGCTAAGAAGTGATGGGGAATCTGTTTGGGAACACAGAGTGGACTTGTGACCTCTTTCTAAGCCATTGGTTTTGTCATTCCAGTTTTCTGTTTCTAAAGTGCAATAATGTGTATGTCCAGCTAAAAACAGACAAATTTCTCTCCCATGGAATAATAATTGGAGGCCTTGCTCCAAACTCCCTGAGTGTCAGAAACCCAATTAGTTGAAACAGAGGAAAGAATGTTTTTAGTTGCCTCCAATGCCCAACCTTATTTAAAAAAGGAATTCTTCCCAAAAATCAGTATATGGAACAGTTAGGGATGAGGAGAAACAGGAAGTACTGTGATGGATAGTTTCCCTAGTCAAGCAAGGGTAGGGTTGAATTGCTAAGCTTAACAATTTAAAACACCTGCTTTACATCTAAGTAAATAAACAGGGATGCTATATTTAAAGAGCTAATAGCATAAAGGGAATACAGAGTTAAAGAAACCATAGCCATCTTTATGGGCACTGAATTTGTTTACAAGGAAGAGGCATACTGTAAAGGTGGGGAAAAACAGAAATCTTCTCTCTCTCTCTCTCTCACTGCAACATCTGATTAGGACTTTCTTATGTAAAGAGACCATTGCACCAGACTTCATTTTTATTTTAGCATGTATTGCTTTAAATGTTTCAGTAGACTCAGATTACATATTCCACTAAAATAATTAAACATGGAATCCACATATAAAACAACAGTTTTTGCATTTCATAGATCTGATTAATACAGAATGCAACATATTGTGTGTGTGTGTGTTTCTGCATTTCCAAAGATGCTTATTTTCTTTTTAGATTGTGCTGTCTTTATTCCCACAACCACATTATCTGGTGCTATACTGAATCTTGAGGTTCTGCTTTGGTCTAAATCAGCCTTTCCCAACTTGGTGCTTACCAGATGTGTTGTATTACACATCTCATTATATCCAGCCAGGAAAATATATTGGACAAGGCTGGCACAGATTCAGGGATATATTTATGGAATGTACTATAGATACATAGAAAGCAAAATACCGTTGTGAATAAGCAATTAAATAATACAACATACAACAGTGGCTCGGGCTAATTTGGTTTACATTAGATTAGGTATGCGCACTAGATTTGCTCAAATCTTAAATCATCTGTATGGGATCACTATGAAACAATCAAACTGGAACTTACAAGAGGTTCCTTTGATTTGGAACTTTGGAGTACTGCAAAAAGGTACACATTGAAACATTTTTTTTTTTAAATACCTTCTTATATATCTTTCCATACATAACCTACCTACCTTCCTATGTTCCATGGCATTTTCCCAAATTATAAAAAGCCTTTCTTTTTCTATTTATCACTGACAATGTTCTTCCACTGGGATCTTCAGTTGTATTTCTGCACCCATTGAGACAAGTCATTTTTCTTTAAAAGGGATTTCTTGCCTTCACTAGTCCCAACTTGATTGCACCATGTTCAGTTTCAGCAGTTCATTTCTATTTAAAGCCAGGGCATAATGGCAACTGCAGTCATTTTCTCTAACTCTCTTCTTCTTGAAGTATTTGTCCCATATTCATGGAGTTGCCTTATCCTGGTTTTTGTGTATCTTGATCTTTCTTCATCCCTCTAGCCCCACTCCCTCCCCATTGCTCGGTAGGAGGCTATAATGCTCGTGTGGCATAATACCACTAAGTCTTCCATGATAAAAAGGATAGTTTGCTTTGTTAGTAGAATGCAAGTAACTGGGGAACTTCCTCATAAGGAAGTCAGGAGGAGGTTAAGAGACCAAGGGAAGGGACATGAAGAGAAAAACAATGGACCACTGAATAGATAAAAAAGGGAAGGGAAGGGCCAATAATTGTTAAGGAAGAGAGAAACATTCTATGTGAGTTGTTCATACAGTGTTATTGCTAACATTATTGCTAAATAATATTTAAATTGTTCATTATCAGATGGACTTTTGAGTAAATAAGAAAATGTAATCATACCCTCTTTAGCTTAAAGATACTAGGCTACCAGGAACAGAACAGAAGTCTAACAATATCAGTTTGTGGTGGTGGCAGTGAGATGTTAAACTAAACTTAAACATGGAAGAATAAATAACCCCAATTTTGCTGCATCCTTGACTTCTGTATGCAGGTTTGTTGATACACTATTGTGCTGCCATTAAGAAAGGCCTGTCATGTTTATTGCTATACCACCTTGATCATATAGCTGCCTGAATAAAGAGAGGAGCCAAGAACTTTTGTTTTAATGTATTTTCAGATAGTCTTCCTTTGCCACTACCATCCTTAGCACAACCTTTCAGAAGTCTATGTATGTTCTTTCATTCATTCATTCATTTTTCTGGCAATTGCTAGAAACTTTAAGACAAAATAAAACATGGTGAATGGGTAGGTGGGGGAATGGTAGTGAATTATTTCCTTCAGTTCTGAAGAGAGCAGAGATTAAGGGACTATTATTACTTTGTGAGCCAGACTGACTCATGTGCACTAGAAGACAGGACCACCAAACAACACTGTCTGTTTGCAAGCTTAGACCAGCCAGGTTGGGTTATATATTGTGCAAGTTAAGGAAGCCAGAACAGAAGTGCAAAAATAAAGACTCTGCACATACTCTAAATTCCTTTAAGCATCCCTTGTAAATGCTTGGGAAACAGATGGAGTTGGTGGTCTGGAAAGCACAGATGTATCTGCAAAGGATCCTGCATTTGGGTTTCATTTCTCCATACAATGTCAGATTGGGGAATAGAAGGAGGGGGAAGAGTAGATTCAAGTGACTGACAGATTTAATCACAGGGAATGGTTCATGAGAGCTCACCAGTTACAGTGCTTTGGGAAGCCCTTGCTTACAGCTAAAACCAGAAATTACAGGCATTCCTATTTTAAAAATCAGAATTTAAAGGAGCCTGTCTCCAACATTTTCCCCCTATTTGGCAGGTTTCTTAGACACTGGCAACAAAAACTGGAAGAGGGGATAATGACTATTTTCCCCTTTCTCATGAATACTTCTTTACCTTTTTGTCTCAAATTTGGTATGATTTATTGCCACAGAAAAGGCCACAGTGCCTGCAAATGTAATTTAATTCTTTCCAAAATCAACAAAGCTATAGACACTTTCCTTTCTATAATAATCAAATAATCTAGCTTGAAAAACCTCTGGATCTGTTTCCATGAATTTGGGCAGGCTTCATCCCATCAGAAGATTCTGTTGTGCCTGCTAATCAAATCCCCTTCTATTAAAAAATAGAAAATGCAGTAGTCTATTATTTTCCCATGATAGTCAAAAGTAGCTTTAACCTTGGGCCACAAACCAAGCCGCCTCTGTTGCAGTAGGAGTTGAATAAATCTATTTTCTGAAGTGCTTAATCAGGTTCAAATCAAACCACGTACTGAGCACACATCCCTATCTTAAATTCTATTATATGCATCACTGCACTGTCTGGGCTTTATGTAAACATATGTGTTATCCACATAAATAAATGCCTTTGTACTTATTATAGATCTGTTTATTATTTAGGAGCTGATTTGGCCATGTGTTCTTTCCCCCTCTTCAGAATGTACTGGTGGAAAGGTTAGGAATAAAGATAGTTGAAAAGAAATGTAGGGAAAGAATTAGAAGTATGATAGTGGGAAGAATATGAAATTTAAATGTTAAGTTAAAGTAAGCCATGGGATGTGCTGGTTTAGGAATTCAAATAAAAACAATCAAGAAGTGTTCTGGTGTGCGCAGAAATGAAAATTGTGAATTAACACCAGACTGATTCCCCTAATATGGTGCTCTGGGCCAGTGAAATAACTGTATAAGTGAAGGGTTTGTGTAACATGTAATAGAAATGTGTAAAATATTAAAATAAAATCCATATAAGAGGAGTACAAAACCTACTACTATTATATAGGTATGTTTATGGAATAATAATTTTGATGTATTCTTGGTTTGTGGTTTCTTCCAGGGGTCTTATAAATCCACAGGATAGCCTTGGGCTCTAAAATTGAGCAATTGGCTCTTTGATTCTCCTGTTGCTGGAAGATATGTAAAAATGCTTGTAGCCAGGTTGTTCCCTACTGACTACACATCTAAGAGGCTTCCAGTGCTTGCATACATTATTCCTGCTGGCGCAGGTTGGAAATGGTTTATGCAAAAGAAAGATAAGAGGGGGTGGGGTGTTAATACTTGAATTTCTACACACACACACACACACACACACACACACACATTTATTTATTTATTTGTGTATTTATTTATTTATTTCAAGAATACCTTGACCCTGTAACACAGCATCTTTGAGGAACCCTATTCTATCCTGTATCACACTGCATCCATCTGTTACCTGTATCCTTTCCCATCAGAGGCTGCAACATTAGCAGTTTATTTTAAATCTGAAGTTTGAAAGCCAGTCTGCTGCCAACAGTGAGCTACAGGTTTTACTACATAATTTGCATGAAAAAAATAATCCCAATTGGTTGCTGTTTTTATTCCTCATCCTCCCAGAATCTGCACCTTGAAAAAAGGTGTACACTATAGCTTTTTTAAAACGCTTAATATTAACTGGGCTATTATTACATCTCATAATAGGTACAAGATTGAATAAAGACAAAGATAGAGATTGAGATGCGTGCTATTGCAGTAATCGTAAAGATGGCTGACTGTTCCTGTGAAATGATATTCCTTTGATGGGAGAAATTCAGATTTTCTCTGTATCCTATGTTGGAATTAACTATAATTACAGTCTAGCAAGGATCAAAGATTGATGGTTTCACTGAAGAATTTGTTATTGTTAGATAAAGTCAAGGGTTAAAAATAAAATTGACCAGCTGATTTTAAACTTATCAGCCACAAGGCAAAGCTACATACCTGTGAAGTTTAAGTGTCAAAAGCCCAGTTATTATTAATGGGTCCCAGACTGATGCCTCACTTGGGGAAATCAGTAAAATCAAAAAGAAACATGGGTGGTTTAACTGTGATCCTTGAAAAAGTGACTGTGATCCTTGAAAAAGAAAAAGAAATTATGAAAGAAATTACACACACACACAGAATGAAGCAGATAAACTTGATTCCATAGCTGATGATGTAGCTACTGTTTGTTGCATTAATTTTATTGTCATATATTGTTGTCCACCATGACATTAACCTCCATGTCTGTACAGTGTTAAGGTAACTGAAGGAACGGTCACCATGTTGGTTTTTTGTTTCTGTTTTTTGGTTTGTCTCCACAACTGATCTTTCATTGAAGGTCTTGCTTCACATTCTTCAAATATCTGGTGAGAAATGAGCAATGATCCCCCCCACCCCCATTATTCTGTATATTTTTTTCATAACACCAACTGAATTAATACAATTATGCAAATATAATATTTTTTAAGGGAGCTATGGATAAAAATTTTGGTGCCTAGTTGAAGAAAGGGTTCAGGTCATTTATAAACTGTTTTTAATCATATCCTCCATTGGTGACATACTGGACTTTTCTTTTAAACTATTATTTGAAATTGTTTTCTGCATTTACATCATTTAAACATAATGTGGCAAGCATGAGAGAAAGATTTAGGTATGCTTCTTAAAGTCAAACTATATTTATAGTCATGACATACATATAATTAAATTGTACTTATTTGTTAAGTAAATAACAACCACTGGACAGTTTAAGCTACCTCAAGGCATTTGGGCAGTTTATTTCTACAGTATTGCCTTAATAATAAAAATAAACATGCTTAATTACTACCAGTTACATTTCAAAGGACATTTCTATCAGTTCCAATTGAGCTTTTTCTTAAAATTAAAACAAGAGCTTCAGAGAGACTATTTTTGTTGGAACTCTGCCTGAGAGGAAAAGTATTTAACTCCCTTCCCCCAGTTTTCACAGTCCTGAAAGTGGCATGGCTGTTGTATACTTAATAACAAGAACGCACAATTAGCACCATGTCTAGTTTGGCTTTTAGTGTCATCATGTTATAATGACCTCAAATATGGAAAGCTATAACAGAGTCATAAAAATAAGTACTAGAATCAATTTGAGAAGATACCCGGGGAATTTGAGGATATATAAAGGGGAAATGGATATGCTAATAGTCTCAAAAAGTTAAAGAGTACTCCCAAAAACAGTACAACTATGTGTTATGTCCACAAATGGAAAAACAGCTGAACTTCCAAACCACTGAAAGCTACAGACTGGTTACTTAAACAGATACCACTGAACTCAGTATGACTTGCTTCTGAGAAGTATTTAGGCTAAAAATAAAAACATACTTATTAGTTCCAATTCAACACTCAGAGATGTCTAGATAAAAGTTAGAAGGGCATCTGACATTTAAGAACTGCCTGTTATTCATTTTCTTGTGTGGAAGAACATAGCTTTTGTCATCCTAACACACATTTTGCTCATGAGACTCCACTACACCCATACATTTGGCACCTTTATACTTCGAATTAGTTATGCATCTTATTACAGAACCACAGAAAGAATATTATCTTTTTTTATCTTCTGTTACTTACACTCTTCTGTTACTTATACTACTAATGGGGGGAAATTATTTTAAGATAGATATCAATTATTTCTTTATGGCACAATCAGTTAATTCTGAGCAATTCACATAATCTTCTGAAATGTGTGTGTGTGTGTGTGTGCGCATGCACAATATTCACTAGTTTTTTTGTTCTGAATCCATAGTCCTGTTGTGACCTACATGGTCAAACCATTAAGTGTTTTGATAGACCGATTTAGATTAACTGTAATTATTCACATATTCATAAACTAATTCAATTTGGATTAACAAAATAATAAATCAGTTTGAAACAAGTATAAAAAAAAGGTTGTTTGAATCAGTTCCCAGCCTTTTTTCCATTTCTTTTTTAAATTTTTGTTTCTTATGTTATTTTACTAGATCATTATTCCAGTTTTATTGAATTCAGCAGCTTAACTGCTTTTCTTTCCCTTTGCCTCCTGGGCATCTGTTTTCCATTCTTCCCTGTTGCTTTCTTTAATTTCCTCTCCTACTGTTGCTTTCTATGAAGGGAAAAAAAGAATAGTACTGTTACTGGAATATACCAATAATCCATTTAGTCCCATGCCTTCCTTTTGATACTGGCTTCTTTCAAAATCTGTTTTATTCCTACATTTTTACTCTTGTTTCTTTGAACTCTTCCTCTTAATCAGATTCCAAGAAAAATGATTTTCTGAGAATCCCACATTAGAATACAAGAAAAACTGCTATTCTTTTACTGCCTTGCAATATTAATTATTTACATCAATATCTTCTGTCATACTGCAAAACTTGCATCAGACTCCATCCACTTTTATCATGTGAACAATTAGAGAAGCATTAGTGTCTGCTTAAGATCACCCAGTTTCCTTTGAACCTGTTAGGCCATTTATAGTTCATTGATATAAGACATGCTTTCCATACAAAAATTCCAGGTTTTTCAAGTATAAGGAATCCTGGGAAGAGTCTGCCAGTCAGTGTTGACAGGTCTGAACTAGATGAATCAATTTATATAAAACCTTTTCTATGCTCCTTTGAATCTAAGTTTCTGTAATCCAAATACAGCCTTGTTCAGAACATTAACACAGATGCATACATATAAATGGAAACTTGGCGGTTTTAATATGTAATGGACTGATGCCAACCACGTGTCTAAATGTGCCCCTTTCTTTGAAGGAATGTAGTGAATCTCATAAATTCTTTAGACATAGGTAAAGCCATTATTAAATTCAAGGAACTTGGTTAGATGGACTATTGAAATTAGTACACAGAGCAGTTTTATGGCTTTAAAATCTCCTATTTTATATTTATATATACTGAAAATAGTCAAAATTAGCAACTATTTATACTACTTCAAAACCAAATAGAAATGAACAATCTCGCTAATGCATAATCTTTCCGCTTTTTAATAGAACACTTGATCATTTCAGAGATTAATGTTTTCCTGCAATGCCTGGTCTTTTCTTCCTATTTGTAATCAGAAAGGGCCTAAAAGCTCGCTATACCTGGTCACAGGGAAAAAATCATTTGTAGGTGTTGCACTCATATATTAGAGAAGGTGTATGGTTTTCTTTGAAATTTCTCATGTCCGACGTGAACCTAATCAAACCTTTATGCCCTCTGGCATATAACCTCTGTATGAACTAAAGAACTGAAATATTGTTTAATCATACTGCATGGCACCTTTTTGTAGAGTGATAGGAGAAGTACTATTTTGCTCATATAGACAAAGGCAGGATGAAATATTTTATCGTATAAGAATTGAGTGATTCAGTTGCCTTTTTATTGTTATCGTTGCCTTTCATCTTAAAGATGCCTTTTAACATTGCTTAATTCTTTTGCATTTATCAATGGCTTAACTGAGATCAGAATCATTTGAATCCCTAGTGCATTTGTACATTAAGGCACAGTAGAGTTGTACATTAGGAGTAATGCAGTGAACTTCAAAATGCAATGAGTATGGAGACAGAAACTAGACCTGCCTTAATTTTGCATTGGACCCCACAGCTATCTGAAATAAGTCTGTATCATTTTGGTGCCTGTGTCCACATCCTAGATTCCTCACACTGTACTTGCACATTAGTCCACCAGACGTGTGGAGGTATCATTGGGAATTCACCATCTCTTGCCCTTTCAGCAGGCCTGTTCTTAAACCTGCCACTAAAAAGGAAAGAAATAAAAAATAAAAATTATATATTGACTTTGCTTCACAAGAAAACAATTTGCTGCTTTCACCTGGCAATGCTTGTCTGACTTCTTTGGTTCAAAATTCAACTATTATTAACCTTTGACAACCAAGGAGAAGAGTGATTGAATTTGGTCTTTAATGTCACTCCAAAATCAATAGTGTAAATGGCAGTTGCTCTTGTTTTAACTGCTCTGTCACAATTTTTAAGATCACTATTTGCATGTTCTAACTTATACTTTACTACAGAAACCTATTTTTTAATCTTTAAAATGGGAGTTTATAATACCAGGAAATGCTTTCAGTGAACAGAGAAAGCAGTATTTGGATAAAGAAAGAGTACAAGACCAAGCCATAAAATTAAATCAAATTTTACTTTTAAAGGAGGAAGGGAGAAAATCTTTATATGATCTTAGAAAGGAAGTAGCAAAGGATACCAGATAAAAGCATCTCAACATATTTCATGCCGGAGGGACTGTTTGCTGCCAACAATTTGTAACTCATAACGAAAATGTGCATTTAAAGTGAGTACCCACCAATCAGTACAAAATATTTCTGTTTTGTATTTTGTTTTGTACTTTAATTGTTGGATTTGGGGCAAGGACGTTGGTAATGGATTATGCATAATAGTCTAAGGGGCAGATTTTTCTGAATATAATATTCTAGAATTGATTTCACACATGTTGCAAAGCCATGGCTTGCTTATGGTTAATTGAAGAAATCATAATTAGATTCATAGAACACACTAAGCCATAAAACCATGGATAACAAATTACATTAGCTGACTTCACATAATGTATAAAGTCAAATCCAAACAAATTACATCACAACTTTAAGTTTTTATTGAACAGTAATGATTTATCTCACAAGCAGGAATTACCCCTATACTTGCAGCTACCTGATGGTTTAAAACTATTTTGCTGCCTTGTGCTCAGGACTGAGTTTCATAAGTTCACTCCTTTCTCCATGTGCAGAAGTCTTCATATGGAGCACAAAGCCCATATTTTATCAATTATGATAAAATCAGTGGAGGTTTTTTTCCCCTAAAAGGAAGAAAAATACAAATGTTTTTGGATGGAATAAAGTAAATATGTTGTTATAAATACTTAGAAAATTTATATCACACTTTCCTTGGTTGGGTATCTCAGAGCAAATGTTCTCTTGAGTATGGAAGAGGTGGGTCTTTGACTCATTCAGAGGCCTTGTTTGTTCCACAGTAGTGGGAAGCAGTGAGAAAAGTTTGCTGCTGCTTCGATGGTTTGGCCAGCTGGACGTTTAGGTGGGTACTGGTCAGCCATCAGCTGGCTAATTTATCTGGCTTCCAGGTATAAATTGAAGACCATCTTCTGCAGTTACCACCTTCTCCCCCAAAATTAAGGCATTGTTGCAGAAAAGAATTAGTCACTGATTGACAGAACCAGAAGGAAATTTTTGCCCATCAAAGTCTATTCAAAGATGTTGGGGGCTGTTGCCTTTCTCGGAACAATTAGGATTTTACATGCCTTAGTGTTATGTCTTGTTATAACTTTACAGGATGGTGTATTAGGCATTGGACCAGATACATTTCAGTTCAGTAACAGTTTTTTCACTCCTAGGTTGAAACAAGGATGGCAAAACATTACTGAAACAATGTGCTATTCTTTGCCAAGCATAAATTAGCTGTAGAGAATATAATTAGGGACTGTTTCATTCCAGCAATCAATCAGTCAGTCATATTCCTATATGCATTATTCCCCTATCCCACTTGCCCAGCTAACAGGCACAGTGACAGCAATTAATTTTATTTTAGCTAAAAGTTTATAAAGTTTAAAACAGTACATTATGGTAACAGAACATGTGGTTGTAATTTTAAAGTGGGAATAATAGAATACATGTGGTTTTTATATATTGTATTTGATATATTGAAATTATCAAATCAGTACTTAAATTCCCTGTGGACAATCTGATTTTTATGTGTTTTATCCCCACTCACAGCTTTGCAATATCACAACAGTCAAGTTGTATTTGTTCCTGCTCAGTCTCACTTAAATCCACAATGCACTTTTCAGGAAAAAAAGGGAGAGAAGGGACAGCAAAGAATTTTGCAATCTATCTGTCTCTCTGTCTATCATCTCAGTCACCAAAGTAACTCTAGGCAGCTTACATATTAGGGTCAAAACAACTGTAGAAGTAATAAAAATACAAAAAAGCAACAATAGATAAGGAAGATAGCCAACTCAGAAGTGATTATAACAATCAGAAGTAAACTCTCAGGGTGTAATTCACTGCACCATACCCCAGAGCTTGTTGGATGCCAGGTTTTAACACTTGTTCAAGCAGCTCATTTGCTCCTGCTCTCCTCTCTAAAACAAAGCAAAACAAATTGGATAACCACATGTTCCCTCTGTGTTTGAGAAACAGAGCAAAATCTTGTTCTTCAGCTTTGGTCAGGAGCTGGATTTGTTACCATTTTATTCCAGACTGCTTCTACTGTGCAGGTGGCATCATGAAAGCGCTGGAAATGCAGACTGGACCTGGTTTTTCACCACACTGATAGACCTGTTCACTGAATAAAGTGGTCAGATTTTTCCAGTCACCTCTCTGAATTAGGGTTAAACATATAGCATAATCATTCTGGGCTTGGAGTTTACAGAGTCACGATACATATTTGCTTTATATCTACCTATGTGATATTTATCATTTTATTATATCATTTGTGGAGATCTGTTGACTGTGTATTTCAACTCTAGATAGGTAAGCCACTTCTACATACTGGCAGTAATGTTAAACCATTACTTTGAGTAATATTTGGAGATTTTACTGGGCAGAGTGGGTAAAAAGTGTCCCGTTCTCTTTGCAACTAATTGTGCCGTATTTGTCTTACTCATACATCTTTGGGCTACAAAGATTTCTTTGCTGTCATCTAGTGGCTGTCCAGATTCTTGCCGCCCAGCTCTGGCAGCACTATGCTAATTTATTGCAGATTTTAAAATAGATAGCATAATAAAAGTGCAGTGGAAACAAACACCATGCAGATGAATGCTTGGACAGCATAGAAAACCCTAAGACCGTAATACATCTGTTCCATGTTATCTCACTGAGGTGGTGACTGCACTGGTTTTTAAATGGGTTTCCTAGTTATAAAGTGTTTGTAAAACTCCCAGTTGCAGGAAAAACTCTCCAAAGCTTTGGGAACACCCATTTGTTCATAGTTCAGTGCTCAGCATTTTTCTCAATCAGTTGTCACTATTTTGAGGCAATGATTTGAGCTCTGACATCTCAGCTCAGCCATGACAGAAAGCACAGACCTACCTAATTCAGAGTTACTTGATTCTGTCTAGGAGCGGTTGATATGACTAGAAAAGGGAGGAATTTGTCTCCACTGAAGCACCACAGAGTGGAACTAGAAGTGAGTGATCTGTAGAACACCTGTGTGAGGTGTGATACTCTGCTTACAGTTTTACTTAAATGCAATAAAAGCCTTTCCATCTCACATTGAGGATTGAGCTTGTACTTTTAAACTGTAATAGGTTGTCAGGAAGCAATAAGACATTCATTTTTATTGATTCTCCATTCAGGATAAGAAAAAGGCTCCACACTAACTCTGGAAGGCCACTGAGCCAAGAGGAGCTGACACACCAACTCTCAGTCATTGCAACATGGGAAAGGGTGGTCCTCTTACCTAACGCTTAGAGGGGCTTATACCAAATATTTTGGAAGCTAATGTAGTGATACCAAGCTCACATTTTTCTGTGGTCTTTTTATCTCTCTGACCCAATTTAACAGTCAAATATCTAAATGTGGAAATTATAAGTGATGCAAGGGAGTTCTTTCTTTTTAGTTCTTTTTTCTTGGCAAAATGTACTAATGAAAGAAACTATAATGGTGCAATTTTTTTTTAGAATTATTTTTTTTCATGGCTGAAATCTAGTAAGAATGCCAAATACCCAAAATTTCACCATTGAGATCTCATGCAATTTAGCTCAGGCCTCCCCACCTGGCCTTTCCAGCACAGCCCATGCTGAAGGAGGGGTTTTGGGGAATGAAACTCACTTCTAGAGGGCATCTAGGATGAAGAAAGCTGATACAGGCTCTCCTGACCCAAATCTGATATTTTAGGTAAGAATACTAAAACCTTATGAGATTGTGCAAGGTTTTGGCTGTTGTTGTTATTCTAAATCAATCCACTGCCTGCCTCTTCACTGAAGGTTATGGATTATAATCTGACATGCTGGTCTAGGGTAGGTTGGTAGATAGGTGTTTTTACAAGTTCCCAGTCTAGGGGCGAGAGTGGGTGACTGGCCAAAGGTTCTCTGCTTAAGGGAGGACTAAAACCCATGACTCCCCATTGTTAGTCACTACTTTACTGTGCAGAACCCTTAAACTCCCAGGCCTCTGGTAGAGGACCTGAGATTGAGGAAGATACGTACCACCCATAGAGGTGAGAGGAGATTTTGTTTTTTGATAGACAGACAGACACAATGTGCGGTAGATGTCAAGGACATCTAGATGCTATATTGCAGGTATTGTAGACCTCTTCTTTAGCGGAACCTTTCCCAAACTGGTTTCCCCCAGATTGGATAATCCCAGTAATTCCAAGAAACTGCTATCTCCAGTAGCAGGGTCTGGCAGCTTTAAAAAATGTCTTATTGGCTTCTCTCACTTTGTCAGTCATGTGACTTTGCTTATGGGGAAAATAACGTGCTGGACAAACCATAGGGTGGGCTATCATGATGAGCCAGGAGCAATGGATCCTATTTCTATCTACCAAAAAAAAAAAAGATGACCATAGGGAGCAGATCTTTAACAGAAAGATGCATTACTTCTCACATTAGCTGGTTGTGTATTGTGCCTGAAGGGGGAATCTTGAAATAGTACTGCTCTGAATATAGTTCCCACCTTAAATTGAGAATGTATCATAGGTGTATACAATTCTGCAGGATATAGAGAAAGAAGATAGAAAAAGAAAAAGAAGCATATCTGTTCCCATTTTCTCTTTTCAGATGATGATCCTGGAAACAAAACCAAATTAGGTGACCAAAATTTACCACTGCAAATTTAGTGATTGGCAAGTTGTTTAAAAACTGGTTGTTGGTCCTCTAATATTGTCATTAAAAAAGGACCTTTTCTATATTTACATATATGGATGGCAGAAGGAAGGAAGGAAGGAAGGAAGGAAGGAAGGAGGGAAGGAAGGAAGGAAGGAAGGAAGGAAGGAAGGAAGGAAGGAAGGAAGGAAGGAAGGAAGGAAGGAAGGAAGGAAGGAAGGAAGGAGGGCGGGCGGGCGGGCGGGCGGGCGGGCAGGCAGGCAGGCAGGCAGGCAGGCAGGCAGGAAGGCAGGAAGATATCCAACATAAAAGTAGAATCTTACCAGTGGCAGATGTGTGACTGCACACCTTACTAGGGAAATTATTGTTCTGGCATTAGGAGCACCTCTTGTCTGTCTCTTCTGACAGCTGTCAATGGCAGGAGATGTTGGCTGAGCTCTTACTGTCAGGTTTTCTAAGGAAATATATTATTTAGACCTTAAGCCAAGAGTTCTTTCTTTTTCTACCCAGGGAAATTTTTCCCCTTAATTTGACAGGCTTTAAGCAAATTGTTTGCTTTAATTAAGTTTGAAATGGGACAAGCACATACACTAAAAAGCCCTATGCTAGGATGTGAGTCTGCAATAAGATTAGCTGTGAAATTCACAAATGGCATCTCTTTTGCTTTAATGATTGATTGCAATTCTGTAATTAGGTACTGTGAAATTTTGGGTAGGATTAAGACAGATTCAATTTTCTGGAGGTAATTTTGGACATCCCACAGGAGGAATAGGAAGTGATTATGTTCTCGGTGTATCATCATGAACAAGACAAAGAGTAATCTAAGTGGTAAAATTCAGATAGTGGAAAGGCACTTAGAAGGCATTGATCTGCAATAATTGAAAATGAATCCTTTCGCTTTTCTGCACTGCTTGCAGAACAATGGAAGCAACTGACAGAGTACCTATATCCCATGTCTTATCCAACATCACTGAAGAGTCCTATGCTGATTAAAATGTTGATTTAATCTTTTGCTTTAAAATATTGACTGTAAATGTTCTATCATTATTACACTAAAAATCGTTCTTGGGATATTTATCCGTTATTTCACAAGAGTTTGATTATGTTTTCAGTAAAAAAGTGGGATATAAGTATAAATTATTACTATTACTACTAATGGAAGCTCTATGTAGTTTTTAATTCAATTGTTATTGAACTGTTAAGAACATAGACTTTCTGGATCAAGGTCTATCTAGTTCTATTATATTTTATTCCCAGTGTCCTCCTGAAAGCATGACGTGAGAGCAAGAATACTTTCTCACTTTCGTTTTTTAGCAATTGGCTTTCAGAGGCATACGGTGTCTGATTATAGAAGTTCCATGCTGCATAGTATGACTAATAGCCATTGATAGCCCTTTTTCTTCATGAACTTGGCAAATCCTCTTTTTCAAAGGTCATTCTCTCAGAAAAGTTTATCTGGAAATTAGCATGACAACAGTACTTAAAATAAAACTAACATTCCAGTCCATTAAGAACTAGGAATATTCACAATTATGTAGCCAAAAGGAATTCATTTCCAGTTCAAAAAGTATAGCTAGCAAAAACAATGCAATAAAAAATTAATAGTATTTTATTTTAATAACATTAATATCCTATTTTCACTCAGACCTCCTGCAAAGCTGGATAGTCAGTTTTAAACTTAAGATGGAATGTAAGTCCTCCCTGGGAAAAAATGTATTTATTTATTTTGGTTTATATACTGCTGTATTTCCAAAGACTGAACAGCTTAGAACATGCTGATGCAGATATGATTAAAATTAACACAACAAAATTTATAAAGTACAAAAAAATCCAACTAACCTGATCCACCACCATTTGGGGGTATCATGATCTATGCTTATCCCAAATGTCCTCCTGAAGAGCCATGTTTTCACAACTCTTTGAAACATACTAGGAAAAAGGTGGTCTGGATATTCTCAGGTATGCTGTTCTAAAGAAGGAACTACAAGGTCCCTATAAGTTATAGGTCCCTATAAGTCCCTATAATTCTTTCAGTAGCAGGATTTCAACTAGCTCTCTCTCTCTGATCTGATCAGACAGGCAAATTCAGTTCAGAGACATCCGTCTCAGAGGTATCCAGGTCCTGACCATGGCCTTGAATTAGAATCTAACTAGCATGCACTGCATCTCTCATAGTAGTGATATGTGAGCAAATCTCAGTGTACAAACAATTATCTGGACCACCGGATGCTGAACAGCTGAAGCTTCTGAATGATGTTCAAGGGCAGATCTATGTAGAGTAGGTTGTAGTAATCCAAAGGTATAAGTGGCAAAAGTGTGAGCAAAACCACCTGTTCCAGAAATGGTCACAACTGGCACTCCAGATGCAAGTGTGTAAAAAAGTCCTCCTAGCCACAACCTCCACCTGCTGTTCAGGAAGGAGCTGTGAGTCCAGGAGGACTCCAGTATTATGAGCCAGCTCCATCCACAGAAACGTAACCACATCAGAGTCAAATATGGATAATCTCCAGACTAATTCAGCTTTGAATCCACAGCTCCTCTGTCTTGCTGAGATTCAGTCTAGGCCTATTTTTCACATCTAGATCCTTATAGCCTCTGGCTTCAGCTCTGGATCTCCACCACATCTCCTGCCTGGCCCGTGGTGGAAATATATAGCTTGATATTACCTGCAAATCACTCATGTCAGCAGATGACTTCTGGCAGTTTCATGTAGGTGTTAAACTGCAGGACAGGAAGGATTAAACCCTGTGGAGTGCCAGAGGGCCCAACAGCTACATACCACCACCACTGACTAGAACTGCTCACCTAGGAAGGACAACCACTACAAAAAGTGTCCCTCCTCCCAATGTTCAATGATGGTCCACAAAGATACTATGATCAATGGTACTGAAAGCACCTGGAACATGCCAGAGGAGAGCAACCAAGATGAGGGACCTAGAAGGAAAAACTTACGAGGAATGGTTGAAGGCAGTGGATATTTTTAGTCAGGAGAAGAAGAAATTATAAAGAGACAGAATAGATGTCTTCAAGCATCTGAAAGGCTGTCATGTAAAAAAATTCAGCAAAATTTTCAGTTATTTCAGAAGACAGGACAAGAAACAATGGGTTTAAATTCCAAGTAGCTTTAAGATAGATATCAAAAAAAAAAAATTCTAATGGCAAAAGCTCTTCGTCATGTAACAGACTGTTTCAGGAAATGGTGGACTCTCCTTGTCTGCAGATATTTAAACAGGAGCTGGATGGCCACCTGTTGGGGATGTGTGTAGTAGTGGATTTCTGCACTCAGTAGGTCGTCAGCCTAGATGAACTCCAAGATCCTCTCAAGCGTTAGATTCTATGATTCTATGACTCTGTATTCATGACTTTAACATCCCCTCTGTGTAATGACTATTGCAAGCCTACTGGCATGTTAGCAGATTAACAAGCATTTCACCATGGGATCTAGCAGAGACAATAGTTGGAGTTGATTATGGCAATTGTTTTGCTAGTAAAGCATAATGCAGCAAACCGTTCAACCATTTTATCTGCCCACTGTTCTTGTTTTCCTTTAGATAACAACTCCACCCCTTGAAAAAACCCTCAACTGCACTGAAATACATTGATGTGAAATACATTGGTTTGTGGATCACTTTTGGTTTAGCTGCTTTTAAAGCCACTGTTTTAAAAGATCCCGATTTTCATTAAAATCAGTGGGACTTAAACATTAATTGTGTTGATAAGTCTCCTCAGATTTTTTTCCCTAAACCTTAAACTATTAAGGTGCTCCAAAAGATAGTTTGTACTTTGCCAACAGGAGATTGGGAGGAGGGGTAGTGTAGCTAGAGAAGAAAGATTGGACATTTTCAAATATTCTATTCTTTCATCTACTTTCTTTACATTGATGCACAGAAAAAGAGGATCATATTATAACATAGACAGAAACTATGGATTATTAAACTAAAAGCTTATGATACAAGGAGAGAATTCTGCACTGTCTGGAAATGCCCTTAGATTTCCCTCCCTCCCTCCCTCCCTCCCTCCTTCCTTCCTTCCATAACTTTATTAAATTTTAAAAATGGGAAGATAGAAACTAACAAAAACTAATAATCAATAAAAAGAATAGAAGAAAAGAAAGAATAAAGAGAAAGAAGAACAGAAGTGCAGAAAGATAAAGAAAAAGGAACAAATACAAAAAAAGAATGACTTCGAGCTTCTTTTACAGCAGATATAAGTAAAACATACATTAAACTCTTACACTAGGATTACAACTTAATGCCCATTTTTTCTATAATCTATTAATTTTACTAATCATCAAATCCATATATCATAATTTCATTTTTTTTCCCGTTTCCTGCAAAAAGTCCAAAAGGGGCTTCCAATTAGCATTAAAATTAGTCAATGTCTTTTCTCTAATCAAGGCTGTCAATTTTGCCATCTCAGCTAACTCCATCAGCTTTACCATCCATTCTTCCATTGTAGGTAGTATCGGGTCTTTCCACTTTTGAGCATATAAAAGTCTCGCTGCAGCTATCATAGATAAAAACAAAGCTCAATGGAATTTTTTCCAATTGTTTATCTATCAGCCCCAAAAGAAATGTCTCTGGTTTCTACTGTATATTAACCTTCAAAATCTTCTGAATTAGTATATGTATGAGTCCAAAATTTTTTAGCTTTATTACACATCTACTGAAGATGATAAAAAAAAATCCCTTCTTGTTCACATTTTCAACATATATTTGAAGTCCCTTTGTACATTTTTTACAATCTTTGACAGATATTCAATACAAATACAGATTTGACAGACATCAATACATCATTTGATAAAAATTCTCTTTAAGATTATAACATAATGTAAATTTCAACCCTTTTATCCACATATTTTCCCATTGTTCCATTTGTATATTATATCCAAAATGTTTAGCCCATTTTATCATACAATCTTTAAGTTGTTCATCTTCTGTTTCAAATCTCAACAAAAGTTTATACATTTTTGCAATAAGATGATCATCATTAGTACATAACTCAATTTCAAATACAGTTTTATCACGTTTAAAACCATATCTCCTTTTATCAACTTTAAATCTTTCTACTAATTGTACATGTGAAAGCCATTAATACATATATCCTTGTGATATCAAGTCTCCTCTTGATTTTACCATTCTCCCTAGTAAAAATCTAAAATGTCACCATAAGTTAGCCATTTCTGCTTAGTTACCATTCCTCTTCTATAATATGCTTCTTGTGGTGATAGCCATAAAGGTATTTTCAGACACAATCTAGATTCATATCTATTCCAAATTCTCAAAATGGCACATCTAATAAAATGATTTTTGAAATCTACATTAACCTTATCTTTGTCATTTCTTGAAAATGTCTTAATGTAGGTGAACAAGTTTTTTTTCTGACTAATCTTTTGGGGAATCTTCCCTCTTAAATTCAAAGTTGCCTTGCTTTGGCATAAATTCACCAGTAGAATGAAGGGAGAAGTTACAATTTCATCTCTGGTTTGTTGTGTCTTTCAGATATCTGTTAGATTTAGTTATATATTTTTTTTATTTCCAGAAGTTTGAGAATACTTCCATAATTTCATGTTTGGTTCTTAGTTTGACCAGCTGTAAAAAGAATGGATTCTGTTATTCCATCTTTCAAATGTTAGGTGTTAAATCTAGAATGCTATGATTTCTGTACATTTTAAATGTTGGAAGTGGAAATCCAGTGGCACTGACTCATCAGCACTTGATGACCTGCTGACCACAAGAGTGTAAACAGAGAGTTAAGGATTCATTCTGTGCCCCATCTTGGTCAATCATCACTTTCTCTTTGTCTAAGTGGTTGCTAATCCAAGGTCACTTCCTTCTGCCTTTCTTCACAAGCACACATGCACAGAGCACATGCTTTTGGACTTTCCCCCTGGTAAAATGTAGCTAATTAGATGCTTAGCTTTATTTGTCCTATAATATATCTCCTGTAAGGAAATCTCTTTTCTGTTATAAAGACTGCTGCACAAGTCATTGCTCAAATTATTGTTCTCAGGAATACTTGCACACAGACAGTATGCTTCAACCTTCACCATTAAATACATTGTGGGTCTACTGTGCATTTCTGATTAGGCATATGGTAACAACAACTTCTTTTCCAGAATCATCAGTACAATATATATATATATATATCTTGCTTTTAAAAACAGTTTAACTTTTCCAGAACAGGTGTAATGAATCTCATAAGCTTCTGTTTTCAAAAATGTAAAACAGAAATGCTTTTTAAAGCTCTCAATAGACAATTAACCTCCAAAATCCACTGACTACAAAATGTGCTGCTGATATCTTTAAAGAGATCAAAACCATTTTCACAACTACATGCTACTTTGCTTTAGCACATATGTCAATTGGCATTTGTTTGAGACTAACAAAATGTTTATTTAGCTGGAATTTAGTCTAAAAGTGTGTAGGATGGCCATGTGCCCTGCTTTAGAATACAGAGCTCAATTTGAAGAACTGTTAAGGAGAGTCCTCTGCTGGAAAATCTGCCTAGACTTAAGGCAGGATAGTGAAGACTTGAATTTTCTTATCATTAATTAGCACATACACAGCAGAATGAACAGATTCTTGGTCCCCGTCTTCCCCAGTATGATACACTAGATTTCCATTTGAAATAATGTTAACTTTTGGGAATATGCATCTATATTTATAAATTAACAAGTGTATACTTTATTTTGACTAATTCTGCAGATTTTGAGGACATGAAATCCTTTATCTCCCATGAAATATTAAGATAGCTCTGAGGTTAGATTCAGTAATACCCTGTCTGCAAAAGAATTTCATCTGACGGGGTCAAGGAGGCGAGCCTTCTCTGCAGCAGCCCCTGCCCTTTGGAACACCCTTCCTCCAGAAGTGAGGTTGGCCCCCTCCCTCTTAGACTTCAGAAAAAAATTGAAGACCTGGTTTTGTTATTATGCATGGGGTGGGGATGGGAATAGTCAGTTTTGGGGATGGCTGGTTCCCTAGTCTCACCTGACCAATATTATCTGGTCACAGGCTGCAACAATACCACCATCGCTTGGATTTTATCATATTTAATCATAGTATTTTATGCTGTACTATTTATGTTTTTATTGGTTTTAACTGTTTGGTTGTGAACCGCCCAAACTCCTTCCTTGTGGGGGAGTTGGGCAGTGATATAAATTTGATTTATAAATAAATAAATAAATACCTGAATTTCTAAAGGCCTCTGTTTACACAAAGAAACAGACTGGACAACTTCATCATGGTTTGAAGCTGTTATCATCCCAAATAACTGAATAAATGGGAATGAGCATTCCAACTTCAAGCTTATTTATATGTCATCAGTAAATTGTAAAAGTTATGATAGTTATTTAATGCAAACATTTATCTCTTAAACTGAATCTAAAAGAGAATTGGGACATGAACTAGTAGGATTCAGAAGGGGTTGGCTAGCATTTGATCATTGTCTGACTTTGTGTCATCTAGACAAGAAATATATGGGCCTTTGTTGATTTAGCAACAAAAATTGATTGATTGATTGATTGATTCAGTTCTAAGAGGAAGTTTGGTAAGGTTCTACCTTTTCCTATTGATAAAAGACCTACTATCTTCTCTATTTATATCAAAAAACAATTTAAATGAATTGCTGTCTGGAGGCGAGTTTAACTAACCCCACTCTGCCACTGAGGTCATGCCTACATTTGTGTGAGTCTGTTACTTATAACAGAAAATGTCAACTAATTGGTGCTTTTCACTGATATCTTCAGGACAGCTTCTGCTAAGTTTTCTTATGCCCTGAAATTCCACTGATTGTGATGCAATAGATCCTTTCATCCCCTCCACAAAATAAATTAACTTCTTATTATCTATTCTCCCCCATAATCCATGTGTTTGTAAACAATGCAAACAGATGTCCTTGGAGCGACACTGGATAGAGAAGCCCTGGCTGAGTATATTTGTAATAGCATGGCTGTTTTTTCAGTCCTACTGTGAATGGCAGTGACCATGGAGGCATGTTACTAAACTGGCAGGAGGAGGCATACATAACCCCCAAGACATTAGAAGCTGATTGAAACTGCTGTTTCTGTCCACATTAACTATGAAATGGTTAAGTGGTACACAAGAGTGAGGCATGAGAGAGAGAGAGATTTTATATATTTTGCATCAAATATGGAAAAGACTAGGGCATAATTTAAATTACAGGTTGGGGAGGCATATGAATGCCTGAAAGTACTTTAATTCAATTTTAGGCATTTTTTGGTTTAAGTACAATGCCTGCACATGGGCGGAAGTGTCTTTGTATTTATTTATAAGTTTGTGTTTATATTTGACATAGATACTTTATTTCCTGAAGAGTTAGTGATAAACATTTAAATTAGGTTAACTTGTACAAATTGGGATCTTTTTTAGCCTCTTATTTGGTGATGCATTTCTTTATTTTTGGAAGTTGGGAACATGTAACTGTTCACTCTATAAGTGGTGTTAATGGAAGCCATAAGAGTAGAACTATCTGGAGCTTTATTCTCACAATAGAGACCATTAGATAATACTTGGCCAATAGCTTTAGATAGTACTAGACAACCTGTGATCCGTTGTGTCATTGTTTCAGAGATATTTCCTTACCTAAACAGAGAAACAGAATGACCAAGGTCAGAATGACCAAGGACAAAAATAATATCACCATCTCTTGGATTTTACAGGTGAAACTCGAAAAATTAGAATATCGTGCAAATGTTCATTTATGTCAGTATGGCAACTCAAAAGGTGAAACCAATATATGAGATAGACGCATTACATGCAAAGCGAGATATGTCAAGCCTTACTTTGGTATAA
Source organism: Liasis olivaceus (assembly GCA_030867105.1). NCBI lineage: Eukaryota > Metazoa > Chordata > Lepidosauria > Squamata > Pythonidae > Liasis > Liasis olivaceus. The sequence continues at coordinate 120,850,856 of CM061350.1, read as the reverse complement.
TTGTGATGATTATGGCGTACAGCTTATGAAAACCCCAAATTCACAATCTCAGAAAATTAGAATGTTACATGACATCAATAACACAAGGATTGGAAATAGAACAATATCGGACCTCTGCAAAGTAGAAGCATGCATATGTACTCAGTACTTGGTTTGGGCCCCTTTTGCAGCAATGACTGCCGCAATGCGGCGTGGCATGGATGCTATCAGCCTGTGGCACTGCTGAGGTGTTATGGAAGACCAGGATGCTTCAATAGCGGCCTTCAGCTCCGCTGCATTGTTCGGTCTCATGTCCCTCATCTTTCTCTTGGCAATGCCCCATAGATTCTCTATGGGGTTCAGGTCAGGCGAGTTTGCTGGCCAATCAAGCACAGTAATCCCAGGGTCATTGAACCAGGTTTTGGTACTTTTGGCAGTGTGGGCAGGTGCCAAGTCCTGCTGGAAAATGAAGTCAGCATCCCCATAAAGCTCGTCTGCGGAAGGAAGCATGAAGTGCTCCAAAATCTCCTGGTAGACGGCTGCATTGGCCCTGGACTTAATGAAGCACAGTGGACCAACACCAGCAGATGACATGGCTCCCCAAATCAACACAGACTGTGGAAACTTCACACTGGACTTCAAGCATCGTGCATTGTGTGCCTCTCCATTCTTCCTCCAGACTCTGGGTCCTTGGTTCCCAAATGAGATGCAAAAGTTGCTCTCATCAGAAAAGAGGACTTTGGACCACTGGGCAACAGACCAGTTCTTTTTTTCTGTAGCCCAGGTAAGACGCTTCTGATGTTGTTTGTTGTTCAGGAGCGGCTTGACAAGAGGAATATGACATTTGAAGCCCATGTCCAGGATCCGTCTGTGTGTGGTGGCTCTTGATGCACTAACTCCAGCCTCAGTCCACTCCTTGTGAAAGTCCCCAGCACTTTTGAATGGCCTTTTCCTGACAATCTTCTCCAGGCTGCGGTCATCCCTGCTGCTTGTGCACCTTTTTCTACCACACTTTTCCCTTCCACATAACCTTCTGTTGATGTGCTTTGATACAGCACTTTGGGAACATCCAACTTCTTTTGCAATTACCTTTTGGGGCTTTCCCTCCTTATGGAGGGTGTCAGTGATGGTTTTCTGCACAACTGTCAGGTCAGCAGTCTTTCCCATGCTTGTGATTCCTACTGAACCAGCCTGAGAGACCATTGAAAGGCTCAGGAACCCTTTGCAGGTGTTATGGATTCATTAGCTGATTAGAGTGGGACACTTTGAGCCTAGAATATTGAACCTTTTCACACTATTCTAATTTTCTGAGATTGTGAATTTGGGGTTTTCATAAGCTGTACGCCATAATCATCACAATTATACCAAAGTAAGGCTTGACATATCTCGCTTTGCATGTGATGCGTCTATCTCATATATTGGTTTCACCTTTTGAGTTGCCATACTGACATAAATGAACATTTGCACGATATTCTATTTTTTCAAGTTTCACCTGTATTGTATTTAATAACTGTATTTTATATTTGTATTATTTATGTTTTTACTTATTTTAAATTCTTTTGTTATGAACTGCCCAGAGTCCCTCCTTGTGGGGGAGTTGGGGGGTGATATAAATTTGACATATAAATAAAAATAAAATAAAATAAGCAGTGGGAATGTGAGTGACCTGCGATTGCTGCCAGCTTCCCATTGACTTTGTTTGTGGGAAGCTGGCAGGGAGCGTCAGAAATCTTCCTTCCTCCCTCCCTCCCTTCCTCCCTTCAATTCCACATATAATATAGGCTTGAGCCATTTGCCCTCCCCTCACAACACTCAGGAGAGCCCTGGTGAAGCAACCGCCGCCGCCGCCTCCTCCTCCTCCTCCTCAACTGACCAGTGGAACTGCCTGCCACTTTGCTGGGGGGAGGTAGAACAAAGGGGAGCCATGGACCATGAGGAAAACTGCACCCCTGATCCCCATTCTGGCTTGTCCCCAAGGGCCCCCTCCCTTGAGGGAGGAAGAAGGCTCACCCATTGACCACCGGCACCCCCCAGCCAGCCCTACCTCACCCGCAGGCATCCAGGTTCCTCCATCATCCTTTCCTCAACATCCACAGCTGCTAATAGATTTCAGATTTCTGCCTCGTTTCCAAAGCAGCCAATCACCACTTGCTTGTTGGGCCTTGCTGCCAGCCAATTAGGCAGAGGGGACAGAGGGAGGCAGAAAGAGGTCAGGAATACACCCATGATGATCATGTGACCTGAGCTGACCAGGGCACTGCAGCAGCACAGCAGGCTGAAGCAGCCACAAATTTCCTAAATTTCAATCCCATGGGAGTAATGAATCCTGGATTTTGGATCCATTCTGTAAATTAGCCCATTTGAGGTACCTTGGTTCAAAAATTGTTGCCCTATGATGCACCATTTCAACCAGTTGAAGGTTACAGACACAAGAGTTTTAGTAGTATATAGATTTTGAATGGAGTAGCATTTCGCCTACATCATGAAATCATATTGCCTATCTACAATAAACATGACATCTGTTGCTCTGGAATAACAGTGGGTGAAAAGTCTAAATGAAGTCTTGGTAAAAGAAGCTATGGAGAGTTAGGCTATAAGTGGGATATTTCTTGGATGGAGTACTTTTAGAACTGGATTAAAAGAGGAAACGATTGGTGAGCAAAAGTAGCTCAATGCATTTATCATTATTATTTATTTAACAATAGTTGCCGTATCCATTGTAACTCTGGGAGGCAAAAAAAAAAAAAGCCACCAAGCAGAATACAACAATTATCCACAGAATAAAAGCAACAATATTATTTATACCCAAGATGAGCATCCACAATCAATCTATTCAAACCAAACAGACATTGGAATAGCGTGGTTTTAGCTTTACTGTGAAATATGAGAAGGAGAGAGGCCAGATGGATCTTCGAGGAGAAGCATGTTCCAAAGCGTAAGGTCTATGGCAGGGGTTCCTAAACCTTTTGCCATCACACCTCCCTTTTGTGTAATCTTAATGTATACACCTCCTCTAAAAATCTAAAGACCAAAATGTACACAAATGAACAATGAAAACAAAACAATGAAACTTTGGGAAAGGTGGATTTATTGTAACAATGTAACTAAAAAGTTCTTCACATCTCCCTGGACTCTCTCTGCACCTCCCCAAGGGAGGGACACCTCACAGTTTGGGAAACCCTAATCTATGGCAAAGAAAGTCTTCTATACTTCTTACGGGGTAGGATTCTCATCAGGTTGTCTCTAGACCTTTTATAATGTATTCTACTTTCATGTATTATATTCTATGCACTCTTAGAGTATCAAAATAGGGCATTTTTTAATATGTGACATTTGGCCACCCAATAAATATTAGGGATGCAGAAAGGAGTAGGAGAAATAAAGAATGAAAAACAAATTCTTGCTGTATACAGCCTAATTCTATAGTCTTTTTATTTCTGCCAGTTACTGCTGAACTGATTAGCAAAATATAAACATCCACAAGTGGGAGACATTTTGATATAGGATACTAAAAATAATATAGGTAATAGAAGCCAATTGAACAGATTGTGGTATAATAAATCTCTCCTAGCCCTTGAGGTCATACGCTCATTTCCCTGGATTAAAACTATGTAACAATTTTTAAATTATGACTACAATAAACAGTTATTAGTTTTAAAAAGATAAGGAAACATTTTCAATATAGCAAAGCATAAATTATAGTATAATTATTATAATATTGTTTGTTTGTTGTATTACCTCAAATGAAGTTTGTTAACCAGATCACACAAGGCCATTTTGTGGTGGTTTGCATTTGTTGATTTTGCAAATGTAGATGTCCATCTGTTCTTGCAGTTAATAAGTTTGCATATCAATAAAAAAAGTCTCCATACAAAGCTGATCACCCATTTTTTATCAACAGCAAAAGCCTAACACTCTCTCATAAAGTGGCATTTTTAGTTAATGGACGGGTTTGTATTACACTACTAGTCATGCACTCATTCTTTAATTTAATTTGAGTGCCCCAAGGTATAGTCTTTACGGTCTACATTCCTATCTTCAGCGTTTCATAAAGCTAGCTTTGTATGATAAAACCTTGGCTTCCCAAAGTTTTACACCAGAAATATTAACCGGTTTAGATAATTCAGTAAAATTCCCTTTGATCAGCACCTTTTGAAAACCTGTAACCAATGCAAAGCTGCAGCTTTTAACCCAATTGATATCATTCCTGTGAGGTGCAGATCACTTGGGAAAGACATGCTTCCACAGTCCTCCATATCTGCGAGGATATATATTTTATACATATTTATAGTTTATTCTCACAGTAACCCTGTAAAGTAGGTTAGGTTAAGAGAGTGGCCCAAAGTAACCAAGTACATTTCATGATTGAATGGAGATTTCAGTCCTGATTTCCACAGTTCTAGTCCAATATTACATCTGCTTCTTGGTATAGAAACAAAACTTGTAAAAGCATAACAGTACATGCAGCAGCCAAACAAGAAGCTCAGAAAGGTAATAAAACAATTTCCTTCTACTGAAGTAAATAGGTTTTAAAACAGCAAGACCTTAAGTGATCCTCTGAACTGCAGTGGTGACTAAAGTAAACCTGAAAGTAAAGTAATCCAGGTGCTATTGCTAAGAATGCTCTATTTTATGTAACTATTTTTTCATATGTATGTAACTGCAGCATGGGGCTTCTTCCTGAGGAAATAGCTTCCATACTGCTACAAGCACAAGGGCACTTTATTTTTAATCTGATGCAGGATTTTAAGGAGTTTCACATTCTGGATTAAGAAGTTTCAAATCTTGGTTTATGGAGAGTTGAAATAAAACTTATACATGTTGATGCTGATTAACTACTTAACTGTGAATGACAAAGGTAGTAAAGCATTTGCTGCAGGAAAAGAAGGAAGGAATAAGATTCTGATTGATGAACCATGGTTAACAGGTAGTTTGGCTATAGGTCAGTCCAATGGCCCCTTGGAAATTTCTCTGCATCCCGTCAAAAGTATCTGTCATATGACCCCATATTCTTTACACCACTCCCATTGTGCTCCAGTTGTTTATTAGATACATGAAATAAGTTCTGGGAAGCCTCATCCAAGGCAACCATGACTTGTCTAAATCCTGGTAAATCCCATTGCAATTCTACCCTCCAAGTTGACAGTTCTCAGATCAGATATAACTTTGGGACAACCCCTATGCCTCCATGTAGTTTTTAATTTCTTTATTTAAAGAAAGTCAGAATATGTAGTCAGTGGCTTTCAGCCCCACTTTTATCCAGTTGAATAACATTTTTGTTAAAAAATATACATACCTGGCTTCACACACTTCCTTCTCCATGATAGACACTTACTTCCTGATTTTTCAACTTAGTCTGCAGTGCTTTAAAAACCTTTAAGGGCCTTTTTTTTTTTTTTTTTTTTGGCATTCTCCTCTATTAGAGAACCTACTTTAAGGACTGTAGAATATATAATCTGATATCTTTCACACAAATTTAAATCATATGAAGCTGTCTTGAGGACTTTAGAATAGTAAGGCAGGATATAATTTGAACTACTATTTTATTATTGTTGATCGCACAGTCAGCCAGATGTTTAGGCTGGATTTGGCTATTATTATTATTATTATTATTATTATTATTATTATTATTATTATTATTGTGTGTGTGTGTTAGTGTACCTCAGCAGCAGAGATGGAAAAACAAGCGCTCTTAAATAGTCTTATCAGAAAAACAATTGAAAGATAAATCTTAATCGTCACAAGTTATCACCTGGATGCCTTTACACAGGAATTGTAAAGGCATCCAGGTGATAACTTGTGACGATTAAGATTTATCTTTCAATTGTTTTTCTGATAAGACTATTTAAGAGCTCTTGTTTTTCCATCTCTACTGCTGAGGTGCATTGGCACACATTATACACAGTTCAAGTAGTGTTCACCCTGACAACTGTCTTCTTGATAAGCTGTCAATTTTGGTCCACGAGCTGATCATGCAGATCATAAGAATTCCAAAAAAACAGTTTTTCTCCAGTTCCAAAACCTCATCCATTCCTGGTATATTTTTGTGTTGTTGTTAACCTCAAAGCAATAATGACCCATGTGGTATAATAGATAGGTGCTGGATTGGCACTAGGGAAACCCAGTTTCAGGTCTATTCTATGGAAGTTCACTACATAAAGTTAGGCTAGTTATTCACTCTGAGCCCAACCTACTTTACATAGTTGCTGTTGTGAGGGAAAATGAAAATATTTCCCTTGGCTCCTGAAGGAAAGACAAGATATAAAGATGGATGGATGGATGGATGGATGGATGGATGGATGGATGGATGGATGGATGGATGACAAAATACTGGTGGCTATGGTAATGAAAATTATATGAAATAATAAATGTCAGCAAAAAGGGTTATTTCAGAGCACAAAAGGCATATTTGTTTTCAATATATAGCACTTGGTACTGGCCTCTTGATCTTAATTATTCAGTTTGAATGTTATATGACTATGAAAAAGTGGCATTCCCTTTTATTGGGAAATGTAAAACTAATTCACACATTTAAAAAATCTTCACATAATGCTCACCAGTGTTTCCCAGAGAATGCACATCATTACACTGGTACTTTTTTCAGCTGACATTCTATATGTGTACATACAGTATGCACAGGCATATATACACATATAACATCCTTGCAAAGATAGATAGATAGATAGATAGATAGATAGATAGATAGATAGATAGATAGATAGATAGATTGGAATCTCCAAAGCCTTTCAGCTACATTAAATGTGGGCAGTGCATTAGAGAAGTAGGATAAATCAGCATTTGATAAGGAGTATCAATTTTCATCCATTTTCTGTCATCATTGACATTTTTGCAGACTAATGATATTCTGTTGTCTCCGTTATGAGGGCTAATACATGACACTTACTAAGGAACTGAATAAGAATGAGAAGAACTCACTATTGATATTTTGGTTGTGAATAGCCTGAGTAGAAGTGGCAGCAATTTCCTTTCTCAGTTTTCTAGGTTATCTTTTTTCAGTCTTCTAGGTTATTACAGTTTATTATATCTGTGAAGCAATATTTTCCTTCCTGCTATGATGACATTCTTTTCTTACTTCAGCAAGTTGATGAGCATATAAATATGCATGCCAGATTCCAAATAACTACTTTAGGCAATCCCCAAGGCCTGAAAATGTTTCCCTTTATTATTTATTTTGGATAACTACATTGACATTTTCTGTAAAGTGGATTAAAAGACTGGTGTTAATAGTAAAGCATCTTCTAAACTCCCATTCGTTACAAAAGAACTCAGGTTTGCCATCTGTCTATTCACTTGTGACTATGCCTTATATTTTTCACTGATTTTACCTACCTTGGTGCAAGAATTTGCTATACCTGAAAGCAATGCTATAATTGATTGCCAGAATATCTGTAAATTGGCCAGTCCAGTTCTGATAGAAAGTGCTTAGCTTTCATATCTCCAAGAGAAACCACATGGTATGTTTTTGTCTACAAACTGATACTTATTTGAAGTACTGAAAAGTACTTTTGCACACATGCAAAAGTACCCACTGGGCTTCTTGGTTCTTTTAAGCTGTCATGCTGATATAGCTACCATCCTGTCCTAGTACTATGCCCTAGTGGTGTAGGAATTATATTTCTTGCAACCATTCTTGCAGCTCACAGCTGTCAGTACCAATCCACCTTCTTCGTTGATACTTGGTCTTGTAATAGAACCTCAGTGACCACAAGAAGTGCAACCTGTCCCTTTCCTCCTTGACTTTCTGATCTTCCCATTGCTGCTGCCTCCAATGTCACTCTTCACCTGCTTGATCTTCCTGCCGGCCAATGAGCTCATCAGAAACATTACTACTACCCTGATTTAATAGACTGTCAATTTCAGAGGGATTTCCAGACTTGAATTTTGTTCTTTGCCTTCAAAGTCCAGTAAATGAAGATCCATTAGATCAAAGCTTTATTAAAATCCACAGTGGGGACAAGTCCTGATGGTGCTCTGTAGACATAAAAGAAGGCAACTTACCTAGGAGAAGGAACTCCAAAACCAAACTCAGTAGAGAACAATGGCAAACCACTTCAGTATTGTTCCGAAGGAAACATGTACGGACATTGCTATAAGATTTGAATGCGAGATGATGAAATCCCCTTGTTAGGAAGGCACTGTTTTTGTTACTGTGAAAGAATATTCACCTGTCATGAGGAGATGGATGGGATCAAAGAAATTACTGATATGTCCTTGGAAGAGCTGCATGTTGTTGCTAGAGACTGGTCAAAATGGTGAGTCTTTGTCCATGTAGTAAATAGGAATCAAACTTGACTTGATGGCACATAACAAAGTACTAAGATAACAGTTGTCATTCTTTTATGTTTTTGGTTTCTTATCTTAGCTCACAGCATGTTGCAGCTTTTAGCTCAGGAGTGATCTCGAATATTCTTGGTTCTAAGAATGTTCCTCATGATCCTACCCACCCACCTATTTTCAAGGCCAGAATCTTCTGCACCTTTTCTTAATCTCCTTGTTGCTCAGTAGCCTAGAGACTTTACCTTCTGAAGATGTACACACTAACTTCAAAATTTGGTTCCATAGGAAGTATGAAGTATCTGCCAGCTCCATTACTAATCATTTTAGTGTATGCTGAAAAACCATATCATGTTGCTAGTTTTGAGGCAGGAATATCTGCAGGCTGGAAGGGTTAAAAAAAGTCAACATGGTGGCCACAACCTCACAATTGAAGCACCATGCATTACATGCATTCTATGTGCAACATATGAAAAAATGGGATGGGACTTTGATATTATGGTTGGAGCTGCCTTTTTTTACTTTTTTTATCCCCCTGGCAGATGTCCCCGTTTTGGGAACAATACAGGTAGACCTTGGGTTACAATGGCAATTGGCACTGGAATTCCATCATTAAGCGATGCAATCATAAAGCACAACATCATGTGACTGCATCACTTAGTAACAGCACTCCTGGTTGCTGTCATAACCCCAGGACCACACGGGTCATTAAGCAGGAAGAGGCAGAAGTCCCAGGCAAACAGGCTGGAGGGTGCCGCAGGAGCAACTTCTGTCTTTCTGTCCTATTCCCCATTGACTTTGCTTGTGGGAAGCCAGCAAGGAACGTTGGAAATCGTGATCATGTTACCACAGGGATGCTGTGAGGACCGATCATAAGTCCCCCTCATTCAGCACCGTTGTAATTTTGAACAATCACTGAACAAGTTGTCATAACCCAAAGACTACCTGTATTTGGGTTCAAGAAAAAAATTAAGGCACTTTGGGAAATGACTACACAAATTCTGAACCACATTTAGTCATCTTTCTAATCTGCTTTTCTACCAAATTATCATGGCTCCAGTTTTTTGCTATTATCAGTCTCCCTGTCATCCCTATGACCACCTGTTGCACAAACCATCCAGTTATAGGTGGTTATATCACTCAGTTGGTTCCTTCTATTCAGCACCATTATTACAGTTGCCTAAAAGAAACATGGAATCTTCTAAAACCCTAAAAACATTCAGTATCTCTTCATGATTAATCCAAAAGTGATATCTTTTTAGTTGCATTGTTCTGGTTCAGTAATCCTAACAGCTTATGCTTGATTTCTTCTCCACCTCTCCATTTTTCAATTTATACATTTGTTCTCATGGCCTACAACTCACCCCAACTTCTGAACTTTCCCAGTGTAGAGCAACCCATGCTCTGCTATTTCCATAGTAGCTTTTTTGGCAAACACTACCATCTCCAAATTTATTTTTTCTTTCTCTGTGGTACAGTTAATAGTAGTACAAACATTATATCAATTTGTGTGTAGGAGCCATAACTTTAGAGGTAAATGTTTGAGCAGAGTATTCCCCATTCTAAGTAGGTATTCCCCACTCGTTGAAACATACCACAACTGTGGAAAAGGTCACTTGTTCCTATATCAGTTTGGCTGTACTTGTGAATGGAAGATGCAACAATAATGTATTTCAAAAGCGGGGGGGGGGGGATTACAATGTCATATTTTCATATTGCATAGCACATGCTGTTTATAATATATATGCTACACATTATTGTTAAAATGTCTGAGCTAAGCAAATTGTCCCATCATCTGCATTCACACCATCTGACTTAGAGAGGTTCTTTCCTTTCTAAAGTGGGCCCTGTCAGGATATTCATAAGTGAGCAATGAAAATCGCAAGGATGCAGCTGCTTTCAGAACGCCAATGCAGCTGTAATGAATATTTCATGAAAGCTGCATGTGCAAGAGAGATCTCCATTTTTATTAGCTGGAAATTTGCAGACCTAAGTTGCTGGAGGTTTATTATTCATGTAAATACACCGTGTGCCCTGTAGATGCACACAGTATGTGTCTTTGAATGTTTATGATTAATTATTAAAGCATTAAAAAATGCCAGAATAAAAAACACTGAACTTTTGCTAAATAAAAGACTCAGATCAAAAGCATTGCATAAAAGATTCTTAACTTAAGCACTATGATTAGCCAATGCTATTTTTGAGTGGGTGTCACACATTGCCTTATTCAGAAAATAGATGATTTCTGCAAATTATTACTGTATGTATAAATATTTATGTTAAATGGATAATGCAGGTGATAAAGTCAGGGTGAGTGATACTTCTGTATCCCAAAGAAATGGTGGTGTTGTTGTTGTTGCTGCTGCAGTGTCTTTGTTGTCATCAATTACTTCCTGCAATTCTTATTTTGCCCTCATAATCATCTTGTGAGAAAGAGTATATGATGAGTTAACCTGAAAGTCTCATGGTAGATGAGAAATTTAATCTTGGGTTCTCCAGTCCACTACTGAATTTAGTGCACTGTCCTGCTTCTATGACACTACAACTCCTTCCTACTGAAATCTTAACTAGGACAAAATGTGATAAACAGGAAATAAATTCACTAACTTATTCAAGTGAGGTGTGCCAAGTTGCTAAGTTTTTAAGTAGAGATCTTTTCCTTTTGAGATACTTAATTAGTGGCTGTAAAAACATGGAAGGTATAAAGAATGGTAAGAAAGAGATGAACTGACACAAATATTTCTAGACAAACCTCTTTTTATCTTCCACCTTGCTTGGGACACTTTCTCATGCTGTATTTGTGATACTTCTAATCAACCTCTGTTTATAATAACTGTCTGTTCATCAGCTGAGCCAACATTTCCTGTTCAGCAGTGGTTCAGCCAGGAAACAAGCTGAATGCATTTTTCCAGTGGAAGTGATACAGTACTCTGAAGTTTGAGGGTGAACCAATTTTCCATTAGTGGGATACCTTGCCTCAACCAGTAATCGTGCCTCCCAGTGCAGAGAGCCACAGAGATGAACTTGGAGAAACTGCAATGGCAGTTAGAAAAACATGACAAGAACAGGAAAAAAAATACATGACAAAGAAGCTCAGACTAGCTCTGCCTTAACTCTCCTGAATATAAGAAAAAGGGAAGGAAAATGTTGTCAGGCTTCAAGGTTCTATTACTGGAATCTATATCAATAAAATAGGGTTCCACTCATTCTTGTGGAGTTCGTTTCCTGAGCTGGCCTGCTTTGAAAGGCTGACACACAGCTCCTGGATTTCCCCCTCTTCCTGCAGAGATCAGGTCATTGTAGCTTCAGGCTTCCTTTCTGCTGTTTAAAAAAAAAGTGAGCAGAAGAATGGTGTTTTAGTGGTGTGTCACCTTGGTGACCTGACAGTTAATCCTGATTGCAAACTCTCAGATGCTTTATGCATATATGCCATAAATAAGGGCAGACTATAGTTAAATGCCTTCCTGACTACTATTGGCCAGCTGGAGGGTGCACTAATTGCCTCATGTGGCATTTTCTGTGGTGTTTGAGATTAGCCAGTCTGGAGTAGTGGTTAAGGCATGAGGCTAGAAACCAGGAGACCATGAGTTCTAGTCCCACCTTAGGCAAGAAGTCAGCTGGGTGACCTTGGGCCAGTCACTCACCCTAGGAAGAAGGCAATCGCAAGCCACTTCTTGCCAAGAAAACTGCAGGACTTGCCCTGGCAATTGCCAGGAGTCAATTCCAACTTGGGACATAATAAGCAGGACCCACTCTACAAAGACTCACAAGGCCTTTTTCCCCCTTAAAAGTAGAGGAGGTTTTTCATGAAAATAAGCAATCCCTACCTGCTAATCAGACATGGGCAAAACTAGAGAAAGGAAGAAAAGTCTAAGATAACTGGGCAATAAATGCTTATGGAATTGACACACCAATCAGGGAATTTAGACACCCATTTACTAATCAGCTGGCAACTGCTATAATTTGTTTCAGGCCATCCAGGCTGCTACTGCTTCCTCTTCTTTTATTCTTTGTTCACAATTATTTTTCTCCTTTTCAGCTACAGTGACAAGAGGGCAAATAGCGATGGCTTCATTTTATTTTTCTGTGGAGGCATAGACAGAGAATGGGTGGGGAAGAAGAATCAGAATGGTAATTCATACCTTGAATAAGATTTTTATGACACAAACTGTATCCACTTAACAATGGTAACTGGACCAGAATTTCCATCATTAAGCGATGCGGTTGTAAAGTACAATGTCACGTGACCACATTGCTTAGCAACGGCAATCCCAGCAGTGCCCATTGCTGTTGTTAAGCAAGGATCACAGGTCGTTAAGCGAGGACCTCACATGACCATGACTTGAGACTTCCTGCTGGCTTCCCATAAGCAAAGTCAATGGGGAAGCTGGCAGGAAGTTGCAAGTTCCAGGCGGCTCACAGGCAGGGAGGAGGATGGGTGAGAACTATGGACTGAAGTGGGGGGGTGCTGTGGTGAGTGCATGCGGGCTGGGGAGGGGGTGCTGCTGCACCATGTGAGTGCATGTGGGCAGGGGATGGGATGCTGTGGCCCAAGAGCGTGATATGGATACTGGGATCTCATATTTCATAGCAGGGCTCCTTGGGAGAAAAAGCAGCAGGAGCAACTTGCTACCTTCCCTGCCGGCTTCCCCATTGACTTTGCTTGTGGGAAGCCAGGAGGGAAGGTTGCAAATGGTGATTACATGACTGCGGGATGCTGCAGCCATCATAAGTGTGAGCCAGTCGCCAAGCGCCCAGATCACAATCATATGACCCTAGGGTGCTGCGATGGCCAGAACTTCAAGGACTAGTTCATCAAAACCTTGTTCAGCACCGTCACAACTTTGAATGGTCACTGAATGAGTGGTCATTACCAAGACTACCTTCTCAGGTTAAACAAAGAGGACATGTTTAAAGGGGGAAAATGCTTCATCACAATTTTATACAACAATTAATGTCAAGTCACGTGACCTGTAGTACTGCCCAAACTGATGGGTCTAGTTTCTTGAAGAAAAGGTGTTATTGAGTTATTTTCCTCCCTTACACAAATGCTTATAATCTTGTCCATTCTACATTTTTATTCTTCAGCGTCTAAAAATGGATAAAGAAGACTGATTTTGCAAATAACTTACATACTATATATATCTAACAATTCTATTTCATTTTTCCATCAAGTTGTCTTTAATACATCAAATAATATTATTTCAGTCCTTACACAGAATTCTGTAACTTATAATTTTGTTGCATGTGTCTGTAATCTTAATTCAAAATTTCTGAAACTGTACACATTCACACCAAATATATGTGAATGTGTCAAATTGGGCCTGTGTAAATCAGGCAAAAGCTGATATAAATTGGAAAATAATCTGCTTCAATGTTATGATTTGAATTCATTCAGAAAATCCATTCCATTTGACCATTCAAACCGAACAGTCAGATCAGTCTGAATATTTCCACAACCATATTAGAAATATTAGAATACATATTGACATTTTTACTGGTGGAAATGCACTTTTTGTATCTTTTAAACTTTCTTCTCCTCCAGAACCAAAACCTCTAATACTGTTTTTAATTGTGTAGCAAAATTGAAAAGGAATTTGAGAGAGTGTTTAATTTCTAAAAAGAGAAGTGTCAAGGGATGGGGAATTGGACAGTTGCCATCTCTTCTATAAATTTTTCCTTTTCATATCAGGTTGTGCATGTGTGAGAGAAAAAAAAAAAGTGTAGTGGTAAGGCAGCACTTGCTCACCGAAAAATAGAACTCACTTTTCTTACTACATTGTTGGCTAGCAATAAAAGCAAAATAGTTTTGCACCTGTAGGAGTCAGCAAGGCATCTAGAAAAGACATCTAAGATTTCTCTCAGAAGTATACTGGCAGGTTTACAGACTAGTGGCCCAACTCTCAGGCCTAGAACCTGTATTCTGGAGAAGGAGATGTTTAGACTGCACTTGTTTGGGATTTATTAACATTGTTGGGGGCTTCATAGAATTTGGTTATCCCAACATAAACCATCCTATAGAAGAGAACGTACAGTATGTAGCTCAGGGTTGAACTGTGGAGTCCTTGGTGCTCTCTGAGCTCAGAGAGCACCAAGGATTCCATAAACCATCCTTTCCCCAGATATGTTCAATCTGCCAACTTCTTGTTTTTACTTTCTGTTGCTATCCTGCCTTTGCTTTATAGTTCAGTTTGGTGTGGAAACCTTTCTATTTCATTTTGGGATTTCTGAGAACTTTTTTATTTATTAAGATCATGTTATAAAATAGATTTTGAAGATTTTAACATAGTTTATCAGTAGTTGTCATAAAAGAGAGAGCCTCATTACCAAATTATAACATAAAGTAAAATTTATGTAATTAAAAAACATTACTACTACAGAGCCATTATCAACTGAAGAGGCAGCTGATTATACTCTGAAGGCTGTCCCATGAAGGAAGGAAGTGCTTCAAGATTTCTATTTCTGTCTTTAAAGAGTATAAGTTGATCTCTTTCTTTCCCATTTAGCTTTTTGTCATCCTGAACTTTTCATCAAAGGAGATGAGTATTCAGAAAAGCTTTGACCCTGTCAAAATAATTGCTGGGAGGTTATTTGGTGGACAGGTGGGTGGAAGAATAGTTAAATATCACCCTGCCAGCTAATTTAGGAAAAGGTTAATGTATATATCAGAACTTCCGATTTACATCAGGGATGAGCATTTTTTGAATCTTCTATAGAGTGATTCATGGATCAGTTTTTTGTTTTGTTTTGCTTTTTAATCACACAATTGACTGTCTTATGCTAGACAGGTTCTGTAATAAACAAAGCTAGCTAAGGGATTGAGGGGATCTCAGGCAAGATGTCCTTCAGGGATAATTTCCATTTTGGTGGAAACACCATCATTGTGAATTTACTTAATTTCTGCACTACCACAAAACATGTCATTGGGGAAAATCTTAAATGGCAATTGATAGCTAATCACAGTTGATGTGAATGCCTTAGAAGAGATCAGGGATCAAGGTGCTGATGCCAAGCTGATAACAAAGTTCTGCACTAAGGTATACAATAGCATTCCCTAGTTAGATCAATTTAGAAATTACATATCTGTTACAAAATAAATAACAAGGAAGAAAAATAATTTAATATTGCTCAAAATTAGCCTACAACCCTGGTATGTCCTGGAGCTGCCCTATCCAAATATTAACCAAGTCCAGCCAAACAAGGCTATCCAGGAGGTACCACCTTCAGAGACTATATATGTAATTCATTGGAATTCCTTTATGAAAAGCAACAAAAATGTAAGTAAAAATAAGTGAATACAGTTAAATTAATAAAGTTCTTATTTCAACATTTTGACAAAATAAAATCTATATCCAAGATCAGGTCCAGGTACCAAGTGTTTCAGTGCATCCATGATTGGTATGCTACCCATTGAACTATACCTACTGAATTTTGGTAGTTTTCATCAGGAATCATGGCATTTTTAGTTGATCTCAATGTGCTCAGAACAGTTATTTTAGATTGTAGAGACGGCTACTGGTGAGGCAGGGTTCTTCTCTCCACATTTTTCTTGTCTCTTTTAAGTGATACATGTTTTGCTTCTGCTTTCTCCTTCCTCCCTTCCACCATACTTGTAAAATAGTGTTGGGAAAGGCTAACAGGTGAAGGTATGTACTTGTAAATGGCAATCTGTTTCAATTTCAAAGCACATACAGGTGAAACTCAAAAAATTAGAATATCCTGCAAATGTTCATTTATGTCAGTATGGCAACTCAAAAGGTGAAACCAATATATGAGATAGACGCATTACATGCAAAGCGAGATATGTCAAGCCTTACTTTGGTATAATTGTGATGATTATGGCGTACAGCTTATGAAAACCCCAAATTCACAATCTCAGAAAATTAGAATAGTGTGAAAAGGTTCAATATTCTAGGCTCAAAGTGTCCCACTCTAATCAGCTAATGAATCCATAACACCTGCAAAGGGTTCCTGAGCCTTTCAATGGTCTCTCAGGCTGGTTCAGTAGGAATCACAAGCATGGGAAAGACTGCTGACCTGACAGTTGTGAAGAAAACCATCATTGACACCCTCCATAAGGAGGGAAAGCCTCAAAAGGTAATTGCAAAAGAAGTTGGATGTTCCCAAAGTGCTGTATCAAAGCACATCAACAGAAGGTTATGTGGAAGGGAAAAGTGTGATAGAAAAAGGTGCACAAGCAGCAGGGATGACTGCAGCCTGGAGAGGATTGTCAGGAAAAGGCCATTCAAAAGTGTTGGGGACTTTCACAAGGAGTAGACTGAGGCTGGATTTAGTGCATCAAGAGCCACCACACACAGACGGATCCTGGACATGGGCTTCAAATGTCATATTCCTCTTGTCAAGCCGCTCCTGAACAACAAACAATGTCAGAAGCGTCTTACCTGGGCTACAGAAAAAAAAAAAAAAAAAGAACTGGTCTGTTGCCCAGTGGTCCAAAGTCCTCTTTTCTGATGAGAGCAACTTTTGCATCTCATTTGGGAACCAAGGACCCAGAGTCTGGAGGAAGAATGGAGAGGCACACAATGCATGATGCTTGAAGTCCAGTGTGAAGTTTCCACAGTCTGTGTTGATTTGGGGAGCCATGTCATCTGCTGGTGTTGGTCCCCTGTGCTTCATTAAGTCCAGGGTCAACGCAGCCGTCTACCAGGAGATTTTGGAGCACTTCATGCTTCCTTCCGCAGACGAGCTTTATGGGGATGCTGACTTCATTTTCCAGCAGGACTTGGCACCTGCCCACACTGCCAAAAGTACCAAAACCTGGTTCAATGACCCTGGGATTACTGTGCTTGATTGGCCAGCAAACTCGCCTGACCTGAACCCCATAGAGAATCTATGGGGCATTGCCAAGAGAAAGATGAGGGACATGAGACCGAACAATGCAGCGGAGCTGAAGGCCGCTATTGAAGCATCCTGGTCTTCCATAACACCTCAGCAGTGCCACAGGCTGATAGCATCCATGCCACGCCACATTGCGGCAGTCATTGCTGCAAAAGGGGCCCAAACCAAGTACTGAGTACATATGCATGCTTCTACTTTGCAGAGGTCCGATATTGCTCTATTTCCAATCCTTGTGTTATTGATGTCATGTAACATTCTAATTTTCTGAGATTGTGAATTTGGGGTTTTCATAAGCTGTATGCCATAATCATCACAATTATACCAAAGTAAGGCTTGACATATCTCGCTTTGCATGTAATGCGTCTATCTCATATATTGGTTTCACCTTTTGAGTTGCCATACTGACATAAATGAACATTTGCACAATATTCTAATTTTTCGAGTTTCACCTGTATGGTTCTTGTTTATCTAAAAACAGGTCAATTGTTCTTCAGGGGGGCGGTATTTACATTTTTGAAATATATTTCTCTAAGAAAAATCTAATCTCTTACAATGGTTTTCTTCTGCTGATTCACATTTTTTTTAAGATTCCAAACTGGAGACTGTCTCATTCTACATCACACAGCCACCCTTTACAGTTATACTATGCTTTAGATATCTAATCTATTTTAGTATATTTTTTCCATACTACTTAGAATGTTGACATAGCTAAATTAATGAGGCAAAGCAAAGTGTTGAAATATAATTTCTGAAAACTACAGGAAAGCAGACTGTTGGAAAGTTTTGATCACATTACTTTTAATTATGCACTGTATTCATCTGACCTATTTGAACAGGATCCAGCGCTGGTGCGCAACATCTGTCGTTGGGTGAGACAAGCTGTTCAGATTCCTTTCTTTGCCAAGCTGACTCCAAATGTCACAAACATTGTGAACATTGCAAGGGCTTCTCAAGAAGGTAACAAATTCAGATATATCCCCATTTCACTGGTTTTTTTCTTTTTTTAATTTGCAACTTGATGGATTCAAAAGTAAAATGCTATTCTGAGAAATAGGGAACATAATAAGATTTACCATTTTTTTTCTTTTCTCCCCATTTTCTGAGCACAAAAATTAATGTGAAACAACACACGTGAAACTACAACTTGAGTCATACATTATCTGGACTTTCACCTGCTAATTATTACAGTATTGCCAAGCAAATAAGTGGTCTGGCCTTGTTCCTCCTTGCTTCCTTTCAGCACTGAAAAAGGTTTGGAAGCTTTTTGGGAGGTTCTCCAGAAGCTCTCAGTGAGCTTTCTTTCTCACTGAGGTCACCTTCTTTGTATTTGCCATGTGGTCAGTTGCTGTTATTCCTTACTTACTATTACTTATCCCAAAGAGTATTGCCAAGCAAATAAGTGGTCTGGCCTTGTTCCTCCTTGCTACTTTCAAGCTTGGTATTTTCTCTTTTTGGGCCGCAGTACGTGGGCAGGCGACCCAGAGAGAGAAGTGGTGATGAGGAAAACATATTCAGGGCTCCTGATAGTGATCTTTGAGCTGGGACATGTGATGATGAGACTGTACATGCACTTAACAGCTAATCCAGACCCTGTGAACAATGTAAATCAGGATTTACATTGTACAAAATGTGCTATTTTAAATTCTGTCTGCGAATGTTGAAAATAATATTAATGCTTTGATGATGAATTGTGGACCTGACACGTTTTTTTTAATAGCTAGAAAGCTTCATCATCTAATTAGTACTACCATGTAACAATTTCTGTAACTTGCTGTGTTAACATGCTTATTAAGCTATCACTAAATTTGTGGTAGGTGGTGCAGATGGTGTTACAGCCACCAATACCGTGTCGGGGTTGATGGGACTGAAAGCAGATGGCACTCCTTGGCCTGCTGTAGGGCTCAGGAAAAAGGCCACATATGGTGGAGTATCAGGTAGGTATTGCTCTTTCTTATTAAAAATGCCTTCTTTGAGGCTTGGAATCACCAAGAGATACTTTTAACATGACTAGAATATTGTGCCTGTTGTATTCTTAAGTTAGTTGCTGGTCAGTATTTCCTAATAGTCATGACAGATGGAACAGTCATGGGCTGCCCTTTCCTTAATGGTGAAACACTGCAACAAAATGCACTGATGGGGTCACCCTTGAGGAACGGGGGAAGTCTCTCTTCTCTTACGACCCGCATTTTTCCTGGGATTTTTCATTCTGTCACAGTTGTCAGGGCACATGTGAAACAGAGGCTAATCAAAGGGCATTGGAAGAAGAAAAATATAAACATTCCCAAACGTCTAGTTGTGTGGGGGTTTTACGTGTACTGCACTCCATGTCCCCCTCCCTGCCGTAATCTGCCTTCTTAACACATTTCCATAAACACATTTCCTCTGCTATATTCCCCAGACTTCACTGATCTAATATTTCCTTATGTTTATCCCTTTGTGGTACATACAGTACACCCAACACTCCATACAGTGGATTGTGGCATCGAATGTTATTTTAGGTCCTCTGGTGGGGGAGGGGGGAAAAGTTGGTGGACAATAACAGAGCTTTATTTTCACTGATGGATTAATCTGTTTGACCCCATGGCCTCAGCTGCTGTGACACCATGAACCTGGGCCTGCAGAGACAATGCCGGGAGCTTCTGGACTGTAGTGGTATGGAGATTAGTCTCCTTGGAGATATAAACAGTGGTAAATATTCATAGCATAATGGTATCCCACTGTTTGAGCAAAATGCAGCTGAATCAGGCCAAATATATGTGGTGGAAGCCAGACAGACAAAAGAAACAGTCTTCTTTCATGCAGTTCTATTATTCAGATAAACACTTCCTATTTTAAAAGAAGCATTTAAAATAAATACTTTAAGTATATAAAGAAAGACATGGGTTACTTAAGCCAGTTCCTCTTCCATGCCTGTGGGGTGCTAGGGATGGGGGGTGGAGGCGGGCAGAGATACAAAAAGACTGACAGGGAAGGCAGAGGGAATGCACTTGCATACTCTTGGGGTTTAAGTACTTCCTACGCTTTATTATCCCATTTCAATTTTTTCCAGGCTGCCATGTTGACAGCAAAAGAATAAAAGAGGTCACCAAGGGTGCTGAGCATTAAAAATTAATAAAAGAACTATTGCAGTAGTATTTTATATAAGTAACGTGATTTGGTGGCGTGCGTGGTTTTTTCCCCACTTTCATTCATTTCAAACTGCCTTTTCTGAATATTCCTTTATCGCTTGTCTGTCCAATAAAACTATAAAATTGCTGTATTATGAAAAGCATGTCCTCTGTGCCACAAATTTAAAGCATGTTTATAGTACCGATTATAGTGGCACCTGAACCCTTTACCCTGCCTGTCCCCATTTCCATAGTAAAGCTCTATTTTCATGGTTGAAAATTCATTTCATTTATTTACAGGGGAGATATATATGATTGCCATTTGAAAAGTCCCAGTATGGGAGAAGTAAGGGAAATTTCTCCTCTAAATTTCAGAATAATAGTATTTTTGTAATGTAGTTTTAATGTTTTAGCATTTACAGTATTAACAGATGAAGGGTGGTTGGGAGGATAAAATTAACAAAGCCAGCATCTAGCCAAATCATCATAAAGTCCCACTCGTTTCAGTGGGAGATAGATCACCAGATAAATAACTCTTCAATTAAGCTCTAAAAATTGGTAGATTTAGTAAATTAAATGACTGAATAAAATTCCCAACATTTCATTAAAAGCATGTACAGTTAGGATAGTGGTAAAACAATTTCAAACATAGCCACACTGTTTTCCATTCTTTGCAAGCAGAAAGACATACTTTGTTGCTCTATTCATTTGGTAAAGAGTGGGCTAGCATGTCAAGGGGAGGTTAAAGTCCCAAGAGTTTCCAAAGTTAGTGTCAAACCCCTGGCTGTTTGGGATAAACCTGTCACTTACATTGTACAAACAGAATTGAGTGGTTTAAACAAACTTCAGTCCCTTCTCCCTGCTTCCAAACAGAGACCAAAATGTAGAAGGGCCACAACCAACTTAATTTCTTTAGGCATTTTCATTTTTCCTGCCGTGACTGGCAGTATTTCAAATATGACCTCTGCAAGACTGAATGGGTCATCCACAATTGTGCCAACTTCTGAAGGGGAGGGGGTAATTTTCTCAGGGAACAATGATTTGGTCAGTCACTTCTGACCAGAGTGTATTGCAAGAAGTAGGTATGGACATAAGCATTCAGCCTTTCACTTTGAGCTCTTTTATATTTTCCTTAAAAGGTTAACTTGATGTTTTCAGAAATTAGAGCCAGAAAGAACTTTGACCCAAGCATAGTTGTGCCTCTAATATCAGCCAAGTAGTAAGATGTATATTCTGTCTGAAGGAGACCTGGTTAGCATTTTGTAATTCTGGTTCCTACCAGTCATATTGGCCCCCTAAGTGCCTGCTTACACTGATAATAGTACAGGTGAAACTCGAAAAATTAGAATATCGTGCAAATGTTCATTTATGTCAGTATGGCAACTCAAAAGGTGAAACCAGTATATGAGATAGATGCATTACATGCAGAGCGAGATATGTCAAGCCTTACTTTGGTATAATTGTGATGATTATGGCGTACAGCTTATGAAAACCCCAAATTCACAATCTCAGAAAATTAGAATGTTACATGACATCAATAACGCAAGGATTGGAAATAGAGCAATATCGGACCTCTGCAAAGTAGAAGCATGCATATGTACTCAGTACTTGGTTTGGGCCCCTTTTGCAGCAATGACTGCCGCAATGCGGCATGGCATGGATGCTATCAGCCTGTGGCACTGCTGAGGTGTTATGGAAGACCAGGATGCTTCAATAGCGGCCTTCAGCTCCGCTGCATTGTTCGGTCTCATGTCCCTCATCTTTCTCTTGGCAATGCCCCATAGATTCTCTATGGGCTTCAGGTCAGGCGAGTTTGCTGGCCAATCAAGCACAGTAATCCCATGGTCATTGAACCAGGTTTTGGTACTTTTGGCAGTGTGGGCAGGTGCCAAGTCCTGCTGGAAAATGAAGTCAGCATCCCCATAAAGCTCGTCTGCGGAAGGAAGCATGAAGTGCTCCAATATCTCCTGGTAGACGGCTACGTTGACCCTGGACTTAATGAAGCACAGTGGACCAACACCAGCAGATGACATGGCTCCCCAAATCAACACAGACTGTGGAAACTTCACACTGGACTTCAAGCATCGTGCATTGTGTGCCTCTCCATTCTTCCTCCAGACTCTGGGTCCTTGGTTCCCAAATGAGATGCAAAAGTTGCTCTCATCAGAAAAGAGGACTTTGGACCACTGGGCAACAGACCAGTTCTTTTTTTCTGTAGCCCAGGTAAGACGCTTCTGACATTGTTTGTTGTTCAGGAGCAGCTTGACAAGAGGAATACGACATTTGAAGCCCATGTCCAGGATCCGTCTGTGTGTGGTGGCTCTTGATGCACTAACTCCAGCCTCAGTCCACTCCTTGTGAAAGTCCCCAGCACTTTTGAATGGCCTTTTCCTGACAATCCTCTCCAGGCTTCAGTCATCCCTGCTGCTTGTGCACCTTTTTCTACCACACATTTCCCTTCCACATAACCTTCTATTGATGTGCTTTGATACAGCACTTTGGGAACATCCAACTTCTTTTGCAATTACCTTTTGGGGCTTTCCCTCCTTATGGAGGGTGTCAGTGATGGTTTTCTGCACAACTGTCAGGTCAGCAGTCTTTCCCATGCTTGTGATTCCTACTGAACCAGCCTGAGAGACCATTTAAAGGCTCAGGAACCCTTTGCAGGTGTTATGGATTCATTAGCTGATTAGAGTGGGACACTTTGAGCCTAGAATATTGAACCTTTTCACACTATTCTAATTTTCTGAGATTGTGAATTTGGGGTTTTCATAAGCTGTATGCCATAATCATCACAATTATACGAAAGTAAGGCTTGACATATCTCGCTTTGCATGTAATACGTCTATCTCATATATTGGTTTCACCTTTTGAGTTGCCATACTGACATAAATGAACATTTGCAGGATATTCTAATTTTTCAAGTTTCACCTGTATATATCCTATTGTAGGTGCATCTACATCCTAAATCCAGTGAGCCTCCCTGATCTGTTCAATGCATGGTAGATCATAGTGCAATGATCACTTAAGTGTATCTTAATCATGGAAATTAAATCCAAATTAAAACACTGACAGTATATGGCTTCCAACCTCTGATTGAATATGCCTATGGAGGAGAGTTCAGTAACACTCTGAATTGGTTCAAACAGCTATTACTGTTAGGAGTTTTCTTCCTAATATTCAACTGGAACCTAAAATCATTTATTCCATGTCCTGTCCTGTGCAGTGCACTTTCCCCTGTGCAACATGCTTTCAGATGTTTCAAGAATGCTATCTTATCAGACTTCTTTTCTCAAGTCTAAATATTTCCAGTTCCTCCAGTAATATGCAATCTTATACAGTCTTTTCAATAGTCTCTGCTTCCTCAACAAATAGCAATATCCATCCCCCTATAATGGGAACTGGGAGCTCTTGGAACAGACTGCAGCTATTCACACTACATAGGTCAAATGCACAGTCCCACAGAACACACACAACTTTTGTGGTTGGTTGCCTTCGAGTCAGTGTTGACTACTGTCAACTGCCTGAACAAGTCTCAGCAGTTTTCTTGACAAGATTTCGGAAGTGGTTTGACATTGCCTCCTTCCTAGGGCTGAGAGAGAGTGACTGGCCCAAGCCCAGGTGGCTTTGTGCCTAAGGCGGGACTAGAACTCAAGGTCTCCTGGTTTGTGGCCTGGTGCCTTAACCACTACACCAAACTGGCTCTTAGCTTTTCTAGTGATTCTTAAAAGTGTCATTATCGCTAGATCAGCAGATCAGTTTTCTGTAAAAGCTGGCATAACTTACTGTCCAGTTATTTCTGATTGATAAAGGACTAAAGATATTGCTATATGACTTTCAAAACATGGCAGCACTCTGTTCATGAGTTCAAAATAAACCCTTACAGAAGGCAGATGTGCCACATACCCAAGCCCTCCTTTCAGTATTATTCCCTATCACCAAAGCACATTATTTCAGGACTGTGCATTTCATCATACTTGGTTGTGTGTGTGAATGGATTTTAAAATAAGCACCAATTAAATTTGTCTCCTATTTTGCCCTAAGAATATCAAGTAGAACATAGCCACTTTTTTTTTTTTTTTGGAAGACTTCCATTTAGAAGGATTTATAGCTCAAACTGTCTCACTGCAGTTCTTTCCATGCTATGCAATTGTAACTACAAACTGTTCTATAGGTGGAGAGCCTGCTGTTTGCGTTCTACTATGCTATTTTTGTATTACTGAAATAAATTATTCTAATAGGATTAGTTCTAAATTATAGATTTGTAAAAGTAATATAGTGTGCATTACAGTGGGGGGGGGGGAGTTAATAGAAAAGCCTATATTCCACAATCAATGACAGCTAAGTAATATCAGTAAATAATTAAAATATTTATTCAGGTTTACTCATCCTATATTATGACTTTAGGTCATATTTTATAATAGGATCATAGATCTTCCTCAAAGCATATTCAGTAGGATGATTATTTTACTTCTAAAAGCTTTTGTAGAAATTGGAGCTTTATTCATATTATTTAACATAAAGTTTATTTTAGTTCATAATATGAAACATGGACAATATGAATTGTCCATGTTGGTATACTGAGAGCAAGATCTGCCAAACATAAAAGGATATATGTTTCAGTGTATGGGATGACTCTCATTCTAAAAAAATGCAATCTGTCTGGAGTTGTGTTTATTCCCCACTGTCTCAGCATTTTCAGTCCTGTAAAAATGCATCTTTTTTGCCAGGTTTTTAATTGTTAATTAATGCTTAGCATGGGCTGTAATGTACATTTTGCCTTTTTGGGTTCTGGTTTCTTTTGTAATTTGTTAACTTCCTCAAGTGTTTGCCTGAGTAGGAGCATACATCAGATAAATAAACTGATCCATAGGGACCACATTCTAGCAACTTTATTGTACCATTTCAGGTGATACAGACATTTTGCATAAAACAACGTAAAGCATGGACCAGTGCCAGCTAAATCTTTGCTCCTGAGATATATGTGCTTCTTTTTGGAAGCACAGATAGGGTAGCTTACATTGATTTCCCAGACAACTTATATTTCAAGCTCTGTCAGAACTAAGAGCTATTTAGTCTGAGCAAGGTGCCCGTGATGCTTATGCATTGTCAGAACTAAACAGAACTACACTTCAACTTTGTATCACCAACTTGTACTTCACCAAACTAACTCTGTGGTGTGGCTTTGTTCTACCAAGTATGAGAAGGACGCCTCCTTCATGAAACCTATATTAGCAAAACTGTCCTAGTCATGAAAAAGTTGGCTGAATGAGTGGGCACATGCGTTGGTGCCCACACATAGATTGACTATTTGGAAAATATTGAACAAAAAGTTATTTTAAAAGTGCATTGATCCAGAGTTGGCAAACACACACATGCATGCATGCTAAGAATTTTGACAGCTATGTTCCGAATGTATAAGACCTAAAGATTTGAAATTTCTTTTTTTTTTTTTTTCCAGTTAATATGATGGTCTTTCACAGATTGATGACTTCTGGGAGGGTATTTTTTGTTTGTTTGATAAACTCTTTTGTGGTTAAAATTAACATCCATTTATAATATATTTATTTGGGGTTTTAGTTATTAATTTATATACTGCCTCTTCCCAAGAGACCGGGTGGTTTACACCCATGAAAATACAATGAAAACAACCAATAATCAATGAAATTCA
Organism: Liasis olivaceus; assembly: GCA_030867105.1. Taxonomy (NCBI): domain Eukaryota; kingdom Metazoa; phylum Chordata; class Lepidosauria; order Squamata; family Pythonidae; genus Liasis; species Liasis olivaceus. The sequence continues at coordinate 120,824,945 of CM061350.1, read as the reverse complement.
TATTCCTGATTTAAACATCCCAAAATAAGTATATACATAACACCACATACAAATCCAGAACCCAGTCCAGGCAGCCCAACAGTCTTAATTCCCGAAGGCTTAGCAGAACAAACGTACTTTGGCTACCTTCCTATATCTATAAGATAGGGGGCCAATCCAACCTTGGGGGAAATTATTCCACAACAGTGGGGCTTCAACAGAGGACTATCCCCAGGCTCCCACCTCTTTAATCCCATGTGGGCTGGAAACCAAAGCAACACCTCCTAAAACAGCAGACAGGATGAACAGATTCTGCTTGAAGAAGGTGGCCCCAAATATAACTGGAAGCCAAGCCATGTTGTAAGGCTTTTATATGTAAGCACCAGCATTTTGAATTGCCCTTAGAAACATATAGGCAACCAAAGCAGAACCCTTAGAACATAGCTTATTCTGCTGCAGTAGCTGCATTTTGAATCAAAAGCAGCTCCAAGTATTGCATATTATAGAAGTCTAAATTAGAGTTAAACCAGGCTTCCCATTTCAAAAAGGACTTCAGCTGGTCACTAGCTAAAGCTGGAAAAATGTCCTTGGGCCATTGCTGATCTAGTAGGAGCCATGCATCCAGGAAGGCCCCCAAGGTCTGGATTATAAGATTAGGGAACCTGTGACCCCATCCAGAGCCAATATAGAAACTAGAATAGCATCAGGATATTTAATGCGAACAGTAGCTCTGTATTGCTGGGGTTCACCTTCAACATGTTTTGTTTTATGCCATCTCCATTCACCCCAGGATAATGAAATAAAACTGATTATCATCAACATGTTGATGACATCCCATGCTGAACTGAAAGATAATACCTTCCAGTGGTTAATGAGCACCCAGCAATATTTTGTGCAGCCCTAATGCACACACATACACAAAACACACACGCATTACTTTATACTACATTATTATTTCAAACAAACAAAGCAATATTAGCATTCACCAATTTCTACTTTTTTTGAATATTTAACCATTAGCTATCATTTTACAAAAGAGTCTTTGGTAGCAGTGTATTTAATCCAATAAATGGATAAGATATTAAAATCACATTGTCTGCATATAATGAGAAAGAGAAAGAAAGACCAACCCTTTTGTCTTGGGAAAAATCTGTCACAGAGTTTGGAGACTATGTTACTGCTAGATAATAAAACTTAAAAGGCAGTTGTCTTTAGTTGAGAGGATGTGTAAAACTAATATAGAAATTATACTTTAAATCAACTTTTCCAAAGACCCATTACTTTAAATGTCAGAAAATGTACATGTATAATGAAACATGAAAATTATGTTCATAATCCTCCCATAGCATCTGTACACTGTTCTATATAAGAACACTGAAAAAATATAAATCATTAGGTAAGAACTCATCTCACCTTAACAGAGCTTTGCTAGGTAGTGTGTCAGGATTCATTAATCTCTAGTCACTCTTTCAACAACTAGTGGGCATGTTTTTCAACTATTTTGGTTGCCCAATATCTTAAAAGCATGTCTTGGATTAATATCTACTTTGGTTTTTAATAGCCTATTAATCAAGGATTTATATTTTTCACTCTTTGTGGAAATTTATGATACAGTTAACTAAGGAACAGTAATATTTTAAAGGTTAATCATACTCCTTACTTGCAACACTTAATTTCAGAGGAACTGCTTTGTTCTCATGAGTAATAAAAATATTTAAGCAATTGTATAATGCTTTCCAGAGGTTTTATTCTAAACTTGAGACAAAACACACTGGTTTGGTCCTGTTTTTGAGCAGCATTGTTTTAAGTATTCCAGCTGTTCTGACTGCTGCAATTGATGTGCTGTTTTGAAAGCTGTGTTTCAATTATTTATCTATTATTTCCAATCTCACCATTACAGTTGGAGGGGCTGGTTCCATCTCTCTTGCTGTTGGGTATGACTAAATAATCTATCATGGGCAGTGGGAAGCAGCAGTTGTCTAAATACGTGTTTAGAGCAGGTGTTGCTGGTGATGGAACATAGTTCCTGAATCACCCATTAGACAGGATGCTGCTGCATCTCCATGCAGAGGAAATATTGTGTGGCTTGTTCAAAAGATGATCATTGATAAAAACCTTTCAGTTGCCTGCCTGCCTGCCTTCCCACCCAGTCTCCTACTAATAATTCTTTGCTACAGAGAAGATAGCGCTCATGGGGTTTCATGTGCACATTATGTTATGCTTTCTGCCTTCCTTTGCACAAAAGTAGCCATAAGGCAAATGGAAAGAAATGCATCTGTACACACGGTGTGCTTTATGAAAGTGTTGTTAATGTTGTTGAAGTTACGAGGTTGTAAGACATAAATGTAAAAACTGTGTTTTAGTTAGTGGAAATTGTGTGGGCAGTATGCACTATGGGTATGAACTTGTCTTTTGTGATGTTGAGCTTCTAGGGTGTATACTAAAATGAAAGGACTATTGTTTTGTTGATTTATTGAACACTGCTGCCTAGTAAATGCAGAAGCGTTAATATAGAACATTGTTTTTACTGCTGTTAGTGCTGTTATTCATGCACTAGCTTAAGCACTTTTTTTTTTTTTGCAGCTACTCCTAGTAGAAATAATTACATCAATCCAGCAAATGTGCTGCTCTTTGCTGCGGAAAACTGTGCCTGTTAAGCAGGCTACAAAAAACGCTCTGGCTAAAGCTTTGCATCCGTTGCATGTTATGGAGTTGTTTAAAATCTTTTCAACTGTTTTTAATTCATTGCCTAAGAAATTCTGCATAGGTTGGAGAGAAAAATAAGTGAACAAAGGGCTTGTTCCAACTTTTCACTGTTTCCTATGACCAGTGCACTCAAAATGTTTACAATTTCATTCTATAAAGCATACAGAAGGTATTCTGAGTTTTGTTCTGTTAGGACATAGCCAACTCAGAATATTCTGATAGAACATTTCAAGAGGGACTGTTTTGTCCTATCTAGCTTGAAATAAAATATGTTTTCCCTGTTTTCCAGCCTTTGCTACATGTACATTTTGTCTCTAAGTCTTTTCAGTAGCACTGCAGCTTAGGTCAGCATAACACTGTAAGGCATTAGTACAGACTGGAAACTTGGCAACAACATCTTGCTAGTGGTTGCAGAATGGCTTTATACCTGCAAGACTTTCACACCATTGGAATTTCAGCCAAGAACTTCCTGACACATAGTTCAAAGTAGCTATTTCACAATACAACTTCTATAACAATATCTGCTGTTCCTTCCAAATAACAATAAAACATGGGCCTTTCTCATTGAGATGAAAGTGGATCACATTCATTCATTCACTCCTGCATAAGTTGTTTCCTTTAAAGTTATTAGAGGTCTGATGTTGAACACATATTTTAGGGAAGAAAAAGGTAACAGTGCTTCTCAGTGGTCTCCTGACTGTTTTGTGGCCAACTAGATCAGAATCCCCACATTTTAACAACGTTATTTATCCACCAGTGTGTATCCCTTCACCCCCAGTAGCATCTTCTTAAAATGTCAGAAGGAACTTTTAACTTTAGAGTTTAAAAAATAATCAAAGACTCAAATGCTAGTTTCTGACATGAAGAAAAGACTAAGGTTGTCTCTGTGTGTGTGTGCATACACACACAAATACATAAAATGTTTTGTTGAACTTTCTAGAAGGAAATCATTTTCTACACAATCAAGAGCATGACACTAGGATTTTGGCGTACCCTTCATTTAAAAAAAAAACAAATTATGATTTGTATTCTATTTGCATAATGCATCAAATTATGATTAATAAAATTTAACAGTGGTTTGGAATGATGCCTGCAATGACAAATCATGGTTTGCAAATGACCAGTGAGCCAGAGTCTGAAGTCATGGTTCCAAATGAGCTGCATATTATGATTTCTGCTACCTATGGTTTAGCATGAGTGCTGAACTGAAAAGTCAAAGCAACTATCTCTGAAGATTGCTGAACCATGGACAAAGAATGATCTTAATAACTTGAGTGCTAAACAGATAACAGTAAAAGTGAACAAGCAGTTCCCACCCAATATTCCAACAGTACATTCGAGAACTCGAAATTTTAGGGCTTCAGTTTGACTCTTATGCTTTAGCAACACTTAAAAAAAGGGTTCAGTTAATTAAGAGTTACATATGTTTCTTATTTGCTTTGCTTTACACATCTCTAAACAATTAACAATGCTAGATAGCCAGAATTCACCACATCCAACAAGTGAATGTACTTATTTATTATCTTATTAGTGTGCCCAGTAAGTGGAATTCTCTGGATGAATTACAAAAGCTATTTTAATTTTTTAAAAAGTAAAAATGGTTAAAGACCACACACAGACAAATCTATAAATAAGTTAATATCCAAATGCAAGGTGACTCTTAAAAAACTGGATTCTAGTGAAACAGAGTGAATATTGCTGGCACTGGTTCCTGCCAGCTCTGTACCCATTCACCATTCTCCTTGGAGGGCAAGCAGGGGCCACAGGTATGGTGGACCTGATTCAACCAATATTCTTATAGAGGCTTGCTTCTTCTTCTGTTTTATCTACCCTTAGCTATTCCCATTCACAGGAAACAGTGAGAGGAGAGTAAAGCAAAGCAGTAGAGAAAGGAGTGGGATATTGCTTTATGGGTTATCCTTACGCTGAAAGTCTCCATTCCTCTAGGGATGTATCTGTTGGTGTCATTTAATCATCTACAACTAATTGAAATGTACAAACCACCTTCAAAGCTAGCCCCAAATACAATTTAATGGCAATAATGAAAAGCTGTAACAGATTGGGGCAGCTTATACATTTTATAAATTAATCAACCAACCAACCAAAGATTTAGTTTAGAATCTATAACTAACATCAGGCCACTCCTGTCTAGTTAGCACTGCAGCTGGTACATTAGCCAAAGGTGATTAAAGGTGCTTCTAGTCTCCTGGGTCATGTTTGGTGTTAGTTGTTAAAGTGGATCCAGAAAGTTCTACTGCACTGGTCTGGACCATGTATATTCTGCACAATAGTGGAATATCTTACATTTGGAAACAGGAAAAAGACAACCCTAAAATAAGGATTAATTCCATGTATATCCTGCATCCTATATGAATCAACTTCAATTTTGGCTTCACACAACCTTTGTCAATAAGATTGGGTAAAAGAAGTGACTAAACCTAGTGAACTTAATAACTGAATGGAGATTTCAGCCAGTTCTCCTTTCCCAAGTGGGGGAATCAGGTGTTACAATATACTGGCCCTTTCAATCCAGATTCTGCATCACAAATTGGCTACTATTGTGACTTGACAAAATCATCTAATTAACAATATAATCCTATAAACTCAGCTCTGAAGGAAGTCCCATTGGGTTAAATAAAATTTATTCCCAGATAAACATGAATTAGAATATAATCTAAATTTCCTTATTTGGGAAAAATGCTAGTAGCTAAGTTAATCTGGAGAAGAACAGTGTATTTTCCGTACTTAATCTTTGGACTAGGTTGTGCACAGATTGGAGGATTAAGTTCAGAGGATCAACCTAGAACTTCTGAAACGCTCAAAACAGAGTCTAATTTAATTTCTTTAAAACAGATGTTTCACAAATAGTCTGATTTGATTCCATTAAAATAGCTGTTTGTGTGTCCTGCTTTCTAGCATGGGAGAAACACAAATAGCTGAAACATTTTGTTTTAAGCTCAGTGAGATACATTTTTTAACCAAACTAGATGTTTTTCATGAATTAAGTTTCATCAAAATCCATAGAAACTTCAGCACTTTGTGTTTCTAAACCTTTTTGAGAGAATTGGAGGAAAAGTTGATGAAATTTCTAGCAAGTAGTGACTTATGATATCCCTTCTTGTGAGTGGGAAAACTAATTGCTGGAGCAATTTTAACTATTCAGAACAAGTGGCAAAGTTCATAAGCCAACAAGAATCAGAATGTTCAAATTACTACTCTGGGGCAATTGAGCAATACAGATGGCAAAAGGTGGATAAAATTGTAGAGGGAAGTGGCATTCATTATATCCAATAAAAAATCATATCCTTTAAGTATGAATAGTGTCAAGAGAATCTGGAGAAATTATTCAGGAACTTAGTGATTATGTACTAAGCAAAAGGCAAAAGTCTTCTATGAAATAAGCAAGTTTTGTAGAAGAAGAGAAAGAGCAAAACAGTATAGTCACATAGAACAAATAATGAGAATGGTGACATACTCTCCGTGTGACATACTGTCTTAGCCTACTTACCTAATCCCTAAGTACATTCTGAACTGAAGGGACATCTTCAGATCCCTGAAGTCCAACTAATAGTCTTGCCTGTACCTCCCTCCTTCCCACTCAACCAGTTATCTGTTTTGTTTGTTTTTTTAAAAAAAGCTTTCCTAAGACTACTGGTATCATGGCGCCCCAGAGTTTTGGATATATAGAGGGCCCCATGGATGTCCAGGTTCAGACTTAAACTGAATGGGGTTAGCCACACTTTTCCAAATGCATCTAATTCCAATGCATTTCCCTTTTTATCTATGAAAAAGTGATAGCCCATAATTCAGGCCAAGTTAAATATATTTAAATACCACTGATTTCAATTAAGTACTTTACTTTCCTTACACTGGAATCAGTAGAATTTTAAAAATGCTTAATTCTGTCCAGTTTGTAGTCTTGTTTTAGAAGCAATATTTAAATAAAGTAAAGCTGAAAGGGGGAAAAAAATTAATTGTCTAATTCAGTAGCAATTTCCATGTTTGAATGGTGTGACAGAAGATACATAAAACACAATTGTTTTGTCCATCATCTCAAATAAAAGATTGCAGCCGAAACATCCCCGTTACGATTTCATATGGCAAATGAATCATTTAAAAATGCACACCATATTTTGCTTTAATTCTTTTTCAAATAATGTAATTAAACTGTCTCCAGGAAAATCTTGGTAAATACACCATAAAAGTGATTTGCTACATATATATATGTACACCCAATCCCATAGATATACCTAAACACGCACAGCCTCACAGTATTTTTATTAATAGATAACATATATGTCAACCTCCCAGAAATTGATTGAATGGATTTGATAAGTCACAGCTGTTTTGATCCTCTGATATAGCACTTGGTGAAGACTTAGTGGGGTGCAATGAAAGGAGGAGGAGGAGACGGAGCTTACATTTTCCAACTCACAAGTTGTTTATTGATTATGTGATGTCAGCTGTAGTCATTAGACATGAATCGAAATTTAGCTATTGTGAGGCAGGAAATGTATGTGATATGCATGCGTGTAAGAGCAGAGGGTACAATTCAGCTCTGTTAAAATCAATGGGGCTCATACAATTTATTTTAGTGGGAGGTAAATTGCACCTGGAGAGAAAATCAGAGAGAATAGAAGAGACCACATGAAAGCCTATTTTAGAGAGCGGGGCCACAAAAAGCCTACTCAGAGAGCAGGGCTGCAACACAAATCTGATATGATTTTAATTTGGGGCTATTATTTCTTTTAAGTGGAGCTCACTCATTAGAGTGGCTCATTTACATGCATTATGTACACAGACTTACAAAGAATTTGCTTTATTCTCTTATGGTAGTCCTGCCTGCTGGCTCCTTTCTTCCATTCCACCCCCACCCTGCTCAGCACTGGTCTGGGCAAAAAGAGACCAGAGCCTTAATAATAGATTTTTGACAGTGAGCTTGCCTGCTACCTGCCCTACACTAATCCTCACTGTTCATGTTTGCTTCATGGCAACAAAGCAGACAGAAGGAAAATGCCAAGTGCTGGAGTTTGAGGTACAGCCCTGCCATAGCTTGACATTTCAGCAGAATAGCAGTTTATGAGATGCATAATTTTTCATCTGGGACTCAGCTGCTATTTTCATAGAAGCTTGCAGCTCATCGACTGACTGAAAACTAGGGCAAAGGTTTGCAGAACCAATCCTTCCATTCTTGGTTTTTTAAAATAAAATAACTCCTTAAAGATTTTTTTATATATAATATGGGTGGGGCTAAATATTGTAATCACACCACAATTATCTTTCCTTCCTGTGATTCATGCAGTCTTTGTCAACATGTGTACATTAACAGTCGTTTAATTCATTTATTTTGTTTACCTACCAATGTTGGAAAGCTCAGGGAGCCTTTCCTGTAGTAGTTTTCTTGTTTTCCGTCAAGACTTCATTTTAACAGTGGAGAGCATTGGAACGCAATTTGGGACCTTACATAAAAGTAGTACTAATATTTACCAACGTGTGCGATTCTGATGTTCAAACACAGCATTATATTAATTGCTGAGTTTATTATTTTACAATATTCTTGTAAGCTAGGCTGACCATTTTGCAGAAGGAGAGCTGAGGTTAAGACCACCAGTGAATTCCTTGCTGAAGTTTGATTTGAGATGCCTCATACTCACTACAATACACTAGCTTCATCATAAGAATAACTGGCTGTTCTCTGAAGCTTTTGTACTTCCATCAATATTTTATTTTATTTATTTATTTATTTTTAATTATATGCTGCGCACTACTGTTAGTGGCTCCAGGCAACTTACATTTATATACAATAATAATGATTATTAAAGCCCAGCTAAAAATGCTTTTTAAAAACCCTTTAAAAGACTTGAGTAAAAAGAAATATTTTAAGTCTACCCTCAAACTGTATCAAGGAGGGAGGCAGCCTTAGTTCCATAACTTAGTTCCACCCCCGAAAAGGCAGAATTAGAAGCTGAGATTAAACATATCTCTGGGAAGACGTACAAAAAGGGCCCTATTGAAAATCTAAGAGAGCAAGACAGACTTTGTAGGCACGTATGATCCTCAAGTGATATGGGCTAAAACCACATAATGCTTTCAAAACCATAGTAAGCACATTGAATTGAGCTTTGAATGCAGTATATGCAGTAGTGCAGTCATTTCACAAAGGGTGATTGGTACCTTCTGGAAGATTCACTACCTGTGCTGCCAAATTTTGGCCCAGTTGCAGTTTTCAAACACTTCTCAAAGGCTGCCATGTGAAATAAACCAACATTAAGATTACCAGAGCATGTGCTATTGATCTAATATGCCTATCCAGTATCAATGCTGCATCCAGGACAACTTCCAAGCTGCATGCTTATCCCTTATGGGAAATGTAAACTCCATCCCCAAACTCTGAAATCCAGACTTTGGAATTAGCACCAATTCTTATACAGATTCAGATTGGTTCCCACATCTGGTCCTTTACCATTCAGAAGACTGCAGAGGCTCCTGAGATACATAATTCTGAGCTTGTAGCAAAGGAGAAGAACCATTGTGTGCCATTAGCATTGTAGTAGCAGCAAATTCCAAATTTATAAATTACCTTTCCTACTTCTACTACGTGATCTATACATGATTCTTCCCACTAATATTTACATTAATGTTTAAATATAGCGGAAAATTAGGTGGTACCATGTGGGACTGTCTTCCCCAGCATAATTCCTAGATTAGGATAAATCTCCTAAACTGAGATTTCCCAGTGCTACATGCTGATCACACTCAGAGAAACAAAGAGTGAAACCATCACATATCATAGGAATTACCATGTCAAACATCTGGAAAATTTTGTTATCCCACATCACTATTTAGGCCTTTAGTAGGATACTTGGCCAGGTTTAAGAAAATATCCTACAGAGCTGCCTAGAATTAAACTGGGTTCATCTACTTCCAGGGGCAGGACCATACCTTCTAGAGTAGGGTTAGTTATGATAGCCTAACCTTCACCAACAGTGATTCTGCCCATAGGAAAAGTGCTACTTTTGGAACTACCTTAAGGATCACACCCCTCCATGATAAAACAGATGGAGGATATGATCTGCCTCATGGACCCTTTTTAAAATGGTCTGGGTGTAACTTGCGGAGGCCATGAAATCCTGAGCTTCTCCTGTCAAGGCAGTCTCAACAAGAATATTGAAGTATTCCAAGACTGAACACCATCTCTGAGATTGTCTAAGTCAGGAATTCCACTGGGAAACAGTATGACCAATGCACCACTAACATCCCTGTCTTTGAGAATTCAGAACAAATAGCAAAGTTCCAAAGGTCTAAAAATGGAGATGGAGTCCTTGTCTAAACTAGGAAGCTAAGCAGGGTTCAGCTTGATTAGTAGTTGGATAGGAGACCTCCAGGGAATACTAGGGCTGTAGGCTAGACTGCAATATGAAAAGTCCTGGAAAAGGCAGTGGCAAACCCGTTCTGTAATACTGCCAGAACACCACAATGATACGTCCATGAAGTCATTAGAAGCTGATCCTGTCAGCCCTCCCAGGTAAACCAGACAGGAAACACAGCTACATGAGCTAATTCTACTTTATTGTAAGGCTACATTAACAGAATCTTACAAGACTGAAAGTACAAATCCCCCGCTCTCCCTATTTACTGCCTGAGTAGTTAGGGTGGGTCCTTCCTAAGTTTCTTTCTCTGGCTGTTATTCTGTTGCAGACTCCTTTCGCTTTTGTGATGGAATGGAATTATGAAGGCCAGACTCAGGGAGGGAAACATGCTCTTTCGTCTCCTGAGGGGCAAGGAAGAGATAAGAGGATGAGGCTGGCACCTCCCTGAGGAATTCACTCTGTTTTGACTGGCTGACTTTGGAAACTGAGTTTCAGTCTGGGAAGATTCTTGCTAGAGGTTGTAGCCAATAAACATTGCTGGACTGAATCTGCATGGTCTCCTGGAGTTCCTTTGGCTAGGCCTGACAGCTTTAACCTGATTGTTCCCTAGGCGGTCTCTCTTCCCCCCATCTTCCAAGGTCACCCTCACATTCCATCACAGGTCCCAAGCTAAGGAGACTTTACTTTTACCTCTCCAACTATTTGGGCTGTACCACTCCTGCACAGAATACCCAGCTGGCAGCAGATGAGCCCATATAATGCTGTCATTTTATCTGGCAAGTCTCTGTCATACACACCAGGTTAATCCTTGATTTGTTATATGATCCAGGATACAATAGGTGTGTGAAGATAATTTGAGAGAAGTGCTTCAAATCTTGTTCCAGCACAGCACTTCTTTGCTATTCACTAAAGCAGCCTCTGTTTTTTCAGGCTGTCATGCTAGCTGGGGGGGGGGGGGGGGGGGGGGAGGGGGGGAGTTGCAGCTGCTTTAAGAGTCACATTAAACTGTAACAAATTGACTTTACAAGCAGCTGCACCTTTTTTCAGCCTTATGCAAAAGCCTGGAGGAAAAAATAAGACCAGTTACTTTAATGAAAAACAGTGAAGTACTGTGCTCATATATTGTCTGAAGGAAATCTTCCACATCATTTTTTAAGTGTGCAGAGCTCAAACGAACTTTGTCTTTGTTTATTGGTGGCCTTACTCTTTGACTGACTTCACAAGAGTAATTCCCTTGCTTCCAATACAGTAAAACTCTGTTGTTTTCATTAGAGTATATTTCCCTCCTGTACAATTCTTATAAGTTAATTTAAATATTTAAATTCATACGGTGTGTTCAAAAATGGGGAAAAATATACTTTTGGATGTAGATATTGCCAGGATCTGCCTAATTTAGTGATACATTTTTTTCTGAGTCTTGGATGTAGCTCACTGTTGTACAGTATTATACTGAACAGTGACACAGTACATCGGATTAATTAAAGAATCCTTGCAGAGAACTGAGTTCTGAGTATGTCAAGATTTCAATTTTATGTTAAATATTTTCTAAAAGGCCAGAACCTTAAATCTCAAGGGTTGTACCAAGCAGTGCACTGTGAATTTAACCATAGGCTAACTGCTAATGATAAGGAAACGAATCCAACTTGAGGCAGCTGTAATACAGTCATTGGATTAGGCTATCAATCACGCTGTTCCCCAAGGAAAAGGCGAAGAAGACAAAACAGTGAAAAGGGAAATTAGGAAAGGAAGGCATGACTGGAATAAGAGTCCTCACAAAATTTATCTGTGAGTTGACTTGTATCTCCCAAGTATCAGACAGAAATGTCCAGCTTTGCTTTCAGCCTAACAGTCAAAGTGTTTCGTTCCAAGCCTTTGGAGTATGCATAAATCACCAGCTCTGAGTCCTTGAAGAATAGCTTTTTTAAAAAGAAACAAAGTGCATTGTGCAGGTTTTAGTTATGCTGGCTACCTTCAAGAATAGATCAAATTATTTTTAGCCTGTTACCAGCTTTAGCTCTGTCAATTGACACATGTTCTGTTGCTTTGATCTGTTGAGGCATTATATGCATTTTATACAACTATTGTAAGCTATATATGACTATGCACATTTGAAGTTAAGATGAACATCTTTTACACACGTTATTGTAAAATATGGATTTTGTATGTATTTGGGAAAAGTTTTTAGGCTGAAAATTTAATTGCAAAATTTGGAGAAACATGCAATCAGTAGAATAATTGCATTTTGAGCCACACATTAAAACAATAACATAGCAACACACATAATTATTTACAACACTAAACAAATAAAAATTACAACAGGTAATCTGATGCTGCAAAATCTATAGATGTATGAGAATTTGAGAACTTTAATTTCAATACACTGGAGAATATGGGGTTAAGTAAGGATATGGTAGGCCAGAGATACTGATAGTTTGGTAGAAGGCTTTCACAGAGAAGACTACATAGAATTCCTAAGAAGGAATTTCCAGGGTTCCTTCATCCTTCCCAAATGTATCTTAGGCTTTGGCAAGTTTTGAAAGATAGCCTATACCATAGATATGAGTGTGTCTCAGTTGTTTTCTTCATTTCTTCCAGATTTATAGGATTTAAAGGTGGTAATCAGCAAGGCTCAGAAATGGATAGGAAATCAGGGCAGTTAATAAAATATTGGAGTTATGTTGTGTTCAATTATATAATGTTGTTGTTGTTGTTCAGTCGTTAAGTCATGTCTGACTCTTCGTGACCCCATGAACCATATTGCGCCAGGCCTTCCTATCTTTCACTGCCTCCCTCAGTTTGCTCAATTTCATGCTCATTGCTTCAGTGATGCTATCTAGCCATCTCATCCTCTGCCGTCCTCTTCTCCTTTTGCCTTCCATCTTTCCCAGCATCAGGGTCTTTTCCAAAGAGTCCTCTCTTCGCATTAGGTGACCAAAGTATCTGAGCTTGAGCTTCATTATCAATCCTTCCAATGAGCAATCAGAGTTGATTTCCTTTAAGATTGACTGGTTTGACCTCCTAGCAGTCCAGGGGACTCTTAAGAGTCTTCTCCAGCACCACAGTTCAAAGGCATCAATTCTTCGGCGTTCAGCCTTCTTTATGGTCCAGCTCTCACAGCCGTACATTACTACTGGAAAAACCATAGCTTTGACTATGCGGATCTTTGTCGTCAAGGTGACGTCTCTTCTTTTTAATATGCTATCTAGGTTTGCCATAGCTTTCCTCCCAAGGAGCAAGCGTCTTTTAATTTCATGGCTGCAGTCTCCATCTGCAGTGATCTTGGAGCCCAAATAAATGAAGTCTGTTACTGCTTCCATTTCTACCCCTTCTATTTGCCAGGGATTGATGGGTCCAGATGCCATGATCTTAGTTTTTTTAATGTTGAGTTTCAAGCCAGCTTTTGCACTCTCCTCTTTCACCCTCATCAAGAGGCTCTTTAGTTCTTCTTCACTTTCTGCCATTAGGGTGGTATCGTCTGCATATCTGAGGTTATTGATGTTTCTCCCTGCAATCTTAATTCCGGCTTGTGATTCTTCCAGCCTGGCATTTCTCATGATGTACTCTGCATATAGGTTAAATAAGCAGGGTGACAGTATACAGCCTTGTCGTACTCCTTTCCCTATTTTGAACCAATCGGTTGTTCCATGACCAGTTCTAACTGTTGCTTCTTGGCCCGCATACATAGATTTGGTCTTTTAAGAAGGACTCCAGAGTCTAGGAGCTTAATTCACCAATAAATAGTTGACAGAACCTTATGACTATTTCACAATTTTCTGTGATTTCTTGTTGCTGTGGAGACAGCTCTTCCAATTTTAATTGTATTTTATTTATTTATTTTGCTTTTGACCCTTTCATGAACAGTGTAATAGTGTACTCATTTAATGGTATTGGTGTCAGGGGAATTGATGCCTCTGATTAGGGAAGCATTTTGCAATGGATTTTCCCATGAAATGCATCTGAGTGTTTGAGATCATTATTACAGAGTGAACATTTTATACAACTGTAAAAGGGTCAGTCAATGAGCATAAACGCTCAGTTGACAAGTCAGGAAATGAATGAGAGGACTGAACAGTCAGATAGATCACTAGAAATTGTGTTCATCTTTGGAATGTAGAATAGGAATGATTTGTGGGTGCCATTGTTTGAATGGACAGAGATAGGAGATCAAGATTTGGACATACCAGCCAAACAGGCAGCACTACAAAAAGAACTAAATTCATATTTTTCTACATTATCAATGCTTATTTCTATTTCATTCTGATGTATTCCATGCATTACATGTACACATATCATATAACAGTGGATATAAGCAAGTAGTTCCCTATGATTAATAGCACAGGGGCCAAATCATTTGGGTAGTACAAGACATTCTGTATATAGATCATTTCTTGCACGGAACAACCAAGTTCAGGCGATCCATATCCAGGACAAAGCACATGTTTTCCATCCAGACCCAGACTGTTTGTGTTTCATCTAGGCAAAGATGTCTCAGTAGGAGACAGTGGAGAACTGGCAGCACACAGCAAAAGGAAGGAAGAGGAATGAAGTTACTGAGACAATTGGGGGGAAAGCAGGTGGACTGGTTGGTTTACACCATGCTATTGGATCAAGTTAAATTGCAACAGTTGGGAGATCAGGGAAGAGTAACAGAGGCATTGGGATGACTGGGGAAAGAGATGGGAGTATATGGGCTATTTGGTTATGCCACACTTGAATTTAAAATTGGCAGCAGCAGCAAACAGAAAGGGAAGGAAAATGCAGGTGATAGTTTTGTGGACTGGCATATAAGCCATGTGGAGGAGGATGGGAAAGAGGTCAATTGAAGCCATCTTGCCCTACTTGCCACACAAGACCCATTTAAAATTTGCCTTTGGTTTAAATATGGAACAACCAAGAGGTTCCAGGTTTCAGTTTAGGCATAACATGATTCATCTGAAACTGATGTGGTCAAACCCTAGAGCCACAATGTGTTTGTTCCATGCACTGAGCAAAGTGTATTATCCATTTTGTGCACACCTGTACACACACCTTCATGAATGAATTACTTGACCTGCTATTCCAAAAGTTTGAGGCAGGACTCCTTTAGGTAACACGGGATACCTTTGTAAACTTCCAAGGAAAAGCATCTTCTTTCCCTAATTGGATATAATATTCTTGCAGGCTGGGGTGTTCTGAGGGAAGTAATCTCAAAATCTAGTCTGTTCTCTCATTTCAACCCAATTTGGGGAAGAGTCCAGGAAGATATTTATTTTTATTTATTTATTAAATTTCTCCCCACCCATCTCCCCCCAGTGGGGGACTCTGGGCAGCTCGCACAAAACATTAAAACCATATAATATATAAATACATAAAACATGAAAATTTAAGCAAAACATTACTAAAAAAGAAGGAGAAAGTCCAAGAAGATGATGGATCTGGGGCTGAAGACAGCAGGCCTCTATGGGGCTAGCCGTTCCCACGCTTGATGTATTCCCTCCCCGCCCCAGGCCAAGTGGCAGAACCAGGTCTTCAAAGCCCTCTGGAAGGCCAGGAGTGAGGGGGCCAATCTCACGTCTGGAGGCAGAATGTTCCAGAGAGTGGGGGCTACCGCAGAGAAGGCCCACCTTCTGGACCCCACTAATCGGAGTTCTTTTACCAAAGGGTCTGAAGCATGCGCTCTTTGTGTGATTGGGTGGGATGGGTTGATTCAGTCTCACAATAACTCTAAATATTTGATGTCTGGAAAGCAGCCAATGTTGTATTTTATACCCTTTCTTGCCATTGGTGATTGAATAGGGCTACTTATGTGAATCTAAGGATCCTCCCCTACAGAAACAATGATTGTAGTGGCAGAAGGCGGAACATATTCAAAAGCAGGCAGACGTTGAATAAAATATTGAGAATCATAGCCTCAAACCTTCTAATCTAGATTTTTTCAAAAGGATTGGTTAGTTAATTTTATAAAGATAGAATATAAACAAATGCAATATAACTGACAGATTGTTCTGTTATTAACCTGAAATACTTATTTACTGATGTGAAACAGAATTTGAGCTTGCAAAAACAATAACGATATGAAAATTATATTAAGTATAACTGAACATCTGTGCAAGATTACAAAGGCTTCAGTTAAGTGTTTATCCTTTCTGAAAGAGATGTCATTCTCCCATCTCCATCAGGAAAAGATGCCCAACTGCAACACCACTGCTGCCTGTCTTTTTCCTATGTCCCTTGGTAGGTTTCTGGGCCGTGCAGGAGGTGGTAGTAATCTCAGGAGCATATATAAGCATAGCCCTGTTCTTCACGCTTGTAGTCATGCATAGATCAAATATTACAGATCCACTTTAAACAACAAGAGACTTAGAAGCTGGATAAGACAATTGACAAGAGTTGAGATAGACTGGGGTTTTAGCAACATGGGGGAGGAGGGATGCTCATGTTTAGGAAACATTTGAAAGAAACAAGTGAATGGTCTACATTGTGATTGTTTTATGTAAGCACTAAAGCATCTGATTTAACTTAGCACAGTTTCTAATCTTACAGCAGAGGGAAAAGAAGAGGGAGGAGAGACAAAAAGAATTTCAGTGCTTGACAGAGAAAAAAAGACATTACAAAGAGTTTGGGCAAAGCATCTGCTATTTAATAAGAGCAGCATTTTCAACCTTTAGTACTGTTTCTCCCTTTTGATTATAAATGGTATAGGCAAGGAAAACACACTTCCACACAACTATATCACTATTTTTACAAGATCAAACAACTTCAGCAATTTAATCTCAGTGTTAGAAAAAGGATCACACCAGCCACTCCAGAACTGTGTCTATGAGCGAGTTTTTGTAAAGTCTCATGATGTGCTCCCTGGGTGCTAAATATTGACAAGCATGCTCCAGCAAGCAGGATCAAGCTTGGAGAATTAATACAGCTCAGGTTCTACACTGACATAGTAACCTGAGTCTGAAAACTGTTATTCTACTCCATTTGTCTTGGTATTATAGTTAATGCTGTCCAGTTGAATTTGGGATTATTCTACACTATAGCTTGCAGATTATTATACGTTATATGCTAAAGCTTGCAGATTAACCATATCAGGAAACTGAAGAAAGTTGTTTGTATCTTAAGAAAGTTGCTAACACTAAAAAGCAGATACTTAAAATATTCTTAATGTTTTCTTTGATTCTAGATATTAAGAATAAATTTATGTTTATTTATATACCTGTGGTTATTTTGTCAGTTTCCTGAAAAAAGGCACTTGTTGATAAAGTATTGATTGATTATGTGCCATCAGGTCAGTATCAGCTCTTAGCAACCACATAAATAGCTTTTCTCCAAGAGGATCTGTCCCCAATCTGATTCTTCAGGTCTTCCAACAGTGTACACATTGCCACTGTAACTGAATCCATCCACCTTGCTGATGGTCATCCTCTTCTCTTTCCATCTATGATAAAGTGCAGTATATGTTAAAAAGGAAATATATACATTTTGTCAACCAAGTTTGCAAGTGGATTAAAACTGTTTGTCAATGTTCAGTAAGTGGGTTATTATCTGGAACAGAATATGTATTGAAACAAAATATTGAGTGTTCAAAGTGGTTGTGAAGTGGCATTTTAAATATACACTTTTTGTATATCTATGAAGAGGACGTAGGAAGGCACATACATTGTATATAGTCTTGATTCTTCTGATTTTTTTTCATATGAGATTCTGTAATAATAATAATTATTATTATTATTATTATTATCATCACCATCATCAGGTAGATTCCAATATTACTTTCAAAGATTGATTACATCTCATGCTAAATGTTTTTAGATTAAACAGACAAGTTCTTCATGGGTACATGCAATATTTAATTTAACTCAATTTTGCTTAACATTCATTACTCCACTAAGTATGAATAGGCACACATTCATATCCTCCATCTCCTCCTCCTCAATCATGCAGGCCAGAGATTCACTGTGTACAAATATTGAGGATTAGCCTCCTCTTCTCAGATGCACTTTCTAGATATCATACAACCAGATGGACAGCATGCTGGAATTTTCTTGCCTCTCTTTGCATTGCTTCTGAATAAATCAAACACTTATGTTAATCCTGCTTAACTTTTATCAGTGGACAACTATCAGCCAAAACACATCCTGGACAATCTGAAGCCAGCTATAAAGAGGAAGTGTATTGGGCTAATTAAAGTAGATAATGGCAAGATGGCTAGCTAACTGCTTCCTTCTGAAGAAAAATGGCTACAATATTTTATTAGCATTCTAGATAATTTTTAAAAAGTGCAGCAATTCTGTTAGAACTATTCTGTCCAGAACCTTCCAAGACATTGCAAACAACAGTAACAACAATTATTTTTAATGTACTATGGTGCCAATCAGTTACATTTATTTTTTAAAGGGTGGTCCTAAAACCTGCCTGTTATATCAACTGCCTTACGGAAGTGTGTGTATCCTTCCCCCTTCTGGTAGATAGTGAATAATCAGCATACAGTATTTCCCATTGGTTGCCTTAGGGTAGATGGGATCACTCATGTGTGCATGGGTATGACAATGCTAGAGGCAGAGATAGAGATGAAGGCATATGTAACTGGCTGGGATGCAGCCAGATTTGCCCTCTCCTGTCAGCTAGAGACAATTCTGTGTACTGTAGTAACAAGATGAACATTAAAGTTGAATTTATTTATTTACTGGACTTATATGGCCGCCTATCTCATATAATGATTCTAGGCAGCTGACAACAATCCATAAAAACAGAGCTAAAAGAAAACTACCCTTTCCTCCCCCACCCCCACCCCCAGGTGCCAGCCAAATAGCCCCTCAGCTCAACCCCCATCCTAGCCCAATGCTTGGGGGAAGAACTAGGTCTTCATGGCCCTCTGGAAGGCTAAAAGGGTATGGATGCTTTGGATCTCAGGTGGGAGGCTGTTTCAAAAGGCTGGGGTGGCCACCGAGAAGGTGTGTCTCTGAGGTCCCATCAGGTGGCAACATTTAAGGGGGAGAACCTGAAGCACACTCACCATATCTAACCTGGTAGGACAGGCAGATACCCTCAGAGAGAGGCGGTCCCACATGTAGGGCTTTAAAGGTAATAACCAGCACCTTGAATTGCACCCAGAAAGCAACTGGGAGCCAGTGCAGCTCACACAGTAGTGGTGTTACTTGGGTGAACCATGGAGTACCCAACACTGCCCATGCCACTGGATTCTGAATCAGTTGCAGCTTCCAGGTAGTCTTCAAGGGCAGCCCCATGTAGAGCGCATTACTGTAATCCAAATGGGAGGTGACTAAGGCATGAATGGCTCTGTGCAAGGTATAGCAGTAATTCAGTTTAGAATCAGTGCTGAAGGAAGTAAAGCCAAGGAAGCAGTGGAACTTAGTTGAACTTATGTCAGTCTATCTTCTGGCACTATTTCCAGAATCATATAACAAAACAGCAAAATTAATTGGCATTTATTTATTTATTGTTTTTTACATGCCACTTCAGTCCACAGCCTCTAAGGGCTAACAGTCCAGTAAATATAAATCACACAAAGAAAGCATGATTTATATACAACCTCTCATGTTCCATTCTTAAAGCCCCTACGGAACAGTCAGTTTTTAACCACCTTCTGAAATGACAAGAAGGACAAGACCATCTTTGCTTCCAGGGACAAGCTGTTCCAAAGTAGGGGGGCAAAAGCAAAGAAATACTTGCTTCTGGGCCCCCTCCCACAGAAATTCCCGAGGCAGAAGAACCCATAAAATCTGTAACATGCTCTCTTGGTTGGCTTGTCTCAGATAAGCAGGCCCCCCTCAGAGCAGGCAGTCTCAGAGACAACCAGGTTCCCAACCCATAGAGAACCTGATAAGTGACAACTGGCACCTTGAATTAAATCCAGAAGCAGCTTCCACAGTGTTAGCAATACAGGACTGTATTGGGTATGACCATTACCATTCAGACAGCTGCATTTTGCACCACCTATAACTTCTTAATGATCCTCAAGGTCTACTCTGTGTGTGTGTGTGTGTGTGTGTGTGTGTAAATGAATGAGATATTTATACATTTTTTTATTTAAATGAAATATTCTACATCTCATTTATTTTAGGTAGCTTTCCTGAACGATTTTTTAAATGAAAGTTTCATTTTAAAAAATCTGCAATTTAAAAGACATTCAAATGAAAAAGAAACTGTATTTCAATGCAAGCTTCAATGGCTTCTGTGATTTTTTTTAAAGATGGCTTCAAACTGTACAGGCATTAAGAAAGAAATATTTAGAAATCATTATAAAGCCATAACTACGAGCAAGTGTGCTTGTTACACAAGAAGACTTCACATCTGTCATCCAGTGTTTTTAATGTTCATCATAGTTATTAGCTGAAGATTCCTATTATTACCATTCTGCAAGTAAGCACCATTCTTGAAATTGATTGATGTTTACAAATAAAGAACATTTATTATATGTTGCCAGTTCCTAAGAACCAATTGTGTAAATCAGAATTCCTCCATAGAAATGATGACACCTTATCTTTCTGGAACTAATCACTGCAGAGAGAGTTAAGAGGGTGAAAACACCAATTCACTTTACCACCCCCACCCCCAAAGAACTTTCATTGCATTGTATGACCACTCAGCTGCATAATGATATGTTATTTTTATCTGCCAAAAGTAACATCAATATAAAATATCTTTATTCTGCTAGAGGAAATAATTTTGCATGTGGATGTATCAGGAATTTATGCTATGGAGAAGCTGTGTTTGAAAATGAATATATGTGGTATTGGAGTGTCTTTTACTAGGCTGTGTGAATGAACTATATGTGTTGCTTGGCAATTGTATTTTAGTATCCAAGGGAGAAACTACTTTTTCAAGGAGTGTACAAAATGTTTCACATTTGAAATGTCTCAAGCTTGAAAGTTGCTCTTCCAACCTTGCTAGAAGAGTTTTAAACTCAAAACGGTTATGAGTGAATTTGAAACTGGGATTTTGAGCTTGAAATGGGTTCCTTTCAAACTCTGAACATTTTCAGAAAGGTCAGAACACATTCTGTGTTTTGAACTTGAAAACTGAGTGATTCAACCATGATTTTTTTCAAATTCAAAATGTTTTGCATCCCAGTGGTGCTTCTCATGTTTAGAGGTATGCAAAGCTTTGGACATCTGTGTCTGCTGAAGTTTATTTAATACCTTTGGTTCTTGTTGTATTTTGATTTGATTGGTTCTGTTTTAAATTTACACTTGTGCAGTTCCCAGAAAAAAAAGCAAAGGATGGGATATATTCCTTCAAAATAAACATTAATATATTACACATTCCCTGCTGGATATCCCCCCACCCCCAGTCTGTCTAGTCTTCACTTAGCCCCCACAGTGAATAAATCAATGTTGAAATGAATTCTCTGAGTCTGGGAACAGGAATGACCATTTGGAAAATATTGCAGGACCAGAAGAGACATACATTTCTTCCTTCTTATCAGGCAAATGATATCTCCCCTGCATCAGAAAGCAGCTACAAAGAGTGTCAACATCATCGAGAAAGCCCTGCCTTAACATACTTGCTGATTAATGGGGGTTGAAGAACACATATCCAGTTTCTCTGTAATCTGACCCCTTTTTCTTTGCAAGAATTCAGACTAACAAGACTCAGTGAGAATCTAGCTTTCTCAGTTGTGAGCAACTGATAGGGGCTTGGCAAAATGTTTCTTGGGAAGCCTACCAGCAGATCAGGAAAGCATTTTTCCCTTTCTACCATCATCCTTCAGGAACTTGTATTCAAAATTAGGCTGCCTGAGAACAGGTTCTAGTGTCAGAATCTGTGCTATATGAAAATTATCCAATTATCTTTTAAAATTATTTAATCTTGTGGACATTACCACTTCTTTCAGCAGAGAGTTTCTTATATTACGTAAGTGTCAGTGTGCTTAAAGAAGTACTTTCCTGCTCAGAAGAGTTTACAGAATGGTCAGATGATTGAAGAGGCATTTGTTGTAGCTTGGATGGGCATGTCTCTGTCTTGGGGTTGAAATCTATGGGTACAGAATTGTACTCATAGATTTGCTAGGTGCTAGGTTCTACTTGTTCAGAGTCTGGCCTTCTCGGTGCTTCATGCAGCCCCTCTTTTCCTCTTCCTTGGATGAAGACCAATCCAAGAAGCCCATTTTATGATTAATGTCAAATTGTTGTATTATGATAAAATAAGAAAAGCATAGCACCACCCACTTTATACAATGCTAGCTAAATGTACTGTATCTTTGTAAGAAAGACTGTATTTACAATATTAGGTCCAAATATGTTTGTGGGAAGTAGAAACCTTGTGCAAACCTTGGAGTACATAGAGGACAATCAAAGCATATTGCAAATTTGGATATTGTCTTTTTGAACTTGGAAAACAGCATGCTAGCAATAATGAAACAATAGGGAATTATAGTCCAGCAACTTCACATGTTCCCTATCTCAGTTTAAAATCCTTTATACCTTAAGGATAACATTTTAGCACATGTTCTTATTTTAAGATCTTCATCTAAAACTGTTGTTCAGCTGACCTTGTCCAAACAGAGAGGGGTAAATTTTGGAATGGTTGTTCAGCTGGCTCATTATGTATCTGTATCTAGTTTCAGATAAATTATACCATGTTTTTACATTTTCAGTTGTTTAAGCTATGCTTATGACTGATTTGTAGCATTCCTACAATTTATAATATAAGTTACCCATTAAAAATGAAATAAGATTACTCTGATTACTCTGACAAGTATGTCTTATTCTGTTAATTTGATGTAATGGCATTTTAGCTATTTATCTGTTATCTATTTATTTGATATTGTATTGAGCAGATAATATCCTATTTATTAGCAACAACAATTGACAAAAAAATGTTGAATGCTGTCCTTTGGTTAGGAAGACATAAATCCAGGTCTCTGATAAATCACGAAGCTCATTACCTAGTTACTCTATGAGCATAGACAAAACTCTTATATATGTAATTATGAAGACAAAATGTGCTGTTGAAAAAATGAACTGATTTATGAGGGTGTCACTGAGACTACTGTGTGCTCATCCAACAGATGCTTTGCTTCGGGAGGAAATCATATTTGGTGTGAATGGCACTGCCCGCAGCATGCCCTTAATCAGAATTTGGAATGGAGACATGCTGTAGTCTATACAGCTTTTCTGCATGATACCATAAGGGCAGTGACTGGTGGTTTTCCCTGGCTGAAATTCAAATATCACCAGCCACAGGAAAAGCTGCTACCAGTCCTGATACCGATTATGAGCTGGGGTGGTGCTTGAAAGATCCAAGTGCTCTAGTCAATAAAGTGTTTTCTAATCCCCCCCCCCCCCAAAGGCTGTCAACCTATTGACCTAACAACAGCTAGGCAGGACCAAAGAGTTTGTGCCTCTTTATTGCAACACAGTGGCTGCCTAGATGCATCCACTGAATGTTTTTCAATCCAGGGTTCAAGAAAGTTTTTTTCTTGTATGGGAGAGATTTGTTCACCTGTGGGATGCTTTCAGTTTATTGAATTCTCAACTGGTTAACCTATTGACCTATTAATCTATCTACTAGTTGCCAGCAAAAAGTTACAGTTTTGTGTCTTTCTTGGCTACCATCTAATGATCATCTGGATTTGTGCAGGCAAGAAGCCTAGATAAATGTTGTTGAAGAGTTGGAGTTTGAAAAACCTCTTCATTGATTGTTGTGTTGAATCCCAGCTCTGATCATCCCAAAGGACAGGAGAAGAAAGATGGCAACATGTTGAAGCCATATTTGTACCAGGTTACATTCTGTGATAGACTGAACTTTTCAAAAGACTGTTCCATAAGGGCCGAAGTGAGAAGGCAGGTGCCACTGGGGATGGAATTTCCTATTGTGCACACTACAGAAGTACAAATCCTTGTCATTAAATTCTCAATTATATGTTTTAAGCCATGGAAAGGCTATGCAATTTCAGGGCTTCCTGTTCTCTAGTTGAGCTACCTATTTGAAAAAGAAAACAAAAAGGAACTGGCTGTGGAAGCTGGGGTTCCAGTTTGGCTGTTCCAGCTGAACAGCCCTGTACAAAAGGCATGGGATCTCACAACATACTGGCTGGGCAACTGTAGCTGACCAAACTACCACCCTCCGCTGTGTCACCTCAAGCTCCCTCCTCCATGCACTATGGATTGTCAAGATGGGAGATTTTCTGTTTTCTCAGGAAAAGCACTACTTTCATGCCAGAACAATTTGGAACATATTCAGTCTGCCTTAACAGCAGGCCAATGAGATGGACCCTCTTTTGTGAAGACATGTCCTCAATAGTAAACAGACTATGTAGATGAACCCTTTTTTTTTTTTTTTTGGTTAGATATGCTGTGGCACTGTTTGGAAGAAACACATTTTGGAGGGAGCTCAGCTTTGTAGTATTTCTAGATCATGAACCAATTTTAATCCATTTTTGCTACTGTAGTTCCTATGGCTATTATAGTAGTTATGCTGTCTCCCTGGCCTCCCCTCACCTGATGGAATATGCAGAGCAGGCCTCTTGATGTAAAAATAGACTAATGTGAGATGAGTCTTACCAGGGTCACATATAGGACAACTTAATAATAAAGAACTCACAAGCCTTACATTTCTTTTATTCTATTTTTTCCTTTGACATTTGTTATTTGTTTAAACTTCTAGCCTAGTTCCATTTACTTTTTGTAAGGATAATTTATTTTTGTATTTAGCCTGCATTCATAAAACTGTTTTTCATTCCAGTCAGTCAAATCTGCTATGAATACGGCTGTTTTATTGTTGTTGTTTTTTGAGAAATGGAAAGAAATATATCTGACTCACATGGTGTTTAAATAAACATTTATAACACTGTGTAATATGATGACCCATTTCTTTTACCATCTCATCAAGTATTGAGGTAACAAATTTTATAAAGACATGTGTCAATCTTTTATATACATCTGAAAATGGAAATAAATCCCTCCTACTATATATTTCCCAATACAATTCAAGGTGTGTGTGTATATATAAACACTCACATATTTATATAAATAATTAAAAATTAACTGTTAGCCTCTACCTTAGAAACCATACCAGTTCTTGAAATTGGGAGTTTCCACACATAAAGCATAATCAAGTAAATATAACTAAGGCCTATTATATTTTTTAAGACACTGCCATTTTTAAAAATGCTGAATTTTGCATGTTTTATGTCTATATTCATTTCTATTTCTTCCAATTGCAATGCTGGATTCTAATTATATTAATATTAGAGGTTGCAGATAACACATGAAAAGGAAGGCAGGCAGTCAGGCAGGCAGGCAGGTTTATAACAAAGAATAACTTCATATGAAATTATTATTGCATACTTCTTTTAATATATCTAGAAGGCACCTATTAAGGTTCTGGTTATATGCATATTTATCTCAGTATAATCAATGAATTAGTTAAAAGGCAATCAATTAAAATCTTTTATCATCAGTTGGCAGTCTTAATTAATATATTCATTTTGTATTACTCTCCCAACATTCCCATGAGGAATGTTAAGCAGTATGATAGTCCAGCTTTCACACATCAGCTAGGCATGTTGTATACACATCTGATAAATACAAAGAAACATTTCTATTCATGTATCCTTCGTATAATGTATAACATGCAGTGCACAAATGGGCTGGAATATGTATTTCAGATTTTAGTTTACTAAATTTAAAAATAACCATATAAGAAATTAAAAGAAAGGAATATTTGTGCCACAAAATTAAAAAAGGAAGTAATGTGACCTTGGTAACCTAGCATATTAATTCTAGATCCTAATTACTTTTTAAAGAGATTGCCACATGACAAAAAAACATTAGTAACCAAACAACACAGAATACCTGTGCATCAAATGCAGATACTGGGAGGAAGAAAAGTAAAAAGCAAGCAAATTACATGTAATATTTAATAAACTCTTGAGAGTGACCAACTTCTGTTATGAGAAGCATAGAGAAACGTTGTGACTTCTTGACAGAGCATAAATACTGCTCTCAAATTTAATTCAGGCATCTCCAAGACAATATGTTCCCCACCCCAGTATAATGGTAAATTTTGAAGTACAGGAATTCATCGTGACAGTCACCATAGCTATGACCCAGAAGAGAGTCCAAAAATGCAAAGCATTTTGTTGTCTCCCCTCCCGCCCCATATACCAGTATGTATGTTCATAAAAATTGTGGCAGATTTTTTTAAAATTATTTTTTATTAATTACAAAAGGAAAGAAAAACATAAAAGTACTTTAACATAAAAGTGAATATAACAATAAAAAAATAAATATATCATTATAATAGTACACAATTACAATTCTATATATCTTATCTAATACAAATATTATTCAAATACATTTCTAATACAATTATATGACTATCCAGCTTTGTTTTTTAACCCAGTGTATTTTGTATAAATGAGTTCCATATTTCATTATACTTGTCCATACAAAGTCCACATTCATTCATTCATTCATTCATTCATTCATTTATTCAACTTGTATGCCACCCATCTCCCCCAACGGGTGACTCTGGGCGGCTCACAATAAGTGTATAGGCAATCCACTCATAAGTGGCAAGTGTAATCAGATCTTCAATCCACTGACTAAATGGGCCATACATTTATCTTTCCAATGTTGCAGTATCAGTCTTTTGGCCAAAGAAAGGGCATGGAGAATCCATTTATGTTGTCCAGTTGTCAAATTCCATGTACTAGGTATATAGTTCAAAAGAATATTATCCTCTGAAAATGTTAGCTTTTGTCACATCATCATATTTATATAGTCCACTACTTTCTCCCAAAACTTAGTAAGTATAGGACATTGTAAGAACATGTTTTAAAGAGGCATTGTCCTTAATTACATCTCCAACAAAATACTGTTTTTGACAATCCTTTTCTATACAGACTTAATGGAGTCCAATAAATTCTAAATATTTTTTGTTGTATAGGTCGTAGTTTAAGACCCATTGACACTCTTGCTGTAGAAGTTAAGACTGTCTCCCGTTGTGTAGGCAATATAGAAACCTCTAATTCTTTATTCCACTCATCCCTTAGCATCTGCATATCAAATTGATTTATTCATAACAAATACCTGTACAACCTAATAGTAAGTTTTTTAGTTTTAAAGGATTTAACAAGTTGTTCTAATATCTCAGGTGTTTCAGAAGATGAAAATGCTGCTGGTCCAAACAATGTTGTTAACAAATGTTGTAACTGTAAATATTCTCAGAATTGAAGAACCCCATAGAAATTTTCTAAACAAAGAATGTGGCAGACTTTTGTCACCTTCAGATTTTGAACTATGCTAATTCTTCTTGTGAAAAAGTTCTGTATTTGTGGCAACTCCCAGTTGAAGACAGTTACTATTTTATGGCCATTTATTTATTTATTTATTTATTTATTATTTTTTATTTATTTTCCATTGGAGAAACAATCGTTAATAAGGTATCTACTAGTTAGATTTGATCATAAACTAGTTCTGTTTGAAGTCAGAAAAGATCCTTTGGGTAATGGACAGGTTATCAGTCTTTGAAATAATTAACTAAATAAATCAAAATAAATAAAAGATCCATAGTCCAAACCATAAGAGATTCTTTTTTGACACATTGAAACCAACAATGTGGAAGATAAAGAATAATACAGAGAACGGCACGTTAAATTTATCAAAACTCTGCAGACCATTTGAAAGAGCAGTTAATGAAGTGCCCCTTCTCAAACCACTAAAGAGCCGTGTCCCCTAGAAGGTTCACTGCAATTGCTTTGAGGGCTTTTCCAGATGTGTGCATGTACAGACTATACTTTCTCTGGATTGCCGGAGAAACGAAGCAGGTATGCGTGTGTATGTGGTCAAATCTCAACCTTGTAAGCTGTGCTAAGCCTTTCAGCAGATGTGGTGGCTTCAGTGCTTAGAGGAGGGGCATTTGGTTTACACAAATACGCTTCTGCAAAGTGCCCCTCTGAATTCTTTGCCCAGGCCTGATTGTTGAAAGAAGTACATCATGTTGGAGCTTCCAGTTACGATGAAGAGGCAAGAGAGCCAGCCAGCCACTGAAAATAGCAAAATATACGATGAGACTTGTTTTAACATGTTTCTGACATTGTATATATTTCTGATTGGTTATGGCTGCTTGGCAAATTTCACCCCCACAGCATTATCTAACATTATGCATAGACCATTTTCCATCCAGACATCCTGAAGTCATTTTATACTCCCCAAAGTTGAAGTCAACAAAGTATGCTAATAGTAGAAGAAACTCCTGTCACATGATAAAAAGAATACAGAAGAAATGTCATGTTTCAGAACAGATCTCCCTAAAATATGGTAAGCTTAAAGAAAAGTTGAGTTCAGATATTTCATGAACTACTGTTGACCCTGTTAACTCCAGACTTCACTTGTCACTTAAAATTGATTTGACCATAATTCCATTTGCCAAGAATCAGGTAAGTTTTGTTCTATAGAAGTGGGTAGTTACCTCTTATAAAGACCTCTCAATCTTATCAAATTATAACTTTCAAAGAAAACACAATTCTTAAAGTAACCCTTATGCAGTAATAGTACCAAAAGTAACTAAAAAGTAACCCTACTCTTAGGAAATGTCCAAAATACCTTAGAAATGCCCAGTTCGTTGACTTCTGTAGTGAATGCTGTATTCTGAATCTTATTCTTAAATAAGAGATTAAGTTTTAGACTATAATATTAGATTTCATCCTATAGTATGGTAGTAGTCTCTCTTTTTTGGTGTCCCCCCCCCCCCCATAACAAATTCCTGTATACTGGTTTTCTTCTGCATATAAATGCATTCATTGGCCATTTTGAAAGATATGCTTGCTGCACTGTTTCATTAAGCTGATGCTTTATCGGGTAATTGTTTAAACATAAAGCCATAGCACTATCAAAAGGAAAGGTGAACTAATGGCATTTGCAAATGTCAGGGATTATCTTAACACTTTTATTATAGTTTATAAAAAGAAGGTTCAGGGCATTCCATAGCAATTATTTCCACAGAAATTGGTTATTTAAATAAATTGCTAATTATCTGGGTATGACAGTACTGAAAACCTTGCTAATGAGTTATGTGATAAGTGCAGCTTTTGAAGGCCACCTACAGGTGGAAAGGAGCAAAAGCAATATTGAATTATTATCCCAAATAAGATGGTGAATGCAAATATCTTGTTTAAAATATTTACATTGGCCTGTGTGAGCGCTTCCCAAATGTCATGTTGTATACTGCAAGCTTATGAAAATGGTCTCTACTGAGTTTGGTTTATTTGCTTGTTTGCCCTAATCCTTAAAAGGTCTGACTTAATTAGTATTTACATTAACATTTTACAATAAGTGAATGGCAAATGTTTTCAGATTAATTCCCATTTTGAATGCTGATATTTTCACTTATTTAATAAATATTATCTTTTATTACTTATATTAAGCAATTAACATTAGTACAACAAAATAACTGCATGCTGTACCCAGCATATCTTGCTGGAAGATGGGTATGATCCCCAGTATGCATAATTATAAATCAGTTCCCCCAACTGGTAAATAGTGCCTGGCTCTTCTTGCCTTCTTTCTAATGATCAATATGAAAATATGCATCTTTTAAAGCAGAGCATTTCCCATTCTAATTGCTTGACACAGGTACTGATTTAAAAACCCACATATTCTGTTGACAGAATAGGACTGTAGCACTCAATAGGACTGCAAGTCACTTGCATTGAGGTTCCTTCCTAAAAAGCTAGAATTCTGATGAAACCTTAATAGGGAAGGCAGCTATTCTGAATTATCCTCTGTATGTCTTGCTGTTTGAATTTGGCA
Organism: Liasis olivaceus; assembly: GCA_030867105.1. Classification (NCBI taxonomy): domain Eukaryota; kingdom Metazoa; phylum Chordata; class Lepidosauria; order Squamata; family Pythonidae; genus Liasis; species Liasis olivaceus. The sequence continues at coordinate 120,795,136 of CM061350.1, read as the reverse complement.
CCTATGTGATATCATGAAGTGGGTACTCTTGAATGATATTGCAGATTGCAATTGGATCCATCTTAGAAAATGCACTGTATTATAGGAGTAAATTAGGTCCTTGAGCAAAATCCAGGTGAAAAGCCCCATAAGGTAAAGAAGCCTGTAACTGAGCAAGAATTGTAGCCATGGGGCTTGACAAGAAATTATGTCAGGTGATGAGCCCTCCTCTGCTACATCAAGGGTCAGCTCGCAAAACTATCAGATCATCTAAGGTTGTGCAGAGACTAAGCACTTTAGAGCTAGTTTCAGATGTAATCAATACCTTATACTTTGTCTCAAAAATAAGGAACCATTGCATACATTGAAACTCACTATAATATAAACATGCTTTGAATTATGTCAAAGACAATAATTAACTCGTAGACAATAAGAAACTGGCACACATGTTAAACACACGTATAATGTACTCATGATTATTCCATCAGTGCTTGCACACATATTCATGCACACACACACTCTAACTACAAATAAACCCCACACTCATTTATACCACTGTTACTCATTTTTCTTTTAATAACAGCGCAGTAACCAAAATTACCCACAGTTCATGAAAAATAAATTGTATATTTAATATTCTGTTAGCCTCCTTAGTTTATTCTTAGTTCATGTTTAATATAATGTTGAATGAATCTTAAATTTAATTTTGCAAAGAAGATCCATGCTGTAATTACTATAACATAAATAAATTAAAGCTAAGTTTTGCTATGCTGTGTGCAGTATGCTACTGAGAATTATGATCCAATTTCATTTTTATGCCAGGAACTCTAGACAATAGATATTGCGGGAAATATATTGTTTTTGTTTTTCTTGTATGTTTTGTTTCTTCTGATAGGTTAGAAGAACTAAACATAGTTTTAAATTCCAAAATTAATGATGAAAAGAGTATGATGTAGGGGGAGAAGAAATGGGGTGGTGTGTATATGGGCTATGAATAAGAGCATTTTTCATTCTTTGAGTGAAAACAGTCATCCAGACGTGGTACAATAAACATTAAGCACAAGGCACCACAATCATACTACATTCCAATTTATGTCACAGCCTTCGCCCACTAAGCAATATTGCATCTGCTCTGGTGAACCACGTCCTCTTTGAAACTTCTGACCACTTGTTCCAGGCACCAGTTAATTTATTCACTTTCTGCATCATATATGTAGCAGAAACTATGAATCAATGGTCTGTTGGTGGTTCATTGATAGTAGAGTTCATCCTCATTTCAATTATCAGCTACCTTTAGAGCCCATTATCATTGGACAGGGACAGTCATGTTTTGTAAATGAGAATTAATGAATTACTTTTGTTGTTGCTTTTTATTCCTGCTTAATTTAGTATAAGGCAGAAGCACATTGTGGCTCTGGAAATCAGGATATATTATTTCCTCTGTTGTTATGCTGTCACGTTACACATTTTAGAAGCAGGAAATTAATGGCAAAATTACTAATACCTGTGAATTTTATTATAATGAGAGAAAGGGGAAGTGAAGTACTTTCACTCATCTGTGAATGAGTATGAAAATTATGAGACAGAACAGAATTTGGGGAAATAGTAATGTATAAGAAATGAAATAGCTCTGTTTTCTGGATTAAGAACATAAGAGTTCTGCTAGACTAGTGGCTCAACCTTTCCCAGATCTTGTCCCTTGAGATGTGTAGGATTACAATTTTACTGCTGTTGATCAAGAGGCTGGCTCTGATGGGACATGTGAGCCTAAGAATCTGAAGAGAATCAAATGGAAGAACAGTTTCCTAGTCCATTACTGTCCAGTAGGATAGTCACAAGAGCCCACAAACCAGATAGGAGGACAACAGCCTCCCCTGTTTCTCCCCAACTGGAGGATTACTAGAATATCCAAGATGAGAATGGATTGTGTTATAATACTCACTTTCTGTCTTCTGTTATTCTTATCACTGTTAGCTTTCAGTCCTGAGCACATAAGACTTCAAGTAAGAGCTTCTGTGGATTTACTTCTTATGTAAGTGTGAATAGGATTGTGCTGCCATTACCCACTCACCTCCCCACCCCCCCAAAAAAACTAATCAGAGAAAGCAAGCAGAAGTAAAGCATGCAAGTCAGGAGAACATTTTCTGTCATACAGTGTTCACATTAATGCTAGCATTTTAAAGCCTCTGCAAACTTTCTAGGTGTAGGGGGGCCCTCAGCTTCTGGAGAGCATTGCTATGCTATACAGTATTTTAAGTTCTGGAACTTTGTAAGTACTTAGAATCATTTCATATTTATGATACACATGTCAAAGCGTATGCATAAAATAATGACCTTCTCCATGATTTTTGCTCTAAAGCATCAAAGCATTCAATTTAAATGACCTTTTTTGCATTTAAAGGGCTGGCCCAAAGCAGATATTGGATTCAATTGATTTTGTTTTCTTTTTAAACGGATGGGATGCTTTTGAATTATTCTTAAAAGTGGGAGGTCTCTTCAATATCATGTTAGTTTCCAAACTGCTCATCCATTTGTAGGACTCAGCCCCAATCAAAAGAAACTTCAAGGCTGAACCTAATTCCCTCATATGTTATAAGCCCATTCTATTAGCTAGAATCTGTTCAGTTGTAATTTGCATGCAAGAGTGTTGCAGATAAAAGTGGTCAAGTGGCTATGCATTTAGCCTCTGCTTTAAGAACAGGCGGTTCCTCCCATCTATTCATGTGTTTCAGGATCACTTCTGAATTATCATTTGGAAATCATGCAGGGCACCTCCATGGATATAAAAGGCTTTCTGCTGCAGAAGCTTTTTATGAACCCTTGAGGGAGTGGGAGGATGACTTTGACTGCGGGACAGGGGCTAAACATACAGTCCTGTACTTCTTTGTAATATCATTGCTCTTTCACACAAGTAATGCCTAAGCAAGTCTGTAGCCCTCCTGACATCCAATTAGGCAGTCACTGAATTATTGATATACTGCTTATTACTGGTTCCATTTTTAAACACTGCTTCTTGTACAACATTAGGGGAGGAGAAAAAAGAATCTTGAACTAGCATACCATGATTCTTAGTAATTTTTTTGGTAGCTGCATGAAAATCTAAAAAAAAAAAAACACACATCCTCTACAGTGTGAAAGAGCAGTATGAATTCTGGAAGCCTCTTTGTGTTCTTCCTATTCTCATTAAGATTGATTTTGTTAAGCTGACTGCAAATATCAAGCCATCCATTAAGACCCGTTGGGAATTCTTTGCCCTCTCCCTTTCCCTCCTTTGATCTTCTGTTTTGCTATGATCTTTACTTTTGCTCTTTAAGGTTTTTGTTTTTTTTTTAATTCCCAATTTTGGTCAGACATTGGTCAGTGTTCCTTAAGATCCTTATGCTGATGATAATTTTCCACCTGCTGTTTGGATTTAAGTGTCTAATTAGGCTTCACCCTTTCTCTTCCCCCTGCCCCTACATGTTTTGACTTCAGCAACGATTCTGATTGTCTAACAAATATAGTTTTCCTGCACAATCCTACCTATGCAAAGCAAATCATCTCAGCCTTCTTTGTAGCTCATGTTTCTCTGCCCCTTGAAGACATGAGTCTCTATAAGACAGCCTTAATACTGGTTCTGGAGCAGATGCTGATGGGGTGCAAGTTCAGTCTTGGAAATGGGGGATATGCCAAAGTAGGTGAATAATGAGAAGGAATCTGTGCTGAAGCAGCTGAAGGTGGCATAACCCTAGAGGATAATTCATATGCTGAATCAGGAGCAGATGTCAATAGAGACAGCTTGTCTGAGTATTTGGATGCTGATTCAGTAGCAAGTTGCATTGATGGGATAGGCTTGTCAGACATCCTGTTTGTAAAGACCAATGTTGACTGTAAAAGTGGTGGGTTGTTAGAGGGAGGTGACATTTTCTTGGAGGCAATAAGCACAGAAGAAACATCTTTCAAAAATGACAACACAACAGATTTTTCAGTGTTCTGTTGAGAAATCCTATCAGCAAACAGATTTTTGTTTTTTGTTTTTTTTTTTAAAGGCAGTGAAATATTATCCAAATACTTGAGACATCTCAGTGTGGCCATATTGCTTACTCATCATGCCAAAACAGCGAGGCTTTTGCAAATGCAGTCTAGGGGTGGAGTCTACGGGCCCACTCATTTGCTAAAGGAGCCTCCCACAGGTCGGAGCAGTATTGTGCATGTATGTACCTGCTGTGGAGGTTTCCCTATGGAATAAAAATACAGTGTGTATATCAGGTTATATTCACCAAACTATAGAAAACGATTTTTGGACAATAAGAATCCTCCAAGTCAAACTTACTGGCTGCTTTTGCTTTTCCAACATTTACATACTTGGAAAGTTTGTTCTGATAGATACATTCTTATTAGGTAGTTGTTTGATTTTGGCAGTTATTATTGTATTTTACTAATCTTTACTGGAGGTACAGTATGTAGAAGATTATTAACTCAAGTATGCATACAATTAAGGATGAACCAAGTAGCAGTTAGAGACACAAGCTGAGGGACCCTGGATTCAAATATCCACTTAGTCATTTACTTATGTGCCCCCCACCCCACCCCAGTGGTCCAGGACTGCAAGCCTTGAATGTGGTTCCCAAGTTCCTCCAAGGGTTGCTTCTGAGTTATTATTTTAAATGTGATAGGAGGAGGAAATACTAGATTTGCAGGGAATAATATTAAGTCAATTGATTTAATTTTTGTTCTGATCCATCTAAGCCTTACACCTGCACTGTACTCAGAGGTAAGCATGGCATATCACTGTTCTGTTGTATGGTTTAACTTGGGGGTAGAGAAGCTATGGGCCTTTAGATACAACCCATGGAGGCCCGTTGTGAGGAATGCTAGATATTGTAGTTTAGCATTTTCTGGAGGATCCCACTCTTGGTGTAGCACTGAGTGTACCTCACCTGGGCTCACTTTTTGTGTTAAATCATGTTTTCACAGTGATTGGTAAATTTAATATGAAGGCATGCATTAGTGAGTTTGAAAACTGGGGGTGAAACAGGAGAGGCTATACTAAGGAAGAATCTTGAAGAAAGACAGTGAAGTAGTTGTATAGATAAGCAGTTCAAAGGGTTAAAAAAAAGAGGCATGATCGGTAGACTAGGAGCAGAACAGGAGAAAGAGATAGTCTTGTCTGAGTTTCCCTGCCATTCACTAATGAACTCTATTTATTTATACAGGAAATGCCATCAGACCAATAGCCCTTCGAGCAGTTTCTGAAATTGCTAGGGCTCTTCCTGGTTTTCCTATATTAGCAACAGGAGGCATTGACTCAGCTGAAAGCGGCTTGCAATTTCTTCATAGTGGTGCTACTGTTTTACAGGTATTACTTTTGTCCTATGTTTTAAAAACAATAACAGATTTTGCTTTAAAGTGAGATGAGGAAGATGCCTAAACTTGGGCCACATTTTTTTCCCCTTCATTTCTCCTCCTTTTCTGAGCCTTTGTTTGTTTGTTGTCCTTTGTTTATTTAATTTATATTCTGTCTTTCTGCCACAACTGGCATAGCAATAGACAAGAATAAAATATGAAACAGATGACCTAAAATATAATAATTGTAAAGCATAGTTGGGAGAAGTTAATCATTGCAAACATGAAACCTAAAATAATCTCAGAATGCCAATATCACAAAGACTTTTTGTAAATATCTGGTGGGTCTATAAAGAGAGTATTATGTACATTTTGGTTATTGCACACCGAGGAAGATGTTATAGAACTGAAAAAAACACAGGAAAAGGCAATCAAAATATAAAACAATGTGCAAAGGGCAAGTATCCTATGTAAAAATTATAAAATGTATAACTTTTTCAGTTTTTTAAAAAACAAGTAAATAGGTATATGAGGGAGGTTATTAAAATCATGGATGATGTAGAAAAAGTGAATGGAGGTTTTTCCATCTTTCATAATAGTATCTGTGTTTATACAGTGAATATAATGGTAAAAAGAGATTGAAGATAGCTAAAAGGAAGTACTATGCTATTAATCTATTTAATTAGTAATGGTCTGGCCACAAAGTGGACAGCTTTAAAAGGAGATTAGAGAAATTTATTGAAAATAAGATTATTAATGGGTAATAATCATTATATCTATATATTACCTCTAGTATTAGAGATAGTGTTGCTTTTAATACCAGTTGCAAGACTACATAAGAATCTTACTATTATATTCATATCCTGCCTGAGGCTTCCCATAGGCATGCTGAACTTGATAAGCCTTGGGTCTAATCCAACAGTGTTCTTATTTTACAGTGGTACCTCGGTTCATGAACTTAATTCGTTCCACGACTCTGGTCGCGAACCGAATTGGTCGTGAACCGAATCAAATTTTCCCTATAAGGTTCAATGTAAATACGGTTAATCCGTTCTGACCCCTACGAATTTGGTCGCCAACCGATTTTTGATCGCGTCCCGAATCAAATTTCCCTATAAGGTTCAATGTAATTACGGTTAATCCGTTCTGAACCATATGTTTTTTTTAAAAAAAACCGCAAAAATATGACACAAAGTACAGTACGAAGAGAGAGAACGCTAACCTTGCTCGATGTGACTTCTGGCGTGGAGGACAGGAAGGCAGGTGGGGAGGCGGTTACTGCTTGGAGGGAGAGTCCCCCTCCCTACAGGAAGCCGCGACCACATGTCACGGGAGGGAAAATGGCCGCGGATCCTGTTCGTCACCCAATGTGGAGTTCGTGAACGGAGGCAAAATTTTGCAACCAGAGCTGTTCGTGAACCGAATTGTTCGTGAACAGAAGCGTTCGTGAACCGGGGTACCACTGTATTTTGATTTCAGACAATTATCTTTCAGGTTACTTCATGATAATCTTCTTGGAAAGCTGGTAAAATATAGACTAGCAATATTACAGTTAGATGGATTTGGGACATATAAAAAGGGTATTCATCAATTGTTTTTCATCAGTACCAGGAAAAGTGACAAATGGGTGTTATAGAATTCTAATTTCCAGTGTGGTTAATATTGTCATACATTTCTTGGATGGCAGAAGAAAGGAGATGCTCATTGGCTCTACAAATAATAGGGCTTCTTGATCTGGATGACTGCTAGATTGTAGCAAAGAGGTATATGGAAAATAATTCTTAACCTACTGTCTAGCATAGTAGGAGGAAAGCTGTGTTAGTCTAAGATGGTAAAAGCCAGGAGTCTGGTAGCATCTTTTCCAACTAACAAATCTCCAACCAACACAAAAGTTTATGCCTTTTAATAAAATTCGTTACTCAAGAAACATGTTGCCAGAATCCTTCTGTTGTCTATCAGTCATCCAGATTTTGCAGCCCATGTCTGGTAGCTCTACAGATGGCATGAAATTAGGTGGGATACCTAGTCCTATAGGATTAAAAGACAAAATGGAGCTTGCTTGAAGGCAAGATAAGGCAAAACTAAGAAAATGAATTTCCACAAAGATAAATATAAAGTTCTACATTAAGTTTTTTTAAAAAAAATCAGATACACAAACTCACATAGAATGACTTGATAATAGTACAAATTAAAAGAAACTGGTGGTTTTACCAGATCACATGCTAAAAAAAAGCATAATTTCTAGATTAAATGAACTAATGGTACTGTTTTGATGTACAGAGTTTTCATTTAACTTCAAATATTAGCAAGACCATCATGTAGGTGAGGAAGCTAACTTGTTTTCTGTGGCTCACTGAGTAGAACCTCAGCAAAACAAATTGAAAGGAAAAGGAACCAATTGTAAAGTAAATTTAAGAATTTCCTGGTGGTAGAAGATAGAACAGAATTTTGTGAGGGGAGGTCAACTCTCCTATGTTTAAGTGGTTAATACAGATTGAATTATCATCTTTATGGACAATATCATGATAAATTCCCTACATTAGCAGGGGATAGGGCTATATAACTTTTGAAGTCCCTTTCAAATTCTATGATTCTTAGAGTTTTTGGACAAGGTACAATTTGGCTAGACTACTGGCAAATCAGAAGTTGTGGTCTCATTAAAGACTCTTATTCTCTATAATTTCCTTGCTTGGGAGAATAGCAACTAGCCTAAGGCTGAGATAAGGAGCTAAAGACCAGGGCAGAGTATCAGAGTTGGAGGAAACCACTCTGCTTCCATTCTGTTGAATTCAGCAGATTTTAATATTAAAGGAATGCAGGATACCTATCATGGAGTGGAAATGGGTGGGGGCAAGGGACAAAACAAATCTTATGTCACAACACACATTTTGTCATTTTTTTGGCATCTTCACTTGTAGCAGACACCTATGATACCTAAGAGGGTAATGATTGGCATTGATTAAAAAAAAAATGAGAGGAGAAATGGTCAGAAAGGAACATTCAAGACCTCCTTCTTGCAACTTTCAGCAGGAAATTAAATCATTATTTCCATTAGTGAAATACAGAAACTTGGGTCATATAGGGATGGCAGAAAAACAGACACAAATATGAAGAAGTGGGATTACCAGTGCTTTAACAATACTTTTTTCCTTTTCAAAGCTCAGAAAAATATAGTGATAAATCTGTCTGTTTAATCCAGATTTAAAGTTGTATCAGTTGCCTTAAATCAGGGGGTGACTTTTTTTCTGGCAACAAGGAAAAAATCCACAAACCTTGCAAGTTTTTGGAAATCTCATGGAAACTCTCACAACTCCAACACTGTGTAATTTTTGGCAAACATGTGAGAGCTCATCTGTAAAAAATATCAGTTTTGACAGCTGCAGACATTGTTTAAGGGTACAACAGATCTTTGGTCTCTGTGGATGTCTGGGAAGTTGTTCTGTAAACTCCTTTAATCATAAAATCCCAGAAATTAAAAGGTAAGGCTGTTCTTGAGCTAAACATATATAGTTTCCATTCAAATTTTAAATTAATGTTTTAGCTATATAATTTTCTAGCCACAGATAAAATTACATTATGGTACAGATCCTCACATTTAAATAAAAGTTGCTAATGTTGTCAGAAACTTCAGTTCTGAAAGTATTATTAAAAAAAACTCCCTGCCCCCATTTTGTGCTCCTCATCTAGAGCAGTATTTATATATCAAAAAGAGGAGAAAGAAGTATGATCAGCAGGGGAATGTTCCATTGATTTCATTTATGACTACTAATTAGAACTGAACCTCAACCAAAGGAGTGTATAACTTCCTACAATTTGTCACACAGCCTCTGAAGATTTCCATTAAAATGTTAGATTAGCTGAAATGTATTATAGTGTTCCTTCCAACTTGCTTAAGGATTTTGATTTGACTTCAAAAATTGATATCTTGATTAGTTTATTAATGTATAACTTGGCAGAATGATTAGATGGGTGAACGGGTTTGTTATTAATTTATCTGAAACTTGCTTATAATAATACATTTTAAAATGTGACAGAATCAAGAGCCAAAGAAACCTATATAATGGATTGGCATTCTTACTATTTTTGAAGAATCACAAGTATTGGAATTAGTGAGGCAAGACCAAATCACTCTAGTGCATGAGAAAAGATCAACAATTTTCTTTTTGCAAAATTATTATCAAAAACTTCAAGGCAGGATAATTTTATGTAGAGTATAACAACAGCAATGTTTTTAAAAACAATCACATTTGGAGGCTTCTGATTACAACTCCAATAAATTAATATAAGGATTTCTGTTACAGCTCGTGTTCCTTTCAGTGCCATTTGTGCAGAAATATCCATTGATACATATAGACAAATGCATAGATCAACCCAGTTTAAGTTGAGCATCTTTATGTCCCATTGTTTTCAAGAACAGAAAGTTAAGCAAGTAATTAGTTATTCCATTAATAGCAAACAAGGTATAAACATTCTTAACTTTAGCTGTATTCTGGTTACTTTTTAACAAACAGAGCAATATTGTATGTGGAAGGAGAGAAGAATCTGAGGTGAAGGAGTACTGTAGACTTATCTCAAAGAGAGCATCTTATCTTATGCATAGTTAACAGTTGATTAGGAATGCAGAATGTGGGTATCTCACAAGCACACATTAAAAGAGTCTACCACTGAGTTAGTTGAAAGTTACATTTCCCAAAAGTAGGGTAAAGAATCTTCTGGCCCACAAGGTTGTAGCAAAATCAACAGTCTGGGGTTGAAATTAGCAGAAGTCAATTACTGAGGTCAATAGGCAAAGTTTTATTACAGTCCTATCCTAACTACGTAACAGTTCATATTGTCAGCTAAGCATCTGTGGACTGAGCAGGAACTAGGGAAGGGTCAAGGTTTCCCAGAAGTCAGATGCAGCTTGTAATAAAGGCACAGAAGGCTCTTTTGTTCATTGGAGTCAAGGTGCACAAAGTTAGGCTGTCACAAAAGTTGTTCAAAGGCTCAGTTATTCATAGGAAGAGCCTTTATATGATGAAAGTTTGTTTGTTTATTTATCAAATTTATATAGCCACCCATTTCACAAAAAGTGACCATAGTCGGTGTACAACAATAATTTAAAAACAATAAATACATAAAAAACAGCCATTGTTAAAATTTAAAACAGACATTATTAAAAATAAAAAGCCACATGGCACAGGAGAGAGTAATTATCAGCCACAGTGATGAAGCCATCGTAAGATTTCACCAGTCTCCTGGGACCCCCAAGACTGGTGACAAAGCCAGGTCTTGAGGGACCTACTGAACATCAGCAGGGATGGAGCTAGCTTCACTCTGGGGGGAGGGGAGAATGTTCCATAAGGCGGGCGCCATGGCAGAAAAGATCCATCTCCTGGGACTGCCAAGTGTAAGTCCCTAGCAGACAGGACCCAAAACATGCCCTCTCTGCCAGATCTAATGGGACAGGCAGATTTAATCGGGGAGAGGCGGCCCTTCAGATAACCCAGTCCCATGCCATGAAAGACTTTAAAGGTTAATGTCAGCACCTTGAACTGGACCTGGAAGCAAACCGGCAACCAATGCAGCTCATGGAGTAGAGGTGTAACATGTGCACACACAACTGCCCACACTGCTGCATTCTGCACCAGCTGAAGCTTCCAGGTACTCTTCAAGGGCAGCCCCAAGTTGCCAGCTTCCACCCAAACATATTAGGCACTAGTCAACTCTGATAACAGAAGATGGTCTTCTTGGGAGAAAGAAATTTTCTTTGAAAAGACAATTTGTCCCAGGGCAAGCTGTTGTCCCTTTGCTCTCTAGCTTTCAGCACAGTTTTGAGGATGTTCTTATGGTCTGAATAGCTAAGACTCCAGAAATGAGTCAGAGTATATAGATACAGAATCAGAATCAGTGGGGCATAATTCAGCTTGATTTCTCTGAGGCCCATTCCATTGGAATGAAGTCAGTTAGATGCCTCTACCTAATCCCTCTCTTCTTCCAGTGCTGATTTTTGTGCCAGGGGTATGATAGAACATCAGAGTTTCAGTAAATGAGGGGAACCCAGAGACCAATGGAGTAACGTGGCTGTGAAAGCTGATTCACATATTGATAGGAAATCTAGTAGCTGTTTCCAAAATAATCAAGAGATGCTGTTTGCCCTGCCTTCACAAAAAAAAAAAAAGTCCTACTTTCCTGTAACTAAAAAAGTGCAAGAAAACAAATTTGAAAGTTGCTGCTTTAAATTGTCTATATGTAGGTTTCTTGTTTGAAAGTAGAGTAGTCACCGGAATTCCTATGTTGGATCTTTATCCTTCTTGCAAATAAATATTATTAATCAGAGAGCTGAAAGACCTGTTCTTTGGATTAACTGTTCTGCCTGCTACCGTAGAAGTGTGCAGTTGGTCTAGTTCTAGTTACTGAGAATTCAGACACTCAGATTTTATTTAGGAAGTGACTCCTTGATAGAAGATTCATAAATAATGACTCAGCTAGATTAGTTACTCTACTGTAATTTCAAATGGAGCCATATACATCTGATCTGCCTACTACAGTTCAGAGCAATCAAAGCATGTATATACAGCATGTATACTCACACACATTCACATGCATACATACATACAAAGACACACATTCTCTTCTGTGCTCTAGGATTTATATCCTAGTTTTTTTCCTCCTACCTTTCCAAGTTAGTGGATATTTCCCTGCTCTCTTCAAGGCCATGGGAGGCAGTTGGGATGTGTTCATACAATTATCTTGAGGCTGGGAGCTACTGCTTTCTGCCTTGCCAATTTCATTCTTAACTGGTCTGAGGGTTTATAAAGCCAGAGCTTTCAAAATTACAGCCAGCCAGCCATAATGAGTCATCAAGTAATCTAGCAAAATACCTCCGTATAAATAGAGCCCTGTAAGGACATGCAAAACATGTTAACTTGAAACATTTCAAACTCAAAATGGAGTGTTTCAGGCATGAAACAGTTCAAAACATTTTGCACAGTCCTGTGCCATACTGCAGAAATAACTTTTATTTACAAGGGATCCCCTTTAGCCCTTTCCTCTGGCCTTGGCAAGGTTCCCCTGGCCACAAGAAGGGCAGACTCAGAATGTTGCCCTCAGAAGATTCAGGATTCCCACACTAGATTCAGGATTTGGCAAAGCTAGCATCCTTCAGAAGATTCTAAGTTTAATTCTGATAGCTCCAGAGAAAGTCCTACACTGAACAGGAGGTTTAACCAGATAGCTTCTCTGATCCCTTTCAACTCTGTAATTTGTTGATTCTAAGGCATGACAGCTCCTTGTTGCTGTTTGCTTGTGACTGGAATTTTTTTCTTCCTTTAAAGAATATTATTTCCAGAAGAACTTTACCAGGGCATATCTCCCTCTCCAAGAGTGATTGTCACTGTAGGAAATGGAGATCCAGCAAATCTACAGCCTCTGGGATGTGCTCTAGAAATCATATGATTTCAGCTTAGAGAAGTACTGAATAATTAAATGTATGTATGTATGTATGTATAGGAAAACAAGGTTGCTTTCTCTGACAGTGTTTAATCACATTCTTTTGATTTTGTTATTCACTGGTGGCTTTCTTTTGAGTTTGCTTACTAAAAAGTATTGTGGCATTTTCCCTCTAACTGATTTAACCAGGTGATCAACACCTGAACAAACAAAAGAACACTTAATTTAAAATTAGTCAGCAATGAATCTGAACATACTTTGTTGTGGTGAAATAAATAGCGAACGAAACACAGACAAAACATACCATGATTCTTCCTTAAAGTTTTTAACTTACAGTTTTTTACAGTACTGAGATGGGATGGATATTTGTTTTGCCTGAAAGCTATGAAAAATTAAAACCATCGCTGTGTAAAGATGAAAGAAACACAAGGGTAGCAGTGTCAGACTCCTACAATTTTAGATATTTTAGATTTCCAAATTTGTGATATTTCTGTGACGAAAAGGAGATTAATATTTAGATTTATTTATGTTTAACAAAATGTTGCATTCCAATTCAACATACTTTTTTTCCTTTTGAGTGAGCTCTTTTTCTTACCTCTTTGATTTGACAAATAAGACTTTCATCTCTTTTCACATATCTCTTCTTCCCATATGCATGTGCTCAGCCAAGTCACATCTTTCGCTTTGGTGTATGTTTTTCTTAAAAGGCTTTTGAGGCAGAGACATGCATTTTTAAAAGTTATGTTACTATGGGAAATTAAAAATGGAGACAATTATAGAAAACTCCAGTTGAAAGAGAAATTGCATTATGAAAAATGCCATAAAAGCACAAAAAATATTAAAGTAAAATCACTTCAGAGCAGCCTGTATGATTCAATTGTAGATCAATAGTGTGTAGTTAATGCATTAGCAGTAGAGCATTAATTTGCAATTACCGCAGGTGATCTGATCCTCTATGTGCTGTCCATTGACATAAATGACCTTTTGTTGAAAAGGATTCTGCAGGCATTATTTCTAGCAGCTCTAACGAGAAAAGAAATAGAATGAGTCACATTTGATCTCTCTTTCACACACACACACACACACACATACATTTTGTATGTGTGTATGCGTGTGTGAGAGAGAGAGATCCTGAGACAGATGATTGATAGATAGATAGATAGATAGATAGATAGATAGATAGATAGATATCATTTGAAAAAGGAATTTGGTCTGTTTTAGCCTTAGAAGTCTTTGAATATTTACTTGTTTGGTTGGAGAAAATATATTCATCCTTTTTGCCAGGATATTGCAAAATTACTAAGGTTCTAATGATGTATTATTTCTTCCTTGCTGGATTTCTGATCTTCACTGAATGAAAACTTTGTTGAACAGTTGATTATAAATCTTGTTGCTTTAAGCAGTTCCCACTGATGATGGTGAAATTGGAAGTGTTAGACCTGTAAAGTTGGATCTACTAGCGTCCTTCTACTGAGAGCTATTATGCCAGGAGAATGAATTATTAATACCCTCACAATCCTAGATCTTGTCCATAGATTTGGAGCAAACTCTCCAACTTGATGCATGCAGAGGAGAGGAGGAAGAGAGCAATAGGAAACTTCAATGTGAGAGTTAAGCATGCTTGCTTTATGTTCATTTCAGTCTCAGTTTTATCCTGTTGCTTTACTAAGGCAATGTTTAACACTATTTATTTTTCAATACTGGCTTTGCAGCTGAAGAAGCTGAAGGAAAATAATCTTATGTAGGAGAAAGCATCTACATTTTATACATTCACCCTTAGCTCTGAAGTACTGCTATACAAATCATTGTTATATTGTAAAATTAGAAAACTGATGCATTTTCCAAGACAGTCCTCCCAGCCAACAACATCTCCTGGACTACCTTGCCAAGAAGTCATTTCTTCAAAGCATATGAAGAAATTATTTTAGAAACTGAGATTTTTTTAGTGTTCTAACACCATCCATTTTGTTCTTACAAAACCTGAAAATTATCTGGGCAAAAAGACAAGCAGAAGGAACAGTGTCTTGTGTGTATGAAAGGGGGAGGGTGTTGCTTTATTCCTATAGGACTTTAGGGGTCAGAGAACTTTTCTTCTTTCATAGATCACAAATACGTTTCTTTCGTGGACACAAAATTGAGTTCACAAATTCTTACAGCCAAGCTGATGGAGCCCAAAAGCAATTTTAACAGAAAGAAAATATAGCAGTTTTGAAGGAATAGGCTCAAAAGGATGAGAGGTTAATCACTCCAGGACTAAATTGAGGTCCCAAGACAGAAAAATTGTTTTGCTGGCTAGTTTTGATAGACTTGCTGCTTACAAAAATATGGCCCCTGGGGTATGGGCCTCAAGATTCTTGCTTTAATAGTATTGTTCATTACAGATCTCTGTCTGTCCAAAGTGCCATCTCTGCAGGCCGAGAAAAGTCCATCCAGAATGTACTCCAAAAAGAGAATTCCTTGCATTTTAGTTCCCTCTGTGCCCTTCTGCTTAGTGTTTTCAGTCTCAGTGTTTCAAGACAGTTTTCAGATGGATAGACCTGTTGATGCCTAGGTAGCCTGGGCTTCACAACAGCTATCTTTCAGTCCTGGTGTCTTTCTCCATTCAGCAGAAGCAGAAAGCAAAGTCTTCCATAGGCGCTCCAGTGGTAACATGACACTTGTAATGCTGCTCTGTATTTTAAGGCTGCTCTGTATTTTAAAAAAGAAAGAAAACTTTCTTCAGTCTAAGTTATTTCAGTGATTCTGCTTAAAAATGGCTAAGTCTGATTTTAAAGAGAGATTAGCTGGTTTTTAAAAACACAAGTTCAGTTATTGGCATTCTTTAATCTACCATGCAGAGTGGTTTCCCTCTTCCCAAGAGAAAGAATTTAAAGACATTTATAATATACATATACACTCCCTGATTAATGTAATCACTTGATTTCACAATGCATAAAGTAACGTGGGAAAATTTGAAGACGAGAATTTAAAGGGGACAGTTTACCATTGTTTAGCGCTATAAAGGAAGGTGGCAAAATACATTTTTCTGCTAATACTAAGGTTAGCATGAGTAGAATAAGCAATTCACAGATTGACATTAAGCTAGATAAATATATTATCTTTTATTTGGGCTCTTAATAGGATTGAGACACTTTTCAAACTGAAATGGGAAACATGCTTCATTTATATAAAGACATGAAAAGAGTTTGTCTGGATCAGATCAAAAGGCCATCAACCCTACCAACATCCTATTTCCCACAGAAGCAAAGCAGGCACTTCCAGGAATCTCAAACCCAGACAATACTATGTATTTTTATTATTTGATTTCATTTGTATAGCTGCCCATCTCACTGAGGCAACCATAATCAGCAAACTTAATTTTAAAACAATAGAAATAACAAATAAGAATAATCAAAAACATATAATGAAAAGGAAAAAAGGGGGGGGGAAAGAGAAAAAAATGGCAGTAGCCCCTGCATATCTTGGACTCAAATATCTTAGAAAAGAAGTTAGGGAATTGCTTTCTATCAGGTCAGATTATTTGTTTTTATTGTGCTCTGTGACTGGCAACAGTTTTCAGACGAAGATCCAGAACAATTTATTTTTAAAGAAAACATGTAAAATTATCATTAGCATGAGCTAGTTGGTTGATTTTTTTTTAAAACATTTGGGTGGACTTGCTTATCTGAAGGGAATACGGAAGAAGAAAGCCAGAGCATCAATTCATTCAGTGATGTCATGAGCAGCCTTCTTTGCAGCCATATAATTTTGATATGTCTCTGCATCAAAAGCAAATTTCATTCAATGATTCTGATGCAGAGGTAGGGGATAATTGTCCAGCTCCAACAGAGACTGATTAGAAAGAGAAAAGGCCAGAGCAGTGAATCATATAGCTTTCTCATCCAAAGGAAACTGCTCCTATGAGTGCATACTTTGGGCTTACTGGAGCTTTTAATTGTTTCTTGCAATAAAATTTGGAAATTACTGGTGGAGCAGTTAATAGTATTTAATTTGTCTCATGATGCCTTGAGCAAGAAAGAAGGAATGCCACAACTAAACTGGTGGTGCATGAATTGGGATTAATTGTGTCTTCCAGACTACTGTAGAACCTAACAATGGCCAAGATTTATTCAGACCAGTTCTATATTTAATCATGATTTAAAGCCCAGTTTGAAACATGAATGGGTTCTATAGTTAAAACAACGATGTCTGACTCATTGCCTTAAAATGAGTGTTCTTATCTCAGTTCATATAGCGTCATCACTGTTTTTTTTAAACATAGGTTTCATTTGCTTTAATAAACAAAAAATGAACAGAAAAGAAACAAAGCACGGATTTCAAAACCCCAGAATAACAAAAGAGGGGGAAAGATAAAGCATTATCCAACATATAGAAAAAAAACCTAAATTTGTAAAGACAGCATGATGCATCATGCAGAGCAATATTAGATAGTCTTTCCATTACATAGAGAACCAATTCATAAGTGGAGAGCAAACAGGTATCATCAGTCCAAGATTCTAAATCTGAAATAACAGTCTTTCCATTGTAACACTTTCCTACATTTCTTGCTCCACAAATCCAAAGTTCTTCATATATTGATATATTCTAAATTTTTAATATGCAGTTCAGCTTCATGTTAGTATGCTTATATTCATCTTCTCAAGCCCACATTAAAAAACGTATTAATATTAAATTAAAAATGGACAAAATTGGAACAAGCCCATATGCCATGTATCAGTGTTCCCTCAATCATTTTACACTTCCAATTTTATGAAGTTGATGACCAACCCTTTCTAAACATTATTTAAGTGGTCCATTAAACATGAAAAAAAAAAGTTGAATTAATCTCATTTCAAAATCCCAAGAAACATATAATATATTTTAAAATTCTTACCCCAAATTAAGAAATCAGTGGTTATTCCCACTCTTTATGCCAAAATACATCCAAATAACCAATGGCCACCTCAGTAATATTCTTTAATTGTCTATAATTTCTCAACTCACTGTATCAACAAACAGCTTGAATGAATTACTGTCATATCTGTGGACTTTCCAAATCATGTAAGGTCAATGGAGGATAGTAGGGATTTTATCATTGTTATTTGTTTATTAAAGAAAATATATATCCCACCTTATCATTCCAGTTAGGTATTCAACTTGCTGTCAAGTACTAAGACTGCACAGGGAGAAACATCAGGGATGAAAATTCATATGTGAATAATATCTCAGAATGTGGTCCAAACACATAGACATAAATGGACATTAAGGTTGAAGCATATTATTTTGGACCTTGGGCATCAAAAAAAGATAAGAACTAAAGTCCTGGAAGTAAGTCTAATCAGAACCAAGGTGTAAGCCAAAACCATTGTCTAAATAAGATGTAAAATCAAGATGCAAGTTAGAGTTCATGACTAAAAAATCAAAAAAAGAACCAGAAACAAAGAACCAGGAACAATGAACCAGAGCTACAGAAAACCTTGTTCCTTTATCAAGGATTAATTAGAACATATAGCCCAATTAATCTTATATATGAGAAGATACTCATATAGCACACTGCTGAGCTTCTTACAGATATAAAGATTGTGCCATTAATTTCATAAACAGTAGAAGATGGTAGGTGCCACTTCAATAAAGACTCTGTAGATTTCTTTGTATATTGAGGATTTAATCTTGGCCACTTTGACATTAATTTCAGTGGCATCTGATCAATGCAAAATCTAGGGGGATAGGTAGACTTAGAAGATTGTATTTATGGATTTAATTCCTTTGGAATTATTAATTAATAATAAATAATAATAATAATAATAACAACAATAATTAAGTGGTACTAAATGTATAGTCTTCCAGCTTATGGGCAAATTCTGTATTCATTAGATTCTTAGTGTTCAGGTTTTTAGGGGCAGGGATCTTCTACTGCATCATAACCAGACCTAAACTGCATTGTAAGGGCATCACTATTATCAGATGATTAAACAAAAATTAAGAACATTCAATTATATAATTACTTCTGCATTTGAAAACAGTATGAGCTGACTCATAACCCTTAAATTGTATATTAGAGTGCTGTTATCTTCCATTCAGCAATTTTGCAATGCAGTTTTGGCTTTAAAATGCAATAAATGAACCTCAAAATCTGAAGAAAGCTTTGTGTCAGCAAAGACCAAAAAACATAAAATGTTCTGTGCAGGACTTCAAAATATTTCTTTTTTTCACTAATAACCTATTTAAAAGATTTTGAATATCTAATGTTGTAGGACTGGACTTTGTAGCCTCACAGATATTAGCTGCATTTGACTAAAGTATGATATATAATATTCAAAACAAGTTTCAGATTTTAGTTGGCCCTTGTCTCCTTTAATAAGAACTTCATATCTAATGAGGATCAATGCCTCTTGCCTAAAATATTTTAATGTCGTTTTCTCTACTTCCCAAAATGGTCTCTATTTAATTTTTAAAAATCAAGATAGATCTTCCATTAATGCTTTTCTAAAACTAGGAAAACTGTTTTAACTTTTTAAAATAAAAAAATAACATAAAATAAAAACAGTGGCAAATTTGGTTCCTTCACAATACAGGATAAAAATACTGCATGCATACTTTTAGTGCTTTACCATTACATTTCAAAGAAAGGTCAAGCAGATTAAAGGTAAAAATACAAAATAGCTTGTCTATTCTAGGACCTTTCAAAGATACTGAGTAAAGAATTTTCATTGCTTATCCCATCAATATGAAATTGCAAGGTCAAAGGATGACTTCTTAATAGGATGGCATTTGGAAAGCTCTTTTACTTAGCAATCTTCTGTTGTTTAGTTCCAAAGCTGAACTAAGTCTCCATCTTTTGGAGAAAGTAAGATGGCATTCTTGTAAATGCTGGAATTTTATCACTTCAACAAAGATGTGGAAGAAATGATGGCAGAGTGAAACATTTGTGATCTCTCAAGAATGTGCTGCCATCGCTACAGCACAGATGAAAGAGGCTGCCGTTTCCATTGCCTGGAAACGTCTCCAAAACTCACTTTCCTGTCCTTTGATTGTTAACATTATTTTTAAATGCAGTACATGTAAATAATTCAGTTTTTCTTTTTCTATCTCTGTAAGTGTGGTTCTCTTTTTATAACTTTTAATTATGTATTTATGATTTTAATTTGTTGTAAACCACCCAGAGTCCCCCATTGTGGGGAGATGGGCGGGGACAAGTCCACTAAATAAATAAATAAACATGTGACAACATAGTAGAATAGACTGCCTTTGCAATTTACTTATTTATATCCCGAAGTCCTGGATAGCTGGTATAAAGAATGGAAACTATGGACAATGCCACATGTAAGCATTTCCAGTAATTGACATAAGAAATGTATGGAGAATGTATACAAACTGACAATATCACTATGGATTTGGGACATTACCCAAGGGAACAACTCAGTGGAGGAGGACATTCAGGTAAGTGGGTTAATCTCTAGCAGCTGTCCCCAAACTGGTGCTCCTCAGATGTGTTGAACCAATATGCATAATCCCCCACAGCAAGTAGTCAATGGCATAGTGACATCATAGTTCTCTAATAAACCATACATCGCATAAAAACCACAAGCTGGGTTCTCCTGTTTTCTTATAGCTCATGAGCCTTCCAAACATAGAATTGCTCACCTGTTTCCAACTCTGGGAATAATAATACAGATCCTTGGGATGAGAAAACATAATAAAACCACAATTTATTTATCTATTTAAATTATAGCAATTAATCTCTCCTAAATGATGCATTTCAGAAGGCAGTAAGTTCAGAGTGAAATCATTCAGTGGTACTACCCCATTGCATGGTTTAAAATCAGAATGCAACCCATGTAACACTACTACATATTGTTTTGAGGGGCAAACAGACTGTAGCTATTTCAGATCCACCAAAATATGTTTGAGTGAGTAGGGTTTTTTTTATCCGAACATGCTTATCATCTGCATTCTACAGCTTATTCTTACAAGAATCTCATCTTTATAGGTAGGTATCACTACTATCTACTAGCTAGTAGTTAGACCAGATAGCTTCCTAATTCAGAATAATTATGCTGTTATTTCAGTTTATCTCATAAATAAATGATAACCATTAATTAGAAATTAGAACTCTTGTATATCTCAAGTACATACGCATTGTCAAATGAGAACAAGGTTTCAGCAGAGCAATCTGATTTATTTGAAGTATATAGGACATTATACTTTTTACCTGCATAGTCAGTGCTCCCTTGCTTTTTCTGAAGAGGTAAGAAAAATGTTCCTCATATGTTTAAAAATTAGAAACCCTTAGCAAACAAAGAAATTTAAATAAATCATTGGTTGAGTTTTACAGTTAAATAACCTGTGGAAGAAATTATAATCTCTATAATTGTTCTGAAGGAATTGAAGGAGGGAGGAGAGAGAGGGAGAGAAAAAGAGAGAGCGCTTAAATCTATGGAAAGCATAGCGGACCTAATTAATGCTTGCAATGTTCCTCCAGAGAAACAGATTTTAAGTAATGTAAATGGGCTGCATAAGAAATGTTCTTGCACATATTTTATACTTATTTCTTGTTTCTTTCTGCACAGCTGTATGCACATTATTTTAAAGGGTAACATGTATTCCTTCCTCCTCGAATAAAAGCTTGTAATATAGCACTTGACACCAGAAATGAAAGTTTGATAATGTTATCTAGGATGTTATTAGCTGTGGCCTTGAAAGTTGAATGAGTTAATTATAGATGGCCTCTGTGTGTATGTGTGTGCATGTTTAATATCTTTTTTCCCCTTGAGATAGTTGACCATTTTATATTTCTTGACATATGCAAGGATACTTGTTTAGGAATAATAACATTCTTTGTTAGTAATACAGTTCACTCATACAGACATTAGGAAGCTGCCTTAGGCTGAGTCAGAGTCATATTGCTAACTTAGTAGTAGCTTTTCAGGGTTTCAGGAAGAGTTTTTCCATTCCTATCTGGACATACTGGAAATTGAGCCTGGAAGTCTGCATGCTAAACATATGCTTTACAACTAAAATTCAAGAAGTGTATATTGCATTCTTGCTGAACATCTG
Source organism: Liasis olivaceus (assembly GCA_030867105.1). Taxonomy (NCBI): domain Eukaryota; kingdom Metazoa; phylum Chordata; class Lepidosauria; order Squamata; family Pythonidae; genus Liasis; species Liasis olivaceus. The sequence goes on along the minus strand of CM061350.1, from coordinate 120,773,365 downwards.
TACTGTATCCTAGATACAAGGATTGCATCTAATAGTTTATTCCCGATTCAAGTAGTAAGGTAACCAAAAATAATACATCTGCCTGTTATGTGATGAGTTCTGTCATGTGAAAGCTTTCCAGTTACTCTGCTCAAGAAGAGTATTTTTATCTTCCAGTAAAATCCTTTATAAAACCCTCATTAACTTTACTGGAACCTACTAATAATTGGGTATATCAAAATAAGTTTTACTGTACTACACATCAATAATTTAAAAATACAGAATACTTGAAAGAACAGAAATGGCAGATCAGGACCTATGAAATGTTGATGCCTGATACACTTACCAAGTAAAGAAGAGCAAGAGGGAGAATGCAGAATGGTGTGTTCATTTTTTCCAAGTTATTTATTACCTGCATAATAGATTAGCAGGTGAAACAATCCAGGATCAGTGGATGTCTTATAAAGTCACGGATTCTGGGTGGCTGTTGTCTATGATCGTTAGAAACAAGCCTTCTGGCCATAACATCAGTAAGCACACATTTCCATAATAATATTGGATTTCTATTTATTATAGGTGTGCAGTGCAATTCATAATCAAGACTATACCATAATTGAAGATTACTGCACAGGGCTGAAGGCTTTCCTTTATCTGGAAAGCCTTGAAGAATTTCAGGACTGGGAAGGACAGAGCCCACCATCCATACAGCATCAGAAAGGGAAACCAGTACCCAAAATTGCTGAGCTGATTGGAAAGGTAGGACAACGGTTGCCTTCTCTATCTTGCTTTGTTTCTTATTATTTAGCTGCAAAATATTTTATACTATTTTATATTATGGCATAGAAATCTCTTTTGACTTTCTGGGGAAAGAAAATGCAATTGTCAGTCTCAGAATTTTAGCCACATGACATTCTTTATCTCCTCCGTTGCCAACTTAGACTTAAAAAAAAAAAAAAATGACAGGAGTGGCAAAAAGGCTGCTGCAGAGGGGTCAGTTATAAACATTTATTGTGCTGGTATGTGAGAAACATGATTGTCTAATCCCATTATAGCCTTACTGATTACTGAAAAATAGATTTGTTTACTGTTGTGATATCATGGATTTTGCTAGTGTTTTGCAGAGACTCTTAATTTAATTAAGTAATTAATTGTGAATTATTCATTTGTGTAATTATTCAGATCTTTAGAACAGGAGCAGGGAATACCGTTTGTGTGAAATGATTGCCAGTGTTCAGAAACAATCCAGCATGTGTCGAATGTGGTGCCTGTGTTTATGGAAGGGGAGAAGGGGATAGCTACACCAGCCTAATTTGACAGTAGATAGAGGCAGTTGATAGAGGAATGCAGGCCTGTTCCAGAATACGCATTTAGCCCCCCCGATTGAAGTATTGTCAGTGATTGATTTTTATCCATGTTTTTCTATGTTCATAAATGGCCCCCTCTAGGTTAAAATACATATACTTCTGCCAGCGAATCTCCGCTCCACCGGCAGAGAGGCAAGTCCACAGCATCCTAACAATCTCCATCCTTAATTAGGAACTCTTATTTGTTAACAAAATAAAGAGAATAAAATAAAAAGATCTAGCTGGATTTGGTCTGGTTCAGCATAAAATAATCAAACTTATTTTTTTTAGCTTTCCTCCCAAGACTTTGAGATAAAGATGCCGCCATTGTTGCAGGCTTGAAAGGGAAGCGTACAGAACTGATTTAGATTGCTGGAAAAATTATTTGAACTGACATAAAGCATTATACCATAACACACCATTTCCGCTATTATTACTGAAAATCTCAGTAAGGTGCAACAGAACTAATATACCTTCCCTTAAGCTCTATTTAAAATATAGGGAGGTGTGGAGATGGAAGATGACCTTGATGGAGATATGCAGGCTCCATTGCTTAGCCAAAAGGGGCTGAAGAATTTTCAGCCCAGAACAGCCAGATAATCTTCATAAGTAGCTATAAGTAGTTCAGGCAGATGCCTCCCTAATTCACTAAACTATAAGAGGGGAAGATACAGCACAATCGGACTTGCAAGATTCTGTTATTATAGCCAATCTCAAAAAAAGATTTTGCCTTCCTGTGGAGTTGATTTCCTGGTCTGGTCTACCTGGTGGGGCTGACAGGAAGTGCTAAGGGAATATGGAATATCAGTGTAAATCTCACAAGATAGTTTTTTTAAAAGTGACTTTTTTGACTTGTGGGTATCATTGTGAGGCAGTATCCAGTGGAAAAGGAAAGTGAAAGACTGAATAAGTCAAGATGAGTTTAAGCCAACAAGATCTCCCTTGGAAACTTGGCAGTGGGATATTTAAAGAATTTCAAAATTACTAATACGAGGGAAAAAATAGGAAACATGGAATACTCAGGGAGAAGGTACTGAGTTTAGGAAGTCATGAACCTTCCCTCCCTAGTGATGAATGGTCTGGCCATCATAATTTTACCCTTGGGTCACAAAGTAGTGACCTTGTCTTGTCCCCAGGCTGTGATTTTAAAAATCTTGAGACACTACTCTATGTATTTACCTGATCCTTTCCCTTAAGTTGCCAAGATCCTATCATAGTACCAGGGTGGGATAAATTTGTGGTCTTTTCTCCTTCTGACACTGTATGTTGTAAGGGAGGTACTGTATGTTCATGTTCTTAGCTCAGTCTCAAGTTGCATTAGTAAGTGCCAGAACCTGGGTAATAATAACATGAGGTAAGTGCCTGCATTTTAGAAGGGAAAAGGGGAGGAACAATGTATGTATTCCTTCATTTCATATATGTAAATCCATAATTCATCAAAGACTTCCAGCAGTTAACAGCAATTAAAACATCCATGGTAATTATAGAAATAAAACATCCATGGTAAAGTGGTTGAAAACGTAGTCATAATAAACAAATTAAAAACACATAACCAATTTCAATCAAGTCAGCCCCGTAATCATCTGACACATTCAACTTCAGTGACATCCTAAGTTTGTTCCCCTCACCTTCATGAACTAGGTAACTGCCAGGAGTTTTTCCTGGGGCAATTCTGTTGGCTGGATCAATTCTAATTGGATTGAGCCATCCTGGAGATAGCTGCATACAAAGCCATTGAAGGCTTTGTAGAACAAAACGAGAAGTCAGAAAAGCAGAGATATAAAGCCTGAGACATTGTGGCTTGAACGCTCTGAGTGTCATGTCTGAAGACTTTCAATATAAAAGTAGTTTTGATTTTCAGTGTGATAAAAGGGAGAGTTATTAAATGCATATTATTGGAGTTATTGTATTAATCATATCTCATTTTAATTAAGTGTAAGTCAAAGGTCAGATAAGGTCCTCAGCCCAGAAACGTTTAGCACCTCTGGAAGTAGGTGATTCTTGAACTGCAACTTCCAATTCACAAGAAAGAACAATTTTGTTATTTCTCCCTTCTTAACTATGGAAGGGAGAGAAAAACTTTAGGTTGAGTTTAATGTATTCTTTGTAAATGACATTCAAATTTGCAGGGCTTTCCATAGTGAATCAGTAATGATAAAAAAATGCTTTCATTAGATAAAGACTGAACATTAACAATTTCAGGAAGTGTAGGAGCAGGGGATACAACACATTCTCTTATTCATTTCAGTAGAGAGCTTTGTAAGGAAACTTTCAAGTGCATGATAGCTTCTTCATCTTTTTCCCCCCAACCCCAAATCAATCCAAGGTGCTCAGGAGATGGAATACTGCTCTTTGATGAAAAGATATTTAAACAAGAAAATGACTTGACAGTTGTCAGTCCTGTCAAGCTAATCTACTAGTGTGTAATGGCATGCAAAACATTTTGAATTCAAAACACTGCTTCCAGATCAAAACAGCCGCTCCTCACTGGAAGTACTTTGACACCGCTCTGACCATGTGAGAAGTTGTTTCGTGCTCAGATCTCTGACTTTCTCCAGAAATTGCCTAGTATTCCATGATTCCAAGTAGCAGGAATAGATTTGACAAGAATATAATACCATTCAACTGTATATAGAAAAACACTTAACCAAATTAAGGATCAGATTAATTTTTTTATCTATTTAAACCCATTTATAAAAGAGGATTGAAAAATATCCTTGCCTCTGCTATCGCAATCAGGATAAGCAGTATAGCTCCATTCATACACAATGGATTGGGTTTACACAACATGGTTAAACCTTCCCCCTGCCAAAACTTGGTTTACAAATTACAATGGTAGAATTTATACAATATGCTATGTCAGAACCAAACATTCATTACCTAAGAGTCCACGAATCTGGCCGTTAAGAATAGGAGAAACATATTTTAAAATGATTTATTATTTTTGACATTTCAAAGTCTCAGAAGATTTCCATGCCATTCATTAAATTCCATCTTGTCCTACCACATCTGTTTCAAGTTGAACAAAGTCACCTTCCGCAGCTAGTGCTTCTGGCCTTTCTGATGCTTCCAGACACAGAATTTTGAGGTGAAATGACTATATAGCTCCAACCTGGAAACACTATTTCTGCCTATACCCTTAACTTCACCAGCATATCAGAGAGAAGTACTAACTTGGCTCTTGCCTAGTTTAAATTTCTACTTACAAAGATTTCAATTTTCTTTTCTTTCATTCAAGGATATGATGCAAAGTGATGTGATTTATAGCAAAAATTCTACCACCTCATTCTTCTAGGTTGTATAGATTGCCCTAAACCAGGATTTTCAGTATTGAAGTGGAGAATTGAGCCTATCAACCACAACTTGAGATCTAGGCTTAGCACACTTATGAGGGCATTTACAGTCATTGTTTAAAAATCTATTTGGGTCTTTTATTTATTTTACTTAAGGGCAATAGAATAGAAGAACAAAGGTCAAACTTTTATTTAGACTTCCATAGATCATCTCCAGTTCAGACATGGTATTAATTTTGTGTAAAGTAGAAATCTTGTTTTCTATCAGAATCCTTAAATTCATTAATGTCTTTGAAAATGTCATATCAACTACACAGATTAAGAGTGGTGGATATCCTTACAATTTAGACACCGAGTCCTATCTCTACTTTTCTCTTCACTAACCAATGAAACCAAGAACCTAGAAAGTAATTCTCCATAGCCATATGTAAGAATTCTCTCCACGTAGCTGCCATCCTTAAACAGTCCCAATTTGCAATAGGTCTCCTAAGGGACTCTTGCCAGCTGGAATAAGTTACAGCAGGCTCAGGGTGACTTTTGCTTTCAGTGAGGAAAGCCATGGTCAGAACCAGATTTTAATTTGCTCCCCAGCGGCTTTTGCCTCCCCCACTGCTCAGAGTAGATTTTAAGCAGAAAACCTGTGCTTTTGTTTCTGGATTCTGAAAGAGATTCACTTTGGACAGTGTTTTCAGATATACATCATGCCTATTGATTATCCTTCAAAAAATCTAATATAACATGGTTGAAATGTTGTATAAAGCCAAGATTTACAAAAGAATGGGATTTGGCATGTCAGATACCTCCAAATCTCTGCTTATCATTGCTGAAGACTGAAGTTCTTTTCAGGGAAAGGATAGAAGAGGTTCTTTGTTCTTTGTGAAGCTCTGAAAATTATAACATTACCTTTCAGTTGTAAAGACAATCCTATCACTACACCCTGGAGAATACAATATTCCTGACTTTTCAATTTAATTAAGCAGTTTTTCTTTCAACAAATAATATTATGTAGTTAAACATGGATTAGTACCAAACTCCTTTCACCTTTGCTCCACCCAGTTAACTTTCCTTCATAGAAACTTACAACTCATTTTATCCAAAGAAACTTCAGGACTTCCCTCTTTTATAATATGCAAAATAGCCATTGATAGAGAATATTTTTCACAGTGTTTTGAATGAGTTGGGAGGAGACACTGCAATTCATAGTGTTCTTAGCTTGTCACTATATCAATAATTCACTCTTTATAAAGATAATGTGTGAAAAACTACTTAAACATTAATAAGCCAAAAGAATCTTAAACCTGAAATTGATGTCACAAAAGAATGAAGAAAGTGGTGGGTGGTGATGGTAGAAATCATGTCATTGAGATTGCTTAAGCTGGCTTTGTCAGTACTGCAATTTTGTTTTAAAGGCACATGAATGCAAACACTGTGTATTTAACAGAGATGGCTGAATCCATGGAAAGAAAAATTTGGTTGTATGCTCACAGATACTGCATTGTTCTATTTTTATCATATTTATTATATTTTTATTCCCTTCTTCCATCAAGAAGCTAAGAGAAACAGAGTACTCTCTCCCCCTCCATTGAGGACACAATGATCCCATGAGATACCCATAATCACCCAGTGAAATCCATGGTTCGGTGGTTCCAGGAACCATACAACCTTTTGTATGCACTGTGTGCCTACAAAATCCACCAACAAAACACTGAAAGATAGAAAGCTGCATTTCACAGATATAGGATGTAAATGCCCACAAAAACTGGGTTAGATCACACAAGAATTTTTTGCATGAAATATCTATGTGTGGCTTTTTTTCAACTTCAACTACACAGGCTGCAACACTTTACACAGAGTAGTAAATTAGGTGTCATCCAGGTGATTTGGACTACAACTCCCAGATTCTCTTGCCATTTCTGGGGCTCCCACACTGCAAAAATCTGGTGACTACCAGCTTGCCTACATCTGCTGTCTACAGTAAACTGGGATTAAATTCTAGTAACTTTTAACTCAGTAAGATTTACCAATAGTTATGCTTTAGGTTTGCAATTTTATTCATGGTTATTTGGAAATAATAGTCTCCTTTGAAGATTTTGGGACTTAGACAAATATAGAATATGCTATGGGGCTCCTATTCTGTGCACATTTCCTTGGAATCCGCACCCTACTGAGCTCAGTGCAATATCCACTGTATAGGATTGTGAGAGTTGTCAGTTTTTTCCCTGTGCCTCTCACTTTTTCTGTCTCACTATTTGTTCACTGAGTTCACACATAACTCCAGTTCATAATGTGATTTGTTTGGTTCTGGCTTAGTTTGTCATACTGTCTTTGTTGCCAAACCATGGCTCAGTGTGATACATGCTGGATCAGACCAGTAACTGTATATAAACAAATATCCTGTTTTTGATAGTGGCTAGCCAAATGCCACTTGAGAAGCCCACACGCTGGAAGTGAAGGCAGTAGCCTTCTTTAACCATTATTCCCTGGCAACTGATAATTAGAAATATGCTGTCCCTCATACTAGAAAGAATATCTGTTCCATTTTCTAGCCTCTTATAACTAGCTCTCCTTGAAACTCTTACGAACCAACCATGACTGTGTATTATTTTAGGAATAAATCATTTTACTTTAATCAGTACTGGATTTTGAATGTCATACAAACTTTATCTAAACCACTGAAGCTGTGAACACTAGCAATAGAAGAAAATTGCTACTTTAACAGTGTGAAAACAGATACAGCCCCATGTCCATTCCACAGTAGGAACAAGTTTGATTGAGCAGATAGGTAGCAAAATCCACACCTGAGTATGACCTTAAAAATTGGAAAATGGAAAACAGTATCTAAAAGGTAACATAATTTAAAAGGATCAAAGTACTGCAGAACTTTAATGGACTTGATTTGAATGCTTTTTGATTGGTGATCCCACCAATGGATTGTCTCTTTCAGCCCATACTTAACCATATTTACCCAAAACTAAGGTCTTAATTGGTCACATCAGTTGGCAGCACCTGGCTAATTTCAAAAAAAGAAGTGTCTGACTTAATTAGTACTTGGATGGGAAACTACCAGGAAACCCCAAAGTGGTAGGCTAGATTAGGATGTAAAAAAAAAGAAGAAGAAGAAAAATGAACTTTAAATATACTCCAGAGTTAGGTATTGATGATTTGCTAAACTTTGGACAGCACCCAGTGAATTTGGATTATTTTGCCAACCTCCATCTAATGTAAATATTTTAAAGAAGCTATGCCAGTTTCCCTCCCATATTAATATAACACATTATTCATTACCTGTGATATGATATTGATAATATACCAATTATTTTATCAATAATATGTTGATAAAACTTCCAAACCTACAGAGGTGCAAAAACTTATCAGAGTAGTTATGCCTAATCATAAAATATAATTATCTTACTCATCTTTTTTGAAGTTCTAACTTTATTTTACATTAGAGGATAAGATTACAAATGGCTGAAATTATTGATTTAAAACCACTTAGAAAACATCATGATTTTCATAATTCTGAGAGCCCTTTTAAAGGGCTATAATATAGTTTTTTAAAACAACAGCAACAAGGGTTTGATTTTTTTTTTTTTATGCTTGTGGTACCCTTTAAATCTGATAGTGACTTCTTTCATTTCCTGTTTGTGGATGCTGCCTTCTATGTATTACATAGATTAGATATTTTAGTTATAGAGGATCCTGAATGTGTCAAAAATATGCCCAAGTGTGAAATACGCTATAAATTGCTGATTTGTAATGCTCATTTAAGAAGGGGGGATGAGAGAACAAAAGGTTGCTGACCTTTCTTTGCCTTCTAAATCCAGGGACTTACAAGCTATAACAGCATACAATGCAATTCTTATTTAAAACTGAAATTATATTTTACTTACCCAATTTGCTTTGTTGAGTTTGTGGCTTACAAAAGTTCTTTCTTTCAGTGCCGTTCATTTGTTGTTGTTTTTTAAAGGAACCTTTCCAACCTTAATTTCTGAACTGATTAAGAATTTACAGGCACAAAACAGGAGGGCTGGATGGGAATGTGGTAAGCATATGACTTACTATAGTAATTGTAAGTAATTACTTACTATAGTAAGCACCTTTTTTCTCTCCTGCAAGCCTACCATGCAAACTGTACAGACAGCCATCCAGGTGTTCCACATTGATAGGGAGGAAAGGACAACAGGGCTTTTGGTGCCCGTATGAATTAAAAAAAAAAAAAAACTTCAAAAGCGGCAGTGTCAATTTTCCACAAGAATGAACTCTTCAATTATCTATTGTGGCTTTCTTACAATAATCCTTGTACAGATAAATATGTAGTGCCCTTAAATAAAATAAATAAAAGACCCAAATAGGTTTTTATGAAAACCTCACTGCTAAAATATGAATCTTTTGCTCAAAGTTTTGATTTCTAATATGCTAAACGAATATGCTCTCCTCCTGATAGTTGTCAGGTATCATGTTCTTGAGTCCTTCCATTGGTTCACGTTTAGTGCTGGATGAGTTAACTTTATATAAAGTACTACTTTAGTAGAAGGAAGAATCTCTTGCCTATTTCTTCTGCTTGTCAGATAGAAATATAGGAGAAAAATCTGTCTGATGGAGGTGGGACCAAAAGGAGGACCTTTTCCAAAGAGAACAGAAACACAGGCTGACTTGTAGTAGAGGTGCAGTTTTTGAAATAATCTGATCCAAAGACATAGAGCGTAGGACAATAGCCAGAGCTGACCAGCTGAAAATCCTGGAGCACGATGAATGCCTGAAGAACTCTAAAAAAGGAATCCCAGTATGGTAGTCTTGCATGAAGTACCAAAATATATCTCATGCAAGAAAATACTCCTTCTGGCATGGGCTAATGCAATATATTAATGTTGGACTAGATCCAGCATAGGCTTTCTATATTTACAATTAATTGTTGAGAGCAAATGGGATGTTGTAAAAGGACACAGGCTCTAGATTTTGGGGGTAAATAGGATATCCAGGCACATTGTCTTACATTGTAGGGGTCAGGTGACATGTACACATATATGAATATGTATGTGTCTGCTTTCACATGCAGCCTCTCACCCATTACCCCGCATCGCATACAGGGTTTAAAAAAAACCCTGTTCCTAATACATCTTCTGAATTGCTGATATGTATTGCTTATAACAAAGCTTTTAACAGGGGATCCTCACTTTTTTTTTAGCTGATCATGAATATTGTTTCTTTTTATTAGACCTTTATTGGTTATTTCTTTTTTATTTATAAATCAACCTTTTTGGATGAATTGAGTGGGATAGAAATATTGGGTTGGATCCAGACTGGCCTATCCATAAAAATAAGGTTCCTTCTGCGGAGTCCCTGGAGTTCTCTGAGCTTGGCTGTTTTCTTGCAAACGTTTCATTACCTGGCTAGGTAACATCTTCAGTGCTAACCCCATTTGCAAACCCCATTCCATTCTAGCACTGAAGATGTTACCTAGCCGGGTAATGAAAGCACTGAAGATGTTACCTAGCCAGGTAATGAAACATTTGCAAGAAAACAGCCAAGCTCAGAGAACTCCAGGGACTCCACAGTTCAACCCTGATTTACACATGTTCTCTTCTGTTGGTAAGGTTCCTTCTGTCCAGGGAAAGTGCTAGAATCTGGGGAGGCTTCCTCCTAGAACAGTGTTTCTCAACTTCGGTAACTTTAAGATGTGTGAAATTCTGGGAGGTGAAGTCCACATGAAGTAAAGTTTCTGAGTTTGAGAAACACTGTTCTAGAGGTCAGAGTGTGGGAAGACAGTCTTTGCCCCTCTATAATCTATCATGCTGTTTCTGAGAGGAGGTTTTCAGAAGGCACAGTAGAAATCATTAACTTGGCCCCTGTGCCCTCTAACACCAGCACAAACTAACTTTAACTTAGGATCCAACCTATTAAAAGTAAGTAATTCTCATTACTTGTATTTCATTTCTGGATCAGCTTGCCCTGGCTGTTTCCAGGAAGCCTTAGCTTTAGTTCTCCTGTTTTTCCTTGATGTTTATGTAATTTCATCTAGAAAGATAATTGGGTTGAGGGAGGAGAAGGCAGGAACATATAATTATGATATCTCCGGGCTTTCACAATGAATTTCCAAGGGGACAGGGACCCACTTTTTTTCTGAAAAAGTAAAACAACTTCACAGTAACTGTAGCATGTTAAACGTCAGTGATCCCTTGTTTCATTTGGCAAGATAGATAAGATAAGCAATTTGCCGTTACAAACCTAAATGATACAATGAAGTGGAAATCAAACCTGGCTATGCAATTATTTACCCTCAAATAAACTTTTCAAATAATTTTTTAGAAATAACCTGATAAAAGGTGTGTGTGTTTTCTCAGTACATCTACAAAATATCATTTTTCTCATGCAAATTTGATAATTGACTAATCTTTATCCTTTTCTTTGAGGAATCTTTTATTTGTTGCTTACTTGATTTTTCTTTAAATACTTACTGCAATTATTTTGACTTGAATCTACTGGCAGTAACAAAATGTTCTAATGTATAAGCTTTTAAAGTAGTTTCATATATAAGATAAATTTGATAGCTCATAGTCAAGCAGGAACATAAACAACATGGAAATAACATTTGTTCCGACCCAGGAAATATTTTTCATGCTCATATATGTATGTACATATATACATACATATAGGCATATATATATGCATGCATACTTAGCAGACTATTCTCTTTCATGGTAGGCAATTGAAGCCAAAAAAATTAAAACCATGAGTTAAGAAAAGGAAACATAAGTGAAACTAGTTTATCCCAACATCATTCAGTGTACTTCTTCAGATCTTCTATCCTACACATTAATTCTTGTTAAAAATAATACCTTTGGCCATCTAAATAAATAGCTACAAAAGAGAAAGTGATTGGCCCAAAGTCATTCAAGGAGCTTTGTAGTCAGGTGAGGACTTGAATCTGGGTCTCAAAGGTCCAAGTCCAGTGCATTAGATACTGTGTTTTGTTTGATTTGGGTTGGGTTTTTAATTGTATTTACATAAGATTGTTGAGAAGATGGTTGGACTAGAGCTGCAGAGGGTCCTGGAGGAAACAGATTATCTGGAGCCATTGCAGTCAAGTTTCAGGCTGGGACAGAATGGAGACAATGCTTATCACACTTGTTGATGACCTTCCTGGTTCTCCTTGATCTCTTGGCAGCTTTTAATGGGGCGTGGAGTCAGATACCAGCAGTATCTGATGGTACTCAGCTGTGATCTCAACCCCTGGTCAACCAGGGGATGCTACTGAGGTTATGCCTCAGTGCTGGAAGCTACCTGGGGAGGAACAGGTTCAAAATAACCCTGATAAGATTTAACATATGGGTGTACGGTTCTTCTGATCCTGGTGATTTTCCACCCTTGTTTCTGAAAGGATTGTACCTCATTTTTTTAGAGCTAGTATGTAATTTGGGGGTGGTTCCTGGACTCACAGCTCCTGCTCAATGAGCAAATGGCAGTTGTGGCCAGAAGTCTTTGCACAAATTCATCTAGTACACAAACTGTGCCCTTTCCTGAACCAGGAATTCCTTCTCACAGTCACTCATGCCTGGGTCACCTCATATGTGGACTACTACAATGTGCTCTCCATGGGGCTCCCCCTGAAGACCACTTGGAAGCTACAGCTTGTCCAGAATGCAGTGGTGCAAGCTCTTATGAGTGCACCTCATTATGCCCATGTAACACTCCTATGGTGTCAGCTGCATTAGTTACTTCCAGATACAATTCAAGGTGCTGGATATCACCTATATAATCCTTCATGGCACAGGGCCTGGCTATGTGAGGACTGCCTTTTTCCATCATTTCTTCCCACTTTATAGGATCTGACAGATTAGGCATTAAACAACGTCATCTGAAGTGTGCCTTCTCTTTTGCGGTGTCTGCCCTTTGGAAAAGCATTCTCTCAGCAGTTTGACCCAACACTACAAGAATTCAGACAATCTTAAAAAAAATTGGCTTTTCTCCCAAGCTCTGGGATACATCAGTTCTGTACTGATGTGATGTGTATTATTTATTTTGGTTGTGATATGTGTTTCCCCCATTATGTGAACTTTTTTTTTATTTGTTTGTTTGTTTTGGCTGCTTTATTAGGTATTGCATTTGCTTTTAATTGTATACTGCGCAGAATTGGTTTTGAGTTGGAACAGCCTTATAAATTGAAATAATTCATAAGGATGTAGGTATCCTATGAAGACTCTGGCTCATGATGAGCCTAAAGTTGGTGTTTATGTTGCTCGGTATATGGGACCTTCATGCAGAAAGTCTACGTGAATTGTCCCATCTAGGAGCCTTTAGCGGTAGTAAACAAACCATTTTCCGTGGAAACCTTTTCCAATGAATTAAAGATTGCTACCATATATATTATCAGCACTGATTCTGAGACATCTTTTTTCAGTTAGCCATAAAAAGAAGCTGAAAAATAATTTATTCCAGTTACCTCTTTAACTCTGGCAGTTGTAGTCAGCTCACTGCTGACATTGGACTACTGTGCTAGAAAACTCCCGCTCCCAATGCAATAGGGTTTAAAAATAAGTCAAGCGCTGCCAAAAATACATAATTCCTTTTTGTACTCTCCAGTTTGTTTTACTTACAACAACGGCCTGGTCATACCCTGCAGCATGCATTCATTACAGTGATCTTTGACTGGCAGATGCAAAGTAATGGGATGCATATTTTAGTGCTTATTATAATACTCTGTCCAAAAACAACTTGACAAATTTGTGATTTCAACAGTGTCTCATTTTGCTGGCTGCAGTGCTCTGTGATTGCCTGGTGCACGTGGCTTCCAGATTATGCATACCACCAATACTTCTCATTAAAATGGCCACAGTTCACCAGTTTCGGTAGCTTGGAACGAACTTGGAATGAATTATTATACAACAAAGAGGCCGCTGTCATGCAGAACAAAAGACAAGCAAAAAAGAGCCTTGGCTTAATGAGGCTAAGTGAGTGGCTCCCCTGAATCACCAGCTACTTGACGGCCTTTGAGCGTGGATTTTTCCCCCTCCGCGTGCCAAAACCTTTGGCCTATTATTTTGTGTTTATGCACCTTGAGGCTAATATACATTTTAATATGCTGCGTGGGGGGGCAGGGGGAGCAGGAAGAACCAACCATTAGATTACAACATGTGCATTCCCTGTTAAATTAATGACAGCCGAACACAGAGATAAATTTAGGTTTTCATATTTAATTATAGCACACTGCTGTACGTTTAGCAAGGATAAATTGCACTATTATTATGTTTCAATTTTTTGACATCTTTTCCTATTAACTACCAACTCTTACCCCCTTGCCATACATAACACCTCTGTGTTCCAACACCCTTCATACCATACATTTCTCCTCCACGTATATCTTTTTTCCTTCATCTTTGACCTATAGAACTAGATTAATAGGTGGAATAAGACAAGTAAAGAGAGCCTTAACTTGCCTTATCTTATCTTGTCTGGAGAAATTATCCAAATAGCAAGAAAAACAAATGGATTAAATAACAAGGCTTTCAGAGACTGATTTTCATGTTTGCATTTACTGCAGTACTTGACTACTGCATTGAATTTCTCAGAGTGTTCAGAGGCAGCAGCATGGAGTTTTTGCCCCCCATTTTTCCTTCTGAGCTTATGGAGGTGACTGTGGCCTCATTGACTGCATAAGTATACGATCACGGGGGTGGAAGTGAGCAGGGAAGAATTCCTGGGATGCGTTGATATTTTCTTGGCCTTGTTTAAGGAGGTTTGGAACATTCACAAATGATAGAGGTTTAACATCAGTTTTATATAATCATAATATTAATGTTTATTGTGCAATAGATTTATATTGCAAGAGTTTTTAACCTGCTCACAAATAAATGCATTTATTTATCATTGCAATTTTATCCCACCTTTCCTCCCGGAGCTCAAGGCAACATAGACAGCATTCCCTCTCCAGTTTTCTCCTTGCAATAGCTCTGTTCAGTTCAGATTAAAGACAGTGAATAATCTGAAATCAGTCAGTAAATTTCATGGCTGAGAAGGAACTTGAACCTAACGCTAGACTCTAACCACTATACCACTATAGTCCTCATTTAATGACTGCCTCATACAGCGACCATTCACAGTTATGACAGTGATGAAAAAGTAACTGTGTGACCAGTCCTTGCATTTATGACCTTCACAGGTCTGTAAATCAAAGGAAAGCCGAAGTAAGATTGTACACACAGTCACGGTTTCACTTAGCAACTGCTTCACTTAACAACTGAGTTACCAGTCCCAATTGTGGTCGCTAAACAAGGACTACCTGTACTACATTGGCTCTAGTGGTCTGAGTTGGTTACTCACAATTGTGTTGCAAGGACAGCGTTCCTCAGACAAGACTGTTGGCACCTACTCAGAACTTGATTACTAATCCTCACTATTTCTGTATCACCTTATTGTTTCCTTTATTTATTTATTTGTTTATTTATTTACTATCCATCAACTCACCTGAGACCATTTGGTCCTTACATTCCTTTTGCTGACATCTATTAAGAATCTTATCAGGTTCACTTCATTGCAGCTGGCCATTGCTTAGTTGCTCCTTGAATGGTGCTGAGGAAGAGATGGGAAAACAGGACTCCCCTTAGGTACAGCATCTTTTCTCCTAGAATAGTTATTCTACTTGGTCATTCACTACAGTAAGTCCTCACTTAATGACAGTAATTGGGCCTGGAATTTCCATCACTAAGCAATGCAGTCATAAAGCACGATGAATTATTACCCCCCAAAACCCAGAAGACAGAAAATCTCCACCCATTGGGATATGTAACACACTCCTACCCGCTTTGCGTTACCTATAGTGGCCCTTGTCTATCCCACGCATGCTAAGTGTGTTTACCAGCCACCACAATGTAGCTATTTTATATTTTCAGGCAGAAAGGACTATTTGCTTTGTACCTTCCTAATATTTGTACAGTCATTGGCTAAAAAAGCCATGCGTTATTCTTCAGAAACTGAACAACAACAAATACACTCTAATTTCTAAAAGTCTGCTTTCCATAAAAATGGAAACTTTCCATGAGAAAAAGAGTCACCAGATGTGGGGAAAACACTTCCTCTGCCCCAGGGATATCCCCAGGTCTTTCTGTTCTATTGGTTGAAGAGAGCAAAACTCCAAGCTGGGAAGTTGAGATGATTCTTCAGGTGGAGAGCAGAGGCCAGTACTATTCATTATCCAACAGAACTCTGAGCATCCTAAGTCAGAAGTTTAAAGCACAGAAATATTACTATACAGATGTTCCTGTTTGTGAGTAAATGAATGCAGGCAAGGAAGGAAAACAAAGTATTGATATCTTACTATTAGGGAACTTCTTAAGTAGTAAGAAATGTAAATAAGTATATTAAATGTTAGCCAAGTTAAGAACTACATACTTAAACATTTTTTTCTTATTAAAAAAAGAACTTTTTATTTGATATGTAAATATTCCTTGAATAAATATCTTACATGATCTTATTGTAAGCTGTTCCAAAGTAGTAGGGTCCTAGCCTACACCGTAGGAATCAAAATTCCTGTTATTATAAGGTACTTGGGGTTTATTTTCATTATAATAGTTGAGCATTTTATTACATATATATTTCTCCTAACATGGGGATCACTAGAACTGTGGTAAAAATTCCATAGATCCAAGACATATGTTTAAAAAAAGGAAAACATCATAAGGGAATGCATACATTAGTTTTCTACAAAAACAAAACAAAACCCCTCAAAAGAGAAAAGATATTGAGTCAATTGCAACAATTGGTTGTAACTGGTAATAGAACATGACCCCATCTTTCTTTCACATTTTGCTTTCATGGTTTTGTGTGTGTAAATGTGTGTGTGTGTTTTTATTTTTATATATACACACACACGCTCCAACCATGGCATGGGATATATATATATATATATATATATATATATATACATACACATACACATACACATACACACACACACACACACACACATAGAGAGAGAATTAAATTATTTAAAGAATTACTCATGGTTGCCAATTTAAACCTCTCTGAGTTTGTGCAAAAGTTTCATCTTCAAAGTTGTACATGGGCTCATAGCACTAACCTTAATCATGCAACTGAGAAAGGGAGCTGCTAAATAAGTTATTCTTCATATCTCAGGATGCATTATTTTGTAGACTCTGAGATTGACAGTGTTCAGCATACTCATGCTGACATGAAGCTTTTACCAGCTGACTAAGGAAAATTTACAGACCTAACTATTCTGGATCAGTTTTGGTGCTTTATTTTTATACCAAATTTTGATATTAGAATAGTTTGGTTTTCAGTGAGTAGAGACCCTAAGAAATTCAGTTAATTTGTCCATTTTACATCAGTTTGATAATAACTTAAAGCAGAATAATTTCAATATGGTTCATGAAGATATAAAAGAGTACTTCTATTTGCTAATGAAGTATTCAACATTATTTCTTAGTGCCTTCCAAAAGCCTTTTGCAATTATTTTGCTACAAAAACTGCAGTGTGGTTAGCATTTATATTTAGGATCTACTCTAGACCTTATCAAAATAATGCAAAATTCAAATGAAATTAAATTTTTCCACCAGTCCTTCTGAGGAAGTTCTTACCAGGTTTAATCAGGAAGTGTGAAAGGTGATTAGTATCTGCATAAGTTTTGACCTTTGCTGATCTCTGCAAGGAGCTTCAAATTATTTTGAAATATATGCCATTCTTTATCAAACTGCTCTGGAATTTTCAAAGCCCAATTCCTTGTCACACAGTTAACTTTTTTCTTTAAAGAGGGTTTAAACATACAATAACTTGAAGGAGTAGATTTCCTGAATCCTACTGTGACTGAGAAGAGACAGAAGGTATTATACTACAGGTTTTTGCCTATATTATTCCTTATTGAGCAGTTGTTTTGTGACAGAAGGCCCTGTGATTTGATGACTGGAGGGGTCATGTCAAGAATAATAACTTTTTTAAAGGGATCCTGGATCTTAGTGAAGAAGCATTCATTGTGGCAGTCGGCCAGAATTTCTTGGTGGAAATTCTCCACTCTACTTTTCTGAAAACTTAATTTTTTTGTTATTTCTAAAGCAGTACAAAATGTTTTTCACTGCAGCAGTGAATCTTCTCTTTAAGATTACCTAATTGGGTCTTGCATACTGTTACATACATATACTGTACTGATCATGTGATTATGCAAAGTTGTATTGCTTTAAGTGTGCTGAGCACTTAAACAAAGAAAAAACATAGAAGAGCTCCATCATCCACTTCATATACTTTTTTAAAAGTGGAATCCCCCAGACACTCCATAAAATGTTTAAATTTTATTGTATTTTATTGAGGTGAGAACAACTGCTAGCCAGACTTCACTTCTGGGAAGCATTTACATCTCAATAGACCCTTCTGAGGGCAGAGTTCCCAAATCAACTTCCAAAGTAATTTGTGGCAGAGATTTTTTACATCCCTGTAAGGGAGAAGAATATGCTGAATCTAGATGGCTAGTTTAACTAATCCGCTGGAAAACTTTGGTTGACTTATTTCAGAGACTCATTCCAAATACTGCCACATCCTGTGTATATTCAAAAGTACATCTCACTGAGTTCAGTATTACTTACTCTCAAATCAGTGTCCATTGGACTTACTTTTCGTAAATAAAAGTAAAAAAAAATGAAATAAAAAATAAAAGTGAATACAAATACAAAAATGTAAAACTGTTTATTTCTACATCCATTCATTTAATGTTCTCTAATAAATAATGGTGGGTACACCATCTGTTTGAGCTCACTTTGCTCTCTACCAATTAGCCTAACTGTTGAATAATTCTTATGTAGAAAATATAGTTCCAGAAAACTACCATAGCAATCTAAGTCAGAACTGACCTTTTACTTCATTAGGTGATTTTTTTTTTCAAGATGGTGTCTGTAATAGGTAACTGTTTTAGTTAGCTAGTTAGTTGTGGGTTGGTTTTGCTACCTTTTTCAAATGTCTGATAATTGGAAAGGGATAAATAAGAAAGTTTGTAAGCACAGACTCAGGAAATTAGGAGGGAGGGAGAGAGAGAAGGGAAGTTGGTTGAAAAGCCACTCTGTTTCATAAAGAGAATGAAATTGAAAGAGAAAATGATGTATGTCTGGAGATCATTTTGGGGTTACTACCAAGTTTGAAGATCTGCTGGGCCCACTGGATACTATGAAAGTTTCCTAATGTGTTGCTTTGCTCTTGTGCTGTGGTGGACTTGGAGCTATTGGCCATGCAGTGAATATTAAACAGTTGACACACAGAGACAGTGGCAGTTTGGTCTGTAAGATGCAGTGTGTGTGATGCAGCAGTCACTATTGATGTCGGCTGATCTCATTCATGATAGGAAGTGGCTAAGAATAGCAGCAGCTATGAAACTGGGCTTGCTAAAAGAGTTTTTGGAGGTAGGATCGATGAATGCCCCAACAAGTTGGATGGTTTAGGTTGATTATGAGAACTTTTCATCATCCCAGTGAATGTGTTGACCAGGAGAGACCCAGAACAGGGCAGTGACAGTGATACATAGTTCCCTGGGCTAGACATAGTGAGGGAGCTAAGAATGAAGGTTGCCAGCATGCTGCTTCTCATCCAGGTCAGTGTGGGGAGTCACAGTGGAGAATGCTGAATTATGTAAACTGGGACTCATTATGAGAAGTTGGTGATGAGAGACCTGCCGTTCAGAAATCCGGGGCTGCCATATCCCTGATTTAACATTAGTGTCTCTAGTGTTAGAACCACAGTGAGTCTCTGGAGAGACCTTGTATCTCAGCAGAAATTTACCCACCCCACTGGGTCTAGTAGGCTCATCTGGGTGGAAAGCAATATGATGGAAGACAATGCTGATCTGAAGTGAGAGTATACAAAAAACTCTTCTAATCTGAAGGCAGTACTGGGAGTGTGCTGTTGAGATGTGGAGCTCCCCTGATGGTGTTGGAGGGATTAGCTAGGTAGTAACTGGTGGAAGAAAGTGATTGAGAGAGTGGAGTGCCATCATGACACTGCCAGACTGCTGACCTCAAAAAAAATTATACATTGTGTATGGATGGATGTTAGGTGAGTTGTTGGTCAGAGATCCATGTTTGGATAGATGTGCCCCATAGGTAGGGAAGAGTGGTTTAATCCTGTTTTTTGCAGGTTGAGGGAGATATGGAGGAGGGGACACTGGGCTGACCCTTCCTGGAAATCTCCTGGTGATATCTGCTTCCTGCCTGGTGGTACCAATCCTGGTCTCAGTAGCCAGGTTGTTGGCAAACTTGATCTAAAATTATTAAGATCCATGTCCATTTATAATAAGACCTTGCTCATCCATGACTTGGTAGTGGATGAATGGGCAGACATGGCATGTATTACAGAAATTTGATTGGGCAAGAGTGGCAATGCTGCCCTCTCAGAGATGTATGTGCATGAAGCCACAGTGACATGATTTAGGAAGTGGTATCATTAATATGCTCATGATATCCCATTTTACATGACTATCCTGAGCCATGCTTGTGATACACCAGGTTTGTCCTGGTGTCTGGAGGATAATGGAATCTGAATGAGAAGAAATATGCCGAAACTAAATTCAAGCAAGAGGGAGTTGTTGTATGTTCAGTGAGGCTCTCTATCTTCTCCAGTGTTTTCTCTTGTGGGGGAAGCATTGCCCCTGACAGAACAGGTCCATGATTTGGGGCCCTCCTGGATTCACAGCTACACCTGGATAGGCAGGCTGGCCTTTGCACAGCTTTAGTTGGTGTGCCAGTTGTGGCTCTAGCTAGAGCAGAAGAATCTTGCATTGGTGACTTATGCTGTTATCAATACCTGGTTGGAGAACTGCATGGTGCTCTGCGTGGGGCTGCTTTTAAAGACTACTTAAAAACTGAAGTTGTAATAAAATGCAGAAGCCATGGATATTAATTAGCACTACAGTAGATGCTAGGAACATGTTTCACCTATCCTATGGGACATGCATGTGTTATCATTTTTAATTGCTGGTTTTCGCCGATAAAGTCCTATATGGCTTGGTCTGTAGCTACCAGTGGGACTGACTTCTCCGACCAGAATCTACTTATATGACATAAACATCCCAGGAAAATTGCTGGTGGTCCTTCACTTCAGGAAGGCACCATCAAGGGGGTGAGATCAGGAAGAGGAGGAGTTTTCCTGTTATGTCCTTTGTATTATGGAACAGTCTGCCCTTAGAGGTTAGACTTACCCTGATACTGATTGGCATCTGGAAGCTGTTCCAGAAGGCTTTTTAATTTAATTTAATGGAATGACATCTTTAAATGAATGAGTTTATATGTTGCTCCACAGAATGTTTTATTATTCTTACCATGCATGTTTTATGTTGAATTATGTTGTATACCACTGACAGTCTTTTGACTTTGGCATTATAGAAATTTAATTCATGAATACATTAGCAGAGTTGTTCAGAATTATAAGAAAAAGAAAATATATTTGATTTTGTGGAATGAAAACAAATGTAATCTAATAAAATAATCATAACACTGAAACATGTTAACACCTTGTTTATTCATTCAGTTTTTACCTTTTATTTTGTTCAAGAGCTTAAGGTGGTATACTATTTATTATTTATTAAGTTTGAACATTCACTAAATTTGTATTGCTCACTCCTGCCATTTTCCCCTATAACAACTGCCCTGTGAGATAGGTTGGACTGACAGAAAGTGACCTTATTCATGTTCTCTCATTGCCATGTGTGAAGATTATTTTGGTAGATTGCAAATTCACCCCTATAGAAATTCATGGCAGATGAAACTTCCCTAAAGGATTCTTCAATGTGTTCCAAGGAAACTCAAGGTTTTCCAAAACTCAGTTTAAAAATTGCAACCATATAGGTTGGACAGTGGTCTTGTGGTTTATACAATTACTTCAGGAACCCTTTACCAGAGACAATGCATTTTAAAATGAGTTTGGCTATGCAGCTATATTTGACTCTGTGTTTATGTTGGTTCTTCTATACTCAGTCCAAAATAGCTTTTATGGAGGCAATAAAACTTCATATTTTATTTGGTGGACTCTGTTTAAATAATGTTCTTATCATTGCAACGGTCATGGAATTGATACTTCTCAAATAAATTAGTTATAATATGTTTAGTTGGTTTTGCCCAGACCCGCTTCTCTGTCAAAGGAGTTCAGATGTAGAAAGGAATGCAAACCCAAAATGCAGTATCTCTGTTCAGAACATTAGACAGAAATTGGTTAATATGCAGAAGAAAACTTTATTGTACAAGGCTTGCATATAAATTTACACAATGAAATGGTAAATTAAAATGGCAACATTGATTTCCCTTTTAGCTCTGCCCAGTCTGCATTTATAATGAAAGATTTATTGTTTGTCTTTCTTACACCCTCTGTTAGAAAATATGAATAGTAGCCAAATGTACAGGCCAATTAGACTACTAAAATTAGATGCAATCCAGGAGACCCAGTTGATTCATGTAAGGAAGAATATGTTTTATTTTGGGGTCAGATGATAGCCTGTGGACCAGATCCAACACTGATTAAAATGTATCTCTTACTGCTTAAACTGTTTGTCCATTATTTCTCCTTACGTCAGAGTCTTTATTGTGGAATTTGTTCATACGTGAGGGAGAGTGTTTATTTATTGGCTCCTAGAGAACTACTTGGAGAAACCATCAACAGGCAGAGTATGTGCTAGTACTGCTAAGATATAGCTCATGAAACAAGTTAGTCTTTGAGGTTTATTTGAAAGCCAGCACATTCAAGGCCATCTATTGGAAATGGGATAAACCAGAGCCCACCTTTTTGTTTCTGTGTTTGGATTTTTAAAATGGTTTTAATTGTATAAAGCAGTTGTGTTGTTTGCCCCTCAAAGTCCGAGTTAATTGGGGTAGCTTATAAATATGGTAAGTAAATAGACTGGAGTGATCTTATGGGGTGCAAACTAGAAGTGTTGAGAAACTAGTAACCACTGACAAATCCATGTAGCTTTTCATCAAGTGGTGTAGTGGACTTCTCTTTTTTCTTCCCTCATGAGCTTCAAGTACCAGCCATAATGTGAGGGTGATTTAAGATGCAGAACAGGACCCTATTATTTAGGAATCAGTTGTCATTTGTATTCTTTTATGAAAGCAAGGCTGGAAGTGTTGTGTAGGTGCTGCAGAATGTTCTCATTTTTTCAGCTAACTGCCTATCACTTTAGTTCTAATAACATACCATGCACTTACATGTACAATGTGCTTAGCTTTTTTCAGGGATTACAATCATACAATTCCAAGGAAAGACGCAGCTGCTTTAAAGTGATACAGACAGGGGCTAAATTTGCACTCCCATGTACTCCAAAGGATCTTTTGGTGATTAAATCAAAGTTCTGGAAGCCTAGCATTGTTAAAAAGGGTATAGGAAAGCAAACTCCATGCAGAAAATAGAGAAAGTATTGCAGCACAGTGATGCAAAATAAGAAATCTAATCAAGAAAGTGACAAAAACTGAAAGAATGTTTGCTTATAAAAAGGAAAGCTTTAAAAAGGATATATAGCATATGTAAATATTCTCAAAACTTAAGAAGAAATGACATGTACATATGCACATGCACACACACGCTCATATATATAGTTTTCTGCATTTTCAATCATGATGAAGCTTTGAATGGAGCATCATGCGTCTGAATACACAAGCCCTGCAAGATCTCCATAATGACTCATCTGAAGAAAAAATGTATTATTTGGAAGCTATTTGAGTGCAGTCGAGATGAAGATGAGATGGTCATTTTAAGCAGAGCTTCTGCTGTTGCAAAAATCTCATTTTCTCTCCAGGTAAAGACTGACAAGTAGGCTAGTGTATAATAATTTGCAGTTAAATTCAAAGGCACTTTTCTTGGATTCATTTGTCTGAGTATTTAATTCCAAATATAGGAGACAAAATTATAGTTGGTACTCTGAGGCTTAAAATTTTTGCCTAAGATTGAGAATGAATGATATTTTTTAATATTTCAAAAGCATATTACATTGATGTCTTAATGTAACATTTGATAATTAACAATATCAGGCCGCGTATGGTATAATTCATTAGAAAAAATATAGACATATTACTGTAATATATGTTGCTCATGTCAGCTAATAAGATTTGGACAACTCTCTTAGACTGTTTCTGGTATCCTTAGAGGGAAGCTTAAAAGGACAAAATAATATAAGTTTATAAACTCATTGGTAATCCATATGCAAATGATAGGAATCAGTAAACAGGGACATCAGATTTAAATAGCAGCATTATGCGGGACTATAGAATTATTCAATGTCCTTTGAAATGAATCACATGAAGGAGTTGATTTTCCATCCACCAAATTCAGATATGACTTAACTGTACTTTAGAGGCTGAATTAATATGAATAATCTGGAAAGTATGGCAGATAGTAGTGAAATGAAATTTGACAAGTAAAATGCATTATACACAGAGAAGAAGAAATGGAAGATGAAAGATAGCCAGTTAAGCGGCATCTAAGAGAAGTAGATGCTGAGCTAAACACAAGAACAGGATAATGAAAGTTATATAAAAAACAGGTAAAAGAAGGTTAATGTCTTTTTAGTTTACATAACAAGAAACATATCTAAGATTAGGAGGCCATACAGTTATTCTGCTAAGCACTGACAATGCCTCATTTGTAGTACAGAACTCAATTTGGCCTCTGAATTTCAAAAGCAGAAAATGATAACCTAAGAAGGGTTCAACGTTTCTTGAAGGTAAAAAGTTAATTGTTGGAAAAATATCCTCTAACTTGGAAAATATTTATGTTTAAAAGAGATAATTAGATTATAAATGTTGAATACAATGAAGTACAAAAATAATCCTATATAAAATTGTTATGCCATTATACAATATAAAATGTTATTGAAAATAAAGTATATTTTGGATCAAACTTAGGCAAGCTATTCTTTTTTCTAGCATGAAATCTAGACAGATTTTTAAAAATAATAATTCTGTGCAATTGTCTGCCCAGTCATAGATACATTTACTCAAGTCCAGTTATGTTCAATAGCTATTTACTCCAAGTAAGTAAACAAATCATTTACAAGTAAAAGTGCCATTATTTATCTGATTCATATTTTGGAAATATGACTAGTGTGACTTCATTTCTAGAAAATAACTCTCCATGGGAAACCAAGATAGTTAAAGGTAGTAATCATGAGATAAGGAAAGCATTTTGTTATTTGATATTATAGTACATATTGTTAAAGTCTGTACTATGTAGTAGATGACATCACTGTATCATGTTAAAAGGTAGGTATTGACACTGCTATAATTGCCTATGAGAACATCTACTCTCATTTAGGAGCCAGGATCATTACTGTATTCATGACATGGGTTCATATCTTTCAATAATTCATAATATTGTAATGATGTACAGTGTATTATTTAAATGATTTTGCCCTTAGATGCTTCATTTTATTTATTTAGAGGCCTTATAGGCTGCTTGATCTGCCAATTCTGAGACTCATACAACTCCCCAATAGATAATTGGGAATAAAGTCATGCAAACAATTAAAACAATCATTAGAAATATTTTTATGGAACTGGGAGTCATCAGACTTAACAAAAATAGAGAGTCCCCCTCTCCTGATCTCATGGAAAAATCTATGTATCTCATGGAGAAAATCTATCTACCTGGTCACTAAGACTTGGCACCAACTTGATTCCACATAATCTTTCCCAATCAAGAGGCAATTACAGCAAGCCAGCCTCCCTGGCTTGATGGGAGAACTAGGTTTTCACTAGCTTCTAAAAAGCAGAAGAAAAGAAGCTGATCACACATTGGGCAGAGTGCTATTCAGGGGAGAGCTGGTGGTAACTGAAGAGACATGCTTGCATGCGCCAAAAAGATTGTTGGAAAATTACTGTGGATAATGTCCAGTTTAATTTGCGCCCAGCACACTCCTAGTCCATCCCTATATCCAGCTCAGAGGATATAGTTCAATTCACCTAGCAAAAAAATATAGCTTGATGTTTATTTGTGAAACATCAGCAAACATCAGAAATGGTTAACTGACAAAAATGAGGCAAAAGACAGGGAGAGCAAGAGACATGAACAACAGGCAAGAATTTTACAATATGTATTCCTATCAAAAGGCACGGAACTTTTCAGAGCTACTAGAAATAATATTGGAGGTAGTTAGCAAGGACAGTCCCAAAGGGAGAGGCTTGTGGTTATTCTAGCCTTAACCCTTTTATGCAGAACAGCGGCAGAAAAGAGACAGAAAGTAGGACACCAGCTGATCCCTCTTCTATTCTGTACTATTAAAAAACAATCCGGTGGATGGGGATATATCAACAAAGATGACAGTTTCTAATTGAAGGGACTAGATCTTATTCCAGTTTTTAAAGCATTTGATGTCCTAGATCTGATGAAAGCAAGCATAAACTATGAACAAACATGAAAGAGTTGACCTAGGTTAATTGTTTGGTATGATAAATTGGAATTTACAATCACAAAGTGGTGTTAGCCTGAAATTCCCAAATACGTTGATCTAAAATACTTTTATACAGACTTTTTCTTTAGAATCAGAGTGGTTAAATACAAGTCATGACTAATTTTGCTGAAATCTATTTTGGATTCTTCTTTTTCTTACTCTGAATTCCACACAACTCCATTGGGGTGCAGAAGGAATTGAGTTTTAATTTTGGAGTCAAAGTAACTATATTCAATATGGTTTCTAACCTAGAAAACCTGGTCAGCAAAAAAATTAGTGAATCAGGCTAGGGGCTTACAATATAATGTCTTTTAAGACAACTGCTGTATTCCAAGATTTGAAATTAAATGCCTACATATACAGCAGCTACCAGAGAAAATACTTTTGTCAGCTAGCACATCCTACCCATTCAAGAAGCAATCTTATTTTTCCCTATGTTCTCTCAGCATTTATTTGTTTAATGATGTTATTTCCCAAAATTTTAATCTCTGCCTATGATTAATTCAATTATTCTTTCCCATGTTATAGACTCATTTAGAGAGTAGAAGGTTGAGCAACAGTAACTGTGGCCAGCGTCCCATTCCTACCTTTTTGTAGAAACTTGTGTTAAAAGTCACTACACCAGCTGTTTGCACTTTCGTCAGAAATCATACACCAAATAATTATTTCCTCTTAAATAGTCTTAATTATATAAAAAAATAGCTGTACTTTATTATAATAGTTTTGGATAGACAATAAGATGTCTACCTTTCCTTTTTATAGTTATCTTAAATTCCACTTGAGCCAGTTTGGTGTAGTGGTTAAAGGCACCAGACGAGAAAGCGTGAGACTCTGAGCTTTAGTCCTATCTTAGGCATGAAGCCAACTGGGTGATCGTGGGCCAGCTCTCTCTCTCAGCCTTAAGAAAAAGGCAATGGCAAATCACTTCCAAAAATCTTGCCAAGGGAACTGCAGGGACTAGTCCAAAGAGTCACCAGGAGTCAAGACTGACTTGAAGGCACCCCCTGCCCCGCCCAAATTCATTTATTTACAAAATAATTGTTAGTAGTGGTTTGGCCCAGAAATGACTCCCACCATGGTTTACCATTTACAAAATTGAAATAGTAAGTCTGTAAAACTTAAGCAAAATTAAAATCAGAGACGAATAATTTTACAAAAATGGGATGGGCCTAACACATTTACAGTAACTCAAAAATTAAGGTTTTTTTAAGAGGAGGAGGAGGAGGAGGAGGAGGAGGATCAGGCTGGCCCCACCAAAAAGTCCTGCCTTTTGAAACCCTCTTGAAAGGCAGTCCCAGGTCAAGACTGTTACGTAATCTAAACATGACAGTAATAAAATGGAATAAAAACCCAAATGGAAAGGAAGCTTTTAATGCAGCATAAGATGTAATAACAAAACAACAAAGATTTCTTTAAAATAATTCTTCAGAAATATCTTCCTGATAGTAACAAAGTGTTATTAAAGTTATTTCTACACAAGAATCCAGATAATTATCATGACTAAAAACACTAAGTAGCCTGTTGGTTTTTTATTTTTATTTTATTAAAAAGATTAGGTAAAGATAATGTCAAAATCCTTTGTATTAGCCACAAGAGCTGTTGTTTAGGGTTCCTTTTCTCTGCCATGAATATTTTACATTTAAATTAGAAATCTGTAAAGTTGAGGTGAAAGGATTACTATGTATGAGAGATGAATAAGGAAAAGCATTACAGCTTCTGCAGCAAGGAGGATAAGTACCACAGTTCATCTGACATAAGAGATGGATTATAGTGAATCTGAAGTAGAAGAAGGTTTATTTAGGGATTATTAGCAATGGCTTGCATTTATGTAATCTATTAGTATAACACAGGGAGAAGAGAGGGGGGAGTTTACTTCTGGAGTTATCAGAGAGATTTGCTATTTATAATGCAATTCAAAGCCTAATATATGCAGAATCCAGTGTGGAAAAGAAACAGAAATGGGTAGAATTCTTTCCTTTGCATTGTGATAATCATATATAAACTGAGCTTTGCAGAATGTATGCACATATGTAAATTGCACATAATGATGATAAATCGCCAGTGCCAAGTTCAAGTTGACATTTTTTGACAGCACTGTAAAAGTTACAAAGCATCTAGCTCACAAAATTTATAAGAATTCATACATTTTCTCTCTTAAAAAGGCAATATCAAGGGCCAGGAACTGTAATTCAGTTGTGCTAATAAGCAAAGATCAAAACAAGGGAAGAACCATTATGAATGACACCTAGAACAACCTTTCCCACTTTGGTGCCCTAATGCTAATTAGGTAATTTTGGAATTGAATTCAGCATATCTGGAGATTACTAGATTTGCAAAAGTTGGTCTAACATCACAGCACACCAAATAAATGAATGGGAAGACCTCAGTAGAAAGTCTGAAGAAAAGTTCAGAGTGGACATCCGTAAGGTCATAATGTTGGTATTCCCTTACAGTGATATGAGATTAAAATTTGTGTCTGATTATTACTTTTTTTTTTTAACATTTTCAAAAGGCATTTGAGTTGAAGTGTTCAGATATACAGGTGAAACTTGAAAAATTAGAATATCATGCAAATGTTCATTTATGTCAGTATGGCAACTCAAAAGGTGAAACCAATATATGAGATAGACGCATTACATGCAAAGCGAGATATGTCAAGCCTTACTTTGGTATAATTGTGATGATTATGGCGTACAGCTTATGAAAACCCTAAATTCACAATCTCAGAAAATTAGAATAGTGTGAAAAGGTTCAATAGTCTAGGCTCAAAGTGTCCCACTCTAAGCAGCTAATGAATCCATAACACCTGCAAAGGGTTCCTGAGCCTTTAAATGGTCTCTCAGGCTGGTTCAGTAGGAATCACAAGCATGGGAAAGACTGCTGTCCTGACAGGTGTGCAGAAAACCATCATTGACACCCTCCATAAGGAGGGAAAGCCCCAAAAGGTAATTGCAAAAGAAGTTGGATGTTCCCAAAGTGCTGTATCAAAGCACATCAATAGAAGGTTATGTGGAAGGGAAATGTGTGGTAGAAAAAGGTACACAAGCAGCAGGGATGACCGCAGCCTGGAGAGGATTGTCAGGAAAAGGCCATTCAAAAGTGTTGGGGACTTTCACAAGGAGTGGACTGAGGCTGGAGTTAGTGCATCAAGAGCCACCACACACAGACGGATCCTGGACATGGGCTTCAAATGTCGTATTCCTCGTCAAGCTGCTCCTGAACAACAAACAATGTCAGAAGCGTCTTACCTGGGCTACAGAAAAAAAAAAAAAGAACTGGTCTGTTGCCCAGTGGTCCAAAGTCCTCTTTTCTGATGAGAGCAACTTTTGCATCTCATTTGGGAACCAAGGACCCAGGGTCTGGAGGACGAATGGAGAGGCACACAATGCACGATGCTTGAAGTCCAGTGTGAAGTTTCCACAGTCTGTGTTGATTTGGGGAGCCATGTCATCTGCTGGTGTTGGTCCACTGTGCTTCATTAAGGCCAGGGTCAACGCAGCCGTCTACCAGGAGATTTTGGAGCACTTCATGCTTCCTTCCGCAGACGAGCTTTATGGGGATGCTGACTTCATTTTCCAGCAGGACTTGGCACCTGCCCACACTGCCAAAAGTACCAAAACCTGGTTCAATGACCATGGGATCACTGTGCTTGATTGGCCAGCAAACTCGCCTGACCTGAAGCCCATAGAGAATCTATGGGGCATTGCCAAGAGAAAGATGAGGGACATGAGACCGAACAATGCAGCGGAGCTGAAGGCCGCTATTGAAGCATCCTGGTCTTCCATAACACCTCAGCAGTGCCACAGGCTGATAGCATCCATGCCACGCCGCATTGCGGCAGTCATTGCTGCAAAAGGGGCCCAAACCAAGTACTGAGTACATATGCA
Organism: Liasis olivaceus; assembly: GCA_030867105.1. Taxonomy (NCBI): domain Eukaryota; kingdom Metazoa; phylum Chordata; class Lepidosauria; order Squamata; family Pythonidae; genus Liasis; species Liasis olivaceus. The sequence continues at coordinate 120,743,442 of CM061350.1, read as the reverse complement.
TGCTTCTACTTTGCAGAGGTCCGATATTGTTCTATTTCCAATCCTTGTGTTATTGATGTCATGTAATATTCTAATTTTCTGAGATTGTGAATTTGGGGTTTTCATAAGCTGTACGCCATAATCATCACAATTATACCAAAGTAAGGCTTGACATATCTCGCTTTGCATGTAATGCGTCTATCTCATATATTGGTTTCACCTTTTGAGTTGCCATACTGACATAAATGAACATTTGCACGATATTCTAATTTTTCGAGTTTCACCTGTATAGATATTTCAAGATTTTAAGAACTCTTAGTGCATTCCACAAACCCAAATTTGGGGGGGAAAAGACCAGTCCATCTGCTGACCTTTGGATAGAGGTCTCAATATTTCTCTTTTATTGTAACTCTTATTAGTAAAATTAGATGGTAGGCAAGTTAGGTGTTTATAATTGTATAGTATTAATTTTCATAATAATGGTATATATTGATTGTATTCCTTCTCTGTAATTTCAATACAAGTTTCTGTTTACTGACTTTTTATTTTGGTAGGTCCACACCTTAGTGGGATATGCATTAGAAATACACTTTTCTTTGCTTTTCTGGAAGAGAGCAAAGAAATAAACAAAACAAAAAAAACTGTTTTTCTAATGCATCACACAGTATGTGATCTGTAGAGTATGAGATCAGTGGAGAAACTGTTCAGTAATGCAATATATTGTATTTTGAGAACTTAAAGTCTCAGGCTACAATCCTGCACTCATTTACTCGGGAATATAGTCCACAGAGTACAGTAGGCTTATTACTGAGTAGATCTTTATAAGATTACCCTTCATAATGTATTTCCATAGGCTTCTGTAAGGCATTTAGATCCTTTTCACTAAGATTTTAAAAATCAAAACATTGTCCTGTTTAAATATTTCAAATTATCAAATATTTCACCATTTAAGAGGGCTCCAAGGCAGTATACAACTGAAAACATTAAAACAATATAAAAATATATTAACAGGAAATAATCATACTGTATTTAAGATGGAAAAAATATTCACATTTAAAATAATTAAAAACCCACTCTGAATTGCTTCTTCTCAGAAAGCCTGGAGGTTAGCTTTCTCTATTTAGTTCCAAGCACCACTTTGCAATCAGAATTTGGTGTCATAATAAGTCTAATTATATTGGCAAAAACTAAATTGTGGAACAATAAAAACTGAAAGTATTAGTTGAATTTATGTTTAGATGTTGGTGTTTTGTTCAGAACATCTGAAATTTACATTGCTGGATAGTTAATTGTTTTCACTATCCTTTAAGTTGGCTAGCAGTACTTGTTTTTTTCTTTATAAGAATTTAAATCATTTCTGTAATGTAAAGGCGTTTGGTGAGCACTGAGCATGAAGGACATCTTATGAAACTAAATTATTTTCTTTATAACTTGGGATCAGAACCAAAAGTAATGCTAAACCCTTCAATAAATTAACTTGCACTGCAACTGCAACAGACTTTTCTCTGCCAAAGTAATCTGCCAGCAGAACTGGAAAGAAGGCCTTTGAATGGTTAGTACAGGTTTTAGGAAACAAAGAATGGAAACAGTGGCATTCTTGATTTATCTATCTCTATTACCTAGAAAGTCACTGTGAGTGATGCAGTTTGAACAACTTCAAGGCTTCCTTGGAAAGGAAGTATCCAAGGCAGCACATAGATGAATGAGTTCAAGTTATCTTTTAAGTTTGATTTTTGTACCTTTAGAGCCTAAAGTTAAGGCAAAGTTAGATGGAGATGATGGTGGTTATGGGGGGCAACAACCCCCTTGCATTGCCTCTGACCTATTTAAAGCATCTTGCCCTGCCTTGCCACCTCTAGTCTCCCTGGTCAGTTTTCATCTATATTCTGAAGGGTGCTCTCCTGTGCCCAGCATTGAAGAACATTTCAGTCAGGACTACATAAAGACCTCCTGATTTTTGTATCTTGGAATATAGCACAATCTGTCCTGTGTTGCCTTGGAATACTGAAGTGGACTGAATGTTGAATTGTATGCCAACATTCATAGAAATTGGTGTGAGGCTTTTAAATTATCTTGATTATTTTTACAAAATGAAAAAATGTGCTAAAACTAAAAATATATATTATAACGATAGTCATACAGAATTAAGAAGAAAAATAAAGGATTCTGGGGGAAGTATGGTGAACTGAAGACATCTCTGCAAAAGTGGAGCCAACAACTACGGCAAAGACCAAGGAACCGGTGAGTAGACCAGTTCCTTGGAATCTCTCCAGATAAGGAGAGGATGGGAGATTGCCACATGTGCTCTGACGGCTGTTCTTCATGAGGAGACCACAGGACAGCAGTTTTCTGCAGGTTTGATCAGCCATCTTGCTTGCAACTGCGGTGGAGCCTTTTAAAGGACATTAAGTTCACAAACTTCATTTTCTAATCACTTTCTGAAATTGCCTATTAACCATCTGAAAGCTATTAGAAACCTTCAGAACAACAAGTTTGAAAAGTCATTGGGTGAATTTATCTTCAGCTCTGAACAAAAGACAAATTAATTATAAGCTTAAGAAAGAATTTGAAATGAACAGCAAGAAGCTAAATAAGATTTTGATCTAAGAAAGTTATAAACAGATTAAGGGCCCAGATGAATTTGGAATATTGACTTTTAGTGTAAGATTTTGGAATTAACTATAAAAAATAAATAGCTTCTCATGGGAAACAGATTTACTTTGGCTATCCTGGCTTTTGTAAGTAATAACAAAGGTAAGTTACTTTATGATTTTAGAAACTGGACACTAAAGGAACTAAAGATTCTAAGGGGGAAAAATACAAGCCTGTTCTTGATGTCAGTTAATATTGGGACTTATAAAATGACACAAGACCTTGTAACATCAGAAGCACTAAAGGAGATCTTTGAAGAATGGAGCCAGAAATTAGTAACTACAATATCAACATTGTCAGTAATTATGTCTGCTTCTATGGATAGACTATGTCCAAAAGATGTTAATAAAGGAACAAATCTGACAAGACATAGAAAGTACCGAAAGTGGAACTACAAATGACAGGCCAAGAGAATGACCTGGAAAACATTTTCTTACTGTATCTACAAAAGAAGCTTATTAAAGTCTTGAAAAAAATTGTGCAATTGAATAAAGAAAAATTGAAGAGAAATCAAATCCTATGACAATATTTGATTGAATTAAAGATTAAGACTGTTAGAAATAAAAGGAAGGAATATAAAATTGGCTTAATTGATCAAGGTTAAAATAAGACAATTTTTTGCAATGTTCTGGCAACCCTTTATGGACTTTTTGCTGACCCCAGGATTGAAAAGTTGATGTTTTATGGATTTGCTTATAGATAAGGGATGGGATATAGGACGAAGAAATATCTGTTTGTAACATTATAGGGGGAGAAGGGTTAATAAATTTGTTTATACTTGTGATGAAGGTTGGAAGTCACTTCGTTACTTTTACTTTATTCTTTCTTTTCTTTTTCTTCTTTCTTCTTTTTTCCTGCAGTTAGGAAAGTTTAGTTTCTATTAGTTTTTACGATTGTAATCAAAATTAATAAAAAATCATATAAAAAACAAAGAAAGAGAAATAAAGGACAAGCAAGACAAAACCCCTAAACTATTTTTCTTCAAAAATAGAATAGTAGTTGGGAACATACAGTCCTAAAATTACCTTGAAAATTATGCTTTTAAGTATTCATAACTTGTCTTCTGAGACAGAAAGTAAGGAAATTTGCAGTGAACATTTAACCTTTAGAGAAGACTATGTGAGGCAAAATTTGAAGTAAATAGTTGGAGAAGGGTTGTGCAAAGGGAAGGGATACTGACATGAAGTAATAATGTCCCTCCATCAACAAATTGCAGCTAATTTCTGGGGTTAGAGCAGTGCTTTTCAAACTTGGCAACAGGGTGGAGAATTCTGGGAGTTGAAGTCCACACATCCTAAAGTGCCAAGTATGAAAAACACTCGGTCATAGTGTGTAGAGAAATAGCAGAGAGTAACTTTTCCATAAGGGCACTCAGTTAAACAAGACAGCTACAATTCTTCTTCCAACTTCTAAATATGGGAGATGGAAAATAATGAGGTGAGCAAATGGTTCTCAGATTCTTTCCTCCCTGCCCCTAGAAACTGATTGGGCAAAAAAGGATATTCTGATCACAAGGATAACTTTTACTGGAGGGTGGACCAATCCATCACAGAATCAAATAGTCTCTCTCCCTCCCCTCTTAGGACTGGGGCATTTTGGAAGACTAAGAAGTACCAAAAGGTCACATTTTTTAAAAAATCGTTGTCTCAGGTAATGCTTTCTATTCCTGGCTGCCCAAACACTTTATCAAAAATGGACTGTCTCTGCAGAGAGAATTGAGGGACAGGAGGTTAGAGAAACTTGTTCTGCCTTAAGTGGAAAACACTACAGTCAACCCATTCCTCTCTGGGATTGGGTTTTGTGTAGCTAATTTTACACTGTCCAGTCAGATTCTGTATCTGGACAATCACCTTGTCCTTCATTTTGGACAACAAAATATCTTGGGCCTATCCTGAAAATCTGAGATGCACAGGGCTGCAAAAGCTAGTTTGTGTTGCCATGCTTGGCAAATCACAGCAAAGTCTGATAGAAGAAGGAAGAAAGAGAAGAAACAAAAATTTAAAATATTAGGTCAGAAATCCAGTTTGCCCAGACAAAATGTCTGAAATCAGCATACTTATGATGCATTAGAAATCAGCATACTTATGATGCAGCTTAAATAGAAACAGCACAGCCCAAAGCTTGGACAGAGGCTACCACTGAGTGGGCCTGCCCCAGACTGAACTCTACACTGAGGAAACAGAATAAAGCATATCACATAGTAAGTATGTTTACAATGCCACAAGATTTATTGCTGCTTTTGTTGCAATAGGTTAACTTGCTACTGTTCTTCAACATTTTTGTTAAGTAGCATGCAAAATAAAAATGCAGAATAATCTTCAAAATTAGAGCACATATTCTGTGCCCCAAATCAGGAGAAGCAAAAAAGAAACAAAAACTCCACCCACCTAAGTACATGCTTGAGAAATACCACCATATTTATATTTCAAATTAAAGTCAAAAGCTAAGTGGTTGGGCACCTAAGAAATAAGTTTTCTTCTGTTTTAAACTAAATGAGAATATACATCAGCAGCTTAAACTCAACACATGCTCTTAAAGAAAAAATTAGAAATGCTTAACATAATTAACCTGCCCCATCTCATTGCTCCTGGAATCTACCTGTCTGCAATGTTGGTCTAAAACCAGAACATTAATTACACAGTCTAATGCAGTGTTTCTCAACCTTGGCAACTTTAAGATATGTGGACCTCAACTCCCAAAATTCCCTAGCCAGGAAGTTGAAGTCCACATATCTTAAAGTTGCTAAGGTTGAGAAACACTGGTCTAATGTGATCATACTCTCATGGACATGGAATCTTAATAGCAACAGGATCGCCCTTCACTCATTCCTGTGAAAGAACTACTTCTGATAGAATAGAGTCTGTAAGCTGAGGCTATGACAGTTCTACCCGCCAGCATTTTATGTCCTTTCTCTACCCTTCTAAAGCTATGTCTCACTTACCTCATGGACATTGTAAGGTGTGATCTCAGGATGAATGAAGAGTATCTCATGCCTTACTCCAACTCCTCTCCTTCCTCATCCCTTCTATTATGTGTGCTTATTCTAGGCCAGGGGCTTTCAAACTTTTTCAGGGCATGGAACCTATTAGTTTTTTAAAACATTCTCCTGAACCCATGTCAAGAGGTAGAGCTCTAGTGATACAAAATTGGCTGCATTTGGGTGAACCATCAGGGTTCCAAAGCCCAATGCTAGAACATCCTTTCATTGCTGTCTCCTTCCTGTTGCTATGGCTATTCTCTCTAAGAAGGATTGTCTTCTCATTCACTCTTCTAAGGGATTTTCCTCACTAAAACACAGCACTTCTCCAACTTCTAGCATAATTGCTGGCTGAAGCCAGGTTGAGGCATGGCATCCTAGCAACCAATCACACATCTTCCCAATAAATCGCATTTTCACAAGGTAGTTTGCATTTTGTTGTTGTTGTTGTTGTTGCACTGCTACAAACCAGCTCAGTGGATGTGTCAAGAGAAAATCAATGGGTGACAAAATCAGGAGCCCTGACCAACTTGTAATGGAGCCCTACCTAGCCCTTGTTTATACATATACCCTTCCATTCAGTATTAATTGTAGTTCAAGTAATTAGTTACTTTTCAGTAACAGGAATGATCAGTGCTTTTTTAAAAAAGAAAAGGCATCAAGAGTGCCTTAAAATAGCTTTTGATTGGAGCAACATATAAGCATTAGTAAATATATAAATAAATCAATGTAAAGGCCAGAATGAATCATTTCTGACATGAAACAGCATATAGAAAGTATTTTTTTTTAAGACAGCCAATGTGGTGAAATAGTTAAGATGATGGAGTAGGGAATAGTTAAGATGATGGAGTAGCCTCATGGTAAAATGAATTCACCATTTCACCATGGGGCTCACTGGGTGACTCTGGACCAATTAAGGATCTGTCAACCAAATAGAGTTGTTGTTCTGAAGGGGAACTCCTATGTGTACTGCCTTTAGTACCTAAGTGAAAGATGGGTTATTTATGTAATCAAATCCATACGGTCAAATCTGTATATAGCTTTTTCCTTTTGTTTACATACTGTATGAGAAAAGCATTGCAAGCAGTACTTGTTAAAATACCCTAAGAACCTAGATGCTATTTATACAAGCTTCGCCAGCATAGCACTGTTTTTTTCCTAGATTGAGAGTTTAGAGAAAGCAGAAAGTAGTAGCATTTGTTAGTATGTTAGGTATTTATTAATAGACAGGCTGCTGTCATCTTTGCTACAACTTAGTCTTTTAAACTGTCAGAATTTCATTTACATAAATGGGTGGGAAGCTCTTTCTCATATATGCCCAACAAACTGAAGACAAAGTGCTTGCCAGTGTTTTAATTTCTTTTTTATGTTCCAGTTAGAGAGTAAGTAGAATGCCTTTCATCTCATAGTGTCATGAATATGATAATATATGGAAATCACAGAAAGAAGATAATGTGCATTGCAAATCCCACATGTTTACTCAGAAGTAAATCCCATTGAATTCAGTGGGGACTTACTTTCATGTACTTTCCACAGGATTGCAATCTAAATTAAACACATTCTTTACTGAAGGAATTCCTGATAAATTCAAGTCTCTTTTGTTCATATAAAATGTTATTGTCTGTAAAATGACAGATGGCCAGATGTTCATGAAGTAGAAATATTTCCATTGCTTGCACCTCCCAACTTCATCTTACGGAGGAATCATTCACTTTGGCACTCTTGTTAATCAAATATTCAATGAACATAACTGTGTTTAGTTTCTGTTCTTGTATGTGTATACATGTGATGTGCATGTGTTTGATGAATATTTCATAATAAGTAGACCAAACAAGTCATCTTTAGAACCCCAAATACTAGTGTACTGCTGCAAAAAATATTCACTCATATTTTTTCATGTTTCAAAGATGACAATCCAGATCAAGAATACTGCATAAAACTTAAACAACAAAAAAGAGCATTGCTATTAATAAGAAAGCAAAGGAAAAGAGGCAGGTGTTGTGGTTAGTAAAGTTGCTACTGACTTTCACTCAAACTATCATTTGAAGCCAAATTTAGAGATTCCTATTCAAGTAAAACAACCAAGGAATGGATGTGAGAACATCAATAATATGTACCAAATTTCTTGATTGGAGGAAAACCACATTCCTTGTTGTTCAGCTATAAAGTGAGTATATGCAAAATCCTTCCTATTAAATTTCACTATGTTACCAAATTTCAGGTTGTGGGGGATTGGGTTTTGGTTTTTATTTTCTTTTGAGTTTCCACAGATGTTCTGTAGGCAAAATATAATGCATGCACACCCTCTAGGGGAATTTCACTGATGTTCAGTCAAAATGCCTACAGTTATTACACTGGGGCAGGGCTTTCCATTTTTGCTTTGAATGTTCCTATCTGCAAAATTCAGTGACCAATTCATTGATCAGTTCCTTCAGCTAGTCAAATGACATCTTAATAAATGCATTGCCTATATAGTATCATGACCATATTTCTATTTACAATGACTTTAAAAGCTAATGTATAAAATGGGATTAGAGATAAATGGACCAGAATAAGGTCTGCTCTGCTTTTCTGCTCCTTTTGCAAATAGATTTTTGTCGTGTAAATTTTTTTTTTTAACCAATTATTTGATTTAAGAAAAATGTAGAATTTTTTTCCCTAAGTGGATCAGGGAAGCAGTAAGGAGTTGCCCTTTCTTTCTAAAATGTAACAAATGATTATTTTGGGGGGGGGGGGGGAGGTAATTTCTTGTTACTTTAACTTTTTAAATCCCCATGTGCTGACATCAGGTGAAATGCTTCTTCCTTAGCATCTCTGGGATGACCAGGGCACTGAATAGCTAGCTGGACTTTATTCTGATTAGTGTTCACCCTCTGGGAGTGAAATGAATTGGTGAAGTTCTTTTTACCATAGTAGATTAATAGTGGAATTCTTTTTAATCTCTAAACAGGATGCACATGGTATGAAATGAGTTTGGAAAGCAAAAGTCAAAAGATGTTTTTTTTTTCCCATTAGGGATAGAAAAGAGCAAGGAAAATACAGATAGAGAAGTTACCAATAAAAGATTGAGTGAAAAGAACGTGGGATTTTTGTTTTGAATTGATTTGGTTTTCATTTTCATACTCAGGAAACTATTTTTATAATAATATTCCCTGAAAGAGTGGGGGACACCAAAACCCAAGAAAACACTGTGGGGACACTTGTTTCTTTAAGCTGTGACATTTCAGAAGATCAGACAGATGAGCTGATTCTACACACTGAATGGCTATTATTTAAAACAACAAAAATGTTTTGTTTTGCAAATGTTTTAAGATGCCAATAGCATTCTTTTTCAAAAGGTTATCTGGCATGTGTTCAAAACCCTGAAGTTACTATTATGAGGTAAAGAAAAGAAAATAATCACAAATATTCTTAATGTATGCTGCTGCTTGGAATTGTATCATGAACATATTTGAGATGGAGATTTTGGATCTTGCTTTCTAAAATGCTATTTTCTTTCCTTTCGGAATCAGCAATAGCCCTTGATACAGTGCACTTATTGCATTTCTCCCTGTCCTTTATTTCTCCACACGTACTTTTATATACAAATATATCCATGCAGGTTATTGCATGCATATATATATATATATATATATATATATATATATATATATATATATTTATATTTATATATTTGTCATAGTGGAGATAATAAATGTTAATAATGTTAATAAAGTATAGCATTTGTATATTCAGAGCAAGGTTTCTTTAGTTCTTTACTTTTTATCAGAATAGTAGCAGACTATAGTACTGTCCATATTATTTTCCTCTTCTTCGAATATAGCAAAAGTTTGGAGGGCAGGCATTTAAGAAATTATAGTAATCTGAAAATGAAGGTATCACTCAGCTATCTCTATTAGGTAACCAGCCCCTAGTTCATAATATGCTCAATTGAATTTAGATTGATCTGTGAATAAATTGCAACCAGAACTGGCTTATTCACCTTAAAGCTTTGCTGGCTTAATGTTTCATTGTTGATTCATTATGTTGTGAGTTCTCTATTGACAGTCTAATGCTTTTTATATCTTGATAGAAACAGCTCTACTGATAGATATAGCTATCTTTAAATGAATAGGATTTAGTTTATCCAGTGAGGACAAATTCATCAGTGAATGAATCCCTTGAGAAATACTGAAGCAAAAATCAGATGGTTGCAGGAGATTTGTACAGTTCATCAGTTACAATGTTGTTTTTGGAAGCCTAGTGCAAGAGATTTGCCTTTGGATTAAAAGAGAGAGTGTGTATCACGCTATACTATGGTTCTTAAACCAAAGTGATGAAGAGGTCTACCACATTTGATGTTGGATAGTTTCACATGATATAAAATCTTTTGTTAGTGTTATAATAATAAATGGAAAGGCTTCCAATTGTAGAAATGCCTTGTTTTCAAGCAGCAGACTTGGGTCATCCTAAGAATGACCTTTGAGGAATATAATACCTGCTGTTGAAATTTGACCTTTCTGTGCTCAGATAGCTTCTCCTCAAAAGCTATTATGAATAACAGATATATAGATACACATACATACTATATTGGTTAACAAATCTGAGCTATGGACTGCTGAATTCATGATGTGAATCTTGCTTGTGCCATGACTTCATTAGATGGCCTTAGGCAAGCCACTGTTTGTTTCTCAGCCTCAATTTCATTATATGCAATAAAGGAATAATAGTATTCATCTACTTTGCACAATTGTTTGTTATAAAGAGTATGAGCATTAAAAAATCCTAAGTACTCATTACATACTATCGGCTACTGTGATCAGCATGCCCAAGCTTCATATGTCTTATATTTTGTCTATCAACAAAAATATTAATGTTTTACAACATTACATGACCATTAAGAAGTTTTGAGGGTACCACTTTTTTCCATGAAGTTTCAAGCAGGCTGGCACCTAGCTTTTCATGTACCTTCTTGAAAATATGCTTACACCATTTTGAAAATAAGATGTAATTGAATTGTTTTGATAGCTGCCAGTACATCAAATGGTCTTTGAAGATATTTATCCTGTTTATTTAGGCTGCAGCTGTTGCCAAATGCAACATAATGAAACATCTAAAAGTAATTTTTTGAAGTCTGAAGGCAATAAATATTTGGAAGAATGGCAATAGGTGACAGAGATTCCATCATATGATTTCAAAATTAAAGGTATCTCCCATTTTGCTTTGCATTTTACTTAATGACTGCTGAAGTTAAACAAAGGCAGAAAAGGCACATAATGGTCAGTAAACTGTCTGAAGATCAAAGCTGGAAGATCACATGAATGGAGAGAAACTGGAGCCACCACATAAATCAGTAAGCTATAAAACAGCCAGAATGCCAAGGCAACTAGATAAGAGAAATTCAAGGGGCAAGGATTTATAATGGTAGAATTCTAGCAGCCTCACTGAATTTTTGGAGATATAGCTGAAGCTTGTCTTACCCCTACTCCATTCCAATTTGTCCTGTTTTGAGTAATTTCAGGAAGTCTGATACTTCACTCTTATGGGCTTGTAGGTGTTCCAGATTGTTCCAGCTCAATGGCAGAGGCCAGCTGGTATTCTGCTCAGCTGTTCTTAGATACAATAATGGTTCTTGTTAAGCCTTCCCTGATACAAATATACTTCAGCTATAACAGGAGGCTGCTTCCTATCATCATCATCAGCTGTTGGAAAAAGCAAAGCTTCCTAAATAGCTTCTTTTTGTCAACATTCATCTAAATCAGACTGATTCATGGCTCTTAGATTACATAGTAGTCTGGTGCATGATGCAAAGTTAATGCTGGGACATTTTATAGAATTCTTCACTCTTTGGGATTTCTCCATTTAAATAATCTTTGTTTTCTTTTCTTTTTTCTTTTTTTAAGAGATTGATGAGATTTTAAGTGTTTAAACCTAAGTAGGAATTCAGGTAGGAGTAGGCAGTTTGTTTCAAAACACCTGATTCTAGTTCAGTAGAATCATTTGATATATGAATTATTTTGCATAAACTCCCACTTCCCACTCCATGGACAAAATACAGTTTTAGCTTGCTTGGATTGTCACAAAATTAATAACAAACAATAAACATAAATTTCAGTGTGAACTGTTAAGTGGGAGGAGAGGAATTGGAAATAGGTGTCCTATCAGTGCAGGAAATCTATAATTAATGTGATACACCAAGTTTTATCTGAAAGTGATAGTGTGTTGCATTGAATGTGTATGAAGTTCTTATCTAACTTGGCTTACTTAGTTTGATTAAGTGTTTCCAGATAATGAAAAGGGAGGTAGGGTTGTCCCACAGCATATTCCATTTTTAAAGAAGCCAACACTATCAACTTGTTTTGATTCATAGCAATATTTGGTAGGTCAAAGATCATGATTACCTTCCTGAGTTGAAGCCGGCTTTATCCAGCTGACATATTGTCATTATCTGTTGGCACTGGCATGTTCAGAAATTGGAACCAGCATTCTGAGGTTTCTAGCTGGCAGCATTTGGAATTTAGCATTCTTCCCCATTGCTGTATTATGTGAAAGCAAGCCCACAGGCTAAAGATTAAGCTCAGTAAGGTCAAACAGTGAAATGAATAAAATTAGCACTTTCTAGAGTTTGCTTAGAACTTACTGCCATTATATTAACAGATCCAATATCCCTCTAACTGCCATGCCAAAATAATCTAAGAGCATGCTTTATAAAGTTTTGTGGCAAATCCATTTGCTGTAAAGGGAAGTAAAAGTAAAATATTAAGTAAGTGGTTTTGCTTCCCCAAGTTCTATTCTATTCATTGCATTCATTTCCCTGCTAATATGAAAATAAACATGTCATTTTACATTGTACAAGAATGTATTTATATACACCAGAATTTTAAAAATGTAGGACTTCCATGATACCAATCCCGAAGTGTACAATGTATAAACATATTGTTCTGTGGGGATCAATTTTGCACCATTATACTTTCCAGTTTCCTCCGGCTGCCCCAAATCTTGCAGTCTATATTGTAGTATACTTACACCATGAGTAGGGATAATGCAAAATCTCAGTAATACTTCAGTTTGTAATAAAAATGTGCCAAATTTGTAATGTATTCCAGTACCTGCTCTAGGTTCCACATAGTACCTTTCAGATAAAATGTAATCTGAATTGGAAGAAATGTTCTCATCTTCACTCCTCTACTGAATTTCTGTAGTAATATTGGGAAGTAATTTCTCATCTCTCATATACCTAGAACACTGCTATGTTATCATCCTAGAACTTGAGTTATTTAGGTTTCCCTTTACACAAATATTAGGTTCTCTAGGAAAGCTCCATTTTTTCAGCATTCTTTGTACTGGAAATGAAGAGAGTTGCAGTGTTCCATAGTTTGGAGGCTCACTGTGTAGGGTACCCATAGGGAAGGAATTCTGTTTCTGTCATTCTTCCAATGATGTTATTAAACACAGCAGGATTAGAAGTGGGTTTGGGGAATTACCTTCTTTTGCTTTGCTTTCCTTTTCTGGAAAATAATTCAGTTCATTATCCCAGTATGAAATTAAGCCAGAAGGAATTTGCTGGTCACTACTTTGCTCCTTGCACCTTTTCATGATAGGTTTCAGCCACCTGTGTTCCTAATTAAAATATAATGCCTATATCATTTATTTTGACATAATAGCAGTAAGGTAGCAATTTATATCTCCAGAGGAATTAGCTAAAAGGAGGGAAGAATAACATATTGAAGAACTTCTCAGAATGATGTAGATGAAGTATGGTGACAAAAAGAAAGGAATACAGAAATGATCAGGGGAGTGTATCTGAATATTAAAGTTGTAATCAGTGGGGTGATTTGCTGGAGGCATAGGTTCCTAACCAAAAGGATGCCTAATTACAAAATGTGTCTTGTAATGTCATAATGTCATGCTCCGTCCTTTCATATTTGTGTCACAACATTGCATGAAAGGATGGAAATTGTATCAGAACATTGCAATTCATGTTTCATCACTTGATATAATGGGAAAAAGGAATAACCTTGAGGAACAGGAGAAGCCATAACCAAGACAACAGTCAGATAAAAGAAATCTGAGTCCAGGGCAGAAAAGTAATTTGAGAAAGCATCTCAGACAGGACCCTCCTGGTTTTTACAAAGATAAAGGGAGGGAGGGAGCTATTCTGTTACTGTAACCTTATAATAAATATTAGCATTAAGAACTTTGGTTTCCTAGTCTGGTCTACCTTGAAGGGCTAACACTTAACCACCTTGCAGATGCCTATGGCTGGGAAGCTACAACCTAGCGATTAAAGGGAAAGGATAGCAGGTCAGTGCCTGGCTTCTCTATATTTCAGGTTGCAGAGTCATGAAGTATGTCAAGGTGACAGTGATGGTGGCTCTCTTTAATGCTGTATCAGTTTCTGGTAAAACATCCATTATCTAGGATTTAATCCAGAACAAAATGCTAATCTGATATGTAACATGGAGACCTGGCTGACAGAAGAGGGAGGAATTAATCTCTCCCCACTTTTTCTAGCAAGCAACTCTGTGGTAAGCAGGCTAGTTTTGTAGAGCAGGAAGATGGATTAGCCATGTTCTCTGGTGCTGACCAGGGGCTCCATATAGCAGTTTGCTACTTTTAAGTATGTGTTCCTTCATTAAGTAGCCAGAACAATATAACAATACTGTTATGTACCATCCAACCTGCTGCCTAACAGCCTTTCTTCCTGAGTTAACCAAGGTGATCTTGGACATGCCAATGTATTACTCTGTATTCCATATCCTTGGGGATTTCAATATCAATATCTTGACTGAGATTGCCCAGTCAAGAACTAGACAGAACTTCATATCTTTCATGATATCCAGCCCAACACATGCAGCAGGGCACACACTCATTTTTGTTCAGGTGAAACTGGTATTATGAAAGTAGAGGAACCATGATTTCTAGTATAAACCAGAGACCAATATAAACCAAAGCACTGGTTAAAATGTTCTGACTCTGGCATCTGGTGAATCTGGATGTTTTCTGAAAGCATTTGTGGAATGTTCTTCTCATTTGTTGGAAATGCTGTTGCTGTCCTGGCTAATCTGTAGAATATGGATGGGCCAGAGAGTTGACAGTTTATCTTAAGCAACTTCTTTCTCACAGAGTCACATCATCTCCTTGGTTTACAACATATGAAGTGGATGATTATCAGGTGGAACACAAGTGGAGGAGCTCTGGGGATAGATCAACTCTACTGATCTATAGAAGGAGTCCTATCTGAAGGCTTATCTGAACTTTTACTGTTTACTTCTTTACCTTCATTGTATCTGCGCAAAGCAGGTTCTATTATTCTTCTGTTCTGTCTGGGATCTTGTCCAAGATTTTGGAGGAAGGGAGCCAAAAGAGCAGCATGCTATGCGTACATTGAGGCAACTCATAGGGATGTAGCCTTGGCAGTTCTTCTTTCTGTTATTTTGGATTGAGGGTGCTTGTAGATATGTGTTCAAGTGTATGGCAGATAAAAGCTACCACCTGCTTACCTGTCAGCTCTCCTGATTGATGGAATTAGCCATATGATTGAGGCTGATGATCAATACCTCCCTGCAGGAAGAATAAGTGGCCTTATAGATCTTTACATATCTAAATTATATTGACTTTCTGGATCTATTTCATTTGATCTTTTGGCAAAATAATAGTATGGAAGGTATTTTGATCATCTTCATGGATAACCTAAAACATGGTGGGTGTGGTCTACTACATTTTTTGTTTTTGTTTCTGTTTTGATCTTTTGACCATTTTTAGCCCCATTAGCCATGGAATCTTAGTGGACTGCCTGGCAAGATTATGCCTTATCACAGTTTTACAGTGGTTCTAATCTCACCAGATCATGTCAACAAAATGGTCCTGGGGAAATACTGTTTGACAACTAGGCCTTTGACCTATGGTGTTTCACAGAGTTCCATGTTATTCCCTATATTGCTCAATACTTATAGGAAACTGACTGGGAAGGTCATCTGGGGTTTTGGAGTTGGGGGTCATCAATATGCTGATGATACTCTACTTTTTCTTGCCATCTAATTTTTTTATATATATAATTCTTATTAAATGTTTTAACTACAACAATAAAAGATAATACAAATTAAAAAGAAAAATAGAGAGAGTAAAAGGTGCAAGAAGGTAAATAAGAAAGAAATAATAGAAAAGAAAAAAACTAAGATCGCAACTTCCCACCCTCACTTCAAAAAGTATAAACAATTTCACTCTCATCTCCTCTTAATTAACAAGTATAAAACTCTTCATCCCATAACTGAACTCTTAATTATAGGCAAGTCCAATAAGCAGTGTCTTTTCCAATCCAGATGTCAGCAAAAAGTCCAAACAGAACCCTATAATATTAACATTATTTAACAAATATAAAGCTCATCATTCCATATCTCAACTCTTAATTGTAAGCAAATCCAATACACAAAGCTTTTTCAATCCAGATGTGAACAAGTCCAGAAAGAACCACTCAAAATAACCTGTCCCATTTCAACCCTGCTCATATAAGCCAACTTTATGTTCCTTCCTTTTGCTTAAAACAATCTTGTTCTTTAATCCATTCAAATGATTATTAACCCTTGTTTCGAATTTCTTCAAAACTTTAGCAAACCTCTTTTGTAAGTCCAGCAAGAAGAAATAATTCCAATTACTCTCTGAGATTGGCATTTTTATTTGATTCTTAATTTTTAAAGCCTGATCTGATTTTTTTGTATATCCAATGACAAATTCTTGTTCATGTTGTTCTCCATAATCAGTTGCAAATCTTTTTCTATAACAGCTTCTTCTGGGAATGGACTGTTCATAAGAACATACAACATAGCTGACATTGTTGATTCAAGGTCCTGGTGGAATTCCTCAAAAATATCTCTGAACGCCATTATAAGTTGCTTATCCTGTTATGTCTCCAGTATCGTCTTGCATTCTAATTCCAAGGAAGCAACATTGCCTAAGTACAGTAATAGAGTAGATGAGGAAGAATATACTGAAATGAAATCCAAGCAAGATTAAGATGTTACTAAGTAAGAAACTGGATTGGGGTACAGTTGCAGCCTGCTTTGAGCACTGTTTCACTCTTCCTGGAAAAGCAGTTCCTTGATTATCAGATGTTAGCTGGATTTGCAATTGGCTCTTATGATTAGGAGCACAGTTCTGTCCATCAACCAATCATATCTCTGGACAGAGTTACCAACAATTATTCATGCTTTGGTTACATCCCATCTTTATTATTGCAACATGCTTCATATGGGGCTAACTTTGGAAAATGTCTGGATGTTGCAGTTAGCCTAAAACACGGCAACTAGTCTGCTGACTAGTGCAAGGTACAGGATCATAAGATGCCCCTGCTGAAAGATCTGCACTGGTTGCCAGTTGCTTCCCAAGGACAATTTAAGATGATGGTATTGAATCAAAAATCCTAAGTGGCTTAAGACCGGATAATTTAAGGAACTGCTTCTCCTATTATGAATCTGTCTGGTTGTTAAGATCAGAAGAGACCCTTTTGAAGGTGTCCCTTCTATCAGAGTCCCATCTTACTGGCACTCTGTTCTTTGTTCCTCAGCACTCTCTGGGAATTCACTCCCTTTGGAGTTGTGATTGGCCCTATTCTCTCAGTGTTTAGGGAATGTATAAAAACACATCTCTTTCTGCAGACTTTTAATTGTTACACAATTTCAATATTTATCATTATTGTATTTTTAACATTCTATCTTCTGTTTTTACTTTTAAATTTTGTTAGGTGCCTGGAAAGCTTCACCCTCTAAGAAAAATTTAAACCAAGTGAAATTAAATTGTTGTCATTTACCTGAAATTATAGTAGTTTTGGAAATAATTACCTAAAATATCCTTTACTTGCTGTGTTGTTCATGTTGGTGTCAGAATGAGCTATAAAAAAAATGTTCTCCAGCTCATCATTTTGTAGCTTGTGATGTTTAAGAATAAAAGCTATTTTAGAAAGTCCAGATGAATACATTTGACTCTCTGTTCTGCAGTGTTTAGATTTAGCAACCAAACGTTCTTCTGATTTCATTCTAACCAGCCTCAAATGTTGGTGGTATTTCTTCAGCTCAGAAGATTCCCCCTTTCCCTTACTGGAACAAGTACAAAGCACCAGTATATCATATTACCATCCCATTTAACAGCTTAGTCATGGATAAAAGCAATGTTCCTTTCTAAGATCTGTCTTTCCTTGTTATCACTCAAGCTGGATTTCATTTTCTGTTGACCACATGATTTTCCACAGTACTTGTAGTTGCAGTAGTACATCCTAATACTCCTGAGGTCTCAGCTTGAGACCCATGAGGGATGTCTGCTTGTCAGCTAAGAGCTATAAAAATGACAGACAACAATAGGAAGAATTGCAATACAAGATTTGGCTATGTATATTAAGCGTGCATGATGTCCATGCAAAATATATAGCTTGGCACTGCGGAAACTTGCTCATAATACCTTGTTCAGTACACAGTCCTTTATCCTAAGTGTTAAATTTGTGGAGTGGGAGGACTGGCCCTAGGTGTTCATAGCACAGCTGTCTGCAAAATGCCAGTCAGCTAGGTTTTGTGAGATGTAACAAGATAGCCTCACCTTTCCATCAAACCCAGTTCCAGATGCAGCATTTACAAATTTTAAAAAACAGAACATACTTTAAGAACAAATGCAAATGTTTGGTTAATTAGCTAAATACACATATGGCACTTTAAAAATAAATTTAAAAGAAGAACCTGAAGCACAAGGAGGAGGAGAGGTTGGTTTAGCTTTCAGATCCTCAATACAATATGCCTGACGTTAGAAGTAAAAACCTGGGAATAAGTTCCTCGCCCCTGTGTGTAAAATGATGCCATGACTGTAGCAGTAATTACATATCTCCTATTTCTTATAGAAACTTCCCAGTTTTGGGCCCTACCTTGAACAACGAAAGAAGATAATAAGTGAAAGTAAGCTGAAACTAAAGGAACAGAGCAGCCTCCTTTCCCAGCTTGAGAGAAACTGTTTTGTTCCAAAGAAGCCCATCCCATCAGTGAAGGTAAGAATAATAAAGTTCCGCATAAAGGAAGAGCAGCCTCCTCAAAACAACGCTTTTGCATAGATGATTGTACTTCAGTTCTGTGGTTGTGTGGCTGGTTTATCAATAGCCTTAGAGATGTGTATTGAATTAGAGAAAGAAAGAACCCTACAAGCTTTGAGAAAACTTTCCTTACCATGAGGAAGAACATATGCTTTTTAGCTAACAGATGCTCCCCAAGAGGTAGAACCCTAGTCTTGTGGGAATACATTTGAATTTTGAAAAATGAAGATTGTGTGTGTTGTCAGGTTACCAAAACCCATTGTTTTTGTGTTTAGGCCACTATTCAGATAACTAGAAAATGATATTTTTATTAGGCTATTTATACCTGACATGCAGGTATACAGACGTATCAAAAACCAAGCTATTCTAAAATGGACTGTATCACCATGGATTGATTTTGTGACTTACAGGGAAGCTAGAGTAATTTATACAGGCATTGCGTGTTGGCCTCAGATGGAACAGACCTGTGAAAGTGAGTCTTAGGTTTTTCATGTTGTATGATCCTTGGCACTTTTCCCTTATACATTTTACAATGTTGTAAAAGGAATAGTGACATATGGCCAGTGTCTGGATGTATATCTTGCTACTTTCTTTCTCAGCTGCTAGTAATTTACATAATATTGCTATTCCAAGCAATAGTCTTCGGATACCATTGTAGTTTCATGTCTTTTCTCTGTGTACATGAAAACATTCTGTGTACATGAAAACACCAAACAAATATTGTTCTTTATTTATTTGGAGAGGGTTTGGTGCTTTCAAAGACACTGTCACCTTAGGGGTTTTACAGTTTTATTTTCCTTGCAGAAAAATATTGATGAAATCATCAGGGAGAAAAACACCTGCAGTTTCATTGAGGGCTAACTTTGCCATGGCAGATGAAACTAAGAATTGAGAAAAGTTATTGAGGAGAAGAGAAAGAGTAGATGAAGAAAGACAGAGAGACAGAGACAGAGAGAACATCAACTAGGTTCATAGTAGGCATTTTGCTAGAAAAAAACCCTGAACAATTAGATGAACATGTGAACCAGAATTTAAACAGAGCAAAGACAGCTACCTGAAATAATGATTAAATGGGAAAGGTTGGACAGAGATCACAAATTAAAAAAAAATAGAAGTAATAATTTTTTAAAAGCACAAGAGCTAATTTGTAATCAATTATCAGCCCAATAAAATAACAATCAACTCAAAATCAAAGAACAAATCCCTGAAACAGCAAGGAATATAGTTTCAAAACACCAGCATTCCAACAACATATCTGTCTCTTACATTTATGTTCTACCTTTCCTTCAGGAGCCCCAGGTGACTTATTTGCACTTATCTTTATTTTATCCACACAACAACAGTCCTGTGAAATAAGTTAGATTGAAAGAAAGTGGCTCAAAGTCACCCAGCAAGTTTCCATGGCTAAGGGTAAATTTGAACATAGTTCTCCCCAGTCCTAATCTGACACCTCAATTACTACAGCACATTGACTTTTATAATGCTCAATATCCTTCTGAATAAATGTGCCTTGTATCACCATTACCATTTAAAAATCAAGGCAGGGCAGATAGAGATTATTGTAACACCTATTGATTAAGGTTATTCCATGTGAAGAATTATTTTAAAAACTATGCTCCTGTGTTAAGTGATCCTGACCTTATTTCCCACATGGACAATTGTGCAATAGCATTTTAAAAAACATAAGAAGAGTCCTACTGGATGAGGCCAACAACCTAAATAGTCCAGTATTCTGTATCATGCAACAGTCAACCAGAAACATTTAAGAAGCTGACAGATATGAACAAGAAGATGATAGTCCTTCTCCGCTTTTGGTGCCCAGCAGCTGGAATTACCACTTATGATTCAGGAAGGAGAATACAGCCATCAAGATTAGTAACTATTCGTAGCCCTCTCCCCTAATGTGTCTAGCTCTGGTTTATTTATTTCTGTGCCCTCAAGTCAGTCTTGACTCTTGGCGACTGCCTGAACTACCTGCAGTTTTCTTGGCAACATTTTCAAAAGTAGTTTGCCATTATCTTCTTCCTAAGGCTGAGAGTGGGAGTGGTCCAAAGTTACCCAACTGGCTTTGTGCCCAAGGCAGGACTTGTGTGTGTGTGTCTGTGCCTTCGAGTCAGAGTTGACTCCTGGTGACTGCCTGGGCAAGTCCCTGCAGTTTTCTTGGCAAGATTTCAGAAGTGGTTTGCCATTGCCTGCTTCCTAGGGCTGAAAGAGAGTGACTGGCCCAAGGACACCCAGCTGGTTTCATGCCTATGGTGGGACTAGAACTCATGGGCTCCCAGTTTCTAGCTTGATGCCTTAACCATTACACTGGACTGGCTCTCTTAAGGCAGGACTTACTCATGTTCTAACTCATGGTCTCCTGGTTTCTAACCTGGTGCCTTTAGCCACTACATCGAATTGGCTTTCTGTCCTGATTTTAAGCTATTTAAATTGGGTGCTATTGTCACATCTAATTATAGCAAATTCCACAGTTTAAGTGTATATTGTGTAAAGAAGTGCATCCTTTTATCAGTCCCAAATTTCCACGTATTTGGTTTTAGTGACTGGCAACAAACACTAATACTGTAAGAGGCAAAACACCAAAACTGTCCTTGTTTTCACCACATCCCTACACTGAGTCATATATTGCCTTTTGTTCTTTTAACTTCTCAACGGTCCATTTTTGAAGATTCCATCAACTCCATCCAACCACATTTTTTCTGGTTAGTTCTGTTTCTCCCCCTTTCCCTTCCTCTTAGCCCATTCACTTTTCTTTTAAAAATTTCTTTATAGTGCAATTTTCATTCATTCTCTCTGTTTGACCAAACTAGCTCAGTGTATTTCTTTCATACCGATCACTCACTTTTGTATTCAATCCACATTCAGTCATTCTAAACCATATCTCTTCTTGTTTTACTACTTCTTAAGTTGTTGTTGTTCAGTCGTTAAGTCATGTCCAACTCTTCGTGACCCCATGAACCATATCGTGCCAGACCTTCCTGTCCTTCACTGCCTCCCTGAGTTTGCTCAGTTTCATGCTCATTGCTTCAGTGATGCTATCTAACCATCTCATCCTCTGCTGTCCCCTTCTCCTTTTGCCTTCAGTCTTTCCCAGCATCAGGGTCTTTTCCAAAGAGTCCTCTCTTCGCATTAGGTGACCAAAGTATCTGAGCTTGAGCTTCATTATCAATCCTTCCAATGAGCAGTCAGGGTTGATTTCCTTTAAGATTGACTGGTTTGACCTCCTAGCAGTCCAGGGGACTCTTAAGAATCTTCTCCAGCACCACAGTTCAAAGGCATCTTCTTAAGTAGCCCATTTTTATTGTGTTCAGCTTATTTTTTTATGTTTCTCCTGACATGCCCAACGTTCACTTCCATATATCATAACAGGCAGGACAACACTCTTTCCACAGTCATTTTTGCCTTTCTCAACAAATGTTTTGTAGACATTACACCAAAGTACATGAAGTCATCTACTTGCTCTAATTTTTCCCCATTTATGTATAATTTGCAATCATCCACTCCGTTTTCCTTGTCACTCTAGATGGATTCTCTCTATCAACATTTTTCCTACTATGTATAATTTTGATATACCAATATGATCTTTTTTATTACCCATCTTCACTTCAAACTAAAAAATCCCAGACATTATAATCTTTCCTCATAGGGTAGTTTCTGTAGCCCATTAATCATCTTGGTTACCCTTCCAGCTCTGTTAACACTGTTTTTCAAGTGTGATGACCAAAATTGCAGAAGTGCTGATTGTGGTGCCCCTTTTAGGGTAAAAAAGGAACCAATCCAGCTCCCACTCCAATATTGTTTTGCGAGTGTAGTGGCCAGAAGTATGCAAGCACTCCAGAGGTGGAGTTGCCATAGATTTATGTATGATGCCATATTTGGAATTATTAGAAATGGATGGGAATTTATGTAAAGAGATTGCTGTACTTATTTTCTGTCCCCTTCATAATCATTCTAAGAACTCTAGACCATGGTTCACTATAAATAATTTCAAAAATACTTTGAACTGGGCCTTGAAGCCAAAAGAGAGAACTTCTTTATGCATATC
Source organism: Liasis olivaceus (assembly GCA_030867105.1). Classification (NCBI taxonomy): domain Eukaryota; kingdom Metazoa; phylum Chordata; class Lepidosauria; order Squamata; family Pythonidae; genus Liasis; species Liasis olivaceus. The sequence goes on along the minus strand of CM061350.1, from coordinate 120,720,741 downwards.
TTAGATATGCCTAGTGCAGTATTGTCCAAACTTGGCCACTTTAAGATGAGTGGACTTCAACTTCCCTGGCTGGGGAATTCTGGGAGTTGAAGTCCACTCATCTTAAAGTGGCCAAGTTTGGACAACACTGGCCTAGTGGATTTTTCCCCCCTCTCTGACCAATATTCTTACATGTGCCCTACCAGCTAGAGAGCTAGATTGGTGGATATTCAAAACAGGGCCTTTTCATTGGCAGCATCCTGATTGTAGTGCTCCTCCAGGATAAAAATGGAGCCAATCCAAACTCCATCTACAATATTGTTTTGTGAGTGTGGTGACCAGAACTACAGAATAAGCAAAACTCTCTTATTTTAATGTTGCTCTCAAGGCATGTTAAATGATTTTGGCTCCCTTATTTCTTGGATTTATTGTGAGTTTTGTTATTTTTATTGTGCATAGCCCCGGGCACCTGATATGTGGGGGAGCAATTTATAAATGCAATAAATATACTAAATAAGCTGCCATCAGTTGCAAAGAATCTAGATGAATAAGACTGGGGGATTCTGCTTAGAAATACTAGCACAAAATTGTTCCTAATATAATAGACAGCAAAGGAAGTGCTTACATTTATTATTGTTGGTCACACAGTCAGCCAGATGTTTAGACTGGTTTTGGCATTTTTATCCACCTATCGAGTCCTTCCCAAGAACCTGGAATAGGCAGAGGTTGTTTGATGGTGTTAAAGGTATTGTCACAGGATGTAAGCGGTTCCAAGTAAAACTGCTTTTCGTAATTGACTGATGGTGGTTTTGTCTTTGTTCGTTCAAATAGTGCTCCAGATGTTTTGGGATTGCACCTAAGGCACCTATAACTATTGGTACTATTTTTGCTTTCTTTTGCCGTAGTCGTTCCACTTCTATTTTCAGGTCTTTATATTTTGTGATTTTCTCTAGTTCTTTCTCTTCTACTCTGCTGTCTCCAGATATTGCAATGTCCACTATCCAGACTTTTTTGTCTTTCTTATCAACAATCGTTAAGTCTGGGGTGTTGTGTGGCAGTGCTTGTCTGTTTGAATTCTAAAGTCCCAGAGCACTTTAGGTTCTTCATTTTCTATTACTTTGTCTGTTTTGTGGTCCCACCAATTCTTGCTTGTGAGTCTTGTGCAGCCAGAATTAGCCCCTCTGTCTCTTTCTTCAACTTTCCTGCTCTTAGCCATTACTAGGTCTTGTTGTTATCTGCTTTGCCTGCTAGTTGTGTGTGTGTGTGTGTGTGTGTACTGCCATGTAATACTTTGCTTTGCCATGTCTCTTTTCTATTCTTCATTTGGTCTTTCTTGTAGGCCAGTTTGGTCTTTTCAAAATTCAGTAAGCGTTCATGGTGTACTAGCTTCAGTGCATCATCTTCACTGTCCGTCAGATATTCTTCTCATGCCCTTTTCTCTTCTTCAACAACTACTTCTACTTCTTCTTCTTCTTCTTCTTCTTCTTCTTCTTCTTCTTCTTCTTCTTCATCATCATCATCATCATCATCATCATCATCATCATCATCATATATCTGTTAGGCATGCTTGGGGAAGTCAAGACTTAAAAATTCCAGTGCTTCCTAAACTAACCTATAAATACACATGTCAACTGGCCATGGGTCTAATGTGCATCTCAGCTAAAAGGAGAAAAAGAAAAAGAAAAGAAAGAAATTACCTTTTAAAGTGTATTGAATAGAGTACATGTTTAGAAAAAACATCATTTTAAAGAAAATACTGTATCTTTTAGGAATGAATCTTGTTTGACTTTGTATTCTGTCTTCTGGGCAAAAACATGGACAGTGTATACCACTGATTCATACACAGCTATTACATTCTGTCCGTGTGTAGATTGCCTCACTTGTGGATTTCAAACATTCCAAACCATCCTCATGACTTTATTTTCCCTCAAATAATCTGTACTTTTCTCTGTTGCCTTTAATTATTGTCCTTTTGGGCCATCATAGCTGTTCTGCCAAATACAATCTATTTCAAAGGTGCAGGATTATCAGCTTCAGATATGAAATGGGGCTAGTGGAAGTTACACCATGCCTAGATAAGCAAGCAAACTCACGCTGGACAGTTTTCTATTGGCATTATGAAACTGATACAAGGATTGAATGTGACTAAAAGGGATAAAGATCAGATTCACGGTTAAGATTGAAGCATCTTGCCAGAGGGAGATTGCCAAGGGGAGGGGGAAAGGAAGGGGATTTCTACTTCTGCTAAGGGGCTGGTAGTCAGGAAAGTAGATGATTGATATATATAGATAGATAGATATAGATATAGAAATAGATGTAATACATCTATATATCTATTGATATAATATGTATTATATCAATATATATAATATATTGATATAATATATAATATATATATATGATATATAGGTATAGATGAAAGGCAAGGCAAGGCAAGGAAAGGAAAGGAACAATGGTGCACATTCACAGACAAGGAAGGACTATTTCTCACATGCCAGCTCCACTATCACTGTGTTTTGGAAAAATACCATCTTTGCAATGTTTTCATACTGAAGGGTGTCCAAACCTGATCCTGGCCTGCCTTCAGACATGGCCACACATTCGGTGAGACTGCAAAACAGGAATGCATTTAGAAATCTGCATTCTTTTCAGATATGAACAAGATTAATTTGAGTTTCAGGCAGGTAATATTTCCATTGATCAACCCAACCCTTTTTTTTTTCTTTATGCTAACTCCAAATAATTCTGAGTAAATGAATGATGTCAGGTTTTTGTTTATATTTTTATTTGTCTTGAACATTTATCTCGGAATTACTAGTGAGTTTCTGTAAGGTGACAAACATTGGAACAGTCTACTTAAATGGCAAGAAGTGCTTTTTCACTTTTTTCTGTATTCCCAACTGGTGTACAATAAACACTTAGCCAAAATTAAACTCTCCACTGGAGTGTTCTTTGTCACCACACTTCATATTATTACCTTATTATCTGATTTCTCATGACATCTAGAGTGTACTTCTGTTTTCTTATTTTCATAAGCTCTTATTTGTGTTTTTCTTCCCCGTCTCCCCATACTATTTATTTATTTCCTTTCCCCACCCATTTCTGTGTTTTCCAAGCTGTGTTTCTTATAACTTCATTTAACCCTCTTGAGGATCAATGTAACTTGCTTTGCCAGTTTAATAATGTTGTCATTCCATCCACCAAAATGTTTTTTGGTTCCTTTCCTCTGCTAGCCCCTCTGTAAAGATGACCTGTTTACTGCTTGAATTATTTGAACCAACTCTGTTCATTTTAGCTGGCACAGTATCATGTGCCCTTACAAATCTAGGTCCCTCCCTTCCTGCCACTTGCTTCAGTCTCAGCTTCTTTTCACCTCTGCATCCTATTTTTTATCTTTGTCCAAATTTAATTCATTTTAGGATATGAAAAGAAAGATGCTCACAGATGACCATATAAAGTTACATTTAGTTCTACATAAAGAATCTTGAATATTGTGTGTGACTTCTCTGTGAGGTGAATTTTAGAAATTCCTTAGTAGGATCACACAAAAAGAAAGTGAGAGCAGAAATACTTACTTTTGGTCAACTTGGACATTGGAGGAAGTAAATGTGAGTCATGTCAGAATGGGAAGTATGTCTGCAGGTTGTGAAAGTAATGCAAAGTTTCACCCAAAGGAAATGTCAAGATATATGGTCAGGTTCTTGCTTGCATAAAGCAACTGAGTATTTTGGAAGGGATTAGTGAGATAAAACATTTAGTAAATTATTCCATTTGCTACATCACACATTTTCATTTGACTAGAGCAGGCAGAAGGTAGATCAGGATAGAAAAGGATTATGGACTTCCAGCAGCTCATAGGTGCTGTAGATAATTGATTCCAGTTTCACTGTCTCCATGTGCACACTACTTTGCCGCTGCCTCTCATTACTAAATCTTGTTTTCTAGTAAACAACCAAGTAGACCCAGAAGGCTAATATTTGCCCACCTTTGGACTAGAGCACATTCACAATTGCCACCTAACATAAAAATACATTGTGTAATTTCAATTATACTACACCTCCCTCTGTCTTTCTCTATCTCACACATTATCTCTTTCCATCTCTCTTCATGTCTGTTTATTCTCAGAATCAGTCACATGCCCACCCTCTGGAACAGCATCCCTCCAGAGATATTGACAGTATCTCTCTCCTGGGTTCCCCAAAACCCCTTTAATCCCAGGCCTGTGTTGAGGGGAGCTGTTCTTGTCATGCTTTGTTTTAATGGTTGTTTTTAGTCCTGCCTGTCTTGTTTGGCTTTAAATGAGATGATGATGATGATGATGATGATGATGATGATGATGATGAAGAAGAAGAAGAAGAAGAAGAAGAAGAAGAAGAAGAAGAAGAAGAAGAAGAAGAAGAAGAAGAAGAAGAAGAAGAAGAAATGTGATACCACTTTACAATGGGCATTTTCATGGTCTCATGTATGCTGCATTAAAAGCAATCTATTGGATGCACTACATATGCAGTTGAATCCAATTTTGGATACATCTTGAATTTAGGAGATAGCAACTGATAGATAGAAGGAAGACTGGCTTCCATATTGATCTTCTCAGTTGCATTACCAGGGGGGGGGGAGAGAGAGAAAGAGGGAGGGAGGGAGGGAGGGAGGGAGGGAGGGAGGGAGGAAGGAAGGAAGGAAGGAAGGAAGGAAGGAAGGAAGGAAGGAAGGAAGGAAGGAAGGAAGGAAGGAAGGAAGGAAGGAAGGAATTTGGATCCTGTGCTTTTGTTTTAGTGCAATTTTCATAGCTTGTGTGTTTGTTTTTTGTAACAATTGCCATATTATTTTATGTTTTCTAATCACTGCTTGTATCCTTTATTAATTTCTTTATGGTTATAGATGTTTTATTGCTTTGCATTTTTTCTATGAAATGGCTTTTGAATGTTTTGTATTCGTTTTTTTCTTCTTTCTCTTTATACCATCCTTTCCAACATGGTGCTTTCCAGATAAATGAGGGCATTAAAAAGAGCTTTTTATTTTATTATTTGCAAATGGTACGACTTTCATGTATCTCCATGTTCTCAAAGATGTCAGAATCTATTTCGCTTTTTCACAAAGTATGTTATTCTTCAGAAGAATCAGGTCCCCTTTTTCCTCTTCTTCGGTAACTTAGGTGCCATCCATCTTTCTTACAGTCAGGCATTTATCCCCTCCCCTCTTTTTTTCTAATTTGCCTTCCCCCATTTCTGTATTGCTGTTGATTAATAACTGCCTGACATATCTAATCTGCAAATCTTTCATTTTCCCAGATATTGTGCTACACACCAAAATAGCTCTTTTCATTTTAAAATGAACAATACGACTTTTCAGGCACACGTGTGCTCCCTTTGAGTATGTCTTTGGGGAGATATAATACAAGTATTCTGTTGTAGCCTTGGATAAAAGGATTCCTCTTAATTTATGCTCTGGTCTCCTGGGTTCACAGTATTTGACAATGTCACAAAACAAGACAATAACCTTGCTAGTAAACCACATTAGAATAATGGGGAAATAGGGGAGGAGGTCTTGTCTGGGAATTGAATTTTAGCTCTGCATTTAAAAGTTAATATCTTGGGGTTACTTCACCTATTTCTTTTAGACTTTTTCGCTTGTGGAACCCTTCTAATTTCTAAAAGGCTTTACGATCATATTCTTCTTTCTGGCCTCATAGCATCCTTCTCAAGTTGTTGGTAAATTTTGTATTTTGTAAGATGATAGATGTGTAATATATCTCTGGGATAAATAATTTCATTATATTACCTCTAGTACTGTGCAAACATCTGTGGGTCATTTTGGCAATTATGAGGTGAAATCAAAAAGACATTGGGGAGGATAATCCAGAGGCATTGTTGGGGGGGGGGGGAATGGAGAAATCCCAATAGGGCTGGTCTTTTACCCACAAAAATATTCCTGGAATGATGCTAAATGATGTTGCTAGTTAATTTGGCTGCAACTGTAAGCTGTAGAAGTTAAAAGAACAAAAGCAAGTGTCATCACTCATCCAGTAAGCTGTCCTCCTCCCATTTCTATATTATTCTAACCATCATGAACATTGCCTTTTTTTGTTGTTGTTTGGTCTCACTCTCTTTTTGTCACAGACATCTTTCAAACCAAACATCTGGTTCACTGTTAATTCAGAATACACTTTCTTTGTGGACTGCAAGGCATAGATTGGCAAGATCTACTACTGGCATGTTATATAAATCTACATAAGCTTAAATTATTAACCCCCATCATCCTCCCCCATTTTCAGCCAATGGAACCAGCATCATTTCTTTTTCTTCTTTTCACTTTTAAAAGAGTTTGGTGTGCTGCAGGGCAATATTCTCTGGAGAGGAAGAATCTGACAACAACTCAAGAAAATGGGTAGTAAAATTTGCCAGAAATTTCTCAGGTCATTCTCTTCAAAGATATTTATGCCACTTTGTCCAGATTAAATCTATATTCTTATCTCATCCTATTAACATAGGAAATCTTGGGCTATGAGACAAGACTTGGAAACAATACAGTCAAAGCCCATTTTATTGTCTTAAAATATGTGAATTGAATCCACAGTTCCAATTAAAATTTTCCATCGGTTCACCATGATGGCGTATGCTTCAAAATGGGAACTTGAAATTTTCCAACAATTTGGGTAGAGTTGGATCACTTTTCTGAGATTTTGTTTACGTGAGAAATTTGAGTTCAGATCAGTCAGGTCAGCATCTATCATATCCCTCCCCATTCTTCCCTCCTAAGAAGTAGTAAAATTTAACAAGTGCTTCCTTATCGTGGTAATCAGTCACCAATGTAGCGTGCCATTGGGGGAAATGTGTAATGTCATGATATTACAGTTTTATTGTATACTTTAAATGGGAGAGTTGGTATGGAATTGCCATTTTTGGAAGCAGCCTTGTGTTTATCTTAACATATAATTTGTCTTGAGCTTGAGAATTGGATACTGCCCAGCACAGCATGACAACTGGGTCTGAAGTAGAATGATTTTGTTCCCTGATTTGAATCTACTTCTTAACTACCGCCACCCCAATCTGTAGAGCACTGACAAATTAAAAATCTATTCAAGTTCTATTTTCTGTTCTGCTTCTGTTTTCCCAGCAGCTAAACTGTTTTGACTATGGAATTAGGTCATTACCATCAGAATTATCCACTGGCTCTGGTTTTGTTCACACACCTGGTAGCCCCACTGACAAAAGATGAGTCACACAGATGTCACCAAGGGCAGAATTAGGAAGCAACAGGATAACAGAGGTCTAATTAAGGGCAGGATTTGGCTGGTGGAATTCTCATTACTGAACTTAATGCACCAGTCAGAAAGAACACAGCTTGACTATCAGAAGAACTGGATTACCCTCATAGTGAGTTGGCAGTTAGAAAAAATATCATTATGCTTGTAAATTCAACCACTGTAATCCAGAGGAAAACAAGATAAGGCAAATATAAAGTTCCACTATGCCATCTTACAATATCTGCCTTTGAGCAGAAGCCCAAAAAGAGATATTTTAAGAGAGTGAAAGAAAGAAAGAAAGAAAGAAAGAAAGAAAGAAAGAAAGAAAGAAAGAAAGAAAGAAAGAAAGAAAGAAAGAAAGCAAGCAAAAAAGATCCAGCAAATTAATCTCAATGCATAGGCTATTTTATTCCTAGAGCTTCTTTATTAATCCAAGGAGAAAGCTCTGATTAGAAGGCCATAAAACAGTACACCTACAAAACATTTTCTGTTCCTTTTGTTGTTGTTATAGCGACATAACTTGTTTACCTGTTACTTTTCATACAAAGAAAGTCTCATCAAACCTTTCAAAACCAAACAAAGCTGTAGATCTGCAAGCATTAAATAAAGTGGCAGAAATTGTGGAAATAAATAATGCATGGAACAAAAGCTATATACCTGCCTCTTGCTCAACAGTAATGGTGGGTGACAGCAATTGCTGCAGCAGATCAAATTACACAACAAATTAATATAGCCTGGTGCCTCCTCACCAGATGTTTTAGACCTCGGTTCCCATCAAGTCCACCCAGCACATTACTGGCAAAGGATAGTGGGAATTTCAGGCTAAAACTTCTGAAAAACCCTAGCTTTTTCAAAAACCCCTGAGACAGACAGTAAATGAAAACTGCTGACCCAGTTCCTCAAATGTTATCTTTTTACCACTTTTTTTTTTTAAATAAAGCTAATTACAACTGAGTCATGGTACACTATGGCCACTGTCCAGAAGAAGGGCCTTAAGTGCACTTCCCTCTAATGAAAGCCATAAGGATTTAAGTGCATATTAGGTGCCACTGATTTCCATGAGATTTAAGAATGTCTGACTTTCTTTTCCCCCTGGGAAGAGACCTGAAAGCACATAAAAATAAAGTGGCGTGCTCATCAACATATTAACGAGCACTATTTGTTGATCTATAAATAGATTTATTTGTAGAATAGTAAGAAGACATTTTGTTAAATTCCTGTTCCATTGGACACATACTATTTGGAGAAACATTATTTTATCCTCACATAAACCAAATCCAGTATGATGTGCTACAGCAGATAAAATTTGGAGGAAACAGGAAACATAATGATTTGTGTTCCCTATTCACTGCATTTCTTCAAGGAACTTTCATAAACAGTTTGGGATACAGCAGAGAAATTCTCTGGATTTGTAGACATTGTAGATTGTATTGGTAGTCTCCGTATAGTCTCACAAATGTATTATACTCCTCACAGAACCCTCAAACCTAATTAATATTTCAAGCTACTTATGACTTTTTATACTAAGGTAAAGCATAACAGTGCATTGTAAGCTTGAATCCATCCCCCCCCCCCCCCCCACACACACACACACACAATTTTCAAGTCAGGGCCACTTTACTGTCCCAAAGTAACTTTTCTGGAATCCTCAAAATTGGTCTTTTGTGAAATGTCAGATTCAATGGCTTCTTTAAGCTACAGTTCTATACCCATGTAACTGAGGTTCTATCCCAGTTAATTACTGGGTTTTATTTCTGAGCAGTATGTGTAAGATAATAATACAAAACTACCAGCATGTTAAAATGTCTTTGTGTGCAAGGTTTATTGTGTCTGAGACACCATCACCTAGATGTTAAATGTAATCTAAATACTTCTCCTCCAACCCATGATATATCAGAAACATTCTGTTTAAAGTATCCAAAATGGAATTGCCCAATTCATTTTACACTGGTCTATATTTTTCATACAAAAGTTTCAAATTTAGAATAGGTGTCTAAATTCATTGAGGCAAAGAATACCATTGTGGAGACAAGGATGGAGAATCTGCGAAATATTATGCATAATAATAACATGGTATCAAAGGAAGCCACTGATCTCAAGAATTTGGATTTAGACTTATAAGAGTAAACTCACTGAAATCCATGGGACAAATTAGTCATTACTAACATGAGCTTCATTTACTTCAATGGCTCTCTCTATGTAAGAGTAAATCTGGATTCAGTACAATTAGAACCTCTACCCTGATACTGACATTGCTAGATTTTCAAATCCATTTCTCTCTCTCTCTCTCTCTCTCTCTCTCTCTCTCTCTCAGCTTCATGTATAGAACAGTCATTTGAGCATGGAAGCTGGAATTATGAAAATTGAAACACTGGAAAATCTGGAATACTGTGGGAAAAACTGGCATGTAACAGATGTCCAAAGTGTTAGCCCCATTTGCTCTGTTAAAGGACACTAGTGCTTTTTCCAGTTTCAGAAAGTGGCAGTGCCAATTCTATATGGTGTTGAACCCAAGACTTTCTCCACACAAAACATGTGTTTTAGCCCTGAGCTACATTCCTGTCCCTAACAGAGCCTCATTATGTCTGATTACCTGTGAAAAATAAGGCAGATGCCACTCCACTTGAGCAAGTTTGTGACTAATTACCCCAATCTTTTAAAGATTTATCCTTTAAGAACTAATGGATAATCTCTTTTACAAAACATTTCTTCTAAGCAGATTTTTGGACCAATTCTACAATCAATAAATAATTTTTCCAGCACTAACATGCAGGATACCCTCTTGAAACAGGAACTGCACAATTGGGTCAACTGATTTAAAAACGAATGATGATTGCAATAATGTGTGTTAGTTTATCAAGCCATTTGCATATTCTTTCCAATGGTTGCATTTTTGTTCCCTGTTGTTTAATGGACCCTTTTCTCTGTCTCATAATGAGTTCTCAGAGGTGTGCTAATGAACAGAAGCTATGGATAGGCAAACTGAGTGTGTGTGTCATAACACATCTCTTTTTTGTCTCCATTTTTCTTCCTGTTGCACTAAAAATGGTCACTGAGAATAATTTAATTAATTTATGTTCACAGATCTGATTCTTTTTTCTCATGTGGCTTGGTTGTTAGTGGGGTTTTGTTTGTTTGTTTGTGTTTGTTTTGTTGGTTTGTCTTTAGCAGCTCCACTGATATTTGAATTGCTTATACAGTCAATACCTGCTAGCCACATTTTGCATGTCCTGGGTATCAAATGCTTTTGACTTGTGCCATCATTCCCAGCACTGCCATAGTGCTGAAAAACAACATCCCATGGAAACATGCTGTCAAGTGCTCCTCTTTGGCCATAAAACAACCTTGGATATCTCCGAAGTGTCTCAGTGATTCTTTCTTTCTTTCTTTCTTTCTTTCTTTCTTTCTTTCTTTCTTTCTTTCTTTCTTTCTTTCTTCTGTCCCTCTCTCTTCTCCCCTCCCCCTAGGATGTAATTGGAAAAGGACTGCAGTATATTGGAACATATGGAGAGCTCAGTAACACCGAACAAGTTGTGGCTGTGATTGATGAGGAAATGTGTATCAACTGTGGCAAATGCTACATGACCTGTAATGATTCTGGCTACCAGGTAAGAACACAGCTGTAATTAGCAAAAAGGCCCTGTGAGTTGTCTTTCTGCTGCTGAGGCAGAAGGATTCCACTGTCTCTTGATGGGCAGGTGGGAAAAGTAGATTTACAAGATACTGGAAATTAACATTGGCACACTCCCAGGTATAGACTGCATGAACCATGTCTGATCCATTCGCAGAGGTTGTCAATAAAGCGGGTTTCTTAGAGACTTGGGATACACAGTGCACTCTCTCATCTCCCTCTACCTCCCCCCTTCATTTTTCTTACTGCATATCATCTATTGCTAAACTGCCATGTTTCTCCCAGCATTACATGCTGCAGAATGCTGCTGAAGACAAGGTACATTCAGATCATGTTGGAGAAAAAATAATTATTTTGGCGGGTGCACACTAGAGAATCTATTTAAATAAGTAAAACTCAAGTAGATTTAATTGTTTCAGTGACAACATCAGGACCTATATTAGAGCAGGAAACTAGTTTCTTATTTTTAATAGTATTGATCTGGTATTGGGATCTAAGAAATCTCTTTAAAATCCTAACTGATGATTGGATAACTCCAGCTTAATATAAAATATATTAATTAATTATTTAATATTTATTTTATTTTTATTTATTTATACATTCGGTTTATAGTCCGCCCATCTCCCCCCAATGGGGAACTCTGGGCGGCTCACAAAGTACACATATCTATACAGTGAAATCCTACAATCTTTACACACCATTAGTGCTTGTTATGCTGTGCGACCAGCAGGGGTCACTAGGGGGTCATCCGGGCTTTTCCTCCTCCGTAGATCTTCCTCGCCGCTCGTATCGCTCGTTGCTCACGCCGGCTGCATTTGGAGATTCGGTCAGCACCGGTATTTTCCTCCCTTGCGCAGCACTGCCGGTTCCTCCCATCTAAACGGGAGTACCCATTTATCTACTCACAGATGGAATAGCTTTCGAATTGCTGGGTGGGCAACGAGCTAGGACAAGGGACAAGAGCTCACCCTGTCCTGCGAAGCTGGGCTCGAACCGTTGGAGCGCCGATCATTTCTGACCGGCAACTCCAGCGTCATTAAGCCCTTGTGCCACCGCGTCCCGCGATGTAATATATAATTTACACACATGTATGTATGTACACATACAAATATAGAGACCCACACAGATACACAAACATAGATGTAGAAGAATTAACTTAATACAATGGAATCCAATGTTAGATTCAAAGTTATAATTTAATATTGGACTTAACAGTAGTAACTAAAATTTCCCATGGACTTATCAGGAAGCTCAAAAGAGATGGCATGGAGGTAAAATATATTAGAAGCATAATAAATAATGCAAAGAGGTCATTTAATAAATAATGCAAGGAGTTAATTTTATTTAGTGAATTAAACAAGATGGAATCTTGTCACTATATACAGACATAAAAATAACAGTGACACACTCAATAAGGCAACCCATGTCAACCCAATGCCAGGGAATGCCAAGAGGGTGGAGGCCACATGGATTTCAGGGGGGATCTCATTCCAAAGGCAGGCACCACAACAGAGAAGGCACACTTTCTGGATCCAATAGACAGCACTGTTTATAATTTGATGTTGAACATAGTGAATACCCAAGGTTTGTTTTGCCCACACAAAAATGTATTCTGCCTCCTTGACATGTTAGAACAACAAATATGATGCAAACACATGTGTTATATTTCTAGCCAGTTTGAGAAATTTCTGGAGGACACAGTTGAGTCTGTTAACATGGAGTTCAGTAAGTCCCCATTCTTGTTCATTTCAGTAGGAATTGCAGGATCCTTAGAACTTTGTAAGCTTAAAGTGATTCTTAATAAAATAATAAAGGAGATGAAACACCAGAGAACAAGTGCAACGTTGTCATTGGGAAATACATAAAATATGAGTTGTTTGGGGATTATTGAAAAATGGTTCACAAATATTTCAGATTTCTGCTGGGAGTCCACACTCTATTGATTCAGGTAGGTTATACTGTTGCAAGACAGTCATGGATCCATTACAAATTAAACAAATATACTAAGGAGTAAGAAAGAAGATGCTGAGAGAAGCAAGGTGGGGGGAGGGGCAGACACCATGCTGAACTAATAAAGAAGATCCACATTCACATTTTGTGCATTTAACAAATTGTTCTTCTTGGTCTATTCAACTTGATTAAAGTGTATCGTGTCTAAATGACTGTTAAAGGCTGCGTGCTTTGACAAAGGTGTGTGTGTGTGTGTGTGTTTTAAGAAATATATCACATTAGGAAGATTTGGACGGGTAGCAATTTATTTCTATCTAGAATGTTTAGTGAAAATAAAGAAAGAAAGGCCACAACAGATTCTCTCCACCCCGCCCCATCTCATCTCATCTTTATGTTCCTGCACTTAATAGTCCAGACAACCTGGTATACAACTGCAGCTTGCCAGGGCCCTGGAGCCAGTACTGAGAAATTGTGTCACTAAAAGTCCAAAACACTTAGAGGGCATTTCCCTTGTTGTAGATAGAAAATATGAATTTAGCAGAAGTGTACTAGATGTGCATATACTTTTTAAAGTAAAAAATAGTACTAGAATTCAGCACTGTTATCAGCAAGCAAGTTTTAATTCTAGCTTGGATATGAGTTAACTCCCAAGTTCCAGAAGTCCTGAAACTTCCCTAGGAAGGAAGGATGTCTTCCTCCCTCCCTGTCACCCTCCTTCCCTCCCTTCTACTTAGTGTGATTCTGTTTGCACTGGCACAACCTCAAGAGCTGATAGCTGTGGCATTGTTTTTGCTGTTGCACCAATTTTCCGTTGCCTTTGCAAAGCAAATATTCCACACCACATCCACAAGCAGCAACCAGGTTTTTAGTAAAGTTCATTTTTAGATTATTTTATTTATTTATTTATTTATTTATTTATTTATTCGATTTGTCCCCGCCCATCTCCCCTACAATGGGGGACTCATTAGCATTAGCAGAGGTTACTGAAGAATAGGGGCCTGGAGCAGAACAGCCTATCTAAGTCTACATAGATACTGCCAGAGAAAAGTGTTCATGCAAGTAAACACAAACTTTAAAAAAAAAAAAAAAGATTCACATGGTAAAAAAACCCAAAACAATCCTATGGGAATCAGAGATTTAAAAAAAAAAAAGCAGCAGCACTGGAGTGCTGTTATCAAAGATATCATAGCCTAATAAAAATGTACTATAATACCTTATAGTGACAGTGCTGAAATAATTTAGTTTGCTTGCAACAGCAATAATGTTCTAGTGCTTTTTTATTTTTAGCAGTGGAACAATGCTATCATGAAAGTGTGCCCATTAGTTGCATTTTCTAGCCAAGGCCTGTGCTGTAGGCATGGATTGCTGTACAAGAATAATTGGTTGATTAACGGGTGTTCAGTCTACTAGCCATAATGGAAGACTCACTGGTCCATTTCAGTGTACTCTGTACTATAGTTGCTGCTATCTCATTATTCACCCTCTACATCATTCACCCAATAACTGGTGAGCCTTGAGGATTCTTCGTCAAAAAGGCTGTTCATGAAGGTTGCTTTGTATTTTCTTAATTTTTTTCTGCTCATGGTAAAGAGACAAGTTATATGCCTGAATATCCAATCTTATGTTCAAACTGTTTGTGCTGTTTCTGGATTTACCTGCAGCTTTCTGGGGTCCATGAGGCAACAGACAGCCTGGCTAGTTTAGTAGGATACTACCATAGGAAGCATTTACAGTGCATTCGGAAAGTATTCAGACCCCCTTCACTTTTTCAATTTTGTTATGTTGCAGCCTGATACTACAATCGTTCAAATTCATTTTTTTTTCTCATTAATCTACACTTAGTACCCCATAATGACAAAGTGAAAACAGAATTTTAGAAATGTCTGTAAATTTATTAAAAAGGAAAAACTGAAATATCACATTGGCATAAGTATTCAGACTCTTTGCAACAACACTTGAAACTTAGCTCAGGTGCCTCCCATTTCTCTTGATAGTTGCTGAGCTGTTTCTACGCCTTGATTGTAGTCCACCTGTGGTAAATTAAATTGATTGGACATGATTTGGAAAGGCACACACCTCTCTGTAGAAGGCCTCACAGCTGACAATGCCTACTGTATCAGAGCAAAAGCCATGAGGTCAAAGGAACTGCCTGCAGAGCTCAGAGATGGGATTATTGCAAGGCACAGATCTGGGGAAGGCTACAGAAAAATTTCTGCTGCACTGAAGGTTCCCAAGAGCACAGTGGCCTCCATAATTCTCAAATGGAAGAAGTTTGGCACAACCAGGACTCTTCCAAGAGTTGGTCACCCGGCCAAACTGAGCAATTGGGAGAGAAGAACCTTTGTAAGAGAGGTGGCCAAGAACCCAATGGTCACTCTGACTGAGCTCCAGAGATCCTGTGTGGAGATGGGACAAAGTTCCAGAAGGACAACCATCACTGCAGCCCTCCACCGATCTGGGCTTTATGGCAGAGTGGCTAGACAGAAGCCTCTCCTCAGTGCAAAACACATGAAAGCCCGCTTGCAAAAAAGCCCGTTTGCAAAAAAGCACCTGAAAGACTCTCAGACTGTGAAGAACAAGATTCTCTGGTCTGATGAAACCAAGATTGAACTGGTTGGCCTTAATTCTAAACATTATGTCTGGAGGATACCAGGCACCACTCATCACCTGCCCAACACCATCCCAATAGTGAAGCATGGTGGTGGCAGTATCATGCTGTGGGGGTGTTTTCAGCAGCAGGGACTGGGAGACTGGTCAGGGTTGAGGGAAAGCTGAATGGAGCAAAGTATAGAGATATCCTCAATGAAAAACTATTCCACAGCACTTAGGACCTCAGACTGGGCCGAAGGTTCACCTTCCAACATGACAATGATCCTGAGCACACAGCCAAGACAACAAAGGAATGGCTTAGGGACAGCTCTGTGAATGTCCTAGAGTGGCCCAGCCGGAGCCCTGACTTGAACCCTATTGAACATCTCTGGAGAGACCTGAAAATGGCTGTCCACCGATGGTCCCCATCCAACCTAATTGAGCTTGAGAGGATTTGCAAAGAAGAATGGCAGAAGATCCCCCAATCCAGGTGTGCAAAGCTTGTTGCATCATACCGAAAAAGACTCAAGGCTGTAATTGCTGCCAAAGGTGCTTCAACAAAGTACTGAGTAAAGAGTCTGAATACTCATGCCAATGTGATATTTCAGTTTTTCCTTTTTAATAAATTTACAGACATTTCTAAAATTCTGTTTTCACTTTGTCATTATGGGGTACTGAATGTAGATTAATGAGAAAAAAAATGAATTTGAACGATTGTAGTATCAGGCTGCAACATAACAAAATTGAAAAAAGTGAAGGGGTTCTGAATACTTTCCAAATGCATTGTAAATTACAGCTTCCATCTTTAAGGAAGATCTATGCCCTACTTGCCCCCTCACCTTTGTCTGGAGCAAACTAGGCAACTAGCCCACCGGAGCAGTTCCAACCCCTTGTAAGAAGAATAAAAACTGCTGCATTTGAGAAGTGCATCCCCTCAACCTACACAAATACATAAGTAACTAAACCTTTTAAAAAGTAAACTACCTGAACAACTGCAGTCTCTGGATTTACAGAAGCAGAACCACAAAAAATGACACGGCATGGCTTGAGGTGTACATTAAAGATTTTTCAAGAGTTTTCCAGTAGGTACTTTGAAAAGATGTATATTATTCAAGAAAATGCATCAGTGGTAAGACTGGCTCCAGTTTACAGCTTGTGGAGTTACATACATCAAAGAGCAGAGTTAGATTTGGGGCTAATAGGCTGCACAGCAAGCCAGTTTGGTGTTAGGTTAAGGCACCAGGCTAGAAACCGGGAGACCGTGAGTTCTAGTCCCGCCTTGGCACGAAGCCAGCTGGGTGACCTTCGCCAATCACACCCTCTCAGCCCTAGGAAGCAGGCAGTGGCTAGCCACTTCTGAAATCTTGCCAAGAAAACTGCAGGGACTTGCCCAGTCAGTTGCCAGGAGTCAACGCTGACTCAAAGGCGCACACACACACACACACAAAGATAGGCTACAAAAACCCTTTGAAAGAGATTCTTCAACATGTGCAGGAGCACATGCAAAATACTTTTTCCACTCATTAAAGCAGCTGTGTCTTCTTCAAGATGCCCATGGCTGCCTAGGAAGCAGCTCCAGGCTGTCTCTGCACCCACATGTTTGCACGGCCCCTTCCTGTTGCATTGCTCACACGCATTCTGAAGCAACTCTTTCAGAAGATTTGCACAGCTCAGCCCTTTCATCAATGAAACCCATCCCTTACTTATTTTGCAGATGCCTTTATACATCATGCATGTAAAATAATGACAGCAGCAGTAATGAGGAAAGGGGAGGAATGCCTTTTCCCACTGTCCCCACCATAACTGGACACCACTGTGGAGTTTTTGTGCTGTAATAATGCTAGTAAATCAGTATGCTGTGAAAGATTAACTTTTCAAAGCCACACATATTTTTATGAAAGTTGTGCAACTTATGCTGAAGCTTGATTTTGTAACTACGCTGGGCGCATAAGAAAGAGAATGAGAACGAAAGGGAGGAAAGAGATTTCTACCAGAACCCAATTTGCCTTGATATTTCAAATATTTTTTTAAGGAAATATATTTTCCTAGCCACTGAAACTGTTACTGTAGCTGCAATGCGGTACCAAACAAAGATTCCTCCAAGCACCTCAACTACAGGAAATGCAGATGCTAAAAATGGGGTGGTTTTTGACCTTTTCTGTGAGTGACATCAATGCTGTTTATTTCTGCTTTCCAGGCTATACAATTTGATCCAGAAACCCACCTGCCCACTGTTACTGACAGTTGTACAGGCTGCACTCTGTGCCTCAGTATCTGCCCTATTATTGACTGCATCCGAATGGTTTCCAGGACAACACCTTATGAAGCAAAGAGAGGCCTGCCCTTAGCTGTGATCCCCGTGTGCTGAGGAGATCAGACCAACAGTTAAAGTGAAACTTCTATTTGCTTGATTCTATTGATTTGCTTTCTAATTAGTACCAGCCAGTCCAGTACATTTTAGCAAAGAGAAGGAAAAGGAGAAAGAGAAGGAAAGGGAGACAGACACAGACAGACAGACAGACAGAAAGACCTAATACACTAATGAGAGGTCATATGAAGCTGGCTGAATTTTCCAATTTATTTCCCCTCTCTCTTTCTGATCTTCGGACAGATAACAGTTAGTTTGCTGGATGTAACTTGGCTTTGCTTTTTCTAAGATGCATAAGTTTTTCTCTCTCTCTTTCACAAATTTTTACATGTTCTCATGATTTGGGTGATTTTTCTTCCCTCTAACAATGGATGAAATTCAGGGAACTTTTTGTAATCATTTAAACCCTAACACATGGACACACTTTGTTACCATGGAAACATTGGGTAATTACACATTTCATTTCCTTTTAAAACTGGTTTTAGAAGATGTAATTAACTATATAACACACAAACAAAGCATTGTATATCATGGTGGGGGGGGTATGCTTTTACAGAAAGATATAAAAAGAGGGTTAAACTGCTATTTCTGAACAATTAATCCATTTTGATAGTGGCAGCATCTGGTGGTCTATTACTCGAGTTCTCCCTAAATTTTACCTCTGACTAGGCATTAAAAACCAAATGTGCAGATACAGTGCCCTTTTGTCATTTGGTGTTTTCAGTTGGTAGCACATTTTTTGTTGTTGTTGTTCTGTTAATGAACTTACAGTCCCTGTCTATTAACTCTAGTCTTTCAGATGTAAATATAGGACATTTTTTGTTGCATCACTGTGGTGTTGGCAAAATGAAAGTATTCTTTAGGCCCTAGCAGAGTACCAAAGGTAATGGCTCCAAAGTTTCCTTAAGCAAGGTTTTCTGCAATTCATACAGTGCTGGACAAAATAATGTTGTGCTATCAACCTAGATGGACCAGTGAGGCTCAGAAGATGTGGCCTTTCTGTTCACCACAGATGGTATCCGACAACAAATGGCATCTACTGAATGTTTTCCAACTACAAAGTCTATTTCATGCCTGGGCTACACTGTGCCTAAATGGAAGCTCCACAAACCTTTGGAGAAAAAATGAGATGATGGTCCAGTAAATACATGTTGAAGTTCTGTCAAGGCAGAATGTCTGATAGATGCCCAATGTAGGACCTTTAAAAAGAACCCGATACTGTTTCTTATTATGAGACCCATTCCTCCCCATGACTCCAGCATGCAAACTTTCTTGACTTACTACACAGACAGAAGCAGCCCATTGGATTAGTGTAAATGAGGTAAAAGTTGTCCTCACCTTCTTAGGGATGACCAAACATGTTATTGTGCACCCTCAAAATAGGAGTCCATCTGGGTGGAAGCCACTCATGGGTGGAAGCCACAAAGCCTCAGAAGCAGAAATATTGCTGCAGTTAGCAAAAGAAATTATGAAATCCTGGCTACCCACCAACTGAATAGAAATCACTAGTAGAATGGATTTTTCCTCCTCCTCCTCCTCCTCCTCCTGTACTTCTGCTACAGCAGGAGTGGGTGTGAAAGCAAGAAAAAATCCTATCTTATAAGTCAAAGATCATGTATAGAATGGTGGATAAAACTCTGTATATTCCCACACAAGAAGAAATACAGTAGAAATGTGCAAACATTCTGAAACCATATTTAGTCAAAGCCTTATCACAGCTTTAATAACTTTCTGATTACATGAAAAGATTACTAGCTACATATTCTACTATAAATAAGTACACAATCATTTTAAATTGCAAAATGTAAGGTAAATAATTGTTAGCATATCAATGCCATATGTTCCAAAAATGTTGTTTTGTATAATAAATATTCAAAAATAGAGCATGTTTGTTTACACTGAAACCAAGATAAGGATTTTCCACGATTCTGAAACAGCATGTTATCATCGACTTATTTCTCATTCTCAGTTGGGTGTTTTCTTGTACTAATACTTTGCTAGCTATATTATCCTAAAGAAGCTGCAAGAAAATCATATGTTGTTCAATATTTAAAATAGCAAACAATGTATCCATTTTTCTCTACTTTCTGCCATCAACTGAAAATGCAAAACTTTGATTGTGCATATTAAATCATGCTTGTGTTAAAAATCCTGTCTATTTACATAGCTATAAATAAATCAGAATTAAAGGACATTATACAACTTGTTTTAAAATGTGTTTTTCTTGGCATTTTTGTTTGCTTTTTTAAAAAGCAAGTCAATTTGCATTATATATATAATAGGCTTCCAGTTCTCCAGAATTAGGTCTCTCCTTTTTGATCACTTGCTATCAAAACAGTCATATATAATCCAATCATTTTATATTGGTGAAGCTGGGCTTGTGGCATAGAATGAAGTTAATAATAATAAAGAAAAGATTTTTCAGTAACCCACTGTCAAAAAGAGCTCTGCAGATTTTTTAAAACTTGATAGAGGGATGGCTATGTGCCTACAACCCAATTCAAAGCTTTACTATTATGCAGGAAAAGCAGGATTGTCTCTCAACTATTTTGTGGCAGTGTTATTCACATCTCTCCATACCAAATGTAACAACTACGCTTTATATTGTTCTTCAATTATCTCAAATAAAACTAATGTTGCTATACATTGATTAGTGGGGATTGTGCATGCCAGAGAACTGCAAAGAACTGTTGATTGTTAATCAAAATCAAGTTCGTGAATTTCTCATGTTTAAAGAGCTTGGTTCATAATAATTTGAAACTTCCTTTATATTTTTTGCTATTGGTTATTTTTTCATAAGAAATGAAATCCTAACACATAACACTAAATGTTATACAGAAATAACAAAGAGTATGTCATCACTGTTTTAACAAATGACATACTAATTCACTTTGTCAGGCAACTAGTTATACACTCAAGTTATACACACTGCTAGAAAAGGAAATGTCCATCAATATTGAAATATTAAATCCATGTGACTAGATCTGTAGTGCAATAAAAAGTATCAACTTGTTTTCTGTGATAACATCATGCATAATTTCCTTATTAAAAAGAAATAGTCCTAAAAAGGATGTATGTGAGAGAGAGGGATGGCTTTTAATTCACATCACCTCTGCATAATCTTTGATCTGGTAAGTAAACTAAAGCAGGCAAAAATAATATTTTCCCAAACTGACTTGATTAATAACTTGGCTGGTTTCACTGCTCAGCTTGCATGCTATCTTACTGCCAGCAACACCTTTAGCCCTAGCGTAACTTAATGAAGAAAACTGCCTTCCCTTCTTTGCTCAAATATATATATAGATATTGTGTCCAAGTGTGGTCACTTCTAGCTGTTTATATAAATATATTCTGTAATTTACATGGCCCTCAAATTATGAAGATTGGAACATGCAGTTTCTGGAAAGTGTCTAAAGCCCAACAGCATTTCTGATAAAGCTTTTATTCTTTGAATTCAGTCTTTGCCCATCATATTTGAATGACTCAGCTAGAAAAGTCTCTTAATTTTGATTTTTTTTTCTATAATACTTTCGAGTATTTTCACAGACTGTGATGGAAATGAACCTATCTCTATTGTAAAGCAGTGAGGGAGTTCTTCCATAGTCTCGTGCTCCATATTCACATCTTGTATTTAATTCAGATGAAAGTTTTCAGCTTGAAATCCCATTGCCTCCACAGGGACATTCTGAGTATGTGTATATTTTCCAGCTGAACGTAAATACCTTTAAAAGATATGTACATTTTTTCTACCCTTTTCAGGGAATTACTGGACAAGCAATAATATCTTCAACCACAAACATTATTATAAGGCTGTTTTATAATAAGAGACATTATTTTTCTCTTATATCCTCAACAAAAATAGAGGCCAATCATGACTACAACCTGTATCTATATATCCAAACCATATCAAAAAGTTGTTTCGCTATTTCAGCCTTCCTTGAGGACCTCAGGAGACACCATTAAACAGACTACCCGCTGTGTGCCATTATCTTGTTCCGGAGTGCTATAATTGTTCACTCTATCACATGAACATCTTTGTCAGAACGTGAAGAGTTCTTAATTCACAACTGATGTCCTTAACTTAAAAGAAAAAAACCCTCTAGATTTGATTGCTGTATTTTTTTAAAATATAGGATGCATGATGCAACAATTACCAACATTGCCAATTATGAATGAATCTTAAATATTCAACACTTTTTTGTTAAGTCATAATGATATGATCCTGCAATGGAATGAAGTGCTGTTGAATTCAGTTGTGTCTACTTGTACATAAATGAGTACAGAATTTCAGCTGTTGTGCTATGATTTCTGAAGGGAATGGTTGAATATTTGGTGGGCTCCAAAGAATTTAAAAGTCAAAATCCTAAAAAAAATTTTTTTTTCCATTGTTAAATCAGTTATTCAGGTTTTGATGATGACTTTAAAAAATGCTGGCTTCTTTTTCTTTTCATTTATATCATTTTCAAAAACAGACAGGCAATGTACTTTTACACATTACCTTTAACAGTTAAAACTTTTAGAAGACACATTGTGAGCATTTTTTCCAGCAAAGATTGGCAATTTCTATAAGCCATATGATGTTTTCTGTTCCCCCCTCCAGCCCTTTTCTTTCTGCCTTGTCTTTTTAAATTGTAAGCATGGAAAAGCAAGGATTGTTTTGTTTATGAACTTTATTCTGTCTTTCTGGGCGATGAGTGAAATATATATGATTAAAATAATAAAATAAACCAGCAAATAACTAATGGAATATTAGCCCGATCAATTAATGGAGTATTAGCTTGCAGAAATAATCTATGTATTTTGTCCAGACTTAAAGTATGAAATTCACATGAGTCACATTTGCATATGTTGGTTGGACAGAAGGGGTGAAATCTTCTATGCTTTTGGTTCAGCTATAAAACTGTATGGCAGTTTTGTCCTTGTTGATATGCAGATCTTTTCTTTAACTGAGCTAAGTTGTACAGCCAGATATAATACAGTGTTAATGTTCATTGTGAAGCAATATAAGCCACTTTACAGAAGGGCCTGCTAAGGTGTTTAAGAACTGTCAATAAATGGCACACAGCTGTCTGAAAATGCCCTAGATTTATAGGATTTCTGTGTCTTCCTAGGCTCCATCCACTTCAGTTATTCATATGTGCTATACAGAAAATACTAGAGTACGTTGCTAGAAATTTGTGGATTTCTCTCACCTACCAAAGTTTCCTTGGAAATAATGTCAACTTCTAACCAACAAAAAATAAAAATGATAAAAGCATAGAAACCAGATAATAATTACAAGGATTTATAAATTTTAAAATTCTTAAATTGGATTCAATCAAATTCTAATATTAGTTGAATTATTGGTAATAATTGATAACATTGGTAGAATTAGTTCACCAGCATGCCATGTTTTGGCAATTATGAAAGCTCTTATTATCTGTTAACATTCTTGCTGATAACTGGCTTCATGGGGATTTTGCATCCTTCAAGCAAATTACGCGTTTTCACAAGTAATTAAAAAAAAAAAAAAAAAAAACTAAATATGACATTTTTTCACCTATTTTCCCATTTCCACCTTTTATCTGGCAATCTTTCTTTAATTACCAGTGATTTGTGGGTTTTTTGAAGCCTGTCCTTAAAAGCCTTATTTTAACCCAGAGATTTGTTCTTAGCTTTTACTTGAGAAATAGGATCATCTTTAATACCAATTCAAACAGCTTGTACTTCCTAATAATAAAGGATGGAGGACCCATTCTATAACTTCTCAAAGTGTTGTGTACCAATTAAGCTATGCTTTCAGTCTAGGAGGCTACTTATATGTATAATTCAATCATTTAAGTAGGGAATTGGACTTATTTTTAGCAAATGAAGACTAGCTCCCATTTAGATTTGTTTCGCTTCATAAAAAAGCCTATGTAAGTCAAATAATCCATAATATCACACCCATCTTTAAAGAATCAGTTATCAAAATACTGTCTTTGAATAATAAAAATGAATGATGTGCTTAAGGGGAAGTATGCAAAACTTGGCCCTTTTACGTGGTGTTGGTTTGAGCATTCCAGACTCTACTAGAACTGCAGCTGAACTTCTGTGGCTTGTGATGGTTGTTGTTTTGTTATGTTTTGTTATTATTTATTTCAATCTAGGTCGTATAGCATGGCGTAGATTGGAGGGGAAGTGATTAGGAAAGGGATCCTACTGGTGCAAAGCAAGTTGGCTCAAGACTAAAGAGTCAATCTGGATTTTCCTGTGCTGCTGTAGAGGAGTAGAACTGCGATAACCAACCAATCAACCACTCATGCTGTGATACTAATATTCTTTTATTTGTATGTTTTGGCAGCTGCAAAATGCAAAATACTGGCTTTTTTGCTGGGCTTGTTTTTGGAAAGGCAGGCAAGCTTCAAAAACAAAACAAACCTTGAAAAGTAGGTTGATAATCCATGCTGATTGCTACTCACCCTACATAAAATTCACCAAGGGAATTAAAAAAAAAAAACCCATAGGAAGCAATAGAAACATTTATTTGCTTGTTTGTTTGTTTGTTATATTTCTATCCTGCCTTTTCCCCAAGAGTGCAAGGCAGCCTGTATAGAGAATTCTCTCCATTTTATCCTCAGAACAGCAACCACTATGGTTTCCTAGGGGGATTTGTTAATATTTTCAAGAGTTTTTTTTTTTTAATAATTCCCTCATTTTTGTAAGTTGAATAGCTGATGGCAATCAGGACACACTATCACTCCACCTACTCTTGTAACCCTGGGCTGAAAAACAAGGAAGCAAGTAGCCCTTGTTTTCTATGGCTGAAACATTGGAAAATGCCGAGTCCTGTTCCACTGGAACGCTGCTGACTCCAGACGTTCCAAACTTGATTGTTGAAAACTTAACACAAACAATGCAGGCCATACACTTAAGCACAAATATTACAGAGAAACCTCAAGTCCCTTTAAATTAAATATGGCTTACTTGTGACAAGAGATATCTAGGTTTGCTCTGCCACTGTCTGTTACATAAAAATGCCAATATGCTTTTTATATAAAGAGATTGCATCACTGACAAATTATGAGATATACAAAAAGCATTTTTATAAAATATTCTTGAAGAAGTCCTGTATAGACTCCCCGATACAGCATTTGAGCTTGGCTTAGAAGAAAAAATTGGATGTAATCCAAATCGATAATGAAGCAGAATTTTCCTTCCCAGCATTTCATGCAAGGGCTTATGGTGGCTATGGCTATTCAGATTAATGGCCACAGGTTTCCTACCACCAGGCCCAAAACTATAAAGTGGGCCCAAGTACTTCTACATTATTCTATAGTTCTATGTCAGACTTTGATCTTAAAATCTTGTTTATGTCATCTGACTTGCTGTCCTCCAATTATTCCCATGCCAAATAATCCTGCAGCCATGATGCAGTGATTTCTAGACCACCAACCATATCAAAATGAATCCAAGCTCATATATATATTTATTTCTCAATCTCTTCTCTCTTTTGAGACACTTAATATGACAGTTAGCGGCTGACAGCTGTCCCAGCTTTGCAATGTCTGATTTTCAGCTTTACTCCTTCCCTGTCCAGTTCCTATCATGTGAGATCCTCTGAGGAGGCTGGACAGTGGAAAAGCTCCTTTGTCCAGGCATTAAAGGTGCAAATGTATATGTGCCACTTTTATCTTACTAGTATATTCAGTGGACTAAGCAAGCGATGTTGATAAGAAAGCTTAAGATAATACCGAGAACACAGATCACTTCCATTATAACTACTAAAATCAGCTTTACAGAGAGACCTTGTACCAGACATTATGGGGAGACCTTTAGCATTTTACCATGACTGTTCTTTGTTGCTATGGCAATAGAATTAACCATTCCATTAACATAATAGAATAAACTGCACTGTAAACTTCTTTGTCCTCATGGAAAAGCCTTACTCAGATTTCAGAATATTTGACAAGCTTAAATTCTCAGGGCTTTTTTTTTTTTTTTAATCCCAAACCCAGGTTATTATCTCAATGCCTCCGAAAGCTTAAAAGGAGAGTGAGAATGAGAGAGGGCACAGCTGTACATTTTATCATTACATTTCCCCTTGCCTTCATTGACTGCCTTCTGCTAAGTGTCCCCAGGAGAAAACAAGTAGACTACGGAAGCAGTGACCATTGGAAGTGAGAATACAGTCATTTAACAACCTCATAAAGGAACACACACACACCCAAGCACACACACAAATGGAAAATCTCTCAGTCTCACCACAAGCGTTCCTAGTTAATACTTCTTTTCCAGATAACAATGGATACAGAAATAGTCAGAATATGCACGTACGGAAATGAACTGTGTTCTCTCTGTGTGCATGTCAGAAAGAGAGAGAGAGTTGCCAGCTAGCTTGGACATGAGACAAGGACAGCAGCAGCTTTGGGTTTTAATTAAGCAAGCAAGCGAGGAGGAGGATGGGTAGTGTACTAACTGCCCAAGTTCACAAAGCCAGCACGGGCTCCAGATTTGAGGGAGGAGATGCTGTTAGCAGGCCCTCTTCTCAGTTATCCCCACAACCACATTATTTATTGTGACACTGTTGCTGTGGTGTCATGTTTTTGGGACCCAATGTGCACCCTTGGGCAGGACAAGGACTTAAGCAGTCATTTCTGCATTGCCAGAAAAAGAGCGTCCAGATTTGGACAAATAGTCCTGTGTTAGTCTATAGGCATACATACACATACCCAGGATTATCTTATCACAGTCGAGACTATGGGAACCTTGTGAGCCAACTCAATGCACACAGTCCTTCTCCTTAAGATTTTTAGAGATTTTATTTGATTTGATTTTTTTGGACTTCATTTGATTTAATATTGGACCTGGAGTGGATAGCTCTTCCAACAGAAGATGATCAAATACAGAGCTATCTTCTCAGTGATAGTCCTTCAAACCAAGGAATAAGCTGTAAAATAAAATGCATGGCCAGCATATTTGTAAGCAGGGGAATCAGCAGAAACAGCACAGAGGACCAAGGGGCAGGAAATCTCAGCTTCTGGATGTAGGTTTCCTATGGCTCCATAGCTCCCCGCCTTAGGCACTCTTCCAGTGGGAAATGTATCTATTCACCTGGAGTACCTGTATTTCTGGATAGGTATAGGCACTATAAATGGGCTTTGGCCATTCTAAAACAAAGCAAAACCATAATCGGTTTGAATTTCCCTATGCCTTGCTTCAGCATATTTGAGGCCAATTTGACCTAGGCTCATTGATTTTTGTCTTTTCTAAAAATGCACCTTTTTTCTTCAAAACACCTCTTCAGCCTACTGTATATATTTGCAGATCAGCTGAGAATTTTGGGTTCCAAAATACACCCCCCAAATTGGGTTCAGTTTATCTACTGATCAGAGTCCAGACTTTTTAAAGCCCATCACGGCCTTAAAATCATGCAGTTTTATAAACAATGATGTAACAGTTTGCAGTTTCCTACCTGTTGCTGCGATTAAAAATCCAAGGGTTAGGGTTAGGGTTAGGGTTAGGGTATCCTTGGGTGATGCATTTTTCATGGTATTTTGGTTGAAATTTTGAGGGTCGGCTTATCCACAATTATATATGGTAAGTAGACTTTCCTCATCCCAGCTTTGTTCCATGACAAAGACCCCCTTTGCCCAACTTTTGTATTTGCAGGAGCTATAGAGAATAATCTAGTCAAAGAATATTTCCTCTTAACCTCTTATTCACTATGGAAATCAACCAGAAATTGCAGTCGGAGTAGAATGCTGTTCTGTAGCTTTTGAGGAAAAGGGAGCCATAGAGCACGTATTATACTAATATTAGCCTAACTGCACAAATCAAAGTATTTCATGCTACAGACCTTCAAAGTGCTCCCAGTATCTTTTGTCCTTCCAGGGCAGTCGTTGTTAAGTAAATTTCCCCAGTGCATGCATTTTAATGTAGGTTTATTTGCATATTTTAGATTAGAGGAAATGGATGCTAACAGATTCTGTTCAGTATTGTTCTTGGTGTTGCAGCAGAATTCATTTGGGGAGGAATCCTGCAGATCCACTTCCACAGAGATCTGTGGCAGATTTCTTTTGCATCCACACATTACATGAGGGATGGAGAACCTGTGGTCCTCTGAAGGTTGATGAAATTCCATCCAAGATGTCCGATGGCAATTTTAGTCCAGTAATATGTGGAGGTTCATAGGCTGCCCATCTCTATAATATATTGATTAATATGTTAAGCAAACAAGAATACAGTGGTACCTCGGGTCACGAATGCTTCTGTTCACGACCAATTCGGGTCACAGACAGCACCGTTCGCAAAATTTTGCTTCCGTTTGCGAACTCCACATCGGGTGATGAACAGGGTCCGCGGCCATTTTTCCTGCCGTGACACGTGGTCGTGCTTCCTGTAGGGAGGGGGACTCTCCCTCCAACCAATAACCGCCTCCCCACCCGCCTTCCTGTCCTCCACGCCAGAAGTCTTCTCGAGCAAGGTTAGCGTTCTCTCTCTTCGTACTGTACTTTGTGTCATATTTTTGTGGTTTTTAAAAAAAAAATACATATGGTTCAGAATGGATTAACCGTATTTACATTGAACCTTACGGGAAAATTTGATTTGAGTCATGACCAAAATCGGTTGGCGACCAAATTCGTAGGGATCAGAACGGATTAACCGTATTTACATTGAACTGTATGGGAAAATTTGATTCAGGTCACGACCAATTCGGGTCACGACCAGAGTCGCGGAATGAATTAAGTTCGTGACCCGAGGTACCACTGTACTTGTATACTTAGAAATAAGTAGTAGTATATTTTAGCCATACGATGTGTTCCACGGAAATGGATTTCAAAAGGTATTTCATGGCTGACTGATAAGAAAGCATAAGTAAAAACCAGAGAGAGACAGACAGACAGACAGACAGACAGACAGACAGTTTGGTCTAGTGGTTAAGGCAACAGGCTAGAAAGCAAGAGACTGGGTTTCTAGTTCTGCCTTAGGCATGAAAGCCGGCTGGATGACTTTGGGCCAGTCACTCTCTCTCAGCCTAGCTCACCTCACAGGGTTGCTGTCATGGGGAAAATAGGAGGAGGAAGGAGTATTAGGTGCGTACACCGCCTTGAGTTATTTATAAAAATAACGAATGCGGGATAAAAAAATCTAAAAAACCCCCAAACACTTCAACACTACATAAACTCAGAAGTTGAATTGGTATCTGCTTTGCATCGTCTTGCTGAACAATTGTAGGGCTGGTTTTCATTTGTGTTACTCATTGATGCGTTGTGCTTGTTACATGGTTTGGTGAGGGCACTGAACTCTGGGAGATACTCAGTTTTGCTCTGCTTCACAGGTACAGCACAGCTTTAGAGCTGCCTGGTGCTTCCCTGTCTATAGGTCATCAGCTGAAGAGTTATAGTATAAGAAAAACATACTGAACAAAAATAATTGAGATGTCATATTTGTTAGCGTGGGAATGGTAAAACAATTCTCTGGAATAAATCCAGACTCAGCCATGATTTAGTCTGCCTTGCAAATGCATAAACTACAACTACAGTAGGAAAACAGTGTGGTGTAATTGTGAAAGTGTTGGGCTGAGACTGGGGAGACCTAGGTTCAAGTACACCCACAAACTATGGAGAGGCATCAGGTGACTTTGGGAAAGTCACTCTCTCTCAGCCCAACTTAGGTCACAGAGTTGCAGTTGTGGGGATAAATTTAAAGGAAATACCAGTGTAATCCAGCCTGAGCTGCTGGAGAAACGGCGGAATGTGAAGCTAATAAATAAACTCTATCATTCCAGCACCCAAGCTATATGGGGAGTGCTGAACTGGGTGTGATCACATTTATTCAAAAGGACAAGTTAGTGGGATTGAAACATGACAAGCAATTGAAAAATTGGATCAAAGCCTAAATCTGTTTTGGCCAACTGCTGAAAAGCACATATTTATGACACAAAGAAAAGCTGCCATACACCAAATCAGAGAGCTGGTTCAAAGTTATCAAGGATTAGCAATAGCTATCCAGTTTCAGGCAGGCTCTTTGCTAAACGTACTTGGAGATGTTAAGGATTGAATTGGGACTTTTTGTTTCCAAGACAGATGTTCTGCTGCTGAGCCTAAAGCTCATCTGAACTTTAGTATAGTATAGTATAGTATAGTATAGTATAGTATAGTATAGTATAGTATAGTATAGTATAGTATAGTATAGTATTTTGTAATATGATCTCAGCAACAAAAGTGGGGAATGTTTTTCTCCCAAAAAGATGGGTTCATACATTATATTATAGCATAGTTTGCGTAACCATTATTAATTGACTAAACCCTAGCTTAGTTCATCCAGCATACTAAGCCAAAAGAAATCATATCATGAATTAGTGCTATGTGTGGATCCAGACAGTGTTTGAATCTTGATCCTTGTATTCGGACGTAAATAACATAGCAAATACAATATATACGTTTTAGATCTCGTTGTACAGTTAAATAGTGTTTTGTCCATTCAGAAATCTTCTCAGATCAGAGGAAAAGGAAGGAAAAGATGTTACTCCTTCAACCTATAAACAAGACTTCCCGAGGGTTGACTCTCTGAGCTGAACTGACTGGTGGAAAATGGACTTTTTTTAAAAAAAAGTGACGCAGTTGCTTTATTTTCTTGCACAAGAGGGCAGCGTTTCCTTAAATCCAGGGCACATGGCACTTAGGAAGAGCTTTTGTCAGTTTACAATAACACGGCAGGCATGTGATATCTTAGTAATTGTTTGGATTTTCTAATTGCCTCAGCCGCCAGTAATTTAATGCATGAGGTAAATGCCTGCTCAGCTCCCAGCTATTAAGCAGCTCTCTAAAGAAAGTACCATTACCCCAAGCTGTCAGGAATTCCAGGGCTTGCTAACTCCTTCCTTCGGTGGCCAAGGTATTATATATGGTGTAGGCTGAAAGTCAACTGTTTATATTGCAAGTGACATTTTATCTCCAATGTTACATAAATGTTTGAATACCTGATGCCTCAGTGCTCCAGAGCTGTCTTTCAATAATGAAGGGAAGGTAGGTTATGATAGTACACATGCTGTTAAGTCACAAAACCCCACAAGAAGCTGTTCGGCATTCATGGCCCTCGTTTTCTGCTGCTTATCAGAAATATCGATTTTAAATCTTACACCTAGAAAAGTGTGGCATTAAAAATCAGCTGTTTGTAACAGGAGGATGAGTATCTCCTGTCCACCTATTCAAAAGAAAGAATAATGTTTATAAGCAAATACCCGTCTCATTGTTACAGGCCGATCATGGCAATTTCCTCATACCTATGCAGATTTTAAGGAGAACTAATTTCTTTCCATGAGGACTACGGAGGTATATCACCTCAGTATATCAAAATAGTTTCAGTTTCCAGGACTTATAAAGTGAGTTTCAGATGGTTAAGTGTGTGATATTATGCAAAGGAAAGGAACATCCAGGTTAATGACATCTGAGTAAGAGACGTGTAGTGCAATCCCAAGCCTTTTTGCTGAAAAGAAAGTCTCACTTTTTGGATTTACATTGGTTCCTTGTGTTAATATGATTGTCTTTTTTTTTTAATAGCATTGTGAAAGTTTCCTCATGGTTAGTGTCCCGTTCTGATAGCTTTCTCCTTTTTAAAATATGAATTCAAAACACAAGGCCCGGTTGACAAAACATAACAAGGGGTAATGATAGTGCCGAAGCCACCATCCCAAATCCGACCCCTTCCACTTGCGACCTTACTGATTAGGAATTATGGGATCCTTTGCCCAAAATGTTTAGAGAGAACCAAGGATAACAGAATATCCATATATGTTATCAGAAAGAAATGCTTCCCATTATATGGGGAAGCTGGATTTGTAGCAATGTGCAACTCAGCATCCCTCTCCCAGCGTGTGGCACTTTTCTGCTGGGAAAGCAGTGGCCATGCACTGTAAAACATGAAATATTCAATGATCACCCTTAGCAGCCTTTAAAAATGAAGAGGTTTTGGTCCCCTTCTGACTCTTGATACATATGAATGTGTACCCTTCCAGACGAAGTAAGCATCTGCTTTCAGATTGCACCAATTGTCTGCAATATTATGTCTCCCACCCCACCCCTCCAAGCTTGGGTTTCCCCCAGCCAAGTCCAGAGATAAGCTGTCAGACTGTGTTATGCTGGCATGAAAGCAGCCACCATGCCCCGTTCACAAGATGTGTAGAAAATGCATCTTATCAGCAAGGCTGATTGGTTACCATGAAGAGGAGAAGTCATGTTCAGCTTCTCAGTGTTTGCTGCATTTCCCAAAAACCATACGCTTGTGGAACCTGTCCACATAATAAACAATCTCTGGGAATACTTTGGAAACTCTGTGTATTAACTGGCTGGATCCCTGCTCCAGAGAAAATATTGCACTTCACTTCTTCTGGAGCCGCAGGGCCCAGCAGGCCCCTCTTTATTACTTTCTCCAAAGCTGCTTTCTTTTGCATTTGCCACGGGCAGCAAACTTGGTGAGGTGAAGTTCAAGGAGGGGCTGGAGTGCTGTCTGCCTGTCTGGTTTTTTTTGCACTTCCCAACAGCCGGCAAAGTAAGTTCAGCCAGTTCAGTGGGGAACCTCTGAGGATATTTGTGGGCGAAAGTGGAAAGTTTGGGGAAAGATGAAGCCAGTAAGGCAAAATCCAAGTATAGAAATGCCCTCTATGAGTATTTTGTGTGCCCACGTTTCTGTGTAGGTGTGTGTGTTTTGAAAAGGCACATACATAGGAGGAGAAGGGGAGGCTGAAAGTAAGTGGAGAGAAAGATAAAATGTTAACTTGGGTATTATGATTAATCTTGTGAGTAGTTTTCTGTCTTTCAGGGAGCAGCATGATACTGTGATAGGATGCCTTATGTCTAGGGGTTTTAGGAAAAGATAATGGCAGCTGCCAGAAATGCTAGACTATGGTTGTACGTTCTGCTTCACCAATTCTTGAACTGCCAGATGTGAGGAGCATTTTCCTCCAACGCAAGGCTTTCTGATATAGCCCAGGCACATGGCTGTCCCACTTCCTCTTCAAACTTTACGCCTGGAGGCCTTAATCAGGTATAAAGCTTTAGGCAATTAATTGGTTGGTGCCAAGTTTGATCAGTGAAGGTAGGTTTAATTGATGAGGCTAATAAGCAACGGCACGCTTATTTATTTTTCTAAACTATTTTTTATCTGGAATCTAAATGCAGTAGGAAAAAAAGATGGCTGTTCCTTCTAGCAGGAGGGTTTTGTTGTTGTTGTTAAATGGCAAGTCATTTCAGTACAAATGGCAAATACAATCAAAGGCACAACTGAACATTTACAAGTATCCTGACTTTATCTAGCAAAACCATTAACAGACCCAGAGCCTTTATGTTTCGTTCACGCATCAGAAATGGCCAACTAAACTTCCTATCTGAGAAGTTCTCATCTGAACTTGCAGGAGAGTGAAAGCAGCCATTTATGATGGAGCAGATGAGCACATCTAGCATATTTCTTGGCCAAGGTTCACAGGTCTTGGTAGCCTGCCACAATGATGGGGAAATGGGGGAGAGGCTTATGGTGATGTCACAAGTCAAACCTTGCTCCTTTGTACTTTCGTTCCAACATCAGACACATGTGTGTCATGTGGTTTGTGTCATGACATTACGACGCACATTTCATCACTTGTCCCCACTCCCCCACCCCAGTGGAGGCATCTTCCGAGAGTTAAACTTTTCCATCTTTTGGGAGGGGGTCTTAAGTGTACCTGGGGTACACTGTAAGTGGCAAAATTGTATTCCAGTGGAAACAATGATTCTTCTACCGCCATCAGAGTCTTCGTTGTCAAGGCAGACCTTGGCGGCAGGAATACTACAGAGATGGTTGACCCGTGCCTGGAGATACACCTGCTTTTCCTTTTGAAAGGTAAGTTAGAAAGTGAAAAGGGTGGGCAAATAACTTACTGCTACCATTTAGTTTCTCTCCTTTTCTGGCCAAAGTTCCTGCATCAGGACATGATAACAAGAACTTGGGGAGATCAGTCTATCCAGTAAAGTAATGCAGTCTTCTACCCCAGGAAAAAAAAAATCTTCATGGCTGGAATGGAAGTGGGCTGTACCATTTCAGCAGGTTGTAAAGCAGTGAATCTAACTCCCCAGAAGCTATTATTCTGTTAATTAATCAAGACATTAATTTGTTTTTAAAAAGTGCTGAGCAAACAATCAGGTGGATATACTTGTTCATGGACTTTAAAAAAAAATACATTGAAATGTAGATTAGGGGAGGTAGGCATAGTTTCTCAATCAGTATTTGATTGAGATAAGTATTTTCAAAAACACTGTGGAGGGAAAGAGGATTATGAAGAAAAAGCAACCTTTGAAAGTTGTTGTTGTTTCCATACAGCACCGTAAATTGAAAATGATAATTAAAGGAAGTGCATATTAATTGACACCACCACCACCATCAAACCAGAATTGGTGATGAACCCATTTTTCAGCCCATGTTAGTCCATGAAAGTAATAAAAGCCGTTTGTTGTGGAGGGATGTACAAACCATTTTTCCACACAGTGGTTGTAGTCAAGAGCCATGCATAATAGTGTGCAGTACCCACTAGGGCCCCTCAAATTAAAAATGAGGTCTCTTGTATCAAATAGTGCTTTCAGTCCTAGCATTCCTAGGATGCTTGTTTTCAGAGCAGGGAACATAAACTTGTATCAATCATTTCCACTGTAAATTAATGTCCATGATTTTTTGTGCTTAATCCTGCTTTGCTTCCTCCATCATTCCCTCAGATGGCTCTCAACAGAAATGCATTGAAACTAGACACATTTGGCCAAGAACAAGAAAAATATGCTTCACCCAACTGACTCTTCTCTGTAATTACGAAAAATAATTCTGAAATTGACAGAAAACACTGCTCAAATGACTAAAGCACCACAGCAAAGCCATTGATGCCACTGGCATCAACAGGGCTGGCCCTATTATGAATGGAATGAGTTGGTTTCCTGAGGCAACAGTTTTTGTCACGAAAATGCAGAAAAAGGTGGGTCATTTTGTTGATTATTACTGAGTTTTTATTGGTAGGAAGAGGGAAATTTTCTTGAGGATTTTCGGTCTCAGATGCATAATAACTTGGCTGGCTTTGGAAACTAAGTACTTCAAGTGATGCGAGAAGAGTGGATTTACTGCCAGACTACAAGTAGCAAAACGTCTAGGGCTGATTCTGTTTCCCAAAACGCTATATGTTTTTCCACACAATAATGTAATGTTTGTTTTTAACAGTAAATAGGTATTATTTCTTATTTGTTGTGCAATGGAAAGATTTTCCTTGGCTCATCTCAGAGCTGGCTCAATATTTACACATTTCCTGTGAACATTTGGAGGCATCTGTTTCCTACGGTCCTCTCTTGGGTTGTAACATTGGCACACAAATACCAGTGGTACGAAGCCAATACGCCATTCCCAGCACCAGCCATGAAACAAAGCTTTTCACAAATTCAGTTCTTCTCTGGCCAATTCCCCAAAGACCCCCAATCTGACACCTGCTCTGGGAGAAAAAAAGAAGACTTTACACATGGATAGGTGTTGACCATCATTTAAAACATTTTAAGAAACCGTGTATAAATTTGACCCAGAAAGAAGCTTGCAGAAAAAGAGAAGAGCAAAAATCAAAATTAAATGTGAATGGACATGCTTCACCTTTTTCCAAGGAGGTATTCAATATTTCAGTTTCAATTTGGCAATGAGGTATGTATGTATGTATGTGTTTATTTTGGATGGTGCTGACTCCATACAGGCTGACGGCTTATTACATAATATCAGCTGCTAAAATATCCATGACAAACCATGTAAAATAATAAAATGACTACAGCAACATATAAACAATAAAATAAACAAATTAAAGAATAAACATCCATAGTGAAATTCCAATAAATGAGTCACTGGTTAATCATAACCCCATAACCATACATAAGGAATCTCAACCAATTGCAGGATTCATAACAGCCAACTGATTGATTGATTACATGCCAGCAAGTTGTTGTCAACTCCTAGCAGCCACATAGGTAGATTTTCTCCATGGTGATCTGTCCCTACCCTGGTCTTTCAGATCTTCCAATGGTGCACTTACTGCCACTGTAACTGAGTCCATCCACCTTGCTGCTGGTCATCCTCTTCTCTTTCCTTCCACCTTTCTCAGCATTAGAGCCTTCTCTGGAGAGCTAGGTCTTCTCATAAGTGTCTGAAGTAGGATAATTTGAGTCTTGTCATTTGTGCCTTAAGTGAGAACTCTGGGTTGATTTATTCATTGATCCATTTCTTTGTTTCCTTGGCTGTCCACAGTATCCTCAAGAGTCTTCCCCAACATAAAAGTTCAAAAGTGTCAATACTCTTCCTTTCCTGCTTCTTCAAAATCCAACTTTTGCTTCCATTTTATCTGTCCGTCTGTCTGTCTGTCTGTCTGTCTGTCTGTCTATCTATCTATCTATCTATCTATCTATCTATCTATCTATCTATCTATCTATCATCATATTTATAAAGCTGCCCATTTCACACAAGGTGACTCTGGGCGACATACAACAATTAAAAAGAATAAATACATAAAAACAATTAAAATAAAAAACTGTAAAAACACACAAACTAGGAGGGGATAAAATTTATAAGGGAGCCATCGTAAAATCTCCCCAGTCCCCTGGGAGCCTCAGGCCTGATCACATAGCCAGGTCTTGAGGGACTTGCAGAATGTTAAGAGGGATGGAGCTAATCTCACTTCTGGGGGAAGAAGATTCCACAAGGTGGGCGCCACGCTTCCAGAGTATCACAGGGAATATCATGGCTTACACTATTCTGATCTTTGTAGGTATAGGCACATCACAACATTTGAGTATCTTTTCCAAGGCCTTCATGGGTGCTCTACCAAGTGCTAGCCTGCGGCTTATTTCTTGACTGCTTGTTCCTTTACTGATGATGGTTGATCCTAAAAGGCAGAAGCTATCCATCACTTCAACATCTTCATTCTAAGGCTGGTTGTTCCAGCTGTTGTCATTAGGTTGGTCTTCTTTATATTTAATTTTAGTCCCGTTTTTTCATTGTGCTCCTTGACTTTTATTACTAGAGCTTGCAGATCCTTTGGATTTTCAGCTATGAGGGTTGTATCATCAGTATAACAGATCGTTGATATTTCTTCCCCCAATAAACTCACAAAATGACTAGTAGGCACTAAAGGTTCTCTTGAATATCTTTATCTTAAAAGAAAGTCTTCACTATTGTTTGTGGTGGTTGTTCCTTCTATAAATGTTTAGTACGTGTTTATGTATCAAATAATCATTGTAGAAGCATCTCTTTTTCCCAGTCTTGTAAACTATGATCTTGCTAAGGTAATTTTTGCTTGCCATCGGCATATACTATGTAGTACAATAGTCTATAAGCAGTTTTTGTGAGCCTGATATCCTCCAGATATGATAGACTGCAACTTCCAGAATTCCCAAGCAACCTGAATAATATAAAATTCTTTATTCTCCCTCTTATATGTGGGAATTCTCTCTTATTTAAATTGGCAGCCATGGTATGTGTAAGCAGAGATGGTCATATTACTACATATATAACTTAGTTCAGGGTGACATCACCATGGAGACACATAATGTTTAGAAGAGAGGGGGTTCTGTGAAGTAGATCTCAACTGAAAATGATGATGATGATTTCTTACGTTCATGCCGTTCTTCATCCTGAAGGAGCCCACTGTGATAGACAGCCCCCAATTAAAACTATCAGCACTAAAAAAAAAAAAGCCTTATCCTAAAACAAGTTCATTTTATATTCTGTAGGACTGTAATGTTTGGGATTTAACTAAGAAAAACAGTGTTAACAGTATTAACAGATTTCAACAAGGCAGCCATCCAATCTATCTCAATATCCTTGATTGAAAGGAAGAGACACAGACTAACCGCAGGAAGACTGCTGCTAATATTGTTTAGGATTTAGAGCTGAGACTGTAATCCTACGTGATGCTTACTGGGGAGTTTGAGAGCAAGTGTCATTTAATACTATACAGTAGGATTTGTTTCTGAGTAACAATGCAAATAATTGCACTCTTGCATACAGTGAATTCAATAGGAGGATTAAATATGTGTTTAATTTATTATCATTGAAACCAATCAGATTTCGTTCAGCATTTAAACTTTGGCTGGCCCTTTTTCTCTCTTTCCCTCCCTCCCTCCCTACACACACACACACACACCACACACGCCATACACAAATCTATAAAGATAAACTGTATTTGGTTAGTTCACCAACTGTAAGTGTTTACAGATGGCCTACCTTGGCAATCAGAAACCTTCTGAGAATTAGAAATCTGGTGGGAGTTATCCCACTGCCAGAAGTAAAGTATGACAATTACAACTCAGCTTCATGCTACAGGAACTCATAAGTTAGTGCTATTAAAAACTCCACGTGGTGCCCTGATGTCCCTTCATCAGGTAGCTACCTAAATACATTGGAAAGCAAAATGAAATCAATGAAAGAGACATTTTGTTGCTTTCATGCAGATGGCTGGAACAAGTGTGGTGTGTTTATCTGGAAGTGCCAGCAAAAATCGGGGTACAGTACTAAGACATTCCCTGCTCCCAGAGTTCCTTTCTAGCTGAAAACATTCAACAGTCAAATTTCCTTAATTCATCTATATTGCCCCACTTAAAATTGTATATGCATATGCAGTAGCTCAGTTAAGAACACCTATACTCACTCAACTC
This sequence comes from Liasis olivaceus, assembly GCA_030867105.1. Lineage (NCBI taxonomy): Eukaryota > Metazoa > Chordata > Lepidosauria > Squamata > Pythonidae > Liasis > Liasis olivaceus. The sequence continues at coordinate 120,682,324 of CM061350.1, read as the reverse complement.
TTGAACATGGAAGAGAAAGAAAAAATGGGAGCCCCTCAGAGTCATTGGCAGTCAGACAGCATACAAATGTGAAAAATAAAATAAATAAATGCAGAGGATGAAACAGCACATATTCATTGTCTCACATGGCATTACCTAGAAGCCAATTCACAAACGTACTCTTCCTGTTCATAATAGAATTTATATCTGGAAAGCTAGAACATCCAGTTGTAGCTGCAAAACATCTTAGTTTCTGGCAATGGAGAAAAATTCAATATGCTTTGTTTCAGATGTGATATCTTTTGAAAAGCAAAGATTTCTCATCAGAACTGGGTGGCATTATTATATATCAAGCTGCACTATATTAATCAACTTCCATAACTTAACATGAAACAGGTTCCACTGTAACAATTATCTGGTCAGCTAAAGCATATATGTATTTTATTGCATTTATTTATGTATTTATTACAATAATTTGTATGCTTACCTGTCAGATTCTAGGTAATTTACAATGGTAGAACACTAAAACACCATACATGTTCATGTCAGCTAATGTGATGTTGTGGTTAAGATGCTGGACTAATTGTAGGAAGACCGAGGTTCTAGGCCACCCTTAGACATGGAAGCCTAGCTGGGTGACTTTGGGCCAGTCATTCTCTTTCATCCCTTGACTGAAAGTCCAAAAACATCTATCAACCCACACTTGGACCAGCATGGTAGACTATGGTCCATAACCATCAATGAAGAGATTTTCAACCAGCAGTGGATTGATCTGACATAACAACAAACTGAATTTCATGTCAAAGAGCATTTTATACATTTCAATTACAAGCTCAGCCTCAGCTATGACACTCTTAAAACACAGAGGTAATGTATCTCCTTCCCAAAAAATTGCATTAATTATATTTTGTAACTCTTCCAACTGTTAGGGAATGAAGAAGTGTTTAGACAAACAGACAGACAGACAGTTATATGTACTGCATGCAAAGAGAGAGATTTCTAGTGCTGCCAATTAAAAAACATTCCATAATTAGTCTTTCCCTTCCTAGTGAAAGGAGGGAGAACCCACTGGAGGGTTACAAATAATCTGTTTCCACCTCCCATTCCCATGACTCGTCCATCTAGGCCCAGTTTGTACATCTGTCCAGAAGGAAGATGCAAAGGGAGTGGGAAAAAGCTGCTTTAGTTGTTATTGCTTGTACGTTTAGTAGGGACTGGTGAATTGGCAATGAGAAGCAGCAGTGTATGAAAGCGGGCTCCCTACAAGTGGGTGGACTGTGATAGAAATCCAGCAAAATGGCATCAGCACTGAGCTCCACATAACAGTTTCATAGGCAGGAGGAAGAATGATGGGGTCATTGTAACATGAAATGGCAATGCTTCCTGCTGATGTGTAACAGCTTTAAACAATTGTTTGGAAAAAGTAATTAATTTCATTAATTAATGTGAAGGCAGAAAAGTTATGGTCATCTTTCACAGATGACCTTTCCTAATCATGACATGCCAAAATGATGAAACATGTCATGATGTCACAATGCAAGTGGCAGCCTTTTGTACTTGTGTCATGACATCACATGCAAATATATAAAGGGTAGAGTTTGCATTGTGGCATCTCAACATACATTTTGTTATTTCTACTCTTGACCTCCACATGGCCACTAATGTCAGCCCTCTAATTTTATCCCAACAACAATCTGTGAGTTGGATTTTGCTGAGAGAGTGTGGCTGTCCAAGGACACTCTGGCAATTCCATAGTCAAATTGAGATTTGCCCCTGGGAATCCTTGGTCCCAGTCCAACCCCTTAACTACTGACTCTCATTGGTTACAGAACTCCCCACTGAAAAATTCAAGGATGCTATATTTTTGATGACAAGATTTCATGAGGATATTCTACCAAAATGCTGAATTATATGATACGATGGATAGAATTTTGTACTGGGATTTGGGGCAAGTATAAAAGCTGGGTTAAAATTCTGCTTGGTTAACCGTTCACTTCAAATGGTAAAGTGAACCAATTTAGGGTATGCTGCCATGATCCTCTTGAGTAAAGAGACATGGGTCCAGTAAATAACCGTAGCATTATAGAACCATTAAAATGGACACTGTTGATTGGTGAGGTGGGAAGACATAAAGTTACAATGCCATGCTATGGGGTGGGGGCATTTAAAGTGCTAGCAAAGTACAGAGTAGCATGCAGAACTAGCATGCAGACATAATAACCATGCTGGCTGGGTATTATGGGAATTGAGGTCCCATGTACCTGGAAAGCATCACATTGCAGAAAGCTGATATAGCCCCAAAAACCAGATGAACATGCAGCATACCAAATAGGCCTGGGAGACAGGGAGTTTTCTGAGCAGCGAAACAAGACTGATGCATTAATATTGTAGAGCTGTTCACCATAGTTCTTTAATCATTCGGTTATGGACTCAGAATGTACCCTTATGCTTCCATAAAGGATTGCATTAACCAAGTCCCTCTTACCAGAGAGCACTTCTCTGCTTTTCATTACAATTCCAGACACAAGCCCAATAAGACTCTTCTATTTACAAATGGGTTAATGAGTTGTATAGCACAGTTCTCCATCATTACAGCACTTAAAGCAGTGTAGCTACAAATTTAAATCAAGCACTGTTTGTTCATTTGCCTTTACACAGTGCTGATTCATTCTGTTACACGGGCTTTATTTAGTAGGCATGAAACTTGACCATTTAATTGTCTTCTTTATATGCAAAAATAAAAAGGAGTAACCCCCCGCCCTGGACCTCTCTACATACATTTTCATGGCAAATTCCATTTTTGCACATATGGGCCAAAAATAGATCTTCCTCTGTGTTTGGGAATGCCTCCACTGAAGAGATGAAAACTTGACTAGAGACTTATGGCTGATGCATTCAGAGACAAAAATACATTCCTTCAACAGCTCTCAAACTTCAGAAGTGCCAGCTGGATTCCTGTGCTTAACGGTGTGTACGAATGCTAGATGTGATATGAGCAGTGAATGCCAAATTGCCCTGCTAATTAGTTAAGGGTGAACAGTCCCTTTCTGTCATTATGGCACTTGAAGACAGTACTGCCAACCATCAAGCCAAGGGCTGAAGTGAAAGATCAGGATCAGGTCGCTGTAAAAACAACAATCAGCTCTTTCAGGCACATGCTCCTTACTTCCAATATAATTTCCAAACTGTAATGATGGAAACATCTGAGTCATATGGCCTCTATATGGGATGAGGTGGCCCCAAGATGACCTCACGGGCTCAGAAAGCCTTTCTCTGACTTAAACATGTTCACCAGCTATGGCCATTCCTGAAGGAGAGGAGGTCTTGCTCCAAACATCTCAGGCTTGGCTTTGTGTGGGGTTGTCCTTGAGGGTAATTTAGAAACACCAAATGGAGTAACCTTTAACTGGTAGACCTATTGGAGTCTATGATTCTACCAGTGGCCTATTTAGTTCTGACCAAGTTTTAATGCTTTAAGCAGAAATATCTGAAGGAAGACTTCTCATTGCCCTGCCCTGTTTTTGTTGTACGGTCTGTGGAAGAGGATCTTAAGAAGTTGTCTGGAACACTTCCCTCATAAGGATAGTGATCATTCTGAAGCAAGGCTAAAATAATTCTGTGTGCCCAGCTTTGGTCAGCTAGTCCATTGCACTGGTTTTCAGTGGCTATTTTATTATTAGATTCCATGTTGTGGTGATTCTAGCTAAATTTCTCTCTCAAATCATTTATATATCTTTAAAGAAAATAAACGAAGAGGTATGCTAATCTGAACAGGTGCAGCTCTTAAGCACGATGAACCCAAGTGATGCCAAGAACAAATAAAAGCCCCCATCAGCAGGAATCACATGCAGAAGCATGATTCTCTCTCTTTCTCCCTCTGTAAGAGAGCTAGTGTGGTGTAGTAAGTAAAGGGTTGGACAAGGATTTGGGAGACCCACCTTCCGGTCCTCCCTTAGGCATCTGATTTGCACTGATAATACATGTATGTGTGTGGGTGTGGCAATTTTTCTCCCATTTTGGAAAGGCAAGTCAGTGGCTGTTTGTGTCTGTGTAATTCCTGCTGCTGGAGGAGACCCTTCATTTGTTCTTAGCTTGTTTTCATGACTGCATTTTTAAAATTGCTTAAGGTGGTTTTCTAAAGGGAAAGGAAGACTACTTAATAAGCATTCTTTGTTCTTGAGAGAAGCAGGACCAACACTCCTAGGCAAGATTGACTCGCAGTCTGGGCTGAAGATAAAGCAGGTCATTCTCTCCACATTTTGACACAAGGAAAAGCAGATGACAGTTTAGTCAGAGCTTCTGTTGGAGTTCATCATTATGACTTACCACTTCATTCAGTAAGAATGTCAGAATTGCCTCCAATCCCAGTATAGTCATAACACTGTTCATTCTGTCTGATGCGAACCTTGTTATAGAAATGTTGTTTACTGGACATGTTTTTCATAGATAAATGGTTAATTATGTATTAACCTTTTCCTTTCTACTTCAACCATAGAAGGGCAGGGCCTTGAGATAAGTTTCAATTAAATATATGCCCAGCCATCTGATACTGAAGACAAGTATCAAGCTTCTATAGGCACTTCTAAAAGTTGTTAAAATACCAGGGTGTTATTTGTGAAAATACATGTACACACTTGTCAAAAGTTTTGTGAAACATCTATGCTAAATATGATATATTCTCAGCAGTTGCCCCTTGGACATAAACTACTTACAGCTAGGAATATTTTTTCATAGAGCTGAAAGGACTACAGTCCTCAGATGAGTTAAGTTGACGAAGGCCCATTCAATAAGTTTGTGGGAGATAGCCAGTTCTTACTTCTATGGCAGCACAGCTCCATGTGTTAGAGAGGATATGCCTGTTACAAAGTCCCATACAGAAAATGCAGTGCATATCTGCAGATTGCATTCCTCTATGATAGACTTTCCTAACCTAGTGCCCTCTAGATACATTGGGTACAACTCCCATCATCGCCAATCAGCCTGAAAATTACTGGCTGGCAGTGATGTTACTTTTAGTCTAACACCTCTAGAAGACACTCAGAAAAAGCTTCTTTATGAGATCCTCCCTGGCAAAGATGAGATCACAATCCCTTTTCAGCCCTCTTTACCCTTACAATATATTTCATTATCAGGTTGTAAAGAAAATAGTATGCATGATCTAGTTGAAATCCTTCTGAGAATCTTGTGCGTGAGATTTGAGAGACGGGGCCTTGTGACTGAGACTAAATGGTTTGACTGCAGCAGGAGATGCTGCCCAATCTTAGCCCAGTGTCTGCAGGCTATGAGGGTCTGGATAAGACAAAACAGTTTGAAGTTGAATTATAGCAAAATGAACGTATTGCTTGTCCACTGCAGATTCCTAACATCTCCAATTGTCTCTCTCGATTGGATGGTGCTGCCTCTGAAGGAGCAGGTTTATAATTTAGAGATCATCCTGTACTCACAGCTACTGCTAGATGGGCAAATGGAAGCTGTGGCCAGGAAGAGCTTTGGCCAGCCTTCAGCTAGTGCCCCAGTTGTAGTCTTAAATGGAACAGGTAGATTTTGCAACAGTGACTCATGTGCTCATCATTACCCATCTAGACTACTCTAATGCAAACTCTTTGGGGCTGTCTCTGAGGACTACACAGAGGCTACAGTTAGTCCAGAATGCAGTGGCTTGGCTTTTGACAGGTACCTGCCGACACAAGTATGTCACAGCTGTGTTCCAGGCTTTGCACTGACTTCCTCTGAACTTTGAGGTGCAATTCAAAGGACTAGTTTTGACATTTAAAGATCTATGTGGCTTAGCTCTGAGGTATCTCTGGATTCACCTTCTCTATCCAATTTCAACTCACTCAATGTGGAGCTCCCAGGAGAACCTGCAAGCAGTTCCCCATTTCTGTAAGGTAAGGAGGATAGAGGTCTGCAGATGTTTTTCTATCAGAACACCAGGATTATAGAAGTCTTTGCTCCTGAACTTCAATCAGCTGCTACCTTATTAGATTCAGAAACTTACTTAAGACAATTGTTTAAGAGGACTATTGACTCATCAATGACTTGTCTCTCTGATTTTTGGTTGGCTGGCTGCTCTTACGATTTCTATTTTATGGCTTTAACTTTTTAGGACTTCTATTATTGCTTATTTAGTATATATTGTACTGGGGCTTTACTATTGGTAACCTATCAAGAGTTTCTTGATTGTGAGGGGTAGAACAATTGAACAATCAATCAATCTCCCTAGCAAAGGTAAAGTATAAACTAGGTACTTCCTGATTCATCATTAATTACTGTGCTGTCCCAGTTCTCAAGTGACCAATAGCCACTCTAAGCTCCTGAAGAATAACCACAGAATCCCTAGGCAAATTCTCCAAAGCCTGATTTAAAGGCTCCTATAAAAGGACTTTTCTCCCTATCATGTGGGAACTTTCTTCTTCCTAGGTCCATTCACTGGTGATTGTTGGAAGAAGCAGATGTTCTTTAAGAAATACAACAGGCCATATTATCAAAGTTTTTCAGCATTTTGAAGGAGGCTAAGACTTTGTCATAGTATTGTTATTTTCAGGAACTTTCTTAAGGCAGAAATAGAATCTGTGCAACTTCATTTCAAAATGTTATTTTTCAGGGTAGTTTGATATGTCCCAAACCCTCCAATAACTGATCCAACTGGATAAATACTGTGGATATTTGGTGATGGTATATACCATCACTAAAATCAACGGAACTTAATGTTATTTACTATGGATGTAATCTACTAAATGATTTGCATTTATATGTTGATTTATATTCAGCTTTATCCCTTCATTATGATCTTTCATATCTGCAAGTGGAAGAAGAGGGAGAAAATCAGAAACTCAGGGAACTGCTAACCTTAAGAATCCATGGCTTAGACAGCAAATTCCCAACCTGAGGCTCCCTCTCTCATCTACCACCCAAGATCATATTCATAGCCAACAACAATGGATATACTACCTGCTTTTTCAGGGTTTTTTTTTTTTTTTTGGCAATAATTTTTATTAAAGATTACAATAGAAAAAATACAAACTAATACAAACTACAAAAATTAAGAATAAAAAGAAAAAAGAAAAAGCATAGAAAAGAAAAAAGGGAAATGTATACCTCTTCATCTCAAGTATAAACAATTTTAGTAACTTATCACCATCTCTTAAAATACAACAAATACTCTCTTCATTCCATATCTCATCTCTTAACTATAAACAAAATCCAAAAGTCTCATCACTCATTCCTTATCAGCAAAAGTCCATTAAGGGTTACCAGAAATAACTACACATGTATTTTAATCTTGATCAAATAAGCCAACTGTATATTCCTTTCCTGTACTTTTAACAATCTTGGTTTTTAATCCCTTTAATAATGTCCTAGAACTTTCTTTCTTTCTTTCTCTTTCTTTCTTTCTCTTTCTTTCTTTCTTTCTTTCCTTCTTTCTTTCTTTCTTTCTTTCTTTCTTTCTTTCTTTCTTTCTTTCTTTCTTTCTTTCTTTCTCTCTCTCTCTCTCTCTCTCTTTCTCTCTCTCTCCCCCCCTTTCCTTTCCTTTCCTTTCCTTTCCTTTCCTTTCCTTTCCTTTCCTTTCCTTTCCTTTCCTTTCCTTTCCTTTCCTTTCCTTTCCTTTCCTTTCCTTTTTGTTGTCCCTTCTTAGAGAACCCTAACCTCATGGTCAAGTTTTCTTAGGGGTGGGCTCCTTCTGTGGAAGAGTCTGGACCACTCCCTACCATTGAGGCTTCTGGAAAACCTTGAAGACATGAGTCTTCAGGAAAACGTTTGGGACAAAGAGGATTGACCTAATTCTCTTGGGTAGTACAGATATGGGACTTTGTTGTTTGTTAAATTATTAAGATTTTATTTTAATGTTTTTGTTGCTTGACATAAGCCACTCAAAGCCATTTGGAATTGAGCAGCATATAAGCCATAGTAAATAAACAAATAACACAGGATAAGTAATGTCCTCTGAAAGAAATGGTTAACTTCTTTATACCTCTTTTTTTAGTTACAATCATTTCCATGCTTTTATGTCTGAAGATGACTCAACCAGATTGCTGACTACAGTTGCTGTTGTTGTATATTATGTTTCTTTGAACATGTTTTCCGGTGAATCAAGCCAATATAGCTTATGAGCATCAGGGTTGGACATCTTAGTGTGAAGTTTCTATCTCACAAAACAGGTGCATTTTCCAGCATGCTAGAAGCTCTTTCTTTGCTTAAGTGTCCTACAGAATTATATAGTTATATTCTTTAAGGGCCAAAAAAATACAGAAAAAAAAATGAGGCAGCATATTGCTATATTAATACAAGTTTCATATGAAAAATAGTTAATCTGAGACCTTCACAAATGCTTCCTAATTGCCAGGGCTGATTAACTCCAGCTTTTCTGTTATTATGGGGCATTGCCTGACCTTGGGGAGGTGAAAAGAGATGAGGAGGAAAGCAGATCTTTAGAATAATATGGTTTCCATATGACTCACTTTTGCATTTCAACTAAATTAAATTGAATTTTTTCAAGTACAGGGAAGGACACAATTCAAACAGAAAATTTGTCTTGAGTCCTACAACAAATACAACATGATGGAGTCTCACAGGATTATCGTTGATTCTTACCTAAAATATAGATTTGGTCTTTCTGACACAGCTTATGAAAAACTTCACAAGATGTTACCTCTTTAATAACCAGTTCTTGTGCTTCTTATTGATTGAAGAGCATGCTACAATGTCTTCTCACTTATTTTATGTTAGAGAAGATGAGTTAAAAACTAGATTCACAAATTATTATGTAATAATATAATATTAATGTCATAATAAGAACTGGTGGGATTTAAAGATACTAGTCATGCCTTTTGGTATTGTTCAGTTACACTGTGTAACAGTCCTTTTGCCAAACAACACCTAACTTATCACTGATATTGAAAACCCTGAAAAATGTGCAGCATGTAATTTCTAGGGTTAAATCCCATGTGCGACCACATACGTAAAGACTTGTAACATGTACTTGCATAGTTTTTAAGCTTTCTGTCTTCTGGTATTCTCTTCCATCAAGATACTCTTCAATTCTGCAATAGAAACCCTGTTTACTACAAAATCTTCAGGGGAATACTCTAAGGTAGGGGTACTAATAATCTTTCAGATGTTTGGGGCTACAATTCTTACAATACTTTGTCTTCAGCCAGCTGAGAGGAGCTGAAATCCATTTGGAAGGTACCAGATTCTAGCAACATACTCAGTTCATTTGAACCACTGATCTGTTGAGGTAAACATTTCCTTATATAAAATAGAATTCTATGCAGTTTTAGGGAAAGGTAAAGTTACCCTTCCAGGCACTGTGTTATAGGTATCAGATCTAAGATATGCTCTGGAATAAATGACACCTGGATGTTGGCCACTGAGTTCAATTGTCATTTACCACAAAGCAGATGCAATGAGTACTGAAGATGGCGATACAAATAAGGAGATGAATGATCTAATTCTTCTCTGACATCCTAACTCATTTGGGTAACCATTCTTTGAAGACTTTTAATCCTGGACTTCATAGGAAGCAAAAAGAGAGCAGACTTGGGGCTGCAGATGCCACCCAGCCCGTGCTGGCTGGTGAATTCTGGGAGATGAAGTCCACACATCTTAAAGCTGCTGGGGTTGAGAAACACTGCTCCATACTACCAGGTAAGGTACAATTGTACAAGCACGTGCCTTTCCCTAAACATCACTATCAGCCCAGTCTGCCTTGCTTCATGTCTGCTCCTACTTTTATTCCTCACTCCTGCACTCCCCCACCCCCGTCCTTGTCCCCGTTATAATAGCTGCAATGGCCTTTTTGGTACCCCTCCAGTGTGCTGTTAGATTACATAAGAAGACCTGTCAGAATTGGAAAGTCTACTTTGGCTCCTAGCATTATGCCCTTATTTAATCCTTTTCATGAGACAAGAGATTTTTGTGATAAACTCTAAATGTTCTTATTGGCAGCTTTAAAGGTCTGGATAAATCTATACGCCTCTGCCCTTGTCAGAAAGCTCAGGTTGAAAACCTCCCACATTATTTCCCAAATTGTAAACTTTACCTGAGACTCAGGAAGAGAAAAGAAGCAAAAAAAGAAAAGCCCTGATGTTTAAAAATGGCTTCTATCATCACCAGCTATTTTAGATAAGGTGAATGGTTTTTCTCCCATGGAATAAAAATAGCTGACATGCCTAAGGAAAATCAAGTGAGGCTGATATTCCGTTTTCTATTTTGTTATTGGAAAGAGATCTGATATATTATATTGCTTCAGTTAGTTTGCCTTTCTCGTGCTCCAGAACATTAACGGCACTAATTATTAAAATAAAAATATATACTTCATCATTTCTTAGAGAAACAACTGCCCATAGAGATCAGGAATCTTTAGACAAATCAGGGTTTTTCCCCCTCTTAGATCCATGTATCAGTTGCTGCCACTGAATGCCAAAGTGCTTTGGATCTTTCCTTTGGCACCATCAGGTTCTTTTCTTTACATGTCTTTTTTTAAAGGTTCTTTTCCTTTTATGTTTTTAATGTATATAAATGTATAAATAAATAAATATATAAATAAATAAATAAATAAGTATATAAATAAAAAAATCCCACTGGGATTTTCAGGAAAGCATCTAAGTTCCATGTAGGGCTGATATGCATTCTTAGAAAACAGAGTTTGCAGTCAAGGGCCTTGTCTTGAAAAGATGGAGAAGAGGTACTGTGGGCAAAGCAGTATAAGGTGGAAAAGAGTAAGCAGAAAGTATGTGACCAGCCATGCCCAGCACACAACCTTACAATGACATCATGTTATGGCAACCATTTTATGAAAGGGTCCAAAATTGCTCTCAAAACCCCAAATACTCCCACCAGCGTCATTAACCCTTGTGTTTAAAAATGGCTTCTATCATCACCAGCTATTTTAGGTACGGTGGATGGTTTTATTCCCATGGAATAAAAATGGCTGACATGCCTAAGGAAAGTCAAGTGGGGCTGATATTCCATTTTCTATTTCGTCATCGGAAAGAGATCTGATATATGATATTGCTGATATACGTCCTGAGGACAAGGCAACGTGGAATAAAAATGGGACAAGAAAGGAAATAATTTCCAACTGGTCCTTTTATTTAAGGACCTCTAAACAGAGATACTTCCACCAAAACAGTCTTTTATGGATACTAATTTTTAAAAAGTCTCTGCAGGATTAATTAATTAATTAATTAATTAATTAATTAATTAATTAATTACCAGGCTTCTACAGCCACCTATCTCATACAATGACTCTAAGTGGCTCACAACAATCCATAAAAACATGGCTAAAAACAAAGATACCCTTCCCCCCAGGTGCTGGACCAAACATCCTCGCAGCTCAAGCCCCATCCTAGCCCACTGCTTGGGGAAAGAGCCAGGTCTTCATGGCCCTCCTGAAGGATAAAAGGGTAGGGATCCCTTGGATCTCAGGTGGGAGGCTGTTCCAAAGGGCTGGGATGGCCACCAAGAAGGCACACCTCCGAGGCCCCATTAGGTTGCAACATTTAAGGGGGGGGACCTGGAGTGCACCCTCCCTATCTAACCTAGTAGGACAGGAAGATACTGTCAGGGAGAGGCAGTCCTGCAAATTACATCAGAAAGGCTTTTTTTTTTCTTCAAGTGAAGTCTTTTATTAAAGAGGATCATGACAATGAATTCAAGTTTTCTCTGGTTCTTCAACTAAAAGAAACAAAGATCTTGTACTCATACAAATTCAGGTCTTTAAGCTTAAGAATAGTGATCTTGATACTTTATCAGTTACCACTAGCCTAACAACATCAAGACCAGGTTCTTTCAAAATGCCTTTGGGTATTGAGATGAGAGGCAGTTTCTCCCCTTTGCATTATGGGATTGTTATATAGAGAATGGTATTCTTCAAAATCACAGAGATGGTGATGATGATGATGATGATGATGATGATGATGGTGATGATGGAGTATATTTGGCTTAGAGTTCTTTGTGAATGACATGGCTTAAAAGCCTAAGTAAATGGCCTGGTGGAGGACAACAGATCTGGGATTCTTGTATGTAATACAGTGGAACCATTGGATTGGTCTGTTGGCATCACTTCATAAAAATCAGCTATTCTTCTAATCAAGAGCTTTGTTGGAACCAGCATCAATGTCTGGCTCCTGACTTCTGTGTTAGGAATGAATAGCATTTGTAGGCATAGGCCTCTAATTATAGCACTGACAACAAAATCATCATAGGGAGGCAAAAGTTTTTGCATTAAAAAAATTAGGAGTTTATGAGGAGGCATTACAAAAAAATAGTTATGCTAATGGTTAAGCTGTTGGAATGGCACTGCGGAGAGCCAGGTTCAAGTCCACCTCAGCCACAGAAGTTGTCAGGTGACTTTGGGCCAGTCATTCTCAGTTCAACCTATTCACTGGGTTATTGCTATGGGAAAGTTGTGTGCTGTCTTGAATCCTGGAAAAATGGCAGGATATAAACCAGATGGATAGATAGATGATATAGATAGATAGACAGACAGACAGACAGACAGACAGACAGATGATGGATAAATAGATATAGAAATAGAGAGACAGAGACAGAGATGTGTTGAAATTGTGCATTTGCCATTGCTGTGTTTCTAGAAAGCTCTGGAGGCTACAAAAATAGGGCAGGGAAGCATGTAGCCTGCTTCTTGCCCATTGCTGCTCTATGGAAAGATCATCCTCCACCACCAATGGCTGTAGGTGACATCTATATTTCTAAGTCACAGCCGGTAGTGCCCCAGTGGCCTGAGGCAGAGGATGCAGAGGAACATTCCCAGCTAGGCTGTAAAACAGATGGCAAAGCAAAACTACACTGTGCAATGGTTGTACCAGATCCAGGCCTTGATACAAGTCAGGATTTCAGGATCCCAGAAGTGAACACAGATAGCCCAACCCACATTTTACAGCAGATTAGAAAAGGAAGAATTATTTGCTTGCGAGGAAAGAACTACAAAATAAAATGGACACTTGCTAGATTTTTAGTGTGAGAGTGCTAGTCGTGAGAGTTGAATACTGTATATTACACCTATGTATTCATTTGTTTGTTTATACTGATTTATTCTCAAATATATACAGAAAATAGTTATGTTAATGGTTAAGATTTTTAAGGATGGCCCTGTGGAAGCTGAGCACCTATTTCTTTAAAGAAAATAACATATTAAACAAAATAACATATCCAAACCTGTGGATTTCAGTCTAGCTTCAGCTAAGATTTAAGGCTGCGCTCTTACGCACACTTCTCTATGCCTCAAGAGTGTTAATGAACACAGTCGGATCTACTTCTAAGTAAACATCCATTGAATTGCTCTGCATATCGTGATGAAAGAAAGAGGCTTAAGTTATTGACAATCTGACTTGCTCTACTGGCTTCAGCAGAATCTAGTTACATTTGTTTAATAGCTTTTTTATCCCTTTCCATACAATGTACAAAGCAACTTATAGAGGAAGTATATAAACATTAAAATGCATTAAAACACAGTTTACATTTTAAAGCGAAAGCAATATGCTGTGAAATCAAGAAATAAAAGACTAAAAATCAGCAGCCATCCAATCAAATATCACCTGGGAAAAAAGCTTTTGTATGTAGAAAAGTCTTCATCTAGTAACCAAAAAAACTACACATTGCTGTCCAATGCAATACGTGTCCTGCTTACGGAATTCCTGGCAGCACATGGCTGGCCCCTTTCGAAAACAGAACTAGGGACCATTTGTGTCTGTGGGCTGATCCACCAATCTGTTCTTGTATTTTTATGTTCTAATTACACATGGCTATTGCAGAAAAGTCCAGTTCCTTGGTCCTCCCTCAAGTAGTATCAAAAATTAGGAGACATGAAAAAAAAAAATTAGAAAACTTCAGGGCAGAGCTTATGCTACTGATGCTGAGTTGTGGCATGTCACCCACAGATGCACCCACATTCACTGGGAGCAGGAAAGGCGTGCCACTTTTTTTTCTGCGGTAGGCCCTTCTTTCTCTGACAACTAGTGGCAATAGGAAACGAGTGACGCCAAGCCGTCTTGTTGAAAGAGGCAGGAGAAGACTTGTTCCCACTTCTGCCTAGTAATCCTGCCACTTTCCCTTTTCAAGTAGCTGCAGCAATCCATTGTCGACGCACAGCTATAAGCTACAATGGAGAAAAGTGTGTCTGGACCCTGGGAGTTGAGTGGACAAACGGCCAAAGGTTGCATATATATTCCATACTGCCTATCTATATGTTAGATTTGGATTTGCCATAAGGGAGTCAGTGGTTCATAATATCATATTATCTGTATGGTTAACCATATTGTAGCTATATATTAAGGTATTCCACCATAAACCCCACCCTGCTATCATAATTTATTATGGCACATGTTTTTCTGGATAAGTGAACCTAGGAAGCTCCAAAGATTTTGCAGCATTATTATGATTTGTTGCAACTTCTGTAACAAATCATAATAATGCCAAAACGACGGCACATGTGGGGTGACATCATCATGCAAATGCCATGAATAGGAAGTCAGGTCATTCATGTGTCATCATCTCCCCCCCCCCCCCGAAAACTATACAAACAAGGCCAGAAACAAATTAAAAATGTAGAATGTTTCAATTTAGCCCATTAAAGTTTAGTCCATAGAATGATATATTTTTGCAGATAATATTTCCATCAAACCAAAAATTTGAGCTTTGGAACAGGCTTATTGTGAATAATTTCCTTAAAAGGCATCCAGGAACATCTATTAAAATAACAAATGTTGTTCTCTGTAAGACTCATCAAGTAAATCACATGGTATAGAATTAGAGCCTAAACAATGTTACAGAGGAAACAATGCTTGGACCCCAAAACAGAGCTTCCTTCTATCCAGAATCAGGTCAGTGATGTTCTGAAACAATACTTTGGGAATCCAAGACAGTTTCATGGAGGAATTCCATCAACTGTTGGATTAAGGAAGTTCTTTAGAATTAAAAGGGGACTGACGATAACAATTAGAGGAAAGTGATAAGAAGTCTGGTTCTATGCTGCTGCCATTGTTATGAGAGATACTGGGTGTATGGCCATTAAGGAAGGAAGTTTTCCTGTAACTTTCTGTAAATGCACTGGCAGCTATAAATGATCTTTACTTATTAGCAGTGGCAGCCGAATATATAATGTTAAATAAAGGTGAGAGCTAGCACTGTGAAAACCCTAACAGTGATGTTTTAATTAAAAATACATTTTTAGATTCTTCCACTGGTTAAAGGGAAGACTAAGTAGGGGAGTGATAAGAGGGAAAAAAATAGATAGTAAAATATATGTCAGATTTTGATGTTATTTTTTGTTTTACTATCTAAGTAGGCCACAATATTTTGGAAAACAACCTACATACGGGCAGTTGTCAAAGTTAAAAACACATACCAAAAGAAGTTCTGGAAGGTCAGGATGGACACACCATGCTCTGGAGTTAAGTTCTGATTTGCCGAGAGATGTCCTTCACACATCGCCAGAACATTAAATACTGGACAAGTGAGCAATTGCATTAATGGAACCGACAACATGTAGGCTATTTTACTAAGGCTGGATTCACATGAGCACTTCCCAATGCGAGGGTCGCATGCAAGTTTCACTGTTGATTGGCAGATATTGCTTGCATGCGATGAGAGCTGGCACTCTGCAGAAATTTCAGCTGACAAAGGTCTTGTGAATCTATCTCTACTTCTATAGAAATGTCAAGGTTGATGAAGCTGAGGGTGGCTGTGTTTGTAGTTTGGGCAGTTTTCTTGATTAGACCCAAACAAAGCTTGATGCTTCAAAATAGCTAGATGCATAAAATTACCTTACTGCACAGATTTTTTTTTAAAAAAAGACAGTCATATAAATTTGTTGTTATTAATGTCAGTAATCTATCTGCATAGTCTCTTAAAGTTCAGAAGGGAAATGATCCTTCAAATCGAGAGAAAAGCTGTGATTAATAATATGCAACCAAGGTGTTTACTGGGCATATCCCTCGGGTAGGGTTACAATCACTTCCAACTTTCTCCCCTTGGATCCTCTGTGATCTCATCAAGAAATATGAAGGAGGAGATGCATCATCCTTCTACCCCTTCCCATTTCTTAGCTCCGTAGTGCCCACAAAACAATTTCACTCTCTGGCAAATTTTCAACTATATGCTGAATCCTCACAAGCTCAAGTGTATAGAAGTAGAATACAGAAAGCTTGCTGTGCAGTATTTATTATTTTATTAGTATTCTATTTGTTGTGGTATAGGAACATTAGCAGGTGTGTATGTATTTATGAGCTCCCCTGCACTACTTCTTTCAACACACAGTGGTTTTATTGCAAAGTTTCTCTTCTTATGCATGGCTTGTCCCAAAGAGATACTTGGAAGAGCTCTGTTCCATTGTAGTTTGTTACGTGTAACAGAAGAAGTATTATATGCATTCAGTATTGACAAGAAGCGGGGAGACAACTTTCAGCTTTGGTGCCACATCACCCATCAGCATCCATTATAAACTCTGCTAATGTGAAAATAAGGAAATGTATGTGGTGACGTCACAATTCAACCTTTTATACTTGTATTCCAATGTCTGATGCAACGTGGTGTGCATCAATACTTTGCAATGCATTTTTGTCCCTTCGATACGTGCCGGTTCCTCTTTCGTGTGATCCTCAGGCCCTGTCTGCCAATTATTGCTAAAAGCTGGAGGACTGACTTTTTACTATTTTTAGGCAGGAAACTCATGAAAATGGAAGTGTAAGATCTAAAATAGCTAACGTGGCTTTCAAAAATAAAGCACCATTCTCCCCCAAAATGCAAGAAGGCACATATTAAGCATGGCTCTCAGCCACCAAAAAGTGGCCCATCCAGCTTTGACTTTGATTACCCAAACATCTCCTAGAAGACCAACATTACTAAGCACAGTCCTTCCATGAAATTCCCGTGTTCCCCTTTAGATAATAAAAGAAGACACAAGAGAATCAATAATCCTTTCTTTAACATGAACCAATAGGTTTAACATAGAGCTCTTCTCCACGGCAGTGCTATCATGCTGCTATCCGTGTGGGAATCAGCAGAAAACTATGCCAGATTAAAGAAGCACTGACCTTAGTTCTAATCCCTATCCTGCCTTGACAATGAAGCAGAACACAGGTGGGGTTGAGAATGCCTTCTTGGTGCCCATGGAATTTCTGCAGTCAGTTTTCCAATGACTCTATAGGATCAGAGGACTAGCAAGGAAGCAAAAGTAGGAACATTACGGTTGTGTTGTGCTGGAATTCTTGACTGTAAGGAAGTAAAACCGAAGGTAATCAAGCATCTATTCTGGACAAGAAAACATACTTTAATAAACTCAGAATAATAGTATTCTACAAAAGGAGAACATAATGGGAAATATGGCTTAAGATGAGTGGAGTTCCTAAAAAAAGAAAATATTAACAGCAGAAATGAGTGCTGTCTGTAAACTGCCTTGAAATAGGGTGGCATAAAATATTTAAATAAATATATAAGACACCCCAATGAAGGAAAACATGGAAGACAGCAAAAGCAACAATGTGTCTGGCCAAACAACTTGGTAAAGATCTGAATGCAACAGAGGTGGGTGTGGTAGTACATACATATAAGCAGGACGAGCTGCAGGCTATCAAAGAAAAATGCATAAAGATAGCTTTGAATTATAGAGATGGAATCAGCTTGCTCTGTGCTTTACATTTTTTTGAAGTAGGTAAAGGATGCTAAGAACAACAAATTCTGGATTCTTCAGATATGTTCACAATAAAAGAGAAAAGAACCATCACCACTGCCCAGTGAAGATGGCAGCATACTGACAAGTAATGGACAAGAAAACTATTCAACTGTTAGTTTGCCTCTGTCTTCTCTGAGAACAGGACATATTGTAGGTTCCACCAGGGGACTATGAAGAGCAGGATGAAGTCTGTAATGGATAGAATTATGGTTATGGAATATCTATGCAACTTTGAGTTAATTGAAATCTACAGGACCAGAAAAGTTGCATGCAGGAGTATTGAAGTAACTTGCTGATGATCCAGTTGAAACTTTATATATTAGAGGATTGGAGGTGGGCAGATGTTGTTCCCATTTCTGAGAAGGTGAAAAAGAAGAACCAGAGAAAGATGAACCAGAGAAAGATGAACCAATCAATCTAGCACATCATTGCCTGGGAATTTTGATATGTCAGAAATCAGCATTATCAAAAGATAGCATAGATTTTTCAGGAATAAGTCTTGCCAGACTAACCCTATCTCATTTTTTGATTAGGTAAAGTCCTTAATAAACTGTGGGAATGTTATAAATGGCTGGACAGACCTCTTTCAGGGTTTAGAAATTAGATTCCTACATTGAGCAGAAGATTGGAGTTGATATTCTAAAGGCTCCCTTCAGATTCTGGCATTCTGTCTCAAGTTCTAAATGTGTAACCGCACAAACTAGTCTCAGATTTCCAGTTCACGTAGGGATTTTTCCTGCTGAATCACTGCATTGATTTTAAGTTCTCTTGAAGACCAAAACAAATCAATCCACTGTGTCAAGCCAGTTTGCTTTATTTTGTATAATTCACATCAGTTCTACTTGTTCCCCTCAATGTTATGCATTTTCTTTCTCGTTTCTCCCCTTGCATCCTTCCAAATTCAAGGAATGTGTCAGGCCTCCAGTGGTATATGCTGGTGCTTGATTTGAGCTCAGGAGTTGACAAGAAATTTGACAGAGCCTTAACAAAATAGAAGTTTTAATGTGTATCAGTAATGGTGAACCCATTGCTTAGAAATGCAAGAGTTTCTAGGGATGATATCCATCCACAATGACATGAAAGAGAGTGCTTACTTTCCATGTCATGTCTCCACAGGTTCAGAAGATCTGTGCAGCACAAGTAAGCATGTAAAGTAACAGCCCTCTTCTGAGATATTCAGTAAATTATCTAGTCAAAAATATTGGAACTGGTGTTTCCAAAAGATGACAGTTTTCTTTTTTTAATATACATCTGAAAGGCTTCATTGTAGACCAAGAGGGGAGGGGAACAATACCAGGGATGTTGAAAAGGAGTGGATGATAGAACTGTAATTAATACAGATTTTAAAAATTCTAGAAGAAAAGGTTTTTTTTTAAAAAAAATGGCATAGATTACTTTAACTTGTTATATAGGATTCCACCAAAAATAGTCCATCCAGCTTTATTTTAATGGTGAGAAAATGCTCATTATTTTGAAAACTTAATTTTCCTTGATCCAGTAGGGCATGTGAAAACTTGTGCACACCCATAAATCCACACACACACCCCATGTCTTTTTGACCAAAATTCCCTCCTTTCCAAAAATGGTTTATTTAATAGGAAGATAACCATTTGGCTCATAGTGAGCAGCAAACTAAAAGATGACTGAGAAATGCTTAGATAATTTATTGATGAAAAAAAGTAGAGAAAAAAATACTTTCAATTCTATTAGGTAAGAATGAGCAAATTATGACTTTTGTTCTTCAGAAGTGAGTGTCAACATGTCATTCAATTATTGCGTACCCTCAGATCACTTTAACTTGAACTTGGCCAGCAAAATACGCCACTAGTGATGCCAGTATTATATTTTGTTTCCGTACCTGAATTTATCAGCCTGTAACCCTGGGTAAAATTTATGAATGGACCTTCTTTTTTCCTGTTAGACATCTCTTTGTCTTGGAATGTTAAAGTCTAACATGACATGAATGTAGATAACAATCCTAATGCAATCCGAACAGGAATAGCACCACAGGGGATGAAGTCTCAAAGAGAGTCTTCTCTTCCAAAAGGAGCTCTGAAATACAATTTTCAGCAAGGCCAAGGCGAGCATAGTGGAGTCAGTCTTTCCTCACAACATACGGTCTTACTCCCCACCCACTGCTATTTATATTTTTTTAAAAGCAGTCATATTCATAAGATTCATATAATTAACCTCACATTTAGTTTGCCCCTCAAATGAGTTCTTTAATGCTGATTCCATGCTTTTGATGAAGCTCACTTTGATTGCTGTGAACTGTAAGACCAGGCCAACTCCCCACATCGGCCATGCTTTGTTGACCATATGTTTTCCACTGGTCAAATCTCTTGATTCTTCCTTGCTACTTTATGGAATTGTTGACTTTGTTTCATTTCCAGGGATCATATCTTTTGCAGTATTCCATGTATATTGGGAAAAAAAGTCAACTACTTTTACACACACACACACACACACACACACACACACAAAAAGTGCTATAGTCAGCCTTCAGAAGACTTGTCAGAATGTATACAGAACTAAAGAGGCATTTTTAAAATTATTTTTTAAAATAATTTTAAAAATGGCAAATGGTAAAACACCAGGATTAAATGGATTTCCTATTGCGTGGTACAAAACATTTATAGATCTTTTGGTGCCAAAACATCATCAAGTATATGAAGAGATATTTGATAAAGTAATTTTATCACCAGCATTTAATCAGGCTTATATTACAGTTTTACCAAAAGCAGGTAAAGATCATACTCAATGTGGTATCGTCCAATCTCATTGATTAATGTCGATACAAAGATTCTAACAGCAACGTTAGCAAATAGATTACAGCAAGTGACATCGTTTGTTATTAAGAATGATCAAGCAGGGTTTATAAAAACAAGGCAAGCAGCAGACAATATTACGTTAGTTGTAGATTCAATAGATTTGAATAAAAACAAAGATCAAGTATCATTAGATGCTGAAAAAGCCTTTGACAAAATACACAAGCAGTATGTTTGCCATATTGAATAGATTTGGATTTCCTTTGGAATTTATAAAATGGATTAAGATATTATATAAGTTGCCCACATCTAAAGTAAAGGTTAATGGTATGTTTTCTTCTACTTTTCCACTATTTAGAGGAACTAGACAAGGATGTCCACTTTCACCCTTGTTCTTTAACATTTGCGTGGAACCCTTGACTTGTGCTATTAGACAACACAGGGACATCTAAGGAGCGGTACATAATTCAGTTGAACATAAATTGGTTTTATTTGCAGATGACATTCTTTTGTTCATTTCTAAACCTCATACCATTATTCCAGTGTTGATGCAAATGATAGATACTTTTAGTAAATACCTGAATACTCTATTAATTGGTCCAAATCATAATTGATGCCAATAGGTGGAAGCACACTTATGTATTCATTTAAGGAATATCAATTCTGTATTTGTACTGAATCTATTAAATACCTAGGTATGTCTATACCAAAGGATATAACTCAGTTAGCAACATGTAATATAAATAAAATATAGAGAGAGGTTTCTTCAGATATCAATAGATGGGAGTCATTAAACCTCACCCTTTGGGGAAAGGTGAACACTCTCAAAATGAATATTATTCCCAGATTTATTTATATTCTGAGAGAAATTCCAGTTTCTATATCTGGAAAATATTTTCAGAAAATAAATTCTTTGTTTAGAACATCTTTATGGGGTTCTTCAATTCTGAGAATATCTTTACAGAAAATGCAATTATCAATTAATGAGGGAAGATTTGGTCTTCCGAATCTGGAGCTATAGCATCATGCTTTTCTATTGTCAAGAACTAAGTACTGGAAGCCAACAAGTGGTGTTGATTTTCTGATTTGGGCAACTTTGGAATACATATAATAACATCTTTGGTCAGATGGACAGTATTAGGATCATAATACACTAAAACTCTAATATCTCTGGAAACAATTTTGTCAGAAAGCTATGGAATGGAATATCTAATAAAAAAAGATTTGACCCTTTTTCCGATGCCAGACTGACCTTATGAGGAAACCCAACTTTAAAAATTGGGAAAAAGATGGTGATATGGAAAAAATGGATGGAAGTAGGGATATTGACTTTGGACCAACTGATAGATGATGAAGATGAATTTTTAACATATGCTGTGTTAAGAGATAAATATCATATACCAGATGTAACCCAATGGCCATATTTACAATTACAACATTTGTTAACACACTGTTTGGACCAGCAGAATTTTTATTTTCAGCTTCTGCGACACCTGAGATATTAAGACAACTTGTTAAATCCTTTAAAAATAAAAAACCTACTATCAGTTTGTATAGATATTTGTTGTCAATAAATCAATGTGATATGCAGATGCTAAGGGATGAGTGGAATAAAGAATTAGAGGTTTCTATATTGCCTATGCAATGGGAGACTGTTTTAACTTCTATACCAAGAGTGTCAACGGACCTTAAATTACAACTTATACAACAAAAAATAATATTTAGAATTAATTAGACTCCACTACATATGTATAGAAAAGGATTGTCAAAAACCGCATTTTGTTGGAGACGTAATAAGGACAATGCCTCTTTAAAGCATATGTTTCTACAACATCCTATACTTGCCAGGTTTTGGGAGAAAGTAGTGGACTATATAAATATGATTGTGTGACAAAAGCTAAAATTTTCAGAAGATAATATTCATATTATGATATTATGAATATAATATAATCATATATATTACAATTAACCTTTTTTTGTTGAACTTTTTCACTTTTATGTATCTTTTTTCCCTTTTTTGTCATAAAAAATAAATAAATAATCACCATAATAAAAAGAACTAAACAGGCATTTAGAAAAATTGAATCGGAACTTCTAACAAAT
The DNA here is from genome assembly GCA_030867105.1 of Liasis olivaceus. Taxonomy (NCBI): domain Eukaryota; kingdom Metazoa; phylum Chordata; class Lepidosauria; order Squamata; family Pythonidae; genus Liasis; species Liasis olivaceus. The sequence goes on along the minus strand of CM061350.1, from coordinate 120,659,782 downwards.
AGCAGCAAAATCAACAGCAGCAACAGATCTGAATGCAGCAGAGCAAGCTGAAAACTCATCCAAGATCTTGTGTTGTCTTTGCCTGGCACCGTCTGAGCCTTTGTGGGGATGAGATTCTAACTGAAAACTCCCTCATTTCGATGCATCTCTATTTAATTTTCTGCTGGTGAGAGAAATTGGAAGAGAAGAAGTAAGTGAGGGGCTCGCTGTTTAGCCAGACGTCTGTGCGTGAATCAAAGCTTTGGCGGTCCTTTTCCTAAGACCGCCCTCTTTTCAGTTTGCTCGCACACCCTGGCTTTCTTTGAAGACGCCCTGCTGCTGCAACCGGATTCCTTGTGGGAACTGGAATTGATTTTACTATTTTTGAAGTGGTGTTTTAAACTGTGGTATTGTGTTTTCCTACAAAGGTTAACTCATGTTTAATTTCTTTTATATATGTAGGTTGCCTTGGGAAAGTTTGGAGCTTTTAAGATAACCTAGATATATTTTAAGTAAATCAATAAAGAAACTTGCTCTTCAAATAGTATCTAATGCAGTATGAAGGGCCGTAGAAGGAAGAACAGGTCAGCAATAAACTGATGATTGGATGAAGAATTCAGGCCTTTGCAACATGGCTGATACGACATCTTTTCCTTAACAGTTAATATAAATCCACTGAAGTGGAGGCAGATACATGTAGCCCTCCAGACCTAGCTGAGTTGCAACACCCCACATCCTTCACCACTGGCCCTATTCCCTGCAGCTGCCCGGAGATGCCATCCAACTGCATCCAGAGAGCTTCTTTTCTAGGAAAATTAAAAAGTCTCACTGCTTTGTGCCACTTTTTAATCCTGGTTGAAAACCTATTAGCAAGGCATTTAGCCAAAAATGTGTGAAGTCCAATCAAAGTCCAGTCCAGAAGGACTACAATACCAAGTTAAGTGCAGGAAATGGTGGCGTTGGGAGGAGGGGACCCAACGATGTGATGTTTGTTTGGATCAAGAATGTTTTAAGTCCCTCTGGCACAAAGCTTTAGGTATAACTTGTATCGTCTCACCTAGTGAATCAAGTACAGTAGAAGTGACACAATGAAATTTTTTATTAGAAAAGATCTTTGCTCTTCTTGACATTTCAATATGCCAGAAATGGGAAGAATATAGAGCAAATCATCCTTGCATCCATTCCCACACTTGTCACAAATTTGCTGCAGCAATTCACTGCCAGGTCACTGAAAGATTTGGAAGCAGATGGATCAACATGGAGTATTTCTCCCTCTCTCCCTCCCTCCCTCTTTTATTGTGTTGATAAATTTTTCAGAGATGGCAAAGATTTATGTGGTTCTAAATCGTCCAGACATCTGATGAGAGAAACCATTAAGATATTAGTTTTATGCCAGTGCATTTTCTCAAAGCTGGCTGAAAGTTCATGACCTGATGCTGTATCCAAATAGAGCAACAGCTAGAGAGTTCTCATTTGGAAGAGTCAGAACTTGTCAGATTTCACCTTAATGAGACTTATATCTAATGACAGGCAAGGAACAAACACGGTCCATGTGTTAAGCTAAACATTGCAATAATTGGATCAAACTGGAAAAAGTGGCAATACTGGGATCAAGTGAGAGCACTGCTATTTCCCATTCTTTTATTTTCCCTGCACTATCATCACTAGTGCCATTTCATGATTCTTCTTCCTATCAGTGCTATTTTAACAACACACTAAAAAGAACTTTAATATAGTAAAACAGGAAACTTGAATTATTTATTTATTGTTAACTGATTGAAGGATTCTATGTAAAGGCTTTTGTCCAGTAAAACAAACACCACCCTGAATGGAAAGGTAGAAGATAATAGATGATAGATAGATGATAGATTAGATAGATAGATAGATAGATAGATAGATAGATAGATAGATAGAGATAGAGATAGAGATAGAGATAGAGATAGAGATAGAGATAGAGATAGAGATAGATACACACATGTATACATAAATACATATATATATATATATTTTTTTATAATCTGCTTAACAGTCATTACTGACCCTGCAGTGACCGCCCCCTAGCGGTTTTCAAGGCAATTGCATCTTTCTAGTTTCGGAATTAGACTTTGCCAGAGCCTAATTCCTAGAGCGTCAGCCCAGCTGGCAGCACAGGAGGCGGGATTTCCGTTGCTTCGCGCCCCTTTTTCGGACGAGCGCGGTTTCGCGCTTTTTACCGGCAACTGCCCCGTCTCTCTGTTGAGCCGTTGCCAGCATTTTTCCTCCCACCGGAGTGAGAGTGCTCATTTATCTACTCACGTACGTTTTCGATCTGCTGAGTTGGCAGAAGCTGCGGGTATAGAAACAAGAGCTCACCTTGTTAACGCGAGGCTGGACTCGAACCGCTGAAGCTTTCAGCCATTTCTGGCCGGCACTTTCAGCGTCATTAAGCCGCTGCGCCACCGCGTCCCCCAAATACATATATACATCCATAGAAAAAGAACTGTATTCTTCATAAATTGTCTATTGTTTAAAATTGTACCAATATACCCAATCATTTCAACATCTAATGAACAAATGATTCTTTATTGACAAAAAAGATAAGAAGAAAAGAACTTCCAATAACATTAAACTTACGCAGATAGGGAGTAGCAGTTTTTAGAAGCATATTAAGCACATTCATCCTATGCTGTGGATGCCATTGGAGGACTGGTGCAGTTTCTAGTCCTAGGATGCTCTCTAATATCCCAGCATGCTAGTGTCTTTTTGGCGCACTTGCTTCAAACAACACACTGGAGTGCAGCCATCCACCATTTATATTCTCTAAAAATGATTAGGGACAAGCACAGTGAGTGTAAAATGTATTTTTAGCCATTTTTTCTAACCAGTAAAGAACCATATGCCATACAAAGTATTGTTTAATCAAATTGTATTCTTTATGGTATATGTGTGTGTGTGTGTATACACACACACACACACATACATACATATATACATACTGCATTAGTGTTTTCAAAAATGGCTGCTTACCCTGCTTATTTTTTTCTATGGAAGAGTGAGATAGTGTCTGCTGTACTAAATTCTATTACCTTGATTCTATCACCAAGGGCTAATTAGAGATTAGCTCTCTGTGTCCTCTGCGAATGTGTTGGGTGAGTACCTATTTAAAGAAAGGAAACATTCTCTGTTTTGGAGAGGGAATCTTTTCTGATGAAAGATTCAATCACAATTTCTATTTTATTTTATGGAAGATTTTTTTTGTTAAATCATCCCATTGACCAGTTTTTCTGCAAGCTGGTGTTTGGTAGCAGTTAACATTGATTACCATCCTCACCTACTATTGTGATGCTGGGTAAAAAAACAAGGGAATAAGGGACTTTTCTTGAGTTCCATTGCTTCTTTGGCACAGACCACTCAAACAAGTTTCACATTTTGTCCTAATAGAATTATCTGAGTGGGGCTGTTTCGTTCTCAGCTTGAAGCAAACATGTTTTCCATTTCAAGTATACCTTTATTGTGTGTGTGTGTGTGTGCGTGTGCATATTTGGGGAATCCCATATAGATAATCTTCCACATTTTATGCAATAAATATATTAATCTCTATCCAATTAATCCTCCTTTATGTCTCTTTTTTTTTTATGTCACAAAATATTACAGGATTTTTATTACAATCTCTTTTGAGAAACATTACTATACTTTTTCTAACTTTGCGAGAGGCCTATGATCCTTTGAACAGGTGCAGATGATATAGGTGAGCACTCTTTCTTTCTCCCTCTCATCCAATTGCCTCCTATTCCCTTCTTCAGCATGGAATTAAACAAGGCACAAACAAATAGAAATTCTCTGGCCACTAACCAGGTGGAAGCCATAAGTTTCACTAGGTACAAGAAAAAGATTGACCAGCTAGCTCAGACTCAGCAACAAATAGCCAAACACATTTGCATGTGAATATAAGTTGACTGTATTTCCTTTTAGGTAGATATGATTAATTATGCAGTAGGCAACCTGATGACTTAGAAATGTTTTGGACATCATCTCTGACCATTTGCCTTGCTGATTTATGGGATTATAATGAGCAATATAACAGGTTAATCTAAAACAACTTTTAACAATTCCACCTGCCAAGAACATAGTTAGTAAACTCACAGGGTTTCCAGTGTTTTGTATGGTGATGCTCATTAAGAAATCTATGTTTAATTTTTATTAGTGGTGTCATAGCAGGACCAATGTTCCTTCCTGCTGACCTATTCAGGAACACGTAAACTGCATTGAGCCAGTAATCCTCCACCCCAATCTTCATCTTTGTCTCATTTCATTCGTTTTCTGCAGGAAGGTGGTATGTTGTCACCATGCCTTGACTTCTGAGGGAAGGTGTCAAAAAGGTTGAGATGGCAGACATGACTGCACAATGGAAACCCTGTCCCTTTTCACTGTGTAAAAGGAGGCTTTAGCTGTGTGGTTGTGGCTGTCATCTGGATTTTTGTTTAACCCCACCCTCCTTTGAACACTCCTGCAAGGGAGTGAAAGTTCTTGCCAATATGAAATGGCCTATCTTGCAGCTCCCCCACCAACACTGCACAAGTATCTTTGTGGTGGTGGTTATCTTGGGCCGGAAGTTAATTGGCTCAGTTGCAGAAGGATTCCTTAACAGTTCCGATGTCCTGAACATAAAGAGATATAATGGCAATCTTACATCAGCACAAATGTTGCATGTGGAGATATGAGAAGTTTCCTGTTAACTCACGTAATTTTGTCAAATGTTTATCCAAGAGCTTCATAGAGCAGGCAGAATTTTGCAAACCTGGATGGCTCATTTGTAACTGTATAGTCCCTGAACAACCAGGACTTCAATTCAGAAAGACTCCTAATCTTTAGGAACAATCCCAAATGAACTTATTAGGGAATAAACTGTACTGAATACAGTGGGGTGTGCTCCTGTCTGATGAGATGCACATCTATCAGTCAAAATGACTCCCATTTTTTTTAAAAAAAAAATCAAGTTAATTTAATTTGGAACTGAACAGCAAACCAAGGTCCAAAAGATTTCAGATACAAACTTCTCTATTTCCAACAAATTTCTTTTTCAAGCAATTACTTACAAATTGATAGGAAACTCCCCCACTGGTTTCTTCTCTGCTTTACACCCAGGAATCCAAGAACTGGGTTTGATAACACTGCTGGAGACAAGGTTCCTTTGACCTGTCTCATTTTTTGTGTATGTTTTTTACATCTCTGGCCATACTTCAACCATGCCTTGTTTCTTACTACTAGGAGAACAGCTTCCTTTTTTCCCTCTGTGTTGTTAATCACCTCTGACATTCAGCCAGACATGTCTGCTACAGAATCAGTGAGCAAAGTTCTAGGGCAGTCTGGCCCTGTGTGAGAATGACAGATATGGTCTCTCTGAACTTGGGTTCTTTAAATAAAGTCCCACAGTGAGCATGTTGAACTCTGGTTCTTTATTGTACATTATGCAAGGGTCAGCTTTCAAGTGGCTAACTGGCTGTCCATCAAGTACTTCTCAACTACAATATTGAGAAACTACAAAGAATTCCCATATGCTGCAAAGGACAACAGGGATCTGAGTTCGCTTTGCCAGTTGCATGTATGAGCTTCTCAAACTGTAAAGCTGTGCCTTTCTCCATTCCTCTGATTAGTAGGGAACTTATACCCCATCTTGGAAGCAGTAATCTAATCACAGCGGCATGGTACAAATTAGCTGCAAGCAACATGGGAATGTTAACCAGAATTCAAAATGCACTGAACTGTACAATTCCATACAAAGGGTTGCTATTGTTCTTGCTCTGTGAATGGAACAGTGACCAGATTAGCTGGTCTGATTTCAATTGCTTTGCCTTCCTGATCCTCTCTCTTCTGTGCATCTGAGGTGCCTTGTGTTTAATGTTGTTCCCATTTGGTTCTGATACGCAATTCATGATTCTGTTGTGAGTCAAACAGTTTAGAAACAGTCAATAAAAAGTGCAGATGGAAATACCAGTCCAAGGGTGGTTTCCCACCCAACCCCCCTCCACATTTCACAACCCATACACTGACTGTATATTGTGCCTGACTGCATACTTCTTGGGTTGTTCTGGAGGACACTTTTGCTTGTTTCCTGGAAGAAAGTAAATATCCTGGCACCACTGAGAGCTGAAGCTTACTGAAATAGGTTGTGAGCAAACAAAATATAAACACTTCTGTTGGGTTCTATGGAAGACAGTTAAGCATAAGATTGATGCCACTTAATGAGGATTCTCACATGTTCTTCACTCACCACTTCCAGGAACATCCCTCCAGCACAATGAGGCAGCACAGCAGGAGTTGGGGGATCAATAAATTGGGGTGTTCTTAATTACAGGGAAGGCCATATAAAGCCTTAGCTTTTCTAGAGGTGAAACAATTTCAACACTTCTGAAGTGAGTGAATTTGTAAGGCCCAGACCCTTATAAATATGGAAATATTTCTCCAGTGATGCCTATTATAAATAACTTATATTTTAAAAATTTAAATATGTACCCCAGTTCCAAACTCAAATGGACTGGACTACAGTACACACATTCTTGGGCATCATGAGTTATAAATGGTTGTGCATCCAATAAGATTTTTTAAGACTGAAAATTGAATTATGTGATAGGGACTTTTATTATTTATTTGTTTTGTTATAGGAAGATAGATATGGCAACCCTTGGAAAAACAGTCAAATTCAACCTTAGTCTAGTCATGACTAAGTCTCTTTGAAATGAATGAAACCAATGAAACATGTTAGTCCTTATTAATTTATGTCTTGTGGCTACTAATGGGAACCTCAGCTGCAGTCTTATGAATATGCATTGGGGGTGAACTCCACTGACCACAGAGAGATTTATTTCTGACTAAATACATATAAACTGTGTTCACATAATGTCTTAGGCCATAAATCATAGTTTTAAAAACATAGTAGTGGAGTCTGTACAACACTGAAAGCCAAAATCGAACAAACCACCTGATGGCTTATTGTACTCTACAATTCAGGTTATAATACTATGTTATTAGTTGTGGCTAGCAGGTGAGTTCAGTGGGACTTATTCCCAGTGGGTATAAGATTGTACCTAGTTTAGCTGGACTGGAGCCCTGGCATACATACGACTCTCTTGTGAAATCAAACCAAAACTATAGCAATAACAATTTAGGTGTCACTTAGTAGTTGTTAAAAAAGGGGCTTTATTTGTTTACGAAATTAATTGAATTGAAAACCCAACATGAATACAAATAGGGTGAAGGAAAGCCACAAGGTAAGTGAGAAAAATATTTAACAGTGTTCATGTTTCAGGCTCAAATAGAGAATCTAAAATAAACACATATATAATATGTTGTAAGTCCTGAATTCATTTATAGAAAACAAATACCAAGTTATGCTGAATCCATGCATAGTTATAAAATAATATAAATAGCATCTCAGAAACAATAATAATAATAATTACACCATTAAAATGTATTCCTATAACTGTAATTCTGTATTTGTTATGTATAAATAAATTCAGAACTTGCAACATACATTATTCGTGTATTTATTTTATATCTCCCTGATGAACTGTTTATCTCACTGCTGTTTCTTCTCTTTCTTTCTCATTTTTGTGTATTTATTCTTCACTGAAATAATAGACAGACCCATAGAATTCATTTCTCTGTGTCATTATCATTAGATGAGAAACATTTTTGTAATGTAAAGTATGGTAGGCATTTACTTTAAGTATATAATATATAAACAATGTTTATGTTGCATGGAGAGTTTGTATACCACAAGCTACCACTTCCACAGCCAACACCCTGATCCAGTGTTGAATGATGAAGGTAGTTAAAACTGAAAGAACCAATCTATACTCCTTAGAAGGGCAAAGAGAATTCTTGCATGCCTTGGTAGGTGTGTACAACCATTGTGACGTGTGAAATTCTTAGGAGTGAGTAAGGCATTTGTATTTCAGTCCCATTGCCTTCTCTTACCAAGCAGCCTGAATGTTCACATGATGAGAATGTCATGTTTCCTCTTGCACTGTTTGATTGCATCATTCTTCTAAAATGTGCCATTTGTGAAAGCTATGCAATCAGTTTTGAATGTCTGAAAACCAGGCATTATTTGACAGCCAGAAAGGATATTGCTGAAGAATATGCAATCTGCTTGTGGACATAATGTGATATTCTTAAACCAGTGATGACATTTCAAATCCACGCTTTCCAGATGCCCAATTCCAGCAGCCAACATGGCCCAATAGGAGCCTGAATCCCTTAGCGAGCCAGTTTCTCTCCGCTTACAAGATGTTAAGTTCCTTGTTCATACCAAATAATCATATTACAGAATCTGGTGTTGGTGCAGTCATGATTTCCTAAAAAAATCTATGCACAGATGCACACACGCACAGACACACACACAAACATACCTGAGTAAGCTTCTCACTTGTCATGCCATCCCCATTAAGATGCATTTTTCAAAAATGTGGGAGTATTCAAGAATCAATCTTTCAGTAGTTTTGTGATTCCCATTGTCTCTATTATCATTTTATTTTCCTCCTGTACACCTGTCATGACCCCAGAATCAGATTCTAATTCTACACAAAAGACTAGGATTGGGACCACATTTAGAGAGACCCCTGGAAATACCCACCTTTCCAGTGAGTTCCACTTGACAAGAGTCCCAAGAATCAACATTACCAACATCTGCTCAGCTTTCAGTTTTCAACATGGGGGGTTTCTGCTTTACATTTTTCCAATCTTAAATGCCTTATATCCCATTTTCATGTCACCGTGGAGTTTGTTCTTTTTCAAAAAACAGAGTCCTACACTTATATTAAAGCCCATTTTTCCTTCTACATGCTTTTTTGGCTGGCCACATTGATTAATGACACATATTTGTGTCTGTTATTTTCTCAACTACAAGCTCTTTTGTTCACATTTTCCACTAATCTATGCATTTCTTAAGGACTGCACTGCAAAATTTGGAGATGTGCAAATACCGCAGTGCAGCTGCAATTCAATTTGAGGTTTGGTCTGGGAATTGTAAATATACATGGGTTTGCTTTTAAAAAACAACAACAACAGCAACAACAACAACCCTCTACCAATGTTCTCCCTGTTCTCTATAAAACTGTACTCTTCTAATTCAGAGCATGAATTCCCAGCAGAACATCCTCCAGTATGAAAGATACTTCCAGCTACCCTCAGATAGCCAGAAAGTGACGAGGCACTCTGTCCTCTTGAAGACAGAGCATCTTTAAGCTCTTAGCCACTTCCTTCCCAGAAGTCCAAGCCAAAGGCAACCCCTGGCTGAAGGGCTGTTTCATCCAAAAGTTGGTTTCCGTCAACAGAGCAGTATAGTTAGCTCCTTTCGTTCAGCTGCTCAGCTTCTGATCCCAGTCTGCCCAAACCTACTAAAGTGCCTGGGCCTCCCAATCTGGAAAGGAAACGCTAAGTGTTCATACCCTTATTGCCATCGTTCTTTTAAAAGAAACAGCAACAAGACAATTGTGCAAATGGCATGCAAAGCATTGGCTCCCATCGAAACGTAGGAACTAGGCAAAGTGTTATGTTGTGCAATCGTTCATTCAGTTTCATGGACATGCACAACTGAAATGTCTATGATCTTTGTCACACTTATTTGCTTCTATGGCCTTTTCATTAAAACACAAATGCTAATGTACTTTTTCCAGCTAAATCAGAATTTTTTCTAAAATCCTGAACACCAATGTAAGTCTCCTCCTCACACACAGACACCATATATAATAATTTAAATGTTCTTTTCTTTTCTTTTCTCTTTTCTTTCTTTCTTTTTTTTTTTTGCATTTTGAAACCATCAATCTAATGGGATAAGGGATCCATGTTGAGGCTCATGATGTTAAATTGTATCAGATTTGTCATTATGTTGTTGTGTTTAGAGAGAACTCATCATGGATCTGGTACAAAATATATTTCTGAGACTTCTTTTTAAATCAAACACATGCTGTGTCACAAGTTCCACATTCAACAGAAAATCAAGGCAATTTTTCTTTTCTTTCAAGAAATCACTGAAATATAATTGACCTCCAAGGAGCTATTTCTTAGTAGGAGATAAAATAATTAAGCAGAAGGGATGCATTTCTCTTTTATCATACTCACAGTAATTCTTCTTCTTCTTCAGAATATTGCTTTAAACAAACTGTGGAGTTCATGAGACCCTACATGGATTTACCATATTTATGCTGATCTCTTATTTTGCTGCAAGGTGAATAGGAGTATTGGAAGCTAATCTCTTTGTAAATAGATCAAGTATAAACCAGGAAAATTTGCAGAAGTATCCAATGCACATTTTCTCATAACTACATCCTAGGACCAATTACAGATTTGAAGGCACTCTGGACAAAGTACTTGTTGTGTTGTCCAAAGTTGGCCACTTTAAGATGAGTGGACTTCAACTCCCAGAATTCCCCAGCCAGGCTGGCTGGGCAATTCTGGGAGTTGAAGTCCACTCATCTTAAAGTGGCCAACTTTGGACAACACTGCTCTAGGGATTCCTCTGTTTCATCAATGGGACCCTGACAGTCACATTAAAGAGAAGTGACCAGCAAAAGCCCTTCAGTGACTGCCAGGTCTTGTGTTCTGGCCGCCATTTTAATTTTCACCAATGATCTGCTGGAGGAGAGTAATTCAACCCCTCTTCTGAGCAGGAGATGGCAGTAATAAGGCTAGATAGAATTTAGATAAAAAATAATTCTCCATGTGTGGAGCTAATGTTCAAAAGGACCTTGTGGGAACCAGCTCAACCTTCTGCAGTCATGCCTGTCCTTTCGTGCGCACACACACATACCCGTGCTGACACTTCTGTTAACGTGACTGAACAAAAAAACTTCATGAAGTCCTGAAAAAAATGTAGGACACATATAGGAAAACAAAGTGGGGTAGGGCCAGAAGAAAATTGAAATGTGATTTAATTAAAATAAGACAATTGAAGAAAATTGAAATTTGATTTAATTAAAATAAGACAAAATCTCTGGCAGGTTGTGTTAGTCCTGTTGTAGTTTTCTTGGCAGAAATTAAAATGCAATTTCCCTCACCCCCCCTTTGAGCCTAAGTTGACAGCTCTGGGATTTTCTGGCAGCCTCTTATTCCAAGTCCTAAACAGGTCCAATCTTGCTTAGCTTTTGAACCCAGTCATGGTTGCCCAGGTGCTCCACCCAGTCAAGACAATTAAAACTAAAAGATAACATACATCAATTCAATCCAATTAATATGACTTCTTCATCTGTATTGTACTTTATTGTACTTCCACCTTCTGATACAGGTTACAATTAGGTAGCAGCTTTGGAAGGGATTCCAGGAGCCATGTCAAGAACTTTGCAAAGGTTGCATGCAGCAATGAGATCTCAGATTATGCCTCTGCGGATTGGTCAGGGGAAAAAAAAAGAAAATTAAAAGAAACTGGTTGTGTCCACATCATCATGAATAAGTACATATATGTTGCCATTTTCCCCCTTGTCAAATGGGGCTCATTAACTAGAACCTTGTAGGCTAGAAGTTCTTGCAAACCTAAAGTGATGGTTGCTGAGGAAGGAAGGTAGGTTTGGAATATACCCTAACCCTTCCACTAGCTACAGATAGTCTTTATGGCCATGCATTCCCTGCCTTCAGTGGCCATTTGACTAGCTCACCATGATTAAACCAGCAATAAACATGTTTACTCACATCCTTCCATTTCTAAAGTGGAAAGGGAATGAATGTTCTTCTTTTTGTGTGTTCTCTCACCCCTTGCAGTCTAAGGTCATTGTGAGCCTTCAAGATAGACCATTTTGGCAACTAAATTAGCCCTCATTTACAGAGCAGTTGAATGCAACCAGGCTAATGACGGTGTAAGTATAATTGGTTCCCAACATGCGTCAGTGTGCATCCTCCTCAAGCCATGGAAAAGATGCATTATGGGACTAATTTTTTAAATGTTAATGGATATTGGACATTTGCCAGGCACCCAGCTGTGCACAAAACATTGAGCTGGTAAATAGCTCTTGATCTGTTTAGAAACAAATTATAATGGTTGTTAGGATCCTACATGAGTGAAGGCATGGTAACCACTACCAGCTCACAGAGTGACCCTATTAACTGTGTTATGCTGAAGGGAAAAGAGGATGTTCTCCTTTTACAATAAAAATAAAAGACATTACATTAACTAGGAAATTATTTTAGGGTATTTGGGGAGTGGGGATACAGTTCTTTGTTACTAGGTCTGTGGCTTAGGCTGCCGTTGTTTTAACAAAATGCCTGGCAAGAGGTTGGAAAGAATACATTACTGTCATTTATCCAGAGTAATTTTGAAGTTGACTTTTGGGTGAGTAAGTTCATCTATTCTTATTAAGGGCTCATTTCTCCTGCCGTGGATCAGCAGCAGGTCTGAAGGATAAACACACTGCTGTAGTACTTCACTTCCCTGCAGCTTCTATGTATCTTAATAGTAAAATGGTGAAGAATGCATTGCGGCTTCATTTCAGTGTGAAATAGGTACCAGACTGAATGAACTTGGTCAGTAAAAAGCTTTCCTCAGTTTTGTTTTGTTTTGTTTAGAATCAAAATTGGGTTTAATGGGTTGGAATAATCTCTTTCACTGTTAAAAACTATGCTGGCACAAGTCCTTTCTCCTAGAAAAGTAGAAGCATGTATAGGAGAAGATTTGGATTATTGTTGCTGTTCTTGTTTCAGCTGCTCAGCTTATATTGCAGCCACCCCCAATCTGATGTACTCCAGATGTGCTTAATTTCAATTCCTGAACTGGCTGAAAACATAGCCAGAAATTATGAGAGTTCAAAATCCAAGGAGGCTATTGGGTTGCTGAAGATTGATATGTCCCCGTACTGAATTTAGAACCAAACTTCTTGAAATAATAGCACATCTTTTGCCCTGGGATGCAGGATTTTCCTAGCACAAATCAGGTATGGTGACTGAATGGAGAGGAGAGATTTAATCTCGTGCCCCCACTGTGGTGTCAGCCTAGATGGAGAGCTGTCTATCGTGCAAGAGGGGGAAGAAACATCCAATAAAACCAACACTCTTTGTTGCCCTATGTGGATCCTTTTGTAGTTAAAATTGCATCAGGGATACAGCAAGAAATTGCTTCCAGGAAGTTTTGAAAAACATGAAAAATTAGTCTGGGCAAAGTTTTGAAAGGGTGCTTCTATTTTATGAATCTTCAATCAAATCATCCCATCAAAGCACCTTCACAAATCGAAGTGGGGTCCTACTTTGAAGCTGCAAACCAAATCAGGTGTCTTTGAAGCATCCCTTTGAAATGCTTCACAGAATCATTGGATTTTCTGCTGCTTCTGAGATTATCATAGATAATGCCCAGCATTATACTGTTAACTTCACTTCCATGTATAGAACATGCTGAGTAGGGACTGACTGATGAGGTCTTCTGTGACTTTGCTGTGTAGCTGGCTATATATTTTATCACTTCATTCAACTCTTGGTCTATCAGAGCAATTTTGGGGTCCCAGGTTCATGTTACTTTGGGCTTCTTTACTTTCTTAGCCCTGTTAATGTTGCCAGCCCAGAACATTAACTTTGTTCTCTCTCGGGCTAATGGAATGTTACACTTTAGTGCTGGTCTTGCCACCATACTGGCAGCTGAACTGGATAGGTATGGCATAGCAGTTGAAAGTATTTGAAGTAAATTATTGTATTGGAATGTGTGCATTCTGTGGCTCATTCACATCTCATACAAAGAAACATTTCTTGCAAGTAAGAAACATGGGTTATCAGTCTCTACACATGTGATGGGCACCATAGAACTACCATAGGATCACATAACATTGACTTCAGTAGGACTTCTACATTAGCAAGAGAGGCAACCCTTACCCAAAGGGAGCTATATCTCAGGATTTCTGCCCTCTCTTTACACAACCAATGTAACTTTGGCCTTCCACTTCAGCCTAAGTGATCTGCAGCCACGGATCTACCTCAATGGCATTCCTTAGATGAGTCACCAGGCACCCGCCTTTCCTTTAATAAAATAATACAAAAGAAAAAGGCTTGGACTTTTTACCTGCACAGCGAACACAGAGGGGAAGGCTTGTGTCAAAAGAGTAAAAACTGAAACTGAAATGAGAAAAATAATAAAAGCAAATAAATAAATAAAAGCATTCAGTGTCAAGGACAATGAGCTACAGTTTCCAGGCAGGTAGCTTTGAAGATGTTACTATCATAGGTCATTCTATCCCTGTTCTTAGCTTGACCTATAGCCAAGAATGCCCAAAACTAGGCTAAGCATGAGTGGAGGAAAAGGAGAAGCAATTTTTAAGGCCAATAGCTGCAGAGGGTAGCAAAGCTCAACAGCATATTAGTGTTCAGATTTCTTCCAGGTTTGCTGTGAATATGTTTATTCTACACCTCTACAGAATCGTTCAGCTTGGAAGCTTGCATTTGGTTAAACAAAGAGCACTCACCACACAGTATCCAGTGTATTGAGGTAGCTATTATTCTTCCTGTTGTTCAGTAGAAAGACATGTTCCTGTGTGATGATCTATCTTATTAATGACCCCAGGAAATAATTTCACGTTTCTGCAAAATATAACCATTTATTTCTTATTGGCAAATTCTATTTCATTAAAAGTTATAGGATCCACAGCAACCTTAATTCTGTTTAGGTGGCCCAGGGGTTAGAGCTGCTTCAAGTTTGCCATTAAAATTGTAATTAGAAGTTGTAGCCCTGTTTGTCTGTGTGGGTGTGTACAGAGACATATATGAACCAAAGGCATGGGGATCAGTATTTGAAAGGTACCAGTTCTGGTCCCACAAGCTGAATAAGAGAATGGGTATAGATAAGTCTGCAACACAATAAAGAATGAAAGCCAGAGATTGTGAATTAGAGAACATAGAAGATCTAATTGTGTTCAGTGCCCCTTTCTCCTTTTGTAGAAAGGGAGAGGAAGGTGCATGGAAATGCCCCAGGAGTAGTATCCAGTAGTCATAGAACAACAAAAGGTTGAGCCATGGTCATATGAAATGCCTATCCGTCGTGGAACTTTCCTCAGAAGAAACAAAAGGCATCTGAGAAGACACTGCACAACTGCTGAGTGTGCATCAGAGTTCACAGTCAACAGTAGCTTTCAGGAAACCCCAGATTGGACTCACCTTCCCACACTTCATCCAGGACAACTCCTCTTCATTACATTGACTGGCTGGCACTGACCAATGTACACAGAGTGAATGAGTTGTGACTATGAGAGCGATTGAGAAATACAGGGACTATGATATGGGTCAGTGGTAGAGTCTGAGCTCCACCAAGGGTTAATTATTAATAACCTCTAACACTGCACTGACAATATATCTAAGTCAAGAAAACCTGTTTGGACAACTGGACTTCAGAGCTGAGAAAGGGCATGTGATGTATGCTACTGTGCCTTCAAGAAATGGGTCATAGTCACTACCTGTAGTTTCTGATTTGCAGTAAGGATTCAGAATTAAATAACTTGGTTACAGCTGTTTGTTTGCTTTTGTGTTAATAAAACCATTACTACTTTATTTAATTCACCTATCTGTAGTTTAGTGTTGCTCCTGATTCAAGGACATATCCAACATGCCAACACAAGATCAAACATATTATTTCAGAGAAAAAATGATAACATATATATGCACATACCCTTCTTTTTTAGGTTACAAGGACATTCAGAACAAATTTTAATTTCCATAGGCCAAAGCAAATGGACCTGACCCCATGTTCATTTTAGATCTCAGCATACTTTCAGTTCCAGGTTCTCCAGAACTTTAGGGCAGTGTATAAAAGATGATGCTTAGCATCTGCCAAAAACCCCATTGCTTTCAATGTATACTTACTACTCCATGGAGGGAAATATTAGAATTCATTGACAGACATGTCTCTCTTTAAGTCAGAATGATCCTGAGATCAAACCAAAATGGAATTGTTTCAAAGTCAGTATCTTGTGGGGATGGGTGGATGGAAAGAGGTTAGTATTACCATTTGGTCCCCAGGCATTGTCTAATTACTGGCAATAGCTCTTTGTGCAATTCTCATCTTGAACGGTTTTGTGATTTTTTGAGTGGTGGCACGCTGCTTTTCTGATTTAGCATAGCAATTGATTTATTCTATGAAAAAGGTCAGCAAGTTCATTTCTTATCCTGCTTTCTCAACCACCAACAATAAACTCCATCACATGCATGAAGGTGTATTATTGTTGATTCCTTCTGCAGAAAAACAGAAGAAAAAAGAAAAAGAAAAAGAAAACCAACCAATTTGGCAATGATATTCCCCAAAGAATGGAATTTAATCATATTCAATTTTCAAACAATGAAGTTAGGGCACTTTGAAAAAAAAATCAGAGCATACTTTGAAAATCTTTGCACTGATTTATATGAAACTTATGAGGTTTCATTCTTCTTAAGTCCCTAGACTGCCTGCAAATTGAATTGCTTTCTGCTGGAAAATAAAAGAAGATGCTAAAATATAGGTAGAAGGAGCTATGTTTTTCTGAATCTTGTTTCAGATTCTAGAATCAAATCAGGACAGCTTACTATTATAGCAACCTGGACAGGATTGCCCATTTCTGAAACTGCAGCTCAGGGCTCCAAACTGGATGAGATGGTCTTTACACTTATAGATCCCAATAAAGACTTCAATTCAAGGTCCTTGCTGTGATCCAGTGACCAGAATTCTAAGCATGGATCTGAGAAATATGCAGCCTAGTTATTAATTGATCATGGACTCTGTGTAACTAATCTAATTTATGCCAAGAGAATGAATCTGAAAGTCATCACCCATGATTTTCTCTAGATGAACGTGTATAGCCATATGCATGTTTAGATTCTGGTACTGAAAAACACCACCACCATGAGCAAGTCATACCTGATGTGTTACTCAGCTTGACTTCCCTCTAAAATAAAGCAAATCCAGTTGAACGTTGGGGTAGGATCAATTTTAACAAACTAATAACTACCTCAGTTTCAGGTAGCACCCTTGCTGGATTAAACTAACAATCTATTTAGTACCTCATTCTGTTTCTCACGCCAATCAAAAAGAAACCTCTAAAAAGTCTATTTCTCTTTTTCTTCTCTGGCAATAGGCCTAGAATGTGCAATCTTCTGCTCGGCATGTAACAGTTCTGACCAAGCCCACCAGCCAACTGTTCAATGAAGAAAACATAACGGCTTGTTGCACAGCTTTATAATGAAAACAGAATGATAAGAGCTGTGATTTACTTAGATTATACCTCAAAGTTAGGATGAGGCTGAGTTGCAGCTTCAGAAACTACTTGGCAACACATTTCTAAGCTGGCATGGTAGTACCTTCTCCAACCTAACTTATTTGGAGTTGGGGATATCTTAGTGCAGCACTGGGCAGCAGCAAAGGCTGGGCTTCTCTTAACTGGGAAGCTCTGGAGGGGAGGGAAGCTAATGGTAGTGTGCTGAAAGCAAGTCTGAGCCAAGGTCAAATGATTGGGAAGCTCTGGGGTTCACAGGAGTCCACTTAAGGCTGGTTCTGCTCCCATGAGGTCCTCTTTCACTGCCTGTAGTCAGTGAATGGAGCAGAAGGGTCAGGGCAGACATTTCTGCCACGGATGGTAGTCTAAACTACAGATTTTGTAGCCACCACCTCCCTACAGTTGCCTCATACTGCCACACCATTGATCATTACTGCTACATCAGACTGTCACCAGATCAAAAAGGAGCAGATCCAGAAGAAGCAGGACCAATGAGCAGGGATTTCTTTAGGGGCCTGAGCAGCAACCATCCACTTACAGGACAAAGGGAAAAACTGGGCTAAACTTGCATGTGGCTTAGATAGGTTGTGTTGGTGGGCCCTGTAGGCATCCACCTCACCCAACCCCTACTATGGAAAGGGAAACCCTCTAGATGTAATAGTCAGCTTGGGGAAAGACCAGATAGCAAGCTGATTGTGAGACTTAGTCCCACTCCTCTTGATTCTAGAGCAGGAGGGCTTAACCCTTCTATCAGTATTAGCTCACCAGTTGTAATGGAAGGTGGCTTGGCTTTGGTTATGTAGGGTCCAAGAGGATGATAGCAGGACCGATAGCCCAGACCCACAGTCATAAATTGAGGAATTGGCTGGTTTACAAGGGGACCAAGAGAGAGGTACAGACCAAAGGGAAGGAGAAAAGCAGTCATCCAAAGCCCAAAGGCTGGGAGCTGCTCTCCCCACCAGCCCCATAGTGCAGAAGAATCCCTGTGGTTTCTCCAGCTAGCCTGTAAAATAAAAATTGCTGTTCAGTAAGGGCCAGATTAATAGCTGCTCATGCTAGCAGAAACCTGAGTAGCAAGGACAGAACAGTGCAGCCAAAGAAGAAAACCATGTTCTCACTGATGATAAGAGGTAGGAGAGCCATCCAAGGAAGTCATGACCTACAGTACCAGCAGCAGGAACATATCCTGAAGTAACTTCAGGAGGCAAAGAACAACACAGATTAAACAGCAGCAATGATCTCATAGGTATATCATTAATCCTGAAAAGAACATCACAAGTCAAAGGGAAAATGGAGTTACAGGTTATAGACAAGAGTGCATAATGACTACCTACAAGTCAACACTCACCACCTGGCTCCAGTGACCAGTGTTGGAAAAGAACAAGGAGGAACATACGTAGGGTGGAGGCAATGGTAGCACAGCCTTATGCTACCTAATAAAGCTTCCTCATTTAGAGGGGATGGGATGGCCTTTAAGCCTCTAAGTCATGCACCGTAGGAATGTTTACTTCTTCAAAAGGAAAAATAGTGTGGATTATAACTCATATTATACTAGGAGGACCCAAAGGACTGGAGGGAGAGGAAAGTCAGCACGCCTGGATTCCAGAAAATCTATAATCTTTGAGCTGCTAAAGGATTGCAACTGAGATATTGGCTGAGTGTGTGCATCACATTTTTGAAACCACCTAACATTCATCTGCAAAAAGAAATGCTGGACCACAGAGCTACCATGAATGCTACCATCTTCTCCAGTGCTTCTTAGCCTTGATGTCAGCATTATGTCAACATCAAGAAAGATGATGGAGGTGACAGTGGGTGGGATTATGCTGCTCTCAGCACCATACTGACCACTTCTCCCTTCTGGTAACCTTGGGAGAATATGTATTACAATGGACATTGATGAGCATTTTGCCCAGATCCCATTAAACCCAGCATGAATCTTCATCCAAAAGTGTATGGCATTTGCTCCAATCTGTGCCTTGCCTATTTCACCTGTTCCATACATTCTGTACCCTACTCACTGACAAACAGGAGATTGTAAGCTCCTTGAGGTAACAAATCTGGAGGTTCTGGGCATGTTCAATAGAAAACATGCCTTCCAAAACCCTGAAGGATATTAAAGAAGACAACAATACATTTTATCAAATCCTATTTGTTGTAGTGGAAATCTGTAGATGGAGAGCAATCAAGGAAGAGCTCTTATTTTCCCATTCACTTTTTGTGTTTCTATGAAGCTCCCCACCCCACAACTTGCACACATTTAGAGAACCATGCCTTTGTATATTAGTCATTGTCACATATTATAATAATGCATTCCATAAAATAATTCACTTCCTTATACTAGACACATAGTAAACACCTATGCATCAGCCTGAATGGGGGAGGAGCATGGCTCATCCTAGTTAGTTCTCAGGTTCTAAGAACTGGCCTGTAGATCGAACAATGCAGTTGCTATGGAGACTGAATTAAGCATGCTGGGATCTTCATCCTGACAAAGTTATACTATGGACTAAAGATAGAGAGAAATTAATCTATCCAGCCACAAAGCCATTTTAAAAAATGTTACTGAGGCTCTATGCTAGTTACCAGGTAGTGCTGACCAGAAGATAAACCATCCATTAATACTGCCGACTTCTGCAAACAACCGTTGGCAATTTGGATCCTAAACTGGGCATCCAGGAAAATGGAACTGACAAGCCAGCCACGATCAGCAATTAAATGTTCCTTAGGTGAAGAAAAAAGTCACATCATGCCACACACTACTGTATTGCTTGTAACACAGGCAAGAGGAAGAGGAAACCAATTAATAAATTAATAAGCTCATGTCTGAATCCCCGGCATATTTTCAATTCATTCGTTTCCTGAGTATACTGCTCAGTTTCAGGAGTTTGTTTCCATGATAGGAGTTTCACTTCAAGTTCCATCCAAGTTGACTGAGCAGTCCCAAAAGACGCTTCAAAAGGTAACACATGCTTTGACAGAAACACAGCTGGTGACAATATCAGTCTTCCCTCATTTCAGTACTAGGACAAGGGCAGGCGATATTCTTTGGGGCTGTGGACTGCCTTCTCCTCTTTGACTATTTCCCCCCGAGGTCCTGGGGGGACATATCTAGTGATTCAAGATCACCATGGACAGGACCTAAACTTCTTGGCCTTTGTGGGTTTCAAGATAATAGGCATGAAACAGCTGTGCGTTTTGCCTTGCAGAAATGGAGCACACAAATGTTCACCCTCAATTTGGCATGTATCTTCGCCTTCCTCCCCCGCTGACAGAAATCTATGCTGTCTCTATTGCATCACCTGCCCTCTGAAAGACCATTTCCCCAAGAGACATCTGGCCCCATCCTGGCCATGTTCAGAACAGCTCTGAAAACCAGTTTGTTTTCCCAGGCCTTGGGTTAGAGTTGGTGGTGTGTTTGATTGTCTTTTACTGGTTGCCTTTTCTTCTGGCATTTGGGTGGTGTTTTGTTGTTGTTTTAATTGTACTGTATGATTTTTTTTTTTTTACTCTACACTCTCCAGAGTCATTATGGAGTCGAGTGGCCTTATAAATTCCTTAAATAAATAAATTAACAAACGAAACAGCCATTTTGCTGCAGAATTTCTATGATGAAGCAATTTGGCTGCAAACTGATTATGTTTTACATTTTATCAAATTGGAAATAAACAATTCACATGTTCTTCAAAGATCTATATCTGATTATATCTGCCCGTCCTACCAGATCCAGCAGAGAGGGCATGTTATGGGTTCCATCGTCTAGGGAGCTACATTTGATGGGCCCTAGACAGCGGGCCTCTTCTGCTGTGGCACCTGCCTTGTGGAATATCCTCCCCTGAAGTGAGGCTGGCTCCATCACTTTCGTCTTTCTGAAGAGCCTTAAGACCTGGTTGTGCCATCAGGCCTGGGGACCCCAGGGGACTGGTGAACTAGTGAGCTGGCTCTGTTATTATTAACATCCCTTCACCCCCTATTTCCTTTTCTTATCTGCGTTTTTATAGTATTTAAATAATGCTTTCGTTTTAGGTATTTATTAACTATTTTAGCTTTGTTGTACACCGCCCAGAGTCACTTGTTCTCTGAGATGGGCAGCTATATAAATTTGACAAATAAATAAATAAAATAAAATGTGAAACTGAAGGCCATTTAACAAAAATATGTAATATGTTCCTAAAAAAACCAAACTATCAGAGGACTGGGAAATATTAAGTGTAAAACCAGTTTAAGAAGTTTCCAGAGAATTACAAGCAGTTAGTTTAATTTGTATTCTGAATGTATTAAGGGAAAATATTATCAACAATAAGCACATGGAAAAGTCTTCTTGAAGAAGGCTTAATATGGTTATTGTAGAAGTCAGTCCTGTCACCCTAAACTTTAACAGTGTCAACAAACCCTTAGATAGATTTACTTGATCCTTATCAAAGATTTTGGAACAACATTAGGAATTTCAGGTAAGAAAATAATCCTTCCTATAGGTTAGTAAAGAGACAAAAGCAAAGTTAAAACTGAGCAAACAGTTTTCACAGTAAAGGAATTTTTCACCCCTGGATTCAGAGGTGAGCAGTGCTTTGCCCCAGATACAGATGATACCAAGTTACTTAGGAAGTTTGAGGAAATAAACCAAGCAAGAAATCACTGAGGAGCTCTAGCAAGAGTTGTTCATATTTGAGAAATGGATATTAAAATGGCAAATGCAATTCAGTATAAGCAAGAATACCGAGGTGCAACCAAAGCAATATCTTTAAATTCATATCTATACTGAAGATATTCTGAACTGCAGATGACTGACCAGAAGAAAGATCTTGGAGTTGTGGTGGACAGCTCAGCGAAAACACTGACCTTGTAGGGTTACTGCTGTAAAAAGACCTATTCCGTTCTCAGGATCATTAGGAAAGGAAAGGAAAATAACGTTGCCAATATCTTAACTAGTCAATCTATCTGTTTTGGCCATGTCACCTCAAAAAAGGGCACTGTAAACTTGGGAAAAGTGCTGAAATGATCCAGCAAAATGATCAAGAGGCTTGAGCAATTTGCCTATGATGAACAGTAACAACATTTGCAGCTTTTTAGCGTAGAAAACTGGGAGCAGGACACAATGTAAGTGTGTACAATTATGCATGCTGTGGAAAAAGAACCAGTGATTGCTAGTAATATATATCCTTAATATCAAGAGGCAGCTGGTTTGTAAATACCAGTTGCTATAGAACTTGCATGTTCACGTCTCGCTTTTTAGCTTGGCCACTTTGAAAAACAGGCGATTGTACCAGATATGCCTTTGGCTTGATCCTGTACTGCTCTTCTTAGATCCGTGGTTGAAATGCTCAGGAGTATCTACAGGAGAGATCAAACCAGTCAAGATGGCAGGTGTGATCATGTGAGCAGAGCTCTGCACCCTTTTTATGTGCTTCATTTTGTTGAAAAATTAATGGGGATAAGTTCATGCACTCAGGACACTCAACCCCTATTTCCAGATCAGACACACCACTCAGTTCAGCTAGCAAAAAATATAGCTTGATGTGTATTTATGAAACATCAGCAAACAAACAAACAAAAATGGTTAACTGGCAAAATGGGATAAAAGGCGGGCAAAAGCAGAGGGAAAGAGACACGAATAACAAACAAGAAGTTATATTATTTATGTATTTATCTCTATCAAAAGGCACAGGACTTTCCCAAGCCCCTGGAAACAATCCTGGTGTAGCTAGCAAGGGCAGTCCCAAAGGAATTGGCCATGGGTGATTCCAGCTTTAACTCTTTTATGTATATAACAGAGGCAGAATAGAAGGGAAAGTAGGACACCAGGTGATCCCTCCTCTATTCTGCACCAGCAAGAAGCAATTTGGTGGACAGGAGTGTTGTATCCAGCTGAATTGCATAGCCATGGCCACCGTTGTGACCTTTTGACCCATCCTTGCAGATACCCCTGAAATGCTCTGTTCTTAAAAGATGCAGGCCTGGCAGAAGGTGATAGGGGTGGATTAGGAGAGAAACAGCGAGATAATAGAAGCGGCTGACCTTAGGGCAAGAAAGCTTAAAGACGGTGTAGTCGCTTGAAGTAAGTGGGGGAGAAGCAAAGAAATGGAGAGAGGCTGAAATTTCAAATATTAATATGGTGTAAGATATATTGTCAGATGTGGCTTTCACTGCAAACTCGTCCTGTTTCATCCACATACTTTTACAGGGACTCGTGATAACTATAGCTTCTTTTTAGAAGTGTACTGAATGAATCCATTTTTATTTCTATTTTTTTCATCTACAGAAAATCTCTTAGAGATGAAAAAAGAGACTAGAGGCACAGCTTACTTTGATTAGTAGTACTAAGAACCCTCTATCTGACTTCTTTCTTTTTCTTTCTTTCTTTCTTTCTTTCTTTCTTTCTTTCTTTCTTTCTTTCTTTCTTTCTTTCTTTCCTTCTTTCTTTCTTCTCAGTTAATTGTTACACATTTGCTACTATAGTATTTTTCATACGGGAATAAAAATACTGTACTGCCAATTAATTCCCCACTTTCAAGTGTACCTATCCTTAGGTGCATTAAGTTTAATAGGCCTTTACTTCTCTAATGTCGCTATAGGCCTTGTCATTAGCCCCATTAAAAGCAGCAAGGCTTGTTTTGTATTAAGAGAATCGTTGTAAGTTATTAAGGCCCTTCACGTGTGTTTGATTAAACAAGCAAACACATAGCAATGGATCTGAATTTCATATGTACCTTTGTATGTTCATGGATCAAGGGGAGAGTGGAGAGATTTCTTACATCTATGAAAGCATTGTCCAGTCCAATGCCTAAAATATTTATACTCACAAAAGGCAGGCATATTTGGTTACATTTAAGAATGATCATGAAATGAAAGCAGTAATAGAACTACATAGGTAAGGGGTGGTGTTACGCAGAGAGGAGCAGTTTCAATTCCTCGTGAGTGCGGTAGAGGCCTGTTTATCCCTACCCTGATATAAGTTCAAGAGCATCCATTTACTTTTATTATTTATTTATTATTTATTAACAAGGTTTCTAAGGCTGCCCAGCTCCAACAGTGTGATTCTAGGTGGTGTACAGCATAAAAAACAAGCAACAAACACTACCGCCATATAACTCTGAACATATACAATATGTAAATATAAAATGGCGACCAAGCAACAGAACAGAACAGTCAAAAGGAAACTCACCCCACTGGTCCCTCGTGCCTGGGGGGAAGGCCAGGCCTTAACCGTTTTCCTAAAGGCGAGCAGAGTTCAGTGAAAGCACAGGCTTCACTTCATATACTTGGGGACAAACCCACAACAAAGCAGGAGGGGGGGACTCTTCCATCCACCTCTTGCCTCAGCATCAGCTGAGCTTCACTGGTAAGAATCACCCAAAGAATAATTGCATGTACAGACCCTTGCTTCATATATATTACATCCCTCTGCAGGCATTAAATATTGTGGAGCCTTTCAGGCACAGTATTGCGATCCTCCATCTCTTTGTGATCTCCCCATATTCATCTGGGAGGTATTATCAGCCCTTCAAGGTAGTCCAGACCAGGAGACTCAAACCAAGAATACTAATGCTACCTTATTCTAAGGTTACAGTAACAAAACCTTGAAAGTCTGAAAGCACTTCCTGCCTTTACGTTCCAGAGAACTAGGGAGGGTCCTTCTGAGGTGCTTCCTCCACCCCCATTCCTGCTTTGGACTCATATTTTTCTTATCAGGTCATTGTCTCGGCTGTTGCTCTTCCTCCTGTCTCTCAGGGTTACTCTCACAGCCCATTACAGGTATAAAGTAGAAACAGAATTGCACTTGTCTCATCACCTACTAAGTTCCCTGTGAATGTAGACTTTCCCAGTTACAGGAGACTGTGTCTTAAGAGGCTTCCTGAATTTACCAGTATGTACCTCAAAGATTGACTTCATATGATCCAGTCACATTCCTGCTTCAGAAAGCTAATCCTGGCACAGAGAAGAAGGGTTGCTGGAGGAAAAGATGAGCTACACAATGTATCCCCATTGCCTTCCATGCCGACAACTGACAAATATCTGAAAAATATGAATGACACTGTTGGGGGTGGGGATTAAGCAAAGGAAGAGCCAGTTAAGTTAGGAAGAACTCTTTCTTCCCTACTTAAAGCATATTTAGTTGGCTTAAGTTTGCAGAAATCATATATCAGCTTAAGCATGCGTAACTTTGTACAGGGCTCTGGTCATTCCTTAGGAACATAGAATAAAGACACATTAAACCAACAGATTTGAATACTATCAGTTGGCATGAAAAAGATGTGGGGATAGAAAAGGAATTTTCTGTCCCTGAGCTGTCAATAATGAATATATTATTTACACTATCACACTTCTGCTTACCAACTTCCAAGAGTTTGTTTACATTCTGATCCTCTGTTCAGCAACCAACTTAACATCATGATGACCTTCTTCGGTCTAACACCATACAGCTATCAAATAAGGAACGAATATCATCAAATATGTGCATTTATTAAGGCAGGTAGCTTCACGATAAGGAAGACGTAGGGAAATGGGACAAATATCAGGGAAAACTAAAAGAAGGGGAAGATGGCTTTTAAAAATGGGTATCAGATCATTAAGAACCATCATCTCTGCAAGGCTCTTGTTGAAACCAATGCTTGCACATTATGTGAAACTGCTAAAAAGAGTGTTGCTAATTAAAACACAAATAAATTGGCAGCACATTCCTAGTCACATCATCACTAAACTAGTTACACAAGTGAAAACATGGTGAAATAACCTGAAATACATTTCAGTTGAAGCTGAAGCAGATACAAATGGTTGGAATATCTACTTCATCAGACTCTCAATTAATTATGGATTCCCAGAAGAAATACCCTCGTACGTTTGTAAGGTACTGAGAAGCTGTGTAATGAAGATTATAAAGACTTCTCTCTCCTCCAAAGCTACTGTTAGTGGAAGGAAGGGCTGATTTCCTTGTCCCACAGAAGCTGTCTGGGGCAGACAGGGGCCTTCTATGCACGAGGACAGTGAGAATGAAGAGGGAGGGATGAGGGACCTAGCACATTTCTCACTGTGCCTTCTTTTTTGCAGGTTAAATTATATGCAAGGAGAATGTCTAAAGAGGGCTCATGTTTCACCTCCATCTGAACACAGGTTGGTGGGTGCATGCATGAAGGTTTCATAAATATTAAAGCACCCCAAGCTGCCTTTCCGTTCTTCTGTTAGAAACCATAAGGCAGGTACATTCCACAGACTTCCTTCAAGCTCCTGAGTCTCTCCATTTTAATTTAACTGCTCATGACATAATGGTTTTCAGACAGGTCTTCTCTGTGTTGGTGCCTAGAAAATCTCTTTGGAAACACTTTCTTCTCAGCCCACAGTGCTTCAAAAATGGGCTTTTCAGATATAAAATCCTTGTTCAGACTGGAGTTATAAACTGCTTTTCAACTGAATTTTTCTAGAATTGTGAACTTTAAAAGGTAACATACAAACAACGATATAATTATCAATGTGTAGAAAGTGCAATAATGGTGTAGAAGTTTTCTGTTATTATCTTCTTCTGGTTATTGTTGCTGTTGTTTTTTTGTTTGTTTTGCTTTGTTTTTTAACTTGCCAACCTTGCCTACAGTCTTGGTATTCCTTGGTAGTCTCTCAGACATTCAAGCCTAACCTTGATGAACTCCAGTTTTCCAAGGTCACTTGCTCAGACAGAACTTGTCAAAACAATACACTAAATTAGAGGAATACACAAATGATCTAAAGTGGCAAGAACAGTAAAGCAAAAGAGGAAACCATCTTTACCATACCATAAAAAGAGAGGCAGGAGGGAAACAAATGCAATACATGAGAATAACAGAGTCCATATCAGGGCCACCACAGAGAAGGCCCCATACCATATAGATGACTGTACTCTGAAACAATAGTGGCCTTAAATCCATGTTGAGAGACCAATTTAGGGACATAAAGGGCCACAAACAATGAAATAAAATGAAAAGGAGGGAGAGAACCAACCCAGACCTTGTTAGCCTTCAGGAAAATTTTGAAGACCTGGCTGTTCCCTTGGGTGTTTGGGCTAAGATGTCAGATAAGTTCATTCAGCAAGGTGTAATGTAGGTTGGTACACTCTGACTATGGGTTTGGTTGCTGTTCTTTCATTGCTGTTTTTTTTTTTAATTGTAATTCTGTTTTTATTG
Organism: Liasis olivaceus; assembly: GCA_030867105.1. Taxonomy (NCBI): domain Eukaryota; kingdom Metazoa; phylum Chordata; class Lepidosauria; order Squamata; family Pythonidae; genus Liasis; species Liasis olivaceus. The sequence continues at coordinate 120,632,472 of CM061350.1, read as the reverse complement.
TAGGCTACCCAAGTTGCATTTTTGTGAATTGGGTGGCCATGTAAATCCAACAGATAGATAGGTTGCAAGGGGGGGGGGGGACAATATGGCAGAGTGTACTTTAAAAAACCTGCTGAAGATTCTAATGGATGTGTTTTTAGACTGAAAAGAAATATCATTTCTGTAAAGGCACAAGAGGTGAATGTTTCAGAGTGACTGAGTGATTTTTCTGACTGCTAGTGTACAGATCTGCTGATATTATAATTGGAGTATATTATGGGAAGCTACTAGTTTAAGACACATTTTCCGCTGCTGTCCTGGGTCAGCATCAGAAAGGCCAAATGAGAAAGCTGCTGTAATTCAAAGCAAAACTGGGCATCGGTTGCTGCAAGGCTCCTTAACACTTGTTGCCCATATCTTTTCAGAAGACACTCTCCCAGTCACAGTCTGATTCATCACCTTTTTTATTTATTTTTTTGCTGCCCTCATTAATTCCTGATGATAACCTTCTCAATTGACAGGCTGAGGCGCTGTGTCAGATTAAATGTTACACACAAATAAGTAGCTAATGGCAGATCTAAAAAAGCTGCAGCCGTCCTGGTTTTTTCCCCTTTCCCTGATTATAAAGATATCTGCATAATGTATGAACTCAAGCATTATTGCTGTTAAATAATGCACAAATATTCTCCCATCTGCAATGCATCCTATGTCCTAGTCATGAATCATTCTGAGTGTATCATTCAGCTGGTTGTGTTTTCTTCCCCCTATTGAAAAATGAAGTTAGTACTTCACATAGATAAGCATTTGGCTAGGCGAGGTCGCATCACCAGAAGCTGGCTAAAACTCCAAACTGAAATGAAGGATGCATTATTAAATGAGCCGAGTTGTCCTCTTTTCAGAATGCATTACCATCAAAATGCAACATTTAGCATTCCAGAAATGTCAAAAAGGGATAGAGGTTCATCCCTGAACACTTCATTATCTGCCAAGACTGGAGTGGAAAGAAACTAACATTTTTGTAATGGAGGTCAAAGCCAAAGAAAGTTGTTCACTTACCAATATTTTAAATATATTCCTCTGAAGGCTGATGCAGTGAGGTTCTGACCTACAATCAAAAGCAATGGAGATGATCTGCTCCCTTCTGATTTTAAGCCTTAGTCGCGTTTCCCAGATTAAGGCCAATGTTTGCTTTCTTATGCTTTTTTCCCCTAGATTATATTATGCGCTAATTAGGAATTTTGCTATCTTTACCATTTCTGCAATAAAGCTAGAAAAAGAATCTCTGGGACAGAACCACAGCAGTTCGTGATCAAAACAACGTCAATGATTAAATGGGTGCAGGTTGTATATTAAATTTTGGCCTGCTGAGCTTTCATTCAAATAAAGAATTGTGTGGCAAGAAAAATTACTGTAGCATGACAGCCCAGAGATAGCCAAGTAATATTTAGTTGTGCCTATTAAAGTGTTGATATCAGGACAGAGGCATCTGCAGGAGGGTGTCCAAGGGAGCAAATGGTGATAGCAGCAGTATGCAGTCATGACACAAGCTCCAACCCTTTTGTATGTGTGTTGTGACATCACACCCAGAACAAAAGGGATGAAGCTAGTATTTCAACGGTGTGATGCGGCTTTTGTCATTTTGGTGAAAGCCTCAGATCCCTCAGGCACTTTTGTGTAAGACCTACATGCTAGTTGAGAAACATCTGCTCTCATTTGTTGCAGGAATAACTTCTTCCTGGTAGTTGTGGGATTCTACTTTTCTGACCACAGCTACATCTCAGATGATAATGAATTATTTACAGATTGATCTCATGCAATTTAAAATTGTAAATCACAGGTACGTATATTTTGCATGCTCCAGTTCCAAAGCATTTCCTTATTAGCAATTCTTAGGAGAGTCCAGGTTATACCATGGCCTGAGTCTCGTCACTATTCTCGGTGTTTTGTGGCTGGCTGCTATTTTGTGACATCAAAAAGAGTAGAAGAAAGGTACTGAAATTATGGCCAGGGGATGAGACAAAGTCAGTATCACGCAGATGGATTTAAAGAAAATTGCATTGCCAAGCTGTAAGAAGTAACCAATGATGGTAGGAAGTCATTGATGGCTCCATATTGGAAGAACTGTCAAAACTGGTAACTATTGATAGCCAGTACAGACAGTATTGATCTTCACCAAGATGGGGAAAAAGTGGATCTAGGTCTCTCCAAGTACTTGTAGAAGGTTGGCAAGTGTGTTTCACTCTTTCTTTAAAGAACAAAACAAAACAAAACCACAGGAACAAAATGTCATTTCTTACCTCAGTTACTGAAAATAAATGCCTAGGTTCTTTCATTCTAAATGTAAGACTCACACATGTAGCTCTGCTTGGTGGGCCTTGAGACCCTTGCAAAAAGCAGAGTAGAATTGATTGGCCTGAAATCTGGACACCTCTGAACTAGATGATCAAATGACCCCAGGGTGTAGTGCTTAAGATATTGGGGTTTGGACCAGGAAGGGCCAGGACAATTTCTTGCTCAGGCATAGCCCAGTCCCTCAGCCCAGCCTAGCAAAAAGGGATATACTGTACAAGCACAGTGAATAAAGAAATGGCGTGTCCAAGTAGCAGATGAACTTCTATGTCCCTACCTGACATGAACTCCCCAAACCTCAGCTGCCATTACATAAGCGATTACATAGCCCACCCACATAAAGGAGTCGCAGCTTGTCCTTTGTCACAAATGCCACAGCAATGCTCCATTCCCTGACTCCTCTTTGCCAAGCGTTTGGCGGGCTGCTGTTCTCCTTCCTCTGATGATCCAAATGCCAATATGAGGGGACCATCAGCAGCCCAAGAAGCAATCAACCTTCGCCAGTTTACCCAACTCACACCAAAGATGTAATTCACATTTGAATAAAATGATCTCTTCAAATATAGAGCTCTGAATGCAACATCTTTATGGCTTCATAACCCTTCTAAGCTAAAACAATTTCCCTTTATTACCATGGGCCTTAAGATTTAAATTGTGGCCTCATCCTATTCCGGCTGGCAGCTTTCTCTTAGAGCTTTCCCTTCACTCTGCCCATGTTGGAGCTCTGCCCTTTGAATTCCTTTTTACTTACTGCATAGCTACAACTAAATTTTGCATTCAGATCTCAAGCCACTGGATTCTCAAGCTTAAGCCAATTTTCTATTTGCTTCGGGTATGAAATAATAAAGTCTCCCGTGCACATCATCTTTTTAAAAGTGTGTCATCTTTTACGATTTGTCATTCTAATGCTAAAAGGTGCCTCTTCTATCTGTGCTCCTAACATTACTTTCCATATATACATTCACTCATATACATGCACGTAGAGAGTCCATTTACTCTCTCAAATGGATTTTCTGTCATTTTCCCTCTCTCCCTCCTACTTACAGTACTGTTGTTGATAGTAAAGCAAATACATTTTTAAAAACCTAATAAACTGATACGATGGTTAAAAGGCCACATTTTTCTAGCACTTACATAAAGTGATTCTGCATATCCTGCAGAACATTGTAAAATAGATCAGATCAACTTTAAATAGATGTAGAAAATAATGTCACCAGGTCTGCAAATTGTATATACTTGGAAAAATCAGCAAAGCCAAAGGCTCTGTAGGAGAATTTGTTGGGTAAACAGATTTTTAAAGTCCTGTGGAATGTAAATCCTGTCTACAGTGCAGAAAGCAGCATTATGTAAAGAAGCAGCAAAATGGCTGCCAAGGTGTATGTTGGGGGGAAAAAAGCTAAGATTTCTCACATCCATTTGTATATTTTTCAGTTGAAATTCCACTCATTTTAACCCCAATTTCTTAAGACTCCACTGCCAATTACTCCACCTTTTGCTTTACAATACAGTGGTACCTCAGGTTACGAACTTAATCCGTTCCGTGACTCTGATCGCAACTCGAGTTGGTCGCAACTCGAGGTAAATTTTCCCATAAGGTTCAATGTAAATATGGTTAATCCATTCCGCCCTCCGAATTTGGTCGCACCACGAGGCAAATTTCCCCATAAGGTTCAATGTAAATACATACGGTTAAACAGTTCTGAAACATTTTCTTTGGAGCCATGCTGAGAAGCACACCAAAAACCTTCCAAACGCCACAAAACACACCACAAGCCTCACCGAACGTCTCCTTGCTACCGCGATCTCGCCCACAGGAAGCCGCGACCGCGTGGCAGCAGGGCAAATGGCCGCGGATCCGGTTCGTAGCTCGAGGCGGAGTTCACATGTCGAGGTAAATTTTGGGGGCCGGAGCTGGTCGTATCTCGAAAAATTCGTAAGGAGGGGCTTTCGTAACCCGAGGTACCACTGTACTTTGGTATATACCATTTGGCTCAGATTGGAGGACTCTCTAGCCCAGCTCTGCTTTAACTTCTTCATCTGTTCTTCTGTGGTTTGAAAATCAGTGAAAGTAAACCCACCCATCTCAGTTGTTCAGTGGTGGCCTCTGAGGGTGGGTGGGTGGGAATGACAAACAAAACACCAGCAGCCTTTCCTTTACAATGGGGCGATGGGGAAAACATTTATCCCACCTCTGTCTTATAATGTTGGGGGAAATGGTGGAAGTTTGAAGGAGATGGCAGTCCACAGCTGATGAAAATAGAGTCACTCTTGTTGATGTCAGAAGCCTGAACCCCAGAAAATATTCAAGGCAACCAGGCTGTTGCATGAAACAAATGAATCCAGAAATGCCATTCCCTTGCCTCACAAGTTGCCACATCTGTTGCCCTGATCCCTTTTTCCTCAAATGTTATTTATTTGTAAATAATAATAACAACAACAACAATAATAATTTGCTGTGCCATCTCTCTCTCTCTCTCTTTTTTCTGGCCTACAAGAAAAACTAAATGAAGAATAGAAAAGAGACATGGCAAGGCAAAGTATTACATGGCAGTACACAAAAAAACTAGCAGGCAAAGCAGATATCAACAGGACCTGGCAATGGCTAAGGGCAGGAAAGTTGAAGAAAGAGGCAGAGGGACTCATTCTGGCTGCACAAGGCCAAGCCTTAAGAACAAATGCATACAAAGCCAGAACTGAGAAGACAGCAACAGACAGCAAATGCTGCCTCTGCAAAGAAGCTGAAGAAACAGTGGGCCAACAATAATACAAAATATCCTTGTATCCCAATCTCAGGGGTATCTTGTATTATTATTATTTTTATGGTTGTGTTGTTGTTGTTGTTATGGTTCGTCCCACAGTCAGCCAGATGTTTAGATTGGATTTGGCATTTTTACCCACCTGACCTGGGATAGGCAGATGTTGTGGTTTGATGATGTTAAAGGTATTGTCACAGGATATAAGCTGTTCCAAGTAAAGCTGCCTTTTGCAATTGTCTGATGATGATTTTGTCAGTGCTGATGGTCTTCAAGTGGTGCTCCAGATGTTTTGGGATTGCACTCAGGGTGCCTATTGGTACTATCTTTGCTTTATTTTGCCACAGTCATTCTATTTCTATTTGCAGGTCTTGTACCTTGTAATTTTCTCCAGTTCTTTCTCTTCTGTTCTGCTGTCTCCAGGTATTGCAATGTCCACTATCCAGACTTTTTTGTCTTTCGTATCAACAATTGTTAAGTCTGGGGTGTTGTGGGGCAGGTGCTTGTCAGTTTGAATTCTAAAGTCCCAGAGCAGTTTGGCTTCATTTTCTATTACTTTGTCTGTTTTGTGGTCCCACCAGTTCTTGCTTGCAGGCAAATGGTATTTGTTGCAGATATTCTAATGCACCATTGTTGCTACTTTGTCATGCTGTTGTTTTTAGTCAATCTGTGCAATCTTCTTGCAGCAGCTAAGTGGTCCACTGTTTCTTCAGCTTCTTTGCAGAGGCAGCATTTGCTGTCTGTTGCTGTCTTCTCAGTTCTGGCTTTGTATGCATTTGTTCTTAAGGCTTGGTCTTGTGCAGCCAGAATGAGCCCGTCCGTCTCTTTCTTCAACTTTCCTGCTCTTAGCCATTGCCAGGTCTTGTTGTTATCTGCTTTGCCTGCTAGGTTTTCTGTGTACCGCCATATAATACTTTGCCTTGCCATGTCTCTTTTCTATTCTTCATTTGGTGTTTCCTGTAGGCCAGTTTGGTCTCTTCAGTATTCAGTAAGCCTCCATGGTGTACTAGCTTCAGTGCATCTTCTTTGCTGTCCTTCAGATATTCTTCCAATGCCCTTTTTTCTTCTTCAGCTGTCTGGTGTACTTGCAACATTCCACCCCCACTGATGATGATGATGATATTATTATTATTATATCAGGATTATTTTTATTACTATTACTATTATTATATCAGGCTTTGAGAGAGCAAATCGTACACAATGACAAAAACAAGCCGCTCTGTCCATTAGAAAGTCTGTATTGGTCTCCTAAGTAGTTCACTTTGATGCCTGCCTTTAATACTGATAAGAAGTGACAGTAGTTACCTAAAACAATCAAAACTTGACTTGAAGATCTTATAAACCTTTGGACACTTCAATAAGGCAAGATGCAATATATACCTTCAGAAAACAACATATCCATTCTCATTTGAAGTGACTTCAGCAGGTGGAAAAGATATCTGTTTGGAGGGCCTTATGCTATTCAAGGTAACATTTTAGTTCTTGTTTCATAATTTTAAATAAAAATAAACATTAAATTGTGCATGGAGAAATTTAAGCAAGTATCTTTCATCATTTCTTATGAAATGGTTGCTCTCCTCCCAAGAGAAATGTATACATCAATATGTAATATGTAATATTTTGAAATATGAAGTCTTAATTATCCACCTCTCTTTTAACCATGATCAAACCCACATTTAGCAAAACCTGACCCATTTTAATGGATTTCCTGCTATTTAGTAATTAACCTAATCCTTTCATCCTACAGATCAAAAGACCTTGGCCTAAGGATGTATTTTATACCCTAGATGTATAAACTGGGGGTGGAAAGAAAATATGCAAATATTTGTAATTCAAGCAAGAAAGCTGTATTTATATTCTTCTTTCAGTTTCCAAGCCATAATTGACATAGAGCAAAGGGCTATAGCTCTGCTTCATTCTGAGAATTAAAATATGAATCTTGAAGGATTGCCAGAGATGGGAATTATATCAATTTCTCCAAGCCATTCAACAGAGAGGTAGGACTGAAGATACTGAGGCTGAGGAACATGTCTGTTTTTACTGGTGCAACCTGATTTCAGTTCTTCCTGACTCGCTTGGACACATCAGTTACAACTTACTTGAAAAATGTCAGGACTCTGCTTTGCTTCAACATTAGGGTCTTTAACCAGAAAGTTCTCACCAGAAAGTGGTAACCAGCTGTTTCCCTTCCAATGCTGCCCTTTCTAAATGCCAAGGGGATCCCAAATTGTGTCATCACAAAGCCTGTCCCAATGACTTGTTAGTGCTGCGTCCACAGCCCAGCAGGAGCCTTATAAGGGTTCTCCAGCTGCTGCCTTCTGGAATGCTACTTTCTGCAGGCAAATCTTGCAAAATGCAGAACATCCACTTAGGCCTAGAGGCAAGACCAGAACTGTAGGCTAGACTCAGACGTCAAAGGAATACCCCAGAAGAAGGCAATGGCAAACTGCTTTTTTCCTGCTGCCAAAAAAGCTACTTGAGCAGGAGTTGAGATTGACTTGAAGGAAAATTTACTTTTAACTGTACAAAAGGATAATAAAAGGATGTGGAAAAGGTTGGTGTGATCAAGAGGAACAAGAATGAGGTTTATCAAATTTTCAAGCAGGTAAATCTGATCAAAGGTCATGACTAGAGGGTTTGTACAAACCAGTCACTCTTTCAAAACCTTTCCCTATGCAAAGAGTTTAGTTACGTGATAAAACTCCCTCCTTCTTCACATGCTCTTCCTTTGTGAGTCAGTACAGCCCTGCTTGTTGAGACTTTATTGCAAACCAGCCAGGATTCCTGGAGTGGAGCACCAAATCAGAATGATCCTGATCAAGCCAGGATGTAGAAGAATCAAATGGTTTAATCAAAGGGATGGAAAGGCAAGGTTTTCATGTTATATTACAGTAGGAGTGCTCCCCTGGGCTTTTCCCAGAAAGTTGAGAACTGCATCCCCAAAGTGTATGAGAGGTCCAGACCCCAAAACGGACCTGATTTGGCAGTAGGTTGGAGTTTTATAGGGGCCTAAGACATCCATTTTATTCCTTATAACCTCTCCATACTCCACATATAGAAAGGGGAAATTTTGAAGGGGGTCATTTTCTCTGGGAGGGACTGTACAGATAGTCCTCATTTAGAGACTGCCTTGTTTAGCTACCATTTGCACTTACGATGGTGATGAAAAAGTAACTTTGTGACCAGTCCTTGCATTTACAACCTTCGCAGGTCTGTAAAGCAAAGGAAAGCTGAAGTAAGATCATAAGCACAGTTGCAGTTTCACTTAGCAACCGCTTCACTTAATGACCACGTTGCTGGTCCCAATTGTGGTCACTAAATGAGGACAACCTGTATTCCTGGGGCAATACCAACTGGTAAAAAAAATCAGTACATCAATCTAACATAATGTGGGGTGTTGATCCAGGGGCACCCTGGAACAGTGCATTTCACCTGTAGGCCTTAACAACAGCAGCAGTAGCACTTGTTCTCTGCCCTAGATGTTGCAAGAACATCTCTCCCGACACACCTAAAAGTCCTTCACAAGCAACAATGAAAAGGAGGATTCATACCTAAAATCAAGCTATGGAGAGATATCAAACCATTTAAATTTATACCAGGAATGAATCCCACAAGTCAGCCTTGGAATTTATTTGCCCAAGCTCCCTGCCTTTGGCAGCCTTATTCCCTTAGTGGTGCAGCTTCCTATTATGGTTGAACTTCACTGCAGTCTTTGCCATAATCTTTTCCTCTCTTTTTCAGCGTTAATTTTATTAAAATGACTTCCTTTCTATTATGCAGCCGAGAAGCTGTGTGGCTTAATTGACTTCAAATTGCGCTATTTCAGTTTAAAGCCCATCAGAATATAGTCCTTGTTCCCTCATATCATTCAGGTTATTTCCCCATCTCCGTGACCTGAATGGATAGATTTGTCAGCTCTATTTATGCACTAACTGAGCAAACTGGAGGAGCTCATTCTAAGTGGGGAGTTGAAGGACTGAACGATCTTTTTCCTAGGCAGCAACTAAACTTCCTGCCCTTTAAAAAGTGGGAATGCATTTAAGAAGAGAGGTGGACATCATAAATGAGAGAAATGCCCTTTAAACCCTAAACTTCTCATTTGAAGCCCGGTTACTTTAAAAACATAATTAAATAATTAAATGCACAATTTCCTTTTACAATTGAAGAAGACGTTCTGCCAGGGTTACTAATATGAGAATCATGAGCAATTTTTTTTAATGCACTTCTTTTTCCTGGGCATGTTTTGTGCTCCATTCTAGCACTCTATGGCTACTGAAATAAGAATAACAGGCAATAGTAAAATAAAAGGTAGTATCTTTTATTCTACACTGTGTTGAAGCCTGTGATGCTTCTGGACTTGGACAAAGAGAGTTCCTCTGAGTTTCAGTTAGCTTTTCTTCTTAAAGAATATTATTCCACTAAGTCAGAAATGGGTCTTTCCAGCTGGGGGTGAGCACCGCTGAATGCTGTATCTTTTCACTAAGACCATTTGAATTAAAATATGCCTACAAAACAAACCCTCATAAGCTAATTCTGCAGAAACTCAAGATTGTACCAATAGGCACATCATTTAATTATCAGAAGCCCTTTTCTGATTGTTATATACCCTCCAATGTCACGGTATCCGTTTTATGAAACCATTTCACTCTAATTGTCGTTACAACGTTTCTCTTTCCCTTTTGTTATAAATTAATCCTATTATAAGATTACACACTGATTTACTCATATAAAAGTACCCACAAAAGGAGCACCTCTTATTAATTCATATGTAAATTTGTAAAAAAACAGTTGCATGCTTATGAAAGCTTTTAAATGATTTCATCCTATTGCAAAGATAACTTTTCCTCCCATAGTACAGAACCTTAGACTATTTCTCCTTCTCCTTCTTACTACTATAACTATTTTACTGTACTAAACTAATCAACAAAAGAAAAGTACAAATGCATACAACAGCTTGAAAGAATCAGTACAATTCCCACACTTATCAGCATAGCGATAGAAAAAAAGGCTAGGAAAGGTTGTTAGACACAAAACATCTCCAAAGGTTTTGGCCATATTGCTAAAAACATTCTTTCTTCCTCTTTGTCAATAAAGGATTAATTCAAATGTGGATAAACATTTCATATCGATAATCTACTGCTGCAAGTCAGGTACGGATCTCACCTTCTACGGTAGTATAATTCTTTACTCAGTTACCATGCCTGAAAAATACCATTTCTTGATAGAATCCTAATACTAGGGAAATAGCCCAGAAGAACATAACAGTCTTTTATATACAGTAAGTGATTCAGAGTAATATTAACAATCCTGTTGATGGCTCATATGGGTCTTCCAGACTGTGTGGCTGTGTTCTGGAAGTTTTGGTTCCTAACGTTTTGCCAGCGTTTGTGACCAGCATCTTCAGAGGACAGGGGCACAGAGATAACCGCTCCTGTCTGTGCTCCTGTCCTCTGAAGATGTCGGTCACAGATGCTGGCAAAACGTTAGGAAACAAAACTTCCAGAACACGGCCACACAGTCTGGAAGACCCATATCAGCCATCGTATTCTGGCCGTGAAAGCCTTTGACAATACAAATCCTGTTGGTGTCAGACCACAATTCACAAATAATAGGATAAGACCAAACCTTATGAATTAATAATATGAGTTAATGTCCCAAATTACATCTACAAGAGCAGAATGAGTTCAACCAACCTTTATCAGCCTCTGAGGTATTTAGTATACTTGAAATAAAACTTGTTATATTAACCTCATCTTAAGATCACAGAAAATTAAATGCGCCTTTGTTTAATGCAATCCTCCGTTTGCTTACTATTCATGCACTTTATTCCAACCAATATCCATTTCATCACCTTCTTTCAATTTCATATACTATTTATTTTTATTTATTTGTTAACATTACACCCTGCCTTACCTCAGGAACTCAAAGTGGTATACATACTGAAGGACTCCTTCCTCCAATTTTTCACCACAAGATCAATTCTGTGAGGTAAATTGGGCTGAAAAAATGACTGACACAAAGTCACCTGTGAGCTTCCATGGCCTAGGGTGGACTTGATCCTCAGTCCTACTCCAACACCTTAACTACCACACCATGCTGGCTTAAATTAAGAAGGGTTACTGGCTTAAAAGCCACAACTAATTCCTCCAGAATCACTAATGACTGTGGAATTTCAGAAGCTGCAATTGCATCAGGACCAAATAACCCAAATAATAAATGCTTAAGATGAATGCTTCATCTTAGTATTTTATTTATTTATTTATTTATTTATTTGACTTGTATGCCGCCCATCTCCCCCAATGGGTGACTCTTTTTTTGCCAGTTTTAAATAACCATGACTCCATGACCCTGTCCTTTGGTCACAGCAAAGTGGCTATCTGAAGCAGCTGATTTTTGAGTATCGTGAAAGGACAGCAAATATTGTGAGTTAGTATTACATTGTTAGTACCACAGTGGGCAGAACAGCCTAGAGGATTTTCAGTGTCAGGTGCCAAATATGCTCCTTAAATGTATGCCTGGGAGATGCTTTTTGCTATTCTGTCTCTGTTAATAAAACACGGACCTGGTCCACTTACATTAACTTTCAAAGTCCATATTTAACTATTAACAATTTGGTAACATCAACAAGTAGAACCGTGTTTCTTTTTGGGCTCTTCAAACATTCACTTAATAAAATGAGTGACTGTGGGAGTAAGACCTATATTTAAACTGATGAAACACCAAAGTTTCTGCCAAAGCATGTTAATCTTGGAGCACATCTACAAGGTAAGTATTATATGACTTTTAATATATCCATACATTCAACATGTAATATCAACCTCAAGAAAAATCCATTTCAACTTCATGCTATAGTGCAGGCCATCACTTTGTAAAGATTTCCAAAATTTTTATAATAATTCAGTGACAAAACATTTTAAATGAAAATGTCTATTTTAGATGTTCAGATAAAATATCCTGTTTCTATTTTCCCATGAAATTAGAAAGTATTTTAATCTCACAATTCTAAGAATAATAAGAGTCACATCTCAGAATTTTAACATTCAGCAGGACATTCCAAAGGTAGGAGTTAATCTCAGCCAAGATGTCCTTTTATTGCCTTATTCTATTTTATCTTTGTTTCCTATACATTTATTTCATTCATTCATAATCATGCTAGAATCATCCAATCAAATCAGTGGAACAAGTTACTGATGGCTAAATGAAAAGTATTATTTTAAGTATGACTAAACTTGGGTCTAACCTTGCAATTCCAGGCTGTCAGACTTTGCACCAGTAAACATAGTAATAAACCTTGATTCTTTAGAAACTCTGCTCTGCAATCAGTAACTAGCTAACAGCAGAAGCTTCACCAACTGGATGCAGCTAGATAAGTTGTGTTATTGCAGACAAGAAAGAAGTAATATGTATGCAGGAGACCTGCCTACTGCAGAACCAAGGTATCATACACAACACATACACAAATCTCTCGGTGTGTGCCAGCTATAAGGTTTACATTCCAGGCCTTTGGCATCCTTCTTTTCAGATTAATAGATTTGGGGCCATTCTGTTCTTGTCCTAGAAAGGCAGAGACCTCTGTTCCATGTTTGCACCACGGTTGTGTTAGGCTTGTGAACAATTGGTTCCCACTTTGCTGGCTTCAGCCTTTTGCACTATTTCATAACTTCCCCTTTGTGATTGAATGATGGACACTACTATGAGTATAAATGAATATATTTATATAACAGGAATATCAGCCCTATTATTATCCAGCAGAAGTGGAGAAGGGATGGTGGTAGAGAGCTGCGGTGAGCATTTTGGAGGATTAACCCATTGGAGGCTATATTATTATAATGTGGAGTGGGGTTTTAGCACTGCCATTCATTTTCTGAAAAACATCCCCATGTTTTTGATAAGGATGTAGGAGAAATGAAATTGTCAGGCAAAATGTTCACTGATCCTTCTCATGTTTTTAGTAATGGCTATTTCTCTCTCCCCTTGCTGGATAAGATTCACATCCTATATTAAAATCAAAACCATTTTTCTAAACCTTCCTTCCTTAAGGATTTTTTTTTCATCAGCAAATAATGTTACTTAGATTTAATTTGCTTCTTTCACTCTGATATAAACTAGGATAAGGAAGACTCAGGTCCAAGTCTACCTTCAGCCATGAAAACGTATTGGGTAACTTTGGTTTATTTACTATCTCAGTCTAATCCACTTCAAATGATCATTGTATGAAAGGATCACTATTTATGCTATTACAGGCTTTTGGTCAGTTCTCAGGATTTGATGAAAAGCACAGTGCAAAATCTCCTGATGCCCTTTTTTATGTTTTATTATGACAAACTGCACCCATGTTTGTTTTTAGCAACATCCTTTTGCTGAAGTTAACAAGGTCATTTACAGCTAGAAAAGCCAACCTTGGTCTTTCCAGCCTTCTCCTGCCCATTTTTACTAATAACCAGCAGGGAGGGCATAAAGGCATTGTAAAGGGAACTTTTTTCCACTACTGAACATTATAATAATGCTCTCTAATGTCGTATGTATGTATGCATTGTAAAATGTTGCTTTAACATATGGGTACACTGCTATATCTATATCTATATCTATCTATAAAAGAAGTTTTCAACTTAATAAAAGCAATATAAATTTTGAATTGAAGAACAGGGAAAAGTAATAAGAAAGAGAAAAAGAAAGAAAGAAATAGAAATAGAAAAGAAGAAAAAGAAAAAAGTAAAAAAGAAGTGGCTTCTGATCTTCTTAACAGCAGTTATAAGTACACTTATATTTTACCCTCTCACTAAGTTTATATCATTATTTCCTTCTTTCCATAACTTACCCTTTCTAATCATCAAATCCATAAATGACCAATTCATTTGTTTTTTCTTTTTTCAGCAAAAAGTCCATAAGGGGTTTCTAGTCACTAATAAATGTAGTTGTTCATCTTTTTCTAAGCAAACAAGTTAAATTTGCCATCTCTGCTAGTTCCGTCATCTTTACCAACCATTCTTCCATTATGAGTATTTCAGAGTCTTTCCATTTTTCCGCATATAGTAGTCACGCAGTGGTGATCATATATAAAAATAATTTTCCATGACTCTTTTCTAATTGTCTGTCCATTCCTTTGATGTCAGAAAATCAACATTCCCATGAAAGTCTGGTCTATTTAATTAATTAATTCCAAGTAATGCCAAAAGCACTTTTGCCAAAATGTTAATCTTTCAAATTTATACAGTCCCCTTTATCCATTTCTAACTTTCTTAGTTAGAATCTTGTTAAGCATTTTGCTGTTATTTTAAAGACTTTTAAAAATATCATTTTCCTCTTTACTTTCTGTAATTCAGAAGGGAGGCTGACTCACTTATTTTCTTCGTCCTGCTGTTTCAAAGACCTCTTTTCAATTGTAAATTGATTGTATCCAAAAGTGATTAAGAGAGTGAGGATTTGTTTGAACTTAGTGTCCTTAAAAGGCTGCGTTGCAGGTGCAAGCATGCTGCTTGTCCTTGTCCCCCAGCTGCTCTACTCACCAGAAGACTCCAAGACTTCCATCCCATGGTTTCCTCATGGGGAGCAGCTGTTGGGGTGGGCAATCTCTCAGTCTTTTCTTTATTTGGAAAGACTTCGCTGGCCAGAAATCACCACTGGCCACCATTCACGACTGCAGCATTGTGTCCACTTTTTCAGAGATGTCTAGTCCACCATAGAACCTCCCCTGGAAGCTGGTACACTGCTTTATTTCTAAAGGCTCTATCTCAATTCAGAATTTTTTAAATGGCTGAAGATACTAGCTGGCATTCTGTCTCTTTCAGGCTGGCCTTCATTCACTTTCTGGCTGGTAGAATTTGGTCTTCCTCTCTCTTCTGGCTCCCTGGAACTCTCTGCATCAGGTAGATTCTGTCCCACACTGGTTGCCACCTTTCTCCTCCAGATTTTGCCCTGTTCCACTTCAGGAGACTTCAGGCTCCTCTTGAACTAACACTCCTGACATAAATGGAAACTGCTCAATCCATCCTAGGATTGCCAGCCAACATTGTTGTTTACTAAAACATCAAATATTCAACAGCTGATACTGTCTAAATCCATCTTAGGTTTGCCAGCTTCCATCAAAGTTCTTCTCCTTCCCAGTATTTTCTTTCTTTTTTTAAAGATTCTACCTAATTTAGTTCAGTTTCGAGATTGCAAGTTTTCACCAGCAACTGAACTAAATTAGGTAGAATCTTAAAAAAAACAAAGAAAATACTGGGAACGAGAAGAAGAACTTTGATTTTCTACCAGGTGATATATTTCATATAACTTATGTAGTCCTCCCATCTTCAAGTTTGAGTAAGTTGCAAAATTTATTGGTTGCACTGTTTGTGTAATGTTTCTGTATTTTTGTGGAAATGTTATTGTACAATAATGTCAATTTATACAATACGTAAAATTTCACCTGCTCATTTGAGCATATCAAGTTGCTGTTAAATGTACAAATCAGTTGCCATTCCTACTGAGTTCTCTACTTGCACCCATATATGGACAAATATATACATACTTTAAATTCTGCAGGTCATCGTTGCCCTAACTTTCTACACTGAGTTATGTAACATACAGCTGAAAGGCTACTTAAAAGTAACCAACTCTCAAGCCTAAATATTTCTGTCCTTTTATTTTTCATTTCTTAGGGCTAGGGTTTGGAATCAATAAATTAAACAGGCCACCTTAAATGCAAAATTACTGGGAGAGATAAGAAAAATGTAGTCCATCATCGCCTAAACCAGTGATTCTTTTATCTTTATCTGAGGAGCCGTCTCACCCCCATTATATTAGCCTGCCCCACTTGGTCAAGCAGAAGGGGCATGGTGCAGACCCCACTAGTCAAGGTGCTTTGGCTGGCGGGGTCTAGGAAGAGGCCAATGTGCTTTTCTGCCATGGCCCCCGCCCTGTGGAACAGCTTACCACTTGAGGTAGAGTCCGCCCCCACTCTCCTGGCCTTCCAGAAAAGTGTGAAAACATGGCTATGCCAGATGGCCTGGAGGCCTGATGGGGGCTCACATTGTTGGAACTGGCTGTTGGGATAATCGATACTGCTCCCCCCATCATCTTGAATTGTATATAGTCTTTTTATATAGGATTGTTATTAGCTAATTATCATATGGATATTTATATTTTTATTGTTTTCACTGTTTTGGATTTTCATTGTGAGCCGCCTAGAGTCACCCTCTGGTGGAGATGGGTGGCATATAAATTTAATAAATAAAATAAATAAATAAACCACCACCCAACAATCATAAAAATTAAGCCTGTTCACATGCGAGGAATGGATTTCAGTGATGAGGATACCAGCTTGGACTAGAAAAAGAAAGAGAAGTTTCTTTCATATAAGAGTCATCCATTAGAGAATTTTCTCAAATCCTTCTTCACAAAAGAACTGTTAAGATCCACTTCTTTGTGATGGAGAGGTCTTTTCAGGCCAAACCAGTGACTAGATGGAATTCAGGGAAGAACTAGAATTGCACAGTCTCTTTGACAACATTTAAACAAGGAATCAAATTAATATTTGTTAAATAAATAATGGAGATGGAGGCAGAAATGGGGTATAGAGGAAAGGAGGTCCTTGAATCTGTTGCCTTTTTGCCTTCAAAGCAGAGGTTGGAAACCATTCTGAGGAATGTTTTAGGATTTGGATACTGCTGCAGTCACTGCCAACATGCTTTTTTCATCAACTTTAAAATACATACACCCCAGTTGCCTTGTGCAAGGATGTTTTCTTTTCATTCTAGTTAACTTGCATAAGTAACTCCTCACTTCTTTTTGGATGGAATAAGAAAGGCCCTACCTCTTTCCAAATTCTCTGGTGTGTACAGAAAATAGAGAAGAGAGAGAATCAATCTTCCAGTTTCTACCAGGCCTTGGGGACATTCATGTTTTTACTACTTTTGATAAAAGACTGACTCTCCACTCCTCACAAGTCCACTTGTACTCCTCAATCACATGGAAGAAGACAGATTTAGAGAAGGCACCAAAAATTATGGGCCCCTGCTTGCAGTCTTACAGTTTCAGGAGCTCTAACTTTAGGGTCCAGCCTTAATATTCTAGCCTTTCACTACAGCATTTACTATGTAAAATATGATCCAGTGTAGCACTAGCACATTGATTCATTCACTGATTTAGTTCTGCACATTCCTTTATGGGCAGTGTAGTCAGAGGAACTTCAGCACTATGTGCTCCACTGCTCTAACAACAATCCTACCTGTCTTTCTTTGCAAACTTTACAGATGTGTAGTTTGACAAACTTTGCTAGCTAATTGAAAAGTGAGATGTGATCATGGCAACACAACACAATTTTTTTGGAATTCTTAGACAGAAAACATTAGCGGAAAGTAATTTGGAAGGAGGCTAGAGTTTTATGGATTTGGAACCTTAATAGCAATTACCATATCAATCTAAATTCTTCTTAATTTGCTTTTGCTCATAGCCCTTCTAGTATGAACTAGACAAATGGCTGTGAAATATCAACTAAATCAAATGAACAGATTTAAACATTGAATGGTTATTCAAATGAGTGCAAACACTGTGTGGTTGACTGAGCATTTACCAGATATTGTACTCCCCCACTTGTTTTTTTACTCTTGCCCGCCAGCTATGTAGGACTCAATAAAAAAGTCATCCATTCGTTTCTACCACCCAAGGGGTCCATAGAGTCAAGTTCTAAATGAACACCACAATAAATTAGGTGCTTGACAGGGACTTTATATGGCTTGCAGAACTCTAAAGATACAGTTTGAATGGCAAAACTCTGAAACAATACCTCTAGTTTAGTTACATTGATTACTCCAAACAAAGATTTCTCAAGCAAAATAATCTATCATAGACCTGGAAATTACAGGACTAATCCATATAGTACAGGGTTTTCTTTCAAATCCTTCTTCTACTATCTCTCCATATCATATAATGGCTTTTTTTAAAACCATCTTGCTGAACTAATGTGATTCATGACTTCATAAGGGTTAGGTGAAATTGTAAATTGTAAACCATTGTTTATGGCATTATGATGTATGAACCTAGAAACGGAGTAGTGATAGACAAGTTTGGAATGCTCAATAGTCAGGTTTTCGATTATATATGATTACCATTATATCCTGAATTATCCATTCATGTTTTTATTTTTTTTATTTTTTTTTGTCTGCGCTCAGTCATTACTGACCCTGCAGTGCCTGCCTGGACGAGTCCTTGCCTGGACAAATCCTGTGCAGTTTTCAAGGCAATTGTTTCGGAAGTGGTTTGCCAGAGCCTCCTTCCTAGAGCAAAGCCCAGCTGACGAGCGCAGGAGGCGGGATTTCCGTTGCTTTGCGCCCTTTTCGGGCGAGCGCGGTTTCGTGCTTACCAGCAGCTGATCCTGTCTCTCTGTGCAAGGCACTGCCAGCATTTTTCCTCCCACCGGAGTGAGAGTACCCATTTATCTACTCACGTAAGTTTTCGAGCTGTTGGGTTGACAGGAGCTGGGGGAAACAAGAGCTCACCTTGTTAACGGCGAAGGCTGGACTCGAACCGCCGAAGCCGTCAGCCATTTCTGGCCGGCAACTTTCAGCATCATTAAGCCGCTGCGCCACCGTGTCCCCTATGTTTTTATTATAGTTCATCAACTAGCTCCATGTGGACAGTCTATTATAAATACAATCTATCCATTCAGCCATTTCGCATTAGTGTATAAAATTAAAGCCACCTTTGGACAATTTAGTATTTTAGAAAGCAAATAAGCCATTAAATGAAAGCATCAGATAGGTCAGTCTGAAGAAAACCAATGATCTGATCTTTCTTACCAAGTGTGTGCAAATGTGTGCAAGTGACTGGGGGACTGAAAGGGAAAATGGATGTACACAGTTGATCAGCTTATGCCAGCCAAATACCTAATTATAAAATATGTGCAAATGATGGAAGATGGCCTGGATCACATTCAGTGTTGATTTGGTGGTTCTCAGAAATAATAACATAGGGATCCATGTTCACACTGGAGAGGGTTACCAACTTCTCCTGTCCAGCAATGTGAGACTTTTTAAAAAAGATACTAGACTGGTAGAAATAGAGGTTCTTTTCTAACCTCTCTATATTTAGAGATTGCCCAAGCTTCATGAGGTCTTGAACCTGCACATTTCTTTTGGCCCACCAGCCAAAAATATTTTGCTGTCTGAAATAAAGGAAAGTTGGCGCCCCCTCCCATCCCAACTATAAATAGGATTGGCACTGAATTTTTTTTTTCTGGAAAACTGGAAATGGAGCAATGTTCCCCATTGTATCTAAAAGAAGCAAGCTAATGTAGTGGACAAGGGCAGGCTATCTACTTTTCCCAGATCTGATGCCCTAGATCGCTGCCTCACTCTATCAGCTTTGATTAACTTTTAGATAAAGTTCTAACTTTTTCAGCCACTTCCTCCTATTAATAGTATTTCCCCCCTTTCCCTTGCTCACATGTAGAGGTTTACCCATTAATACTAATGTGGAACAAGCTGTGTGAGAGTTTGCTTATATAATACATAAAAGTAACACAACCTTTAGGGCTTATTTGGAGTATGTTGTGGGTGCTCTCACAAAATGATTGTCACAGTTGTACAAACTGACTAAAAAACATAGTTATGAGGTTGCCCTTTTCCACTTCCTCTGGGCAGTTTCAAACCAAGCACTAATTTTCTGCTGTTTGTTCTGATACATTCCAGCTTTCCATTTAATTGCTTTTATCAAAAGAATCACACAGACACAGAAAGACATATTCATATAAACATCCATTCACCCACATGTACATGAACATTGATAAGGCAGGGAGATGTACACACAGAAACCCAATCAGTAGAAATGGTCAGAAAGCAACCCTACATGTTTCAGGTGAACACATTGGAGAAGGTCACATGATCTTGCTGGTCTCACCCAAACCAATGTGCTTTCTGGATATACTCCAGCTGCCTTGCATTCACTATGAGCATGAAGATGGTAAGGCAGCTACAGATGTGCTCAGGCCAAATACCTGGATCCTAGCTGTGACAGATACTACTGCCACCCATTATATGGCCTAGCTGCACTACTGTAATGATTTTGTTATCATCTGCCTCCCATCCTTTTCTCTCTCTCCCTCTATCATCTTGTATGTTTTCAGAGCTCAGTTTAGGACAAGGTTCATCCTTTGCCTATGTTATCCAGATTATGAAGTACACTAATGGAATTATGCTATAAAACTGGTAAATAGTTAAGTGCTATGGTGGTGGTGATGTTGTCTGCATCTCTCAAATTGTTAGCATTTCACTTCTGAATCCAGCTGTCATTCTTATAATATATTCACTGTTTACATTCAACAGATATGAGGACAATATGCATTCTTGTCTCACTCCATTCTCTATTGTGAACCTTTCTGTTTCAGCACATTCAGTTCTTACTGCAGCTTGTTATTCACTATAAAGATAATTCAGAAGAATTATCAGCTGTTCTGGCCTGGCTAGTCAATAAAGCAGAAGTAAACTTCCTTCTTAAAGTCTCTTGTTCTCCTTCTCTCTCTATCTCACCATTGTCCATCTTATAGTAGCTATTTGATTTATATCTCTTTTTTTCTGAAACCTGCCTATTCATTGGCATTCCCCCCCCCCCCCCCCCCATGTATGGTTCTATTCTTCTTCATAAGATTGGAAGTACATCTTTGCAACTTGCATGAAGAATTAGTGCAATGGTTTGGTAATTGGCAGTCTCTGGGCCACAGGTCTTGTTCCATATTTATTGATACAGAGCTGTTTGCACTAATTGTTTCTCCTCTTGCAGCTTTAAACAATTGAGTGTTTCTTTTTCTCTGCATCTAGTGCTTGTCTATTACCTCTCATAGCTCACTCATGGGGGCAGTTCCTCAATGTATTCTCTTTCCACAAATGTATCTGTCATTCTAGGCCTTCTATCTTCATTTAATCTCATTTACCTCTATTAAATCTCTCCTACGATTAATCTTGAATGGTCTTACCTTATCTGAATTTCCCTGTGATTTGTCTGATCTACTGAAAAACCTTCCATTTTCCTTTTGTTTTGTTATTTCCCTCTATTTGTTAACATTCTGGATTAACAAGCCTCTCTTTATCCTTTCTTGCCTGATGTTGGAAAGTGGTGTTTACTTACTATGTATCCTTCATCCTCCATCTTATTCAAGCCATCGTATAGCTTGATCTGAAAGCTACTTCAGATCAAGCTATACGATTGTATCTTTTCCTCTTTGAAATGTTGGTTTCTTTGTTTCTTATCTCTTCCCATAATATCTCAGCTTCTCTTTTGTGTACAGTAAGTGGACTAAATCTGTTCTTTAACTTGACCTTATATTCCAACTATATGGCATACAGGTCAAATCTTTCTGGGACAACTATTTTCTTTCATTTTTGAAGTTTAACTCCTATATTTGACATCAATAATTCCTGGTTTGTTTTACAGTCTGCACCTTGAAGTGTTCTGACTGAATTAATTGCATTCCTCCATCTTCTGTCTCCTACTATATCATCAGTTTGATTCCAAAGATGTACAACTGGTGATATTCATGTGTAGAGTCTGTGCTTATGCTGCTTGAAACAGGTGTTGGCAATTCTCTTTTCAAAACTCTATTAACCTATGTCCCGCATAACTGATTCAATCTAATTCAAATCTTCCAGTTCCTCTACTTCCCCAACTTCTGCATTCCAATCATCCATTATTAGTACTACAACTTTTCTGGATATTGCATTTATCAGTTCTAGCAATCTGTTATAAAATTATTCAGTGACTTCCACCAATACAGTATAGGCTGTAGTATAAGCCTATATGAATAACATATTTACTGCATATCCACCAATTCTAATAGCTATAATTTTGTTGTTTCTTAGGTAAGGATAAATAACAGTGCCAAAATACACACTCAAACACATCACTGATTCTCTTATATTTTGAAGCAGCATCATTTTAGTTCATTTCTATTAGCCCAGCTAATACAACTGGAGTAGAGCATCACTTACCATAAAACCTGATTCTGCTTGCAACACGTCCAGATTGTTTTCTGCAAGTGGGAAGAAAAGAAAGAATGGTCAGCAAAAGAAAACCATACCTCTTCCCCTCACTTTATTGTTGAGACAACCTACATTAATGAATTAAGCTTGTCAGCTACCCTAGGCTGCTGAAATGGTTTGCATGGATCTTTGTCCAAAGTTTCAAGCAGCCACTAAGTGACTATATACAATTTTAGAGAGGCCACCTTCCTAGCAAGCTCAAGAGGGCCAACAGTAGGAAGCTTTTTGCAGCATTTTTTGGCTCAACGTAGGAAGAGTTTTGATATAAAGTACTTTACTTATCAAAATGTCCTGTGGAGTGCCCCAGATGATTTGTACAATAAACAGTCACCTAAACTGGAAAGTTATTCTGGAGACTTAGTATGTTAAGTGTGACTTGCAATTAAGAGCAAGAGAGAGAGATGCATGCATGCATGATGGAAGAGGCTTTTACCTCATCAGCAGACTGCTTAGCTTAGTGGTAGAATATCTGCTTTGCATACAGGAAGCCTCCAACCTCTGGCATTCATGGTCAATAATAGATCTCAAATTATAAGAAAGTCTTATGCATGTTTACTCAACAGTGTGTCCTGAGTGTGTGTTGATTTGCCTTACTTTGAAGTAAACTGTCCACAGCATCCCAATTTTAAAGCCATGCCAGCTCCATCATCAAGAGAGAATAGTCGTTTTTGAAACCACTATCCATAATATATTGCTTCCCATTATTGTGAACTAGTTTTTGCTCATTGTGCAAATTGACTCAAGGCAGCAACCAAGACATGAGTCTGGCTTCCCTTGAAGAACCAAGAAAGCTGACAAACGGAAATGATGTGAGCAGTCCACCTAGCTTTCTTGTCATCTGACAAAGTGGAAAAGGCACTATTGATGGTCATCAACTCTTACTGGGGTTTATTTGGGATAAGAAAGCTTTACATTAAAAGAAAGGAGACAAAGCAATTGAAATGTAAGTGGTATGTCCCTTTGATCTCATTACCATCACCTCTGAAAAGTGGTGTGGGGTGTGTGTGTTTAACAAGGGAGGGGAGGGGTTTCTGTCCAATTTAATACTTTGGTCTATAAGTTTAAAAATGTTATGTGAATGTGATACATGCAAGCATGTGTTGCAACTTTGTAGATTTCAAAAGTATAAAATCACCTCCGTCTGCAGAAGGCAAATAATTTCCAAGCACATTGGAAGACGTGAGAGTGATTCTCCTTCTATATTCTTTGTGGTAAGATCCACTCTGCCCCCTCTCTCTTCCCTTCATTGCAAAAGGAGCAACCACGGGTCACTGTACTCCAGCGCCTACTAAAAATAGCCTTTTAACAATTCCGTTGTCTGCATGGAAGGAAAATTACAGGAAGCATAGACTATCATCTCTGACTGAGTCAGCCTCTCCAGCAATCAGACTGGTTAATGAAACCAATTCCATGTTTTGCTGCCAGCCTGCAATAAAGGGCCAAAACAGATAACCTCTCTCTTGACGCATATGCAGAGAGAGTCCTAGATCAGAATGACAGCCTGCAAACTCAAATGCCACATCGCCTTTGGGCCTCCAACCCCAACATTCTTTATTTATTCCACTGAATATAGTTTAGATCTCCTTCAATGCCACCAGACCCTCTGACACGTATCTTTCTCCATTTTCTTTTATTTTGGGCGGGGGGTGGCAGGGGAAGAGGTAAGGAAGCAGGTTTGGGCTTGCCATCTATTTGTCTTCCAGACAGCTGTTGGCTTGGTGATTAGATAGATTTTAAAAAATAGGAGAACATCCTTTTAAAACCTATCTTTTCATCTTATTTCTTTTTTAAAGCCATACTTGATATATTTGGTTTCCTTAATCTGTTGTTTTTAACTTAGACTATGTTGTCAGGCAATACTTGCTGAGCCTTGAAGCTTATCCTTGTACTTAAGGAAGAGTGGTTTCTAAATTTAATTTAAAGCATAAAAATCCTTTCAAAAGGCAGTTCACAAGAGAAAACAAATACAGGTAATCCTGGGGTTACAATGGCAATTGGGACTAGGATTCTGTCATTAAGTGATGTGGTCATAAAGTGTGACGGCAGTCCTGGTTGCCATCATAACCCCAAGATGTGCAGGTTGTTAAGCTGGAAGCAGCAGGAGTCCCAGGTAAGGAGCATGGGGGTGCTGCATGGAGGTGCTGCGGGGGGTGGGGGAGTCCAGGGGGGCCCTGGATGTTCAGGCACAGGCTGTGCATGAGTGCAGGGAGGCTGGGAGAAGCAGGGCACCATGCAAGTACAGGGAGGCCAGGGGAAGCAGGTTGTCATGCCACACAAGCTCAGGGAGGCCAGGGGAAGCGGGGTGCTGCACCATGCGAGCACAGGGAGGCTGGTGGGACTTACTGGAACTACTTGCAGCCTTCCCCATTGACTTTGCTTATGGGAGGCTGGCAAGGAAGATCACAGATTATGATCATGTGACCACAGGGTGCTGCAACTGTTGTAAGTGCAAGATGGTTGCCAAGTGCCTGAATAGTGATCATGTGACCGCAGGAGTGGTGGTCGGCTGGAACTTTGAGGATCAGTCCTATGTACCACTCATTCAGCACCATTGCAACTTCAAATGGTCGCTGAATGAGTGGTCAGTAAACGAAGACTACCTGTATAAGCCATAATTAGTAAGAGAATGACCATTGTAAAACAGTTACAGTGAACCAAGAAAGCAGGCAAACCTATCAGTAATCCTGTTACATGCAACTCAAGAGAATGTTGTTGAAAACTTGCACTGGCTTGACCAAATTTGATGGACAAAATACCTCATCTGAAGAAGGAGGAGCCAATGTAAAGAGCCTGAGATGACCTTGGGGAAATTAGGCAAAAGCAACAACGGTTACATAAATAAAAATATACTTTAAACCCAGGAAACCATGAAAGCATGAGAAAGAAGATCAGTCTGGCTCTTCCCTAATCCACTGGGGTTTAAGAGGGAGGGAAGGGAAAACACAAGCAGGCTTACAGGCTCATTACAATAACTTATAGCAGTAAAATATAGTTCCACTTAAAATGGTGGAGTCCATTTCCTGACCTGCCCTACCTCAAGGGCTGACATCAGTGTTGAAAGCCTGAGTTTTCCCCTTCCTCTTATACTCAAGAAAATTAGGGTTTTCTTTCTCGCACTTTTATGGTTTCCCAGGCTTAAAGCAAGCTTTTGATTATGCTTCATAGTCATTGTCTCTACCTAGTTTCCCCAAGGTCATCTCTGTGGCTTTCTCCAGGCAGCTGTGCTAAAGGGCTTCTGTTGATCTGTGAGATGGCCTTTGAGGAATTCAGCTCCACACAGTTAAGGCAATCAAGCAGTTTTCTGAGGGGTTGTTGCTGGACAGTGGGGGTCCAGCAATTCTGGCCGACCTTTGAGATAGGCCTTGTCCCAGTTGCTGTGTTGGTTAGGGGGGAGGATGGCAAATCATGTATTACACACTCTTTAAATTTCAAAGGGTCTAGGAACTGATATAATTGGCTATGTAGGGAGATCTACCAGATTAGGGCTGCAAAAATCTGGATGACCACCAGAGGGAAACAAACCTTTTCCATATATCTTTATTGCCATCTAGTGATTGTCTGTATTTTTCTGCCCAGATCTGGTAAGTCCTAGTATACAAAGAGCAGGCAGTTGCATAACAGCTTTGGCTTTAATTGTTTGATTTTCCGATCTGAAATAAAATATTCCTTTAAAACAATTCTGAGCAAGCTTAGGAGTACCCTGTGCTTTGATTTGGTGTGCTTTAGGTGTCACTTGGCACAAAGTGCCTTAGGCAAACATTGTACTGAGCTGACAGGACCAATGTCTTGAAAGATCCACTGGAAACCAGTGGGAATATTCAGACTTGTAACTCCAATATATCACAGGGCCATCAGATGGGTAAAGGATGATCTGATATAAGTGCAATCCTACCCCCAATAACAGAAATGGAAATCAAATGAAGACATATGAAGGGAAATGTGATTTAGGATCTATACACATCATTGAATTAAAAAGTAGTACTCAATGATCATAATATTTTCCTGTGACTGCTTGGTTTTAAATGGGTTCTTCCCAAAGGCGTCTAAGCAGGAGTCTTTCTGGAAAGCTTTAGGGCAGGAATACCCTAAACAGCACACATAAATAACCTAGAAAAGTTCAGAAGCCAGATTTTATTTATTTATTTTACTTATTTATCTTATTTATATAGCCACCCATCTCACACAGTTTGTAAAATATGCACAACCTTACAAACAATGAAAAATTATTGTTATATTAACTACCTCATGCTGCCTGTAAGCCTATTGATTGATAGTTAATACAAGGAGTCCCTGGGTTCAGAACACCCAGTTTAAGGATGACCCATAGTTACGAATGGAGCCTATTGTAGCAAAATTCAAGTTAAATACACAATGATTTGAATTAAATACACAATGGTTTGAGTTCATTACCCAATACTACTTATACAGCATTATACAATAATACTGTTCTGGCTTACATACAAATTTGACTTAAGGACAGACCTCGGGAATGGAACTCATTCTTAAACTGAGGACTACCTGTAAAGGAAAAGTGCTTGGAAATCTCTTTTTCCTAGCTGAGGCTGAATAGCCTTGCAAAGGTTTGCAGATATATCTCCTTGACTCCTGTGAGAAGGAAAAAAGTAGTTTTGGATTGTGGCAGGACATACATTCCATAGTATCGGAGGCAGCAGATCATCTTACTTTCCTAGTTGAATCTTATAGCACATGGATAAGGAGAAGACCATACACTGTGAGCATAAATTCCTGAACCTAAAAGGAAGCTGACAACCCTCCCACCCTTCTTGGTGGCTAGGCCGGCTCTTTCCACATTATCTATACCTGCCAGCCATTACACATTTTCCAGGACCATCACGCTTTTCAAGATGTGGCCCTGCAGAACGGCCTCATCCTGGAAAAACATTGGACCCCACAGAGCTGAAACCAATAACCTTTCTTTGAGTTGCTTGATGCTGTTCTTTTTTCTGCTCTGAGGGCACTTCTTTGGGGCATGCTCATCCTGGAGTGATGTGAATGCCACATCTGGTGGGGCCTAAACAACGTTAGTTCCCCATCTATAGGACCTTCAGAGTTTATTATTGGCTTGAGCAATGGCTGGGAAGGGGATATTTGTGAGGAAGCCTAGCTATTTGGGGTAAACTCCCGATGTACACCATGTGAAGCACAAATCATAAATGTGTTTTTCTGATGATGTTTTGTTTACATACTTAGGAAGATTGCAGGGGAATGAAAGTGGGTTTTTCTTCTCCCTTTTTTCAGCAGCTGTTGTAGGAAGTCAGTACTGAGGGAGTCTGTGTGGATTATCTAGTTTTGTTTAAGTTGGCTACAGCCTTCAACCCTCTTACTGGGAATAAATCTTGCTGAACTCATTTGGAGTCACTTCTGATAGACACAACACTGCATTGTGCAAATAGCAATGACTCATAAATAAATAAATACTTCCATAGTTGGCTTTGGCAAAGGAAAAAATGGAGGTGAAGGAATTGTGTTCTGACACGGCTGAATGTTTATATAGGTATATGCTTATCTGAGAATAAACTAACCTGAATTTAATGAGACTTACTTCTGAGCAGGCATGGAAATAGAGCATCTGTAACAAAGCAAGATTCATCCAAATGATGAAACGTGTCCTGACATCGCAGTACAAGCTCTGCCCCTTACTGTTTTGCATGCAGTGGTGTCACACAAGTACAAAACAGGTGGAGTGTTGCTAAGTCATGATGATCAGGAGCCACAACTGAGCTCTTGGAAAGCTGCATATGTTCTCCAGTTCACAGTTTGGCCATCCCTGGCCTTGCCTCACAGTCCAGAAGGCCTTTGGGGTGAAATATCAACTGTTACAATCTCAGAAGCTTTGGGACGCACATAGCTGCATGAAATGATCTGCAGATGTATTGGATTTCCCCTACTAGTTCCAGAATGACTCTAGAGTTGTGGCTTTGGGATTGTATATAGAAAAGTGTCATCCCATTTGCAGTTCAGAGCCTTGAATTCTGCTTCAGCAAAACATTGTTTTCACAGAAATGAGTTTAACCTTATTGTTTTATAATATAGATTTCAGTGTTCACTGTCTCCTGTACTGAGTTTGTAGGTCTTAATTAATCCATGTATACAACAGTCCTATGAAGTATTGTCTGGTATTGTCTTTTGACATATGCAGAACTAGGGATAAGCTTTCACAACATTAGCAAGTGAAAAGACACTAACATCCAAATGTAAATCCATACTGGCCATACTAATTCTCTTAAAGCGTTGTTGCCTGCTTTAATACTCAACATTCAGCTCCAATGGTTTCTGAAAATTGTTTGAGGCTGACACTGCACTATGGGTGAGATCCATCACTGGGGGAATGTTGAAGTGTTACCTCAAGAATTGTATTAGATATTTACAGCATTTGGAATGGAAAGTGCTGAAAAATATAAATTCAGGTGTTATGGATTATTAAAATTAAAACAAAAAACAAAAAAACTAGTTGCCCTGTTTTAAAAACAAGTGGGGGGAAAAACCCCCACAACCATCCTTGTGTTTTTGTGCAGAAAAAAACCCCACAACAATCCTTTCCAAAAGAATTACTTTTCATCAATGTATGGTATAAAATAAATGTTATTATTACCTCTCAACACACAGAGCCCTGCAGGTAAGAGATAAGCTAGCCAATGTAGGAGCATCAGACGTGCTCTTACAATGAAAGCCTGTAGGATGCAGCTCTGAAGTCTAATTTGGAGCTGAAAATTAAAAACAGAATAACCCTTATTAAAAAGAAGGCAAAATCCTTCTTTTCTTCCTTTCCCATCCTCTATAATGTAATTGTTTTTCAGAACAATTATGGCCAACTGTCTTTTTATTAATTTTTAAAGTGCGATTGGTGCTTCCATTCCCCTCCCCCGCCCCCCCCCCCCCCCCGGGTCTATAAACATAGCTTGGAAGGAGGCTGCAAACATTGCTGTACCCAAATGAGAAGAACATATGAAGAACCATTCCCAGGATAATCTCATGCCCTGGGTCTTGCCCCATGGAGAGCTACAGACAACCAGTGCGCTGTGGTCACTCATCATATAAGAGAATCATCCTTGCAATCTGTTTGCCCATTCACACTTTGCCCTTTTGGTCATAAACTTAATATGGGTACATCTCTTACAATGCCAGGCATCCCTCTGAAAACCTTTGGGTTGGCCTTTGTGACCCTATAAAATTGTTATGAAATTCAATATGACAGAATATAAAATTACTAAATATGTAGGAATAATCGTGTGTGTGTGTGTGTGCACGCGTGTATTACATAATCATTATTCCTACATGATTCCTTTATATATATATATATATATATATATATATACATATATATGATTCCTACATAATTTTATATATATATATATATATATATATATATATATATATATGTATGTGTGTGTTATCTTGGCCCCCATCTATTTGGAGGATGCCACTTAAAGGACAAATTCACCCCAAAAAAAGAGTTTAGTCCAGGCTTCTTTTCCACAACTTGCCTTCCAGACGTGTTGGATTTCAATTCCCAAGTATCCTTAACTAAGTATGATCGATGGCCATATTTGAGAAGTGTATGGCAAAAAATGATGGTTCCAAGCAGGGTTGCCTGTAGGAAATGGTAAAAAAAAGTCAAGATGGCAGCTGTGACATGCAACATCCACAAAAACCAGGTGGAGCTTTGATTACACTGTTGCAGTGCCATTTTTATTTTTTGACCACACTGTGTGGACCTCCCAGATCCAATGATTCTGCAGAATGCAGGAGTTAGACTGCTTGTGAGGGAAAGCAAATATGAGAATCAAAGTCTACTATCCTGGGTGCAGGGTTAGGTTGAACAAAATATCAGGGGTATGTATTAATTTCTTGATGCATGGAATCCAGATGATACCCCCCATATATATGTACTAAGGCCCACATTTTTTTTTAAAAAAAATCTTGCTGCTTCATTCAGACATCAACTCTCTCATCATGCCACCATCTACTGCTCATTTTACCTTTGGTATTTATGTATGCAAGTTTTAGTTTGCTTTTTATCTGATTATTATTATGGTTAGTCACTATTATTATTATTATCATCATCATTGTCATCATCATCTGCACCACCCAGAGAACTTTGATTACTGGGTGCTTTAGAAATAATACTTGATACATATATGTTTTAGCAGGGTGGGGAAGACTATTACAGGATGACCTATATACCTCCTCAGTTGTCTGTCCATTTCCTGCTGTGAATGGGTAATCTCAGTGCCTGTCTTCTTGTCCCTAATCATCATTCTGTAGCTTTTACTGTTCAACCAAAGAACAAACTATTCCCTGTAAATTAATAGATGTGGTCATCAAATTGGCAGAGTGACAGATGAGTAAAGCATAATGTTGTAAGTTCACACTCAATACTTACTACTGCTGCTTTGTAAAATGATGCTGATGAAGTTGTCACAGCCCCCATGGGGGTTTTAAAAGGTGAGATGTGAAGAAAACTGAATGTAGACTTAT
Source organism: Liasis olivaceus (assembly GCA_030867105.1). Taxonomy (NCBI): domain Eukaryota; kingdom Metazoa; phylum Chordata; class Lepidosauria; order Squamata; family Pythonidae; genus Liasis; species Liasis olivaceus. The sequence continues at coordinate 120,601,880 of CM061350.1, read as the reverse complement.
AATCAGTAAAACAAAATCAGGTTATTCTTTTCTTCCTTCGTTTAAATTAAGGGGTAAAATGACAACCTCACACTACTGGAGTTAACCATGTAGCTCAAGAAAGAAAGAAAATTAGTATTGGGGACATGCTATTATTCTCTTGACTGTCTTCTGGTGAAAGATGAAATCACACAGACATTTAAAAAGGAACACTCAGAGTAGTTAGCTCAATCTTCCTTATATAGACAGTGAAAATGCATGTTCATGTCATGTCAAACAGGCAAAATTTCTAGATAGCTAGATAACTATGCCCTAGAATATTTAGTCAGCAGTCAACCAGCGGGAAAATTATATTGGATTTAATCCTAGGAAGTCGGATTTTCTCTGACATATTACTGAACTACTTAGAAACACTGACCACAATGCCATTGCATTTAACATGGAAAACAGAATAATTGCTCAAAATGCCCAGCATAGTCATATTTGACTGCAAATAAGATGATGATACAAAGGAAGTTTCAAGAGACAATCAAAAGTACCAAGTCCCTCTGTATATATTTAAAGAAAACTTAGCTAGAAGGCATATGATACCAAATTAAAGAGGATACCAAAATGGTTAATGAGCAAGGTCAAAGAATTATTAGAAGGATAACTTCTTTTTTAAAAAATGGAAGTTTTGTCAAAAAGGGGGGGGGGGGATCTTTTACAAAAGAAATGCAAGCAAACAGCAAAGATGCAAAAACAAAGCAAAACAAAAGCATGAATGAAGATTTTTTTTCAAAGCATTTTTAACTATATTTAAAGCAGGCAACTGAACAGAGAGGTGGTTTGACCAATGAGTCATAGAATAAAAATGACCTAAAGGAGAGTAAGGAAATTGCAAAGATGACCTAAAGATGACCTAAAGGGTGGCAAGGAAATTGCAGAGAAATTCAATGAATTATTTGATCTGTCTTCCCAGCTAAGGATATAAAGCCTATGTCTGCATCTGAACAAACTGTTTCAGAAGCAGAATCCTAAGAATGAAGACAAGCAAAGTTATAGATCTTGTTGACAAAGAGAAAGCCACCACTGAGATCCAATGGTTCTTTAAAAACTAAGTGTGAAATGTATTTTTTCTCTAAAATCAGCATCTATCTCCAATGACTAAAAAAGCGTTAATGTAATTTCAATTTCTGAAAAGAGTTAAATGTATGATAAGGAAATTATAGGCTAATTTGGCAGAACGAGTTATTGAAGAGAAAATCTTCAAACAAATGGAAGAATACATCTTTCTGAAGAAAAACAACAGTTTCTGTAAGTATAAAGACAGTTCCAGATGATGAACTGTTCCATCTGCAAAACCTTCCAATTCCAATTAAAAGCCTAGGAGATATTGCTCTGGACTGTTCATTTGCAATCTTAGAAATCAGGACATTAGAACAGACTTGTTTATGTGCAGGAAACTATCAGCCCTCCAGCACTCTAATGAAGGCCAGCTGTGCTGCATCTCCACTGCCAGTTATACTGAAACATATACCATTCCTTCATCTATAGAGAAATAAGATAAAATATTTGTTTTACGGCATTTCCCTGATAGTATGTATCTGTTCATGTACAATTGTAGATGCTGGCATGCCAGGACTTCTGCATTTGGGGTTCTTGGCATGCCAGTGGATTGTACGAAAGCAGAAAACCAGGAACGAGCAGGTGAATGAGCTGGATTCTCCATTACTCAGGCCACAGGCCACCTCTCCTAGTTAAAGGAAGTACAATCAAGCTATGTGGGGAATATAATTGTTATTGCTATTTTCCCCAAAACAACAGGATGGATGGATGGATGGATGGATGGATGGATGGATGGATGGAAGGAAGGAAGGAAGATTGAAAAATGTCAATGATAATGTCATCTGATTGGCAGGGGGCTAATAACAAGCTTTTGTCAAATCAGAATCCCTATCTGGAAGTGCCCTACTGTAATGCTATGGGGGAATGACCTTGGGGGACAGGAGGAAGAGCCGCAGATATGAAACTATCATGCAAAAGGTATCTCAGTCCACAGAAGCAGAGGGGGTGTGGGAAGCATTTCAGAAGAGACCCTCCCTAGCTTTCCAGAGAGTAAAAAGGAGAGGAGGGGAGAAATACTTTCAGTCTTGCAGGATTCTGTTAATTTAACCTTACAATAAAGATAGAGCTAGTACTCATCATTGTGCTTCTTGTCTGGACTACCTTGGAAGGCTAACATCTACATTGTGCTTAAACTTCTAGACTATTCAACTTCTTATTTTGAGGGTTTCAGCAAGCATATTGATAGAAGTCCAGCATATATTATATACAGTGGTGTGTTGATAAATATATAACATCCAAGTCTGCCAGTTTCATTGCTGCCACCGCACTGTACCATGAGCCACCAAACAGCTGATCGGCATGCTAGGCATCTGTCTGAACTCTGCAATCAGCTCACAAAATTCCAGAAAATTTAACAATCGGCTCTTGTGAGCTGTTACGAGCAGGCTCCAGCACACCACTGATTATCTGTTTAACTTTTCAAAAAGCCTTTCATAAAACTTCTTACCACAAACTCTCTAGAAAACTCAGCAGCCATGACATAAAAATAAGATTGTCTCATGGATTAATAACTCACTCAAGAACAGGAAACAGAGAATAGGAATAAATGGATAATCTTCATAGCTAAACATGACATCCCCCAACATTTATACTGGGATTGATGCTTTTTATTTACAAATGATATGGAGTTAGAAGTGAATAGTGAGCTGCACAGATTTTTTGATAACATCAAAATATTCAGCATGATTTTTTAAAAAATGTGATTGCAAAGGTTTTGAAAAAAGCTATCCAAACATGAGTGGAAAAGCTTTGACGTGGCAAATGCAAATGAAAGACAACAAGTGTAAAGTGTGTGAGTTTGAGAAAACAATCCAAACTACATATATATTAAAATGATCTTCTGAGCTATTAGTGATTAACTAGGAAAGGGATTTTAGATTTGTAGTGAACTGCTCCATGAAAATGTCAGCTCATATATGGTAACTGTAAAAAAACAAAAATTGTAGAGTCATTGGCAAAGGATTTGAAAATAAAACTGCCAACATAGTACTGTCCATCTATAAATCGATGATGCAGTTGCACTAGGAATATTTTGTACAGTTTTGTTCATCACTCCTAAAAACATTATTGTAGAAATTGAAAGGAAAACCAAAATGTTTATGGCACTAAAGCATTTCCTCTTCAAGGAAAGACTAAAGCATTTGGAGTTTTTTAGATTAGAAAGAAATGGAGAACATGATTGAAACATATAAAGTCAGGTATGTTGTGCAAAATATCAATAGAGAAACAATTTCATCCCTCTCTCACAATATTAGAGTTCAGATTCTCTACTGAAGCTAAAAGCAAGGAAATTCAGGACCAATAAAAGCAGGTTTTATATAACACACAGTTAAACTATGATGCAATCCATTGCCATCAAATGGGACAGGGGACAAAAGAAATCAGACAGATCCCCAGAAGGTAAGCTGTCAGTGGTGACTAGTTGTGATGGCTGTATTCCACATCAGTGGAAGACAGGGTGCTATCAAATCAAGTACTAAGGAACAACACTGAGAGAAAGTTATGAATATCCAGGATGCATCTGGTTATTTCTAAAGACACATAATGATGGCCTGGGCAAATGTTCATTCTTAACTAGCATGTTGATATGATATGCTTATCTCTTGGGCAGAGACAACCCCTTTAATCAGAATGTAGAAAGATGAGGCCCCTATCATGGGGACAGCTGATGGACCAAATAATAGACAGAAGGTGGCTAAGAGTTCCTCCATCTCCTATTTTTTCTTTTATTAGGTAAATTGAGTCCATTTACATTTAATGAGATTAATGTTGTTTTATCCATTCTGGTTCTGATTTAGTTCTATTTTTAGTGGCAATTTTTAATAAGCTCCGAACACATAAAGCTGATATTGTTTGTTTATAAGAGACACGTACAACAAAACTGCACACATTTACTAAAACAGAGAAAGCTAGGTCAAGAATATATATGCTTGGAAAAGCACAAACAGACAAACAAAAAAGGAATAATCTATCTCAAATTACCATTCTGGGAAGTATGAGAACTACTAAAGGACAAAGAAGGAAGGATTCTAAGAAAAGTAGGAAAAATGTTAACACTTGCATCCATCTACACTCTACACAAAGAACAATTTTATGAAAGATTTTTTCATATATTAATAGAAAGTGCAGAGGCAGAAATACTTATTGTGGGAAATATGAATGGAGTGCTAGATCTGAATTTAGGTAAATCGACTCAAGGGGAAAAAAAGGATGAAAGCTTCCAAGAAAAGTCTTCCAGTATATGGACACATTGACCTTGAGAGAAGCTTGGAGACTAAAAAATCCATAAGATTTTTAAGAGATTACAGTACACGGATTTTTCATCTAGACACAACATGTTTTCAAGAATTGATATGTTCTGGATATCCAAAGCTCTTTTACTATCAATCAAGGAAGTCCAGATCTGTCCATTGACATATGTAGATCATAATCCAGTCTTAATCTCATGGCTTCAAGGAGAAAAACTATATTTCAGATGGAAGATAAATGACATACTATTACTTCAAGAAAATGTTCTACAGAAATGTAAAGAAGAATTAAAATGCTTCTTCAAAAAATATGACCTCTGGAATGCCAGAGAAAAGTATATGGGAATCAAATAAAGCTTAAAGGAATTTTAGTAAGATTTGCAGTGAACCAGAAGAAAGAATACAACAGATGGAAATCACAATTGGAAGGAAAAATTAAAGAATTAGAACAGATTCATAAAGTTAACCCAAGATATCAAGCACTGAGAGAATTAAATAAAGTTAAACAATCATGAATAAATCTGCTAGAAATGCACCTTCTTTGCAGCAGTGTCTGCCTTCTGGGGTTTTGAAAGTCCTTGCAGACCTGGCTCTTCTTCCAGGCCTTTGGTGAGGGTGAGTGAAGTCCCCTTGGATTAGGTGGGGTTGTGGGTTTTTTTTTCCCCATTCCTGTCCAGTTCTTATTATCTTTGTCATCTTTTATTCTTTCATTTTTTCTCTTATTGTATTTTTTAAAAGTTTTACTTGTGAGCCACTCAGAGTTATTGGAACTTGGGCAGCATTCAATAATAATAATAATAATAATAATAATAATAATAATAATAATAATAATAATATAAAGAAGATATAATAAACAAAACCATTTTCCTGCTAACAAACCAGGAAAACTTTTGGCCCATCAAATTAGAAAAGAAAAAGAAAGAAGGAAAATAACAGTGATAGAGAAAGGGAATTAACTGTTACATACATACAAGATTGGAAATAACAGAAGAATTTGCAGAATTTTTTAAGGAATTATATTATAAACACAAAATTGATAGGGAATATTTAAAAATATATATTAAAGATTCAGAAATTAAAGAATTTACTGAATAACATTGGCAAATACTAATGTTAATTTTTAAAACTCTCTGCATCATCATATATACAGGTAGTCCTCGACTTACAACCACAATTGGGACTGGAACTTCAGTTGCTAAGCAATGCAGTCATTAAGTGAGTCACATCCAATTTTATGATATTTTGTGCCATGGTCATTAAGCGAATCATATGGTCATTAAGCAAATACAGCTTCCCCCATTGATTTTGCTTGTCGGAAGCCCCCTGGGAAGATCACAAATGGTGATCCTATGACCCTGGGATGCTGCAACCATCATAAATACACAATGGTTGCCAAGTGCCTGAATTTTGATCATGTGACCATGGGGATGCTGCGACAGTTGTAAGTGCAAGGACTGTTTGTAAGTCACTTTTTTCAGTGCCAATGTAATTTTGAATGGTCATTAAATGAATGGTCATAAGTCAAGGACTACCTGTATTGGTGTCCAATAATTTTTCACTTTTTCATAAGTCTACCATGCATGGTAAAATATCCCTTTGTGTTTTTCACATTTCCAGCAGTAATCAGAAGTACCTTTATACATCTTAGACAATTTCTCTGGTGCAATATACCAATGGTACCATCATTTTATAAACATTCTTTTTAAATTGTAAGACAATGTGAATTTCAAATCTTTTAACCACATTTTCTTCCATTGATCAATTTGAACATTATAAGCAAAGTTCTTAGCCCACTTTATCATATGTTCTTTAACTTGTTCCTCTTCTGCTTCAAATCTCAGCAAAGGTTTTTACATTTTGGCAATCACATGTTCATCATTTGAACATAGTTCATTTTCAAATTCCGTTTTGTGGTATTCTATTCCTGGTGCTTTTTTATCTATATTAAATCTTTCTCTCAGTTGTGCATATGAAAACCATTGAAAACTAAATCCCTCTGCAGTTAATTGTTGTCTTGATTTCATCTTAAGCTCTCCATCTTCCTGTATTATCATGTCTTGGTATGTTAACCATTTGTCTTTGCCCACTCTTTCTTTTCTATAAAATGCTTCTTGGGTTGAGGCCAACAAAAGTATTTCAGGCATAGCCTGGGTCTATATTTGTTCCATATTCATAATATGGAATTCCTAATGTAATGATTTTTAAAATCTACAATTACTTTAACTTTATCATACCTTAAAAAGCCATGCCACCCAAACCTCAGACCTTGTTCTTCTAATTCTGAGAGTCTCTTGTTTCTTAACAACAGCCATTCCTTCATCCAAGCAGCAGGTAGCAAAGTACAATTTAAAATCAAGTCATGTGATGGAATGTATCTACAAAGAGGAGGGTGATATGAGAGATAAAGGTTATCAGGAAGGAGGGGGTGCATTCCAGGAAGGGAAAGGAGACAAAAGGCAACACAGTCTGTAGGGGGAGCATGAAAAGAGTAAGAGATTCAGGATAGCCACTCCCTAGAATCTCCCAGGGTATGTCCACTGGTTGCAGTAGTACAGATCTAGTCTAGCAAGATTCTATCTATGTGGTGTAAGCAAATAAAGGAACTTTACTCAGCTGGACTGTTTCACCATTGTTCTTGGGCTGGGCCTGACAGGTAATCCCAATCCTCCTTTTTCTTTTGCATCTTGGAGAATCTTATATTTAACTCATGGTTTCTTCTCCTGCCAAATAAATCTAGATATGTCTTTTTTTGCCACTGTTTAAAGAGGCATCATTTCTCAGAACAGGTAATGTCTGAAATAAAAACAATATTCTAGGTAATAGATTCATTTTTACCACAGAAATTCTTCCCAACAATGATAGTTGTAGCTTTTCCCATCTTAATAAGTCCTTCTTAATTTAACTCCATACTTTAACATAATTATTTTGAAATAACATACAATTCGGGTTAGTTATAGTAATACCCAAATATTTCACTTTTTTCTCAATCTGAAACCCAGTTTTTACAGACAGTTCTTTCTAATCTTCCATCTTCATATTGTTTGTCAACATTTTTGTTTTCTCCTTATTAATTTTAAATCCAGCCAGTACACCAAATTCCCTAAGTTTTTCCATTAATACATCTATCTCTTTTAGAGGGTTCTCCAGAATTAAAACCAAGTCATTGGCGAATGCTCTTACTTTATACACTTTTATTTAAACTGTACTTCAGCAATTCTCTCATCTCGTCTTACGTCTCTATTCAAAACTTCAAAAGCCAGAATTAATGACAGCAGCAAAAGTGGGCATCCTCACCATGTTCCTTTCTGTATTTCACAGGACTTAGTCAATTCCCCATTCACAAATATTTGTGCCATTTTGTGAAGTATATATTAATTTCACCCATGTAATAGAGTTCTCTCCAAAGTCCATATCTTCCAAAATTTTACACAGTAAAGTCCAATTAAAATTGTCAAAAGCTTTCTCTGTATCAAGAAATATTAAAGCAGCCTTTAATCATCATTCCAAGTACTCTAATACATTAAGAACATTTCTAGTATTGTCTCTTAGGTAAAAAACATTGGTCTTCATGGATAAAATCTTGTAAAACATTTTTCATCCTTTCAGTTAAAATTGTTGTCAATATTTTATAATCATTGTTCAGTAATGATATTGGTCTGTAGTTTTTCGGTAAAGTCAAATGTCCTTCTTTGGGGATCAGTGCTATATTTGCCCCTATCCAGCTATCCGGACTCTTTCCATTATCTAAAAGCCTAATTGAATGGAACCCTTACATATAATATGAGAGAGCAAGACAGGTTTACATAACTGGAATATGTTTTTTAGGCCTCAAATAGAAACTAGTAACAATTGCAAATGCTAGATGCAAAATTTAAGTATTAAAATTGTGCCCTGTGGTTGGGGATATATATGGAAGGGAAGGGGACAATGCAATTTCATTTCATTTCGTTTTTTCCTTTTTCTTACTATGGTTTTCTTTTTTAACTTAAGTGTGGTAGACTTTTTTATGTTACCTTTTTTCCTTCTTTTTTCCTTTCTATTTCAATATTTGTTTTTTAAATATTCTTTGTATTTTAATATTTTAATAATAAACACATAGACATAAAAGAGAGTGAGAGCAAGTGAGAAAGCATTTCGTGTCCCAAGGGGTGTTCTTTGTAAGGTTTGGGAGTAAGACATTTGACCCTACCAGAAGTCTGGTAACTTTTATTCCTGGATTTAACGTGGCACATAGAAGCCCCTGAATTAACTAATGCCTTCCTTTGTTTCTTTCTGTGTGTGCCTGCATCTTTATGCCAAGAGTAAACTTGGAGCAACATAACTTTATTTCCCTAATAATATGGTAATTCCTTAATAGCATGTTTAAGAATTCCAAGCGATTGATGCTAATTTTAAGCTAAAGAGGTACATTCTAGATGTGAATAAGGTTGGATAATTACACTGCTCTCAAGGCTGAATATTAATAGCCTCCTCAGCTTTTTCTTCTTCTTCGTCTTCTTCTTTGTCTTCTTCTTCTTTTGCATATATTTTGGACCATAGTCTGTAGCTGTTTTGTACCCACAATTTCCATGATCCCATGGTGACCAAATATTTTTTTTTTCAGCATTCATAAAGTTAAGTTCTCAGCTGCTTAAATCAAAAATTCTAATGATCTTTTTCTGTACCTTAGGAAAAACTTAATGAGTTATTCAAACTTTAGGCGTATAAATATGCACACCTGGGTATGTAATGGCTATTAGTATGGCACTGTAGTGTAAAGTATATGAAAGCATTGCACTTGTTATAAATGACCCTTCTCAAAGACACATTAACACACATTTGGAAAACTGATTGAAAATTTCTTTCTCTCTCTCTCTCTCTGGTTAAAAAGTGCTTTGGCAGAAAGACATAGGACTCATTCCAAGATAATTTTGGAATCCATTCTGTCTGCTCTGGACGACTTTAGAAAACAGCCACTTTTACAGCTCTACAAAACTTCAAGGAAGTACTTTGCTTCAGGGCTAACCATCTCTTTGAAATTGTTTGCAAATCATAATACAGCTCAATGCTTTCTCCAGTCCTATTTAACAGCTACATGAAGCCCTGGGTGAGATCATCTAACAGCACAAAGTGAGGTATCATGAGGTATGTTGATGATACCCGGCTCTTCATCTCCACTCTAGGCCAACCAAATGATGCATAGTGTCTAGAAGTTGTGGGAAGTTTAGATGGCAAGACTGAATGGCTTTGTGTTTTAGAGCCCCTTGAATCCAGGATTTTTCTATCTTTGGTTCTGAATGGGGTTCCTGGACTCATGGCTCCTATGAGATCCTGCTTACATACTTTAGTTACCTCCCAAGTGGATTACTATGAGGCACTCTATATTGGGCTGTGCTTGAAGACTATCTGGAAGCTATAACTGATCCAGAATGCAGTGGTGTGTGCAGTTACGGGTACACCTTGATATGCCATGTTGGACTCTGCTCTGCTTGTTGCACTGGCTTCCACACTACTTCTGAGTGGAATTCAGTGTGCTGGTTGTCACCTTTAAAACGCTTTATGTAGCTGGGTAATTTGCAGGACCACCTCTCCCTGCTTGTTTCAATCCTTTCCACCAGGTCCAACAGGAGAGACACACTCTAGGTCCTATCAATTAAAAAATGCCATATAACGGGAGCTAGGAAGCTGGCCCTTTCTGTCACAGCACTGGCCCTCTGGAACACCACACTCCCCCAACCCTGGATTGGATTGGTCCTGACCATATCAGCCTTTCGCAAAGTGCTGAAGACCTGGATGTGCTCCAGGTCAGGAGGTTAGATGTCCCTTGAGATGTTATTGTTACTGCTGGGTGTTTATTGGGTTTGCTCTTGATAACCATTGTAGGTTTTTATGCTTTTGCTGATACTGTTTTTGGTACTGTTTTTAATATGTGTTATTGGCTGTCCAGAGTCACATTTGCGAGATGGGCAGCCATCTCAATCAATCAATCAATCAATCAATCAATCAATCAATCAATCCCCTTCCTGCTTCCCAAGATGAAGCAACTATCTTGCTTTACTTCATATCACTTTAGAAGAGACAAATGGACCTACTGGTTGAGACTTCATGGGAGTGCAGAGAATCTCTAAGAGATTGGCCCTCCTCTCATCTGTCCTTGAAGGATGCAGGAAGATTCCTTACTTGGAGAGACAATGCTCCTGTGACTCTAGACATACAGAGACAAAAGAGCATGTGCTTCTCCAGTGCCTGTTAATACAGAGACATTCATAGTAGCCTCATCTCACCATTACTGCATAAATACCCAGGGTGCACAGGACAATTCTACACCTTGCTGCTTTCAGATACCAACCCTGCTACAACATACAGTGTTGCCAGGTTCTGCGCAGCAGTGTCCCAAATTCGTCAGATGATGACCTATGTCATAAAGTAGACTTAATGAGCACCTATTTCACCTTATAAGAGTGCTCTGTAATTTGATATAGTCTTCCACATATTAACCTTTTATGCCCCCCTACACCCAATGCTCCCTTTTAGATTCTTAGAGTTTTATATACAGTTGGAAGAAAAAGTATGTGAACCTTTTGGAATTTCATGGTGTTCTGCATTAATTTGTCATAAAATGTGATCTGACCACCATCTAAGTCAAGAGTATTGACAAATATAATGTGCCTAAAATAATAACACAAAAACAATTCTGATCCTTCATGTCTTTATTGAGAACAACCATAAAAACCTCATAGTGCTAGTGGAAAAAGTACGTGAACCCTTGAGTTGATCTCAAAAAAACTAATTGGAGTCAGGTGTTAGCATACCTGGAGTCTTGTTAAGCCTTGGAGGTGTGGACTAGAGCTACGCTGACTGATAAAAACCACTCAAACTTTTTGAGTTTGCTCCGCACAAGAAGAATACGCTTATGTGAGCCATGCCTCGCCAAAAAGAGCTTTCAGAGCATCTATGATCAAGAATTGTTGATTTACATAAAGCTGGAAAGGGTTACAAAGTGATTTCAAAGACCTTAGAAATTCACCAGTCTACCGTTAGGCAAATGATCTACAAATGGAGACACTTTGGGACTGTGGCTACTCTACCAAGAAGTGGACTCCCAGTCAAAATGACCCCAAGAGCACAACAAAGATTCATCAATGAGGTAAAGAAACAACCCCAAGTGACAGCCAAAGTTTTGAAGGCATCATTGGAACTGGCTAACATCTGTGTTCATGAGTCTACAGTATGTAAAACATTGAACAAGCAGGGTGTCTATGGCAGGACACCACAAAGGAAGCCACTGCCTACTACAAAGAACATTGCTGCATGCCTGAAGTTTGCGAAAGAGCACATTGACACTCCACAGCGGTATTGGCAAAATGTTTTGTGGACTGATGAAACAAAGATTAAACTATTTGGAAAAAACACGCAGCACTACATCTGGTGTAAAAAGGGCACTGCATATCATCATGAAAACATCATCCCAACCGTAAAGCATGGTGGAGGAAACATCATGATTTGGGCCTGCTTTGCTGCATCAAGGCCTGGCCAGCTTGCAGTCATTGAGGGGAAGACGAATTCCCAAGTATATCAAAAAAATTCTTCAGGATAATGTGAGAATGTCTGTACGTCAGCTGAAACTCTGTAGAAGTTGGGTGATGCAACAGGACAATGACCCAAAACACCGGAGCAAGTCCACAACAGAATGGCTTCAGAAAAACAAAATCTGCCTTTTGGAGTGGCCAAGTCAGAGCCCAGACCTCAACCCAATAGAGATGCTATGGAATGACTTGAAGAGAGTCATACACATGAGACGTCCAAAGAATATGACAGAGTTAAAGCAGTTCTGCCAGGAAGAATGGGCTAAAATCCCTCCTGAATGATGTACAGGTCTGATCCACAGCTACAGGAAGCACCTGGTTGAGGTTATTGCTGCCAAGCGGGGGTCAACCAGTTACTGATTCCAAGGGTTCACTTACTTTTTCCATTAGCATTTTGAATGTTGAATGAGTGCGTTCAATAAAGACATGAAGGATCAGAATTGTTTTTGTGTTATTATTTTAGGCACATTATATTTGTCAATATTCTTGACTTAGATGACGGTCAGATCACATTTTATGACATATTAATGCAGAACACCATGAAATTCCAAAAGGTTCACATACTTTTTCTTGCAACTGTATATTGTTTTAATATCTTATAGCTTTTCATATTTTTTTTTAGCCTCTGATGTATGTTCTACGCTTTTTAATTGACTGTCCCCCATCTTCCTTATGCTGGTATATAACCATAATTAAATTTTGATTTGATTTGATTCTAAGAGATTGTGTTGCCTCCTTGCCCTGACAAGAAAAATCATGTTACTTTTTCATCTCAATGAAGAGAATCTCTTTCCCTCTTCGGTGTGAATATCTTGCTGACACAAAGCCAAACCAGATCATACAGGTCTAGTCTTCAATACTTAGATATTACCATCTTATGTGCTATATCAAACACTAGTGCATTGCTGGACCCAGTTCAAAATGTTGTTGATCATTAATGCTTTAAATAAGGGCCATGGTAAACTCCAGAGTGGTTGGATTTCAGTTCACATCAGTTTGTCCCAGTATGACTGTCGTGAAGGATATGAGAGTTATAGTCAAAAGCAACTAGAGGGCACCACATTATCTATCCCTGCCCTATATGATTTGCCACCAAGTTATTTGAAGGTCTGTTTTCTTCCAAATAAACCTACCTGCATATTGAGGTTAGCTCAGAGCTTAGCTTCAGAAACTCTGCTTGTGCCTTATTTTAATAGTGACTATTTTGATGGACTCAAGGAAAAGATGCCTTTGTTTTGGGTCATTTACCTAGAATTATAAACCAACTGAAATACATATGACACCATCAGTTGAGCCTGCACTCTACCCATTGGCTTTTCAGTCCCTTTCTCCTCAGTAGATATTGGATATTGGCTTAAATAATATTTATGTTTTAACTTTGAAGGCTATCATTTTGAGTTCTGTATTAATTTTCTTGCATAGTCTGTCATTTCCCTGGCATTTTACAACATCATACATGCTGGCTGGCAATTCTAGGACTGACAGTCTGCCCTACATTTTTTTTTTTTTAAGCAGTATGTTTGACACAAAGTAGAAGGCACCTATGTGGGCAGGCTGCAGAAGGCAACCTTTAAAACCTTTTAATAAATTAATCAAAACATGCACCTGAAGCCCCACTGTTCCAACTGTGTGGGTAGTATTTCCTATTCATCTCATTTCCCACGATCTGGGAAGATTCGGTGCCCTTACTAATGGAACCGTAAAACTGGAACGTTTGTTTTTGGTGAAAACTGCCACAGATGTGTTGCTGGGTGAGGTGGACTTTTTCTTGGAGAAGCAAATACTCTGCCATTCCAATAGCAGTTGAAAAAACAACCCTATACATTATTAGATGCCAAGAATGGTCCGAAAGTGAACCTGTAGTATGATCAGGAAGTTTGAGAAATTAATCTTAAAGGAAGTGAAACGTTCCATTGGGTGAAGAACCTGGACTTGTGTTGGGCCTGTTCCCTGGATATCATTTAAAAAAATAGTCCCCTCTGCAACAGGCCTTACTGGAGGTTTCAACTCCCCTCTATGTTGTATGTGGCCTCCTTCAGACTGATCACTTTCTAGGCAGTATTAATTCAGAGACTGCAGAATATAAATCAAATCCTTAAGGGTGACATCCAGCCATTGGTATTTACATAACAAGAAATAAAACCCAGTTACTTAGCCCTAAGGGTTTTTTGCAGAGATCTTGATGGGGGGAGGGCGGCATTCACCTTTCACAGCCTGCCTGTTAAATATTCGATGATAATTGCCTGTTTTCCTCTGTTGCTCATGAGTTTTGTCAGAACTGGAACCCCCCTTGTGGCAGTCAAACAAGCCTGAAGAAACCAACTCTTTATTGCAGCTTGTGGGCTTTCTTTCCACAGAGAATGTACCTTAGCAGGCCTTGAGAAACAATGCTTTGAGTTGCTCCAGGTGCTGGAGAATATCTCCAACGATGTACAAAGGCTTGCAGGATCTTTAAGCAGCTCTGATATCTGAGGTCACCGTCTTCAAAACTGTGGTTCTTTATTTTTCAAAAATATGCAGGACTTTAAAAGTCAAAGTCAAATGAGGTCTCTGCCCAGACATGCTGGGATATTTTACTGATGGCTGCTTTACTAAATGATACACATTTACCCCCGCAAAGCATGCTTTGTGTGTGTGCCCAGTAGTTATCTGGACATACCTGGGTACATAACAAACCTCCTTTTGCAGGACATGCTTTGTACATGTCTGCCATCGTGGGGATACGTCACAGCAAAATGGCATACCTGTAGTCAAACAGTTGCACACAGGATTTGAAGTTGTTTTGACTAGCTTTTGTTTTCCTTCAGCTGGAGGGATATCCGTGTGTGTCTGCAGTTAAGCCATACCTACATCTTTCAGAAAAGGCACAAGCTGGCTGTGGTGTTAAAAGTTCTTTTTCCCTGCATATAAGGTGATGTGTCTGTGCACGTTTTTCCAGTCAAACTTCGCAAAAATATATATTTTTAGTTTTCAGAAATGACAGAAAAGCAGACTGCAGCTTAAAAACTTTTTTTTCCAGCATTTAAGATGGTGACTTTAAAAACTCTACAAAAATAAAACTTTATTTGGGCTTTATGGATTCAAAAGGGGTCAAAATAGGATTTGCTTCAAAATATAGGATTTCAATACAGTCAAATTCTAGGGTTACCAGAGGTCAATGCAATCAAGTGGAGGGTTATGCTAATCACTAATATTAGGGCTAGCAAGCAGCCTTTCTTGATGGAGTTAGGTCACAGGTCATGACCCAGTAATACCTATATCACATGTGTTCTTTATTGTTTACTTTCATGACATCAGAGTTTAAAATTCCCGATAAGCTCCCACTCTCAGCTAGTATATAACTAGTGACCAACTCAGAATCTGAATCAAATCTTGTGATTTCTATTAAGCATTGTGTCTCCATCAAGCCAGAAAAAGTAATATCCTCCTGCAAAAGCTTCAAGACAGAATATTGAGTTCCCTTCCTTAGAAGCAAGTATTTTACTAACATCAACATATTACCAGCTGAAGGCACTGTACTTTAAAAGCTTGCATTCAATTCCTGAATCTCTTATCTCTCAAGTGAATTAAGGAAGACTAAATCACTCTTTGAGTTAGGGAGGAAAATGGCAAGTCCAAATTTAGCAGAATGTGTAAAGGGGAAACTACATGTCTTTCTTTCTAGAAAATTACATGCTATCTGAGATTTCTACATAGGTCTTTGGGGATTCTAAGAAAATCTTGCTTCTGAAAGTGAAGATTTTTAATAGGCTTGCATTCCTGAACCTGGGCGAGCTATGCTTTATACTGACAAAAAGAAATGAAAAGGTGCAGGTGGGTAGGTAGGGAAAACCTCTAATTACCATCAAAATACTTCCTTAAACTAGTTTCTATTGCAATAATGTCTTGGCCAATCTCCAGCCCACAGTTAATTAAAAAAAAAAAGCTATATATATATTATGCAGCAAAACGAGGGATAAGGTACAACATGGTTTCACTCTGCAAAATTAAGAAGATAGGCTTCAGATGGGTATTTTCAATTAACACCCTTTATGTTTTCATAACTCATAGCATTAAAATTAATGCAACTAAAATTAATGCAACTTTTTCTTCCATGCCGAACAATTTATGTGATTCGATCCTAAATTAGAGAAAAGAGAGTCCACCCTTCTAAATATGCGGTATTCACTTAGACTAGTGTTTTTCAACCAAGGCAACTTTAAGATGTGTGGACTTCAACTCCCAGAATTCCCCAGCCAGCATTCCCATGTAACAACTGGAGCAGGTTATTTAAAAAAAAGGCTCCAGTAATCTCTATTGACATTTATTTAATTATTTAAAAGATTTGTATGGCCGCCTATCTTAAATGCAACTCTGGGCGGCTCACAACAATGAAACCAACAACAATAAAATCATAAACCATAAAAACATTTAAAAAAAACCCCAAAACCCAGCACCTCAGTCATCCCCTTGGGATGCCCCACAACCAGCTCCAGATGTTCTCATTCTATCCCAGCATCTGCATAAAAAGCCAGGCCTTGATGGCCTTCCAAAGGGCTAAAAGGGAGGGGGCCTGCTGGATCAATGGGGAGAGGGTGTTCCATAAGGTAGAGGCAGCCACAGTAAAGGTACGCTTCTGAGGTCCCACTAGATAGCAAGATTTCAGGGAAGGGGCCTGGAGCATGCCTATCCTATATGAGCTGGTAGGACATGCAGATACTCTCAGGGAGAAGCATTCCGCAAATAACTTCAGGCAGCTGGCAATAGATACCTTGCAGAGTGAGCCATTTTGTCCTATGACGAGCTGGTCTGTAACTGCCCTGAACAAGTGCTTCCTGTCGTATATAAGGTTTATTTCTGTTCATGCCAAACAGACCCCACTAAATCAAAATCCTTGACCATCCGGGCAATATTTCCCTGTCTGAGTTGGCTGCAAATAGGAGGCTTGAGGTACAACACCAGAATGTGACATTAAAAATATGTGTCATGAGGTAGGATTACAGTACCAATACAGAAACGCTTTTTTCTATTTGAAGATTGAGTGGTTGCTATTTTATGAGGCAACCCAGGAAAACAGGGTTACTCTATGGGAATGAGCTGAAGTGAATTACTAGGCTGGTGGGATAGGAGAGACCACATTTTAATGCCTCCAGCCGCTTGCAACAGCTGTGGTGTTGTATATTCTGGGGCCAAGCCACTTGGCACCTCCATTAAATGATTACGAGGTGCTGGCATCCAAGTGTGTATAGTCTGATCTTTGTGGTTTTCTCAACTTTAACAAATTATTTTATTGCTGAAGAAACTACTGGAGTTGAGCCACTGGTGCTAACCCATGCAGCAAGCTGCTTCCCCCCCCACCCTTGGGAATTCAACATTGTTATGTATGAAATTCACATGCACTGCATACGGAGAAGGTCTCTCTTCTGAGCAGCAAGAAAACTCTTTAAGTGAAGATGTAAAACTCCAAACTCTGCTTAAGGAGACTTTTAGGTTCTCCAATGGCTCCTGTGGGGGGTGGGAAAAGGAAAAAAAAAAGAGAGAGATGAACAGAAAGACTCCCAATTGTGGCAAGGCCTGTTTGACTACACGTCACTATATAGGATTGTGCATTTGTTTATAATCACTCTCTGAAATTCTACTCTTCCCCAGGACAACCAAGCTGATTTTCAAGCTTTGTATAGCTTACCTCTGTTCTCCAAAGAAACTAGCTTAGCTCTTTTTATCACAGATGAAACAGTTTGACCTTTCAATAGATCTGGAGAAGTATCCTTCAGAGTTTTGAGCTTGGCTTTCTCTGATGACTTCCTGGAATCTTCAGGGCCCCAATTCTGCACTTCCAGCTTCACCTCCATTCCCAAAGAAACCAGCTTCGCTCTCTGCCATGGATCCAGGCAGTTTACCTCTCCCTTGACCTGGAGTCCTGAAATCTGCCTTTCTGAATGTTGCCTGTTGCCCCGAGTCCAGCTCACCAAGGTTTTACTTTTCTTTTCTTTTTTTAGGATCTATGGTAACTTATGTCTTCTAGCAACCTTTCATTTCACTGAACTCTTCTAGTTATATCTTCTGGTGATCTATCTCATACACATCTCAAATCAAGCTTTTTAAAAAGATAAGGTGGGACTAGGAAATTGTTTTTGATTTTGCTCAGGCAAAACTCTCCTCTCTGTTTATGAGCACCCCCCCCCCCCACTCCCTGAGATTGAGATAGCTAAACATTTCTTCTCTCTAGCCAAAAGGGAGGTGCTGAGGGTTACTTCCCTGATGTCCATGTTATTAGGCTTATTCGAAAAGGTTTTGATTCTCTGATGGTTCCCTTGGTTATAGCTCTTGGGGGAGCTGGGGGGAGATATTCAGCTTCTTCCTTGTCTAAATGCAGCATATTCTGGAGTGAATGGGAACTTGCACATTCAAGACACACCAACCCTTTTAAAGGAAGACAAGGGAGACCAAGCTGCCTTGAGACAAACCTGTCTTCTAGGAGTACCTGTGGGATAGATAAACATATTAAGACTTAATCATGAAAAATAGCTAACACCAGTCTGTATACATGGACTCTGTGTCACACAATAAGTATAAATTTCAGAACCAATCTAATGGAGTATAGTCTATCAGATTCAGATTTTTAGTTCGAATGTAAAGCTGAAGATACTATAAAAAATATTTTATCCTAGGTATAATTTTGTTTTCAGGATTGCCAATCAAAAAAAAATTCTTAGGTTAAGCAATCATGAGCTTTTGGAACTAGTCAGTCAATTGTACTGAGGACATTTTTGCAATAATTTCATTTTAATATGGGCCTTCTTTAGCCTAGCACCATATAGATGTGTTGATCTAAATACTGGTTTGAATACCATCATCTGGAAGGTAACATGTCAGAGAAGGCTTTTTTAAAATCAGTCCCTTTTGAGATGTCGAATATATAGTATGTAAGAATTATCTTGTTGATTAAAATTAAGAGTCATGCAGCCATCAGTTTCCATCAGCAACCCTAATGCTTTTCTCTTTATCCCTTCAGATCAATGCACCTACTGGGTGTATATATAAATCTGGCCTGGTTTAACACATCTTCTGGTTCCTGTATGCAAGCAAGTAGCTCATACACAAATTAATCAATTAAAATGTATTCCCTATCTATTAAGTCAAGCTGTAATAATTAAATTTTGCATCTCAAATATTTTGTATGTCAAGTACTCCTGTGAGATGGCAAGACAATATAGTAGTAACACTTCAGTGGCCCTAAGATTCACATAAGCTGATATACACTATTTGCATTCCCGTGGTGCCCTTGCTTGGGGTGAACCAATGTATCTATACACCCTTCTTATACATCCAACACTAGGTAAATCAATGGTCTATTAACTCCCTGGCAAAAGTAATCAGGAATCTGTAATTGATTAATTCTTAGATCCATTAATCAGGCACTTGGAATAAGAACTCATTTTCAAAGTAACCATTAACAATAACCGTGATCAAATGAGACTTTCACACTGATTTGATTTTTATTTGCAGAGGTCATTGTTTTATTAATGAAAGGAAAATGAACTGCAGAAGATAGATTAAATAGCTTGGAATAGTGTATGGACCCAATTGCACATGAGGATACCAGTGGTGGAAATGAACAGAAATGGGAATGAATAATGCTTTGGCATCAGTGGCAGAAATACTACTAGTAGTATCATGAAATGAGTGGGACTTCCTATCACAAAAACAGAATAATAGGATGTAAGGATTGGAGCAGACATTGGAGATCATCTGGTTCACCCTCCTGCCCTGTATAAGAATCCAGTAATACAACATCCCCAACAAATCTACCTCCTGCAAGGGAGAGTCTACCACTTCTGGAGGCAGTCTGTTCCATTGCTAAACAATTCTTACTCTTAGGGATTTTTTTTCTGATGTCCAACCAAAATTTATTTTTTTGCAGTTTAAATCCACTGCTTCTTGTCATACCTTCTGAAATAATCCCGCCCCATTTTCTTCATAGCAACCCTTTAGGTATTGAAGACATATATGATGTTTCTCTGTAGTCCTCTCTTTTCCAGGCTAAACATATGTAGCACCTCCAACTGTTCCTCAGGATTTTTTCCTTCCTCCTGGCTACTGATCATGCTGGTTGCTCTCATCTAGACAGGCTCGAGTTTGTCAAGTCTTTCTTAAAATGCAGCGCCCAGTCTAGGTGTGTCTGATCAACACAGACTAGAGAAGAATGAGAACTTCTCTTGATCTTGACACTTTACTTCTGTGGATATAGCCTAGTGCAATACAGTAGTTTGTAGCAACCTTCTCTAGTCCAGTAAAAATACATGCAAAAATTCTTTGCTAATACTGCAATGCTTGTGCTCTGATCTTCCGCTTTAGGACGCACAATTCCTGACTGTTTAGATTCCCATTTGGGACTCTTGCTCCTGCTCAAACATTGACAGGTTCTCTACTGGAACCCCATTCATGTGGGAGGCACAACAGTGGCAAGATATACGTTAAATGCAAATTCTTCTCAGAGAACACATAAGAAAACAATGCAATGCAGTGTCTGTAATATCTACAGTATAAGCACAATCCACGCACCAATCCAAAGTGTGGAGGGCAGAAAGAGATGTTCAAAAGGTCAGCTGTTTTTATTAATTTAGCATTGCATACTCTGCTGCCATCTCAGTTGCTTTTAAAAATTCTGTTACCTTCATGAGAATTTCTGCATCTGTTTATTGGTGCACCGTGAAAAAAATGACATAAGAACAAACTTCATTCTTAATGTTCTGCCTGTAAAACTCTTCTCCTACTCTGAGACTTGAAATGGAGCATTTGGCTTTCTAGCAATATTTAGAATTCAAACCTTTGCTGGGTTAATGTATTTCTTTCCTTTTTTTATTTTCCTGCTTAGCAGCATCACACTCTTCTCTGATATTCAAAGGAGATGCAGCTGCCACTAATAACCTATAATACCTGAAGACTGAAGCACACTTTACTCAGTGGCACAAACATCTAACAGCCGCATCATTAAAAAGCAGTCTGCTGGGGGGAGGGGGAGGAAGGATCAGGGCAGCCTCTTAAGCCAGATGTCAGGGTAGGACAAAATACTCATGGATATGTAGGAGAGATGGCCAGTATCTTTGGCCTCATCCTTCTGTAGAATTTTAAACTTCATGCATTTACCTCAAAAACCAAGAGGTTTTATTGGGATGGCATGAATTTATGTATTAACCAACGTTGTCTTAAACAGGTGCAGAACTCAGCTCTGCATTCACTGGGTATTGTTTGACAATTATTACTTTTATACATAGTTTTTGGCTAAATCAGTATTAGAAATTTATTCAAAGGCTTGTTCTTAATTCACATTCTGTTAGAATTTCTACTCTCTCTTCAGAAATGAATGCTTACATACCAATTTATATCTGGTCAGTGCACTTGCTGTCATAGTTGATGATTCTGGCTCCATTTATTTATAACAGTATTTCTCAACCTTGGCAACTTTAAGATGTGTGGACTTCAACTCCCAGAATTCCCCAGCCAGCAAGCAAGTTGAAGTCCACACATCTTAAAGTTGCCAAGGTTGAGAAACACTGGTTTATAGAATGGCAACAGGTTTTACAGTTAAAAAAGGGAGGTGGATGTCTGATTGTTTTTTAAATTATAGTGCTATTTTCCTTTCTACTACTTGTCCTTCCAATCTCTCTTCTAGGGACTAAACTCTACACCATTCTGCACAATCAATGAAAAAGTTATTTGGTTGTTATTTGCTATCTTTATTAAATGTGAAATTTTAAAGCCACATAAGGTAGCTTCCACAAATGTGACAGATGATTTCACTTGTCATCTGTATTTTATATAATTTTCTCTTTCTTTTCTTTAACATACCTGATGAGCTTGACATTTTCTGATGTAAGTACCAAGTACTTTTGCATCTTAAGTACTATTTCTTATTAGATAAATGGATTGCCAAAACAATGCATGATGAATACTGGGTACTCTCTAAATAGAAATAGCAAGATTAGCTGATTTTTACTGAGCAGAATTACTTAAGACTGCAGATTTGTGGGCAGGATGGGTGGGTTCATAGGACTAAAACCAATTTTGTATGTACAAAAAGCAGAAAATAATCTAAGCTAACAGTATTATTTGTGATTGTATGAATAACAAGATGAAACTTTCAGTGGCAGTTTTTTTCCAGTATCTCCAAATCTTTATAAACCCAAAATGGAATTTTCATGGATCACTTCTTTATTTTATTTATACATCACATTTATATAGCGGCCCATCTCACACAAAGCCACTCTGGGCGGTGTACAACAATTAAAATAAAATAACAAGTGAATAAAATAGGCATGATAAAAAGTTATTATTAGAATAAAACATTATTGTACATTTTAAAAAATAGATTTTTTAATACAAACCCCAGAGACAGAGCAGCATATCAATTACAATGGAGTATCTGAGAATGTCTCTGGTTCCCAAAGACCCCCAGGCCTGATGACACAATCAGGTCTTGAGGGGCTTCCTAAACAACAGGGAAGGGGCAAGCCTAACTTCAGGGGGGAGAATGTTCCATAAGGAGGGAGCCATGGCAGAGAGGGATGAAAGGACTATTGCACTATTTGCCTAGGGGAAATTTGTTACTTGAATTAAAAAAAAAAAAAAAAAGGAAGCATAAATGCTGTTTCCTTTTGTTTGTGATTTGGAGATGTGGCTTTGTAAAAGATGCTTCAGCAGGGGCCTGCTAGCCCCTCAAGGTAGACCAGACCAGGAAATCACTGCCTTGTAGGTCAGGACTACTTTTATTGTAAAGCTATAGTAACGGAAATTTGCAAGGTCTGTGCTTTCCCCCTCCCTCCCTCCCTGAACTAGGGAGGGGCTTGGCTGAGACATTTCCTCAAGGTTACTTTCTTGGTCTGGGCTCAGGACCCCTCTATCTGACCATTGCCTTGGTAGTGACTCTTCCTCTTGTCCTTCAAGGCCATTCCTTCTACCCTCTACATGGTCACACCTACCTACTCTTCTTTGGGCTCAGAAAGGAAGCAGAGATGGGCCTACTTAGCATTTCTCAGGGAATACCAGGTCTGGGGTACTCTCTGAATTAGGCATCAACTGGGGCCAGTGATAATTCATCATGTTAGCCCTCACAGGCTGAAAGGGGGTGGGGCAAAGATCTGGGTTACAATCAGCAGCTACGAAAAGCAACTCTTACTGTGCTCTCTCTTTTTTTTCCAAACATTAAAAGACAAAAGCAGACTTGTAATCTTCAGCTGTTATAGCTGGTATAAATATCAGGGGGAGGCATTACAAAGTAACTTCTTCCATGGGCTTTTTAAAATCTGGGCAGCCATGAAGGCTACAGAGTTGTGTAGTCAAAAACATCACCAGGAGCAGTAGCATCTTTCACTGTCTCCAGAAGAAAAAGCTCAAAAACATCATCAAAAGAAATTTGAAATAAATGCTCAAGCACACTGAGAATAAGATAGAAAAGCAGAAGTCTGTCTAGAAGAAGAAAACTTCTGAGAAACTACTGGACAGATTTTTGGAACTGCAATAATTGTAAGATGATGAAGGGCTATCAAGGGAGAATTGCAAATGGCATATTAGATATGACGTTTGCTCTGTGCTTCATTCCACCTAATAGTAGTGTTAGTCTTGAAAGCAAGGAAATCGGCAAGTTCTTGAAGCAACAGCTGTTGCAGGTAGGCAGAAAAACAGGTGCTGCATCTCACCCTGGTGATTTTCTCAGTAGAGGTAAAAATGCTGAGCCTGAAGTATCTGTTCCAAAACTGAGTTGTTCTAGAACTAAGTGGAACAACATTGGCTCCCAGGTCTCCTGAACAGGTAATGCCACTTCCTTGGTGCTGGAGATGAGACACTAAATCCTGACTTTGGGGATCCTCAGGACAAGATAACTGTTGCCTTATACCGAGGTCTCAAAGCCTCAGTAGCAATTACCTTGCTAATCTGTAAGATATCATAGATGTCAAACCAGGCTGACTCTCTACACCATGAAGTCTATTTCACTTCCTCCAGACATCATATGGGAGATACCATTTCTATAATTTCTGCTATTGGAGTTACACATAATGTTAGATCCTTCCTGGTCATATTCATAAGCTGTACCTTGTCATTGCAACTGAGAAAATTCATCTAGTATGAGTGATGTTATTTAGGGAGGGAGGGAATTCACCACTGAAGAAAAGTGTTTGGAAGGGGACAGCCATGTATACTTAATGTCAGTTTCTGAGATACATCTGTGCACATAATTTGCTTGGTTAAGCTGTAAATTTATAATGCTATTTCAACTACTAAAAAGATAGAAGAAATGGCATTAGTGCTCTTTTCATATTGACTGTATACAACTATAAAGACGACATGTGTACTTAGAGATAGTCACTGTACCCTCTCCACAGGTTAATAAGTATACCATGCAGACCCGCTTACTGTTTTTAAAAGCTATGAGCTATGTATTTTTCCTCTAGATGTGTTAATTAGCAGCCTTTGAAGGTGCATTTTCTCCTCTCCAAGCTACATTGTTGCTTTTAGGGTCTGCATAAGTTTACAATGTGTACAGGATTACTTAGGATGCAGTTTGGACTGCCAAGCCATAACCTGCAGAGTACTTACTGCCCATTATAGTAATGAAATAACAACAACAATGTATGGCCAGGACAAAGCAAGACTTTGCTACGCAAGCAAAGAATGTAAACCACATTTCCAAAAAAGCATCAGTGTTGTATTGTCCTTGAACAACTTTGTTCTATTCTTAATCTTTCTGAAAGCACTATGTGCCAAGATTTGAAAAGCCAACTTTAAGTAGCAAGAAGTATACTTGTTTCCCACCAACATACAATTTCCCCTCTTGCATAAAATAGGAAGATCACTGTTTTATGTGGGATGCAGCTTGCTGATTTGTCAAGGATGAATGAGAGAAGTGACAAAAATTCAATACAACAAATTGTCATACCTGGTACAATTCCAACTATCTTTAATTTCTGTTATTATCTAACAAGTCCACCATACATAGAATCAATTACCTGCAATGCCTCATGTTGAAGACAAACAGGATTGATTAAACTCGGTCTCACTGTATAGGTAATATTCCTGGACTGTTTTAATTACTCTCCCTTTCAGGTTTTGCAGTCCTTGTCTTAAGCTGCTTTTCCCACATCCCATACCAATTTTTATCTGTAGTAGACCCAAATCAATTTCAAAAAAGACATTTCAGAGTTCTGGTCTTGCCACCTTTTCTTGGAGAAGAATATATCATCTGTGTGAATTCTCATTTGTGGTTTATGTTCTAGGCAGAGCAACACTGCAACGTCTGCTGTACTCAAGAAGTTATCATCTATCTGTCTGTCCATCCATCCATCGATTGATTAGTAATATTCCATTTGAAGAAGATAAAGCAGAGTCCCAGTCTTCAGCTAGATCTTTCCAAGGCATTCAGATGATCATAACAACTCTAAGGCCCAGCTTCTTCCCTTTTGGTCCCTTGGTCCGTGCATGTAATTTTTGCAATGTGGCTCTCAGAAATCTCTAGATTCCTAGGAAATTCCTAGGAACCTTAAATTGTGGGCCTTTTGCTTTTTTGCTGGTTGTGTGCCTGTGTTGCATTCTTAAGTATATGTAATTTAGTTTGGGATAGAACTGGTCTGATTATCTAAGAGTTCAGTCATAACGACACCCAGAGGAGTATAGAGCAGAATTACTGGGAAGCCATTTTTTCTTGTAGCAGGCACTTACCTGGCTTTAGCAAACAAGAACATTTTAGAAACATGTTAAAAACAATAATTCAGTAAAATTGTAAAAAACAATCTTTAAAATCTTAAGCAATTTTTGAAAAACTTTAAGAGATTGGAACTAGAATACCAAACCAGATCAGCACAAAGCCTTTAGGAGCAGTATAATCATGCTTTATGAGGAATATTCTTATACCTCTGGATTTATTCCCAGTGCCCTACTGAGACTTGAATTAGGATCCCCTTCTGTAGTTGCCTGGGTAAGAACATGTTGCTTAAATTACCAGCTGAAACTAAACTATGGAAGTTATTCATTGGCCCAGGGGTTCTTACAGAGAAATTTAATTCCTCATGGAAAAAAAACACACACACCAATTTCCCCCTGCCCTTTGCAGCCTCTCAATTTAAATGCTAACAATAAGGGATCTGGAGACAGCTGTCTCTGAAGCCAAATAATGTATCCTTGACCTACCTACAACCTGACAGATCCAAAGTTCCAAATTAGGCTTCTGAGAACATTTGTTACATCCACTTTATTTCAAGCTACCTATTTAAAACACTTTCCTGCTCAAATGGGAAGGTGTTCACATTAGTGAGATCCAACACCCTATCCTTGAACCTGGTGGAGGGAGTGCTCAATAACATCCCCTATCAAGGTCACCATCACGTGTGTCCAGATGGAGCTACTGAAACAATAGCCCACATCCTATTGCACTGCTCACTTTATCAGGGCTGGTGACCTATATTACTGCACCCATTCCTTGCTGGACAGATTATGAAATTATACTGTTCTTACTAGTGGATATTTCCACAACAATTTCTAAGAAAGTCACAAGGTTCTGCTCCATTGCAATTACCATCAGAAGTCAATGGCCTTAAATTCACCCTTGCCTGGATTGGCCAGCTGCTTTTTATGGAATGAAAATGGTAGTTTTCTAATCTCAGTTACTATCTTACTGTTTATCACTATTTTATTATTTTACCTGGATTTATGCATATATCTTATTCAATGTATTCATTTAAAAAAATAGTCTTGGGCTGTAAATAAATAAATAGTAAATAAGTCCAAAGGATTCAAGTTAGTTTTTCAAGGAATTGGTGCACCGCCAATTCATCAAGCACTCAATGCATACTACTTCTACTGTACAAAGTTTCATTTAATATATTCTGGATCCATATAGTTTGGCTAGATCAAATTAACCAAGAAGGATAAGGATCAAGAGATATGGGCTCAAATACCCAGTTACAAATTTATCAACCTCATTCTCAAGTCTTCACTAACCAAAACTGACTTCACAAAAACAAACTGGATGGGATAAAAGGCATCTTATTTGGATTTCCATCAACTGTGGTAGGAGAGCGCAATCTATGAATTGCAGACCAAATGCAGTTCCCCAGTATTTACAGGCTCCCAGCACCTGAAATTGTGGTGTTAAACGTTAATAGTGGATTTTTACCTGAAAAATTTTGGGGCTTTTTTCTTTCCAAAAATAAAGATGGAAATGAAAGTGAGAGCAGTTTCTATTTCTACCCTTAAACCATCACTCTATGGCTCAAATGCATACTACTGAAATTCAGCTGTACAATTTTCAATGGTTTCTAGAAAAGTGGTGGATTTTAAATGAGGGACTCACATTCCTAGTCTTCAAAACCCAGAAAAATGGTCTGGAAAAAAATTGGCCCAGCTCTAACCTGTGACATCATTTGTATCCCTCTAGCTAGTATGGGTAAAGCTGCCTGACCCTTGAAAATAACCAACTCCTGAACTACAGCATGAAAGTCAATATGAAAATGAGTAATTTTATCCCTAAGTGAAATCACAGAAAATATCTGTGTGCTCTTATTTATTTATCAAATTTGTATGACTGCCCATCTCGCAAAAAGCGACTCTAGGCAGTGTACAACAATCTGATAAAACAACACATATATAAAACACTCACTATAAAAATATAAGAATCAGTATTAAAAGATAAAAATAAAAACAAAATGTACAAACCCTAGACAAAGAGAGGATAAGAATAGCAACCCCAGCAATGGAGCCATCTAAGCATGTGCCTAGTTCCCTGGGAGCCCCAGGCTTGCTGACATAACCAGGTCTTGAGGGACTTCCAGAACATCAAAAGGGATGGTGCTAATCTAATTTTGGGGGGGAAGAGTATTCCATAAGGTGGCTGCCACGACAGAGAAGGCCCTTTGCCTGGGACCCACCAAATGTACGTCCGTAGCTGATGGTACCTGCAGCATGCCTTCTCTGCCAGATCTAATGGGGCAGGCTGATGTAATTGGGGAGAGGCAGTCCCTCAGATAACCCGGCCCCATGCCATGAAGACCTTTAAAGGTTAAAACCAGCACCATGAATTGGACCCAGAAGCAAACTGGCAACCAACGCAGCTTGTGGAGCAGAGACGAAACATGCGCTGTTCTAGGAGTGCACATAATTACCCACACTGCTGCATTTTGTACCAGCTGAAGCTTCCAAATACTCTTCAGGGCAGCCTCATGTAGAGGGTATTACAGTAGTCCAATCTGAAGGTGACTAGGGCATGAGTGACTGTAAACAGGGCCTGCCAATCCAGGAACGGGCGCAACTGGCACACAAGACGAAGCTGTGCAAAGGCCCTCCTAGCCACGACTGCCACCTGCTCACTGAGCAATTTGACTCTAGGAGGACCCCCAGATTCTGTACTGGATCTGTCTGGGGCAGTGCAAACCTATCCAGCACCAAAGATGGCACAGTCCTGGAACCAGTGGGCTCTAAAACCCAGAGCCACTCAGTCTTGCCATGGTTCAGCTGAAGCCTGTTGTTCCCTATCCCGACTCTCACGGCCTCCAAGCACCAGGATAAGACATTCATGGAGTTGCTTAATTTGCCAGAGGTAGAGATGTATAATTGGATATTATCAGCATACTGATGATACCCCACCCCATGGCAATGGATGCGCTCACCCAGTGGCCTCAAATAGATGTTAAAGAGGAGAGGAGAAAGCACCAAACCCTCTCCTCTCCAATCATCACCAACCGGAATCAACCCTGAAGAAAGGGGGAAAACCAGCCCAACACTGTGCCACCTACCCCAATCCTCTGAGCCAATCCAGAAGGATATCATAGTATTTTAATGGTATTGAAAGCTGCCGAGAGGTCAAGTAAGGCAAGGATGGATGCACAACCCAATCCTGCCCACGCCAGAGATCATCCAAAAGTGCAGCTGTTTCCATCCCATACTCAGGTCTGAATCCTGACTAAAAAGGATCCAGATAATCCACTTCCTCCAAGGCTCTCTGAAGCTGTTGTGGAACCATCTTCTCCACCACCTTCCTCAAGAAAGGGAGGTGAGATACTGGATGAAAATTGTCCATTATGGTGGGGTCCAGTGATGGCTTCTTGAAGTGGGGTGAACTAAAGCCTCTTTAAGAGGTAAAGGAACAACCACCTCACTCAAAGAAGAATTAACCACAGCTAGAACCCACTCACACAATACCCTCTGGCCACTTTAACAAGCCAGAAGGGGCATGAATCTAAAGAGCAGGTGACTGAGGTCACAGTCCTGAGGACCATATCCACTTCCTCAGTCTAACAGGTTCAAACTGTTCCCAGATAACCGGGCAAGACTCCTCCTCCAAAACAACAATTTAGAACAACGTAACACTGTCATAGCAAAAGAAAAGAATTAAGAAAGCTGTGAAGACAGTTGTTATAACTTTTGCATGTTTTGTCTTTTACTATCAAGCAAAAATCCACTTTTCCCATCATTCAATTTCCATGCAAAAACAGACGAAATCCAGCTATGATACCTGTAATTTTTTACTTGTGCCTTCTCTTGAAAAAGTAGTTTATCCTTTATGCTTTTGAAAATAGTACAATATGCAATTCTAATTCTAATTTATAAACCGTCCAGAGTCGGGTGGCACATAAATTTAATAAATTATTATTATTAAATTAATGGGAGTTTTATAGTAAGACTTACTTGGCCACTGTAGGAACCTGTTTCCCTTTATTTAAGGAGAAAAAAATAAAATAGTTGGTTGTGTGGGAACAGAAATCTGGGTTAGGTAAGCCTTTGGTCTGATCCAGCATGGTTTTTCTTGTGTTCAACCTCTTTTTAGTTGTTTTCAAATTTAAGTGAAACATTTTATTATAACTTCCTAAAGCAAATACATCTTTTGTATTTATTTTGTTTTTTATTAACGTTAAAAAGATATATTTAAAAGGGGTGTTTTCCAGAATGGAATGTGCTATAAAGTCTATCTAATTTCCACTGGAGGGAATAAAGTTGCTTATTTTATTTGTTCTGTGAAAGCTGTAAGATTTCATGCAAGCAATAAAGTGATACCAGCACATTTTGTCCAAGTACAAAAATGGAATCAAATCTAGGCTATATACTAAAATACTTCGCTCTGAGTTATTATTTTCAATGGCTTCCAATAATTGCAAAAATCCCCGCTAGCAGTAATATTCTGAAAGGTCATGATGATGATCTGGCATTTCATTGGAAGAACTGTATATAGCAAACAAATAATTTACTTACCTTTAGCAATTATTTTGGAAAGAGATTCTTCCATAGTTCTGCTGTTTTTTTAAATCAAACCTTATATTTAAAAAATTTGTTTGATAATCAGTTCTACTGAGTGTTGCATCCTTTACTTTTATTTTAAAAGTGAATGAGAGAGCAGAACATAGTATAAATAATACATAGAAGCCTCTGAAATAGCAAACCTTATCTACTTTTATCTTTACTATATCATTATAATTTGCATTTCTACACATGCCGAAGGAGGAATGACAGGGAAATGCACACTATAATGCTAGTTCTTACAGGAATGGTTTTTCAGCAATAGCCTAGTACAAAATGTATTTTTGAACAGAGAGACATAGAGGAACTAAAGTGTGCATCCCATAGAAATAACCTTAGGATATTGATTTTAAAAAGAAAATAACTAATTTGTAAGACTGAAATCATGAAGGATAATTGGGGGAAAGCAACTTTACCTTTGGAGAAGGAAAATAACATTAATACAGTATATATTTCAGTAACTTCAATGTCAAGGAAATGACCTACACTTGAGGCCAACACAGAAGATCAAGTTGAACATGAAGCTATCTCTGGGAGGACAGTTCTAAGCATGAACAATAAAAAGGTTCTATCAACTAGGTTTTTAGAAGATGTCAAAGCACACAGTTAATGTTTGAGTGCTAATCAGAAGGAAGATGGATGTTCAGAAAGATGTTGCTAGGGAAAAATGGGGTGGGGGGAATAATCCAAATAATGTGCAATTCAAAAATTTAAAAATGTGATGCAATTACTAATCAGGAAAAATGATCCTAATAAATCATTCAGCATTACATTTGCTCTTCATCAACTAAAGCCAAGGTATCTGAAGTTATTTACATTTTTAAAAGGCTCACCTGGCATTGCAAGTAATATTCACATCATTTGCATGTCACCTGACAACACTAGGGTACCAATTCTTATTAATTTTGAATTTTGGAATCAACTCATAATGAACAAAATTTAGGAATGAGTCACTTAATGTCAATAGCTAAAATGTTAAAGAAAATATCTACTGGCTTATAACTTTTATTGTAAAGGAGGAATAAGTAACCTGTATCTTGCTAAAATGGTTGCTAAAGATGGGAAGATGGTTGGAGAAAGATAGTAGGCAAAATGTAGCCCATTGCAAAGCATGGCTGTTGAGAGAAGAGAAAATTGCTATGTTTAACAGTATGTTTTTCTCCACTTAGTTATGTCAAAAGTAACAAAACAAAACAAAAAAGAACCTGAATATAGTGCAAATGGATTACTAGAAGTCTGCATGGTAAAACAAGAACAGATTGGGTCAAGAATGAAAGGGTGAATAAAAAGTAATAAGGATCAAATTGCAAAACAAACACAGGAAAGAAGAATGAATGGATTGAGATGAAGGGAAAGACCAAGAAAGTTGCTTTGGGATGGAGTGGTAAGATTGTCAAAAAGAAAGAGATGCAGAAGGTAATGTATGAATCAATGTATGGATCCGGTGGAAGAAAGGGGGCCTTGCAATGATATCATTGTATGGAAAGGACTATAAAGGGTTTAAGTTAGATTTCCTTAAGTTTTACCTTTGTGGAGGTTGGGGGTGGGGAGGGGTTTGCTTACTACTTCTGACTCTTCTTTCCATGAAGTTCATTACCCTGAAAGGGAATAGTGTGTTGGTATGTATGTATGGAATAAGTTACATTTGTTAACCTTTTTATTTGTGTATTCAAGTGCATTTGATCTGTAGAATCACAGAATTGAAAGGGACCATTTAGGCCATTGAGTCCAATTCCCCACTGTGTAATCCAAATAAACACATTTTTTAAAGGGTAAATGTCTAGACTCTGTTTAAATTTATCGAGTGATGGGGAGCAATCTAAGAGGGTGTGTGAAAAATGATTAAAATATGAAGTGTTTTGAGTGATCCATGCTCCAAACAAAATCCACACTTTATTTTGTTTTGAAGATGGAACAAAGCATGCTGTTTTAAGTGTTTTGTTTTGTTTCAGAAAATGTTATTAGAACATTTTGGTCTAGCCTCTTGGAATTAATGACTACTGAATGGAGTAATATGCCTAGCCTTCCTGAAGAAGCAGTGGTGACACCAGTTATTATGTTGGTGAGGTAGAAGAAAGGCCCAGTATTTGGGGAAGGGCTCTTACCAGCATGTGGAGTAGGTAATGGTATTAACTCTGCATTCACTTAAGTTGCTACTCTCTGTTAGCAACCCAAGAGGCTGAAAGTAAGTCAGGAGGAAAAGGATCTGCCCCCTACTGTATCAGAGTCCAAAATTAATAGTAATGGTGATCAAGAGGAATCAGACCACGCATTACTATTGATATAGGCACATATTGAGTCTGAGGACTATCAAGTATGAAACACATCAAGCTGCACTTGATTGTCTTGGCTATCCTTACCCAGTGGAACTGCATCTACCTAACATGGCAAGGCACTCAATGTGCTTCCTCAATCCCCAGGAGTGGAGAAGCATGGCCAAGGCAGATTCTGTACTTCAGCCATTCTTTGCAAATAAGTCAGAGATAGCCTTGACAGGCCAAGCTCTGCAACTTGTTCTTTTCTTAGAAAAGACCTTGGATGAACTCCAGGAGAAGCTGGGTTGAAAAAGCCTTGGTAGCTCAAACTTACAGTGGAATTATACATTGTCTAAAGACCTTAGACATAGAGCAAGCATTAGTACCATCTGGTGGACATTCCATTCCCAGCAACAGATAGAGTCTGGATTCCAAGCTACTGAGATTCTCCTTGATAGGGCCAAGTGTGTCAACATAGTCTTAGGATTCCCAGCTGGTGTACTGATAGGAAGAAGAGAGGAATGGTATGCTAGCTTGAACAGCAGCACAGAAATGTCCATGTTTTTTTTAGTAAGGCAGAGTAAGGCTCTGGCTTCTCCAGTTTTGGGCAGCCAACACCAAAATCTGGTCAGATGTTGCAACAGTTACCAGGCAGAACATCTGCCCACCAAACTGCATCTCCAGGTGACATGGTAGCATTCCAAAATGCTTGTGCAGTTATTCAGTGCATGGTTCATTGTACAAGGAAGACATGTTCAAACATACTGGCTTGGCTGTTTAGTAGAGTTTAGTCCCTTTGAGAATTCAAGTACTGTGGAGTCCTTGCACAGCGCATCCATGAACACCAACTAGCAGTCAGAAGACATGATGAAAACTCTTTAATCTCACAACACATGGACAGACTTAACCATAGTTTCAACTGGGAAACTGTCAGCATCTTAGACCAAGCTAAATCTAAAAATGCAAGGGAATTCTTGGAAGCTTGGTATTCAGACAAGGCAGCCATCAACAGGCACATAGAGATAAACAACATCTACATGCTATTCAAAAGAGACAATAGAAAGGAAAACAAAAGACCAGAATATCTCCCCACCAGCAATCATCACCCAGATAAACAGAGATTAACACCAAGATTACCACCAGACATACAATCAAGCAGTAACAATACCCTAATCAAGGAACTACCAGAGCAAAAAAAATAAAACAAAACAAAACCCCCACCCCCACCAACACTGGCACGGCATGCCATGGTATATAAACAGAGAGCAAACCCCAGTCCATTCTAGCACTGAAGATGTTACCTAGCTGGGTAATGAAACATTTGCAAGAAAACAACCAAGCTCAGAGAACCCCAAGGACTCCACAGTTCAACCCTGAGCTACACATATTCATTTCTATTAATTCAAGTCCCACCCCCCCCATTTTGATGAGCGATGCTATCTGCACAACTCAAGTGTGTTTTTGTTTTCTCCTGAATATTTTAGGATAAGTGCAAGCAGCCAGAAATGGAAGACATCGGGTAGTTCCATAATCCAGTCTCCTTCTCTTGGACAGCAGCACTTCTTTCTTTTACTAATTTTCTCATTCCATCAAGCAGAAGCTGCAGACCTATTTTTGGCAACCAGACAGAGCCAGGCTAAAGAGTAAAACACTGAATATGGTAAATAAATTTTCAGATGCAATCTGCATGTAAATATTCAGGTTGAGACAGTCTATGCTGTTGACTGTAAGGCTTAGGCAATGTACATTAAAAGGTTTTAACAGATTTTTGAAAGAAATATTTATGTTTCTGGGCTAATTAGGATTCACTTTCTGCTTGACTGCACTGGTGAAGATACCTGAAAGGGTGACAGAACAGGCCAATCCCACTTCACATTCTCTTTCATCAGCATTTCTCCAGGGCATACCGAATGCCAGCATAGGAAACTATTTCTATATAATTTCTATAAAATATTATTGAATATTATATTTTTAAAAATAAAATTAGGGTTGATTTCTCCTAAGATTGGCTGGTTCATAGAAGTGAGCATGAACCGACATCCTATTTATTCTTGTGGTCATGGGGAGAAAAGCAAGGGAGCGAAGGGTTTTTTCTGAGTTCCCACTGTTTTCTAAGGTCAAACCAACAGAAATATTTCAAAACTTCCAATGAAACACAAACACCTGAATTGTTTTTCAATGAAGCAAAGCCAATGTGACAGATAAATCCAAAATGTCATATTCTGTACTCTGGAACTACTGAGGATAGTTCTTGACATTCTGTGTGGTATTTCCTCACGTATTTGAAGGCTGGTATCATATTCCCTCTTTAGTTTTCTCAAAATTAAACATGTCCAGCTTCTTCAATCTCTCTTCATATGGCTTTGTTTCTAATACCATAATCATCCTGAACAATCTTTCTCTGAATCTGTTCCAATGTTTGAATTCTTCTTAAACTGTCCTGCCAGAACTGCTACAATACTTGAGCTGAGGTCTAACCAATGGAAAATAAAGTGGAATGATTATTCCTGCAATTTGGAAACTATATTGTTCATTCAGCTGAATTTACAACTGGCAGCATTACACTGATGACATCCATTTAATTTTTAGTCAACTACCCTCCAAGAACTTTTTCATCAAGTACTCTTGTCTAGCCCAATATCCCCTACTGTATAAACTATGTGTCTAAATGAGTAACTCTGAATTTGTCTCTATTAATTTCATTCTGTTATTTTCAGTCTTTTTCTCTAACCTATTAAGATCATTTTGACTTTGTTTTCCAAGGTATTACTATCACATCCAATTTTGTAACATATGGAAATTTAGTAAGCAGTAGTTCTACCTTTTCTTTGCTACCTGTCCGTGTTACGCTGTCTTTATTAAGCAGCTGATATACTGGCTTATTATTATACTTAAAATGTTTTAACTCATATTCTGAACATTTCTGAAAACATTTTGTTGTGTTGCCATTGTTTTTGGCACCCATTTCCAACTGCTGGGCTGTAACTGTTCTGTCACTATCTTCTATAATTCTTGGCTTCCTATATATACTCTTCTTTAATGACTTGTTGACATTTCTTCTTCTATACACTCTTTACTTTCAAAACTTTAATAAGCTTTTCAGTTTTTCTTGCTGTCTTCCTTTTTTTCCTCTTCATTGGAATTATTTGCAATTGCAATTGGTAACTTTTTTAGGAACACCATCAGTTCAGGGCACATAATCTTATATATCATGTAAGTAATTGTTGGGCCACATTCAGCTTTAATTTTCCTTAAACTTAAGAACTGTTCCAGCTACTTCCACTTCCTTTATTAAGTTCTCCCTATTGGCTAGCATCAATGAAACCATAGTTGATTCTCTTGTGCTTTCTTTTACCCTCTGAAAGGAAAGGTTTTCAGCAAGACAAGTCAGGAACTTCTTGAAAGGAACATGTTTGGCAGACAGTCTTCTGTTAAAATTCTAAAATTCTAGTTCTAGATGCCTACCTATTTCATTCTTGTTTCAAGGAAGACCAACATAAATTTAAATCCTATATATTTATAAAAGAACATAGGCCAGCAAAATGCTGAAACTTCAAGGAATAAAAGGAAACGTTAACAGAAAACATATATAATGTATGCTTTTTAGCCCATCTCCAGATTTTACAGCCTTGGACACTTTTGCAGAGAGTCTGCCTAAGAGGAATACCACAGAATGAATGCAATGGGTTTATTCCACATCCACATCCACCTTGCAAAGCTAAGTGACTCTGCAGTACACCACTTGTCTTTTCTCCTATAAGCAATCAAGTCAATCTATTGCACAATGCAAAACAGTTTGTTTAACAGGAATGTGGGAGAGTTGCTTTTCTGAAAATGTTATATGACAAAAGATGCCTTTTATATTAAATGCTTTGAACAGCATGTATAGTTTACATTAATGTCTGCTTTTGTATTATAAATCACCTAACTTTTTTTCTGAAAGATCAAAAAAATTAAAGTACACACAACTTTCAATGTAGATATTTAAACACAAATACTGCATTATAATTGGTGAATGCTAGGTGATGAAAGGAATTTACCATTACCAGATATTTTCCCCCATTTCTCAAATTCTATTCACAGGCATATATGAAGACTGGCCAAGTTATTAATTGGGATTATGTCCTCCCACACAAGTGAAGAAGTTCTGGCATGTAACTAGGGAATAATGATGTTTAAAAGTCCCTGATATTATCTTTGAGTTCATGTAAAATGACTCTTTAATATGTTATTTGAATTAGTTCAAGTTTCCTAAAGACCCTCAAACAAATCATCAATATGTTGTTATTTAAACATGGATTTTTGGTATAAAGTTATAAGTTAGACCCCAGTGAAATGAATAAACCTCAATCATATATAATTGTGTAGTGAGACTTAGGTTAAATAAAAAACCAAAAATCAAGCTTTAAAATAAATTGTGCTACATATAGTTCTCTGATATTTTAAAAATAATTTGGGAAATATATACAGTAAGAATTTGAAGTAGTGTAAAACAAGTTAAATTACAAAAGAGTAGGATAATATAATATTCAGCACCTTTTAGTTATACTTAGGAGTTGACAAGGTCTGCCCTCCATCTTTTCTCCTCCTTCCCATCCCTCCATTAAGCAACTTGACAGTTTTGTTTTTAACCCACGTAGTACCTTGTGATTAGTGGAAAGGCTTTTTTAGCAGACACAGAAAATGGAAGATGAACTGCAGCAGAAGCATGGCAAATCTGAAAAGTCAATTAGTGCATAAATCTATTTTAAAAACAAAAAAGATAGAACTTACAAGCTACAATAAAAAGTTATGTCGTTAAAGCTGTAGGTTATATAACAGGGTGGGAAATGTTTAATATCAATTTCTATAAGCAAAGTGGTTAGTCTTCCAAATGTACAAAGTATGTATGCTGTCCAAACTGTTATTTTTTCCACAGCATTTGATTTTCATATTGCATAAATCCAGAAGTTATAAAATTAGATTATTATGCTTTTCCCACCCTGACAGAGAATAAACATGAATTCAGAAGCACAGTGGAAGTGGGAAAAAAAGAAGAAAAGAGAGAAAAGGCAGCAGAGAAAGACAGAAGAGGTGAATACAGAGCTATAGAAGTGTTTATTGAGCATGCTACAGAGGCAAGCAGCGTACACATAAGAAGAAATTAAACAACCATCAAACCTCCCAACTTTGTTAGAAAATTAATTTTTAATTGTGCCGCTTTCAAACTATACTGAAATATTACATTTCTAAAGATGTAAAAACTCAACTGATAGAAAATATACATGACCTTTTTCTACATAGATAACATAATCTATGACTCTTGGAACTAAGTACATCAATTGCAAAAGTATTGGTCATTTGAACAGAATCAGTAAAACAGCCCAGATTGATAGAGGAACCGTTTTCAAATGAATTTTTTTTTTCCTGTAGATTCTGAGCCATGTTTATAGTAAAGGCAGATCCATTTCTAGATATAAAATATTTTGAAGAGATTTATTAAAACTGAATATTACAATGCAAGGTAAATTAAGACTAAAGGCACATAAACTTTGGTCCCACCTGGTTGTCAGTTTTGTTTTTGTTTTTTTATAAAGAAAACTGCCAAAAAATTATTAATCTTTCTGCAAAAGTTTGCAATACATTTTCTTCATCCTTGAAATACATGCACCAACTCCTGAACTAGCTAGACCAGTCTGAACATGCTCAGAAATCCACAACCATATTTCAAATTGTAATTACTAACTAAAAATGGCAATATATATTTAAATGCATGTAAGTTATGTCAACTTCAAAAAACATCTACAAAAAATATTCAGCCACAAACAAGACATTACTTAGTGCCAACATTTATATGATTCGCCCCAGAGTGTGTTTACAAAAAGGTTAAGACTTTACAACTCTTTTCCCACTGAGGCTGAAAGCCACAGGAACAAACAAAAAAACAGAAGAATCACTTTTCAGACTTTTAAAGAAATTAACTCTTTGCGTCTTTGTAGTTCTAACTAAAGCCTATATTTTCAACTAAACTAAATCTGAAATACAAAGGCCATTTTTATTGAAAGAAAGAATAATATGCTGCATTTCTCTTTA
Organism: Liasis olivaceus; assembly: GCA_030867105.1. Classification (NCBI taxonomy): domain Eukaryota; kingdom Metazoa; phylum Chordata; class Lepidosauria; order Squamata; family Pythonidae; genus Liasis; species Liasis olivaceus. The sequence goes on along the minus strand of CM061350.1, from coordinate 120,563,393 downwards.
AGAAGAGCAACTGATTTTTTTTAAAAAAATGATTCATGGAAAGCCAATAAATCCCAAACAGAAGAAAAAAAAAAAGCTTAACCCTTTTTACACACTCCTGCCTAATACATATTTGGCATAATCCTGCAGAAGTTAGGTGCAGCAAATTCCCTCTGAAATCAATGTTTTAATTCTTTGATTTCAATGAAATAAATGCAAACCTAACATTCACTGGACTGCACCTATTAATTCCCATATAATGTGCCCCGAACAACCAAATTTTTAACTAGTAAATGCAACTCTAAGTTTTCCTTCTTTAAGGCACGTATGTTAACTAAGTTGAAAAACTATGGGATTTCCTCAGAATCCCCTTTAAACAAAATGGTTTCATAAACATATGCAAAACCAGCAGATAATATCACTGCTTCTTCCTTGTAAATCCTTTTTCGTTTCATTTATACATAAACAATCAAGGAATGATAACAGCATGAAAAACAGATGTCCATCTCTGGTCCCCGCTTTCCCGAACAGTCATAGATGACAACACTAAACAATGTGATACAACCTTATTATTTTGATATCTCCCTTCAAATGGTTGATTTGGAAAAAGAAACTCTCAGATGATGATTTTCTCCAAGATTGTAATTATGCAGATCAATCAAAGCCTGGATAGCTTCTTCTACTGTTGACATCTGAAGAAGAGCCATCTTGTGATCTCTTCTGGAACAAAGCAATGAAATTAGATACGAAAACAATACTAGAAAGTTTTAATATAAATCCTATTCTTACCAAAGACAGCTGCTCTCTCATTTTAAATGAAGTTTCAAAGAAAATGTGCTTACTGAAAAAATTTAAATGCTTTCACAGTGCCTCCAGTATTAGCAAACAACATGCGCAGGTCATCTTCAGATACTGATGGTCTACAAAAAGAAGAAATAAAAGAGAAAAGAGAGTCAGGAAAGAATTAAAAGCTAACATTTGGCTTTCAAATGAATTTTTCAAGTAATTTGTTAGCCAGTACTTACGGAATATTAGATAAATGAAGAGTTGCAGATGGAGGAAAAATATTTTGAAAGTTTTTTGAACCAGGCTTCTTGAAACGATGAAGAGGTGAATTGCCAAAATCTTTTGTTAATCCTTGGTCATCAAGACCTTCTCGAGGTAGCTGAACTGTTTGATGTTTGGAAAGAGTGACACGAATAATCTTGCCATACATTTTCTGCCCATTAAGATGGCTCATAGCTAGAAAAATAATAGAAGTAATTTGCTTTAGTCTTTCTTCTATCAATTTAGCAATAAAACTTTTAATATAATTATTTTAAAAAGAGCCTCTGATGGCAATTTCCTTTATTAAATGGAGAAATGAAATATAGCTACACTTTTTTTCTTCATCTGCCCAATATCAAAGTTACTTGAAATACTGGAAGTTTCTCAAAATGTTTTAAAAAATAGGAAAACAATGCAAATAATAAAACACAATAATAAAGAAATAGCATGAGAAATAAAGCAGAGTAAATCTACCATTCCAGTGTATGGCAGGCATCTAAACTCAAACTGAATACCATTGTACAGAAATCCTTGGAGGAAAGGAATGTCTTAGAATGCCTAGTACTGAAAAGAGAGTAATATAGAGGCATGCCTCTTTGGGAAGGGCATTCTATAAGCAAGGCCCTACAAGCAAGAAGGTTGACATCTCTGGTCACTTTCCATTCCAAATTTTCCAGGGTTGTCTAGAACTCTTTCTCTTCCAACTTCTACTAGTATCTACTTAAAAGTAAAACTAATTTTCAAGCTTTTTTCACAGCACCATGTATTCCATAAAGCAAAAGAAAAAGAATGCTTCATTTAATATACAAATCAGATGATTTAATTACTACCAGTAATTAGGTAGATCAGTTTTATGATATTAATCTAAAAAAACATGTTTCAGCAGAACTTTCTTTTATTCAGACAGTAAACAATGGTGCATTTTTGTAAATTTGAGCAAACTGTAAAAGAATTTATATAACATGCCATATACATAAATATTTACTCTCCTTCTCTTTCTTGAAAATAAAATTATATTTAACATAACTAGGGAAGTTAATGAGTTATCCTCATTAGTCTCCTTCCCTTCCTTAAAGATAAAATTATATTTAACGTAACTAGGGAAGAAAGAGCAGGAAAGTCTGCAATATTCTGTTGTTTCCTACCCATCCGCCTATGCAATTAATAAATTATCTCATGGGTACAGGGTTGAGATATAAAAAACAAAACTCCAGAAAAAATCTGTACCTGCACCCACTGAAAAGTAAATTTGAATCCTCCTTGTACTGTCTGATAGTACTGCCTCATGTTCAGAAAACAATTATCTATCTCCAAAAAATATCAGGCAACTTTACTTTATTCACCCAAATAGAAAACCTGTGGTTTTATAAACTGTGAAATCTGAATAGTTTCCCAAATGATTTTAAAGAATAGTGAAAACCAAGAATTAAATGGTACATGGAAGAAAAAAACATGTTAATCTCACCAAGTTGTGATTGGTTTCCATCAGCCATCTGTATAAGAGCACTGTCTTTCTTATTGTATAAAATCTTCACTCGCTGTACATCCCCATAAACACCTTTTTAGGATTAGAAAAGCAACCCAAAAGAAACAGTATTTTAAATATAGATAAACAGAATATTTTCAAACATCAATGAAACATTCGGACATGTCTTTCACTTCTTCCAGCATTCACACAAATGAATAAGAAGAACAAGATTTTGAATAGGTGGATTTTGAAAAAAGGAAGACATTTTTGATATACCCTCAAAGCTATGAGAATGGTATTAAATAAAAGACCATGCAAAATAAAATCACATGCATTAAAAGAAAAGCTTGCATCTATGGAGTTTAAAAATAGCAAAAGAAAAATAGCAAAAGATTTACTATTCAACTTTAAGCCAAAGTGCTAACTATAAATAAGAATTAAGGTGAAACAAATAATTAAATCAATAATAAAAGTATAGTGCTAACGATAACATACCGAAGAGGGTAAACAGACTTTGGGGCGTAACCATCTTTAGAAGGAGAGAAGAGCAAGCAGCATAAGACAAGAAGAGAGAAGAGTCGAGGAAGAGCGGAGATGAACAGATCATCCATAACGAAGGGTGGTTCCCGCAGAATGGTGAGGTGGTCATGGATCATGGTTCAAGGCGGTTAATTGGGGCAAGTTGGTCCGAGGAACATTTTGTTCAAGCACAGAAGCATGAACATAGGGAATGGAGACAGGGGTTGTAGACAAGGAATGCAAAGGATAGGACAGGGGAGGGTGTGGGAATTTGGGAAGAGACAGGGAAAGGGTAGGTGAGCACAAAGGGAGGAGGATGAAATGGGGAAGGGAAACAGCAATGCAGAAGAAAAATAAGGAAGTGGGGAACAAAAAAAAAAAATAAAATATAGGTCAGTACATAGGAAATGCAGGAATTTGGTCAGAAAATGGTTGGTTTATGTATTGTACAAGAAAAACTGAGTAAAATGTAGTCACCCAAGACAAAAATATGGGTAAAGTACATCCATATCATACAGTAAATTACATTTCAATTGAATGTGGAAAAAAAAACATGCAATAGAAACTTAAAAGAAAAAAATCCTCTAAACTTTAATTGCATAAGCATGGCTGGTTATGAAATGCAGGGAAAAGTCTTTCAAATGGCACTCTGGTGCAACCATTTTAACACGCAAGACTATGAATGACAAAAATGAGAGAAGTATAATGGTTCAATATTAAAACAGAGGCCAGTAAAATGAAACACATATTCGAAGTAGACATACTGATACAAACTATCCCACATTTCATACCAGCTTCCACAGCAAGTCAAAGTAAAGATCCAAGGCAATAAAATGCAAAACTAAAAGTATCTTAGACTTCAAGAGTTAAGGAAATAATAAAATGAAGGTTTTTTTAAAAAAAGGAGACAAAATGAATAGCAACTGCAAAAGAAAAGAAAAAATTACTAAGAGAGATTGAAGAGTGCCGCATCAAGATCTTTGGGAGGAACCTTCAAAGAAAAATTTGTTAGAGTTGTTCACATACATTAATACAACAAAAAGAGCAGAGATGTGTAAGCATGAAATGAATAAGTAAAGGAGCAAATACAAAAGCAAAATAGCAGTTTCATTAAATTTTATGTTTCAAAATGGAACACACTGATACTTGTAAAGATAAACTAAAAAATATCCAGAACATGCTGTGTTCTCTCTCTCTCTCTCTCTCTCATATGAAACATAGGTAGCCAGGTAGGAAAGGGTATTTTAAAAATGCTGGCTACCTCCAAAAACAAAAGTATTTAACAGTATAGAATATACTGGAATCCAGCTATAACACAATCTGGAGTAACATGAATAAATAAAAGGTTGATCTTAAGATGTGGAAGCAAGCTCAAAATAAGAAAGGCACATAAGAAGTTCAAAAAATGAAGCATGATAAAGGAAAAAAGAATGCTGAACAGAGAGTAGATACACTAACCTCTTCATTTAAATTGCTAACCAAGAGGACTGTATTGCCACCAGTTGAAACTCCAGGCATACCCACACGGCCAGCTGCTGCCGCTGCCGCCGCCGCTGCCGCATTTGGAATACCCAAAGGACTCAGCGCTCCTGGAACAGCTGCAACAGGAAGCCCTAATTTTAAAATAAAGCATATTTTACGAAACACACACAAGTCGCTCCAATATAGTCTAATTAATGTTCCCACTGCTGAAACCAACTCTTCATGATAAATTAAATATAGTCAAGAGAATCTGTGGAAATAGGAAACTTATATTGCTATCCAACTGACTAATATAAATTGCAGCAAATGATGTTATTTCTTTTACAACAGATTCTGGTTTAGGCTTTCTTTTTCTTTTTTAAAAATCACGTCTAGTAAATGGGGTAATAAGATACCTCCACATAGATTTGGGTTTGAAGCATTTTTACCCACATATTCAGCCCCAGATCCTTCATCTTCTTGGACTCTCTTCCTCTTTTTTAGTAATGTTTTTTAAATTTTTATGTTTTATGTATTTATATGTATTTAAGGTTTTAATGTTTTGTGTGAACTGTCCAGAGTTCCCCATTGGGGGGAGATGGGCAGGGGAGAAATTTAATAAATAAATACATAAATATCCTATAAGAAAAAATAAGAAAGGGAAAAGACTTTGCTCTACTGAAAATAGGATGCATTTCTGTATTTCATCATCCTTCAGAACTTAATAATGTTAACTACTTAAGCTGCAAGCTGCCTCTAATATATTGCAAATTATCTACCAAAAGTGATGGAAAGCACATAGCCACATAAACATCAAACTCTACAATGGACAAGGACAGTCACCTTTCCTAATTTTGAAGTCATCATTACCACTATTTTAGCATAATGCCTTCTAAAGAAAAGTCCTCTATGTAAGGGTTACAAACTATATTCCATGACATTACTTTCCCAGAATAGTTTATTCACAATTATCTATCCTAAGTGTGAAATCTATCTGTACTAATATCTTGTAAAACTATGATTCAATATTGCAGAGATTAATATAAAAATGTGCATGTACTATATTGTGTATCCTTTGGTAATGAATGGAAAAATTACTTGCAAATTGTACCAAAATCTGGTGGTAGTAGTAATACTAGGTATAGTACCATACCCTACTCCCCCCCCCCCCCAAATTTAAAAGCAACACCTCCTTCTCCAAATTATGATATAAGCTTCCATATGTATTATGGAGTTTTTTATAAGATAACATTACAATTATCATTTTTGGGGAGAATTTCTGTGATAAAAATGAATGTTTTGCCCAGAATGATGTTTTTGTTTCAAACACTACCTATTCTGACAACTGATGTACTATTTAAACAATGACAGAAAGATATATCTAAGTTTGTATGGCAAGGGGGGAAAAACCCAAGGGTTAAAAAAACTCCAAGATGCAAAGGAAAGAAGAGGATTAGAATTGCCTGACTTGAAATTGTATTTTGCAGCCTGATGCTTGGTTTGGATGAAAGAGTGGATTCTGCTGAGAAATAAGAGAATTTTAGAACTAGAAGACACAATCTGAGGTTTGGGTGGCATGGATTTTTATGGTACGATAAAAGTTAAGGTTAATGTACAATAAGAATCATTATTTTAGAACTGCCATATTGAGAATATGGAATAGATATAAACCCAGACTGTGCCTTAAAATGCCTTTATGGGTCTTAGCACAAGAAGCATTTTATAGGAAAGAAACAGCAGGTAAAGAGAAGTGGTTAACCTATGGAGAGTTTTTAGAATAAGAACATGGAGAATATAAGATGAAATCAAAAGAACAGCTGGCTGTAGAGGGATTTAGTTTTCAATGGTTTTCGTATGCATAGTTAAGAGAAAGATTGACGGTAGATAATTGGACATTTGGAATTGAACAGCAGAAGTCAGAATTTGAAGCTGAACTCTGTAAAAATGATGAACATGCAATCGCTAAAATGTATAAACTTTTACTGAAATCTGAAACGGAAGAACAAGTGAAAAAATGTATGATAAAATTGGCTAATAACTTTAGACATAACATGTTGATTGAACCATAGGAAAATACGTAGTTAAAAAGACTTAAATTTACATTATGTTACAACTAAAAAAGAATTTTTCTAAGATGATGTACTGTTGGTATATGACTCCAGAAAAATTGTGTAGAATATATAAAGATACTTCAAATCTATGTTGGAAATGTGGACAACATGAAGGGTCATTTTATCAAGCCTGGTGGACTTGTAAAAAAGCCAGAAAATTCTGGCTTCAAATACACACAATGATACAAAGAATTTTAAAAATTAATATTCAACCGAAACTAGAACTTTTTTTTGCCAGGATTAATAGAGAATTAGAAAAGAGCCATGGAAGACTATTCTTATATATGATTACTGCTGAGAGACTATTATATGCACAAAAATGGGAAAAGAAGTATCTGAAATACCCACAATGGAGGAATGGTTGTTGAAGATGATGGAACTAGCAGAGGTGGCAAAATTAACTCGTCTGCTTAGAGAAAGATCAACTACTACATTTATTAGCGACTAGAAACCCGTTATGGACTTTTTGCTGAAAAAAAGAAAAAAATGAACTGGTGATTTTTGGATTTATTAGAAAGATTATGGAAAGAAGGAAATTATGATGTAACCTTAGAGAGAGAGGGTAAAATATAAATATGGCTATATAAATTTGATAAATAAATAAAATAAATAAAAATAAATAAATACATTTATAACTGCTGTTAAGATTGGAAGCCCCTTCTTTGTAACTTTTTTCTCTTGCCTTTCTACTTACTTTTTAGTTTTCTTTATCCTTCTTACCTTCAACTTAAAATCTGTACTATTTTAATTCTGTTGAATACCTCTTTAATAAAATTTATAGAATAATATTTCTGTTTATGATAAAAATAAAAAACACCCACTGTAACTGCTGTCCTTTTATTTGCCCCACTCTCTATCCTGCCAAACAATCATGCAACAAATTTCAGCCATATGACTGATCCATTTCCATTTTCAGAAAGATATTCTTTGGACCAAACTAGATATGCAAAGATCAGTACAATATAACCTTTATCATCATGATATCTTTGTAAAAGTGATTAAATGGATGGTGGAAGAGCTCCCCCAGCCTTTTCTTTTTTCAAACGGTCACTAGACTCCTAATCATCCTTTATCATTCTGTCCATCTTATTAAGTGTCCACAACCTGCTTTCTTTGCATATTCACTAAAAGGTGCTAATATGATAGCGACCTTTATTACAATCAACTTTTTATGCTTAAATATGTATTTTTAAAAATTCTCCCTGTAGCCATTATCATTCCATGATAGGGTACTAAAAGCATCTGACACAACATTGAAAAGTATACTTTAAGTTATCCATTTTTAACATTCTGCAAACTATTAATTATATTGAATAAAAGATGGACTATTTTATTATTGGAAGTCAGTTTGGTGTAAAGGTTAAGGCACCAGGCTAGAAACTGGGAGATCATGAGTTCTAGTCCCGCCTTAGGCATGAAGCCAGCTGGGTGACCTTGGGCTAGTCACTTTCTCTCAGCCCTAGGAAGGAGGCAATGGCAAACCATTTCCGAAAAACCTTCCCAAGAAAACTGCAGGGACTTGTCCAGGCAGTAACCAGGAGCCAACGCTGATTCAAAGGCACCAAAAAAACAAAAACAAAACAGAACAAAACAAACTTATTAGCAAAGGAAGAATACAATTTATTATAATGTCTAGGACATTAAAATACAAATTTGGGCTTGGTGAGAGAATTACAGAAGTTTCCTCAGGGGTTGTGGAAATCATGGATATTATGTTATTTCATGTCTCAAATGGAAATATGTTAACCTATCCATACAGGACAGTTGAGGGCTAAAACGCTAGAGGGAATTTGGATGCACAAGTAAGCCTTTCTCTTAAGTTATCCAAGCCTAGCTATTTTGAAGGCTCTTTGAACATTTAGTATAAAGATCAGAAAGTATCCATACAGAATGTATTTTGGGAACAATGGCAGAATTTCTGAACATGGGGAGATTTATAAGCAAAACATGCTTATGAATCCCATCTAGGGCAGGTCTATCTGCTATTAAATGGGACCATAATTGCAGAAATACAGTTATTTGACAAATTATACAGGATAAAGATTGAACCAGAGATCTGCATGTCACAAATTACACAAATCCTTCACTGATAGAGACTGCCAAAATCCAGTGACGTAGTACTGTCTTTTACTAGGTATGTGATGATCACCTCATAGCACAGGTTACTGCTTTGGCCAGTGAAAACAATATGAAATTAGATTCAGTAGCCCACCACGATTTTAGATAAAGGAATGTATAGAAAGCAAATAAATCAGAATGTCAATCATAGTTGAGCATCCAATAAAACCTATAATTTCCCATGTACATCTACTGTGTCATCCTATTCTCAGAAAATTCATGGAATAAAGAAGCAATCTCTAGGATGAATGATGAAACTCTCTGACCCATGTTTCTTGGGAAGGATCCATTATACATAGAAGGCATTAAATTCAGAAAGCTGAACTACTGCATCCTATAAATATAACTATGACTCAGACAAACAAAAGCCAATTAACCAAACAAAAAAGACCTCTGAAATGACAAGGAATACAATCTTGAGGACATTAAATTCCAATACATGGAGGCCAAATGGGATGAAGAAAGTAGTACCCAAAGTCCATATGATCCTTCAGTGAGGGAACTGTATGGGTGGAAAATGATCAAAGAGTTGATCTTTTGAAAAAGGTGCTGAAATCATATTATACCTGAAAAAAGTTCAACAATGCAACTTGAAGCTTCACACAGGCCAGAAGCAGTAACATAAAACTGTAGTGAACAAACTAAAGTTAAGAAAGTCTCTGAACTCCTTATTTCATAGAACTGAAATAGTAGGAGAGCTACTACATGAGGCTTCTACATTTTTACTCATAGTGGCAAATGTAACAAGCAACTAGCTTTCATGAAATATGTATTCATCCCTAGCTAGAAAGAGGGTTATCACTTTTGTTCCTCACATGCATATGATAACTTTAAAATGATACCGCTTGTTGTGGAGCTTGCCTTTATAGAACATTTCTTTTACCAATCCAAGTTGAACCTGATCATTGTTTTGTATACTCTGGAAAAAAATAAAGAAGCTAACAACAGGGAAACTTCAATGTCTCTTACTCCAAGCATTATGTTAAGGACTTCATTAAGAAATCAAAAAGTACTACCTAAATATCTCTGCTCTCTTTTTGCTTTTGGGTTTACTAGTGGACACTAATCTTAACAGCTAAATAATCTCATTTACCCATCTGTTAAACAAAGAGTCTTCTCCATTAGTTTAATTTAATATTAGCCCTCTGGCTGGGGTTTTCACAGGGCAAATCTACCAAATTTTCTTGCTTTGTCCCCCTTATAAACATCTTTTTTCACTAAATACACTCAACAGCTAAGTGAGCCCTAGAGGTTATCTGCTGGAGATTCTGGCTTTTAACTTTCTATACTGCAAGCTTGACATTCAGCCTGTAGTCCACAGTTAGATAGGCACACTGGTTCAAAGCATATAAAGTGATGCGAAAAGTTTCTGGCCCTGCCCCAATTTATGGGGCAGACTCTCTGCTTTCTGCACATTGTGTCAGGCTACTACTTGTGAGCAGTCTGTATGAAGTGAGAACATGTTGCCCCTCCTTGTTATCACTATTTTTTGAGACGGCTTTTATTATTTACCTTCACCTAAACCTACCTCACCTAAAGTTCTGGCCCTGAAACAGAATTTTTCCCAGCCCCCCAAGTTCACATAGCAACTTACTAGGTTAACATAAAACATTATGTCCAAAATTAGATGGGAGGATTAAGCTTTATCAGGATGCCCTTCTATCTCTAAATATGATCTCAGGGCAGATATGAATAGAGACTTAGATAATAAAAGTCACTGAAGAAAATAGATTAAAAATTAAAAACCCAACGGGTCATAAAGGGTCATGAAAAATTGTGGCAACAATTGGATACAGTCTGTGTTGAATGCAGAGGGACAGGGGGTATTATTAAAGTGGCTGGTTAAGTGATAATTAATGAGTTTTTTGTTACTTGTTCAAGACTGTAATCTTTAGCTACCTTTGTAATTCAACCTCTAATGGTACAGTTCTATCCTCCTGTGGAAATAAGTGGCAATTGTTAAATGACTTTTATTATCTCTCTTATTTTTTTTTATTACTAACCCATGTGGAATATCTTAGAATTTCTTTTGCCTAATTACACAGAAGAATCTCAGCCCATCAGAAAAATGTGATAATTTATTTGGCTATACTTATAGATCAAATGCTTATTTATCCTATAATTCTATGGTCTTAATAGAAAAGATATTCTTGTACTACATGCATATTTTCCAATACGCTTACTAAGACAAATTCAGTAGTAATTCTTTCTTTCAACTAAACGTTACCTGCACTATAAGGACTCTCACAGCAGTCTGACAAGCAGCAGCTTATTCATGTAAAATACAAAAGGGATTTCTAGTGATAAAAGTATCCAAATGCACCTTGCAAAGATTTAGATTTACTTTTAGTTTTGAATGTGCAAACTTTTAAACACTTTTTTCCCCTCAAGACTAAATTATGGCACTATCAAAATGTTATTGTTCTTAAGTTACAAGCACGGAACTAGTACAGTTTCACAGGCAGTTTTTCCCCATGCAATTTTCTTCCATGAAGTTCAAAATGTATGCCAGTAAAGGAATCAAGAACTCTTCCTGACAAAAGAACAGAAAGCAAGCTTTTCTATTTGTTGATGAGATTGTTTTTTCTACAAAAACATGAAGGCATATTGAAATTGGTGTCCAATTTACAATGAATGACAGAACAGACCATATAAATATGTTTGAACAAAGACCATGGGTTAAAATTTACAGTTCTAATCTTTGACAATCAGAAAGACTCAGAAATAGCATGGGCTACATATACCTCACATGCATTACAAATTAAAAAAAATAAAGCTCTGCAAGGACAATGATGCCCTTGTATAGGCCCAAAACTTACTTTATATTAGAAGACAGCAGATATGGACAACAGAGCCCCTAACCATTTTTTTTTTGGTTTTTGTTTTTTTAAAAAAACTACTCCAGCATTATTAATGCTAAACCTCAGATGGTCTGAAAGATCAATGTACTGGGCTCATGTATACTGACATACTCATCAAAAGACCATTCTTGCTTCTATATTAAACAGGTTCTGACAAACAAATGCAATAAATATAATTAGATTTCATGCAGAATAACCTATAGCCATACTCACAGTTTACTGTGTTTTCCCTTGAAGCAATATTTATCAGCACAAAGCAAAAAGTGTATTTAATTGCCTTTTGACAATACAATTTATTGCTCCAGTGAAGATACTGACAGGATTTGTATGATTGTAAGCAATGAGATTCTCCTATCCCAACCACATATAAAACTGACAGAGAAGCAAAAGGAAGAGGGAAACAAGTAACAGCTCTCATCTCTTGCAGGAACACATAGCTTTAAAATTTTCTTGGAAATGATAATACTAAAAGCAGTTCTACTCAACAAAACTAGACTAGAACTGGCTATAGAGATCTGGTTGCTAATTCATTTTGAAGTGCTATTATCCATAATAGCTTAACTATCAGAAGGATTTTCCAAATGTCATACAGTTCTGTACAAATGTTACAGCCTTCTTCATAGATCTTCTACAATGGCATGGTGATCAGACAGAAAGCATTCTCATCATATCATCTTACATCTGGAGTCCCATCTCCACAGAAACTTACCTGGTAAAGCCTGTTAAAATTATAGGAGAAAATCTTACCAGCCATTTCAGCATGTTTAATAATTGATTAAACTATCTAGTGTTGTTAATTTTTATTATTTTATTCTTTTTATTTAATAGTTTTAATTGTAAGCTGGTCCAGAAGCTTATACTTAAAGGTGCTTAGGTCTCCTACATAAATCTTTCACATTTCCAACAAAAAGGCTCTTAAGACTACTGGTCTGGGAAAGATTTCTGCTGTAGGTCTGGATAAGATAAACTTCTCTGTTCAATTATGTAAGACAGGGTTCATATCAGTAAATGATGTACATTCTAGAATGAAAGCTGTTTTTTCAAGTGGTTATGTCTTCAAGGCCAGGAACAACACTTTCAAAGGACTTTTTCCTCAGAAATAAAAAAGAAAAGAAAAGAAAAGAAAAGAAAAGAAAAGAAAAGAAAAGAAGCCAGCACTAAGGCTTTGATTTTTGTGACCCAATGAACATGCCCTGTAACACATCAACTGAAAACAATCTATTCAAGATTTGTTACCCAATATTTAACTGGAAAGCTTAAAATAATAGCTTGCAAATTTGATAAGAGCCAGTGTGAACTTGAAGTTTTGTCTTCACTTACTGTACATGCTCTAAAATACTTACAAGTCTGTAAGGCCATTTTGAACCCTAATGTAAAATCTTTTAATACAAGTTACCATAAAATTGCTAATTTTATTTATTGATATATTAGTTCCTCATTCAGAATGTATACTATCTGAAATTCATATATATTACATCAGCAATAGAGCATCATCTGTATCATCACTGGATTATATCACTGTGAGAATATGATTTTATTATAGATCAGAAATTCTGAATTGAAAATGTCAATTTATGCTATTGAATTCAACCTTTCACTTACTGCAGGAATAAAAATTAATACAATAAGTTTCTAATATATGGCTATGCTACCACTTGAATACAACCACAAAAAGAGAGCCCATTATCTATCTAAATGACTGATTCTATGTCGAATTACTCTTACTCTCAGGAGATTTTTCTTAACATGCAATTAGAATCTGCTTTCCTATGTACTGTACTCTGGGATGACAGACAACAGGCTGTGGTTGTCTTCTGTGTGACATCCTTTCAGATTCTTAATGAGTGCTATTATATTCCACCTTAGTATTCTCTTCTTAAAGCTGAACATTTTGAGTTCCCTCAATAATTTCTTGTAAAATTTAGCTTCTGATCCCCTAACTGTGCATGCTTGTTGTTCTTCTCTAGATGCATTCCAGTTTGTCTGAATACTTTAATATACGATGTACCATATTTGTGGTGGAATAGACAAATGGAGAATGGAGCAGAACTCTTCCTATGATTTAGAAACTGTATCTTGACTGACACCTTGTACAGTCTAAAATTATATTTGACTTTTTCACAATCATGTGACACTGCTGGCTTATACTCTACAATTCTAAGATTTTTTTTTCACAAATCTAAATGCAAACGAGGTATTTCTAAACTTTACTGTGTTTTTAAATAATAAAAAAAAAAAACACTACAGAATAGCTAATGCTCCAAATTTCATTTTCATCCTGTTTCGCTAATCTATCAAGAATTATAGACGAATGAAATCTAGAATGCTTTCTTGTCTAAGAAAAGCCATCTTCAGTATTACTCTCATTTTGATTTTCAGTGAGGTTAGATAATTTAATTCAAAAGTGAGTGCTTATTTTATCCTATAGTTTATTTTTATCATACATAGATATTAAAACTGGCCAATTTTCATGGCTGAAGTACAGTGGTACCTCGGTTCATGAACGCTTCTGTTCACGAACAATTCGGTTCATGAACAGCTCCGGTCGCAAAATTTTGCCTCCGTTCGCGAACTCCGCATCGGGTTACGAACAGGATCCGCGGCCATTTTCCCTCCCGTGACACATGCTCGTGGCTTCCTGTAGGGAGGGGGACTCTCCCTCCAAGCAGTAACCGCCTCCCCACCCACCCTCCTGTCCTCCACGCCAGAAGTCGCGTCAAGCAAGGTTAGCTTTCTCTCTCTTTGTACTGTACTTTGTGTCATATTTTTGCGGTTTAAAAAAAAAAAACATATGGTTCAGAACGGATTAACCGTAATTACATTGAACCTTATAGGGAAATTTGATTCGGGACACGATCAAAAATCGGTTCGCGACCAAATTCGTAGGGGTCAGAACAGATTAACCATATTTACATTGAACCTTATGGGAAAATTTGATTCGGTTCACGACCAATTCGGTTCGCAACCAGAGTCGCGGAACGAATTAAGTTCGTGAACCGTGGTACCACTGTATCTATTTTTACAACAAGAAAATTGTAAAAGAAATACATAATTCAGAAGAATAAGCTGAAATGATGGAAGTTATACATTCCATCATTTCATTCCAAATTTCAGAGTTTAAACTTCTTTAAATTAAGCCATGTTGATTGCTATATACAAATATGCAACTATATGTTTGCATATAAGCCATGCTGTATAAAAGTTTGCAATAAATTTTTCCTTAAACTAGAGAGAAGCACATTCAACTATGTATTATAAAAACAGATAATCTAAATATCACACAAACATACTGAGCTGAACCTGAAGTTCTTATTCTGTAGCATGTGGAGTCAGATGCCCTTCCTTCAAAAATATGAGGAAAAAGGGCCATGTAGAATAGGACATGTATTAGCATTTATTTCAACAGACTCTGGATGATGAATTAAATTAATGCAATATTAATACAAGTACCTTCCAAAGTGGGAGACTTATTACCTGAATTTCAGTAGCAGGTACTCAGATTGAAAAAGACTTGAAATGATATAAATAAGTAATTAGTTAAGAAAGAAAAGACAAAAAAGTGGTGAGAACAGTAATCAAGTAATGTTATTCTCAGGATCCAATTGATTCAATAATCTCATTCATATGTATGTGTGTGTATATATGTGTGCATACGTATACATAATCTACAGATGACACCTAGTTTATGAAGCACTATATACAGTACAAACAACTGAGAAAGAGGATCAAAACAAACAAAATCATACCTAGAAGTGAAGTCTCCTTTGCAAATGCAGCAGCAATAGCTGGATCCAAAGCTGGTTGACCATCACCAGAAGGAAGGTCAGGACGAGTGTAATCTCTACTTTTATCATTATTATACTTTACATTCAAGTTGACCAATTTGGAAAAATCAATCCGTAAGGTACAGCAGGCATTATAAATATTCTGACCATCTAATGCCTGGAAAAAAACAGAAATATGGATTAAGATGATACAGTAGGATTTATAAATGAAAATTAGGAATCCACTGAAATTAATCTCAAAATATTTCAAAATATTTATATCAACTGGATCTTGCTATCTTTGTCTCCAAGCTGGCAAGTGACATAGGCTCTTGTGATATGAAGTTCTAACTGATATAACTGCAAACTGCTTTCAGCCATTCTTTTTCCAATCCGCATTACATGGCGTTACTAGGGTTTTACCCTCAAGGAAATCTTCCTCCCACTTTAAGTATTTTGTGACAACTTTTTCCCCCCAATTTGGGAGAAAGGTCTTTCTCAATAATGATTAAACTCTCATTTTCCAGAGACATCAGAACAAAACATGGTAAATTCCAATGTTATTATTAAACAATAACAACAATAAAAATGTTTGGCAGTTGGAATGAAGCATTTCACAAGGAGCCAAATTGGTTTATATGACAAGTAGGCAGAGACAAAGTTAATTCCTGCTGAAGGAAGAAATATGTATTTCACCATTTCTAGCAGTCTAGCCACTTGGAAATGGCTAAAAAAAGGCTGGAGAGAGATGACTATCTGAAAATAAATAACAAATTGCCTATATAGATCTATTTATCTATCTACCTACCTATAACATATAATTTTACAGACTTATTGTTAGAAGTCTAGGAAACCAAGGTAGAATAGGTGAATACTTGGGAGCAATTTCACAAACCTAACCAAAAGGAGATAACATCATGAGAGCTGATACTGCTCATGATAGACTCCCTTCTTTTTTATTATTGCAAAATTTGTAAACACCAGAGGAGACTGGCTGGGCATGTAATGGTTACAAGTGCTCCTTTTATTGTAACAGATAGATAGATAGATAGATAGATAGATATCCTAATATTCCTCCCAAAATGAGAAAAGAAGCCTATTCACAAGATAAGTTCCATATTAACTTACAGCTATCAGTGTGCTATGGTTTAAGAAAATTAAAAATATAAAACACATATATGCAAGGTATTGATTCTTGTTTTTAAAAACAGTAATTGGCAATAGATTCCCATTCCTTTAACATATAAGGAATGTAGAAGAAACCATAACTTATAAAATGGCAGTTGTATACATGGGATGTCAGTTTGTAGCAGTCCTTTAAGACTGCCTAAATGTAAGGTCAAAACATTTTTAATTTTTTTTTTAATTTTTGTTTAATATATTTATTTTTTCTAACAAAACAATCTTTAATCTTAAAAAAAGACACTTAAAAATTAAAAATACAAACTAAAGATACAAACTAAGAAGGAGAAAAATCTATCTTATATTTATACTTATCAATAGTTACTGGTTTACCAGTCAATTCACTACTATAATATAAACAATATCAGATATTATTGTAAGATATCACAAAACTTCTGCCATAACAACACATATTGCTGCATCCTTTGAAGGGTAGAAAATATTGCCTTTTAAGGCCAAAACATATATACATCACTAACCCCCAAAATAATGTATCAAGAATACACTGTGATCTTGAAAAGCAACTGAAATAGGAGAAAATATAGTAATAATAGGTGAATTCAGCTACCCTCCCATTTATTATACAGATAATATTCTGATTGCAACTGATGCATAGTATTTCTAGATATAACAAATGAAGGTGTCTTGGAATGACTGGGAAGCTGCCTACAGGCAAAACAAGGCAACTAAGAATTTATTTTGAAATGCTTAGCATTTGGTGCAAAAGGAGTATTTTTGTTGAACAATGAATGACCTCAGCATTATTAAATTCAACAAAATTTAATATTTAAGCAGCTTATTAGAAGTCAAAAATATAGAGAAAAAGAAAAATCAGTTCATGATGCTTAAAGATAATTTAAAGTTATGAAAGAAGGTCTGATAGTATATAGAAATAAAAATGCCAGAGAAATAACAGAAGTTGGTATTACTTAGGATTGGAGCTTCACTTAGAGGAAAAAGGGGGAAATCTATAAAAAAAGAACACAAATTCTGGTAAAACCAAATAAGCTGACAATAAGAAAATAAAATAAAGAATACACTATTCAAAATATTACAAGAAAATATCAATTTATTTTAATATATCAGAACCAAAAATCAATTTTAACCATTTATTACTTAAAAACTAAATGGGTAAGATCACAGCGCAGCTGAATTTGGGGCTTTAGTGTTTTCATTAAGAAAGATGTAGAACTATCCATGTCCTGCAATTCCAAACCACGTCACCACCACCACCCCAAGCAAAAACCAGGTCTAGTGTGTGACACCCCTGTACTTCCCCCCGCCCCGATGAGTCAAGCTTGAATAAACTGGGTCAGGTCCATGGCTGCTGTGAAGGCCATGAATTCTTAAGCTGCCTCTGAATCCACCCCCAGGAAGGATATGCTGAAGTCCCTTATGAAGACCCCATAAGCCTGGAGATTGCCAGTGGCAATCCAGAGACAGCATCAAGCAGCACAGGCAGGGAAGCTGCTATGCAGCAGGGAGGCTGGTACAACAGCAGCAATCTCAACTGATTCCTAAGGCCCCACCTCCCAAGTTGAGTCTCCCATCTGCCTATATCTGGGGCAGCACCCCTGACAACCCTCACAGTCTCCCAAAAATCAACAGCTAAAAAAGTATTTGAATTTTTGTTCATCTGTTTTATAAAATATACAGTGGAACCTCGGTTCACGAATTTAATTTGTTCCACGACTCTGGTCGCGACCTGAAATGATTGCGACCGGAATCAAATTTTCCCATAAGGTTCAATGTAAATACAGTTAATCCGTTCCGACCCCAAATTTGGTTGCCAACCGATTTCTGGTCATGACCCGAGTCAAATTTCCCCATAAGGTTCAATGTAAATACGGTTAATCCGTTCTGAACCATGTTTTCTTTTTTAAAAACCGCAAAAATATGACACAAAGTACAGTACGAAGAGAGAGAAAGCTAACCTTGCTCGGGAGGGAAAATGGCCGTGCTTCCTGCTTGGAGGGAGAGTCCCCTCCCTACAGGAAGTCGCGACCACGTGACACGGGAGGGAAAATGGCCGTGGTTCCTGCTTGGAGGGAGAGTCCCCTCCCTACAGGAAGCTGCGACCACGTGACACGGGAGGGAAAATGGCTATGGTTCCTGCTTGGAGGGAGAGTCCCCTCCTTACAGGAAGTCGCGACCACGTGACATGGGAGGGAAAATGGCCATGGTTCCTGCTTGGAGGGAGAGTCCCCTCCCTACAGGAAGCTGCGACCACGTGACACAGGAGGGAAAATGGCCGCGGTTCCTGCTTGGAGGGAGAGTCCCCTCCCTACAGGAAGCTGCGACCACATGACACGGGAGGGAAAATGGCCACGGTTCCTGCTTGGAGGGAGAGTCCCCTCCCTACAGGAAGTCACGACCATGTGACACAGGAGGGAAAATGGCCACAGTTCCTGCTTGGAGGGAGAGTCCCCTCCCTACAGGAAGCTGCGACCACGTGACACGGGAGGGAAAATGGCCGTGCTTCCTGTTTGGAGGGAGAGTCCCCTCCCTACAGGAAGTCGCGACCATGTGACACGGGAGGGAAAATGGCCGCAGTTCCTGCTTGGAGGGAGAGTCCCCTCCCTACAGGAAGCTGCGACCACGTGACACAGGAGGGAAAATGGCCGCGGATCCTGTTCGTCACCCGATCCGGCGTTTGCGACCGGAGGTAAATTTTTGCGGCCGGAGCTGGTCGTGACCCGAACTGTTCGTGAACAGATGCGTTCGTGAACCGAGGTTCCACTGTACTTCTTTTAATATTGATGTATTTAAATATTATCTTGAAGAAACTACACATTTTTTTCTTAGAGTAATTGATAATGTTATTAGTACTTGATTGTATCTTGCAACAGAACCTATATTATAATTATCTAACAAATCAACTAAAGGTCAAGATACGAAAATAAGTCTGGTGTGCAATTGAACAAACATTATATTTTTATTGTGATGGATTAAAAGTCATGTACAAGAATTATATTTAGTTGGAGTAATATGACAATCTGACAGAAGATCTAAAATTTGATTAAAATCTTAGCCATAATTATCTGATCCACCATTGGAATAGAAAGAGGTATAAAACACACATAGAAAGTATCTGGATAGTCCTTAGTAGGGCTACAGTAATTAAAAAATGCAACGTGCTTATCAGAACATCTAATCAACAATACATTTTAAAAAATTCTCCTGGATTACTTATTTCTAGTTCCAAAACAAATTATGAAGGCCTGGTATTCAACCTTATTACACTCGTATAAAATTGTCAATTGCCACTATATTGACCAAACTATTTTTTTACGGAACTATTCAAAATGTTGGAAATCACAAAGAAAAAAACAAAACAAAAATTAAGACATCCAGTAAAAATAGTTAAAAGTACTAAAACACAATAGTTAAATTAATAAAGAAAGAAAAAAACTACTCCAGAACTTCCAGAAGGAATGTTTTGAGAATTTAGTGCAGGAATTACTCCACCCCAGTCAAAGTGGCTACTCTCCCTATCAAAAGAACAATGTTATAGAAATAAAAATGTCTGTTGAATTCTCTTTACCAAAAGTACAGGTATAGTACAATATGGTAAACTACCAGGCTATTGAAACAAATTTCATATACTGCTTAAAGACTCTAATGCAGGCCTACACAACTTGTAGAGGGGAAAGGGCCACATTGATAAATTAAAAATCATCGTAGGCTGCAAAGGAATACTTGGCACGCTGATCAGCTCTTTGGTGGCTAGTGGAATGGAAACCACACTGGAGCTAGCAGCAACGGTGAGACACAGAGGTGCTTGGCAGCATGTCTTTCCAGCGCAGTGGTAGTGCATTTATTACTTTTTAAAAAATGCTGGCTGCATGAAGCCTGAGGGCTGCATGTTGTACAGACTTGCTCTAATGTATCTATGAAAATCTGTAAAGATCAAGGATTTATCTGACATTTTGATTTTCTTAAATAGTCTTAATTATGCCAAAGAAAATGATGTGCTTATAACTTATAACTATGTCAAATTGTTTTAATCACATTAATATCAATAGAAACATGGTGTGGTGGTGAAGATGATGGCCTAGGAGCAGGGAGATCATGGACACTCACTGGGTGAATCTGGGGTAGCCACTCTTTCCCAGCCCAACTTAGGCTGAGTGAGGATAAAATGGGAGAAAAACCTAATAAACCTAACAGAAAATAAAGAAATGATTTAGAATTCTGATGAGAATATGAGGAAAGATAAGTTTTAAAAAATGATTATCTCAAAATGCATATATCTACTTAGATTAACTACTAATTATAGTATATGTTAATATCCTTTAAATAATTTAAGCAGTTTGATAAATTATTAAGAATTTTTTATTAGGAAGACAAACCTCTAGATTTTCTTTATGGTTATCTTATAATGATGGAAGTCTTCACTTTTCTGATTTTCAGTTTACCAGTGGGCATCTATTTTGACTTTTATTTCCCTGAGGAGCCCAGCAACCAAGCTCAAAAATCATTACAGACATAATCAGAAATATGTAATGTCAAAGGTATCATGGCAGGGACCTGTTCTCTTTTTACTCATAATCAAATTGGGCTCCCACCATTAAAAGAGCCAAGTCTTCTTTGGAAGTTACTGGGATGGAAAAATAATTTTAAACTTTATTCTCATGCATAAGGCCAGGCTGCTGTGAGGATTATTCAGTCTATCTGGCAGATAAAATTGCTCAGATCTGCTTCAACTTTAATTCTGACTGACTAGATCAGGCTGAGATGCCTGGAGCATAGTCCAATGGTGTGATCTGGGATGAGTTTGAGCCGGTGACTCTTGAGGAAGTGGACAGAGTTCTCTGTAATGTTAGTTGGGCCATAAGTTTACTGGATCCAGGAGCCTCCTGTCTTGAAAGAGACAGTGGTGTGGCCTCTCCTTAAGAGGCCATCCTTGGATCCAATGGTTCCTGATAACTATTGTCCAGTCTCCAACCTTCCCCTTCTGAGGAAGGTTACTGAGAAGGAGGTCAGTCTGCAGTTGATGAGAACCCTGGAGGAAGTGGATTATCTAGACCCATTTCAGTCAGGTTTCAGGCCAGGCTTTAATTCTGAGACAGCTTTGGTCGTGCTTGTACATGACCTTTGGAGGGGCAGGGATGGAGGTGGTACATCCATCCCTGTGCTCCTTGATCTTTTAGTTGCTTTCAATACCTTAAATCACAGTATTTAAATAATAATGATAATAATAACAATAATTTTACGTTCTGAAATAGCTCCAGCTTGAAAATCACAGGTAAATCATTTCCCCCCCCCCCCCTGCTTTTGCATTCATGGGCTAACAGGGATATTAACATTCTAGACCAGCAGTTCTCAATCAAGAGCCATATGGCCCCCTGGGGGCCCTAGGATATTTTGAGGGGGCCACAGATGAAAAACATGTAACGGAGGGCACAGCAGTTACCAAGGGGGCTACAGAAAAGCAAAGTGTATTATACTGCAAATACAAGTAGTCCTTGGTTAATGATGGTAATTGGGACCAGAATTTCTGTCACTAAGCAATGTGGTTGTAAAGCATGGCATCATGTGACTGTATCGCTTAGCAAAGGCAATCTTGGCACTCCTCATGGCCGTTGTTAAACGAGGATCATGGATTGTTAATTGAGGCAGTTCACAAGCAGGCCAGCAGGTAAGTAAGTGACTGCTGCTCGGCAGGGGACCATGGGTGGATGGCCGGCAGTGCAAGCATAGCATGGCCAGGGGTGGCTACTGCCAGGCGGGGAGGGTGTGAGTGACTTACCAGAATGACTTGCAACCTTACCTGCCGGCTTCCCCATTGACTTTGTGGGAAGCCGGCAGGCAAGGTGGAAAATGGTGATTGCGTGACCATGGAACACTGCGACTGTCATAATTGCAAGCTGGTTGCAAAGTGCCCATATTGCAATCATGTGACTGCAGGGACGCTGGAATGGTTGGAACTTTGAGGACCGGTTGTACCACTTTAGTGCCATTGTAACTTTGAACAATCACTGAATGAGTGGTCATTAAACAACGACTACCTGTACTGTCTTGTTGATGCCAGAAAGTATACTGCTTACTGTCTCACGTCCGTATTTGGTAATGGGACCTGGACAGAGTGGGCCACAGGGGAAAAAAGTTTGAGAAACACTGTTCTAGACCACTTTGTTTGCAATTTAATTTTTATACCACCTAAGCTGCAAAAGGATTGTCTGGAGCTGCATAGTATATTCAGCCAAAACATCTGATTTTGCATTTGGTCCAAATCAACATTATCTTTTTCAGCAGAAATTTATAGAGTATGAATAAGGTTGATATTGGTTATTTGCATTAATTTTGGAATATTCCATATTAGCAAATCAGTGGTTAAATGTTTTAAATATTATCTTATGATTTTAAAATAAGATCAAGTCAACAAACCTTTTTTCCAGACACCTCAGAGAATGTTAAAGAAAAGGCTGTCAACTTTGTTATGCTGGATAAAATGGCAGTTGGAGCCTATGGGCTTGCCTTCTATCGTCTTATTTTAGTTTAATATCCCTAAATTTGTTAATATGGTTTTGGGAAGAGGAATGGGATTTAAAGATGATGTTCAACTATATTTATTGAGTGTGTGTAGCTCAATACACTGTTACAATGGAAAGACAGCACTATTCCAGACTTACAATCTTGGCCTGACGGTGAGAGTTTGCTTTCTGACTATGTACTGGCTCTCTATTGAGATGTGTGTGTATACACACATAAACATGCTTATGCAACGCACACAAACGTGTGTGTGTGTGTTTGCATGTATGTGTGTATATATATATATTCTTGATTGTGATATAGATAAAATAGTCTTGAACATGAGAGAAAGTTAAGAAACACTTGAGAAGGGCGAAGAAGGGAAAATGTTATAATTGTAGCTATTCGTGGAGTCAGAAGAAGCTATGGGTCATAGGTTGAACTGGTTCCCTTGAGATCCCTTGAGCACATTATAATTTCAGTAATACCAAAAGGATTGGAGCTGGTGTTAATAGTGCATTAACATGTTGACACAGTATATATTTTCTGGGGATTGACCCCTAGAAAGAAGCCATTGGGGGAGACTTAATTTAGTACCCAGCTTGCCTCCCATTGCCAGCGGTTTATCAAGTCTAACTGAACCATCTGCCAGAGGTGAGAGAGAGCTGGTTTCTTAAGTACCCCCTAGAAACAATTAGGATCCATTAGGCACCAGATTTGGACCATCCAAATTGGTCTCGCTGTCTCATGGAAGTCACAGGTGGCTCTCATACACACACAGGCACAACAGATTCACTAAAAACCTTAAAACCCTATTCTTCAACAAATTATAAAAGAGACAGAATGACACATTCAAAGAATCTGTCTATTTGAAGACAATAGAATACCAGTTAACGTATACAAGTATAATGATAAAAACACTCTTTTGAAGACAACGCATCACATCTCTTCCCTTTTATTCTTAATATCCAAGGCTAAAATACTGCATGCATGTTTACTCACAAGCAATTAAGAAAGTGTTTCCAATAATTTGGGATTAAAACCCATAGGCGCCAGGAGTCTTCTCACAGGAATTTTTCTCCTTTATCCCTCCTCATACAGAGAGGCTTTTCCAGCCTCACTGCTGCAGATATGAAAGTCAGAAACAACTATTATCCACCTCACTCAAGCATCACAGAAAGCTATGGCTTGAGGAAAAACGAAGTGAAAAAGGCCAAACCTATTCCTGATCTCCAAGTTTTTGCTCTCTACAGACACACAAAGTTTAATCTGAAATGCTTTTATGAAACCCTGATCTAATTTTAAAAAATGATGTTAATCTATTTGCTTTGGTGGCTCATATGAATTAATGACAAATGCTTCTCTGCAATGTTTTTTAAAGGGTAACTTATGATATAAACACACACACAAACTAATATAATAATGGGTGGAGGTAGTCAATGTTGAGCCAAATGCAAATGATAAAGATCATTAATTGGTGCCAATATTCACTTTTGCCACTTGAATAACATGCTAAAAATAACCTGTACTTTATAGCAGGAAGTTGACCACAAAGCTGTTTTCATCAGACTTTTCAGAAAATGCTCTTTTAAGTGCTTAAGTTTTCAAAATTGCTCTTTAAACTTCCTTATTAAATCTTAAACTCCTCTGAAGGCCTCATTCTGATTCATTATAAAGAGACTATGTGAAAAGTATTTTTTTCTATTAACCTTTATAGCAAGAAACAGTGAACACATTTGATAATTTTCCCCCTGCATTATAAAATTTTAAACTGATCCCTTTCAACGGTTGGATATTTTATACTCTAGAGGCCATCTTATTTTTAATCTTTTGACATTATATCTAAGTTTTTTTTCTTTTTATTTTCTTTCTGTAGCTCTCTTCATTACATCAGCTAAAAAGTACACACTGTTAAAAGTTTTAAAATATTTTAATCAATGGACTAACCAAAATTCTCTGAATACAGGCATTTCTCCTTATTCTTCAGGTTTGGTGGAAGTAGTATTTATTTATTAAATTTGTATCCCTCCATAATCTGCAATATTTCCTGAAAGTTTACAAGAATTATACATCGTTGCAATATCGTACTAAAGATAGTAGCCTACTGATTGATGTTAATTCTGCTTGTAACATAAAATATATTCTCAGGATTTTACCAGCAAATACTAAAAATGAAAAAAGCACAAACAAGCACTCAAAGATGAATATCTCTGTAAAATTTATTGCAAAAAATGAATGAAACTATTATCAAAGTGACAGCTACAGTAAAATGCAAACCTTATTTATAGTGATATCAAGATCCAAATTATTTTGTTTTTTTTCTCCCATCCCCAGGATGCCACAAGCTTGAGGCTTCTCTTTTTTGGGGAGGAAAAACAATTTCCATCTGTCCCTTATTATGTAACAAACTGGTCTAGTATTAGGTTGGTTGCATCTGAACTTGGCAGAATTAGGTCTTACGTGTATATTATTCAGTAATTATTTTCCTGTGAAATTTTAATCAGTTAAAAGATCATCTAATACAAACAGCTGTCCATTCATTTAATTCTGACTTACAGCAATATGTTACGTACAATAGTCCAGAGTTATTCATAATGTTATAAAATAATCTAAAATTGAGTAAATATTGTTCAACAATCACTGCCACGTACAGATACTACATTCAGATATTACTATTCTGTCTATTTAACCTGGAATTATAAAATCCTTTCTTGAAACCTGTATTTAATTAAGAGACTTTCAGGCTTCCATTATTTAGACTTTGGAGAAGTGGCATGTAAGTCCTCAAGTGCAAAATTCAAAGCAATGTCTCTTCTCCAGTCATCTTAAAAGTAGCCTGAAATGAGATATGCCATTATTTCTTAACATTACACATAGTTCTTACTTAACGACCCTGACTGGGACCAGAATTTCCATTGTTAAGTGAAGTGGTAGTTGGGCAAAATATCATGTGACCCGCACTGCTTAGCAATGGCAGTTCCAGTAGCCCTGGTTGTGGTCATTAGGCAAGGACTGTGCCATTAGGTGAGGACCTCATGCTTCTCCTGCCCTGCCACACTTGCCTCCGCTTCAACTCCCTCCAACCGCCTATCATCCCCACTGCCCCCAGCTGATCTTTGCCATCTTTTCTCCTACTGCTGACGAGGTGCGCCCAGCCAAGGCAGCTGCTGACCCTTCACAAGGCCTCCGTGACAGAGTGCAGGATGGTCAAAAGGGCAGACACGGGAAGGAGACAAGCAGCCATCACAAAGACAAGGGGCAGCTGGGGGCAGCAGGGACAGCTAGGTGTCAAAAGAGCATAGATGGGGGGAAGCAGGTAGGTGGGGGGAGTTGAAGCATACTCCGCGCTCGTAAATGCAGGCGGGTTGCCAAGTGCCTGAATTTTGATCATGTGAACACAGGGGTGCTGCAATGGCCATAACTTTGAGGACTGGTTGTAACTACCATTGTTCAGCACCATCATAACTTTGAATGGTTGCTGAAGAAATAGTAATTAAGCAAGGACTACCTGTACTTTAACAAAAATAATATTTTTAATAATTTCTATTAATGTTTTCTTTTCAAAACAGAAGAAAAAAAGAACAAAAATTTAGTTGCTTTCAGGAAGATCTGAAATAAAGAGCTTTATTCAATGATCAAATCTGCATGTCACAGTAAACCATCAAATTTGATTAAATATAATGATCATGCTGGTGCACATATCTTCATTGTTCCTTTTTTCCTCCCCTTGTACAAGCAAGTTATCACCTTTAAAGCCTTTCATGGCACAGGACCAGGTTATCTGAGGAGCCATCTCGCCCTTGTTATATCAGCCCGCCCAACTCGGTCTGGCAAGGGGCATGTTGCAGACCCCACCAGTCAAGGAATTTTGACTGGTGGGATCTAGGAAGAGGGCCTTTTCTGCGGTGGCCCCCGCTCTGTGGAATAACTTACCTCCCAAGGTGCAGTGTGCCCCCACTTTCATGGCCTTCAGAAAAAGCATGAAATCCTGGCTATGCCAGAAGGACTGGGGGCCGGATGGGGGCTCGCATCAGTGGAAGTGGCTTGTGGGGTAATTGATTTTGCCCTCCCCCCATCTTGAATGTTTTTAGTATTTATGTATAGGATTTGTTTTACAGTTTGTCTTTTTAATGGATTAATTAATTTTAATTATCTATGTGATATTTTTTAACTGTTCATGGGTTTTTGGTTTTAATTGTGAGCCGCCCAGAGTCACCCATTGGGGGAGATGGGTGACATACTAAATAAATAAATAAATAACCAACCAACCAACCAACAAACCCACCCACCCACCCATATACAGGTAGTCCTCCCTTAATGACCAGCAGAAATCACTTGCTTTTTTTCTCCTCCCCACCCCTCGCAGAGCAGAGAGATTGGAGAGAAAGAGATTTCAGAGAGTACTGTAAGCTGTTTGAATAGTATGTCTGCAGCTCCCAGCCCTGGGTTGTCAGTATGATTGCATTGCTTTCAGTGTGTAAAAGAGCAAAGAGCTTACTCTCTTGCAATCCTTTCCTGTCCAATCTCTGCTCTTCAAGGGGAACAAAAAAGAAAAAAAAAACAGGTCAGGCACAGGACAATGTGTACTGACTGTAACGGTAATCATGTGACTGAGGGATGTTGTGAAGGTCGTAAATGGACATAAATGGGCTGTAAAGTTATTTTTCAGCACCGCTGTAACTTCAAACAGTCACTGAACAAGTGGTTAGTAAGCGAGGACTACCTGTCGTTGCAACTGAAGTCTATTAATTTTATCAAATAAATAGGCTGCTTCAATCATAGTCACTAGGCTTATAAAATGTAAAAAATTAAAATAACAGTAATAACTTATTAAAAAAAATTATAAAGTACTCTGTTGGGAAAATAACAAAAACAATTTTATTAACAAATAATAAAAAGACACATATATTTTATATGTCTATATAGCAGAATCACAAGTCACCATGCTCCAGGGACTGCAAAAGCAGCCAGTCTCTAAGGCTTTGTGCAAGTGCAGCACTGACAGACTTTAGAGGGAACCCTCTTTCAAAGAGGAGGCTCAGCCATACAGAAGGTCTGTCTCTGAGTCCTATGAGATGACATGTCTTTACTGAACACATCTGGAGCAAGCCAACCTTGTCAGAACTTACTGGATGGGCAGCAACAACTGAAAAGTGTCAACCCAATATGAATCCAGGCCCTAAATCAGAAAGGGTTTCATAGGTGACAAATTCCATCTTGAATTGCATCCAGAAACCAGAACAGCTTGCAAAGCAGTGGTATTACGTGGGAAAAACAGGATACACCCATTGGTATTACTGTCATTACATTCTGGACCAGCTGTAACTTCTGAGTGATTTTCAAGGGTAGCCCCACATAAAGTACATTCAATAGTCCATGTAGAATCCATGCAGAGCACACTGCAAAAGATATATTTAAACTAAGGACAAAGACTAATTGCTCCTAACATTTCTTTTTCAACAATATAATGGCTTACCTTGATATGAGAAACAAAACTTGCTTTGAAAATAGTACATTATTTGTTTTGAACTGAGATAAGTAAGAGTGACCAAACGTTCAAGATAAAGTCTGTACTTGCAAACAGGTTGATTTATTTATAATCTAAAATTGTGTTTATTCTGCCCAACAAAATGTGTTTTTTTTGCAAAAGAACTATCAATGGAAATAAATACATTACACTTATTAATAAAAGCTAAACAAAATTATTTGAAATCATACTTACAAGCTTTGCTTGCTGGGCATTTACAGGATCGCCATATTGTAACAATGCTTGAAATTGGTTATTTTTTGTGAAAGTAATTATTTTCAAGACTGCACCAAATTTAGAGAATATCTGTTGGGGAGGGAAAAGGTAAATGAATACTCAACTAAATATACACATACAACATACCATGCTTTATTAAAAGGCCCACATCAACTTATCTGGTAGAGTTTCAAAACAGATAGTGGAAGCAAAATTGTACTGTAGTAGCAGAAGAAATGGCTGGGCTGAGCTCCCTGACTGCCCCTATACTGGGCGCAAGGTGGGGTGAGACATCATCCCTTCAGTTCTACAGGGCCTGCCACCTACCCTTTGGCTCTTCCTTCCTGTTATAGCACAAATTATATGTAGTACTTCCACTGCCACCATCTATCTTGGGTAGGAGGGGAAAGCCCTGATTCGCTTCTTCCCCCTTAATACTGGCTTGCGAGAGAAATAGGACATGTCACAGCTTGCTTGCCCAGTAAGCTGGGAATCATCATCATCATCTCAGTACAGTCTTCTCCTGGCCCTTGTAGCATGTGAGTGGGGGGGGGGGGGGGGCTCTCTCCTTTTTTAGGAGATGGAATACAAGCACAAAATATAATTTCAAAATAATTTTATTAAAAATAAGAAAAAGTAAAACCTCCTTTAGCTTGAGTCAAATGCCCCAAACAACTGTAAATAGATAAAATAGGGCACTGGGTCTATGACTTAAACACTAATTAAGATCAATGACTTAAACATCAATCTGTCCAGGAATATGAGATGGGGAGACTCGACACTGATCCATGGTAGACAGGACCTGAGGTTCAAAGAGCTTAATACAAAAATACAAGAACTCTTTTTGCTTTGTACAAGTGTAATAAACTTCAGATAGATATTACTAGAGCCAATTCCAGCAATCATCATGCAATCATCACAATCCCCAGAAATAAAGCACAAAAATCCTGATAGTGCATTCTTACTGATATCTATGCCTGGATACCTGGATAAAGTTTCTCACAGATTTCTAACATTTAATTAGAAGCTTAGAAGCAATTCAACCTTCCCCCTTTGTTTCCCTTGGAGGTTTTTGGGTCCTGATCCAGAGGTCCCCACCTTGCCTTTGTTCTCCAGAGAAGCCAGCTTAGCTCATTATACCATGAATTCATCCAGTTTAACTTCCACACAGACCTGAAGAACTGTCCTCCATTTTTCAGAACTGTGGTTTGTGCTTACTTCTTTGGAGGCTTTGGGTCCCAATCTACAGCTCCCTTCTTTGTTCTTATTATCAGTGACCCAGACAGTTTATCCCTCCATAGACCTGAAAAACTGTCTTCCACTTTTCTGAGATATGCCTTTCTTTGTTAATCCCCTGGAGACCAGGTCTCATGGAGGTCTATTAGTTTCCATTTTATCTTACTCCAATCATTCTCTGATTTCTCTTTTCCAGTTATATCTTCCAGCTATCTCCCTTTCTTGCAACTCTCTTCCTTTCTGCCTCAAGACCAAGGATTTTTTTTACTAGAAAGAGTGAGACCTGGGGAAACTCCTTTTGACTTTGTTTGGATACGCTTCACTTTTCTCCATTCCTTCTTGAGGGTAGGATTACAAAAGAGCTAATTTTTTATTCTCTCTAGCTAAAAGGGAGGGCCTCTGGGTCATCTTGCTTATGTATTATTAGGCATTCTTTACTCAGAAAGCAAAGGTGTTGATTCCTTAAGTGAGATTTAGGTATTGGGTATGTCAAACTGAGAGAGAGGGAAAAGCCAGTTTGTTTTGCCTGCATGTTACAGTTTCTTGAGTGAATAGCAGCTTATCATCACTATAAGTGCACCAGACTAATTGTGAAGGTCCTTTTTGTACAGCAGCAAAGAAGCATTCTACAATGGGTTTTCTCCCTTTCACTTACTCCAGAGGCAAAGCTAGAAGATTTTCACACTGTTTCCTGTGGGAGGAAATAGCACCATTACAAGTGTTGGAATGACAAGGCAGAAAGAGAATTCAAAGCGAGCATACTTGAGAAAAGAAGGAATAAAGGATGGGTACATATAAAACTATGTACAAGTGGCTCCTGAAATTAATGGAGCCCCCAACATTTTTTGGGGGGAGAAAGTGGATAGCCAGTGCCTGGGTGGACTGGATGCCCTATCTCCTCTATAGAAAAAGGACCTACATGTTAAGTCTAATGTTCCAATTTCCTACAGTGAAGCTAGGGCAATCTATAGTGGGACATACCAGAGCTATACTTTAGCACGGGAACTTGACCTGAGGCCTTCTAGTCTTTGCAAACAATTTTTTTCTGCAGCATCTCCTGTTGGAAGCAGCTTTGACCAAGACACAATATTTATGCTTATAGTGTCTTTCTAAGGAGGACCCCATGTGTGGAAGCCTTACATGTTTCTTGAGGGGCATTAGTATCAAATATGCATCAGGCAGTTGAGTTTCTAATGGAGTAGTGCCATGATACCCTGTGGGACAGGCGTATTCTGAGTCCAATTGCTTTTATGCATGTCTTGATCCACCTGGAGATCATGGCTGATGAGGTTCTGCAACCATGGCTGACTGTCAAAGGCTACTAGGACACTGTCAGAGACTCTGAACTGCTCTGTACTTCTTAAGTAGATCATGTTTGTTCATTGGATACTTAGGTTGTGCCAGTCCTTCTTTAATTGAATCTTGGGTCTGATCAGAAGAAAGAACGAACTTTCCACTTTCCATGTTAGGTATTCTATGGTTACTTTGCATTGGGCTTAATCAGAGTTCACTCTAGGACTTGAAGAGCTGGGTGACCCATGATAGATACTTGTGGATAGCTTTCTTAAGAATGAAACCCTAGACATTTATTGATGTGAGCATGGGTCAAGAGAGATGTACTGCTCTCCAGTGACAGGACTGAGGAGACAGGCTATGACAGGCTAACATCTTTCTGTGGAGGCTTCTTGGTTGTAAGCTATTGTTACGGCCCACCTGTAAGAAGGCTAGGACTTAAGGAATAGAGGCTGTTGTCAGTGAGGTTTCCTTCCTTTCAGCCCATCTGCAAAAAGCTTATCACATGAGTTCATACATGCAAGTGGTGGAAGCACTTTCGGATATTAAGATGGTTTTGCTATCTTAGGCTGAGGCTGGTAAGATGGCTATACTCAATGTGTATGAATGAGGTTATAAACAGCTAGGGTATGATGATACTCCCCAGAGTGAATCATCCATGGTTCAGGAGATCTGGTGTAATGGTATATGGGAATGACCCTGGGAGACAGGGGAAAGAGCCACAGCCAGGGGAATGGTCAGATAAGGGCAGCTTAGCTCACAGAAGGAACGTGGGCATGGCAAACATCTCAGAAAGGATCCTTCCTAGTTTCTTGGGCTTTAAAGGTGACGGGGAGAAATGTACTTTCAGACTTGCAAGAACTTGTTAATGTAACCATACAATAAAGTAGAATTAGTTCACATGGATGTGCTTTATGTCTGGACTACCTCGCAAGGCTGACATCTGGTGACATCGCCCAGAGTTGGAATGTGGACAGGTTCACTAGCTCCAAATACTATGGCTACCATGGCTATGAGTATTAATTTTGCTTTCCAGTGTCTCATTAATCTCACAAGCCTGGGAATTAGCAGAAACAATTGGAATGTACACAGTAGGTGTTTGGGCTAGATACATTGAAGACAATTGTTGCCTCTGCCCCAAGTCATATAGTATGAGACTGCTTCACCTTGCATTTAGTGGGAGTTGCTACAGAGTCCTCCAATGACCTTCCAAAGAACAAGATGATTTGTTACAACACAATGGGATTGAGACTCCATGACTTCACATCCGACTCAGTCCACCATCATATATCTTTCACTCAGTGTAGGCATTAGTCTGTCTCCATTAGCTGCCTTAATCTGCTGTCTCCCTTTCTCCTGATGGAGATTTTTGATAGTTGTGTTGTCTTAAGAGGAGGATGTTCTGGCTTATGTGTAGGGTGTGGAACTTGTTCAGAGCTACTGATGCTGATGTGATTCATTTGGGACTCTTCTGATTATCTATGTCTCTTGTGGTCCCTGGCTCTATTATGGGCACAGTAGGAAGTACAGGGAAGGGGAGGTATCAACTGCCTTTGCATTTTTTCTTGGCTGGGACACACTTTTTGTACTTAATCTTAGTAAGCACATCATCTAGGCCCTCTATGAACAGTTTGTTATCTTTGATAACAAAGATCAATATGAGGACTGATTTTGATTTAGAGTAGATCTTCCCATTTTTTTGCCACAGCTTTCCCCTAATGTCTGTTTGCTGCCATGCCACTGGCTGAGAAAGGTATACTATCCAAGCTAGTATCCACCTTAAAGGAAGAAGATTTGGCTAGCTTGTTCGTATGCTCTCACTCCTGATGTTACAAGGAAGGCTGTATTCCTGTGTGCTCTACCATGTAGGATCGACATACTGCTATCCTCTGCGTTGTTGGAGTAGTGTCTCATCTTTACTCATACCGTCTGAAAGCTGCCACAGTAACATCCATTGGAGAAGTCTTGAGAAGGTCTAGGGCTGCCTGTGAGAAGAAGCTAAGCCTGAAGATCAGGAAAGTGCCCCCATGCCCCTGGAACCTCTCACTCTGCCTCAGGGCTTTCTTAAAAATGCCAGAGAGCTAGCAAATCCAAAAGAGCACAGTGTGAGCAAATAGTTTTGGTTCCTTTATCTCTAGTGTTTTGCTTACCCTGGGTAATTGTGGAAAGTCCACCTCCTGAAAAAGCCTGGTAGATTAGGGGCTTCTGTCTCATGTAGTGACAACTTTCCCTTTTCTATCTCCAGCTAGACCTGAAGGGAAGTATCTAAATTGTAGTCCCATGGATGAAGATCAGCTAACTCTCCCACCATGGGTGGCACAGATCTTTTTCTACACATCTCTTCATCTCTCTAAGAGTGATCTAGGGAGAAAGCACCCAAGAAAAAAGAGGAGGGGATGGAGAGAGGTTCTGCCTTCCCCCTTATGGCTTCCCTCTGGGGACACCCAGATGGGGATCCTCAAGGCGGTATTTCATGTATTTCTCCTCCATCCAAGGGAGGAGAGAGTTTAATTTTCCTGGCTGTAGCCCAGTTCGAGAACCTCTGGCTGCAACTGTGGGCCTCCAGCATGCAGAATGGTACGAGGACTTCAGGAGGAGATATAATATAGCAAAGCCAATTGAGCCATAGGGCATCAGGTGTCTGTCACAGCTGCTTTCCTTCCCTTCCAATGCCAGGATTGTCTGACACCCCAGAGGTAACAAGCCCTCTGGAAGGCACGAGAGTGACTCACTTGTGGCTAGTGAGTTGAAGCACTGATCTTGTATTCCTATATGGAATAGAGTGAGGAAATGAGAGTATATGTAGTAACACCACTGGAGGCCTGTATTCTTACTCAGCCCAAGCCATCAGAACAGTTATCCATAATACCTATAAACAGCAAGCTGCTATCTGTGAGTTTACTGGCGATGAGATCTAACCACTAGGCAAACAAATCCTTCACCTGTATGGCTAGCAAAGCTGCCACATATCTGTCTACAGCAATGCAAGGCCAGAACTAGGAATAGGACAATTGATTCTCGCAAAAAGTACTGTCAGAATCTTTCAGCCTGACTCTGGGGTGAACAAGAGTTATCCCACTGTAGAATGCCATTTTCCTGCTGTAGGGAAAATGATTTTTCTTCTGGCACTTTAATGATTAAAAAAAGTGCTGTGGCATAATGTTTCATATTACATTCTACTACATCTGAAATAATGCTATTCTCTTTGGAATAAAGTATAAAATATACAGAATAACAGTACTGACTTATCCTACACAGTAATGATACTGAACATTCTCAAGATTTCAATAAATGCAAGTACTATATTCATTTAATTTATTATTTTTACATTAATACTTACGTTAACATAAACTAAATTCAGTTTAAATCACTGTATATACTCATAGATTTCTATCCCTAAACAGATTTAGATAAGCAATAAAGTCAATTGGTTTTGGCAATATTAAGAGGTTAGTAACAACCCACTACACACTCAGCTCTATTTGCACCATGACACACATTTAAATATATGCTGCACATATAGAAATACAGCACAATTCAACAATCTAGAATGGACTGGGTAACTTTTTAAGTATTGGAGGCCAAAAATATGAGTGGAAATGGGAATGGGGCATTTCTGAAAAGGCAAACTGCTTTTATTCCCACCCTTAATCCCCTAAAACAGGGGGCGGGGGAGGGAGAGGCAAAATCATGCTGCTGATTTTGGCATCACTATGGCCACATTGTAGTGGAGCTATTTTGAGCTATTTCTCTGGGTTTCTGAAGGTGTCAGGTCCCACTTCCATTCTTATTAATTTTGAAGAGAAAATGATTAAAAAAATCAGCTGCCATTTATTTATTTATTCAATTTGTATGGCTGTCCATCTTACCAAGTGACTCTGGGCGGCGAACAAAATTTAAAAAATAAAAACAATTACAATAATACAAAAATTAATATACACAGCAGCTGAGAATAAATCACACATAGTAATTGTTAAATTAACCAATTGCCACCAAATTTTCAAAATTCTCTGGACTCTGAAGTTAAACAGTTAAACAGAGTTTGATCTCATTGATTCTTAGATGGGAGACCTATACAGCGACTGACAAGATGGGAAACTTAAAAACAGTAATGTAGAGTTACAAAGAAGCTGAATGGATATTTCTAGGAAGTCATCAAGAACTGATCTCAATTTGAGTATTTTTTTCTTTTTGGGGTCCTATGGGCCAGAAGCGGTCCACAGATTTTTATCATGCTGTAAAGTAGTAGTTATATAGACATACTGTATCACAGTAGAAAGATTCAAGACAAAGGAAAACATTCATAATACTTCATCACCTGGTTCAATTCTAACTAGTTTCAAAATTGCTCCACATTTAACACGAGGTTAAAAGAAGCATAGTGCCTTTGAAAAATATAATAGTGATACAGCATACCTGGTAAGACAAAAAGAATGAACCACTTATCATACTTAGAATTATTCATGATTAACTTAAGTTCTATTTATTTCAATAGGCTAATTCTAAGTATTTAATCATAATTGAGTTCTGATCCAATCCAACTATTCAATTTTAACAGTACATGACAGCTTTGTATTTGTAATATTCCTTCATCAATTACTTAAAGTCACTGAAATCAATTAATAATTTAGGTTTCCCCATTGGGGGTAGAGGGAAGAGAAGACATTTTATTTGGCATTAATCTCTTTCTTTCTGTTTATTTATAAGGATGGAAATCTCCTCTTTCCCTTTATAACTACTTTGTATCCATTCCCTCTTCTACGGTCTCTGTATAAAATGCAAGATATCAGGTATATACCCCATACCATCTTCTCACTCTGGGTCAAATTTAATGGGAAACTTCTGCTGAAAAACAGTATCAGTATCTCTAGTTTCTTCAAAATCAATGGTTTACAAGTATTTATCTTGTGTTATAAAGCACAATGTTTCACACTTCCCTGACAGTGAAGATGGGAAAACATAGTAAGAGGACATCACAATGTATAGTAAATTCTACCTGATGAACTAAACATTAAGAGGCATAGCTATATTTTTTCTGTATTCACCATCATATTGGTTTGGCTCTCTGTTTAAAAAGAATGAAAATTACTCATAAAGGCAACTTACTTGGTGAAGAACATCAAGTGTTACTGGGTAGTACATGTTGTCAATAATTATTCTAAGGACTGGACTCTGAGCTGGAGTTACTGCACTCTCACTAACTGTAGTTCCACTTATGGGAGTATTTGTTGTCTGTACAGCAGTTACTGCCTGTAGAACTGCTTGAGCTCGCTACATACAAAGAAAAAGAAAAAAATTAATGCATGTGAATTAAGTTTAGAGATCAATATATTCAGTAGTTGCCTCAAACCACCTTTAAAAATGAGTTAATCACAGTGACAACTCTTAACTGACCATTTCTAACCAAAGAAGTATCAGCACTCACATTAGCTGAAGAGAAGCTAAAAATGAATTATGCACTAAATTTGGTTTCTCAACAATAGGGTGAAACTATACTGAAGAGTTAGCTACTAGTAAGTAGTAAAAATCTAGGATGTATTGTAGATTTACAAGCATGTACATCTGATGTTTTTAATCTCTTCCCATGAGCATGAGACCCACTGTTATTCAGCCTACTTAGTGAAGAAATTGGAAGGAAACATGCAAAGCACTGCCATTTCTTGCAAAATACACTCAAAGTCTATAAAGAATTAAGTTTTTAATTTTCGGTAATCTATTTTCTTCTAAGAAAATATTTATTGAAGATGAATTTTTAGTACAGAATTTGATTTTTTAAATCTTTTTTCTTTTCCCACCTTCTCATTAGAATATTTTATTTTTTGACAATAGTCATATGAATGAACATCCCTCATTTTTACCAGATAAACTACCTTAAACAGGCAAAAATAAACACTAACTTAAATATCCTTACTAAAGAAAATTCCAAAGAAAAGCAAACAATGCAGGAAGTTATTGTAAAAAATAAAAATCTGTAACAATTACAAATTAATAGAACTACAAAATCTATTATAGTGTGCAAAGGTTCAAAGAAATGCTTCAATTCAATACTTCAGTTTATCGACAAAGCAGATCAAAGTGGACACCTGTTTCAAAACAGGAACTGAATCACATGCCTTCAAAGTGCTTCACATTTCAAAATGCCTTGCAGATTTGACAACTTTTCTGCTACTTCTGGGGTTCCATGCCTCAACCTGACTTTCATATATGGAGGACAGTAGAGGAAGGCTGAATTCTATGATGAGCTCTGTGACTTAGACACTGGCATGAATGTGTTTTATTACTTCATTCAACTTTTTGCTTGCCTATCAGAACTGTTTTGGGTAGCAAAGCAGCACTGCTTTAGGTACCATTCATGTTCTCAGCTCTCAAATCTGGCCAGCCTCAAGCCTTAACTTTGATCTCTCTTATGCTAATTAAATGTTACTCTTCTGTGGTGGTCCTGCCAACGTTACTGTGAGCTGAACTTGATGTTCAGCACTCCAAATATGGTATTTACTATTGTTATATAGCATACTCAGCAAATGATGGTAGTTAGGGCCAATTCAAGCTTCATCCTAAAGTTTAATAATTATCCAAATACTGCCATAATATAAATGTGATTTCAAGCAAAAATGTTTTTGTAAACTAAATGTTGTGAGTTCAAGTAATTCTAGTTTTGGCAGCTGTTTCAACAATTCCATTCCAACAGAAAAGAATATATGTAGCTCAGGGTTGAACTGTGGAGTTCTTGGTGCTCTCTGAGCTTGGTTATTTGCTTGTAGACATTTCATTACCCAACTAGATAACATCATCAGCACGAGTGAGAGTGGGTTTGCTGACTATTTATTTGTGTCAAAATGTCACTATTTTTAACGTTCAGGACAAGATTTCAGCATTTCTTCAGAAATATGAACTGGAGTAAATGGCTTAGCTGACAGTAATTTGACTCTTACCCTAGCCTCATTAATTGTCCCCTTTCTTTGGTGGAAAAAATCAATATGGGTTAATACAAATATTCAAAACATACATCCAAATGCTACAGCAGAAAACAGGAAAGTTGGATGCAATCAAGGGATGCATTAGGAATTCATTTGCAGCTATTAAGGTGAAGCCTTCAGCTTCTCAATTTGTGCATCTAATGTGCTTCTTGACTTAACTTGGATACAGCACAGAAAGTAGTCTTCAATAAGAAATCACTTCCAATTTTCTGATTTAGTGTGCAATTTGAATCTCCAGAACAGCTATAAAACCTGTTGCCATTCCCAATGACTTACAAGGACAAATTTGGGTTTTCAAATCTAATGGAAAGAAAAAGTAATAAAAAGAATCAACTGGCTATAGAACCTATAGCTCAAATTGTCCACCATCAAGCCAGATATCAATTCCTGGTATAAGAACAAAAATAGCATCACCTCTCTCATTAGAATATAGATATGAATCATACATTTCTATTCATCTTGTTCTCCTTCTTCCTGGTCTATAGCAAGTTAGCACTAAGATTATAATGTGGCATAGGATACATAAAATAATTCAAGTAGTGAATACTTAATTTTGGATTAATTTAAAAAAATATGAGATGTGAAGGCATACACATATGGAACTATATTATATCCACCAAAAACCAAACCAAACCAAAAAACAAAACAAAACACCCTTAACTCCCATGCTCTTAAAGACAAAAATATAGATAAGGGTGTTGGTTTAACTGGATGATCTTCATATTTGCTGAATGTTTAGTGGGGTATAATTGCAGAAAGTTAGAGAAATATGCTCTAAAGTGTATAGGCACAACAACTGCCTGGCTCCATGGAGGAAAGCAGCAGAAGAGGAGGAGAGTTTTGGAAAGGAGCAAAGCTTTGAGCAGTGGGTTGCAAACTGGAGCTAGACTGGAAAATAACGGGGTGTGTGTGTGTGGCGGTATCTCTCCCAATGTAGGGATTGCTGTAATTCTTATAGGCCACCCTGCTGGAGTGAGATGAGCAACTCAATTTTCATAACACCCTTTACTGTAGAAAAATAGTATATTTAAAAATAATCACTCTAGGTAATTGTTGGAAAGTTCAGTACACAAAAATGGTTAGCAAATATGACAAATAACAGGTAGATACAGTGGTACCTCAAGTTACGAACGCCCCTCCTTACGAATTTTTCGAGATACAACCAGCTCCGGCCGCAAAAATTTACCTCGACATGCGAACTCCGCCTCGAGCTACGAACCGGATCCGTGGCCATTTGCCCTGCTGCCACGTGGTCGCGGCTTCCTGTGGGCGAGATCGCGGTAGCAAGGAGACGTTCGGTGAGGCTTGTGGTATGTTTTGTGGCGTTTGGAAGGTTTTTGGTGTGCTTGTCAGCATGGCTCCAAAGAAAATGCAGAGCAGGCTTGGCAAGAATGTATTTACATTGAACCTTATGGGGAAATTTGCCTCGTGGTGTGACCAAATTCGGAGGGCGGATTAGCCGTATTTACATTGAACCTTATGGGGAAATTTGCCTCGTGGTGCGACCAAATTCGGAGGGCGGAACGGATTAACCGTATTTACATTGAACCTTATGGGAAAATTTACCTCGAGTTGCAACCAACTCAAGTTGCGATCAGAGTCACGGAACGGATTAAGTTCGTAACTCGAGGTACCACTGTACTCACAAAATTGGTTAGATATAAATAATCA
This sequence comes from Liasis olivaceus, assembly GCA_030867105.1. Taxonomy (NCBI): domain Eukaryota; kingdom Metazoa; phylum Chordata; class Lepidosauria; order Squamata; family Pythonidae; genus Liasis; species Liasis olivaceus. The sequence goes on along the minus strand of CM061350.1, from coordinate 120,523,489 downwards.
TAAAAAAATGTATAAACTGGAAATAATGTTTCCTCAACCTTTCTAGTCCTTCAGGATATTCTATCTATCCAAGCTTACCTTTACTTTTTTTTCCCCGAGAGGACTGAATTACTTCCAGATATAGTAGACTGTAGTCACCCAGTGTTTTTACTTTCCAAGAACACCTGTGGGGCAATAAAGGTCTAAAGTTTCCAGGCCTGAGGTTAATGTATATATTGATGTATTTGTGGGGGTCCTGTCATATTTGTATGGTTTATCGTTTTAGTCCGTGCTGTCAGTTTATGTGTATTTAATTGTTTTCTGGATTTTGTAAGCTTCCTAGACTCTAATGGAGTGGGCAGCTATAACAAATTTAATAAATTAAATAAATAAATCTTGGAAACGAAGATGCTTTCTTCATAACATGCCAGTTTTCCATTTAGTTTTGTTTAAAATTTAAGAAGTCTGCAGGGGACTGGCATGCTGTTAAGTAAAGTGCATTGGTGCCTATGTCCAGTACATTGGGAATGCTAGACTTACACTTACCTTAACTGACTGGTAGTGAATCATACTTTAAGAACTTTAAACTGTATTAAAGATAGAATGTGGTTAGGGAAACAAATTATTTGGTGGAGAAATGAAGGATACTATATATACTAATGTATAAGCCCATCTGTGGATAAACTGACCCTCAAATTTTTAATCAAAATACCATGAAAAGTATGCCACCCATGGAAAAGCCAACCCTCAAAATTTCTGTAAGTTTTAATGTTTGCAATTGGCTTATCTGTGAGTAATCCACAGATTATCCATTTTTCATGGTATTTTGGTTAAAAGTCTGAGGGTCATCTTATACGTGGGCTTATACATGAGTACATATGGAATATACAGGTACTTTAAAAAAAGTATTACCGTATATATACTCGCAGATAAGGTCATCCACAATTAAGCCGAACCCAATCTTTTGGGTGTATTTTGACACTTAAAATTCTTGGCTTAGTCGCGAGTATATACAGTAAGTGTCCATCATAAGTTTTATTATGGGCAGCGACTTTTATGGTAGAGAGGGGCAGATTTTCAAACAAAGGGAAGGTGAATTACGTGTCTGTTATCCATTGTCCCTTCTGGGCCACTTTCTAATCTTGGTGGCACTGATGGCTCAGCTGTAATCCCTTTTGGTCTGAAGGTATGATTGGTAAATGTCAGGATGATTAATAGAAATGTTTTAATCATCTCTGAACCAGTATCAGGAAAAGACAGACTAGCTTGACCTATATAATGGCAATTCAGTTAGATGAAAAGAGTGGAGTTTTCTTCAATATATTTGGTTGGGAACTTGAAGCCGACAGAGGTTTTGTAAATATATCATACAACCCACTGCTGAACTTTAGGAAATTTTAATTGCATTATTAAAGCTGTCCTGCTCAGGATCCTATGGCCTCTGTTACAACCATGGACATATCAATCTGAGTTCAGCAGAAGCAGGATTTATTCACTAGGCTTCATTTTTGCACCTGTTCAGAAAACAGTCTCCACTAAAGAAGCCAATGATTTCTTTATCATGGACAATCATTTATGATTAATATACTCCACATTGATGGAAAGCCAAATATAACTGTCTACCCTTGAAGATCCATGGATATTTCCTAAGATCTCTGATTAACCTTCTTATAGACCACAATCTTCTCAAGGCATTAGGTTTTTATCTATTGATATAAAGACTTTGTTTGCAAAATATTCTAGGACAAAATATGTTTAAATAATCTGTGTCTCACCATGTAGTTAATTTTTGGTTCAGTATTGTGTAAACCCAGACAACTGGGATCATTCATTAGACCATGGTTCAGTTACCTAGGGATCAGCACATTATATAAACACAGCTGATAGATATGAAATGTCCTCAATTCAAAGACATATGGGCTCCTCTGGTATTCCTGAGAACTGCAGACAATTAAATGATGTGTTTGACAGCTAGAGTGAAGGTGAAGGACATGTTGACGAACATGTCTAAATAACAAAAAATATTACTTTTTGCCATTGTTACATATGCCCAAATATTTGTGGTAGATATTTATAGTGGATATTTGTGTAATAAAGTATGTAATTGTGTAATATAGTGGATATTTGTGTGATAAAGAACCTTTTGTGTGTGGGCCCCAGGTATCCTGCTGCTCAAACCCACTGAAGGATTGTTGTTACTAATTTGCAATGCATCTTTCATATAAGTCACTTGCATTTATAATTATAAAGTTTTAACCATCAGAGATAGATGCAGACATGACACCATTTGGTCCTATTTTTTGGCTTATCCAAACTGAGGATATTAACTTTGGAGGATTAAGGCATACCATTGTTCTCTAGACCCTTGCCTTTTAAAAATTTTGGAATCTTGAGGCTTGGACTTATTATGTGAAATTCAGGTAATGTAAATACTTCGTTGAGGAAAGATATAGATATCACCATACTATTAAAGACAAAAATAAGACTCTTGTGGAAGGAAAAAAAAATTAATTTTGGCTTAGCCATAGGATATAAATATCTGGTTACCACTGGCAGATAACTTCATACCAAGCACAAGATAAAATGTATTTATTTTAAAGATTTATATGAAGCCCATTTCTACTTGTGGCTTTAGGTGCTTTACAGATATCAATATGGAATAAAAATTTGTAAAACCCAGTATTGTAAAAGGAATAACAGGATTTCATTTTTCATCTACTAATATGCAACCATTCATTAATTCATGATTACTGGGTTTTCTGTCAAATATTATAAGAGTCCACTGATAGATTATCAGTGGAAATCTCAAGCAAGGACAGCTGACACAGAAGTGTAAAGATATGGTGTAAAAATATATATTCACCATAACACCAGTGCCCTCAAATGTAAAATAGGTTGCAGGACTTGGACATAATATCTTAGCTTATATATAGGGTAATTATATTTTTTTCAACTAAAGCACCTTTTACATTTTATTGTGACTGATATTTATTTATTTATTTATTTATTTTATTTATTCGGCTTGTATGCCACCCATCTCCCCCAACGGGTGACTCTGGGCGGCTCACAATAAAAAGAAAAAACACAGTTCTCTCCAAAGATGGCTAAAATCTATAAATAGTTAAAAAACATATTAAAAATGCCCTAAAAGACCTCTTCTGATTTTGGCCCTAAAAAAAACCCTGTAACATGCTGGGGGGGGGGGGACAACCCATCATCCCACCAGCCATCTCCATAGGTGCGGGCCCCCCTCTGGCCCCCAGGCCTTCTGGCAGAGCCAGGATTTAGCTGCTAAGGAAAAAAAATGAAATTTAAAACAAATTTGCTTCTATATTTCAAATGAGAAACAGTCTCTAGGCAAGGATTAACGAAGAGGAGACTGGAACAGAAAGAATCCTCATGCTTCTTAAACTATTGTTCAGAATGATAAAGTAACAGAAAAAAACATAGATGAAGATACTACCATTTGATATAGCATGGGTCAGTGCTGCTTTCATATTCCTTCATGAGAAACAGCAACATCAAATACTTAAAAAGGTCCATGAAGTTAGTACCTGCAGAACTGTAGTTTCTCTGTTCAAGTATGAATAGTGTCTTGATCTAAAATAATACATTCTATATGTCTTCAAGATCAAATAACTATATACTCAGTTATTCCCAGAGTGAATATGAATGTCCTTTCAATAACTGTGTTTATTGGAAGAGCAGATCAAATAAGGTGAGGTTAAGAGTTTTAAAACTTGAATGAATTATTTAAACATACCAGAAACATAGCTCCACATGATGTATGTAACAAAGTAACAAGTTTTTTTTACAGGTTAACTTGAGCTCTAGGGCCAGAAAGATTATTAATGTTAAACTTGCTTAGATCCCTTTAATAAATACTGTATTTACTATTAACTATAAAATAAATCCCAACATTCTTAAACATTTTATAAATAAAGAACAGCTATACCGGTACTTACATACACAGAACAGCCACATAATTAATAACTATAATAATATGTTACCTGATTCAGTGTATTATCAGTCTTTAATTCTTTATGATTTGAATACTGAATATATATGGGTTGATTGCGAAGATGAGGTGTCACAGCAGAATAGTAATTTACCATAGTGATAGCAGCTTCTTCTGTTGCCAGTTCTAAAAAAGCCTAGAAAAATATTAAAGATATTAAAAAAAAAAGAAGTTATCCCCACATCCATCAGTCCATCCATCCATTTATTCACCTACCTACCTAGTTTCTGAATCATATTCTGGTAAAGTATGAAAACTGTTTACCAAAGTCATTTAGGATTTAGAGTGTACAATTTATAAAGAACCACACATTTCAAATTTGCATACATAAACACTGAGCCAATATATGCCCCATCCCCAGCTTCTATAAAATGCTGTATGTTCTCCCTTTATGCTGGTCTATGACCGTAATAAGGATTTGATTTATGCTCTCCCTTAAGATCAGTAATCATTAGATCATTACATCAGTAATCATAAAATCACAGCTGTGATTTTAGTCCAAGGACGTTCACTTGAAGCAAACTTAAGCTTGAGAACATTAATTAGATTGCTGACATCATTCAGGACAACAATAAAAGTCTAAGGAACCAAAAAGATTGGAGGATGCAATCTAAACAGGCACAAACCTCTAAAAACATGATTAGAAGAATAGGAAGATGAGACATTAGCTTAGCATAAGCCTGGAAAGATAGAAGCCAGTATCATGTTGATCTAGCTTCTTTCTCACGAACATCCTCAAGAATCTTGTTTTACAGATACAGCAAGTCTCCTATACTTACATATATAATTTACATTAAATTCAACCAACTATGATATTCTGTATTCTGTATATGCACACAAGTCTGTTAAGATGAGACTAATACTTCATCTTTATTTTCTAAGATAACTTGTTCAAATAAATTAATCAAATTTATCTGTACCATCTAAAGATTCTGAGAAATTATTTCCCATCATTGTCTACCATATATTATATAATAGTAAAGTGCTAAGCCTATGAATTTCCATACTGACAAGCCTTATAGAATTTTTATATTCTAGAATTTTAAATAGATTTCATAAGTATAATTTCACCGTAGCAACAAGTCCTTTAAAAGTTCTCATGTTAAATATTCCCCACTCTGAGCCAGATATGTATTATTATTTATCTATGAAATAGGTTAACTTTATTATATGGAATTTGGTGTGTTAAAGATTTTCAGATGCAAAGAACGAGTATTAGAAACTGAGAAAAATGTCAAACTTCTCAGAAAGTACTTTATCTTCAAAAAGAAAAAAATATTATTTTATAAAGCTCATAAGAAAAATAAGAGCCCTTCAGCTGATCTTAAGAACCTGATTAATCTTAAAATGTTGCTTCACACCATTTGAGAAAAACTTAGTTCTGACTACTGAGAATACTAAACCTCTATTTCTGTTATACATGCACAAAAAGCTAGAAAACAACTGCAGTTTGGGGTATCTTCCATTTTTGGATAGTTTTCCATAAAACATGGGAAAATTGGCCCTAAAGAGAGAAAGCTACAACAACCGACAAATTACTGGCTTCTCCCTTTCCAGAATGTTTATGATTCTCCATCTAGTTTTCCGAATCTTTGGAATTTCCAGCAAGAATAGGCAAATTGTTCTCACTTGGTAGGTATAACATTAGCTAGTAGGGATGTTAAAACACTCCAAGCTTGTAAAGTTTTGAGTCTGAAACACTGGTTTTAAGTGTTCTGAGCTCAGAATAAAACTGTGCCTTCAGAATTTCTTCCTTCAAAATAAGCTCATTTCAAGTATTCATATTCTGAAATCCTGAGGGTACTGCCTCATTTATAAATTGTGGTTGGCTTGTATTTACTTTTTTTTCCAGCATAACCAGCAAAATAGCAAAAGTAGTTCCATCTTCATTACTGTTGGTCAAGACTAGGATCCAGGAGAAAGGGAAAAGAGTAAGGAGGAAATGACATCATTTAAACCAACGTTTAGAGGCAGATGACGATACCACTGACTCAAATGTGTCATATAAGATGGGGATAAATTTACTAGGGTTTTCTTTTTTCTTCAAAATTCTTGGCTATTGGGAAGTTCGAGTTTATGGTTGCTTTGTGGGTCTGCAATTGCATTCTGTGTTGTACTTTCTTTCAGAGACAAGCAATCATTATACAAATGGGAAGGTCTATTCCACACATTGTTTATTAAAAAGTTTTGCTAATACTGTGTTGCTTTGGTTTATTTGTTGAGCCATGTTGTGCACTATATGCATATTCTTGCTGATGCTTAGTCTTCAGGCAGCATGCTAACTTCAAAGAGTAGGTTTCTTTTGCTTTGTATGTTGAGTATTGCTTGCAGATTGTCAAATACAAAGGTATGCACCTGAGCTTATGCATCTGAAAGAGAGGGAAGCTTCAAGTAAGAGAACTCTATACTTTTGTTGCACTTGTCATTGTTGTTCATAGATTGAAGTGGATCATGCTATTTTTTTTCTGGGCTTCAGCAGCTGTTTGTATAGGCAGGCTGTGGGAAATAACAATGTTTAAGCTATTGTTTCCATTACTGTCTGTAGGATTTTTTTTTAATCACTCTCATGACAAACTTTTCTGCTGGTTGGGTAAAAGGCAGAAGTCAGCACATATATCATATCATCCCATCTAATTTTGTGGTTGAAAAATGAGGGAGCGAGTGCTTTTTTTCAAGTTCCCATTATTTTCTATTTTTATAGAAAATAGTTTGCTCTATCTGGAGTATTCAGAGTATTGTTGGGGTGTAGGCAACTCAGAAGATTTGTCCAGAGCTCAAAACAATTTTCTATTTCATGCACACTGTTATTATTAGCTGGTTATTTCATGATGGCTGAGTTTCACTGGGCTCATGGTAGCTTTGGCACAATCTGCTAAGTCAATCTAGAATTGATTCTGCCTGGACTATAGTGTACTACTTTGCCCCCATTTTAAAACATTCATGGAAGGAGACACAGAGTCCTCTACCAAAAACTAGATTATTGCATGAGCATGTCTAGGAACATCATACCACAAAACATAGAAAATGTAGTTAGTTTCCTATACTATCCAGAGTTAACTGATGCTATAAATTACAGTTAAAGACCAACAGTGGACTTTTATTCTCAGTTGCAATATACAGACAGACATTTAGCCTGAGATCTATGTTACCAGAATACCACTTTTAAGATCTGCTTCTTTTTTTCCCTTCAATTCTTCAGAAAGCAAATGCAGAAAAACCTTTGCTGTCACATAGTATTTGATTTTGTACCTAACAACCTGAAATATTTTTCCATGTCTGAGTAGGTAGATTTTAAAAAAACTTCCTATAATTGATGTGTTATGATAAAATCCATTCCTGGTAAGTGGAATACTTAAGAGTCTTGGGATGGAAAAAACTTTGTACTCTGGGAAAAAAAGGACAAGGAAAAAAAAAAAAAAGACAAAAGAGAAAGTACCTGGTTCTTTCCTTTCAGCATGAGAATGTTGGTTACCTTACCAAAAGGTAAGCCCAAAGCAATAACTTCTGTTTCTGTCACTTCCCCCGGTAATTTCCTGATATGAAGAACACGAGAAGGAGCCCCGTCCATTTTATCTTCACCCTTGAATTTCTTGTTATCGTTACCATTGGCTGAAAGACATTTTTTTAATAATTCATTTCATATCTAAAACTTATCCTATTTATTATAAACTTAAAAGAAAAATACATTTTGTACATGCAGACTTTTTCAAGTTAATATATGAAAAGTGAATTTGAAATGGTCAAACTTTTAAAAAGTAGATAATAAAAACTACATGTTAGTGTTCCAATATAATTTATTACCAAGCAGACCAACAAAGATCAGAAAACTCTAGTATGACCAGATACAGAAAAAGGGAAGGCGTACTTCAATAGTTTCTATGACTAATTACCAAAGCAAAAATCAGTATATTATGACTGGTAGTTACTTTCTGTATTTGGGTTATTAAACAAGTCTCATGTGTCAAGTCACACTGATGTGTCATGAACATAGTAGTATACCTCTCAAAATTATCTACCCATCCCCTTACCAGGAGATGCTGCCTGCAGCATTTCTATATAATTTACAGCTATAAATCTGCTTTCCTATAATCAGTTTTCACTGCTCTATGGAATATGAAGTTCTGCTCCATCCCTGTTTGGAGTGTGATTTAGATCATCCCAACCTAAACACCACACAGCAGAATTACACTATTTTAGAATAAAGTTCCTGCTGAATTTTTGCATGAGTAACTACCATTTATCGGCCTATACTACTAATTAAATAAAAGGAAAGGATTTTAGCTGTAAATGTGAAATCTGTCTTCTATTTTAATTTGGAAAAAAAAGGAACAATTCAGCCATGAAACACAAAATACAACAGTATATAAACTTAAATTGTCAGGAAACACAACTTACATCCATGAAAATCTTATTTCTTTCCCAACAGAGATAACATATTACCCCTGGTTTTTTAGCCAGACACTTAAATTGTGCTAGATGTTTAAGGACCTTGCTCAAGATTCAAATATATACCTTCAAGAGATATAATTGATTTATGTATTATGAAAAAGAATATGATCATAATAAGCATAACAAATGAGCTAGGATGTAAATAGGTGTTCAATAAATGTCTATGTGATTGTGGATGTAGAGTCATGGTGGCTGAACATGTGGGTTGGACTTAGCGGGTTTGCAGAAGTACCATGCACAATGCTGCTATACCTGCAGGATGAAATGATGTCAGATACCAAACTGGATGCCAGAATGCTGCACAATGGTGCTGGAACCAGATAGTGGTGACCACATTTAGCAGTGATGGGCACAGGAAAGAAAGGAGGAGGGGTGAGCACACTCAATAGGCCATTAAAAGAGAAAGAAGCCACACAGTGCAGGTCCCTTCTTCTAACCCATAGCTCCAACCCTGGACCTGGGTGGCCAAATTATTGGTGGTAATTTAGTCCTCAAGCCAGAGAGCAATAGGGATGTACTGTAGTCTTCTCAAGACTTGACCTACTGGGTTTCAGGTCTTGTAGGAGTCACAATGCCAAGGTTAGGAAGGAGGGGCTGTTATGAATATATGTGAGAGCTTGGAAATGATAAACAGCACTACCTTGGAGATAACTGGATATGAGTGTCTGTATGAAAAAATGGGTTGTTAAGGACAAAAATGAGCTGAAGCTGGTGTACCAAATGACCTGCTGCCCCACAGCAGCCCTTCAATAGCTCCTGGACCATATTTCTGGACTGTGGAAGTGTCATCTTGTGAGTTAGTCCAGACAGGAAGCACACCCAGATGAACTAATTCTACTTTATTATAAGGTTACATTAAGAGAATGCTACCAAATCTGAAAGTACATTTCTCCCCCGTCACCTTTACAGCCCTAGTTTCTGTAAGGGCTGTAAAGGGTCCCTTCTGAGATGTTTGCCATGCCCACATTCCTTCTGCCAGCTAAGCTGTCTCTTATGCGACTATTCCCCTGGCTGTGGGTCTTCCCCCTATCACCCAAGGTCACTCCCACATACTATTATATGGAGTCCCTTAGACTTCTGGTTCTGGGGAACTTCAACCTCCATGCTTAGGAGTAGGATTTGGGTTGGTTTGGAATTTTATGGCCTGTCAGTCGCACTATGTATACCAGACTAAGAAAGTAACTGCAAAGGCAGGTTACTTTACTACATTGGCTATGGAAACAGAATCTTGATTGTGTGTTCAGCCTGATTATGCTATATACACCTACCCCCTAATACTCCTGTGAAAATAAAGAGGTATCAGTCTGAACAATTTCTTCCTCCCCTCAGATTGTTTTGGGCTTGAGTCACGCTTCTTCCCTCATCACTCTGGGAATAAGGACCATGAAGGTCCTCTTCTTTACTCTCTACATGGCCTTAACTGTAACCATGAGCTTGAGCTGATAAGCTCAACTATGACTCCTGAAGATGGGCAAACACTGGATCTAGTTTCTATTTCAGAGTAGATGAGATAGGATGAACATATGGAAGACCTTGACATATATCTGTCCTTTGTTGTCAGATCAGTTTTTTGTCAGGTTGCATTAAAATAGTCCGCTCTAGGCAGCTGATAGATGCTGATGGTTTTCTGAAGGCATTCAGGCAATTTCCTGACAGTTTGGTGGGTAGTTCCATCCTGTACTTGGTCAGTCTCTGCTGTAAGATGACAACTGGAACACTAGATAAGATTGCTCCTGTGAAGCTTCTTCCCTGTCACAGATCCTGAGCAGCCCCATGCTTTACAGAGGAGCTATAGGAGATAAAGAGAATGAAAAGATGCCAAGACAAGCATGAACTAAAATGTAGGTTTAAGCCTACAAAGCAGCAATAAGAGGAGCAAAGTATATGTACTCTTTTGTTCTTATTGTGCCTTCAGATTTCCACTTGAAGCCCTATTCAGGATTACTCTGATACTTCTGGGGAAGAATGAGGGGACAAGCCATTAAGCTACTTTTACATGTTTCTCTACAGAAACTTACACATATTATTCACTCAAGTCTTGATGCCATTTGGGCAGAATCAAGTAGGGTGAAGGGGGCAAATTCCAATATTACCTGGAATTGTTTTGAGCTTCTAAATCCAAGGAAGTGGACAGAGTGTTCTGTAATATGAGTTCTGTCACCTATGGTTTGGATCCATGCCCCTCATGACTCCTTTGGGCAGCCAGGCAGGACATGTGTAGCTGGCTTTAGGAGAAGGTTAACATTTCCCTGAAGAAAGGTGTGATGATACCACCATGAAAAAGACAGCGGTGTGTTCTCTCTTGATGAGGCTATCTCTCAACTTCTGCCTAGTCTCCTCACCTGGTCACATTGGATGAGGAGTGTGCCATGCCTGGTCTTATCAGAACTGGTGACAATTAATTATACCATCAACCATGGTATAATTCTGGACCACCTGCATGGAGTGGAAAACCTTACTTTTCAAAACAGCATTTAGCACTCAACTAATGATCATTGGGTGACTTTTTAATTATTTCAACCATGGTTTTTATGTATAAGGATGGTTACTTTAGTGGGATGTTTTATGTCAATGTTTCATTGTAAGCAGCCCAGAATCATCTTAAAGAGTGATACAAAATTGTTGTAAATTAATAAGTAAATAAAACAGCAATAACTGCTAGAAAGTGATATTAGTTATTCTGAAGAGAAACACCAACAAGAAGTATTTTGATTAGAAAACATCAGAAACAAAAAGTTGTCAGATTTTTTGATAGGTTGTCTGATAGAGACAACCACTAGCTTATGTGTACATATGATTCTAAGAAATAATCTAATTGCTGAACTTAAATAATCCTAATGCCATTAAGTTTAGAAACCTGCCTACAACCTGGATTTAAAACTTGTGCACACCTTAGAATTAATTGCATTTAAAAGGAAATAAAACACATTTGTAGTAAACAGTATCATCAGTTATTAATCTTCATGGCTGCATGCATGCTATCTCTAGAAAGCAGCATGGCTATAAATTTAAACTGATGGGAAAGAATGGTTATTGCCCTCATGTTCTGCTGTGGACCACCCAGAGTTATCTTATTGGCCACAGTAGGAAACAGAATGTTGGACTAGATAAGCCTATGGTCTGATCTCACATACTCCTTTAAAATAATGGATATATTGCAAAATAATCTTCCTTTGAAGGAATATGCTTACAGAAGAGTTACAGCATGGTTTGATAGATGTCTATTATTGGTTTTCTACATTACATGACTATATTCAAAAATGAGAAGAAAAGTTTGTTTAGTTTAGGTTTAAAGAAGACACATTTAGGGCAAACATTTTAAAACAACCAAGAAAGGCTTACTGATGCTTCTGCTTTCAAATTTTGCATTGGGGAAAAAATGTATTATATGAAACTGGATGAAGCATAAAAGCATATTTCCAAGACCAAGAACTCTGATCTCTCCCAGTCCAGGAAAAGTATCAGTCCAAATGACAAGTGTATGTACCTCTCAAAAAAAACAACTAAAAGCCAATACGTATTCTGACCACCAATAGTACAGAGCTGATATATTTATGACCCTGTGCTAATTCAGCCTGATAGCAGAGGAAAAAAATAACTAAAGGTCAGAGTCAGCATCTGCAAACTACTTTGAAGCAGGATATCTGAACAAAAAGAGCCACACAGCCCTGTTCAGCTTCTTCCTTCTTTTTCCAAATTCCCAGGTTGGCCAAGCACAGGCAAAGCAACACCCTCAGTAATTATCTTCCTTTACGAAGTATGTATCCAGGTTTATGAGCTTTTTGGTTTTTGCTTTCTATTTAATAAATGTGCATTTCTGTTCTAACTGATCATATTACATTACTTTTTAAAAACACCTGCAGAGAAAATTCCATCACATCCCACAGGCCAAAACATAATCTACTAGTGGAGAATGACACAGAGCTTCTTCTTTCCTATATATGATTAAAAAAAGATATAACCTGAAGACAGACATACTCCTCTTCAAGAACCCTCTTAATATCAAAAATATCCCACATCTTTTTCTTAGAGTTGGGTTGTAAGGAAAGAAGAGGGGAAGATCTGCTTCTAATCCATAAAAGCTTACATTTTCTTAAAGAGGATTTTATATGAAACTAACATAATCTTTATTTTCTAAAATGCCTAAGTCTTTTGGACTGTCATGCTCCTAGTAGGATTCCATCTTTGCTTATGTAACTTTAGTCAAAATCTGATTAGTCTTAGTGCAGAAAGACAGTATAAAAGGAACAAATGTGGGCCTGGTAAGAACCTCAGAATCTATGTCCTAGACCCTGTTGTGTTCTATTAGTGATAACTGATAAACTTGTTGCCTTAAGAAGAAATTCAGATTACCGGGACTAAGCCAGAGGTTTGACACTTCCCCCCTACTCTTACAAGTTTAGGGGAAAAGCTAAATATTTCAGTGTTATTGGCATTGAAAATACCAAGCTTTCAGAAATGTTCCTGTTCAATCATAACATAAAACATATATTTTAGAATAAGTTTAAGTCCAGTGGCTTGACTGCAGGGGGACAAGTTTTGATGAAAATACAAACCAAGAATGAACACAAAATGAATTTTATTCTTTGCTATTATGAGAACAGATTTCCTGTAAAGAATGAACCAATTGGAAAATGAGTAAGGTTATTTTATAGAAATAATTTGATTTGTTTTAGTTTTCTATTTATGGATTTTTCCCTTTTTATTGTTAATAATTTCCTTTTTATAATAAAAATTAAAAGAAAAACATTCACACATTTAAATAATATCTGGATAAATTCTCTTGAATAAAGTGAACATCATTTTTATATATGTACTAAATTTCTCCATTATTTAGGAATTCTTATTTCAAGCAGTATTTCTCAAATAGTTACTCTGAATGTGAGAGAGATATAGTAAAAGGTTTATCTGGGCACCAATAGATGAGAATCATTAAAATTTATCCTTTGGGACAGGATTTGCTTTGTGTGAGATGGGTGGCTATATAAATGTGATAAATAAATACATACATACATACTCTTAAAATAAATGTAATTCCCAGGATCCTTTATATTTTGCATGGAATTCCTGTATACATATCTAAAAAATATTTTCAAAAACTCAGTACAGTGTTCTGTAAATTTCTATGGGATTCCTCAATTCCAAAGATATCTTTGAAAAAGATGCAATTGTCAATTAAAGATAGGGATTTGGGAGTTTTCCCAATCTTGAATTATATACTACTATGAATACCTTTTAACAATTACCAATTTTGAACACCTTTACTTAGCTGAAATTCTTCATCTTGGGCCCTTTTGGAATATTCCTATGTACCACATTTAGTTAATTGTATCATTTGGGATTAAAAATATAATAATTTACTGTATGTGCTGTCACTGTCATATCAAAACCATATTAAAACATATTAAAATATCAGAAAATAACTATATGTTACCATAAAAGTAATAAAATGTTAAAATATCATTGTATGCTATAAAAAATTTAAAATGAAACTAGTGAAATGCTAATATAATATGCTAGTATGCTTTAATAATAAGACTGTTAAACAAGGTAAATAGAAAATTAAGCATAATGGACAGAAATACAACAATGCAATTATGTAATTGAGGATTTTGTCAGATCTACTTAATTCTTACTGGCCATCAATTCCCAGTAAATTTACAAGCTGATGTGCAAAACTGTATGTTAGAATAGAATCACAATCAGAAAAAAGTACAAAGACATAAAATTGATCAATATGGCTAGTCAGCCTTTAAAGGGGAGGGGGAATATTTTTTGGTGTCTTCATATTATGAGCAACAGAAAAGGACTGTTCAATAGTTACAGTATGCCTAGACATAGGCACTCCGGAACAGAAGTCCTCATATACTGTATCTTCCATCAAGGAATAACTATAGGAAGAACTTTGAAACATACCAGACTGAAGACCCTTCTAATTTTAGGAACTTCTAGCTCTCTAACATAACCCAGAGAGGCTATCATGTACTTTTGACTGTCAATAAAATTCTTTGGGGAAAAACAATCTTAGCCAAAGATTAAATATAGACAGCCAAACTTAGTCTCTTCTTTTACCAATCCAGTTTCCATATATTGCCTCACCATGCTAAACTCATTAACATGCATTACGCCATAACCCAATAAAACTGCTACACTGATTAAATGTATATTGTAATTTGCATAGTTAGGAGGACTGTAAACCCTCCCCTCTTTAGCTTATCTTCATCTCTGCAACCAATCAATAAACCAATACATATGCTGGTCAGACTCAAAACTTCTCCAACAGTAACTACTGTCTTTTGATTATAAACATTTTAGGACTGCTGCTAGTTCTCTAAGCATTTTGAGCAATAGTAGTAGTGATGTGTCATCCTACTATTAGAGGTATTGACAGTATATGAAGCATACAGCCTACTCAATTGGGTACCCATTTATATGCCAGCAGTGTTCCTTTGGTCTCCTAACTAAACTCACCATTTTAGCTTTTATCTTATTTATTTCCAAATAATTCTCCATGCAAGACTGTCAAGGGCTCACAGAATTCTTCTAAGACCTATGGGGTTTCTAGACTGTATTACTCCATCATCTGCATAAAGAAGAATGGATATAAATTTCTCCATCAACTTGGGAGAATAAAAGTCCCATTTAAGTAACCCACCATGTCATTTATATAAAAGTTAAACAAAAGCAGAGGTAATTTACAATTTTGTTTGATTGCCATTCAAGTTGACACAGCATTTGATAGATAGCCCTGGGTGTTACCTTTGACTTTCAGAGACATTATAAACGCTCAAATAAGAAGTAATAGGTGACAATCCATCATGGTTGCTTCAAGTTTTTCCCAGTTTTATTCAAGAGGTAGAATCAAAAGGCAATTTTAAAACTTATAAAAGCTGAATATAAGGAAACTGTGAAGCTACTGGGGTATTTCTCCATTAAATGTAATATTGTTAAGCATTGGTGATAGTAGACAAACTTCTCTAATTTTTACCTGCTCCTATACTAGGCGGTTTTCTTGTTCTAGCTAACACTTTTGCATCTAGCCTACATGTCTAACATAGAGCTAATTGTAGTAAGCAAACAAATATGTTTATAGTTTGCTGAATATTCCACTTTCTTTTTTTAAATATGGGAATTATGACTGCTAGTCCCAGGTCCCAACTTTCTCTAAATCTTTAGAGTATAATTTATCATTATCTAGCTTTAGCATGTACTTTTCCCACTGCCTCCAAAATCCAGCCAACAATGGTAAGACCACTTTACATTTCTAGAAAAACTAAAGGCTCGCCCATTAGTAGTGAGATCTCCTAATTAGGCAGCTGTTGTAATCCGGTGCTGCCAATTCCTCCCAAAGTCTTTACAGAAATTGGAAAAGCCAGCTGATCCCTACTGTCAGGGCAAAAATTATATGTACAATTAATAATTTCTAGGGCAAATAATGGGTCTTAAATAATTACATGGAGGATCCTCAAAAATGTTTATGTGGATTACTCATAAAAATATGTAATAAGTCAGAGTAAAATTATTTTTCCAAACCCTCTTACTTTCTTTCATTAATTTAATGGTGAGATACAAAAAAATACAGAAAAAATACAGAAAAAAAAAAAGAAATGGTGGTCACACAGTGAAAAAAGATCTATATATAATGATTCAGATCAACATGAGAAAAAACAAGAAAAAGAAAAAAAGACCTATGTAATTATAATGATATAAAATTAATTAAATCCTTAAACTTATTGCTAAACCTAGAATAGAGAAAAATATTCTAGACTTCACAGGTGTTACACACAATCTCCAAATAGGCTGAAAGGGAATATTCATATAAGATCTTGTCTCAAAACAATATAGGCATTAAAATAAAAGCCCAGTGATATAGGTGAAACTCTGGTAGGTTGAAGCCAACACCTCAGTAAGGCCAAGGATATCTGAGGAGCTTTAGCCTGCCAGAAAAAAATTCCCATTAACTTAACTGTTTAAAGTATCTACCAGAGATTAACATTGGAATTTGTATTAAAATGTACATTAATCTTGGTGCAATAATCATTCTGATAATATTAATTCTGCTCCAATGATCTGCTGCTAACCATGTAGCTAAAAGGTCGCAGTGGAACACTGGATGGATTCTTTTAAAGGTAGCAGGCATCTGTAATCGTAGTGAAACTGGGTTAATTACTTTATCTATAACAAAAGGCCCTACGGATTTTGGAGCGAGCTTTCTGAAAGGTTGTAATGATTTAAGATGCTTGGTAGATAAAAGAACCTTATCTCCTACTTTCCAGTCTTTTTCTGGGGTTCTCTTAGCATCTGCAAATTTCTTGTACGTTGCTCTGGCCTCCTTCAACGACAAAGCAATTTGAGGCCACACTTGTGTCATTTGTTGGACCCATTCCTCAACTGAAGTGACTTGAGTGGATTGTTTAGGTAGTTCTGGGATGGGTACAAAGTCTTGTCCTGTAGCTATTTTAAAAGGGGTGAGGCCAGTGCTTTGGTGCACTGCATTATTATAAGCTACTTCAGCAAACGGTAACAGTTCATCCCAATTGTCTTGTTGGTAGTTAATGAAACATCTCAAATATTGTTCTAACACTGAGTTCAGACGTTCGCATGATTCCGCCGTCTGGGGGTGGTACCCCGAACTCAAGCCTTGCGATGCCCCCAGTAGTTTTAGGAACACCCTCCAGAACTTGGCAGTAAACTGGACCCCGCGATCCAAAATTATTCGTTCTGGGACACCATGAGTTCGGTAGACATGTTGTATAAATAACTTAGCCAGTTTGGGGGCTGATGGAAGGGATTGGCATGCTACAAAATGTGCTTGTTTGGAAAAAAGGTCTGTAACCACCCAAATAACTGTCTTTTTGTTGCTTTCAGGCAGGTCTACAATAAAGTCCATGGAAATTTGCTTCCAAGGAGCCCCTGGGTTTGCTACTGTCTGTAGAAGCCCCATTGGTTTGCCCCCTCTCTTTTTGGCCATTGCACACGTGGGACATGTAGCTACATATTCCCCTACATCTTTTCTCATTGTTGGCCACCAAAATTGACGCCTGAGTAGATGTAATGTTTTCACAAAACCAAAGTGCCCAGCTGTTTTGCTGTCGTGACTTCTTTGCAAGACCCACTTTCTAGCGTCTGCAGGGACATACAGCTTATCTTGCCACCACCATGCCCCTTGTTTGTTCACTAGCAATTGGCTGTTGCTTTTAAACCAATCATCCTGAGCAATCTGGGCATTTAATTTTTTCAACAACTCTCCTTCTGGTTGTTCTTCACCCCTTTTTTTCTGAGCTCTAGTGACCACTCTTAGGGCTGCTTGGGTACATGGAATTACAGGAGCAACTACTTCCTCCCACTTGCTGTTGTGTTGAGGCAATCGAGACAGGGCGTCTGCCAGAAAACTTTTTCCCCCAGGAATATACTTCAGGGAGAAGTTAAATCGATGAAAATATTGTGCCCATCTCATTTGCTTGGGTGACAGCTTCCTCGGTGCAGTCAAAGCTTCTAGATTTTTGTGATTAGTCCAAATTTCAAAGGGATAGGGTGATCCCTCTAACAAGTGTCTTCAGCAAACTAACACCCAGCATACTGCGAACGCTTCCTTTTCCCACACCAACCAGCGTCTCTCAGTTTCTGAAAATTTCCGGGATATGTACGCACATGGAAACAGCTCCCCCCCTGCCCCCTTCTGTAACAACACAGCTCCCACTGCCACATCCGAAGCGTCTGCCTGTATGACAAATGGCTGTTCTGGATCAGGGTGCTTTAAGATCGGTTCAGCCGTAAACAGGCGCTTTAAACTTTGAAAAGCTTCCTGGCACTCCTTAGTCCAGGCCAAGGGGGCTCCAGGTTTTGATGCCTTCGCTTTGTCCTTGCCCTTGGTTTTCAACAAATCGGTGAGTGGGAGTGCTACTTGGGCAAAGTTGGGTATGAATTGCTGATAGAAGTTAGCAAAGCCCAGGAAACTTTGAAGCTGATGCCTGGTTTTGGGAGCCTCCCAACCCGTGACGTCCCTCACCTTGACCGGGTCCATTTCAATTCCCTGATGCGAAATTCTATACCCCAAATAGTCAATTTGCTGTTTATGAAATTCACATTTGAAGAGCTTGGCATACAATTGAGCCTCTAGTAGCTTTTTTAGCACCTTCCTGACCAATTGTACATGTTGCTCCATGGTCTCAGTGTAAATCAGGATATCGTCCAGATAAACCAACACTCCCTGGTATAAATGCTCTTGTAACACCTCATTTCTAAGTTGCATAAACACCCCGGCTGCTCCTTTTAATCCGAACGGCATTATTTCATAACGGAAACACCCCAGGGGCGTGTTAAAGGCGGATTTCCATTGATCTCCTTCCCGGATTCGCACCCTGAAGTACGCCTCCCTTAAATCCAGCTTTGTGAAAATTTTCCCTTTGGATAAATGGGCCGACAGGTCTTTCATCAAGGGGAGTGGGTACCTGTTGTCAGCAGAAATGGCATTTAGCCCTCTATAATCTGTGCACAAACGTAGGGAGACATCCTTCTTTTTCCTAAATAGCACCGGTGCAGCAATTTGAGAATGCGTAGGTACAATACAGCCCCTCTTTAGATTCTTATCAATGAATTCCCGCAATGCTTCCAACTCTTTGGGTGTCATTGGATACATTTTCTTCCTTGGAAATTTAGCCCCAGGCTCAATCTCTATGGCACAGTCACTGGCATGATGTGGGGGGTAGCTGATCTGACTCCCTTTCGCTAAACACCTCCTGCAGGTCGCGGTATTGCTTGGGAATCTGAGTTGCAGCCTCTACTGCCTTTTCCCCACTCACAGCGCCCATCTCTCCATCTGACGTTTCGGTAATTCCTTCAACTTCCACTCCCCCCTCCTTCGGGAAACGTAAGATCTTCTCCTCCCAGTACACTTCTGGGTTCTTCCTTTTTAACCAGTTCATGCCCAGAAGCAGCGGGTTGCATGCCATGGGAGTCACTAGGAATTTAATAGTCTCTCTATGGTCCCCCATAGTTAGCTCAAGCTCTTCAGTACGATATTCCACTGGCCCTCCCCCCGCTGGGGATCTGTCCAGCTGGGTAAAAATCACAGGGGTTTTGAGTCTCTTTAAGCGCAGTCCCAAACCCCGGGCAAGGGCGGGGTTAATCAGATTTCGGGAGCAGCCAGAGTCTATCAGCGCCCGTATCTCTGCCCTTCGATTAGTCCTCACCACCCTTAGTTCCACCCAAATTTTAATGGGACTCACCCCCATCTCTTCGCTCTCCGAGTCCTCCCATGAGCTGCTTTCTTTCTCTGGAAGACCGGCTGCCGGTCAGAGAGAGAGCGGAGCTAACAACTTCCGGGTTTTGCTGCCGCCGCGTGTTGCTGCTCTAGCTCCCGTCTCGCTGCCTACTGCCGCTGACTCCTTCTTGCCGGGCTTCGAAGACTTCGGCCCCTTCCGCTCCGTCTTCTTGCCTCCTTGCTCTATCTTCGCTTTAGGGCACGCAGCGGTAAAGTGCCCCGGCTCCCCGCAGTTGAAACAGACGCGCCGGCTCCTGCTACTTTCCGGTGCACTGGTCTTCACCTTGGCCGCCGCCTTCTTTGTGCCGGGTAAGGGCGGAAGTCGGGTTCTTGCTTCTATGGTGCACCATTGCTCCTCCACTTCGCCGGCCATAGCGACCCATCCATTAAAGGTTTTGGGGAAACCCCGGCACACCACGTGCTGCAACAATTTGGGTGGCAAGCCTCTCTGGAAGAACTCAATCAGGAGCTCTTCAGGCACATGAGGCAGCCTTTGAGCCAACCCCCGAAATTCGCAGGCGTACTCTGATACTGATTTGGACCCCTGCTTCAGCCTTTCCAGGTCGCGTCGTGCTTTAAGCGCCACGCATGGGTCTTCAGAGCGCGCACAGAGAGCTGCCATGAAATCCTCTAATCTCCTTAAAGCCCGGTCCTTCGCCCTATGCAGGCCAACCACCCATTCTGCAGCCGTACCTTCAAAAAAACTGGACACATAGGAGACCTTCTCCTCCTTCTCCCGCCCCCCTTTTTACAATGGCAGAACCACAGCATGTAAAAAGGTCGCAGTGGAAAAGAGTCATAAAGAGTCATAGCTACATAGCTAACTATGGTTTTAAACACTGAATTATATCAACTGAAAAGTTTGTGAACCCTTTTGAATAAAAGGAGGGTGAAGATACAGTAGTGCTGAAAAGTTTGTGATCCCTTTTGAATTTTCAATATTTTTGCATAAATATGACCTAAAAGGTGACCAGTTCTCCACACAAGTCCTAAAACCAGATAGAGAGAACCTGATTAAATAAATGAATCAAAAACATTATACTTGTTCAGTTATTTATTGAGGAAAATGATCCAAAACTACACATTTGTCTATAGCAAAAGTATGTATAATCTCTAAGATTATCAGTTCATTTGAATGGGAAATTAGAGTCAGGAGTTTCAGTCAATGGGATGATAATTGGGTGCGAGTGTGGGAGTTCCTCCCTTGAACAAAATTCACTATCAAAGTCTGATTTTCACAACACAGGTATGTGAAAATGTGTCACGGCTCAAACAAAGGAGATTTCTGTGGACCTCCAAAAAACAGTTATTGATGCTCACCAGGCTGAAAAAGATTACAAAACTATTGCCAAAGAGTTTCAGCCCACTGTCAGGCAGATTGTGTACAAATGGAGGCAATTTCACACTACTGTTACGCTCCCCAGGAGTGGTGAACCAACCAGGATAGCACAAGAGCAAGGTGTGTAATACTCAGAGAGGTCTCAAAGAAGCCCAAGATAATGTCTAAGGAACTAAAGATCTCTCTTGTATTGGCACATGTCAGTGTTCATAAGACTACCACCAGGAGAATAATGAACAACAATGGTGTGCATGGCAGGTTGCGAGGAGAAAATCACTACTCTCCAAAAAGAACACTGCTGCCCATCTAGTTTGCAAAAGACCACATGGATAAACCAGAAGGGTACTGGAAGAATGTTCTGTGGATGGATGAGACAAAAATAGAATTTTTGGGCCTGAATGAAAAGTGTTATGTTTAGCAAAAGGCAAACACTACATTCCAACATAAGAACCTTATCTTATCTGTGAAACATGATGGTGGCAGTATCATGGTTTGGACCTGCTTTGTTGCCTCTGGACTAGGATGGCTTGCCCTCATTGACAGTACTATAAATTCTGAATTGTATCAGCAAATTCTACAGGAAAACGTCAGGGTATCTGTCTGTGAACTGAAGCTCAAGAGAAAATGGATGATTCAACAAGATGATAACCAAAAATGCACAAGTTGTACAACCAAAGAATGGTTAAAGCAGAAGAAAGTTAATGTTTCGGAATGGCCAAGTCAAAGTCCTGACCTTAATCCCACAGAAATGTTGTGGAAGGACCTGAAGCGGTCAGTTCCTGAGAGTAAGCCCAATTTCCGTGAGTTGAAGCTGTTCTGTAAAAAGGAATGGGCTAAAATTCCTCCAAGCCAATGTGCAGGACTCATCAATGGTTTTCGGAAACATTTACTTGCAGTTATTGCTGCCCAAGAGGGACATACCAGTTACTGAAAGCAAAGGTCCACATACTTTTGCCACACCCAAATATGTAGCTTTGGATCATTTTCCTCAATAAATCAATGAACAAGTATAATGTTTTTGACTCATTTGTTTAATTGGATTCTCTCTATCTAGTTTTAGGACTTGTGTGGAGAACAGATCACCTTTTAGGTCATATTTATACAGAAATATTGAAAATTAAAATGGGTTCACAAAATTTTAAGCACCATTGTATACTTTTAGACATGTTTAATTCATCATACCTGTGAGATATTTCAAGAAAGATATAAATCCAAGTATTTTATATAGTCTTTATAAATTGTAAATCTTAATGTCTTACAGTAATGTAATATTGGATCCCAAAGGCAGCAAATTAGACTTGTTCCAGTTATTGGTATAACCCATGTATGACTCATATTGCTATACAACTTCCGTAACCTTTGCAATGACATTGCATACTTATCAAGGATGGTCATAATATCATTAGCCTATAAGAAAAAAATTATATACAATGTCAAGTGCAACCACACCCTTTATATCATGAGACTGTTTAACAGGAAAAGCCAATAGTTCAAGAACAAATTTGAAGTTAAAAGGAAACAAAGGATAAACTTACCAGGTACCACAATATATCTTAATTGGTTAATTGTTTTTCATATTATATGCTAAGCAGAATTGCTATGGAGTTGGATGGCCTTGCAAATTTGCTAAATAAAATAAATAAGCTGATCATACTCCCTCCTCTTACCTCCTCTTCAATAATGTCCTAAGTATATAGCAGCAGGTGGCTTCTTAGACTGATTTTTGCAAGCTATCTAATAGCCACCCCAACTACAGTCCAGTATTCAGTACTGTAGATTGCATCATACATTAAGTTAATACAGCCTTTCAATTGTGATATGAATAATTACAATTTGCTATAAATATTTACAAGGGCCAGTGTAAATATAAAAAAGCACTGAACATTTAACTTTCAAATAAAAATGATTACTCAATTCTCTTCGAAACTGTATAAGAAGGGAGAACATTACCACCTCTAAAAATATATTCTGATATTTTGAAGAAGGTGAAAATTGAGGTTGCAAATTAACGAAAGCAGCAAAAGGTTGGAATTATTCCTGATTGCTTGTTATCAGGATGACTATAGATTTGTTAACTGAGTTCAAAAAGCTAGGTGACACCTAAGGAGTACTTTACTATAAATAGTAAGGGTTAATTGTCAGGAAACAATATGCCCAAACTGTATTCAGCTGGAACTCTCTTCCATGCTGATGGAAGTTAATGTTGCATAATTTTAATTTTTCTATAAACCTACTCTTTTTTCACAAAAAAACTTCTTCAGTAAGCAACATAATACACTCTAGCCAAGCATAATCTGTTTGAACTGTTTTCTCCCATTAGAAATTTCTAATGCCAGCTCTGTTTATATTATTTGTGTCAACTTCAATACAAGGCAGGCACGGGCATTACCTGTTTTGGACTGAGAGGCCTTTCAAAAATAACTTGTCATCTGGAATTATGGTGCTCTTCAGAATAAAAAAAAATACTGGGAATGCTCAAGTATTTGTAAACTTCTGAAATAAGTAACTGAATCTTGGATCTTAGCTATTTTTTACAACAGAAATAATCAAAGATACACATTATATTCTCTGACAATATGCTAGAGCAAATAACACAAAACCTACTATTCTCACCATTTTGTTAGCATTAATTAGTATAACTAATTCATAAAGCAGAATCTACAAATTACTTAATCCAAACTCCAGCTCAAGAAATCTAGAACTTCAGCAAATTCATATTAGATACAATTTAGTTCCCTTTGAAGACCAACAGTGAAGGAGAACCCACTGATTTTCTAACACTTGGTAAACTGTCAAACTGATCTTAAAATACTGTAATTCTCGTGGTGCCACAGTTGATAGAATTGCTGCGACCTCACTTGTGGCTGCCTGGTCATAACCCCATCTGATTTATTTCATCTTGGTTCTATGCCAGTACTAACTGCATTGCTGCCTGCAGTCAGGGAGATGGGGTTGCACTTTTAAAGGCAGACCATACTTGCCTTATCACAGTGTTTTGTTTGGATTTCTGGGGCATTTTGTAGAATTGCATTCTTCTCTGCAGTTCACCACATCCTGCTGACACTTGTGGTCTGTGACTGCATATTCTGTAGACCAAATCCCACTTATATCACAGCTAATCTGCCTATCTGCAGGCCATCCCACTATCCACCAACTGGGGATGCACTTTGGTTCCTCAGCTAAGATCTGGCAGAAGCCAGATGAGATCTTATGAAAACTATGGAGTGTAATGCAGCAAGTGAGATAGATATATATCTGAACACAGAATGTAGATAAAGAGAAGAAAATAACAAAGTAGGAAGAACAAGGAATATTTTAAAGAAAATCACAGAAATCATGGGAACACTCCAAACTTATATCAATGTCATAAGGAACAATGGAAAGGATTTGATAATGTACATAATGTTTAAATATACGGAAGGACTACATGGAAAACCTATACAAGAAGACCAGCTCAGGTGAGACTGTATTCAATTTGATGAACCAATGGTGAAATCTCCAGGAGCTGATGAAATCCCCATAAAGCTCTTAAAGGAGGCCAGCATGGAAACAATAAAGATCATGACAGCCCTATGCAGACCAATATGAAAAAAAAGCAGCATGGACCCAAGACTGGAAAATATCTACCTACACCCAATCCATAAAAAGACATATTTAAAGTAATGTTCTATTTACAGTAGTCCTAATACCATATCCCAGCAAGAAACTGTTGAAAATCCTTCAGAAGAGATTACAGCTCTATAGGGAGAGAAAAAATGGCAGATGAATGGGAAGAATTCAGGAGAAACATTGGAATACAAGAACATGTAGCTAATATTAGGTGGATGATAGAAACAGCAAGAGAATATCAAAAAGAGCTCTACTTTTGTTTTATAGACTACTTCAAAGTTTTTTTATTGTGTTGATCACTCAAGATTTTAGAAGTTGCTCAAAGCAATGGGTATACCTAAACATTTGATTATTCTGATAAAAAAAACTACAATAACCAAGAATTCTATAATAACCAAGAATAACCAGGTGAAACCTACAGCTTATGTATTTGTAGCACATGCCAGGATGCAAGAACATAAAGTTAGGGTTTGTATCATATTACTGCCCACATGTTGTCATTTTAATGCAATATAAAGTTTGGTGCAAACACCTATGCAAACCTGCCCTAGAAAACAATGAAAAACGGTGGGGCGGGGTGGGGAGGCAGCCCTTGTTAGCAGCCCAAAGTTGTCTGGCAAGTAGATGACCATAAGAAAAAAAGAATAAACAAACAAACAGATAAATATCAGAAAGCCTCCTGATTATTCTGGCAGCCATGTTTTGAAAAGACATGCCTCGTCAAGGTAGTTATTTTGTGTGCGCTCTTGATATACTCTCAATATCTGAAATATTTCAGTGACCCAAAGATGGTTGCTTATCCTTGAATAAGAATATTGCTGCTTCCAATAAGTATTTACCTTTGACGTTATCTAATGCTAGCACATTAGAGAGCCAGTTTGGTGTAGCGGTTAAGGCACCAGGCTAGAAACCAGGAGACCATGAGTTCTAGTCCTGTGACTTAGGCATGAAGCCAACTGGATGACCTCAGGCCACTCACTCTCTCTCAGCCCTAGGAAACAGGCAATGGCAAACTATTTCTGAAATCTTGTCAAGATAACTACAGGGACTTGTACAGGCAGTCGCCAGGAGTCAACACTGACTCAAAGGCACAAAAAAAAAAAAAAAAGCACATAATCCCAACATCTACAACTAAACTGTAATAAGTATCCCTGTGCTGGTCATTGACCAAATAAAGATTACTTACTATGCCATCCCAGAACACCTTCTCTCCTAACTTTATTATATTCCAGTTTCAGTTCTTTTATGCATTACCACTTTGTCAGCCAAAGGTCCCAGAATAACTTAAAAAATAAAAACAAAATAAAAATCTAATACCATCTGACAAATTCAGGATAGTTAAAAGCACAAAATAAGATGAAAACGTACCTTAATTAATGCATTATTCAGGAAAGCACAACATTTCAGCACACTCATTCTATAATTTCTAGATGTCTGAGCAAGAGATTATCGGAACACATGAAAGGGCCGGGCACTTTCCCCTTTAAAATTATTTGCAAAACTAACATAATTATTCAAGGGCATAGATAAAGTATAAGATTTTTATTGCACATTTAGTATATTCTTATATGTGGTAGAAAAAGTAGAAGGGAAAGACTGCAGTTATATAGATAGAAAACTAACAGAAGGTATGGAGAGGGTAAGGGGAAGTATATAAATTTCAATATTAATTTTTTTATAGTATAGTTAAATAATGATTGTAAGTCAGGCTGTGGGAAGGGTAGAATAAGATTAACATAATTTCAGGTAAATTGTTGAAGAAACTTCCATTTCTCATCCTGCCTTAGCCATACAGAGTGGTCAAAGGTTTTTCCAATTTATTTATATATACGCACACAGAGAGACAAGTTTGGTTCAGGCATTTATAGCTGTTTTTTTTTGTTTTTAAAGTTTAGTGTACCACTACTCAAATGGCATAATGAACATTCTTTCTGCCATGTATTTTAATCTGTTCTGCAAGATAGATATATTTTGATATTCAAATAACAATGATCCTTTAAAATATATCACTTACCAGTAACTACTATGCTGCTCATATTAGAGTTCGGGCTATTGAGTACACTGCCTGAAAGAAGTTCGTCAGATCCTCTCTAAGAAAGAAAGAAACAATAAGCAGTTTGCCACCTAAAAATACAAAACTGGTATTAATAATGTCAAAATGACATTAAGTGAAAATCTAGAGCAAGGAAACTATTTAAAGAGTTAGCAATTTTTTTCACTAAATTTTCAGGCGTCCTTTCAAAAGACATTAACTTATTTACATCTAATTTTTTATTCAATTAGGACAGTCTCTTCAGGTGAGATTAAAACAAAAGTTACTTGTTCAAAACCCCATGATAATGGCAGATAAGGGATGTGAATTACAAAAGTCCTATTTGAAAAATGGGAAGCAGATAAATTATCAGGGCGATACTTTCAGATGCAGTGAAGGGATGCCCTTGAAGCTGCAGATCTACAGTGGTGTTTTTTTTTAAGTTTGTGAACTCTTTTGAATTTTCAACATTTCTGCATAAATATGACCTAGAAAGTGATCTGTTCTCCACACAAGTCCTAAAACTAGATAGAGAGAACCCAATTAAACAAATGAGTCAAAAACATTATACTTGTTCATTGATTTATTGAGGAAAATGATCCAAAGCTACATATTTGGGTGTGGCAAAAGTATGTGGACCTTTGCTTTCAGTAACTGGTATGTCCCTCTTGGGCAGCAATAACTGCAACTAAACATTTCCGGTAACTGTTGATCAGTTCTGCACATTGGCTTGGAGGAATTTTAGCCCATTCCTCTTTACAGAACAGCTTCAACTCAAGGAAGTTGGGCTTACTTTCATAAATTGACCACTTCAGGTCCTTCCACAGCATTTCTTTTTTTTAATAATAATTTTATTGAATGTTACAATTAAAAAGATAAAAGCTAATACAAGCTAAAAAAACAAAAAAGTAAGAAGAAAAGAATTGAAAGTGTAGAAAAGAATAGAAATAGGGAAAAAAAATAGAAAAGAAAAAAGAATATAGTGAAGAAAAACAAATATATAAAGAAACCCCCTTCATCACAAGTATAAACAATTTTAGTAATTTATCACCCTTCTCTTAAAATATAGCAAATGATCTCTTCTTCCCATATCTCATCTCTTATCTACAAACAAAACCTTAAAGTCTTGTTCAATCCTGTTAGCAAAAATCCATTAAGGGTTGCCAGAGATAGCAACATATTTATTTTAATCTTGATCAAATAAACTAACTTTATATTCCTTCCCTTTACTTTTAACAATTTTGGTCTTTAATCCTTTCAAATAATGTCCTAGAACATGATTTTTCTTTTTTTCTTTATCTCTTCTCACAAAATCCTTCGAAACTATAAGATCTCTTTTGTAAATCCAGTATAGGAAAGTTATCCATGTCACTCTTCTGGTTTGTTACTTGTATGTCCCCTTTAATTATTAAGAAATCAACCAGTTTCATTTGTATATCCAGTATATCATCTTTTTCCAGATCATTCTTGTAGCCTGTCATTTTTAAACCCATGTTCCAATCACTTTCAGTCTTGTCTGGTAGAACTTGTTCCTTTTCCATAACATTATTTAGGCACAGTCTATTTATAATGGCAGACATTCTTAAAATTAGCTTCTGAGTCCATTGTTCACAAGTTTCCTTCAATACGTCCAATATTAAAGATTTTTGTTCTATTCTGTGTTAACAAGTCAAATTTAAGTGTTCTTCTCCTTTAATTGTAATATTTAGTTCCTTCTGGTTTCCTCTAGTGTCCAACCTTCAAAGTCCATCATCATCATCTAGAAATCAGAACAGCCATTTCCCATGGGAAGGATTCTATAATTAATTTCAAAGTCTTATTTCAAATCTATCTGGACCCTTACTCCATTTATAACTTTCCAAAATCAACACTCTAATCACCCTTTTGCTGTTTATTCCAAAAATCATTTTTTTCCTTAAGTCCTTAAACTCATACTTAAAACCTCTTTTGCTAAAGATTGAAGGAAACTCACCCAGTGAATGCCATAAAACTTGCCATTCTGAAGGTTCTTAATATTTAAAAAGCACTAAAAAAGTGACTCCAAACATGATTAAGAAATGAGGCTCGGCCAAACCTTATATCTGTATAGGCTACATTATAACTATGAGCTTAGTTGGAATCCCTCTGTTCCTGCAGTCTACTCACAAGGAGTAGCTCTCCAAAGTATATGTGGCTATCTTACAATCTCTCCTTTCTTTGGAGAGATTTCACCTGCTAGGATCCTCCATCTGGTCACCAATCTCCACCATACTGTTGTCGCCACTCCTTTGGCGACGTCTAATTCACCATGTCCTCACCAGAAGTGAGGTGAGGGTCAAGGTCAGGACTTTGACTTGGCCATTCCAAAACATTAACGTTCTTTTACTTTAACCGTTCTTTTGTTATACAGTTATGTTGTGCGTTTTTGGTCACCTTGTTGAACGACCCATTTTCTCTTGAGCTTCAGTTCACAGACAGATACCCTGACATTTTCCTGTAGAATTTGCTGATACAATTCAGAATTTATAGTACTGTCAATGAGGGCAAGCCATCCTGGTCCAGAGCCAGCAAAGCAGGTCCAAATCATGATACTGCCACCACATTTCACAGATCAGATTAGGTTCTTATGTTGGAATGCAGTGTTTGCCTTTTGCTAAACATAACACTTTTCATTCAACCCCAAAAGTTTTATTTTGGTCTCATCCATTCACAGAACATTCTTCCAATAGCCTTCTGGCTTACCCATGTGGTCTTTTGCAAACTGTAGATGGGCAGAAATGTTCTTTTTGGAGAGTAGTGGCTTTCTCCTCGCAACCTGCCATGCACACCACTGTTGTTCGATGTTCTCCTGGTGGTAGTCTCATGAACACTGACATGTGCCAATACAAGAGAGATCTTTAGTTCCTTAGACATTACCCTGGGCTTCTTTGAGACCTCCCAGAGTATTAGATGCCTTGGTTTTGTGTGATCCTGGTTAGTCAACTACTCCTGGGGAGGGTAACAGTGATGTTGAATTGTCTCCATTTGTATATGATCTGCTGACAGTGGACTGGTGGAGTCCAAACTCTTTGGCAATAGTTTTGTAATCTTTTTCAGCCTGGTGAGCATCAATAACTGTTTTTTGGAGGTCCACAGAAATCTCCTTTGTTTGAGTCGTGACACACTTTCACATACCTGTGTTGTGAAAATCAGATTTTGATAGTGAATTTTGTTCAAGGGAGGAACTCCCACACTCGCACCCGATTATCATCCCATTGACTGAAACTCCTGACTCTAATTTCCCCTTCAAATGAACTGATAATCTTAGAGGTTTACATACTTTTGCTATAGACAAATGTGTAGTTTTGGATCATTTTCCTCAATAAATAACTGAACAAGTATAATGTTTTTGATTCATTTATTTAATCAGGTTCTCTCTATCTGGTTTTAGGACTTGTGTGGAGAACTGGTCACCTTTTAGGTCATATTTATGCAAAAATACTGAAAATTCAAAAGGGATCACAAACTTTTAAGCACTACTGTATCTTCACCCTCCTTTTATTTTCTTGGCATAGGAAAATGGGAGAAGTTATAAAATTCTCCCAGCACCTCCAAACTGGCATTTTGCAGAGGGAGTAGAGCTTTTGAAAGAGCCCACAACTGAGACCAGGCTTAACTCATAGATCTGAGATTCCAAGTTTCTAATTTAAAGCTGCAAAAGCCAAAACAAGCACACTAAAAAATTCTCCAAAAGCAAACTAATAGCTACCAAAGAACTGGTTAAACAAATTGATTAGGAGGTTAACAGCTTCCCTTCCAGAAATGACTACAGCATTTAAATTTTTTTGATCTCAGAGCTAAAGTAGATGAAGGGCAACATCAGAGGGATATAAAATCATACATTGTATAGAAAATGTGGATGAAGAGAAGTTTTCTTCTGCTCTTATGAAGACAGAACTTGAAGCAACCCACTGAAACAGAATATGGGGAAATTCAGAACAGATAAAAGAAATATTTCTTTACTAAATGCATCATTAAACTAGGAAAGTTGATGCCATAAAACATGGTGACAACTGTCAAGTCACTGTTTTAAAAGGGGCCTATTCATGGAGGATTTTTATTATTATTTAAATGTATATGCTGCCTGACTCCCAGCTACTTCAGATTTACAAACTGTTTGAAACATTAAAAATAAAACATTAAAAACATCAAGAAACAAAAAGAAGGGTAAAAGATCAGATTTTTAATAGTTAATCTTAATAACTGTATACTGCCTCCTGAATCACAGGCAGCTGGGAAGTTACAGTGGTTTATCACTTTCTTGTTCATTATTGTGAACTTTCCAAAAGCACCTGTTGGCCAGTGTGTAACCCAAAATGCAGAAATAAAAGGGCTCTATGGCAAACTCCCTTTACATTCTTAACTTTTGGTGCTGGGATTATCTCAGTAGTCACTCCCACTGAATTGCCATATTCTGCACTACAGGTAGTTCCCAGTTTAAGGACAAGTTCCATTCCCAAGGTCTGTCATTAAGTCGAATATGTATGTAAGCCTGAACAGTATTATTGTATAATACTGTATAAGTAGTATTGTGTAATTAACTCAAGCCATTGTGTATTTAACTTGAATCATTGTGTATTTAACTTGAATTTTGCTACAATAGGCTTTGTTCTTAACTATGGGTCATCTATAAACTGGGCGTTCTTAATCCAGGGACTACTTGTAGTTAGATTTCCAGCCACTTTATTGTACATTATTCTTTTTTTATATATTGATAAAAATAAAGAACACATTAGCTGAACTACAGGCATAGCAACCTACTGGATCCATCTGCACATCCTGCAATAAAGACATATCCAAAAGCATCCTTCTCTACAAGCTATGGCTACTTAATTTAGCAGGAAACAATGAATTGTTGAAAAAGAGATTCATAGATTTTCCCTGAATTGATATGCCATTATTAGGCAACAGCAATATTGTTTCATCTTGACTGAATTTCTTTTTCTAAATGTGCACATTCCTTTTCAGTAATTGATTATGCAAAGCATAGAAAAAGAGTCAGAAGTAGTAATACTTCAAACCCTGGTTTGTCAAAGGAGGGACAAAGCAAGAGGCTAATTTCACATGTAACATACAGCTTTTCAATCTTTGCTAAGTTCACAAGAAAACTAAAGAGTAATGACTTCTTTCAGTTGAGCTCAACTCCTGTATGCACAACGTGACTATCTGCACAATGCAGTTATCTTTACTATAGGATGGAACTGTTGCTTTCTTCCAGGATGTTTTTTGACATTCTTTTTAGGCCTTCAGCCCTGGAATTCCCTATTGGTCTCCCATCCAAGTACTAACCAAATCCAATTCTGCTGAGCTTCCACACCTGGACAGGATCAGAAATTTAGCTGTTTCCATATGCAAGAGTAAACTGATCAGGCTCCATGCATGAGCATATTTCCTCATGTGAATACAGCAATTGGTTTGAACGATAAAGTAATTGTTTTTTATAAATCCTGAAGGCTCAATTAATTAAGGTTTGCCCACAATTTAAGACAGGAGTATTTGATAAATTTCACTTAGCTTTACAGAAAATTTTTGCTAGCCTCAATTCCACTGCACATATGGGGTTATCATTATATTTTAAAATAGTTTCCATCTATTTAAAGAAGGTTATATTGACAATTATAGCTGCCTTTTAAAATGCTTTTTAAGGACAATGTAAAAACTTCTGTAGTACAATTTTCCAAGATATTTGGAAACCATTTAAATCACCTTCTTGCCAATATATTTGAGTCATTGATACTCCTTTAGCATATACTTCTTCACTGTAGACATTTACTTGTCACTCTTTCCAATGCCTCAAAAATAATTTTAAAATTAAGCAGATTGTGTTTTCCAATCAGTTTTCAACTAATTTGGGTAGAAAATAAACTTGAGATCAATATGAAAGTCAAATAATGATTTTAAAAGCTGCCTGGCTTCACCTATAGCAACGATTGCAAGCATACAAGGAATCTCTCTATATTTGTATAACATTCTACCAAACACTGGATGAATATGTTGTAAAGCATATAATCAGCTATCATTCATACAACAATTCCTATACTGATAAATAAGGAAACCTTAACATGCACTTTGTAACGCAGAACTTTGATAATTTATTATGGGAAAAGAGGAACCAATAATATAGGCAAGAGACTGGTAGCAAATTCTAGGCTAAATCTGACAGTGGCCAGCTGGCAACCTCTGCCAATCCAACCACCCCCTATTACCTGACTTTGCTATATCAGATTTATAGCCAGCTCTAGGAGCTTGGCCTATTCCAAGAAGGAACAACAGAAGGATTAGATAATCATTTATTGTACATGGTTATATCTACCCTGCCCTCATCTTCCATGGGGATAAGGGCAGGGTGTCAACATAGTCAAAATGGCAGGTTTGGCCAAGTAATTGAAGCCCTGTCTCTTTTTAATGTGCATCAAATGCATCACATATACATAAAAAGGAGTGGAGCTTCAACTGCCCAGTTGCACCCACCATTTTGACACTGTTGACTTCCCTTTACAAACAGCCATATTTATATCCTTAAAGAACTACTGCCACAATCCTCTGAAACTTCAAAGGTTACTGTAGAATATGTTCTACACATTTGCCTAACTCATTTAGGGCACAGAAAACCTTCCAGTACCTCTGCTTAAAGGAGTTCATAAAGATGAATAAACAATGATTTTCCTTGAAGAAAACTACTACAGCCACCCCAGACAGATACATGGGCACAAAAACCTTGTTCTGTCCAATTTTTACTTTATGACTGCTTATTTAACAGACTAGAATTATTCAATTAATTGACTTCTTGCTAGCTACAAAAGTGCCAAAATGTTTTGCTTCCTTCTAGTATTATTATTAGTTAGCACATATCTTAAATGATTTACAGTTAACAGTTACTGTTAATTACATACAGTAGTTATTTTGTTGCTGAAGGAATAAAGTGGCTATCTTTTATTACAACTGTGTGATTATTAGTGATGATGTTGACAAATTAAATCATCTACTCACAACTGTCTGAATAAGGCAAAATGGATAATTCTTCAACAAGTTCTACAGCATTCTTTAAATATATAGATTTCCCAGTGAATGTTTCTACTTCCAGTACTAGACTCCTGAATATAATGGAATAATCCCCAGAAAACCAAGATTTTCATTTCAAAAACCCAGTATCACATCTAAAATTTTAGTCTGGTTTGCAACCAATAGTAGCATAATGTGACTTTTCTTTTTTGTGTCTTAGTAACTTACAATCTAATATGATTTACCCTTAAGGGCAAATCACACCAATATGATTTGTTCAACAAAACAATGAAATATTCTGGTTTAGTATTATATGCAAATCAAATCTTTATTTAAATTAGGATTAAGCTATATGTAGACCAGGATTACAATATATCTTAGATATTGTATCTGGACCTACAACAGTTTCTCATTTCTGTTTCTGCTGAAGCAAAGTAAGTCTGAAGGTCAGAAATGGATATATGTGTATTGTAGCTGAAAGGGACAGCAACGTGCAGAGGCCACTAATTTCGTACATTACAGTAAGTCTGAATTTTACTGTATTTTTCCGACTATAAGATGATACTTTTTTCTAAAATCCTTACCCTAAAAATTGAAGGGCGTCTTATTCAAGGAAGTCAGCCGAGAATCGCACGGTTGGAAAACTGCCCATACTTCGTTTCTGCAGAGAGGCTTCCTCCTATTGCTAGCCTCCAATCACGAGTGAAATAGCTTGTCTCCCAAACAGACTTCCTCCAATCACGAGCCTTATGTAACTGACGTCAGCTGATGCTGAACAAACCAATTAGAGGAAGGCTGTCTGCAGAGACAAGCTATCAGCAGTTTCACTCGTGCTTGAATGTAATCAGTTATGCCAAAGAGCCTGGAAATAGAGCTGCAGAGAGACGGTTTGGACCTCCTCCCACTGAGTGTAGCAGGTAAATGTTAACTAATTACTAAATAAAAATGTGTTCTGCACTATCTTTAAAATATTGATTTCTTAATTTGGGGTTGGAAAAATGGGGGTCGTCTTGTACATGGGGGCGTCTTATTGTCGGAAAAATACGGTACTTACTACAGCCTAAGCTTATAATTTTAGAGGCTCAGTGTTTGAGGACAGTATTTTTTTTTAAATCAAGAATACCCCAAATAAAGTTAGGATTACAATGCTTGCAACACCAAAAGTTACTATCTGCACTCCAATTATACTCTCTTCTCCAAGAATTCCCCTACTTACCCAGGTAAATTCACATAAAATCAAAATGTGGTTTGCTTATTCGTGACTTTGTATGCTATGTGAACCCAACCCAATGATTTATGCCTCATTACAGGGTGTTCAGCAGCCATTAATTCTCTTTTCTTCAGCAGGTTGTTATATTTTACTCCATTTATTTAGATATGAAAACAAAACTAATATCGGTATGACAGTGTTATTAACAAAAGCCTTTGCAATCTGGCTTCTATTTCAAATCCTGATTTCAGGAACAAGCCTCTTCAACATAGAGAATGTGTGTGGTTCAGACCCAATGTCATTAATAGACAAATAATGCAGTTGCTGGGATTTGATCCTAACTTGCTCAGACTGTAATTTTGAAAGGAAAGTCAAGCAACAGTTTGCAGAGAATACAGAACCCAAAGTTAAAATAACTGATCAAGACAAGGGAAAAAGAAAAGCAAACCAAAGCTTAGTCCACAAAACACTAAGCCAAGCTGCTTAGTGAATAAAACACTTTGGGAATGTGTCCATACACAGAGTGGTTAAGGTGCTGGCCTAGAATCCAGGAGACTATGAGTTCTAGTCCCGCCTTAGGCATGAAAGCCAGCTGGGTGACTGGGCCAGTCACTCTTTCTCAGCCCAACCCACCTCACAGGGTTGTTGTTGTGAGGAAAAAAGGAGGAGGAAGGAGGATTATGTATGTTCACTACTTTGAGTTATTTATTAAAAAAAAAATAGAGAAAGGGTCAAAATCAAATAAATAAACAAATAAATAAATGACTAGATTTACACTCCACATCAAAACCAAACAAGCCAAATCATAATTTAATGCAACGTGTAAACCCAGTTGATGTCTGAACTGTACTGCAAGTATTAAAACCAGAAAGAGAAAGAAAAATTATGCAGGCGAAGGGGTACACATATTTACAGTACAATCTCAATTACCTGAGGTCCAGAAATTGCAAAGCTTATGTCTAGACAAGGCCTCTAAGAACAATAAAAACAGAAAGCCTTTGGAATGTTGCTAATATAACTTCAATTGGGTTTCTTTTTTCCAGTATTACTGTAAAAACCTGGATTAGAAGTGTGAAAATCCCCTATCAATTATTTCATCCCTGAATAATATTATACCACAAAACTATAATTATAAAAGAATCAGCAGGTTAATTTACTTTATTTAAATATTTTACGACTATGAATATGACTATGTAATCAGTATGATTTCCCACAATTTTTTCTAAGTGTCACTGATATTCTATTTCTAAAAAAATTACAAACATTATTTCAATTAATCCTATAGTTGGTTGCAACTATATTTAGAGATTGGTAATTACAGTTAATCATTTTGGGGTCTTCCACCAACTTCAACTTTTGGTTGAAGATTCTAGATAAACAAATCACAACCAGTCACCAAGAGAATACTAAACAAATTTAGAAATAAACATTTTTAGATCAATGTATTTGTTATTCAACATTATAAGTTAGATTGATTACATACCTTCACACCAACTGCAACATCAGTAACAATGCTGGAAAGGAAAAATCAGATTTTAAAAGAGGAAATGTATTTTTCTCCAATAAAGCAAACGCTTTTCCTAAAATCAAGTATTCAGTTTGATATTTAACTTCCTATTTTCTTAAAACTAGGAAAAATTGAGAATAGGAATACACTGCATTTCCATATTACCATACAGTATTTATATTACCATATTTCATATTTGCCATATTAAGGGTAAATGACTACATTGAATAAGACACAAATAAATTTTGTCTTTCCTGGTTTTCTTCCTGCAGTTTACTACAGTTTCTCCAAGTCTGTTGTGGTGGCCCCCCAAATCTTTCACTGCAGATTGGACACGTGGTTAGCTGCACAGAGAAAGATTCTGCATACAACTTAAATTGGTACAGTGACAAAACTTGAGGGACTGCCTTCTCCCAAGAACATCTGCCTGCCCTACATGCTCACACAGGGAGGGCATGCTCCAGGTTCCTTCTTTTAAATACTATCATCTTATGGGACCTAGAAAGTATGCCTTTTCTGTAGTCACCCCTGTTTTCTGGAATGAACTCCCACCTGATATATGACCGGTTCCAATTCTACTCGCATTTAAGAAAGCTGTTAAGATCTGGCTTTCCCCCCAGGCACTAGAGACCAACTGAGTTGAGTCCTTCTTTGGTTTTTCTGTTATGGTGCTTGTCCACCATTTTTGTATTCTGCATTTTATATTTATATATTATATGCATTTAAATGTTATGGGGGTTGGTTTATTGTTTGTTTTTCTGTTATTGTATGCTGCTGTCAGCCCTTCGAGGTAGTCCAGACAGGAAACCAAAACCATAAGTACTAAGACTGCCTTTATTGTAAGGTTATAGTAACAGAAACTTGCAAGTCTGAAAGCGCTTCCCTTCTCCCCTGCCTTTACTTTCCAGAGGACTAGGGAGAGTCCCTTCTGAGATGCCTTCTCCACTCCCATCCCTCCTTTGGACTCAGATTTCATTGATCAGACCACTGTCTAAGCTGTAACTCTTCCTCCTATCTCCCAAGGTTATTCTCACAGCCCATTACATCTGCCCAGAGTCACATTGTTTGAGTTGGGTGGCCTTATAAACCTAGTTAATTAAGAAATAAAGTGCCATTAAACAGACTGCTGTAAACCTAGTTTTCCCAAGGTATTTTTTATACTGATAGTATTAAAATGCTAGCTTAAAGAGTTTTGATTTATGGCACAATGAAGTAGCATCAGAATAAAGAACACCTTATGTGCCATAAGCACATATAAAATAGAATTATGACAAGCAAAGGGGTTGAAAGGAATAACAAAATAAATTTATTTTAAACACTGCAATTATATTGTAAAACCTAACATTCTGAGTTCCCTTAAATTCAGTTTATATGAAATTAAATACAAACAGTTCCTTAAAAAAAAGTGGGGGGGGGGGAATAGCGTTTTTTGTATAGCCCATTTCCAGTCAAAAATTAAATTTAGGTTCATCAAATGGCATGTACTTAAGGGATATATATATATATGACCCTAAGGTTTTGATAGCTGCCTTACAGTATGGCTGCCACAAAACCAGTTTTTGTACAAGAGCTCAGTTTACAAAAGTCACCACAATCATGCCTGGACCCCTCTGAAGTGAAGAGAATAAAATGAAACCCCATAGTGATTATAAAGTTATACTGAATTATCTTAGAAAACCCATTTGAGTAATGAAGTTGTTGTTACAAAACTGATGTCACCAGCATGTCAAACATTAATCATAATGACGTGTTATAACTGCAACTTTCCAAATTTATTTACCAGCATGTACTAGTAGTCTAACAAAACTAAGACCATGACCAAGGAAATTCAAGTTGAAGTTTATTATTTATTTATATACATTTATTGGCCCCCACCCTCTGGGAGGTGTATAATACTAGAAAAAACAAAAACAGCTAAAAACATAAAATCAGACAGCCCAGACTAAAATAATCTGATAAACAAAACAAAACAGGGGCCTTAAGCAAATCATAAACATCAAGCCCAGGCCAGGACCAAACCTTTCTGGAACCACAAGAGACAGAGTGCCATCCTTATTTGGGAGGGGGATGCTGTTCCAGAGGGTGGGGGCCCCAACAAAAAAGGCCCATTTCCTATGCCCCACAAAAAGTGTTTAATGGAAGGGACCTGGAGCGCACCCACTCTTGCCAGAACATACTGGGTGGGCAGAAACAATTGTAGACAAGCAGTCTCTTAGATATCTAAGCCCTACAAGGCTTTATAGGTAATAACCATATAAACCATTATCCAGGATGGACCAAACAAAAACCACAAAACTAGAGCATACCATTTTAGCTCACATATTTGTAGGGAACGGAACAACTATCCCAGCTAATAAAATAATAATAATAATGCTACAATGGGTGCATACCGTAATTATTTTCTCCTTGAGCAACCGATTTCAAATTACTAATAGCTCTCTACCATGAACTTGAGTAAGGCCCACATTCTAACACAGTTCACTATGCTCCTGCTAAAAATGGGACAGCTTTATTCCAAAAGCAGTTTTAAATATTGTAAGAGGGAGAAAAATTCATCTTTCTTGATGCTGTCACTTACTATGGTAGGGCTTCTCGGCCTCCAATAAAAAGAGGGCCTTGTCTGAGATACGCTACAGACTACCCACCCAATCTACATCCCGCCAATGAGAGCCCTTGTGTTGTTTCCATATGGCTGACGCCCACAGTCCTTTCCTCCCTTCGGCTTTGACAGACGGTCTTCAACACATACAAAGACATCTTTCTGTCTTGGAGGGGAGAAGGCCGCGGAGCAGCTAATGGGAACAAAAGGGGAAGGCGTCTTCCTCCTGCTGCTCTCTGGTCCCTCGTCTGGGGGGCTCCAAACGGGGCCAGGACTTGTGGGGCGAGCTTTCTCTAAGCCGAATAAAAGGGGGCTGTCTCTGGAAAGAGTCACAAAGTGTGTAAATCGACTCACTCGGAATTTAAGGCCTTGTCCTGGTTCCCCCCCCCCATCGGGTAACCCAGCATCTCAGAGACCAGCCCCAGGATGCCTCATGCCGGCGCCTCAGAGCTGCTGCGGGCCCAGTCCCTGAGAGAGGCAGCAGAGCAGACCCAGAGCCGGTAGGGGGAGGGGGAGCTGCCTTCCCATCCACCTTACCGGCCTCCCCCCAAGACACACACCCCTTTTCCTCTCATCCCGAGACCTCCTGGCTCTCACACCCTGAACCAGCTGGCGAGAGGACGGGGCTAAGGAAGAGCCCAGCAGACAAGGGATGCGCTGCCAGTCCCCGTCAGATACGTGCGAAGAGAAGGAAGGCGGGAGAAGTGGCGGCGGCGGCGACAACTCCCTCCTCCCTCTCTTATTCCCGGCGGCCGTCCCTCATTCACTCCCTCACTCACCCGTCCATCGCCGAACAGGACAAAGCGCTGGCGACCAGGGCAGGGAGCCGCGCAGCTAGCGAGTAGAGAGAGGGAGCGAGAAAATGGCGGCCGGGCCCCAACGGAAAACACCGAAGGTTGCCGAGCACTACTAGGTTCTGCTCCCCATCAGATCGGCGAACTCTTTTGTTCTCACTGAGCATGCGCGAGGTGGTCGGGCATGCTCAGTCCACAGGACTGAGGGTTTTTTGCCCTCAAAAGATTAGGAAGGTGTAAAGACAAGGGAAATGAGACGGGCATACACCGAAGCGGGGAGGGAGGGAGTCGGTCCTCGGTTCTGCGTTTCAGTCATTAGAATATTGATTGAAGCAAACAGTGCAAAGGCATTTATTCGGGATGTCCTTCCCAGTTATATTTATTTACACAGAGAGATAATTTTCAGAGTAGCTCATTTTGATCTGAGAAAAGAAACCTTTCATACCTGCACTGGGCCCTTTTTTCTTTGATGTAGTAAATTTTGAGTAAGTATCTACAGTATTTACACTTCGTTAGAATCACACCACATGTTCAGTCAGAAATGCAGTTTCTTGTTTGTGGCTAGCATATCTGACCCAAGCTGGCATGGGTTTTGCAGCATTGTTCAAACTCTATACTAAAATGAAAGTTTGGAAAATGCAGGGAGCACTGAATCAAATCCATATGTTTTTGCCTTTAAGAACATGGGAGTTCTTTTAGTGCATGAGATAATAATTATGGCTGCATTTGTATATGCTTTCCCATCCCATTTTTAAAGGTGTTTCAAACTGAATTTTGTACCAATTACTCCAAAATTGAGTATTTAATTTTATGAATTATTTTATGCACTCCAAGCCATTACCACGATTTCTAGCGCAAACTTGAATATTAAAGAGGCTAGGAGCAAGTGGAACCCTAACACAATTAAATCCTATTTTAAATATATTCATCATTGTTTTTCCTATTCAGAGTTTCATTTTGGGATTGGTTGTACAAGATAATAATTTAGCACATGTAGACAAGCGGTAACTTGAGACCTGTTTACTATTATTGTTTGTAAATGTCTACATGTTGCTATCTGTATTATAAATTGTATGCTTCAGTGAACCAGTTTTCACTGATTCATTCTCACTGACTGTTGGGAGCCATGCAGAAGTAATGAGCTAATTCTTGCACTAAGCCATGGTTTGCTTGATGGTAGTTTGCTGAAACATCACAATTGGCTGGAGTGATGCAACATCCTGAACTATAAACAACTGGGTTCATACATCACACTTAAGCCAAAAACAGACAGACCACATTATGGCTAATAAGATACACCCAAATACTTTGTG
Source organism: Liasis olivaceus (assembly GCA_030867105.1). NCBI lineage: Eukaryota > Metazoa > Chordata > Lepidosauria > Squamata > Pythonidae > Liasis > Liasis olivaceus. The sequence goes on along the minus strand of CM061350.1, from coordinate 120,482,357 downwards.
ACCTGGTTTCACAAGTCATGCAAGATTATGCTATACAAACCAGAATACCTATGTACAAACACACCACACTAAGCCAAAACTGTAGAAACCAACCACCTGACAGTGTACCATATTATATGTATTCGGACACTTAGTTAGAAATTCTATTGATATTGGGGTTTATTTCCAGAACCACATCTTTAGGATTCTTTTCATAGTTCACAAATTACAGGTGGGTCCACACATTGTGCTAAGCTATATTTGTTCAATGAGACACAATAGTTTACAACCCATAATGGCTAAGATAATATATTAAGCCAAAATAAATAAATCACATTATAACTTATCTGCAGTCATATACACATATGCTGTATATTGGCAAGTACAATATTGGCAAAACATGGAGACAAAAGTGATTGTGCAGTCTACAAAAGTGTGCAGTGCACTTTACTGAATCCTTTTAGATTGTTGGAAAAGATATTGATTCAGAAAAACAAGTACAAATCCAAAGGAATCAGCTGAAGGGGAAGAGGTTAGTATTTAATGTGTTGGTCACATGCAGTATAATTAGTTATACTACTATTTCAATATGTTTTGATCTTTCCTATGCTTATCCATAAATACAGATATAAAATTTCCAGGAATTTTGAAGCAATAATGGAAAACATTCTTTTGGAAAAAAACTGGATTTCAGGGAAAAAATGGAACATACACAATAATTCTTTTTTTTAGCACCATTAACAAATACATAGTTACTACAGAATGTTGTCTTATTAGTCAATTTCTATTTCTTTGAGCCTTTGTTTTTATCATTTTATCATCTGTATGCTTCTCAGAACCAAAGGTCTGCAACTATTGGGACAACTTTCTCTATTCTTTCACATATTAGTTTGTTGGATTTGGAATGAATCTTTCCAAATATAGGTCAATTTCTTTCAGTTGTATGGTTTAAAAAGAAACTACCAGAAAATATTTAATCCATTTTTTTCAGTTATTCACAGAAAGTGAAAAGTATCAGAAAAAGGATTTTTGCCCCTATTTTTTTTTCCTAGGCCTTCACATTTCTACCTAGGAGTAAGTCTCCCTAAGCTAAATGGCATTTCTGAGCAAATAAGATTTAAATAAGGTTTTTAGAATACAGAGAAAAAGAATTACTAGGGAGAAATAATTGTTCCTCCCTCCCTCCCTTCCTATATTCAGATATTCCAATTGCTATTCAGTTTTGAATTTCTGGCCTCCTGCAGCTTTTAGAAATAACACTGTCCCAGGAATGGCTGCCAAAGAAGACAGCTTGGATTTTCTTTATCCAGCAGATGTTGATGTCCCTTACAATTTTTCCTGGGTCCTGATCACAGATGCAAGAGGCATTGGGAAAGAATAGGTGGTAGATTGAATTGCTGCCAAGAAAACTACATGGATATGTCCATGTAACCATCAAGAGTCAAGCTCCATTTGAGGGAATTTTTACCTTTTAAATAGGGAATGAAAAATTAATAATTCAGAACTAGTGATTTATAAGGGTAACTAAAAATTAGGACTGGATTCACACTTTGCACAAAGCCACAATTTGTTATAACTATTTCTTGCAGATTAACAAGGGATTGCTTTCTCTTCACACTTAGCTATGATTTGTTTTGCCCATGGTTTGTTGAATAAACCAGAATTGACTTTATTTGCCCAACCTACTAAGCCATAAAACACAATGGTTGAGTTCATACATCACACCAAAAAATAAACATTATGGCTTAGTGAGAAGTGTGAATCCAGTTAATAACTGTTGAAATTACTTCATGTTTGACAACTAACAGCTCTGCCCGATTCCTTACTTTGAAACAGACTTCTGTTAATTCCTCTGCCAATGTGGGCATGACAGATACTTTTGCTCACTGCAATGATTCATTGGAGGCCACTGGAAAGAAATACTGACCCGGTGAAAAAAAGCCAACCTTTGAAAAGGGTATGTGAAGGAAGTTGTACCAAGCACGTTATGTCTGTCTTTGCATGATACTCTTTATTCATAGATAACTTAATGATGGCTTACTTGACCCCACTGCCTGGGTTCATGCAACTCACTGAACCATAAACTGTCCACAAAGGCTAGACTTGTAGTCTGCTGGGTTGAAATGTTAGTTTATGGATCATGCAAACACACCCAGTGAAGATATTTGCATAACACACTTAGCCATGGGAAAATTACTTACCAAGTGATCTGGCACCAGATCACCTAGCAAATGGAGGACAATCTCAGTGCTGTAGAGTGCAGCCATTTTGAATAGCAACCTGCCAGCTTTGCAAAGCTTGCCTGGCTGTTTCTTCCTGCTTTTTAAAAGGAACAGTTCAAGCTTAAAAAAAAAAGACACAGTGGCCAAGCTGTGGTGAGCAGGAAGAGATGAAATCAGCATTGCACACACACAGGACCAAGACAGAATTATAAAACAGAGAAAAAGCATGACTGGGTAAGTCTAGCCTCCCATCTTTGTCTAGAGGTTGGAAGGGTAGATTAATTTCATAGTATCAAATTATAAACTTTTTCTTGGTTATAAGGAAAGTAAAATGTCCACTATCCAACCTGGAACTAGGTTTGGACACAGTGTGGTTAAACCAATAAACTTGCATGATGTATCGTGCAATAAGCTAGATATTTAACTGGCTGATTAACTCTGTTATGCAAACATATTTACTGATGTGGTTGAAAGTAAAGACCCATCCTATTGTGGGCTGAGAATTGAGATCTATTTTGTTTTCCTTGGTTTAGTTTCTTTAGATTTCCAAACAATGTCAATGGGAATTTCTTCCAACTGCGTAAATAAATGCAGCTACAAAGGATGACTCCTACATATACTTACTGGATAAGACCCAGTGGCAAATTAAGCCAACTCAATTAAAGTTCTAATGTGTTGTTCAAATTCTAACCACACTTCCTACCAAGCATTACTCTTGGTTAACTTACCTTACTGTGGTGGTTGATTAGGCATGCCTGTGATCTTGGATTGTGGCTTGATTGCCTGGGGCTGCCTGTGGATGTTTCTGCTCTTGCAAGGCTCCCTGGGAGTTGTTACAGTAGTTCTTACAAAAGGTTCAACAGAGCAAGCTCCTGACTCGTGTCTTGTGTTTGTTAGATAGAAATGATACAATGTTTTCTATGAAATATATCCAGAGAACCTATGGTTAAAGGAAAAGCAAGCCCTTTGCTAAGATAAACTACCAAGCCATTACGTTAAAAGGAATGCAGTAAAAAATGCTGTAGATCAGTGTTTCTTAACTTTGGCAATTTTAAGATGTGGGGACTCCAGAATTCCCCAGCCAGCAATTGAATTGCCAAGAACTGCCAAAGTTGAGAAACTGCTGTAGATGAAGAATTCAATACTGAAAGTGAAGCAGGGATAGCCAGTCTCTAGCATGAAAAGTCAAATAAGACCGGCAATGTGGTTCAGACCAAAACTGCATAGCAAAACCATACCAGTGCAATTGGATGGTTATGTACCAGCATGAATTTGAGGAGCATTTTAGTAATGCTAAACTAAAGCCACTAGAAATATAGTTAAAAATGCATAGTGGCAAAAAGATCATGGAATAATATCTCTCACTGTAAAATAGTGATCAGAAACATATTTTGAAAACAGGTTAACCAGCACTCAAGCACAGCTATGGTAAAATAGTATTACAAGAAAATGTCACTCCCAAGTTTCATAAAGCATGTTCAGCTCTACAGGCTACAGTATATGCAAAAAGATAGAAATTGAACTAGATCAGAGGGAAGCTGAGGGCTATCCCTGTGGTTCCTCTAGCTAAAAGTACAGAATGGTCAGGATTTGTGGTAACTTAAAAGTTACCATTCATCCACTATTATATGCTTGAGCAATACCGCTTGCTAAAATTGAATACATTTTTGCTAACCTTACTGGGAAGCAGCATTTCAGCAAAGTAGATCTAGTAGGCTTTCTCTGCTTTTGGAAATGGAGAAAGATTTCAAGGTATTTCTCACCATAAATACAATTAAGTTTATTAACTTGTTTCTAAAGTAGTATCTACACCAGTACTTCGATGAGATGTATCTGTTAAATCAACACCAATCTTTACAGACAGTGCTGTAAAATCAGTGGATTATGGCAGGGGTTTTCAATTTTTTTCAGGCCATGGAATCTTAGTTTAAAAAAAAATCCCAGAACCCTGATCAAGAGGCAAAGCTCTACTGATAGAAAATCAGCTGAGTTCTAGTTTCCTCCTCCTCCTCCTCCTTTGCCTCAGAGAACCCCATCACATTCTCATGGAACCCTAGGGTTCTATTGACTCCAGTTTGAAAAACCCAGGACTATAGCCTCAGAGTACCATGCAACTAATGTGAGTTTTTTAAACCTAGTGCTACATATTGTGTTCATACATTTATGTACAAGGCATACAGAAGTGTACAGAGAAAATTCAGAAGTTGTGAATACTCCATAGCTACATGTGTTACAGCAATGATCCTTTTTAGGATTTCTCAGTTATATTAGATTTCTGCCAAATTGAACCACCATGTAACACCCCTTGAACACTACAAGTGAGGAGTGTACAGACTTTCATAGTAGCAAAGTGATGAAATGATCATAACTTGGAACTTCAAGCCACTTTAGAGTATCCTCACTGCTATTAAAAAAAACTATTACTGTAACCTGTAGTCCTGTAAGTACTTAACAAGGAGATAGCATAAAAAGATTTGTTTCAATTTAAAGTTCTTAGGATTAGTATATTAGAGAAAATTGTAAACCCTGATTCCTAAATGGATATATTTGCATTGTAAATGCATCACATAAATCTGCTCAGGTTCAAATAAACATAGTCAAAGTTGAGTTTCAATGTGCTGGTTTAAATATTTTCAAATTAGTTGATTTCTAGTGAAAGCTTGATCATTCATGATAACAGCCACAAAATGGATGTCACCAGTTGGAAATACTTGATTTTCTGAGGAACATCCACTTATTTTATTCCTTTCAAATCAAACCAGCTCTTCAATCTGTTATACCCAAACAGGTCTTTTAAAATTTTGCCTGAAGTTTGGTACTTGAGCCCAGTTGTAAGAATTTTACTAAGCACACAAATTAGTGCTTCCTTTCCTCGGAGGAGGCACAAGGATTCTATGAATCACCAACAATATAGTATTATTTACATTATTATTTATGGTCTGCAACATTACGTTGTAATTAACTTTATTTACTTGAATATCCATTTTACAAAATGTTTAAATTCATCATTAAATTCCATTGTCATGCAAAAATGTCAATAAAGTTTTAGAATTTGATTAAAGTGTAATGCATTTGGTCAACTGGTATTTTTAATGTAATTCCAATGGATAAAAAGGTCATTTTTGCAACATTTATTGATCATGTGACAAAATACTATCATATTTTGGTAATCCATTGGCGGTGATTACCAATAGTTGGAAGTATCTGTGTGTCTCTAGTATCTCTGCTAGCATGGCATGTAATAGTATATCTGTATCCTTAGGAGTGTGTGTAGAAGTGTGCATGTTACTAAAGTGAATTCATTTGTTGATAGCTGGTACACTCAGTGATACTGTGGAGGACAAATTCATTTATGCCTTTTCTGACAATTCTTTGAAAATAAAATTCTTGACAATACCTCTACCTGAATTTTGGATCAGTGTGCAGAATGAATACAATTAAGCAAGAACAATTAAGCATACCGATTCTGATTGCAATGTACTATTTGTGTGAGTCAGGATTTTTCCTTCTCCTCTCTCCCCGGCCCCCTTACTTCCATAAAAATTGCAGCACATCACATTCCATTGGTCCACCCACCCCTAATCTTCCCATCACATTCCCTCCATCCTCTGCCTTCCTTCTGCCACCATGGCTGTTGATGTGCTAGTGTGGCATATCTCATTAACCCACCCATTCCCTGATCTTTCCAGCATCTTCCCTTCCCTTCTTCCCTGCTGCCGCTAGCAATTGTCCATACCTGCCATCACCAAAGCCTTCAGCCTTGGCCTTTTCCTGCTCTTACTCCTCTTCCCATACCACTTCTACTTGGAATAACCATGTTTCAGTTCATATCCTGATCAAAGCAGCTCTGTTTCATTCTTATATCACCAGAGCATCTAAAACACATTTTGGTTCAGGCACGGAACACTCAAAAGCAGCTGTTCCGTGCACAGGATGGTTTAGGTAGAAAACATCTGCACATTCTCAATGCTGTCTCATTGATATATTTTAGTTGTATTGATTTTTTTAACATAATGTTCTTTTTGTCTATGTTTAATTGTTGGCTTCACTGTTCTTGTTCATTATTCCTTTTCTTTTTGTATCTTTATTATATTGTATTTTCTATTTTGATTGGTTTTATTGTATACTGCCCAGAGTCAGTTTGGAGTTGGGCAGCACCTAAATTGAATACATTGAATTGAATTTTAGTGGAAAACCATAATATAAATTTAACAAATAATGTAACATTAGTGTTTCCTCTGATGTTATAATGTGAATCCAAAACTGATGGGCTGTTCTAAATTCTACCTCTCAAAGCCTTTTGCTCTTCTGTGGTCTCATATATAGACAACTCCCCACAAATTCTTACAAGCATAGGTAATTTAGAATTTATTTTTAAGTCAAATAAAGTAGAAAAGTTTGAATACAAGAAAGAGTCAAACACAGACACCCAAAGAACTGGAGCATACCTACAATGAAAATGGAGCAAGTTGAAAGTTGAAAGCAAAGTCTATCAGCAACATGGTATAGAGAGATGAACTAGGAAGTGAGTAGTTTGTGCTGTGCATTTCTTGTCTACAGGAACAAGGGGTGGCATTTCTTCTTTTGTGTTTTCCTTCCCTTGACTTCATCCATAATTCATTGTATTGTTATTTTTAGACTGATGGGCAGAGGTCCTTTTTATTTTTGTACAGCACCTGCTGATTATACAAAGCAATCCTATGCACGTCCATCAGAAGTAAGTTAGTTCCCAAGAAGTAAGTGAGTTCCTAAGTCAGTAGCTATATGACTGCACTGTTAGGCATTTTATAAATAAATGGCTGGGTTTACACAACAAGAAGCCAAAACCAACTAAACCACATTATAAGTTAATGCAAAGTGTGGTCCCAGTCATATGTAGACAAAAAAATTGCAAACGTTCTTCCTGATGGGAAATGCACATACAATAACATGTATCTCAGATTATTATTTCAAAGACTTAAATCCTAAATACATTTGTTAAATAGTAATGGCCTCTCCCATGCATGTTTATTAAAAAGTTCTTCTCTTATTGGTGGGACTTATAATTAGGTAATTGTGAATAAGACTGCAGCACTGAACTCAGTGGCTCTTGCTTCTGAGCAATGAAGATTAGGTGTGAACTGTAACTATGCTGATAATAATAAAATAATTATTCTGAGCATCTGAAGTAATCCTAAGAAAATCCCTTAATCTGCAAAGTATTAAGTACTGTATTGCTGATATAACATTAAAAAAATAATGCAGCATGGACAAATTTGCTTTTTTTTTTTTAAATCAAATTGCACACGCAGTCAATGAGGGAAAACATTTCATTCATATTAAAAAAAATTAAGGCAGATTTTATTACTTATCCAAAGAGAAACAAAATTTCATGCAACTTAAGTTCCTATGTTATACCCCAGGGGGGTAACGATCTGGAGTGGAAATGACAGAACACAATTCAGACTTTTAAATCATAACACAATCTGATGCAGTTATCTTACCCATAGTGCTCATTTAAGCTTACTGTAACAGCTTCTATTAAAACTTTTCATTTGTTTTTATTTTATTATGGATGCTTTTATGCCACTTCAACCATTCTGGCTCCAAGTAAAAAAATACAGTTTCCTAACATTTAATATTTGCTCTGTTGCCAGGGGCTGCATATAGCCTCCAGCTCTATTTTTATGTCTTGCAAAAAACAAAAAAAATCCTGGCACTTCAATTTTTTAAAAAGAAGTTAAACAAGTACATGAAACTTCTGATAGATTAAAAAAAAAAAAACTCCCCCAACCCCAGTTAAAGAGAGGGTCTGAACATTCCAGCCCTGTGATGTTCCCATTCCTGCTCTAGGCACTTTGCCTTATCTAAAATTTAATCCATAGCAATCATGTAAGGCCTAATGTATAATGCAAACTAGGTATTAGAATGATATATGAATCCACCCAAAAAGAGAGTTGTTCGTTGAAAAGTTACTTCCTGTATCTTCTATCTAGAAATGAAAACAAGATATAATTCTTCAAACTTCATTTTTTCAGGTTCATTAGAATGAACACGTCAAGATTATTTCTTCCCCATTGGTTTCAGTTTCTGGAATTATGAAAGGAAATGAAAATTATGAAATGAAGTTAAAATTGTGGGACAATCCAGTCTTTAGCAATGTTGAACAATCCAAAGGTTATGTCTTCTGCCTTCTTTCTAGTACCCATACTAAAATTCAAATTTTCATGACACAGTCCAATAAATAAGTTTTACAACAAGCTCTTAGTTGCAGCCTCAATATATTGTTCACTGTCAACATTTTCAAGAGGACTAGATGGCTGGATAGAAAGCTATTAAGAACAAAATTATGTAGTAAGATGTTTCAGAGCTGTTCTGAAAATGAACAGAGGAATCCATTTTATCTGGTGATATTGAAACCTATGCACAAATCCTGTTTCAATTACAGTTCTATAAGGAAAATGTATAATTACTAGAACAGAGATGATTTTGGATAAATCTAGAACAGTAGACATAATTGTTGTTGTTGTTATATTGGCTAAACTGAATAGAAGCAGCATAGTGCTAAAAATATTATCAACAATACCTCAGTAGAGATTTCTTATGGTCAGTTGGTACATCATATCACTAACATAAAATGGCTTTAATAGTCTCAGTGGACAATTAATTCATTAGACAATCTATGGACAATTCTGTGGACAATTATTCTAGAGCTAACCCATCCCAGAATATTTTGTTTGGCCTGTTCCAGAAAACAGCAGAATGTTACAAGAATGTAACATGTTGTTTTGCACATTTCTGGTGAACATACTCATTAAGTCACTGGTTTGGTTCACATATCATAAACCACAGTTTGTTTGGTTTTGACTTAATATGTTGTATCAACCCAGCCATTCTGATTTATAAACCATAGTTTGTCACTTAATGCATTTTTGTAATGCGTTAGATATGGGTGGGGGGGAGGAATTTGGGGCAATTTATTTATTTAATCAATTTATATAGCCTCCCATCTCACCACAGGCAACTCTGGGTGGCATACAACAAAGCTAAAAACAGTTAAATACACTAAAAATATATAAAACAAAATAAAACAGAGAATAAAAGGAGGTTAAAAATAAGGGAGCCACCTTACTAATTCTCTCGGTCCCTGGGGTCCCCAGGCCTGCTGGCATGACCAAGTCTTAAGGGACCTCCAGAAGCTCAACAATGACGAGGCCAACATCACCTCAGGGGGGAGAAGGTTCCACAGCACAGGCACCACAGCAGAAAAGGGCCACCACCTGGGGCCTGCCAAATGTATTTCCCTAGACACTGGAACCCATAACATGCCCTCTCTGCTGGATCTGGTAGCACGGGCAGATGAAATTGGGGAGAAGTTCCCAAACATGGAATTTATCCAAAATAAACTATCCAAAATAAAGTTTACTATTGAAATAATTAGATGAATCATTGTGTTTATTTCAAGGTAGTAAAGCATCACTTAAAAAATAATCTCAAGTATTTCAGAATTTGGGGTTTTCTCACACATGTCTGATTACTAGACTATTAGGTATACTAGACAACAATGGAGAGAAAAAATGCATTGGCATACAATAAAATAAGAAGATAGGGAAGGGTCCCAATTAACATTCTCCCCAGACATATCAATCATAAAAAATCCCTCATGATAAAAACGTAAGTCAAATTTGTTAAAAACTACTTATACATTGGTACTAATTGAAAAGGAATTTATTTTAAAAAAATGAACTGGAGAACTGTAAAAAGTTAAACAGCTATTATCCTTTATAATTAGAAGGCTTTCAGATATTGCAACAAGGCTCCCAGGCCTCAAAGTGTTGGTTATGCACACAAACTTAATTTTGGATAATCAGCAAAACAAACATTGATAATATTTGTGGAGAAAATGTTTGCACTATCATCTCATAGCACAAACACACATCTATAACAGAAAGGTGCAAATAAAAATTGCAAACATTTCTCTAGCTAAACTGGGCTGTCCAGGGCAATGGCCACTGGCTTCAAAATGACAGACGTGACTGGGTGATCAAAGCCCTGTCCTTTTTTACACATGTGCAAAGCATGTCATGCATGTTTAAAAGGAACCGGGCCTTAAAAACCCAGTCAGGCCAACAATTTTGAAGCCAGTGACCAACACTGTGGACACTACTGGGCTAAACCAAATACAGGAGATGTGCACAGCCATTTCTTCTTATAAACTTGACATTAAATATTCATTCCTAACACTGTAACGTCAGAAACTTCAGGCAAGGGTGGTACTTTCATTCATTTATGTAATTCACTGTATGTTCTAGTTCTTTAAAAAGTTCAAGATCTTGTGCAAAGAAGTACATCTTTAAAATCTAATTAGCCATCTAACCTCTTTGGACAAACACTGATTTCTGATTCATCTTATTCCATGAGCACAAGCAGCCTAGGCCTAGACAGAGTTGCTTGCTTTTAAGTAATCACTGTTTTTATTTCCTTAACTGCAGTTAAGAATTCAAGAAAGATGCAGCTGAACTCACAAGGCGCCTGGTGGTGAAATCGTTTGTGGGAATCTCTCAAAAGCCATTTTAAAAGAAGTTTATTTCCAATGCAGGTAGGTACTAGGAATGTGCAAATTACCTGAGATCCAGTCTGAATTATCAGTTAGTTTCAGATGGCTGATTCAATTATATATTCAATTTGAATTGTTGATTTAAAAAAAAAAACGGTTTGGTTGCATGCATGACAACTTATCCAATTGTAAATTGATTCAAAGCCACCAGATTGGATTCAACAAAACACAGAATTGATTCAACAACTGGATCTGGTGATTTGACTAAAGGGAAGATTCAGCCGAATTGCCTTCAAACTGAATCTTTAAGTTTAAACTTCACACAACTCTAACAAGAACCTTTACATCTAGATTATAATTCAAAAAGCTGCCTGACATCTCATACTCTAGCAGGGGAACACTGAGAAATGGTTTCTGTATGCATATTAATCACCTGATGAATTTGAATGTGTGAAACCCACTCCACTGGAAACAATTGCATTTGCAGTTATCTCAAATAATACAGAAACTTCTTTGGAGAATTTTATTTCATGTTGTTATCAAGTTAAACGCATAGCTAGCGGAAAGGAAGAATGTGACAACAATGCTAAAGAAATAAGAAACTAGTACAGCCTTCCCCAGTTTGGCACTTTTCAGTTATGCTCAATTTACAGCTCTGAGAATCCCCAGCCAGCAGTGACTACAGGCTTGGAATTCTGGGACTTCTGTTGCAATGTAGCTAACAGTCTCACCTACTCTCCTCATTTGGGAAGACAGTCACAGATTTTGCTAGGTCATCCTACCCAAAAAAGGTACTACAGTAAAATCCGAAGCTGATGTCTTGATCCTAATTGGCTGCTATGGCGGCCATAGCTACAGAAGAGATAAGACTGATGCTTTTCTTCCGCAACTGTTGCTTCCTTATGGGAACAATAGCAGTATTGCCTTCCTTTTGTCTTGCTTCATTGATTTGTCGTTGCTTGGCTTGAAGTCAGTGACAGACTATATACATTAACAACAACAAAATGGAGAAAGTGTGGTATATGGAAGCACTGAGGCCTTGTTACACAGTCATTAGGATGAGAAAGCATAGAACAATCCAACTGGGTGGTGGTTGTTTACATGGGAGCAATGTCCAGAACCTTTGCTTTCAAACACTACTTATTGCCTCAGACCACATCTATTCTGATACAATGTAGGGAAAATTGGGGGGTAACCTTGATGAGGGTTAACATCAAGGGAATGGGAAAAAGAAAGGAAAATAAGAGACAACTCAGTTCTGGGAAAGTACTGGAGTATCTTTTCCCCTTTCCAAAACACTAGAATCAGAGGTTATCCAATGAAATTGAGTCTTGGAAGAATTAAAACAGACAAAAGAAAAAGGGGTTTTTACATAATCCCTAATTAAACTTTGGAATTTGCTACCATGAGATGTGGCTGGCTTCAAAAAAGGGTTGGACCAATTCATGGAAGTCATGGGAATCAGTGGCTATTAGCCTTGATGGCAGTGGAACTGCCTCTGAAGCCATCTGCTGGGAGACTAATGGTCTTCCCTGTGCAGTTGATTGGCCACAGGGAGAACAGACTGCTGGACTAGATGTGCCAGGGGTCCAGCAGGGCACTACTTATGTTCTTATGAGAAGGCATAAAAAAGAGTCTAAGTAACCCCACCTTGATTCTATTTGGTATAAGTGGAGTCAAAGGGAAACTCTGACAGGATTTCAACATTCTGTTACTATACCCCAAAACGCAACAATAAAATAGCATTCCTGTATTCCCTGTGCTGTCTCTTTTCTGACCTGGCTTACGTCTGGGCTGATATACAGAACTTAGATTTATTTTCAAAAACTCTATGTTCTCCCCAGGTGCTTTTAGCTAGGCACCCTGCTTGGCGTTTTTGGTAAACAGCTTGGGTCCTGTGCCTGTGCCATGTCACTCATCCTCCCAAATGGCCACAGGAGTTCCCAGCTCCCCCTTGCTGCTCCTCTCACCTGTCCCAGGAGTAGAAGGGAGTCCTGCACGTAACCCATGAACCATCTGTATGGGTAGGCTTCCACCATCAAAACTGTGTGTCAGTATGCCACCAAAGGGCACTGGGCACTATTTGCTCAGTCACTGGTCCAAGGGACACTGCTGCCAGTGGTCCAACCCAGTGCTTTTTCGCCTCCTATGTATGGAGCCTTCCTAGCAATGCAGTGTTTGCTGAAACGTCAAGCTTCTGCAGATTTATTTCCTCATGTAGGGCTGAACTGGGGGTGATGGTCTTGTCAAAGGTGGCTCTGCAGCCCATATTTACCACCTCGGGAAGTGGTGCCCCGCCCTTTGCTCCCTTCCCATCTACACTTTCTACAAAGGGAAGGCACTGGAAGGCTGGGAATCCTCCGCGGAGAGGTGCAGAGCACCACCATGACTTTACTCCCAAGTAAATTGGGTGAATATAGTAGGGAAATAAGTCTAGTTTGGCTCAGTGGAATTTACCTGTAGATACGTCTTAAAGGACAGGCTGCAAATCCATTGGCACCTTATTGATTGATCATGTGCCATCAAGTTGATGTCAACTCTTAGCGACCAGAGAGAGGGAGAGATGACGACACTGACTGCTCTGAAAGTTTGTTGGGGTAGAGGGACGTCCTGTGTTCTGCTTTCTCTTCCAAATTATCCATACTACCCAGTGTCAAAAAAATTATGTTACAACAGCATTTGTAACTGCACTTCTGAGTTTTCTAAATATGATTTCTATAAAGCACTCTCCACTATTCTTTAATAAAAATTTAATAAGAGTTTAGCTTTGATTGGAGGAGTTGAGATACATATCTGAAAAAAAAGCCTTCTGCATATGATTGTCACGGGGGACTTTGATTGGCCTGAAGGAGTAGACAGGGGTGGGAATATGAATATATTTGCACAGAGGAGAGGTAGAGAATTAAAACAGCCTATCTGCTCTCTGTAAAGGGGCACCAGGAAGTGACATTCTACCTGGGCTGTTGTAGTCAACATCATGGCTGGTGTGACTAGGGAGCTTACTGCAACAACTCTGCTTCTGTGCTGTTTAGTATAGACAGAGACTCAATTTAAAAGGAGCTGAGGATTACAGAGAGGTCATTGGTGTGGGAAGGAAAATGTGGAGGTGACCAAAGCATTTGGGATTTTAGAGATTGGGAGAAATGTTGGCTAAAAAATTACCCTTATTTGCTTTTACTGTAGTCAAAAATATAATTATCTGGGCCTTATTGCAAGTGTGCAAGAACTTTGACACAAACCCCACTAACTCTCTGGGTTAGTTTGTTCAAGTAAATTATTCCATTGTGATGGGGGGATTGTGCAAAAGAATTGATAAAAGGGCTCTGGCAGAGAGGAAAACACTGAAATTATTGCTAGAGAAATTCCTGTATTGGGTTTTTTTCCAGGCTCACATCACAATATACCTGACCCAAACCATTCAGTGCATGAATGAATACTATTTTTTTCTACAGAAAGTAAATATAGCCCACAATGAGTAAAAAAAAAGTGTTCATAAAACAACATTCCTTAGTTATTTCAGAAAGGAGGAAACATCAACACTTAATACTGAATGTACCATGTCAAGAGCAGACTTGTCAATTTCTAACAAACACATTGCAGAGGCTGGCCCATCTGTGGAAGTATCTTCTTCATAGACTCTTTCAAATGGCAAACGTGGGTCTAAGCACCTCTTATCTGGCATTAACAAAGAATATTTTCAGAAATTTGATTGGCTAATGGTAAAATATAATGGTAATGTGGTGTTCAGCATGCATTAAATAATCCCCACAAGCAAGGATATAACTTGGGTAAATGTGCTTTGAAAAGAAAGCTTGTTGGACCATGACAAGACTTTGAAAAGAAAGCTTGTTGGACCATGAGCAAAGTAAAATGCACATTCTTCTGCTGACATATTAGAAAAGTATATACTAGAACAAACTGGGATAGGACAAATAGAAAGATCAGTTGAATAGCTTGCAGAAAGAAGCCTTTGTGGGGGCTTTGAGATCCATGTATTGGTTAGAAAAAATGAGTTTTTTAAAGCATTTTTTAAAAAATTGTTGGAATATTGTAAATCCATGGTTTGTTCCTTCTTACATTATCTCAACTTTGGGGACAATGCACATTACTGTACACCTCAGAAAGAATAATTCAAGAATTGCTGGGAATTTCAGCATTAGAAATTAAGTCTACCATACTGGAAAATATACATACTGAAAATTATATCAGTGTTCTCTGTGATGAAAGCACAAACATCTCAGTTTGAAAACAGCTGATTGTATACATTAAATATGTTTGCCAATTCATTAAAAAGCCAGGGTTAGTTTTGTATTGACCTGCAATGATTGATGGCAAAACTGAAGCTATTACTAACACATTTACTGAGATTCTTGATAATCTAGGTTTGGAAACCTCTAATCTAGTTGGACTAGAATCAGATGGAGAAGCTGTTATGGTTCAAAAGTAAAAAAGAGTTGCAAAACTGCTCACAAATAAAAACAGCTGGACTCTTGGTCAACTGTCATTGTGCTAACCACCCGCTGGCACTTGCAAGTGCCCAAGCAGCTGTTGCTGTACCTTATTTAGTGAAACTTAATGATATCTTAAGGCAACTGTTTTATTTTTTCCAAAATTCTCAGACAGAATTGGCTGGTTTAATGGTAATCCAAAATATCCTGAAAGTTCTCCAAATTAACTGAAAATTGCCAGTGGTACTAGATGGCTGTCTCATGACTCTGCAGCACAGTCTCTAATTCAGTGCATAATGAGTGTCATAGCTGCACCTGAAAGAGAGGCCACTGAATGAAATGACATCACAGCTGAAAGTTTAAGTAGATGTCTGAAAACATACAATTTTGTTGCTTCTCTGAGGATGCTTACATCTTACAGATGTGTTACCTTTATCGTCTAACTTATCTAGAGCCTGGCAAAGGCAAGAGGTTAACCCAACAGAAATAGAGCCAATCTTGCAGGCTACAAAATTGTTCAACATGGACTCAAAAGACACTCCTAAGAAGACATTTTCAAAACCTTCAACAGCATCTTGCAAATGAACACTCAGATCTCCATATTGTTTACAGTCTAATGTTGTGACATCAAACTGAACTTTATGATGCATATATAGGCATTGTTGTTAACCATCTAGATGCAAGATTCCCTGATATGCCAGTCATTTTCTGTTTTTCAAGAGTTTCCATTGTAGAAGCTCATGCCCAAGTCAGTCTGCTGAGGTTCATTTTGACCTTTTCTCCAAAAATTGCAGTTCCGCTGTTTTAAACTATGACAGTACCAAATGAGTGGGCAATTCTATCAAAAATGATTAAAAGCCAGTCATACAAAAATCTGGATCCAAAACAGGCCTTGCTAAAATTAGCAACAATGTCTGAGCTCAAAGAGACTTTTCCAAATTTAGCAAAACTAACTGCTGTTGGACTGGTCATACCAGTGAACACAGCTGAATGTGAAAGGGAGTTTTCTGCCCTAAAAAGAATAAAGATGTGTTTGAGAAATCACATGAATCAGAGCATACTAAATCATACTGATTAGTCTGGAGGGACCAGCTCCCAGTGATTATGAGAAAGATGCAGAAATGAAGAATTGATGTTTAAAAGGAAGTCACAAAGCTTTTTACTTACTCAATGATTTTGTAATTCTGCATTGTATGTATGTATGTATTTCTTCCTAGCGTTTTTCCTGCAGGTGCATGGTCCACTTTTTTTTTTTTGGATCAGCTGAATGTTGATCCATTGGTTGCAACGTATCTGTCTGTCTGTCTGTCTGTCTATCTATCTTACATATATGTGTGTATAAAAAAATCCCTTCTCACCCCTATAGATGGTATGTGTCATCCTCAATCTTGGGTCCTCTACCAGAGGTCTGGGAGTTTGAGGGTTCTGCACAGTATCTTTGCTGATTCTAGCACTGCACTCTTCTGGACAGAGCGCTCTGATGTTGTTCCTGGGAACTGTTGGAGCCACTCTCCCAGCTTAGGAGTCACGGCCCCGAGTGTTCCTACCACCACTGGGACCACTTTGGCCTTTACTTTCCACATCCTCTCTAGTTCCTCCTTCTGGCCCTGGTACTTCTCTAGCTTCTCATGCTCCTTCTCCCTGATGTTGCTGTCACTTGGCACTGCTACATCTATTATCACTGCTATCTTCTGGTCCTTGTCTACTACCATGATGTCTGGTTGATTGGCCAGTACTTGCCTGTCCTTCTGGATCTGAAAGTCCCACAGGATCTTAGCCCTGTTATTCTCCACCACCTTCTGTGGGAAGTCCCATCTGGACTTGGGAGGGTCTAGCTCATACACTATGCAGTTGTTCCTGTACACAATGCCAACTACTTGGTTGTGCTGTTTGTTGTATGCTGTCCCTGCCTGCATCTTACACCCTGCCACTATGTGTTGGACTGTCTCTGAGGTCCTAGTCTACACCTTAGGTCCTGTCTAGTGTGGTAAACCTCTGCTTCTATGGAATTGGTGCTTAGTGCCTGTGCTGCTATGATCAGTGCCTCAGTGCTGTTTTTTAGTCCAGCCCTTTCCAGCCACTGGTAGGATTTCCCATTGTCAGCCACCTCAGCTATCTGTCAATGATACATCCCGTGCAGGAGCTTGTCTTGCCATGGCACTTCCTCTGCTTGAACTTCCTCCCATGTCTGCTGCTGCCTCAGGCATTCTCTCAGCAGCTGTTCTTTGGGTGCCATCTTACTGATGTACTCCTGGATGCTTTGAGTTTTGTCCAGGACAGTGGCTTTGACACTCACCAGACCCTGCCCACCCTCTTTCCAGCTGGTGTACAGTCTCTGGGTATTGGACTTGGGGTGGAAACATCTGCACATTGTGAGAAGCTTCTGGGTCGTCACATCGGTAGCCTCCATGTCCTCCTTTGGCAGCTCACTATATCGGCAGGGTATCTGATGACTGGCAGGGCATGCGTGTTGATGGCATGGATCTTGTTCTTCCCATTGAGCTGGCTCTTTAGGACCTGTCTCATCCTTTGGTGGTACTTGGATGTTGCTGTCTTCCTTGCCTCCTCATTGTGGTTCCCATGTGACTATGGGATACCAAGGTACTTATAGCTGGTCTGTATGTCTGCTATGTGGCCCGCTGGTAGTTCCCCCATCAGTCTTAACTACCTTCCCTCTCTTTACTATCATCCAGCCACACTTCTCCAGTCGAAATGACATCCCAATGTCCTCACTGTAGATCCATGTCAGGTGGATCAGCAAGTTGATGTCTTGTTCCCTCTTAGCATACAGCTTGATGTCATCCATATAGAGGAGGTGGCTGATGGTAGTTCCACTCTTGAACTTGTATCTGTATCCAGTCCTTGTGATTATCTGGTTGAGGGGGTTCAAGCCTATGCAGAACAGCAGTGGAGACAGTGCATCACCTTGGTATATGCTGCACTTGATGGCCACTTGCGTAAGCTGTCTTGAGTTGACTTCCAGTGTTGTCTTCCACAGTCCCATTGAGTTCTTGAGGAAAGTCTTCAGTGTCCTGTTGACTTTGTATAGCACCAGGCATTCACAGATCCAGGTGTGGCATTGACTCATAGGCTTTCCTGTAGTCAATCCAGGCTGTGCTCAGATTGGTCTGCCTAGACCTTGAGTCTTGGGCAACTGCTCTATCTATGAGCAACTGGTGTTTTGAGCCTCTGGTACTGTTCCCAATGCCATTCTGAGTTGTGCTCGTGTACTGGCCCATATGATCCTGTAGCTTGGCTGCTATGATGCCTGATAGGACTTAACATGTTGTGGGGAGGCAGGTTATTGGCTGGTAGTTGGATGGTGATATTCCATTGTAGGGGTCTTTCATGATCAGCACTGTCCTTCCTTGTGTTAGCCAGTCTGGGTGGGAGCCTGTTGCTAGCAGCTGGTTCATCTATGCTGCTAGGCATTCATGCACTGCAATTAGCTAGTAGGTGTGGATCATGTCACGGCCAGGTGCTCTAGTTTATTCATGATCTTATGTCTCATATCAGCTGTTGTGCTCTGTAATGGAGGGAGTGGCAGCGATGTTCCAGCTTCAGGTGTTGGCTGGACATCCAGCTGTTTTTCTGGGTCTTCTTGAGTCTGGGATGTAATGTGTAGTTGGTCTGTCTCGAGTTGTGAGAGCAGCTTCCTCTTCACTATGTTGAATAATTGAATAACTAGCTGTTTCTAGTTAGTGTGGATGTAGGTCTTCTGTCCATCCATAGTTCCCTCATACGTTTCATATATCCCCTCTCATTAGGTCTACTGTTGTAGTAGCATTCCATCAATTCCAGGTTCTCCTGTCTTGTCCATGTATGGTTTGGATCTATCTATCACTCATATAGATAGATAGATAACATAGATATAGATATAGATATATAGATACAGATATATAGATATATAGATATAGGTATATGCATGCCCTACCCAGCAACTTTTTCATCCCACCTGGGTGGAAACATTTTCTGTGGAGAACTCTGAAACTTATTGTTGCACTATGTTGAAGAAGAAATCCAGGCAACACCTCATCAAGCTAGATTCAATTTGTTATATTCTACTGAAAGCAGGAGGTTTATAAAGCCTTCCAGGAAAGAAATCATGTATGCCTTGCCTGGCATATAATGTAAAGTGTCTTATAAGACAAATACAGGATGAAAGAAGTTTAAAATTTCTCTGAATACTGGTAAGTGCTTGGTGAGGTCCACACAACTGAGCAACAGACAAAGGTCAGCAGAGGTTACTCCTCTGTGGCAGACATTGCTTCAGCCTCAGTTAATGTCTTTCTCTGTTGGGGCTATCGTTTTCTTTGTTATGCCCATATACATACACACAGTGTCAGAATCCAAAACAAAATAAAAATATAATAAGAAACCAAGCCATCTGCAGACACCACCAAATGACACTTACAACCCTAGGGTAATTTCAGCTTTTAAAGTCCTGGCAAAATTGCTCCAACTTGACAGCATTTTAAGCCGACACTAAGACTGATACAGTACCTCCAGAGGAAAGCTAGCCCATAGCATCAGGCACTTTGGCAGTTACCTAAAATCTGACCCAAGTGCAGTTCTCACAGTCTCTTTAGTGAGATCTATTCAGAAGAAGAGGATGTGGCTACAAGAACTCTAGCAACTGAACTATTTCCCAATTAGAGCCAATATTCCTTATGTACAGTATGGTGGCTTTCAGTTTTTCTTTCTAACAGCCTTCCTATGATTTGGGGAGAAGGCAGGCTCTTTCATTGACAACAGAGAAGCTTGCAGCTGGCTATTTACATAAATCTCCTGAACCTTTATCAGTCTGGGAATAATTTTTTATACACTGTGTGAGGGCAACAGCTGGGAAATACCATTCTG
This sequence comes from Liasis olivaceus, assembly GCA_030867105.1. Classification (NCBI taxonomy): domain Eukaryota; kingdom Metazoa; phylum Chordata; class Lepidosauria; order Squamata; family Pythonidae; genus Liasis; species Liasis olivaceus. The sequence goes on along the minus strand of CM061350.1, from coordinate 120,462,312 downwards.
GGGTCCACAGTGATCTCATTTCACACAGCATGGGAACCTAATGCATTCCTGTTCAGGATGAGCATACTGGATAGGATGGCTCTATCTGGGGAAGATAGTCCTGCAAGTACCTTGGAGCTAAACCATTATGACTTTAAAGTCTGAAAGCCTCCTGGCAGCCAATTCAGTGCTCTCAATATAGCTGCAATTTTGCTTAATGTCTCTCACCTGTCAGGATGCAGGGCCACTGCACTCTGAATGAGTTGCAGCTTCCAATTACTCTTTAAAGGTAGCCTCATTGCAGTAGTCTTCAGAGGTGGTGATGAGGACATGAGTTGCTATCACCAGGTCCTCCCACTTAAGGTAGGGTCCAGTTGGCACCCCAGATGAATAAATGTCCTAGTTCTCACATTACACTATGCTCTAATTTTGTTAATCATGCTTTGCTGCATAAGCTGCAATTGGCAGTGTTTACATATTGTATTAATACTTAAATGATCATTTATAAACCATAATTGAGATCACATGCTAAACCAGCAGCAAACAAACTACATAATGTCTTAAGCTGATACAGAAATGCAGCTGTGGGGTTTCAGTCCTGTTGCAAAAGATAGGCGACCAATGATGTCCTAAGTGTTCCAAGAGTTGCTTGCAACAATGGAATGAGGCCCAGAATCACGACTGGGCTTCATTGAACCATGTGAATAAGCACACTGAATGGAGGGTGTGCTCCACAAAAGTGTCAATGAATCTGATTGATTCAGAGATCGAACAAGAAACCTGAAAATTTCCAATTGCATTGAGTGCTACAATGGCACCTCAGGATTCAATTTTGTTTTGAGATCTAATCTAATCAATTTAGGTGCTTCCTGACTCCAAATGACTCTGGATGTTATGTAACAAATATAACAAAAAGATAAAATATAACAATTTAAAAACAAACCAACAGAACAAATAAGAGGCACATAAAGATCAAGATGGCAAATCCAACCAGCAAGAAAACTCTCAAGGAGCTTAGCCACCCTGTCCCAAGGCCTGGGAGAAGAGTTAGGTCTTCAAGGCACTATCAGGGTGGGAGCAACCCAGACTGCAGGGGGAACTTCATTCTAGACTGTAGGTGCTGCAACAGAGAAGGCGCACCTCCCGGATCCCAAAATATGACAATATTTGTGTAAGGAGTCCACAGTCAGTTCCACTGAGTATGGAGAACACATTGCCTCTTTCATAAAAATCAGACAATCAACAGCTCTAGAGATATCCACCATCTTCAAACATTTCACTAAACCATGGTTTGCCAAGCCATTTCTTTTTGGATACTACTTAAGTCCTATCACTTCCTGTTAATCATGAAACGAATATAGCAAGTTAGATTTTGTAAGTTATTTCTAAATTCTGTAAATTGGTATCAGTGAAGGAATGATCATTTCTCAGCTATAGGAACATATTCAAACACATTCATTTAATTTTAAAAAAAGTACACATAAATCTAGCAAGATAAACAAATATAGCAAGATGGATTTTGTAAGCTATTTTTAAATTCTGTAAATCAGTATCAGTGAAGGAATGGTCATTTCTCAGCTATAGGAACATATTACAAACATTTTTTTAAAGTGGGGGGAAATAGGCAAAGATACAAGAAACTGAACTTCAGGGAGGATACATAAAATGTGACTGAATATCTGAGGGAAATACAGGAGAGAAGCCATTTCCCTGGTGCTGCAAAATCCCACAAATGTGGATTCCCTCTGGCACAAGGACCTTTGAAGATGAAATATATTCAGAAATGGACAAACTTTCAGAGCCATTAAAAAAAAGCTTCAGTCTGAGGAGCTAATCTTAATATTCTGTATTCTTTGGGAGAGAAATAAACAGTATTGTCATTGTCAATCTAGAGAAGATACCTTCCCCTCCATTTTGTCTTGCTGAAAAAAAAAAGATTTTAATCAACAGAGCCAAATGGTTAACTAGTATATAAGCAGCATGTTTAGGCTAGAAAACATTGGCTGTCATCCCTAACACATTTGGACCAGCTGAGTACCCAGGATTGAACAGTATATTGCAAGCAAAAAGAACAAATGCTAAAATAGCAATGCAACAGGACATCAGAATGACAGTACTTTGATTAGCCCTGCATAACCTTTCTTAATTGAATATTTACCCAGCCTTTGTTTACACGTTGTATTTCACATCCTTTTCTTCTCAATTCTTACAGCCTTAAAGGCTACAATTACACATGGGTGTCCCTGGGAGGGCAAGGGGGACAAGTGTCATCATGTACATCCTGGTGCTATTACACAAATGACTTCACGATGCACATGATAGCCTGTGCCACTAGGATTCTTTTGTTCCATTCCCACAGAATTAAAGCTGCAAATCCCCAATCAAAGTATACATGATATACACATTTCCAACCAAAATATACATGATCTATGACTCTTCAAGCCAAACATAGTTCATCAAATACATCGGAGCTTAGAACAACTCTAAGTGTTTTTGCTGCATACCTTGCCGTGCAGAAGCTACTGGCAATATGTCAAGGATTTTTCAAATTGAGTCTGGGCTATATTTGATGTGTTTGGTCATAGGTTGTGAGATCTGCCTCTATAACTTCACTTTCAATTGAAAATAACTAGGGTCTACTCTTTGCATTAAAGTGGTCAATGAGATTCTATAAAATGCAATATTGCATTTCATTTTAAACATTTATTCAATTTATCTAGAGTTATAGTTCATCCCATTCTGAAAGTTCAGATTAAGTAACAGGGTATCATTATAATTACATCTTATTTGTGCTTTCATATAACAAATAAATATTTGATTAGTACAGTAAAGATCTCCATAAAATCAAGCCATTTGAAAGGATAACTGAAATGTAAATAAAATCATCCATCACCACCTTCAATCAAGCCAATTTATCCTTCAGATGGAGGTATTTTGTACCAAGACATTGGAAGTAATGAGTTTAGGTGAAACAGGTAGTCCTCACTTACCAACAGCAATTGGGACTGGGAATTGCATCACTAAGCAATACGGTCATAAGGCACGATGTCATATGACCATGCTGACAGTTCCGGCAGTCCCAGTTGCTATCGTTAGGTGAATCCTATATGGTCACAGCATCCTGCAGTCACATGATCACCATTATGACCTCCTGCTAGTTTCCCCATTGACTTTGCTTTTTGGAAGCCGGCAGTGAAGGTCACAAATGGTGATCATGTGACCACAGGACACTGTGACTGTCATAATTGTGAGCCAGTTGCCAAGTGCCTGAATCATGATCACATGACCATGGGGACACTATGACAGCTGCAACTATGAGAATTGGTCATAAGTACCCCTCATTCAGCACCATTGTAACTTCCAATGGTCGCTGAATGAGTGGATGTTAAATGAGGACTACCTGTATTTCAGTGAGGCAGAAACCAAAATTCATGACCTTCAGTGACACTTAGAATGAAGTATCATACAGGTCTTATTAACAGTATCACAAGCCACACTACTTATAGTGTATTGCCAAGTACCAGGCAATTGGTTCTTTTAGGATCCAGAGACAATAAATATGCCAGTAAGTAAGGAAATTTTAAGCTTTATTGTTAACTTTAGCAGGCAGATGAAACAGAAACACAAAAGCATAACATACCAAGCAAGATGATAACCAATCTCCATTCATCTGTTGGGACCCCCAGTGGAACAACAGTAGGGAGACCCCAAGATGGCCAATTCACACAGCACTCAGCTTCAGGTCTGTGTCAAAGCTCCAAACTCAAGGAGCAATACCAGGGTTTGTTATCCCTATCTTGCGCCAGACCATGTGCCAAGAGGTTGATTGTCCACACCTGCTACCAAAACCTCATGACCTTGTTTACATGGTACCAAGATTGCATTATCTGACCTTAGCTAGATGGTACATCTGCTCATCATGCAAATTGACAGCACCTGAGATCTAGACCAAGAGTCTGGTATATGTACAGATTAGCAAGTGCCAACTTAAGTAATCTTGGGGTCCTTCCTGATGTACTGCAGCTGTGTTAAGATTCCTCCCTTCTCTTTATCTGTTAGCAGAAGTGAAAAACAAGCAAGTTAGACATCATCACGACTCAGAATGAACTCTAAGCTTCTAGAATCTTCTTAATATGAAGGAGAAATTAAAAGATGTAGCTACACTCCTCGAAATACAATGGTCTTCTGCAGTGTTACTACACTCCACCCCTGACATATTTTAATTTTCCTTTATATTTTTGTTTGTCATGAATTCCGAGTCAGCAAATTAGAATCTGTACATTTGTATACAGTTGTTCAACTTTAACTTATTATATATAGGTACTGCCCACATACTACATTAGGATTCAGATATAGTTACGTTATAGGTAGTAATATCTATACTAACATGATAAATATGCCATTGTGAGGCTTCCATCACCAAGTGAGGTTAGTCCCTTGATAAAATAACTGTGGAAGGATATGTAACCTGTATCTGATGAGCTCTAACTAAATTAATATAAAAGAAGCTCTGTGTATGATTATATATGCTGTTTCCTCTTAGTCTTCCTTCCTGAGGGTGGTGCCAGCTAGTAATATCTTGCCAACTCTTATGTGTCACCCATCTTTGCTTATAAAAGAATTGGAAAGTGATATTCCATTTGATAGACCAATTTAATGTAAAATTGCTTTGGTTACTAGGAATAGGAAAATACCATTTCCTGCCTGACATCATCCAAGTCCCTTCCCCAGTTATATTCATACATTTGCCTTGGGTAGCCCGGAGCCATTGTTTCTGTGAGAGGATTGGTTGTTCACCCAAGGACAGGGTGATTGTATTTTCTTCAATGAAGGTTTGCTGGCAGAACACCCATGGAGACATCCAAAGAATTATCCACTTCCATTGCATCTTTTCCCCCTGCATCAACTATACAGGGACATAAAAAATAAATACAATAGTATGGGGTTATGTACAATAAGGGCAGCACAAGAATGGTAGAAGAAGAAGTGCATCAGAAAAACATTCAGGGTCAAGATATTGCCATGGATAACTTAATCTGACATCTGATAAATTTCCTTGATCTATTTCTCCTCCAAGTACTAGTTCTATATCAGATGGTGTTCATAATCCTTCCCATTCTGGCCAATTCAGCAATTACATAAAAATTGAGCCAGGTTGCTCTAAATATGGTCCTTGAGCTAGGGCTACAAGTCCTCAAGGGCCCTTCCACCTAGTAGTCCCTAGTGGGGTATTATGCTCACATCCTTTCCAGGATGTGTTACCTGGAGGGATATAAACTTGTTATTCTCTGCGTTTTAACTTGATAGTGTCCAGATAGATTGGGGAAGTAGTACTGGTCAGCAAGACCCAATAAATAGTTCTTGGTCCTTTACTTATAATCTCCCCAGTCTGATTTGGTTGATTGGGATACATGACCCATACCTTTTGTCCTGAAATGAGGTCATTGTCTGATCCGAACCATCTGTCCTTTCTGCTTGTAAGCTGGTTTGGTCTTGCTACCTCTTGGATAACTAGTAGGCTTAAGTTTTCACAAATTAGTTGAACTATATGTTGTCCTGCTGGAAGAACCACATCCCAAACACTAGTACTGTGCAGTAGCAGTTTTACTTCCTCTTGAAAGTCAGCATCTACCACCCCTCCTAATACCTGTATTCCTTTAAGGGCTAGACTAAGGCAAATTGATTGAGGTGCAATTTGCCCATAAGTGCCATGGGGAACTGTGATACCTATGCCTAGGGGCACTGTTGCCTGCCCTCTGGCTGCACCACTGCCTCCTCTGGTGTTACAAGATCTGCCGCCGCACTGTCAGGTGTTGCTTTACGGCTGAATTTTCCATACTTCGAGGTGCTCTATTGGTGTAGGAACAACTGGTTCAGTCATGTGTTGCGAAGGTTTTTGTCTAGCACAAAGGGGATGATTATTCAATACAAACTCTGCTTGTTCAAGAACCATTCCCCACCCTTTCAATATATGGCTGGAGGTCAATTGTTTCAATTTCTGTTATAAAAGGCCATTCTGATGTTTAATAAGGCCTGCTGCCTGGGGGTGATGTGGAATGTGGTAAGTCCATTGAATATTTCACTCATTAGCCCAATCTCTCACATTCCCCCCAACAGAATGACTTCCATTATCTGATTGAATCTGGAGGGTACCCCATATCACCTGATCGGAAGATTTAACCCTTTGATGGTGCTCTGCTGGGTTGCCCTGGCACATGGGTATGTCAGGAGGTATCCTGAATATGTATCTACCATAGTCAGTTGCACTGCCATCTTCCATGTTTGAGCAGGGGTCCAGTGTAATCTATCTGCCAGATTTGACCTGGACCCTTTCTCCTATGGAGTTTCCCCACTGGGGTCTTTGACAGTGGCATATGTTTTAGCTGAGAACACAGCTCACACCTGGCAGTTACTGTGGTAGCTGCACCCTCAGAACAAGGAATCCCCCTATGTGCCACCCATTCCCTGGTAGCTTTGGCACCCAGTGTCCAGATTTTTCATGAGCCCATTGAGCTAAAATCAGCAATTCATCCTGCTCTTGATTTTGACTAGGCAAGTAGTTCTCACTTTGGCTAATTATCTGCATTCTGATTGTATAAGGCTTCAGGTGTCCCTGAAACAATCCCATCTACACACCCAGTCAACTTAGCTGTATCCAAAGTTCCTGCCCCCATAAAGGTTGATTGTGAATACAAAAGCTATCTTTTTTCTGTTTAGGATAGCAATGTAGTTAAGCCTTTGTATACAGCCCATGAGTCAGAGTATATGTAAACTGCATCTGATTTTTGCTCTACAGCATGTTCAATCACCATTAAAACTGCCATTAACTCAGCATATTGGCTAGACTTGCCCTTTCCTGCTCGAGTTAGTGTGATCTGCTTTTTTGGGTTAATAGCTGCAGCATGCCACACCCTTTCATTTCCTTGATATCGGGCAGATGTTTCAGCATGGGTTACTTGCTCATAGGGCAAAGCCTCCTGCACCGAAGGTTTCTCAATCTCTGCAATTGGACCTTCTTGCACTTCTTCCCCAGTAGGTGTTAAAGCCAAGATTTGCTCTTGCAAGGCACTAACTCCCCTTTCTGCAACATACCATTTCCATTTGATTATGGTCTGTTGAGCTTGCCCTACCCGTGGGCTTACAGATTCATCTTTTACCCATGTCATAATTGGAATGGCAGGTCTTAATACTACTGGGTCTTGTCCAGTTAACCTTTCTGTATCCACAAAAGCCCAATAACATGCCAGAAGCTGCCTCTCAAAAGGTGTGTAACTTACATTAGGCAATCTTCAAGACCAAAACCCTAAAGGAACTTGCTTTCCTATGAGCTTTTTCTGCCATAAACTCCATGTCCCATCAGTTTCCCCCCCCCCCCCCCAGAGGCCATATCAGGGAATTAAAAGGAGAAACTGCTGGTCTCAGAACCTCTACCTCTAAAACCCCCTGTATTGTTTCAGATATCTCTTTATGCCCCCCAGGTGAGCCAGTATTGTTTGATATTTACTGGCTTCTCAGGTGGGGGTATTTTCAAAGGTGTCCATTTTGCTCTACCCACTAGAACAGCTTGAATTCCAAAGGCAAAACGGCCTGTTGGGGTCTGATCTCTCATCCCTGTAATAAATCAATTCCAAGAGTGAATTTGGAACCACAAGAGATCAGTACAGTTGCCCAGAAGGGAGCTGACTGTCCCAAAGCCAACCACACCTTCACCTATGTGGTGCACTCTTCCCCATTTCCATATGCATTAACATACACAGTATCCCCTGATGCTTGTCAAGATTTTCATGTATGAGTGTCACTTCTGCCCCTGTATCCAAAAGGGCCAATACCCGTTGTATATTACTATGAGACCAGTAAATTGTTAATGGTAAATGAGGGAATAGGTCTCCAGGGTAGCTGTCTTTATTAGCCTGATGGAGCCTTACCATATCCCTGATCCAGAGGCTGGGGTATCTCCCATCCCCCGATTCCTTTGCTAGGTAAGGAAGGATATAATTGTTCCTCAGGTGGAGCTGTTAGGGTAGCTCCCGTCACCTGTGAATTTCCTTCAACTCCTTTCTTCTCAGTGGCACATTTCTGTTTCCACATTTTATACATCTCTGAGGCTGGAATGCCATTTATGCACCCCTGTTTCAAGGAGCTCTATAAACGTTTGTTTTTGCGTCACTTTATTATTGAACTGTTTTTTTCCAAATTTTTCTCCCTCCTTGGCCACCTGAGTACGGGGGCTTAAGGGCATTTTCTCTCTGTATATCTCCCAATTGTCCTATCAGTACTACAACCTCCCCTATGGTGCTCCTTGTGCTGGACCCAATAATGCCAGCAAAGAACCACGCATGTAGGCTGGAGCCCCTTTCATTAAGCATGCCCTCATCCCGGCTGTGAGATGTTGACTATCAGGTCCTGCAAACCCCTGCTGGTAAATCCCTGCCTGCATAGCCATTCCTCTCAATTGATCTACTGCCTCTTCAATGGTATGCCATGAAGGCATCTGTTCTTCCCAGTCCATAGCAGCAGGGTATCTGGCTTGTATAGCCAGCACAACACACCAATCAAATGAAAGCCCTGCTGCAGCAGCGTTAGGCAATCTCAAATATTGATTAATCAAGGTGTCTTTAGATAATGCCCCCAATTTAACTAATTCCTCTCCAGTTAAGTAAAGGCTGCTAGCTCCTTGGTCCCACAGTCTTATTAACCACTGGCTCAGCCTCTCCCCTGGCTTCTGCCTATTAGTCTTGGACATGTCAGCTAACTCCTGCTGAGTGTAATCCTTTACAACACATGTGGCCTGAGCAGCCTGGGGGTTGCCAGGTGGCCCCTTGGTTTTATTGGTGACCAAAGGTCGTGCCTCAGCCACCCAAGCACTCTTATCTCCTTCATCCTCCCCTTCTATCCAACCTGATTCCTCATCATCAGAATCCCACATGTCTCCATCCCAGGTTTCTGAATTCCACTCCCGGGATGAGATGAGAGCTCTAAGTTTGTGAGGGTTGTGTGTGCCCCCTCTCTTTGCCTGCTTGTGATGTTTTAATTTTGCAAACTGAATAGCTATGGTTGTAGCTCACTCTTCTGCTAAATCTCTTCTCCCTTGGGCACCTTCTAGTGCCTCCCTCAGAAGAGCCTGCTGATGTTTATAAGCAGTCATCTCTTCAGTTTGCTGTTGTACCTTCCTCTGAGTGGCTTCTAACTGTTCCCACACATTATGGAGCACAGTAAGGAAGACCCATCCAAGACCCATCACCATGTATGATATAGATGGGCCTTCAAAAAGAAAGTATTCCCTTTTGGTATTGTATTGTGTAGACTACAACAACGAACTCAGTAAAGATGTAGGCACAATAAATGGAAAATCTTTGAAGTCAGTGGAACTAAAGTGACATGAAGAACTTAAGTCCAGTTAAATTCAGGGGTTCAACTCTCAATACAACTAATTTTGTATCTCAGCCAATCCTATTTTCTCACTAAATCTTCCAAATGCCCAATACAGGTATTCTTTACATAGTGGAACTATCTACCTAAAACTTAGTGATGTCAGCTAGCTTTTTTTTAAGTGTAAGAGACAAATGAGTGGTTAATAAGTTTGTTAGACTCTATATCTACCACAAAAGTGGTTTTGAATACCAAATGTTAAAAATAAATATAGGCAAACCACTGGCTCTCTCACAGCCAGTTTGATCTAGTGATTAAGGCATTGGACTAGGAGCTGGGAAACCTGAACATTAAACTTGCCTTAGGCACAGAAGTCAGCTGGGATACTTTGGGTCACTCACTCTTTCTCAGCTGTAGGAAGAAGGCCATAGCAACCACTTCTGAAAATGTTGCCAAGAAAACTGCAGGGACTCATAATCAGGAGGCAAGACTGACTTGAAAATACAGTATATATAGTGTCTGTCTCTGTCAGATCCTGTTTTATGAACATTACAGATATAAACATTCCATGCAGTCAAAGGTTTTCTTTTTGAAGTTGTGTATAACCTGTAAAGCACATTTGAGGAATGGGTGTCCCTTCAGACATTGCTGAAACAGTTCTCCCAGCATCACGTCCCATCGTCCATGGTAACTGAGCCTGCTGGAAGTTGTAGGTAAGTAGCATCTGGAAGTTATTGTAACATGTTCTCTAAATCAGGTTCCTCATGGCTGGCTGGGGAATTCTGGGAGTTGAAGTCCACACATCTTCAAGTCACCAAGGTTGAGGAACCCTGCTCTAAATAACTCTCAAATTATTTCCTCAACTATTCTAAACATATTAATCTTTTTATTAACTTTCTCACTCTCAGAAGTATTAATACTTAGGGGTATCTGATCTGGATTGCAAAAATCCTGAACACCAAATGATGTTTTAGGCTTCCATGTAGTGGACATCCAGAAGTTTGCAACCCAATCTCGTTCTTTGAATGGTGAATAAGAGGTTTATTTTAACCCTCCTTTTACAATAAGTGTTCAAGAGTCCAAAAGGTTTTCATCTTTTATCCAGATTATTCATTTCTCTTCATTAAAGGGGAGAGCATTTATGTAGATAAATGAAGCAATACTAAACCATTCTACAATAAACTGAATATATCTGGATACATTCATATATCTTTGAGAAATGTTGCTAGTTTGATGAATTATTGAAATTAATGTGTGTCTCCATAAAGAAGCATAAGTATCTATAGAATGTCCTGCAGGAACAAAAATGTTTTAGGAGAGCATATTTTTTTAACACTAGGCTATGTTTTAATATCAAGTTAAAGCTAAGAAAAGTACTGTAGCTTTAGAATTAACATTAATTTACTGGGCAGCTAGGTCACTATTATTGATAACAATTTTATCAACTAATATTGTTATCAACTAATATTGATAACAATTCTGAGAATTATCTGCAATGTAATCAATGTCTCAATCCAGAAAATCTTACCAGAGTTATCATCCAGGGAAAGAAAACAAAAACTGGAAACCCATTTCCACAGACAATGCCTAGACATTGCCTATAGAATATAATTTCAATTGTTCATTCACTGGAAGGCAATAAAATCATAACATTCTTAGTATCATTAGTAACATGTTTCCCACCCTGCTTCATCAGCGTCAACAGAACGCTCTTTGACTGTTATCTTTTGTAGGATTCTTAGGTAGAGAAGAACAGGACTGTGCCTCCCAACCCTGCTCTCTACTGCCTACATTTTCAAGGGAAATCTCCAGAGAAAACCCTGTTATATACTGTATATGAAGCTTTTTGGTGATCACAAAGATTCTATATCACAGGTGGCAAATACAGTGGTACCTCGGTTCACGAACTTAATTCGTTCCGCGACTCTGGTCGCGAACCGAATTGGTTGTGAACCGAATCAAATTTTCCGATAAGGTTCAATGTAAATACAGTTAATCCGTTCTGATCCCTACGAATTTGGTCGCCAACCGATTTTTGATCGTGTCCTGAATCAAATTTCCCTATAAGGTTCAATGTAATTACGGTTAATCCGTTCTGAACCATATGTGTTTTTTTTTTAAACCGCAAAAATATGACACAAAGTACAGTATGAGGAGAGAGAAAGCTAACCTTGCTCGACGTGACTTCTGGCGTGGAGGACAGGAAGGCGGGTGGGGAGGCGGTTACTGCTTGGAGGGAGAGTCCCCCTCCCTACACGAAGCCGCGACCATGTGTCATGGGAGGGAAAATGGCCACGGATCCTTCGTTCGTCACCCGATCCTTCGTTCGTCACCCAATCCGGCGTTCGCGAACGGAGGCAAAATTTTGCGACCAGAGCTGTTCGTGAACCGAATTGTTCGTGAACAGAAGTGTTCATGAACCGAGGTACCACTGTATATGTATACAGCATTCGCTGCCTGATGCAAAGATGGTGCCCTCTCCCCACTTTAAAAGTATTTATTTCTTTAATATATCCCCATGCAGAAACAAACTGAGCCGACAGTTGAATTTTATTTCAACAGATATAACACGAATATATCTTCCTGCAAAAGACTTACAAGGCACAAAACAAGCTTCAAAAACCAGAGAGCTTTGCCCTCCAGGAGAAGGGAAGAAAGGGTTAAAGAGGAGCACATGCAGGCCAGCAGCTCTATTTGAAGTGAATGCCTCACTTCACATTGCGGTAGGATTACATAGCACTGCCCGTACCTCAGATTCTCACTCTAAAGCTCCATGCTTATAAAATGTGACAGATATATTTTATATCCTTTCATTTAACTGTGTAGATATTTATGTCTTTAAAAAGAGCTATTTCTCTGCTATTCATTAAAACATTTGGTTTTTTTAGGCTTCCATGATGTAGTGACATGTCCGAGCTCTTAAGCTGAGAGTCTGGAGGTCTCAAACATCTTCTCCAAGAAAGCCCTGAGTCTACATGCACTAGTTTTGTATCCTGTCTTGGTGTATTGACTTCATAGTTACTGCTCCCACCACCTATCTTCCAGGGGACATCACACCTAGTATTATTCTTCTAAGCCATTGTATGACAGAATTAGGTCTCCCACAATCTGGGTTGCTTTTCTGGGAAAGCAAAAGGAAAATAATGAGAAAAAAATGAAAAAAATGTTCTAGTGCCACTTCCTGGACATGTACCATGGAGTTGTATGACTAGTGGAATCAGTCTTTCCTTCCCTTCCTGCTTCAGAAACAGACCAATCTTACAGGAGATAAATAAAACCAAACTTTATTTTTAAAAAGGCAAAGAGAAATGTAACAATCTAGTTTTAGCTTTAAGTAGTCACATGCATAACATTCAGAAACAAAAGAGACAGAAACATAGAACTATTCAAATCATAGATTGTGAGTTAAAAGGGTCTCCCGCAGAAAATAAAATATAAAACTCTGGACAAGCCACATGATGATCCTGGCCTGCACCTAATTTGGAGGCAGGTCTGCTGCAAAGAGTTCTTATTTGCATAAAATACAGAGGTTATACAGAGAAAATAAATACCTGATACAAAATATTAGACTTGCGCACGTACAGTCAAAATAAAATTTAATATTCCATGCAATATTTCTAGCTAAACACTTTTCACTTGTTCTTTCAAAGACATCTGTTTCCTGAAACAGATTTCCCTCTATCTCAGTTTTTCTTAGACTACCTTCCAGATCACTTGGGATTCTAATCAGCAAAATATTAGACTTGCGCATGTACACAAGGGTGTGCATCAACATCCAAGCTGATTGAGGCATAGCTTGGGCATTCCTAGGTTGATTAGGAAATGAACAAATCCTATTTCTCTTCTCAGCCTTGGTTCCCAGCTACTGGTTTCATGAAAACTGCTACTATCTAGCAGAAAAGGAAAAAGGTTGAAGTAATCTCCTTGCCAAGTGATCCCAAGCTATGCCTCAATCAGCTTGGATGTTGATTGTAAGACAGACATGGCTGACTGTCAGTGAACATGGGGTGGGGCTTGCCTGTCCATTCACTGCTCACACAAAGTAAAAAAAGATGTGGATGCTTTAAGATGTGCTGACTGAATTATTCATTTCATTAAAGCAGCCACATCTTTTTTCAGGTTCAAAGAAATACATTTGTGGCCATGTCTATAAGGGCAGCTTGAATGAAGCAGAACTAAAATAATGAACTTAATTTTATTTATTAATTACATAGGCGTATAATTTTCAATGATCCCTACATAAAGATAAAAACTGCCTAAATTGTATAGAAGGTTACACCTATACCCAAATATTCCTCATGTTATATCTTGGGCTTTTTCTTTTCTCTTTTTTTTTTTAATTTAAAGGGAATTTGATGTTAGAAAACATTAAAAATGTAATGCACACCCTTGTGGTCTGAAATATACAGTCCATGCTATTACCTCAGAATTTTATCACATCATTTTACTATTTGGACAGAACAGATCTGATAAGCAAAACTGTTATCAAAGGAATGTGCTTACTATTTAAAAAAAGAATAAGCCTTTTTGTTATCCAATCTGTTAACAACAGATAGGCTCCAATTTACAAAACAAGTTGCTTAGCTTAGCCGCCTGATGCTTTGGGAAATAAGAGATGAAGGAATATCAATTAGAACACAGCTAACCTTGCTTTTTTGGATTTGTTCCTTTATTGCTGTATATATTCCACTCTGTGGATCAATTTTACTTATGGATTTCAGTGCAGCTTGCAAAGTGCAGCTTTGTCAAACCCACATTTACAGGCCATTACAAGGTATTAATGAACTACTAAACTGCAAAGCCCTGCAACAATTTCAGGGGCTATTTTTCTTGCCCAGATTTGCTCTTCTTGGTCTCTTTTCACTATGTTTGTGGATTCTATAATAATTTTTAATTTAATGACACATTTATAACAAGGCTGGGATTTGCCAGTGTTAACCAAATAATGGCATTAATGCATCCGAAACAGATTACTGGGATGGCAAACAAATGTAAGTGTTTAGTTACAGATTATGACAAAGAGATAAGGAGGCCAGGGACTGATTTTGCAATGTGTATCCACAAATGGTGGCTTGAAGAATTATTATTACTGAATATTCTTCTATTCAGTCCCAAATAAGGTGAGGACACGTTGACTCACAAACTCAGTTCACCAACAGATTATGAATTTAGAATTTGATCCTAAACATACTCAATGGAAGCATAATTCCACTGAAATCAATGAAGTTTCATTCTAAGTATGTGTGTTTAGGACTGGAGCATTCACTTTACCACTTTCCTTCTAAGTACATCTGTCACTTGATTAAAGATTTTTAATCAATTATCCCTCTTGTGTTTAACTAATTAATTAAATGATTAATTTACAGGTGTAAATTATTACTTCTCCAAGCTAGTATCCTGATGAACATTTTGCATTAATTATCTGTGTTGAGTCTTATACTTAAATTACTTAAGGTAGAATTATAGAATTGGAAGCCACAAGATCATCCCTGCAGGCAAGGGAGGTTCCTACTCACTGTCAGGTCCCTACAAATTAGTCCTCGCTGTCGAGACAAAGGGCTGTCACAAGTAAAGAATAGAAAGGAATGGAGTCTACTTCCCCCACAGAATCTGTAACACTGACATGTTTCAAGCAATGAAGTGTCAGTTTATATAATCAATATATCTAATAGCTGATTGAGATTGGGATTTAAAATTGGATACATGCTTTATTCTGACACGTAAAAAAGCTCCTCTTTTAGAACATTTAAAAGAAAACAAACTACTGCAGTAAATGGAATGGAAGGCCAACCATATCATTTTCCTTCCTCCTGTTTTTGTGTCTACCATCCCAATACAAACTGGATGTTCTGTAGTTGTTTAATTTAATCCTCATTGGACAGTTTAGGGTTTTCTCAATATAATTTTCTTTTCCTCTAAGGATTTAAGGGAGAAATACCTGTTTTTCCCCAAGCCTTTTGAGACTTCTTCTTATACATGGAAGAAGCTAAGATATAGAATGAGGTATGAATTCCCATCAATGAGAAACTGCTTATCCTGCCACTCCAGAGGGAGAATCACCATCCTTTTATCATCTTCTCTGGAGCAGTAATTAATAGTCTCAGGCTGCAAAAGAATCACCAAGATAGATGCCATCATGAGGATACTGAGCCACAACACCAGTCCTGGATTAGTGTACTCCATGGATGTAGAAAGGACCTAAGTTTAGGATTTCCAAGGTGGCACTCAGCCACAGAATGGTGAGAAATTGTGCCAGCGATTTTCAGCAATAATGATCAGCAAAGAAGGGTAATTATTATTTTAAAGTTAGAGAACTCAGAAGGACTTCCAATAAGGTCTAGTCTCTTTTGAGTCAAGCTTGACTCCTGGTAATTACATAGACACAGTCACATTATTTTCTTGGGAATGATATAGAAGTGGTTTGTTTTTTCCAGATTTTTTTTTCAGCTTTCCAGACTAAGCCTGGTATCAACTGGTGATCTCCTGGCCCCAGAGGACTTTTTGGCTTCCTAGGATAATAATGAATCTAGAAGTACAATACCATGTACTCAACTTCTATACCAGGGAACCTCACCCGTCCAAAATCTTTGTCTTGTCAAGATTCACTCTTAATGTATTGGCTCTCATTTAACAGAGTTCAAACACTGGTTCAGGACCCAGACACCACTCCTGATTTTATGAAGAAGTAGACCTGACTATCATCAGTATATTAATGATACTTCACTCCAAAGCTTCTGATCACTGTCCACAGCAGCTTCATGTATAAGTTAAGTAGACAAAATAATGCCTTGTAG
This sequence comes from Liasis olivaceus, assembly GCA_030867105.1. Lineage (NCBI taxonomy): Eukaryota > Metazoa > Chordata > Lepidosauria > Squamata > Pythonidae > Liasis > Liasis olivaceus. The sequence goes on along the minus strand of CM061350.1, from coordinate 120,446,170 downwards.
AAGCTCACGGCATAGGTGCCAGGGTGGAGAAGCACAGTTACTTTATCTCTTATCAAGTTCCTGCTTTATAAATACTTGCATACCATTATTTATTCTGCTGTCCTTTCTTATTCCATACTAAACCCTGGTGTCTAGTTTCTGCCCCTTGCTCCAGTTCTTTGCTATGTATATTTGTTTCTTTCTTCATAGCTTAAGTGTATAGCTGATGCCTTGAATGAACAAGTTTCTCTGTTCATTCTCTGTTCAGTTGCTGTCAGCTCCAGGTGGTCTTAGGAGATAGTCTGAAATCTTGTCAATCACAAACATTGAACTAGAGAACTGACTGAACTGATAAAAGACCATTTTGTATAGTTCCCTTTCAGTTTATTTTATTTTAATTTTTACCAGTCAATGTCGCTAACAAAATATAAAAAGAAAAAAAGGATACAAAGAGTTAAAATAAAGATGAATATTTCATAGCCCAAGAAGGACCACAGAGAAGGCCTCTTCCACATGCCAGAAAGATGGGCCTCTAAGAGCTGTAGCATTTTCAGTAATGCCCCTCCTGCAGATCTTTAGTTTGTAATAGGAGATAAAGTTATTTTGATCTCAGTCTCGGAACTGTTTTCATAGAAAAAGATATAATCATATTCCTATATGAATGTCATAATAAAATACATTTTATTATCCATTACTTGAAATGTTCACATTTTTAAATGCTGAATACCTGAGAAAAGTTGAACATTGAAATGCAAAGGAAGTTGTGAAATGTAAAAGTAGCCTGAAACAGTAATGGGAAATTCATGAAATAGATTTGCCTCAATGATATATGAGTTCTGTTCATTCACTCATTCATTCTAAGATGTACATCCCACCCACATTCACCATTCAAAGCCAGAATATTGAGCAGATGGATGGTTCCTTAAACAGAATAAATTTTCCTAAATTTTTGTATATCCGTTCAAGGGATTCAGCAGCAAATCTAACTTTGCAAGAGAGATTTGATACTATTAAACATCCTGGGCTGGATGGGATCCCCATTCGGTGGCACAAAAAGCACAAGGAAATCTTATTTATTTATTTATTTATTTATTTAATTAATTAATTAATTAATTTGATTGCCACCCATCTCCCCCCAACGGGTGATTCTGGGCGACTCACAATTAAAATCAGAAACCCCATCAACAATTAAAAATCCCCCCATAAATAGTTAAATAATACAGAAATAGAAATCCTGGCTTCTATATTGTTAGAGATATCTCATGAGTCTTGAAAAGAGGCCCTTGCCCTTATCATGTTCTGAAGCTTATATAATGGTTATTTTGAAAATGGAAAAGGATCCCATGAAATCCAATAAGTAAGTTATTGTCCAATATCCTTGTTAACTGTAGATGCAAAGATTTTGACAGTTACTTTGACATGAAGATTATAGAAGGGTCAACAGTCAGTAATACACCCAGCACAGTTTGGTTTCTTAAAAGGATCTCAAGCTTTGGACAACATTAAAGTATTGGTAGACATTTTAGCATTGTATTCTGACAATAATGAAGCAGTGTCATAATAGCTTCATAAGATGTAGAGAAAGCCTTCAGTATGGTGCAAGTGGACCACGCAATGATGACGAAGGTCAGCTGAGGCGGTGGAGCACAGGGCAGCAGGGGCCTTGGGGTGCAGGGTAGCAAGGGTGACCACAGTTGGGACTTGGCTGGGGTGGCTGTAGCCTTTCCCCCACTCCATGGCTGACCTGGGGCTGGGCTTTGTGCTGCGGCTCAGGGGCTGCTTTTTTTTTTGCGCAAAAGGGCTTTTTGGTATGCTCTGGCTCTGTGGCTGCAAAAAGTCGCAGCACAGTGCAAAGTCCAGCCCCAGCCTGGCCCAGCACAGGGCAGCAGAGGTCCTGGAGTGCAGGGTGGTGAGGGCAACTGTGGCTGAGACTGGGCTGGGGTGGCTGTAGCTTTCCAGGGCATGGCAAGCAGCCCCAAAGCCATGCAGTTCTAGGACTGCTTGCCACCCCACAAAAGAGGGTGTAGGGCAGCCAAATTGGGGGAGATCGGCAGGTGGGGGGAGTTGGAGGCAGTCCCTTACCTTACTGTGGCTCTGGGCTGGGAGGGATCAAGCCTGGAATGGCTTCTGTTGGGGTGGGTCCTTGGCTAATGACTGGTGAAAATTGCTTAATGACTGCAGTGGGGAGTGCTGGGATTGCCATTGCTAAGCAATGTGGACACATGACATCTCGTTTTATGACTGCATCGTTTAGTGATGAAAATTCCAGTCCCAATTGTGGTCGTAAGTCAAGGACTACCTGTAATGTATTTTGAAGTTTGTCAAAGCCACATTCAGCTTTAGATGCAAAATTTAAGCAAACTTATGCTTATCAACATTAACAATTGAGAAATCTTAGTTAATATTGACATACACTTTTTTCTTTATTTTTAAAGGTTTAAGTTATCTAAACATCAGAGTGTTAATAATCTCTATTCAACACTGTATAAATACTGCTGTACCCAAATAATATAATGTACTATTTGTGTTTTATTATAATAAAACACAAATAATTTATTATAATATAATAAAACTATGTAAAAGTTTATTATAATATAATAAAGTTTATTATAATATAATAAAACTATGTAAAAAGGAAAACAAGAAACAAAACAAAAGAGAAGCAAATGGTAAGCTTTTGAGAAAAGGAATGGAAAGAAATGGATTTTCATCCCATTTTATTTCATGGATTCATGGTTTATTAAGCTAATGTCTCTACTCATGTAATTACCAATGGAATAATTTCCCTTATAATTAAGATGCTACGTAGAACTCATCAAGGATGTTCCTTATCTCCTTTAATATTTAATTTGATGTTGGAACTTTTCACCAACTTAATAAGACATCCAATTACATTCAGAGTATTTGGGAAGCAGGAACTGAACATAAATTGTTGTTATAGACAGATGATACCTTGGGTCCTTTTAATGATAGTCAAGGACCTTTACCCAGATATGTGGAAGTGGTCCAAGAATATCGAGTCCAGTAATACTCTGCATATAGAATTCATTTAGAATAACTCTAATGTTTTACTGGTTGATAATCAGGTATCTGTGGAAATTTGTAAAACATTGGGTTTTGTTTTTTGTTTAGACTCTATGAAATACTTAAGGATAATTATTTCTAGGAGTATATCTCCATTGGTTGATAAGAGTATTTCAAGCTGCATAGCACAGATAAATGGGGATACCTATGAGTCTGTAAGGAAGAATGAATGTTGTGAAAACAAATTTCTCCCAAACACTTGATTGTTCTGATGTTTGAAGCATGGTGTTCACTGGGATATGAAAATGCTTCCTTTTGAATACTAAGCACAAGAAAAGCTTTGCTGTTTAGAACCAAATTATGCTTATACTTCCTAAACAATACCTATGTCGCTTTTTGTGCAACAGGCCACAGTTTACCATATTAAGGCATTCTGCATATTCTAGAAACCACTTTTATAAACCTTGTGAAGTATCTTAGCAATGATGATGTTTTACAGATCCAGCTAGATGGCTTTTACAGAATGATACAAATGGTTGGAAAACAACCATCAGCATTTCACTATGCTCATAGCACCAGCAGTCAAAACAGAGACCAAAGGCTAAACTCATGGAGTAAACAGCATCTTCCAGGCCATTCACAGAAACACAGACACAAATATTCCAAAACAAACATTTTACTTTACCTGGCAAGAAGTGAAACAATGAGAATGTAAATAATGGAACAATTCCACTTTTTGAAAGACTTACTTGGTTTCAGTAGCTTGAAGCATGCGAAATAAGGCCTGATGTGAAGGCAAATTATTTGAAATTCATAGAACTATATGAACCATCCATCCAGCAACTACCATGATAACCAGACAGAAACAATTAAAATTAAAAAAAAAAGTCAAACAACTAAAAATACTGTCTTAATCAAATATAAACTTAAACTTTAAAAGCCTTCAAGGATCTCTGAATAGACAATATTGAACAGGAGACTACATATTTCCCTAAGGAGTGAAGTATAGAAATGTGCAGAATAGGAATGACAATACATGACTGCACATGGCCAGTGAAACAGACTGGAAACTGAGTTGGAAAGTGTCTGCACATATTTTAAAAAGGTTAGGGGTTAGGAAAAAGTAGTCAACCAACATATAATATCTCGATGCAGATGTCATCTCAAAGTCCCTTTCTGTAATCTTTCAGAATTCATGGAGGATAAGTTTAGTGTCAGAGGAGTGGAAAAAGACAAATATTATACCTGTCTCCAAAAAAGAGGAAGAAGATGACCTGCATAACAGTAGACTGATCCTCCACTGTTCAACCCTGAGCTACACATATTTGCTTCTATTGGTAGACTGATCCACTTAATGTCAATGCCATACAACCTTCTGGCACAAATTTAATAAGCAGTTTGTTTGGAAAGGAGACAGCATGGGTTTATCAAGAATAAATCATGCAAATCCTATCTGATCTTTTTTTAATGAGTGATAAGTTTAGTTGACCATGGAAATGAAGTGGACATGGTGCATTTCAACTTCAGCAAAGCATTCAACAAAGTCTTCTATGAGACTAGGAGAGAAGATGGCAAAGTGTGGACTGTACTGTACAGGTAGTCCTCAGGTTACGAGCACTCACTCAGCAACTGTTCAAAGTTACAACAGCACTGAACGAGGGGGACTTATGACCAGTCCTCAAAGTTGCAGCTGTCACAGTGTCCCCACAGTCATGTGATTGTGATTCGGGCACTTGGCAACCGGCTTACAATTTCAATGGTTGCAGCTGTTGGGGTTCTGAAGTGTTAATTCAAAAAGCCTGAGGAGGAAAGAGGATTCATTCCTACCTCATGGAGAGCCATAAGGAGAAGAGGAGGAGAATGAGGGAAACAGGAAAAAAGGCAGGCTCCAAGCCCCTCCCACACAAAGCAGCAAAGCTAGGCTGCAGCGAAGCCACCCCTCCCTTTGTGCTCGTGTGAGACAGGCTTGGTTGAAACCCCATATTTTCCAACAGCAGCATCCCACAGTCATGTGATCGCCATTTATGACATTCCATGCCAGCTTTCCACAAGCAAAGTCAATAGGGAAGCCAGCAGGAGGTTGTAAGTCACTCCGGCTCCCATCACTTTTTCGCCCGTTCCCACCAGTCCTGCCTCTTTCCACCAGTCCTTGCTTAATGACCCACACAGTCCTCACTTAACAACAGCAACAGGTACTGCCGGGATTGCCATTGCTAAGCGATGCAGTCATGTGATGTTACACTTTACAACCACATCGCTTAGCGATGGACATTCCAGTCCCAACTGCCATCGTAACCTGTACTACCATTATATTGATACAGAATAGAACGACTGTTGAACACATGGTTGAACAATCACACCAAATTAGTGTATGTCAGTGGCTCTGCATCAAGGTGGAAGTGTTGAATGGAGTGCCGCAGGGCTTTATTCTAGGCTTTCTTCTCATCCTGTGAGGTGAGTTGGGCTGAGAGAGAGTGACTAGCCCAAAGTCACCATTCCGTGCTTTATAAATGGCTTGGATGAGCAGTTAGAACATGAGTGTCACATTTGAAGATGACCCGAAGATGGGGGGGAAATAAATACATTATCAAGATTCAGGAGATCATGACAAGCTGGAAAGATGAATTTCAGTAGGAACAAATGCGAAGTCCTATATTTGGGTATGAAAAGGAAAAAGCATGAGTATAGGATGAGAGGGTCATACTGGACAGCTGTACATGCCAAAAGGATATGCATGTCTTAGTGGAGCACAAGCTGAACATGAGTCAACAGTGGAAGGCAGCTGCTAAAAAAACAAAAAAGCCAATACAGACCTAGGATGCATCAATAGTAGTGTCAGATTGAAAAGAAGCCATCATTTTTTAGATTTTTTTAACCCACCTTTATTATTTTTATAAATAACTCAAGGTGGTGAAGATACCTAATACTCCTTCCTCCTCCTGTTTTCTCCACAACAACCCTGTGAGGTGAGTTGGGCTGAGAGTGACTAGCCCAAAGTCACCCAGCAGGCTTTCATGCCTAAGGCGGGTCTGGAACTCACCGTCTCCTGCTTTCTAGCCTGGTGTCTTCACCAGTAGACCAAACTGGCTCTCCCTTTATTCTGCACTGCTCAGATCACACCTAGAATACTACGTCCTATTCTGGGCACTGCATTTAGGAAAGACATTAGCAAATGGGAGTGTGTCCGGAGAAGTACCAAATTGATAAGGGTCTAAAAGGAAACATATACAAGGAAACATTGAAAATGTTGTTTATCTACCTTGGAGAAGATTTCAGGGATACATAATAGCTATCTTCAAGTATTTAAAGGTCTCACCTAGAAATTGTAGCAGAATTGTTCAGAGCTGTTGCGAAAGACAAGATTTTTAAAAATGTGTTTCGGTTAACAAGTAACTGAAGATTCTGGTTGAACGTCAGAAAAAGATTATAAGCTTTTGAGTTTTTCAGCAATGGAACAGACTTCTTCAGGAGATTATGGACTCTCGTTCACTGGATGGCCAATTTTCAGGGATGCTCAAATATTGGATTCTTGCACTGGACAGAGGATTGGAGTAGGCAGTCTTCAAGAACCTTTCAAACCCTTAAATTCTAAGATTCTATGAAATGCATTTACAGGACTTTAAATAAAGTTAACCTTCAAAAAAATCTTTTTGTTTGGGAAAAGTTGATCAGTTAAGAGAAAATACTGGGCTGTCTAGTCTGCCAAGGTTTTCCTGTTTGCCCTTCATACCTCTTTGAAACATGGAGTTGGCTACTGCACAACACTAATTTAATGTATTCATGTATTATATTAATTTAAGATCAATTCCTCCTTTTTCTGTTTTGTTCTTTCCACTTTTCACTGGCTCTGCTCATTTTTGAGTGTTGTCCATGAAATACCTAATGTGGTTCTCATCTCCAGTGTTTCCTATCATTGATGTAGTAGAGTTATAAAGATTAAAACCAAACAATTATTATAGTTAGTGCTTTTGGTATTTGTTAGTCATAGAACACAGGTTGAAAGCTCCACCAAATAAACAAAGAGCATATACTTTAAATGTCTTAATGATACTAACAAATTGCACGTGTTGAATGTGTAGCACATAGCTATAGCTTCATTTTTTTTCTTAATGAATTATCAGCACGTAGGGAGAGGGATTCATACTTGGATTGTAGCAAGGATAGGGAGGGAACCACAACAAAACTAGAAATCTCCCTCATCACCTAAGCTGAAACAACTAGAAGCAAATTAGAAGTGCCAATGGGGACTTTTCTGCCAACTTGGCAATCACCTAAGGAATTTTGTTTGAATTACAACCTAAGAGCAAAAGAATAGCATTTCCCTTCCCATTCACAGCATTCCAGTTAAAACCTCTAACCCCAGTCCTAATCCTGCACTTGTAATTTATTAAAGAAAAGCAGAATTTATTGCCATGCATTACATGTTTAGTGTAAAGTACAGTTTGCAATATTTTGGAGTAGAATAATACAATCTCCCCATGGGACATCAGGGCTTAACTGAATCCAGTGTTCAACTGGTTGAAACCCAGCATGATCTAAAAGAGGCAACTGTCTTTCCCACTCCAAAAGTGGCTCCAAAGCATGGATGCTTCCAGCCATGAGTTTTCCTTCCTATGATCTTGTTGTAATCTATTTTGTTTCATTTTGCTTTCAGAGTGATAGTTGTTCATCCCTATTGTATTTTATCGCAATGTCTCTCCCACTGCACCTCATCTAAACCAATGGGCAAAACATGACAAAATATACTTGATCATTATTAATATATTTGTATACCATCACCTATTATTGCTAATTGCAAAGTGGTGATATATATTCAGTTTGAAAAGTGTGATAAAAAACCAAAATGAAACCAAAACCATTCATTCCATAGTCATACTCCATTGTGTATTTATCCTCACCTCTACTGTTTGTCCTCCCACCTCTCGTCTTCACTCGCCAGTCATATCTTTAGAGAATTGTACTTGTTTTCTGGGCAGTTCTGATTAAATGGATTATTCTCATTAAAAATAGTAACCCAAAAGAAGATAAAATATGGGGTGATGGTCAAAGGACAACCCCAAGATGAAACTTGCCTATTCCTGTTTAAAAAATTGCCTATTCATGACTTCTTAAAACATCTCAGGGTCCATGTCTCAGCCCCTTCACAATGGCTTGGAGCACATCAGCTCTCTCATTTCTGATAGGAGTTATGTTTCAAAGCCAGCAGAGAGACTCCCAGGTAGAAAGAAACATTATCATGTATAGTCTTTGATCATTTATTAAAATTGACTATTTGCAATCAAGGCAGCCCTGTACAATTTCTTTATTATATAGAATGCCATTCGTTTTGAGGAACCTATATAGTGTGTGTGCTACCAATAAAAGCATTCCTAAAAAGGAGCAATATTCCAAACATGTTCACAACAGATTTGTAAAAAATAATAATAAATCCCACGTGTAGTTTTGTTATAGAAAGCGATAGACTTGTGATACACTTTGTATTATGTTTTAGGCATATTAATGGATGTTTGCTTTGGGAATATATTATACTTCTGGTTCTGTTTGTGTCATTTTTCAATCCCTCTTGATAAGCCTGACCTTTCTTTTTCATTCTCCTACTGTGTTTCTCCTGACCCTTTTGGATCCTCGCTCTGGTCTTCTCACATGGACAATGAACAAAGCAGCTTTCAACCTGGGACGCATCTGGTAATTGGGACCACAATTTACCAGAATTACCAGCATATAGACTAAATGTTCTGGGAGTTGTAGGCCCAGCAGAATTGGAAGCTACCCAACTGGAACCTTAAGTAAACTGCCTAAGGAATATTCTGGAAAATTTCCAGGAAATTGAACTGAAACAATTTCACAGGATCAAGAAAACCATACTTTAAAATCACAAATAACACACACAAGCACACTTTTCTTTAATTAGAAGAGCTTAGAAACTTCCAAAATCACTTGAACACCCACAGTAATGGAAATGGCAAGTTGAGTTGCCCAGGCAGAACATCCAAACTCTGTAAGCAATAAATATATTCTATTGTGTTTTCTATTATGCTCCCTTACATCTTAGCTTTCATACACCCACATTTTCCCTTGATCTTTCAGTCCCCATCCTTTCTGTCTGTAAAATGCAGTTTGACAGCTGAATGCTACAAACCACTGCTAGAGGAAGGGACGGGGAGATGCTGTGATCACTTCTGTATTCCGTTGTCAAATACGCTAATACAGGTAGCTAACAGTCACTCACAGTATATATTAGAATGGTTCACACCTGTGTAAAATGCTGTGAGCCAAAACATTGAAATGCATATTTTGCGTTCACTGCAGCTGTATTATCTGAAGAAAATAACAAGTTTCCTAGCCAAATGGGGAACTTTCCTAAAGTATCTGCTATCTTATCAAATAGATTGACGTCCTCCTGGTTCATACTGAAGACATGCCAATAATTTAATTATACTGCTGGATGGACTTCCCTAGCAGGCTGTTATTCACTGCTAATGTACTTGGGTTCATATATAAAATGGTAAATCAAGACCTAAAAAGTGTATCAATGAGGCCATTATTTTATCTGAAATGCCTTCTTTATTCTCATTATTAGGAAAGACCACTGAGGACCAGAGTCAGTGTTTCTCTACCTCTTTTTAGCAGCTGAAAACAACATGAAGAAAAACAGTTGTTTCTTCTATATATAAATTATAGCTTGGACAAAAATTAAAACTGATGTAATTGAAATATAATTAAAATTTGAAACAAGTTCCTATGATAATGCTTCATGTATATCATCAAGGCTTGGCAGGATCACACATGACCCTGGCCTCTAAATTTGTGTGTTCCTTGTCTATATTGACTGGCAGCATCTCTCCAGGATTTCAAGCAGGAGCTTTTACAGACCTGCCTGGAGTTGCTAAGGACTGCATCTTGTCAGAGCAAGTTCTGGGGATAACAGAAGGACTCCCTGATATAAGTGAATTACATTTACATTATCATTTAAAGCAAGGCAGTTATGCCTGAAATTGTCTCACTGGACCTCTAATTGCATGGAGAAAACCCCAGATTCAAAGACTGTCTTCTGCCACTGAGTTATGCATCCTTGAACTGTGTGGCAGTCACACACTAGTACTAGCAGCTGAAACATGAAATATTGCCATTTTCGCTTTCTTCTTGCTCAGTAGCATCTGAGGGTTGGGGGCAGACTGACGGAAGCAGCACTGTGGTATTGCAACACAAGTCCTGCCTCTGTTCTATGTGTATCACAACATTACATGCATACCCAAAAGGGAGAGAGCTTGTAGTTTAATGCTGCTTTCCTCATTTGGATGAAAGTTGTATGCTTCTGCAGCAGCCACCACTCTTATTCCTGTTAGCCTCTGCTGGAGGAGATGAAAAAGCTAACTGTGAATCTCCTGCACCGGAGAAACAGCTTTTCTTATACTTAAGCTACAGTGTGTAGAGGGCAGAGAGAATAGCCTTGAAGCGCAGGAGAAAAAGCCACTACAAAGCAATGGTCAGATAAGAGAGGTCTGAGCCCAGGCCAAGAAGGTAACTTGAGAAAATGTCTAAGCCAAGCTCCTCCCTAGTTGACCCAGAGATAAAAGGAGGGAAGGGGAAGCACATTCAGACTTTCAAACTTCTGTTACTATAGTTGTTACAACAAAAATAGTACTGACCTACTGACCAGACTTTCTTTGTCTGGTCTACCTTGTAGGGCTGACACAGTAATCCCTCAGATTGTCACATCTGCCAAAGCTTAGAGTTTGGGGAGCTGGGATTCATTGTGACTTTTCCCTCTATTAGTTCTAAGTTCTGATTATTTCATTATACTGAAATAATATATCTTTATTGAAATATAAGGTATTGTTGGCTCTTAATATTTTTTTTCCAAATGTAACACAGTTTAATAAGATTTATGTGTCATGTTTCTTTTGAGCTTCTTTGGAAAGCTATCATTGCTCTTTAACTCCCTTGCAACTGAAATCATGGCTGATTGACTTGTCTATATGCAACTGATTCATTCATTCATTTCAAGTGTTTTTAAGCCAGTTCAATTGTATGACTCTAAGCAGCATACAGCAATGGCTTAGAACAATAGCATTAGAACCAAGTCAATAAAGCCACTACATCTTTAACCAATAATATCAATAAAGCAATATCATCACCTTTGAATATTATATCCATCATCGTAATAGCCATGGTTATACCAATGGCTGTATTCACTCTACTGTACTGAATGCTCTCTGGAACAACCAGCTTTTAAGCAGTTTCCTAAATGTCAGGAATGAGGGTGTCAATATTCTAACAGATGGGATGGTGTTCCACAGGAGGGGAGCCCCTATAGATATTGTTTGCCCTTCTAATCATACCTTACAAGGAGCAGGGACTCTCAGCAAGTACTCTCTGCAAGCACACCTTGGGCAGAAAATTCTGTTTGGAATAAAAGGTAGTGCAGAGACCCAGGCTCCAAGCCACGCAAGGCTTTAAAAATGATCACCGGCACTTTGCATTGAACACAGAAACTAACTGGTAGCCAGCGCTTCATATATAAGCCAGTAAGGGCAGTGATCCAATCCAATGATGGCACAGCTCATCTCACCAAGGACTCTGACAACTTCCTCAGAATTAACAAGTTCAGATTTTTCCAAGATAATATCTCAAGATGTCATCCTTAGCACCTCTTTAGACAGTCCAGCCAGCTTACACCTTTGAATGAATGCAAGTGATTTTATTTGCGAAGTGCTTGGCTACCAAGTCACACTGGCCCATTATCAGTTCCTCTGGCTCATCCTTCCCTAGATGGGTCTTGGTCAATTTAAAGAGGGCAAATGCAGTCAAGGCAGATAAATCATTCTGCTTTAGTGCTCTTACCACCATTGTGTTGTCCTAAACCTGAGCTTGTACATGTCAAATTGGATTCATTCTTTGTCTTCTTCCAATGTCACCACAGGCATCCGTTCACACACTTCTGGAGCTCCTCAGTAAACCAAAGAGACCTCAAGATCAGCAGATAAATTTCTCAGGAATAATCCTATCCAGGGCTCTTGTGTTCCAGAGATCTTCTGGGTCTGTCAGAAGCCTAGGCAGATCATTCAGATCTGCTGTCAATTATATAGCTCCTTAGCAAGGAATAAGCACCCTACAGAAAGAGGGAGAGGCTATACTGTCTGCAGAGAGAGTCAACACGGGCAAGATGGTAGATGTGGAGTCATGACATTGCATGCTCATACAAAAGGAGGGGAGCTTGCACTGTCACACCACAACTTCCATCTTGCCTGTTTTGACCTCCTCTTAGAACACAGTGGATACTGATGTGGGAAGGTACCAATTCAATGGGAAAGACTAAGATTCATGCTGCTCATCTTAATTGCACAGTGATCCCACTCACCCCTGACTTAAGCAAATTCTGTGGAAGCAACTTACATCACATCTTCAGATACTGCAACTAGTATCTACAGTAAATGGGCAAATGCAGTAATGAAATAAAGATAAATAAAGTATTTATCTCCTGTAAGTGCTTGTTTTATTTTATGAGGTAATCTGTTGGGAGCTGCTGGGCAGTGTGGCAGTATAAAAATACAAACAAATAAATTTTTCAAAAGTCCAGAATGGCTTTCTTTCTGGTCCAGTCTGGAAAGAAAACTTTTCATGTTTGTAACCATCAGTCCTCAAATTATGGTATTGTTAGCTGCCAAAAGGTTGTATCCTTTCTTAAAAGTCTTTGCCAATTATTTGCTGCTTCTGTTTAAACTTAGAACAGGATAGTTACATGATGCTAATTCTCTTTGTCTCTTCAAATCCCTTGGAGCAAGTATCTGACCTTTTCATTTATGAAACTCTGCCAAATGCCATGGGCTTGATTCTGTACATCACAGACCTTCTTATGTGCAGAGAGATCCCTGTTCCTCTCTCTTGATATGTCATATAATGCAATTACTATGCAAGGCCATAGAGGCCTATATGCAAGACTCATGTTCCCACTAACCTCTGCATCTACCTGGTAAAATACACAAATGATAATATTATTAGTATGATATGATCCCTGGATAGAATGAAAGAGTGAACACAATAGCCTAAATACCACCCTTCCAGTGTAAGGATCTCATGATTCTATTAGTTGTAGTGAATGAATAGTAGTTGTATTCATGTTAAGTCTATTCAAATATAAATACCTCACCATGAATGTATAACGCTCCAGTACATAAGATTGTTTCAGTAATTATGGATGATTATAGATTCCTTTTAAATTACAAGTACATTTATCCTTTACTCATAAATATTTTCAACACTGCTGCCTACCTCATGCATCCATCACACTTGATTTCTGCTGATCTTTGGTGATAATAAAGCAAACACTTGTGCAAAGTCCTCTCTTCTCTGAAGAGGTTTCTGGGGCATCTGAAGTAATATTGTTAACACCAGATAAATTACTTAGAATTCCAGCTTGTTCTGAATTCTCTGGAGTCTCCACAAGGTCATGTCTTGTCTGTCTCGAGAAACAACTTGTCTGACTGAATCTGTCGCCACAAGAAAGAGGTGGGGCATGGGGTCAGATATGATCACCAGGTTGATCCTTTTTTATTATAGCAGAGGGCATCCTTAACCTGAGGGAAATGTGGGTTTTGTCAGTGCATTCAGTTGTTCATTGTATGCATGATAAGCAGTTAAGCAGACGTGCCCTTGAGAGATGACTATCTTCCAAACGGAGAAAGAAAAGAAATCACAATTATCTCTAAGAACACAAAATCGGGGTAAAGAAATATTGAAACAAACAGATTGGAGGGGAGAGAGTAAGCATAAATCTTACAGAACTATAAAATGGCTGAAAAAACTGTCCATAAGGCAGCTGCAAGCTCTATGAAATCAGCAAAAAGGGTGGGGTGGGGGGAAGAGCATCCAAGATTTTATTGTTGCTAATTAGCGATTTATCTCTCCACTTCAAATACAGGGCCCATATTAGTGGGTGGAAAGTCATTCCAATTATACTTATTTATGGATACTTAAGACATTATCCTATTTTGGAAGTTTCAACTTCAGTTTTGCCTGGATGTGGATATATACTGTGAATGCAAAACAGTGGATCTGGAAGACTGAATGCTGAACTGAAGATGAATTTATTTCTGGAAAAAGGAAAGATGTTTGAGAACGTATAGGAGGTTACTGACTTCAAATCCCATGGAATCATTAATGTTTTGTTTACTTGGTAACTAGAAGTTTTTGGTCCAAGTCTAGCCGCACTCACTGGTAACTGTGAGTTTTAGAAGCTATGAATGTTGCTCCAAAAAGCAGCTTCAAAGGAGTGTCTTTTTTATCATTAGCACAAACCCTTTAAAAATATGCACCACACTACAAACTAAATTGTGATCAGTCTCCACACATCAGCGTACAAAACAGTGACAGCTGTCATATAAAATAGTTTTAAAACATTTCACCTGGTTGGATATCAGTAGGGCCAAATCAGGTTTGTTTTTGCAGCAGTGTAAGCAATTGCAGACAAGTCCCACCTTAAACCAGGTAAGCACCTGAATTAGCAGGAGAAATCATGATTTCCTCCTTCCTTCAGGCTACCTTGGACAGAAACCAAGCCTTCAAAATACAAAATCCTTTCTCCACTGAAAACTCATATACCTTTACAGTAGTCATAAAATATTAGCAACACAAATAAAATCTGGAACAAAAAATTATAAATACCAATAGTAGCCTTTTGGCATTTCTAGCTGTAGATGCGGCATGACTAACAAAAGGTAATGAGATCTAGCCATAGCATCCTCAGGTTGTGCAGGAGAAATAAGAAAATCTGTCTCACATGAGCTTGATTATTAAGCACACAAGTATGCACTGAACTTGTACACACAATTGCATTCTTAATTTGTGCACTAAATTACTGTGATTGAGCATAGAAATTGAATAATTGAATATTTGCCCATAAAACAGTTAATTACAATTATTTGCATGCATTATTACTTAATCTGCACATACAATCATGTTAATTATACACAGAAATTAGGTATCACATAATTGCTTGACTTACCTTATTAAAAATAAAGCCCAATTCATTTATTTCAAATTGCACTTGTTCTATGCCACTTATATATACTTGCACTTCCATAGAAATATTAGCATTAGCTTTAGATTTCCTATTCAGCAGAAATGCCTTGTATCTTGGCATTTCCACCATCACTGGGACTTAGCTGACATGTTATCGAATGGAAGCCATAAATGTCCTGAGAACAACAGAAATCCCATTGCGGTGATTTATAGGAGAATCCTTGGAATTCTCAGAGCCTTACGAGAAGAACCTCAAAAAATATATTGCTCACTCACTATTGATTGTGTGTGCATGCATGCATCTGCACACACTTATACACACACGCACACACATACACACTTACAATGTGCTTCCACAGAGAGTGTTAGGTAATAGGGACCATTAAGTCATTCAAGTCGGAAAGAAACAGAGGAAAAAAAATGGATGAAGTCAGCAGCATTGCAGAATTGTACATAAGTCACATTTTATGTGCCACACAATCTCTTCTCTATCTCTCACATAGAGGAACCAGAAGTGGTAATTATTCCAAAGAACCAGACGAAAGGAAGTGTGTGTGTCCTGCATTCAGAGAGATAGGTGAAACTGAATGAAAATAGGATAAGGGCCATCTATTGAACCAGGGTTACAGGTTCGTAACCTCTGCCAAAATATATTCCTAGGATGATAGTGAGCTTCAACTCCACTTTAACTAAGTATATGCTCTTGAACAGGGCTGGCAACTTGTCTAAACCACAGTATGCATCTGAAATTATTGAATCATGTTCTGGGCACTCCCACAGTGGTTCCATGTCACCACCCACAAAACACTCATGTACAGAAGGCAAGGACGTTGAGGATTCTCACCACTGTCCCAGTTTGTCTTTCACTGCTGGGTTTTTTCTTCTAGGTAGGGGGACACAGTTCCATCAAAGCACTGGGCACCTGCCACTCACCACCATTATTTTTTAAAGAATGTCTATAGACAGGTATGTGCACATGCACATACACACATACACTACTGTGCAAAAGTTTTAGGCAGGTGTGAAAAATGCTGCAAAGTAAGAATGCTTTCAAAAATATATACGGTAATTGCTTATGTTTATCAATTTACAAAATGCAAAGTGAACGAACAGAAGAGAAATCTAAATCAAATCAATATTTGGTGTGACTACCCTTTGGCTTCAAACCAGCATCAATTCTTACACTTGCACACTTTGTACATTTGCACAAAGTCAGGGATCTTGTAGGATTAGAGTCAGGTGTATGGTTAACCAATTATACCAAGCAGGTGCTAATGATCTTAAATTTCATATGTGGGTTGAAACACAGTCATTAACTGAAACAGAAATAGGTGTGTAGGAGGCTTAAAACTGGGTGAGGAACAGTCAAACTCTGCTACTAAGGTGAGGTTATGGAAGACAGTTTCATGTCACAGGTCATACACCATGGCAAGACGGAGCACAGCAACAAGACACAAGGGAGTTAGACTGTATCAGCGAGGTCTCTCTCAGGCAAAAATTTCAAAGCAGACTGGGCTTTCAAGATGTGCTGTTCAAGGTCTTTTGAAGAAGCACAAAGAAACGGGCAACGCTGAGGACCGTAGATGCAGTGGTCGGCCAAGGAAACTTAATGCAGCAGATGAAAGACACATCATGCTTACTTCCTTTTGACATCGGAAGATGTCCAGTGCCATCAGCACAGAACTGGTGGAAACCAGCGGGACCCAGGTACACCCATCTACTGTCCAGAGAAGTCAGGCCAGAAGTGGTCTTCATGGAAGAATTGCGGCCAAAAAGCCATACCTCCGATGTAGAAACAAGGCTAAGCGACTCAACTATGCATGAAAACATAGGAACTGGGGTGCAGAAAAATGGCAGCAGGTACTCTGGACTGATGAGTCCAAATTTGAAATATTTGGCTGTAGCAGGAGGGAGTTTGTTCGCCAAAGGGCTGGAGAGCGGTACAATAATGAGTGTCTGCAGGCAACAGTGAAGCATGGTGGAGGTTCCTTGCAAGTTTGGGGCTGCATTTCTGCAAATGGAGTTGGAGGTTTGGTCAGGATCAATGGTGTCCTCAATGCTGAGAAATACAGGCAGATCCTTATCCATCATGCCATACCATCAGGGAGGCGTGTGATTGGCCCCAGATTTATTCTGCAGCAGGACAACAACCCCAAACATACAGCCAATGTCATTAAGAACTATCTTCAGCGTCAAGAAGAACAAGGAATCCTGGAAGTGATGGTTTGGCCCCCCCAGAGCCCATCATCGAGTCTGTCTGGGATTATATGAAGAGACAGAAGGATTTGAGGCAGCCTACATCCACAGATCTGTGGTTAGTTCTCCAAGATGTTTGGAACAAGCTACCTGCTGAGTTCCTTCAAAAACTGTGTGCAAGTGTACCTAGAAGAACTGATGCTGTTTTGAAGGCAAAGGGTGGTCACACCAAATATTGATTTGATTTGGATTTCTCTTCTGTTCACTCACTTTGCATTTTGTAAATTGATAAACATAATCCATTACAATATATATTTTTGAAAGCATTCTTACTTTACAGCATTTTTTCACACCTGCCTAAAACTTTTGCACAGTACTGTATATATACACACAAACACACATGTATGAAAGTATATATGTCCAGGAAGACCTGTCCACAAGAAGGGAAATAATTGGCCATTGCTTTCCTGGTACAAAAAGGTGGGAGGTAGAGTAGCAGAGGGAATTGTCCAGTGCGATAACGTGACAGCCAGCAGCATTTTTTTCCCAAAAGGTCTCAGTCTGGGCTGGATTTTCTTATCATGCCTTACAGTCAAGCCAGCATGAGCATAGAACAGGAGCAACTTAAACTCTCTGGGTAGAGAGCCATTTTCCTTACGCAAACTACTTTAGCAGGAACATGTCTGAGAAAAAGAAACCAGCAAAATCTAGAAATTTTGCCTCACCTCCCTAATCTGCAATAAAGATGCTACCAGAACTTGATTAGACCCACTCAACGCATTATAAAGTTTGAGGCAGATACTCAAACTAGCCAAATTCTTTTCCAACTTGAGCATCTTAAAATTTAAACATCCTCTGCTATATGGAACTTCACACAGTTTCTTTTTTTTCCACTCAAGGTCATGACATGTATCTACTATTCCTATTCCACTGACCTCACTGAAACTACTTTGATTACATGGTGGTTATTCTGCCTGAAAAAGTATAGAATATGGGCTTCCTCATTATGTGTTTAAGTCTGTGTGTATGGGTGTATGCTTGGTAAAAAGAAAAAAACCCCACTGAAATAGAAATGACAAATACATAGTGATATTATTGTTTAAGAACTCATTATAATACTTTGAGGGAATCATTTGAAGAGCCAGGTGCCAAAATATGTCAAAAAGCATCATTTTAAAAACTTTACATGAAGAAAGAATTCTACGGCTCCTCCAGAAGATGTCTTTCTATATTCTGATCAAAGGTAATTTAGTTAAAATAATTCAGAACCTCGGAGATGGATTGTTGCACCTGTTAAGTAGTTTACTTCACTAGGAGAGGGTTTTTTTTAATTTTTTCCTTTTAATGAATCGGAATTGACTGATATTTTCAGAAGTGTGAGAAAACAAGAACAAAAATAAAACTGTATAAACTAAATTGTACACGATATGCATGTGCAAAAATAAAACTTGACTAAAATGTATACAATATGCATACTAAATGGAAAAAAAAATCCAATTCCATATTTGCATGGGTAATGGTCACATAGGCCATCTCTTCTGGCTGTTAAAGGGACAAGCGACCTTTCTGCTGCATCACAAACTGCCATCCTCATTGCTCCCCTGATATTGGAAAAGTGAAATTCTGCATCAGGAGACACATATCTTCTCAGTGAAAGATTATGCATCCAGCAGTATGCATGCTCGTACCTGGCTACTACTTATTATTAAGCCTAATGCAGAAATATTTTTGGAAGAGGTGAAGGTTAGGGTTGCAGCATTGGATTCTTCAGTATATTTACCTGGAAGTAAATGCCACTGAAATGAATAGGATGTATTTCTTAATAAATATGGTTTTATTTATAAATACATAGGATTTGGAATTTATGTCTATTGTTGTAAAAACGAGTTCCACTGGATCTTGATTATGGAGTTTAAAATAATTAGTGAGAAATTAACTGTACCACCCAGGGTTTTATCAGTACAGAAGTCTTGCAGCTACTGTGACTCTGAGTCCTTGTGACCTTACAAGAGAGGAAGAGCACGTCACCTTATAAAGCTATTATTTTTCCATACTAATGGAAATGTATTCTCCATAAAGCAAAATGAGAAGCATTACTGGCAGGCAAGAAGTGTGCATATCTACAGGAAGCCAAGAAAGAGAAAATCAGGTGACTTAATTTAATGTAAGAACACCCCCAAAAATCATACTATCCTGCCATATAACATTGAAACAATGTGCTTTAATACCACCATCACGGGGAGGCAGGGGTAGTGCAAGGCTCCATAAAAAGTTGGCACAGCTCCATGCGATAGATAGTTATATACATGAGAGCAGCAGGGAGACCATTTTCAGCTGTATGTCCATAATACAGGTGGTAGGTTTCAGGAGTACTCCTCCATCTTCCATGGCAGACACTACAACTTTTAAAATAAGTCTATTGTACTAAGTGGCAAACTATGCCCTGATGCCATGCTGATAAAGTAATCATTCTTAGGACTGCACCCAGAGTGCTGACCCCTCTGAAGAGTGGATCCTTAGCTCAGAGCATAGCACGATCCACCTGCTATTGCCCTGGATGGTAGCTCATTCCAAGGGGTGTTATCCGAATTCCAAAAATCTTATTCAGAACATCTGCCCACCTCAATTTAGTAGGAGCAGATTTTTTTTTCTTCAAAATGTGATGAGATTGACAGACTTATTTGAACACTGTAAATGGAGATCCCACACTAAATGTCACAGAACTTGGTACAGGGGCCTTTGAGAACCCATAACTTAAAAAAAAAATTGTAACAATATGGAATGAAATTTGCAGTGAAAATGAGCCGAATTGTGACGAAATTTCACATACATCAGTTGGCAAATTTTAAACAGGTATGTTAAGGAAGTTTTTTGCAAAGAGATTAATTCATCTTCTTCCATAAAAGAAAATACGGTGTTTAAACCAGTCAGGTTGATAAGACAGTCACAAAGTCTCTTTCAACTTCTAAAGATGGGGTGTTGGAAACAATGATGTGAGGAAATTAATAAGGACATATTCTCTCTCAAGTTCTCTCCACCTCATCCCCAAGATACTGTGATTAGACAAAAGATGATTCACAAAGATTTGAGAGCAGATCTGTCAGTCACTGAATCCAATACTCCCCTTTTCTTCTCCTCTCCATTAAAGTGTTTTTGAATGTTAAAAAGTGCCCAAAGGTGGTATATTTGTAAAGAAAAAAGAAAATCTTTACACCTTTTTGGCAACAAGTGCCTTTCTTCCAATCAAGCATATTCAGTTCCTGAACTACATGCTGGAGGCAAAGCTTTGTGGAAGACTTTGAATGGGGGACAAAGCAAATTCAGACACATGTTCTGTCCCAACTGAGCTCAGAACAAACACCCCAGTATAGATCTGGGATTGTGCAATGCATGGTCCTAACGGTTACATGTATGTTGCATGGAAAAAAGAAAAGAGTCCATCTCATATGGGTAGGATAAATGTGCCCTTATATCGTTCTATTCTGTATAATGATTTCTCAATATTAAAATGCACAAATGGTAATCAAAACCCCTTTCAGTGCAAGGACTGATACTGAATACTTCCAATTAGTTTAATCATAGTGTGCATTTCCCTCAGAAATATGTCATAATTGCTCCCCACCAAGTTGGCTGGAGGGTCAGTCTTCCTTATAACATAACCAGACATTCTAACTTGATGAAATGCAGCAGGCATTCCCAGGGGTGCAAAATCTCTCACTGCACATTCCACAAGTACAAGTTTCTCAAATAAAATTTCTGTAACCAGCATAAGAAGTTATGTTCTTACTTCTTTCTTAAAATCCATTTGTCTGCAATAGAATTAAACCAAAAATTAATAGTAAGGATATAGTACTCTCTCTCTCTCTCTCTCTCTCTCTCTCTCTCTCTCTCTCTCTCTCTGGGTATACATGCAAGCGTGGAGGTGGATGTGTTGTAAAAAAAAATAATGACATTACCCAGTTACTTTTCTTTTACCTTTAACATGAAGCCTGATTGCCATCTTGTTAGATAATTAAATCTGTGCTTTTGGCAAGGGTTCATTACTAAAAGCTGCATTGGAAGATTTTTGTTTTATTTGCTGGGTTAACCACTAGGGAGTTTATTCTCATTCTGATACATGGGAGGCTGCCTGTATAAATCACTGTGCATATAGACACTTAAGCTTTCGTAAGGGTGGGTGGTGGGTGGATGGATGGATAGATAGATAAACATCCCCTGAAATAAACAAAGAGCAGGCTGTGATTGCTTCAAGATAATCTGCAGCCTATCAGACTATTTAACAGGTACTTTGCAGCACAAAATTTATTTGCCGCTATACTATATAAAATCTTCAGCCTTTAATGTAATTTCATCAAAAAGAATGTTATAGCCAGCTACAGATTCACTGCAAATATGTCCTCCTCCCTTGACTCAGAATCAGGGGCCTTTACATCTCATTTAATAATTGTGACAAAGTCACAAGATACCTATTATAAATGAGTTAGAAAGTGGTCATTCAATTATTCATGTGAATAGGATCACATTGTTTCAGGTGAGATTTGGTTATTACAGGTAGTCCTTGCTTAACAACCAGAATAGGGACCAGAAAATTCGTTGTTAAACGGGGTGGTTCTTAAGCAAGTCACATCTGAGTTTAGGACCTTTTTTGCAGCGGTTATTAAGTGAATCACCATAGCTGTTAAGCAAATCACATAGCCTTTAAGCAAATCACATAGTTCCCCATTGATTTTGCTTGGTTGGGAAGGTCACAAATGACAGACTCATGTAACTCTGGGACGCTGCAACTGTCATAAGTGCAAGCTGGTTGCCAAGTGCCCGTCATCATCACATGGGGGTGCTGCAATATTTGTAAGTGCGAGGACCAGTTGTAAGTCCCTTTGTTCAGTACTGTTGTAACTTCGAATGGTCACTAAACAAATAGTTATTAAATGAGGACTACCTGTATACCTTATTTTTCCTCAGCTTAATTTCAAAATTGAAATTTAAGAAATAAGGAAAAAATAAAACAAAGAAAACAAGCTTGACCTGGTTTGTTTGCTGAACTAAGCCAACAACCCATAGTTCATAGCCTGTCTGTGGGGCCCTGCCCTATTCTGCAACCCCCAGAGTGTTCCTCACCCATGCAAGCACAATTCAGTGGCCAAATGACTGGTATTTGTGTCACTGGAGTCGTGATGGTGGTGTTGCAATAAAAACACACAAAATAAATGAGCATAGCCTTACACAAGATTTTCCTGTAGATATGTTGGAATTATACTCTGAGAATTCTGAATCAGCATGATTATATCCCTGGAAAGCACCAGAATGGAAAACATGGTTTAGGGCAGGTGTCCCCAAACTCTTTAGCTTATCAACCCCTTCATGAAGTTTTATATTGTTCATGGACCCCCAATCATTTATTATACAAAAGTAATTTAATAAATACTACTTTAACTAATAGTACTATGAATAATAATAACAACAACAACAACCCTGTGGATGGTCCCATAAACCCTTGGGGGTCAATACTTACTACTTTGGAGAACTCTGGTTTAGAACAACATGCAAAAAAAATAGAATAAGACCATGGTTGTCTTGGATTCACATAATCTCCCCAATGTCTCTCTTCCTTTTGCACAGCAGGAAGAACACTTCAAGGCTAGGGTTTGCACCAACAATGATTTGTTGTACTGACTGAACTAACAAACTGTGATTAGCATGAAGTCAATTTAAAATAAGCTAGTTTCAAAGTACAGTTCCTGCACTAGCTTCTTAAAACTATCTGCATACATCATGTTAATGACAATTCTGTGCCAACACAACTCAGCAAACTACAGCTAACTGAAAATGAAGCATCTGAATAACCCCTCTCGGCTGCTCTGGAATAGAGTACACTCAGTGAAGGAGAGCATGGAAGCTTAAGGCCGTGGTCTAACATGCCCTGCAAATATGGTCAGAATTCAGGCTTGGAAATGGGAGGGCTCGTTTCCAGTGGAATTTACTGGGCAGCCTTGGGCAATATATTATTTGCAAGGTCTGACTCAAAAAAGTCTTTGTCCACTTGCAGTGAGATAACTTCTTACAGAATTTTATATTGTTTGCTTTTATCCTTTTGAATGATTTTCCCTGATTTTAAGATTTTTTTTTGTAAAACTTCTGTTGAAACCATGAGCACATATTTAGGAATTAGGCATAGATCTCTATACCTGCATATCCCAGCTTCTCATTGTGCTGTAAGGTATTTATAGTTTTTCTATATGATTTTTCTATTGTTTTTTGTTTTTATATATTTTTTAATTGCTGTAAGCCACCAAGTCCTGTATTTGAGATGGGCAACTATATAACTTTAATTAATTAATTAATTAATTAATTGTCTTTTGGAAATAAATTCCATTAAATCGTCAAAATTTACTGCCATTCTGAAATTAATGTACGAGTATTGTGAGACATCTTCCCAGTGTAGTGGAAGAAATTTCAGTATGTGCACAGTATATGCACAGAAATGCTTGGGGTCTCCAAGCTATACTTCGGATCAAATTTTTGGCATCTTCACTGATGGAAATCAGATTCTCTGGTTATCAGCAATTTGAATCACACCTGTTTGAGTTAAGAATATGCATGTTCTAACATTTCATCTGCAAATTTTATACAGATTCACACATAAAGTAAATCCTTGGACTGAACAGACCTTGGTTTAACTGATTTTGGATGTAGCAGAAACATTCTGTCCATACAAGACATGCTTCTGCACATGTGTAAAATCCCTGTTGTCATTTTATACATACTTAAAATTCCCATTCACGTGTAATGGACATTTGACTTCAACAGACAGCCCTTCCTCCCATTAGCCTGTGAACTTGAGGTTATATTATAATTCTGGAGGAACCAAAGGTATGGATTTACTGTACATGTACAGCAAAAGGAAACATGACTGGCACAATGTGTCATGTGTAGAATAATGCACAATGTATTATTTACTGATATTCCTCTCAGGCCCAAAAGGACAAATCCAACCAAATAAAACATTAGTAATGGTGACTGTGGCAGTGTTTGCCATTGTGGGAGCAGTCTTCCCTAATCCAATCCCCCAAAATATATCCATATCCAAATAATACATAAGAGCTAACCGGAGATGAAACATCATCTTCCTTGCTTGCAAATTTCTATATGATATCAGATTTACTTTATAGATTGATCAATGCTTGGTGACTATTCAGTGCAACTGATTTTTGATGCCATCGACCCAGAGATTGTTCTAATACCTGTGTATTTTGCCTATGGTCCAGATGCATTCTGTTGAGTTTGTTAGAGAGCTTCAAATCTCAGTTGTAGTCTTTCTAACAGTGCTGAAAATAACATCACAAAAAACATTACTTGGTAAGGTGAGTTATATATATATTGCAAAATGAGAAATTGCTGGAAGCTCAGTATCTGGATCTTGCAATTTGAATATCTGATCCCTTATCTCCTAGGTAATAATATATCCAAAAAATGTTCCTCAGAAAGTCTTTCTCAACAAGCAGGGCCACTTTGCTTTACTCTTAGTAGAGAGGGGATTTCTATTGTTCCATGAAGCAGTTTTGGAAGGGTGCTTCTTTGAAATCTCATCAGATTGAAGCACTCCTTTAGAGCTTTGCATAGCCTTACTAGATATACTTAATGTTATACATAGCCAACATCATACATTGTCCCACAACCTTGTATCTTCTGTGGAAGCTTCAGACCACCACTGTATGAACTGATTATTAACACAGCATTTTCTGACATAAAAGTCACATAGATCCCTAGGTCAGGTCCTGAATCAAAGAGACATTTTTCAATGGCCTGTACAATATTTCAGCAGCTCATCATTTACTGTGGGCAACTGGGCTTTTCCAGAACTTGAGTCCTAATTGAATTTTAAGAATATTTTTAAGATGACAACTACTGGGAGGAACTTGTCATTATTGCCATAACTGCCATCTGTACTCAGAAAAGGGTTTTCTAAGCATTAGATACTTTGTGAAAATTACTTTTGGATGGCATCTGTACTTTTTCTTTTCCAATACAATGGATAAGGTGACTGGCTTTTTTCTATATTTACACTGTCTGGAAACATTCTGTCTACTAGTTTACTAAAAATGTCATTCACAGCAATGAGAGGTTATGCTGCCAATAAAATAAAACAAAATAACATTATAAAAAAGATAGCTCTGCATTCATCATTCTGTTCCCTGTCACAAGGCTACTTGGATTGTACTAATGGCTCACCAGTACTTGGAAGGATTTTAAGCTCATTCAGACTTCACCCTTGTCGTGTGCTTGGCACCACCTACCTGCTTCTTTATATTATGAATCCCACAGAAGATACTTATAAGCTCCTAAGTCATAAGCACAGGTTTCACAAAAGACATTGCCTGCTCTCTAAATTAGGAATTAAATGTAGTTTCATTATGCTTCTGCTTGGATTTCTGTTTTGGAAATATAAGATTTTGAAAATAAAATACTATTGTTGATAAATAACGAGGACCTCTTAAATAGTTCCTGGCCGCAAAATATGATTTTGGATAAACAAGAACTGAAATACTTAATAAAAAACTTTGCACTGGATTGGGAGAGTTAGTTCTCATACTGGTAGGGCTGAGGGTGTTTAAAATAGAGAACTAATGCAGACTGACTCTCCTACACCAAAAGAAAAGGGCATCCAGCCCTCTCCATAGAAGAAGGGGAAGAAAGGGGGCAAGAGTTTGGCTGCTGTAATTGCCTGTTGACAAGCAGACTACTTGCTGGAATTCTTGTGTTATAACTTTTACATTGCTTTTAATAAATGCTATTGATCAGAGCTCTTGGATTGTTATTCCTCATATGAATTGTTTCCAGTCCAATTAATTGTTTCTCCATACTGCATGGAGAAAAGCCTGACATGGATAAGC
Organism: Liasis olivaceus; assembly: GCA_030867105.1. Classification (NCBI taxonomy): domain Eukaryota; kingdom Metazoa; phylum Chordata; class Lepidosauria; order Squamata; family Pythonidae; genus Liasis; species Liasis olivaceus. The sequence goes on along the minus strand of CM061350.1, from coordinate 120,420,059 downwards.
AAGGCTACTGAATAAACCAAAACTCAGGGTTTACCATCTTAGGGCATCTTAGGGCAAGCAGAGTTGCTGACATATCCCTCAGCAGTTCCCTTCTCTGCCTGATGACTGCCTCGCATTTGAAAAGAAACCTCCTTGTCACTTGAGTTGGGAAGCACGGTGTTCCAAGCCAAGCTTGCTCCAGCAAGGTGTGAGCCAACTCAATTGTTTTCCTTCCTCTCCTGCTGTCCCTTCCAGTAAGTAAAAAAGAAAAATCTGGGGCAGAACAATCTGAACACATAACTATCCTGGCCAGTCCAAGACAGTTGGCAGGTATGTGTGCACAGGAGCTTGTTCAGGTAGAATACTTGAACATATAGGATAGCTGAATAAACAGAGGCAGGAGACAAAACCAATGTATGTAGCTCTAATCATCTACATATGCACACAGACTCATATTTTCCTACAGGAATGCCTGATAAGGCTCCTTGGAATGCTTGATGAAGCTCTTTCCCTTTTCAGAAAAGAGCCCTGCCACCAAATGATATGTTTGTGTTGGAAATCTCACATCAAACACTATTTAATATGGACACTTGGTCACATTTTTTTTCACAATGCTTGGAACCATTGTCAAGAGGAATTTGTGTTTCCCAGAATAATTAAGGCAGAAGTTCTTCAGTGTGTCTTGCCAAGGTCATCTGAAGATTATTCCCTGAGCCACATTGTTTGAGAGGAAGGAGTGGGAACAGAAGAAGCCTGTTGTGTGAATAGTAATTTCTCAAAGCATGGCAGAATAAAAGCTACACTAAATTTGTACACAGTTGAACTGAAGTGTTTAACACATGAAAACTCTAATTGACAATTCCATACTAAAGCGTAAATTTGTCAAGGAAGGATACACAACAAGTTGTTTTAACATCTCTGTACGAGCTGTTGTGATTTGGATCTATTACTTTTGAATATTGCATGAAGCTGACAAGTACTTGTCATTTTAAAGACCACATGGAGACATTTAGTTTTCCATTTAGACATAATAACACATTATGCAAATAACCTTGCCAAGAGAAACTGGAGGCTAGCATTAAAGAAATACTCCAAGACCAATTTCTAATAAATGATCAGGTTTTTGTTTGACACCTTCTTTCTTCTTAACATGGGAAGAAAAATAGAAGGATGACTCTGAATGACTGAGCCCTTTATAGCTCTAGGTCATGGCCTCCATAGATGTGCAAAATCACCCTCCATCAGAATTTTAACAAGAGATTAACACTTCTTGCTCTTATGTAACCAGCCTTTTCTCTGGAAAAAGAACAGAACTTTAAATAAATCTGTAATATCTCTTACCTGAAGAACAGGTTCATAAAATAAGAGATGAATAATTTTGCATCCCAGGATGAGAATATCAGAATATCATTAGTTAAGTCATAAGGCTACTATTTTTGAACAGAAATGAATGGATGAAGAAAGAGAAGTTATTTATTGCTTGTTAGTGTCCTACTTAGGATAACCTAAAAGAAGTTAAAAAAAAAATCCACCGTTCTCAATATATGCAATAGCCTTCTTCCATAGAATGATTTTATATTTCAAAATATCCTACAAAATATACGTAATCTCAATAAATCAAATATTCACAGCACTGAATCTAATCCATTTCCATTTCATGCATCTGCACTGTCCAGCAGAAGGATAAATATGTACTCCATAGATATCCATGTGGAGCCCCATGCATATAAGGTTCCATCCTGGGCTTGGATCATGCTTTATGACTTCTGGAGAATTCTGGGATGGGAAGAAGGAGACAGATAAGCAACAGGCATCGTTTCTTAACATAGAAAGATACAAGACTTTGGCTTTACTCTGGCCAGAAGACCCAGTGGTAGCTTGCACACCAAACTTTCCTGACAGATAAGAAAATCGAAGAGGAATGCTCCCTGAAATAATTACTTCATGAAGTTTATTTCAGTTGCTGGACTACTATCACTTATAGTTGTATTCAGGAAGGCTCTCTGAAAAAAATTTAGAGCATGAAAATGAAAATGGTGGCATGGAAAACAAGTCCCTTGAAGTATATGTACAGTATCCTTGAGAAGGAAAATATGAACAGGGGTGCACAGTAGCACATCAAGGAACTGAAAGACTGTTACGTGGAAGATGTCTAATAGGCTTAAATTAAAAAAGAATCATTTCTGACTGAGCAACGTTAGGGAAGATGTCTTCATAGTAAGAAGAGTTTGATTATGCAGCCAGTTCTTAGAAAGGTGAGGGGTTCTATTTCACTGAAGTCTCCAGGAGCAAGCGAAGCAACTCTAGCTATGGATTCAGTTTACAAAACTCCCTCTACGTCTGTGAAATGAAACAACATGCGCTCATTATTACCAGTGAACATTGTCCATTAATTTATTACCCTGGTTTTTTGTCCTCTGAAAAATGAGGGAAACAGTCCACTAATTTTCTAGATACAACAACTGTGCATAAGTTCAAGTTGCATGGAATTAGAGCATTAAAGGAATAACATAAAGTTTCCGAAACAGTAAAGATCTAGACATATTTCAGTCTAACCATTTGAATGAAATATAAATGTGTAGAGCTATAGTGTGAAGCTCAAAGCAAATTTGGCTCTGATCCATCTTACTTGAAGCGGAAAATCTATTTGATTAGATAAATTAATATTGAATATTTGAGACAATTTTAAGTTACACTGCTGTTTCCTCTAGGGTAAAGAAGACAGAAGCTTGGAAAGTATTCCATCATAATCTTATTATTAAATTTAGAAAAAAAGAGAAATATGGTTTTGAATTTAGCTTCAGAAGACAGGATATCTTCAGAAGGCAATTCTTCATTTATAGACTATGTACAAGAGTATGTTTATTTACAGAGTATGTATATTGAATAATAAGAGTGCTATAGTTCTCTTTTGAACAAATATTCTTTTTGAACAAACTTTTGAACTGAATCTAGGTTAAGAGTTAAGTTGTTCATATGTACAATAAAGACTGAGTAGGCAACTTGTTGACTGCCTATCCTTGGTGACAATAATGTAGCCATCTCCATTGAAATACATGCTTCCACTGAAAGTTATGGACCATAATCTACCACTCTGGTACAGTGCAGGTTGGTAGATACAGGTAGTCCTCCCTTAATGACCACAATTGGGACCAGAATTTAGGTCCCTAAGCGATCTGGTCATTAAGCAAATCATCACATGACTGGACCCAATCTTATGACCTTTTTTGCGGTGATTGTTAGGTGCATCACCATGGTCGTTAAGTGAATCATATGGTTGTTAAGTAAATCACACAGTTCCCCATTGATTTGCTTGCCAGAAATTGGCTGGGAAGGTCACAAATGGTGATCATGCGACCCTGGGATGCTGCAACCATCATAAATGTGAGCTGGTTGCCAAGCACCCAAATTGCAATCATGTGACCATGGGAGTGCTCTGATGGTCATAATTTCAGGCACCGGTCATAAGTCACTTTTTTAGCACTGTTGTAACTTTGAACAGTCGCTAAAAGGACCACCTGGGTTAATATGTGTGTGCGGGTATGTGTGTTTCTATGCACGTGCATCTGTGTCTGTGTCTGTATACTGAATAAAAAATAATGCCTCCACTCTTTTTAAGTTGCCAACAGATAGTGCAATAGAAGTTCTGACATATTCTTTAGGACCTGTTCTTTCAATTCTGTTGGCAGGAAGTTGCTGTGAGAAAAGATTGTGATGTTATTGTTGGTGAAATGGAAGCCTGCAGTGAGTACTTGTCAGTGTGTATTAAGCCACTTGCTGTGATTGAATTTTTGACTGCTGAAGAAATCCCTCCAATTGAAATTCACTACCAAATGCAGGTTGTTTATGATGATGACTATGTTATCATGAGTACTGTATATCGATAGGCCAAAATGTAAAGATGGTGAACTGGGAAGAGCTGATTTGTGTCATCAAGAATGAAGTGGATGACCTATGACAGCAACCAATGAGTTTCACATAAGAAAGGTTGATAAACTGATTAAGGACAATCCAGAAATCCATCAAAGGGAAATTGTTGTCAAGCTTGGCATTTCGTAGGAATGTGTGGGTTACATTACTGATGTTCTTCAGTATCAGAAAGATTAAAAACCAACAACACAAGAAAACAACAAAAAATAACAAAATAGTACAATAAGAACATAATGGTGCCCAAGCACAATTTAACCAAATGCATATAACAACAGCAATCATACTAAAAATCACGTTGAAAAATCACATTGACAGTCTCACCCAACCTCCAGACCCTATGCCCAAGGGAATGGTGACATTCCCTCACATGCCGACAGCAGAAATTAAGAGCTCAAGTACTGAAATTTGCCAGCAATTGTTGTCAGATTACAAGAATGAAAATAAGGAATTTCTTCCCAGAATCATTACAGCTCAGAAAACATGGGCTTACCATTATATCCAGAAACAAAGCATCTGTCCATGGAATATCATCACAAAGTTTTATCTGTCGGGGAAATTAAAAAATAAAAAATTAGGCTTTGGCAGGAAAACTCATGGTTATAGTCTTTTGGGATGCAGATGGTATTCACATGGATTTCCTTGAACCTGGCACCACTATCAATTTGGGGCGCTACACTGGAATCCTCAAAATTTTGAAGCAATGAATCAGCAGAGTTCAGAAGCACAAGAAGAATATTTTTCTGCAACATGACAACACTAGGCCTCCTATCTCATGAGTTGCTCAAGACGCAACTGCAAAGTTGAATCTTACCATCTTACCCCTTTATAGAAAGCCATGGAGATAACCTTGGAGAAACCAGACAGAGACAATGGTTGCAAAAACATGTTTTAAGACTGGGAAACAGAAAAAGAAACTAAATCTTATTCCTCCCCAGTTCACTAGGGTTTAAGATGGAGGGGTCATTGGGAAACTTGGTCAGGCTTTCAAGATTCTGTTACTATAGCCTGTATCAATAAAGGACAGTTCCAACCAGATTTGTCGAATCTGATTCCTGACCTCCCCTACCTTGAAGGGCTGACATCCATCTACCACAGAGTCCAGATTTAGCACCACACAACTTCTACCTTTTCTCAGAATTGAAGAATACCTTTGTGGGCATTTGTTTGACTCAAAGATGTGGAAAGTACTGTCAAGGCATAGAAGAGGAAACATACTGTTCCTTCGTGACAGATTTAAGAAGCTTGTCCGTCATTGGCAGAAATGTGCAACAAATGGTGGTGATTGTGTTGACAGGTCAATACAGGTAACAAAAGAGCTTGTTTCAAAGATGATTTTAGTATGTCATTTGTTAAAAAATCCCTATTTAAACTAAAGTTATGGAAGTGGAGGCATTACTTTTCATTCAACCCTCGTATAATCACTGATAGATGACTGAAACAAGATGGGTCTGGCTGCATCCCGCTAGCTCCCAGTGCATCATTTAATCAACAAATCAATCCACCGACTGGCTGAAAAAGCAACGCTTTTTGTGTGGAGCATTTTAACGTCCCGCTGGGGAAATTATTTTATAAAAAAAGGTTCCACGCTCAAACAGTAGCAGACCACAAGGGATTTTATAAAAAAAGGTTCCATGCTCAAACAATAGCAGACTGCAAGTTGTACCTCACTGCAGCAAAATAGTGCTGCAGTGTAGCAACCATGGACCATGGGAGGGGTATCCCTGACTCTGGGCAGCAGCCAATGAATTGCTGGAGTCAGTCTACAACAAAGTGAAGTGAAATGCTGGCTGGAGAATTCTGGGAGTTGAAGTCCACACATCTTAAAGGTGCCAAGGTTGAGAAACGCCGGTTTAAGGTGGCATAAGCAGGAAAACAGTATGTTGAAAGCAGAGCAGGAAAACACAGCTGAAGGTCACATATGTAATGGGTGGGTGATGAACACAGATGATATTGTCCATTTCAGCTCAGAAAAAACAACACTGCTGGCCTGTTTGGTGATGAGGCAACCAGGAAATGTGGATTAGTTCTACCTCTATTATGCAGTGTTAATAGATAGCAGTTGTGAAGATAGCAATTGTGAAGCCATTCCTCTTGGAATGTTTTTTTTTTTTTAAGCTGCCAATTGCTTAATGATAAAAATGGATTCATGGGGGGAAACTACACCCCCTGCCCACTCCAAGGAGCCTTCATAAACAGGCTGGGAGCACTAAAAGTCCCTGTTTGAGTCAAAATGAAATATATGTTTCTGTTAATAAGCAAGGCTGGAAAGAGAAAGAGTCGTTCATACACAACTTTAAACGGAAGAATAGAAAACAAAGGAAGTCCCTCTGATCTTTGAACTAAAGATCTGCAAGGAATAAAATATAAATCTAATTTAACTATTATGACTTCAACAGAATCACCTTCACAGTCTTCTAGGCTGTGTCAAGCCTAAAGTGCTATCATTCAAAATTAAGCCCTACTGAACTGAATAGGACAGATTCCTGTATAAACAGACATAAGACTTGACTCCTTTGTCAAATAGCCAAATAGGATCTAAAGAGGTTCTGGCAAGCGCCTCTTAATTTTATCCCATAAAGCCACCCTTTACAGAAATATGGGCAACCTAAGTTTCTAGGACTCATTTTTGAGGTTCCCAGGACTCCTGCTAACCATAATGGCTGAAAATTGATGGTAGGAAAGAAACATGCAAAAGCTATAGTTTAACTATATTTTCAGCCTGCATTAGGAAACTCTCAAATAGGCCTAACATAGTTTTCTTTAAAATAAAAAAAAAAAGGAAAATCATTGGGATAAAGGTAGTAAATTCAGATGTATGTGTGAGAAGCGCCCCCCCCCCCCCCCCGCCCTCGCTTTTGCATCATTGCCTCTACAACCAGCCAAGGCTTTTGATTGCCTATAATGCAGGGTTACACTATGAACACCTTGCAAGTCTCCATTCGTAAATACCTGGAAGCATAGTTTACCCCTTCAATCCTGAAACAAAAGTCTCAGCAATAGTCAGATTTGGAAATTGTCTATTTTACTGCAGAAGCTATATTTTGTTCTAGGTATTATGTTACATCTGGGGAATGGTCTTCTAGCTAGAGCTGCCAGTTATTCTACAACATTGGAGCTCCTGCCATGTTTGAGTAGGATCTGCAATAGTTACTATCTAGAGCTCCTGCACCACTCCCTCACCTTGCTGGCTTCTGTATGTATGCGCACAAACATGCATACAGAGGAGGATACAAAGGATAAAGAGATACCCTTTTTTCTGTTTGCAAACGTTTTGCAGGCAACAGACTTGATAACTTACGTTAAAAACTTTTAAGTTAAAAAAAACATATTTACTTCCTCTCTGTTAAGCTCCATCTCACCCACTTATAGGTGGCACCTTTTCTTTCTTTTTCTCCTCCATTCATTAACAACAAAAACACTTTCCCCCCCAAAAAGTATGCTTGGTTTCTGCAAGACAAAAGCTCTAGGGCCAGGCAGCTGTGTCTGCTACTGTTATTTTCTAGAATGCTATCTCTGATTCTTCATGAAATGCATTCTTTTTGAAGAAAAAAAAAAACAGCTGTAATGGCAACTACTGCTAATAAGATCATTTTGTCTGGGGGCCCTCCAGGCTGCAGGGACCCAAGAACAATTCTCAGAGGTCTAACAATTCTCAGAGGTCTAACCTAAGAATGCCAGGGTATGATGATCAGCTCTCTTGTCTCTGCAGCCCCTGGCCCATTTGCAGTTTTTATTTCTGCCCTTTTGTTTCCCAGAGTCTTCCCTGTGGGATTTTACCCTGCCCGTCATATTTCTGGCTTGCTTCTTCTCCCACAGTCCCAGATACACCTATTCACACTGCCTCTTTTCCTGAATTGGAAGCTGAAAGATAAAGGAATTGCTCCAGATTAATTAATTAAGCCATACAACTGGTGTCTTCCAAGTTTAGAAGTCCTCCTGCCTTCTAAATATGATGGGTAAAAGGTATTGTCACAGAATTAAGGGTGGGAGGGGTTCTGCCCTCTCCTACATATTCTCCTGGGTACAAGGGCATATGTACACACAGATAAAAAGAAAGAACACACAAAAGGACAGAGAAGTCCTGCTCAGCCAAACACATAGCCATAAAGAATCATGGAAGGGAGGTGGGAGAGAGAGAGAGAGAGGACACTATGCATAAGGGTCAAGGATATGAATACTGGTGGTGGGACAGATCATCTCCCTGTGACTGTAGCCTTCTGAACAATCAGTGAAGAAGCCATCGCAAAACATAGCAGACAGCTGATTCTTCTGTAATTTTGCCACTATTTCTAGATTCTTGGCTTCTTCCTACTCTGCCTTTTTTGGCCCTTGGACCTAAATACTTCAGCAGCTACTCCTAAGAAAACTTCTACTTGCCCCCCACCTCTTGCAATGAGGGAATTTTAAGTCAGCGCTCCAGGTGTCATTGCCACAATCATAACTTTGCTGGATTGCTTCACCAAAGCCTTCCCAGAGGAATTTGTTATGGAATTAGACTAGTATTCTAAGTTACTTTGATAAAGTGCAGAATTTAATAGATATTAAAGCAGATATTGGAGACTCCAAACTTTTGAATACATGTTTCCTGGGGCTACTTAGATGGCTATCAGATAAAAAGGCCATTAATCCTCCCTTTCTGCTCTAAAAGAAGCCACCTGCAAACTGACTCAGTATCACCACATCCATTTTTAAAATATAATATACGCTCTACTTTTAGTTCAGAGCAAATGTTGTATCTTTAGTTTTCCTTTAGTGGCCTTCATGGTTTCTCATTTCATTTGCCCTAGCCATCCACTCTAAAGTAATTAATCTTTTGATAAATAAAGACTGTTTTCCTCTTAGAAAGCCAGACTTTTTCTTTTCCTGAAGCTACCTCATATCAGAATGAGTCTTGATTTGATTACCAACTGAATGAAAAAAGACAAATAGTTATTATTCCTCATAGTAAAAGTGAATAATTTCATAAATTTGGCCTGTTGCTAATCATCATTGCAATAGCCTTGCCTAGACTAAAGGCCAAGCTACACATTACACTGAATGTCTAGCATGCAACTACATTTCCATGTTTCCTTTAATTAGTTACCAAAGGAAAAGGATTATTATAAGAGGCCACATCAAAGGGCCTCATTAGAGCCAAAAAGCATTATAAAAATGCTTGTATATCACTAAAGGAAATAAACAATAAAGCAAGTGGCTGGGAAATCTGCAGCCAGGCTTGATTTATTTTCATGTTCATAGATCTATGGCTCCTCGTTAATCTGCCTGGTTTGACAAAGAAGATTAAGGAAAGCACAGCACTCTCAGAATATTCCTATTTTCCATGGAACTTTAAAAGTATCTGGTGAATTGTAAAGTATATATTAAAAAAAAAAAAGTTCATTTCTAAAGCCCAAATAAGACAAGAATTGCTAGGATGAATGTAATTCTAATACGTTTGCCTTATAGATGAGAGCATCTATATTAACATACTACATAAATTACTAATCTTTCATAGCATATGTAAGCTCATCGATATCAAAAGAATATGCTTTTTCAAGCAGGTTAGATTTTTATCACTTGGCTCATTTATAACTCTCATGTATAAGCATTACTATGAGACATAACATAAATATAAAACAAATGCTACAACAATTTTCCCTGATCAGACAAAGAATCTTTGATGGTATAAATGTTGAGAGTGTCTAAATGTTCTTTTATTCAACTGAGCCTATTAATTTGCCAGATGGATGGATATCAAAAAAGGTAGAATTCTCTACTATGCACATGTTGACACAAAATCCCTTTCTTTATTCTCTCATCCCCATTTTATCAAAATTTATCTTCAGTAATTACAAGTTGCTTTCTTGATATACTCTGCATAGGTAACAAAGTGATGAAGAATTTTGTATGACATAGATAAGACAGATTTCAACTATTAAAAAAAAGGATATGACTTAATTTGAATTAGATCAAAAGTGCACAGCTAAGGCAGCAGCACACAAATTTGGGGGGGGGGGGGGGGTTCAAAAGCCAACTTTGACCTTTGAAGGACATGCCAGAGTCTGCATTCTAAAACAAGGACAATGGCATGAATGGAACTAGGACAAAAGCTAAACTTTAAATTAGACTTAGATTAATTACTGTTAGGATACTCTCCATGTATTTAACAAATTCATCCTTCTGTCAAATTAAAAATGAGATATTTGGAAGCATTCCATTCTACATCCTTTTAAATATTTATATTTGTATGCCTACACATAGATCTTCCACAACAATCACACAGTTAAATAACTTGTTGGATTTCAGATAAGACTTTGGGGTATGCAAACCAGCTTAATCTATTTCTTTATATCCCATACTGAAGGTAACTTTTTATAACAGCTTTCCAAGAATTTCAAGCCAGCCAATCACTGGTTTTCACTCCCTAATGGATTTTTGTTGTTAAATGATAGAAAAACACAGGTCTACAAGTAGAAGAAAATGTATCCTTCAGGAAATTATTGAGTAACTGAATCATGTGATGTAGTGGTTGGATGGACAACAGGGAGACCCAAGTTCAAGTCCATGCTTTAGCTTTGGGACAGTCATACTCTTTTATCTCAACCAACTTCACAGGGTAGTCATTGTGGGGAACAGAGTCAGAGAAGGGAGCGCTATATACTGTATGCTGCATTAAACTCCTAAATGAAAGAAGAATTGAAGAACAAATTGATACATATTATGGAGAAACTTTGCAAAGCTTGTTTTGCTCAGTGTGACATCTGATTTCTTTTTAAACAGTAACCAGCAAGTTCCTCTTTCATAAACTTAATAAGTGTTCTAAGGGAAGTACTAAACCCTGCTTGTGTGTCTTCAGGATACAGGGATGGATGGATGGATGGATGGATGGATGGATGGATGGAAGGAAGGAAGGAAGGAAGGAAGGAAGGAAGGAAGGAAGGAAGGAAGGAAAGCTCTTGAAAGTCATGTTAAAACTGGGTAAAAATGAAGACCCTGGTTCTTCTCCACTTGTAATATCGCAAAGCATCTTTCATAGCCACTTAGCAAGTTCTTATTTTTCCCTAGCTTTCTTCTGGATGCAAAAGGCAAGGTTTTCATTAATAAATAATTATCCCTGACAACAGAGAAAGATGCATGAAAAACAGGTTAACTAACACTTCTTTGTATTCATCTGCATTTTAATAAGCAAAGATTGAATTGAACTTTTGTTAATTTTATGACATCATCGAGAATAGTACTGAAATAATTCCCTGAAGCACAGAAAAAAGCCACAAACAAGCAACCAACAGAAAGGTTTTGCCACTTGCTTATGTTTTTTGTAGTATCAGACAATATTCTGGCCATGACGGTACAGCAGTTTTTAATATTGACTTAGAAGAGGACTACTCAGCAAGAAAACTTGCTTTATGGCATTGATTAAAGCTATGTTGGCCATAAAAATTATTCTAAAATCTATATTTATTTATTGGACCTTTATAGCACTTCCCATATGGAAAATAGTATCTTCCAATGATGTACAGTAGATTAAAATAATTCTTAACTCTTGAAATGTAGAACACTTAATAAGTTAACAATTAAATGTGGCACACACACACACAAATTCTCAACAGCCAGACAGGGAAAAGCAATGTAAGTCATTCAAACTATCATAAAATAACATACAAGAGTTGCCATGCATTGATTAAAAATGAGTCTCAAACCATATTAAAAAAAAAAAAGCCATTGAGGGAAATCTTTAAAATAACAGAAGTAGCAGTTCTTATGGGGTGTGAGATAAAATTCTCCAGGACTTTAGAGCATGAGAAGTACCAATTATACCATTGCAAAATAGCTCTTTTCAAAGCAGGAAGAATTTTTGAGAGCTCCTGTAGATTGAAAGTCTAAAGGTAAGGACAAATCCGTAACTTTTCAGTTGGAAGTACCTCATGGCAATCTTCAAGATGAAGCAGATGTGTCAATGATTTAACTCAGCCTTCCCTGACTTGGTAGTACGTAACAAGTTGCACAGAACTAAAATTCCTATCATACCTAGCCAGAGGATAAGGACAATTTTGGTCCACAACATCAGTTGGGGAAGGCTGATTTAGCATGTCCATTTAGAATATTTGGGAAGCTACTCAGCATGATTTCTAATTACAAAAGGCTAATATCACACAACTTGTGGCTCATCAAATTGGAACAAGCCTCCTGGGTGCAGTCTTCCTTCAACTGTGCATGTTCTAAACATGTGGAGTTCAACCCGATAGAAATCTCAGATATGGCTATGCTAGCTCTGGAATTCTGGGAGGTGATCTCCACCCATCTGGAGAACACCATATTCTAAAAGGTTTACCTTGACTGTAATGCAAAAAAATAAAATAAACATTAAGCTGTATTATTGCATCACAAGTATTCTAGGCCTCGACTTCTCATTATTTTTGCTCTATCCATTCATAGATAGTGAAGAGTATAGCCCAGGGGTAAAACAGATGCTACATCTACAGTAGGTCCCATGTTAACCCCTGACATTGCCACCTAAAGGGATCAGGTTATAAACCGGAAACTTCTCTCAGTTTTAAGGCCACAATAGCAGTTATATGACGTGTCAGGGGCTACCTTCCAAAAGTTGGTGCATCAAGGACCTATTTTAGGAGGGGAGCTTAGGAATTTCAAGTTGTGAATGGAGCTTTAAGCATCTGAAAGAATTGAGATAATAATTTTGCTTCTTAAAACACCCCCCCCCCCGCCCAAGAACATCCCAACACTTTTTGGTTTCATCAACTGGAAGGGACAAAACAAAATAGCAGACCATAGTTTTTGCAATCATGTTGTAGACCAGAAAGACCTAGAGAGCTACTGCAATCAGTAGACAGTCCTAGAGTATGTGGACAAGCAGCCCACTTGTAGCATAATGCAACTTTCTATTCATATCTGGATTTTTGATTAATACTTCGAATTGGAATTTGGAATCTGTAGCCATCATGTAATTATCATCACATACTCGATTTAATTTTTTTGTATTCCTATCTGTCTCTTTTCATCCTATGTTGATGAGTCTCCAAAAACTTTTCACCTTCCTCTGTTTTATGCTAGCTCTTCCTAGTTATTATACCACTCAGTCTTTTTTTTTCTTTCACCGAGTCACTTCTCTCTGTCTCTTCCTCTTTTCATTTCTAATGGTCTTTCATTTATATACTGAACTATCCACCCATTTTTTAAGTTGGTGCTTTCTCCTTCTTGACTTCCTCTTCTTCTCACTTCACATCAGACCCCATCCTTCTCCAGTCCTATTCAAAATAATACTTTACTAGTTTATCTATGCGTACATGTCTCTCTCTAACTTAGAGAGCCAGTGTGGTGGTGTGGTTAAGGTGTTGGACTAGGAGACCAGGTTCTAGTCCTGCTCTTGATATGGAAGCTAACTGGGTAACCTTGGGCCAGTCAGTTCCTCTCAACCCCAATCAATGTCAGGATCTGTGACAAGCCAGCTGAAAAACAAAATGCCTTGTTGCTTCAGGCATTGACCATCTTTATTGTAAGAATCAAGCGAGTGTAGTGAAAACCAAGCGGACTCTGCAATTGAGCAAGACAGATGGGAAGAACATACCATTTTTTAAAATTGTTAACTGCAATGTTTGAACTATTCCCAACCCTTCCATTGTTTGCAGTATTTGTTCTATACAACCAATTTGACTGATATTTGTTTGTATGTTTACAGTTTCACAGTTATCTGATGTAAGGACTCGTCAACATTCACTGCAATGATTTCAAAAGTATGACAGACAATTTCTTACCAGGGAAAAGAAATGGGAGTTAACTGTGGTGATGCAAGATCATTTAAAAAAATGCCTCATTTTTGTTTTACATTATCTAAGCTTGCTTGCTGAGGTGGAATATCCTGCCTTCCTCTGTTACCCCTTTTGTTGATAAGGGTATCTTCATAGGGATAGGCAGCATTTGGGGAGGGATTTTCTTTGCCATTACTGATCTTCTCATGGTGAAACTTTGATAAGCTTCTAAGAAAAATAAGACTCCCCAAAATCCAGATTAAAAACTTACTGAAAGTAAATCCAATAAACCTGTCTGGGAGCTTTTGTTTAATTTACACCCAACTTGCAGCTCAGCTTTGTGCACCCAAAGTATGTTTTTATCTGTGGACACAGGTTATTTCACTGGAGATGACCAGATGAATTTGTGATGGCAAGCTAGATGGCATTTGTCCAGTCAGCAAGAACACATATAATGTAGAATCTACTTTCTTAAAAGTTCAAAACATCCATTAAAAAAAAAAATCACAAAGCTAATACATTTGTTTTACGCTTTTCTGTTCTACAAGGATAATCATCAGCACTGGTGCATTTAGCTAAAGATATCCTTTAAGGAAAAAACAACCTCTCTCTTTTATACCATCCTGATGTATTGCTCATGAGGAATAAAGAAGACTTTCGCTCTTGTGTAACAACATCTCTGGTAATGCAATGATGTCTCTCATCTTTCACCTCAGTGAAAATGATGCAGTTTGCTTGCGATTATAGACTCCTATTGATTTCCAATTTTCACTAGACATGTTCAGGTCCCTTGGGCTCTGGGCTCTTGTAGATTCTTATCAGTCTTGAAGCAAAGAAACAACGTGGTAATATAATTGGCACAGTGTAGCAATATGACTCTCCCATTCTACTTTCAATTTAGTTCTTTATTGCAATATCATGGCAGTAGATTTTTTTCAGAGTGTTAATGGCCTCATATGTAGTTCTTGATGGCCAGATCAAATTTTGCAAACAAGTATGCACAGAGGGTCTTTTAAGACTCAAGTACCTTTACTCTATGCTGATCTATGATTGATAAAAAGATTTGACTTTAAAATGAATCTAATGTCCAGCGCTGATTGTCCAACAAAACAGAACACCTTTTCAGTGCAATATGAACAAAATCCTTGTGCTTGTATCTTCCCATTGGAGTGAAATTAACATTATAAACTCTCATGGAAACCTGGATTATTCTAGGGCTGAGGTTCTTAATCTTTTTATGCCATGGACCCAAGTCTGGTGAAATATACAGACCTCTTCTCAGAAAAAAAGTTTCTAAATGCATAAAATAAAATATGTAGGTATAGATTCTATTACAAAGGAAACCAATGATGCCAAAATACAGTTATTAAAATATTTTAAAATAACAAATAGTAATATATGTGCTTCTTTGTTTACCCATTAAATCAATATCAGGACAGTAGTCTTTTCTGGGATATGATAATTTTAGATAGTGAGATTTATGAAATTAACAAACATTTTTGGAGTCTAGAGGCCATGAATTACTTTGCAGCCTACGTACATTATTGAATGAAAAGCTAAATTTCAGTTAGTGAGAATAAAGTTGTCACTTTTTTGCCATCCAAGATCACAGACCCTCTGAAAGCTATCTATGGAATCCAGATTAAGAACTCCGGCTCTTGTACTATAGTATTCTAGAACCCCTGTTCTGGGGTGTAAATGTCAGTTATACCACAGAACAATGCAATTGGGACCAAGCAATGATAAAATAGGTGTACATCAAAACAATGGCCTTCTAAAGTTCAAAGCACATTAGTTGTTTTAAGTTAAGAAACTTGTGAACAGCCTGTAAGAGAAGTATGGAATATTCACTCATTTTTCACCAACTCGAATTTTAATCATACAATGATCTTATCTCAACCTACTTTAAAGCTCTGTATATCCATGGCAATGGAGACATTGTCTTATACTATGATGATGAAACTTGCCTTTGAAAATATGCTGGTTTCCCACAGAATCCTGGTGTAGGATTGCAGTCAGTTTTTCACAATTCCTTATGGATTCTAGGATCAGTCTTCCCCAGGCTGCCATATGGATTGAATGTCAACTCCCACAACCCCTGCTCATAATTGTCAGTGTGACAATGACAGCTCAAGGTTAGGATAGTAAAAGTCCCACACATCTGATAGCACCTGACTGAAGAAAATGCATTTATTTACATTTTTACAATGTAAACAAATGCATTTGTTTACATTTTTATGATGAATCTTCTTTTGTTTTAGTGCTTTCATTTTTATTTTGCAAATCACCAACAGACATAGACAACTGCGTGTAGACGAATGTGTATAGACAAATAATGTAGGCTGATAGGGAAGACAGTTGATGGTTAGCAAATTATTTTATTTATTTATTTTTTAGAAAGGGATGGAGTTTTATTTTATTGTTTGTATGTTTACAATAAGTACAATCTCAGTGTACTGGAAGATGGGACCTGTTGGTAGACACAAGGAGTCTTGGTGATTTCGATGGCACCTAAGCTGTCAACAATGTCTAGAATTCCAAGAATATATACATACTGATGATCATAATTCTATAAATATCATCATAGGTCTGAAAAGGAGAAATGTATTTTGATTTCATTTAAATATGTCTTGAAGACTTAGAAAGGGGATGGTGGAGGTTTGGAGAACCTTGAAGTCTGGAATTTAAAGTTGACCTTCCTTTCATGAGATGACTCTTTCCATAAATGGAAAATGTTTTGACCCAGGCTCCTACAAACTGAGTGGGAGGTGATTGTTTTCTGATTTCCCCATTCCTGCCATTCTCTCAGCCTTCTGAAACAGATTAAATAGAGTGAACAGAAGCTACAGGGAGAAAAAAAAACAGTTGCTATTCTATTTACCAGAGCCAAAACTATCAGTTCCACCATGCAATTCCATATCTTTCTTGCAGGAACTTTCAGTCATGGGAAACTGAATTGTCACAAATAGTCTGAAGCACGCCTTATTCTGAGATTGACCATTATAATATCCAATGGCAAAGAAATTATATTTATAAAATTTCAACTTTGGATATGTAGAAAATCATTCTATTTTTTTTTTTTAATTGTTGCTAGAGAAAATAATCAGGCGCTGTTTTTTTTTTCCTTTACTATGTGAAAGGGTAAACAGGTGTTTCCTAAGGACCTTTTCCAAGCCATTAATGATTTTATATACCTCTAAC
Organism: Liasis olivaceus; assembly: GCA_030867105.1. NCBI lineage: Eukaryota > Metazoa > Chordata > Lepidosauria > Squamata > Pythonidae > Liasis > Liasis olivaceus. Next base: position 120,403,203 of record CM061350.1, on the reverse strand, counting down.
ATATCTTCCACTCACCCATCACTTGTCTGAGCTGAAGAGCCCTAATCTCTTCCATGAAAGCTTTGGTATTCAGAGCAGCTGTTCCAGCAGAAAACAAAACCCTTGTCTCCTCTCATTTGGGTCTATAATACCTCTACCCAGCCCCTAAATTTTAAACTGACAACACAGGCCATGAAACTCAGCTGAAGAGTAATTCATGATAAAGATCAAAGCAATTATGTAACATTCTGGAGAAATCAGAGCCAATATGTTCCTATTTACAGCTAGAGAGCGCACAGCATTTACTGTTGATTTAGAGACTTTGTAAGAAGACGAGGCATCTTAATTATATAATGCCTATTTTACATAACAGAAGCAAAGCTGGTGCTTTTTGCATCCCTGCTGAACAATGCTGTTTGGCATTGTGATCAAGTCTTTCTAACAATAGGAACATGATTTGGCATCGACAAATATTCCACTTGTTTAAAGATAAATTACTTTGGGTGTGTGCGTGTGAAGTTATCCACACTAACACTATATCCACTAAGTTGTTTTAGCAACACCTTAAGAATACTGATTTTTTATTTTTTTTTTTGTTACTAAGAAAAGTTTCTCATTTCACTTTTACTTCCCCCCCCCACCCCACCCCCCATCTTATCAAGTATTTGCTATATTCTGCCTAGGAGAGGCAGTATATTCATATTCTAAACTAAATAAATACTCTGAACAAAAAGCAAGTTACTTTCAAGTCTCTCCCTGTGTCTCTGTACATCAATACACAGAAGGTAAGAAAGATGTAGATGGACATGTGACTGTTGCAGAGTGTTTTTCTGGGGTTCAAAATGTGAGGGAATAAGAGCCAGCATCAAAAAACCAAGTAAAGGTGCATGGTCCATCTCACAGGAGGAAAAACCCTGATGTGTACAGGATTACACTCAACAGCCCATTTTTTCGCTTAACTTCACCAGGGATTAGTGCAGTTCCATTGCACTGATCACAAAAATAATGGAAAAAGGACAGATACTGATCTCACCCAGAGAGTTTGAATGGAAAGTCCAGCTAACCAGAAGGCTATCGTGCAAAGAAATCAGAAAACAGACATCTCTGCATGATAGAAAAAAATATGTTAGAATTCGTTGGGTCTTATATGCTATCTGAATGCCTGAAGCATATGTCCAGTGGAAATAAAGGTCTAGGTGACGATGACTTCCATGTATTGACTGGAATCTGGACACAGTATTTGTAACAGTTTTTCCTAGAACTTTTGAACTGAATTGAACTGACATGTTTGATCTGGAAAAACAACAATGAGAAAGTACACTTACTGAGTTTTTTAATCTTGTGATCTAACAAATTCAGCGTTCTTCTTGAGATTATTTTTACTAATAGATTCTTAAAATATTTTACCACATGACAGCTCAGTTTCACTACCTTTCTTTACTTTGTTTAGCTTGTAAGAAGAAACAAAAAGGAAAGCACTAAAATTTAATTAACATATTAATTTCAGCATGCCTGAAGAAATGAGTGTGAGTACAGTATATCTATTTCCTGGAGAAAATCACCCAGGAAATTTTAGACTTCTTGTTTTTGTTATTTATACTACTACCACTACTATTATTTTATATAGCATCAACCAGTGAACTCTCTTGGCAATTTACAATAATGTATCTGTTTAATTCATCCAATCCAACCTGGTTTGTGTTACAGTAATTTATTAAGTTAGTAACTGACAAAGCAGTTGTAAACCTATTGGACAGGCATATGAGAGGTCTTAGAATGGGGTGGAGTTGCTGCTCCATTGAGGGGGTTTATCTGTGTAGAAGGCCCCAAACACCAGTATAATACAATATGACCATATGTCTACCACCAATTAAAGTTATCCATAGGCTCTTAAATGGGATTCTCCATGGTTTTTCATGTACTGGAAGTTGCTTCCATTCTTTTTATAATCATTTTTATACAAAAATGATCCAGGTCGCTCTCTTGGTTTATTGTTTTTGTGTCCCTTTAAATTATTGAAACATCAGCCAGTTTCTTTTGTATGTCCAGCGTAACATCTTTTTCCATGTCATTCTTGTACCCTGTCATTTGTAAATCCACTTTCAACTCAGTCTCTGTCTTCTCAGGTAAAACTTGTTCTTCCATAACATCTTTTAGACACAGTCTATCCATAGAGACAGATATTGCTGTTAACATTATTAATATTAATTTCTGACTCCATTTTTTTAAAATATCCTTCAATGTTTCCAGTGTTAGAAAATTTTGTTCTATTCTGTAACTGTTAGTCAAATTTATGTGTTCTTTTCCTTTAACTGAAATCTTTAATTTCCTCTAATGTCCAATTTTTAAAAATTTATCTTATTATGTTTTTTTTAATTCAAAACAAAAGCACTTTCCCACAAGAAGGATTCTTTATAATTAATTCCAAAATCTTATTTCAAATTTTTCTGAACCTGTAGTCCATTTGTAGCTTTCTAAAATCAAAGTTCTAATAAACCTTTTGCTATTTATTTATTTATTTTTAAGTTCTTAAACTTGTAGTTAAAATTTTATTTCATTAAGGATTCAAGGCAGACTCACGGTGTTTTCAGACTTGTCACTCCAAAGGTTTCTAACAGCTGAAAAGTAGTTCATAAGCAATTTCTAAATGTGATTAGAAAAGGAAATATGCAAACTTAAAGGCGTCAACCACGGTTTGAGCAAGATCGCTATTCCCTTGTCTGCTCAAAACCCCCCAGAGACTGCTATCTTGAACTTTCCTCATGAGGAGCAACTGTCTGGAGCACTGGTGGGTGATCTCTGGTCGTCTCCTTTATTTGGAGAGGTTTGAAGAGCCAGCCTACTTGCTGGCACTTTGTTCTTCACCACAGTCGTCAGCTCTGTGAAAACAGTCCACCATTTTTTCCTCTGGAAGCTCAGAAGTATGATGTTCATACTGTTTTTTTTTTAAATTAATTAATTAATTTATGCTTATCCTGTGTTAACCTGATGTTGGCTATCCAGAGTTGCAAGTTGCAAACTGGGCAGCCATATAAATCAATTGAATAAATAAATAGGTGGGCCTTCCATTTGGTTTTGGTTCTTCTTATGTTATGTTTTTAAAGCCAATATACGACAGGAAAAAAAATCTGACCACAAAGCCAGATGCTTCTTTGCCTAAGCAATTCTGAACAAACTCAAAACATTTACTGAAAGAACAACTTATATTTACTTTATTAGCCTCTTCATCTTCATATAATGAAGATGAGGCTGAAGTGGAAGTCATGGGAAAGAAAATGATAATTATCTCCAATAAGAAAGAAATAGTGGAAGGTTTAATTTTTGGTTTGTCAGGATTTTGTTTTACTTTTGAAAGATGAAAGTACCAATGTGAATGGGTGGTATCTACAAAACTCTGCTCTGTAGTAGGCTAGATCAAACCCCAAATGTGCACGAAAATATAGACATATCTGCAATTTTAAAAACTTTCCATTTTCTAGTTAAATAACAACTAGTAAAAATGTGTAAGAGAAATGGAGAAATGTCCAAGGCTACTACATGAAAATTAAGAAATACAAGTCAAATTATAATAATAGAGCAGAACAAAATAGAGCCAAAAAATATTGTTGCAATTAAACTGAGATGAAAAATAAGGAGAAAAAAAAAAGGGGGGGGGGAGAGAAGAATTCTCCCGATAACTGGCATGAGGAATTTTGGTACATTCAAAGCAACCACTAACATAATTAACGACCACCTTATAACAGAGCAGACTATTTGTCCATCTTCTCCAGTACTGCATTCTGTCATTGGCAGTAGCTGTCTGGGATCTCAGACAGGTCTTTTTCATCACTCACTCCCTGGTGATGCCAGAAACTTAGATCTATTCTATAGAAATAAAGTCCTTTAATCACTGAGATAAGAGTGGTGGCTCTCTTAACAAGTGGTTAGCCAACTGTCTCTTCAGGTGACATTACTACTATTCAGGTGGAATTATCGTTGGTCACGCAGTCAGCCAGATGTTTAGACTGGATTTGGCATTTTTATCCACCTATTGAGTCCTTCCCAAGGACCTGGGATAGGCCGATGTTGTGGTTTGATGGTGTTAAAGGTATTGTCACAGAATGTTAGCTGTTCCAAGTAAAGCTGCTTTTTGCAATTGATGGTGATTTTGTCAATGCCGATGGTGTTCAAGTGATGCTCCAGATGTTGTGGGATTGCACCCAAGACACGTATTACTATTGGTACTATCTTTGCTTTCTTTTGCCACTGTTATTTTATTTCTATTTGCAGGTTTTTGTATTTTGTGATTTTCTCCAGTTCTTTTTCTTCTATTCTGCTGTCTCCAGGTATTGCAGTGTCCACTATCCAGACTTTTTGTCTTTCTAATCAACAATTGTTAAGTCTAGGGTGTTATGTGGCATGATCATCATCATCATCATCCAGGTGAAATATTATTATTGACAATAATATCACACTTAAAATAACTGCAGAACAGAAATAAACTATCAAATCACTAAAATATACAAAACTATAAAATAGTACATTATTTTATATCACAAACCTGGCAGCTCTAACTCTAAAGGAGTAGTGGGATACCAATCAGGTATTTACAATTAAAAAAAAAAGTAAATCATATAAAACTTACTAATAATATACAGCTAATTAAATCAGGTCAAATGAAACAATCCACAGCATAAAAGCCGAGGAAGCCTGTCATCAAGGCCAGTTCAGAAGCCATAAATCCCCAATTGGAGCAGCACCCCTAATCCTCTGAGTCAAGAAAGTTTTAAACTCAGCTTTTAAAACTAAAAAGTCATTCTCATCTTAAGAGCAATTCCAAAGCGGAGGCACTAAGTCGTGAAGAGCTCCTACCCTTGACTTTGCTTGTCAGAGTAGTGGAAACAGCACAAAGTATCAAGGAGTTTCTGTGGGATGTTATCTATTCAGAGTGAAAATGTCAGCCCTTTAAGGTAGGCCAGGTCAGGAAATGCACTCCACCAGAACTATTGGAGCTCTACGTACCTGCTATAGGCTCTAGTAACAGAATCTTGAATCCCTGATCATGTTTTCCCTTCCCTCCCTCCTTTAAATTTCCTTCTAATGCCTTTTTCCTTCCCCGGCTTAATTCATGCTTTGCTAACTCCTTCCCCAAGGTCATATCTGTGGTTCTCTACAGGAGGGAGGGAGCCATCAAGTTACTGAATCAGAATCATGAATGTGCTGCCCTTTCCCCTGTCCCTTAAGCTGGAAACCTGGCCCTGAGATCAGGCTGAGAGGATCCCAGGAGGAATACTGCAAGTAAATCCTGATTCAGAAGCTATTTGTCGTTCCATGCCTAGCACTGCCACGAGTTGAAGGCACACTGAGAGTCGGACTGTTTTATCACATGTTGGGTCAGATGCAAAGAATATCCCTCCAAGGTTAAGGTTAACCCAGCACGTTCAGCTTCTGATAATAGTGTGTGTTTTACTTGTATTCCAAGTGGCCTAATTGAATAAGAGGATGAAGCTGGATCTCATGATCAAGTTTGGATTTGTGGGGCTGAAACACTGTTCGCCTCAGGCACATTGTTCATCATTAGAGTCCAAAAGACGCAGATGAAAGGGTTGGTGCCCTGCTCTAATTCAAGGAATCAGCAGCATATTGAGCTGATCGAATAAGGCTGATGTGGTCTCTTGGCAACTCCACACTTCAAAATGACATGTCTCATTTGGTCAATCACTTTCTAAGGACATAATCCATCAGTTAATTTGTTAAAGCCTTGTGTTATTTCAGTCTCTGTTTATATGTGTTGGCATGCTAGAATTGTAATGAGAGAGAATTTTCATCATTCTTTTTTTTTTCCTATGTGTTACATGTTGGGAAGGACGCCCAAGCCAACATAGCTTCTAGTAAGTCAATGTTACCAGACAGTGTGCATTAATCTAGATTAGACATAAGTGATCTTAATATATGGAATATTGACATTTACCCTGGCATGCACTCATCCTTGGCTAGGACAAGAGGAAAGAGGCATTCACACTTCCAAACAGCAGCATGTTTTTCAAGTATGGCTGTTTTTGTAGTAATAAAAGATACGCATAAAATGCACCTGTTCACAGAAGCAAATGCCATTTTTGCCACAGAGTGTAAAGGAATATAATAACAACATAGAAGAATCAACTTGAGCATCAATGTTCAATAGTGTGTATCCAAATGCAATGAAAAATTGGTACCTTCAAGTGTTATTCAAGATTCCATAAATGGTCATTTTTATTGTGTATAAAAATATATGTATTACAAAAAGAGGAATATGTAATTTTTGAACTGTGGTTTTCTTATTCTTCTTCTTCTGAATTAAAACTGCAAATGCAGTTTTGTTTTGTTTTGTTTTTTTCCCAGAAAGAGAGAGAGGGATGGATGGACAGGGAGGCAGGCAGGCAACTCCAGTAAGGCCCATGAATGATGCCTCCCTCACGATATCATCAGACAACTGACTCACGTATTTTCATCAGATGCCATGATGCAATTTATAATCAAGTCATTTGCACAATAATATAATGACACACATGTTGCTGTTTTAATGTCACTGTATCTTGTTATGGATGCCGATAGAGAGAGAGAGAGAATGAGAGAGATAAGATAGATATCTTCTGAGATATATAGATACAGATTCATTGGATTAATTAAAGTATACCATGTGTTCAGTAATTGTCATCCTATTTGCACTTATATATAAATGACAAATGATGGCAGTACATTTGTACATTCACAGACTGTTATAATCTGTAAAAGCAGAAATAATCAGCCCCTTATCAGTGGGCCATTTGCACCACCCAATACCCTTTGGGTGGAACCCAACAACATGAGACTGTACTGCCAAAGTTTGGTGGCAAATGGACCCAATTGTTGGGTCATGATTTGGGGCTATTTTCTGCTTTGGGGAAAGAACTTTAAGGGTGATAATGGTAGTAGCTTGTCTCCTCTGCTCTGACCAAATGCCTTCTGCTTCCCAGCTTTAAAAACTGTACACCTTAACCCTCCCAAAATGCCAAATTTCATCCATGCTGTGCAGGTGATGTCACTAGGTCACCTATGGCCTTCTGAAGCCTTTCAGAACATTGGAACGTTGAGTTCCTCAGCCATCAGCATGGTAATATATCAATATCACCAGACAGCTAGGTGGTAGCACCCAATAGACTTTAGCGGATCTCAAAAAGATAAGCAGGATCAGATTTGGTTAATACTGGATGAGAGACCACCAAGAGATCCCAGGACTGTACACTACACTGGGAAGTTGATAAAACATTCTGAAAGAAGACAACCACAAGCCATTGCTATACTATTGCCAGGAAAACTGTATGTAAGTGTTCATGAAGACAGTAGGGGATTAGCTTGACCTGAAGTTAAGTTGTCAGGCTGGGCAAAAGCAAAAATCATTAGTATGAAAATCCTCAAATGCTGCCATTTATTTTAGGCCAGGAACTTTCAGAGTTTCCATCTTCATGGAACTCATTCTATATAACCTTGTTGGGGATTCTGAATCTAGAGCTTGCTCTGCGACACACAGAAAGCTGTATGAGAGAGCCAATTTGGTGTTGTGGCTCGGATGCTGGACTAGAAACCAAAGACCATGAGTTCTAGTCCTCCCACAGGCATGAATGCCAGTCACACACTCTCAATCCACCTTATCACAGGGTTGTTGTTATGGGAAAAATGCAAGGTGGGAGTATATGTACAAAATAAATGTGGGATATAAATCTTATAATAATATTAGGCCTTATCACTTACATCATAAATACTTTTGAATTCATCTAATATTTCCCTATGACTTCCTGTTTGTTATGGTATGTGGGAATGATCTTGGGAGGCAGGAGGAAAAGCCGCAGACTAGACAACCATCATGCAAAAGGTATCTCAGCCCACAGAAGGAAAAGGGGTGTGGGAAGCATCTCAGAAGGGACCCTCTCTAAGAGGGGAGAAATACTTCCAGTCTTGCAAGATTCTGTTAAGGTAACCTTACCATAAAGTTAGGGTTAGTATTCATGGTTGTGCTTCTTGTCTGGACTACCTCGAAGGTCTAACATATCACAGCAAATAGTAAAACGAATCCCTACCTAACAGTGGTGTGATTCAATGCTTACTGGATTGAGCGACAGACTCATTCTCCAGTGGGTTATGGGTGACATCTTATTCCCGGCATGTTAAACCACAAAAAAAGCAGTTGCAGTTGGAAGTCTAGATTCCTTTTTGCTTTTGTCTCTGCCATCCGAGGCAACAGGAGTCTAATTTCTTTTTAGGAAAATTCTCTGGCACCACTGAGGAATCCTTTTGTGAAAAGCCTTTAGAAAGGCTCAGCTTCCTCTGGAACAGAGTTAAACATTTCTGAATTAAGACCACAGGATGACAGTTTTATAAAGGTTTAAGGGTATGAAAAATAAGTCTACATAAACCATTTGCAACTTATTAGGTATTTACTACAACTGGAAAAGAAGGGGGAAGATGCAGCCACAGAATTCAGCAATCTACTATAAACCATTTTGTCTAGTAATAACAGTGCCTGTACCAATATAAATTAAATGAAGTTGTAAGCCTGTAGTTGAGAAAATTAGAACTCTTTTAGCGCCTTGAAGCAAAAATGATCGCTTCTACTCCTTTCCATTAGCATAAGAGTACAGCAGCTCCTGAACAGACTTAAAATTAAATATACCTAGATATGTGAACTTTACACGTAACAGAGCTCTAGTCATGGGCATTTCATAATATTTAGGTAATAACTAAACAATCCCAGTTCTTGGTAGGAACAAAACAAGGAAAGAAAAGGGTAAGGAATGCAGGGAGGGTTCCAAGAAAGGGAGCAGAGCGGGCAGGGGAAAATATATTGGACTGAAACCCAAGTTTATTGTTTCAGGCTCTGGTGCTCTTTAAACTTGTTGAAAAAGTGGGTCTTTACAAAAGGGGGTCCAGCAGCGGTATTGAGGACAGAGATAAATACATAAGAGATGTTTAACACTTTCACTAGATCACTTAGCTTTATGTAGAGTGGCTGCAGCAAGAATGTTAGGATAAAAATATGCCACTTAAATCCAGAGAGAGAGAGAGCATGCACATTAGAATTATGGATGGTATTTGTATTCCTTTCATTGCAACCCTATCTTTGGCACAAGGGTTAGGGCCAATATATTGCCAAACATGGAAGAGTAATACACTGTTGAGCAGTGAGTTTACAGTATGCTAGCCCATACCCAGCATTTATTTGGCAAAGCTTCCTGCAGTCTTTTGCCTTTCATGGAAAGTAGCTTCTATCAGTACTGACATCTTCCAGATGTTAGTAGCTTTGATTTTATCCCCCCCTCCCTTTCTCCTCCTCCCCTTGTTTTTCCCATGCTGCAAATGAGTTGGCATGGAAACAACTCTTTTCTGGCAACATGACATACAATTCAAGCAAAATGCATTTAGCACAGATGAATAGTTCACGAATATGCCTCTAACAAAAGTCATTTTAAAAGCCCTGCTTTGCATTTGTTGGTGTTTATGACAACCTCCCAAACAAAAGTCTAAAATTCAAATATTTCCAAGGGCAGCTGCTTTGATCCTTTAAAAGTTGTGTACTTTGGATAATCCCTGAATCTATTTATTTAATCAATAATGGGATACAAAGCGATGTAATACAAAGCCTGAATATGAGATGTTCATAGCAACCCACGTGAAGAGCTTTCTCCAAAGGGGAATGTTGATTTTATTAAAATCTCACTCACAATCAAATAAAATAATGTTCTTACAGAGCTTTGGACAACAGGAGTAAAGAATCTAGGAAGATATTTCACTTGCATTTGAGGAAATTATGTTCAGGTTCATAAGAGGCAGAAAAGTGAGGGAACATCTCACCATCCATCATCAGCATATGAACTTTTTTCTATTAGGTGGCTTTGGTTCCAGTCCCTTCCTCAGCATTAGCAGTGGCCCTGAACTAGAAAGTATCATAAGAGCTGAAGAATACAGACTGGAACTGTTTGCTCTTTGAGATACTCAGAATGACAGGTAGAGTTATGGACATATTTGGAATGATGAATTACATGATTGGAATGTGGATCACATTACAATTATGCCAACTCTCAAACTGTTACTTCCTCGGTGATCATATCCTACTTGAATCTTTAAAGTGGCCTGAAAATCTGTCAGGAGCATCAGAAACACACTATACTTCAAGTATGTGAGGGACTCATGGTAGATGAACCCTAACCTGGAGCAGATGTGTATTGGGAAGCACATCCAGGAAATAATCTAGACAAGAATGATACAGCTGAATCCAATGTTGAGAACTCCTTACTTCAGAGGGCTGAATTACCATAATCCACAAGGAAAGTGAATAGTGCAGGGCCAATAAAGCAGTCTTACCATTCAAGACTTCTGAAATCATAGAATTGATTTTCATGAATGGGAAATCCACAATACACTTAAGGAGAAATGATGTGCTTAATCTCACATCTTCTTTCAGAGGCGAAGTCCATACAAACATCATTTGGACTTTCTTCCAGCTGGAATACACAGCTGTATTCTCTTTGCACAGAGAGACACTTTCCTTCAATAGAGTAAGTAGCCAAGGGGACTCTGGAGGTTCTCATCAATGCATGAGTGACACATCTGTTCTACTTAGTCCTTTTTTTCCTAATTCTTTGCTGTGCTTTACTGAGCTCCAAGGTCCATGTCCTTAGCTGTTGTGGGAGGGATGAAGAAGTGATCTAATCTTCCAGCATTTTTGCCATCTTCTCTGTATTTCTTTCATAGAGATTATTTGATTCTGGGGCCTGTGTTTAATCCTTTCCCCTCAAAAAGCAGCCACGTGAAAAAATGTTAGTTTCAAGCATTTAGAATAAAAAAAAAGATCTGCCAGACTAAGAAATAGGGATATGTATGAAAGGCACTGGTAGATCAGTCCACCCAGGAGCCAGCCAGCAAGGCTTGCATTCCCTGCATGGGTGGGAAATGCAAGAAGCAGGGGAATGACCAATCAAGTCTTGTGGTGGCCCTTGTCCATACTCAATGCCAGCCCAGTTCCATTGCCAACCCACTGCAACTTAGACTGGAATTTTTGAAGTTGGCTTCAGAAACAGCCAAGGGCAGCATGGGAGACAAGCAGTTTAGGCTGAAGTGCATAATTGCTCCTAACCATCTTAAGAAAATCGTAGATGCTTTGGCAACAGCTTACAAGTTATTCAGTCTGGACTTTGGGTTGCCATGTCCTCCCATCAGAGAATTCTCTTGCCATTCCATATTTCTGTACCAGAAACGAAATTCCAATTGCTTTCTTTCCTGTGGGCAAATCTTAATGGATGTATAAACACTCACTCTCTCTCTCACTCTCTCTCTCTGTCTCACACACACACACACACACACACACACACATATATGTATGTATGTATGTGTATATATATATAGTTATCTGGGAAGAATTTGAGGCTGTTGGTCCTGAGAAAATGGACAGGGTCCTCACAGCTGTGAGTGCAACCATCTCTTTATTAGATTTACATCTCTCCTAGTTGGTCAAGACCTTTCAAGAGGTGATGTGTGGTTGTGTCCAGGCAGTAGTGAATTCATCCTTGAGTGAGGATAGCTGTACTTAAAAGGCAGTTGCCAAGCCCTGTAAAGCAGACCAGTTCAGGAAACAAGAATCACTTCGATTTCTGGAAAGATCTTTATTGCTAGTAGGATAAAGTAACAGAATCTTGAAATTATTTTGAAATCTCAAAATAATTCTCTCACAGAACTTACACCTAGTGTAATTAAGGTGAGTCTTTGTGCATGCTTCTGCCCGCCCAAGAATCTCTTCTGTAAGGGCCCTGTTTCATCCCTTAACTCTCATGCTTATTTCATTATTTGTTTATTTTATATGTTTACTTTATATGTTCATTTTATTTATTTTTATTGTTTTTAGATTGTTATGGAGTTTTTAACTCTTGTTGTGTTTTGTACCGCCCAGTCATGTGTTTGCAAGATGGGTGGCAATATAAATATGCTAAATAAATAAATAAAATTTTTATTATTTATTTATTTATTTATTTATTTAATTTGTCCCCGCCCATCTCCCCTACAATGGGGGACTTTGTTAAAATGCTGCATCCTCTGTGTTCCTAAGGTCTGTTAGACCTTCCATCACAGCAGTGGTCTATCCCCTCCTCAGGAAGCCATGCCTGAATCCAATGGTGTGGGATTGCTTGTTCTGATTGCTTGAAATGCCTCCAGCATAATTTGTTTTTATTTATGATTATTAATGTTTATCATGTTGTTTCAACTGTATACTACCCTGAGTAATTTGTTAGGAGGATACACACACACAATGTTAACTTTACTCAATATATTTAAGTAACCATATATTGACAAGGTTAAAGCATCAGACTGCAAGACAGGTAGCATAGTGTAGTGTTTAAGGTGCTAGACTGGCAGCAGGAGACCCACGTTCCCATCCTCCCTTAGGTGTAGAAGCCAGCTGGGTGGTCTTCATAATGTGGGTATGACCTTGGGAGACAGGAGGAAGAGCCACAGACTAGACAACCGTCATGCAAAAAGTATTTCAGTCCACAGAAGCAGAGGTAGCATGGGAAGTATTTCAGAAGGGATCCTCCCTAGTTTCCCAGAGAGTAAAAGGAAAGGAGAGGAGAAATACTTTCAGTTTTGCAAGATTCTATTAATGTACCCTTACAATAAAGATAGAGCTAGTATTTGTTGATGTGCTTCTTGTCTGGACTACCTTGAAGGACTAACAGTCTTAGGCCAGTCACTCCCTCAAGCCCTAATCATTCTCAAGCTCTGCAAGAAGCCATTTGATAAACAATCCCCCTCGTGGCATCCTACATTGATAGCTTCACGGTGAGAACTAGGCAGCGCAGTGCAAAAGCAAGTGGACCGTGTGGGGCAAACACTAAGAACAGTAACAATGAAGGATCAGAATGCTGATAATGAGGCACAATAAGCAGATTTTTTTTTTAAAAAAATCCTTCTTTCTAGCATGTCTTCTAACAATTTCTATACTTCCCCTTACCAACATTAAGATAAAGAAATAGTGTAGTGGTTAAAATCTTCACTTAGCAGAGAGAAGATGGCCCATGTGACACCCAGCAGGAGTGTTTGTTTGCTTCCTTGCTTGTTTGTTTTAATTAGGATCTTTCTGGAGTAGACAGTGTTCCTGTTCTGCTTTTTTTTTCTTAAAATAAGTCCAGAGTTTTGCCATTATACCAGTCACCTAAGGTTGAAGGCTTTCATCCTGGGATCATCAAGGGAGATTTAGGAAGATTCCCTATGCTGAAAGGGTTTGACAATTTGGTTCAGGGGCCGCTGAATCCTTGATCCATGTCCTGCTATACTGTAACTTTTAGAGAGATCTTAGAAAATGTCTAGTCAAATGTTGTGTGGCAGGTGCTTGTCTGTCTGAATTCTAAAGTCCCAGAGCACTTTGGCTTCTTCATTTTCTATCACTTTGTCTGCTGTTCTTGCTTGCAGGCAAATGGTATTTCTTGCAGATATTCCAATGCACCATTGTTGCTACTTTGTCATGCCGTTGTTTGTAGTCAGTCTGGTTGATCTTCTTGCAACAGCTAACAAGGTGGTCCACTGTTTCTTCAGCTTCTTTGCAGAGGCGGCATTTGCTGTCTGTTGCGGTCTTCTCAGTTCTGGCTTTGTATGCATTTGTTCTTAAGGCTTGGTCTTGTGCAGCCAGAATAAGCCCCTCTGCCTCTTTCTTCAACTTTCCTGCCCTTAGCCATTGCCAGGTCCTGTTGTTATCTGCTTTGCCTGCTAGTTTTTTGTGTACTGGCCATGTAATACTTTCTGACTACAGAAAATTTCTCTTTTCTGTTCTTCATGTGGTCTTTCTTATAGGCCAGTTTGGTTTCTTTGGTATTCAGTTAGTCTTCACAGTGTACTAGCTCCAGTGCATCTGAATATTCTTCACTGTCCTTCAGATATTCTTCTAATGCCCTTTTCTCTTCTTCAACTGTCTGGAGTACTTGCAACATTCCACACCCACCAATGCTCCTTGGTAAGGAGAGTCTGTCAACGTCACTGTGTGGCTGAAGGGCTGAAGGGCATGATTCATTGTCATTATTTTTCTAGTCTTCCTATCCAGGGCTTCTAGTTCAGCTGAGTCCTGGAATTGCCCGGTGTTAATCGCCTTGATGGTATTTCCTCCACTGAGTTTGGACTTTAAGATCTTCTATGATCTTCTCCTTCTCCTTCTTAAGAATACTCAGCAAATGCTGGTAATTTAGAGTCAATTTAAGTTTTATCCCAAAGCCTAAGAATTGCCCAAATGCCATCAAAATATATATGGGGTTCCAAGCAAAATTGTTTCTTGTAACCTAAATGTTGTAAGGTTACATAATTATAATTTTTCAGCTGTTTTGTCAAATTCTATAGCTATGGCTCTTACTACTCCTATAATTATGTAATTATTAACAATCTCTGTATTTCATTTGTTAACTCCCAATATTTTACAATCTTTCCCAGTTCCTTTTGAGCTATTCTGCAATACATATACTGTAGATGCATTGTCACATCTCTATACTATACTATATTAGTATAATTTACTATACTACTAAAATACTAATCCTTCCATTTCTTTCCTGGTGGATTCAGCCTGAAGCCATTCCCAAGATCTGTTACTATTCACTTTGCCTTCATTTTTTTTTTTTTTTTTTAGATATTGACCATGTAGAGGTGAATCTTCCCAATTTTCATTCACTATTGTTAACTGTTCAGTTTTGTATGCCATCTTTGATTCTGTCACACTCAAAATGTTCTCCTTACAGACATTTATTAACATTGTCTCTTTGCTTGCTTTTAGGTAATCATTTAGACCTCTGATTTCATCCTCCACTGTCTGCTTCACTTGCAACAAAGTATGACCACTAATTTTCCACGGTAAATACAAATGTTCTATGCCACTTTATGGGATGTACTGCATGATGTATTTTCATACATTTTTGAGTCTTGCGATCTAAAGCATCTAGTTCAGCTTGTGCCCAGTCAACAATACCTGCTGTGTAGCATATTACTGAGATAGCCCAAGTATTAATGGCTTTGACTCTATTCCTGCTTCAATTTTAGAACTTTCTAACTCATTTTACATATTTGGAGTTGGTTTTCTTTTTCACTTGGGCATGCTATATAGTGTTTGCTTCTAAAATACCCCAATACTTTCCTCCATCAAATGCTTTGATTTTAGTGCCATTCTGTAGTTCAGTTCCATCTAAGTATTCAATTTTTCCTTTTTTATTGCCAGTGCTACACACTTATCTAATCCAAATTCCATTTTAATGCATCACTAAAGATTTGAATGGTATCAAAAAGCAACTGTATTTTTCTAGATGATCTTACCTATAGTTTCAAATTACCCATGTACAGCAAAAGTGAAACTTTCGTCCCTTCGATAATTCATTGCCTGATGACATTTTATTCAAAATTATCATCAGTGGAATCAGAGCATTATAAAAAACAGTGGACACAAAAGTCTCCTTGAAAAATTATTCTTTTCATTTTGACTTTTCCAGGTTCTTATGTGTTTGCAGTGTTGTTTTTAATTTTTTTCTGTTATAATTTTCTATTCCCCAAATTTCCAAATATTTTTAATCCAGCTGTGTGGTCAATCCAAACCATAAAAGGTTTGCTAATTTCTTTTCAAAATTGAGTTATTTTATTTTCAAATCTAATTTTCTACTTTTGGATCTGATTTTTGGTTAGGTGGATTTTTTTCAATTTATAAGTTCTACTGTTATTACTTTTATGAGGCTATATGTAAGCTGATTAGTCTGTTTCATTGTTTTTGCCATAATTGATTGGGCAATCATATGTACATCATGTAAAATTTTATTTAAATGTTTCTGTTGAGTAGATTTCAAAAGAGGTAATCTTTGTCTTGTAATTCCTTTAATGCAATCTAAAACTTTTTTCTCTAAGTTGTTGGTATTCAGACAATTGTAGTTGTACTTCATTATTTTGAATTAGCTGTTCAGAATGTTCCCTGGCAGCAACCAAATGGATGTTTATGTTAACTTGTTCCAAATGGATGTTTATGCTAAATTGTTTTTCAACTGCTTTTGTAGCACATTTTCTTTTTCAGTTTCGAATCTGTTTTCATTATTTTTTAATTGTTGTTGCAATTCATTCAGTGTCTGTAAAGACTTTTTCTCTGTATATGAAACATCTGCAGTCCATAAATTGCTGTTTAGTGATATTTGATTCCACAAATTTTATTTTCCAAATTTCATACATCCTTTTCTGGAAACCATGAGTCAATAGGTTTTCACTGAGAGTTCACATTTTTCCTTTCAGTAGCTTTGTAGTTCCTTGTCCTGGTGCCTAGCAGAGAGAACCAAGTCTTGTAGCCCACATGTCACCTGATACCCAGGAGCCATAGCATTAAATGCAGCTCTTGATGAGTTGGGTGACAGCTGATCTGGTATGGAACTTTGCTTTCTAGGTTTCAGCATTCAGAATGAGTAATTGGGATGCTCTTGGTTCAACTCTCAGCACCTGTCTGACTTGAGAGACCCTGCTTGTATCTATATGATCTTCTAGGATAGCTCTTAGTTTCACTGAAGTCCTTAAGCCCTGGCACCACCACAAGATGGCATCCATTGTTGGGGATGTAGACAGGTTAGGAGTAGATACAGTTTACTGTAGCACTAAAATTTGTACACATTATTATCATTATCATTGTTATCATTATCTCATTGCTGTTTCATATCTTGTTTGGTCTGTGACCATAAATAAAATTTGGTTTAATTTGCTAATTAGATCAGATAATGATCATATCCATACATTTGTATCATTGCTTATTATCTCCAGTTATTTAGCCTTTTAGTTTTTATTATTATATTTTATCATAAACTTTATTTTAGTATTGGACAAAATTTTAATATCGTTTATTATGCTTATCTAGTATATAGGCATGTTATATATTACTAATATTATATTGTTTTAATATTAATATTATTTACATTTGATTTTTATAGCTTTTATATACATTTTAGTGCTAGTGTTATCTTACATTCTTTCATTATCTTATGCTGATCAATAACTGTAATAAAGATGTTCAGAGGGAAGGAAGGGAAAACATAATCAGACTTGCAAGAGTCTATTACTATAGCCTAACTCAATAAAGTATAGTTCTAGTCTTCTTCTGGAATCTGTTGCCTGATCTGGACAACCTCTAGGTGCTGGCATATATTAGGCAAGCCAGAGATTATTTGGGAAAGCCCATGGTTTCCATGGTGTATGGAAATCCACTGAAATCCCCAAACACCAGTAGCTGAGGATGTTCCAGTGCCAGCCTGGTGACAAGGTCCTGCAGCTCAGGATCCTCCCAGGCAGCAGGGTGGGCAATACATGTGGGAGGTGCCCAACTACAGTTCAGTTTCCAATACTGGCACTCCCATCCTGTCATCTGTAGAGCAGGGCCTGTGGTCACAGCCAAAGTATCCAGGATATCATTGCCATTTCCATCCCCTACCTGCTAAAGGACCTGAAACCATGAGGGCAGATCTTAGGCAGAGCTAGATCCCCATCCCAGCCCAAGCAGGGTGATACATGCCAGGTCTGCATGCTCATCCAGCATCCAGAGGCCAATGTCACCAGCAATGTATCCTCCTGGACCCAGAATGCTAAACGATAGAACTGGTAACAAAAGGACAGTCTCTCTTCCTCTGCAGCAGCTCACTCAGTGCCTTCTGTCATATCTGCCTTGGCTCAACACAACCAAACTTAGCAAAGCCAACTCTCCCCCATGTGGCCCCCATTCTCAATACTGCATAGCCAATGACTTCTAAGCAGACATCAAAAACACAAGTTATCTAACTACTCAAGCAACCCCAATGTCCTCAATTACCACACATCTACCAGTGAGCCAGGTATCTGGCCAAGACCACTCTTGCTGACCTACGTACTCTCCCCCCCACATATTATCCCTTCATACATTATTCCCTCATGTACTCTCACCCATTCCATCAAACCAAACCCAAATTAGTGTCCTTCTAGTATCCATAACTCCATTCTTGCTGCGGCTGTATAACAAAAAAGACATCAACCTCATTTTCTTTCATTACAGGGGGTTACCCATCATTGCTCTCCATCTCTCATTCAGGTGGGATGGATGGATGCCTGCATGTTTGTGTATGGGTTTGTTTAGGCATGCAATCTGCTTTTATTATGCCAATATTAATATACTGATTGATCTTCTCATTGTTTCAGACCAGGAGAGTCCTGATTCAAATGGGTTGGAGAGACAAATATTTGGTATATGAATCATCCAAACTCTGTCATCTAAGGTGAAGTAGGATGCTTAAGGCTTGCAGAAGGATCTCATCCAGATCTAACTGCAACAATCCAGGACTTTAGCACATTGCAGAAAGGAGATATCATGTCTGTGAAAAAACTCTACATTATTCATGAAAACATCAAGAAGGAAAAGGTGGAAAGGGAGCTGGGTCAAGTGTGACTTGCAGATCAACTTTCGTATCATCAAGTGCTGGACAATAAAGCAGTGTCATGACCTCATCTGAGAGAGACTTCTCAGAGACATAAGGAGGAATAGTAATCCTGCTGAGTCCTAGGCACCAGATAAGCCAGTCCAAGCAGAATATCCAAAGAAGAATCAACTTCCAACTAGTACAGGACTGTCAGGCCCAACCTAAGAACTGTTGGCCAAAGATTGCAATGTCTCCCAATGTGTGAGTCCAATAAACACACAGGCTGGAGCGAATAAACTTTTTATTGAAGTACTTCAGCAAAAAGGGCTCCTGCCTCTAAAGGAGCAAGAGCCCCTTGCCTCCAGCGGCAAAGTCTTTTATTAACCACTATATGTAACAAAATTACAAACTTTCCAACAGTCACAACACTGCGCAATCGCCATGACAATCTGTTACATAACAACGCTTCATTACTTCCTTATCTTATCAAGGCCTCCACCCTAGGGCATGGAATTACCTCACCAGGGGAGGGAAAGTTAATATTATAATTAGCTAAAGGTTAGGAAAGTTCAGCTACTCTCATCAACATGCATGCCTTATTGAGGCAACCCCTTTCTATCTCACCTCAAACCGGAATCATCTGGTTTTGCTCAGTTTTTTGGGGGGGGGGACTGCTGGCTATCTTGAACCTAACTTGAGGTACTTTCAACACACTTCCAATTTACCTCACAATATTCACACACGCACAATCCATCTTTTCCTCAGTCCTTGCCATCAGAACAACCGGGAAACAGTCCAGTTGAGTTCAGTTCCTTTATCTGCTTACACCATATAGACAGAAACGTGCCAGACTAGATCTGTACTACTGCAACCAGTGGACATACCCTGGGAGATCCTAGGGAGTGGCTATCCTAAGCCTCTTATGCTTCCCACACTCCTTCTCTGGACTATGTTGTCTCTCGTCTCTCTGCCCTTCCTGGAATGCACCCCCTCTTTCCTGAGAAACCTGCAATCCACCACATCGCCCCGCCACCTACGTAGATACATTCTATCACAAGGACCCTCTGCACACAACTGCTAGTGCAGATCCACTGGTATTACTGACTCACTAATACACCACCCAACTCAAGATAATGGTATGATGGCAGCCAGTTTGGTGTAGTGGTGAAGGTGCTGGCCTAGAAACCAGGAGGCTGTGAATTCTAGGCCTCCCTTAGGCATGAAAGCCGGCTGGGTGACCTTGAGCCAGCCCCTCTCTCTCAGCCCAACCCACCTCACAGGATTGTTGTTGTGGACATACTAGGAGGCAGGAATATTAAGTATGTTCATCTCCTTGAGTTATATATAAAAAAGGTGGGATAAAAATATAATAATAATAATAATAATAATAATAATAATAATAATAATAATAAAAAAATAGCAAAGGGCACAAAGGTACTGAAATGCTTCATTACAGATGAAAATCCCTTGATAGCATAGATGGAGGAATAACTCAATGTAGCTGGATGGCCTTGCAGCCAGGTCAGGCTAAATGAGCACCAGCAGAGATACAGGGTGAGGCTGGGGGAACTACAGCCCCCATTATAAAGCTCTACTTATAGCTCATGGATACAAGTAATTTTTAAAATTTCATTCAGAGTTCAAGGCAACAAACATAGCCCTCCTCCTCCTATTTCCTTCTCAACAACCATCTTATAAGGAAGGTTGGATCAACAGCAAGTGACTGGCCCAAAGTCATCTAGTGGGCTTGTGTGACTAAGAGTGGAGTAGAATCTGGCTCTTGCTAGATCTACCTCTTAACTGCTACATCACTCTGCATCTCTATATCTCTAATGCGGATGTCTGTGTGGGTCTTAAAATGGAACTTTGGAACTGCAAGATAAATCAAATTCTTCCGCTCCTAATACTCCCCCTAAAAAAATGGCCATTTCCCTTCACAGGAGTCCATTTCCAGGTAAATAAAATGTGTACAATCTATTGTTTTGGCATTTTTCATAGAGGTGCTTTTCGCTCCCCTGCCCCATTTCAAAAAGTAGCATGCTGTTGGACTTCACACGCAGGGTTTGGGTGACACAATAATGATGTAAAGAAAGCTGCAATAATGGTACAGTATTTCAGTTTTATAGACTACCAAGATCCCAGCTGGAAATTAAAACATACATCTTTATTTTATGACTTTATGCTCCTGACTGGTGTATTTTGAAGTACTGGCAGGACCATAAACAGTATTTCACACCAACATTTGCTCTATTCTTTGGGCTGAAATACTGCCATTCAATAAAGCTTTCCAGTAGGGCATTCCTGAAAATAACCGTCACAGAAAGGTCAGAATCAGGGAAGCAACTAAATCGGTAAAGCCTTCCATGGCTCTAAAATGATTTCCTGTAAAACAGGAGAGCCACTAAAGAGATCACCCTGCCTCTTTAATGCTACTCCTGAATACCTCTGAGTTTATTTCACCTTGAGTTATTTATAGAGGCAATTTGGATTAAACTGACCTGCATTGCAACTAGATATCTAAGTGTAAGGAATGGCATTCATATCCTGTTGAATTAGACACAACAGATGTCAAGACAGGTCTGGAAATGTAGTGCTGTAATAACTGGTTTGTCTTCCTCTGTTTTTTTCTCTGCTTGTCTCATCACTACCCCTCTAACAGGGCTTCTCACTGCAATGAATGGAAGGAAGTTCTAAGGTTAATGTAAAAGATGTCATGGATCATTTGGTGCACTTCCACACAGGGTGTTTCCGCCAGTCCTAAATCAGCTATGCACCCTTATTAATCCACAGTGTCATATCTCTTGGAGCTGATTTACTTCCTGTTCAGCTGTGGCACAACAGAAACATGTTAGAGTTAGAGATGTGCTGAGTCAGAAGCTGAAGGGCCTGATCCAGCAAGCTGTCAGGTTCAGGAACTGGTAGTCAATCAACTAGGCTGACTCAGCAGATAATCAGCAGGAACATGTGCAGGAGGAGTCAGGTGATGAGGGCCAGATCCTGGCCAGGTACCCAGCCCCAGGGTGTGTCAGCAGTTTCCAGGAAACAAGCAAAGGTGATCTGCTCAGCTCCCCACAGAAGGAAAGATGCCAAAGCCTGCAACTGAGCCACACCTGCATCTGACGTATTTAAGAACAACCACCACCACCACCACCACTGGCCTTTCCATTGGAAACCACTTGGCAGATCTGGGTTCCTTACTTCCTGCTCTGCTCCTTGACTCTCAGCTCTTTGGATCAGACCACCTGACTAAGCTCCTTGGCATTTGACTCTTGGACTGTTGTGGCTACACTTGCCTGTCTGTTGTGCTGTGTCCCATTTCCCTGAACCTGTGCTCTGTTTGTATCCTACAGGTTGACTGAACTCTAAACCACATGTGCCATGTCTGGCAATCAGGCAAGGCATACTCCCTATATTCCTTCAGAGTGGGTGTGCATCTGCACAGCCAAATCTCTGCCTGCTTTTGCAATTGACTGCAATATTACTTGGTAGTAAACCACTTGTAAATTGAGCCAGCTGTCTGCTGATCCTAAACTAGGACAGAACAGCTCTGAAACCAGTTTTCAGATGGAATTGCTGGAGCTTTATGGAATTTGGGAGTAGGCCATTATCCCCACTTGGAGTGGGGTCTCTCCTCTGCCCTGATTTCTGAATTTCAGCCTTCCTGCCAGGTTTTAGAAGGAGGATTCTGACTTGACAGCTTTGCAGTTCCCTTTTACCTGCTCAGGCAAGCAAGAAGTGACCTCAACAAGGTTCTGGCATTCCCTTCTCCTGGCCAGGGACAGTCCTGTTCAAAGCATCAGGTTGCTTTCTTATTCCTTTGTATGGAAGAAAAGGGTGATGTCATTACTGTCCATAATTTAGAGCATTTTCTGTCCTTACCGTTTCTGGGTTGGCAAACATGAAAATGATTGTGAGTCATTTCCAAACAGCTTCTGGAAAGCAGAAATTGTAGTGGTGTGGAAGTGCTCATTATTGTGCTTAAAAATGAAAAGCAAGCTCAACTTCATTATTGTGTGTCACAAACAAGCCAATCCCAAAACATACTTCCCTCAGCTTCCCTTATTTACTCCTGACTTTGGTTGCATTCATTTTCATTGGCATATGGTTTATATCAATCCTCATTTTTAAAATTTATTAGCAAAACTTTCTGTGAATGGAAAATTGCCCAGAAGCTGAAGTGCAGACAAATATTTAATATCAGAAGGAGTTTCTGAAAAATGGGAATATTTGTTAAAAATAAGTATAAGGAGAAAGTCATGAAGTTCAAGACCTTTCACAACAGTGAAGTTATTTAGATATGCAATAATTAGGCCAGATAAAATGAATTCTATAGGTGTGGGAAAATGAACAAATCCAAGAGGATAATTGCATGGTTAAACAACGGAGTCCATTAAACATTAAAGAAGGCTTCCTTTAAAATGTAGAAGTCCAGCTGAAGAAGGTTAGAAGGAAAGCTGCAGATTCCAGCAAAATAAATGCACGTGGATGTCACAGGGAGCAAAGAAGGAATCTAAAGAATCAATTGTTAAAAGCATAAAAACAAAATGGCAATATGAATGGAAGAAGCACACTGAAGGAGGACAGAAAGACTGAAAAGAAATCTTAAAGGAGTTTTCATTGTAGAACAATTAATTGGACACTAAATGACTTTAAAATAGAGATGAGAAAGTATGAAGTTGGAGATTTAACAAATTCCAAATTAATAAATTACCAAGTACACATGGCATCTCGTTCTTAACAATGCCTCCTATATATATCTACTCAGGAGAAAGCCAGACTGAGTTCAGTGTGTCATTTTTATATAAATGTACAGGATTGCAGCCTCAACAACAACAAAGATGCAATTTCCCTGCTTCCTTTGAATTTGGTACCTCTCAGAAACAGTCTGCGTAATTAGGCCAGCTTCTCCTAATTAACCCAGTGCCCTTCAAATATGATGGGACACTGTAACTTGCCGACTGAGAGTCCTGGGAGTTGCAATTTAAGCATGTAGGAAGACACATGGTAAAGGAAGGCTTGTTAAGATAATGGCTTGTAATAAATGTATATAATGTGATAAGATATAACAGGTATTCCATCTGAACCATCACAGCCATTTATCTTTAAAACAATTCAACTCATGCTCTTCAGTTAATTTTTTTTATCTGTGCACACAAGCGTAAAAGAGAAGGACAACTTTTCATTTATTGGCTTATTTCTCTGCCAAGAGAAATTCAACTGTCCACTGGCTTGACCAGCAAGCAATAACAAGTAGAAGCTGTCCCAAATGCCTGTGTCACGCTGCCTCATAAATAGGGACAGTCACCAAGCAATGAGGTAAGCCCTGAGCTATGTCCTTCCAGCAAATGTAAGCCTTCAAATTCCAGTGTCTGTCTAGTTTGAGGGGAAGAGCCGTTGCAAATCTTTATTTATTTATTTATTTATTTATTTATTTATATATTTATATGTCACGTTTATATAACCACCCATCTCACACAAAGCAACTCTGGGTGGCGTATATAAATTTTTGTGAGGAAAAGTTCTGCACGTCTGAGGACATCGCTATTCTTCTATGAGGACATTAGAAGCTACCCATTCCCTGGTAGGAGTGCTGATGAAAACACCCAATACGCTCAGGCAGCTGCACTTGAGTTTGGCCCTCCTGCTCCACAGCTCAGATTTCCCAAACAAAATCAGACAAGTAACATGCCGTCTTCTGGACATTCCCACAGTGCCTCTATATGGGTGGCTGTGAGAGAATATTAAAATGTCAAGCAGCTTATCAGGGTTCAGCACAGATGATAACGACCAGAGGTGGGTGTTATTCATCTATTAAAATAAAGGAGCGGAATACGAAATAGGCTCGGGTTCTCAAAATGAGAATGTTTAAATTGCTGCCACTTCTGATGGTTTGTAAAAAGCTGTTTTACAGCTCTTTCTTTCTCTGTAGCTTTATACAGATAGGAATGGCTAGGGCGGCAGCCGTATTCCCAGCCAGAATGAACTCACTTAGGACTGCTCGTCACTATAAAGGAGACACCTGGATGGCAATTTGTTCGGCGTGCATGAGCTCCTTCTGAGATCGCCCCATAGAAGGTAGAAACAAACTGTTTTGTCAATATGCTTAGGACTAAGCCCCACAATTAAAAATATAGGCAGCAACTTTGCATCAAGCCAGAATCCAAGACATTTTTATTTTTGACAAATAAATCTGAATAGTAAAGAAATAAATAAATGACAAATCTTCTCCAGGCTTTTAGACAGAAATCTTTCGTGCCTTATGGAGATATCAGGGGCCTGTGCACGAGCACCATGTGCTCTATCCCTGAGTTACCGCACTAGAAGGCAACCAATAACAGCCTATGAAAGGTCACTTATTTGTCATCTTTCCAGTTCACAACATAAGCCACGCCACTGCTTGCTAAATGCTATTGCCAGACCAATTGTCAGTCAGCATTTATGAATTACCAATGAACAGCCGTGAGGATTTTAGGACACAGTGCAAAACCAATCAGCCTTACATATCCATTCCTAGCACTCATTTCCTTGCAGTCAAGAAGTCCTTTTGCAAATGGAAACAGGCTGCCAGTAGTCAAAAGCCCAGTGTAAAGAGACATCCTTGAATGTGCCCATTCTATTCCCTAGTCAAAATGAAAATGATTCTCCGTAATCAGTATTTGGTGCATTTATGCTGAAGAGGAAAGAAATGCAGTACTGTTCTTAGTGAGAACCTGTAAGTGTTTCATATAAACTCTCTCTCTGGGGTGTTCTGCATAGGTGTGCATATGGAATATACATGCTAGGGGGCAAGGTGGAAACTAGGTGGGGGCATAGTGGCCAGACTACAAGCGCATTCTAAAGGCTGTCATGTGTCTATAGAAGTACCTGTAAGTTTCTTTGAGAAATCACCAAATGTTTATGGTGATTCCGATGATTTGTATATGCATAGGTTCCATTCTGACAGTATGCTGACTATTACTGCAAACCCACTCTATCCATTGGTAATATGTGCATTGATTTTACAGATGCTTAATGCTAGGATTCCCCAAAGATTACAGAATTAGCAAGAGTATCCTTCTAGACCACCCGTTGCAATGTGTCCCATTTCTCTGGGAGAGGAGAAATAATAACCACTTTAACTGTTTTATGCATGTACTAGAGCAGATATACTTTCTGAATCTAAAATATTACTACAGTATAGTCCAAAGTTACTTGGGAACAATCACCTCTGAAATCACTGGAACTGAGGGCCAAATTAGATAATATACACACTCATTCCTTGTTGTCCTAATTACTGGTTTTATTTCCTGTAGTGTAAATACTGACCGAATCCAGAAAAAAGAGACATATATGGGAAGGCGGAATCCTCCCCTCCAGTCCTGCACTTTAAAAAAATCATTCAGATCCACACACCCCACATATAAGTGTGTGTGTGCGTGCATGCACATGCATGCGTGTGTGTTGGTGCCAATGAAGTTTTTAAAAAATCCAGACCCCTGCCCAGTGAGTTGATTAAAAAAAACAAAATAAAACAGAGGGAAGCATTACTCTCCTGATCCTCAGTGATCCCAGTCTGGATTAAGACACTGTATGCTTAGACCAGAAAAAATAAAACCACAAAAAAGGGGCAGTGGGATACACATTTTATGTATCATATGCTTTAGATCTTAGTTCCAAGTAAACATTCGTAGCTTACCTTTTACTAGCCTGCTTGACAAAGCGTATTCTCATAGTTATACCCTTGACTGAGAAAAATTCAAGAGCTATTGATATATCATAAATGCGTTCTTTAGCTATGATGGAAGAATAGCAGCAGAAGATAGGAACAGGGTCTCCTTTCGTTCCTTGAATGCTGTCAATTACTGTGATCAGCATAAAGACAGGCTTGCTTACCAGTGGATAAAAAATACTGCCTGCAATTCAGAAGGCCATTTCCAAATAAAAGCTGTCTAGCCATCTAGCTTTACAGGAGACTGGCCACATATCTAGGTTCAGGAAAACGAATATCACTTAAGATCTCCTTTCATGCATCCATTTTGGTTTTATTCCCAGAAGAAAGAAGTCTCCATCTCAAGTTGCTTATCTATATCTTATCTATATGAAAATCAAACAATTATTTTATTGTATTCAGACTGAGTAATGCTTATGATTAAATCATTTAAATCAGTGGGACTACACGATCATGATTAACTTAAGCTTCATTTATTTCATTGGGGCTACTGTAAGTGTGATTGTGTTTAGATCCAATTCTATTTCATCATTTAATATTTTATATATCATCATTAAATGAAGATTGCTTGTGGGCACTTTACAAAATTAAAGTATGTTCAATGTATACATATACATTAGATATATCAATTAAAGTGAAATCACTTTAAAAAAACAATAGGAAAAATTCAGTGGGGATCATTCACACAGGATGTGGAAAGGCACCTAATATTGAACACATATGTTCAATATTGCAGTAAAGCAGAGCAATATGAAGTGCAACTCCAGATTCTTCCTTAGAAGCAAGGCCCCCAAATCCAATGGAGCTTCTGTGTAGATGCGCATCAGACTACACAATCAAAAGCCTACTTTTGGATGGAGTAAGTTAGATTCTAATATGCCAGTTTTTAAATTAAATTTATGAAGGAAAAAATACCATATATGATGAAACTATAAACAAAAAACATTGTCTTGCTTTGCAGGTACTGTGTGCAATTATGCTTGCACATCTTAATCTGGTCTAAACTGTTTTGAAAGTCACAACTGTAAAACTTGATAACTTTTCCAGTTCATTTGTTAAATAACTGATGCTTTTAAAAAAAGACTTCTTCAGTGGATTTTAATGAAAATAGGTCCTGCAAATAAGGCATATATGTCCAGATTGTGAGTTGCCATTGTCCTTCCCTGTTCGATTTTCTCACATTGTGATCTGCAAGGTTTCTTTCCTTCCAGTTCTGCATAGATTTATCAATGAGGCTGAAAGTGTACAGTAAAATCTGAATCTTTGTACATGTTTTTTTTTACTTTTTTTAATAGAGCAGACTTTTGTATCTGCTCCTTTGTACTTGTGAGAGATACTTTTGAAAAAAAAATCTATATAGACAGAGATATAAAATGAATTTGAAAAAATAAATGTCTCATCTATTCCTACACAAGACTTCAAGAAAGTGTTGCAAATTCACAACACTCGTCTAAACAATAACACGGGGGAGAAAAGTTGATTTTACAAAAACAAAACAAAAAGCAAACGGCAGTTTAAGCCAGTTCTTAGATATCCTCCAGGCAAGATAAAATTATGGAAAGTGTGTATATCAAGCCACATCTTCTGTTACCCTTTTAATTTATTTCTAGATTATTTAAATCTTTATTTCTAGCAGTTGTCCAGAGATTGTGTCCAAAGTTCTTTGTAGATTTCTTGCCATTGTTAAATATGCTAATGGAAGCTATTTGACGTCTTTTTGTTTGCTCTGTGGCAGACAACATAATTTAAAAACAAAGAAATAGGGCGTTAAATAGGGGGCTGCTCTTTGTTCTTTTGCACATAAGAATTGGTATGTTTGAAATTAGATTTAAAGGGAAAAAAATAAGGGAAAAAATCCCAAAGAAGCTAATTACATGTTAGGCACAATTCTTCCCCTTCTTTCCTCCCCAAAAAGCAGGTATGGAGATGTTCTTTGTTTCTTCAAAATAGTTCTGGTGTCTCTGGGCAATTCTGCCCTGTAGCCTAAGCTGCTTGTCTTTCATGCTTCTCCTGGGTGTTTCTTAACCCAACTTTAGAAATTTCAGTATGGATTGCAGTAGGTAAGCAATGGAGCTGGTGCTCAATCCATACTAAGGCTACCGTAAGACCTCGTTGGTCACTCCTCTGCTTCTTACCCTTCTCATCCATGCAGGGAAGACAAGCCATACTGGCTGGGTCCTTGTGGACCACTTTACAGTGCCCGCCCTTTCCTTTTAGGGATTGTGCCCTCCTCACTATTCCCTGGGCCTTTGCTTTGCACAAACCTTTCTCAGAGGTTTGCACAAATAATGCCATCACCCCTCCTTCCCACTTTATTTCCCTTAACACAAATATAGTGTAGCGCACGTGCATCCCCGGACATCTAAGGGCATGACAGACCTGTTACTGCTCAATCTTGGGCAGCTGAATGCCATTGTCTCTCTAATTTTGTTACATTATGTGTAAATTCTGCCCACAAATGGTCAATAGTGGTTATTGACACAGGTGCTATTTTTACTTTTTAAAAAATGTTATTTTGTTCTGTATAAGTTGATCTATGACCATAATAAATATCTGCAGTGGTGCAGACCCTTTCTTTTTTCTTCCCCCCACTTTATTGTCCCACTGATGATCTGATGTTATAATAATCAAAGCAATAGGGAACTAGTTGTTCTTTCACTCCTACATTCCTCCATAGGTTCATAGAAACTTTTAGCAAGGAGAACTGATAGTTCAGCTTCACAGAAACTAAGTAGGAATTTATTGCAACTTAAAGATGAGAAGAGAAGAGAAGAGAAGAGAAGAGAAGAGAAGAGAAGAGAAGAGAAGAGAAGAGAAGAGAAGAGAAGAGAAGAGAAGAGAAGAGAAGCTTTGCAGTATTTTCGGCAGGGAGTGGGAAAGCAAGGGCTGAAACTGAACGTTGCCCACTGGGAGATGAAAGGGTTGAATGGAGCACAAGCTTCTAGGGCCATCACTGTATCAACTGCAAGATTATAAAAACACAGCAAATGTTGACCACAAAGAATTAGCAGCCCAGGACAAAATGTCTACCCAGGACAGCAATTAGCTGTTGCAAGGGAGAAGATATACCAGGCCTTGTAGCCAATGAAAGCTGAGGCTGCTACTAGAATGAAACAAAGCCTGGAGACCATCCACTTTCATTTTGGGTTGGAAAGGAACAATTTTGAATTGAAGCTGGAAAACATGGATCTGGGGTTCATTTACAGCAGAATGGAAATGGGAAGATGACATCACCCATTACTGCACTTAGGAAGCAGTGAGTGGCCCATACTGGCATGGGCCCAACAGAAAGGGTGGACCTGCCTTTTAATTCTTTCTCCATTCACCAAGTGGATTTCTACCCCCTGATATTCAAAATGCAATGAGCTACGCAACCTTAACTGTTGGTGGATATTACAGAAGATGGTGGGTGAGGAATGGGTTAAGCAATTGCTTTCCCAATTTACTGCTTTTTTATTCAAAATTCCTATTAAAAAAAAAGCTGCATTGTGATTCTGTCATGCATATTTCTTACAACGGCAATTGGGACTGGAATGTTTGTTGTTAAGTGAAGTAGTCATTAAGCAAAACATCATGTGACCACATTGCTTAGTGATGGCAGTCCCAGCAGCCACGGTTGTGGTCGTTAGGTGAGGACCGCATGGTCGTTAGGCAAGCACCTCATGTGACTATAATGTGAGAAGCAGGCTGGTGGGCGGGAGGTGCCATGGGTGGGTGCTACAGAGCGCAGGCAGGCAGGTGCTGTGGGCTGGTGCTATGAACTATGGGCAGGCAGGCACTATGGAGTACAGGCTGGTGGGCTGGTGCCGCAGGTGGGCACTATGGAGTGTGGGCAGGTGGGTGCTCTGGGTGGGTGCTATAGAGTGTGGGCAGGTGGGTGCTGCGGATGGGCACTATGGAGTGCAGACAGGGGGGTGCCGTGGGTGGGCGCTATGGAGTGCAGGCAGATGCTATGGAGTGCAGGTGGGCAGGTGCCATAGGTGGGCACTATAGAGTGATGGGCGGGTGCCATTGGAGAGCACTGTGGAATGTGAGCGGGCTGGTGCAAGTGGACAGATGCTATGGAGCACAGGTGGGCAGGTGCCGTGGGTGGGTGCTACAGAATACAGGCAGGTGGGCACTACAGAGTATGAGATCCCCATGCCACCCAAGGGCTCTTCAGGAGAAAAAATGGTGGGAGCAGGACTAAGTTGCAACCTCCTACCAGCTTCCCCATTGACTTTGCTTGCAGGAAGCTGGCAGGGAAGTTTGCAGATGGCAATCATGTGACTGTGTGACGCTGCAATCGTCATAATTGTGAGCCAGTTGCCAAGTGCCAAGAATCACAATCACATGACTGCACAGATGCTGCGACAGCTGCAACCTTGAGGACCGGTCATAAGTCCCATTCATTCAGCACCATTGTGGCTTTGAATGGTCACTGAATGAGTAGTTGTAACCCAAGGACTACCTGTATTCATGAGTGATCAATTACTTTCATTCCTAGGTTTCTACAAATCCATATGCTAGAATAATCACCACTATTTCTGATACAAGGTTTTGAAGCAGATGGGAAGTTTTCTCTTCTCTCATCAAATTCATTATTCTCTAGTTACTCTGCAAACACTATACAGCAAATAAAAGGAAAGAGAATCTTGTAATACTTGTAAAGGTGGGGTGAAAACCATTTCAATCCATTGCAAGTTCAAAATGGCCTACTATGATGAGTGTTTTGCATTTAGCCTATTTTGATCTTGAAATGGTAATGTTTCAAATTCAAAATGGTTTAAATGGAAAATAATATGTGTTTCTATGTATGCATGAGAGAGATTGTTGCGGCTGGAGTTATATAGAAATAACTAATTACAGACATGGGGTGGTATTTCTTCCCCCCCCCAATGAATTTATAGTAATTAATTCAATGAATTGCAAGTTTTGCTCTGGCCCTACCCTTTACTGTAGCAAGTGGGCATATACAGAGATACATATACATGTGTCATATGGGCATATTTGTTGCAGTGAGGGGAGAGAAAATCTCCAGCAATTGGACTAAGGGATCCAGAGTTGATCAGGAAGCTGGTAATTGCACAGGAATTCTGTTGGTTTCTCATTTCTTTCTGGGTAAATACAGTAAATTGGTTTAATTTTGCAGAAGTGCTGCCTTAGGTGTTAGATTGCATTCATTATTATTGATTAAGTTCAGATGAATCAGTAGATAATAGCCTTGGCCAATTTTGCATGCATGCATTCAGAAATTCATTTTCTCCTATTTCCACATCAATCTGTGGATTGATTCTCCATGGGTACTCATATTTATGTATTTAAATACAGTATATATTTAAATACATAAATATCAGAATTATAAATATGGTTTGTTTCAAAGTATACATTTCTACCTGCATTTCATATTAAATTTACATTTCCTTTTTAACCAAACCTGCACTGCACAATTCAAAGTCCAAATCTAAAGGATAAATTATGTTCTAATCCGTACAGATTGCACAACTAAAAAATGTTTGCAGCCCTCTTTACATAAGCACTGAGCTTAAAGCAAAAAGCAAAAGAAAGAATCAGCTTATGTTTCTGAATACATAGACGTATCATTGGTGAGATTTGTTTTTGAGTTCTAAACATAAGATGGTTTGACTTAATATGATTTCAAAAGACACAGAAAAATCTAATGCTGAAACATGTTTTGCAGAAGGATTTCAAGACTGTTATACATTTGACACTTCTGTTCTCCAGCTGGTACACATGCTTTAGAACAGATTAGCCTGCTGGTATAAAAACACATTCAAAGCAAAAATATCAAATTGGCAAAATTAGTCATTTTTTAGCAAAATCATTTTCCAGGTCAAGAATTACTTGCTGAAGATGCAGCATTATAAATGGATTTCTTTAAAACCACTTGTACTACTGGTCTGATAATTCACTTTTTTTTTTTCCTAACGGAACACTTTATAGTCTATTAGCATGGAAGAAAGATTAGGTATACATTAATCAAACTTTTCAGATGGGAGAGAATCATGCATACTACAACCAGGAATTCCTTATTACCATTTTTCAGAAGCTATATATAATCAATATTTCAAATATATCTACTTTGTCTTCTTTTACTTAGTTGGGTTAATTCTTTCACCAAGCAGGAGATTATTCAAGAGTAAGCTTGGAACAGATTCTTGATTTTATGTAACATTTGAACTAGGCTTGTTATAAGCTCATTATAAACATAAAATATGTAATAATGCATACCTATTTGACTTGTTACATTCAAGTCATATCTCATTTTATTGATTGATAACCTTAGATTAGTCACTTAATAAGACTGAACACTTTTCCTAATCCTGGTCCTCCTAATATGTGGGACTACAGTACCCATCACTCCCAACCAACCATTGCAAATTAAGAAACTGTAGAAGGAAGTTTTATTATAAGGCATACTGCTATTGTGTATTACAATATATTAATGTTTATTAAGTTTTATATTTACATCAAAAATGTAACAAATTTACAAATTTATTACAAATATCCCTTTTTTCTACATAAGGATTCTTTTTCCCAGAACATTTCTGGAACAATTGTGAGTCATTTCTCAGTCATAACTCTCAGATTAGCTTACAGTTAAAGAAAGAGATAGAATAAAAGTAAGTCTGCAAAAGAAATTGTTAAATCATAGCTAGCTGTAACTTAAGTTTTAGCATATTGCACTTTACTTTCTTTGAGCATAGGGCAAATTAGATAGATACGGTAACTAAAATACTGTCTATACTCATGTATAAGCCCATCCGCGGATAAGTCAACCCTCGAATTATTAACCTAACTACCATGAAAAATGAGCCACCCATGGATAAGCCAACCCGCAATTTTCCAACATAACACCTACTTCATTTGTCTAATTTATATAGTTATATACTTTAACTTGATAACTCCCGCCTTAATTATTCAGAAGCACTTTAAAGCATATCCCTTGCCCAAATAAAATACTTATGAACTTTCAAAAGCATGGAACTGCTTTTAAGACTTTTTCTCAACCAAAAGACCATCCCTTGACCCAGCCAACATGGACAACTTCCCTTTTAAGGTAAGAAACGGAGAAAGGGGTGCGGCAACCATTGCAGAAGGCCATGGATTAAACAGATTATCTAGATCCCTTTTCAGCCAAGGTTCAGGCCTATATAGCCTGTACAGGGAATTAAAACCTCACTGGTCACTCTTGCAGATAACCGGTGACAGGACCTGGACAGAGAAAATGAGATACCTCTTGGTTCTGCTGGATCTTTAAGTGGCCTTTAGAGCTGGATCTCTAAGCTGCATGCAAGATTTTGGGGTCAGAGGCACTGTTCTGCAGTGGTTCTGCTTCTTCCTAAGTGGTCAGCTTCAGTCTGTCACGGGGGAAAAGAAGTCAGGCCCTCAGCCTCTCCAGGGTGTGCTCCAAGCCTAGCCCTCTTCCCCATGAAGAGGACATCTGTCAGTATGGGGTAAGGTATCATTAATATGCATATGAATGGCCAAGAAGAAGTTGTGATAGAAGTCTTGAATGTATATTTGAAGGCTGGGAGGAACTGGATGGGGAGAAATAGTCTAAGATGTCACCCGAGCAAGACAGAATAGCTGTTGTTTTAGAAGCCTTTTAATCCTAGGACAGTTCTATCTTTAGCTCTGGATAGGACTGCATTTCTCCCAAAGGAGCTGGTCTGCAAGCTGAGGGTCTTCCTGGATCCTGCCATAACAGCATGTAGAAGCCATAGCCTCAGGAGCTTTTCACCTCTGGCTGGTATGCCAGTTGCAGATGTTCTTGAAATGGAACGTGGGAGCAATGATCATCCATGTCTTTGTTTCCCCATGACTGGATTACTGCAATCTGTTCTACATTTGAAGACTGCTTGGAAACCATAGTTGGTACAAAATGTAGCTGTCTGATTACTAATGAGTAAGAGCCATTTAGCCATGGTATGGTTTTATTATAGGAGCTGCCAGTTTGTTTCCAGCTGCAAATCAAGGTGCTGGTTATTACCTAAGAAGTCCTATATGGCTTGGTCCTGAGTGTCACGAGACTGCCTGCTCCCTATGGAATCTGACTATTCCATTTAAGCCAGCAGAGAAGGCATGCTGTGAGTCCCCATACTTTGGTAGATGATATGGAGCCAGAAAATGCCCTCCCCCCAAAGTTAGGGTGGCTCCCTCCCTGTTAATATTCCTGAGGGCAGTTAAAACATTGAAGAGAGTGAATAAGTGAAGTTTGAGTTTCATGTGGGCTATCTGGTAAATTTTTATTGAAAGATTTGTATTCAAATTTTACCTTTTTTGATATTGATCAATGATCTGATTTGATCATGGTTGGCTATTATTCTATTATGGTTGCTTTACTGTACTAGTTGTAAGCCTCTTAGAGACCATGACTGAAGTAGCATACAAGTTTTTGCAAATAATAAATAAAAAATATTTTGTAGCAGCCTTATTTCCCTCAACCTTTTTAAAACAGAACAGTAAACAATGTTTAGTCTCCACACCATGCCTGAGTACAACCCAATCCGGACTCCATCGTATGAAACTGGAATTCAGTTCATCTTCATTCCTAGAAAAACTGAGGGGGTGTTTTTGTTTTTTGCTTGTTTTGGCCCCGAGGGAGTAGAATACTCTGTTTCTTCCATAATCAGGGATGTGCTATCACATCTGAATGCAAATGTTAAAATCAGTGTGTGGTCCTCTGCTTAACTCTCCACATATTCTGGTAAAAAAAATACTTTCACTGATATGTCTGGGACCTTTGGATACCATACAATAGGATGACTAATCCCTCAGAGGGTACTTAAGAATGCTTTCTATGTTAATTCATTGAGTTCAATTAGGCTTATTCCCAAGTATCCAGGAATAACGTTGTAGTTTTACAACTCAGTATGGGTCAGACTTCATGCCAGGAATGACAATAAATCTCAACTCTCCAGACAGTCAACCCCATATTCAGGAACTTGCTTACAGCAAAAACACACAGACATGACACAGCTAGATAAGTTAGTTTATTGCAGACAAGAAAGAAGTCGTATATATGCAGAAGTTCTGCCTACTGCAGAACACAAAAATAAGAGGACACACCACACACACGCACACACACATGCTCCAGGGTTTAAATTTTAGGCTTTTTCTTCCCTCATTTGAATGTCTCTACCCAGCCATGCAATTGGGAGACATCTACTCAATATTTACATAGCAGTTCTATCTAGCCTGAGAACTGCTGGCCGGCCTCATCCATGACACTATCTCTCCTTCAGGCAATCAGAACAATCTCTCCTTCAGGCAATCCTGGATTAACCATTTAACAAAATAAGTATGTGCTCGGGCACCAAGGGAAGGGGGGCACCACAGAGATTTTTTTTCTCTCTCTCCTCATGATCATGCCCTTAACTCTTTCACGTGCACTCAACTTTAATTTTCAATACTTACTGAGTCTTAATGCCTTGTCAGTTAAGCAATGGAAGGCCAAGGGGCACCGTTGTTGGCTGTGCTTAGGGTGCTGGTTGGCCTTAATCCAACCCTGCCTTCAGGCCTTTCTATCATTCATCCTAATACCAAACAGCTGGGGGAGGTCATTTCTTCTACTTCTTTATTAGGAACTCTTCCCATTCCAGAACTCTCCCTTTCAACTTTGGACAGGGCAGTTTCTGTCTCTGGTACTAGTAATGGTAGTGATATGTCCCCTTCTCCCTTAGAGGCAGAACTGTTGGCATGTGGCAAAGCCTGAAAGTGCAGCCAGGCAGGGAGTTTGGGCTCGTCAAAGTATTGCATGTACGTGAAAGGATGAAGTCACTGCCCATTGAGTGCTATTCCTTCCCTCCTCCAGATATCAACATTTTCAGTGTTATCTGGGACAAGGTTTCAAACAGCCCCACCTTCTCCTTAATGGGAGAGCGTAGCCCATAAAAGAGATTGGAAGATCAGCATGCATGCAGGTATCATGACAAAATTTGAGCAAGGAAGACTGCAGGAAAAGCCTACAAATGAAAGAAAACTGAATGGCAGTCCCAGGATGTCCAAAAGGGAACTGCAAGCCTTGGAGCTACTACCCAAGAGGCAAGACACACTGAGGCAGAGCCAAAAGGGGCGGGGGGGGAGAGGCCAAGTAGCGTCTGCAAAGAAGCAGCCAAAGCAAGTTAACTGTGTGCAACAGGCAAAGTGTAGAGTTCTACTGTACAATTTCCAAAAAAAAAGACTGTGATTTGGAGGTTGGGGGAAGAGGAAAATCTCCAGCAAGACATTAGAGAAGAAAGAAAAAGCATTTCCAAAAGTAAATAGACTGTGTTGGTAACAAGAGCTGAATAGTAGTAGAAGTACTTTTTTTTTATCCTGCCTTTTATTTATTTTTTATTTTATTAATTATTATTTATTTTTATAAATAACTCAAGGTGGTAAACATACCTAACACTCCTTCCTCCTCCTATTTTCCCCACAACAACAACCCTGTGAGGCGTGTTGAGGTGAGAGACAGGTAGTCCTCGCTTAACGACCTTTCATTCAGCGACCATTTGAATTTATGACAGTGCTGAATGAAGAGATTTATGACCTGTGCCTGAAGTTACAGCCATTGCAGTGCCCCTGCAGTCACATGATCATGATCTGGGCCCTTGGCAATCAATTCACACTTACAACTGGTTGCCAAACGCCCTGTGATCATGTGATCGCCATTTGCAATCTTCTATGCTGGCTTCCCCAAAAAGTCAATGGGAAAGCCAGCAGCGAAGGTCACAAGCCGCTGCCACCAGCTGAGAGGACTCCTTCTCATCTCGGGGAGCTGGCTGAAAATGCCCCATGCCAAAATCCAAGCAGGATTTTCAGCCACAAAGTATTTTCAGCTCCAGAGTGGAAAGGCTTCAGAAGCCTCTCGACTCTGGGGCTGAAAATCCAAGTGGTTCTGAGGCCCTCACGCACCCGACCCACACTGCACCCCTGCACACCCTCCCTTACCCTCCCATGCACCCTCTCACTCCCTCCACCCAGCAGCACCTGGGGCTTGCAATTTCCTGCTGGCTTTCCCATTGACTTGATTGTGGGAAGCAAGCAGGAAGTTGCCTTGCCTAATGACCTGGCATTCCCTTAACGAGGACAACTGGGACTGCCAGGATTGGGGTCACTAAGCGAAGCAGTCATGTGATAATTCACTTAATGACATCACTTAGTGACCCAAATCTGGTCCTAATTATGGTCGTTAAGCAAGGATTAACTGTATCTGGCTTCTGCTTAATTTCTGGGTATTCGAACCTCTAAGTCTCAGAAGCTCGGACTGATATGTTTCCTAACTGACCAAATCTGCTACATTTAGCATATCTGTTTGCAAAAATGACCACCTTCCTCACAAGTGTAACACCTTGTGGATGCTTTGGAAGATAGAGCATGATCTTAGTAGGGCACTCATATGCCAAATGGACAGATTCTTCACAATATAAACATAGAACTTGCATGTGTCACTACAATTTTCGCAGAGAGATAGCAGACCTCTGCTAGGTCTCAGCTGCATGGATTCAACTTCTGAAATCTCATATGTGTGGGTAGTATGCAAGGAGGGAACAAAAAGGTATAATGGTCTCTTTCCTTCCCGCCTGCACTCTACTACACTCTATTTCCCGCTTGCACTCTATTGCACTTCATTTCCTTCAGTCTTCCATTGATACTCAAGCAGAGATGGATTAAAGCAAGGTCTCTGATCCCATTCATGACTGGGCAACTGAAACTCTTTCATTCCAGCTGACATCCTGAGCTAACCATTGAAAGTCAAAAGTATGTTCCTGCCCTGAGTGCTTACTCTGTAAGAGGCTATAGATTTCATAGTTACCAGTTACTTGTTTGACTGGATTGTTAAAATTAGCCTTCAGGCACATCACAAAATTAATGCAGGTGTTCAAGTCCAAGCTATTCAGCATTACGAAGAGGGTTGCAGCTCCATCTGTCATTAGGCCAATTATAAATCCTGCTTTAGATGAGTTGGTGGGAAAATCCTCAGGACTTAGGGAGCAAGGGGTAAATTTGCTATTATCTCTGTCAGTTTTTGCCCTACTGGTTGGATTAGCTGGTTCATAGATTGTACTAACTGGTGAATCTGGGCTGCAACTTGGTTTTGATATTGGATAACTCAATCAATGGTGAAATGGGGTTGCAAGAATATCTATAGTCATTATTAACCCTGATGTCAAGGCCCAAGAAATCCTGCCATAAGTTTGAGGAGATAGAACTTGCTGTTATTTGCACTGCAATAAATTTCAACTCTCTAGTCACTTAACCCCATGTTTAGGACCATACTTGCAGCAGTAGCTCACAGATATGACACAGTTAGATAAGTTGCTTTACTGCCAACAGAAAGAAATCAGACATACACAGAAGATCTGCCTACTGCAGAACACAGAAATCAAAGCTGATAAATAGATAATGGAGGGAGGGAGGGAGGGAAAGAGACAGACAACACACTTCTAATCAAATGTTAGGCCTTTTCTTCACTCTTTTCCAAGTCAGTAGATATTTGACTACCAGCTTTCCACCTAGTCTTGAGATTGGGAGACACCCACTCAGTGTTTACGTAATGGTTTTGCCTAGCCTGAGAACCATTGGTTCCCATCTTGTCACCTCCATTCCTTACAGTAACATTGCTCAGAAATAAGTCCCACTTTATTATATAGACTTTAGTTGCTGGAAGTAGGCATAGGATAGCAGCTGTCGGCCCTCTGCAGGCAATTTGCACTGAATTCATAATGGCGCATAACTAGTAGGTAAGTATGCTAGCCCTGCTCCCTCCTTTCTTAACCTCCATGTATCAACATAGGAGGTATGAAGACGAGCTGTACTCACCTTGGCTTGAATGTGAGTATAGTTTTTGAAACAATCCAAGTACAGTGTTTATAGGAGCCCTGGCTATGCTAAGAGCTATCCTTATACTCATGCAAACACTGATACAGATCTCCTTAATATCTTCTAGTTGAATATGTGCTTATTGCAAAGAATAAAAGTAGGGTTGCATGCACTATCCCAGCTTCTACTCAGTTTCAACCCTTCATGTATTTGGGCAACTGTTTGAAGACAGCTTTACAGTACAACCCTATTTGTAAATGTGCATAGGACTACATCCCTAATTTGATCATAACCAGCCTGTACAGAGAACCATGAATGTGATGAGTTGTGGGCATGCTATCACTGCTTATTAAAGATAAAGATGGATGGCTTCTGAATGTGAAAAAAGACTGTTCAAGTTATTATGACGTTAATTAGCACATAAACTTGAGCTCTTTTCACAAAATGGGAATTTGTTGACTATTAGCTGAAGTTTCCATTAAAGCTGATAACACATTTTCAGGTCAAGGTAATCTGCCGTGAATTGATTTCACTTGATATTTTGGGGTATGTGGAATGATCAGAAGCTAAGAATTCAAAGCTGGATTGTGCTGTTCTTTAGTGTTCACATCAGCTCTGAAAGTTCAATAATCAAAGGAATGTAACTTGAGATATTCCATTGCTAAGGAAACTGACCCATCAATATTTCCTTATTTGGCATGACTGGTCCATGCAGACCTTTAAAGACTTATAATTTAAGGTGGCCTACAATTTGCATGTTGGCACAAGGGACAGGACAACTGTTGGCAACATCATGTGAAATGAAAGTTGAGATTATAATCACACTGTTGAGGAAGCAAACCTTAAACCATTTAAATGAGATGCTGTACAGAGATGACAGCAAAACCTTAACATCTCCCCTATAATACTGGCCTTCCATTATTTTTCAGGGACTGCAGTAGCAAAATGGCAGCCTAATACAACAGATATAGTACATTTCACCAAATAGCATTTGTACCACACCCAAATGATTTACTGTTAATTTATGGACATGAAAAGAAGCTGTGTTGATTGGATTGGTTTCCATCATTATAGGCTCCACAACTTACGAAAGACCAGCAAATTTAACACTGTCTTAATGGCAAAAGCTGATGTTTATTCACAATGTTCATCAGAATATTCTCCAGTTCTGAATTTCAGTCAGAAACCATCTGTTTTACAACACTTTAATTTTTTTATCTTGGCAGGATTGTAAGCAAATTAGTACACGCTCCCATTTGTGATGATAATGCTCAATTAGTTAGTTCTTTTTGTTGAACATTTTGGAGAAACTGGAAAAAATCATCAAAATTTCACACTGAATCCTGCTGTTGATTTCTTGTCCATATTTTTGTAGGGCATATAAATTGAACATAAGAAATTGATTCAGGCCCAATTGTTAGCTGCCAGATTTGTTATAGGAAAAAGCTGGAAAAATAAGGTACTTCTTTCACTGGATCAATGTTATGCGAACGTGTGAGAAATTACTCCACTTGAAATTTAATTCAGCAAAAGCTTTGAAAAATAACAATTCAGAATAAAAACTATTTAAATCTGGTCACTATTTTTTAGCTATAGTAATAATGATTTTATCCTTAATAGATTACCTTCATCTGCAGCAATATTTTGCTGGATAGAAATCTTTAATATGGAAATGTACAATATATTTTTCTTTATGAGTCGTTTTTTAAGTGGGCAGTCATATAAAGTGAGGGAGTGAATGAATAAATGAATCCATACACAAAATCTGCGTATGTGTGCCTGTTTCTTTTTCTTTTCTTTTTTATTTCTTTGGTTTTTATCCTGGTTCTCTTAGCTATGTAATTTCTTTTAAACTTTGTCTTGACATAAGAATAAGGAATTCACAATGTTTAATAGCTCCAGCAAAGTTTAGAAATAGCTCCAGCAAAGTTTCAGTAATCTATGTGTGTATAGTCACCTTGTCCCCTATCTTCTTCACTGATATTGCTAAATCTTGGCTGCTGCCTATGTTTAAAAACAAAGTGAAAGGAAGAGAAGGCAGCACCCAATGCAGAAGGAAAATAAAGGCAAATCACAAGCTGAACCTGTAGAAAAATAGGTAGAATATTAATGGTAACATGGTAAAAGCCTCAAAATTTCAACTATGGACCTAAATGGTTTGTTGCAGGCCCCACCCACAGTGGGGGAGGGAGGGTCACATGCTAGACCTACTTCTCAGGGTGGTGACATGATCTGGAGTTGGGGATATTACTATCAGTGCCCTGTCATGGGCAGATCACTCACTGTTGACCCTGCAATTTACCTGTGCACCCCTCCAACACAGGGAGGCTGGGTCTATTTGATCAGCCTGCCCCAGGAGCCTAACAGACCCTATTAAATTTCAGAGGGAACTTGGGTTTTTGTCTGAGGCTTCAACATATGGTTCAGCTGAGGCCTTGGTCACTGGTTGGAATGAGGTAGGGACGTTAGACTGGATTGTGCCTATGTGAACTCTCATTGTGCACAGACCCTGGTGTCACCCTCTGTTTACAGAAGATCTCCAAAGGATGAAGCAGCAGAAGAGATGCCTAAAGTGCTGCCAGAGGAAAACTAGGAGTCAATCTGACCAGATATAGGGAAGAGCCTATATTATGGCCTACTTTGTGGTGATGAGAGTGGTGAAACATGTTTATTTGTCTACTCTTAATGTAGCCTCCAAGTGTCAGCCAGTGGCCACTTAATCTCAGGACGTGCCGGGAAAGCATCTACAGAATCACTATGAGGATTATTCTTGAGACCTGGTGGATGCAATCTCTCAGATTTGCTCTGAGTTGGACTCCAGCTAGGCAAGTCCAATGGAGTTGACTGAGGGATGGTCTTGGGATGTTATCTGGGAGGAGTTTGATCCTGTTAGTCCTGAGGAAGTGGACAGGACCCTTGACTTAGTAGGAAAAAGTAGGAGAAAGGGGGTAGTTCTGCCAGCTGTGAAAGAGGATGTGGTCCATCCTTTCCGCAAGAAACCATTACCAGTTCCCTCCAATCTGAACAATTTTCATTCAGTCTCCAGTCTCTTCCCTTTTTGGGGAAGATTGTTAAAAATGTTAACCTGTAGCTCCAGAGGCTCTGAAGGAAGCAGATTATCTGGACTCCCTTCAGTCAGTTTTCAGATGAGGATATAGTACTGAGACAGCTTTAATCACACTTCTTGATGACCTCTGGCAGGGTCAGGATGAGGGCAGTGCATTCATCCTTTGCACTCCTTGATCTCTCTGTGGCCTTCAACACCATCAACCTTCTGGACTGGCTTAGAGGATTGGCAGTGAGGGGCAGTTAACAATGGTTCTCCTCCTTCCTCTAAGACTGCTTCCAGTAGATGTTGGTGAGATAGGAGCAGTCTAGTCTGAGGCCCTTGTTTTGCAAGGTGACTCAGGGCTCCATTCTCTCCCCTCTCCTTTTTAACATCTACATGAAGCCACTGGAGGAGGTCATCCATCAGCACTGGGTATAGTATCATCAGTGTATTATGTTGATGATACTCAATTGTACACCTCTGCTCCTGGCCACCCAAATGAAACTGTCAAGGTTCTAGTCCAGAGTCTAGATGCTATGGAGGTCTGGAGGGGGAAGTTGGCTATGAATTTTGGGCCTCATGGATCCTGAAACTGGAGAGATTTCATTTCTGAATTTATATGGGGTTGCACTTTCTCACTTGGATTCCATGAGCAATCTGGGGGTCCTCTTGGACTCACTGCTCCTGCTTGAAGAGCAGGTGGCAACTGTGGTGTCTTGGGTGCCAGTTGCACCCATTCCTCATTACTTAGTTACCTCCTAATTGGATTATTGCATGAGCTTGCTCTTTTTGGGGGGGGGGGGGTATACTAAATTTTTTGCTCCATTTTTCTCTCTGACCCTGCTTTTTCTTCCTTGGGTTTAACTACACAAATTATTCAAAAGTAAATCAAAATCAAATGCTATGTTACATTCTCATTAGATATGAATAACAGTGACATCTCTCTGGACAAAGGAGTATAGTGTTAGACATCCTCAGAATGAACAATTAGCATAAGAATACTTCTGTACCACCATCATTTCCATTCTCCAGTCCTCCAAAACAGTTGACCTGTAATTGCCTTTACTCCTCCTGACTCTAGAACACTGAGAACATGAAGCAGGACAACCAATCTGTGCTTTCTTGAGCTGAACAACAGGAAACTACACCAAGGACAGCATTCAATCAGGACTCTGCCCCAAACTACCACCAGTTCTGGAATGACCATAATTCCTCTTTCTATTCCACAAAAGGGGGAATAGTCACATACACAGTTTTTACTTGTGTACATTAGTCTGGTTATTTTAG
This sequence comes from Liasis olivaceus, assembly GCA_030867105.1. Classification (NCBI taxonomy): domain Eukaryota; kingdom Metazoa; phylum Chordata; class Lepidosauria; order Squamata; family Pythonidae; genus Liasis; species Liasis olivaceus. The sequence goes on along the minus strand of CM061350.1, from coordinate 120,359,951 downwards.
CAATTGCTATGAGGGGAAGGTTCCTTTCAGGCCACCTTTCCTGTTGCATTTCAAAGCTTCTGGCAAGGCAGGAAGGTGAAATGATAGCATGTTGACAGTTATGCAATTAAGTGCTTTATCTCATAGTTGCATGTTGCTGCAGTTGTTGGTGTAGGGGCAAGGGAAGACCCTGCTTACAGCCAGGCACCAGAAATGGATGCTGAAGCTCTAAAAACAAAGGGAAGAGAGAGGGAGAGAGACTCATGGCTGCCTTGAATCCAGGAGGCAAGGTAAGGTAAATTTTCATGCAAGTAGGAAAACAAACTTGGTAGAACTCCAACATTGCAAAGAAAAGCACTATCTTTGCTCCTGTTACAAATAAACCATAGCAGAGCTCAAAACAAAACAACAACAACAACAACAATCTGGCTCCAAGCCCTGAACTTGCCAATAGTGTGCAAACACACAGATCTGGAGTCCATTCTGAAATAGCATAAAGCCCTTCTATTTAGGTGTCTTAGGCCATCAATGAACAATAGCAGTAAAGTCACTGGTGAAAATGTTCAAGAAACACCAAGAAGCTTTAGTCCAGCTTTTAGGCATATCATAGACATCACTGCTTCACTGAGGTATGAATTTATGGGATGTGCATATTTTAGATTTTATCTGCCAGACACATAATATCCCTAGGTGGTGCAAGTCACACTTAAGCTTAATAAAGGATTAGGTGTATTCTAGGGTAGAAGAATCTACATGAGAATGGAATGAGTTGGTACTTTGGCATCCTAAGCACCTAAGCCATGGAAAATGCACACATTTGAACCTACCCTTTGAAAACCCTACACAAGTGCCTGTCAGTGAGTCATTACCTTTCCAATTGCTCTCACTCCTAGCTGCTTGCTTTGGGGGTAAAACGTGTAAGAACGTTCAGCCACACCTACCTAACTTTCCTAGCCAAATATTCAACTAAGCCGAAATACAGAAAGAATAACATACACATTTAAAAATATTTAACTAATGTTTACTGATATAGCAAAGCAAAAGATGTGTCTGTCTGCCAATTCTCATGGAGAGATTGAAGCTTGCTTTTTCTCTACAGGCTCAACTTACCAGGAGCAGCTGAACAGGAAGGAGAATGCTATAAAAGAGAAAATATCTCCCAGAGAGTTCATTGGTTGGGCTCCCCAATGGCTGTGATTTTCTCTGTCCAAAGAGGAAAGCTTTAAACTGTTATCGATGTGGTAGAGTAAAAGCCCTGGCATGGAGAGACATTTTCATCTTATTATCAGAACTGTTGGATTTTTCATCTTTCCCTCTCTGTGGTTAACAACTTAGTGAACAAACGGAGAACGGGAAGTATGTTTCAGGGGGCAGAACAGGAGTGGAAATAAATCAGGAAAGCGAAATAAATCAGGTGATGCTGTTTGCCTGGCTTGCTAAAACTCTCTGGAATCGCCAGTATGGAAGACGAGACCCTGACTGTGGTTGCACAGTATTGCCGATAAGCATCGCTCAGCTCCACTCCTGCCCTCACCTGGCACATGCCTGAACTGCAGTGCAATACTACACACAAGAATAAGCAACGTGACTTAAAAAAATAACCCTTGGGAGAGTAATAAAAGCCCTCTTTTGTTCAAACTGATGAGCAGATATTTTTTTTAAATAACAATGATGGTATTCTCACTTTCTTGGAAAAGCCAGGCAAGTTGGAAGTCTGAAAACAGAGACTGCACTGTGAGCAGGAAGAGAAATCTTGTCCCTGAAATGCCCCAGCCACATGGGGCAATCAATCAGTGGCTGGGTTAGCCTGCAGTCGCTCACAGTAAGGCTAGAAGACCTGGCAGCCACTGCTACAATGCACAGGCTTGCACACTTAATCATGAAAGTCATTTTTGAAATGTTCACTGTCCATGGTGGATGACAATGCAGGGCAAATAGTGCAGCCTGAGGAGTCAAACTATACAGAACGTCCAAGTGGCATTTCGGTGCCAGGGTCATGAGAACTGGCCAAATGAATCCATTTTTGTAAGCTTGCTTAACTGAACTGCAAGATAAAGGAAGAAATAAGAACAGAGAGGGTGAATGAGACTTGGAGAACTGATCAACAGAACAGAAGCAGATGCTGTCCTTGCGACGTGAAATTCTTCCATTTCATTTGATTTTCATTCAAACATTAGAGATCTGCCCCCTCAGTAAATCTTTATCAGGCAATAACATGAATTCTCAGGCTTTGTGGAACTATTGTATCATCCTTGAATAATAAAGAGTTTTCTAGACAAATCTGGATGGCAAACCTGAAAAATGCTTTGCTAACATTTTCTTTCCAACTTACCATGACTTATCAGACTGTCTTTGAATCTTATAAATACATTTTTATTTCCCATCTGAGTTTGTCCTTCTGTTTGGCAAACATTGATTTTTTTTCATGTTATTTTTCCAGTGAACCTTGAAATTAAAATATTTTTTCTTTCTCTGTTTCTTCTTTTTTCTTTTAAATACAACTACTTCTTGTATAAGTCCTTGTGTTCAGGATTTATGGTCACAGCTTTCAAGGCTAAATCGTTTACGTAAATTAGTAGGTGCTCCCAAAACAGAAGAGGACAAAATACTCTTGTCTTTGTAGACAAAGATTATAGTAGCTTCTTAAAAGAATGGTGGAGGTACACATCCAATGCACAAATTCTTCAGTAGCTCTTGACCAATTGACCACAAGGGGACAAAGGGTGTAGACAGAGATGATTTACTATGCATCCTCACTTTGTCTACTACTCTGACTGCTCTTTGTCTAAGAAATTGCTAACCTGATGTCACTTCCTTCTGCCTTTCTTCCCAGGCACACATACATATATCACGTCTTCTTGGACTCTCCTTCTGATAGGACATAGCTACCTCGGTGCTAGGTTTTGCCTATCCCTATAATGTATCTCCTGTAAATCAGTCTCCTTTCTGTTATAAAACCTATTTCACTAAGAATTCTCAGATCAGGTGCAATCTCAGGAAACACACACACCCCTCACTTCAACCCTAGTACTGAATACTTTAAATAAAGCAATGAAACATTATCTAACGAAAGAAACTAATTTTTAGATGACAATGGCTTTAATGAGAAAGTTACGATGGCATTGTTGGAGTGTTTTGCTTATATGTTTACTATAAGTTTAAATTAAGGATCATGAAAGATTGTATAGGCAGTTTGGTCTAGTGGTTAAGGCAGCAGGCTGGAAAGCAGGAGGCTATGAGTTCTAGTTCCGCCTTGGGCATGAAAGCCGGCTGGGTGACTTTGGACCAGTCACTCTCTCTCAGCCCAACCCACCTCACAGAGTTGTTGTGGGGAAAATAAGAGGAGCAAGGAGTGTTAGGTATGTTTGCTGTCTTGAGTTATTTATAAAAATAATAAAGGTGGAATAAAAAAATCTAAAAAACAAAACAAAACAACCTGGCTCCTGCCATTATAAACAAATGAGTACATCATGTAGCAAAACCTATGTAAAGGAAGCCATATATCTTATGTATAGAAAAACATATGTACAGTAAAGATAAAATGCCCATTTAAGGAGACATCTGTTTTAGCTCAAGATAAGGAGTCATTTGTTTTAACTATAAATAATGAGGCATCTGTTCTAACTCTGGATAATGAAACATTTGTTTGTAATAAGCGAACACACTCCATTCAGTTGATGATGGCTAAATCTTTAAACTAAAAATCTGTAAAAAGGGAGACAGAGGAGCAGTCCATTGCGGCCATCCTCTCAAAGTTATCTGACAACTTTGAGTTGAATGAACATATTTTCTTTGACCTCCACAGATCGTCTGGTGTGTTTTATTGGAATTCCTGGCTTGGAAATGAACCAGGGAAAAAGGAGTTTGATCCATCTGACAGCATGTCTTTAATTTGTAACTTGATCATGCTTTTAGTTTTAAATTATTTACTAACAAAATTCAATTAGAAAGAAATAAGTAATTGTGTTCTGGATTGCTGTAATAAATTGGGTGGTTCCAATACTGTGAGGTGTGGAGAGGGAAAATTTTGGTACTTGCTTTGCAACATCCAAGACTTCATTGCTTGCTGTGGCTAGACTGGAGATATAAGACAGGGTTATCTTTCCTTTATTTCCCACTTACTGTGTCCAACGGGTAGAGAAAAGAAAACCCTATACCAACTGCAGGGCCAGTACAGCTTGAGGCCTATTTCTTGGGGAAGGAGAAAGCTTAAAATCCTGAAAATGTATAGATTCTTGCCCCATCACTGGCCCCACCTTTGGCCAAAGAGAGGCAACAGTGACAGAGAGATTTCCAGGCAGAGTTCTCCTAAGACAGACCTCCTGTTCTTCCTGTGAAAGTTCTTGTGAAGGTTCCCTTTATATGAACTAGGAGTAATACAGTTTGAATGGCTGCTCTTTAAGTTTTAGATTTGGCTATTTTCCTTGCAAAAGCAGTTTTCTTCAAAATGAATAAAGACAATTAAGGAACAGTCTGGAGAACTTCTGCTTTTTCATTATTTAATTTACAGATTTTTTTTAAAAAAGAGATATCCTGCTGTTAGCATAGGATTGCCCCCTTCACTGGGTTTATATATTATAATCCTTACAAGTACTTAAATATAAATCACATATTATGCCTTTTGTTATTATTTAGGCAGGAAAGAAAGAATGTTAAATTATGGAGACAATGTTTTAAAGGATTATGCACTTAGAACAGTTCCTTCAATATATTTGCATGCTTAGATAGTTTGATGAAACAATTAGAAAGAGCTTACCATCAACACAATATTTAGCTAAAAGGAAATACTCTACTAATTAAAGAGGGTTGCTTTAACTGCATGCCATAAGGTTATGCATTACACTCAGAAAGTGTAACCAATATGTTCAAAGGGTAAAGGGAGCAGGTAGTAAATTTGTTTAAAGTGAAGAGCATCATGTAAAATAAGGTCATTACAAATGGATTCTTCCAGGCTATAATAAACTATGAAGTGAAAAAAAAGGTTAATTGACAAAATGATACTCTGCTAATGCCACATCTGCAATGACAATTATGGCAGAATCTATATGGCCGGGTCCTGCCATATTGACAGTTATGTCCCTTAAAAAGGTTCCAGTTATTTCCTCCATCTGTTTTAATGACGGTAATGAATTATAGATTTCCAGCCTAGTCCTGCTCAGAAAGAACAGTACTCTGTACACTAACATTTCCATTCATATTTAGCAATGGGAAGGAAAGCACAGATACAGAGGGGCGGGGGGGGGAGGAGATTCTTATCTGGATGACTGAGGAACAGAATTCTTATTTGAATTACTGTATGGATAGGAAAGTACATCAGTCACAGTTATCGCATGGGAAGTTGAGGCTCATGAAACTTGCAGAGGACAGCTTGTGATGAGAGATGTAGATACATAAGGCAGGAGGAGAACAGGAGGATTTCCCAGCTGATCCACTGCAGCATACTTTATTTTGTTTTTGGTTTCTCAAATAAATAAATAAATAAATAAATAAACAAACAAACAAATAAATAAATAAATAAAAATAAAAACACCAGCTCAAGGTGGTTAGTTATAAATGCTCATTTTTTAAAAAAGACATGTAATCCTCTGTGACAAAGTTGTCATTACAGCAACACACATGGCCATCTCCCATAGGCCATAAAAGCCATTAGCACAGGTTTTACTATAACGTACCTGCTACACCACTGGGGCACTAGGTAGGAGAATAGCTCTGGATAAAATATAAGACACGATGAACACTACTGATGCCAGGTTTTGGGGGAGGACTTAGGCTGAAGTCCTCATTGTGTGACAGAATGGTTTGATGAAGGCCGCGCTCGGGGAGATAAGCATTTCCTTAGCCCCCAGCAGGAGCATGGGAAGGTTAAGAAGATAAGACTGGCACCACCCTAAGGAATTCACGGTGTTTTGGCTTGCTGGCTTGGGAAGTTTAGATTCAGTCTGGAGAGATTCTGTCTTTGAGGTGGAAGCTAATAAATGCAACAGAACTGTATCTGTACTGTCTCGTGGAGTTCTTTGGGCTGAACCTGACACATTGCCCCCTCCACAAGCAAACCAGTCTTCTCCTCCTTGCTGGCAACATAGCCTATGAATGTGTCCTTTATCTTTTTCTTTGTACGCAGAGAGGGTGTTCTTGATCTTGTCCTTCCTCTTTGGAAACGTGGCTGAAAAGCAGAGCAGCAACAAGAAGGAGGAATGAGGCCTCCTGGAACCAAACCTAACAGCCTGCACAGTTGCATTAGAGACAAACAGATGGGATACAATTCACTTTTATTGAAAAGTATTATGACTTCAGTATAGTACAGTTCGTCTTTACAGAGATGCCAACGAACACGACTTTAAATTACGTACCAAGAAGTGATATTTTAAAATTCTTCCTTAAAAAAAAGCCCACCTGCTTTCTGTTAAATGGTACATCTGGTGGCTTTCTGTTTTCCCCAGTAAAGAAGCAAGCTGGTCTCAAGCTTTACTGTTCTGAAAAAAAAGTTTGCCTAAAGCTGAAGTTAGGCCAAATGAGATTTGATGCAAACCATGTCTCCATAAAACGTACTGGAAGCTTCATTTGTCACTGACTCTTTGGCAGACGGAATTTGCCAAAGGCCTGCTGTGCCATCTAGTTGGGAGATGACAGGGAACCCTGCCAATCAGCACATTTTGGAGATTTTTTTTAAAAAACAAAAATGGCACTCTTCCCCCTCCATTTCAGCAAAGATTTGGAAGTTGAGGGTTGTAGGCAAAGGCTTATGAGTAGAAATTTATTTTCTACACATCAATCTAAACTACAAAGGACACTTTTTCAAAAAAGGAAAGATAATATTTCTGTCAAAATAAATGAATAAAGAACATTACTCCTGGATGCCTGCATCCACATTGTCTACATTATGCCAGCAAACATAATTCAGTTTTGCAGTGTATTTTATCATTATATTGTTATTGCCTTTAAAAGCTTTTATATGCTTTTCAACCAAATGGGAAACCTTAATTTAGCAATGCTTAAATGAAAGTTAATTCAAAGTACCCAGTTCAAGCTCCTGCTCAATAAGTAGGATACATTCTTATAAATCATGTTGAATTTGTAATTAATTAGGAATTAGGTCCCCTTCATGGATCACTGCCTTGTCGTGGCGAAGGGGCTTGTGTAGCTCAGTGAAGCCATGAGCTATACCGTGCAGGGCCACCCAAGACGGACAGGTCATGACAGAGAGTTCTGACAAAATGTGGTCCACTGGAGAAGGAAATGGCAACCCACTCCAGTATTCTTGCCAAGAAAACCCCATGGACAATGTTAAAAGGCTAAAAGATATGACGCCGGAAGATGAGCCCCTCAGGTCGGAAGGTGTCCAATATGCTACTGGGGAAGAGCGGAGGGCAATTCCAAGTAGCTCCAGAAAGAGTGAAGCGGCTGGGCCAAAGCCGAAAGGACGTTCAGCTGTGGATGTATCTGGAAGCGAAAAGAAGGTCCGATGCTGTAAAGAACAATATTGTATAGGTACGTGGAATGTAAGATCCATGAACCAAGGCAAGCTGGATGTGGTCAAACATGAGATGACAAGATTGAACGTCGACATCTTGGGAATCAGCGAATTGAAATGGACGGGAATGGGTGAATTTAATTCAGGTGACCACTATATCTACTACTGTGGGCAAGAAACCCTTAGAAGAAATGGAGTTGCACTCATAGTCAATAAGAGAGTGGGAAAGGCAGTAATGGGGTACAACCTCAAAAACGACAGAATGATCTCAGTGCGTATCCAAGGAAAACCATTCAACATCACGGTAATCCAAGTCTATGCCCCAACCACTGATGCCGAAGAAGCTGAAGTTGACCGGTTCTATGAAGACCTACAAGACCTTCTAGAACTAGCACCAAAAAAAGATGTCCTTTTCATCATAGGGGATTGGAATGCTAAAGTAGGAAGTCAAGGAGTAATTGGAATAACAGGCAAGTTTGGCCTTGGAGTACAAAATGAAGCAGGGCAAAGGCTAATAGAGTTCTGTCAAGAGAACAAGCTAGTCATAGCAAACACTCTTTTCCAACAACACAAGAGGCGACTCTACACATGGACATCACCAGATGGTCAATACCGAAACCAGATAGATTACATACTTTGCAGCCACAGATGGAGAAGCTCTATACAGACGGCAAAAACAAGACCAGGAGCTGACTGTGGCTCAGATCATGAGCTTCTTACTGCAAAATTTAGGCTTAAATTGAAGAATGTAGGGAAAACCACTAGACCACTCAGGTATGACTTAGATCATATTCCATGTGAGTACACAGTGAAGGTGATGAATAGATTTAGAGGATTAGATTTGGTAGACAGAGTGCCTGAAGAACTATGGACGGAGGTCTGTAACATTGTACAAGAGGCAGCAACTAAAACCATCCCAAAGAAAAAGAAATGCAAGAAAGCAAAATGGCTGTCTGATGAGGCTTTACAAATAGCTGTGGAAAGAAGGAATGCGAAAAGCAAGGGTGAAAGGGAAAGATATAAGCAACTGAATGCAGATTTCCAGAGAATAGCAAGGAGAGATAAGAAGGCCTTCTTAAATGAACAATGCAAAGAAATGGAAGAAAACAATAGAATGGGGAAGACTAGAGATCTCTTCAAGAAAATTGGAGATATCAAAGGAACATTTAGTGCAAAGATGGGCATGATAAAGGACAAAAAAGGCAGGGACCTAACAGAAGCAGAAGAGATTAAGAAGAGGTGGCAAGAATACACAGAAGAACTAAACAAGAAAGATCTTAATGTCCCTGATGTCCATGCTGGTGTGGTCACTGAGCCTGAGCCAGACATCCTAGAGAGTGAAGTCAAGTGGGCCTTAGGAAGCATTGCTAACAACAAAGCTAGTGGAGATGACAGTATTCCAGCTGAGTTATTTAAAATACTAAAAGACGATGCTGTTTAAGTGCTGCACTCAATATGCCAGCAAGTTTGGAAAACGCAACAGTGGCCACGGGATTGGAAAAGGTCAGTTTACGTTCCAAGTCCAAAGAAGGGCAATGCCAAAGAATGCTCAAACTATCGCACAATTGCACTCATTTCACATGCTAGCAAGGTTATGCTCAAAATCCTACAAGCTAGGCTTCAGCAGTACGTGAACCGAGAACTACCGGATGTACAAGCTGGGTTTCGAAGAGGCAGAGGAACTAGAGATCAAATTGCCAACATTCGCTGGATCATGGAGAAAGCACGAGAGTTCCAGAAAAGCATCTACTTCTGCTTCATTGACTATGCAAAAGCCTTTGATTGTGTGGATCACAACAAACTGTGGCAAATTCTTAAAGAGATGGGGATACCAGACCACCTTACCTGTCTCCTGAGAAATCTGTATGCGGGCCAAGAAGCAACAGTTAGAACCGGTCATGGAACAACCGATTGGTTCAAAATAGGGAAAGGAGTACGACAAGGCTGTATACTGTCACCCTGCTTATTTAACCTATATGCAGAGTACATCATGAGAAATGCCAGGCTGGAAGAATCACAAGCCGGAATTAAGATTGCAGGGAGAAACATCAATAACCTCAGATATGCAGACGATACCACCCTAATGGCAGAAAGTGAAGAAGAACTAAAGAGCCTCTTGATGAGGGTGAAAGAGGAGAGTGCGAAAGCTGGCTTGAAACTCAACATTAAAAAAACTAAGATCATGGCATCTGGACCCATCAATCCCTGGCAAATAGAAGGGGTAGAAATGGAAGCAGTAACAGACTTCATTTATTTGGGCTCCAAGATCACCGCAGACGGAGACTGCAGCCATGAAATTAAAAGACGCTTGCTCCTTGGGAGGAAAGCTATGGCAAACCTAGATAGCATATTAAAAAGCAGAGACGTCACCTTGCCGACAAAGATCCGCACAGTCAAAGCTATGGTTTTTCCAGTAGTAATGTATGGCTGTGAGAGCTGGACCATAAAGAAGGCTGAACACCGAAGAATTGATGCCTTTGAACTGTGGTGCTGGAGAAGACTCTTAAGAGTCCCCTGGACTGCTAGGAGGTCAAACCAGTCAATCTTAAAGGAAATCAACTCTGATTGCTCATTGGAAGGATTGATAATGAAGCTCAAGCTCAGATACTTTGGTCACCTAATGCGAAGAGAGGACTCTTTGGAAAAGACCCTGATGCTGGGAAAGATGGAAGGCAAAAGGAGAAGAGGACGGCAGAGGATGAGATGGCTAGATAGCATCACTGAAGCAATGAGCATGAAATTGAGCAAACTGAGGGAGGCAGTGAAAGATAGGAAGGCCTGGCGCGATATGGTTCATGGGGTCACGAAGAGTCGGACACGACTTAACGACTAAACAACAACAACAACAAGGAATTAGGTTATTTTACAATATTTTCTTAGAGTAAGCAAAATCATTGCACTGTTATATTTGTAAGCAATTACAATATATGTGAAGCAATTCATTTCATCAAATTTCCACTGCTTTGCTAGTTTATCTTGCTAACTGAGGCTGAAATGGACAGTTAATATTTACTGGTAAATGTCAGGAAATGACTGAATAAGAATCAAGTTAAATGCTTAGTAAAAATACCAAAAATAAATATGTTTAAATTATTTTACCAAAGTACCAGATTTGTTTTTAACCAGTAAGGCATTCTTCTAGTGAACACTTTTGTATCAGAGTGTAGGACATGGCATGAAAAAGAAATATTTAAAAGGGTAAAAAATTAAAGTCCCATTAAACTACCTCAAAAGAGAAATCCCTAAAAATATCATTTAAATCGTTGGGACTGTGTAAAAATGATTCAGAGCAAGGGTTTTGGAATTTGAACAAGCACAATACCTCTTTGCTACTCATTAAAACATCCATATCTTTTCTCAAGCCTGAGAAAAAGACCATCAGCTTTAAGATTAAATATTAATTAACATTAAAAATGCAGCTGTTGTTCTCAAATGATTGCCAAAATAGTTTGTCCAACCAGCTTTTGAAGCATGCTTAACTTTTGGGGGGGGGGGGGGACTTTATTAAATATCAATCCAATAACATTACAGGTTCACAACATTTGGAATGTTTCATTACCACAACATGGTTACACCTTATTGCTATATAGCACTGTATATAAATATTCCAAATTCTACAAAATTGTGTTTCTGTGCATTTAAATTTGGATTTTATCTATGATTTTTTTCAACCATAGGTACAGGCTGCATTTTTGAATGCCATTTTTTAATTGTTAAGTTTTCTAAAAGTTTACATTATTGATTTATTACAGATTTGGCAGCTAAGAGAATATAATTACTCTAAGAGTAAGAATATAATTATTAATCAGCTTAGCATTCCCTCCCTCAAATATAAGTAATAACCCCAGAGACAATTCTAATTTTTATTTAATTATAGATCTTACTTCCCGAAAAAAGTTCTGACAGAACGATGTCACTTTTCACAGATCCTCCACTATGAAGAAATACAATTATCTTCCATGGTGTTGCTACACAATGATTAATTGAGATAGATGAGAAAAGCAACCTTAAATAATAATTTAAATGTTTGATGGCATTGCATGTAAAAATACGTGAGTGCATCCTTAAAAGGAACAGTCCACTTCTGTCTTGCAGTCTGTGGTTGGGTTCATTCGTTGCATTAAGCCATTTGCCTAAATGTGTGAAGCCTGAGGTAGAATATAGAATAGGGAATGTAACTGCAGCCTTACCACCTGGTCTCCCCAGCATCCCTGTGTTCAGAGGAGAGGTCTGCAGGAAAGCTGGACATACATTTAAATACTTCATGCAACATGAGGACAGCACACCCTCAGACCCCCAGCTGAATATATATGCAACCCTGGTTCAATTGCCATTGCCACTTTTCCATGTGGTTCTTATATATTTTGTTTGAGCTTGGCCTGGTTTATTGTGTAAACCCAGTCACTGTGGTTTGTAAACCATACTGTATGGCTGTTATGTGAAATAAACTAATTGTGGTTTATTCAGTAAGATATGGTTAACCAGACCATATGAATGCAGTGTGTGGTGGTATTTACCAATTACACTAAGTAATAGTAACTTTGGTTCTAACTTGAGTTTATCCAGCCAGCTGACTTCTTATCAACAAACTACCATTAAAGAAACCATGGTTTAATGTATTTCATAGCTGTCAGATGCTCAAGACCTAGAACAGTTATTGCCAAGCTTGTGTGGTCTGGAGGTGTTATACTACAGACCCTATAATTTCAGACAGCATATATTGCCTAGGACAGTAATTATATTCCAACACATGTTGGTTAGGCTGGTCCAAAGTGTGCTATAGTTGAAATAAATGCCATTATGTTTTGCCTGACTCTGCAGAAAAAAAAATTGGGAGCTAAACAACATCAATATGGATGCCTTGAAACCCCACCTGAATTAGAATATTATGCAGTGACAGTGATAAGTCTGTACTTTCCCTGAATTAGCAATACAGCTAAAAATTTACAGATCTTATTGGGGTTTAAGCCCAACATTAAGGTACAGCACCTTCAGGCACTTTCACCTTTCCAAGACCCACTTTGTTTACTTTTAGAGAAAGTAAGTGCAGAAATATTGGCGGTCCCTTTCCTGATAAATCTACCTGCTGGTATCTGTCTTCCATTTTAATTCCTCCATATTGTCACTGGGACTCAAGCAATGCTATATCAGGGGTAAACCCGAGAAATATTGCGTCCGTAGACATTAAATACTGAATGCTAGCAGTAGCATGACTGTCTTTTTTCCTGCTACTTGTACTTTCTAACAATATAGGAAGAGAGCAATTCCAGTTTATTCACTGAACTATGGAGAAGTATTTCTTTTTGAGTTGAAAATACAAACAATTTAACTCTAGGACCCAATTCCCATTTTCTAAAAATTAACAGTGCTACAGTGCCATCAATGCTAGAATGGAAAAGAAATCCATATAATTTGGAATGTCTCTCCGGACATATTTCAGAATAGACAAAATATCTAAAATTCCTAAACAACTATTTTAATTTTAGGAATGCCGAATCCGTTTTTTTATTGGGTTCAGTCCTAAATATGCAAAAAGTCCAATGAGCAAGGACTACTGAAGCACCTCCATTATCAGCAATATATTATCTTTGTACAAAATATCTGACTACATTCTGAAGAGTAAACAACATTTCAACTCCTGGAAATACATATATTTTTATGATCAAGTTAGAATGTAATAGCACTATCACATAGGGAAAAAGATGTCCTCTCCTTCTAAAAGTACCTTTGCTTAACCTTGAATATGCACAGTTGTGTATAGTCATTAGCCTCTATAAAAACCATTAGCGTTTATAGAGGTTTGTTACAAAATTTTGGCATGCTGTGTAGAAGATATAAGGGCAAATGTTTTCTGCAAGCTTCTCTGCTCTACAGTATAAACTCAGAGGGTGCATTCAGGCTTGTAATGAAGAAGAGCAAAGCTCAGTGAATCTGATCACAAAACAGTCCATCCACCTATATTTAGTAGCATTTAGTCTACTGCCACGGAGGTGATCTCCATTTAGTCATCTGAGAGAACTCAGCCCAATCCTTTCTCTGGTTCTCTATTCTACAGTAAGTATGGTGAGCTCCAATAAAATAATGATCTCTTGTTTCATGAAATTTTAAGCATTTTGCTTCACAATACACGAACACTGACAGGTTGTTTTCCATGAAAAGTTCTTCTTAGGCCTGTCAACTGTATTTTATAGATAAACATTGTCCAGCTGCTACCAAGAAGCTGAGCCATGTTCTATCTACACCTAACTAGGATTGTTGTCTAATGTCTTTTGCTGTAGAGCAAACACATAAGCAAGAAGTTCACAAGAAGCAAGAAGAACCTAGTGGTCATAAATCAGAATATACTGTAGCTAACATTCATTGGCTGGTGTGTCCTCTACTACAATGTCTCTCAAGGTGTGGTCTGGGGATCCCTGGGGATTCCCAAAACCCTCTCAGAGGTCTGCGAAATCAAAATTATTTGCCATTCTTTCAGTACAATATTAAAATCCCATCACAAAATCATGACAAGCGCTAGTGACAGTGAATGTACCAATTTTAATTTTAAATGGAGTAAATATAAATAAATATAACTCATATAAACAAAAGCTGTTTCGGATCCTCCATAATTTTTTAAAATGGGAAAGGGTCCTGAGAGAAAAAAAAAAGTTTAAGAAACACTGTTCTAAGAGAAGGTAGGTATACCAATGTGACTTCTAAATTTATTCATTCTACCCTCACATGGATTCCTATGAATAACATGAATTCAAATTTTGCAAAACAGTATTTTTTGCATATAACTTCTCAATCTATCTTCCCATTTCCTATCACTTTCCTTTTCAAGTTAACTCTACAGGCCTGTGTCTTTCTCTATTTCCCATCTCTGCTATAAAAAACAGCCTGCCAATCTATGGTACTATTCCTATAACTTCTTAATGCAGCCATATCTTTTTTTCAGGCTCATGGGTGAGGGATGATGCTGGCAATATAGGAGCCAGCAATTATTAGGCTAGAAAAAAAATCATGTAAACACTGAGCGGGTGTCTTCTATTATCAAGGCTGCGAGGAGAATGGCCAAGTTTCTATTGACTCAAAACGATGTGAGGAAAAGGCCTAGAATTTAACTCCTGGACCATACATATTTATAGGGCTTGATTTCTGCATTTTGCTATAGGCAATTCTTCTATGACTTCTTTCTTGTGTGCAGTAAACAAACATCTAATTATACTGTGACTGCAAATCTGCTGTATTCAAGTTCCTGAATATAGGGTTGAGTGTTAGAGAGTTGAAATTAATTGCCATGCCTGGTATAAAGTCTAACAATAAGTTGCAGAGAGATACTGATTCATGTTCCCGCAAGTTCCAAAGCATTCCTTCCAAGTCAATTTCAAAGTATGAGTAGCTTTAAAATTTATCAAATATTTATCTAGGACACTAGAGCCCCCTCCCCCCCCCCCCAAATTTGTCTTTCCAGTATTATTGGGCACACATTTATATATGTGAGATAATGGATGAGGATATTTATTAACAACCAACCTACCTACCATAGAAAAATGGATCAAAATTCTGTTAGACATCAGAGTTAGGCAAAGATAAGGCATCTGGTGATTCCCCCCCCCCCCCAAAGGAATCCATGAAGATACACAAAACTTCTATCTTAAGGAATTTTTATAATGCTGCTAGGCTTATATCTCTTACACAACATGAAACAGGATCAAACTTTTGGTATTAATAGAAAGCACTTTTCGATATAAGTGTGCATATATTGTAATGCTATGCCACTATTTTACAAGGTAATATTTTGGTCATTATTTGGTAACTATAAGAACTAGATATAGATCAGTGTCCAGCCATTGGGGGTGAGGTGTGGAGGGGAGAGAATGGGTCAGTATGACACACCTCCAAAATCCCCTCCATAAAATGTCTACTCATGATACAATGGACAAACTTCATCTGGAGTTTTAAAAAACGTCAGACTTCATTTCAGACATGGAAATAAATCTTGGTTCCCCAGAAACTATTCAGTAATAGCAGTAACTTCACAGAGTCAATGTGATTAGATAAGTTGCTTTATTGCAGACAGGAAATAAGTCATATATATGCAGAGTATATATGCCTACTATAGTTCACAGCAGTTAAGGCCTATTTATATATCTATGCTCCAGGGTTTATATCCTAGGCTTTTTCCTTCCACCATTCTGAGTTAATGGATATTTTGCTGATCACTTCAAATTCATGAGAGGCAGCTGAAGCTGATGTATGTTCACACAACAATTCTATTTGATCTGGGTGTCAGTGGTTCCCACCTTATCATTTTCAGCCCTTACGGGAAATCATTTCTGCTCACCCTTATTAGCTGCTGAATACTTTTACTCTTTGCATTTAGCAACATGTAAGAAACGGGTCCATTGTTAATGTGCTTCTTTTGTTGAAATATTTTCACTCTCAGATTCTTATACAGACTTATCTTGGAATGAGTCCTTTTGAACTCAATAGAACTTATTTCTGAATAGTTGCATACAAAATTGTTAGTTGCCAAGACTAAAGAAATACAGATTCACTTCAAAACAACATTTCTGGGCAATTATTTTCAGTATTGATGATACTGCTGTTAGCTAGATGACCTTTGATACCAAGCTCTATGATCCTATGCATGTTTCAGGTAAGATGTCACAACTACAAAAGCTGGGGCTACCATATCTGGCCTGTGAAAATCCTAGATGGCAACAAAGAGTTCGTTTTCTTTATCTCTTTGCTCCCATCTAGAGGTCTTCCTTATTTTTGCAGCCCAGATATAGTAGACACATTGACAGCCAAAAATGAATGAGTTTTCAATCTATTTTATTTTTAGAATTAACATGAAAATAGGAATGCCTGCCTCTGGGTTCTGTTCAAGCTGTGTGAGCAGACTATGGCAATACTCCAGATATTTTGATCTCCATATTTTTTTAAATATCTTTTTCATGACTTTACATTCATAAATATTCCTACAGTGTCAAGGGATGGTTTTTTTCCCCTTCAATTCATTAGATCTGTTCCTATGAATTATTTATATGTAGAGCTAAAAATGGTCTTGAAACGTTACAAGAATTCAATATCAGTTTTCACAGTGGGGATTTCATCATTTTAGTGCTGAAGCATAATCGCCTAATGCAATACTAATATGATATGGTGCTAATAGGGTACAATGAAAGTTTCCACTAATATGCAAACATTTTATGCATTGCATTATTATTTCTTTTAAGTTAATGCAATACAGTGATAATATGATGAAAAGAATTAACTTCATATCATTGTCTGCATGACTTGTGCATATTAAAAGAATATTCCTTCCCTTTCCATGAATTCATTGAAATGAGCTTGAATATTTACCCTGTAGTTATGCTTATGTTAATGAGACTGTTTAGTTAGAAAACAGCCTTGCTGTTATTTAGCCAACTGGAGAAAAGAATTGACACGTGTGACTTCCTTCTGAAATTAGATTTTTTTCCCCTTCTGCCTTTAAAGATTCTTTGGTAAACATGTTTGTTGTAATGTTCTCTTACTAGTTTCATTGAACATTTACAGGAGATTTCACAATCAATATTTATGAGGATCCACTTGTACTAAGCAATTACTTGTCACTACTGGAGAAGAATCAGACTGAAGCAGAAAAGGGAGATGACAAAAATATTGATGTTGAATAAGATTGCTTGTCCTGGATTACCAGTGATTTAAACTGCATGCCTGTGGTCTGTGTTTTAGGGAATCTTGGGCTTATTTGCAAGTTCATCTGGGTTTTTTTTCATGTGTTGATAATGTCAGAAATGTTCCCAGAAAGCTAAAGTGCCTACAGATATTGATTGTTATCTGAAATGTGTTGATAATGGGGTTTGTTCAGTACATTTTAAAGCACAGTTTAGTTTATGTTGGGTAACAATGAGACCAAATGAAATCAAAGGTATCCTTGCTGATTCTCAGTATGCACCCTTTAATATATCCCATTATATTCTATAGTAAAGAGGGGTTCCTAAGTAATCATACTAGGCAGACAAATTGACATAGCAAGATAAACAAGTAGATGAGGAAAGACACTCTTTAAAGCAAAATGTTTGAAATCCATTGATATAAATAATCGTTGAGGGAAATGATATGGTGTGGTAATTGGCCCATGTATATGAAGGAGAAATTCTCCCCAGAGATGCTTGAATCTAAATCAACGTTTAGAAGATAGATATTATGATCTGCCAGCATCGGTCTCTGATACTGTAGCATGAAATTTAAATTGCCATATTTATTAAGGCATTGTCTGCCAAATGGACCCTATATAATCTACAAAGTATATAACCAAATATGTACATGGAAATGTGGAAAACACAGTAAACTCCCTTAACGGATCCCACAGTACTCTGCAATCCAAATTCAGATTTCAATCCCTGCCCCTCCCCCAAATTGAGATGTGCATAGCTTCTGCCCATGCAAACTAACTCATAGTTGTTTTTCGAACTCATCTTGAGTTCCCACCTCCCACAATGCAACAGTATATGAATCAACAAGGGTACTTTCATTTCTCCTTCCACAAAAAGAACACAACAGGCTAGAATTCCTGCCTTCCAATCCTCAATCCACAATTTTTCTACAAATATTTGTATACATTTGGATAATGGTTGCAAAAAAGAAAACCCACAGAGTGACTGAGAAATGGAGGAAAGGTAAGATCTGAAGTAAAAAATGTAAATGAATACCTCAGTGTTTGACAGTTTCATGGGGATGTGGTAGTGAACCTGCATTCAAAAGCCTTTTGCTGTGGAGGAGTGTGGGAAGGGAGGAGTGAGGGAAGATCTGCTGATGCTATAATTTTATTGGGGAGGATGGAAGTAGGGAGGAGAGAGATTGCTGATGCATCCGCCCTGGTTTCAGATAGAAATAAAATGCTGAACCTGAGCATAGGAGCTGGAAGACAGAAAATGTGGAAAGAAATCCCTCTAATGGGAAGCCAAGTATCACCAGGAACTGCAGAAACACTGCTGAGATTCGTGATAAATGAATAATATTGGTAATATTGTACATTTCAAAAGGAAAAAAAAAAGCTTTTCTTTGGTAGAGAAGATGGCAGTAAGTTTGAAGAAACTACAGGTAAATAATGGAACATTTGGGAATGTCAAATCACCACTAGACAACATCCTTTGATAAGCACCTGACTTTATTTATTTATTTGTTTGTTTGTTTGTTTATTTATTTATTAATTATATTTCAAATTTGTCACCACCCATCTCACTGCAGAGCATATCTTTTTTGTCTCACCTGACATCTGCTGTCAGAGGTTTCAATGTTATTTCTGTTTGCTGGGTCAAACAACTCTCTGAAGGTAAACTTCTCCCACCATCTCTCAGAGTTACAGACCAAGAATAGCCTATGATCTCTGGGATCGTCTAAGGGACAGAACTGAACCCTTAATCATTTTCTCCCTTTTCTGCACCTTCACTTTCCCTTCCATAAAATGCATATGTTAACACTTTTCTCATGATGTGTTGTACAACTTAAATCAATTTACTCATAAGAAGAACGTAAAAATTCTGGCTGAGGGTATTAATCATCTTTATTTATTCTCTCACAAGGATAAATGTATAAGGCTTCAAATTCAAGTAATGCCAAGCTAGTCATCATTACAGCTTACAAAGAGCAGGTATATTGAATATAAATTGGTGTTAAAAAGCACCAATAATTCAAATAAGGTTACCAACTATAGCTCTCAAAGTGAAGTCCTGAAATACTGAAAAATCTTTGTCTAGCATCATTAGGTTCTTAAATATCAAAATTACAAGAATCTTATGTTTTCTCTTTTTTAATTATCAGATTTTCTAAAGGTACTGTACATCATTCCTTGCTTAATCATAACTTAAATTCATGAGATGCTCATAAGGATGACATTTCTATTCTGCTTTCAATAGGAGATTATGGTTAAGAGGATCCAGGACCTGGGATGTATGTCTGGGAGCCTGGTATTTAGAGCACATTTACTGGCATTTATGTTTTAATCTTCTTATTGACTAGCATTTAAGGAAAATTCAAGTTACTTACACGGTGATTAAATAAATTAGACCCTTTGATATTCTCAAATCGGGGAGAGGTGAACATTTTAGTCCAGAGCTACCTTATAGAAGCAAAATAAACGCATATGTGGTTTATTTTCTGAAACTCTTGTTGCAGGGCTAACATTTTCCTAGAAGAAACTGAGCTTAATATTTATAGAATCCAATGCTCCATTCATGGTTCTGAAGAATCAGAAATGAGCAAAATTAACCAAAAGGAAAAAAAGGAGACAGAAACAGAATCATACCCTTAAGGGCTATAGCTGAGAATAAACACTTGCAGTAATTGCTAAATTTAGGGGATGATATTTGTAAAATAATATGATACAAAGTGTTTCCTAACTTCTTCCTCCATCTTCTCCACAATATCTTTATGTTGTGAAGCAAAATATCCATCTTTCCAATGGGAAGAATATTTAGAGCAGCACTGGTTTCCTTTTCGGTGGCCAGGCTATACCACTACACAATTCACTCTTCTTCACCTGTCTCCTTTAGTAGCTGGAGTTGTGACAGTGATGTATCCTACTTACATTAATAGGAAGATGAGTTCTATAATTACCTGAGGATTGTGGAAATGTGGGGGGAGAGGGTGTCACTCTACATTCACAGAGAATAGAAGATACGGCTGAAAAGAAATGAATGAGCAAGAAGTACAAATGACTACAGAGATCTCTACTGAGAAGTGTAGATGCCTTGGTTGATTAATCCATCACTGAAATAGTTTGCTTACCTACTAATTTATATACCTACTAATTCATTTACTAATGTATGCCTACTAATTTATATTATATATATTTATATATTATATAATTTATAATATTATGTTGCCTACTATATATAATTTTATTAAGGATTTTGATTACAATAATAATAATACTTAATACAAACTAAATTTAAACAAAGAAAAGAGAATAGTAAGAAAGAACAAAAAGTGCAAGAAAAAAGAAAAAGAAAGAAAAGAAAAGAAATATATAAAAAAGTGGCTTCCAACCATCATTACAAGTATAGACAAATTTAGTAACTCTTCACCCCTATAAGGTTACAAACAGATACGTCTTCACCCCATATCCCATCCTTTATCTATAAGCAAATCCATAAAACATCAACTTTTCAATCCTGGTGTCAGCAGAAAGTCTGTAAAGGGTTGCCAGAACTTTGCAAAAAAAAAGTCTTATTTTAATCTTGATCAAATAAACCAACTTTATATTCCTTCCTTTTACTTCTAACAGTGTTAATATTTATTTCATTCAAATATTATCACAGGGTTTCATTTCTCTTCAATTCTTCTTTATCCCACCGCACAGACTTCTTCAAGGGTTTAACAAGCCTCTTTGTAGATCCAATAAGAAAACATTTTCCAGGTCATTCTCTTGGTTTGTCATTTATATTTCCCCTTTAATTTTTTAAAATTTCAGCCAGTTTCTTTGGTATATCCAATAAAGCATCCTTTTCCAAATCATTCTCTTGGACTGTCATTTGTAGTTCCACTTTTGGTACTTTCTCTGTTTTGTCAGACAAAATTTGCTCCACATCTGTCATTGACATCTTTTGGACATAGTCTATCCATAGAGTCAGACATCATTACTGACACTATTGATATTGTAGTACTAATTTCTGGTTCCATTCTTCAAATATCTCCTTTAATATTTCCAATATTATAACATTTTTTGTCATTGTCTAAGTCCCAGTACTGACATCAAAAGCAGGCTTGTGTTTTTTTCTGCTTCTACTTAGAATCTTTAGTCCCCTCTAGTGTCCAGTTTCTAAAATCATAAAGTTGCTTATGCTTATTATGACTCACAATAGCCAAGATAGCCAAAATAAATTTGGTTTCATGAGAAGGTATTTATTTTTTAGAGTTAATTCCAATTTTTTAAAATAATTTTATTGAAAGTTTTAAAAAGTAAGATAAAAACTAACACAAACTAATATAAGGTAAGGAAGAAAAAAGAAAAAGAAAGAAATCAAAGAGAAAGCTAAAAGTGCAAGAAAAGGAAAAAAAAAGTAAAAAAATAGAAAAGAAAGAAAAAAGATACAAAGAATTAGCTTCTGATCTTCTTTACAGCAGTTATAAGTACAATTATAAATTTACCTCTTTCTCTAAAGTTACGAGTTTCTTCTTTCTATTACCTATCTTGTCTAATCATTAAAACCATAAATCATAAGTTCATTTTTTTCTGTTTTACACAAAAAAGTCCATAAGTGGTTTCCAGTCAGCAATAAATGCAGATACTGTCTTTTCTCTAATCAAGGAAGTCAATTTGCCCATCTCAGCAAGTTCCATCATCTTCACCAACCATTCCTCCATTGTAGGTATTGCCGAATCTTTCCATCTTCATGCATACAATAATCTCACTGCAGTTATTATATATGTTAATTCCAAAATCTTATAGTAA
The DNA here is from genome assembly GCA_030867105.1 of Liasis olivaceus. Taxonomy (NCBI): domain Eukaryota; kingdom Metazoa; phylum Chordata; class Lepidosauria; order Squamata; family Pythonidae; genus Liasis; species Liasis olivaceus. The sequence continues at coordinate 120,338,055 of CM061350.1, read as the reverse complement.
AAGTCAATATTCAAAATTTAACTGAACCCTTAATCCATTTATAACTTTCTTAGATCAAAATCTTATTTAGCTTTTTGCTGTTTATTTCAAATTCTTTAAGTTCTTAAGCTTGTAATAAATTTTTCTTTTGTTCAGAGTTGAAGCTAAACTCACTTGGTGACTTTTCAAACTTGTTGTTCCAAAGCTTTAAGATGGTTAATAGGTAATTTCCAAAAGTGATTAGAAAGTCAGGCTTGAAAACTTAGTGTCCTTTAAAAGGCTCCACTGCGGTTGCAAGCAAGATGGCTAATTCCTTCATGTCCCAGTGCTCAAACCCATGGAAGACTGCTGTCCTGCGGTCTCCTCATGACAAGCAGTCTTCCTGGAGCACACGTAGGTGATCTCCTGTCCTCTCCTTGTTTGGAGAGGTTCCAAAGAACCGGTCTATTCATTGGTTCTTCGGTCCTAACCACGGTCATTAGCTCCACTTTTATGGAGACATCTTCAGTTCGCCATTCCTCCCCTGGAAGTCCACTGGTCTACTAAATTTTAATCCTTTTTGTAACACTTAAACAGGGCTTCTTTCCCCTTTCTTTCCTTCTCTGGTTAATTTGGAGATAGGTCTCTCACATAAATCAGGGAGGGGGAAATCTCTAGGACTGATTTCAGCTGGCTTTTGTTACAGTAAGATGGGATCCTTGTCTGTATTTATAATTTCTTTCTGCCTATGCTTACTTTGAGAGGAGGTCATCGTAAATCCAGGGTAATCTTCCTTTCAATAAATACAATATATATTTTCCCTCATACAAGTATTGTGTAGATTGTAAATACACAGTTTTAGCAGTGATAATATGGAAGTATCTCCAAAATGATCTCTTTTCTGTTTCCATGAAAATAGAAAATAATGACTGCTCAGTTCCAAGCTTTAATGATTGCAACCTAGTTTCAAGCCAAGATCTGGTAATATGGCAATGAACTTGGTCAACTTGACGAATGATCTTTTTCAAGAAAAAGATGGAGAGAAAGTATATTTGCTATTTTTTCTTGAAACCATCAATCATGGACCAATTCTGTGGATTAGGGTTTCAAAAATTTTTGTAATTAATTACCTGCCATTGTATTCAATACTAGGGCAAAACGTTTGTTCAGCCTCAGGTGTTTGAACATCTCAGGTGTTGAGATGGCATGGTGCTTCTCTCCAAAACTACAATATTGGCTCCTGAGAGTGGAACTATTTCTCAACTTTTTAATGATATTTCAATTGTGAAGTCCTGCAGTATTCTGATTCCACATATCCTTTAATTTTTTAACATCTATATGAAGGTGTTGGGTTAGGCATTCAAAGGGTTTGAAGAGAAATGACATCCAACTTTATTTATCATGAGAATCAGGTGCCAGTGCTAGTAAATAAGAAAGAAAGAAAATAGAAATTGTAATGGTCAGTTCTGAATGGAGTTACACTGTCTCTGAAAGAGCAAGCACATAATTTATCATGTTCCTTAATCAGTTTTTGCCACTATTGCCCCAAGAACTCTGATAGTATGGAATATTTTTAACATATTTAACAACTGCAGTATATTCATGTTTGGTTGACTGTAGTGATATGTGATGTTGCTCTGGAAATCAGCTGGAACATTTCACTTATCTCTTGATTTAGTGGGTAAAATCCTGACTGGTTTAGCTAGATGGATCCATATTATTCCAATTCTTTAAAACTATCTCTATTTCTTTCTGAACCTTTTCAAGATGAATGTGGTTTGATGTATTTCTCCTTATAACATTTTATCCATCCAGTAAGATCTTCAGGCAACATCCTTCTCCACGTACACTTATGTTGCTGAATATTATTTATGCTCAAAGAAAGATCATTTTTTGTAGTGACCCTCTATTTTTCTTAAGTAAGTTCAACCGTCTCCAACTTAATATTTTTTTTTCATCACTTCAAGATATTATCTACTTGGCCATATTAAATTGATTTTCATTGTGTTTGTTCTCCCTGGCTGCTTTCAGTTTTATTGTTACTGAAGACTACTGTGTTACATTATTTTAATACATTCATGTTATTGTATGTTGCTCAATAATCCGCAGGGATGAACAGTGGGTTATAATTAAAAAAAAAACATAAAGGAGAATTTCCTTTGTATGGCTCAATGTCTGCAACCTTCTTGTTCCTTGCCCTACTTTTTCCTGTGTCTTCTTCTATTCTTATAATCAACAGTTTCCTCTACCCAGCAGTCATCCACAATTAGATAAGGAAGACCTTCTGTGCAGTTGCTTAGCAACATCCTAGACGTTAACACCTCCTCCCAGTGTTGCAAAGTGGTCAACCCAAAGTATAAAGAGATGTGTAGCAATATTGGACTCTGGATCACTTCTAAAGGACTGTAAAAAAAAAAAGAAAGAAAGAAAAAAACTCATAATGATTTGTTTCAGTTACTTCAGTCTAGAATAATAAATTAAAGGGTATTTAAGAGATGGTGATGGTGATGGTGATGATACAATAGCTTCAACATTCTGCTTAAGGGAGGCCTAAGACATTTTGTTTTCTGTGGTAAAGAGAAGCTGTCCCATTCCATGTTCCAAAGCTGACTGGACTAGTAATGGATTTTTACTTCAGCACTATGGAATGTCATCCTTCCTCCACATCCAAAGCTACTAGCCAGTTTAGGGGACCTAGGACAAACCATCTGGACTAAAATTCTCTGTCTCTAAAAAAAAAGAAGAAAGGGAGATGGCTCAAAAGGACAGTGAGTGACTCTGTGCCATGGCATCTGCTGCCTGATGCACTCACTCTGTCTTATGGTTGGGCCAGCCATGCTCTTAGTCCTCCATTGTCAAATAACTATTTCTTAGAAGGTCCATTTCAATTCTAAGCTCTACTCACACAGCAGCAGAATGTTAATTTTGATTTTAGAGGACTAAAAGCAAGGAAAAATAGACTCTTGTACTTTCAATAGCTGCAAAGAATGGGAATTTCAGCAAACACAGCTTAAAAATATATATATGGCATTTATTATACACATTTTTTTTTTTTTTTTTTGCCATGTTTGATATCTATACACCTTTCTAGAACCAGGTAGCAAATGGCAATTTTCAGCAAGGGCTTTGTATGCATTGAGTCACACTATCATTACTTATTAATATTACAGAAATCAAAGGGTTGTAGCTTTACCATTAGTACTGTGTGTCACTACATGTGGAAAACAATTTCAACTCTCAGAAAATAATTATAAATGAAGCCCAGTTAATTATCCAACACAATCACAGCTGCCCTAATTAAGGCTCAGTTCAATAAAACTCGCCTAGCAATTAAGAAAAAAAAGCATAGATCTAGTAGAAGCTTGTCTGGTAAACAAGTAACGAGACTGGAGTTGCTGAAGGTGTCTGATTAACAAAATTATTCAAAAGCCATTCCTGTCACCTTGATTCATATTATACTTCTGCCTTCCTGACCTAAAGACTTTCCAATCTAAAGTCAGGAGTGAACTTGATCTGAGTATCACATAACTTATTTATATGGCTGTGATGCAATAGGAAGATTATTTAAGTATATGAAGATAGAATAAAACTTCTACCTAGCATTATTTTATACAATTGGACTTAACTTTCAGCATTCTGCTAACCATCATTTAATTAAATAGAAATGTAAATGTTCTAAAGTCAGAACAAACCACAACTTATCTCAGTAATATACAATTACATGGTGGAGTGATTCAGAAACAAGATGGGAAAAGAAAGCCAAAGTTAACATCAGAAGAAATGCATTTTTAAAAAGGTCCTTGAAGGAAGAAGTGAGCAGAGTCCTTTAAATGCAGATAATGGTGAAAACTATAAGCTGATGCTGGAAAAAAAAAAAAAATTCAAAACCATTTATTTCCATTCCAGTAAACCTTACTTCCACTTCAAAGAGGAAAATATTTGCTAAATATATATCAAGTTCTAATATGTTTTCTTCTGATTTGAGTGGAGAAAAAACAAAATAAATTACTTCTTTTTAATGGATTGAGGAAAGAAGTCAAGCATCATGTTTCTATCCCCTATGATCAGCATCATTAATACTTATATAAATTATTGATATTCTGTTCACAAATTAACTGAATTTATAACTGAATTATCCGCCACTGAAGGAGGATAATTGCATGGGACTTTGTTAGATGCAGAAGAAAAAAATGCAGAATGTGCAACATTTCTAGAGGCTTTCAGAGATTAATTGGGAATGTTGGAAATCAAACTATGTTAGTTACTTCAATATATTATGGGATGGGAATGGGCTCATCTGGACATCTGTAGATGCCTGAATGATCTGCAGTGGAACAACAAAGATTTCTGCCTTTTATAACAGTAGATGCAATATCTCTCTTCTCACCAGTGAAATAACAAAAGGGTAGGTTAAGCAGAAGCTTAGATTAAGTAGGTCCTGAAAGGATTGGAAGAACTCCATGCAGTTCCTAACACAATATATTTAAAACAAATTACTTATGTAATTCTAACTTCACTGAACCAAGCTCTGGTTGAAGACTCTTGGTATTCTAATAGATCTTGCAAACCTCAAGTCAAGTGAAGGAGAAAACCTGAACTGAGAGGTAGCTTGGCCCAATAAAATGGTTTCAGCTTGCTAAAAAGCACTAACCCGGTGCAAAGAAGCGTAAATATAGGAACAACTTAAGCAGCTCAATAAAGCAGAAGTGAAACCTCAAGGAACAGTGGCTAGAACAGGGAAGCAGACCCTAGAAGTGCTAACACTTGCTGACACTGCATCTCCTACTATTAGATAAGGCAAAGGGGGCTCCAGGTTGCCAAGGGAGGGGTGATGTTGCTATGGGACCATTATCTGACCAAGCTTGTGGCATTACTATATAAGTCGCTTCCCCTCCTTTGCCAAATGGGCAGAACCTTGTATTCTCCCCCTTATGTAGCTACAATAAACTTGACTCAAAGCAGAGAGTGTGGTCTCTACTCACTAAAAAGGGTAAGGGGCTTTTCCCCCCCATAACAAGGCTCCTTGAATCTAGCCACAAGCAGCCATATATTCCATTTGTTTACTGGGGCTGACGCCTTGGTAAATGGGCATAAGCATATATCACCCATGTCCTTCCTGCTTCCCTGTGATAAAATCAAACTCCAACAAATTTAATTAGTTTTCCAGGTTTCCTCAGGTTGATTACTGAATACCCTGGACTTCAAATCTTTTTGCTCTCCAAGTGATACCTTCAAACATTACCATAGATTGTTGACCTTGCTATGATATACCTAATATACCTCTCCTCTCTGATGAGGGCAACATGGAGGGCAAACAACAGATGAGGGCAATATGGACGCCTGTAATGGGCTGTGTGAGTAACCTTGAGGGACAGGAAGAAGAGCCATCACCTAGACAATGGTCTGATAGGCAAAAACTAAGTTTAAAGCAGGAACATAATTTGAGTAAACACCTCAAAGTTGACCCTCCCTAGTTCTCTGGAATGTAAAAAGCAGGGAGGAGAGAGGCACTTCAGACTTGCAAGATTCTGTTACTGTAACCTTATAATAAAAGTACTACTAGTATTCATAATGTTGGTGTCTTGGTCTGGACTACCTGAAAGGGTTGACAAGGTTTGATTCATACTGGGAGAGATGTTATAGACTAGAGAAATTACCTCGCAGTGTTGGTTAATAAGCTTTTTCATTACTTATTTATTTAAATTTATTGGCTGCCTAACTTCAGTGGACTCTTTTTTACCAGATAATCTCTATTTCTGCTTCAGTTTCTCAAAAATCCATCATCTGAACTTAATGTTTTCCTGGTTTGGTGCCAATTTTATTTCTTACTAGAGAAACATCTAGTACCAGAAGGCTTGAAGGCAATTGGTTGAAGCATAGATTTCATTGAATATGGTTGTATCATTTTGGGATAGGTATGGGGGTTGACAGGAGCAAATGCTGATATATAAATAAACAAAATACACTGCTCCACAGAGAAAAACAGCATGTCAAGTAAAAGGCTAAAACATTCCTGATCATGAGGCCTGCAGTTTAAGACAAGGCTAAATATCGTAAATGTAGAGTCAATTTATCCGCTTTGCTCTTTGGATGAAGCTTTGTGCAGAAGCATCATTATTTTTATTTGTCTATGGCAGCAAGAGATCTAGCTTACCTATTCTGGGGAAGCATGAGGAATTGTGGCTTCTTTGGTTATTGTTGCCATGTAAGGAGGCTTTCCACTGAGCCTTTAAAAATGCCTATTTGGACTAATCAAGGTATCAGAAAACTTGGAATGGGTGCGTAGGAGGCCATGAAAAAATGACAACCCTAGTCAGGATTTTAAAATAAGAAAATTCCATTTGAGGGCCAAATAATTGGTCTGTGTCTAGTGCGAACAGAGTTGGGAAAGTAACAAACATTCTGATTAGAGGACACCATAATGGAAAACTGGAGTTCTGTGAAGTAACATAGATTCACTTCAACAGAGCAACTCCATTCATGAAGTGACGAAGCCCTCCAATTTACCAAGATGAAGCATTTTGAGTGGCCTCAAATCATTTTAGACTAGTGCTATGGGTGAATGTTTCTCTCAGCCTTCTCCACCACTGGCTGAAGTCCTTCCAGGCTGGAAATTTCAGGAGTGTTTGCTTAGTGCATCCAACAATATTTGGTGCACTAAGTAAGGTTGTTCGGGGATGGGTGTCAAAAATGTCAAGATGGTAGTCACAACTATGCTATCAAAGTCCTATCCCCTTTTGCATGTGTTGAGATGTAAAAAAAGAGCAGGTTTTTGATTGCATGGTTGTTGCTGCCATCTTGACATTTCTGACAAACCCCCCCCACCACCACCACCACACACACACATTTTGACACCCTGGCACTCAGCATGGAAAACAGTCATAGGGCACACATAGGGCTAGGGGAGAAGGTTCCTTTCTGCCTTCTCCTTTAGCACATTGGCCAGATAATTTTGATTGTTTCAGTGAATCCTCTTGAAGCAGGCTTGAATCCTCTTGAAGTCCAGGCTTGAAGCCATTCAGCCAACCCTGAAGGGAGAAGTCTTCATGGAGCCTTGTCCTCCAACGCTGCTGTGTGCTGACTTAAGGTTTTCCCAGGCTAGATAACTTCAGCTAATGCCAGCACTGGAGGAGAAGGCTCCTCCCAGCATGTGGGAGAAGCAAATTAGTAAAAGCATTCTGAGAATGGGCAGTGAGCATCTGCAGCATGTGTGGTGGGCAGTTTCTTTCCTCTGTTTGCCTTCTTCTGACCACTGATAAGTAGGTAAGGGAAGACAGAAGTGCACCAAAGCTCATTTCATACTGCTGGGTTCTCCTAACTATTTGCCAGCTACTGAGCACTTGTGAGTGGTCCAGCCCATTGAAGTGCCCCATATAGAAGCCCTCTTAGGACACAAAGGTGTTTCACAGGCTGGGCAGCTAATCAAGAACATTGGGCCAGGCAGTTCTGTCAAGCACCATTGCTCCTTTCCCCAGCTACCCAGAGTGTGAGACCCTTGGCTGGTGCTGCAGGAGAAGCCCCACAGCACTCTGTAAAGAAGTTTCTCCTAACCTTCTCCCCCAGATGCAGGCTCTGAAGAGGAAGACTAAGAGGGGCTCTGAAGCACACCAAAGTGAACTTGATTGTTTCACTTAGCTGTTAGGAACAAGTGACCAGGTTCCCCTTACAAAACAGCTTTGAGAGGTCCTTCATTTAAAGCTGAGAGATCTGATGTGGGATCTGAGGAGGGAGGTGCTAAAAAATTTAGAATCCCCACTCAAGGAGCAGATGCCAGTAGCATAAGAAGCTTCAGCAAAAAATAAAATACAAAACCTGACAAATCTATATTAACCTGGGAGCCAGAGGCAGTAGGATGTGTGGATAGCAAAGAATAACTCCATCTGTTCTGTTTGTGTGGGATTTGGCTAGGATGGAATTTGAGGAAATCTGTTCTGAGGGAAATTCTACGGTCCCTGCCACATCATAACTCACTGGGTTTTGTAAGCCTTTCTCCACAGAGAATAAACCCAACTTGTGTTTTCCTCCCCAACAATTGCACCAACTGTCATTGGCAGGCTGCTTTCAGTCGTTGGCTGGAAGGCCAAGGGCCTGGTGGAGTCAGTCCCTAATCCCAACTGAAGTTCTGTGGTCATGAGCTCATGCATGCACTCCTGCCAGTCTGAGGGCAAGGACAAGAAAAAAAGCTTGCCTCTGGTGGCAGCAGAGCAGCTGGATCTTTTGGCTGCTTACATTCTACCATTACTGGATTGTAGCTAATAAACTACTTGAGAGTTTTTTAGCTACAGAAGAGCCTCTTAAGCACCTCCAACAGTAGAAGCCATTGAAGTTTTTCTACACTTAAATTATTATAATTTTCTGTTTAAATGTGGTTGTGGCTTTCATTTCAAAATCATTCAATTAACATCCCTTTGGTAGATAACTGTCTTTTATCCAGAAATGTTGTCTCTCATAGTGGTGTCATAGGGTTTTCTATAACATTCAGAGTATTGTGGAAAATTCAGAAGTACAGAGTACAATGCTGAGAAGAAACCATGTTCATTGCAACGATCCTTGGGCGCCTGCTTTACAAGAAAGGAGGACCCAGAACAATCGGAAAGCAAATATTTTTATATAAGTTGAGGGTTACAAGGCAGGAAATCCTAGGAAAATGATTGGCTGGCCAATTTTGGGGAACCTAGGCAAGTCCTTGTCTGGGTACTTGATGTTATTTCTATTGTTAGGCAAAGCGGCCCTTCCAGAAGGGCATCAGAGTTGGGGAAGTCCATTGTTAAGGAGATGGAATGTTGAGGTCATCAGGCTGATGAAAGATGGAACAGTTGGGCTTCTCTATGTTGCAATTCCCTTGTTAGGGCTGCTCTTGGGCTATGCTGGGAGCTGGTGAGGAGGCTTCTATTCTTTAGTAAGATGGGACTGCAGGGGGCTTTGTCTCGGCATAGGGAGGGTCAGTTTGGGTCTCATAGGATTAGGCAAAGAGATGATCCGGCTTTGAACCTGGTGAGGTCTAAAAGACAGGGAGAAAAAGGGTGAAGCCTTCATTTTATTTGCTACATTTATTTTCTCCACCACAAGAGATCTATACTGATGACTACAGGTGGAGAGATTTTTAATTCACTAGTTAGTTAAGGGAACTTTCTAAAACTAGTGGCAGGGGGTTCTGCTATGGCAAAGCTTCAGTAATGATAAACAAAGATTAAACACATTTGCAACAGAAATAAATTGAAATCAAAATGTTTAATTTCTAAAGTTTGTTAAAAGTATACAGTATATTTTAACCTATCTTCTCCAAGCCTAAGAACTCAGTTTATATAACTTACTCCAATAAAATTTAAGGTATCCAAAAATACAAACTATTAACCAAAAATTAAATCCTACAACATACATCAGCAACTATCATTACACTTCTAGCTCACTTCCAAGCCAATTAAAATAAAGAAAAATGTTAGATACTAATACTGCATTTCGTATCTTCCATGACTCATTTAAGAACATTCTATTTGCTGTTGCTTTACAGAATGTCTTAAAAGACAATTATTTTGCTATCAATTAGTTTTTTATGCAGTGGTGTTTAGTAGCACTGTATTTATCAATTTTCTGTAAATTAATGAATTCCTTTGTTATCTCTTAGAGACTTTTGTCTCTAACTAAATATGGGTGTAGTTACTTCCACTTTATTGTTATTACAGCATTCAATCTTAAATGCATACAGATACAATTTTTTTTGAATATATCAAAAGCACAATATATCTTTCAGGTAATGTTGCCCTATATAACCGGTCCTTGTTATAAAAAGACAGCAGCTGGCAGCTTGTGGTTGGCCTTCTCTGGGCTTGGAAGCTAAGCAGGGTCAAGTCTGATTAGCATGTGGATGGGCAATTTCCAGGCCAAAGCAGTGTTGTAGGCTAAGCTGGGAAATTAGGGGAAAAAACACCCTATGGACGTATGAGCAAACCACTTCTATACTGTTGCCAAGAAAGCTGCACAGATGTGTCCATGAAGACACCATGAGCAAAATTTGATTCCAAGTTGTTTGGGAAATATGAAAAGAAACAGTGGTCTGTATTTCTGTTGGCAGAGTTGTACAGAGTAGAATCTGATAAACATGTCTTTTGCTAGCTCCAAATGAAGAGAATTTGATAATAGGGCCTCATTGTATATTTATACAAGGGAACAAGTTTATGAACATAACTGAGGGCCCTCTACAATACAGGAAGGTAGGAGAGAGAGAGGGAGGGAGGGAGGGAGGGAGAGAGAGACTATGACTGTATAAAGTTTAACCTTATCCTAGCAAGACAATCTAGCTCTGAAACAATTTTTCCAGCATCTACAGGTAAAACTCGAAAAATTAGAGTATCGTGCAAATGTTCATTTATGTCAGTATGGCAACTCAAAAGGTGAAACCAATATATGAGATAGATGCATTACATGCAAAGCGAGATATGTCAAGCCTTACTTTGGTATAATTGTGATTATGGCATACAGCTTATGAAAACCCCAAATTCACAATCTCAGAAAATTAGAATAGTGTGAAAAGGTTCAATATTCTAGGCTCAAAGTGTCCCACTCTAAGCAGCTAATGAATCCATAACACCTGCAAAGGGTTCCTGAGCCTTTAAATGGTCTCTCAGGCTGGTTCAGTAGGAATCACAAGCATGGGAAAGACTGCTGACCTGACAGTTGTGCAGAAAACCATCATTGACCCCCTCCATAAGGAGGGAAAGCCCCAAAAGGTAATTGCAAAAGAAGCTGGATGTTCCCAAAGTGCTGTATCAAAGCACATCAATAGAAGGTTATGTGGAAGGGGAAAGTGTGGTAGAAAAAGGTGCACAAGCAGCAGGGATGACCGCAGCCTGGAGAGGATTGTCAGGAAAAGGCCATTCAAAAGTGTTGGGGACTTTCACAAGGAGTGGACTGAGGCTGGAGTTAGTGCATCAAGAGCCACCACACACAGACGGATCCCGGACATGGGCTTCAAATGTCGTATTCCTCTTGTCAAACCGCTCCTGAACAACAAACAACGTCAGAAGCGTCTTACCTGGGCCACAGAAAAAAAGAACTGGTCTGTTGCCCAGTGGTCCAAAGTCCTCTTTTCTGATGAGAGCAACTTTTGCATCTCATTTGGGAACCAAGGACCCAGAGTCTGGAGGAAGAATGGAGAGGCACACAATGCACGATGCTTGAAGTCCAGTGTGAAGTTTCCACAGTCTGTGTTGATTTGGGGAGCCATGTCATCTGCTGGTGTTGGTCCACTGTGCTTCATTAAGTCCAGGGTCAACGCAGCCGTCTACCAGGAGATTTTGGAGCACTTCATGCTTCCTTCCGCAGACGAGCTTTATGGGGATGCTGACTTCATTTTCCAGCAGGACGTGGCACATGCCCACACTGCCAAAAGTACCAAAACCTGGTTCAATGACCATGGGATTACTGTGCTTGATTGGCCAGCAAACTCGCCTGAACTGAACCCCATAGAGAATCTATGGGGCATTGCCAAGAGAAAGATGAGGGACATGAGACCGAACAATGCAGCGGAGCTGAAGGCTGCTACTGAAGCATCCTGGTCTTCCATAACACCTCAGCAGTGCCACAGGCTGATAGCATCCATGCCACGCCGCATTGCGGCAGTCATTGCTGCAAAAGGGGCCCAAACCAAGTACTGAGTACATATGCATGCTTATACTTTGCAGAGGTCCGATATTGTTCTATTTCCAATCCTTGTGTTATTGATGTCATGTAATATTCTAATTTTCTGAGATTGTGAATTTGGGGTTTTCATAAGCTGTACGCCATAATCATCACAATTATACCAAAGTAAGGTTTGACATATCTCGCTTTGCATGTAATGCGTTTATCTCATATATTGGTTTCACCTTTTGAGTTGCCATACTGACATAAATGAACATTTGCACGATATTCTAATTTTTCGAGTTTCACCTGTAGAAATACCAGAAACCAAAAGCAGAGCACCACAGATCTGGAAGGATTCGCTAATGACTGGCAATGTCAAGAAGCACATAGCCCAGACCATTAAAAACAGATAGGACTTGCTGATGACAAGTGAACAGGCCACACAGCATTCCTAACTCTTATGTAACAGAAATAATTTCACTTTCCTTTATGTTGTGTGCCTCTGATTATTCCCCATAGTAAGTACAAATGGGAGGGAAAAAAGAAAACTAACTCACTTTTAAATGCTCATTCTTAAAGCCAAAGCCAACTACTACCTTCTGCCAATTTATAATGAGGGCCTTTCACACATTTACCATTGGGGAGTAAAGGGCCACACCCAGCTGTAAGAAGAAAAGACATCCTAAACTAATTGCTGTTGTTTAAAAGTCTGAAAGGAGGCCAATTAAGCAAAAAAACCAGATAGAAAATATGGACACTAACAACTGAAGCATCTCCCTCCCAAGAATTTTCCATATAAAGCAACTGGTCTCATTCACTATACCAGTTTGGACTTCGGTCTGTTTGCATTGCTATGAATAATAGAAATAACAAAGCACCTGTGTTGCTTGTGGAATATGTATAATACAGCACTCTCCATACTGGGGCCTCCCAAATGGGTTGGGGTGTAACTCCAGAATTTCCAGCTGCTGTTAGCATTATATGTATGTATTCATGTATGTATGTACATATGTATACAACATGGATGACACCAGATAGGGAAACGTCAGTATAATAGCTGTTCTGTCCTTGAGGATTTTTTTTCATGAGTAGACTGAAGGTAGAAGATAGTCAAGTTCAAGAATGCATCTATGCTAGTTTTCAATGGTACCTGACCATCTATTTTAATAACTATTGGTTGCCCTTAACCTTGATCATGCATTTTGAGTATCTGATAGAAGCTACATAAGTCACAAAGCACACATTTTTAATCACAAGTGGCTACAACAACAGGGAAGCAACATTCTTTTCCAAAGGTTTTCTGTTTCAGGTTATGAATTAGTCCAAAAGAACCAGGTTGTTACTGAATGTCTAAGGAGGTGAATGCAAGATGACAGGATACATTTTCCCCATCAAATTTCTTTGAAAAAGGTGAATTTAAAACAAATAACAAGAAAAGTTTTGTGTAATTTGCCTCCATTATGGGTTATAAAAGAACAGTTCTCCAGCTCATACAACTACCTAAAGTGAATAACATTTTAAAAATTAATCTACAAATCTACAATTTCTGATGATTGTTACTGATTTTTTTTAACATGGAATAGGTAATTGTCCTTTGATCATAGGTACACTGTGCCCATTTCTCCTATGCAAGTAAAGATCCAGTTAGTGATTTAAAAGAGTGGAGTACTAGAGATTGTGCTTCCTTAAGCTACAACTGGAGGACATGTTATTGTAATTCTTCCTTCCTTCCTTCTTGGTATAGACCCCCCACCCAGTCTCTTGGTATTTTACATAAAAAAGCCAATTAAAATTTGAGTCTTTAAAGATAGTTAAAACAGCAATTAAAACAAGCAAAACAAGTAGAATAAAAAATGTGAATTAACCGTTAAAACCAGCTATTTAAAAGCCTATACTAGAATTTCTCACTGCTCAAGGAAGTGGGGTGAACATGACAATATATATCTAGGATAAAGATAAGCTGATGACAAAATGGCACTAATATGCTGCATAAAACAGCCCTTGATGGCTATCTTTCTTCAATAAAAAATGTCAGCACGAAGGTCTACCTAACAGTGTCCATATAACAGCAAGCTGGGAGTAAGGCCTGGTGCCGAATTCAAACCTTCATAACTAAACTTAAACCCTGGAGTGCAAACTCATCGCTAAGTAAGTGTATACTGGGATGTGATTCTGCATCTTCTATGCCCAAGGTGCTTCTTGCCCAAAGAGAGAAGTATAACCATTCAGGGTCTTTATTCAGTTATTTTCAAAATCTGTTTCTGGAGATCCTCTTGAAGAAAATAAAAAGTATTTGTCACCAGAAAGAAAAAAAGAAATAGATGGTATATAATGACTGTGTTGCTCAATTTTTCCCCTCATGGTGCATGATACAGAAGGATCATCTCATGATTTGTGTCCAAAACGTATCAATCTATCACTTCTTGATTAATTCGAGTCTTTTTTTTTTTTGGTATTGGAGAGGCTCTGCTGAGCTGTTACACTGATTGCCACTCACCTAGGGTTTTCACGTACAGCACCAACAGCACAGAAATCCTCTTGGTGTTTGAGAGGGAAAGATTTGGGTTCTTGTCTTCTTTTTCTTAATGCTTATGATGGGGACTGAATTTGATAGTGGACCTGAGTATATGGAAGTTGTACCTGCATATGAAGACATGGGTGGGGGACTAGCATATGAGAATTGTGCATCTGTGATAGAAACTGTGTTCAGTGTGCTTGTCGAGAGTGATATATTTCTTCCCAATGACATGCCCATGCAATTTCTAAAGATAGTTACTTCCTTGTAACCCTTTGCTTGTTTTTGTAGTCTTTTAGCTTTAAATATAGCTATACTATTTTAATGCTTTCATTGTATCCTTGAAGATAACACTGGTTGTATGATTTGTGATTTCCTTGACCCTATAGCAGAGATGGGAGAGACCAGTTGTGGTCAGTCTGATAAGGGGCCAGGGCTGGGCCAACTGACAGGACATGCAAGATCTATATGCCTGTAATATTATTATCCTGATAGGGGAAGGGGAAGAGAGATGGGGTTAAGATAAGTTTAAGATGGATAATGAGTAATAATTAATGTATAGCTGGAAGGATGTCCATCTTTGGTTGAAGTCACAGTGACCTGATGTTTGTAAGAAGTTAACCGGTTTCTTTGTTTAAACTGTCACGTAGATCCTGCGAAGAAAACGTATATAAGCCATGTAAAATCTGTAATCAAGACTCCCTCCTTTCGCTGGGAGTCTCCAACTTATTTAGAGCTCTGAAATAAAGTGGATAAAAAGTCTGATTTTCGTCTTGGTGTTCTGTTCACCTCGCACCAAGTCCTGAACCTGGTAATTAGGGTCGATTGGCTGGACCCAACACTTACAGCATTTTTCCCTTTTGAGACAGAAGGCTAAAATATCCAAATATGACAAAGAAGTCATCAATCACTCAATTTGAAGGCTAAGCAAAAGTAGAAAAAACATGTTTTAAGACAATTTCTGAAACACAGTTTGGAAGAAACACAACATGGCTGCACAAGAAAATTAAACCAGTTTAAAATCTATTTAATTATTGTGATTCCTAACTGAAAAAAATAGTTTGCATTATAGCACTGTAACTTCCTATAAAGCATGGTGAGGGGGGAGTGATGGAGTATGTAAAACTTCCCAGATAGGACTGAAATTTCTTTCTCATGCCCTGAAGATACCACCATTCAGTATACAGATTCATACAATATGTCAATTCAGTTTGCTAAACTATGGTTTGATACATAAGCCACAACTGACTGGGTTTAAACGCTCTAAACTTTTATTTTAAAACCACAATCGCTGGGTTCCTAATACATATTGTTGGTCAAAACCAAGTATATTTTAGTTTAACATGACTTGTGAATCCAATCAATGCAGACAACACTAACTTGGGTGAGCCAACTTGGTAGCAAACAAAGAACCAGAGTATTCTCCTTGAATAGCCACTTTGTAGCGTGTCAACAATAAAGGAACTGCCATACAAGAAATATGTTGCATAGTAACCTTGGCAGGGTAGCAATGAAAGCTTTGGAAGAGACATTCAGATGCTGGGATACTGTTACTAAGAGTTGACATTGACTTGATGGCAGATAATTAATGTGTCGTATCTGAAGTCTGTAAGGATCTGGATGGGCCAAAACAGACTAAAATTGGGTCCCAGCAATACAGAGAGGCTATTTGTCCAGAAGCTTGTGATCTCTGAGAACCCTTATTCTAACTCTGAATTGAGTTACTCTCTCCCTGAAGGAACAGGTCTGCAACTTGGAAGTTATCCTGAGTTCATAGCTATTTCTATAACAGCAGTAATCCACAGTCAAAGGATTCTTTGCTCACCTTACATCAGCTGCAGCTATTCTTGGATAAGGAGGCCTTAGCAACACTGCCCTGTCCTTCAAAATTGGATTATTGCAGTGTACTTTGTTTGGGGCTGCCATTAAAGATTGCTTGGGCTGGATTTTGTACAATTTACTAGTCCAAAATATAATTAGCTATCTTGTAGTTCAACATGTTGTGTAAATCCAGCCTTTAAAATCCCAAATGGTTTCTGACCATGTTATTTTTACTACCTGTTCTCATATGAACTTGCCTAGTTCTTGCATACCGTACAGAGATATTGCTTGGGTGCCTACTGATAATATTCATCAAATTAGTAGACACAAAATGAAATCCTTTCAATTGTAGCTTCTTACTGTTGAACTCCATTGCTCTTGGGATCTTTCACTATATGTTTTAAAAGCTGTCTTAAAACCTGATTATGTGAAACTGTTGTTAATTGACTGATACCAGCCTGTACTTTAAAGAATTAATAAATTTGCTATTTTATTGCTAGTACTGAATGTTTTGCATTCTACATTACTGGTGTTTTTGTAATTCTTTATGCTTTTAATTTTGTAAACTGCCTTGAGGGAGCTATTTGCCTGTGCAAGCACATACATAATTTTAATAATGTAAATTATATTTACAGCAGGCACAATAAATGTGGAAAGCCTGTACAAGAGTATGAGAAACTTTACTCAGCCTACAACATCCTTTCCCAGTGTGATTCCTTTCAGATGCTTCAGAGTACAACCCTAATCCCTAGAGCCAAGTTGTTGTATACTAGCATTATTTCTATATGTTTTAATTTGAATGTCATAGTTATTGCATAGACATGTAATATTTTTTTAATAATAAGGAATATCCAATTGGTGCCTAAAAATGTATTGACAAAATCACCAATGTGTTTCGTTTTTCTCCAGAACTCATTACAGTACTCCTCAACGCAATTAAGGAAAGAACAAAGAAAACTTCATTTTGTCTAGCTTTGTCTAGAATGAATAGAACTGCTGTTGTTCTTAGACTTAACACCATTAATTTTCTTGTATGAAAGTGCAGTTTTCAAATTTGTAAACTGTAAATTGTATTGTAAACCAACTGATGCTAAGTGACCACCTCACTGGCAAATTCTTCCACACTGTGATGTGAAAAATCAAACTAATAGGTTGGTAAAAAGACTAAAGGGGGTAATAATGGACCTAATCAAGAAAGACAAATGTGATTCATTAAAATTGGCATTCAGCAGATAATCTTTAGAGACTTTCACTATAATCTATGTGGCAATTTGAAATAATATGATCCTGTTTCCTCTATAGCCACCTAGGAGATATTATATTAACAATCTGATCACATAAGACACTGAACAACTGGTGTTTAAGGCTGAGTACCAAACACTTTGGAACAAATATGGTTTCGTGTCCTGCTACTCTGACCTAGAAAATACCGTATGGATACAGAGCACATGTTTGGTGATGCTTCCACATTAATAGCAGCCATCACTCAGAATAGTCAGTGCATCTATTATACAGCTAATACAAAGGTGGGGTCACAAAGACAGGAATGGGAACTTACTAGTGCTACCGTATCTGTGCTGTAAAAATGTGGCCAACTGACTGGAAGGAACCCACACAAACACACACACACACAAACCCTCCTAGATGTCAGCAGAGTTAATTTCTGTATCACTTTGTTTCCATCTAGTGGCCATATGGGCTTTTGCAGCCCAGATATGATAGCCCTAATTTACACAACATCCTAAGGAGTATCTCCACAACATCTGCCCAACTCCATTAGCAAAGTAGCTGAAGAAAGCAGAATGCATCCCACAAGGAGAAGAGTTCCATAAAAACTGTACTGAGTTATAAGCAATGCTGACCAAAGCCATAGGCATATGACTGCTACAAATTAGCTCATAGAGCTGCGTACATTAAAAAATCAGGCCAGGCTTCTGAGACGGAGAGAGAACTGCAGCAAAATATGATAGAATCTTTATATCAAGAAGACTGGCAAAAACACAGCCTTCATTGTATTGCCAAAGCTACTAATTAGCTCTGCACTTTGAGTGACCCCTGCTGTAACTTCTTTTAAGATGCTAAGAATAACTTAACCCTCAGTTTGCACTAATTTCGGTGTAATGTCTTGCTATTGTTATTTTAATAACTTGTGCCACTTGCCACACACATGGTATTATCATAGCTATTTCTAGCACAACTCACAACCAAAAAACTGTTTCTCCAGTTCCTTGGGGACACAGCTGCTCATGTTTGGCTGCAAGTGGCTAGCTGTAGTTAGATACCTCATTGCATCTGGCCCCATTTCAGATAATTTTCTACTCATCTTTTCTTTCATCTGGATGTTCTCACCCCGACTGCTGTAAGGTGCAGAGCAGAAACAAGTTTTTCAGGATTCAGCAGTCTATGCTCTTTCTTACTACTTCTGGAAGCAGACAGAAGGGGAATGATCAACAGATCAGAGCGTCATTGCATTCAGCAATATTTATTTATTATTTAATGCACAAATGTGTATCCTGCCCTTTGAATTAAACAGAGAGAGAGAGAGAGAGATAATAGCAATCACCTGTAAAGAGAAAAATAACATAAAAATGTACAATAGCACAACAGACCTTTAAATTGTGAAATAAATTAGCAGAACAAGTAATCATTTTCTGGGTAAAGAGCCCTTTTGAAAGTCTGTGAAATTTGGTCTCCACCCTGGATCAGGAGATTATTGAAGTGGATCCTGATATAAAAGAAATATTAAATCTGCTGGACTTTGGCAGCCTCTCCAACCTGCAAATCACAAAGCCCACCATAGGGATGAACTTCAAAACTCCAAGATGTAAAGATTTAAAGCCATTTCCATATTGCCACTTTCGCAACAAATATAAAGAAACACACACACACACCTTCCGTATTGTCACTTTTACAACAAATATATAGAAACACATACACAAATCTTTGCCTGGCACAGGAAGGATACTGATATCAACTCTAGGTAAACATCTCTGGAAAGGTTGTTCAACAGGCTGTATATCATTCTAATTGCCATGTACTGTCTCTTAGTAGGACTACCTGAAAGAGGGTCTCCACAAAGCAGTATACAGGTGAAACTCGAAAAATTAGAATATCGTGCAAATGTTCATTTATGTCAGTATGGCAACTCAAAAGGTGAAAGCAATATATGAGATAGACGCATTACATGCAAAGTGAGATATGTCAAGCCTTACTTTGGTATAATTGTGATGATTATGGCGTACAGCTTATGAAAACCCCAAATTCACAATCTCAGAAAATTAGAAGAGTGTGAAAAGGTTCAATATTCTAGGCTCAAAGTGTCCCACTCTAAGCAGCTAATGAATCCATAACACCTGCAAAGGGTTCCTGAGCCTTTAAATGGTCTCTCAGGCTGGTTCAGTAGGAATCACAAGCATGGGAAAGACTGCTGACCTGACAGCTGTGCAGAAAACCATCATTGACACCCTCCATTAGGAGGGAAAGCCCCAAAAGGTAATTGCAAAAGAAGTTGGATGCTCCCAAAGTGCTGTATCAAAGCACATCAATAGAAGGTTATGTGGAAGGGGAAAGTGTGGTAGAAAAAGGTGCACAAGCAGCAGGGATGACCGCAGCCTGGAGAGGATTGTCAGGAAAAGGCCATTCAAAAGTGTTGGGGACTTTCACAAGGAGTGGACTGAGGCTGGAGTTAGTGCATCAAGAGCTACCACACACAGACGGATCCTGGACATGGGCTTCAAATGTCGTATTCCTCTTGTCAAGCCGCTCCTGAACAACAAACAACGTCAGAAGCATCTTACCTGGGCTACAGAAAAAAAGAACTGGTCTGTTGCCCAGTGGTCCAAAGTCCTCTTTTCTGATGAGAGCAACTTTTGCATCGCATTTGGGAACCAAGGACCCAGGGTCTGGAGGAAGAATGGAGAGGCACACAATGCACGATGCTTGAAGTCCAGTGTGAAGTTTCCACAGTCTGTGTTGATCTGGGGAGCCATGTCATCTGCTGGTGTTGGTCCACTGTGCTTCATTAAGTCCAGGGTCAACGCAGCCATCTACCAGGAGATTTTGGAGCACTTCATGCTTCCTTCCGCAGACGAGCTTTATGGGGATGCTGACTTCATTTTCCAGCAGGACGTGGCACATGCCCACACTGCCAAAAGTACCAAAACCTGGTTCAATGACCATGGGATTACTGTGCTTGATTGGCCAGCAAATTCGCCTGAACTGAACCCCATAGAGAATCTATGGGGCATTGCCAAGAGAAAGATGAGGGACATGAGACCGAACAATGCAGCAGAGCTGAAGGCCGCTATTGAAGCATCCTGGTCTTCCATAACACCTCAGCAGTGCCACAGGCTGATAGCATCCATGTCACGCCGCATTGCGGCAGTCATTGCTGCAAAAGGGGCCCAAACCAAGTACTGAGTACATATGCATGCTTATACTTTGCAGAGGTCCGATATTGTTCTATTTCCAATCCTTGTGTTATTGATGTCATGTAATATTCTAATTTTCTGAGATTGTGAATTTGGGGTTTTCATAAGCTGTACGCCATAATCATCACAATTATACCAAAGTAAGGTTTGACATATCTCGCTTTGCATGTAATGCGTTTATCTCATATATTGGTTTCACCTTTTGAGTTGCCATACTGACATAAATGAACATTTGCACAATATTCTAATTTTTCGAGTTTCACCTGTAAGTCTGATCCTTTGGGGGCCCGATGAATGTAAAGACTATGTCTTTCTCACATGCACTCCCAGCCTTTGACATCAGGACCTCAGTACGACATACATACACACATACATATTCTAAGTATCTTCACGTATGCAAGGAATATGTTAGTGTGTAGTGTGTGGATAGTCATTTATATCTAAGTGTTGTCATATATCTACACTTAGATATAGGAAAGTCATGGATTACCTATAGGTAGGGCTAACAGATCTTGGGCTGCAAAAATCTAGATGCCTGTTAGATGGCAGCAATCTAGTGATCTCATGACTGTCAGGATTTTCCCAGACCAGATCTAATAGCTCTGCTATAGGAACAATGGTATTACTGGGTGGACAAGTTTTATTTTATTGTTTAAAGGAAGTATAATCCAGTTCCACACATGATGCTAAAAAATACATTTGAGATCCATTGTTAATATCACATATGACTGTTGTTCGTGTAAATGAAATAAATTAAAATAAGATTTATTCTAGCTCTGTAAACTGCACAAACTAACATATAAAATGCTGAAAATATTGCAAGATTGGCTTTTCCACTCATGCACAAGAATGGATATAGTTTTGCTGAAAAAAAAATCTGAGAGTATACAGATTTTTTTTCAGTTAGACAGTGATTAAATTATTCTGAGAATGCTGGCACCATCATGAAAAAATAATATGGAAATTGACTTCTCCTCACTGCCATCTGCTGTAAATGGAGGTAACTTTTTCCCCCTGTCAGAAGAATTAACCTGTTATAATATTATTTGTGTAGTTTGCTCTATTGTAAAAGAGGAAGAAAATTGCTCTCAACACATGAGTTATGAAATACAACATCTCCATAATATAACTAGACATCAAATTCTTGAATTATTTCATTAATACAGAACCCCCCAAGAAGCTTTCCCGAACTCATCTGGATCCCAAATAGCAGTTCCTATCATCCAGTAGTTACTGATGATCTGCTAAGTATTCTGTTCAAGCGGGAGAAGCTTTAAATTATTTTCCTTGTCATGTCACCAAAGTCAAACATGTCATCTGAAACATATTTTGCAGCTGTCACAATGCTGTGCCAGTACAACACAGTGTCAAAGAGAATAAAGCCAGCTGTGAGGAAAAGCCAGCTATAAAAGTACTCACATGAAAACACATAGGGCATATGGATAAAAAGATAAACATTGCAATATGTGTCTCAGGGAGTGACAGGAGACGTGTACAGTACTGTGACTTTCTATGCCGTTTCAACAAAGGTTACAGAAGAGTCAATGCCTTATGAAAGATTAAAGAATAGATGAGTGTCACATTTCTGTCCCCAAGTCGTTTCACGTTATATCTTTTTTCCTCATCACCATTCAAGGGCCTTGCCTACTTCACCTTGTCTGAGGTGGGAAAATCATTCATTCTATACGCTTTATTAAAACATCACAAATATGATATGCTAAACAATTCAAAACCCTGAGGTCATATGAAAGTCATGTTATTGTTCTTTACTGTTCTCACGTGTTAATGGTTAAAGGGACGAACTGGGACTGGGGATAAACACTTTAAATGCTGGTGGTATGTTGAGTAGTTTTTATAGGAGTGAATGGACTGGGATCGCCTAATGCTTCAATGCCAATCACTTCTGGATCAGATCATTACCTGAGGTGAGATAATTAGAAGACTCATGTAAGAACAGAATAAATAAATGAGATACACCAGATGCAAAAAGAAGGCATTTTTTTCACATTTCAGCACTCTTCTTGTGTGAAAAGTGGCTCTTAGCTGCCAGGATGAAGCGGCCCCTTGTGCTATGCCTTCAAAAAGAGTAAAGATGAGATAGAAAGATTTCCACGAAGCCAGATTTATGAGAGCTGAGTAGATGGCAACACTTTACTAAGGGCTCCATAACAGATGACATCATTTCAACTCACCCCTGTCCTGCTAAGAAGGCAGTCAAAATTGGTCTTTTCCATCTCCAGTTTTAAGGTAGTGCTTTCCAGCTTATTCCAGACAAGCCATGCAGGGCAGTCTGTCTGTGGCACTTCATACAGAGATAAATTTAGGGGCAGGGACCTGTCCTGCTCCTGAGGCTGTTGGCCTCTGTTAGTCACCTAAGGCTGCTGTGGGTAGGTCCTCTTCCAGCAGGAGAAACACTTAATCTGCTGGTTCTCCTCCCCTGCTATGCTGTTGTGTGGGATTGGACAACTGGGGAGAAGGAAAGTGTGAAAAGTGGCTCTTAGCTGCCAGGATGAAGCGGCCCACCCAGACCTTGGCAAAGCAGGTGGGTAGAGTTTTTGGCACATGTCCAGCATTCTTCCATAAAACTGGGGTGCAGTCAAAAATGAAGTCCTACTCTTATATTAGGTAGTATTGGGGGGGGGCAGGTTTACTGGAGTTATGAAATGCGGAATTAGTCTTTTGCTGTCAAATCTCCGAACCAGCACCAATGGAGCTATTTTTCCCTACTTCTTCCCCCCTGCTTCACTGCACATCTTGCATTGGGGGTGGGTCACTTTATCACAGTGGGAGGCTTCATTAGATAATGAAGACATATGGGACCCATGTCAAGGATGTCCCTGGGGCTTAGACATTGCAGTGACTATAATGCTGGGGGTGGGGGTGGCATCTCTACCATGGGAAGAAGCAGCTTTTCAGCTACCCACCTCCCATGAATTAGGTGCTGCAGCTCTTGACACATGGGACCTTGGCAGCTTTACTCCAAGGATAAGAAGTAAGGAAAGAGTTATTCTCCTGCGCAGTAAAACTTAGGAGGAATCACACCTCTTTGGTGCTGGAAGAACTGGCATCTAAAAGTCCTGAAGATAAGCAAGGGAAGTGAATCATGGAGAATAGTTTCTCCTGTGCCAATTGTCCAACCACAAAGAACTGGTAACAGAAAATCCACAGTTCTTCTGCTGACAGCAACTAAAGGAGGCGTTCTCACCCAGTCTTTCTCTTTACCTGCTTTTTGTGCAGACAGAAACCCTATCCTGCTTCCTTGCCAAAGCAAAACAGGAGTTGGAAGTGTGGTCAGCACACTGATGCTGGCATACTTTCTGCCAGCTGCCACATTGGATGACAGCAGTTACTGCTGTCATACAGATGAGCCCGAGTATATCATTCTTTCTCTTTTTATATTCACACATACACATATACATACACACACACACACACATATTTGAAAAAGAATTTTGTACAGAATTTTTTATATATATAATTTTTATTAAAGAAATTTTAAACAAGATAAAAGCCATACAAATATTGAGAAAAAATAAAGAAAAATAGTGAATAGTAAGAAAAGAAAATAGAAAATAGAAAATAGAAAATAGAAAATAGAAAATAGAAAATAGAAAATAGAAAATAGAAAAGGGAAGGGAAGGGAAGGGAAGGGAAGGGAAGGGAAGGGAAGGGAAGGGAAGGGAAGGGAAGGGAAGGGAAGGGAAGGGAAGGGAAGGGAAGGGAAGGGAAGGGAAGGGAAGGGAAGGTTATAATGAAGTGGCTTCCGATCTTCTTGATAATGGTTATAGATACATTTATATTTTACCTTCACTCTCTAAGGTTACATCATAATTTCCTTCTTTCCATAAGCTACCCTTTCTAATCCCATAGATCACAAGTTCATTTTTCTCTTTTTTCATCCAAAGGTCCATAAGGGGTTTCTAGTCACTAATAAATGTATTTGTTGATCTTTCTCTACATACAAGTTAATTTTGCAATCTCTACTAGTTCTATCATCTTCACCAACCATTCCTCCGTTGTGGGTATTTCAGATTCTTTCCATTTTTGCACATATAGTAATCTTGCAGCAGTAAACATATAAAAAAAAATAATCTTCCATGGCTCTTTTCTAATTGTCTGTCCATTAATCCCAGCAAGAAAAGTTCTGGTTTCACTTGAATGTTGATCTTTAAAATTCTTTGTATGACTGTGTGTATTTGAACCCAAAATTTTCTGGCTTTTTTACAAGTCCATCAGGCATGATAAAATGACCCTTCATGTTGTCCACATTTCCAACATAAATTTGAAGTACCTTTATACAGTCTAGATAATTTTTCTGGAGTCATGTACCAATATACATCATTTCATAAAAAATATCTTTTAAGTTGTAACATAATGTGAATTTCAGTCCTTTCAACCATGTTTTCTTGCTGTTCCATCAATATGTTATGTCCAAAGTTCTTAGCCCATTTTATCATACACTCTTTCACTTGTTCTTCTTCTGTTTCAAATTTCAATAAAAGTTTGTACATTTTAGCAATTACAAGTTCATCATTTGTACATAATTCAACTTCAAATTCTGTCTTCTGCTGTTATCTACCTTAAATCTTTCTCTTAACTGTGCATACAAAAACCATTGAAAGCTAAATCCCTTGTAGTTTTAATCACACAGTCTGTCTCACAGTACAATTATCTCTGTTTTGTAAATTCCACCAATTGTCTTTTCCCTTTGATGTTAAACAATCGACATTCCCAGAAATGTCTGGTCTTTTTATCTAGTTAGTTCTAAATAATATCAAAAGCACTTCTGAAAAAATATTAATCCTTCAAATGTATGCTGTTCCCTTTATCCATTTATAACTGTCTTAAGTCAACATTTTAGTAAGCTTTTTGCTGTTAATTTAAAGTCTTTAAAGATATTTTCCTCTTTTCTTTTCTTTCTGTAATTCTGAGGGAAGGCTGACTCACTGAGTGGTTGTCTTCTTTCTCCTGCTGGTTCCAAGACCTCTCTTTAATTTGTAAATTAATTACATCCAAAAGTATTTAAGAAAGTGATGCTTTGAGCAAACCTAATGTCCTTAAAAAGACTGCTCTGTGGTTATGAGCACACTGTCTCTCCCTCATTCCCCAGCTACTCTACTTATGAGAAGACTGCAAGATCCTTCAGTTCCCACAGTCTCCTCATGAGGAGCAGCTAGCTGGGATACAAGTGGACAATCTCTGTTTCTCCTTTATCCAGAGATACTCAGCTGGCCAGAATTCACCACTGGCCACTGATCACTGCCACAGTGCTGTCTCCAGTCCTTCAGAGACATCTAGTCTGCCACAGAACCTCACCTGGAAGCCAAGGATATTGTACAGAATTAAATACTACAGAAACATAAAGAGAAAATTAGAAAAGAGAAAAAGATACGAAAAAACAGAAGAAAAAGTGAGAACAGTAGAAGTCAAAGAAAAAGAGAAAGGGGAAGAAACAGATTTAAAGAAGCAACTTTTATCTTCTTTGCAGCAGTTACAACTTTCCACTCTCCCAAATTACATAACATGGTTCCCTTCTTCCCATAAACAAACCTTTTTAATCAATAAATCCTGAAATCACCAATTCATTTTTGCCCATTTTCAGCAAAAAGCCCATAAAGGGTATCCAGTATTTTAAAAGTAGTTATTGTTCCTTCCCTAATCAAACAGATCAATTTAGCCATTTCAGCAAGCTGTACCATCTTCACAGTCCACTCCTCCATTGTGGGTATTTTTGTATTTTTCCATCTTTGTGCATATGTTAGCCTCGCTAGTATATCGTTCTTCCTCTAAAAGTACCCACAACCCCTCAGTGGTTTGTGAAAGATATATTTAAAAAAGAACATCTTTCCAAGAGTTGTACAGTGCTTTGGATGTGATTCAGAAAAACTGCTTCAGGATACAGAGGAAGGCAACATCTCTCTGTAACTCATGAAAGCAGCTGCATCTGTTTCCAAGCTAGTGAGGCTCCAAGGAAGCCTCCTCACAGCAGCCTCATGATGCTGGAAAACAATGCAGTTGCTTTCATGAGCTGCAGACAGTCACTGGAGTCATGTTCTAAGTACCTCTTCTTAACTGAATTCTAGGTATTACACAGCTATAGTTTCTGATAGTGGATAATAAAAAAAACCCCTTCATGGATCACTGCCTTGTCGTGGCGAAGGGGCTTGCGTAACTCAGTGAAGCCATGAGCTATACCGTGCAGGGCCACCCAAGACGGACAGGTCATGACAGAGAGTTCTGACAAAATGTGGTCCACTGGAGAAGGAAATGGCAACCCACTCCAGTATTCTTGCCAAGAAAACCCCATGGACAATGTTAAAAGGCTAAAAGATATGACGCCGGAAGATGAGCCCCTCAGGTCGGAAGGTGTCCAATATGCTACTGGGGAAGAGCGGAGGGCAATTCCAAGTAGCTCCAGAAAGAGTGCAGCGGCTGGGCCAAAGCCGAAAGGACGTTCAGCTGTGGATGTATCTGGAAGCGAAAAGAAGGTCCGATGCTGTAAAGAACAATATTGTATAGGTACCTGGAATGTAAGATCTATGAACCAAGGCAAGCTGGATGTGGTCAAACATGAGATGACAAGATTAAACGTCGACATCTTGGGAATCAGCGAATTGAAATGGACGGGAATGGGTGAATTTAATTCAGGTGACCATTATATCTACTACTGTGGGCAAGAAACCCTTAGAAGAAATGGAGTTGCACTCATAGTCAATAAGAGAGTGGGAAAGGCAGTAATGGGTTACAACCTCAAAAACGACAGAATGATCTCAGTGTGTATCCAGGGCAAACCATTCAACATCACAGTAATCTAAGTCTATGCCCCAACCACTGATGCCGAAGAAGCTGAAGCTGACCAGTTCTATGAAGACCTACAACACCTTCTAGAACTAGCACCAAAAAAAGATGTCCTTTTCATCATAGGGGATTGGAATGCTAAAGTAGGAAGTCAAGGAGTAATCGGAATAACAAGCAAGTTTGGCCTTGGAGTACAAAATGAAGCAGGGCAAAGGCTAATAGAGTTCTGTCAAGAGAACAAACTAGTCATAGCAAACACTCTTTTCCAACAACACAAGAGATGACTCTACACATGGACATCACCAGACGGTCAATACCGAAACCAGATTGATTATATACTTTGCAGTCAAAGATGGAGAAGCTCTATACAGACAGCAAAAACAAGACCAGGAGCTGACTGTGGTTCAGATCATGAGCTTCTTACTGCAAAATTTAGGCTTAAATTGAAGAACGTTGGGAAAACCACTAGACCACTCAGGTATGACTTAGATCATGTTCCTTATGAGTATACAGTGAAGGTGATGAATAGATTTAGAGGATTAGATTTGGTAGACAGAGTGCCTGAAGAACTATGGACGGAGGTCCATAACATTGTACAGGAGGCAGCAACTAAAACCATCCCAAAGAAAAAGAAATGCAAGAAAGCAAAATGGCTATCTGATGAGGCTTTACAAATAGCTGTGGAAAGAAGGAATGCGAAAAGCAAGGGTGAAAGGGAAAGATATAAGCAACTGAATGCAGATTTCCAGAGAACAGCAAGAAGAGATAAAAAGGCCTTCTTAAATGAACAATGCAAAGAAATCGAGGAAAACAATAGAATGGGAAAGACTAGAGATCTCTTCAAGAAAATTGGAGATATCAAAGGAACGTTTAGTGCAAAGATGGGCATGATAAAGGACAAAAAAGGCAGGGACCTAACAGAAGCAGAAGACATTAAAAAGAGGTGGCAAGAATACACAGAAGAACTATACAAGAAAGATCTTAATGTCCCTGATGTCCATACTGGTGTGGTCACTGACCTTGAGCCGGACATCCTAGAGAGTGAAGTCAAGTGGGCCTTAGGAAGCATTGCTAACAACAAAGCTAGTGGAGATGACAGTATTCCAGCTGAGTTATTTAAAATACTAAAAGACGATGCTGTTAAAGTGCTGCACTCAATATGCCAGCAAGTTTGGAAAACGCAACAGTGGCCACAGGATTGGAAAAGGTCAGTTTATGTTCCAATTCCAAAGAAGGGCAATGCCAAAGAATGCTCAAACTATCGCACAATTGCACTCATTTCACATGCTAGCAAGGTTATGCTCAAAATCCTACAAGCTAGGCTTCAGCAGTACGTGAACCGAGAACTACCGGATGTACAAGCTGGGTTTCGAAGAGGCAGAGGAACTAGAGATCAAATTGCCAACATTCGCTGGATCATGGAGAAAGCACGAGAGTTCCAGAAAAACATCTACTTCTGCTTCATTGACTATGCAAAAGCCTTTGATTGTGTGGATCACAACAAACTGTGGCAAATTCTTAAAGAGATGGGGGTACCAGACCACCTTACCTATCTCCTGAGAAATCTGTATGCGGGCCAAGAAGCAACAGTTAGAACCGGTCATGGAACAACCAATTGGTTCAAAATAGGGAAAGGAGTACGACAAGGCTGTATACTGTCACCCTGCTTATTTAACCTATATGCAGAGTACATCATGAGAAATGCCAGGCTGGAAGAATCAAAAGCCGGAATAAAGATTGCAGGGAGAAATATCAACAACCTCAGATATGCAGATGATACCACCCTAATGGCAGAAAGTGAAGAAGAACTAAAGAGCCTCTTGATGAGGGTGAAAGAGGAGAGTGCAAAAGCTGGCTTGAAACTCAACATTAAAAAAACTAAGATCATGGCATCTGGGCCCATCAATCCCTGGCAAATAGAAGGGGTAGAAATGGAAGCAGTAACAGACTTCATTTATTTGGGCTCGAAGATCACCGCAGATGGAGACTGCAGCCATGAAATTAAGAGACGCTTGCTCCTTGGGAGGAAAGCTATGGCAAACCTAGATAGCATATTAAAAAGCAGAGATGTCACCTTGCCGACAAAGATCCGCATAGTCAAAGCTATGGTTTTTCCAGTAGTAATGTATGGCTGTGAGAGCTGGACCATAAAGAAGGCTGAGCGCCGAAGAATTGATGCCTTTGAACTGTGGTGCTGGAGAAGACTCTTAAGAGTCCCCTGGACTGCTAGGAGGTCAAACCAGTCAATCTTAAAGGAAATCAACCCTGATTGCTCATTGGAAGGATTGATAATGAAGCTCAAGCTCAGATACTTTGGTCACCTAATGCGAAGAGAGGACTCTTTGGAAAAGACCCTGATGCTGGGAAAGATTGAAGGCCAAAGGAGAAGAGGACGGCAGAGGATGAGATGGTTAGATAGCATCACTGAAGCAATGAGCATGAAACTGAGCAAACTCAGGGAGGCAGTGAAGGACAGGAAGGCCTGGCGCAATATGGTTCATGGGGTCACGAAGAGTCGGACACGACTTAATGACTGAACTACAACAACAATAAAAAAACATTATAAACAAGAATTTATTTCAGTGAAATGTACATTTAAAAAGTCTACATCAATATGTAAACAGGATACCATTTGGGAAATGTGACTTCTCATGGTATTTAGGACAACTTTGCACATTATGGGAAGTAGTATTCAAAAGCCCCATAGGTTAGAGAAAATTGCAAGCAGAAGTGTATACAGATTTTTTAAACACTTTTTTAAAAAAAATCTATTGTCCCTCCTGCCACAAATTGACTGGAATAATGCTCCAGTAATGTGTGGGTCAGATTCATACTGACAATCTGCACATCCTTTGGAAGTATTCTAGTGATTGGCCCTATCCCTTGACTTCTACGTGGTGAACATATAATGATAACAAGTTCAATATATGTATACTTCATGTACGTAAGTTGTGCATTTGTCTTAAAAATTACGTTTGCAGCGTTTTTTCCCACTGACCATACATTCAAACAACTGTATAAACAGAGAGTATCCATTGTCATCTTACAGGGAACATATAAAGATGCAGGGGGGGAGGGGCACGATGGACATTTTGCCCTCCTTCTTTCTTGACTTATTCAGATTCTGTAAATGTAGTCATTATGTACAAATTCCCAAATGATAGAGGAACATATCTGAAAAGGAGTTACGTTTACCTTCAAATCTCAGAATAGTAAATGTGCCTCATAATTAATCCAATTGTTCTTTACACAATAGATAAAAGCATACTTCACAAACAGAATGCTGAAACTTGGACATTCTGTTGCACACATTCCAGCAGCCATCAAATTTGAAAAATATCATACTCTACGTGAAAGTCTATCAAATCTCAACCCTCATATCTCACACTGCCCAATACCCTTAAAATGGCAGCACTTCAGACCATTTTTTCAGTTGAGAGATAATAGACACCATCAGAAGATATTACTGAACATTCACTCCCTTACTCTTTCAATGTTGCTGACAAAGAGCAACTGAAGATGATGGAAGAATTCTGAAGCCAAAGGGGAAGTGAGACAATTTTTTCCATATGCTAAACCTCGTCCCCTCTAGCTGTTAGGATGTTACAGCTTTGTGAGTAATTCTGCCAATTTAATTCAATTGAATTTATACAGAAACTTAGAAATCATTGTATAATAATTAACGTTGGGCTAAATGCTGACCCTTGCATTTGAAAAGTGGTTTTTTTACTCACTGCAAAAATAAGTGTATTTTTCTTCCTGCCTTTTTTACAGGCTAACTGCTGTAATTATTTCCAAGGAAATTTCCAGGTGGTTGCTCAGGGAGGGCTGTATTTTTCAGTTAAACCACATGCTTTCCCACAATTTGAGAAGGCTGTCCTAGTTCTCATTTCACAGAATGATCAGCTGACCAAGACTGCATGATCAGGTGATCATTCATCCGAAAAAGCTGCCAGAGACAGAAAGGCCCTGTGCTATTTCAGCAAACTAGGGGACTTTTTAAAAATGAAAACAAAAAAAACAAATCTTCTGTGCAAACCTGCCCCAAAGGAATTAGTCCTCCCTACTCCCTCTGATCACTGTCTTTTATCTTTCCCTGGTTCATAAATTTAAAGGGAGCAAACAGTTCATTAAAATACCAGTAATCATCTATTATCCAAATCTATCCTAATGCTGCAGTTCTATATCCATTAATCTGACAGTTAGCTCTAGTTTGGTGGAGTGGTTAAGGCAGTGTCTCTCAACCTCAGCGACTTTAAGAGGTGTGGACTTCAACTCCCAGAATTCCTCAGCCAACACAGCTCACTGGGGAATTCTGGGAGTTGAAGTCCACACCTCTTAAAGTCACTGTGGTTGAGAAACACTGGGTTAAGGCATCTGGCTAGAAACCAGAAGACGGTGAGTTCTAGTCCCACCTAGGCGCAAAGCCAGTTGGGTGACCTTGGGCCTGTCCCTCTCTCTCAGCCCTGGGAAGCAAGCAAGGGCAAACCACTCCCAAAACATCTTGCCAAGAAAACTGCAGGGATTAATCCAGGCTGTCACCTGGAGTCAACACTGACTTGAAGGCACCCCCCCCAAAAAACCCACCGCCCTCTGGTGGACTTTGTATGATATAGAAGTATGTAAGATTACATAATCAAATCTATGCTCAAACGTACACGTTGCTGATGCCTGTCTCTATGTAGAAGAATAATAGAAAGAGGTTTTTATATACGTATATATACAGAGGCAAAAAGAGAAAGAACTCTCCCCAACTTTCCAGCCAAGTCGTCTTCTGTCCATGCAGTATATGCCTCTCACAATACAACAGATTGTCAAACCTACCGTAAAGCTGCTCCTTGAGTGTTTCCGTGGAAGCAGCCCTGTGTGTATCACCATCCACGTGCGCTGACTGGTCGTAGTTTATCACTTAATGATTTCCACCTGTGCCCTGCCATCAGGGACAGAGACATAACAATGATTTAAAATTATATTTTTCTATAGCCTAGCTGAAATATTACCCCCAAATGTGAAGGAGCAATAAATGTTAAATAGTCGTGCTAGTAGCAGTAATATCAAGCAGCCACTGACCCAATGCGTGAGAGGCCATCTCAGCCTCTGTTATTACACTGCATCGCAGGAAAGCAGGTGGGCATTCCCATTTTCTTCCGCTTCACTCCTGGCTAGCTATCATCGCATCCTCCAGAACAGCAGTGACTGACACCAGACCCCAGTGGCAATGCTTAAACCGAGCGCTAGCATTTCATTAATTCTTGCTGCCCTCCGTTTTTCACCTAGACAATTGTTCATTGATTTAAATTGTCTTGTTGTCTCGAACACTTCACGGAGGAAAATTTGGAAAGGAAAACAGTCCTTCTCCCGCTATGAGTAAAACTCTCATAGCGCTATCTCTGTAGAGATAGGACATGCAGTGAGCAAAAAGCATCCACTCTACAAAATATGCCCGATGTTTGGGAGTGTCCCTGGTACTTAAAACTCTGATTACCAACCTGCAGGTTATTTTTTTTTTTTTTTTGAAAGGGGGAGGAAGGCAGAATATGAGTTGTCCATTGACATTTTATGTTTAAGCCTTACTGTGTTAACCTTTTGAGATAATTTTCTCAGTGGGGGTTAGATATTTCAGGGGGAATTTTTAATGGTGAAGTATCTGCTCAGATTTCTGGAAAAAACAATCTATGACAAAAGATAGTTAAATGAAGGCAGATTAGCAGGATAATTTCAGGCAAGAAGCAAACATGTCTGAATCTGTGAATACAGTGAACTGCATTTTTTTTCAGTGTGTTTTAACTACGTCTATAAAGAATTCAAGATGCCCTTTTTCAATATTTATAAGAACACATTGCCATTGTCTGACATTAAAGGATATTTTCTGCTCTGAGATTTGGATGCAATATAGAATAGCAAAACAGATCTCCAACTATTTTAATGCAGTGAATAAATGTTAAGTCATATTTAGGACAGAGAACATCAAATGCTTTTTCTTAATAATTTATAGTAGATAAATTATGAAATTGGCTATCAGAATGCGCAGACATGGTCACCAATTAGACGATGTTAAAAGAGGCCTGGACAAATTCATGGAGGATGGCCGTGATAACTACCTAGTCATAGAAACTGCAGATGAGGCAAAATATATCCCTGAATATCAGTTACTTGGAAAATGAATGAGGAGGTTTGCATGTTGATATGGTCATATTTTGCTTGAGAGTTATAGGTGAGTATTTCCCAACTTATGATCCATGGACCATTTGGGGTCAGTGATGGTAATATCACAAGTGATCCATGGTAAAAAAAAAGTTGATTATGGTAGAGGAGATAGGAAAGAGTTGACTTACTTTTCTTAACTTGGGAGTGAGAATGGTCTCACTCTGCTCTCTTGTAAGCAAGTTCCTCGTATTCTTTTGGGAATTATTAAGTGAATTATCAGGAAGAGGAAGATATGTTGCTGAAGATTCTCAGTCATCCAGGTGGAATTATCTGGAGGTTGAGTCATGGCAACTGGACTTCTTTTCTTTTGGTTTGATACGTTTCGCTGCTTGAGAGAGAGGAGTGAAGGAATCCATTTATGCCAAAGTGGAAAATCCTTCCCTCAATAGAGGTGGAGGCCTCAGACACAACTTGTCTCCCATTTTTCATGCTGCTCTTTCATCAGTCCCCAGGAAGATTAAGACCACTTCACAAGTTCACCAGGGAGGCAGCACTTAACGACCCACTTGGGGATGAGTGATGGAATAGGAGTAAGACATCCACATCCCAAAGACTCTACTAATCACATTTCCTATTGTCCCCTAATGAGCCCATCATGTTAGTGAGAAACGCAGCCACCCTGGAAGACATTTATGGGGTCTCCCCTAACCAACTTTAAGGGAAGAAGCTGCTTGGACAAGCAGCAAAACCTATCAAACCAAAAGAAAAGAAGTCCAGAAGTCCAGTTGCCATGACTCAACCTCCAGGAAGAGGAAGAAGAAGCCATTTGCATCGTGGATGAATGAACAGAGCTCAACCTAAAAGTTAAAAGAGAAACAGCAGCAGTTGCCTTCACTTGTAGGAGGTGGTTGCTGCTGTTGGGATCCTTCTTAGAAATGAAACAGGAATGTCCACAGGGTATGGTAAAAAAAGTCAAGATGGCATCTATGATGGAGTGATCAAAGCTCCACCTCTGGAACACAGAAGAGCTGGAAACTTCTAAAAAAATTATACCATTCCAATGAACAAAAAAAAAGGGGGTGTAATCTTGAATCCCTAACAGATTTCTACATCTGTCTTATAGAAAAATAATAATATTTAATTATTGTCTAACACAAAATACCATAAAATCTATGTCACAGAAAAACAGAGTCATTTTTTGATTAACAGAAAAACTTGCCTTTTCAAAAACAGATGTCATACATCTCTTGAATCCAGATTTTAATATCAGGCATATTACCACTTTTCCAATTTCTCAAAATAATTCTCTTAGCAATACCCTAGGCCCAATACAACCATAATTAGAGAACAATATCAAGATGAAGCAAGTTCTTCAGAAGCTGGAACATTGGGCAAAAAACAGAAAAAAGAAAAATCTTACATTTGGGTAGGAAAATCAAAGATGTAAGTATACAATGGGGAAACCATAATAGGCAGCAGTACATGTGAAAAAGATCTGTGTGGATATCAAGCCGAACATGAGCCAACAGTGTGATGCAACTGCAAAATAAGCAAAGTCAGTCCTAGATGGCATCATAATGTCAAGATGAAAAGAAGTCATTCCTCTCTAGTCTGCATGGCCAGACTGCATATAAAATGTTGCACCTGTTCTGGACACCACAGTTTAGAGAAGTCACTAACAAATTTGAGTATCACTGGAGAAGAACAACCAAGATGATAAAGGGCTTGAAAGAGAGAAAAAGAGAGAGAAATTGTTGAAGCCACTGGATATGTTTAGCCTCAGGTCAGAATATAGATCTCAAGGAGAATGTTACAGAATTTTTAGAAAATGTTAAGGCATGGAAATAAGCCAAAAGCTTTCTGTTGTCTGATGTTAGGGCAATATATTCTGTCCCCTTTTTATTGATCTGATCCATTTCTTACTGAAGCCAAACTATGCCCACCTTTTGATTTTTTTGAAGAAAAAGGTCAAGCCCTGTACAAAGATGAAAGGTGCTGCCCTCTGTCCTCAAACAGAATTTCCAAAGTATTATTTATATAAGGCAAGACTAAAATATTCATTCCTTCCTTTTTGTTAGAAATTGATGGAGAATAATAGGCAACCAAAAATATAATGAACACTATTTGTAGCAAGGTTTACCGATGCTGGCATCTGTTTGAAACATCAAAGCTCAACCCTGGAAGATAAAGTAACCTGGATGTATTTCAAACATCTGCAAAGTGAATTTCCCTGAGCACTAAATAACTACCCATCCAGGCTTCAGCAGGGTATTTTGCTGCCTGAAGTGAAGGGCAAATGCCTCCCCTTCTCCTGCCTCATTATTCCCATTATTCCCATTTTCCAATGGACACTTCCATTTGCATTTTACTTCAAAACCAGCAAAGTGATGGATCTCTGTATTTCTGATTTATGTAACATTATCCTATGTTAATTCATAAGCCCATTCCATCTCATTCCCACACTGATCTGCATTAGTAAAAATAAAAGTTAAAAACTGGGCATACAAGTTTTCGGTATTTGTAACAATTTGGTAATTTTTAAAACCAATGCTATTACTGAAAACTCAGGAGAAAGATGAAATTGGAAGAGAGAAGTATGTTCCGATCTGTGCATTAGTTCAGGAGGTTTAATTGATCAGTCAGTTTATTTTACA
The DNA here is from genome assembly GCA_030867105.1 of Liasis olivaceus. Taxonomy (NCBI): domain Eukaryota; kingdom Metazoa; phylum Chordata; class Lepidosauria; order Squamata; family Pythonidae; genus Liasis; species Liasis olivaceus. Next base: position 120,302,110 of record CM061350.1, on the reverse strand, counting down.
ATATTTATAAACCACCCCAACCATCAGTGCACAAAGAAGCAAGAAACACATAAAGTCAAAACATAAAATGGCTGTGTGGAATATTCATCCCAGGCTGAAGGCCTCTTTTTAGTGCCTTCTGTAATGTCTGAAGAGTAGGGGCCGGGTCAGCACACTTCACAATGCATGGGCTGCTACAGAAAGGCCTGACTTCTAGTCCACGTCTCTTACTTCTGTCAGCCCTTCAAGGTAGACCAGACTAGGACACCAAAGTCATGCAGGCCACTGCTCCCTTGATTATAACAGAATCATAATAAAAATTATAATTATTGCAAGTCTCAATGCACTTCCCCCTTCCCTCCCTTTTTCTTCGGGAGAACTAGGGAGGGCCTTGTCTGAGACGTTTTCTCAGGGTACAGATCTGCCCCGAACTCAGGTTTCTTTTATCTGAACTTTGTCAGCGCTTTTCCTCCTGTTCCTCAGGGTTATTCTTCCTTCCCATTACAATTTCATGTGAGGGTGGTACCTTCAATAAGCCCTCTCTCAATGAGCAGACCAGATGGCTGTATCGAGCAAGGTGGTCCCTGATAGTTTGGGCCAGCTCATATTAAAATACTCCTTGAGCCATTTCTGCAGCCCCTTCCTCAAAACTTTACGAATCTTCCCCCCGACACACCGAAGCTCTGACCTTGTTAACAGCCTGCTGCCTGAGATGACTGCCTATCCCTGCCCAAAGGTAGAGCGAAATACGCTCCAGTCAGCCCGCTAAGTTTCTTCTCATGGCTCCATTTCATTTTCTTGGGCCCCATTCCTTCCCTCTTTTTCAGGGCCAAGAAAGGAGAAAGGGCTTATCTCTGAAATGCAGTAGATTAAAGACAATCTTTTCTCCCTTCTCCCAAACATTAGGAGTAAGGTTTTGTCAGTCCAGTACAAAAAGTGGTGTTTCCAGCAAAGTTGTCTTCCAGCATCGCTTTTTCAAAGGATTGTGACATCTTTGCAATTCACTCAGCAATAAATACTTTCTAAGCCTCTGGAATACAGATTAATAACATAATAAAAACAGAAATGGGGAGAGATCTGTTTAGCTTTCAATAAATCAATGGCTTTAATTGTGCTTTATTGTTTCAGAGTAAACATTTGTTAATTTTGCTTTTAATCACATTTGATTTTTTAAAAAAGGAACATTTTCTTCATGCTTTATTTTTAAAAATGTGCTTTTGATAGGTTCCTATTATAAAAATTAACAATAAAACTCATATCCATGTGTTAAATATTCCAAAGATAGAGCAGGCCATGTTGCAACTGACTGCCAGAGGAACTTATCAGAAGAAATAAATGGCAACCCTGAATAAGTCCCACAATAGGGTTCCTCAACTCCAGCAACTTTAAGATGGGTGGACTTCAACTCCCAGAATTCCTCAACCAGCCATGCTGGCTGGGGAATTCTGGGAGTTGAAGTCCACCCATCTTAAAGTTGCTGAGGTTGAGGAACCCTGTCCCACAAAATGGCTGAACATGCAGGGATTCAAATCTTGGCTTTTGAAGCTTCTATCTGGATGGGTAAATGCATTACTTTTGCTTTTTCCTCTGATCAATGTTTTAAAAGTCTCCACTTCTTTATAAATTTATGAAAAAAAGTATAACTTTTTAAAGTGCTTATAAAATTGACAGCCATCCTAAATTATGGTTGGATCAGGCCCACCTATAATTGTCCATGAAAGAAAGGAGAGATGTTTGAACCCAATCTAAAAATGAACAATTATCATGGCATTTAAAAGCAGAGATGGTCAGCTTGTTATATACTATGATGCCAAATCAAAAATGTATTACAGGTTACGTGGGCACAGCTAATTTATATAATTATAATAAACTGCAATTATTGTAATACAATTGCATACTTGTTTCATCAAAATGCCAGTTGTTTTGTATAATTATCTTGTCATTCTCCCCTTTTCTTACAGTTAGAAAAGAGTGCACAAATTTGAACATCAGCAACAATGGGTTAGAGACAGTCCCTTTAACTGGGATGAAGATGACTTCACAGGACTATCATTACTCTTGCTGGATATGTTCTGTGTCACTCCACTAAGAGTGTATAAAAGGTATAGTATACTGAAGTTCTCCCAGTTATTATATTTTATGGATATTCTCTTTCATTTTCCTGTTATGTACTCTGGTCTATGACTGCAATATGTATGTATGTAGGATAAGTGTGCACAGGGCACCACAAGGAACAATGCTTTGACCATACCATCTTCAGTGTCTGGGAAAGGGCTGGAAACAATCACTGACTGTCTCCAATCATACATATCTTTGAAAATGTGGAAATCCTGCACAGAAAATCTTCAGAATCTGCTTCTTCCATTATGGGCTGTACAACTGGCCAATCCATATCTTAATTTGCATGTTGAGTGGCAGTTTTCAGCTTTTTCTACTGTATCCTCACCCTTAGCTTTTGTAGATGACTGTGTTTGCAAGCAGTTAAAACTCACTTTCTTTTGCAGATGCTAAATAAAAAATATCTATTCTTTCTTAGATTTGCCAAATGGGCAAAGAGCAGCATTCATGCTGGCATCACGCAAAAACAGCACTATTTCAGTTCAGAGAATGTAATATTACCCAAGAGTATTTTGAAGCAAATTACAGCATGAATAATAATAGTAATATAACACTGAATACAATATATAAGAATTAAATGTAACTCCTGGTGATTACATGGACATATCCATTCTGTTTTCTTGGAATAATATAGAAGTGGTTTGCCATTTTTTGTTTGTTTGTTTGTTTCCTAGTCTATTCTAAAACCCTAGTATTTCCTGGTAGTCTCTCATCTAATACTTGGCTTTTCTGAGGTAGCTAAAATTTTACTTTGAAGAAACAGGATAGAAATAATGACACTTTGGAACCTTGATCTTGGAGAAGACTCCTGAAAATACCATGGGTAGCCAAGAAAACAAACAAATGGATCATCAACAAATCAATCTGGAGCTCTCATCTGAAGTGCAACTGACCAGGCTCAAATGATCCTACATTGGACACATTATACAGAGACCTAGCTTTCTGAAGAAGGCTCTAATGCTGGGAAGGTAGAAGAAAAGAGAAGAGGATGACCAGCAGCAAGGTAGATGGACTGTTATAGAGGCAATGGGTACACCACTGGAAGATCTGAAGGACCAGGCTGGGGACAGATTGTCCTGGAAATAATCTATCTCTGTTGTCACTAAGAGTCAACACCAGTTTAATGGAATGTAATCAAAAAGATGGCTCAGTGCTATTACCTGCTAAGGTGACACAAGAGGTAAATAGAATTATATTATTATACATCTCATCCTCCTCCAATATACCATCTGTAGTACTCTTAGCGACAGATCACAGGTTGAGAACCATTGATGCCTAACATCATGTTCTTGGGATATTGTCAGTTATCAAATCCACATTTAATACAATTGCAAGGACTATTATTCAATTCTTCCCTAATTTCAAGATGTGTATGGGTACTCTGGACTTAGCTGATGCTTTGTTCTGTTTTGTTGTATATCTATTTTACTCCTACAGTAGCTCTATTTTAATTTACAGTTTAACATGTGTTATGAGCAAAGTACATTGGATTAATGTCAAAGGCTAAATCCTTCTTAATAGCCATAAAACTTATCCTTCAAGTGTTTAAAAAACACTGGCTGCAGCATACTTGTAGGAAGAGGATAAATAGAAAGGGAAGACCTGTTCATTTATTTTGATGCTTTCCTCAAATAAAAACACTACTGAGTATATCTGGGTATCTCTTAAAACCATGAAAGCTTTACTCAAGTAGTTATATGCAACTCTGGAGAAGTCACATATAGGCTGCTCTTGTTTCAGAACAAAATGCATACTTGAGGAATACACATTAAGACTGTGTTATTTCAATTCTGAAGTTTGACTTGAAGGTGATTCAAACAAAACTTGGTAAAAAAAAGTCAGATACAAACCATAGATTTCAGAAAGGCCAGTGTTAATAAATTAAGAGAAACAGTAAGGAAATGCCTTGAGAAGAAAACTTTAAAGGCCAAGGTATTGTAGCCATTTGGGACTTCTCAAAAAGGAAATAAAGGATAGCTTAGTTGCAAACAGTAGCAATGAGGAAGAAAACTAGGCAACATCTAAAGGAGCCAATGTGGTTGAATGTAGTTGAATAGGTAGCTCACAAAGCAGCTGAGAAGGATACTTACTGGAAATGGAACAAAAGGCTAACACCAAGAAGGTCTACAGAGCTTCGGCTCAGAAACATAGGAATGAGGCCAGGAAGGCAAAGGTGGAAGGTTAGCAAATGAGGCAAAAGCCAGCAAGAAGGGTTTCTTCAACTATTTCAACAACAAGAGAAAGACAAAGGAGGTAGAATTTTTGTCTCCTTTAAGAAAGTACCTGACTTACTGGACAAGGGAAATGATATGGATATAACCTTGATTTCAGCAACATTTTGACAAGCTTCCACATGACATAAGCTGTTGAAGTATGGTTTGGATGGCACAACAGTAAGATAGGTCCAAAACTGTTTTGATAACTGCACTCAGAGAATCAGCATTAGTGGTTCTACATGGAGTTGGAGAACAGTACCAGTGGGGTCCCCACCTCTCTTGTCTTTATTAATGACCTGTATATCCAGGTCATTAGTTATTAATCCAGGTCATGTATGTATTAATAACGTGTATAACAGGATTGATGGGTTGCTTATCAAATTTGCAAATAACATAAAATTTGGAGGTCTGGCTAATATCCAAGATGTGAAAACAAGATTGCAATCTAATCTCAATAGTTTGGAAAACTCCTTTAACAGGAAGAAACGTATTACATTTGAGAAAGAAAAATATAGGGTACACATACAAGATGGAAGTTTCATAGCTTGGAAGCACTACATCAGAGAAGGACTTGGGCATGGTCATTAACAACAAGTTGAACATGAAGCAGCAATGTGAGATTATTCCCCTCTACTCTGCACTGGTGAGATCACACCTGGACTACTATGTACAGTTCTGGGCACCACACTTCCAGAAAAATATTGACAAATAGAACATGTTCAGAGGAAGGTGGCAAAGATTATAAAGGACTTGAAAATATGTTCTATGAGGACAGGCTGAAGGCACTTGGCATGTTCAATCAAAGAAAAGAAGACTTAAGGGAGACATGGTATCAGTGTTCAGGTACATAAAAGAGTGACATAAGGAAGATGTTCAGGAACTAGTTTCCATTGCCACAGAAATTAGGACCAGAAGTAAAAGGTATCAGTTGTAATTACCTAGATTTTGTTCAATTATAAGGAAGAACATCTTGACAGTAAAAAATGTATAACAATGGAAGTCTATTTATGGAAAATGTGGATTCACCATCTCTGGATATTTTTTTAGAAGAGGCTGGATAGCCATCTCTTGAGGATGGTTTAACTGGTTTTCCTACACACTTCAGAGGATTATCATTGTGATCCCTTCCAACTCTATAATTCTATGATTATATAAACACTTTGATTATACAATCATCTACAGTCATCTACAACATACAGTGTAAGGACTGTAACAGCCACTGTGTAACAGACAGGCAGAAGACTAGCAGAGCGCATCCATGAACACCAATTAGGAGCCAGAAGACACGATGAAAACTCCTTAATCTCACAACACATGGACAGACTCAGCCATAGTTTCAAGTGGGAAACTGTCAGCATCTTTGACCAAGCTAAATCCAAAAACGCTAGGGAATTCCTGGAAACTTGGCACTCAGACAAATCAGCTATCAATAGACACATTTAATAGACACATGTAAACCACATTTACAAACCATTCAAAAGAGACAGTAAAAGAGCTAAGAAGGAAACAAAAAGACCAGAACACATCCTCTCCAGCAACCAACACTCAGATACGCAAGGATGAACACCAGGGATTATTATCAAGCAGAAAATAATACCCTAATCAAGGAACTACCAAGGAGAAAACCACACCCCCACCAACACTGCATATAAACAGAGAGCAAACCCCATACTCACTAGCACTGATGATGTTACCTAGTCAGGTGATGAAACAATGAAATGTCTGCAAGCAAACCACCAAGCTCAGGACTCCACACTTTGATTATACTTCCAAGTCAAGGTGCTGAAGCAATTTGAAGTGTTAAACTGACTTGAATACTTCCTAATGGAATCAGAAAGATTAGGAGATTTAACACACTTTGGCACATGCACAAACACACTCTTTTGAATTACTTTAAAAGTTCAAATCAAATTGTTTCAATTTACTGAATCAATACAAAGTTTACAACTAGAGTGGATTGATTTTCTAAACTGATGTAAAGGTCTGCCTCAAATAAATTCAATTTTTCAAATCAATTTGGAAATTCAAATATTGCACTTGATTCACACATGCCTAACATATATAATCTATCTGGAATTTTAGAAACTCAACCTTGTAGTATGCAAGTTTGAACAAATTCAGAAAGCTAAAGGAACTGGATTGATGGGCAGTGGTGTTGCGTGGTGGTTAAAAATCAGAGACAAATCAATAAGTCAAGATTTAAATTTCTACTCAACCAATCTCTCTGGGTGACCTTCGGCCATTTGTCCTCTCTGTCTCTTAATCCAATATATACAGGTGAAACTCGAAAAATTAGAATATCGTGCAAATGTTCATTTATGTCAGTATGGCAACTCAAAAGGTGAAACCAATATATGATAGACGCATTACATGCAAAGCGAGATATGTCAAGCCTTACTTTGGTATAATTGTGATGATTATGGCATACAGCTTATGAAAACCCCAAATTCACAATCTCAGAAAATTAGAAGAGTGTGAAAAGGTTCAATATTCTAGGCTCAAAGTGTCCCACTCTAATCAGCTATGAATCCATAACACCTGCAAAGGGTTCCTGAGCCTTTAAATGGTCTCTCAGGCTGGTTCAGTAGGAATCACAAGCATGGGAATGACTGCTGACCTGACAGTTGTGCAGAAAACCATCATTGGCACCCTCCATAAGGAGGGAAAGCCCCAAAAGGTAATTGCAAAAGAAGCTGGATGTTCCCAAAGTGCTGTATCAAAGCACATCAATAGAAGGTTATGTGGAAGGGGAAAGTGTGGTAGAAAAAGGTGCCCAAGCAGCAGGGATGACCGCAGCCTAGAGAGGATTGTCAGGAAAAGGCCATTCAAAAGTGTTGGGGACTTTCACAAGGAGTGGACTGAGGCTGGAGTTAGTGCATCAAGAGCCACCACACACAGACGGATCCTGGACATGGGCTTCAAATGTCGTATTCCTCTTGTCAAGCCGCTCCTGAACAACAAACAACGTCAGAAGCATCTTACCTGGGCTACAGAAAAAAAGAACTGGTCTGTTGCCCAGTGGTCCAAAGTCCTCTTTTCTGAGGAGAGCAACTTTTGCATCTCATTTGGGAACCAAGGACCCAGGGTCTGGAGGACGAATGGAGAGGCACACAATGCACGATGCTTGAAGTCCAGTGTGAAGTTTCCACAGTCTGTGTTGATTTGGGGAGCCATGTCATCTGCTGGTGTTGGTCCACTGTGCTTCATTAAGTCCAGGGTCAACGCAGCCGTCTACCAGGAGATTTTGGAGCACTTCATGCTTCTTTCCGCAGATGAGCTTTATGGGGATGCTGACTTCATTTTCCAGCAGGACGTGGCACATGCCCACACTGCCAAAAGTACCAAAACCTGGTTCAATGACCATGGGATTACTGTGCTTGATTGGCCAGCAAACTCACCTGAACTGAACCCCATAGAGAATCTATGGGGCATTGCCAAGAGAAAGATGAGGGACATGAGACCGAACAATGCAGCAGAGCTGAAGGCCGCTATTGAAGCATCCTGGTCTTCCATAACACCTCAGCAGTGCCACAGGCTGATAGCATCCATGCCACGCCGCATTGCGGCAGTCATTTCTGCAAAAGGGGCCCAAACCAAGTACTGAGTACATATGCATGCTTATACTTTGCAGAGGTCCGATATTGTTCTATTTCCAATCCTTGTGTTATTGATGTCATGTAGTATTCTAATTTTCTGAGATTGTGAATTTGGGGTTTTCATAAGCTGTATGTCATAATCATCACAATTATACCAAAGTAAGGCTTGACATATCTCGCTTTGCATGTAATGCGTCTATCTCATATATTGGTTTCACCTTTTGAGTTGCCATACTGACATAAATGAACATTTGCACGATATTCTAATTTTTCAAGTTTCACCTGTATTGTGCAGTGAGCATTTTTCTTTTATGTAAATAATTCCTATATAAACCTAAATATTCATTTTACAAACTTCCCTCTAATAAGGCATTGTCTACAGATATGACCCAATCTAGGGAGTTTCAACTAACTATTATGTAACATTTATTTTGATTTAAATGTTTTGTATTTATTGTACAATTTCCTAACTATGACTTTCTGAAACATTTTCTAAAATTCCGTTGGTGCAAGCCTCAGAACTTTTTAAAAAGGAACACAGGTAGTATAGCCCTATTATTCTGTCCTATGTTGTTGCTGTCCCCTCCTTAGTATGTTGGGTAAACCTAGCTAAATGGCTCCACCCTTAATTAACATATTGATTTAGCTGTGGGTCACACAGCTTTCTTAACCTGAAGCCTTCCAGAAATCTGGGGCCTTTGACCATGCAGTTCCACCCACAGAATACTGAATCTATGAGGCTATGTAAGGCTGTTCTACAGCATGACTTAGTATTAAAGTAATTACATATCAAGACCCACATTCCATCATGAGTAAAACACTAATGTTTGTACTCTTACACTAATAATAATTAGCAGATACATTTTGGACTGCCAAAATCAATGGATTTAAACACAATTAATCCTAGGCTGGATTGCTGCCTTGGTGTTTAGCACTGGCAAAACAAACATGAAGGAGCATATGTGGTCTGCTATAGGGAAAGCGCCCAGACTGTAATTGCTGCGTTCACACAACTCACTAAATTGTAAACTGCTCTTTAAAAACCATAATGGCCAAGCTCCAGCATCTTAACATGTAATGAACACCAGGCTATCATGATAAGCTATAATATGATTCCTCTATTTGGCTTAGGACATTGGATGAACCTGTGCTTCCCTAACCATGGTTTGTAATTTAGCATGCTAAGCCAAAAAACAGTTACTGAGAAAGAATATAATCTGAGGCTCTTTGGAGTGCAAATTTATATTTTGCAAGAAACCAGGAGAAGGCACTGGTAAGGCTACTGCCTCCATGTAAAATTCAAATACAAAACAGAGATTTAGAAAATCTTTTCCTAGGCTATTTTAGTGGCCCTTTTGGGCCGGAGACTAGCAAGTGAGGAATTCAAATTGTTATGGCTCCTTTCCTTGGATGCAAAAAACAAAAGCCCAAACGGATGTAGGACAGCATCAGGGAAAGGAGAAAGGGGAAGACTATTTGATCCTACATACTTAGAGACAGGGGGAAAAAATTACATTCTGTAGCCACAGAAACAGTATTTAAGGACAGTTACAGTACGAGCAGGTTACTAGCTGCTACAGCACATTGATTTAAGTGCTAAGGGAGCAGAAGTGTAAAACACAAGATTTGTTGTGTTAGTGATTCCTGCTTAAAATTGGAATCCCTTTGGGAAAAGTTAGAAAACCCTCACAGAATGATTGAACTTTTCCTTACTGTCAACCACTGACTCCAACTGCATTCATAACTGAAGTATCAGCATTCTTGGAATTGCCAACTCTGTTTTTTGCCTTCAGCTGTACAGCCACTGAAAAAAACATAGAAAATGGCATAGAATCAAAGAAGCCCTACTGAACCCATTTTAAAGAAATAATGACATGGCATGGCCCTTCTGGAATAAGAAGCCTTCATGATTCTTCTCCCGTATGTTGACATCACAATGGCCTGCTCAGAATGGGAAAGTCCTGGACAACATAAATGATGCTTCTGCATAAACTCATCTTTCAAACTATGTGGCAGATCAACCAGGGAAGGGCATGCCATGTTTATATTCCAACCCAGAGACAGTTCCTACATAAAAACTCTTTGTTTTACAAGGGGAGACTCACTCATCACTCCCCTCAGCAAAGTATTCTTTGAAAGATATCCCCAAACATTGTTCATGAAGAATAACCAAATTGTATTTTCTTTCATATTGCTAAAAGTGCCTTTAATGGTTGCTCCAATATCTGCTGTCTTAAAAAGGGACATGCCTTTCCCTCTGTAAATGTAAGAGTTTAGTCTAGTCCCCTAAACACCAAGAGCGGAATGCATGCTCACCTTTTTGCAAAGACCAGGTTTAAAAAAAAATAAAAACAAAAAACTGATTTCGGAAGTTCTGTGTGTCTAGAAACCGAGGCTAGAAGCAAGAGTGATACTAACATGGAAATAAAATGAATTGAAATTGCTACTGACAGTAAAATAGGAAGCAATGATAGATAGTAAATGCTGTCCCAGAAAAATGTTACAGCCTCTCCGGCACTACAGGGAACAGTGATTTTAAAGACAGCTGTAGATTTGGAAGAAAAAAAAAACAATGCAGTAGCACTGTAGACAGCCATTGGTTGAATAGATGGGTTGTTATTATTATTTGACTTCTTATTATTTATTATTATTAATATTATATTTATCATAATAATTTATTACAGTATTATTATGGTTGGTCACACAGTCAGACGGAGGTTTAGACTGGATTTGGCATTTTTATCATCTATCAAGTTCTTCCCAAGAACCTGGGAGAGGCAGATGTTTGATGGTGTTAAAGGTATTGTCACAGGATGTAAGCTGTTCCAAGGAAAGCTGCCTTTTGCAATTGACTGATGGTGATTTTGTCAATGCTGATGGTGTTCAAGTGGTGCTCCAGATGTTTTGGGATTGCACCTAAGGCGCCTATAACTATTAGTACTCTCTTTGCTTTCTTTCACCATGGTTGTTCTACTTCTATTTGTAGGTCTTCGTATTTTGTGATTTTCTCCAGTTCTTTCTCTTCTATTCTGCTGTCTCCAGGTATTGCAATGTCCACTATCCAGACTTTTTTGTCTTTCATATCAACAGTTGTTACGTCTGGGGTGTCGTGTGGCAGATGCTTGTCTGTCTGAATTCTAAAGTCCCAGAGCACTTTAGGTTCTTCATTTTCTATCACTTTGTCTGTTTCGTGGTCCCACCAGTTCTTGCTTGCAGGCAAATGGTATTTCTTGCAGATATTCCAATGCACCATTGTTGCTACTTTGTCATGCCGTTGTTTGTAGTCAGTCTGTGCAATCTTCTTGTAGCAGCTAACTAAGTGGCATTTGCTGTCTATTGCTGTCTTCTTGATTCTGGCTTTGAATGCATTTGTTCTTAAGGCTTGGTTTTGAGCAGCCAGAATTAGCCCCCCTGTCTCTTTCTTCAACTTCCCTGCTCTTAGCCATCACCATGTCTTGTTGTTATTTGCTTTGCCTGCTAATTTGTTTGTGTACTGGCCTGTAATACTTTGCCTTGCCATGTCTCTTTTCTCTTCTTCATTTGGTCTTTCTTATAGGCCAGTTTGGTTTCTTTGGTATTCAGTAAGCCTTCGTGGTATACTAGCTTCAGTGCATCTTCTTCACTGTCCTTCAGATATTCTTCCAATGCCCGTTTTTCTTCTTCAACTGTCTGGTGTACTTGCAACATTCCATGCCCACCAATGCTTCTTGGTAAGTAGAGTCTGTCAATGTCACTGTGTGGATGAAGGGCATGATTCATTGTCATTATTTTTCTGGACTTCCTATCCAGGGCTTTTAATTCAGCTTGAGTCCAGTCCACTATTCCAGCTATATATCTAATGACTGGAATTGCCCAGGTGTTACTTGCTTTAATGGTATTTCCACCACTGAGTTTGGACTTTAAGATCTTCTTCACTCTTCTGATCTATTCACTCCTAGCCTTCTTCTTGACTTCAGTGTGCTTGATGTTGTCAGCCTGAAGGATGCCCAGGTATTTGTAGTGATCTTCTTCACCCAGACTCTTGATGTTATTTCCATTGGGCATCTTGATTCCTTCAGTTTTCACTATTTTTCCCCTGTTGATGGTAAGGGTGTCACATTTGTTCACTCCAAAGTCCTTTGCAATATCTTAGCTGTATATCTGGACAGTGTTGAGCAGCAATTTAATTTCAGATAGTGTTTTTCCATACAGCTTCAGATCATCCACGTAAAGAAGGTGGGAAAACCCGGCAGATGTTTTTGATATTTGATAGCCATGTCCTGACTTGTTCAATATTGTTGACAAAGAAATCAATGCTGTTGTTGTTGTTGTTGTTGTTGTTGTTGTTGTTATTTGCATACAGTTCCTTTATGAATTGTAAATCCTTCAGAAAATAAAAGTAATTGTTTCTGCTGTGGTGAAATTTCAAAATGGAATCAAGGCTTACTTTATTGGCTTCCGGCAAGAAGGGTTTGGTAGATGGGGTCTGTTACTAGTAAATATGTTGTAGCAGGGGGTGAGACTCAGCCAAGGCTAACAAACCCTTCAGGAGCCAATCTAGCAGACACCACTCCAGGATGAAAACAAGCATTGCATACATATCCTCTGATTGCTCGTTGCCTAGCCAATATTTATCATGAAACCATGAAGAACCTCAACTACTGCCCATCATCAGAAATCATTAAAAGCAAGCAAATGAGATGTTTTCCAAAATATTCAGCTCCATAATGTGCTTCAACAAAGGCACTTGGCTTTGACTTAACTTTACTGAAACTCTGCAAATCATGAGCTGGGACAAAGACTTCAGGCAAAACAAGCTGATTTCTTTTTTTCTTTTTTCTTTTTTCTTTTAATATAATTTTATAAGAATTTTAATTACAATAGTAAAAACTAATACAAGCTAAACTTAGAGAAAGGAAAAGAGAAAGAGAAGAGAATGGAATGGAATGGAAAAAAAAGAATAAAAAGTGCAGGAAAAAAGAAAAAGAAAGAAGAAAAAGAAAATAATATAATATAATAAAGAAATTATTTCTAACCTTCATCACAACAAGCATAAACAAATTTAATAACTCTTCACCCCCTATAAGGTTAAACAATTATGTCTTCATCCCATATCCCATTCCTTATCCATAAGCAAATCCATAAAACATCAACTTTTCAATCCTGGTACCAGCAAAAAGTTCATATAGGGTTGCCAGAACATTTTTAAAAAAAGTCTTATTTTAAGCTCAAAACAAACTGATTTCTGTTGTTACATGCAGGTATGAAAATCATCCTTGCAATCTTTTTGAATTGTGCATGAAATGGGAAGGGAGGGGACAAAAGGTTGTGTCTGATGGACAAAGACTGTCCACAATGTTGTCCATCCTGCACAAAGATTGTGAGCTGGTGGGAAAGGGGAAAGCTAGGCCTGCAATAGACACAGCATACTTTTTGCTCACTATGTTTGCATAAGATGCTTACCCAGGATTAACATAGAGTGGGTCAAAAAAGTCAAAATGACAGCCATGCCTGCACAATTGAAGTCCTGCCCTTTTTTATGTGCATCGCATGTGCTAAAACATGGTTGGCTAAGGAGTTTGTGTTTCAATATGTTATGCGAACCTTGGCTATAATTTAGAAATTAAACATAGATCATTGACTAAGCCACAATTGCCTGAGTTCACACATTATACAAAATCATTCATCATGGTCCACAAGTCACAGAACGTGCTAGCCTAAAACCGAACTATGTTATGCCATATGTGTGTGTGTGTATTCTCCCCCCCCCCCCCCGTCTCTCTCTCTTTCTGATGGGGACTTCATTGGGAAGGACTAGGGAGTAAAAAAGAAGGGATTTGATGTGTTGATTTTCCAGGGCTGGTCTCTCTTTAGACAGAGTCAGTCAGCTGCAGTGAATGGGCTGCTTTGAATATTATTTAGTTATTTAATTTATTCTTTCTATATTTTTACTTTTTGAGAGAAATGCTTATGGAATTTTCAGCAACAGTACATTACTATACACTATAGTTTATGTACACAGCATGGTGCACCATTTGGAGCTTCAACCAAAGCTAGGTCTTTAATATCTCAGAGAAAGAATATTATGAACCTTTCTTGTGTTGGTGGTGGAGAGCAGCCAGACTCAGCAGCCCTGTCACCCAGTCCCAACGCTTCCCACATGTTGAAGAGAAGATGTAGTTGACATATTGGTTCTTCCATGACTTAGAATCCTGACTGTGCAGAGCACTAAATGATATATGGAGATTACATCCATCCAACAAGTGGAAACCAAGGTTTCTTATTCTACTCCGTCATGTAACTTTAGCTGCTAGCTATGCTTGAGAATCTTTGCAATATAAAATATGTATTTGAAGTTGTATATGTTTGCAGATGTACGAAGAAATTATATTTAATAACATAAATTATAAATTATGTATTTAATAACATATGCTAAAATCTGCCTTGCAGTTTCTCTAAAGTTGTTTTTCCTTCGCAAACGAAGCCACTCATTTTCTGTTCTCATCTTCAGGATACTTGAGAATAGGGTTTTTGAGCTTATTTTACTGTTGGAAAAGGTGCAGGGTCCTACTGCTGATATTGTTTCATGAAACACATCTGAAGCTTTCCTGGCTGCTTACACAGCCCCATCTGAAGAATTCCAACAGGAAGAGTCTTCCCATCATATCGTTCTTGGAATTTAATTGATGCATAAGAAGTCAGGGAAGCTGCAGATCACTGAAGAAATAATTGCACAATGAAAGACAGAACACCCAATGCACAATCTGGCTTCCTTGTAACTAAATAAATTCAAAACTAATACATTTCATCAACATTCTCCTCTTGCTTGCAAGAAATTTTTAAAGCAAATTTTCTTTCATATCATTGAATGGGAACTGATCGTGAAAAAATGCAAGAGGATTTTTATGCACAGCATTATAGTATTTAGAGTGCTTATTTATGCTGGCAATCATCGCTGTAAAACTATACAGAAAGCAGGTGTCCTGTCTGCCAAGCAGCAAGGGAAAAAAACTGAATTTTATTCATGAGAGCCAGAGTAGATGCCCAAAAAGGAAACAGAAAAGGATAAATAAATTAGATAGGTAAGGGAGTGGGGGGGAAGCCAAACTGGATTGATTGAAGAGGCCATGATGCAAAACAGATGGCAGATTTCTTCAGAAAGAACTTTCAACTACATGCAAATATAGTTAAATACTGTATATACACTTGTAATTTAGTGGTTCGCTACCTGGATATTTTGCGACAATCTAAATTAGACTCTTAATTATAAAAATGAAACAAAGTTTATTTTTCAAAATCTCAAGGAAAGAAAAAGGAAAACAGAACTCATCCATTCTTACAATGTTGTGAAAGAGAGTGCCCCATCAGGGCAACGGAGAATGTGTGTTACTTTAACAGTATAATTACAATTTTTCATTTTTCCTATCCTGAGATCAGCTTCCAGGAAAAATTGCAAGTTTGGGTATGGTTCAGTTTAAAACTGAGGCTCAGGTAGGTTTAAAGAAAATAAACCATGATGAAACTGTGACTGGGTTAGACAGCTGTTGGCTAATACTCATCACATCACCTATGCACCATTCCAGTTCTGACCTCTAATAAAGATTTATAATTGTTTTAAAAATTTGAGAGATTTAAAATATAAAAGTGAGTCGAGGGGGGGGGGGGTAGATCATCATATATGTCATCATAGCAAAAACATACAACTTCATAAAAGAATGTACGGTGAGAGTCAGTAATGGTTATGGTGCTGGACTGGCACTGGAAAGACCCAGGTTCAAATCTACCCTCACTCCCTCACAGCCAAACCTTCCTCACAGGATTGTTGTTGCAGAGAAAATGGGAAGACAGAGTATTGAGTATATCATCTTGTGCTCTGGAAGAAAAGGCAGAAAATAGAAAGATAAGATAAGATAAATAGATTTATGAATGAATGAATGAATGAATGAATGAATGAATGACTATAAATTTAACAAATATATTAATCTGCCCTTCAGTCAGGAAGACAGGAAAAGTTAGGTTCAGAGTGCAGTGATTGGCAGCTTTAAACACGTCTGGTTTCTCCTCATTGGAACATGAACTTTGTCTTTTCTCCAACCACATATGATTTCTAAACAATGTTAACAAAAGGGTGGGGGAAATCATCTGGGCATTTTTGTAACAGGAGCAGCCCTCAGATGGCTATTATTCTAACCTTGACAAAACATTTTTACATGAGAGATAATGGATGTTCTTGCATAAATGGACTGTGACTGCTTCTTAAATTTATTCCAAAAATACTTAATTAGGCTCTTCAGAGGTTGAAGTAATGAAGCTGTGTGATACAGAGTTCACTGTAACCTAACTGGGCAGTTATGTGGCTTTTCCTATAAGATTTTTTTTTAAAAAAAATAAAACATTTTAAGCAGAAAACTCGTATTTCTATGGAGATGACTTTTGCACAGCTGGGTGAAAATGATAATACAGTATGTAAAAAGAATAGAATGAGCCTTTAGCCTTTCATCTTTCCATTGTTGTACACTCTGTCAATTTCAAAATGGTGAAGGGATTACATTTTTGAAGATCAGAAATGCAGAATTAAATTTGAAAGGTTTTTAGTTATTACATTCTAACTGCAGGGTGACTGATTTAGGGTACTGACATAACCAGTGTAGATGTAGCTGAGACCAGTATTTGATCCACAAGACATTTAGGATCACATTGGAGCAATGACTGAATGTAGTTTTGGCTCTGGGGAGGTTAATCTGGTGTGAAACAATCCTATGCCTGCTGCAATCATTTGCATGTTAAGAAAATGGATTTCAGTGTGGCTTATTTCTCTGTGCTCTGTTCCAGTAGTACTGTGGTCTTTATTTGATATTTATATTTAAGAAATATGTTATTGTTATTATTGTTATTATTAGATTTTTATCCTGCCTTTTATATATGTGTGTGTGTGTATACACACACACACACATATAATTCATTTTTTATTAAAACATCTTAATCAATTTACAAGTTTCAGAACAGCAAAGCAAAAAAAAAGGAGTCCTAAAACACCAAGATTGGGTGTAGCTTCTGTTAAACCAAGGTTTATTTAATTATAGTTTGTTAAATAAGCCACAATGGTTGAGTTCACAGCATCACATTAAGTCATATTTTACAAACCACAATGGGTAGGTTTACATAACACACTAATCCTAAACAAATGTACCAGCTTATGGCTTAATAATGATCTGTGATCTCAGCCTAAATATTCCATAATCAGACCAGGAAGCTCAAGAAGCAAAATAATAAAGCAATAAAAGGAAGCAGGATAAAAAGCTACTGCAAATCTCAGTAAAATCAGAGCATCTTTTACCAGCCAACTTAAAAAGAAATATCTTCCAGCCAAAGACCGGGGCGGGGGGCGGGGGGGGGACGACCTGATAACTATCTACTGGACAGGAACTTCAATACTATGGTGTCTTTTTTAACTGTCTGATTGCAGTGGTCACATGTATAAGTCCATACAATGATGCCAGTTCAAATAATCAAAACATGAACTGTTACCTGGACTTGATTGTGAGATTTCTGGCAGCTTTGCACGTTCCCACACAGAAAGGTATGAGAAACACTGAGCTATAGGCTGGTGACTCCAGTCATAATAAGCTTCTCTTTTTGCAAAAAAAAAAAAAAAAAAGCTTATTGTTAGAATCTAGCTCATTGGAACCTTTAAAAGAAAAAAACAAACATTAATGCAGATTTTTTAGTTATTGCCTGCAGACTGAAGAACAAATAGAAAAGGACGTCACCTTTATAAGGTCAAAGAAGGAAGTGGGGGAATCCAGCTCAACTATGCCTTACCTCTGCTGTCCACATGTAACCTTTTAAAGCAACCATCTATTCATCAAAAGCTATTCATAAAAGCAACATTCAAAAATGTCATTTTGAATTGATGTTTTGAAAAATACAGATTATGATCAAAAGTGCAAAAGGGCAGCAGGGGTTTAAACAAATAATAACGCAAAGATCTCCCATTGTGTGTTCCCAGCTTATGATAAGTCATTTCATGTCACCCATGTGATATTCAATTCTGCTTGGCCAAACAATATCAATGCATTTTATCCTTTCTCTCCCCCCCCCCCCTTTTTTTGGCTACTTGTATAATTCTAATTTTGTAGTGTAATGAAAATGAATGTGGGGGAAAGGACAAACTAAAAGAAGATTATGATTCTGTTTGCTGGCTCAAATCTTCTTCCAGGGGCTTGCAAATGAAGTGTACCTCTTCTTGACTTTTACAAATCATATCATTTTCTGAGAGAGTTTATTCAGACAGTGGCCTATACCTCAGTTCCCTCTGCATGTGCAGAAATTATGCATTCTTGTGTATTGGAGCTCAACAACTCCCAAGGCTTTGTTTGTGTGTTACTGCTAAAGTATTTTAACAGTAGACTTTCTTTTACGACTTCAAGTCTTTACTAATCACAAGGGAATGGGACATTGCAGTTTTCCTAGCTCACCCTAATTGCTCAGAGGAAGCTTTTTTTATTGTAAAAACTTTGGAATTCAAGCAGAAGACCTATGAGCATGCTAGTTTTCAGAATCCTAATCCTAAGGATATGTAAGGATAATATAAATATGTGTTATTCATGCAATAAATCCCCACTTTTTACATAGTGGATTTGCTTGGTGCTCTCAGTGAATTTCTACATAACTTGATATGTATAAGACAACTTTTCTTTCCTCCCTCCCTCCCTCCCTCCTTCCCTCCTTTCTTTTTCATTTTTCTTTAATATTTATTACAGTCAGTGACCAAATATAAGCATAGTTCCATGACAAATGTCACAGAGATGAAAAGAAGGATGAGAAAATAACCTGCCCAGGGTAAAATAGGGTTAAAAGACTAGAATACAGGAGTAGATCTAAAGTACATAAAAGAACTAAAGCTGTAACATGTTAAATTAATACAATCCTATATTGGTATACAATTAAGATTCTGCCAGAGTATCTCAAATGTGGGAAATTGTGCTCTGCAGTGATTAGAGTACTGCAACAAATTAAATCCAGAAGTTACTGTGTATTTGATCATGCACCAAACATGGAAATAAGGAAATAAGTTTAACTTGTTCAGTGAAATATTCACTCCTACATTTCTCTAATTACTGTAACAATTAAATAAGAAGGCTTGTAATCCCCAGAGTTCATGGTCTTCCGTTCATGGTGGGGAGGAGGTGCCATTTGTCAATGGCAGCCTCCCTTTCCTTGTAAATTATGGAATTCCTCCTCCCTGTGGTTGTGTTAACTTTCTCTACTCTCTGGCATGTTGCAAAAATGCTTAAGAAAATATCATTTCCCTAGAACTGGAAAAAAATCTACTGCTTTGATTGTACTATTTAAGTTAGTATGCATGGGTCTCTGAAGAACCAAGGAAAGTATATGATGTATTTGTGGTGCTTTTCCCTCATTCTGTCTGAAGAACAAACAAGGAGATGGAAAGTGAGATGAAAGGATCTGGCCCAACAAACAGCCTGTAACTGATTCAACTTTAGTTTAAAACATACTGTAAGTCCTAGGAGACCCTCTGGTACATCTTATTTGAAAATATGGACTAGTTTTTACACTCACACTCATGTTTAAAGTGTAAGAATGATTCCATATTTTCCTGGCTTTTCCTGGCTCTGAAAGGGAAGAAAATGCTCAAGGTTTAGGCACATGTCATTTGAACTGAATGTATTGGTTATCATTTAAACATCTGGTTTGGGTGGGTCAAATTTCAAGATTAGTGAGTACTCTTGTTAATACTATTTTTTAGAGCAACTTTCCCATTCTGGCGCCTTTCACATATTTTGGACTATGACTTCCATTAACCAGCTAGCATGGCCTCGTTCATGATATTTGGAGAGGACAGAAGTTGTAGTCTAATCTGTCAGGAAGATCTGGATTAAGAAGGACATCCTTACATACCATTCTACAGAGTACTAATGCAGACAGACTCTGGAATCAATAGAAGAGAATAACTGTAGCTCAGGGACGAACTGTGGTATTCTTGGTGTTCTCTGAGCTTGGTTGCAGATGATTCATTACCCAACTAGGTAAAATCATGATGATGTTATCTAGTTGCATAATGAAACCTCTGCAAAGAAACAACCAAGTTCAGAGATCATCAAGAACACCACTGGAATCCCCGTTGTATCCACACTATTGGAATAAGTACTATTGAATGGAATACCAGAGATTTCTTTGGAGATATTGGATAGGGAGTCAAGCAACATTAAGTGAATGAAGTTCCTACTGTAGTCCCATTTAACTGATTTTGTTCAGTTTCAACTAAGGATGCTTTATTGTAGGTGTTTAGACTATCAATAAAATGTACCCTTTTCTAAGTTTATGATCCTGACAATAGCCAACAGAATACCAGAAGCAAATCTGCAAGTAGAACATAAAGGTATGAGCTGTTTCCTCAATAAGGAGGCTACATCAGGTGAACTTAAAGTGCAGGCAAGTTCATATTGTTAGACAACCCTACACTAGGTCTTTCATAAAACCGACAGGCCAGTCTTCCTGAAATGGTGGCCTTCCAACGTATAAGATTTTAACTCTCATAATCTTTAATCAGCATGGCTAGTGGCATTGAAGTTCAATGCATCTGAGGGCACCTGTTTGGGCAAGTCTTTTTCCAGTCATTCTAATTTCTGCATATTTTATTTTCTTGGAATCATAATACTTGCCCTTAAGCAGTCAAATCCGATATGCTTAAGCCTCCTTTTAAAGCACAGGGCTGTTTTCTTTTTTTTTCATTTTGTATCCTAGCTCTATCTCTATTTCTGATGGCTCCTGTAAATTAGACGTTGTAGGAAGTGAGCCATGTTAGTCTATGGTAGCAAAAATTCAGAAGGGAACTTGTAGCACATTTTCCATCTAATACATTTTATTAAAAAGCATAAGCTTTTGCGAGCTGCAGTTCAATTCATAGATGCAACTCTGTGCATCTGATGAAGTGAGCTACAGCTCACAAAAGCTTATGACTTTTAATGCATTTTGTTAGTTTATTTTATTTATTAGTTCAATTTATAGGGCTGCCCATCTCAAATTGGGAATGTACTGTAGTTGGAAAAGATGCTACCACATCCTTCTGATTTTTTCCCTGAAAGCGGACTGATCACTTGAAGCTCCTATGAGTTACTTATTACCTGGTACACGCTGTACAGTATTCTGGGAGAGCCTAAACCATGTGACCATATCCTAGTCGTTGAACTTAGACCATCTGGGGGCTTTGTAGCTGGGTTTCACTACCATCACCATATAAAAGCACTTCAGGTCATTGAGAGTTAAAATTTTATTTTCGCTGCATATACAGTGTGAGCATTCAGTTTGCAACTATACTTTGAACTGATTTTGTAATCCATGTCAAGCAGACTAGACATAATTGCCAACATTATTCAAAGCAGAATCTGGTGGTTCTACCATGCAGTCTTCTCCTCCTCTGTAGCAATATACGTTTTCTGGTTTTCCTTGGTTCCCCCTACTTGATATCAGTTCTGAACTCTATGCCTCCATTACTCTTAATGTCATATTGAGATTCATAGCTATTTCCCCCACTGTGTGATACATAGCAATCATTTTAAAGTATTATTTGGGGAGATTGCCGTTCATGTCCCCTCTTCGTTCTGAAGAAATAAACTCACTTGGAAGAAGAAAGCATAAACCTCTCTTCTATTCCCCCACTCTGGGCAGAATTCCACGAAAACAGGTGGGGGCAGATGGCGGTGAGCCCATTTCTGCTGCTAGCCTCGTAAACTGATTGTGGCCAAGGGCTGTGACTATAGATGACCCAGGCCTGAAATATCTATCTCCCATGGTGGATTTTTGCTACCTTTAATCCGCCAAGAATGTTTTTCTACTGAGTACATTCTCTCTAAGGTCTCATGAATAGATGTACAACAGATGGGCATCGGAAATCAGGTCTTTTGATTTGCTCTAGCCGAGAGTGATGCAATATTACCTATTGCCTACTTTAGGCAGATAATCGAAACTGATTTATTCTGTTTTGAATATAGGGACTGATTTAATGAATGTTTAATCATATTTCTGCTTTCTATCATATTATTTAAAATGATACGTTGTGTTCTTTATTACTGATTGTGATTCTGAGCAACCTTGTTGGAAGGATATATCTTACACACAGTGGCAGATTTAGAAGATGAACATAACCATACCAGTGGGCAGTGATCTGGTGCACACCTCTTAAATTTCACTTTGGCTTGTGCTAATGAACTGCACATACAGGAGAAGCATTAATTAACTGGGAGCATTTTAATTTTCTACATCAAGGCCCAACCTTGCTTTGTCACAGCCACCTCAGCTTCCACTGGTGGTTTTCATAACAGATCTAGCCATGAGAACTGCAGTTGCAGATCCATCATAAATATAAAAGGTTAAAGAGCTGCCTTAGAGAGTATATTTCCAATTACTTTTCATAACAGAGGAAGAGAATAAGGTGGGTAGGTGGAAAAAAATAGGCTGGAGCTCCTTCATTTTTAATTATTGTGCAGCTATGGGGAGGTTAGACCGAAGATGCTAATATGATATAGCTCTGAATTTACCTTTCTGCAGAAGTATTAAGAGTTCAGAAGAAGTATTCCCTTTTAAACTGGACATCTTATAACAAAATGGGCCATGTTAGCATAGTGTCTGTTGTTCCATTTGTTCTCAAGGAAAGTACCTAAACAGAAGCAAGGATGGAGCTGACTAAATGGCTTGTTCCTAGTATTTTATCAAGAAATTGGTATATTTAAAACAGACTTATCTGTGCATAATGTGAACAATTGCTGCAAGAAAGGAAGAAAAAAGGTTGTTTGGAAGCCTGGGCCCAAGATTGCCACCTAGTGGTGTCAATCACAATTATTCATATTATGAGGGAAGCATTATAAAATACAGTCGTTCTAATTGTCATTCTAGTTTTTGCCTGAGAGAGAAACCAACATGTAAATATCAAAATTCTTCCACTTTATATTTATTTATTTCCATATGTGTTAACAGATGACAGTCATGAGCTAAGGTATCTAAGTGGAATTTCCTAAATATTCTGAATTCAGCTACAAAGTTATCAGGCATTTTAAGCATCCAAAACCGTATTCACAGTCCTTTCCAGCTAAATAATTTCGCTAGGTAAGAAAGCTTCACTTTCTCTTCATTTATAAAAAAAAAGATGTTATCCTTTATTTTCCAACTCCATTCATGAATCATTCATAATTTAATGTACATTTATCTTTAAAAACTGATCATTCTTGGCTGAGAGCACTGAACCAGTAGCTAGAGCATTTAAAGAGAACTTAATGGGAATTTTAAAAATATTTCAAAATATGAATAGGATGAAGAAAATCAGTAAGTGAATTTGGCAGACCAGAAATCTTATCACTTACTTCAATTCCATTTATGTTATCAGGAGAACTATCCAAAATATGAATATTGTATGATTCTGCAGAGTGTTTCAATAACTTGGGTTCCTTCTGTTAAATAGCCCTATGATACCAGAGACCATGACTACATGTTTGCCCAGTGTTATGAGCCAATGTCGCAGCAACTATAAATACTCAGGACTCTGCTCAAGAACTGCTGCATCAGCGTGCATATCATGGCATCTCCAATTAAAGTT
This sequence comes from Liasis olivaceus, assembly GCA_030867105.1. Lineage (NCBI taxonomy): Eukaryota > Metazoa > Chordata > Lepidosauria > Squamata > Pythonidae > Liasis > Liasis olivaceus. The sequence goes on along the minus strand of CM061350.1, from coordinate 120,278,609 downwards.
GGATCACTTTGACATAACACTCCTATGTGGCTTTTAGCTATGTGGTTTGTAACATGGGAAACTGCCTTATTTCATTGTACCATTGGCCTTTGAGCTAAAAGGGGCTGTGACTCTGTAAATGGATGAGAACCAAGAATGAAGCAGAATCCCATCATTCTTGGGAATTGTATGATTCTGCAGAGTGTTTCAATAACTTGGGTTCCTTCTGTTAAATAGCCCTATGATACCAGAGACCATGACTACATGTTTGCCCAGTGTTATGAGCCAATGTCGCAGCAACTATAAATACTCAGGACTCCAGCATCCTTCTGTGGATGAATGGGAATAACTTGTTCCCAGAGGATTCATGGCAGAATAACACTAACAAGAATGAAGTCTAACTAGCATTTTTCCCCCTCTTAAAAAAGTCTATGAGCGTGCCAGAAACTCAGTTTCTGCTCCATATGTGTTTTCCTGATATGCAGATGGACGTGCAGGATCAGCAGAGTTAGTAGAAGATTCCTTATTAATTACGCTTGGTAAAAAAATGTGTCCCCTACCGGTATCAGATTTCAAAAATGTCAGATTGTAGTAAATAATGAGATATTAAGCCAAAGTACCTCATAGAGCAATTGTGATGGCAAAAAGAAAAAAGAAAAGTATGCTCAATGGGTCAAAAGCAAATGCAAATTGCTTCCAGCAGTCAGTGCTGCAAACAAGTGTTTTGAGAGTGTTGTTTCAAGTGCTGATCCCCACCTGCCTCACCCTTTTCAATTCAAAATTTGGTTTTAGTTTTAATGCAGTTTAATGGGAGAGAAGGAAGAAAGAGGGACATCCTCCCCCCTTCCCATTCTCCTGCCTTTAAATTTTCAAAGGTTATTTAAGGGCACCTGGTTGCCCTCTCTGAGAAACTAAACACTGGATTATTGTCAGGTTTAGCCCAGGAAACTCCAGGAGACAGTACAGATTCAATCCAGCAAGGTTTATTTGGCTTCACACCCTTTACAGAATCTTCTCAGACTGAGATCAGTTCCCAGGCTCAGTAATCAACATGACTAGCATTCCTCAGGGAGGGGCCAATCTCATCCTCTTATCTCTCCCCCCCCCCCTCCTCTGGTGATGAGAGCACATGTTTCACTACCCTTGCTCTATCTCTCACAATTATAGACAGCTGTTCTTAAGTTCCCTTTTAAACAGAGGCTTGGCTTTTTGACTTGCCCCCAACCCTCTACCACTTTGGGGCTAGTTAGGTACATCTTATTACACACATAGACCCAAATCCATGTAGTGGAATGGTGAAGGTGTTAGGCTAGGAGTGGGGAGATCCAGGGTCAAGTCCAACCTCAGTTAGGGAAGAAAATGGAAGGATGCTATTATGTTGCATTGGGCTCCTAAACCTCTAAGCATCATTCTCGCCACTGGCAGCAGTCAGAAGCCTGTACTACCAATTTGTGGCCAGACTTGTTCCCAAGCAGCCTGCACAGGGGCTGAAGCAGCTGTCAAGCTAAATGTCCAAAGGCATTAGACCCGGCATAAGTCATTGCACAGATCATGGTGTTAGATGATCCTGGGGTTTCCTCTGGCTGGAAATCTCCAAAGTGGTCCACAGAACCCTCCACCCCTTTGAGTTTTGCCCAGTCAGAGTTCATTCCAGTGGAGCATCATGAGGTTTTTTTCTCTAATAACTTCATTAGGATTTTAAATAAGAAAGAAAAAAACTAACAGAAACTAATATTTAGAATAAAGAAAGACGTAAAGAGAAATAGAAAAGACAAAGCCAAAAGTGAAGGGAAAAAACTGTTCCATTGGTATGTTGTAACCAAGGTTTTTAGCCCATTTTATCATACATTCTTTCACTTGTCCTTCTTCTGTTTCAAATTTCAATAAAAGTTTATACATGTTAACAATAATGTGTTCATCATTTGTACACAATTCTCTCAAATTCTGTTTTCAAATCATGAGTGAGGCTGTTTTATTCCCAAGTTCAAGCCAAACATCCCTGTGTCTCTTTGAGAAAGGCAAATAATTATTTGGAGTTCTTTTCTAATAATAGTAAAAACAATACATCTAAAAATGGTGTCACAGGAAGTTTTGGAAGCTCTACTGGCACCTGTATTAAGAAGGAAAGTCTGTTGTAACTCATTCTTTTTCTTTGTTATAAAAAGATACCAAAGAAATGAACTTGGTGTGAACAGCACCATCCACCATTCCTTCACTGACTCATGCGTGCATACAAACATGCATGGCCATCGTGTTTTTTACTTTCTTTGCGGGGTTTTTTTTTTTTTTTTTTGGTTTTTTTGCTCTATTTTCAACAGCCCACTTTTTGCTTTCTATCCCTCTGTTATTATGTCTGTGCTGGAGATAGTGGTTTGCTTTGTTTTTTAATGAGAAGCAAGGTGTAACAAACGGGAAAAAATCAAGAGAAAGAAAAGAGATTTAAAAAGCGTTGTGAAACGCTCATGAGCATTAACATTAGAATTTAGTTGCCTCTGTTTGGTGTCTCTTCACAACAGGTCAGTTAGAAACTTAATGGTGGCATTAGCACCACAAGCTGAGCTTGGTTAATTTGAACTCCAGCTAGATTTTTTTCACATAGTATGTGGTGTAAACATAGATAACTTAGTTTGTTTAGGGTTCAATATATTGCACAAACCCACAAAAAGGGTTAGTTCAGTAACCTGGTTAAGTATGTTGTATGAAACCAGCCAAAAAAATGGATCTTCTGTTTAGGGTTAATTCATGTCAATCCCTTGCTTTTCTCCCTAGGAATCCTGGTGCTTGCCTTCATCTGTGCCCTAGAATATTATCCTCTATATCCATAACAATATGCATGCAATCTGCCATTGTCATGTTTTTCTGGATTGGCACCAGTGTTTGAACGGACTGAATCCAGTGTCCATAGGGAACAGTAAATCATTATACAGTGCATTCAGCTTGCCTATCATTTTGTACCCAGAAATACCCTTTCCATAGGCTTTCTTTCAGCTAAGAACAGAATGGAGATTTCCAGAAGCAGAATTTCACAAGGAGATAAAATAACTCTATTTCCCACTAGCAATCAGTGTTTATAATAATGGATTCAGCTTAAGTGCTCCAATCAGGCTCAACTGCGTGTCTAGCTTCTCAGTTGTTTGAGATGAAAGACACTGGAATATTGAGTTCCAGCACCCAACTCTAATCAGATCAAATGTTATCAGCTAACTGACACAGGAATCTAATTTTTGAAGACCAGATTTTTTTTCAATTAGTTCTGTACTTTCTGTTTCTTGAGGTGATTTTCCAGAGTGCCTATCAGAAGGCTTTTTCATCAATTGTTTCCTGATCCTTTTTTATAGCTGGAGATGTACAGAATCAAACCAGAGCCTTTGGTATGAAAAACACATGCTCTGCTTCTGAACTGAAGCAGGGAAATGGAAATGGAACTGAAGATAGAAATGGATACAAGTAAAGAGTCCCTACTAGGATGGATGGATGGATGGATGGATGGATGGATGGATGGATGGATGTTTAAATCTCCATGTCTACTTGATGTAAAGCTGTTTTGAAAATGCCTCCTCAATTCTGGGGGCTGTTTCCTAGGTTTCCTTAAAATTGTGACACAGCATAGAGGAGCATATATTGCCTTAACAATGGCAAGATGACTTATATTTATACCTTCAAACAACATGGACCAAAGTGCCCTTTTTTCCCTATGGGACTGCCATATTTCTCTTACAATGGGGCTGAAATGCACTATATCCCATTGATAGGCCACTGGAATGATGATTTGGAAATCTGTTGATATATCGTGATGAATGGATTTATTACAGAAACAACATACACACGCATGCACACACAAGATGCTGAAATTTTAAACATTAGCCCCTTCCATGGCTCACTATTTTAAGATTTTCTCTTGGATGACCCCAAATATTTGTTGTTGCTGTTGTTGTATTTATTATTCATTACAATCATCTACACCCTGCCTTATACAGTATTTCCAAAGTGATTTACAAGCATAATATTTTTTACAAGCAAATACTTTACAGGATCCTTCTAGTAAGGAAGTTGGTAGACCTCCTGGGAGTGGGGAAACAGGAGATTTTCTCTCTCACTTCTTTCCTAACTACCCATTTTTCCAAAACTAAACAAGTGGATGTGATGGTAAAAATATAAAACTAGCTGAGGAAGGGGGCAATCTGAACACTCATCTTTTGAAATTGGGGAACTCCCTTTCATTTACTTCATGATATAAAAATTGTCCCCTAAGATAAGCAGGATGCTGGTTTGGCAGAATTTTGAAGAAGACCTTTTTTCTTTTCTTTTAATTTGTTTACAGAAATACCTAAGTTTATTTTTAAGTGAAAAATCCTCCCTTCCTTCCTTCCTTCCTTCCTTCCTTCCTTCCTTCCTTCCTTCCTTCCTTCCTTCCTTCCTTCCTTCTCTAAAAGTCAATTCTGTTTATTACCTTGAAAAGGGCACTAAATGCATTTACAACTGACTAGGGGAATTATTCTTCTTGCTTCAGTCTCCCAGATTAAGCTGTTGGCCTTTGCTAAGATGTTAAGCAATGTCCTTCATGGTATTGCAATTCACTTAAAAATAGATTATTGCTAAAACTGCTTGTACAGATTGAAATTTTCACGACAATGCTTCCTGCTGGCTTCACATTTTGTTAGATCCTGTTGCTTGAATATTTTGCAATACATATTTGCAATGTGGCACCACTTCTTTCAAAAGATTAGAAGCCTCACCAGTCCTGTGAGACTTGTGTCAGCATCTGATTTCATGCACAAGGTAATCTTTAAATATTAATACAGAGCAAGGTCATGCTCCTTTTAACCCCCAAAATGGAGTTAGTAAATCATGATCTGGCAGTAAAAAAAAATCCAGGCCACGTAACTCTTTGTTTAGGGCAAAATCTAAATTCAAATTAAACTAAATTGGCTACAGCATGTTTATGAGTTTGTGTAATGTGGGGCTGAGCTCAGCTTTGAAAGCAGTAATGAGAGAGAAATCTTTGTGTATAGTGTTAATAAAACCTTATGTTAGAAAATTCCAGACTAAAACCTGAAATACATGAAAATATAGAGATTTTTGCCAGGATCCAACAAAAGAAACACATGCACATCTTGTTGCTAAACTAGCATCAGTGTAGACAGTGAGGTGCAAAAACATATTAGATTCACACATCCCTATATACATTGCCATATCCTCCCAACCTTATTGAACTGTATGGATGCATAAATTAATCAATGGAATGGGTTCCACCACAACAAAATTCATAGTGTATTATACCTATGCGTATCACCCAAGTCCAAAGTAAGCCATCTGTATTAGATCCTTTAATATGGCACCCAGTATCCAGTCAACAGAGTCCTAATCTTTAGATAGGTATAATATAAACCAGTTTAATTTCAGAAAGGTTAGATACCACGTGGGGGTAATTATCTATGCCTGTCTTAGGCCAATGCTGCATACCACCCAACCATATTAGCATCCTTTGCCTCTCCTATGGCTTCACAGCCAAGAGCCAAAACTATTCCAAGATCTTAAGCTATGGAAACATGGTAAGGATATATCAATTCATATTTCGATATAAAAATCAAAACACTGAAAGCAGCATTGTGCCACAAGTTCCGCTCTCTTGAGTATCCTTATGATGTCACAATGCCCCAGTGCTGCCTTTATTGCTCTGTCCTTCTTGAATCTTCCCACAGGAGCCATTGGATACGGCATCTTTGTTCCACTTCTCAGTACTTTTACAACCACCTTCTGGATATTGTACCTGCTTCTGTTAAAAGGGCAGAAACAGATGCATCCTTTCAGCTCTGTCGTTACCATGCCCCTCCTTAAAAAACAAAACAGTATTTATGCTAGTTTCATTTTTAGAACTGTATTGTACTGGGCCCATGCTTAAGTCTTCCCTATGCATGTCAGTTTTTATTCTGAGTGATATTCACAGTGAATGGTATTTAACTAGTGGAGAAATGACAAATGACAATAAATATAATTTGCTGATAATTTTAATAAGTTCACTTTAAAAAATAAAGAAAAAAAGCCTATCTAATTATAGCAATGTAGGATTTTTTACAGCATCATTTGATATCAGAGTAAATATTTCCACAAACTTAGAAGCCAAATATTCAAAGCGGCGGCGGGGGGGGGGGGGGGAGAAGTGGGGAGGATGGACCCTGGTCACTTTGAACAAAGCTGGAAATGATGGCCAAAGCTCTTAGGATATTTAAAAACCTAGTTCAGTAATAGGATTCTGCTTGAGTAGAGCAGAACTGATGAAAAATAATTAGCATGATTTTAAATATCCTCTTAAAATACATTGTAAATTTCTCTGCTCCCCAGGAGAGCAATATAGGCTCTCTGCAAGCAAAACAATGACTCCTATGGCTTACCAAGCAGCAGACAGAATTATTTAGCAAGTCCTGCACTAAGTTCTCTAGGCTAAAAATGAGAAAAACTAAGGGAAGAAAAAAAAGAGCTGTCTTAAGTTTCAGTCAATATTTACCTCCTGGGTTAATAAATTGTGATCCTGACCTTCAGCAAAAGTCAATATCTCCTTATTATATGTACGCACCTTCTACACCTTATTTGCCCAGGTTCATCATATAATGAGTCAACTGTTTTCTGCGGCATCTTCACTTTAATTGCAAATGTCTGGACAGAGGAATCATTCATCTCTCAAAGAAGCAGCTGAAGTGTCAGGAAACTAGTCACACTATGGCATATTCCACTTTTCCCTTCCTAATTGAAGTAAACCTGACCTCATCTATGGGGTGCATTTGGGTGAGGCGATAAGCACAAAAATAACACCAAAAAGAGCATCTCTTACAAAAACAAAAAGAAGTTTTCAGGAGGAGTTTCAGGTTCTTATTGTAGCATTTTGAGGTAGCAAGAAAGACCTATAGAATATAAAACAGGGGGACAACCTACCGGGAAATTTTCTAGTACAATGCGCATTGAAATATTTGAGTATTATTCAAGGGGTTATTCTCTTGTATATTTTCCCTTTATATACCAGAGATTTGCATAAGGTAATGCTTTGATTAATATCTCTCTGGCTCGTATAGGTGAAATGGCAGCTCCAACTTCTACATTTGGCTTACCACCCCTTTCCATCTCCTATCACTTCTTTTTGCTCATTATGCACTATTCAGCACTATGAAGGAGAAGGTGAAACACATCAGAGTTATTTATAAATTATGCACATCAAATGCTTGTATGCCATCTGATCATAAGTGGCAGTGAAACTTTAATTTTTTTCCAATATCAACTGTACATCTAATAAGGGAATGAATGCACTATTTCTCCCATGAAGGAATACAAGTACTGTCGAAAAAGATGTTTGCTCTACCAAACTTCATTGGTTTTCAAGAACAATGCTTCCTAGAAAAGTACTGGTTTGAAAGGGGAAGTTCAAATCACAAGTTTTAAATATCTACCAAGATTAATATCAATTTCAACTGAAATAACTCTGACTGATTATGTGCCATCAAGTTGGTGCTGAATCTTAGTGACTACAAAGACTTTCTCCAGGACAATCTGTTCTTCAGATCTTCCAGTGGTGCACCCATTGTCTGTATAACTAGGTCCATCCACCTTGCTGCTGGTTGTCCTCTTCTCTTTTCTTCTATCTTTCCCAGCCTTATAGACTTCTCTAGAAAGCTAGGTTTTTGCATAATGTGTCCAAAGTATAATAATTTGAACCTAGTTTTGATCTTTGTAGGTATTGACACATCCTGGTGTCAGAATATATTTTCCATGGACCACCTCTATCTCTGAAGAATATATTCTTACATTAGTGGGCCCAAGTGAAGACTTACCTGCTTGTGCTAAAGGTTGGCCCTAATTAAAAAAAAAAGTTTTTTCAAGCACATTAGCTAGCAATATGTTTGAAACAACAGAGATGTGAAGCTGCATTTGAATATAATACAGTACCTATTTTTTATACATGTTATCTATCAAATGTAGTGGTCTTATAAAAGTGTTCACTTGTTTTGGACTCTTTTTTATTAAAATAGGGCAAATCATAACTCAGACTATTAAATTAGACTCTAAGGTGGCTTTATTAAATTTCTTTGATATCCAAAATAATACCTGGGAGCATAAAGAATTGACAGGGTTTTTTGACAGACAGACAGGTAGTGGCAAGAACTTAGAAAGCAGGAAAGGATTTGGATAGCTCATGTGGTGGTAAACATGTTGGAAAACTGCTTTAATGGAAAGATGACCAAGAGAAGGTCAATATGACATCAACGCAGACTATTTTAATCCACCTGATTAAGCCTTATTAATTACACACAACAAAGGCTCAATAATTGTTTACTATCCAGTTCCAGGTTCCTAGATAATTGAATTACTGCATATAAGATTACATGTATTTTGCTTTTATATACTCTTCACTGTATTGTAAATAACATTAAATGAAGGAATGTATTTAAAATTTATTATTTTGGTTCTTTCAGTATCTGTATCCTTAGCACCCAATGACTGAGTATTAGTGCCAGGCCTACTAAAGGTATCACTTCCACCCATTGTTGACCTAGTCTTAAATTATTATTTATTCTTCCATTTAATCATTTATAGGATTGACAAGCCACTCTTCATCGATAGCTCAAGGTTTATGAGATGCTAAGTCCAAGTTCAGGATTTAAGCTGAGCTGCCTTCCAAGGCACCCTCTTATTTTCTCATCAGAGTGTGCAAACTCTGTTTGATAAAAGAGACACTCAGATGTGAGGAGAATACATAAGTGAAGCTTGTGAAGTAACTGTTCTTTCATTAGCGATCTCTGTTTTTAACTGTTGCTATGGAATTTGACCGTAAAGAGACAGGACTGAGCCAAGGAGCAGAGCTAAAATAAAAATGGAAGATTGTGTAGTTTTCTAGCTTTGTTTGTTTTTTAGAAAAACCACAGAATTGTCAGTTACTTCAGCAACACTGAAAGTAAGACTAGATTTGTCATATTTATTTTTAGGCCTGTTTCAGAGAAGAAACTGGATGGGTCATGGGAGAATCTAGAGTAGCAAGTCATGGCTAGAACCTGGCGGAATCTAGAATTTTTCTGACTCCCAGACAGAGTGGTCTCCCTGTTGAGACCCTTCAAGTTGCTTCTTTCCAAATATATCTTGCATAACCTTAAAACTCACACTTCAAAGGGCATATAGCATTTTTGTTTTATTTGGCATTTCTTATGTTTGTGTTTGTATTTATGTTGTTCTTACTGTTTTATTGCTTGGTATTGTCAGCTACCCAGAGTTATTTGCTTAAGACAGGTAGCCATATACACTTCCCAAATAGATAGATAGATAGAGCACATATGTCTCATCCATCTAAAAGTTATGTTTCTAAGCCAGGGACCCTGTAGGAGAGAACTTTAAAATAAAGTTATTTATTAATAGATGTATATCCCACTGTAGATTCATGTCTATTTATTAGAATTACATCCTACCTTTCGCTCAGGAGCTCAAAGCAGTATGTATGTATGCATGCATGCATGCATGCACACATGCGTGTGTGTGTGTGTGTGTGTGTGTGTGTATTTTTCCTGCAATTTTCTCTCCTAGAACAACAACCCTATGAGGTGGGCTGGACTGAGATAGAAGGACTGACCCAAAGACGCTGTAATGGAAAGGGAAGGAAAGCACCAATGCACCTACAGTTCAGGGATATACTTCACCATTTAGGCAGCTCGTGCTATCATATTGGCCGGTATTTCCTGGTCTATATGGGAGAGAAATACTGCAAATGATGCATGGAAGAGCAGAAATTACATCCAGGAATTTTATTTGAAACACACACACACGTCTTAGCAATTCAGTCATCAAGAACCAACACCACAGAAGCAGCAAAAAAAATGGAGGAAATGGGTTGTGCGGTGTCTCCAGCTGCAGTAGGGGAGCGTATGAGAGTGCAAAAGAAAACTAGTTAAAAAGATTTCCCGTAGAGATATGCCTCTGCAGGCATATCCTCTTGCTCCCCAAGGGTAGTTTTTACAGTGCTAAAATGTCATGATGATAATTTCTCCATGTTTTAAAAAATGTGTTTTATAAATAAGTGGTGTTTTTTTTTTTAAAGAAACCATGTTTAATACATGGTGTAAGACAACATACTGATAAGAAGCCAAAAGGCAGGGCTTGGTATTTAATATCAAGACTGATTATACATGCAGTGTAAATATATGGCTCATTCACAACAACATATATTCAGAAGGAATGTTACCAAATCAAAGACTTTTCCTTTGAGATTTGAGATCAGCTTGTTGCTCACATACATGCCCATTGCATGGTAATAGCTAGATTAACCGAAAGTTTGCTTATGGGAACAACTCATCACTTAAATTCTCATTATATTTGGTGAAGCTTGTGAACAGACCAAACAGCTTTTTCTTTATGAGCAACTTCTCCTAATTTGTGTCCTCTCTCTTAATTGTTTTCTTGTGGTGATTGACCCTCACCCAGATCTAAAACTTCTTTCTGTTAATTTTCCAAGCTGTGTAGCACCGCATAGGTACCAGTGTTACAACATAGGAAAGAAACCTTACTTGTTGGAAGAACTCCCAAACAGTTCGTTTCTGAATATAACCACATAGAGTTGCTTTGCCACTATTATAATAATACATATATTGATTTCTGCTCTTTGATCAATAGCAAGATTGACTGCTCTACTTTTGAGTCAAGTTTAACCTCTTCAGGTCGTCAAACCTCAATATTGATTCCAGTAGAAGACACTATCTACTTATTACTTACCTCCATGTTTAGCCACCTGCCTCAAATTCTTATGAATGTTCTCACCCCTGCCTCACTCACCAGAGAAACAAAAATGAATTTCTCCCTTTTCCCTTTTCCTCTTCATACGAAACAAGAGTTATGTTTCTTTCCTATGCATTGCTCGGCTGGTGGGCCAAAGCTTTAACTTGGAAGCTTATTCCAAAAGAAAAGCAAGATGTGAAAAATTCTAATTAGTAATCATAAAGAGTTGCTTTGATTTTCTCCAAGTTTCATTAAGAAACCAAACTAACTCAGCCTCGTTTATAATTCAATATCCCTGTCTCCATAAAATGTAACAGATGTTCTACACCTGTTAAATGGAGGAGACAGCCAGCAACTAAAGACATTTAACCTGCAAACAATAATAAATGTTTTCAAATTCTTTGTAAGAATTTAGTGGCATTGTATGAATCATTTGGGGGGGGGGGGGAGTTGGAGGGGCACTTTCAAATGCAGTCTCCCAAATTTGATGGTGGCAGATCTAGCTCTATCTGAATTTAACATCTATTTGGGTCATAAGTCATATAAATACAAATAAAAATATGCAGAACCTTTTCTCTCAAACCTAGGCAACATCTCATTCTTGAATGACAAACTTGAGTGGAGCCAGATGGGATCAATTTGTCTAATTCACTTTTCATAGGTCATCTGTATAATTTAATGGAAAAGGAGTGGAGTTGGCAGCTGTGCTATATGTGTGTGCTGAGAACAAATTATGAGGCTCAAATCGGACAGTCATATGCAACAAAGAAGACACAACTCTTAACATTAAATTAAGAAGAGAATTCTAGCAAATGCGGCGTTTTGAGTTATAGGGATCAAAGAAAGAAAAGAACTGTCTCTGACTGCCAACAAACTCATATTTTTATCTTAGGCTGAAACTACTTCACCCAATAATTCATGTATTGCTACTCCTTGACATTTTTCATTGCGGTCATGCTTTGAAATTGCCAACATGCAGTTACTGGATGCTACAGTATGCGGGGAGGTGATGTAAATATGCCACTCCAAGGTATACGTTTGGTACAATAATCTGCATATCAGTCAAACAACATAAACAAATAAGAACATGGATGCAGCAATGCAATCCACGAATAACACGTTGAACATTTCTATGCTTAGCGTTAGATCAATAAAGCAGTTTATGTAACCAGATTCACATCCGCCTTTCTTCCACTGGGGACACAGGGATGCGTATCAAACTATTTGATTTCTCAATTCAAGTACAACAATTCTGCAGCAGGGTGATTATTAAGTATCGCGCTAATTGCTACTGTAGTTGGTTTAGTCATGTTATATTGACTAAACACCAATGACTGAGTTCATACAATACACTAAGCCAAAGAAAACAAACCTCATGGTGTGAATCTAGCCTCTAGTTTGTACAGGAAATGTGAAGACTCCCTCATGTTGACTCCTGGAGACTTCTTATAGGGTTTTGTTTGTTTGTTTGTTTGTTTGTTAACAATATGGAAAGAGTTTGCCACTGCCTTCTTCCAGAATGTGTTTTCAGCTTCCCAAACTAGCCTACAACACTGGCAGTTTCTGAGAGCCTCCCATTCAAGTAGTAACCAGGCCTGATCCTGTTCAGCTTTTTTGAGATCAGCCAAAATCAACTAGATAATGCCAACGTGTACAATTGAGGGCTACAATCTACCTGCTATCTGAGCTGCAGGTTATTAATTGACTCTGGATAATATATGGATCTTTTGACAAGGAACCAATTTTTTTTCCAATTTTGTCATGTTTCCAACGTGGGATCAATGGAGGAGGATGTTATGTGTGTGAGCAGGGCGGGCAGGGGACGCTGTGTAGCATGTAAATGCCACATCAAGAAATATAGATAAACATAAGTTTTAACAAGTCCAATGCTAAGTTTCCAAGACTTGTGGCAAGTTACCTTTCTTATATGCTGGTCAGGGACCCTAATAAATTATTAATTGAAGTAAATAATTGACCATTCGATGTCTTTTGCTGATATCGCAGAATCTACTGTGTAAGTTTAATGGTAGAGCCGATCCTGCTGCATAAACAGATGGAGGATTTGATTGTGTGAACCATCCTTGGGTGGGAACAACCTTTCTTCCTTTTCTGACTTTTTAAAAATTGATACCTGACCTGGACTACTCAGAGCATACACCAATCATAAAACAAAACATTGTCTTTCCTACCCAAAAATCAAACACAGAAACCTCCTATCATCACTCCAGTACAATTATATCTAGCAATACCTAGTGACTAATCTCTACAATATTATCCATACACCACTTCTACATCACATCAGAGTATTTCAGATGCCACTATTAATAGACAAGCAGCTCCTGAAAGTTGCATTTTTCTTTCTGATTATCTTTTCCAGGAGAATTTTGTACAGGATGGGATGAGATACTTGTCCAGTTATGGTAAACATAGAAGTCTGTGCTTGGAGAATGTTGTGCCTTGTCATCTTTGGCCAGGTTTTAACTGACATTCTTCTTACAGGATTGTTGGCATGATATGACTTGCATATGTCTCATGATCAGCTGGCAGCTTTTTGATTAAAAATCAGATGCCAACAACTGCACCAATGACATAATTCCCAAAGGTGGCACAAAAGAGAAGGAAAGGGGAAATCTTTAAGACTTTTGAAAGGGAACCCAAGGGTGCCAACTCTATGTCCCATATGTGTGTGCAAAAATAAACACAACAATGGTGCATTGTCATTTAATACCATATTATCAAAAGCTACTAATTAAAACTTTGCAGGTTCAGTTGGTCATGTTTCATGGCTGAGTGCGTTCTGCGAGAACATGCTTCAGCCGGCATTTATGAGATTAATTTGTAAGCTCTTCAGATTCTGAATCTCTGAGGTTTATGCTGTCTGTGTGCTGTTTGCATAATGCAGTTTTATAGTGCTAAACCATCACCTATAAAGGGATTATTTTCATATTCAGCACATTAAAGATCTAGTGCTATTCACAGATACCATACTGTGCCTATTCCAGAGATAACAGGTAAAATGTCTCTTGCTCTGATTAGCTGCAAAGCTAACATAAGATCATGAATGTCTTGAGAAGGAATATCGCCCTGGTGAAATTAATTCCCCAGTGGTTTTATTAAACTTTTAAAATTGCATTATTCCCCATCGTATTTGAAAGTCTTCACTGCCTCAAACTTAAGCTGTAACCCATGGCTTGCCATCTTCCCTGGAGTGTCTAGATGTGGCATCTTAGATTTATTGTGTGATCTCAGTATGTTACAACATCTCTCCTGACTAATGCATTATTACAGTACTTACGTATACTCCCAAGTGCCACAGTATTGATTAGAAAATCACCCATCTGCATATTCATACCATCTGAACTATTCAAAAGAAAAAAAATACATGATAATATTGGTTTTGTTTGAAGGGAAATTCAGAAGATGATAATAGAACAAACTATAATTTATTATTTTGTGTATGAATGTGCGCACACATTTGTTTGGAATTGCCAAATAGACTTGCAGCAATACCACAGAGGATTTAAGGTGAGAACATTTCCTTGGAATTAATAGCATTGAAAGAAATGATAATGTGTAAATGCAAAGAAAAGGGTATCCATTCTTAAAATTGGATTTGGAACAGAAAAAACAACAAGTGAGAGGTGCATTTCAAGAGCTTTGCTTTGTTGCAACAGTGGTTTCTAATGGAAAACAGCTTAATGTGGATTGTCAGATCTGAGCTGCAAACAATCCAGATGACCACTAGTTGTTGTTGTTCAGTCGTTAAGTCGTGTCCGACTCTTCGTGACCCCATGAACCATATTGCGCCAGGCCTTCCTGTCCTTCACTGCCTCCCTGAGTTTGCTCAATTTCATGCTCATTGCTTCAGTGATGCTATCTAACCATCTCATCCTCTGCCGTCCTCTTCTCCTTTTGCCTTCAATCTTTCCCAGCATCAGGGTCTTTTCCAAAGAGTCCTCTCTTCGCATTAGGTGACCAAAGTATCTGAGCTTGAGCTTCATTATCAATCCTTCCAATGAGCGATGACCACTAGACTCTAACCCTTTGCTGCTGTCTAGATACCTGGGATTTTATTGCAGTCCAGATTAGGTAACCCAAAGCATGGCTATCACTCTGGACATAGATGCATAATCCAGATTGTTTGGTCAGCCATGCTATGAATGTTCATCATGATCTGAATCTCCAATTCATTCTCCAAGTATAGATCAGAGAGCCCTATAGAATCAACCTAAATTCCTTATTGGAAGACGGTGTTTTGAAAAAGTGAATGGAGACTCATTTATTGGACCAGAATAATGGTGCTACTATACTGATTCCTCCCCCCCCCCTTCTTCTTGCAGGCCCATAAATCAAAGAAAAACAAATCACAGATGTGATGGACGGATGGCATACTTGTAACAATTCATAATTCAAGGGGAAAAAAGGAAAAGAAAAAAAAGAAAGGAGGACTTTCTTAGGAATAAGTATATATCACAAAATATTGGATGGAACCCCCACCCCCCAAGAAGGAATATGTGAACAGTATGTAGATTGTCCTATATGACAAATAAACCACGTACCTTCTAACATGTTTGTACGTACTGTGCGTGAGCTGAGAATATGTAAACATTCATTCATTTTATTTTAAAGAATGTATATTCAACAATAATCAATAACAATCAGTAATAATAATAAACAATAATCAATAGATGCAGATAAGAGCTTGTGAGTGTTCACTCGTCTTTCATTATTTCCTGTGTGGATATGCTTCCTGGGTAAGATCTTTGTTATATCTGAAACAATCCTTATAATAAAGTAATGGAAAGATTTGTCCCAGCAGGTGCAGAAATGAACATTTGGGTGGGAACCTTTGTCACATAAAATGAGTTACTTGAATTTAAATCATGAATTTGGGATAGGGAAGCAAAATTATTTCAGATCTTTTAGCAGACATACGCATTACCATTAAGAGAAAAAAATACAAAAGCGCATGTGTTCCTTTTAGCTATACAAAAAAGAAAACCCGAATATTAGGGAAATAATCTTTCCCAGTTAAAAAGAAGACATTTTTGCAAAGGTAACATTACACAGATAAGAAAATCAATTCAGACTGATTTATACTTCATTGCAATTCTCCACACTCAATTCCACTTGGCGACTGAAAGTATGAACGGGCTGCATTAAAAAGCATTGTGTCTGAGGTGCTGAGCAAATTTTATCTGTTGTGTTACATCCTTGATGGCCCATTTGCACATACAAATAATCAATGGCTGATGAATACGTATGTGTTATCCAGCACTGAGCAAAAAAGAAAGGAAAAGCAGTCGTTTTTTGCTGATGGACCAAGCAGAAGCCCAATTATCTTTATTCCACGAATTCAAGATTTATAGTTTGTTCTAGGCTCTGATATCTCCAGTGGTTTGTTGTTTTTTTTAAAATTATTTATTTATTTATTATATTTATAACCACCTAAATCTCAAAAGACTTGCAGATGGACAAGGAGAAACAATCACAATCCAGTGCAAACAATAAATATTTAGAAATAAACTAAACCTAAATTTATATCATT
The DNA here is from genome assembly GCA_030867105.1 of Liasis olivaceus. Classification (NCBI taxonomy): domain Eukaryota; kingdom Metazoa; phylum Chordata; class Lepidosauria; order Squamata; family Pythonidae; genus Liasis; species Liasis olivaceus. The sequence continues at coordinate 120,262,336 of CM061350.1, read as the reverse complement.
ATATTGTAGCTGACAATTATTCATCTGGCCCTGGTCACTCCCACCAATCAAGATCCTCACAGTCTTCTGGAACAATGAAGCTGTTATACGCTTCTGAAAAGTCACGAAAGCAGGAACCATCCTCACCTTGGGGAGCCAGCTGTTTAAGAGGAAGGGGGCTCCCATGGAGAATGCCCATCTTTGAACCCCTCCTGCCTTATTTCTCAATAAGTGGTGACCTTTAACAGGCAATTTCAGTTCACTCAGACTGAATGGGCAGCCTGTCTGGGAAAAGTGGGCTCTAAGATACCAGGGTCCTCAGCCATATAGAGTTTTATAGATGATAACCAGGGGTTTGGATTGCACTCCAAAACAAACTGGTAGCCAATGCAGCTCCCATAGCAGAAGGGTTACATGGTACCAAGAGCATATGGGCTGCTGCATTTGTACCAGATTGCTAGCACGCTTTTCACAGGGAAGCACAACCCTACCAAGAGTCAAAGGTAGTGTAATTCCTTAATTCCAGAAAGCTTCCTTCCTTCCATCACTCTCCATTCCTCTTTCCAATTCACCATTTGGCTCTCACTCAATCTTGGAGAGCTGGAGGCAGGAGGACCCCTTCCTGTTCTCTCACTCCAAGGAGGGATCCACTTTGCCAGACCCCTGACTCTTACTCAGAGAGCAAGGTGGTTTTCACCTCTTTCTCTTTTGCAGGTTTTGATGCTGAGATTGAACTAAGGCACCAACGATGGTGCTTTTCAGGTGGAGATCATTCTGCTCGGGGTCCAGCAGCCTGAATGTCCTCCCAAATCAGTGCTACATCTGTATTTTAAAAGTAATATAGAAAGATCCTTCCTTGGATCTTTTCTCACCTTTTCCTCTCTCCCACCTCTAAAGACTTTGGAGAAATCTGGATTCTGGGCAAGAAGGGCACATTATAAGTAAAAGATGCTCTAACTTAAGCTCAGCTCCTGGGGATTACACAGACACAACCTTGGCATTTTCTTGGCAACAGTGTAGAAATTCTTTGCTATTGGCTTCTTCCTGGATGCAATTGGCTTCCCAGTCTAGTCTGTAGCCATGGTATTCTCTGGTGGTCTCCCATCCAAACAGTATCCAGGCCCAATACTGCTTAGCTTCCAAGCCCACAAAAGCTCAGCTAGGTACTGCCACCTGTTGATTCCCAAATGCAGCATGCCCATTTCTTTTAAAGATTACAGAAAAGAAAAATAAACGATACAAGGGCTGCTGGCTGATTCAGGAGAGAAGAAAAATGGTGTGTATACCCATTTGTATGCACAGAGAATGAGTGTCTAGAAGAAAGTCCCAGGAAAGGGAAAATAGATGAAGAAAATCTGGAAGGTATGTAGTTTGGATTTTTTAAGTTTGTTTATCTAATTTATCTGCTACCTCAATCCAGCTGGACTTTAGTTACCCAAGAGCATTTACACAGAAATATCCAAAGGGAATTTTTTGTCCCATGGACCCTTCAATCTTGGAATGTCAGCTAAACAAAGCTCGTTCAGTTTGCTTCCTTCTTGTGAGTTTACTTCCTCCTCACCACCACTGTCACCAGCTGCAATGCCTGTTCCTTCTCGGCTATCAAATAATTGCATGCCAGACAGAGCACGTGAAGCAAGCTGGCAATGATAAAGTAATTGTTTCTTCATAGTTATTATTTGCTTAAGAGCTGATCTCCCAGATGTCTTATTGAGGCCGTCCCATTACATGTCCCCTGAATCATGGTCCGGAAAGCACTGCTTTCTGCTTACAAAGCGTATCTAGTTTGTGCCACCTCCAGGAGGATGAAGGAAGTTGGTAATAACAATAAGAACAGTGACAAGCCAAGAGGTAGCTCTTTTCAGAAGCCTGTTAGGGTGCAAGTCTTCAGCATATGCCCAGCCAGACCAACTCTTGACACCAACGTGAGTGTTCGACCTGTAATTATCGTTAGATGCACGTGACTAAACTCAGTGGGTATCTTCTGCAGGCTCTTTTTCTTAGAAGACATAACTCGTAGAGGAAGTGGAAAATTCAGAAAAACAACAAAAGAAACCGTAGTCTGCTCTTCGTAGCAGTTTTGCGCTGCTGGGATCGCTGATTAACAAAGATAAGGTCTTCCAGCAGGGAGGCTAAATGGAGTTCATTATGGGCAAAAGAGCTGAAGAGGCCAAAAAGGTAAGACTGCATGAAACAGGTTGAAATGGGAGACTAATAAGTGTGGGCTTCGCTTCTTTAATGTAACCATGTGGACGGCTTTTAAATATCAGCTGCTCATAAGAATTATGGATGACAGCTACTGAAAGGAAATATCTTTATGTCCTTATATACCTCTATCAGAGATGTGGTGACAGAAAGTATCCCTGACAATAATGATAATTTATAGGCCAGGCTGTAACTTTCTTGAACAAAGCAAGTGGGAAAGTTCACTTCTCTGTGCATGATTTTGGCAAGGCCTTCCGCAATGTGGCACCCCCACTCCCTAGATATACTGGCCCCATAAGCCCTAGATGGCACTCTGAAGCCAACATATATACCAGCTTGCCCACCACAGAGAAAAAATTAGCTTAGCTTTTTAACTCCAGAATGCTATTTCTTAGAATCCCCCAAGAGACTCCATAGACCAAGTGTGAGATAATGACTGTGGACGTGAACCATAAAACAAGAAGTCCCCAATTCAATTGTTGCCTGAAACACAGGCTCATTAAGTGGCTTAGGCACGTCACTATTGCCTTTGCAACTCCCAGCCCATTCTTGATACTAGAATAATTCATGGGTGTCATAAGAAAGTTTCTGTGATGTGCGATACAGTTTGAATATTTGAAATGGCAATATTATTTTGATAAACTCTGACACATCCTAAGGCAGTTTTGAGAAACATTGCTCCTTGAACTTTTCCAATTGGATTAGAACAAGCACACCTTCAAGACACTAGTCCCCAAGGATATGTCAACGCATGTCAAGCAACAAGAGAGACATCTGTTTTTACACTGCCATTTTGGGCTGTGGAAGAAAATGCCCTTTGCAACCCTATTTGCCATCAGAAATTGACATTTTGTCAATAGTGGTTTTTAACCCATTTCCCAATTGTTTTGCAGGCTCTTAAACATATTTTTCTAAACCTGGACCAGAAATTGAGTAAAAAATGCTGTAAAAAAGTTTTCCAGGCACTAGGTAAGGATATACCAGATAAACCTGCCTGTAAGCCCATCCACAGATAAGCCGACCCTCAATTTTTTAACCAAAATACCGCGAAAAATGTGCCACCTGCAGATAAGCTGACCCTTGAAATTTTAGCTTCTGCAGTACTGAACTGCGAGAGTCACGTAAAGGCATCGGAAGCTTATAGTCAAAGTCGGTCCATAAAAGACTAATTTCAAACAATGATGACTTTAGAGGTGAGATGACTATCGGGGCCCACTTGGCATTCTGCAGACCTCAGGAGGGCATAAACTGGAGGAGGGTTCTTCAGTATGTTGCGCTTTGCAGGGTGCTGATTCCCCTCTGAGTTCTCAGCTTGCTTCCATGTAAGCATGGGAGATGGTTATCGCATGGTGCCAGCGCATCCTTTAAATCGGGTTAGATGACTGTGGGTTTTATTACAGGACCAATGTAGGTACCAGGTTTTGAGTGCTTGCATGTGAAGAATAAACAAGCCCACACAGCAGTGGAGAATGTTACATTCAGGCGCAGTCGAGCACTTAAGAGAGCACCACTCTCTTCAGGGGCCCTTAACTTAGTGATGCAGTGACTTCTAGTTGGGCAGAAGACCACTCTCAGCCCCGGTGATTAGAATTGTTTCCCTTCCGCTATTCCCATGTTTCCATGGGCATGTTCTGGCCCTCTATCAGGGTGACAGTTGCTTTTGATGCAATTTATGATGATTAACCTGGGAGTCTTTGAGGATTCTCAGCTCCTGCTGGATGGAGACTATGGCCAGGAGGGCATTTGTCCAGGTTTGTCTGTTGCACCAATTATGACAGTCCCTGGAGCTGTCAGTCACTCACGCCTTCATCACCTCATGGGTGAACTACTATACTGCACTTCAGTTGGGGCTGCCTTTGAATACCACCCAGAAACTGCAACTTGTGCTAAATGCAGGGACCTGCATCTAAACTAGAACAGTTCAGTATTGTCATATAATGCCAATATTGTGGGAACTGTATTGGTTCCTGATTTTTTTCCCCCCTGGGTGCAATTCAAGGTGCTGATGGTTACTTTTAAAGCCCGTCATGCTGTGGAGTGCTGGAGCTGGCTTGTACCAGAGAGCCAATTGTTAAATTTTATGGAATTTTGCAAGCAGGTGGAGAGCAGAGCTGAATCACCACGCCTAGCAAGCTGATCAGCTGTTTGGCAACTAGTGGTACGGTGGTTAGCAATGGAGCCAGCAGAGAGGGTTGTTAAGCATTTACCAGCACACCACAGCCTACATGGCTTGGGAGCTGGCTATCTCTTATTCCAAATACAATCTGCCCACCCAAGGCAGGCCTGTGGAGAGTTCCCAACCTTTGAGAGACACAATGAGAGGTGACTCAGAGACCAATATTCTCTGCTGGAGTTCTCTCTTGTGGAATACCATCTCACCAATATAAGAACCGCACCCGCACTTTTAACATTCAGGAAACTTTTGAAAACATTGCTTTTTCAATCCACAGTTGGGGAACTGAAATGAGACTAGATGTGTGATGAGTGTCCTTTTTTTCTGATGATTTACAGTGCTAGGTTTAGGATAATAACATAAATGTCACTGCGTTTTATTGCTTACATATTTACAATTTTGATTATTGCATTATTATGTGTTTGTATGTTGCTGCTTAGAGTCAAAATGATTGAAGAAGCATAAAAACATGTATACTGAATCAATAAATTATATATATATAAAAAAAGGTGGTTAATATCAATACCACTGAAGATACAGATATGTGTAACACATTATACAACTTTCCCTAACACTGCTGGCACTCAAAATGTAACCCAGAGCATGCATCTAAATGATTTGATTGTCAAAAGATTTGAACATTGATGTCACTGTCACTATGCTTTTCATTTCCCTTCCTGGCAAGAGTCAATAAAACCTTTTCTAAAATAAATTACAATTCAGGTATAGGAAATGTGAAGTTAAGCCAAGAACTGAGATACTAAGTTTTCCTGGATGCCCAGAGCCTTGTAGCCTCACTCCTCCAAACTTCCAGTGCTCTGAACTGGCAGGTATTTTCATTCTCCCTCCATCCCACTTTTCTCTTTTGAGTAGGCATAAAACTGGAGAGGAGAAACAAGAATAAGCAAAAGTTCCAAGATCAATGAGACATGTATTATTTTGGATGAAAATAACGTTTCTAGTCCTCTATAATTTACAAGGAAACTAGGTTCCTTTTCTGGAAGCCTGCACCTGGCCAACCATAGTCAAGGTCTCAGGGGTTTTACTAGTTATGAAATTGCTTCCTGCATTATAGCAAAGCAAAGAACGCAGCAGTTTTCTTTACTATGGGAACATGCAGTGAAGGGGTGGGGGAGTATTTCCTGCTCCTGGGGATCAACATGCAAACCCAGGCCAACCGTTATGGCTACTTTGTCTTCATCATCTCTAGAAGCACATGAGGCGGCCTTGATTATCACCATGGTGAGCCTATGTTCCCTCTTTGCCTTTCTCCTCTGCTGTCAGTAGTAAATTTCTTGTCTCCAGAATCTCAAGCTGCGCTACCTAGCTAACTACAGAAGCTTCAAGCACATACCTAGATAAGTAGCTCTTAGTTGTAGGTAGGTAGGTAGGTAGGTAGGTAGGTAGGTAGGTAGGTAGGTAGATATTTATTTATTTATTTATTTATTTATTTATTTATTTATTTATTTATTTGGCTAGCCGTGTCAAATATATGACTCTGGGGTGACTAACAGTATTAAACGTTATTTTTAAAAATATACGTATAAATAACGCAAAACATAAAATGCACGGCAGCCGAGAGAAATGATAGAAACACCAGTCAGCACCAGCAAGAAACGGGCTGCGTCACACCCGGACACCCTGGCTCAAGCACAGAACCAGGTCTTCGAGGCCTTTTGGAAGGCCAGCAAGTCATATATGAGCAGAATATTGGCCTATTGTGGAAGAGAGGAAACAAGCCTACTTATAGAAATGCATCAGACCCTGGGTTCTGATTCTAGGCTTTTTCTCCTTCCTTTCTGAACCAATAGATTTTTAGTTGTTCCTTTCCCAGCCTTAAGGTCAACATCTATTTGGTGATTTCATAACTATTCTGTCCTACTTTATTTCTTGTCTTGCCAGCTCCAGCACTTACACCAGTGTTTTCTGACGCCTCATCCCTTCCTATTCTTTGCTTTATCTTCCTCCCCCATTCTTTGTTCATTCTTCCAAGCATTGAGATCTCCTTCTTCATCATCTCCTTCAACCTTACTTCTGTGTCAGTGAATGCTGTGTAACGGAAGCAGAAGGGGCTGCGCTGCAGCAACATAAAGCCAGGGAAATTTCCTTGCTTTAGAAATCCCGTCCACTTCTCAGTACCCTGCCTATTCCATATTTCTCCCCAGTCTGTGCAAAGGCTGTCTCACCTGATGCTGCTCTTCCTTTTCTGTAATTGTTCCCACAGCTTGACAGCTTGAGCAGAGCCCCTCAGTGACCGCCACCTCTTTAAACCAGGTTGCAAGTGGTGGCCAAATAACTTGTAAGCCAGGAACTGGCAATCCATGGTGGATTGTAGATACACTCTATTGCTAAACAGACTTCAGCCACAAGAATATCAAGAATGGATCACTCTATCTCCAACTGATCTCCAACTTCCTGGTAGTAGACATGGTTGCCAGTCACCCAAAAGCTATGGCTACCTGCTTCACCATGGAAACCAAGGTGAGTATGGCTTCAGGTACCATAACAATAATAACAATTCAGGTTGCAGTGTAGAACATGTACAATAATAGCTCCATTTCAATCTAACTCCCAAGCCAAAGAAATTGGAAATCTCTTCTTCAGGAAGATTTGGAGAGGAAGCAGAAATGTATGAGGAAAAAGCAGAATCTGCAGCAGGAAGACAAAAAACACGGGCTTGATAGTTTCCAAAAGTGTTCTGACAACATCCACAATTGCTTTCATTTATCCTGACCAGAGAGAGGGGAGGAAAATGTAACACCAAACCACCTTTACACTGTGTGCTAGGAATTTAAGGTCTCAAGAAATGGCAAATTGATAAGAAGCTGATCTAGTCAGGGCAGCACAGTGAACTGGAAGTCCTTGTGGAAGATCCCTGATCATAGTTCGTTAAGTTCTTCACCTACTATCAGCTTAATCCTATGCTATTTTCTAGGCAATTGCTTACATTGCTTAAGGAAGAGAGCAGTTGTAGTCCACTTCTAGGTCCTTGAAAGATAACAGGTCTTTACATAAGAGTCTTGATTGATTTTTGCACTGGGTACTATCATATACAGGTGAAACCTAATAAATTCAAATTCATTTTGAAATTAGAGACCCAGAAGTCAAAGTCACTGTACCAAAACTAAATCTCATTTTTGAACCAGCAATAATACAGACAAAGATTCCAGCAAATCACATTTACAAAGTCTCGTAAAAAGAAAGTGACATTAGCCCAAACATACACGTTTTGGGGCATCTGTTGCAAATGATAATGTTGTCTTCCAATGAGTCTATTCCTGATCAATGAGCCCCTGAAGCGAGTTGATTTGGAGAGACCAGTGGGGATGCTGTTCAAGCTAGACCTTATTTTAGATGCCTCGGTGACACAGGCCAAACAAACTGCCTTTCACCAGCTTCCGTTAATGCATCAGCTGTCACCACTCCTGAATATAGATATCCCGGCCAGATATCCATGACCTGACAGCAGCCAGATTAGACTATTGTGATGTTTTGTATTAGGGCTGCCTTTGAAGTGACCCAGACAACATCTAATACAGACTAGCTATGTAAGCATAGTGGGAAGGATTACACGGAACTGTGAAATGGTGTCTGGATTAGGAACAGGAACTAGATATGTGGAATATACTGCTTATTGTACACTGGCTGAACACAAATAGTTTAAGGTTTTTTGTTTTTTATTTTGTTTTACAATGAGTAAATATATACATCACTCAAAATTCCTAGTTTGCCATTCCTAACAGCTCATTCCCCAGCTCATTCCTGTTTCTATTATTTCTGGGCTCTTCTTTGCAATCTAAGACAGTGGCTCTTCCTCTTCATTGAATTTCATCACCCATCTATTACCAAGATTGAGGTAGTTCCAGAGGCTACCAGTGCAGTTCTAAGCATACTTTTAACATCTGCTTTTGAGCTTTAAAGCCAGAAACAACATGCATCTGAAGGACTGTCATATTATTTGCCTGGTTGCTAAAATCATCTGTGAGGGTCTTTCTCTGGACACTGCTGCATGTAAAGAACCAGCAGGTGGTATCAGCTGATAAGAGGATGGTCTTGTGTCTTGGTGCTTGAAACATATATCACGCTGCTCAGAAAAACCTGTTTGGTTCTAGTTTTTTTTTAGTTTCAAATCCCAGTGATTTTTAGTGATTTTTGAAACCCATGTTTTTATTAAATAGGGATATTTTTTGTCACCCATTGCTGCTACTACATTTATATCCAGTTGGGTTGTAGTACCGCTTCACTTTGGTTTTCCATTTACTGTTTGTTGATTTATCATTTTGTAGCTTGTTATTTTATGTGTCATTAAACTGAAAACTGCCTTCCAGATTAAACTGAAAGAACTTGAATTTGTGATCGTTCCTAACTACTTTCCTCTAACTCTTGGCTTTGTCATGCACTTAATATTGGAATGTCATCAGCAATACGCTTTAAGGTATTTCCTCCTCTATACAAAGTAATGTTTTAGCATGCTGGAAATTTACTTAAAATACAATTATATCTTTGTATAGTATCTAGAACAGAAAGAATCTAAATTTGAAATTCTACAATCTTTGTCAAGACCCACCAAAAATGTTCAACATTGTGGATAAGTCTTCAAGATCTCTCCATTCCAAAATAAAGCACGGATTGAGAAACTGACAGCATTAAAACTGTAAATTCTGCATGATTCAGAATCTTAAAAAATGGCAAGGTTGAGGTGATGCAGACTTAAATGGCTGTGATGCTTCATTAAAATTTCTTCTTCCTTTTCTAGTCCATTTAAGGCATTTTCCATGAAGACTTCAAGGTTCTTTCCTCCTCTCTTCCCCAGTCCTCTTTTTTCTAATATCCTACTTGACCTGGAGATATTGAAAACATGCTCATAATTTTCATGCATTTTCAGTGAATTTTAAGTAAAGGCATTACTTGGACGTTGATGACATTATTATAGACTAAATTAGCTTACAGTAATATCTTTTGACCAGAGTACCTATACAGCTTTTTCTTCTAATCTTGGAATTCCCCAGACTTGTTCCATCAACTTATTTTTCAACCCATTGAGGCAAAGTGGAGTCAAGCAGCTACAATTCACTAAGCCTATGTTGAACTCAAATCTTTGTTCTTGACAGTTAACAATTATCAGATAAAGAACAGGAACAGTTGAAACAATTATAATAGACCTGCTATTTAGGGATAATAATTCAATGAGAAAAGATAAACATAAATGTACTATGACAGAAGGCTTAGCTAATGCAAGTAGAGCTAGGAACTAGTTATGTTTGGTATGAGAAGGATCCATTGAGGAATCTAAGTTAACTTCACTCAAACTCAAATCAAGTGTTATGTTTCCTCTAGACATACTATATTTTTTTTTTTTTGTCTGCGCTCAGTCATTACTGACCCTGCAGTGACTGCCTGGACGAATCCTTGCAGTTTTCAAGGCAATTGTTTTTCGGAAGTGGTTTGCCAGAGCCTCCTTCCTAGAGCATAGCCCAGCTGGCGAGCGCAGGAGGCGGGATTTCCGTTGCTTCGCGCCCTTTTCAGGCGAGCGTGGTTTCGCACTTACCGGCAACTGGTCCCGTCTCTCTGTGCAAGGCGCTGCCAGCATTTTTCCTCCCACCGGAGTGAGAGTACCCATTTATCTACTCACGTGAGTTTTCGACCTGTTGGGTTGACAGGAGCTGGGGAGGAAACAGGAGCTCACCCTGTTAACGCGAAGGCTGGACTCGAACCGCCGAAGCGTCAGCCATTTCTGGCCGGCAACTTTCAGCGTCATTAAGCCGCTGCGCCACCGCGTCCCGCTTGACATACTATTACAAAGTACCAAACTGCTATCTTCAGATAATTGGACTTATTCACTAAACTGTAAGACCAACTAATAAAACAGCTTTTTAAAAATGTTTTTGTCCTATAGAGAATCAAGCCACTGTCCCATATTCACTCTAAATGGCAAGGATTCTGCAAAGCCTCAGGAGTGGCCATTCCGAGGCCTGATATAGAATGTTACAAAGAAAACATTATAAACTTTATAAAAATTGTGAGCACTGTGCTATGTTATGGGTGCTTCTCCTAAAGCGTTTCTTGAATATCTAGATAGCAGTTGTTCACATATTGACCAACCTTTAATTTATCTCTCCTCCTCCTCCTCCTCCTGTTAGCACTGGTCTCAGGTATAGAGAATATCTCAGTCCCTTGAAATGCCTTTAAATTGTACCTATTAACTGATACACTGGTTTAGATCCTTATGCTTGGCATCCATTTCAGCAGACTGACATTTTCACTGAAGTTCAACATTCCTAAAAAAGAGAGAGAGAGGGGGAGAGATGGAATCATCTGCATGATCCATTTCAGAGTCCTGGCAATTTTAGCATGTTCCCCTTAGCTTTAGCTGCCTCTGCCAAAGGTCCTTTACAGCCAGTGCCTCAGCTCCAAAAGCAATCCAATACATTGACTTCTACTAGCAGCCAGCTGGAGGCCTTTTGTAATCAGGAACTGGAGATCTAGAGTAGACAGATGACTAATTTACAACACTGTGTAGATGGATTAGGCAGCAGTCTGTTGAACATTTGTCAAGATAATTTGGTTTCCATGGAAACAGTTTGTCACAGAAGTTCACATGACAGTGATGGGAAATTTAAACAGGTGCTTGTCTTCAGGCTGGATGGGCCCACAGGCAATGGAAATTGGAACTCTATCCAGTTAAACTTCTTGAGTATACTAGATAATATCTGGCTGTCAGCTGAAGGCTGTCCAGTCTTACATTTACTGCATCGACAGGAGACAAACAGTTTTTAAGATAATCACCTCTTGTCCAGTATAGAACTCTGTTCTATCTTTTAATATGGCAATTTTACTTACATTATAACATTTTTAACAAGTTTGCTAGATTAAAGCTGAGAGCTACCCATTTTGGGTTCATTATAACTTGATTAAAATTTTGGAACCAATTTGATGAGCTTTGCAAGGCATTTTGCATTAACCTAAAAAGCCCAGGTCTTGGATTGCAGTAAGTCTTACAGAATGTGAGTTACTAGATCAAAACAAAAATCCTTTCAGTACATGACCTCAGCTGCTTAAATGAATCAAAAGATGCACTTCTAAAACCACTTGGCTTGATAGCTCAAGATCTAAGGGCTTGCAAATAGACACTGCAGGGGTTGTCCAGTTCTGAATTTGTAGTTTACAAAGTACTGCTTTATACAGTGTAACTAAATAGGTATCTATAATGAGTTCGTGAAGCATCTAGATAACATTTGTGCTTCATATGTATTTAGAAATACAATTAAAGTCAATTTATCTAGTAAAATAGATACTGTAAGTCCTCAGATTTGTCCCATCAACTTGTCTTCCAGCCGGTTGAAGCAAAGAAGTGGAGCCAAGCATCTGCTTATGATGAAAGCAAGCCATCCTTACTGATTACTGACCATTTCAGATTAAGAACAGGGCCAGTGGACATGTGTATTAGGGAAGAAGTACATGTATGCTAGGGAAGAGGTTCTACTGAATGTCATGGGATTTATTTCTGAATAAATATACGTAAGATTGTGCTGTAAACCACTCTTTTGAGGCAGTTTTCTCCAGTTTTTAAACATCTCCTATAATATAAATATGGAATACTTGATTAGTGTGGGTTATCTTCAGACAGACTTGGGTTTCTAATTTGCTGTTGTTACCTCTGCTGATGAGGATAACCAGGAAGAATAGCGTGTTGTTGTTTTCTTCCTCTCTGGTGAATTTTATTCCTTTGAAGACAACCCACACTAATCAAGTACTCCATTACCAAAGTAACAACCCGACCTCCCACAAGAGGAGCTGTGTAAGAACATTATTCAAATGAGCACAAATGCACTGCAGCAACCCAGAATAGCAGGAAAAGGAAACAGATCACCTATACAACATTTTCCAACAAAATGGATATTCACGCAACTTTATCAAAAAGTGCCTGACCACTCAACTTGCTACAACACAACCAACACAAAAGGATAACACTGCCATACATCAGAAACATCTCAGAAACTACCAACAGACTATTACAACCACATGTGCTCAGACAAGGCAGCCATCAACAGGCACATAGAGATAAACAACATCTATAGCTATTCAAAAGAGACAATAGAAAGGAAAACAAAAGACCAGAACATCTCACCAATCATCACCCAGATAAGCAGAGATTAACACCAAGATTATCACCAGACGTACAGTCAAGCAGTAAACAATACCCTAATCAAGGAACTACCAGAGGGGGAAAAAACAAAAGAAAACAAACCCCACCCCCACCAACACTGGCAGGGCAGGCCACGGTATATAAACAGAGAGCAAACCCCATTCCATTCTAGCACTGAAGATGTTACCTAGCCAGGTAATGAAATGTTTGCAAGAAAACAACCAAGTTCAGAGAACCCCAAGGATTCCACATTTATTATGCTTAAGCTAGACCAAAATAGATGAACTTCCTAGAGTTGGAGATGCCTATTTTCAAATAAAATCCCTAAAATGCCCACACTCTGTGTAAGACTCTTTTTCACTGAAGTGGTTAAATGTGTGCTTGGATTGTTTTACCTATCAGTGAGAGCTAAGTTACTGAATTGGGATGGAACTGAAACAAGCCAGAAAAAATAGAATGCCAGGCCTATGCCATGCAAATGCTTTGACTGGAAACAGTGAAGGGGAAAGAGCAAAGCTATGAATCAGAATAGCAATTGCCAAGAGCAGAAGTGAAAAACAGCCAAAGTCTATAAGATCTTTGGTTGCAGCAAGTTATTGATTTTCTTTCTGACCTGAAACGGGCATTTGGGCCATCTGGAATTTTGAGGGAAGGTGGTGGGTGATGTTACAAAATGGATGCCAGCACCCATTTACTAGAATGTGCACTAGCTTCTCAGAATGCCTTCTAATACCAGTGGGACTTTTGTGGGTCCCAGGGGTATCCCTGCAAATAAATATGAGACTAGAGGCATTATTGTTACTATAATTGTTGTTTTTTAAGGTGAAATGGGACAGAGAGAGGGTGATATAATGGGCTGTGAGAATAACCTTGAGAGACAGGAGGAAGAGCCGCAGCCTAGACAACTGTCTGATAAATGAAATCTGAGTCCATAGTAGGAATGTAATTTGAGCAAGCGGCTCAGAATTGACCCTCCCTAGTTCTCTGGAATGTAAAGGCAGGGAGATGGGAAGTGCTTTCAGACTAGCAAGATTGATGTCAGCCCTTCGAGATAGTCCAGACCAGGAAACCAAAATTATAAATACTAATACAACTTTTATTGTAGGGTTACAATTCTGAAAGCGCTTCCACCTTCCCTGCCTGAGACACTTTCTCAAACTGCATTCCTGCTTTGGATTCAGATTTCGTGTATCAGACTGTTGTCTAGGCTGCGGCTCTTTCTTCTGTCTCTCAAGGTTATTCTCACAGCCCATTACATCTGAACCCAAAGAGGTCCTTGGTTCTTTGTCTGGGGTATCCTAGTGCCTACCTTTGTTTTACATCTTTTAAAACAAAAAACAAAAACTGTGACAGAATTGCAGTTACAACATTTTCTGAAAGAGCTGTAGTTACAATGGTACAACTCACTGTCAGTGTTAGTGGCATTAATCATGACACAACGAGAAGCACTATATTTATAGGAGATACTATTCTCCTAAAGATTTCTGCAATTGCCTCTGAGAGAACCATCTGACCCACATGCACAGTATGCAACTGGATCAGCAGAAGAAGGGAAGAGGGGAGCAAGGTTCTTCTATCATTGTTTATGCTGCCCTTGTATCCTACAGTAGACAAGGAAAGGGAAATGGTTGTGGGAGTTAAGGAGCAGCAGAGACAGATAATGGCTTGAAGCGTTTCCTAGATCTCTACTTTTCTTCAGGAAAACCAATAAAATTCATCTACCAGCCTAATTTTAAAAACATCAGAGCATTTGCCCATCTATCCTGGTAATAGGCTCTTTCAGTACCTAAACCATAAAGAAGAAACTGCCTGTTGCATCTCAGTAGGACTTACTCATTTAGATGTACCTCCTCAGCCTTTTTCAGGGTTGAGTGATTCTAGTATGTCACCTCTGCATAATATGAAAATTAATCATTCTAATTTGTTAACACAGAATTATGCCTACCGGCCAAAGGTTTCCAAGTTCTTTAAGAAAGGGACATACTCAAGATAATGATGTACATATTCACATGATTTTGGATATTTGGAGGGCAGGTGGTTTTTATTATTTTCATATGCTAAAAACAAATCTTTTCAGGTGTCCTTCTGTTTTAATGCAGAGGAAGAATAGGAAACATGTTACGTATCATGAGACAGTCATCAATATTTTAATTTATTTCATCAAGAAATGAAAGTGATGTCCTTCCTTGATCAATGTTTTAAAACTGTCAGTCTTGTATGAGAATGATAAGGATGCAGTTCTCTAAAATCTAGCACCTGAAAAATAACTATTTCATATCTCTGAGCAAGAACTCTGCCCTCAGAGAAGTCCCTCAAGTAGGAAGCTATGTAAAAAGAGGATTTGCCTTGATTGCTTCAAGACACTGTTGTGTCTTTTACCTGAGAGTCTCCACAGAAGGTCACATCCCAGTAGTGTGATAAAAATAAGGATTGTACTCTCTGAAAAAGAATTAAAGCCAGTATCAATACATATAAGAAAGGAGAGTTCAAGATACCATTATCTGGAAGTGAGAAAAGCATGTCTGCATCTTATCAGAAACCTGGCATACCAAAATGAAAGTGGGGGGGAGGGGGAATGAGAAGGAGACTCCAGAGGAATGAGGATACCACCTGGAGTAATAAGCACTTAAGTGGCAGCTTCTAAATCAGTGTTGCACAAGGCAATTTAGCACAGCAACTGGCCAAATATAAAAGTCCTGAAACAAAAGATCCCAGTGGACCTTCTCTGTCTGGACTGAGTGCTTGGCCAGGTCTAGGTTGCAAGAGTTATAATGAATGAGTGAGAGTGAAAGTGTGGGCGATAAACATTCTAATGCAATAAAGCCTAGTTATTCACGGAACTCAATGTGCTTATAACTTGCTAACAGATCTTACCTGTTTCTCCAATTGGTGTCTAGGAATTCTAAAGGAAAAATTAGGGAAAGAACTCCCACTGAATGGTGTATATGTGTTTTTCCTAAATAAATTTCCCCATTTATCAGAACTGTACAAGATGAGCTCTTTCAAGAGAGTCCAGTCAGAGTTACATATGAAGTATTAATCAAAGGAAGCGGGAGGAGTTTGAGTTTGGTAAAAAAAAAAAAAAAAATCATTACATACATTAGCCCATAAAGTTGCTCAAAGAAAGGAGAGAAAAGAAAGTGATTGCACTTAAGTGGGACTTATAAAACTGTAGGGCCACTTAGAATTCAGTAGGAAGTTCACTAAAGAGTTTAGCCATGAGTTCCTAACAAAAGTTCCCTCAAAGTAAAAAGTGTTGTATACTTCATGGTCGAAGAACTTAAGAATGGAATAAGAAGAAATGAAAACATTCTAGTAATGATACTTTAAAAGGCATTAAGATGAATGGTAAAGAATCTGCAATAATGAGCAGTAATGATTGCCACGAACTTGTGTTTCCATCTGAAAGCAACCTGGCATATTTTTACAGCAGTCTAAATTGGTAATGATCCTTAAAGAATAACTCAGAGGATTGGAATGGTAAGTGGCCACAGCCAAAGAAAAGAATAAAAACTTATTACGTCAAACGAAGGACAGCAGCTGAAAGAGAAGGAAAAATCCATAAAGAATACATTCAAACAAAAGTGATAATCAAAAGCAAGAGACATGTAAGCTAATTTGCAACATGGGAACTCAAACATAGATGTTCGTCCTTTGCAGAAGAAACAGGTCCTGAGCCTTCAAAGGAAGAGAAAGAAATGCTACAGAACAGAAGACAGGATGGTGAATTCTCTGATGGGCAGAGGGGGTACAGCTGCAAGAAGACAAAGAGAAGAGTTTTAGTAGTTGATGACTTACTACTAAGAGGAACAAAAAATATATGCTGATTGGACCAATGGCATTATGAAATGTGCTGTCTACTTATCACTTCATGAAATCTGCTTACAACCATGTCATTGTGGACTTTGAATAATTAGGAAAGAAGTTCAAGATCTTATGGGCTCAGGTGACCTTCTCCTCAGTTCATGGAAGAAGAAGAGAAAAGAGAAAAGAGAAAAGGTAAGGAGAAAAATCCTGCATGGGTAAGTCTGGAGAAGCAAATAATGTTAATAGGAATTATCTGGTTTCTGGAACCACAGTCTGAATTACCTGGATGATAGACTGATGCCATGAGTCCTTATAAGGATTGATAAAAAGGTGTTTGGCCAAAATATTGTGAGTTTGATCAGGAGAGCTTTAAACTAAATCCCATGGAAACTGGAGAAGAAAAGCACTTCAGATAAAGATTTTTGTGCTATTAAAAAAAGTGGAAGTGTTGCCATAATACGGCCTATTAAATCATTCAGTAAAAACTCATAAAGAACATTAGTCCATAAAGTTCATGGCCTAATGATGCTCATCATATGGGAAATGTTTAAGATGAGCTTGAACTCTTAGTACCAGAAAGTAAATATGATTTAATAGGTATAATGGAGACCAGGTGGAATGACTCTGATGATTTGAAACATAGCAACTAAAGGATACCATTTATTCAAAAGGAACAAAAGAAATAGAAAGGCAGAAAGCCTTGTACCACTTCTGCAGAAATCCAGGTGAATGAACTTAACTATACCATAGATGGCATCTGAGCTAAAAAAAAGTTGAAGGACAACTAAAGGCAATGCTTTTGTCAGTATCTACAATCACCCACCAAACAAGGAGAGCATCTGGAGGAGACTTTCCAAAAGCAAAATATGGATCCTTTAAAAAAGTATGAAATAATACTTCAATCAATCCAGAATCTCTTGGGAGACAAACTTTGCCAAGCATGGACCTTCAAGAAATTCATAGGCTCACAAAACGTAAGGTTTATTAAGTACCTTGGAGATCATTTAGTCCAACCTGCTGCCAAAGTACAGGAATCTACCACTATGGCATATGGCCATCTAGCCTCTGTTTAAACAGTTCCAGCAAAAGAGAGTCTACCATTTCCTGAAGTTACTATTTCAAGTTGAACAGCTTACAATTAGGAAATTCTTCCAGCCTCCTTGTAATTTGAAACCATTGTTTCTCTCATTGCCTTGTAGAATAACACTGAACAAGTCAACCATGTCTTCTACAAGACTACTCTTCAGATCCTTGAAAACAGCAATCAAGTCTCCCTGCAGGGTCCTCTTCTCCAGGTTAAACATGCCCAACACCTTCATCTGTTCATCTTATTTTTCTTGCAGGGCCCTTATCATCTTGGTTGCTGTCTTCTGGTTTAGTTTGTTAGTGTTCTTCCTAAAATGTGCCTAGAACTGGATGTAATATTCTAAGTGTGGTCTGACTTGACACAGCCTAGGATTATGTTTGCTTTTTTTCAACTGCATCACACCATTGGCTTATATGCAGCTTGGGGCGTGGTGACCCTGTAATGCTGGAGTTCTTGATCATAAAGGAAACTTAAGCTGCTCATAGTTGAACATGTATCTTGAATTTCAAAATAAAAGTGGCTTTTAATAAACTTAGCGCAATGATAAGTAAGATTCCTTGACAAGAAAAACAACTTGGAAAAAGAATCCAAGGTAGGTGGCAGGGTAGTTGACATATTCACCTTGGGTTCAGCAAATTTTTTGACAAAGTATCCTCCAACATTTTGAAGAGCAAACTAATTAAGTATGATCCACATGGCATGACAATAATGTGGATATACAGTTCACTTGAAAATCATCCTTAAACATATGATTGATTTATCAATGGCTCCTCATTAACTGAAGTCTACTATTAAATGGGGGTGCCACTAGTTTCAGTCCTGGACCCTGTACTCTTCATGAAAAAGTGAAAGGAATGTTGATCAAATCTGCAGATGATGCAAAACTGGTGAGATTGCTAATACCCTAGAAGTAAAATAGAAAATGATCTTGTAAGGTTAGATAAATGTACTGAAAAGAACAATATGAATGAAATATAATGGGAACAGGTGCAAAATCATACAGCTAGAGCATGGAAATCAAATTTGTGTATGTAAAAAGGGGAAAACCTGGCTTGTGACAGTGCTTGTGAAAAATATTGGGGATAAATAGTTGCTCACACTTTCAACCCAATAGTGTGCAAGGTTCCTGCAAAAAGGCAAGTGCAATTTTAGGTTATATCAAGGGAGGCAGGTTTTCCAAATTAAGGATTGAGGCCAAATGGAACAGGCTTAAAGAAGGGCAGTAAGGATGATCAGGGTAGTAGAAAACAAGTCGTGTAAGGAGAAATGTAAGGGATTGGGTATATTTAACCTTGAAAAGAGAAGATTGAAGGGAGGTATGATTTTCTTCAAATACCTGAAAGGATGTAATAGACCAGTCCATTATCATTCGAGAGTACAGAACAAAAGACAATAGATTTAACCTACTGGAAAGCATATTCCACTGGATATTACAAGAAAAACAGTTCCTAATAGTCAGAGCAGTTCCTCGGTGTACCCAGTTATCCCCGAAGTGGTAAGTTCTCATTCACTGGGTTTTTTCAAGCGGATGCTAGACAGCCATCTGTCAGGGATACTTTAATTTGGATTCCTGCCCCGAGCAGGAGGTTAGACTCTCATGGCCTACTGGCCCTTTCCCACCATATCAGTCTATAAATGATTCTGTTGCCATATTCAATGAACGCAACTGTTGCTGTGTTTCACTAAACCTGTCAGCTATGGGACAAAGGGTGATAGGATAGCCAAATTCAGCCTGTAGTCCATCTCACCTCCAATCCTTCAATATTTTTTTTCACATCACAAAATAGAAATAGAAACCTGGAAGGCAGAAAGAGTGTAATTCATAAAGGTGAATGCACGCATACATCCAAGTCACTGTGACTTCTCAGCACTCTAACTTCTCACTGGCTGATTCACAGCAGTGCATAGAAGCTGCCTCAATTAAACATTCATTTTATTTGATATGATGTCAGTGATTCAAAGTCTCTGATCAGGGTGTTTCATCTGTAATGTCTGTTTTCAACATGCACATCTGAGCATTACTTTATGCACCACCGCAGCTCAGTAGCATTATGTTTCCAATAGAGAATCTGGATCCCTTATGAACTATTTTTAATAATATGTTATACTGTACATGCACAAGTAAACCAAAAGTAAAGCCAACACCCCTCCCTCCCAAAAAAACCAAAAGCCACAGTTCCTATGCATTCTCTAAATCTTGGAGGGATTTTACTTTACTTTATTTTGCATTTATTTTCATGCATGTATGTCATTCAAAGACAATTGATTTCAGTAGCCATAATAAATTTAATCTTCATGTTTCTAAGCTCTTTTTTCCCCCTTTGCTTGGTTTTTTTAAAAAAAAAAAAAAAGGAAAGAAAAGATGGGCCAAACATCTACCTGAGGACAATCTTCAAATAGTTTAACCTTGCTGAATTGAAGAAAATGGAGAAGATCAAAGTTAGTGCCATCTTTTTCAAAGGTGAGAAGGTCGCATCTGAAATGATCAGAGAAAATGGAAATAAAAGACAGTGGTTGATACCTCCGCAGGCCTATAGCTAGTAGAGTACTTCATTTTCATGCAACACTGCTTGTTTCAAACCTTTCCCCTTTACATGAAATGGCCTTGTGCTATTTGCAAAATATGAGGACTTGCAGGCAGGAAAAGCAGATAAGCAGCAAGTGCGGGAAGGGAATGAGAATGTGCAATATTTTAAAGGACTATGATGTCAGCAGCAAAGCAGGATAAGTTAGGGCAAGCCCCACCCCACAGTGACATCATTGTGCAAGCTTTCCCTTTACATGCCCGCATCGTAAGGCTGCAGGGAGGGTGGAGCCTGCGTAGTGATGAAACTGCACATGCTCAGACTCCACAAAAGCAGGCCAGCTGGCCCTTTTGGCATGTGTTCAGCCGACAGTTGCCAGTTCTGCTGTTATTTGCCAGTTCTGCTTCTTGCAGGCAAAACTAATTAAATTAAAGCACTTTTTCCCCCTGACCTCTGCTTGGATTTTAAACAATAAAATAAAATTGGAGAATCAAGTTACACAAATTGCCTTCCTGGCTAAAGTGCAGACACACCTGTGAAGGACTAAGATTTGCAAATTAGTGATAATAACTCACTTTTTAAAGTAAGAACTGGATTACGGAGGGGAATGGAGAGAATAACCCCAATCTTTTTCACCATTAACATGATATTAGCAGATGGCATGAGTGAGGGCATTTCTATATTTTAAAAGCAAACCTTGGTTCTTTGGATGAGAGAAGAGCTGAATTTAGCTGGTGTTTTTCCTCTATTCTCCCCCCCCCCCACCTTATAAAACTGTTCATATATTGATTTGCCCTGAGATAATGTATCGCAATGAATTGCAGCTGCCAATTTTTTTTTTTTTTCAAATGGTGCTGTTTCTCTAGAGGAAAAACAAAATAAGAAAAATAAGCAATTTCCAGAACCCAGTGAGGGGAGGTTGGTGGAAAAGAAATACAAAGGGGGGAAGCTTTTAAAGCTTTAAAGATATGGCAACCTGCAAAAAGCTTTTTGGGTGAAGCCTTCTTTCTTTACTCAATTTTGTCTAAGTAGATGAAAGCTAGATGGAGGGGAAGAAATTCCAGATGGAATATACCACTCACAGTTCGCAAAAGGCTCAACAGCCCCTGAACAAAATGATCCCTTAATGGTTGGAAGTGGCAAGTGGAGACTTAATATCCATTCCTCCTGATAAAATTTCTAGGCATGTTATTGCTAGATAACAAAGCTGAAAGCAGACTATTTTTATCTTCCTCCCTCCTGCCCAACAAATACATTACTTTTGTATAGTCCGCTCCGTATAGTCATATATTAGAATTTTCAGATGCCCCAGGAAAGCACAGACCGCGTTTGTCCCATCTATTTGGGAGCTCTCCAAAGACAAATGCAGCCCATTCCTAAGCAGGCTTCCTCAGAAGAAAGTTCCACTCTTCAGCGAGATGTCACAGCTTTGTGACAGTGCTCAGAATGGCAAATACATTCTGGCAATCAATAATTTTGAGTACTATCAAGACTTTGCTTAGCAGTTACCTATTATGCTTTTTTGAGATTTCTGTTCCCTGCTCACAAGGTATTTCTTACTTCACAGTAGTGGCCAGATGTTAAATTGTAAGCAACCTCTTCCCATAAAATAAATGAATCCCGGTCGAAGGTAGCCATTCTCTGCATATTGGGAAACCACAAGCTCTTACTCATAAGACATGCCATATAAATTTGTCCACACCACACTGGGGAACAGATACTCAGCCTTTCATTTTTACTAATTTCCCATTGTATTTGCAATCATGTCTGTTTTGGAGGTGGTAGAATAATGAAATGTGAAAAACTTTTTAAATGATTTGATCATATGGCTGTCATAACTGACCTCCAGCTTAAAGCACAATTCCTACTACAAAACAGTCTTCTGGGGCCAAAAATATAGCACATGCTCCTTTCTCTTTTCTCTCTGCTCTACTAAAACACTCCTATTTCCAAATCACCAAGAAGGAATTCAGATAACAAACTGAAGCCTCATCTACTTCTTTACCAGCTCATACAAGAGAAATTATCTCCCACTGATAGCTAGCGTTTGCACATTCTGAAACAAAATATTGCAAAATCAATGGGTACTGAAAGCTTCTCGAAAAACTTTGATCATGATGCGAAAACA
Organism: Liasis olivaceus; assembly: GCA_030867105.1. Classification (NCBI taxonomy): domain Eukaryota; kingdom Metazoa; phylum Chordata; class Lepidosauria; order Squamata; family Pythonidae; genus Liasis; species Liasis olivaceus. Next base: position 120,240,286 of record CM061350.1, on the reverse strand, counting down.
TGAACTTGGAACTTCAGTAGAACTTCTTGGGTTCTGTTCTAGAAGAGCAGAATACTGAAAGCTGCAGATGGCAGAACCAAGGATGGACATTTTCAGCTAGTGGTTTATTCTTCTACAACATCCATGATTAGTGGAACTGAAGTTCAGTCATTTTCTAATTATGTTGTTCCTTTCTGAACTTGTTATGGACTACAAACTTGGATGATCTAATAAAAGACTGTGACCACAAATCCAAGTGTCTATCTCCATACTTGTATTTCATGGAGAGATGAGTCTTGCAGTAACGAATTTATCTGGTGTAACAGATACTAGTTTCACAGCATCGTTCTGCTTTTGGAGAACTTGCAATACACAAGTAAGTATGCTGCTATTATAAATTCAGACACATACAATACTAACATAGCTCATTGAGTCTTACACCATCATGAAATGTCACAGTTATAAATAGCATGATCATATTTGTTGTTTGCTGGCAAATAATAGTTAATCAAGAAAAGTTAATCAAATACATTGCTGAAAAATGCAACAATCAAAATATAGCACTCACATACTCTTATAGACAGACAACATAGACACACACACACCTAATTCATGGCAGTATGAATACAAAATGTCAATGATTTTTCATCTTTAATACCTAAGGGATTTATAAGCATATTGCCTCAATAAAATCTGATTCCGCAGTATAGTGTGAAGCTCAGATATGCATATTTAATTACTCAGAAAGTAATTTATATGTACAGATGGTGGTATTAGGGGTCTTACTTCAATTTAAATTACTTCTGTTGTGAAGAAATGTTATTTTGCTATGAATCCTTACACAAAGAATGCACTTTTATCACAGATAAGGAAGACTGTAGTGTTGTAATTAATATACATGATTAATCTGATACATTGATATGAAGTTGAACATGATACAAAGAGTTTGATGAAGGACAAATATAGAAGTCCTCTAATTTCAGAGCTGTGATCATTTGAAATATCATAGTAAGAAATTATTACTACTTAGATCAGAAAGGGAGAATATGTTTCCACTAGGAAAGGTGAGAATTTTGAACAAGATGGCATACACAGACATATGCAAACAAAACTAACAGATCTCTCCATCCATCATCTATTGCACTTTATGAGAGGGACTTGACCTGATAGAATAGATCTTAAAAAAAAGGATCCTAGAACCTTGATTATGTCATCTTGGTTCAAGGGTAAATTCAACATTCACATTTGCTACATTTTTTGCAATACTTCTGTAGCCCCTTGTCCCCCAAGACTCGATTTGGGATTAGTTTCTCCATTTAGCCTGAAAAAAGGCTAGCTACTACAATGTATCTACTTAGGGGAAAATAGGCGGCAAATGTACAGTAGTTCTCTGCCAATTGCATGCCACTCTTTATGCCAAAAGCATGACATTTTCAAACAGTTCCAATCTCACTAGGTCTCCAAAGTAAACCCATCAGACCTATGCAATGTTGTGTGTGAAGGAAAGAAGCCAGAACCAAGGATGGATTCTTGCTTTGCTTTGCTATGCTTCTGTAAAAGTGCTTTTTAAAAAAAAATAGAGCACCCCCTCTCCAACCTATTTCCTTGTTCTCCCATCTCATGGCTTCTTTAAATTTTGCCAATATATGACAGAATGCTAGCCAAACACAAGAAGCTAAAGCAGGAAGCAGTTTTAAGAGAAATATTTGCCCAAGTGAGAGAGTTGGCAGTTTGAAAAAAGAGGCCAGAAGGACACTCCATACACGGAGAAGTGAGATAAAGCAGGGTTCCTCAACCTCAGCAACTTTAAGAAGGGTGGACTTCAACTCCCAGAATTCCCTGTGCTTATTCCTCCTTTGCTGGTATCCATCCGCCCCACTCTCCTGCCCACTCCGTTAAGTTCCAAAGCACGTGTATTGCATCTGCACCGAAGCACTTCCATTAGTTGATTCCAAGAGCTGGAAAACACTTACGGAAGTGCAGGATGGGAGCTGGCTGGGGAATTCTGGGAGTTGAAGTCTACCCATCTTAAAGTTGCTGAGGTTGAGGAGCCCTGGGGTAAAGGACCAATAAGAGACATGAGTTTAAAAGTGATGCATACTGAGATTAAAAAGAGAAACACTCAGAAATGTGGGAGGAAGAAGGAAGATCTGTGCTCTTCATTGCCCAGGACAGACCACTACATTCCTGTTTTCTCCAACAACTCAGAGAGACTGACAACATTTCCAAATAAGAGTTAACTCCGAAAGTTAACTCCAAAAGGATTTTGAAAGTAATAGTGAGTCTTCACCCAAAACTTCATTAAAGGAAACCACCGTTTCAGATGTTTCAATACTTATAATACTCACTGAAGTACTGTGAAATCCACTGTAGGAATAAAACTATATATATCCAGCCAGCTATTAGTACTCACTAAGTCCAGATCCTATACACTAGGACTCCAACTTCACAAGCTTTGAAGGGATGCTTCATTTCAATGAAGTTTAGAGCAAAGTGCTCCTTCCGAGTGGCTTGATGAACTCTTTCTTGATGCAAATGCTTTGCATCTCTCCGAGCCTCCCATCCTGCACTTCCGTAAGTGTTTTCCAGCTCTTGGAATCAACTAATGGAAGTGCTTCGGTGCAGATGCAATACACGTGCTTTGGAACTTAACGGAGTGGGCAGGAGAGTGGGGCGGATGGATACCAGCAAAGGAGGAATAAGCACAGGGGTTGAAAAGGCTGGAGATCCGGGAAAAAGCTGTGTGGGGATTCAGTGAGCAGCAGAAAGTGGGGAAGGGGGTGCTTTGTACTTTTGATCGAGCCAAGCCCAATCGGACTTCAGCATTCACAGGGTAGGTGTTTGTTCTTGTTGGGGGGGGGGGTTGTTCCCCTGACATTTGTGCAGAATGAATGATTGTTCTGAAGAATTCAGGAATGGCAGGAGAAGTCCACTTGGGCCCTGTTTCTTCTTTCCTACTATGATCATTTAACTGAGGTTGTTGTGGAAACAGGAATCGTCAAAACCACAGGGAAAGATGTGCTGGAAAATGATTGTGAATAATTTCCAGTTTACTGTGTGCTCAGCACACCCTCAATCATTCCAAGTCAGTCCCTATATCCGGGTCAGAATGTGGCCACTCAGTACAGTTACCAAAATAAGATAGGTATGTAGATAGAGATAGAATCACTATAGATATAATTATTTAGTGAACATCAGTAAACGTCAGACATAGTTAACTGGCAAAATGGGATAGAAGATAGACCAAAGGAGAGAGAGAGACACACACACATGGGCAAGAATTAAAAAGGGCAGAGGACTTAACAGTCCACATTATCTATATATCTCTGTCAATCTATAACCCTATCTAGAGTCGACAACAACTTGATGGCACAAAATCAATATCAATTTATATATCAAAAGGCACAGAATTTTTCTGGGGCCCCTGGAAACAATACTGTGTGTAATTAGCAAGAACAGTCCCAAAGGGAGAGGCTGTTGGTTATTCTAGCCTTAGCCCAGTGTTGTCCAAACTTGGCCACTTTAAGATGAGTGGACTTCAACTCCCAGAATTCCCCAGCCAGCCATACTGGCTAGGGAATTCTGGGAGTTGAAGTCCACTCATCTTAAAGTAGCCAAGTTTGGACAACACTGCCTTAACCCTTTTACATATATAACAGCGGCAGAATAGAGAAGGAAAGTAGGACACCAGGTGATCCTCTTTTATTCTGCACCATGAAGGAAACAATTTGTTGGAGAAGGAGGATTTATCCAGTGCGAAAGAGGAGAGCCCTTGGGCTACTGTGAGTGAGTGTTGTTTTTTTTAAATCTAAAAAGAGGGGGGAAAGGCCAAGATACACAGAAACTTCTTCGCCCAATGAATTCTGAATGGCATCTATATCTTCCCTTTCCCATTTGCTTTTCTTGGAATTCTCCCTTCTATTTTCACAAACCAGGTGAATTTGGAGTGGAGTAAACCTTTCATCATAGCCCTTCATCTGGGGGTGTTGCTTATGGTCTTTGTACATGGTGCATAGCATACCAATGGAGGTATACTCTGGGAATTGAGCACATTTTCTGTAAGAGACATGGGTTTGCACTGTGTAGTTTGGGTAAGGTGTTTTCTACCCAGAGTTACATTTCTGTGAAAGGAGTGTTTCTTTGAGCAGAAAGTTAATCCAGCCTTCAAAGGAATAGGTTTGGGGCCTGGGGTGATCCAGAGCTGGCTCCATGCAATGCACATAAGAAACAGGTGGAGCTTCAATCATGCCCCCCCCCTTTTTTTCACCACACCCTGCAGACACCCCTGCCCTCAGTATTTCTTCCATTTGTTCAGTTATTGGGAGGGGAGCAATTTCATGCAATATTGTTAGTAAGCAACATTATGTTTCCTTCCTTCTTTTTTTTCTTTCTGTGTGGTGAGGTGGGAGCTCCAGCTGTGATCTGGTTAAGGAAATTACAGCAGGTCATCCTAATCTCCCATCATGTTTTTCTGCCTAGTAAGGTGGTGTAATGCTATGGGGGAATGACCTTGGGGGACAGGAGGAAGACCCCCAGACATGACATGACAACGATCATGCGAAAGGTATCTCAGTCCACAGAAGTAGAGGGGGCGTGGGAAGCATTTCAGAAGGGATCCTCCCTAGTTTCCCAGATAGTAAAAGGAAAGGAGGGGAGAAATACTTTCAGCCTTGCGAGATTCTGTGAGTGTAACCTTACAATAAAGATAGAGCTAGTATTTATTGATGTACTTCTTGTCTAGACTACCTCGAAGGGCTAACAGGGCAAGTGGGAGGAGTCTTACTGTTGATGCTTTGTATTCTTCTCTTTGTGTTTACCTTAGGCAGCTCTCTCTTTCATGGGAATTTAACTGAATACTAGTAATTTGTTAAAGGAGCCATGCACAGGCATAGCTGCTGTCTGAAGTGATCACTACAGAGATAGATTTAGAATATGACAACAGCCTGGTTCCTGCTTGGGCCCAAATCTGTTTCTCCCTCTGGTTGCAAAGCACCAACAGACGGATGAGTTTACAGTCTGCCACCACGACTTCAACGGAACAATGTGGTTATCCTCGTGCCATTTAACAAACTTCCCTTTAAATGCCATCAAAGGAGATCACCTAAAACAGAGATGAGCTTATTGCATTAATTCTTTTCCCTGCCCGTTATTGCATTCACGGGAGAAAAGCAATGGTTATGTGGAACAAAATCGTTTTCCCATTCTAAAAAAGCCATCCTGAAAAGTATTCTTGTGTGTTTGCCACACTCTCAAAACTGAGCATTTTCCCCTTCTGTTAAATGTTGCATCCTGTATCTCAGAGGTAGGATAAGACCATGTTCCACTGCAGTTGCTATGGTAAGTGTTCATGTTTTATTGAACAGTAAATGGACACAGTCCCCTAAATGTCTCCCATATGGCCCTAACATAAACAGCCTACTTGTTTGGTTTGATTTTTTTTTCTTTTGCTAGTTTTCCCATTCCCTTTTTTTTTTTTAAATAAAGAATATGGATTTTGCACCAAAGAAACCTTTCTCTTTTTAATCGTACATTCTTAAGCCTGAATCCTTTACAAAAAACATTTTTGAAGAGCTGTGAATGGGATCTGCTGAGATACTAACTAGACACAAATCCCACTGAAAAGTAATTACAGGAAAAGAAGGAAAACATTTTGGTACACCAGGGACAAAAGAGGGTTGCTTATTATTTTTTTGTGCTCAGGTACAGAGAGCTAATTCTACAACACAAACAAAAAATCACAGATATCCTATGACTGTCTTACTTTGCTGAAAACAGCTAGTCTGTCTGGAAAGAAAATTCAAATACTTTTACCCAGAGTACATCCAATTGGTGAAAATACTAACAGTCCTCCTGGAACTACGTTGTTTTGATGATCAAGCTGACTCCTTAAATTCACCCTCAAATGTATTAATATATAAGGAAGGTAACTTTTACCTGGGCTTTCTTGCTAGTGCTGGACTGTTACACCAATATGACCTGGCAATTTTTTTTTCTCCCACATCCCTAGGACACTGCCTTTTACCCCCAGCCCTTGAGTGAGACAGGCTTCAGTGCTCCTTAGATGTACTGCTGTTAAAGCAATATTCCCCCCACTCCATTACACTGACACTGTTGAAGGGCAAGCTCAAGATGGGTAAAATAGGGAATTGCAGTGACTTGAAACGGGTGGTAGAGCAAAGGTAAGGACCAGTATCAGGGAAAGCAAGTTTCATGGCAACTCGAAGGTGAGGGATACCACTTCACTGCTGACTGGGAAAGGCCTTGGGTAAAGTCCTAGGTACTCTCTGAGCTTGGTTGTTTGTTTGCAGACATTTCATTACCCAACTAGGTAACATCATCAGTGCCAGAATGGGATCAGAATGGGATTCAGAATGGAATTGGCCATCAGTATGTGAAGGTGCTTGACCCCAAAGTGCACCAGGAGATAATGGTATAGTCTAAGAATTGGTAGAGATGCTTCTGAAATCATGGACATTAAATGGTTTATTACTTCAGTCTAGGGCAGGATTAGTGTCAGCCTGACCAGACAGATCAGACCAGGAATCAACTCCACAGGAAGGCTAAAACTACTTTTATTGAGGCTATAATAACAGAATCTTGCAAGTCTGATTGTGCTGTACCTCCTTCTCTTTCTTATACTCATGTGAATTAAGAAAGTGTCTGCCTGAGCCTCTTTTGCAGACTTTCTGCTTGTTGTGAATTTAAGATATGTTTTTCCCCTCATTTATTTGGTAACAGAGCTTACATATCTCCATCAAGGTAATCTTCCTTATTCTCTACAATAAGTAAGATTTAAAAGTACAACTTTGCTTATTACCAGAGCTTTTCTGATTTAGAAGAAAGGTTTTATAATTCTGCTAATTTCTTCAATCTATGGAGAATCCTCTATAGAAAGTTCAGATTTGGTAACCCTACATTTACTGCACCATCCCCAACTTAATGTCCTCCAAGAACATTGGATCTCAACTATCAACATTCCTAGTAATTGTGGCCATTTCCCCCAGGCTTAGAATGACTGGTTTACTGTGATATAATTCCAATTTTGTTTTAATGCCCCTGCTCTAGAGGAGATTGAACACAAGAAAAAAGACCATATATCTTGTGTGCTGCATACTGAGTGATCCAAGCTGAGTGATCCAAGCTGGACCTCAGAAATTTAGCTTAATGCCTTGGCAGACTTGTATACAAAAATGTTCATCAGAATTCTTGATGTTTAATGAACATACTGTATGTATCCATCTGTCTCTGTCCCTCTCTCTCTTACACACACACAGTGATAAGGAATGTCAAGTAAAAGTAAGGACACATAACAGCTATTAAGTCTCCCTTTGAAGACAATTTCTTTTCTTTGGAGTTCTGTTGCCCTCTCTAACATCTTGTCTCTTCTCTAGGAGGATTAATTCACATGCAACATTTTCCCAACTTAAAAATATGGTCTATTTTGAGGTGTAACTGGGATCTTCATATGTGTTGTTGCCTTTAAGAAGAAATACTTAAATGCTTAAAAGACTTATTGGGCTCCATGGAGTTCTGCTAAGACTTGACTGTTTTTCCTAAACTCAGCCTGCTAGGTCTACAGCTAGTCACTAGCTGCTATGGTTAAGATAAGTGACATATAAACAACAATTTTTAAAAAGGCATTGCATTCATCCCACAAACCCCTTAATTTACATATATGAAAGAAGAATTGCTTAGTGTGCAAAAAAAAAAAAGAAGTTATATAGACTTATTTTATATAACCCAAGTTATACAAGATATCCATGTGTGGAGCTGAGGATATTCCAATAAGAAAGTCAACCTTCCTAATTATATCTTCCCTATTAGCACTGAAACAATCATTCCCAGTAAACTGGGCAATCACATTGTTGTAGGTGGAAAACACACAAGCACAATGTCCCTGTTTGTTTGTTTGTTTGTTTGTTTACAGAGTCTGCATACCCCTTCAGTCCTAAAAAGGTTGTAAGTAGTAGACAGAATATGTCTTGCTTTTTGACACAGAAATCTCTAGAGTTCATAATAGTATAATGGAGAAGGGTCATATCAAAAATCCCTTTGTAAAAGTACATGAAGCATTGGGTATTGGCAATACATAGCTTCTTCTCCAAGGTGAGGTCTATAGTTGCTTTGGTGACCTTTCTGGGAGTTGATTCAACAGAGTAGTTTGCCTATTTGTCCTGATCTCCCATGAACTATCTTTTGGAAACAGCTCATTTACCACAACTTTTTCCAGCCAGCATGAAATATATCAGATTATCCTTCTATGGGCTATTTAATCTCCAAGCCATTATTTCAACTAATATGTGGGTTTTCAGCTAGATCTCAGGCATTAAATAATTATTGCTCTCCTCCATGAAGACTGTAGCATGTGGAAGGCCTGCAACCATGGAGCCATTCCTCCCTCATTCCTGTGGTTTCAGTGACGATTAAGCTGTAAGACAACCAGTGTATAATCAGCCTAGATAATTCTCTACTAGACAAAAGGCTTTTAGGTATTTCTAAAGAATTACGACATTCTAACTATGAGTAGGAAACGGAACTATGGCTTTCTCCTTCAGTCCCTGTCACTGGAAATTTAGGGGGAACATCTGAAGACAAGTTATAAATCGTATCTGAATGTGGTTACAATGCATTGCAGGACCGGGAACTCTGATTGCACAGGATTCTTAACTTTACGAAGCATTACGACCATATTCAACTAAATGCCATTCCAACTTGTCTTTAGATATTCCGTGTCACTATATAGGGGTAAATACTGTTCCTGGTGCCCTCATCCCCATCTTCCATACATCTTTGAAATCAGATAGGCTGCAATCCTGTATCAGTTGACTCAGGAGTAAGCTTTATTAAATTTGATGGGACCTCTGAGTAGTTCTAAGTAGAATTTTAAATATCTTAAAATTGGTTCAGTATTCATATTGTTTTTCTTACTGGTCTGCTTCTTCAAACAAGTCAGTCTTCCCTTAACTGTTTATTTGATGTTATTCTATTCCTTCTTGAAAATTATATATGAAGCCAAGAATAATAAATTTATAGACAATTTACTTTTGTTTGTATTTGCCTTTAAGTTGGTAGTTAATATTGTTTTCTGACTAAAACAATGGCACATTGCCACGCTTGTACATTTCTTTGATTAAATTAAATAGATGTGTTTTGGAGTGATTTTTTTATATACATAAATTTAGCTGGGATATTATTTATTCCTGCTGATTAATTTCTTTTCAGGTCTTCTAACACTCTGTCAAATTCTGATCTAAAAATAAGCAATCATCTTCTATCTTTCCCCACCTCTTATTTTCTTTCCAGAATGTCATCTGAAAAGTTCTTAAATTTCTCAAAATATTCTTTTCATCAGTATTCTCATTTTTGTCAACAAGTCTTTTTTTCAGTTGTAGAGGTCCAGTCTATACTTTCATTAAAATAGAAATGATGTCTGTCTATTCCATATTAATTAATGCTTCCGTAGTGCCATGCAATCCTTCAAGCTAACTTCTTCAGTCTTCTGTTTTCTTTCCTAATAATTGTATTGCTAAGACTTTCTGCTATCCCTTCACCACTCCGGAGTTTTTGATCTTTTTCTTTATTTTATCAAATCAATTTTTTCTTCTGTTCTTCGTGCCTTCTTTAGCTTTTTCTTTTCAGTTCCTTTGATTCATCTGTTGCATTTATCAATAATTTTTCATCTTGTTCCACATTAAGTCAGTGTTATGAAAACCTTGCTCTTTTTTTCCTGCATTCTGGTCTGTATGATTTTATACATTTGAACCCTTCATGGTTGATGACATTTGTGTTCATTTTTTAGAAACACTTTTATTGAGTTTTTTAAATCATAGGGCCAAACTGACATTACAAATACATGGGATCCATGCATCATTAGCAAACTTGTTTAATTGTGTTTTATTGAATAAAGTGCAGTTGGCCAGGTTCACACAATACACTACTAGCAAAGCTACGAGATCTCCCAAATGATAGGGCTCTCCCACTACTGATGCAACCTGACCACCCACTTGCCAATCACATAACATCAGATATGATCTAGGTTTGTGCCACTACTGATTTACCCTTGACTGAGTAAAATGCAAAATGGCCCAGTAAATGCTGTTTCAGAAATAGCAACCTATTTCTACCTTGAACTTCAAGAAGCACAGAAACTTTTTCTGGGGCCATTGCTGAACTGAAGTGACTGTTCATGAACATGCACAGAGAGACTGTGGGGAAAAGCTTTCAGCTATATAAGCCCCACACAGATGCAACTGTTAATGATTCGAAGGGGTTTGTGCTCATGGGTGTCTGCAGAAGGCCAGTGTGGCCAGATGACAAAATGCATATAATGACTTCATGCAAGTGCCGTGACTCATCATACATGCATCAAATGCAAGAACATAAGGGTAGCCTTTGCATGATATGTCATAATCTTGGTGTCATTGCAATTTGCTCAGACATTTCCATTTGTGCTCATCTATATTGCACAATACTTTTTCAAATGCATTGTACAATCCTAATTCTCAGTGTAACTGTTTATTTTCTTCTTTTGACCTTGCACAGAATTGGCCTTGCACAGCTTCTTCAGAATTTGCCCGTGGGTTGGTTGGTTTATTTATTTATTGTGGAAAAAGACAAATATTCACAAATACATCTACAGAAATACATGGAACATAGCTAAAAGAGAATGTTTGTGTGATGGATTGGGGGTGGAAGCTGCAAAGTAATGGAAAGCAAATCAGACATAAACAATCAGAAGATAGAAGAGGAATATGTTGATAGCTTATCTTACGAATGACAACTCAGCCTAGGTGGTAAGAAACCTGGGAAGAAGTGTTTCAAATCATTCAAAGAGACTCTATCATAATGAGCTCACTGTAAATAAGGGTAGGAAAATCCTCTTGCAGTTTCCAAGATCCTCTGTTTACTCCAGGACATGCATTAAAAATACCCTACCATACTGTGGTCTGTGTAATTCTTATTTCCTTGATCTTGCCCAGCTTTGTAAGACTTGACAGCTAGCATTTATTTTTTGAATGGGAGGAAGGGATGTTTGTCCAGTCACAAACTTTGTGCAACCTGAAGATACACTCAGGTTCTTGGCCAGTTTGAAAGCATGCCACACAAGCATTGATTGGTTGACAGCTCTCAATATTCAAATACTGGCTAGAAAGGGCAAACAAAATTTAGCTGATGCTTCTCTGTGAGCCCAATCACAAACTTATAGACATGGCATGTTCGTATGTGTGGATGTCCAAATAGATTTGCAAATGGTTAAAACAGCCAGGATCAGTTTCAGGTACATTTTAAACTGGATTGGAAAATAATTGGGAGGCAAGAAGTCAGTCATCTAGAAGATGTCTAGATCTTAATGGCTGGGTATATGCAACGTACTAAATCCAAACTAACAAACTGCACTGTGGCTTAGCATCATGATGCATGAATCAAGCCTTAGTGCTATAACTCTTTCAAATGCAATGAAGCCCACATAGAGCTTCTGGCTTTAATTGTCTCCTTGCCAGCCACTGTCCATTTATAATGGCCTCAACTTGTTTTTCACGCAATGGGAAAAAGAAATTATCTTTATTCATCCATGCAGGGCTTTTTTAAGAATCTGAGCAGCCCAGGAGCAGGCAGTTCATTTGAGATTTCTCCTTCATCTCACTGCTTCCTATGTTAATACAATTTGTTAATCCATTGAAGTCAATGGCCCAGAAACCTGTATGGAAATCTCAAATACTGAATAACTAAATGGGATTCCATTTCAGCAGATTACTTTTAGTGCCTTAAACTAAAAGTATTAATTTACTTGGTCTTTTCAAGGACTGACCCATACTTTGGATGGCTGGGGCCAGGGATAAGGAATGGGTTCTCAGTAGACAAAACATTGGCAGGGGAAAAATGGAGCAGGGTCTCCCTATGTAGCAGCTCTCTATTTACTCTGGAACTTTCCTCCAGCTGCTTAGCATTCAGGATATTGAGGAAAGAATCAGAGAATTAAATGCAATATAGCTTTGTCCATAATACATTTTTCATCATTAAACAGTAGTTTCTGTGTGTATCTGCTTCTCCTGGCTCTAGTGTTATAGCATTATGATTTCAAACTTTCAGCTTAATGGCCATATGTTAATGGGCATTGCTTCATTGACTTGAAAATACAGCAAGCATGTCCAGCAGCAGTCGTGGTGGGGCCTCTTGCCCATTTTGCTGCTTAGCCTGTATTTGATATTATTGGGTTCCTAAATTAATCTCTGTTGCATAATCAATTTTCTTTCTTCTTCCTTTTCCTAGTCTTTCCTTAGTATATCTTCTTTTATGAGTCTTAAATAACGTATTTGTTATTGCTAAAATGGACAGTTTTACGAGGCAATCTCCCCACTCTCATTTCTTTTACTTAGCCCAACTAATCTGCTTCTTCTCCCATCTCTCTGCCTTCACCAGCCCTGGCATTCCCACCTCCTGTTTAAGATCCAGTTATCTTTGACTTTCATTGTATTAATCAGTTCTTCTGTTTACTTAGAAACAAACTTAAACAAGATTTTCAAGTAAAATCTTAAGCTGATCTTGGATAGATTGGAGCTCAAGCTTGTTGAAAGGCTGGTATTTCTTATCTAAAGCAATATGTTTTAGAGCTGACGTTTTTAAAACTTGATAGACAAACGCTTATTGGAAGACAAGGATTCTGGATAACAATACCATTGGCTTTTCTTTGGAAACCATCAGCCTCCTGTATCTGAAGTAGCTCCACCCATGCCTTTTATTTATTTGTTTGTTGAAACAATTTATATAACCACCTATCTTATGAAGGTAGCTCTGGGTGGTGTACAGAGGTTAATACCAAACACCTCTCTAGTAACACAGTTCATTAAATCAGTGTTCAAAAACCATGTTATAATGTATGCCTGGGGTCAAAAAACCATAGCCGTTCAAATCACTAAAACAAAACCATTATACCACTTCTTTCTCCATTCCTATTCTGTCAGTACTTTTTAAGATCATCCACTGCAAGAATGCACAAAGTGAATCAACAGGCCCACATAGGTCTCTAAAAGTCACCCCAGAATTGTAATCAAACTTAGAGGAGGAGACAATATGTGGGGAAGAATCATATTAAGTGTAGACCATAACAGTTCTATGAAAAAACTGGGATAGATTTGTTTGTTTGTTGCATCCCACATACAGTTGCATCCAGTTAAAATTAAAGTTTTTGGCTGATAAGCCTTTTAGCCTGCCATTTTCTTTAAAGAGCAGAACCCTACCTCATACTCAGTGATGACTCCTTGCATCTGAATTGCTAATGGGGGAAGAATGAACAGTTTCAATACATTTACACATCACTTTGGTTCTGAAAAACAATGTAACGGTGCAACTGATGACCACAGATTAGCCTAAATAATTATAATAAAAGTGCTTGTAGACTTGTGAGATTCATTTCTAATCATTTATGAAGGCTTTTTTCTTAGGACGGAATATGTGTCAAATGCCTTCTGTGGAGTTCACCTGGCAAAATGATTGCAAATGTAATAATGCTGTGCTACTGACTGAAGCATAGTTTCCTATAAGTTGCTGCAGCTGACCTGTACTTTTCTCCTATATGTTGCCGGCACTATTAAAATGTTGCTTATGAATGTAAATGAAGCTCACAAAGGGGACAGATTGTATGATCCTGGTTTCCCTTGGATGCCTGTAGGCTATCACAGGTTCCATATGTAAAGTAATTATGTTCATTGAAGGAACGAATAAATGCTGTCAAATTGTGCACAGTGGAGAAAAGGTAGCTATTACATTTCAGTAGTTGCTGGAGCATTGCTCCAGACACTCGCAAGGTGCCTCAGAAAATAAATCAGTAACAGTAAGTAGTACACTGAATATCATATTTAAATGAATGATATGCTTTTCAATACATATTACATGATAGTTAGAAGTATACTTAGTGATGTTTCCTGCTGTGGATTTTTACTTAATGCACCATGTTCATTTGATCAGAGATATTGGATGTTATATCCAGTAGAGCTGGGCAGATCTTCAAAGTGGCATTTTGCTTTGACAAAGGCAGAAGTGAAGCACTCCCTCCAAAGAGCACAAGACAGCTCCCTCACTCAGAATGAAGCAAAACAGCCCCTTCCCTTTGCTTGTTACCAGCACTTATGACAGCCAGAGAACACGCAGAAGCCTCTTCCGATCCTTCTAAGTCAGCTATTGGAAGTGGAAGATGAGGCCTCAGTATAGCAATCATGCTGGAGGAAATCATGAAATGATACAGAAGCCCAACGCACTCTGGGATGAGAGAAAATAATCTTTCTACACATGAGGACAAATGCAGACTACATAATTATGTATCATTCTAGGAACACTCTACTTAAAGTTCAATCATGTGTCCATTTTGTCACATTTCTGCCTCATTCTGGGGTTTTAAAAGTTGCATTAATGTTTGTATGTCTCTAATGCATGCATTTTGTATCCATCTTCCTCTACTCCATACATGTTTGCATACTGGTTTCTTGAATATATTCACATTGTATACAGTGTTGAGTTCACAAACTCCAGAGAAGTGAAGAATCTGAAGGATATTTGTGGTTAGATCTCCACACCAGCCCAAACCCAACCCTAGCCCTATGTTCCACATAGGAGATTTTTTTTTACCTTGGCTTGAATTGGTGCACTACCTATTATTAAAACCATAGGTCAGCATTTTTCAAAGTTGGCAACTTTAAGCTGTGTGGACTGCAGCTCTCATGCTGGCTGGGGAATTCCGCAAGTTGAAGTTGACACATCTTAAAGTGCAATAGGTAAGTATACTAGTCTTCCATACAATATCCATATGTATATGCTTAGATACAGAGGTTGAGTCAGTAATTCATGTTTTGTTAAACTGCACATTTTACCACCTATGGCATCTGGCACTCATAAGTCTGATTGTCAGAAATGTTACTTGTTTTTCTGATCAAGAGCTTATAATCTTCCTTCTGCAAGACCTAACTTGGACAACCACTGAAAAGACAGCCACATTTCTAATGATAGCTATGGCTTGCAGAAGCCAGTTGGTATCCTCTTTTCCTTATTAATTCATGCTTGGCACTTCTGTATTTTAAATTTTGTACCTGCATTCTGTTGGTTTGGGACTATAAATAAATATTATGCTTTTCCACCAAAGAATGCTACTGTATTCAAGATGATTAACAATACTAAAAATAGAGTTGTGACAAGCTTTGAAAGAGCACTTTGGCTTGAGTGCCCAAAGTTAAAAGTAGATTATCCCTGGATTTGGTTGCCTTTTGAAACCACACTTACTTCATTGTGCTAGGTTTCAGGCTAAGTTTGTTTTTCCTCATCCAGACCCTAACAGCTTCGAGACATCAGGTTGGGACCTCCACTGCATCTCTAGCCCGGCCTAATATGAAAATGTAAAATAGGTATCATCTGTATAATGAGGATACCTCACCAAATAAATGTCCTCACTTTGGAGCTTCATGTAGATGTTGAACAGCAGGGAAGAAAGGGCTGAGCCCTGTGGCACCCCATAGCAGAAAGACCTGGTGCTTGACTTCTTTCCCCCTATTATTACCACCTGGAATCCTATACAAAGTGCCTCAACAAGAGAAATTGCAGTCACTTTGTACAAGCTTAAAATAAATGTAAAAAATAGCACAATTACCAATATATCAATAAAACAGAACATCCCTACCCAACTCAGCTGCCAGAGCAACTCACATGTCAAATAATGTACCCAAATAAAAATATTAAAAAGAGGGAGTTAGGTCTCAGGCTGATACATCTAACTGTTAGATTTCAGGCTGATAGACCTCATCAGTAAGGAATTACAAAGCTTGCAAGGTCCAATCTTTTGTGCATATCAAATCTGCTTCGATTGATGATAGGGTTAAAGGAAGAGACTAGATCTATTCAGAAAACCACTTTTTTCTTTCACCTCTGATGATATTTGCACTTAGCAAGGGTTGAAAATTAAATGAAACCATAAACCCCTCCATACGTTTGTGTTATGAAGGTAATGGAGTATGTTCTATGGATCTCAGATTTTTTCTGTATCATGCCCACAAAGTCATCAGGAGTTGAGGTTGACTTGAAGATGACTTCATCCTTCTTATCTTAGATTTCCATTCAAATACACAAATTTGAGAGACCACACCTCCCTGGGGTCTGTGCAACATGAGGGTCATGGTTAAAAACCTGTTTCCCAACTCCTTCAAATATTTTTGTCCATTGATCTGAATAACATGTAAGTAGGAGGTTATGTTGTTTGAAGGTCCAGGACACAGTGTAGCCTATCCAAATGTATCTGGTAGTGTAAAGATAGTGGGAGAATAAAGAAAACCAATCTTGTCCTGGTTTTACCAAAATGGTATAGATTATCAAGTTCTTTTGCTCCAGTTTTATTTTCATAAAAAGAGTGAGTAGATTACATTCACAGCCAAGCTGAAGTTTGGTCAAATGTTGGTAACGTCATTTATTTGCCACTCTTTCAAGAATCCATTATCATGGCTTGTTTTGACATAAGATATATGAACAGTTGGAAGGTTGCAGCCTTAATACCTATTACAAGGTGATAAATATTAACATGTACTACCAGTTAAGTCCTCAGATGGCATAAACTTCAGCCCCTAGGACAAAAAGCCTTCAGTTGATAGGCCCAGTGGTGATTATGACAAAAAATTATTGTCTTTTTGTGTCTGTGAGGTGTGATCTATGTGTAATGAAATCATCAACAGAGATGTCGACAGTCCTCAGCCTTCTTAATAATTTTTTTTTTTTTTTGCACTAAATGGAACAGAGGATAAAACAAAACACCAGTGAGAAATTTTCAAAGCATTAAGAAAGATAGCGAACTGGGGATTTAGCAGAAAAAGCAAATTCCATTTTTCCAGACTGCAGTGATTTGCTTTTGGAGAACGAGAAGCTCTCACCTGAATCCTGCTAGCATTGATTCCGAACATTGCACACTTGCAATATTTTTTATTGGTGCAGTAGGAAAACTCACCTGTGAACATGCCAACAATTGGAAAGGATCCAATGAGCATTTTATTAAAGCTAGCAAGTTACAGTGAGTCATTGGTCTCCTGCTGTTAAGAGCACCAGAGACTAGTCAACAGACTTCTTACATAGAGTTACAGAGATTGAAGATTAGCATATGTAGCATTTGACTATTGACAAACACTTTTTTACAACTAATAAGGAGTACAGACAGGTACATAGGAATCTGGCCATCCCTGTGTCTGGAAAGAGAACACTTTATAACGTGGGGTAGTTAGCCTTTGAGAAATGTGAATGCCAATCAAGCTGATTGTTATTCTAACAGTTTGACCCTGGATCCCACTTTGAATAGAGAGAATTGTAAATAGACCCATTATCCGTATCCTTGAGAATGTTGCACTTTATGGAGACATTCCATTTATGAATCAAATGCCATTCATTGATGTAAACAAAGGTTACAATTCTGGGAGGATATACAGTATGTCATGAGGGAGCAGTTGTAGCATGTATCTGAGAAAGATGTTTTTGCAATTAAGGCTATTGTGACTAGATGCACTGACTTTGACATTAAACTGGCAAGCAAAGGCAGAGATATTCAGAGACCATTGATGATCCTGGCACGAGTATATAGGAGCATGCAGAACAATCAAAATTGCCTCCACACTATGTTATGACCTTAAAAAGAATTTTTATAAAATGATGTATCATTGGTACATGATGCCAGAGAAATTATCTAGAATATATAAAGGCACTCCAAATGTATGTTAGAAATGTGAGCAACACGAAGGGACATTCTGTCATGCTTGGTGGACATGTAAAAAAATTTAAAAAATGGATTCAAATACATGTATTGATACAGATGATTTTAAAGATTAATATTCAGTTGAAGCCAGAACTTTTCCTTTCAGGATTGATGGATACACAGTTAGAAAACAGTCATGGAAGATTATTTCAATATATGATTATTGCGGCAAGATTATTTATATGCACAAAGATGGAAAGATTCGGCACTTTCCACTATGGAGGAATGGTTGGTGAGACTGACAGATCTTGCTGAGATGGATAAACTTCTTTGATACGAGAAAAGACAATTTCTACATTTATTGGCAACTGGCAGCCCCTTATGGACTTTTTGCATAAAAATGAAAAAAAAAATGAACTTGTGATTTATGGCTTTGGATAAATTATAGAAAGAAGAGAGTCATGGTGTAACTATAGAGAGGTTAAAATATAACTTTACTTATAACTGCTGTGAAAAATATCAGAAGCCACTTCTTTATGTCTTTATATTTTTCTTTATAACTTGCTCTTTTTTCTATTTTCCTTTTCTATTTCACTTTTAGCTGTTTGTTATTTCTTTCTCTTTTTTACAGTTTTTCTGTTCTAATTTAATTTGTTGTAGTTTTTATTCTTTTTTAAAACTTAGTGTGTGTGTCTGTGTGTGTGTGTGTATATGCATGTGTGTGTGTGTATGTGTGTGTGTGTATATATATATATGTGTGTGTGTATATATATATATATATATATATATATATATATATGTGTATATATATATATATATATATATATATTCCCTCCCCATTAGCTTCTTTGAAACCAACTAGACTGGAATATTTCTCAAGACTAAGCTGCATGTCTATGTTTCTTAGCAATACCTAAAGCACCTACCTTCAGAGAATCTGTTATTACTGTTATTAGCACTGGGATGAGTGTCAGGAACAGATGTTTTGGCAAGCAGAATTTACTATTGCACAGTTTAGTACATGTGCAGGAATCTGGCTAATTGAGCAAATGCATAACACAAGCACTCTTATTAACTGCTCCAAGGATGAAATTAAGCAACACTTCCTCACTCTATAACAGTAGATCGCATGTATTTTCATCCTCATTGCTTGGACAAGTGAATTTCCTTAGGATCTTCTTCTTTTCTTGGAATGTTGAGAACTTTGAAGGTCCAACGGAGCAGCAGGAACCCTGTACAGTGTATGGAAATCTGAGCCCAAGAAGATTCGTGCAATTCTCCAGCTGGTTTGTGAGCAGCTCGAGCTACTGATTTTCCCCTGTTACTGATGTTTGCAAACCAGCAGTGATGTGATGCAAATTTCCCAACCCCCTGACCTCGCCAGCCCCAGGAACCCTCCTTGCATTTTAACTCTCTGACTTCAGAGAGGAATAAAACCCACATTCCAATGAATTCATCCCGAGTTTGTTGGTGTTTGTTTTCATATTGCAAGAATTTCCTTCCATGCCCCTAGCTTCTAGCTAGTATTTTATTCAGTCCAATGAAAGGGAAAGCCCTTATGCAATTTTGCCAGCAAACTACTCAGACAGGATTTGCTTCCACGCCGTACGCTCAGGATTTGCTGGGATAACATATTTCAGAGCTCATTAGAATGCTGTCTTCACAAGGTTTGTTCTGAAATGCTGATTTGGCATCATGATGAAGAAAAGGCTTTTGAGACTTCTCAGTGCATTTGTCAGTCATTTAAAAATTTATCTGCCCTTGTAACCTCACCCATAGCTGCCTATCAAGAATAAATGCATGAAATATAGGTGGATTTATTTCGCTTTTTGTGAAGGAAAGGAGAAGGGCTTATTCATGGAGAACTGGAAACTCTGGTCAGGACACTCAGTGATTGGCCTGTTTGGAACAGAAGGCACAAGCACTGATTGGCTGGCCTTGGGCTTTTTGGTGCTGCAGTTTTAAGCTGCTAGACTCCCATGCCTAAATCAGCTGGAAATGAAGCCAGCTAAAGAAATCCCCTTCTGGATTTCAAGGATCTCTTCCTCTGCTTTGGCCATGGTGATGGCCAAGTGTTCTGCCCAGACCGCACTCACCTTCATCCCCAATTGGAGGATTCCCCTGCAGGTCCTTTCCTTCCCATGGATGGGTCTGAGGACATGTAGTTTCCTTTGGAATGAATGCCTCACCAATGTCTCCCTCTTGTACTTGCCCCCACCTGTGGACTAGTTTAAAGAAAACACTACAGAATGGCAGAAAATGATAAACTGACTTGTTTATTAAAAGAAAATTCAAATAATTATTACCTTAAAGAATGGAAACCATTGATGGACTATTTGCAAAATGCAGGTGGGGCATGGGGATTTGAAGATTAGATTATAAATGTAATGGGATAAGCTTTGACAAAGAATTATTCCTACTTAATGCATTAAAAACTAGCGCTTACAACACTTATATTATTCTTAAGACCAGAGATAGATTGGAAGCGATCTATTTTTCATGTCTTTTTTCTTTTTCTTTTACTTTATCTCACCTTTTCTTTTCCTTTTCTTTATAATTTGTATTTTCAATTTTCTTTTTCATTTCTAACTTTTAACTTTGTAATCTTAAAAATTTCAATAAAATACTATTTAAAAAAAGAAAAGAAAACACTACAGTTTTACCATTATTCCTGTCACTTGAGCTACAAGTGAAAACTGGCACAATTTTTGTTGAGTTCATCTGAAATAAAAGAAGAAAGCTTCACCTAGCTGCATCAATAAATTCGTAAAAACAAAAACTGAACCTTTCATTGGTCAACCAATGAACTTGAGGTTCATTAGCTTCTGGAACAGAATTACCTATCAGATCCAGAACTCCACCATCAGGTATTCAGAAAATCCCTCTGTAGATATTTCTTGATTGCATATAAAGGATCTGTTCAAGCTCTAAACTCACAAGCATATAATCTGAAAGAGTTTGTAATCCACAGAAAGTAAGGACAATGTGGATAAACCACTGGCTGGGTTTAAAGTGCACTGGAAATAATTATCAAATAAGTAATCAGTTGATATGACAGTGCAGTAGTGGTTAGTCATCTGTTTTAAAAAAACTCATCAAACAACACCGCCCCCCCCCCCCCCACTTTTGCTCCACAGAGAGAGAGAATCATGTATGGTACCTTGAGTTCTAAAAGAAAGGTGGGGGGGGGGAGTAATAAATAAATGTCATCACATGTTCACACCCTGCTTATGAAGTATATTTGTAGGCATCCATTATATCACAGAATATTATATTTTATTTGATATTATATTATAATATTATTTGGAATTACAGATTCCAAGATTCAAGTCCACCATATCATTTTACATTTTCAATGTACGACTTCATGCAAGTGGTCGCAGAGTATAAATACTGTTTCCAGGAGTGGTTATAAACTTTATAACCCAGGCTTCAAACCACTGCCCTAATTCAGCTGGAAGACATTTGCTCAGCTCAGCATACTGAACCACATGGGAGAACCAGTGGGACTCTGAGTAGACCCACTGCTCCTAATGATCCTTTTCCTGCAATCTTGTGCTTCTGTATCTTTCAGACTTCTGACTCTTAACCTGATGTCACCATCATTCCCATAGCCTTGTGAGTTGCTCTGGAGAGTTCAGATCACAATTTGGCTCTGTATTCTCTCAATAGCAGGTGTCAATTCCTCCAGCTTGCTGTAGCGGGCCTCGGACGTCTCACACGACTTATCCTCAAGCTCTAAAGATTAGTCTTCCACGGGGGTTCTCATTTTCTATAGGCCAGCCAAAAAATATTGATAAAGATTGTTGGGGAAGAGGGAAGGTGATCCTTACTGAGACTGGCATTCTCTTCTGATAATAGCAATGAGGAAACAGTGATTTTGGCTGCAGCAGGATTACTGATGGGGTAGTGATCGCTCATTCATTGCAACAATAATTAAAGCCACTTCTTTCTCAACAATTCTAATCTGATCCTGACCCTCCCACCTCAACACTTGGTGATTCCTGCAGGCAAAATTGCTCTATCACTACTGTTCTGAGAAAGACAGAACAGGCTTTTACTTCTTGTCAATGCTGTTGAAAAAGACTATATAAATGGATAATTCTGCTGGTATATTTGATTTGATGTGTGAATAAATGTCCAGTGTCCAATAAGGTTCTACCAGGATTAAACCAGGTTTTTACACACACACACACACCCCTGTAAAAACCTTCCCATACATTTTTTATATTATAAAATAGCATGAGAATAACTGGCAAAGAGAAAACAACTTAAACTAGAAGCATATGAAGCCATCTAGGAAATGAAGCTAGATGTCAGGAGAATCTATCTATCAATAGAAGTATTACACAAAGCTTCGATTCAAAGGTGATTCATTTGAATCTCCAAATGGAATCAACTTTCCGAGTTGCACTGGTGATTCAGATCAAATCAGATGTTCTTTTTTTAAGAATTAAATCAACTTTCCAGATCAAAGCTGATTCGTGTACCCCTAATGAACAGCCATAGTGCCCTTACCAGACATCAGTTCCCCTAGTAGTCACCTGCCAGCCTTTGACTGGGCCTAAAATAAAATTGAAAATCAATGAAATTGGCAGAACACCAACTTTATATAATCCAGCTGTCCATTCCCAGTTAGCAGTTCTGAATTTTGCATAGATTTCACTGTAATCTTCAGTTCTTAATGCAAAGATGACATATTCATTGTTCCATATTTACAGTGCAGAAAACATGCAGGTTTGACACAATCAGCAAATATACTTACATACACAAATACATAAATATTGCAAATAAGTTGCATAGCATGGTGCAGTGCTAAATGACTGTTGCATGGAAAATGACAATTCAGAGTTACACACTTCTGAATACTACTGCTCCAGAGTAGAAACCTGTATACAACTACACTTACTCTGTATAACAATAGTGTTAAGCTCATGTGATGTGTAACAATATTGGAAACTACATACATATTATAGGGATCATTTTTCTCAAAACTGATCGGCAAAAAACTTTTTTAAAAAAAGGGGAGGAGGAAGAAGTGGAAAGCCTTCATATATTCCTTGTTAAATGATTGTAGCAGTTGTGGGATTAACAAACAACTGCCAAATTATGGAGAGCACACCATGGCTGGTTTGACCAATATCCTATATAACATCTTATTTCTGTTGGGCATGCACAGATGGTCACTACATTACCAAGTTCATTCTGCTGCTATCGCCATATGATGTCTCTTTTTCATGGTTCATCCTGCAGCGTTAATGAAAAGCTAGGGAATTTTAAGTTTTTCACCCTCCGACAAGGTTGCAATGAGTGTAAAAATATTCACTCCATGTACATGAAATAAAAGAAGCCTGCAAATTGTAGCCACAGGATACGCATGGACAAGTCTTTCTTTTTATTACATATTCTTTTAAAGTTGATCCTTTTAAAGTGAGATGGGCGGTGTATAAATTTGATTTATAAATAAATAAAATCATGTTTGATTAATTCTAGTGACAATAAAGTTTGGCTCAAAATTATGTTATAGAAGGGAAGGAGAACATTTATTCACCGGGTTGCAAGCCCCATGGATTTAAAAGGTTCGAAAGGAAAGCACTAACAAAAGACACAAATCTGAATTACACCCTGTCTTGCCTTTAGAAGTTGCAGGCAGGCTTTCTAAATAAATCCTTAATAGCTGCTTTTAGTTTGCCATTCTTTTCCAATCAAACATTTCTTCGCATTTGCAAGTAGGAGGTTTACTTGTTGAGAGACTTCAGCTAACCAGGTGGAATTCACAGCTTAGCTATGGAAACGTTTGACAGATTACCTCTTTCATAGGTGATTGAGGCTGAATCTTCTTCCAGTCAAAAAAAAAAAAGGTGAACTTGTTTCTTTATTGTAACTGACACAAAATTTGAGCAGCTATCCATAGCTTGTTCTACTCCCAACTTTGGATTTGTTCATATAGACACTTGCTTCTTATGCAAACGGTAGAGAACTGTTCTGCATGCAGTATGAGTATAAAAAGTTCATCATCAAATATAGCATGTTTTTTCACGAACTGTTACAGAATGGAAGCCATTTTTTTCATTGTGTGAATCAGCCTAAAAGGTGTACAGGCAAATTGCCAGTTGGCCAAACAAACTATGCTTTACATGATCATTTTAAATAAGAGAAATCCTTCTCCTGTGCTGATTAGAGATTATCTAAAACCATTCACTACCTAAATAAAGCTGCTGCTATATTACAGTGGTATCAAACATGCAAGTGATTAATATCCCGAGATACCTATATGCTTGCTAACATTGTGAGCAGTAGAACATCCTTAGACCTGTCAGCAAGGGATAGCAGAAGAGGCAAGAATCTTGTCAGTCAATGAACATCCAAAGGAGTTTACTCTGGAGTAGCTGGTGGATTTGGTACTAAAGTGTGGGGAGGAACCATAGAAAGATGTATTCTGTGGGACACAGTCAACAGGATAATTGTATAGGCAAAGGCAGTATGGAAATGTACTAAATAAGAAGAACAGTGTTTCTCAAACTTTGTAACACCTAAAAAGATAAATTAATTTGTATAACCTCTCCCCAATAATAAAATTGTTTTATTGGATTTAGGGTTGGGCAAGAAATAAATATACCACTTTTAATAAACGCAATAAAAATTGAACCCATATTTTTAATGGGAAGAATGAACTTGCTTACTTTTGTTGAATGGCTGAAATCTGCGTGCCATTTTGAGGACAGCCACTCTTACTCACCAAAGTCAGGGGGGGAAAACAAAGGAAGTGCCCTTCTCTAAAATCATCTTCTTTTAAACTGCTCTTAAAAAGGTAACACTTGTGAAACACTGGCAGGCTGTACAATGCTTTTGGTGCTTTTTCTCACTCAGTGCAGCCCATCATCTTTTTCCCTTCCAGAGAGGTGTTTATAAATCTCTTCCCCTAGTCTTGCTATGGATTCCTTGCTGTAGTCTTCCCCCCTTCTTTCTTCTCCTCTGGAATAATCCCCTCCGCAGAGAAAGCCTGCAGGAAGATGATCAAAACTTTGCATAGACGCCTAGTGCCCCTATACCTGCTGACCCAAAGCATGTTGTTGCACCCTCCATTGAAAGGCAAATACATCTTAAAAAAAAAAAATAACAAGGACACACAAGCTTCATATGGGACTCTGGGACTATAGTGTTGCTCTGTATGTAGCAGCTGTTTCATCAAACAGGTAAGCCTGATTTGGGCACCTTCCATTCACCATCTTGCAATTCCTGCCCCACCCCTGAAGGTCTTAACAGAGAAATGCTGAGATCCCATACTTTTTTCCTCATCTGCATTTATTACTCTGCTTTCATCTGGGTCTCACGCTCAGCCTTGAATAGAGGTCTTGCTGACACCTCACTTAACCCAAGTAAATTGTTCCAGAGTACAGCATATTGCTGCTTGTGGATGGATGGATAGATACATGGATGGTAGGAGATTTTGTCAGATTGCCTTTCTTTTTGATTAGGGGTTGTGTTATATGATGTACTTTCTGCTTTGCAAGTCTTTTTTTATTATTATCATGATTCCTCCCATCCCTAAAAGGAAATCAGCTGTCATTTTCTAGCAGTTCACAATGGTTAAACAATTGCTTGTGTGCAGTATGTGGGAGGTAGGATGTAATGGAGCAATAAGAGAAGTGCATTCTAGTTCACAGCATTGACAGCCAGTGTAATATGTGACTTTTGGGGATGCTGTGTGGCAGAAACGGAGTGCAGATTATCCCCTGCTATTTGCTAGAGAAATGGTGATAGGTATAAGAAACAACAGAAGGAAGAACATGAATTAAGGAGGTGATGGTAGCAAAGACACACTGTTGTTGTAGTGGTTTGTTTAATTAATGGGATGACGTGCTGTAAAAGGAACGTTCTTAGTTATATTAATAACAACACCCAACTCACCATGTGAACTGACCTTTACATATTACTATTCCTTTTCGTTTACCAACATGGCATTTACTCCATGAAGAGGAGTTTTCATTCAGTGCTTTTGCATATCCAGCTGGCTAAAATATATGCTAAATTGACATTTACAATAATCTCTGAAACTCCCCACCTTCCCTTAAGGAAAAAAAGGAAGAAAGAATAAATTGAACTATTTCCATGTGATTTAAATTTGAGATCCTGAAAATGCTTTTTTGGAAACCATTTAAAATAATAGCCAGATATTTGGTGGACATTCAGGTTACCTGGTAATGATAATAGGACCTTTTCCAATGACTGAGTAATTACTTTCTCACTGTGCTCAGAGTGAGTTTGAACTATCTGTCTTGTTCACAGTTTAAACCTGCAGCACGTGAGCAAAGGGCCATGCAGTCTGACATTCCACATTCCAAGCTAGCTTCCTATAAAGAGGAGGGGACCTGCTCGCAGTTCGGTATTGCTAATCTCTGAAAAGAAAAAGAAAGGTGAAGCAATGCTAGAAATGCTAGAAATACTCTCATAATTGCCACTTCCTCATGTTTTGAAACGGAAACATCGCATGCTATGCTTTACCCATAGAAATGTTTTTGCATGCAATGTATCTAATAGCAGTTTCCCCATACATAATTTGGAGGGGGGGGGGGATCTTATTTTCTTTCATGGATACCTCTTGCACAGCCTGTGTATCCTTTTCCACAATACACATTTTCGTATGCATCTTTTTTCACTGGGGAAATACACCACCAAATTAGGGTAAGCGAAACTCCCCAGTTGACTTCCCTATATGGACGGGAAAGTGTCACAGATAGAATTCTGATCCTAGAGGAGAACATCCTAAGCACAAGACTCTTAGTTGTGTGAGTTCACACATTTTCAGTATGCAATTTCAAGAACACACCCTCTCTTTCCAAATGGAGCATTAATAGAGCAGAAGCCATGGCTGAAGTAGAACATTTCTTCTTCAGATGTCCATTTTTTTTCCTCTATGGGAGAGATTCAGAGATTGATCCTGCCTCTCCAGGTTGATGTGGTATAGTACACCTGAAGAGCAATTGTTTGATTCTAAGGCCAAATCGGTTAGGTACAGTTATAAAGAAATAGATTAGATCCAGATCTAGTCTTATTTAGAGATCATTCCATTGGAATCGGGGGGAAGACTTAACTCATAAGCTTGCAACAGCATGAGGCTTCTCTGTCCTTCTGCATTCTCCTACAAAAAAAGGATCACCTGACCAAGCAACAGACAGATGACAAAACAGCCTTGCCTGGTCAGGGGATCGTTCTTAACTTCAGGAGGAAGAAATCCATGCGTGCCACTGCAGTTGACTGAGCATTGGCTTCTTTACCACAAGGCAATTGAATAAAGTAAAACCATTCCCTTCTTGTGTATAGCATGCAGGACATTTCATTTTCTTTAGCAAACAGCAGCCAACAATCAGACACAAGTTGGCAGAATTTGCTTACCACATATGCAAATCATGTAGGAGAAAAAGATATTTGTTAACTCATTCTCTTTGCCTGAATTATGAATTAGTCTGTTACACCCAAGTTCAGACTTCAAGGCAAACAAATCAGCTTATACATATTAAACATGATGGCCCCTACTTTCATAGACACCAAGTCATCCTTTGGGATACTGATCTTAATGTCTGATTTTGAGGAGGATATATTCAGATCTGCCTTGTCAAATATTTCTAATATCAGAGTATCATGGGCTATATACAGATGAAACTTTGGTTCTTTATTTCACACATAAGTGCATTAAAATTTCAGCACCCTCATCACTGGTATTTTTTTAATGGCCTTATGGTGCCAATAGCAATCTTCAGTATTGTTGGCTGTAGATCTGCCCTACTTGTGCAGCCTAAATAAATGTATTATTTATTTATTTGAGTTGGGGAGGACTTATACATTGAAATT
The DNA here is from genome assembly GCA_030867105.1 of Liasis olivaceus. Lineage (NCBI taxonomy): Eukaryota > Metazoa > Chordata > Lepidosauria > Squamata > Pythonidae > Liasis > Liasis olivaceus. The sequence goes on along the minus strand of CM061350.1, from coordinate 120,212,745 downwards.
ATAAATAAATAAACATTATTTTTAACATTCTCCGCCTATTATTTTCTGTTCTAGTTTGGTTTTTCATATTTTTTATACTTTTTAATGTATTATTGACTGTTTTTTAACCCGGTTGTACGCTGCCCAGAGTCACTTGGAAAAGTGAGATGGATGGCTAATAAATTGTGTAAATAAATAAATAAAATAAAAATAATTTTTAGACTTCCCCCCTCCCCCAGAAGATCTACCCCAAAATTTTCTGAGGAATTGGTATTTTTACAGTAGTAATTGTGGAGTCCTTGGTGCTCTCTGAGCTTGGTTGTTTGCTTGCAGATGTTTCATTACCCAACTAGGTAACCCTGATTGTGAGCACTGTGAGTGAGCACTGATGATGTTACCTAGTTGGGTAATGAAACATCTGCAAGCAAACAACCAAGCTCAGAGAGCACCAAGGACTCTACAGTTCAACCCTGAGCTACACATATTCACTTCTATTGGAACAATAGTAATTATAAAGCAATGACAAGGTGACTTTAAATGAAACAATTCTCTTCTCAATATGGAATGTTGTAAACCACTATTATTTAAGCAAATGCCATGCAATCTTGTCCTGGTTTAAGAAGAACATTGTCACACAATAACCATTGTTTGCCCTAACCCCAATAAGTGTTCTTTCCCAATATGATCACAGTAGTTTTCATAGGATTTATATTTATGTTTGCCTCCTCTTAAATTGTTTCAGAATTACAAAGTTCGATTGAAGCAAAACCCCTTCTCTCCATTTACAGTTTAAATGAGCCTGCATGAAAACAAAAGGCATTCTTCTAAAATAGGCAATTTTAGAATAGGAAACACTACTTACCCTAGTCTCTAGAAATGACAGCTGCTCCATCAATTTAAATAATGTAATTTACACATTTCATTTCTCAAATATGGAAGGCAGAGTAAGTTTGCAAGTAAATCAAACTGAATACCTCCACCTAACCCCCTATAAAAATATGTACTGATAACCTATCAGCAGTTATACTGGCAATTATGTATGCCCTATAATTTGGTCTTTATTCTAGCTGGTAGGCTTGAAAAATAACACTTTACTTACAAAAGAACCTTTCTCCTCTTAAATAATGAAAAAAAAAACCATGGTTGTCAGCATAATATCTTGACATTTAGGATGCCTGCCTGTCTCTACTCGAGTCAGATGTGAAAATAAATAGATATTAAACTGTCAGTCAATGAAATTACAAAGTCAAGGAGTGCTGGTGCAGAGATCCTGTGTGTTCTCTTTGATGGACACAGATGTTTGTTATGAAATCCAACAGGGCCTTCAAGTGTAGACCAGACCTTCTTGGATTAGTGACAGCAAGTGGGAAGAACTTCCCTGTGTCATTTGGGTGACCAAAGAAAAATACTAACTCCACATTTCCCAAAAAGCCATTCAAAGTTCTTCTCTGTTTAAAAAAAAGAAAATGTGAGGAGCCTGCAAGTGTAAAGAAAGCAGCGCCTACCTTTGGGAAGTGGTGCAGTGTACTTCTTAAAGAATGAAGGGTACCCCCCACGGGCCTTCCATACTAATGTGATTCAAATGCCAGAAATGTACATCATTTATTTATTATTCATCAGGCACTTAAAGTCAATCATCCTTCACTAATAAACATTAACAGTATTAAAAATTAATGACCATCTCCCAGTCTGCTGAGACAGATCCAGTTTGGCTTGTCTGAGGCATATTGGACCAAAGTATCTCACATTCTTTTCCACTGGTATCGCTGTCACTCTCATAGTCTGACTATGGCAATCAGCTAGTGAGTGACAGACACCCCTTGCCCAGAAGATGTATTTTCTTTCTCTCTTCCACTTTTCTTTACCACTCAGCCCGTTCTCACGTTTTTCTTTATTCCTCTTCATAGTATCTATTTTACTGTTGCTAATCAAAAAAAACCAAACAAACCTCTAAGTGGCTTAAATCTAATGTACCTTCTTCCCTGCTATTTCCCCTATATGTGACTAAAAGTAAGCCTGTGAGGGAGAGATGTACAATTCCTCCCCTGAACAAATACAAAGCCCAGAAAACAAACCTTAATTCTGCCATGCTTTATCATCATACAAGTTGATTTCTGATATCTCGCCCAGCTACCAAAACAAAAGGCCTCATTGACAGTGAAGGAACACACTTCATAAAAAGAACTCATCGAACAAACTCTTTGTCCACCCCCAACTATAAAAAATCCCCATAGTGTTGTAAGAGACAAAGAAACAAAGTCATCCTATCTCCTGACATTCATCCTGACATTCCTAATGTGCCTTCCTCCAGAGCTAGATGGAAAAGCTCTCGTGAAAGCCAGGAGAGAAGGGGTAGACTGGATCTCAGTAGGGAGGAAATTCCAAACCATAAGGGCAGTGATAGAAAATTCCTTCTTCCTGAATCCCACCAGGGATTGAATAGATGGGACCTGGAACAAGTTGACCCTGTTTAATCTGATCAGGGTGAATATGGGTGAAGGTTTTCTACTTGCCTGGTGTTGAAATGTCCTGCCTGATGTCCTTCTTCTATCTGGGAATAGAAAATATCATTTGCTCACCTGCACATTTTCAGAATTATTAAGTGAATTGGTACTTCAGTTCCAAAACTTGATCCCAAAGATAGGCAAAAACAGGTAGAGTGCTGCTCCATGTCAAACAGACATGGACATATGCAGGCACACACAATACTAACTGCCCTGAAGGAGAACAAGTCAGAATAATGATATTATTACTGTATAATTATTATTGTGCATATGATCTATTCCCCCTCAAATGCTGCTTTATTGTGGCATTGGGTGGTGATGGTAATGGGATTGTTCCTGGGAGGGATGAACAAAGAACACCAGAAGTATATATACTCCCAGCAGGGTCACCCAAGGTGTGAAGGTCATCCTGTCAGTTGCCCACTAAAGCAAGCAGGCACTATATTGGGCAGAAGTGATATAGGAAGATGCTGGAGGTAGATGTTCTTTTATTAACAATAGCAAAGTCATCATTTCATACAGTGTGGGAGAAGGCAGTGGTAAACCACCTCTGTATTCTTACCAAGAAAATCACATGGATATGCAACGTAGTGTCATTGATGATACAGAGCCAGATGATGGGCTTCTCAGGTTGGATGGCACTCAAATGCTACTGAGGAAGAGCTGAGAATATTTTGGCGTACTAAAGGTGTTCATGATGCGGCTACATTAAAACCTTTGGGAGTTCTAGTTACTGAAATTACCATGCAGGAAAAGAAAATCCAAAGTTGCAAAGACAGCGTTACAGTGGGAACATGGAAGGTAAAAAGCATAAATATGGGAAAGCTCAACACAGTGAAAGATGGAATGAATCGACTACACATTGACATCTTAGGCATCAGCAAACTGAGATGGATTAGAATTGGACAATTTCAGTCAGAAGATATTACTGTTTACTACTCTGGATGAAAAAACAAAAAAGGAACAGCATTTCTTTATAGTCAGGAAAGATATAGCAAAGATGGTTTTTGGGCACAATGACTGACTACTATCAGTAGACTTTGCTGGTCACACTGTAATATCGTGGTTATCCAGTTTATGTTCCAACCACTGTTGCAGATGAATAGGAGGTTGGTGTATGTTATGGTCAAGGTCAATCCTAAATAGACAAAACATACAAGCAAGATGTGCTGCTTGAGGTTAGAGACTGGAATGCCAACACTAGAAATAGTATGGAGGAAAACATAGCTTGACTATATGCCCCAGGAAACAGAAATGAAGCAGGAGAACAACTTATCTGTTACTGCCAATCCAATTATTTCTTCATCACTGTCACATTCTTCAGACAACCAAAATGATGCCTATACAGTGTATATGGACATCACTAATGGAATACACACAAATCAAACTGATTATATTATTAGCATAAGGAAGTGAAAGAGTTCATTTATAATAGCAAAGACATGGCCAGGTACTGACTGTGGAACAAATCATGAACTGCTCATGTGCAATGACCAAGTCAAGCTTAAGTGGGGGGAAAAAGTACCAATCAGTTTCCATGATATGATCTTAAGCATATCCCCACCATTTCCAAGGAGAACACCAGGAATCACTTTGAAGTCCTGAATTTCATCAGTACAGAACCAGACAAACTGTGCAGTGAAAGCAAAAAAGTTGCTAAGGATGAATGTAAAAAGAGACGGACAAAGACCAAGAAACGGAAGAAAGAAAACAGATGCCAGAATGGTGAAAATACCAAGAAGAGAAGAGAAGTCAAAGACAAAAAGAAAAAGATCTGAGGAAAGAACAAAGAATTTCAGAAAGCTGTTAGAAAACACAAGAAGCATTATTACAACATACATAACGACATCAAAGGTGGAAACAGACACAGAAAAACAAAGAAAGTCTTCCAAAAGATCTCTGAACTCAGGAGAAAATTTAACCTCAAACTGATAGGCTAAGGACACCAATGGATAGATAGTAACTGATTCCAAGAAGATCAAACAGAGATGATGGAGTATACTGAAATTCTGTACAACTATCCAAGAACCATGCAAGATATCTTACAAAGCTATTCCCTATTTACAAGAACCTGTAGTACTAGAAGATAAAGTTAGATCAGCCTTCTGATCATTACCAAGTCAGAAAGCCAGAGCAACATGGCCAACAACAGAAGAAGGATCAGTAACGTTCTAACCAGACTATGCCAGCAAATCTGGAGAACAACACAGTGACTAGCAAACTGGAAGAGGGCAATCTATCTACCAATACCAAAGGAAGGAGTTAACAGAGTATGCAAGCTATTATTCAATATCCTTAATTTTAAGTATTTATTTAAATTTATTAGCTGTCCAACTCCAATGGATTCTAATTTTATATGTGTTAGCCCTTTGAGGTAGGCCACGTCAGGAAACAGACACCAGAGAAATTATTGCAACTCTACTGTTATGTAGTACAATAACACAATCTTGAAAGCCTGACAGATTTTCCCTTTCCCCTCCCTCTTATGCCAAAGAGAAACAAGGCTGGCGAATCTTGATTTTTTTTTTCCTCACTCATTCCTCCCTGTCAGGGCTAAGCTGAGATTTTTATAAGAGCTGCCACATATTTTCTTCATGGCTATTTCTGTACTCTTCTACAACAAGCCAGCAAAATAATCCTTAGGCTCATCCAATGCAGATTAGAATCCTACATAGAAAGGAAGATGCCAGATGTTCAAGCTGGTTTTAGAAAAGGCCAAGGAACAAGAGACATTATTGCTGACGCACACTAGGTAATTGAGAAAGCCAAAGAATACCGAAGTCAATATTGTGCTTCATTGATTATAGAAAGGCTTTTGTGAAGCTGTGGCATGTCCTTAGGAAAATGGGAATCTCAGAGCATATCATTGTCTTCATGCAAAGCCTATACTCAAGACAGGAAGCCACAGTCTGAACAGAACATGGTGAAATAGACTGCTTCGTGAGAGAAGGCTGTATACTCTCTCCTTATTTATTCAACCTATATGCTGAATATTTATTGAGGGAGGCTGGATTGAAAGAAGATGAGAGTGGTTATAAAATTGGAGGAAGATACATCAATAACCTGCAGCATGCTGATGACACTGCTCTGATAGCTGAAAATGCAAATGATCTGGAAGCTCTAGTCATGAAAGTCAAGGAGCACAGTGAAGAAATGAGACTAAGATTAAAGAAGATTAAACTAATGACAATAGGTACAGCAATCAGCCTTAGAATTGATGATGAAGATATTGAAGTGGTGGATAGTTTCTGCCTTTTAGGATCAACCATCAACAATAAAGGAGCAAGCAGTCAAGAAATATGCTGTAGACTAGCGCTTGGTAGCAATGAAGGCTGTGGATTAAGACGTTCAGATGCTGGGATGTGTCTATACTTACAAAGATCAGAATTGTGCTGGCAATGGTTTTCCCCATGTGACTCTATGGAAGCAAAAGTTGGACTTTGAAGAAGCAAGATAAAACGAGTACTGATGTTTTTGAACTTGGGTGTTAGAGAAAATGTCTGAGAATACCATGCATAACCAAGAAAACAAGCAAATGGATCATAGAAAAAAATCAAGCCAGAGTTCTCACTCAAGGCACAAATGACCAGGCTCAAATTATCATATTTTGGACACATTATGTGAAGACCAAGTTCTATTGAGAAGTCTATAATGCCGGGGAAAGTGGAAGGAAAGAGAGCAAGAAGATGACCAGAAGCAAGGTGGATGGACCTATTTACAGCAATGATGGGTACACCGTGGAAGACCTGAAGCCTGCGGACAGATCATCCTGGAAAAGGTCTATGTAGTCACTAAGAGCTGACGCCAACTTGATGGCACATAGTTAATATAATATATTATTATATAAATAGATCATAGGCAATTATGTATTAATAGAAAGAGCCTTTAATCTATAATATTAAATTGCTGTCAGTTAACAGATATCAGAGTAGGTGGATAGGTTGGGGGTTTTATGCCCCAGTTATAGAATTTCATTTCTCATAGTGTAAACCATCAGGAATCTTTTTTGGGAATCTGGCAGTATCTAAATATTTTAAATAAATAAATAAATAAGGGTTGGGACCCTTATTTCTTATTTTCATTCTATACCCTAAGTGTAAAGAGAGCATTTAAATATATAACGATACATTTGCATTTTTAAATGCTACAATTCCTACAAAGTTATATCACATTATTTGGATAAATATGGAATCTCCAGGGGTAAATCTGCAATGTATTTTGGGAAAAGAAGGAAGAAACAGCTGCAAATCAGCATGCCTCAAATACAGTTCCCATGAAACTAAAGATAGGTTTGCCCTACATATATCAAATAAATACAGCTGCGTTTTCTATGTGATACAAATCCATCCTCTTCCAATCAGAGTCTGGTATGTGACTCCTATTCCATACTAGCAAACTGTATGTTTGTTCTGTTATTGCTCTAAATACATGCAGCATAAACACTTCCTCCAGTAAGCCTCACACTACAAAGAGAAAAGTTACTTGGAAACTGGGACGAGCATTGATCCTTATGTCACAGAAACGGGACAATAATACACCAGGTAAATAATTAATACCTCACCTTTCTGTCAGCCACCACTCTGGACTTCAGATTGTCAGATTTAAGTTGAAGATACAAAAATGGTGCCTTGTCAGGTTCCCTGCATAATCAAGGTGATCTTACACTATGTTATTTATTTTGTGCATTTATATCCCAAATTTCCTCCAGTGAGTTACCAGGAGAACATATGAAGCTGAATTATATCCTTATGAAAATCCTATGAGGTATCTTATGTGTTAACCAATATCTACCATTTTCTAGGCAATTAAAATGAAAGAACAACACAAAAACAGCTAAGCTGAGATATAGTGACAGGTCCAATATTACCACTGAAATATATAGCAACCTTCCTTATACCAAATCAGACCACCGATCCATTTAAACCAATACTGTCCAGTTTGATTGACATTGACTCACCCGATTTTCAGGCAGGAATTTTTCCAGCCTTACCTGGATGTGCCAGGGAGAGAACACAAGACTTTCTGTCTGCAATGCAGCTATTATACTACTGTGCTACAACCCTTCTCATTCCAAGAGATTCATGTCTAAATGAGAGTTGAACTTGGATTTCCCCACAACTCGCTTGATTGTCTAACCACGGTTTCAGTGAGTCTCATCATATGTGCTTTCAGCTTTCTATCTGTTTTGAAAGCATCATTCTGATAGCCAAGTGAATGAATGCAGGCCAGCATTTAAATGATATGGCACTTTTTAGATTTTTCTGAAATGGTCTCAACGGTATTACAAATAGCACCATAAATGCAGTATAACATAAATAAGTGACCAATAATCATTTCACTGCAATAACGCAATCAACCTTATTGGTGATATCCAGCTGAAAATTCAGCTGAAAATGTATTAGTCAAAATTCTAGCCTGAGAAAAGAAGAGCTAGCAAGGTTATTAAAAAACAAAAAACAAATTACTTTAACTTGTCATAGGAGCAATTTCAATCCAATATGTAAAACTAAACTAGGATTTAAGGTTTGGTTATTGACTGTGTAACAGCAGCACTTGGCAAGCCATGAGAGGAATTAATCATCTCTTAGCAGCTTACAATAATATATTTTTGTGCCAAATCACTTCCCATAAAAATACAGTGACTGCTGGAACCAGGAAAAATATGGCAAATTAATTGGAGTACCACCACTATCTTCTCCCTCTTTTTCTTTATTGACAAAGCCCATGATAGATAGTCTGTTTATATTTTAAGAATACAGTGAGATGGTTGATCTAAAAAGAGAATATTGTGATTCATTAAATAGTTTAGGTCATGAGTCTGAAACTGTTTCTCAGATGATGCTGAACCCTCAGCCACTTTGGCTGAGGAGAAGGGATACGAAGCTGGAGAAAGAGGTCAATGAAAACTCATCACAACCTTCCTGTTGCCTTTGTCATTCCAAATTTCCACCAGCATTGTGAATTAAAAATGGGAGGAGGATGCTGGTAAAGACATTCCCTGACTGGAGATTGGGGACATTCCCTCATAAAAACGATGCTCTCTCCTTTTTTAAAAATAATTTTAATTGCTTTTTAATTAATAACAAAACAGGAAAAAAAGAAACACAAACCACAAAAACAACAAAACACTTTCAAGAAGAAGAAAAAAAAAACTTTTAAAAAGTGGTATTACAGAAAAGTGACAAAAATACAAAAAAGATAAAAAACTTAACATAGTATACTACTATAACAGTAAATAGTTACAAATCTACATATATTTATCTAATGCAAATATTATTCAAATGCATATGTTTCCAATACATTTATGCAATTATCATTTTTCTTCACCTATTGTATTTTGTATAAATGAGTCCCATATTTCATTCTACTTATCCATACAAAGTCTGTGTCTATAGACAATCTGCTATTCTAAAATGATTCTCTCTCAGAATTTTCCTTTCAAGGGGATCTTCTCTGTGAAATGTTCAAAAATATATCTGCTTGGGTTTTACACAATACTGAATACTGTGAAAAACCTTGAAAAGCTCCAAACCTCTGAGAGAGGGCTCAGCCCATCGATTCCGGACAACAGCTGCTTTATTTTAGAGACAGTCTGGTGCCAGTATCTGAAAAAGATACATCCCCTCACTTACAGGTCAGTTAATGCCTATGTTAGTCTAGTTGCTAGAGATGTAAAACAAGTTGTCACTATTTTTCTTTCTCTCAAAACACTGTGATTTGCCAAAACAGGGTTTGGGTTTGCATGGAGTCTACTGCGGTCCACAATTCCGGACTTAAAAAATGTGCAAAAATTAACATGCCTTTGATAACTGACCAAAAAAAAAAAAATCAGCTTACACTTAGGAAAATTGCATTTTAAAAATCATGCTAGGCCTTTATCATTGTGCTTCTATAAAGCAGACAGACATATGCATGCATGCACACACTCAGGTGGTCACAGAGAAACAGAATATAAAGTGCATAGAAACATCTTAAGTTGTGGGGAAAAATCCATACAACAGCAACTGTAGATTTTCTAGGTGTTAAAAATCTTAGAAAAGAAATGGAAGAAAATGTAAAGCCATGTGGCCCAGACCCCATCCTGATTTTCGCACATCTCTAAGTTCAACAGTGTTGGATATCCATGCTTGATTGGTGTCTGTTACCCAGCCCAGCAATATCTTTAAAGAGCAGGCACAATTCCTCAGCCTAAGTACTTTACAGGATTGTTGTAAGTTCTGTTTCTTGTAGTCTTGATATTGTTTGCCTGTCAGAAGGAATGCTTGCTTGCGTTGTTTCATTTTTGGGGTGGTTCCATCAGACTTGGCCTTAGGATACCTTTTCCCCTCTGGCCTACAATATATTGTGCTACTGATGATATTGTAATGGTCTGTGGGAATGACCTTGGGAGACAGGAGGGAGAGCTGCAGATGAGACAACCGGCATGTAAAAGATGTCTCAGCCCACAGAAGGAGGGATGGTGTGGGAGAAGTTTCAGAAGGGACCGTCCCTAGTTTTCCAGAGAGTAAAAGGAGAGGAGGGGAGGGGAGAAATACTTTCAGTCTTGCAAGATTCTCTTAATGTAACCTTACAATAAAGATAGAGCTAGTCCTGACTACTTCACAGGGCTCGCAGATATGGACAAACTGACAGGTTAATTTAGCACGATGCCCATCAAGTTACTTCCATTTTTTTTTTAGCGTTAAACAGCATGATATACAGTATTTAAATGCATAGCTTGCAGCTGCTTCGCTCCCCACGCCCCATCCTCCCCAAACTCACAGAGACCCAAACCTTGTTTTAGGCCATAGTGTGGAGGAAGCTTCTTCTACCTTCTTATACTCCAGTGAATCAGGGAGGCTTTCAAAAGTTATCTTGTTGCTCTGGACTTAAAAAATATTTCATCCCCTTTTGCCTAGCTAACAGTTCCTGCATATCTCCATCAAGGTCATTTTCTTTACTCTCTACAATTCCATAAGATCACACTGTTCTTCCATATTCCCTTCCACACCTACACTACCCTTGAAGAACAGTTTCCTAACTTGTTTTGCTTCTCATACATCCTCCTTTGGCTCAACTGTCATATCCAAATTATTTTTATAAGGACTTGGGGATTTGTTCTGATATATATGATGATATAAGAGCATCATTACTCAAATCTTTAAAAACAACCGCTAATAAAAACGTTAACAAGGTTTCCCTGATGCAGGATGCCTTTTTTTGTACCATAGTTCAATCTGCTAAAACAAATGGCACTTTAAAACATATATGACATTCTTTCCCTGGATTTACCTATGAGAAAGTCAAAGATCTTTACATCTTGGAAAGTAAAATTTGATTAAAGTATTGAATGGGCATGGAGAGAGAGAGGAGAAGGAGAAGAAGGAGAAGGGGAAGAAGGGGAAGGGGAAGGGGAAGGGGAAGGGGAAGGGGAAGGGGAAGAAGAAGAAGAAGAAGAAGAAGAAGAAGAAGAAGAAGAAGAAGAAGAAGAAGAAGAAGAAGAAGAAGAAGAAGAAGAAGAAAGAGAGAGAGAGAGAGAGAGAGAGAGAGAGAGATGCTGCAGTTCTAGGCACACATTATATCCATGTGCACAGACACACACATTCCCTTGAAATACTTTTTATATATAAATTAAAATATAATAAGATATAAAATAATAAGATTAAACATGTTAAAGCATATAAAATGTATCAGCCACAAGAAGTGGAACAGAACCATTTTGAGATGTCATATACCAAAGTGAATAGTAATATTTTCAACTTGCACCTCTATTGTAACAACTTGTCTTAGGGCTGACCTGCACTGCCTGGCTGCCCTGTCACAAGTATGGATCAACAAACCCTTTCTGGAAGGCGGGAATAGGCAGCATTGTCCTCTGCTCACCCCCAGCCCACTACAAACCTGCCTGTTTTGCATCAAAAGTAGTATTTCCCAGTTTGCACTGCTTCAAGCTGTGCTATCTGATTGTCTGCTGCACATTTCTTCCTTCTAGGAGAATCCTGCACTTGGATTACTTATCATGCTCAGGGGCAGGAATGTCCCTTGCCCCTCTCATCCCTGGCTATTGCCCTCCACGGCCATTTTATCTTAGGCTGCTGAACCAAATGCCCTTCCCAGGGCTTAAAGCACTTTCTTTTGGTCTGGTGCTTAGATATGCTTTTTGAAGAACATAATGCTTTTTACAGTTAGCCAAAAAAAGTAATAAAAATGCACACATGTACATACTCCAGGCTTTTAAAAATTAGTATTATTAATCTGTCCACTGGTGCACTATTAAAAACCTGGAGCTTTCTTTTCTTTTTACCCAGCCCCAGCAAATGTAATGATTAGCCCTTCGTGGACTTTTTTATTTGGGCTATTTGAGAGCTGGAGTGAAACCCTTCTGCCTCAAGTGATGCCAAAAACAATGAAATGGTACAACAGTGAAGTGATTTTTTAAAAAATAGCCCAGTATAAGAGTGAGTAGCTCAGGGAAAGAAAAATAGTAATAATAATAATAATAATAATAATAATAAAAAAAAAAAAGTTCTGCCAAGTTCAAACCAGTAATTCTCTGCATGTTAGGGAAATGTTATAACCATGATACAACTGTGACATTACTGTAACAGCAGCTACAGCAGACACTAGTGAGCCAACCCTGAGAAAATGCAAGAAAGGAAATTCTTTTTTAAAGCTGGTGGCTGTGTGTGTATATATGGTTGCATTCTGACCCTTGAACTCTGTAAACAGCATTATGTTTTTGAAAAAGTATATATGTCCAGTAGGACCTGCCCACAAAAAGAAAAGCAACTGGCAATTGCTTTCTGGACACAGGAAGTCAGGAGGGCACAGCAGCAGGAGAATTGTTCAGTGGGGGATCAAGGTAGTCAGTAGTCCACACGGTACACCTGGCAAGCCAATGTTCACTGCATCCCAATCCAGGCAGGATTTTATTTAATCATTTTAGGATTCAACTGGCATCAGCCAGGGACGGGAGAAGCTTAAGGCTACAGTGCGGAAGTTAGTGCCCTTACAGTACCCCTATTTGAATTAACATGTATTCCAGACTGGCCCTATACCATTTGAACCTGTTAGAATTCTTGGTGGCTTTCAAAACTATCAAGCATGGTATCCTTCTGGACTGCTTGTATGGGTTAGGAGTTAGAGGTACTGCTCTACAGTGGTTCCACTCCTTCTTAAGTGATAGGTTCAAGATGGTGCCAGTATAGGAGCAGAGGTCCTACAGGTGGTTGCCCACTTCTGAGGTGCTGCAGGGCTTGGCTCTTCCACCGTTTTTTAACATATATATATAAAGCAGTTGGAAGAGGGTCTCCAGCTGGGCAGGGTATCATCCCTACAAGAGAGAGGGGCTGCTGTGATGGAATGTATCTACTAAGGGGGAAGTGATGTGATGGAATGTATCTACTAAGGGGGAGGTGATGTGATGGAATGCAGTGGAGCAGCAGGTTCTCAGGAAGGAGGGAGCACATTCCAGGATGGGGGCTGAGACAAGAGACAGCACAATCCGGAGCAGGAGCGTGGGAAGAGGAAGAGATTTAGGACAGCCACTCCCTAGAAACTCCAAGGGTATATCCACTAGGTTAGAGTAGTACAGATTTAGTCTGGCAAGATTCTGTCTATATGGTGTAAGCAATAAAGGAACTGAACTTGGATGGACTTTTCCTTGTTGTTCTTGAGCTGGGCCTGACAGCTACTCACGTAGATGTCATCTTCCACTCTTCCTGGTTCTGTAATAATTCTGGATCGTCAAGTCACAGACCTGAAGGAGCAAGTTGGTGTCTTGAGGGGTCATGCTAGACTCAAAGCTAAAGTTACACAGGCTGATGAAGGCCATGGGTTAGGTGGGGAGGGGGCTTTGCCCAGTTTTGGTGGGTATGCCAGTTGTGGCCCTTCCTAGCAGGATGCCCCAACAATGATTACCCATGTCCTCATCACAGCTCCTATTGACCACTGCAGCATGCTTGACATTGATGATTATCTAGAATCTGCAACTGGTACAGTTGGTGCAAAATTTGCTAGCAAGTGAGAGCCACCAGGGCTATTTAAGCAATGCAATAAGTGCTGCATTAATTATCAATAAGCTTCTGAGTACAGTTCAGTGTTGCTCATACCCTATAAAGCCCTTTATGGCTTGGGATCTAGGCATCTGAAGTACTGCCAACTCCAGTTGGAACTGACCTGCTTGGTACATTTAGCTGGGCTAGGGCCACCCTCAAAGGAGATCAAGGGAGGAGATGCAAGAAGATGCTGTTTATGATTTTGTTAACCTCCAGGAGTTTTCAGAAGTTGGCATTATAGAAATAAATTTGTTAGCTGAGGCAGAGAATGTTATCATTCCCACTAAATCAGGCTGCTTAATACCCAAATCTGGCTAAATGATTTTGGCATGGGTGACAGAAAGTCCAACAAGCAAGCTTCTCCACGCTTGACAGTAAACAACAACAATATAATAAATGAATCCCTAACAGTCTGATGCCTAGTATGCCATAAAACCTGCCTAAACCTAATCCTGTCTTAGCAGAGGGCTGGTCCTGATTGTCCTGCTCACGTAGGAGTAGTGTCACCCTTATACAAGCCATCTTCCTTTTACAATACGGTTTCTAAAGCAAAGGTCCTGAACTCTCTGTGATTTCGCATTTCTGCCAGAGGAAAGCAACTTGCTTAAGTATCTCCTCCTCCCTGCCTCCCCTTCTCCCAGCATCTCTCGTGCTCTGTGCATTTGCAAAATGCTCAGGCACACATCACTCAGTAGGGGACTGTCCTTATGATTCATTGGCCTGGGTTTCCTATGGAGTTTACACGATGTCAACTAGCCCCATACAGTTTTGTATCCATTACAAACAGGACAGGCAAAAGGGCTTCTCGAGAAGGCAAGCACCTCACTGATAATTGCTCCCCATCTCTTTGCTCGCTTTACAACCACGAAAAAAAAAAAAAGCAATCGAAGAAAGCAACAGCCCCAGCACGGGCAACTCTTTGCATGCAGGCACGGCATGATGTGGAAAAATGATCAAACCTGTCTGAGTTAAATAAGGGAAGGTGCATTTAGAGCAAAGCTCCTTTGGACAAGCGGTTCAATAACTAGTTTACCGGGACCAAGGCCCATGGCTAATGAGAGAATAAAGAATTATTCTTGTCAAGTGGGGAAAAGCTGGTGCCCCAGTTTGGTGCTAAATAATTACATTCATTATGTTTCAAACAGCCCTGCAAGTGGTCTTTTGCACTAGTAAATTCATTAGCAAAGCTAATAGGCAACGTTCTACAGGGGCAAATTTAAACGATTCCAGTAGAATGGATAGCAAAAGCAGAGAAACGCAGCGCAGAATCTGGACAGCCAAAGCCAGTTTGCAGGGAAATTGAATTTATTGTCCTCATCAGCTTTAAGGGCTTCCTTCTCTTGGGCCTGAAACAAGAGGAAGGGAAGCCAAAGGACATTCAGACAATTAGATTTGTGGTTATTTTTCTGCACTTTTCTCAAGCTACCTATCCTGAATGGTGACACAGTGGTGAAAGCTGTCAAAGCCACAAATGTTGTAACAAATCAAATTCATAGGGAAGAAAATATTCCCCAAACATGTTAAAGTAATCTCAATTTGTGACACAAAGTTAGCCACAAAGGGACATCTTCAGGTTTGGGAGCTAATTTTGGAGGGGGAAGCAAGGTAGAAGCCAATTCAGGGCAGAACCCATAAATTCTGACAGCTTGGCTCTTAAAAACTCACCTTTCATTTGTTGCTTTAAGAACAAAGAAAAATCTATCCCTCCCAGCTCTGCCCCACCCACTTGGGTAATTGGTATTTTGTGACTTTCAACCTCTCCACAAAAAGTTATACCCAGCCCTGTCCTTCTGAAGGTTGATGTAAAAGAGCCTTCGAAAGGGAAGAGTTGCATTCCTCCATGCTGGGATTATGTCAAATTTGTCAAGCTTTTTAAAGAAATGGCAATATAAAAATATTCTGGGCCAGGGACACAGTAGACTAGGAGATCCTGGCATTATTATTGTCACTACTACCATTTCTACTGGGAATACAGGAGCTATAGTGCATTCTGAATGAAAGCTGGTGAAAAAGGTGCATTGCGCATGTATGAAATGGGAGTACATATCAGAATATTTACATATAACTTCTTAATGCTGAAACAAATTGGACTGAATTAATTCCACTCCTGATCCTGCAGTCAATAATTCCCTTTCTAACATACAGAGAAAAAGAGAGAGAGAGAAGTGAAAGGATAGCAGAAAGGTCAGTTCAGCTATGAATGTCATACGGAATTATATCAGAGGCCTTTCACATGTAAGAAGTTCACTGCTAGGGAAGAAGTTGAAAGAAGGCCCACAAGCTATGCCCTTTGGCTTTATTTCATCCTGATCTTCTTCTCCAGAAGAGATTTAGTCAATTAAATAACTGGCGATAGCATCCTAGTCAAAGGATGTTCTATTGAACATAGGAGAACCAGATAGACAGCTGAGATCTTGAATTTTTCTATGTCCTAAACTGCTGAAAGGTTTTTCTACTAGCTATTGAACAGCATTACGTGATCTTTTTATAGAGATAAAGGGTTTTGTGGCAGTGGATATGTTCTAAAAATCTTAGTTTGAGGATAGTGACTTTGGAATAGTTGCTATTGTACTTCCTTGCAACCATCCCCTGGTTTTTTTTCCTAGCAAAACTTATCTTCCATAAGCTATGCAATTTTTTTTTTTAAATAGAGATGAAGTGAAAATTCAAAGCAAAAGTGTTCCAGTGGACTCTTTGAGCAGGGCTCCTGCCTTGATTCTCCTTTTTGCCTTCCCCAACCCTAAAGAAAAAAGCTTTATTTTGGATCAGAAAGGTAGATAGCAGAGCGTCATCTTCCTACGGGAAATGAAATCAGTAACATCATTGACTCTCAGGCAAAAGAGAGGTCAAAATACAACTCTTGGGATCCAGATGTGATTCTGGAGCAGCCTTTCTCCAATCTATGTGTTGTCCAGCTGTGTGGACTTCAATTCTCAGGAAAGCTAATGTCTCTTAGATCTCTGTAAGGCCCCTCCCCCAACCTGGATGAGGAAGGGCTGGGAAACTTTCCTGAACAAGATGAAATGTGGAAGCAGGAACTGCACACAGATTAACAAAACTGTACGTCATAATGTTTTATTATTTTTTTAACCAAACAACTTTTTAAATGTAATTTCCAAACAGAGATATCATCATTGTACACTTCTATAAAATATCTCCCTACGGAAATTGTGTGTCTAGCAAATCCTTTTCTCTTTTGCCTTGGCCTTTCAGCTCAGGATGAAACGTTAGGTTCGCTGGCTTGGGACCATGAAGTAAATCCAACATCATTTTTTTCTGCTGATGGAATCAGGAAAATGTGTGATTCCAATAGAGGCAAATATGTGTAGCTCAGGGTTGAACTGTGGAGTCCTTGGGGTTCTCTGAGCTTGGTTCTTTTCTCGCAAATGTTTCATTACCTGGCTAGGTAACATCTTCTAGCACTGAAGATGTTACCTAGCTGGGTAATGAAACATTTGCGGGAAAAGAACCAAGCTCAGAGAACCCCAAGGACTCCACAAAATGCATGATTTTCCATCTCCCCTGCATAGCCTTTGTATGCTCCCAGATTCACTCTGGAGGGCTAGGTGACCCTCCAAAACAGATCTATAGGTGATGCAAAGGGGAGCACAGTAGAGAAATTCTTGTCATGCTCCTGCAGTATTGTATTTCATCTTGAAGTTAATGAGATGTAAGTGCTACATAAATAAAAACAATAGAAGTAACAGTCAGTATAAGTAAAAGCACACTTTCTAGGCATTAGCTTTCAGCCCCTGCTTTGGGATTAGAACACATTCTGTAAATAGAACAATATAAAAACAAAATATGATTGCTAAAAAGACTGTCCACTGAGATTATTTACAGAAACACTGCAGTTATTATGTAATCAGACTTATGTGCAAGGTCATCCTGAATTAACAGGGATTTGTTCCTTCATATGTGATGGCTTTTTTTTTTTTTTAACTAAAAGAGCAAAGTCAAGGAATGTTCTTTGTTAAGGATTCACCTAAAAGTCTCAAGCCGCCCATTAGAACTGAAACTAATAAGTTGTATCACTCCAAGCATTCTTCGCTGACAACCTGGCAAAACACTTATAGTTTCATTGTTCATTAATAGGTCCCAGACCAATATTTTGGAAACAGTCACTTCTTCTACAGAGGAATAACTTATAAATTATCTGATGTATTATTGGGTTTACCCGGTTTAATCTATATGTTAATAGTGGTGAGGGAGGATGGTGGATATTGCCATTGTCTATAGATACATGCATTAATTTGTAAAGTCTAGTTAGTTGATGATGTATTTTATGTGAACAAAAATATCTTGGTGACCTACTGTACAGTAAGTAGATAAGGGATTCTGACATCCAACAGTTTGACAGTAATAAATACATTTCAATCCTTCATTCTGCAGATACCTCCAACCCTTTGCACTGCTCCAGAATGAGTTTGGCAGATGAGCCCATGTGAGATGCATCCGAACAGCATAGAAGACACTCTTTCTGTATGCAGGGCTGAAATTTTGCAGAGCTTAGGGATTGCTCATTTCTCCTTTGGCATGCACTCTTGCTTCATCCCACTTCCTGAGTCTTGGGCTAAAGCTAGCTTCTCTCATCCCTTCGCAGAAGTGAGAATGGTATTCCTTCACAGGTCATTTAAATGCAGCAAAAGGATAGTGCTTGCCGATTTTACAGCTCCCCCGAGAGCAACCATTCAGACAATGATGATGATTTTGCAAAGCACTGACAAATGCACGTAACAATAACTAAGATGTGGATGTGAGGGCAGAACATTGATTGAATGATGTTCTTTGCCCTCTCCTGATGATCAGCTAGAGGGAGCCCTGAACATTTTGAGGCTGGCAGATGAATGTAGGTCAGCTTCAGAATGCCTTTGAGGGATTGGGGAGTACAGACAGTAGCAGTGTGGAAACAGTGTTGTACTACTAAAATGAAGACACCTTGAGATAACTGGAAGTGAGGTTTTGGATGGAAGGAGTCTGAGCTTAGTTTCATTTAATTCTAAGTGTCTACCTTTGCATTAACTCCAGCTGGTAAATTTCAATATTTGAGCAACCTACGATCATGATTTGGATTAAGGAGAAAAAAGAAAATACAGGTTTCCTTCACTTTATGTCAGTCTGCTTTATGTTTTATATGGATTTGTTATCATGCGATTGACCATTCTCATCCAAGAATTTGCTTAATGTGAAAAAATGAGCTACAATGTAATTCGTGCCAGCACAGTCAGTTTGCACCAAAGGTCTAAAAATACGCTAAGACCTCTTCCCGCCAAAATCCTCGCCACTCATTTACATCGTGTTGTGGGCTTGTGCATCCTGTCTCCCGTGTAATCCTGTACCTGCACTAGCTACTCCTGTCACTATGGGGTCAAAATGGCCATTAGTATCTCGTCCCCAAACAAAGTTGGATATAATAGAAGAGAATATAAGTAGCTCAGGGTTGAACTGTGGAGTCCTTGGGATCCTTTGGAGTTTCAAGGATTCCAAAGTTGGACATATTATGTCGCACTGAAGTTGGGGAAGTATCCTTAGCACTAGGATGAGATTTAACCGCATGGCAAATTGACTGTAATGAACGTAATAAAGAATGCTAAGAAAGAATCACAGTGATAACCACACACATTAGAAATCCAGCAGTAAGAAAGATGGAGAAAATGCTTTACAATGCTATATACAGAACACAAGAGAAAAAAAGAAACATCTATTGTATCATAATGATTATGTATAAGGCTCTAAAAATTTAGGACCACTTTAGTCCATGCATTTGGGTATACAATTTGGCACCATACCCCACAATCCCCTTTTTCCTCTGGTTCAGTGCTTTGCTTTATGTAAATTTGTTTTCTGTGAGGTTTGGAGAGAATGTAACCCTAGCATAAAGCAAGGGATGCTGGTACTTAACCTGGCATTTTGAACAAGAGGACAGTCTTTCCTTATGGAATTGAAAGTTTTCTCATGCTTCTTTCTGGATACAAAGAACGTGTATTGTTTTCATAACATAAAAAAATACTAGGCCTATACAAAACAACATAGATTTGCTTCAGGAAACAGATGTTCAGCTATGGAGGTGACCTGACTCACTTTGCCAAATGGGCCATCCAATTTGCCTCAATAATGCAATGCAGGTGGATTCAAATAGTTTCATGCCAGTGCTAGGTGGGAAGGCTCATCTCCAGGGTTGGCCAAAGTGTTTCAGAGGGGATTATCCACACCATTCAGTGAAGTCATCCAGACTGGAAGACCATTAGTGCATATAAAAGGGCTTTAGCCCAGGTGTCTTCAGCACACACAGGATGAGTTTCCTGCAGAAACGGAAAAACAGTCCTCTTAACCTTCTCCCACAGAAGGTTCCTTCATGAAGAAAATGTTTTGGCCCTTTTGTCCCACTGCCTTCCTCTCAACTGGAGGCCAACAGTGTGAAAGAAAGTATCCTCTTGAGCCCGTAGACTTTCTCAACTGCTTGTCAACTTGCAGGACCACCTTCTCCTGTTGCTTCTGCCTGCCCCCCAGAGCTAGTAGAGAAGGCATGCTCTTGTCCCACTTCCTTCCTCTCAACTGGAGGCCAACAGTGTGAAAGAAAGTATCCTCTTGAGCCCGTAGACTTTCTCAACTGCTTGTCAACTTGCAGGACCACCTTCTCCTGTTGCTTCTGCCTGCCCCCCAGAGCTAGTAGAGAAGGCATACTTCTATTAAACATATCATCTTGTTGGACCCTGGAGGTGTGCCTTCTCAGTGGCAGCACATGCCCTGTGGAACAGCATCCCCCTACAGATTTGGATGGCCCCAACCCTGTTAGCCTTTCACAAGACCTGGCTGTTCCCCCAGGTATTTGGATTAGCAGGATGATGAGCTTTGCTACTATTGATGATTAATATTTAACTGTTTAACTTTGAGTGGGGGTGGGGGTTATGTTTAGGAGATTTGTTTGTTTTTAATCTTGTAAGCTGCCCCGAGTCACTTGTGTGAGATGGGCAGCTGTAAAATATGTACTGTACATATGTGCGTATGTCAGTAGTTGGGAACAGAGCAGTGTGGAAGGAATTTTCACATGTAGCTCCCTTTCTGAAACCTCCTCAGCAGGCACTCTGAGGAAGAAAACTAAGAAGACTCGGAAGCAAACAGAAGTGAAGCAACGTGGACATTTCAAGTTGGTCTTGGTAAGCAAAGAACTGCTGTTGCTTCAAAAAGCAGTTATGAGATGGTGCTTTACTTGAAGTTTCATCCAAGTTCCTTGGAAGCTTTGCACAGCTCTACTTTTTTAAAACTTTAGTTAATTAATTAGATTCAGTTCAGTGCAGTGTAATTCTTTCACTGGTTGACAGTACAGCATGTGCCCTATTGACTCTGCTAAAAATAATTGTCAAATATAATTGCAGTTAAGTTTTTCCCCCTGAGTTGAACCTATTGAAGGTTTCACTAAAGAGACAAACTCTCCACGGACACTGAGCAAGCCTCCAATGTGGAACTTTTCTCCTGTACATTGAAAGCCCTTTTTCCTTTACTCTCCTCTTTTTACCTGCTGGCTGAGGAATTGTTTATTTATTACCAGATTTCTTGTTCTTAGTGTTTTATCTGTTTTCTTAGGGTTTTGTTTGGTTTTGTTTTACTTTTACTTTACTTGCTTTATATCCCATTTTTAGGTCAGAATCTGAAGGTGTTGTACGTAGTGTTCCTGCCACACATTTTCCCCACAAGAACAATCTTGTCAGGTACCATGATGGAGTGTCTAACAGACCCTGGGAACATGTAGGAGGGAGCCTGACCACAATAGGAGAAAGAGGGCCATTGCAAAAAAGATGGCTGACTCCAGGGGAGGAGGGAATTGTGACAAAAAGAGTAACTCAGCCTTAATTACAGTAAGTATAAGCTGAGCTGGAGAATTACTTTGGCATGGCTTTCAAGATTCTGTTATGATATCCTACTTGGAATGAAGATCTTTCCAGAAATCCAAGAGTTTGCCAGCTGTGAAAGGCTTGATGGCTAGGTTGGGCCTCCCAGGTACCTGACCAACACCTTGACTAGTACACTGTGTTTGTGTTAATCACTTTGATATTTCTTTAATGAAAAGCATATATAAGTCCTAGGAGAGAGAAAGGGAGGGAGGGAGGGAGGGAGGGAGGAAGGAAGGAAGGAAGGAAGGAGCCAACATTCACAAGATGCCATTTTCCATGAATGATTAGGGCTTTTTTTTAAAAAAAAAAGGGAGGGGGATTTGAGTATATATTTGTTTTTGCGTACAGACATAGAACCCAAATGGTGAAGGTGGGCTGCTCCTTTTGTGAATCCACGGTGGCTCTGCTGCCTTGGTTCTGCAGTGGTGGCAGGTGCCTTGTGAGAAAAAACTACTGCTGGACTTCTGGCTTTTTTCCATGCCAGCAGTGGCAAGAAACAGGTGCAGGCATTGTTACTGAGCCTTGTACGTAACATACTGTACATGCATCTTCTTTATCTGAATCGAAAAGGCAAAGAGAAGCAGGTCAGTGCAATGGGTTTGCTTCTGTTTCCCCCACTGCCCATCAAACTGAGTACATGTTTTCCAATTTCAAGTGAACTTATAATTATATAAACTTGCCTTATACTGAACCACACCTTTGATCCATCTAGGATAATACTGCTCCTTTGGACTTGAGTATGTCATGATTCAAGCCCTACTGCCTGTGATCCTTTAACTGAGGACAATGGCCTTGAAAAGGGGTCTTTGTGAAGAATGACCTTATTCTTTACTACTAGTTCTTTTTAAAGGATTCAGTGGGCTTACAGTCAGATCCACAAACTACTGTATTCTACAGCCTCAGGGATGTCATGATATTTAAGACATTTTAAACAACCTAAAGTAAGTGATCTCTATGAAATCATGAGACATCTTGCCAGAATAAAATCTGCCTGCCCAGTTTGATCATCACAAGAGGGCCTGTTGTCAGGCTCAGCCCAAGAACAACGGTGAAACAGTCCAGTTGAGTAAAGGCCCTTTATTTGCTTATACCTTAGAGACAGAATCTTGCCAGGCTAAATCTATACTACTGCAACTAGTGGATACACCCTGGGAGATTCTGGGGAGTGGCTATCCTGAACCTCTTTTGCTTCCCACCCTCTCCCTGCAGACTGTGTTGTCTTTTGTCTCCTCCCCCCTCCTGGAATGCACCCCCTCCTTCCTGATAGCCTTGATCTCTCACATCACCCTCCTCTTCGTAGATACATTCCATCACATCTGGTGAGATTCCTGCTACCCACTTGTGAGGTATAGACAAGATAGCAGGCCTTCTCAATAGTAACCCCCACTTTATGGAACTCTCTTCCTCTGGGGGTTTGTTGTCAGCCTCGTGGGGTAAACCAGATAGGAATCACAACCAAATGAGCTAATTCTACTTTATTGTAAAGCTATATTGATAGAATCTTGCAAGTCTGAAAGTACAATTCTCACCCACTCCCCCGGTCCCCTTTACAGCCTGAGAAACTAGGGAGGGTCTCTTCTGAGCCTCTTGCCCCACCCACTGTCTACTTGCGAGCTATGCTATCTCTTATCTGACCATTCACTTAGCAGCATCTCTTTGCCCAGTCTCCCAAGGTCTTTTCCACATACCATTAGATTTGTGCAGTTCAAACCCTCTTGCCTTTTCATCATCAGGTTAACATGATCTTATTTTATCATGCCTTTGGCCCAAGATGAATGTAGGTGCCATGACGGCTTTTAATAGGAATGTTATTAGTAAAAAGGGCAAAAGATTTATATGTTCTGAAGAGAATGTAATTAGTGTGGTCTGTTTCCATTGGAATTATATTGGTATTGTTCTAGCATTTGCCACCCAGGATCTGTTGGGAATGGGACAGCTTAGAAAAGTTCGAAGTTATAGGTATAGATGTAGATATAGGTGTGGGTGTAGGTATAGAGACCCAGTTTGATGTAGTGGGTAAGGTGCTAGACTATAAAGCAGGAGACCATGAGTTCTAGTCCCCCCCAGGTACAAATCTGACTGGGTGACTCTGGGCCAATCACTCTCCCTCAGCCCACCCCATCTCACAGGGTTGCTATTGTGGGGAAAATAGGTGCTGGGAGCATTATACACCACTTTGAATTGTACAAAAATAAAGGTAGGATATACATCTAATAATAACATTAGTATAGCTAACACAGGGCCTCCATTAAAAAAAAAAAATCAAGTTGGTAGTTGTAACCCTGGGTTTCATTTTTTTTACATGTGAAAAAGAGGCTGAACTTCAGTTGCGTGGTTACGGTTACCATCTTGGCTTTTTTGATCCCACCCTGTAGATGCATGACTCCAATAGATAGATACAGGATTGGAGCATCTTTTACATCAGGATGAATTTACCATTACCAGATGTGTTCCTTTCAGATCAGAAAGTAAAGCCAGCCCTGCAGAATAGAACAGCGTGTCACAGAATATAAGTCCAATACACTTCCATCATCTTGCAGTCATAACCCTCAAGATCTCTACAGTCAGTAAAATAGAAATATTATTAATAAATACATAAAATGAAACCCCTAGAAATTCCAAAGAGATTTTAATTTTAAATTATCCAAGAAAGAGATAGGAAAAAAAGAGGGAAGAAATGTTGGGCATCTAGAAGACAGATCTAAGGACAATAGATAATCCGTTGTTAGTGAAAATAATTGTAGAATTTCCAGATCTACAGATTACACGTTTCTGACTGATGTGTTGTGTGGTCAACCTGAAGGGGAAGATGCATGTGTTTTATTTATAAACTTCTCAGAGGCATCTGGCTAACCATTGTTTTTAATGAAATTCTAAACTAAATAGACCTCTGACTTGATCTGGTAGAATTATTCTTACATGCTTATATAAGTAATTTCTAATACGCATCAGTGGGGATTTTCATTTGAAACCAGCAAGGCCAATTTCATCTCCAATTTGGCATAGAATGAAATTACATTCTTACTCCCTAGAACATACATCTCTGGACAGCCCCAGTATAACTTCCAAAATCTCTGAATACAGATGAAAATAGAGCTAATTGCATTTGCACAAAAACACTTCTAGAGGTGTATGAACATATTTCCCTCTGTGCTTTTCTGCCAGAGAAAGGAGAATATTTGAGTTTTTAAGCCTATGTCTGGTGCCTCACTGTCTACCTGCAAAGTGCGACTGAGAAATAAATCACCTCCCTGGCAGACAAATACTGGGCTAATTGGGTGATCATTGCACAAAGAATGTATAGCATCTATTACAGAATGTGATGTTTTGTCAAGGCAAGAAACCTGTTGTCTTCCCATTTTATCATGGTTTGCTTAAAAAAGAAAGAAAAGAATGAGAGTACAACACAGTGACATGGCTGCCAGGAATATGATGACTTAATATACCTTGTTCTGAAAGGAAGTGCAACTGTTGTTTACATTTATTGACAATCTGTGAAAGGAGACCCAGAATCAGTATAGTTACTAGTGCACCAACTGGGCTTGTTAACACCAGCTTTCGGACCAAATATTACTCTACAATGGTACATTGCCCAAGGTTTTTGTTACCAACATAAGAGTGAACAAGATAACTTTCCTGGCCATGGAACTGATCTGCCATACAAAGGAAGAACAAAGTTGTATCTACGAGAACAAGGCATGGCTTTGAAAAGATTGCGTGCACTGCTGTGTGGCATACACAAACCATTCTTCTTGTTAGAGAAAACTAGCGGTGGTGTTTCCCAGCTTACCCAATTAAAATCCTCTAATGATTTACACCCTTCATCCCTGGAAAAAGAAGGAACTCATCCCATGTTAACCTCCTCTTTAATCTTCAAAGAATAATTATTGATGACCTCCCTTGAACTGGTGCCAGCTGAGGCTCAGGCATTTTATTAGGTGTTTACTTTAGAAAACCATCATTTTCTGGCAAATGGCATACTGCTTCCTTAGATCCCTGTTTGCAATTAGATAATCCAGCCAGTCCAGCAACACGCCCACATCCATGCAACGATACCACATTACACTGGGCAACTATTTCACTAACAAGCATTCCGTTCCACCCAATTCCCCTTCCACAGGAACCAAGTGAATGGCCCTGCAGACACTGTTTTCTGCTCCCTGGTTTTGCATAAACCAACTAACAGCTCTCAGGCTTGATGCTAATTTTTTTTTTTTTTTTTAATGAGCAAGCTTATTTATTTTTCAATGAACTCAGTGAATATTAGAGTAAGTGGATTTGTTTATCACTGGGAGCATGAAGAAAAACAGGCACGCCTCATAATCTTATCCGATGATGAATGATTTATCAGGCAGAACATGAATCTGTTTCTAACTGAGTCTATTTTCTTGTTTATGCTTGTAGAACAGATACAATTTAATGAAGAATATAAAGTACTTAAAAATCTGTCTACCATTAATAGTTTAATTAAACTGACATGTACTTCAAAAACCAGACAGAAACATTAATTTGGGCTATAAAAGGGCATGGCATTATTAAAGCACAATTAAAGGCAACATTCACTTACAATTAAGGCTACAACAATTTAATTATTTCACATGTGATTGGCACCCGGGCTTCCTTCAACACCTGAAGGTGAGGGAGTTCTTCATGCCAGTCATAAAACTGCAATGCATTTCTGCAAAGGCCAGATTAACAGGCATGTAGCCCTTAAATGAATCACTTTCTCTGCCCTGTCATAGGAGAATAACCATCTTCTAAGCTCAGAAAAGATGTAAAGGCGTTCTACACAGGGAGAGACAAGAGAAAGTTACAGGAAAACCATGGCAGAGAAATAACATATTAATATACGCCCCAAGTCATTTCCTTGCTGCTACTTAACTAATGCGGGCTGGTGCATCATAAAGGAAAAGCTTTTCCTCTTGCCAAGATTGCCCAGGATTTAAATAAACTGTGGCTATTTTAGTATAAGACACAAACAGTCCATAGTATGTTGGGATGGGACAAAAGACCCAACCTCTGATGACTATGGGGAGTGTCTGTGCACATAGGCTTACAAGAGAGAGCTATGGATTGTAATGATGGCATATTTAAAGAAAGCTCTTCAATGAGCTTATTACAAGTCAAGTTTTATCTGGGCTGCAAAACTCCAGATGACCACTAGATGACCATTAGATCCAGATGACCACTAGATGACAGCAAAGAGGTGCAGAATCTGTTTCTCATTGTTGTCTAGATTTTTGCAGCTTAGATTTAGTAGCCATACCTAGCTATAATAAGCTCACTGTTAGCCACCTTTCCTTATCCTTTCCTTATCCTCCTTTCCAAGTAAAGTTGTTGTAGCATAGAAAAGAAACAATGATTAGGTTTACAGATTGTGCTAAGCCCCAATGTGTTTACCCATGATTTGATGACTAAGCCACAATTGGTTGGTTTGATACATGATGCCAAACATAAACTACAATTTATAAATTATAATGTAGGATTGACACATGGTGCTAAGCTATAAATAAGTAAAACACAGTATGGTTCTTTGAATTCAGCCGTCAATAGCCAAGAGGTATTTAAAAATATACATTGCATGCATCCTGGCAACACTTCTTAGTGTCAGGAGCATCTATAGTGTAAGACTAGAATCATCAACTTTTGGGTTTCATGGATACTTTGGGAATTTTTATAGCTTATGATGGGCATTCTCTTGTGCTGCCTGCCCCTCCTCCTTCCACAGCATGCTTTCAGCTACCTTTGCCCCTTTTCTGGGCAAGTGGGCATATTTCCAAAGGAAAGCACTAGGCGGCGGCTGCTGCTGCTGCTGCTGCTGCTGCTGCTGCTGCTGCTGCTGCTGCTGCTGCTTCTTCTTCTTCTTCTTCTTCTTCTTCTTCTTCTTCTTCTTCTTCTTCTTCTTCTCCTCCTCCTTCTCCTCCTCCTCCTCCTCCTCCTCCTCCTCCTCCTCCTCCTTCTCCTTCTCCTTCTCCTTCTCGATTTTATTGTCCTTGACTATTATTTTATATGTTGTACACTGCTAGGTGTTGTTTGAAGCCCAGTAGTATGAAAATACTCATCATCAACGATTTTTTGAAAATGGGCCAGGAGCCCAATGGAAGTGCCCCTAGGCTGCAGGCTGGAACCTCTTGTGGAAGGACTGTGGCATTTTCTTCCAATGACCCCTCTGGGTGATTTCAGAAGCACTAAATGACTTCAGATGAATAATTTTGCTTCAGGGCTGGCAGAAAGTGACTTGATGTTTCCAACCTGTCTTGAAGAGCTTCAAGAAAGTTCTTAATTTATTCCTATTGTTCTTTGAGGAAACTAGGGAAAGTCAATTGATTGATAAGGATTTAGGGAAAGGAAAGGATAAAGTAACCAATCAACTTTTAAATGACTACAAATCTAGTTATTTATTTTTTTCAGACTGCTTTGGCTGACCTAGCAAATGACGCAAGAGAAGAGATGGGGAATATGACTCATTTGGTTCTTCTGGATTTTTCAGTGGCTTTTGCATTAATCTCAGCATCTTTTTTACTATCTTGGTGAACTGTGAGTTACAAATACCGTTGGTCCAGTTGGTATTTTTTAAATGGGTAGATTCTGTAGGATAGCACTGATGGTCTTCTGTTTAGCCGAATATTGTTAAAATGTGGCATGATGCAATCCAGTTTTATCTCTTATGTTAATATCTAGAGTTCTTTCAGTCTGGATTCAGATCTAGTCGTGAGATAGAAATTATATTGGTCATGATGATCAGAGACCTTTATCAGGACCTGGATAAGATGGAGTGTGGGTCTGCTCCTTTCTGAGTGGTCAGTACCAATAGATGGCAATGGGATATGAGGAAGCCTTGAACCAATGTTTGGAAGCTAAAATTTGAAGTGTTTGGGACAATACAAGTTGAAGTTGAACCCGTATCAAGACAGAGTTACTATTTGTGCAAGGGATCTCCATCTGATCTGGTGATCTGGACAGGAATGGACTCCTTTGGAAACAGCAGATCTGTAACTGGTGGATCCTCCTGGACTATTGATAGATAGGCAGGTGGAGGCCATGGCCTGGGGGGGAGGGTGCTTTGGCCCAGTTCCTGCTGATGCACAAATTGTTGCCCTATCTTTAGGGGGAGGCCCTAGCATGAGTGCATAACACACCCACTTATCACATCCAGTTTCTGAAGTCTATTCAGAAACTGCAATTGGTCCAAAACGCACCTATCTCAGCATTACCATAGTCATATAACATCTGTATTATGGTCATCACATTGGTTAGCAATAGCCTTTACGTACAATTCAAAATGCTTGGGCTATTTTGTACTTACCTGGCTTGGTACCTAGAGATTTACAAGACTGTCTTCTCCGTGTGGAAGTAGGCCAAAAAACCCATCCAAGTGAATACACTCCATCAAAATCGGTTAATAGTTCCCCAGATTTGTGAGGTAAAAGAGGAGGGAGACCACAAGCAGAGTTTCTCCATTATAGCCCATGTATTGAGAAAAGGCCTCCCTCTTGAAATTAGGCTGGGATCTCAACACTGTTGTAGATTGAACTGTCCTGAGGGATACTTGGAAAATGAGAACGGTCAACATTCTGCTCATTGCTCATCTGAACTATTTGTATTTTACTGTGCTATTTCATCTTGATTTTATTGTCCTTGACTATTATTTTATATGTTGTACACTGCTAGGTGTTGTTTGAAGCCCAGTAGTATGAAAATACAATAAATAAGTGAATAAATAAAATCTTTGTGAAGATGTTATCCCCAACAGGAAATTTGACACTGGATATCATCTCTATTCTGATGTTCTAAGCTTAGTCTTTCTTATCAAAGGGCTCATTAGAAGCTGTGAAAATACAGCTGCCGGAACAAAAGCAATAGGCTGAAATATGGCTTATCAACTGAAGCTGGATCCCAATAAGATGAATGTTAATTCATGGGTGATAGTTCCCAGATTCAGGAATTGGGCAGATATACTTTTTTTGAATGGGTGAGAGTAGCCTGAGAGTAGTCCTCAATTTATCTTTGCCCAGAGTACAGTTTGTCTTTGTGGAGTGGCAAGTACTCATGTGACCCAGAGTGCCTTTGACCAGCTTTGGTCTTCCTTCCCACTATTATTTTTTTCTGAGATGAACAGCCTGCCTATAGCATATACATATGTATTGGTAACTTCTCATCTAGATCACTGTTACACACCCTACATTAGATCCTAATCATTTGGGGCATCAATATACCCAATATCGGTATATAGCTGCTTAAGATTTACCAAGTAGGTGATTCTTTGCATCCCAGAATTGGGAGCCGCACATTGTACAGGCATACGGATAAGGCCTTCTCAACAGTGGCACCTTAATTCTGGAATCCTCTTTCCTGAATACTTACAGTAGCTAGTGCTAACATTTCAGTGTCTTATTAAGTTATTTACACAGCCACTAGAAATGAGTTCTGTTTGTCCATATAGCTTAATGAGCCTTGCTGTGCCACAATACAAGGCATTACAAATGCAAGTCCTGTTTGCCTCTGATCAATCCCCTTTAAATTCACCCTGCACTTTTCCAGGGGAGAGAGAAGAGAAAGAGAGACAGAGAGAATGCCAAAGCTGGAAACAAAGTTCTTACTAATTCCTCACCTTCACTTCCCTTAAAAGGAGAGCTTTGCATTTGTTTGGGCCGTTTGTTTACAGCTGCTCTGTTCTTTAAAAAAAGAACTGCGGAGAACCACATGTTTCTTCTGTGCTTGAGGTGATGGAAAAGCAGAACCTAATTCTCCAGCCATCCAGCAGGAGTTTCTTTGCATTTTCATCTGAGCTGTTGCTGCTTTGTAGCTGCTAACAGGAGAGCACTTTGAGATTCAGCTCAAATTTGGTGTAGGGTCTTCTCCACACCTCAGAGACCTCAGTGTGTTTCAACCGGCTTTAGTGTTGCATTTTTTATAATGGCCACTCTTGTTGGGGGGTTGATTGTTCTTATTTTTCCTTGGAATGGCTGCCGTTGACTTATCTGATTGTATTCTACTCCAAGATCAGCTCTATTGGGCTGACTTGAAAAGATTTTACTTAATAAATGAATCAAATCATTTTATTTTCTATTTTGGAACACAGTTTACATATATGATCCAAAGCAAAGACAAAGGTAGCAAATTCTTTGCCTTCAATCTCGATCTTGTTTATGTAGCACACATTTCACTCACAAATTGCTAGACACATCTCTAATCAGATGTTTTCATCTACAAAGCTCTGTGATATTGAAATGCAGGTGTTTTGTGAAATATATTGTACAGAATCAGAGGATGCGAGTTGCATCTCTGTGCTTAACAATATTTTGCCGGATAAAAAAATAGAGTCCACAAGGATCTTCAAAGTAAGAAAAAAGGTGGCATTTAAAAAAACCTACGGGCCGTCACTGATGTATGTTAAAACAGGCGTTTATGAAACTCTGGTTAGATCTTTCAGGTTTTAGAAGTGCAATGAATATCACATTAGAAGATTATCAGGTGCTAATTAAAGCTTTTTTCACTCTACAAAGTTCCCATGAAATGCAGTTGTGGCTTTTTTGGACAGAATAAATCTTTAGGAGAGAACGTCAGGGCTGTGCATCACTCCAGTATCTAATCAGTTTTTGAAACACAGGCATGGGCTATAGGTGGCATTGCAATTATGTTAATTCATTGGCCTTGAAACTCCTTGTTCATTCCTTTGTGTAGTTAACACAGGATTCGCCAAGGTTTTTTTGTTTTGCTTTTTTGTCTTCTGAGCCCAATCCCTTTTTCCTAACAGTTTTGTTTTTGCTATATGTATATTGTTTGATTTTCACTTTGAACATTTCCATACAATATTCATACTATTTCCTCCCATATCATTGATAGAGCTGAGTATATTCTCTGAAGCTCCCTTTTCTATTTTCTTGCAATGTCTTGAAATGGATATTGGTACCTGTATTGTTGTTACAAATTTTATAAAGAAAAACAATTAAAGAGCAACTCTCGTTGGGAACTTCTTTAGCTTTTCACTTTACCAGCAAAGAAGCAGGTACACATATAAATCCCCACCCACAAACAACAGACAGAGACTAGAGTTTCAGATTCCTGTGGATCTGTCAAACTCAGTCCAAACTAATTGGTGCCTATGTATTTCTGCACAGATGTCTTGCTTGCATTGCCTAAATATGTGTGCAGTACTAACAAAGCTACAAACTACGCACCTTGCCGGGCTCTGGAACAAAAAGCTCAAACTTTTTATTAGCCATATATATTTTAGAATGTTCGGCTCTGCAGAAAATTATTTTTGTCATATAGCTTTCCCAGACATGCTCTGTTTTATGTGCTGTTTCTATCTTTTCAAAATTAAAATCACTGAATTCAATCCAGCTTTAAAAAGTTGACTATTGGATGAATCAGGCCATCAGTACTAGAAATGTTCTAGTAGTCTTTCTTTTCTCGACATTCATGCAAGCTCCAAAATAATTATCAACAGTTTTATTAAGCATTCCAAGCCAATACAGCAAGATAAAAATTAGGGAGAACAAGGAGAAGAATGTGAATTACATCAAGAGTGTGATTAATTTTGCCTGATAGTAAAAGTTCCATTTCCATTTCAGAGCCAGCTTCTATGCACTCAGCAGTGGTTAAAGGAACCTGAAATGAGAAACACCCGGATCTACTACAGAGACACTCAGAAATAAATATGAAAGCAGGGTAGGAAACTGTTTTCTACCAGGCAAGAATATTAAACCACGCTAATATTGTTTTCTCTAATTTGACCATGATTCCACAGAATCTCAGGAACTTTCCCCAACACCTAAAACATGGTTTAAAACTAAAACAGAAGATTCCAGGAGTTGAACCTGGGAACTTCCATCTGAAATATTATGCTCTGCTTAGATCTGATCTCAGCCAAACTGTAAGGGAAGAGGAAGAAAAGATTGTCTTAATCTTCTACTCAGAACTGCTGTCAGAAAGAGAGATCCTCTGTTTAGATCAGGGATGGGGGACCTATGGCCCATCAAATGCTGTTGAATGTCAATTTGCATTAATCCCAGACAATTCAGTTGTAATGGGATTTGTAATCTGACATCATCCAATAAAATAGATACTTCCTTGCCTAAGAATCAATAAGGTTGAAATCAGTGGAACCAAATTTGAGTAATCATGCACAGAACTCTGAACATGTTCTTTTTGGTTGGACCTTATTTCTAAGCACAGCAGAATATTGTATGTATATTCAAAGACAGAACATTTACTGCCTTTGTTTTAAAATAAAAACCAAACTGTACCTCATGTTATTTGAAAGTCCAAGCTTAAAAAGAAAGAGACCTTCAACAAATCCTCCTGTAGTTCACTTTTACAGACAAGCTCTCAGAAATTAACAACACAGCTACAGGACACAAGTCTAAAATCTGGTGGAAGACATTTGCTACATAAATTTATAGAATTAAGGCAGAAAATGGACTGGTTAAAATATAACATTATATTCATAGCTGCAAAATGATTGGATTCATGCCTCATCAAAATTACATTGTAGAAATTGAATGTAGTATGATTAGGCATTATTTTAGCCACTACATTACAATACAATTTAAAATAAAATGGCTCTTCATATCATACTGGTATCAGTGTTTTAAATAACAAAGGAGATCTATTTAAATAAAGGAAAGGATTAGCATTTAGTTTCAATCAGTATGAGCAATGCAGTACCAGTTGGTGTCTCAAAGATTCAGGATTTTATTAATATTCCAGAGATGCATTTGTGTTGCCTCTGGGTACACTGAAAAGCCACTTAAACTGCACTTAAAGCAGCACTACAGGATCAAATTGATGTGCATCAACCATTTACAATAAAACTTGATTATTATAAAGGCATACATATTTGCATAATTACATGTTTGATTTTTTTTTTTTCTTTTACAATGCAGCGTACACTACAAAATGTTGCTTTCGTGTAGGAAGACCTCATCAGAAAGCACCATCTGCTGTGGCTCGCAATGCACTGCAATGTTTGAAAAATTCAGAAGGTAGCATTTGGAGAATCAAAAGGAAAACATGTGAGTTTTTGTCTGAACAGGAGGCTGGGTGCTGCTTGCTGGGTGGTGGCGGGTTCGGGGGGAGGGGGCTGTTTTGGAGAGTGCGCTGTGTTGAAACAACATTCACTGAAGAGGGAGGAAGCAACATCTTTTACGCTAGTGCAAAATATTTAGGCTTTGGCAACGGAGAGAGCATTTTGCATCAGAATATTTAATTGGCATTCTTGACATGATGGCTTAAGCAAGAGCAGAAGAAAGGGAGATTTGCCACTACCGCAGATGAAATACATTTTTTTTCCCTCAAGACTGTGGCAGGAAGAGATGATGTTGTCAAATTCAGCCAAATCCTCTATTTTGTCTTAAACAAAAAACACAGGGGATAATATTCACATTAATAAAATGGACAATAAAATGAAATAAGAATTTCCCATTAATAGTCACATTTTATTGTCACACCCTAGAAGGCAGAGTATAGGATGCTACATACTTTATGAAAAACACAGAGTAGTGGAATAGCAGACCAGGGTTGTTCAGAGAGTGGATTTCTTCCTCCGTTAGCATCATTCTATGCTATATTTCAGGTAGCATGTTCTGTTTATTACCTGTAAAGAAAGAGGCTTAGGACAGCACTGTTAAGAGCATCTGGGGCAGAAAGCATACTTGGTCTATCAAAGTGAGGCCAATGCTAATTCATGATTTTTATCATTTTATTCCACAAGCCTGCTCTCTCTGTAGTTGAATTTCCCACTTTTGCTCCAGTGCAACTCTTTTGTTTAAGTTTTGTTTAAAGTGTTCAGCATGCTTTGTCACAGTCAACTTGCGCATAACAACAGTGGGAGACTGTTCTGCCCAGAGTGGGTTTCTGCAGTCCTATCATGTGCTATAGTATCTACCTTCTTGGAGCTTACGCCCTCTTTAATTAATGTAATAATTCATTTCTCGCAGAAGGCATATACCTGAGCAGTGACACATGTTTAAAGATAAAGGTGTGGATAGCAGGCTGGTCAAAACTAGATGAGGCGACAGAGGCGACAACTTGCAGTGTTCCCTGGGAGGCTTTTGAGCTTGTGGATTTAAGGAAGTAGGCAGGGCTGTTTATGATGTCAGCTCTGCCACATCTGGATGGACCTCTGCCCCATCTGGCTGATGAAAGCTGCCAAGAAGGGGATAAGAAGTTGGACCCAGCTAGCAGTTAGCGCCCTTTTGAGAGAGGTTCCAGCTGCTTTGAAAGAGATATTGGTCTGCCTCCTGCTTAAGAGGCCAGCCTTGGAACCAGCTACTGTCCTACCTCCAACCTACTCTTTTTGTGGCAGGTTGTTGAGAAAGTAGTGGGGTAGTAGGAACTATGAAAAGCACCGGAGAATACGGAATATCTGGATCCTGGCAATCTAGATTCAGGCCCAGGCCCAGGACAGAAACCATATTGGTCCTTCTCATGGATGACTTGTGGTAGGGTTTGGAGGAAGGAAGTACAACCGTCCTTAACCTACTGGACCTCTCAGCAGCCTTCAATGCTGTCAACCAGTATCATTTCTGGGTTGACTGTAAGGGGTAGTGTTAGCCCTGCGAGGTATTCCAGACAAGAAGCACAAGCAGGAGTACTAGCTCTAGCTTTATTGTTAGGTTATCTTTTACATGCCAGTTGTCCAGTCTGCGGCTCTCCCTCCTATCTCCCAAGGCCATTCCCACATACCATTACAGGTTGGGGGTCAAAGGCACAATTTTAACCATGGCTCTGTTCCTACGTGAGTGGGTAAGCCCACTCAGTGATGGCAAGAAGGGAGAAGCCTGGCCCTTGATTCCTGACTAATTCTTCCCCCTGTTGCCACTCAGGGTCAGTTCAGCTTGCTGTGAATGCAGCTTATATATGTATGTGGGGAGAGGTACCCTTTACCACCACAGAAGGCATTCTGTATGGGGGCTCTCTTGCTCTGGAATGACTTGCCTGCCCCCCTGACAAGGATGGTCCCTACTTTTATGGCCTTCTGAAGGCTAGTGAAAACTTGACTTTGGATGGGCCTTTGGAGATCGAGTGTCTATAATCTTCGGAGCCAGAATTGTTTTTATCGTAGTATAAGTAATTTGTTGTTATTGTTATTTTATCATGTCTTATATTTGTACACTGCCTAGAGTCCTTTGGTGGGTATATGTATGGATTTTAGTCCTTCACTAATATCTTATACACATATACAAACATATATTTCTTCCTGCTAAGATTACCATTATCCAAAATCTGACTTAGTTTTAAACTCACCTATTTAAACTATTTACTTTTGATTTCATTTAGCTAACTTCTTCAAAGCTGTAACTCTCCAGGGGCTGCTGAACAATTTCAGGATCCCTCATTAATACTTCTAGTTTAAAATCCTATATTTAAAATTAGGTTTAGAAGGTAGCATTCAAATTTAGGATCGATGTATTTTCCTTTCCCTCTTTTTTTAATCTAGGCTGTCAGTTAATTTCATGCTACATTTATATGTCTAAGTAACCCTGACCAAGATGTGGCATGGTTCCCTAAGATTTCCCTAAGAAATTTTGCCCTTTTGCCAGCAAAAATTGGCTTACTCAGAATGTATTGATTCCCCCTGAGATTCCTGGGATCTAACCATCTATTTCACTAGGATTTCCAGTTGTCTGCATGGGACTCCCCTATACACTTGATGTTTGTGCAGCCTGACTCATCCCTTCAAATACAGCAATCAACCAAGTAGCTGGAGGCAATGAAAGGGTCTGTGGGAAAGATTTAAGAGATAATTAATATCACCTCTATAAGCACCAAAGAGAGTAGGACTTTCATTAACAGAAAGTTGTTTGGGAGGAGAAAATGGGAAGTGACAACTGAGGTAACAAAATGCCACGAAAGCTTGAAACAGCAAAGATGGACATTCCTGAATGTTTGTGGAGCTGGGGAGATTTTATTGTATGCCTTTTTAATTTATTCCATTTTGTTTTATTTTGGTCTGCAGAATTGGTCAGATCCTCTTTGGACAGTTAAATGAAGAGGCAAGAGGAAAAAAACAAGCTTACAGGTCTTCTCCAAGGATAGGACACTGTAGTTCAGATATAGAGTGAGGGCTTCCTGTCTTGAGAAAGGACCCTGTCATTTGACCCACCATTTCAGATGCACATGACTAGTTGCACTGTCCTTCTTTGTAGCCATGAACATGGCCAGAAGAGAGGGCTGGTAGCACAGTGGAAACTGTGAAGCCAGGACATATCATTTCTGTTCTGACAGACCATTGCTTGCCATTATTTTCTGATGAAATACTTTCACTATAGAAAAATGTCTGAAAGTTCTCTCAAATCTTTTGAGTCAAAGAAAGATTCATCAGGTCATTCAGAGCTGGACCGGAAGTAGAACTTTGCACCAGTTTCAAAGCCTTCGTGAATTTGTTGCTTTGTCCCTAGCAACATCACTCAGATGGCAGTAATGCAAATCAGGTCATTCCTCTTCTCTCCAATAAAATCAGAGGAGAGAGCTTGTTTTGTATTACATGGCCCTCAGCAACAGCAACAACAGAGTTGAATGAGGTGATGTCGCCTCTTGGCTTAAGACCCTTTTTTAAGGGGGCAAGACAAGGGAGCAATTGCCCCAGGACCCACACAAGGAGCCACACCTCTTGAGATCCATTCAGTGTCTGAAACCAGCAAATGGGTTAATATTTTCAATTCAAGGCAATAAAACTGATCAGATAAAAAATAATCACAGGAGTTATTTCACTGCTGTGTTTTGGGTATCCCCACATGCTTCTGATCATTGGTCCATTGATTTCAATTATACAAAGGGATTAAAAACATACTGACATACAATTTGTACACATTGGGGAAAATTTCAAACTAATGTTCTGCTCCCCGGCCTCTCAGAGTTTTGTCAGTGTAATTGCTGGATGTATTCAAGACAGCTATCATTCAAGGTGCGTAAGTTTGGATTCCTAAATGGCCCCTTCCAACTCTATGAGTCTATAATGCCATTATTACAGAATTAAAATGATAGAATTCAAGTGCAAGTGGGTATGCTAGTCCATTGCTGTCCCAGTTCTTTCAGACACTCTGTTGAACATAAGCAGGGCTTGACCTTGGTTGGGAAAGGCTGAATCATTGAGTAGGTTTCTAGTTGAAGGAAATAACAAAATAGGGAGTGGCTGTTAGATGTTTAATTGCTTGTTTTTGCTCCTCCCTGTTGTACCTACAAAAGCTGTACTCTGATATAGAGAAATATCTTGATCCTGCTATATGCCACATCACATACTACAGGCACTTACCAGAAAAAGCAAAACAAGGACTTTGCACTGGACGTTTATTGTGAGGCTTAATAGTCATAGTTACGATTTCAGAAACACACATTTCTCTGTCAGCAGTACAGAGCAGTATAAAATAGTTGGGAACATTGTCACCCAGCTCACATTCAGTTGCCTAAACTGAGCATCTGGAGTCATTGCTCTAAAAAGAAAATAACAAAAAAAAAATCTGTCCATTATATCCTTAAACCATTGGCCAGGTTGCAATGCTTAGTCCCTGTGGTGGTCTAGTCTGCATCTTGAACAGAAAAGCAAGGAGTTTTGTGGAACTTCATCTTACTGATTTTACATGAGGTGGGAGCTGTTCCATTTTTCACTCTAGTTGTTCAATAGATTTGTCCCAAACTGATTTGGTTTGGGCAAAAAATAAAGGATCTGTGTTTTATACAATCCACACAGACACAGACACAAAC
The DNA here is from genome assembly GCA_030867105.1 of Liasis olivaceus. Classification (NCBI taxonomy): domain Eukaryota; kingdom Metazoa; phylum Chordata; class Lepidosauria; order Squamata; family Pythonidae; genus Liasis; species Liasis olivaceus. The sequence goes on along the minus strand of CM061350.1, from coordinate 120,174,624 downwards.
TATATACACGCACGTCTTGAAAAAAAAGGCCAAATGCATAATTTCAGTGGGACGTGTAGGACAGGATATTCATGAGTATGATATCTCTGGATGATAGATAGATAGATAGATAGATAGATAGATAGATAGATAGATAGATAAGATATAGATAGATGCACACACATATGCATGCACACATGAATATATAAACATGCCTCTACACACATGCCCCCCCACACATATGTGTATAGGCATCCACACGTATGCACACATATGTTTTCTTACAAACATACATACATATGTAAATCATTTTTGATATTCAATATGTGGATTTAACATAGCTGAGTACAATATGGCATTTCAAGTTATAGCATTGTTCATTTAGATGATATTTAATATTTTCCCCACAAGATATATCATCTGAGACACTTCAATCTGTAAAATAAGTAGCATTTCATTCATATGACCAATTAGATTTTTATTTCTTTTTACTTTGAGCTATATATGTAAAAGAAAGAAACTCATTTTCATTTATAAAGGGAGGCCCTGTCAGTAACAATTGGTCCCTGATGCACTGTCGGCTCATACTTCTGAGTAGACATGTATCCGTTCATACCGGACATAGAAAATTTCATGGTTTCAAAAACAAAAATAAACCTCTCAAAAGCCCGAAAATAGATTAATATCTTCCATCATCTTAAGTTTTAAGTTCATTCAGACATGACTGAGTAAATATAATGTTAAGGCTTACCCTGTTTATTATATTCATGAATTTTATGGCTAATTGTAAAACTTTGCTGATTGTGGAATCCAAAGCGATCAAGGCTGAGTCAGCCGGTTATTTCTCATATTTTTGCAGACAAGGGCAGTTCATCTTTGTTGTCACCCTGAAAAATGCTCTAAGCTCTTTGTTTAAAGAAAATGGATGGTTGCTAGCCACAGATTTGCATGCCATCAAAATGTACATTTGCTAATGAATGTATGAATCCTAGCTGGATTCCAACACTCTTTAAAAAATGTATACTTTTGCAGATTACACATATAAGTATATATCCAATAAAATTGCCACTGTAGCTCAATGCATTGTTAATGGTATTGACTGTTCCTCAGACAGGTACAAGGGAAATAAAAAATTAATCAGTGCAGAATATAAAATAAGTGAGATAAGTCCAAGGTAGACCTAGTTCTTGAGCATGGAAAAGAGCTTTGTCCTTCAGATGGTAATGTAGAAATAATCCAGAGAAAAAGGCCCCACAGCCAACATCTTGACAGGAGAATGAAACAGAGGAACGCTTTGAAACTATGCAGCCCAGCAGTTGCATGCAAATACAGGCAGGTTTTAAATTAGTAATGTTGAAGACCTAGTTAAAATGGACAGTGCACACTGCGGTGAGCTTTTTAAAGACAGCTAACAAAAACAAAGTAACAGTTTATGCTTTCAAGCCAGTGATTCCTAGAAGATACAATAATTATCTCCGGTCTAATATAGAGAAAGAGAAATAGATGGCTATATTTGCACATCTTTCTACAAAAACATTTGGGGACAAGGCTGAAAGTTCATTCCTATTCCTAACCTCAAGAGGTGCATATTGCAAACATATTCAGGAAAATGCTGTGACAACCAAGTTTTAGACCCCTGCTTGGCGTGCAGCCCTCAAATCTTTGAGGCAGGGTCTCCAGAGGGCAGACAGGCTTCCCTTCCCAAAAAGATCCCCTCCCTCTCTACCAGCTCCTAAGGCCGACCTTCTGAGATCTGTAATTATCTTGTTCTGATAAAAGTTCATCAAAGAGCAGATCGAAATAAAATCGGTCAAGCTTCTCTCAGCAGTCCTCCACACTCCCCACATTACCATCATCGTACCATGGGGTGGGGGGGGGGGGAACCCTACATCTGGATTTAATATATTATCCAATTATCCCAATTGGATAATATATGTGAGTTCAAAATGGTACAATTCCAAATTGTATGTATAACGTTGGGACCGTTTCCATGTTAGCTGGCATCACCCATTCATTCTGTTGACATCCACAAGTTATCCAGCATATTTAATGGAAGCCTATAGCATATTGACTGTTTTCATCATATTAATTCATACATTGCAGTACAGTCATAGATTAATCAGCCAATTTTGCCTTCTTCCACTAACTGCAGTTAAACACACAATAGTGAGGACCTTGCTATGTCTGCCTGCCATGTAGTTGGTATAAATATGGAGTTGCTATAAATATAGAGACCATAAGGAAAAAAAAAATGATGATGATAATACTAATTTAAAATAGAAGCATGTTTGAAAAAACAGGGATTCAAATCCAATCCTTTGACACCTAAAAATCCAAACCTCTCTCAGTAGATGGAAGAATCTATTGATTTAGATTTTCCTACACTGCTCTTTTTCAACTCTCAAGTTCTTTCCATCCCATTTTTCAAGAAACTTGCTATTTGGTGTAAGATTTTAAAAATGGAACCTTACCATTTGTACTATGCAACTGGAGTGTACAAATCTGAAAGCATAAAGCAAGGGATGCTGACCACTTTTGGGAGAGGAGCACATTTGAAACTTTGAGAGGACATTATGAGCCCTCTCACAAAATGGCTGCCGTGATGGGCCTGGCCAAAACTGCTATTTCAAAAGGCAACCGGTGAGATCGCTAGTACACTCGATTGCTACAGCTAGTACAATTTTCCCCCCTGGGCAAAAGAGTACAGGTTCAAACAAAGCATGGGGCTATACCCAGCCATCATTTTATTTTCAGAGAATGCCTGTGGAGTCTATGCGGGGCTTAGAGAATTCCTCAGAAATAAAGGTCATGCTTGAAGTGGTACTTTGCTTTATAACACTACACTACAGTAGTTATACACTTTGCCATCTACATACATACTGTACTATGTTTGTTGTTGTTGTTGTTGTTTTATTCTTTTTGTTGTTGTTCTGTTTTTTTTGGTTTTTGCCTTTGAGTCAGACCTGACTCCTGATGATTACATGGGCAAGTCCATCCAGTTTCCTTGGCAATCTTTTCTGAAGTGGTTTGCCCCGGCCTTCTTCCCTAGGGTTGAGAGAGGGTGACTGGCCCAAAGTCACACAGTTGACTTCTGTGCCTTAGGCAGGCTTGGAATCAGGTTTCTTCAGTCCTAGCGCAGCCCAGCAGCCACTAGACCAAACTGGTTCTTGCCCGTCAATCCCTCCCTCCCTCCCTCCCTCCATCCACGCATCACAATAAAATCATGGGGAAGGGAGTTGGACTGGAGTCAAGAGAGGTATCTCCAGGTGCATTGGCAGCCTTCTGCCGCAGGCCTACTGAAAAATGGTCAACCTAGAATCACCAGAGGCCGTGCCACTCAGCCCAATTCCCATTCCTGGTTTATCAATGCATTAAGGCAACACAACTAAAGTAACCAGAATAAGGGAGTCAGGGAGCAACTTCCATATTACAAATGATAAAAACAGCTTTTTAAGTTGTGCAAGAAAAAAAAAAAAACTTTTCAAAAGGCTAGATTTCAGCACCATTCCATTAAACTGACTGGCAGCAGTTTCAGGTAAAACATAACAACATATTTCTTCAAACAAAGTGTATTGACTTATGAAATTAATTGCCAAAAGTAGCTGCAGTATTCTTTGATACGGCATCAGCTGCAATAACAGGGCTGGGAGCATCTTTTGATGGAAGACATCATCTGAAAAGAGGGAAAGCAGGAAGAATTCCCCCAGCCTAGACAGAGTTATGCAGCAATTACTGAAGAAGTTTTAGCTTTGTAAATAAAATTAGTTGGGGTTTAAATTGTGCTTGGTATTTCTCACAAGAGAAGTTGTAAGGGTCATAAGCATATAATGGTTTGAAAAATGAAGTCAAAAAAACCTATCGGTTGGTATTAGTTGTGAAGCTACAATAGTCCTGGGGAAGACAATCTGCAGCTTTTTTTTCTCCCTGAGATCACATAATTAACATTTGATTAAAAATCTTTTGAATAACAGGGAGCACCATTTTCATCAGAAGATGTAAAATGGGGAGATTAAACCTACACTAGGCGTAAACACCTATGTTCCTCGTTCTAAAAAAAGTAAAAGTATAAAAATATAAGAATCACTTAAAATCAAAATTAAAACATATAAAAACTTATTTAGGGACCAGTAAGAAAAAGATCAGGACCAGCAATAATAATAGCACATTTCAAAAGACTAATACATCAGCCATTACTAAATGCTAGCTTTCTAAGAAAAATATGCCATTTTGGGCAAAGCCCTCTGAAGTAGGTGTTTTCCATTGTTATCTCTGGATGCAGACCTCACAACCAACATTTCCAATCAGCTTCCAGAAAAATTCATGTGGAACATGTGCGCACGCATGTACAAACATTTACCTACAATGCAACGAGGCAGAGGCTCACACATTTTTCTCAACTTCTTCTCCCAGCCGTGCACTGAAGGCTCTCCTAATGAAGGGGCTCACAAAATGGCTGCTATTTTAGTGCTGTCAGCTGCTCCTATATGCATATTTATTGTCATCATTATTGGGTGCTTCTATTGAGTTTTAACTTTGTTAGCCACCCAGAGTTGCTGTTGTGAGATAGATGGCCATATACATTAATTAATTGGGGTGGAATTAGATTGAAACTTAAGGCTTAGAACTCAGGAATCAATATGTGGTAAAAAAGCTCAGTAATTGCTATTTTTTTTTTTATTTTACTTTCTTCTTGTCAAGTTTTCACTAAAGAAGTAAATGTTCTTTCTGTGGTGAAATGAAGTTTGTCTCATAACTTTTTCAACATATGGACATTCATTATTCCATACACTGAAGCAAGAAGAAGATAAGTCTATAGTAATGCTCCTAGGATTAAGTAATTATTGGCTGTGAGACTTTCCACTCCCAGTAGAAACTGGGAAGAGGTCTATTGTTTGGCATGTAACCTGCAAAGAAGGGTAATAAAATAGCAAAAAAATACTAAAGTGCGACTACACTGAAATGGTTCTTAAAACGCCAGGGAAAATAAAAGCCAGTACCACAAAGGCCTTCATGTAAGTGAGAAGTGAGACCCTCCCACAGATGGTACAGTAACATCAAAAAGACCCTCTCCCACATTGTAACCTTTCTCACTCGTGGAAGCATCTGAAGAAGCACCTTAAGTATTGTACTTAGGATCCTAATAAATAAATATGGAAGGAAATGCTTCTTCAAGATGCCTAAGCTTAAGGTTATTTAGGCCTTTATGAATCAATACCAATAGTTTGAATTGGACAGAGGGTCAGTAAGAAAGAACTGGAGTGCCATAATCTTACCAACCTGACTCAACTGGCAGTTTAGTTCCTCTGTTTTGAGCAGTTTCTGTATCGTTTTCAGACAGCCTCACTTAGAAGTCTTTGCAATGGACCTAACAGGAGGTTATCAGAACCTGAATAACTACTGCAGATCCATCTTTTTCCATCTTTTATCTATATACCTAGAATATCAGGCTAAGCCAATAAAAGGTAACCTGAACCACTGAGCCTCCTGTGACAATGCTGAGGGTATACAGCCCCTTCCAGAACAGGATGAAAGCCACAGATTATTTGTTTAGTGAAATTATCAGTCCAGAAGATGCAAACTTCAAAAATGCCTTTAAACAAACGCAAGACTCTAAATGTGAATGGGAGCATTAACTACAGTTGCACACCCTTAATTATAACTATGGTTTACATCCACACGCCGCTTCCAGAAGTCTGATTTAGAGTGTATATTAAGAACAGATTTCAGTAAATATTAGGAACAATAAACATACTCATAAACGGAGAATAACATGGATTTCTCTGCATTGGAACTTTGCAGTGTGATTGCTTTTCCTCTCTTTCTTTAATTTGCTGATTATACAACCGGACAACGTTTACCACTAAGAATGCAAGCACCACAGATTTAACAGCTCCCGTACGCCACTGAATGCCAATAACTTTGGGGTCAATCGTGATGGACGAAAACATCCCTGCTAATCAGTCAGGAAGATTTCATGTGTCTTTCTCAAACCAGAGAAAGAAGATGAGAAATGATGGACTATCTAGACCTAAAATATTGTTCTCATATTTTATACACAACATTTTGTTCTGCAGACAGTTCAAACTGTGCAAAAAAGAAAAGGAGCGATCAAGAAGCACCACCTGATTCAATGATTTATAATCTCATTGTTGTCTTGGGATTGAGTGAAAGCTTTTCTCCCCCGCCCGCCGGCACATTTTATTGAAATTTCAGACTTTTAAGACTCAAGGCTATAAAGACAACTTTTTTTTTTTTAAATGGATGGTTTATAAATAGGAACTCTGAAAAGGGATTATTTCCTTCCTTTTTTTTCCTCAGGTGGATTTTTTTGTCATAATTTATTCAGAAGAAGACCTGCATTATATATAGTGATTCATTTATGCACTGGGAAATGGATAAATATTCTGAAGAAGATGGGAAAGCCTGGAGTGCTATTTTATCAAAGAACAGGAAACTCTGTCTTCCTGGACAATCCTGTGAAATGCCTTAAGCATATCCTAGGTATGGTGTGCTCAGTTATATGACCCTTAGTCCTACTGCCTACCCTTTCCAGGAAACCAAGCAATAGGGATGACCCAAGACACTTTCTCCTGAGGTAGAGCAGTAAATAGAAGGTTTCATCTACCTAAATCAAACCAAGCAAGCTATTTTGCTATACAAGATAGAAAACCACGCAGCAATTCCCCCATCTCTAGCAGTAAAAATAAAATTCCAGAGCAAGTAATAATACGTTGTCCTTACTCTTCCAAAGGATAGGGTTTGAAGGGTTTCTGAGCAATTAGTCCTAAGTATGAATTACATATGAATATATTAATGTTTAAAAGCAAAGTTGGCCTTTGTTTTTTCATATTGATTAAAGTCAAGTCCCGTTCAAGTCAAACTTGACTCCTGGTGACTTCATGGACACTTCCATGAAGTTTTCTTGACATCAGCATGGGAATGGTTTGCATTGCTTTCTTCCAAAATGTTTTTCAGCTTCCACGATGCTTGTCTACCTACAACCCTGATATTTCCTGGAGGCCTCTCAAGCAACTACTAAGCAGGTTCACCCTGTTTAGCTATCAAGCTTAGGGCAAGGCTGGCCAGATACTGCTACCTACTCAGCTATTTCTCCAGGAGATGGGAACAGAATTGCAAATAATGTTGGGAAATTGTATTGTGTCTCAAAAATACCCCTTCTGCCTGCTGCCATTCTTTAAGTCTGACAAGCCTGCTAACTGGCCATAAGGCTTGAGTCATTCACTATGTGCTTTGGGCCTTATAACACATCACTGTCTCATAGCCCTTGGCAAGTTCTCAGTGAGACAAGTGGCCTTCAGGCTAAAAGGTTTCCTGCCCCAAACATTTTCCCTACCATCCAGTTAAATGTTTAAATCAGGGACCATTTTGGATGATAAAGAAATATATTTTATCCTTTGTTCAATATTCTTGATAGATCTGTGAGCTATCTTTCTCCAAAACTCTTTGTTTTGATTTATTTATTTTAACTGGTGCTCATTCTTTCTTCCATTAGGTTTAGGGCAGCCTAATACATAGCGCAGTCTTTCCCCCTTCCTTTACCTCCACAACCTTTTGACATAGTTTAAGCTGAGAAAGAGGCAACATCTGGGCAACATCCAATTAACTTCTTAACTGAAAGAGATTTGAATCTAGGTCCTAAAATGTGGTTCTATTTGATCTGTTGGCAAAGAGAAATGTACACTCCCCTAGATGTTGCTGAACTCATCAGTCCTAGCCAGTAGAGGCAACTGGATGGATGCTACAACCTGTAGTCCAGCAATAGGTTTCCCAACCTGCACTATACAGTTCACTGAGATCTGATGTCTTTGGATTGTATAAAATGTCCAGTAACATTTAACTTGCCTTATTTAGTGTTTGAATACCATAAACAGATGCTATACTCAATGGTTTAGGGTATTTCATGACACCCATCTTTTTCTTTAGCCCATAGAGGTTCTCTGCTTGAAAGCAGCCAGCTTTGTGGCTTGTGCCCAATAAATTAACAGTAACAAGAAAAACTTTTTAAAATAATATTTTCTACTGTGTGTCTAAGAGAATGTCTGTTCTCTCTTATTCTTTCCAATTAACACAGGTCTCCCATAGGAATTTTTGCATCCCTTGCTTTTATCATAGTCAAGTTGATATGATAGCTAAGGTATCATCCATTTTAGAGAAATCCAAATATGGAAATATCTAGCTGACATCACCATCCATGGAAAATAGCATTTGTGGGTGCTGGGTGGTTATTATCTACTTTAGCTGTTACTTTTATAACAAATGAATTATACCTCTTTTTTTTTTTAATTCAAGCAATGACATCCTTGATTATTTTGCTTTGGACTGAATTTATTTTCAGTGTTATTATGCTTTCTGAGTTCAAAAGCTAACCCAGATGCTTTCACTTGGTTTATAGTCAAAGATCCAGGCACTCTGGCCTAGGATCCTGTATTTCTGCCTGGGGAATTCAGAAGGGGAGAATTCTACAGAATAATAACGTTTTTGGTTTTTTTTTCTACCTGAAACCTGAATGTTGGATGAGAAGATTTTTTAATGTTATGGCAAGCATCCTTCTGGCTCCAAACCTACTTCTAGGAATCTATAAGGGTTCAAGCAGGCCAATTTCTTCTTTCAAGTTGTCTTCTTAATGTACAAATTAATATATTTTATTAGTATATTTCAGCATTGTCAGTGTATACAGCAATCCTTATTTTGTTACCATGGAGGCGTAGGTACTGACCTTCCTCGTTTTCATGTTACTTGGTGTTAAGTTAGATGACATAAACTTTATTTGAAGATCTGCATCTTATTTTCTACTATCTAAACCTTCAAAAGTATGTTGCCAATAAATGGAGCTATTTAAAACAGGTTGCCTTAATAAGCTTTCGAATCCTTGGGGATGCTGTCTGCTGTATGGAATAGAAAAAGCCACATTTTTGGTGCCTTTATACTTCGAGTCAGGAAGTCAAACCGCAAGCATTGCAGAGGTTTTTCATGTTGGCTGCTTTCCAAGATACGGTTTCTTCTCCTGACAAGAAAATAAACAAACCAGAGGCAACTTCTGTGTGTCTGCCCTTACCAACCACAATTCCCTGGCTGATTAAAAAAAACAGAAAGAAAGAAATCTGCATTGCAAGGTAGCTGTGCGCAACCTTTTACCCTTAATTCTCCCCTGCAGAATTTAGATGATTTGGAAAGAAAGTCCTGCTAAATCAAGCTACTAAGTCTGTTTGTTTATATTGTTTTCTATTAGCTCTTTGTGACTGATAAAACAAATACAGTTTGGGGCATTCTCCAGCTTTCATTGTTTCAAACAGCACGAAAATCTTTAGAAATGACCATGACTCCGAGCCCCCTTTTTTCCATTTTATTATCAGATGTCTAACTGTGGGTGTTACAGCATGCAGCTGAACCTTTTTAGAAGGATAAATACAGATGGCAAGACAGGGAGAAACTTTTTAAAAAACAGCCTTCCTTGGGTATGCGCCTGAATTCATTTACAACTGTTGCTGTTTTAAATACTTCAGGCAGAATAAGTGGATGGCACTAAACAGCTTAACTGCAATTATTATGGAATGTCTGAGGTATAATTTCCCCTGCGGTTTTGTTAGGCGTACAAAATTCATAATTCTGATTTGTGGCAGGTACTTATTACCCATCACAGGTGGGGATATGCAAATATTATTCTAGTAAGGGTGAGCAGCCTTTATTTCAGTATTCAGCTATTAACGAGATTTGTGAGTCTGCTACTCTGGGGCCATTTAATTAATTAGATGGTACAGATAAAATATAAATTGTTTTGCATGCTACACAATTTGAGTTTTAGAAGATATGAGATACTGTTAAATGAACTTAGTATGGACCGATTTCTTCACTAAAGGCTCACTAGAGATATAATTTCTCACCATTGCTTTTATCCATAATAATTCTATTCCAGATCCTAATACTGTTGCAGAGTTTGTAAATAGCAGCTTAATAATAATGCTCAAAGCATCAATCACTTTATCTGCTCAATATATACTCTGAATGAAAGCAGTGGCCATGCTAGCTTCTGCAAACAAACAAACAAACAAACAAACAGACCAAGTCTGCATATTTCAGAAATGTTTTGTAGCTACCAGCAAAGGATAGATATCAGTTCTTCAGAATCAGACTTTACTTTGGGGGGTGGGGTTGTTGTTTTACTTCAAAACAAGGAAGGCCCAAACCTATTAGCTACAGTCACTCAAACAGCCATCTTAATAACAATAATAATATGCTAATATTAATCTATCCCGTTTCCAGTTGCTTTAAGACAGCTCCTCCTCCATATGTTGACTTTTAGCTCGGTATTCTTCTAACATTATATTCTTTACCACATCCCGCCACCAAACATTTTTGGCTGGACCAGTTCAACAATAAGAAGCCTAAGACTGCCTGGGCTATATTCGCATTACAGCGATGAGGTTAAATCGGGAATAGAGCCTTGGGACATTCTCATCTCAATCAAGAATGTTGGAGGGCAGCGAAAACATTAGAGGAGGTGGTAACTTTTTGAGATTTCCTGAATATTTCCTAGAAAGACTGTGAAGACATGTACTTTAGGCAACTGTGGCTGTAACAATTTGGATTAGGTATTAACAAATATACTGTCAAATGTTGATTAATTTCAGGCATGAGGGATTGAGGAAGCATTTAGGTGAAGGAAATAGATTTACTGAACCCAATGTATTTCAAAAATGTATTCAGGAAAAGTTTGGGGGACCATCACCTTTGGCTCCAGGTGTGTTGCAAAAGATCTACAACAGATTTGGAGGGTCAGTTTTATTTCTAAGCCCCTCAAGGCTTCTTTTCCCTGCAAATGTACTTCTTTAATATCCATTCCAAAATGTTGACTCAAGAAGACACATAAGGAGCCCAAAGATACTTCGGAGTCTCTCAAAATCGCTTTCCAGTCCATTTCAGTAGATACGCAAAGCCAATATAATTTGCCATCAAGGTCAGATGCCAGGTCTTAGAACTTGCCATCCACTCTTGGTTGGGCAAGTGAAAGACACCATTAAGAAGCCAGAAATATTTTGGCAACTGTGAGAAAGGTCCACACCAATTCAAATGCAGCTCTGATAAGTTGACTGTCTAATAAACAACTCCCCTACTCACTGTCTGCTATTCCAATATGAATTTGCCTTTAGCATGGCTCATTTTCTGCCTTCTGCCCCCTTGTCTGTCTTTCCTGTGTCACCAACAATATACCTTGGAAGACATATTTCTTCAGACAGGATCCAATATAACTTTTTCCCACAGACTTTGCAATTTATTCAATTGGAATCATTCTGGTGAGAATTAAATACCCTTTCCAGAAACCACTGACATGTCATACTAAGGCCAGGCACAATTTCTTGGGGTGCAGGGATATTGTTACTGTTGTGGTTATTGTTATTATTTTATTTAAATAGTGAAATACATCTACTACTACAACAAAAATGCAGTAGTGGTTACATAGATAGAAAAAAACCCCACACACATTAAAATAAACACAACAGAAGGAAAGATAAAAAGAACTAATTAAAAAAGATCCATATACAGTAACAGTCCCTCAGTATCATTATTGAGTTAATTCAGTCTTTCAGCTCATCATTAAATCTAGACTATACAGAAACATATTGCTTCATTTTCTCATTTTTAGAATATAAAGGTATTCTTGAATTGCAGGGATGTCTATGCCTATAGCAGCATAGTTATCATATAATCACTAACTGCTGTCCTCCCCTGCCCTCCCCCCCCCCCCAAAACAGCAACTTCCATTTTTACCTCCACAAGGGAAAATGTGATATAGAGTATAGTTCCTGGTGTATCAAACGTGTCACCAGTGCTTCTCATCTCCTATAACTAGTGCCAAGTACAACCAGGAACTCTGTCATTAGAGTTTGCCAATATTATGCCACCAGAAGATTTGAACTCCTGCTTTCACCTTCACAGTATTTTGGTCAAGATTTCCTTCCTTCCTTCCTTCCTTCCTTCCTTCCTTCCTTCCTTCCTTCCTTCCTTCCTTCCTTCCTTCCTTCCTTCCTTCCTTCCTCCCTCCCTCCCTCCCTCCCTCCCTCCCTCCCTCCCTCCCTCCAAACATTGTTCCATAATTTGTGCAAGCAACATATTCTGTTTCTCATTCAAACTGTACACATGATTTTAATATTTCCTTTTTGTCTAGCCGAGTATCCTGGTCTGCCTCAGAGCTCGTACCATATTTGTTTCTCTTTATTGATGTCTGGTCATCCCTTAAGTCCACACTTCCAGGTCAGCCATTCGTCACGTGAATTCCTGGCAGATCTTCCCTGCTCCTCTATAATTGCTGGCAGGCCTGCCTTTCTGTCTCATTTCCCTCCTGTTTTGATGAAATACATGAAACCAAAGCAGAAATCAACCTGTATCTTAAATACCGAACTGTCAAATCAATTTATAACCCGCATGCTCTGAAAATGCAATAGTAAGTATTTGGGGAATGTACCCTTTCAGAATGCAATCAAATATAACACATGTTTAAATGCCCCTGGTTAAAAATGCTCCTTTTCCTACAGAAATCAGGGGAGAGGAGTTGAGTTTCATCCTATGAGATACTCCTGTTCTACATGGGGACTGTATTACCTGCCTGTTCTAAATGGTGACGGTTAGCACGCTAGCAGGGTTGCAGGTATCTCAAAAGGCAAACAAGTTTTATTTTCTTCTCCTTCCCTAATTACCCCTTCTGCTTCTGTTCATTATATGTCTCACAGCTGGCCACTATGATGCTCCCTTCCAATTTTTAGAATAGCCAAAAAGAATAATTGCATCATGTTAGTTTTACCCATCATTTAAGGTGAATATCCCTAAACTATAGCTATCCTTACAGCTGAACTGGGTAACCGAATGTAAGAACTGAATGCAATCCTTCTCACTGTTAAGAATTAGAAATGAAGAACTCTGTATTCACTAATGAAAGTCAGGAATGCACTTCCCAGTGGCGAATGTTAACATGCACCAGGGATTGTTATCTATCGATTTACCTGGAACATGATTTAAGCCATGCCTGTAAGCTTTGGTAGTTGAGAATTATGGGAATTGAAGACCAACATATCTGAAAGGCATCAGATAGAAGAAAAGGCGCTTCTGTTACCTTGCTATAACCTTTAGCATTACACCAAACATATACTTTTCAAGTATGTAAGGTATCTCAGTAAAATGTCTCAGAAATATTAATATGATTGATTGATTGATTATGGGCCATCATGTCAGTGTCAATTCTTAGTGACCACAAAGATAAACTTCCTCCAGGATGATCTGTCCCCAACCTGGCCCTTCAGGTCTTCCAACAGTGTTAATATAATACAATATGATAAATGCAATATAAAAAATATGAATAAAATAAGCAGCAGGTACAGGGAGGAATGGAACAAGCACATACCTGCCATACACTCTGATCTAGTAAACAAAATGTAATGAAATAAATAAATGATCAGTTTATATCTTAGTCACCTGTCTATCATTTTATCATCAAGATTTGCCATTAACGCCTCTGTGAAGCACAGGAAAAGTGGCAAAACATAACCCACACTTATGATTTAAGATGCATCAACAAGGTAGAGTTGCTTTTGACTTAAATGAAGTCTATCACAAATCCCTAACGCTCCTTGCTGTAAGTTTGTAACTGCTTTTGGCGTATAATGATATCCCAGTCCATTAGGACAACTCTATCCTCTGAGCATGCATCATGTTTCTATTAAAACATGTTGGCTTTTTTGGAATAGCTGATGTATTTGAAAGAGATGCTTTGTTTGTGCTGGGAGGGCAAAGAAGTGGGAAATTATGATAATATAATAATAATAATAATAATAATAATAATAATAATAATAATAATAATAATAATAATAGAAGCAGGAATATGAGAAAAACAAGACTTGGGCTCTCATTTCCAGTATGTCTCCTTAATAAAAGAACAGTCCAATCCATGTAATTTCGAGCAAATACAGCATGAAACACCCAGAATACTGTTCAAGAGAAAAGTTTTTCATATTCCAGTTCCTAATCCAGATTGCTCCTGAAAGTGGGCTGAACACAACATTTAATTATTCTGTTTTCACATCACCAAGGATGACACATCAAACAATAGCAACAAGGCCCCATAACGATCAACACCATTGTGCAATATTCTAAACCACTAAAAGAAAGACCAGGTTGAAAACATCTCTCTTAACAACTTTCCTAAAAATCAAGAGAGGAGTGACTAATAAGGAGACAGCCCTATGTGAAGGACGCAGGAAGAAGTCCTTCCAGCGGCTGACCAATTAGTTTCTGCAATTATGTCATCATCTGAAGGGTCTCACTGTGATCTTAGTAACCAGAGGGTTAATTCAGGCCCTAGACTATTTAACCAGTGCTGGCCTTTCAATTTTGGACCATGCATGAGTTGGCAACCTAGCTGCTGCATCTTGTACCAACTTAATATATTTAAAGACTATCTTCATAAAAGGCATTTCAATAATCTAAATACAGTGTGAACAAGACATGGATAATTCTGGTGCACTGAGGTATGGTTGTAACTAGGGCCCTAAACATACAGGTGAAACTCGAAAAATTAGAATATTGTGCAAATGTTCATTTATGTCAGTATGGCAACTCAAAAGGTGAAACCAATATATGAGATAGACACATTACATGCAAAGCAAGATATGTCAAACCTTACTTTGGTAAGGTCAAGCCTTGCCTGGATTTGATTTCAGATTGTTCTTCCTCAAATGGCTCATTACCAACCCCAGATAATGGTCAAGAACATCAGCCACTTCCATTTGCAATATTGCAAAGAAGTGTTATTTGCACATTGCTCTAACTACAGAAAGGAAGCGTGCTGGAAAAGTTGGCAGATCCAGACTCTTTTTATGTGTGAGTGTGTGTGTGCCTTTAAGTCAGTGTTGACTCCTGGCAACTGCCTGGATGAGTCCCTGCAGTTTTCTTGGCAAGATTTCAGAACTGGTTTGGCATTTTCTCCTTCCTAGGGCTGAGAGGGAGTAACTGCCCCAGGTCACCCACAGCTGGCTTTGTGCCTAAGATGAGACTAGAACTCACAGTCTCCCAGTTTCTAGCCTGGTGCCTTAACCACTGCACCAAACTGGCTCTCCCAGACTCTTTTAGGTATATTTTTTCTCTGATGGAGCAAGCATCAAATCACCATTTTCTGCTGGGCAAGTAAACTAGCGTATAATTGTGATGGAGCCATCCCTGGATGATAAACTTTGACAATGTTGCAACCAAGGTAGTCTTCATTGATTCAATAAATTAAAAGGAAATCTCTGTTGATCTCAGAGTATATTTTTGGTGGCATTTACCACTGTAAGACTGAACAATCTTTTTGAAATCCTTATGGGCCTTGAAAGACTGGACCCTTTATCTGGGAACTTTTCAGTTTAGTTTCAGGCCAAGACATAGTATGGAGATAATATTGATCATATTGTTGGTGATTTCTGGCAGAACCTGGATGGAGGTGTTGCAACTGTTCTGATTCTTCTTGATTTCTCAGCAGCCTTTGATATTATCTGTATCTATCATCTGCCTATATCTATCTATCTATCATCTCATTTATATGGTTATCCAACTTTAACAACGCTGGTGATAACAAGCTGTATATTTTGCCCTAAGTTGACCAAGTGATATTGAAGATACTTGTCCGATGCTGAAGGTTGTTAGGGTCTGGATGTTAAGACTTAGTGACTTTGTGTTTCTGGTTCTCCTGGTCCCATGGATTTTCCATCTTTAGTTTTGAATGGAGTATCACTTCCTGGACAGAACTGATGCACAATATCGATGTTATCCTGGACTCTAAGCTGCTGCTCAAAGAGCAGGTGGCTGCTGTGGCCGGGGAGACTTTGTGGAATGCTCTCTTCAAGGAGGCTCATCTGGCGTCTACCCTAATGTCCTCATGGCAGCAGGTCAGGACTGTCTTCTGAGGCCCATACATTCAATATGATCTGCTTTCTCATCTCAGCTGTTACATTTTTAAGAGGCTCCTACTGATTTTGCTGAAGTTGCTATTTTGTATAGATCTTATGTTTTTAATTGTTTTATTATGTTTTGACATTGATAAGCCACCCTGGGAATTTATTAAAGGATGGGGTATAAGTCCATATACATCAAGTGCATCTGTATGAGCATTAATACTCATCTAGAAGGAGAGGTATCCAGAAAATAGAATTGCATGTGGTTTGAAACATGAGAGTGAGAGTGCCTCACAATATGACAGCTGAAGGATGAGCACAAAAGAAACAATGAAAATATTGTCTTGGCAGAGCAGCATACTTTAATCAAACAAGCTGCAGCGATATTTTGTCATGTTTATTACCAACACTTATGCACATTTTATAAAGTCACATTGTTTAGTCACAGAATAATTGTATTCATGCAGTGTGCAATAACATTTTCCCTTACATTCATTTAATATCATCCTTTAAAGAAAAGAAAAATAACCAGGGCTACGAGATGTCACTGCACATTTGTGTAGAACATAATGGTTCCTCTGTACCACTAATGTCCTTTTTTTTTTTTTTTGCCCAAAGCTATTGCTAGCATACCTACAAGATTATACTGCAATATGCTATTGGCCACCATCCCCTTAAAAAGGCTAGAATCATTACAGAGATAGGCCTTCTGTCTCACTTTACTCTGATCTCGACTTAATTTTAAGTTGCAGTTAATATACACTTTTATTTCTTTTTGGGGGTACATCTCTGGTACAAACTCTGCTTAAGGGCATTGTTTTCAGCCTCTTTATAACAGCTCCATAGTTACTTTAGAGCTTTGTGCTGCCTGAGTTTATTGCGGTATATTCCTATTTTTGGATCAGCCACCCAAGGCTATTGGGATGGGGCAGCAATTAACTTAGTAAGTAAATAAATAATGAATAAGTTGGATATTCATTGATCACTAAAACAATACTGCTGTGGTGAAATGATCACAAAACTACCATGTGTAAGCAAAATTCTATAACATTATTTCAATGATTGATCATTTCCTCTTCCAGAACCAGCATTATTCTAGGGTTTTCTGGAGGAAAGCAGTGCTGGTGGGACTGTTTTCCTTCCCAGGGAGATGACGACCATCAAAAAGTCTTCTACAATTGTCATCACTTATGTTAAACAAGAAAATAAATCTCATCCTACTTCTACCAAAAACATTGAGTCACACCAAAAAATTTTTTTTTTTCAGAGGCTTGTCTCCTAACCCTCTGACAAAATAGCACGTCCCAAACTTTCTCCTCTCTTACTACCATATGCATAGATAGTTTTAAATGAAAGTTCTCAACTGAGAAAGTTTAGTTCAAGCCTAATGTTTCTCTCCACATTTCAAGTGACTCTTGAAGACTTATCAGTGCCTCTTGATAAATGGTGGCGGTAACTTAAGCCATGAAATTTTGAAAGAACGGAAAGTCATACACACAAGTGAAGATATTTTGAGGAGAGGAAGGAAACATCTTTGTTTAAATAAAATGCCTCGGTCACAATGGAATACCACACTGCAGCTTTGTATCGAAAGAAATGTGTGAAATACACATCTACCTTTAATCTTCATGAAATCCATGGATTTTTTTTTCAGTTAGGTCTCTGTAAGGAACTGCTCCTCTTTGCCCCATTTTTAAAAGGACCACTATTGTTCCAGTGAACTACATTCCATCACAAATACTGTATAGTATTTTGGAATTGTAATCATTATATGATTTCATCCTCTTGCCTGAATGTCAGCATATGTCCTGTTGGCATGATCTGTGGAGTTTGGCATGGGTAGATGGTTGCATGACATCATTACTTTCTATCATATTACGTAGAGGTAGTTACAAACTAGTCCAAAACTCTTCCTGTTCTTTTGAAAACCATTCACATCAGCTGCAATCCTAGACCTGCTTACCTTGAATAGTAAACTCAGTGGGGCTTCATTCTCTGAGACAGACATGTCTGGGGTTGCATAGTTAAACATAGGTAGGATAATGGTTAAAGCATTGTTTCTCAGCCTTGGCAACTTTAAGATGGGTGGACTTCAACTTCCAGAATTCCCCAGCCTGCCATGCTGGCTGGGGAATTCTAGGAGTTGAAGTCCACCCATCTTAAAGTTGTCAAGGTTGAGAAACACTGGGTTAGAGAAATCAAATATGATACTTTAATAATATTGTGTCATATCCTTGACATTTCCTTAAATGGTCAAATAAGCAGACTCCTGGTAACATAACATAACAGACTGTGAAACAACATAAAACACCAAAATCTCACATTTGATCAGGTATTCTCAAAAAACATATAATCTTAATTATTAAGGTATGATTTCACTTTGGCCAGTTCCAGACAACCAACCTTTCCATCCATCAGGAGTTCTGATTTCACAATTAAAATGAAACAGGGATTGAATGGGGCTGTTCTGACTGTTTCTAGATCTGAAAGGATTCCAGGAGGCTACCGGAAAGGTGTTGATTCCTTGTTTCAAGCATTCACAAAGATCCAGCAGCTAAACTGCATTTGCCCTTTCTGGCCAATAGATTAGCCCAGTACTTATCTGGTAGCTTCACCCCATCTCTTCAGTTTTGTAGGCAAATCCTGGTAAACTGATTGAGGCTTCACTTAGTCCTGTCATCTGGGAAGTTTTTGACTCTAACTCCAGAGGAAGTGAATAAGATCCCAGGCTTTATCAGCATTAACTACCTGTTTATTAAATCCTCATTCATTAAATCCTTGTTCATTAAAATTTCCTGGGAGGGAGCGTATGGATGGGTCCATGTGATGGTGAACATTTTGTTGTGTGAGGAAGTGGTACTGTCTGCCTCTTCATAAAGAAGTGGTATGCCCCCTCATAAAGAAGTTACCACCAGATCCAACAATTCTGGACAACTTTTATCCAGTCTCCAATTCTTTCTCACTTCGGAAAATTGTTGACAAGGTGATTAGGTTGCAGCTGCAGAGAGCCCTGGATGAAGCAGATTATCTGGATCCTTTCCAATCAGGTTCAGGCCAGGACATAGTCTAAAGAAGGCACTAATCACCCAGAAGCACACCAGCAAGCAACAGAGGTGTCACGTGGGCATACTAAGGCATGCTCATAACTCTCTGTGTGGCTGCATTCTGGACCAGTTGCAGCTTCTGCATGGTCTTCAAGGGCACCCTGTGTACAGCACATTGCAATTGTTCAAATGTGATTTAAGGCATGAACGACTGTGAGAGGGATAATGTCTGGTGGAGCCAGGATGGGGGTGGTGCAGCCATACTAGCACTTCTTGATTCCTCAGCAGCTTTTGATATCCTCAATCATGGTATTCTTTTGGGTCAGCTATGGGGACTAAGTGTAGAAAGCATGGTGTTGAGGTGGCTCTCTTTTCTCTTGGGCCAGTTGCCGTCAGTTTTTGCAGGAGGGGAGAAGTTGATCCTTCAACCTCTTATCTGCAGGTTGCCTCAGGGCTTCACCTCTTCTATTTAACCTCTACATGAAACCACTGAGGTTGTCTGCCAACATGAGGTCCAATATCATCAGTGCACTGATGATATTCAGTTACACATCTCAACTCCAGGCTGACCAAGTGACACTATCAAGATTTTATCTTACTGCCTGCAGGCTGTGAAGATCTGGATGGGGAGGAACAGGCTTAAACTCAACCCTGACAAGACAGAGTGGCTGTGGGTTCTTGGTTCTTCTGGTATCTGGGATTTACCATCTCTAGTTCTGGATGGGATTGCATTTCCCTAGACAGAACTGGTGCCCAATTTGGGTGTCCCCTTGGATCTTCATCTCCTGTTTAAAGCACAGGTGACAGCTGTGGCCAGGAGAACCTTTGCCCAGAGCCACTTGGTGTGCACTTGCACCCTTTCCTGTACTGGGACTTCCTCCTCAGAATCATTCATGCCTTAATTCACATTTGAACAATTGCAATGTGCTCTACATGGGGTGCCCTTGAAGATCATGTAGAAGCTGCAACTGGTCCAGAATACAGCCACACAGAGAGTTATGAGCATGCCTTGGTATGCCATTGTGACATCTCTGTTGCTTGCTGGGGTGCTTCCGGGGCAATTCAAGTGATGGGTTGTGACCTATAAAGCCCTTCATGACACAGAGCTTTGTTAGTTGAGGGACTGCCTTTCTCCCATTGTTTCTGCCTACCCTATAAGATCCAGCAAAGTGGCCATGCTCTGGATCCCATCCTTGAAACAATGTCACCTGATGGGCCCAGGAAAATGCCTTCTCTCTCATGGCACCAGTCTTCAGGTTTGTGTTGCCCCAGTCTTGTCTTCCTTTAAGCAAGCCTGGCTTTTTCTCCAGGCCCTGAGATGAGGAATTATTTGGGGATATGTTTTTATTATCAGGCCCAGCTGCTTTTGTGATTTTGTCATTTTTATCTGATCTTGCTGTCTTATTTGAGGGGCTTCATTGGCTGCTTTTACTGTAAGCTCTCCAGTGTGAATTGAGTTGGTGGCTCTATAAACTTAATGAAATATATTTGACTAAACAAACAAACTGCCCCTCCATCTCTAAAATCACTAAAAACATTACAGTGCTGTTGGTGGGAAGGCACTCAACACCTTCTGGTATTATGTGTTTGGGCCCCTTTACCCCATCCAGACCCCAGGCATCTCTTCTAATGATCACACAGACTGCATCTTTGCAACCCAAGGCAGAAAACCAATGCCATTTTTGCCATGGCAGAAGCCGCCTCAGATGCTGTGTGAAGCAGAGGTCGAGACTGCAGTAGGATAAAGCTGGGTCTTATTCTGGTGCGCTTGGTCATGCCTTTGCTAATCAGGGGAAACTTCAACTTCATCCCTGAGCCTATCTGCAGTCCCATTTGGAAGTAGACTTTGTAAACCTTCGCATGTCATCTCTGTAATGTTATGCTTTCTACAGCTGAAGTAAGGATGAGCTGATTTTCTCCATTACAATTCCTTCTAGTTCCATGGGCTGACTCTGCTCAATCTTCTTGAATCCCAATTTATCTTGCAGAATTTCCAGAAACTCTGACAGCTTTCGGTTCTTTCAGCATGTTTTGCATCTTTCTTTTCCATTTACGTTACAGATGCCTGTTTAATGGCAACCAACTGTAAATCTCACTCATCTACTAACAGTCCCCAGGGCTGCAGTCAGCATAATCATAAAACCATATCATATAATCAATAAAACATACAAGTATAATGAGCAAGCAATTTCTAAAAGCAGTAACAAAGAACGTATAATCTTAATCACAAATTTGGATATTGTACTTCAGTGTTTAAGAACAGAAAGCAGCATTCAGCATTATTTTAATGTGACTAATTTTGGAAAACAACAGCGAAGAAATGCAATACAATACAGTACATAAAAAAAATGAAAACATAACAAAGGTAAAATGTTATACATTAAAATTAGTGCAATAAATTTAGACATTATACCTTTAAATGCCTTCTGAAATAAAAGTATTTTCAGTTTCCCAAGGATTTCCTTGGTGATTTTTCACTGGAAGAGTCTTCTAGAATCATGGTTTCACCACAAAGAAGAAGCTGAATTGTATCAATGAGGATGTGTGTCTTGATAAATGCACTGAATTAAAAAAAAGGGGGGGTGGGGTTGCAAAAGTGACTTCTTCACATTTTTTTCTCCATAGTGTTTGTGGCAGCAGGTCCTCTCTTTCTTATATATTTGAACAGCTTTCCTCAATCTTGGTTCTGTTCAGATATACCCTGGCTGTGTCTTATTGATTAGATATCAATTCCATATCAGGTTTCTCTGTCTCTATCATCACTACAATATCCATTAAAACTGAAGTAGGTCCATAGGATCTCACTGCAGAAGTCTCCAAAAACTTTGAGAGTGATTCATTTTTCTTTCTCAAGTTTGCTCTCGCCTCTATCATGTCTGCAGTTCAATAGGGGTGCAGGCTCAATATCACTTAATGCGGATCGATTATCTCTTAACACACATTAACCTTTTGTACTTGCACAGCCAGTGTTAAAAGGATGGATTTTCCACACACTTTCTGTACAAGATTATGAGCAAAATGTGTCTGGGGGTGGGAGGAGTGGGAATGTAGCATACAGTAATAATTTCAGGATATTGTACTGACCCTTCATTGCAACATAACCAACCATTTTGTTATTTTGACGGTAGTTTATTCTTCATGTGCCAGCAAGACAAGAGTAATGAATGATTACTCTGCCAATTTCATTTTCCCTACAGTTTTCATTTTACTCAATACAAGTATTTCTGACCCAATTCTGCAACCATTTCTGCACTCATCTGTATTTCTGTTACATTTCTTCTCATACAGGTGCATCTTCATAAAGTAAGTTTTCCCCAACTCATGCTCACTTTTTGCAAGCAATGTTTCCACAATAAAATATAACAAAAAACTATAATTTTTTTATATAACATTTTGTATGTTTTCCCCTAATGCACACATTTCATGCATATTCATTACAAAAATCTGAACATTTTGGATTTAGCATGCAGGCTGGGCTCTCTTCTAGTCTATTTATCTAAAAATGCTGATGGACTAATTTTTATTTCTTCACTTCAAAGAACTAATCTGAATATCCAACCTGAACTAACCTTACTTTCATTAGGACGCTTTTGGGGGTGGGGGCAGGGAAGCTGGGAATCTCTCTTTTTAAAGCACATCACTGAGTGTCAAATACACAGCACAACAGGTGTACGTGCCTAGTACATTAATGATAAGGAGTCTGAGATTGTCCCTTGTTCTCCCAAAAAGTTCTTTTTCTCCACCCCAAATCTCTAAGTAAGAAACAATTTATGTGGACTGACTCTGTGCAAGGTTTAGGCAACCTGCAGCAAAGAGGTTTATTTTTAAACCCTCTTGAAAGAGACCCCATTTATATCAATGGACTGGACTCAGATTCACTGTCAGGCAGCTTGGCTTTGGCCAGTTGCCCCAAATTAAACAAAGGCTGCAGTCTGAGTTTGGTGGAAGGGAAAGGGAAAGAGAAAGGGAAAGGGAAAGGGAAAGGGAAAGGTTCCGTTTCCCTGCCTGTCTGTATTTACATCAGCATCACAAAGCAAAGAAAGATGATGGCAGCGTCGGTTCAGAGTTAGCATGATATGGCATACCGATCACACCTCCAGGCCATTTTGCAGGGATCATTCAGTTGATGTAATGAAGACGCTGCTCATCCCCAGATCCTCCAGCGTTTCAAGATGCAAGTATTAAGCACGCTTCAGTCGCTCATCTGAATGTGTGAACTGGGTAGAGAAGGGGAAATACATGCTGCTGTTGCTGTCTAGTTTCTCTTGCCTCCAGGCATTCAGCAGGAGGCTCAGAAGAGGAGCTGTTCTACTCCCATTGGCTTCCATGCAAGCACAGGTCTCCGTGCAATCTGGGAGCCCGCTTTCTTAAAGTCTTGGACTGCATGTGAGTACAGCTGCTTTTCTGCATGAAGACTAGTGGGGGGGGGGGGGGGGGGACTTGGCGGGTGCTCATTCTGTATGCAGTTTCAAGCCCTTGTGTGTTTGTGAATCATGCTTTAAGCACCCCCACTATAATCAAAAGTATAAAGCATCACCACGGCTGGTGAGTCTGGACAAATCCATATTCTGTGTTTAACAAGCTTGTCTATGCCTAAAGACTTGCTCTCACAGACTGAATGGTTTTAGAGATCTTTCTGTTTGAAGTCCCCAAGAAATCAATGCATCAAATGCTCTTTCATCAGGCAGACAGCCTGTACTAATTGTATAATTTCATTACATTTTATGGCCAGTCAGGGCTGTTGGCTTCACGTGTAATGCAAAACGAGACTAAACAAAAGCATGTTGAGCTTGCCTAAATAAACAGCATAGTATATCATACAATTAAGAAGCCAACTGAGAATTGCATTATTTAATAATTATTTAATAATGATTTAAAGCTGTGGTTGGATATGCCTTGTTACCAGTTTAGTCAGAAAAGTTGATTTGCTAAGGCAGAAGGGAAGTCTTTTCAGAGTTCTTTTTGCTGAGCACCCAACATGATATATGAAATGATAATACAAAATGTCAATTCCAGTAAGTGTAATAAATGTACTTACAGTAATTAAGAGAGAGAGAGAGAGAGAGAGACGTTAGAGGAAAATAACTGCTGCTGACTCAGATGCTTACATGGGCCAAAGATCTAGTGCCTTTTCTCAGAACAATGCATAGATACAATGTTCCACAACCTAGTGATATTCAGAGGGTTTGGACTATGACATCCCTCAATCTGCATAACTAATGCTGGCCAAACACATCTGCAGGGCACTAGGTTGGAGAAAGCTAATATACGTGACTATGTTTGAAACCTAGCATGTAAGTCAATGCTTCATGTTACTGACATAAAATTGCACTTTATTCTAGGACAGAAGATTGGTTCTTCTACCCCAGACAGAAGCAAAGATGTTGTGATCAGCTAGCAGGAGTAAGACATCACTGCATAGATCATCTCACCCCATATATTGCTTACATATATTGTTTTCATCATCCTGCACCATATATTGCCTTCATATAGTACCACACCTTCTATTGCCATCATTATCAATCCCAAGGTACTTTGATGACTGAAACATCAGTAAAGAAAGGTACTCTGAATATTAAGAGTTGGAGTAAATGATTTGATTTATGGTTAGATTTATATTCCACCATTTTTCCAAGAGCTCAAGTCAGCTTACATGAAGATCTCCATTTTATTCCCACAACAACAATTCTGGGAGATAAGCTGGGCTGAGAGGGAGAATGATTGACCCAAAGCCACACCGTGAATTTTCATGGCTGAGGATAGACTTGAACTGATTCTCTTCAGTCCAAGTTCATCACCTTTACCAGTACACCACACTGGTTCTCAAGGCAGTTTTAAAAGAGCAAGAGTAGGAAACTGATCTGAATTGTCTAATGAATGAATCCAAATGGTTGTCTGATCTTAGCTGGGATCCTACTTGGAATGGAGGGAAAAATCAGGGCCATCGGTACTATCATTCCAAACATCCTTGAGCAAATAGTATAATGGAGTAAGCTCCAAGGAGTTGAAGGTATGCTGACATCATCACGAGAAACCCTGTCATCAAAATCTGCAACATTGGCAAGCATCTAAGATAGCACCTTCTCAGTGGCACCTGTTTAGTGAAATTCCCTTCCAACATACAGTTGTCTCCATCTGTTGTATTTTAAAACAGATTTTTAAAACTCTTTTTAACTGAAAAAACAGAGGGAGAGATTGCACTTCTTACTGGTGAGTCATTCTTAAATTTAAACATTAACTTAAGATCTTATATATTTTTCTATTGATAGGCAAGGTTATGCTTTATACTGTTGGGAAGACTGAAGTCATAAAAACAGAGAACAGTTGCATCTAATAACAAATATTGTAAATAACCTAACTCACACTGGCCTCAGAGACATTAAAACATTGCTTGCCTTTTCGCTTTCTCTAAAAATAGCAGGTTTTGCTCCCTGATGTCCCTGTTCCACCTTGCTTGTAAGGTTTTGCTTCACTCTGGACTCCTGACACTAACAGTGTCAGCAGCAGGCTGATCCATGTGGCAGGAAAGCAGCTTGACTGAGACAGTGACACGGCCAGGCGACCGAACCCTTATGGGCTTTAAAACGAAACAGCGGTTGATTGCTATGTCTCCTAGCTGCATATTCAATTATTCCTCTTTGCCTAGCCTGGCTTAAAATGCAGAGGCATTATAATTCAATCATGGGCCTGTTCCCCAGTGTCACACTTTTTCAAAACAGCCAAAATAACAGCATTATAAAGACCAAGAATCAAATTCATTCTTTTGAAACGATGTTACTTTTTTCCAAATGTCAGAGGAGAACACGGACAGTCTGTCTCCTTTCCTTCCCCGCCCCAACCTTTTTCTTCCCTCGGGAGAGTTCTCCTTTTCTTTTCTTTATTCATCATCTGCTTTTCACTCTCTTGCTTTCTTGCAGATATTCTCAGCTACTCCGGGACCCCTGGATGCTGAAGTCCACCAAACCCCGAAGGGCATGAGACAGGGCCCAGTTCTGCTCAAGGACAGAATTGTTTCTACTCTCTGATAGTGGTTTTACTCTCCTTGGTTTTTTCTCTTAATTCTCCTGGCCCCCGCTATTCTGCAAAGCTGACATTTCCAATTTATACTCAGCATTCTTTTTATTGCTATTTAAGCTGGATGCCATTCCTTTTGTCTCCCTTCCTCCCTACTGCTCTGAATCAGAACTAAAAGCAGAGAGAGAGAGAGAGAATGCCAGTTGTTTTCATTTGAAATCATCTCTCCACCGATATTATCTGTAATGATTGATGGTCAATAGCTGGATTGTTTTTAATAGTCCTAGTGTAGGTCAGACAGCCGCAGTAGACCAACCACAGCATGGTATTGCTACCACCATCCTGTGACACATAATTCATGCTAATACGCAAGGGCATTTTGTTAGGAGCCTAGGTTGATGGTGAGATTATTAAGCAGCCTTCCATATTAAGAAGAATTAATGGTGATTCCCATTAACACATAACAGCTTTTGCATATATTTTGTTCTCTCGATTTTTCACCAGCTGTCAAGATTCCAAACAAACCCACACAAAGCAAAAGCTTGCTTTTCCTTGACCAGCTTGTTAAGCTAGTACCATCCTAAGGTTTTTGTGTGTGTGTGTGCTTACTACTATTATTCTTTCATGCACTTCCCACTCCCATTCAGTTCTACTGATTCTCTGAATTATTGCTGCTTTGATGCCTAGTTAAAAATAAGAAAGGGCTCCTTTCTGGCTGGGGAGTTCTGGGAGTTGAAGTCCACACATCTTACCGTTGCTGAGGCTGAGAAACACTGGCCTAGTCAATATGACAATTATGGTTAAGTTATGGAACTGTACTAACCATTTCAATGACTACCTATATAACATGCCAGGGTTTTCCCCAACTGAATAGTGTTGCACTGTTACGTATAACTGGATGAACAAGATGTGGATGGGAACCTTCATCTGTATTTCTATCCAAGCAATAAACTCCCCCAAATAGCAAATAATGATTCACAATTGCACATGTTTAGAGTGTTTTGTACGCATTATATAGTTGAAATACATACAAATATCCTGTAAGGCTCACGAGAGAACAGCATTTAGCCCCCAGAGTTGTTTCAGTATGAAGAATCCATTAATGGCAATGTGAGGAGGGGAATATTTTAGTTTCACCAGAGCCAGGGCTATTGCTAATTTTCTCTTTTAATGCTACTCCAACCACCAAAGGATTCCCACCAAGTACAATATGGTCATTTTCTCCCATGCCCATCCAATATCAAGCCTGTCAGCCCCTTGGGGTAGACCAGATCAGGAAACAGACTTCACAGAAAGATTAGAACTCTATTGAGACAGGCTGTAATAAAGCCTGATTGTGCTTTACTTCCCCTCCCTCTTATCTCCCAGTGAATCAGAGAGGAGCCTGCCCGAGTCTCTTCCAAATACCACCTTGTTTCCCAGGACTTAAGGCATGTTTCAGTCCTCTATAACAGTTCTTGCGTATTTCCCACAAAGTCATCTTGGCTGAGCCACACTCCTTGTTCTCATTGCTCACATCCTGCAGACCAAGAGAGCAGTGGTATACCAGATAATGTATCCAGTCAATCATCTACTCATGGAATTCTCAGTGGTCAAGAAGTGCAACTTTTCTATACGCTGTTGTCTTTTCACACCTTGCCCAAACAGCTGTTTATTAAGTTGGAAAAAAAGATTTAAGCCCCAATTCAATCACACCTATACTGTTTCTAGCTGAAACCACATATTATTCATCTCTCCCTAATATCTGTCAACTACACAGCATGAAGAGGACAAGTGCAAGATGCAGAAGAAAGAGGGTTGTTTGTGTAGAAGTATACATCTATAGAGCTAGTTTGGTCCAGTGTTTAAGGTGCTGGGCTGAGAGGCGCAGGGAAATCTGAGTTCTACCCCTACCCTAGGTATCAAAGCCAGCTGTGTGACTTTGGGCCAGTCACCCTCTTGCAGCCTAGGAAAAAGGTCATGGCAAACCACTTTCCCAGATGTTGCCTAGAACACTGCATGGACTTCTCAAAGTAATCTGCTGGAGTCATATCGGACTCCAAGGCCAAAAGAGAAAACACCTGCATTCAAACATTGACCCATGGCCAGTTAATGCTTGTGATTCTAAACAGCGCGTAAGTTGTCTCTGTCTGTGGAACATAAGTTAGTATAATTATTTCTCATTCTTCAGAAAAGGGGATAGAGATGTTCAATCCATGACATCTGCCACATCAGCTATTCTAACTGAACCAGTGGAACCAATGCATGGGCTGGATAATGGAAGAGTGCGACCTTGGCAATAGAAATTTGTGAGCTTTCCCTGTAACATTCAACTTGTTTCATCCTGTGGAAGAGGGAAATGTACCTTTGCAAAGGAGAAGATGTATCTGATGAGTGGCCCCCAAAGTTATAAATGTACTATTTCAGCTCAATACTACTTTGGCAAACTTGATGTAGGTTATCAGAGATTTATAGCCCTTCCATATGTTTTTTTTGGGGGGTGCATGAGAGACAGGAGCAAATCATTAGATTCTATGGAAGAGGAAACTCTAATGAAAGGAAGATAATATTGCCTAAAGGGCAAATTTGAAGGAAGTAAACTTTATTATGTTTTTTTTTCTTTTTTTAAGAAAAGAGAAGCAGGAAATTGAATTTAATGAAATAACTCTGATACCCTTAACCTTCATTCTTTTGAACAGTAAATGCTACTTTTGCTATACAATTTCCATTTTTATCTAACAATGATAACAATATATGTACTAGATTGTAATTACAACGTACTCTGCATGGTATCCACATACTCAGCTCTGATTTTCTGTCCAATTTATGTGCTGTTGACAATTAAGCATCTCAGGACCACAAAATAAACAAACAAATACATACATATACACACATAAATATCCAACAGCTAAGCGGTATCAAGTACTTTGTTTTTAATCTACCAGAAGTTGCTCTCTCAACAGTTGCATTATTGAAGAATTACATTTTAATTCCTTTTCATGCTGTGTCTGGTTGGCCATTTGGATTAAGGGAACGCAGTATTAAGGTTATATGCCTCTACTGTGCTTCTACCCATAGAAAATTGGAAATTACCAGCATAAAGAGTCTAGGCTGATGATGGTCAGAAAATGCGACTTCACAGCAAAGGTCCTGTGGCTCATTCATGAACTCTTCTTCTCCTTCTCCTTCTCCCCTGTTCCACTGCTTTTGTCATGTATATGAAAATCATTATAGAGTTTAGAAAACAGGAGATGAAGTGAAAGAGGAAGATCAGGGACCTGCAATACATTAATATTCCACCAGCATCAAAGATATTTCCCTTGAGGGTCTCCTACAGGCCACACTGTTATTACAGTGCCTATCCATTAACTTGTGCTGTACTTGGTATTAAGACAATAATGGAGAAAATAGGATTATGTGCAGATGATAGGAAATGGGAAAGCAATTCAGAAAGATAGGAAATGAATGGAGACAGGACTCTTTCATCAAAGGCTGGGGCACTGCCTATAGGGTAAAAGAGAAGATGTAAGCCAAAATGAAACCTGTATGGGCTGGGCAGGTTAAAAAAAAGAGAATGTTTACATTTACCTTTTTGATAGAGAATATCACCATACCCTTTTCCAATAATGAGGTGGCTGTGCCTCGGGAGATTATTTGTTTCATTCTCAAATCTCAAGGGAAGGAAGGAACCAGTACTGGCTTTACAGAGGTGGCTGTAAGTGGTGAGTAACCTTTAAACTATGGCTGAGATGTGAATCATCCTGCCACACCACCATTGACTTCTCTGCTCCTCCACTCTTCAGAAATGGTGGCTGGAGTATTCATGGGGGGTTTGACATCATCAGAATGGGAGGTACTACTGTGGCCACCTTTTTTATACGTGTGTGATGCATGTTAAGGGGCGGGGGGCTTTGATTGCCTGGTTGCCCCTGCCCTTTGATGCTGCTGATCCCCTGTGAAGGTACCTGAATAGCAGGGCAGTTGGGAAAGGATGATAACACGATTTTTTTCTGTTTCTGATGTTTTTATGTTATTGTTGCCAATACTGTAGAATCAGGGAGATCAAGTGTTTGGAACTAAAGTAAAAGATGCTTTCTTTTACTTTTACATAGTTTTACTTTTACATAGTTTCCAGTGAAAATTTGGCAGTGGAAGAGGAATACAACAAAGGGAGGAATACATGGAAGCAAACACTAGCCTTCTAAAAACTTGTAAGTGTATCTAAGTATCAGACATGTGATCCATTCAGAAAACAGGATTCTAAGGATGTTGTGATATATTACCTGTAGAACTCAATTATATTAACCACAGAATCTTTCAGTATAGCTTTTGTTGGATTATCCTTTTTAACAGATGGGAATATTTGCTTCCCACAGAAGGAAAAATGGTGACTGGAAGAAACTGAAACATAATGAAGAAAGTCAGGGAAGTTTTCTTCCTTCTGCACTAGTTGACTATGTGCAGTAGTTTATGAAAAATAATTCAGACTTGCAATGGCCTCCTTTTCAGCCTGAGGAAATAATGCCCAGCAAATTCGTACCATGTGATACAGCTGATCATGCCCTTCAGCTCTGAAATGAATGTCCTGAAGATTCCTGAGCATTCATACTCTTAGCTTTTCGCAGATCTGGAATAATTGGTAGATATATCTGCCGTTACAAAATCAGTGGGACCATTTTGAAAGTTTGCATTATTTCACAGCTAATAAATTAACCAAAGCTAATGAGTTTGTTTGGAGAGCAAGGAAGGGCAGTATTGTCTTACAACGTGATGAAACACAGACAGGACCAGATTGTGTCATTTACGGACATCTTTCTGGCTCACTTCTTCCTTTCTTTTTAATTAGAACAAAAGCAAGTACACATTTAGTGACAAGCAATGCTGCTCCAACAGACACGTTCCCTCACACAACAGTGTTTTGTTTTAATGGTGCTCATTCTTGACTTTAATTATATTCAAGTGCAACCAAACTGAGATTAACAGTGTGACAGAATTCTAAAAACAAAACAGAAGGGAGAACAAGAAAACACACCCGATCAAAAACAACAGAAACAAAAGGATGCACTCTTTATAGAGGCATATGAGACAATGGATCTAGCCAGCAACATTCTGAAATCTGTGTCCTGTAGTCTCACACAGCATCCTTCAGCGTGCCCATTTCAGCATCCAAAGCTACATTCCCAGGTGATCTTTAAAAAAATTTCCTTCAAGCAAAACTGTCTTTATCTGTTTGAGAGGGAAGAAAAGATGGGGAATCTGAAAAACTTCATTACAGATTGCCATGTTGGCAAAAGTTGAACCACAGCAGACAGATAAGTAGGGGGACATATTTGGGCATAATAGGAAATTGGAAAGTCATCAACCAAGAGGTCGCTTCTGTCGTTCCCTTCTTTCACACGCTTGGTACTTCTGTTGGTCCTTCTGTTTCAACCATGGCTCCACACTGCTCTCTACTGTTTTTTTGGCAGTGCCAATGAGTTGATGCTGAGAAATTTCTTGCATCTATAACCTGAAATGTTTACCCATCCTCATTTAGCTTCTGGATTTATCCAGTCAATTCTAGTTAGAACAAGGGGGGGGGGGGGGGGGGGAGGGGCTGAGCCCAGCTGTTAATTTTGTTAAGGTGCTGGTTTTTTTTTCCTGTAGATATTTTGCAGGTCCTGACTAACGATACCAGCCTCTTAATTTAAGAGAACCTTCTTCATTTCAAAAAAAAAATATTGAACCTTATTCCACAACAGATTCCAGATAATGGCTTTTCAGAAACCTCACTCCCATTGTAAAAATAAACAGGAGCTAGGATACTTGGGTTTGGCTTCCTTTGGAAAAGAGACTTGTAATACTGTAGCTATATTTGGCTTATTTAAAATTAGAGCTTTTCTTTGGCTCTCTTTTTGGACATTTTGCAGATGAGGCTTTTACTGTGCAATTGCCCTGCCTCGCTTAGGGAACTTGACATGACACCTTCCATGTTTTCTAACCATGTTTTCACTCTTTTCTTTTCTTACCAGAGGGGGGGAAAAATCTGTAAATGAAGAAAATGTTTCTCTTCCAGCCTCATTTACCTTTTAGAAAGCAATCCCACTCAAATACGGGTCTTGGCTCTAATCCCAACCCTAACTTGAACCCTCCCTCCAAACAGAATGTTTAAAAGGGTTCGGCCCTTGGCAAGTTCAAGTAAGGTAGAATGCAATTACTTGCATTTGGAGTGCACAACAGATATAGGACTGATAGCCAGGATGAGGGGACTCACAAGTGACCAGATGAAATAGTGCATGGAGAAAGCACCTTGTTTGCAGATCATCACCTCTGATGCTTCTCTGCCCTAGGCTGGGGTGGGGGTGGGGCAGGATTTGGAAATGCTCCTCAGCCATGGAACAAGGCATTTCAACCTTAAGACAATATGTAAAACTTGAAAATAAAGACTGTGATGTCTGTTACAAGCAGAAAGCAATCAAAATCTTATGTTGCTGTGAAAGATGGAAGGAAAGAGAAGAATAGGACCAGCAGCAAGATGGATGGACTCAGTTACAGTGGCAATCAGTGCACCATTGGGAGACTTGAAAGAACAGATTAGGGAATAGATTGTCATGGAAAAGTCACTAGGAGCTGAAAATGACTTGATGGCACATAATCAATCAATCAATCAATCAATCAATCTGTAGGATTCTTAAATTCGTACTACTTTAAAGTAGGGATGTTTGGATCAAACTAAATCTGGTGCATGTCAGTGTTACAGGTTTTCCATAGTATTTGATTCGGTCAAATTTTGGCCCAAAAAAAAAAAAAAACCCTTGAAAATCCACACCCCATAGCATTCTCAATATTTTATATTGCAAGTTCTGAATGCAACTCTCCCTAACGTGTTTTTTAAAATGTAACTGTATTGATATATATTGTATTGATACTTTGTTTTTAAAAAAGAATTACTCCTAATATTTTAATAAAAGCTTACCCAATCTTTATATGCAAGCTTCATACATTTCAGATTTTTATATGAATTTGCTTAACTCCTTGTTCAGTAATCTTTTTTGTACCAGCTTAAGATGTACTCATTCAGCTAAATTTTTGGTTAATCTGATTTTAGTGTTTTCTTTTATGATGTTGTTGTTGTATTATGTTATCAGTGTTTATGTGAAGATGAGTAAGTACTAGGCCCCATTCAATATTGCATGTCCATGCTTCAGAGTTTATTCCTGCAAACTGTGCCAGTTGTCTGCAAGTGAAATCTATGGTGGATTTCTTCAACAAGCCTTTCTATCTTAAAATAACTACAGGCAGAATCTGAACATGTTAAAATTATTGGGCTTGGATTTTACAATCAAGTTTCTCCAATGTGATTCTTCCTAATGGGACAACAGGACTGCAGTGGGGAGAGTCAAGATGCACCCCATCTTAGTGAAGAGGCAGAGTAACAGTAGCCTAAAGTATCTAGGCATTTGCTTCAAGTGGCATAATAAGTGGAGATGGAATCAGCAGCATTTGTGGAGGAAGAGGTCAAAAAAGGCAAGATAGCAGGTGCAGCATCATGATCCAAACCGTGCTCCTTTTTTGTGCACCCGCATGCATGACAATCTTTAAAATCCAGGCTGCGAATGGCAAGATCTCCTTTCAGTGTTTTATTTGGACTTTTAGGTGCTGATACCGTCACTGCAAAGCCAAAACAATGCGCAGCTTGGTGCGGTCAACACTCAGCCTGGCTGCTGCTTTCCAACAACAAAAAAGCAGGAAGTTGAAGATCACAAATGGTTAGGAATTGCCGCCAAGGTTAACATCAGCTTGAATGCTCAGGGTAAGCATCAAAATAAAATAGGATCGTTTCTGTTCTTAAATATCCAGGTTTTGGTGTTAATCGCAGAGGTGCTTGGGGAACCTGACCTGGGATTGTCAGTCTGTTAACAGCTTGTTTGATCCTGTGTAAAGGAGATTAACTTACATTTCGGCTCTTGGGAAACAGCAGGGAAATGAGCATTCCTATCTTTTATCATAAAGTAGAGATGGAGTAAATGCCGCTAAACACCAACATTCATTAGACTAGAGGCAGCCAGCTAGTGCCCCTGCACTGAGCCCTGCAATCAGGGCTGACTGCCAAACTGGCATTTTCCCCATTCTTTCTTGGGGACATTGGAAGGAATTGCTTCTCACCTTCCACCCAGAAATGAGGAATAACCGAGCAGCTACTCTATAAGCAACAGCTGTTTGAGTCTGATTCTTAAAGAATTCCCTAAAGAAACAGCAGTAGCCAGTTGAAAGGGAACATTTCCATAATCCACTGCACTTTGTGTCTCCATGCAGAAACCAGTATAGTGCGGTGGTTGGTATATTGCAGTGTTTCTCAACCTTGGACACTTTAAGATGTGTGGACTTCAACTCCCAGAATTCCCCAGCCCCATGCTGGCTGGGGAATTCTGGGAGTTGAAGTCCATACATCTTAAAGTGGCCAAGGTTGAGAAACACTGGTATATTGGATTAGACTGAGGAAATCTGGATTCAGATTTTCATTCTGAAATGCCATTGGTAAGTATAAAACCCCTGAGCTGTCATTTGTCAGCCTAATTTATTTAGCAGGCTGTTATGAGCTTAGGAGGTAGTGCCAGGCAAATACCTTGTATTTTTTTCTTATCAGATCTCATTAATTTGATGGAAGAGAATTCACTTTTGAGATTCCTTCCAAAGGAGAAGAACATTCTGGAGCAATTCTGCATGTTGTTCTTCACTTATTTAACTGAAAGAAAGCCAAGATGTGCATGGGATGGTTGTCTTTTTTGTTATCTAATCATCTCTCCATCATTTTTTAGCTTTCCGGCCTTCCCACACTTCCGTTAACTTTCAAGGGAAGACAACATGAGGAAACTTCTCCCACTGAGGTTTTTTTTTTTTTTTTGGAAGCAGCGTTACTGACAGCTGCAAACAGGAGCCCTGGCCTTGAGGAATTTTGGAGAAAAACCATCCACTCAATTTATTTGCCCACCAATGTGCAGGAGAATTTAATGGAATTGTAGAATTACAGAGTTGGAAGAGGTTGTTTAGGTCACTGAGTGTCCAACCCAACTCAATGGATCCCCAATAGATGGCTTCTGAAAGATTGTGTGCCCAGTTATAATAAAAGGTAAAAAGTTGTGCATATTTCCTTACAATAAATGTAAGGCTATAATGTTATAAATCAATCTATCTCTTTCATGGAACAGTAAAATGATCTCTCTAGACCTCTTCGGATCATTCTCTTCTGTTAAAGAGATACCTACTAAATAATTGAGAGACAAATGCCTATATATGTTAACTGTGTTATTAGATTTTTCAAAAAATTAATTCAGGGCAGTAATTTTCACTGGGACTATGATACATGGAGATAGGAAGTTCACCCCTCTCCAACAGGGCTTTTGATGAAGGGCATCTCTGCATACATTGCATGAGTGAAAGAGAGCATCCATAGACATCAGTGGAAGATTTTAAAACATAAACTGCAGTATATGTCTTGGGGATGGTATTTCCCATGGGATCATAGCTGGAAAGGCTAAATCATACCTTCCTACAAACTGCTAGCCCAATTAATATTCCCCCTCCCAGGCCAGTGTAAATTGAAAATAAAACATGCAGATGCTAACCATGCAAACAATTCAACACATCCTTTCTCTCTGAGGAGCAGTGTCATGTTACTATATTTTGATTAATTAATGCAGGAGGGTCAAAAACAAAAAAATAGCTGTAGGAGTATGCCAGCAAACTTTCCTCACACCAAGTAATTAGTTACCAGTTCTACCAAGGATTATCTAATAATTTACTGCTGCTTTCTTCCCATTCTGCCATATGAGACATGTGTATTTCTTGCACTAGGGATTCTTCCTGGCCAAAGTGCTTGGTTGGTGTGTGATATTATGGGCATCGTTCCTATGCCAGATCAGCATGACTGGAAGAAATACAGGCATAAAAAGCTTGATCATTTTTGCATAAGTTCATGAATTGAAGTCTAAATAATCTCCCCAGAGCTGATCTGGTCATCACACTCACTCATCACACTTGGTCAGAAGAGTTGGCTGTATCAGTTAGAAATTCTCCAAGTTGTAATTCCAGCACATTTGGAAGGTAGAGAAGGCTGACTGACATCATAATGAATCTGTTGGTCTTTAGGTAGCACAAAGAAGGTCAGTTACTTTGCTGAACAGGCTCAACACAGCTCTTTCTCAATGTAAACAAGTAAATCCTTAATAAGCAAAGACAACTGTTTTAATATCAACATCAAAGTAATGCATAATTTTTAAGAAACATTAGGTCCCCCCCCCCCCACATTCTATGACATGTATTTTATACAGATACATAATGCCTGAAGTGTTTCCATGGAGTTACCACCCTTTAATTATCTTCAACCTTTCAGTTCATTTGCCTGCCCTCCTTGTCTTGCATTATAACAAAAGGTGTGATTAAACTTGTTAATAAAAGATGAGCTCTCCCTACATTAAAGCAGACAGAACTCCACAAATAGGCCCAGAATCCTTCGTTTCTACATTCCTGATGCATTCTGCATCATCATACAAAGTAAACACTTTTCTATACTTTTCCAAATATTTCCACACATTTGCATTCTTTTCCATTTTTCATTATGGTAAATGCTTCACTTCCAATTTTTTTGACTTACTAATTTTTGACTCCCTCCTTTTTGGGGGGGCACTGAAGAATACAAAAACTGACCCAGTATTTTCAAAACAGAGTGTCTACTTCTTTTGTTAAGTTCTCTGCCGTGCAAAACTGCATCCAAGTTCGTACTTCATGGCAAGCTATGATATGTTTCCCCATGGTTTATTGAACCACCCACCTTGGCTGGATTTGCACCAGAACTAAGTCAAAACCAAACAAGCACATTTTTGTACACTATAACCTGCAAACCAGGTCAGGGATTCAATTGTTAAAAAGTGAAATAGAGTAATTGAAGGAGGACCTTTGTATGATCACAGAATAAAAGGGATACTCAGTGACTGTATGACACTGAGGAACTGAATGAATCCTTTGCATCAGCCTTTACTGCAGAAGATAGAGGACAAATAAGCAAGCTTATGCTGACTCCCTCAGGAAAGAAAGTGAAAAAATTAGGCAACTTCAGGTAACCAGAGAAGATATTCTAGGACATCTTGAAGAACCCTACACCAGCAGAACACCAGCTCCTGATAGCATTCATCTGAGAGCTCTCAAAGAACCCACATTTGACATTGCTGACCTCCTTTAAAAAAAAAAAATAACATATCTGAAAACAGGCTTAGTGCCAGAGGACCAATGTGATATGCAGCCAAAATGATACCAGTTTTTTAAAAGGGGCCCAGGAGAAATCTAGAAAGTTTCAGGCTATTCAACCAAATATCTGATCAAGGCAAACTGGTGGAAATCATTTTGAAAAGAAAAAAAAAACCTTAAACTTATAGAGGAATAAGCTTTGATAAAGGAAAATTAGCATGGATTCTGCAAAGGTAAAACCTGCCTCACTAATCTTCCAGATGTGTTTAGATACTGTCAATATTGTATAATTTTATTCTCAAAAAGCCTTTTACAAAATTCAACATCAAAGGCTCTTGAGTAAACCAAGCAGAAATGGGATAAAAGGAGCTGCCCTTTTATGGGTTGTTAAGTGATTTAAAAAAGAAAGCAAAGAATAGGAATAAATGGGCAATTTTCTTAATGAAGTAAAGCAAGAAGCTTTAGGAATTGGGACAGGTGCTTTTTAACTTTTTCATAGATAATCTCAATTTAAGAATAAACAAGAGTTTAACTTTAAGAGTTGGCCAAATTTGCAGATTATACCAAACTGTATTAAGTGCAGTAAAAACCAGAGGTGATGGCTAAAAGCCCCAGAAGAATCTAAATAATTTGGGTAAATGTCAACCAAATAGCAACGGTGGTTCAGTTTAAGTAAGCATAAATGCACTTTGAGGCCACAAAGCCTAACTTCACATGTACACTGATGGGGTTTAAGCTATCAGTAACATACCAGGGAAAAGTTCTTTAAGTTAGAGCGAATAGTTCAATGAAGATATCATTTCAGCATGTGGCAGCAGTGAAAGATTTAGAACAAAGCAATGAAGATTTAGAACAAAGAAAAAAGAAGGTACTTTTTGCACTCTGCTTAAATAACTTGTGGAATTCAGAATGTGTTGACAGCTACTTATATGGATGGCTTTAAAAGAACAAATATTGTGGGCTATTAGCCTAGAAGTCATAATGTTAGTTTTGGGTTGGGAGTCGCATGCCTCGAAATAAGAGTGGCAGGGAAAAAACAGCAGGAGACAGTTATGTCTCATTTCCTGCTTATGAACACCCCAGAGATAGCTGGTTGGCCACTGTGAGAAATCAAATTCTGGACTGAGATGGGCCTTGGCCTGATTCAGTAAGTCTATTCTTACAATTCCATGAAATTGTTTCATTGATTTTGTGGACTATCTGCCTGTATAGTCAGGAATAGGTCCTACTGAATGTGAGGGAGATCATTCCTGATGGAAAAAGGACGGAACCTGATATTTAGTTTTTCTGACTTACAAATTGCAAAAAACGAAAACAAAGCCTAATTTTGATAATCCTGGGGCCAAATAAATAAGAGTTAAGCAGTTCTCCCCCTGCTGATAGTTTATTTGAAAGAAGGACTTTTTAATATTAGTTTTAAAGAATGAAGAGATCATTAATTATTTTTAAACCTTATTTTACATATAAGGTACATTTGAATCCTGGAAGCATATATAAAAATTAAGCCCATTTTGCATTGCAAATTGCACTTCAATGCACACTTTTCCAGTAGAAATCCCTATGGAACACATTACCAAACATTACAGAGTACAAGAATGTGTGAATTAACAGATAAATAAACAGAGCCAGAGAAAAAGCCAACTCACTTCAAAACAAGCCTAGGTCATCTGATCAGAGAGGTCTGGAACTGATTTTGAACCAACACAAAAATCCTCACGTGGAGGTATGTTTAGTGCATAGGCACAGGGTTGCACTGTTAGGTATTAAACCTTATGAATACTCTCCCAGGGATCTTTTACATCATAACTGACTGTCCTTCCTTGTACTGCACAGGGTCTGAGATTAGGAACAACACCAGCAAAGGGTGATATATGAGGTTAGGAAAGAGAAGACTAGTAAGAGTGAGGATTCAGATCTGGGAGAATGGGATGTTGGGTGGGATAAAGGAGAGGTCAAGTGCAGGACTGAGACTTGCTCTAAGCATCTGGATTACTTTGGACTAATGGACTGATCTGGAGATTTATCAGGGATCTCTCTCCACAGTCTATGCCACAGAGACTCCGGAAAGGAAGCCTGACATTTCCTCTCTTTATCTAAAAGCCATTGCAAAAAGAGAAAGTTGCCAAGTTCCAAAACAGACCCAAGTAGCATGACCTGCTGGAGGAAACTGAGCAGAAGTGGAATAACTTTTTAAAACCCTAAGGCACTTTTCTTCTTCAAGGACCACTTGGGAAAAAGTCATAGGGAGGTCCGGGCAAAGTTATTGTCTGACACAGACGCTGTGCCATTCCCACAGTTTGACCTGTAGCATCCCTACCCTGTGACAGAAATAAAAGGGGTGATCACAGAAACAGAAATGGGACACTTGAAAGGATGACTTTGTGTAGCAGCCAGATGATGCTTTGCTGGAGCAAAAAAGCAATGTAAATCTCCTGTCCTAGTCTGAGGGCCGCACAGTGCAATGCTAGAGGTTGAGCTCTAAAAAAATAGTGAGTGAAGCCAAGCCAAAAAGTTACTTTCGATTTCATTAGGTCTACCTTGAACTGAATTTTAGTTAGTATAATTTCTCTTTTCTGTCACATTAACCATTATAGGCTTTCAGTGACTGCATTATTCTGGACCATCAGACTGCACAGTTCTGCTACCTAGCACGAGGCTCATAGTTGCAACTGAGCACTGGATTGGGGCTAAGAAGGAGAATACTAGAGGGAAATGGAATTCAGCTGACCTTTGCTTGCTATAATCTGAAAAGATATTTGGGCAGAAGTAAACAGACTGGCAGGGAGGATGGCTATTGTACCTTGCCCTGGTGCATTGTAAAGCTCTCTAACCATTCTGAAGCATCAGACTACATGAGGATTCCCGAGGGGGTCATTTGTTTGTCTGTTTTGTTTTAAAAGAAACAAAAGTTGGACCAGAGATTCTTAGTTGCCTGCACACATTTATTTCTCAGAGGTCAGCAAGTAAGTTTTCCCATTTCTTTGTGAGCTCCATCATATAAGGATGCTTTCACTTAGTGGAAAGGTGATCCTTTGTATTGGCTGAGATTGTGAAATGCGAATGTCATCACCTCTTGCTAGGCGTGAAAGCAGCAGTATTGTCGGGTGTAAACAATTGCTCTAGAATCCTCTCTTCTCTCTCTTTGCAGTGGTTTTCTTGCTTGCTTTCTTCTTCTTCCTGTAGCCCAGATCACTCTCTTGTTTGTCCAACTAATGAGAGGAGAGCTCCCATTATTGGGTGAACTCTGCACACAAACATCACATATTTGAACAATGAACTCAGTGAAGCATGTAACACATCCAGAGGATTACCGGCATTCACACTGTTTACAAGAAAGTAACATGTTCTGGTGGATGCAAGCAAAAGAATAATCCACCCTCGTTGACAAAACCAAGAATTAACTAAATATATCATCTCAGGGCGAGATGCGTTCTCCAGAAATAAATGAAGAACAATATAATGGCATTTTTCCATTTTAGCATGTACTTGGAGTTTAAGAAAGGAGCCAAGTAGGTTTGGAAATGAACTGCTTTAATCCCTATTAAGCATCATGACTTAAAAGCCTTTTGTATTTTTAGCTAATGTCACCTAATACATTGGAAATATTTTTAAATTTTTGCTCCTTTTGTTGAGCATCATTTATTTCACTATAGCTACAGCTAATTAAGCCCACAATAAAGTTAGTGTCATTAATAACTCTTTTAACAGAAGATTTACATCCCAAACCAAACTCATTATTTGGACATCATATAAGTCACACTAATTTCAAGATTTACATTCAAACGACATGTTTCCAAGAAGAGATTTAATCTCAGCTTTGTTTTCATTCTTTTCATCTATGAATTAAAATCCACACATTCTGTCTCGGGATCAAGTGAAAAGCAGAACTATTCTAGGATTGTAAGGTTTTTTTTTCCCCCTACAGCTGAATAAAACCCCTGCAGCAGCTCCAGACCTGCCCATCCACATGACACTGACAGGCTGAGAGCAGATCTTTTCTCATTTTTTTGAAATGGGAGCA
The DNA here is from genome assembly GCA_030867105.1 of Liasis olivaceus. NCBI lineage: Eukaryota > Metazoa > Chordata > Lepidosauria > Squamata > Pythonidae > Liasis > Liasis olivaceus. Next base: position 120,133,426 of record CM061350.1, on the reverse strand, counting down.
CAACTGGATTCTTTTTTCCAGCACTGCAGCCGGACTGTCTGTTTTTCTATTCAGGAGGCATTCCTGTTCACCCTACTTCCAAGCAACTCTTTCTTAGCATATGCGGCAACCAATTTGTGTTAGGGAAAGGAAGGAGAATGGTGGGGATGAAAAGCAGGAGCAAGGATCGGGAGTATTTGGAGGAGCAATGAAATTGTTGGCTGAGGGAGGAGTCACAGAGGTGCCAGTCAAGCACCTCCTGTCCCATGTTGCTCCATGGATGACTGCTTGGCTTTGGTGGCTGAACCCCTTCCACTACAACTGCGGTCACAACTTCTGCTGCCAAGCACCTGGTGTAAAACCAGTCATTTCACTCTTAAATGCACAAAGAGTCAGAATCAGTCTTCTATAAAAAATGCCCTCCTTCACCCACAGTTACCAGCTCTTGGTGAAAAGCCTGGCTGGAAAATACCACAATTTCACCCTGTTACATCTGCAGCTCTCAATCAGATTCTAATGATAAGAAATTCAATGGGTGGGCATTGATTGGACGATGACTTTTGTACCTCCTCTTGGTCAGCTGGCCCTATTGGTCACACCAATTGTCTCATGGTGATTTCTGTGTGTTTCCAACTTTCAAGGCTGCAACAGTGAAGACAACTGCACCGCCAGCTTCCAAATTATTTGGAGAGATTTGGAAATGGAGTGGAAGCAAGGCACGATGGAAGAGCCTTAAATCAATAAAACTGAAGTAGTAGGAACATTAGGAGAAAGGAGCCATATAATGCTGGAGTCTTTGATTTTGGGGGAAGCTAAAGCTGAATGATGTCAAACAGGAACCTCAGAGTTCAAGATTTTAATAAACTCAGACAAAAGACAAGTAGGAGTCTTGGCAGGAGAAACTAGTAGGAAAAGCAGCTCAGTTGATTTGGAGTTCATAAAAAAACAACACTAAAGACTAATTGCAAAAAAATAAAATTAGGGAGGGGGAGTGGAAGGCAGCATAAGAAGCCAAAGTAGCTACAGAAGAAGCTTAATGAAAATCTGAAAGCAAAATAGAACAAAACAAAAGACACATATAGGAGGTGGAAAGAGGGATCAGCTACCAAAAGACAACATGGATTGAGTGGTAGAGATGATGTCAGTAAAACTAAAATTCAGAATGAGCTCAGGCTGGCAAAGGATGCTCAAATCAACAAAAGGGTTTCTTCAAAAATCTTATGCTGGAGATTCAAAAGATGGAGTGCAACACTGAGGAAAAAAAATCACCCTTTATTGCAAGCAATGATCATTGGGTTCAAGTTCATAGGAGAAAGAAGAATAAGAACAAAAGGACTTTTATAAGAGTTGTGATTTGGGGAGCGGGAAATTCTAAGACTCTGATTCACTGGTGGATTTCTAGAGCCACAGAGGGTGGGTCAAATTATTTTTATTTCATGAGAGAGGGAGGGCCACACCTTTTCAAAGGAGAGAGCAGTGTTGGGAAATGCCCTTTGTTTCCCATGCTAATGAGTGGGAGATTAGGTGTGTGCCTTTAATCTAGACCTGGAAAGTCTGTGATTTTCCACACAGCCACATTGTTGCAATTTCCTTTTTTTAAATAATATTTTTTATTAAAGTTTAAAAATACAAAGATAAAAAACCAAAATCAAACTAAGAAAAATATAAAAATAAAAAAGTGCAGAGTAAAGAAAAGAAAAAAATACAAGGAAAAAGATATATAAAGAAGAGTTTGGCCTTGATCTTGTTTCTGAGGTCCTGGGAGGGATCTTCTATTTCTGCTTTGCACAACACTTAAAAGAAAAGATTCAGTGGTCAGGCTACTCCTGAAGATCACAAAATGTTAACAGGTAACAAAGAAAAGGCAAAGCTAGTACATGCCTATTTGGGCTTAGTCTTCTTTAACAAGAGGGCATGTTCCACCAGGGCGTTGTGAAGAGCAAGACTGAAATTAGGAATTGATAGAAATGTGGTCAGGGAATACTTATTTAATCTGAAGGAAGAATGTCATGCAGGAGAAGGTCAAGACCTGTTCTCAGAGGGCAGGATATGGAATAATTTAAGATACAAAAAGTCAGATTCCAGTTGAATGTTAGGAGCATTTCTAATGGTAAGAGAGTTCAACAGTGGAGCCAGATACTCAGAGATGGATGTGTTCAGAGGCTATAAAGATGCTTTATTTGAATTCTTATATGGTACAGAGGTTTGGACATCATGAAATCTACTCTGCTTCACATAGTAGAAGTGAGTAACATCAAAGCAGCATGATCTGGAATGTTTGATGGCCTAAATTTGGACAGAGGGAAAGGGCCAGCTTTTCTGGCCAGCTTGTATTTTCTTTATATTATACAAAAATGGTTGACATGCACTTGGAATGATGTAAGAGCTCATTGTTATCATCTTCTTTGTTCTTAGTATGACCTCCTGGCTGTGCAATGTTCAGGTGACTATGGGATGGGACTATTCTAAGAAACAAGAGAAAAGATGGTGAAGTCTAATACCACTCTGATCATAAACATGTTCCTTTTTAGAGATATGCAAAGTGAATATTGGAATTGGGCAGCAAATGAATATAACAACAACAACAAAGCCCACTGTCAGTCCACAAGGGAAAGTGACCTTCTTCTTTCCAATGAGATTTTGGTTACTCCCTGGAAGGAGGCAATCATTGCAGAGAGTAACGATTCTTGAAAATTCTAGGACCTGATTCAGGCTAGCTTGAATATAAACTGATTTATTGCAAGTAGGCCAAGGGCCACATGCAATCTAAGTGGCACCGATGACCCACCCCTAGGTTAAATTACTAAGAAGAATTCAGTTACTTTTGAATGTCTAAATAACACTGACTACACACATCTTTGTATTGTCAGATAACAGTTGTTGTTGTTGCTGTTGTTATTATTATTATTATTATATAATACATGTATGACCATTGTATAGATAGTAGTACTCCATAGTAATGGCATTTTTTCCACCTGGGCAGAATCAAACCTGACAGTGCTTTGCTGTAATATAAGGAAGAATTCCAATATATAATCTGTAAAACAGGATGACTCCTGAAGTGATCACTGCTGTGCATACAGGTCAAACATTTCCTACACAGAAGAAATGTAGACAAAGCTTTCTTGTAGACAAAGCCCAGCATGAAACACAGCCACACTCCTGGGTAGCTGAACAATAGAGAACTCTAGGAATGGGAAGCACACAACACACACACACAACATTATCTCCCACAGATATGCTTGTGATCATTTTCACCAGGCAGGCAACCCCTCACTGCAAATGTTGATTCAGGCACAAGTCCTCGATTCATCCTTGCACTGCAGCTATTATCTCATGACCTTTCCAGAAATTCCAAATAAATGTTCCAAATAACTAGAATGAGATTTTCTCTCCCTGAGGCTGTAGATAAAAACCAAGAGTGAGCATACGATGCAGATGTTGGGTGATGTGTGTCTTATCTCCCTCATGACTCTCTTGGTTGTAGAGTGCTTTACCATTTTTTCAACTCCCCCAAGAACCTCCTGAGGTGGTTGGCCCAGCTATCTTCCCCTGCAATGACCTTTTGTTGTTGTTGTTCAGTCGTTAAGTCGAAAAGGAAAGGAAAGGAAAATCAATGCCTGGAGTGGACACTGTGGGGAAGGAAAGAAGATCTCTGGTTTCAAAGTTGGTATTGAAATGGGAGTGGGGAATGGCAGAAGAGATGGAAAATTTGCTGTGGGAACAGATAATTTGTGGCAAACCACTTTTGGAAGAGACATTAGAAAGGACATAAGTGGGCAGGAAAGTAGGAAAGGATGTTGGTGAAGAACAGTGATTACATAGTATATTAACAAAGAAGTAGGAAGATGGTTACTTTATAAAAAGAAAGGTGCTAGGTTTCATCCCTATATGGTTCTGCATGTACTTCTTGATATGTGTGTGTATGCGTACACACGCGTGCAGACATGCTTGCGTATGCGTACACCCTTGCACAGATAGTGAGTGAGCTAAACAGACATTGAAAATCTCATTCATCAGTAGTAGAAAGGAAAATGTACTTGCCACAGCCTTCGAGGCACTTGCATTCACACATTCCATTGGAACCTAATGGTCAACATTTTTATACACTTGTTCTAAAACATCTATCTCTTGCCTTCTGGAGGAGAACCACCGTAATGTATTGAACAACCTAACTCTCACAGGGGTCCCATCATTACTGTCCAATCCCCACCAGAGGACATGCCTGCAACACGAAAGTTGCAGAATGTGCAGAATCTAATAGAATCCTGCATAAGAAAAAAAATGATGCAGGAATGGCTTCTATGAACAAACTGCTTGCACAGCTCACAGTTCTGGAGGTGTCCTCTTCAAGAGAGTGATTTCTTTGGATTTAAAAAAAAAGGCTTGAAATCCAATGTTTAAGTTCATAAGTTCCAATCAATGTGTAAAACAACCCTCTTCCCTTTCCGGGTCTCCCAAACTCAGTTTGACTGAGTTCACTCCAACCAGACCACCTAAGGATGCTTGTGAGAGCTTCTGGAAGGTTCAGGTAAGAGCTTAAGAGAAGCAAAAGACTTGTGGCAACTAGTAGAAGGTTCCCTGGAAAATCAATGAAGATGATTATCCTCTTTGACTAAGTGGTTGTGTGTATGATGTCTATGTGAACTTGTTGCAGTGTTCATTGGAAAATCACACAAGAAATCTCTCTTCAAGATTAGCTACTTGTATGTGCATATACATACACACATACACACACACAAATCACATGCTTTCATATGATGTTTGGGCTTGTGGTTATTTATATTTTTCCCCCAGTTTTAGTTCTTGTTTTATAAAAATAAGAGAAGAAATAAAAGGCTCTCCACAGCCTTGGGATATGGGATGCAGCTTTTTGTTGACTGAGTTAGGAGACGTCTCCAGGCCAACATATATTTTATTTATTTTATTTTATGTAGAAAAGGCTACCTTTCTTAAATACGTAACTCTGGGTGGCTAACAAGCAGTTTCCCCCCCAAAAATCCAAAGAGCCCTGAACCAGACAAAGTTAAAATAAAATAATTCGATACAAAGGAAAAAGCTGAAGGACCATGCAACAAATTCACCACCAGGCCTATGTACTTTGGGCTTCCCTAATGCCTAGGGGAAAAGCCAGCTTTTAACAGGCTCCCTCCTGGAAGGCCAAAAGTTTCTGGACCCTCCATATCTCGGGGGGGAGGCTGTTCTGATATCCTCTTCTGTACCAAATGTGTTTTTTTTAGACCTTGCCAATTAACATTTGCGAATGGAGAATTTTGAACAGGGAACTGGAAAGCAAAACAAACCACTAACGGCTGCATTCAAATTCACTAGTCATCACTCCTATAATTCCCCACTATCACAGAATCCCTTAACTGGTGTTAAACTGGGTTCCATTTTACATTGCACAAATGGAAGAGAAAGCTGGTAAGAGCCACCTTCACCAGTTAGCAGAATAAGATAGATCATGTGCTTGGCCATCATCAAGTGATCCATGCATAATACACTAGGTTGCCACTTAGCACATACGGTGTCTTTACTCACATGAAGATTTATCTGTGCAATGTCAGAAAAAATCTCTGACTACTCTCTTTCTTGCTTGCTGATACTGCAATTGAATTCATTACACCTATACTTCCAGAAGCCTTGGTAAATGGACAGGCTAGCCATGGGAGAATTTTGAAAACGATGCTCTCTTTCAGAACTCACACAGTGGTGATATATACACAGAGCTTCAATCTGAACCATTATTGCACACCATCTCTCTCCCCCACACACCTTTTATAATAATCCATTAAATGCTTTCAACTATGGAGAAAGAATGGCAACCTGTAGATCTGAATGGTGCCCAGATGACCTATAAAATACATACTGCTTTGCTGCCTGAGTTGTTACAGCTCTCATCTCTAATGGATGGTATTGTTATTTTACCATCTAGACAACCACACACATCAATTATGCATTCTTCTATGCTGTGATTCTTTTTTCTAAACATCATTAAAAAACGAGGGAGATAATGTTTTACCTCTGAATTCTGCTTTTAATTCTACATGTTTGGGGAACAGCATTTTAGTCTTGTATTTAAGAAGAATTTGGTGCCTAGTGGCAAATGCTAAACTATGATGGTTTCTTCTTCTTAGAGAAGCCATCTCTATAGCTTCACTTGGGGTAGAATGGTTGAAGGTGCCATATCTGGACTGGGTGTTCAGTGTCACTTTTCGCATTTCGCATGGTTCATTGGTGCAATGCACACCACTTTATAATACTTATCAAACTATCTTTAGGGTTTACAATCATATAATGTATTGTGATTTCTTCAAAATCATGGCCCACGGGATGAGGATCTTACGACCTTGAGCAAACACAGCTTCTCTCAGCTATTCATAGTGCAGCCGTATTTTTTCCCCTATATTTCCACAACAGCCTGGAAGAAACTGGGACTATTTTGAAGAGTCGACATTAATGCAGCTGTTAAAGCAGCCACCACCTTTTTCTTTCAGGTTCATATGGAAACTGGAAAACAGAAAAGAGGGGCTGCTGTCCTGATTAGCATTTTGGTAAATATTTTTTTGAAATGGATTTTTAAAATAAAATATCAATTTAAATAATAGTAAAAATTTGCATCAGCCAGAATGAACTGTTTCCGTAACACAGAGATCTGGTTTATGCAGCTTTCCCTGATATACAGGTGAAACCGAAAAATTAGAATATCGTGCAAATGTTCATTTATGTCAGTATGGCAACTCAAAAGGTGAAACCAATATATGAGATAGACGCATTTACATGCAAAGCGAGATATGTCAAGCCTTACTTTGGTATAATTGTGATGGTTATGGCGTACAGCTTATGAAAACCCCAAATTCACAATCTCAGAAAATTAGAATAGTGTGAAAAGGTTCAATATTCTAGGCTCAAAGTGTCCCACTCTAATCAGCTAATGAATCCATAACACCTGCAAAGGGTTCCTGAGCCTTTCAATAGTCTCTCAGGCTGGTTCAGTAGGAATCACAAGCATGGGAAAGACTGCTGACCTGACAGTTGTGCAGAAAACCATCATTGACACCCTCCATAAGGAGGGAAAGCCCCAAAAGGTAATTGCAAAAGAAGCTGGATGTTCCCAAAGTGCTGTATCAAAGCACATGAATAGAAGGTTATGTGGAAGGGGAAAGTGTGGTAGAAAAAGGTGCCCAAGCAGCAGGGATGACCGCAGCCTGGAGAGGATTGTCAGGAAAAGGCCATTCAAAAGTGTTGGGGACTTTCACAAGGAGTGGACTGAGGCTGGAGTTAGTGCATCAAGAGCCACCACACACAGACGGATCCCGGACATGGGCTTCAAATGTCGTATTCCTCTTGTCAAGCTGCTCCTGAACAAAAAACGACGTCAGAAGCGTCTTACCTGGGCTACAGAAAAAAAGAACTGGTCTGTTGCCCAGTGGTCCAAAGTCCTCTTTTCTGATGAGAGCAACTTTTGCATCTCATTTGGGAACCAAGGACCCAGAGTCTGGAGGACGAATGGAGAGGCACACAATGCACGATGCTCGAAGCCCAGTGTGAAGTTTCCACAGTCTGTGTTGATCTGGGGAGCCATGTCATCTGCTGGTGTTGGTCCACTGTGCTTCATTAAGTCCAGGGTCAATGCAGCCGTCTACCAGGAGATTTTGGAGCACTTCATGCTTCCTTCCGCAGATGAGCTTTATGGGGATGCTGACTTCATTTTCCAGCAGGACTTGGCACCTGCCCACACTGCCAAAAGTACCAAAACCTGGTTCAATGACCATGGGATTACTGTGCTTGATTGGCCAGCAAGCTCGCCTGACCTGAACCCCATAGAGAATCTATGGGGCATTGCCAAGAGAAAGATGAGGGACATGAGACCGAACAATGCAGCAGAGCTGAAGGCCGCTGTTGAAGCATCCTGGTCTTCCATAACACCTCAGCAGTGCCACAGGCTGATAGCATCCATGCCACGCCGCATTGCGGCAGTCATTGCTGCAAAAGGGGCCCAAACCAAGTACTGAGTACATATGCATGCTTATACTTTGCAGAGGTCCGATATTGTTCTATGTCCAATCCTTGTGTTATTGATGTCATGTAATATTCTAATTTTCTGAGATTGTGAATTTGGGGTTTTCATAAGCTGTACGCCATAATCATCACAATTATACCAAAGTAAGGCTTGACATATCTCCCTTTGCATGTAATGCGTCTATCTCATATATTGGTTTCACCTTTTGAGTTGCCATACTGACATAATGAACATTTGCACGATATTCTAATTTTTCGAGTTTCACCTGTACATGTGTTAATATGCATTTCCGTAGCATCCTTTCTTCATGAAAATGTGTCCTCTCTTTATGTCCCCAGTGCAATCCTTCAACACATTTTTTCTGATGTCAGACCTTTTTAAAATATAAATATCCCTTAAAAACAATACAAACACTCCCAACGTATAGGATTATTTTAATCTATCATTCAGAAACACATTCTGGGGATGTATCTTAGATCAAAGGAAGATGGATGCTAACACACTCCTTTCAATGCTGCTACTTGTGCTGCAGAAGCATTTATTTTGGCAGAAACATTTATTTTGGCAGATCTGAGTAATTCCACTCCCATGAAAATGGGGTTTTCTTTTATATCCCGTTGGCTCTCTTTTTTGATCATCTGAGACATGCCCTATAGTCCTTAGAAAACCTTATTAGTAAAACCTAACCAGAACAAATATCAGAATATAAGCTCCCCCTTCTGGCAAGAAGCCAGGTCTTACTCACTTGCCAGAGTCCCTGACCTTATAGCTTTTTGCAGCAAAAATATCAGATTCTATCTCTGTGATACTTTAAAGACTAACCAACGTTACTATAACACCCATATTCATGGGTCCCAGTCTACTTCATCAGACACTGAATGAAGTATTGAAAAAGATGTTATTAATACACACACACACACACACCCCTCACACAAACTTACTTTGGAGGGAGGGAGAGGGGATGTGAGAATCCTACCAGGCCAGGCATATGTTGAACAGTTCACCAGTACAACATTCATGTCACACCTAAATACTATTTTGTTAATTATTACAATCTGCCCCTCTTTCCTCTTAAAATGCATCTGCGTTTAACATTACATACTCCCTTCTCCCTCTCACAGAAAGATTTTTTTTAATAGTTATATCTTTTTCAGGATTATGATCCAGATTATTTCAATATATGATTACTGCAGCGAGATTATTATATGCAAAGAGATGGAAAGATTTGACACTACCCACTTTGGAGGAATGGTTGGTGAAATTGACAGTTCTTGCTGAGATGGATAAATTAACTTCTTTGATTAGAGACGAGACACAGCCTACACTTTATTGGTGATTGGAAACCTCTTATGGACTTTTTGTGTAAAAATGAAAAAAATGAACTGGTGATTTATGGTTTTGATGATTAGACAGGATAGATGATAGAAAGAAGAGTATTATGATATAACTTTATATCATAATAATATAATTGTACTTATAACTGCTGTGAAGAATATCAGAAGCCACTTCTTTGAATCTTTTTTCTTTCTTTTCTATTTTTCTTTAACTTTTCTTTTCTTGCACTTTTTGCTTTCTCTTTGCTTGCTTCTTTTTCTTTTTTCTTCCTTTGTATTGGTTTTTATCTTCTTTTTTAAACATTTCAATAAAAATCATATATAAAAAAGGATTATGTTCCACAGAAACTTGTGGAGTAATAAATATCTTAGTCTGTAAGGTATCGCAAACCCTTCTAACATTCATTAAAATAGCTAATTGCTTCCAACCTTCTTTTGACTGCAAGGAAGTCACAGCCAAAAGTAGCTACCAAAATCCCTATATATTCATCCAAATGAACAAGAAGCCAATTTTAGGTCAAACAGTTTTTCTATTTTGAGATCAAGATACCAATGAAAATCAGCAAGTTTATCCTCTGCTACATTTTAACACACGTGATTTCCAATGAATTCTTTTCTGAGCTTCCCACTCCCAAAAGCATTAGCCCTAAAAGGTGAGCCCCTCCTTCTGTTATCAACAGTTATATCTTCATATATATATATATATATACACACACACACACACACACACACACACACATATATACATACATACATACATACATACACACACATACATATATACATACACACACACACACACATAAATGTGTAATACATTTACAGTTTAGCTCCTGGCCACAAAATATATATATATATATATCTTGGCCCTCCTGAATTATTGCAAATTGATAAAATGGGAAGAGCCTAAACCACTGTCACCCAGATTCCAGTGAAATTGGGCATCCAATACATTTAAATGAATGAATGACCGAATGAATAAACAAACAAATAAACAAAACAAACTTTGCAGATTTCTTTGAAAGAAAATTGGTATATAGAAGAAGCACATGGGAATTAAAAGGCAGTGGCTGCTGAACTGTTAGTTTCAAGCCTGGGAATTCATGTCACCAACTTGAAAAGCCAAGCCTAATGAACAAATCTCACAATAAAACTAATAAATTGTGATCACAGTGGGATATAGCTGAATAAGTCACTCATAATACAGGGAAATGTTTGTTTTGAGCTGCTTTTTTCCTAAAAAAATTACCTTATAAGCAAGTCTATATAAATGCAAATGCTGTTCCTATAGATATAATTTCATAAAACAAAAGTCTTCACTCTCTTTAGCAGTGAAATTCAAGTGGCAAGTGTGACAAGCTAAGAAAAATGAATGCAGTTAACTTCAGCCATCCCAGCTCATCTGAAAGCTTATGTCAGTTTCTAAATAAGCTTTTCATTTTTTATTCAGTCTGCTGATCTTTGTTGATTTACAGCATGAATAAGCATGGAACATTGCACCTTGTACAGTATATTTTCAACCCACCTCTACACACACACACGCACACACACAAAATAATAAAACATTTAGAGTAGATAACATCAAGCTTGCTAGTGGCTGTGACTTATTATAGCAATGAAGTGCCATGTTAAACAACTCATCGGCATGGTGGCAGAAGGCTTAGCATAAGCACTCTAAATAATTTGGTTCCATCTAAGAAAGGAGGCTTCCAAAATATATTCAACCTTGATAATAAACCATAATTGGATGCAATTTGCTCTAACCAACCACTTCACCCAGGTGGGAACATTTTTTGTTCAAATTTCACCAATGAACAGAGCAAAGGAGAATGTGTGAGTCTTCTTCACATGTTTATTCACATCCAATTTTCCAAGTGATGTGGCGGAGTTAAAAGCAAACTCCAATTTCCTTTAGAAGAGGAGAAGAATGGAGATGTAGAGTTTCTTTGCAAACATCATCCATTCATTTACAAATGTGCAGATGGTGCAAGCACCATAAATTTGCAGCGGTGAGGAAGTACAAGGGATGTTGGGAGGAAAAGGAGAAATCAAATGTGACACATTCAACAAAGTGAGAGACCTGAAAGATGGACAAACTTTCTTCAGAAGCAAACATCAAGGCAGCTACTTACTAGAACCCATAGCAAATGATTTTTTTTTTAATGGAAAGCTGATAATTCAGCAGTTACAACATGTAAGACAAATTAACAATAGAAGAGCCCTGCTGGTCTAATGTTCTACTTGCTTTAAGTTCTAGATGAAACACACAGCTCAAGAATGCCTACAAGCAAATGAACTTTTGCATCCTTACTCTTGCTCAGTATTTGCTTTTCAGAATTGAGCCCCATAAATGGAATCATCATTTATGCAGTTGATAGCTTTTATCTTCAGTGACTTTGTTTAATGCTCCTGAATTAATCCTCTGAAATGAACTGCCAAAAAAAAAAATCAGGCTCACATGCAACTAAGAACATATAAATGTAAGAATCCAATCATTTATAAGTCCAGTATCCTGTTTCTTAAAGTAATTCCACGAGAAGAACAAGCAGATTTCTAAATATCAGGTTTGAAAATGGGATGGACAACTTGAAGCCTTGTGGCTACGTGTTGCTTTTAGCCTCAGCTCAGAAGCCCACTGAGCTGATCCATTCAAATCTGACAGCAACGAGCAATTCCTTCCTGACAGCCTGCTATCTGGGGACAGGAAGAGAAGAAGAAGTGTCAAAGAGGAAAAGAAAAATGAGTGGCCTCTCCTACTTGTGCCACTGGCTGCACCTATCCCTTACAACAGGCCCATTCAGCCATTGGTATGCAGCCCTCAGCAGAGAGGATAGATCCCTTGTCATATTTCCCTGAGAGAAGAGTGGTCCTTCTATCTACCTTATTACTGGGGTGACTATAGTCTGTGCAATGCCGTCCATGCCAATATTGGTAAACAAATCAAGATCCAGGTCTCTACCCTCACAGATTCAGATAAAGAAATCATGGCAGTTGGGGAGGATGACTAGCTGAGAGGCATACCTCAAAGGACGCATAGCAAGAACTTCCTCCTGAAATTAAAAATCCATCAATTATTACTCTGGAGCTACTGAATTTGCTGTTGTCTACATCCAGTTCAGGCCCATCATTTCCTACAGAACTGATGAGAAACCAGTGTATTTTCTTGAGACACTTTCTGGTTCTAAAAGCATTTGTCAAAGCCTCTTTGACATAGAAGCTGATATTCTGCAAAACTCTTAGGAATTTACATAGATTAATATAAACTTCTACAGATTGCAGAAGTGTCCCACTAGAGAGCAGAGTGTGCTTGATAACACCCATGGATAATGCTGGCAAAAATGTCTCCAAAATGATTGAATATCTGACCCTGACATTCAGCTGCACTAGCCAAGCTGTCACCAACAAGGAACTGATGGAGATCATCTCCAGTTCTGTAGCTCTGCACTAACAGCTAATCTGAAAGTGAGTGTTGTCCAAAGTCAATAGATTAAAAACACGTCTCTCCTTTCTCAAGAGACTATTAGTCTGTCAGTCTGTGAAAAATGTCAGGCACAGAATCCCAACTGTCTGTAAATTGTATTACCATGAAGTCCAACAGGGACAGCCAGTCACCCAGTACGAGGTATTACTTAAAGGGCTCAACTGGGACAGAAAACCACTGAGTCACTATCTCTCAGTCCATCCTATCTCATAGGGCTCCTGTTGTGACGATAACCTTGGAGCGGGATTGCTATGGGTTCTACCTTGATCTCCAGTGGGATATAAATTTAACAAAAAGGCTCAGAACTCAGCTCTTAAATTTAGAATTTAGACTTAGACCTTAAGTTTTGGTGACCAGAACTCAGCTCATATGATGCTCCCACCAGCAGAAGGGGAATGATATACTTTCGCTATATTTTGCTTCCTGCTTACAGCTCCTCATATGTCCACAAAATATCAGCTCTCAACATGCTTAAAAGGGGATAATCAGGGGATGTTAGCTTCCCTTCTCTTCCTACCACATGAATTTTCTAATGCACAGATATGCCTGCTATCTGTTCAAAGAACAACTACCCAGAATTTAAGTTGAAGCCCATACATGCCTCTTCTCAGATCCTTAAAATAACCTTGCAATACCTGATCCCAACTGTGTATACATGTTACACTTAAAATTGTTTCTTTGATAATAATATCTAGTTATTTCTTTATAAATTCAGAAGAGAAATAACAATTCATTACTATTTGCTGACTGGATAGATAAGCAGTTGAACAACTAAAGCAGATCACAAAGGTTTGTATGAACCTGCTCATTTCCAACCCTCCTTTTCAGCAATTTAAGCTATTTTGAAGTTGCTTGTATAAGATGTGATATAACTCCACAGACTCACAAATAATCCTTCCATAACTTTGATTTTACAGGGTTTTTTTTAAAAAATAACACTATATGAATGATGGCAGCATGTGACAAAGTAAGGCACGCTCTTTCATATGTGGTTTTTATTTCTCTTGCAAATTTGCAAAGAAATGAAGGTCATGCACTTTTTAAGGTTAAACCAGTTTGGGTGGCAAAATTAAGCAGATGTGTAACTTTCTCCCATGGAAACCAATGGGCCTTGGAAATGATTAACTTTGGTTCACAGTAAAGGGCATACCTAAACCAAAGAGCATATTAAAAGCATACTGGTTTTATATCAATTTAACAGACAAGATTCTCCTTTCAGAATCTTAGGAACTGTAACTTTATGTGTGTGTTGAGAATTCTTTGCTAGACTTCTCTGCCTCCTGAAATGCATGTATCTTTTGAACCAGGTTAAAATTTGATCTTGTCTGCAACATGTTTCCAGCAGCAGGTATTAAGGTTTCGTTTTCATGGTTGGCAGCCATTTATAGACCTTTCCTCCATGAATTTTTCTAATCCCATTTAAAACCACTTTAAACGGATGCCCTTTAGGCAGCCATTTTTATAAATTACCCATGTGTGATATGAAAAAAATAAAAACATACCAAAACAATTTGAATCTTCATTAGGACAGTGCTTTACTCACCCCAAGTCTTGCTGGTCTCCGCTGTCACCCTGATATGGCCAGACAGTTGCACTGCAGCTCATCAACCAGAGATGCACGTTGATTTAGGGAGCCAACAAATACCTGGCCAGCTTTAGGTTGCTTAGACTGGGCAGCATCTTTGGTGAAGCAGATGTTCTACATTGCAGATATGCACTATGTTGTTGGAAGGACTGCATATAGCATGGTGGAGACTCAAATGTGGCCTCTTATATCCCCACAAGTTTGTGTTGTTGAATTTTAGCAGCACTGACCTACACTGCTGCCACCTCACCTTTCCTCTTCCTTCTTCATTGTCTGCTTTGTCCTAGTGCTATTGCTTCTCTGAACTGTCTCCCATCTCCAACATTCCCTGCCAAGCTTCTCACTTTCCTTCCTCCCAAGCAATATACTGCCATAGATCTCTCTTCCTTGCCCATCCTCTTCTCTTTCTTACCTTCTCTTTTACAAACCTTCCTCTTTACTCCCCACATTCTTTTTTTAAATTCTTGTCTCCACTTTTAAAATCCTGATGGGGCCCTTTGTAACATGGTCCCATCCCTTTCACAGTGTCACCAATCCTCTGATACCTTATTCAATGGTTAATACAGTCCTTGTTCTAGAGGCCAGCCAGGCCAAGCTTCCTGGAATGCTCAACAGTACCAGATAATGATTAATTTAGATGTAATGTTACACCATTATTTGCAAGAATGAACATGGGAAAATGTCTAATGTATTTCCCTCTTTTTTTCAGTGAAACCACTACAAGAGGATTAGAAACATCCGCTTCCATTTTAACGAACCATGATTTTTTATTGGTTAGGTTCTCAATTTCTCTAAGCCATGTTGGCTTGTTTCATTATTGCTTGGCCGTGTTCAAACTAGGCCACTTTGTTTCAAAGCATATTCATTCATTTTGGCTTGCTCCTTAAGCCATTATTAATGGTTCTCTAATGGAATAGACATTAATTGCATTTTTTAAAAAAATAAAACTTAGGGCTTCCAGATTGCTTCATCAGATGAAGAGCAAAGGAGGAGGAGTGCACAGAAAGAAAAATGATTGCAATCACCTACCTGGCACAGAAGTTGGGAGAAGATGGAAATTTTCAGTGTGAGGGTCATGGTAGCGGACACTTCTGACTCAACTTCTGGGAAGATGCTGCTAAAGCACCCCAGTCCAGATCAATGGCTAGAGTCCAGCCACTAACAGGGCAGGAACACCTTAGGGATGCAATGCAGAAAAGCTCTTGATATGGGACAAATTAAAGAAAGCAATTTCATTTCCCATTGAGTGTCCCTAGTTGGCAAGAGAAACACCCATTCTCCTTAATGTGTAATAGGGCAAGAAAGTGTGAGTGAAGGAAGCAAATTTAGCCACTCAAGCTGTCTTAACAGGTTTCATAACTGTGAGCTGTCAGGTCACTTCTGAGCATGGGTTTAGCACTCTTTTGAAAGACCATTAATACCATGTCCCAAAATAGCCCAGATAACAGACTACAGGAATAGAGAGTTGCAAGATGCATTAGGGCACCTCCCACCTCATCCCACACCTCTCCTCTGAGTCTCTGGCCTTTCACTTGGACTAAGAATTACATGGAAGGGCAGGGAATGAAACAAACAAATTCCAGCTTCAACTAGCACTGTGAAGAAACTGCAATGCTGGCAGTGAATGACCTTTGCTGGCAGTCCCAGAAAGTAGCTGTAGAGAGTAAGGAAGATGATCTTGATGAAGCTATGCAGATTCTGTTGCCATGACAACAGGAGCTAAAGCATTTTTTAAGTCTAGAAGGTCCAAATAACATTTGGAAGTGGCTCCAGCAGAAACCTCCCTAATTCACTGAACTATAAGGAGGAGGAGGAGGAAGAGGTACACCACCATCAGACTTGCAAGATTCTGTTGTTCCAGGTAGTCCTGGGTTAACAACTGCCCTGTTTAGCAACTGTTCAAAGTTACAGTGGCACTGAAAAAGTAACTTTATGACCGGTCCTTGAACTTACGACTGTCGCAGTGTCCTGTGGTCACGTAATTGCCATTTGTGAGCTTCACAGCCAGCTTCTGACAAGCAAAGTCAATGGAGAAGCTAGCAATAAAATCGTGGTCACATTATGTCTCACTGAACAACTGTAGGCGATTCACTTAATGACCACAGAACTGATGCCATTAAAGTCTGGCACAGTCAGGTGATGTTTCACTTAACGATTGTGTCACTTAGCAATGAAGTTGTTGGTCCCAACTGTGGTCATTAAATGAGGATTGCCTGTATAGCTAATCTCAGTAAAGTAGCTGTTGACATCCTGTGGAGTTGATTTCATGGTCCGGTCTACCTCGTGGGGCTGCCAGTAGCCTGTGGAATAAGCAACTGAACTGGTCCCTAAGGAATAAAAACAGTAAAATATATGGCCACACAAAATCCCTTGTCAGCAGAAACAGTGGGAAATCTGTAAATCTGGTGACAGAACCAGCAACACACAGCAGGCAGAATTCAGCTTTCCCAATACAAATGGATCTTCTGTGCAGCAAAGCGCTTTCAAAAGACTGCCACCCCATGTCTATAAAGAGTCTCTGCAAGTCCTAGTAAAAGCTTTGGAAACTGCCAGTCAGGTGTTACACGGGCAGATGCCTCTGCTGAAGCCAGGTGTCCTATCTCCCATGCCAGCCCAAATGGTTGTGGACAAAAAGGGTGTGCTCACAGCACCCTGTGGCTTTAGGCTGCCTCAGCTGTGAACTGAGATGAGACAAAGGCAATGTCATGAGGACATAATAGAAAAATAATTACCAGGGCATGTTGATGCCAGAGGTAGGGGGCCAGAAGGATGAGACAAGGGTGCAAAAAGTATGGCCTGGAGGCCACAGCTCGCTCACCAGCATTTCCTTT
Source organism: Liasis olivaceus (assembly GCA_030867105.1). Taxonomy (NCBI): domain Eukaryota; kingdom Metazoa; phylum Chordata; class Lepidosauria; order Squamata; family Pythonidae; genus Liasis; species Liasis olivaceus. Next base: position 120,116,193 of record CM061350.1, on the reverse strand, counting down.
GTGGTCCTTCCAGTTTGGAAGCAAGAGAGAAACATTTTCCTCACTTTCGGTGGTGGTTTTAGAGATTGGCTCAAATTGGTTCAGCAATTCTGAGGTAAAATGAACAGCCATCCAACAAAATCAGAGAGGAGCTTACCCACTTCTGCTAGAAATTGTGGTAGGATCTGCTGCAAGTTTAAACTGCTACAACTCCAGATTTGAGCAGACTTTAATCCCACTGGCTCTAGTTGAGCTAACTGGATGCCAACAGCAAACCTCAGGAATGAAATTATAAGTGGTGAAATGTTACAGAAATGCTACAGAGATTGCATATCCTTGGACATTGCTTGGATACTCCATGAGGAGACATTTGAATACAAGTAGTACCCAAACACTCCAGGGTAACCCAAGAAGAGATTCAGTAAAGGGGAACGAAAAAGCAAATAACCATTATCTATCTATGGGATTTTGTTTCATCACATGCGGAGTGCTTTTAATATTCAGTACTTATAGAAAATCTTCTTCTTGGAACACTTTGCTTCAAATACTCCAAATCTTTAATGGAATTTGCTGTTTCCTCCATAGCTGCCAAGCTGCTGAGTTTTGTAGCCATCCTCCCAGCAGACAGTAAAGAAATAAAAATCTATGGTTTACTTATGTACAATTATCAGAAAGACTTAAGGTAAATAAAATATTGTGTGTGTGTGTGTGTGTGTGTGTGTGTGTGTATTGGTTTTGAGCAATGTAAGTCTGAGTTTGAAATAGAATTGTGTACAAATGTTGAACATGTTATTGCTAAAATGTACAAACTTTTATTGAAGTTTGAGACAGAAGAAGAACAAGTGAAAGAACGTATGATAAGGTGAGCTAAAAACTTTGGTTATAATATTCAGATGGAACAATGGGAGAATATGTGGTTGAAAGGACTGAAATTTATGTTGTCATATCCTTGGTATATGTCACCAGAGAAACTGTCTAGAATGTATAAAGGTACTTCAACTTGATGTTGGAAATGTGAACAACAGAATAGAACTTTCTATCATGCTTGGTGGGCGTGTAAAAAAGCCAGAAAGTTTTGGATTCAAACACATACCATAATTCAGAATATTTTAAAGATTAATATACAATTGAAACCAGAGGCTTTTCTTTTGGGAGTGATTGATAAACAGTTGGAAAAAAGTCATGGAACTTTGTTTTTATACATTGTAACTGCAGCAAGATTATTATATGCACAGAGATGGAAAGATCCGACATTCCCCACAATGGATGGTGAAGATGATGGAAGTTGCAGAGATGGCCAAACTGACATCTTTGATTAGAGAAAAGACATTATCTAAGTTTATGGTTGACTGGAAACCCTTTATAGACTTTCTCCGTGAAACAGAAAAAGATGAACTTACGACTTATGGTTTTGATGATTAAAAAAAAAAGTTTGTAGAAAAAAATGAAAATCATGATGTAACCATAAAGTAAGAGGTAAATTTACATTTATACTTACAACTGTTGTAAAGAAAATTGGAAGCTACTTCTTTATACTTCCTTTTTTTCTTTTATTTTCTGCACTTTGGGCTTTGTTCCCTCTTTTTCCTCTCTTTTCTTCTTTCTTTCTTCTATATATTAGTTTGTTCATTTTTATCTTTCTTTATAAAATATTAATAAAGTTATATTGAATAGAAAAGAAATAAAAATCTGACTCTACAATAGCTCTCCAGAAGATGGGCTACAAAAGAAAACCTTAGGAGGTCTCAGTACTTAACCATATGTGAAATCAAATAAACAAACCACTAGCATTAGCTATGAACATACTGGGACAAGGTAAAGAAGCCCTTCAGATCAGTCATCTCCTGGTGTTTCCTATGGAAGTGGTTGCCACTGCCTTCTACCAACCAGAAGTCAAAGGTCATGGGATTCTCCAGTCATGGGATTCTCCAGGGGTTCCCACATACCAGTACTAACCAAGGCTGACCCTACTTAGCTCCTGAGATTCACCAAGGTCAGTTAGGTGCTGCTCCCTGCTGAGGCTAATATACCAGCTAGGAATTGGAAATACAACATTCAACAGCTACCTGTTATAATCCATAAAAATAGCCCCACTAATGCCTGCAGGTTTCAAAAGCGGACATAAATGGAGCTATTTACTAGGACTCTATTATACTCTTTCACAGGTAATGTGACTGATTCTTTTTATAAAACTTCCACTCAAGTTAGCAGCCCCTGTATGTTCAAAGACAACTGGGAAATATTACAAGTCTCAAACTTCACTCATTGTTATTCTGGAAAAGGCAGATTCTTTTTTGATGCTACTTTTCTTACAACAATGTACACTAAGGAAGGCAGGAAGTTGCCTCAGTAGAGAGCTGTAAGATATACAGAGGTAGCAAGCTACAGATAATTTGTTCTACAAATTTGTGAGTGGGTCCCCATCCCCATAAGATACTTCAGATTTAATAATGCATGCTGTGAACAGATGGCCAGAATATCAATCATTTGGTCTGTTGTTTCATTAGAATGAACACTGGACTTTGAATGTGTAACACAAGAGGAAAACAAAACCCATATGAGATATATCAGCCATCACATACACAAGCAGCTAGCATTGTTTGGACCTGCTTTTCTTACAGCCATATGTTTCTTCCAACAATTCTGTTGCAGGAGGATATCAATCAAAAAGTGACCTCCCCTCCAGATGAGGATTACTTTTCTGCATCAGGCCAAGGTATATCCAATGCAGTAATGTGCCTCCAATAACAGAGAGGACCCTCTCTAAGTTCACAAGCAGAGCATGGAAACAATGGCCACTATCTGTCATTTGTTCCTAGTGCTCAACATACTTTCACATGGAGAATCTCTTTAGCTAGGGAGATCCCAGGTTAGGATAGGAAAGTTCCCAGTTCAGTTCTCCTTATCTCCAGACAGATCTGGAAAATCTCTTGCTTGAAATGCCAAGATTCACTACCAATGTGAACAATCCTAGGATCAAGGAAACCAGAGTTTCTGTCCATAGAAGGCAGTTCCCGATCTCTCTGACTCCTATAAAGTCCTTGATAACCACCAGATCAGGAAGCTTCCTTTTCAAGCTGCCACGCCTGTTGAGCAGGACAAGTCCTGATGAATGTTTTCAAGAGAAATGTTGCTGTACATCTATAGAATGGACATACTTTGGCTAAAACTAACTCCATCATTGGCCGGTTTTAGCTCTTTGCATGACATGTTACCTTCCGTAATCCAGTTTAGCCGTGGGTTTTTGTTTTTTACTTATTTATGAATTACAAGTGCTGCTGGGCTGCTTCAACGAAGCTGATTTAAGTGGCTTACAAGAAAAATAAAACATATATAACAAATACAAATATTATAATACAAATTAACCATCATTCAATCAACTATAACATTAATCCTGAGAAAGCCACAATAAACAGTGCCATACACATCTTAAGAATTTACCTATCGTGTCCTTAACCACTCAATGCACACTATATCATGTATGGTATATTTTGGTTTTCAATATTTATATCTTTCAGTTTATATCTTGGGGTTTGCAAATTTCTCTATAAGCTGTAGAGAAAAAAAGCTATACACACTTCTTTTAAAAATAAATGTGATGTTCTATAATTACAGAGAGATTCTTCAACAGCTTTCAAAAATACTTAAGTATTTAGAGGGAAAAAAAGTCTTGATGTGCACAGCTTTGCATTTTCCCACCGCAGAGCCTGAATTGGCAACAGTCTGCTCAGTACTTCTGACAACCCAACCATATCGCATCTGTTTCCTTTTCCTAAATTCCCAAATCAGGTGAGGCACAAACACTTGAAGAGACTTTCAGCTTAAAACAGGGCCTAACAAAGCAAACTAAATCTCCCCCTTGGATTAATAGTCATAATAACCACAGGGGGAATCTTTCTCCACAACAGTGTTCTCCTGAACAATATTAAGGCTTTTTGATCATTTATAAAAACTTGTCTCTTGCCTTTCAGCCAAATGTGACTCAAGGCATATCACAATTTTAAAAGAAACAACATATTCTGAGTACTATACAGGAAAGATCACGTAGGCTACATAATGTAGTACTCATGTAGTGATGAAGACTTAGCGCAAGCTGCATAAGTATCCAGCAGTAAAGGAAAATAGACCCAATGTTGTGTAGTAGTTAAGGTCTTGAACCAGGACCAGAGAGTACAGCTGTGCAGCAGGGTTCTTTATGTTTTTATTTTCTGGCTGAACAGTCAGGAAAATTATAGGTGGGCAACCTACCTATAGGGTGGGTAGATTGGGTGCCTGGGTGCAGCCCTCACTGACTTTTCTCAGTGGATAATATTTCAATAGTAGAGCACAATCTGTTGTTTTCCATTGCCTTGGTAAATCCTTTAAGCTGGTTTTCTTCAGCCTGAGGTCCTACAAATGTGTTGGATTTCAATTCCATAATTCCCCAAGTATCACATCCTACAGCGTCAGCCCTTTGAGGTGGTCCAGAGAGGAACCCAAAATCATGAGTGCTAATACTACCTCTATTGTAAGGTTACAGTAACAGAATCTTGCAAGTCTGAAAGTGCTTTCCCCCTCCCTGCCTTTACATTCCAGAAAACTAGGGTGAGTCCCTTCTGAGGTGCTTCTTCCACCCCCATCCCTGCTGTGGGCTGAGATATCTCTTATCTGACTGTTGCCCCAGCTGCGGCTCTTCTTCCTGTCTCCCAAGGTTATTCTCACAACCCATTATATCAAGCCATTAGGTTGGCAAAGCTTGCCTGAGGCAGCTGTTTTTGTACTTACAGCAAAGGTAAGGTTATTAAATTAGCTGACATTAGGGTGGCCACATGTGGGTTGCAAAATCCAGATACCCACTTAATGGCAGCAAAAAGACAAGCCCTCTGAAATGAGGTCCCCCCAAGATCTGTGGCACCCACCCTGATGATGTTCCCGAAGGCCTTAAAGACCTGACGATTCTCCCAGGCCTTGGAATAGGGGGGATGGAGCCTCTTGTGGGATGTGTTTTTATCTATCTATCTATCTATCTATCTATCTATCTATCTATCTATCAAATTTATATGGCCGCCCATCCCAAATACATGATTCAAACAATATTAAAAACAGTAGTTTTATAGATGTTTTCCTGTTCAGTGGCCAAATTTGCATCTTTTTTGTTTATTTTTTATTATTTTACTTTTATTCTGCTTTGCTATATTGTGAGCTGCCCAGAGTTGCTGGGAGTCAAGGCGACACCTAAATCAAATGAATGAATGAATGAATCTCTATCTTTTGGCTGCCATCTAGTGGTTGTCCCAATTTTTGTAGCCAAGATAGACTGCAACCTAGATGGCAGCAACCTTCCTAAGCTCACTAGTTTTTTCTTTTGTTTTCTCTTTTGTTTTGTTTTCTTTTCTTTTCCTGGCTAAGATTCAAGTATCTATGGCAGTACGAACCCAGGAGTGTGATGGAGCGGGTACAGTGGCTGTACTGAATGCTTTGATGAATGTGATTACCTTGGCTATGAGTTTTTATATATTTTATGATTTCTTTTAATATGCTTTTTATATTGTTCTTTCCTTGTTTTTAAATTGTTGTACTGTTTTGTTGTTGTTATTGTTCTGATTTAACTGATTGTAAGCCATCCAGAGTCATATATATGAGATGGGCAGCTATATAAATTTGAATAATAAATAAATAAAATCATTTTTGTTGGCAAGTGATAATCTAGTCCATTATATTCACATTTAACAAAAATATTGTATATTTGTTGCCTTACCACCCCATTTCCCTGCTTTTCATCTTTTTGTCTGGTTGCCTTCTCTCTCCCTATACTTCCAATGGTAATCTTTAAAGAAAGATTTTTGTTTTGCTTTATTGGGGGAACTTTTTTTCAGATTCCTCTCTGCAGATGCAGCAGTATCTCCTGCTGCTTGAATTGACACTTCTGAAGGTAGCAGCCTTGGAGAGACCAACTAGGCCTATTGCTTCCAGAAGTGTCAATTTGGTTCAGGCCAGGATAGTGTCACAGCTGCAAAAGAAGAAAAGAAGCATTAAAAAAAAAACTTAGAAAAACAGTTGTATAAGATCAGACAGAAAGGAAGACTTTTTGTGGGGGGGAGGGACAAAAGAAGATCCAGGAAATGGGAGAGAAAGGCAAGAAAAGGAATGGCAAGCATAAACAGTGCAAAGAATGATGCAGTAAATTATCAGTAGGATAAAATCTTCAGTAGAAGTTGACATATCAAGAAACGTGGCGGTCAGCTCAAATTACTTTTGCCTGTCTTAAGATCCATCATAATAAGGACTTGTGTACAGGAACTACTCTGATGAGGCTTGCTTCTTTAACATGGCTAAGGTTCAGGAAATGTGTGCATATGCCTAAGGAGGCTGGTATCACCGAATGTGTTGTGACTATGTTCTGAGCTACAGATATTATGCACTCTTATGCATATGTGAGCCAAATCCATGCATCATTTTATGTTATTATGGTTGGTCACACAGTCAGCCAGAGGTTTAGACTGGATTTGGCATTTTTATCCACCTCTTGAGTCCTTCCCAAGGACCTGGGATAGGCAGATGTTGCTGTTTGATGGTGTTAAAGGTATATGGTTGATGGTTGCAGGATATAAGCTGTTCCAAGTAAAGCTGCCTTTTGCAATTGACTGATGGTGATTTTGTCAATGTCAATTGACAATTTTGCAATTGACTGATGGTGATTTTGTCAGTGTCAATGGTGTTCAAGTGGTACTCCAGATGTTTTGGGATTGCACCTAAGACACCTATTACTATTGATACTATCTTTGTTTTCTTTTTAGTATCTTTGCTTTCTTTTTAGATTATGATGATTCAATTTGGCCATGTTTGAACTCTCTGGGAAGCAACCATCTGTGTATATTGTGAGGCCTAACAGAGTCTAATTCAATTAATCTGACATACACAGTGTTACACCTTATACTTTGTCATTAATAACTCCATTTCTTTGGGAAGACTATATTGCCCTATTCAGTGAATTTGCAACCTATAAGCCTCATGTCTTTTCAATATGCCAGAGTGCAGAGAAAATGTATTGCTTGAAATACGTCTCAAGGTGTGCTTGCACAGTATTAAGAGCAATATAAAACTGACCTCAATCTGCAGAAAACCCATTCTCTACAACCAAATCCTATCCTACAATAGAAGAACATAGACTAAAGATTTGTACCAGAAGGTTCTCAAACTTACTGTACTCACCCAACAAAATGAAAAAGCGGACAGACAAAGTCAGATTGGTATTAAGAAATGATTTCCTACAAGATAGGCCTGAAAGAGAAAACAGAAAGCAACTTATCTTTTCTTATAGTTGTTATTGACATCCAGACAAAACTCCATGATCTCCAACCTCCCCTTGCCCAATTTCTCTTCCATTTCACAAATTTTGGATAGAAGGCTAGTTTTTGCTCCCAGCTTCAAACAGACACTCAGCCCACATTGGCGTACCTAACACCAGATATTTATGCTACCAATTATTCTTTACTACTGACCACTGTTAATAAGATAATACATTCTTCCTTTTACGTTTCATTTCTCTCTTAGCCAAGTCCACCACCATATGTGTTGATATACCTGTAACTCAGGATTCATCATGCATCTAATGATTTGGTGCAGCAAATCTTGTGCTGTAATAAATCTGTTAAGGGTATTTTGTGAATATCCTTGTTTCTTTGCCAGCCAGTTTTGCCACTGCTACAAAAACATTTACTTGCCCACTTAAACAGTGTCTAAAGCCTAACTGTTGTGAGATTGGAGCAACAAAGAATAGTAGGAATGATACCAATAAAACAACAGACATAGTGGCCACCATACAGTGATATAATTAGGATTTTCATTTAAAATTAAATATTTGTACTATCTTAATAGAAAGTTTCTCTCCCAATTGAATATTATGTAGTTTTACCTGTAACTTTATATATTTATCTGTTGCTTGCTTGCTTATTTACTTTATTTTTACATCCTCACGCTCTAAATCAACTCCTGGTAATCAAACCCAAAATAAGAATTACACAGCAGTATCTTGAATTATCATGAGAAATGCCAGGCTGGAAGAATCACAAGCCGGAATTAAGATTGCAGGGAGAAACATCAATAACCTCAGATATGCAGACGATACCACCCTAATGGCAGAAAGTGAAGAAGAACTAAAGAGCCTCTTGATGAGGGTGAAAGAGGAGAGTGCGAAAGCTGGCTTGAAACTCAACATTAAAAAAAACTAAGATCATGGCATCTGGACCCATCAATCCCTGGCAAATAGAAGGGGTAGAAATGGAAGCAGTAACAGACTTCATTTATTTGGGCTCCAAGATCACCGCAGACGGAGACTGCAGCCATGAAATTAAAAGACGCTTGCTCCTTGGGAGGAAAGCTATGGCAAACCTAGATAGCATATTAAAAAGCAGAGACGTCACCTTGCCGACAAAGATCCGCGTAGTCAAAGCTATGGTTTTTCCAGTAGTAATGTATGGCTGTGAGAGCTGGACCATAAAGAAGGCTGAACGCCGAAGAATTGATGCCTTTGAACTGTGGTGCTGGAGAAGACTCTTAAGAGTCCCCTGGACTGCTAGGAGGTCAAACCGGTCAATCTTAAAGGAAGTCAACTCTGATTGCTCATTGGAAGGATTGATAATGAAGCTCAAGCTCAGATACTTTGGTCACCTAATGCGAAGAGAGGACTCTTTGGAAAAGACCCTGATGCTGGGAAAGATGGAAGGCAAAAGGAGAAGAGGACGGCAGAGGATGAGATGGCTAGATAGCATCACTGAAGCAATGAACATGAAATTGAGCAAACTCAGGGAGGCAGTGAAAGATAGGAAGGCCTGGCGCGATATGGTTCATGGGGTCACGAAGAGTTGGACACGACTTAACGACTAAACCACAACAAAAATCTTGAATTATACCAACCATGAGATCTAACCATTAAAAACTTTTCCTGAAAATCTTGGTTTTTACCACTTTCCTAAATATCTAGAAAGAAGGCTTCATATGGATCTCTGGGAGGAGGCTGGACCCTCCCCTCAAATCTCTCAATACAGGAAATACTCAGCATCCCTATCAGGACATGCAGGGGATTTCCAGGGGAGTAATGGCAGATTGAAGGCAGCTCTATTTTCACAGAGCCGAGATGATCGTGGTGGTTAAGAGGAGCCAGTGAAAAGTCCGGCTCTTTGGAACCAAGGAGATGACCAGATCACCCACAAGTACTTCTTACAGAGGCTTCCTGTGAAGAGATCACAATTTAGCGATCTCCAGTGGTTTTATGGCTCTGGGAGTCGTGGGAAATATCAAGCCCAAGCTGAGGTTCAGAGCCTCCAAAGAGACATTAGATTTGCTTTCATTTCCTCTTTTAATTAACATGAGAAATTACTTATTAGCAATTTACTTGGAAATTAAAAACCTTCTGAAAGGCAAGTTGCTGTACACTGGGAGAATTTCCTTCTATCCTGGGAGAAAAAAGATTTAAGTAAGTTTAAAGATTAAAATGAAAAAAATTAACTTTTGGAAAACAGTGAAAGGGAGTTAAGAATATTGGCTGTGGACAGTTAAGGGGCCAGATGGATTTGAAAGAACAGGGGGTTTTTATGGACTGTTTTAAGTTTTACAAAATACAGCAGCTGATTTTGGAATTAACTGTACTAAAACTTACTATGGGAAAGTTTTGGCTCTGAAAATAAACAAAAGATAAGATTGGGCTTTGAAGGTTAACTAGAGGGAACCAGAGAACAATTAAAGGAAAAGATACTTCCTAACATAATGGAGAAACATTTTTTTACTATAGAAGAATTTAAATCTGTTTGGGAACAATGTATTCAGGATTTATTTTTAAAATGGGATCTAACAGCAGTTATAGAAGAAGAAAAGATTCTACTGGATAAAACAGAAGCTGAGGATGATTTGAATAGGGATTTTAAAATGGACTGTAAGTAACTGCCAGACTATGAAAGAGATATGGAAGATATGGAAAAAGATGTGGATTTGAAAATGGACTTAAAAATATTTGACTACAAGAGTGACATGGAAAAAGAAGTTGTAATGGATATACAAACTATGCTGGCTGATGTTTTAACAATTACAGGGGATATCCTGATTATAAATCAGAAGAGTGACTTGGAGAGTTATTTTATTTTGCATCCACAAAAGGGAAGCACTAAATCCCTGAAGTTGCGACTGAAAACAGATGGGGAGAAAATGATAAGAAATCACTATGTGGAACTTTATTTGAAGAAACAACTGAAGATTAAGCCTCTTAAAAAGAAGGAAAAGGAGTTCAAAGTGGACTTATTTGACCACTTTGGGTCCCAAAGGGTTAAATTGTATAAATTTTGATTTGGGGTTGTTATTATTAGAATCTTTTTTTTTTTAAACCAGGATTGCAAGACCATGTAAAGATTTTTTCATATGGGGATAAATCTTTTACCTCCTACTTGTTAGAGAAAGTTATGGGTTAGAATGTGAAAGGGACCTATTGCATCTAGTTTAAAATATATATGTTACTATTATTGATATTCTTTATAACTATGGGGATAAATCTTTTATGTCTTACTTATTAGAGAAAGTTATAAGTCAAAAATGCAAAATAGATTTATTTGTCTAAGCTTAAAACATATAGGTTATTATTATTGGTACTGTCAATGCTTTTGCTGAATAAGACCTTATCGATTAATTTTTATATAATTTAGTTATTGTTAAGTGATGAGAAATGGGAAGAAGATTTTTTTTTCCTGTAATATTACAGCAGGTGTTAAGTTACTGAACAGAACAGAACATAAACTTTATTGATTTAGTCATCTGACCATATCAAAAGTATAAACCAATACAAGTATACATGTGAAGTTACTATAAATGCTTATACTTGTTTGGAGGGAGGGGGGACTCACTTTTTATCTGTCTTTTTCTCTTTCTCTTTCTTTTTCTTTTTCTTTCTCTTTCTTCTTTTTTGTCTGTATATATTTTCTAATTCTGTATTAGCTTTTAACTAAAAACTCTAATAAAAATATTATTTAAAAAAAAAGGACACGCAGACCAGATGCAGGGCTGGATTAATGCCAATTGATGCCCTAAGCACAACCCAACAATGATGCCTCTCAGCCCTTCCACTGCTGAAAACTAAAGTTGATTGTGTCAGTGAAAGAGTTGGAGGCATGATACCTAGAGAAGAAACTTCTGTGATGCCCCCTTTTCCTTGGTGCCCTAAGAATGTGCTTATTTTGCTTAATGCATGGTTGATCCAAGGCTGACCAGATGAGTAAGTTGGAGCAGAAGGTCCTGAAGATACCCTGGCACCAAACCATATAAGGCTTTAAGGTCAAAACCAGCACTTTGAGTTATGCCTGGAAGCCTATAGCAGCTGATGCTTAGCAGTGGAGTCACATGTAAATAGAGGCTCTTACCCACTGTAATGGTATCCGGGAAAGACCTTGGGAGGTGGGGTGAAGAGATGCTGCCTAGGGAGCCGTCAGATAAGAGACAGCATAGCCCACAGTTGCACAGTGGGCAGAGCAAGAGGCTCAGAAGGGACCCTCCCTAAGTTCTTGGGCTGTAAAGGTGATGGCGGAAGAATTGTGCTTTCAAACCTGCAAGGTTCTGTTAATGTAGCTTTACAATAAAGTAAAATTAGTTTATCTGGTCATGTTTCCTGTCTGGTGTACCTGGTAAGGCTAACACCCACCAAAAGGCTGTGGTTGCATTTTGCACCAGTTACAGCATCTAAGTATCTTCAAAGATATATTCCCATGTAGAGCACATTGCAGTAATCTATACAGGAGGTGACAAGGACATGAGTGACTGTCCACCAGGACTGGTTGCAATTGGTAACCAGCCATAGCTGGCACTTGTATACTTTAAAGCAGTGTTGTCCAAACCTGGCCACTTTAAGATGAGTGGACTTCAACTCCCAGAATTTCCCAGCCATCCATGGCTGGCTGGGGAATTCTGGGAGTTGAAGTCCACTCATCTTAAAGTGGCCAAGTTTGGACAACACTGCTTTAAACAATATACCTTTTGCAAATGTTTTTCTTTTTCCTGAATACTTAACACCTGAACAGATTCTTCTTTTAACTCTAAAGCTTGCATCTCTAGCATTTTGAATTTTAGGTAGCCCATTGAAAGAAACTTTACTTGTTCTGATAGATATACAAGCAAATAATGCTAATTAATGCATACATTTATACAGTGTTAAAAGGGTATAATTTTAAACTTTGAGGATATTTATTTTAAACACTTTGACATTTGTATTTGATTATAGCATATTCAAATCAGTCCTACTTCCTGTAATTATGTGCAGGACCAGAGTGTAAAAGAGTAACCTTACATCAGATTGTAAGAGTGTAACCTCTCTTTAAAAATTATTTTAACCCTTATTTCTAATCATTGTCTGCCTCTTTCTAGATTCCTGCAAATAAAAAGCATATTAAAAGGTGCTTAAAGTATATATAATTTTCTTTTAACTATGGAAAATTATGATATCTAGCCTTGTAGTTTTTCTTTTAATATACATAATAGGGAGTAGTTCAAAGATTAGTAAGTAAGGTGAAAGTATTTTACACTAAACGCTTGGTCAAGTTAAGGTACATTAAACTTGCTGAATGTGCTGGTTCAGAATGGTAGTTACAAGCAAAATCATAACCTGTTATTCACATGCTGAGAAGAGTGGGGTGGGGTGAGGTGGGGAAAGGAGAAGAAAAATAGCACACACTTGTTTCAGGAGAAAGAACTACATTCATGAAGGAATGAAGGCATTGTGCAAAATTAGTAAGTGAAGCTACAATAGCAGCACAGAAATCATTCTTCTTAACATTACTGGAGCCCTAGCATTGACTCACTCTTAGGAAACAGAAAATTATACAAATATTAAAAGGAAGAGGGAAAACCTGGAATGAGAAGAGAATACTGTTTTTCAGTGTTCCTTATTTAATTTTTTTTAATCGCAGCTGTACCTCTTAGTTTTTTAAGTATTAATGCAGTCACCTCACAGGGTTGCTGTTATGGGGAAAATTGGAGGCAGGAGTATTAGGTATGTTCACTGCTTTGAGTTGACTAATTTTTTTCTTTTTTAAAAAGGCAGGATAAAAATCTAATTATCACCATCATTATGCTAGTGCTCTCCAGCGATGTTCAAACTACATCTCCCAGAATTCCCTAATGAATAGTGACATCCCACTCTACATCTTTAATCCTATGGACTACTCAGAGCCTTAGGAAAAGAGACCACCAGCAAGGGATTCACATGGCTTGGATGCCCCATCACCAGAACAAGCTGGCAACTGGTTCTGGATGGCACAAACAGATGATGTTGCCCTCTCTTAATCTCCATTCACCATCAAAGTGACTTCTGGTTGTGTTTTTCTGCCTCATTGCCATGGTACACTTTTCACCATGTCACCATGAAATTCTTGTCCATTTTGCACAGTGTGCTTCAGATTGTTGCAGGCTAACGCCAGGCTGCTTCACAGAGGCAGGAACATCTCTTCAACTGAGTCAATGATTACCATGGTAACTAGTATCTCTAGACCTATCCTTACCCTTCCAGTCACCCAACACAGAAGAGTTTCAGCCTCAATTCCTAAACAGCCCAAATAACTATTTAATCATGGGAAGAATCGCCTTTCCATAGTTTTCCGTAGGTGTGCTGATGATTCCTTACAAAGTGCATAGGTAAAATATACACACACCAAATGGCAACAGCAGCAATCCTATCCAGCAAAAGAATCAAGCAATCTCCTCTGGATTATTAGTTTCCCTTATTAAGAAAAAAACCCAAAACATTCCTTCCTGACAGCCTATTGATTTCCTCCATGACTGATATTCCCATGTAAAAAAAAGGAGGAAAAGGCTAGGTGCCTGATCTCTCTTGTACTGCAAGCCAAAAGGATCATAGAGGGCAGTGCCTACAAAACCAGATGGTGAGGCGGCATGTCCACAGCATTCTCAAGCAACCAATCAGAGCTGGGTAGATCCTAGCCCTGGCTACACCATTGCCAGCATTGTCCCCAAATCCTAGATAGCCCATATTGGATGTTTTGTGTTGGGAGAAGAAGGAAAAGACAGAGCTGACATTATGAGGATCTTCTCTTTAAAAGAGCTGTTGAAGTATCTTTGGACCTGGGTAAGCAGGACATAAGAATGAACCCAATGACACCAATCCATTCTATAAGTTGGCTGGGAATGTGAAAGACCTGTTTTAGATTTGGCAATAGTAATCTGGATGAAAAAAATGGACTGATCTGATATAATAGTGTTGCCTGTATGCTCCTAATGTTCACTGCAGCTACTGATCCACTGTCCAGCCGCAAGGAAAAGAATACAACAGAGTCTTGAATCATTTAGTTGAACTGTGCAACTGTCCTGCTGCTCAACAGCCTGTAGATTCCCCAGCAGGTAAGTGCCAATGGTTGTCAGTAATGAAGCAGGGTGCATTCCACACTATTAGATGTATAATTCCTACTGTATAATTTCACAGTGTGGGCTATCCTTAATAGCTAAACTACAAGCTATCTTTGCTGCATAATTCAGGCCTTGAGTGCAGGGCTTTCCTTTTGCACAAACTGCCACATTGGGAAATCCAGGTAAGACTTTAGGGTTGAGGATGACCTTCTGCATCTCTCTGCACTTCTGATCTGGATCAGGAATCCTATACCCACACATCTGTAATTTGCTTTGCCCCTCCCCCCCCCAAAAACATGTTGAAATGAACCAATCCTTTAGGCATCACTTATTACAGACCCAATACCATATACAGTATTGCTGATTTAGACTGAAATGAGGGCAAAGCTGCACAACCCCCTATCAATATATTATAATGTTTTACACTGGCAATTTGTAAAACAAAACCCATATCCTGCATTCAGAGATACAGCTACATAGCCAAGGTAACAAGTGGCCCTAAGTGAAAGATACATAGCTGAAATGATTTCTTCTTGGACACTAGAAAAAAATAAAACTTTGAGAAGTGGATGCTGTGCCACTAATTGATTATGTGCCATCAAATCAATGTCACATAGATATTCTCCATGACCATCTGTCCCTAATCTGGTCCTTCAAGTCTTCCACAGTGCACTCATCACCACTGTAACTGAGTTCATCCACCTTGCTGCTGGTTGTTCTCTTCTTCTCTTTCTTCCATCTTTTCCAGCATTAGAGCCTTCTCCAGAGAGCTATGTCTTTGTATAATGTGTCTGAAGTAGGATAATTTGATCCTGGTCATTTATGACTTTAATGAGAACTCTGGATTGATTTGTTTAATGATCTTTTGTTTTCTGGCTGTCCACGGTATTCTCAGGAACCTTCTCCAACACCAAAATTTAAACATATCAATACTCTTTCTATCCCACTTCTTCAAAGTCCAACTTTTGCTTCCATGGAGTGTCAGAGGGATTACCATTGCTTGCACTCTGATCTTTGTAGGTATAGACACATCATGGCATTTGAATATCTCTTCTAAGGCCTTTCTGGCTGTCCAACCAAATGCTAGTGTGCAGCATATTTCTTGATTGCTTGTTCCTTTACTGTTGATTATTGATTCTAAAAGGTAGAAGTTATCAGCCAGTTCAATATCTTCATTGTCAATTCTAAGGCTGGTTGTCGTGTCTGCTGTCATTAGTTTGGTCTTTTAATTTTAGTCCCACTTTTTCTCTGTCCTCCTTGACTTTTATTATGAGAGCTTGCAAATCCTTGGCACTTTCAGCTCTCAGAGTAGCATCATCAGCATATGCTTTTCTCTTTATATACATTATGCAATATCTTTCTCTCATCCTCATTTTTGTAGCAATCATTCTTTTATGTGCATTTTCCTCAACCACACCTTCTTTCCCCTCATTGCACCAAGCATCCTTTTTCATACTTCATATTAGTGTAACTCCACACACTTCTGAAGCACTCTGTAACATAATTCTTTTCACTCTCCTTCAAGCAGCTTCCATGTGCTCTTTTCTTACATCCTTTTTCCATTTATTCTGGTAATAGATTAATCTACTTTCTAATACTTATTCATATTCCTATCCTTTCTTCTTGCAGACATTCCATTTTCACTCCAGTATCTTTCACTTCTTTCCTTTTTGTACCATATCCACTTTTTCTCAAGATCCATCCTTGACACTAAAAAATATTCTCTTCCATATTCATAAACTCTCATCACCCTTATATCCTTCACTAATTCTCTCAATCTTTCATTATAAACAGTCAAATCAATCTTGCTTTTAGATGCATACTCCTTTATTTTCCATGTGTACATATTAATTTGAAACAGGTTTTTTTTTATATAAAATGATACTTACCAAACAATCACATTCTCATTCATTCTTGGACCTCCACACGGTCCAATCATTTTTTCTTCACCCGGTTACCTCTTTCCCATCCATTTATTTATGTCACATAAATATTTTTTTCCTTGCTGTATCTAATTCATTCAGAATGTTCCACAGTTTTCCCCCAAATTCATCTCTGGTTCTTTCATTATCACCATTCACTGGAACATAACATGTGACTATCACCAGCCTATGGATTTCTGCTTTAATACACATCTACAACAACCAGAATTACCCCAATTCATACTTTCTGACTTTTAATACATAATTAAACTAACACTTTCACTTTCCTATAGGTATTCATCAGTTCCACTCTACAGGATCACACCATCTTCATTCAGATTTATTGTGATTGTTTTTTTCTTTTAATTTCACAAATTTACCACATAGCTACTTTTCTTTAATTTAATTTCATTTTTAATTTAAACTCTTTTACCATTTATTTCCCTTATGTTCCAAGTTGCAATCTTTCATACACTATAGCCATCACCTGATGGGCCCACATATATTGAGCTCTGCCACCCATCATGGTTTTGGTCAATCAAGATTTTGTCATTGTGATTATTAGTAAGATAGAGAAGGTATAGATTTAGGGCTCTTCTTCACATCCTACTTGCTGTGGACATGCCCTCATGACATCACCATCTCATCTCCAGCCCTCTGCTGAAGCAGGCTAGGGTTGTCTTTGCTTGTTCCAGTTGAAAGTAGTGTTTTCTTCTCCCTGCATAAAACTGCCCAGAGCACTTCAGGGACAAACCTGGAGATGACCTGGTCAGGGACAGCAAATTGCTCAGATCCAACTGGTTTGGCAAGTGTGATGGTGTGTGGGAATGACCTCGGGAGACAGGAGGAAATTTAAGGAACGGTCAGATAAGAGGCAGTTCAGTACACAGGTGGGAGAAAAGCATGGGAAGCATTTCAGAAGGGACCCTCCCTAGTTTTCTGGAGGCTAAAAAGAGAGGAGGGGAGAAATACTTTTAGTCTTGCAAGATTCTGTTTAATGTAACCTTACAATAAAGATAGCGCTGATACTCCTGGTAATGCTTCTTGTCTGCACTACCTCGAAGGGCTAACAGTAAGTCTCCTGCAAAAATGCCCCTCCTTTCTGTCCTGTTCTCCCATGGCCATTTTGCCTGTGGCTATGAGATAGACCAGCCAAAAATACCTGGTCTTTTCCTTTTTACACTAGAATATTGAACTCCTAATTGATTGATTGATTTGTCAGCCAGGAATCCTGCTATTTAGTTTGTGTGTGTATATTTTTTAGTGCATGTATTGAGAACATCATAATGCAGGGAATAATGTGTAAGGTACAGGTAAGAAATACATAGAAACACAGACCCATCTGAAATGTGGGGAGGAAGAGAGGGAAGAGGCTCTTTGCCTCACCAAAACAATTTGAGAGGGAAACTGGCTTGAGAAAGGCAAGAAATATCCAGAGGCACAATAGCACTGAAAGCTCTTTGGTTCAGGCTACTCTGCTTTCTGTTTCACAAACAGCTCTTCCAATCATTCAGGCAGACTTTTGGCAGAGGGTTTGTTTGACATAGTTATATAGATCTTCTGTTTCTTTGATAGGGCTATCAGTCCTGGGAGATTGATAGTACTGTCAGAAGAAACAGGCAGCAAATAATAAAATTTGTGGGTAAATAAATAATAAAAATCAAGGCTTGAACCACCACCCCTCCCCACCCACACACACATTCAGGACAGCAAGTGTTGGTTGTATTTCCTGCTGACTGGAGATGCTGGCTGGGAGTAGAAAGGATAGCAGGGAATCCACCAGCCACTGTTCTGAAACTACCCTGCATTAAATTGTATAAAAAATCCCATGCCTACATAAATCTATATCCAACTTGAAAATCTTTGGAAAACTAAAGCTTAATCCAAATTTACAAATGTGCACTGATCACAACATACTTCTTAAAAATGATCATGATCATTAATTGTAAGTCTTGAAATGACTTGAAAAAGAAATTCAGTCTCATTGACAACTTATGGAGGAATATAAACTAGTGTTGAATCAAAACATTTTTGTTTGGTTTTTTAATATCAATAAGTATCTCATGTCTGATGATCGTTAGCACTCAGTGCAGACAGTCATGATGTTTCATTCCTCTTTTATATTCTTTATTCTTCCTTGTCTGGAAGGACTGAACTGCTCTGTCCATTCCAGACATAAAGTTAAAAATCAGTGACAGCCACTGATCCTTCTCATGTCAACATTGTCATTTAATCCCACTGGCCAATTAACATGACCCATGCAATTTGATCAATGTAGCCACAGTACCAGATATGAAGATACCCTAGCCATTTTAAATGGTGTTTCTTGTCATCAGGGTTTAGTATTTGCTGCAGAAACAATCACACAGTTTCACTGCTGTTCCACATTCCTTATCCTTTGATTGATGGTTTTCATCATGAAGTTCATGTTCTTTAGTACCGTTATGATTTTCATCTGATTTGTCAATATTTGACTATACTGCTATTATGATTACTATATCATCACAAGTCATTGTAAAGAAATAATATTACTTTTTTTTACCACCAATGAGAAGAACAATTGGTTTGTTTGTTTTCCACTTTTCCTCTCAGAAAAGCCCAGAGTGGTTTACAGAAGAGGATGGGGAAGAAGAGATGCCTTAAACAAAAGCCCTCAAAATAAAACCAACAATGCTCAGAAAATCAAAAAACACAAATGTAAGTACAGTACAAAGTTCATTTGAAACAGGGTAAAGTACCCAACCTCCTTCAAGTCAACTATGCAGTTTTCTTGGGAAGGCTGTGCAAATGTTTTGCCATCGCCTTCTCACATATTTTCTTTTCTTTTTCTTTTCTTCCAAGTCTAGCCTTTTCTTCCAAGGCTTGATATTCCATGGAGATCTGCTATGTAAGTCCATCCTGCTTCGCTTCTAAACCCAGACAAGGATGGCCATGGGTTGCCACATGCCGAGGACGTCAAAGCAGAAAAGCAAAATAAATAACAGGTACAATTAAAGGCATTCGACTGGCCCCAGAGCTATTTTTAATACTGTAAATGCCTGATTGAACAAGCATTTCTTCAACTGTTTTATGAAAGAAACAGTTGGGGGGCCATCATTTGGGAGAGACAGCTGTTATTGAGGTGATGACACTAAGAAGGCCCTACTCCCGGCCATTATACTGAGAGCCAAATCTACCAAGAGAGCCTTAGGAAAGCCTCCCTAGTTGATCTTCATGTACAAAGTGTATTGTATTAGGAGAAACATTCATTTAAGTACATGAGCCATAAATCATTTGGGATTTTGTAGGCTAATTGCAATACTTTAAATTGGACCCTCTAGCTCACAGATAACCAGTGCAACAGTCTCAGAACTGGTATTATGTGGTACTTTTCAGCCAGCATGCTTAATAATTGAGAAGCTGGTTCCACATTAATACAGTAGCAATTTTTATTTATTTTATTTATATTTCAAATTTAGTCACTGCCCATCTCACTCAAACGGTGAGTTTCCAGATCACACGGTGCATATGGAGCCAAAGAAAGTGAAAGCAAAGGAGTAATTGTGGTAAAAGGCTTTTAGAAAGAATAACGAGAAGTAGAAGTACAGCTTCAAAACAAATTGAATTTTCAGTATAGTCTTTTTTATTAAAAAAAATGTCTGTAATTTGTTCAGTTCTACCAATTATACTGATTTCAGAGAGAGCCTCAAATTAGAGGGTGGTGAGCACAGATATAATAAAAGGAGATTTTGAAATAATAGTTGCTCCTCATGGCATGCTAGTCAAAGAAAAATATTTGAAAATTAAGTTTGAATCTAATCATGTTGACCTAATAATTACACTGAGGTGTTTTTTTTTTTAATAGCTCACCTTGACACCATTGGGAAATTCTCAAGATAAGTAAGTAGAATAATATACAAAGAGCAGGCCTCACAAATAATCTTACTTTTATACAATTCTTTTTTTCCCTTTCAGATCACAAAATAGGAAATAGGCAATCCATAGACCAGATGAAAGAAAATCAATAAGCATGTAAAGTGAATCAAGATACTGTGAAAAGACTGAGGGAAGGAAACTATCATATCTGAAAGTTTGATTCAGGTGGGATATTCTTTTTATAACAAGTTTACTTTAGTTGCTCTAGAGTTTCAAATAGCATAGCCATTTCCTTAGGCTCTGTGGACATCTGAAATCAATCTGACAACCGGCTTTGAAATTTTCCTTCTTTAGTGACATACTATCATGTCTCCAGGCAATCTAACACAATTTAGGAATGTGTTTAAACCATCAATGAAATCTAACTATAAATGTACATGGTGTTTATGTTTTGATGAGGCTTGTTGCTGTTCTTAGTAAGTGGAATAAAGAGAACATTTGGGAATCAGTGTGGGGGAAGTGGTTTTGTTGCTTAAGTGATAATCTAAGGCCCTGTCCATTTGAGATTATTGCCATCCAGAACATTGTGGAGCATTGAAAATAGAGGCAATGAAATGACTCAGTATATGCTCCAGAGGAAACATTGAAAGACCATTTTATAGCATTTCCTATGGAGCATATATAACATAACAACATCATATAATTTTGTTATGTTGTTTTATTCTGTTTTTAAGTATTGTTAGCCACCCAGACTCATGTATTTTGAGATGGACGGCCATATAAATTTAACAAACAAATTCGCTGAAGGGCAATTTTCCCCTCTTCTACTCAGTGCCCAGTTGGTTATTTTCTTTACAAAAATAAATTGGGGTGAGGGGAGAATGAGGAAGACTTGACACCAAATCAGAATCATTTTTAGTAGTCTTCCATTGGCCAGCTGGAGGAAGTGCTGGCCACTCAAGGAGAAGATTAGAAAACTTGCTGTTACACAATGAAGTAAAAATGCTATTTATGGTTGAGGAAGGCCCAACCAGCAGCCATGTTGGAGGAGCTAATTCCATTCCTGAAGACTAGGGCTGAATGGATGTTTCTGCTTATTGTGACAACAATACTTTGGATTATCATTAGAGGCACTTTGCCTATAATTGTGCTTCTTGGGAGGGTGGTAGTTTTGCCATGAATACTCAAAAGCTCATTTGAAAGACCCAACTAGCATTATGCTCAGGAAAATTACTTCAGCTTGGAAGCTCAAATATTAGGTCCTTCATCTTTGAATCAATATATTCTGCAAAA
Source organism: Liasis olivaceus (assembly GCA_030867105.1). NCBI lineage: Eukaryota > Metazoa > Chordata > Lepidosauria > Squamata > Pythonidae > Liasis > Liasis olivaceus. Next base: position 120,094,771 of record CM061350.1, on the reverse strand, counting down.
TTACCATTCTTTTTTTTTTTTCTTTTTCTTTTTGAGCTATATTGGGCTATATTGAGTTATTGCTTTCATTGTCTAGACCCCATGATTTGGGGGGGGGGGTTGTTTTTTGTTTTTTTGCATCCCACCAGGAACACGGTAGACTCTATTTTTCCAGTTCCACTGTGAGTCTATACTGAGGTAGATTTTGTTTGAGACCGAGAGCTTTTTCAAGCCAGGCGCTACAATTGGTTTTTGAGTGATACACTGAAGCTGTGCTGTAAAAGATCTGTGGGATCTGGTTGAAAATGAATTCAAGTGAATGGTAATACCCTAACAAGCTTTAACATATGATTCAAAAGGCAGATTGAAAAACAACTATCTGGAAAGGTGAGATTTACCTAAATGACCTTGCCTAATTTTTCCTTGATGGTTTGTTCAGTGCAAGGGCTGAACTACCACAATTATGACACTTAGAAATATTGACAACCTTGTTTCTTGGAAGACCTAGTGCTGTTCTGTGAAACAGAAAGTACATCAGGCTTCCACAGCTCATTCTCCTGTAGTGAATAAGAACTGCCACCATGCAGACTTCTCTAACCCTAAACACGTCTCCAAAAGAGTGGAGATGACGACCACGCAAAGACCGAAGAACCAGCAAGTGGACCAGTTCTTTGGAACCTCTACAGATAAGGAGAGGACAGGAGATTACTCACATGTGCTCCAGACAGCTGCTCCTAGTGAGGAGACCTCAGGACAGCAGTTTCCCACGGGTTTGAGTGCCAGGAGACAAAGGGGCCAGCCATCATGCTCACAACCGTGGCAGAGCCAGAGGACACTGAGTTAGCTAACCTCACTTTCTAATCACTTTCAGAACGTGCTTATTTACTATCCTAAGGCTATTAGAGATCTTCAGAACAAGTAGTTTGAAAAGTCACCTAGTGAGTTTACCTTCCTTTTTGAACAAGAGAAAAAGAGTGGAGATGACGACCATGGCAAAGACCAAAGGACCAGCAAGTGGACCAGTCCTTCAGAACCTCTACAGATAAGGAGAGGACAGGAGATTACTCACGTGTGCTCCAGACAACTGCTCCTAGTGAGGATACCTTAAACTGTAAGTTATGAATGTAAAGAATTGGAAATAAATAGCAAAAAGCTAAATAAGATTTTGATCTATGAAAGTTATAAATGAATTAAGGGTCCGGACAAATTTGGAATGTTGAGTCTTTTACTATAAGATTTTGGAAATAATTAAATAAAATAAACAGCATTTTGTGGGAACCAAATTGTTTTTGTCTATCTTGAGTCATGACAGAAATTTAAGACTTCAGAAATTGGACACTGGAGGGGACTAAAGATTCCAGGCAGAAAAAGAAAAGGGGAAAAAAGTGTAAACTTGCCTTTGGTATTCAGTTAGTATGGGGATTTACAAAATGACATAAAACGTTATAACATCTGAAACACTGTGGGAGATTTTTGAAGAATGAGGTCAAACATTAGTAGCTACAATATCAGAAATGTCAGCCATGATGTCTGCTTCTATGGACAGACTATCCAAAAGATGTTAAATCTGATGCAGAGATATTAGAACCAGAAATATTGAATAATTAAAACAAAAACAAAAAAACGGTGGATTACAAGATAGAGAAGGCAGTTAAAGTAGAATTACAAATGATAAGTCAAGAGAATGACCCTGATAAGGACTTTTTACTAGATATACAAAAGAATTCAGTTAAAGTTTTGAAAATCAAAATGGAATAGAAATGTCAAACCAAGAGAATGACCTGGATAATGACTTTTTACTGGATTTACAAAAGAGATTTGCTAAAGGCTCAAAGAAGCCTCTGTGATGGGAAAAAGAAAAATGGAAGAGAGACCAAATCCAGCAACAACATCTGAATGAATTAAAGATCAAGATTGTCAGAAGTAAAAGGAAGGAATATAAAGTTAGTTTGCTTGCTCAAGATTAAAATAAAGCATTTTTTATAAAGCTCTGGTAACCCTTTATGGACTTTTTGCTGACACCAGGATTGAAAAGTTTCGGTTTTTTTATTAGAACTTTTATTAAGATATATAAAAAGTACAAATAAAATACAAATCAAAAAGAATAGAAAAGAAAAGAAAGAAGATAGAACTAAAAGAAGACAAAAACTAAAATAGTGAGAATAGATAGATTCTATTTCTATCTATTCTATTTTAGTTTTTGTCTTTTTCTTTTGGTTCTATCTTCTTTCTTTTCTATTCTTTTCTATTCGTATTTTATTTGTATTTTTTCTTTCTACCAGGATTGAAAAGTTGATGATTTATGGATTTGCATATAGATAATTGATGGGGCATGGGAAGAAGAGATACTTGTTTGTAACCTTACAGGGGATGAAGAGTTATCAAATTTGTTTTTACTTGTTGCAATGACTGGAAGTCACTTCTTTACATATTTTTCCTTTTCTTTATCTTACTTTTTTTCTTTCTTTGCACTTTTTATTCTTTCTTTCTATTTCTCCTTTTTCTGAGTTTAGTTTGTATTTGCTTTTACTATTGTAATTAAAATCTTTAATAAAAATTATGAAAAAAAATAAGTGCCACCATGCAAACAGGCAAAGGAATTTTGTTGTAACTGTTGTGGAACAGAGATGTGTTATTAGAGTAAGCAGACACAGTTCAGTAAAACTGTTGTGAATTATTTACTTTTGTGAATACAAGACTGAAATATTAGCACTATCAAGGATTACCAATGTCTATGACATTGTTTCCAGGCTCCCACTGCTACTGATTTAGGCCTGGGCACATTTCATCCTATTTTACATTTCACTTAATTTGTCATTTCAGGTAAACCCCAAAACAAGTCTGAAGGAAACAAGGGAAGGAAAAACATCTAGATATGTTGTGTCAGAAAAATGGCCATCCTCTGTCAGCAGTTCTGGTGATGTAGAAGAAAGGGCATTGGTTTGGTACTTATTGTTACCTTCCTTCCTAGAGTGTCTCTGGGAATAATATTTGCCTTTTATTTCAGGAAACAAATTGTGATTCCAAAAATTGGATTAGAAAATGGCTTGTTGCTATCACTATCTCTTTGGCACATTAAAGATGGCTGTTTCTGTTTTGCCTGAATGCCTATCCTTGTCGCACCTCTACAGGAACTTACATAGCCTATCAAACCATTGATCGTTTCATGAGTTCACTCATAAATACCCTCTATCAGTTGGGTACAGTGGGAAGAAAGTCATTCCAAACTATAAACTACTTGAGCCCTTAAAAGCGTTGTCCATATGAGTACTTGGTTAAGATAAATTGGGAAGAAATGGAAGCATATTATAAACGGTCATTTTATTTTCCGGCCTACCAGTGCACATTCTCCCTCAATAAAGGAGACCAAAATGTGGCTTGTGTTTTGCTTCATTCCATATTTCCCAAGACTAAAGGAGACATTTCTCTCTTCTAATATGTAGCGAGATGCCCTAATAGGCATACATCCAATTATAATAATAAGACCATTCATTTCAATGGGGTTTTGCATTTAAAAGAGAAACCTAACCCTTGGGAGAATCTTTTCTGCACACTCCCAATATAAGGCTGTTTTCATTTGCACATTGTGGCAGCATTGCATGCTAACAAGCCACAGGTGTACATTCCAGGAGCCAATGAAAAAGGAAACTCTGAGACGAATGCAAATCAATCTCTCTATATAATGCAAATTAATCTCAAGATGTATTTGTTTTTTTTTTCTTTTGTGCTCAACTTCCTAGGTATTCCTCATGACTTTTATTTTAAAAATGTCATTGCTTTTATGTATGGTTCAAACCAAATCATAGATCAACCTAGCTAAAGACTAGTCCAATTTAAATGCTTTGTAAATGGTCAGGCAATGGCTCCCATTTCAAAATAAAATATAACCATACTCAGTGATATAATAAATAAATGTTTTACTGCATTTCTGTAAACTGATTTGGATCATCTGTGGAAAAAAGCAGTCCATACTTGTAAAATATAAACCAATAGGAAACGTTCTACTGAGACTAAAGTTGGAGTCATATTTTTGACTGCAAAACTTGTTCTCTGCTATTTAGCAATGACTTCCTTTAAATCAAAAAATATAAATAGATCCAATTTGATGAGTTTGGCAAGATAGATGCCATTCTGCCCCTGAAGCCCTCCAGAATCTATGGGGTATCTGTTTAAAAGGTCTACCCATTCTTTTCAACCTATAAAACACCCCCTTTCCATTTCGTTTGCTTGATGGACCTATTTCTCACAATGATCTCACCATCATAGAAACCAGAACCCTGAAAGTGTTCCATGTGCTCCTGATGGAAAAAAAATCTGGATCACTAATAGAGGAAAGGAGATTGCCTCTTAACCCTTGAAACATGGAGACATTTCTAATCCGAAGTTTCATGTTTGTGCATGTTGTGTGCATCTTGGGTTCACCTGAACAAAAAACTTTGTGCTAGAGGAGATTTCTTTTCCTTTAGCTAAAGAAGTAATACAATTTGCCTAGATTAAGTGTTTTGCCTTGCCTTGCAACTTCATCGTAGTTTAACCTAGCATTTGCAAAAGGTAGAAGAGACTTTAGTGCACACATAATACCTGTGTAGAAGCTTCTTCTGATTATGCAGGGATAAACAATGTGGAAGGGCTCAGAAGCAAGGCAAAGCGAAATAACATATCTGCTCTGATTTACTTTGAGAAGCTAAATGGCTTTGTTACATCACAAAAAGCTTTGAGAAGGTGCTTTGCTCAAAACTTCCTCAAAGCAAAGTACCCACTCAAAAATCTGCACAGCCTATCTAATACTTTTCCTTAAGGGCAATATCAGACATTCAGCTCCTGGTTGACCTATGGAAGGGTCATGGACCCTGAGATGAGGAGGATTGTGGTAGTGCTGTATGAACTTTTGTCAGCTTATTTTGATACCAAAGTATTTATGAGCTTTTTTAGTGGCTGTTACGGATACAGGGAGATCAGATGATTTTCTGGAAGAAGGAAGCACATATTCCCATCACTATTTCATGATAGAAAGGGCTGGGAGGTACACTGCATGTTCTAGAACTACATCCTGATATTTTATGTTCTGTTACTCAGCAAGTGGGAAGACATGAAAACAGTGCGTATTAGTCTTAGAGGAACGTGCTGTTAGTGAGCCCTGTAGTTGGTCAATCCAAACCTGCTAATCCATAAGTAAAAACGTGAAGCTGAGAGAAAGACAATAAGAGAGCAATTCAGAGAAGCAATTGTTTTTATGAAATTACAGTTATATAGAAAATCTAAACACCTAACCTAGCTGTATTTTAAATAAAACTATGAAAAGCCCTGTAGTCTGCTATACCACACGTAGCCTGGACTGGTCCAGTGTAGGATATCTGGTCCCTCTTCTTTCTTTCTTTCTTATGTGGGTGTCTGTAGATGTGCACATAAAGATGAACTCTGACTCCTTGGAATGTCTTCCATAAGGATTCCTTTTTTAGGGGGCAAAAAGGCTGTTGGGTAAGTCTTTGCTCTCTCCAGAAGCCAAAGCACAAATGGCCATACACCCCAGAATCCTATTGCTGGATGGAAGAGATCAGTGGGCCAGCTGGAGCCCTGTAGATCACCACCCTCCCTCAGGTTCCTTCTCTTTGTGTCTCAGAATGTTTGCACTGAGAAGGGCTTATTCTGTTTTCCAATGGAAAACATTAGTTTCCTTCTGGATTGCCTTAATCAGGTTTCACATTGCCCCAGAGACAGACAGACTGGCACCAGAATGAAAGCCCCACTGTGAGGACACATATTCATCTAATGGTAAGTGGCACCATGAATGCATGGATGAGTCCTACCTTTTTGGTGGCCCACAGCTGGAGGAGGTGCAATCAGGCAATACACATGGAAGTGGCTCTTCCATCAAGCCTTTCCTGTGGGTAGGCAGAAATCTGGTCAGCTGTTTCTGAACTACTATTCAGTACTTCTCTCAGTACTGGCTCTGTTGGTCAGGACTACTGGGGGTTGTTTTTCACCAGTACCTAAAGGATCACAACCTCCCTTCCCCTGTATTAAGAGGCCCAGTACAAAAGAGTGGAAAATGAACAGAGCAATTACTTGGGCGGGGGGGGGGCGGGGGGGAGAGATAATTTTTCTGGCTTAGATTGTTATAATTTAGCAGGCTTAGCAAAGTTATAGAAAAATAACCTTTTTTGATGGGGGAGAAGCTTGAGACCATTGGAAAGCAAATAGAAGCAAGATGGAGAAACTCATTCCTCTGTAAGGATTCAGGAGATAGACTGACCAGAAACAAAGGATATGAAACCATTGGGAAGGCACCTTTCTTGGCATACCCTAATGCCAGCATGGGTACAAAAGATAATTTAATCATTATCATTTGCCATTAATCCAACAAGATAGATAAGTACAAGTGTCTTGTGACACTTTCAAAGAGAATGAAACCAAAGGGGAATCATCCTCTTATGCAGCCTTTCCCAACCTGGGCACCTTCCACATGTGTAGACTTGATTCCTAGAATTCTCAGAAATGGTTGTGCTGGCTAGAGAATTCTGGGAATTGAAGTCCAGATATAACAGCATGCAAAGTTGGGGAGGCCTGCTCTTGTATATTCATGCCAAAATTGCAAATTATGCCTCTTAGCTGTTACACCTGAGCCTCACCAGTCATTCTTCTCTATTGGGGGACAGAACTGTATGCAGTATGGGTGCTATCTAGTCCTACAGAACTTGCCTTCTGCTCTTGAATTCAGAGAAAGGTACTATCTCATAATCACTTTGAAATTAGGTGTCACATAGGAAACCAGTCAGTTTTGGAAAATGGACCAAGAATGTGAAAGGTTGAGCCAGGCCTGGTTTTGTATGTGCTGTTTGCCAATCTATGATGGGAGAAAATATATGGCATCAGGAGAATTATGAGGGAGACAGGTGGGTTGCATTTTACTATAGTTCTTGTTCCTGATTCCTACCTGAACATATAGATCAGATGGAGCTTTCATTCTTCTCAATGAATCCAAGGACTTTGGTTTACTCACTATTGTTTTCCTTCATTTTGAAACAAGGTGATATGAACACCTTGCTCAGAATGAAGAATTTTAGACCATCAGTAACATTCTCCCACTTTTCAAAAGCAGTCATGCCACCATATTATCTTCTTTCAACCTCTATGTCTCTGCATCTATACACCTCTGAATCAGAAACTTTAAAGGTAAAGCCTACCAAGAAAGAAGGGAATCATGAAACGATGCCGTAATTTCCTAAAAAGCACAAAATGAGACCATCAGCCAGAAAATGGCTCCTGATTTTTTCCTTTTCCTCCAGCATATATGTTACTGTTAAGACCAGGACTAAAACATGAAGGACAACTCACAAATTTGACAGGCTATCCATTTTTCAAATGAATTCCAAATATAACTGAGAATGAGAACATTTTATTGTTTTTTGTTAAAGAAATCCTTGAATTCCTATGGCTAAAGGACAAAAGCAAACATGTGATTTTTAGTGATCATTCCAAACAAGGAATCAATATGGGCTTAATTCAGGAACATAAAAGAGGCAACAAAACCAATTTCTATGTTCGGCATGACATTGTAAAATAAAATATAATAACATCTGATTGAAAGTTCTCTTCCTTTCAGAAGAGGATATATAAAAAGGCAGGAGAAAAGATATAGATAAAGATAAATGAAAAATATATGGGGAGAAAAAAGCAAGGATGCAGAAGGAATGTAAAGAAATACAAAACTATCACAGGATGAGAAAGCAAACAAGTTAGACAAAATCAGGCAAATACCAGGAAATAGTTTACTGTTTATATGTCTTCAGTACTAAAAGAAAGACCACTTTCACTAAATATTGGTTGTGACTAAGATAAAATGTCAGTGTAAGTTTGCCAGAAAACAAAGTCAGCCGTACTATTGGAAAAAGTGAAAAAGTCGATGTAAGCATATGATTTTGGTGTCATAAAAGGACAGCAGATTTTTATTTATTTTTATTGTGTCTTTACTGCTAAGGAGACATGCTTGTAGCATTTTCTGCTACAGGGCACAAAAATAATTTCCACCTCTGCATTGGGCGGGTACCAGTTGCTATCCTGTTCAAGCAATAAAATGTCTTGTGCTAGATCAAGCTAAAGAGTTCTTTTAATCCAAAATTTGCTTTAAAGTTCCCATCTTATGATCTGAAATGCCTCTGTCCTGGCAGAGAAGCGATAACTCGTGCAGAAAGGGAACTCTGCACATCCTTTACCATCTTATCACTTTGCATGCATTGCGAGGCTGAATCTGAGTTTTAAAAAAATCATTTCCACGATGGAAAACTGCTGTAAGAGAGTTGTATGATAACATTTTATCTTTTTTTTTTAAAGTATATTAATATTTTTATAAAGAAATAAAAATGAAAATAGCAAAATATTAAAATGATACTATTCCAATTCGATTAAAAATGAAATTTCAAATACCTTTCCTTTATTTTATTGCTTCCAAACAATTTATTTCAGTGTTATTCATCCCATCTATTAAACAATAGTACATGTATGCCTTTGTGTAAAGATTCTTTGACTAAATTAACCTGAGCAGCAATTATTCTACCTTTGAGGAAACAGAAGAAACAGAAACCATGCTACCTTCATTATTGATCTTTTGAGCAGATTTGGGACAAATATAATAGTGGCTTTCCTGCTAATGAAACAAGATTCAGTTACTGTATTTGCTGCTTTAATTCTGGCTCTTATGTTCTAAAATGTCAGGGCAAAGAAAGAGTGTTTAGTACGGGTCTTGTTGTCCTTTCCAAAATCACAACAATGCACAGACCATTCAAGCGATGGAAGAAATAGAGTTGCTATTATAGAAAATTGTAAGAAAAATTCAAGCCTTGAAAAAAAATAAACTGACCCTGTGTTGATCAATTTCACAGAGTTTGTTGCATGTTTGTTTACAATAGAGCCACATGTGTGCTCCCTTGGATTCCATCTGCATAAATAAGTTCCAAATTGTTAAGATGTCCCTTTCGTTGTTGTTCTCGTGCTCAAGGACATTTGTTCAAAACGTACTATTCCTCCTACTCCCAAAGCAATAGCAGAGCACTGAAGGGCTAGAGCTATGAATTAAACTCTAAGAACACAAATACCAGAGGATTAGCCTTCAAATGCGGAGGGAGGGAGGGAGGGAGAGAGGGAGAATCAGATGGGAAAGAACATAGAAACACTGCTTGCTTTTAGCTTGTAAATAACAGCTTTCCTTGGTCAAGGAAGCCTTAATTAGCATGCAATTTGTTCAAGGTATACAACTTAAACGATGCCACTAAATTTCATACAAGTTCCTCAAATTGCTTGCTCAGAAATACACAATTTAAAACTTAATTCAGGACCCACACGCTCTTTTGTTTCTGGACTTGCAACAGCTACAGGATTTTTATCTTTGTTTTAGCATTTCTGTAACAAAGCCTCTTAGTGCTTGACTTATGAGTAGCATTATTATTTCCCTTCAATCTTTTCTGTTCACAACACTAGTTATTGTATGCCTGGGCCTTGTCCCTTTGACTTATATCTTTTTCAAATGACTATTTTCCTGGATTGTAGTACTTCAGGCTACAGTGATGAGGTGAGGGAGGTAGGAGGCTCCTGGCATGTAGATAAATAGCATCTTTGTTGAAATGCTAATTTTTATGTGCAAGAATGTTTTTCTTTGGCAGCTGTGAGGATGGAAAGCATTCAAACTTAACACCCTATCTCACCCCTGCCTGCACCCAGGAGTGGCCCTGCTGATTAAAAAGCTGTGTCATTTGATCCTGCTGGTTGTACTAAGTATTGAATCTCCAAACCACTTCCTTTCTTAGAGCCAGATCTATTTATTCTCCTGCATAAATATATATCTCCCTTTCAAAAATAGTCATACCCACATACACTATTAAATATTGATCAGAAACATAAATTAAGATGAAGCCAGTTCATGGGGTTAATGACTCATCCAAGATGCCATATGTAATGTGTGACTCTGTACAGTATATGCATACAGCATATGTTTAATATATTCAAGACAGGGCATGGATGAAGATGATGAAGATGATGATGATGATGATGATGATGATGATGATGATGATGATAATTTATCTTCCCACAGGAAAAATATATTAAAGAACAACAGTTCACTGGGGATGTAAAAGGAAATAAGAGATGTCAGGGACAAACATATGAGAGATACTGATTTGTGCCTAATGTTTAAGAGGAATTTTCATTTAAAACTCTTCCTATCTTCCCAGGGCCATCAAGATTTTAAGGAAAAGGTCATAAATGTGTTCTTTATCAAAAGTATTTGCATTTCCCCCCTTTTTTTTTCTTCTCATTCACAGGTACCCACTCACCACTTTCAATCTTTTCCTGTTACTACTTTTTGATGCCTTCTATTAAAGGTAGGTGTTGAAATTTTGAATTAAAAAAAAAAAATTCAATACTTTTGAATACAAATTTTTTTTAAAAAATTTCAATTACTTTCTCATACTCAATACTATTTCATCCACTGTTGCTAGCTAACTTCTACCAACACCATCATAACATTCCTGGGAAAACTTTTAGGTGCTGGAGACATTAAAAAACAGAAAACAAAAACTATTTTAGCCACTAGAAGCCATTATGAGTGGAATAATAATGTAATTATGTCCCTGAAGCAGGAAGAGGATAATTTTTTAGTCCACTTTTCTCTTTAAGAAGTGGGGGGATTTAAATTTTTTATAGGTTCATTGAATTTACTGGAAGTTTAATATATCTCTATCCGTTAGGTTCCTGTTAAATTATATGGGAAACTGCACCATTCCAGTTTGGAAATCTGGGGATCTTAACAGAGCCTACAAAATCTTGAATTATCAAGAAGGATGAATAACCCTAAACAAACCAAGAATATGACTCTCCAGTATACTTTATGCCAGATATTTGGGATATGTTATTGTGAAGATGAGGTATCACAGGCATTAATCTCTGCAGAATTCTAGAGAACAGATAGATTAGATTAGAACATGGCCATTCCTCACCATACTCTTCATTACTCCTCACCATTCCACCTTATGGAATATCCTTCCTCCCAAGATTAGATTAGCGCCACCCCTTTTGCTATTCTGGAAGGCCCTCAAGATCTGGTTATGTGATCAGGCCTGGGGCTCCCAGGGAACTGGAGACCTGCTTAGATGGCTCCATTGCTGAGGACGCCATTTTTATTCTCTCTCCCCTATGGTTTGTACCTTGGTTTTTATGACATTTATGAATATGATTTTTCTATTTTTCATATTGTGTTTATATTTGTTCTTATCTGATTGTTGTACGCCGCCCAGAGTCACTTTTAGTGAGATGGGTCGCTATGTTAATTTGCTTAAGAAAATAAATAAACAAATAGATACTTTTATTTCTATGTGCAGACAGATCATCACAGTGGACTCGTGCCCTGGAGTTCATTTTCCCCCAGAATCTCCCCATGTAAATAGATGAAAGCAATGTAAGCAAATAAAAGCAAACAAAAACCAAATATTTTATTTGACCATGTTCATTACTTTAAAAAAAAAAAAAAAGACCTGTCAGGATTCCAGTGAGCATCACCATGTGGTGCTCCTTACAAAGCATTTCAGAGCCATTACAACCACATGGGGAGAATGGCTTTCCACTGTGTCCAGCAAATATTTCCTTAACTTGCATATGGCATAGTAAAGTTCACTTAATTGCATGGCCATGTCTATAGGTCAGAGGTATGTCCCATTTTTTTCAGCCTGCAGAACACATTGAGATCATGTCACCAAATTCAGCAGCAAAAAAAATAATTTTCAGTGCCAATTTTTTTCTGGTTTTTGACAGAATAAGGAACTAAATAGGCTTCAGTGAGACTCCACAAGGTCCATTAAACTTAGACGAGGCATTTATTTGGCCCCTAAATTCTCCTTAAAAATACAGAGAACTGAAATTCCAATCCACACACTCCGACTATATCATTGTATGAAGAGCCATGCTTCCAGTCGCCCTCTGAAGCCAAAAAGGAAGAGGATAAAAACATGGTCCCCGGTGACTCAAAGTTGCATGCTTTTGCTACAGTCGATCACTAATCATTCAGATGGATACTTACATATCACCCAGAGAAAATACATTACCAGTGAAATGTCAGGATTAGCCCAGGAAACTCCAGGAGACAGTACAGATTTAATCCAGCAAGGTTTAATGGCCTTTCTCCCGTTACAGAAATCTTCTCAGAGTGAGAGCAAATTCCAGGGTCACCCTCCCAACCTCCCTTGCATTCTTTAGGGAGGGTTCAGTCTCATCCTCTTATCAGTTCCTCGTTGCTCTGGCGACGAGAGTAAATTCTTAACCCCCCTGGTCCTGACTCTCACATGAATGAAGACAAAAGATAACTGACACATATGATGCAAAACTAAAAATAATTTCTATATTTTAAGAAAGACTACACTCCATCTCTATAAAATAAGGCAGATTGTGTCCAGGTGAATTGCATACCTCTCAGTCAACTAGTTAGGTTGACTGAACAAAAAGTTAGGTTCAACTAACTTTAATGGTACCATCAAAGCCTCTGCATTCTGTTCCTGTTTTTTTTTAAAAATCAACAAGGTCTACATTAGAAAGCCTTTCATAAGAAACTCTTCTGTCTAATGTAGAATATATGGTCATCATATAGCAGCTAATCAGCCTGATCTAGCTATGTTTGAAGAAGCTTGGGAAGAAGTCAGTGTGCCTAGAGGAAATACTTGTACTGTCCTAAATAGCTGCTTCAGCACACATCCTCATATTTACTTATATCTTAATAAACATAGTCTGACACAATCATAAGCAGCAGTAGACCAGAGTTCCCTTCATACGTACCTTGCTATTATTGAAAATTAATGAAAATGTTGTACAAATCAATGTTGATCAATTGTTTGTTTTAATGGTTATCTTCACAATATTTCCCCCCTAATCTTCCCAGGGCATAGCCAAGTGAACAAACATAGTAGCTGAGTTCACAAACACCCTTAGCTTGGTGACTGAAATATTGTGTTTAAGCCTCTATATACTCCTGCCCAAAGCCGCGCTCCAAAAGTAGGGCATTAGAAATTAACAATTTATATTTATTGAATAACTAATTAAAATTAATTGCCTATAAGATAAGCTATCCTTTTTATAAAAATTGATCAAGTCCCATCTATATATAGCATTCTCTTTTCCACTGACAAACTAGTTTCATAGAAACATAGTAGATACAGACAGAAATGAAGAGCTGCACTAGGAAGGGAAGGGAGAAACTGGATTGAGACGGAAGAGATAAATGGTCAGAGAGAAAAATGAGAGATAGGCTTGTTTAGACATTACAGAAGGGGTTAAATTCAGCAGGAAGCAGAGTTCTCCAAAGGGAGAGCTAATCTTCAGTCTTACTTTTAAAGACATCTATGATTTGCAGCAGCATATCTATTTAATTTATTTCTCCTGCCCACGCCTTTGCTTCCTGTAGTTCCTTATTAGCATGTGCAAGGCAACACCCTATCCCCTACTCCATACACAGGTAATTTACTTGGAGAAAAGGCTGATATTCCTACTGGGTAAAAGCAGTACATAAATAATAAACGTAACTAATGAGCTGGGTTTGGCCCACATGCTGAACTCCAGTAAAATTTATCATTCAACTAACCTTGTTTAGCACATTGTACAATGCAGGCTGCAAAGTCTTTAACTGACCTATGAAGTGTGTTGTGTGAACCCTGCCAATACATGAATTATGGCTAACAGCAAATGTCATGATGTAATGGAATGTGAGAATGACCTTCGAAGATGGGGGGAAGAAATGCTGCCTAGGGAACAATCAGATAAAAGGGGGAGGAGCCCACAACTGAGTAATAAGCAGAGAAAGAAACTTAGAAAGGATCCGGCCTAACTAATCAGGTGACAAAAAAGGGATGGCAGGAGAATTGTACTTTCAGACTTGCAAGATTCTGTTAATATAGCCTAACCATAAAGTAGAATTAGCTCATCTGATCATGTTTCCTAACTGGTTTATCTGGGAGAGCTGACACACAATCACACAAATACTCCCTCTCACAACTGTGATTTTTAGAGTTACTGATGACATTGTACATTATTATCTATCTATATACTACTAAAACTTCCACTGTGTTTATCTGTTTGTCTGTCAGGTTCAGCCCAAGAAACTCAGCGGGACAATTCAGGAACAGTTCGGTTACTTTATTAGCTTACACCTACTAGACAGAATCTCGCCAGACTAACTCTAACCCCCAACGACAGCAACTAAGGACTCTGAATTCCTTAGGGTGGTGCCAGTCTCATCCTCTTAGCTTTCACACACTCAGGCTGCGGGCTGAGGAGATGTTTGAGATTCTTCTCTCCCTCCCTATGACCTTGGACCTCCACACTCGAGTCTTCCATCACATTGTTGCCTCAATTTAGCCCAAACGGTGCATTATACCACAACAATTTTTGAATCAAGGTACCTAAAATCCACTAACTTAAAGAATGCCTAAAACGTCCAGGACCCATTACTTCTGTGGAATTGAGATTTCCATGATGTTCAGACCAGCCTTATTCACAAAGTTGTGGCCGTTGCAACATCCCCACGGTCATGTGATTGTGATTTCTGATGTTCCCTGCCAGCTTCCCACAAACAAAGCCAATGGGGAAGCTGGCAGGAACTCAGAAGTCACTTCTACTCCTACTGCTTTTTTTGCCCACCCATGCTCATTCTGTTTATCTGTTTAGGTAAGTAAATATTGACTTATTACTGAAGTTTGTTTGCCACTACAATTATTTTTCTACTTATGATATTGTCAGGTTTAGCCCAGGAAACTCCAGGAGACAGTACAGATTCAATCCAGCAAGGTTTATTTGGCTTCACACCATTTACAGAATCTTCCCAGACTGAGATCAGTTCCCAGGCTCAGTAATCAACATGACTAGCATTCTTCAGGGAGGGGCCAGTCTCATCCTCTTATCTCTCCCCTGCTCCTCTGGTGATGAGAGCACATGTTTCACTACCCTTGCTCTATCTCTCACAGATATATACTCTTCTTAGATGATCACGTCCAGCACTGGGGTAAAAAAAATATGGTCAGCCTAAAATTTAATGTTCATTCTGGTCACATCAGACTGCACTACTTTTCTCTCAAAGGATGACTAAACGAGTCACAGAGTTGTCTGGTATGTTTTAAAATGCCAAACAATGTAATTTCCTAAACAAAATCATAGGCATTCCTACTTCAGAAATTGCCCTGGACATTAACCACCTTCTTGGCAGCAAATCTTGGATATGATCATCTTTGTTCTTACAGCATTTCTGGTGATAAATTAGTAAACATTTTTTTTTAATTCATTTCATTTGATATTTGCTCTGAAAGCCCTGACTGCTGACACTGGCATGGAAGCATAATATTTTATTTTTAAATAATCAGAGCCAGGTGGCTAAATATTCCTACAGCACTTTTAGAAGCCCAGTTTTAGCTTTCTTTCCATCATATCTTGAAACCACTCCTGAGGCTTCCATAGCAGATCCTCCCTGATTTGCTCTTCCTGACAGGTCCTATTTCAGCCTTGTCACTAATTCTCTAATCTATAAAAAGATAAAAGGGAAGGAATAGGATTCCTTCTATAGAGGAAACACACATCACAAGGATGACATTTGGTAGCACCTACACTACAGCTATGGGAAGAGACTACTTCCTTGTTCCTTTTATGTGGAATATTGGGACACAGTAGTCATCAGCATTTTCAAATCCCCTGGTGCCCCCTTCCCCCATTTTAAAAAATAACTCAATAAAAATAATATATCAAGATTTGGCAGTCTTACAAGATTTTAACCATTTTAACTGCATTTTATTTTCATTGAGGGGGGCTGTGTGGGTCATTTTAGCAAGCAGTATATACTCTGGCATTCACAGGTATAGCCTTGCCAGACCCTGCTGTAGACCACCTTCATATATTTGATACACCCCATCATTATTACAGGGTGGAGATGGCCTTGGATGCAGATGGGGTAGGTATCTACCTCAGTTTTCAGAACTGCAAAAGTACAGAGTATGAATTCCCATCTTGGGTATGTGGGCAATATTAAGAGTAATTCACAGGATTCCCCCCAAAAGTGACAGCCAGTATGTACTTTTTCACAGCATTTTGAACCAGATGTCTGCCCCCCCCCCCCCAATATTTTAGCATCCATTTTCAATCCTGGGAGAAGCAAATGCATTTATAATTATAACAGTAGTTCACTCTGCCAAATGCAAATCAACATAATAGCTTATTGAAGAAAAAGGATCTTGTTTTAAATCACTATTTTTTAAAAGATTACCCACATGAGAAAAGATCTTCAAGATCTTTTTTTAAAAAATGCTGGTTGCATTTTAACTCAGTAGACTACTTGGAGATAATTCACCAATTATTTATGTATATACTGTTTAATCATAATCTATTACAACTGTTGAGTGATGTGATTTTGCTTATTGAATGCTTAAGACCAAAGGCATTCTTGTATTTGGATTCCATTCTCCAACTTGGTAATCTTCAAAAATGTTTAACTACAACTCCCAGAATTCCTATTCAATCCAGTCCAATGAATTTAGGGCACAGGTTGGAAATATTGATATAGATCTTAACTTTGCTGAACAGTTCATCTGTTTGTGAGAACTTTCATCTATTGCCCATCTTTCAAACTTGAGTGTCCTCTACCAAACCACAGAACAGGCTATGCCTGCTCTAAAACCCTCAGTGATCACTGGTTCATCAAGGAAAACATTTTAAAGGACATGGAAATCTACCTAGTTCTCTTATGAGGCTGAAAATAACTGTTGTTTAAATGCCTACTTTTTATTACAACCTGTAACAAAATCAAGACTGTATCAGTGATAAATTTTTTTAATAATCATGTTGCTTCAAATTGGCTATAATAATAGGGCAATCATGCATCACAGTTGTGTTCCAACAGAACTATTAGTCTCTGTATTATGTTCCTGTAATTATAGCCTAATGCTTTACACTATTAGAGCACTACTAAATATTTTACTAAACTGAATGGAGTACATAAAAATTAATTTAAATGGCCCCAAGCTTTGAGGCAATGCATTCAGTGATGCAAATGTACCTAATTTTGTTTTCTTTTTCCAAGCAAAAAGGGAGAAGGAGATCAAAGCACTAAAGCAAATTTAACTGAAAGTATAATTAATGCTAAAAAGGAACTCAAATTACATTTACAGGACAATCCTATACATGTTTACTCAAAGGAAGTTCCACCAAATTCAATAAGATTTAGCCCCTAATAAATCACTATAGGTTGCAGCTTGCCTAGAATAAAGATGCCATCTATTACTGAATGGGTTATAAAAATAAAAATTCAATTGTTCAAAAGAATTAACCGCATTAACACCATACATACTTAGCTATCCCAAGGCTCACACCTTAGAAAAACATATTAAAAAAACCAAACACTAGATGCAGATTAGGTATTAATAATCATTGTTTGAATGATTATTGCTGCTCATTGATACTGTACTTCCCTCTTTCCTGTTCATGCTAAACATCCAATAAACAGTGATGAATTATTATATAAACTGAATATGTGACTATGGATACTATCCTGTGGTCCCTGTAAGGAGATCCAACAGCTATCAAGTTATGTTAATATCCCCTGATAATATCACGTGAAAAGAGAGAGATTCACAGCTCAATTTCCTGCCCCCCGCACCGGATATTCAGCTGTTATGGGTGCCCAGTAGCACATCTGGGTGCTATTTTAGAAGCAGACTGGTGGCTCGAGATTCACCCAATCTTCTCCCTTCCTTTCTTGGATATGTGTTGCATCAGAAGGGTGAGGATTACATCAGCTAAGGGGGGGGGGGGTGGGTTTTCCCCCTTCCACTGAAACCAGTGGGAGGGAAATCTAAAATTTGAAAAAAAAAGCATCTGCAAAAGGAGGAGATAGAATGGAAAAATGTACTTTCCCCCTTCTGCCCTAATGATATTATTTCCACCCTGGATTTTCATTCTCCCCATCACTGTAGGACTCACTGTCAAGGAATTTATGCAACTTCCTTTGTAGTAATGATCCCAAAACAGTTTATAGTGTAATTAAAAACAAAACCATAATTATATAATATAAACCAATTAATAGCCATAGTTGATTAAAAGACTAATTTAGCAATTAAAGCAAAATTAATTGGAAGACAGGGATTCTAAACTGCAAGCTCCCCCAATACAATTGCATATCATCTATTGACTCCAGGTATGATGGTGGGATCCCTGGAGAGACATCTGTGGAAACTCAAGGGAAAAAAAAATAAATCACAAGCTAATTATTATGGACACTGTACATATCAGAGCTTTTAAAAAAACAGCACAATTATGTAATAAATATATTTTCATTCAAAATAATCTTAGGCAACCTGTAAAAACAAGTGGGTTTATCTGGGAATAAGGGTATCTAGAAAGCCAGTTTGGTGTAGTGGTTAAAAACACCAGGCTAGAAACTGGGAGATTGTCAGTTCCAGTCCTGCTTTGAGCACAAAGCCAGTTGGGTGATCTTGGTCCAGTCGCATTCTCTCTCAGCCCTAGGAAGGAGGCAAGGGCAAGCCACTTCTGAAAGACCTTGCCAAGAAAACTACAGAGACTTGTCCAAGCAGTCGCCAGGAGTCAAGACTGACTTGAAGGCACTGCAGCAACAACAAAAAGGATGTCTAGGAATGTAGCCTTAGGCACTTACCTGCTCTTCTACACAGCTATTGTACAGAATCATTGTACTCAGTTTTATAGCTCAAAAAGTAACTGAAAGATAACTTTTGCATAGCTAACGTGACAATATCATTCCAAAAAAAATCCCTCTTCAATCCCCAACCCCTATAAAAACACTATAAACTGTATTGAAAGCCTAGATTCCAATTTCAGTCTGCCCTACTAAGAATTCGATGTTAATGGTCAGATATATCGACAACTCTGTTTGGTTTGGGTAAGCTGTTTTGGTTGTTTTTTTTTCCCCCTCCTGCTACACAAAATACAATCTTTTGATCAGGTTGGAGTGAGGCAGGATGCAACAGCAATAGAGTTCATGTCCCATCTCAAGTGGCTGTGATTTGTGAGCAATTCTTGTGAAATCCTGGCATCACTGTTTGCAGCTGCTGCATCTAAAAGGCCCACAGAGCATTAAGGCAAATAGCCAGCAGGATGGGCTGCTGCCACAAGCTGAAATTAAACTATAGCTCAGTGAATATCCCCCTTGGCAATAAGTGTAAATTATTTTGATTCACAGTAGCTATAATTAAAATGCTCCCTTGTAATAAATAATTCAATTAGAATTAGAGTTATGAGTGACAAAACAATATGGATGGCAAAATCGTAGACTAATGGTGAAGGGAGCTGGAATACAAGGAGGAGGCGGATAGAGCAGGGAAATGGGAACCTCTCTGGAATACTCTTGAGACTATTAATAATATTGCTGTGCAGATGCATTCTCCCTAATTTTTTCCCCACCAATTCTCATTTAACTATGTAAAAGAGAAGTTGATTTCTAAATTTCTCTCAAACAATTTCAGTGAGATTGTCATAGGCGGAATGCTTAGCACTTACCCAACTTGCAGTCAAGTAAGGTGTCCCAAGGGCTGCGCACAGGAATATCTTGCCTTCATTGGATGTGTCAACTCTTCAGCAGCCTGCAGCTTCCCAGAATCCCAAGAGAAGGCATCAAGAGGGAATTCCCCTCAATAGGCTTTTTCCAGATTGGGAAGTATGAGCAGCCAGGGAGGCTTTCAGAGGGAAGGAAAGGCGTATCATAGAAAGCAAAAACATCGGCATTTGCCTCTGAGCTCAGAAACCCATCAAGAGAAAATTAAAAGAAATGCTCAGAGTAAGTCAGAAAACAGAAGCCTCTTTTGGAGGGAATAAAATATTTGAGAAACCTGATCAAATCTTAACACAGCATTAATTAATTAACCTATTCAGTTTCAAGCTCCTTAATCCTGTTCCAAATAAAATGGCAGAAAACATCACCTATGATCTCCAAAATCTGAGGAAGTATGCCTATTAATATCAGTTGCTGGAAAGAGGTTCTGTTGATGTATTCTGCAAACTACACAGAGAAAGGAGTGCTTCACCCTGTCCACTTACAACTCCTTATGTTGATAGGGAAATCTACAAGGAAATTGAAATTAATTGCAATTTAGAAACTGCAAAGCACTATTAATTACATCTAGCTAAACAGGCTATGGTTTCACTACAGATCTTTCTGATCAACATGGAAAAACAGAAGAGGTGGAATGTGCCTTCCATGGTTCCTTTAATTTTTAGATTTGCTGAATGCCTGAATAGAGCTAGGAAGAAAAGTTTGTTGCCCACATAGATTTCTTGTTCTTCAAAACAACTGGCTGGCCTTTGGTCTCCTCCAACAAGGTTCTTGTTATATTGTGGCAAATGACCATTTACATTGCAAGACAGATGAAAGATCATCCCCATCTACAGACTACAGCATCAATGGAAATAGCAATGGATGCCCAATATGCAGATCACTATTCATATCATAGGAAAACCCCTTTATACCTTGTTTGATCATTGTTCCTCTAGAGGTTCATCAGTTAAGTACAAACTGTGCATCAACTAACTGTAGGTTCTCTAGTGTTTTGGGGAGTTCTTTGTTGCATCCCATCTACTATACCACTGAACTCAAACTGTAGCACCTACCAAGGATCCCACATACCTGCTCTTGCCAACGGTTCTTCACAAATATATATCTAGCTAAGAAGAGCTAACAGTGTAACATAATTTCTGAAAAGGCCATAGCTGAGAAACTTCTGGATGCATCCCACATCCATATGTTTACCTGGTCCCCAATAAATAGGCTGGATGTGTCTTAACATAGTGAAGGATTCACTTCCTAAAGAGCCACATGCAATCCTAAATCCTTTTTTGTGCCTCCCAGACATCATATTGTAAAATTTCAGGAGGTAACCACCAAGAAATGGTAATGCAATTTGCTGCCATTGTTGTTTAAGGAAACAAAACCAGTGTATACGCTTCTTTTTATACTTACCATATCAAAGAAGAATCGTTTCCATCCCAATTACCAAAACACTCACTCACCTACCCAGAAATTCCAGTCCCACCTTCTTTACTGATATCCTCATATCACTGCTCTGCCTACTGTGCCCCCCCTTGTCCTTAAAAAGGAAAAATGCAGCCAAGAGTCCAGCTCAACTCTGGAGCCTGCTTGATTCATTATTCTTGTGTAACAGTAAGGCTATGGGAAGCAAAGGCAGACAGATGATACCCTATCTGAAGCTCCACCAACAGTTTAACAAGAGGCCTTTAGAACATACATTTTTTTCTAGTTTTGTTGTACGCCACCCAGAGTCACTTGCATGTGAGATGGGTGGCCATATAAATTTGACGAACGAACGAACGAATGAATGAATGAATAAATAAATAAATACAACAGTACTTTCTTAACCACTATAGTGCATTAGTTTAGAGTCAGACATTGGGCAGACTTAATAAATGACAATTTTTGTGATACTTTAGTTGAAATAGGCACTGTAAATTAATTACTTCGAATAAATCTCTAACTTCTTTCCATTTCACAGCACACTAAAAATACTTAAAGTAATATTTAGCATTAAAATGCTATCACTATCAAAAGCTGATCATTTGCAAATTGAATAAAATGATGGGGTTTTTTTTTTAAGAAAGAGAGATCATTTTTCACCTTTTCTCTCTCTCTCTTTGGTGTATATATTAATTTATCTAAAAGATAATACAACAATGTAAGCTCATGGAAAAATGAAATAGGAAAGGAGACAGCTTTCAACAAGAATATTTCCTAGAGATGTGCATGCTTCAAAAAGAAGCATGCACGTGTGAAAGAGGCTTGCTGGTGTGAAATCTGAAGCTTTTTTTTCCACATTACGGTACTTTTGAAGCCCACATAGCCCTAAAGCTTCTTAACTGATAAATGTACATCCAAATAAATAAAAGGAATTTAGTTTTTACTAGACAACCCTGTGACCCACTGGGTCATCTTTTGAGAGAAAGATAGTGTAGTCTGAGGTGAGCAGAATGAACATTCAATTTTAGGCTGACCATATTTTTTTTTACCCCAGTGCTGGACAGACCCATGATCATCTAAGAAGAGTATATATCTTAAGTAAAAAAATAATTGTAGTGGCAAACAAACTTCAGTAATAAGTCAATATTTACTTACCTAAATGGAATGACCACGGGTGGGCAAAAAAGCAGGAGTGGGAGTGACTTCTGAGTTCCGGCTTCCCCATTGACTTTGCTTGTGGGAAGTTGGCAGGGAAAGTCGGAAATCACCATCGCGTGACTGCAGAGATGCTGCAATGGCCACAACTTTGAACATCATGGAAATTTCAATTCCACAGGAGTAATGGGTCCCAGATGTTTTAGGCATTCTTTAAGTTAGTGGATTTTAGGTACCTTGATTCAAAAATTGTTGCAGTATAATGCACCGTTTGGGCTAACTTGAGGGTAGAAACAGACAGACAGATAAACACAATGAGAGTTTTAGCAGTATATTGATAGATACTGGGGCAGGCGGGGGGAGTAATGGTTCCCTTTTGCAACAGCTGGGCCTGCATTATCTTGCATTTTATTAATTTATTAATTAATTTATCCCAATCTTCAGCCAAAAGGATTAACTGAGCCTTTTCAATGAGAAAAAGAGAGTCCTTGTCCTCAGTCTTACAACGTAAAAGACAAGGCATGACAAGGAAAGAAAAGGATATGGGTAGCAAGAGGAAAACAGGATGTTAGAATCAAGGAATTAATTCACTGATTATTATTCATTATTCACCCTCCTCCTTAACACACGCACATACACATTCTTTTCATCTTCATAAAAAATATTTTAAATTCCTAGTAAATGTTTCAGTATTCTTCCTTTAAACAATGCTCTAATGGCACCCAATCAAATAAGTCTATCCTTAAAATTGAATACACAAGCCAGTATAGGATGGATGAATCCTCTTCCATTCTACAAAGACATTTCTGCTGCTGACACATTGCTGCAAAAACAAATAGCATTTCCTGTCTGTAAAAAAACAAGTGCTATTAGTTTCAAGCAGGATTAGTTGGCCATGAAGATGTACTAAGTCACCACAGAGTAGAAAATATTATCTGTTTTAGCAGAAAGACCTAACACAATGCTATTCTGAAAATACCTGTTTTAAGAGATTTGAGCAAAATTTATGAAAGAAATCTTCCTGCATCAAAATATTGTATTTTATGGTAAGAAAATGCAAACTGGGCTCAAGTCTAATTTTAATATTGTATGATGGCACACCCAGGTTGAGGCAAGAAATACAACTTGTTAAGGATGCTATAGTCCAGCTTCAGTTGTGGCAGAAAAAAAAAGTGACTTTCTTCTATTGGAATGCCTCCTCCTTGCCCTAGGAATATTTTGAAGAAATGAAAATATCAGTAAAAGGTGTAAGTGTGCTGCTGCTAAGGGGATGGGAGAAATTTGAGATCTGAGTGGTAAAGAGAAAAAAGATCAGTGTACAGTGAAAACTAAAAAAAAAAAAAGTTGCAGTAAGAGTGCCAAGGATTATTGGGGGATCCCAGAGGACAACTTGCCCAGAGCTTCTCAACTCTGGGAATATTCTGTTAACAAACTGCTCTAATAATGTCAGCCACATTATTTACTAGAGATGCAGTCCTTCCTATGAGGATAATTA
Source organism: Liasis olivaceus (assembly GCA_030867105.1). Classification (NCBI taxonomy): domain Eukaryota; kingdom Metazoa; phylum Chordata; class Lepidosauria; order Squamata; family Pythonidae; genus Liasis; species Liasis olivaceus. The sequence goes on along the minus strand of CM061350.1, from coordinate 120,071,132 downwards.
GTGGCATACACCCCACAAAAGGCATAAGTGGCAAAGGTTTGTAGCCACACCTGGACAGAAGCAGGAATCCATAAATACAATTTCCAGGTGGCTCAAGGTGACTATTTGCCCCCCACCCCCAATGGCTAATGTCATGTTAATTGTAGCATAGCTCTGAGTGACAGGAACATGCAAGTTTCATCTCAAAAGGGCTTGTATTGCAAAAGATGGTGTCCATTACCTATCAATCTTTTCTGCTCAGCACCCACACACCTACTTTCAGAAGGCAGGACATTCATCATTTCAGCAACCTCTGTCAGGCAAGAGCAATTATATGGGGGGAAGGGGGAGGGGGAGGGAAGAGGGAAGGAAGGCAGGCAGGCAGGCAGGCAGGCAGGCAGGCAGGCAAGCATTATAGAATCATCAACACATGTAATGACAAACACGAGAAGTAATATCTCCAAATAATAAGTAAAGTACAGTACACTGTGGAGTATATGGCTTTTGACTTAAGTAGGCCACTGATTCAGAGATGCAGTCAAGTGCTTACTATTTGATTATTGGGGGGTTTTTCCCCAAAGCCCTTGTGAGATAGTATCTCTTTTTAATAAACAGAAAGTACACCTGATCTCCCAAAACCATATTGGTTAATTGTGTATGAGAATGAAAAGCTGCAAAACCAATTTACAGGTTCTTAGCTCTGCAAGGTGATGGGTGCTCAATAGTCTTGGGGAGCTGTTCTGGGTATCATGTTAAATGTTTTTATTCATCTAGGTTTCCATATAAATATAATAAATAGGAGGAACAGTATAAAGACAGAGATTAAGCTTTTTGCTTTTTTTTTTCCCTTCCTCCCTTCCTCTCCAGCTGTCTCCTGAGCACACACAGAATTCCTTTCCTTCCCCACTGGCCCTCTCTTCTTCCCAACCCTACCATTAGGCAGAGTCTCAGGCAGCTGATTTGGGATGTCACAAAAAAGCAGCAATTTTCCAGTTATTTAATGTGTTATTATTGTGGTTTTCCATCCCCAGGTGCCAAAGTAATTTGACTAGCCTCAGTTATTATGCTTCCACCTACTTCACTGGTAAGGAGAGAGTAGCAGTGAATGATAATTCAGCTTTTAAGTCCTTCATGTATCTACTGGAGTGCAGATTGGAATCTTTGGGAAGCAGCAGAATTTTTACTCATAGCACCAACATGAAAAAAATCCTCCTTTTCCCCCTCTATTTCCTCCCATCTCATCCTGCTTTTCTTGCATATGTTAATTTTAAGGGCAAAGACTAGTAATACTGTAAACCAATCTGCAAAACCTTTTATTTAAGGAGCAGTATACAATGCTTTAAATAAAGGGAATGTTTTTATATATAGCCCAATTATACTGAAACACTTTGTGCATGCCTAGAGCGGATTGCACAATGCAAAACTCAGCACAATTCTCTGAAAACATTGTGTGGCATGGCTTTGCTGAGCCATGAACTGTAGAATCTCTGTGGCAGCCAACCATACGTTTTGCTAACTCAATCAAAGAATCCTTCAGAAGATCCTTCCCTGAATAATTTCAAGGTTGTCACAGTTTATAAAAGAAGAAGTCCAGCACAGAAGCTGAAAAAGGGCAACCTGTCCAATAATCAGGTACATACACTACCCAGAGTTGATGGGAGCCAGGCAGCGTCTAAGTTCAAACAAACAAACAAACAAACAAACAAACAAAATAAATAAATGAAAGAAGTTAGCGAAATACTGTTCTTCTTGAAAGAGCTCAGAACACTGCCTAATTGGTTCATAAGACTTGAGTTTTTCTGCCTGGGAAATAGGAGTCACTATTATCAAGTTAAACTGGACAACAGTTATGTGTGAAACCCACCCACCTTGGCTTATTCTCTCACTCTGCTTTTGCACAGCCAACACTAGAATATGGCCCTCAACATTTGTGAATAGGGCCATCAGGCTGAAAAGTTCCCTGTCATGGGTTTAAAGAAACATTCTTACACCCAAGCTGAGGGCCATTTTTGAAACAGAATTCCTCTGAGAATAGAAGACAAGATAGAGAATAGAATCAGAGAAAAAAAAAATCTGAGAAGGGGACAAGGTCCTGAAAGAAAGGAAGCAGGAGAGTGAGGGAGGGACATGTGCTGAGGTTGTCCAAGCAATCCACTCTCCTGTGCAAGATTACAAACTTATTCCAGCCTTACCCAACCTGGAGGCCTTGGGTGGACTGTGACCACTGCTGGCTTATTTTCATAAGAAGCATGATCACACTCAATGTTTTGCTACTTGAAACCTTTATTAATTTAAAATATTCCTAAATCAGTTTTCAATAAAATGCTATGCAGTGTATAGAATTCCGTGCTAGATACAATAAAGCAATTATATTAAAATATTGTAATGGTTAACATACTACTTGCACCCTGAAATATGTCTTCTTTCAGCCCAATGATGGCAGCAACAGTGATGGAGAAAGGAAATTAAAGGGAGATCAGCAGCAGGGGCTGGCACAGATCCACAGAGAGATTACTTTTCAGTTATAATGTCATGCATTACAGATCTGTCTGGTAGGGATCTTTCCTTAACAATGCACTCTCTGTATTTAAACAAAGGCTATCAAAAGAAATAAATTGGAGGCCAATAATCCCAACAATATCTTCATCATAGCCTAGTAAAAGCTTGGAAATAGTGCTTGCTTCTCAATGGGAGAAGCTCATTTAAGGGTTTGTTGCCCTTTTTATGGCTGCTGGCTGCCATAATGGATGACAGCCCGTCTGGATGCGCAAAGAATTTCAGGACAGGTGGCAAGATGACACCTTGACTTTCAGATACAAATGCTAAGAAAGCACTCAGCCCTGCTGTGGCTATCCAAGAAAGAAGATTGGAAGCTTTGGGCAATTTAATCAGAGGGGGCTTTAAATTGTGGCTCTGCAATTAAACACAGAGTACTCATGCAGTTGTAATTCATTGCATCACTCTTGCGCCAGGCTGTCCTGCAGACAAAAGCTGTCAGGTGCCCAAGAGTGAAGAAATAGGAAAGGATAATGTTCTAGGGGGCCTGGAGGTCTATGTAATGCTTTACGATGCTGAAAATACCCTTGGGACCTGTTCTGCTATCTTGTAATTATGCACACATAGTCTGATTTATGTTCCATGTCGCCCAGCAGTACCGGCATGCACTCTGCTTCCTTGCCCTATTTGTGCATAAAATACTTGGTGCCATAATGTCGTAAAATAGGGTAGAGGCTCATTGCACGAGTTACTATCAGATTCATGTGAGCAAAGGGTATAATAATCTAATGATGCTTTTCAGCTAGGATAAATATGCACAATTTTGCCTTCAACACAGAGTCACTGTGAAGCCTTTCCTACTGGTGCCTTTGAGAAATGTCACTTTGTGATGATAGATCTTTAATTCACCAACCTTCTTCACATGATGATTATAGGTTTGGGACAAAGAAATAAAGAAACAAATATGGTGGAAGGCTCATGCATGTGCATAGATGTCCATTATTTTATATCAAGTCAGAGAGCGCATTGCCCTTGGTTTCAGAGAACAGGGACTAGCTCACACCTTACAGAAGGGAAAATAAGTGCTCTGCTATAAAATGCTACTGGAACCAAGAGCATGAATATGTGAACTGAGCCTCTGAAGGAATATAACTGCATTCTGAAGAAAACAACAGTGGGGGAAAGTGCAAGTATCATCTTCAAAATCAGTTCCTGGAACCAACAAAGATTTTCATTTGTATGCCATATTTCCCAAAGTGCGTACATCCTTGAGAAACTATGACAAGAAGTCCTTTCAGACCCTCTCGCTCAGAGCTTTGGGTAGCCAGAGATGATCTGAGTGGCCTTTATATTAGCACCTAGATGTCAATCTCATTTCCACTTCTGTAACCTGAAAATAGCACTAAAATTGTGGAAAACAATGATTTGTTCTGAAGTTAGAGTGGGAGATTTTTTCCCACCTAACGCTTTCTAGATTGTTAGATTACAGTTCCCATTCTTTGCAGCCACTGGTCAAACTGATTGATTAGGATGGGAGCTGTAGTCTAACACTTATTTTTAAGTGTCTCTGTACGGAAAATGGATCTATGGATCTATGCTGTTTTTCCAGCTGGTCTTTACATAACTCAAAAACAGAATGTATTGATTTTACACCACATTACTCATACTGAAAACTTCATGACTAACTTGTCCCATTAATGTCAGCTAGAATTCAGTGAAAGTAAATTAGCTAGATGCTTCTCTGTTTTCAACTGCCAATAGCAAGGAGCAGAATATCATGTAAATTAGGAGAAATTAAACAAATAATACAAAGGTTACATGAAACTCCATTCTTCTCTGAATGAAGACTGATCAAAGATAGAGATACTAGGAGGAGAGCCTTCTCTGCCGTTGCTCCCGCCCTTTGGAACATTCTCCTCCCAGAGGTGCGGCAGGCCCCTACGCTACTGGCCTTCCAGAAAAAATTGAAGACCTGGCATAAATGCAGTAGACCAGTACACTAGAGAGAATATTCCAAAGTTAAGGAGCTAGCATTGAAAAGGTCTGCTTCTGTAGTTTCCAGCTATACCTCAGGGTGGGAGAACAGTCTCTGAAGATGATCTCAGGATCTTGGCAGGAACATGCAGGAAGACCTCATTCCTTCAGATTCTGTGGTCTCAACAAGCCATGAAGGACTTATACTAGTACAGTATCTTGAACCATGATCAGAAACAAACTGTACTCAGTAAAGATCATAAAGCACTGATGTGTTCATATCACCCAGTTCCAGTCAGTACTCTTGCTGCATAGTTTTGTAAGAACTGGGTTTCTGAACATCATGAAAGGTAGCTGTATGTATAGTGCCTTGCAGTACTGTAATCTAAGTAAGAAATTACTGAGGCATAGTTTATCATAGCAAGGCAATTTCTATTCAAGTGAGGTTATAGCTGGTACATCAGCCTAAGCTGATGAAAGGCTCTTTTTGTCATAGAGACCACTCATTCCTCTTATTTATTTATTTGTTTGTTTGTTTGTTTGTTTACTGCATTCATTTATATACTACCCAACCCCTTCTGGGCAGGTTACAATAATAAACGTGCAGGAAAAACATAGTATAAAACATTACCTAACATCAACCTTCCATCAAATCCTGATTACCTAAAAATAAGCCCCTCTCAAAGCCCACACATCAAAAACAACAACAACAACAACAAATGACAGCCAAGGCCACCATTAATGATGAAACACCCAAAAGGCCAGAAGCACAGGGAAAATGTCAAAGATGGATCCAGAACGTCTCCAGCAGATTAATGAGACAGCACCTGGGGAAGATACCCTTCTTTGCAATTTTATGTCTGCCCTTTAACTTCTTTCAATATTGCTTGCAACTAGGATTCTTCCCTAAGTGTCCTGTGAATCTTTCTTATACATCTCAAGCCATCTACCAGGACCCTTGGACCAACTCACAACCATATTTGGACTAAATTACTGCCACTGAATCCTGAGAATAAACTACCCACAGACAGCACTAATAAAAAGTGGCTATTAATCTCAGACACTCTCCCGTACTTCATTTGGCTACCCTTGGCATTAGATCTGGTTTACCAAGTTTCTAGAGTAACAGTGGCAATGAAACAGGAAACAGTTACATGGAGGAAAATCTGCCAGTACAGCCAATGGAAGGATTTGAAAAAGGAGCAGGGCTGTTAAGGAAGAAGTGATTTTTTCCAAAGGCCACAAACTATGATCAGGAGTGTCTGGTGGGTATAACCTGGCCATTGTAAGAATTTCCCACCTTTGCTTTATGAGATTCATTGGTTCTATTACATGATGGGAAAGTTAATCAGAGATTTTTTTTCCTGTTTGTAGTAATTCAGTCTATCTATCTATCTATCTATCTATCTATCTATCTATCTATCTATCTACCTACCTACCTACCTACCTACCTACCTACCTACCTGCTATACAGTATTTTTGCAGGAGATTTAATAAAATGGTAAGATGTGATGGAAAGTATCAGTATTCTTATGAAACAATTTACCTCCTTTAGCAACTTTGTTTTAAAATTATGAATCAATTAACTTTTAAAGTGTATGAATGAAAAGCTGCTAACACATACAGCAGGGGTAAAGCAAAGGTTAACAGAGTTCTTTAGCAGTTAAAGGTCATATTGATCACAACACTGATTGTTTTAGTTAATAAAGGCATAGGGGAGTAACCCTTCTAATGAAAAGATGAAATGGAAAAACATTACATCATCATCATCATAAGTCAAATCCAGTCTAAACATCTGGCTGTCTGTGCAACCAACAATAATAAATACCATTTGCCTGCAAGCAAGAACTGGTAGGACCACAAAACAGACAAAGTAATAGAAAATGAAGAAGCTAAAGTGCTCTGGGACTTTAGAATTCAAATAAACACCTGCCACATAACACCCAGACTTAACAATTGTTGATAAGAAAGACAAAAAGTCTGGATAGTGGACATTGCAATATCTGGAGACAGCAGAATAGAAGAAAAAGAACTGGAGAAAATCACAAAATAGACCTGCAAATAGAAATAGAATGACTGTGGCAAAAGAAAGCAAAGATAGTACCAATAGTAATAGGCGCCTTGGGTGCAATCCCAAAACATCTGGAGCACCATTTGAACACCATCGACATTGACAAAATCACCATCAGTCAGTTGCAAAAGGCAGCTTTAGTTGGAACAGCTTTCATCCTGCGATGATACCTTTAACACCATCAAACAACATCTGCCTATCCCAGGTTCTTGGGAAGGACTTGATAGGTGAATAAAAATGCCAAATCCAGTCTAAACAACTGACCGTCTGTGCAATCAACAATAATTCTGCAATTACTAATTTCTACTCCTTGGTCAGGTTCCCATGCTTCCAAAACCAAATGAACACAAAGCAAGTTATGAATTTAACCAATGAAATATGATTTCTAAAAAGGCAACTCCAATTCATCCTTACTGCATTACTATCATGCAGCTTTTCCCTGCGTTGATAATCATGTTCTACACCTTGTGGAATCCTGATCTGGTCATCCCAACGTGGTTTCAAACTTCAGATGAATAGCTCCTTGATCCCTAACTCTTACATGAGATACCTCTCAACATATGGAATACTGTAGGTCACATAATTAAACTATGAAAATAAATATCTACACGGAGTGGCCATTCTGGTCGAGGAATTATGGAACCTTAGAAAAGACACTTGAAGGATACCAGGTTGGGAAATTTACTCTTATGGGAGGTATAAAGGGACCTCCACAAGAATGCTTGATCCTAGTGAAATGCAATACCCTTGTGAAAGAGGCAAGAGTACTACTGGTTTCTTATAAAAGGTATCTCAGTATCTGTCATACTATAATTTTAAATTTTTTAGAGGTTAAAAACAGGTTGAAAGCAAGTTTAAAATCTTCCCTTGGCTTTGAAAAGACCAAAGTGCTAGTGAAATCTGTTTACAGATAGTCCTTGTTTAGTGACCACAACTGGGACTAGCAATTCAGTTGTTAAGCAAAGCGATCACTAAGTGAACCATGAATGTGCTTATGATCTTACTTCAGCCTTTCTTTTCGTTACAGACCTGCAAAGGTCATAAATGCGAGGGCTGCTCTCAAAGTTACTTTTTCATCAACATCTTAACTGTGAATGGTCACTAAACGAGGCAGTCGCTGAACAACAACTACCTGTATTTGAAAGGAACTCTGTAAGTAGTTGCCACAAGTATTTTCCCAGTGGGCATCTGCTATATCTCACATGAGGGGGATACCCCAAAGTCACTTTCAAATACAACAACCTAGATTGTTTTCTTTCTTTACTTTATTCCTCATTTGTGTTCCATATTTATACAAAGAATTGTGATATCCCCTTGGTCTGAACTCACAGCAAGGAGGCTGCATGTGTAACTTATTATAGATAATGCAACAAACATAATTTCTGAGATTTTTGTTTTTACATAAACATTTTGAGTGTTAGAATTTTGTTATTATTTATCTTTGTAAGTCACTTGGAGGTATTTTTCACCTGAAAGCTGGGGTAAAAATTTTCCAAGAAAATTCATAAAACTTATCCTAACAACCTTTTTTAGCCCCAAACACATAAACTGATACTGTTCTTTCTTTTCTGTATTTGTAGTTAGAAATAGCTTCTGATGCTTGATCAACACTAGCATCAGTGTATTATAAAATCAGCGAGATCTCTCAGATAATAAAAAATGTTTTTAATTAATACTCTTATTACTATATGCTTTTAATTACTGTTTTAACTGCTTATTTGTCTGTTTCTTAGTATATCTTATTGTGTCTTCAGCAGGTAGCAGCATCAAGCCCATCCTGGAAGCTAAGCTAAGTAGACCACATTTAATCCTTAGGTGAGGAACCCCTGGGAATTCCAGGGCCGTTGACTAGACTGGAAACTCAGAATAGCTTCCTAGAAGAAGGCAATGACAAATCAATTCTGTAACTGTGAAGAATCTGTTAGGTGCAGTCACCAATAGCCAAACTCATCTCACATTTCTCCTAACCTTTACATGTTCTTGGAGAAGTACAGGTTGTTTACCAAGTGCTCCTCTATGCAGTCACAGCCAGAACTTCCTAGATATAAGCAGATATGTGGCAGGAAGCCAACCTTCATTCTCACTGTGCACATTTAAGGCACATAACATCTGTACCTCCCACTCAAATCCCAGAGACACCTATAGCAGTTGCATCAGGGCACAACAACCACAAGTATCAAAACACATGTGGTGATATCCACAGGAACTAAAACACTTCCATGGCTTCTTCATATAATCAGAGAGATGGAAAAGAGATTCAGCTGATTTATCAGGAGCAGCAAGGAAGAAACAACAGTATAATCAAAGGAAGCATCTGAACTGATATTCCAAACTTTATTCAGCCTGTAATGAAGAATAAAGGTCTAAGATGGAACTAGTAGAATAAGCTGTCCCAACACAGCTTCAGAAGTAACAACTGATGGAAGAAAGCAGTGACAAATCATATGAGCAGACCTGGATACTATTTGAAGTAAGCAATTATTTGTTTTCTAAGTTATCCATTGACAAAGTTCTATGAAGCCAAAGGAAACTTTTAGGGCAATTGGTGACCAATCCAGATTTCAAAAAATAACAGTGCTGCACATTCAGGGAGGGGAACATATTCTCATTGTCTGAAAGGAAGAAACTTCCAAACTTCAGAATTTGCATATAAAAGCAAGTGCACAACCTCTAGCAAGAAGTGCATTCTGCCCTTAGCACAACTTTCAGTTGATTGACATTTGAAATAAATATAGTGTCTTTATTGCCTGCTGAAGCTGTATCTCTCAAAGAACTCAGAGGAAAAATCCTTACCACTACAGAAATTTAACTCTTTAAAGTTATTTAAAAGAGGGAAAAAACAAACAAACCAGGGATCACTGCACTGTTCATGACCAGGCAAGGAAATAATACACATAGTTTACTTACATTATTGTTAGATGCAGTGCCAATCAAAAATGCAACCTTTGCTGTTCAGAGTTTAGAAGCTCCTACCAGAAGCTCAAATGGCTGGGAGATTAGCCAGAAATCTGACAGAAAAATTCCCTGAGAGAAAAGCATGGCTGCTGGGAGATAAAGACTGAGGAACCCTTTGAGAATTTCTTGAAATTCAGATGAAAGGAAGCTGAGGACCTGAAAATGAAATGTGGGAATAGCATCCAGGTAATTTTTAACAGAGGCAATAGCAAAGCCGTTATACAACTGAATGGCTACGACATCAGTAGTCCAGGAAGCACTGTAGCAGATCTGAAACATTATGTAGGAGTGTCAACGTGGCATCTTTGTGTTCAATAGTGCTGTGCAAAGCTTTAAAGATGTGCCTTGCTTCCACATTGCTTTGAGTGAAGCAACATGATCCCTGTACTTCAAGATGCCATGTTGCTTCTCTTGGCATCACTTCTGAGACCTCCCTGGCATATCCAGTAGCCAGAAAAGACTTTTGTGTATGCAGAAGCTTCTTCAAGCTCCTGGACATGGCAGAAGAAACCACAGAAGTGAAAACAAAATGACTCATTGAGGGGAAACACTTTTTCTCCCTGGTATGAACCAGAGGCTTAGGTTAGGATTATTCATCCCTAACTGGTTAGGGTCTTTCTTGGAGACAGGAAGAACAATCAAGGAGGTACAACAACAGTAAGCAGAAGCTTTGAAGAAAATGTATGTTTTCACATTTAAGATTGTTTCAGGAAAGATTTCTTCATTTGAAAGCACTTCTTTTAACACAAGAATTAAAACAGGTGAGCATGTAGTCCAACTCTGGTTAAAATCTGTTTTTCTGAGGTGTGGGATGTTGCTGGGATAATATTGAACCATCAGATTTTATCAGCAGAACACACCATATCTTTTGGATATTACACTTTTGATCCCATGAGTTGGCCTGTTGCAATTGTCCTCACTAAATTAGAATTAAGTTTCAGGTGGCACAACAGAATTCAGTTCTAAAGGAAACATTCATAGCATCAGGCTGGAAATATAATGTGTGAACCAGAAGAAATTAGCAGCAGGCACAATTCTCCCAGTTCACTCATTATAACATATTTCTCAGTCATGAACTGGGATCAAGCAAAGTAATTTGTGTGAAAAAACAAAACAAAAAAACCTGGAGGATTATATTAACTCTGGTTTTTGATTTTGCTTGGCCATCTACTCCAGTAGATTGTTGAAACGGGAGGACTGCATTAGAGCAAGGGCAAAATGGAAAAGTTAGTCTCTACAATTCAAGCAGCATTTACCTTTCAAAATATACTTGTGAACAAATAGCAAAGATTTTTGCAAAGAATCTACAAAGCTAAAGAAAATTGTGATTTTATATATTAAGATAAGGATCATTAGGAAGGAATCAGAATATGTTAAGGGGAAAGGCAATAACTGAAAGTTACAGAAAGACATAGTAAGGAAGACTAAAAGGCAACATAATATATCACCAGAATTAATAATAATATCTTGAAAGCCTAGGCAATGTCAACCTTTTCTTTCTTTTCTTTTTTCTTCTCTGCAGTAGAGCCAAATCTGTAATCAGCATAATTTATATTTTCAGGAATTCTACAATTTACCAGACACTGCGAATCAAGTAAAACACCAGCAAAGAAACATTCCTTCAGGTTGACTTTAACGGCTAAAGGAGCAACATGAACAGAAGGCAATGGTATTACACTTCACATAAAATGTTAATTCTTTAAATAAATGCAAGTGATTGAAAATGGGCATCTAAAGTTGAACTTGATTCGTCCATAAATGTGCTGCTTTGGTAATAACATTGGCAGCACAAAAATGAATCACATTTAAAATGGCTTAATTTGCCAAATCGAAACAAGATTTAAAACTATATAGCGCTGCAAATAGTCCTTTGGGAATGTGTCTGCTGGCTTGCAGGGAGGCAATTGTTGCTGGAGAAAATAAGGAGTAAGCAGATAAAGAAGAATAGTGCATGGACAATTTTAACTGAGCCATGAAAAATTGGGAAATTTATGGGCTAAAGCTACTTTCAGGTCCACATATAGAACTCCCAAAGGTCACATAATACATTAGTGCTGAGTAATTGGTCCAACCAGTGGCAAATGTGACATATCTTCGTGCCTCTTTAGCTTTCTGCCAATGTTCATTCTTGCCACTAACTTAAGACTAGCTTCCTTTTCTGAGACCAAAGTTCTGAGAAGCCATGCTTCACATTGCAATGAGAGATGGGACTGAAGTCCTAGATGGGCAGGAATATAGGCAATTAGGGATGGCACACTACTAGGACAGAGAATTATATTTGGGAAAGCAGGAATTACAGCTGTCCACCAAATCAGTATGAATCCCAGACTTCACATGAATCCAAGCAATTCAGAATATAGTAGTTTTTAACTCACTTAAGGCATTGACTGAACAATGCCATAGTTGAATAATGAGAAAACTCAAACAGAGAGCAGAAAATTCTATTCATTGAGATCTAGCATGTTACCATTTCAGCCTGATTTCCTTCATCCGATAATAGGGGTATAAATCCAACCCATTTCATCCTGTTGACTATTATTATGAAGAGCAGATAAGGCCAGACACATAGAGCTCCAATCATTAACTATCAACATTTTTGCTTGCATCACAAATGAGGTAATCTGAGAATCGTATCAAAAGGTTGGTGCACTCATTTTGCAAAGGTTCAGGCATGAAAGCATCACATAACTGAGGAGACTGACGCTGCTTGGCTTAAGAATGTCCTGATAGGAACAAAACAAATATGACAAAACTTTGCAAGTCATTATTTTGTATTTTAATGAACCAAAGAAAAAAACAATTGCACACCTAAACATGGTTAGAATGATTGTTTCAGTAATTATAAGCATTTCCCAAGGACAACAACAGTTACAAACTGCTTAATAGGGAGGTTTGATAATGAATTCTTCCCAAGAGAGAAAGCAATTCCTCTAAGCAATAAAAAAAATGTCCCTAAGAAAACTTGCTGTCATAAATCAGGTATTTCTCATTACAAAAACAGAAAAATGTACATCAGCTTCCAAGCAATTGCTTCTAAAATTACAAATCCTGGTGGGCAGTTGTATTAACAGAGTAACCTTCACAATTGCCATGGCTTGTGGAAAACAGTATCAGTCGTCATAGCCTAGTAAAAATAGACACCTAAAATAGGAGAGTCATGGAGAGCTTCTTGCAAAGAGAGTATTTACTGAATCTACACAGAGAGAGGAGGTAGAAGGTTAAATTGGTGATAGAGAAGGAAGGTAGAATTGGGTGATCTGAGGAGAAAGAAGTAGAGACCCCACGTAAGAAGTATTTGTTAAGAAGCCTCCTCTCATCTCCAATTTAGCATTGGAACTTTAAAGAAAAGATTGTTAGAAATTCTGGAACTTGTAGGTCCAATGCATTGGTAAACTAGATAAGAAAAGCTGGTCTTAGTGAAAAGCTACTGCTGCTTTATTAACAAGGAACCAGATTTCAGGAACTCCATCTTCTGGATCAAATCTTGAGTGAGTGAGATGTCCCTCTTCTAAAATATTTGGGGGTAACTATAATGTTGCCTTCTGTAATGATAAGATTCATGTCTGGATTCCCAAGGCCTTCCAAACTTGCATTTCCATCTGTATTTGGTGTGCTGATGCCTAAGAATCTCCTTGATTCCTTATTGTAATAGCATTGTGCACGTTTTATCAAGTTGTTAAATCATTGTAGTTCTAATTCAGTTCATAAACACAAAGGATGCTTCCCACTTGACTAATGGCACTGTGATGGACTATCTGGATTCTTTGACCTCCTCTTATGAAGAACCAGGGAATGTTTTTCCCCATCTGAGGAACCATAGCTAACTCTGCCGCATTGTTGATGTTATTGTGTGGAACGAAACAGATTGTTGGGTTTTCTTAGATTTTTTTTTTCATGTATCATGTTTGTACTAACCCTTTGTTCAATTCTGTCTTTTCTGAAATGATTCTTCTAAATGTTCTAGACTATATATGTAAGTATGATGGGACATTGTCATTCTACAACTGAAAAATGCAGAATGCCCTTTGTCATTACCATTTCTCACCTCATTTTCGTTTCTAGAATGACCTTTCTAGATACCTCTGTGGTAGAATTTTTGTCAAGAGACCAAAACTTCCCTCCTTCTCATGCATCCCAGACAAAAAAGCATGTTTAGTGTTTTTGTAACTCTTCAGTCAGTTACATTATTCTTATTATGTTTTCTTTCTTTCAACTGCATTTTTGTTTTGCTTTGTTTTGTTTATACAGTATAACACCACTAGATAAGTGTGTGTATATATATGTATGTATGTGTGTGTGTATACACATACACACACATACCTACATTTATTTGTATGTATATAGTTGTATATTAGGTTGATAAATGAGACAGTTGCTAAATGAGGACTACCTGTGTATACACGATCTAAGAGGCAAGATTACATGCAGCCCTCAAAAGTCTTAGATATTGGTCCCAGAATGTGAACAACTGCCACTGAGGGGGCAGATAGGGAAAATGATAACATAATGGGGGCAATAGTATTAATTATATTTAATTAATTTTAATTAAATGCAAATGATATGAACTCAAGTGTATTTGGGTTAAGACCCATCTATTTCCTTTCTCTGACTTTCAGGGGGCCCTAGTATTGCTGCTAAAAAGATTATGGTTGGGACCAAGGGTTGCCCATGACTTGGACAAAGTTGCAGATCTCTGGCTCTATCAAGCTGGTCATAAATACACCGAGGTGATGCCAGGCTTCTGGAAGCTGCCACAGGTATTTTTTAAAACTGGATTATCCCAAAACATTTCTTTATGCTTTCTTTCCAGCACACTGAAGGAAAAAAATAACATTCCTTTTCTAGAAAAATGCTATTTCAGTTTTGGAACCATGATCTTTGTTCAATTTCCTTAGGATTTCAAATTCAGAGATAACCTCCTGCAGCTCATTTTGGTTTCAAAGTTACAATATCCTGTAGCACTACAGAGATAATTAACTACTCCCAAAGTTATACTATCTGGTATTAACACTATAAGCGTCAAGCTGCTCTATATTAAAAGCCATCAAGTGTCCTTTAAGCAAAGCTATTACACAGGACAGCTGAGATAACAGGGCACGTCAAACAGAAATTTGCAAAATGTCAGCAGGTCACTGTCTGGTCATTTTTAATGACAAGGTCCAGATGGTCAATGAGATGGCCCGAGATTATAATCCACATGCATCCAAGATTTTGTTGGGTGGGTACAATGTGGCAGCTAGTTTTAGACAACATTCTCATTATGTAGCTCTTTAGCTTTGCTTGTTAAATACTAACCAGTGAATGATTTTTAACAAATGTCTTTAAAGAAACTCAAAAATATTGATCAAGAGATACTTTTTAAACATATTTTACCTGCCAAAATTAACCCATTGTTCTTGTAAAGACCACACTCCCCTTATCAATTTCCTATTATTGTGTCAATCTTCCACAACTGTCTATGCTGTCTGGGAATTATTTAATTTATTATGCAGTTATATGGCCATCCATTTTACAATCAGCTCTGAGCAGTGATACATAGGAACAATAGAAAAATAATAAAGACAGTAAGGCTAGGTAAGAACTCCTTAATCAAGCAACCAAACAGAGGTGGGTGATGAACTCTCAATAGAGATGGGGGATGAGGAAGTCTAGTCTCTACGAAAAGAATGCACACTGTTGAGTTTGTACAAGTCATTGTTTTGTTATTATTGATACATACTCCTTTGTCAAGGGTGCTCCTCCTCCTCCTCTTCCATTACTACTCTATTTTGAGTTGTATCCAACCTTTCTGCCCACAAACCCAACCTGAATCTAGCATATAAGCTGAAAGCGTACACACAAATATACAGTTTCTGAACTATACCAAGCTATAAGTCCCAACGCCCCTTACTGTTGGCCATACAGTATCTGGAAGGCTGCAATTTCTCTACTTTTAAAAAAATGCTCAAAATAAAATAAAACAAAACAAAACAAAACAAATACATACTGCACAGAGTCATGTATTTGAGATAGGCAGCCATATAAGTCAAAATATATACATACGTACATATATGTTTCATGTCCTGAAAGGTCCATGCAAGTGACACAGTTTCACATGAGACACAATTTGATAGGCAATATAGAACTGCTTGTCCTGGAGATACACTAAGCCAAGAACAGGTAAGGCTGCTACGTGCCGATGCCCAAAGAATTATTCCTCTGTTTTTTAAACAGATGTAAGTATTTTATCTCCTTGATTTTCTTCAGAAACTGCAACCAAGCAAGAAGCTATGTTGGCTGAAAAATAAAACCTTATCTTTTCTCTACTCTGCACCCTCCTGCTATACATACCCAACAAAGAATCCTCTTCTATAGTCTTCCTACCAGAAACTTGAGAAATTGCGGGGTCTTGTGGGTTGGATATTCTGCCTGTTAAAAACATACGTCGTACATTGTCCTAAACAGAAAGCCGAAGCATCGTTTTTAAATGCTCAGCACTGTTGATACTTCCAACAAGTGGTTTTGGTATTGGATTTGGTCTTATCTGTTTCTAACAGACAGTCACTTGCGTTGGAAATTTGACCTGAAATAAAAATTCAGCCCCAAGTATCTGCTGTCAATTGTGCAGAAAATAGGAGATGACAGCGAAGTCACTTCTGCATGCTGAATTAGATCTTTTTCCAACACATCCTAATGTCATTATTAGCACTCAAATGCACTGTGTCAAAATGTGTCTGCATAGGGAAATGGACCAGGCCCATCAAATTTATCTTTTAGTCTAAATGACAACCTGCTTTTCATTCAAGGTTCCAGAGACTTTTACCAATAAAATAAATAAATAAATTGCACTTTGCAGTGACGCTGCTTATGAGCTAATCTTTTTTTAAAAAAAAGGCTTTCCAAATATGATCAGAAGTTATTCATTAAATGAATTATGCTGTAAGATTTCAGAGAAATGGTATCACCACTAACAATATTTTAATTAATTAAAATATTAATCCACAATTGGATCACCACTCTAAGACTTAAAATATGTGATTTCTGAATTGTAATCCCAATCTCCAAATGAAGAATTTAATGTGCTTATTTCAAATTGGTTGAATGGCCATAGTTCAGCAATTCTGATGTGCAAGAAAAAGCTTTTTGTTTTGTCTCATTTGTGAGCTTCCATTTGCAAATAGGGCTCTCTCCATTTTCTTCTAATAATTCAGAAAATACAGCAATGAAAGTTATTCCTTTCCTAATTTCCGTGTGCATATCAGGCACTCTTAAAGCTTTGAAACATGCTCAGGGTAGCTTGGGAAAGATGGGGAAACACACACACACACACACACGCACACAGACACACACAGAACGGTGCTTAAAAGTTTGTAAAGTCTTTTGAATTTTCAATATTTCTGCATAAATATAACCTAAACTGTGATCTGTTACCCACACAAGTCCTAAAACTAGATAATCAGAACCCAGTTAAACAAATGAGTCACGAACATTATACTTGTTCATTTATTTATTGAGGAAAATGTGGTGGTTGCTTGTACAAAAACACTTAGGAGGAAGGAGAAGGGAATGAAAATACTCTGTTCAGTGTTCTGTTAGTGTACTTTGATTTAGAGTTACCTTTGCAATCAGTGTCCATTTGTCATCTCAACCACAATCTTTTGGCTGATTGGCTAAATGACAGGAGGACCAAAGGAGAGAAAGGGATGCCTGTTTGCTTCCCTTTATCAGTTAAAATAAAGGATAGGCAGTGATGGGGAACCTATGACACACATATCAAAGGTGACACACCACGTTTTGGGTGACACGCCAGTGTTCACCAACACCGGACAACAACTATTCTCCCTGTTTGAGTTACCAAAGAAACTGAGTTTCTTTTACTCATATTTCATTTGTGTAATTATTTGATGTTTCTTTATATAATACATAGCAGCACACAAGATTGGACTGTATTTTTTAAAAAATAAATGAATATGTAAAGAATTGTTTCTCTTATTTGGGGGAGGGGTGACATACCAGCAGAGTCGTTAGGCGTTTTCTGAATTTTTGATATGCCAAGCCCAAAAAGTTCACCATCACTGGGATAGGGCAAGAGAGGCTCTTCCTTGAATAGTATATCCAATTCTAGGTACTACATTTAAATGAGATTCAGAAAAAATGGAATTGATGTAGAGAAAGGCAATGAGGATAATCAGGAGACTAGAATCTAAATCTTAGAAGACACTAAGGGAACTCAATGTGATGGAATGGACTTATGAAGGCCAGGCTCAAGGAGGTAAGTGTGTTCCTAGCCCCCAACAGGAGCGTGGGAAGTTCAAGAAGATGAGGCTGGCACCTCCCTAAGGAATTTATGGTGTTGTGGCTGGCTGGCTTGGGAACTAGGGTTCAGTCTGGGGAGACTGATGTCAGGTTCAGCCCAAAGAACTCCAAGAGACAATGCAAATACAGTTCTGTTGCATTTATTAGCTACAACCTCCAGACAGAAAATCTCCCCAGACTGAACCCTAGTTCCCAAGCCAGCCAGCCACAACACCATGAATTCCTTACGGAGGTGCCAGGCTCAGGCTTCTTGAACTTCCCACACTCCTGTTGGGGGCTAAAAACACGCTTATCTCCCTGAGCCTGGCCTTCATAAGTCCATTCCATCACACTCAATATGTTTATCCTTGAGAAAGTCAATTGAAGGGGACCATAATACTTTTCCACTTCCTGGAGTTGTGTCATGTAGAAGAAGAGCAAAGTCCTGCTCTCTATCAACCCAGAATTGAGGATAAGGAATAAGTTACAGGAAGGCTGAACCCCGCTGAAGATCATGGTAAACGTCCAAACAGTTCAACCATGGAACCAGTTTTCAAAGGAGTTATCCTCCTCCTTCACTGAATGTGTTATGAAGAAGCTAGGTAGACATACGTTTTGGATGCTTAATTTGGATTCCCCTGTGATAATGTAAATTGCACTTTTTAAAGATTATTGAGAATCAGAGAATATTGTAGGAATGGTCTGAGCAAGTTGTGAGGGCTAATCCTGACACAAGTATATGTATGTTCAGAGACAAAAATAGAAGATAAAATGTGATGGGTCACACCAGACTCAGATTAAGGGCTGAAATCCATCTTGGAAAAGACTGAAATCACTATTACTGCCATCTGGAAGAAGAGCTAGAACAGCATCCAGGTGAGAAAAGAAATCACCTCTCCTGCCCCACTTTTCTTAGAGACTTGGAGCTAGTAGGCTATCACGGTCAGGTGATGGAAGCAACTCGGGCAGAGCCTGTGAGTAGCTGTGCTCTGACACTTTTCCAATTAAGAAAAGAGAAAAAAGAGAGGCAGTCAGGCCTGAATGGGATAGTTTGGGCAATTTTTTAAAACATTAGTGACCGGACTTGTTTTCTTAAGCCTGAACTAGAAACGAATCAAAGTGGATTACCTTCTGGATATATATATACCAAAAGTCAGGCCCCATAGGCCAATCACAGTATGTTTTATTTTATTATTTTTTTTAGAGAAAATGTTACTGTACTTAGAAGCATTCAAAGGTCATGCCTCAAACAAGTAAAGAAGTGTTTAGAAGAAAATGGCAGTCAGTTTGAACCTTTAATGTAGTTTATATAATAAATTGTCTGTGAGGCCTGACTTTTGGTCATGCCATACAGTTCAAATCAGGATACCTCCATTGTTGAGGATCTGTCCATTTGGACAACGTACAGTATGCAGATAATATATGGGAATCATTTAAGCTCAGAACTATTTTTATGAAAAAGGAGAGTCTGATTTTTTTGTAAGTCCCTTTAATGTAATCCCCATGTGATTCCCCCTCTTCCTATATAATCCCCCCCCCCAATCAGCGTTGTGGAGATAATGTGGGAGGAGAAGGAGGAGAAGGCCTTTAAAATCTGACTGATGTTTTTTCCAGGCCTTTAAGCTGATTCTTTTCCTTTATATTTATATTGCTCAATGAAGCCACCACTCTGTCATATCCCCACTGGAAAGATTCCATTCTCAATGGAAAAGATTTAAATATATTCTTGAAAGACTGTGATTATTGGCTATGGTTTCTAGAGTTCCTACAGTGTTTTATACATATTTTATCACAACATCTCCATTTTAAAAATAATGTTGACCCAGAGTGAAGCACTTTTAAATTATTTTAATTTAAAAGGGCTCCACTCTGGGTCAACATAATTATAATTTTAAAATGTGGGTGATATATAGACTTAATATTTCCTCATTGTAATCTATTTATTTACTTTATCTCCAGTCCTCTTGTCAGTGTATTAAATATTCTCAGATTACATAAAGACAATAGGAGATGTTATAAGAAATAAACATTAACTAGAAGCAGTACAAATCAAACTTGGGCTATACTACACTCAGTTGTTTTCATAGCTTTGATAATTATGACTCAATGACAGTCCTGATGAACTACAAGGCAAACTGTAAAAATTAGATAGACAGATATCCTATATTATGTGGCCAAATATCCAAATGGAAAGGACAAGAAAAAGAAAATTGAATACAGTGAAAATAAAAGGATTTCCAATTGTAACTGATAGCATTTGCTCAAAAATGTTCATTGTAAAACAGAAGAAGTCAGATTAAGCAGGATAAATAACCATTCCGAAATGTCAATGTAACAGTCTTTAAGTTAATGGAAAACATAGCAGCCTGATGACCATATGTAAAACATTTGAAGTAAAATTCAGCACAAATTAAGAACTTTTAAATACCACAGATTTTATGCAACTATACATCCCCATATTGCTGTACCCTTTTTAGGATAAGCTATGTCATGACAGAGTGACAGAAAAAGAGAAGGAAGTATAGCTAAAACAGAGTTCACTATATGTCTCCATACTATTCTGCCCTTCCAAACCATCCTTGCAATCAACCACATCCATAAACTCCAGCATCCATTGCCTTCTGTTCTTCAAATGACTTACTTCTCTCTTTGTGAGATTCTCTTTAACTTCATCCAACCACAACTTTCCTGGTCTTCTCAACCTATTACTCTTCCTTCATATATCTGTTTGATTATTTGATCCTCATTCTTCTCTTCTTTCATACAGTTACTCGCTTTTCTATTAAATCCACATTCATTCATCAAATTATCTAGTCTTGTTCTATCACATACTTAAGTAACCCATTCCCACTGCATCTAACTATTTTTATGTTTATCCTGGCATATCCAGCTCTCACTTCCAAATAACAGAATGGTAAGTAGTATACTCTTAAACAGAGCCACTGTCACTTCTTTTGACAAACATTCATTATTTTCTCCCAGTTTTTGCACATCTTGACATTTTTCCATTCATTTTCCATCTTTCGTAAGCATTCTACAAAGTACATAAATGTATCTACTTACTCTGGTTTTTCACTATTTATGTATAACTTTCAATTGTTCACTCCATTTTCCCACAAACACAACAACCTTAGTCTTTGACACATTAATTTTCAGTTCCATACTCCTTGCTGCATCATATCATCTAGGCAACATTTTTTGCAATAATTTGGGTTCAACACAGCATCTTCTGTATATAAAAATATACATATATTCACATCCCCAGCCAACACATCTCTAACATCACAACCATTCCTTATATATTTATAAATATATTAAACAACAAAAAGCACATCACATTTCTGTTTTACTCCTGCTCAAAGCTCAACTATTCACTAAGCATTCCATTTATTCTCATACAAGCATTACTCCCATAATATACCATCCTTAATTACACTCCACAATCAACCTTCAATTTCATATCTGCACAAAATGTTCCATAATTTTCTAACTCAATAAACATACAAAAAATTTCTCACATTCACACATTTTTCAATGACCATTCAAAGAGCAAAAATCTAACCTGCATAATTCCTGCCTAGGATAAAGGTGCACTGTACTTACTAAATTTTACTCACTGTCACCTGTCAAACTCTTTCAGTTTGAATTCTCCTGAATACTTCCCAGGCACACTTAACAAAATAATCACCCTGTAGTGTTTGCATTTATTCTTGTTAACTCTTCCTTTATTTAAGAGAACAATACTGACATTCTTCTAGCCCCAGTACAGATGCAGTTTTCACACAAACATTAAACAAATTGCACAAAATCTACATATGCAAAATGCATCCATATTTTAGTTTCTTCAAGCACACCATCAATACCTGCATCTGTCAAAATTCTCACAGCTTTTAAAACTTTATTATCAATTTTTTTCTTGGGCACTGACATTAATACTGTTCATTCCAATTTCAGTATTAGAGATACCACTATTAGTCTCATAAACATCTCTAAAATACTTACAGCATTTCCTCAACTAAAATTAAATATGAAGAAGACCAAAGTAATGACAACAGGTACAACAACCAGCCTTTGAATTGACAATGCAAGTATTGAAGTAGACACCTTCTGCCTTTTAAGGTCAACAATCAATAGCAAAGGAACAGGCAGACAAGTAATATACTGCAGATATGTTCCCTGTGACACTCTATGGAAGTGAAAGTTGGACTTTGAAGAAGCAGGATAGAAAAAGTATTAAAGCTTTTGAACTTTTGTGTTGGAGAAAACTCCTGAGAATACCATGGATAGCCAAGAAAACAAACAAGTGAATCATTGAATAAATCGAGTCAGAGTTCTCACTAGAGACACAAATGACTAGACTCAAATTATCCTACTTCAGACACATTATACAAAGACCTAGCTCTCTGGAGAAGACTCTAATGCTGGGAAATATAGAAGGAAAGAGAAAAAGAGGACAACCAGCAGCAAAGGAAATAGACTCAGTTACAATGGCAATGGGTGCACCATTGGAAGACTTGAAGGCCCAGGTAAGGGACAGACTGTCGTGGAGAAAATCTTTGTGGTTGCTAAGAGTTAACACCAACTGATTGCACATCATCATCATCATCATCATCATCATCATCATCAAGCAGTAAAAAAATATGTTGTTTTATAGGTCGTGGACTGCAACCTATATAGCAAAGTCAAAATGTGTCGAGTAAATCAATGTCCTTTTAAAAATGTTGGGATAGAATCATGTACTACTGTTGGACTATAAAGATTATCTCAGCATCCTCTAATGGCGTCTCATCTGATCCGCATCCATTACAAACCTTGATCTATTTTAATTTCCTTCAAGGTAAACCAACCTTGTTTTCTTCCCTTGTCTTCAAATATATCACTGCCTGACTCACTCTTTCAGATTATTGCTTATAGCTGTCCAAAAGAGTCCAAGGACTATTCTTTTTTGCTGCCCTTCCTCATGTATAGGTCACTACCACCTTCATATTTTCCATCAAAACTCTGCTCTTCCATGAAGCCAGTGACCTAACTCAGTACCTGAATGGTAGGGAGAAACACAGGACTTCAACAGCTTAATAATATTTCACAAGACCATTACCATGTTGAAATCTTCAAACATTATAATGGTCCAAGTATTTTATTTTCCCCGTAGCCAGTACTGTAATATTTAAGATGTGGTAGTAAAGAAATCCTATCTGATTGTTACTGTGGCTTTGTTATTGGCATTGCAAATTTGTATTTTTTAACTTGATTAATGAATAAGGTATATGAATAAAGTATATGAGCCACTTGGAATCACTTGATCAAAGTATAAGTAAATAAGTAAATACATACATAAAGGGCAAACTGGGGATATAAGAAACTAAAATGTATATGATGGCTGGGTTCTCAGAACAATTGGGCCACATTATGGCAAGCTTGTGGTTCAGTGTATTGTGCAAAGTCAGAAACTGCATTAATCCCAGAAAGCCATGGGCAAATATTATGTTATATAAAAACAGCCATTGACAAAGCTTTTCTGGTGGAAGTGTTTCACAAAACAAATTCAAGGCTGGATCCTCCGAAATCAATAATGAGCATTTTGTGTCCATCTTAAAAATTTATTCCAGTGTGGACAAAGGAATAAGCCACAACATCTGGCTAGGCCATTAGATGTAGCTTGCTAAGCTAAATAAACCAAGACCCAATACAACAAAGTTCATCTTCAGCTCAGCAGATAAAAAATAAAACTGGAGATCAATAGTTGTTCAAAATCTGACATTAAGGATATCTGAAATGGTTCAGATGAACAATGTGCTGAACATTGTTTCCATGTCCTTATGAATATTCCTGATTTGATGGAATCCATCCATCCATCCATCCATCCATCTATTTTCAAAGAAGAATCTCTTGCATGCATTTTCTTAGCTGCAACATGAAGTTCTTATATGAAATGTAAGTTTTGGGGAGTGTCTACCTCTTCTTCAGCATCTTTAGATCCTAAGGGAAGATGTTATGAGGAAGAAAACTTCAATATTTTTTTCCCAGACTAAAAAATTAAAGCAGACACAAAGGATGCAGAATGCTGGCAAAGAGTAAACTAGAAAATGGAACCAAAACCCCAGCATCCGTTATCACCTCTCAGTGATAACGTAAGCTCAATAACAAGCCACATCAATAGAAGTGCTAAAGCACCCTGAACATGAATTAGACAAATGGATGCACAGGAAGAAAACTTTCAGGAGACTAGAGGCCAATTTTCCACAGTGTAAGTTCAGCCAACTTGAAGTGCAATTAGATACTAATATTTTCCACTGTTATCTTTTCCAAATTCTGGAGGATTCCACGGGTGTCACCTTCAATGTCAGCAGTGCCGAGGGGCAATTAAGTATTGTCACTAAAGCTGCGGCAGCACTTTTGTCAGTATGAGTTAAAATATCCAGCTTCTGATAAGTGGCTCTGCATGGTGCAGCAATGATTAGAATCAGATAAACTAT
Source organism: Liasis olivaceus (assembly GCA_030867105.1). Lineage (NCBI taxonomy): Eukaryota > Metazoa > Chordata > Lepidosauria > Squamata > Pythonidae > Liasis > Liasis olivaceus. The sequence continues at coordinate 120,046,907 of CM061350.1, read as the reverse complement.
GAATCGTTCAGCTTTAAGATGGGAAATGGGGAGACTTATGTGGCTTTGCGTCGACTGCTACTGCTGCTTTATGTAGATCAAATTGAACCTCAAAGCATGTGCTAGATCAAAGCCATACTAGGAAATGATGCTCTGGAAGAATGATTTGAATATTAGGTTTTATGCCTCCAGCTAATTAATATGCCTGATGACTATTTCAACTATTGCTAAGAAGTTTCATGGGAGGTTTAGTCACTGTAAAGCTAAAACATCAACCCACACCAAACTTACACTGGCTCTTTTCTAAGCTCCTCAGGTAGGAACATGACTATTCTTTCTTTTATATCTTTTTATTAAATATGTATTCTGCTTTTCCACAAAAATAGTTCTAAGGCTATTACACTACTGCATCATGTGCACCATGTTTTTGTAGATGGCTCCAATTAATATCCATTGAAGACTGATGGCTTTTGTAAGAAGATAAAGCACTTATTTGCCAGGGCTGGGTCTTAAAACTCACAGCTGTCTTTACTATGGGCCACACAGGTAGGATTTTAGTTAACCAAAATCTGGAAGGCCGCAAATTCCATAACCTTTAATAATGCTTTAAAAGCTATAGTTTGCCATTGGGAAGAATGCTTGCTTCCCCATGTTCAATATTCATAAATACATGTTTTATTAGCCCACCCCCATGTGCATAAAATTTTTTCACATGGCAAAGATATCCTCTAAATGAAACTCTTTAATTTGCTTGAGAAAATTTAGAGCATAGCACCATTTACCAAACAAACCAGATTTCCAAATTACCAATAGAAAGTTCTCAGTACATGTTGTCAACACAATCTATGAAAAGCAATGTGCAAATTTGTGTACTTCAATTTACACAAAGACATCTTGCTGAAATAACCTGAGTAATTAAAAGTAGGCTGAATGACACACAAAATCTGCATATACTTTCCCTCAGTCTGGTGAAGCCAGAAAGAGTTCTTGATAAACTCAAGCTTTTTTTTTTTTCTTTACAAACACCATCTGATTAAAAAAGTTTTTTTTTTTTTTTTTTTTGCTAAATTTCTCAACACTTATTTTTACAAGAGCTAAATACAGTTTAGTGAAGAATGGGAACTAAATTGGGGCCTAGGACCAAGGACTCAAATTCCTATTGGCAATGAATTCATTCAGCTGATAGGAATTGGAGTCCTTGAGTCCTAGGTCCCAACTCATTCAACTGGTGGGTATGGGTTATTATTATTAATACTGTTATATTTAACATAGCTAATGAACCAAATAGCAAACCCTCTCTAGAACAGATTCCTTCCTCTTAGCTTTTAATCATAAGTAATGGCTATCTCAGCACTAATATCTGGCATTGCAGATAAAGCTAGCTATGTTTGCTTTTTTCCAGGGTTCCCAACTCTGAATACTGGTAAAATTTATTTATTTATTTATTTATTTATTTATTTATTTAATTACTTTCTCACCTGCTCATCTCCCTCCGATGGGGGAACTCTGGGCAACTCACAACAAACATTAAAAACATAAATATATATAAATGCATAAAACTTTGGTTAAAAGCATTACTAAAAAAGGGGAAGGGAATAGGGAATTCACTTAATCCAAATTCTGGATAACATCAGTACCTAAATACTCCCTAGGCGCAACTATGAATTCATTCCAAGGATGGGAGAAGCCACAGAATGGAATGCACAGACCCTGACCTCGGCTGGAGGAATTTACCACTCTTCAGCTTCAATATTCAGTCTAAATTGGGGAATTTGCAACACACTGGGAATGTAAACATATTATTTCAACAAAAGATGCAAGGTTGTTACAGGAATAGCAGATTATAAAATACATTTACCCTACGAAACATTTGCAAGAAAACAAGCAAGCTCAGAGAACCCCAAGGACCCCACTTTTTTTTCCTTTATAATAATAGGAATTCCACCTAGAAGTACATGCTGTTTGTCTCTTATTTTAGTCAAGATCAGGGATGAATACCAGTGACTACACTTTTTTAGAGAGGGAACTGAGCAGAACAGTGGGAAGGGCAATGACGTGATGACATCACCAAAATAGACAAGGTTTCTGAGAGATTTTTTAAAAGGTTCTTTGGGGTTTGTTTTTTGTTGTTATTGCCTTTTGTTATTTTGGGGTTGATTAAAACAGAATAAAGTCTTGCACACACTTCAAATGCTTCCAAAAGGGGAAAACTGTATTTGCATTTCTTTGATAGGATGCCAAACTTCAGCAGCAGGATTTCAGAGGGTCATATGGACAGCAAAAAGGGTTTGGGGTCACTACTGGGGCATGGGTTCCTCAACCCTGATCATCACCAACCTATTCTGGTTTTGAGCCAGTCATAGCATCCCTTTCAGTCTGATGCTGCATGGAATTCTGAAACTGTACAGTGATCATGATTAATCTCTACCAGACATCCTCAACACTGATATCTAGTTCTCACATCAGAATAATACATTTTTTCTGAGACTTCTATTATTACCATGTCAAAGACTATGGAAGAGAGAAACCCCAGCCTCTACTTAATATTACTGGAAACTTCTCCAATTCCCTGAAGAATCATTACAACCACGTTTCAGCATTTATATGTTTCCAATCTTTCTCTGAGAACAATTTTGAATTTCATAGCATCTGGCACCTGCCACATTTGTCTACCTGAAATGTGAGTGATGATTATATTTACCCAAGCTGTCAAAGCAATTCAATTAGATAGCATATTAGCACTCCTTTACCATTCTGGGTCAACAGAACTTTTCTATAGGTAAAAATGGGGGGGAAATGATCAATAGAAGAAAAAAACCTTAGCAATTTTTTTCCTACCAGTAACAATTTAAGAATGGACTCCTAGTTAACAAAGTAGATAGAAAGATGTTAGAGAGATAGAGAAAAATTTCTTATATCTACCCATACTACTATATAGAAAACAACAAACCAGATGGAAGAATAGAGTTTAACTTGCAGAAACTGAAAAACCTGCCAAGATTACTGTTTTTGCAGCAAGTTTTTGTTTATTCTTGCCCAAAACTCTACCACTTATTTCAAGCTCCTTAAGGCATAAACAGCCTTTTGTTCTTCTTGTTGTTCCATCCTACTATTCTATAGATTGCAGGTTAGGGGCTGAAACTGTATTTTTTTCTGCCATAAAATGACTTGCTCAGGAAAATTCAGTTTTCCACAAGAACATATGGCTGTGTCCTGCGGAATGGTGCAAAAGTTATACATTTATGTATCATATGCATGTTACATATGAACAAAAAATAGAACAATATCAAATGAAATTGTAAGATTGCTTTATTTCTTACGATCTGAACATTCATTATTTTACCTTTAGCTAAAACATTTGGGCTATTAACAGTATAAAGAGAATGCAGGTCACTAGTTGGCCATCTCTAGTTTAAAGCAGTCATCTTTTTCTTTCCTTAGATTTTTCTCCTGCAAAGAAGTATATATTTGCATAAGATATTACATGAATGTACACCTGCCCATACTGACTCCAAGAATTAAATGGTGGGTGAAGAATCATTCAGGCCAAGTTGTGATTACATGCATGGCTTTCATTTCCCAACTTTTCTCTCTAGTAATCTGACAATGGAGAGATATCTCAGCTTTTGTATTTTGTCTCCTGCATCTCTTGATGACTTATGATTTGTTTGATTGTTACCATCATCATTATAGAAGGGGAAAGTGGGGGGGGGGGGGGGACAGAGAAGGCAGCAGACCAGTAGGAATATTGTGTGATAAGATACATGCTGAGATTTATGTTGATCCATCTGCAAACAAGCTAGCTGGAGAAGAACTGGAAGATGAGGAAATCTTTGCCATCTATATATTTCAATCTCTCTAAATAAACCATCTAGTATATTAGCAGCTTATTGTCAATGCTTCTGCATACCAAGACATTTTTTTCCAATCTTGACACAGTTCCTATATCATTTTCAAAGAGATCTGGGCAACTGGGAAGAATTTTTACATTTTTATTTCCAGCTGATTCTTATGGTCTATCTTGCTGTGATTTTTCCCATAGCACCACACACAAAACTTTCATTACTGCAGCTGTTTGGGAGCCAAATACAGGTTAGTGATATGTTAAAGGAGAAATTTGAATCATAGTAGAGTATTAGGAGCTGAATAGGAACCTATATCAGAAGCTATTTTCAATTCACAGGGATGTTGTGTTGCTTCATTTCAGTGCTAACTAAGTTTTGGCAAGCAAATTAAAGATTCTGTATCAAAAGCAAATATTTGGGAAACTATATCAACAGAAGAAGCAAAATAAGTTTCTCTTGCATTTGGAGCTTAAAAACACAGAAAACAGAGTATGCAACTTGCTTGGCATACCTACTCTGACTCTGATCAGAGATGAAGTAGAAACGAATGAGTGATCTATGGCAAAGATAAGCATATACTAAATATACTTGTATTTTGGCTTTTGAGGGGGGCAATGGGGGCCCCATGTAAAGTTCAGTATTTGAAATAATCAGATGAATTAATAATTCAAGACAAAGAAAGTACTCAGTTAAGATAATAATCCTGACAATTGGTTTCAATATTTTGGGTTTCCTAGGCATTCCCATTTACTTATTCATTAATTTCAATGTATAAAGAAAGAGAGAAAAAAATTAACATTAGTATGTTATATATGGAAGAAAGAGGCGTACATAAGCACATTCTGTTCCTGGACCTCAAAGTCCTAAAAAGGTCCATCTTACTTATCTTGACTTCTGACCTCATTTTGATTTCATGAGTCCAAGAGGTAATTTGTGCCTCACTGAGAGAAAGAGTGGCCCCAGATGCCTTGTTATGAAAACCTCAGTGGATCTGGAAGACTGTAAAAGCCATTGTCCAAATGCAAATACTACCATTTTGGATTTTGGTGCTTGGGAAAGTATCACTAAAGTAGTAACGATCTGCTCCCCCAGCTCCAGACATTCTTGAAAGAAACAAGATTATATAGATTTACTTCAATCCGAGGTTTGTTCTCGGTTCAACAATCTTGGAGACCCTAATGGATAAATTTTGCATTAAGAGAAAGACAGGAAAAGTATAAGCTTTTCATGACTTCCTGAGGAATTTCAGTACCGCTGACAAAAGTATTAATACCTTTCTCTAGTACAGCATTGTAGGTTGAAGGACACAGAGATCAGCACATTTATCTTGTACCTTTCAGAATATAGAAACAAAGAACCATTGTTCAACCTAATGGCATTTGAGCTAGAAGGTCCATAATTTCATCCTATCCTTTATATTTTTAACATTTATATGGAACCACTGGTCATGTGAGGGTTTGAAATTAATTACCATCAGTATTCTGATGATGGCCAGCTTTATTGCTTGGTATCATCACAATTAATGTCCGCAGGAGGAGAGTCATGCTAATCTATGATTGTAAAAAAAAAATCAGAAGAAATCTGATAGCACCTTTTCCAGCTAACACATTTTATTAAAAAGCATAAGCTTTCATGAGCATCTGATGAAGTGAACTGCAGCTCACAAAAGCTTGTGCATTTTAATAAAATTGGTAGTTGAAAAAGTTGCATCTAGACTCCTTTTAATTTTTTTATATCCGTGCACAGTAAAGAATGGATAAAAGTCAGGAAACTGACTTGCTGTGCTCTCAATCAACAGGGACATTGTAGACAGATGAACTGGTTCTAGATTCAAGAGCCAACTATTCTAAAAGGAGCTGCACTCTCTGAAATAAGTAATACAAATTGGGCACTCTTGGAAACACAGTATCTCAGAGCACCTACCCCAGAATAGGTTCCTGAACTGTAGTCTGTTCTGAATAGAGATAGCCTTGCCATAGCTCACGTTCTGGTAACATAAAGTTGAATTGCATTTTACAGCCTCTAGTATTAACCATACGGCTAAGCTATGCTTCATTCTAAATAATGTCCCTATTGGCTTTTGGCTAGAATGTGCAGATGTTTCTCGTCAGCATACTGTACAGAACAACTTTCCACAACCTGATATCCCCTAGATATGTTTGAACTATAATTTCCAGAATCCCAGCCAATGGCCATGGCTAGGAGTTCCAGGAGAAGCTGGAGGCTTGATATAGAGTTTATTAGTTAATAGAGAAGAATAAGACTTGTGGGAAATAATAGATTCATACTGAACCATAACAGAGTTTTATATTCTGCCTGAGCAAACTAAACTCAAGCCTTGTGAGTCATTTTTACTGTTTGCTTAAACTGCATTCCATTTTGTCATGCTAATGCACAGCTAACTTTAGATTAGTTTGGTATTATCAGCTAAAGAGGTGTCATGATTTAACTTCCGTAGTATGGGAAAAAATAAGCAAAGGAGTTCAACTTATCACCTTAACAGAGCAATTGCAAAGGGTTTTTTTTTTTTTTTGGTTCTCCCAATTGTCAATGCACTCATACTATCAAAACTTTTAAAAGAATGAAGTTACATCCTGCAGGAAAGGAATCAGATAATCCTTTGCAATTTAGGACAAGATGCTTGATTTAAGCTACTTGTGTTACTAATTCTCCACTTAACTTCTGTGTTTTATCATTATGTGCTCAAAGTGATAATGGAAAGGGTTTTTAATTTTTTTTAAGGATTTGCCATTTCTAACATAAAGTGATAATCTGTTGACAGATTTTCTTGCATCTGTCCCTGAACACTTATTCTGAAACATTTTAAGTTCTTAACTTCGCCTTTCAAATGAGCAGATTACTGTAGGCCCCAAAGGGAAGGAACATTTATTTAATGGTAAGCCCTTTTACCAGGGGGGGGGGGAATCGAGGGGGGGGGGATCGAGGGCTGGAATACTATAGTGTATCCTCAAAGGCATTTCTTGAACCATTACAATAATGGTTTACAGCTATTAAATAAATTGCAGCTCCACTTTCAAATTCCACTTATAAAGAAAAAGCAGTGTGCATTAATTAAAAAAAAATCACATACAACTGAAATCTTGACTAAAAAGATTAGGGAGAGATAAACTGTCAACTACCAATTGACCAAAATAATACAATAACATTTAAAAAAATTTAACAGATGAAGCAGCAATTTAGTTCCTCTCATTATTTTAGATCTCCATGGCAGATGCATCCTGGGTTTTTTCCTATGAATATTTAGCATGAGATAGTTTAATCGGATAAACAGATTTCCCCTCCCCCAACAAAAGAAAGAAAAAAGACAAACTGATATGCCTCCATGCATTGACACTAGAACCTTCCGAGTTGTATTTGATCACAGCAGGTTTTCAAAGTTCTTTTGTCTCCTAAGAACACAGTCTCCAAGATAAAGCATAGCACATAGCCACCAAACACAGCACCTCCATGATGAGTTGTCTGCCACCAACCCCACCAGCATCATATATTACATATATGGGGTGGCCATTGCATGTGGCCAGTTTCCATGTCTGCACTGTATGTGAAGGGAATACAGCTCAGCAGCAGCACTTCTTTTGCATGGCAAAAAAACCCTGGTTGGATTTCTGGCATCTCCATAGGCAACAGGTGATGGAACTGAACTCTATTAGAATGGTATGGATATTCTGAGCAGCTGATGGCTTATCCAATCTGTATTTTTAAAGCTGGAGAAAAGAGGGAGTTGCAAGTGATGAAAGGATCAGTCCCAGCCCATACATACTCTACCTTTGCAGTATAGCTATAGGTGCTTTTTTGTAGAAAATAATGTCTTCAATGGCAACCCTCTGCTGAGAACAATGGCACGTCACTGGATTGAAGGTTATCTTCTTTTCGCTACCAGTTCTAAAAGAACCAAGGTTTTCCTTTGAAGAAATGCAGCATTCACTTTATATAACAATTATTTTGAGTGGTAACAAATAAAAATATTTACTCTTGGTCCTTTTAATGTCCCTGAAATCATATCTTGATTATTTTAAAACAAGTGTCTATTATATTTGTAAATTCATAGCACCATTACTAAAATCCTAACCTTTGCTGATTGGTAATAAATGCAGAACAACACTGAACAGTACTTTCCCTTCTAAAAGAACCAATATCTGACATGCCAGGAAGGGAAGAGCCTTGTTCACTGATGAGAGCAAAGGAAGCGGTGGTGTTTAGACTCCAAAAGCTACTGCATCACACCTGGATCTAGTGGATAGGGTCATCAGTTTCAAATGATCTTTGTTCTTGTTTCTGAAATGAAGCTGTTATATTCTCCAATCCAAGTTGTTCTTACTCTTTCACTACCATTTCATTTATCCTTTGGGATGTTAATATTTAAGTTAGCATCCATGGTAACATCATTTCTTTTCTTTAGAAAATCATTTAGAGGAAAACAACAGATTGAAATCCCACTGAGTAATTTTCACAGAAAGTGGATAAAACAAGGGAAGATGCAGCTACCAGCAAAGTTGCTCAGCCAAATATCACTTGGCTTTCCAGAACCCCTACTGGTACTCTTTTATCAAAAAATATAGTCAGTTATAGGTCCAGGATATACTAGAAGCCCCAGGGTTATAAATATTTAGCATTCATTTGCTAGGTTGTTTCCTGCCCTTTGATAACAAGGAACAAAATTGCTTTTCTGTTGCATAAAGAATCTTTCAAATTCAATTGCTTATCTCCTCATTCATTCAAGAGCTGGAGACCTTAGATTTACAGGAACCAGAATCCATGATACAAATATAGTATAGCAAGCAGAGAACAGATCGCTGAAAACTAACCAAAAACAGTCTATTGATTTTAAACTTCTGTATCAAGGTATTCTCCAGTGGCCTCAGCTGCATCCAGGGCTATGAAAAATTCCAATTATCCGAATTTCTATATATGAGCTAAGCATTTAGTTATCAACATCCACCATAAAACATATTTTCAGCTGTTATTAAAGTACTATTACTATGTGGAATTGAATGTGTTTCTACTGAGAACTAAATGTCATTGAAGCAAGCAAAGTGGCGCCCTCCATAAGAAATTCCCTTTGCAGTTATGGATAGCATGAAGACTGTGATAGTGGCAGTGGGTCTGTTACTGCAGAATGTAAAATAAGCTTCCGCAAGGATCATTTTGATGAGTTCCCAAGTCTGTTCCCATAAATAAGACACTATTTCAGCCTCCTTTTTTACACTCTCTAATGAGCTACTGTGATAATATTTGCCATACTAATTAATTGCTGCATATGAAGCAACAGTAAATACCTAAGGAATAGCATGGCAATTCTCCCAAAGACTTATTTTGAAGGGAAAACAGTTATTTTTGTTGTCATTGTTTTAAGAGAAGATGCCAGACAATGAGCCAAAAAGGTTCAGTCTTCTTTTTTGTTTATGTATAATTCACGCTCCAATATTTAATAAGAAAGGAAAGATATCCCAGGTGTGTGACTTCACCTGAATTTACACACCCATACATGAGCACACACTTTTCCCAGCTTTATTCACATTTTACAAACACTTGTGCTTTGTGTTAATTTTTCTATTCTAAATTGTGTTATTCAATTTTGTTATTCTGAATTTTTCAGAACCCATGTCAAAGGAATGAACACAGTGCAGGAACAGTAGAGGAGAAACTGAGCAAATATTATCATTATGCCACAGGGAAATGCTACCAGTTACTTCAACACCATAGGAAGCTATTAGGTATGAGCACCAAAATTAATATCCATTATTTTACACAATAATTCCATGAGTCCATAAGCCTCAAGTTAAGACAAAAAGAAAGCTTCTTCCTGTATTGCATATTGGAGAATGATGGCTCTAGACCACAGAAAGTTTTTTATCCATCCATTCACCCTTCAGTGTATTCTGCAGAATTTGTATGTTTTCCATTTAAAGCCCATCTAATAGAGATATGCCTTAGCTTATTTAATTCACAATTGCTTTGGACTCGACTTGCAAGGGGCATTAGCAGAGGGAGATGTCATTCACTTTGTGTGGTATGTGTTATATTCGTCCTCTTCATCTTTTTGTCTCTGCTTACTACAGCTAAAGACATGGCCCATTGCCTCCCCAATATTCATAAATTTGTTTATGAATGGCCTAATCCTAAGAAGTCCTGGGGATGTTCCTGGGAGGGATGAGCAAAGAATGTCAGGAGTGTATGCCAAGAGTATATATTCCCAGCAGGGTCACCCAGGCGTGAAGATCATCCCACCTAAAACAAGCAGGCACCTATAATGGGTAACAGCGATATAAGAAGATATTGAAGGCAGATGATCACTTTAGTGACAATGGCAAAGGCACCAATTAATACTATATGGGAGAAGGCAACGGTAAATCACTCCTGTATTTTTACTAAGAAAACCACATGGATAGAAATATAAAATGATTGATGAGATAGTGCCAGATGATGGGCCCCTCAGGTGGGATGGCACTCAACATGCAACTGAGGAGCAGCTGAGGATCTTTCGGAGTACTAATGATGTGTATGAAGTGTCTAGATTAAAGTGTCCTTCGGGACATCTAGTTGCTGATGTTGCCATATATGAAAAGAAAATCCGAAGCTATTCCAACATAATGTATTTACATTCCTTCAGTTGGAGATTGTCGTCTTCAGGGGCTTGGAGGCAGGTTTTCTTTTTCTCTTCCTTTTTTTCCAATTGTGCTCCCCTTCTTTGGAATAGCCTTCTGTTTGATGTAGATAGCCTCTATCCTGATGGGTTTCCAAAACCTGACTTTCCCACTGGCCTTGAGTGCAGAAATGTTGTGAACTGTACCCTCCTGTAATCTGGATATTAATGAATATAGAATTTATTTAACTCTGGCACTGTGATTTATATGATATTATCTGTGTACCTTTTATCTATGTAAATAGAATATGTATGCTCCTCATTCAGTTTCAGCTGGAGTAGCATATAAGCCCTATAAATAATCAATCAATCTGTTCGGTTTTAGCACATATTACTTTGGAAGAAAGGCAGATGACTGCCTTGCTTTGCCACAAAAGAAAGAGAGGAAAGAGAGGAATTAGCAATGGGCATAGCAAATTTCATGCTGGTATGGTTTTCTTGCCAATTCAGGGACGGTTGGATGATACAGCTGCTACAGCTCTTCAAAATTCAAAGGGGAAAAGATACTTTAGAGCACTCATGGACACGTGCATAATACCTGTTGGCAGCTCCTGAAGCTGTATGCTTCTTTTCTTGCAGGTCAGCTGTGAAGGGCAACTACAGTAGATGATCCTAGGAAAAGATACAGCTACTTTAAGGAGTTCCAAAACAGCTCTTTTCCTCTGAATCCAAAGCATATCTATATGGATGGCACTTCAACTCAGCAGTGGCAAAAGGCACGTTGTTCAAATTGCTCTAGCCATCTTAGAAGTTGGCCCAGTTGTCTCCTAGAAAATGGATAAGCAATCTGATGTTCACCATGTGGCCAATGGCAAATGAATCAGAATGATGCTTTAAACAGGCAGAAGATGCCAGGTTGCATAGTCCTCTCTGGAAACACAATATTTGGGAGGCTGCAAAAAGTTCTGCTTATTATGTATTTAATACCGTAATAAACGTAAACAGATGTACAACGAGCAAAACCCCATTTTTTTAACATATTGTTTTTTTTAAAAAAATCATTGAGGTATTATATTAAAAAGAAAGAAAAAGCAAAATGTATAATGGACATTTATAAAAGGGGTGGGGGGAGAAGGAAGACCTGGAAATTCATTTCATGAAAACAGTTGATGAGTCCTCTTCTTTGTCCCTTGTTGAAAAACAAACTGAATTTCAAATGTTACAGATGACACAGATCTGATGTAGAACCGAGCCCCAACATTGTAAAACATTGGGTATCAATTCGTGATGTCTTGATAGATTCCAAATGCTGGGGAAACAGCTAAGCAGAATATATGCATCCTTAACAAGCAATTATGTAATGAATTTCAGTCCATCGTAGGAATGTTCCACAATTTCATTTCCAACAAGACAGCTGCATCCAGTCCTTATTAAGCATTCTCTAAAGTTATGGAATATACCTGTATAAAAATTTCTGTAGCATTAATCTAATTTTAAAATCAAATAATACTAATTTCACATTGTTTAAAGTAGGCAAATCTTAAAGTTTGCAACTTCCCAAAGTGACAAACAAACCAGTCTTACCTCTGCCCCGGCCTAAACTAATGATTTACTGGGGCTAGGACCAGGTAAGAAATAAACAGACCAACTGCCCTCAATAATTAAAGTTCAATATACAAAGAAAAAAACAATAGAATCCTACAACCTCAAAAAGCAAAACTTTCTTTTTGAAACAAACAATAAAATAACCAAATTCAAAAGCATACCTCTCAATGGGAAGGATGAGCCCCTGAAATGATACTCCTACCCCCAACCCACACTCACTCTAGATCAAGGTTCCCTAAAGTGGTCACTATCAATCCCCAAGGGCCAATGGACAATCCAAGGGGGTCAATAAACGGCTGGGGGTCAGTAGGTGGTCGATAAATGATGGAAGGTTGATTGGGGTCAACTGATCTTTTGGGGTTTCTGTAGAGCTCCACACCAGTCCCTAATCCTGAAGGTGAGGTGGCTAGTGACAAGACAGTGCGACCCAGGGTTGGATGGTCAGCTACCAGCAAAAGCTGCCTTGAGTCGTCTCTATTGTTATTATCCATAGTACTATTTTTTAAAGTAGTATTTATTAAATTATTTTCATATAATACATGTTTGGGGGTCAATGAGCTGAAGAGTTTGGAGACCACTGCCCTAGATCAACATTTGCTCTCCAAAGTAGCAATCAGAGAAAATTTTGAGCCACCAACAGCCTGTCCAAGCAGATCAGAAGCAAATTCCAACAGCAATACAGCCCTAGGCACTCCAGGAGCCGAAAGCTGGGTTGCTGCCCATGCCAGAGCTATGTATGACTATGCTCTGAGCCTTCCCTTCCCATCCCACTCAGAAATTATACAGCCCCACATCATGGGTGCCTGAGGCTGGATCCCTGCAAGACCACATCAGAGCCTTGGAATACTGTGAACTATCCACCCACCTCCTTCCAATACCCTGACATGCATAGTGTGGATACCTTGAACTAAATCCTTGAAAACCCATGCTGGAATCCTGCACACCCGCTCAAACTTACTCACAATCTACTCTTTGAGACCCCCTGCATTGTGAAATACTTTTAACCAAGGTAATGACATATTATTGATACTCACAAGTTAGAGTTAAATAAAACATGTCAATCCAGGCTCTAACACCTCAAAAAAAAAAAACACACACACACAACCTACTTCAGAAGCTTTCAAGAAACCATATCAAAAGCTTTCTCAGCATGTAAAGGACTAACAGTTGCTAGATTCTGTCCATTTGAATTAAAGCAATTACATCAGTTAAAAATCTAGTTTTATCAGAAACCTTGAGAAATTCAGCCATACTTGGGTACACAATAGTTGGAAAAACAATATGTAATCAATGGGCCAAGGTAGCTTTTAAAATTTTAGCATCAGCATTGAAGAAATAAATAGGCCCATACTAGAACACACTGTAAGATCTTGCTTGCTAAGGAAGGAGTTGAAAGAGTTTCAACATATACCTCCAATAAAAAAAAGAGATAAATACTGAGTAAACTTTGGACCAATCAGGGAGAATCATCAGCGCTGTCTCCCCTTTCATAGATTTAAATGTAGTCGGAATCTCTTGAAAAGAGGTGAAGTGAATTTACTAGCTGTGGAAGTCTTAAATTACTGTACAATATTCTCTTACATAAAGAGAATATTGAGAAATTGGAACTATACCTTTACAGTGTTTTTTTTTTAAATAGTTGATTAGTCATTCTAGAATCTATATATATTTTCCCATCTATATCATGTGTAGAAGATAGCATTATACTATTTAATTTGTTTTGATTTAAAAACAAATAGCTTACTAGATTTTCTTGTTTCCCAATATCATTGCCTGGTACAATGTGATAATATTTTGTTTCAGCTGCATACAATTGGTTAGTTCAAATTTAGCAGGCAACATGATCTGTACTGCTCAGGAGATGAATGAAATGCAATAATCATTGCTTCTTTTTATGAGAAGCATATGCAATAATACAACTTGCAATAAATGATTTTGCTGCAAGGAAACTGATGAAATTGAGTCCCAAATGATAGTAAAAAAAAAAAAAAAACTCTATCCCGCTTAATAAAATCATTATCATTCAACAAAGAGTAATACATTCAAAGATCATTTCAAAGATGTATGCAAATTACTGACCAATGATAGGGATGGGCCAAACATTTCAAACCTGAAATATTCTAACCTCAAAATGGCTGCTTGGAGTGTTCCAAGTGTGAAACAAACACGTACCTTTTGAGAGTTTTGTTTCAAGCATCAAATGAAAGTGATTCAGCTGCTCCAAGCGCCGCAACTGAGCTGTTGTGTCTTGGCTTGTGACCCTGCTCTTTTTCAAACTGTTTCCCTGCCAAGCCATGCCATGCCACAGCAGAGTCATGAATGCCCATGTTGCTACTGGTTTAGACTGGACGGAGTGATATGAGAGCAGAGAGGAAAATAGCAGTCAAACACACTGCCAGACAGAAGGTGGCTACTCACAGCTGCATGCCTGCAACTCTACTTGCTAAAGTTACTTTTAAAAAAAAATGGGGAGAAAGAGTTCATGTGAGGAGATGGGATGAGTTCCTTGTGTGTGGTGCTTGTTTTAGTTTGCAAAGATGTCTATACACACATTCGTTTGCTCCACATGCAGGCACTGCTAAGATTGTGCAAATGTAAAGCCGTTAAACTTTAGTGGGCATGTGCATTCTGTACATGCTCTTGGGTCTTGTATTGTTAATGTTATTTGTGCAATTAAGAAACACAGCAGCCTTCCCCACTTTTTCTGCAGGCAGAAGTCCAATGCACAAGCAAAACCTTCCAGAAAAGAATACAAGTGAAGTGCAGAACCACCCCCAGTGCCTAGATAAAATTGCAGGAGATTATTTTTTTAAAAAAAATCAAAACATTAGGGAAACTTAATATGGGAAAACTGCTGATAGAAAAGCATGTTCAAGCGTTTAACTGATTTTTTCTCTTGCCAACAATATAATTTGATTCAATTCTTAACTATTACATGATCTCTGATGTCCTGAATTGGTGTATAAATGTTGAAAAACAATTACGTAGAGTTCTGCAAGCTGTAGGCAGACCATGTTAATTCAAGAATCCTAAACACTGATTTTCCAATCTAACAATTATAGTATTTTTTTTAAAAACTACCTTTTCATATTCCTTCATCAGCTGTTGGTTTGGGGAAATCTACTGATCAAAATTCACTGACCCAACATAGCCAAGAATGATACTGTCTTGCTTTTTTCCACCTAAAGCCCAACTATGCAGTAGTTGCCATGACTTGTAATTTAATTTGTAGAACTGATATATGGTATTTGCTGAGAGCCGGTGTAGTGTGATGGCTAAGATGTTCTACTAGGACCAGAGTCATCCAGGTTCAGGTCCACTCTTAGCCATGGATACTCACCAAATAATTTGGCCCAATCTACTTCACAGAGTTGTTGCTGGGGGAGAAAATAAAATATGGGGTGGGGGGGGTGTCCTATATCTGTTGCCTTCAGTTCTTGGAGGAAAGGCAGGACATAAGTCCAATAAATAAATATATAATTCCCATGACACTGCCAAATATAGCCAGCAGTAATTTTTACAGCCTATGAAAAAATTATTATAAATTGCAGAATTATAATTATTCATTGTAACCTTTCTCAGGTATGATGAGGCCATACCTCATGTGTGTGTGTGTGTGTGTGTGTAGCCTATTAAAGCAGTTTTGAAGGACAATACAGTGTCAACCATAGAAATAAATGTCACCACAGTATGAAATGTTCTCTGCAGTGAATAACTATAGAAATTTTTGTCACTTACTGAGGATATTATGTAAGGGTCACATCAGTACGGCTATTTTCCATCATTAGAGTGAGCACAACTCTTGGAGACAGTAGCAATAAAAATAGAGGCTTCTAAGATTATGGCCATGCACTAACTGCATTTACATGTGTGCTCAGTCATACTCAGTGACAGTTTATTATTATTTATTTCAATTTATTACTATCCTTTTATTTTTTCAGTTTGAGTAGCCAATCTACCTAAAGTACTCTTGTCAGCTAACACTTAAAAGAAAAATAAAATATACAAAATATATGTGCTGAAATATGCAGGCTTTCTGTTTCCATAACTCTCGCTCTCTCTCTCTCGCTCTCTCTCTCTCTCTTTGAGATGTAATAAGACAGAAATTCTTTAGTTAATCATAGTTTCCTATCAAATCCAACTGAGGAACTATGATTGTCAGGCCTAAAGTAGCAACACTCTTAATCACAGACTGAAGTTAACTTAAGATTTGGCTTGTTCCAAACCTGGTAAACATAGTTTACGTGCTTAAACAAAAAACTGTACTGATCTGAAGACTTCCAGATTTCATCAGGAAGAAAGGAGACAAGATAGAGAAGGCACAAGTAGATGTGTCTGCAGGGTGTGGTCAATAGAGTCAAGATAGCCACCACAACAGTGTGATCAGTGCAATGCACGTAAAAAACAGCATTACTTTGATCACAATGTTGTGGCTGCCAGTTTGATCTTTTTGACCACACCCTGTGGATATCCCTGCGCACAAGACTCAATTATGTTTTGGCTGATTACACTAGGATGTGATAGTTTGAACATTGATAAAATGACCAATAAAAGAGGCCATGTGGGACTATGCATATAGAGAAAGATAATATATGTTCAATTTTCTAAGTCTAGTCATAGTACCCCATGATGGTTCTGGGCTCTTTGGAGATGGTTACAACTGGTGAGACAGAATTAGGATGAGACAAGGCAAACCTGCCAGAATTCCTAGTTTGCATGTCATGGTAAATGAACCACAGAAGGCACACTTGTGTGTTCCTTATTGTTCCCAGTGATAGCAGAGACTAAGCAGTATCCACCATCCTGCTGCTCGTTCTTTATGGTAAATCCAAATTCTTCTGAATTCTGGCTTATTGCACCTGACTGTGTAGGAAAGAGATTAATATGTATATGTGTGAATGCTTCCTTAGTCACTGCCAACATATTTATTAAAAATTATAGTCTCTTTCTTCCTAAAATAATAATATACTAGCTGACAAAAAAGGCAATTAAATACATAAAACACAATTAAAAACAGTTCAAATTATAGCAGAAAACAGTCCAAAATACTAAAATCAGGTTCAGTAGAAAACTACCAATTTCTTTAGTAGTGAACTACCAATTAGAACAAACTACCAATTTATTTCTATTATAAGCTGCAGTCAGTAAACAGCAAGTTTAGCACTGATTACAAGAAGCAGCAGAGAGAGAAATAAATGTGCTAATGTAGCACAGGAACTTTGTTAGGGGATCTTTGGGCCAACAGCAGTAGATCTAAAGACAAATTAGCACAAGAGATTACAAAGCAGCTTTCATTTGGAGCGTTGTTAAAGGAGGTTGAAAATAGCCTCTTTTTTGTTCCAACAAAGGAACAATATGCAGACATAAAATGGCTGCAGATGTGGCACCAGCAAAAATGATGGCCCAGGGGTGGAGCCGGTTATGTCTATCAAGAAGTCCTTACAAGTATTCTTCTGCATGCCTACCATATATAGGGAGTGCTGGGTTTTAGAGCAAGGAGGCTACAGTATTGTCGGTATAACTCAATGGTGAGTATAAAAATTGCCTATATAGCACAGATAGTGGGTATGATTTCAGCTGAATCTTTGCTAGCTAAGCAGACCAGAAAATGGTGCATCACATAATCTCAACTATGGAAATAGGAATGTAAGTGGGTTTGTGGTAGAAATATTGGAGCAGGGGAGGTTCTCCCACTACTTTTTTTAATCTTAAAGAAGTCACAACATTCCAGCACATGACATGCATCTAGAATGCTGCTTTATGACAGTGTTCTCTTTGTTTAAAGTTCTTTTCTCTTAAAAGACAACATACCATAGCAACAGTTGTAATTCTTTGGAGTGGGGTTATACCATGGTGGCCTTCAATCTACCTTGCTTGCCAATCCCTAAGAGCAAAACTAAGGGGGAGTAGAGAAAACAAGGTTAAATGATTGTGGATCATTACAAACTGAAAATGTATTGTTCCCTGTCTATTCCCAATTTACACACCCTGATACACACATACCCCATCCCTTTTTCCATTCAGTTAGCAGATCAGCTGTATTTTGGACAGACCAATCCCTACAGTTTAGGTTTGCACTGCCATGCATATTCTACTTCTTGGCGATGCTCTGTGAGAACAGATAATCTGCCATGGTAATTATGACTTTGAACTCTGATTTAGAATCAAAGGGAAAAGTGCCATTGGTGGATTATCTTTTTTCCTCCCAAAATTGGCAACCACTGACTTTGTTCTAAATATGCAAAATTCTCAGGGGAGTAGTTGGGGATTAAAGAAATTACCTGAAATATAAATTTCATTGCTTATATTCAAACACTTTGTTTTGCTAATGATACAGTTGCATCTTTGTAAAACGTTCACTTTCTGTTCTGCCCACATGAAGGCTGAATTGATATCTTTCATCTAAGTTATCAGTGAAGACAAAGTTGATGCCCCAGAGTTACTATAAACTCTAAAGCTCTGGACAAACAAGTCCATTTGTTTATCCCTTTCCTTACAAAGGAACTGTGTTTTTATTAAAGAGATCAATCACCAGCATACAGTTTAACAGCTTGAGCTATTCATGTATGGCTGGGGAAAAAAAGAGAGAGAGGAGCCTGTTTTAAAACTACATAACTCACAAAGCCTGGAATGGCTATAAAATCACCTCTTCCTTTCCAAATAATGTATTCTTTAATTGTATAATTCCTTAAACAGTGAAAAGCCTCCTTCTGGGTATCCAAAAAACCTGAGATGAAGAAAATAGCCTTCCATATTATCTCCAATTTTTGGAGATAACTCCAATTATTAATTGCAATTATTAGAATTGAAACAAAAATACATGTATTTTTTTAATTGTATTAATAACAAACCTTGTTACTTATATAGCACAATTCCTACATACCTCGAAGGTTTCTCATACTGTTTCAGGGCCAAATCCTAGGGCCAATCAGATTTATTTTACTAATGATCTTTCTTCCATGCATACAAAAAATGTATGCATGGAAAAAATTTATATCAAGAAGGTACCTGGTTGAAGATAATGAAACTTGCCCTATATTAGTTCTCTGTGTTCTGTCCCTTAGCTCCCTGCCCAGGTTATTATTTGGTATCTGTCCCTAAAACAAACCAGAAACAAAGCATTGAAACTGACCCTGATACTAATAGCTTGCCTCATAAACTTTTTTTTTTTAATTTGGAAAGATGGTATCACTATAAATTCCAGCAGGAGTGAATTACAGAGATCTGCTGTACTGGTGAGATTTACATAACCAAGAATAACATTAGAAAAAACCATGTTAAAGAAAATGATTCTGGGAAAATTTATGTTGACAGCTATGTATTACAGGAGAAGCTGAATGCAAAAACTCTGTACATTAACAGAAATTGCAAACAGAAGCAGATAGATTTTTTAAATCCATATTTTATAAAGAAATTTGAAAAAACACATAATACTGGCTACTTGGACAGTGTAACAGAGGGAATTATGCTGATTTACATGCCTCTAACTTGTTTCCAGTTGCAGTCAATGTTTTCTTTCTAGCAAAAAAAAAGGGGGGGGTTAATAACATCTTTATAAACTGAGTGTTGAAAAGCACATAACAAAGATGAATACTGATAATAAACCAAAACAGGTAGATCAAATCAGTTAGAACTAGATCATTACAACTGTTTTGAACTGGATAGATTTGCTTGCATGCATATCATGATCAACTTCTTGGATTGCCCTGGGCAGTGGCATATGGCCCATGAAGAACTGTCATGCCTTTGCAAAGACCTTCCATCAGACTTCTCACTGAGTTCCAGATGGCTTCTATTGTGGGAGTCATAGTGGTTTTGTAGCATCCAACTTCCTTCTCAGCAGAAAGAATATTAAGTTGATCAACAAGTTCCTTGCAAATGTTAAAAATGAAGCAGGACTAACTGAAGAAACCATCTTTCATCTCCTATCAGGGATTCCTGTTGATAGAGATGATAGCAATCTTTCCCAAGGAACATATGGCAACGTCTGTAGCCATCAGGCAACACTTCACAATGCTGTGACTCCAGGTGTCCCCAACTAGCCTTCCTGATTGCTACTAATTAGAGCAAAGGCAGGAGGTGCATTTAAGTCTTGGAGAAGCTTGAAATTCCAAAGCGGTGTTTGAAAGGCTAAGTAAATGAGAAAGAGTATTAATATGTTATGATAATTTAAGATTGTTGATTCACCACTTTTTTTTTTTATAAATGACTCTGCCTTCAGAGGTAAGGCATGTTTTAAACACAGGAGAAAGAGAGGCTTAAGAAAATAACAATAAATGATCCTTGGAGATGCCAGCAAAGCCTGAAGAATATAAGGCTTTAAAACAGCCTTTTATTGTTTAGGTCCTGAAATGATCTATAATCACTAATAAACTGCAGGGCTAGTTCTATAATCAGGGAAGCCATAAAATTGCATATACGATATCAAATTAAAGAGGAATTAGATCAGGTATTCAAGGTTTTATTCTACAAATGTCATTCTTCATAGTGTCTATGGAAACTGTTTACCGAGATGGGCAATGCTGCTGTCTTTGAGATTCCACTTATCTCAGTCAATACAATCTGACGTTGTTGAGATGGACCATCTGAGTTTGCTCTTTAGGACTGCCAAACACAACAGAAAGGGAAGGATCAAAATAACACTGCTCTCTAATCTACCTAACTAGTAAAAGAGGTTGCATAGGAGCAATAATCATCTGTACAATGTATAAGGAAACATTACCACTGTTCTGATAAACAAATGAAAAGGAAGCACAGCACGTTCATCTTTATATCCTATAAATATAGCCTTTTGCTTTTTGCTATGAACTGGCAAAATTATGTGAAGCTGAGATGAAACAGAGGGGGTGAGGGGAATGTGGGAAAAACAAAACCTTGGATGGAGAGGTACAGGGCTACAACTTCATTCATTTTCTGCCAAAGTTTGAATTGTCTGCTGCTGTAGTCATTCACACATTCTGATAATATGGGAACTGCTCCATTAGACCAGCCCTTCTACTAGGCAATGTGAGATGATCTGCTCAGGCAGCCGATTTAAATTACTTTGCTCCTTTTACATGATATCCAGTCTACCTTGGGTGTTGAGCAACCAGATGAATAGATGGGGCAACCTGATTGGGGGGGCCATATGCTGTTCTGTGTCAAGCTGTAAAATGCCTTGAGTTGGCTCTGATACTACATCATAAATAATTCAGGATTATCTATCAGATAAGAGAAACCCTGAGCAGTCTCTAAACCTTAGGATGTGGGGTAAGGAGATTTAATCCTCCTAAATATGTTCCACCTAGGATGGTTAACTACAGCTTCCCCACATTCATCAGCTAAAGTTTGCTCACTGCCTCAGGCCACCACTCCCCACATTCTTTGCCAGCAAGTTGACCAGTGATCAATTGCTGTCTGAGCCTTTGCCTGCTTGTGATCGCTGCCAATCAGCTAGCCAGATCAGAGCCACTGGCTACCTCAACTCCTGCTTCTCTGCATTCACCACCACTTGTTTATAAAAATAGATCAGTGGCTGTAAGCTGGTTCCTTAAAGCATGTAAATGAAAATTCAAATTACAACACAATACTTCAGAAATTGACAACACTGAACAGGTCTCAAGTGCAGTTACCAACAGTGAGTCCACACCAGTTCCAAAAGAAACAATTATAGATGATGTATTTCTAAAAATACAATTTCACTGGGCTGCAGGGTGAGTTGTCCTTAGTCCATTAATACACAGAGATTTCTATTCAAGAACATTCTTCACCAACAAGTTTGTGCTAGGAGTTACTATGGTATGGGCATATGAAAATGTAACTTCAATTTTCTTTAAAACAGTAAGCTAACATATATGCCCTAATACTGTATATTAAAAGCACAAACAATTTAAAATAGAAACAGTTTGAAGTTACAAAGATAATGTCCCAACACAACTGGGTATGCCAAATATTTTTAATCATAACCTGGAAAGAAAGATTAATGGGGAAGCTGACTTCAAGCATGTTGGAATCTATCTTTTTGGAACTAGGGGCAGAAAGCAACATAGAATCTGCTCCTGGGTATTCTGACTAGGACCTCTTCAAAGTTTAGATCCACTTCTGTACTAAACTGGGATAGATTACAGCAGATGAAATGCAATATACTAAAGTGCAAGTAATGCACACTAAAGGCAGCATTCAATATTCTTCTCATCTACTGAAGGGTTTGGACCTTTTCAGAAAAAAGAGGTTTAGGCATTTCATGAACTAAGGTATTTACTCAAAGCATCCAGTGGAAGGCACAACTGCAGATAAGATTCCTTAAGAAAGAGCTCAGGAATTTAAGACTTGGAACCAAGTAATGGCTGACGCTTCGGCGGTTCGAGTCCAGCCTTCGCGTTAACAGGGTGAGCTCCTGTTTCCTCCCCAGCTCCTGTCAACCCAACAGGTCGAAAACTCACGTGAGTAGATAAATGGGTACTCTCACTCTGGTGGGAGGAAAAATGCTGGCAGCGCCTTGCACAGAGAGACGGGACCAGTTGCCGGTAAGCGCGAAACCGTGCTCGCCCAAAAAGGGTGCAAAGCAACGGAAACCCCGCCTCCTGCGCTCACCAGCTGGGCTCTGCTCTAGGAAGGAGGCTCTGGCAAACCACTTCTGAAAACAATTGCCTTGAAAACTGCAAGGACTCGTCCAGGCAGTCACTGCAGGGTCAGTAATGACTGAGCGCAGACAAAAAAAAAAAAAAAGCAAAATTTAAAACAACTAATAATTTGTTTCATTTCCCAGAATTGTTTGCGCTAAGTTTACACACAGACTGACTCATATAATCTTTGTCTGAATGGACAAGTAAAGTAAAACAAAGTCCAAAGTTCAATGTGCCTTCTAAGTAAAATTCAAAACATGCTTTGAAGAAACAGTCTAATGCTATATGAAAGTACATGTTAGATTAACAACAGCTACAGTATAATATAATACAATTGGGGTTAAGAAGCTGCCAAAACATGTAGCACACAAGTGCGTATATTTTTAGACACCATCACATAATTTCATACAATAGCATAGGGATCTTTTTTATTAGTTATTGTTAATTTATTGTTAATTTAACCCAATCTAGTAAGGTCTTTGGCATTCCACTCAATTCCAACCCCAAATCTTGAGATATCAAATAAAAACACTAACATCTCTTGATATTATGATCATTAGTTTTTATTTAATTTGGGAGTCCCACAAACAATATTTATGGATGTCACACATGCTACAATCCCTGTGTTGGCAAACTCTGATGTATCTGACATAATTATTCCTGTACATACAGCCTTCATGAACTTCACTTGTCTCTGCTGTTGCTCTCATATCTATTCCTAGATTGTATGCTAACATTATCTTGTTCTTGTAAAAGCACTACAGATTAATTAAAACAAATTATCACTTTCAACTTTTAAAAACCTGGACTTTGTCCCTGCATTATTTTTATGATGTACGATTCTTTATGATTCTATTTCAGTTTGGATTGATTGATTATGTACCATCAAGTCAGTGCTGACCCTTAGCAACCACATAGATAGATTTTTTCCCATGACAATCTGTCCCTAACCTGGTCCTTCAGGTCTTCCACAGTGAACCCATCACCACTGTAACTGAATCCACCCACCTTGCTGCTGGTCATCCTCTTCTTCTCTTTCCTTCCACCTTTCCCAGCATTAGAGCCTTGGCCAGGAGCTAGGCTTTGCATAAATGTGTCCAAAATAGGATCATTTTAGCCTGGTTATTTGTGCCTGAAGTGAGAACTCTGGGTTGATTTGTCCAATGATCCATTTGTTTGGCTGCCCATGGTATTCTCAACACCAGATCAACACCAACCTTTACAGTAGAGAAATTACATCTATGGAGTGTGTAACAAGGGCCATCATGGCAGCAATATAATATGTCCCTTGAGTTCACCATTATGGTATAGAAGTCCCACAGAGGGTTGGCTATGCACTGGATCTAGATAAAGCCAGCCATTGGGATGTATTTAATAATTCAAAACAAAATATCTTTTACCCAAGGTGTTTAAATCCACCTAATCTGCTTGTTTCAATTCAAAATGCTGCATGAAACTCCACTCCCAATCTGTTTCTCTGGAGCTCTGGTGAACTGCAAAAAGGACAGTTGTTTATGCAAAATATCAGAGTAGGGAAAGAGAGAAGGGAGGAGGTAGAAGCTTGGATGCAAACTAGAGTGCCCCTTGTGATCACATCATCATTGGTCAGACCAATCATGTCTTGGGGAAATTAGATCTTAGAAAAGCAATTTTAGTTCTACTATTCTCTCCAGTTTATTGTTATTTGGGTTTTTATTCTGAGAACTGTGCAACAGTCTCCTCTGTTAACCATCTTCAGGGAGTTAGTTAAAATGGAGCTCTTCCAAGGACTTTTGAGAACTAATTTGTGCATTATTGTTTTGGTTGTTTGCTCTGTTTTTAATTTTAACTTAAGTTTATTATTATTATTACAGTGGGTGTTTTAATTATTAAATGTGGTTGCTATTGTGTTATTAACTGCCAGGAGGTCTTAGAGATCACCTACAGTATAAATAAATATTTTGTGCATTGCATTAAATAACTGGCTTTAAGAGTTAACTTCTCATACATCTGCTTCAGTCCCCAAGAATCAGCTCCATCATATTCAGAAATGGCATCACTGTGTTTACAAATATCTGTTCTCTTTGTACAACTCTTCTCAACTTTTCTGTCTAAATTTTGCCCAAAGTTATTCCTCACTACATGGGACTCTCTGCTGCCTATTCCATCACATTTTGTTTCCTTCCCCAAAAATAATTTCAGGCACTTTTTAAGGGAGTACAGCTTGAAATCTTGTGTTCTGATTTCTATGAGATTTGATGTGCTTCACCAACTCCTACTGGTGTGGCTTAATTTCACCATTAAATTACTGGTGAAGTGCAAAAACATTACAGCCATTTGAGATATTTCCACTGTTACACAGTAGAAGAGTGGAATTCTGTTTTTTTCTAAATTATGTTCCAGAACCTGTTCTGTTCATCAGGAGGAGGAGGAGGAGAAGAAGAAGAACTGCAGCAGCAGCCTGACCCTAGTTTGCTTCATCTGGAATTTCTGCCTGCTAATCCCAGGTATAGAAAGGCTGTAGTGTGTGGTGATGGGATTTAATAATAAAGATTAATGATTCTACACATGCTCAGAATTACTCTTTTCTAATTGTTGCTGTTATTACTTTACAAACTACCAAGGCTGGGCCTGGATATCAGACACTGGTTCAAGGCCCAAATCCATGATATTAAACAAAAAGCCAAGAATCCATTATTAAATAGATTAACCTTTTATACATGTTAGCTGCCTTCTGTCCTCTGGCCAAAGATAATATCTTTTTCCTGGCCTCAGAATTCAGAAGAGGTCATTAAATTATAATCCAACTCTTTAGAAAAGGGCAAGAGATTCATCTCATGCTAGCTAGAAGACAATACTTCCACTTAACATTTTCAGTCCCTTGCATACATTCCTTAGAGAGACTAAATCTAAAGATGGAAAACTCTCAGCAGAGAATTATGAATAAAACTGTGATTATCCTTCTTTACTGTGTTCCATATAAAATAATTCAATTTATTACTCAGATCTAAAGATAATATCTTGAAAATATAGTCAGACCTTGATAATGGGACATTTCTCATGATTCAAATATAACAATGTTGAAGGATTCTCATGAGTGGAAAACAACAATTAAAGGATATAACTTATTCAAAAGGAACAGAAGCAATAGAAAGGAGGAGTTAAAAGTATCCACACCTGCATATAAATCTAAGGGAACCTCATTGGTGCTACTGTTGACACTATCTGGGATAAAATAAATGGAAGAAAAAAATGAAAGCAGTGCTATTGTTAACATCCATTCCCACTCACCAAGGGGGAAGATGTGGGTGACACTTTCTAAAAGCAAATTGTAAATCTTTTAAAAAGGCATGAAGTAGCATTGATAGAAAACTTTATAATGACCTGTTGGAAGACCACCTCTGGCAAGCATGGTTATTCCAGGAAATTCCTAACTTAACTTGCTGACAGTCTTCACCTTCAGAGAATTAAGGAGATCAGACATTGTTGATTTCACCCTAACCAATGTAGAAGATTAGTAGACAAGGTGGAAGTAGTGAGAACTTTCAGGGAAAGTGATCACATAATGCTGGATTTTTTTAGATTAAGATAAACCAAAGCTGAAAATAGTGAAACATATCTCTTAAAGGGAATGAATTTTAATAAACTCAGAGCAATGATACGTAGGATTTCATGGCAGAAAGAAGCTAATAAGAAAAGGAACCAAGGGAGGTGATGAGCTCTTATTCACTGAATGTTTTCAAGCAGAGCTTGGATACCCATCTTTAAGGGGTACTTTAATTTGCATTTGTGCACTGAGTAGGGGATCGGAGTTGGTGAGCTCAATGGCCCCTTCAAGTTATGATTCTATACGTTTTTTTAATATAATTTTTGTCCCAATAAGAATTTACAACAGCAGATTTAAGTCTGCAGCAGTATGCTGAAAGTACTGTAGGATATTCCCTTTGAGAACAAACACGTACAATTTGATCTTCAGACTTTTCTCATACCAATAGATAAATGGAATACAGATTGAATTCAAGATTTACATAGGCATGTTTCCCCAAAACATTATAAAAAAATCAGTGATACTGTGAAAAGGTAACACGTGTACAGTGGCATGAGCAAGTTAGCTCTTCCCATAAAAGCCACTCCACAAAAACTTGATGGTTTCTAAAGGGCTACATGAAGAAAGATAACTGCAAGAAGCATTATTATGAACTATTTCAAAGGATTTACCTGCATAGTTACTCTTTGTTATTCAGATTTTTTACAGAAGATTCCATTTTTGTCCTCCATTTGTAACCCTCCCACCATTTCTGAACACTTTCTCTCTCAGATTTCTTTCTGGAGAAAATCCATTAAGAAGAAAAAGAATAACCACTCAATGTCTTTTGATTTATAGCACTAGGAACTCCATGAATTAAGCACCCTAACACAAGATTTTTCAGTTTTTCAAACCAATTGAAAATGGAACAACAGAAATATTGTAGTCCATGGTACATAGCTACGTGCCTTTTGTCATCTCCAATCATGTGGGCTTTGCATGATGTTGCAGCGTATCAAAAACCTGCAAAATGTGTTTATCAGAGATGACAGTGGCATGAGGGCATCAATCATGAGCATTTATGCCTGTTTCATGTGACCTCCAACTTTCTGCAAAAAGAATATTTAACTATTTCCTGCTATGAATATTTTAATGGATTTTCCAGGATAATTTAGCTGGCCTTTTAGCAATTTGCAAACATAAATTTTATGACCATCTGGCTAATTTGAATGTTCTAAAATATTGATTTTTACCAGATTTCTATTCTATTTCTTTATACATCATTTCATTTAGCACACATTAACAATAATCTTGTTTAGTTATGACTAAAAGAGGAGCCATTAAGTGTTTCCTCTTTTACCTTGCAGGCTTTATTTGCTCTAATTTCCTGCTCAGTAGTAGATTTGTATTTTTTAATTGCCATAACATTTCCATTCCTTCTTATAAAGCTTTTCCTCATTTCTCTACATCTTCCAGTGACATACTTTCATTTCCGAGTTCAGTTCCATTTGCTTTTTTATATCCTCCTACATAATTCACCACTTGCCACCAATACAACATTATGCTAAAAGGTGTTTCATTATATCATAATTTTATCAACACCTTATGTCCATTTTGTACCAGGTGTGCAATTTTGCTTCTAATGTGGTCTTAAGGTTGTTAAATACAGCTTAACCTCACCAATTGGCTTCAGCTGGAGTTCTCATTTGTGCCACATGGTGGATGCAAATAATCTCTATTTGCTGTTTGCAGAAGGCCAAATTAGATGTAACACCACTTGTGTAATGTTTAGAGTAGATTTCAAAAAGTAAATGAATAGGCAATTCAGATTAGAAACCTGATGTGGGTAGAACCCCCTATCTGTACCTGCATTGGAAGATTACAAAAAAAATCCCATTGGTATAAATCAATTTTTCCTCTCAGTGCAAAATAGTCAGGGAATGGGTCCCCTAATCCTGATCAGGACCAGTGAAATGGCGCCCTGTACATGCTATTATTTACTCCAAAATTTTTCATACAATTAGTTTTGCACAATTCACAAGGGTCATTTTTTTGTTTCTGCCATTCACATGTCTGGCACAATTCATAAAGTCAGGCTCCAGTTTTGAACTAAAAATTACAGTATGTCAGTTTTGAACTATTTTGAATGGGTCCACAACTCTGTATATGGATATCTCAGCAGATATCTCCCCACCCCCAAACACCATAAAGTGATTAAAGAACAAACCAAAATAGCAAACCAGATACTACATTTAAAGATTAATATCAAATAATAGCCACTAACAAATCTATCTCAGCACTGTAATATATCTGATGGGAAGATGAGATTTCCTCTCCTCCCTGCATTAACTATGAATTGTGGGAGTTTTTTCATTTAATGATAAGAAGGCAGAATGCAAATAACTGCAGATATTCCAGTTTTGTGTTCTTTTCTTCTCTTTTTCTCTTTTCCTCACAGTGCTGCTACTTGTTCCTCTCATCCCATTTCCATTTTTTTAAATTTCTTCTTTTCTGTTATTTACTTACTGTATGTATATATCACCAGAATTAGGATCAATTCCCAGTTTACAACAGAACATTCAGTAAAATCCATAATAAAAATGAAAAGTCAAGGTTATAATATACTACATTGTATAAACCATAGTACCAAACCCTACTCATCCCTAATAATCATTAGTTTTCAAATACTCTGGATTTGTTCCATCTTCAAGGTTTCAGCTGGACCTAGTAACCTCTACCTAGCATGGCACGGAAGCTAAGCTTAGCATAGGATTTTTGCCCGTGGTTGGTTTGTTTGTTTTTTCTGTTTACCCTTCCTTGTCAGTGGAATCAACATGAATTCAGAATTGTCTTCTTTTTGGTTAACTACAGTATAAATCTCTGTACAGATTAAGTCGATAACAGCCTACTTCATCAACTGCACAGAGAATTTGATAGACAGACAGACAGACATGTGTGTGTAAGACAGAGAGAGAGAGTGACAGAGAGAAACTTGTGGGGAATAAATTACAGAACATGATGAGAAGGAAATTAACTATTGTAAGTACCAAAAATACTTATCTACTGATAGTGGCATGAACCAAGGGCACTTTTCCATTGGTCAACCAATTAGCATATATAGTGTGTCCTTCTGTGTAATCTATAAATAATAGAATTGGACTCTCAGCAATTCTAGCCCAACTGAATTCTGTCTTATCTCGTTATCCATTGCAAGGTCGTGGTTATCCCAAATGATGTATAACAAAGTAAGAAATAAGGAATTGTTACTACTCACATTTATAATCAGTCCTCAATCCTGTATTCTGTTCTAGAGGAATGGTCTGTGCTCATATTCTTCTCCCACTAGAGTGAATACAGTATGATACAACTGTTAGTTTGTTCAGATTTATGGCTGGATTTACTAAAGAACAATTGATCTCCTGATACTTCTACAATTTTAGGCCACTAGGAACAGTTTAACTTTATACTTTCTAAAATGTACTTGTTAAAACAGCAAGCTTTTGGCCATGTAATGAAACTTCTAAGAAACAAAACACGTAATGTACAAGCATTAATAGATAACAATTCCATCCAAATCTAAGTGATTTGACAAACAGGATGTAGCATGCTGCTAAAATAGTCGAAACAGTTATTTCTGATTCCCTTGTCATAACTATTCTTATTCCTCTCCCTTGCCAGAATATAAATTGTGGATCTTCACTTTTTCTTTTAGTTTTTATTTTTGCATATGTAAGTTTTGTTTTTAATAAAAGTGTAGGTGTTTCTTGGCATTTCAACAGCAACAGCAGGGCTTGAACTTAAGGTCAAGCAAAAGGAACAGTGTGTGCTGTTTCCATGGAAACAGTACTAGAATAATATCAGGTACTAAGACACCAGGAATGGAGAAATAACATCACTTCATTATTTTAATAAACAAGCTCTATTGTAACAATTTAACCATATTTTACGCAAGGTTGTTCAAAATATGCCTTACATTCAAATATTGCATTTGTATTCACAGCTAGAGATAACAAAGAACAATGGCACTTAATACTGTTTTTTAAGGGACATCCAAATGTGCTGACCACCCATGTGGCTAAGGGGCAATACCGCTTTCTTTATACACAAGCCCGGCTCAACCACTAGGCAGACTGAGACAGCTGCCTCAAGAAGTCAGGAGACTGGTCCTCATGAGGTTTTGAACACCAGAGGGGGAAATGCAACCCCACCTTTGCCCCCGATGCTACTGACTGCTTTCTGCTGTAGTCCACCCACACTGCAAGACGATGCTACAGCTAACGTGGACTGGGGGAGGTCACCTCAAGCAGCAAAATGTCTTGAGCCAGTCCTGAACAGGAGGGTCTCCTACTCCATGTGTGGGTACTGTATGAACGAGGAGGAGGAGGAAAAGAGTGAATTAGACCAGTGCTTTCATCTCTCTCCATCTGGCTTGCTTTTCACCAATGGCATCAGAGAAGTGCAAATATACAGCCTCTCTCACTGAATGCTGGCATGGGCCAGGAGGCTTAGATAAGTTAGACTTAACTAGATCAGCATTTCTCAACCTTGGCGACCTTAAGATGTCTGGACTTCAACTCCCAGAATTCCCCAGTCAGCATAGATCATAGCAACTAGATCATAGCAAATTATATTAGCTAACCCAAGTAGATGCAGGGAGACTGAAATGTTTTTAATACATTCAGTTCACTCTAGGAGGGTAGACAGGGCAGGAATCTAGCAAGGAGCCAGCCCCCTCCCCAAAGGTTTGGATTGGGGGATTATCTATAGAGTAACTAAGGCATCTAGATGACTCCATCCAGTCATCTATAGAGCTAGGCATTCAACCAGCCTCATAGGGTTGTTGTGGGGGAAGCGGGGGGCAATGGCAGCTCCAGAAGAAAAGACACAATAGAAATTTTATCAATACATTATAATAAAATCCTTGGGGGCAAAAGTCCAGGGCAAAAGTATAGCAAAGTGATGGCGATGCAGTCTGTCACACATTTTTGTAATGTGAATACAACAAAGGCTGAGCAGCCGAGGACTACTGGTTAGAAGGAAATTAGGGGCACTTAAAAAGTTGGTCCCTGGTTTTTAAGGGACATCACAGATGTCAAGGGAAGTTTTCTTTGAAATGCAAACAGTTTTAGAGAGGCAACTTCTCACAGGACCAGGACAGAAAGAGTTAAATCCCCCCTCCTGACGCTCACTGGTCCTTTCGCATGCTTTTATGTGCTCAAGAAAAATGTGCATGTTAACTGTATTCAAGCAATTAATACTGTTTTGGTTCACAATGTCCCTACACCAATATTCCCAGAAACTAGGATTCAAATTGTTTACATCTCATTTCTGTGCTACATGTCCAGAGTGCTTTCTCAGAATAGTTGCTCTTGTGATTCCTACCAATCATATATTTCTGTCAACAAATCTACAAACACCCTGTTGGGTAGCAAAAAACTTTACACAGCAAAAAAGAGCACATGGAGAGAAAAAACACTAAAGTTAGGAGTGTAACTTTCATAAGGAAGTATTCCTGAGGTTGCCACTTGGGTGAAAGAAAAATCAAGCTAAGCTTCATTTAGGAAATAACACAGTGATAAGAAAGCTGGAAGCCTATCTACAGCTAAATGCCTGCAAAGTGCTCCCTTCTATTATGGAGGTTGGAATCTGAATCGCACAAGTAGAGTCAGAAGAGAAAGAGAACTGAATTGAGAGAGGAAGGAAGGGATGAAAGCCCTGGGAAGATCAGCCTAACCCATAGCAAGCATGTTACATAAAGACATGGACAAAGGAAGGACATAGCAGTGCAGAATCACACTGCTGACAGTGTCTATAGTGGGCAATCGGTTTATAGGCCCAGAAAGTTGGTTCAGGCAAATATGAATTCCAATACATTCCATACATCCAGAGAGTAAGGTCATACTTTTGTATAATATTGTAATTTTTCTCTTGAATTTCCTAGTTACTTTATTTCTTCCCTTTGCAAAATTAATTGTAGTGTTCCTTTCTTTCACTGTCTCCAAATTTGTGCAGACAAATGTCCATTTGTCTTTCCATCCACCTCCTTCCCCATTTGCATTTTTTCTATTTAAATTAAGAGCCTGAGGACAGAGACTTGCATTTTTTTCTTTTTCTTTTTTTCTTTTTACACACATCCAGTGCCCGTTCAGTTACTTTGCAACATGCCGATGAATGCTAACCAAAAATATTCCCGTGGGTTCTGTTTCACTGGCACTGTGCTGCAGAAGCATGGCATCATGGTTTGGACATGTTCCACCTTGCACAGTGTGAAAAACTTAACTAATATACTAATCTTGAAGAATGTAGATATGAAAGACAAAATTAATCGGATGCTATGTACAGATGGTATTGCAGGGGACGTAGTATATTGAATGAGTCCTGGTTTAACCATAACTAAAACACAACAGTCTCAGTCTCAAAAGCAACTATGCAGCATTTAATTTTCTGAATAAACTTAGGGAAATGTTATTGATATTAAAAATCAGTTGCTAAAAGAAAGGTTCAGCAACTGGAATATCAGAGATTGCTTGTGTATCAACTCAAGACTACTGGTCCATTCAATTCACTATTTGTTTTTCCTTCTGAGGGCTTTGGTTGAACTAGATTCACAGATTCTGCTAAATCATACAATGATTTGCTTGATTATGGCTCACTTTACTATATAAATTGAGCTATGATGGCTTGAAAATCATGATTTATGGCATGTTATGTGTAAACCAAGAAAGCCAGTTTGGTGTAGTGGTTAAGTCCTCAGGCAAGAAACCAGGAGACTGTGAGTTCTAGTGCTGCCTTAGGCACAAAGTGACCTGGGTGACCTTGGGCCAGTCATTCTCTCACAGCCCTAGGAAGCAGGCAATGGCAAACCACTTCTGAAATCTTGCCAAAAAAACTGCAGGGACTTGCCCAGGCAATCACTAGGAGTCAACACTGACTTGAAGGCACAAGTGTGTGTGTAAATCATCCAGTATGGCATATCCAACAAACAATTATTAAGAGAATAGCTTAACACAATGAGTAGGCCTGTCACTATTGTGTGAAATGAACTTCCATCTTGCCTGACCTAGAGCAGAGAAGCAGGAAGAGTCAGTACATTCAACATTAAAGATGTCAACTAATCAGCAACATAGTTTCTTGTTAACTACCACCCTAACCAGATCTAAGTGGATTGCGAAGACTGCACCTTCCCAAAGAGGAAAAGGAGCTGCTATTAGAATCCAGGCCTGACAGGGGTGTCAGCAAGGAGTCAAAAAAGTCAAGATGGTAGCCACAACCCTGTAATCAAAGCCCCACCCTTTTTTACATGCACTGCGACACACATAAAAAAGGGTGAGACAAGATGGTTGTGGCCACCATCTTGCCTTTTTTTAAGACACAGGTCATACATGCTATAGTATTATCTTTACTGACTCACAGCAGCTTACATGTAAGCATTTATCTTCCACACACACCTGGGAATAGTCAAGATTGAATGCAGAGTACATGTCCTACCGCTGAGCTACAGCTTATCCCAATAACCATTTTCTAACAGTCCATTCCTTTTCATATTACTCCTCTACAGCTGCAGGGAAACCACACACCTTTACCATAATATACCTTTACCTCTAAAAATACTTACCTATTTTCTCATTTTTCCTCCTTGAGGTGTTACTTCATTCCTATTCCCTGGATAATTATTATGGGTCACCTTTATCTTGTCCTAAGAGGTAAACTATAATGTAGTTTATACTGCTGGAATGGCTGAGAATAATTAATGGCCTTATTACAGACAAAGGATAATGGCTTAAACCAGAGAGTATGGATTCTGGGCTATTAATAGCACTCAAATTATATCTATTTATTTCCACACTAGCAAAAATGGCATTATTAGGTTTCTAACTGAAGCAACTGGAAGCCTTTGCAAACTTGGTTTCTTCCAAATTTAGGTTACAGTTCTATACACACTTACTGTAATTGAGGGTAAGTTTCTATTGAAATACATAAAGCTTAACTTTAGAATTGCACTTCTAGTCTCTTTCCACTTGGTATAAAAGTTCTGCTTAATTTTTTTTTCAATGTGTATTTTCATACCAATGGAAAGCATTCTGCTAAAAGGGTCAAAAAACACTGTAGAGTACCAATAAACATTGCAGCTTCAAGTAGGTCTCTCTACCTCCCCTTTAAGTTACTAAATGCTCTTCATTAGACACACACAGTATCTACCATGCGGAGACTTTTTGCAGCTGATAGAAATGGATATTACTAATATTCTATTTGTCCAGATGAGTGTCACAGTCTAATCAACTGGGCATTGACTCTGCTGATTCAAGTTCTAGCCTACTGTTGTTACTTCATTAGATTTATCTTCTGCTTTTCTTCCAGGAGCTCTAGGCATGATATGCAGCACACCCTCTTCCCATTTTTCCCAGAACAACATTCTGTGAAGCAAGTTGGTCTGAGAGAGACTGCCCCAATGCCACCCAGTGAGCTCCCATGGCTGAGAGAAATCTTCAATGGGCCTCCCTGATCCTAGTCCAACTACTATACCACCCTGCCTTACAGGAATCATACATATGAGGAAAAATGCATGATCATCTAAGCTCCCATTTGTACTTGAGAACAGCTATTATCCTGCATATTTCCCCTTTTTTATGACCCTCAACCACTTTCTGCACCAGACACATCCAATTGCAACTAATCAAGCTGTATTATAAGTTAAGAGATAAAATTGCATTGAAGGATTTCTTAAAAATTGCTTCAAAACTCCTGATCATAGGAACACTACTGTGCCAAAGCCTTAACAAAACAATAAAAAGTCATGAATTTGCTAATACAGGGACAAGCATGTCAGCCCAGATTTGAGTGATCTTATTTGAAAAGTAATTTGAAATTTCTTCACAGTGAGAAACACTTGACTCTGCCAGCAGATGCAAACAAGCGACATTATTCACACTGTAAATCATCCGGAACAGTTCCACTAATCAAAACCTGTGGTGCAGGAAAAGAGAATTTTCTTCACCTCTTGCACAGCCATGGCCCCAGAATTTGGAGAGATTTCTTTTCTTTTCTCCTTTTTTTTTTCCTTTTAAAAATATAATATGTGGATTACAGTAACAGGGAAGGAAAAAGTTTATAGCACAAAGGCCAAGCACATCCTTTGCAGGCAAACTGTACTTAGTCATAATCCCTAGAACTTCCAGATAGGCCTTCATACCTGAAGAGCTTCTGTCAGTCAGAGTGGACATCTACTAGGATAGATGGAATAGGATGACTCTTATTTCCCAAACATCTACATTATATTTTGGACATAATGTACCTGGGCCGCAAAAATCCAGACAACCGCTAGGAAGCCCTCTAAAATCTAGATGGTTGTCTAGATTTTTGCAGCAGGTATGATAAGCTTTGTTATCCACACAGCAGTAAATCGAAGATTTCATCCAAGCTCTGTCAGGCTACTAAAAAATTAAATTGAAAAAAAAAAGTTACACCAAAATAGGGAAATATATATAGAAACCTTGCAATTACTGAATAGGTAGCAAAAGCAGCTGTTTCAGAAGTCTATTAGAAGAAGAGAGAGTTGCTATTAGTACAATTCTAATTTTTCAGACAACAATCACTGGCCATTGATAAATAACCATTTGCAAAGCTATTTTGATTTCTTTACTGGTTTATTTAATGGGCACTCTTCTATACTTGACTTTTCCCCAAATTGGAACACTAGTAATTATTCTGCATGAATAACAGCCGTTAAATAGAGCCAGGTCTTTTACAAAAGAATTCTGTTCAATAGCTCAGCTGTCTGTCCTTCATTTGTCCAAAAGCATTCTAAGCTTTTTCAGTATGTAGGTACTGTATATGTGCTATTAGTCAAGCAAAACCAAGTAGGCAATAGCCAAATAGAAAAGAACAAGGAACAGTCAAATCTTAAAAGTAGCATTTTCCCTAACCAGATTGTAGAATTGAACCCACCTCTCATTCTGTGTTTTACTTGCTTCTTTTCCTCTAGACCACCCACCTCCACCACTCTGTCTGAGCAAGTCCCAGACTTCTTTTGGAGAAATGGAAGATAACTTCCTGTGAGAATCCAGAACTACCCAATCCCCAAATGTCCCATTATTTCTTTGTTTACGTCTAGCTTTTTCTCAGTCCACAATCTGCAAAGGACCTAACTTCCCAACAGTAGGCAATTGCTTTACCTTGTACAGTTCGTGGTAGGCCCATCTATCCTGTGAGTCACAGAATGAGCCCCCCCCCCCCCCATCCTAACACTGCTGCTGTCAGTCATGCTCACAGGCCCAGCTTTATATCAGCTGCCCCTCAAAAAGGGGAAATGTTGAATGGCTGCAATCAGGCAGAATGGCCCTTGCAGGCAATCCATCTGGGCCATATCAACATAAATTGCACTGCCCCCACAGCCTACTTTGACAGAGCCTCAGCAACTATGCGGATGTCCTCCCACAATCTAATGTGGGGTAGTTGCAGGGCACTGATTGGTGGATTCTCTGTCACCCTTTCCCTTCCCACCTAGCAACACCCATCAGCACAAAAACCAGCCACCAATCACACTCAGTGTGTGGCGGGGGCAGGGTGGCCATTCCAGCTTTAATTTTTATTATTTACTGTACTGCATGCTTCTTCTGATAGGACTACTGATCTCCCAGGAAATCAATAGACCTATGAAACTATTTGCCATCTAGACCTTGTCTGAATTCCTGCAGATTGGAAGCAGAAGAATGCTGCTCTCCTTAGAGTGTGTGTGTGTGTGTGTGTGTGTGTGTGTGTGTGTGTATTAAAGCAGGTACAGTTTTCTATATCTCACTGCACGCACACACAGACACACACAGACACACACACCCAAAAAACCTTTGCATTTGTGCCAGCAACACCTTCTCTGCCCACAGCAGCCCTGTCGTTTCTGGCAAGGGGATCTCAGAAGCTGTATCACAGGCAGCCCTGCCGCTGGAATTAGAAAAAATGAACAAAGCATGGAAAAATGCAGTATTTAAATGTGGAATGCTCACACACACATCAGAGCCATGTGTAATGGGGTCCCTTGAAGTGGAAAAAAAAAATGCTAAGAGAAACTTTTAAAGTTTGGGGACAGGAGAGGAGGAAAAAAAGCAAGTAAGGCTCCTCCTCCCTGTTTCTGAATGCAAAAAGTGAAGAATTGTGGCTCATGTGTGTTAGTCCAGAGAAAAAGAAATACTGTACTGCAGGTTTGGTTCAGTAAGAGAGAAAGTGTGTGTGGATTGAGTGCCACTGGTGAGCTTCAAGTATGTGTGTGTTAAGATTCCAGCATTAGAAGAAACACATGCGTATCTCCACATCCATGGCTGTGCTGTAGAAGAATAAAAGAAGATACCAGCCATTAGTTAAGCTTTGCTTTCTGTTCACAGCAAAGGGAAATGGCAGAAATGGAGAGATCCAGCACAGAAATTCAATATAAGAATTTTCCACACACTCATGCACGCACCCCTTTTAAAAACACACATATACAAAACTGAAATAAGTAATTTTTATTACTCAGTGCATGCTTCTTCTGACAGGACCATCAGCCTGGCAGATCCATAGTCCTACCCAACCCTTTCATAAATGCTGCCATCTAGAGGTTGTCCAGGTAATCTGGGTGACCTCTAGATGGCAGCATTAATAAAATCGTTTCTAAGGACTCTTGATCTCCTGGGAGATTAATAGTCCTGTCAGAGAAGCAGAAGATCGATATACTGATGTCAAACAACTCCCCACCTCCACCCCACAGCACATGCACAAAAAGTCTGCTTCAGTGATTGGAAGAGCTGATCTGAAATACAAAGCATAGGCGGCTAAACCATTGCATCGTGCTTCTGAGCTGTTCTTTCCCTTCTCCCTCCTACAGCCAATTTCCCCTGCCCATCATTTTTTGTTAGGCAAAGCATCTTTTCACCCACCTACACCCATTCCACATTTATATGTATATGTTTGTGCCACCCGCACTTTCCCTATTTTGTGATTTTCCCAGCACACACACCCCAGTATACATAATGCACTAACACACACCAAACAGCTGGATTCTTGGCTGACAGATCTATCAATCTCCTGGAAGTTTGATATTCCAGTATAAGGAGAAAAGA
Organism: Liasis olivaceus; assembly: GCA_030867105.1. Lineage (NCBI taxonomy): Eukaryota > Metazoa > Chordata > Lepidosauria > Squamata > Pythonidae > Liasis > Liasis olivaceus. Next base: position 120,008,679 of record CM061350.1, on the reverse strand, counting down.
CCAGATGTCCAGTCTCTCTCATCGCCCGAGCCAACGGCCATAGAGGCACAGCGTCCAGCATGCGGAGAAGGGGTTTTTGCAATAGGTCGGCTGGGCCAACTGGAGATGAGCAGATTGCAGTTCCTGCCTGCCTCAGTCCCAGGCTCATCTCCAAGGCCTCCTAGAATGTCCACATGGGAAGTTGTGTGTCAGGAGAGGAAGGAAAACATCACTTCCACACTGGTACAACTACAGACAGTCCCGGGCTACTTCTGCAGCAGACTGGGAATCAGATGAAGGCAAGAGGACATGTCCCTCAAAAACTGCTAGTAAAGTGCTTTCAAGCAAGCAAGACATGACAATGACCTCTAATTCATACTTTGGAGGGCTGCGGGCAACAATATCTTCCTCAGTCCCAATTGCTTACTGTGTAAATGAATTCATAGGAGAGCCAGTCTGGTGTAAGGCACCAGGCTAGAAACCAGGAAACCTGCTGGGTGACCTGAGGCCAGTCACCCTCTCTCAGCCCTAGGAAGGAGGCAATGGCAAACCACTTCTGAAAATGTTGCCAAGAAAACTGCATGGATTTCTCCAGGTAGTTGCCAGAAGTCAACACTGACTCAAAGGCACAAATATATATTCATACCAGCAGGTGTTTGAAAGGATATGCTTTTTTTTTCTTTTAGAGTTATAAAAATCAAGAAGGTGCTAATTTTTTAAAACTTCAACAACAGTTTATAAATAATATCGAGTTTAATATTCTTACAGCCACACATTTGCAACAGGAATCAAAAAATTTATACTCTAGACATTCTCCAGCTCAACTATTCAAGAGCACTGCTGTTTACTATAAGAGATTGTGGGAAGGCTGGAAAGAATTGGAAGGGAGAATGTGCATAAACAATCAAGAGGTAGTAGCTCCATCAGTTGGCAGCTAATCTCATAAATTTGGTGCAGGTGGAAAAAGTACTGGGGAGAAACATTTCAAATCATTCAAAGAGGCTTTGCCTTAATTAACTCACTATAAATGAGGGAGGCCAATTCCTCTTACAGTTTCCAAGATTCTGTATTTACCCCAGATTAGCATCAAAAATACCTGACTGAAATCTGTGTAGCCTTGCTTCCTTGATCTTCCCAACTGCATGGGGCTTGACTATTACTATATAATACTTTTGCTTTCAATTGTTTTGGCAAACATATAATCGCTGTGTGCTATTCTTTTTTAAAAAGAAAGAATAAATCTGAAAATAAATTTCTGTAATTTGATACAAGTAGATTAGGCAGTGTTAAAGTACTATGTAGTACAGATTTCCATGACACTAACCAGATTTTGACTAAGTACAAGATTAGTCATTTCTTTACCATACAGCGATATGTAGCGTCTTTGCCATTATGATTAGTAGATATAGATTTAAATTTTATACTTAAAAAAAAAGGGAAATAATCTAGTCACTCATTCCATCCTTTATTTAATTATATATCAATATTTGTAGGCCACTCCCACTGAAAGATCCTGGGAAGCCCCCTTCACAATTATGAATTAATGTTGTGATAACCTAAGGCAGTCTCCCAAAAGCTACAACTTCCAGAATGAGAGATAGAAACACATTAATCAGCTATTTATTAATGACGTCTTTTAAAAGTGCAGTTATAAAGCTTAGTCGCTTTAATTGTGAAAGCAGTCATTGTAATAATGCTCTATAATTAGAGATATTCCCTGTATCAGATGCCAGCCAAATCTTAGAAACTGCTAATGTGTGAACGTGCTTCCAAATCACATGGAGCAACTCTAGCAAAGAAAGGGCCAAAACTCTGATACAACTGTTAGATGAATATACAGAGTTAAAGTTGTAGTTATTAAGATATTAAGAGATATTAAGCCCAGCCTACTATTTGCTATCTTGACACTACTACTGGAGATAGATAATTATAACTGTTTATTTACTCACTTAATGGACTTATATATTACTTATTATAGGAAGATATTTCAGACTCCAGACTTAATGATCTTATGGGAAGGACGGTTATTTAGTCCTAATATTTATTATTTCTCCAATATGCAAGTGTAGTAAAACAGATTTGCTGCACACAGAAATTCTAAGTTAGGCCCAGGATTTCTCCACTAGAATATTTGCCAGATGACTTCACTATCTCCCACATGCAGAGCCATTCAGCCACAAAAGACACTGACACATTGGCGATCTGTCACCGGTGTGCGGCAGCTTAAAATCTGACCGAAGCCTCCCTCTCAGGGACCCACTCACATTCACCCACTTGAGCTCATTTTAGGAGAGCAACTGGTAGTGGTTCTTCCCACTAGGTGATGACGCTGGGTGGGCAAGGAAACAAAGCCAAGGGAATCTACCAAATGCTGCCAATAAATTATCCCACAATAAGGCTATAGAGTCAGGAGTATTTACAACCCTAGTTATTAAGGTAGATTGGAGCTTGGCCGTAAAAGAGCACTAATTCAAGTAGGGAGGAATGCACATTAATATACCAACTCTGCACTGCACAAATCCAAACAACCACTAGATGGCAGTGAAAAGGTACAGAAAACTCTAACTCTTTGCTGTCATCTTGTGGTCATCCAGTTTTTGTAGCCTTAGAACAACCGTATTCTGAGTTAAATAGCTTTAAATGTTTTCCTTTTGAAAATTGTCAGATTTCATAACCAAGGATTTCTAGTGAAATGTGTCACTTTAAAATATAGTTGGCAAAGGGATATTGTTTAAACAGTTAACGCTGTCTGAACTAATCTTGTCTTTAAATTGGGATGTATTTCAGACCTTAATTACCGTGTTCTCCAAGACTATGACAGATAATTTTCACCCTTTCTTCCTGATGGGCTTCTTGCCATAATAAACCATGAGTTTTCTTTCAAAAATCATCTTAATGAATGCTGCAGTTAACTCAACTGAGAGTGACTTCCACAGTTCCATCGTTTTTGACTCCAAGGACTTCTGTTCTACTGAAATAGTTCACTTTGGCCAAACTCACGCAAAATATCAAAAGAGAATATTCACAGCATAATGTAAAATGAGGATGCTCACAAATTCTCTGAACTGACAGAAAGCATAGTAACTTGTAGAATGTGGGTTGATTCCCACCAAGCTTGTTCTTACCTGCCCACTGTCTTGCATCTCTCCTTTCCTCATCTCCCATCCAAGTAATTTTAAGAAAATATGCAAGAACTGTGTGTCTGAAAGACAACCAGGTTGCACTATGTCTGTCTCAAGCACATTCTGTTAGGCTTATCTGATAATTTAGTTGTGAAACTGAGCTTACTGCACACTGCAGTGTGAAGGGCATACTGTGTCTGCTCTTTTTACACTGATCGTTTGGCACCAACCACTACTTTCATCTTGGGGAAAATATCAGCTGGGAAAAGAGGGCTCTTGATGTAATAAAGACTGAAAGGATTACCCCACCATTCCACTACCCAAACTCCAACCACTTCCTGTACACCTCAGAAGTATTAAAAAGCAACTGGAATTACTCACACATTTCATACATAGTCAGAGTTAGCTCATAGGCTGTTTTCTTTTCAACCTGCTTAAGCTAAACAGGCAGAGAAATAAATGCCCCCACAAAATTTCTATAATTCAGCAACTATATAGTGTATTTACTTTCCTTTAAATAACCTACAACTATCTCCATCTCTAGCTGTTTTACTATTTTGTTACTCAGGGCTGTTTCTGGTTTTAAATTTATTTTAAACAAACTAAAACTTAATTAAGGAAAAGAAAAAATCCATCCATATCCTCCCCATCTAGAATACTGATTTTTATATAAATCCAGACAGTCAGACTGAAAGAAAAAAACGTATCTTATTTTCTATGCAAACTTAAGTTTCATACATAAAATGCAAGCTGTTTGCTGTAATAAATAAAGGAGGAGAGTAGAGAAACAATTCTCCCTTTTTAATTAATCAGTACATACAATAGAATTTAATGAACAAGATATCACTGCTTCCCTTAACTATCAGTTACTTGGTGCTCAAATGGCCCCCAAAGACCAAATATTTTCTCCTAATTGGTCCAATCAACAGGCATTTTTCACTTATTGGCCAAATACCAATTATTTCACATGACTGACTCTAAGGAAGGTAAGAGAAGAAGGCTGAAAATCTAAGCCATGGCTAGGTCTGAAGCACAAGGAAAAAAAAGGAGGCAGGAGGACAGGCACTACTATCCGGGAATCAGTAAAATTTGCCTGAAACAGTTTCTGCCCTTAAACACAAATATAATGTAGATTTTAGGATATTTGGGTTATAATAAGTATGCTCCCGAAATGTTAAATACTAAGAGGCAATAACATTAGAAACTGAAGTGCATCTCTTCGCTTTCTTCTCTTGCAACTCCTCCCTTCTTTCTTTTCTAAGTTTAAGTAGAAATTGACCAGCCCCTCTTTCTTTCTTTTTCCAGTCCAAGGCATACGATACATACAACTTCTTATTGCATTTTGGCACAGATGCAGCAGAGGCAAACCCCAATGACTCTTCCTTTCCAATAAGCAGTGCATTAACTGGAATCGTGTATAGATTTCTGGATGACTGCAGAAGATTTGCAAAGGTTTCTAATTCCTAATTATTATCAATAGCAGAGCAGGAGCAACAAAAATGGTTATGCTATTGTTCATTTGAGCCATGTGCCCAAATGTACTCTGGTTGCCCATTGTAGTCAGTGCATGAAATCCTTTAGACATCATTTTACACCTGTCTCTGGTTGGTAACTTTTGAGGTTCTAGCAAACAAACCCTAAAAGATCTCAGAAGTAAGAGGTATATCTACTTGTGCAGGGATTGAAGCAGAGTCTATTGCCTTATGTGGTACTTTGTCAGTGAACCTCTTTGCCCATGATGAATAATGAGGTGATTGGTGGTCCTTCTCTTCCATTATGCCATGATACTGGGTTGGATACCAGTAGACACAACAACTTCTACCCTACCTTCTTCCTTGCCGTCATGGGCATCCACAGTGTTATTGTGCAAATAACAGAAATAATATAATTTGCATAATAACATCATGATACCTGTGACATTGTTGTTATTTTTAACAGAGGAATGTACTGGGCCCCTGCCACTCTCTTACCCTTTAAGTTGCCTAATTTTTATTTAAAAAAAGAATGGATCTTGATCAGAATTTTCCTGGAAGTTTAATCTACTACTAGCCTAAAGATGGTGTTTGATTTTGCATACCAGTTTGATTGAACCTATTTCCGATTTTCCCTAATGTATGTTCCTTTATGGCCATGGCTATGCAGCCTTTCATAAATTTTTTGTTTCATATTCATAGTTACTTAGGAAAAATCAGATGTTTTCCTAACATGTTCCTTTGCCCTACAGGACAGTTTCCTGAGAGGATGTATCATAAACCCTGGATATGAATCCTTGTAAATTGCTTCAAATCATTATAATCATTTAAAGATCATACCAAACCTATATTGAGCTTCTATCCATTATAGTCAAGAAAAGCAAAACTGACATGTTCTTCGCTGATGAAGTCTTTCTCAGTTCCATGTTAGTTTTTCTGCCAATATTTAAAAATTTAGGTTTTCTCCTTAAAGTGAATAATAAGCCCTTGAAGGAAGTAAGAGCTAAAGCTTATATATTACAAGAAGAACCATACCATTTTCTCCTGTGGGTTTTTCAAGAAATACTCTAACAGGTTTCATCCTTGCATTTTAAAACTTATTTTCAGCTAAGGAAAGAAATCCAATAAGGTATTTCATTACATCTTTGGATAGTTCTGTTGCAATGACAGAGAAATTGCTTCAAATGTGTTTAGTTCACATCACTTTGTGACTAGATTCTCTCAAGAAGCACTGGCTTAACATGATAGAAATAATAGAAGAGAGAATATTAAAGACAAATGGGGACATAAAATCCACCTGGAAAAAAAAACCAATATTGTTTTAGCGATTACCCACCCATTTCTCTGATTGAATCAGAATTGCACAAAGCACTTTTTCTCCCCATAATTCATTATCATTACCTTGTCCCTAAAGTCTTTATGGCTTTATTTAGTGCTCAACCAGACATCCGATCAAAAACGAACCCAAATGGAGAGGGGAAGGGAGGGACTCTCCAGATCTAGCCCCACAGATCAGAACAAATATCAGGATCCATTATCTAACATCTGCCCTGTTGGTTTTTTTCCCCCTCAGCAAAGCTCAGGCACAGCTCCATTGTTTTAGCTGACTGTGCTTGACAGTCGAGATGAGTGATTAAAGTGACAGTCAGTGTTTCAATAGAGAGAATAGCCTGCTTTAGCTCAGGCCTGTCTACTCCAGTAAATCTTTGCTTTTATCAGCCCTGTGCAACTGGCTCATTTAGACCAGATCAGTGGCAGTCCATCTCTTTACAACCCCTTGTCAGTGACAGCCTTCAGGTGGCTGAACATGCCAGGTTTCATCTGAATCAAACCCAAGTGCGAAAAGGGATTAACCTGTAAGATTGCGGCGGGCTCTTTTTTTAAGCCTCGTCTTTTCGACAGTGACAAGAAAAGCTCTAAACTCTATTATGCTGGGTAAACTTTTCCTTGTTTCCTGCATCCCACACTTTGTTTGCATTCATTCTAACCAACTGACCTGAGTATTAAGTCTGCTAGCAAGCAAGTCTTCAGAAAACCATGGGCCAGATGAACTAGTCCATTTATCCTTTAGACAAAGCATAATAAAAAATATCCCTTCAACGGGGGGAAAAAAACTGTTCAGGAAATATATTTATAGTAAAATATAAGGCATTAAGCAACTGTTCATCTGCTATTCTAATATGATGTTGCAGAGTGTTTCATGTTTTTAGATATTTAGCATGCCTTGGGGGAGGGACTTTCGCCCAAGGTGACTTGCAATTTAAAAAAAAACGAACAAGTGAAATGAAGGATTGGGATTTAGTACACAAAACCAATTGCATAATACTATTCAAAGGAAACAAATACTTGTTTTCATTAAAGAAAATCAGATTTTTTTTTTTCTGGCAGGCAGCTGGTTCTCTCAATATATGTCCTGATTCAGAATGGTTTATAGGAATATAGAAAGCTGCCTCAGACAGAAGTAGATCACTGCTTCATTGGGCGCGATAGGGATGATCAATCTGTGGACTTACCTCAGCATAATTTCATGCAGTCAGTGGGCTAAGTCCAAAATGCCTCTGCAAGGGATGTTCAGAGCTTTGACAAGAGCAATTCTCCTCTCTGAGCAACACAGAAGGAGGAGGGGATAATGGTTCCATTCTCACTGGTCTCCAGGCCTCAGAGGATTATCCCTAGAAAATATGGTCTTCAACAGAATCATTCACTACCAAACTGACTGCAAAAATATGGAAGATCACTACACAACGGCAAAGACTTAGCCTTTTCTGTAAATCTCTATTGCCATTTCATGGCCATTCAGATTTTTACAGCCCATATGTGGTAACTCTACCATTCTCCCACTGAGTGTGTGACCAGTGACAGGTCTTCAAGGAGTATTTCCTAGTTGGTTTTGCATGTACTTGTTGTCCAAGAAGTACAGCCCTTCCCCTTCACTGAAGGATGCATATTAGTCCTGATTCTTTATTGTCTATGTTTATGTGCCAATCTTTATTACTTGATATGGCACTATAGAATCTTCTTTTATATCTATGGAGAGTTAAGTAACTTGAGCATTGTTTCTTTACAGCATACCTTGTGAGGCTTCTAAAAGTGAACAGAAGTATTTCCACCAGTGGAGTCATGTGGGCTATTCTAAACTATGTGGATTGGGCACACTATTATAAAATTGTGGAGGAATCTACAAAATGCTCATTCAGGTTTGTACAGTTTGCTCCCAGGATCATAACACTTCATTTCTAGTTTTCCACTGACCAAAAGGACCTCACCAAATCATTAGAAGTTTCCAAACAGGCTTTTATTGTACAATTGGCCCAAATCTGGTCCCATAATTTTATTGGGGATGGCTGATTCTTCTATTTTTTTTTTCATTACAAATAAAAATCTATTATGAAAGAAAAGAAAGTGTACCTAACCTCTGGAAGAACCTATTTTGTTTTAGGATTGCATTACTATTCTAAATTTGCCTATTCCTATGGAATCACAGATGCCCATTCTGTAGGTAAGTGGAATATCAATTATAATCCATTTTATACATCATCAAACAATATTTTATTAATTTAAATAAATTGCTTTTAAAAATTTTAAAATTACTTTTTAACAAATTAATAATTATTAATTTTAATAAATTGGCTCCATCCCTGTTGATTTTCCGGAAGTCCCTCAAAACCTGATTATGCTACCAGTCTCCTGGGGGCCTCAGGAGACTGGCAAGGTACTGAGGTGGCTCCATTGTTATTGACATCTGTTGCCCTCTCTTAGCCTTTAATTGCATTTTTAAAAAAAAATTTCTGAGTAATAATTGTTCTTTATATGTTGACTGTTTTATAGTTTTATTGTATGCTGCCCAGAGACACTTTTTCATGAGATGGGTGGCCATATAAATTGAATGAATGAATGAATGAATGAATGTTTTAAACTGGGGGGAAAAGTTATAAGTGTTAAAACACTTTGTTATGTTATTTGGAGGTAGCCAGAGATAAAATAGTTCTGTATTTATACAACCAAATTACCTATGGATAAGATAACCATGGTTTAACAAATAGACCCACTTGTTTGGTTTACATAGCACACTAAACCATAAATTAAACACACTGGCTAGAACACAGTTTAGCCTATTGTGCCAATCCTGACTAGGAATGTATCCTACGTCTCCTGTTATGGTTTTGAGGTATACAGTACAATTCATATTATGGAGAACAATCTGATCTGACTCCATATGAGGAGCACACATAGAAGAGATGTGATTTGTAGTTTCAGATGAAGTTCTAGAAATGCAAACAGTAAGCACAACTCATTGGTACCACTTAATAATGTCCAAACACAACTCACATTTCAGTTTGAACGTGCCTGCCAACAAAGTCATAGAAATCTGTTTTGAATTATATTTTATATTATATCCAACTAGCATACATTGAGTCATACAAGAGGACACTGTTTCAGATCCCCATAGTCAGAAGTTTGTGCTATAGTTCCAGAGCCTGGCAGAAATGACCTGGTAAGTTATCAGTTAACAATCAGTTTATCAGTTAAATCAGATAAGTTATGAGTTAAGTCAGATTAAAAAGTGCAGCAGTGCACCATCCTTAAAGAAAGTCATAGAAATATAAGTAGCAAACTATTCAGTTCCTTTCTTCACCATTTTTGTACCTCTCCAGAGGCAGCATTTCATTGATATAATTGTCTTATATTCTCAGAAAATCATTTTCTTTATAAAAGAAATAAAATTAAATAAAAAGCACGCCACATGTTGTCCATAGAGGACAGGTGGTAGCAGAAGAGGAGGTGAAGGTATATTTTGAAGCCCTTTTCTTTATGTGTTATCTTTCCTTAAATGTTACGCGGCAGGTCTTGATTAGTATCATATTAGTTTCTCTTCTAAGCAGCAATCCATATATAGAAGTACAGCCTATAATAAGAAGGGCTATTTTTCAACGCATGATAGAACATTTGAGATGTGGTAATGAAAATATGATAACTTTTGGTAAGCTGAATTTTTCTAACTAGCTAAATGAGCCTAAAGTGATGCTTAGAGTTTTATAATTAGATAAAACTACTATTCAAAATTAGACAATGCCCATTTACAGTTCAATAAATAATTTGTCATGCTTGCTCAAAGCATACCCTGATGTCAATGCAAACAGCATGTGTAGAGGTGATGAAATAAATTGGCCTCCCAAGTGATTAGATTCAAGACAATGCAGGATTTTTCACTGGAATCCAAGAAGATGTTAATTTATACAGAATTTTTAAGTGGCCTTTCATAAATGCTGTCAGTTCCAGAAATATCTCAACCTTTTTCTGACCTAAAATAGAAGACTGGAATAAATGGTAGAATCCCGTAAGCGTGGAAATATCATAATGACAGATATCAGGACATCAGGGACCTTTGAAATAAAGGTAGACATGGATTTGTAAAAGCCAAATAAGATTAAATCCACCGTGTCTGTTTGCATCTATGAATGAAGGAGGAGGGTAGGCACTGAAACAAGCAAGAAAAAGAGAGAAAATCCCAAGTACCAATAAAAATGTATTTATTTTGCTCACACACATATCAGAGAGTAATTTTCATTAAATTCAGTGGAATTTCCTTCGGCACAGGAATGCTTTCTGAATAAAGGAAATCAGGAGGAGACTGTGCAGGTTTCTTGGGCTCAGTTCTACACTGTTCCTCCCACTGAGCTCTCCCTTACCCACCAGAAATGTGGGATTACAACTCCCATCATCACTGACAATTGGCGATGCTGTTTTTGAGTGGATGGGAGCTATAAAGGACAAATATGCTCTAAATTGCTTATGGGGACAAATAGCACATCTTTCTAAGGAGATTACTGACCTAGAAGAGACTTCCAAAGCATACACTTTATTTATCTATCTATCTATCTATTAATCTATTTAATGTATAAGCTGCCTGTCTCCCCCAGAGGGTGACTCTGGGCAGCTCACAATTAAAATCCAAAACAGTAAAAACAATAAAAATATAAATATCCATATTAAAATGACTAACAATTCTATATAAAAAGACTATATACAATTCAAGATGATGGGGGGAGCAGTATCGATCACTTTAACAATCACACCACCATTAAAATCTAGGCCTAATTTGTTTTTACCACAGTCACATCTGGGTAGTCAAAGCTGAATCATAGTTTTTGCAGCAGTTTTGTACTATGCCTTCTGAAATTCTAATAAGATCAAAAAGAATCACCAAGCTGGAGTTCCATTTTAATCAGTAATAATGAACCACCATCTTGGAGTGAAGAATTTTGCATATTTTAATTGGATCCAAGCTCACAACATACTTATTCTCCTAGTAAACATATATTAAGCTAATCCACATGTTGGACCAACAGATCTGCAATATCAAAATACATATCACAACTTGCAAAGGCTGGTTAGTGAGTTCTACTTTATGCATTTACTTACTAGAAGTAGCAAAATGTAGGATGGCTTTTCAAATATATATTCACACAGAGAAAGACACATATGATCTAAGATCTACTTTTTATGGTTTTCTACAATAAACAATCTCAAAATGCAATAATCTTTATCAACACTTTACTGTCAATAGCAAAGAATCATCAATATTTCCACCCTATATTGAAATGATAGAAGAATGATAGGGCATATTAACTTCCGCTTTTCCCAAGACAAAGGCTATACACAATGTTGCTATTTTCATAGAAAGTATTTGCCTAGCCTTAAGTCATAATGCCCCACTTTGGGCCATTAATTCATGTATATCTAACAAAATCAGGGAGAGTTTGTGACAACCTTTATAAATTATAAATGACCAAGGAAATCATTACGAGACGACAAGTCTGTCCTGTCATTTCCTGCATTGTTCATAATACATTATGGTGTGACATTTATAAAAATGAAAAACAAATAGAAATTAGATTTAAGTCTAAAATGATTAATCATATAAATATTATTGAACTATTTTTAAATTAACTGTTTAAAAATACATAATGTATTTGCTCTTAAAATGCCATTACTTTATTTTGTGGTTATTCAGAAATTAACTATTGAATTAAAGTGGCTTTTTATTCTCAGATTTCAATAATTTCTTTAATGACTCAGAAGTATACATACCAAGGTCTTTCAGTTGTGTTTTACCTCCATCACCACCTCTGTTTCATCCAATTCTAGTCCTACTACCAGCTTTTCACATGTCAGCTTTTCTACAACAGCATAACATGGCATATGGCATCTGCATAGATCCTGTTAAATACTTTCCTCGCCTTACAGTTTCCTTACTTTACCAGTGATGTAGATGTAGTAACTTTCAATCATGCTTTCCCAACACAGCTACCTTATAAGACAAATGTCTAAGGACCACTACATGTTATAGTACATGAGAACATCCCGTGTTGCCCTTATTGCAGGATCTGGATTAATGCACTAACTAATGATCCAAAGTGCAGGAAGTCACCTGATTGTCCCATCAGAAAAAAGTTACTGAGAATCATTCCCTAGTTATTCCTCATCTTCTAGTACTGATAATTCCAGAATCCCATCAAACACAATCGCTTTAGAGCAGTGTTTCTCAACCTTGGCAACTTGTGTGCATGTATTCCAAAATAATTTTGTTCAATGGGATGTACTCTCAGGTTAGGGTATATAAAGATTGCAGAGACTGAGTGAATGTAACCTCACTGGCTTGAAAGATTTATTATAATTAAAACATTTTTTTATCCCACTCTTCTGCCAGAAAGCATTCCAGAGTGGCTTACATAAGATAAAAAGTAAACAAAATAATCTTTGCCTGAAGATCTATAATCTAAATGACACAAACTAAAAATAAATTGATGGGAAGCTTAAACAAGTAAAAATAGGGCTCAGGTAAAAAATCTGAAAGTGGTAACATTCTTAAAATATCCATCTTTAATGAACCAGTTGGGGGAGTGAAAGAACAAACTCTTTTTTGATTATTATCTTGTTAAAAGTAGAAAATTATGAATGTTAGATTTTTAGATTCTGGTATCTGAGTAAGCAGACTGAATCCGATGTAGAAAGAAAGGTTTTACTTGCTTCAGAAACAAAACAAGCCTGACAGATTTAAAACAGTGAAGTTCTCTGGTAGATCAGAGAAGGTCAGACTTGAAAGCAACACCAAGAATAAAATACAATATACTCATCACAGAACTACATAATAAGAATTGCAAGCTTCTTTACTTCTACCTGTTTGCTTTGCAACATGCATGTGAAGCAGCTAATTAAGTATTCCATCTAGGTGACTATTCCTATTATACACCTTTGCACTCTAAAGGTAAAGACGCCCTTAGGTCAAGTTCAACTCCTTAAGACCATATCAATGCAGTTTTCTTGGCAGCATTCCAGAAATGGTTTCCCGTTGCTTTTCTCCAAGATACCTTTTCAACTTAACAGTCTGGCCATATAGCTCTTACAATTCCCTGGTACACTCCCATCAAAGTATAAATCAGATCTGAATCTATTCTGTTTTCAGCTAGATACTGCCATCTACTCTGGATAGTTATCTCAAAGGTCCTGTCCAGTCTTTCCAGTCTATGATTCTATGAATTCATCTTTTGTTTGCATCATCTTAAATTCTTGCTATTTCTATTCCAACATTTTCTCAGTCTTGCCAGACAAATCTCCTGTAAAGCATATCTGAGAGCTGGTTAAGGAAAAAATAGTACCTACCAGTATTTCTCAACCTTGGCATCTTGGAGATGCGTGGACTTCAAGTTGCCAAGGTTGAGAAACACTGGTATATACACTTAACTGACAGTAGGTTCCACTGAACTCAGTGGACTTATACCTCAGTAAGTGCAAGTAGGAATACATTATGAGGGCCTTATTGACTCCCAAATTTAGAACATATATAACTATTATTTTAAAAGTTGACTGAGAACTCCATTGAGTACTAAGTACTTGAAGAACTCCATCTATAGGATGAAGTCTATCTACTTACAGCAAAGGTTATGAATCATTTCATTATAATTATATTATTTAAATTGCCTGATATAATTATTATCCTACCCACATAACTGCAGTGGTAAATATGATATCTGAGTTAACTGCCAACTAATGGATCATAAAAGGTCTGACCAATAATTTTATAGAGAAAGATTTGCAAGTAATTAATGTAGCATCAGGTAATCAGTTATTATCTTCATATAAATTATGTAATGGAAGTTGAGCACAAAGGGTAAAGTCTGAGGTACAATAAACTTGCACTTAATCCATTTTTATTGGTGAATTTTATTTATTTATTTTTTTTGCTGGTCATTGACTCAATAAACCTTACTGGTACTGGTACTATTTCTTACTTAAAAATGAATGTGAGCTTCAACATATATTTTGCACAACAGGAACATCTTCTGTGGCACATGAGTTTTGCAACACTATGCATAGAATGGAAGTATTGTAATTTGTTAGCCTGAAAAAGTAGTAAGCCTATTAGTGAGCACACAAATGTTTATTTAATATACACAGAAAGCAATTAATTATGCTTTCAAATGTGAAATTATTATTCAGGTATGGACCCCACTCTAAGGACAGGTTTCTTACACTCGCACTGTAGATTGTGCTAGATTCTATACACTTATCTTCTTCCAACATGAGAAGCAGGATATCTCTTAGCTTATATATAAACAGAACGCAGTTTTAATACTGTACCAGCTTGACTTTTCAAAAGGGAGTAAAGTGTTTGTAAGAGTTTGTGTTATTCATTCATTCATTTCTTCAAGAGAAATACTGAATATTGGTCTCTCTTTGTGTGTGTGTGTGTGCGTGTGCGTGCATGGGCGCATGTATGTGGGGGTGGGGGGGGAATTCAGATTAAGAAAAAAACAAGAGTTTAATCCAATATGCATGTTCTTGGGAGCAAGTTCTGTTTTATTCAATGGAACAATATCTGAGAAGACATATATTAAGATTATGTTTTAAAAAATTATTAGATTATAACAGTTGTAAGTGTAGGAGGTTCGTATAGTTTAAAATGCATGCAATCTGTTCGCTGACACTTTTTATGGCTTCTGTGATGCCTCTGTTTATAGAACTGTGTTATTTTCAAATTACTGTTCAATCGGCAGTATTTGTAGATCTTGCTCCAACACTACTATTGTTTCCATTTCTCTTTCTTCTCCTTGGAGTCCTATTTGTTGTATCTGAAGCTGAACAGGTTTTGGGTGCTTAATTGTAATAGTGCAATCTGAGTATTTTTCCATGAAAATTATTTGCAGTAAAAAGGGGGGAATCATCTGATGATTTGTGATCTGTGCATAAATCAAAGGTGTCATACAAGATTATTTCGCAGAGGGTTTTATGATTAGGAAACCGTCATTATTCTTATTCATGTGTCCCTAAAACACACACACGGAGGCAAATACAAGGAAAAAATACACACTAGAATCAGCAGGTAATATCATATGAGGCTAATTAAAAACATAAAACGCCGATCACAGTTGCTTTGTGAAATCTTCTGCAGTTCAAGCCAAATGAAAGTTAGGTGAACCAATTAGCACCTGAGTCACGTCTAGCTATTTCATTATCCACGTCCTGCAGCACGATAGACCACTGAATACCGTTTTAAAGCTGTGCCGTGACAGCAGCAGGTTGAATATAATGAACAGTGTTAAAAATGGAGACGCACAAGACAAAGCTGAGGAAGAAGAAATTGCCTGGAAAACTGACTGGCTATAATTATTGAATGCCAGTTCTGTCTCAGTTGGCTTTGAAACCAAGGTAGCTGCCTTCAGCAAATTACATTTTTCTTAATCAAAATGAAAAGAAGAGAAGATGCAAATGTTAGTAATACACAGTTCTAACCAAAGTCACTGTCTGCTTTTATTAATTTTTTTTTTCTTTTAAGTTTGGAAGTCAGAAATATTTACAGAGCCACACCACAGATTCACAAGAGATCACGTTCTTTTAGGTTGAAAACGACTATGACGGCATTTTTCGGAAGAAGAGGGGTTTATCCCAGACCTGCATTACTTGTTGATTTATTTGTTGGTTAGATTCATATCCCTCCATATCGCAGCAGCTTAAGGCATCATCCATAGTTATGATGACCACGTATCCTTTATTATAAAGGATGGTTCTTTATTTCAAAAAGTTGTCCTTTGTGGTATATTTAATTATTTATTTGATTGGCTTTGCTCTTGAATTTTCCTTTGTAAAACAAAGTTATAAACATAAACCATTTTTTTTTTTTAATCCTTATGTTGCTCTTTCAGATTTGGCCCTTTTTCAGGTTTGTCCTTTATTTTTTTCCAAGAAAATATGGTCATTGTATCCTAAGTGCTCTTTCCTGAAGGAGTTACCAAGCAGAGGCAGCCTTTAGCCCTGGGTATGGGATCAGACAGGAACTCAAGAAACTGCTTGCTACCTGGGATCGCTGCTGCTGCTGCTGCTGCTGCTGCTGCTGCTGTTGTTATTGCATCCGGAGGCTTCAGCTATTTTCTCACTTCTTATAAGAAAAACAAGCTCAGTCTGAAGAATTTTCTCCCAATGTTTTCTTCTCCACAAAGCAAGGTTGCCTGTTGAGGTAGCAGAATGGATAGAAGGGCAACGTATGTGTCATTGCCATTGCTAATGATGGCCTCCAACCTGATGAGAGCTCACCTATCGGAGTTAGACAAGCTATATGCCTCCCTCCTTCAGTGGGGCTCTGGAAAACAACTTTCTACTGTGGAGGCTTATGTTGCATTGTGATTAATCTGTTGAGCACAACATGTGGCAACCAAGGGCAGAGTTGTCGTACAGCACGCTGGAACCACACATTCTCTCTCTTCCAGAACCTTTAATCTCTTCCTGACATCATATTGTCTCTTATTCCAGTTCTGATGCCCTCTTTGATGTCTTCCAAGTGAACACTACTTGGTCTGAGCTGCAGAAATCCAGAGAACCACTAAAATAATTTGGAATTTCTGTGTCTCTCTGCTATCATCTAGTGATCCTTTAGATTTTTGCAGCCCAGATGTGGAAGATCCATCTGAGCTACCAGACCTGGCATCAGATTGTCATATGTCTGAATGTTTTTAAAATGAGTCCCAGGATTACACAAGATTATCTTGAGATAAAGACAAAATGGGGCCTAAGGGCTCATGCCAAAACCCACGGATCCTCCTTGAAAAGGAGAAGCTGCATCTAAGACGATTCAAGATTTTTATTTGGGACTTTAGGACTGTTTATAAACTGTAGAGCTATGAGGCATGAAAACTTTCTCAAATGTGTTCCTTTAAATCAGACATTGTCTGACACATTGAGGGCGACTTTAATAATTGTTAATTACCCAAAACCAAATGAGCATTCTTCAATGTAGATGAAAAACAAGACTAATTGAGGGTGTTCTGTTCAATTCTGTTTCGGCATGAATCTTAATCTCAGTTATGATACTTTATGCATCGCCATAAAAAATGAAAATGCAGCATCAGGAAACCCAGGAAACATAACATTTGCATGAAAGTATAGGTGTGGAAGCAAATTTAGGAAAAAATGCTATATTATATAGTAATGCAATATCTCATGATAGTGGAGAAGTTGAGACGACCTGCGTGCCAGCTGCTATCTAGTGCTGCTGTTGAAGATCACATTCAAAACACCTCCTCTCCCTTCTTATGGCAAATCTTTAAACCAGATAGTCTGGCCCTTTAAATAGTGGATGTCTTCAGCAGAGGTCTCTCTTTTGTAAAGTTGGCCCCCATGGTTAATTTGTTCACCATCAAATGGGAAGGAAAAGGTCCAAATGTGCTTTTAAAATTCATGGGTGAAAATAATTTGGAAGTTCTTTCCAAAATGCTG
Source organism: Liasis olivaceus (assembly GCA_030867105.1). NCBI lineage: Eukaryota > Metazoa > Chordata > Lepidosauria > Squamata > Pythonidae > Liasis > Liasis olivaceus. Next base: position 119,991,335 of record CM061350.1, on the reverse strand, counting down.
TAGTGTAGGTATAATCATCCTTAGTATTTATCTTGCATATACAGTGGTACCTCGGGTTACGAACACCCCTCCTTATGAATTTTTCACGATACGATCAGCTCCGGCCCCAAAAATTTACCTCGCCGTGCGACCTCCGCCCCGTGCTACGAACCGGATCCGCGGCCATTTGCCCTGCTGCCACGTGGTCGCGGCTTCCTGTGGGCGAGATCGTGGTAGCAAGGAGACGTTCGGTGAGGCTTGTGGTGTGTTTTGTGGCGTTTGGAAGGTTTTTGGTGTGCTTGTCAGCATGGCTCCAAAGAAAATGCAGAGCCGTATGTATTTACATTGAAACTTATGGGGAAATTTTCCTCGTGGCGCGACCAAATTCGGAGGGCGGAACGGATTAACCGTATTTACATTGAACCTTATGGGAAAATTTGCCTCGCGGTGCGACCAAATCGAGTTGCGATCAGAGTCACCAAATGGATTAAGTTCGTAACGCGAGGTACCACTGTATAGGAGTAAATTGTGCACACAAAATAACTATTTGATATAGGAAAAACTGAGGGAAAAAATAAGAGGAAAGATGATTAAAAAAAATAGGAAATACAATGAGGGATAAAGTCGGTGGGATAGCTTTAAGGGAGAGAAAGTTCAAATAGTATAGGAGTAGGAGAGTAAGTTTTAAAGAAACATATGAAGCTATGTATATGTCAAAACTTAGTTATTTTCAATCGACTATCTTAAGAAAATAAATAAATAAATAAAGATTCGATGCTTTAGGTTGGGTTTTATAAAAATAGGTGGCACAGATTGTTTGTTTGTTTGTTTTTCTGACCAATTTCATGGACTATCTTGGATAGATGGATATCTTGGATGGATGGATGGATGGATGGATGGATGGATGGATGGATGGTCATAGATGCAAAACTGGTGAAATATTCCCATGTACATATTTCATTTTATACTTTTTAATTTAGTTCTCTCATATGTTACTGCTTAACAAATTACTTTAAACACAACCTATTTCAATATTTTATTCATGAATATTGTATTTTTATTCCCAATCCAAATGTATACTTGTATTAAAAAGTATATATACTTTTGTAGTGACTTTTTTAAAAGGAGGGGTTATGTAAATTGGCTTACACAGAGATACTGTTAAAATAAAAAGCTTTCTTGTGAATTTGCTTTGTTTTACTTTCTGTATCAGACAAACAGTAGTATCATAGGGACACCTACAACAGCAAAAAGGATTTAATCCTCACTAGCCACTTCTTGTAGCTGGAGTGGTGTTGTTGCAACTGTTCCTACCCAGAGCTTATGTCTACTAGCAATGTGCAGAGCACTCAAAAATTGTATGTCACAATGTATGGGAACACAAAGAAATGCTTTTTAAATGCTTTTTAAATCATTAAAGCAGCCGCTTCTTTTATAAGGGTCGCATGGCTGCCATCACTTCTCTGACAGTTGCAGTGGAAATGTCTCTTTACACATATCCACACAACCTGGGACAGCTTTCAAAGGGCACAGGGGCTTTGACACTTTGAAGAGAGTGTCTCTTGAGTGCTAACATGCTATGCAAAGCATCTCCTTCAAGTGCTTCGCAGTCTTAATGTCTTCCATACTTATTTATTCTATTTACATTATAAAGGTTATGTTAGGGCTCTACACACTTTGAAAATGATTCAAAAGAAGGGTCTTGGAACCCGCGTGAGGACAGCGCTTGTTTGCCATTCATTAAAGAGCTTCATCTTTTTCAGGTTTCTGAATAAGTCTGAAAACAGATGCTGCTGCTTTAATGAACCCACTCATTCAAGTTAAGGGATACTTAAAGAAGCAGCATCTTTTTTTCAGGCCTGAGCAGAAGCTTGGAAAGGGTGGGCTCCTTTAATTAATGTTAGGTATCCAGATTCATTAATTTGAGATTGGTGGCCATATAAACATATAAATTAAAAAATGCTGTGCTGATGGAAGATCTAAACCACTTCTACCAACTTATTTTCAATGTACATCAAAGCAGTGTGCAATATGAACATTTAAAATACAGCAATGTTAAGCTCATGCCAGTCAAACTATTGCCCCAAATCCCAATTTTGCACGTATGCTTTGTAGTTTGCTTGTTTATTTATTTATACATACCATTTATAAGTTGCCTGACTTCCAACAAATCTGGGCAGCTTACAATTAAAAGTAAAAAAGTTACAAACACAAAAAGAAATCATAAACAGCCCCAGAAACAACATGTAACCAAGAACATTAATAGCTTCCTGAATGTCATCAGGGTGGGAACCATCCAGATCTCTGGAGAGAGATCATTCCAGAAGCAGATGCCAAGACAGAGAAGGCATGATTCCTGGGCCCATGAGTTGACATTGCTTAAGTGACAGAACCTAGAGCACACCTATTCTACCTAATCACACCAGACAGGGAGAAACAATGGGAGACAGGTAGTCCTTCAAATAACCAGGCCCTATGCCATGAAGGGCTTTATAAGTAAAACCGGCAATTTGAATTGCACCTAGAAGTCAAGTGGCAACCAAGTGGTAGCTCTCAGAGCAGTGGGATCACATGGGCATAATGAGGCATGCCCAACACTGTCTGTGCCAACACACTCTGGACAGTTGTAGCTTCCAAGTGGTCTTCAAGGGTAGCTTTGTGTACAATGCAGTACAGTAATTCATTCATGAGGTGAGTGTGTGAGGAAGGTGCGACGAATTGTCTGACGGGCTTCCCAGTCCAGGAAAGGGTGCAACTGGAACACTAGGGAGCAGTAGGTATAACTGTGCAAGGCCCTTTTGGCCACAGACGCCACCTGCTTTTGAAGCAGGAGCTATGTGTCCAAGATGACCTCAAGACTTGTGCATAAGTCTCGAATGGGGAAATACAACCCCATCTAAGACCATAGATGGAAGATCCCCAGAGTCGGGGGCCCAAATATCCACAGTCATGTCAGGATTGAGCCTGAGTCTGTCCCTTCCCATCCAGATCCACACAGCTTTCCGACACTGGGACAGGATTGACAGCATCATTTGGTTGGCCCCAGGACCAAGATGTATAATCAGGTATCGTACTGATGATATCTGATTCCAAACAGAGGGATGACTTCACCTAGTAGTTTCATGCTACAGGTGAGGTATATAATGATGCAACTTCATTTGGAAAACTGAATAGCTTTGGTCACTGAACTTCAGAAATACAAACTCTCAAAGGGTACTTTGAAATTTTGAAATTGTAGCACAGGGTTTCCCAGTCCAGCAACTTTAAGAAGTATGGACTTCAACTCGCAGAACTCTCCAGCCAGCATGGCCATTGCTAAGAATTCTGAGAGGTGAAATCCATACATCTTAATTTGGCTGTGGTTTGGAAACACTGTTCTAGTACATTTATTTAAAAGACAGAGAGAGCACACACAGGCATGTTAAAGGAGTGGTCCTGGAGAGGAGATAGGAGGGTCATGAGTCCAGCTAAAGAATTCCATCTGCTGCTGCCATCCTAAACCTACCAGGGTGAAGTGCTATTCCTTTCAGAGGACTGCATTTCTTTTCCAGATTTGTATGGCTAAACAGATTTTTCTGTCTTCTGACAGAGAATTTGAGAGGGAGGGGGAGGGGGAGGGGGAGGGGGAGGGGGAGGGGAGGGGAGAGGAGAGGAGAGGAGAGGAGAGGAGAGGAGAGGAGAGGAGAGGAGAGGAGAAGAGAAGAGAAGAGAAGAGAAGAGAAGAGAAGAGAAGAGAAGAGAAGAGAAGAGAAGAGAAGAGAAGATGTATTGATGACAGTCAATTTGTTTCTGAATCAGTTCAAAATGTTGCATTTAAAGACCTAAATAGCCTTTGTCAGGGTACCTGATCTCAGTATTATCTCTCCAACAAAAGTAGCTCTTCAGAAAATAGATTCTGAGCTGATAGCAGCAAAGTAATGCCTACTTGAGCACAAGCTATCGATGAAGAATTTCCACGACACCTTAGAAAAGGAACTCGCTGAAAACCTTCAGTGTGTTTAAAAATAAGAAGCTAAAAACAACAATGAGTAAGAAGATAGAATGCCCTATCTTCTTCCGGAAGAAGATAGGGCATTCTTTGAATCACATCATTATGAAGATACAGGACTACAACCTTCATGGGACAAATGTTTCCTTTTATCCTCTTCTAGCACCTTTGCTCTTTCACAGACATTTGATCAAAGCTTGATAACTCACTTTAGGAGACAGCCAAAGTCTGCCACAATTCATAACTTTCTGGACAACTAAAATAGCCAACACCACTTTTATTTTTAAATGCTAGCACTAAGAAAAACTGCAACATTTTTCCCTCAGATTTTTTCTGTAAAGAAACTGAACTGTGCTGATATTCAGTCAGGGTAGCTTTCCTTCTTATATATTATTATCTAAAAATACAGTGATGCAATTATTAGAAATAATAATAATAATAATAATAATAATAATAATAATAATAATAGGATTCGATAGGTGGATAAAAATGCCAAATGCAGTCTAAATATCTGTCTGGCTGTGCGACCAACCATAATAATTTAAACTTGCATGCCACCTGATTCTAAAAATTAACTGATTTGCATCCCCTTAGTAAAAATACTAAGATAGCTTTTGTCATTTTAGATAAGCTGATGATACATCAAAAAATCCTTTATAACATAAAATAAAATAAATACCTTCTAAATTTGTAAATGACTTTATAGTATTTGCAAGCGAATTAGTGCTTTTTCCTCTGAATATGCTGAAGCATATTAAAGCACATGAAAATTAATTAATTCAGCAAGACAATTACACAAGGTCTTGTGTTGATCCTGATGTTTTACTCAATATACAAGTGTACTAAGATTCTTATAAAATAAGTTAGATGAACTAATTATTTCACATTCTTGTGTATAAATATGTGTTCAAAAATAGTTACTGTGCATTGTATAGAATCTTACAATTAGATTCAAAAGCCAAATTAGTATTTTGCAGCAAACTATGAATAATCTCATGGCTCCTTGAAAGCTAACAAATTAATTAAGGCATAAGGATTTAGGACTATAAGGCAGAGAAAAGAATTTGATTGATCTCACTAAAGAGCTGAAGAATCATCATCAGATTGGGTCAATCCTATTATTAGGTAGAATGAAGCTGTTGCTTCAAGGGAATGAAATCATAGGCATGGAAGAGGAAGTGATATCATATATACATCATGATGTCATCACGCAAATTATACATCTTGTGTCATATTGGTCTTGACTTCGTGATGCAACTGACATAAATAAATAATTTGCATCATATGTCTGATGATGTCTTAATGCATGAAACAACATCACATTGATGCATGCAACAACATTATGAAATTTCTATGGATGGGACAATTGTGAATTAGAGCCAAATTCATTTGCTGCCCTACCAACCACCTCCCAGAAAAAGGCACTTCCTCCTATCTCAAGTGTGCCGCTCTCCATAACAGCTGGCCACAGCTGGCATTCTGTGTTCTGAAGGGGTCTTCAGAATGAAGACTTGGGTTGTGGCCATGGCATCTGTCTGCACAGGCATCTCCTGTTGCCATCTCATAATGCATTACTCTGAGCGACATTTATAGTAAGGCAATCAGCAGATTGGAAGATAAATGGCATCTTCCTACACTAGGAAAGGAGTGTGGGATGTAGCAGAACTTCTTGAACCAATCCTGTTTAGAAAAAATCTCTAGAGCAAAGGAATAATTTTTTAAAAGTATCACATTTGTTTTTCTCATTTCTTTCAGCCTGCTGATTTGGGATGCCATGGAAGAAATTAGTTACTGAATTCAATATTATTGTATATTTATTGCCAGGGAATACCTTTGTGAGATATTTTTGTTAAAATAATTTAAATGGTCTTGGGTTTTAATTAAGCATATTAACTTATCAGGGAATGGAACACGTTTGATGCTACATCTAATGTACCTAAATGTATGGGGAAAGAAGGAAGTTCTCTTATAAAGAAAAAGCAAAAAATGATACTGTGTTTCAGTTCCACAAATCCTTTCTAAACATGGGGGGGTGAGGGGAGATATCATTTTTAACGTACATAAACTGCAACTAGAGATTTTTATTAATGATCTCCTGGCTGTACATAGGCAATGGAGGCCAGTCACAAGGACTGAAACAAAATGGACAACTCCTCCATCTGTGGATAAACTGATAATTTGATGGTTTTATTTGATGAATTGTTTAAAGTGTAATTGCATGAGTTCGAATACCATTCCCGTTTCCACAGCTAATGAATATATAAAATATTTACTAGCCAGCTCCTGCAAAAATGACTCTCACATTATTCATAATATTTTTCATAAATTGCTCTTGCCTCATTTTACATTTTTTTTTTCCTTCAGCAACCCAACTTAATTTTCACCCACTGAGGATACATGTATTTCTCAACTGATTGATTCTATACTGGCCAATTAAGTCAGCATTAATTCTTGGTTATCATTTTTACATAATCTGAATTTTCTGCATGTATTAAAACGTTCAGAAGAACCTATCATAGGAAGCACCTGATATTGACAAAGATACAAAGTAATGCTACTGCTGAACTTAATTTTCTCCAGGTTGGTTATCAAATACATTTCAAGTAAGAAAAAGGAGCTTTCTATCAGACAGTTTAATAAAGATTACAAAATTTCTGAAGACACACTTTTATTACTGACATTGCTGTCTCTCCCCACCCCGCATGCTCCTATTACCACTACAAACAATATAGATTTGTTCTATATTCTCAGTTTGATTTCAGAGACAACTTACAGAATTATTGATGTTTAAAACTTCACTGAAACCACAAAAAATAATTGGAAACTGCCACTCTGGTTATCTCTCACTGAATGTTACAACATCTTTCTCGCAAGACAACATAATAAAAAAAAAAACTAATTAATGCCTGGGATGGAAGTTTTATACATAACACGCCCATATCACAATATTATTTAGATCTTGGTTCACATATACATTTTTATCACTGATGAATGCAGCTTCATGTGATTATATGATATGTAATGATATGGAGGAGTGATCAATATTGTTAATTTATATCTGACCCTGTCCAGTAAAGACAGTTTCCACATACTTATGAAAATCATCAAGTGCCCAGTACAAAATTAAGAAAGATGAAGTAAAAATATATGCAAAATCAGCCTTCAGTGTTCAGTATTGAATATGTGAACAGCCACTGAAAAAAATGCTAGCCTTCTTTTCCTCCAATTTCCATTGGTGCAAAATGGAGCGAAGGTAAGCAACATCAGCCCAAATACTTAAGCTGAAGATGAGAATGGCCAGTGAGCATGTATAAGGTCTGTAAGGATATGGGCAAACCACAGAGCAACCAGGAAGACTGACAGAATCCTCCTGTGTAATAGAGAACTTCAGAACTATCAGAACACTTGTCAGCCCCCTGGGGTAGACCACATCAGGAAACTGACTTCACAGGAAGACTAGAACTCTATTTTATTGGCTATAATAAAGCCTGATTGTGCTTTACTTCCCCTCCCTCTTATCTCCCAGTGAATCAGGGAGGAGCCTGCCTGAGTCTCTTCCAAATACTACCTTGTTTCCCAGGACTCTTTGCTTATATAGTATAACAGTCTTGTCTATTTCCCTCAATGTCATCTCCCAAATTCTCTACACCTCCTAATAGCATATGTGAGAATCTCAGTTGCTTCAGACTACATGATTGATATACATACACATACACACACATATACAGTACATACAGTAGACCATATGTGCATACAGTTACATTTATGTAAAGTTGTCATCAACTCTGGTTCAACTAATAGAAAGTCAAACTAATTTTGCATTGTCTTCTGTTTGCCCATGGTGAAGTAGGCTAACTACTCCTTTTTCCTTTCCCTTCTTCTTTCCTTCCTTCTTTGCTCAAGTTTCCACATGTGCTCCTTGAGGTTAAGCTTTAAAAAGTTTGGCGTTGAGCTGGACAATCTCACCAAAAGGAGTATTACCACTAATCAAAATTCCCTTCTCCATTGTAAAGATATAATCACACCCAAGAATTCCTTTTTTCTTTTCTTTTCTTTTCTTTCTTTCTTTTTTTCTTTTGTATGATACTCTTGTTCTATTCAAGAATAAAATTCCTCCATGGTTTATTCTAATGTCCACAAATGTCTTCTGTGCTTTCAAATGAGATCTATTGAGAGTGTCAACTATCACATGGGGCAGTAGGGGAATTCAATAGACAACGTTAGCTCAGATTCTTGACCAAGATTTTTTGACCAAGTTCCTTATCAAATATTCCTAAGTAAATTTCTGTCATGGACTGGGGGAAAAGTCCTCTTACATTTAAAGAACAAGAAAATAGGGCTAAATAAACAGTTCTCACAACTGAAAGGAAATTAAGTGTAGAATTCCCCCAAAATCTGTTTTGATAGCAGTGCTATCAAACATGCCCAAATGTGATTTAGGATTAGGGGTGAGCAGTAAGGTGGCCAAATGTTATCAAAGCATCAAGTTTAATTGATTTATAGGATATTTAGAAAAAAAAATCGCTCTGCATAAATTTGGCAACTGGTCATAAGAGGCAAAAAATGCCATAGAGATGGCCGACAACAGACAGCTTATGAAAGACAATTAAACAAACGAATAGATGACAGTTATAACAACGACCACTGCTTGGGATGTTTATTTTTGACCTCCTATATCAGAGGCAATACTGTATGCATCTTAGGGGCATGCTGAGTGGCAAAGTGCTTACAGGCTTCTCAGGAGCTTCTGGTTGTTTCAGTGGGAACAGAATACTAAATTAAATAAAGCTCTGGTCTGATGATATCTTTGTCAACTTATGCTATAACTAATACAATTTGGGATGGCATGTAGGCACCAACACAGCCCTAGTTTGGTTAAATTCAACATGGGACTTCCTTCATTGCTCTTTTAGCTGTTACACCTGCTGTTTCCTAAAACCTTCAAAGCTCACTAGATTCTAACAAATAAATTGTATCAACTAAGAGTCATTTCCTGTTTTCATAAGTCAGCCAGGGCTTTGACAGAATCGTAGTTTTATTCAAAAGGAAAAATTCTTCCAAGCCATCAGATATTTATCCAGCTCTATCAGTTTCTGAAGACAATCAGGAATCTCAGTGCCTAAGCATTACTTGAACAGCTCTTGGAAAATACATCTCTGCTATACAGCAATTCTATCAAATTAAGTCTAGAATAATAACATTTAGTTATGTTCCCTGCTCAGGGAACACCAGATCACCTTATTAATCTGTGCCTGTTTCCCCCATTAAAGAGATATTTTAAAAAGTTTATTTGGCTACATTTCCAATGATCTTACCAATGCAAAATATAAAAAGTATGTAATTCATGGAATGTTAATTGAGGCAGGAAAAGCATATTCCTCTTGACCTCTTAATTTATTGAGCTGTGCCATTAAATATTTATAATGCTAATAAGAGGGGGAGAAGTCTCATGTACTTTTAATGAAATCTTTTGTGTTTGTTTTAAAGAAAATATATATGAAATATGAGAATAGTGCTTCGAATAAAAGCAAAGGCAAAATAATCTTCCCCTTCCCTACCTCCCCCCTTTTTTTAAAGTCTCACAAAGAAAATACAAAGTTAATACAAAAAAAACCAAAACACACATTAAATGAAAAATCATGATTAACTTATTAAAGATTGTTAAGTATGTAATTAGAAAGAGTCCATTACATTAAGATACCAATTTTTTTAAACTCTAAAATAATACCTACTGAAACTTTAATTATTTAAACAAGAAAAGAAAAAGGCATGTTATCTTCACTGACAAAGATTAAAATCAATTTAATTGGTTCTCTACTGCCTTGACATTATTCTCGCTGTGAGTCAAGCAACCAAAAAGAGAAATTAATATTGCAGCTGTTAATCAAGTGATATTTCTGCACTCCATCTTATTAAAATAAAAGGGGCAGGAAAAATCCCTATTTCTGTTGCTTTTGAATCAATTTGACTACATTTCTTTAAACATTAAACAAATAATAATAAAAGATAAAATATGCTATATTCACCAGTGGTTTTTGAAACAGAATATGTGCATCAAGTGGGAAAGTTGTAATGAAGATATGTTGCTATCTAAATATCTTCTCCAAAGAATCAGCAGTAATTCCAAACCATTCAAAATTAGTTTAATTAATTCCAAATTAAATACATAATAACCCAGCCATTCAGATACTAAAGGGTATTCTAGAACTGACATTCTCAGAGCTATAAAAATAACTTAGTGTAAAAATAGCACATTTGTAAATTGCTGTAATATGTATTGTAGAAAATGATAACCACTTTTAGAGATTAAAAAAGAATAAACTATTCAAATTACAGAAGACGTATGAAAGCAAGCAACACTGGAGCAAAGCTGCACAACCTGAGGGTATTATCGGTTGATTTTTTTTTTTATTGTTTTATTCTTCCAGTCCCTTTGTTAAAGCCCAGCAAGTGAGTGAATATTCAGCAGTATCTACACTCAGCAAACTAATGTATCTGATTGTAAGAAAGTGGCATTGTGAAATATTTATGAGTGCTGAAATACAAACTGGTACGGGGCCTCATCATCTCTTATCAGCCCTTGTTAACTTTACAGATGATAAGACGCACCAGAATAACGGAGGTTGTCAAAACTAATAGATCTAAGGGATGCTACGCCAACAGGGTTTCATAAAGAGATTTCCAGGAAATTTTAACTCTTCCCTTCTCATTGTTTGGATTCTCATAGTTTGATCATAAAAAAACTGAGATATTTTCTGCTGCCAGTATGTCTTAAAGTTGGTCTAGAGCAAGATTATTATCTTACATATTGCAAGATTAAACGTATTCACAACATCAACAAAGCAGGGATAAGTAGGTGGAGGCACCACATCCAACATGCAGTATATCCCCTGATTTCAAGGATCACACCCATCCAGCTATGCATTTCAGCCCTATTTTCATAGGGTGAGGAATGTAGGGAAGAGACTTTGTAAATGATCCCTTCCTACATGGAGGGGAACAGAGTCCCCTAGGACTTCAGCTGCTCCCTCCCTTGAGCAAGCCAAGGCAGGGACAAGAAGAAGTAAGCCACAAGAGGGGGAAAGTCCCCTTTGAAACCACTTCTTTAATATACTACAAGACAGTAGGTCACCTGTCCAGGTCTTGTCCAATTCTTCTGTTTGGCACCTGTTTAAAAGCTGCTACTGACTCGGAGTTCAGAAAAAAATGAAAAAGGAATTACTGTACAAATAATTGGAATTCCTTCCTAACCCTAAGGTCCATCTCTATTCTGCCACCGTTATGTTCATAAAAGAGTTAAGGCTAGAATAATCAAGGGCCACTCCCTTTGGGACTGCCCTTGCTAACCAGCCACAGTATTGTTTCCAAGGGCTTGGGAAAGTTCTGTGTCTTTTGATATAGGTAGATATAGATAATGTTTATCTCTTACTTGTTTATATCTTACTTTCCCTGCTTTTTGCTTGCCTTTTGCCCTGTTTTGCCAGTTAAATGTTTTTTATGTTTGCTGATGTTTCATAATTTTTTTTTCTTGTTTTGCTAGCTGAACTGTGTGCCATATGTTCTTGCTCTGATATGAATATAGAGATTGATTGGGAGTACAAACTAAACTGGAAATTAGCCACTGTAATTTCCCCCAAATTTGATGGACCATCCATCCCCCATGATTTCTGCCTGTCCTGTACAGTCAGACAAAAGTGGCACACTCCAGGTCTTGTCTATGAAACAACATCATCCATAATTTGCATGCAAGCAACAATGTTAGATTTCTTGATTTTCAAATAAAAACTTGGTTTAAAAAAAAGAAGTAAAAAAAGTCAAAATCAATTTTAAAAAGGCCAATTTTAATAAGCTAATAGAAACAGTAAGGAGATGCCATAGGAAGAAAACTTTAAAAGCCAAAGTGTTGTAGCCATTTGGGAATTCTTGAAAAGGAATTAAAGAATAGCTTAGTTGCAAACAGTTACAATGAGAAAGAAAGCTGGGCAACATCTAAAGGAGCCAATGAGTCTAAAGAAGTGGAATCTAAAGAAGGATACTTATTGGAAATGGAAGGAAGGGCTGACAGCCAAAGAAGTCTACAGAGCTTCAGCTCAGAAATGTAGGAATGAGAATCAGGAAGGCAAAGGCAGAAATAGAGCTGAGGTTAGCAACAGAGCCAAAATCCATCAATTATATATTTTTTTCAAATACATCAGCAGCAGGAGGAAGACAAAGGAGGCAACAGGCATTTGCTTACTCCAAATGGAGAAATTTTGACAGATGACCAAAAGAAAACAGAGGAACGTAACTCCTGTTTTGCCTCTATCCTTATATCCAAAGGAAACAGTGATTTAAGCAGCATAGACTGGAAATGAACACAATAGGGGAGGCAATTTACTGATCAGTAACAACTTGGTAAAGGATCTTCTGGAAAATCTGAATACCTTCAATCTCCAGACTTTTTCAAATATATCCTAGAGTATTGAAGGAATGGCTGAAGAGCTGTTGAGACCTTGGTCAATCACCTTTGAGATGTTCTAGTGAATTGGGGAGGAGCCAGAGTACTGGAGAAGAGTAAATGTGTTCCTTGTCCCCAAGAAAGAAAAAAAGAGGATCTAAGATTGTGGCTAACATAAGATCAGTACCTGGAAATATGTCAGAACAAATAATAAAGCAGACCATTTGTAAGCATATTGAATTCAACCTTGTGATTGCTAAGGGTCAGCTTTGTATGTGTGTGTATGCCCACATGCACCTTTGAGTCACTGTTGACTGCCTGGAGTAGTCTCTAGTTTTATTGGCAAGATTTTCAGAAGTGGTTTGCCATTGCCTCCTTCCTAGGGCTGAGAGAAAGTGACTGGTCCAAGGTCACCCAGCTGGCTTTGTGCCTAAGGCAGGGCTACAACTCACAACCTCTCGGTTTCTAGCCTGGGCCGTCCAAGGGTTAGCATGTCTTTGTCAAAAATAGATCACGTGAGACATATCTTGTTTCCTTCTTTTACAAAATAACCAGTTTAGTGGACAAGGGTAATGCTGTGATTATAATTATCTTGATTTCAGCAAAACTTCTGACAAGATTCTATATTCTAATTGACAAGCTGTTAAAGTGTAATTTGGATGGTACTATAGCAAAGTGGGCCCACAACTAGCTTGCTCGCTGCACTCAAAGAGTCCTCAGTAATGGCTCTACATAAAGTTGGAGAGAGATCAGCATCCAGTGGGGTCTCATAGGGAACTGTCGTGCCGCCAGTATTATTCAACATTTTATTAATGACCTGGACCACAGGACTGATGGGCTGCTTATCAAATTTGTAGTTGACATAAAATTGGGAATCATTATTATTTCAATTTAAATGCTGCCCAACTCCCAATGGCTCTGGGTGGTTACAAACAAAAACATTAAAAACAAAGCTAAAACATAACAATGGACAAAAAAAAAAAGTAAAGATGGTAAGGATGATCAAAGAAAAAAATGGATGGGGACAAAAAGAAACAAACCCACATATTCAGAAGGGGGCTTCCCTCACCAAAGACCTGGGCAAAGAGCCAGGTCTTCAAAGTTCTAATACCCAGGATGACAGAACGAGGTTGCAACTTAATCTGAACAGATTAGAAGTCTGAGCTGAGGGAAACGAGATGCCCTTTAACCACCATCTCTGGATTTTTATAAGAAGCGTCTGGACAGCCCACTCTCAAGGATGGTTTAATTGGTTTTCCTGCAGGTTGCAGAAGGTTAGACTAGATCAGTGTTTCTCAATCTTGGGAACTTTAAGAAATCCCTGGGGAATTCTGGGAGTTGAAGTCCACACATCTTAAAAGTTCCCAAGGTTGAGAAACACTGGCTAAATGATCCTTCAAACTCCACAACTCTATGATTATGTGTGTCTAATTCTACTTCAAACTTACATCGTTTGATTAGCTTAGCTGTTCTTTTTCCCCAAAGGAAATCTAGGAACTGTAGTTTGCTGTGAGTTCTCAGAATGCTCTGTAATAGATCACTCATCCTGTCTGGGAGGAAGGAAGGAATACTAGAAAAATGTTAAGTCTATATTGTACATACATTCTGATGAGTCCCATAAGTTTTATGAAGTATGCATTAATTCTTCATGAAGTCAGAGCAGTCACCCAATCCTTCTATTTTGTGTAGTGTGACTGACAGCATTAAGGTCCAATGGGATAGTCCCTTTTAGTCATTGATATTATTCCTCTGGAGTTTTGACTGAAGGTGTAGGCTGGGGTTCAGCACTTTGTTCCCCTTGAATTCCTTTTTAACTCAGTTAAGTAGTCTTAATAATATGGCTTACTCCTTTTTACTCTCAAAGTGCTGGAAAAACAGCAATCCATCATACATTTGTGGTTCTAGACTTACCATGCAATGCCACATATCATATTTCAATAACTCAAGTAACTATAGACTCATTGTGATGATCAGCTACTAATACTGCTAGTTTGTGCCACTCAAGGGCTAATCCCTGGTTGGTGCATTTCTTTGTGTTTCTCATTGAAAAGAGCTTCATCAGTGACCTGCATCAGAGAGGTACACTACAACAACTCAATTCTCAATTCAGGTTACTCTACCCTTAAAGTTTGCCACCTTTCTCCAATAATTCCTCCTTTCCAATTCAATTCCCCTCCTTTATCACTGGCTACAGTGTACTGGTGATTACAGCCCTGGTTCCTAATCTACAACTTTTCCTGACTTCGCTCTGCTTCCAAGTCAGCCTGCATCCTAACAGTGGCAAAAAAATGAAATTATACCCTCTCCTCATTTAGTGACCACAATTTGTTCCAGTGAAATGGTTGCTAAGCAAAATGGTTGCTAAGCAAACCATGTGATTGAGGGAGAGAGAGAGAGAGAGACGCTGCAAAGATCACTGGTTTGTTCCGTCTCAGTTAGATAAAGTTCTTTTGTACAGCCACACCAGTGTTACTCCCACTCCAGCATGCATTGTTGTCAGATACAGAAATTTGGTGATAAGTGCACACATTGGTTGGAAAATGATTTTTTTACTACTGTTTACTACCGTCTATTGCTGTCGTATTTACAAATGGTCCCTAACTGAGGCAGTCACTAAACGAGGACTAGCTGTACTTCTAGTATCCTATGTGGGTTATGTAGTCTGAGACATAAGAAGGCAGCCAGCAAATTAAAGGTGCAAGAAAAATGATTAAGACAAAATCAGCAACAAAATGTTCCAGCTGAAATTTTTTTCCTGTGTTCATTTATAAATCTACCCCCTTTGATTTTTGTATCAATTTTTGTTTCTTTTTTTGAAAAAAAATGCTTGAAAATAAACATGTTTAAGTACATATTTTCTGAACACATTTCTTCTCCAGGTACAGATTTTCACATGTGCTTTATCTGACAGTTTGTATGTTGATACCTCCCTTTTTCAAACTGAAAAGCTCATCACAAAATTTATACATGTTAAAATCCAAAAGATAAATATATTTCACCAAAACAAGTAGTTCTATCAAAATAAAGAAAGTTAAGATCTATATTAGAAAGCAACCCAGGTCTATGTCCAAATCAAATGGAATAAACTCTCCTTCAACGCTGCGCATGCTGAGCTGGGGAATGCTGGGAGTTGATGTCCACACATCTTAAAGTTGCTGAGGTTGAGAAACCCTGCTCTAGAATTTAGGCTGTACTTCTGAAAGCTACAAAACGTCTTTACAATAAGCAAGGTTGATTCATTTTCATAGAGATTGATTATAACAAAGAATTTGTTTGGAGAATGACTGGAGGAATGAATATGAGTTCAATTGCTTTCAAATCTGTAACAGTGAAAGGAGGAAAGGTACATGAAATAAGAAGCCATTATATATCTATAAATATGATTTGGGTACACATTCTTATATACTATTCTGTGAGGTCGATTGGTGGCCTGCCTTCCTTTAAACAATAGGTTTCTTGTCAGCAGCTCTCAAATTAACAGTGTTTTCAGAATTTCTTGGCAATCTGGATCTCAATTCAGCCTGGCCTGGAGTTTTAAAAGGCAGCACAGGCGTATGACAAAATATAATGGAAACCTCTATTCTTAAAAAAGAATTTTCATGTTTTCTGCACTATAATTTAGCTGTTAAATGCTTGGGGTATTTTTAATAGGAAGCGAACTTTCATAAGAGTTCAGTTTTAGCAAAACAGGCTGGACTGACAGTTTTGAATACATTATCTGGCAAATAACATAATTAAAGGAAGCAAACCCTTTTATTTGGGTAAGCCTCACCTGTGCATTTTCCCATCCTTGTTTTTCCTTCTTTTTATTTCTTTTTGCATGAGACACATTAATGCATCTGACATTATATGCATCTGAATATAATTACGCATTATTATATTCTTCCACCAATCCCTCACTAGTTATATAGTAATAGTTAATATTGTAGTTTTATATTTTCCTTTCTTTGGTTAACTGTCTGGAATGTTTTTTCAATGGGAAGTCAGAAAGCAAATCCAATAAACACTTAAGTAGATAAATATTATCTAACTAGAATACCAAATTAGTAAAACTAATTTAAATAAGAAGCCGAAAGAATAACAGAACAATATTTTGCTGTATAATGAACATGGGAACTAGATTTTTTTACATCAATTTCTACCAGCTTCACTTTTCCAAAAGCTGCAAAATCTGAACAAACACTCCACTAGTATGGATTGAACTGAATTTCTACCTCAGAATATCCACAAGATCATTAAAAACATGTTCATTTGTGCAGACACTAATAGCAGATTTTCAGTTCCAAGGCACTGTGTGACACTAACAATCAAAAACTAAAATGAAATTCAATAAATGTAATCTAATTTGATACAAGAAGATGTCAAAATTGCCTTGCCAAGCTCTAGCCACTGCACAGGCATTTAAATCTTCTTATGTCTGATTATTTCACTGTTTGGACATATTTGTAAATAGCTATAAAGAAAAACATTATGCATGCTGGTACTAATTTCCAATACTAAGCAGATGTTTTTTAGTGAGAAAGTAGGTTTCAAAGTCAGATCTTCTGCAGAAAAGGCCAACGATGATAAGGGCCAAAGAGAAGGCACCTGGTATTCAAAACAGAAAAGTTCATGTTCCTATATCAGCAGAGAGAATGTAGAACTAATAATAATGGCATATAACTGAGTTGCTAATGCATTTTCAGTACAAAAAGGAGCCATAAATCTACATCTCTGGTCTCTTTATTTTTGTCATAAGAAAAAAAGAAACAGCAAAGGGCAGAAAACATAAAATCTGGCATGATTTTTGTATTGTCAACCTTTCCGAGAAATTTATTCTAATAGCATTATGCGTGGTGCTAATTGAATAAATAAATATTTATTCAATTATCTTTTGCTTCATGTATTTCTTTCTACTTGATGTGATACATTTTGCAATAAAAATGGAATCCTATAATTTCTATTTCTAAAAAGGAATAATCACATCAAAATACCTCAAAAAGAGATAAGGATGCCATCCCCTCCCCCACTCCCCCAAGTAGATGTAGTCAATGCCAGCTTTCACCGGAACAAAAAATTACCATATTTTTCCATGTATAAGACGATATTTTTTTCTAAAATCGTTACACTAAAAATTGAAGGTCGTCTTATGCAAGGAAGTAAGCTGAGGAGAGAACCGCACAGTTGCAAAACTGCCCATACTTTGTCTCTGCAAGCAGGCTTCCTCCAATCACGAGCCTTATGTAACTGACGTCAGCTGATGCTGAACAAACCAATTGGAACACATCCTGTTGGAGGTGGAGAGCGTGTAGGCAGTGCACAGGTGCGACAGGGACCGGTAATGTCAGAGCATTCCGAGCCCATAAAGATGTCGGAAAATAAAAAAATAAATAAGCAAATGTCTTACTCTGCAAAATTCAAACTGAATGTAATCAGTTATGCAAAAGAGCATGGAAATAGAACTGCAGAGAGACAGTTTGGACCTCCTCCCACTGAATGTATCATGTAAATGTTACCTAATTACTAAATAAAAATGTGTTCTGCTTTATCTTTAAAATATTGATTTCTTAATTTTGGGTTGGAAAAGTGGGGGTCGTCTTATACATGGGGTCGTCTTATTAACAGAAAAATATGGTATTCATTATTGGTCATTATAGGAGGTGAATAGCTTGGTTCCCAAGATGTTCTTTGATTCTTCTTATGTGCTATTTTGTTGATAGGCAGTGACCCAACTTCTACGTGATATCCAAATATCTTTTTAAAATAATATGCATTATTTAAACCAGTTTTATTTATTAATTAGGGTGTCAGGCCAGGGACATCCAACCATGAATCTTACTGGATGACTTTAGGCAGTTGCTATTTCTCAACCCAGCCTATCTCACAATGTTACAATAATGAGGAAAAGAATGAGGAGTGAACCCATATATGTTGCCATGAGCTGTGCAAAGATTAGTGAGATATAACTGAGATAAACTAAATAATATATTCCAGATATTTGTTGAAATCCTTGATATGCCTAGTAAACTTGAGGACAAAAGAAATGTGCACAGCAGATCCTGGCATTGCAATATCCAATTCTTACAAAGGACAATCCACTGCAAACTGAGATACTAATTCTAGCATCATGTGAGCAAAGTAGGGTGTGGCCTGGCCCATAGAATAAGAAGGAAAACCAATGCACACAGAAGATCTACTGAAGTACTGAAGTCCATGTAATGGTCATTAATGTAAAGCAAAGTTTGGGGGTTGGGAAGGATATCACTGATCCTTAAAACAATATAAAAGCAGTACTTTGTTCTACAGCAAACTATTGTACAAATAAAAAAGGGGAAATGAAAACATAGGATCCCAGGTTGCTATTATACATGAGAGAACAAGGAGACCAAAGCAAAATAATTAACACAGTTACCTGCTAGCTGATAGGTTCCTCTGCCCTTTGGGACTCAATGCTAGTTTGCTATGCTAGCATTCCCATATACCTCTTCTCCCCTCACTCAACCAACAATGGTCTATAAGATGGAGGAAAGAAAGATTGGATTAATGTGAGGCTCAGTGCGTCCATCCTCTCTTGCTTTCCCATGTTTTGATCCCAGTTTGCCTACAACAGTGCAAGAAATACAAGGGAAAAAAGAGTATATTTTCTTTTAAGTGCCATTCCTAGGTTAGAGTGAGTGAGTAAAGCCATATGTGCAAGCAGGCAAAACAGGGTGGTTTGCCTGTCTTTAAGAAAGAAAGGAACAAGTGCAGAGCACATAGGCAGAACACTGGAGATTAAGCATGCCCAAATTAATAATACAACTGAGCATACATAATTTTTTTTAATGGAACTAAATGGAATCAGGAGCATCATTAAAACAGCCTGCTGTTTTGGAAGTGATGTGTGAGTCTAGGGAGTGTGACGAGGTCCAGGTCAGTAAAAATGAGAAACTGGGGGCTAACAGGCAGGCAGGTTTTCCTCCATCTGTTCAAAA
Organism: Liasis olivaceus; assembly: GCA_030867105.1. NCBI lineage: Eukaryota > Metazoa > Chordata > Lepidosauria > Squamata > Pythonidae > Liasis > Liasis olivaceus. The sequence goes on along the minus strand of CM061350.1, from coordinate 119,971,978 downwards.
TGATGATCTACTCTCAATCAGTCAATCTCTTGCTGCACATACAGATTTAATACGGGTATTTCACATTCCTTTTGTGTGGTCCCTTCTTTTGTGCCTTCAAGACTAAGTTCAGGTTTCAGCAGCTAATGCAGCACTTTTAAACTACCTTTGTGCTTCCCAGAAGCTTCATATAAGCATATTCATCATTCAATTATTTCTGCATCAAATACTGAGTTGCATGTGGGAAACAGCCAACCATTCTTCAAAAAATCATAGAAACTGATTTCACATCACCATAAATTATATTTCAGCGGAGGCCATTCACACACAGCTTGTCAGTAAATAAGATACTCAAAGTTTTGCCTCTAGCAAAGAAAGTTGGATAGTTAATTCATGTTTGCTAGTTAGCACTTCATGGTACAATCAATAAGCAATGAAAATGTATATGTAAAGTGAGCCTCAGCTGCTTCTGTTAGCAAACACCTAATAATATTTAGCAGTATCCATTCAGATCAAATTCCATTCACTACAAAACATTTTCAACAAATAGCAAGTGGGTTCTTTTTTTCTCATTTCATCTGGGGGTTTGAAGGACCAAAGTCAACTTTATTTTCCCACAATGCCTCAGATAGAGTATTGCTTGTAGCAATTGCCTTTTTTTAATGGAAGCCACTAACATAAGAGCCAAACAAAATTTTGAAACTAACAAGCAAATAAAAAATGACTCTGAATACTGGAAAAAAAAGTGTTTTGTTAATGAACACTGAACAGGATGAAAAACAATTGGATTAACTAATCGAATAAGAGAAAACCCTCCATGTACATCTCAAACAATGCCCTGGGGATGGTCGCTCATGTCATCTCACATTTGGATTATTGCACTTCACTCTACATGGGGATGTTCTTGAAGTCCACCCAGAAACTGCATCTGGTCCAAAACGAAGCAGCTTTCATGCTTACTGGGTCTTGGTACTGCCCCATGAACCACTTCATTGGTCACTGCTGAGTTTCTAAGTACAATTCAAGGTGCTGGTTGCTACCTATAAAGCCTTATGTAGCTCAGAAACTACGTATCTAAGATAGATAGATTCTGGCCCCAATTTGGGTGCCTAGGGAGCCCCTGCTGAAAGTCTTCTCCTCTGGCAAACAGCTTCCCACTTGAAGCAAAGGTAGCACTCACTTTCATGGTCTTCAGAAGCTTCTGAACCTTGACCTCTCTGGAAGCCCTTAAGGACTGATCAGTGTGGAGACATGGGGGCCAGAATTGTTTCCAATGAATGTGTATTGTATTCTATTATATATTTAATTGCATTGTTTTATTGTCTGGATGTTTTATATTGCCTTGTGGACTGAGCTGGTAAATACATCCCATGTAATTTTTGGGATCAATAAAGAAGTAATTTGCCATTCCCCACTTCCAACATTTTTCTAATTCCCAATCTAATCTTCAGCTCTGAGATTTCCTGGTAATCTCCCATCCCGGTGCTACCCAGTTCTAATCTTTTTGGAAGCTGCCAAAATCTGCTAGGTGCATATTACATTTTCTTTAATTCAGGGGTTCCTAAATTCATCAGCTCATCGACCCCTTCATGAAGTTTCAGATTGTTCATCAACCCCCAAACACTTATTATATGAAAATAATTTAATAAATACCACTTTAACTAGTAGTACTATGAATAATAATACTAATAATAATAATAACATTGACCCCTTGCATAGTCCCATTGACACTTGGGGGTCAATATTGACCACTTTGGAGAGCCTTACTTTAATTAGATGCTATCAAAGATAATAGCAAATATACAGTACCAGTAAGCTTTTATCTGTTATTTATATTGTACTGGTGTAGACTTTTCTTGGGACATGTTTTTTTTAACCTGTGGTATCTCTAAAAAAGGATATCAAATATATGAATATTTTTAAATAAATCAAGAATCAGTAGATTTTGCCAGCAAAGAATATCAGTTGTTTGTGGTTTTCTTTTTCAACTAGCACACAGTGTTTTATCTGTCACTTCCCCTGACTTTCATTACAAGTTCTACTCCTGTAAATAAGGACATTTGACTTTCTGAGTGACATGATGTTTAGAACCAATCAATGTGTCTTACACCTGAACTGTTTCCCCATCATTAGCAGCCCCTAGGCTCATTTGCAATTTTTACCCAGACTGAGTTCACCAAAGAGGAAAGAAGGCCCAGCGTGACAGACGCTGCCTGCAGTTCTGAACCTGCTTATTTGTAACAGGTTTATCTTGAGTAAACAATTTCTGAATCAAAGTCGATCTCATAAAACAAAATGATAAAACCTGTCCCTTGACAACATTGTTCCAATGATCCTATTAAAATCTGCCACATCTGGGTTGAAGGTAGGGAAACAGAAAGTGGTGAGGACGTGATGAAAAAATCAAATTTAGATTCCATTACTTGAAATCAGTCTGCCCAATCTTATATTCTTGGGCAAGACATTGTGGAATGAGGTATCAGTGTTGGATGGAGATCATTTAGATCATTTCCTGTCACCTTTAGATCTGGACTGAAATGGAAACAATCTTGGTTGCCTTGGTAGATGAGTTACTCCAGGGAACTCACTCACCAAGGGGAATCTTCTTCTGGACCTCTCAGTGAATTTTGATATTATCCAAACATGGTACATTCGACATGATCGCTTGTTGTTTCAATCCAGCTGAAAGAACCAATATCAGAAAGAGAATGCAGGGGGGGCAGGGGAAGGGAGACTTGATCACATGGATGATAGGCTTTAGGATGTGATAAGGTGTATATCTTCTAACTTTTTTTAATGTGAAAACTACCTTTAATCGTATCAATCTTCCAGCACAAAAATTTCTACTTTTGTACAACTACTGTGAGGGATAGAGGGGTAGTTCATTTTCAGTAGTAGTTGGCCATCATTACAGCCTTGAACTGTGTCTACAAGCATTGTTTATCTTGGCCTTTAATTGGATTGAGAGTCTACCGTAGTCTTTGTGTACATAACGCTGTCTTCATGTATTTCATTATTGTATTGTTCATATTGTTTTATTACATTATAGGGTTTTGTTTTGCATGCTCTCCTGGGATGTTTCCCTTCTAAAATATGTAAATAATAAACAAGGCACAACTCAGCATCCTTCATATAAAAACAGAATGCTTGCAACTAGTCCATATTAAGCATGTGAATTTTTAAAATGCTACTAATCTGGGACTTCTCACATTATTAGGGAATAAGCTTTTAAGAAGTTGAATCCACTTCAGCAGGTAACAGCATTTTGTGGACTCTATCCATAATAAACTTGTTAATCCTTGAGATGTCACAGGATTTCACTTTTGCTCTGACAAATTAATACAGCTACTCCTCTAGAAATGATCTCAGTGGCAAAGTTAAGCATACTTAGCTCTCTCCCAATTAAATCCCTGATTTAAATCCCTGAAAAACCAAGAAAGGATCCAACTCACGTAAACAACTTTATCACTTCTGGAGAGAAAACAAAAGTATTCACCAAATTGGTGTGATTTTTTAAAGATGAATCAGAATGAAACAACTATATTTTAATATAATCTTGCACAGACTTTCTTTTTCCCCCTGTTGCAATCCCAAACACATAGGCACAGGTTGGGGAGGACAAGTGGAATAAAAAAAAGAATCCCATAACCAAAATTAAAATGTAATAATGTGCAGAGAAAATCCATTGAGAGTTTTCAAATCACATTTTGCCCTTACAGAACGCCTTTCTTTTCAGCAGCTGCTGTATGACACAAAGCTGTCACTACCGTGAATACATAAGTAAATAGTGCTATAATGCAGCTGCCCGTAGTAACAGTATTGAGTTAAAGCCCGGGGTAGTAACCAGTGGCTAAAACAGAAATGCAATCTGACTGTATAAAAATGCATTTTATGTCACCGAATATTCCGCCCTGCAAGCTAGAAAAAAGCGTATGTGCCAACTGTGATCATAACCTTTATTTTCGCATATGAAAAGATATAATTCTCTGGTTTGCTATTCTCATGAGCTTCCCTTCTCTCTAAGTATAATATCCTTTGAAAATAATACACACAGAGCTATTTACTCCTATCAAACATGTCTAATGGGGTTCTCTTCAGAACAATTGTCTGTGTGCATATTTCAAACAGAAAGGAGTAGTTCTCAGAAATCCAGCTCTCCTTTACTCTCTATATTTCTTCTCCTTGGCTATGACCAAAAATTAAGCAAACCAGAGAGAAAAATACTACTTTTGAGGACCATCACCTGTAGGAAGCAGGTTTAGCATTCTACTTTTACAACCCCCACCCCCCACCATCCTCATCTTCCAGATCTACTGGCAGCCATTCAGCCTTCATGCAACAGAAGCAGCAAGTATGACCAACTACATTGACATCAACTGGAGGTTGACTGGGGAACCACAGCCACCTATGGATTTGTATACACTGGAGTCTAGTTTCAATATACAAGGTTTGTAATATTGATTCCTTTTAGTTTCATATCCATAGTGCCTAGAGTCCAGTAGGATTAAGGCAGTGGATAAATTGCACAATGAACTAAAGTAAAGAAAAAAAGCTGAGACCAATTGCTTTTTGGTCCCTTCCACCTCAGGACTGTATATATCTATATATCTATATATATCTATATATCTATATCTATATCTATATATCTATATCTATATGTATATCTATAGCACCATGCGACTGTTGACTTCTCTCTCAGACATATCTCTTCACCAAAACATAAGTGCTTTCTCTAACTTCATGAAAGTTGGTGCCTGGGGTCCTTTCTTTGCTTCCTCTTCTCCTTTTCACACACAACTTTCCTTCCTTCCTTCCTTCCTTCCTTCCTTCCTTCCTTCCTTCCTTCCTCCCTCCCTCCCTCCCTCCCTCCCTCCCTTTTTTTTTCTCACTGTTAGATAACAGGTCATGTAGTAATTTCTAAAAAGACACTTGAGAATGCTGTTGTTGGAAAGCCAAATTGTGGTGCTCAGGGTCACATGTTTTGCTAAACCATCATTGCCTAACCAGCCATACATCCATACATCATGCTATTCCCTTTTGGGGTAAGCAACATTATGCAGAGTGCAGAAAAGTAATATGAAATAGTAAGTGAAAGAAGCTAAAGCTGTGAGATAAGAAAAAGAAAGGAATGTAGCTAAAACTAGTTGTACCAAGACTATTTGCTGTATCTCTCCATACTTCTAGATTCTTGAAAACCATTTTTGCTTTGAGACATATACAGCTAACAATGTTGCTTTTTGTTATTTAAACTTCCCACCTCTCTCCGGGAGGATTTTATCCACTCCATCCAACCACAACTTCTCAGTCTTCCCCTTCCTTTCGACCCTTTCACTTTTCCTTTGGATTTTGTTATGCAATTCAGTCATCCTTGACTCACTCTATAAGATTAGGGATGTGCAAGAACTGTATTCAGAACAAGAAAGTTGCTTCACATCCATTCTGGGTGGGTTCACTGTACCTGTCAGTGATACTTTAAAGAAGCTGTGTCTTTTCCTGGTCTTGCATGGTAACCACAGTCCATGTGACAGCCAAAACCATCTTTCTGCTCCAGATTTAAAGTGTGCACACCTCTATACATGATCAAACATACCTCTTTTGTATCCACTTTTGCTTTCAGTCCACATTCATTCAGTACCCATTCATTCCCAGCCCTATCTCTTCTTGTTCCACTACACATGCTTCTAATGTGCTCCATTCCCACTGCATTTGATTTCCTTTTATGCTTCTGACCTAACACAACCCTTACTTCCTCCTAACAAAAAATGCAGGAGCCTACTCCTATATATGCTGTCCATAGTCTCTAGAAGGGGAGTGAGTATAAATGTTGTAAAAACAAACAAATCAATAAATACACAGACAAGTTTGCTTCTTTTGACAAGCATTCTTCCCCTGTGGAAGACTGTATATTATTGGGTATCTTTCTACCAAGATGTGCATGTCTTAAAATTTCTCCATCTTTAGAAAACATTTTCACTAAATTTTATGTATACCAAATTACATGTATAATTTGCAATCATTCACTCAATTTTCCTTGTCAAACATAACAACCTTGGCCTTTTTGATGCATTTACAGTATGTTCAGATCTATACTTCTCATTGCATCATACAATCTATACAACATTTGCTGCAAATCATTGGACTTCTCAACCAACACCATGACATAATCTTCATATAAAAGTATGCATACGTTCATTCCCAAACCAACACACCTCTAACATCACAACAAACATTTTTTATACATTTATCTATAAATACATACCAAAAAGATATTGTGCAACATCATATTACTTCTTGAACAAAGTTCAGCCATACACTAAGCATTCCTTTTATTCTCATTCATGCTTTACTTCCATCATATACCACTCTTACCACATTCAGCAAGCATGCTTTAATTCCATAGTTTTGCAAAATATTCTAAATTCAAGCCTATTCACTTTATCATATGCTTTTTCTAAATCAACAGTCCAATAAATGTACTTTCTCACATTCATACATTTCTTAATGACCTGTTGAATAGCAGAAACCTGCCTAGCTTAAAGTCACACTGCACATCCAAAACTTTGCTTCTTTTCACTTCTCAAACTCTTTTGATCAGAATTCTGCCAATTCCACCTTCCCAGGAACACTTAACAAGCTAATCCCCTGGAGAATATGCATTAATTCTTGCCACCCTTCTCTTTATATAGGAAAACAATGGCAGCATTTTTCTAATTATCAGACATAGAGGCCATCTTCACAAGCAGATTTTTAAAAGTTACACACTCTCCTATAAGCAAACCCCAACTATATTTTAATTTTTCTCCAGTTACACCGTCTACACCTGCATCCTTGCCATTTTTCAACATTCTGGCAGCTTATATGATTTCCTTTTCACCCATTTTTTCTCGGATATTAACATTCTTTCCTTGGACGTTGGGACCCAGTTGATTGACATTTCTGCCTGGAGGGCTGTAATATAAATTTTGGGTTCCCAAATGCCTATTAATTTTGTTGCTTCTAGAATCAGAATCATTTTTATTACGGTCACAGATCAGAACCTGTTGCTTCTATTAAATGCATTTTTTCCTTGTTCCTTGTTGATTGTATGCCACAGAATCACAGCTGAGTTGGAAGTCCATATACATTTCTTAAATAAATAAATATAAATTCCTAGCATTCATTTCAAATCCACTCATCAACATATCACTATCATTCCCTACAAATCTCTACAATATTTATTCCAGCATTCCCTCACTTCAGTTTCACCCAAAATATTGTATCATTTTAAAAAAATAATAATTCCATTCACTTTGATGGAGGCTTCTTGTTCAGACCTGTTCACCCATTTCAAAAAACATTTTCATCAACATTTTGCATCTTCTCTGCCTCTGAGCTATTCTTTGTTCCCTTTAACTGCATTTCTCTCTGTAAACATTATGCAATATCTTTCATCCACATTTTTCTGCAGCCATCCTTCTCTTAAATGCATTTTTTTCATCCAAAGCCTCCTCATCAACCACCCTTTTTCATATTTCTTATTAGTATACTGCACATTAAGTAATATAATTCTTTTCCTCTGTTCCAAGCAGCTTCCAAATCCTCTTTCTTACATTCATTTCTCATTGATTCTCTTAGGAGACAAATCCATCTTCCAGTTCTGTTTCATATAGTGTAGGACTCACACTTTCTCTTCCTGCAATTTGTTCTACTTTGGTTGCTTTCACTCACTTCTTTCCTTTTCTTCTACATTCATTTTCCCCAAGATCTACACTTGACACCACCAAAAAAGGGTCTGTCCCACATTTAGACATGTATCATTCATTAATTCTCTTAATCTTTCATTTCAAAAAGTCAAATCAATCATACTTTTAGATGTACGTATATTCATCCCTATTTCTTCTATTATCACCATTCGTAACACACAACTGTCTCCAGCCTACAGATTCCTACTTTCATATGCACCCACTATAATGCAAACGACATTAAATCATATATTCTAACATACATTTTATCTTTTTTGTTCATAATTAAACCTACACTTCACTTTGCTGCATGTATTCATTAACTGCATCCCACAAGATCAGACCACCTTCATTCACATATATCATATCCTTTCTCTTAGCTTCACAAACATGCAACATATTCTCTCTCTCTCTCTCTCTCTTTCTTTCTCCATTTCATTTCATTTCATTTCATTTTTCATCTCATTTGTTAATCCATGCCCTTTAGTCTTGTTACATTCCAATTCAGGGTTCCTCAACCTCAGCAACATTAAGATGGGTGGACTTCAACTCCCAGAATTCCCCAGCCAGCCTCTCAGAATTCTGGGAGTTGAGGTCCACCCATCTTAAAGTTGCTGAGGTTGAGGAACCCTGTTCCAATTTACAATCTTCCATGATGATACCATGAGACCAAACAGACCCATAGATATTGGCCTCCATTGCCTATTATGACTTTGGGCAACAAGACATAATATTTTTCAGTGAGATAAAGGTATAGACTAAATTACCAGTCTTAGTCAGACCCACAGTACATTCAGCAATCCCTACTAATGGTAAAGACAACATCAGTCAGTTTGACACATTTTGGTTAAGAGGCCATAGGGGCGACCAAAGCCCATACAGATGCATGCTACTGTATGCAAACTAGGATCTCTAATCTGGAAACCACCTTGCAAGCCAGAATATTTTTGTCCTTTTCCAGCCAACTGGGAGTTAAAGGCAGAGTACTGAGACACACTCAGGGTGCTTGCTTTACCATAATTTATTAAAATAAACCACAATTGGCTAGATTTATCCAAGAGGCTAAGTTGTGGTTGCAAAACAACAGCTAGGTTCCCCAATATACTAAATCAAGCCCATGCAAACTGCACTGTGGCTTAGCATGATGTGTGAAGTCAGACTATAACATGGATCCCAAAATTGATTATTCTCCCTCAGAAATCATTCCCTTACATAAATTCACCTGAGCTCTGCCCCAGTCATAATGAACAGCTGTTTGCAAATTATTAATTAAGCCACCAAAGATCCTCAAACTGCTGTGTTTTATTTCATATTTCCTACCAAAAGCTTCATTCCACAACCTAGAGAGCTAAATACTGAAGGAGAAAGTGCACATCATGTTAGTAGACTTTTAATTTCAGCCTCTGTGGGGTCATTTTTGTGAGCTCCATGTTGCAATAGTGAATACTAGTGAATACTACTAGTGAATATAGTGAATACTACTAGTGAAAAAAATACATTTATTGTATAGTGTTGAGGGGATGACTCTTAGGCTCTTGAAAACATTCAGAGAAAACAATATTCATTATTCAAGTTAAGAACTGGGATTATTTACCAAACCCACCATATATTAACATCTTTGATTTCAGCATCTCAGCAAAAGCTGTGGATATTTATAGTCAACAGCTATAAAGAGAATGTTGTTATCTTGTAAATGCCTCCTTTGTTCCTGAGCTGGATGTGAGAGCTGTGTAGTTTCATTAGCAATTTGCAGCCATGCTAATTCAGTAAAATCAAGAAGTCCTTTCTATATAATAGGATATAGAATACTTTTATCCCACTGTTTATTATCAAAAAGCTTTTTTAAAAAATCAATATAATTTGTAACAAAACAATAGAAATGACAACATCCCTTCTCCATCCAACAGAAATAACAGTTAAAATACAAAGTCATATAAACAGTGGATCCAAATGATCTATGGATCTACATCTAACACCAACAAAGAAGGCCACACGGGTTGGAATATGTATACTTTTTCATGCCTCAGAGGCACCTAACACAAGCTGCAACCCCAGTAACATAAAGAAGAGAATTAAGACTGGATAGAACATTATTCATTAGTCCCTATATGGGCACATACATTCCTGTATCTGTGAAACTATAATCAAGAACTTGAGAAATTTGTTAAAAGTTCATCAAAAGCTGTGTTGGAGCTGATGTTGGCCCAAATCAGGAGCCTTGAATTCACAGAGGTTTTTATTCCCTTCAAAAGAAACAGTTTTCTCCCCATTTTTCTAATGGAATAAGACAGTTCCAGTTGAAATTTGCAGGGAGAAGAATACTTTACCTCATCCATCATCAACATCTTCTTTCTTTTATTATTTTGACAATGATCACCAGACCAGGTAAGAGAAGAGAGAAGATGATGGTGGAAGGAAGACATTCTACCTTACTTAAAAGAGCAAGAACCTGATAGACCCAATAAATACTAGTGTTCTGCTCTATATGTGCATGGATGACCCATACACAAAGGGGAACTCAGCAAGGCAAGAAGAGACAAACAAAAGAGTTTGCCCACTGAGCACTTTACAGAAACAAATTGGGGTGTATCCAGCCTAACTTTGTGACATTCTGAACAAGGAATTCACTCTCTCCTGTCCCATCCACTGGTTCCCACATAAGATACTGTAATGTTATGTGGGAATGACCTTGGGAGACAGGTGGAAGAGCTGCAGACTAGACAACAGTCAGATAAGAGGCAGCTTAGCCTGCAGAAGGAATGGGGATGTGGCAAACACCTCAAAAGGACCCGTCCCTAGTGTCTTGGACTATAAAGGCGAGGAGGGAGAGATGTACTTTCAGACTTGCAAGATTCTGTTAAGGTAACCTTATAATAAAGTTAGAACTGTACTTCTGGGAGTGCTTCTTGTCTGGACTATCTTGCAAGGCTGACAGATACTGTGAATGACCTATATCATCCTCCCCACCTGGACCCTCCAAATGGGACTACCAACATGATCCCTGGTCATGCTAGTTGGGAATTCTGGGGATTGTAGTTCAACCAACAGGTAATGGAAACCAGTCTCTCTTTTTTGTCACTGTCAGTGGGTCCCATGTATCTATCCTTTTCCTCTATAAGCCAGTTCACCTAACATATGAGAGGGAAAGAAGGGGAGGCTGCTCTTCCTTCCTAATCCTGTCCTATTCTCTCATTTGAAGAAAGCATGTGAACATGGAATGATGGCAAAGAAAAATATGGCTGGGTTGAAAGAAATCAGGAATGGGTCCTTGCCAAGATAAAGCTCTTTGCAAATGCCCCACATGCTGAACCTCATCCTATTTCTCTCTTTTTCTCTTTCTCTCTCTCGCTTGCCATTGCCTGTCTCCATGGGTTTTTCACAATGGAGAGACATTTCTTGCCAATATTTCTTTCTTTTTCTTTTTTAAGAAAAAGGTGCTTATTTGCAAGGGCTGTTCTTCAGATGTGAACCTTCCATAGTCAAGCTTAGACAGTCAGCTGCTAAGACTTTAACAGAGATTCCACTTGGAATCCTAGAACAAAATAATAAAAAGCAGACAAGCAGAAGTAGTAAATTAGTACCTTCCAGCCAAGTGAGAAGCCTTGCAGTCTCTCCTTAATTCAGCTCTGTCTGCTAGAGAAAAAACAAATCAATTCTGCCTTCGTTTGCTCTTCTTTAAGCTCCCCGAAGGAATTACAGCTCATGCATACACAAGTGCAAAAGTCTTGTGTTGCACAAAGTTAAATCACAGAATGGAATAATTTCAGGTTTATTCCCAGGCACAAGTCCAATAGTATTTAACATTCAAATGCCAAGGAAAGTTCTGTTGCTCTGGGGAGACTAACAATTTTATTGTGGTATGAGCTTTTGTAAACTCATGCCAAGTCTGTCATATGAACAAAATCATATCCAAAATTGGCAGGTGTAATATATAAAGAGAAAGAGTGAAACAAACAAAATAGAACTAAAAATCCATGGGATTCAAGGTTCAGCAATCATCATATCACATACCCATGCAGTTGATCATTTTTAAAAGACTACACTACAATATATTTCAGAATCTCTTAAGCTGTCCATTATAGGACAATTTACTGCTTTTAGGGACCATAAAAATCCCTAGGTTTGACCCCTAGAGAATTAAGCTTTTGCAAGCATCAATATCTACACTCTCCAAAGTTAGGGCCTTTGGTAGAAGTTCCATCTGAGTGCTTACAAAGGGTCAGTAGATCTTCACCACAACCCAATTTGAACTCAAACTGAGTTTGCTAACTAGCACTGCTCCAGTGTTACCATAGTATCTTTGTTCCCCAAAACATTTTACAAATTCTTGTACAGTTGACAGCTCTTTTCACCTTCGTTGCTGGTGGGAAACATAGAGAGTGTCAGCATGACTAACAGCCACTATGGAATTCAGAGCTTAAATAGAGACTTCAAAAACCATTGTTCATATTCCTAGAAGGAGAAGAGCCAGTATCAACAGAACTCAAGATAACATGCACGGGATCCTTTTTCTTAATTCTCTGTAACTGTCACCTGAATTCCAAATGCCTAATGTGAATGAATTGCTGCTCTTCAAAAAAGTTGGCCTTTTCGTGAAGGCCAAACCCTTTTCTAGATTGTGACTTTGCATAGAAAACAGAACATAGTTGAAAGGTTCTTAAAGCAGCCTTCACTTAGATGCAGGGGCAAAAACAAATCCAAGGATTCTCAGCCAACATGCTTGCATTTCCAGTCATTGTTGTCCAAATGTATCTAGAGGAAATCCATCTAGAAAAGGCTGCTATAGATCTGTTAACATTTTGGTACACACAGTCAAAAAAGCATTCGAACACAGAGACAAACTAAGGAAACTCAAATCCATAAAGAAGAGATCTTGATTCCAATCAGGTTCAGGATTGCAAGGCTATATAAGAGCAATATATTGGTCCTAAAATACTGAAAGTTGCCATTTCAGTCTATTTAATCTTTTTAAAATTAATGTTTCTATTATGGTAAGGATTTTTCCTATTTAGTTCTAGGAAAAATATAGCCGCAGCTGGCAATAAGAACACAATGTTTGTATAAGTATCAATCGAGAGTTATGCTGAAGACTTCAGCTCTTCACCTGATATATAGATTTAAAAACCTGGGGTTTTTTTTAGCTAATATAAGATGTCCGTAAAGAACTAAGATTGAATAGGCATCTAGACAAGGATCAGTAAAATGGCTAAGCTAAGATTCAAATAAGCAGTTAAATCCCACACTAAGGCTATGAATTGAAAGCTGGTTGGACACTGAATAAAGGGGGGGCATGGGTGTCCATGGAGGGAGGATGGTGAAATGACAACATACATCATGGCATCATGCAAATGAGGCTACTTACCCACTTGCATCAGTACTCATGATGCAATTGACACAAATTACCAATCACTATGTAATTTGTCTGATGACATCATGACACACAGCATCACGTCCTCTTGGTTTGTAACAACCACCTATGGAAAGGAAGTAGCTGAAGGAACTTGTAGACCACAGATCAGCAGAAGGCAGGCATGGAGGCAGAAATGGTATATCCTGAGGAAATAGGAACCAAAGTAGCTGTCAGTACCTGTAATGGCCTGTAGGAATAACTTTGAGGAACAGGAAGAAGAGCCGCAACAAGACCACAGCGAGATTGAAAAAAAATTGAGTCCAAAGCAGAAATGTAATTTGAAAAAGTATATCAGACTTGACCCTCCCTAGTTCTCATGAAGATAAAGAGAGGGAGGGGAGAAGGGTATTCAGACTTGCAAGATTCTGTTACTGTAACCGTTTAATAAAAGTGGCATTAGCATTCATCACTTTGGTTTTCTAGTCTGGACTACCTCAAAGGCCTGACACTACCAGAAGGTCAGTGGAAACCAGTGTGGCTTGGAGATCGTAATATCCCACTACTCTGAGCTGGGCCAGAGTCCTATGGATACAGCAGAAAGGAAACTTTCATGGAACAGTGGTGAAACAAGGAGGAAATATCATAGACACTAATATGTCTATGAAGAATCATATGTGAATCTAAGTATACCCTCTCCTTGTTTAGCAACTGAGTTCCATTCCAACAACCGGGTCATTAAGCAAAATGGTCGCTAAGTGACCACATGACTGAGAGAGAGAGAGAGAGAGAGAGAGAGACTGCGAAGATTGCTGCTGTCTCATTCAGATAAAGTTCTCTCATATAGCTATGCCAGCATTACTCTCACTCTGGCATGCATTGTTGTCAGCCGCACAAAATTTGGTTGTAAATGCACACATTGGTTGGAAAATGATTATTTTATTACCATTTATGACTGTCATATTTGCAAATGGTTGCTAACCAAAGTAATTGCTAGACAAGGAGTGGCTATATCATTTGGTGAATGTGAGTGAAAAGATGGGATACTGTAGAGCAGTGTTTCTCAACCTTGGCAACTTTAAGATGTGTGGATTTCAACTCCCATAATTCCCCAATCAGGAGGCTGGCTGGGGAATTCTGGGAATTGTTGTCCACACATCTTAAAGTTGCTAAGGTTGAGAAATGTTGGTATAGAGGAACACAGAGATGACCTTGGAGAAGATATGCAGTGACCATTAGTAAAACATTTGTTTAGCCTGGTTAAACTTTGGATAACCCTGAACATAACAGGGTATAACAGGGATGAAAAGGGACAGGCTTTCAAGATTCTGCTATTATACCTGTATCAATAAAACAGAATTCAAGTATTTCTTGTGGTGTCTGTTTCCTGGTCTGGCCTATCTCAAAGGGCTGACAGATAGACACACAAGAGTCAAAAGGAAACAGTTTAGCAAAGGGAAGCATTTTGGTAGAAAATTCCAGAGAATGATGAAGGATTACTAGATTTAGTAGGGATTACTAGATTTCCAGCCATCTCTTTCTTTCATCTCCAGCTGTAATTTTCTAATAGCAACTAAACCATCATATGCAAATATCACTTGAATTTACATCTAGTTGTGGGCTGGCCTGGGGCGGGCCGGCCCGGCCCGGCCCGGCTTGGCTTGGCTTGGTTTGAAAAACTGTCTCTGATTGCATTCCTTATTCCAACCAAATGTAGCAAATGTGGGTTCCAAAAATACAGATGACCACTTGATGAAAACAAAAAGATACAGGAAACATGAACTTTTTCTTGCCATCTAGTGGTCATCCAGAGTTTTGCAGCCCAGACCTGATAGCCCTAATCTTTACTGACAAGGAGTATTAGAATTGTTCAGTTTTCTTCCTGGGGCAGGCTAAGAATAGGGTAGGGATACTGTCTCTGTGAAATTGTTGCAATAATGGTGAAGGGATGCTTTGCCCTTTCCTTGCTTATTTACAATAACATAGTTGGCACAACAATATCTCCCTCCCCTTCTCACCCCCCCAAAGAAATCAGAACACAATGATGGGTTCTTTTTGGCAGAATAGACGAAATTGCCAAAAGAAAATAGGGAAGGCAAGTTACTGTAAATGTTGCAGCAGTTGATGCCCATGAGCACAAATTAATTACTGTTGAAGATGGTAATGGTAAAGTCATTGTCTATCTGCACCTCTTTTGTATTTCATTACCATTATCATCCCTAAGTTTTTTTTTCCCTCTGTCTACAACTGTATGTATATAGCATATAACTGTAAAGTTAAGACACCACGTCATGCTTCTCTGATGAAGAGAACTGTAGTCCACACCCACCAAAAAAAAAAAAGCAACTAGTTTTTAGGGTGCCACCAGACTTCATGTTTTCCCCTGACTTTGAAAAACTCAGCCAGTTCTTGTTTGACTATTTATTTATTTGACTAAATCGCATTCTTGGAAGGAAAGAGAAGAAGAGGGTGACCAGCAGCAAGGTGGATGGACTCAGTTACAGTGGTAGTAAGTGCACCATTGGAAGACCTGAAAGACCAGGGTAGGGACAGATCATTATGGAGAAAATCTATCTGTTTGGTCACCAGGAGTCAGAAATGATCTGATACCATCAAATCAACCAAATCACATTCCACACATTTTGCAAATCAGAGGATGTTATCAGAGAGAAGAAGGAAAACAAGCAGAGGCCTTCTCCAAAGGATGGAATGATGTGCTCGGCCAGATCATTATTGCCAGCAATTGCCCTATAGAATGGATCCTGGGGTGTTTTTTAATTGGCTTTTAAAACAATATTGCTTGTTGATTTACAGTTGTTTTTGTAATCTGTAAACTGCTTTGGAAGGCTTGTTACCCTGAAAAGTGGGATGTAAATAGTGGTAATCAATACATAATATATAATGATAAAGTTGACTTTTCAATTTGCATCTGGAAGTGTATAATTTATCACATGCAGAATCCATGATACTAATATGTAGAACAGAAGGGAGACAGTTTCATTTCAGAGAAACTGATGCTTTCCACAATTAAAACTAGAGATTTTAAGGAAATATGGAACTGCACAACATGACTTTTTATTCCAGTTGCCAGTTTATAAAACCAAAACAGATGGATAGTTCTGATATGAGTGCTATTTTTATCCAGGCTCCTGCCACTTCTGGCGATTCCAGCTAGTCTTATTCATCTGGTTTAATTAGATAGCCGGTTACAGCAGTGAGTGAGAAAAATAAAAGCTCCAGAGATAAAATAAACTTTTGCAGTCAAGGCAATTCCTTTTAAAACCTGCATAGGTGAAGCCTGAAGAAATTAAATATATTATTAAAAGAGAAGTCTTCTGGCTTGTTTTGCAAGGGCCATTAATAGCTATTATTTTACTATGAATGTACTGTGCATTTGATCTGGTTATTTTTTACGAACCACACTCTTCAATCAAACATCTCCTATGGGTTCCCCAGTGCCTTCTTTCAGTAATATATATAGTTTGCGGTGCAAAAAAGACCACCCGGATTTGGCAGTCAGGTTTAATGAATGCCTCATGAAAATCTCATTCTAGATCTTGTAAATAGCTTGAGTTACATTGAGAAATATACTTTTAAACTGTTACCCAAATTTACTACATACTCATTTTTCTTGCATGATTTTGCAACACTCTTTTACAAGGTTATATTTTACAGATCTTCATTTTACACATCTGGAAGAATGCACTTTTCCTTAAAGATAAAGTCAAAGTCAAAAGTTCTAAGATGACTAAAAGAGCAATTAACCTTGGAAATGTACCTCGATTTGTAGTCTACAGTTAGGGGTTTTTTTGAATCTGCAATACATGAAAACCATAATTTACAAGAAAGTAAGCAAGCTGCAGTGAACATGAGGATGCATGTAGTCAATTACCACAATGGAAATAATAAAGGTCAGATTTGGGGTTATAGCAAATGTTTCCCAAATAGGTTACCTACTCTTGACTAATTTGGCAATACTTGGTCCAGAAAAACAGTCTTTAGAAATATATCTAACACAGTTGTAAAACCAAGAAATGACAGGAACAAGGGCTAAAACCTGCTGCCAGGGAGAAATATTTGAAACACAGCTGATCTTCATCTCCCCTAACCACAGCACATACATGACCCAGCAACAATCATTATACACCTTGTCTTCATGACATTGCCTTCATCTCATTCCCACAGCTAAGGCAGTTCAAAATCATCTTTAGTTATTCTGGTTTTAAAGTAGTGTTTTTGCTCATCTCTTGACACAGTCTTTGCCATGGACATGATCTTAATTAATCTGTGATTCAGATCAACAGTGTTAATTAACAATGTTAATCTGTGATTCAGTTGATGGTGGCATCTGGGACAGATACCTGCCCAGTTATTGACCATTTGGGGCTTCTGCAAGAAAGCCCCTTCCTTCTGACTGCTGGGCACTGCCCTCCAGGATCCTGTTGGCTTAGGCTGGAGGAGTGACTGGCCACGCAGCTTCCTCAGAGGCAGCTGTCTGGGTAATATCTGTCTGGTATCTCATAGACTCTGTCCAAAAGAGCAGTAGACCTGTTTTTTAAACATGGGTTTAGTGTTCTTTTGTAAAAATATTAGACATATGTTTAAAAAACAGCACTAGCAACTAACATGCAACTCCTGTGTTGCCCAGGAGGATCATTTAAATTGGGAAAGAAAGTTGGGTTCTCCAGTTGTATGTTGCTGATTCTGTCACCAATGAGTTCTTAGTAAGCTTTACTGCTGCTTTGGCTGACAAGAGGTTTCATCTGGCTGCACCCTTTACTGCCTTTATTATTTGGGGAGGACTGGGCACTTTACCTCCTCCATTGGCTACTTCCAGGCATTGGTAACCATGGCTATTCACAACCAGTACTGCCATTCCTTTGCTTTACTGATCAAGAGTGGGGATTCTTGTCTTCTCCCTGTGCTCTTCCTTTGCATCTGCTATCCTGATTGACAAGTCACCAGGGGTGGGGTATGTGAAGAAAGAAGTGGGAAAATGCATCCCCAATCCTCCCCACAATCCCCTTTCTGCACTATGACCTGCCAGTCAGAGTGTTTCTCAACACAGTCTAGCACTCATTTGAAACAGTGTCCAACTTGCCTATCAAAATTACCCAGCTGACCAGTCACAGGGACAGAGCCCTTCCAGGTCTGTGGCCTGTCACTTGGCCAACCTAGAAGGTGGCTAAACCCTTCATCCCAGGTACCCATCTATGCTTGCTTGACTCCACCCTATCAGATGAATTAAGAAGAGGGATTAGTGGGTTTTTCCCCCACTGGCAGGTGATACTTGATAGGAGGAAAAATGAAGCCAGGGGAATATGTCAATTTCTTAACTTATCTCACTTAGAAACCTGAAGGACACCACTCTTCATGGAGCTTGCTTTTGGGTCAAAATCATGCTTCACAATCAGGGCAGCCCATGTTATGCTGTCATACTTTCCTGCCAACTGAAGGACCAGAGAATAGCATGTTGAAGCAGCTGCCCAGCTGTGCCCTAAGGAGAATGGGCTCACTAATTCCCTTTTCAAATGCAAACCTTAAGCCAGTGATGCAACCACTCAGAGAATGGCAGGTGATGGAGCAGCTAAAACAGCTTCCAGAATTCATTACAGCATCCCTTTCTTCTCCTTCTTTTAAATCATATTATCATTTACAGGATCTTGCTTTATTCCATAGCTGTTAAAATAATTTTCTTCCTACAAGAAAAAGCTGCTGATTCCTAGGTAAATTATTATACCCAGTGGTAGCACCATTACTCAAAATGGCACCATTTGGCAGAAATTCTCTTGTCCAAACCCCATTGACATGAATCAAGAAGTGTACAAAAGCAACACACTAAGATCTTGCACAGCTCAGAGGAGCATCTCTCACCCTGCTATCCTTAATTATGGATGCTTGAAAAAATCAGTCTTCAGCCGTTCCTCTTGAAAATGACCTCATCCAGATCTCCTGAGCAAATGGAGAGGTTGGAACTCAATCCCCAATGGATTGCCTACTTCTCCAAACATATTCCAGGCCTGGGGCTGAGCCTTCTGGAAAAGCTTCTCCTTTCTTGTTCGATGTGTCCTAACATCAAGAGTTCGGAGTATTATACAGTTACACAGTACATTATTATACAGTTACACAGTACATACAGTAATCAGCAGCTGGCCCTAATTTCATGTGATTCTCAACATAATTTCAAAAGCCTTAGACAAGGAGTCTGTTGAGACGTGTAGAGCAGTGACCTGTCCCCCCTCTGATAACCTGATTGTAGAGAACCAAGGAGCCAGCTTTCAGGTAAATATTTCAGAAATTGTTATGTAAACAAAAAGGACTTTAAGCAAGCTTTAAGTCATGGGAGGACAGATAGTATTAAGAAGAGACTTGCAATGACTGCTTCCTAATTCACTGGGGTATAAGAGAGAGGGGAGGGAAGCACAATCAGACTGGGAAGATTCTGTTACTATAGCCTGTATCAATTAAGGACAGTTCTGGATGTCTGGTGGAATCTTGTTTCCTGACCTCAAGGTCTGGTCCTCCTGACCTGGTCTACCTCAAAGGGCTGACACTGATGAAAGGAGAGGGAAAGAGAGAAGAGTGGGTTCTGGAAGAGTTCCTGGAGGAAAGAAGGCCTTTAAATCTAACAAACAAACAAATACACCAACATCTGCATGGCTGCAGATTGCTCACCTCTTAAAGCCCTGATACCGGGAGAGGGAGGGCCAATGGACACAGCTGTGGGTGGAGCTGCGCCATGTGCACGAACAGGGACTAAACTACTTTGCCGTGTTTGGTGAAAATCAACGGTGAGAAAGCATGCTACTGATCTTTAGCCATTATCATTTTCTGCTCAGTTTGTTCACCTCTTGCGAAATTTCAGATTATTAAATATGACCTTTGTTGGTCTCCCGTAGATATATATTAGGAGATATTAGCTACTGACGCTCTTGTCTGGTCAGAAGCATAATTATCCAATTTTATGTAGCTGTCTTAAATGGACGGTGGATGATGTTTTAAGTCAAACTCGTTATCGAACTACCTAATAGAGTTTGCTTCTATTCATTTAATGTTTTTAAGAGTTTTGTGAGGAGGGAGAAGATATTTCTCTACTTGAGTGAAACCCAGAAACAATGCTTTAAAATGCATTCGGTAGCTAGCAATGTACATAAAAGGACCTTAAAACAAGCCATACTTTTCAAATGCATATTGATTTTCAATAAAACCATTTGCACACTGTTGCCCAGGCTCCTAGTAACTGCCACTACTGATTTACTGACAGTGCATCTCTTTTTAATACTATTGTATTTAAAAAAAAAAAAATACTGATGCTGCAGCTGGAAACATCCAAGGAAAACAGCAAAAAAGACCATGAATGACAAAGAATTATTTTTCTTAACTGCTGGTGTTATTAGCAGTGCAAAATAACCCATTACTATAAAGCTACAGCCCCAAAAAGTGGTTTATTTTGAAAAATAAGAGATATTCATATTGGCTTTTCACTGTAGTGGCTCTAAACAGACTCAGCACAGAAAATTAAGAAAGGACATCTCTGGGAAAACATTTTATGGCTCATATTTCTAGAGAGTAATATTTTCCACTGCTACACAGTACCATTTCAGTGTTACACCTCAAGTGGACTAGAAAGCTGTCATATGAACAAGGAAGTTGTGTGAATTAATTAAAACAATACAACTGCCTATAGGCTACGCTGCATGTACCAGATCTATCTTACGCATAGCAATTGCCTTCAATTCACCTAATGAGCAAGGAGCTGCAGTGGAAAAGTAAAAATGAACAGGGTAAAGTGAAGAAGACAATAGAAAGTATCTATTTTAGCGATGCTTCTGTATTAAATAAATATGTCCGCATTCCAATGAGCAAGAAATGTAGCAGCTGGTAAGGGTCAGGCATTTCTACAGTAATGAACAAAACATGGGTGGCTTATGCAAAACCAGCATGTTATACAGGCAGCTGCCCTACAAATCTGGCAGGTCATACAGCAATAAAAGAGGATGAAGGGGGTGCCTGACACACTGCCACTTTAACAACTAGATTGTATTATTTCCATATATGTTTCCATCTAGAGATAGCTAAAAGCCTTATGCTTCAGGGTAAAAACAGATGGGACAGAACCATTTAATAACATGTCTCCCCATGTCAGGAATGACTTGATTTTCATATCAAAGAGTACATGCATTTGAGGGCAATCTTATGTCCTCAATCCAACTCCTTCCTTCAATAGCCCAGCTCTGTTGCAGTAAGAAAACCAATCTGTGGTTTTAAACAAATGCCAAGGACAATGGCTATGGGAAACAGGATGAGTACAGTTTCAGTGTCCCTCATCTGGGTATATCCATTTTGATTACAAAGGCAGATATATCTCCCACTACTGCTTTAAGGCACGTAAGTCAGACATGTCTTTATCAGTGTGGCTACAACAATCATGTGCTGAAACAATTGACCATATGCCCAACCTCTTAGTAGAGAACTCCAGCACATCTTAAATTCTTCCACAGCATGTAAGTTTGAAAGGAAGGCCAGGTTAGACCTATGAAATAAAAATAAAAACATCGAGTTCTGCTGTGCCTTTAAATTATTAAAATAAGAATATAAAACAAAACACCAGAGACATATACAGCTTCAGAAAACAAACACTCTCTTCCATACAAACACCATCTACCCAAGATAATTGAAACAGCACAATCTCAGACTCCAAGGACTCTACAGAGCAAATATCTCTCACTTGAGAAAAGCCACGTCCCCTAGATACACACTGCTGCAAAAACTAAGCCCTCAGATATCTCAGATCAGCTCCACCTTTAAAAGGCATATGCTAGTCTCTGAATTTTCTTTTTAGAAACAGAGATACACACGCGCACACACCAATCCTCTCTGCACTTCTTTGCAGGAACAGAAGAATTCTGACCATGGACTTATCTGCGCTGTCAGGTTGCCTGGTCACCAGAATGGTCTGGAAACCATTTCCAGAGGGCAGAAATGGACAAAGCTGCCCTCTGTTAATCCCTCATTCATTGTCAAAGTTATCTCGGGGAACATTCTTCTGGTCCACTTCCAAAAAACATTTTTCTATGTTAAGTTGCCTTGGATGTCCCTGACCTTATAGATTAACCCCGGTAGTTCACTGGTTAGTTTACAAAGGAAATAAAACCTCTTCAGCTGAATCAATGCTTACCAGCCTCTCTAAAGCTGCCATTTATCATGAATTCTATCATAGCACAATGGCTGTAACACTTGTCTTTTTTCCCCCTGTAATATCCATTGTACAATTTATACCAGAGAAATTTGCAGGTTGATGTAGCTGAACAAGAATTATAGTTTGCAGCCTAACAAAAAATGGAGTAATAAGGTAAAACACCCATAAGGATTTCTGGATGTCAAAAGTTCTTCTATGAAACTAATATTGTTCTTATGGGCTTTCTCTGAGCACTGTTCCAGAATCCATTTCCAAGATTCCCAAACCAGAAGCAACTCCTGAAAGAAAAATAGTATTTCCAGATTTTCTGGAACTGCAAACTAGGAATGGGGAGCAAATAGGGCAGCAGGAAATATTTCAAGAGAAGACCCACTACATTCTTTGGGGACATTCCCATCCCAAAAAATGTCATGCAGCAAACACCTTCTAAAAATTCAGTACAGAAGACCAAGCATATCTTACAAATACCCAGTTTGCTTTTACAGATCAAGCTGCAACAAAACAGTCAGATTTTCACATGGCACAGCCCATGGGTGTTCTAAAAATGAGCTGTGAACAATTTCTTCATGCCGGCATACATCTGACGCTGTGAAAACATGAGTAGGGTCAAGTGGAATTTCATGCTTCAGAAGTTATGTGATTAGATGTGGTCCAACTACAGAAAATAGATTGCTTTTCTGCATTGACTCTGGAGATTTAAATTCTTGTTTAACAGATGAACAATAAGGGAACCCCTCCTTTCTCCATATTGTTCATCACAAATTTTTGCCCATGTGCCTTGCAAAAGTTAAAAATGTAAACATTGGAGAAAATACTTCTGCATGTTTTTGAGCTGCTGAAGAAATAGCCAGCTTCTTCCAAATCGGGGGGGAGGGGGTCCAATCTACTCTCCAGGCATTAATCTACAACCTGCAACAACCCGACTCCCTCACAAATGATCAAGCTGTATATAAACCTAGCCTGTCAATCAAACTTTAGTCAAAAATATAAAGTTGGTATTTTCTGGTCCTCCTGTGAAACATTAGATACACAAAAACTCATACAACTTTTTCTTACTAATGTAATTCCTTATGTAACAGATCAAGATTCTTAGAATGAGAGCAAGGATGGATAACCTTTTGGGGAGGGGAGTTAACCAAGTGGGTGTGTTGATGATGCAGTGATATTACCAGTCTGTGCAAGACTAGAAGGGGTTTAAGGAGATATATTTGAGATGTGGTAAGCTTAAATAGGAGATCCAGTTTGGTGCAGTGATTAAGGCATTGGGCTAGAAACCAGAGGCTGTGAGTTCTAGTCCCACCTTAGGTGCAAAGCCAGCTGGGTGACCTTGGGCCAGTCACTCTCACTCAGCCCGAGGAAGCAGGCAATGGCAAGCCACTTCTGAAAAACCTTGCCAAGAAAACTGCAGAGACTAGTCCAAGTAGTTGCCAGGAGTCAAAATTGACACACAGGCCTAAATAGAGGCTCACCCACTTTAACTGCTCTAGTTGTTTTCTGACAAAAATGGGGGAATTCCTACTTTTTTGGGTCTGCCAGTGATATTTGCAATACACTTTGGGGGGGCTTCTCCATTTCTGGCTCAGTATTTCATGTCCTAGTTCTGCTTAAATCCAAGTTTAAATCCTCATTGAACCATCATATTTTCACTGGGAGTTTTTACATCATGCGAAGTTGATCAGGGGCAATTTAGGCCGTCAAGTTCAACCTCATGTTCTGTTGATGTTGATATTAATGTTGATTTTATTTATTCGTTTATTTTTATTGCTATAACAGAAAAGAAGAAGAAGAAAAATACCTTGTGAATATACATTAATATGGGAGGGGTATATATGCCCACACACAAAATGAACAGAAAAGTCAAAAGCAAAACTATCTAACAAAACTCAGACACAGAGGTTTAAAAGCTGCATCATTTTTAAACAATTGCATGCCCACATACAGTCAGATTGATCGATATTTCCATTACATCAGTAAACCACTTATTCAAACAGTGAGAATTAAGACATTTGTTCAATCTCGCATTTTAAGTCTGCCATGAACAATTCAGAATTATGTTTTTAGCTACATTCGAAGCTTGATAAATTCTAAATGTTTCATGAATCAATACATTCCATGTTTTCAACATATAGTTCAATATCCTACTAAAAAAAATTTAAACCTTGTTTTCTTCTCAATATCATATTAACAATAATGTGGATCTTGAAACCAAAACCAATCATAGAACAAAACCAAACAATCATAGAACAAGCCCAAATCATGTGTCAGAGTCCCCTCAAATATATCTCAAGCATAAAAAGTCTGACACCCAACTCTTAAACATCTGCTGAGTCCAATAAACATGATGAAGAATTTTTTGATGAATTAGTTTCAGCCTAAAGTCATAGGAAACATATATAACATTCCATAAAATTCTAGATCATTTCCTTGTTGATTTGCTAATATAGAATATTTTGCTAAAACAGGATATTCTGTATTCTTCCAGATTATCAATATTTTTCTTAGTACTACTTTTCATCTGTAATAAGCTGAAGGTTTAGGCTCTTCCAAAAATTCTCCCAGTTCAAAAGTAATTTAGGAGTTTCAGAGGCTGCTAATACATCAGCTCCATGTGAGGAAATCAAAAGCTGATTTAACTGAATATATTGCCATTCAGCAGTTTCAGGCAATCCAAATTCATCTTACAATGCAGCAATTGTTTTGAAGGAATTGTCAACAATAAGCTGTTCCAGAGTATTAATACCATTTTCTGCCTAAATACTCTCCTCCCCCCCCCCAAAAGTCTTGACTTTAACGGCTTGCCTTGCAGCCTTTAATTCGGGGGGGGGGGGGGAGGACTGACTGACTTTCAGCTGAAAGAAGAACAAAGCCCCTGCCAAAATTTCAGAGGGGCTGAATAATAGCTTTCTAATTGCATCCGTAATGGTTTTTGAAATTCCCTTTCTGCAGGAATCCAAATTAAAGTATTAACAACAAGGGGCCATCCAGGCTCCATTTGAAGAGAAGCCCATCATTACTCAGAATAGTTGGTTCAAACTGCTCTTACCATTATGAATTTTTTCCTATCACTCAACTGGAAAATGCCTTCTTGTAATTTAAATCCATTATACCATGTCATACACTTTGGGATTATAGAGAACAAGTGTTACCTTGTAACTGACACCTCGAGCAACACCAACTTTTATAGATTCCTGTTAGAGCAAAGTTTTTCTTTACTGTTGTGCGTCCTTAATAGGCTTACCGTATGTCCCAGTTTGATCAGGATTGTCCCAGTTTTGGGCTTCAGTCTGGGCAGCCAATCCAGTTTGCAAAACAGCCCTGGAAAGTAGAGATGTACAGACCCACAAACAAGAAGCATAGATTTAATCCTCTGTCATAACTCTGAGCTTGGACAGGCAATGGGGGAGTGGGTTTCAGTGGCCAAGCTCACGTTCTCCCACTGCCTGGATGAACATGGGTTTAGCTATCTGACAAAACCCACTGCCTTTCTCTGCAGTGAGAGTTTCTAGAGGAGCACTACAGCCAATGTTCTGGCACTAACAGTGCAAGTTTACTGATTATGACCTTTGCCCCAATTTTAATTCCTTCAACATATGGTAAGGCTAATTCTTAAAAAATTCTAAATATTATTTTAAACATGTATTTTGGTGCCCAACTGTGACTTGGCAAATTGTAATCTGGTAACGTGCCTCAGAAGGCCTAGGTCTCTTCAGATTAACTATCAGATACTCGGCTTAAGATGCCCTTGTGTCCCTTAGTACAGGGCTCCCCAAACTCTTCAGCTCATCGACCCCTTCATGAAGTTTCAGATTGTTCGTCAACTCCCAAACATTTATATGAAAATAATTTAATAAATACTACTTTAACTAATGGTACTATGAATAATAGCAACAACAACAACATCAACCTCTTGAATAGTCCCATCAACCCTTGAGGCTCAGTATTGACCAGTGTGGAGAACCCTGCCTTAGTAGAAAGGAGAAGGCACTTTTTGTGTATCTGTGTGTGTGTGTGTGTGTGTGTGTGTGTGTGTGCCTGAAAGCAGTAACTGCTAAATCATTGTTTGAGAGGCCAGACCTGGTGGTGAAGGACCCATTTGCAAGTTTCCCCCTTCAAGTATGGAAGAACGCTATTCTATCCACCCTGTCTTCTCTTTGCAAGGTTAAACCTACCCATGTCTTCAATTTCTTTTCCTAAGGTTTAGTTTCCAGTCTGTTGCTCATCTTTAGTCTCCTTTTCTGAATCAGTTTTAGATCATCTGAATCTTTTTAAACGTTCAGCACTCAGAACTGAACACAATACTCAAGGAGAGATCCAACCACTGCAAAATAAACTGGAATTATTATTCCCCGTGATTTGAAAACTATATTTCCGTTGCTGCTGACTAAAAATGCATTTGCCCTTTTTGCAACTGCATCACACTATTCAGTTTGAAATCAACTATCAATCCAATTATTTTTTTCACAGTACTACTGCCATAGCAGATATCCTGCATCCTACAGTATATCTGTGCGTTTAATTTTTGTTTCTTAGGTGAAGAATTTTGCAATTATCTCTATTAAATTTTGTTATTTTCAGCCTTTTCCTGTAACCTACCAAGGCCTTCAATTTTATTTTTGTCCTCTAGTTTGAATTCTGTTCCAGTCTTCTAGGGAGTTAGCTGTCCTGTCCAATTTTGTGCCACCTGCAAATTTGGTAAGCATTCGCTCTCTTCATTTCAAATTATTAATAAAAATGTTGGCCTATACAGAGCCCAAAGCCTAACTTTGTGGCATTGTTGATAAGCACTCTTAGAGTCTGATTTTCAAGCTATGTGTCACTTAACTGTCATGTCATCCAGTTCACCCATCTTCCCCTCAGCTTAGCCTATTTCATAAGGTTGCTATGAGATAAAATGGGGAGCACTTTGGGTTCCTTGCAGGAAAGAGAGTCCATAATGCAATAAATACTAAATAACCACTGTGTACTTAAAATTAGGTAGTGTCTCTGGGAAGCAAATTAATTTGTTTTATGGACTACATCAAGACTACTGGCTGTCCATGAATTAGTGGAACAGCAGCAGACAAAATCTGTGCCCTTGTTTTACTGTAGTTCAATAAGAGCAAAGGATATAACCCATCTGTTTAACTTATTCTAGCAAAAGAACTTAAATGTCAATTATTACCTTAAAGTAGCCTATTATCATAAATAAACTTGACTGAATTGAATACCATTATGTCATGTTTCACCTCATGTGTGACCCATGTTCATACAATGCAATTCCTGATACATAATCAATAATAATATTTTGCATTCTTTGGGTACTTACTGTAGGTTCAACCTGTCATACCAAGAAGGACTAATCAAGCAAAGCAAAGCAAAGCAAAGCCCTAAATATTAGTTTGGAAAGCAAATGGTCTTCTGGCATGGCTGGGACTCTAAGCTAATGTCAGACATCAAATTTTATCACTGGCACCTTTCAGTTTCAAAAGATTCACAGAACAGAGAATGGAAGAAGGAATAAGTACAATTGGCACAGTGAGGAACTTTCAAAAGGATTCAGATTTAAAATTAGTAAGGGTAATTTTTCCATTACACTAACTGGATTTACATGTCATACTAAGGCAAGTTTTTTAATCACATTTTTTTAATAAACCCCCATTGTCTGTCTTTGCAGAACCCCCATGCCATAAATAATGGCTTACAAACCCCAGTGTCTGAGATCCTTCAGAACACTAAGCCACAACCAAGCAAACTATATGACACCTTAGGGCTCTCTGGGAACCCAGATACTCCCTCAAGCCCAAAACAGATAATGGAATATAATTCTTCTAATTTCTATCAATCCCGTTTCCTAGGATAAGAACATAGGGATTAGAAGCCATTATCACATCCATCCTTCAGTTCTAAGGACTTATAACCCATCTGTTCGGTCAAAAAATTTCCAAGGTGATTTATAATAGATCGGAATAGCATAAAGTGAACTCCCAGATTCACAGAGAGAAACAGCCTTGGTTTTTCTTACTGAAAGATGGGGCCAGGGCAGGTTCTGCAGTTCAAGGGCATCTGGAAATAGGAACTGAGTTTCTTGTGGGCTGGAAAAGAAAAGCAGCTAGGGATGTGAGAGATTAATAGCATTCTTTTCTTGGTCAGTAGATGATGCCAAGTTAGTCTATCACCAATGCTCCACCCCAGCCTGCCAGACGCTGCCCTACAATCACCACTTCCCACCCCCTCCACCTAGGGTATTTAGGTATGGCTATTTCCAGGTACAGAGCTGACCCAGGTAGAGAGCTGTGCTGTCCCCACTGTTCTGAAATGGGGAGATGTCCCCTACACCTGGAATCTAGAGGGGAAGCACAGAAAATCTCCCTCCCAGGAACCAAATGAATAATGCCTGTTTTTCCCTTTCAATCAGGGTTCCCCAGATCAAGTGGTTTTGAAATACATGGAGCTTGATTACAAACCCAGCACTGGAAAAATCAAGAAGAAAACAATCTATTTTTAAAATTTGAATAAAAGCCACAGAGTAGCGATTTGAGAGAATAGTTTAACTGCCACATATTACCAGAGGCCAAGTTCTACATTCCAGAACCAGCACTCAATAATTTGCAAACAGTCAGAACAAATAAAGAAATAGATTCAACACCATCTAAAACTGAGCCTGCAACATTGGGAGGGGAAAATGAAAATAAAGTCTCATACAATTTAAAAAATGTCTGCTTATTGATTCCCATTGTCCCAAGGGTTTTTAGCCCTTAGGCCTGAATCCTTAGGTCAGTCACATTAAATCTCTTTTACTCAGGTACCTGAATCTCTGAGAATTTCTAACTTCCTCTTCTCCTTCACTGAGGAAGTCAGTGGTTGAATTTTGAGAATATGCGAAAGTTCCCCAGCTAGCCAGCAGGCCAATCAAAATTAAGATTCCCCATAATACACTACATTGTGTGGGTATGTGTGCACTTTTGAGTCAGTGTTGATTCCAGGAGACTGCCTGGACTAGTCCCTGCAGTTTTCTTGGCAAGATTTCAGAAGTGGTTTGTCCTTGGCTGCTTCCTAGGGCTAAAAGAGGGTGACTGGCCCCAGGCCACCCAGCTGGCTTTGTGCCTAAGGCAGGACAAGAAGTCATGGCCTCCTGGTTTCTAGCCTAGTGCCTTAACCACTACACCAAACTGGCTCTTAATGTACTACATGGGAATAGAAAATAAATCCATCATGGATTTCTGCAGGAGAAAAAAATTAAGCAATCTATGAAGATACCTCCATTATGGCATAGACAGGCCACAATTCGTGGAGTTCCATCATTATCCATTCAGAGATTTACACACATATACCCACACATACATGCACACTCAGACATGACCAAATATATATTTGGGAAATAACCATCTAGAAAAGTGTGGGGAAATTGCATAGAAAATTTTGTATGTTACAAGAGTTGCAATTTTAAACATCTACATTAGGAGTAGCTACATCTTTAAGTTGCATACAAAACTCCCCATACTGAAGAAAATTGTATAAGTCCTCCCCATATAATAGGGATGGCTGTGCCCAACACAGATGCAAATGGATCTAGATGCAAAAATTTTCAATTTTGATTTTCAGTTGCAGAAATAAAGCAGACCAGAATCATACATAAAACACTGACAGAAACCAGATTTACCTGATCTTTGCATTGCTCTCAGAGAATATTCTCTGGCCCATTCAGATCAACCGTTTGATGAGTTTGCTGGATTGGTCCTCCGAGCAGTTTCTTCATTTGGGTGGCTGATAACGAATAAGTAAGGGGTAAATTCCTCCCTGATACTCTTGATCACCATTTTGAAACTCACTGAAGACTCACATCTACTGACAGATTTGTGTATTGTAAAATTTCCAGCATTATGCAAAATAGTCTCCCAAAAAAGATAAAGGGCCATCATCAAGTGAATAAAATAAACCTTTCTGAATTGTGCAGGAGTGTGTAGAATATGACTTCAAGGCTTTTTTGTTCTACTGAATGGACATCCATTTAACTTCATAACTTGTGGCTCCTTAAAATTGTCAGAATTGCCCCAGCTCACACAGAGAAATTTAGTTGATATCTATAGATCACCTTGTTTAATTTTTCTATGTGTGTATATCATAGATATGGAAAATGGAATAAATGGAAAATCCAGGATGTTAATTTCGATGCAGGGATTTGTCAGTTAATTGGCTTGTTTAAAAAACCCTCGTACCTTTACACTTTACTGATACAGATAACAAATGCAGAAGGGAAATCATGTCTATTTTTCATTAAATATATTCCAATGCTGAGCTAAAACTAAAACTATTTTTATGAATCGATGTAAGAATTAGCTCAAGTAGATTCACTGCAGTAAAATGGCAATTTTCATCAATATTAAATCAATACAATAATCACAATATTTACCAACGTCTGCTTAAGAATTAATGTAAGAATATGCAAGAAGACTATCAAAGAATCAGATATGCAATTGAATGTAACTGAAAATCAATCATGTAAACAGAAACACATAACAGATTCAATCAGGCCATAATGCTGAGTGCATGAAAAACTGAATGCAATAAAATGCTCAGAACTGAAAAGTTCAAGAATATGGTAATAGCCAATCTCACAGCTCTGGGGACTGATCCTTCAAGTTTAACAATTTACCTTCAATAACTTGGCTTCTACTGGTTAATTTACAATTCCCCCAAGCAGTTGTTCCTCAACATGATTGAACATTAAATACACAGAAGTACACAGAACTTTGTTGGTCACAATTGTATTAATTAGCAAGTAGACTTCCAGGTTACATTTTAACATTTTCCCATAGTAAGAAATCTGAGCTTTGCAGGCCCAATGCTTGTTGGGTTCCTAGTATTATCCAGGCCTCCCAATGTAATTTTAATTTTTTTTAAAATATCAGCTGAGATTTTACATCTGTGAATGGAAAAAGAAGGGTCTGCTGGAACTATCATATCCCGAAAGCCCAATCTCCGAAGAAAAACCAGTTGAACCAAATTTGTCCTCTGTGGCTCAGAGAAGGAGAATGAAAAGGCAGTTATCTATAGCAAGAGCAAAGTGAAAACTAGAAGAATATGCTTGACCTCCTCTTCCTGAGGTTTACTTCATGGATAACTTGCAGCCTTTGTGGGAGGGAGGCCCTTGGATTACGGTATGTGCTCTACTTGGGCTGCCTTGGAAGACTACCCAGAAAGTTGGTGCAGAATGTGCTAACTTGTGTGCTGCCCTTGAGAGCTGGTTCAGCAGTGTTATATCTGTTTTGCAGATGCTACATGGGTTGCTGGTATGTTCCTTCTGAGCGGTTTCTGGCTTGAGGGGCAACTGAATTGAGGGTTAGTGTCTTTGTGATCAGTGCTGCTTCCTGAGTTAGCTGATCTCTTTCCAGCAAGTTAACATTCAGATAACCCTGGCAGCTGGATCATGACACAACCAAACTTAAACCAAAACCAACTTCTCCATCAAGAACTCCAGAAGCAAACTGTCCAAACAATAAAAACAACAAAAGCGTGAAAACCGCATTCCCTTTCTTGCTTGCTATATTTGTCAGTTATTGCTTTTATGCACACCTCTCTGCAAGCTATACCAAGACCTTTCATACTCCTTTTCATTAAAAGTTGCAACCTCCAAACCTACAACATCTCTGAACTTCACCCCAAGAGGGATTAATCAAAGGTGCTTCAGCCTTCTTTCTGAAAAAGTAAGGCTGTGTTCAGAAGTCACCTATGGGAAACAACTGATGCACCAATCTAAAAACACAAGAAGAGCTTTTCCTTTATCCTGGCTGATATATGTAAGATTCAGAAATGGGCAATAGTTTCTGTATCCTACTGTGTCTCCCTAAGTTCCTTCACTACACTGGAAAATACTTTGCTTCCCACTCTGTTGTCTATGAAGTGAACTCACTTCTGAAGCACTGAAAGCTTTTCAGCTTGTTCCTTGAACCTGAAGCCTGCCTTTGCAATAGAGGACCAGAAGGAGATAAGAAAAGGAAGACACAAAGCCTAAATGTAAATCCCAGCAATCCCAGGGGTATATTGATGTTGAAAGAATAGAAGCAGGTGGCTTTTCTTCAAATTTGAGATGAAAAAAATAGAGCAGTACACTTGCAGGGGAAAAAAACCAAGTCAAATGTCTGCACTCTCCCTGCCGTCTGTAGCCTATAATATAATGCTTGCATTGCTTTTTTATAAAACCCTCAAACTCTGAAAACAGATTAATGCTCCTTTCCACAGGAACCAATGGCTTTCTTTCTTTTTTATTTTCAAATGCAAACTTTCTTCTTGCCAATGTTAATGCTTAAAAGTTTAAGTGAGAGAGACTGAATTATTTGATCTCACTGGGGTAGATACGTGTTGCAGAATATAATCCTACTATTTGTATTCTGTATTGGAGGGAACCCTGATTATAAAGTAGAAATCTTTGAAAATGGTCTCTGAAATCTTAACTAAAACCAAGACCAGAAGGTAGGCCATCACCTATCCCAAATCTCTCCTTTCCTTTCCAGAGGTAGAGGTGAAAAATAAACACAGAATCTTTTATTACAAATAGCTGAAAAAATTATGGTGGAGGGGAGTGGAGGGGGATTCTAAAATACAACTGGGATTCATGTTGATACAATTTAAGTCTATGGTAGAACTTTGCAGGCAGAAGATATTAAGATCTATTTATGGTACCAGGTACGGCTGGGAGAGAATCTTGCCCAAAATCTGGAAAAACTGGTGCTGAATTCATAGACAGAATACTGGGTGAGGTAGAACAGTGGATTAAAGCAATGCCATATTGTCACATTAATACCAGAAGAAGGAAGAGATTGTAGGATTAGATACGGATATCACAAAGCCCAGATACAAAGGCATGGTTTACTGAGTCTATAGAGCAGTTTCCCATGATGAAAAATCATGAGTAGACCAATCTGTCCTCCCTCAGTTACTCATCTATGCTGGCATAAATTCCAGGAACAGAAGCTAGATAGAGAAATAGAGAGACAGACAAATATGGGACAGAATAGCTAATAGAAAGCTTGATATGAAAAAAGGGCAACGGCTACATTTGTTTTTAGAATAATGAACCCCCTTTTAGATAATATTTTAAAAGTTCCCATTTATGTTTTAGTATTCCAGTTGGTTCATTGTTTAGTGCTCCAGCTTTATCAGCAGAATGTGTGGCAGATGGCTTGCATTTCCATTTGCATCCTCCTTCTTGAAAAGGAACCCAGTTCTACCAACCTAGCTGTACAGTTTTCTTTTTGAGCTACCATGGACTTAGAATGAAATTTTAAAATACCCCCCCTTTTTTTTTTTTTTGATTTTCTGTTTTGTGGAGAAGGAAGTAGGTACACAGTATGTCCTACATATATTCATCTCATTCCAAGAGTATTTGTTGAAATTATTTAGGTATTCCGTTGTGCACAAAGACTTCTAAAAGACCTTCCTTTTTTGCTCTCTGGTGATACTTAATTTCGTTTATCACTTGTTATAGAGTGGAATTATGTGAAGCTAAGATATATTATTTGCTCTAATCTGTATTGGATAATTTATTACATTAAGAAACCAATAATTTTCAAATATAATCAGATTTAAGGTTTTAATAAGATTCATCCTCCTATTCACACTTGCCTAATTTAAGGATATTAAATCTGCTCAGGAATTAGCTGCTTTTCAAAGCCATGTGTGCCTATTATAGGATTTTTTTCCTGATGTGTTAATAGGATTTAATTATATTAGCTTCAGAGACAAGAGACCCACACTAGTCAAACTTGATATAAATCAAAGAAAAGCAGGCTAACAAATTACTGACCAGTCTTCCTTACAAGGAGGATAACAATGCAGTCTTATTCATGCCTACTCAGAAGTAAGTCCTGCTATGTTGATGGATTTTATTGCTAAGAAAGGAGATAAAGGACTATAGCCTAAAAACTTCCTATACACTGCTCAGCTGGAAGCACATCCTACTAAACTGAATGGGGCTTACTCCTGAGTAAGGAGGTATAGAACTGAACTTTCAGATTAGAAAGAAAGGAATATTTTGGTGATATAGTAATGTCTTTTATACTAATGCTTAAGAGTCAGCAAGTTTCAGTAAAACATCAAATGTTTTTCAAATAAAGTAAATATGAAAAATTAACAAAGCATTCCCTTTTGGTTCAGATTATACTGGGGGTAGGGATGACATTGGCTTTCACGTATCAGACTAAGGAATAATGGGGTTTACTTAGTTTCAGCTCAGCATGATATGTGACTCTAAGCACTGTGATCTGTAAACCATGAGACATGGCTGAGCATTATTTATTTATTTGTCATATCTGTATTCCCTCTTCCACTGAACACTCAAGGTGGCAATCAGCAAAAATTGTCATGAAATGCTAAAATTATTAATAATTAACTGTAAGCCTATATTTATTCAAGAAAGCCTTGATTAAAAGAAGCTATTATTTAGTGTGATATGTGATATGCTTTATATAAGGCTGAAGACTTATATGATACTGTGGAAAACAATGATTTGCTTAACAAGGGTTTATTGCATGAACCACTTTTGGTGGGGTTCACCCAGTATGCTAAGTCATAAACAATGGCTTACAGATCACCATGGCTCCAATCCCCAAATATGCTGAACCGAAGCCAAAGAAAATTAAGTTACATTTTAACACAATGTGTGGACCAGGTTCCACTTGGATCTAAGTCCCATTGAGAAGTCATTCAAACATTTGCACAGTCATTCTTTTAGCCATAAATTACATTTTAGAGTACCTTAGAGCCTTACTTAAACTATAGTGGCATATAAATTGTAATTAATAAATAGAAGACTATGCTATATACATTTTCTGATTATGCAAAACAGCCTGGGATTTCATTAGATGACTAAATAACATCCATGTATCGTGTAAGACTCATATCTGCAGAAAAGAATCAACAGGCACACTTAAACATTTGATTCTGTTTTTCTCAGTATGTATTAAATGTTGCTAAAAAAAGAAGAAGAATTTACTATTAGCATGCAGCCATGTATTCCTGAAAGGAAATGTCCAGTGAATAGCATAATCTCAAGCATGAGATTCCTTTCTCAAGAAAAGGGGTCGGGCATAAATGTTCAAGTCAAAATTAAGCACAGACTTCCTTAAGCTGATCATATTGTATTCAAAGTATTTTAAGTCCCATGTTCTGAACAAAGAACTGAATATCAGAGTAGAAGTGTATGATTCTGAACACTATAGGACAGTGTTTCTCAACCTTGGCAGCTTTCACATGTGTGGACTTCAACTCCCAGAATTCACCAGCCAGCCTTGCTGGCTGGTGAATTCTGGGAGTTGAAGTCCACACATCTGAAAGCTGCCAAGGTTGAGAAACACTGCTATAGGAGGAGCAATAAGTCAGTGTCTCTTGATGCTGTTACATCAATCAAAACCTTGGTTGGGTGGACTTATAGTTTTGTGTTCATACAGAATCCAGGTTGTTTCCAGTCAAGGTATTTCTATTAAGCAATAACTTTGTCCCATTCATGGAATTTATGGTGAACCCAGATGACATCATCTTCCATTGTTTTAACCTTTCTGTGTTTTTTCATTGCAATTTCTATCTTTTTTTCCCCATTCTGCCAAAAAAAAAAAAATCCATAAAGTTGGAAAAAGCAAAATAACATACAAAATCTTTCTGACACGGAGTGCCAGGAGCACTCTGTTTGGAAGACTCCTGGAATTTAGGACCTACACATATACATACACTGCAATGACGTCTAATTTGCATAATCGTATTTTCTTTGGAATAAAGTCATTCCCTCAGTACTTTTTTTTCTGTAACCAGTGAATCAGGTGGCTTGTGACTAAACTCTCTGGAATTTCCGTTTTTCCAAAGAAGATGATCTAAAATACATCCATTTCATTTCCACTCTCTTGTTCTGACCTCTTTTGAGCTCCTGAGCTTATGATACTATACAGATTACTTGCAACACATTAAGCAATGCCTGGATTTCTTTTTTCTTTTGACGAGGTAGGTTAGTGGCAAACAGTCATGGAAATGGAAGGTCTTCTGCAGAGACACAGTTGGGCAAACAGCAATGGGAGGCCATGACTTCCCAGTTATACTAGTAATATTCTTCCAGAAACTGATTTTTTCATCACCTATACTCTATTAAAAAAAAACATACATTTATTTTCAAATATAATAAAGGATTATTTGTTGCATTATCTGGTTCTTCCACCTAGATACTTCATCAGGCTCCCCGCAAGCAAAAATTTGCATGAAAAGGGAAAATGCCTCATCTGGGGTTTCCAGTGCCTGAACACAAATTAAAAGTACATAAAAATAACTTTTCACCACTAGTGATCCTTAGCAGAACTCACCACTTGTTGTGGTCACAAAAAAAGTTGCCAGCAAAGAGCTGCATTATCCTAGGGCTCCTATATGTAGGCTGCAAACATCCAAAGGATGGGGAGATAGTAGCAAATAGATCGCATTTTCTGTATCTCTTTGCTGTCATCTGGTGGTCATCTGTATGCTTGCAGCCCAGACATGGTAGCCCTCATTATCCTGATTTTCTTTGCCATCTTCTTTGCTTTGTGCGATGAGTGTTTTTAATATGGAAAACAGGGGATTAGGCTGTATAAATAATGGCCTTGAGAAAGAACAAGGTCATTATCATGGGGAGAGGATGAACAATGTGGATTTCTAAGCCACTGCAGTGACAGCGTAAATAACTAATTCAGAAATGTCCAAGGATACAGGATGAAATCCAGTTAACTAGGTCCACTGAAGGTCCACTACTGCTTATTTTAAGAGTAGAAGGGGATAGTTCTCATTATGCCTTCCAGCCTACTTCAGCATCTGCAAAATCCTCTCTGAAATAATGGTGGATCCTCTGAAATAAATTTTGGAGAGTAGCATGACATTCTGGGTCATAAAGGTGATTTCTATTGTATAAATAGCCTTCTACTTTAACTTGGGATTTCATTCTGGGTTTGCAGAAAATCAAAACGAGAAAAGGAAAGTATTTACCATGTCAATGATTGGTATTTCATCTTCCAGTATCAAGGTTCCATGTTATATGGCACACCTGAAATAACAGTTATACTAGTAATATTCTTCCAGAAACTGATTTTTTCACCACCTATACTCTATAAAAAAAAATGTACATTTATTTTCAAATAGAAGAAATATAATAAAGGATTATTTGTTGCATTATCTGGTTCTTCCACTGGTTTTGACTGCACAGCTGTCCACAGACACCTCAGATAGACACCTTATGTTAGTAATGAAGACCAGCCTCAAAACCAGCAACAACTCATTTTCTTAATATTAGTTTCTGAATTGTGTCTTCTCAAACAAGCACTCACTAGAAATGATTTTATGTTCATTTCATTGGTATTTCAGCTTCATCATGTAAAATTCTAGGAACTGCATTTGGAGAAGGGTCCTGAGGATTCTCTGAGATGTCCAACCCCCTACCATTCTCAGGGGTTCATGAGGAAGTTGTTTGTCCTCATCATATACACTGAATTGAACTCTTATTTCTCAAGAGTACTGTTTCTAGTGCTTTACAGCTTCTTAGAGCATCATCCAACCTCTGTTGGGGTGATGTATCCATATGACAAGAAGCTTTATGACATCAGCAAAGGCTGAGTATGTTCACTGAGCATGGAAAGATAGCTGGTGACTATTGGGAAAGTGATAGGAGGTTGGATAGAGGGTGGCAAGCTGGTTGAATGGAATTGCTGAATTCTTAAACAGATGCACCCCAGAGTGCAATGTTTGTTGCTGGCTCTACTTGTTACTTTCCAATCAGATAATACTTACTAGTCATTAAGCCATAAACAAGCAAGCCATCTTATGGCTTGCTAATGTGCAAATTCAACCATTTGGATAAATAAACCATTATTTATTGCTAAGGACAGTGTGTGAACCCAGCCACTTGTGAATTATTCAATAAATTGCAGTTAAATAAGCCATGGCTGAATGCAATATGCGGATCCAGGTGGTGTAGATTTGCCCAGGATTTCAGATGGTGAGAAAGCTAGAGATATACGATACCTTCAAAACTATTCCTATATTAACCAACATTACATGATCTTCTTCTCCCCACTAATGTGGTCCCACTATGCTCACTAATATCTCAATGGAAAAACTACAAATACAGAAGGATGATGACACTATAAACGGAGCATTTCCTCCCAAGGGACCAGGAAGCAATTCTTCAAGATCAGACCAGACACCAGAGGATAGCAACCAGAAATAGGAAATTAACAATTAACTGCCATACAGCAAGTCATGTTTAGCCCAATCAACAAAAGGCTGAGTCATGATCCAGTAGGATCAATCTAATGCTGAGGTGACATGGACACCACTGGCAAAGAATGAAAGAACAAGCTGTACAGGTTTCTCTTAGAAGACTTCATTGACTGGACCTTTCAGCTGTGCTATGTGGCTGTCTTCCCCTACAACTAGGGTGAGCTTAGCCAATTCCACTGGGGGCAGATGTGTAAGTCAGTATTTCAAATGTTGGAATCAATAAAACTTTGTTGTTATTGAATCTCAGTATCTTCCATTGCTGACTGCATAAAATTAGGCAACCTGCCCAGCTGCCCCTCTATATCAATGAGCAACACAAAGCAACCTTTGTGTGAGAACAAACCACCTCAATTCAAGAAAATACGTAACTCTCCTGAATAAGACATGCTCTGCCGCTTTTTTTTTTTTTCTACAAATGTAGAAAATGAACAGTTTTAAAACATCTGTAGCCCTAAACATTAGCAGTACAGGTACATCAGCCCAGACTTCCAAAATCCACCTAGCTAGCTTAACAGAGCAATGCAATATAATTTTCCTTGTAAACTAGTAAATGTTTTTCATCTACTCCTGCACCTAAAAATGGTGTAGGATTTTGTTATGCATTTACCAGTGACTGTAGGGTAGCAGAGGACAGAGAGCTATTTTGAGGGCTTCTTAATGTGGCTGTAGGCCATTACTGACTGCTTCCACCATTAATTTAGCAGGTGTTGACTATAACTAAGAAGAGTTCAGAGCGTGAATTTATAAACTATAATTGTTAGCCTTTTACAGTTTCTGTAGAAAATCTAATGCTTTCAAGTGATTTCTGCAGAAAATTGAATAGTTTTATGTTCCTCCCCTCCTCCTCCTCCTCCTTCTTCCCTCTCTCTTTCTCTGCCCTGCAAGAAATTGAAGTGACTCTTACTCTCTTTATATTCCTACCAATTCAGATATAAGCCTATCAGCCTTCATAGAATAAACAAGTCTGACTCCCATTTACTAGATTCATCAGCTCTTCCCCCTTTCTGAACCAGAAATATCCAAAAAAAGATGGAGCAGCAGCCTTGTCAGGCTCCTGCTAGGACATACGTATTTCCTTAACAACCTTTATGCCTGATATTTGTTCTTTTCTTTGTTACTGCAGTTCATAACTGTGAGAGCACAACCACAGGTACACGTTTTACTACCAATACAGACTAAATCCACCCACTCTTTCTGCAGGTATGAAAATGAAATGAGTTACATTTCCAGATTATAAACTATACTATGCATGTACCCAAACACACGCATTGCCAGGAGCGATCTTACTCTCTCTACACATAGCCAAAATGAACTCTTTTTTGGTTTGAGGGAGATTGTATGTCTCCTGAGCTGATCCAAAGGCTTATTTGGAGATTTGCAGATAATTTCAGTGGTCATATCTCATCTTGTGACCAACAGAATATAGGCTGCCCATTTTTGCTGTACCGTAACGAAGGAAAAAGCCGGAGTAGCAAGCTCTGTAGATTCAGGGTAGCTAGCCTGGAAGTATCAGACTTGTTCTCAATGGCTCCCACTAAATATTGGGGATAGCAAGGAATACCGGCTGCCCTTCACACTTTGAAGAAAAGCCTTGTCCCTATAGTCAACTTTGTGGTTAGTGGAAAACGTGCTTGCAACCTTGTGCAGTCCAGTCCCTGGAAACATATTCCACTCAATACAGGGGGGAGGTTAGAAGATTCATGGTTGGTTTTTAATTTGCATTAGCCCGTAGGTTTTGATGATGTTCAAAACTCTCTTCTTGACTTTGTTTTTCCTTGATTTATTAAAACAGAATAACCTTCCATCCATTTCCAAATAAAAAAGAACCAGAGCATTGTCAGAAAAAGCTTCATTAGAGCCAACTCATTTTTTTTTTTTTCCCTTTTAGTTTTGAAGCACAGAAGGTGGGGGAGGCGAAGAGTTTTCGTCGTTTCTTAACTGGATGACAGATTTTGTCTAATTAATCTAGAGCCCTGTGTATAGAAACTACTGCAAAGCAAACATGTCTATTAACAGAAAAGCAGTGATTACTGCTTGGCATTCAGCCAGGGCCTCTACATAAGCAATGAAACTGTCTCAGTGCCATATGGGTTCTGCTGTAGCTATGAATTGGATCCAACACAAGGTTAAGATGTGTCAGATTTAACTGTGATTTAATTGATACTGGTAAAGAGGCTCTACATAAAGAAACAGTGTGTGTGCTATTAGAAACAGACTGCATGTTAGCCTTTCTCCCTTAGTTTGTGGGCAACAAAACATTCACTCAGAGATCTAAAGGAGT
The DNA here is from genome assembly GCA_030867105.1 of Liasis olivaceus. NCBI lineage: Eukaryota > Metazoa > Chordata > Lepidosauria > Squamata > Pythonidae > Liasis > Liasis olivaceus. The sequence continues at coordinate 119,931,188 of CM061350.1, read as the reverse complement.
TTCCAGATTCTTACTTCTTTACATTCAACTGAATCAAACAAAAAATATACTTCAGGTTAACAAGTTTACCAGCATTTAATTGGCAATGAATGAGAACTCTAATCAGATTCCCTAATAGGTTTTGTGCACACTTAATTAATCTCTATATGGAGGTTCCAGCTATTTTGCCAAAATGATTAAAATAAAATAAAGAGAGGATGCTGTGTGATGAGTCCCACTGTATTGCAAGTAGTTCTACTGTCCAAGGCTGGAGGGTTTAGAGCAGTGTTTCTCAACCTTGGCAGCTTGAAGATATGTGGACTTCAACTCCCATGCTGGCTGGGGAATTCTGGGAACTGAAGTCCACACATCCTCAAGCTGCCAAGGTTGAGAAACACTGGTCCAGAGTATCATTTATTGCATTCATATCTTTGCTTTTTCAGTGAGTTAAAGGTTGCGTACATGATACTCTCCTGCAATTACCTCCATAGCAATTCCAGGAGATTCTTAGGGATGACATTGTGATGGAATGGAATTATGAAGGCCAGGCTCAGGGAGATAAGCATTTTCTTAGCTCGCCGCAGGAGCGTGGGAACTACAAGAGGATGAGACTGGCACCTCCCTGAGGAATTCACATTGTTGTGGTTGGCTGGCTTGGGAGCTGGGGTTTCAGTCTGGGAAGATTGATGTCAGGCCTAGCCCAAGGAACTCCAAGAGACAATGCAAAATCAGTTCAGCTATGTTTATTAGCTACAACCTCTAGCAAAAGTCTTCCCAGACTGAAACCCCAGCTCCCAAGTCAGCCAACCACAACAGTGTGAATTCCTCAGGGAGGTGCCAGTCTCATCCTCTTGTAGTTCCCACGCTCCTGCGGCGAGCTAAGAAAATGCTTATCTCCCTGAGCCTGGCCTTCATAATTCCATTCCATCACATAAATGTTGGTTATATGAACAACCAGTAGTTTCCTAGCACCAAGGTTGAGAAGTGTAAGGCTAAATATCTCTTAAAACATGGGGAAAAGTAGGCAAAAGAAACCATAATTCACCAGCCCTGGATATAAAAAGGTTCCCCTTTTCATGTTTACAGAGGGCAATCAACTGATTAAAGAGATGTCAGCCCTTCAAAGCAGACCAGACTAGGACACCAGAGTTATGAATGCTAATACTTTATTATATATAAGGTTACAGTAACAGAATCTTGCATATCTGAATATGGTTCCCCCCCCCCACACCCCCTTATCTTCATGAGAACTGGGAAGGATTATGTCTAAGATGCTTTCTCAAACTTTATTTCTGACATGGACTCAGATTTCTTTTATCTGACCATTGCCTTCCTTGTGGTTCTTCCTCAAGGTTATTTCTACTGCCCGTTAAGATGCTATATATAATAAATATTCTTATCTATCTGTGCTGTGCCAAATGTTTGGGTAGCTTCTTCAAGCTCTAGCTAGGGAGCCCCACAGCTGGACAGGTCTACCATCACCCAGCTGAGACATGAACTAAGGCATCCTTGATTCAAATCTAAGGCGTTAATCATTCCACTGGCTCTCTTACTTCCAATATGTATAAGTGATTGACATGTATTCTCAGCCTTAACAGCAATCAATATGGCAGCATAGGATACAGTGGATAGGTTTGAGTTATGGAATGTTTTGCATGAATATGGAGTTGAAGGTTGGCTGCTGAACATAGTATGAGTGGTATGATGTAAGAATGCAAGCAGGAGAATAAGTAAACTGCTGTCAGGATTAGCCCAGGAAACTCCAGGAGACAGTACAGATTCAATCCAACAAGGTTTATTGGCTTCAGTCCCGTTACAGAAATCTTCTCAGAGTGAGAGTAATTTCCAGGGTCACCCTCCCAACCTCCCTTGCATTCTTTAGGAGGGGCCAGTCTCATCCTCTTATCTGTTCCTCGTGGTTCTGGTGATGAGAGTAAGTTCTTAACCCCTCTTCTCCTGACTCTCACAACTGCCTAGAGTGTGGTTCAGTATTGAACAGTAAGACTAGCATAAGTTGGTTGCTTAATGTATTTATGGATAAAAGTATACAGAATCCTTTGGTGATATTAGAGGTATGTTGGCTGAGGATGTGAATAAATGTGCAATTTTGGTATACATACAATATTATGTTGTTGGTTGTGAAATGGATGATCTGCAGCCAATGTTAAACAGATTGTATGATGCAACACAGAGTAGGAATCTGAAAATGAATGTATCAAAGTCCAAGGAAGTCGGTTTGACAGGGAAAATAGAGGGTATGATCGCAAATTATACATAAATGATGAAAATTCTAACAAATAGATGAATTTGGATACCTTGGTAGAAAGGTAATTGGTAAGTATATGGTCTGTTGCAATGAATGAATAACAAAAGCTAAAATGGCTATGTACAAAAGTATGTTTCTGCCCACATTTTTATGTAGAAGCGAGAGCTGAGTATACCAGGGAAAACACAAAAATAAGTTGAATTACACTTAGAATGAGTTACCTAAGAAGCATGTATGGTAAAATAGGAAAATATAGGATCAAAAATGAATGGATGGTGAATATGGATTGAACCGAAAACGGAGCAACTAGTACTGATTGTGGTGATTTGGTCATGTAGAAACAATGAATGAGGACTGAATTGCAATATAAGTATATGAAGGAAAAGTGACCAGATCAAGAGGAAGGGTAAAATCAAAAAAGTCATCATTGGATGAAGTCAATGAGATCCTCAAAAAGAGGTGAGAGAATTACAGAACAAAAAGCAATCTATGAAGAGGTGTATGAAGGTGGTAGAAGAATGATTTGCAAGGACAGAAAGGAATGCAGAGGTAGACTGATTGATGTTGACATAAACTAGATTTAGTTGTATTTCCTGTTTGTTTTCCTTATATCTTACTTTCTTTGGCTTACTATTTCTTACTCCTTTTCTGCACTTTGCATAAAGTTGCTTACCTCCCAAAAGTGCAAGGGCTATTATCAGGCATCTCTGTAACCAATACTGGAACTAGAAATTTTGCAGGCAAAGAATCAAGGACATAGCGGTTGAGAAGTTAGTTTTATTGCAGCCACTAGAAAAGCTATGAATGAAGACATCCAGCAACTGCAAAGTGCATGCCATGCATATGGCAGGATCAAAGTTCAAATCCTGAATCTCTTCCTCTCACCCCTGCAGGGAAAGCATCTCATTTTGGGGTGGGATAAGTGGTTGGCATTTGTATATTGTTACTGTAATGGACTGTCTGCTCTCAGGATCTTTGTTTCCTACTTTGCTCAATCTGGCCCTCATGGGTACCCATGTATATAGGTATAGCAGCTTTCTCAGTCTGGTTCCCTCCAAGTAAGTTCTTCTACCAATTCCATAAAGCTACACAAATATGGTAAATTAGACCACAGCTCCCATAAAGCCACCATAAACGTCAGCCAGCACATTCCCTCTACCTAATTTGATTGAAATCAAAAGCAACAAAGTGTCTTGTATCCACTTTAAAGATAAACAAATTTATCATTATATGTTTTCATGAATTACAGATGATCTCATCAGATACGTGGAATATAGGATGAAAATGCACCAGTACAGGTAGTCCTTGACTTACAGCCATTCCTTTAGTGACTGTTTAAAGTTGTCATGGCCCAGACTCAGGACTCAGATTCTGAATCTGAATCTGACCCTGAAGAAGCTGTTCCAGCTGAGCCTGTGGAATGTCAGCCTCAGGAGAGACAAAGCCAGGAATTACATGAGGCTGATGAAACACAGGCACCACCTGAGCAGCTGGAGAAGTCAGATGCGGATGATGTAAGGCCTCCCAGCCCCATACCCAACAAGTAGAGGAGAGAGCAGAGCAGCGAAGGTTTATTAGGCTCCTCGCCAAGCAAGGGAGTAAATCTCCTGATTAGTGACAGCTGGCTGCAGCCTTATTTAAGAAGCAGCTCTGACCTAAGTTCTCTTTGCTGGAAACAATGTCTGACCTCCAGTGCTTGCATAATGTTTCTGCAAATCCTGTTCATGTTTGAAACCTTGAACCTCTGGACTGGCTGACAACCCTGACTTGGCTCTCAGAACCCTGAATTTGGACTGTTCTTCTGCCTGCTCCTATTTAGAAAGCAAACTCTTTAGGCAAGCTTCAGTTTTGTTTACATTCCTTTGTCTGCTGTTATCTCTTCAGCCTTGGAGTAAAATTGCTAAACTTCATAAGTAGCCATGTGTGAGTGTGTGTGGTTGAAACCTGAAGCAGGATGGAAGTTACAACAGTGCTGAAAAAATGACTTATGACCGGTCCTTGCACTTACAACCATTGCAGCATCCCCACAGTCATGTGATCTTGATTCAGGCGTTTGGCAACAGTCACATGTTTACAACGGTTGCAGTGTCCTGTGGTCACATGATTGCCATTTGTGAACTTCCCAGCTGGCTTCCAACAAGCAAAGTTAATGAGGAAGCTGGCAGGAAAAGTCACAAGTTGAGGTCACATGATATCTCACTTAACAACCATGATGATTCTCTTAATGACCATGGCAAAAAGGTTGTAAAATTGGGTGCAGTCACATGATGCCTCACTTAATGACCACACTGCTTAATGTTGAATTTTCCAGTCCCTATTGTGGTTATAAGTTGAGGACTATCTGTAGAGTCAGTTTGGTTGCTAATCATCAAGTGATGTTCATGGATGTATGACCTGGACCTTGGTCTCATAGACATGTGTGTATATATAAGTAAGTATAGGTATATTTAATTTACCTATAGACAATGTCTCACTATAAGATACCCTTTTTCAAATGAATTTTTCACAGGAATGGGAAAAATGTAAAAACATGAATAGGAGCAGTTGTTTTTTTCACCCAAGCTCATCCCTGAATGAGAATACTATGTATTTTTCAACATTATATCTCAATTAGGAAGAAAGACAGAAAAAGAAATCAAAAGTAGGTTGTGGTTTTTTTCTACAAAATATACGTACACAGGTATTTAAAAAAAATAAAATTGAACATGCTTCTACCTTATTTTAATATTAAAAATCCATTATTTTGCCATGCAACCTCACTGATAAAATAGAAAGTTACATGCTGTTATCAAATATATATAATTACAAGGAGAGATATGAGCCCAAGGAGATGGAAAGCTTATTAACCAAGCCTCTTTCTTTGTTAAACTACCTCAGAGCCAAGCTTTTATTAGTCATCTCCATTATTTAAATAGTAAGAACACCTTGAAATGTGAATTCCTTCAGTAATTGCTATACTTCTGCTACCTGAATCTGTACCATTAAAGTCAGCATTTGCAGCCAGAAGTTCAGATTTACATCCTTCCTTGTATAGTAGCAACTGCTTTTACCTATTTCTTATTTTCCCTAGTATTCCATACCTCATCATACTGAAATACTTTGACCTGATCACGTTCAGGACCTGAAAGCTCCATCAGTGCAACTTACTTTTGTTTTTCTTTTTAAATGGGAGGTAGTGGAGAATTTCCCTATGATTCTTGCACTTTTTATCAATAATAAATGCTCCAAAGTGATCATGAACCCACACTCTTTGTTTTTAAATGTGCTCTTTTCCTATTTCTTCCCAGTGGATTACTGGTGGGAGAGTTTCAATGGCCTGAAGACAATGTTGGAGGGAACAGGAATTCTTCGTGGGGCTACCCCTGCCAATATGATCAAAAGAGGAAGGATACAGCTAAGATGAATTCATAAGTTGGGGCAGGATGAGACCCTGCAGACATGGAGGAAGCCAACCCACCTAGGTGAAGGAAGTTCAAAGATAAACCCAGGAGAAGGCAATAACAAATCAAGAAAACTGTGTGAATATAGCTGAAATATTTAGATAAATCTGCAGTTCAGATGAAGCAAATTTCTGATCAGAAGCACTCCTCTCATTATCCCTGAAGAACACTGAACTTTCATAAGTATATCTAGAGATGATAACATGGCCATACAACAAGCAATCTGGATACTGATTGTCCCAGTACTGAAAGAAGAGTCGCTTGTTTTACAAGGACATATAAAATTGGAAGACAGAACATGAGAAAGAAGAACCAAGGAAATCTGAATTTGTTAAAATAGAAATGAAGCATAGTCAGTTGGATGCTTTAAGAATAAAGGGACTTAGGTATACTGGAAAGGGCCACTTTAAATCAGGGCATGAGACCATACAAAGAAATGAAATGGCAATGATTATAAAAAATAACACGTGCTCAATTATAACCTATTAAATAGTGGGTTCATATCTAGTAGAGTTAGTCTACATCCCCTGAAGATTAATGTCATATTAAATAAACAGTGGCTGAGTATATTGAAGAATTGTATAGCAAACTGCAAAAGGGGCTAAATGTAATATCTGGAAAGGAAGTAGGACTACTAAAAAGTGACTAGGATGCAAAAGATGGAGAAATGTAGGAACCTGGAATTACAGCTAGGTTTCAGTTGGGTGAACAAAATAAACCAAGAAATAGTTCAACAGAGTTTTTCAAACAGATTGTTTCATCCATTGCTAACACCTATTTTATGTAGTATAAACACATTAGACTATTAGATTTGGACAACATTGGAGTCAAATGTACTACATGACAGGAAACAGAAGATGGAAAAGTGCAATCCAATCAAGCCACAATACTTTAATGTGCAGACTGTGGAGCAGATTATGAATTATTGGTGTCAAATATATTGGTTAAATTTAGAAAATTAAACACAGCAGGTGTGGCAACAAAATTTGTTTTGGAGGATATATAAAAACATAAGATCAATGTAAGATTCAGTGTACTTAAGCAACAGTGATCCTGCAAACAAACAATCCTAGGGGCTTTCAGAAGTTGTTATCATGATTGCCTGGGAAAAGCAGAGGATGAAAGCTTTGGACAACAAAAAGGGTGTGTAGCTACCAGACACAGATTTTGAACAACAAGGAAGAAAGGACAAGGAAAGAGAGGTTTTTAAGAGAATTTATAGCTAAGGTTGGACTGCTCCAGAGTATTTATGGAACTATCTAATCAAAGCAAATGGGGTTAAAAGATGAAAAGAGTGTACTGAAAATGCTTACAAATGGAATTAAAGAATGACCGAAATATTTGCAGAGAATACATTTAGGAACCAACTTCACTAAAAAAATGAGATATGATAGGCAGTAAACCAGCTGTCAGCTAGGACAGCACCAGTGTGAAAGCTGGCTCTCACGCTGATAAGAGGCTAAATAGCCATTTTGTAAACAATGTCCAGATGCAGGCTTCCCACTTTCTTAAAACAGGCAGGGTACTCCCAATTTTATTCAAGTAGCACAAAAAAGAGTGCAAGAATAGAACTGCTTTGATTTACCTATATGCAGATTTCTCATTTGAAAGGAAAGTACTCAACAAAATGTTTGTGTTCTAGCTTTAACCTTTTTCCCTAATAAATCTTCCTAATCTGAATTCAAGGAGAGTTGTTCCCTGAATCGATCATTTCCAGTCCTGATTGCTGCTACAAAGTCTGACAACCAGTTGCAGATGAAATATGCACTGAACTGTTTAACGCTGCAGTAGAAGAAGCTGTTAAAATGCTTCCAGCCCTGTGTCAACAAGCATGGGACAAAAGTGTGTGATCTAGACATTGGAAAAGATTGGTGTATATACCAATCCCAAAGAAAAGAGATGCATCAAAATGAGCAGACATACAGAACTTTACATTCATTCTTCCTGTAAGGAAAGTTTTATTTAAGGTCTTACAAAGAAGAATAGAGACAGAAACAGAGACAGAAAATGAACAAGTAGGTCTTAGAGTAGGCAGAGGAACACAAGATCAAATATCAAGAATAAGATGGCTAATGGAGAGAGCAAGAGAATTGACAATACAGGTTTGCCTTCACTTGATTGACTACAACAAGGCCTTAATTATACACATGATGCAAGAATGTGTAATATACTTTAAAAAATGGGTGTGCCAAAAGACCTTACTATTCTTCTAAGGAGCTGGAACTCACTGTTATAACTGAATTTAGAGTAGCATTTCTCAATCTTGTCTGGACTTCAATTCCCAGAATTTCCCAGCCAGCATCACTGATTTAGAGAATCAGAGTGATTCATTTATAGAAACCAAAGGATTCCTATTATTCCCATATCTGTTTAACTTATACAGTAAATATAAGAATGGTAGGATTGGAAGAGATGACACTGGGAAAAATGGAGGATGAAATATTAATATTGTGAGATATGCAGATGATACTGTTTCTTGAGCCAAAATTATAGAAGACTTAGAAATCTCATTATAAAAACACAAACAGAAAGAGAAAAATCTGGGGTGATCTTAAATAAGTGCTTAATGAACATACAACTGACAGAAAAGATGTTAGTTTTATTGGGGGGGGGGCTCAAGAACAGATAAAAATGGATAGAATGCTTAAAAACATAAAGGGGAGATTCATCCTACAGAGGATGGCAAATTTAGACAAAATCATGAAGGATAAAGATATTTCTATGACAACAAAGATCAGAATAGGTAATGCAATTTTTTTCCAGTAGGACTGAGAAAAGTAAGAGAAAGAAGATAGATAGTTCTGAATTATGGATTTGGTGAGGTTGCTAAGAATTCCATGAATTACAAGAATAATTGATCAGTTAGTCCTGAACAAAAAAATAAAAACTAAACGGCTTCCTTCCAGTGATGATCAGTAAGCCAAACTCATATATTTTGGGCATGTGATGAAAATGGATGGCGGATGAGAAAAAATGATTATGTTCATAATGAAAAGAAATTGATTAGAAGGTTGAGAGAAGTAGAAGAAATGGAAAACAGTGGATAAACTGGATCAGAGAAATTATCACTGGATTGTCCTTGAAAGGGCTGCAGGTTGTTGCCAGAATCAGGTCAAGATGGTGAGCATTGTCCATATAGGCACCAGGCCTAATTCGACGACACTTAACTCTATTTTCTTATTAGATTTTGTGCATTTTTCTTTCTTTAGGTGAAAAACAGTATCATTAATGAACTGCTTTTTCACTATAATGCCTAAACTTTTAACCTACTAGGTAGACTAGCTGCAAAAGAGAAAAGTTGATGGAGAGAAGCAGAAGACTTTTCAGTATATATGAAATAAATGATTTTTTTTTTCAGAAAGAATAATAGGTACACAATAGTTTTCATGCAAGTTAAAAGTTCTATAATTTAAGTTTATATCCCAGGAAGCAAAGGGACTATCCCTAAAATTTTTCTCCTCCCCCCCACCTCAATTTTTTTACAATAAAGAGTAGCAGCTGCAGATCTTTAAAGGACCAGATGTTGCCGCTAACTTTTGGGGTTTCTACTCTTGAAATTTTCAAGTTTGCTGTGATAGAACAATTGTGTAACAGTAGCCTACAAACATTAAGGCAGGGAGATAGCTGCTTTTGTGGCCCACACTTCCCCTTGATGAAATCTTTAAAAATACAAATCTGGTTGCATAGTTGCATTGGGGCCCAATATTAAGGCTACACATCTGGTGTGTGAAAATTCAGACAGCCACTAAAGGTAGGGTTTTCTCTATTGGAGATTGGAGGACACTAGGTTTCCTATACTTGGGTTAATATATATACATATACATCCTATGAGAAAATTGCTTTGGGGAAATTCTGCGAACAGAAAAGGCCTTCCTTGTAGTCACACATGCCTTGGTCTTTTTGTGGGTAAACTACTTCTATATGGGACGACTCTTGAAGAAGACTTAGAAGCTACCGCTGGTCCAGAATGCAACAGCATGAGCACTGACAGGCAGGCCTTGCCATGCCCATGTAAGACCTCTGCTTCATGAGCTGCACTGGTTGCCAAAAAGCTCAAGGCAATAATTATTAAAGCCCTACATGGCATAAGACCTAGTTATTTGAGGAAGCAGATGCCCATCCTGTGCCATCAGACAGAGTTGGCTTGCTTCAGGTCAATCGAGCGGCATCATCTAGTGGGACCCAAGAAGTGAGCCTTCCCTCTTGCAGCACCTGCCCTCTGGAACAGCGTCCCACTCCTGATATTCTTATGGCCCCCACCCTACCCACTTTCAAGAGAGTCCTAAAAACTTGGCTCTTTCCCTTACGTGAGAGGTTTAGGTTAGGGTCCCTTTAGGTTGGAGGTGATAATACCACTCAGAGTTGTTATGGAGTTGGGTAGCCTAGAAATCTGGTAACTAACTAAATAAAAATAATGGTGGCTTCCCACCTTGATTCCACCTGCAGCAACAATACAGCCCAGTCTATGATCTTGGCCAAAAGCCAGCTGTATTTTGTCCAAGAAACTTTCTGCCTAGAGGCTGCACAAAGAGTGTGCTATCATCCCATTCATAGTCGTGACCTACAGGAATGGGAAGCTGAATACGGTTGATAATGAGAGATCAAGTCAAAAATCTCTATTGAAGCAATGTTTTCTTAAAAGCCTCTGGCTAACCTTCCCTCACCTCTTGATTGCCACTGTTTAAAAACTGAAGTTTTGTTACAAGAGTTAACATTCACAGGCCTTGAAACATCCTTGCAAGATCATTTCACTAGATAGATAGATAGATAGATAGATAGATAGATAGATAGATAGATAGATTAACTGTACGTGCTGGTCCTATTCCATTGCTGATGCAGAACTGCACAGGTTTTGCAAATGTGGAAACAGTGCAAAAGCTATTAAAAATTAGATGACATTTAGAGGAAATACCATGAGTAATGAAAATTTTCTACCACTTGCAGCTGTGAAAGAAAATTTATCCTATATGTACAGTGTTCTATGGCTTAGCTCTGTTCTTCGGGCTTTTTGCCAAGGAGCCTGGATGCATATGTGTTTCTAAGAACTTTGCACACTGAAACCCAGCTGGGAATTGGTAAATGTATATTCATCTGAATATATATGAATGTATATTCATTGGAATAAACACCTCTCTGTAGTCCCTGTATTTCTAAGCATGTTCAGCCCAATACACTTATAAAGCCCTTACAGATCATAGCCAAAGACCTACAGAGGCATCCTTGTGCTTCAAAATGTTGGGTATGGAGCTTGTGATTTTACTTTCAGCCCACCATCCTTGGTGCAAGTGGAATCCTCGCAGAACACTTATATACTGGTAGCTTTGGGTTTGATCAGCCCTTTGAGGTAAGCCAGGTCAGGAAACAGACTCCACCGGAACTCTATTGATACAGGCTATAAGAACAGAATCTTGCAAGCCTGATTGTGCTTTACGTCCCCTCCCTCTGATATCCCAGTGAATCAGGGAAGAGGGTATCTAGCATTGAAGATGTTACCTAGCCGAGTAACAAAACGTCTGCAAGAAAACAACCAAGCTCAGAGAACTCCAAGGGTATCTTCTGAATGCCATCTTGTTTTCCAGGACTTAAAGAATATTTCAGCCCTCTTTGCTTACATAAAGTTCTTGCCTGTTTTCCTCTGGAGTATCAGAGAGATAAGAGTTGATATCCAAGAATTCCTGCAGGTGAATACTCAGAATTCCACGGCGATGAGCATGAAGGCTGCTGAGCCTGGGACGATCCTTACATTCTCTATTTATGTATTTAACTATCTATCGATCTGCCTGTCTGCCTATGTATCTCCAACTAGTTCCACATGCTTGCAGCAGAGAAAGGAAGGCATCTTCCACAACTCCGTGCTCCCATACAAGCCTATCCTGTAAAAGGCAGTTAGTTTATTCTATATTGGCCAATTTGAAAGCATGGCCTACTCCTCATTTTTTTAAGAAGTACAATATAATAATAGTTTTTTAAAAATATATATATGGGTTGATTTATAAGTGCTTGCAAAGTATGTAAGCATATATAGGTGTTCACATGCACCATAAGGAGCAGCCTGTTCCAATATATCCAAAGCACCCATGGAATCATTTACTGCTGTAATGTGAATGCCTCATCCTTGGGAACCAGCAGCTCAATTTTCCTTCTTGCTATCCTTTCAAACAATGAATATGTCTGAGAGACGAGATTGCCATGTTATTGTCAATCCTGTAATACATAGCCTTGTACACTAGAAATCAGTATGGAACACTGCACTCCTGTAACTTTTTACAGCCTTTAAATTGCCAGTCTTCTGACTACATTTCTTCAAACAATATTGCCATCTGAGTGATATCAATCAAACCATCCTGCCCTTTCATGTCAGGATTCACAGAGTCGGCCCACTTGACTGAATTCTGATTACCTCTGTATTCAGAGGAAAATAAATGTGATTTGAAAAAGAGATCCTAGCCAGGAGTTGTATTTAATGAAAGCACTACTGATTGGGAGGAGAATAATGCCTAAAATATTATATTGGGAAGCACAGGTATTTCTGTAGGGAAGTTGTTTTGTCAGGTGATATATTATGAGGCTGTTCCTCAATCTCTGCAGCTTTGAGACACAGAATATCAGGACAATAATAAAAGTGAAGCAATTTAACTTCTGGTTTCAGTTTTGATCTGATAGGAGTTAAACCAGCTTATAAATCTTCAACACGCTACTGGTTCTCCTGGGAAATAGCCAAACTCACAATTCCCCTCCCCTCTACTTTTCTACTATGCTGTGATAGCTTAGATACAATCATTCATATCTAAGGTATATATACCCTCAGCCAAACATTTGCTGAAGCATGGCCTCAAAAGTGATAACCTGATCTTAGGATAAAATTTAAAGTTTGAGCCATGTCTTTCTTCCTTAAAGGTATTATAGCAGCTAGGCAGTCTGGGTGTATCCAGGAGAACAATAAGATTATCAGATCTATGCCGCAGAGCCTTGGATGGCCACTAGGTGACAGCAGGAGGTCAGAGTTACTGTATCTTTAGGCTGCCATCTACTGGTCATGTGTCTGTTTTGCTGTTGTTGCTTTGCCACTCGGACACTGTAGCCCCAGCCATAAGCATGAGAAGAATGCTGATGACGTTGCCCAAAAACGGTTAGAGCAATACGGTATTTATGTATATAATCAATTATGGATCTACCAAAACAGCTCAAAATAGCACACAAAAAGAGATCAAAGTGTTACATTACAAGACGAATCGTTTAAAAACTTCAGTTAAAATACTTGAAATCAAAGAACCAATACAATAAATTCTGAATCAAAACACTCAGACAAGGCTGCCTCCTCTCTTTGAAAATCTAGCTTTGAGATAAATTTCTTGTAGTCAAGCAGGTAAGTAGAGGTATTAGAAACTGTCAGCAAAGGCCTTTCACCAAATATATCTAATTACAGTTTAAAAATTATTATTGTATCCAATAGTTGTAGCTCTGTACTTTCTAAAAACAGCCAAGTGTCAGATTGGTTACTCAGTCATCACTTAAGATTAAGATTAATTTAAAAGTATCATTATAGTACATTAGGGTTTCTCTAGAACAGTGTTTCTCAACATCAACAACTTCAAGCATGCTGGGGGGGAATTCTGGGAGATGAAGTCCACACGTCTTAAAGTTGCTGAGGTTGAGAAACACACTCTAGAGAAAACACTGATGGTTTGAACGTCATAAAATCTACATTGCAGGAGTATATACTAGATTAGAATATTCTATTAGTTTATGGATGGTAACAGTCAGGACTGATAGACCCCACTATGAAACCAAAATTTGGTTTTAGAATACATTCAGCATATCACTGCAGTATTCTTAAATACTGTACCATTCATAGCATTAAGAATATTATCCTTAAACATCTGAAAATGTCCCTAAGAATGCAACTTGAAAACTTATGACACCCTTCTCAAATCTGGAGCTCCAACATACAGCTGGACTACAACACCCAGGATCCTGACTCAACATGGGTACAAAGTGAGGTGGCAGACAATGTTCTGATTTTGCATTTTCCAATGGTTGTTCCCTTCCCAAAGTATAAAGGGCAGGGTGGAAATATAGTTTTAGAAATTCATAAAATAAGCAGCAATTGATCCTGACTGGGCTACTGAATGTTCATTTACTACTGTCATAAACTCAGCTTTAGAACTCTTCTATCCTTCTGTAATTAAATTCTCTTTCAGCTAGTCTAGGTCTCCAGGCTGATTAAAATGTAGCTGTCATCATCACAGAGGTTTTATGATAAGCTTTTTTTTCCCAAGCTTTTGCTAGCTGCATTCTCCTTCCATCACTGCTGCTAATAACAGAAATGTTCTGGACACACTGCTGCAGATTAACTCCTCCCTTTGATGGCTCATTTTTCTAGGAGTGACATATGTCACAAGGCATCTTGAATTCCCCAAACTCTCCTTTCTTTTCCCAAGCAGGAAATACATCTCTGTGCCCTTCTAGGCAACCTCCAATCCCTGATGGCATACAGAATTAATTTTCATCAAATCTGTCTTCAGAGCCACCAATGTAACTAACTAAGCTTTTCCTTTAAAGGTCATACCTCCTCAAAAACAATCAACTCATCTAAGATATGAAGAAAAAAAAAATAGAATGACTTTTCTGAAAACCAACTTGTTTTAATTCCAGGTTTCTAAAGGTATCACTGTATCTTCAAAAGCTGGCTTCTCCTTTCTATCTAAATTAATCAGCCATGAAGCATTTTTCCAAAAGAGATAAAATTTTATGAACTTTTTGAGTAACAGCGTCCGCCTTGATGTCTATAATTTTCTGTCTTCGTATTATTTGGCATGGAGAGTTGTATCTGATGGTGATGCAGTACTACTCACCATTTAAGAAGCCACAATATTTTTGGTTCATAGATTATTGTTCATAGTTAGATTCCTGATGTATATAGGAATTTCAGGTGATACAGGCTACAACAAAAAGGTTAGTAAACCAAATGGTGAAGTTCGGACATCGAATAGATCAAAGGAACTGTCTTTCTGAAGACTTGGAATATATACAATTGCTGCTTTTCTCTTCCGATCTATATTTGCAACCTATATTCCCAGGACATTATTAATCAAGGCTAAGCATGCCTCTTCCCCAAGAAGGTTGATATGCATCAATATAATTTAGTATCTCCTAGTGTAGTTTAATTCACCATTAGCTGTGACAGAATGGGAGATAATATAAGATCCCAACTCAGTATATGACAAGGAACATAAGTAGGCCTCATTATTCACTCTATTTGCAATTTTCAAATTTTTGAAAACAAAGTGCTTACAATTATGCATCCATTAGAAGAAAATGTACACAAAAATGCACTTGTTGGCCTACAAAAGAGGAATCTTCTAAGGAAGATTGCTTGTAAATTATATATTGGGAATACTGTACACAAACATGCAGGCTTCTTGCAGATTTTTTAAAAACTCACAGATTGATTTAGAAACCAGATGATATTAATTTGGGATGGGAAGAAATACAAATTAAGATAAACCAAATTTCATTAATTTATCCATTATTCAGATTAATAGGTCATTTAAGTGGCAAACTGATTTATCTTTCTCAATACTTCTGTAGGAAGACAATAAATTCATTCAAAACAGCTGTCCAAATCTGATAAAATGAATGTTCTCGCGTCCTCATACACCTACCTTATTCTCTGAGGCAAAATTCAAGCCTGTTTTTGCTAGATGCATTTATTTATACATTTATTTGTCTAAAAGATTTATATAGCCACCCATCTTCATGTTAACACTTAAATAGTGTAAGTAGGATCATGGGGCAATAGGGACTGTATGCAGTATTTGGGGAAAGCACCAAGTTAGGGAGAGCTGACATAAATTCTGCACTTGACTAAGGTGAATGTTTTTGCTTTTATTTTAAAAAAAGTGTCTCCATTTTGTCATACTAGTCAATTTAGGAACAGGATGGATGACCCTTCTTTTATAATATATAAATAAATAAATTGGTTGGAATTCAACCAATTGGCTGAACTGGATGGCTAAGGCAGAGAGAAGGTGAAAAAGTGTGCAATGAGCAGGAAGCATGGCTTCTACTTTATACCCAGAGAATGGGACGTGAAGAACTGAAGATATTACGAGGGAAATTACCAGATGAGATGGTGAAATAGCTCTCAGGCCAAAGGAAAACAGCCAGATGTGGTTCCAAGCCAGGATGGATTAGTATATCACTGAAGAAATTCTGATTTCCATATACTTAATCAAAATTCCTTTATAAGAAATGTCTTCGCAATTCTGCCAATTATTCATCTATGTTCAGACGCAGCCTTCCCTAAGATACGTATTTTTGTACAAAACTTTTGATCCAAAACTGCATTACAAAGTTCAAGGTCATACAGAACCATTTTGGAAGAGTAACCCATAATAATCTCAGAAGTGTGATCTAGACTGCCAAAAATGTGAAGAAATTCTCCAGCATTCATCCTCAGAAGCTCTGAGAAACAGGGAATGCCTCAGAATGTGAGGTGGAACATTAAAAGAAGACGTTATAGATGCCAGCAAATGCCAAACAAAATATTTAGCTCCAAGAACACTCAAGCAAAAAAAAAAAAAAAAATCTTGTCTTACTTCTAAGAGGTTTGATACTGGCAAGAAAATTGAAAAGGAAAGAAACAAGGTTTTGGTCCCACAAGCCATGACTACTTTGTTTTGCTTAGGTCACTAATTCAGGCTAATTCAACAAATCAAAGTTAGAACAAATAGTGACTCAACCTAATCTATAGATGAGTGGAAGACACAGAGAAACCAGAACATCATTTTTGTTCTTATTTTATACAGTATAAGATGCACAGTATGTTTTGGGGGAGAAACTCCTTAAGGGCAACTTCTTTGTGCAGCTCTCAAAAAGCAGTCTTCTACTCATAGAAAATCATCTCCCGTGACACCCAGGCCCTTTCCAAATACATCTCTCCAACTGCTATCCAACCCTTCTTGCGATATAAAAAGCAGATGCCTCCTTTTTTTTTTTTTGGCCTGGGCCAGTGAGTGTGGGGAGAAGACAGTATGATTCAACCATTTGTTACCTTACCAGCCTGGTAATATTTGCAAAATTGTAAAATATTAGAGCAAATGGCAGTCCATTGGAACTCACCTAACAGAAGGGCTGCCCTCCAGAAGGAAAGAAGATTTAGAGAACATCTTTGGAGAAGCCAAGAATGGGTCTCTTTACTAGAGAAAAATGTAGATAAATAGTATTAATCACAGATTAAGTCGAGTTGGGAACCTGATCATAGAATTTAGAGCATCCAGAATTGTGCTGTAAGATGGGCGGCCATACAAATCTTTTAAGTAAAATAAACTCAACTTCCAAAAGAGTCAATTAAGAATTTCAGTACAGGTTTACAGTTCAGACTATGAACTTTCTCGGTGGTATACGTTTGCCTTAATTGTCAGAAATGCAATGGGACTTTCTCTCACCACTCTTGGAATAAGAAGAAATACCCATCATTAAAAGATGGCTAGCTTTAAATTTGAAATGGAATTTCTGGTGAAGTGGTATATAAACATTATTTCCAGATTTGAGCATTCAGAATATGACTTACTTAGAAGGAGACACTGAAACCTGAAACCTTCCCCATTCTCAGGACAAGTCCTGCATCTGTTATTTGACACCCCACAAAAACTTTCTGTTCTGCTCTAGCTAGAGGCCAGTAGGCCTCCTGAACGTTGATGCTGTTTGCAAAGATAGAGGTGACACAAATTAAATAATGAAGTTTCCGCTCTAATCCACTTTGATAAAACAGGCCTCATCAATATATGACAAGGAAGTGATATTGTAAGCATCCTGATTTTGCCACAGCACCAAAAATGCTTTGATTTTGGCACTAATGTTAAGAAAGCCTTTGATAAGATTGCTTGTATAGCCTTCCAATCTTTTGCTATCCGTACAGTCATTTTAAAACGCATTCGTTGTTTTGGATTCCACTAATTTTGATATCATTACTAATGGTATAATATCCAACCCTTCCAACTATACTCAAAGTACTTGTATCCTAACTTGTATTTAATTTAGCATCAGGGCCATCTAGCAAAGGTACAGAATTATTAAAATTTAAAGAACCCTGCATAATCTTGACCTATATAATAATAATGCCATATTACTTCTTGGTATCCTTGACATTTCAATACCAGTTTTACCCGACAATTCAGAGAACTACAGAACAGCCAGTCTAACAGGTTCTAGAGGATATCATGGAGATCAGTCTATAAGCACTTTGAAAACAAGTAGAAGTAGCATGAATTTGTGAAGATTAAGCCTTGCCAAACTAATCTCACTTTTGATCACGAAACTATTTTTTAACAGAAAAGCTTGGACATCTCATAGAAGGGAGCAAATATTCTATCAATTCTCCACTTCAATGCCTGCAGAAAATCAAAGACCTAACCTAAAAATAGAAGAAGATGAATTTATGGTTTCATTTGATGTCACAGCACTCTTCACGTCCGTAGATCCAACCTAGCCAAATTGTGATGGAATGGAATGATGAAGGCCAGACTCAGGGAGGAAAACATGTTCTTTCACCTCCTGAGGAGCAAGGGAGAGATAAGAGGATGAGGCTGGCACCTCCCTGAGGAGTTCACAGTGTTGTGACTGGCATTACTTGGGAGCTGGGGTTTCAGTCTGAGAAGATTCTTGCTAGAGGTTGTAGCTAATAAACATTGCTGGACTGAATTTACATGGTCTCCTGGAGTTCCTTGGGCTAGGCCTGACACAAATACACTAAGATTGAAATACCCAGAATCATGGACCTCATCAACCTCTGCCTCACTACCTACTTTCACTTTGAGGGACAGATATGCCAACAAATCAGAGGAACACCCATGGGATCACCACTCTCAGGACTCATAACAGAGACCATAATGCAGCATGTAGAAACTATAGCACTCCCAAACATACAACCAAAAGTATGGATCCGCTACGTAGATGACATTTTCACCATAATAAAAAAAGGAACAACTAGAGAAGACACATGAAACAATCAACAACATCTTCAAAGGAATAAAATTCACAAGGGAAGAAGAAAACAAAAACACACTACCCCTCCTGGATATCCTCATCAGCAGAGGAAACGATGGCGAATTAGAAACACACGTCTGTCAAAAAAAACAACCCACACTAACCAAGTGCTCCATTACCAAAGTAACAACCCTACATCCCACAAGAGGAGCTATATAAGAACATTATTCAGACAAGCACAAATACACTGCAGCAACCCAGAACAGCAGAAAAAGAAAACAGACCACCTATATAACATCTTCCAACAAAATGGATACCCACACAACTTTACCAAAAAGTGCCTGACCACTCAACCCACTACAGCACAACCAATACAAGCTATGAAAAGGATAACACTATAATACATCAAAAACATGTCAGAAACAACCAACAGACTATTACAACTACACGGCATCGCTGTAGCACACAAACCAACTAAAGCCCTCCAAAGCATCTTTAGTAAACCAAAAGACCCCATAACCCAAGAAGAAAAAAACAGTCATCTACAACATACATGGATTGTAACAGCCACTATGTAGGACAGACAGGCAGAAGACTAGCAGAGCGCATCCATGAACCCCAACTAGCAGTCAGAAGACATGATGAAAACTCCTTAATCTCACAACACATGGACAGACTCAACCACAGTTTCAATTGGGAAACTGTGAGCATCCTAGACCAAGCCAAATCCAAAAACACTAGGGAATTCCTGGAAGCTTGACATTCAGACAAATCAGCCATCAATAGACACATAGAAATAAACCATATTTAAACACCATTCAAGAGAGACAACAAAAAGCTAAGGAAACAAAAAAAGACCAGAACACATCCCCTCCAGTAACCAAGATAAGCAGGGATTAACACCAGACAAACAATCAAGCAGAAAACAACCCTAACCCCAATCAAGGGACTACCAAGGAGAAAATTATACCCCCACCAACACTGGCAGGGCAAGCTACTGTATATAAACAAGGAGCAAACCCCACACTCACTCGCACTGATGATGTTACCTAGTTGGGTAATGAAATGTCTGCAAGCAAACAACCAAGCTCAGAAAGCAGCAGGAACACCACAGAAATTATTTTAGCAGATTTTAGGAATGTTATATACCTACCATTTCTTTATTTCAGCAAAGCATTTGGCAAAGTATGCCATGAGATTATAATTAGCTAGTTAAGCGTGGCCTGAAGGACCATCAAGAGATTACATAACTGGCTTGAAAATTGTTATTAAAGAGTACATATCAATGATTCCTCATCAAACTGAAGGTAAATATTGTGTGTGATACCCCCAGGTTACAGTCTCTGCCCTTGCACAGTGCAGCATTTTTATTAACAACTGGGATGAAGAGGTGGGAATGTTTATCAAATCAGCAAGTACAACACAAACACCCCTGGGAAATAGCAATAAAATTCAAAATGCACCTGATTCATTAGAGAAATGGACTAAAATACCTAATGAAATTAAGAAAAATGCACCTACATGCATTTAACTGAACATACAATAAATGCACAGGTACGGTATAGGATGGATGATACCTGGCTTGGCAAATAGGTTTTGTGAAGAAGGTTGTATAATATCAGTTGACTACAAACTGAACAGAAACAGTACATCAGCAGAAACCTAAGAGGTAGCACTTCTACTTTATTCTGTGCTGGTCAGATCCCACTTGAATTCAGTTTTTGACACCATACTTAGAGAAGGGTTTGGACCAGATGGAACAGGTCCAGAAAATGGCAACAAGGATTATCAAGGAAATAAAAACTATGAAGAAAGATTGAGGAAACTGGAGATTTTAGCCTTAAGAGGAGAAAACTCAGTTTTTGGTCACAGCTTCTTTTTCTTAAGATGATAGACATAATTTCTAGAACATTTGTCTATATGGGACACTATGGAGCTCCAAATGCCTATGATCTGATAAATATATCATTAAGGATGATCACTAGGGAGAGCCCTACATATCTCCAAAGACTTTTGGATTTTAAAGGAGAAAATCAAAAGGTCACATTTTGAAAGAAGTTTGCAACAGAACGCATATAGCCAGGTAAAATGTTATGGTTACTCAATTTTGATATGGCAGCTGTCTCTTTTGTTGTCTCTTTGGAATTAGTTTGTGTTTTGTGGCTGGACATTTTAAAGATGATAAATGAATAAAGGTCATTTTTCTGTCACTGCTCAAAATGGGTTTCCTGTCTACCTGTAAGTCTCTTTGACGGTCAGTTTCCAAACAACTTACCTGTCTGATTTTTCAAACTAAACACAGCATTCTTCTAACCCTTTTAGATTCAAGCTCTGATGGTTACTTTTCCCAACCCTCTGACAGGTTTTGATTTCTGACCCTTGGTATTAAGTTTTTGTTGCACGAAATCTTTTTCTTTCTTACTTTCTTTCTTTTTTTTTTTTTTGTATTTTTATTGAGCATTAAAGAAGATATATAAACAAACATAAAAATAAGACAAGAAGAGGGAAGAAAAAGTAAAATACAACTCTTATTTTCTGTAGTTTATGCTGAGTCATTGTTAAACTTCTGAATATTTGCCATAGATAAAGAGAGATTTCTAGTCAAACCTACATTCACATGCAAATAAATAATATATGATGTATATGCCACACCACAGAGGCCTATTTTCCTAGGAAACCCCAACTAAAGTCCATTATACCAAATGTACTCATGATGTGCTTCCAATGGCTCTTAGGGGTGGTAGCAAATTTTAGCAACCAGACAGATTCACAGAAGAGGTTGGTGAAAATTAATCTGGAAATTATGTTTATATATTAAGAATGTGTTTATTCCTAAATGTTTATTTTACATATATTTAATCAGATCAACAGGATAAAACTACAGTTAATGGATATTTCAATTTGCAACCATAACTCCAGTTCTGCAATTATATCATAGTATCCACATTTCCTTAAAAACCAAGCCTAAAATGATAAATGAATTTATGTCTGTCCCCCATGAATAAAGCGAATGATTTAATTGGTGCTAGGGCTGAGCAAGAAATATATTTATATTCTTTGAATAATTACATATTAATCTATGTATCAAGCTGTGGTAGAGCATCTGTCCACTGCGGGCTTACAAAGGCAAAATGAGGAGCAAACTCCAGAGTTTTAACAGTGTTTTCCCTTTGCCTACAAATGCTTGATCAGATTGAAAAAAATGTGACCCCCACCCACCCAGGATCCAACTGAGAACCCCCTGAGAACTCTTGCTGTAGTTATTTAAAATGCAATCGTTTCTTAAAAACTTCCAAGAATTTAAAACAAAAATGTTTCCTGATATACAATTGTTTCTTACATAACAAATTCATATATAGTTTTTATCTAGAGAACAAATTATATTCCCTATAGTCTAACTTCTAGATTTTTTTTTTCATTTTTGTGTCTTTCTTAATTACTTTTATGGGAAGCATTTTTGGAGGGCTTAAGAGACAAATGCAGTGTCACATACTATTTCTTAAAACTTCCCTCCAAATGGATCCTGGTCTTACCACTTCAGATAGTGGCTTTCAACCTGCAAAAATATATTATGGCCCCTGAACCAGTGAAAACTGGATTCTAAATCTTGACAGCATCTGGCCAGATGGACATACTTTGTTCCAAGACTTAAAAATTGAAACTTTCTACCAACTTTGAAGAATGAGCCAATGGTACTTCTCATTAGCCTGCCAACAGCAGTTTCAACCACAGACCCCTGACCAGTTGATAATCAACCTCAGTCTAATGTCTATACTTAGAGCTCCCTCCACAGAGATGAGAATCCTGGTTATTGATTTTTAGCTCCTTTATGGATACATTTTTAACTGATGCTGGTTGTGTACTGGCCACTGTGTGTATCAGCAATTGGAGTTCTCAACCAAAAGCCTGAGAATGGCTTGAAAATAAAGTGCATCTGAGATGATTGGTGATGATGGATCACCAAGTTTCTTTCAGATTATTGATCTTTTCATGAGGGAATCAAATCTCTAATTGATTTCTGTATTCCACAGAATGCAACTTGGAAAACCCAGAAGAACTTGACATATATAAACTCTGGCTTTATAAAAACCATTGCTTTGATGCATTGGTTATTTCCATTTTGATATTTCCAAAAAGTGAAATATCACTTTTCACATTTATATAGCTACATTATGGACTGAATTAAAAGTCCTTATGGAAAGACTGAATTAAATAACCACCTTATGGAAACTTTCTGAATTAAAACTCAACAAGTGCATTTTTCTTTCACGGCTACATTCCAGCCAAGTTCTTAACACATCTGGTGGATTACTGGATGCGTTATTAGAAGTTCCTTTGTATTTTTCACTGCAGATGATGCTGTGCTATAAACTTAAAAAATAAGCACACTTGTTTTCAAGGTATATTTAAAATATATTTAAAATATGTATTGACAAATGATAATGTCTCTTCAGTGCACATTTCCAGGGGGAAACATGCATGACATCATCGTGGCTTTTACTGGAGGCCTGTGGTGATAAAATTCAAGGAAACTTCTGAAGTTACTAAATTTTCTCAGTGTACACCTGGAAAGTAGTATAAAGAACAATAGAATAACTGATAGTCCCCATATTATACTTTAAGAACCATGGTGCTTTCCCAAAGGTATTTATATAATTGTTGCAGTGAACAAGTTTAAAAATGATACAGCCCTCTACAGTTAAGGAAGTATTACTTGGAGGAAAAAAAAGCTTCAGACAGCTTTAGAATTAAGGTATGGACTGAAGAAACTCTTATGAATAGAAACAAGGCTAAAAGTTTCCTCCTTCTTGCAATGTAACAGAGAAGTTAGAGGGCATCTAAATCACACGGAGGCTTGGCATTCCACCACTTGAATGATGATTCAGTCAAGACCAAAATAGAACTTTTTGGCTTGAATAAAAAGTGTTAAGTTTGGCAAAAGGCAAATCTTGTGTTCCAGCATAAGAATTTTATCCCATCTGTGAAACATGGTGGTGGCGGTATCATGGTTTGGGCCTGCTTTTCTGCCTCTGGACCAGGACGCCTTGCCATCATTGATGGAACTATGAATTCTGTATTGTACCAGCAAATTCTACAGAAAAATGTCAGGGTATCTGTCTGTGCACGGAAGCTCAAGAGAAAGTGGGTCATGTAGCAAGACAACGACCCAAAACAAGTCGTATAACCAAAGCATCATTAAATAAATGAAGAAGTATAATGTTCTTAACTCATTGTTTAACTGGCTTCTCTTTAACTAGTTCTAGGACTTGTGTGGAGAACAGATTACATTTTAGGTCATATTTATGCAGAAATATTGAAAATGCCAAAGGGCTCACAAACCTTTAAGCACCACTGTATATATTGGTCATGGTGTAGAATGGTCTTACAAAGCCTCCATTAGTTGGTTATGCTTATTCCTCATAATCTTATGAGATTGTTTAAGTTTGGGTACAAATTCCCACACACACACCCCACTCCCCACTCCAGGAGGGAGGGAGGGAGGGAGGGAGGGTACCTGAATGGTATCCATCCCAAAAATTCTGGGATGCCCCTGTACTACCTGATGTCCTCTGGATGTGTCAGGTTCAGCCCAAAGAACTCCACGAGACAGTACAGGTCTAGTTCGATAGCTTTTATTAGCTTTCACCCACAAGACAGAATCTTGCCAGACTGAATCTAAACTTCCCAAGCCAGCAAGCAAACACTGTGAATTCCTTAGGGTGGTGCCAGTCTCATCTTCTTAACCTTCCCACACTCCTGCTGGGGGCTAAGGAAATGCTTATCTCCCCAAGCGCAGCCTTCACCAAACCATTCCATCACAGGATGGTTATATGGGGAAAAAAGGTGCTTGATTCCTTTAAATAGATTGTCAAAAGTGATTGTCAGTTTTGTTATTGTCCTTTGTGTGTGTAACATCAGTCCATTTTATCATACAAGTTACCCCTTTGTAAATTCAGGTTCTGGTATTGCTTTATTTGCCACGACAGTTATGGGATTTTTTGCCAAATGTAACACTTTTCATTCAAGCCAAAAAAATGGAGCTGATTTACCATAAAAGGTTTGTTTTGTTTTTTTCTGATGAGTTGTGAAATAATGGAGATATCTATCACTTTTCCTCCTCTCACCTATAGTATTTTGAGTTTATTTCGGCCTCTTCATCTGTTTGGTCATGTCTGCACCCTGTCATTTCCATCATGACAAAAACTGGTGAGGCAATAGAAAAGAACCACCTTCAAAACATTTAGAGATAGTACAGTTAATAAGAAGTAGAATTACAGAGGTTTTTTGGTTTTATGAGGAAAACCCAAGCAGCATAAACCCAGAATCCATCATTTTGCAGTCTATGTTAAAAAAATAAATTGTACATGCCATGGGGATGAAAGAAAAAAGTCCTTTAATTATGTCATAGTAATTGGTCTATTTTCCAATTATATGCAGTTTTTAAGCTTTCCATGAACACATTCTTACAAAATATTTTTAAAGCCTCTGTATTTCAGGAGGATGTTAAAAGAAACGCTCATACACAAATACATATTACAACTGATCACCTTTAATAATCCAAATTGTTGAGATTATTGTAAAGGAAATTTAATTTTAATTTTAGGTAACCGGCCTTAATTTTAAACCACTTAAGCTTCAAAGCTGTGAAAAGCAGGATTTACATCTTAAATTCCAAAGCATTTATTACCACTCAATAGGCCATCCACAGTTGATCATGATGTCTTACAGCAGATTCCTCAGCTGCCAGTCTTGGATGCCCTAGACCTGCCTCCCTCTACCAATGAGATCAAAAAAGTGATCTCTCAGATGAACTCAAATAAAGCAACAGGACAAGATGGCATTCCTGCTGAGATCTACAAAGCCCTAGAAGCAAATGCCTTACAGGAATTCCAAGACATCTTGGAAGACATTTGGTCCACAGAGGAGATGCCTGACTTCCATGATGCCCTCATTGTGGCTCTCTACAAAAATAAGGGAAGCAAATCAGACCACAGAAACTACAGGGGTATCTCACTGCTATCCATTGCAGGCAAGATCTTTGCCCACATTCTCCTGAACAGATCTGTCACTTTCTTGGAAAGGAACCTCCCAGAGGTGCAGTGTGGCTTTCAGCCAGAATGGAATACAACACGATATTTGCCGTGAGGCAAGCCCAGGAGAAGTGCATTGGGCAGAACAAGCCTCTTTATTCTGTCTTCATTGACCTGACAAAGGCATTTGACACTGTAAACAGGGAGGTTCTCTGGATCATCCTGAGATGTTACGGATGCCTGAGGAAATTTGTGAAGTTGATTCAGCTGCTCCACAGTTGAATGACAGGACAAGTTCTTTACAACTGTGATACATCAGCAATTTCCAATGGGTAAAACAGGGTTGTGTGCTACCCCCAGTCCTGTTCAATCTGTTCTTTGCTTGCATGTTGTCACGTGCTGTCCAGGGTCTGAAGGAGGGAGCATACATTAGGTACCAATTGAACAGCTCTCCCTTTGACCTTCATTGCTTGAACACACAGACGAAGTGCCTTCATACAGTCATCACCCTCTTTGTTGATGACTGTGCATTCCTGGCACACAAAGCCAGTGATCTACAGTTGATGCTGAATGAATTCTCAGATGCTGCTATGCTCTTCGGCCTGACTATTAGCCTGAACAAGACTGAAGTACTTTACCAGCCCATACCAAATACCAACTCTGTAGAACCAAAAATCACTGTTGACGACATCCAGCTGACAAATGTAAACAGCTTCAAATACTTGGGAACATCATTTTGAGCAATGGGTCTTTGGACAAAGAAATTGACTCCAGGGTCAGCAAGGCCAGCCAGGCACTGAGGCGGCTGCGTACTAGAGTGCTCAATCAACACAACATCCATATCTCCACAAAGCTGAAAGTCTACAGAGCTGTGGTTATCCCTTCTCTCCTATATGGATGTGAGTCCTGGACTCTGTACCAAAGGCACATTAAACAACAGGAGAAATTTCACATGTGCGCCCTCAGCTCCATCCTCAGCATTCATTGGCAATTTAAAAACACTCTGAGGTATATATGACACCAGACTTAATCAATACAAGTCTGACAATCACAAGTTTATCCTGGAGAAACAAAATATCCCTAAATTATATTTTGTAACATCCACATATTTTAAACTTTGGTATTGATTTATATATTTATGCTCCGATCTTTAGAAAATAGAGGTTGCCAATTTTCAATCAGTACACACTTGTTGACACACTCTTCATTGGTAATGAAATTTAAAAAATACTTTTTAAGGCATCTTCTCATTGTTCCATCTTAGAGAAACCAAGATTCTTTGCACTTCAAAATAACATTCACCTTTGTGAG
The DNA here is from genome assembly GCA_030867105.1 of Liasis olivaceus. Classification (NCBI taxonomy): domain Eukaryota; kingdom Metazoa; phylum Chordata; class Lepidosauria; order Squamata; family Pythonidae; genus Liasis; species Liasis olivaceus. The sequence continues at coordinate 119,904,171 of CM061350.1, read as the reverse complement.
GTACATACTATGATAGTGATTCAGTATATAGTAGTGCATACTACTGTATTTGTTTAAGAAATGTGGAATCCTGATGTCAAGGGGAATTAGGGCTATTGCTGAGAGAAATTAAAACAAAGTTTTAATGTAGGATGTCATTCTTTTAGTTGGATTTGTTCTCAGGTAACTTTGCTACTGGCCACCATCTATGGTACCAGGAATTAAAACTAGTGGACTATTTTGGACCACTTTGAGGAGACTTTCACATGAGGCTGCTAAGGATTGGCAGAGGTTAAAGCAGGAACTGCAGTATTTCTAGCAGCTACTCCTTCCTGGGATAAGCCATGTACAGAGAAAATAGCTATTGTTTCAGAATATTACAGGAGCAGAGCATGGAACTTAGGCCATTCATTTGAGTTGTCTGCTGAGGAAAGAGTGGATTGTGGCACAGTGGTATCATATGAAGATTTTTTTAAAAAAAAATTGTCTATACATCTAAGCATCTAGGAATCAAAAGGAGCTCCACTAAATGCCTCCATTTCACTTCCAGTTAAGGGGTGTAGAGCTCTTCAGTCTTGATATTCAGCTTTCACACTCACTTCTATTGCAAAGCATATTTTTGTTTGGATCCAAAAGCAATGGGATGAAGTGGCTAACCCTTCCAAACTCATCTAAAAAACTTTCGCTAATTTCTCAGTTTTCGCCTGACTTCCCTTGCTGTCCATCTCATCCTTGCCGAATACTGTTCTGCAGTATAATATGGTACTTACTTTTCAGAAATAAAACACGGAATATATTGGCCCATGCTAACATAATGCTGTTTGAGAAGTTATAAATCATCCTGTTTGACCCAATTTGTTATGTATTTACTTGCAAAGCAATCAGTGATTACTGCAGCTTTGTTTCCTGTTCTATAGGCTTTGCATATTTCAGTAAAAGGAGAAAAATTGCAGTGTATTCTGATGGATGTTATTTAGGAATCATATCAAATTGCAAGGCTCTTTCTCAAGGATAAGTAGATGCAGAATTACAGCTTAAAATATATAGTTTATTCAGAATAATTGTGCTACATAAAATCATATTTTATGCAATTGTGCAAAATGGGAGAGACTGATCTTATTTTAAATTCTTTTGAACAGTCAGCGAACAAAGCACTCAGTAATCAATTTCAGCATACAAACAATGATTCCCATGTTTCTCTGTTTCCGAAATGTAAATAAAACAAGATTTGACTTGAGCCAGGAGCCAAAAATCTGCATACACCATTTAAAAGACTGTGCTACTCAGGGATTTTTTATTTACATTTCTGTTCCCTGAAGCCTTATCCTGAGAGTGTCCATACATTACATGGATCTCCAAATTAGTGGCATGCAGTCAATAGCATGGAAGCTTCCAAGGTAGTCTCTAGATTGGAGATTCTAGCTCGCACAAAAGCATACGGGGGTAAAACTAAACCTTAGAGGCTCTTGTGGTATGTAGATACTCCTAGTTTAGCAAACATTCACAGTTATGATGGTGATAAAAAGTAACTTTGCAACCAGTCCTCTCATTTACAACCTTTGCAGGTCTGTAAAGCAAAGGAAAGCTGAAGTAAAATTGTGATCTTTCACTTAGTGACTGCTTCAGTTAATGACTAAGTTGCCAGTCCCAATTGTGGTTGCTAAGTGAGAACTACCTGTACTGGCCAACATGTGCCAAAAACTGTCCAGTATGACTGTTGGTAGGGAAAGCTGCATGTAGTACAGATATAACAAAGGCTGCTAACCTAGTTGACACCTTCTCCATCTTACTGAAAAACACTATGTGAAAGTCTTACTTAAGCAAAGCATGATAGACAGCTGAGGTCAACACCTGTGGGACCACCTGATCATGACCATAGCATATGGAAGATTGCAACTTGGAATACAAAAGGAATCAATGGTAAAGAGCAGAAGGGAAGGGAAGGGAAGGGAAGGGAAGAGAAATACTATATACGGTTCTCCAAAATGGAGAAGCCATGTGTGAAAAACTAAGTACACCTTATGATTCAATAGCTTGTAGAACCACCTTTAGCAGCAATAACTTGAAGTAATTGTTTTCCATATGACTTTATCAGTCTTTCACATCATTGTGGAGGAATTTTGGCCCACTCTTCTTTTACAACATTGCTTCAGTTCATTGAGGTTTGTGGGCATTTGTTTATGCACAACTCTCGAGGTCCCGCCACAGCATTTCAATCAGGTTGAATGTCGGCCAAGCTTTAGCTGCCGGACAGATGGCCCCACATTTGACTCTAGAATACTTTGGTATACAGAGGAGTTCACAGTCGACTCAATGACTGCAAGGTGCCCAGGTCCTGTGGATGCAAAACAAGCCCCAATCATCACTTGACGGTTGACGGTTGGTATGAGACATTTGTGCTAATATGCTGTGTTTGGTTTTTGCCAAATGTGGTGCTGTGCATTATGGCCAAACATCTCCATTTTGGTCTCACCTGTCCAAAGGATGGTGTTCCAGAAGTCTTGTGATTTGTTCAGATGCAACTTTGCAAACCGAAGCTGTGCTGCCATGTTCTTTTTAGAGAGAAGAGCTTTCTCCTGGCAGCCCTTCCAAACAAACCATACTTGCTCAGTCTTTTTCTAATTGTACTGTCATGAACCTGAACATTTAACATGCTAACTGAGGCCTAGAGAGTCTGAGATGTAACTCTTGGATTTTTTGCAATTTGTCTGAGCATTGCAGGGTCTGACCTTGGGGTGAATTTGCTGGGATGTCCACCCCGGGAAGATTGGCAACTGTCTTGAATGTTTTCCACTTGTGAAAATCTTCCTCACTGTAGAATGATGGACTTTAAATTGTTTGGAATTGGCCTTAGAACCCTTCCCAGATTGATGGGCAGCAACAATTGCTTCTCTAAGATCATTGCTGATGTCTTTACTCTTTGGCATTGTGTTAACACACACCTCAATGCTCAAGACCAGCAAACTCCTAAAACTTCAGCTGTTATAGAGGTAGTCCCACTTGCTGATGATCAATTGATCAAGGGCATTTGATTAGCAGCACCTGGCTGCTACTTAGCCTCTTCATACCTATGGAAGCAGTAAGGGTGTACTTAGTTTTTCACACATGGCTTCTCCATTTTGGCTTTCTTTTTGCAAAATAAACGATGACATGTTGTAATATGTCATGTGTTGTTGTTCATCTGAGGTTGTATTTACCTACTTTTGAGAACTGCTAAGGACCAGATTATTTTTATTATGTCCTGATATGTAAAGCCATAGAACCCAAAGAGGGTGTACTTCCTTTTTCACACAACTGTACCTACAGTATGAAACTAAAAGAAGAGGGAAACATGTAATAGATCTGATGAAGGCAGCATGGTCTTGTGGAGTATAGTTGATAAAAACATGTCTGAAAATGAAGGTGAATGAATGAATGGGCTAAAATGTATATCAGAAAGCATGAATTGAGGTCATCTAGGTTGCTGTAGATGCATACAAGCAAAGGAATCCCTAGGTTGATGACAGCTGAAAGTTATAGTCCAGTGAATGGTGACACAGAAAGGACCAGGAATGAGTTTTAGGAAAAATGGTACATTTCTAAATCAATGTGATCAGGGGCAGGGAGAGTTGTTCTATTGGATTATATGAATGGATGGTAAGAATGAGATGAGTGAGCATACTAAAAGTGACTTGGGCCATTTAAAGATGCAAGTACAAATAAAGAAGGTGATTGCTTGGTGACTATCCACTTAGCAACAAAATCTTTTGAATATAATATGTAATTTAAGCATGAATCTACTTTAAAAGAAAAAAACATGATTTATTGTTTATGATTAAACACTGAGAAAATTAATGAAGGATGCAAGGCTGATGAAAGGTTCGAAATATGGGACAACCCATTTTGGGAGAATGTTACCAAAGAACCTTGGGAAACCATAGACATGAAAGAAGCAAGAGTGAAAGTAGAATGACTACAGGAAAAAAAAATGTATAAAGCATGTATGAAAAAGGGTTAAATCATAGTTTAATTTCCCAACAGAATGAATGGAAAGTGGATGTAAAAAAAGAAAGCTGTTTGGAACTGGGTGAGAAAGAATTTTTCCAAAGTGCCACAGAAGTTTGTGGAGTTAAGCTAATGGGAAGTATGTTAAAGAATGATTGGTGGAATTGAGAAGTGAAAGGGACGGAGGCTGAGGAAAAATGCAAATAAGAGAATGAGTGATGCAAAATATGAGGACATGAGAAAGATATTGTATAATGTGTATATGGAACGAAAGATACTGTAGCTGCAAAGAATATAGTCAGACAGAGAAAAGAATGCTTAAGATTAAAAGAGGCACAGCAAATGCCAAGCAATTTTGACAAAAATAAAAATTGTTTTGGAAGTGTGTGAAAAGGGTTAAACAAGGAACTCCCAGCAGAGTAAATGGAATTAAGAAAAAAGGGATGAAAAAAAAAAGGAATGAAATAAAGTGAGGGAATGCCAGAAGGAATATTTTAGAAATGTACAGTATATGGGAATGGAAGAGTTATACTGAAAAGTAATTTTTGAAAAATATATTTTTAATTAAAACTAAATAGTGAAAAAGAAAGAAAAGTGAAAAAAGAAAGAAAACATAGAATTATGATTTCTGCCCTTCTTTCCATTGAATAATTGCCATTTTGGCTTTCCCCTTCCTCTTTAACTCATTTTAATCTCCAAATCCATAAATCATCAATTCAGCCTTTCCTTCTTTCAAGAAAAAGTCATATAAAGCTTCCAGTCTTTTAAAAAAGTCTTTATTCATTTTTCCTGACTACACACTGAAGAGTACAATTGAAATAAATGCTATTAATGAGGCTGCGACATGGCAGGAGGCTAACCAGAATCAAGCCTTTTCAGTTGTTACTCCCATTCAGTTTGGACTGTCTCCCCAGTGAGGTGTTGTTGTTGTTGTTAGGGTTGGTCACACAGTCAGCCAGAAGTTTAGACTGGATTTGGCATTTTAATCCACTTATCGAGTCCTTCCCAAGGACCTGGGATAGGCAGATGTTGTCGTTTGATGGTTTGATGGTGTTAAAGGTATCATCACAGGATGTAAGCTGTCCAAGTAAAGCTGCCTTTTGCAATTGACTGATGTTGATTTTGTCAAGGCCCACATGGTGTTCAAGTGGTGCTCCAGATGTTTTGGAATTGCACCCAAGGCACCTATCACTATCGGTACTGTCTTTCTTTTGCCATAGTCGTTCTACTTCTCTTTGCAGGTCTTTGTATTTTGTTATTTTCTCCAGTTCTTTCTCTTCTAGTCTGCTGTCTCCAGGTATTGCAGTATCTACTATCCAGACTTTTGTGTCTTTCTTATCAACAGTTGTTACGTCTGGGGTGTTGTGTGGCAGGTGCTTGTCTGTTTGAAGCACTTTAGCTTCTTCCTTTTCTATCACTTTGTCTGTTTTGTGGTCCCACCAGTTCTTGCTTGCAGGCAAATGGTGTTTCTTGTAGATATTCCAATGCACCATTGTTGCTATCTGGTCATGCCATTTTTTGTAGTCAATCTGTGTTATTATTGTTGTTGTTGCTGTTGTTGTTGTATAATGTTGCTGCAGTTTTTGTCTCCTATTGCAGCTTTTTCTTTGTTGTTTTGTTATGTTACTGCTTATTTTAATCTGTATATTTACATACTGCTTTAATATATGTTTTAATTGTTGTAAATTGGTATTTTAATTGCTGATACTTATTGTAAGCTGCTTTGAGTTCTTTTATAAAAAGAAGTGGTATATAAATATTTTAAGTAAATAAAATATTGAAAATTAAAGGAGCTTTAAAGTTAGCTATGGTTTCACATAGACCCTATCAAAATCAACGTATGATCAATTGAGTGTTGATATAACCCAGTATTTCTGTAGATTAGAACATGGAATACTTAGTACAACTCAGAATAGTTATTTACATTTACAGTTATTTACACTGCAGTTTATACTTGACTTAAGCCTTCCTACAGTATGTTGCAATATATGTTTATTTCTTTTTTAATTGATGGAGGGGAATTGTTTATGTTGGAGAAAACAAGCTTGTGTGTGAATATTCCTAAGAACTGAAACTAGCCTGAGTAAGTATTACTGAAGCAAGTTTATAACTTTAACAAAAAGGAGCTTTATTTAAGGAAATGGGTAGAGAGGCTAGGGAAGGCCCCAGCACTCAGCTAGCTACATCCTATCAGAGAAGAGTCAGCAAGGAGACTGTGCATACGTGCCTTGGTTACAAAAGCAGGAAGGAGTACAAAGATTAGCAATCTCACAAACCAAGAGCAGACAGAGAGTAAATCCTTCACTTTCTATCCATACCCCACTGCACCTTGTGCTCAGTAGGTTGTGAGGTGTGAAGCATCAGCGGCACTGGTCCTATTTCCAACAGTTCAGTGTTCATTAATTCATAGATTATCGTATGGACTGCATTATGAAATTCTGTAAAATCCAGTTCAGAGCAGACAGCAAAGTATCAGAGAATAATATTCTGAATTGAAAAAGAATAAGCTGAATAAACTGCCTCACTCGCTTTAAAAAAAGTGTAAACAAGAGCAAAAAGGACCAGTCAGCCCTAGAATAGTTTTTGTCCTTCTGCAATACAGCTGAGGATGGTTTACAACAGATATCCTTGTACGCCGAGATATTTTCAGCAGCATACTGGAAAAAAGAGAGGAAGATAAATATATTTAGAGCCATATGAACAAGACACTGTTTTGAGAAAAGCTGGATTTTTTAGAATCACTTTTTGGCAGCTATCCTTCCATCTCAAACTTTGCAATAAGAGAAACGAGGGCTTGAATAGTTTATATTCTCAACATCTTTGGCTGCTTTTTATAGCTTCTGTTCCCCAAAGAAAATAATTTCAATAGTGCATTTGATGGATATGGAATTCCTAGCCTGTCATCCATTACACGCTGGGGTTGCATTTGGCTTCAGTTTCCATTGATGCCAGCAACTCTTGAAAGGGCTGCATTTTGCCCCATCTCTTTCATAAGCCACTTTAATTAAAATGTTTCAGGAAGAGTAACAGCACAGTGCATTAAATGTTTGTCTAGACAGTCATCCCCCTCCCATTGCTGTTTTCACACCGAAATGCTAAACAATAAATGGGAGAAGTAAAATCACAAAGAAGGGAAGGAAAGCAACTCAGAATTTTACATATTACTTTCTTTTCTGGACTAGTATTGATTCTACTAGCCTAATTTCTATTTGGAATAGGAGGGAATAGCACATCTGGCTGGTAGCTTTTAGGGTACTAAATCAATGAAAATCTCCTTCTGATGGCGCACATATATTATATCGAATAACTATTTGCATAGAAAAAGCAGTGGTAAATGCAAGGCTAATCTATGGGTGGAGGGATCACACACACACACACACACACACACACACACACACACCATGCATTAATGCCGGCTAAAAGCAAAATAAATGTAGCTCATAGAATTGGGCAGACATAGGAAGAAACTGTATAAAACTGTTTAAAAAATCTACAAAAGGTACAATGCACCTTTGATCAAATAAATATTCCAAGCACATGAAAAATAAATACAGAGCAGACAGCCCAGAATATGGAGACAAGTGCAAAAAAAAAAAAAAAAAGGAAACTGTCCATACAGTATTTGTTCTGAATTTGATAGGGAAGGACAGACCTTGGCTTCCCAAAAGAAAACTGCCACTGCTCTTTGCAAGTATATTTAGTTTGCCTTCCACAAATAGCACCTAACCAAAACTGCTGGAGTACCTGTAATAGCAACATGTCTTATTCATTCATCTCTGAGTTAAACACAGTCTACTGAGGAAAACATTTAGGCAGAGACCATCTGAAACTGTTTCTCCTGTTCCAGCTGCTTGGGAGTCCACAGGATTCTGGCTGAGAAAGGTCTATAAGAAACTTTGGGAGCTTCAGTGAAAGTTGTTGGTTAATCAAGTTCTTCTGATATGGCCTAAATAAAATTGAAGCTGTAAATAGCAACCTTGGACTTCTAAGTGCCCACGCCACATCAGAAGCTCAGCACTGGAATAGGCCATCGCTTAAGCATAAAGGCTTGGCGTTGTGCAATGTCTCTTCTGGGATGTGAAACCAGCCTCTTCCTACACTAAAACCAAGCCCTGCGAAGACTGTTTTATTAGAGACCACACTATGACATAAAGATTAAATGACTCTCATTAGTATCTACCCACAGCAAGTCCCAGATCAAAAGCCTTGCATTTTCAGTGATAAATGTTCATAAAGGCTGGGTTCAGCATCAAGATAATCCATGCTTTCTTTTAACCATGTTCTTATATAAGGCACAATTTACAGGTTCACACATCACACACAATCCTGAATCATGGTTTACCAACCACACTAAACCAAAATGGAAGAAACCCAATTCTGGCCTAGCAGATACATTAATCTTCACTATTGAGTGAGAGCAATGACAACAATTCACACATGTTTGTAGGTCAAATAAGCCTCGTAACCAGCATCTCCATGTTAAGGAATACACCAGTGAACTTCTTCCAGGTCTTCTGAGTTACAAAATTTGCTGAAAACCTAATGCATTTTCATAAGGCATAATTAAAGTAGATTATAGGATCAAGCTAATTCTTAATATCCACAAGAATTTGGCCCTTGATTTCAGTGGCACTAAATGATATCTCTAGTGACTAATTTAAAAGCAAAGTTGATATAGTTCATAATCCACTTTTGGGTGGCAGCCACAGCCTGCATGAATTTATCTAGAGCTTCCTTTAAATCTGAATCAAAGAATCTGTTCATTCCCGGAATCTCGTCTAAATCTAAAAGAATGTCCCTAACCTCCACCATCCCCAAGAGCCCTTTCCCTGCAGAACATAAAGGAGCTATAGCATAAGGCAGTGTTTGTTTTGAAAATAAAATTACAACCTATATGGGGATTCATAAATATTTGTACTGTGTAATTGTTTCAGAAAATGAATTGGCAAGGCAAACCATACAAGAGCGTTGCTTTGCCAACCATCACCTCCCCACCGCCCTTCACAAAGCAAGAAGCTTCAGAATTTTAATTAGTTGCACACAAAGCATCTGTGAGCTCTGGTCAGTTTACAAAAAGGAGGGGGGGGAGAGAAAAAACAGTATTTGTTAAGATTAACTTCTCGTCCATGGCTGCCTCTCTTTTGGATTTTATTACTTGCTTTTCTCCATTTTCTCAACTGAATGAATACCTGTTAGCAAAAAAAAGGGGGGGGGATCTTGGTGACAGTTTTATAGCAAAGTTGCATTTTCATTCGTATTTATGTAATGCCGCGGTGAAGTGTAATGTGTTATTCTTTAAAGAGGCTGGGTTTGTAGAGAATTCTTGAGCAAAGGAGCAATAAAACTGGAAACTTCCTATCAAAATATCTGTCTTTCGTTAAAGAATGCTTTAAATGGCTGGAAGTTGCCGGGGGTGGGTCGATCACTTCTACTGAACCAGCTTCATTTAACAATCCACTAACACAGAAAAAAGCAAGCCAGTTTTATGCCTGCATTGCTCTGACTATATGGAAAAATAAGCAAGGCTCCTTCAAGGCCATAGCCTTCTCCTCGTTTTGTTTTGTTTCATTACTTCTCAATCTTCCCTACAGTCTATGGCAGTATTTCTCAACCTCGGCAGCTTGAAGATGTGTGGACTTCAACCCCCAGAATTCCCTAGCCAACTGTGCTGGCTGGGGAATTCTGGGAGTTGAAGTCCACACATCTTCAAGTTGCCGAGGTTGAGAAACACTGGTCTATGGCTTTACTGACCACATCCTAGCTCTTTCAAGGCAGCCGTTCCATGTGCTTAGACCAGTCCTGGTCATGTGAGATCATCCTGTCTTCACAGGTTCGGATGAAAGGACCAATTCTCACAGCTATTCCAAGACTGAACATGAACTTTACAGAGTGGATGTCACCAAGCATTTGTACAAGCAGACTCAGTTTGTTCTGAACTTCTTTCTCTAATGTCTTCCCAAAAGAGCAATCCAGGGTCCCTGGTTTGCATGACCCTTAAACAAGCCACAGAGAAAAGCCAACCACCGTTTGTTAGCTGCACTCATGTACAGGAAGATCTAGGGAATGTGATTTAAATACTGTGCTGTAGATCATTGCTTTTTTCACTGCTGAGCAACATTAAAACTTAGCACAGGGGCCACTGGTCTTTTTGCAACTGGAGGCTTCCCTTTGAAGGTTGGAATTTTTGGGGTTCCTGAGGGCTGCAAGTGGGGTGATGTTACCAGTGAAATGACCTAAAATTTTAGCCATTATGCATTCATTTCATTCACGGGAAAAAAACATGATATCGTTATTTTTATTATTGAGTAGACTGTGCCCATTACCAATTGTCTAAAATTCTCCCTGGAAATACAGGACTGTGACAAATTTTCATTATGCTAGATTTTTATGTACAAAAACACTGAAAGTTGGCACCAATGACTATGGGCAGCTACAGTATGAGTGCTATTTAGGAAGATGGATGACAACAAACGTCACCTTGCCGACAAAGATCCGCATAGTCAAAGCTATGGTTTTTCCAGTAGTAATGTATGGCTGTGAGAGCTGGACCATAAAGAAGGCTGAACGCCGAAGAATTGATGCCTTTGAACTGTGGTGCTGGAGAAGACTCTTAAGAGTCCCCTGGACTGCTAGGAGGTCAAACCAGTCAATCTTAAAGGAAATCAACTCTGATTGCTCATTGGAAGGATTGATAATGAAGCTCAAGCTCAGATACTTTGGTCACCTAATGCGAAGAGAGGACTCTTTGGAAAAGACCCTGATGCTGGGAAAGATTGAAGGCAAAAGGAGAAGAGGACGGCAGAGGATGAGATGGTTAGATAGCATCACTGAAGCAATGAGCATGAAACTGAGCAAACTCAGGGAGGCAGTGAAGGACAGGAAGGCCTGGCGCAATATGGTTCATGGGGTCACGAAGAGTCGGACACGACTTAACGACTGAACAACAACAACAACAAATGACAACAAATGCTGGTAAATAATGTAGTACCTTGGAATAGTGGTTAAAGTGTAAGACCTGGGCCATATGACCCATGTTCAAATCTCCACACAATGACAGAGCTAATATATGACTTTTGGACATCCCTTCTTTCAGCACACCCAACTGACAGAAGTGTTATGGGGATAAAATAGGTGACATCTCATGGAATTTGCCTGAGTTGATCAGTCAAAGATATTTTTCTGTCAGAAACATACATGGACAGTTGCCCATATAACACAATACAGGTAGTCCTTGCTTAACAATTATTCGTTCAGTGTCTGTTCAACATACAGTGGTCACGTAATTGTGATCCAGGTGCTCAGCAACTGGCCTGGATTTACAACTGTCACAGCGTTCCCACATTACATGAACACGATTTCCAACCTTCCCTGCTGGCTTCCCACAAGCAAAGTCAATGGGGAAGCTGGCAGGAAGCCAGAAGTTGTGATCATGTGAGGTCCTCGCTTAACAACCCATGGTGGTTCACTTAACGATGGCAATCAGGGACTGCCGGGATTGCTGTCACTAAGCAATGAGGTCACATGATGTCGCACTTTACAGCTGCATTACTTAGTGATGGAAATTCAGGTCCCAATTACTGATGTTAAGCAAGGACTACCAGTACACAATTCCACTAGCATTTAATAATATACAGGGAAGGAAGGAAGGAAGGAAGGAAGGAAGGAAGGGAGGGAGGGAGGGAGGGAGGGAGGGAGGGAGGGAGGGAGGAAGGAAGGAAGGAAGGAAGGAAGGAAGGAAGGAAGGAAGGAAGGAAGGAAGGAAGGAAGGAAGGAAGTTGGTCTCCTAAAATCCGTAACGGTATGTGGCAATGACATTGGAAGTCAGGAGGAAGAGCCACAGACCGGACAACCGGCATGGAAAAGATATCTCAGTCCATGGAAGGAAAAGGGGTGTGGGAAGCAACTCAGAAGGAACCCTCCCTAGTTTTCCAGAGAGTAAAAGAAGAGGAGAGGAGAAATACTTTCAGGCTTGCAAGATTCTGTTAATGTAACCTTACAATAAAGATAGAGTTAGTACTCATAGTTGTGCTTCTTATTTGGACTACCTTGCAGGGCTAGCAAAATCTGAAAAGATACAGTGTTCATGATGTTGTCAACAAGAACATGAAGGAGTAAATTCAGTTTAGTCTTTCAAGAGACTGTTGCCATCTGTTCCCTGGACGCTGACTATACGGTGCAGGATTATATGTGTTGCATATTAGCTGAAGAAAAAAATCATCTCTTATCCACTGTCCAACTGGTTCCTTAAAATTATTGCTCTTTTCTTGGATTTCAGACTGAGAGCATTAGAGAGTAGAAATCTGTGAAGGTGCATCATAATGCTGGGTGCATCAGATGTAGGAGAAACGCAGGAAAAAATAGGTTTGGCTTATAGTCCTGCTAATGTTGCTTTCCTGGCAGCATTGATCTGCAAAAGGCACTAATATACACTTCAATCTCATCTTCTGTTCATAAGAGGCATCACTATTATTCCTGAATTAGGGAGCACAGAATCACATCCTATGGGCTCTTCTATTGACAGAAAGCCTGTCCCAGATTGTGTGTGTGGGGGGGGGGGGGGGGGGGCTAGGGATTTTAAAATGCTTTGTTTTTATTTGCCGCATAACAGCTACTGCCTAAATGTATATGTTAGCAAATTTTAAGGAAGGCTTCACCAGTGCAAGGATGCCACCAAGATTCCCGAGGCTTCCTGTGGGGAGGGATAAAATCTTTGGGCCTTGCATAAGTATAAAGGTAGTATTATTCTTCTGGACTATATTTTGGACAATATTGTTCCATAAATTATGTTAAACCTATCATTAAATGGGGAAAATTTAAAGTTGGGGGGACCACTGGGTATGCTGCTGACGTCCCCGCCCCCAATCACACTTTCCTTAACAATAAGGGTTGCCAAAAGGTGATAATATGTTGGAGGACTGGATCAGGGATCATACTGGATCCAGTGGATCCAAAGCCCTCCCATCCCCATGACACACTGCAACTAGAGCAAAAATTGCCAGTTCTAAAGCTACTGTACTGTAGTTATTTATTCTCACAGACCGAGACCAATGGCATGGGAAATAAGAAAAAGACAGGTAAAGTCAAAAGAAAAAAGGGGGAGAGGATCATATTATATTATGACTTAGTCTGAAGTAGAACCCTTTTACATTCTCTTCACCACACAACCATTTTTCTCTTTTTTCCATGCAAATAAGCATACCAGTATAGTAAACAAAAGAAGACAAATGTCCTGTGACTTTGCATTGCCTGGCCTGGAAGGGGATGCTCAAAAAAGAGTTGAATTGCTCCAAAGTGCCTAACTAGTCTAAAGCTTTCTGGCTGGGAGCTGAATTTTGAAAGAAATGAGCTTGCAGGCTACATTGGAAAGCTTATTCTGATTTCATTAGAAGGATTTTAAAAATGTATTTGTGCTGTATCAAAACTCTGTTCTGAGTACAAGGCAAACATTGGATCCATGTGGACAGCTAAACAGATATTTAAATATGGCCTTGATCAAAGGCTCTTCCAAACGAGGGTGCTATCGGTAAAGTATTCTTTAAGATGAACCATACTCCTCTCCTTCTCTCCAACTTTTATATAGTGACAAGTTCCTCAAAAAGGCCCCCAATTCTGAGATACCAACTTGAACAAAGCTGTTGCTTAGCAACATCTCTCTTTATGCGTTCAGATTATATTTTTAAAATCCAATGCACATGGATATGAATAGGAGCTAAACTGAGGAGCTCTTCATTTTTTCTAACACTATTGAAGACTACCTAACATATATGTATAGATATGCATCTTTTTTCTAACACTATTGAAGACTACTTAACATATATGCATACGCATATTTGATCATAAGTTTTTATTGTTTGGTGGGTTGTTGTTTTGCCCACCCTTCAGTGATACCTCAGATGAGAACCTTGTTTTGTTTTGTTTTAATGGGCAATAATCTCTCTGCAATCTTAAATCTAATTTATTCCTCGGGAGATTTGAGAGTAAATGATTGCCAGTTTGCTAATGATATGATATTACATTCTTTCATTCGACACAACAATGAGTTTTCATGTTATTCATCTTTCGTGCACTTCTGCCTCTGCTTTAATCATTCCTTTCTCCTGAAATCCAATAGCGTGTCAAAACAATACCAGAGAAAGGCTAATATTCCAGTAGACAGGGAGGAGGAAATACAATGCCCTCCCAGCGTTTCAGACCAGTGTTTCTCTACTTGGCAACTTTAAGATGTGTGAACTTCAACTCCCAGAATTCCCCAGCCAGCTTGCAATTAGTCCAAGCAATCTGGAGGCCACCAAGTCTCCTCTGCCTGAGAAGAACACCCAGAGACAGAGAAGGACATGCAGCTTGGACTGGAAAACAGTGAGTTCACAACAAAAGCTGAGAATGGGCATGAAAAAGCTTTTGACGTCTATCGACAAGGCTCTTCAGTCACTGCTGCCATTGCACCTGGAACCTAAATGTAGCAACCAGCACTAGCACCATTCCTGCTTGCACCTCATTCATTCCACTGTTTCATCCAACTGGACAAAATCAATAAACAACCCCACATCAGACACTGGTTTGTTTTCTGCAGCCAAAAGCAAAAAAGAAAAAAGAAAAAAAGGAACGGCCGCAGTGAATGGAAGAGTAAACACGGTATGCCCAAACTCCCAGGCTAGTGTGTGGGTATTGTGTAACTGTGTCAGAGGGTAAGGATAGGAACTGATTCAGACAACATGGAGCTGAGAGGTCAATCAAAGTGTCATTTATTCCTATTTACAACAGATAACAATAAAGAAGTGGTGCAGATTGTATTTAAGTGGGTGCCAAAATGAATACCTAAGGCAAAATTTAACAACAATGTTCTATATGCACTTATTTAGCCTTTGTTGATGAGTTCCTTAATGTTCCTTTGCTTGCACACCACTTTCACCTCCTCCCTCCTCCCACAATCGCTTATCTTAATTGCCAGCTCTGGAATGCTAATTTCCCCCCTTCACTAGCCTTGCCACTGCTGCTACAGGAGAAAATCATACTCTTGCGAAAGGGAAAATGAAAGAGACTACACTGGCTCTTCCCGTTTTAACCCAAAGTCTCTCTCTCATCAGCAACTGAACAATCTACAATAGTACTTAGTCCAAAGCTGCCTTTTCTGGCCTTGCTTTGGTTCTTTTCCTCCTTGCTGCTTCTTCTTAGCTTCCTCCTCAGGTTGCTACAGGTATCCCTTCGTTCCTTCTGCTCATCACATGGGTGGTCTGGATTCCCCACATATCTGCTCACTGCTTCTTCTTGGCTCACTTCTGGTCTGGTCGCTTCTCTCACTTGCAACATCTCCTGCTGAACTTGAAAGAACACCTACCACCCAACTTCTTACTCCTGTTCTTATATAGTTTATCTCCCCAAAGTTTATGTGCCAGCTTACAGGGAATTTATGTTTTTTTTTCCCCCCCTACCTGCCAACATGCCTAGGGCCTTGCACATGGCCATCAAAGCTTTCAGGAAAAACAACACTCTTTAATCTTGATATGTACAATGATGCAAAGAAGAATTGTGTTCTCAAGCATGACAGCTTACCCTGCCACATACCCCCTTCCTTGACCAAAGGGGACCTAGACTTCCCAAAGATTTCAATAGTTTCCTAAGTATGTAGCACCCACACGGTCTCTGCCATATCTAGATAGAGAATCTGCGACCTGATGGCATTTTCCAAATTGATGCTGTAATTTGAACCTATAAAGTTGAAAAGTTAAATACCATTGAGTCAATCTGTTATTGGTGTCTTTCATTTTTTTCTAAATGTGCAAGAGATTTGTGACCAATAATTACAATAAATGCACACCCCCATTGGTACATTTTTAAACATTCAATCACCCTTTTCAATGCACGAGTTCCTTTAGTGAGATGTCTTTGTTCTCTTGGCAACAACTCATTTGATAGGTCCAATATTGGTGCTCCCCATCCTCAGGAGGTTGTACCAGCCCTGCACCCAAACCTACAAGCAAAGCATCTACGCACAATATCAAAGTAATCAACATTCACTAGGGGATGGTTCTACAACCCTAACTGGATCATTGCTTATATTTCTTTTTCCACCAATCCTCTTAACCTTCCTGGAATTCTATAATGACATTGAGATATGGGCTTAGTATTTCCAGTGTCAATCTTATGCTCAACTGGAATAGTGGCTCCTGGTTGGTTAGTGAATATTGTCTTAAATTCTGCTACCAGGTGTTATAAATCTTGTTTTGGTGTATGTTTTAATTCTGGGTTTCTGTGATGGAATGGAATTATGAAGGCCAGGCTCAGGGAGATAAACATTTTCTTAGCTCGCTGAAGGAGTGTGGGAGCTACAAGAGGATGAGACTGGCACCTCTTGACTGTTGTGGCTGGCTGACTTGGGAGATGGGGTTTCAGTCTGGAAAGATTCTTGCTAGAGGTTGTAGCTAATAAACATAGCTGAACTGAATTTGCATTGTCTCTTGGAGTTCCTTGGGCTAGGCCTGACATCAATCTTCCCAGACTGAAACCCCATCTCCCAAGTCAGCCAACCACAACAATGTGAATTCCTCAGGGAGGTGCCATTCTCATCCTCTTGTAGCTCCCACGCTCCTGCGGCGAGCTAAGAAAATGTTTATCTCCCTGAGCCTGGCTTTCATAATTCCATTCCATCACAGTTTCCTTGTTTCCTCTGACCTTTGTCTATCCATTTGATTAATCCATTGGCATAGTACAATGCCACCCAGAGTCACTTGTTGAGATGGGCAGCTATAGAAATCAAATAAATAAAATAAAAATAATAAAAATAAAATTTGGCTCACCTTTCCCTACATCAATGTTATGATTAACATTGGTCCCAGTTTGGCAACTATTGTGCATTTGTTGTTGTTTAGTTGTTAAGTCGTGTCCGACTCTTCATGACCCCATGAACCATATTGCACCAGGCCTTCCTATCTTTCACTGCCTCCCTGAGTTTGCTCAATTTCATGCTCAACTATTGTGCATAGTCCCTCCATTTGCCTTTTAATTTGCATTCTGCATTTAGGAAGTAATAATAAGACTTCCTCTAACACCTCAAAACTTTTCTCTCTGGCACCTTGATCATACAGCCATTTTTGAGCCTTCTCTGAACCAACTGCTTATTTCTCTAATTTTTCCCCTTGGACCAAATCATATTTTTAGGACCTTCAACTCTCTTAGTCCATATTTCCTTAACAATATCTAAAATTCTTCTGGATCATTTTTCATACAAAAGCTCAAGTAGACTAAGCCCAGTGGATGGCTGAGGAATTTCTCTGTATACAAATAACCAGTTAGGCAACCTACACATCGTAACACTTAGGAACCTCAACAGTGTATTTTTTAAACATATTTTTTAGCATCTGGTTTAATTGTTCTGTAGCTCCTCCTGTCTGTGAGTGATAAGGACTACTGTAGTAGAAATTCCCATTATGCCTAAGTCCTCTTATAAATGTTTGAATAAAGAAGACTGAAAATGTGACCCTTGATCTGACAAAAATCTCTTGGGGTACTCCTACTCTACCAAAGACCTTAGTTAGCTCTGTAGCAATCATTTTCATTCTTCTATTCCTTAGAGGCACTGCTTTTGGATAAGGTGTTGCATAATCACAGATTACTAAAATATGTTGATGGCCTTTTGTAGTCTTGGGGTAAAGGACCTATAATATTCATTTATTTTAGCCTCACTGAAGGCTGCTCTGCACTTTTTCTGTGTAGTGTCCTTTCTTGCAACAATCCAATATTTATTTCCCCTTTTGATTCATGGGTTTTCCCTTAGTCTTATCTACTTGTCTTAGCTCCTTATCTTTGCAAAGAGGATTACTATCCCCAAACAGGTCAGGGTGCAAAGGAAGAATGATTTAAGAATCCTCCATCTCTTCCTCCTTCTCTTCCTTAGCTTGTGGTCTCATGGGGACTTCTGTTTTTTCCTCTCTTCCTGTTTCCATCTCCTCCTTTCCACCTACCAACCAACCACAGATGGTGCCTAGGATACGCTCCTGGGATAATTGCCTTATCACTCTTATTATTGAGTAATGCCACCTAGAGTCACTTGTATAGTGAGATGGGCGGCATATATAAATTTGAAAAATAAATAAATAGACAATAACCTTGAGAAGAATCAGTATACAACATACAAGCCTTCCCTATGGGTATCTTCCTCATGATGCCATATGCATGTGTGAGAAAATCTGCTCCTACCCGGCATGTATTTTTCATCAAGGATAGGTATACCAGTGTTCATTGACTTCCTGTACCTAACAACCCAATTATGCTCTTTTCATTAACTCTAACCCTCTCTATTCTTAAGATATTTCTGGGTAGCCACCATTGTCTCCTTTCTGGCCTTTGTGGGGCAAAATTGAGCCCAATGGCCGTTAGCCCATCAAGGTAGACCAGGTTAGGAAAGAGACACCATAGGGACTACTGGAACTCTATTATTGTAAGGTATAATACTAGAATCTTGAAAGCCGCCAGAGTTTCCCTCTGGCTCCTCTTATAGCATACAGAATCAAGGTGGGTTCTTCTGAGTCTCCTTCTTATGCTCTCACACTACCTCTGTTTCCAGGGCTGTTGCTTACTGTCTCTTTTATCTGTTAACACTTCTTGCATACTTTCACCAACTTTATCTCTGTGATCCTACACAGTGGCCATCTTCCCACAGGTATAACAGCTCTTCTCCTCAGTCCCTATAGCTTGCCTTTCTTTGGTTTGCCTCCTGCTTTCATATTTCTTAGGCATTTCAACCTCTGCCAAGAGTCTCTTTCTCTCCCTTGGGTTTTTTTCTAGGTGACATTCCTTCTTTACATGTTCCCCTTCCTACTTCTTTGCCTCTACACCGAAACTTTCCTGCCTTGCGAGCTACATGGGAATATAAATGTGTCACATTAAAAATGCTGCATTTGAGGTTACAGGTAGTGATATTATAGTTATAGCTTTAGTGTTACTGTGAAATCATTTAATATGCAAATAATCACTGGATAATTGATCAGTCTTCAAGAAAGGAACAGAGAATTATCAATGAGAACACATGTTTTATTCTGGGACATCTGAAACGCTTATAGACAGAAAGGTGGGTTGTTAATAATAAATAAACGAGTGCAAAGATTTGATCTTTGCAAATTCTGGTTCAAACTTATTGGCTCTGCAACTCTAACGTTCATTTAGATTGGAACTGAATTATCCATTATGTTTGCACTTCTCCAAATGGTGTAATGTAGTTTTCAGCAATTTAAATGAACATTGTTCTATTTGGATTTTTTTTTTTTAGTGTATTCATGGAAGCTATGGATGGGTGAAAAAAAAAGAGAAAATCACAATTTTCAGCAGAACTGCGATGGTGAAATTAACCTTACTATCCATCTTTAATTCCCTTTTTAAAAGACATTTTTTTCTGGCAATGCTCTTCACTCATCCAGAGCCATGCCTCCTCCCTTTGTCACAATATACACATAATGCTTCTACAGCAAGACAAAAATTATGCCACAATGAGGAAAAAACAGCAGGATTCCCAATTCATCACAAGTTTTGCCAAAATAAGAGGAAGATGGAAGGATCAGTCAATCACAGCAGATGTTAATTGCTTCCCATTTCCATGACATCTAATTCAATTTGTTTGTGGCTCTGACACACAATAAATCCCATCCTAAATCTCAATATGAGATCTAGCAGTCTTAACAATATGTATGAGGATCTCAGAAAGTATTCAAAGATTAGTGTGTGTTTCTTCTTTATAAAATGGTCTGGGATTTTCATTTAAACATTAGCAACTGTATTTGAAGTAACAAAAAATGTGACCTGCTTACAGCTTGCTTCTCCCAGCAGAAGGTCTTACTCCCAAGCTAACACCTGCTTCTCTCCTTAATTCTTCCTTACCATATAAGATATTGGCTCCTACTTCTCTTACTCACTGATTAAATCACATTTTGTTACAGGTTGGGTCTAACATCTATTTCATTTTAGTTGGTTGGCAATTCTCTCTAGCAACCTGGCTGTATTACCTAAAGACTTATTTGAATCAATCAGGTGTGTTTATACATATGAGGAACCATTTATACATCATACAGCTGTCAAGAGAATGTTTAAACACATATGGCACAAGGTGAGAGAGGGAGTTACACAGGCAACACAGAGGAAAATAGTTGGAGATCTGCTAAAAGAGATGGAGAGCTGTTGAGAAGAGGATTCAATAAATACTTCAATGCTATAGAAGTCAAGCAGAACAACCAAAGCTCTCAGGGGAGAAATTCAAGAACATTAAAATGGCTGGAGAGAAGTAACCATCCTTGAAAGAGATCTGGTTACATAAAGTTAGACCAGTCTGAAGTTGTGAGTTCAATCTGGATTTTATTGGGGGCAGCCAGAAGGAAGAACACTTCTGAAGGAATATCGCTGGAAGTAGGAGATGGAAATAGCACTTATGCTGGAGAAATATCTGTGTTTTAATTATTGTGAAGTTTGCAATTACATTTTACTTATAAATTGTGTGACTTGTTTTGTGTAGTGCACTTCACATTTTCAGGAGATCAGATGTCTACTACAATACCAGGTAAAAGGTTCTGGGGATATTATAGGGGTTGCATATAAGCTTAAGCCTGATAGGCCTTACCTTTGTTAGACTTCTCTGAGAATGAAGTCTAGAAGTTCTGCAAACAGTCATTTGACTATATATCACAGCACATTTTCTATTGTTATTGATCTTTTCACCATAGAATTCTAGAAAAGCCTTTCAGATCCATAATGGAGTGAAAAACACTGTGTTATTTCCGACTAGATTTATTGGACTACGAGACCCAGGATTCTTGGCCACCATGCTCATTAGCCAAGCTGGTAAGGAACACCAGGAATTGAAGTCTAACACATTCAGAAGGCACAAAAGTGGGAATGATTGATTTAGAATAATTCCGATCCAAGCCCTGTTACCTAGCACAGCTATCTCTGCTTTCCACAATGTGGGCTTTACAAAACAAAAGCAACAAGAGACAGAAACTGTGAGTAGGAACCAATAATTTATATTACAGTTGAAATTTAAAAATACCATACAGTAGATCAGTGGTTATTTTTCACTACTTTTTTGATGGTACCTGTTTCCTTAAGGGACATGTATTTATGGAGAATAAGTTGGCTGATTCTCCCCACTGATGTCCCATTATGTTTTGACAGAGAGAACAGAGTAGGCCAAGGGAACCAGAAAGTAGCTGGAAATGAAAGCTTTGAATCAGATGAGTAATAGAAGAAAGAGATGCTTTTCACAGAAGGAGCTCTGTCAGACTCCACTCACAAGAGAACAAGGTTGTTTCTGGGTTGCCCGCATTTTTTCCATAATCATTAAAGCTGTGTGATTATATGCTTTTGATTTTAAAATTACACAATACAAAATTCAAATGATAAGAGTGTAATTTAGAACAAAGGAGCCAGAGCAAAAGCTATAATTAAAGATACACACAAATGCTAAAAACACTGCATAGAAAAATGATGCAGCAAGAAACAAATTTTCATGTAATATGGGGTGGGGGGAGGCAGACGGATTCCCTTAATATGAAGCTCTGAATTTCACAAGCATGTTCCATACTATGTGGCAGTTGCTATGGTAACAATCTTTATTTGCTGAAGCTGTACAGATGTGTACAATTCATGAACTTACGGGCTCTAAATTTATTGCTTTCTTGAAATGGAGGGAGTATCAATAACTTATTAAACTCCCCCCCCTTTTTTTTTTAAGAAAATCACTTCAAGTTTGCCTCCAATGGGTGTATGGTAATTGATTCTGTTTAAAGACAAGAGAGGCTTGGAGTATGCCTGCAGGCTAAGAGAGGAACCATTGAGAAATAAAGATATCTAAGCAATCCTATATGTACTTGAGAATCAGCTACATTGAAGTCAGTGGTAATTATTTCTGAGTAAACTTGTATAAAATTGGAAAGTGAGAGCCTTCTATTTCTTTCACAGCATATTCTTCCTAAAAGACAAAAAAATAACATGAAATATTAAGTAAAATGTTGGTTTAATATTAACATATTCATTTGCTACAGGAAAACTAAACATACATTATCATTTCCAGTTAATTAAAAAGCAAAAGATATAAGGGAAAAAATCCATCTTCGAGCAACACCTTTCTTAGACCAATTCAAAGATTTCTGATATCTCTCTGTCTTCTCTTCAGGTACAATGTTAGAAAAGGGAAGGGAGGGCGAAAGACTGTCTTGATATTGAAGTCATTAATTTTGCAATTTTAAGATGGAATGAGGGAGGGAGGGTTCAGATATTCAGATTAGGTTTTATCTGATGCTGTGAAGGTTACATCCAGGACTCTCCCATGAGACTGCTATAGGGTTGGAAAAAATCAGCTTGATTCATATTTTAATGCAAACATATATAATTTCATACTTTCAATCTAATCTGATCACTACAGACGATTATCGTTCAACATCTGCACTCTTCAAATTTTATGGGTCTTCAATTAAAATAGGGGTACCAAAAAGGCACTGTTATGAAAAATGCACATTAAATATGTATATTTGTGAAAATAATACACAAAATGCATTGTACTTGCATAACATGCGTATAATAGATAAAATTGTATATAAAAACAGGTATATTTTTCTGCATTTTAACTGAATTAAAACATGGGCTCAGTCACTTTTATTAGTATTCTGAGATAAATCAAATTGACAGATTAATTGATTCTTAGACAACTGAAACAAACATCTTCCACTTTTGAAAACATAAGGTCCCCTGTGTTTGAAGCCTTCTCTATCTCAGATGAAATACAAGTTCCTAGTAGTTAAACACAAGAAATATAGTTATGCTAGATAGTTTTGATACTAATGAAGTGAAGACAATTTTAGATGCTATACTAGATAAAAACCAAATTAGATAAATTTACTTAGTGGATTGAGGCTATTAATTATCACAAAGTCTTACGTCTCCTGGGGGGCTATCAAAAAACCTCTGAAATCCATTTTAGAGCAGTATTTTGTTAGGCCAACGAATGTCACCAAAATGTGCCCGTTTTCAAGATCTCTAGATCAGGCAGATTGGCCTAGAGAAGGCAAAATTGCTGTGCTATGAGGTCCATTTGGCCTCAGGACAGAAATTAGGAGGAGATTGGAGAAACACAGTGTGAGAATAGTTTTATGTTGCACCCAGAATTGCCTCTAGGACAGGACATGAGACCTGAAGTGAGAAATAGACTTTTATACCACCTGAAACTGTTATTTTAACAGTTTATACTGTATTACTTTTCAGCCATTACATAAAGCTAACTAGCTAATTTGGCTTCTGTTTACTTTTTTGCCCAATATAGTCTAAACCATCAAAATTTAATTGAGGTCTGCTAATGTTGTTGGTTTAAAACAATTACTATTATTATTGATTCTTCATTGAAATCTTTGCGGCTGTTGCTGCTATTTTAGTTGTTTTTAATTAACTAGTGTGTGTTTTTACAAAAATGTTTACAATGTTTGGTTTTCTCTTGCTTTTCAATGTATTTTATTTAAGCTCCCTTGTAAGAGTTAGTCATAAAAAGCAGTAAAAAAATACAGAAATGTGCAGTTCTACCATTTAGTCAAAGGCAAATCCCACAGTATTCAATAAGACTTATTCCAAGAAAGTGGTGTCAAATTGCAGTCTAATGAATAAGCAGATAACATGTGTCACTGAATATCAGGTTTCACAACTAGAAAACCAAGCTAGATATGACACATGGATGTTTTAAAAAATGCAAATAATATCAGTTGAAGGAAAAACACCTGATCATCTCAGACATCAAAAGCATGCATGCAGGTGAATATAATCCTTCAACCAGACTTGGAAATGTCCTGCACTGAGAAGAAATCAAGTATTGGTTAGATGAAACAGTTCTTCTGCACCCAAAGCAAAACCAATTTCAGATTCTCCTCCGCAGCATAGCAAGAGAGAAAGGGTTTCATTTCACCCACCCTATTTGGATGCTGATAATTATTAGTGCCCTTTTCTGACCTGCTGATAATGTTTGGATCTGTAAAATCCTGTATTCTAAATTTAGTGATATGTTTAATATTAAATTTGATCTAGTTCTAATGGTTAGGGAAGATCTACACATTTTTATGGATTAAATACTCTCCCTTGATTAGAAGCTAATAACCAGCAAAGCAAATGAGGAGGTGACTTTTAATAGTGGGAGAAAGGGAGGGTGGGAAACCTGATGAAAAGTTGAGGAGACAGAGAGGGAAGGTGAGGCATGAAAGAAACCAAGGGGTGTGCCATCAGGACTACCCTGTCCACATATGCCAGTGCCCATCCTCGGCTTGCTTGCTCTCCTGCCAGTAGTTGCAGCAACAGCACTGTTCTCAACTCCTCTTCCCCTCTGCAGTTGGCTGAGGAAGGGAGAGTGGTAAAGCAATGATGTCATAAGAGTTAGCTGGTAGGCAGGATAGAAACGCAGGGAAAGATGGGGTGGGAATGGGGTCAACTGTTCTTGTCCTCTTCAGATTTATTGAGAATGTTATTTTTGTCCCGATAACAAAATCATAACTGTAAAGATCCTATAGATTTTATTCAAATCATTCTTAGAGAGGTATCATTTGCTTGACAATTTCTCCAAGGGCAAAGAACACTATAATCCAAAAAATGCTCTTCTGGCTTAGTGTTTTTGCAGGTATTACATAAATTATATGTAAGTCATTGGATAATTATGAACTTTCTTCTCCTTTATATTTATGTGGAATATTTATTGAATTGCGTGCTGTGCTTTTACAGTAAAATGCCTTTTACCTTGGTTCCTTTGTTCAGCTCCCCCAAAACCTGACAGTTATTCTTTTATAAGCTATTCTAAGAACATTTTCTCTTCTTTGAAACTGATTGATGCACTCCTCTAAATGTTCCCACAAATATCTTTTGAATTTAAGTTCCTGCATAATGTAGTAAGATAAAAGAATTCTATACCTCAACAAGAGACATTACAAAGCAACTGGAGACATTATCAAGGACATTAACATGCTCCTAATAGCAATAAAACCTTTTAACTGTCTGATGTTGAACATGCTCCTACCAACCCACCACATATTATGGTAATTGGCTCCAATTTCCGAATCTTTCATTGCAAAGTTACAAGATAGGTAGGGGCTGAGAATTTAAACTAAAACCCCCAGCTTGGCTAGTTTATCACTACTACCCTTCCGAAACATGCTACTTTATAATGTTTATTGCATATGTAGTCAGCATTCAACTACCATGAATCTACAGTGTTTCTGCCCTAATACAGCTGATGGGGACCCCCCCCCCCGGCTTTTTTCTTTTTTCTGAGCATGTTGTTAATATTGCTCCTATTTTTATCATCAAGATCCATCACTTCTATTCCAATTGGCATCTATTTCTTCTCCTCACCACAAATCGCATGGGGATGAAAGAGGAACTTTAGCTCCCCCTCCCTTTTTTTTTTTTTTTTACCAAATATAGTTCCACATTTGAGGCTTTGCTAAATTCATGAAGTATGTGATTAGAAGCATACAATGTTCAGAGTAATATGAAAAATACTTTTCAAGGATAAATGAATTCTAATGTGTGAGTGTGTGTGTGTGTGGATGCACATAAATACCTGTCTTACGGCAGAACATAACTGAAAAATATTGAGTGAGTTGGCATGATATTTCAGGTGACTCACTGACACACACACATGTACACATGTATACACGCACACACACAGGCTGACAAGTGTTCAGCACTCAGCAACACAAGGACCATGCAAGTGTGAATCTAACATTTGCCAAAGTGATGTGTGTGTGAAGGAATAATGCTCAGTGAGACCTCTAAATGGAGGAGCTGTTTATATACGCAGAGTTGCAATCAACATGCATCATAACGAAAGCAGAGTATATCTTGTTAATATGTTAAAAGCAAGAAAGCCACATGCTGTTATAAGGAAAGAGATGTCCTACAGACCAAATCGTATTCTGATACTTGCTCATGTCCAATTTGAAAGATACACTTCCATGATTCATGTACGAAATCAAAAGGAGCAGAAATAAGAGAAATGTACTCTGCTCCTTTTCTTCCTTTTTTTCTATGAAACAGACAGTGCTGGACTTGTACATTTTCTCTCACCAGGAGCATAGTTTTCCTCTCTTCTTTTGAGGGAAGAGCTTCTCCTTCCTAAATTACTTCAAGCTAGAAAATCAGCACTTCAGTCACTTTCTACTTCACACTAAGATTATAATTTGATCCATTGGATGGGCCATTCTCTATGATGCTTGGTACAACAGTCAAATCAAATATTGTGACAAAGAAAATAGAAGGACTTCTTTCTCAAAAGAAGATTACATATTTTCAGAATGAAATTCCCAGATTACTACATATTCACCAAAAAAGAAGGAATCTTAATGAATAATGGGAAAATCTTGTGCATTCTATAGTTCCAAACAACATCAGCATTTTGTTACAGCAACTTTTTGTAAACTAAAAAAACAAAAACAAATGTTATTTTAAAAGATACCTTACGGGCATATTTCACTGTTCTCATGTTGTCTATTGTCACAAACCCAAGCATTAGATACTTCCACCTGGCACCATTCCCATTCCCCAAACCTTCCAAAGCAGTTTAAAGTTTAAAGCAGTTCACTTATTTTCTTAACTTTTCCCAACCTTGGGGAGCTGAGAACACAACAAACAGTACTCTTTTCCCACTGATCAATATTTTGAACTTTATAAAATTCCACAATGCCATTAAGTCTACTCTGTTGTCTACTCTATCCAAAATCCCCCTCCCTACTTCAAAAAAAAGGCGAAAAGAAGCAATTAAAACCCCAAACAGCCTCATGCTTTTCCTACTGGCTCTTGCCCTGCCAAAAGGAAAGAAAGAAATAGACAGAACCCATGTCAATTTCACTCCCACTAAGTCCAGCCAGCATTCTCCTAAAGCAGTGCTGTCCAAACTTGGCCACTTTAAGATGAGTGGACTTCAACTCCCAGAATTCCCCAGCCCCCATGCTGGCTGGGGAATTCTGGGAGGTGAAGTCCACGCATCTTAAAGTGGCCAAGTTTGGACAACACTGTCCTAAAGCATCCTGCAAGAGTCCTGAAGCTCAAGAGCCTCCAAAGGGGGGAGGCAAGAGTTAAAGTTAGGGATAAGATAATATTGCAGCTGTCCTTGAAGTGACATGGCCCTAAGTCTTCATGTGGAAGGTTCTGTCTGGAATCCTTCCAACCACTCCTAAGTGGTTGCTCCTAAGACATTGCTAGCGGAAGCTGAAACAGAAATATTTATTATTAGGAAATTTATCTTCAACCTCAGTATTAGAAAGAGCCTCATAAAAAAACAATGATAATTGTGGCTTTATTTCCTATTGCATAAAATAGTTCCTTGAATTGTAGTAGGTTAATTTTTCAGTATTCATTTGATTTAAATAAGTGAAATGTCTGCTTTGCTGGTTTCAGTCTTAACCCAATCAGAAATCAGATTTTTAAAACACCATAGCATAGTCGTTATTAAGCAGAAGATATCTGGCTTTAAAAAACTGAGACTTTAAACATTATTGCATTGTACACCAGGTTAATAGCCATTCTCTTCTCTTCAGCTTACATATTCAAGCCTTTTTCAATGTTATTTTAATTTTCATTGTGATATTTTGAAAGCCCACATTTAAAACACACACACATACAAAACTCAAGCCCATTGCACCAGTAAGGACCCAAAATCTTCACAAAATAGAAGGCAATCCTTAATATATCCCCAGATTAAATCACACTGAGGAAAGCTTTGGGAGGAAAAAAAAACAGAAAATGAAAAAAAAAAAAAAGACTGATGTTATTTGTCTCCTGTAAACACAATAAGGTACAGATTAGAGATAAGTCTGAACACCAGCTAAGCTTTCAAAACAGCTTGTCGGCTTTATCATGCAAGTTTAAATCATGGTATTATTATATTAGACTTTTTAAAAAGACGTCATGGGAGGCACTTTGAAATTAATTAAAATCCTGCATTCATTTGTTTGGGAAAGATACATTTTATCCACGGAGGCAATACAACACACCCACACACCCAGATATAATTTTTAAGCAAAAAAGACACTGCCAGTAATATTTCAGTATTACTTCTCCTCGGGGCATGACACGCAGCCATTTGTGGCATGATTTCTGAAACAATTATTTGTTACTGAGGTTTTTACAAGAAAGGCTCAGTCGACACCAGCATGATATGATCTGTCAGTTGTTGTTGTTGTTGTTGTTGTTGTTGTTGTTGTTGTTGTTGTTATTATTATTATTATTATTATTATTACACTCTTTTTCTTTGGAAGTTCAACAGCAGCCCCTAGTGGAAGCGAGGGAGTGCTGCAGAAGCCAGTGGCAACGCTGAAGCCAAGCGCTTTAGAGAGGCTGCATTAAAAAGGGAAATTCTGCTTGTATTCACACCACCCCTGTGAACCGCAGCTACTAGCACGTTACCAATCAGAAAGAGACCTCCAGGACATTGAAAGCATCAGCCTTTGTCATGGTAATCAATGGAAAATTCAGTTGCTGTCGCTCTGAGGGGGAAAGAAAGATATACAGCCAACAATATATATCTCTCTGTTTTGTCACATTCGTTTTATGTATGAAGACTAATAATTACTCCCTGAATGGTATGGCAGGGGGTGCATTTCTGACTAATATTTGGTATCAGTCAAATCAAAGCAAGAGCTTGCATAAGAAAGCAAGAACCTATTATGAACTGAGCACCTATTATTATGACGGGCCGTACATGAGATGTTCTTCAAATATACAACACAAAAGAACCTTTGTGCAGAGGGAAAGTTTGCAGAGGTTCCTCCCCAGAAAAGGAACATCACATAGTTCAAATGTATACAAAGGGAATAAAGAAACAAACATGTAACCTGCAGATGTTATTATACTTTCCTTTGGAGCTTAAGACTATAGCAATGGGGGTGGGGGGAGTGAGGGAAGGGAGAGAGACTTCTTAGATATATGAATTGCAGGCTGGAATTCAGCATTTTTCCTGAAGATGTTAAAGAAGCTGATATTCACAATTATGTGCAGATGGAATCCTGAAGGCTGAGCCCTTTTCAGCAGAGCAGGAAGGGAAAAAAAATGAAAAACAGCATATTATTCTATCCAGACTTCCAGTGAAAGGGATGCAAAGAGGAAAGAAAGTTTAGCATATTTTCTTCTCAAAGCCTTATCAACTTGCATTATATTTCTTCTAGAACCACAGAAGAGCAATTGAGTTTAGCCCATGGAAAGCCATATTCTGTCATAAACTAAGCAACACAGTTCTTAATGAGCAATCTTATTTTCCAACCCAGGTTATTGTATTTGTGGCAGCAGGGGCTGAATAGTTCAGGGTTTGTTATCAACTATTCCAGTAAATCTTACATTGGAGACCACTGAGATAAGCTTGCAAAGCTCTTGGAGGATAAAATCACTCTCTCTCCATGCCAGCTTGAATGCAGCTTTTAATATAGAATCTGTTGAGGCAGCCAATGTACCAAGTGATCTGATTGTATGGGATCAGGTTTTAGATTCTGGGCTTTAATCAAGCCACTTTTATCTGTGCTTCCTTTGTCTACCATGTGTTCTTTCCATCCTTGCTCATCCTGGCTTATTTGTGCAATCTGGGTGGGGTCAAATGGATGTATCCAGGAAGTGTCTCCTGTGGTCCTGGCCCAGGAAGCTGATGGAGAACATGGAATCAATTCCTCATTCCTCTTGGGTATCTCGATTCACCTCATAAATCCCATGGAGGTATGACTGCTCAAGAAATAGATTTTGGCTTTTCTCCAGTGATTCAGAAAACCTTGGATGGCATTCTGCACCAAAGCTGAAGGAATGAAACTAGTAAAAGAACTATTTTGGCCAAATGATTATTGTTCTGAGCCATTGCTAGTGTAACCTATCTGTATCTTAGGTACTGGATCATGTCTTTGACCCTAAGCTTGAACTTTCATGAATACCAGTAACAGCTACACAATCAAGCCTACCCTAGTTTGTGCTCTTAATGCAAGGCTTTGGCATGATCCCCACTGTTCACATACATTCTCTGCCAAGCCATTGATTGATTGATTGATTGATTGATTGATTGATTGATTGATTTCGCTTAGTTGTCATGCTTTATCATCCATACTGATTCTGAAAAAAATCTGGCTCCTAAGTTCTATGTAGCGATAGCTAAGTAGTTACATACACTCCCTTGGATGTCTGTTTATTGGTGGAGAGATAGGTTTTAAATGTTTTAAATATTTCAAGTGTTTAATTTTTATTATGCTGTTGCTTTAAATATTTTAATGCTGACTTTGTATTATGCAATTTTGAACTTCTTTTCTTGATATAGGATTTGATTAAATAAATACATAAATAACTACCTTAGTTGTACATTTCATGCTGTGTCTAGGATTTCATTAAGGCTCAGTGACAGCACAATTTTAAAAGAATGTCACTTGAACAAAGTTAACATTGTATGTTGCCTTGCATACATACATTTGATTGGCATTATCAGTACAGAATTTTACTAAAAAAAATACCTAATTTCCCTATGCATTTGGTATAAAAGAAATACACAAGAAAGCAAAATCCTATGAAAGACAACTCAGTGGAATTCAGTATCTGAAGTTATAAACGTCTGGGTAGTTCTGCTACATCAACACTGGGGGAGGGAGTGCTAACTAGATTGGGGCATTCCTAATAACACCTTCTAAAGCTAGTGTACCTGGGGATTAGATGAATGAGAGGAGAAAGGGAATTTCTGAACACAAGCTAAATAGATTTGACTAAAAAGGCTAAGTTCCATAGTTAGAATTTCAAACAGCTTTCTTTAGCCAACTAAAAAATAACATTGTTAAGTCTCACTTGGTATCACAGCATCCATCATGGATGCTTTGAAGCAAAAGTATCATTTGTGATCTCCCATTCATTCATGTTATTCTTTACCCTTCTGCTATTTGAATACTTCTTGCTCTGGTCCAAACACAATAAAACTCCCAGCAGGGAACTCAAATTCTGATTTATCAATTACTGTGATCGCCTCACTTGAGCCTCAGCGTAATTTGTCCTACAGAAAGAATAAAGCTTCATATACCCAGAAGTGATAAGCAAAAATCAGGCAAGTTTTATATAAAAATAGAAGCATAGCCTATGTGCTACATTTTAATGTTTATTTTAAAATATTACTATGCTGTTGTTGGTGATTAGTTTTGCATGCCCAAGGCTGGACACAGGCTTCTTGAATGATAGCCCATTATAATTCAAGGCAAAATACTTATAAAACAAAAGGAAGTTTCAAGGATAGTATCTATATAAGTATTCAGTGCCAAAACTCTCATTGCTCCATCTACTGTAATGTAGCTCTTTGGATCTCATCCCATAAAATCTATTGGACAAAAGAGTTTCAGCACAGAATTTCCTCTCCCTTTCCCTAACCCCAGCCCCCAAAAGTCAATTCTGGCAACCCCCCCACACAGAGTTATTAATGCTACCCATAAATACATGTCACAAAATTTCCTTCTCCTGCAAAGCAACATTTGCACACAGATGGAAGAAGCTGTTTTTGTGTTTTGCTTTAGGGAATAAAACCGTCTGTGCTTTCACTTGTCTTCTTTGATAATATGCCTCATCATGGTGAATTTGATAGATGTACTGATTTATGACATCACTCTATGACTCATGTCAGTCTTAGTAAATATTATTGTCAAGTTTTAATCTGATAAATTTCCAACAGGCTTGTGATTCTCCATGACAGAAATTTAATACAGAAAAAAATCAGAAATAGACCTTCAAAAAAACTACAAGTTAGGATTTTGAATTCATCATAGATATCTGGCAAATCAGCCACAGAATTTAGGAAAAGTTTAATAATTGCCATACTCTCAATTAATATACTCAATTCATTGCATATAAGTTACAATACAAGTTACAATATCTAGTGGGATCATCTACTCTGAATGCTGCCAAAGCTAAGAAAAAATATGGCAGCATAAATTAGCCCTCTTCCTAGAAGGAAAGAACACTGAAGTTGTATAATGTAATTGGACAGAAATTTTACTCAGATCACATGGAAATCAATGTAATCTAGTGATTTTTACCTTATAGTTAGGAAACCCTTGGACTGTTGGAGGATAAATGATGAAGCAGATAACTTGCCCATCACGATGGATTTACTCCAGCAATGTCCAGTTGAACAAAATGAATGTGTGAGGAATGAGAAATTAGGTAGCAGTAAGTAGAATCTTGATTTAAAATGTAAAGAAGAAAGGTGAAAGAAGAATGCAAGAAGTCGAAGCCGTATCAACTGAGATTATTCCAAGGCTCTTCTTCTATTCTGCACTCCCACAATCTATACGAGGTATCTGGAGCTCTGGAGCTTCTGAGCCAGCTTGCAAAGATCTCTGTATTGGATGTGTCCACTTTTCAGCATCACAGCATATTTTCTGGAATTGCTGTTGGAGAATCACATCACCTTACTGGTGTTACTTCTCCTATCAAACACTTCTAATTCTCAATAAAACTCAAAATATTCCATGGAGCAATATTTCATTTTATCAGGGAATTAAAAAATAAGATTCACTTTAAATTGTGGCAGGGCTGTCTCTATTGGATTTTAGAGAGAAATGAACAATGCTAAGGCAGAACAGCTTTTTCTTTTAATGAATAATTCAGAAAGTGGTGGGTGACTTCTGTATAGGTGGTACATTGGATTTTATAGCTCCTTTATTTGAGATTTACCTATGAGTAAACTCAATATAAATCAATGGGACTTAATAATAAGTAAATGAAGAGGACAGGGCTGGCTGTTTGACTTGATTTGATTTGGTTTGGGTTTGGAGGGAGGAAATGTCATTGACTTGTAGCAGTGTGGCATGTAAGACTCATTTTTCTTCCTTTTTGCCTTTGCCTCCCTCCACAGTGGAATGTGTCCTCCAATACCTTTCCCAGACTCAAAGAGTTAATCGTGGAGTCCTTGGTGCTCTCTGAACTTGGTTGTTTGGTTGCAGATGTTTCATTACCCAACTAGGTAGCACCATCAGGGTGAGTGAGTGTGGGGTTTTGCTCCCTGCTTATATACAGTAGCTTGCCCTGCCAGTGTTGATGGGGGTGTAGCTTTCCTTAGGCTTAGAGTTAATCCTTGGACTAAAAAAGGCATTCTAATCTTATAATAATGTCACAGCATCCCAATCAGTAATTATCCCATCATTGCCTGCCTATCTCAGTCCCTTCTAACAAGAGGTTCACAATCTGCATTGAAGTGTAGTAATTGAACATCAACTGAGCAAGCTGGTTGGGTGACTCATGTTAGTCAAGGGCCAAGCCCCATGATATTTGACACAATGGAAAGTTATAATATTAACAAGGAAAAAGCAATTGTGCAGCATCATGGTCAACAGATAGGACATGTCTGTTATACATTTGAACTAGATTTGCTTTCCTTTATTCTTCAAACCCAACAACATGTTACATGCAAAAAGATGAAATGGCAGTCCAAGGTCTTCCAAGAACAAGCATGTCGTTTCAGATAGGACAATCAGAATGGAGAAGCTGTGACAAAAAGTGATGCTCCCTGTTCACTAATTCCACAGCCCAAATAATGATGTCCAAGGCTTTTCCCTTGACAGTTTCAAATAATACAAAGACCACACCATCTTTATCCCAACCAGATGACCTCCAGATGTTTTGGACCATAACTCCCAATATACCCAAATTGCAAGGCTGGCGTAAATCAGGGGCAGGATCAAGCATCTTGTGCTGTTGCAAATTATCTGCTTGAAATTATCCCTTTCATTGGCTTTTCTTGATCTAAAGACAACTTGGGGTTTCTGTTTCATTCAATTTAGTGTAAGGTGCCATCTGCAACTTAACTTACGTTACATAAAACTCCTGTCCATTTGCAGCTGTGGTGTACCACAGGTCAACCATCAGTGTTTGAATAAAGATACATTTTATGTTTCTTTCCTCTCAGCCGACAGGTTTTCTCTCTGGAGAATTTGCATTAATAACTGCAAGCACTGATATAGCCTTTCAGAGTATTAGACCGAACTTATAAATGAATGTATTGGTTCATCACAATTCATTAATCAAGACTGTGCTGGATTTAACAGGCAGTAGATTATTAGACACCTTATTATACGAACTGGAGAAGGGTGGGGGTAGGAACCATTTCCCCAGGGTCAGAGGTAATGCAAATGGTTTTGCACAGAACCATAAACCCCTATTAAATTAAAGGCACACAAAAATTATGTTCACTGCTTATCTAAAGTAATTTTTTTAAGGATGTTACACTAATTTACTTCTTAACTGGTCCTGGTTACACTGTAAAGGACTAAAGGTTAAATGCAATGGTTCCTTTGATGCTTGGTTAAGCAACTCATACTAACATATCTTTAGAGAGGTGAAGAAATTAATGAAATTACTACCATAATTCATTGCTAATGGAAAATTGTCAATGCATTCAGCCAAGAGTTCAAAGAAATTCTGAATGGACCCTGAGACCTAACCCTATGACTCACACGATTAGACTTGCAACTCTTGTTTCAACTTCTCTCAAGAGAGGAATTTGTCATGTAACTCCATAAACTTTGCAAATTGCTGACCTTGACAGCTGAGGTCTTCCTACAAGCCACAAATTAAAAAATGATCTTACTTTTAATTTCCATTAACTGCGAGCTTTTGGTTTGCTTTTATTATTTTTTTTCCTTTAAACTATAAAAAAGATAAGAGGTGGACCCTTCCACTCAGAAAGTAGTCAACACAATGAATATTGTAATTTGCCAATTAAAATCATGAAAAGCAATATAGTATAAATCATGAATTGCACAAAACCTGTATATTCATAATGGAAAGAGTTTCTTTTTATTACTGTCCAAGAGAAAAAAAAGTCTGCTTCTGATTGAAGCAGCATGAAAGACTGAGTAATAAAATAAAATGAAATTAAAAAATGTTACTTTGTACAGATTTCATTTGGATCTTTTAAAAGGCGCTAATATATCACTGAGAATGTGCATCCCATAATTCACTACCCAATGAAGTTGCCAGAGCAGTAGAAAAAAGAAATGCAAAACTGGAGTTGCTCACCTGCATATTGAAGACCTTTCTAGAGAATCGCATGACTTACGAAGAATGACGTGATGATGTCCTAAACCTGAGCCTATTTAACTATATATTTGTTTCACGTGACTACCACCCGATAATACCTGCACATTTATAAATAAAAAACTTCCACAGTGCGTAAACTTTCCCTCCAACCTTCCTGTTGTATTCCCCACCCATTCTCCATGGCCTACAATTAACACGGAACTGATGAAGTAGATTGTATTCCAGGTAAATTTTTTGTTGTTGCTTGAGCAAAATATATTCATATCTGCAAGCGGTATAAGGCTGGGTGAAAGTATGGGTGGTCGAGACTGTAATTATCTGTTGAAGAGAAGGACAGAAGTCATTATATTTCATAACTTTAATTTTCTTTTTTTTTTCTTTTCTTGCACCTTTTTCTTTCTCCCTTTTTTCTTTATTTTTCTTTAGATGTGTCTTTTTACTTTATGTAAAATTCTTAATAAATATAAATAAATTAAAAAAGAAAGTACAGGTAGTCCTTACTTAACAACTGTAATTGGGACCGACAACTCTGCTAAGTGACACAGTTGTAAAGCGCTATGTCTATCAGGATTTTCTCATGGGAAGAAGGACATCCCGTTCCCTATACAAAAACAGGTGTCGAGATTATTCTATGAAGCTAATGTAAACAAAGAATCTTGTGATTCTGTTATGCTTTTTACTGCCACCTACTGTAATGTGTTTGTTAGTTATTCAGTGGGGGTGTACATGCTGGCAATATAACGGGAGGGTAAAATGCCCAGCCTGTTCAGTCAGTTTAGTCTTGTAAAGTTAACCATGTAGATTTTTATAGGTTATGTAGTCTTAACTAGTAACCAAGTAGTGTACCTCTTCTCTGAGAGTGTTTTTTTAGCTAGAGACTTTGTTGTGGATAAGTCTTGGAAGCTAAGATGAGAAGAAGTCTTTGTTATATCCTATATTTTGTATGCAACTTGTATTTTATGAAGTTTTGCAGTTTTATCAATAAAGACCAGTTAGTTTATATTTTCTGACTGGATTTTCTTTGGAAAGCTAACTATGGGTATTGCATTTTGCAAGCTCTCATGCTGATGTGTAATTTTCCTGAGAGCAGGATTTTTGGGACCTTTTGCTGCACTCTGCACAATGTCATATGACCATGCCAACTTACAATGGCAGTTGCAGCGATTCCAGTTGCAGACATTAAGCAAATCCCACGCGGTTGTTAAGCACGATGTCACATGATCACCTTTTCAACCTCCTGCTGGCTTCCCCATTGCTTTTGTTTGTCGGAAGTTGGCAGTGAAGATTGCAAATGGTGATCACATGATCACGGGACACAGCAACCATCATAATTGCAAGCATATGACCATGGGGATGCTGTGACAGCCACAACTATGAGGACCGGTCATAAGTCTCCCTGTCCAGCATCACTGTAACTTTGAACGAGTGGTCATTAAGCAAGGACTCCCTATAATCTATTTCCTATTTCAAAGGAAGCAGATCCTGAAGAAATCATAAAAATGTCCTAAAAATACTGAAATGCTCAAAGTGAATATGCTGCTTCTTCCTATACTGTTTTTGAGGGCTTAAGAATCTGCATGTTTAAATCCTTACAAACAGCAAGCAAAGAAAATACTAATTTGTACAGGCAGACCTTGCTTAACAACCGCCCTGTTTACAATGATGCTGAAAAAAATAACTGTACTAGTCCTCACATTTATGACAATTGCAGAATCTCCACAGTCACATGATCAACATTTGGGGGTTTCACAACCAATGGGCATTTACGACCGTGGCAGTATCCCGCAGTCACATGATCACCATTTATGCGCTTTGCAACTGGCTTCCAACAAGCAGAGTCAATGGAGAAGCCAGCAGTTAAATTGCAAGTTGCAGTCATGTGATGTCTCACTTAATGACCTACAGTGACTCGCTTAATGACAAATGGGAAGTGATGTTGTAGGTTCATTGTGGTCATGTGATGTTTTGCTTAGCAACCGCATTGGTCAGCAATGGAGTTGCCAGTCCCTATAGTGGTTGCTAAGCAACGATTACCTGTATTCAAGCTGTTATCATAAGTTTGCCACACCCTGATTCATCATACCCTGATCCCTAAAATCCACAATCCCCCACCTAATTTGTGGTGATGCCCAGATGGCAGTGCTGCAGAATGTAGTGAAGCACAGAACCCCAACCAAGTTGCAGGCTCGGGCAATGGACAATGCAAAACCACAGTTCCATTCTAAATGCAAAAAAGAATCAGAAAGCTAACTGACTCTTATGTCAGTTCTGGAGATGGAATAGGACCCTCTATCACAGTTGAGGATAACAATCAGGCTTTAAGAGTACAGGACAGGTTGCACAACATATACAACTTCATTCTCCAACAGTTGACTATAAACTCCCCCCAAATATCCACTGTGTGAGGTAGCTGCCTCACTCTTTCTAACAATTACCCCTAAAGAATTAATGATTACAAATGCCCAGGGCAAGTATTTCATTTTACAAAACTACCTTCTCTCACCTATGCTAGCCTTATGCACTCATATTTTTCATCTATTATTATTCTCCAAGTCTGAAAAAGTACTTCTGTTTAAACTTAGGACTATTTTAACATTAAAATTTAGTTCCCTTCCACTATTAAAATTATGAATGTTAAGGCTTACTGTGTCCCTTAATTATATAAAACCCTACAAGGAATAACAACCTGTACATTTACTATGCAAATGCTGTTAATTTATGACAGATTGCTACTTCAAATACAAGTATTAAGTCACCATTAGATTTGTTTAGGTAATGTACTAATATGCCTCACTAAAGTCTTAAATTTCTAAGTAGCAATAGTGTTTGTTAGATGCAAATAAGGATTATCTTAATTAAAACACCATCCCCGACATCTCAGAAGATTTAGTCCAAATCTTTATATAGAGCAGATTCATTATCTTTCTGCAGTTAATAAAAATACAGCCTTCTTTGGTTACATTTTAGAATTTAACATTGATTATATTTTGTTACTAGAAATAAGATACTAATGACTTTTAATGCAAGCCAAAAGCAATTTTGTCAGCCCAATTAAAATAGTATTTAATAGCCACTCAAAGAACTTTAATTTTTATATTATTATATACTAGATAAATGTTTGGGGAAAAGTTCTGTTTAAAAAAATAAGCAGACTCTGCAGTAGGAAGCAAAGGCCATTGCTACCTATAATATTGAACCATATGTGCCACAACTGTGTTTGCAGAAAATCACAATGATGCAAAAATGATGACGTGTGAATGATGACATCATCACACCGGCATTATGTCCTTGCATCCTGGTACCTGGTGCAAGCATGTAAGTTACGGCATTTGCAGGATGCCATTGTCACACACACCATCATTTGCACTACCCATGGAGAGGCCCATGAGCTGCCACTTCTAACAAAAAAAAAAACTAATTCAAGAGCCAAAGATGCATAGCAGTTCAGTTTCAGTTCCAAAAACGGTGTTGTGGAATGCAAGAGAGGTCAAATAGAGCAACTGTCTGCAGTTCTTTAAAGCAATTGTTTTTTCCCCAGGATCGCATAGTTACCCTCCACAGCTGCCACCTGAACCTGGAAAAGACAAAGCTACTATATGAAGCACCTTCAGAATGGCTTCTTCTATGGCTACCTTTCCACTTGCCATGGAATGGCAGACAGGCCTGGTTTACATCTGAACTGAAGCTATAAAGGAAATGCTTGATTTGACCTTAGCAGGATAGGATATGTAAATGCATCTTTTATGCTATACAGGTAGTCCTTGCTTAATGACCACAATTGGGACCAGCAACTCTGTTGCTAAGCAATGTAGTCACTATGAGAAACATTATGTGACCATGACAGGCTTACAACCTCATTTCCCCTTCAGTTGTTAAATGAGTCACTGGGGTTGTTAAGCAAAATATTGTGGGACCACAATTTATGATTTTACTTCCGCTTTCTGTATTAACTCTGCTTGTCATAAGCCAGTTGCAAAGTACACAAATGGTGTTCACATGTCCGTGGGACACTGTGACGATCATAAATGTGTGCTGGTTGCAAAGCACCCGAATGGTGATCACATGACCACGGGATACTGCAACAGTCATAAATGTGCAGATTGGTTCCAAAGCTATTTTTTTTACACTGTCATAACTTTGAACGATCATTAAACAAGGCAGTTGGTAAGTGAGGACTACCACAACTGGGACCAGAACTTCCATCGCTAAGCAATGCAGTCGTTGAGTCACGCCTGATTTTATTACCTTTTTTCCCATGGTTGTTAAGTAAAATCGGCTTCCAACTTGACTTTGCTTGTCAGAAGCCCCCTGGGAAGGTAACAGATGGTGATCATGTGACTGCGTGGGCACTGCAACAGTTGTAAGTGTGAGAACTGGTCATAAGTCACTTTTTTCAGCACCATCGTATCTTCAAACAGTCATTAAACGAATGGTCATAAGTGGAGGACTACCTGTATATGAACTAGGCCTCTGTGGCATGTTCAACAAACTGCAGCTAAAAAGTTTTGGCTTGAGATTATTGCAACATACCAAAAGGATGAAACAAGGGCAGGGTGAGTTTAGCTGGCTAAGGCAAAGAGCAAAGCAAGATCAGAAGTCCTGCTTTAATAAAGCCATAAATTCAGAGAAAATAGAGATGGGATATTCCTAATAGTGTCAGAGCTTCTTTCAACAAGGAGCCAGAAATAATTAGGGAAGAATGGTTTATAGTGTTCTCCCACGTAAAGTCAAATATGGATTTGTCTTCCTTGCCAACTTCTTCATTCAGTGGTTCTGTTTACAAGATGCTGAACAACTGAATTATAAACTAACCACATGGGCTGCCAGGCCCAATGCACAAGACTAAAGTAGTTCAGTATGTGATGAAAGTGTAATTACTGCTGCAATATGGGGATCTCCATTTCCCAGTGTTCCCAGTGCCTCTGGATTTTGCTGCTGATGCTCAGGACAGCATTAGAAGCCAACACTCAGGCCTTCTTCCACTGCCACACTTCAGAGCAGCAGAACAGAAGAAATGAACAGAGAGTTAAACTTTCTCATTTGAATCAAAGGGTGAAAAAATGGGGTAATATGGGGTAGGGGTTTTGTTTCTTGCCAACCAAAGAACTACCAGAGGAGCAAAACAAAAACCCCACCCCCACCAGCACTGGCAAGGCAGGCCACAGCACATAAATAGAGAGCAAACCCCAGCCCATTT
Source organism: Liasis olivaceus (assembly GCA_030867105.1). Lineage (NCBI taxonomy): Eukaryota > Metazoa > Chordata > Lepidosauria > Squamata > Pythonidae > Liasis > Liasis olivaceus. Next base: position 119,863,967 of record CM061350.1, on the reverse strand, counting down.
TAGCACTGAAGATGTTACCTAGCCGGGTAATGAAACGTTTGCAAGAAAAGAACCAAGCTCAGAGAACCCCAAGGACTCCACAATTCTAATTCTGTTACCTGTCCTGATTTTTTTCATTTTGATCTCTGCTTTACTAAGAAATTGTTGTTGTTATTTAAACAGAGGCTGAATGCACATCTGTCAGGGATGCTATAATAGTGGATCCCTGCCCTGAGCAAAAGGTTTGGACAAAATTAACTCAGAGGTCTTTTCCAACCTTTACACTCTGTGATTCAGTGATTTCTTTTTTTTTTTTTTTCCAATTTTACACAAAAAAATATTAAAACCTGGAAACTTTTCCCCTCGCATTACATTAATAGGAGCAAAAGAATAGAAGTATAGCCAGTTGACTCTCCCAGCCTCTTTAATACTCAGTATGTATGGTTGGCTCTATGAAGCCAACCACAAAGGCTTAAGAGTTGTCTGAATCTCTTTGCTGTCATGAGCTGGAAGCCCAGATATAGTAGCCTTTCTCCATATCGCCTGATAACCGCTGCTGGAAACACCAGGAATAAATGTGGGGGTTTTCTTCTCTTTATTATGGTGCTGAAAAACCCAAGGATGTCAACTATCAAATGCCCTCTTCAAGAAAGTGTATTTTATACCAGCAACTTTGATTTTTCCCTCTAAAGAATTCCAACATGTTCTATATCAAATTAGTCAATATAATTTTATGGATTTATTTTACTAGTCCTTGGCTGCTGCTGCTGCTGCTGCTGCTGCTGCTGCTGCTGCTGCTAAGTTTCTGGCTTTTTTACTATCCAATCTTATACATGTTTACTCAAAACTAAGTGCTACTGATTCTATGGGGCTCCCTCTGCCTAGAATTGCAGAATCATTGTACTGCATTGTCCTAGATACCTTGTATAAAAGGATCCCCGCACCAGTCCTCCTTGAACAGATGATTTGGATGAACTCAAAAGTTGGTTGGCCTTCTTTATATGAAACTGGAATGGGGGAGAAGAAATAGCCTTCCCTCAAGCAGCAAAATATCTTGGGCCAGTCCTGAGGACGAATTCTCTGCAAACATCCATACAATTTGGGCAAGTTTGAACCAGAAAATGGTGGTCTTCAGGTATTGGGATCCTAACCACCTTGAATAATAAATACATTGAATAAACAAATAATCCATGGAAGAAGGTTACCTTTGTTTTCTGAAAAATACAGTATGGAACCTTTTTTATTTTTCCTTTGATATGCATCCGTACATGCCACTTCACCTTATACTAGAGACGACTCATAATAAAAACCATTGAACAATAAATACCTTAAAAACCAGTAGACATCTGAAAAATATGTTTTCTATTAGCACAGGGCAGAATTCTGCATCTGAAGAGGAAAAAGGCCTTTGGCACACAGAGCTCCTGTTGGCAAGTTCTTCATCCAAATCCATCTTTTCCTGGGATGATAATACAGCTGCACAGATGTCAGCCTTGCAAGATAGTTCAGACAAGCACACCCAGAAGTACTAGCTCTACTTTATCATAAGGTTACATTAACAGAATCTTGCAAGTCTGAAAGTACATTTCTCTCCCTGTCACCTTTACAGCCCAAGAAACTAGGGAGGGTCCCTTCTGAGACATTTGCCATGCCCACATTCCTTCTGCAGGCTAAGCTGCCTCTTATCTGTCCTCTGTGTAGTCTGCAGCTCTTCTCCCTGTCTCCCAAGGTCATTCCCACATACCATTACAAGAGGGCAGCTATGCACTCTTGGGGAAAGCTGTGGTTGCTTTAAGGTTTTGCCAACAGGTGCTATATGAGTGTCTCCACATGCTCAGTCCAACGCGCTTTGAATCCAGAGTGCTGTGCAGCCCTAACTTTAAGTGCTAAATGTTACATCTTTTTTTGTGTGTGAGTTCAGAGGGAACTATAGTATCATATTGGTTAGAGAACTCACTGCAGAATCCTCAAACAATCAGTATTAAACCTTTCAGGGTGATTTACAGGGTATGGTCAATGACCACAATGGTGTGATCCATCACACATCACATATAAAAAACAGGCAGAGCTTCATTTGCAGCATCATGGTTTCCATCTTCTCTTTTTTGACCATACCCTGCGGATACCCTTGAAATTTTTACTCAGAGTTGGAACTGATTGACCCTACCAAAAGAAGTCATTTGGCTCAGAGGCTTCTTTCCTGAACCTGAAGCACCTAATTTTCTATAGTAAGTCAAAAGATTTGCAAGGGTAAAAAAGAATTAAACCATGCAAAATCCAGCTTGATCAGTCTTAGTACTGACTGAACGCTAGAATATTTAGCAACTAGGTGATTTTCATAAAACATTTTCATCTGTGATTAGAAACATAAACAGTTATGTAAAACGTGTTTGACAGATAAAAACCACATTAGAACTCTCCCCTTGATCATGTTGGCAAATAGATTTGTCCTCTTTAAATACACAGTAGACATTCAATTAATAATTCACCTTGCAAACATTTTGTAATATTCTGCAAATAAACTAATGAAACTAAAGAATCATACTTTGTGAAAACAACAAAGAGCCAAATGGCATATTCTGTGTGCACTAATAATGCTTGTTTAGAAAACGACCATTAGTGGATTTAATTCAGATATGCCAACTCTAGTTAAAAATTATTACTGTTTTCATTTCTCTGAAAGGAAGCAGGAAACTAAAGCATCCTGCTGTTTTGAAACACAATATTTATGGCAAGCTACTAACAGTTATTTATCCATATATATCACTAGAGTACTCACAGCAAGTAGAAAATCCCAGTTTAATTAAAGACAATGAATATCATCTTCCTATAGATCTTTAGTGCTATTAAAGATGTCTTCCCAAACGGCAGGGGACACAGACTTCATCAGAGCAACAACTAAATTCATGGAGATCCACTTGGGAAGCTGGAAACAAGTCCTAGCAACAGATAAAAGAGATATACGTGCATACGTGCCCATTCTGCTATTCCCTTTCAGGATAAGTAATGTTACACAAAGAGCTGAGAAAGAGGAAGAAGTAGTAGGCTAAATGAATGAATGAATGAGATCAATGAAAGGTACACCAACACCATTCACTACACCTCTTCCCCACAGCTCAGATAAAGAACATTCTTGCCATCTGTGAGATAGCAGAAAACTAAAGTGGTACAGATTCTGTTATCCCTATTGCCAATCGCAGTTGCCTCTGGATTGTAGCCAGAAGAGATGTCCTCATTTCTACTGTAAGAAAGACCACCAGAGGGTGAGCAAACTATCTGCCAAACTCAACACTGTTGTGACTAGTGGTAGTTTTGACAAATGACAAGACCCATGGGTTTAGCCGTCTGTCAGAACTACTCCTCTGTGCCATCTCTCTCAGGGATCAGCTGCCAGGGTTGTGAGAGGTGGCAAAGGAAGGGCTCTGACTCACCCAGTCTCCAAGCCAATATCAAGTAGTGGTGCAACTCTCCCCAAAACACACCAGAACAGTCAGCAGTGTTGGAGCTGCTTCTGAACCCAGGTTTAATTCTCTTCCAGAAGAGTAGTAAACTCATGCTTGAAAAACACTAAGCCTGTCTTCAAAAGCAGCCTGAACAACAGCTGACAGGCAGGGAGGGGTATGCAGAAGCCAGCTCTCTTTTTGCTGCTTTGCTGTACAATGCCACCTCTGCCATTCAGTTGTTGTTTGGACACCTCTTAAACATGACTTTAGTGCCTATTTTTACCCTGGGTAGATGCAAGTAGAGACAAGCTCTCCATACAATTCTGCCCTAGCAAATCAACCTTGCTTCCATCATGTCAATACACCACTTCATATATTGCCTTTATCTATCTATCTATCTATCTATCTATCTATCTATCCATCCATCCATCCATCCATCCATCATCTATCATCTGTCTGTCTGTCTGTCTGTCTGTCTATCATCTCCTCTCTCTTGTTCAGGGTCTAATCTACTCCATTCAATCACATCTTTCTTAGTCTTCCCCTTCCTCCTGACCATTCACTCTTCCTTCATATATCTGTTTTATGCTTAGATTCTCATTCATCCTTTCTATATAATCAAACCACCTTGACATATTTCTGTATTGGTCATCCACTTAGGCACTCAGTCCACATGTATCCAGTACCTATTCATTTTTTACCCTGTCTTTTACCATATAGACTTAAGTACCCCATACAACTTATCCTGACACACCTAGCACTTCCGTATAACCAAGTGGGTGAAACCATGCTCTGATATACAACCATTTTCACTTCTTTTGACAAAGAAATTCCCTTCCTCACAGCAAATCACATAAAGCTTTATTCCAATGTTTGCACATCTTAACATTTCTACATTCATTTCCTCTTGTTGGTGAACTCTAGCAACCTAGAGTCACTTATACAGTGAGATGGGTGGTGTATAAATTTTAATAAATAAATAAATAAAATAAACATTATACCAAGGTACACTAATTCATCTACTTGCTATATTTCATCATCTGTGTAAAACTTGCAATCATTTAGTCCATTATCCCTGTTAAACCCAACTGTCTTGGTCTTTAATAATTTTCAGATCCATGGTCCTTGTTGCTTCATTTAATATATCTATTTCCTGCAAATAATTTGGGTTCTGAAACACAGGATCACCTGCATAGAAAAGTACAAATACATTCATGCCCCCAGTAATCACAGCTCTAAGTCACCACAAGCATTCCTTATCTATATTATCTATGTAATACATTAAGCATGCATAGGATACATATACATTCATTTATAATTATTTATAAATATATTTAAAAACCACAGGGAATCACACGTCCTTATCTTACTCCCTGCTTGGTGTTGAACCATTCCATTTATTTTCACATTTGCTTTTTTTCCCATTTTGCTCTTATTGTATCAAGCTACCAACCTTTAACTCTATATTCATGCAAAGGTCCAAGCCTATTTACTTTACAATATACTTTCTCTAGAAATTTTACTCATTGTTAGCTCTTGTATCCTTTCCATCAGAATTCTGCCAGACACCTTCCCAGGCACAGCTAACTATTCTTCTGCAGTTTTATCATTCACTCTTTTTATCTTTCCCTTTGTATAAGCAAACAGTAACAACATTCTTCCAATTTTCAGGCACAGATGCAATCTTAACATATATGTAAACAAGTTGCACAGCCTCTCTATAAGCAAACTGCATCCATATTTTAATATTTCTCCCATTATACCATCTAAATCTCCAGTCTTAACTTTTTTTCAATATTCTCACAAAATGTATGCATTTTCATAATTTTTGGCTGTACCCTGACATTTATACATCCATTTCAATTCAACACTTCAACATATTACTATCATTCCCATACAAATCTCTAAAATACTCCTTCTAGCATTCTCTCACTCTCATTCATTTACTTTGCAGGAGATTCCTTGTTTAGCCCTTATCATCCACACCAGCAGAAGAGAAGTTTGGTCATTTTGAAGCTTTTGAAGGCCTTGCTTTCTGCAACAGAATATGAACTCTGAAACTATCCATGCAAATCTAGTTATGTGTAAATGCTATTTTCTTTTACATCTTCTTTTAATTAAGTTTCTAATCCTAGCCACTAAGTTATTTAATTTCATATTCCATCATATATGATCATTGGTCCTAACGATTATGATGACTGAAAGTACCCCAATAACATTTGGGGGGATATAGGGCCATTGAATTGTTCCATTCCCTTAATGCATCCAGAGAATGTCCATTATCTTTCAAATCCACAGGACTTTGAACTCAATTTCTAAGCATTTGAAGGCAACAGTTGTGTTTCAATACCACCAAAATCAGCTATAACCACCCAAGAAGCAGGATAGTTTGGTCACTATAGAACTAAATGATTTTAAGGCTGGATGGCTGAATTGCCTTCAGTCCAGCTTCACATAATCTCAATCATTTCTGTGCAATACACTGGTCAGATTAATGACAGTATTCAATCTAAAAATTGCCCATCAGTCATAGCCAACCAGGTGGATCTGAAAAGCTCACAAGCAGAGTGGGATTATTACAGTCCTCAGTGTGTAGAATCATCTATTTCTATCTGATGACAATCTATATGGCCAACTGTTGTTTTTCTGGTGATATTGGTGATGAGGTAGATATGCAAGGAATGTTTCCTACTGAATTCAAGTGTCATCTTGTCATTCTTTTATTCATTCAAGAACACATTTTTCTTTGAATATATAGCTTCCATACAGGTGAAACTCGAAAAATTAGAATATCGTGCAAATGTTCATTTATGTCAGTATGGCAACTCAAAAGGTGAAACCAATATATGAGATAGACGCATTACATGCAAAGCGAGATATATCAAGCCTTACTTTGGTATAATTGTGATGATTATGACGTACAGCTTATGAAAACCCCAAATTCACAATCTCAGAAAATTAGAATATTACATGACATCAATAACACAAGGATTGGAAATAGAACAATATCGGACCTCTGCAAAGTATAAGCATGCATATGTACTCAGTACTTGGTTTGGGCCCCTTTTGCAGCAATGACTGCCGCAATGTGGCGTGGCATGGATGCTATCAGCCTGTGGCACTGCTGAGGTGTTATGGAAGACCAGGATGCTTCAATAGCGGCCTTCAGCTCTGCTGCATTGTTCGGTCTCATGTCCCTCATCTTTCTCTTGGCAATGCCCCATAGATTCTCTATGGGGTTCAGTCAGGCGAGTTTTCTGGCCAATCAAGCACAGTAATCCCATGGTCATTGAACCAGGTTTTGGTACTGGAAAATGAAAATGCTGGAAAATGAAGTCAGCATCCCCATAAAGCTCGTCTGCAGAAGGAAGCATGAAGTGCTCCAAAATCTCCTGGTAGATGCCTGCATTGACCCTGGACTTAATGAAGCACAGTGGACCAACACCAGCAGATGACATGGCTCCCCAGATCAACACAGACTGTGGAAACTTCACACTGGACTTCAAGCATCGTGCATTGTGTGCCTCTCCATTCTTCCTCCAGATTCTGGGTCCTTGGTTCCCAGATGAGATGCAAAAGTTGCTCTCATCAGAAAAGAGGACTTTGGACCACTGGGCAACAGACCAGTTCTTTTTTTCTGTAGCCCAGGTAAGACGCTTCTGACGTTGTTTGTTGTTCAGGAGTGGCTTGACAAGAGGAAGATGACATTTGAAGCCCATGTCCAGGATCCGACTGTGTGTGGTGGCTCTTGATGCACTAACTCCAGCCTCAGTCCACTCCTTGTGAAAGTCCCCAACACTTTTGAATGGCCTTTTCCTGACAATCCTCTCCAGGCTGCGGTCATCCCTGCTGCTTGTGCACCTTTTTCTACCACACTTTTCCCTTCCACATAACCTTCTATTGATGTGCTTTGATACAGCACTTTGGGAACATCCAGCTTCTTTTGCAATTACCTTTTGGGGCTTTCCCTCCTTATGGAGGGTGTCAATGATGGTTTTCTGCATAACTGTCAGGTCAGCAGTCTTTCCCATGCTTGTGATTCCTACTGAACCAGCCTGAGAGACCATTTAAAGGCTCAGGAACCCTTTGCAGGTGTTATGGATTCGTTAGCTCATTAGAGTGGGACACTTTGAGCCTAGAATATTGAACCTTTTCACACTATTCTAATTTCCTGAGATTGTGAATTTGGGGTTTTCATAAGCTGTACGCCATAATCATCACAATTATACCAAAGTAAAGCTTGACATATCTCGCTTTGCATGTAATGCGTCTATCTCATATATTGGTTTCACCTTTTGAGTTGCCATACTGACATAAATGAACATTTGCATGATATTCTAATTTTTCGAGTTTCACCTGTACATATCACTGGCATAGGACTTATTCTTCATGCCTTTTCCTTGCTCCTGGACATTTACAAGGCATGGGACTGCCTGTGGAATGAGCAAAGAAACAGATTCAGTGCTTTAGGCAGGATCCCCACTGGTGACTTGTCATCTAGTTTCTTCTAGGGTCACCCAGACATCACATACATGATTTAAAGCCATCATTGTTCTTTTTGGCCTAAATGTGGCTGGATGACTCTTTAAATTGTCACTGGAGATCCTGCCATAGTTACATTATCATCTTCTTTTCTGCATGTGTATGAATTCCCATTCAAAGCACTATGCCAGCAATTGGGGAATGTATAATATAATCTGTTACATATATATGCAATTTATGGTATGGGAATAGGAAATCTGGTGCCCTCTCAATGTTTTTTTACTACAACTCTCATGATACTTAGCCATTGGTTGGAGGCTGATGGAAGATAAAAATCCAGAATATTTCAAGAGTACCAGATTATCTGCTTTACTATAGTAGATGCGATTATATGCACCCCCTAGTACATGGGTTGTCTGTATCGGTCCTATCACTTGAAAATAGCCTTGCCTGAGCATTATATCCATCTGGGGTTATACTATCCTTGAAAGAGACAGAAAGACACATATATAATCACATTTATTAAAATTAATGGGTTTTCTAAAACAAGGCAAAATTACTTATTGACATTATCAAGTTCAGATTGTGAACTTTACAATACAAGATTCTTCTTTTTTATACAAATTCGTGATACATATATCACCCACTGAAAGACTGTTGGCACAAACATCTCTTACAGATGCTAGATCTACCTATAACAGAGAACGTGAGATACTTGTTTCTCACTAATCTGCACTTTTCAAGAAAGACTTGTAAACATTTATTTAAAATAGGATTTTGTTGTGGTGGTATTAACCTGGATCACAACTGCCAAAGCAAGATCAATTCAGATCAATTTTATCAGGAAAAAGAAGCTCTTATATAAAGAGATAGAGAACAAAGGGAGGGAAATTCTAAAATCTTGATTTTGCCAAGAAATAAAAAATAGAAGTGTTTTTGCCAGCCAATGTTAAATGCTTGTAATGAAAGAATCCTATCTTATGAGTTTTGCTCATTGTTGACAGGATAGGAGCATCTTTGAATCCGTTTATTTCAGGGATAAAATTCATATTTCAATACAATTCAAATTATAACTTGTATAATTGTATTTTGTATTGTGGAAGTTATATATTTGCCATCATGACAAGATCCAGGATGTGTCATTCTTTTAGACTAATAATGCAAGAAATGCAAGCATTTCATGCTATTGTAAAGATCCCAGAATTAAATGGGTTATTTCTAAAAGTCATAGATTTTAGCTTGGATTTTTTAAAATTATAGCACGTCTGTTTCAAAGAAGTGCCATTGCTCAGGTATATAAATGCCACCCATTTATCTGTCTGCAATCCACAAATGCTTACTCTATTTTACAAAGGAATAGTATAGATATTTGCAACAAGTGATCTGAAGCTGCTATTATTACTCTTTTAAATATATTTATGTTTTATAAGGCAGTCTGAAAACTAATGTCGTATGACTGATATATTAATAAAAAAAGTATCATAGCTGCTTTAAATCTAGACATATCTTTCTGTAATTTAAGCACCCTGTCCCGACAGGATATACTAAATGCTTCTGACATTTCTCTCTTCTTCCTAATATTCACAAAAGTATGTGAAAAGTCCTTCCATATTATTTCAAGATAGACTGTTTGAATACTTTCAGCGTTTTTATCACATAACTTGCTTTTCATCTTTTATCACTTTTCTGAGAAATATATTTTCTTATAGCTCTTAATGGAATTCTGTATTTTGCTACTCACTTTCTCATAAGATAGCATTCCCATCTGAACTTTGATCTAAATAAGGCAATCTTATTCGATATTGCAGTGCAAACTACTTACCTCTTGAGTATGATGTTCAATAAATACAACCTAAATGCACTTTATATTTGAATCTTTCACACTTGTCACATCCATTTTGCCAGACTTGATATTGTTGTTGTTTGCTTAGCTTTTCGTTTCATTTTCATTTTATCTGGCCCTAATACAAAGATCAATACTTTTGATCCCAGCTTCCAGGAAAGGAAGAGAAGTTCATATTTATGGAAAAGGGATTTCTTGCTTCCACTATGTGTCTTTTCTTGGGAATGATTTGGAGAATATGATGAGAATGGAGATGGAGAGATGGAGCAAGAGAAATTGGTAGAAAGCACCAAAAAATGAGAAGAATTTAGGATGCAAACCAATGCGATTAGTTCCATAGATGAAAAGGGGACCCTGGATTTAATTATTCCCAACGCTGCTTTTGAAATGGAAAACACTACTTGTTGTATGGCATCGAAAAGAATGCATTGGTTTGCTATTTGGAAAAGTTCTGAAATAAATCTAATGAATACATGCAATATCTAGATATACTGAAACGAGGTCTTTGGATCCTGCTTTTACCTCTTATAGTTGTCCACTGGATTTCACATCTTATGCTTCATTCATCTTAAGAGATCTGCAAGCACTTGGCCCTGAATCTGGTCTAAACAGAATGTCTAACCAGATTATCAATTCTATGAGCAGATATTATCACAGGGATTGGGGAATCCCTTGTTAAAGGCAAGCTGGCGATCTAGTAAAAACTATCTAGAATTCTGCAGTAGAACTTGAATCCCGCCGTCCCCAGGCTCCTGTATGTACATACTGTATAGTATTTCTGCACATATGCTACCTTCTGCAATTCCATAAAGCTGTAATATTTATTACTTCAACCATCTGTGTGTGTACATGCGTGTGCACGCCTTCACATCAGCATGGACTCCTGGCAACTGCCTGGGCAAGCCCCAGCAGTTTTCTTGGCAAGATTTCAGAAGTGGTTTGCCACTGCCTCCTTCCTAGGGCTGAGAGAGAGGGACTGGCCCAAGGTCACACAGCTGGCTCTGTGCTAAAGGCGGGGTTAGAACCCACGGACTCCTGCTTTCTGGCCTGGTGCCTTCTTCTATTCCCTCCTTATCACCACAGAAGAGAAGTTAATATGTGTCTCTATAAGACATTTCTTCAGAGGGTCTGCAGTGTTGAAACTTGGTTCTATTTACACAGTGAATTGACCAAGTCCTTCCTTTCTGTAGTTAAACAGAATAAATAATGAATAGGTTGCACAGGGGTCCATGGTTATAATTTGTAATAAACAATATGGATTTTTTTAGAAAGAAAAGCCCTACCATGACATCCATGACTGAAAGAGATGGCAGTTACAAATCCAATCGCATTCCGAAGGGGATGACTCATCAAAGAACAATAGAAACAAAGGTGCAGTAGAAACTTTATCACATCAACACAGAGTTTTGGAGAGCTAGCTCTGAAAGGCATTATGAAAAGATCTGCATTGATCCTGCTGCAACCTGTGATTTAATTAAAGAAAGGAACAGATTCATTGAACTGGACCAAACTCCCATCTTTCTATCAGATGGAAGACAAGTTTTTACCATAGACAAGGGAATTGCAAGACTGCACTGCACACTGGAAAGGGGAAATATTTGAACTGCTATTTCAAATGTCCAAATGCTAAATGCAGTTTGGTGTTAGTAAAATATGCCACAGAAGGAAGATATGAAATAAAATTGAAAAGAGAGCACTATTTTGTACGGATGGAGATGTGTTACTTACGAAAAGGGTCTCTCAAAGACAGTGGTCTATTTGATGGAAAATAATGCCCTCAAAAGAACTGTTTCAACTCATAGCACAGGTGACTAGGTCATAGAAACCTGAATACAATGTCTTAGTATAAAAAGAAGGATTGAACAAGAGGTCTGAAGATAGAACCTTGTAAAGTAAAATCTAAATGTATAATACTGTGTAATGGCAAAGGGAATCAGACCCACTTTTCTTCAGAATAAGAGAGAAATAGTACTCTCTAGAGATAATTCATTGTGATATTGGTGAACCTATGAAGACTAAAACTCCATCAGGGAACATATATATATTAATATTTATTGATGACTTCTCCAGATATAGATTTGCTTACTTGATTACTGTGGAAATGCTAGAGGAATTTACAGAGGATGTTGAAATGCTCAGCAATAAATTATTGAGAAAGATGGGATACATGGTAAATGATGTAACAAGATACACAAGGAAAGAGGATAGTAAGCACCAGAGAACAGTACCATGTACCTTTGAGCAAAAGGATCTAGCAGAGGAAAGCTAATTCTCTAATGGAGATTCTTCATGGCTCTGAGAAGTAATCATGACTTCCACCTATCTGCAGAACAGAATACTAAGCAAGGAGATATATGTAAACAGAGTCATCCAGTTTGGGCCAAATCAGAGTGACTGGATCCAAGTCATGTGTGTAGACCCAAACATACAAAGAATCAAACTGAACCTTAGATGTAAAGAAGGGGTGCTTGTTGGATATGCACAAGGCTATAAGGATGTAGAATCCTGGATGTTGCCACAGAAACAATCAAGATGTACACTACAATGTGACATAGTTTTATAAGAAGGAGAAACTAAATGCAAATCAGGTACCTGACGGTGAGCCAAGCATCCATATAGTGGAAGCGTGAAGGCAGCACGGCAGCCAAGAGAGGAATTCATTGTAAGAGATGTAGAAACTGAAGTCGAAGTGACATACTCAACCAGTGTTTCTCAACCTTGGCTACTTTAAGGTATGTAGACTTCAACTCCCAGAATTCCCCAGCCAGCATGGCTGGCTGGGGAATTCTGGGAGTTGAAGTCTACATACCTTAAAGTAGCCAAGGTTGAGAAACACTGTACTCAACAGAAGAATTCAATTCTAAAGGCTCTCTTACACTGTCAAGCAGAGGAAACTCAAGGGTCTTCCATATGCTAAGGTACATCTTTTATCTGCTAGAAGCATTAAGAATAGAGACAGCAAGCAAGAGATTCCCTTTGTCTCTGCACTGCTTTCTCCTTGTTGGAAAACAGATACTGTCACCTTTATCCCACGTCCTACAAAAGCAATGGAATGGTTCCTTCCTTCTTCTCTGTTTACCCACCATTAGGACAGAGGTACTGTTGGGGAATGTAATTTCCTTCATCAATTTGATTTGTTCTAGTGGATTTAAGCGTCTGACTCCAGCTATTCTTAATGGGCTTGGTTCTACTCCTATTCTGCTAAATGTCTTAGCAGTGAATGAACTGGAGGATTGCAGCCAGGGCTACTGCAGCATTTTGCCTATAACCGGAAGATTCCATGTTAGGAAAGACTATTAATTTTGAGTGGTGAGTCTCAGGCACATAGCAGGTTCATTTATTTGTTAATTATTAATGCATATCCCATCTTTCTGTCGCTCAAAATGGCCAGCACCAATTTAAAATACAAATTATTAAACATAAACAGAAAAAACAGGGATGTCATTTCAGCTTATTTGTATCTCTTTCGTTAACGAGTTTAAGGAATCTTCAGAGGTGTTTACTCTCTTCTTTGTGAGCAGATGGTAGGAGATTCTTCCTTGGCAAGAATCAGTGGAACTCAGTGATTTCATGTAGATGTGATATAGCACAGGGAACAATATAAAGGTCCATTTCTATAAAGAAAGGCTACTTAATTTTTTTTTAACAGGAAACAATAGGGATTGAGCCTGGAACTCTCTAAATAGAAGGCATATACTCTTACTATCGAGATATATTCTCTCAGCGATCAATATATACAGTGGAATCCTAAAAATTGGGGGGGGGGGGTCCCAGAAGAAATGATCTCTGAATTTAATAGGACTTCACACTGGTTTGCTTAGGATTTCATCAACAACTTCTTTAATGAAGATTAAAACAAAAAACCACCTCTCATCACCACTCAGCTTGGGAATGAACTTTCAGGGCAATGTAGGAACAAAACCAAACAAAGAAAATGGAGACCACCTTGGATAATTCCAATATATCAGAACGGGCACTGTACATTGTTCTTTCCTCAGACTAGGAAAAGGAAGACTAATTAAATTTTAATTGTCACCAACTTTTGCCACCCTCTCACCCATCCCAATCCAGTCACGCCAACTCCTATGAATATTAACAGTTGCTCTAGTCTTAAAGTCCTGCCATTCATTAAAGAAATAGTCTTTATTTTAATCAGTATGGGAGGCCTAGGCATGAAAATTTACATTTGGACAAAAGAAAAAAAATAGAGTAATATCTTTACCTTGGTGTTTGATGGGAATGGAATGGGTGGAGCAACTGCTATTGGGGCTTCAGAGCACATTTAACTCCATCCCACAATTGATTTTGATCCTCCAGATAAGAAAAAATACTTACAAACCAGGATTGCAGAACTGATCACTAGAACACTAGAACACATATGAACCAATGTTTGCATTAAATTATGTTCAAAAACTACAGACAAGACAAAGGAAAGAAATGAAAGCTTTATTCCCTTATTAGTTTAAGGTTAAGCTTAATGAATATATAATTGTTCCACACCCAAAAGGATGTTATAGTACAAAGAATATCATAATTTAATATCCAACACAGCCTTTTAAAAAGAAATAATTTCTTTCTCTTTACTGCTGCTGCTTTCTTCAAAAAGGGGGGGAAATGAACTGAAATAAAAGTTCTTTGCTGGAAGATATTACCATGAACAAGACTAGACAAGCAAAATAATATTGATTCAAGAGCACATATCTCAGAAGAGCAGAACAATAACTTTAAAATGTTATTAGCATATTTTCATTTAAAGTTCAATTTAGGTCTATAAATCCAGTAATTAAGTTACATAATATGTATTTCTTGCATAAGATAACATAGAATTAAGCATAAATATAAACTCCAAACAGGCAAAAATGCTATTCACACAAAACATTAAAAAGACATAAAATACATTCTAATACTACAAAATATATGAGATTATTCCAATAATTACCACTTATTGTCATCAAGTCAATTACTGGTCTAAATTCGCAAACATAGGCCTTACAACCAATCAGTCTTGGGAACAACATCATTATACCATTTTAATTTTGAAAACAATATTAATCTCATTTCAGATGTAACTAGTATGACTGGATTTTAGATTGGGTGAGATTTTGCTTTTTTGGCCTTTGCGCTTTCTTCTTCAATTGTTTTTCCTGAATTTGCATATGCTTAGCTTCCAAATGTGACTTCTCCAAGTATTAGAAAACCCCAGGACCTCTTGCCAATTTGTCAAATTTCAATGCAGAGAATAATTTCAGAGCAATCATTTGCTTCTACTACTTTCTGCTACTACTACTATTTGGGTTGAAATGGCCCACTAAGCAATGGATAAGGCTATATATTCTTACATATTCAGTTAAAAACAACACCAAACTAGCTTTTATTGTGCTATTGAATCTATTATAATGGCGAGGAGGTTTAAGTGATGCGTCCCATTTTTCCCCATGCTTTCCTGGGTAAAATGGTTTTTCTTCTGCATGCTTAGCATGGTATAGTAGTTAAACTTTTCTCTTTCTTCCCGAAGTGCTTTGCCAAGGCCAGCTACCTAGCAGGGAGGGCAGGATGGTAAGTTGGTACTGACATCTTGCTATTAGGCAAGAGGTATAAATTATAAATGTGCATAATTAGGAAGATGAGTAATTTCAACAGAATATTATATAAGCTTTCAGAAACTTACCTGGGGTTGTGTCAGGATAGTCCTCCCTGGAAAAGTTGGTATACGCTTGTATTTACACACTGCCATTAAAAGTTGTCATGTCTTGTTTTATTGCCTTATCTAAGGATACTCCCCATCTAGATTATGCTTTGCGTAAGTTATTCTTTTGCTGTGTTTTGCTTAATAGACCCTTTCCGGTTTTATTTCTGCGTGCTTATTGTTTTCAAATCCACAAACTTTCTGCCCACATTTTAGTTTCTGTTGCTTTTTTTGTTTTTAATGTACTGGTAAAAATCCACTCAGTGTTGGTGATACCTCCACCACAGGACCAGTTTTTAACACTAAATCAACATTTTTGAGGCTCCCAAAGAATGTAACAATACCATGGAGCTAAGCTTGACTTTTGATGGCTTCATAGACACATCCCTCAGACTACTTGGAATGGCTTGCTATTGTCTTCTTCTGAGACGTTTTTTGACTTCCCAGGCTAGCTTATAGCCCTAATATCTCTTGCGGACTTCTAATCCAAGTGCTAACCAGCCCCAACCCTGCTTAGCTTCCAGGCTTGGATATAGTTGGCCAGGTACTTCTATTTGTTGTTAGTTTTTACCTTGCCCATATAAAAACTTAAATTGCCAAGCTTTCCTGCCATCCCTTTACCTTCTCCTACAGGTTTTATTAGGCCATTCAGAAAAAGAGAGACTAACATTCAGGTGCTTCACTCTGTTTTTTATGCTGAAAAGATGGCCTTCTTTTTATCTCTTACTTTTAATCTGAATTTCTAGTGTCACATCTTCAAAAGGTATTGCATTTTTTTTTTAAATCATAAACTCCCTAAATTCAACAAGTAACCTGCATAAATCAACTAGTAACAAATACCATCCTTATTAGGTAGCACCAGCAATCAAATGGATCAGTAGAATAGCATCCAAGAGGCATAACTGAGAAATGTGGGTTTCATTAAACATAAGCTTTCAGATTTTGCCATCCTGGCTACAAAACAGAAAGGGATGCTACCCATAAGAGTTATGACGGCTTGTGTGAAAACTAGGTCTCTGCTTGCTCTTTAATGTTGGCAGCTGATGAATAGAGAGCAAGAACATTTGCTTGGATAAAACTGGGTTGACCTCTACTTTGATGTTTTCCTACAGATGTCTGAGCAACAACATGCACCCTTAAAGTATTTCAAATTAAGCAGAAAAACTCAAGTCATTTCTTATGCTGAATGGATATGTCGATTTAGGCTATTTAAGAATAGTGAGTAACAAATTAAGCAGGTGATAGAAGATCAATGGACAAAGCATCTGTTATTATCTGTGGGCTTGACAGATAATCAGACTTCTTGCCTAGTGAGTAGAAAGATGTTTTATGGTGGTTGCAACAAGTCCCAGCATTTTTGCATCGTGGCTCATTTATAAATGCCGCATCCCATGTACTAACAATCTTTCATTGGCTTTCTGGCTTCAGCCAGGAGACAAGGGCAAGTTATCACGAATGCCATCAACTTCGGCTACCGCCATTTATACAACAGGATGTGAACATGAATGAGACTTCAAAGCGATCTGTGTGACTCACATAATATTAGCTTTCCAAATGATTGTTATATTTGAATTAGCAGCTTTAATTCAAAGACGTTGCATTGACTTGGCTTCAGTTAACGTTACCTTTTCACGGAAGAGTGGACTTTTCTGAGGATCACATCAAAGCTGTTCGGGTGGGATACAGTTATTTTCTGTCTGTCATTATTGTTCTGAATAGTAGTTACCATGACTTTTTTTGGTTGTCTATGGTCAATTTGTAGTGCAGATCTATATGAAACGGGAAAGTGCAGCATGCTGCACCCTCCGATATCAATGTACATGGAGCAGCTTTTTGCCAGTAAGTACTGAAAGGTTGTATTTCAAAGTCTGATTAGATGCATATGACACAAAGCTAGAGGTTTACTCATTTTGAGGTTTTCCGAAACAATTCTGAAAAACGTAATGGAGCAATCTGCCACTCAAGACAACAGTATCATTCAGGGAAAAGCAAGAAATTCAATCAGAAGCTCCATATCTAGGCTGGAAAAATGTATGAATCATCCGTATATTATGTAAATTGGTTTTCATGTGAATAATTGTGCATGACAAAATGAACAGAGAGGTAATGAGAAACTTTAGGGCATAACCTGAACCCATTTTAACAGGAACAAAGTTTTGACACTTTACATTAAAAAAAATCTACCCACAGGAACCGAGGATTTATCCTTCCCCAATCAAAATTCACAGATGATCTTAAGATGGAGGATGAAATTAGGGAGACCTCTAAATGGGTAATTTCAATTATCCATACATAGAATTAAGTAATACAGATAGTCCTTGTTTAGTGACCACAATTGGGACCAGCAACTTGGTCATTAAGTGAAGCAGTTGCTAAGTGAAACATCACAATTTACTAAATCACTAAATGAGGACTACCTGTATGTATTTTAGTCACAACAAAGAGGGAAAATACAGCACAAAGTAGAATAACATATGTAGTAACATTTATCATGGCACCAACCAGGAGAGAGATGACTATGTTCTTAATACTGGATGATGGCCAGGACCTACTGCAACATGTTTTGGATGTTTTAATATATTTGTAAGTTGAATTTTCCAGATATAAGCCAATCCACTCACATTTATCTTTAAAAAAATCTTCAAAAGACAGTATTGCATGAAAAACGAACTGATCTTCTAACTATCTGTTCGTTGTAGCATGCCCCAAAGGTCAACTTATGTATCAGAAGATTGGAAAGTGGATAATGTACAGGTCAATTAAAAAAAAAAGAATCCAGGGGAGTTCAGGATATTATAGGCCAGTTGGTTTAATAGCTATTCCACTTAAATTGGTAGAAAATGTTATTAAAGATTAATTGATAAGAGTATATAGAATGACAAGCCTTGCTGAAGAGCAAGCAATATAGTTCCTTTAAAGATAAGGCCATTTTTTAGAGTTCTTGAGTATCAACAAAGATGCGGACAGGGGTTTGCTTGGATTTTTAAGCAGCTTTGATGATGTCTGAAAACAAATTTAGCAGAATGAGATAAAAGGTGAAGCTCTCTTATACTTTTAATAACTGGTTAAAGATCAGAATCCTGTTCTCACAAAGAAATACAGACATTGTAATATATCAGCACCACTTGTTTATAAATGATCTGGAGTTATGGGGCAGCAGTAGTTAGCCAAAGAGTTAGCTAGGTTGGCTGGGAAACTAAATTATTGTGTATGTGAATCATAAGGACAGAAAGGACCACTCTAAAAAAAACTGGAAGGATGTCAAGCAAGCACATAATGACAGGACAGCGATCCTAATCTCACATTGTTAAAATCTGAATTGACAGTGGCTAATCAAGAAAGGGGTCTTGAGGTTATTGGTAAGTAGCCCAGTGAAAATAACCCAGTATGCACTCATTACTGTTAAAAGGAGAGATTCCATGCTGGACATCATTAGGAAAAGGATTTTTTAAAAAGAGAGAGAGAGAGAGAGACATTTATTTTTATACAAATCCATGGAGAAGTGGCCATATTTGGAACACTGTATATAGTTCTGACAAAATAGATTTGGATGGTGTTTAAAAATGGTTCACAAAGAGCAATCAAAATAATCAAGGAGGAGCACCCATTCTTTCTATGGATAACTACTGCAACTTTTGGAGCCCTTAGCTTAAAAAGGGTAAGTGGAAAACTTAATAGAGATGTATAAAGATATGCATGAGGAGATGACCTTCTTCATAATGCCAATATCTGGGTATTCCAATAAAGCGAAGTGGTGGGTGAGCTGGGACAGACAAAATCTAGGTGACTTTTTAAAACAGAGAAGAGAAATTTAGGAAGGAAAGTTAATCATGGTACTATCTCAGATGTCAGAGGAACCCATTGCTGAGTAACATTAAGAGTTCTGTAATGCTCAGGATCTGCTTGAGAACTTCCCCAAGACATCCAGCTGAACATTACAGAAATATATAAGCATTTGGTGTAATGCCATAAGGTTCTTTTTATGTTCTTATATTGTTTTCTGATAGGCAATAAAGATACTATATTCATACATTGGATTTAATATTGAGCTGTCAATGTTGGATACAAGTTGATTACTACCTGCTACTCCCACTAGGTATTAAGAGATGGTGTCAACAATTTGCTGGTGATTTACAGTCATTGATGATTCATATCAGCATCTATTATCACTCATTACAGGATTTAGGGACATGGTTTCCCTAAAGAGTACATCATAAAAAGTGTGGTGTTTCCCATGGCAATTTTTCCTTTGTTTTGCTTGTGGGTGCCCATCCACAAGGCACACAGGAACCCAAAATCCTCATCTGGCAATCTTGAGGTGAAGCAGTTGCATAAAGATATAAACCCATGTACATAGAACAATTTGCATGCTCTTCCCATAGTATTTATACAGAATGGTGACACAGTGCTGTTTTGCAGGTATGTCACTATTGGATGTGTTCATCTTGTACAGGCTCTGACAACGTGCTCTAGATCACGTCACATCGATGAAATTCTGGGATACCTTCTGAAGTCTAGTATGCCCATGTCAATTACTTGAAGCGACATAATTTGCCCTACATAGCAAATGTTTTGGAGAAACTATGACACCTTGATTTGACTGATGTATCCTCATTATCATATCAAACATAAGCTCTTTCCTTACAGATTTTTTACAACTATTTCTTCTTAGGTGACATAAAGGCAGATGTTGCCATCCAAAATATACAAGATATAAATTTGATGTGGAAAGTAGTTTTAAAAATCATACACTTCAGTTGACAAAATGCCAAAGCACACAAAGTTTACTATCATCTCATTAAATTGCCAAGTGTGGGTTGAAACAACAGCTACGATATGTTTTTAACTGGAGAATATAAAAAAGAGCTCGTTAAAGCTGAATGTACTCCAAATAAATCATGCTTTGCACTACAAGGGAGAATGGGTCCTCTGATTTGTGAATGGCCACTAACAAAATGAAACACATTTCCATGCACAAGCTGGTGCCCAGGACTATATATTAGGGACCAACTCTCCCTGAGGGCACCTCCCCATCTTACTAGGTTAGATAGGGTAGGTGCGCTCCAGGTCCCCTCCCTTAAATGTTGCTATCTGATCAGACCTTGGAGGTGCACCTCTTTGGTGGCCACCCCAGCCTTTTGGAATAGCCTCCCACCTGAGATCTGAGGGATCCCTAACCTTTTAGCCTTCCAGAGGGCTGTGAAGACCTGGCTCTTCCCCCAAGCATTGGACTAGGATGGGGGTTGAGCTGCGAGGAAGTTTGATCTGGAAGCTGGGGGGAAGGGTACTTTGTTTTTCATTATGTTTTTAGATATTTTTGTGAGCCACCTAGAGTCATTATATGAAATAGGTAAATAAACAGGCACTGGGGTATAGAGTATGGTGGGCACCTCTAGCCAGATAAGCCCTTAGGGATCCTTGTTAAAGCAGAAGCAAGTAACTATGACCCAAAACCTGCCCTCTCTAGTAAGGAAGCCCAGAAGGGACTTTTGGCTACATTCCTCTGTAAACCCAACTCCCTTCACTCACTTGAGGCTAACTAGGCAGGAAGGAGCTTGCCAGAGACAGGCAAACACCTTAACCAGTATACTACACTGGCACTCCTGTGTGTGATGCCCTTACCTAAGAAATGGTAGCCTGTCACTTCTGGAAGAAATTGTTCCAATTAACCTATTCTATCAATTTTTTATAAATAAAAGTAACAATATTAGTGCAAAAAAGGGCAAGCATACCAGATCTAGATGGAGCCGAGAATAAAGCTGACTCCTGAACTGTGGAGCTTGGGATCTACTTTTGTTAAATATCAATGTAGACATCAAAGTAGACAACTCTAGATTAAAGGGACCAATTCTTCATTTCCATGGTCAACAAGCTGAAAACATGTTTTTTTTAAAAAAAATTAAGGATGGAGACTCTACAGTTTTCCAAATCTTGCTAAAGGACAAATCCCAGTAGCCTTGCCTTACCCAGTATGCTGTGAGTTGTCATTCGGTAACATCTGGAGAGGTGCAAGTTGCTCATCCCTGCTTTATACTATAGCATAACTTTAGGAGGCTGGTATTCTTCCCTGAATGGATTTCTACAGTATTGAGAAAGATACTACCACCCTGATTAATAGGTGCTGAAAAAAGTAGGCTCCTAATCAAAGGGCTACCAGTAGTACCTTTTTCAAACATCTCTATATGATTATGTACAAAAACTCAACAGACATTGGCTAAAAGCCAGAAAAACATTGGTGAAAGGCAATGGGGCTTTTCTTCAGCTTAAGAAACGTGCAGGATATCCAGAAGCCAGTAACCAATATAATTCTGGACCAATGGTCAAAAGTTATAGAGAAAAAACAGAAGGGATTTTTTGTCTCCACATATTCAGATTTTAAAAAGAGCATTTTTAATTATTTTATCTCCTTGTTTTATGTATATTAATCAGTTTTTAATTGAGTATATTTTCATTTTTGTATTTTTCTTGTGTGCTTTACTAACCACACAAACCACCTTCTGAAGTAGGAAGGTGAAGTTTCAATCCAATTTATAAATAATGATAGAAGATAAAACTCAACTTTTATGAAAGGGCAAAACTGATCTCTGGGAAATAATGCTATAGACATTTTACTTCACTTTCCTAAAATTAAAAAAGGAACAAACCAAGTTTAAAATAATGTTTTATATCTTGTCTTCTTCAATTCATAAATTAAGACACAAGCTCTTCAAACCATAATATTGTCATGTACTTGTTACTTTTTGAAAATATGATGCAAAAAAAAAAAATCTTGAGTACCTTTATAGCATAGTCAGAAAAAAAACATCACACTGAAATCAGGTTTTTAAAATATATATATAATTTAACTGCAGAATTAGTTAGGTTTCAAAATCGCAAAGACAACAGCAATTCCTTCACATCTGACCTACAGTTCTTAAACATCAGCTACTGAAACCCTCAACAGTAACTAGCAAATGCTGTCAGGGCACACAGCCAAATAACATCTGTTTCAGTGTGAGAAGTGCCTTTTGTTTTGTGCCAGGAGATGGCTTTTTTTGGTGACACTTTGCTTCAGAAAACCTTTAGGAGCTGCTCATCACCAAACCTTTTGTGTTCTCTTCCTCTTCCATTTGATACATTCAGTGACAGTTTTAGTCACGGCCATTTGTGCTTGCTTCAAAATTACTTTAACTGAGCCGACACCAACTCATTGAACAGTTTTGCGAGTCCTGCAGCCTCAAATTCATGTTGCAGCTCATCCAACGTTGAGTATTCTTTGACTTCAAACGCCTGAAACCTACATTGTACAAAAGAGACTTCATGACTATGCCTACTTCTATGTCAGAATATAATTATCAATTCAAAGCTGGTTTTCTAGCTGAACGCAACTAAATCGTACCTTCTGTGTTCAGCCTGTGCTTTTGCTTCAAAGAGTACGCTAATCATTTTCTCTTTACACTTCTTTCCGCTTGAATCCACATCTACCTTGCTCGTTTTTTGGAGAATAAGGTATTCCTAAATCACAAAGGAAAAAAATAATCGAACAACATTAATATAGTATCATCCATGATAACTCAAGGACAAAAATTATTGACAGAAATAATTATTTCCAGAAAGAGCTTCTAAATATGTCTCTGCTGAAATCGGTAAGTCAACCCTTGGCCATTTTATTAAAGGCAGGATTACTCTTTATAGTAAATAACCCTACCAGTGCAAAGTATGCCCATGTTGCACTTACAGTTTCATGTGAACGGTGAAAGACACATACTTGAGTGCACACATCCTGACAGTTTACAAGTTTATGTACAACTGCACCAAGCCTTCCAGACAGCTTCGCTGAGCATCTTTAGCACTCTTATAAAAGCAGAATTACACCAGACCTAGTTCCCCTCCAATTTATCCTATTTCTATTACATTAACTCACATGAAAAACAAACGATTTATATAACTAATTTCTGAGTTACACTCCCCATCATCTGCTGCAGTGAATATTTAAAAGGACTCTGTATTCAGCCACAGGTGTTTTTGTTAGATCATTTCCCAGGGCAAGGATAGGCAATTTGTGTACACACACACACACATTTTTTTCCAGTGGCCAAGACCCCAGTGGGTGTAGTAGTGATGTCAGCTTAGTTTTTTTCTGCTTCAAGGGTTTGTTTTCTTCCTACATGAATTAAACCTATTTGAGGATTAACATACTGATTTTTTTCCTGTATTTTGCTAAAGATTAGCTCTGGGGGCTGCAGAAAAGATGAGGGTTTTTCTGCCATGACCTGAAAGCTCTTCCCACTCATCCTATCTAACAATGAAAGGTCCTTCTATTTAATACTCAGTGCAAAGCATGTTGCATAGTTTAGTCACAAGATTTCATCTTTTTCACAAATGAGAATAACAAACAGGCATGCTCCTACAGCAAACATCATCCAACTCAGAGCTGACAGACTCAATTCTGAAATGGTGAAGGGCCCAGGATGGTTTTAATTTATCATCAAACAACAAAGTCTAAGACATTTAGACCTCTCTCACACACACAAGTCAAATCTTGCAAAACTTTGTATGGCTGGGGACCATTTGTTTAATATTGGCTTTGCAGCCTCAAAATATAATCAAGCACACACACAAAATGCAAACAGGCCTTTGCATGTGCAATATGGAAAGTTTGTAAGGTTTAGGTTGTACAATTACTACAGTTCTAGTCAAAGGCTTCAGAGGAAAACTCTCATACTTCTTCTTCCCCCAAGCAGAGCACTGCAAAATCATGGCTGTAGCACGCTCGAGAGAAAACAATTATTTTTTATACACACACACACACACAGTACTGTGCAAATGTTTAGGCAGGTGTGAAAAAATGCTGTAAAGTAAGAATGCTTTCAAAAATATATATTGTAATTGTTTATGTTTATCAATTTACAAAATGCAAAGTGAGCGAACAGAAGAGAAATCTAAAATCAATATTTGGTATGACTACCCTTTGGCTTCAAACCAGCATCAATTCTCACACTTGTACACTTGCACAAAGTCAGGGATCTTGTAGGATTAGAGTCAGGTGTATTATTAACCAATTATACCAAGCAGGTGCTAATGATCATCAATTTCATATGTAGGTTGAAACACAGTCATTAGCTGAAACAGAAACAGATGTGTAGGAGGCGTAAAACTGGGTGGGGAACAGCCAAACTCTGCTACTAAGGTGAGGTTGTGGAAGACAGTTTCATGTCACAGGTCATACACCATGGCAAGATGGAGCACAGCAACAAGACACAAGGGAGTTAGACTACATCAGCAAGGTCTCTCCCAGGCAAAAATTTCAAAGCAGACTGGGGTTTCAAGATGTGTTGTTCAAGCTCTTTTGAAGAAGCACAAAGAAATGGGCAACGTTGAGGACCGTAGACACAGTAGTCAGCCAAGGAAATGCAATGCAGCAGATGAAAGACACATCATGCTTACTTCCCTTCGACATCGGAAGATGTCCAGCAGTGCCATCAGCACAGAACTGGCGGAAACCAGTGGGACCCAGGTACACCCATCTACTGTCTGGAAACGTCTGGCCAGAAGTGGTCTTCATGGAAGAATTGCAGCCAAAAAGCCATACTTCCAATGTGGAAACGAGCCTAAGTGACTCAACTATGCACAAAAACTTAGGAACTGGGGTGCAGAAAAATGGCAGCAGGTGCTCTAGACTGATGAGTCCAATTTTAAAATATTTGGCTGTAGCAGGGGGAAGTTTGTTTGCCAAAGGGCTGGAGAGCGGTACAATAATGAGTGTCTGCAGGCAACAGTGAAGCATGGTGGAGGTACCTTGCAAGTTTGGGGCTGCATTTCTGCAAATGGAGTTGGAGATTTGGTCAGGATCAATGGTGTCCTCAATGCTGAGAAATACAGGCAGATCCTTATCCATCATGCCATACCATCAGGGAGGCGTGTGATTGGCCCCAAATTTATTCTGCAGCAGGTCAACGACCCCAAACACAGAGCCAATGTCATGAAGAACTATCTTCAGCGTCAAGAGCAAGGAGTCCTGGAAGTGATGGCTTGGCCCCCACAGAGCCCTGATCTCAACATCATTGAGTCTGTCTGGGATTACATGAAGAGACAGAAGGATTTGAGGCAGCCTACATCCACAGGAGATCTGTGGTTAGTTTTCCAAGATGTTTGGAACAACCTACCTGCTGAGTTCCTTCAAAAACTGTGTGCAAGTGTACCTAGAAGAATTGATGCTGTTTTGAAGGCAAAGGGTGGTCACACCAAATATTGATTTGATTTGTGTTTTTCTTCTGTTCACTCACTTTGCATTTTGTAAATTGATAAACATAAACAATGACAATATATGTTTTTGAAAGCATTCTTACTTTACAGCATTTTTTCACACCTGCCTAAAACATTTGCACAGTACTATATATTTTAAAGGATATATACCACTTTTTTTAAACAAGGACCAGTGGCTGCAAACCACACTTCAGGAATGTGATAAACAGAAGTAGGTCACGATGGCAGCAAAAAAACCCCTGCAAATAGAATAAATTTCCACCACCGTGATAATGTAGAACTTTAAAATCAAACATGTTTATTGCCTCAGTAAACTGAGATTACACATGTCACTAAAGATAGTGACTCTGAATCTTTGTTTTAATGCTGTGTTTTATTTATTTATATTTCAAATTTGTCACTGCCCATCTTACTGCAGAGCGACTCTGGGAGGTTTACAGTACCCTTTACAGTTTTGTACCCTGATGTTTTAATTATATTATTTATTCTATGTAATTTGCCAAGAATCTTTTTTATTGTGACAGGACAAAAATAAGCTACATATATATAGAGAGAGACAGAGTGAGTTTCTCTGAAGTCAAGATCAACTCCTAGTGACTTAATGGTTACTACATCCATGCGTTAAAAATGTAGCAACCAAAGATGAAAAGTAGAATCTCCTTCAAGCCAGGTTCAGCTCTTGGGGATGTCACGGATACTTCTATGCAGTTTTCTTGGAAAGACTATGGAACAGGTTTGCCACCAGCTTGTTTGTTTATTTGACTTTCCAGTCTACAATAGGCTAGCCTGGAATCCTCTGAAAGTCTGTTTAAATTACAAGTAAAGACTACATGACCAGCATAAACTTCTCCATGTTTACTTAGAAGGCAGGTCCGCCAAGTTTAACAGGCTTACTTCATTTGAAGTAAAATAACATTGCATCCTATTGTATTATGTAGTGATCAGATTAGTGGACTTGGGCCATGCAAATTTATACACCCTGCTGAGAAGGTCTCAAAAAGAACAATGACATCCATTCTCATTAAGATTTGCCATGAGGACTGAGTGTACCACACCAAGTTCACTGGAGAATAAAACAGTGAAACCAAAACTGCAGTAACTGAGGGCTGTTGGGAATGCAAATTGTTCAAAATGGCATTAAACTAAAAAACAAAGTTCCACTTTGACATTTAGGAGTAATTCACATTTAGGAGTTGTTCAATTTTCCCATCTGTCAGTTCACATATATATTCCCATATAAAATTCCAAGCTACTCATAGGACTGTAATTATTATCCAGATCTAAATAATATAATCCATTTCTGAACACAAATTTCTACCAGTTACATTTCATTGGCCATGAAGGCATGACAGAATACTAAATTTGTCATGATTCATCCATAATTCCATACATCAGAATAGAAGATATGTGTTGGCCTATATATAATCAGCATTGTTAGTTACTGATAATTTTTCAGCCTTTGATATGATCCCATGATACTTTGGGGAGTGTATATCATTTGTTGCATCCTCTTTCCTTTTGTCCTTATAAACTGGAAGGATAATTAAGGCCCTGATTTCCTAGCAACTCCATTGGAAAGCTAGCTTCTCTTTTGACCTTTTGACCTTAAGGCCCTTTATGTTAGTGACTTTCTCCAGAACAGAGGAAGCCACAATAGGTTAAAACCCCCAGGACCATTAGTCCAAGTGAAGCAGCTGCCTGTGGTAGCACAAATTGAGTGTCATAAAAGGGCAGCAACTTTTTCATGATTAATTAATGCATTAGTATTACATGGTTTACTGTTAGAAAGTATGAAGAGCACTTGTGTGGTAAAGGTGCCTTATTAACTGGACTGGCCTAGGAAAAAGAGGCCATTTGCCACTGTATCTCAAACAGCCATTGTCTTGACCCAGCATCTGGACTCCCCATAGAGTGAATAGCCACAGAGGTAGGCCCAAAGTTCTCACACCATGTACTTCAGCTGCTCATTCTCTTGTGTGAGGCCAACCCAGGCAAGTGGAGAGAATTCTGCCTAACTTACTGTGGCTACTCATATTAGAGTTCTTTACCTGGGAGGAGAGACAGTGGTGATTTCCTCAGTGCAAATTGTGGCTAGCCTTGCAAACCCAATATTAAACATTGTCATAAGCACAACTTTTATGGAGGGGGAACCCAGAGGACAGAGGGAGAAAACAACCAGGGAAAGTTGCATTTGAAGCGGAAATCAGCAACCAGCCAGGATATCTCTGATAGTTACTGCTACCAAGCAAAATTCTCACTCATTCCCATTCCATATGCTACCAGCCGCAAAACCATCAACAAAGAGCAACACCTGCACCTTAATGTCCTGTTTGTCTCCTTGAAGAAGTACTAGAATCATCTTGCCCATAAACATCAGTCTTCCTGCCAGGTTAAGATCTCTACACCATTTTTCAACCGTTTTGATATATTTTCCTTTTGCTCTCATATGGTCTAAATGCAAAAGGACAGTCCAGACATCATCATCCTCAGGTGTTTTCACTGATAGAGTACTTATTCCACTGCAGGCTGGAATTTCAGCTTCTTCAACAACAGACTTAAAATTCTGCTTTATCCAGACAATCAGCTCATGGACCATGGGCTGTGACAAATGCCTTGCTGCTTCTTCAAGTAATCTTGCTCTCACAACCATACACTGTGTCCTTGTAAGTTGTTCAGAATTAAGAGAGATATTTGGCAAGCTTGATGGGTAACTGAGTGGTAAATGAAACAACAACTTTAGCAATATATCTGTACCCACAGGTCCTTTCACACTGGTCTGGATCCTGAATGAGATTCCCTTTGTTTCTGAAAAGAATTCAAAAGCAATAATCAGCTGAGGATCAAACAAAATATTCTCAACAATTTGTTAGTTACCTGCTGTTAGGAAAGCTCAAATAGTAATCAATACTTTATACAAGTATGGATTTTTTTGTGCAGGGCTGTGTTTTGTTTTGTTTTGGATTTTTTGGGAGGGTAATGATACATGAAAATCAATGCATCAGATGTGAAGTTTATGAAAAACTGGCTAAGGCTTAACTAGGAATAAGCCCTTTGAACTCAGTGAATCTTGTTTCTGAGTAAACTTAAGTAGAATAACATAAAATACTCAGCCCACTTATAGCAAGTAGCAAACCAGGCAATAATAATAAAGTACTTAAAATATTTGTTGGGAAGGCAGCTGAGATAAATTTACTGGTTGCCAACTGGTTTCTGGGCACAACTCAATCAGCCATTTAGTCTTAACTTTGAAAGCTTTAAATAGTTTAAAACCTGATTATGGGCAACTTAATTGTCTTGGTATGAACTTATTCAAGAGACAGAGACAACTGTGGGAAAGGGCCTTCTCCTGTATCAAATAGAATACCCTTCATCAGGAGTTGCACTTAGTTCACACACTTTCCACCATTAAAAGTCAAGATTTTCTTCTTCATTCAAGCTTTCTGTGTTGGATTAACAATTATTGTAGCTGCTATTTTACTTGATTTTAATTGTTTCATGGTTTGTTTTTTAGTTGCCCTGAATGCCATATGGCCCACTTTGGGTAGAAAAGTAGGGTGTAAATTGAAATAATAAACCAATATAAATACAGAAAACTGTAAGCTGTATCCACAACTAAAAACGATTAAGTCTCCCTATTTTCAAATGTCTACTTTAAGTAACAACTAAGGCTGGATCCAACTACTATATGTATTAAAAAAAAAAAAAAACAGGTGTGAGATTAAATAAGGCACACTTGAACAACTTTTGATTTCATATTACACTAATGTTGTACTCATGTTTTCATCAACTGTTTGCTGTTTTAGTAAGTCAGTCATCAACAAAAAGTCAGGCCCACTTTGTAGTTTTATTTTAAAGATGGTAAGGAGTTAAGAAAATAAAGGAATAAATGTGGATTACTATACATCTAAAGTAATACAGAATTCCTGTTGTCACATGAGGACCAAGGGTGGGAATATGCAGGGATGGGTGGCTGTAAAGAAGCTATTAATTTTGTTCATACTTTCGAAAGTGATTGTGCAAAAAATGTTAAATATTCGAACTATGAATCAAGAGTTATCCCACTCAAAATGTTAAAACCTGACATCATCCAATGAAACTGACTGACAGATTCATGACAGATAAAGGAAGCATACCTTCACACAACATGTACATGCAAATACTGTCACCAAACGCAGTGAAGTTTTCGAAGAAGAATCAGACAACTTGATGGGGATCAATCTAGCAATGATTAATAGTCATGTCAGTGTCAGAGTGAGAAAAGGGATGGGAACTTTCCAGGTGCATGTGCGCACACACACACACACACACACACACACATTGTCCTTCTCTAAATTACAGTGTTTTTGAAGTAAATACTTTTATTTCTCTAGCATATAGCGGCTTTAGCTTAACCACCTACTTGCTATCTATATACAGGCATTTCTAAATGGAGCTTTTTACAGTTTCTTCACTGCCTCGCTCCTTCCTTCCCTGATTCACGCAGATTTTCCTTATCACAACTTTGATGCGCTCACTCCATTAGACAGCTTCAGTACTTTCAATTCTTGGACTTGCTTTCAGTCTAGAGAGGAGGAAGGAAAGGGGGGAAATCACTCTTTCCCCAGACTTTCAGAAGCCCAGCACCTTTGTCAAGCTGTCCTTTCTGATGTGTGATGTCTGCTACATTCTTTCCAAACGCAGCTGTTTTTTCCACCTGCTAGTCCACACTGCAGATCTCTTTCTGATCCTTTGTGCTCCTGCTGGGTGCTCAGCCGCAGGTTCCTCCTCCAGCTGTGCCTGGATTTGCACAGCACCTCCAGTGCACACAGCAGAAATACAACACCTGCAATGTCCAACAACTTCCTCCATTGCCTAACAAATCTGCTTTTTATACAGTTTCACCAAAAGTCAGCAGTGCCTACTCTCTGGTGTCTTAATTAGGCAAGAAGCTTCTTGGTGTCTACATGATATTTTGCACTTTAAAACTGAGGCCAATTTTATACTCCGTCACAGCCAGGGCATCTCATCTAGCCACAGTCAATTAAATGGAAGTTCCATATTTAGGGATAGGAATAATCCTGAATATCTGTATAGGGGGACATATTAGTGGGAAGGGCTGGTGCTTCTCCTATTCCATAAAGAATGGTCACATATAGGGAAAAAGATGATGCAATAGACAAATGGGTTTTTACATTGCCTATTCTAGAGATACTACTACATATGAGTTTTTGCTACATACATAAATAGCTTGTCAAAATAAGAGCCATGATCCTAATACAAGAATTATTTCTTATTATTATTTTGGCAGGCTTACCCCACTTTTTCTCCAGGAATTTAAAGTGGCTTATATGAAGATGTCCATTCATTTTATCCTCACATCAACCATCTTGTGAATTAGGTTAGGCTAAGAGAAAGTGTCTGCCACAAAATCAAGCATGACCTTTCCATGGCTGCGAGCAGATTTTAACCTGGGCCTTCAAAGACCTGATTCAACTCCTGAACTATTATATCACACATTAGCTGGGGTAAGGTGGGATTCCCAGATCACACATCCATGACAGTATGTTGAACCTAAAAAGCCTAAGTAACGGTATGTGCAACTTGCTTGAAAATATAAGTCACTTCTAAGTAATACCCCACCCAGCACCAAGAAGCATGGTTAAGAAGGTTATACACAGCACTGCTATTTTATTTCTATCATAAATAAGGGAGAATCTAAATGTATGATACTATATAACTAAACATATGAGCCAGGAAGTCTCTAGCTGAATTGTCACCTCCACTGTAAACTACAGTGGTGCTTAAAAGTTTGTGAACCCTTTTGAATTTTCAACATTTCTGCATAAATGACTTAAAACATGATCCGTTCTTCACACAAGTCCTAAAACTAGATAAAAAGAACCCAGTTAAATAAATAAGTCAAAAACATTATACTTATTCATTTATTTATTGAAGAAAATGAGCTATCACTATATATTAGTGGACCACACCACCTGCCATATAAGCAAATTACAAACTTGCTTTACAGTTCCCCAAACTCTTCAGCTCATCGACCCCTTCATGAAATTTCACATTGTTCATCCACCTGCAAACATTTATTATATGAAAATAATTTAATAAATACTACTTTAACTAACAGTACTATGAATAATAATAACAATAATAATGGATAGTCCCATTGACCCTTCGGGGTCAATATTGACCACTTTGGAGAGTCCTGCAGGGATATTTAAAAATTACTTCAGCAGTAGACAATAATCAAATGAACCAATATAACCAAAAGGCAACTTTTTAAAAGCGGATCATAGTACATGATTTGTAATGTAGCATTTTCTGACAGGGATATAGCTAACATAAAACAATAACAGTCCTTTTGTGAAATTAAAAGAGGACAAGGGACCTCATCTGCTTTTGACTAAAAGAGAAAAATAATTAGGGAGTAAGATGAAAGATGCTCTTTTTCAGATCCTTGCTGTTTTTTCTCTTTGATGTATTTCAACTACTTCACCCCATTTCTTCAAAAAGTTGCTAAAATGTCAAGTAGATTCATTCTACAGGGAGAAGACAGATTTGAAAGATGCAGTGGAGCTGTCCCAAGCCTCAGATGAGTCCTTTGAAGTGGCTTGTCTCTGTCCTACCTCCCAAGTTTTATCCTTTTTTTCACTGATCGCAGCCCTCCCCTCCTCCCCATGACTGCAACGGCTTCACAACCTTCAGTGCCCTCAGTAAAACAACAGACAAAGCTATTTAATGAGTGAGACAAGCTGAAATGATTTAGGCAGCCCTGAGAATGACTAATGGAGGCAAGGCAAAATTTTCTGTTGCCAAGAGCCTTCAATAATCATGCCCTTATATAATGTATAGGGGTGTAATACCACCAATGAGAAAGTCCACTGATCTGTCAAATATCTTTGAACAAGACCCAGAATCTCCACCCAGGCTATGGAAGACTGCTCCAAGCACTACAAGCACATTAATCTCAGATACTTGGCTTGTGAAAAGGGATTTGGTCAACTAACTGTCAAATATTTTTCAATACTCCATAGAAGCACAAGAAATAGGACCTAATTCATCCATTTTCTGCGCCACACTGGGCAGAAGAGGTAGCAGGATGCCCTGACTGCATCTACCAGTGATGTAGCCATAGACTTGATCTTGGGTGAGGCAAGATGGGGTTCACAGGCCACAGACCTGGACAGCAGCAGTCCTCAGTCTACGTTTGTTCCTTCTGGTTATGGTAGAGTAGGAAGAGTAGGAAAGAATTTTGCTAATTTGCTGACTGACTTCTAAGAAATGGTGTCAGGATTGCTTTTCTCATAGCAGCAAGGCTGTATTTTTGCCTAACTGTATACAACTTATCACACCGTGTAGTATTAAAGACATATGGATGTAATCTTTTTCAGAACAATCTGCCCCACTGCCACAATGGAAAGGACCAAGCTGGTCCTACATTTTTTCACATGGAGGACACTGAGGCTGTCTGAGGCCTTCAGAATCCTTCTAATCCACAGCATCTCCCACATTTCTCCATTTGAGACCTTCCCACATTAAAGGTTCCAATATCGGGAAAACTGGCCTCAGAGAACAGCACCGAGAGGAGAATCCTCAGAGAAGGGAAACCAAATAATGCTGTGGTCTTAACAAATCAAGGTGATCAGCTGTGCACATGATTTTTTTCTTTTTTTACTGTATCAATCATGATGGATAAAAGAAAGCAAACCAGAACCCCATTACTGTATGCAGCAAAGAAATTATGTGAAGCCAAGAACTAAATCATTCAGCAATATCTACTGAAATTATGGTGGCCTGCAGAAAGTGACGGAAAAAATTAAATAACAAAAATGCCACTGCATCTATAAAACTAACAAATGTGACATAAGCATTTGTAAGTGTACTGGATGGCATAATCTCCAATCTATATGGCACATGATTGGAGGCATTTTTAAGATGATACAAGATGCTTCAATGTTCTTGTCACAACAGATTAGCTTACTTTCCCCTTGCAAAGCTGAAGAACTATTGCTTTGTAAAGTGG
The DNA here is from genome assembly GCA_030867105.1 of Liasis olivaceus. NCBI lineage: Eukaryota > Metazoa > Chordata > Lepidosauria > Squamata > Pythonidae > Liasis > Liasis olivaceus. The sequence goes on along the minus strand of CM061350.1, from coordinate 119,830,275 downwards.
ATCCATATTAGTAATATTTATAGTTCTAACAAAAAATATTGCCCCCTTTTAGATGTTCTGCATTTTTGCATTTCTTTGTCACTGAATGTTATCAGAATTGTGCATCCAACAGATACATAAACAGAGTCTGAATGAATAAATAACACCAAAGCATGGTGCTTATTTTACTTATTTCATAACCAAAGTCATCCAACATGTGATGTTGTTATTGTTTTGGTCCATTAAGACATCTTGGCTCCTGCTGGTACAGAACTGGTGCGAAAAACCAGTTCTCCCTTTAAATCCTGTAACTGGTTATGCCACTTTTAGCTGCAACAACTGCTACCAATGCAGTGAGTCTGTAATTTCTGTGGAGTCCTTGGTGCTGGCAATACTGGCAGGGCAAGCCATTGTATATAAACAGGGAGGAAACCCTACACTCATTAGCACTGATGATGTTACTTAGACAGGTAATGAAACATCTGTAAGTAAACAACCAACCTCAGAGAGCACCAAGGACTCTACAGTCCTTGGTGCTACAACTCCGAGCAAGATGTATTTTCTTCTATATCTGTAATATAGAACTTATTCTATATCTGTAATTTCTGCAACTTGTATCAGTATGTCACATTGCTATATAGGAATTATGGCCTATTCCTCCATGATGACCTGCTTAAACTCAACAACATTTCAGGGCCTGCCACAAAATTTCAATGGGATAAGATCTAGACTTTGATCTGGCCATTCAATGCCATAAAAAAGTTAGAATAGTAAAAGAAGTAAATCACTTTATGATTCTAAATACTTTGTATTCAGTGATTAATTATTCCCCTGCCTGCAAAGGCAACACTTCTGCTACTATGCCAGTGTGTGACTACCTTCAACCATATCTAAGTACAGGTAGTCCTCATTTAGCAAATGCCTCATTTAGCGACCATTCACAGTTACAACAGTGATGAAAAAGTAACTTTATGATCAATCCTCTCATTTACGACCTTCACAGGTCTGTAAAGCAAGGGAAAGCTGAAGTAAGATTATAAGCACAGTCGCAGTTTCACTTAGCAACTGCTTCACTTAACGAACAAGTTGCTGGTCCCAATTGTGGTCGCTAAACAAGGACTACCTGTCTGTACAGCAATTACTAAATTCCCCTTAGGTCAATCAAGCACTTCAGATAACTTAGCTGGCAAGTTATTTCATGGCTAGCAGAATGCTCATCTTTAGTTCTTCTTCCTCAGGAATTCTGTATGAGGTAGATCTGATTGTTTATGATGAAAGACTGACAGAATTAGTGAAGGATGCAAAGATGATGAGCAGTTCTGAATGTGGGAAATATTTTTTGTTAGTATCAAAAGTGCATCTTGGCAAAAAGTGATTATGGAAGAAAAACAAGAGGGCAAGTAGAATGACTGCAAGAAGAGAAAGTACCAGTCCTGTATGGAAAAAAAATTAGAAGAGAATCTCCCAGTTAAATGAATGGAAAATGGACAAAAAAGTAAAAGTGCATGAAAACTGCTTAGAACTGACTGAAGAGAATTATGTAATAAAGTGCTACACAGAAATGGGTGGAGTTACAGTAATGTGAAGTATGAAAAAGGATTCTTGGTAGAACATTGAAGCGAAAGAAACTGTTTTGCTGAGAACAAAATGCATATAAAAATGAGTGCTGGAAAAAATAAGGATAACAGAAAGTATTATAAAATCTATATATAGAGAGAAAGAGAGCTGCAGACAATATAGTCAAAGAGAGAAAGAAATGGTTAAGATTAAAAGAGAAAGAGAAATATAGAACAGTTTTGATGGAAGTAGAAAATTGTTTCAGAAGTAAATGAAGAGGTCTAAACAAGGAGCCTTCAGCAGAGTGAACAGAATTAAAAATTAAAGTGGTGAAAGCATCTGGGATGAAACTGAAGTGAGGGAAGGCTGGATGGAGTATTTTAGAGATTTGTATGGGAATGATGATATGCCAAAGAATGGAGTTGAAACAAATGCTATAAGTGTTCTCATCAAAGAAAAAAAAAGATGAAGTCATAAATGCTATGAAAATGTTTTAAAAAATGCTAAAGCTGCAGATGTAGATGGTATAAATGAAATGTTAAAATATGGAGTGCTTTGTACCTGATCTTTTCTCCCATACAAAGGGAAAGGTAGCAAGAGTGAATGCAAAAAGAACAGGTGGATTCATTTGTTAAATGTGTCTAGAAAGTTATGTGGCAGAATACATGGGGTAAAAGAGATGGCAATGAGCAAAATCTTGGAAATGTATTTCACTTTAATAACACTTTATATTTGCCTGCTCTGTCAGCAGAGGTGTTATCTGAGATAGAGAGCAATATATTATTATACTGTTGACATTTACTGTGCTAATAAGCTGGATTCTTGCACATTCTTTCTCACTGCTGCAGCTGCATGCTTATCCCAGCAAATGTAGTGCTGGCACATTTAAAATGGTTTCCTATGTTTGGTGTCATCTAAAAAGAGCTTCTTATCCCACATCTGCAAACTTTCTGTCATGTATTCATTTTGCATTGCTCACAGTTATCCGCAGAAATCCAAGTTTTGATGAACATTTACATATATGACAAGCTGGATGAGCAAACCCAAGCAGAGGAGAGAATGGATTAATAAGTAAATTATGTCATTCTATCTGCAACATTAATCTTTGGGACTAGGCAAATAAAGAAAAACAGGTCTTCGTTAATTAGCTTATTTAAATTCATACACACATCGTTTTCAATAAATCTTCTTCTGAATGTTAACCATGCAATTTTAAGCTTTGGAAAATTCATGTTTTTATATACCATGAGTGGAAGGAGAAAAAAAACCCTTATATCCCCTCCCAAGTCAACAGTCCTCAAGGCATCTGTCCTCTGGTCTTCTAAGGTCTCTTTATTTAACACAACCATCCTGTAGAAAAGTATCTCCCAAACATAAGCTGACTTTTAAAAAGGTTTTCAAGATACCAGTTTCTGAGTAGTTGCTGATAGGGAGACCTAAAGAGATTAGAACAGAGATCCCTTGATAGCTAAGGAAAGTCAATTTCCATTTCTCATTGTGCACATATGAGCATTTTAATCTACTGGGCTGGTCACAAAAGCGCCTTTTTACCAGCAGGAAAATAAAGGAGGCTGCTCTCTACCATCCTTTTCAGCTTCCAGGATGTTTTGTCCCATTTGGGTGTACGTGAGGGGGGGCGGTTCTGAGCAAGTGGGCACACTAGCAAGCAAAGCACCAAGCTACACCACTGGCATTTTAGTTTCTAAGAATGTCTCTGAGTCCTATAGTTCTATTAAAACATGAATAAGTGGAAAGCTAGCTTTTGTTTGAAACTTCTCCTTAGCAGCATGCTAGCTTCCAACTTATTCATGTTTTAATTTAATGTTTTAATTACGTGAATCTTTAAAAGTCTAGTGGGGGAAGGAAGCCTTGAGAGCGTCAATGAAAGTATCAGTAGGTACTCAGTCACCCCAGGGCCCCATGTTGGGGAACCAGGATCTACTGCAGGGTGACACCTAAGTTATCCATTGAAAGGCGTGTCACTTGCATGAAATAAAATGTACCCGTGCTGTTCTGGAAAACCAGACATGTGAAACTCTTTAACATCCCACTAATTCCAACCTTAGAGATACCTAAATAGCCAAACTGCAAGTTATGTGGGAGACCCACAGTTACTCTCCTTGTGTTTCCCTCCCTCCCAATATAACCCCAGCAAACTGTCAAATCAGTTCAGTCAATACTAGAAGCAGAGGCTCTTCTGATCTTAGCTCCTTATGCCATTTCTTACTTATATGCCTAAATTAGCCTTGTATTTCTTATTTGGAAGAATGAGTATCTCCCCCTGCAGGCCAGAACAACAACTTGAAGTAGAAGGGCAACGCTGGACAGCCTGGGGGAGATGACTGAACATATTGCTACTTTAAAAAGATTAATACAGTGGTACCTCGCGTTACGTACTTAATCCATTCTGTGACTCTGATCGCAACTCGATTTGGTCACACCGCGAGGCAAATTTTCCCATAAGGTTCAATGTAAATACAGTTAATCCGTTCCGCCCTCCAAATTTGGTCGCGTCGCGAGGCAAATTTCCCCATAAGGTTCAATGTAAATACATACGGCTCTGCATTTTCTTTGGAGCCATGCTGACAAGCACACCAAAAACCTTCCAAACGCCACAAAACACACCACAAGCCTCACCGAACGTCTCCTTGCTACCGCGATCTCGCCCACAGGAAGCCGCGACCACGTGGCAGCAGGGCAAATGGCCACGGATCCGGTTCGTAGTGCGGGGCGGAGGTCGCACGGCGAGGTAAATTTCTGGGGCCGGAGCTGATCGTATCGCAAAAAATTCGTAAGGAGGGGCGTTCGTAACCCAAGGTACCACTGTAATTCCTTTCACCTAAATGGCAATTAAAAACAAAAATCGAAGAAATCAATCAGGTTGCCCATATAATCTCCAATTTATAGTCAACAGGCCTGAAATGCATGTTCAGTTCTTGCACCCAAATTAATGGAATTAAAATTCTTACAATTGGTTGAAACACGCTTTGTGTTTCTAGATCTCATGACTGGGCTCCACAGCAGCAAGATTTTAGCTGTTAGAGCAGTGATTCTTAAACTGGGAGTAATTACCCCCAAGGGGGTAATTTGGGTATACCCTGGACGTAATGGAGCAATTTTAATTGTTTATGAGCCAAAGATCCAGTTTGGGAGTGCCACTACCAAGATGCTTATGTAAAATAACAGAGTCGGGGGTGTTTTTTGTGGGTGGGGGGCGGTAAAGACATTGTTTAAGACTGGGAAAAGGGGTAATTGGGTCAAATACTTTGAGAACCACTGTGTTACAGGGCTGTTCGCCCTGATCTAGCCAAAAGTTATTATCTGAAAGCAGTCCTTGATGAGCTTATTCAGACACACAAATGGATGGTTCACACACACTTATCCTGATTCAGCAGTCACTGCTACAAAGACAATATACCAAACGAAGTCTGTTTGGTCTTGACCTTAAAAAGGGGACATGTGTAGGGTCCCCGTTGCTTTATTTGCTAGGTCATAATCAAGGTGTAGGAATCTTTAAAATAACCAACCCAAACTAATCAAATCTCCAAAAATATTAAATACACAAGAAATCAGAGAACAAGAAGATTCAGGTGAAATAAAACTTTGTGACCTACAACATTCCAGAACCAAGTGTTCAACGTATTTCATTATGTGTTGCAGGAACTGGAAACAAGAAAAAATATTTAGAAATGGGACTAATGCAAGAGATTTAAGGTACCTCGGCGTACAGGTATTTGAGATCTTTCCAATCCTAAACATGGATGAACACTGTTCCAACTAATCTGCATTTTAAGAGAAAGCTCTTTCATAAATTATTCACATCTAATTGGGATGTCACAAAGATGCTCCTGGGATCTACAGCTACAAAATTATTGTTCTGCAAAATTGAAATATATATATCATAATTGCATATTTGCAATATTTGAATCTGCTTCCACAAATTTATTTATTTATACATGGAAACATACCTCATAACTGTAGATTTGTAGCACTTGGGGTCACACAGTTAGAAATTCAACGTCCTAACAGTGAAGGTACAGAGGTAAACAACTTTTTGGGTGGTTGGGCATTTTGAGAGCATGGCATTAAGCGCTTTCACAACACGACTGCCATGGTGAGCATTCATAAAACACTTTATGCAAGCTTTTATGTCATATACTCAGTTTACATTTCTCAGAGTTATCCAGAGAAATCCAAGTTTGATGAACATTTATACATAAAGTTGCTTACCCAGAAGGAAGAGGTGAAGGACAGATATGTACATACATTCTCCCCAATTGGTGTCCTTCTGGTTTGTCAGATTCCAAGTCTCAGAATTTCCAACTAGCATGAGCAATTGGTTCATGCTAACTTGAAATCTTGGGAGATGCAGTTTAACAAATCTAGAGGGTGTCAGATTGGGGAAGGGTGAATTAGTACATGATAAAGTCACTTCCAGAAGCTAAGCAGTTGCAAATTTGTACACAGTGCCTGAATGCAAGGATGCTTAGCAAGCTCATCTGGCAGAATAGAAATGTTCTGAATATATGAAGAAAACAGAGAGGGAGTCTTCACAAATGCATGGATGAGAATATATTTGTCTTCTGGGGGGGGGTGCATTCAGAGTGCTTCCAAACTGTTGCTGTTCCCAGTGGAAATGGCAGAGAGAAGAAAAATAACCAGAGTTATCAAAATACATGCTAGGATTATTTTTACAAGCCTTATGGTGGGCTGATAGCTATGGGAAAAAACCCAAATAGAACCACAATGGGTAGCATCAGCAGGCTTTTGACTATCAATAACAGGAGACTTGCAAGCTTTTCTGCTATCCAACCATCTGCTGGCTGTTTGTATGACATACTAAATCGCAGACTACCCACCCACATTTTAGCCTTGCACACTGGGTGAGCCCACATCGTGCAGCTAATTCGGTATGTTGCTCAAATTGAGAGAATTGGGTCAACTGAGTAAACCATGGTTAAGTTAATCATGGACAAGCATGTAAATCAAAACATAGTCTTAATGGGAAATAAAGTGCTGGATAGGATTCTGGAAGATACAGCTGCTCCACACATGAAAGATGCCAGGTTAGGGAAGGCTGAGTTACACCAACAAACAAAAAACCTGCAGCTATCATAGACGCATTTTGCCAAAAAAATGAAGTGACAACTCTAGCAACTATTAGGGGGACTAATATCTATTGACATGTTTTATGAGCCTCATACTGTTCCCCTTTCTGTGCAGTAAAATCCCAACATTCTTAGCTTGGTTTCTACAGGGCAAGTGAAGGACATACTCCAGTTTCTTCTTGGATTTAATTTAGCCACAAGACTTATCTGGAATCAGTAGCCATGCTGACTGAAGGATTCTGTTTCTTTCTCTTATATGCTGCTGCAATCATAGCTGACTAAGAGTGGCTTACTGACCTACAACTAGTAGTAAATTGAAACAATATACAATAATCTCCATGACAACAGTAACAAATCCCTAATATCAAGGACTAACCCACACACATATTCACCCACCAAGAAAAACAAGACAAATACAACCCTCAGAACCTAAAGGCCTGCTGAAAGAGCTAGACCTTACGCTCCTTTGTAGAAGGAGAGTTGGAGCCTGTCCGATGTCAGTGTGAAGGCTGTTCCAGAGAAAGGGAGGAGTAACGGAGAAGGCTCAGCTCAAAGATGTCTCCAAATGAAATACCCTAAGGGATGGAATCCAGGGACAGCCCTTTCTTCCAGATTGTTAAGGGACAAACAGACACTGCTGGAGCAGATGGTCCCCAATCTCAAATGGTTTTAAGACGACCAGCATCTTAAACTGCACCCAGAAGATTCCCTGTTTTGTCGGAGCTGAGTTCAGCATATTTCTTCCCATTAGCCTAAAACTTTCCAGGCACCAAAACAGAACCTCAACCATGTCTCTGACCTACCTAAAATGAAAACATATAGCTGAGTATCATCGGTATATTGATGACACTTGATTGCACAGTGATGAATGACCTTCCCAAGTAACTTCATGCAGATGTTATAAGAAAAGAGAGAATATTGACTCCTGTGGCACCCTTCAATCACAGCAACACAGTGCCCCACATTCCACACTTATAGGTAGCTCAGAAGGAGGCCAATGAGTGATCAAACATGACAGGAGGGTCACATTATTCATATCCCAATCCAGCCATAAATCATCCACAATAGTGATTAATATGAATTTAGCCTACAATATGGATTCAGAGTTGAAGTCCACAAATCTGGAGGAACCCCAAGTTGGGAAACACTACTTTAACTCCTCTTCCACCATAAACAAGATATAAATGAACAATCACATCATTTAAATGCCAAGCATAGAGATACTGGGTTGGGAGAGTCACTGGCATTGCAGTACTTTCCTCCCTAGCTACCATCTTAGTAAAACTTAGGTGCCACAGTTTAAGTGTTGGCATGGAAGGAAAAGGTTAACTATATTATTCAATTAAATTAATAATAATTAAATATATATTTCTTTAAATGACATGATTACTCATCATACTGTTAGCATCACATGGAGCTAGACTCTAACAACGCAAAGGACCGCTTATAAAGTGTGCTTTGACAAGCTAAGGAATATGAAATATCGTCAATATAAAGTCCATTAAGGCCTCATTTTAATAATCAAATAGCAAGGGTAAGGGATGAACACCATATCATTACTTTTTCTTTCTTTTTCAAGCTTGGGAACTTATATTTGAAAGAAAGAATGTCTACTGCAGATTTCCTGAGGTCCCTTTTAGCAAGCAAATTCTGACTAGCATCATTCACTCACCCATCATAATTTCTCATCTTCAATTGAGGAAGCTTAAAAAAATGGTGACAGAAATATGACACCCATTAGAATCTGCTGTGTCAAAAGCTGCCAACAGTAAAGATGTAGGACTTTCTAAAACTGTCAGGAAAAAGATGCTGAATGGAATTTGCCCCTGCTAATACAAATGCAAACAGAATAAAATTAGGTACTCAGAATAACCGGTGAGGAGTATGTGAGTGTGTGCAGTACAGAAGCACACCTAGATAAACTGTCACAATATGTTGCACATCAGTGATTTTCAAACTGTTTGCTTTCAGGGACAGTTTTCCTACATGTACGAAGTTCATTCTCCACCACCACTGCATCAAGTAACCATCCAGTGGAGCTCTTTCAGCGATGAAAAATTTATTTTAACTAAGCCTCAAAAGAGAGACATCAGAACTGTTCAGAACTTTCCATGCTTAATTTATTAGCCTCCGATAATTTCACTCATATTTGCTGACAGTGATCTCAACATTAAGAGTAGCTTCTACTGAAGCATCCAAAACACTTTCTGATCCAGTTGCATGAGATCATCTTTAATAAATGAAGCTTGAGGATTTAGACAGGATACTTAAAGCGCTGTTGTTCTACTCTAGCACACTTGGATGGAACCGATTTTTCTGGGCCATTGCAATATAAGGCTGCATTGGGGGATTTCAGGCCAAGTATAAATGCCTTGGGATCCCACAGATTCTATCTTATTCCCATGCTCTTCATTATCCACACAAAGCCACCGTGGAGAACTTTCACTTCCTGCAAGCACCAAGCCTAGTTCTGCTAGAGCCTCAAATAGAGAAAACACCCTAATAAAAATAAAATCTCCTTCAAGTCAAGCTTGACTCCTGGTGGTTTCATGAATGCATCCATACAGTCTTCTTAGCAGCAGGGTGGAGGTGGTTTGCTACTGCCTTCTGGAATACTTTCTGATGTTCAGAACTACCCTACAGTCCTGGGAATCCCTGGTTGCCTCCCATCCAAATACTAATCAAACCTGATTCTGCTTAGCTTCAAAATTCAGACAATGTCAACCAGGTGCTGCCACTTGCATGTATCACCTTTCATCACCCCCCTAGAAATTAAGACTACCTTTATGAGTCATGCTGTTACTTAAAGAAGCTTATTTATCTTGACTGTTTCACTAGGAACCTATAACAAGCCTTGGAACAACCCACAGTTCCCACAAATGTACTTTAAAACCACTGTACCATGCAAACAAAATTCTGACAGAAAGTACGCCAATAGCATCACAGACTAGAGAAGCTAAAGTGTTTTTTGCAACATACCAGAATGCATATTTAATGGGCATTAGTGATGTTTAGCAGTCTGATGGTAAACTCTTGTAAAGCAGTCTTGGGGCTTTCAGTGGCTACTGGCAGCAAAGGAGAATGTTTGGTTCAGCTTACCAGCAGGTGTTGACAGATAGGCAGGGTAGAAGGGCAATGCTTACAAGAGGAAAGGGAACGCGATGGGAACATTTTACATGTTTACAGACGTTTGAGCTGAGAGCGGGGGAAATAAATAAATAAAGTTTACATTGAGTAATTTATCCCCATGCTAGGGATAGAGGGAAAAAACGGTGAGAAAACACATCTCATAGGAAACTGGTATTACCTCCTGCTTGACATAAAAGACACAAGCTATATAGCTAAAGAGGGGAAGCAAAAAAAGATGAGGGAGCTGGTGGTATTTCGAAAACATTTTACTCAAGTTAGCCTCTTGATCATAGGACAGAGCTGCTCTGAAACAGCTGAATGAGGTTTTACACTGCCAGTCATGGCTTAGTCCTTAACATTCCCCCGATTTCATTTAATCTGATATTGCCATCTTTCTTTATTCTCTTTTCTTCGTACTGTTGTATGGCTGCTGCATTTTTATTTTTTGTACTGGGGGTGTTTTAGGCTGTATTTTTTCCTATGTAAGCCACCAAGTCATTCTGATTTCAGCAGCATCAAAATATACTTAATAAATAAATAATAAAACCAACTGACTGTTTCACTAGGAACCTATAACAAGCCTTGGAACAACCCGCAGTTCCCACAAATATACTTTAAAACTACTACTACTACTGCAGGGGAACTACTAACATAGTTTAGGAAACTGTGCAGAAGCACACATAAAGGAAAAAAGGGGGCCTCCTAACAGGCATGCATTTTGTTGAAAATGACAGCATCAACTGAGGTGGCTTATGACAAGATTTTGAACATACAATTGTCCGCCTCCCTCATAAAATGTGATATTGTACAAATTACATATCTCCACGCTCTAACTCTAAGAACACCACCACCAAAAATACCTAAAAAACACAATACAGATAGTCCTTGTTTAACAACTGCCTTGTTTAGCAACTGTTCGAAGTTATGACAGTGATGAAAAAGTAACTATGCAACCAATCCTCACATTTACAATCCTTAAAGCTCTGTAAAGCAAAGGAAAACTGAAGTAAGACCATAAACACAGTCACAGTTTCACTTGGCAACTACTTTGCTTAATGACTGAATTGCCGGTTCAACTGTGGTCATTAAACAAGAAGTACCTGTAGTTGCACAAGCATACAGTCTTTTGACTGCTGGAGCTAGGAGTCCTCTGCCCGAAAACACTGCAAACCCATCAGTGCCAAACTGTAGCACCAACAGTTCCATTTTAAAAAGGCCGTTGATGTGGAAGGAGGGGGCAAGGGCAGGGGAACTCTGCAGACAGCTTTACTACTTTTAGAAATCTCACTCCTTCCACCCCAGAAGCCAATCCTGCTGTCCATGAGGAGATAGTGACCTTCTGTATATACTTCAAACCAGCCTTTCCTTTCTAAACGGGTGACAGTCCCGGTACAAGGAAAAGAACCAGGCTAAAAACTGGAGCTCCACCCGCTTACAATCACTGGTTCTTCTTCAGGGGGAATTCAAATATCCCCCAGCACAAAGAGCGGCATGCCAATTTTAGGTAGAAACGGACTGAGTTTGGGGAGATCATTTGGGAAATGCTAAAAAAAAAAGACCCTATATTTAAGGGTGCAAAGCAGGATGCGACTACTGATGTGGCTCTTGTGGGCAGGTTTTCCCTAACCGGGCCTCCTAATATTCCCATCCTGTGTTGCAGACTGGGAAGGAACATTAGCGGTCAAAATATCTGTCAGGCACTGATTGCGAGCCTTGTTTTAGGGCAGCCCCCGCTCTTTTTCCTCGAGACAAAAGCAGAGGTTTGCATCTCATGATTAGGACGGTGCTCTTACACCCCCAGGTAAATAACGCGACGAAACAGCAGCATGTCACAGCTGCAAAGCAGTCACCTGACACTTCAAGCACTTCGCATTCCTCTCTCCCACAGTAAATAGCAGCAATGGCAGAAAGCTCCTCCAAAGCTAACGCCGACATGGCAAAAAGGGACCCTTCCTTGCTGTCGCCCCACTCCGGTCGCAAGCAAAAGGCGAGAGCAGCACTTCCACTTCCGCCCGCCATAAAGCGGCAGCAGACGGAAAAGAAAGCATATCCCCACGAGGGGGCGCTCCGCTACCTTCAGTCCGAACGGGAAAGGCTGCTTGGAATGTCTGCAGCGGAGGGCGTTGCAAAATAACTGCACCGCGCAGCGTAAATTGCAAATGCAGCACGTTGACCCGCAGTGATAGTGCCCACACAGAAGAGATGAGACGAATGTGAGTTATATGCTTTACTGAAATCCACACATCTTAACGTTCCCAAGTGTGAGAAACACAGCTTTAGTGCATCAATGTTAGTATGCTTATTTCAGCGTCCCCTCACCATTGGTCCTTTAGAGGTGTTGGACAATAACGCCCATCATTCCCAGCAAGTCCAATATGGCTGGATTATGGGCATTGTAGTCCTACACATCTGGGATGGGGCTGATACAGTGCTTAGAACAGTAGGATTAATCCTTGGGATGTATTCAGATTCCAGCTAGGCAAAACTTTTGCGAAACCCTGGCTTTGCCTGGTCCAGATTGACCTCACAGGGTTATTGCAGAAAGCTAGTCTCTGTTGGATGAAGAGGAGAAGAAACATGCTGAAACTATAGCTACCTGCTGTTGGGAGGAGGGGGGAAATTTATTTATTTATTTATTTATTTATTTAATTTGTCCCCCACCCATCTCCCCCCAATGGGGGACTCTGGGCGGCTCACAACATGTTAAAACAATAGATAAATATACAATTAAACCCTCTAACAATTCACATTCAGAAAACTAAAAGGGAAATTAAAAGGATAATGTTCATGAACTGTTTTTAATAGTATCAGGTAAATAATTCCCTACATAAAATCTTGAAATATGCTAGTATAGTACAGTATTAACAATCTGAGTAAAAAATGCTGATACATTAAGGGTCCCTCAGACATTGCCTTTCTTTATATGTTCAGCCAAATCAAACTCCACATTTAAAGCAGGATAAGAATCCTTGACCACTTTTGTGTTGTTTTTGTTAAGTTACTAAGAGTTGGGAATGGTCATACAGTTGTTCTCAGAGCATCCTTCATCTTGGATAATTCAGGCAGGACAGTTACAAAGACTGTGCTTGAAGGAAGTTTTCACAAATGTAGAACTCATCAACAAGGTTGCCCAGAAACCAGGAAAACCAAATTACTCCTTTTCTGTCATTCTGAAAGAAATCTATGTATACAGTACTTGCTACATGTCCCATTCAGCCCCTCTTTATATTTTAAAGCAAAAAAGGTTATTGGAAGAGTAAATCTCCATATGTAGTAATGTATGGTTTCCATTTCAGAGCCTAGTCAGCACAAACAGCACATAATTTCAGATTACAAATAAGGATTACAATTTAGTCCCTGCAAGTCAAATAAAATCAAACAAAATCCCACCCTTGCGTTGCAGGAGTTTTCTTCCTCTTTGTTGGAATGTTATTTGTTGGCATAATTTAAAAATGCGATTCCATTATGAACTGACTAAAAGCAGCCATTATGTTATCTCAGAATTCTGTTTCACAGTTCCCAACTAAGTACATTTGACTTCCTGCCAGCAGAGGCAAATACATGGAAGCACATGACCAAAACAAGCTAGAGGATCAAGAAACACTGGGTGAAAGTGGAGCTCAGGAACCAATGCAGATTCAATCATGGATTGAACAAAGTCAGGAGCCACCTTGGGAAGGACAAGGCATGCCATGGTGGTGGATGAATCCCAGCTGAGAGGAACTGAAACGGCTATGTACAGGCCCAATATGATGACCCAAGAGATGTGTCATCTTCCAGGAACCCATAGCCAAGCCATGAAAGTGAGATCATCAAAACTATTCAAGTCTACCAAGATCTATCCTTTACTCTTGGTTCATGTGTTAATGAGACCAAGAAAGAATCCAGAGACTACAAGAGTTTGGACAGAAAGGTGAAAGAACTGGAAGCACACATAGTTCTTTCATCAATCCTTGTAATTGAGGGTCATGGGTCAAACAAAGAAAACAGGATCCTGGAAGTCAACAACTGGCAACATTAGACAGCATCACTGAAAAGGGCTTAGATATTACAACAATGGCCTATGCTACTTTCAACAAAGGACTTCTGGGAAGAGTCAGGATACGTTTTACAAAGACTGGGAAAGATGTTTTTGGCAGCTTCATCAAATGGGTCTTAAGCTAGAACAAAAGAAGAAAGTGGGTAAGCCCCAAACTGAATACACAGCCAAGGACCAGGGCCAAGAAGGCAGAACACAAAGGGAGAAGCAGAAGGCCAAGAGTTTCATAGGAAACGATAACAGAGAGGTCGGTAAGTGGTACCATTCAAAACTCAGATGTTTCTACACCAACACACATACTACGGGAAATAAATAGAACTAGAGATCCTAACTCAGGAAGACAAATATGATGTGATAGTCATCACTGAAACTTGGTGGGACGATAGTTATGACTGGCACGCAACACTGGAAAGCTACACTTCATTCACAAGGAATAGGATGGAGGTGTTGCATTCTATATAAAGAAAAATATGCTGGAACTGGAGCACTGAAATCCTGTTTAAAATGTTTGGGTAACATGTCATTATAGACCACTTGGACAGGCAGAAGGTAGAGATGAGGTCTTTCTGTGTCAGATGAATAATTCAGAAGTTGGTGTGGAGTGCATAGAATTAAGTTCCTAAAACAACAGGAAACACAAGCAGTCAAAGTGTTACCTTTCTCTGTAAAAAGGAACTGAAACTTTCATGACAAACTTTTCTCCTGTTGCATTCCTGTTTTTCCTTTCTGTCCTTTGGGTTTTTTTTAATACATTTCAATATTTTTTAAAACTCAGTCAATGTAAATGTCTTTTAAACTGACACTATCTAAAAATACTGAGGTCCCCATGCGTAAGTTCCTGCACTCTGACATTTGGAAGTCATCAAATGAGACAGCATAATGTCAGTTTGATATTTGTCACACTATGCAAATATCAGCTTCATGTCAAAGATTAAATCCCATCTAAATGTAATACATTTTCTTGTAGTCACCAACTTGTGAAAATGTTAAATATTTAAATTTGAGATGAATATCTATTCTTGATCTTCATACTGCATTATTACTAAGGAAGTCAAAATCTCTTTTCCATTAAAATAATAATAATAATTCCCATAATATTATTAGTAGTTCAGTTTGCTAGCCTGTCAGAATGGTATGTGCCTGGCCTACCAAATCCTGCAAATGCAATTTTTTTTTAAGATACAGAAGGAGATAATGTCCTTTCAACCAGTTTCACAGGAGAATGAGGGTGGGGCCAACTCCTCGGTCTCTGCACGTTTTCCAGAAAATATGCAAACAGGCACCTGCCTGTGAACTATTAGTCACTGCCATGGGATTCCTATATGTGTTCACCTGTTCAGAGGTAGACAGTTCTTTGAAGTCATCACATGATACGATCCGGAGGAAACTGGTTTGTTCTATCCATGCTTCCAGGATACATTTTATTATTGCTTAATTGGATGCTGTAATCTTTCAATTTAGGGATACTAGCCAGAAGAATGGTATATATTCTGGGTATTCACAATATCCAATGCACAAGAGTGTATTACAATAGGTCACTGTAGATAACAACACTTAACAACGTGGCTAATAAAAGCTAAACAGAGTACAGTAGGACTTGTTTAGTACTTAGATGAGAGTCCATCAGGAATTCTTAGGGTTAGATGAGACTAGACTAGGGCAGACAAGAGCAAACCATTTTTGTATTGTTGCCAAGATAACTACATAGACATGGACATATAGTTATTATAAGTCAAGATCAATTCAAAGAAGACTTTACATTTTATCCATCATAATTCCATATTTTTATTACTGAGCAAAACAGCCGGAAAAGACGGGCTGTTTTTTTTTTCAACTTATCTTGGTGAAACCTCAGAAGCTAAAAGAATCCCAAAGATTCTCAGTAAAAGGACAATTCTCCTATTAAATAAGTGTTGGTAAATAGATTGGATTTTTAAAATACAGATATTAATCTTTTACATTTGGATGTTTTTACAGGAGGAAGTGAAAAAGCACAATGGTTTTTGAATAATAAAAAAAACAATTAGTATTTTAAAACTAACAGAAACACTGTTCCTACCATTAAACTGTTATAAGTCATACTTCGTACAGTATTAATAATTTAAGCTTCCATCTTATATACACATATCTGGGAATAAATCCCACTGCATCTTCTTCTGAGTTGTCTTGCATCGGATTTTACTGCTAATGCATGGTGGAGTAATTTACTCATTACATTGCTGCTGTAAGTGCAATTCTAGACTTGAGATTTAAAATTCTACAAGAAAAGTTTAGAATACTGTTTTGTAGACTTACCCACAGGCATCAGTTTTAATCAAATGAGTGTTTGTCACATTAACTTTCTGCCACTGCAAACTCTAAAAAATTAATGGAGACTTCTCATTTGCTGCTGAAGACAATTTTAGAGAACATATGGTAAGCTTATACAGTGGTAACTTCATTTGCAACATGAGTCTCATTACTTAATCATTCCCTTCTAGAGAAAATATCACGATTTCCACACAGAGAAACTTTCAAATTCTGCTATAATCTTAATTAATATTTCTAAGAAACTTACGAAAGTTGATTACAGTATCATTTTTTAATTGTGCCAGTGTTGATGTGTCCATAATGGGGAATTGGGCATAGAGCATTAAAGGTTAAAACCAGTACTTTCAGTCTTGCCCAGAAAACATCTGGTGACCAACTCTTTCACTGTGGAGGTAATGCTGTTCCTTCCAGTGGTAGCTTATTCTATTTTATTCCCCAGCAAGGCACCGTGATTAAATCTGTGATGCAGGATCGATAAAGAGGGGGAGCAGTATTGAGCAATCCAAATGCAACTCCAGTTATTCCCCTTTTATATAACTTTTATTTCTAAACATATAAAGCATAGACAGAGGCTTAAATGTGATAGCTGCATAAATGTAAAGTATGACTTTCTTACAAGCATAATAATCATAATCATAAATACGAGATGTCTTTTCCTTCACCCATTCATCAGTCCTACTTGCATTGCTACACTTTTGGGTAGCTAACCCAAAGCAAGTATGAGGTCAGATGAAAAAGATGAGCTTACACACAAGAACACATAGAAGGAGCTTTTGCTCTGTTGGTCCAATGAATTCTTAGAGTTTATTTTCTGGCTATATATAATTTTTTTCTGCTGGCAGCCTGAGAAGGACATTTTATTGTGAGAAGCTTTGTCTTTTGTTGCAAGAAATCTGTCTTTGCTAGTGTTGTCTGAGAGAAACCTTTCATTATAACAAATTTCCCTTTTTTGATATGAGAGCAAACACTGTCTTTATTATTGTTTTTGTCATTCCCTTTTACAACATTCTGAGATGGTTTCTTCTTGTTGACATTCCTTGTTATCAGCTTCTTGTAATAATCTGAGACAGGTTTGTTGTTGACAGTCCATTCTATCACTTTCCTAGCTTTGTTGACATCCTCTGCTCATCTACTGACCCAGCCTTTTTCTTCTTATTCTTATCTATGCTTTTGTGTGTTTTCTGTAATTTGGCCAGCATTGCTCCAGCCATTTGCCAGTGTTCCATGGCTCCACTTGGCCAGCAGAATGACTACCAACTATATCTATTTGTAGTTAATGATGTCTTAAAATTGATGGGAGATATTGGCTATACACATGGAATATTTCCAGACGATCGGCTTTTCTGCCTCCCAATCCCTCTGATTCCACTTTAAAACACTGCTGGGTTTGATCAGAATTATCTTGACTATTTACAGACTTCAAAACAGTAGAGTCTTGTGTTTGCATTTTGCAAGTCTATAGAACTCAGAGCCAACGGTCAATCATCATTTGTTCTGCATAGCTAATGGCTGAGCCCAGAAAACTGTCAGCAAATTAATGTTCACTAATGGATAGAATGCCATTGGCAAAGATATGTCTGGAATTCTTGCAGTGATCAGAGCCCAGTTATGGGACAAAGTCATGTGATTGTTCGTATCACCTTGCTATCAGGTCTGCAGTCTTGTTTGGAAGAGCCCATGGTGATGTACATTCTCACTACATGCCCCAAATTACTGTTTTTTCTTAAGGCAGTCACAATATTCTGGACCTGTTAGTAGCTTAGCTGTTGTAGTTGATAGCTCTATTCCTTATCTTCATTTTAATATGAAGCATGTCCAAATTGTGTAATTACTTTCAGAGCCACAAGAATTTAAAGCAAGGCAAGCAGTGTCAAAGAAACAAGAGAATACATTTCTGTTAATTGAATTAATAACTATTGATTAAAATTAATTGACTGTAAAATAAGATACTCCATTTATAAAAACTAATTGATCCCTTATTGCCATATACCAAACATTCTGTCTCCTACACCTAGGCTATTCTAACACAGGAAAACACACTACATACACACACATTCCTCTTTCTTCCCAGTAGAAATATCAGAAAAAAAGTAAAAACAAGGATGGAAATGGATTAATGGAAAGGACTAGTTTAGGCCTAGCATATCTGAGCTAAAAATCTTGATAACCACTAAATGTTGCAAAAAAGAAAAAGTTGAGATTCCAGTAAAAGATGATCTGCAATATTTAAATGTATTCCCAGGAGGTACTATGATGCATCAAACAAATCAACCCAGAGTTCTCACTCGAGGCACAAATGACCAGGCTCAAATCTATTCATTACTTCAGGCACATTATGCAAAAACCTAACGCTTTGGAGAAGGCTCTAACGCTAGGAATGGTGGAAGGAAAGAGAAGAAGACCAACAGCAAGGTGGATAGACTCAGTTGCAATGGCCATGGGTGTACAGTTGGAAGACCTGAAAGATCAGGTTAAGGACACATCATCATGGAGAAAATCTATCTGTTTGGTCACTAAGAGTTGACACCAACTTGATGGCGTATAATCAATCAGTCAATCACTGTGATTCTCCAGGATTGCCATAATGCCACAGAAATGTGTACGCTGCTATTTATGTAATGTAAAAGAATAGACAGTTGAAGCCACAAAATACCACATTTAAGTGAACTTCAACATCTGGTATATCAAGACACCTTTTCTGAGGATTTTGTCTGAAAGAGATTGAATGCATTTTTAAACCATGTTACATGGGGAAAAAATTTGCTTGATTTTTTTTAATTAGTTATACAAGCAACCAGCATGTTTTATGGAGAGTAGATGACTCTATAAAGGTCAGAGCAGATTTAAAGGATGTAAATATAGCTTTAATGTTTTTTGTATGGCTTCTGAACTCTGAATATATGATGGCCTATCATGACATTTCTGGTAATAATGTGATCACAATAGGATCTTCTTGTGGAATTAATTCATGTCTACAATTTAAGAAAGGTCAGGTTTAAGTCAAGACAATCTGCAACTTCATGAAATCTTAACAGCAGGTTTCATTTCATTAAAAAAAAGCAGCATAGCTGTCATTTTCACCAACAAAAAGAGTTCCTTAATTTTGTAAGGTGGAGTTAATCATTTATTTCTGAGCAAATGGCACACAGCTACTAACATATTCTTTAATGCCCTTAAATGTGTATGACAAGACTCTTTGCTTTTCAGTGGAAGATTCAAAGGAAATGATGAACTTGAAAAACAATATGCCATTTCATATTATGTATAAAAACAAAGAAACTAAATGAAATGTTGTGACAAATGACAAATGCTATTGCTGAAAATTACATTTCTAATTATAATAATTCATACTCTTGACTCCAACAACCATGTTAGGTACAGCTATATTTATAGGCAGAAGGCAGATACATATCGGCCTCTATTGTAGACTTTCCCATCAGTTGCAACCTACGTGGCAACTTACTTCCTGAAGCTAAACAGAAGCAGGGGGAGCTGCAGGACCGCAGGGACAGGCAGCAGTATCCATAGGATACTTGGGGGGGAGGGGTGCGACATCACATTACATGTAGAAAAGAAGTGGATCACACATTGTATTGCAACACTGCAATTCTGCTTTAGACAATCTGATCCCCTTGTCCCCACCCTTGTGGATGATGCTGGAGGCAGAACAGCAGTATAGCCCCCGTTCCCTGGAAATAAGAACATCAAAAGTGCCCTTTTGTATCAGGACAAAGACCAATATAATTGCATACTTCACGTTTTGTTCCAGAAAAGTGCAGTATTTCTCAACCTCAACACTTTAAGATGTGTGGACTTCAATTCCCAGAATTCCAGAGCCAACATCTTAAAGTTGCTGAGGTTGAGAAACATGCAAAATGTTCAAACATAGCACCTGCTCCCAGTTCTAGGTAGCCATGTCTTTTTCCAAGATCACATGGCCGCTGCTGGGGATCCTGCCACGTGATCCCAAGAAAAGATGTTTTAAAGATGCAACTGCTTTAAAGGATTAAAGATATGTGCTACATTTGCATTCCCATGGGATTAAAACTTCTTTTTCAGAATTAATTCCAAAGCATTACAGAGTCTTGCTATCTAAGCCAATGTCTTGTGTTACGTAGCAGCTGACCAAATGCAATAGGGAAGTTTTAAAACAAGAAAAAAGAAGAAAGTGCTGTGCCATGCGTTATTTTGTATACTTCTATCATATCCATCTTAGCAGCTTTCTTGAAAAGCACAAACACTGGAGCTTTTCCTCATACGGGAACTCCTCTAGTCTTCAAGAATTACGGCTATTGTTCCATATATTTATTATATTGGGAGCGTCATTATCGAATATTTTGCCTCATGATATTTTTAGTGAGCTTTTCACCATGATTTCAGTATCCCTTTCCTGGTCTGTGAATGCTGGTCACCAGCCATCAGTGTGCGTGTGTGAATTTTCATGTTGCTTTGTTATCTTCTGAATAATCCCAAATCCAGCACAGGGAGATGCTCTGAGCTTCAACAAAGCAGGCAGACGATACCACCTTCAGTCAGATATCGCTTTTGATATCTGGGGGTGGTATGCATTCCGACTGGGACTAGTAGTCCCCTTTGAAAAGAGATGGACGAGAGCCAGTTACACATAGATGCTGTCCCCAGTTTATGTCACTGCTGTAACGTCACAATCCGAGTCTTCCCCCTTGATCACCAAAGACTGTCTTCATCTGATCTCACGAGGAAAAGGGCTTCATGTCATCACTTCCTGTACTGTAATGAACATAGTATTTTCTGCCTTAAGTCAACAGTGGCCCTCCCCCACTTTGAGTATGTTAAAGCTTGCCGTGTATTGTATTGTCTTGGAGGTAGAGGTATGTTTTAGGAGTCCTCTGGTCTGAGGCGAGATCAGCAGCCATATAAATTTAACAAATAAAATAAATAAATGTTAGGTATCCAATTTCTCTCCCTGCTGCCCTATTAGTGCTTGGTTTACGGAGTTTCTTTCCTACTGTCACCTCCTCATCTCCCCATTTTTGAAACCAACTTCTCTCTAGGCCAGAATTTGTCAACCTTGGGTACTTGAAGATGCTTGCTGGCTGGGGAATTCTGGGAGTTGAAGTCCACACATCTTCAAGTGCCCAAGGTTGAGAAAGACTGCTCTTGGTTTTTAACCAGATAAGGAGAGCAGATCTCTGTTATTTTACATGGGGGAAGACAGGCATCCACAACTCTGAAATGGCATCCATGGGGTGGCTTCATCTTTAGACTGCATTTCCTCATTTCAGCATCCTGAAAAGAAGGGAGGTGAAATTGGGATTTTGTTGCTTATTTGCTAGTTTTAATCACTTCCTCATCAATTCTCCCAAAACAAGGGCTTGCCCAGCAGGTTCTGTTGGGGCTGTTTCTTTTGTAGAATCTTACCATGTTTGAATCACCTTGTCTATAAAAACGCACCCACAAATTGGAACAACACGATTCAGCAATGATGTGAAATAGGTGCAGAAAGGGCAGGGTAAGAATTGGCAGCAGGGACAGCAAACGTTATGACAGCATGTTTTATGGTGGCCCAATAATGAATGGGTAGGGTTATAACTCAATAGTGAAGGAAGGTAGTCAAAAAGAAGACAGTTCCAAAATTCTGGATGTTTGGACATCAGCTCTTCTAAAAATTCAAGTTTGTATGAGTAAGATTATGCTGCTAAAATAGTAGCCTATCAGCGCAAAATGCATGCACTGTATTTTCCATTTTCTTATTATCATATTTACTTTCTGCTTTTTTTTTTTTTGCTAGCCAACTTTTTCCCTGCATACCACCAATATTTTATTTTCTGATCCTGTTGCCTGTCCTTCTCCAGGGCCTTTAGCACAATTTTACTGCTGCTAAGAACTTACATATTGGGGTCCTGGGAACTACTAAGCTGTTGGACGCTGACTACAAGGGCACATGGCAGATGATGTGATAGAGGGTTATAAGAGGAACCAGACAATCTCCATATTATGTTGCCTCCACAAATTGCACCCTAAATCTTCTATCTCCATCCTCCATCTGTCATATGAGCAAACTGCTTTGCCAAATCATTTCTCTCAAAGCAAAACAATACATAGAGCCTCAGTACTTTAGAAAACTTAATTACCGTAGAACATTTGGTGAACCAGTAAAAGAAGATAAAAAACAGTTTATTAAAATATAATAATCACATCTATTAATGTCTTATCAAAAAATAACCAAATCCAGCAATTTACAAAGTGTCTGTGTGTGTGTGCACTTTATATATAAAATTATGTAAGAAAAATGGACATTTGTATAGCAAGTACATTATCACAGTTTTGTAAATATACCTGAAAGAATAATCGGCTGAAATATTATGTAAAGTGATAGAATTAGATTTATATTTTTAACTACAATACTATTGTCTTACTACTCATGAATTAAATTTCAGTTTTAAATTGTCATGTTGAGTGGGCAGAGGCACTCAACATGACAATTTAAATATTAACATCCTGACCATTTTTTCAAGTAGTTGATGTACACATTTTCTGTTAATTTTCCCCAAATCTTTCCAATTTGTTTTGTATATATGCTTACAAAAAACGTTTTTCCACTTTTTAAAAGATCTGTTCTCAGTCTGAAGTCTGGGAAGAGACAATGGCTTGAGTACAAAAGCGTAATGAATATTCAAAGAGTAAATCACTCGTTTTCCTTTTGGTTCACCTTCTTTACCATCCCTTTGAGAATCAGAAGGGAATGGGACAATGAAAGAGTGTGTGTGCAATCATCGCACATCACACTAGATGTTCCCCTAGATACAAATAGCAGCAGAAGTATTTCCCAGCTCTCAGTCCAACTGCACAGGTGTTCATCATGAGCCACATCTTTAACAATATGTAGCCAGGTTGTTTCTTTCTCAGGGGAGCAACTGTTGATTCACACAAAGAGAAACTGAAAAGCCAGTTCACATATATTACATGGTAATATTTGCCATCGCTAGAAAATAATGTTCTTGTCTACAGAGAATCTTCAGAACCAAAACCAAAATGTTTTGACTAGAAAAAAGTGCACTGTAGGCAGCTCCCATAAAAACAGATTAAAAAAAATATATACTATGTAAGTGATTTTGCAACTGATGTATATTAGGCAGCAACAATCTTTTCAGGCATGACTTTCTGCAATGTTATGGGTATTAAAATAAAAATTAATTTAAAACATCTTAAATTATTTTTCAAAAAACTATTAATAAGAAGCAATATTTCTAAAGAACAGTGAACACCATCACAATGTTTAATGTGTTTTCAATATCCTTTCATTTTCCTAGAAGGAAATTCCTCAAAAATGGCTTCCAAGGGATACAGATGGCATGGTGTTGATGTGGTGAGATCTGCAAATGAAACATTTTCTGCCTTTAAAAATTTACTTTTGGAGAGTTTTTAAAGGATTTTTTAGGGAAATCTGGAGGCCACCTTTTTCCTAAATCACAAAGGATCCTCAAAAATTCAGGTAGTCCTTGCTTAACAATGGTAATTGGGACCAGAATTTCCATCACTAAGCAATGCAGTCATAAAGCGTGACATCACGTGACCACTTCACTTAGTGACAGCAATCCCAGGAGTCCCTGTTGCCATTGTTAAGCAAGAATTATGAGTGTTAAGTGAGTCACCTCACATGACCACAACTTGCGACTTCCTGAGAACTTCCAACAACCTAAGTCAGTGGTGAAGCCAGTAGGAAGTTGCAAGTCCCAGTCATGACAAGCCTTTCCTTAGGTGGCTTGCAAGCAGGCCGGTAGGCGTGAGTGCTACAGAGTGCAGGGGGGGTGAGGTGAGTGCCACAGCTGGGCGCAAGTGCAGGTGGGCAGGTGGGGTGGGTGCTGCAGCACGGAGCAAAGAGGGGCAGGCGAGGGGGTGGGTGCTACATCATGGCATGAATGCAAGCGGGGAGGGTGAGTGTTGTGGCATGGCATGAATACGGGTGGGCAGGGGTGGTGCTGCAGTGCGGTGCAAGTGTTGCTGTGGTGCAGCGTGTGGGTGGGCAGCGGGCGAGTGTGACCTTGCCCTGCTGCCTGGAGGCTCCTCGGAAGAAAAAGCAGTGGGAGTGGGAGCGACTTACCAGATGACTTGCAACCTCCTGCTGGCTTCGCCATTGACTTGCTTGTGGGAAGCCAGCAGGGAAAGTCAGAAATGGTGGTCACATAACCGTGGGATGCTGCAACCATCATTAAGCATGAACCGATTGCCAAGTGCCTGAATCGCGATCACATGATTGTGGGATGCTGCAGTGGCTGCAACTTCAAGGAACTGTCGTAAGTCCCCCGCATTCAGCACCATGGTAACTTTCAACTGTCGCTGAATGAGTGGTCATAACCTGAGGATTACCTGTAAAATACTTAAATCATGCCTGTTGATTTTGATGTCAAATGATTTCTGATTGCTTTAAAGTGGGTTCTACAAACTGATTTGTGAGTAAAGCATGGTTTGTTTATGACTGTGTCCATTTTGAATGGGATAAATCAAAGGGGTCTTCATTACATAAGCCACTCTAGTAGAGTTAATAATTTAGATTTTAAACAACATTTTAAATGTCATTTTTATTTCCCTTTTTCAACAGTGGATAGTATCATTTCAAAGCAAAATCAAAATTTCATTTAACTCTAGATTTAGGGCACTAATATCTTAGCAATACTGTTAAGAACTGTTCCAATAAAATGATCTTGATACATGAGGAACTTCTGAGTATAAGTTTTCCCATTCTGGTAAAATATGACCAAAAGGTCAATACAAATAGAGAACTCTGACACTGTAATTTTTAAATAAAGATATGTTTAAAATAATTCATTTTTCCACACACATACACCTCAAGCGTAAATATACACTATCAAATAGACGCATTGGTAATATAAACTTTATTAAAGTTTACTGTCAGAATAACACCAGATTCAAATATAGTCCTGTTCACAGCACATAAAAGTAATTATGAAGTCCAACGCCACCAAGCCACCTTCATCCTGTCCCACACAGCAGACAAGGAATCAAAAGCAGGACGAACATCCAAAATGGTAAACTGATAGTTCTTATCTACTTTTCCTCCATCGTAATAATCAATAACATATCGGACTTGTGTTCCACAGCGGTCAACAATCCAATCATGTCTATCAAAAGGCAGTTCATACCTGGAAAGAAATACAAATCTTAATTATGCTCTCTCTATATAATAAGTAGTTCATATTTACAGTTTAAATTATAGAAGGTACCGTATTATCAATACTCAATTTTCTGTTGAAAACAAAA
Organism: Liasis olivaceus; assembly: GCA_030867105.1. Lineage (NCBI taxonomy): Eukaryota > Metazoa > Chordata > Lepidosauria > Squamata > Pythonidae > Liasis > Liasis olivaceus. The sequence goes on along the minus strand of CM061350.1, from coordinate 119,804,892 downwards.
ATTCTAACTTTAAGATTTCTCTTCTTTTAAATAGAAACAAGATTTCAACAACATACCCCATCCAGGATCGTATTCTAGCTCTTGGAGAATATTCCTTAGCTTTACCTCCAAATCGAATAAGTGTTGGTCCACATGGACACTCCCTGAAAGACAATTTTAGAAATGCGTAACAAAAGGCAATGCAGGAAAACAGACTGAATACATCCAACCAAAATGCATATTCCAGCCCCACACTGCCATAACAAGGACTTAAATGTCACAGCAAAACAAGTCCCCAGTTGTTCAGAGAACAAAATATTGTGTCTTACAAAATGTTCACAAGAAATATCAATTAAAAACAGTCCTCTAGAGTTAATGTTTATATTAATTCTGTGGAATTAATGTTTATATTAATTCTGTGTATGTAGCTATGTATGTTAATTTTGTTCACCTTGAGAAAAACGTTAAAAGCTATTTTGAAGCCATTTGAAAAGCAGCAGTGTTTAAATGGAATTCATCTAACTCTGGGCTCAGAGATAAACGTTTTTTTCCAAAAGACAGCAGATCCATCTCTCCTAAAAAAGCAGATTTTTCATTTCCCCTTGAAGTGATAAAGACAAGAGAGTTTAGGAATATATTTAGGTTTAAAGTAATCCAAAAGAAAATTTCAGGTTTTTGTTTTGTTGTAAATATAAACTTGATGGAAAATTAAATATTTGTCACTTTTGTTGACATGAAGTTTCTGAATTCCAAAGAACTTTCTGTTAATTTTTGCTTGTTTAGGAAGCAAAGGTATATCTAATCAAACTCATTTTCTAGTTTTTATATTATTTTATTATTTTAATGTACTTCTAAAAACTGCTGGTGAGACAAGTTTTTCTTGTCCTTTCTCAAGTTACTTTATTTCTTGATTTGGTGTATTTCCAAATATTCAGGAATTTCTGTTACATCTTAAACATTTTAAGTATCATTTAAATGAAAATATTAGGAAATATTTATCCATTTTGAGGGGAGAAATAGAAAGAAAAATATTTATTTCTTATACTTAAAAAAAAATTCTCCAGACTTTCACAGCTCTGGTTAGACTGTAATGATAGGGCAGTGAAGAACTGAATGATGTACATTGTGTATCTCACAACTTACATATGTAGTTTGGTAGGAGATGATGAAAGCCATGCTCCCACATGTCTTTTGAGGAAAAGTATGCTAAATGATCTAGTGACAGAGTATCAGAGACATTGAAACAGTCTGTTAAGAATACTTAAAGGACAAATTAGGTTCTAGGAAGTTAAAGGATGGAGAGCCAGTTTGGTGTAGTGGTTAAGGCATCAGGCTAGAAACCAGGAGACCATAGTTCTAGTCCTGCCTTAGGCATGAAGCTAACTGGGTGTCCTTGGGCCATCATTCTCTCTCAACCCTAGGAAGCAGGCAGTGGCAAACCACTTCTGAAATCCTGCCAAGAAAATTGCAAGAACTAGTCCAGGCAGTCATCAAGATTCAACACTGACTCAAAAGCACCAAAAAAAAAAAAGTTAAAGGATAGCTAGTTGACAATGCACAAGTGAAAAAAATTCAAGTAGCATTATTGGAATGTTCCAGAAAGGATCTTTATCAGTTTTCCATTTCTACCATTCTTTCAGAACACATTCAGACATGTAAATCAGAAAGTATTATAACTTAAGATTGTATGTGTACTTGCCTAACATGAAGTAATTCCCATTTTAAAATTTCCTTCCAAGCCTGTTCATTGTTCTGATTATGAATCTTGATAATATTAGTCATATCTTCTGGGGTCATGTCATCATCTTTCCACCTCCATCTAAAAAAAGCAATACTGAAAAAGTTAGCAAGATGAAGAAGTGAGCTGTTTATGTGGCATTTGCTAGCGTAATATAGCTTTTAGGATGTTGGAGTGTGACTGGAGAGATTCCAATTCATGTCCTATTTGACCACTGAGTTTGGTGAGTGACTTTGGGCCAGTTCACTATTTCTCAGCCCAATTACTTCCCAGAGCTGTTGCTGTGTAGATAAAATGAGACAGAGGCAACATTATATAAACTTCCACTTCCTGAGGAAAGGGGATATAAATGCAATGTAATAAATATCTCAATCTCCTCCTTTCATTCTAATTGGGAAAAAAATGTGCAGACCTTAAATATTGAATCAAGATTAGCTTCTCCCTATCCTACTTTTATTGAACAAACAATAAGTGATCGTGCAATTTAGGAAGCAAGTACAAAGTTCATAAATAACAGAAAGAAACTGCTAAAGAAGATTTTGAGCCAGTTTGGTATAGTAGTTAAGGCATCGGGCTACAAACCTGGAATCCGTGAGTTCTAGTCCTGCTTTAAGCACGAAGCCAACTGGGTGGCCTTGGGCCGGTCATTCCCTCTCAGCCCTAGGAAGTAGGCAATGGCAAACCACTTTCGAAATCTTACCAAGAAAACTACAGGGACTTATACAGGTAGTCTCCAGGAGTCAACACTGCCTCGAAGGCACATGCACACACCCAAAAAATAAGATTTTAGCTTTTTGATTCTTAATAAATGTGAACAACAAAGCCAATTAATGTTCACCTTGCAAATCTACACCAAATTCCAGATAGGCTGAGGCATGAATATTAAAAGGGAGAAAAAGAAAAAAACAATCCAATACTACATTATTACAATACTAATGTAACAATTCTATCTATATAAAACAACTACAATTCAGTTTTTAAACAAGTTAAACCTTGATCACATGGAATCAAATTGTCACCAATAAAGAGCCAATTCAAAGGCTTAGATTTGACAAATTTTGTTGGTCAAACTTTAGGTTTTGGTACTCAAGTATCCTTTCAAGGATATATAAATAATCTTTTTGACAACTGTCCAAGTACAAATTCATAAATTGAGACCTTCCAAATTTTTGGAATATAATTTAACAACACATTAACAGCATAATCATTTAACCTTAACTTCCTGGTTCTCCATTATAAGAATATTCAACCAATAAAGAACTACTAATGACATAACTGAAGCATGTGTATTAGTGTACTTTCAAAATCAATTGCATCTCCAACTTAAGATACATGACAGCCATTTTTTTCTGACCAACTTCTGGGAAGTTCACTTAACTCAAAGAATTCTTCTCTATTCCAAATGTCTTGTATACTGTCCAAAATGTATTTTTGTACAAATTTTTAATTTTTAATTGATCATAACGAATTGTGGGCTTAACCTCTAGAAACCTTCTCTAATACACTCAAAATCCCCAGGGGTTTGGAAGCAGGAATCTGGACTGAACAAGGAATGCAAAGAATACTTTAACTGAATGTATTGCTATTCAGCTGTTTTGGATAAATTATATTCCTTTTGTAATATTTTAAAAGTTTTTAAAGTGTCATTTATAAATAACTGATTGAGAGTAACTATGCCATTTCCACTCATTTTTTTTAAAAAAAGGTGTTTTATCGCCATTTTTAAATAAGGGTCTTTCCAAAAAGTCATTTCTTCATCAGAATTAAAGTCAAATGTTACAATAGGAAGGTATGAGAAACGTATTTATTCTTTGGTTCTATACATATCATTATTCTGCAAAACTAATATAAATCTACATTTGTAATTCACTTACCCTTTTCTAAGCATTGCATTCCAAAACATCTGTTCTGAGGGATAAACCCAATTTTGTTCTGAATAAGTTCTAGGAATAGTAGACTCTTCTCTTACTGTAGATAATGGAAAAGGTTGCCCAGGGGATGGTAGTTGATTAGGGGGTGGCATCTAAATAAAATAGTAAGAACAGAAAGTTAGAAAAGCGAATATATTCAGTAGAAAATACTTTTTCCATTTATCAACTTGCTTCATTCCTTTTCAATTCAGGACAAACAGGTTTAATTCTAGTATGGTGCTTTAACTGGAGGCAGAGGACTCTGAATGGACCAACATGTTTGCCACTTGCAACTCCATCCAGATTTTACTTAACTCTGAGCATGACAAGAATAAACAAACGCTCTTGTTAATGCCTAACTTATGCAGTTGCAGTTTTTCAACTATTTCCTTTCTACATTTGTAGATAAGGGTTTCTGAGAATCAAAGACCAAGCAGGAGCACACTTAACAACACTACGTATGCCCTTCTTTTTTAACTGAGATTGTTTTCTGAACTATTACATATCTTACAGGTTAGCAAGAACTATTAACAGTTGGGAACAGTGGGGATGACTACTAGAATTAAACATAACTAAGATTTAATTAAGAACAGAAAGAATTGTACAATGAACTGGTCGAGAGCTTTAATACATGGAAGCTATTGTCCTATGTACCTGTTATATGTAATCAAATATAATGAGAGTATCTCTGATACCAACATGTTAAAACAGCTGTGGCATACTCTTAGTTTAAAAAAGGTGCTGAAGACTGCATTTTCACCTTGAGAGGAATGATAGGACTCATCCTCCAAAAAGAGGAGGGTCAAGGCAAAGAAATTAGTGAAGTCAGAGCAAGAATTAAGTACTATGAATGTGATAATTTCTCCCTTTTCTCATATTAAAAATTATAGTTTGATGATAAATTTTGAAGAGATGCCAAGGCTGCACTTAAGGTTTTTGGAGGTGGTTTGCAACACTAGAATTTCAAGTTATACACCTCTCAAGTTAAACTAATGATAGTTCATCAATTTCTGAGTTCACCTGAACATATTCATTAAAACACTAGCCAAATTCTTATTCAAAAATGAATATAGACCTGTCATAAATGTCTTATTTGCAGAATCATAAGTAATTGAAAAACTGTTTTTCCAAAATTATATTAGTGTGACTTTTGAAAAAAGCGGATGTAAAGGAAGGAATATATTTGGATCATTTCTAAGGGCAGACAGCTGCAATAATGAAGTTTTCAACTGGACAATTTAGTGTTTATCTTCACTATTGATTAAATAGTTTAATATATTCTCAGTTCAACTATGACAAATGGAAGCATTAAGATTTTAAGAACTTATTTTGAAAGCAGAAACAGAAACATAGCAAAATAACCCCTAATTTTTCAAAATAGTAAAACATCTCTTTTGTAATTGACAGCACTGCATTCAGGGAACCAGACTGAAGTTACCATATTTCTAGGATCAATCTCTTCTTGTGTCTGCGATGTAACAGGGCATTGTACATATTCATATGCTCTTTCTTGATGTGCAGGAACAGGCGCATTCTGCTTCTCACTAGAACTGTCACCTGATTTCATTGGACAGGCTGAAACAGAACAAAGTATTAGAATGCCAACTATTAATCTAAACACTAGGAGTAAAGTACTCTAGCCACCTAGAGTCACATAAAAGTGAGATGGGCAGCTATATAAATTGAAATAAATGAAAATCGATTTTGTAAGGCAACCTTCATGGGACATGTGGTGATGTGCTGTAGATTTACTGTCACTTGGAACAGTAAATTGTCATCTACATTGGGGTGGGCAACTCATGGCCATATACAGTATCCAGCATCCCTCTTTTAGACCCCCGTCTACTCCTAGAGCAGGCAAGGTCAAGGAATGTTGCCATTTTTGAAGACCAAGGGGCCAAAGGCATGTCTTCAGCTTTATAGAAACTTAATTCCGCCGTGCAACTTCTAGCCTCTGTTTCAGAAGGATTTTAAAGGTTAAAAAGAATTGCAAGACTTATGGCACCCATTTTACTCTTCAATGTTCTTCCAACCCTTCAGAAACTAGCCAAACATTTTACCTCTAAGCTATACTGACTTCAGTGGCCAAACTTTAGCCTTCCTCTAAATGAAGGAGATTTCAAATCCAACCCATTTCTGCAACTAAATGGATGGAAGATGGAGTTTTTCATGCTTATCAGTCAGTAGCTACATACTTATAATGTAAAATGAAAATGTGGATACTGTTCCTGTACTTTAAAAAGATCTTTATTTGTGAAAAAATGCCTGGTTAGTTTAACAGAGTGAGCAGTCACCTTCCATGTTCTTCTGATGCATGGGACATTGTGAGGTTTCAGTTTGAGACTGTTCTGATACAGTAGTCTGAAGTGTAGCTAACGGAGAGGATGCAGATAAACCCATGACAACCTTAATTTCCTGCTTTACTTTAAATTACTGGACAGATCACCTGAAATTCAAATGAATATAATTTACAGAAAACAAATAAAATACTTACAGACAAATAATATGCCTAATGGAAGAATTATAAAAACATTACATTAAAGAACATAATAAACTGTAAAACAGATATCTGTTTAAAATATTAGAATATTTTAGAATATTCTAAACAACTATTTCTATCAGTTAAGAAAAGATATTAATGCTCCCAAATACTGCCTTTTGTTCTTTAAACTTCCCATCTCTTTCTTTTTCAGGATCCAATCCACTCCATCTAACCACAACGTTTTTGGTCTTCCTCTTCTGCTGAGTCCATTCATTCTCCCTTCATATATTTGTTTCACAACTTATCTTCATTCATTCTCTCTAGATAACCAAGCAACTTCACTGCACTTCTTTTGTACTGGTCACTTTTGTACTGGTCACTCATATTTTTTTATTCATTTGGTACTCAGTTATCACCCATTTACTGTTTTACTACACGCATTTAAGAAACCCGTTTCCACAACATTCAATTTACTTTTATGTTCTCCTTATGTACCCAACTCTCACTTTCATATAACAAAGTAAACAAAACCACACTAATTTACTTAAAGGATCTCCCATATTTTTTAAGCAAACAAATTTGCAACTGACATAAACAGTTGGGCGGAAGTCTACTCCTATACTTGGCCATTTTAGCTTCAACAAATTTTCATTCCTCACAATAGATAAATAATGCTCATTCTCTTTCTAGAGATATCAGATTTATCAAAATAAATTTGCTGAATACCCTTTCAAAGGCATTTAAGTTGGTGGTCATCCCTACTTCTTGTAATTAGCTCTATTACTCAACTATACACAGTGTGAAGAACAGCTTCCTTTTATCCATGCTGTAGGTTCCAAAATTTAAATTTCACTGGATGATCTCAGGTCCAGTCCACTTCCTTCACACAATGCACATGTTATTAACTTGTATCATCAGCCTTCTTAAATATTTTTTTTCCTAAGTTAAAAAGCCCCAAATGCTGTAATATTTCCTAATTGTTACTCTATCCCATGTATCCATAATTATTTGCATAAGGGCTAATAATGGACTTTTAGAAATCCCAACCACATCACTTCACACTTTACCAAGTTCTAAAATCACTAAGCTTAGTTGTAACTTAAGAGACAATTGGTTGCCAACTGAGAATGGAAGCCAAATTGTGTACCCTCCTCTAGCTACTCTAAGCTTTTTTGGTACTTTTTCCAACCCTATAATCTTTGAGGTACAGCAACCAGAACTGTACATTGTGTACAAAATAGGCCACATACAGAATTTTATGACAGCATTATGATAGTGGTACTTTTTAAATCCTTTTCCTAGTGATTCCTGTCATGGTGTTTATTTTTTCTGAGGCAGCCACAAACTATGTCAATGCTTTAAACAAGCTATCCATGACCTAAGATCCCTTTTCCAGTCAATGGTTAGCTCAGACCCCATCAAGCATACTTTACATATATCTTTTTTCAGATACTATTCTCAGAATGTAGTCATGGGAAGGGGAAATTATTTCAGTTACTCTACTGAATGATTATATTCATTAATTTTCACATACAGGCAGATGTGATTTTTTTATCAAGGCATTTATCATCATTTTAGGAAGGCTTTCAGACCATTAGCAGTTGCCTTCTCGATGAATTGGTTCTGTGTTTAAAAGCTTATTTAATAAGATATCTTAATGGCTATACAATTTACTCACTGTCTCTACTATTTTCTGGAGTTTCATAATTGTTTTAAAGCATTATACTGGGGCAGAAAGGATGTACAAAATGTTCCATGCATGAACCACTCCATCCATTAAACAGCTAGGCTTGGTGGTCCATGCGCAAACTGAAACATATATGTTTTGGTTGTTTTAATCCATATATAGTATTAAAGATAGCTTTTGTTCCATATATGGATCAAAATATGGTTCCAGGCAGGAAGGGGGGGGGCTATAGTGAAAAAAGGTAAGATTATGGATTTCTGGGAATGACAAGTGTGAGAGTAGCAACAAGAGGTAAGGGAGGAAAAGGAAGAGGAAAAGGAAAGTACTGTTATGTTCGGGGAGCTGGCATCCTGGTGGGATGTCGTGCTAGGACACTAGCAGCAGTAGCTGAGGGAATGCAAGGGAGGAAGGAAAGATATTGGAAGATCAGAGAATAGGTGGGCCTGTGAGATATGCCATCCATGAATATTGGTGACAGTTTAGGGGAGGGAGAAGCAGGAGGGAAGACCCTGGAAAGATTGGATGGAGCAGAGCTGTGCACAGGCCATGAAGAAATGGGGAGAGAGTAACACTACCAGCCTTCCCTACACTCTGAATAAAACTACTTTGTGATCCCTCTGAATCAACCAAGGTTTTGTTTCTGCCAAACCATGGACAATCCAAATTTCCAGTTTCAAGCAAAACATATTTTCCATTTCATGACCGCCCATTAGCTACAGGAAAAGCCCATGGATTTTCCTGAGAAAAAATGAAAAAGAAAAATGTTTTAAACTAATTAAAAATAGTGGAATTTGTCAATTGTAACTATATACATGTTTTCAACTAAATTAGTATTAAAAACACAAACAGCAGAAAAATACCAGGGATACTGAAATACTACTAGAATTGCAACCTGAAGCTTCAAAACAGGAATTAACAACCAGCCAGATTTGATCATTCATTAAATAATTTCCCTATGACAGAGTAATGTTCCCCTTCCAATTAGACATTTTATAACAAGTGAAGGACGAGGTCCAAATCTGGACACCCCCCAGCCATGGCAACTACTCACCAAGTTGTTAAGAATCCTGTGTGTAAAAAACACAAAATGAAGGCAATAGATGGACTTACGAGGAATGAAATGTGGAAATTAAAATGAGGAAGAAACAGGCTTTGGCGGGGGGGGGGGGGGTGTCTATATCAACATTAAAAAGACCTACACAAGAGTGCAGCATAGTTTTTTTTTTTACTAACTCCTCTATAGATACTAATACACATACATCCAAACACATAAAAACCTCACCCTCTCATCTCACAGTGTAGCCAATATAAGCAGCACCTTCAAAGACTTGGATATTCAGCTTTTATTTGTGTACCAAGAAGGAGCACCACCTGATTTCTCGCCTAACAGTTCATCTACCCGAATTGTATCGACCCAAGGTCACCTTGTTAAATAGGCTGATTTCTAGCCTGACCTGAATTTTGAAAGCTACATGACACGCATCAATTCGACACAGGAACCCCCCCACCCAGCCACCCACTTCCTCCGCATACCCACGTTTCTAGCTATTTGGGTATTTTGATCCATTTTATCCCCCTCCCTCCTATCAAGAGCTTTTTCGGCTCCCCTCCCTCTCAACCCCCAAGGTGGAGGGGCATCCACTAGCCCCAGTTCCTGGCCCGGGTTTCGTGGCGGAGGGGAGAACTGAAGTCAAGGAACCCCGAATGACAGAAATTCCGAAGTCACTGCCCCCCGACCTCATCTATTAGAGAGAGAGAAGCCTGACGACAGCGCGGCTAAATAAACCACTGAGGCGGCTGCACGCCCTTCTCTCGCGCTCGCTTGCGCGCGCGCTCTCCCCCTTGACAAGGGGAGAAAAAGAGGCACTCTAATTACCCCCACTCTAATCTCCGGGGCCCGAGCTCCCTGCGAAACTCACCTCATGTCTCTCGCGAGAAGAGACGTTCTGCGATCAGGCGGAGCTTTAAAAACAAACGGCGAATTAAACTAACGGGGGTGGCGGGGAAGGTGCTCTCGGGCGGGACTTAGGAGCGCGGCAGTCGGCGGAGAGGGCGGGTTAAAGGGAAAAGAACCTGACGTTTGTTTCTACGGTAACCGTAGAACGTGCTTTTCTTCGGCCTTCCAAGTCTTGCCTGCGGAAAGTCCTCGATTCGGGTTCAAGGTGTCTTCCTGTCCCTTTCGACTTAATCTAGGGAGAAAAGGGCTTAATTTGAGTTCAGCTCTGGCGTATATGAAGTTATTAAGGAAAAAAATAGCAGCGCCTTTCGCTTTTTTTGTTTTCTGGCCGCTTTCCGCAAAAATTGCCCTTTGGTCAGTCAGTCAAGGAAGGGAATCGACCATTTTTCTCGTTTACTAGACTGTAGGTTCCTGGGTTTTGTTTGGTGGCTTGGCTTTTAAAACTCGAGCACATTTTCCTGACTTAGAAAAAATATGTATCAGCGTGGTGAGACAAATTGCTGGCTGGGTCACTTTGGGCCAGTCTCTCTCAGCCCAATCCGCCTCACAGGGTCATTGTTGTGGGGAAAATAGGAGGTAGGAGTATTAGGTATGTTTGCCACCTTGAGTTGACCAAAATATGTTTTAAAAATAATATAATAATAACAGACAGCAAAATGCTGCCTCTGTGAAGAAGCTGAAAAAACAGTGGACCACCTAGTTAGCTGCTTGCAAGAAGATCACACAGACTGACTACAAACAATGGCATGACAAAGTAGCAACAATGGTGCATTGGAATATCTGCATGAAATACCATTTGCCTGCAAGCAAGAACTGGTGGGACCACAAAACAGTCAAAGTAATAGAAAATGAAGAAATTAAAGTGCTCTGGGACTTTAGAATTCAAACAGACAAGCACCTGCCACACAATACCCCAGACTTAACAATTGTTGATAAGAAAGACAAAAAAGTCTGGATGGTGGACACTGCAATACCTGGAGACAGCAGACTAGAAGAGAAAGAACTGGAGAAAACCACAAAATATAAAGACCTGCACATGGAAATAGAATGACTGGCAAAAGAAAGGAAAAATAGTGCCAATAGTAATAGGCACCTTGGGTGCAATCCCAAAACACCTGGACTACCTTTTGAACACCATGGGCACTGACAAAATCACCATCAGTCAATTGCAAAAGGCAGCTTTACTTGGAACAGCTTATATCCTGCGATGATACCTTTAACACCATCAAACAACATCTGCCTATCCCAGAGAGGTGGATAAAAATGCCAAATCCAGTCTAAACATCTGGTTGACTGTGCAACCAACCATAATAATAATGTTTCACAGCTCTGCTGAATCTCAAAATCGATACCATTTCTTCATGCTCTTACTTTAGTTCTGGTTGTTAATGATACTTTTAATCATTTCAATTCTATGAATTTTAATTGGTTGCTATTATACTTGTAGAGTGAATGCTTTCAGTTTGAAGGTGGAATAAAAATGTTTCAATTAAAAATGTAAAAAAAAATGTACAGAAGGGGGAAACTGCTACAGAGGTAATTGCTTTCCCAGGTACAATTTGAATTTAGAATAGCTGAGTTCATCATAAAAATGAATCAGGTTAGACAGTTACCTACTAGAACTTGAAAAGTACTATGCACTTATGAATTCAGTTTTCTACCAACAGACAAAATGCCACATTTTTAAAAACGGGGGAGTTAGTATCCACATTTTCTTCACTTTTTATTTCCAAGAGCATTCTATTAGCATGTACTTGCCGCTTTATAAGTTATTTCCCACTTTCCCCCAAGACTAGTTTTGACCAAAGGCCATACTGCCTGGGAATTGTGGCGACTGTACTTTTAACACACCTGAAATGTGCAAGGTTCAGGAAAGCTACCCTACATTATGCTATTGAAAAAAAAACATGCAAACATGTTACCTATAAATTATTTAAACTACAATATAAGGCCTTCAAATAGATTCAGGTTTAATTTTTTTTTTTTACCTTTTGAGTGGATTTGCTCTGTTAATCTCACTAGTGACACCATTTATAAGGCATTGTTGAATTTTATTAAAATTATCTCTAGATATGTTCGATAACTTTTGTAATACATATTACAAATATATAATTTGTCCTTAAGACTTTATTTATTCATTCATTCGTCAAATTTATATGGCCGCCCATCTCACCAAACAAGTGACTCTGGGCAGCTTTTTTTTCAAATGGCAGAGAATACATGTGATGACAGCTGGTATATTTGTTTATATCTGGATCTTCTCTTATTCTGTGTAAAGCTGGACATGATAGTCCTTAGTTTAAAGCAAAAAGGCATGCCAGTGACAGACCTTAACTGTCAAACATTAAAGTAAGACACATACATTGTGACTGAGTTAATATATCATCTTAAAACGTAATGTGGTTTATTTTCGGCATGTTGCATGAATCAATCATGGTTTGTACCACGGTTTATGGCTCAGCATGTTGTTTGAACCCAGATAATCATGGCTTATTGAACAAACCTTTATTAAGTAAACTTGATTAAGTGTCACATGTGAAACTCATCACACAGTACTGTAGATTACTATTCCATAACATGGGTGCCAGTTCAGATAAGCCTAATAGTAGAGAAGAATCTTGTGGTTGAAGAAGCATTTTGCTCCCATCATCTATATGTTCCTGTTATTTTTAAAATGACTTCATACCAGCAGCTTCATAGATGATTAGGCTAGGGCAGGGTTGAGTTTATATAAACAGACATGTTAATGTCATATAGAGATTGGGCCTGAGGCACTATTAAAATATTTCCCAACTCCCACTGCAATGCATCTGATTCTTAGTTCTACTAGTGTATAGAATATGTTGCTGCCAATGTGGCAACAGCAATTTTAATTTGTTAAAATTACAATTGTTTTAGTGACATCATAATTCTAAGTATTGCAAAACTTTTGCAGAATATTTTTTCAGAAATGATAGGAAAAGAGTAGTTTTCTCTCCTCCAAACCTTTTTACTCCTTACCCATGATCAAAAGTATTTGTTGTAGTAGCTGGGATACTAGGTAGTATTTTGTTCTTGGTCTTCTTTTGTGTGATCTTATTCCTATCATTTTGCAAGTGAACCAGGAAACATTCAAAATCAATGGTTCTCTTTTACTTGAGATCTCAGCAGGTATACTAACACAGTTCAGTTGCAAATTCAACATTAAAAAATGGTGTAACAAAAATTCAGCTTCATTTACATCCAATATCTATGGAATGTTGTGAGTAGCCACTGGGGAAAACAATTTTCCTAAGTTTTGATAGCTTTATGCACACTGGAGAAGAGATGAAAAGCATTAGCCTGGCTGCATGAGGGGATCTTCAGTTTTGAAGAAGTGGGGATTCAAAGTTCTTAATGGCAGAAATGGTTTCTTAAATATTGTAAGCTGATGACACATTTTGGTCTTTAAAACCCAAACATGAAAAACTGGGCCAAGTGTTCTGTACTTAAGCGTGGCTTTCGGAACTTCACTTTTTGCAACCCAGCTCTTACAGAGATTTACAGCATCTTCTGTACACTACTGAAGTGGTGGCAACTGTTTATGTGAGATCTTGAGTAGAGAAACAGAGTCCAACTAGAGATGAATGGTTAATGTGCACTTTCTAAGATATTTTCCCAAAATTGCTCAGCTACCACTATATAGCAATGAAATGCTTAAATGTTGAAATGGCTTTTTAATCAAACATAGCTGCTTTTAATCATATTCCACTTATCAATATAATATGTAAAATAGAATATGAAAGTATAGGTGAAAGATCACTTTTCAAATATTTCTATATAAAAAGCCTTAACCTTCAACTGGTATCTTTTAATTACATTCAACTTTTATTGCAGTCCAACTTGGATGTGTAGCATGAGGCATCTTAATTTATCTCACCGTAGACTTTAATAGTATAAGTAGAATACTTTTAAAACTATGTCCTCGGAAGAAAAAATTGGGTTATCTTGTTCCAGTGCCAATAAATAATTTATTCCAAAGCTGCTAAGGAATACCAAATTCTCTTCATCTATCATATTTGGATTTAGCTGTTTAAATACAGTAATTATAGGACACACCATTTTAATGGGGAAAAAAATCCAAGAAACTGCTGCATTCTTTTCCTTTATTCTAATTTACCAATACCTTGTGTGCACATGCAACTTATTGCTTTAGACGTTATTGAATATACTTCAGACAAGATCAGTCTACACAAATGTATACAAAGAGCAAGACTTAAAAAAGCCAGTGAAGTGCAAACTCAGTTATATACATCTATCATAAACAACATAAAAATATACTCAAGCTGGTAGGTAGACCATCTTAATGTTCACAAAGTATTCCATCCGTACTGCCCAATCTCTTATGCCATTGTCACTGGGGGTGGAGGGCAATCCAATCAATGTGGCTGCAGTGTTTCGGTTTAGCCCAGGAAAATAAGTGTCCTCTTCATTCCTGTACTTATTTTCAGCAATACATTTATTACACTTTGTGCTGTGATTCAATAAAGCTTCCCTATTTGGCTTTCATTGCACTCTACTTCACCTGGAATTTGTAAATCAGCATTGCATCTCATTATACTTTTAAAAAATGTTTTATAAATGAAAATATGTAAGCACCAATGCAGAAAGTACAACTATGTAGACATTTTACTCAGTGATTTTTGTCACTAAATTCCTGAACACAATCAGTAACAAATGTCGCCAAACAGCAGCAATTATTTGTTATAAAGAGGCAAAACCTACTCCATTATTCATGTGCATTCTATCATTCGTAATAAAAATCTCATTTTAAACTGTTACAATCCCCTACTTATTTCATTTAGGAATCTGTTCAAAATAGATGTAAGGTCAGAGTCCTTCAGTTGCATCTTCTAGCATATATTTCTAATTAAAAAGCCTCTTTGGGGGTCCCTGATGTCTCTCAAGACTGCTGAGAATCTGCAGTTCCAAAGCAATTTGTAAGCACGGAATAAAAACTTACAGGAATGTAAGTTCCTGTGTTTTTTCCTGCTCTGATGAGGTTATGTGTGATTTCATTGGGAGAATAGTAAAGGGAAATGTACTCTTCAGATCTGGATCTGGCCTCTGATTTTTCTCAAATATGACTCTGAAAAAGCTAAGGCATGGAAGCCCCATGTGGGGTCTAATCTGACCAAGGAGATCTGTTGACTAAAAGAGAAAGAAAAATATAATACTGGATGATCAACAGTATATATTGCTGAAGTTTCCAAATTTTTATATTTAGATTTCAGCAATCTAAGGCCACATCAAAAAACAATTATAAGACCATAAGCTTGATTTGTACTGCTATTATCGGACCACTAGCATACATTAAGAAAAGCTGTCAATCTGTACACTGAGGGCCTATCTCATCAGCCCTGCAACTCTATTCATTGGGTAGGTCTTTCAGCATAATTGTGAAAGGAAAGACCAATGTTAGTATAGTATATGCTTATTTTGAAAAAAATGCTTCATAAACCACAGCTTATAATGACAGTATATTCTGTTGCTATATCCTGGGAGCCTAAACAGGGCATCAGTAGGAGTAATCTTAATAAGGATTTCATTTCAGTAAATCAGTGAGATTCTATATATTAGCAATGAATGTAGTTTTGACCTTCCCTCCCCCCCTCAAATTGCGTGAGGTTAATACTTCAGCTTCCCATGTGCGGAAGGGGGACCAAGCTATTGCTGGAATATATAGCATACTACGATGTCTAGATATTAAGCATGGAGTATAGGGAGATGACACGGGTCATTGGGATAGAAGTAGGAAAGGTTAAATCCTTCTCTATTATCAAGGGTAATTTAGCTTTGCCAAGAAAACACTGATGATGATTGATGATGTGTTTGGTTTTTATTCTATTTTTATTGTATTTTATATAGTTTTTATTGTATTTTAATTAATATTTATTGCTGTTTTATTGTGAACCGCCCAGGGTCACTTTGTGAGATGGGCGGTATCTAAATTTGAAATATAAATAAATAAATACATGATGGTGGTGGTGGTGGTGATTTAATCAATTTATATGGCTGCCAACTTCCTAGAGAACCTCTGGACGACTAAAACGACATTAATGTTGATTAACAGTAGTCAACAGTAATAACAAAACATACCATCTGGCTGTCAAACCACATCATACTATCTCCCAAGGTGGGCACATCTAACATCCCAGCCCAAAAGCCACTTTTTTAATGCCTTATGAAAAGCTAGCAGGATCAGGGCCAATTGGATCTTAGGGGAAGATCATTCCAGAGCCAGGCATTGCCATGGAAGAGGCATTCTTTCTAGGTCCAGCCAAATGACACTGGCACAAGGGACCTGGTGCATGCCCAACTTGGCAGAGTGTATGGGGTGAGACAATATAACTAAAGACAGGCAGTCCTGCAAATAACCCAGTCCTGTGCCATGCAGGAATTAATAGACGATAACCAGCCCCCTCAGTTGCACTTCCATCGGTGTTAAATACAGGTTTAAATCCTTTCTGGCAATATGGATTGGGATGGGGGGTGCATGTGTATGTATGTGTGGGCAGAGAAATCCTAGCCATAATTGACATTTTCTCCTATTTATAATAAAGAATCCATTGTGGTTTAGTTATTTTAGCATGTTGATCTGGTAATGTATTACCTTTATTTTGTACAGAAATTTTGGAGAATAGCATCAGAACGAGTGCATGAATTTCATGTTGTTTTGATCAGAAGGCTCTATATAACCCTAACATAATTTAAGGAAGCCCATAGAAAGAAAATATCCTGTTTCTTTTCCCAAAAACCAATTTTGTTCTCTGTAGAGTTTCAGGGATCTATTCTGAACAACACGTGATGAGGCCAGGGACCTTGTGATGGTTCTGTAGAACCAACAGGAAACTCTCCTTCACTTACTTTCCT
Source organism: Liasis olivaceus (assembly GCA_030867105.1). Classification (NCBI taxonomy): domain Eukaryota; kingdom Metazoa; phylum Chordata; class Lepidosauria; order Squamata; family Pythonidae; genus Liasis; species Liasis olivaceus. Next base: position 119,788,248 of record CM061350.1, on the reverse strand, counting down.
CAAGTTGACATCTTAGAACCAAATATGATTTTGTTCAAATCCTCCCATCCAGTCCCACAATGCTTAAGGAAGCCTCATGGTTCTCTAGAGCAGCTTTTTAGAGGTATCAGAAATCTTTCCTTTCATAAACCTCTTTAAGTTATGCAGAGGTTCAGGCCAGTGTCTTCCTTAAAATAGTCTCTGCGCTCCATGATTGCTCACTAGGAAGAAACTAACCAAGAAAAACTGACCAGTCATGTTGCCTTTTTAATTTTCCATAACAAAATTGTTCTTGCTAAAATAATTAAACAAGCTAGTATATTCACGTTTAATCTTTACTTAAAAATATTAGGATTGTGGGATTGACTTATAAAACATGTGTTACTGTACTGTACTAATCATGGTTAATTTTGTAAAACAGTACTTTATCTGATATTAATCCTATTAGTAATACTGTGACATTATCAATGTTTCCAGTGCTAAATTCTTTTGAAATGAGTGGGAGTTGCTGAAAAGGCTGCACTGTGCATGTTACAGTTTGTAATATGCATGCTAAGCGGTAAACTGTATTGGGCTCTGTGAGATTTATTTTATAGTAAAGATAATTATATTGCCTATCTCATTCAGCAATTCAGTGGAGCACAAACTTTTAATACTGCCTTCTACTGCATTCTTAGCAGATTAAAAAATGTTTCTTAACAATAAGATTTTCTATATAATCAGATAGTATTATCCTGAATTTTCCCATAAACCAATTGATTTTCCTTTGTAATTAGTCTCTCAAAATAGCTGAGGAATTATGCTCTAATATAGGTCCCTTTTCATATTTCGCCACAAATAAGCAGAATATTTGTTTTTCCCCCCCCAAAAATACAAGTTATTGTATCAATTTATAAAATAATGAGGTGTGCGAGTCAGAGAGGGCGTGCAGGGGTGCAGTGCAGGTCAGGGAGGGTGAGTGAGAGGCACTGCATGGGTTGGGGATGGTGTGCGGGGGTGCAGCATGGGTCAGGGAGGGTGTGCGAGAGGCATCACATGGGTCGGGGAGGATGCATAAGAGGCACCGCACAGATCGTGGAAGGTGCATGGGGGTGTCACATGGGTCAGGGAGGTTGTGTGTAGGTGTGCGAGAGGCACCGCACAGGTCAGGGAGGGTGCTCAGAGGGTGGGTCAGGGAGGGTACATGGGAGTGTAGCGCGGGTTAGGGAGGGTGCACGGGTGTGCAACACAGATTGGGAACAATGTGTGGGGTTGCAGTGCAGGTCGGGTGTGCAAGGGGCACTGCACAGTCAGGGAGAGTGCATGGGTGGGGCAGACTTACCCCAGCGACTTGCGATCTTCCCTGCTGGCTTCCCCTTTGACTTTCTGGGGAAGCCAGCATGGAAGGTTGCAAATGGTGATCATGTGATCGCAGGCCGCTTGGCAACGTATCATAAGTGTGAACAGGTTGCCAAGCACCCAGATCATGATCCTGTGACTGTAGGGGTGCTGGGATGGCCGCAACTTGGAGGACCAGTCATAAGTCTCCTTTTTCAGCACTGTTGTAACGTCAAATGGTCGCTAAACAAATGGTCATAAGTTCGAGGACTACCTGCATACCAAACACCTACATACTCTTAGGATACACAGGAAAATAATGAGATGTTAGAGACATGCTTGTCCCAGTTTAATCATACTCCATCTTATCCTGTCTACAAAAGTCAGAAAGTACACTTAGGAAAATCCACTGCCTCCCACAAGTCAGGGAGACTCGGTGAAATTATGTCAGTAGTTAAATGTACAGCTGAGGGATCGGCCCTTATCCATCCTGAATCGATAGTATTGCTACTTCTTGATACTGAAAAAATGGACTAAATTGCATTGTGAAACCCTATAAGATCCAACTACGTATTTTAAAATTAGGGCAAGAAGGTGGTATTATAGAGCACATTGTTTACAGATACAGATAATGCTACAAAATGCTCAGGGCCTGATAGCACCAATTTCGTCGTGGTATACCAAAAAAGTTAAACTGGTTTTTTAGGGGAAAAAAAAAAAAGTATTAATTATTTATTTAATTAATTAATTAAAGTTGGCTGTTTAGTTATTTTGGACTCTCTGATAAATGGCCAGATTACTATTTGCCATTATATTGTATTCTAACATGAATTTTATATTTCAAAACATCTCATACAAAAGCAGAATATATTAACATGGTCCTATGCACATTTGCTTAAACATTAAGCTTCGCTAAATTTAATGGGATTAAATGAATTACAGTATTTACTGACAATTGTGAAGGGCTTTTTCTAAAAGTTTTTTTTCCTTTTTTTCCTCATTTTGAAGTGAAAAATACTAATACTTTATACTTGAAGTCTCACAACTGAATAGGTGAACCACCCCCATTCATAAATTACAGGTGGGATTTCAACTAGGTGCTGCTGTAAGTTGAGTACTGTAACACTTGCTGATGAAATATGAACAGATTTCCCTCCTCACTAGTCACCTAATCAACATCAAAATATGGTTCTTGAGTGTAAATCTGATTTCATATCAGATTTCACTTACTGTGTTTGACACAGAATCATAGGGTTGGAAGGGACCCTAGAGGTCTTCTAGTCCAATCCCCTGCCCAAGGCAGGAGCCAAATGTGATGTGAAATATCTGAGGAGTTTAAAATGTGATGTGCAAATCCACATTTACTATTGCAGTTATCAGCTTATGAATAAGTTTCTGCTGAACAGTACCTCTGTGCTTATATAACATTCTAGAACATCAAGAACATAATTAAGTTGCATTGATGGGGAGAGTGAGCAGTTTGTTCTCTGCAATCTCCCAACATGCAAATGAACAAATCAGCAGTAAATTAAGATACATGCTATTCAAATCATTAAAAATACATGTTAGATGAATATGTGGTAAATATCATTAAAAATACATGTTAGATTATTATTTGGTCAGCTCAATTTATTACAATGTACAATAAACTTGAGTCCATAATAGTAGAGAGCAGGTGTGAAGTTAATGCAAACAATAGATTTTCAATTATCTTTCTTTTTATAAATCTTCCCTTTTCACTTTGTATTTACAACTATGATTCATGCCCTTATTACCTCCCAGTTAGACTACTGCAATGAGTTTTACATAGGGCTGCCCTTGAAAATGACTTGGAAGCTGCAACTGATCCAAATTGCATTAACCTAGCTACTAAAAGGTCATAGCCGCCCAGAGTCACCTTGTGTGAGATGGGCGGCTATATAAATATGATAAATAAATAAAATAAATAAAAAGGGAGGAGTGGATTTAGTAGCGTAACGCCAGTCCTCTAGTCACTTTGTTGGTTGTCAATAGTACTGGTTTTAGCCTATAAAGTCTTACACAGCTCAGCACCTGTGCACCTTTCTTGAATAGAATCAGCCCATCCTGTGTATTCATTCCTAAGCAGGGTGGCAAAGGGTCCCCCGCCTGCATGAAGTGACAGGAGTGGTGACTAGAAGTGTGTATTCTCCCACTCCGTGGAATACCTTGCTCCCTAAGGTGCAGAGCTTTTTGGGTTCCAAGGGATTTGAGACCAACTTCTTCCAAATAGTTTTTGGTGAAGATGGTGGACCTGGACTATTACTGTAATGTTCTTTTTTATTAATTTGTGATTGTCTAACTTTATTTTGACCATACTGAGATTACCATAAGCCACCTTGAAATGCTAGAACTAAAACAGTATAGAAAAGACTAAATAAATAAATAAATAAATAAATATTTATTGGCAATGTTTCTGCAAATAGCCATTGTCAAGAGCTGAGTGATGTTGAAGATCTTCTCTAATAACATAAACCTGCATCAATGTATTGTTTTGAAGAATTTCTCCATAATTTTACAGAAAAGACATGTGTTTTTTTTTAAGATTTTCTCCTTGGTGAAGCATATTTTCCTAAATTGTGTTGAAGAAAAAAAAAGAGAAAGATTAAATTGAACTGATTAGTAACAAGTTTAACTTTTCTTAACTATAGAGGGTCTTGTGACATTCCACATATTCCAAATTCATTAATGCTTTCCCCCTCAGTAGTTTTTATAGCATAAAATCTGTCTGTTATACAACAAAACACTGAAAACAGATCCAAGTCCCAATACTTGTAAAAGGGAAAGAGAATACTGGCACATTTTTTAAAAATCTCCCTACTCTTTACCATGCAAATACATTACAATTTGGATATTTAAAAACTTCAAAACAGCTGCAGCTATTTTTATGTACAGTAAGAAGCAATAAAAATAACTTATTTAAGAAAAAAGATCTTCAAGCTCAGATTCGTATCTTTACATAAAACTAGTCTATGAATCCCAAAACTCAAGCTCATGTTCATGCATGTAAGGCAGCAGAAAATGGAGTAAAATGTATAGATCCAAAGCAAATAATTTGCAAAGCAGATGAATTTTCAGTTATGAACCCCAAATGTTAAGAAAGCAGAGAAACATGCCAGGAAAGTTGCCGTATTAGCAGAACGTAAACAAAGAACCTGACATTCACAGGCATTAAAAACATATCATTTTAGGAAACCTGAGTGAAAATTCACAGGAACATAGTGCTAAAAGAGTTTGATCCTTCAAGGGTTCAGCTGACTACTAAATGCTTAGGACACCCTGCCAAGGTCAACATATGCAGCATGTTGTTGTTTCCGATTCCACACAATCCATGTCTTCAGATGAAAAAGCTTTGGAGACCCAGGCAGTGTGATATTGGAAATGCTAAATTTAAGAAAGGTAACCTCATATTTCCTTAAGAGGGTTTTTTTTATGGCAAAAGTGTGCATTGTTCTTTTAATGTACCTCAAACTACTATTAAATGTTTTTCTTCATGTTGTCAGAGCTGCCATTTTTATCAGCTTTGGCGTCTGCTTGTCCAATGAGGCAAATAACTTTGTAACATCCTTGTGTAATTTTGACCATCCACATTAAGTTCATAATATCCAATACAATACTGGAGATAAACCAGGCGCTTTGAGCTGCAAATCCTAATCTGTAGAAAGCTTCTGTTCCAAACTCAGAAGCAACACTGTGATAATAAATTGGAATGACTATGATCCTCCCTAGGAAAAACATGATGGTCATTAGCAGTCCATTGATGATGTTGGCTTTTGAAGCTTTAGAATATCCCAACACTTCAAAGAACCACCTACAAAAGAAAGAGGATTAACAGAAATCAAAACCAGAAAGGCAGTATTTATTTTATCTAGGCAGTCGTCTCTGAGACCTACACACACACCTACTTTGCCACTCTAATCCTCCCATCCTGGAATGGGCAAGAAATGTTGCTGCCCTAAATGTGGCTGTCCCACAATGCCATCCTTACCACATATTTGGAACAGGTCTCATGCTGCATAGCTATCTCTACAACTTCAATGAGCAACATTCTAAGGCTCATGACTGGTGGTTCCTTGGCTGAAATTCCAGCCCCATTCAATATCCTGTGAAAAGCCCCCTCCAAGTTGTATGCATAATGCTTTAGTTACTCCATAACTGCAATAATTTCTTTTTTTCTTTCCTGTCATACCATCAACCAACCGAACTGGGTTTTTCTGTTTTGTTCGTTTGTTTGTTTTATATCCTTGAAACTATGACTTGACTGGTTATGGTGAAAGTTTTTTGTATCTCTTTGCTGCCATCTAGTGATCTTTCTAATGTATTGATCATCTGGATTTGCACAGCAGTTGGGTAACTGCTGATGAAGAGCTGGAGTTTGAGAAAGGGGTTTAGCTGTGGGGAGCTGTAAACTGCCTAGGAATATTACATGAAGAGAGGTAGTGAGGAGCTAGGGCTCCTGGTAACCGGGAAGGAAATTCCCTGTTAGGTGAGCTACAGAAGTATAAAAGATAAGATATTTCAATTACACTTCCAATTACATGTGAAAAGCCAAGAACAAGCTAGTCAATTTCAGAACTTTGAACCTCCATCAACCAATTGACTAATAGAGTTAGAGGGGGTGGCTGTGGAAGCCAGGGTTCCAATTTACCTAATAGCCCAAAGAGAATTGAGGGGTGGGAGACAGATCAGGGACTGGATAGAAGAGGTTGATCCAACAAAAAACTAGCAGAACCAAATGGAGCCACAAAATTGTCAATACAGGACACGTTCCCCCACATGTATCAACACATTTGGCATTGCCTATACATCATGTCTGGAGGATAAGAGAAAAAACACCACTTCCAGAATAAAGATCCTAAATCTGTCCTTGGGTTGCCTCAGCTGCTGGGGACTATGAGATAAAGTTGATGGCTATTTCCTTTGGAAACACTTAGAAGACCATTATCACAACAAGACAAGGATAACGTGAGGATTTCCCCTGAGATTTAAGATTTACAGCACTGGTAACTCTATTATATCATCCCTGCATTTTTACCTTTTATTATAGCTTCATCTGTAATTTAAAAAAAAAATCAAGTGAGATTTCTGTAAGAATATTCAGATATAGTTCTAACATGAATCTTGTCTCTTTACTAGACAAAGTCCAGTGTAGTATAAGTAGATTTTCATTAGTGTGACTGGAGTTCTCTCTCTTTCCCTCTGCACATCTTATATATCTCTCCCCGTTTTTTTTTTCTTGAGTGTGCCCCATCTATACAAAGTAGATTTAAGGAGTGCATAATAAAGACTCCAGCAAGAAGAGGAAATTTCCTCCATCAGTAAATTTCCTTCACTATGTTTTTATCTGGTGAAATAATTTGATTTGATACAACCTACTGACATATAACCACATTCATAGGGAGCATAGCTTTTTGCTTCTTACCACAGTAATGGATTTTTTATAAATACTGTAACAGCTATGCCCTAAAAGTATATTTTCTTAGTTGATAATATATAATACTCTTGTTCTTTGTGGTAAATAAGAATAAACAGAAACATAGTAATGAAGCATTGCTCTAAACTAAATAGGTGAAATCCTTAAACAAACAGCAGTACAAAGAATACTCTATTTTAGCCCACAAGAATGCACAGGTGCAAGAAAAGAGGCGTCTTGCCTCATTTCTCCCGTTTTCCATCATGTAAACGCACAAAAGCCAAACTCACAGAATATATTCTTAAATTATGAAAATGTGCACAATAACTGCTCTCCTCAGGTTCATCTGGTCTGATAAAGTGGGAAATATTCCTTCTCCCAGTGTGATTTTATTCATGTTATCTCCTACTCCAGTATAGTTTCTACATTCTACAGTTGCGTGGATAGAAGTCAAGAAAGGCACAATAGTTCCTTTTCTGCACATTGGTCCAGAAACAGGAAGTGAAATAAATTTAAAGCAAGATCTAACAGAGCACTGAATTTTGCCTCATATCTCTTCATGTTTATAAGGAAGATGATGTTTCCTTTATACATTATCAGGGCTCATTATGTAAATGCAAGCGCATTAGGCCTATGATAAATTTTAATTTTCTTCTTGTGTAAGGGAGCATATCATCTATTTAAAATTTTCATAACAAACACTGAGGCTCCTCTGAAGTGATCTTCTAGTTAAAGCTACCCAGAAGATTCAGGAAGGAAGGAAAAGAACTTGTTTGGTTTAGATTGCTGTACCTGGCTTTTTATAATTTCTGTTGACAATTTCAGAAGAGTAATTGAATTGCTTATAGATGTCAGGGAGTACAACTGAAGAGAACACCTTGACTATTTTCATTTCAATAATGATATAGGCAAGCAATATAAGCTGTTACTATAGATAAAGATATGCATTCACCAACTGTATTTGTGTGTTAATGAAGACCTGGTTGTACTTTTATCATGAGCAACAAAGCTTCTCTTCACTTCAAAGCAGCAAAAACAAATAGCAATGATGACATAGCTTCTGAGAACAACTGTAAAAACAAATTGTTTCTTTGAAACCAATTTGAAGCCAAACTGCAGATCTTACTTTTGCTCCTTATGCCATGCTGCAAAAGTAGTATCAGAAAGGATTCATGGTTTGCAATGGGCCTAGTACTTTCTAACAGCAATAATGAAATGACTTCGAGTCACTCTTTGCATGACAGAGAAAGCAAACAAAATAAAAATAACATCTTAATATAGAAACAAGGTAAAGAGTAACAAGCAAACAAGGCTCACCTACCCTTCATTCTAATACTATAAAACTCTTATTTTACTTATTGTCTTGGCCAAAACTAAGGGAAATGAAGTAATATGAAAACAATCAGACTGTTCAAACAAAAGGAAACATTATTTCTAAACATATCCAAAGTCTGAGATAAAGCCATTAATTATTCCAAATCAGTAAAACGAAGACAATGAATTAGTGCCCTCAAACTATAAGTAGCAATGGCCAAAGATGGATGGATGGATGGATGGACAGACAGCGTAGGTTGTATAAAATACTATTTACAAATATAGTCATGCAGAGTGTGGTCTAATATATACTCTTGTTTTGTGGAACATATAGAAGTTAAATAAACAGTATGACAATCATGTTACTCTTTAGAAAATTTCAGAAGTTAATTTCTAGATCTCACTATGTAGACAATCTTGATACCCAGATGGATTGTGCTTTTGACTTAGATTTTAACAAGTCTTTGACATATATCAGAAGTGGTTATACAGTAAAGTAGCAGACATGAACAAACAAAAAACAGAACAAGAATGAAATAAACGTGCAAAAGACAGAAGCATGCAATTCTTGAAAATACATGCAACTTGAAAGTTGCCCCTTTTTACTAAGTAAAGTACCTATTCCAAGAATCATTGTGCACGGAAAAAAAATCTCAACATGTTATTTAGATAAAAACCTCCTTTCTGCTTGGTTAAAAAGCCTTGCATGGAAATTAAGATAAATAACAAAATGGTTACTGGTTTTAGTTTGAACAGTACCTTTTTAGAAACTATGAATATCAACTACTAGAAGAAATTAAATTACCACATTTATCGGCCTATAACACGCATGGGCATATTACACGCACCTTAATTTTAAGAAGGAAGTTTGAGTAAAAAAACTTAAATTTAAAATAAATGACTTGGAAGCAAAATAAAGGGAGCTATGAACTTTTTGTTTATTCATATTTATACCACTTATATGGTAAATATGTAATATGAAAGAAAAAGCACCTCTTCGAACGAGAAAACTGGTGCTCCCCATCGCTCGCGCAAGCACCTAAGCTCCTCAAAGCAGGATGTGAGCAGCGGGCAAAGAAGGGAAAACCAGTGCACTCCATCTCGCACCAGCGAAAACTGGCACTCCCCAGCGCCCGCGTAATGGAAAACAGGCGCTCCCCAGCACTCGTGCGAGTGAAAACAGGCACTCCCCATCTCGCGTGAGCGAAAACTGGTGCTTCCCAGCACTCGTGTGAGTGAAAACCGGCGCTCCCCAGCTCACACCCCCAGCTGGGGAGCTCCAGGTTTCGCTCTCGTGAGCACTGGGGAGCACCGATTTTCACTCGCGCGAGATGGGGAGTGCTGGTTTTCACTCGCCTCTCACCTCCAGAGCTGCCCCAGTTACAGCCCTGGCTCAAATGAAGGCTCCACTTTCCCAGCCCTGCCGCTTGAGTATCGGCATATAACACGCAGTTAGGATTTCAGCCCCAAATTTTAAGGAAAAGGTACATGTTATACGCCGATAAATACGGTATTTCATAATAAAATGTCATTTTATTACATTTTACAATCATAAACTTGGAAAGCTTCCAAGATGGCGACCGCCAGCAAACGCCAGGCGCAGACGCTGCTTTAGGGGGAAGATTGTGAGATTATTCCCCCCCCCCGGGATTCTTTCCATCTCCTAGGGCTGAATTGGGTGCTGGGAGGGGTTTTCCCCCTCGGATGGGCCCCCCAGGCACAAGCCCTGGGACGGGTAGCGGAGCAGCGGAGCACGGCGAAGAGCAAGCGTGGTGGAGAGCGGCAACACCGGGCAAGCGACGGGCGACAGACCTGGCTGTTTTCGTTGTGGTGTCGGTGTGGGGCAACTGGCCCCATCGATCCCTAGAGTGGAGTGGGGTCGATGCGGCGGGCCCTGGGACGCACCGGTGGGGCGTGGTAGGCCCATCGAGTTCTGGAGCAGCGCGGAGAGTTTGGCTGGGCGGTGACCAGCGGCAAGCCTTTAGACTATCTGCCCCCTGTGTGGCGCAGTGAGTGGCAGGGAGCCTAGATGAACCGCAGTGCAGCGGGGCAAGCTCCAGTAGAATACGACGAACTCTGGCGGGGCCCGATATGGCATTCTCAGTCCCAGGCCCAGCGGGCCTATCGACCCAGCGGACTCCAGGCCGAGTAAGATCAGTAGCCCCCAACGAGCCTCGGACGGTGCAGCGAATTACAGCAAGCCCCGTTGCAAGGCGGCTGCCTAACTGTGGAGGAAGATCCCTCGGTTGAAGGAACAGTGGGGCAGCAGGGGGGGTGCCAGACGGCATCCCAATTGTCCCTGTTTTAAGAGGGGCGAATTGCGGCTCCAGGATCTAGCCACCCCTACTCAACCCTGCCCAGTGCCAGTGCAGAGCCGTGGGGTCCCTCCAGTGGGTATTTGGGACTCCCCCCTGGTAGTGAGAGTCTGGGGGGGACTCTAGGAGCGTATGGAGATGTGAGGCTCCACCTGCTGGGTGAGAGCCAGGAGGTGTGAGTGTGTGTATGGAATGCCCGCCCTGCTGACTAGTGAGAGGGGTCGTGCAGGGGGGCAGAGTATGATTGTGATGTGAGGTTGGTGGGGGGTGGGTCTCAGCCTGCGCCGAAAGCGTGAGCTGGTGCATGGGCGAGACCTCCCCTCGCCTGGGAGTGACTGGTTCTGAATGGAGATGTGTGATTGGATGGAGGGATCTCTGCCCCAGATTGGGAACTCCGAGGGCCTGGGATTGGAGGTATTTGGGCCTGGTACCCCCGGGGATGATGGGGGGGCTACAGTATCGAGGTGGTGATGGGTAGGGGACGTTATGGCGGGAGCAGGGGGGTGGGCCATCTTCGGGGAAGACATCCCCGGTGTGTGTTTTACCGGTGGCATGTTCCGGCCCTCCTTGCTCACTCCCAGGTCCTGGCCAGCAGGTTCATAGGGGCCCTGGCCTCCGGCTTGCTGCTTAATGCCAGGTCAGTTAAAAACAAGGCCCCCATCATAGCTGACTTGATCACTGAGGAGGGGGCAGACCTGGCATGTATTACCGAGACCTGGCTGGGGCCTGGGGGGGGGGTGCCCCTCTCAGAAATGTGCCCAGCTGGGTTTACGGTGTGGCACCAGCCGAGATACCAGGGCAGGGGAGGAGGGGTGGCTGTCGTCATCCGAGACTCTCTAGTGGCCTTCAGGGGCATTGCTCCACAAGTGTCTGGCTGTGAGATACTGTTTCTTAGGTTGGGTGCCTGCGAACAGTTGGGAGTGCTGCTACTGTACTAGCCTCCCTGCTGCGTGGCAGCCTCCCTGCCTGAGCTGCTGAAGGCTGTCTCGGGGTTGGCGGTGGAGTTGCCCAGGCTTATGGTTCTGGGGGACTTCAACCTGCCATCCCTGGGACGGTCCTCGGAGGCAGCTCGGGAGTTCATGGCTACCATGGCAGCCATGGGCCTGTCTCAAATTGTGCGGGACCCAACCCGAGATAGTGGCCACATGCCGGATTTAGTTTTCTTGTCTGAGCAATGGCAAAGCGATCTGAGGGGAGATGTACAGCTTTCCCCGGTGTCATGGTCAGATCACGTCCTGGTGACCCTGAGTTTCTCCTATGCCACCCCCCTCCGCAGGGAGGCTGGACCCATGCGATTGGTCCGCCCCCGGCGCCTGATGGACCTGTCAGGGTTTCAGAAGGAGCTGGGGGATATTACTGTGGACCTGCTGCACGGTCCAGTGGAAGCCCTGGCTGCTGCCTGGAATAGAGAAGCGGCCGGGGCCTTGGATAGGATCGTGCCTTTGCGGCCTCTCTTGCCACGTCGGCCCCGACACTCCCCATGGTTTACGGAGGAGCTGAGGGTGCTGAAGAGGGTTAAGAGACACCTAGAGCGCCGCTGGAGGAAGACACGGACTGAATCTGACCGAACACATGTTAGAGCCGCTATTAAGGCCTACATTGTGGCGATAAGGGCGGCGAAGCAGCAATACTTCTCCGCCCTTATTGCATCTGCAGAGTGCTGCCCGGCGGCCCTGTTTGGGATCACCAGGTCCCTCCTTGGTAAGGGGGATCTGGTGGTTCATTTGCAGGGCTGCACGGAGGAATTTGCAGAGCACCTGCAGGATAAAATCGCTCGGATTCATTCCAAGTTGGACTCCGAGTGTAGTGCAGGGTCTGGGGAGATACCAGGGGATCGTTCTTGCCTAGTTATCTGGGAACGGTTTGATCCTGTGGTTCCTAAGGAAGTGGACAGGATCCTCCGGACTGTGAGGGCCACCACTTGTCATCTGTGAAAGCAGCTCGGGAGGTGACATGTGATTGGATCCAGGCGATGGTTAATGCATCCTTGCAGGAGGGAGTGTTTCCGGCGCCCTTTAAAGAGGCGTTGGTGCACCCCCTCCTCAAGAAGCCCTCCCTGGATCCTACTGTACTGGACAACTTTCGTCCAGTCTCCCACCTCCTCTTTTTGGGGAAGGTGGTTGAGAAAGTGGTGGCTTCGCAGCTCCAAAGGGTCCTGGAGGAAACGGATTATCTGGACCTCTATCAGTCAGGTTTCAGGCCCGGCTATGGAACGGAAACGGCATTGGTCACACTTATGAATGATCTCTGGCGGGAGCGGGATGGTGGAAGTGCAACCATCCTTGCTCTCCTTGATCTCTCGGCGGCGTTCGATACCGTCGACCACGGTATCCTATTGGGACGGCTCAGGGATATGGGGGGGTGGGCGGCACGGTTTTGTGCTGGTTCACCTCCTTTCTCCGGGGCCGATCCAATCGGTGGTGATAGGGAGCGAGAGGTCCCATCCTCGGCCCCTCCATTGTGGGGTGCCGCAGGGTTCGGTTCTCTCTCTGCTCCTTTTCAACATCTATATGAAACCACTGGGCGAGATCATCCACCACCATGGGATGAGGTATCATCAGTATGCTGATGATACTCAACTATATATCTCCATCCCTGGTGAGGTAAGTGACGCCGTGACCGCCCTTTCGCGGTGCCTGGAGGCTGTGAGGGTCTGGATGGGGAACAAAAGGCTCCAGCTGAACCCTGGCAAGACGGAGTGGCTGTGGGTTAATGGCTCCTCTGTATCCGGGACATTGTCATCGTTGGTTCTGGATGGGGTGGCACTGCCCCAGACAGACCCAGTGTGTAATTTGGGGGTCCTCCTGGACTCACGGCTCCTGCTCGAAGAGCAGGTGGCAGCCGTGGCCAGGAGGGCTTTTGCACAGCTTTGGGTTGTGCACCAGTTACACCCTTTCCTGGATCGGGATGCCCTGCGTACAGTCACTCATGCCCTTGTTATCTCCCAGATAGACTACTGCAATGTGCTCTACATGGGGCTACCCTTGAAGAGTATCCGGAAGCTTCAGCTGGTCCAGAATGTGGCCACGCGAGCAATTTTTGGGGCCCGAAGAAGGACCCATATAACACCTTTGCTCCGTGACCTGCATTGGGTACCAGTTTGCTTCCGGGTCCAATTCAAGGTGTTGGTTATCACCTTTAAAGCCCTACATGGCATGGGGCCAGGTTACCTGAAGGACCGCCTCGCCCCCACGATTTCAACCCATCCCACCTGATCTCACAGAGAGGGCATGCTCCGGATCCCCGCGGTAAAAGAACTTCGACTAGCGGGGTCCAGAAGGCGGGCCTTCTCTGCTGTAGCCCCCGCCCTTTGGAACATCTTGCCCCCGGGGGTGAGACAGACCCCCTCACTCCAGGCCTTTTGGAGGGATTTGAAGACCTGGCTCTGCCATCTGGCCTGGGGCGGGGAGGGAGAATACCAGAAATGGGTTGGCTGGCCCCTTAGCGGCCTGGTGTGGCCCTATTGGCCTCTTGGAGTTTTAGCTTTTTATCTCTATCTTATTCTTGTAAATTTTTAGTTTTTATAACTTTTATAATTTTTAAATCTTTTATAATTTAATTATGTATTTTGATTTTAGTGGTTGTAAGCCGCCCAGAGTTCCCCGATGTAGGGGAGATGGGCAGGGACAAATCAAATAAATAAATAAATAAATAAATAAATAATAAATTACAATGATAAATTTGGAAAAAACTCAGAGAAAGCAAAAATAAAAAAAAGTTAAAAAAATAGAAAACAAAGAAAAAAGATACAAAGAAGTAGCTTCTGATATTCTTGTTAGGATTTTCTCATGGGAAGAAATTCATCTCGTTATCTCCAAAACTTTGGTATAACTAAGTGGATCATGTGAAAAAGTATTATTGTAATTGTGCACGTATACTGCTATTTACTGCCACCTATTGGCGTGTGTATGCTAGTTACTCAGTGGGGGGGTACATACTGGCAATATAATGGGAGGACTATATGCCCAGCCTCTCAGTAGAGTGTTAGCCACCACGTAGTTAGTTTTTATGGGTTATGTAGTTGTAACTAATAACCAAGTAGTGTACCTCTTCTCTGAGAGTTTTTGGCTAGAGACTTTGTAGTGGATAAGTCTTGGATGCTGAATTTATGAAAAGAAGTGTTTTTTCCTATACAGTGGAACCTCGGTTCACGAACTTAATTCGTTCCGCGACTCTGGTCGTGACCCGAAATGGTCGCGACCCAAATCAAATTTTCCCATAAGGTTCAGTGTAAATAAGGTTAATCCGTTCCGACCCCAAATTTGGTCGCCAACTGATTTCTGGTCGCGACCCGAGTCAAATTGCCCCATAAGGTTCAATGTAAATAGGTTAATCCATTCTGAACCAGTGAAAGCAATGGGGGGGAAGGCTTATGTAGCACGCACAGCGGAGCGGTAGCTCCACCCCTACGCTGATTCCTCTTAATTCTGCGCTCTTTCCTTTGTGCATAGCCCTTGGCGCGCGCGACAAAAGCACAGTGAAAGCAATGGGGGGGAAGGCTTATGTAGCACGCACAGTGGAATGGGAGCTTCCCCCCCCCCCCGATTCCTCCGCGCTCTTTCCTTTCTCCATAGCGACAAAAGCACAGTGAAAGCAATCAGCGTGCTGGGGGGAAAGGCTTATGTCGCACGCACGCACAGCAGAGCGGGAGCTTCCCCCCCCCACTGATTCCTCCGTGCTCTTTCCTTTCTCCATAGCGACAAAAGCACAGTGAAAGCAATCAGCGCGCTGGGGGGAAAGGCTTATGTCGCACGCACAGCGGAGCGGGAGCTTCCCCCCCCCCCACTGATTCCTCCGCGCTCTTTCCTTTCTCCATAGTGACAAAAGCACAGTGAAAGCAATCACCAGGCCAAGGGCTATGGCCAAAGGAAAGAGCAAATTTCCCCATAAGGTTCAATGTAAATACAAACAGTTCTGAAACATATGCATTTTATTTTTAAACCACAAAAACATGAAAAAAAGCACAGTATGAAGAGGGAGAATGGGGTGGGGAGGCAGTTAGTGTTTGGAAGGAGAGTCCCCTCCCTACAGGAAGTCGCGACCATGTGACACGGGAGGGAAAATGGCCGCGGATCCTGTTCGTCACCCGATCCGGCGTTCGCGACCGGAGGTAAATTTTTGCGGCTGGAGCTGGTCGTGACCCGAATTGTTCGTGAACAGAAGCGTTCGTGAACCAAGGTACCACTGTATTTTGTATGCAACTTGTATTTTATGGAGTTTTGCATTTTTATCAATAAAACCAGTTAGTATATATTTTCTGGCTGGATTTCTTTGGAGAACAAAATATGGACATTGCATTTTGTAAAGCTCTCATGCTGATGTATATTTTTCCTGAGCACATTTTCTGGGAGTATTGCTGCATTCTGCACAACAATTCTTCACAGCAATTATAAGTACATTATACAGGTGAAACTCAAAAAATTAGAATATCGTGCAAATGTTCATTTATGTCAGTATGGCAACTCAAAAGGTGAAACCAATATATGAGATAGACACATTACATGCAAAGCAAGATATGTCAAGCCTTCCTTTGGTATAATTGTGATGATTATGGTGCACAGCTTACGCAAGCCCCAAATTCACAATCTCAGAAAATTAGAATAGTGTGAAAAGGTTCAATATTCTAGACTCAAAGTGTCCCACTCTAAGCAGCTAATGAATCCATAACACCTGCAAAGGGTTCCTGAGCCTTTAAATGTTCTCTCAGGCTGGTTCAGTAGGAATCACAAGCATGGGAAAGACTGCTGACCTGACAGTTGTAAAGAAAACCATCATTGACACCCTCCATAAGGAGGGAAAGCCCCAAAAGATAATTGCAAAAGAAGTTGGATGTTCCCAAAGTGCTGTATCAAAGCACATCAATAGAAGGTTATGTGGAAGGGAAAAGTGTGGTAGAAAAAGGTGCACAAGCAGCAGGGATGACCGCAGCCTGGAGAGGATTGTCAGGAAAAGGCCATTCAAAAGTGTTGGGGACTTTCACAAGGAGTGGACTGAGGCTGGAGTTAGTGCATCAAGAGCCACCACACACAGACGGATCCTGGACATGGGCTTCAAATGTCGTATTCCTCTTGTCAAGCTGCTCCTGAACAACAAACAACGTCAGAAGCATCTTACCTGGGCTACAGAAAAAAAGAACTGGTCTGTTGCCCAGTGGTCCAAAGTCCTCTTTTCTGATGAGAGCAACTTTTGCATCTCGTTTGGGAACCAAGGACCCAGAGTCTGGAGGAAGAATGGAGAGGCACACAATGCACGATGCTTGAAGTCCAGTGTGAAGTTTCCACAGTCTGTGTTGATTTGGGGAGCCATGTCATCTGCTGGTGTTGGTCCACTGTGCTTCATTAAGTCCAGGGTCAACGCAGGCATCTACCAGGAGATTTTGGAGCACTTCATGCTTCCTTCCGCAGACGAGCTTTATGGGGATGCTGACTTCATTTTCCAGCAGGACTTGGCACCTGCCCACACTGCCAAAAGTACCAAAACCAAGAAAGATGAGGGACATGAGACCGAACAATGCAGCGGAGCTGAAGGCCGCTATTGAAGCATCCTGGTCTTCCATAACACCTCAGCAGTGCCACAGGCTGATAGCATCCATGCCACGCCGCATTGCGGCAGTCATTGCTGCAAAAGGGGCCCAAACCAAGTACTGAGTACATATGCATGCTTATACTTTGCAGAGGTCCGATATTGTTCTATTTCCAATCCTTGTGTTATTGATGTCATGTAATATTCTAATTTTCTGAGATTGTGAATTTGGGGTTTTCATAAGCTGTACGCCATAATCATCACAATTATACCAAAGTAAGGCTTGACATATCTCGCTTTTGATGTAATGCGTCTATCTCATATATTGGTTTCACCTTTTGAGTTGCCATACTGACATAAATGAACATTTGCACGATATTCTAATTTTTCGAGTTTCACCTGTATTTCAACCTCTCTCTAAAGTTACATCATGATACTCTTTCTATAATCTATCCTGTCTAATCATCAAATTTAACTTTTTTTCTTTTCTTGCACTTTTGCTTTCTCTTTGCTTTCTTTCTTTTTCTTTTTTCTCCTTATTTTATATTAGTTTGTATCAGTTTTTGTCTTCTCTCTTAAACATTTTAATAAAACTATATATACATACATACATACATACATACATATATATATATATATATATATATATAAATTTTGAAAAAACCTCCATTAATCAATTACTAACTCCTTTGCTAAAACAGTAGTGATACTGTATCATAATATATAGCAAACTACAAAAACACTGTATTGTTTTTACTATACAATGCAATAATGCTTGTATAGTAAATCTTCCTTCCTTCCTTCCTTCCTTCCTTCCTTCCTTCTGTCCTTCCTTCCTTCCTTCCTTCCTTCCTTCCTTCCTTCCTTCCTTCCTTCCTTCCTAGCATTTTCCCATGGGTGTCCCTTTTTTCGGATCAACTGAATGTTGATTCGTTGGTTGTGACAGGAATTGACCAACCGGCTTGTCACCCCAGCCTAACATCATGGGCTGAGAGAAAGTGACTGGCCCAAAATCACCCAACCAGCTTTCATGCCTAAGGCAGGAATAGAACTCACAGTCTCCTGGTTTCTAGACTGGAGCCTTAACCATTAGACCAGACTGGCTCCTAAATATTATATATATATACATATATATATATATATATATATATAATAATTATAATTTATTTTTATATATATATAAATTATATAATATATATAAATATATATAATAATTATAATAGCACTAGCATTCTTTTTTAAAAAGGGTGCTAAACCTATTTTTAAACATCAATTAAAATCACCATAAATTATAGTAAGTATATATTTAATTCTAAATATTGCTCCATAGTTGAAACATAGCTTTCATCACACAAAGTAGCAACCTACTGAGTTGCCAGCATGGAAAAAAATAGCAGAATATATATGTAGAAATAATGTGACAGGATGCAATTCTGCTTACAGATGACAATAAAAAAAGCAATGATTAAACAATACTGTACTAGAAGCACCTACCTAGAGCAGTGCACGTATGTTAGATCAATAGCTACCAAACTACTGAACTTCTAGCAAGCTAAAAGGTAATGAAAGAATAACTTATAGGAAGTATCACCTACCGCTGATTCACAAAAGGGGTAGAGACTTCTGCAAGCAGACGAAAATTAGCAAAATACGCCAATAATCCTCTATCCTAGGAAAAGGAAGTAGAAAAGCAAATCAGAAATCACAGTCTTATAAAAGCAATGCAAAATATACAACTTCCAAATACTAACATTTTACTCTGATATAACATAAAGTAATAGTAGTGAATACGTAATTACATAGAACAGTATTTAGGAAAATGTATCAAGTCATTCAAACCTCTCTCTAATGAATCTAGTACACTCACTTAACACATCTTCTAGTCAGTATTATAAAGATCCATCCACTATGTTATTAAAAACTAGTGAGATAAATCATTTGACAAGGATAACTTCAGTAGTTTAAATTCATGTAGGTTGTTTTTCCACATGGCATATAAATGGTCTTACTACTGTTGAATAAAGGCTGCTACTGTCAATGCCCTGATCTCTGAATTTCCATGTTGCTGTGCATTCTATATACGACTGAAATCTGCAGTTGGTTCAGTACGCTACCAACAATACTGATTTCTGGTGTTAGCCATAAAGATTATACATGGTCTATCGATTGCCAAATTTACATCTAGCTTGAATTCTAGATATTGCTGTTTAACTTTAAAGTTTTATACAATATACTTGAAAGAGGACAAGTATGAAAGGTAAAGCCTATGAATTGAAGAGTTATTGATGAATTGATTATGAGGCACTGTGATGCTTGATGTGTTGATTATGAGGCACTGTGATTGTACCTTCCTTTGTAAGCATACATGATAAGCAAACATAGATGGTTTTGATAACCAGGGCACCACAATTAAGTGATACATTTTCTTTATACATAAGATAATATCTGATTTAGACTACTGCTTTTGAATAAAAGGGAAGCAGGGCTAAAATAATTCAGCCCACAAATAATAGTTAATGGCCAGATGAAACTGGGACTGAAATTCAGTCCAGAACAGTTGCACTTACTAATTGCAGATAGCTCCAGATTCTTAATTTGTAGTAAAATGTTAAGTCCTACTTTCTTTAAAAGTGCAGCTG
The DNA here is from genome assembly GCA_030867105.1 of Liasis olivaceus. Lineage (NCBI taxonomy): Eukaryota > Metazoa > Chordata > Lepidosauria > Squamata > Pythonidae > Liasis > Liasis olivaceus. Next base: position 119,768,731 of record CM061350.1, on the reverse strand, counting down.
TAATTTGGGCATCTCCAGAATGCAAATTTCTACAGGATTCCTAGGTTGAGAATAGTCCCTTTGATATCCCAAATGTCATACTTCTTATAGAAGAACAACTGATGCATATCCTCCTGTCTTGATTCTTACAGTACTTTTTACGTAAGAGATTACTTTGAAGCTAATTTGGAAAGTTTAATTAGAAAATATGACAATACTCAGATTTATTTACTAGTGATAAACAAGGAATATAGTAATTTTTGTCATTGCTTCACTACTCTGAAATTATAAACATATTGGCTTTTTTCCAAGAGTCTGTGATCACGAGAAATTTCCTAATTTCAATAAGTGCTACATGCACAACTTTGCTGAAGATAATTTAGCACATATACAACAGACATCAATTACCACTAGTCCTCGGGTTACGACAGCAATTGGGACTAGGATTGCCATCCCTAAGCAATATGGTCATAAAGCACAACATCACGTGACCACATCGCTTAGTGACAGCAATCCCAGGTAGTCCCAGTTGCTGTCATAACCCCAAGATGTGTGGGTCATTAAGTGGGAAGAGGCAGGAGTCCCAAGTAAGGAGCATGGAGGTGCTGTGGGGGCCTGGGAGAGGCGGGGGAGGGCCTGGGAGGTAGGAGAAAAAGTGGGAATGATTTACCGGAACAAATTGCAACCTTCCCTGCCGCCTTCCTCATTGACTTTGCTTGTGGGAAGCCAGCAGGGAAGACTGCAAATGGCGATCATGGTTCCGTCCAACATCATGATGACAATCTGGGCACTGTGATGGCCAGAACTTCGAGAATTGTGCGTATATCCATTTTTTCAGCATTACTGTAACTTTGAACAGTTGCTGAAAGAATGGACATAAGTCAAGGATTACCTGTATAAATTTGGGAACAAGTTACAAAATATTTTCAAAACTAAAGTTGACCAGTATTCCATGCAGAATAATACCAATAAAGCCACTCCTCGTTTAGCTACCTTAGTTAGCAACCATTAGCAAATAGGACGGTAATAAACACTAATAAAAAATTCATTTGCAACCAATGTGTGCATTTACAACCAAATTTCACATGCTTGACATGCATGCCAGAGTGATAGTAACACTGGTGTAGCTGTACAAGAGAACTTTATCTGAATGAGACATCCACATATTCAATTAGCAACCATTTCACTTAATGACCTGGCTGCTGGATCAGAACTTAGTCACTAAACAAGGAGCAGGTATACTTTGCTGTTTATTGCAGTTTCATGGCCAGGGTACCAACCCTAAAGTACAGATAGTCCTCGACTTACGATGGCCATTGGGACCGAAATTTCCATTGCTAAGTGATGCTATTGTAAAGCGCAACCACATTGCTAAGCAATGGCAATCCCTGCAGTCCTGATTGCCATTGTTAACTGAAACCCAAGGCAACTTCCTGCCAGCTTCCCACAATCAAAGTCAGTGGGGAAACTGATAGGAAGTTGCAAGTCCCAGACCATAGGCAAGTAAGTGGCTGCTGCTGGGGGGGAGGGAGTGAGGGGATGCATGGGGGTGCAGCAGATGGTTGGGGAAAGTGTGCAAGGTACAGTACGGGGAGGGTGCGCGAGGGTTGAGGAAGGTCCACAACAGTGTGAGGGGGTCAAGGGTGTGCAAGAGCACAAGGCGATGCATGAGAGGTGCCATGTGGGTTGGGGAGGGTGTTCAAGAGGTGCCATGCAGGTTGGGGGTGTTAGGGGGTGTGCAAGAGGCACCGCACGGGTCTAGAAGGGTGCATGGGGGCATGCAAGAGGTACTGCATGAGTCGGGGAAGGTGCGTGAGGATGCAAGGGGGTGGATAAAGAGGTGTGGCACGGGTGGCGAGAGGCACTGGTCAGGGAGGGGTGCGGGGTGTATGAGTGGCCAACATGATGTGAGTACAGAGGGGCTGGGGGACGGTGCATGGGTGGGGGAGACTTAGCTCAGCGACTTGTGACCTTCCCTGCCAGCTTCCCCATTGACTTTCTAGGGTAGCCAGCAGGGAAGGTTGCAAATGGCAATCACATGATCGGGGGGCACTTGGCAACCGGTCATAAGCACAAATGAATTGCCAAACACCCAGATCACGATCACGTGACCATGGGGTTGCTGGGACAGCTGGAACTCTGAGGACTGGTTGTAACCACCATTTGTTCAGTGCCACTGTAACTTGGAATGGTCGCTGACCAAATGGTTGTAGATCAAGGACTACCTGCATAGCAAGAACTAGTTCTCTGGTTACTTTGCAAGATACAAAATAGAGCCTGTTCCAGGAAGAACCCATATTAGAATCAGTACTGCACAAGCAACAAAGACACAGCTGCCAACCTAAGTCCCATGATTTGGCTCCTTGTCAGCAATAGTAGAGAATGACTGATTTATTTTAAGGCGTGAGGAGGAAGCAGATGTGAGAATTCTAGAAGGTGAATTTCCAGATTGCAACCATGGGTGCCAATATGTCTGTCTTAGCATTAATGAATCTCCATCCTGAATCTATTATTTTTAGATTTATTTTTTTTTAATAATTAAGCAGGAAGCTACCCTGCTGCAAATCAGAACTCCAATTCCTAGCATAATCTTTATTAACCAAGAACTTTTCTGTGCCCTTTTTATACCCCTAAAGTCATTCTCACAATATAAAAGTAAGATATTTTGTTTGAAAGCATGCTTGCCTGCCAATAAAAAAGAACTAAACTGAACTAGTAAAGAATATCCTGGAAGACAGATGGGATGGTTGAAGCAACCTGATCAGTTTGCTTTCTGGTAAATGGGTGCTTTGTGACAAAATCATGTACACCATGGCAACAATTCTGTCAGAGTGTACATGACACACTATCATATGTGTTCACTGGACCTCCCAAATTAGAAACCCATTATCTAGAGGAAAGATATTGTAAAGAAACTTTGAAGACCCAAGTTAAAAAAAGCAAAGAAGTTGGCAATTTGGAGTATTAGTGGTGTTAATAAAAGGACTGTGGCAGGAATGTTATTAATGACAATCAGTTTAAGATCATTAAAAACATTTGAAGAATGTACATCCTACATTATATAAGGGCAAGGGAGAAATCTAAATAATTTCCACTACTTATAGAAAATAATTGTACCAAAGTATATGAGAGTAACACTCAATGTTCATTAGATATATTTACAATGAGATGTATTTCAGTGAAAGCATTAGTACTTATCTTAGAAAGAACAAGATTTTCAACGTGTACAATAAATATATTTCACAAATAATGAGAAATCAAATTGATTGACTGATTGATTGATTATGTGGCTAGCATATTTATAAAAGTTTGGTACAAATCATTATATTTCTTTGTGGTACTTATACAGATAAGCAAACACAAATGTATAGCTAGATGAGCAATTTAAATAATGCTTTCCATCCCACCAAAAGATAGGCAGGGGCTAGTGAAGCTCAGGAGATACTGTCAAATATGTTCAGGAAAAAAATGGAGTTTTACCACTTTGCCCTCAAAGCAAAAACTCCTCAGAAAAAAAGCCTGAATCATATACTACGGTCTTTGAAACTTCTATGGCTTTATTTGTATAAATTCTGGGTTCAGTGTACTGAGACAAAATTCTCTTTGCCATTCATTCTTCTGAAATCCTGCATGCCAACTTTTCATAATTACAGGGAAAAAAAATAAAACACTGAATGGAGGATATTACAAAAAATATGTGCATAACATTGTCATTACCTAATTGCTATCCCATTACATATAAGTATAGGGCATGAATAACATGTATGACGAAAGCAGGACATAAACACAGAAAAAACACACACAAATATACAACTCTCTTATTATGCCTTTTATTCAGGTTTGGCTTTTTCTCCCAATTCTCCTGTTGAAAATTATACTTGGCTATAAATATGAAAAAGAAAAAGAGTATAAGTACTCAAGTAGGAGTACTGTATTCTGTTTTCAGCGCTAAAATATAGTACATCTTCTAAAGGTTCCCTGAGCTGGCATTTGCACATAAGAATTAGCCCCAACAATTGGCTTGCTGAATCTCACAGCTAATAGGGTATGGTTCCACTGCAATATTCCTGAATTACTTTTCTGTCAGTAATGTTCTTCTTGCCAATGTGAAAAGTCTATTTCAAGCTGACACTGCAGAAGCAGCAGAAATCACTGCCTTGCATTTTAAGAGGCATTCTATTCTCTCTTCCCAAGGGGCGGTTGGCTCGCCCCACTTTTAAGTTTCTAGGATCCTACCAGGATGGCTCGATTGCATAAAATGACTCTAATACAGAATAGCCATCATGACAGTAGGAGCATAAAGGCAATAGGAGTATTCCATCACGGAAAGTACAGAAACACCAGCAATGGCAGAATTTGTTACTAACTGCAACTGCAAGACTCACACGTTGGTTGGTAATTAATTTTTTGTGCTTAGTTATCAGACAGAAAGGGTTTTCTGAGAGATCAGCTAGGCTAGTCCTCTCTCTCTGAAAGCCCTTAAAAATCTATATAACAGAAGTCTTTTTAGTTTTCCAACAGATTGTTGGAAGGAAATTATGCAAGGGACTTAGGATTCTTTCCATCTGTATGTCTACCAGCAGGATAATTCTCTTAAAAATAGGCTAGATCTGACCAGGGTTTATGGAGAAAATTTCCAGTTAGTTAGTCAGTGGTTACTAGTTAGTCAGTGGTTTGGAATGCTGCCAACTGCTCTAAGCATCCTCTGACTTCCTTCCTGGTCACATGATCCAAAATGGACTATAGGTAGCACACCCCATGCTTCCAGGTCCACAACAGACAAAACATGAGAGGAGACACACACACACGATACATACACATTCACCTTGATTAGACACTCACAGACACAGAGATGCATGCATATAGCCAACATATACGAACACACCCTGATTAGCTGTTGGGGAGAAAATGCATTCATACATATCGACCAAACAAGTTACCTCATTATATAGAAGAATGTATTACTGCTGTTATATTCTTTTATCTTGCTTTGTTAATTTACACTAATTAAAACAAAACAAAACACGTTCCACATGGAGCTACTCTTGAAAAGCATTCAGAAACTTCAGCTGGTCCAGAATGCAGCAGCATGTGCAATATTGAATGTACCACGGTACATCCATGTAACACCATTGCTCCGTGAGATGCACTGGTCCCCAGCAGACTTCCAGGTACAAGTCAAGATGCTGACTGTCACCTTAAAAGCCCTGCATGGCATGGTGCCAGATTATTTGTGGGACTGCTTCTCCCTGATGGTTTCTGCCTGTCCCATCAGATTTAGCAGAGTGGGCATGCTCAGCTCCCTGCTGAGGCAGTGTCATATGGTGCGTCGGAGGAAGCATGCCTTCTCTGTCAGGATGGCTGCCCATGGAACAGCCTCCCTCCAGAGATATGGACAGCTCCAACCTTACCGGCCTTTTGGAAAGTTGTGACGGCCTGGCTCTGGAGCTCTGGGGTGGACATATGGCATGGTAACTGTGAGTGATCTACACTTTTGACCATCACACAAACCCTCGCTTAGTCAAGCCAGTCTCTTCCTCGTCTTCTCCACCAAGCCACGGGTACTCTCTTTGGTTTGCCTGAGTCAGGAGAGAAGAAACTCCCTGCTCTGATCTTAATTAGATAATTGATTATTTATTTATTTGTTTGTTTATTTATTTATTTATTAAATAGATTTATAGGGCTGCTCAACTCAAACAATATGTCTCTGGGTAGCATACAACAAAAACAAACAATAACACTCTCCCAAAACCACACACACATTAAAAAGATACCCAATATATAAAATATAAAATGGTGACCAAACATAATACTTAAACAACACAAAGGGGACTTCGCTCAGTTAGACCCAAACACCTGGGGAAAAAGCCAGGTCTTATCCGCTTTTCTAAAGGAAAGCAGAGTTGGGGGCTCGTCATATTTCAGTGGCAGGATCTTTCCAGAGGACAGGGACAGCCACCAAAAAGTCATGCTTCCTAGGTCCCATGAGATGGCCAAATTTAAAAAAGGGAACTTAAGAGCATGCCCTCCTGGAATGGGCAGATGTTCTTGGGAGAAGGTGGTCCCACACCTTGAATCGCACCCAGAAGCCTATTGGGAGCCAATGCAGCTAGTAGAGTAGTCGTGTCACATGGGTGGAATTAAATAAAATAAAAATCTTCATCACACAAAAGAAAAAACAAACACCTTCCATGGCCACTGAGGTAAACAGGTTGGAAAGAATTCCAGAAGCCATGCTCTACATGCTTTCCCTCTATGTATATTATTTATAAATCAGATTTATACGCCACCTATCTCACTATGTAAGTGACTCTAGGTGGCTCACACATACGAAGAATAAAAACAGTTAAAAAACTACAAAATGAAGTTAAAAAAAGACCACAAAACAAAGTTAAAAAATGGAGAGAGCATCCTCAAGGGACTAACCACCCCCAGTGTCGGGAGCCCCCATTGGATCCCCAAGGTTGTCAGCAGAACCAGATCTTAATGCTCTTCCGGAAGGCCAGAAGAGTGGGGGCCAATCTCACCTTGAGGGGCAAGATATTCCACAGGGCAGGAGTGACAGCAGAAAAGGCTCTCCTCCTAGACCCTGCCAGCTGAAATTCTCTAGCCAACAGGGTCCGCAACATGACCTTCCTGCCGGACCAGGTGGAACGGACCAATGTAACTGGGACAAGGTGGTTCCTCAGGTAACTTGAGAATTTAACCTAATTAAATTCATTGTTGTAGGGATAGGCTTTTGTGATGGTCTTGACCTAGGTCAGTGTTTCTCAACTTTGTAACTTTAAGAAGTTAGGCTGTGGAATTCTGCGGGTTGAAGTCCACACATCTTAAAGTTGCCAAGATTGAGAAACACTGATCAGGCTTACACTTCCCATAAGCAAAATAACATAAGACAGCTACATATTTCACAAATTAGTTCAGTAGTGAAATAATAGATATTCTTCACCTTTTTACATTTCAAGTTTTATTCCTTTCCTCTGTTATCTACCGTACTCTATATCATAAGCCTCATAGAGCAGCTACTTTCTCCTCTTTCCTTGAGAAGAGCTATGAATCTTGATGGTAAGTCTATAAATAACCAATTTCACTGTTAGTTACTAAAACACACATGTACTTATTATGTTATCATAAAATTAACATGGAACTTACCAGTACAAAGTAGTATGCATATAGAGCTACTACATGGTGAATTACAAAAAATATATCCCCAATTGCCTTCCAGTAAAATATAATAAGCAACAAATCTAAAAAGGAATAAAGAAAGAATCAGTAAAATTCTACAATTATTATATTTTATTTTAAAGCTTTTCATAATGCGAGAACATGGGGAAAATATTAAAACAGAAATCAAATCAAACATTCAAAATAATTTTTTTGCTCAACAGTAATCCCCACCTAAAAAGGAAGGCATACTTACCAAAACAGAAAGTTTGGCATTACTACTCTGAGCATATGAAATGCTTTTATAATGCCACTTTAAAACAAGTGAAGTACCAAGGTAACATATTGTCACTGAACTGGTGTACACAATTATATAATGACAGGGCAGCTCTGAGAACTGAGGTATGTGAAAATCCTTCTATGTGGGTTAAGTATATAAAGTCTTTTATCTTCTAAACCTTTACCATGTTTCCCACAATGCAAGGACTTGCATACGGCACACTTTTTATTTGAAAAGATCCAGTATTAAAAGCTAGATACAAAATATAGTTACAGTATTTGGTGTACTTGTTTTGCATCAAATATTTAGCATAAACTATTTCTCTTGCAGAAAATGAATGTAATAGCATTGAAGTAATAAATCATATGGAAGTTAGGAATCTCCAGTATAAATAAAGGGTTATTCCAATATTTAGCAAGAACATTTCTTGTCCTCCCCCAAAAACACATCACGTCTCCTCCAAAATATCTTCTGCATGTAGTGGCAGTGGCAAGATTAAAAATTTGTTCTACTGTTGAAAACAGCATTCATCATCACCTTTGGATACATCTCACTATATAATGTGATGTGATTTATTTATTTGCTTCATTTATTCAATTTACATGGCTGCCCAACTCACCTAAGTGACTCTGGGCCACTAACATAACATTAAAAACAATAATCAACAAAAATAGAAAAAGCAGATATACGTTATAGCTGTCAAACTTTTATTATTTTGAAAAAAAATTCCCAGTCATTTTTAATATAAAAGCTGGAGTTCTGAATGCATGGAAACAATAGGTACAACTGTGAATTGAGCCATGAAGTTCATAAAGATCATGAATCGACTTTTCAAAAATTGGGTCCGCCTGCCAGTTCCCTTGGCAACATTTATAATGCAATCTGTCCAGAACACCAAAGTCCACAGCATCACACTGCAATGTGGAAAGGGATATCACAGTACTAACACTGAAGGCAGAGAGACTATATGAGGAAGCACCAACAAAATTACTTCTCTTTTTCTTTTATCAGGATAAAAGCTTTCAAGTGGCACTGACTTGCCAGAACATCATTAAAAAACAGAGACTCAGGTTTGGCTGATGATCCCTTACCATATAAAAATGATCATAACTACTAACATAAATCTCAGATTTACATCACCATAGGAAGTTATTATCTAGCTAATCCTAAAGTTGCCTGATGTTTCTTACAATAGCAATCTCCTCCCACCTTATGTTTAGATTTTTTTTTTTAATTTAAGACTTACAAGAAGAGATGCATACTGCATTTATGTATATACTACTGTAGTCTTTTTAAAACTGGGAAGAGTGGGTGAAGAAGTTCAACTTCCAAAACAAAAGAGACAATATACTTTCCATTTGATTAATCAATTTACATCTCAAGGGGAACTAAGGTGTAATTAGGAAGCTAAGTTTTCCTCTTTGAACGGCCCTCATTTCTTTCCCCTTAGTTATTTTTCTATAGTTATTAAATTACTGACACCAGATTAGAGCTAGTGCCATGGAAGCAGGAAGAAAAATGGAAAGAAAAAAGTAATTCTTGTTACACAAGCTTGAGAATATGAGAACTTTACAGAAAGAAGTATTTTGAAATACTTAACACAATACTGTCATATTATGAAATAAAATAATCACATTTTACAGCGTAATTTTTTTGTGCCAGGGAAATACAGTAACAATTCTGCTTCCCTGTGTAAGGAAAAATATGGTAAACAATTCTACTTCCTACAGATAGGCTTTCCTGAAGAGGAGCATGTTTTGGCAAACATTCTGCTAAAAGGTTCTTTCAAAATACAGAAGACTTACAATAAATTACACAATACTTTATACATTACCTGAAATGAGGTAGCCTGAAGTAATAGCAAGATTTAGTTGCACTGTAGAAGGATCACCCCTATAAACAAAGACACCCAAGGCATTACATTTATGCAAACGTAAAAGTGTGTGTCGATTAAATACAGTGGTACCTCGGTTCACGAACGCATCTGTTCACGAACAATTCGGGTCACGACCAGCTCCAGCCGCAAAAATTTACCTCCGGTCGTGAACGCCGGATCGGGTGACGAACAGGATCCGCAGCCATTTTCCCTCCCGTGTCACATGGTCGCGACTTCCTGTAGGGAGGGGACTCTCCCTCCAAGCAGGAAGCGTGGCCATTTTCCCTCCCGTGTCACGTGGTCGCGACTTCCTGTAGGGAAGGGGACTCTCCCTCCAAGCAGGAAGCGCGGCCATTTTCCCTCCCGTGTCACGTGGTCGTGACTTCCTGTAGGGAGGGGACTCTCCCTCCAAGCAGGAAGCGCAGCCATTAAGCAGGAAGCGTGGCCATTTTCTCCCCCGTGTCACGTGGTCGCGACTTCCTGTAGGGAAGGGGACTCTCCCTCCAAGCAGGAAGCACGGCCATTTTCCCTCCCGAGCAAGGTTAGCTTTCTCTCTCTTCATACTGTACTTTGTGTCATATTTTTGCGGTTTTTTTAAAAAAAAACATGGTTCAGAACGGATTAACCGTGTTTACATTGAACCTTATGGGGAAATTTGACTCGGGTCGTGACCAGAAATCAGTTGGCGACCAAATTTGGGGTCGGAACGGATTAGCTGTATTTACATTGAACCTTATGGGAAAATTTGATTCTGGTCGCGACCATTTCGGGTCGCGACCAGAGTCGCAGAACGAATTAAATTCGTGAACCGAGGTTCCACTGTATAACACACTGTAAACATTTTGCACATTGCTTACACTTATCTTTCCCCAAATATCATGACCACTTTTTTGATGTCAGAAGAGAAATCTTGCATAACTGACTCTGGTAAATGGCAAACAGGCAAGAGAACAGCTCCTGAACAGATATATTTAAAAAAAAAAAAAAAAGTAAGGTATAGTATTCTGAAGACAACCAATTGAGAGGGGTCAACCACTGGTCAGCCAGTTAGGTTGCTAACTTCCTCCACCTTTGCTTCTAGTATCTCAGTTTCAACTCAGATGAACAAAAACATCTCCGTTCCAGCACAGGAAGTGAGCCAAAGGAGGTGAGTACATGATAATAGTTGTGGTCAGGCTGCCTCAGTGTTTTTGGTGTTAGTGAAGCAAAAGCCCCAGATGTCCTCCACATTACAGTTCAATATAACCCTCTCCTGCAATTTTGGAAAGGTTTGGGTAGTAAACAGATATACATCTCTTATATTTTTAATTAAAACATGAGATAATTTGACCAGCCAAAGAAATAACAAGAGACAGAGAAAATGGGATTTACAAACCAAGGTATTTCTTACCAAACACGGTCAGCATTAATAGCTTCATCATATAACAAAATATACACACAAAATATTCCAACCACCAAGGCATGGAATGTAGACACTGTCCTAAAAAGACAAAAGCAATCCCATTAGGCGTATGCTCCCTTTAATTTAGTGGCACAATAATGAGAGAAACAAACAAAAAAAACAAGTAAAACACTTCCTATGACCTTAAAATGAGATTTGTGCAATAAAAATGTTTCTACTGTACTGGGCACCTCATAAAAATTTAATTAGGGTTGATTATAATTATCCTATGGTTGTAACTCAATAATTGGGACATTCATCCATATAGTTTTGCCTTGTCATACTGTTGTTGCATTTTGGGATAAACCAACGGATTGCTAATATGATTATCAATCAACTGCTTCAGAGTGCATATGTTCTTCTTGGCTACATTTGGAATCTACAAAGATATCAGGAACACTGGCCTTTCTGGGCACGTGGGTTGGCTAAGAGGAGGAGGAGGAGAATTCTACACTATATCTGCAGCAGTGAATTACTAACGTGTCGTTCATCAGCATTTCAATTAGTCTTTTTTCATCAAAGGGCAAAGATGATTTTCAAGCACTACAGTCAAAGCTTTTGGAGTTTCTTCAGTTTATAATATAATTTCCAGGCCTTGTTTCCTGGCCTTTTTTCCTTAATTGCTCTGCTTATTAATTTTGTGGATCCTTTAATGTTGTGATATACATTTGTACTTTTTTATTAGCTTGTATAATTTTTTTCTTTCAAAAAAGGCATGTACTGCCCTTATTATCCAGGAGAGACACAAGATATACTACGCATTTCTAAAAATGATCAGGAAGAGAAACAACACTGATACTTATTTTGAAGCCTCTCAATATAGCTTGGAGACTCATAACCCAGAGGAAAATCACTGTCTTTCAAGGGGTTTATGATGGAAATGAATTGCCAGTAGTCTGAGAGACCTTCCAAGAGATATAAAATTCTTAAGGGCACAGTCACTACACCCATTACATAGTGTTATGGGAGACAGAGAAAAAAAAGATGAAGTCAGCTGTGATCCTCAGCTAAGAAGACCCTGACAACACCAAGAGGGGATTCACATTTACTGTATTCCTGCCTTACCCACTCTGGTGCCCCTTAGATATATGGGGCTAATCTTCATTACCACTACTGGTATGGCCAGTGGTTATGTTGGTTTACAACCTGGTATCTTCCAGGTGTATTGAATTGCAGTTATGGTCATCTTCAATACACCTGGAGGATACCAGGTTGTGAAACAATAACATATACAGTGAAACCTCGATTTAACAGACCAATTGAGGTGAGATCTCTTACTTCTGCATGTCTATTAAATTACATAAGTGACATAAATTACCACAGATGATTTAATTCAGTGCAAATGACATTAAAATAACATAAATTTAACCGCCATATCCATTGTACTTATGATGCCACAAGTGTGCCTATTAGTTTAGGGGTATGTCTGAATAGAAAATGTGGTCCATTGCATCTGAAATCTGCTCACTTGGGGTCTATTACATTTATTATACTTCCATACACTGTATCTATCAAGGTTTCACAGTTCACAATTCATTATTAAAGTATTTATGGTAAATAAGCTAAAATTAAAATAATTAAATCTAAACATGTTTACAATAATTTGATGCAACATTACCAACCAATGGTTGGTACAACACAACGAATGTAATGAAGAAAAAAAATGAGGTTTCATTGTATTAAATACCCACTAAAAGAGACATTAATATTGGATGCATATTTCATAGTTCTTTACAGAAGTGCACTGAAAAAATTGCAACAACGTAATACTGCAACCAATTATAAATGTTAATTGATTTGATTAATGAGGTTAGATTTTAGCTTAATTAATAATTGTCACTGAAGCTATATGAAATAGATATTTCTCCTTTAATTCCTCATATCCAAGTAACACACAGAATCTTTTAACACACAGAATGTTTTACATGCATGTATACATTCAGTCTAGTGGCAGCAAAGACATTTCTGTACCTTCACAACTGAAATGTCTTTTAAAAACTTTGTGAAGCCAAATGTCAAAAATATGGATCAGATTTTAATATACTGGCCTTATTTGCTTGAAAAAGAAAAGTATCTTTTCCTGGTTTACAGAATTTCTATTTTCTATTATTTCAAGAGATTGTGCTTGTTTGGTATATTACCTTTCAGTTAGCTTTCTGGCTTTAATACATACATACAGTACTGTGCAAAAGTTTTAGGCAGGTATGAAAAAATGCTGTAAAGTAAGAATGCTTTCAAAAACATACATTGTAATTGTTTATCAATTTACAAAATACAAAGTGAGCAAACAGAAGAAAAACCCAAATCAAATCAATATTTGGTGTGACCACCCTTTGCCTTCAAAACAGCATCAATTCTTCTAGGTACGCTTGCACACAGTTTTTGAAGGAACTCGGCAGGTAAGTTGTTCCAAACATCTTGGAGAACTAACCACAGATTTCCTGTGGATGTAGGCTGCCTCAAATCCTTCTGTCTCTTCATGTAATCCCAGACAGACTCGATGATGTTGAGATCAGGGCTCTGTGGGGGCCAAACCATCACTTCCAAGACTCCTTAGTCTTCTTTATGCTGAAGATAGTTCTTCATGACATCGGCTCTGTGTTTGGGGTCGTTGACTTACTGCAGAATAAATTTGGGGCCAATCACACACCTCCCTGATGGTATGGCATGATGGATAAGGATCTGCCTGTATTTCTCAGCATCGAGGACACCATTGATCTTGACCAAATCTCCAACTCCATTTGCAGAAATGCAGCCCCAAACTTGCAAGGTACCTCCACCATGCTTCACTGTTGCCTGCAGACACTCATTATTGTACCACTCTCCAGCCCTTTGGCGAACAAACTGCCTCCTGCTACAGCCAAATATTTCAGATTTTGACTCATCAGTCCAGAGCACCTGCTGCCATTTTTCTGCATGCCAGTTCCTATGTTTTCGTGCATAGCTGAGTCGTTTAGGCTTGTTTCCACATTGGAAGTATGGCTTTTTGGCTGCAATTCTTCCATGAAGACCACTTCTGGCCAGACTTTTCCAGACAGTAGATGGGTGTATCTGGGTCCCACTGGTTTCCGCCAGTTCTGTGCTGATGGCACTGCTGGACATCTTCCGATGTCGAAGGGAAGTAAGCATGATGTGTCTTCCATCTGCTGCATTAGGTTTCCTTGGCCGACCACTGTGTCTACGGTCCTCAACGTTGCCCATTTCTTTGTGCTTCTTCAAAAGAGCTTGAACAGCACATCTTGAAACCCCAGTCTGCTTTGAAATTTTTGCCTGGGAGAGACCTTGCTGATGCAGTGTAACTACCTTGTGTCTTGTTGCTGTGCTCCGTCTTGCCATGGTGCATGACCTGTGACATGAAACAGTCTTCCACAACCTCACCTTAATAGCAGAGTTTGGCTGTTCTTCACCCAGTTTTAAGCCTCCTACACAGCTGTTTCTGTTTCAGCTAATGACTGTGTTTCAACCTACATATGAAATTGGTGATCATTAGCTCCTGCTTGGCATAATTGGTTAATCATACACCTGACTCTAATCCTACAAGATCCCTGACTTTGTGCAAGTGTACAAAGTGTGCAAGTGTAAGAACTGATGCTGGTTTGAAGCCAAAGGACAGTCACACCAAATATTGATTTTAGATTTTTCTTCTGTTCACTCACTTTGCATTTTGTAAATTGATAAACATAAACAATTACAATATATATTTTTGAAAGCATTCTTACTTTACAGCATTTTTTCACACCTGCCTAAAACTTTTGCACAGTACTGTACATACTTATCAAAAACTTTACATTTTGTAATGTGGCCCTTCTGAATAAAATGCTTTAATATCTGAGGAAAAACACGTCTTCCACTATCCATTCATCTGGCCTCACTCCAGGTCAGAGAGAAAAATGTAGAGCATTCCTATGTTCTCTCAGATATGCAGGCTATTATTTTTTGAAATAAATTTCACAACCAAATGTAACTGCTTTACAATAAAATATATATTTACAGCAAAGCTAACAAATTTTAGATTGTAAACTCCTTTAGGTAAGGAATTGTCCCCTTGTACTTTATTAAATGCTTGCACAATAGGGATGTGCAAAACATTTCATCTGGATCAAGCATGAAACATTGTGAAACAACCTGTTTCAAGCATAAACTGGACCCTTTTGAGCATCTGCTTGAAACAACAGGAAGACATTTCATGAAGTATTGCACTTGAAACAATTTGAAATGAAATATTCTGCACACTCTTAATAGGTACTGATACCAATATATTAAACAATATTTTCTAAGTAAGCTCTACATTTATCCAACAAGGTATTTTTAAGATACCATGTAATCAACACTATACACAAGGAACTTCTGCAGGGAATAGAATACAAATGTTTTCTTGAATTTATAGGACAGGTGGTACATTATTCATGTTAAAAAATAATTAGTGTACATCATTGTGATCAGTTCACAAAAGATAAACAGGATATCATAGTTTGTTCCATTATAAATATCCTAGATAGAATGTACTTTGAGCTTGATTAAGGCATAATTTATGTTAAGACTGCAATTCTTGACAATACAAAGTACTTTGAACATTACATTATCATTTAACCAAATAAAGTATTTTTTTTAAAAGTCAGTAAAAATAACCAAGGATCAATAATTATTCATTAAGTCTAACTTTATTTTAAAGTGATGATTTCTACGTAAAGCACCCAAGGACAATTTTGTATTAAAGATTATTTTTAACACAAATCCTAACTACATTTTTTCCAAAGTCCCATAAACAATCTGGATATTATTTGAGCAAGTACAGTACACTACAGATAACAGATTAAAAGTTTTAAACTTTAAAAAAATCTATTTATAATTGTATAATATTGTTTAAAAACTGTACCTTGTATTCCATTCGATTTTCTTCTTTTGGTCAAGACTATTAAAACCAGATGTTAGGCGTGAAGATATCCAAGAACTTAGCACATGGAAGCTAAGTTGAAATAAAGCAAAACTGCTGACAGCGATACCCACATTGAGTTTATTAAAGATAGTCATCTTACTTCTGCCTATTAAAAACACAATTCCAAACAGAATTCCTCAATTCAGGCATGTGCAAAATACTACTACTACTACTACTTGTAAAATCAACAATAATTTACATTAAGACTACAATTCTTGACAATGGGCATTGGAAAAGTATATGTGCTGCGGGCACAGTCCACCTAGTTGATAAATTGTGGTAGAATTATCTCTGGCTGCACACATTGTCTCTTGCACATATTCTGTGGACTGTAAAAGTAATACAGGTAATCCCCGGGTTAAGAACACCCGGTTTAAAGACGACCCATAGTTAAGAACAGAGCCTATTGTAGCAAAATTTGAGTTAAATACACAGTGATTCAAGTTAAATACACAATGGTTTGAGTTAATTACACAATACCAGTTATAAAGTATTATACAATAATACTGTTCCAGCATACATACATACAAATTTGACTTAAGGACAGTTTGGGAATGGCACTCGTTCTTAAACTGGGGACCACCTGTACTTTATGTTTTCCAACCCACCTATAAAAATTAGTCTAAATTTATAGTATCGGGAAAAAATTAATGACATTTCCATAAATCTACTAAGCCAGGATAGACATGATCCAATATTACAATTATGCCATCATACTTGTTATATATGAGTTGTAACTATAACAGTGTAAGGAAAGGAAAACAATAAAAATAAGTAATCAAAACTTGCCTTTCCTAGGTCTAAGTCTAGCCTCCAGCTATCATATACAGTCATACAAATTAAGATAGATTTCAAGACAATCCTCCAACCATCAGATATATCAAATACTGATTAGCTTCCAATTTAAGGACCGCACTGTAGCAGAAATACCCAACAGAGCAAACAGCTCCATAGGAAAACTATGCCTTCCCACTGTTGTGAGCGCCACTTTTTGTCCCTAGTTTTATTGGGACATAAAGAGTGAACATAACTATATTCTTCATGAGGACTAGTGACTCACTTATCATTGCAAGATGCAATGCAAATAATTAATAGAAATGAGATACACCGTCTTGCTACAATTCCGTACTCTAGATGATGAGTAGCTGTTACAGACCTATGAACAGATATTAGAAACTATAAATGGATTAACAGACAAACATGCTTACTAGCAGACACATGCTATCTCATTAACCAATAATTAGTATCTATTCCACCTAGTTGCCTATGCTTCAGTCACCACCTGTGTGTCTCCCACACCCCTAGAAAGGTGACTAGTATTAAATGAAAGTGTGATTCTTAAAATTGACGCAACTGAAATAATTAAAATTACTCCTTCCAAACTTTTTACTCAGTTCATGTGTCTTTATGCCAAGGTTTTATGGACCCATTTACCCATGTAGCCTTTGTTTGAAACATCAGTAAGATATTTGTAGAAGAGAATATGCTCTAACAGTTCGTAATGCCCCCAGATTTCACTGCTCGGTGAATTCAACATCACTGGTATCATACAGTGAAAAGGAAAGAACATAACTAGGTTTGCTGGAAAGGTAAATCCCTTCTGGTAGCAAAATGCTTGCAGATATATGCAGAAGAAATATGAATTGGGTTTTATAATAACAATGTTCTCCCCTTCACGGCTAATATCACTTCCCAATACATATATATTTCACACACAGAAAAGGAAATCAGTACTGTGTATCCTCTACTGCCCACCTGAATTGAGCTATTTTGTTGAACCATGTACATCCCAGCTCCCAACTTCCTGGACTGGATGAAATAGCACCAAAGACGAGACTCTCCCATCCATGTGAAGGTCTCTCTGCTGATAGTACTCTCAACACATGAATGTTGCAAGCAGAGACAAAAGATATACAGGCCTGGTCTGAGAAATGTAATTCTCTTACATCCTTAATGTACAGGGAGGCCATTTGTGAACAATCCAACTGTGGGTAGAGACATCATGACTAAAGATGGTATGAAAGAGACTATTATTGCTGCACTTTTTCCTATTGCTTTTATAGGAAGGCATGAGGAAAGTAATTGGAATGTGTAGTACATGAATTTCAATAGGTAATCTTGTATCTGTGTCACACTTCTTCAGATTTAAAATTATGATTAATTCAATAGAATTATTTCATTATTTCATGTCTATTGGATATTTATGACTATGTTAGGAAGAAATTAGTGGGCTCAGCTACTTGTTAGAGATTTGTGTTTAAAATGTAATATTGCTATCACAATTCCCTTTGGGCCACAACTAATTTTATATACTATTTTGAAAGGTTCATTGTTTTAGATACTTGTATCAATGGTTTAGAAACTAACAGGTCAACATACATGTTTCTATTATTACAATATACACACACACAAAACACCATTGTCTGTCAATCATACAGGCAGTATAACTATATTACCTGGTGGTAAAAATACTAAGAAGTATTTTTTGTCTGAATAAGTATTTTACCACCAGGTATTCTCCTTGGAGAACTATTTAGAAACATAGATTGCATATATAACATGAATTCATAACTTAATTTCCATGTTTCTGTTGTTAATGGATTTAAATGTTTATAATTTAATACAATCAGTTTTGTTTAGTACATAAGACAAGTACGTGTTGCGGACTTTTATTTTTTTTCTTGTTTCCCTCTCTCTTTTTGAATGTAATGAAAATAAAATAGGAAAGATAATCATCCAGTGTAAGTTCTGCCAAAGTGTTGGCCATTTTATCTAAATCAGAGGATTGTCTTGTGATCTCACAATAATTACTTTTAAAGAAATCTATTTTATTTCTTAACACCAAAACCTTCCAAAGTTGCTTATAGAAAAAAATATTATTTTTTAAATAAAGGCAGCAGTAATCGTTAAGCAGCGAAAGTGATACAACTGACAAATAAAGCATAGACGAGACTATTATTGGATTACAGATCAAGAGGTAGAATTCTTCACCTGATACCTAATGCTGATTCACCTTGCTCTTTCCTCCTTTCTGTAGCACTTACTTCTTTAGTTGGGATACATTATATAAAAGAACATGCCTCAATTTTGGCACAACTGTAAAAAGCCATGTGAAAAAGGGCTTCAGATAATAATCTTAATAAATTGCTCCAATGAAATGAATGTAAGTACCAACATCAGCTTGGTTTCCAGATGAACAGGAACTGAATGGAATGTTCCTAAATAAAAGGTGTAACTAAATTCATCTTAATGGAGCTGTATGAAAAAGTTTTCAGTATTTTCTGGTTCTCATATAGAGATTTAAAGAAAACATTTAATAGGAAACATATGTAACAGTATCAAAACTGTAATCAGATTCATCAACACTTCCAAGTCAACCTCCCTTGTGGAAACAAAAGCTGAAGCTGCTTAATTGTACTAATTAGCTAAATGTAGAAACAGACTTACCAAAATTGCAGTATGTGATAACCCTGCATGGGTATTTAATCTCACATGGCTTGGATCAGCAGGATTTATGAGGCCAGAAGAGTGTGTTCAAAGTTGTGTTGATTTGTGCAAAGTGCTGCTGGTTAGGTTCCTTAGGCCCAATTTCCTCCAAGAACAAAAAGTGCATTCTGGGATACTATGTAGGGCTTTATAGGTCATCAGCAGCACCTCGAATTGAACCTGGAAGCAAACTGGTAGCCAATGCAGCTTGCAGAGCAGAGGTGTAATGTGCACTGATCTAGGTACCCACATAACTGCCCACGCCACTGCATTTTGCATCAGCTGAAACTTCCAGATGCTCTTCAAGGGCAGCCCCATGTAGAGCACATTACAATATAATCCATCCAGGAGGTGACCAGGGTGTGAGTGACTGAATGTAGGGCCTCCTGATCCAGGAATGGGAGCACTGGTGCACAACCCAGAATTGTGCAAAGGTTCTCATAGCCACAACTGCCACCTGCTCTTCAAGCAGGAGTCGTGAGTCCAGAAGGACCCTCAGATTGCTTACCAGTTCTGTCTGAGGCAGTGCCACACCATCCAGAACTAAAGATGGTAAGTTCCCAGGCCCTAGTGGTCCCAAGACCCAAAGCTATTCAGTCTTGCCAGGGCTGAGTTGAAGTCTGTTGTTCCCCATCCAACCCGCACAGCCTCCAGGCACCAAGACAGGACATCAACAGCCTCACTTACTTCATCAGCGTTGGAGATATAAACGCTGGGTATCAGCTACAGCTACAGATGACCTCACCCAGTGGTTTCATGTAGATGATAAACATGAGCAGAGAAAGTACCGAACCCTGCGGTACCCCACAGTGTAGGGGCCAAGGGTGGGACCTCTTGTTTTCAATCAACATCAACTGGAACCGGCTGCAAAGGAAGGAGAAGAACCAGCACAATACAGTCCTGCCCACCCCCAACCCTCACAGCTGGTCTAGAAGGAAACCATGGTCAATAGTTTTTTTTTATAATCATTTTTATTAAAGTTTAAAAATACAAAGATAAACAAACTAACACAAACTAACAAAAATATAAAAAGTGCAGAGAAAAGGAAAAAGAAAAAATATAAAGGAAAAAAAGATACATAAAGAAATGACTTCCCCCTTCATCAAAACAAGTACAATTTCAGTAACTAGTCACCTTCTCTAACCTTTCAACAGAGGATCTCTTTTTCCCATATCTCATCTCTTATCTATAAGCAAATTATAAAGCCTCATCATTCAGTCCTAATCAGCAAAAGTCCATTCAGAGTTACCAGAAATAACAACATGTATATTTTAACCGTAATCAAATAAATCAGTTACATATTCCTTTCCTTTTACTTTTAACACAGTAACTTATCATTTTCTCTAAAAATACAAGAAAAAAAAATCTCTCCTTCCCATATCTTATCTCTTATCTATAAACAAATCTTTAAAGCCTCATCATTTAAACCTAGTCAAGAAAAATCCATTCAGAGCTACCAGAAACAACATATTAAGAATCTTGATCTTTAATCTCTTCAAATAATGTCCCACAAGTTAATTTCTTATCATTTTCTCTGGGTCTTCTCTCAGAAACTCCTTCACAAGTTTAACACATACCAGAAATAACGACATCTATATTTTAACCTTAATCAAATAAGCCAACTTTGTAATCCTTTCCTTTAACACCATAGCTTATCACTTTCTCTGAAAATACAGCAAAAAAATCTCTTCTTCCCATATCTTATCTATAAACAAATCTTTAAAGCCTCCTCGTTCAGTCCTGGTCAAGAAAAGCCCATTAAAGCTACTAGAAAGAACATCATATATATTTTAACCTTGATCAAATAAACCAAGTTTGTATTCCTTCTTTTTACTTTTAAAAATCTTGATGTTTAGTCCCTTTAAATAGTGTCCCAAAAGCTGACTTCTTTTCATTTTCTCTTTGTCTTTTCTCAGGAACTCTTTCATAAGTATAACACATCTCTTTTGTAAGTCCAAGATAAGAGAGCTGTCCAAGTCACTCTTCTGTTTTATCATTTGTGTGTCCCTTTTGGTTATTAAGACATTAGCCAGTTTTAATTGTAAATCCAGTATAACATCTTTTTCCATATCATTCTTGTACCTTATTTTTAAATCCAAATCCAAAACATCCTGATTATCAGTTGTATCCTCTTCTATCTCCTCTTTTAAACCCATTTTTATGGCAGCAGACAGTCTAAAAAGAAATTTCTGAGTGCATTGTTCCCAAATACCCTTGAATTCTTCCAAAGTTAAAATACTTTTCTCCATTATGTATTAGTGGGTCTCTTCTCCTTTAATTATAATCTTTAGTTCTTTCTGGTTTTTTCTAGCATCCAGCTTCAAAGTCTCCTCTTATCTTGTTTTTCTCTAATCCACATTTTCCCATGAGAAGAGTTCTTACACTTAGATTCAAAATCTTATTTCCAATCCATCTGGCCCCTTAGTCCATTTGTAACTTTCCAAAATCAACATTCTAATCACCCCTTTGCTGTTTATTTCAGAATTTAAAAAAATTAAGTTCTTAAACTTACATGAAACTTCTTTTGCTGAGGATTGAAGAAGAATCACCCAGTGGGATGAAACTTGTTGTTCTGAAGGTTCTTAATGTCCAAAAAGCAGTTAACAAACAATTTCCACAAGTGATTAAAAGAGCAAGTGGGCAAATCCAGTGTCTGTTTGAACGCTCCGAACTGCAGTTTGGGCAAAGCTGACTTTTCCTCGGCTCCCAGAGCTCTAAAACCTGCCGAAGATGCTGTTTTATGGTCTCCTCGCAGGGAGCCTCTGTATGGAGCACTCATGGGCGATCCCTGGTCCTCCCCTTTATCCAGAGAGGGATTTCAAGGTGCTGATCCATTCACTGGCCCCTTGTTCCGCTGCAGTCGCAGCCCACCATTGCTTCCTCATGGTTGATAGTACTGAAGGCCACCATGAGATCAAATAGAACAAGGATGGATGCACTATCCCCATCCTGCTCCCACCAGAAGATATCTAAACGCACAACCAATGCTGTTTCAGTCCCATACCCAAGCCTGAAACCTGACTGAAAGGGGTCCAGGTAATCCATTTCATTCAGGATCCTCTCTGCACAACCACCTTCTCAACAACCTTCCCTAAAAAGGGAAGGATGGATAATAGATTAAAACTGTCCAGCATGGTTGGGTCTAGCAATGGCTTCTTGAGGAGGGGGTGGACCAAAGCCTCTTTAAGGGGTGGAGGAACCACCACCACTCCCTCAAAGAAGAATTTACCACTCCCAAAACCCAATTACACATCGCCTCCCAGGAAGCCTTCACCAGCCAGGAGAGGAATGGGTCTAATAAACAGGTGACCAAGCTTACAGTCACGATGACCCTGTCCACTTCCTCACAGATGCAAAGATTCAAACTCCTCCCAGATAGCATGGCTGGACTGTACCCCAAACACCTCCACAGGACCTGTACCAAGACTGGCATCTAACTGGGAATGAATCTGAGCAATTTTGTGTGACAGATGCTCTGCAAAATCTTCCTTGAGGCCTTGTAGGTACACCCCCAAGTCTCCTCTATCCAAGAAGGCTCTAGTCACTTTAAACAGGGCTGCTGGGCAGCTATCCACAGATGTAATAAGGGTGGAGAACTACTGATGCTTCACTGCCCTTACCACCACAAATTAGGCCTTAGTAGCGGCTCTAACCTGTGTTCGGTTGAGTTCACTCTTCATTGACCTCCAGCAGCACTCCAGGCGTTTCTTAACCCACTTCATCTCCCTCAACTCTTTCCATAAACAATGGAGAGTAACAGGATCTGTGAGAAGAGAGGCTGCATGGGTGCAATCCTATCCAAGGCCTCTGCCGCCCTCTTATTCAGGTAACAACCAAGGTCTCAGTCAGATTGTGCAGCAAGCCATCAGGAACAAACCCCCTGCTCCCTTTGGAACCTATCTGGGTCCATCAGTCACCAGGGGCAGACCATTCAAATAGGTCCTGCCTCCCTATGGTGGGAAATAGTGCCAAAAAATCCCATGCTTATCAGGCGTGATCTGACCATGACAGGGGGACCACAGAGAGCTCCCCCAATTCCAGATCACATTGCTACTGCTCTGACAAGAAAACCAGATCAAGTGTGCGATCACTTCTCCATGCTGGGCCCTGAATGACCTAGGATAAGCCCATGGCTGTCTTGGAGGCATGAACTCCTGAGGAGCCTCAGACCCTATCCCCAGAGAAGTCAGATTGAAGTCTCCCAGGACCATAAGCCTGGGAAACTCCACTGCCAACCCAGAATAGAGTCAAGGAGATCAGGCAGGGCGGTCACTATGCAGGAAGGAGGCTGGTACAGTACCAACAATCTCAACTGATCCCTAGAGCCCAACTTAATGAACAGGGTCTCAGATACAGTAACTTGTGGAGCAGCGCCCCCCAAAACTGTTAGGGACTTCCAAATGACAATTGCCATTCCCCCACCCCTGCCCTAAGCTCTCAGCTGATGTCACACCCAAAACCTGGCTGGGTACATTTCCGAAAGGGGCACCCCCTTCTGGACCCAGCCAGGTGTTGGTAGTACATGCCAGATCAGCCTTCTCATCCATGATCAAGTCACAGATGAGGGTGGCCTTATTACAAACCGACCTGGTGTTAAGCACCAGCAGTTGAGATCCTGGGCCTCTGAAGGTCTGCTGACCTGGACATGGGATAGAGCCCAAGGACCTGGAAAACGGCCCAGAATAAGCAAGTTGCCTTCTCCTCATACCACATACAGATACCAACTAAACTTGCCTGAATCGACTTAATAGGGGTGATAGGACAGCATCTCCCACTGAACTTGAGACAGCATTTAGTTAACAGGCCTCAGGGAAAGGCCATGTGGCAGAAAGGTAGCAGCTTACATATTGGTGTGGTTGCCTCACTTCCCGCCTACATTACTTCACTCTGCCAATACTGGCTCTAAGTTTGCTGACATCTATTAAATGCCATTACCTCAGGTCTCTAAAGATATCACAGTAAAAGTAACTATAAGCTGCTGTTAAAAGAAAATGTGTTTATAATTCCTCAATGATTTCACATGTATTTTATATTCTTTAAGATATAAAATACATAGGTTACAATCTTATGCAGGCTCAACCTCAGAGGAGGTTACATTATATTTTGCAAGGCTTAATTCTGAGTAAACAAGTATGGGATTATGCTAGCAAAAACACAGATTGCTTGTACTGTAGTTCTCTCTTGTTTGTGATATAATTCAGTAATAAAATCTCAGAAATAGATGTTTTTGGTCCTCTTGCCTCAAACAAAATGTAAAGCTGGAAAAACATAGCTTCAAAGAGACATATCAAAACAGCATGCAAAGCAACAAGAAAAACTCAGCTACATCAATAATAAAGTACTTCCCAACTCTGAACATGAAAATAACCCAACACCATCATACTGAAAGATAACTAGACTATTAACAAAAGTAAAGCAGTGGTATAGCAATTAGGAATTAGTCCATTGATTCTTCTGAATAAAAACATCCAGGAAACATTTTCCATTGTTATAAATAACTCTGTTGGCTGTTTAAAATCTTTTACATCAACATATATTATACAATATTTGGATCAAATATTAAATGAATATTCTCAAAGATGCAGGAGCACTTTCCTAACAGGATAGGAACTGCAGCATAGCGTGGGTACCATTCAAACTAGCTGATTTAGACATATCAATGGGGAAGCTCCCATTAACATCCCCCTTCAATTGAGACCCCTGTCTTGCCCATCTTTTTATTAAACCCAATAACATTCCTATTTCTCCTATTCTCCCATTCATTCTTCAGCTCTTTGGAAGATGCAGCATTTCCCAGCCCCAACCGCCAGCAAATTAGCACATCCCCCACCTCGCATCCCCATTCCATTTTCAATGACTAAAACAAGGTATTATCATTCTTGACTGGATAATGAGGGGAATGAAAAGCACAAAATCTTTGGAAGTAAGGTAGGTGGGAAAAGATAAAAACAGTAATGGAATGCTACCACTGGAACTCATGTACCATTCAGAAGCCTGACTACTACTTCCACTTGCACCCATTTGTCCAAGTTAAACATTAAGCCATCAGTAATGGGACATTATTCCTTTTGCTCCCCCCCAGGTGGATGGTTTGGGGGTTGTGGGGGGGGGTGTAGGCTGGGCAGCAAGCGGCTGTTTAGTTTTCAACCCTTCCAGCCACTCCCGCGCAGAGACACCCCACTCCCGAAATGAAAATCAAGGCGCCCTGCCTTTATTATTATTTCAGCCTCAGATCTCACCTCCACGGGGACTCCGTCCAGCTCCTGACCCTGTTTCACCCTCTTCCCCGCCGTGGGTCCGCCCGGCCGCCTCTCGCTCAACCTGGTTTAGCCCAGCCGAGTCCCTGAAGGGAGCAGGGCATCTCCTGAGCTGCCGCCAACGGGCCTACGGGTCCTTCCTCGCTCCCGGCTCCCTCGACCCGATTCCCCGCCTGAAGGGCTGGCCGCTTCCTTCTCGCCCGCAGACGCTCACCTGAGGGCTCAACGCGACCGCCCGGCTTTCCCGCCCATCCTTGCTGGCGAGCCCCTGCAGCCGGGAGAGCCCCGATGCCCGCCCACGCGTGGGCTTCGGTTCTACGGTGAGGCGGCTGTTACGGCTGCTCCTGCGGCAGCTACAGAAGCCCGCGCTCACTGCGGGATCGCGTTTCGCCTCCCCAGCCTTAAAGGAGCCGAGGCGCTGCTGGCTGCCGCCGCTTGGGATCCCAGAGGCGGCCAGCGAGTCGACCGCTGCGGTGATCCCCTCCTGCTGCCGGGCCATGTCCTCGCCCAAAGGCCGACCCGCTGCCTCGCTGGCCCCCCGGACAGCTGGGTGGGACTGCGAAGCCGCGGCGGAAGAAGGCAGCTGTTCTGCAAAGGCGTGGACGGGCGCCCTCGTGGGGGACGGGCGAGAGGGAGGGGATGCCCTTTCATTCAGCGGTCCCGCGTAGGGAAGACGAGGTTGGAAATTTTTCATAGGCCTTACAAATGCTTCTCCTTCTCCCTCCCCCTTTCCCTCTCCCTCTCTCTCCCCTACCCCTAGCTTGCATTCAGGCGGGTTCCCTGCAAAGTTTGGCGAAGCTTTACTTACAGTATTTCTTTTTATTTAACAAATTTACATGGCTGCCCATCTACCAAAGCACTCTGGGCAGCGAACATTCATTCATTCATTCATTCATTCATTCATTCATTCATTCATTCAGGTTTTTTAATTGTTTTTAATGTTTTTTTTAATGATTTTGGGTTGGGGGTTTTTTTTTTTTGGTTATTTTGTATGGTTTTGTGTTTTTTTAACTTTGTACGCCATTCAGAGTCATGTATGTGGGATGGGCAGTTTTATAAATTTACCAAATAAATAAAACAATCATAATCTGTATCATTAAAAAAATGGCACCAAAAAAAAAGAGAAAGAAACCCACCAGCAGTAGCCAGCAAAAATCTCACAACAATAAAACAAATAGACCTGCACTCTTATCTGAGCACCCTGGCCCCAGTGCCTGTGGGAATAGGTTCTACTGTAATTATATTTCCATCCAATCTTTGCCCAATAAGCTCAAGACACAGTATATGATTCTTCCCCTATCTCAGTTGATTTTCACCCTGCAGGACAGGATAGGATGAGAGTGTGACTTGCTTTATTCATGTTAAGCCATAAACTGTGGTTTACAAGCCATAGTAGCTAAACCAAAACCAAGCAGACCACATTAGATCTGAGCAATTGGCAAACTTAGTTATAAATTGCAACAGCAGCATATTATCTATAAGAAAATGAAGAACTAAGTCCCCAAATGCTTATTTGCACTAATGGATCCAGAGTCTGAAAAGTTTCAATACCTCAGCTCAAAAGGAGATATGTAGAACATACTGCTTGGAGCACCTTTCATTTTACCCATGATTTATTGAATAAGCCATAATGGCTGAGTTCACACAATACTCTAAGACCTGGCTTAATGCCACATTAAATCTCTTTGGATAGTTAATAAAAACACACACTTGCTGCCATATTTGCCTCCTGCCCCTAAAATCGCAGTCATAGACTGGTTTTTCTAAGGCTTAGCATGTTGTCTGGCAGTCACTCTAGCAAATAATCTGCTTCATCTTAGAAGAGCCACAGATCATGGTTAGAGAATATGATGTGAGTGGTTTGGCATGTTCTACAAATTTACCAATAATGGCATACACATACAACTGAGGGACAGGTCCATATGTGGCTCTCAAACCTATAAGTGCAAAGGTTGTCACCAAATTATAATGTTCAATGTAGCATCTGGAGGAAATTATTAAATGACTGGCTTGGGAATAATCACATCAACTGTATTTAATGAATCATTAATTTTAACTTTAAATGAATTTTTTTTTTCGTCTTATATCACCCACTTTTGGAGTTATGACTTTCAGCATATTCCTCAAAGATGAGATGGGACCACCCATCTGGAAAACTTATAAACCACTGATTCAGCTCCATATAATGAACAGGTCAATGGCTGTACTAACCTAGTGCTTAATTTCTGGTTTGGGGCAGCAGGAAAAGTTGTCTATAGAACTTATGGACGTTTCCAAAACAAGGACTACAAAAAACATTCTGCAACTATTCTTTCTCACCTTGACTTCTTCTCATAAGAGAAGCAGCAGTCATGGTGGAAATGCACCAAAAGATTGCAACCACCTTTACAATTTTGTGAATGAGGCAGGATAATTTCATAATAAAATCTCATCCAAAAGCACCTTTAAGCATACTTGTGACTGTATATTCACCTCATCAAAATATAGCAACAAAGATCTGACCTTCACTATTAACATAAATCTTATTTGTGTCAAAAATGTGTGTGTATAAGAGAGAAAAAATAATCTGCATGCTGACAAAATGTAAAGCTCCCACAACCAATTAGATGCTAGATTTGGACTGGTGGGTCTCTGTGGAATTAAATTTTATGTTGGGTGTTACTAAGGAGAATTTAATAATGTAACAGCCAAGCTGAATCTAGTATAGCAGGTTCTCACAGCAGTCAACTAGATGTCTATAGGAAATGTTGAGAATGTGAACACAAGAGGACTGATTTTTGTTTTCAGTTTTGGGGTGGAAACACAAATTACTTTAATCCCATTACTAACAACTTGTCCTGATGTTCAGTTTTGTGGTGGAAACAAATTAACCTTAGTCTCATTACTAGTAATTCATCCTCATGTTTCTAACTGTGGCATGAAGATGCCCCCCTAGACATTTTTAAAGGATGTATCCTCACATTTTATTTCTTTCATCCCTAGCCTACCATGAAGGCAGCTTAATGTTGCCTTCAGCTGTTCCAGTTGAAAAATAATGTTTTCTCTTCTCCCTACACAATTTTAGCCATGGATCTAGGATGCTTCAACAATGATGTAGTTGATAATCAGTTCAAGGGCTGGAACTGCCCAGCATTGTTGCTCATTTCAAACTGCTATGAGTGCACCCTCTCACCTCTAGTCTCTGGACACTGTTTTCTAGGACTATTCTAATTTTGTCTGAAGTAAAGTCCAGTTATTCTCACCAGGGTCTCCCCTGGTCTCATCAGGTCTCATCTGCAGGGAGCTACTCCATGGGACTGGAGACCCGGGAGATAAAGGCCCATCTCCAGTCAGCAGATGTCTAGGCTGCCAGAGCTCAAAGGGGTGGCAATAGAAGCACAGAGAGAAAATCAACTTTTTCCCACCAGGGCACCAACAGACCAGAGCTGCTCCAAGGGATTGGAGGCAAGAGCCATCTCTTCCCATTTCTCCTGCCGACTTGGGGATGGTGTGGCAAAAGAAACACAAGGGACAACTATTTACAGGTCTCTGATCCATGCATGGATCTTATGAGATAAGAGACCTTGTGAGTGAAGAGTTGGCTCCCAGCGAGTGTGAACTGGCCTAGAAAAGAGCTGGCAGGCACTGTGCAGGAAGGGAAGCACAGTGAGATCCTGCCTCACCACACAGCCAACTCAACAGCATCAAGCCCATTTTTGGATGACTTTTAGATATGACTTACTGCTCTAAAAACACCTGCAGGCACAGGGGACAGCACTAGCAAGGTGACGCGGGAAGAAACTCCCCACTTCACTTGCAACTGCCTCTTGATATCAGCTCTTTATAGATTTATTTTTAAACACAAGTTTAGCACTCTTATGAAAGAGCACTAACTCTGTGTTTACAAGTAGCCTGAAAAACCAAAGTTCCTTTTATCTTTTAAAGCTTTTTAAATTTATTATATCCATGTACTGCAATTGATATTTCTGCCCTTTTTAATTCTCCTTTACAGAACTTTTTCTTACATAGCTATTTTCTTCTATGAAAATACATTCTTAAACCACTTCATATTCTATTCAATTTTCTAGCACTACAGTTTGGTTATGTTTATTCAAGCAGTTGTGATGTCTGATTGCATTTTGGCTAACTTAGTAACTGATATCTGAATTTGCTACATAGAATATTGCAAAGTACCAAAATAAATTTTCTCTGCTGTTTTAGTCAAAGACAGATCAATTCCCATTTATACTCAGTAAGCGCAGAGTCTTCAAACCACTAGTGGATTAAAAAAACAAAGCATGCTAGAGTTATAAATATCAACAAGCATTTCATACACTTGCATGTGAGTGAATTCTAATAAGAAGTTATTCTTTATGTAGCATGAAAAATAAGGTAATGGTGTATTTGTCATTACCTACATATTTATTTTACTAAATTAAAATGTTATTATTGCTGAGTCTTATACAAGCTGCCCTAGAAAATATTAAATTTCTCCAGTGGTGGCAAAGTAGCATAGGTTGTATAATTCAGGGTTCCTCAACCTTGGCAACTTTAAGACGGGTGGACTTCTTAAACTTGCCAAGGTTGAGGAACCCTGGTATAATTATAATCAGCACATATCTAGTTAGGCTTCATCCAACAGGTAGGACTGGGATCACCTAGACAAGAAATCCAAGAACTTAAGATCACTAATATATTGAAGTAAGTTAAGAAGCCATAACCAAAATTTCAGTAATTGCTGTGATTCAAGAAAAGCCCTACATATAGAAACAGTGTTCAAACCCTCTTGATACCTTTTTCCTTCCCACATCATATAATTGGCTGCTTGGATTTTCTTTTGCCTGGACTAGACTGTTTCCATCTGTGTTTGCAATGGTCAGATTGCGTTTACCTTGTTTTTCACTCACTATGTGAGAACTACAGTAACTTTCACACACACATGTGCCACCATTTTATTTATTTATTTATTTATTTATTAAATTTGTATGCCACCCATCTCCCCCAATGATGAGATTCTGGGCAGCTCACAATTAAAAATCAAAAGCCCATAAACAATAAAATACCCCATAAATAATTAAATTGCTCAATCCATAAAAATCCACTATAAAACAGGCTCTATACATAAATACTAAAGACATTCAAGAAGACTGGGGGGGGGGGCGTAAAATCAATGACCCCACAAGCCACTTCCACTGATGCAAGCCCCCATCTGGCCCCCAGGCCTTCTAGCATAGCCAGGATTTCAAATTTCACTATACTGGACTTGTACATTTTCCTGACATGTGCATGTACATGTTTGGTTGCTTAGAGTCACATTTAGAAGCCTACACAAAATTAAAAAAAAAAAATCCTGGGAATTTTACACCACCAATGCAGAACAAGAAAGGGGGGGAAATCCCAGACATTGAAAAGTTGTCTCTGTTAGAGTCTCATATGTTCCAATATTAGTGACATCATTTCATCTGGAAAGAGATATCCTTCAACCTGGGAGCATATCAATGGGTAATCTGAGGAACATTAGCAAGGATTTCTGACTTCCAGTTGTATAACATTAACAGAAACCATCTTTTTTTCCTGAATTATATTGCTGAAATGAAGGACTATAATGGTTTACAATGTGGAACGACTGCATGGCCCTTTATTTTTAATGGAATTAAAAGCATATTTTGGGGATCAAAATGGTTTAATTAAAACAATGAATTGCCTCTGACTCCAACAGGTAGATTCTAGGATCCTACAAAAAAGAAAGTTTTCTGAAGCTTTTATATCATTATTATAATGAGTAGAACTTGTGCTGAATATTTTTGATAGGAAAAATAGAGGGACATAGTTAATCAGCGTCCTAGAAAAACCTAGACTTTTATTATACACATTGTAATCAGGCCTCTCTTACATCAGCTAACAGAAATTAGATTTTGTATTTCTGGTCCTGTGAATTGCACAAATATTACTGTATTGAAGAATCTGTTCTCCTACCTACCCTTTGAAATGAGCTCCTCCCAACCCCCCAGGGTCCAGGCCACCCTTCATGCTTTCCTAGAACTGGGAAGACCTGTCTTTTCTCTTGTGCATTGGGCCCTGGAGGGTAGTTCTGCCTGTCTTCTTGTGAGAATGCAGATGTGTTATTCCCAACCTCAGTTATGTGTTTGTGTATGGGTGGGTGGGTGGGTTGGTTGGTTGGTTGGTGCTTTCAAGTCAGTGTTGACTCCTGGCAACTACCTGGACTAGTCCCTGCAGTTTTCTTGGCAATGTTTTTGGAAGTGGTTTGTTAATTTAGTTTTATACTATTTTCTATTCAGTTTGGATTGTTTTTGATTTTTACAGATGTATGCCATCGCAAGTCATGAATTATGAACTGGGTGGCCTTATACATTTCTAAATAAATAAATACTTTTTTTTTTTTTTTTTTAGAACTGCAGTACTATGCCTGGTAGCTTTGATGATTGAGTAGATACATAATTTGGGCACAAGCTCTATTGGATCATTTTTAACTCCAGGAAATTAGTATTCTGGGTCTACACTTCCTTGTTTCTCAGTAGACAGACTTGATACCTAGACATCTTTCTATTAGTGCTTGAAGACTTCAGTTTCTTCCTGACTTCCTTCACCCTGTAATTGCATTTGAATGTATTAATATGAGAATACCCATACCTGCTCAGATTGCCCTATGCTTTGTTCTCCAGGCCAGAGACAAGAATCTTGGTTTACATTCCAAACAAGATTCTTTATTACCACAATATTCAAGAAGACATCAATGGCACACTGCCTCAGCCTCAAGGTAAAAGGAAAATAAGGCACTAAGAAAAATAACACAAGTGATTCTACCGAAGCTTCCTGGAAAAATGACAACATCAAGGTCTTTAAAGTTTTGTTCAGAAATGTAAACCAATGCCTCAGATTGCTCCACCCCCACCCTCCTGCCCACATCCCTGCGTTGCATTTCCCTAAAGCCACTTGACCAGAAAATTAGGTAACCATCTTGAACTACACTACAAATTTACCCTACGCCTAACATTATTTTAGGGCGATGTACAACCTTTCACCCAAAGCCCTGCTTCTTTCTATATGTAGATAATAATGGACTTTATTTTTTAAATTACAAACTGAAATGTTTTCTTAAAAACAAAAATCAAATCTGTTCTGCAACCATTGTTTTGGAAATATCTGTGGGAATGCCTATCTCCTATTGTTTCTTCCTGTCCCATATGGTCTGAGTCAACAAGCTCCAGGTCCCATCAATTAAATAATGTCACCCGGTGGGATCTCAGAAGCAGGCCTTCTCTGTCATGGCACCTACACTCTGGAACACTATTCTGCCCAAGATTTGTATGATCCCTACCCCCGGCCTTGTTTAAGCAAGCCCTTAAAACTTGGTCCTGGGTTAGAATGGGTGGTAGACCCTTTGTGGGAAGTTTTAATTATTTAATGGATTGTTTTTCTCCAGACTCTTTGCAGATTATATACTCTGCATTTTTATTGTTTTTTACTGTTGTATCCTGGAAGCTGCCCAGAATCGTACAGGTTGGGAGGGCCTATACATTTATAAAGTAAAATAATTGTTCAACTATGCACTAAAACCCTCAATTTCTGAACTGTTTTTATGGATTAGCAGTCACTTTTCAGCAGAAACAGTCAATGTACATGAACCAGAAATGTATTTCTCCAGACATGGATGCGTGATTCATGGCTGTTAACATCACTTACTGGCTAACTAAGGAGAGGCAGAATCAAGTTAATTTCTTTAAAAATAAAAGCATTTGCTTTGTTTCATGAGACTTACACTTTTAAAACCAGAAGCTGGAAATGTGAGATGTATGGCTTATGTGAGGAAGGACAATTGTTCTGTTCTCCCCATGCATAACCATGGGTGGAATATAAATAAAGTAAATGTATAGCCTTTAGAATACAGAAGCAAAAAAGGGCAGAGAGAACAGACAGCTTCCCATGAATCTTACAAGATTCAGATGATGGCTGTTTTGTTTTGTTTATAATCATGCAATATCTTAAGGATACGTACTAATTGTAGATTTGACTTTTATGAAGGAAAACATTCAGATTAGAGTTTCAACAGCTATTGACCAAGCCTTAAGCAAGTAGGGCTGGCATTGACAGTCCATACTATCTCAGAACCTGGTCTATTGGTTTTTTCAGAGTAGACTGATGTATATCATATAGAATGAGATGCACCAATGAGGTTTCCCAAATGATTTGTTTTGCTCAGAATCTTTACCAGCATAATCTTGCCCAGGCCTCAAATCAGATGCAACCCTGGTAGAACTCAGACATTCAGGTAGACAGAGCCAAACTTTTCCATCTCTCATACAGATAAATTGCTCTCTCTCCCTGGACACTCCCCAATTACTTCTATAAGATTCTGTATGCCCCACATAGAAGGGTCTTCTCCCTAGCTTGTATAGATGCTGCCCCTACTAAGGTGACAGCTAGCTGATATGTCAACCTTCTATATGAAGATCAAGTATGTATTTGCTCACAGAGGCCGAGTCTGTTTCACGCATCCTTTTTTACAATTGTTTTCACCCTTGTCCCTCTCAGATGTGTTTTCTTTTTCCATGTCGTTCAAGTGAATTCGTTTAAGCTACCACCACTGCTGTTATTGCCCTCCATATATTTTGTAATATATATCCTTGTAGGAGAACATTATAGGAATCCAGTGCTTTACACTGTGAAGTCCTGAAGTTTCTCCTGGTGCTTTCTGGCATCAGTGCTAGTTAGGATTTCATCATGGTCTTAAATAATGCATAGTTGTCCCAAGACATTTCATAGGACACTGACAACAGGAAACCAGTTAAATATTTATTAATTACATTTATATCGCTGCCCATCTCATAGACCGTGACTCTGGGCAGTGTAAAACCATAAAATAAGAATATTAAAACGCACTACCATTATAAACATTGATATTATTAAAAAAGGCTAGGTGAGCGCATTGGATATAATGAACAGTGGAGCCACCTCATCAGATTACCATTCCCTTGAGACCCCCAGGCCTGTTGACACAGCCAAGGTTTGAGGGATTTCTGGAAGGATGGCAGAGAAGGAGCCAATCTCACCTTGGGAGGATGATATTCCAAAGGGTGGGTGCCACAGCAGAAAAGGCTCATCTCCTGGGTTCCGCCAGATGTAACTTCTTAGTAGACGGGATCCACAACATGCCTCTTCTGCCAGATCTGATGGGATGGGCAGATGTAATTAGGAAGAGACAATCCCTCAAATAACCCAGCTCCATGCCATGAAAGGCTTTAAAGGTCAAAACCAGCACCTTGAATTGGACCTGGAAGCAAACTGGTAACCAATGCAGCTTGCAGAGCAGGGGTATAACGTGCCATTCTAGGGACACACATAATTGCCCATGCCACCACATTCTGCACCAGCTGAAGCTTCCGGATATTCTTCAAGAGCAGACCCATGTAGAGCACGTTACAATAGTCCAACCTGGGAGATGACCAGGGTATGAGTGACCATGAGCAGAGCCTCCCAATCAAGGAACAGGCACAACTGGTGCATAACCCAAAGCTGTGCAAAGGCCTTCCTAGCCACGACTTCTACCTGCTCTTCAAGTAGGAGTCGCGAGTCTAGGAGGACTCCAAGTTGCACACAAATATGGTGTCAAAAAGAGCGCACACACTGCTGTTCTCCCATCTCTAAGCTGTGGCAAGTTGTCCAAGAAGTGGTCAGGGTTATTCCCTTCCCTGTATCCTGGAATCCTGCATCTTTCCATAGGAGCTGCTGCAAGAGTTGAATGGGTTGTGGTAGAAGGCCCTCCACTCTTCAGTTTCTCCAGTTGTAATCTACTCTTCTGTTGTCTCCACCGTCAGTCTTTTTAATGCCAAGTCCCTTTTTAAAGGGTTTCCTCCATTTTTTTTTAAAGTAGGGCCTCCAACTCTTTTTTTTCATCACTCAGCAGTCCCGTTCTCTTTTATTGTAGCTGTATTTCCAATTTCTTTAGTTCAAGCGGGTCAGCGAGCCCAATGAAGTGATTGGGCTAGCTGCCCAGCCTCCAACATGACTGTCTCAGGGTTGGACACGTTGGCTTTTCAGATGTCTTCTGCTAACTGGGCATGCAAAGATGTTTTCCCATTCTTCAACAGCATAAAGGAAAACTGCCTCTCGACACTAACCTAGTTATTGTGCCAAATCTGGGAGTTACAAATAAAATCAACTAGTGAGTGTGCAAGTCCCTCTCTCTCTGCTAAAAACAATTTAGAAGAAAGAGAAAGGGGTAAAATACCATGAAACTATCCTAGGTCATGTGTCTGCCTGTATGCCAGGCACAAAACAACAGGTGCTTTGGAAACATTTGAAGGAAGGAAACATTGTTTACTCTGGAATGCCTTCTGGTGTCTACATAACCCACC
Organism: Liasis olivaceus; assembly: GCA_030867105.1. Taxonomy (NCBI): domain Eukaryota; kingdom Metazoa; phylum Chordata; class Lepidosauria; order Squamata; family Pythonidae; genus Liasis; species Liasis olivaceus. The sequence goes on along the minus strand of CM061350.1, from coordinate 119,732,957 downwards.
TCTGCCACCACATAGTAGAACAGCTGAGCCCATAGAAGAGAAGACCGGAGATTTAAAAATTCCTCCCCCAAAAGTCCCCCGGGCCTACAAACATGGCCACTATCTCCAGCTTTGGGATAGTGAATTGCTAGTTCCTGCTGCCACTTTGCACCTCACTTGGGATCCTCTCCCTAAGCCCAGTGTGGGAAATAGGGCTTTCACAGCCCATGTCACTTTTTTGTGATTAAAAAAGTAAACATGGAAAAATGTGGTTTTTTCCTAAAACGTAACCTTCTATCCATAACATATAGGCATGTAGCTAGAGGCTTCACCCCTTCTTTATTCCCCCCAAATCTCACAGGAGTTAAACAAAATATATTAGAAAAAAATGATAAAAACATCTTAACTTTTGAAATCTAATATGAAAACATTCAGCCTTGAAGGAGGTAAATACAGAGCTGCCTTAATAAAAGTGCTACTTCCAAATTAATTGAAAAAGAAAAAATAAAATAAGATGCAGTGTTCCAATCACACCACAAGATTATATTAAATTTTAAAAAGTAACTCACTGTAAAAACTTTGGAGCAGGATTTCAGGTTCTTATTCCAAATCAAGATTCTAAAGAGAAAGTATTTATTTATGTACAATCTTAAATGTGCATAAAGAGCTCAAATACACACACTTACTATAGAGGAATGTAGGCATCATTGAAGGAAGAAATAGAACACAGTCCTGGGAAAGGTGAAAGTGTGAGAAACTTAAAATAACCCTACCCTAATTCTGTCTGATACAAGAGGGAACAAAGGGAAATTCTGGCAGGCTTTCAACATGCTGTTATTATAGCTTAATAACAAATAACAATCCTACCAAGACTAGCTGTGGGTATTTTGAAGAGATCTGGAGATATTCCAACCTTGACCTGGGATGAGATGGCACTTCCCCATTCAAGAGTGATGTGCAATTTGGGGGTCTTCCTGGACTCACAATTCCTATTTGATAAGCAGGTGGCAGCAGTAGCCAGGAAGGTCTTTGCCCAGCTTTATCTGGTGCACTAGTTGCTCCCTTTCCTAGATTAGGGGGCCCTTCAAACAATCACTCATGTCCTGGTCACCTCACTGCTTGACTACTGCAAAGCATTCTACATGGGGCTGCCCTTGAAGACTACCTGGAAGCTTCAGCTGTCCAGAATGCAGCAGTGAGGGGCATGCCTTGGTATGCCCATGTAACACCTCTGCTTTACAAGCTGCACTGGTTGCCAGTTTTCTTCCAGGTGCCATTCAAGGTGTTGGTCGCTTCCTGAAAAGCTGTCCTGTTTCAGGTCTCAGCCCACACACACACAGAGAGAGTTGCTAGGTGAGAAAAGCAATTTACTCAAGGCTGAGCAGATAACAGCAGACAAGAGAAGAAATGTAAATCAACAGAGTCTCTTGGAAAGAAAGCTTGCCTGGGTAGTTTTGATTTCAACAGGAGCACGCAGAAGAGTAGTAACAATCCAGTCCACAGTTCAGGCAACCAAATCAGGTTTATTAGCCAGTTCAAGGTCAGAGATTCAGAGGGATAACACACTAGAGCAGGAAATGAAGCAATTGTTTCCAACAAGGGGACATGGCTCAGAGCTGCCTTTTAAATCAGGCTGCAGCCAGCTGTCCTTAATCAAGAAATTTACTTCCTTGCTTAGCAAGGAGTCTCAATGAATGCCTTTGTTTGGTTCTCCCTCTACTCACCAGGTGTGAGGGCTTGGAGGCCTTACCTCATTATCATCTGACTGTTCCAGCTGTTCACATGGTGCTTGTTTTGATCAACCTCAGGTGATTCTTGGCTTTGTTTCTCCTGAGGCTGACATTCCACAGGTTTAGCTGGAGCAGCTTCTTCAGTCAGATTCAGAGTCTGAGTCCTGGGCCATGACAAAAGCCCTACATGACATCGGGTCTGGTTACTTGAGGGACTGCCTGTCTCCCATAGTTCGATCTAGCAGGATTGGCGCACTCCAGGTTCCATCGATTAAACAATGCCACCTATCAGGACCTCAGAAACACACCTTCTCTGTAGAAGTGCCTGCCCTCTGAAATGAGGTTCCCCCTGAGATTTGAACAGCCCCCACCCTATTGGTATTTCAAAGGGCCCTGAAGACAAGGATGATTGACACCCCTTTTTTCCCTTTTCCTTGTTCCCATCAGGGTTTGTTTTCTCTGCCATCTTTCTTCCTTCCATGCCCTTCCTTCCCCACCATGATCTTGAAGCTAAGTATGGACCCTTTGAAAGGTTGGGGGCAGGGAGGCAGGCAGTAGAAACTGCCACAAGTTTCATATATGAGGGCTTATATGGATGACCTCCATGGAACTTCACTGACTGATTCTTCCCCTTTCTCTATGAACAATGGATAGCTGTTTCAAACAACCATTAATATGTTCACCTTCCTAGGTGGAAAGAAATACTGCAAATCTATTATGACAATAGTGCAGGAGCTGTGAAAGGAAGAGAAACTACAACTCAGTCCTAGGAATGGAGAAAGCATGAGAAAGAAACTCAAAATAACCTTGCCTTAATTCTATTTGGTATAAGAGGGGGCAAAGAGAAACTCTGGCAGGCTTTCAAGATTCAGTTATCATACCCTACAACAGTAAAGTAGCATTCCTGTAATTCTTATGGTATCTGTTTCCTGGCCTAGCCCACCTCAAAGGGCTGACACTTACTGAACTTGTATGCAGAAGTAAAAGAGACTTGAGCACAGTGCAATGAAACCAGGATTAAAGTTAATGTGATCTTCCTAATGAAACTGTTTTGCCTATCTTTCCAGAGTCAGCCATTACCAACAGATATTCCCTCTGTCTTAATTTTTCTTGGAATTCCTGCATCCTAAGGATTCCAATAAGTTAATAGTGAAGTTGCAGAGCAGATAGACCAAGTCTTTTCCTCAGCCTCAATCTACTGCTATTGCCCCCTTTCTCTTAAAAGGACTCCAATATTTCCTATCTCACAATAAAAGAGTGTCTCAGGTAATCTGCCCCTGTAAGTGACCCAAAGCTATGCTTCATTCATAGTAAATGTTAATTGACTGTCCAGCATGAGGCTGATGCTCTGCAATATTGTGAATGCACAACAGTTGTCTTACTTTCATTTGTCTGAAAGGGAGTCCTCGTGGGTTAGTATTGTCAAGGTACAGTTTATCTACTGCCTCAATCCTTATGAACTCTAGGCAGTTTACAGATATTAAAATAGCAATAAGAATAAATAATACATTTTAAAACTTTGATAACAAAAATATAACACATACACACACAGTGCCAGCTCAAGGGTATACAGAGTCCCTTATCCTGGGAGAGCCAGTTTGGGGTAGTGGTTAAGGCATCAGGCTAGAAACCAGGAGGCTGTGTGTTCTAGTCCCACCTAGGCACAAAGCCAGCTGGGTGACCTTGGGCCAGTCACTCTCAGCCCTAGGAAGGAGGCAATGGCAAGCCACTTCTGAAAAACCTTGCCAAGAAAACTGCAGGGACCTATCCAGGCAATTGCCAGGAGTCAATGCTGACTCGAAGGCACACACACACGCACAGACCACATTGAGTGATGGTACCACCTTCTGCTGATGTGAAGATTTGAATTTTAGAATGATTTGGAAGAAAGATCAGCAGTGGTGCCTGCTAAGCTTTGGCGCCCTAGGCCAGTGGCTACTTGGCCTTAGTCTAAAACCAACACTGCATGCGTGTGCGTGCACACACACACACATATAGGCCCCTGTGCCTTTAAATTCAGTCTCCCAAGGCCTTCCAGAAAAGTCAAGTTTTTACTAGTTTCTGGAAGGCCATGAGATGGGGGCCATCCTTACCTTAGGGGGCAAGCTGTTCCATAGGAGGAGAACTGCCAGGGAGAAAATCCATCACTGAACCTACTCCTGCTGCAACTCTTGGTAGGTGTAGACTCCTAACAGGTACTCTCTGGCTATCCAGGTCCAAGAAGCAGAAATCATATGGCAAAGGCGCTCTCTTAGATTCCCAGGTAAGACAAAAATATTAATTCTGCAGAAAACAAGCAGAACAGCTTGTTTTTGATTTGCCAGCATTTGTATATTGCCGAGTCCTGTGATCGACCTGCATTTCTCAATTAACACCTGGAAGAATGTTAATTTTTCCTTTGCGGATGCCTAAGCTAAGCAACTCTGAGGGTAAAGCGGAAAAGAGAGGTTGCAGGGCTATAAAAACTTGCTCAACGAAAGCAACCCCTTTGTGAGTTGAATTCCAGAGAACGTCCTTGCTGTTTGGGCTCATCTGGCAGATCAAAGGCATACCCCCTGCCACTGGGAATATAAGTCAGGGACAATTTCTTAATAAAATTTCTTTTAAAAGCTTGTTGCTGTCCTGGCACCTCCCTTGGTGTTCTCATTCTTTGGTATCCATTCTGCAAATCCTAAATTAAGCAACAACACACAAATTAGCATTAGCGGCAATAGCCTGTTCTCAAGATTCTAGGTAGGTCCTGCCCTTCCAGGCAATTTTTCCCTGTCCATTCAGATGAATCATGCAAGTTTTAGTTGATATAATTGTGTTTTATTGTTATAAACTGATAAGTTGTTGCAGTCTATGAATTTAATAAATATGTATAAATAGCTCCTAACTGGGATATTTTCCCCCTTTATAACAATAACGACAAAAAAAAAAAAAAAGGGAACAAAACACAAAAATGCATACATTGTAAAAAAAAATTACATAACAAGTGCTTAAAAATAAGTGGAAAAAATACAACTTAAAAATAATAATAAAATAATAATTCCAAATATGAACATCTATGAATGAGAAAATTCTGAAATATCTTTTTCTTTAACATGTCGTTACAAGAGTAAACAGGAAGAATTTATTTCTAAAATATATTAATCTCATACTGATCACCTTTCAATTTTTTATACAATAAAAATTAGGGAAATTGCAGTCAAAAACATGGGAGGATTACAAGTAGATGATCATGATTTCAATTACCATAAAGTTCTATGAATGAACGATAACAGCTCATCATCTGGAAGCATCTGCAGGCAGTCTATAATCTTTCTAATTTTTTTCCTAACCTATCCTACTCATCATTTAGTACTATAGTAGACAAATCTGGATTTATAGTCAGCATGATGCTTCTTCTTCATAAAAATGGTACATTATGTACAGCTGGAATTCCATATTAATTTTACATTGCTTATGTTCTCCTTTTTTCCATTATTTATATTCTACAAATAATTCTATCCCAATTCTTCAGTAGTTTTAATGTCACTTCAGAATTCCAAATATGAACAACTATGAATGAGAAAATTCTGAAATATCTTTTTCTTTAACATGTGCCCTTCTGATTCTGTAGTAGCTAGAGTACATTACAACTCAAAAAAACATACAACTCTATAGAACAACTGAAAAAGCACATTATCGTGTGACACCAGAATAATTGAAGTTACTACATATTAAAGGAGTCTATTAAAATTATCTACCAGAGACAAAACTGCTATAAAATGTATGTACATTATATGGAAAGATGGTGCTGGTTAAGTCTCACTGGACAAATTACAATTTTAAATTTCAGTTCCAAAATAAGAGCAAAGGAGGCAGAAAATTTTACAATGACGATGATGATGATAATCCCATATGAATAATCTTTCAAGTCATGCTAAACTAATGAAAACTTAACATGCTGAAGCAGTTGGGCACCATTTCAACTGCAATGTTCAGAATGTGTGGTAGAAAAATTCACCTAAGAAATACCAACAACTGGAAAGGATCCAAACAATAATTTTATTTTCCAAAGCTAGCACATTACAGTGAGTAACTGGTCTCTTGCAGCAAGACAAGTCAAGAACAAGAGCCATGATATTACATAGGTCATAGATAGAATGTTGATTGAGGACTGTTTGAGTATGTGAATTTGGTAACAGAAGATCCCATTTGAAAAAATTGCTTTACAACAGATAAGGAAACAAGATAACTGCAAAAGCAGGCATGGATATCCTTCACGTAATAAAAGCATTATAGACACATTCCTTGAAAGGCAACATACTGTGGTAGTTTTGATATGGGACTTACACCAAGGCTTTACATGTTATTCCAAAAAGCAGTCCCTGTATTGAATTTACAGTCTCTGCTTAAGGCATGAACTCTAAAATCATCATGCTACATAAGAGACATGTGAACGGACACATATGAATACCACTTTTGTTTAAGAAAGCATATAATTTACTTCATCCTGCATTCAGATTCCAGCTCCCCACAAATGCTAACAGGAATATGATTGAAATAACATTAATTAAAGGATTTAAAGACATATCCCTATGAAAGCTGGTTAATTAAAATGATGTGACAATATACCTGATTGAGTTCTTTTAATGGTTTTTAAAAATAACTTTTCACAATGGCTTAATTATTTGTGTATAAATTATACCGCTGCCTCATTTGCTATGTGAATAGAATAAACAGAAGTGTTAACATGTATAAAATGCAAGTTTATGAAAGGTACAGAAAATAAGTGGACAAACTAAAGAATGTTTGCACATTCCTTGCAAGGAATGAAGAATGTTCAAGGATTTGACATGCTAGACTGTTAATCTGTGATCAGGGCCAGTTTTTCTTTGACTGTAATCTTACAGATATGATGCCTACCATAACTTGGGACAGGGTCAAATTAAAAGGGACCTTAAAAAATAAATAACAGCAAAAAAGTAGGACTAGGACTGCAACAGGATAGAGAGCTGAATCCTCTTCTCATTGAGCTGTAGTTCTAATAGGAATTCTTTTTTCCCTGCACTGCTATTTGCATTGAGAAAAATATTATTCCTACTGCCAAGATAACCTTTCTTTCTGAATGTAAATAAGAATGTAATGTAATTTCATAATGTACGAAACAATTTATTGCGATCATAGCAGTGGAAAAGAGTTAAACTCATCCTCTCCAGTCATAATACTGCTTCCCTTCCTTAAAGTGACTAGTTGCACTTTTTTTTAAATGCATGATGTATGTCTCTAGATCACGGGTCTTCAGCTCATCAACCCCTTTATGAAACTTCAGATTGTTTATCAACCCACAAACATTCATTATATGAAAACAATTTAATAAATACTAATTTAACTAATAGAACTATGCGTAACAACAATGGATAGTTCCATTGACCCTTGGGGGTTGATATTGACCACTTTGGAGAACCCAGCTCTAGATAGAGGAGGAAAGGGCATTGGAAGCTGTCAGGACAGCTTAAAGTTGGAAATAGAAAAGAATGAGAAGACACTCAAGTCTGAAGATGGAACAGCCTGACTGTTATTACTGTACTGCCTTGTGATACCAACTGTAATAATATATTTTAGGAATTCTGTACACTTGCTTGCAAAAGGCTCTCCCTGAATATTTATAAGTATGCTGTGAGGATTAGCTATAGGCACAAACAGCCTAAGCCAAGTCAAGAGACACAGCCAACTGATCTACTTCAAGTAGAGTCACACCAGGTTGTGATACCATCTGACTACTTTAGACTACTCAATCAGCATGTGCAGCCTTGATACAAAGGCAACATTCCAGGGAGCCCATGCTTCAGAGTTCACAGCAGTCTGAGGCAGCAGGGTTGTTGCAAGGCTGAGATCTGAGAAGTGGAAAGCAGACATTGATCCAGCAGCTAACAGACTAGAATGGAAAATTTTTGATCCCAACATCTAAGAACCCAGCCGGAGGCAAAGCTGCAAGCCATCACTGGAGTTTCTGCAGGGTTATACATATAAGGAGGACATTACACACAAGTAGACCTTTTGTTACAGTATTGGGTATCCTGCTTTTGGCTCTTTAGATAGGCATTTCTGTATTTGAAATGTAACTGAGCTTGTACACGCTGACCTTATAGGCCTGGGCTCAGTTTCCTCCTTGGAATCAAAGAGGCCAAGGTTTTTCACGTCTTGAGAAGAAAACGATTAGAATGCCTTTGTAGCTTTAGGATCTCAGTGCTTAGCCAGAAGGGCTCCTAGGAGCAAAAAGAGAAAAATTCCAGGGATCTCCAAACATTCCAAAAAGGCCCCCTCCAGGAGTGGGGCCATGTAATCAGTAGTCAGGATGGGAAAAAAATGAAAAACTAAAGGACAGGGCTGGTGCATTGTAGCAAGGTTGAGACATCAGGAACTTAAAGAAAAAATGGATATGAGAATATGCCAACATTCAGAAAGACATTGTTGTTTGAGCAAACCTCAATAGGAAAAAAAATCTTACATTCTTTCCACTCAGAAGGTAGAATTAGTCTAGACAGAGTCTGAAGGCAGCTCGCTAAGGGCTTGCCACCTATATTTCAATGCCTTGCTACACAGGACAGTTTTTCACATATCCCAGCAGCTTCTGACACAAATATTACAAAAATTCCACAAGTCCATAGGGATCTCCGAGGTCCAAAGGAAACCAACCTAGTAACAGTGTTCTTGGACTTCCCTCTGTTCAGCATACATCTACATTAGACAGCCAGCTAACCCAAAGCATGCTTATGTAGTGCTGTTATCCATATGCTGGGGTAACCTGTTTGTCTATAACTCCAGCTATGGGGATGATGGGAGCCCAATACATCTGAAGTACATCAAATTAGAAAAGGCCAATGTAGTAGTTGAAGAAACAATAGTGGTCATTTCTCAGCAAAAGTAATGGAAGGCTGGCTGGGGATTTCTGGGAGTTGAAGTCTACACGTCTTAAATTTGCCAAGGGAGTCAAAAGTCCGCACATCTTAAAGTTGCCAGGTTTCAAAAACACTGAACTACATGATCCTCATGGTACCCTCCAGTTCCAAAATTCCATGCTTCTATGAGTCCCTTGATGAAAGCCACTTTTTGCACCATCAAGCATATATATACAGCAGCTTGTTTTAAAGCAATACATACAATGTGAGGAAGATACACAGATAGGCTATTGCCCAAGGCACAACTACATTCTAATGTGCAGCCTTATAACCTTATAACCTTTATGGAACAGAGATGTTGCCAATTCTCATTAAAACACTTGAAAAAACAAAAACATATGAGGTCTGGATGTGTGTCTAAGAGAGAGAGAAAGTCAGAGAACAATATGATCATGAATGCTACATGATTTATAATTGGGCTTGATTACTAGGCACAAATGCCCTGGTACAGGAAAAAATTAAGTCCACCAGATGGTCAGTAAGTGAACACTGGCAGAGCCACGTTTCAATTACAGGAGAGGTTGGAAGTGGCTGGCGCATTTATAGCACAGAGAAGGAAAGAGGCAGAGCTGCAGGGACCAGGCCATAGGGCTGATGAGAAAAACAGCAACAGAGGAACCAGCTGAAAGCACAGCCTACTCATATCTCTCCGCAAATAACATGCCAGATCTGAGAGAACATATCACTTCAAAGATGAAGAGCGTTCTCATCCATCATTCATCAACGGTGCCTGCTGTCAGTGAGTTGTGGGTACTATAAAAGCCCTACACTGTAAAAGCTGCTGTTGCTGCTCTGTCTGTCACAATCCAAAGAAATCTGGATAGAGATCTGAGTTAATGGAGTGGGTGGGGAGGGGCTTGTAGTCAGAAGGGGGACTGTGCATTTAAAAGCATCAATCACACGCTGCATATTCAGCTTGATCAGACACAAACAGGTTAAATAGCAGGGATACTGAGGTAGCTTTTAATCAATTTGAAGGGGGAAAAGGAGAAAAGAACCAAAAGAAACCCTAGCTGGATGCTGTTTTTCCTTTTGATTTAATTACAGTCTTGTATCTACGGTCCACACCACATCTGAACATGTACAGACAGCTTCATGGCAGCCTACAGCTACAGGCAGTGACACAGTCAAGCTGACCACAAAATGAGGAAAAGTCAAGACTGCTGATAAAATAAATAATGTTCCTATGTTTCAAGATCTGGAATGTTGCTACAGGTGTACTGATTATTTCCTGAAGGAAGGTCAAGTACAGAAAACATACCTATTATGTTAAAGATGTGTGGACCAACTCCCAGAATTTCCCAGCAAGGCTGGCTGGGGAATTCTGGCAGTTGAAGTCCACACATCTTAAAGTTGCCAAGGTTGAGAAAGACTGCCTTAATGTATGTAAAAGGTTTCTGAGGTAATCCCATTTGCACTATTTTACTGCAGGACAGGGAGTTGTATGCAAATTTTGTAGTTTCCCAGGGAAAAATAGAACTTCCAACCTCTAAACAATTAACACATCAGAGGAGCCTCTCCTATTAACTATGAAATGGCCATCTGTGAAGGCTTTTCACTGGAATGCAAGAGGGCAGTAGTATTAAAACATGCAAACTCACAGCACATGTCTAGGTTGCAGTGGTACAAAAAGTTTATTAATTCAGCTGAGTGCATCAATCAGACTTAACTAATTAACATTTCCATAAAGTCTCAGGAGTCCGAAAATCCTGTGGGTATCACACCTATTTAAAGCAGGGGTGGCCGTCAGCTCCTTTTTTGGATCTTTTGAGGAAATAAGGGCCAAAAAGCAAGTAAAGCCTCAAACAGACTATTTGTATGGTGGTCTTAAAAATCTCCCACTACCCCCTCGAATGGAGGGGAAAAAAAAAACAGGCTTAAAAACACACACACACTTCCCTGATATCAACAGCCGAGCCCTTTGAGTTTTTAAAAATTAAAAATCAGAACTCCAGCCCCAACCACAAAAAAGCTGCATGCCACTGATTTACATGCATCTCTGCCCAAGCCTTTCATGAATTGAATTAACCTGTGTTCCCCAAGAACATGTGCTTTTTTCCTGATTGTATTTAAAGACTGTAGCCCTCCAAACAGGACAATCAAGACTGGCTTTCCACTCTGATGTATATCTAGCTCCAGTAAAGAGAAGCCTTGTTGTCAACATACAACTACTCAGTTCAAAACAGAGTTGCTGTAATGTCAGATTGCTTTATACAAGAGTTGACAAGATACCTAGTTATTATAGCACTTAATAATTACTGTTAATTACAAGTTTTTTTAAGTGTGTGTGTCTATATATATATATATATGGTATAACATACATATATGTGTGTGTGTTTGCATTTTATCCTGTTGCCACCCCTAACCTGCTTCCACACTATTACAGTCAACCTGCTCAAGGTTGTATAAAGTGCCTTGCCCTCAGGATTTCAAGCTTGGTTTCTACCATAATTTTAAAAATCCACACTATTTTAAATCTCTGCAAGCATGGAGGCACAGACAATTGTGCCAGTCATGCCAGTTTGATTATTAATTGGTTCCACCTAAGTCCATGAGAGTTTCTTTATCTAAGAAATTATAGATATAGTAAATTACAGCATTTTTAAATGGTGGACTCATTGTGCAAGTAACGAGTGTGGGAGAGAACCTTGACTACTTAATTTTGACACTACAGGTGAAACTCGAAAAATTAGAATATCGTGCAAATGTTCATTTATGTCAGTATAGCAACTCAAAAGGTGAAACCAATATATGAGATAGACGCATCACATGCAAAGCGAGATATGTCAAGCCTTACTTTGGTATAATTGAGATGATTATGGCGTACAGCTTATGAAGACCCCAAATTCACAATCTCAGAAAATTAGAATATTACATGACATCAATAACACAAGGATTGGAAATAGAACAATATCGGACCTCTGCAAAGTATAAGCATGCATATGTACTCAGTACTTGGTTTGGCCCCTTTTGCAGCAATGACTGCCGCAATGCGGCGTGGCATGGATGCTATCAGCCTGTGGCACTGCTGAGGTGTTATGGAAGACCAGGATGCTTCAATAGCGGCCTTCAGCTCCGCTGCATTGTTCGGTCTCATGTCCCTCATCTTTCTCTTGGCAATGCCCCATAGATTCTCTATGGGGTTCAGGTCAGGCGAGTTTGCTGGCCAATCAAGCACAGTAATCCCATGGTCATTGAACCAGGTTTTGGTACTTTTGGCAGTGTGGGCAGGTGCCAAGTCCTGCTGGAAAATGAAGTCAGCATCCCCATAAAGCTCGTCTGCGGAAGGAAGCATGAAGTGCTCCAAAATCTCCTGGTAGACGGCTGCGTTGACCCTGGACTTAATGAAGCACAGTGGACCAATACCAGCAGATGACATGGCTCCCCAAATCAACACAGACTCTGGAAACTTCACACTGGACTTCAAGCATCGTGCATTGTGTGCCTCTCCATTCTTCCTCCAGACTCTGGGTCCTTGGTTCCCAAATGAGATGCAAAAGTTGCTCTCATCAGAAAAGAGGACTTTGGACCACTGGGCAACAGACCAGTTCTTTTTTTCTGTAGCCCAGGTAAGACGCTTCTGATGTTGTTGGTTGTTCAGGAGCGGCTTGACAAGAGGAATACGACATTTGAAGATCATGTCCAGGATCCGTCTGTGTGTGGTGGCTCTTGATGCACTAACTCCAGCCTCAGTCCACTCCTTGTGAAAGTCCCCAACACTTTTGAATGGCCTTTTCCTGACAATCCTCTCCAGGCTGCGGTCGTCCCTGCTGCTTGGGCACCTTTTTCTACCACACTTTTCCCTTCCACATAACCTTCTATTGATGTGCCTTGATACAGCACTTTGGGAACATCCAACTTCTTTTGCAATTACCTTTTGGGGCTTTCCCTCCTTATGGAGGGCGTCAGTGATGGTTTTCTGCACAACTGTCAGGTCAGCAGTCTTTCCCATGCTTGTGATTCCTACTGAACCAGCCTGAGAGACCATTTAAAGGCTCAGGAACCCTTTGCAGGTGTTATGGATTCATTAGCTGTTTAGAGTGGGACACTTTGAGCCTAGAATATTGAACCTTTTCAGACTATTCTAATTTTCTGAGATTGTGAATTTGGGGTTTTCATAAGCCGTACGCCATAATCATCACAATTATACCAAAGTAAAGCTTGACATATCTCGCTTTGCATGTAATGCGTCTATCTCATATATTGGTTTCACCTTTTGAGTTGCCATACTGTCATAAATGAACATTTGCACGATATTCTAATTTTTCGAGTTTCACCTGTATATTTGTATTCTGCCTTAAGACAGCATCTTGGAATGTATATTTGAATAAACTATGACTGCTTAGGATGGTACTAAAACTCACAGTGAACTGGATTCTTAATTATTGGTCTTTATTTTGAAGATATATATGAAATTTATTGTGGCATAATTTTGACATATTTTGATTTGTTTGAGATTTTTTGGATAACAATAATAAAATATAAATAGAATATGCAGCCATCTTAATTCCTTTGATGTACACTCTTAACATATTCTTACATAATAAAACACTTCTATAAAAATTGAGCCTATCCATGGCTACTTTTACTATAGTTAATAGTATTTTAATATAGTTTGCACAGATCTGCAGTCCAAAGCATACAGAGTTGCTTGTTTATTTATATGGTAATTTATATGGAATAAGATAGATCAGAAATGCTCAATACATATTAAAATACATGTTAATATATTGTATTGTTTTTAATCCTTGTAAGCTCAACGTCATCAATGAGTAGGTGACTCTAGAAATTTAATTTATAAACAAATAAACAAATAATTTATGCATCTTCAAAAAGACAGAATAGCTTCCCCAGCCTGGTGCCCTGCTGATGTGTTAGATTACAACTCCTGGAATTCTCAGTCAATCTTTGACCATGTTGGCTAGCCATTACAGAAGTTGTAATTCAACACATCTGTAGACTACTAGATATGGAAGGAAGACAATTCAACAATTTCAGTTTGGGGAAAATAACACAGATAAAAGCCCTAGAAAAACAGAACAGTGATTTGAAAGCAACCATATGCAGATAACCTGCAATAAATGAGTGAAGCATTATATCCAGTCCAAACCAACATCTCCATGACATTTATATTTTAAATACAATTGCATTTTTAGATAACTGATTTTTACCACTTATATTAATGTTGTGCATCAAATCAATTGATCTTTGCTTACTTGGAGATCTGGCCCTTAAACATCATGCAGACAGGCAAAAGTATCTTCTTTTGGTAGCTGCACAGTTTGTGCTACTCCAACAGGTACAGGAACTTAATGTCAGCTTAAAAGCCTAGTTTTAAATTATCTGGTCCCTGTTTTTCAAGAATATTAAGAAGAAGTACAAATTAAACCTCACCCAGCACTTCAGACTAAGTTAAAGAATTACAAAGATTTTGCATTGGGCAGCATAAATTATAGGTTTAGGAAAAGGGTGTATAAGTTCTTTGGAGCCAAGAATTGCCCTTGGCCTTGGAACAGAAGACTGAGGCAAAAAAGAGGAGAAGCCCAAACAAAAGCTTGACTTAATAAAACCAATATTAAAAAAAATTAATTATAATGTAATATATTTAATTTTAATTAAATTAATTTAAAACATTTAATTCCCACCTATTCAATGGTTTCTATGTTCTGTAACATTAAAAATAACAATTCAACAGCAAGTGTGGGAGAGCTCTGGGGCCATACCTGAGGCTTTTGAGAGGGACATGTAGCTTTGCAGCCTCAGGCTATGGGCCCCTGGTTTACAGCTTAGAATTCTGTATTACAGTGAATCATTCCATGGTTATGGAAGATACCGTAGCATGCGTCTGCCTGCCTGCCTATCTAATTGCAGCTCCTCTCACTGGCCATGCTGGCTAGGGGGCAATAAAAGTCTAAGGCAACAAAAGGTTGATAAGGCTGCACTTTAGGCATACAGCTTCCAATCATTTTATTTAAAATGTTCACATGTCTAGCCAAAGCTTTCACCAATCAGCTGTTAAGATGCATTAAAATGTCTGTTTTTCATAAGTGTGTTTGTGTATGTGTATATGTTGTCAATTTTTGGGAGGAAGAAGTATTGAGTAGAGATGTTCTGAACACCAATAACCACTTTCTGTTCCAGATAATCCACGTTTGTAATTGCATACACCACTGCTGGAACATTTGGAATGGACCGTTCCAGGGAAAAACAAAATGTTTGGGGAAAAAAAGTTCTGGTGTTGGATTGCTAGAAGGCTACTCCTTAAACAGATATGAATTTATTACTGACTGATTTTAGTGTCTAAACAAAGAGAAGAAAAACATTAACCAGAAACAAACATTAAAAGAAATTTTTTAAAAACCCACAAACAAAAATGAACTCTCTCTCTCTCTCTCTCTCTCTCTCTATATATATATATATATATATATATACACAAATATACATACTGTATTTCACAAAAGCACAGTTCTTAAACAACAAATTGAACCATAACCACATGGAATAATACAGATCAGACTTTCTGCAAAGTTGATAGAAAGCCAACTCATGTAGAGAAAGTGAATACATGTCTTCCATCCACAACTTTAGATCAGGTATAGTCTTTTCACCAATATAAAGTAATATTTTTAGAGGCAGCCCAAACAGCAGTGTCTATAGCAAATCACAATGTTGCCAAAATGGCACATCTTACATTGTTTGACACAAGTATGTAATCATGGCATTTGTATTATGATATCATGATGAACTTTCATCACATGGCACCTTGGCATTCACCCATGAATTCATACACTATAATTCCAAAGTTCTTCAAGAGATTCCAGCATACAGAAATTGGAAAACTAATCTTTATAGCACATGTTTTGGAGTGCCTAATACAAAAAAAAAAAAAAGAATTACTTATTGACTTAATTTCATCTTAAAATCATAGGACATTAATATTCTTTAACATTCTAGCCTACTGATTTGTTAAACCAGGATATCCAGGTTTTCAGTGTCTGTTTTACCACTACTTTTCAGTTGTACATATTTGGGAGCCTCCAAAATTTTTCCCAATAATATCACCAATTTCAGGCACTGCTAATGCATAAAACTTAAACTATAACATCAAAAGATGATTTAAATATAAGTATTGCCATTTAGCAGTTTTAGGCAAAGCAAATCCTTTTTGCAAAACATCACAGGTTTTAAATGGGCTGATCCAAAATATTGGATAGCAGACAATGAGCTGATCCAAAATATTAACAACTCTTTTTTTGCTCATGAATTCCAGATTTACCAGCAATTTTCAGATTGGGATTATCCGAGAACATTAATCAATCAGTCCTATGAGAATTAGAGCTGAATTGAATTTCCTTCCCAATATTGTCCATACATGTCTTGCAGCCTTTAATGAAGGAAAAACAACTAACCTATAAACTAAAACAGGATTCAAGTCCCTTCTAAGGTTCCAAGGGGGTCAAATAATAAGTTTCTACTTGTGTTCATAATGGTACTTCGGACACATTATGCCAAGACTTAGCTCTCTGGAGAAGGTTCTAATGCTGGGAAAGGTGGAAGGAAGGAGGAGAGGATGGCCAGGAGCAAGGTGGATGGATTCAGTTACAGCGGCAGTAAGTGCACCATTGGAAGACCTGAAAGACCAAGGTAGGGACAGATCACCATGGAGAAAGTCTATCTATTTGGTCACCAGGAATCTAAAACAACTTGATGGCACATAAGCAAGCAAGGAAGCAAGCAAGCAAAATGATATAGCTGGAAACTGGGAAATAAACATGCCCAGAAAATTTGAACAGACCCGATCCAGGAAAAAACAGAATGTTCTGGAGAGACAATGGAACATTGGAGTTGGATCACTCTGTTTTTCACATCTGAAAAAGAACAGTTTTTTTAAACAGATATTTATAGATTCTCCACTTTTTTCAGCTGTTTTTAAAAAACAGAACATTTGAAAACTCTAAGATCATTTCTGCAGGAGCAAATGCCCTTAATTACTACAGCACTGTCTATTGTAACAGTGCACTTTAGGGCTCATCTTTAACCTGCTAGCCAGCAGAAAATCATGCTGCCCCCACTAGCAATCCCTTTCCTGCCATAGGTACAATGGTAGCAAATACTGCTGCTTTTACAGCTAGTCCTTGTTTAGCAACTGACTCATTTAGTGACTGTTCGCAGTTACAAGAGTGATGAAAAAGCACTTTGCGACCAGTCCTCACATTTACAGCCTTCACAGGTCTATAAAGCAAAGGAAAGCTGAAGTAAGATCATAAGCATAGTCCTGGTTTCACTTAGCGACTGCTTTGCTTAACGACTGAGTTGCCAGTCCCAATTGTGGTCACTAAACAAGGACTACACACATGGCCTACAAGTACCTTTTTATGGCCTTCACAACCTCCTTTATGACTGCTTCCTCTACTTTGAGGTGAAAAATAGATAAAGAACATAGTGTAAGCCAAAAGCAGGTACATCACAGTTACAAAACAAGAAAATGCCCCAAAATTCATCTCCCCTTCAACTGTGATGATGTGGCCCAACAAGTTTGGGGCCCTCATTCCACATCCCTTTTAAGCACAGCCTATAGCCATCAAAAGGTGACTCATCACTGTGTTAGGTCTTAAAAAATAGGACTTGGTTTAGGGACAGTCATTATTTCTCAGCATAACCTATGTTTCAAGATTCTTTTAAGGATAAACTAGAGGAAGGAAGGAATGGTTTATGTTGCCCTGAGCTTCCTGGAGGAAGGACAGGATAAAAATATAGTAACAACAAGCTATCATAAAAGCAAGACAAAATGGCAGTGGCTACAGAAGCCTGCCAATACCAGAATCTTGGGTTTTGTTTGGGGTTGCAGCACTCGAGACAGATCTAGTTCATCATCTGTGGGTCCTCCTGGACTCTTAGCTCCTGCTCAAAGAGCAGGTGGCAGCTGCTGTGTCTAGGAAGACTTTCACATAATTACAACTTGAGCACCAATTATGACCTTACCTAGATTGGAAGACATGCCTTAGTCACCTTTCATTTTGACTACTGTAATGTGTCCTACATGTGGCTGCCCTTGAAGGCCCCTAAGAAACTTCAAGTGGGCCAGAATGCAGCAATCTGAGTAGACATTCCCATGTAACAGCTTCGCTTGGAGATCTGCATGGTACACGTTATTTTCAGTGCAATTGAAGGTGCTGACTGTCATCTAAAAAGTCCAAGATGCCTCAGAGCCTGGATACCATTGGGGCTATCCATTCCCACTAGTTTCTGCCCATCCAAAGAATCTGGAACAGTGGGCTCTCTTTGGTCCCTTCAGAGAATGCCAGATCCAAAGATCCCAGGGAACAGCCTTCTGTCAAAGCTCCCCTTCTTTGGAAGAGCATCTCCCCTCCTCCCTCCCCCAAGATGAGATGGAAGCAATTTCTTTTATTTTTCTTTATTATATTCTCTCTTTTCTTTTTCTTTTTCTTTTTCCCTGCATTTTTTATGCTTTCTTTCCATTCTCTTCTCTGTCTCCAGGTTTAGTCTGTGTTAGTTTTTAACTGTTGTAATTAACATTCTTAATTTAAAAAATTACATTTTAAAAAAAGAAAAGTCTACTTCTCCACAGTCCATTTCATATACCTTGTAAACTATACCTTACTTATTTAGGATGCAATAATACATATGAATGTTTAACATATGTCAATATTGTGGAGCAAAGAGGTAGCAAAAAAAAAGAAAAGAAAAGAAACTAGGAAGGTGGGACTGTCTTACATCTCTAGTAAATTTACCTTCTTCAGACTTATGTTCATAAGGGTTTTTGTTTCAGTTCCACTAAAACACCACAGAACACAAAAATGGACATTGGCATTATCAGCATAGGCTAATAGAAAAGCACACCTGTCTTACACATGGAAAAACCTAGCTCTGCTGTCTTATTAATCTCGAGAATATTTTCTTTTCTGAAACAAGTATTGTAGCTATATATGATCAACGCTTGCGAAAAACAGGGAGCGGTGAAGAAAGCACTTTGATGGGATAAGAACGAATAGCAGAACGATTCTGTAGTATTTTGAACTATTTCGGCTCCCGTAATCCCCCCTCCCGCCCATTGCAGCACTGTAGAGTTTTAGTGAATGATGGCCTGGATATGGAGTCGTTCTTCTGGACAACGCTGGGCGTCACTGTCTTCTTTTTCCCTTTGCTGCTGCTTCTCATCCTGCGGTTTGTGAAGCGACGCTTTGTCTCTCATAATGCTGCTATCAAACTTCTGGTGGTAGCCGGTTCTGGTAAGACAAAAACTAGAAACGGTGAACTACTACGCATAGCTGTGGCCATCCGGACTACATTACCCAGAAAGCAAAGCAGCCACTACAGAAAAAAAGCGTTCTTGGTGCCGATGGCTGTTCTTGCTAGGCATGCTGGAAATTGTAGTTTCTTTGTAGAGATTTGCGAAGTTTTCTTTGGAATTGGGTGATATTTGTCTAGAGAGGAATCAGGGGTCTTCCGTCGAATATTTTATAGGCGGAATATTACGGTTCCATTCGTAATTTTAATTCTTAATTCCAATCGTAAGGCTTAATTCTTCCTTGAGAATAACTGTTAATAGCGTGAGATTGCAGCTCAACCCACAAAGTGAAATTGTAGAGCGGGTAAAGACGGAATTGGAAAAGGACCCTGAGCCAGAGAGATCTTATTTATCTCAGCTGTGTTCTTCTTCTCCTCTAGGAGATCAAAGCTACTGGACCTCAAAGGAGGCCACTAGCTCAGAGTGACCCTGTGAGCTTTGTGATCCAGAGGAACTTGAACCTGGGTGTCCCCAGTTTTAGTCCAATATTATGGCTACTATACTGCTCTGGGTTCCTTGGTCTAGTCTGATACCCAACAGGTGTACTAAGGTGGAAATGTTGCAATGGCATCTGAGTAGGGGCATCTCTACCTGCTTACCTACAAGTTACATTAAATATGTGTTTGAAAAAGGATACTTAACATTTTCATATTGTAAAGGAAAGCAGAGTAAATTCCAGTCTGTTTTTCCTTTCCCCTGCAGCAAAATTATAAAACAACAAAGCCTCTAAAAACTGCCCCCTCCCACCGCCTTTCTCTTGAGGTTGGGCAGTAGGTAAGTGTGTAAGGAAGAAAAGAGCCTACCTCTGCTCTCTTGCACTGAGACAGGAAGAAATTTCTGCCTGAAAGCAGTGTGCTGGCTGGTATTTGGTCCTCTTTTCTTGCTCAGGAGAAAAAAAAAACAGCTCTTGCTTTGTTACTTGCTGGTAAAGTTCACACATCATACTAACACATAATGTGATTTGTTTGATTTTGATTCAGCATGATGTATAAACCCAGACTTTGCATTTTGTAAACCACAGTTTATGGCTTAGTTTGATGTCACCACTAGGCCAACATAGTTTACTCAGTAAACTGGTTAAAACAAACCATAGCTTAGCGTTACATGGCCATTCACTTGCACTGTCTCTCTGAATTGGCTAGTGTTCCACACCATCTAGTAAGAGCAGTTGATGACAAGCAAAGGGGAATCTGCTTTGCCACCTCTTGCTTTCTTTTCCCTCCCCCCCCCCTACATTTGCTCCATTTCTTCCTACCACACAGTGAAACAAAGCAGGTGAGGTGGGTCATCCTCTCCATTCTCTTTGGCCCAGTCATTCTTGGTCCAGTCATTCTGTTCCATTAACCAAAGAGAAAGTGTTAGCAAATAGTGAGAGAGAATCGGAGTGGAAAAGGACAGATGAGTAACTGGACACAGTAGCAACTATTACTTGCCTGGTCTTGCTGTTTCAGACAACGTAGTGAATCACAAACTAACCCACCACATAGTTTAGCTTACTGTACAAATCCATCTTGTGGTTAGTTTACAATTCAGTGGTCAGGCAAAACAACGAATTGTACTTAAGTTAATCAAGAATAAATACGATATGTAAAATCCAGCCAACCAAGGGGCAAGCCTGTTTGGAGGTTAATCAGCAGAATGAAAAACATTATTTAATTTATTTATATTTCTATATCAAATTTGTCACCACCCATCTCGTTGAAGCGACTCTGAGCAGTTTACAGCAAGGATAAAATAAATTAAAATACAGTATAAAAACAGTCCTAATAATAAATAGCTTCCAAGAAAAATGGAGAATTGGTAAATAACTCAGTTATCATTCTAAAGTCAGTGTAACTTACATAAACTAACTCTGATACTATATTTTTCAGGAGGTCACACTACAGAAATCTTAAGGCTGCTTAACAGCCTCTCCCAGAAGTACTCTCCCAGGCATTATGTTTTGGCTGATTCAGATAAGATGAGTGAAGAAAAAATCCGCTGTTTTGAACAAAAAAGAGCTGGAAAATACTCTGATTCCTTGGTGAGTTTTTATATCTACCTAATTGTTCATATTTTAAGAAATAGTAATGTCACATTTCCTGTTAAAATATTGTAAGTTTTCCCAAAACTGAACTTAGATATGAATTCTCATATCTAAATTTTTCACTTTTCTCATTAACCTGGGTTGCCTTTCCATGCAGGCCAGAGAAGGCTTCGCTAAACGCCTAACTCCAGAGAAAGGGAGCTGGCTTTGAGAGCAACCTTGAAACATCTGTGCCCTCCAAACATAAAATAACACTGTATAGCTGTCTTGCTAGAACGTTTGGCTCTGTCTTGTAGCAATAATCCATACCATTTGCATGCATCAATATGTGATATGTCTGATCTCTAGGCCAAATGAAGTGAGGTTACCTATTTAATTGCCAGTTTCTTTTCTGGTTCATGAGTATGGAGCATTTTCCTGAAAAGATTGCTGCTGGTTGAGGCTACTCCTTTTCTCAAGCAGGGATCCCTGTTATACTTCCACCTCTCACTGTGCAGTGAATCTTCCAAACAGCAACAATCATTACAAATGCAGGCTATTTTAAATACTTCCTGCAGCGTAGAAGGTGGGAACATTTTAGAATAAGCTATGAGTGAAACTTCAAACAAACATGTTAGAGGTTACATACTTGAACTTGGCTAGTGGTATGTAGCCCCGTAACATGCCTACTTGAAACCAGTGTGGCTTGTTGTCCCTAGTTCTGTTCTGAGCTAGACCATTTCTAACACTGAGCATGGACCAAGGGTAGATGTAGATCTTCTGCTAACTCTTCAGGGAGATGATGTGATGGTATGTAGGAATGATCTTGGGAGACAGGAGGAAGATTCACAGGCTAGGCAATGGTCTGATAAGAGGCAGCTCAGTCTGCAGGTGGGAGAAAAGCATGGGAAGTGCTTCAGAAGGGATCCTCCCTAATTTTCCAGAGACTAAAAAGAGAGGAGGGGAGAAATACTTTCAGTCTTGCAAGATTCTGTTTAATGTAACCTTACAATAAAGATAGTGCTGATGCTCCTGGTTGTGCTGCTTGTCTGGACTACCTCATAGGGCTAATAGATGTTTAACTGTCAGCTATCAAGTATACTAATTACAAAATAAGTAACAAACTTCCATATTAATTATATTACTGAAATGAAGAGAACAAAGGGTAAATAAAAGTTGTTTTTTGTTACAAGAGACCCTGAGTTCTATCAGTCCAGCTATTCAGAATAATTCCCTGGACTTAATATTCCATAGTTCAAGTATATATCTTTTGTACCAAACTGCTTGGTGAATTTTGGGTTCTCATTAAAAAAAAAAATTAAAAAGGTTCCACAAGCCTGAGATCTGTTCACCTTTCTTCTAGCAGTAAAGAAAAATTTAAAAATGGCATAGCCTCAGCATTAGAAGATACTGGTTGAGCATTGGGGGTTTGTGATGTCTTGCATTGTTGAACTTACTCATGAATAATTTCCATTAATTACTCATTATACATTTGTCACTGTGTATTTAAGATTCTCAAGATAATCCATTAAATGTATTCAGATAAATCTTTCTTAAAATTTCTAGAGCACAGTGAAACACAAATGTAAGCATGCATGGGCTTAAATTGCTCTGAGGTTTTTTGGGGGGGGAGGGAGGACTGAAGCCATAGCCTTTTATATGTTGCAATTTGCTTCCCAGTGGTATTTCATTATTCATGGGGAAGTGAAGTGAATTAATGGAAGTATTCAAACCACAAGGTTGCAATCCTATACACACTTACTTGGAGATATGTCCCTTTGAACTCAGTGAGTCCAAATAGACTATGTAGGATTACACTCTGGCCCTGTTCACACATCATGATTAACAAAATAAATCAGCATAATGTGCAAACACAAAAACAGAGCACCAGAGCAGGAGAGATCAGTTTCCAATTCAAAACAACCCCAGGTTCGTTTGGGGTTCAACTATCCTGTTCAGCCATAGCTGTATACCAAAAACATGGGCTAACATAAAGTGAGCCCTCTCTTGTGGCTGCTTTACATAGAGATGAGAGCCTAGTGTTCCCTCCCCCAAATTATGCTTTTCTAGCCATTCCATTTGCTTGTTTGGATTACTTGCCCTGGGGGTACATAGAATTTGCCCGCAGCATGAGCAGAAGACTACGTTGGTGTCATGGCATTGTGATGCTTTGGTAGCCACATTCTAAAATCACTTTCTCCAAACTGATGCTTCCTAGAAGTGTTAGACTTCCATAATCCATCAACATGACCATTAGCAGATGTTTAGCATAGACTACTGTAACCTGATGAGTTCCAGATGAGTTGGACTCCAACTGCTGTAATCCTCTGGGCAGCATGGCCTTTGGCCCTTCTGGCTGAAGACTACAGAAACTGATCCAACATATTTGAAGAGTGATAGGTTGAGGAACTCTTGTGTGTATTTATCTAGCAGGCCATTGGAACAGGAAGTTACACACACATTTCTAGTTTTGTACCTGATTCAACACACATCCAACCTTTTTCTCCTTACAGCTTTGCCAGCAGTTCTTTTTTACTTGAATTAATATGGGATAGAGCTGATTCCAAATTCTGTTTCTACAGTGAAGATAAGCTGGGAGGCTTGGAGATGGGTGGATTGAAGATCCACAAAAAGACATTTTCTTTCATCTCTTCCAGTGCAGAATTATAGAAAAATATCAGAAAGAAGAGCTGAGTTTATCTGATACCTTATTAAATGTATATTAACATACATCTGTTTTCTTTTAACTATCTAACAACTTCTTTGTAACAAAAAGTCAAGAATATGAAAGCTATGTTTCTATTGGGTTGACTTCTGAAATTTCCATTTTTACTATTGTGAAACACTTTTGTGTTTGTTTTTGTTTTCTGTGGAGCAGGCATTATCTCTGCCAAGTGTCTTTTGTAGGATTTTGTACTGTGTGAGACTGCTTCCCTACTGCCACCCCAGTTCTTTGTCTGATCTAATTACTGTCAAATTCTAAGGATTGTGATCCTGGTGAGAACTTAAATAATTGATCTCCATTACAGTTCTTTCTCAGATATCTGAGATGGAGATTTTGTACCCTTTGAGGTGCTGGGTCCCCCCCCCCCCCCCCCATTTGGAGACATGTATTTTTCTGCACTGAAGCAGAAGAAGGTTTACTCTCTCCCTGTCCTCCCACCTGGCCCCTAAAATAGAAAAAAGAATAGTGTCTGAATTGCATTAAATAGATGAAAATGTACGTTTCAGAATATTTAGATATGGCTATATAAAATGAGGCAAGAGGCAATGTAATCTAGCATTCTGTGTCTGATAGTAGCCAATCAGGTCCATTCAGGAAGCCATAAACCTGGACAGGTGGGCACTAGTCACTTCCATAGTTGCTCTACAGCAGCTGATACTTAAAAACATGCTGCTTGTGATTCTAGAAACTGCAAACATTACTCAAGTTTAGTAGCTATTGATAGCAATCTAATTCATGGAAACCCAATTTAGTCTTTTGTGTGAAAGGAGATGAAATGTGTCTTCTAAAATGGGATTTTCCACATATGGTGTTTATAAGTACTTGCATTACCAATCATTAACTTTATTTAATCTGCTGCTAGATTGAGTGAGAGCACAAATTGAATTAATTAAATTGCCTTTTAATCATTTGGGCAATAAAATCAAGTACAGATCTAATATTTGGTGTTCAGGACGGCGGACTACCATTCTACTGTATGAAAGGTATTCCACCAAATTTGGTATCTTACTTCTAATCTTTGCTTTGGATCCATATATACAAAAGGGATGCTGGACTGGGAAGAGACAACATTTAGAGATTAAGTTTTTATAGCATTTTTTTCCCCTCCTCAGCATTACTCCATTTTCTGTTCATTTTCTCTAGAACAATATTGCAGAGATTGGACATTTTTAGAATAAGCACAAGGAAAAAAGGCTTTGGATATGAATAAGAGCCAACCACCAAGACATCTTGGATTGCTTGATGACTTTAAAGAAAGATTAGGTCGTATCCTGGAGAATGAGTTAAAACCAATGACTCACAAAGTGCAGGATACTAAGGGATCTGGTGTGGCCCCTGAATATCTGCCTATAATATTGTATGTCCCAATTTCTCTGATTTCTTACATTGCTACACTCCATCCCTCTTCGTTTTGTTTTTCATTGCTTTGTTTTCTCTGTCTCTTTTTTATCCTGCTTGCACTGGCTGTTCCTTCGCCCCTTCTTGCTATTGCCTTCCTTTTGATCCTGCTTTTTAAATCTCCCTTTTGCTCCTGAAAGTATATTGTTTCCTTGTTTTTGGGGGGGGGGGGGTTTCCCCTTTTATTTTCTCAGCACACAAAATTTCAGAGCCTCTCCCTGAGTTTGAGTCTCAGTGCCATAGTGCCCTCTACTGATCATGACACAGGCTATTGCTGCAAAAAAAGATGTATATACATCCTGCTTTTAAATCTGAATAGAATGGAAGCGGGGGGGGGGGGGGGAGGCGGGAAATAGAGATGAAGGTGAACAATTCTTGATTCAGGCTTGACTACTTGTAACTCCATGTGCATGTGGTTTTCTTGGCAGCAGTAAGGAAATAGCTTGCCACTGCATTCTCCTGAAATGTTTTTTTCAGCTTCCCAGACTAGCCTTCAATGCTGGTAATCTCCAGTCCAAGTAGCAACTAAATCAAATCCTGTTTAGCGTTTTTCAGTCAACCAAAGTGGATGCATGCTGCCATCTGCAGTAAGTTGGGGGAAAGTATTATTATTTTAAAATTATTTTTAAACCTGAACAGAAGTGGAATAGAAACACGTGAAAACTATTTCATAATATGAACAGAGAGGTGTCTCTGTGCTAGGAATGGGGACTATTTAATTTTTTGCTTTAAAGAAATTTGGTTCTTTTTGGCCTAAACACACCCATTTTTGAGTGTAGCCCTTTGACCTGCCACAAAAGCTAATGCAGCCTCTTTTCCGTGGGAAACAATGTTGAAAGCAATTTAATTAAAAACAGTCAAAATATAATTGTATAAGTTCAACATTCCCCTGATACTATCTGTGGAAAGAACAAACACATAACTCAAATAACAGTCCAAAAAAGAGACATTTTATGCAAGGCTAAATGTTGCTGTCTTCAGAGCAAGTCCTGAATTTTGATGGTCCCTAAGTACCTTCTGCAGGAAGGACAACTTAAAGTACTTGGCACCAGTCCGCATTCCCTCTAATCAGCTGGAAATGATCTGGACAAAAGACCAGGGACCTGTCTCATGGGACTAGCAACCTTGTGGTGGCTATTCTGTTCCCGTTGGAGCTTCCCTAGGCTAGATCATGGGCAATAATGGATGCTCTGGGGGTTGATCTGACCCAGTTGTTATATGTTTTATTTGTTTTAGGTATGATTGCAAATATACAAAGCCTGCTTTGATGTGGTTTTGTTTTGTACTTGGAGAATCTGCCTGAAACAAATCTAAGATTGTCTACTAAAAAGTAATACCAAGTAATATTCAAAGTTTGGCAGGTTCTTCCAAGAGGAGGCTAGAGCAGGACAGTTAATATGAACTCAGAAGGTTTAGTTTCATACCTTTAACCCAGGAGTGGGCTAAAGGTAGATCAGAACCTACAGACAGCTATTTGTAATAGGTCAGCAAGTATCTTAAACTCCCAAACTGTTTTACAATAAATGCTCATAGATTTAGATGGTTAGATGCACAAACATACATGGATGTAAGTGTGTATGGGCGGGGAGGGGGGCAGAGAGATTAGAAATTTCAAGGTAACCCTGTATGGACTTTTTTCTGAAAGACTCTGAATTCAGGTCAGTTCTGAAAACAAATTCCTAAGCTCAGTGTCTGCTCAGAGATACCTGATACTTTGATTTTAAGTGTGGGCCTTTGGATGATTTGGGGATTAGAGGGGGAAATGTCTGAAGTCTTGCTAACAGTTGCATCTTATTGTCCACCAGATGGGGCACTAAGCTAAGTCAGTTAATCTAGTGCTGTGTGATACATCTATGCCAACCTTGTTAAAAGCACTCAAAAGTTATTTGTTTTTAGTAACCTGGGGAGGCTAGTAATATCATACATTCCCATGTTAGCTACAGGAAAGGCCACAGCCCCCATGGCCATATAGAAAATGAAGTAGGCTAGCAAAAAAACAAAAATAGCTTACCACCAAGGAAGCTGTTGGGGTTACTGTAATATGTTGCGGAGAAATAGAATCATAGAATTGGAAGGGACTTTGGTGCTGGATAAACTTTTTTGGACCTGTGGAAATTAAGCAAACGGCAAGATGCCGGCCCAGTTACTCCCAGCAGAGACATTGCTGGTAGCTGCAAGTGAGCCGTTAAATACAAGTTTGCTCTATGCTGCCTCGCTCTATATTTTTCCAGGGTTTTACCAAAAGGTTTTTGCTGGATGCTGCTTTGAAGAAAGAAATGTCTTATACAAGAAACTCAGCATGTATTCATATTTTATTTACCGGAAAGGAAGCCTTGTTTCTTTTTCAAATAATTTACCTTTGAACTGGAAAGATTTCTTAAATTAGCTGAGATTCCTTCCAATTTTGGGGCGGAGGGGGGTACCTTAAATGTGAAGTTGGATTCTTTCTCCTTTGGGTTATCTCCTGTGGCTCATGATAATTGGATGCTGGAATGCAGCAAAAATAAGTAAGAGCCCATTCAAATTGGAATTTCTTCTTTATCTAGCACTGTTTATGTAGCTGAGAGGTTTACAGGAAGTATGTTTAATACCCAAATGATTTTCATTTACAAATCTGTCAATTCTCCCCTTACTTTCCCAGTTTACCCTCCATCGCATTCCCAGAAGTCGGGAAGTTCGTCAGTCCTGGAGCTCTTCAGTGCTAACAACTGTTCGTTCCGTATTTTATTCTCTTCCTTTGGCCTTCAGGCTCAAGCCAGATTTGGTACGTAAAGCCACTAGTGTAATGAAGCAGTAAAGAAACTAGCCAGTTCCAGAAGATGTAGCTACTTGAAAATAGCAAGTCTTCAGTACTTACATGGATGTGTTTAGGGCTGATTTTTTGCAGGATTTCCTTGATTGGTGTATTTCAGGCATTGTGAGCCATAGAAGAGAATATATGTAGCTCAGGGATGAACTGTGGAGTCCTTGGTGCTCTCTGAGCTTGGTTGGTTGCTTGCAGATGCTGATAATGTTACCTAGTTGGGTAATGAAACACCTGCAAGCAAATAGCCAAGCTCAGAGAGCACCAAGGACTCCACTGTGAACCATAATTTACCATAACAAGTATTAAGCCTGTGGACACCTTGGATTCATACACAGTTGCTGCCTCCTCCGCCTTTTTTGTTTGCCATGGCTGCCAAGAGCAGTTTTCATTTCCACTTACATTTTACCACAACTTGTTATGTTATCCAAACCAGACAAACTATGGCCAGACTTAATTATACAGTGTTTGAGGCTAGTTTTATACTAACCATTATTAATAAGTGCAGTTTAAGGTTTGAGTTCAATGATGAACTGAATTAATCGCAGTCATAAAGTTTTACTGTCTGTCTCCATTTCTGAAAACCTTGAAAGGGGAAGAAGGGAGCCAGTGTGCCCAACTTATGGCCTGTTCGCTTCACACTAATCTATGGGTTATGAAGACCCGTATAGCCACTGAATTCTCCAAATCTGCAGCAAAGCTCTTATAAAAGTCAGTTTTTCAGTTCTTGTTTAACCATAGATCTTAAGATATAGATGTTAGCAGATAAGATTAAATTAACAGCAGTCACATGGAATTCTAAATGGGTACAGTGGTGGTTGTTATTTCATACCGAGTGTTATAATTAACTATAAATATCATATTTACAAATACAGTGTAAAATCCAAGCCTCCTGGTTAGGATCATTATCTGTTGTTCTGTGTTTTCTTTTTGAAATTACAGTATTAGATTAATTAAAAAAAACAAATTTAACAAATAAAAAAGAAACAACAAGAAAATTCTGTAGTTATGGGAACTAGATCTTTATCTCCATCTATTTTAAATTCTTCAATCTTAAAAATGTTCAGTTGTAACTTATGTTTTGGTGACTGATTGTTAAATTGATAGGAATAACTGGTAGTATTGCCTCAGATGACACATTCTGAAAAAAGTGGCCACTGCAGGATATCCCTGAATAATTATGAACTTTGTTTTTTCATCCTACCCTTCCTCCCCCTCCCCCCAAGTTTGGCTCTAGATCAGCTGTGGAAGAAGAACCCCTAGAATCAGGTTTTGGTATATTCTGTTTTACATATCTCCAAATGGTAAATTATCACAGGACCACTTGCCTCCAGGAGGTGCCATATCTTTTCCCTTCCCTGTAGATATGCCTATCCAGTGACATGTGGAAAAACTGAAGCAAATACAGCGAGATGTGCCCTGGCCCATCACTCTCCATGTCTCTTCAGAACTGCTTTCTCAACTCAGTGACTACAAAGCAAAGGAGTGGTTTTTGCAAAACCACCTCTGTTCTATTTCTTTCCTCTCTATATATTGATTTTTCCCCCGTTCATTAAAGAGGAAGTAAAATACCGTAATTTAGATTAAAAAGATAGCCTTTATGAGAGAAGTACATTATAGCATTGGCTTGTTACAGAGATGGTTTCATTTAATTAGTATTGACTCTATTGAGTTTCCATCATAGGAGAAATTGTCTGGAAAATCAAACAGAGAGCATTACTAAGATATGTGGAAAAATTCAAAGGGAGGTAATTTAATTCTTTCTTAAAACAATTTTTTGTTTACAGGAGAATACTGTTGTGACAGACGCAAGGAATGGTGACAAAGTTTGCTCACTGGTGATAGTTTAACTTTTATGCATTTTTTTTCATTTGAAATAACAGTGCAAAAAAACCCCAAAACAGTTACCAAATGTCACATGGACTTTGCACTGAAACCTTTTTTATGATTTTTAAGAGTTATATAGTCACACAATAAATATGTATCTGACATTGTGGTAAATCATGGGTTTATCAAATTATATTTGCTCTGTGTTTAGCCCCAGTAGGTGAAGCAATCACACTCAGGGACCTGGATTTAACTGAATACTGCACTGATTGGTGAGCTGGATGTGTGATGGCTAGAAGTCAGTATGAACTGGAGTTTGTAATCCCCAATTTAAATCTCTCCTCAACTACAAACTTTCAGGGGTGGGGAATTTTATAGTTCTCCAGATGATATTGCACTGTTGTTTCTAACATCCCTCACAATTAGCCATGTTGGCTAGGACTGCTAAGAGTTGCAGTTGAGACATATCAGGAGAACGCAGACTGACCACTCCATAGAAAATAGTCTAGGTGATAATTGTTAAGGATGGGAAAAGAAACACTGAGCAGAATCCAAAACAAATCTGCCTCACTCACACTTCCCAGATTAATGTGTGATTTAGCCAAGGATTGATTTCTGAATGAAGCTGAAGCTATTCTCCCTCATTTTCTGAAAACTAGTTGCCCGATGTATTTAGTGAGAATCTTGACAAGGACCATATTCCTTCCTCCCTCCCTCTGACTTTTTAGAAGAGGGACAGGTCTCTCTTTCCAGTTATTTGAACTGATTGCTTGAAAAGGAAATTTAAAATTAAGCCAAAGGGCCTTACACAGCCTAAGACACATCCAATTTGACTTGCCCATCCCCAGTTTAGAGAATTCTTCCCTTGCTTTCCCTTTTGTCTGTGAGAACTGTTCCTTCTGCCATTAGATTAGGAAATCAATGCTGTATTTGCCTCATGTTCCAGAAAGCCATATCTTTTGGCTAAAGATCTTTGATTTAAAAAAAAAAAAAAGTTAATTTGAAAGAAGAAACCCCTACATCCATTTCTGGTCAACTAATTTGCCTCATGAGAGACATTAGCCACTTCCTTTGAATGAAGTCCCTCTGGAGTCAGATCTCATAATAATGGAATGAGAGAGTTGTGTAACATTTGATCATATTTTCCCCAAACATTTGCTGCATTAAATCTATGTTTTCTTTAATCTCATTATCATATAGTTTAAAATTTATCAGAATCAGACTACAGTACTAGCTTTGATCTTGAAAACAGCCTCAATAGCCTCATATATTAATCTGCCTTTGGGTGAGAGTGTGTTTACAGAACCACTAAGCACCACATTCTTGGCAAACCACCAGGTCCTGTAGGTTTACAAGCCTTTGGAGGAGAGGAACAAAAAGTTGGTGCTGAGTTGACAACATTTGACAGGGATGTCTGCCAGGGAATTCAACAATTAAATGTTTAAAATAGGAAGTACCAAGAAAACCGACAAATGAACCCAAAATTACATAATTGCCATGATGGAATGTATGGAGAGTTCAGGCATTAATCAGTGTAGGCAGGATTATTTTTCCGTTTGGGTTTCTACTGTATTGTTAATAGAGAACAATGTAGGATTTTGGAATGCTTTTAAGGAGTCACTTGTATAGATTAACAACTGATCATGCAAATTCTTGTGCCCTCCCAAACTGCTCTTAACTACAGCTGAGAAATCCTAGGAACTTGAGGAATGTTAGAATGAGATAATAGATTAAATTCTACATTGCCTTCACCTTGTACGAATTGGGGGCAGAAAGCTTAGCCTACCACTTTGAGCTTTGCTGGTGGGCTAAGATAATCAGCTACTAGAGTCAGCTGCTGCACAGCCAAGTTTACATCCCAACCACATAGATTAGCAAAATGTAATGCTCTTAAGTAGATTGGTGTGCATAAGTATTTATTCATGTATTATTTTTGTATTTAGGTTCATTTCTCATTTTAAGCCAAAGCCAAGCTATCACATTATGGATTGGTACAATGTGCATGCCCAACCAATGGCTGCCCAAAAGTTACCCTTGATTGCTTACTCTGTATTGCAACATGGTGGTCCATGCCTTTACATAGCTGTTTGTTCTTTCTTGTGTCAACAAAGCAACCAGCCAAACAAGGCTGCTAAAGTAATCTACCAAACTGTTTTACTAGCCCATGCTCCCCCTTGTCCCATTCTTAGCCATTTGTAGTTTAATAGAAAGGAAGGGGGAGGGAGTGAAAAAAGGAAGGGAAAGGAAGGAAGGAAGAAAACAAACATTTCTCTTTTACTGTCTGATCACCAAAAGACCAATCATTTACAACTGTCTTAAGAATTGGGATGGATGGACCAAGATAGATCTGGGTTTTTTTTATTATTATTAAAAACCTCTAGAAAAATCCGTCAGAATTTTACCGGAAGTAAGATTGGATGATGATGATGATGATGATGATGATGATGATGATTTCTGGGGTAGCTAAAGGGTCTTTTCTCTTCATTCCAGGAAGCACGGAGATGAAGCCTCTGCTCTTCAATGAGGCAGGCGCTGCTGTGAGTGCAGAGGGGTTTTTTTTTAAGCTTAA
This sequence comes from Liasis olivaceus, assembly GCA_030867105.1. NCBI lineage: Eukaryota > Metazoa > Chordata > Lepidosauria > Squamata > Pythonidae > Liasis > Liasis olivaceus. The sequence goes on along the minus strand of CM061350.1, from coordinate 119,700,683 downwards.
AAAGATAAAAAAGATCCCCTCAGCCACTTTATAAATATTAGAAAATAAATACCATCTCCATCTGTTCCTACCACTTTTTTTTTTCTGGGAAGGGCAAATACTAGGTGGATTTCATTTTCGCCTAGTGTTCATCCTGCCATGGACTGACAGCAAACATCCCAGTTCTCTCCAGACCTGATCTGGAATAGGATTCCTTTTAAACTCTATTCTGGAGCCAGAAGTAGGCTCCAGAGAGTAGAACAAGAAGTGGAAGAGCCAGTGCTGTAAGAAAGATTGTGTGTTTAAAATCTTGGCTCTCTCTGTGTTTGGTGGCATTTTTAAGCAGCCCAGGGGATCAATTCTATTTCTTCCGTTCTCTTCTGTCTAATTCTTCCTGCTCCATTGCTATGCCTGAGTAACAGGTTGGGCGTGCGTGGTGAGAGACAAAAGTGTCCCAGAAGCCAGGATGATGATGATATAATCCTTATACCTAATATTTAATGTATTTTAAAAGGTTCCCTAAATGTTGAGTCAACTATGTTATGACAGCCTTGGAAGCTAAGCCAAATTGTAATCTCCACAATGGAGTAGAGAGAGTTGGATTCAGTGACACTGTCAGAGGAAAAGGCACTTGCCTGTAGGCCTCCATGTAGGTTTGTGGTTTAGGCAAGATTTAACTTCAGGGCTTTCTAACTCATACTCTTCATGTGCTTAATTTTTTTAATATTTTTAAGGAAATTCCTTCCATTTAGTAAAAGCCTTCTTTTCCCCTATACACAGAGAGCTCTCATTTCCCCTTTTCATTGAAGGAGATTTTCAAACAGGGCATGTGTATGTTTGCAACCCAGTCTGCTAAAGTACAAGAAAAGTTGTTTTACTTGATTCTGGTTGACTTCTATAAGGCTCTTCAAAGTTTTCCTGCCTTTTGTATCAGAAAAAGTCTTTTAGCACCTTCTCAGAATAACACAATTATGTCTTTTAATACAATGTGTTAGTCAGAAAAGGTGCTACCAGATTCCTTCTAATTTTTGGCTACTATAGACTAACACAGCTCTCCTCCTACAGTGTCTGCCTTCTGTAAGTGAAAGAGTGATACAGTAAGGATTACATCTGGTCCTCTGAACTTTCGTGGGTTTCAGACTTGTTTACAACCAGATGAGTAGAAAATAGCCCTCTGACTTGAGTCTGACAGCACTAATGATGATTAAGGATGCAGCCAAGTCTTTCAGGCCACATGATTACCATATCGCTTAAAGATGTCAGATTAGGTATTGTAAAATGGAAATATGAGGGAGGTATCCCCATGTTTTTATATCCTACTTTTGAAGGTGAGTAAGCTACGTGCCAAATTCATGTGCTTATAATCACCGTAACAGCTATGTTTTGTTATAGAAACACTCAGACAGCAGAACTATATTAAAAGAGATCTTTATTTCATTTAGCTAAGACTTTCCATTCTCTCTCCAGCTTTCAAAATGTCTTAAGTTCATGGCACTTCAATAGCATGCTAGAACGGATAATGTGGCATTGTTCCTTTATACTATAATTCCTATTAGATGGTCTTTTCTTTTTAGTGATAGATTAAGAAAAATATGCTAAGTTATGTTCCAATATATTCTTACTTTCTTGTCACATTTCTGGGTTTTTTCCACATACAGATACCTTAGATAAGCTGATTATTTTTAATTAAAAAAGCACAAATAGATTGTATGTATTGGAGGGAGTCCGTTGTATGGGATTTTTTCCAGAACATCTGGACAATACTTAGATTTTATACTTCTTTTCTAGATTGGGGCAGGGGCATGTTGTACCTTTTTTGAGAATATACATTTGATATGGACAATTAAATCATTTTGTATTCATAAATCTTGTAACTGTAATTTTGGTCGTATTTTTACCTAATGCATGGATTTTCTCTGACATACATGGATTTTTTTCCCTTAACAAAAAAAAATCTGTTTATTTTCACTAACACACAACATTTTGGGCAGTAGTAGCCCACGAGGTGAATGGTGGACTCGTTATTGGCAAGGAGAACCATCTGCTAGCCCCACCTGCTGCTTCTCCCTATGCCCCTCTTCCCCATTGGCAGCCGCATCGCTATTTTGCCTGGGTCAGGCCAGCCAGCTGATCCGCTTATCTGTGCCACTGGAGAATATCCTCAAATAACTCATTGTGAGGTGGTTGTACTCTGCACAAAGTGGATTGCAATCTTCTAACAATTGTTGCTCTGAAATCCTTCTCACGGTGATACCTATTATGTGATCTGCTGTGGTAGCAAGTCACTCGGGAGTTCTCCACATTTCAGGAACTAAAGCACCTGTTCCAGATATCTTCAGGAAGTTAGCAATTAGATGTTTGGCTGGAATCCACCACCTGATTTGTTCCATTGCCTAAAGTAGGGAGTCTACTATGTTAATTGCCAGGAATCTACTGTGGGATTATGGCATATAACAAAATGAGAAGTAAGTGGGTGCTTCACTCCACCTAATTATAGAAATGATCCTATTTTTATAAGCAACTTTTGACCACAGAGTTGCAAAATTCAGAAAGAAAAGGCAGTTACCAAGAACAGAAATGTATTGGACTTCCATATTGGTTTGAGAAACACAAATTAAATAAGCCTGCATTAAAATGCTAAACAAACAGATCCCTACTGTCTAAACATGATGTACAAGACCTGGACAAGCAGTGTTATCTACAGAGTATGGAACAAATATATATATCCCAGGATCCTTTGCAATGTTAGAGAATTATGGATAAATCAGTAGGCTCCTGGTTAGGTCAAAAACCTGACAAGAGCTGACATAACATGATACTTCCACCAAAGAAGTCAGCCAGCATGAGAGGGCCGGTCTTTTATTCTTCACAGAGAAATTCCTTCAAATGTATTGGGCACGTGTTTGTGGCAAAAACAAGAAATGGGTAATGTTAACAAAATGTTCCTGTAGACTAGAGGAAAGAGTGAAGTACTCAGTTAATTATTTTTCTTTAGTTAGTGGATCTATATTCCACTTTTCTGCTAATAAATGATTCTCAAATCCTTTCACATAAAAACAAAATCAGTCTAATAAGAATCATAAGACATTATTAAAACCCGGGTGGTAAAACTAACCCTCCGTTAAGTAGGCAAAGCCTTCTATAGCAACTTAAATAAAGCATTTTTGCCTGCTGGTATAAGGATAACAGTGGAAGGTACTAGTTTAAGTTCCCTTATCAGGAAGTTCTGAAATCTGTAAGCAATGCTGAACATTATTTAGCACTACAGGTGGACTTCTGTATATGCTCACGCTCCTTTCTTTTCTACTTGTACACTGGCAGTCTGCTGTAGTGCATCTTGTAATTCGCCACAGCAAATGTGGGAGCCAAAAAATCCATTGGTGGATGGACACAATTGAGTACAATTCCCATTTTAACTGAGCATAATTGAAAGGAGTTAAAATTTCCATTGAAATCAGTGAAATGACAACGTATTTAACTTCCATTGATTTATTTTAAAATAGCAACTAGATTGCCGAATCAAAATAAATTAGATAACCCGTAATAATTTGAGTTGCAGTATCAAACAATCCAATAAAACCCTAGATGAAAAATACAACAGCTAATGCAGAAAAATAGAAATACTTAGTCACCCATTTCATCCTGGAGAAAATCTATCTATGTAATCATTAAGAGTCAACTCTGACTTATTGGTGGCACATAATCAATCACAAGTCATCTATATCTTCGGGATAAAGCTCTGATATTTAATGTTGAAAAATTACAACCAGTTCGCAGTCATTCTTAGATCTTACTCAGTGTATTAGTAATAATAATTTGTATAGTGTTACTGTTTTGGGCAGGGGCTAGGATTGAATTTTTATTTGACTCTATTTTAATGGTGTGCTTCTGAACCATTTAACCCAGTGCTACCATTTCAGCTACCACTATAGCAAACACAAACATTTGACTTACTGCAAATCTATGTGTGGGTTTGGCTCATTACCTCCCAGGACCTCCCAGCAGTCCCATGCAGTTTCAACTGGTTTTGTACAGTGCTCTCCTGAAGTACAGGGAAGGAGAGGCAATGATATAATCTCCAGAATTCAGAAAGTACACAGTGTGGCTGACAGTTATCTAAGCAAGGATATCTGATAATGTAAGAGAGAGCTGTATGTTCTTTGTTTCATCAATAATAGAGATTGCATTCTTTTGCATGTTTGCTTTGGAAATATTTAGGCTTGCTTCGGCTAGATATTTTTAAGGGGAGGAGAGAGCAAGCAATATTTAACTTTCCTAAGTACGGGCATAGTGCGCACAATAATTGTGAATTGACTATCCAAAGAGCAGCTGAATATAGCAGTAGGTACCTTTCTATCCCCCCCTCCACCCCCGCTTCCTTGGCGTCTGGTGCACTACGCTCTGCCTAGTATTCTGCAGTGTGGCAGATCTAGTTACTGAAGGGAAAGTCCTCTTACAATTTCACTTTCTAAAATCCAGACAGTCCCTCTTCTTAAGCTTGCACCAAGTATCTCTCCTACTTCTGATAGTACCGATAGTCCTTTGAGTATGGTCTCCTAGAGGAGGAATGGGACACTGTGAGTAGCATATTTTTTGGCTTCAAGTAGCAGGCTTGGCAATGGTAATGTACATGGCAGAAAAGAAAAGGTTAGACTAAAACAGCCCTTAATTTGATATATTTCACCATCCCTAGAGAACATGATCCTGGCTACCTAAGAGCAAACTGTAGTTTAACACATGTGGAAGGTCCCAGCTTTGGAAAGGGCGCAACAAAGCCTTCTGATGAGTTCTTTCCATATATATAGCATGGAAATTTTGATTGAAGCATTAAAGCTTTGTTTTCCCCATCTGACCTGTACTTGCATTTGATCTGACTTACATACAGCTATTGAATTTTTGCCTAAGTAATCTAAGTCTTTATAGCCAAGGAAATCCAGTATCCATCTTGCTTCTCTTTACTATGTATGCCCTATCTTTGATTATCTTCCTGATGATGACATGAATGGATAAACAGCATTCTGAGCAGGGTCTTCCTGGTGCCAGAATAATATTCTTGGCCTTTGCTCAATATGTATATTTATGACATCTGGAATATTTATTCAGAACTTCTAATATATTCGTCTGTTCATTAATACTCATGTAGAAAATTTGCCTTGCATATTGTCACTTTAATCATCTGTGTGTTTCCTGTTTGTTTCTGTAAGCATTCAAATAAAGTTCCCACTGGTGCAGCTTTAGGCCATCCTTCATGAAAAATAATATATTAAGGCAAGCAGGATATCTACATATACAGGTGAAACTCGAAAAATTAGAATATCGTGCAAATGTTCATTTATGTCAGTATGGCAACTCAAAAGGTGAAACCAATATATGAGATAGACGCATTACATGCAAAGCGAGATATGTCAAGCCTTACTTTGGTATAATTGTGATGATTATGGCGTACAGCTTATGAAAACCCCAAATTCACAATCTCAGAAAATTAGAATATTACATGACATCAATAACACAAGGATTGGAAATAGAACAATATCGGACCTCTGCAAAGTATAAGCATGCATATGTACTCAGTACTTGGTTTGGGCCCCTTTTGCAGCAATGACTGCCGCAATGCGGCGTGGCATGGATGCTATCAGCCTGTGGCACTGCTGAGGTGTTATGGAAGACCAGGATGCTTCAATAGCGGCCTTCAGCTCCGCTGCATTGTTCGGTCTCATGTCCCTCATCTTTCTCTTGGCAATGCCCCATAGATTCTCTATGGGGTTCAGGTCAGGCGAGTTTGCTGGCCAACTCGCTGGTAGACGGCTGCGTTGACCCTGGCCTTAATGAAGCACAGTGGACCAACACCAGCAGGTGACATGGCTCCCCAAATCAACAGAGACTCTGGAAACTTCACACTGGACTTCAAGCATCGTGCATTGTGTGCCTCTCCATTCTTCCTCCAGACTCTGGGTCCTTGGTTCCCAAATGAGATGCAAAAGTTGCTCTCATCAGAAAAGAGGACTTTGGACCACTGGGCAACAGACCAGTTCTTTTTTTCTGTAGCCCAGGTAAGACGCTTCTGACGTTGTTGGTTGTTCAGGAGCGGCTTGACAAGAGGAATACGACATTTGAAGCCCATGTCCAGGATCCGTCTGTGTGTGGTGGCTCTTGATGCACTAACTCCAGCCTCAGTCCACTCCTTGTGAAAGTCCCCAACACTTTTGAATGGCCTTTTCCTGACAATCCTCTCCAGGCTGCGGTCATCCCTGCTGCTTGGGCACCTTTTTCTACCACACTTTCCCCTTCCACATAACCTTCTATTGATGTGCTTTGATACAGCACTTTGGGAACATCCAACTTCTTTTGCAATTACCTTTTGGGGCTTTCCCTCCTTATGGAGGGTGTCAATGATGGTTTTCTGCACAACTGTCAGGTCAGCAGTCTTTCCCATGCTTGTGATTCCTACTGAACCAGCCTGAGAGACCGTTCAGAGGCTCAGGAACCCTTTGCAGGTGTTATGGATTCATTAGCTGCTTAGAGTAGGACACTTTGAGCCTAGAATATTGAACCTTTTCACACTATTCTAATTTTCTGAGATTGTGAATTTGGGGTTTTCATAAGCTGTACACCATAATCATCACAATTATACCAAAGTAAGGCTTGACATATCTCGCTTTGCATGTAATGCGTCTATCTCATATATTGGTTTCACCTTTTGAGTTGCCATACTGACATAAATGAACATTTGCACGATATTCTAATTGTTCAAGTTTCACCTGTAGGTAGTCCTCATTTAGCAACCACAGTTGGGACCAGCAATTGGTTGTTAAGTGAAGCAGTCGCTAAGTGAAACTGCAACTGTGCTTATGATCTTACTTCAGCTTTTCTTTGCTTTACAGACCTATGAAGGTCATAAATGTGAAGATTGGTCATAAAGTTACTTTTTCATCACTGTTGTAACTGTGAACGGTCACTAAACAAGTCAGTTGCTAAGCAAGGGCTACCTGTATACCTAGTCTATTCATTGCTGTTTCAATTATTGTTAAAAATTGGTCCAGAATTTGGATATTAATGATAGGAGTATGGGATTGTAGTTTGCAATTGCAGAAAAGTGTTCAAGAAAACTAAAGATTTGAATGGCATCTTGATTTCTTGATCTTCGGGCACTCCTGGCTTCCTTTTTATGACTTTTTCTCTCTCTTGTTTTTGGAGAGATGTACTATAATTGAGTGGTTCAGTTCAAAATGTCCTTCATTTCAAGGTATTTCCAGCAGCAGGTCCAAGAAAGATTTTTGCCTGAGATACTTTGTAACCAGCTCTGAGAAATGTTGCCAGTGAGTGGATATTAAACATAATTTAGCCTTAGATATTGGTGTTAAAAGGGATAGTATTGACATGATGGATCTACTAGCCTGACCTCATATAAGACAGCTCCTATATTTTTATAAACCTTTGATTGTGAACATTTTATTAAAATAAAGAGAATAATTTTGTTGGCTGGCAAGTGGCTGGCAACTTACACTGAAGTTAATCTAAATAGGGTAATCTAAATAGGGTAGGTTGTATAATAACCCATCATACAATGGGCTTAAAACTGGCTTACGAATGACTGTTGCCTGGAGTAAGGTAACATACGTTACCAGAGCCCCAGGTGACGACCCAGAATTCTTTGCCATTTTTTCCAGGGTAAGTTTGGACCTAGCATGTTAATTAAGTGTATGATTTTTATATGTGAAACTGATAGCATATATTTTTATCACATGATATACTATTATGCTTTCACTTGCTCTTCAAATATATTGGGCCGTCTACCTGTTATGTCTACCTGTTATGATGGCAATTGGAGTTGTAGACTAACACATGCAGTGTATCTTCTTAGAGAAGACTGTTGTAGAGGCTGCCTTTTATTCTGTTCTGTACCTGTGTGTGTGTGTGTGTGTATTACAAACATATATAAATGCCCATCTTTCAGGGCAAGCAATGTTATGCAAAGCACAGAAAGAGTATGAAATAATAAACCAAAGAAATTAAAAGTATGAAATAAGAAAAAGGAAAGGAAACATAGTTAAAACCAGTTTACACCAACACCACTCACTATACCTCTTTGAATCCTTCTAAACCATACTTTGCTTCTATCATGTCCATACACTGATTCATATGTTGCCTTTGGTTCATTAAATTTCTTTTTTTCAGAACTTCATCAACTCCATCCAATGGCAATTTTCTTGGACTTTCCCTTTCTTTCAACCATTCACTCTTCCTTCATATATTTGTTTTGTACTTTGATCCTAATTTACATTCTATATGACCAGACCACCTCAACCTACTTCCTTAATCTCATTTTTTGCATTCTGTCCACATTCTCTCAGCACCCATTCACTGTTGACCCTATCTCCTTATTTTGCTACACACAAGTCTTAAGTACCCCATTTAACTTTGCATGATGTTTCTTCTATTATACCCAACTCACTTCTACATAGCAAAGTGGGCAGAAGCACATTCTTAGAGAGTCATCTTCATGTGTTTCCATATATATGCAGCAGATGACATAAAACTTTCTATCAGCATTGGCACATTTTAAAAAACATCTCCATCCTTTTTCTCGCTTTTGGTAAATATTTTGCCAAAGTACATATCTATAGTTTTTTGCTGTTGCGTGTATACCTTGCTATTGTTCATTCCTGATTTCCTGTGAAACACCCCACAACTTTGGTCTTTAAACTCTTCATTACATCATGGTCTGAGCCAGCATCATAGCATCATCTGCATACCCAAAGGCACGCATATGGACATCCTCCACCAATACATCGCCACAAGTCCTATGTACACATTTATCCATAGATACATTAAACAGCCGGGGGGGGGGGGGGGCATTACATCTCCTTGTCTTACTTTCTGCTCAATATTGAAGCATTTCACTGAGACTCCTGCAAATTTTATTTCCTTACTGCATTCAGCAGCTGACCTTCAACTGTATAGTTTCCATAATATAAAACTATTCATTTTGTCATGTGCTTTCTCTAAATCAACTAACATACAGTAACATTTCTTTCTCAGTCATACGTTTCTCAGTAACCTTCTGGAAGTAGAAACCTGATGTGCACATCCACTACCCTCCATCAAGCTGCACTGCACTTCCCAAGTTCTGTTCATTGTCATCTCTTATATCCTTGTAATGAGGATTCCACCAAAGATCTTCCCAGGGATGCTTAACAAACTATTCCCTTATATGATTCACTTTCACAGTTGACTGTAAATTGCAGCCTAATCCTAAATGTGTTTATTTTGAATGAAGTTTCTTTTAAAATCAATGGAATTTATTTTTAATGTGTTTAGAATTTTAATGCCATCTGCTACTGCAGACTTGCCCTGAAATATGACCCATTCTTTTTACTTGAGCTTACTTTGTTGTAAGCCCAGTGCTGCTCTTACCTGAAATAAGCTTCAATTTGCACAGTAGGACTTGTATTTCAAGTAAGCATATTTGTGGTTGAGCTCTATGTATCAGGGCAAAAAAGGAAGTTTTTTTTTTATCTTTCAAAGAAAGAAGGGGAACGTTTCTTTTCTAAAGTTACCAAAAGGCAGAGATGTCAACTATTCATTTGTTTCTCCATCAGAAGATCTGCTTTTAAGGATATGAAATTAAAGGACTTGTTTTCATTTGTAAATCATTTTTTAAAAAATTAACATAGTTCACAGATGTGCAGGCAAGTTAGTTATTAAAACTGTGGACTGATATCCACTGTGAAATTATTTTCCAAACTTGGATTAGAAATAGTTATTCTGTAGTCATCCAAGGGAGCAAGCCATTCTTTTATCACAAACTGCTGAAAAAAATTCAAGCAACTTCCTAAATTCTATCATCTTCCAGGGGAGAGAGAAGAATGTGCAGTCACTAAAAAGTAGCAAACAAACAAACAAAAATTTAAAAAGCAAGCCTAACCAGAGTGCAGTCCAAGCATAATCAAGATTAACAAATTAAAAATTAACATTTAAAATTACAGAAAAGCAATAAAGTCAATTGTACACTATGATATTTTTACAGTTACAGTAAAAATATCACTTATACAGAATAGAAGTATCAACTAGTATTAATACTGATCGTCATGGCTGTATTTGCCCAGAATATTTGCCTGTGGCTTACTAAATTCAGTCTAATTACCTGGGTTCACTTGGTACATACACTAACTACATGGGCTGTGTTCATATAGAATACTAGATGAAAATATAGTTGGCTAGTTTGTTGCTCAGCCAAAATGCAATGAATAAAAGAGATGAATATGCACTTTCCTTTTTGCAAGCCATTTTGAAAGTTTGTCTTTATTATGGACAAAGCAATCTTCCTCTCCTTAAATAGCAATTTTGGAAGACTAAGGATGGCAGAATTATCTTTCCACCAGTACTCTGCTGGTAGTGATGCTGCTTCTGGGTGGTGGGGGCCACTGTTGCACTATTCCACAAATGTAAATTACACATTTGTTTTTGGAGCCCAAACAGAGTTTGTAGTAAAACTTTGGAGCCATTTGATCCATGGCTCCTGCCTTATTTGAGAGGCCCTAGAATTAGGCCCCCTCTATGCCAGTTTTTTTTTTTTTTTTTTGGCCCCCTCTCCCCCACAAAGCAGCAAAGGTGAAAATTAAAATAATACTGCTTGGGCAGGTTAGAGTAAATCTGGTGTAAATGATATACATTGGGGAGCGTGGAATTGGGAGGGTTAGGTGTACAACTCTCCTGATTTCCAGTTTTTTTTCATGTGCCTGCAGATACCCTTCAGAGCCTCTGGAATTCAGGGCATGGGCAGTTTGTGGTCTCATTTTTGCGCTTGTATCCACATCCTCCCCATCACTTCCCATGTTATCAATGCAGTCTAGGGCATTTGGATCTGCGTAAGACTGCATGGTATCCCCAAGGACGCTGAAGAGTGGCTGGTCATACAACAATGTGGGGAAAGTCTTCAGTGACCTTAGCGTAGCCAATGGCATCCTGTGGCTATAGCTGCTTGCAAGCACTGTTTACATAAATGGAGATGGGATTTGACCAGTAAGTCACGAGCAAAGAGAGATTACTGGTTCTGCTACTTTCATTTTTTTAGTCCTCTTCAGTACAAGGATCAGATGTTAAATGAACAGATATTATTCAACCTAGTTGACTGGTTAGCCATAACACTTGCCAGGGCAAGACAAGTTTTTATGAGTCTCATCTTCATTCAGGTATCATCACACATCCCTTAAAATATAAACACACCTGTCTGTCTATCTGCTGGGGCATCTTTGCAAGGCTGCTAGAAAAACTTGTTTTTCTGCATCACAGAATAGGGCGAGACTCTTATCTTTGACTTCTCTATAGTTGCTATGACACCCCTTGCTATTATGAATCGATTACCTCCATGTTGCTGGCACGCCAGTTCTGTAGGCAATAGAAGCCGACTGTCCTGTTCCTCTCCTTGTCCCTGAAGCTGCCAAAACTCTCCAGAGTTTACAACAGGGCACAGCACAGCTAACAGGCATCTGGGAAAAGGAGAATGTGAGGCAGGGAGGTGTAGGGAGAGAGACCCAGAGACCAGTTGAGCTGCTGGTGCTCAGGCTAGCTGGTATAGGACAGGGTGGAGGGACCAGCACCCTAGAACTTTAGTGTGACAGAAATTATGGGTTGGGACCCTCTCACCTGTTATCCTTATTTTCTGATTTTTCTTAATAAGTTACTTCGGTCTCTTTAGCCTGTTTTCTATCATATTGCATCAGCTCACCAGTGCAGGAATGTCTGTGTCACATCCAGCAATGTTGTAGTCCTGTTACTGTCTGTATGTTCTGCCTTTTGTTTTTTCCAGATCTTATTGTGGGTGGTTTGGCTTCCTTCCAACCCTAGGTGTATATCTCTCAGGATAATATTGTGACTAGCAAAGTGGCCTGTAGTCACAGACAGCACATATCTAAAGCTGTGCACTGCCCTGATTTCAAAGATGAAAAAGTGCTTTGGGGTCTGTGGAGGTGCAAGTGAAGCACATGCTTGCAACTCATTAAAGCAGCCACGCCTTTCCCCAGGATTGTGCAGCTGCCTTGTGAGTCCAGGAAGAGATGCACTTGGGTAAGGAGTTGCAGACAGGCGCTACACACATGGCCCCATGCACTCCAAAGCACATTTTTCCTTCAAATTTGCATTTAAATTTAATTTGATATCCCTACAACTATGGTATGTTTCTGTTCAATACCTCTTAAGAACAATTTTAATTGGCAGAGCTCACACACACACCACAGAACATCTTTACTGAGAGCTAGTGAGGATTCTGGGTGCAGCCAGAATACCAAAAGCAGGGAACAAGTCAGCAGAAAGTCACAGATAATGGAACATTCTCTACCGAAGATACCAGCTTGAGTCTTATTTTGTTGTCTGCTAACTGGGGATTATGGTGATTTTGCTTTTACACTGAGGTACTTGATTCTTGCCTGGGTACTGATTTAAATGCATGCCACACCACATTTAAATGTACAGCTTAAATGTAGATTAATAAATCTTAAGCTGCTATCGTAGAGTTTTAGAAAATATTAAAAACCATAGAACACATACAAACACACCCCTTTCCTAAAGTCCAAGAAACGTTTGGCCAGACTCTGTAAACATCCTAAGTCCCACTAAAACTAGACACGCGTAACTAATGGCAGAACTGCATTTTAAGCAACCGAGCTGCACACACACCCAGCATTGTAGTTATTTTGCCATGCTGATTCCTTTTGGGGGGAAAAAACCTTGTAAATTGAGCTGTGTCCTGTAGGCAGTGAGGGAATACAGAGATGTTTGTTAGGTGCCTTTGTGACTTGCTGCCAGAATTCAGGCAATTAGTGGGCTACAGAAAGGCCCTGGCACAGAATGTGGAAATATATTGTTGCGCTACCAGGATTTAGCTCACAAAGACCAGCCTCTCTAATAGGTCTCTGCTCCAATGAAGACCTCAAGGCTTCCTTCAACAAAATGGCAGTACATTCAAGACAAGTATTTGCTGTAAGGATCTGGGAAAAATGTCCTTTTTGGTTTCATTTAACTTGGGAATATCTAGAGAGCTTTAATTTGTAATTAAAACACACCAGATTTTTTTTCATCACATGATGTGTCTGAAAACTAGTGTTTTCCTACACATTTGGCCTATTTGGCTGACATTTAATCCCTGCAAGGCTGGAAGCTCTGATTTCTTCACTGGAACCAGTAAATGTCAGTTGAATACATTTGCTACATTCAATACACTGAAGCAGCTTTCATCTGGAGAGTGTCAAAGTTCATAATGTGCCATGGTTGGGGGCAAGGAGTAAGAAAGGAAAAACGATTTTTGCTACTTTTCTCCAGTCTTCCAGGCAAGGATGAATATACATTAAAGAACTGTTTGTCTTTTGGTTTTTAGGAACCACATTAGATGTGTGCACAAAATTCTGCTCTATCTATGAGGAGGCTGGTACATGTAGTTAATTATTCTGCAGTTTTAGATAGCTCAACCTTTGTGCATGTTTTTTTCTGACATAAGTTCCTCTGTATGCACCAGAGCTTACCCTCTAATGTTTTGGATTGCAGTTTTGAATGTTCACAGTTGTGGTCTGTGCTGCACATTTCAAAGAACATAGGGCTTCAAAAGAAGACATATTGGTGATGTATAATGCAGTGTACTCTCTGTGCAGATGTTTTCATGATTTGTGCATCCTCCATGCGCACCTAGTCATCAGCATGTGCCTTAAAATGCATGTTAAAAATCAGGATCTGAAATTCAGAATGAGGATCTGAATATAATCAATGTAATCACCAAGAGACAAGCTCAGCTTGAGGCAGACGTACCATTGTTATGTGTAGAGGGCTCTAGAAGTTTTATAAAAATAGGACCATTGCCTGTGAAATTTAATCCAATGAATTTAAATTTGCATCAGTCTTCAAACTAGTCATTCTGCAGATCAAAGGATATTCTTTTAGTATTTAAACGCTCCCTGGACTTGTCACTACAGGCGGGTCTTAGGAGAAGGATTCCTTTCTGTGTGAGGGTGACAGGAGAATACTTTTTCCCAGGTAATCCTGCCACCTGCAGTTTCTACAGGTTTTTATGATTAAAAGGTGCTGCTTGATTACTTGGGGTGCCTTTTTGGTTGATTTAAAAGGTTTTCAGCTTTGACTGAAAGAAGAAAATCCTAGTCGTTTGGAAAAATACTTGGACAAGGCCCTGGAGAGTGGCAGTGAATTTCTGTGATGCAAATTGCTAGCGCCGCTATTTTTTTTCTGTGCATTTTTTTGCTTGTAGGCTGGCAACTGGGGATGGGGGAGGAATGGTTGGTATACTTGCAGAGCAAGATTTGGCTCATGTTTTGTGAGATTTGGCCCAGGCACTGCCAGTTCCTATTTCTTAGGATAGACTGTGGAAGTCATTCTGTGGTAAGTTATATTTAGGAGATAACGTAATATAGAAAGGGTAAATAGCACAAAGAATTCTGAGAGAATGCTCTATTGAATTAAAAATAATTCTCAGTTGAGCCTACAGAATAACAATTAATATTGCAGAATTCAAGATACTTTTCCCATTTATTTCAATTGGAGATTTTCATGCGAGAGACTAAGGTAGACTTAAACTAGACCACTGCTGTTTCTTTTTCTTCCTAGCTATTTATCTCCTCCATGACCTATGAATGTAATTTTCTAAAGCTGAATTATAACAAATTCATGGATGACTCATGCTAACCACATTCACAATTCCTCTTCTTCCCACAGAAATCTTGGATGGTCCCAATGCACCCTATCCTTTCCCCTGCTTTTGTCTGGAGACATTGTAGGAGGAGAGACGTGTTAGGCTGCAGTGGCAAAAATCAGAAGGCGTCTGGGAGTCCCTCTCCCAACTAAAAAAGGTATTAAAAGACATAAGCTTTTTTGAGCTGCAGCATCTGATGAAATGAGCTGTAGCTCACAAAAGCTGATGCCTTTCCAACTTTGTTAGTTGGAAAAGGTGCTACCAGACTGCTCCTGATGTTCTGTTTTTGTCTGATAATTTTCTCAGACATTCACACTCATATTGAGGGACACATTCTTATTTGGTACTTTCATGCTAAGAGTCTTAGGAAGGCCTGGGTTAAAAAATAGGTGGGGAAACATGCCCTCCATCAAATCTTCAGAATTTATGACAGAACTAACTTCATATTTAAGGGAAGTGGAGCTAGCAGCAAACATTGCATTCCATATTAAGCTGTTCTCCCAAAACTCAGTAAGTACATAATAACCTTTGCCATCTGCCATGAAATCATGTGGTGTGATTAGAAAAGACGGGCCCCAGCCCCGTTATTTATCTTTCTATAACACTTAATAGTTTGAAGTGATTTTGTTAAAACTAAGTATAAGTATTATGTGCCCACATCCGCCTCCCTTTTTCCACATACAATACCTTCCTCCTTTCAGCCAGGTTCAAGATGCTTTTCTTTCCATAAGGGAACCAAATAGGATTTCTTTGTCCATCCCAAATTCCTTACAGTATTTCACTTTCTGTTTCAGCAAAGAAGGGGCGGCTCCCTTTTCAATTTTTCTTTTAAGGGGATGTATTCTCAGGGACCAGAATGCAACTGAGATGTTTTAACTACCAACAGAGGCGAATATGTGTAGCTCAGGGTTGAACTGTGGAGTCCTTGGGGTTCTCTGAGCTTGGTTCTTTTCTATATAAACAGAGAGCAAACCCCATCCCATTCTAGCACTGAAGACGTTACCTAGCCGGGTAATGAAACGTTTGCAAGAAAAGAACCAAGCTCAGAGAACCCCAAGGACTCCACATGTTTTAACTAAAGGGGATTTAAACATGGCATGTCCTCGAGTAAACGTGAACCTCAGAAATGGCAACCACGCATGCTTCAGAGAGGAGGGTTGAATTTACTGAGAGAGAAGACAACCATCACATGTAAAAACATTCATGAAGAACTCAGTGGGAATGTAACAGTAGGTGGGAAAGAGCAATAAAAGGAGAAGTAACATTCATTGGAGAACTGTTTAATGGGGGAAATGGCATTCAAAAGAAGTAGTATTGAGGGACAACACAATGAAAATATGAAAACATTCACAAAGCACTCAGTAGGGGAACTAACAGTCAGTGGGAAATAGCAATGAAAGGAAATGCAGCTGTCATTGGGAAATAGCATTTAAAACAATAAGTGGTATTGAGGGGATAAAAGTGAACAGGCCCTGGGGGGTAATAGTGGAACAGCCTGTACAATGCAGTTTTAGGGGGGAGAGTCCAATGGGTGCTCTGTATTGCTATGGAGAGGGAAGGAGAGAGAAAGTGTGAGTTCTGGAGAAGCCAGAGACAGGAGAGGTGCAGATGTCTTAATGTGGGGGATTGGGAGTTCAGGAGAAAGAGGGAAAAAGAAATGGGGACTGAAGACCTAGTTATATGTAACAGGTCAAGGGTAGGGGAGAAGACAATCATAAGTAAAGGCAGATAATAGATTAGAAAGGAGG
This sequence comes from Liasis olivaceus, assembly GCA_030867105.1. Classification (NCBI taxonomy): domain Eukaryota; kingdom Metazoa; phylum Chordata; class Lepidosauria; order Squamata; family Pythonidae; genus Liasis; species Liasis olivaceus. Next base: position 119,684,264 of record CM061350.1, on the reverse strand, counting down.
AAGGAAGAGAAAGGACAGGCGTTCTTTTTATGGTATGAGGATTTTGAGGATTAGTGAGGGACATAGCCTCCAGACATTTGCAAGAGGAGGATCGTTAAGTACTCATCTTTTGGCCTGAGTCAACTCAGTACTCTCCTTGGCTTCCTGAACCCACAGGAGCTGTGAACCTGGATTAATTCAAGGAGTAGGCATTGGTACGCTGCTCCCTTGTCTCATCTGGGTCCAACAAAGACAAAACCAGCTATGTCTTCCAGGCTGTGAAGCCCAATTAAGCAGGACCTGCTCTAGGAACTTGGAAGGATTGTACTTCTGAGGTATACTTCTGAGGCAGCATGCTAGAAGAAGGAAGTTTGGCTTTGGAGGGCGCAGTGACCACCTTGAAGATGAAACTGCTGGAAGATCCAGCAGGCCTCTGCCCACTTTGTGATTGCACTGACCAGTCTCAGGTCCAGTCCGTTAAGGAGCGTGGACTTCAGGTTGCTCAGAGGGGTTTCCTGGAATAAGCCAAGGTTTGTAAGGAGGAAAAGCTCAAAGTGCATCTTCCCAATCTGGAAGCTTTATTCCTATGTCATTGCTACCTTTTTATCTTTCCAGTAATTATTTTGTGTTAAATCTGGATTAGTTTTTCAGTCCTATAGAATGTATTGTGCATATCAATAGAAATAATGGAAATTATATTTTAAATTTAGAGTTAGAGTTTGATATATATTGTTACTTTTATCTGTTGCAAGGAAGGTCAGAAGTCAATTTTTTTTCCTTTGTTTCTTTCTTTTTCTTTTCTTGTCTGCACTTTCGATCTTTACTATTTTCTCTTTTTTCAGTTTTGTTTTCTTTTTATTCTTTCTCTTAATATTAGCTTTTGTTAGTTTTTACTGTTCCTTTTTTAAAAAAATTAATAAAGTTATTTAAAAAAAAGAATGCATTGTGCATATCTACTGTATATACTCGCTAATATATTTTTAAGATTTCTGGAGGGTTTGAGCAATTCTTTTTTCTTTTTAGGTGCTGTGCAATGGCCCAGGAACATGTGTCCCTATATGCATATCTGCCTTTTTACTCAAGATACTGGGACTAAAGAAAGTAACAATTGTGTATGTTGAGAGCATCTGCCGTGTTGAAAACCTTTCCTTATCAGGACAGATTCTTTACCGCTTTTCAGATTACTTCATTGTCCAATGGCCTGCTCTAAAAGAAAAATATCCCAAGTCTCTCTATCTTGGGAGAATAGTGTGACGTGTGAAGAACAAACACAACTAGTGCCAGTGTGACCTCTAAACATTTTTAGGACTCTGAATTTCTTTCCAATTTCCTGATTCATTCGTTCACGAAAATCAGGCTAGACCTGATAATGGTAAATCAAACAGACTGTATACATGTGCCATCCAAGGTCATTGGTTGGCACTGTGGGAATAATGCTACTCTGTTGCTAGTTCCTACTTGAGACCTGTCCTAAATCTGTCATGCCATTTTTTAAAAAAACTTTTCCCCCTGGGTCTATTTTCTCCCCCCCAAAATAAATAAATTGAATTGATTAATATGACACCAGTAGAACAGTACTGATGTGTATGAAATGGCATTAAAATATGAAAACAATGCTTGGTATTTGATGTGAACTGAACTAGCATCTCAGAATTGGAAAATTATTACTACCTCCCCATTTCTTACTCTTGACTAAACTTTTTTTTCACATACAATTGCAAGGGTTTGACAACAATAGTTAAAATGGTGGTATAGAGTCCCATTGAGCTTTACATGGAAAAAGTCAATTGAGAAAATGCTAGTTGGAGCAAGTAGAAGTTCTCCCTGCCAATTGTCCCTCATTCTGGTGCTGGTTATCTGATGCTGGTTGTGTGAGCTCCTGCCAATCTAGTGAGAGTAGATTGGTGGGGAGGGAAGATGAGAGTATAGGGAGGAGTAGGGCCGTTTCTCTGGAGGTGCTGAGTGCTAAGCAGAAGCATCCTGGGTTGACAGCCCTGGTGGAGGCTGTAACTGGAGGTGTATGTATGGTGGGGTGGGCTACAGGCTTGGGTATGGACCAGTTTGGACAGGGGGAAGAGGGAGGCTTTGGCGGGGTGGGGGCAAGCTGTAACATCCCAGTAGTGATGGGTATGGGGAGATACGGTGGGAGACGAGGGGGCGGACCGCTCACAGGGACTATGCTAGAGGTATATTGTTCCTGTGGCATGTTCCAGCCCCTCAAGCTCATTCCTGGGCCCCAGATAACAGACCTTCAAGGCCTTGGGTTGTTGGCTACTGCTGCTGAATGCCAGGTCAGTCTGTAATAAGGCCACCCTCATCCATGACTTGATCATGGATGAGAAAGCTGACCTGGCATGTATTATGGAGTCCTGGCTGGGAAAGGAGGGGGGAGTTCCCCTTTCTGAGATATGCCCAGCTGGGTTCTGGGTGTGGCACCAGCCAAGATCCCAGGGCAGGGGCGGTGGAGTGGCAGTGATAATCCGAGAGACATGGGAGGCATCCAGGGGCACTGCTCCTCAGATTGCCAGATGCAAGAACCTATTTGTTAAGTTAGGCTCTAAGAGAGATCAGTTGGGACTGTTGCTATTGTACCAGCCTCCCTGCTGCAGGGCAACCTCTCTGCCTGAGCTTCTTGACTCTGTGGCTGAGTTGGCAGTGGAGTTCCCCAGGCTTATGGTCTTGGGGGACTTCAATTTGCCTTCTCTGGGGGTGGGGTCAGAGGTAGCTCAGGAGTTCATGGCCACCATAACAGCCATGGGCCTGTCCCAAGTCATCCAGGGCCCAACCTGGTTTTTCTATCGAAGCAATGGCAGGGTGTTCTGAAATTGGGGGAGATATTAGTTTCTCCTCGGTCATGGTTAGATCACTCCCTGGTGAGCCTCCAGTTCTCTGGCACCACCCTCTTCCACAGGGAGGCTGGGTCTATTAGATTGGCCCACCCCAGGCAACTGATGAACCCAATTGGGTTCCAGAGGAAGCTTGGGGTTGTTCTGGAAGATCTGCTGCACGGTCCGGCCGAAGCCTTGGTAGCTACCTGGAATGGGAGAGCAGCTGCAGTTCTGGACTGGATTTTGCCTGAGTGGCCTTTCCACATCCATGGTTCCCGGCACTCTCCATGGTATATGGAGGAGCTAAGGGAGCTGAAGAGGGCTAAGAGATGCCTAGAGCACCGCTGGCAAATGACAAAAAGCAAATATGATTGAACGCAAGCTAGAGCCACGATTAGGGCCTACCTCATGGCAGTAAAGGTGGTGAAATGTAATTATTTCTCCACCCTTATCACATTCCAGATAGCTGCCCAGTGGCCGTGTTTCAAGTGACCCAAACCCTCCTTGGAGGGAGTAATTCTGGGGTCTATCTTCAGGGTTGCTGTGAGGAATACGCTGAGTGTCTGGTGGATAAAGTCGGATTTGCTCTGCGTTGAACTCCAGCCTTGATGCAGGGCCAGTGGAGGTTACGAGGGCTGAGTCTTGCATAGTTATCTGGGAGGAGTTTGAGCCCATTGAACCTGAGGAAGTGGACAGGGCTCTTGTAGCTGTTAGTTCGGCCACTTCTGTGCTAGATCTGTGCCCCTCCTGGCTGGTCAAGGCTGCCCAGGAGAGGATGTGCAATTGGGTCTGGGCGGTGGTTAATTCCTCTTTGAGGGAGAAGGTGGTCCCACCAGCTCTTAAGGAGGTAGTGGTGTGCCCCTTCCTCAGGGGACCATCGCTTGACCCAACTAATCTGGACAGTTTTCATCCAGTCTCCAATCTTCCCTTTTTTGGTTTGAGATGGGCGGCTATACAAATAGAATAAAATAAATACCTTCCAGAATAGGACTGTGTTTTGGATTCAGATCATACAACCTCATTTCAGAGGCCAATGATATGTTGGGCGTGTGTGTGTGTGTTCATTCTTCTTCTAGTGTAACAATGCTTGTTTCTTGTGCACAAGCAATAAAATATCTGCTGAATATTTTAAGCATAAAGGGAACAGTCAGATTAACTTGGCTGCATGACAGTTTTCACTCTGCAGCTTTTCCAGAACCCCAAACTATCCGGTATCCTTTCCTTTTTTCCTTTTGGTCCGTCAGAGTAGCCATGTGATTTAAAGTGCACTTTTTAAAGCCTTGCCGTTAAACAATCGTCTTTAATTGTTAAAAAATAAAAAGCTAGTGGATGTTACAAACAGATGCATCATTTGTTCTCGAGAGAGGCAGATTCTCCAAGCTAAGCATTCATCTTTTTAACAGTCTTAAATTTCAGAGAACATACTTCCATTAGATAAGCTGCGAGAGTCTTTTGGTGTGCTCGGCAGTCCCATGTGTAAATACTTAAATGACGGTTAACATTGCCAAAAAGGGAGTGGGGATGAGAGAGAGATGAAAGAAAAATACCACTTCCTCAGCAAACATGAGTTTTGTATATTTAGGTTTTGTGTATTTAATACTTCCAGATACATTGGGTTAGTACTTGAAATCCTTTCCCTTAAATTGGAAATGGCATTTAATATCAAACACTATTAAAAATAATAGATTTTGGAGGAGACTGAATTTTCTGAAATGTGTTGTAGCTGTTTGAGATTGTCAGGCAAATCCTAGTTCTATAGATTATTCTTTGTATAAAGCACTGTAAACGTATCAGTCACTGGCATACAGCATTACATAAGTGAACAGATTTGGGCTGCAGAAGCACAAACATTGGAGAAAATAATAGAAAGTAAAAATAAATGCATTATGTCATCCATCCATGAAGCCAAACAATAGCCTAAGGTCTATTTCTACAAGAGTTTGCTACCATTTACATCCGTGATTCTTTTGATAGAACTAGAAAGACAGTTTCAAAGTGGCTGTAGTGTCTGCAGTTTACCCACGTGATAAAATCAAGATGTGTACTAAAAGAAAAAGATCTCCTTTTCTAGCATGCCAACTTGATGCTGTTGAATGTTAGTGCAAAATTGGCAAGGGAAAGAACATTTTCTGAAGGCATTCCTTAATTTGGTTGCAAAGTAAGTTTAATATCCCATGAGATCTGGTTCAGTTTTTTTGAGCAGCTCGATTTTCATTTAACAGAGAAACTGGAAATTGGCATAATTATGATGGCATCATAATAACCAAATTTGACTTGGCAAAGGCTTCTGATGACACTGGCTTTTTAATGCAAAAAATAACAGTAATACATTTCCAAATCTTGTAGAGAAGGAGCAAGGCAGTTTGGCTGAACTGCTCAGAATTCAGCTAGGGGCCAATGGTGTAATTGAATCTCTCTTTCCAAGTGTCCCTTGTAGAGTATGAAGACTGAAGCAAGCAACTCAATGTTCTCCAGAAGTTGTGGACTTCAGCTCCCATCAGTTCTCCACTAGCATGGTCAGTGGGCTGTTTGATTGTCAGTTCAGTCTGGACTGCACCGTGTTGCATATCCCTAAGCTAAATAGATAAATTCTATCCACTAGTGCATAAACTAATCCCATGAGATTAGGCAAAGTATTTTTTAAACCCCAGCATCTATAGTTTAGAGTTAGCATCCTACTTTGCAGAGTTGTTGTAAAGACTGCTGCAATCATAAATATGAAGTATTTTGAGCGCTTTGGAAATATATCATTCAACTATTAAATAATATTCATTATCTACTCATATTCTTTGATTCCATCCCTTCTCCAAGTGATTCCCATTTCTTCTTCAAGTCATTCCATCATCTGAGTCCATAATGAATGAAGATGTCAATCCTAAGAACATCTATTTGAAGTCATATCCCATTTCAGCTAATAGGTTTTAGTTTAAAAAGAAGACTTAATGTGTAAATGTGTGCTTTGGGTTAGGGAGCTGTTACCATGGGCTGCTGTTCATAAAAGCTAAACAGGGTTGGACCTAATTAGTACTTGGATGGGAGGCCACCAGGGAACCCCAGAGTTACTGTGGGAAATCAAATATCCTAGAAGGCAGCCATGACAAAGAGCATCCATATTGTTTCCAAGAAAACAACATACATGTGTCCATGTGGTAACCAGGACTCAAATTAGACTCAAGGGAATTTTTCACCTTTTTAACCAATAAGAGTTCACAGATTTATTTGATGGCATATGTATCCCAGTCCAATGCATACTTCTATGGAAATATGTTTCCTTTGGCTTAAGTAGAATTTATTTTCAAATATGTATACATAGGAGTGCATTTTTATTCTAATAACAGATCCTAAAAACTTGGAATTGGCATTGAATTGTAGGGGATCCTACAATGCTTTGATAATTTTAAATAAAATATTTGAACATTTATCCTATCTTTCTGTAAAGTTTTTAAGCTAAAGTACATAGGTCTCTTTCATTCTCAATTTATCTTCACAACAATCCTGTGAGGTAGGTAAGGCAGACGGATGGTAACTAAGTATCATGAGTGAGCCAGGATTTAAATCTTTCTTAGCCTCAATCTAATCCTCAAAACACAAATGATTAGTAATGAGTTATTTGCAGGGCTGTAAATCTAGGTAAACATCTCTAAAGCTTATCTCTCCGATAAATATTCCTATCCGAGCTAAGTTTTCTTCACTGCCAGCTTCTGGCTTTGGTGTGCAGGTTGCTCAGGTATGAAACAACTATACATCAATTAATAGTTTAGCTGGACCAAAATTATTTCTGCAGTGTGCCTCACTAATGAATTCCATGTGAAAGCTATATAAAGTGCTTTCTTGGTAGCAATTCTCTGCAATATCTGTGAGGGGATAAATAACCATGGAAATGACCTGACCCCTAGTTTTGACTCATGTGTTCTAGCTTTTTGCCTAGTGACTCAAATGGAGATTACATTATCAGGACTTTCTGTAGAACTGTATATTGTCTAGTAGATAAGGAAGATGGTATACTGATTGTTATGACTAAAGCTCTTTCCATTCCCAGGAACATTCATTAATGAGGCCCATTTACTGTTACTTGATTCTGCAGTCTAAAAAATTAATCTCCCATGTTTGCTACATGTGCAAGGATGTCGATACCACGGCCTTTTTCTGCCCAATGCCCTCCAGATCAGTTGGACCAATATTTTCATCATCCCAAATCAGCATGGCAATTGGATATAATAAGTATTTTAACCCAGTCCATCTAGAGGGCATTGGGTTGAGGAAGGCTACCATAGTGTATAGATAAGGGTTGGGAAATAAGGTTCTCTGGATGCTGCTGAACTACACCAAATTCAGCATGACCAGTGCAGAAAGATACTGGGAACTGAAAGTCGACAACATCAGGAAGGCAACAGGTATCCCATGTCTGACATAGAGGACTGAATGATTTTGGCTCAGTTTTTCTTGTTTCAACTAAAGTATCTTAGTCTCAAGACCAAGAGTTCTTCCTGACAGACTGGAGAGGTACTGTACATTTAAAGTATTAACACAAGACAGATGGATACTAAGGATATATCTACATATCCCACTAACATCAGTTTGAAGATTTATAGAATCATAAAATCATAGGGTTGGAAGGGACCTTGGATATCTTCTAGTCCAACCCCTGCCCAGGACAGGAATCTTCAGGCCATCCCAGAAAAATGGCTGTCCAACCTTTGGTTGAAAATCTCCGGTGATAGAGCACCCACAACTCCAGGAGGCAGGGTGTTCCACTGTCTAATACAGGTAATCCTCGGGTTATGATGACAATTGGGACCAGAATTTCTGTCGCTAAGTGATGTGGTCATAAAGCGCAATATCATGTGACTGCACGGCTTAGCGATGGCAATCCCGGTTGCCATCATAACCCCAGGACTGCATGAGTCATTAAGGAGGAACAGGCAGGAGTCCCAGGTAAGGAGTTTGGGGGGGGGGGGGGTGCCATGGGTGCACACCAGGGAATGCAGGCAGGCCAGTGGGGGCTGCGGGTCAGCCAACAGAAGCCATGGGCAGGCACTAGGGTGAGCTTGCAAGATCCTTGGGATCTTGTACTCCGTAGTGAGACTCCTTGGGAGAAAAAGCAGTGTGAGTAACTTATGGGAGCAATTTATAATCTTCCTGCTGGCTTCCCCATTGACCTTGCTTGTGGGAAGCCATAGGGAAGGTTGCAAGTGGTAATCACATGACTACAGCTCACAACATTGTAATTGCGAGCCAGAAACTCAAGTGTCCAGGCTGCAATCACATTACCCCAGGGATGCTGTGATGGCTGCAATATTGCAGACTGGTCGTAAGTCCCCCTTATTCAGCACTGTTGTAATTTGGAACGGTTGCTGAACGAATGGTCATAATTCAACTACCTGTAGTTCTCACTATCAGGAAATATTTCAAGCTTGGATTCCTTTCTGTGAAGCACCTACCCACTGATTCTTGCCCCACCCTTGGGCACTACAGAGAATGAATCGACAACCTCTTCCCTATGACAATCCTTCAAGTACTGGAAGATGGGTATAATGTCTCCCCTTAGCCTTAGAGTTAGGATTAGGCTAAACCTATCCAGTTCTTTTAACTGTTCTTCATAAAATTTTGCCTCCAGACCCACCATCATCATTGTTGCTCTTCTCTGCATTATTTCCAGTTCCTTAGCATCCTTCTTGTACTGTGGCAACCAAAACTGGACACAGTAATCCAGGTGCAATCTAACCAGAGCAGCATACAGCAGAATTATTACTTGTGATCTTGATATTACACCTCTGTTAATGCAGCCCAAGTTTGTGTTGGCTCTTTTGGCAGCTGTAAAACATTGCTGGCTCACCTGTGGTCTACCAGGACACCCAGATCCTTCTCACAAGTGTTATTGCTGAGCCAGGTATCTTGTACCTATACATCTGATTTTTCCTACCTAAATGCAGAACCCTGCCTTTCTCACCACTGAATGTATTTTGTTGTATGTTCAAGCCCAATATTTAAGTCTTTCAAGTTCCCTTTGAACCTTGGTCCCATCTTCTAACGTTTTAGCAGTCTCCCCCAGCTTTGTGCACAGCAAATTTGCTGACCATCCCTTCTATCCACCCCCAGCCAACCATTCTTGAAAAACACATCCCTCCTTTCATTCCTAGCCTATAATTGAGGCCAGCTGACCTTTGTTTTTTTCTGATCCAATGTAGAAGACATGATTTCTATCTCTTCCTGACGCAAAGCTTTCTATATGCATGGTCTGCGTCGCTAGGGCAGCAATTATGGCAGGGCTGAGATCTTCTCGGCTCCTCTTTGCTGCTTTTGGTGCAGTTTCCTTTCCAGTTGCTTACTTATTTCAATTTATATGGCCATTCATCTCAAATTCATGGCTCTGGACAGCTAACAATATTTTAAAACAGCATAAAAACATAAATGCATAAAAACAGGAATATACCATTGAGATACACACACACACACACACATATATATTTAAGACTGATGTGGTGGAACTACCAGTGGCGCACATACCAGACATACAGACCAGCTACAAGTATCCCACAGTCACATGGAAACCATGATGAGGAGGCAAGGAAGACAGCAACATCCAAGTACCACCAAAGGATAAGACAGTAAATGAAGAACCATCTCAATGGGAAGAACAAGATCCATGCCAGTATAGTGAGCTGGCCAAAAGAGGACATGGAGGCTGCTGATGTGAAGACCCAGAAGCTCCTCACAGTGTACAGAGGTTTCCACCTCAAGTCCAACACCCAGAGACTGTAGACCAGCTGGAAACAGGGCAGGTGGGGTCTGGTGAGTATCAAAGCCACTGTCCTGGATGAAACTCAGAACATCCAGGAATACATCAGTAAGATGGCACCCAAAGATGAGCTCCTGAGAGAATGCCTGAGGCAGCAGCAGACATGGAAGGAAGTTCAAGCAGAGAAAGTACCATGGCAAGACGAGCTCCTGCAGGGGATGTACTATCGACAGATAGCTGAGGTGGTTGACATTGGGAAATCCTACCAGTGGCTAGAAAGGGCTGGACTAAAAGATAGCACTGAGGCACTGATCATAGCAGCACAAGAACAGGCACTAAGCACCAGATCCATAGAAGCAGAGGTCTACCACACTAGACAGGACCCAAGATGCAGATTGTGCAAAGAGGCCTCAGAGACAGTCCAACACGTAGTGGCAGGGTGTAAGACACAGGCAGGAACAGCATACACTAAAACGGCACAACCAAGTAGCTGGCATTGTGTACAGGAACATCTGCACAGTGTATGGGCTAGACCCTCCCAAGTCCAGATGGGACTTCCCACAGAAGGTGGTGGAGAATAACAGGGCTAAGATCCTGTGGGACTTCCAGATCCAGACAGGCAGGTACTGGCCAATCAACCAGACATCATGGTAGTAGACAAAGACCAGAAGACAGCGGTAGTGATAGATGTAGCAGTGCCAAGTGACAGCAACATCAGGAAGAAGGAGCATGAAAAGCTGGAAGAGTATTAGGGCCTGAAGGAGGAACTAGAGAAGATGTGGAAAGTAAAGGCCAAAGTGGTCCCAGTAGTGTTACGAGCACTCGGGGCTGTGACTCCTAAGCTGGGAGAGTGGCTCCAACAAGGCCCCCAAATCAAACTAAACATCCTGACAGATGGCTAAACCTGCTGCTCTAGCTATCTCTCAAAACTTGCCTCCTTCCCCAGTCCCAGGCCACATGAAGGGGAGTAACTGATAGATGTTTTTCCCAGCCACTAGGAATTCCACCAATCTCTGCATCATAACTTGTTCTGCAAGTTAACTTGCTGGCCTCATTACCAAAGCAGAGTAGAGACAGAGCAAATTTAGGCCGACATACCTTGTACTATCTCATGGACTGAAACAAACTGTATTAATTGGCTGTCTGAATGTGATCTAAGTCAGGTGGTTTCTTTTTCTCCTTTTTTTTACAGAGTAAATGGGTCAGAAAGAAAGGACAATCTGCATTTCCGACAAGGAAGTGAGTAAGAGATACTGGACTGGGCGCAACGGCTCAGAACAGAAAAGAATGAATCAACACATGTTGAACTTTTGAACAAGACACAGTTGGGCAGGTTCACCTATAAACCCTGATTTGCAAGGAACAATGACAAGGGTTCACAGAATACATTAAAGGCGCCTTCACATCAGGGCTTGTTTGAAATCAGTTACTGATTTACCTGATTGCAGAATGTCATCTTGTTTGGAATGCTAGTCAACGCTTCCTGGCTCTGCATCAGCTTATCTGCACCACTTTGTTTGAGCAGAGCCAGTAGTTCAGGGTTTTGCAAGCCTGGAATCTGCGGGTAATCCTTTTCAATTGGCAGGAATGCTGACCGAATGCCACCGTCAGGGCTTCTGAACTAAAGCCAGTATTCCCCCACCCCCACCCCCACCCCCGTCTCTAAGGCTTCAGCACCCTGGTCCTATATTTGATTGTTTAGAATGGGTCTCCTGCTCTAGCCGCCCAGTCATGCCTGCAGCTATTGCGAAAGAAAAGTTTGGTTGCAGAGAAGTGCTGATGTTGTATTATTTCACCACCATAGCTCAGAGTGAATTTTACATACCATGAAGTAATGGTGGCTTTCAGCTTGTCACATGAACTGCTCTGATTTTTCAGCCAAAGGCCAAATAAATGCACAAAATCTGTCCTGAAAGTAAAGATGGAAGAGGCAGCTCTAACAATTTATTTCATTCCCTTTTGCATGGACAATATGATTATTCCAGGATCGGACTGACTAGGCAAGGCAGCCTTTGATCTTTACGCTCTCCCACTGGGGAGCTGGAAGGAGCAGCGACTGGCTCAAGATACTTACTACCTAATCTTAGCATTCTGTGGCCACAGAAGTGATGGCCAGTCAGTTGCACACTGTTGAGGAGGGACTGAGGAAAGCCAGGGTGGATTAGCCCAAAGCAAAACCATGAGGTGTGAATTCTGCAGTTCACAGGATTTCCAAGATGATGATTCTACAAGTGCCACATGGGTGGAGGTGAGTTGTGGGGAAGCAGTTGGGAGTACAGCTCTAAACGTTTCAGCCTTATTTTCCCCACTTCATTAGTAGATGAAAGTAGGACAGGACAGGACCAAGTCAGGGGATCTTTTCCTGCTTCTTCCTTGCATCTTTCTTCTCTGCGAAGGAAAGGTTGGGAACCAGACGTGCATGCTCTCACAAGAAGTGTGGGTGGAGGAGGTGGAGAAGATTACATAAAAATTCAGATACACCTCCTTGAACAACTTGGAGGCAGGGTGGTGTAGAAATACAGTGCAGGTGTGAGACACTGGCTCAGTAAAGGATGCAGCAACTTATATTTTTTAGGTTCATGCTCCGTCAATGGATGTACTATACACAAACTTACTGTCCCTAGCAGGACTGCACAGGGGAAGTGGCAGGCTGGGCTTCTGTGAAGTTTTTAATTTACAAAGTCAAAGTTAGACTTTGATCAACACCTCAGTTTCATGGGCAGGGATCTTACCCACATTTTTTTAAACGGGTTTTTGGAATTAAAAGAAATGACTCGGGCTTGTTTCAGCGTGTTTAACATTTGCTCTTGAAAAACTCCGATATTTCAGCACATTAACATTTTATCTAAAACTGAGAAAATATTTCATCATCAATGAGATAACTAAGCTTTATGAATGGAACAAGCCGTTTCACATCAAGAAGTGGCCAGGGCCATCAATAATCTAAAGTAACAGCTGTGTAAATGCACCAACGGATTGTAACTCAGAGAGGAATTACCTTAACCTAACTTTGATTAGGATGACCCAGTTGCTGCCCAAACCACAAGAGGACTTCTGGTTTTGGACCAATAAGAGGTCATGATGTTAATTTTCTTTAAAATTGGAATCTGGTAGCACTCCAGATATTGCTGAAATAGAACTGCTAGCGTCTCACTGTTAGCTGTACTGCCTGGCTGCTCTTGGGACCTGTAATCAGCAACAACTGATAAACCCCAACTGTTCAGGATGTATAAAATGTCTGTTATTTCTTGGCAGAAGTGGTAAAATTAGCATTCATCCCATTTTTTTCCAATTCTGGTTCTGATTTTGGTCATAGAATACAAAGAAGCTATGATCATTTTAATTGAAAATGCATTCCTTTGCTGAAATCAGTACCAAAAAGAATATAGCTATTGTGATATATGATAGGAATAGTCAAAGAAGTAAAGTGATTAGCATGGTAGAATTGAATTTAGAAAACATGGGTTCACCTCTGAAATTAACTAGATGGACTTGGATTTAATTAGCGAACTCACAAAATTACTTCTTATTAGCCTGGTCAACCAACCATTTGCCAAAGAAGCCATTTTGTTTTTGATTGTTGCCTTCCTTATAGCAACACTCTTTTGTTCAGTATTTGCTATCACAACTGATAGCAAATACAAGGATCCAGCAGAGTCCAAGGCATAAGCAAACTAACAGATCAATAAAAAATAACACACACCCCCCTTCCCTCTGGTTTCCTGTCTAAAAATCCCAGTGTTTGGCTCCCTGTGCACCTCCCCACTTCCCAGTGCAGGTATGACACAACTTGGTCATTCGACAAGCTGGTTCAAGAAGTTCTGCTTGAAACTTCACTTTTCTCTGTCTTATTCACAGAGGTAAAACTAGGTAATTCTAGATCATGGATTTAATGTTCTCACTGCAGAAGAGATGGGATTTAGATAATCAGATATATTGCTTCAACCATGGAAACTCTTCTCTCTGTGATTTACAACTGCTTCTTTAAACACAATGTTAGAAGAAAAACAATAAATAAAAATGCCAGGAAGGAAGGGTCTGAGCTTGTACAATTTTTGATTTAAAGTCCACTGAAATCTTAGTAACATTATGATCCCAAGAATAAAATAATTTACTTCTGCTGATCTGATGTGAAACACGTAGCTAGTTTTTTCATAGATCACTAAGTAAGGATGGCTTCTAACTGATGATCTGTTGAACAAACTGTACTGTCCTGGTTTTCATATAGCAATAAAATACAGTTGGTAACTGCTCTTGGCACATACATGCCCATACTGGCCATGTGATGATGCTGTTTGCTAATTCCTTTGTCATTTCCTGTTGTCAAGGTAGTCATTTGGGAGACAGGACTCACAGTGAGTACCCTAGTCTTTGGCTATGAAATCCAGCTATAAATGCACCACTTTTGCTGCCTCCAGCAATAAACAATATCAGCAACTAGCTTCCATCCCCAACCAGAAGCTCAATCCAATGAACTGAGGTTTGTTCTTTTTTACAGTGAGACTGCTCCGCAGCAACTATGGGATTGCTTGTTCTGCCCATTTCTTCCTCCACCTTAATGGAAACATCACATGTGCTAAACTATCTCAGCTTACATAGCTGTTTCAGAGTCCCAGAGAAAAAGATGCTTCAAAGTAATTGATCGTGAAAAGTCATCTCAAACCAATGATTCTGTCTTCAGGATCTTCCTGCTGCGTTAATAGCTAGGTAATAGAGCTGTTTCCGGCTAAATATGCCAACAAAGCCAGATTTGGTCCTCCAGGGCTTCTGTAAAAAGTTGATTCAGAGAGGAAAGATATATTAGAAAACTGGGTGCTTTCAGGTGAGGCTTTTATGGTGCAACTACTCAGCCACAGAATGTTATAAGGGGCCCAGATGATGTCATGTCTCCACTGATAGCACACACACACCCCCAACAACTTTTCCATCATTTTTGCTGTCATTTTTCTTTCCAGGAAAAAAAAAAGGTAGAAAAGATTAACTACAGATTGTCTTCAGCTACTGTAACGAGCTATGAAGCAGCTGCAACCATCTTAATGCAGCAAGCCACATTTTCACTTGTGACTTATAGTGTCTCATGGTGTCTTAAAGCATCTTTTAGTCATCATTGTAGCAATATTAATTATATATATTAGCAATAATGATTAGTGATTTATTGCCCTTATACGGGCTAGGGGAAATTATAAAACATTGCTGGTGAGGAAATAGCCAAATGGTGGAATGCTGGCTATTTTAACCTAGACTTTTGATCATGGCTGACCCTAATTTTGATATTTCCATGACTTTTTAAGTGCTCAACACATTTTCCCATTCATGCTAGATTAATTCACCAATACATGTCTTTATTTTCTTTCCGGGGACAACCTTCTGAGTCAAAACATGTAAGACTGAACTGTAAAAAAATTAAAATAGGATTATGTAGATGAAGACTATCCACATCCATTGCCTTGAAATACAGGAAATACTAAGAGACACAACTCCTTTCCAAGGCTCTGTTTGTCCTTTGCCCAGATAAGCTAGCTGTATCAAGACAGATAACAAAAAGACTCTAAATTGTATTTTAAGGGCAGCTTTCTCAATAAACGCTCAAGGACTTGAACAAGGGCTGTCACAGTGTCTCTTTCACAACAGTCAAAGTATTGCCAGCAATGTTCATGTGAGGATCCAACTCCAGACTTGTCTTGAAAATCCTAAATTCCACCACCGCATCTGACTGGCATTAAATGACTGCACGAGTCTAATCTGCTTTGTGACAAGCCTTCTAGGGCAAATAGAGACCTGGGACAACTTTCTTACCAGCTTCCTCTCTGATATTGTCTTTTACATGTTCTGAATAGATATTCATCCTTCTCTTGTTTTACTGTTAGCTTCTTAACAGTGGGATGAATGCACAGGTGCATGTAGAGAGTCAATTAGTCAAATGACAACTGGATGGAAGACTTCTTACAAAACATGTGTGGTGTAAATTTAATCATTTCTCATTTAATTAATATTAGGGACTTATTGCTTTCTCTGTAATATCCCCAGAGCCATTTCAGTAGCCCAATAAGCTGAAACATAACTTAATTTTTCCCCCAGAAGGAGAAAAACTCAACACTAACAGTTTTTTTTCTTTAGAACAGAGCTCAGATTTTACTTTATACATTAAAATAATGATTGTGCCAATACAGTTGAGAACTAGTAAGAAAGAAGTGATTAAAAAACTGTCGTAAGTAACATACAAACTTTCTGAGTCTCAGTCAAAACCAAGGTTCCAAGTAAAAGGTGGATGGTAATTTAAAAAAAAGCTTAACTGTCTGCTTAGAAAATACTTTCCTTATTTTATCAAGCCTAAAACAACTATTCATTATAAGCAGATGTAACAGGACAACCAAGTCACTTTCAGTTTATTTTTTAATAGTTCATTTTTTGTTGTCCATGCATGAACAGGCTTTTTCAGAAACATTCCTATCAACCTTTTGCTCTTCCATCCTAAAGGACTGGTAACAGAAATTATTAGATTGTATTTTATGTAATGATTTTTAGAGAAGCTAGCACTGCATAATTTGCATTCTGCTATAAATTAATCCAGGAATAATGGCAAACACTTAGTGGCTGACCCTGGTATATAAGGTAAATCAAGGTTAATCACTGGATTATCTGATTTTGACAAAAAACCATGAAACAGACTTGATTAGTATACTGAAACAGACTGTAGCCTATCAATCTGTGAAACACTATCAGTCTCTAATTATAGTGTCAAGTAGAAGTAATGTAGGTAGCCTACAAGTGTAGAACTGAAGCTTTCCATTTTTATTTAAGCAAAAATTT
Organism: Liasis olivaceus; assembly: GCA_030867105.1. Lineage (NCBI taxonomy): Eukaryota > Metazoa > Chordata > Lepidosauria > Squamata > Pythonidae > Liasis > Liasis olivaceus. Next base: position 119,667,908 of record CM061350.1, on the reverse strand, counting down.
GGATAGGAAAAGCTTATTTAGTATGAATAGTGGCATGCAGTCTGTGGTTTGGTTAACTAACTAAATAATAGGACCAAACTATTGTTGGTTGGCAAAAATTTCTAATGTAGCATCCAGAAATATATCGATTCATTCTGCATTTGGCCCCTCATAAGAAATAGGTTCCAGTCACAAATTAACCCAGGAAAAGAAAATAGTAGTGGGGAGTAAGCAACTATAATCCAATGCACACATACTTGAGGGGGAAAAAAACCTCACTGAACTCAGTTGGACTTAATTAGGAATAAGTGTATTTGGAATTAGTGGCACACCAAAAATTCCTGTAGGTGTCCTATCCTGTTTGCAGAACTGGGGACTGAAGCAAAGGAAGAGGGGTTCCGACTATTGTTGGCTGACAGTTATGATGTCTATATGTGGTCTCTGAGAGGAGTATCTCATAATTAGCTGCTGGGAACATGAGCTGCATTTTATGCTGATACCCTTATGGGTTTTCTAGTCATTTAATTGACTGCTGGGGCAGCAGAAGCATTAAATAAGCGATCGGTCTGATCCAATGTGACTCTTCTTAGATTCTTAATATAAGTTATTTGTGGGCAGCCTCTGTCCCAATTGTCTCTGCATACCCCACCAGAACCAGCAGGGTAGGCATTCTTCAGGTAGTGCCATCTTGTAGGACCTAAGAGCATTATATACCATTATGCATTAGTATGATTTTTGGTTTAATGTGTCATATATATCTAGCTAACTGGGGCTTATTCTATAACCTATATTAATCAACACATAACTTAGCATTTGGTATGAATACAGTTACACAATTTATAAACTACAGGGGCTAGATTAACACATCATTTTCTTGTGTTTTCACAAAACAGCCATCCATAACAAGAGCAATCACTATTTTTTTGCAGAATGAAATGCAATATTAAAATATGAACAATGTTGTGGTACGTAACTAGCAGTCTCACATTTCCTAAAGTTATAAACTCAATTTGATTTTATGTTAAAAGAAAACAAAATAATTTCATAAAGACTAAAGTGCCCCCAACATCCACTCCTATGTGTACTGTTTGCTGCCACCACTCAATTGTGCCTCACCTGGGAGGTGACCGCAGCATCGATCTTTAAAAGACAAAACAGGAAATTCTTCCAAACCAAATTAATTTGTATTGTTTTAAGTGGATTTTTTAAAATTGGTTTAGTAATTAGTATTTCCTGCTCTGTCATAACACTATCCAACTAATGTTTGGTGTCATGCATTGTAACTTTGCTTGCAAACTAAACTAGTAATTCAATTGGGCAAAATCCCAATCTTCATGTTATTTTGCACTACAAAATTAACTTGTCCACTGTGCTGTAGGAAAAACAAATGATCCAGTGCAATCATTATTAAACAGAGGTATCAGCGATAACAGATCCAGCATATCACTGACTTTCAGCAGGATAACCACCTTGGGTAGGTGCGGCGCGATCCACAATGAATATTGTGGCATCTTTAACAAACTGATTACAGCATAAACCTTCATGGACTATACTGGAGTACGTTGTCCAGATCACCCTCGGTATTAATTATTTTGCTTTGGCAGGCTTAAAATTACCAACCCAACATTTGAAGGCCAGAGCAATTGACTGTAAATGGGAATCTCTCACATTATGGTAAATATTCTGTATGAAATTCATGAAGATGTGATAGAGCAGATAGTTTTGTACTTTGTACTTTTGTACTTTGCATTAAAAATGCCTGTGGCCATAGACATAATAAAATTTCTTGATGTGTCCCCAGTCAATTTTGTCTATTATCCTGAGATCTGTGTTGTGGCAGAAAAAGAGATTTGGACTGATCTGTTCTATGAACCTTTTATTTGTTTTTGTGACTCCATAGCATTCTCTGGAGTCTTCTCCAACACCAAAGTTCAGAATTGTCAATATTTTTTCTTTCATGAAAAAAGAAAAAAGAAAAAAAGTAGATGGCTTTTTAATGAAACATTCTCGCTTTCTCTTCCATTTATATCCCCAACCACTAGCCACAGATTAGATATTTGAACTTTGCATCAAGCATTAACAATTGTTGTAATTTCTATTTGAGTCCTAGCAACCATGCCCTGGATGTCTAAATCAGGAATAGCCTCCTACTTGAATTAGGCTTCTGCTGTGGAGATATCCTGTCAATGTTGCCATTGTAGCATATTCTCCCATTTTAGTCTCCCAGCCTGATACTGTAGGTAAGGTATCTCTTTTCCAATGTCGTGCTTGGTTTATTCTTGCCGCAGCCATCATATATCTTAGTTAAATGTAACATTTTTCACTTACGTTTTCTGAATTACACCTAATAGAAATGTTTGTGGTTTCAGTTCAAATTTTATTTTTAATTTTTTTTTTCGGATTTTTTGATGTTTATCTTTCCAATGCTTTTGGATTTTTTTGCATGACCACCATGTGTGGTAAAATGTTCCTTCATTGTTATGGTATTTCCAACATTGTAGTTATATGCTTTATCTATCTTAGCAGTCATAGACGGAGTTATATACCATCTGTAGAACATTTTATACTAATTTTCCCTAAAATTGTAGCTGGAGTAAATTTTATTGATTCTTTGGCATATCCTTTCTGATTGATCCACTGTAATTACTTCTCTCAAATTTTGCATCACTTTTATCATACAGTTTTTAATTTGTTCTGTGTGTCATATTTCAGCAACAATTTATAAATACATCCTAGTAAATTATATTGGTTCTGTATAAACATTTCAAATTCTATCATCTTCTCTAAGTCTCTCCTTTATTGAGATCACTTTTTATTTTTCCTGTTATTTGTAAATTCAATAACCATGGTAAATTACTTCCTTCATTGTGCAGTTCCTGTTGTATCTTTAACATCTCTGTTTCTTGAATCCAGATATAGCATACTGGCATATGTAATTGAATCTTTTTTACTGAAATTATCCTTAAAAAGCATTTGATGGTGAGGCTAGTGGTGAAATTGTCAGACTTATTCTTGCTTTTAAAAAATTCCAGATTTTTAACAGGCTTTGTCTTATTACATGTCCTTTCAAATTCTTTTCTTCTTTTGTTTCTTCATACCATAGTACCTATGAAGTCTGTTAGCTTGACCTGTTCTTTCTATTATTGATGTTCAGTTCTTTGGAGATCTTATCCGGTAATCCATGATAGGCAGCTTGCTCTATAGTACAATCTTTTATTTTTATTTATTTATTTAAGCAATTTATATGGCCGCCCAACTCACTCACAGTGACTCCAGCCAGCTTACAAGAATAAAAAACCCAATACAAAACCTCCCCCACACCCCTGGCAACAACAATACATTTACACTAGCCATTTGATGGGCTCCAGGTCGACCTGGGATCTCCAGGCCCACTGGCAAAATCATGTCTTCAAGGCCCTGTGGAAGAGCATCAAGGTGAGGGCCGGTCTTATCCCTGCAGGGATGATGTTCCACAGGAATCTTGGATTGGGGAATGCTAGTCCACCTCTTTCTTTTTAATCTTGTAGAATTTTAAGCCTTACTCTTGTTTTTTTCCTTCTCCATATGAATCTGTTGCTTGTTCTTTGCCAATCCTGCACGCTTTTGTCTGAAATTGGAATTGGTGCCATTTGGAATAGAAAGTTCATCCGGGGTAATATATTCCTTTTTATTATTGCATTAAGTCCTAGCCAGGAAAATTTCAGACTTCTCCATCTTTTGAGATCTTGCTTTATTTCTTTCCGTAATTTGTTATTTGTTTTGAAATATATCTTTATTGCTTCCTGTCAGATAGAGTCCTAGTTAACTGAGTCTTTTGTTATCTATAACCAATCGGTTTTCTTCATCAGAGGTTGATTTTGAATTCAGAAAAGCAACCAAAGTCTTTAATTATTTGCATTAGCTGTCATGCAGAACTTTGTGATTGCATAATTGTTAATACTATATCATTTGCATAACATATTCTCCGCCTTGAATTTTAATCAGTTATTTGTTCGTTTTTTGGATCTTGTTTGCTAGGACTTGCAAAGCAATTACAAATAGTAAGGGAGAGAGTGGACACCCTTGGCTTATAGCTTTGCATATTCAAAAACTTGCAGAGAATATCCCAGTCACTATAACCTCTGCTGTTTGTTGTTGATACATACTCTCCGCCCAGGTTTTAAATTCTTCTCTGGTTTCATTTTGTTTAAAACCTTTAGTAAAAATAACTATTCCAAATTGTCAAAAGATTTTTCCTTGTCTAAAAATATTACTGCTGCCTTGTTTTTCTAAGTATTGATGCATTCTAGTGAGTTTCTAATAAATCTACTCTTGCCCATCATCTTTCTCTTTGGAATACTTTGTTCTTTTTTTCACTATTTTTTAAAAATTCAAATGTACAGTTTCTTATTTTTTTATCATTTTGCTTTTTTTAGCTGTCTTTGTATTACAATATATTTTTTCTATTTTCTTTATATTTTAATATTTCAACAATAAACATATGGATTTAAAAATACTTTCACTTCCATAGAATATCACAGGGAAAAACTTTGCCTGCCCAATTCTGATCTTTGTAGGCATAGACACAACATGGCATTTGAATATGTTTTCAAAGGCCTTCATTGCTACTCTACCAAGTGCTGCTGTGGTGTATTTCTTGACTGCTGGTTCCTTTTCTGTAGATAGTCAATCCTAAAAAGCAGAAGCTGTCCACCAATATCTTCGCTGTCAGTTCTAAGACTGGTTGCCATACTTGTTGCATTACTTTGGTCTTTAATCTCAGTCCCATTTTTCACTGTGTTCATTAACTTTAATTATTAGAGCCTGCAGATCATTTGTATTTTCAGCCATCAGAGTGGTATGATAAGCATAGCGTAGGATATTGATGTTCCTTCCTCCAATTTTAAAACCATGCTCATCTTCTTCCAATCCAGCTTCCCTCAATATATATTCCGGAAGGCCACTCTCCCAGCCTTCCAGAAAGGGGTGAAGACCTGGTTCTGCTAACTTGCATGGGCAAGAAGAGATATAATCAACCCTGGGGGTGGCTGGCGCCTTGAAGACGCTCCCCAAGTCTAATAACTCCTAGTTAACATCAGCTTCTTGGAAGATATTTATTATTTATACAGGAAGTCTTGTTGTAATGTATTTTAATTAATATTTATTATTTTTACTGTAAACCGCCCAGAGTCGCTCTGCAGTGAGATGGGCGGTGACAAATTTGAAATATAAACAAACAAACAAACAAACAAATATTCCACATATAGGTTGAATAAATAAGGGGAGAGTATACAGCCTTAATTTACTCCTTTGGTAACCTGGAGCCAGTCTGCTTTTCCATGTTTCATCTGGGCTGAGGCTTTCTAACTTGTGTATAAGCTTTGCATGAGGACAAAGAGATAATTTTGGGATTCTGATTTTCCTAAGCACATTCCAGAGTTTGACATGGTCAACACAATCAAGAACTTTTTACAATCAATGAAACACATACTGACTTATTTTTAGAATTTTAGAATCCAGTGATCCTCAGCATTTTCTAAAGCTTGCATGAACATCTGCAATTTCCCTTTTCATATGGGATTCTAATTTGTGTTAGATGACCTAAGATTATTTTGCTAGCATGTGGAATTAAGGACATCATGCAATAGTTTGCACACTCTGTTAGATCTCTTTTCTTTGGTATTGGTATGCAGATTGACCACTTCCAATCTGTTGGCTGCTGTATCTTTCTCCAGATTTTCTGGCATAGTTTAGTCAGAACCTTTAGGGATTCTTCTTCTGTTCCTTACCATATTTCTATAGAGATTCTTTCAATTCTTGTAGCTTTGACTTGGTAATGATCAGAGTACTGACTTAATTTCATCTTCTAGTACCAGAAGTTCTTTTAAGTAGGGAATATCATCTAAGGCAGGGGGTCCTCAAACTTTTTAAACAGAGAGCCAGTTCAAGGTCCCTCAGAATGTTGGGGGGGCCAGACTATAGTTTGAAAAAAACATGAGGACATGAGGAGAGCCGCCGGACCCGGCATACCTTTCATGTAGAATAGTCCGGCTCTACGATCTCCCTCCTCGTGCATCGCCTGCAACTCCCGACACAGCCCCGACACTTCCGCTTCTGACAGGTGGCGGCGGCGGCCAATCAGGCGGGCAGACCGGATAAATGACCCTGGTGGGCCGTATCTGGCCCGCGGGCCGTACTTTGAGAACCCCTGATCTAAGGTATCTTGGATATTGACATCTCTACAGTACAGTATTTCAGAATACTCATTCCATCTTTGTTTGATCTTCTTGGAATCAGTTTACCGGAGCAACCTGTGACCTTCCCTGCCAGCTTTCCCATTGACTTTGCTTGTGGGAAACTGGCTGGGAAGGTCGCAAATGGTGATCAAGTGACCACAGGATGCCAACTGCCCGAATTGCAATCACATGACCGTGGGGTTACTGAGATGGCCAGAACTTCAAAGATAGACCTGAGGGCCCTATCCTCTGGCATTATATCATTAATTGCTTTATCTTGTCTGTCCATGTGGTTTTCTTGGTCAAATACAGGAGCGGTTTACCATTGCCTTCTCCTGCAGAGTATGAAACATTACCTTTGCCATTGTGATGAAAGCAATCGTTCACTTCCAGCTTCTTCTTATACCACTGCTGCCAATACAGGTTGCTTTAACTGGACAGTTGGGGTGACTTTCATACCTTGGGTGACCCTGTTGGGATTATATGCTCTTTGCATAAACTCCTGGCATTCTTTGCTCATCCCTCCCAGGAAGATCCCCCACCACAGGAGTTGAGGGGATAGGTTCAATGTAGCACCCTCTAATGACCATACAGGTGAAACTCGAAAAATTAGAATATCGTGCAAATGTTCATTTATGTCAGTATGGCAACTCAAAAGGTGAAACCAATATATGAGATAGATGCATTACATGCAAAGCGAGATATGTCAAGCCTTACTTTGGTATAATTGTGATGATTATGGCATACAGCTTATGAAAACCCCAAATTAACAATCTCAGAAAATTAGAATATTACATGACATCAATAACACAAGGATTGGAAATAGAACAATATCGGACCTCTGCAAAGTATAAGCATGCATATGTACTCAGTACTTGGTTTGGGCCCCTTTTGCAGCAATGACTGCCGCAATGCGGCGTGGCATGGATGCTATCAGCCTGTGGCACTGCTGAGGTGTTATGGAAGACCAGGATGCTTCAATAGCAGCCTTCAGCTCCGCTGCATTGTTCGGTCTCATGTCCCTCATCTTTCTTGGTTTTGGTACTTTTGGCAGTGTGGGCAGGTGCCAAGTCCTGCTGGAAAATGAAGTCAGCATCCCCATAAAGCTCGTCTGCGGAAGGAAGCATGAAGTGCTCCAAAATCTCCTGGTAGACGGCTGCGTTGACCCTGGACTTAATGAAGCACAGTGGACCAACACCAGCAGATGACATGGCTCCCCAAATCAACACAGACTCTGGAAACTTCACACTGGACTTCAAGCATCGTGCATTGTGTGCCTCTCCATTCTTCCTCCAGACTCTGGGTCCTTGGTTCCCAAATGAGATGCAAAAGTTGCTCTCATCAGAAAAGAGGACTTTGGACCACTGGGCAACAGACCAGTTCTTTTTTTCTGTAGCCCAGGTAAGACGCTTCTGACGTTGTTGGTTGTTCAGGAGCGGCTTGACAAGGGGAATACGACATTTGAAGCCCATGTCCAGGATCCGTCTGTGTGTGGTGGCTCTTGATGCACTAACTCCAGCCTCAGTCCACTCCTTGTGAAAGTCCCCAACACTTTTGAATGGCCTTTTCCTGACAATCCTCTCCAGGCTGCAGTCATCCCTGCTGCTTGTGCACCTTTTTCTACCACACTTTTCCCTTCCACATAACCTTCTATTGATGTGCTTTGATACAGCACTTTGGGAACATCCAACTTCTTTTGCAATTACCTTTTGGGGCTTTCCCTCCTTATGGAGGGTGTCAATGATGGTTTTCTGCACAACTGTCAGGTCAGCAGTCTTTCCCATGCTTGTGATTCCTACTGAACCAGCCTGAGAGACCATTTAAAGGCTCAGGAACCCTTTGCAGGTGTTATGGATTCATTAGCTGCTTAGAGTGGGACACTTTGAGCCTAGAATATTGAACCTTTTCACACTATTCTAATTTTCTGAGATTGTGAATTTGGGGTTTTCATAAGCTGTACGCCATAATCATCACAATTATACCAAAGTAAGGCTTGACATATCTCGCTTTGCATGTAATGCGTCTATCTCATATATTGGTTTCACCTTTTGAGTTGCCATACTGACATAAATGAACATTTGCACGATATTCTAATTTTTCGAGTTTCACCTGTATATCCACATACAATACTCCACTGCACCTCTCTTTGTGCCTACCAATCTCCATGTCCCACATGATTTTCTTCTTTTAGACTGTCTAAATGATAAACAGAAATAAATGGGAAGTAGTATGCTTCAAAACAAAGTGTCATGGTTAAGCACAATCTTTATTTTCAAGAATGCTTGGCTCTGCAGATTTATTCTAAAACCATTCTTGGAAAACAAAAATGATAGGGAGTTGCAGTTTAGGTCTCTGTTTAAAAGTATGCCTAAGTACAGGTAGAAATTATACAACAAGATAATGGATGATGGTAAGCAGTAATCTCCTAGTTCTGGTGCTTAGTGATTCACCACATCCACTATGGCAGCCATTTTGTATGGGTTGTGCGCTCTCAGAAGTTAAAATGTTCCTAAAAATTGTAGACTCTTGGCTTAGTAGGATTTGCAAACCTAACCATTCTACTTAAAGAACATGGGTTACATCACTTTCTTTTTTTGGTTTAGCATTTAAAGAGTTTTATAAGTGGAAAGAATCCAAAACGAACAGGGTGGTGATGTCTAAAATTATACCAACTGAACACACTGCAATACCAGAGTCCAAGTAAAAATGCCTCTATGTAATTACATTTGTGAAGGATTAAATAAATTGTTAGCAGAAAACTTTTCACTCTCCTCCTCCATCTCTCTGGCATGCAGGTGAAAAAGATTTCACATAGTACAGAGAAATGCTGCTGATCTAATATTTTCAGATGTGATGGAAACAAAAAAGTAAACATTTATCACTGCACTCTTCTATGTTCTAGCGTGAGTCTATCTGGGGCTTTACTTGGTTAAACAGGAAGATGAAATAACCAATGATCTGCAGCCCTTTTCCTGTAACAGGAAGTTCAATTCACTCATCATCTCTCTCCCTGAATGGTCATTCCTCACCTTTTTCCATGTTTCCCAGTCATATTTCAAAACAACTCCAAAACAACACGATCATTTCCTAAAATGTTTTACAATATAAAAGCCCAATCAATCACAAAAACAAATTCAAATAAATTTAGCATTCCATATAAACACACACATTTTTTTTTTTTGTCTGCGCTCAGTCATACACAACCCCAAAACTAGACAGGGAGACATTTTCAGCCTTGAGTTTTTTCTAATAGGCTGTATGCAAATTCTATTCACATACAAGACGTTTTATGGCAGTTGTCACAAAGACATCATCAGAACTTTTTTTTTTTGACAAGCAAAAATCCAATAAACTACATTTATCTAAATTATATATATCTAAGAGATGCAGCAGCAGACAGTTATATGGTGGATTTCAGTCTGTCAGAAGCATAGGAACCCCGCTAAAAGAACAAAAAAAAAAATCTAGCAATCCTATTTATAAAATCATAATTCCTGTGATTCAGGCAAAGGACAGCTTAAACACAGATTAAATAACTGGAAGCATTCATATGTATTGTGTATGCATAGTTTATATAAAAATACTGTATAAGTTTTTTTTAAAAAACTAACCAACTATTGATCTAGTTGAGAAACTTTTAAAAAAGCATCTGTTCCTTCTGTAGCATGTGTTAAAAATTAGTGGCCATTTCAGATTCTTAAAACAAAGTTTCCTGCATGTTATTTTTCCATAATGTTGCTACAAAATTCTGAACAGCAAGCAATTTTTTCCTGCTTTCTTTGATGTTTCTCTCTTCCTTGGCAGAAGTGGTAAGCAGACTCCTTTCCAGTCATTAACAGCTGCCAATTCTCCCTCCAACTATCCTGAGCCTCCATGATCCAAATGTACAAATCTCAATATATTTTCATAACAACTTTGTCCATATCTTCTATTCAACTGCACCCTCTTTCTCCTAGCAGCAACCCAAAATTTCTAACAGCCCCTTCATCCACAATACAACCTCTGTTAAATGTATATGGCTTTAGATTATAATATGAATTTGGGGGAGGAAGAATTGCTACTATATATATATACAGACACACACACATACATACACGTATTGGTGGAAGCATGACTAAAAGAAAATGAAGCACTCGTTGGCAGTTGGGGTGCCATAACACCCCTATTTATAAATTGATAACTGAGCATGCAAGAGCCAGTTTGGTGTAGTGGTTAAGGCATCAGGCTAGAAACTGGGAGACTGTGAGTTCTAGTCCCACCTTAGGCACAAAGCCAGCTGGGTGACCTTGGGCCAGTCACTCTCTCTAGCCCTAGGAAGGAGGCAATGGCAAACCACTTCTGAAAACCCTTGCCAAGAAAACTGCAGGGACTTGTCCAACCAGTCTCCGAGAATCAGATACAACTGAACAGGTTAAAAAAACTAAGCATACAAATAATATTTCACAATTTTAACCGCATCTGTGTGCATTTTAAAGACTTTAAATACCCAAGCCTTCCCAAGGTAACTCATCCTAGTTTAGACGACTAAGGATATAATCCTAAACACACTAGCGAAGTCCTTGCTCCTTCTGAGTCAAAATGCTGAGGAGTTATGTTTAGGAAAATAAACAATCATTCTCTTAATCTTTGGCAGCTTCCCCCATCAGGTGCCCTCCAGTTTGGTGCCGTACCACAACACCCATCCTTCCCAGCCCTCCTGGCCAGCCAGGCCACTCAAGGTAGGATTGGTAGCCTAGCATCTGGACCCCCGTTTGGGAAAGGCGGTTTTGTAGCGCACCCACGACTCCATCCCTCCCGTGAGTGATTAATCTCGCGCAGCATTAACGGGAGCGGGCTGCGATTGGTAAATTAACGCGGGCCGTAAAGGAATTAATTTGACACGGGTCTAACGAACGGGCTGCGATGATTAAACCAGCGTTATAGGGGGCATATATGGAGTTGACGCAGCGGAAACGGTTAGGAACTGGCCGGGTCCTAGGATGCCTTTCTGCGGTCTCCAAAAGTGCCACCGCGTAGACTCGGCGAGCGGAGCGAGAGCGCGTCCAGCCCCGTCGCCTGCCCGCCGGGGCTCCTCTCGCGGCCGGGAGAGGAATGGCTCTTCGGCGTGGAGAAGGGGCGACGAGGCTGCTCTCTGGGCCGGGGCGGGACTAGAAGTTTCGGAGGCCGTCTGAGCCGCAGCGGGCGCCCTGTCAGCCAGCTTGGCCCACGTCCCTCCCTCTCCGAGCCCGGCCCGCCCTCGCGCGCTCGCTCCCCACTGGCAGCGCGGAGCATCCAGTCGAGCGCAGGCAGAGCTTCAGCCGCGTTCCCACCTTGGGCTCCTGCCGCCATGACCCACTTTAACAAGGGCCCCTCTTACGGACTTTCCGCCGAGGTGAAGAATAAGGTAAGGCGCCGCCAGGGAAGGGAAGGGAAGTGCAGTGGCGGAGCCCGCCCGCCCGCTCGCTCCGCGGCTCGCTTTCTCTCCCGCTTTGTTTGCGCCTCCGAGGGGAAGGCGTGGGATGGAGGCAGGCGGGCGCGGGAAGAGTTGCTGCTGCTTTCAGAAGGACGGAAGGGGGTCGCGGTGGCGCTTCCCTGCGCTCCGTTCCTCGGGTTGGGGGAATGGAGCGGCCACTGCGCCCACCCCCTCTTTTCCCACATAGTTTCAGGTTTTCGAAACCCTATTCCTGTTTCCAGCGTCTTTGGTTTTCCCCGCCTCTTCCATTACTCCCCCCTCTCCATTGTTTGGTTTAAATGGGGTGGAATGTGCGCGAAAGAAAGGGTGGTTTAAGAGGAAGGTTTTTCTCACGTCCCTAACCTTGCGCTGAAAGAAAGCTGCTGCTTCTGTCTGGAGGAGGGGAATCCTCCCGGTCTTTTCCCGTAGGGTGTAATCGTGGTGAGAAATACTCCTCACCGCTTGCTTGGTTTATGGGAAGAAATTCACGCTCACACACGCAGACGCTGAGATACACGGGGTCACAGGCAATGCGGGAAAAACCTTGGCCTTTCCGAGACTTCCACTCCTTCTTTTCCTTATTTCAGGACAAAAAAATGGGCTCCCTTGTCATCTTTCCCCCTTCCTTCACATACAGAGACCCTGCCGGTCTCTCTCTCGTTTACTAAACATTCTTCCTACGGGGTTTATTCATAAGCTATGACCAGGCGCACCTTTCTTGTAAAAGATCCAAGACACCAAATAGCGGGGGAAGGGACGCCCCCGTCTCTTGAAATGGCATAGCGCGCTCCTCGTGTCCTCCTCTTAATTAGAAATACATTTGTCCCGCGATTCTCCTTGTGTTCCCTACGTCGCCGGCCCTCCTTTACTCTTTGCATCCGAGACGTTTCTGTTGGCTTCTGCAGCGTTTCTCTATCGCGGGTCGCTTTTCCTCGTCCTTCAGCCTTGGCTGGAGAAGTGCTCGGCGCTTGCCGGGTCGACCTCAGGGGCAGGCCCTTATGTTTCCCTTTAACTTTTCTTGGCCTCTATGATTCCTTCCTCTTGGAGTGGAAAAGTACTTTCCCAGAAGGGGAAGGCGGGGAAAAGGGCCTTTCTCCCTCGTTCCCTCCTTTCTTTCCAACTACTGCAGATGCCGAGGTTAATATCAGCCAGCCGTTCCGTCTGGCGAACCGCTGAGGGACAAACTCCGTCTGCTGAGAAGAAAAGGAAACAAAGACAGCAAAATGCTGCTGGCCGGTGGCTTTTGCTCGGGAGTTTTGCTCTCTTGAGACTGTGACTTGACAAACGGGGGTGGGCAAGCCCCCTCCCCCGTTTGGAGGACTGGCTCTCCTGCTGCTGCCTGTGGGACCCACCCAAGCTCGGGAGATGGCGGCGGCAGGGGGAGCGGGAGGTGCTCCCAGCCTACGTGGCTCCAATCTAGCGCTAGCGAACGCCAGGCAAGGATGGTGCGTCGAGGAAAAGACGGATGCGCGCTGCCTCTCTGTCCCCCTTCTTCTCTGTATTTCTGTACTGCAGCACGCTTTCACTTGAGGAAAACAGTCTTCCTGACCGCCAGGAAGACGATGAAACAACAAAATAGTAAGAGCAAGCTCCCAAAGCCCACAATAGTGATTTTAAAAGCACCAAAACAGTTGTCTGTGTTATTGAGGGCAGTCTGGTTTCTAAAACAGAGGTTACTTTTGAACCATTGTGGTCTAAGGATTGCTGGATTAAAATGCCAACAAGAATAAAGTAGGGTGGCTGTTGTAAACTAGTACAGGAGATCTTGCAAAAAACAGCAGGACGCCCAACATCCTGCTCCCTTTTTTTCCAGCAACCTAGCACTGTAACTCTCATAATCCTTCCATCATATCCTGCTAGTTTAGGGTTTTTTTTAACCAACCCTTGCACTCTTATTTGATATGTTGCTTCATTTATATTCATTTCCTGTCCTATGCAGTCATATTTTTCCAGATACAGTGATGTACTGATAGGGGAATTGGAGCCAGTTCTCAGGCTTTAAAAGAATCTCTTCCATCCTAAATAGAACATATAGGAAAAGGTAATGAAACTTGGCAGATATACTAGCTCCATCATGTTAATTTGCTGGACCTATTTGGTCTGCAGAACAGATGAGAAGTGTCACCTCTGTCTCCCTCCCCTTCCAACACTTCCAGCTCAAAACCCCAGCACATTCCAATCACATTACATCATAGGATACTGGGGAGAGACCAGCCAATCCATGTGGGTGTTGTGCACAGAATGTTCATTGTCTCCACACTGCTGCTCTGAAGTCCAAAGTGGTGGGGAGGAATGGGGGAAGATACACACAAAGGAAACTGCTGCGGCTTGGGCTTAAGTTTCCCTTAAGTCCCCTGGGAAATGAAGTATTCTGAGACATTCCCATCCTCCTCTGAAACGAAGTGCAATGGTGGTACCTAATTCCTACTTTGTAACATACTCATGTCATAACAGCAAGGTGACCCTGATATGTGGAACAATATGAATTTAACAAAAGTTTAATATTTTGACATTACAAAATGTGAGTCTTTGGGGATAGAACAGAAAACTCAGGAATTTTTATGGGTTTCCAAAACTGCTTGATCCATCTTGTTTAATCTTGGGTCACCCAGTTCTGTGCATGTTTACTTGTAAGTAACTCCCAGTGATTTCAATGGGGCTTTTTCCAAAGTAAGTATAGATAATACTGTTTCCTAACTGAACTTCCGTATGCAGTTCTTTGGATTGTTACCTTTCTATGATCTGTCATTTTTGTTGTCATTTTGCTTTCTGAGCAACCTGTTGGAACAAACACCACTTCTGCTATTGATAACTTTTAAGAGGGTATTTTTTTCTGTAAGCCTTTAACATTGCAAATAAAATCAGTTTGTTTCAAATAGTCATTCACAAATATAAACTATTTTAAATAATAATATAGTATAATAAACTTGTAATTGGGGAATAATTTATTTATTGACGTGTATTGGAAAAGAAAATATGTGTTCTCATACACTTCTTAAAGGTTAATTCACCTCTTAGAATTGAATGAACACTCTTTTTTATTATGTACAAGAAGTATCTAATACATAAAGCATGAAGAAAATGATACATGTCCCTCCTTTAACTTTCAGCACAGAAATTCAAAGCAGCTACTAAAAGAAATATAAAACACGACTAGGTCAAAATAGACTGATCAATAAGGTCTTTCTCTCCTGTAGACAGATGGACAGATAGTAGAGCTAGGGCCACTGCTCAGAGGAAAGTAGTTCAAACTTTTTTTTAAGTTGAGAGGATGGGCAAGGTGACAGCAGAGTCAAAAAGGCTTCTTTCCTTATGCTGCAGATACTTTACTATTCAATTACTTGTCTGTTTTCTTCAATAGAATGTTTTGTAAGGTTAATGTGGCGTGGCAATACATCACTGTATTTAAATGTAATTTTTAATAATGCATGTTCATGTTCAATAATTACAAAGCATCGGAATAAGAAAGCACGATATATGATAATGGCTTTTCTTGTCTCTGCCTGAAAGTAAAAAACAACTTTTAATCAACACACCTCAGTATTATTACTGTTATATAAACCATAACTTCATACTGAAAATAGTTTGCTACGTGACATAAAGGGTTGCAATCTTAGAAATTTAACTCTCAACTGGTTGTGCCATTCTGACAATGTTCGTTGCGCTAGGCAACCTTGTTAGATACTTTGTACAAAGAAGCTGTTTTCATCATTATTGGTTTTGAATAAGATTCTTGATAGACAGAATAAGAATTATATATTCATGTAGGAACAATATTTCATATTGTCTTTTGCATTTAAATTATGGCCTTTCATATTTTTACATTATAGATCACTCCTGTTTAGTAGATCTCTTTGTTTCAATGAGGTTTGTTCTAAGAGGAATTTTGAATCCCGGTGCAAATGGATTTACTTGGAAATAGATTCATTAAATATCAATAGAACTTAGAAGTAGATGTGCTAAAAACTACAATCTCAGTGGAATTTATCCTTTTAACTTGTTAATACCTATGCATATTGGTCTTATTCAAGTGTTATCCTTCTATAGCTAGCTTCTAATAACATTTTTGCAGTATCTTTTAAGATGCTGTGCATTTTGATCTTGCTGATTTTGATAACTATTATAGATAATAAATACAATTTACTCCCCATTTATCTCTCTCTTTTGCTTCAAATACTGTCTTTCTTAACTATTTTGAATTCTGAGAGACCATAAGTCTGATGAAGTTTACATTTTGTAGTTCATTATAGTTCATTTTATGAACTATAATCCAGCTGACATCAAGAAATATGTTTCTGCTCCAACAAGAGACAAAACAATAAAATAAGGAGAAGTGAAAGAAGAGTACTTTAGGTTCTTGCTTTGGATGCTTGGATATATTGAAAGTTATGATAGTTCCGGATAAGAATACATTGGTGATTTTTTTCTTAGCAGTACAGGCCATAAAGTTAGATTTGTAATAACATTATCTGAGAAATGTCTTATGCTTCTTGGCCTTAAAAGCTGCTACTAGACTCTTTCTGATTTTGAGGAAATACGAAAAAAGCCCAAATGCATAATTTGTGTTTTGAAGTGGGCAATATTAGAATATGCTCTGCTGCTCCATTCCTAAACTAGAGAGAATCATGCTATTTAAAAATAAAATAAATAAAATGAAAAGGATTTCCTATGTAATACATACCTCAAAATCATAGAAAATAGTAAGGGACCATCAAGATATTGGGGAGTAAGAACCATATCCTCTCAGACTATTTTTAACAGAAAATGATGTCTAACTATAAACAGTTTCTGCCTTTATCCATTTGTGAAGGCTTTTTAAACAGGGTAGATGTGTGTGCCAAAGTAATAGTATGTATAACCCAAAGAATAATTTGAAAAATCTAGTTTATACTTTAAACCAGTGCAGACTATGGTGCGCAGAAGGCATTAATTTCAGTAACGTTAGGCAGAACTCCTCTGTTAAGCAGTTAGTTACATGAACAACTAATAACTGTTATGTAACGTTGCAGAGTAGCTTAGTTAGGGCTGGTAAATAATGGTTAATTGCAGCTCTAGGAACACTTCACCAGTAAATATCAGGGCTATCATTCGAAACCTGTCTCTTAGTCCTCTTTTTTAAAGTACTCAGACTTATTGCTAGGCCTTTGGGATGGAAAAGGGGAGCAATAATTTTTTTTCCACTCCTTAGCATTGCTGAATTGTTGGTATTTGCTTTTACCTGATTGAGATAGAATATATATATAAATGATACACTAGATGCAGAAAAGTCTCATAATCCCTTTCCAAACATCTCATAACTTCAGTAATTTAGAAATCTAAAATTTGACATGTTGTTACAAGGATATTCATTTAAAGTCTGGGTGTGATAATACAATGTTAGGCTGTATTGTCATAAAAGATAAAGTGAGTCCAAAAAAGAGACAGTTTCATGCCATGTAGGTTGGATTTTTTAAAAGATTAAACTATATTTTTAAGCTTTTTAACTATGATAAGTATTTGAAATATTTTCAGGACCTCCTTCTCCAATAAAACCAGCCTGTCCAAGCTATTCTTCCCTGGAGAAATTGCCAGTAGTTCTCTACTTTGGGGGGCTGAGTCCCAGTTATGCTTCTTTTCAGTGCTAACCCCTGTTCTATGAAGCAGCCTTCTTCCAGCAATTAGTTAAGTCCCTTCTTTGACTGTCTTCCAGAAAATGTTGAAACCAGAGCTTTTCCAGAGTATTTTCACAGTAGGATGACGCCATCTCTGTGTTTTTTGTTGATGAAGCCCTTTTATATTTATTTTGATTTAAACTCTAATTTAATGTAATTACATTGCTGTTTCCTGTGGGTGTTTTCATTATTCTGATGAATATATGTAATTGTTGCTAACTGTCAGGAGTTCAAGTAAATTGTGGCAGTTTATAAAGTTGATAAATAAAAATAATAATTTTCTGATTTAACATGAAATGTTGAATATTTATGCAGGTCAATAAAATGCCCAATATGTATATTTAAATAATTGTACATATTACAAATAAGAAACATCCAGGAGACATTTAAAAAGGAAGGTAGTGTTACAGGTGAGAATATTAGTTTGCCATCAAAGCAGATCATTTTATGGGCACCTTATATTGCCAACTATGTGGTATTTCCTTAAAAACCACAAATCTTGTTTGGGGGGAAGTAATGATATAATGTTGTCTAATTAAGGAACTGAGTTTTTTTTTTTCAGAATAACTCTTTCTAAATAATAGGAATGTTAGGGGAAGTATTTAATCATTTGCTAGCAACTTATGAGTTCTCTCATCTTTTACAAGAGAATCTAACATTTTTCAGCTGAATCCATATACAGTGGTACCTCGGTTCACGAACTTAATTCGTTCCACGACTCTGGTCGCAAACCAAATTGGTCGTGAACTGAATCAAAGTTTCCCATAAGGTTCAATGTAAATACGGTTAATCCGTTCTGACCCCTACGAATTTGGTCGCCAACCGATTTTTGATCGCGTCCCGAATCAAATTTCCCTATAAGGCTCAATGTAATCACGGTTAATCCGTTCTGAACCATATGTATTTTTTTTTAAAACCGCAAAAATATGAAACAAAGTACAGTACAGCACAGTATGAAGAGAGAGAACACTAACCTTGTTCGACGCAACTTCTGGCGTGGAGAACAGGAAGGTGGGTGGGGAGGCGGTTACTGCTTGGAGGGAGAGTCCCCTCCCTACAGGAAGCCACAACCACGTGTCACGGGAGGGAAAATGGCCGCGGATCCTGTTTGTCACCCGATGCGGAGTTCACGAACGGAGGCAAAATTTTGCGACCGGAGCTGTTCATGAACCGAATTGTTCGTGAACAGAAGCGTTCGTGAACCGAGGTACCACTGTATTTAAATACTCTCCTGATTGGTGTAATAATCATTAGATTGGATGATTATGTAGTTTCTTTCTCTTATTTTTGTATGTCCCAGTTGAAGCTTCCTGCTTGACCATCATAATAAGGCCAAATGTCAAAAGTGATTATAGAACTAAAAGGGATTTAAAGTCTGATGGCCCATTTCATCTGTATTATAATGTACAGTGAATGGAGAGCACATTATACATCAATGGATTGTGAAGTTTGTACTAGGAAACATCCCACAGCATTTGCTTGATCAGGTAATACAGAGGTACCATGTTATTTAATAGAGGTACAAAAGGACCACGTAGCTTGCTTTGTGGCTGGATGATTGACTCCAGAAGAAGCTCAGGCTAGACTACATCAGTTTACGGAATAGCCTATTCTAAATTGTTTCCAATTCAGGAACTTGAATCCGGAAAAATTGAACTCTATAAGTATAGCTTTTAAAAAAGGTCTTCAAACTAAAAAAAATCCCTTCAGGATTGTTTATTCTTTCTTTGTTCTTTAACTGAGAAAATAGTCAGGCCCGAGCACTGATAGGCCACCCGGTCCCTTTTCATTCCCCCGTCCAATGCATACATACATTTGCCATGCAGCCAGCTATTCAGAATTCTGTAAAATTATTTTGGTACAATATAGAGATGCTGATCTGGAGTTTTCTTTTTACAAATTATCTTTTCTATATGACTTTTACAATTGCCTTTCTGTGCCTGATACTAGGACTGGAAGTAGCACCCAATGTGTGCAGAGTACTGTTCATATCAGAACATGTCTAGAGAAATTTTACAGGTTTAAATCTTGTCTTCTGAAATTAATACTGACTAGGACATAGGAAATAGACTGAAATAAGTGGTTGACCAGAACTGGGGACACTCATGAGATTCAAGGCACCACTCAGTCATGAAATTTACTGAATGACTTTGGGCCAATCACTGCCTGAGCCTGACCTAGCAGAGAGAGTTTTGAGAGGATAAAATTGGAGTGGGAGTATTATGCATGTTGTTTTAATTCCTAAGGCAAGGCAGGATATAAACACAACAAATAAATCAGCTCATTAGAGAGCGCAGATTATACTATCCTTGGACATGCCTCAAGAACTTTCAGTACAGAAGGTGTTCTCTGGCTAGAACTCCTCTTAACAGTATTATTAAATGACTGTCCTAGAAAAAAATCACAAATTTCTAAGCTATGCTATGTTTTGGACACTCACATGTGTTAAGGGAACAAATAACTATTCCCTTTAGTTTCAAATATGCATTTACAGATCAGTAGTGATAACGTTTTTTAGTTTAGACCTTTCATAGTTGAAATATCCATATGTATTTACCTTTGCTCAGAGCAGAGTTCTGAAGGTATCTTAGTTTCTTCCCATCCAAAACAGGGAAAAACAAAACAGAATAGAAAATGGATATTCAAAACCCCAATTGGATTCTGAAACAAGTTTCACAAATTCATGCCCCGAAAAGAAGTTGCTTCAGGAAGAGAGGGTGGTGACGGAGGACCAGTGATGGACTTTGGTATAAGAAAAAAAATCTCTTCACATACTTCAGTCTCAAGAAGGAAGAATGCAGAAGCAACGGTATGAGGGGTAAGCATAAGAGGATATGGTAATTATTCTTAGTAAACTTATTTTCCCATGGACTATTAAGTATCTGATTGTTCAGAAGTCCAAAGTGAGTAGTATAATCTGGATCAGAGGAGGGAAAGGAGGAAGGAATGGGTGCTAGCTTGATTTTACTTGTTTATTTCGGGTATACAGAAAGTGGCCATTAAATACAGTACCTCTTTCCTCAACAGGTATTTTCCTATAATCCTAAAGACTACAAATCAAAGACAACAAGGAAAACCAGCATGTTCCAATTATCCGGTTGGAACAACATATGATTTGGGGATTACAGGGGCTCTGTGCTTTTGCTTCTGCCTGTACGTCTAACTTACAGGTCTGATATCTAGTGGATGGGGGAGAAAGGGGTGGGCACTAGGTTGAAAACTCTATAGTAAGAAGTGAAGTTTCTGTTACAGCAATGAAATCTAGCCTAGCAAATCCTAACTCAGTTCTTTTTCTTTTCATTTCCTATAGAGTAGCTGCTATTTACACTATCTTCTCTTCATCCAATGCAGGAGAATGATGACAATTAGCTGTTCCATGACTATCTTTTTCTTACTGTACAGGCGAAACTCGAAAAATTAGAATATCGTGCAAATGTTCATTTATGTCAGTATGGCAACTCAGAAGGTGAAACCAATATATGAGATAGACGCATTACATGCAAAGGGAGATATGTCAAGCCTTACTTTGGTATAATTGTGATGATTATGGCGTACAGCTTATGAAAACCCCAAATTCACAATCTCAGAAAATTAGAATATTACATGACATCAATAACACAAGGATTGGAAATAGAACAATATCGGACCTCTGCAAAGTATAAGCATGCATATGTACTCAGTACTTGGTTTGGGCCCCTTTTGCAGCAATGACTGCCGCAATGCAGCGTGGCATGGATGCTATCAGCCTGTGGCACTGCTGAGGTGTTATGGAAGACCAGGATGCTTCAATAGCGGCCTTCAGCTCCGCTGCATTGTTCGGTCTCATGTCCCTCATCTTTCTCTTGGCAATGCCCCATAGATTCTCTATGGGGTTCAGGTCAGGCGAGTTTGCTGGCCAATCAAGCACAGTAATCCCATGGTCATTGAACCAGGTTTTGGTACTTTTGGCAGTGTGGGCAGGTGCCAAGTCCTGCTGGAAAATGAAGTCAGCATCCCCATAAAGCTCGTCTGCGGAAGGAAGCATGAAGTGCTCCAAAATCTCCTGGTAGACGGCTGCATTGACCCTGGACTTAATGAAGCACAGTGGACCAACACCAGCAGATGACATGGCTCCCCAAATCAACACAGACTCTGGAAACTTCACACTGGACTTCACGCATCATGCATTGTGTGCCTCTCCATTCTTCCTCCAGACTCTGGGTCCTTGGTTCCCAAATGAGATGCAAAAGTTGCTCTCATCAGAAAAGAGGACTTTGGACCACTGGGCAACAGACCAGTTCTTTTTTTCTGTAGCCCAGGTAAGACGCTTCTGACGTTGTTGGTTGTTCAGGAGCGGCTTGACAAGGGGAATACGACATTTGAAGCCCATGTCCAGGATCCGTCTGTGTGTGGTGGCTCTTGATGCACTAACTCCAGCCTCAGTCCACTCCTTGTGAAAGTCCCCAACACTTTTGAATGCCTTTTCCTGACAATCCTCTCCAGGCTGCAGTCATCCCTGCTGCTTGTGCACCTTTTTCTACCACACTTTTCCCTTCCACATAACCTTCTATTGATGTGCTTTGATACAGCACTTTGGGAACATCCAACTTCTTTTGCAATTACCTTTTGGGGCTTTCCCTCCTTATGGAGGGTGTCAATGATGCTTTTCTGCACAACTGTCAGGTCAGCAGTCTTTCCCATGCTTGTGATTCCTACTGAACCAGCCTGAGAGACCATTTAAAGGCTCAGGAACCCTTTGCAGGTGTTATGGATTCATTAGCTGATTAGAGGGACACTTTGAGCCTAGAATATTGAACCTTTTCACACTATTCTAATTTTCTGAGATTGTGAATTTGGGGTTTTCATAAGCTGTACGCCATAATCATCACAATTATACCAAAGTAAGGCTTGACATATCTCGCTTTGCATGTAATGCGTCTATCTCATATATTGGTTTCACCTTTTGAGTTGCCATACTGACATAAATGAACATTTGCACGATATTCTAATTTTTCGAGTTTCACCTGTATATTGAGAAGGCCGTCAAACTTCAAATTAAAAGAGTGTAGTTCATTCCAAAGCCAGCAGGCCCTTTGCTTTGGGTAGGACATGCTTGATTTATAATCAAACCCTAGACAGCTACATTGATTCCCAATGTATTTTTGCTCCTGACATAAAGCAGGAAAGTGGACTTTTAAAGCTCTAAACATTTGGGCTCAGATTATGTAAAGACTCCCTTGTCCCCTCTTTTTACTCTATGCTTTAAAATTTTGTTGGATTTTGAATGAAGTTTCATTTCAGTGGAAAAATAGGAAGTAAATGTTTTAATAACAATAGGTTACTGTGAATGCATATGCATAACATATCCTAGCAGAAAGAAACTGCCAATAAGAGTTACACAAATAAAAGAAATGCATTTTGCCACCATGAATGGCAACCCATCAGTGACTCAGTAAACTTACTGGTTTCACTTCTACTTGATGACACATGGATTCCTGAAAGCTGGCAATGAGTATGTATACAGTATTGCCAGTTTTCAAACTTTCAGTGTAGCTTCAATATAGAAATTTCAGAACAGTCTCAAAATTAATAGAATGTGCAAAATGGTATAAAGGGCGTATCTCAAACAAAATGATACTTCCAAACTCATGATCTTGCTTGACTACAGGAGTTGAAATACGCCAGACTGTTAACAGATAGACTAGAAATTATTTGGTCTTAGAACAATAAATTAATAAAGCTTATTCTCCCTTGCCCCTAGTAGCTGGTTTCTGTTCTTTATATAACAACACACATTCAAAAGACTGTTTCTGTATCTGTCTCATGCCCATTATGTGAGCCGGAACATCATGGCCAACTTCTCTGCCCCCGGTGTGCTTCACCATCTAGTCTGATGAAGTGTTCTTTCTTGTTTTGTTAAACTCATAAAAATAGCATGAGAAGATCCAATGCTGTATAGTGTTTAAGGTATTGTACCAGGATTAAGGAAACACAGGTTTAGATCTGCCTCTCAGGCATGGACATTTTGGGCTATTCTCAGTCAAGCATATCTCACAAGATTGCTATTGTGAAGATAAAACAAAAGGAGATCTCCATGCAAGGCACCATATGCTCCTGTAGGAAAAAGTGGGGACATAATTCTAAAAAATAATAATTTTTAGAATTACTTAATAAAAAATATGAAGAGTTGTAAGAATTCAACTGCTTGTCTATGCTTTCATGATATCTTGACTAGTTTTAATAAAAATATCTCACTGGATGTTTTCCAGTTGATTCCTATGAACAACATAGTTACAGTTTTGTGTCATTTACCCAAAATTTGTGTTTCTTATTTACCAATTTCTTTTTCCTTCAATATGTTTTTATTTATTTACGGTACTGGTGGCATTGCTAAATCTTACGTGGAACCTTCATTAACTTTCTTCTTGCTGTCATTCAAATTGTGATTACAAGATGAGCTTGAGATAACTTCTAATTCTGACATTTCCAGAGAAGCCTCAACTACAATGAGAGAAAACCTCAATTTCAAGTTATTAGTGTTGGAATTTTCTAAATAAATGCATCCTTCCTAGATACACAATTATGTTCTAAAACGGCATTTTTAAAGTTTATTGCAGGGTTTGGGGCTTTTTTAATGGTCTGACTAGTCCACCAGTATATTGGTGAAATACTTTTTATTATGTCAAACTTGAGCCTGAAAAAAATGTTACCTTCTTTAAGAGTCACATTAAATACAAGCTGTTTTAATGATCTGATTCATTAAAGAAGTACAATCTTTTTCTCAGGCTTATTTGAAAGCTTGAAAGAGACTTGCTATAATGAATAGCAGATAAACGCTGTGTTCATGAAAGAAAGTCCAAAGAAATTCTTCCAAATCATTTTCAAAGTGTGCATAGCCTTATTGTTTGCAACACTTTGATATTAATAATAATCCTTTCAGGTTTGCATTTATTGTCTGATATTGCTACATACTGATATATTTGGAAGAAGGAGAATCACTATTACTGTCTAGTATATAACTATTAAGTGCCAAATCTTTTTAAAAACTTAAATGCCACACTTGACCTGTCTGAACCTATAGGCCAGCGATGCTAAGGGAATTTTTTTTTTTTTTGGTGTGCAAACAGACACTTCTTTCATAACTAATCCTCTGGCCTGAAGTAGAATGTGAAAAAGTTATGAGGTGCTGTAGTCTCTAGGAGAGCGGTGTTGATCTTTTTGTGGCCAAGGACGTTGCTTGATATTTTGGGGGAAGCCGATGGCCTCAATGTGGGTAGAGTCATATCACACAAAAAGTAGAGCTTGTTTCTTTTCAGGGAATTTGGGACTTTTATTTGTTTTGTTGGATTGTTCCCCCCCCCCCCAATATGCCTATTTTGGGGGTTATACTGCATTTGTTCTCATACCAAATTAACAAGAAATTGTTTCACTGGTTTTCAACATTAGTGATTAGGGAAGAGGACTCAAGGGCTACCCTGTTGGGACCTCAGAAATATGGTTTTATTAATTCCTTGTCTGTATTTTTCTTTTATTGCTTGTCTATCATAGGTATGCCAACATCATAAAAACAAGTTTTACACAATATGTTCTGCCATATTTTAGGTATATATATAGCTTCAGTTGAAGGGCAATAATAATTCACTAGCTGTAACATCTGTAAAATGATAAGAAGCGCTGAAAAAACCTTGGTTTGGAGCCAAATGATCCAAAAGCTGGATTATTAAATTTTGTATAACATAACTGTGATGGGAAAAAACAATTTTATTGCATCACAAGGAAAGTTTCTAATTTAAAAAAAAAACAAAAAACACAAGGTACTCCTTTTACTAGCATTTGCTTTGATGTTGAGAAGTGAAATTTAGGAATATGTTGCATCAAATCTGATATCTTGTGTTATATTTGTGAGGAAGATTTAGAATGAAGTACTGATAGACAACGGGAAAGTGATTGAACAAAAAAATGGGTAAAGTTGAAATTTATACTGAAGGATAGGGAAGATGAGAGATGATTCTGACCAACACCAAGTAAAAGGGGTTAAGTGGTCTGATTCTAATTGTTTTAGTTCATGTTCATGAATGTTTAAAGATTTTACATTTTGTTAATGTGGTCAGTGTTTTCCTCAATCATACCTTAATTTTCAAAAACAACATTATCTCTTGTTAGTGCTTGAAGATAATATTTGGATGCATTTTGTTTTTCTAGGATCCTGTTTGGCAAAATTGTGTTTTTAAGTTTTCAAATGATCTGATCTTGCACACTCCTATATGTAATTGTCTAGTGAATGCTGGTACTTGTAGATATAATTATCTTAATTCTTAATTTTGATTAAATATTAGCTTTATAAGGAATTGTCATCTTTGTATCTTAAAAGGAAAAGGAAGGAACTAAATTCAGCCTTGTAGCCCATATATTTACCTTTTACTTATCTTAAATAGCAATTTTGTGCAATTTAAGGTTGGTGTGGTTGATTATGCCATAGTGATCCTTTTTGGGAGCCAAAGCAGCAGATTTTGATTTTAGAAGGATGGATTCTTCCCATACCCTGTTCGACCACTTGTGTTTTGCATCCTTCTCTTCCCTAAAGTTCCAATACTATTGGCTGTTATCTCCTATTGATTGGTGATGTGGGAGAACCTATGCTTGGAACTTTATTTTGACCACTCTGTTGCTATTAAGTGCATCTCCTCTACTTACTTTAAAAAAATTATTCTGGAATGCGATGTCAGAGATGAGACTTAAGATCTTTAGATCTCACCTCAAATGTTTCCCACACTTGATGGGCACACACAGAGATTCCACCCAATTTCTTGGCACTTTTGCAAGATAAGATGATAGGTCATATTATGTTCCTTTTTTACACAAAAATTAACAGAAGTCTTTCTGTTACCAGTTACATGGCAACTAGCTCATATGTTTTTGGCAGGATTATGTTGACCTTAGTTCTTCTGGATATTTTTCCAGTTGTCATTTGAGTACAACTGACCCAAAATTGTATGAGGAAAATAAAGTTGTTTAAAGGGAAAAGTCTGAAATATCATAGTTAAGTACTAACTGAAATATAATATAGAAGATGGTTTTTCTTCCATAATTCCAGGGTGTGGTTGACACTGTACTGAAAAGTGAGAAAACACTTCCAGAAATTTAGATATGAAAGGATTAATCAATTAGCCAAGATTGGGGCAGAGTCCAGCTAAGACTGGGAAACTCAAACTTGAAGAAACTAATAAAAAATAGGGACTTTTTCCCTCCCTCTCAGGAAAACTTTTAAAAGAGGAAGGACGCAGATCTATTTTTCCTTTTGTTTTTAATCATGTTTTGTTGCACTGTTGATTATACCAGTGCTGGAGATTTGCACTGTTTTATCTACTCCTTACTAGGTGTCACAGTTGGATTGAATCTGAGTCACAACAGCTTCTATTAATATAAATTTTCACTGGGATCTCAAAAAAAGTCACTGAATTCAATTCTTTGCAAATGTCATCAGGTACGGTCTGGGATGGGATGGCTGGCAGCTATTAGGGGGACTAAATTGATGATGATGATAGTATTGACAAAATCACCATCAGTCAATTGCAAAAGGTAGCTTTACTTGGAACAGCTTACATCCTGTGACAATACTTTTAATATTATTAAACAACATCTGCCTATGCCAGGTCCTTGGGAAAGACTCGATAGGTGGATAAAAATGCCAGATCCAGTCTAAACATCTGGCTGACTGGGCGACCAATAGTAATAATTTATTAAATTTATATGTCGCCTGACTCCCAGTGATTCTGGGTGGCTTACAATTGTTAAAACATTTAAAAACAAAGAACAATACACAAAACACAAAAATAGCACAAGACAAAAGAGCAATGATGGTGAAGAAAACAAATCCAGAGGGGAACAGAAAAGAAGCAAGGGGCATCAGTCATCCTCTCCAAAGGCCTGGGTGAAGACCAGGTCTTTAAGTCCTTCAGAATACCAATAGAGTGGGAGCTGCTCTAATTTCAGGGGGAGCCTCATTACAGAGGGCAGTGGCTGCTACAGAGAAGGAGCACTTCCAGGGTGGCATTGTTTAATTGATGGAACTGGGAGCGCACCAACCCTGCCAGATTGAACCAGTTAGGCAGATACTATGGGAGACAGGCGGCCCCTCAAGTAACCAGGCCCTATGTCATGGTATGATAAAGGTAATTATCTAATGTCAGATATTTCTTTACTATTTATCACTATATTACTGAGCGCCAGTTTGGTGTAGTGATTAAAGGTTCTGGACAAGAAGAAGCTGGGAAATCATGAGTTCCAGTCCTTCCTTAATCTTGGAAGCCAGCTGAGTAATCTCTCTCAGCTCTAGACTGGGAAGTCAGAAATCACCTATCTCTCACCCTGCACTGGACCAGCACAGTAGATTTGGTCAATAACCTCCAGTGTAGTTGCCTTTGTCTGCAATGAATTGATTCTGGCTGAAAATAATAAAGAATATAATAAGAATAAGGATATCAGGATTTGTAAATTGAAGTTGGAGCCATATCAAAGGGATCCACCAAATATTTGGAAGTTTTAAATTTACCAGACTTGACATCACTGTCTTTGCAAAACAAAAAAAAGATGGAATCAAACAGAAGGACAACTTTATTCATTCTGCAATAAAGTACAGGGGGGAAATTTGTTCCTGGATGAAAGCAGTAGTGGTAGCCTACTGTCAGACTCCCCAGATTGTGGGAGGTGGCAGCATTTGGGATAGTGAGGGAAGGGTTTAGGGACCCTAATTTGAAGGAATCATAAGGGCCAGCCTACCACATCTCTGCACACGTGTGTGCAAATGCATGCTCCATTCCAGATACTATATATTGAAAAAATGCAAGATATAACCATTTCATAGGATTTATTATGTACTAATTTCTTCATAAGCATCTATGCAAAAATATAGCTATCCACAAGTAGTTTAGGGTAGCCAAAACCTGGGCAACCACTAGATGACATTAGAAGAGGTACAGAAAATCTCTAACTCTTTGCTGCCATTTAATGATTCTCTAGATTTTTGCAGACCAGATCTGGTAGGCTGAAGTAGTTAGCAGACAAATCATTGTGGGATAAAATAATCTCTTCTATGTGCTAAACCACCAATTACCTATCATCATACACTAATTGTAACTGCATGCAGTGCAGCATTTAATCTGCAAAATTAGTTGATATTTCTTGGTTTTTAGCCTGGCAGAATCACAACTTAGTTATAGCATGTGTTCTTCTAGATTTTTAATAAAGTCTTTGCGTGTTTCATTTGAAAAAAATAAAAATAAAAATAAAGCTGGATGCAGTACAGAGTTTAAAGGTTTACAGTGTCAAACAAAACAGGAATTGAGTGCATAACTCTCGTTATATTGTACTAATGTTTCTATAACTTTTACAGTTGGGCACTGTACAGTATTCCCAGATAGTTAGAGGTGCTGAACTGGGGAAATGTGGCCTAGTTAATTTATAGAAAGTTAATGCGCTTTGTATATTAATTACATGGAGATATATTTTTTAATATTAATACAAGTAAGCTTTTGGGTTACTAGAACATGATTTAGCAGACTTTGGATACAACAGACGAATACTCCATTTGACACCAACATTTTATTAGGGAATTATAACAACAACGAAGAATATATCAGTGATAGTACAATTTTTTAAAAAGCTACATACGTTACAGAGATTAAAAGAAATTAAACCTATGGGGTGAAAAAAACTAAGAAAAAAAATATTAAAATCTAAGCAATTCCATTCTTAAATTTAGACCATATGGAAACACATTATTTCATCTTCTCATTTTTAGAATATAAAGACATTGCAAAAATTGATATTGTTATTATGCAAATAATGATAAGTGCCATAAGTGACAAACTATATTATGCATACATAATATAGCAGATGATGTAATTAACACACATGATGTATTTTCTGTATTTAACAGATGTTCAGGAGTAATGGACACTTGCTTCACAGATTTCTTGAATGGTCTGGTAAACCAAGGGTTTACTGTATTTTCAGATAAGTGTTAATACAAAATATTTTTTTATCATTAGAGATAATGAAGAATTCTTCAAATACAAAACATTCTGGCCTGAAAGTGGCTGCTTTGGGTGTTCCAAACATGAAATAAAACAGCTAGGAGTGGTCGTGCTCCAAGTCTTCTGAACACTGCAATTTTTTCAAACTGTTTCCAATCTCACCAGCACAACAGTAGGAACAGTCTTGTCCCTGTTTTTGCTAATTTAGATTTAATGGCTGATACAGCTTTGAAAGAAAAGTAGCAGTTAAACATATGGCCAGACTGAAGAAGACTGCTTACAGCTCCAGGCCTGCCATTCTGCGTGACAAAAAATACCTGTTAAAGCAACTGCAGCCTTAGATATGGGGAAGTTAGAATTCATGTGGATGAATGGATGGATGGATGGATGGATTGCAAGTGTTGCTAATGTTACTGAGGCTGCGTATGTGCAGACTTACTACAGCATTGGTTAAGCTTTGGTGTGCATGTGACATCTGCATGCTTTTGTGTTAATTGGAGGTTAAGCTTCAGAGTATATTAAAAATACAGTGAGTCTATATTGACTTGGGTTGGTTTATTGAGATGCATTAATAGAAAAGAATATTAAAAGTGATTAGCTTGTTCTGTAATCTGTTAGTTGAGTAACCCAAAGGATTTCTTTAAAAAAGCTGAAAAGCTTGTCTATACTCTCTGTTGAGAAGGTGGAGAAGGAAAGGTTGAGAACAATTTATGATCCAAACAGATTTTTCAGTAAATGAAAGCAGACCTGTATTAATATTGTTTCCTATGGGAGTTATTTTGGTGTTTCAAAAATGTTTTTAAAATAATCCCGCTGGCCAAATTTCATAAATTGTAGCTATTAGATTGCATTTGCAACGGACTACAACTTTACCTACTCTTATGGCTTAGGGTGAAAACAGGGGAGCTGTAGCTAGCCCTGAGTTCCCATTTCTTCATATGGAATTCAAAATCTTTTCCCCAGTTTTTGTGAGGTGGGCACAATTCTATGAAGAATGATTAACAGAACTGGATATGTTTAGCTTAAAGAAGAGAAGGGGGCTAAGGGGAGACTTGATTTCAGTCTTCCAATACTTGAAGAGCCATCACTGGAAAGAGGGTGTGGATTTATTCTCTGAGTGCCTGAGGGTAGGGCAAGAACCAAAAGGTGGAAGTTTCCCAGACAGATCCACACTCACAATAAGGAGTAATTTCCTGATCATGAGAGCTATTAAACAGTGGAATAGACTGCCTCCTTGAGTTGTGGGTGCTCCATCGCTGGAGGTTTTCAAACATTGGACAGCCATTTTTCTGGGATGGTCTGAGGATTCCTGTGCTGGGCAGGGGGCTGGATTAGAAGATTTCCAGAGTCTCTTCCAACCCTATGATTCTATGATTTTGGTTGGCTGATCTTGAAATAAGTGAGGAAGAATTTGACTTGGTTAGTACCATGAGTAACTTCAGAGCTGTAGACTAGAAGCATCCTGGAAAGAGGCAGTACTTAATCACTTCCATATTGTTGCCAAGAATACAAGATGGACAAGTCCATCTTGTCACTAGGAGTTCAACTTGATCTGAGAGCTTAATTTTTTTAGTGACAAGATTAATAAAATGTGCTGACTACAACAGGGCAGCTATAGTATATCTTATCTGTGACATTGCCAGTAGAGTGAAATCATACAGATTTATTTTGTCTTTTTTAGCAATGAAATCATGTCATGATAATCACAGTTCCGAGGGCTTCAGCTTAAACAGCACCTGCATACCACCTGCTGAAGTTACAAAAACTCTTCTCCTATCAGTGTCCCTGCTCAACATATGTGTACTGCTTTTTTGTTAGGAGTTGATTTGAAATTTGGGTCTGTTACGGAATGGATTTAATGCATTTAAGTCTAAACTTAATCGGAATTAGTATAGTTTTAATTAAATATAATTCTGTGAACAGATAACAGACTGTTCAAATTTTGTATGAAGAATAATTGAATAGTACTACTTGCATAAGTCTTGGAGACTTTTAAAGAAGCATGTTTTAAAACCTTATCATTTTTCCTAATTTAATCTAGTTTTGGTAGCAATGAAGAAGGCAAAATAAGATGTAGAATTTGCTGATCTTGTGCTTTCAGACACTGCAAATTTTCTCAATTGCAATAAGATTCATTTATACTCTTTACCCCTATTCAGACCTCCACAGAAGGACGAATTCTGCGAGGAGAGATATAGGGCTGTGTCTACAGTGTGGTATCCTGTTTGCCAATTCTGTAGAGCAGGAGTGAGCAACCTGTGGCCTTAAATTCTTTTTTTTCCCAGCTTCAAATCCCTCTTTATGCCGAAAACTGCCAACAAAGTTCTCTGCCATGTTGAGAAGAAACTTATCTGAAAGGCATCATGTGTGTCCTAAAAATAGGTCTATCACAAAAAACAACCTCCCCAAATGTTCCCTGAAACCATGCCCACATATGTAGTGCACTCCCACCCACTTTTTACTCCACTCATCCCCAATTTAAAGTATGACCTTTGGCCACCAAAAATTGCTATCCTCTGCTGTGGCACATCTACATATGTACAACAATGTTAAATATGGCCTTTTTCAGACTCCTGATTCTGTCCAAAGGTCATGAGTGGAATCCACAGGATATAGTAGGAGTCAGGGATAGCAGCTTCATTCCACTCCCTCTCTCTTCAGTATATTCACTGTATGTACACAGCATGCTTGAAATACTTTTCATGTATATTGTTGCAGTCATAAGATTTAAAAGCAATGAAAAGTAGATTTTCAGATTTTGGCCTTTTTTTCCCCTCCTTCCATAGAAATGTGGCATATAAACAACCCATAAATTGCAATGCCATTTGGGACAGGCATTCACCAATTTATTTAAGGAACTTCCCCCTAGTTTTCCATTTTATATTAAATCAGGAATAAATGTATCCTCCTAAGGATGATAATACCATACTATATTTCTTATTTGCAAATTAAGCTTCTTGGTAACTTCATGATCACATCCATCTAGTATATCTGGGAATATACTGAAATTCCAGTATAAATTTAACTCTTTTTTTTTTTAAAGACACTGTGCATGTATATGAAGCATCTGTGCATTGGTTATGACAAATAGTATATTTGGAAGAAAAGCTGAGTTAGATGGGACAAGTATTGGGACATTTCCATATATGTTGTCATAACTTACCCAGTGGCCTGGATAAAAAAAACAGCAAAGAAATTTCCAAAGAAATAATGAGCATAATGGGAATGAATGGCTTGGATGCAATTCCACAGACAGGAAAGCAGCAGCATAATGCAAAAAGAAAAAAAAAAGCACTTCCTATACCAAGAGCAACAATTGCTTTGTGAACATTGGAGCCTCTGAAGCTCCAATAGAAAAATTACTGAAGTTTCATAACACAGTTTGTCTGATATTTTATAAGAAGTACTATATAAGTCTCCTAGAAACATTTCAGCAATGTTGTAGAAGAGAAACAAATAAATATGTAAAGCTAAAATAAATATTTGGAGCTTTTGGCAACATTTGATTAGTCCAGCATTGTTATCTTTATTTTTTATGTTTTATTGGTTTTACTGTAATTTCTTTGATTGTTGTGAGCCACCCAGAGTCGATGAGAGTCAGGTGGCATACAAGTTTAATGAACTATTGTTGCTGCTGCTGGAACACCGTGATGATAGATGCATTTCAAGGCAGTAAGCATTTTATTCCATGTTGTTGTTGTTGTTGTTTAGTCGTTAAGTCGTGTCCGACTCTTCGTGACCCCATGAACCATATTGCGCCAGGCCTTCCTATCTTTCACTGCCTCCCTCAGTTTGCTCAATTTCATGCTCATTGCTTCAGTGATGCTATCTAGCCATCTCATCCTCTGCCGTCCTCTTCTCCTTTTGCCTTCCATCTGACTTACTATGAAAATATTGAAGTTCAGATGCACACCCAACTAGCAAAATGAACACTGAAAAAAGTTGATTTTCCCAGTAGGTAGGTAGGTAAGTAAATAGGTAGGGATAGAATTGATTGCTGTTTTTGCTGTACTAGCCTGATGAAAACTTTACTTTTTGTGGTCTCCAATATAAGAATCAATTTCCTTCAAAATGCCTCTTCCGATGATGCTCTCTTTTAGACCTATATCTGTTTTATTAAAAAGATTCCAAGCTGATAAAGAAATAATGAGCTCAGAGTACATTTTTAAAGACATTGATTTCATTGATTTAAAAGAATTATACAGTGGGGTTCTGAGGGACTTCACCCTCTAAATAGGAACTGAGATTCATTGACTATGATTGCAGTTTTCTAGTTTCTATATCCACTCTTTCTGTAGTCACTGACTGTTTCCCCCCCAAATCTATGTATATGAAGAGAAACCTGGTAGTGGCTCCTTTTAGCAGCCAAAGTGAATTCAAGATCACCTGTAGAGAATGCAAGAAGTAAGAACTACTCATGGGACCTCAATATGAACAACTGGCTGGTTCGTTCTGTGCAAATAGGAGGGTCTGGAGTTGATGAAATGCTTGAGTATGATGGTGTGGATGCAGTTTGCTCCCACAGAAGTGTTGGGGGGGGTGTGGGGTAGAAGGCTTCTGCTTGGCTCCAATGAAAATTAATTTTGTCTGTGCAGTTCACTGAGGAAGAGGCTTTGTTGTAAAGAAGTTCAAATATGATAGCTCTGTTTATTTACATTTTAATGCATTATTTTTTTGCTTAGACACTACCCAAAAACCTAGGTACAAACTTTTCAGTTTGCTCTGGAAAAGGCATCTCAGTTGGGAGTAAGTTGGCAGAACTGCCAAGAGCAAAAGGTGTTGATTGCTATTATGCACAAATTTCTGTTGTGCATTAAATAAAGAGTGTGCATTTTAATTTATGATAATTTCAAGGTGAAATAGCAAAATCTTAATTAAATTGAAAGGTTTTTCCAGTGGGATAGATATGCTGTGCCAGATTCTATTAATTAGAAACAACCACCCTATCTGTGAACCCATTAGGGGATCTTTTAAATTGCTTAATCCAGCATCTCACTCCGTATAGGAAAAATAACAGTCCTGAAGCATTACAACTTCCTAACAGTAATGATGTTTTGAATAGTGTTGGATAGTCATGATGGTTTTCAGTGATTCTTTTATTTAGCTGTCTTTTTTTTAAGCAATCAAGTTCTATTTCACTTTTCAAAATGCTCTCCTATTGTTTTTTCTCATGACCCAGGCTGAGCACAGGCAGAAATAGAAACCCTTGTGTTTCTTCTGCTGTCTCCTTAGAGTTCCTTTTCCAGGTTTTTAATTCTGGTAGTTAGGAAGGCATATCATTACATTCTTAGACAGTAACTATATTTTGTCCACTTTTCAATCAATTTAAAGCAGATATTAAGGTCTAAGTTCCCTAATATTATTTTAGCCTGTGCTTTGTTTCCTCCTCCTCATCATTCAAAGCACTGAAAGGAATAATTCTTTCTGAATACTGTAATATTGTTCTCAAATGAAGTTGATCTCAGATAAATATTGATTCTAGAGCCTATATTCTAGAACTGTGGTGGATAACTTTTTTTTTTTTAAAGAACGTTGCCTTGAGAGTTATTGGAAAGGGAACACATAGCAATGGTGGGTGCAGGCTTCAGCAGTAAATGGAGGGAACCAGAGCCAAATATGAGTGGAATTGCCAGCAGTTTCCACTCTCTGTTTCTGATAACACCTGTATGTTTGAATGTTTTGTAATGCTCTGTTTTTTCTCCCCATCATCCTAAGCTTAAGGTTGGAATTGGTTGTCAAAATGGCCACTTCCAATTTATGCACACCATCAGCGGTCAAGACCATAGCAAGAAAATATATAGGTTTCATGAGATAGCAGTCACGTTTTTATTTAATTTTATTTGAGGATAATGCTCATACCACCTCTTCAGGCAGGTGCTTTTGCCTTATTAAGTGAAACAGGTCACAGTCTCTGATTTTGCATATTAGGCTAAATAAACCATAGGCAGAGCCATACATGTTTGTTAGTCATGATTGCTTGTGAGAGGAACCTGTGGGTATACTCAGGAGAGTTTATATCAGCTTAATGCAGACTGACTCACTATCATATAGTCTAACAAACGTGATTAAAAATGAAGTGAAAGGAAAGAGTGATATGTGGTGTTTTAAACTCTTAGAGGAAAGTCAGGACAGAAATTCTAAAATACCTACTTTCCATATAGTTTAGAAAAAACTTAAGAGATAATTACACATTTATTTTTATATAGATTAGTAAAATTAATGATTAAAATAACTTGTATTCGTAAAGGTGTGTTTCTCAAATATAATTGCTTAAGCAAAGATGAAAGTACTTTAATTAAAATTAGAGAAGAGACATTAATTCTTTTATTTTTTCCTTTGGCTTGTAGATTGCTTTGAAATATGATCCACAGATAGAAGAAGATCTCCGCAACTGGATTGAAGAAGTTACTGGCATGAGCATTGGACCAAATTTTCAGTTGGGCTTAAAGGATGGAATTATATTATGCGAGTAAGCAACACTTTTTTCTCTCCTTCAGGTAGATCTGTTTAAGCCTAAACCAGCAGCTGCCAGTTGTTCCAGGCACAGATGAAAATTTATAGTTTCCATTTTTATAACATTATATATGCATTTCTGTGTCTTAGAAAGGCTATATATATTTTCCATAGACATATAAATTATGTAATTGTTGAAAGTGCAGGTTTGAAGAACTGTACCTACCAAAATAACTCTGTAGCTCTTGAAAATAACAGAATATTTATTTATTTATTTTATTTGTTTATTTTCAGACTTGTATGCCGCCCATCTCCCCCAATGGGTGACTCTGGGCGGTTCACAATAATAAAAAAGAAGAATATAGTTCTCCTTTGTAACTGTCTCTTTTCTTTCCTGTCTCTCAATAAATCATAATCAGCTGAATTAACATTATCAACATTTTGTGCATTTTTTGTCATTCTTTATGAAATAAGCTTGCCTGGTGCTAAAATACCTTATAATTTTGCTGTCAGGTTTTTAAAATTTGGGATGTCAAAAAAGTTCTAATATTTTGCGTACAGGAAACTACAATATAATGGTTCAACAGAATTATAAGGTAGATAGTCCATCGAAAATGTAAGAATTATGCAGCTTGTACCCAATATCATTTTCTTGCATGAACAAAACATAAAACTCTTTTGATAGCAGCATTAACACTTTTTTGGTGTGACACTAAAATTGATTATGGCTATGTAAAAAAGAAAATAGAAAAAGGCCCTTCATTTCATTACTTTTGCAGGCTTATCAACAAACTCCAGCCAGGATCAATAAAGAAAATCAACCAATCCAAACTAAACTGGCACCAGGTAAACTGTGTTTTATTTTCTATTTGTCTCTTCTTTAAGGAAAGTTGTAATGAATAAAAGTTAATGGGCAGTGATTTTCAAAAGGAGGCCATTAAAGGTTTATTTTTCAGGAACCATAAATGGTTTATTAAGTAAAGCACTAATGTTTAAGCAACAGGATTGCTAATTTCAGTAATTAGGTTTCATACCTGTACATTTATTTTCTGGGAATAGAAGAACAAGGAAGAAAATAGTTCTTAAGGAAATTAGAGAAGTAGAGGGTTTGTTAAAAGTTTTCTCAGAGTTGGAGATTTTTCTATCCCTCTGCAGCTTTTCTCTAAATTTTCATAGCCCACGGAATCTGATACTGCGTACTCACTTTCCAAATAAGAGGCCCTGTGGTACTACAGGAATGAGAACAAACATCTGCATTTCCTTTAAATTAGAAGTTTGCCCCATTGCTTCTAAAGGAGATAATTTTTCACATTATATGAATAAGGAAGGAATAAATGGATCTATGCATGCACTCAACAAAATGAACCTTCACATAGAACAGATGCTGAAGTAAAAGTATTTTTTGCAGTTTTGAAACTGTATTATAAATACAGTAGACACATATTAGCCAGAGACTACAGGATCAAACTTCAATAAAATAAAACGGCATCATTCTGGTAGCCTGTTAATCACTGAAGTATTCTCTTCCTGTTTTCTGTTATGCCTCATTTGTAAGCTTCACTTAAGTACCATTTTCCTCAGTTAAAATTATCTTGATGCTAAGAGCCTATAAAGCACTATTTGCAGATAGGTGTACGTGAATCACAACTACCATTAAAAACAGCCAGGACAGTGATTTGAAGCAGGATAGTGGTGGGTGAAGAAAAGATTAAGCATTCCTCCATACCATTTCTCCCAAGTCAACTCCACCTCATATGGCTTTTCTCAAACAATAACCCTCCACAGTTATTAGCTCCAAATAATGTAAAGCTCCACTTTAAGTAAACAGAAATGTTAACAAGTCCTGAGAGTGTAACTTCCTACATTTGTTTTTAGCTGGAGAACATTGGAAACTTTATCAAGGCCATACAACAATATGGCATGAAACCCCATGATATTTTTGAAGCAAATGATCTCTTTGAGAATGGAAATATGACCCAAGTTCAGACATCACTGGTGGCACTTGCAGGCCTGGTAAGTATATTGATCTATGGAGTCTAATGCACCATTTGCCATGCCTGGTAAATAACAAACCTTATAACATTGGTTTACATCATTTGTTACCTAAAGAAATTTTAAAAAAGCATGCCATAAATTTCATAGTTTGAATTTGTATTAAGGCAATGGCTGTCTTAAGGATTAAGTTAATGAACCCCAAGCCTTTTTCTGCACAAAAGTCATAACCTTGCTGTATAGCAAAGCAAGATCTCAAAATGTCAAATCAGAGATCTGATAACTGATTTCATGGTATCATGGTATCAACCTTTATTCTTTCACAGGGGCTGACAAAGTGTGCGTGATGACATAATCATACAAATGCCATGCCTTACATACTGAAGTTGGCTATTGTGAGGCAAGGGTGTTCTTGCAGTGTTTGCATGTTGCCATTATCCCTGTCATAATTCTGTCATTATTAGTTTGTTACAAGCACCACTGCATTGGATATTTTTATAACATAACGTTCAAGCAATTAGAAACAAGTAGAAGAAATACTAAGTGTAATTTTAACCTCCATCTAGGCAAAAACCAAGGGGTTCCACACTACAATTGATATTGGTGTTAAATATGCAGAAAAACAAGCAAGAAGTTTTGATGCTGGAAAACTCAAGGCTGGACAAAGTGTGATCGGTTTGCAGGTAAGCAAAAAAGATAAAATATTCTAAATTAATACGCAGAGAAAGCTTTTGGGATGTAATTGCCAATGATTTATACTGCACTCCAAAACAAATGAGATCTACATTACCTTGGAGCAGTTTTACAATACAGTTAAACTACTTTTAGACCATACTTGGCAATAAGGTAACATTTCTCCAAAGGCCCTCCAGGTAGGGTCTCATCTCATCATCTCAGGAAAGACAAGCCATAGTAAAGCAGCTGTTTGTTCCAGCATAGGCCACTTTATATGTTACTGTCAGCCCTTCCAAACTAAGAAACCAAAGTTATGAATGCTACTATTTTTATTATAAGATTACAGTAATAGAAACTTGCAAGTCTGAATACACTCCCCACTCCCACCCCTTTATCTTCATGAGAACTAGAGAGGTCATGTCTGAGGTGGTTTCTCAAATTATATTTCTGCCCCGGACTCAGATTTCTGTTATCTGATTGTTGTCTTGGTGACAGCTCTTCATCCTTTTCCTCAAGATTATTCCTTCTGCCCGTTACAGTTACAATGACATTCATCAGATATTTGACTCTTTGGGTATGTAGGATTTGGGGGAGAAGGCTGGAAAAAGCAGAAAATACAAGATGTGTTTCCAAGGAGACATTTGACTGGTTGAACATGGCTTTTGCTTCTTATCAGATGTATAGATATTGCCAAAATATATCCAGAACAGATTTTTCCATAACCAGGAAAAATTCCAACATTATCACTAAGATGTGAATTTTGATGGGCTTTTGTTTTGGCATCATTAGGTAATGTTGTGCCATGAATACCATTGTTGTCAGCTGCCAAGCATTCTGATTAACAGGGAGGTGGCATAGTCCGTAAGTCATTTTTAGAAAATTAAAAATAAGTAACTGAAGCCAAGAACGTTAACTTTCCATCCCAGAGAATAGAAAAGCTAAATTGGGTGATGGTGTAAGGCTTTATAGTAGAAGAAAGAACATCCTGAAATATTAGGAATGGTGGATATGGCAGAGGGCAGGATTTGTTCTCTGTACAGTATATCTTTTTTCCATCTTGAAAAAAGGTATGATGGGTTTAGTGTGGTTTTGTTTTTTGTTTACAGTATTTGACATTTGTGATGATCTGTTTTGTTTCCATTACTGTATGTATGTTACATTTTGCCTGGATTTTTCATATATGGGTCTTTAAGTTTTGCCTTGTTTTTTGTGGATATCCAGTGCATGTTTGTGCATATTTTTTCTAAACATCAGTTTTTGTTAAATTAATTTCTGGGCAAGTATTTGGGTATCATTTGGGGTTGAGATCCCACCCCTGTCTTAAACCCAGGTTCCTTGGGTTCAAGTTCTTTTAACTTTACCAGTTTACTCTCTGAAATGGATGCGTATTTGGCTATTAGTCATGCCTATCACAGCAAACATTTGGGTACTATTTTTTTCCTTTGGATTTTCTAACTAACTATAGATGGGGACTAACAAATGTGCCAGCCAGGCAGGAATGACAGCTTATGGAACTAGGAGGCATCTCTATGATCCAAAGATGCAAACGGATAAGCCATTTGACCAGACAACAATTAGCCTGCAGATGGGGACTAATAAAGGAGCCAGTCAGGTAAGTAATATCTACTCTCTGATTTAGATTTCAAAACCTTCTTGTATTCAATAGTTTTAATTATTGGAAAGGTGAGAAACTGGTTAAGTCTCAGTCCACTTTTAATCCTTCAGTTAAATCTTGGGGAAAAAGCAGAATATTCTCAAGACTTCTCTTTGTATTCACAGTAACTATAAGGACTGAAGCAAGAAGGTCCAACAAATTAGTTTCCCTATTTTGCAGTCAGTCAGTTGTTCTGTGTAAAAGTATTGAGCAGCACTATTTAATGAACTTTAATTTTAATTCATATGTATCCTAGTTGTACCATTTATTATTAGTAGTCACTGTAATCCCTGAAATATTTTTTTTGTTTTTTAGGCAGGGATGCTTGCACCAGGAACAAGACGAGACATCTATGACCAGAAGCTCACATTACAGCCCATGGATAACACTACAATTTCACTACAAATGGGCACCAACAAAGTGGCTTCACAGAAGGGGATGAGTGTGTATGGGCTTGGACGGCAAGTGTATGATCCTAAGTATTGTGCTGCACCAACAGAACCTGTCATTCATAATGGGAGCCAAGGAACAGGAACTAATGGGTCAGAAATCAGTGATAGTGATTATCAGGCAGAATATCCAGATGACTATCACGGCGAATACCAAGATGAATATCAGAGAGATTACCACGGTCAATACAGTGACCAAGGCATTGATTACTAGATTTGCCTCAAAAGCTCAGTATTAGTTTATTATTTTATTCAAGAAAAACGAAACTAGCCTTGTGGAATTGTTACCCATCCTTTACACATTATGCTTCATGTACTTAAGGAAATATTGCCTTACATAACATTCCTTTTTCCTTTCTCTGCCCTTTTCTTCTCTAGTTGCCTTTAATGCTGTAACATTTGCAGTCTACAGCATAACCAATAACAGCATATGAAGTAAAAAGGAATACTGTGAAAGGGAAGTTCTCGTATACAGCCAAGTCTTTTAATAATAAGAAACTATGCATTTTTTTTACAATCTTGTTCTGAAATAGGCATTTTACATACCATACCAAGCTTTTCCTTTTATTTTTAAAAAACTTTTTTAT
Organism: Liasis olivaceus; assembly: GCA_030867105.1. Lineage (NCBI taxonomy): Eukaryota > Metazoa > Chordata > Lepidosauria > Squamata > Pythonidae > Liasis > Liasis olivaceus. The sequence goes on along the minus strand of CM061350.1, from coordinate 119,626,808 downwards.
TTACAGCTCCATTCTGTGGAAGACTGTAGAAGCCTTTATTCATAAAGCTAATTCTGGACCATGCCACCAAAATAAAGGTTGTGGCTTATTAGTTAAAAATGTTGGTTATTTCGTGAGTACTTGCTTGCTAATCTCCTGAAGTCATAGTAGAAATAATAAATGTGCATTTGTGATTGTGTATGTTTCATTCCAATGTCTAAATTCACCAAAATTCTAGGAAAAGCTTTCTTTCTTAGAAGGGAACTAGTATTAAGTTCTCAGTCCACAAAAGTCTCTACATTTTGAAGGTCATTGACTTTATTTTCTGTGCCATAATATATCCATGTAGAATTGCCTTTCCTTTGAATTGTATTTATTGCCACATTTCTCATCATCAACTGATCTTGTTGTATTTTTTATAAATAAATGTTGTTTTCTTGAAGACAGAAGAATTTGTATTATTAAAAACAAATGCTGATTACAGAAGCTATCAAAGAGTCAGTTGGAGCCACGCAGCTTCAAAATCAAACAAAGTAAAATTGTAACAAACAAGTCAAACTAGTAGAAGAAAGTGACTGCCTAGGGTAACGGACACCCAACATGAAAACTAGAAAAGTAAGAACCCCATGTTAAGGTAGAAGTACAACAGTGAAATAAGAGTCTATTTAACTAACGTTGCTGCTGATTAAGAGGTCAATTTACCTGTTAGAAAATACTAATCTAATTAAGTCACAACTACTTTAAAAAAAAGAGTAGCCTTTCATACCGTTCTACTGGTGTTGGATGTGGGGGGGGGGGGCACACAATCAAACTTTATAGTGCCATTTTCTCTTGCCACCTCAGAATTTCTCAAATCTAGCAACCTTCCTTTGGATTCAGTTGCAAGTTTAATAGAGGACACATTTATCGGATTCTTATGGTGGTTTTAGCTTGCCTATTACACTGAAAATTTGAAACTAGTATTCCAGAACATTTACATAAAGTACTAAGGGGATGCAAATATCTATTTTTAAGCTTTAATTCAAAGGCAGTTTTGATTCCCTGAACTCCAAATAAAGATGTATCTTCCACATTGATTTGGAATTTGGGGTACACACAAGTATCTTTTCTCCAAATCATATCTGACTCACACAGAACTTTCTTATAGAATTTCAAGAGAAATGCTATCAATTCCTTTCAGACTTCATTACAAGGGTATCATGTTCTTCTTTATCAGATTGTCCAAGGGAAAAAAATTGTCAATGTTTTGGGAGGGAATTGACAGGTGGACTTTTGGGAGCATATTTGTGGGATCCTCACAGAATGGTTGCTGGGGGGGTGTCAGAAATTACCCATTTATTATTTATAAATTGAACAAGACAGACTGCTTTTTTGTTTGGGTTTATCACCCTCCTCTCCGCTGCCCTGGTTGTCAGGCACACTTCCAAGTATAGTAAAACCTCAGTATAATGGATCATTCACAGGGAGAGGAATCTGTGTGTTAAATCTAACTTTACATCATTTGCATCAATTTATGTCATTTGCCTAATTGTGTGGTTGAGGTAAATAGCATCATTTGTACTAAAACTATTTAACAATGTTTTCATAATATCTGAAGTCTGCTAATCCAAGGACTAAACCAAGGAATTATTTTAGATAACTGCAATCATCCATGCTTTATTTTCTACAAATGACTTTGGAGTCACTAAGGGTCCCATGGGCATTCTTGTAAAAAATACTCCTGGCATCATACCAGCTTCCCATTCATTTATTTATTAGAAGTATCTTTCCAATACACAGAAAGCTCTACCCTATACATTCCTACAATGTCTTCAATATATTTTCAGCAGAAATACATATATATCCTATTTTTGCAATTGAGAAGTTTCTGGTGCTTCTGTAAATGCCTTAGAGCCTATGTAAAATACATTCTTTTTCAACTGAGTGGATAATTAAGAAATAATTGCACAATCATCTTGATGCTACTTGCTGCTTAACAAGTTTTGACAAGGGCTTTTTCCCCAAATCAAACTTTAGAATCCAAGTAACTGCAAATACCGTCAAGTACATATTTGAGGTGGGCAACTCAATTCCCAACCACAGACCCCACCGTTTTTGGCTGTTGCCAGACCTGCCTAAGAACATGCCACTGACTTTCAGCATCAAATCACCCATTTTTGGTGGTAGTTTTCCTGCTTTGTTTGTTTTTTAAGTCTGCATGTAGGGTATTTAGTAAGCCTTGAAAATTCCAGTCTCCAAAGATGTTGCCATCACAATATACTTCCTATGATCCTTAGAAGCTGAAGAAAGGTTGTCTACTCTTGATCTATATACACAGCTGGATTATTTTGTTTCTTTTCTGCACAATTACCAACAGGATAGTATGTATCTCTCATAACCTTGGAAATTAGGATTTGAATTTTAATAAGGAAGTATACAGCTAAATATCCAGAAAAAAGGAATATGAGTAAACTCGCTACCTTTGTGATACAAAAGAACATGATCCTCCCCATGTAATATCTCTTATAAAATGTATAGCAAAGTGATTCATGAATACTTTCTATAGATGTTTCTCAAATTCTTGGTTTTTAACATTAAAAATCTCTTTGAATTATCCAACATTTCCATTTTCAGGATGTCTGAAAATAAAACCATAATCTTCAACGCACTAAGCTATTCACAAGGATGGACAACAAAAAGAACTACCATATTTTTCCGACTATAAGACGATACTTTTTTTTAAAATCCTTACCCTAAAAATTGAAGGGCGTCTTATTCAAGGAAGTCAGCCGAGGAGAGAACCGCGCGGTGGCAAAACTGCCCATACTTTGTCTCTGCAGACAGGCTTCCTCCTATTGCTAGCCTCCAATCACAAGTGAAATAGCTTGTCTCCCAAACAGACTTCCTTATGTAGCTGACGTCAGCTGATGCTGAACAAACCAATTAGAGGAAGTCTGTTTGCAGAGTCAAGCTATCGGCAGTTTCACTCGTGCTTGAATGTAATCGGTTATGCAAAAGAGCATGGAAATAGAGCTGCAAAGAGACGGTTTGGACCTCCTCCCACCGAGTGTATCAGGTCAATGTTAAATAATTACTAAATAAAAATGTGTTTTGCACTATCTTTAAAATATTGATTTCTTAATTTTGGGTTGGAAAAGTGGGGGTCGTCTTGTACATGGGGGCGTCTTATTGACAGAAAAATATGGTATATTATATGGTCATCTAAAAAACTGTCTTGATTTCTCAGTGCATTCTTTAGGAGAATAAAATGGTTGCTGTGTCATCTTTATTTTTTCTTAACAATTTAATACTAGGCTATTTTTTATGGTATCTAAATCATGGGCAGCTGTAGAGGAGGGGAAAAATTACAGAACTCATGTTGCAACACAATCCCCTCCCCCTTACGTACTTGGATGCAACGTTGCAGTTTAAGTAAGAGAGGGTGGAACTTGTGTTGTGATACTGCAACAGATGGATAGTCATTTTGGCACTGTGGTTAAGAATGGATGCCTAAGATCTAAATTAAACCATAAAATGTACAACATAGTTGGTCATTAATATACTTTAATTAAAATACCTTAAATAAAATTTTAACAAAACCATAAATGCTGAAGACATTTTTTTACAAAGTGAGAGTGAACCAAATCATCTCTTTTAGTGCAAAATATACAAACCAATTCAGGGGATTATTTTTCTTAAAGTACTGGTAGTCTTCATTTTATCTTTATATAGTATTAAAGCCATCTCAATTTCGGCTCTGCAATAAGGAACACAAAGCATGAAATTAGCCGTAACGGTAATAGAAAGTCTGTAAATAATAGAGAAAAAAGTTTAGTATAAAAAATATTTTTGCATTCTATCAGTGCATATGTAATTTTGAGGGGGGGGTGGGGGGGGCAGAAATGCACAAAGAGCTCCGTATGATGACTAAACCAAGCAGAGGCATATATAAACATAATAAACCTAAAACCACAGATTCCAGGCAGCACAACCCACTTATACTATTTCCAAAAAAAGATGCAAGGACCTAAGCCCACCAGAGTGTGCAGCATGAACAAAAATCCAGAAATATGACCCCTACGTGCAGATTTTCTTTTCTGGCATGAACTATTTTGGCAGAAAAATGATAGCTGCTACTGTAAAACCCCTGACAGCAAAATGATACTTTGGGAAGCATCCCAATGGCTTATTTTGCTCATATGCCAAAAATGCTGCACAGATGCTATTTTAAAGAATGTGTTACTATTTTACAGTGGAATTATCTATTTGAAGTGGACTCTATGACACTTGGGATAGATTAGTGCAGCAGGCAGTGCAGTGATCATAGCAATGTTATTTTTAACAACTTGATACTCCTGTAATCTTGCAATTTTGTACCTTCTTGTTCTAATGTATCTCTTACAACTTCCCCAAATATGATGAAAAATCAGGGGATTCTGCTTCCCATTCATCCCAGTGGGAATTCTTTCTACCCGTGGTTTGGTAACTCTGGTTAAAAACATAAACTGGAGTGATTTATTTAAAAACATATTCCCGTGTTCTGCTCCATCCAGATGCCAGATGAGGGGAGGTAACTCCCCATACCAGAACCAACATTTGCAGCATAACTATCTGCCTGGGTAGAATTCTTTCACCTGGAAGAATCACTGCATCCAGGCCCTTTGGCGCAGAGCAAGATGGGGCATGAAGTGGAGATCCCCAAAGTGATCTGGCAGGCTTGTGTGGGTGTTGGCAACAGATACTCCCACCTCCCCTCTGCTACTGGCCCCACATTTGGTTGAGGGGGCTTTCAACAGCAGGACTTCTGTTATTAAATGTTTAGCTGTAATGGACACAGTACAGTTCTGTGCACAAAGTCCTGTACACCCGTTACAAGTTGCCTGTCCCAGAACAAGCAATAGCTATTGATGTTTAGATTTGGTTTGTTTCTTACCACAGGCTGCAGTTCAGTGCTGTATTCGTTGTTATAAAATATTTTTTTAGTTCTCTCTTTGATCTTTGCAAGCTTGCTGTTCTGATAGACAAAGTTCTGCAAATAAATAGCAATACATTATTCAACTGTATTATATTCAATACTATTATTATTTGAGCAATCTCAAGTCAAGTCAATAGATTAAGATTAGCAACCCAGTATTAAATTTTAACCTAAGCTATTTGTATTCTAGGATGAAATATATAGCCTAGAGTAAATAAAATTATATATTCTTGATAAATAAATAAAAAAAAAGGAATACATGAAATAAAAACAGTAACACAGCTAATTTCCTATAAAATGCTGTTTTATTGTCTGAGAAAACAATTACATATGACATATTTTACTGCACAAATTTAGAACTAAGATAAGTCTTCATCAATATAGAAAATATATAACTAAAACTGCAATTTTAAGTAGTGATTCAGACTGATTGAACCTATACGTCTAGTCTTGTAAACAAAGGGTTGGACTTTAAGTAAAAAATCCTAAGCATACTGAAAAAAGTCCCTAGTTAAGTGGGGCTTACATGTTATTAATTCTGTTTAGCATTGCATTACTATCTTGCAAACTTGAAAACAGATATAAATGTTTAGAAAATCACATTAAATGCCTAGTCTATAAAGACACAGCATCTGACATCAGCAGGCAACACCTTTCCATTAATAAAAAATGTTTTAAAAGCTTTAATAAAAGATGGCCCAGTTACCAGGGAAAAAAAATTAAATATGAAATCCTGTTAGTTGAAAATGGTAAACTTTAGTTTTAGGTGAAATTTTCTAAAGGAATGTGAAGTGGGAAGAAAATAGTTGTGACAACTGTGACTGACAGATTTTGAAGCTATATTTTAGAGGGGAAATTCTTGAAGTTTACCTTTATGACAATCACTGAAGCATCTAAGAAACTTTAAAAAACTAGAAATTGATACTGCTATTAGAAACTGGAGTAAATTTCACAAAATATTTGCCGCCATGTTTAACCTGGACAACAGAGTACTAAATTACATAGGAATAGTTATTTTCTAAAAAATAGAATACTATCAAATATTACCTTTGACGTAATCACCTCATTTTAAAGAATTAAGACTATAAGGAAATTACATCTGAAACACAAATTGTCCTAAATGCTGAATTCTTGCCCTTAGATGAATTCTATTTGTCATACAGTAAATTTAAAAAGGACACAAAAACAGCCTTAAAAGAAAGATAACTTGGCAGTTGCTTATCTTAGGTTAGAGGTCTGCATTTCACCAAAATTAAAGTTGAAGGGTTGCTTTTGGGAGTGCTTACCATTAAGTCTTGATCCATTAGATAAGGTTTATCTGAAGACCCATCATTTGTTTCTACATCAACAGCAAAGCAAAGGAAAAGAACATCCACTGTAGTCTGAAATACTGATAAGAAGTTATGGGCAGTGAGATACGCCAACACAGCAACCAGCAGCAGTGGCATGACCCAAACGTGTAATTCCCGGTGGTAGTTAAATGCCATCAAGCCCCCAAAAATGGTGAAACATGCTACAAACACCTATATTAAAATAAAAGCAGATATATTTCAAAAGGTGACTCATCAAGAGAAGATCACAACTGTATGTAATATGTAATTATGATTGTTTTCAAAAGTCTGCTGGGACATGTTCACTTAAAACTTCCATTCTGTCTCAATACGAGATAAACACTGGTTGACTATTTTCTTCGCTTTTGGCTTTTTAGTCCTATGATATGTTGCCTAAAATTTATTGAAGAAAATATCCTCATTGTTTTAGTTCATTCTATGAATGAATCTTGGTTTCCCCTTAAGAGCCATCTCTTTTTCCCTTCGCTTGAACAGTTGGACATCTTTGATTTTTCTAAATCCACAGCTTGCCATTATGATGGAAGCAGCTACACTGTGGTGCTGGAACTACTATAAGACACAACTGAATGCCACAGTCAACACATGGTATGTACCAACTATAGTGGGTCTAGTCTGGCTGCAAACGTGTATTATGGTACATTTGCAAAGTATATATCAAGGGGGGCCGCAAATGGGAGGACACAGGTCTAATCTAATACCCAAGTACAAATTATAATTAGACATAATTACCAGCCCAAACCGTACTTTTGAGTTTGCTCAAAGATCAAGTCCTTGCATTAAACATGGTTATGAATATTACATATATTTTACTGGCTTGCAGGGAACCATTTAATTTCCATAAAATGAGAATTTAACCTTGAATCCATACTGATACAACGTATGGAGCAAACAGGATGTTCACTGAGGAAAAAAAGTTAAATAAAGTTTTACCTTCCCAAGAAAGGCAGCAAAGTCACTGAAGCAGCCAACTGTCATGGTGCCGGTTACATTTTTTGATAAAATAACACAGGCATCTTCAGCTGAGGTACAAAAATTTGTCCCATTTATGATAGTTGCCGCGTATGCATTCTGCAATCAGAATATTAATTGGTAAAACAACAGAAGTAACAAGACAAAAAGTAGGAAGTACTTGGCCCAACTTACTTTTATAATCTCTTTTATCAAATACCTATATTCTATCATATTAGGGAAATAAAATGACTTGCATAATTTTAAATCTAATTGTCAAAACCTATGTATCTTCTCAATTAAAATTATTTTTTTAGTTAAATTTCTTACTATGAGGACAAACTATTTTCTCTAATTTTATTTAGAACTCTAGAGATCAGTAAGCTTCATTCCTCAAGGACTAAATTAATTAATTAGGCATATAAATAGGAATATGCAAAAGTCTACAATTGCTTTTTTCCAATAATCTATGAACATCCTTATTTTGTGCAGTGAAAAATGAACCATTCTTCTCCTCTTTAAAAGAAGAATTTTCATGCTAACATGTTTAATAAGCATAGAAATCTACAAAAGTTATTCTGTAAAAAGAATGTGTAGATTTCTAATGCTCACTTTGGAATTAGAATTCTGATTGTGGCATGAATGAGACTAAAAGTGCTCTCAGCATTTGTTTAAATGCATCCTTCAAACTACCTAAGATTAATGTTCAGTTTTTATTTTTTCCTATATCTGTACCTTTGGAACGTATGAAAATTAAGTCAATGTACAAAATGCTACAAGATTTATTTTCATAAGAGAGTTGGGAAATATTAATACGGAAACATAAACCCACACGCTTACAATAAATCAAGCTAAAATCATACACAATGTTAAACACAGATACATGAAATCATCTGTAATTTATGAAACTTCTATATAATATTTATGCTGCAATGGGGGACAATATGGCGATGCCTTTTTGAACATAGGATACGCATGACAGCATATCAACAATAAATAACCAATCACCACCATCTAAAATATTATGCTATTAACTAGCTCAACTTGATATTTTAGTACTTGTAAAGTACTTCCAACATGGAGCATTAATATATGTTACTCAGCAACTTTCCTCATGGGAGGAGTTTTCTAGAAATAAGTTTGGGGTTTTTTTTGTCTTCTTCCCAGTGTAACTGCCTGCAATTTACTCCCAAGGGTTGAGAACATTTTGAACATTATAGGATGAGGCAGAAGATGAAACAGCACCCAAGGGACTTCTTTCCCATTTGAGCCAATTTTCTCCTCTCTACAGCTGCCTTCTGCATCCTAGTTCAAGCCCTCACCCTCAGCAGCAGATTCCAGGAGTGCACAGTCTGAAGTGAAAAAAGGCAGGAAAGTCCTAGTATACAAGTCCTTGAACTAAGAATTCTTAGAAACGCTATCTAGTAGTATTACAATACTCTACAACTATTACTTAAATAAAAATATTTGTAAAGAGGAGCAGTAATCAAGATAAATAAGTAATAAAGACTGATTCTCCTGATAATTGACTAAGTTAAGGACACTTTGTTAAGACTTAAATCTTTCCTAATTCATATATCAAACCTAAATCTCTTGATCTACGGAACATCACAACTTCAGCACAAACTAGTAAGCCTCAGATATTGACAGTTTACATTTGGATTTCATTCTGGTTTTTTTGTATTAATCTGCATGGGAACCAAAGAAACAGATAAATAAGGAATGGGATTGTTTACATACTTGAAGTTTAGTAGGCGAAGAAAATATTTAGGAAAAAATACATCTACACTTCCCAACACAGACTGAATGTCAAAGGCCTTGGAAAAACTGACCTGTTTGCTTCATGAGAAAAGCCATGTGGCAGAGGTCCAACACTTAAAAATCCTTGTGAAAAATAATTGCTACTTTGTCTAACAGCCGAATTCAGTCTTCCATTCTAAGATTCTAAAAATTAGCCCAGTGAAGAGAGGAGTGCCATAGCAACAGAACCTTCTTTTGAAAGAAACCACAAACTAGCCAGGCACAAAACTATAACCAGCTTCCACAGCCTGCCTACATTTTTAGAGTGGCTGGCCAACTCCCACTATATAGAGAGTTCTCCCAGAGGCCTAATGGTGGAGCAAAATGAAAGAGCAATGATCCAGAGACCATGACAGATGGAAGCTGTAGCAAGTAAGTAGGTTTCTTACAGCAGTACAGGGAAAATATTAATGGGATAATAACATAGACTCTTTCTGATATGCTACCCATGAATTCAATCAAGACGTGAGCAGGGAACAAGACTGCTTTAGCTCGGAATAGCAGGATTGATTGTCCTGCCCGTCTGCATACAATGTATATACATGCAGCTCCATGCACAGTTAATTGCATGATTCAGCTTCTTTTAAGAGTCCCTTTCTTGAGTTTCTATAGATGACAGAAAGTAGGGATATTTGGAGTGCATGACATTGGACACTGGAAAGAATACCGGTCAATGCAGCCCCCCAAAGTACTTATAAGCTAGTGGACTGAATTGCAGCACTATAGCTAAGAAACCCCTCAAATTAAGAGAGGAACAAAATAACTGCATCCATAGAACAGTGGTAAAGCAAACAAGTTATGCATTTGTAGCATTTCTACATGGTCACCAACCAGTACCAGTGGGCTAATTGTTTTGGGGTGGCAATTGAAACTATAGGACTAGGATCAGGCTATCTAAATCTATATCTATTCAGTCACTGAGTTCACCAAGAAACTTTAGTCCACTTACTCTTTCCCAGCCTACTGTATTTTATACAACTATTAGGTGAATTAAAGAGGTGAGAATATTTTGATTTATAAGATCTGCTGAATCACTCGTACTGAAGAGAGTGGAGATGCCAGAATAAAAATAGTTCAAACAAACAAAAAATTCAGTAACCTTTCAGGAATCCATGTGTAACACCATGTTCTTAGGGACTGCTAATTAGCTGGAAGTGAATCGAAACCAGACATGCAAAAGTAAAATTTTACTTTACTGGTAAAAGGAAATAACTGAACACGGCTATAATGTACAAAATGGTTCTCTAGTGGCTTGTTAAAATTCTACTGCAATAAACAGAAAAAAAACTAAGGTGGTAACAGTAGCATAAGGAAAAGTCTATTACCTACGCAGGTGTTTCCTTCTATTAAATATTAATTATAATAGAATGGTGCAAAATCTTTAATTAAACCTGACAAATTAAAAGCAAGATAATAGAGTAATTTTATATTCACACACATATACTCCACCTTTCTTTTAAGGAAGCTTAATATCTTGAATGTTATAAAACAAACATACCGAAATCACATTTCATAAAACATTTCACATTTCAAATATTTGTGCAATTTTGAATTAGAACTATAATATTTTCAAATCTTTTGCCTATGGTATATATCGACTTGTCACGTGACTGACTCACAGTTTCAACTAACACCTGGAAGAGAGGCTGCTCAGACAAGCTAGCTCTTATACTTACTCTTGCGAGCTGTGAGATAACAAACTTTCTGCTCTAACCCCAATTACTTATTTCCCTCTTTTGTCTTAGCAGGCTCCAATACCTGCTAGACACTTAACTGTCATTAATATGTAACCTTCCCTTGCTGATGCCTAAACTAGGCAACTCCAGAAGCAGAGGGAGGTTAAAGGGCTATAAAACCTGCCCAACTAAAGTAAGCCCTTTGTGAGTTGAATTCCGGAGACCGTCCCTGCTGCTCAGACTTACCCCTGTTGCTGTAAGTAATTAATGGGGACAGTTTTATTAAACATGATTCAGTTTATGGCTGTCCTGGCGCCTCTACTGATGTCCTCCTGCTTCAGTATCTGTTCTGCAAATTCTAAATTAAGCAGCAACACAAGAATTTCAGAAAATAAGATTAAATGATCTAACTCATTGGGCTAGTACTGGTTGGAATAGATGGTGCTGCAGATATCCAGGGGCCAGCTATAAAGGGCTTTATAGCTTAAAACCAGCTCCTTAAATTGTACCCAGAAACCAACTGGTAACCAATGCAGGATCTGCAAACTTGGTGTTATATGCTCCTAACGGTGGGATCCAGAAAGCATGCAGGCCACTGCATTTTGGACCAACTGCGTTTTCCAGTAAGTTTTTAAAGGTAGACCCAAGTAGAGTACTTTACTGTGGTCAAGCTAGATGGTTACTGTAGCTATATATGTACATAAAACCCTATGAAGATAGATCTAGAAGCATCCCCAAGCCATGAAACTTCTTTCTTGAGAATGTGGGAGGGCAAAGCAATCCCTTTATAAAAAACACAATTCCTCCAAACAAACCATCTACTAATTGAACCCCTTATCTGGACTGAGTTTCAGTTTATTGTCTTTTATAAAATCTATCATATGGCTAGATATTAATTAACATTTCTTCTGCTTCAACTGAAAGCAGTGCTATGGAATGCATGACTGGGCTTCTTCCCCTCACTGATATGGTTTAAAATTATTTCTTAGCTTGCCTTATCTTGCAATTGTCATCTCCCCTGCTTTCCTTATTACATTAGGCAGACAATAACATTTCACTGAACAATCACAAATCCTGCAAATGCTATTTCATTGCTTTTAATTTCCTTCCCACCAGAAAAAGCAACACAAGAATGTTTCCTGTATGTCAAGGAATGGCAACCTGCAGTCTTAAGTCAAAATAAGAACTGAGGAGGGCTTGCAACAAGCCAGTGTGCCCATTTGTAAAAATCAGGACTCAAGGCAGTAATTATGGATGATGTCGATGTGCATTCCACTAAAATCTAAAATAATTCTGGGGAAACATATACCTGACATACATATTTTCAGGTTAGAATAGCTCAGGGTATTATAGAAAAAATACAACGGATGACATTCATTCCAACCAAGGAATTTCCTTTTAGAATCTTACAGAAGCTGAATGTATTCTCATTTGGCAGAAGATAATTCACTAGGTGCTTATGTCTGGCCCTATTAAATAATCCGATTTAGAAGTGCTTCAGTTTAATCATGTTAGTTAAGTTGGTCATTATAAATCACAGCAGCCATTCTACCCCATGCATCTATGAATAGGCCTACTGAACTCAATAGGATTTTTTTATCTAAGATCTATAGTACTGCTTGTTTTCTATAAAATCAGTTGGAATGAAAAGGGTAATGGGTTCTTACATAAAGATAATTTTTCTTCACTGGTTGTTACAAAACAGGGACAGTAGCTGCCTTGGAAACATTTCTAATCAGCATAGCATTTCTTTTTCATATGACTTTCATTTTTATGCATGTGGTATTATCCAATTTATAAAATATACCTGGTTTAAATATCCAAGACATCTTTCTAAGCACCAGAAACTGCAAAAACAGCATTTGAAAATACACCTTGCACATGTATTCTCCTGGGGGAGAAAACATAGGTTGTAATTAGTCATCAAAGATATCAGAATTAAAAAGCAAGTGTTTCAGATTCTTCTAACACTTCACACTTCCCATGCACAGAATACAAGATTCATATTCATGGGTCATATCATGAATATGAAGTATTTGGAGAAGACCTTGCTATTGGTCCTTTGGACATTAAAGTTCCTGCACTGACAGATAGCAGCAATGGTATTTTAGGAACACAGGGTATTTTTCAATCTCAGAAATACAATATTTAGGATTACTCTAATGTAATTTTCCTTTATTTTAGGATTCCCATTTTCAGAGATAAGCATGAAATTTCTCTGACATAAAATTATGTTAGCATCATCTTTACCATTTAAATTACCCAAACTAGATACAGGGCTACATTGCAGCCATACTGAAGAGTCTTCTGTTTTGATTTTTTGATTAACAGTAAGCCTTAAAATATAATATAGAAAATTTCCTTTTTCCCAATGGGAAAATTTCTTCTTTTTGCCCTGTTCACTGCCACTGCTTTTCCTGTCTAGGACTGCTTCTGCAACATTTATTTTATTGATTCTTTCTTCTGTCTGGAGAAGTAAGATGAACAGTTCCAGACAATAAAATTAACAGTCAGGTTTGACTATGGGGACATCGCTGAGGACAATCAAAGATTAGGTGACAAAACATGAAACAGTCATGTATATGAATAGGTAAACATGTTCACAGCTATTGTTGAAAAATATTGATAGTTAAAGAATATTATGTGTTAAAAAGTTCCACCTCTATAGTGAATAATTTTGGCTCTTCTCCAAAACATTTCACTCTCATTTGCTACTGAACCAGAATAAAGGAATACAATATCTAAAACATCACCAAACAAGTTTAAAGCTTGTTATACAACTCACTTATGAAGTGTTATAAACCCAAAGAAATAATGGCCAAGGTCATACAACATGTTCATTTGGGTTCAGGCTAACCATACCCATGGAGAGCAGCAACTGATAAAAGGTAAACCATTCATTGTCTGGCCCACTTCTTCCTGGCTGGCATCTCAGTAAACTTCATGAGCTCTGTCCAGCAGCTCTCCCCACTTTTTAAAGCCTTAAGGAATAACTGAGTGCCCTGATTACGGCCAATATTACCAAGGGAAAGAGAAAAGGTAATCCTTTCTTCAGTATATTTTTCAATTTAAATTTCCATCCACATGCACTTATGGGAAGTTCTGATATGGTGAAGGGGGAGGAGTGGTTTTGGTTTGTCATGCAAATACATCCAGTATAACTGAATTCTTTGTTTTGCAAAATATTATCAAAGTATAGTTGTCTTTCCTTGACACCTAAATTACAGCTGAGTACAACATGAATGAGCAGGAATGACCAAGGCAAGATGCAAGCATGTGTACTCTCCTGCTACTTTCTGGTTAACCTGATCTATACATTCAGTAACAGTTGCCTGAAGTTGGCTTACTTAAAACTATACTCAGCTGATCACAGTTTGTTAGTCTAGATGACAAACTGTAATTAGAACAACTGTGTAGGAAGGGTTCTACACACTTTCTTGTTAGTTTCATGAAGGTAAAACTATGAGAACATGTAGTTTGTGATTTATTCCTGTGTTTATATTGTAGTTTACTCTGATTTATTCCTGTGTTTATATTGTAGCACATCATGATATAGCACAAGATGGAATCTGGCAAATAAAGAAATGCACAAGGATATTACATTTCCAATTATATAAAAGCTTGCTAATTTTCTTGAGAGCAATACTTGAAAATAAGATTCTGAAGAGAAGATTAAAAGAAGACTGTGACATATCAGGCAGTATAGCCCTTTGATTAACCAGTGATTTCCAATCTACTGAAGAATCACTGTTGTCACACTCTGTACAGAAAACAAAGCCACATTCATTTAAAACCATGTGATTCCACAGGAGGATTGGGGGGTGGGGTAGAAGAGAAATGATGGGTGTGCTACCATCATCACACAAATGCCATGTCTTAAGTACTTGTGCCAGATGTCATGATGTAAGTATAGTACATAATCTTGGCATTTATGTCATGACATTATTTCACATGTAATGTCATTATGACATCATGGTTTGTTACAGATGTCATTAAGATCATGAATTTTCTTTCAGAAATAGAAAATATATGTTACCCTTCATAAAGCTAAGAAGTTCTACCTAAATGTTATAAACATACGATATTTATTTATTTATGCACTGTTTTCATAAAGCTAAATATCTGACAATTTAAAATTAATTTTTTATTAAATTAAATTATTAAACTAAAATTAATTTAAAATTAATTAAAACAGGTATCAAAAATTAATTTTTTTCTTAATTCAACAGACTCAATTAACTTTTTTCTTAATTCAACAGACTCAATTAACCACATACTCTTAATGTTCCTTTCCCCCTGTAAGGTATTTGGATCTTCTGCCTACGATACATTTAATATAGCAATATGTATATTAGCATCTTACTTTCAGCCTCCCATTTTAATATATGAAGCTCTGAAAATATCTTTCATTATGTCTCAGTGGAACCTTAAGAAGTCAAGGGGCATCTCTCAATGGCACTTTAGATGAACAAAGCTGAAACATTAGGATGGTCCAAACACCCTCCATTTCTGATCTACTCACAGAAGTCTTTTCCATCTTCCTCTCAAAGATAGGTCAAACCCTTAGCCTAAGCAATCTTTGTAGTTTGTGCATAGTCTTGTCAAACCTCTTTTTCTGGCCATCAGGGATTAGGAATAAATCATCAGGGCTTGAACCAGTTTCATAGTAAGTCTGTTACAATGGAATTTACTGCCTTTTAAGATATTGCCTGCTGAGATCCTCTGCAATAAGGCTAAGTAAAGTCCAGTAATAAAATAAGCAAATAAAGAAAGACTGCATTTGTATCCCTTGCTTAGATATTACATTTCTAGACTTACTTGCTCAATTGCTATGCTATGGTGTTAGAAAACAAAAGTAGGAGCCTACCTTTTTTTTCAGAATGTTATAAACAGACAATAGAATAATCCTTGGGACTCTCATGATTGTGATTAAAAGGGACCCTTTCACAACTGTTCCCAGATGATAACAAAAAAGAACTGATATGGAAGACAGGATTGGATGACTTGATAGTTTACTCTTATTTCTACAATGAAAAATAAGCAAGCATGTAAAACTACAGAAAATGAAATATAATCACAGTATAACTATCAGAATCTTCATCCAATAGTTTGGAAATCCTTCCAGGTGTTTACAGTACTCCAATTTCCACTGACCTCCAAGAATGAAATAGAATTAAGTCCAAATATCATTTTATTTGATCAATTTAAAATTTATATCATGATCATTTGTATTCATTCAGTCAATTCCACTTCAGAAGCTCCACTACATAATGTAAGGACTCTGCTGTTGGTCTTTGGCCATAATAAAGTTTTTGTTGGTTTGACTTTGCTGCTCTCAAAAAGCATGTGCTATACCAGGACATGCTTTTAACTTCAATATGTGAATTTCCCTTTATACACACTCATGTAAGATTCCACTGATGAAAAAAATATGTTGTCACTGATACTAACGCACAATGTCATGACTTTATTTATTTATCAGATTTATATGGCTGCCCATCTCACAAGACTCTGGGCAGCATACAACAAAAAATACAAAAACAATAAACATGTCAAAACGAGTCAAATTAAAAAGTTTTTAAAAAGCATAAAACACACAAGAGATTAGATCAGCAAGGGAGCCACCTCAAGATTTCACCGGTCCCCTAAGATCCCCAGGCCAAATGACAAAGCCATGTCTTGAGGGACTTCTGGAAAGTAAGTAGGGATGGAGATGACCTCACTTCGGAGGGGAGAATGTTCCATAAGACAGGTGCCACAGCAGAGAAGGCCTGCCTCCTTGGGCCCGCCAAAGGTAGTTCCCTGACTGTCAGGACCCGTAATGTGTCTCTCTTGCCAGATCTGATGGGACGGGCAGAAGTAATCGGAGAGAGGCAGTCCCTCAAATAACCCAGCCCCATGCCATGAAGGGCTTTAAAGGTCAAAACCATCACCTTGAATTGGACCCGGAAGCAGACTGGCAACCAATGCAGCTCGCAGAGCAGAGGTGTAATATGTGCCATTCTAGGGGCACACATAACTGCCTGCACCACTGCATTTTGCACCAGCTGAAGCTTAGTAAGGCTCAGGGGAAATGGGGAAAATTATTCTGAGTTAACTTTTTCTCTCAAGGAATCTATGGGCATTCCACTTGTACTTAACCATGACATGAACATATCCTGGAAATAGTTGTTTTCTTCTGTGTCTCCATGATGCTGCCTTCATCTCATCCCAAGCCTGTAAGACAGGCTTAAATCGTCCTTAGCTATACTGATATTAAAATAGTATTCCTCCCTTTTTTCTGACACACCCAGAGCAAGCCTCAAGGTGTATGGAAATCTGTTAACGTTTGTCCTCTATTACTTTGGAGTAAAATTAGGTGACAGACAGTGATTGAGAATAAAGGCAAGAGAGGCAAGCTAGGGATCATCAATAGGAACAACAAACTGCATATATGCCTTGGTGAGTAGCACTTCAGGTTCAATAGTGGGGAAAGGTCCTAAGAGAAACTTCAAGCATCTAGATTTGCTACTTCTAGTAAAAAGGAGGCACTAACATACTGGAGCCCAAATGTGTATAAATAATCACAAAATACTGTAAAACATCTCATACAAAGACAAACTGCTATGAAATTCGAAATGCGTTTATAATTGAGTGAAATGCTTTTCTCGTCCCTGACACATTTTGCAAGTTGAAAAAATGTCTATGCTGCTCAAGACTGATTAATACTTTAATTAATGAAAAAATCAAGCTTTCTATTAGTTAAAGATAAATGAAATGGAAACCACAAGAAACCAGTTATGACAGAGATTGAATCTGAATTTAAATCTGTTAATTTAAAACCAGAATTTATGAGAATTAATTTTTAATCAGACTATTTATAATCCTTCAATTATCCTGTTATAACCCCTCAGAGAAGGTACCTGTTTCTAGTAGAATAGAATAGATGAGGGATGCTAGAAATAAAGTTTTGCAAATCTAATTGTATTAAATGTTTACCTATGCAGGATTACTCCATGCATAACCATGTTAACACAGGTATCATAATACTGTAGCCCCTCCAAGTAGTAGCTACTAGCAGAGAGTCTGCGGTCACCCATGCTCTCTAGCATCCAATCCTATATGTACTCACCCAACATGCTATACTTTTGAGCTAGTAAGCAGAAGCCAAGTGTAGGAGAAATAGCATCAGTTCTTATACCATGCCTCTACAGCAGGGGTTCCTAAACTTTTTGCCACCACACCTCTCTTTAGTGTAAATCTTAAGGTACACACCTCTCCTAAAAATCTAAACACCAAAATGGACACAAATGAACAATGAAAACACTACAATGAAACTTTATTTTTAATAATGACATAAAAAATCAAAAAGCAAAGGTTCTTCATACCTTCCCTGGATTCTGTCTGCACCTCACCAAGGGAGGTACATCTCACAGTTTGAGAAAACCTGCTTGAGGGAGTATTTTCCCATAGGAAAGGGGGGCTATTGCTGAGCTGGCATGAAGAAGGAGAAAAATGGAGACTTAAAACTAGAAGAACTCTGAAGAGAAGAAAGGAGAGGTGGAGGATTAATGGCTAGCAAACTAAGATAGAGCTAGACAGTACTGGTTGTTGAAGACTTGCTGTTTTCACCAAACTACCATGGGACAGGTGTACCCTTCACAGATAGCTTCCATGTAAAGGCTGAAAAGAGAGAGAAAGAAGCCATGTGGAGGGAGGAACAGCCAGGCCAAGAGAGAGAAAAAATGCCAACTAAAGTAATCTGCCCTCTCTTATCTCCAAGTAGGAAGCAGGAACAGAATTTAGAAGTTCTCATATTTAGTCAATACTAAAGACTACACACATAACAAAGCAGACTTCACTAGATGCAGGAAACCTAACTTTGCCAGGAGAGAAAGAACTGCCTTTAAAATGCCTGGATATTCATTCGGACATAAGTGTCTTAAATCAAATCCCAAGGACCCACAAAAGTTTCTTGCTGCTACGCTACAGCTAAATGCCTATACTATTTATCTGTGCTTCAGTATTTTCAATAGGAAATACCATAAAAGTGGTATGCATCTATTTTAGTTATTTTAGTTATTCAGGCTAGGAGAATATTTAGGGGTAACTACTGGATTTTTGTATAAAATAAATTATTAACATTCTTCAAAGGGTTATAATGCTCTGTCGGAAACAGATTTTTATCTCTGTTTCAATTAGATAAATTAAAATATCTCCTAATAAGTATTCACATTTGAAACTTCTGGTAACACCTGAAGATATGATTTCATAGAGTTAAAATTAGTACAGAAACCAACTGTACAATTTTTGGTACAACAAGGATTATGCCTTTATCAGTCATTAATTTCTTACAGAAACTAAGAGAAGAAATTGTCCTTGCATGATTACATTTTACTTTAAGAGTAGATAATTAATGGGTGCAAACAATACATTCTGAAATGTATTTAGGAAAAGCTCTAAAAATTCTTTAAGTGATTCTAGCCACTAATTTCCTTGCCTGTTTCTTGGCAAAGAAAAATGGGAAAAGACCTGATATTCTTCCTTGTATCTAAAACCAAACTAAATATGCAGAAAGTATAAAGCACCCAACACTTGCCAAAAGTAATATGACTTAAAGAATGTCATCAGCTGGTCCACTGACACATAATCTTCTGTAGAATTATAGATTCAAGGTCATATAATATGCTGAGACTAGAAACTGGAGCAATTATCGTGGTGTTTCTAGTAGTGCAATCATGTAAATATTGTATGACATTTAAGACGGATTGAAGGAAGCAGTAGAAAATGCTCCTGGCTGCTGTCTTAGCAACGTTTTTCTGAACTGTATTCTTCTTTATTGATATAGCATAATTACTCTCACACGGGCTCTACTGTTTTGCTGTTATGACTTTAAAAAAAATTAATAACATTTACTCTTTTTTTTTAACCTGAGAAGTATTTAATCCCATAGCAGCAGCTTTACAAATTTAAGGATACCTTCCAGTACTACTACTGATTTTAGTGGGAGAGAATTTTATAGTGTTTATCCCTCTCAGAGGTCCTTAACAATCAAGCGACACTTCTGCTACAAAATAATAGTGGGAAGAATATTATTCAAATTTTAAAGACAGCAGAATGGTGATATAGGATAAAAGTCTTCTCCCAGTGATAGTCAGTGAATATGATGGCTGAGCTGGGATTTCAGTGCATGTTTACTGAACTATTCTGCCACTCCATTAAATTTCCAAAAATCCAACACATTATCTCTTAAGATAAAGTTCTAGCTATATATTTGAATATACACAGTCCATTTGCACAAACCATACAGCATACTGTTATCTGAATCCTTCTTTCTTTCATTAAATTATTATAGTCCCTAAGGAATACGTCTTTCATTAAAAATAAAAGAAAGCAAAGTGCGTTTTGCTATTGTTGTTTCAGGCCAAACAGATGACCCTGAAAAGGTAATCCAGCTGAAAGAACTCTCCACCCTCCCCAGTTTAATTCTGCTTATGAGTAGAAGGCAGAGTGCCTAATGGACTGTGTTGTAAGGAAGCAGATTTGCAAAACTAAAGTCTCTCCAATTTCCTGTAACTGCTTACTAGCTAAAAAGGAAGACTCTACACAGAATATGATAAACAAAGCTCTTGTCCACATTCCTCCCACAAAGTATGTGAATAACACTGTTGTTTTTCTCTTCTATATTTATGACATTGTTCTACTGTATTGATTCATCTCGTTTTCTACATGCTGACAAAGCAAATAATAGGAAGAGAGATGAACCCCAGGGGACTGCACATTTCCCTCTGGAAGCATGTTTTCAATACAAACACCTATCAGGTAACTTTTAAAATTATCAGTGGTGTTAAGAGAGTAAAGTTTAGTTCTGACATGATGGAATCATATTTGAAAGATATTCAAAGAAATGGCAAATACAGAAAGGTATTAGTTAGGGAAAATAATGGTCAAATCAACATTTCTTGTCGGAATTAAATTAGTCTAAAATTATTTATCCCATACATTCTGGTCAAAAGGATAGTAATATAGATGCATTGTTAAAAATTAATGTTTATGAAAATTTTGCTGTCACCCAGTGTGTTCCAAATGTATCTCACACAGTATTTGTCCTATGTAGATATTCAGAATTCTTAGTATGTTTTATTTATCTTATGCAGTTACTAAAAGAATGTGTTGTAACAAAACTGTTTTTCAGACACACGAGATAAAATTTACATTGCTTTGCCGATTGAATTCAAACTAAATTACGTATTTTGTAGCATAACAAAATTAAAATATTACGCATCACTGGACACAATTAATGAGAATTCCTTCTTTCTCCTCACCAAGCTACTGAAGTGAAATGATTACACCATGTTGGCATTTTATGAAAATTACGAAAGAAAAAATAGATTTAACCAAAACCCTTCATATCTAACAGGGGTGGGGGCACCCCTGCTATATACAGAACTGAAACCTCATGAAATAGTGATTCTATAATATGAGCTCAACTCCTGGGGTGTTTCACACAGAAACAGACTACAGCAACAATACAGAAGCACCTTACCAGGGTTTACACTTCTGGGTGTTTTCTAAACTTTCCAGTCTAGTTTACAGTCCTGGGATTGAGTGGTGGTTCCACTGAGTATGAATGAGCCCTAAGCCTGCTTAGCTTTTTCAAGATCAGATAAGGTCAGCTAGGTGCTGCCATACAGAAGAATATATTGTATTATTGAGCCATGTAGGAAAATTTAAAGACAGAACCATTTTCCAAAAGAAACTAGTGATCATAACCCAATGAATCAGCTTCCTACAGACTAACCATTCTGCATGGGCCAGGCAGGTATTTCAAATACACAAATCTGTTTACCTACACAAGAGGATCAGAAACACAGGAGAAAAGCCAAATCTATTAATACAAGTTAAAGAACACCATGCTATTAAACAAATAATATAACATAAAAATCAGAATTCCAGTTCTAATTGAGGATAATCTCAAAAGTTTTACATTGTGAAAACAATGGAGAACTGTGAAACTTTGGAGGGTATAGAATATTTCAGTATTGTTTACAATATTTAATGAAAAAGAAGCTTTTAGGGACTGCCATCTGATGAATTCTTTCGATAGTATACAATTTCTTCCTGGCTGAAACTCAATAAACCATAACTTGGACTGCAGTTTAATTGGTGCCAGAGGCAGTGATTTTCCTCCACCTTTCTGATAGAATTTCTAGAACATACAGTCTTATCACCCACATTCACTCTCTAATGCATGTATACACATACACTATATATGCTGAAAAAACAAGTAACTCAGACATTAAACAGACTATTAGAAGTAATTTTTTTTTAGTATTTTTAAGCTTTTATATAGATCTTTTAAGGCATTAAATGTGCTTAGCATTCAGTGGCCTGGTTCACGCATATTAAACTGTAATATGATTGATTTGTTTTGGTTTAATGTGTTATATAAACCAGGATACTATGGCTTATTCAAGAAACCATGGTCAAAAAGAAAGTACTGGCTTAATGTTATGTGTGAACCGGACCACATCACCTTAATCCCAACAAATCTTACAGATGAGTCAAGTATTATTATTTCAAAATGAAACAGAACAAGCTTGATTTATTTTAATGTAATTCTAAATCACTGCTTAGTGTCATTTATATAAGTCTGATCTCCCCTTCCACCTGTTTATTAGAAGCATCTACTTCCGTTTTCTACTAACTCTTGTTCAAAACAATCTGCAGTTATTTAACTATAGTTTAATAACAATCTTGGATTACAAAACATGATCTGAACTTTATGGATACAAACAAACCATTAATTTAAAGCCAGCCCTAGTTTGTATCCAATGGGAAACTGCTATTAGTTGAAAATAGCAAATGTTTGTCATCTTTTCCCCAAAGTCATGCCAGAGGAGGAGGAGGAGTGTGGGAAAGTCCAGAAATCTGGATCCTGTTGATGTACTACTAAATTAGATTGTGTTATGCATGAATGTAGCCACTGAATTAATGAGACAAGCAAGATTTGAAAGAAAGCTACTTAATTCACACAGTAGAATATCAGCCAATGAAGTTCAACTGTTCTTGTCAAATTCCTCAATAATTATACAATACTGCATATATTTAGAGAGAAGGGAATCCACTAACTTCAAGAGGGTTTGTTTATACATACTTATAACATAGTTATAGGATTGTGTGATTGTTTTTTTCTTATTCCTTAAAAATACGGTGAAAGTAAGCCTAAGGAACAAGCTTTTGGCAATCAGATTAACTGTTGTACATACCGGTTGAAGAAGCAAGTAACTATAGTCCCAGCCACAGTCATCTGCTGACAGGCTAGAATAAATTCACTTGTCCAGATAAGTCCCAGTAAATGATACCACCACATGTAGCGGATTCCAAATCGTATATTGTATTTCACTTGACCTCCTGAAATGACTTGCGCATTGCCTACAAATTTAAGACACAAAGAGGAGGAATCAATATTCTTCTAATGTCCTTTTTTAGTTTCGCCAGCCTTTATTCAAGCGACTGTTTATCAGATTTTGGAGACAATTTGTAATGAAAGTATTTGGAACTGATTATCTGACTGATGGTGAAGTAAAAAAAATTAAGATAACAACATGCAACTAAAAAGATAAATGTCAGACTAAGAAATGTTTATACTAAAAAAATTAAAACTAGGGATAGATAAAAACAAGGAACAGAGTGCAGCCCCAAAATGTTTAAGATACATCAAAATAAGCTAGAACTATAACTATAACCTTTTTTTAACACTGAGACAGCTTTGTATATACAGGTAGTCCTCATTTAGCAACCACAATTGGGACCAGCAACTTGGTTGTTAAGCAAAGTGGTCGCTAAGGGAAACCACAACTGTGTTTATGATCTTAATTCAGCTTTCTTTTGCTTTATAGGCCTGTGAAGGTCATAAATGCGAGGACTGGTTGCAAAGTTACTTTTTCATTACCGTAATCACTGTAAATGGTTGCTAAATAAGGCAGTCACTAAACGAGGACTACCTGTATCAGTTGTAACTTAAGACATTAAGTATATCTAACATAAAGTTCAACATTCCATGGAGAGTAAAACAAAGAATTTATAGAATTAAAAGCATTTCAAAAGCAGACAAGAATGTGCAACTATATTAGAAAATACATACATACGAAGAAAAGGGTAATGTATTCAAGAAATACTGTCATACTTTTTTCTGAATATCTTACCCTGGGAAAGAAATGCAAAAAGAAACAAGGAAACCTAGAAGAGTTCTAACAGATCTAATGACTGTTACCATTCTATCAACTTCAGACATTAACATGTCCATTACGAATTAGAACCTCTAACTGCTTCTAACTGGATGGCTGGGCAGTGACTGAAAGAGAAAGAACTTCATAAGTATTCTAAGTGAAGTACATTGTCTAGGAAATATGTGACCTTCAGAATCACACGCCTACATACAAAGACAAGCTCTCTTTTCAAGGTTATAGAAAGTGTAACCTAACAAAATATTAGCTAGGTTCACCTAAAGGAAAACCATGCAGGACTACTGATAATGGCAATTTTCTTTTTCAGTCATACTCATCTACTGATTCATATTTCATATTCATATTTCCATACTAAAGTGACGGAACACAATCCATGGAATGTTATATAGTCATTTTTCAATATCTACTAGAGATTTAAATTGTAGAACAGAAAGGACAGAGCAACATTTAATGTCACACCATTGAGCATTTCAGAACTCGCACTTCAAGCAATGGTTTGGCTTAGATTCTAACTCATATAAGGAGGAGCAAGTCAGATCCATTAGATCTGTGGCACTGAGTCCAGAGCTACTAGATTCCTGAAACCTAAATCAGCATCATAATTAGGTTTGGATTGGATCAGAGCAAGATCCCTGGAAGACAAGATTCACACACCATTAAATGTCTAGCACTGTGGATCAAAGGCCAAAATTTTCCAGGAGGATGGTATCTGCCAGGCTTAAGCATGGTGGTAGGTTTCGCTGTAACACGGAAAATAAATCTCCACGCTATTTGACTGATCACCCTGATTTCATTATTTATCTTTATAATTTACAGAGCACAAAATGTTTTATAATGCTTCAGAAGTCAAATAATTTTCCTCATGGCTTTTACTCTTACAGAATTGGCTTATCATTTAAATTTGTATTTAAATTCTAGCATCAATAGCGCCAGACAGGAAGATATGTTCCTTTTGGAATGGGACCAACTGCAGAGTGTAAAACACCAGCAGGAATACATCTAGCTCTGTCTCATGACAGTGTAATTTTAACAGAGGAAGCTGGGGAAAAATATTGACATCTCATATAGCAGGAACAATACTAATGGGCATATCTGTTGATTCAACTGCAATGTTTTGATAACAGAAGGGCATCACTATGACTTTACCCCTTAATGCCTTTCTGTATGGAAGGGTTTGGGAATATTCAGCTGAATAGTTTTTCAATTACTTTTTCATTCTAAAGTTTTGCAAATAGAAGCAAAATTAAATAATAATGGTTTCCTTCTCACTAAAGAGGCAGATAATTTTTTTATATTTTAGCACCTATTTTTGCATTGTACTTTGCGATCAGTATATTCAAATAATTCATTCAGACAAATGGAATAATTGATCACTAAACAACAAAAAGTATCTTGACTCTGTTTGGAAAGAAAGTGTGAATCTGTTGAGTCCTTGGGGTTCGCTGAGCTTCTGAAGATGTTATCTAGCCGGGTAACAAAACGTCTGCAAGAAAATAACCAAGCTCAGAGAACCCCAAGGACTGCACAGTTCAACTCTGAGCTACATATATTCTCTTCTAAATATCTATCTGCTTGCAACGACTGACTGTTAAATTCTGCATTCACATTGTGTTGGCATACAATTGTACGCATATTCATCCTTATCATAGGTGTGATCTGACGACTTCTCGTCCTCTCCTTTATTTCCACAGCAGAAACAAAACAGTGCCTTAGCAGGTATATTAAATCACACAATTAACATTATTAAGCTTTCTTATTGCAAGCAATACTATATATTCTGAAGAAGTATGGATTCACCAACTTTGCCTTCTTGACTCAAGATCATAACCACCCAAGCCTCTTTAAATGATCTAAGAGAATATATACATACATACATATATTTGGAAATGCTGTTTTTATCTTGAGATCAAATAACAGATCAAAAGAAGTAAATATGCATAGCCAGGATATGATCTTCATAAAATGACAACTTAAGCCAATATCTATAATAATCAGATAACACCACTTTAGGGTCTAGCTTGATTGGTTCTACATCCATAATAATGTATTTTGCAATACAAGGAAACAAAATAACACACACATGCACAAGCACGCCCACCTCCAGATAATCTCTATAACTTTTGACCATCAGGAAAAAAACATATTTATGTAGCAAAGAGGATCTACTTAACATTACTGACCTGCAGTTCCTAAGCTAAGTAGCACTGCCACCCAGTATACCCAGAATGAAATAAGTATTACAAAAGTCCAAACAGGCTGAAAGTACAGAAAAGGGGCTTTGCCAATTATTTTATTGGCAGCTTGAAAGAGCTGTATAATCAAGTGAATCTTCTTCCTTAATAACACTATCAGGAAAATTAGGATCACCTATGAAAAGAAAAACAATGCATTAGAATGTTGAATGAGAAACAGTCTTTTGCTTGATTTTAGGTACTGTACTTAGTTTTTAATTTGTACACTGAGTAATTTTGAGATGGGTAGTCTTACAAATCTACATTATAAATAAACCAACACACAGAGTAAGGTTTCAATACCGTATCACAATTTTGCACCACACTTCTGCCCAAGAAAATGTGCAGAAGATACACTATGAAAACCATAGATCCTACATAGAAAAAGCTCAGATATAAATTTAACAAATGAATAAACTCCTTTTTTAAAGTTTTCTTATTGATTTGAATATGAACAGCTATAATTATCCTGCAGGAAGATGCAACAACATAAAGAGACCAGTCATATTTATGAATAAAATCAAATAAGATGCAACTTGTTTGATCTGTTACTCCTTGTACGCTGAAAGATCTCTGTCTTAACAGTACAATGCTAAAAGTGTTGTTTAAAAAAGTATATTCAAATTACATTTTTATGTATTTTATTGTAATACAGCTGTCTTCCTCAGTATATCTGCTGCCCCCTTGTGCTAGCAACTAGGCATAGTGGCTCATGAGACACACACATTGTTACTGACTCGAGGGCCACAAATTCATATTAATTGAATCTGATAATGGACCACAAAAGCTTAATATACACTGGTATAATCCACAGGTGCAGCAATTCTATGCTTTCTCTCTCTGCTACAGCCTAAATAAGTTTATTCCACTGTAACCTGATATTCATTAACTGGTAGAATCTATCAAGTAATTTAACTATCGAGTCCTTGGTGTTCTTTGAGCTTGGTTGTTTTCTTGCAGTTTTGTTACCTGACTAGGTAACATCTTCAGTGCTAGAAGGGAGTAGGGTTTGCTCTCTGTTTATATATAGTTGCTTGCCCTGTCAGTGTTGGAGGGGGTGCTGTTTTTCTCCTTGGTACAGTAGTTCTTTGATTAGGCTGTGGTTTACTGTTTGTCCAAGTTGGTAGTTCCTTGATTCGTGTATTGTTTACTGCTTGTTTGTCTGGTGTTAATGCCGGTGTTAATCCCTGTTTATCTGGGTGTTGATTGCTGGTGAGGAGGTGTTCTGGTCTGTTTCCTTTTTTAACTTTTTATTGTCTCTTTTGAAAGGTGTGTAAATGTTTATCCCTATGTGCCTGTTGATGGCTGACTTGTTTGAATACCAAGCTTCTAGGAATTCCCTAGTGTTTTTGGATTTAGCTTGGTTAAAAGGCTGAGAGTTTCCCAGCTGAAACTATGGTTAAGTCTGTCCATATGTTGTGAGATTAAGGAGTGTTCATCGTGTCTTCTGACTGCTAGTTGTTCATGGATGCACTCTGCTAGTCTTCTGCTTGTCTGTCCTACATAGTGGCTATTACAGTCCTTACACTATTGTGCAGATGACACCTGTTTTTCCTTCTTGGATTACTGCAGTGTTGTCCAAACTTGGCCACTTTGAGTGGACTTCAACTCCCAGAATTCCCCAACCAGCATGTTGAAGTCCACTCATCTTAAAGTGGCCAAGTTTGGACAACACTGGGTTACTGGGTCTTTGGGTTTACTTAAGATGTTTTGGAGGGCTTTAGTTGCTTTGTGTGCTATGGTGATGCAATCTGGTTACAATAGTCTGTTGTTTCTGAGATGTTTCTGATATATGGCAGTGTCATCCTTTTCACAGCTTGTGTTGGTTGTGTTGTAGTGGGTTGAGTGGTCACTTTTGATAAAGTTCCGCGGGTATCCATTTGGTTGGAAGATGTTGTATAGGTGGTCTGTTTCCTTTTTCTGTTGTTCTGGGTTGCTGCAATGCATTTGTGCTCATCTGAATAATGTTCCTATGCAGCTGCTCTTGTGGGAGGTTGGTATGGAGCACTTGGTTAGTTTGGGTGGTTTTTCAATAGACTTGTGTTTCCAATTTGCTGACATTTCATCTGCTGATGTGGATATCCAGGAAGGGTAGCATGTTATTTTCTTCTTCCCTTGTGAATTTTATTCCTTTAAAGATACTGTTGATTGTTTCATGTGTCTTCTCTAGTTGTTCCTTATGACAAAGATTTCATCTATATACCGGATCCATACTTTTGGTTGTATGTGTGGGAGTCCTATAGTTTCTAGACATTGCATTACAATCTCTGCTATGAGTCCTGAGAGTGGTGATCCCATGGATGTTCCTTTGGTTTGTTGGTATATTTGTCCATCAAACTGAAAATGGATAGTGAGGCAGAGGTTGGTGGAGTCTATGATTCTGGGTATTTCAATCTTGATGTATTTGGTTAGGTCGGGTGTGTTGTGTAGTACTGTGCCATGGATTCTTTTGTTAGTTCTGGGTCAATGGATGTAAAGAGTGCTGTGCATTGAATGAAACCATAATTTCATCTTCATCTCTTTTTAGGTCTTTGATTTTCTAGAGGCACTGTAGTTTGATTTTAAAAATTTAGTACATTCTTAGCCCTATGCATACAACGTTTGAGACATCTTATATAGTGTATTTTAAATCAAATTCCATTACTGACCAACTGGATCTTCTAACTGTCTTCACAAAAGGTTCCAAATTATAGATTAGGTTCAAAGCAAATAAGCTGCATCCAAGTACCTGAAATCTGACTTATTTGGCTATGACTGATGTTATTACTTTTCATTTATCAGTGCTCTGATGCCCTTAAATAAAATCTCACTAACAACTTGTATAAATCATAAGAAAGGTCTAGTGAAAAACAAAGGTTTCAACCAAATATCATTTGAAAAGTTTCAGACTGATGTACACAAGATATATTTGTGACTTAGAACAGCAACACCTTATGTGGATCAGGTATTCACAGCAGGATCCAAGGGAACAGGGCAGCCACCATCTCTCCTAGCATTCACTGGTGACCAACAGCCAGAAGAAAGGTGGTGCACATTTGTATGCTATCATGGTTCAATAATGGCCATATCAAGGAAAGATAATTCACCTGGTACAAATGCTGAGTGTGCATGTACGTTCAACTGCACTGCCACTGGCTTTTACATTATCTCATGTAAACCTGCCAGAAGCAATTTTAATTACATCTGCCAGAAGATATTAAAAATAGGAAATTAACTGCAGGCTTTCAGTTTAGCAAGTACTTCTGATGAAGTCCCATTTTATCCTATACTGAATAAATTATCCATAGAATATTAGTGACAACATGCAAAAATGCCTTACCGTAGCAACTGTAGATATAACAGAAAATCCAAATAATAATTTCATATTTTCCTTTTCAGTTTCTAATTCTATGCTGGGCTCACTGCTGTAGTTGTAATAAAGCCACCACATGGTACCTGAGACAACTAGAACAAATACAGAAATCAAGCAATGTTTATTTAATTTGAAAGACAAGCAGCAGCATTGGCATATTAAGCTTATCATCAAGTATCTACCCAGCATGATCTATCATTCAACTGCAGTTCCAAACAGACTAAAAAATTAGGTTAGCACAAAAATGTTAACACAAGACTAAAATTCTACTCGTTTTCAGTTTTGAGGAAAAGTAATGTTGATGCATGTCACCTTCTACTCCAACTACCTGCTATGGATGTTTGACTGCAATTGGGTTCTTTGGTTATGAATACATTAGTACACATGGGTTTGTAACTGTTTAGAGAATCTTCTAAGAACATCAGGAAATTTTTAAAGCTGAAGGGGAGGGGAAATCTGGCTGCCCCCCTGTACATATGAATGAACTTCACACTTTCCCCATCAGAGGAACACTGGAAACGCAGATGCCCACAACTGTAGACATAAGCATCCTCAAGTGGAAAGGAGAGTTGATTCTGTGAATGTGCAGATGTTCACTGGAATAATGCCAGTTACAGATCACTCTTAAGTAGCAGAAAAATTGTTGGAAAGATGGTAGGAAGAACCACTAACTGATTTAAATGGAAATCCAATGCAACTTTTGAGAGGAAGCTTTGGACAGAGAACCACTTCCTCTCGTTGGACTGTGAGAAGGAAATTATACATGAGCAACTGAATGTCTGCTATTGTTAAATATTCAAAAGGCTTCTGGGATAGAGTGGAAAACAAAGGTGTTCATTGGAGAGGGTGCAAGGAAACAAATGACAACTTATGCAGTGTTTACAGCAAACTGCCAGGACATCCAAATGATACATATACAATGACATCATCACGCAAATGACATGACTTAATATTTGTGTCAATTATCAGAATACAAATATGTAATGATGGCATTTGTGTGATGGCATCATCACATCCATATCACTTTTGCATCACTGTGATTTGCTGAAGATGTATGGCAGTAAGTACCACTGAGAAGTTCCAGGCCAGACCTGGAAACCAAACTGAAAAGAGATTACAGAAGCTCTTTCAAAACTTCATGAACAGAACACTGAATAGAACACTGAATCAATTGATGAGGTGAAAGTTGATGGAGATTGGAGCTAAGTATGCTCTTAGAAAGAAGAAAAGGCCATTTCCTGACTCTAACAGAAATTAGAATGCTAGATCCAATGTGAGAGTGGTCAGAGCCCTCTCATGAATAGATATGAAAGTGGGAAACAGCCTACTTCTGCCAATGTAAGTATGGAAAGTCAAAAAGCAGTTGTTAGCACTTCCTGGACTAGGCTGGGTAACAAATCTCCCAATGAGGCTGTAAAAGATTCTCATTTTAAGTAACAGTATTGTAATCATCTACATGCACTCCATGACATTATCTGATGTATTACTGAATAGCACTTCTTGTCCAGTTGTACATTTCTTGGTAGAAGAGCCACACACTGTGATTGTTCCACACGGTGCTTTACACTTTGCAGTATTCCTTTGTTGCTGGGTAATTGGCTAGTTTTTGTCAAAAACATGACAGTGAAGTTTTTTCATCACCAGGTAGGCAAAAAAAAAAAAAAGCAACTTTGTCCCATGGAAAGCAATTATACCAACCTAAAGTATCAGGCACAAAAGGATAATACAACTATTGGATAGAACCTGTGGTATCCACTATATCCAATTTGTAGCCCTTTCTATCACCAAGAGTGAAATTGGTGTACCAGAAGCTGGTACCCACACTCTCAAATCTTGTATAGAGATTCAAGGCTTTTAGTCACTGGGGACATTGGGCCATATTATAGTACTTGGAATATGAGACTGTCCGTTAGCTAAGGTGTTTGATGAATATCTACACCTAGTGTAAATGCCCAACATAGGGCTTGTTATCTTCTGTATGCAAAGATCTGGACTGATCACTAACCACTGAGTCCAGAAACAAGTCAAAAAGTTTTGAGCAGATGCTATGTTTGTTAGACTACAAGCTGCAGTGGAAGGGAGTTAAGCTGTAAGCAAGGCTTTCTCCCAGAGAAGGGCCTAGAGTCACAAACAACAATTTCTTTAAGCTGGCTTCATACATTTATGGCCCTGCCCACAGGAGTATTAATTTCATGGTTGCCTCCTACATAAAGGAGGCAGAGTACATTTCTGTCTTTTGACAGAAGTTTGCTGCTATACCAAGAGCATTTATAGAATGGTGCCCTACAAGCCATATGCAAAGATGTGTAACATAGAGTCCTTGGGGTTCTCTGATCTTGGTTGTTTTCTTGCAAATGTTTCATTATGTTTGCAAGAAAACAACCAAGCTCAGAGAACCCCAAGGACTCCACAGTTCAACCCTGAGCTACATACGTATATTCTCTTCTACTGGTAAGACGTGTAATATTTCTGTCCTCTTCTCTTTAAAAAAAGTTAACAAGGACAGTGACTTCTGGAGTTCTTTCCAACCTCCTTACCAGCAATGGCTGTTAGGATGTGTCTGTATTTTTTTCCTACCTAACAAAATGAAGAGTTGGGTATGGTGTTTTCCCTTTTTTTCATGTTGTGTCTGAGCATTTGAGTGCATGTCTGCACTGGGAAGCACAGGGCAGGCAGCACATGCTCCACTCTGGGAGGGGGACTTAGAACGGAGCAATCATCAGCATTCAGAGCCACTGCTCTACTGCCTATTTCATAAAGATGCATTGGGGATTTTTTTTTCTCCAGGCCCCAAGCTCAATCCAGCCAATTTTCTTACTCAACCTTTCTTGTTCTGGCTTCTCCTGCCATGCTAAATGTACATTCTACTTTTGGAGAATCATCATCCTGCTAATGGACAAATGGACAGAGAGACAGGCAGGTTCTTAAGCTCCTTTGCATAATTTCTTTCCAACACTCCATTGGGCAGGAAAGAAGAAAAGGGGCAAAGGAAGTAAATTAATGACAGAGAAAAGAAAGAAGACAAAAGGAGCACAAACCTCGGTTAGGTTGTAGTGAAATGGGAGAAAATTCTAGTGATGCTACTATTACAGCATCAATAAAGAACTTATGGAACACAAGCATTTCAGGTGGGGATTGTGGGCTTCCCATCTAAATTCTCCTCAGCCTTAGAAAGTTTGCAACATTATTTGTGCAGGTGCAACCCTTTATGGCCCATGCACTAAGCCCAGAGAATTAAGTTACTACACTTTCAAAATGTACACATTGGCTCAACAATATTTATACTGAACCTCATTATTCAGCATAAATGTTACTGTTATTTAATGTATGGTCATTAAACAAAATAACAATTGAGATGACTTTCAAGTCCAGTGTTTAAAGCAACAGGCATGGGCAGAAAAACACTGGAGCACTAAATTACAAAATAAAGTACAAAGTCATTCCTGAACAAAATATCAAGAAAAAGAAGATACGGACTAGCAAGCTTAAAGCAAATAGCTGCATCAGATGATATTCCATAGACTACGGCAGTTGTCTGGAAATTGTATGTCAATATTGTAAACTGGAATAGCAAATAAATGACTGTAGTTTGTTAATAAGAAGCAAATCCTTGCAGAATCTGAAAACTGAGAATCAGAATCAGCAGAATCCAGAAATTTAATTCTAGGCTTTAAATTATGGTCAGAATAGAAAATAATGTGCATGTTCTTCTGTCCTATGCTTAACATACAAAACTATGCTCTGATAGGATTTGAAAATATGTCACTGAAACAAATATGACTTGCAAGTCTAGTTTTGGAGATCCAAAAGATCCAATCTGAAATCTTTTAAATATTGCTTTGTGGAACCATCAAGCTTAACGTCAGAAAACACAAGGAAAACTGGCAATGTTCATCTGAGTTTCAGCAAAACCATTTCCCTCAGCTTCTTACAGTTCTTACTGCAATATGTGTTAGTTAGAGTTAGGTAAGATTTCAGGCTCTTGGTAACACAGTATGTTTTTGGACCCCAGGAAAGCTGATATATTAGTTCACAATTTAGCAGTAAGGGAGAGGTTCAAATTTTTCCCCATTTTATTTCACAGAGTACTAAATAGGGTGATCTACCTTATGCTGTGAATTTCCTTGCATTACTTGAATAAAAGGCAGATGATCATTATTAGATTTTTCCTCAATCTCAACATTCTGGACAAGAATAAATGATAAAAAAGAGATCAGAATATAATCAGTGACTCTTTCTCCTTCCATAGATGCACAACTACACCTATCTATATGACTACCACAACAAGTACCATTCCAAACTCAAGGTTGATATCTGAAAATCAATTCATAGCAATAGATATACACCTTTCACTTATCCAAATATACCTCTTAAGATTATATTCAAAACCATATGTACAGCTTTCCAAATATTGTATTTGATGGATTCATGGAGGCGTTGAAATATCCTAATAGTGCCATTAAGGTATGCAGAAAGAGGACGTTATAGTCACTTTACTTATCTCACCTGAGAAATTTCATCTGTAGGAGGGATGTAAACTTCAGCACAGTATAAGATAGTACTTATTTGTCCATTTTAATAGGAGAATTTGAAATAAATTCTGTGTCTTTTGATGCAAGGGTCTGTACAAAAATGGAAGCTTTCTGGGGAATTGATATAGGTGTCATTCCTAAAAACTGAACATCCCAACAAGATTCCCATGAATATTAACTGATTGTGGACATCTGTCCTAGAATTGCTAAACTAGATACCTTTCCTGAAATTACCAGTTTTATTTCCAATAATTATCAATGCCTCTTTAGTTTTGCTTCTGTAAAATGGAACAAACTAAATACATAGAAAAAAATAAAATAAATGGCTTGGTGTTTAGAACTTCATTCCAACTCTGCACTTCACTAGTTGACTAGTTAACTTACTTTTCTTTCCACATCAACTGTTTGCCTTTTGGAATATGGATATTTTTTACTAATCCTCTCTCTCTCCCTGAAAAACACTATTTCAAACATGTTCAAAAGAGTCAGGAATGCCTGATTAAACAATTAAGAAGGGAACAATAATTCTCCAAGATCTAATACAAAGTTTTGTTATGCTTCTGAGTCCCTTTCAACTTCAATGT
Organism: Liasis olivaceus; assembly: GCA_030867105.1. Lineage (NCBI taxonomy): Eukaryota > Metazoa > Chordata > Lepidosauria > Squamata > Pythonidae > Liasis > Liasis olivaceus. The sequence continues at coordinate 119,592,171 of CM061350.1, read as the reverse complement.
CAGAGACCTTAATATTCAAAGTACATGTTTGGCTACTAAACTATGAATCCTACTGAAGTTATTTTTAATTTGCTAGTAAACTAGGTGTCAGAAGAATCAGATTTTTTTTCCATTAAATCACTTTATTTATTAGAGAATTTTGAATGAAATATAGAAAGACCCATTAATGTTCAAAAAACATTTTTTCTGCAGGCAGCTCTCTACACCATAAGACTTTTGATTTGAATAAAATTGAAAGGAAGTGAAAAGCCCTCACGTTAATGTGTAACTGATATGATACTTTGGCATGAATCCCAGTTTTGCTAAATAGATATCAAAAGAATAAATACTTACATAATAATCCAAATATAAGTAGTGTAAGAAAAATATGAACCACAAGCATATTGATGAATCTGAAGGCTAACATCATTACGACAGAGAAAACTGCAATGAAAATAATGGAATAGATGATTTATTTTATCAAGCTAATTAAATGGATTACATGGAAGTTTTCTTTGTACCTAGAGATGACAACTGCATTTCTTGCCAATTGCCAAATATTAAAGGACCCAAAGGCAGCCTATGTATATGTTGTCTTTAACAATAACTTCTATATATCTTCATATAGGTATTGTTGATTTGATATATAAATTAATTCAATTTCCCTTCCAATTCAGTATTGTATTTTTATTTAGGTTCTAGTACACTCATTATTGATTACTTATATGTAAGGATACATGATCAACTTTTTCTTACACTGTTCATCTCATTTTCACTGCATTTGTATTCAGAATTATTTTCGTTAAAAACTGAAATATTATTTTCAAGTATTATATATTAATCTTTCTCAATCAACAGAAAGTGTACGTAATAATCATTCATATATATGTGTGTGTATAAGAATCATATATGTATGTATGTATGTACCATATTTTTCCAACTATAAGACGATACTTTTTTCTAAAATCCTTACCCTAAAAATTGAAGGGCGTCTTATTCAAGGAAGTCAGCCGAGGAGAGAACCGCGCGGTGGCAAAACTGCCCATACTTTGTCTCTGCAGGCAGGCTTCCTCCTATTGCTAGCCTCCAATCACGAGTGAAATAGCTTGTCTCCCAAACAGACTTCCTCCAATCACGAGCCTTATGTAACTGACGTCAGCTGATGCTGAACAAACCAATTAGAGAAGGCTGTTTGCAGAGAGAAGCTATCGGCAGTTTCACTCGTGCTTGAATGTAATCAGTTATGCAAAAGAGCATGGAAACAGAGCTGCAGAGAGATGGTTTGGACCTCCTCCCACCGAGTGTATCAGGTCAATGTTAATTAATTACTAAATAAAAATGTGTTCTGCACTATCTTTAAAATATTGATTTCTTAATTTTGGGTTGGAAAAATGGGGGTCGTCTTGTACATGGGGGCGTCTTATTGATGGAAAAATACGGTACGTATGTACGTATTTACATTAGCAGATTATCAGTTGCTAAATTCTGAAAGTAAAAGACCTAATTTAGAAAAAGGTCAGAATTCATGATATTTTAATAGTGATTAAACTACAGGTACTCCTTGCTTACTGACAGAAATTGGGACTGGAAACTGTTGCTAAGCAATGAGGTTGTAAGGCATGCTGTCATATGACTGCGCCAACTTACAACAGCAGTTTCAGCAGTCCCAGCTACAGTTAGGCAAATCCCACATGGTCGCAGCATCCTACGGTCATGTGATCACCATTTGTGACCTCCTGCCAGCTTCCTCATTGACTTTGCTCATCAGAAGCCAGCAGTGAAGATAGCAAACGGTGATCACATGACCACAGGATGCTACGATCGTCATAATTGCGAGTTGGTTGCCAAGTGCCCAAATCACAATCATGACCACAAGGACACTGCAATGGCTGCAACTACGAGGACCTATCGTAAGTCCCCCTCTTTCAGCATCGTCATAACTTCAAACAGTTACTGAATGAGTGGCCGTTAGGCAAGGATTACCTGTATTCACTTTTTTGAAAAGCAAAAATATTAAAAACACAACACCCAGTTCTTTGGAATATTCTTATTATTACCAGTGTAATCTTTCTTTACATTTCATTAGCCCCATTTATAGCTTTTGTTTTATTTTTAATTAATCATATCAATAAATACTTTCTTACTTTATTTTGATATTCATACTAGGAAACAACTGAATAGGACTACATGCTCACAAGCACTTTCTGCTATATTTCCTATTAATCTCTATCTTCAAAAACCAAAGGTTACAGGATACTCCTCAGCAAAATTCCACGGAGGCAAGGGCAGCTGTCACTGAAAGCAGAAATGTGTGTGAGGAAGCACTCTAAGTTTATACCCGAATCTCATTTACTTTTCACTTCTGAATGTATGTTAAAATGGATATTTTTGACTGGCAACTATCATGACATGTCATAAAAGTTGAAATCCTCCCCAGCAGCCATTTTATGAACAGGTATTGTAAAAATTCCATATGAGCTCCCATTCTTCCTTCTCCATTCCCCGTTTTCTGTAATAACATTCAAAGAAATTTCTGGAGAATTCAAAAGCTTGCACACCTTTTTGTATCTATCTGCTCAGTCTTAAAAAAACTGATTTTGGATAGATTTTGACTTTTTTTCCCATTTGTGTAACATTAATATGGATATATTTTCTTTAGGAAAATTATTCCGTATCTTTTCTACATTTTAGGAAGAAGAAAATCCCCTATTACTCACTGAGATACATTAGTGATATGTAGAACAGAGAACATTTAAGCTAAATTTATGATCAGAGATACTCTTCTTCATGGGTAACTCTACCTTTATTTGTTTGAAGAATACTCATGACAGCAAAGTTGCATGTATCTTGTAATGCACTAATAATTTATTTTAAAGTTAAATGTAATTAATTTTTATATGAAATAAATTGAGACTCAACTTACCTAATGCAAGGACGCACAGTCCTGTTACTGTATCTCTTCCTGCCATAAGCCCACCCAGAACACGATGAAAGATGTCCACCTCATTTATCACATCTATCAATACAGATGCAAACTTGGAATAGCATTCAGTGTTCCGTGGAATACATCGATTAAACAGTGGAAAAGATAAACTGGATAATTAAAATATATATACAATAAATGTTAAAAAAGAGAACACACTGGAATGAAAGTTTCAGCTGCAATGTAGCGCTAGGGAAGGGCAGGGAGAACTACTATATAGACTGGATTACCCCAACTCTATATGTTATTAGGACTGTAACTCACAGAATTCGTAGGTGGAATTCTAGATTTTCAGCAATCTGGATAATGTTTGGGAAAGGCTAATACATAAAACAGAGTTGTGCAGTGCTTACGTTTTGAAAGCAAAAAGCAGCTTCAGTGAGAATGGTGACTGCATGTGCCACCTGCAACTTGCTAAGGAGGTGCAGAGCAGTTGTGCAATTGCAGAAAAAGACATGTCTGCTTTAGCACCGCTATGTACATCACCTCCCCATCCTTCAAAGCAGCTTTTGCTTTTGAGTTCAAAGCACTACTTAGCCTGAAAAGATAATAATACATTTACTGTGCTATTTTAAGAAGGAAGCCTATCAGGAAAATATTTCTCCCTAAGTAATTTAAAGAACCCCTTCTAAGAATACTTTGGTTAGTATTGCACCAAAATGTACCCATCTTAACCCAGAGGCTTTTTTAACTCCAAGGAAGCTTTTTAATGGACACAGAAGCAACGTCATTTTGTCAGGGACAACACTTTTATGCAATATAACTGCTTTACCATACAGCTGTTGTTGATATGATAGGACAAAAGCACATAGCCTTTCAAGCTCATAAACTCTTGATTTTTGAGGCCATGCTGTTGGTGCCAAAGAAATACTCGCCCAGTCACGAAATATATGCCACAGTTCTTGCACAGCTAGTCATAAAATGTGATTTGCCATTACAAAATAGGTGAAGATTCTCCTGTAATCACTTCTAGCCTCCAAGATAACCCCTACCACCATCCAGCTTACCTGGAAGTAAACATGATTGTTAAACAATCATGTTCTACTTATTCATGCAAGAGAGTTTAGTTTAGTTTAGTTTAGTTTAGTTTAGTTTAGTTTAGTTTAGTTTAGTTTAGTTTAGTTTAGTTTAGTTTAAGCAGCAGGGAGAGCTTGACTTAAAAATTGTTTTTTAAAATTATTTGTACACTAAACAATCACAAACCAAATAGGAATGGGAACACATGCAGTTGACTTGGCTGGCTTCTGTTGACTGAGCTGCTAAAAAGATAATTTAATTACAGGTAGTCCTCAACCTATGACCATTCAGTCAGTGACCATTCCAAGTTACAATGGCGTTGAATGAATGGTGGTTACAATTGGTCCTCGTATGCCAAGCGCCCCACAATCACGTGATCGCCATTTGCAACCTTCCCTGCCAGCTTCCCAAGAAACTCAATGGGGAAGCTGGCAGGAAAGGTCGCAAGTCGCTGGGTTAAGTCTCCCCCACCTGTGCACCCTCCCCAACCTGAGCACTCGTGCCAGCCTCTAACATCCCCCCGCACACCCTCCCCAAACTGCACAATGCCTCTCGCACAACTCCTAGCACCCTTCCCAGCCTTCACGGCACCTTTTGCTACCCCCTTGCACCTTTGCACATCCTTCCCGACTCATATGGTGCCTCTCATGCTCCCTCATGCACCCTCCCCCATACACACCCCACCCAGCAGCAGCCACTTACCTGCTTGGGGGCCTGGGACTTGCAACATCCTGCCCACTTCCCCACTGACTTGGACTGTGGAAAGCCTGAAGTTGCCTTGCCTAACGACCATGGGATTCAGTTAACAACAGCAACCAGGACCGCAGGGATTTCTGTCGCTAAGTGATGCAGTCACTCTTTACAACCGCATCACTTAGTGACAGAAATTCCAGTCCCAATTGCCATCGTAAGTTGAGGACTACCTGTAGGGTCCTTGGAACAGACATAACGTTTAAAATATTCCTTCCCTGAAACTACTGAGTTTTGTTCTGAGAATGAGCAACTAATACCTTTTAATGTAAAATTAGTAAACTAAATGCAAAATGTATTTCATTCTAGGTAAATAATACCCACAGTTGTTCCTACCTTGGTGGCACTGGTAGGGCAGGACAAAGTTCAGTGGCTCTGGATCTGTGTATACAACTGGTAGCATTCAAATTGTAAACACAAAGGCAAGATCCTACAAGAACAAACCCATAAAATATGTTCATAATTATGTGCATGCATGCGTGCACACACACACACAGAGTATTCAGAATTAATTTTACTGTTTTGCTTTGTTTTTTAGGAAACTGTAGATCATATTTCATAATTTCTTAAAGATTAAAATTACAGCAAAACTAAAATATAATTAAACGACATAGAAAAAGGGAGAAAGCAAAATCAATAAACAGAGCAAAATATCCATTTTATTACAAAGATCTATATATGTAAATTAATCATTTTAAAGCCCATGTTAAATTCTGGAAATTTTAGTAAGCAGTTGGTTCCATAACTCTGACCATCTTCAAGAAACTATTCTTCGGTAGGGGTACAATAGCTAGGCTGCAAAAAGCCAGCCTATCACTACACAGCAGTAAGAGTTAAGAGTTTTCAATATCTGTTTGCTCCCGTTTAGTATGCATCTGGATTTTTGCAGCTCAATATGCCAAACTGTCTCTCCAACCCTGACTCCTTAAAAGGCCCTCTTTCTAGGTATAAAATTTTAACTTCAGAAAATGGAAGCAATTATATATGACATTGGAGGAAGCATTCCTTTACATTAGAATTCATACCTGTAAATGTATTTTCCTTTTTTATTAAAGCCCTGCACTCTTTCACTGGGAAACCACTGCAAAACACAATAGTTGAATTCTGTTTGTTTTGGGCATATGAACTGAACTGAATGTGAATGGAGTATGTAAACTGAACACAGCTCAATCCTGATTATCTCTAGCTTTCAATTATGTAATTTAGAAAATAATTTTGTTGTTGCTTTTTTAACTACTGGGAGTTAGCAATTCTTGCTGAGCTATAGCCAACAATCAGAGATAAATCATAGATGCATTCTTATATTCTGCCCAACTCTGCTTTAAATCCCTGATTTCCCAGCTGTCAGGACCTTGGACTCAGCATTTTATCAAAATATAGGCCAACAGCCAATATAACTGATTACACTGATCTAAATATGCTTAGTAAGTTTGTATTAAATAGCAGGGGATTATTTATAAAGCCTCCCCTGCTGGTTGGGATTATGAAAGTTGAGCTCCTACACATATGGAAGATACCACATCTTGGAAAGTATATGAAGAAATGGGGGAAGGGAAGCAAGGATATAATGGCATAAAATGGTTTCAGTATATTACTGAAAATTCCCAATGCAGTTTTAGAGTTTATCCCCTTTTATTCATTTTTTTTTCTACTGCTACTTTCCTATCTGGCTTAGACTTTGCTTGGGCAAATCATCATGTTGTTGGATGGGTAATGACATTAAGGCTTCATGTAAATATATGTTGGTGCAATACCCTATAGAGAACCAGTTTGGTGTAATGGTCAAGACATCAGGCTGGCAACTGGGAGACCATGAGTTCTAGTTCCACCTTAGGCATGAAGCCAGCTGGGTGACCTTGGGCCAGTCACTCTTTCTCAGTCCTAGGAAGCAGACAATGGCAACCCACCTCCAAAAACCCTTGCCAAGAAAATTGCAGGGATTTGTCCAGGCATTTGCCAGGATTCAAAAACTGACTCAAAGGCACAAAAAAATTAAAAAAGCAGTACCTTATAATTATTACATTTATTATCTTAACACTAAGACAAGATTCTCATATGTTCAGATTCTTTTGAACTGTATTCTTAACTGTTCTTTGACAAATGATCTTGGACAAAGGAAATGGATTCTCTCCGCCCTACTTCTGCCCTACTTATAGCTAAAAGACCCACTTTTTAGCACAAATATATGGCCCCAGCTATTCAGTAGTCTGCAGATTTACAAATGAATCACTTATCAAAGTAGATTAGTTATGGAAGATTATAATGAAATAGAAATACCACTGAAATTCTTATGTAGAACTTTTATATAGGTAGTTGTGTTTCCTAAGGACCTTTAATAGAACTGCAGTGATAGAGACTGGGATAAAAAACATCTTGTTTTACACAAATGCCGATGGTATCTGAACTGGTGACAATTAACCAGAAAAGGTATCCTTATAGATATCTGTCAAAACATATGCTCTATAACGTACAATGGCAATAAAATAATGCTGAAGGGCAAAAATTAATTTCAGCCATGTGTATATGAAGTCGATCAAATCAAATTTATTCAAGCCTTTATTGATTAAGCAGTGAGATTTTTATCAGACTTCAAAAGATAAATATATACACAAAACCATGCATATAAAGGTAGGTATTCATGTATTTGGTCTCATACCATTGTTATTTGCAAATAGCTGAATATCTTCCAAAGAATTCAGTTGCTCCTGTGGACAGCTTGATACACATAATGCAGTTAAATTGATATTAAGGTTTTTTATTCCCAAACCACATGAATTCAAAAAGAACACAAATCTAAGGATGAGAAAGAAAATCTCTATTTAAGAATCAAATATCCACTTTACTTTACCAACAGTTTTCACCTAGCTATTAAAAGCAGCAGAATTTTTAAACTGAAACCAAAAATGAAATTCTATCTCCTATGTTTCATACTGCATAATACTGCAATTTTATTCTGACCAATATATAGGATAAACTCTAAAATTTTATTAAACAGGAAGACAATTTTAAGGCTTAGAGGATTTTCAAATATACATGGATCTTAGCTAAATATTGTTATATCTAATTGTTGCTTTAGGATATTTATGCATTTTCTTAATGTAAAATACCTCTTAGCCACACCAATTATGGATTTCTGATGGATCAAATTTCATTTCCAATATATGGAGGTAATGTTAAAATAGCATAAAATAATAACTCACTCACTTTTTGTTTCTCATATCTTGTCCTGACAAAGGTGCACCAACCACAGGAGTGTTCTTCCGACCACAAACATTTCCATAGCTATCATATCCAAATATAAGCCTTTCTGCAGCTCCAGCTGTTATAGCATAGCCTGTTATAAACATCTGAAAGAACATGCACACTACTTTATTCCTGGAATTCACATAAATCTGCCACACTATGTCATTCCTTCTAGTGAACATTATTGGTTATCTATTTCAATGCTTTACTTGAGTTAAGCATTGAAATAGATAACCAACAAAGTTCACTCATTTATCATAAATAAATATACTTTATGATTCCTTTATAATGCAATGACATCAAGTGAAGCATTTATCAGAAACTGTAATAGAATGTTATATATGTATTTGGTGTACGCCTTACCTTCTGCTTTTTTTCAGGAAACATATGGTGCTTTTGCCAACTCAAGTCCACAAGCCACTGAATGACCTCAGTAGCTAATAAGATCAGCTTAAAGAATACCAGATCATCACAAACAGCAAACTTACTGGCAACTGGATTTTTCTCAACTATTCCTGGGAGTCAGTGATCATACTGAAAAACAGTTTAGCTTTATGTACTTGCTAGTGTTTACAATTCCATAGACTCTTTAGGTGAAGGGAGGAAAACAGAGTGGAAAGATGAGGAATTGTTCTGCTTACCATTATAGGAAGGTATGACATGTTCTCTCAGTTAATATGGAGAACTTTAAGATTTCAGGAAAGGCAAAGAATATTTACTGATACCCATAAAACCTCTCCTTCAGATAAAGAGAAATAAAATGTTCAAGATTAGTAACCAGCCCCAGTTTAAGGGAAAGTGATGAGCAGGGAGCCTTTTTCCTTCTCCTACCTGAGCTTGCCCCAAACATGACTTTCTGATTATTCTAGCCTATAGGACCCTGGTGGGAAAGGAGGAACTCTTGCTAAAAGCTGGATTAAACGTTCTAATACCAAATTTGATTTCCCTATATCTATATCCTTATATCTAGCAATATGGCAGTAAACTGGGTATACAGGTGAAACTCGAAAAATTAGAATATCGTGCAAATGTTCATTTATGTCAGTATGGCAACTCAAAAGTTGAAACCAATATATGAGATAGACTCATTACATGCAAAGCGAGATATGTCAAGCCTTACTTTGGTATAATTGTGATGATTATGGCATACAACTTATGAAAACCCCAAATTCACAATCTCAGAAAATTAGAATATTACATGACATCAATAACACAAGGATTGGAAAAAGGACAATATCGGACCTCTGCAAAGTAGAAGCATGCATATGTACTCAGTACTTGGTTTGGCCCCTTTTGCAGCAATGACTGCCACAATGCGGCGTGGCATGGATGCTATCAGCCTGTGGCACTGCTGAGGTGTTATGGAAGACCAGGATGCTTCAATAGCGGCCTTCAGCTCCGCTGCATTGTTCGGTCTCATGTCCCTCATCTTTCTCTTGGCAATGCCCCATTGATTCTCTATGGGGTTCAGGTCAGGCGAGTTTGCTGGCCAATCAAGCACAGTAATCCCATGGTCACTGAACCAGGTTTTGGTACTTTTGGCAGTGTGGGCAGGTGCCAAGTCCTGCTGGAAAATGAAGTCAGCATCCCCATAAAGCTCGTCTGCAGAAGCATGAAGTGCTCCAAAATCTCCTGGTAGACGGCTGCGTTGACCCTGGACTTAATGAAGCACAGTGGACCAACACCAGCAGATGACATGGCTCCCCAAATCAACACAGACTGTGGAAACTTCACACTGGACTTCAAGCATCGTGCATTGTGTGCCTCTCCATTCTTCCTCCAGACTCTGGGTCCTTGGTTCCCAAATGAGATGCAAAAGTTGCTCTCATCAGAAAAGAGGACTTTGGACCACTGGGCAACAGACCAGTTCTTTTTTTCTGTAGCCCAGGTAAGACGCTTCTGACGTTGTTTGTTGTTCAGGAGCGGCTTGACAAGAGGAATACGACATTTGAAGCCCATGTCCAGGATCCGTCTGTGTGTGGTGACTCTTGATGCACTAACTCCAGCCTCAGTCCACTCCTTGTGAAAGTCCCCAACACTTTTGAATGGCCTTTTCCTGACAATCCTCTCCAGGCTGCGGTCATCCCTGCTGCTTGTGCACCTTTTTCTACCACACTTTCCCCTTCCACATAACCTTCTATTGATGTGCTTTGATACAGCACTTTGGGAACATCCAACTTCTTTTGCAATTACCTTTTGGGGCTTTCCCTCCTTATGGAGGGTGTCAATGATGGTTTTCTGCACAACTGTCAGGTCAGCAGTCTTTCCCATGCTTGTGATTCCTACTGAACCAGCCTGAGAGACCATTGAAAGGCTCAGGAACCCTTTGCAGGTGTTATGGATTCATTAGCTGATTAGAGGAGGACACTTTGAGCCTAGAATATTGAACCTTTTCACACTCTTCTAATTTTCTGAGATTGTGAATTTGGGGTTTTCATAAGCTGTATGCCATAATCATCACAATTATACCAAAGTAAGGCTTGACATATCTCGCTTTGCATGTAATGAGTCTATCTCATATATTGGTTTCAACTTTTGAGTTGCCATACTGACATAAATGAACATTTGTATGATATTCTAATTTTTCGAGTTTCACCTGTATCTGGAGACAACACAGCTATTTTTCTCAGGAGAAACACTCAACTGTAGTAAAATACTGAAACACTTATGCCACTACACCTCAGTATAACATAACATATATACAGTTGCAAAACCAGTTTAAAATGATATTGTGAAATTTTGCTTCCAGAGAAATTGATATACTCAAAGATTAACAGCTGCAGTTGAATAAAGCAATATTTTTATCAGATTATTCACTAAGAATTTCAATCACTTATCATTCTTTCCAATACATTTATTTCAACAGGAACTCTACTTACCAAACCTGCCCAAAAGAGGAAAAATATTATCAGCCAAAAGCTGTCCGTGCATTTCCTATGTATCAATGGTCGCCATTTTCTTGATTCAGGAAATCTATCTTCAGACACCTAGAATTTACAAATAATTGCATACATTTTAAAATGCATTAAATATTAAGAATGTTCAGATAGATAACATATTGTTTTGTATGCCATACAATGGATAGATCTCTGTCATTCATCTTAGTTTAATATGCACAAAGCACACAAGCATCAGATTATAAACTTCAAAAGATTAATTTAGTAACATAGAAGGTTTCTGAATACCTCAAATCTGGAAACATAGTGGTGGAATAGTTCGAAGATATCAACAGCGATAAAAGGCATGGCCCTGTGATTCAGCTATTCACAGATCAAATAGAACATTTCACCACATATAGTTCCTCACAACGCATATAGCAACTGCCAGTGCCTTCGCCCTATGATGCAATGCTATTTTCTGACATGAAGAGGAAATGCAACAGGCCATATAGGTCTGGCAGGAATGGTGCCATCATAGGGTTTCTCTTTTGCAGTGTTTTCTCAATTTTTATAGGCATACACATCTCAAATGGAAACCTGATTACGTATTTCTGTTTCAGCATAGTATTGGTCAGAATATTTGTTCTGACCTCCACATTACTGAAGAAAACCTAACAAGGTAAAATAATATCAAAGGTATATGCTCTTATTCTCTAAAATACCTCTATTCTAAGGCAACCCACATGCACTGAGGATGTGCCCCCTCCCCAAGTTCTTGTTCGCACTAAATATAATTTCCAATTCAAATGGACTTAAAAGATGAAGTCAGCTGGATTTCCAGTATCTCTTTTGAATGGCATTCTAAGGGACCTTCTTCAAAAAGTAGCAGGTGATTACTCTGACTATGCAGAACTTTTACTTTGATTCCAAAACTGTGCTTTGGAAAACAAAGGAATATGTCTTTTCCTGTGTTTGGAATTACAGGCAAACTCAAACTTTGCCTAGCCCTGGTGATTACTTTCATTATTCTGCAAACATATATTTATTAATTGTCCCCTTCCAGCCAAGGCTTTTTCGGGGTGCGTACATGCAATGGCAATCTCCCATTTTGATTACTAAAATGTACTGTACTTGGCAACATTTAAAATAGCTTGGAAATTATTGATAGTTAAAAATAAGGTGTACTCTATTGACTACTAAATACTAGATTGGCCAATGTAATCACATTATGCCAGTGTTTTGCCACCTACACTGACTGCAAACCATTTCTGAATGAAACATTTAAGGATATTAACAAAGGAATTAATTTTAAATCCCTAAATGGACTGGAAGATTTACCTTGAAGGAGTATCTTCTCCAATAGTTACCCCTATATACTTTTAGATTTTCCTATAAGGTCCTTGTCTTTCCTGCCAATTGAGGCATGCTACATGCTTATAAGAGAAAACAACCTTCCACAGGAGCACCTTTGAGTTTTATTCTGATTTGAGATGCTAAACTTTTGCTGCAGATTTTATCAATAATAATTTTAACAATTCATACAATGCATTCTGATTTGTTGTATGCCCTGAGAAGTGCTGTTTAGATGCATAATGCATATATGAACCATGGACACTGTCACTAACAATGTTTTTTGTTGCTGCTGCACCATAAGGCAGTGCTTCCCAAACTTTTTCCTTTATTACCCAAAACTGCTTATCAGAAAGTCCTTTTTACCCAATGTAAGTAAACCACTAACTGCACAGAAAAACATATGGGTTCATGTGTCATTACCCAAAGAAAAACCACTTTTACTCAATTTTGGGTAATTTACCCAGGTTTGGGAAGCACTGCCATAAGGCTAAGCAAAGCATGAAAAAGAGGTAGTCCACGCTGAGTACGAGTATGAACGAAACACAACCGTTTATATTGCTCTTATGCAACCTATTCTGGCTGATTTCACTTGCGTGTACAGTATAAGCAAATATTTTGCTTTTCTCTCCTGCAAAGCAATGTAGCTATGCATGCAAATACATGCAGAGACTTCTGGGAAGTGCTTCTAAAGCAGCCTTGCAAAACATGTGGCTGCTATTATGATTCAGAGAGATTTTACTTTCGTTGTTCATACTCCTGCATGTTGCAAAGCACCTCTTTCAAATGCTTTGAACATCTTTATTGCATGGTTGCTTAATATATGTTATTGAAACAAACAAAAAAACTACTCAGAGGATAGCATCCTCTAGGACTCAACTGACTCCTCATCAAAAGAAAATTTGAATAAAATTACAGCAATTATATGGCACTTAACTGTTTTGACTAACATAAGATTTTGGGGCAAATTACTGTTTCCCAATTATGACCCTGAAGGGTTAGAAAAACCCAGGTTCAGTTTCCCCTTTAGCTATAAGATGACTGGGTGGTTAACTTGGGGCAGTTACTAACTCTCAGCACAACCAACTTTGGGGAAAAAACTGAATTAGAGAATTTGATTTCCAACTTCTTTAACTCCTGAAGGAAACACGGAATATACAATTACTGGACAAAGAAATAAGATACACTGGTCATAATCTGAATGGAACAGATGCAAATTTATTACCAATGACATTATATTTATACCCTGCCTTCTTTTTTTCCCAAAGAGAACAAGGCAGTGTACGTGGTACTCCTTCATTCTCCATGCTATCAGCACAACTTTGCCGAAGTGGTTAAGTCTGAGCATTAACGACGGGTCCAACGTCATTCGGTGACTATCCCAGCTCAATGGAACCTAATCACAGATCCACAGAGGTGCACGGAACCCAATCCTCCCGGTCGGGGCAGGGCAGGGCAGGGCTCCTTATGAAAGAATCTCTGAAAAATGGTCGATCAGCCTTTGCTTATAGCGCCCACTGAGATACGGAGAAGTTCGCTTTTCTTAACATTCCAACACTTCTCTCAACCTGCAAACCAATTCGGTTGTCCCTTCCCGCCCCGCTACAGACGCACAGGAAAAAAACCCGCCGCGGTAAAAGGCCTCGTTGCGGTGGAAGAGAGAGCTCCGCTTCGTGCACCTGTCGGCTTGGGAGGCAACGCAGCGCCCCTTCGCCGGCAGCGCCGCCTCCGCGCGTAACTTTGGGGGAAGAAAACGCACCTCCCCACCCACCCCCCGCGTCGTAGCGTCGTCCTGAGCTGCTGCCAGGCGACCCGAAGCTGACTTTTCCTCTCCCCCTGGACTCTGGGGGCCAAAAAGTTTCCCCCAGAACGGTGAGAGGGTGGCCACCCCATCTCGCTATTCCCTTGTGCTCATCGCCGACCCCTCACGAAGGTCCCGCCGTGCGGGCTCTTACCGAGTACTCGCCTCTGTAGCACGCCATGCTGCTCCCTTCCCGCCTCCGCCGCTTTCGGTGCTGGGGCAGTTTGGGCGGCTCCTTCCTGCTTCGCCAGCCCGGGGAAGCGAGGCCGTGAGGGCCGGACCGCGCTGCAGCTGGGCGCGGACGACGGATCTAGCAAGCGATTCCCAGCCTCTGGCTCGGTCGCTCCCCTCCCGGTCCGCAAACCATCGCTCGAGGGTTGAAGCGCCGCCCTGCGCAGTCTCTGCGCGCCTTGCCTTTGTTTTCCTTTCTGGGAAGAATGTTCTGACTGCGGGTGTAGAATTTCTCCCGGGAGTGAGCAGAGTTTTAGGAACTCCGCGCGCAAAAGAGGCGCGCGCACGGAGCCAACTTCTTGGAGAAGGACCAGAGGTAACGCGTTTCCCGTTCTCGTGTGGCTCGACCTGACGCGTCTTTCGTCGGCAAGCAAAATCTTTTGACGTGGAAGATGTCCAGTTGCGGTGTGCGTGTGATGGCGGCACCTGAGTACGGTGCGGTGAATTTTTACCCCTCTCGTGTGCAAGCGACAAAAAAAGAAAATGCCCACCCAGTTAGTAAAGAAAATCCACTCATATCTTAGTAAGCATTTCTCATTGTGCCCTGGATAAAAACAGGCCTTCTGACGCAGTGATGGAAGATAAATAAGGAAGGGGAACCGCCACAGCCCCCTCCTGAACCGTTTTCCATTCCTGTCGCTGCTCTTGTAATGGGGCAAGAGGTGAAAACAGCCCTGTGCGGTCACACAGCTGTCTACAGTATATGCCTTCTAATCTTTTTTTTTTTTTTTAAGTGCCTTCGAGTCAGTTTTTAACTCCTGGCGACTGCCGACTGGCAGTTTTCTGGTCCCTGCAGTTTTCTTAGCAAGGTTTTTTGGAAGTGGCTTGCCATTGCCTCCTTCCTAGGGCTAAGAGAGAGTGACTGGCCCAAGGTCACCCAGGTGGCTTCTTGCCTCAGGCGGGACTAGAACTCACAGGAGACTAGCCTGGTCCCTTAACCACTACACCAAACAGATTCTCTCTTCTAACCTTAGCTTCTTGTTTTCAAGCTAGGCAGGAAAATGTCTCCCACTAGAAGTATTTAGAGAAGATCTCACTATTCTTCTGCACTTGGAATAAAAAGCATCCTAGGAAAGTTTGGCTCCTAATGACTCAATGGATACATCCATGTCATTTTCTTGCCAACTATTTGGACATGGAGTGGGTCGCTATTACCTTTTTAGAACAAGAGGCTCTCAAGTCAAGCTCAACTTCTGGGAATCACATTCTTGCAGTTTTCTTAGCAGCGTACAGAAGGGGGGTTGCCATTGCCTTCTTCCGGAATGTTCCCCCAATCTAGCCTACAGCCTTGGACGTTCCATATAACCAGGGATGACCCTGCTTAGCTTTGAAATCAGACAGGATTGGCTGGGACCTGCCACCTGTTGAGTTTCTCATCTTAGAATGGGATGATGCTATTCACCTCCTGCTGCAAAATTATTTGAATGGATGATCCTGTTTTCCAGTCATCTTTCTGCTTTCTGCTTACCCCCATTTTTATTTTTATTTTTTTGCTTAGTTCAAATCCACACATATCTATATTTTGGCACTTCCACTTTCTAAAACTGTTCTCGCAGGACCCCATGCCATGTGGGCTATATAATGGATATTGAAATGCTAAGCATTGTCGTAAGCAGTAGTAAACAATTTTCCCACCAGCATTGCTGTTCTTCAACACAATTCCTATTCTTTTAATTGGATTTATTTTACCAAATGGTGGATCAACCCCTGTGTTTAGAGATAAGGGGGTTGGAAATATAATGCTTGTTTTTGACTAAGGATATACTACCAGTTTCAGAATCTCAAGTACACTAAGACAAAGATCTTATTTCTATAAAAACAATTTGCCTGTATTTATTATCTCCTCTGTATTGAAGGACATTTTTAACCTCTGTTTCTTGAAAATTGAGTGTAATAAAGGATATTTCACAGCTGTAATGAAGCTATTCACAAAACAAGGTTGCAGCAAGGCAGAAACGGTCCAAAGTAGCAAGATAGATAGCAGCCGGGATGAACAAATAAGTTGTTTTTCTTTATTTGTGACACACATGTGCAAAGGTTAATTTCATTCTAACAATCCTACAGAGAGAGTCGCTGCTTTGTACTGTCACAACAAGCACAGGATATTCTGGGCAAAGAAAATGCTGACTAACAAGAAGAGGTGCTCCATTTCTACCAGTTACCTTCAATCAAATGAAGGATTGCTGATGAAGTTATTGAAGAGAAAAGTATCATGGTAGCACTGTCCCCAAGGCAAAGATCAAAGTGATAAATGGATGCTCCTGTCACCTCTGATTTTTCTAATTGCTATTACTGGAGGCTAAGAAGAATGCCCAAGTGTCATGGGTCATAGTGGTAGCTTAGTACTGCAAGGTTTTACTGTGACCCTGTAAACAATAAATGAACTTGTGTGACCTCTGATCCCTGAATAAAATTAATGATTTTATTGGGGTTAGGGTTGGGCAAGAAATAGGTATACCACTTAATTTAATGATTCAAAGTTAATCTCTGTGAAAAACAGGGTTTTTTAAACTTTGCAACTATCTGCCGCAGTTTTGTATAGGCAAAATGGTGATGGAAGCCTAAAGTGAATTTTGATAGTGTTCCTCCAAGCCTGATCAGTTTAAAAAAAAACTGTGATCACCCTCCTCAGTTAATTACAACTCACAGTTTGAGAATCCCTGCATTTACTTGGATTCTGTGTAATATTTTCTTCAGTTTGATCTGTCTAACCACACAACTGACATTACATATAATTGCATATAATTACCTTTTGTCACTGTATTTTTTCTTGAAAAGTTATATTCTAAAAAGCAAAGTAAGGAAAGTATCACTCCACAATTTGAAATTATGTATTTTGATCATGAAAGCACTTACAACTTGTAGATCTCTCCCAGTTAGAGCTAGGATCTGTCTTGTCAAAATACTCTCCCAGAGTCAAACATTAAGATGTTTATTTATGACTCAAACTCCATGAAGTATAATGTCTTATACTGAACTTTGACATCATGTAAAAGAAAGCAGAATAGAGGCGGACCTACAACATTCAAACCGCATTCTTGTTACAACCTTTCCAGCTAGATTAAAGGTGCAGCCCTAACTTATGCACTACTTTATAACATGAATCTTTGCACTTAGCAAATAATATAGCAAAACAATTATCTCTGTTGCTTGTTTAACGTCAAGGTACTAATAATTCATGCAATTTAAGCAGAAACCAAAACTTTGCAAATTCAACATACTTTGTAAAAAAAACCTATTTTGATTAATATGCATTAATTTTAATATTAGCTTTTATGACTGTCATTTTACAGCAAGCATGTTTTGTAGTGCAATCCTACATTCTCAGGAAAATGGAAAATGTTTTCCTTTTTTTCTGAATAAGGCAAAAAACCCAAAGATTTAAAAGAAAGTAGAAAAGGCTTAATGCTGGGAAAGGTGGAAGGAAAGAGAAAAAAAGGTTGACCAGCAGCAAGGTGGATAGACTCAGTTACAGTGGCAATGAGTGTACCATTGGGAGACTTGAAAGACCAGGTTAGGGATAGATTGTCATGGAGAAAATCTATCTACAGTATGTGGTTGCTAAGAGTCAAAAACGGCTTCATGGCACATAATAATTTTTTAAAGATACATGTTTGCAGCCTAAGACCCATTTAAATCTATGGAAGGATAGTTTTACATGCAAGTCAAATTGATTTCAACTGTTTCTGGATTCTGCCCAGAATATCTTTTTTGTGATTGCAAGCTTTGAATTAATAATACAGCTAGTGAAATGAAGTAAAAAAAAAAAATGAAATGTTTTAATGTTAAGAACATGTCTCATTCTGACTCAACTTTGTAGAAAACTGGACATTTCTAAATGGTGCACTTTATGTATATGTAATTATTACCATGCTGTTTATTAGAATATGTTTCTGGTAACACCATTATGTTGAGAACTTTCATTTGTAGCTCCCAACTAGATAAGACTATATTAAAGAAGAAATAAGTTTTGTAAACACCTGTATGCTGGGCTTTCTCCCACAAGGTGGTGCTATCTATCACAGAATGTATAGCTGTTTAAACCAGGTTGGCAAAATAAAACAGGATTTTCTTTAATACCAATACTAGAATCACAGGGCTATATTTATTTAGGAAGGACACTGGTCTGCAAGGGGGAACAGATTCACTCTATTAACAGATGCTGGTCCATGACAGACAAACTTCTCGATACAACCCATTGCCCACAATCTGGCATAGAATTAAATAGTCATACTTAATCATATTGATTTTGACTCTCCTAGGTTATGAACAGTTATTTGAAAGTAATTTTCTATTTGCCTCTGAGTTCCGATTAATGTAAGCAGTTTAAAATGTTGATGTCTTTCATGGAGTTTTGTAAGCCTGTTCTGGGCCTTATTTACCAGGTTATATTTGAATCTGTAAATATCATAGCAGGTGGTAGCAAGAAAGTTCAAGCATGAGACTTGGAGAAAATTCACAAGTAAGTTTTATGATTAAAAGGTAGATGCTTCAGCAGGAGCTACTCATGCAAACACAGAATTGAAGGTTTTATTGTGCTAGGCTGCACTGAGGTTATGACTTGTATTAACTTAAATAATGTAATTTATGCAGAAGAATTCCATCCAAGCAAGTGGTCAGTAATCCAATATTGAAAGTGCCATCAAGTAACTGCAACAGTCTAGCTATGGGGTATGTGTGAGAGAGCAAGCTGCTTGCCTTTGGAGGTCCTCATCTTTTTGGAACTTGAAGATATGGGCATTTTCATATTTTGTTTACACAAAAGCTGTTCTGTGTACTAAAGAGGCAGTGGGATTGCTTTACTGCTCCTGTCCCCAAGGTCACAGTTTATCTAGCTGAGTCCTGATGTCTATGCGTTAAGTTGTGGATGTCTGCTTTATACTCTGATGGAAGCTTACATGGGCAAGTCTGACAGAGCACGCAGTAATATGAACATACATCTTTTCCTGGGATTATTCCTTTGTGGAGAACCCATGATCTCAGAAAAATGTGCCACTCTTGGAGTTGCAGACAGGAGCTACATTCATGGCCTCCATGCTTTAAAGCATGTTTTTGGAACTGAATTCAGAACACTGCAGCCCTCAAATGCACTACATGTAAGCTTCCCTCTTTGCAGACAACATACATCTATCACATTCCTGGCCTAACAGTCTCTACAGTGACTACAGAGTTAGTAGGATTTTGCACATGAAAGGGACCGTGTTCCAAGCAAGCTAACAGGATCGGCTGCGCTGAATGGTCAACTCTCATGTTTCTTATTCAGTACATTCTATTCTTACTGTGCTTTTAAGTTAGCTGCTACTGCTGTTGTTTCTAGAAATCCATCATGTTAATACCCATCTTAAAACAGAAAACTTTAAATGGGAAGAGAAACCAACATGCATGCAGATTAAATACAGTTGGTGGCCAAGTGAAGTGCAAAGTCGGTATCCCTGGAGACGGCATTTTTTAGTATGTCCCTAAAGACTTCTCACTCTCGCTCTTGCGCGCTCTCTCTGGTGGAAGCTAAGACAATCTTTAATATGCAAAGGGGCACATGGGAAAGTAACCTAGAAAAGAAGCCAAAAGAGGCAGCCAGCTGCCAAGTGAAACCCAGCCACCAACACATTCTCTGACTATATCCATGGTACGGGACAAGGAGTTCTTGTCTGACAATTGAGAAGGGTTCTGAAAGCCAGCACCTATATCAGTAAGTATTCATCTCAAAGGAATGCAGTTGAACTGGACAAGCACCAGCTACTGGTGGCTGTTTCTTAAGTAAGAAAACAAACAGAGGGGGAAGGAGGTCCTGCACTTAAACATAATGATTTTCATCCTTAGAATCATTTTTCCTCTGGTGCATTTATCCAATGTCTTTTCACACATGAAAAGAAATGGACGATTCAGTAACTTAGCTTACAAAACATTTGTGTCAATAGAAACGCCACATATTATCCAGTAAATACTGTTGTGGTTAGACTCTCCAGAGAGAATCAGCACAGAGTAGCTTTAATCTGTAATATAATTAAGGTGTAATTCTGCAATCAGCTAGGACAATAGGTCATCAACTTGAGGGGAAATTCTTAAGAAATGCTCTTAAGAAGTCTTTCCCATATTTTAACAGATCTGGAGTTTAAATTCAGGAACTATGCAGATAGAACCTCACATTTATTCATTCATTCATTCATTCATTCATTCATTCATTCATTCATTCATTCGGCTTGTATGCCACCCATCTCCCCCAACGGGTGACTCTGGGCGGCTCACAATAAAAAGAAAAAACACAGTTCTCTCCAAAGATGGCTAAAATCTATAAATACTTAAAAAACATATTAAAAATGCCCTAAAAAACCTCCTCTGATTTTGGCCCTAAAAAAAACCTGTAACATGCTGGGGGGGGGACAACCCATCATCCCACCAGCCATCTCCACAGGTGCAGGCCCCCCTCTGGCCCCCAGGCCTTCTGGCAGAGCCAGGATTTGATACCTTTCCTGAAGGCCATGAGGGAGGGGGCACACCGGACCTCAGAAGGCAGGATGTTCCATAGGGCGGGCGCTACAGCAGAAAAGGCTCTCTGCCTAGACCCCACCAATCGAAATTCCCTGACGGGGTCTGCAACCTGCCCCTTCTGCTGGACCGAGTGGGACGGGCTGAAGTGACCAGGGCGAGGCGGTTCCTCAGATAACCTGGTCCCGTGCCATGAAGGGCTTTAAAGGTAATGACCAACACCTTGAATTGGACCCGGAAACAAACCGGTAACCAATGCAGCTCACGTAACAGCGGTGTTATATGTGCCCTCCTAGGGGCATTAAGAACTGTCCACGCCGCCGCATTCTGCACCAGCTGTAGCTTCCGGATACTCTTCAAGGGTAGCCCCATGTAGAGCGCATTACAGTAGTCCAACCCAGAGGTGACCAGGGCATGAGTGACCGTGCGGAGGTCCCCCTGATCCAGGAAGGGGCGTAACTGCCGCACCACACGAAGTCGTGCAAAGGCCCTCCTAGCCACGACTGCCACCTGCTCTTCGAGCAGGAGTTGTGAGTCCAGGAGAACCCCGAGATTACACACCGGGTCTGTCTGGGGTAGTGCAACCCCGTCAAGAACCAAAGATGACAAAGTCATAGATCTTGAGGCTCCCCGTATCCACAGCCACTCCGTCCTACCAGGGTTCAGCTGAAGCCTGTTGTCCCCCATCCAGGCCCCCACAGCCTCCAGGCACCACGAAAGGGCAGTCACAGCGTCACTTAGGGCACCTGGGATGGAGATGTATAGTTGGGTATCATCAGCATACTGATGATACCTCACCCCATGGTGCCGGATGATCTCACCCAGCGATTTCATGTAGATATTAAATAGGAGCAGTGAAAGCACTGACCCCTGTGGCACCCCACAAAGTAGGGGCCGGGGGCTGGACATTTGCTAAACAAACAGGAAATAGGGGCAGGGAAGGGTCACTTAAATTTAACGAACAGGGAATTTAACCTATCTGGTTCTTGCCTATTCTTCCTAAGAACTGCTGTTCTCCCAGGCCATTGTATCACCAGGTAGACTAATCTCTGATTCAGGTACGGTACCTGACCAAAGTAGGGAAAAACCTTTCTAAATAAGGTACTTGGAAGAGTACCTCCTTCAGTAGCAGCCAGTCTACTGATTGAGATTAGAAACAAGGTCCTATCGTATTTGTGATTAAATTTGTGGGTCTGACCCCAAATATGGTGACTCAAGATAGTCTTGGTGGTGGTAACTTCTCAATAATTTGCAAATCCCTTCCATTCTGTATTACAACTGATACCAAGTGTGACAGGCAAGGATTTATCTGTTCACCCAGTTCTTTGTTGCTATGCCTTTTGTTGTTATTGTTTTGTCCTGTTTTCTGAAAATGCTTTTCATTTAATATGAAGAATAAATAAAAATATAAATAAATACAAATCTATTTTTACTATGTATTGTAACTCCGCTTTGTGATTATTTCAAGAAAACTTCGTAACAAATAAATGCAGTTATAGGGGATATTTTAAGTTTCATCTCCCACAATACAGTTATTCCCAGCAAAATTTTCCCCAGCCTCTTGTTAGTGTTATACTATATGGAGATGCAGAGTGAAGGATCTTGTATTTCACTCATAATACTCTGTCCTGCCACCTAGGATTCATTCAGGTTGATTTAAGCTTCAGTGAAGTTAGTCCTAAGGATGTTAATCAGGGATTGGTGGACCATGGTCAAGTCCCCGCATGCTCTACAATTGTTCCTTATCACTCATATTGATAAGGGAAGAAAGAACAACAATCTACAGATGAAATTTGTTGGACTACCTTAAAAAAACAAATTATAAATTTGTAGAACCAAATCTAGTTCTACTCTTCGGTATTTCTTCTCAAAAAGTTAAGTCCATATCATGACTATCAACATTTTCTGTTAACAGGAGTATTGAAATTTGTAGAAAGGTATACCCCCAGCACACTTTCAGAAGTTGCCACCAAACTATCATTTTTAGTATGACAGAATGAGAACATTATTAAATATATTTGAAATACAGTAATAATGAGATCCTGTTATTACCAACTGTATTTAATAATAACCTACTGTTATTACCTACTATAATAATCAGTAAAAATGAGAGCCAGTTCAGTGTAGTGGTTAAGGCATCAGGCTAGAAACTGGGAGACTGTGAGCTCTAGTCCCACCTAGGTACAAAGCCAGTTGGGTGACCCTGGGCCAGTCACTCTCTCTAGCCCTAGGAAGGAGGCAATGGCAAACCACTTCTGAAAAACCTTGCCAAGAAAACTGCAGGGACTTGTCCAGCCAGTCTCCAAGAACCGGACACGAATGGATTTTTTAAAAAAACAATATCAGTTGTATTTAATTAATTAACTCAAATTTATGTCTGTGTGCAGCCCTTGCCTTCTCCCCCCCCCACCCCCACCAAGAAAAAATATCAAGTTATATACTTCCGTTCTATTCAATCTGACTTTGCAGTGGGGTGCCAAAATGATGATCATGGTACAATGCAGTAGGCATTCTGAAAAACTTGATCTGGCTTCAGTTATCCATACCTTAATATAATATATCCATAATATATCCATGCCTTAAATTACTGCTTGACGCTGTACATTAAACCTTACCCTGCTTGGTATAGTCCAGATATTTTGGACTATAACCCTCATCATTCTCAGTCAGCATCACCATTAGTCCAGACTGGGGAAGGCTGCTTTATTTAGTATTACATATGAATGCTTCAGCTAATTCCAAATACAACAATGAAGGTGTGAATGAGGGCAAATAGAAACAGTATTGCAGAGAAGCAAAGATCTTTTCTACCATTTTGCACTACACAGGAGATCTGGCTAATCTTTCATACTGTTTGAATTTCCACTTAACTGATGAGCATTAGTTTTGCGTGTTTCTAACAAATCCTCATTTTGGAGCTGTTGTGTGTGTAATCATGAATGATGCTATTACACCATGTTTTTTACAGGAAGTCTATCCGGAGAGTAAAATTTTCTAAGGAGGAAGCTCTTGCCTTCAACATTCATAGTGTGATTTTTAAATAGACATGTTATTTTGGTCACAAGATGTTGCGTTGCTCTTTAACCAACATGTTAACCTGTGGCAGAACTCTACAGCAGTGACTACTGCATTGCCAGAGTCTTGGTTGTGTCATCAGAAAATGACTTCAATAAACTGCTGAGAAAACTCAGAAAGCCAGTACCACTAAAAATCTCATACAGTAAACCCTCTGGACTCCACATTCTTAATCACACTAAAGTTTATTGTGAAGGAAATCACTCCATTGCTTTAGGCATTTATGGGGAAATGACCTTCATGAACCATTCACCCGTGCAAAATGTTAATCGTGGGATTCTTGCCCTATATTCTACACATGATGCCTATTTTTGCTACCCATTACCTTTAAAGTGGAAGGGTTGTCTTACAACTGCAAATGCAGGACAGCTGTTGTCTCATTATGAAGGAGGGGTCCAGCAACAAGTGTGGGACCGACAGCCTCCATTATTCATGGATTTCAAACATCATTCTATCAAACAGAAAAACCCCAGCCCTCTTTTTAGAGAGAGGACTTTAAAGAAATTGACTAATTGAGTTGAACTCTCTCTTGATGCCAAGCATTTTCCTGGAATCTTCAGTGAAGCAGAAGGGATGGTGGAACCTCTCCCCTGTGCCTGCATCAGTGCAGGCAAACATTCTCTAAATCGGAAGTACTCATTTCCTTTTTTCTCTCCCTCAGCCCAGCTACCTCTTCACTTTGCATCATCTCTTTTCTCTTTTGTTCTCCCTACTTTTATTTTTGGTTCCAATTTCAGTGTAGCATTTCTTCCCCTTACCCCATCTCCATCCTGATTTCTTCTTTGCTGTTTCTGATGGAAGGAGAGAGGGAAATGCATGAGGGTTGCATTTGTATGT
Source organism: Liasis olivaceus (assembly GCA_030867105.1). NCBI lineage: Eukaryota > Metazoa > Chordata > Lepidosauria > Squamata > Pythonidae > Liasis > Liasis olivaceus. The sequence continues at coordinate 119,567,540 of CM061350.1, read as the reverse complement.
AAGAAATGCGTCTGTGTGTGAGAAAGAATGGTTTGTATGTGTATATAGAAATAGTGAATCAATTTTACAAATCTAGTAGCTTATTTTATTAATAAATATGCTTATTCGTTATTCAGTTAATATTGCACAGGATTTTTGTCTGTGTTTATGGTTCTTTTTTCTGGTACTGTTCCTGGGGCAGGGGACAATTTTAAATTAAATGATATCTTACTTTTAAATAGATGAAATATCCTAGTGTTCTTCATTAGGAATATAAAAGATCTGTTCATTCAGATGAATGAAAATTTAAGGAAGGCCAAAGTCCATGTCAGCAGCTGGCAATGAGACTTGTAGTCCAACACTTTTGATGGACACCAGGTAAAGATGGTAAACTATACTCAAATAATGTAATAAGCTTTATGTATTGTGTTATATAATATTGAGAGCCAGTTTGCTGTAGTGGTTAAAGGCACTGGACTAGAAACTGGGAGATTGTGAGCTCTAGACCTGCCTTAAGCATGAAGCCAGCTGGGTCACTTCAGGCCAGTCATTCTCTCTTTCTCTCTGAAAATGTTGCCAAGAAAACTGCTTGCATTTGTCCACTCGGTCACCAGGAGTCGAGATTGGCTGGAACCATCATCACCATCATCGATGAACACAGATTCAATGAAAAGAGTTTTTGTTAGGGAACAGAGGCCTTCCATTAATGTTGCCCCATAGCCTCAGTAGAATATTATTTCTGAAAATACTTAGTTGTAGTATTCAATAGCAGCTTAGACTGCTATTGCCCAAACTCTTTTAAAACATCCCTAGGGACAAATCAGATCAGATACTAACAATGTTATTTTAAGGGCTATAGCAGAAGGAGATTCTCATTGGAACTACAGCACGGGGAGAGGGGGCAGTTGTTGTTGTTGTTATTACATTTTTATCCCACCTTTTTTATATATAACTCAAGGCAGCAAACATAATACTCCTGCCTCCTATTTTCCCCACAACAACCACCCAGTGAGGTGGGTTGAGCTGAAAGAGAGTGATCAGCCCAAAGTCACCCAGCAGCTTTCATGCCTAAGGGAGGTCTAGAACTCACAGTCTCCTGGTTTCTAGGCCAGCACCTTCACTACTACACCAAACTAGCTTTCTATCTTTAATAATTCCATCCCCTGCCATGGCCCTAACCATGCTCTGCATTCTCACAGCAATGATATACAGATTTGAGTAAGGAAGAAAGACTTGCAGAATGTTGACTACAAGGATTACAAGCTTCCAAAAGAGTGTGGGGAAGATGGGAGTTTAACCAGGACTGTTCAGAAGAAATCATTATTCCTTTTTATGCACCAAGTTCCAGGTGAAAATTTCCCCGCCTCCTGCAACATTTTATTAATGGTAAAAGGAACAATCATGGCATTTCAGATGATGCACTAAGAATTCCTGAATAATTTGGCTCAAATTTAGTAGCAATCATCACATCCTAATACAAGTGAATTCCATATGGATTATGATGAAGTATCTTCTTTTATCTATTGTAAATTAAAAATACTGTATTCATTAAGATATGAGTCACAGTATTTTGAGAAGTTGAGTAACATTACAGTATAAGATTTACTTACAACTTAAAATGTACATGCATTTGTTTAGAACTGTCTTCCTCAACCTGGTACGGTCTGTGCTAGCTGGGAATTTAGGAGTCATGGTGAAAAGCTGATCTAGAACATTAGAATGGACATTTTAATAAACTCATATGTCTATGATATTTTAAAGAATGCCTGAACATAGCTGCTGTTAGGTAATGTTAACAGCACTCTTATGAACACTTAATCAGTAATGAAGAAATCCAGCCTTTCTTAAGGGAAAGCTAAAAATGTAATTTATATGGGCCACATTAAGCACTCAACTGTATATTGGCTGGTTTTGCATAACACGTTCAAGGAGGCTAAAATAGAGATGGGTGGTTAACATTTCCATGTATTATGGGAAATCCAACCATTGTCTTAGTGTATTGCGTAAATATGGTGTTATACTATTAACAGTGTTACAATTTATTTAAGTACAATACATTATGTGAATGCAGCAGTTGTGTTTTCTTGCCTTAAGTTTAGAATTAAGCATCTTGTGTGTTGATTCAACCGTAGCATTCCATCGAGTTGTTTTTTTAAAAAAAAACAACTCTAATAAAAATCTAGATTTCCCCTAGAATCACAGGAAGAGAAGTTTTCTGGTACAAGGTATAAGTGGTTAATCAGTAGCTTGCTAATTTACACTAGAAGTGAAAAAAAAAAGACCTTTCAACTATTGCTGAACTTCCAGTCTAGTAAGTCCATTCGGTAGGATGCTGGGAATAAATAATTCATGACATCCAAACAGTCCCATTTTCCCACTTGCTATAAAGCCACGTGTCCGATTTACACAGAATACAATATATAGAGTTCTCCAGAGGGTTTTTTGTATCAGGTCTTAGCTTACATGTATATAATACTGTCACAGTCCTGTACTGCATAGATATATAACACAGGGGCCCGCTGTGATCCATCTGACTATTCTTTCAAAAACAAATGAATAGGAAGTTAGCATGCAACAAGCAAAGCATCAGCCTCTATCATGCAGCACTGACTTTATGAGTAGCAGCCACTGGAAGGCATTCAATCCAAACTACTGTAAAGTAAATGCTTACAGCAATGCAAGCTAAAGTAGCATAGTGTTATTGTGCATCTACAACTGGCCAGCATTAAATTCAGTACTTGCTCATTGTGTCTACTGCCACCCAGGTGTGTATGCAGGAAGAATAGGTAATATGGCAATTCTTCAAGTGTCTTCCTATGTCCCAGAGGGACATGTTTGTTTCTCGCAGTGACAAGGTGACTGGTGCTTCCACCCAACCACATGAAGGAACCACAGTGCTAAAACACACCCCATGCAAAAAATGGAATCTAGAGTATGTGACTCAGATGAGTCTTTCTGAAACTGCCTGAGAGCATGGCTCTAGCACTCTTGTGCAAGTCCACATGTACATAAATCAGCTTATATATGCAGCTGTCCCATGTCGATCTTTCACAAATGATAGAAAACTAACAGTACATCTACAGAGGCACAAATCCTGCTGCTGCCTGTCCTGCATCCTCCTCCAGAGTGTGAAAAACACTGGATTGAAGGTTCAGATAAAAGCACTGAAGGAAGACCACACTGCTTTGTAAAAGTGGAAAAGCAGTTTCCCTTGCTTTGAGAAGGCATTTGGCATTCCAACTCTATCCAGCTCTTACAGGGAAGAGAGAATGGGGTGGATGCTGTCCAGGAACCGGAGGTGAGAAAGTATACCTGCATCAGCCTGAAAGCTAGCTGATCCTACCTGCTACAATCATCTGACCTTGCTACTGATGGTAGGGTTGGTGAAACGCATACAATTTTATAGACCTTGCAACTGCCACCGAAAGCTGTAAGCTTAAGGGGGAAAACAGTACTTTGACATTAGTACAAGTGAGGATGATCTTTACTCGTTGAAGGGAACATGAAGGCAGTGTCATGGGAACAAAGCAGAAAAAAGATGTACTGGGCAAGTTTGTACCACGGGTAGCAGGGTGACAGACTCGGGCTGCAAAATCCAGAGTACATTAGACAACAGGAAAGCATTATATTTTTCTATACATCTTGGCAGTCATTCAGTAGTTACTGGATTTATGAAACTCAGATATGGTAGCCTTAATGGTTAGCTGCAAGTGGAGAGATCCATAAGCACAATTAAAGGTAGTTTTGGGGGGTTGTTCTTTAGGAAGATCCTTAATATGGAAAGCTGAAGGTTACAGATTCACCACCTCCAGATGGAAGTATAGTATTAAGAAAGGACTATCATAAACAATGAAATCAGATGACTATTCCATTTCCTTTCTCCTAAAACACCGCAGACAAACCCAGTCTCTTCTGCCCAAAATTTTCCTCCCACAGTTGAAGAATCTAGTGCAACAAGACATTGGGGAAATACATCTGGTGTGGTTTAATATGATGCTTTAATGTTGACACAGCTGCAATCTCTGAAAGAGCCTTAGAATCAAACACTTGCCCTCTACACTTTTCATCATTCTCTATTCAGTTATTGTGCATAAGCAACAATCAAGGCAGGGTCCAAAATAAATAGGATGTTAGTATCTCTTCAGTGAATATATTCAGCATGTAGGAAGTTAGCTGGAAGAAAGAGTTGTGGTATCTGGCTGCAATACTTTTGGTAGGCACTATTGTACTTCAGATCTCTGTAACAGTGAAATGGTCAAATGTTGAATTTTCTAACATTTGCCCCCCAAATAAATCCATCCTACAATTTATACAATGTAGCTATTACGATGGGTGCACTCTGATAAAACAGTTGTAATTTGTTTAATTCACTTAATATGCTTTCTGGGAAATCCCATTTTTTAAAAATCTGATATTGCAGTGAATGAGTTTATCAGATTGTCTTTAGGGAAGCATAAATGCTACTACTTCTTGATCATAGTAAAGATACGTTTTGTTTGGCACAGGATTAATTCTTCAAACATTATACAGTTACAATAGTTCTTTTGTTCTCATATCACATGAAAGAAGTTTGTGGCTGTTAATAGCTTGTTAGAAAAGTAAAGCTCAGTAATGTATAAAATTTCTATAATTAGAACTATACTATAATTAATGTATAAAATTTCTATAATAATTAGGACTACTATATCAGGGCTGCAAAAGTCCAGATCATCACTAGATGGCATCAAAAAGATCCAGATTTTGGCACCCCAACTATGGTAGCCATAGTTATTTGTCTCAGAACTCTTAACTACAGAAATGTTAGACATTACTAGGTTTTGTTTAGTGCAAAATCCACACAAACACTAGAGAGTAACAAAGAGGTACAAAAAACTTTGCCTCTGTCCCGATCTTTGTATGCCAGATACGGCAGCCCTAAGTTTTAGCAATGGCCAAGAAGGCTTTTGCACTAATGATTCCTAGCATACCAACTCCACGTATTCCTTGAAATGATATGTTTTGGTTCTGCTAGCCCATAGCTGATTAGGACTACTATACTTTATTTTAGACAAGGCCAAGACATTGTGCTCCTGTGCACGATGAATAAGATTGGCAGTTCTCTTCCCCATTCCATTTGCAAAAGCCAATTAGACTGGTGGTTCAGTCTGCAGTATTGAATATGGCAAGCTACCTTTGCTCACACAGAATACAGTATCTAGTACTGCCTCTGGTCTTCCCCCCTCCCAGCTCTCCTCCGAAAAAGTTCTCTAAATCCTGGAGGTAAACATTTTCAAAAGCCTGAAGTGCAGCAAGTTTCAACTCCTTTAGGAGAGAACTCTTCAGATCCATTTCCCTACTTTGGAGAGAAATCATCCTCTGATCTGAAACTACTTACCCTGAGCACAGCCCAGTTCTACAGAGTATAGGCAACAGAGAATACAAACACAATGGCTGGGGAAAGGCAGGCCTATCTGAAAAAAGTGATTCCTTGCAATACTGGTTTCCTCAAAAGTAAATCATTCCCTGTAAGTAGAATTTTTGGAGATGACCCATAAGCCTTGGGTGGGATTTGCAAAGTTCAGGAATGAAAGTCTTTAATTCCAGGCTGATGAACAGTGTCTGATTTCTCTGCCTTATCTAGCCATTTCCCTCATCAAGGGCTACAAAAATCTGTACAATCATTAAAAGGCAGCAAAGCGTTAGGGTTTTCTCTAGCTTTGTGCTGCCATCTTACGATTATCCAGGTTTGTGCAGTTTAGACCTGGTAGTCTAGCTTCATCATTCCAGATCTTGAATTTCTCTTTATTTATCAGATACAGTTCTGCCCCAATTAAGACACTTCCCTTAGATATTCTTATTTTCTAGCATCTGCCACCTATGAGCTTCCTCACTCTGAGGCACACTCACAGAACACACTAATTTGGAAATCTATTGCACTTGTTTTTCATTGGCTTTTCTTGTTTGATATTACCCTAGACTTTAGATTTTGTTTATTTTGCATTTTATTGTTTTATTGTATCTTTACGTTTTTATATAATGGATGTTAACTACCTTGGGCACTACTAATTAAAAGAAAGGATATGATTTTATTAAGTAAATGTACAAATTGTGATAAATGTATACATATCATAACATAGTGACAGCGTTTTCACAACAGATTTAGGGGAGGAGTGGTTATGATAAAGAATATGAAATTGTCACAAAAAATATCAACTCCGTGTCCCTCTCCTGCCTTTTGTAATCCGTAGCAACTGAAATGCATATCATCATCCAAAATTGCATTTTTAAATGTATTACTTTTACCCTGTCCTTCTGATGCTAATGCCAGGAGCTGTCAAACTTTGTGATGCCATCATTCTCCAAAATAATGAATGAATTTGTGTGATTCCAGACTGAGCTCCTGCTCTGGCAGGACAAGCCAGCTGTCAGGTATCCAGGCAGAGTGGCAGCGATTCAGCAGGGCTTGTGCAAGGCAGACTCACATACCCAGAACTGGACTACTGCCAGGACTTGGTCCCAGGACCAGGGCTGGCCTTCAGTGACATTAGTATTCACAGCAATGGTTCCTGCAACCCAATTCTGAGTACCACCCAAGACAAATGCTCTTGTCTAGTCTCATGTTCTGTCTTGTCCAAGGTTGGCTCTTCCAGGCTTCTTGGGCGGCATCATGGTGGGTCCTGTCTCTGACCTGCATGCCTACTCCAGGCAGCTTGAGCATGCTGGACTTCCATAACAGAGTATAGTCCTCCTGCAAGAGGTAGAGGAAGCTCAGCACATGGACTTCCTAAAGCAGGTACACAGGATCAGTGCCAGGATGCAGCACACAATACTAGAGAAAGAGAAATAGGGGGGGTAGCATGCATTCAGTATTTTCCTCTGCTTTTGTAAATGTATTTTGCTTGCAACTTTTCATTTTACTTTGTATTTGATCATACTGTCCTTTATACTATGCATGCTTCCCTGAAAGCTTTACTTATAGGGTGGATCCCATTGAATGAAAAAAAAAAAAGAAAGAATGTCTCCATGTGTTTACACACGTACTTATGAAGGCTCAACTGTCAGTTTTTGACTCACTAAAATCAGTTTATTCTTCTAAACTAAATTTTAAAAAAAACTGAGAAGCTGTTAGATGAAAGGTGGCTTTCTCAGCTTTCTTTATTCTTTGAATTGCATTCTTCCTCTGGTTAGGTTTCTTGGAGCTTTCTTTCAAAATAAAAGGAGAACGAACCAGTGGAAACAAAGGAAGGCAACGGACATGAGGAAATGAAATGGATGGAAGGGACTGACTCATCTGGAGTTGCATAATGTCAAAACTTTCTCCCTTCCTTTTCCCTTAAATAAACCTCTAAATACAGATAGTATTGTAAGAAGTAAAACTTGCAAGTGCTGGATGACGTATAAGCCATTCTGTAGCTCATTTACTTACAGGAAGACAGAAAACCTGGAATCAACATTCAATCATATATGCAATGTTTAATGTGTCTGTCTTTAAATAGTTGCCCCTAATGATGTGCATGTACAGCGAAGATAAAGTCTATAGTATGTAGGCAAGGATGGGACACTGTGTAAAAATCCTGGTGTTTCTACAACCCTAGTAAACCACTCCCACCCCCACCTGAAGGTATTCTTTCTTTTCAATGAAGGGGAAATCTAGCATGGGCTGAAAAATTAATCTGTTATGCCCCTTCAGCCACCCAGCATTTTAAGTAGAACTGAATATTAACTTGTGTTTGGAAATGGACCTGCACTAGGTCATTTGTGTTGCTGTTAAACAATGCTAAAGCCTCTTTTTACACAGTAGTGTGTGTTGCTTTAGTTATTTCCAAATGAGCAAGACAATCCAGTGGACCACAACTGAAATGCAACTCGCATAAAAAAGAGGTAGGGCTTTGATCATACAGTCACAGACATCTTTACTTTTTTGACACTCCCCCCCCCCCCCACTAATGCCCTTGTTTCTGCTCATTCTGATTAATTGAGACTCTAAAGTTTTACCCTGACAGTAATGCTGAGCGTAATGCAATTCTAGCATCAAATTCCTGTTGGTGGTTTATACATAAAGAGTATTCATTTAGTGTCAGTTAACCAAACGTGGCATTTTCAATCATTTTAACATGCAATTTCAACTTAATTATTACATTTTACTCTTGAGGTTATCTTTGCACTGGTTCAAAACCAACTGCGGGAGTTGCCTTCCCCTCCTCCCCTTCATTTAAGATTACTTTTAATCACAGAGTTAAGACAGTTTGCCTGTAAGACCTGTAGGAGTAGCTGACTGACTGAAGATAACCTCTAGAGTAAAATGTAATAATCAAGTTGAAATTATATGACAAAGTGATTGAAAAAAGACTGCTAATTAACTTCTTTCCTGGAAGAAGTAATAAATGTTTTTTCCCAGATAACTTTGAAATGCCAGATGCATTTTTGGATTTCTGTTTACCAAAAAATACTAAGTATAACATTTGTCTGGTTGGGTAGGCATTTTTTAAAAGTAGTAGTTGCTATAACTTAGTATGAGAATCATGCTTAGACTCTTCACCTCCAATTCACATGGGCATATTCTCTGAAGGGCTGGCATATTATTATTTTATCTACCTCTAAGGATATTAAAATATATTCTTGAGAAGGTCCAGTTGTATTGGGGGGGTGCAGTCCATTATTTAGTGGGGTCAAAATGGACATTTAAGAAAAAGGGAAGAAGCGAAAGAAGCTAGAGTTAAAAGCAGAGTGACTACAGGAAGAGAAGTCCTGTAGCGAAAAATACTAGAAAACAGAATAATTTCCCAAAAGAATGAATGGAAAGTAGGGGTAAGGAAAACAAATCTGGAAGATGCTTGAAACAGAATTACATTACAAAGTGCCATGGAAATGTGTGGAACCACTTTTCCATGGCACTTTGTAATGTAGTGAAGAGTTTGAAAAAGAATGTATGGGGGAATGGTAAAGATATGTATGGTGGAGAATAATTGCTGCAAAAATGAGAATGAGAGTAAGATATTGTATAATGAATAAAGAGGGAAAAAGAGCTGCAAAGAATATAGCCAAGAAGGAAGAATGAGGCTTGGAACTCATAAAACCTGAGTATTAAGCAGGTGAATTCTTTGCCTTCTGTTCTTACTCCTGTCAGCCTTAGAATTGGACTAGTGAGGTTTCTAGGATGGCCCAACAATTTATAGTCAGTCATTTTTTGTTGTTGTTCCACTGTGGTTTTCTTGGCAAGATTTTTCAGAAGTGGCTTGCCATTGCCTCCTTCCTAGGGTGAGAGACAGTGACTGGCTCAAGGTCACCCAGCTGGCTATGTGCCTATAGTGGGACTAGAACTCACTGTCTCCCAGTTTCTAGCCTAGTCCTTTAACCACTACACCAAACTGGCTCTCGGTTTCTAGGGTGGCCCATCAATTTGTAGTTAGTCATATTGCATCTAGTAAAGCAATTGTCTTTGGGAAGAATAGCTGCCCTTTCTGTCAGCATGCTCTAGATCTTCTGAAAGAATTTAATTTCAAGCCTGGCCATTAGAATACATTGATCTCACAATCCAAAGGGGTATGGATGGCATTCAAGACTATCTGATGCAGTTAACAGCCACTTGAATGGTTTTTCAAATTTTTGTTGGAGAAACTGGTGATTACAGATCTGGTAAACAGAAGTGGAGAATTTCTGCTTAGGTTAAAAACAGTTGGAGCATCAGGAACAGCAATGATAAATTTAAGCTGGGACTACCTTCACGCTGTGCCTACAGGACTTTGGACATGAGATTAGTTGACTACCTCCTCTTGTCTTTATCTACTGTATATTTCTGAAAGGGGGCAATAAAAATAATGGAGAGTTCTGGTTACTGTCTGGTTTCTAGGATACAGCTTTAATCTCCTTTGATATCTTTTTAGTATCATTGTTTCTCTGCTAATAAAGTGCTAAAATTCAGAATGAATCAACTATTTTTTTTAAAAAAGAAGGTAGTTAAAGAGAGCAAGAACTGATTAAGGTGAAGAGAAAGTTCAGCACACCCTTGATGGAAATAAAAACTGTTTTGGGTGTGCTTGAAGAGGGCTAAACAAGGAGCTCTAGTGCAGTCAAAAGAAATAAAAATAAAACTTTTAGACCAAATGTTACTATAGAAATCAGAACACCATGTCTGAGAACGAAACAAAGATCATAAAAAACAAACTTCATAATCCAGCATGTGTTTCAAAATCCATTCTTGTCTGCATGAAACAGATTCAACACCTCCAAGCAGTAATTGTTGTGATTTTCCAGATATTTCACTAGACTATTTCTTTAATTTAAAAAAATTACATTTTTTGACTGGGGCCAGTCCACACATTTGCTTATAAGGAGAAAACTTAACTCTGCATGACAGGTAAGGTTAAAAGACAATTCAGTAGAATTCCAGCATGGATAACATGAACAAAGTAAACATCCTCTTTACAATAGCTTAGCCGGATCCACAATATGATTTGATGTTTACTATTTGCTTTTGCCAGACAAAAAACTAATCTTGGTAATAAAGGAGTTATTCTATGTTGGTGGTTTATGGGAAGCCCCAGTACTATTAAGATCTGAGTGAATATTTTCCAAATTGTGGGCTGAATTGCTCATATACTTACTTCTTTCCTTGTACTGTGGATACTACAAAAAGCCTGTATGTATGAACTTTTAATGTGGGTAATAAACATATGGTAGTCAGTTAAATTAACTCATGCACTGAGATCCTTGCTGTGTAATACTGATAGCATAGGAGCCAAGCAAGGAATCCAGAGAATGTGAAAACCTTAGACATGTCAGTCTTAATAAAAATGAATGGTTAGTGTAAGTCACAGAGAATTTGTGGCTAGAATTCAAGGACAGATGGTGGACATGAACAAGCACCTCATTAGTACTTGGCTGACTGTTTTTAAACAACCAGATCCAGAATTAAGACTCATCAAAAATTCAAAGTGTTTTTTTATGATTCTGCTTTCAACCATTAGTGTAGCTGAATAGAGTACTTTGTGCTAGCTTCAATCCCACATTAATCATCCATTTCTTTACTCACAATGGTACTGTTGTGCCTTAAAGCTCCAGGGCCTTAAAGAGGCCTAGAGGAAGTAACAAATACCTAAGTTGTATCCCATCTTTTCTCCAGGAACTAAAGGCTGCTTTCAAGTGGTCTCCCTTCATTTTGTTCTCCTATCAACAATTCTGTGAGGTAGATTAGGCCAAGAGAGAGTGACTGGCCCAAAGTTTTCATGCCACAGGGTAGACTTGAACCTGGGTCTCCCAAATGCAACTATTAACTACTCTGGCTCTCAGAAGATATTTCAAATGTCCCACTGTGGTCTTGTCAAAGCAAGCACCAGCTCAGGTTGCTTTAGAAGCTTACTTTTTAAAGCACCCCATACCTTCCTTTGCACAAAGAGATCCTAAACCACATGGAATAGTGTATATAACCCAGACATTTGGATCCCAGTAGCTGGCACATTGTGAAAGATTCCTGTTCGAGACCTGGGGGAACAGGTATCAGCGGACTGAGATAGATCACTGTATGGGGGGCATGGAAGGGGGAGGTTGTATATTCAACTTCTTGCTACCTTGTTAACTTTCCATATGAAAAGTGATGCTACCATGAGATCTGTAATAATGAAGTACCAAAAGAATGGCCACTGATAACGTTTACAGTAGAATTATATTATCATCTCCTTTTCTCAAGGGGTGCTAGGCTAAGGAGGAAAATGGGTCCTGATCTAGAATATCCTTAACCCAAACTGAATAACATGGTTTTTATAACTTAAACCCTTGGATATATTGGAGTATAACTGACTTTAAGGGGTTCAGTGCAACCATCTTCCTTTCCTAAATTCAGATGAGTAGCACAGTCTTCACTCACTGGCAATACTCTTGAGCCTTCCTTAGAATGAGTTTTCTAATTATGAAAAGTTTCTCTGAGCTGCCTATCTTCATTATGTGAATATTTAATCCCCTCGAGTCCAGTTACACTGTTATCAGTGCTAAATATCTAGTCCGTTTAAAAATACTTCAGTCCTATAATTATACTGACAACATCAGTCTTTAGATAAACACATGCCTGGTCAGGATGAATATATATTTCTTCAGGGTTTTTTTTCCTTTTTAAGAATCTGAAGGAGTTTGAAAGGATAGTTCTGGGCATGGATCTTAGCAAAGACCTCTGGCTACATAGCAGAGGAATCTGTTCATAGAACAGTCACAAGAAAAATTACATATTCATTTGATGGAATGAGTAGGCAGACCAACTTCTAAATGATTCCTGATGTTTAAATACCAGAAGATCTCACTGCATACAATTTTTCTCACCAATTTACAGAAAAGCCTGCAAAAATGTTGGTGTTTTTTTTTTGTTTGTTTGTTCGACATGCATTCTCATCCAAATAGTGAAACCAAAAGTATTTTAATACCCATCCCACTTCCTGAAACAGTAAAGAATTTCAGTATGTGCAACATATATAGAGGATTGGCTCTTCTTTCAGATCTAACCTAACCTATTCTGTTTTTACTGTGTAGGCCCAATTTTGCCCCATTCAGAGCTGAGGAAAGATTAGTTTCCGTAAACATGTAATAGAAATATCCCAACTATTCACATTCCTTTGAGTCTAAGGTTCCACTAAGACATTGTCTAAGAACAACCCAAAGGATAATTCTACTCATGTTCTGGACATAAAAATAATCCAGAAATAAGGCAGAAATACTCTATTTAAGAAAAGAAGATGACTTCACCGCACTCACAGCCTGTCCACACATTTCTGGGTCCACTTCAAGGTAATAATTTGGCCGTCATAATTAGGGGCTGGATAGCTGCAGTGTGTGTAGAAAGGTGAAGGGATCAATAACTAAATTGGCAATATCTAAATTGGCAATGTTAACTTCATAGCTTTAGAGCATGCACAGAGTTCTCTATAGCCAAGCTTCAATACTAACAGCACTTAGCGAAATTGCAAGAGGAAGCAACTAACCACAGACGAGCTAGCTCAGATAATAGGGAAAACTCCTCCCAAAGAGACTAAGTCTGAGGCCTGATAAGGAGGGAGGACCCAGAACAAGGGTCTGCAGGGACTGACAAGGTATAAGAGTTAGGGGGAACTCCTTTAAATTAATGTAAGCAAACAAGGGCGGGGAATAATGTATTCTGCTAAAGTTTCTTTGACTGGTTGTAAAACTCTTTATTATAATGGTAATAAGTTCTGCCTTTTTAAAAATACTATAAAAGGCTGTGGTTTTGTCTCCAAGGGTGTGCCATTTCTTGCAATTTCGCTAAGTGCTGTTAGTATTGAAGCTTGGCTATAGAGAACTCTGCACATGCTCTAAAGCTATGAAGTTAACATTGCTCTCTCTTGGTGCATGGTGTGAGCACCCAGACTTTTGCCTGGCCAAATGAAAATCTGCTTAGAGAAGTCCCTGCTTGAAGTCTTTTATTTTGTGCTGTTGATTGATTTCAAGTTTCCTGGGTAGCCGAGAACCTTACAGAGGGAAACAGTTCTTTCTGATGATGGAGCCCAGACTGTGGAATACTACCAGAGATATGCTAATTTGCAGCCCACCTAGATGACTTTCGGGTACCAGGCAAAGATCTCCCATCTTCCCAGATCTTGTAATTTACCTTAGCTTTGAATGGTTTATCCTTTCTGTAATTATTTATCTGCACTAGTTATGTTTCATTTCTCTTAAAATAATCTTATTTCTGCTGTGAGTTGCTTTAGACCTTTCTTATGAAGAATCTGTATACATAGTAAAATTAATAAATTAATAAGGATGATTTTAAACAAAAAGGATTTGATTCCTACTTTGAGATCAGGGACTTGAGACTGCCTCCATAAGCCAACAAAGATAAGAGATACAATCATCCATTCCAGTAATTACAACACATCAACACACAACATGCCCAGCCAAATAGTCAGAGTTGTAAAGCAGCTGGCAAAGCACAAAGCATTTGCAGTTCTTTAGATGTTTTTAAAGAATCAAGGTAATAGCATGAGCTTACCAACCCTATACTTGAGTTACTTTCCGTACGCAACATGGTTAATGCTGGTTTCTACTGTCAGCAGAATCATATAGTAAAAACTAATCCTAGATCTGTTTTTTAAATTGTGTAGGCATGCCTTCATACTCAAAACTGATGCACTTTATCTTCCACTTCCCACAAAAGATGATTTCCCACAAAAGATAGAATACTAATGTGGGGAGCCATTCCCATATCTGTAGTTGCTTCTTGGCATGAAATGTTTGGTGGTTTGAAAATGAAGCCGAACTCTTAATGATAGATTGCACAATGGAGTGATTCAAAGCCATCTGCAAAATCTCTTATACACAACCCCCCACGCAGTTATTTAGAAATAGAAACAAACTCAGTAGTCAAATATACAAGCAAACAATACTCTGGGAAGCAAGGCAGGAGACTCAGGTCTGTCAGAAGATGAACCATATTATGTCATCTGATTTATATGGAAAAGACAACAATGAAAGAAGTGAAATAATTACATACGGGATTATTCAGGAGCAGACATCTAGCATGTTAGTGAATGATAGAGCCAGTTAAAGCATAAACAGAATCAATCCTGTCCTACTTGGGTCACATGTGTCCTTCAGACAGCTTTCCCAAATCTATATACATGTTTTATTGGCCATCTTAGAAAAGGTCCATATAAAATATTCTGTTGCTTTCTGCCACTTTGCCTTAATGTGGCTTGTTCTCTTTTAAATTTGTAATGATGATGGAAGTACACGTGCAGCTCCTGAATGGAAAGATCCCCAGGCAATCAAGATGGAAGGGGAGCAGCACTAATATTTGACCAGCATAATCTGAAGAAGGCAGTGCTGGTGTGCAGCAGATCCAGTGCAGGTAGTCCCCGGGTTAAGAATGCCCAGGTTACAGACGACCCATAGTTAAGAACAGAGACAATTGTAGCAAAATTCAAGTTAAACACACAATGGTTCAAGTTAAATACACAATGGTTCAAATTCATTACGCAATATTACCTATACAGTATTATATAATAATACTATTCTGGCTTACATACAAATTTGACTTAAGGACAGATCTTGGGAACGGAACTCATTCTTAAACTGGGGACTACCTGTAATTCTGTTGTCTTGCTCAGCTTCTAACAGCATTGATAGACATGCAAGGGGGGAAATCGTGTTTCTGAGGGAATCTTCAGCAACAAGCAGATGAGTTCTTTTGAACCTATCAGGTTTCTGAGAGCAAATATGACGCACACAATGTGGAGAACTTGAGAACATACCTATTGATTCCATCTAGCATAATATCCTGTGCCAGCTGAGACAAAACAGAAAGCCAGACAAATACATATTTGAAAGATGTTATTATCATGTCATAAACTTCCTGATATTAGTCAGAAATTGGGTGAGTAATTACTAGAGAGCAATTAAGCCTTAGAAGTTCACAGGGATCATAACTTGCCTTGTACCTTGAACAGTTAGTGATCTGCTAGCAGAAGAGAAGCAGAGGCAGAACCACAAGAGTTGTCTGTAACAGTCCAGTTTTGAGGACCAGAAAATTCCATGAGCTGGTCTGAATTCAGGACAAGGAGCAAGAGTGATAAAAATGCAGACCCAAAGTCAGAGAGGTTTCTTTTTTTCAATAGAAGGACAGGGGCCTGGAAGTTGCTCTTATATAACCCCATATGCTGACATGCCTTGATTAGAGACGCTGCTGTCTTCTTCAAGGAAATATGTCGATTTCCTTTCTTCAGCCCAGCTATGTGCCTATCAAAATCTAACCCCAATTAACTGACTCAGGTTTCACCTGCTCAGGGTCATTGTCTCCTGATGATGCTGTAGGTGTCCGATGACTAAGGTTGATTGTCTGATTTGTCCCTTCAGCTTCTGACTCAGAGAATTCAGAGAAGACCACAGCACACGTTCTGAACTGACCATATACATTTATCCACTAACTGTATCTGTGAAACCTTATCCATCCAGTCTGCACTCTTGGTTGTATCTGTTGCAGACGCTCATCCAATGGAAGGTGTTTGCCAGCACAACTCAGGAGATTGATTGGTGCCAACTCTTGACCTGCAGCATCTGTTTGTCTCCGAAATTTGATCCTTACCAGATCTATAGACCCTGTAAGTAGGAGGTGGAATTCCTGAAAAAAGTATCTTTTCACACTGCAATCAGGGATAGCTTATGATGCATGGTAAACACAGCTGGAGAAGTTCCCCGCATTTCTCTGTGATCTCTAGAGTATATATGACCCGCATGTGGAACTTGGCAGCTGGGCTCTGACCTCCTGATCCAACATTTCATTATTTGAAATTTAATGGGTTGCATACACATTTTAGAATTTAAATACGTTCTTCTTTGCAATCACATAAAGCCATTAATATCGAAACTGCTAATATTTCACTGAAAATAACTGACTTGTTTAAGGTGGCTTGTGGCAGGGAAGATAATGATTTCTTGCTGTGGCCTGTTTCCAAACATTTTAAATAGCTACACTAATATTTAAACTTTATCAAAATTTTTGGGAGTTTATATATTTATGTGTTTCAATATAAAATGGCCAGGATGGCCCATAAATGAGGAATGACAGAAGGACATTAAACTTTTAAAACCAACATTGAATAAATGTACATAGCATGGAATAAATATAAGTAGATAAAAAGCATAGGACCCCTGTAGAATTTTTTGCAACTCAAAACATTATTATTAGCCATTGTTCTATCTTTAATGAGTATCAGTAGAGTTCCTTTTCATTTCATTAGTTTTTATGTTTAATAAAATTTAATATTCAACTGCATTTAAAGTAATGTTGGACTTAAGTGATATATTTAGAGGTGTGTATTAATTTAATAATGCTAATGGAACTTTTAAACATTTTGAAAAGCAAACCAATTTGTGAACTAGCATAGTTTGGTTATGCAAGACAAGTAGTTCAGTAGGCAGGCTGACATTCACATTGTAAGAGAATGATTCACAGCCTTGAAGGAGACTTCTGTGAATGAATCGCCCATCAGACTTCTATGCAGCAACAGAGGGGAGTATCCTCTGAAGAGAAAATTCTCAGGACAACATGTTCCCCTTATGATGTGTGTGCATATATACCGAGGAGTTGGTTTCGCTAGGATAAAATATAATGTTCTCCAGATGTGTACATTTCCATCAAGGCTTTTCTGTGAACTGAAAGTAGACTCATTCTCCAAAACACTATTATCCAAGGCTGTACTCAGAGTTATAAATAAACTAGCTGCTACTAAAAATATTTCTAATTATGGTAAAAGACTACCTCTATTAGCCTGTTACTTTTCAAGATCATGCTTGATTCACGTAACAGTTTCATGTTACATGAAACATGTTACAGATTCATGTAACAGAGGGCAGGTCAAGATACTTGAAAACACAAAGCCAAAAAATCTTGTTGTAGATTTATAAAGCTCAGTAGCTGAGTGGATTGTAAAGCAATACTGTGTTTCACAGTCTTAAATATATATTGGAGACTAAGGGTATTTGTAGGGAAGTTTTAAAAAGTCAAGATAGTTCTATGATCATGTGATCAAAGCTCCACCCCCTTTGTATGTATGCATGTTTAGATGTTGTGGTCACCATCCTGACAAGTGCAGGACAATGCTATTTGGATTCTTTATGAAATTCCTTCATCTTTTCTATGAAGCATCTTAGATGTAAATCATGAATGAAGCAACAAAAATTACCAGCTGGGGTTGGAGACTATAGAGTTACATACTTCCATTTGCACATATATTATGCTCACACACATTTAATCTCTTTTCCTTCTTCATCCCTCTCTTCCTCAGCTGTGGATCACTGGTTTCTTTCTGCCATTACAACAGGAAACTAGCAAAGAGGTCCCTTCTGAAGATTGAATTACTTAAGTCTTTCTTATTATTGGCAGGAGGAAATCAGCCCAGCAAAGTGAGGAGAGCTTTCCACTAAGTTCAGAATTCTGGCTTCTGCTAGATACATCAACTTTCTTGGAAGATGAGTAAGCCAATGAATTTCAGAAATTTAGGAAATAAATCCCAACACCAGAAGAGAAAGAAAAGATGCAGCCTCCATCAGTCCTAATTCTGATGTGGAAGCTTTGGATCTCAACCTGGAACCAAGGCCCATCTCACCAGTGGCTAGGTAACATAATCAGTGCTAGTGAGTGTAGGGTTTGCTCCCTGTAGTACAGTAATACAGTAGCTTGCCCTGCCAGTGTTGGTGGGGCTGTGGTTTTCTCCTTGGTAGTTCCTTGATTAGGGTTTTTGTTAGGGATTAGGTTTTTGTTAGATTGTTTGTCTGATGTTAATCCCTGCTTATCTGGGTGTTGGCTGCTAGAGAGGATGTGGCCTGGAATTTTTGTTTCCTTCTTAGCTTTTGTCTCTTTTGAATGGTGTGTAAATGTGGTTTATCTCTGTGTGTCTATTGATGATTGATTTGTCTGAATGCAAGCTTCCAGGAATTCCCTAGCCTTTTTTTTGGATTTAGCTTGGTTTAGGATGCTTACAGTTTCCCAACTGAAACTATGGTTGAGTTTGTATATGTGTTGTGAGATTAAGGAGTTTTCAACATGTCTTCTGACTGCTGGTTGGTGTTCATGGATACGCTCTGCTACTCTTCTACCTGTCTGTCCTACATAGTGGCTGTTACAGTCCTTACACTGTATGTTGTAGATGACTTCTGTTTTTTCTTCTTGGGCTACTGAGTCTTGGGTTTACTTAAGATGTTTTGGAGGGCTTTAGTTGGCTTGTGTGCTACAGAGATGCCATGTGGTTGTAATAGTCTGTTGGTTGTTTCTGATATATTTTTAATGTATGGTAGTGTTATTCTTTTCATAGCTTGTGTTGGTTGCACTGTAGTGGGTTGAGTGGTCAGGCACTTTTTGATAAAGTTGTGTGGGTATCCATTTTGTTGGAAGATGTTGTATAGGTGGTCTGTTTCCTTTTTCTGGTGTTCTGGATTGCTGCAGTGTGTATGTACTCATCTGAATAATCTTACACAGCTCCTGTTGTGGAAGGTTAGGTTGTTAGTTTGGAAATGGAGTACTTGGTTTGTGTGGATTGTTTTTTGATAGACTGTCTACATCTATCTATCTATCTGTCTATCTATCTATCTATCTATCTATCTATCTATCTATCTATCTATCATCTATGGTCTATAAGACCAGACCACATCCTCTCCAGCAGCTAACACCCAAATAAACAGGGATTAATATTAGACAAACAATCAAGCAGAAAACAATATCCTAATCAAGGAACTACCAAGGAGAAAACCACACCCTCACCAACACTGGCAGGGCAAGCGACTGTGTAGAAACAGGGTGCAAACCTCACACTCACTAGCACTGATGATGTTACCTAGTCAGGTAATGAAACATCTGCAAGCAAACAACCAAGCTCAGAGAGCACCAAGGACTCCACAGTTCAACCCTGAGCTACATATAGTCTCTTACATTGGAACTTTTTTAAAATTATGATCCATGCAGATTTTGCCATTTGAATCAATAATTTCTTTCCAAATAAAATTTATTGAATACTGGGAGGGAGGGAGGGAGGGAGGGAGGAAGGAAGGGAGGAGACATTTTTGGACTCTCTGTATGTTTGGGAAAACATTTTTCTTTCAATATTTCATAAAATAATCCAGGGATAATAGTTTCCATAAATACCATGTCTTTGATAGATTATGTCTCTATTAACAGCAACTCAGTTTTGATTTTGGATCAACATCAGAACTAGTATAACATTCCTTCAAAGGCAACTGTGGAGATTATGTTTGAATACATTAATGACACAAAGCTATTGTTCTTTCTTTTTTATTGAATGTTGATCATTGCTAAGGAAAAAAAAACCTTGGAGATTTACTGATTTTGCTAAGAGTCAATGCTGACTTCATGGCACATAGTCATCAGTTCAGATTAATAAAGGCAGGAGTTACAAAGAAAATCTAAAAATTTACATTCAGATATATTTATGGAGCCATAGGAAAAATTGTACCATACAACCTTCAAAGTTTTTCAAACTCCTTATTGGGCAAGAGAGAAGTGAAACAAAAGTAGAAGATAAGGGGGAAAAAACCCAACAATTCCCATATTAATTCAGATATTCTATTTGTGAGTCTACAGTTTAGTTTCAAGATGGACATTCAATCAGTGTATATTATTCACTAGTAAGTTAGTAGTAGTTATCAGATTATACCTAGCACTTTATATCCCACCTTAAATTCAGGAGCTCAAGGTGGCATACTGAGTTCTTGCTTCTCCTACTTTTTCCACAACCACATCTGAAAACACACAGTCTGACTTAGTTCTGCCCTCTGTCATGGGCAAGACATCTTTCATGGGATGTCTTAACATGTGATAGCTAACACAAATCCATGTGTACATTTTTAGGGAGTATTTTCAGAAATGGCGATAAAGAAAAGGAACTGAAACAATTAAAATATTGACAAAACTTCCAAAAATTGGCTTCCTTAGAGCATCAATAATAAGTGTAGAATTATCTCTGGGCTGATTATTGGGTGTGTCCAAAACTGACAGATGGGTGTTGAATAAGAAAACTAATTTGAAAAATGTTTCAAGGGGGCACTGTTCCAGTGGAAGAAAAAAGCATTTCAAGGCATCATTTTTAGCTCTAGAGCTACATCTTCATTAGAATCAATGCAAGGGCCACAGGAATAAAGTTGAGGGATAATTCATTGTTAATGGATGCTATCTACCATCCAACTTATTGGCCATGAGAATAATTTTAAAAATTAAAATCCCCATAGTTTGCAAATATCTATTGTTTCCATTATCTGCTATAGGAATTTAAAAAGTGAACTACTATACACTGGGCTTACATAGTTACTTTCTTCCCATGAAATAAAAACATTTACTTCTTAGTCTTTTGCCCTAACCAATAACAAGCTGGCAAAGCAATAGATACAATGATTGCCCTGTAATAAAATCTCTGTTATATCAAAGATCTGCTCTAGCATATCTTTAGTTACATGGTTTAAATAAAATAAAATCAGTGTAATGTCAGAATATCTGATGCATTCTGACATTAATAGTCAGATATTAATAAATACTGCTTGTTTACAAATTCAATTCTATTCTAGAATATTATTGCCATTTATATTTCACAAAATAAGAAAAATTACATATATATATATATATATATATATATATATATATATATATATCTTTCAATTATATTCTGTATGTAAAGGTAAATAGTCATCATAAGCTGTAATGAGAGAAAAATTGTTTTTGTATATGGGGAAATGTTAATGATTTGTGTGAAATTGCTCATTTCCTAAAAATAGAAGAATCCTATTTATGACTGAACTTTAAAATGTTCTTGTTACTAATTGTTTACAATAGCTATTAATACATGAATAGGATTTGTTTTTTAATTGATCCTAATCATAATGTCTCTAAATGTCAGATTTTGAAGCATAGAAAACATGGAAAAGAGAATATGTTCTGAGGAAATCTTGACTTGGTAAATGGCACTCTGCCATTTATATTAAATACATTAATACATTTCTATCCTCTAAAATTAAAGCATGTATATTGGGAATTTATGGCAAGATGAATATATAATATTTACTTAGGATCACATAATAGGCTGCTTATCTTTTTTTACCTATACAGTACAATCATTTTTAAAAAATCAGTAAGGTATCTTGTTTATAAGTAACTAGTATTTATTTAAACTTTCATTAATATTTTTTAAACATTTCTATGTTCTTATCCACAAGTCAGCTGGATTCTAAAAACCTAATTTCTTTTTATGTGGGTGGCTGAAAGAAAGCTTATGCTTGACCAGCATCCAAACATTTTTAATATAAAACATATGAACAATGTTAACCATTGAACGATATGAATATGTATTAACTGCAGTATTTGTCAGAAGACTACTTTCAAACAAAATATATATCAATAAGAGCAGCAACTTGCCATGTCAAACATCTGCTATTAATAAGCCACAAATAAGTGTGATCAAATCAATCAGTGTCTGAAAAGGAATAAAGTGGCTCTGAAAGGAAATGTCTCCCTAATGTAAATCAGGAAGTTGATGTCTGAGAAAAATTATCCCTCCATTCACCCACACACTGTTACACTTTTTGCCAATGCTGTGGAGAAACGGGAGCAGAACGTTCAAACATGCAATGGCTGTGAATTGTAGCCATTCCTAAGTGATATTCAGATATGTGAGAGAAGGCTCACAAGTTCAGTGAGCGCTGTAGATTTTTTTTTCCAGCAGGGGATTCAGATGGCAATGGAAAAGCAGATGAACGGGGCTTACCAGATGCAATGATGTAAGAGCAAGCTAAGTCAAGAATATACCAGCTGGCTCCAATGTTCTTTCTTTAAGCAAGTTTTAATTAAGAGTCCAGAGTTTTTCCTCCTGTCAATAATCTCATGGGGCAGATTCCCAGTCCAAGGTTGTTAATGAAACTCAAGCCTAAGGGCCTTTCCCCACTGCAAAACTGAAGTGGGCTTCACCAATCCTTGAGTAGGCAGACGTTTGCCATGCCCATTGCCAACCCCTACACTGCCTTGATTGTGTCGGACCCTCCTTGCTGCCAGTCACCTGATTTTCTTCCAAGAGCAAACGTGACAGAGTGTAATAGATTTTTCCTTCCTTGCAGCTAGGCTATGGTGGTATTGGAACAGGAAAATGCTACTTTGGCAGCAGCACAGCTAAAGATGATTTAAGCTTGTTTAACTCATGGGCTGGGGATGAGATACAGATATCAAGTGCGAAGGAACTGTTGGGCTAAGCTGGCTTATTTAACATCTGTTACAATTCTGAAATTTCGCAAAGCTTTCACCCTAGCTACAATGGATGCATTGCCCTCAGCAGTCCTATTTGGATGTTTTAAGGGCATTCCTATGCACCTTCGATTATGTCCATGTGGAGATGGCTCAGTAGGAACACTAAGCCATATGCTACTATATTGCTCCCTATATAAGGATTCTAGACAGATATATATATATACCCGATATTGAAGAGATTTCCTGGCAAGGAGTGTGACTTCCATCTAATGCTACTCCTTTCAGACAAAGACCCGGAAATATCCTCCCAAGTTGCCCGGTTCTGTGCTACCATCTGTACAATATGCTCCACCATTATTTAGAGTTAAAATTCCACAACATAGTAGCCTACTTTGATATATTTTAGCACTATTATTTTAATTACTAGATTAAATAATATTAATTGTTTTGTTTTATAGATATATATAAATGTAAGATGGTTGTTATTGTATATTTTGATTGTATCTGGCCTTAGGGCTGTAATAAATGTGTATGTGTGTGTGACATCAAGTGGACATGTTAGAAAAAAATATCTTGTTGGGGTGTGTTTCTGCCATGGTGTGGAACAAGTGGGGAGAAGCTTTTAGAAGAACATTTAGTCTTTCCACTATATCCTCAAGTGATGGATAATGGATAAAAGCAAGAGGCCTTTTCCAAATAAATCTCATTGGCTCTGACCAATAAATGCTGCTCAGCAATTAAAAAACAAAAACAGTCATGGGTCAAAGGATATCATCATTTCCTAGAAAAGTAAAGCTTTCCAGTTGATGATGGTATGTTATGAAGGCAAACGGTATTCCTCCTGCTTCACTGGACACTGAACATTGTTCTAGGTTGGAATTATAGAGACACTTGTGGTTTTGCAAATGCAACAGTTTATGTTTGTCATTACAGTCATGCAGATCTTTCCACCAGACAGCAGTTCTGATTGTATTTCCTGAGTGATAAGCTCATCTGCTTAGAAAACAGGAAAATTTCCTGTTTTTCTCCTTCATACATTCATTCTTATTGAAGTACTTGGATTAAAATGGAACTACGCTGACTCTAAGATGATACTGAATAGGGGTATTGCACAAAACAGGAAATGTGTTTTGTCTTGAGTTTAAACAAAACATTGCATTCTGAAAGTTTCACTGAATCCGTTGGCCATGGTTTAGCAGAACAAAACTTCTTTCTTTTGGGGGGTGGAGGGTGGACTATGTTCATCAAGACAAAATTTTGAAATTTGAATGGATGGATGAGACAACAAACACTAAACTCTGTGGTTCACAGCTATGGTCACCTTATCTTCTGTGTGAGCCATATTCAGCAGGACCCACCAGTACCTGGATCTTGGGAAATGCTGAAGCCTACTATAGTAGAAACTCCTCATTTTCACCCAACCCCAATACATGGTGAGGAAGAAGTAAGAAGCATGCACTCATGACTAGAACAGAAGTTTAAGGTACCATTTGCTTGCTGAAGATGATAAATGAGGGGATCAAGTAGACTGAGAAAACCAGATGGAGGAAGAGCTGGAATTCATTATCTTCCAACATGCTGAATGGCTTTTAATCCAAAGCCATCATCTAAGGAATAGCATGTGTCACATTTGATTTCTTTGGACCATCTAGCCACTTGTTGCCTGATGGCTACTTCAGCCTTTGCTCAGAAATCTTACTCTGCTTGCCTCTTCTTCCATCCTTAAGATACCAACTCAACTGGGTCGTTCTGAACTAGTCACTCACTCACTGGGATGAATCCAGGGCTTACATCAGCAGAGAGATGCATATGGATGAGATCCACATGTCTCACCTGGCTATTTCCTTTCAGACTCTGAACAACTAATGAGTGAGGCTCCATGTTGCTCACCTGTAGCCTCTTTCAGTCCCTGAGAAGAGAGTTTATCTTATCTTCAAAAGAACTATCAATGCTCTTTGCTTGCTTAGGCAGCCAAAAGGAAAAAAGGGGTGGGGAGGCAAAACTGTATTGCCTGAGCTGGTAGGGACACCTTGATGATGTCCAACCTGATCCTTCAATATCCCCAAGGACAAAAGATGCCTCACGTCCTTTCCCCTGCTGACCCACCCCATGCAGTAGCCGCAGACTGCATAGCAAGGGTTTTCAAGTGCAAGTTTGGAATGCTCCCATATCATGCTGCCTTTGGACCCACTTTGGACCCACTAGTGGGCAGGCAATCTGCTGGTGCATCTGGTTCACCACTACCACTGCATACCATGGACTTATATCCAGGAGGGGGCAGCTCTTCTTGCTCCTGATCTTTGCTCTCAATTCCTGGGTTACTAATGCATAGGAGTAGCCTGCGCTGTGCTGTGTACTCCTTAAATGCCTGCTGCTTTGCTCTAAACTTCACCCCAGATTGCCCCGCACCCAGACTGAGCCAATAGCAGGAGGGACATGACTGGCCCAGAGGGAAGAATCCAGAGATAATGGCAAGAGGCAAGGCAACTTCCAGTCACATCACCAATACCTGTGCACAACACTTTCTACCCCAAATAACCACATTTTGGGTTGCATCCAGAAGAAAGCACTATTGTTTTGGTTCATTTTCAGACCAAAGCATCTGAAAGACTTGTTCCGTTTTGTACATAAACCACTCAAGCCAGCTGTTGCATTCTCAAAAAGCCCATATTTGAATTGCTTTGCATATCCTTAGTAAGAAGTAATGTTGTATTGCTGCATATTTTCAATCAGTAACCGTGCAGCACTTTTACATTATACCTTTAATGAGGGACCTTTTTTTTGTTTTGAGGAATTACTGTTGGTCAAAAAGAAGAGGCAATAGTTGCGTATAAGAGCATGTTTCTGCTCACCATCTTAATGGATGTGATAGTTGAGTTTATCAGGTAAAATGTGACAGTTGAATATACTGGGAATGGGCTCCTTAAGAAGTGTGTGGAATAGAAAAAGAAAAAATAGGGTCATGTGTGAATAAATGATAAATGAATGTCCATTGAATACAAATATTAATGACAATACAAAAGAGATATTTTGAGTTGGATTGGTCAGATACATAGAAGCAATGAGGACTGAATTACAAAACTAATATACGAAAGAAGGGTGAATGGGCTGAGAGAAACAGAAAGATGAAGGAAGTCATTGCTGAATCAAATTGATAAGATCCTCAAAAAGAGAAAGGTGGTAAGTTTAAAAACAGAAGTCACTGTATAAAATTGTATATGGATGTGGTGAAAACAGATGGTTGCAAGAATGTAAAGTTACGCAACAGTATAGAGAATGAAGTTGGTGTAAACTAGATTTAGCTGTATTTCCATTTTGTGATATCTAACATTTTAAATGTCTTTTGCTTAGTATTTATTAATCATTTTCTGCACTTTGCAGAACTTTGCTTACTCTGAAAAGGAATAGTGTGATGGGTGTAAGGTAATGAGAGGCATGCTTATCTAGAAGAGGGCAATGGACTTGTTCTTCTATTGGCATCTATTAGTAGTAATGCCTAGAAACCCTGTCCGATTATTTGCTCATATCCTGCAATGAGAGAGTGCATCTGATTATTTGCTCATATCCTGCAATAAGAGAGTGCATCAGGTGGATATTTCAAAATGTGACATTTCTTGGGAGAGGTGGCAGAGAAAAGAAGCAGAGGACATGTGACAATTGCCAGTGGTGACAAGGGGTCTTGCTACCTCAAGTGATGGGTCCCATTAGATCACTACTGGCAAACATTTCTCTGTCTACTTGCATGGAACCAATTCTTGATCATTACAAGTAAGCAAATACATAGATATTCACAAACCTGTTCTTAAAGTTTTCCCAAACTAAAGCTGACTGCACACTTCATGTAAGTGTGCTCTTTTACAGTTTGTCTTGAAAAATGCAACTTGATGAACCACTTGCGGAAAATGAGTGACACCATTTCCTTTTGGAAATTTACACATTATAAAACATAAAGAGGAAATGTTTTCAATAGACATGATGTCATCATCACTGTTGGGGATTTTTTAATAGAAAATATTTCCTAGATGTGTTAAGTATTTCAGAAAGCTACAAAGCAATTCCATGTAAAAAAAATATATATATACATACACACTGGCACGCATTTGACAATTTAGAAAATAAACTATAAATCATAGGCTTCTGGAATTGACTCAAGGCTGAATCAAAAGCAAAACATGGAGACTCAAAACCTTTGCACCTCACTTTAACTATAATGCAAAACATTTAAATAACGGGACTTTTATTGTTGATTTATTTAATGTTTACTTTTAATAGGTTTGTGTGAGAGTTCCAGCAACATTTGAGCTTTCTGGGAGAATATAACATTTCACAGATAGACATATACATACTGTGCTGGATGTTCAGTTTTCTTTAATGTTCAATTTTTTCAATAAATTAAAAAAAATACTTTGACAAAATGATGCTAGGGCATTTTTGTAAAATGTCATAAAATTTATTGTTGGAGTAGAAATGGAGGGCAGGTGTGGTCCTGGAACCCTTCCCAAATTGCCCCTGCTTTTTGGTGCTGCTGCTGCAGGTCCAAACATTGGTGCCATTAGCAATGTTCTGCAGAAAGTTTGTGGCCACCTTATTACATAAGTTTCCACAGCCTGCTGTAAATCCTGTTCAAATCAAATCAAACCTTTATTAAGACCTTTAGGCCAGAGAACATTACAATAAAAATACATAAACCTATAATTATTAATAAAGCTAAAAAGGAGACATAAAATACAATACTATTGCATAAAAATAAGTTAATATAGTAACAGCAATACAGATAACAGTGACAATCACCACCATTTGTACTAATCTTTAGGTGTGGATTGGATAGATATGGTCCAAAATCGGGCAATCTGGAAAGTTATGTCAGGGTCCTGGTCAGACAGAAGAAGTGACAGATAAGCATTGTGCTCTCTACCAGGGTAGTTCTTTAAAATAGGATAGATATGTTTTTCGAGATTCCCTATAAAGAGAGCCCCAAAGGAGCACATGGCTTAGGGATTCCACAGAGCCATCCCCACACAGGCATAAACGCTGCTGAAGAGGAATGTTTTTATACTGTCCCCAGGACTGTGGAGAGTAGTGCAGCTAAGGTGAAGGCCCAGTGAAATTTCAGAATTAATATTGACTTGAGATAAGATGATGGACCATGCCCATTTGAGAAAAAAATCCATTCTAGAGGTTGGTAAACACTTGCTTACCAGTTTACCAGAATCAGTTTGGTGTAGCGGTTAAGGCACCAGGCTAGAAACCAGGAGACTGTGAGTTCTAGTCCTGCCTTAGGCACAAAGACAGCGGGGTGACCTTGGGCCAGTCACACCTTCTTAGCCCTAGAAAGCAGGCAATGGCAAGCCACTTCTGAAATCTGGCCAATGCAGGGACTTGTCCAGGCAGTCACCAGGAGTCAATACTGACTTGAAACAAAAATATATTAAAAAATGTGCAATCTCTGTAATATTGTGGTGAAGCTTCTGTGCAAAAAGGAAGTTGAACTTCTGTGACTTCTAGACTACCAGAGGAAGTCATATGCTTTCTTTTACAATGGTTTATCCTCTATTTAAAAGGTAGTCAGAATGGAGAGCTGTGTCCAGGCTAAGTCCTGGGTAAAACTAAAATGTTTTAAGGACAAAACATAGGATTCCTGTCAGCAGTTGGTAATGCAGGCACATAGTTTATAGTTCATCAGGCCACAAAATCTCAGAACATTGGGTTAACTAAGCCAATTATAGTTACATTAAATTCGGATAGTAGACTCTCCCTGCCATGTTTCTGGTGTCTGGGATTGGTTGTGACAATGTAGTACCCAGTGAGATTTCAGAGACTTCCAGACAGAAATATTAGCAGGAATCCAGTGTGTTGAATCAAGGTGCAACCCACTAGATCATATACTGATTCCTGTATGTGAGTTTCTCTCACATCAAAGCTTGGGCAAGTATGGCATAATGATTTTAAATGGCAGTCCCCCTACTATGGAGGGCAATTTTCATATGAATTCTTTATGCTCCTTCCTTTACTACCTCAAATATAGCAGTCTTTTCAATTGTTCCTCCTAGAGCAGAAAGGTCATTAACAGTCACCCCTACAAGTCTTGGACCAGACTAAGTAATCAATACCATGTAGGTCAGTACTATTTTCATTGCAACAACTATAGTAACAAAATCTTGCTAGTCTGTACTTCCCCTTCCCTCCATTTATCTCCGTGTGAACTACAGAGGGGCTTGTCTGAGACATTTTCTCAAGTTACTTTCTTGGCCCAGGCTCAGCCCCTCTTATCTGACCATTGCCTTGGTAGTCAGTCTTCCTCCTGTCCTTCAAGGCCGTTCCCTCTTCCCTCTACATTAATGGCCCAGCACAAATCTCTTTATTCCTCGGGAGTGGCTCTTGCCAGGGTACAAATACATTACAGTTGATGCTCCCTCTTAATATAGATTGGATTTGCATATTACAGCAAGTCAAAATCTTTATCCATGGCTTGTCAAAAAAGCCACCATTGGCTGGGTGTGTATAATTCACAAAATATAAACTGTACTTTAAAACCACAATGGGCACATGTTTTGGAATAAAACCATAATATATGAACTATTTTTGAACTGCTGATAGAAAAAAAGAAAATGGATTAATAAATACTTCAAGCCTCTCCGGTTCTCTCTGCCAGAAGAAGCAGCAGGTACAACAGATCCTTTGGGTTCCAAATCAATAAATTGGGGCTGAATTCCATATGGTAATTTTTTCAGCTCAGCCTACAAACCAGTGATTAAATGAACTACAAAGATTCACTTAACAGCAGCTTTATGTAAATCACGGCAACTGAAAGAAACTTTCTGTTTGACTCCTTCCAAATAAATATCTGTTGCAATATGACCTATATAAATTGGTTTTCCTAATGGCAGAGCTGTGAAAATCTGAACGGTGTGTCATTAAGTAATAATGTAGCATCTGTCACACTTTGTTCCCAGAGTTTTCAAACTCTTTGTAATGCAGTCATGAGAATCTTACAGATCTTACAGATTACCAAATGAAACGCATAACATTTTTTATCCATCATCTACTGAGGCATGAGCTCAATCTGAATATTAGCTCAGAGATGCTGAAATATGATAATATTATTTTGTCACATTGGTTTCAATATTTCATCATATTTTGATCACTCTGAGCCAAACAAAACTGCCATCTACAGAATTGCACAATTGCAAGGAAGGCTTTCTAAAAGCAAGGGTTGCAGGTAAGGAGGACCTAATCCAGATCAGATCCTGGCAGATCAGATTAATACTTGGTTGGGAGATCACCAGGACATCCTTGGCTCACTGAGAAACTGAAAAATCATCCCAGAAGGTTGCAATGGAAAACAGATATTGCTGCCGAAAAAGCAAAGCAAAACTACATGAATACGTCTAGGTAGTAAATAGAAGTTGAACTCAACTCAAAGAAGTCTTTAGCTTTTTATGGAAGGAAATATGTTTTTAATTCTTTCCTGGTGAGAGATTTTTTATTCAATGAAAGTAACAGCTACAGGGTCCTGATCATGGCCACAGCAAATCAAACCCATCTCTACAAATCAGGAATGTCTATATTGGCAATTGGCTTCCATGCAGTTGTTAACTGCATTACTGACATCTCATCTGATTTGGCCCATAATGATCTTTGCTTTGAAAACTCAAACTGAAAATCCCCATTGGAGAACTAATCTAAAGGCTATTTTATTCTGACTCTATGATGTGATGGTAAATTTCTATGGACCCACAGAAAAAAATCAACATGCCTCAATAGATTAGAAACACTGCACAATTTCATCTTATTGCTGCAGAATGTAAAATCTGCTTCTGGTAACAGAACAATATTTTTAAAATATACCAGCAAATACAAGACAAATAAGAGTTCACAGGTAAGATATACAAGGAATACGGTGATGTTGAAGTGGATCTGGAGATTAGCATGTACCAATCAACAGCTGGATTATACCAAATAGCAAAGAAGTTTCGACAGACTTTTGAACATGAAGGTATTAAATCCATTTTCCCCAAAGTATTTATCTCATATTTTTAAAGACCCACAGTGCATATTTTTGCATTACTATTTTACGCCACTTAGGTAATTCATATAATAAATATGAAAACAGGAACCTGTATCAGGTGGTCCACATGTTGCCGGAGAGACATTAGTCTACTCATGATATCAGAGTTTCAAATATTAATTTTTGTTACATAAATTCAGAAATTAAATATTCTTTATTCTTTGCAACCTCATCTATTACAATAAAGAAATTGAGTTTTGTATATATATTGAAGATTATTTTTTAAAAAACATATCACCACAGAATCCAACTCCATGACCAGTATAGAAATCCAAAATAAAGCATCACTGACAGATTGGTGTCTAACCTCACTTATCTAGGTATCTGGTTTCACTCTTGAACTTACTGTTCTTAGTGTTGGAAAGTTTTTTTTAACATTTAGTGAAAAACTCTAACTTGAATTCATTATTCTGTGTCCTGCACTCTGGAATTATGGATAAAATTTCTTGAGTATTCCTGCCAAAAACCTTCCATTTATTGATAAATGTTATCACATACCCACTCAGTCTTCTCAATACTAAATGATATCTAATTCCTTCAGTGTTTGTTGATACAACTTAGTTTCTAGTTCCTGACCATCTTTTCTGCTTTTCCCTTAACTTGTTCCAATTTTTCTGAGTCCTTTTTCAGATGTGGTATCCAGATCTGGTCACAATATCTGAGAGACAGTCTGACCAATTCAGAATGAAATAAACAATTACTTCCCATTATTTAGAAATAGCACAGACTGTTGATAAAGTTTGCTTTTGTCTTTTTTTTTCAGCAACATCATACCGCTGACTCACTCTGCAATCAACTACAGTACTATTCTAAGATTTTTTTCCCACAAGTACTACTACAAAGCCAAATATCTCCTTCCTTTAACTACAGTATGTATTTATTTTCTATGTGAATAACTTTGCACTGGTCCCTGTTAAATTTAATTGTTATTTTCAGCTCATGTCTCTAATTTATCAAGATAGTTTTGAATTTTATTCATTTCCTAGGATATTAACTAACCTACCCTACCTACCTAATTATGTCATCTGCAAATTTGATTAAGTATTCCTGCCATCCCTATACAGGTCGTGGAAGAATAAAAAATGCTGAAGAATCCAGGAGTGAGCATTATGGCACCCATTCAGTTGAGAAATAGCTGATGAGTACTCCTGAGTATGATTTCTGAGTGGGCTATGGAGCCACTTAGACATCATTCCATCCAGCCCATACTAGCTTGCTATTCAAAGTACATGATAGCATATTTTGTTAATGCTTTGCTGCAATCAAGGCATATTTTACCTACAGTCTTCCCACAATCTACTAAAGTTACCCAATCAAAAATAAGATAAGGTTAGTCTAGCAATATTTGTTCTTCAATATACCGATGCTTTGACAAACTCATGCTGACTATCCACATTCTTTTCAAGGTTGTTACAAATTAATCTTCTATGATCTGCTTTAGAATTTTCCATGTGTTGATGTCAAGCAAGCTGACTTGCCTGAGTTTTTTCCCCTTTTTCAAGACATGGATAATATTTAGTCTCTTCCAATCATCTGTTCTCCAAGATTTCACAAAGATAATATTTAACATTATAGTATATATTAATATTATAATATTATATAGCATTTACAGTTGCAGCCAGGCCATCATCTTTCAGTATCCTAGGATCTAGCCTTGGATATTTAAATCCATCCCAATTTTTTTGCTGATCATGGCTTGAGGCCCATCATTCTGCTGTCCATGACTATATGATGCAAAGCATATCCTCTTGTGGGAGAAGACAGAAAAAAATAGGAGTTGAACAGCTCTGCCTTTTCTTTGTTACCTGTTAGCATATTTCATAATAAATTACTATGGTAACATAATCATTTTTTCCATTATCAGAAATATTTATACGCCTACAACACCTGCTTCAGAGCTAACAAATTAACATATCATTAGGCCACATTTCTTTTTGGGTCACATTGCTTTTCCCTGAAGAACCCTAAATCAAAAAAGGATATGTTCTGAAGTTGAAAAAGAGGATATGTTCTGAAGTTGAAAATCTACCTAGCTGATACAAAATGAAAAATTGCTTTCTGATTAGCAAACATACCTACAGAGAATTTTTACTTACAATTTTTTTCATTCAGTTACTGAGGAGGGGAAGGATCTGCTAAGCATTAGTTCTAACAAGAAAGCGTCTATTTTATAGTTCTGTATATCACAAGTTTATATGTATACATATGCCTATAAAATAAAATGGAATTTTTAAAGCTAGTTGTTCTCATTTATGAGATGTTATCATTCACTGTTGAATCCCATAAAAGAGGAATGGGGGAATCTCTTTTCACTCAATGGTTGCATTACTTTCTGAAGTCACAGTAAAGATCAAAGCCAAAATGAGGCAGAGTGAGAGACACATAAATACTGCATACACACTCAGTTTCTCTCTCACACACAGAGATCTTCCCTCAACTCCAGAATTATCAGCAGTAAGACCTGAAACATCTTAGCACTGAAACTTGTTTGCCATCTGAATGGTTTCTTGGTGAGTTTCAGCAAGCATAAAAATAGAATAGCTCTCCCAGGGCCCATCGAAATCCAACATTTTGTTTTCCCCAGTGTTCAACCAGTTTGCTAAGCAGTACTCATAAGCAGGAGATGGCGATATGAATGGTTTTAAAATACTTTTAATAAATACAAGCATAAATTTAGGCTTATGCCTTTAAAGGGATTTTGCAAGGACAATGTTCATTTTATTTGCAGTCAATAGTTACCACACCTTGATTTATATAACCAAACAGAATTTCCCCACCTTCCAAATCTAGAAAATATTTCAGCCTTCTAAAGAAACACTTGATCCTAGTGAAACTAGTTGAATAATGCAGACTTTGTTTGTTTTTCCTCTGTGACAAATGGATTAGAAGTGGATTTACAAGATCTAACAACAACAATCTTTAAAAGGTTACTCAATTTTTTAAATAAATAGAATAAAGCAATTTTAAATTGACTTCCAGCATATCTGAGTGACTATGTTATCATGAACTAAGAAGATAATGCTGTAGTCCTAAACATAATAACCCAGAAGTATATTCATCAATTATATCTATAGTGTAATGTAGATTTAAGACTTCAATGAAAGGATCATTCGCATCATTATTATAGAAGGCATTGACACAGGGTTAAAGGTGAATTTGGAGTAGTATCCAACAGTAGATGCTTACTCATTGGAATGTCCTTGTTCCCTGTTCCCCCAAGTGCCCTCAAAATCCACAGTAAAGCAGGAAATCCTCCAAAGCATATTCTGAGGTTGTATATATCCCAATTCCACCAGCAGAAACTGCTTTCATGGAAACAATCATAATATTGAACTGTTCATTTATCTTTTTTTACAAATCCATGCAACTACTAAACATGTCTTTGCTCAAATTCTGGTTTGTTTGTTTTTTTACAAAAATAAGGTAGATTAATCAGGAGTATAATACATATACAACACCCAGGTACTTTAAACCTCTTTTCAACCTGATATCAAAGCCTCCATAAGTCAAATTCTTGGTTTCAAATTATCTTTAATGTTTGTACTTAACATAATTCTGGGTTGGTATTTTGGTCCTTAAATGAGGGCACCAAAATATACCTCCTCTTCAATAAATGCATGGGTAAACATTATTTGATGTATAAGCATCAAATCTAGTCTCTAGTTCACCAAGTTACCTCACTACTGCTAAAATCTTTCAGTTCTTACCATGCAAAATTCCTAAAGTACTATACTGCTCTGATTTATGTCAACATAATTTCAACAAGATGCCTGAAGGTATATTAGTATCAATAACAGATACCAGTGTCAACTTTCTGAAATTCTTAAGCAACGGCATTTTTCAGTTAGTTTCAGCTTAACATATTTGCTCAAGTAGAGTGTGCTTACGAGATTTCAACGTTTCTTCAATCTTCAACATACTCAACGTTTCTCATAAAGGCACACCACACAGCCAACACACATTGTAACTCATTGTTCTGTAACTTTACTGCTATGCTGTCTGTGCTCTCCAAATATATTGGAACCATAGAATTCCCAGTGAGCATGGTCCCTAACATCTGGAGGTCACTAGGCTAGGAAAGGCTGTTGTATCTGCAACCAAAATAAATGTCCTACAGAATTTTTTTTCCTGTTGACTTTCAGAGCAGAAACGGGTTGTCCTCAAGAGACAAGTAGCTCATACATTCATTCATTATGTATTTGTTAGTTACATTTGTATCTTGGTGCAATCAAACTGACTCTTACCCATACCTTTATGATATGAGGTTAATAAATATACTGTAATTAGATTTTGAATGTCTGTACCCAACATTCAAAACACAGCACTAATTCACTAATATGGAAGAGGAATGTAGGGATGCATTGAACATGCAACCAACTAACATTTGCCTTTGCTATTCTCTCCTCCCTTTGCTATCAGATGGTAATAGCTCAAAAATCATCTAGTGAGTTTCCCTGAGAGTGGGGCTGCATCTGTGTTTCTCCAGCATAATCCAGCACATGAACTATTAGATCACGCTGGCTTTCAGTTCAGTTGAAAGCCAAATAAGTGCAACAATAATTAATAACATTGCATAACAATAATTAATAACATTGCTAACACCAGTAGTAATTTAGTGACAACACAACCATCATGTAACAGGGAAGGAATCCAGTATCTCTCTTCATGCCAACTATCTAGAATCCAATTCTTGATCAATTCTAATTCTGATCCAGCAGTTTCACACCCAAGTCTTTGTTCAAATCTCTGTTGTGGCAGAATTCCAACTTTCAAATTACAGTAGAGAACTGGGAGACTGAAATATTCTCTTGGTGATTTCAGAATATTGCCATTTCTGATTTCAATTCTGTAGCCAAAAAGCTATGTTGAGTCAGACATGATTATTTCTTGGATTATGATAGGAGATGACTAGAGAATGCAGACGATAGGCTAGAAATGTTCCCATACTCCTGCACATAGCCTGTATTCTCCTTGGGAGGTAAAACATTGGTATCTGGTTATTCCAACCTACAATTACAAATGGAAAATTTAGGGAGAAAATTCCATGACTGATGACAAAACTAGAATATTATAAATGGTTAAAATGAGCAAATTTGTTAAAAATATAGTATTTTATTGAAAGGAAGACAATCCTGAATTTAAGATGATCCATCTGCCCAGAGGAATAACAGGAAAAAAACATTATAAATACAGAAAAAAATTCTCAAATTTCTCACCTTGTCAACCTAGATTTGCCAGCTCCAGCTAAAACTGATCCTGGGGATTTTCTCCTCCCAGAAAATGAGTAGCTACAAAACACTTGTGTGTGCATATATACATGTGTATAGAAAAAGCTACCAGAAGCCATGTGGCAAAGGAAGATAGGACTAGAATACAAAAAATATTAATTAAATTAATTAAATTGCCTGTAAGTTGACACCTTATCTTACAGCCCATTTTAATCAACACACACTTACCATTCTCTGTCATATGCACACAAACCCCTCTCATGTGCACCTCACATACAGTATATATTCCCCTCTCTCTTTTCAAAAAAGAAGGAGCAGCTACATTAGGAAGGAAATGAAGGGAACAAAACAAAATGAGGGATAGAGATGTGAGCAAAGGAAGAAATGAAAACAGGGAATGGATGAAAAAAAGAGAAAGGAGCCTTGTTTAGATTAGCAAGTGGATGAAGGTTAATTTTCAAAGGCATCCATGCTTAGGATGCATTTGCTTTGCATCCATTTACACCTCTTACATATTCCTGCATTTTCAACCATTCAAGAGACCCCCCAGTGTTCGGGCAATACAGTGTTCTATTTAGACATCTTTCTGAGAGCTTTCTATCTATCATTATAAATTACCATCTATTATTTCCTCAATAAGTGAGATAATGTATCTGATTTTGAAGACCAGCAATTTATGGGAACTTTCATCTTGATCTTAAAAAAAAATAAAAAATTACATCACTCCTATGCAGATGTAGCACTATCAGTCACCCAACTATGTCCAAATGTCATGTGTTCCTTTCTCATTCTTCAGATCATAGTTTCAGACCAAGCTTAATAAGAAAAATGACCTTCTTAGCTTTAGCACTAAATCATAGCAAGGAGGGAATCTTTGAAAGGGGCCCAGAAGAGGGGAGAAAGAGAAATGCCTAAGCTTGCAGCCTGCTCAGAGTATCTTAACTATGGATAGGAGATGATGAAAGGGCTCAGCTAGACATAATCTTTCCTAGGGGTTTGATTTTCAGCTGAATCATTTAATTTCTCTCAAATTAATCCAGAATCCCCCTTCCCTCCCCCCCCCCCCTGCTTTGTTCATTTAGGTCATCTAGTAAAGAGATTAAAAATTATGCCCAATTCTTGATGGCTTTGCTAAAACTACTTTTATACATAACACATTGAACTGTTAATAAATTAGTCCATATGGGCTAATGTAACGAACTGCCACCTGTTGATCCCAAATCCAGTAGCTTTCCTTGCAACCAATATTGATTCAAAAGAAAGTTCATTTATTGAGGATAAGTGTACAGATCCAAAGCATTGCTAAGACTGAGCAAAAGCACGCCAAAAGCTGTTTTTCTTACTTTCCCCCCCACTTACATCGCCCTTAGTTCTTGGTCTCCTGATTCCCTTGCTGGCATGGCCTTGAGCATGCCAGAGCCTGTGATAAGGAGCCATCTGCTTTAAATGGTTTCTCATTCCTTCTCCCGCCCCCCCCTCCCCCCCGTTTTACAATGGCAGAACCGCAGCATGTAAAAAGCCATTTTTTAAACTAGCCATATAATAATCTATTATAAAATCTTGCGAGGATTCTGACATGCTGCCCCTCCACAAAAGAGGATGTCAGTCAGATGATTCCTCTTCTTCACTCTAAAAAAGAAAAAGCAAAGAGAAACATAATACAATAACCATTCTAATTGTTAAGGCTTTGTAGGATAAACATTATAAAAAATTTTAACTAAATGTGGAGCCTTTACATGTTTCTTGTCAACCTGTTCAGCCACTGATTTGGGAAAATGTTTCACTGAATTAAAAATTGAACCCCCCCCCCCCCCATGCTTTCTACTGTCCAGTATCTCTTTAACTTCAAAATGTTGTTCTCCTTCAACCATCATTGGTTTAGGAGGTACTGGGGAGGGATGCCATTGAGATAACTCTTTATAGGGTTTAAGCAGGTCACAGTGGAACACTGGATGGATTCTTTTAAAGGTAGCAGCCATCTGTAATCGTAGTGAAACTGGATTAATTACTTTATCTATAACAAAGGGCCCTATGAATCTTGGAGCGAGCTTTCTGGAAGGTTGTAATGATTTAAGATGCTTGGTAGATAAAAGAACCTTATCTCCTACTTTCCAGTCTTTTTCTGGTGTTCTCTTAGCATCTGCAAATTTCTTGTACATTGCTCTGGCCTCCTTCAACGATGCAGCAATCTGAGGCCACACCTGTGTCATTTGTTGGACCCATTCATCAACTGAAGTGACTTGAGTGGATTGTTTAGGTAGTTCTGGGATGGGTACAAAGTCTTGTCCTGTAGCTATTTTAAAAGGGGTGAGGCCAGTGCTTTGGTGCACTGCATTATTATAAGCTACTTCAGCAAACGGTAACAGTTCATCCCAATTGTCTTGTTGGTAGTTAATGAAACATCTCAAATATTGTTCTAACACTGAGTTCAGACGTTCGCATGATCCCACCGTCTGGGGGTGGTACCCCGAACTCAAGCCTTGCGATGCCCCCAGTAGTTTTAGGAACGCCCTCCAGAACTTGGCAGTAAACTGGACCCCGCGATCCAAAATTATTCGTTCTGGGACACCATGAGCTCGGTAGATGTGTTGTATAAATAACTTAGCCAGTTTGGGGGCTGATGGAAGGGATTGGCATGCTACAAAATGTGCTTGTTTGGAAAAACGGTCTGTAACTACCCAAATAACTGTCTTTTTGTTGCTTTCAGGCAGGTCTACAATAAAGTCCATGCAAATTTGCTTCCAAGGAGCCCCTGGGTTTGCTACTGTCTGTAGAAGCCCCATTGGTTTGCCCCCTCTCTTTTTGGCCATTGCACACATGGGGCATGTAGCTACATATTCCCCTACATCTTTTCTCATTGTTGGCCACCAAAATTGACGCCTGAGTAGATATAATGTTTTCACAAAGCCAAAGTGCCCAGCTGTTTTGCTGTCATGACTTCTTTGCAAGACCCACTTTCTAGTGTCTGCAGGGACATACAGCTTATCTTGCCACCACCATGCCCCTTGTTTGTTCACTAGCAATTGGCTGTTGCTTTTAAACCAATCATCCTGAGCAACCTGGGCATTTAATTTTTGCATCAACTCTCCTTCTGGTTGTTCTTCACCCCTTTTTTTCTGAGCTCTAGTGACCACTCTTAGGGCTGCTTGGGTACATGGAATCACAGGAGCGACTACTTCCTCCCACTTGCTGTTGTGTTGAGGCAATCGAGACAGGGCATCTGCCAGAAAAATTTTTCCCCCAGGAATATACTTCAGGGAGAAGTTAAATCGATGAAAATATTGTGCCCATCTCATTTGCTTTGGTGACAGCTTCCTCGGTGCAGTCAAAGCTTCTAGATTTTTGTGATCAGTCCAAATTTCAAAGGGATGGGGTGATCCCTCTAACAAGTGTCTTCAGCAAACTAACGCCCAGCGTACTGCGAACTCTTCCTTTTCCCACACCAACCAGCGTCTCTCAGTTTCTGAAAATTTCCGGGATATGTACGCACATGGAAACAGCTCCCCCCCTGCCCCCTTCTGTAACAACACAGCTCCCACTGCCACATCTGAAGCGTTTGCCTGTATGACAAATGGCTGTTCTGGATCAGGGTGCTTTAAGATCGGTTCAGCCGTAAACAGACGCTTTAAACTTTGAAAAGCTTCCTGGCACTCCTTAGTCCAGGTCAAGGGGGCTCCAGGTTTTGATGCCTTCGCTTTGTCCTTGCCCTTGGTTTTCAACAAATCGGTGAGTGGGAGTGCTACTTGGGCAAAGTTGGGTATGAATTGCCAATAGAAGTTAGCAAAGCCCTGGAAACTTTGAAGCTGACGCCTGGTTTTGGGAGCCTCCCAACCCGTGACGTCCCTCACCTTGACCGGGTCCATTTCAATTCCCTGATGCGAAATTCTATACCCCAAATGGTCAATTTGCTGTTTATGAAATTCACATTTGGAGAGCTTGGCATACAATTGAGCCTCCAGTAGCTTTTTTAGTACCTTCCTGATCAATTGTACTGTACATGTTGCTCCATGGTCTCAGTGTAAATCAGGATATCGTCCAGATAAACCAACACCCCCTGGTATAAATGCTCTTGTAACACCTCATTTTTAAGTTGCATAAACACCCCTGCCGCTCCTTTTAATCTGAACAGCATTATTTCATAACGGAAGCACCCCAGGGGCGTGTTAAAGGCGGATTTCCATTGATCTCCTTCCCGGATTCGCACCCTGAAGTACGCCTCCCTTAAATCCAGCTTCATGAAAATTTTCCCTTTGGATAAATGGGCCAACAGGTCTTTCATCAAGGGGAGTGGGTACCGGTTGTCAGCAGAAATGGCATTTAGCCCTCTATAATCTGTGCACAAACGTAGGGAGCCATCCTTCTTTTCTCTGAAAAGCACCGGTGTAGCAATTTGAGAATGCGTAGGTACAATACAGCCCCTCTTTAGATTCTTATCAATGAACTCCCGCAATGCTTCCAACTCTTTGGGTGTCATTGGATACATTTTCTTCCTTGGAAATTTAGCCCCCGGCTCAATCTCTATGACACAGTCACTGGCACGATGGGGGGGTAGCTGATCTGACTCCCTTTTGCTAAACACCTCCTGCAGGTCACGGTATTGCTTGGGAATCTGGGTTGCAGCCTCCACTGCCTTTTCCCCACTCACAGCGCCCATCTCTCCATCTGACAACGTTTCGGTAATTCCTTCAACTTCCACTCCCCCCTCCTTCGGGAAACACAAGATCTTTTCCTCCCAGTTCACTTCTGGGTTCTTCCTTTTTAACCAGTTCATGCCCAGAAGCACTGGGTTGCATGCCATGGGAGTCACTAGGAATTTATTAGTCTCTCTATGGTCCCCCATAGTTAGCTCAAGCTCTTCAGTACGATATTCCACCAGCCCTCCCCCCGCTGGGGATCCGTCCAGCTGGGTAAAAATCACAGGGGTTTTGAGTCTCTTTAAGCGCAGTCCCAAACCCCGGGCAAGGGCGGGGTTAATCAGATTTCGGGAGCAGCCAGAGTCTATCAGCGCCCGTATCTCTGCCCATTGATTCGTCCTTACCACCCTTAGTTCCACC
The DNA here is from genome assembly GCA_030867105.1 of Liasis olivaceus. Taxonomy (NCBI): domain Eukaryota; kingdom Metazoa; phylum Chordata; class Lepidosauria; order Squamata; family Pythonidae; genus Liasis; species Liasis olivaceus. Next base: position 119,526,497 of record CM061350.1, on the reverse strand, counting down.
CAAATTTTAATGGGACTCACCCCCATCTCTTCGCTCTCCGAGTCCTCCCGTGAGCTGCTTTCTTTCTTTAAAAGAGCAGCTGCCTGTCGGAGAGAGAGCAGAGCTAACAACTTCCGGGTTTTGCCGCCGCCGCGTGTTGCCGCTTTAGCCCCTGTCTCGCTGCCTACTGCCGCTGACTCCTTCTTGCCGGGCTTCAAAGACTTCAGCCCCTTCCGCTCCGCCTTCTTGCCTCCTTTCTCCGTCTTCGCTTTAGGGCACGCAGCGGCAAAGTGCCCCGGCTCCCTGCAGTTGAAACAGACGCGCTGGCTCCTGCTATTTTCCGGCACGCTGGTCTTCGCCTTGGGCGCCGCCTTCTTTGTGCCGGGTAAGGGCGGAAGTCGGGTTCTTGCTTCTATGGTGCGCCATTGCTCCTCCACTTCGCCGGCCATAGCGACCAATCCATTAAAGGTTTTGGGGAAACCCTGGCACACCACGCGCTGCAACAATTTGGGTTGCAAGCCTCTCTGGAAGAACTCAATCAGGAGCTCTTCAGGCATGTGAGGCAGCCTTTGAGCCAAACCCCAAAATTCGTAGGCATACTCTGATACTGACTTGGACCCCTGCTTCAGCCTTTCCAGGTCACATCGTGCTTTAAGCGCCATGCACGGGTCTTCAAAGCGCGCGCAGAGAGCCGCCATGAAATCCTCTAATCTCCTTAAAGCCCGGTCCTTCGCCCTATGCAGGCGAACCACCCATTCTGCAGCCGTACCTTCAAAACAACTGGACACATAGGAGATCTTCTCCTCCTCGCTGCGAAACAGACCCCCATAGCCCTCCATGTAGATCCGAACCTGGGTGATAAAGCAAGCCAATCATGGAGATGCCCCGCTGCTGCATCAGGCTCTTCTTGGCTCTGCTAGGTGTTAAATCCTCGCTGGAGGTCTCACCTTCGGCTGACTGCTCTGCCGCCTCCGTACTTCTCGGTGTGGCCGCTGACTCTCGTGTGGGGGGCGTAAATCCCCCTCCAAGCAGTTGATCTACCGCTGCCTTTAGCACTCGCAAATCATCGGATAGGGACCCCATCTGCCCTTCCAATTTCTCCATGCGATCTTTCATCGAAGGGTCCTGTCCCTTCGTCACCGTTGCCTTCACCCCCGCTCGGGCTTGGCGTGATGATTGCACTGGCTCCTCCTGGGTTATCACCTTCACTTCCAATGGAGGAGGGACTGGTCTCTCTTCTTCTTCCTCAATTACATCGTCAGCCATCCCGCTGCTCGGTTGGTCCTGGTCAACGTGAGGCTTTGGACTCCCCGCAGGGCAATGTCCCTGGTGGAAGTCTGCACTGGGAGTCTTAGCAAAATGTAACAAACTGCCACCTGTTGATCCCAAATCCAGTAACTTTCCTTGCAACCAATATTGATTCAAAAGAAAGTTCATTTATTGAGAATAAGTGTACAGATCCAAAGCATTGCTAAGACTGAGCAAAAGCACGCCAAAAGCTGTTTTTCTTACTTCCCCCCCCCCCCCCCTTACATCGCCCTTAGTTCTTGGTCTCCTGATTCCCTTGCTGGCATGGCCTTGAGCATGCCAGAGCCTGTGATAAGGAGCCATCTGCTTTAAACGGTTTCTCATTCCTTCTCTCCCCCCCCATTTTACAATGCCAGAACCGCAGCATGTAAAAAGCCATTTTTTAAATTAGCCATATAATAATCTATTATAAAATCTGGCGAGGGTTCTGACAGCTAAGAGATATTTAATCATTTTAGTCTGGCTCCAGAATTGCAGTTTACTGACTAAAGAATTACTAGTTTACTTTCATGAAATATAGTCATAAAAAAGGAAATAAAACTTGTGATTATTATGGCTAAGTGTTTCATTTCATCATGCCACAAATCTTACTTCCTGCCAGACAGGATAAACTGTCCTATATGTGCAAGCACATAACTTCTAATATTTGGAATGTTGGAACAGTTTTTTGAAATATATTTCTGCACAACTGTCTTTTCCAATCATTCTTTTCTTCCCTTTCTAGTTCTAGCTTTTATCAGCACCTTATTCTAGTAGACACATCTCACAGTTTTAAAGGGGGATATATCAAGAGTGAGCAAAGCATCTTCAACTAATGTGATTTCATCGTACATTTGGTTAATTAATATTTTTATGAAAAAATAAGAAATAACCTTAATAAACCACTCTGTTCAGTAAACATCTTTTTGCATCAAAGTGTCCTCACTGTCTTTCTGTATATATTTATATATTAAAGAGGCAGGAGCCATGGAATTCATTTTGTTAAACAGTGGGCAACTTGAGAACACTCAAGGAATGTTTCTGTCAGCAAAAATGTTGTCAGAGGAAATGTGTCCAAGACCAAGCAGGAATGACTGTGATGCAGTAAGCATTTATGCAGCATCAGTCAGAATGACAGTAGCATAAGCATGAGCAGAAAGCACAGGAATTACCAAATACAGAGACAGAAATAATTGTTTCCAAAAATAAAAGCAATGAATATACCATTCCATTAGTCTTTGGTCCTGGCAGAGTTAATAAAGAGAAAGATTCCTTCAGGTTGAGTTCAACTCCCGGTGACTACATTTAGCTTTCTTGGCAACAGTCTGGCAGTAGTTTATCTTCCCTTTCTTTCCAGATGCTGTTTTTTTTGTTTTGTTTTGTTTTTTACTTTCTGATCTAGTTTAAAGCCCTGGGATACATTGATGGTCTCCCATTTGAGCTCTAACCAGGGTGGACCCTGGTTGGTGATGTTCACAATCAAGTTTGGATAGCATCTCATTAAAAGCTAGGTCCTGCCATCCAAACAAAACTTTTTAGAATGTGGGGGGGGGGGGGGGGGGGGAGGCATTCTAAATTTCAAATTATTTTACCAGTGCAAAACTACCGTATTTTTCTGACAATAAGACGCCCCCATGTACAAGACGACCCCCATTTTTCCAACCCAAAATTAAGAAATCAATATTTTAAAGAGAGTGCAGAACACATTTTTATTTAGTAATTAGTTAACATTGACCTGATACACTCGGTGGGAGGAGGTCCAAACCATCTCTCTGCAGCTCTATTTCCAGGCTCTTTTGCATAACTGATTACATTCAAGCACGAGTGAAACTGCCGATAGCTTGTTTCTGCAGACAGCCTTCCTCTAATTGGTCTGTTCAGCATCAGCTGACGTCAGTTACATCAGGCTCGTGATTGGAGGAAGTCTGTTTGGGAGACAAGCTATTTCACTCGTGATTGGAGGCTAGCAATAGGAGGAAGCCTCTTTGCAGAAACAAAGTATGGGCAGTTTTGCAACCGCGTGGTTCTCTCCTCGGCTGACTTCCTTGAATAAGACGCCCTTCAATTTTTAGGGTAAGGATTTTAGAAAAAAGTATCGTCTTATAGTCGGAAAAATACAGTAATTAAATTAAGCAACATGTTCCAAGTTCCACATACTTCAGGATGGAGACTCAGAGTGATAATATTGATTATAACTTGTACCTTTACTGTTTAATTTTTTTTTCAGTTCTTTCATATCAACCTAATTTTTACTTTCCATTCCTCCAATTTGGAAATATTTTCCTGTAGCTTTTCTACACTGTTCAAATAGTCATTTCTCTAATCAGTTTTTGGTGGAGGGAAATAAAATACTTTCTGTTACCTTAGCACTTTAGAATATAGGTAAAAATAAACAAACAAACATAAAACAGAAAGGATTTTCCCTTTAACAACAGAGCAGAAAAATAGAGATTTCATGAAACAGATTGAAATTCCATCTGAAAATCCTGGCAGTCCTAATACTATTACCGTATTATGCCCAATCAACAATTCATAATTTGGCATGGGAGAGGTTATTCTGAGTTCAGAATAAATATGCAGCGGTCAAAGATAATACTTCAGTGGAGTATAATAAAGAATGCAACTACAGCTATGTTTCTTTGTGTGAGCATAATCATTAATCCGTACAGTATTTAGTTTGTGAAATATTAGAGAGAGAGAGAAGTGCAATGTTTAATGAAGTGGACTGGGAAAATGGTAAAGACGTGGGAACTAAAAATAAGGATTATGCAAATCTGGTTTAGGAATGAAGGGAACAGAAGTAAAGCATGCAAAATTGATTCTGGTTCACATGCTAACCCATGTTATATTTAAGCTTACTATGTCATTTGAACTGAGATCATGGTATGCTTTATTTATTTATTTATTGCTTGCTTGCTTGCTTGCACTTATATACAACCAACTCTGCCATGGACTCCCTGCAGTTTCAAGTCAACAATTCAAATATCCACCATACAAGGAAAATGCACAGTTAAAATATCCATGGTAATATAAAATCATACATTTAAATTTAGATGTAATGCAAATAATTTCAATAGAACAATTCTGGTACAACAAGAATAACATCATAATAACAACATCAATACTGTAACCAACAGCAGAACCTCTTTTCCAAATGCCCCAGGAAGTGCTCCATTTCTACAGTTTTCCAGAACTCCATCAAGGAAAGAACCAGCCTGTATTCTGAGGGAAAGCCATTTCACAGGACCAGAATCATATCCAAAAAAAAGCGAGTGAAGAGTCAATGCACTACCCGAAGCATCTGTGTAATGTGCTTGTGATGCCAGGTGCCAACCTATAACCAGACCACTGCATTCTGGACCAACAAAAGCTTCCAAGTAGTCTTCAAAGGCATCCCCAATATTACAATAATCCAACCAACTAGCGATGATGACATGAGTCACCATTGTGAGACCGTTCTGACCCAGGTAAAGCCACAACGGATGCATAGCCAAAGTTGGACAAAAGTCTCCACCCCCCCCCCCCCCAGCAATTCTGAAGTGAGATATGCTGTGGATGAGAAATCAAATGTATATTAGAGAATGATTGCTGAGAGAAATTATGAGGGAAATTGATTCCATAATGTGTATATAAAATAAAAATACACTTGCAAAAAATGGAACAAGAAGGTGTTAAGATTCAAAGAGACAGAAAAAATGTAGAACAATTTTGATAAAGATTAAAAAAAAACTGTTTTGAAGATGGCTTTCAGCAGACTGACTGAAGTTAAAAATAGTAGTCATTAAATTATTTGGGATAGAACTGCCAGGAATGCTGGAAGGAGCACATTAGAGATTTGTATGGGAATGGATATGATATACCAAAAAGTACAATTGAAATTAAGACTATTAATATTGGTGTCCAAGAAAAAAAAATGAAAAAAAGTAATAATGCCCTGAGAATGTTGAAAAAAGGTAATTCTGCAGGTGTGATGATGTAACTAGAGAAACTTTAAAATATAAATACGGTTTACTTATGGAATAACTGTGCAACTTGTTTAATGTATTGTGAAGGGTGCAACTATGCCTATTATTGGAAACATGCAATTACTGTTCTCCTTTACAAAAGGAAAGGTAGCAGAACTGAATGTGAATTGTTTAGTTTGTTAAATGCACCTGAGAAGGCATTTGACAGAATTCAGATTGAAAGGCTACAAGTGACAATGAGCAAAATCTAGGAGGTGTTATTTGGCTTTATGCCAGGCAGGGAGTGTCCGGAACAAATGTTTGCTTGTCAGCAAGGCATTGGGAAATGCATGAATGTGGGAAAGGAAGTTGTTTATATATTTGTTGTTTTAGAAAAAGCATATGATAAAAGTGAATAGGACTGAATTATGGAATGTTTTGTGTGAATATGGAGTTGAAAAGTAGATGCTGAATGTAATAAGGATGGTATATGATAGAAGCATGCATGAGAATAAGTAGAATGTGGTAGTATTAGAAATGTGTTAGTTGAATGTACTTTATATGCAGATGATGCCTTACTCTTAGCTAAGAAGCCAAATTATTTCCCACAGAGATTTTTATGATGCAACAAGTACGGGTAATACATGAAAGGCACAGGTAGTTTTGTTTAACAAGGAAAAACTGAATAAATGATTGCAAGTAATACATAAATGGAGAAGAACTACAGCAAATAGGTCAATTTGGAAAATGTTTACTAAAGAGGAGAAAATGGTTGGAGACAGTTGCAAATGTTGGTAGAAAGGGACAGGAAAGTGAGAGTTGGGTATGTCAGGAGAAACATAAAAGTATGTTGAATGCAGTTGGAATGGAGTACTGTAAAACAAGAAGAGATAGGATCCAGAATGTATGAATGCTGAATGTATGTGGACTGAATATGGAAGTGAGCGATTGTCATGAAAGAAGTACAATGAGATGGTTTAAACATATAGAGAGAATTAATAAAGACTGAATCGCAAAACCAATAGATGAAGGAAGAACAAATGGGTCAAGAGAAAGGTGAAGACTGGAAAAGTCACGGGTTGGATGGAGTTAATGAGAACCTTAAAAAATATTTATTATTTTATTAGAGAATAAAAGGCAGTGTATGTATGTGGGGGAAACACAGGTGGTTTCTTAAGGTCATAAAGATATGAAGAGGTATAGGGAATAACGTTTGTATAGACTAAATTTAACTATATTTTCTTTTTTTACTTTCTTACTTCATACCTTTACTTTTTGGGATGTGCTATTTCTTACTCCTTTTTTTTGCATTCTGCATAATGTTGCTTACCTCAAAAGAGAATAGCATATGGATGTGTTTGCATATAGGTAAGTATAACGGCTTGTTACAGCTAGAAAGTGACAAATTAAATTGAATGTAAGATGAGGTAAGGAAGCAGAAGAGAAAGTTTGTGAATCTCATTGTACCCATGGTTTAATACCTTGTTTGAACTCACCAGGTATATTTTATTTATACTTACTACAAACCTTTTTATATTTTCCTAGGGTGGCTTGTTTCATCTAACTTGTTTGATGATAGTTCAATTTAAAAACTTTTGCAATCCTGCCTAAAGCTACAATCCAGGGCAGATTGACTTGCAAATAAGCAAGGATGTGACCATGCTGGGATGAGTGATTTCATTGTTTAGAAGAACTTCCTCCAGGATAAACAATTTTGTAGGATAATATACAACAGCAACACAAGAAACAAGAAATTGTCAGTAATGTAATCTACTTAGAGAAAGTGTGTATCATTAAAAATTGAGCAGTGTGATAGGAAAAAAAATAGCCAGCTTGTATTTATTCTTGGCAGGAAGCCTTCTTGGACATAATTTCAAACTACAACCTTTTGTTTTTGTTTTTTTTTACTTCTGCTAGGCTGAAGCATTTATATTCCTAAAAAGAACGTACCCTCACAATTCTGTTTCCAAAAAAAAAAAAAATCTGGAATGCCACAGGTATTAATGCGTGTCAGAATGAATAGATAATTTTCAATATACTGTTTCTGCATCCTATGGGAACTACTTTATAATCAAGTCAAATACCAACCTATATAATTTTGAAAGAGATAACTCTGAGAGCCTTTAAATCCAAAGAACTTTGACCTTTGCTCTTGTACAGAAAAACTTTCAGTAAAGTGCAGTTCACAGAAAATCTGTTCGGAAGGGTAACTAAGTAAAGAATAAATGTTCCTTGAACTTTTAAACTGAATGTTTAGAGACAAACAATCCTCTTCCTCCAAACTACAATAGCATGAGACATGCTAAAGGACAGAGGGATTTAAATCAAAAGATGTCACTTTCAAGCACTAAGCACACTTTCACACAGTCAGAATCATGACCAGTCTAGACATGAAGAGGTGATAGATTCCAAACTCTCCTTCAAATCACACCCTGAGTGGTAGTCAGAATTTTGGGTGATATTAAAGGGAGATGCACCATTTCCAAAGGTTTTGTTTTTCGTATCTTATTTTTGACAACTGAAAAGTGTCTTATTTCTGAGAACTTTACACATACCTATCTACTGATATTAAACAATGATATTTACTGTCAAATCACATGCACAGGATAATGCTGCTAAAGGTGTAGAATAAAAGAGAAAAAACTGAAAGCAATATTTTTGTATGCATTCGCTAAAGCTAAATTTTCATTTTCTTGAAGAGTGGCAGGAAACACGTGGTCCTCTGATTTGGTCAACTACAATTTCTAGTATCCCTTACGACTGACCATGTTAAGTTGGGCTTCTTCAGTTCAAATATATATAACGTAATATGGATATCCAGGGCAACAGAGGTATAGATGATCAAATGTATCACTACGGTGTGGAAGGAGCAATGGTGAGAACTGTCCATACGAATATGATCTGCATCAGTACCAGAAAACCATTGTGTTCTTTGCTTTCAAGGTACAATGTCATCTTAATACTTTTTAAAAGAAAAATTTGGCACATGAGAACATTGGGGGTAAAAGAGAAAGGCCAACTCCTGTGATTTGGAAATCCCTGAGTTTGTTATTTAGTATTTGGAAATTTCTGTATTTGAACAATAAATTCAATCCAAAATTTTAAGATTTGCATTCTAGATCCCCAGTGTATTTCCAATACCTCTATATGCTTGAAATCATGCATAATGTACATTTGCATATGATACCATTTGTATGATTTACACTGGATTCCCATCTTAACTTTTGGCTTACTGGCTTCAGAAAATATTTTTGACAAATCTCCATGGTAGTCTTGGGTGGGAAAAGAAATCTGTAACATTGTGGTTTCTCAGGGTAACCTTGGCTTGAATCTTGAAAAAGTAAGACAAAAATCAGGCAGTAGCTATTGAATACAGACCTTTAAAATAATGATTTGTGTATAATCCATACACTTTTATGGGAAGGAATTAAGAGAATAACGTGCTTTCTTCTTAGTCCAGCTGAAGTCTTATTCTCAAGATTTGGAAGAGAAATACAGCAGCATACCAAACTGGAACAAATCTGTCTATGTGAAATCCAGAAAATAGAGACAATCATGCATGTATTACTGCCCTTCCCCTATTTCATCAGTTACCTCTCTAATGTGTTCTTCTAACCAAATGTCATGGTAAAACAGAGAAGGATTATGTAATTCATCTATTATAAAAACTTCTTGAATAGCACGTCCTCAGACTTGGTGATAAAAATTGCTTGATGAAATAGTAGTGATCCCTTTAGTAAGCAATAAAAATAGTTAATAATTAGGTTGTGTATGTCTATAGCAATGCAGACTTGTTTAGTGGGTTCTTAGATATCTTTTTTTTTTTAATTTTGATAAAACCATAAGAGTACTTTGTCATAATCCCAGGAAAGACTACAAATATCTGGAAAACTACAATTTATTGGATTATTTCCTCCCTGTTCATCAACCCCTTAAAGGATGTTATTCCCTCTGTTGTATGTCAGTAGCTCACTGGATAGCTTCCAACTTGGGGCAGTTCCTCTTCTAGTGCCATGCTGATATTGTCCTACTATGAATGTCCACTTGGTTTTCTTAGCAGAATGTTGGAATGGGCTGTCATTTCCTTAACCAATAGATCTTATTTGGTCTGGATCCCATGACTATGGCCTGCCCATCATGGGTGACCCTTCTAGGAGTATAGGTTTAATGTCACTGGAATGTGCAAGCAATACGGTAATAAATATAGTAATTAAAGGATAATGCTATTGGTAGGTGCCATACATTTAAATAATAATTTTGAACACTGGAACAATAACATGCAGAAAAATACCAAAATGTTATAAAATGCACATTACAGTAACTGGTCTCTGTCATCATTCATTTACTTAATTTGCAGAATGACAAGGTACATGTTTCTAAAAAATATTAAGAATGTTGATATACCAGAGAAAAGCGCATAGCAATAAATAATAGCAGTCTACTTTAGTTAATTATCCTACTATAATTCTCTGTGATTATGTTTTAATAAGGTAATTCTAGTGAGAATTAAATCCCATTTGTTTTCAGTAGGCCAATTCTCAGATAGGACTGCAGCATTAATATCCCAATGTTATCTACATTATCAATATTTTGAAAATGTAGATTCTAGAGTCTAGAATCACAATTGTGGCTCTTACTGACCTGAGTTAATGACTTAAAACATTATGTAAACTAGAATAATTCTGGTTGAAATAGGAAAAGAATACTTTAACATCTTCCAATCCAAAATCTTTAACCATATAATTCTTATTTTTCCCCCAAATGAAGTACTCCAGATGTACTGGTCTACAACTCCCAGAATTCGTACCCAGCATGGAGCTCTTGGACTATAACCCCAACATATCTAAAGACTCTCAGGGAAAGCTGCCATACAATCACTGTTCTTCAACTTCTGCTCCAGAATATTGACATTTCTACTCATTAGACCTATTTAGATATTTGGTATAATGGAACAGATAGTGTGGCCTGCTTTGCACTGCCATATTACAGCCAGCCTCCAGGCACTTAGCATCTTCATAAGATCTGCACCAGCATCAGGAAATTGTATTGTTTCTAGTTTTCAAGACACAAAGGAATCTATTTTTAAAATACTAATGGCATGACAGAACTTCATGAGTAAAAAAACCAGGACTTTGGTTCTATGGCCTGTAAATCAGCAGCCATTCCCAACCTGAATACCTTCTGGTTTACGGGACAATAACAATTATATCCAGCCAGCACAATTGATTTGGGATTGTGCCAATCATAGCCCAATATATCTGGAGAGCATCAGATTAAGGAAAGATGGGCATGTATCAATAGTTATTACAATATGATGCAAATTGTCTGCATTAAAAACAATGCAACTTGAAGAAATCATCCCAGTTTTTAAAAGAAAGAACACAATATAGAATTAACAGTTCTGTTGATGTTTGTGAAATAAATGATGGCAGGAAACATGATTTGCAGGGTGTGATTCCATTCCTCAAAGTACTTCAGTAGCACTTCATTCCTAACCAGATTTTGTTCCTATCAGTTACAAAAGCAAGCACTCTATGATTACAAAAGGAACCAATGAACAAAGCAGCATTTAGAATTTCTCTCTACAATTCCTACAGAGTTAATTAGTGTCAGAATGCTCACTGTTAATTAATGCTTGTTAGTTACTATTTGTTTAATTCACCTCCACACATTATATACATTTTAATATGAATATTGATTTCAGAACATGTATGAAAGAGTTATACAACATGATGTAATAGTGTACATTAGCATTTCCCCTTGACTTTATAAAGTATTTACGATAAAAAGATTAATCTTTGTCGACACTTGCTGTTAACTAACTTTAGAAAGAAATAAGGTACCAGAGGTAAACATTAAACACAGAAGGTAGCCTTGCCCTGTTTTAAAAATAAATTACAATACATGTCCCTGCACAGTTATGCATCATAATATCCCACCTTCCCCAATCTGATTCTGTCAGAGATGTTGGACTATACAGGTGGTCCCCAGTTCAAAAACAAGTTCTGCTCCCAAGGTCTGTCCTTAAGTCAAATTAGTATGTAGCCGGAACAGTATTATTCTATAATACTGTATAAGTAGTATTGTGTAACGAACTCAAACCATTGTGTATTTAACTCAAATTTTGCTACAATAGTCTCCATTCTTAATTATGGGTCATCTGTAACCTGGGCTTTCTTAACCCAGGGACTACCTGTAATTCCTTTTATTGTCTCCTAATATTGTCATTTACTGGAGATAATGAGAGCTATAATCCATTATACTTAAGTAAGGGTTAGGTGGAAACAGAGGCATAATATAGTTATTCTCTGTATTCATAATAATATTTAGCAAACACCTATATCTACATAACTATTTTGCAAATAGAAAGGGAAGGAATTACTATACTTACAATTTATACTCACTGGAGGAAAAGATATGAAGAAAAAGAAATGATAGCATTGTTTTATTATAAAGAGCTACATCTATTCTCAAGAGGAGTAGAGCTTAGTATTTGCCAGCATGAAAGATTCAATCTCACTTCTGCAACTGAATCTATTGTGCTTTTAAGAAAATCACCTTAAATGTCTTGAGATCAAACAACCTGAAAAGCCACTTTCATATATGACCCTGACCAAATCTTGTGATACTATTTGGAATCCCTCTTTAACATTCCCACCCCGCAGTGTGAAATCAGTCAGATGGTGAAATCAGTCAGTATATATTTTCCCAACATAGATGAACTTCAACTCTCAAGGGTTGAACTCAGTGAACTACTCAGTAAGGTCAAGGGTAAGATATGGTAGTATGCATGAAGATAAAAGTTACCACCTCGGTGACTGTTGTTCCAAGAAAAGAACAAGTTCAAACCCCAGTACTTGTGCAAGTGCCTAAATTCATATGGATAATACAACACACTGCCAAATAAGACTAAATGATTCTCCAGGCCAGCATTTTATTCCCACAGTTAGATGCCTATGGGAAAATGAGATAGTGTCCTACTGCTCATGTTCCCAAGAGATACATGCTCTCTGATACTAGTATATGTTCTTACTCTCTAGGTCAGCATGTTAGTAGCAGAAATTTGGGGAAGGAAAGAAAAGGAGAGGATGGAAGGGAAGGGAAGGGAAGGGAATTGCATAATAAATGTGGTATCCTATAATTAATTATGGGGGATATTTACCAACCATTTCAACATTCCCTGCATTCAACAGGATATACTTTTACAAAAGAGTATTAGCTATGGATTAGAAGCAGGATGTAGGAATAAATGTTCAACGCTCTGTCACAAGCTCCCATTAAAAACCACTCTGAATGTTCATGACTTGACATAGACAGAATTCACGCATTATATTGAGCCAAGATTTTTTAATCATAGTTTCATTAACCAAGCCACAATTATTTTGTTTGTCTTTGATACTAATCTACAGTGTCTAGATTCATGCATTGTTTTAAACCAAAAACAAGTGAATTAAGCCTGTCAAACTGCATTGATTTTAACACCTAACCCTAACCAGCTGAGCCTCCATGGTTAACACTATCTAGGATTGCACCAAGATTTAATATGCTTAGAGCTATATACTTAAACCAAAAATATAAACTACATCTATTTAGCTTGTGTATACTTTATTATTTTCTGGAACCTTTCATATGATTCTCATACAACTCTGCTTTATGACATTCAACAAGAAAATACAGAAGCCACTATCCCAAAGAAATACTAAATTATTTAAATCAAATTGTTCTTTTTCAAATTTAAATTAGTATTCTAATTTAAATATCAACCCAGACAAATAAAGCAAATAAAAGCATAATGCTGATTATTTCTGTTGTCCTCAGCTAAAGAAGTAAAGATTTTGTAATTTTCCAATGAGGAATCTTGGATACAGGCTCTGTCCTTTGACCTGCAGTTCTGCTTTAGCAAAAAGATACTCCCTTTACTTCGTATTGGCTGGTAGTATGATCGACAAGTTCCTACTTGTTGCAATATCAGGAACTTTATCAACTTTTGCAAGCTTTCAAAAGACCCTGTTTTAGTTCCAAATAAATCTTGTCTCATAAGGCTGATGAATAGTTCCTGAAAATATCCTCAGAAAACCGTATTTTTGATAAACGATATAGTACTGCATTAGAATCTGTTTTTCTTATGCCACATTAACTATCTATCTATTCAGTCAGCCAGCATTTGGAGTCTGGTGAAAACAGTACATAGTTGAAATCTCTCTCTCTTTCTGTCTCTCCAACTTGTATCAAAGATAAAGTAAAAAAAATGTATGGAATTTTTACAACAGCAGAATACTAACTGTGCATTTATTGGATCGGATACAGAGTTTTCTACCAAGGCCAGATATACTGTACTCTGTCTGCTCAAAACAGAGCCTCTAAAGAGTCCCCAGTTCTCCAGAGGATCCCACTGCTCCAGGGCATGTCAGGCAGGGCATAAATATTATAAGAAGAAATGGAATTGGCAAAAGCACTGGATCTCCTTTGTACTGTGGAAATGTTCTGCTGGCTGTCACAAAAGCTGAAAAGATGCTTGTGGATTTGCAAAATAAGAAGTTTGAATCTAAACCATTGAAACGATTCATTAGCCAGATTGATGAAGCAATGTAGCAGATACAGATGTTCAGCTAATAGGGCCATTCAGAGATCCAGATTCAAAATTAATGGGATGCACACATAGCAGCTATTAGGAACACCTTAAAGCTGTTTCCTGGGATCATACATCAACTAATTTAAGATATTCATGACAGGTGCTAATCTGTGCTGCAAATCACATTTTGATATTTGAATCTGGATCTCTGCACAGGCCCATTAGATAACAAAATGAAATTTAACTTGAATTACATTAATTAAATTAATTGGGATTATGTTGGATTTTTAGAATACTTGATCAGAACATGACTGACATGTGCCCAGAAAAATAATTTACATATTACTCTCTTAGTGGATTACAAAGAACTGACTATATAAAGGAATTTACATCAACTATGTGCTGAACCAGCAGATCAAGAACAAACATGAAGCACTTCAAAGGAGCTTCAGGCAGACTCTAGGGTTTACTTTCCTCCTTTCTCTTCCCCCACATTCCAAGAATTGAAATATAATTAGCTTATTTTTTTCCAAATTGGAACTCATACAGTCTTCATATAATTATCCTAAAGTTTTTGTCCCTCACCTTTCCCATATGTTCAGTGGCAATGTTCTTTGACCTGATGCTCTCCAGATATTGTGGAACAGGGATAATGGGAGCTGAACTCAAGGATATCTGGAGGACATAGAATTAGGTAAGGCTGTTAAATGTTAAGTGATGCTTTTTAGATGTTTAGATTGATATTTTTATATTTAATGCACATATTAAGTTGCATACAATCTTCATAATACATTTTTGCAGCACATGGGCATTATTTGCATATGACAATAGTTAAAAGCCACACAGTGCCTCCAAGAAATCTGACTCAGTCAAATACAGTCATTCTTATGTTAGACACAATATATATTATAACATTTAAAAGATGAAATTTACAAAGTTGTGAGACTGACTATACATAAATACCATCCAGTTTTTCCACTGCTTTACTATTATAAAGCATATGTTATGAATTCCATATTATTTGCCCTATGAATTTTGATACAGAGAATTAAGTCACTGTGAATCATTAACTTTCACATATATATCTGAACATAGTGCTAGATATGGCATTAACTATATTAATGTGTATAATGCACATAACTGCTGTATGCTTGAGCAATATAGTTAGCATAGAGCACATGGTCATGTTCTTAGCAAAAAAACTGCTCCAAAGTTGCAGTTTGTATCAGGAAGAAAATTTCCATTTCTACTAATGGAGACTTTCCTCTTAAGGTAAATAACAATTTGGTAAGAGATATTTTCTTTAAAGCTACAGCAAGAGGAGAAAGGGTTAAAATTTCTCTCCATATACAATCCTGATATTGTATACCAGGATCAACGTCAAATACACATTCATAAAAAAATTAATTGCATGCAATTAACCTTTTATCTTTTTGGCCCTCAAGTTCATTGTTTTTAAAAAGGTTGTTTCAAAATGCAAACATTTTGAATAACATCTTTGGAGTCCTTCAAACGATACCCACTGTTGTATTCTCTTTCAGTTTTCAGGAACCCACACTTCTCAGTCTTTTGAGCTCAAACCTTTCCCTCTGCAAATCAGGAACAGCACATCACAATATTATTCTTGAAAATACATTATTTTAAACATTGGATGCTATGAACTTGTAAAAGTAATATTATGTTAAAAGACAGAGGCATCCATGGGGGAGGCAATGGGAGCAAATGATGTGATGCCATGACCCTCTAAAATGATAAAAGAATTTATGCAACCCACCCAATCTACCCAAATTATTTCATTGTTTAGGGTTGAGCAAGAATTAAATATACCATTTACTTTTCATAATTAAATTTAAATCTATATATCAAACTAATGACATATTATGGCTTTATACAATGTATTTAATTAGTTTGATAACTGGAATTCTTGTACTGTATATTGCTCCAATCTTAGCAGACTCTGAGCACTAAGTACAATACAGTAGAAGTCAGAAACATTCTAAAATATAACAAACTTGTGGAAGGAAAACCTCACAATGGTTAGTGTGAGCTGTTTTTTCCTCTCTTCTCAGTGCCAGATCTTCTAGACTAGTTGGAGTTACGAGTTACGGTCAAAGGTAACTGCATGAGGAAAACATTGTAGTAATCCAATTGTGTGGTGATCAGGGCATGAATTACTCTTGTGATGCTGGTCCAGGTAGGGCCATAACTGATAAAACAGCTGTGGTTGGGCAAAGGTGCCCCTAGCCTCCCTTCTGTTTTTCCTAGAAATATTGTAATTAATGCAGGGGAGAGAAGAAAAATACTTTAGGAATTCTCTTAGATTACAATGCCTCTTTTTTCTCTTAACAAGATGCCTCCTTTTTAGTAGCTACATGACAAGGATAAATTTAATCTGTGCAACTTCCTCCGGCATGGATATGCAACACAATGCTGCAAATTACTAAATACAAAAATTATATTACAGCACAGTAATTTCTGAGAAGCTGTGTGACAAATCTCACATTGGTCTCACTTTACATCTCAAACAATCGAGAGAAGGTATTGTATACTTAATTGTTGTACACCGCCCAGAGTCATTCTGTGTGAGATGGGTGGCTATATAAATATGATAAACAAACAAACAAACAAACAAATAAATTTGTGGATCTGTGTAAAAGTTGTGATTTTTACATGGGATCCACTTGAAAGCATCATCAGATTACAGATCACATCTGCCTACATAAAAATAGCCAAACAACAATGGAGCTGATGGTTGTTAATGTCAGTGTGGTGCAGGCATCTGGATCGCATGAAACTGCTGAGTGAAGTTATCTTGAAGTTTATTTGAAATGGCATCCCTACATGGATATCAGACAATCCTGCCTATGTTTTTCATCTTGACTGTAGCACATGAAACTTTTGTCAGATTTATAACTGTTACATCTCCATGATCTGTGATTTGATAGTAGTTTCAGATGAAGCTCATATAAAAGTAATAAAGATTCGTGTTTTTGCATGGTGGAGGAGCCAAAGCTATAGCTTATTGCATGAAGACCAAGCATAAATTACAGCGTCTTAAGGTGAATATTTTATTAAAAATAGCATGAAAACAAGAAGATTTATATTTGATTTCATACGTTTGATTTTTAAACACTTCTTCCTATGGGTTGCATTGGCAGTGGCAGAAGAAAGGTGCAGTTTTTTGAGCGTCTCTTCCAGTTCTGTGACTTGGATCCACATTTCATCAGAACTGGTCTACAGAGATCAATTATTAACGATTATTAACTATTGTTAATGTACACCCCCTTGATTTCAGTGGGGTTTGCTTCTCTAAACATCATTAGAAAAGCAGATCCCGCACCCTGGAATTATCAGTGCGTCTCTCCTCTCGCCACCCTCCCCCGGCCCATCTGGAGATAGCGGGGAGATTTGGGCTGGCCTCGTCGTGTCCTTTCGTTCCCGAGGATCACGGGGCGGAGCGAGGGGAAGCAGCCTTCACCCCTCTGTGAACCTGTGGCTCACCTCACCGACTTCCTTTCCCTCCGAAGTCGGCTGGTGTCCACCCTAGGTTACCTGGGCCAAAGGCAAGACTGTTCACCTGGCCCAGGTCCTGGAGAGAGCGCGACGAAGAAGGAGCGGTTCTCCCGGTCGCGGACTCGCGGGCGTGAGAGCTGAATCACAGCCAGCGCCTGGGTGATTCAATCAGCCTCTAGCCATCCGCCGTCTGTCCAGAGTTTCCGGGAGGGGATACTATAAAAGAAGGAAGCGCAAGCCACAGTTAGACACCCGCGCGCGCCTTCCCGCTTCTTGGACTCCCTTGCCCCCTTCCGAGCCTTGGACGAGTCATGGCGCGGCGGTATTTTTCAGCGGCGGTAGCGCCCCACGCTCCAGCACTGCTGCTCTGCACGTTGCTTTCTCTGCTTTCCTCCAACTCAGGTGAGTGAATAGCGCGCGCTCAACAATCGGCTCGCGCCCTCTCCAAGAGACAGTAATGGACTGAACCCCTTTTCGCGCCACTGGACTTGAGGAAGTCGGGGACGTCTCTGCGCGGTCTCCCTTCTGCCTGGAGGGGTTCGCCGGGAGAGCGCTGGAATTTTCTTGGGGGTTCCCGTCCTGGCATTGACCAATACTTCTGAATCAGTAGTTTCTCTATTGCCTGTATGGTTTCTTTAACCATTTCCCACGGCTTAGTTGTTGAAGTGGACTGGAAGTCATCCTTGCGGTCTGACTGCAGCGCGACGGTCTTAAGTAAAAACAGCTGGCTATAGAAATTGACAGTTGGGCATAAAAGTCTCAAGCTAGCTAAGTAAAAGCAATGAAATTGGAAGAATAAAAGTGCCTGAATGATGGGGAGTGTTCATCATTCTGGACATTTTGGAAAAAATTGGCAAGAAGTATGAGACATTTCAGAAACACTCAAGAAGCATACTCTGTTAAGACTGCTTCCTTGTCCCCATCTGATATGATTAAATGTAATATGCAAATGTGGAATGGGATTTTGGTACTAACTGGAATTTGAAACTAATGTGGACGTAACTAGAGATGTTGGCTACATTTGCATTTCTTGCTTAACAACAGAAGAGCCACTAATTATGGTTGAAGTACTGTGCAGGACAGGAGTAAGAAGGAAACCCACATATTCATGTTAACCAGCTAGAATGCTTTAATGTACCACGTAAACACTCATAAAAAATCTTCATGATCATTAAACAAAAGTACTGAACATGCTATCACTAAATTCACAGATTATAGAAAAAAATTGAAAATATTTAAAACAAAATTGTCTTCTAAGTGTAGAATAAGTTCTCAGTTGATACTGATGAAATTAGATGTACAAAAGAAGGATTTAATCTATTAATACTGAGAAGCAAATAAAATCTAAATAATTGCTTTGAAGAGCTATAAAGCTTGCCAAAGAATGTTTTGTCGCATGTGGTCGTGTTTTCTAAGGGAGGAACAGAACCTTAGGGAACATTTCAAACTGTTTGTTCAATAATTCAATAATGTACTGTAGTTGGGCAGCTTGCAGCTGTGAAAAGCATATAAATGTAGTGAGTATAAAAATGGTAATAACTGGAGCATAAGGAAAGAAATCTATGCATTCTTAGAATGAAAAAGGTTTCCCCTTTTCTCAAGTTACAAACGTAAGAGTCAACGATCCCTTATATTCAATATTTCTTTTCTACAGTGATTAATCTTGGAAAGGCTCACAAGTAGGGCATATATAAAACAAGTCAGACAACTTCAAAATGGCACCAAAGAATTGGTATTTCTGTACTTCTTTGCTAGTATTATATGGTTATCTAGATTTCTGCAATGCAGATTAGGTAGTTCTAAAAGTTCCCTTCCAGTTTTTCTATGAAATTCCATATGCCCACCATAACTGGTAACCATTTCTTTGTATATTTGCTAGCATAAACAAAATTACAGTGTCCTGGTTCATATAACATTCTAGGCTAACATGAGGTTAGATAATGTTTGGGGAGAATGGTAGGAACCTAGACATTGAATTAGCACGTTGGGTGAATCACTTCAGCACAGTAAGACATAATATGGCTTAGATGTTTGGGTCCAGAATATTAAATGCTGTTCTAAAGCAAAAAACAAAATGATCAAAAACACACATAAACAGGCAAACCTGACTAAAACAATCAGGACAATAAGCAGCACAAATATGACAGGTGTCCCACAAACACATTAACTTCAGGCCTGGGAACCAAGCTAGGTCTTAAGGCCCTTCTGGAAGCCCAGAACAGTGGGTGCCGTCCATAACTCTTGGGGTTGGATGCTGTTCCAGAAGGCAGGAGTAGTGACAGAGAAGACACACTTCCTTGGTCCCACAAGATGGCATTCTTTAAGTGAAGGGTCTGGATTGCACCCACTCTGTTTAGGTGGGCAGAAGCCATTGGAGAGAGGTGGTCCTTCAGATAACCAGATAGATCATCAATATGCCATGAAGGGCTTTATAGGTGATGACCAGCACCTTGAATTGCATTCAGAAGCCTACTGGCAACAAATGCAGCTCAAGTACCAGCAGTGACACTTGGGCATAATGCAAAGTGCCCGTTACTGCACTGGCTTTGTTAAGCTGGGTTAAGCATGTTGTAAGAATTTAGCCAATGTGTTGGCACACTTTCCTTTTGCAGAATCTCTTAGATATTCTAAATCTACTCCAAATGTGTGGTTTTCATATGTTTTGGATTATAGCTATATGGACAAGTTGGATCAGATTAAAGGAATCAAAGTCTGCTAATTACAGAAGACTGCTTTATGCAGAGAATACAGCCTGGCTGAAACATTGATTCAAGGAAACTCTCTCTCTCTCTCTCTTTCTGTTGCACGAGGGAATAATATATATCATTATTAAATTTTGGATTAGCACAAATTAAACCACATGAGCTATAACTCCTGCAACATCTGGACACTATGGATTTGCTTGCTGAGAGGTCATGCAAGTTGTAGGCCAACATACTGGAAAGATATCAGGTTGGGAAGATTTTACTTATGCTCCAATTTTAATCAGACTGCTTTTAAAAAGTACATAAGAAATTATAGTGTTTATAATATTGTTAGAGCCTTAAACAATTTATAGTCCACATAGAATACTGTAATATGTGGAGCAACACCTAAGTCATACTCCTCTCTATACCATTTTCACACAGGGAGCTCTACAGTACAGACAGCTGTTAACATTACTTGGTCATCGGTCAATTTTAAGACTCTGCTCCACTGGGATCCAAAGCCAATTGGTTATGTTTATACAGTTGAAATGGATGGGTAAGTTAATGTTTGGAAACACACCCATTTTTTTCTTAGGTAACTTTTTAGGTAATTTTATCCCTCTTGCAGTGTCTCCTAGTTTGGTCTGTTGGGACTGTTCCAATTTCAGGGGGGAAATTGAGTCATACACCTCCGATTGAAGGGTTGAATCAGCTGGCTGCTGCAAACTTATAGAAGGTGGCTTCTGTTTAAATCTGTCACATGCACAGATACAGGGCCCAGATTGAAATAAACAACCACTATGATCTGGTGTTTCAGAGGGAAGTGCTTTGATTGAATATGCTGCTTCAGGTGGAGCTTCACTGAATCAATCTATAGTATAGATTGTTACTCTATTCCTTTAATGTACTTAAATTAGTTTTATATCAATTTATTTGTAAGCAAGTTAATTTCATATTTATATGTTTTATAATTTTTATTTCTCTTATTAACTTTGTGATACTATCCATAATTTTACATGTTCTGTATTGTTGCATTTCTTAGTACTTCTAAGTCTGCTGGGAAAGCAGCTATTTCTTATTCATTGAAGAAGTACAAAATATTCAAGGTCATAAAAGCCATTTCATGTTTTCCTAGTTACACTGTTTATCTGATTAACATGGGCAAGATTCTGCTGACCTTGAAAACATGTAACATTTTGCTTTTGACTATATGAATCAAAGTGAAAGTTACATATATGGCCAGGATGATATTCATTGTCTTCTGACCACTGCAGTGCATGTATGCACATCAACTGAATTCCTCACATATATACATAAAATGCCTGATTTACATTCTTGATCTTAATCTTTACAGGGACCAGTTAAGACGGGAAAAAGTATGCATTCATACTGATAAAACTGAATGTGATGTTACTAACGTGGTGCTACAGAATTTAAAAGATACCTACATAGCGCGTATATATTCTGAAATACCTTATAATGAGGATAATTTTGAAACACCTCCATATGAAATTTCTCCAGAATTTGTACCTTACACACAAAGTAAGTGTAATAAATTAGATTTATATTCCACTATCTTTAACACCCCTTTATACACAGAAAAGAAGGTTATGAATAAAGACTTAAAAAGAGTGTTTTTAAGATCTGTAGGAAGGCCTTACATCTTCCTGTTAATTGTTCAATTTTGTAATTTAGTTCTGAAAGACTAAATATTTTATCTATAACATATATCCATGGATTTCCCAACATTTAAAGAAATGCTGCAAGGCAAGGAAGCTAATTTATTCAGTTGGATCAGCAGAGCATTAGATTTAATTGTTTGCTTCTTTTTAACCTATTGATGGGGGAACTTGTATCTGTAAAACTGTCCAGTATATGTAGACGTAACAATTGTATTGGTTTGGAAAATGGTACAAGAGAGTAAGCTCAAAAAAAAAAAAAATAGACAATATCCCCCCTTGAAACATACACACAATTGCTTTTTACTTTCAAAAGTATTAAAGGATCCAATCACATTTCTCTTGCACAATGTGTAGATTGTATTTGTCTTGTCTGAAATCTGTTTCGGATCAACTTTTTCTTAGTTATGTGATAAAGGATTCATGCTTACATATATTTTTGTGTCAGAGTGAGAAACCTTTTAGGAATCAGAAAGCCTATATAACAATTTTGAGAGCCCTGAGGATTGCACTGTAAGGGGCAAGGATAAAAAGTTGATGAGACCAAAATGTTTTGGGGAGAGTTCTTTTTTAACTATATTAACCTCATTTTTAGACTTGCACCATACTTTTTGTATGTTTTCTGGGTCAGAAAGGTGGGAAACTATACCACCAATTTTAACAGTTAGGGTAAAAGTATTTTATAATTGCTATTGTAAAAGTATTGAGTTTTTTTGTTTGTTTGCGGGGGGTTTGGCCTTCGAGTCAGTGTTGACTCCTGGCGACTTCCTGGACAAGTCCCTGCAGTTTTCTTAGTAAGGTTTTTCAGAAGTGGTTTGCCATTGCCTCCTTCCTAGATTGAGAGAGAGTGACTGGCCCAGGGTCACCCACAGCCGGCTTTGTGCCTAAGGGAGGACTAGAACTCACAGTCTCCCAATTTCTAGCTTGGTGCCTTAACACAAACCACTTCTGAAAAACCTTGCCAAGAAAATTGCAGGGACTTGTCCAAATAATCACCAGGAATCAACACTAACTTTTTTATTTTTTATAAAATTTTTATAATAGCAATTGTAAATTGACCAAAGAAAATCTGTGCTCAGTATAAGCAGTCAGAACTGTAATGCAGTTTTTTTCCCAACTTACGATAGCTGGTTTAAAAAAAGGGACATATTCCTTTTTTTGTTAATCCCTGTTCTATGCAGCCCCTTTTGCCCAGGACTTATACTATCCTTTTGAAAATATTATTTTGATACATAACATTTTATTGTGCACTTCTTTTATATTATAAGAAAGTCTTACTAGGTAATACTTCTTTTCTAGCTGAGCTTGGAATGCCAACAATAACACATTTTGAACAAAAAGATGTAACTCTGAAAGTGGAAGTAGCTGATCCACTAACACCTTACAGAGTTAATGGTACCTTGCAAACTATCAGGGGCATATTCAGAAATGATCTGGAATACCTATTGTACTACTGGAAGGACCAAAGTACAGGCAAGGTGAGAACCTAATTTCTAAGAATATTTAACTTTTGCTGTTCTCCATTAATATTTGCCTTTTAAAACTCATTTGAATGCAGTAGTATTCAACTATACTTTTATTGTAAGCCTCCGTGGTAATATATTTGAAGGTGTGGTATAGTTCTCAAAAATAAAGATGAGTAGAATAAATAAAAAAGTATAACTAATGCATTTATAAGCTTTCAGATTCAGAACTCTTTTCTGTTGTTTTATATTAATAGCAATAATCAAAAAAGTACTGCTATTTCTACAGTAGTGGACTATAATTTACTAGGCTGCAGTGTGAAGAATTAGAATATCTGTCGGTAACTCTTTAAATAACCTTTTTGTTGCTTTCAGAAATTATCAAAGACAAAAACCAATAAATTTGAAGTTGATGTTGATAAAGGGAAGAGCTACTGTTTCTATGTTCAGACTTACATTCCAAGCCGCGTAGATAACCAGAAAAGTGAAAAAAGCGCTGTAAAATGTACCAGTGTTCAGAGGGAAGACTTGGATGGTATGTATTATGTGACTTCCTAACCTTTGCCTTTAAGCATACAGTCACGGCATCACTTTACGCAGATTGCACAAGAGACGGTCATAGAATGATACTATTTTTCTTTGATTTAATTGTTTCATATGGATTGTACCAGCATTTTTTCCTCTAAGAATTGAGCTCAATATTCAGAAATATCACAGATCTAGGAAGACTGAACTATTCAGAACAAATAAAATATCTCAGGGTATTTCTCCTTGTCTAAACAGTACTTTGTTAAGCTAAGGTTATTCTTTGGATCTACTAATGGTGTACAGGTAGTCCCCCGGGTTAAGAATGCCCGGGTAACAGATGACCCATAGTTAAGAATGGTGTTTATTGTAGCAAAATTTGAGTTAAATACACGATGATGCGAGTTACTTACACAATACTACTTATACAGTATTATACAATAATACTGTTCCAGCTTACATACAAATTCAACTTAAGGACAGACCTTGGGAACGGAACTCGTTCTTAACCTGGGGACTACCTGTAACCCAATTCTGTGCAAGCTTTCTCAGAATGTCAGTGCCTTTGGAGCAAATCTATATTTCATATTTCCTTCTGGTTGGAAGGAAATGCTTTGTGTTTATTACACCATTTAATTATCCATTAATGTAGTATAGCTTCAGTCAGGACAAAGTTCAAATAAATATAAGGCATGCATGTACTTCAACTGACACTGTGTTTCTTTTCTTCTCCAGCTCTTGATTTGGACAAAATCCTCATAATAGTAGGTGTTGCTGTTGGAGTCCTCACTATAATTATTATTTTATCTGTGGTGGTGTATAAGTGTAAACGGACAAAGGGCACATCATCAGAAAAAGAAAATATGCCTCCAAATTTGTAAGGAGTAAAAACTCAGCCCTGAATGATCACAGTTTGATATGCATTAACATTGCAATAATGCCATGAAAAAGAACCCCCCTCTGGAAGCAATTGTTACTGACAAACATTTATGGTTTCTATGAAACATTTGTTTTTAAAACACTATTTTAAACCCCTTTTTTAACTTCACTGTTAAAACTATGAGAAGTGTTTGAAATATATTAACTGACATGTGTGATGAATTGTTATTGTTTCTGCTGCACTTTTAGTAGTATCTTGTTATATTGGGTGTTCTGGGTACGTCAAGTGGTGATGAAATTATAAGAATGGGCTTTTAGCAGTCTGATTTTGTATAAAACTTATGGTACAAATTGCTATTAAACATTAAAATATGCTGCAAGTAGATATCTGATAAAAAGGGAAAGAATCTCTTGAGATGAACTTGACAATTGGCCACAGCATGGAAGTGGTTCAGAAATGCCTTTTTTGGGCAGATATCTAGCACCAACTTTCAAATAGTTTATTGCATTTTAAACAAAACTGTGTCATCTCCTTCAGTTGATAACTTGTGTTGTTGGCTGCCATTGCCAGAACTTAGCACTTTAAACGTGTATTGATAATTAACTGCTGGACAGAAAGAAACCTAACTTTTTAAGAATTCCATATATCTGTAAACGCAGGTGGTGTGAATTGGGGTTCTTCCTGGTACTACAATAATTTAATGTATTTATGATTTTTATGAATGAAAGTATATTTGTATATATTGCATTAATTTATTTAATATAATAAAGGTAAATGGGGAGTACAGAAGTATGTTTCTTGATTGGGGCAGCTGGTGTCTTTTCATTATCAAATGTTTTGTCAGTGCCTGCCAAAAATGTGCTTGTCCTTGTACATTTTAAAATTCAACAGGTTTACAGCTAAACCACAAAATTAAGTGAGAAATTAGAGGAGAAAAATATTTTCCCTTTGAGTACCAGAATTAGGATTTGTCTTTAACATCTGGATTGTTTGTTCTTCCCTTCATTTCTGTACTATGAATACTCTACTTTCTACACCGAAGTAATGCCAGTGGGGCAGGGGCAGCCTTGCAGAAATACATTTAGATTGCACCAACATTTACCCACTAACAACACTAATCTTAGCTCCACCATCTCACGGAAGCATATGTCAACCATGGTTTACCCTACTGATGATTTATAAGATTCATAAAATGTTCTCCATTTGAAATGTAGAATGCATTCCTGATTTTAAGAAGGTCCTGTGTTGTAAACTGTTCTCTATATACAAAATATTATAATGATCAATTTTATTTTATTTTTTGCAGGGGGGGAACGTATGGGTATATAAAGCTAGGATGATACAAATAACTAATTGTAACTATATGTATTCATAGACATTAAGATCTTATTTAGAAACAAGGGAGGTTAACAAGTATATTTCCATTATAATAAACTCAGCTGATAAGTCTAAGCTGCCAAAAGGTATGTAAGGAATGTAATTAGGAGCTTAAGTTAGACTGTGGCTCTTGTGACTATTTAAAAAAAATAAAACTTGCGACATTGCAAGTTACATGCAGTGCAACATTTATTCTGATCTTTTCACCTAGATGGCATTCCTAATGTAAAATGTTTAATGTAATGATTAGATTGATATAGTAAAGTGGAGTTTTAATACAAAATATCTGGTAAGCCCAAATACCCTCAAATAATTTAAATAGTAGTCATAAATCTTACAGATAGCCTACATTGGAGCACTGAGTCATTCTCTTACAGAAATTGCCTTGCACTGCCTCCAGTTTAGAATCAGTCAAGAATGCCTATTCCAGAGATTCTCAAACCTTGTGACTCCCTAATATAATTAATTAATTTGTGTAACATTTCCCACCCCACCCTCCCCCCAGTAAAACTAATTTCATTGTTTCAATTCATAGGCAGAGTGGTAAGATGACTCACACTGCCAGCATGAGAGCGAGCAGGTTAAGTTGCTCATGACCCTTTGTGACATGGAGAGCTTGTGAACCCCTGACCTTCTTTATTGCTAAAGCCTTTCCATCTATCATCCATCATGTTTGAGCTTATCTTTCCACAGTCACTCGCTTCTCAGCTTCTTCCTTTCAAATCCATGTTGGCTACTTCTACAATCTATGATTTAGCCTATCTTTAGGAAAGAAAGGGTGAAAATTCCCAGCATTCAGATCATTCAGTTTTACACCACTCTACGGGCAGTTCCTTAGTCCAATTGTAGTAAATTTCCATGGTTCTCCAGTCCACTAACTGAAAAGAAAATTCCAGGTGTTTTTTATCTACAGCCTTTCCTGCCTGGTTTAGGGGACTAAAACTGCCGGTAATGCATGAATAACTTTTCTAAGAAAGAAATGATCCAGCTAGGGATTGTATTGCAATTTTGACAATTCAAAAGTGTTACCATAGGTGTTAGGAGATAGCTATACATAGATAGCTATTCTAAAAATAAATACTTGGGGGATTATTTAGGCAATCATTCATTTTAGTACTGCAAAGGCTGTGATGTTTAGGACTTAATCAAAAGTAACTGGACAGCTATTCCAACTTTTCCTACTCAACCCCATTTTTTAAAAAATAAAATTAACTAAAGAAAATATAGGAAAAGATGAGAGTGTTACAAATCAAGACATCCTTATAGATTTCCATTAATAAGACAGGGTAAATGCATCAGTGAAATTTTGATGTAGCAGTACTATTAAGTTTGAGAAGATTTGCTCTCTTCACATTATGTGTACTGTTACACAATGTTTAAAGCCACAAATGACTTGTTTATCATGTCTTGAAGAGTTTTAGAGCTTTATTCTCTCTTGCATTGAATCATTCTGCTGATTTATATTCATTTTACCCCAAAATACCAAACATGTGATATAAGACACTGAAATAAATGACTCATTTTCCTAAAAATATATTAAAAGATAGATTCCCAGGAAACTAAATTTTGTATCCAGTATCATATTTAGTGCTTTCTTTTGTAGTCTGCAAAAACAGCCCTGGTTACTACGTAGCACATCTGTTGCACACATTTCTATTGTAAGCATACTTTTTTTCCCCTAAACCAAACACACAACTGATTATTTCAGTTTTTCACACAGCACATTCTGTTCACTTGCTTTTAATTGTTAGCTTTCATCAACAATCCAGTCCAGTCCAGTCCAGCACAATCAATAAATCTCCCAAATGACTGGTTTTGGCAATGAAATAATCATGTTTGAGGGAACTAATTATTGATTGCATAATTTTAGAATGGGCTATCCAAATTTGGCCTTTCCTGTGAATTCCTGCAGCCCAGGCTGTCCTATGCTTGATGATAGCATATGTTTTTGGAAACTTACCAGGACTTTTTTGGAACTGGAATGAAAGAAAAGTGCTGTATCACTACTTCACATTGATGTGGCAGGCAGACTATTACAGATAAACTAGTATAGTCAGTAGAGTTAACTGTACACCACTGAAACAGACAGCTGTTACAACAATAATTCTTATTAAAAAGTGCAAGCCTCTCCCCATTAAAAATGAGGCTTAATGTCCTCTGATACTTCTGAACTGATTTTTTTCCCCATTCGATCCTTCCTTTCCACTTCACAATTTTGTAGATTGCTATTCAATTTCATTATACTATATATATTCAATTCAATTTACTTTAAAAATCGTAACAATTAGAAAGTAACAAAATGCTCGTAAATCCCCTCAGTCATCATCCATAGCACCTTCAAGGATATAGATTTACAAAGACGCACACTGTGTTTTCCTTGGATATTGGATTTGGAAATGTAGAAGATGTAAACTTCAGAGTAGTCTTTTGTTAACTGGGTCCCCTCCCAACAAGTTCCCAAAATTTTCTGGCCACATTGTCCATTTCTGAGGATTGTGGTGTTGCAGCCCATACATCTTCAAGGTATCCCGTTTTGATAAGGCTGTTTCAGAGTATATCATTTTTCTTCTTTCTGACAAAAGTAACACAGATCACAATCCCTTCTGGTGATAACATGTCTGGGAATGGAACAAGAGCAAGGAATTTTTTATCTTAAAATGATACTAGACAACCCGTGACCCATCGATCCTTCCCATGTGGAAGTCATGGGAGTCGGTCATCATTTCAGAGAAATTTCCTCATCTAAACAGAGAAACAGAATGACTGAGGGCAAAAAAAATAGTGAACGACTTACGGCTTGCTGCTGGCTTCGCCGTTGACTTTGGGAACCGTGGGAAGCCATCAGAAATCCTCCCTCCCTCCCTCCCTTCATTTCCACATATAATGTAGGCTTGTGCCATTTGCCCTCCCCTCTCAGGAGAGCCGCAGTGAAGCTGCCTCCTCCTCCCCCCCCCCCCAGCTGACCAGCAGAACTGCCTGCCACTTTGCTGGGGGGAGGTGGGGCAAAGGGAGCCACGGATTGTGAGGAAAACTGCATTCCCAATCCCCATTTCAGAATGTCCCCAAGGACCCCCTCCCTTGAGGAAGGAACAGGGCTCACCCATTGACCCCCCAGCCAGTCCTACCTTGCCAGCAAGCATCTGAATTGCTCCCTCATCCTTCCTTCACCACCAACTGCCATTAAGAGATTTCAAATTTCTGCCTTGTTTCCAAAGCAGCCAATTGCCACTTGCCCATCAGGCCTTGCCACCAGCTGATTGGGCGCAGGGGACGGAGGGAGGTGAGAAAGAGGTCAGGAATATGCCCATGATGATCATATGACCTGGGCTGACTGCTGCAGTGCAGTGCTGAAGTAGCCACAAATTTCCCAAATTTCAATCCCATGGGAGTAATGGGTCCCAGATTTTGGATACATTCTGTAAGTTAACCCATTTGAGGCATCTTGGTTCAAAAATTGTTGCCCTATTACACACTGTTTTGCCCAGTTGAAGGTTATAGACACGAGAGTTTTAGTAGTATATATAGATTGAACCACTATCTCTACCATGGTCCTAGGTAATTTGGTGAATGGTGAAGGGTGCTAAGAGTTGTAGTTCAGCAATATTTGGATCATCATCATCATTTCTAAGAATCATTACTGTGCATTCATTGTATACATGGATGGATAGCAGTGGAAGTGTCCCCTGTTGCCCATTGCACTGACATGCCTATCTACAACAAACCTCTAGGAGGTAGTAGAGCTCTGGGGAACACCCAGATTTGATGCCATCCAGCTACTTAAGGAATTGTTATTAATCATCCACTTTTTGGAAGGACATTATATCTGAATAGCTAATACCTTTTGGAGTATCAATCAGAAACTGATAGTCAAAACTTGGAAAAATAGATGGAGAAATGTTAAAATGGAGTTGACAGGACTCTCAAAAAAAAAAAAAAGTGAGAGAGGGAGGGAGGGAGAGAAAATTTTAAAGAACAAAAAGGTATGTGTGAATCAGTGTATGGACATGATGGAAGCAAGGATGGTTTGCAAGGATAGAAGGATATGGTGTTATAGTTAGTAGTGTAAATTTGATCTAGATTTCCTTTCCTTTTCTCTTACCTTCTGTCTTTTCCTGTGATTTGCATAATGCTGCTAATGCAAAAGGAATCGGATGATGATGATGATGATGGTGATGATGTTATTTATTAAACTTGTATGCCCAACTCTCAATGACCCTGGGTGGCTCACAGCAAAAATAAAAAAGTTACAATAACATCAATAAAAGATAAAAGATAAAAGATGGCAAATGCAATGAAGTGAGGGGTCTCACTCTCCTCACAAGGCCTGGGTGAAGAGCCAGGTCCTCATGGTTCTTCTAAACAACAGCAGAGTGGGGCCATCTAGATCTCAGGGGGAACCTCATTCCAGAGGGCAGGCGCTGCTACAGAGAATGCGGGCTTCTGGAGTCCCAATAGATGACATTGTTTAACCAAAGGAACCTGGAGTGTGCCAGCCTTGCAGGATTGAATAAGTCAGGCAGATGTTATGGGAGACAGGCAGTCCCTCAAGTAACCAGGCCCTATGCCATGTAGGACTTTATAGGTAACAACCAGCACTTTGAATTGCACTGGAAACATATATATGTATGAATGTATTAATTGTACTATGTATATATTAACATACAGCTGAGCAATTTTCATAGAATCAAGAACTGTTTGTCTTCATACAGTAGGGCTCCCAGTAGATATAGTGTAAGGGCAACAGACAGTAGATTCCACCATCTAAATAATAAATTATACATTTGCCTAGTGTATCTCATATATGACAGTTGTACGTTTTTGTGGGTTTTGTCTTTTTTTTAAATGCGAAAACTTTTAAATGTATAACTTTTAAATGTATATAAGAACTTTTAAATGTATATAAACTTTTAAATGTATATAAGAACGTATGGTACACGCTTCTCCAAATGAGCCCCTTAACAATAGAGTTCTTTTCCATATATAGTGGGATAAGAACTTTGGTCCACTGAATAGTTGGAGAATAGGTGGAGAATGAACAGTCTTCCAGCCTTCCAGTATTGACCCGTAAAGTAGATTCCTACTGTCCATCCACTCATTTCCAAATCATTTGTAGATAATTCTTTTGAATTACACAAAACCAGTGAATCAAGGGAATTACTATATTACATGACTGTATTATATGGACTGGAGTTTTGCAAATCCTTCAAAAGAGGTCCTTCGAAATGCAAAGGAATCACATTGGAAATGAAGTGTCTTTTTCCAAGGTCACTTGCTCCACTTTACCTCTGCACACATATGGAGCAGCTTCTGAAGGAGCCACCTGAACCTAGAAAAAGAGGCAGCCTTAAGGTTGTCTTAAGGTTTGAAAACTCCTGCATGTGACGAAGCACCTTTTTCAAATAGGGCACAGCCCGATTATGAACTAATGCTGCATTTTAGTATTGCCACACCAATAATTAGCTGAATTCAGCAACTTCTTTCTAAAAGCATACAGGTATCAAATGCATACCAAGACATTTCAGTTGGATTAACTGCAACTTAAACTAGAAATATGACATATAGATGTAAAAACGGCCTTCTCTTGATGTTCATGTACTGAATTTTCTAATTATTTTTTCCACATCCCACATTCTTAAAGGTCTTGTTTGGTATCTTTTGATTTTTTTTAATGTATCTATTATAGACTTATTTGTAACATTTAACAGTTTTAGTGCTATGTCTACTAGTCCATACATGGATATCAAAGAGTGCATTTATTGAAGTTACTCCTGCACTTTTGGGCAATTGATTCTAACACTGCAATTCCTCAAATAACCAAAAAAAAAAATCAGCTGATTGAAACTTATTTGATCACCATAATTCTTGGGTGGGCTCACACACACACACACACACACACACAACACTTAGGAGTTAGTAATATGTGATCTAGGATTAAACTTTATCCTTGTCTTTCACAGAATTTATTCTTTGAGGCAAGAATTGGCTTTTTATACATGCTTGGGATTAACTGTAGCTCTTAGGGAGACTAGGACCACAGTAACAAATTGTCTCCATCTGCTAAAATTGCATGTTGTCAAATCTCATTCAGCTCTTATGAACTTCATACTAGTTCCTATCTTAATCCATGTTACATACAAAGGTCAAGATGGGATGTGTAATGGTTTAAGCAAAAGAGACATGTACAATTCTTTGATACAGGGATACCACCTTTTCAGTTGCCAGACATTGTCAAGCCTGAATATAAAATAAATATTTAAGAATAGCACACGTATCATTAGTTCATCAGATAGGACAGGTTTTCCATGAACTCAACCCTGAGATTTTATGTTAGAATTTTGAATTCTAAGAAGATCCGTCTATCACATGGAATCTCAGCCACTTAAAAATTATTTGATTTGCGGTTTATATAGGCATCATCTACGAGTATCACTCTTATAGCACTGATGACCTTGGTTTATATTATGAAGGTGGCGTGATAAAACTATCTATGGTTTACATACTCACATTCCTCTATCATCTCATATCAGAAAGTTCTTCTGTTTTTGTTAGTGCTTATAAAATACTGATTTGATCCTCAATTATACCAAAACATCGAAGCATTTGCATATGATTGGAATTGTGCATCATCAAGCCATATTAACTATCCATGCATAAAAGGTGACATGCATATAAAGACATTAGCGCTACACACGCATGTACTTCATGGGAAACGTGTGCATTAAATTTATTTCCAAATACTTTTCAAGCCTTTGTACATTTATGCAGATTGAAAGCATATTTCGTATAAGTAAAATTAGAATATGAATTGTTGGATTCCATAAGTAAAATTTCTATGTTGGTATAGAATAGATGTATGAATTTCCACAATTTCTGTGGCTAATATTAGAGGTTCTACTGTATCATCTGTCACTTGCTAAAATTGGTGGATATCAAGGATAAAACTTTCTTAATAACATAATTGTAAGGACATCTTGATTGAAGCTGGTCAAATCATGTTCTAATTAAACCAAACAACCAATACTACCAAGAATGAACGAACTCAGTGAATGTTACCTTTGGTTCACTTTATTCCTATTAGATGTCTAGTCATCTAGTCTAGTCTAGTCAGTGGAACCTCGAGTTACGAATTTAATCCGTTCTGTGACTCTGATCGCAACTCGAATTGGTCGCAACGTGAAGCACGTTTTCCCATAGGGTTCAATGTAAATACAGTTAATCCGTTCCGCCCTCCAAATTTGGTCGCACCGCGAGGCAAATTTCCCCATAAGGTTCAATGTAAATACGGCTAATCCGCCCTCTGAATTTGGTCGCTCCGCGAGGCACATTTCCCCATAAGGTTCAATGTGTCAGCCGGCTTGCACGGCTAGGAAATTCCCCAGGCGTGCTTTAGTCAGTTTCACCGCTCGAGCCTGAGCGCGCGTGGGGGGGGGGAAGGCTTTTGTTGCGCGCGCACACAGCCGGGAGCAGGAGCTTCCCCCCCCTTCCTCAAATCTTTCCTTTGTCCATAGCCCTTGGCGTGGTGCGCGCGGCAAAAGCGCAGTGAAATCAATCAGTGCGCGGGGGGAAATGCTTTTGCAGCGCGCACAGCCGGGAGCGGGAGCTTCCCCCCCCTTCCTCAAATCTTTCCTTTGTCCATAGCCCTTGGCTTGGTGTGCGCGGCAAAAGCCCAGTGAAATCAATCAGCGCGCGGCCCCCCCCACTGATTCCTCTTAATTCCGCTCTTTCCTTTGACAAAAGCGCAGTGAAAGCAATCAAATCAGCGCGGGGGTGGGGAGTGGGGGAAAGGCCTTTGTCGCACATGCACAGCTGGGAGCGGGAGCTTCCCCCCCCCACTGATTCCTCTTAATTCCACTCTTTCCTTTGTCCATAGCCCTTGGCATAGTCATTGCTTTCCTTGGGCTTTTGTCCTGCACACAGTTGGGAGTGGGAGCTTTCCCGCGCGCACGCACGGATTGCTCTTCAATTCCCAGCTCTTTTCTTTGTCCATAGCCCTTGGCGTAGTCATTGCTTTCCTTGGGCTTTTGTCCTCGCGCTCAGATTTCAATAGCACTTCCTCTTTCTGCGCTAGGGCTGATTTGATTGCTTTCACTGCGCTTTTGTCAAAGGAAAGAGCGGAATTAAGAGGAATCAGTGGGGGGGGAAGCTCCCGCTTCCGGCTGTGCGCGCTACAAAAGCCTTTCCCCCGTGCGCTGATTGATTTCACTGCGCTTTTGCCGCGCGCACCACGCCAAGGGCTATGGACAAAGGAAAGATTTGAGGAAGGGGGGGGAAGCTCCCACTCCCGGCTGTGCGCGCGTGACAAAAGCCTTCCCCCCCCCCCGTGCGCTCAGATTTCATTAGCACTTCCTCTTTCTGCGCTAGGGCTCGAGTGGTGAAACTGACTAAAGCACGCCTGGGGAATTTCCTAGCCATGCGAGCCGGCTGACACATTGAACCTTTTGGGGAAATTTGCCTCGTGGAGCAAGCTTCCTTGCTACCGTGATCTCGCCCACAGGAAGCCGCGACCACGTGGCAGCAGGGCAAATGGCCGCGGATCCGGTTCGTATCGCGAGGTGGAGGTCGCACGGCGAGGCAAATTTTTGTGGCCGGAGCTGGTCCTATCGCGAAATTTTCGTAAGGAGGGGCATTCGTAACTCGAGGTTCCACTGAGTTTTGACTGCAACTACTATGCATTTGCATCATTGCATTGGTATTATTTGTATATACAAACAATGTTGCTTCCCTGTTTCTAGAATTTAGAATCTGGGAATTAGGCTTTATTTTACATCTGATAAACTTTTTGTGGGAAAGAACTAGGGTATATTAACATTCTTAGGGTTATTAGTAAAGATTATCCTGTCTTCATTTGCTGGAGAAACTGGAGCTTGCAGAGAAAAAAAGCCCTCTTAAATTCCCTTTATAAACAAGTTCTCTAGCTCTGCTGAATGCTTTAAACAAGACATCCTTGCTGAAACGGCAAATTGTGCAATTTCTCAATTATCTTCTTTCTACATCTCCACAGTGTGTTGAAAAGTATGTTTTCATCTCCCAGCATTTCCTGTATTTAAGCTGTGGTGACGGGGAAAAAGCAGCTTTAATCAACAAAAAAATAAAAATTGTATACTACTAAAAACAGACATGGTAAACTTTTTTGTGAAAGCAATCCATTATTTTCTAGAATTCTTTTTCCCTCAAGGATAGCCATCAGTGATGGAATGTCCTGGGGGTTGAAGGGTTTTCTGTTTGTTTTTGGATAATGCCACTTCAGATGTTGGATTATATACATTTATTCTTTTGCACTCAGAAAGTTGTCTTACATAGAATGAATTAGCACATACTGGAAAATGATAGCAGATATCATATTGGAAGATAAGGGGATATTATAGTTAATAGCAACAGAAACTGAATTACTGTTGCCAGTGAAAATATGGAAACAGTTGGCATCTGGGTTTATGGTAGAGAATGGTCCTCTTTGACACAGTTTTTCATCAGCTGATGGACACTCATACTGACCTGCCACTTAAGCAAGGTGGAAGGAAAGCATCAGTGTCCAACACAGGTTGTACATCACTTTCTTACAGTAAATAACTTCTGCCACAAATCTAGGACTCTCTGGGGGTTTTTTTTTCTCCTTTACTTCACTTGCTTACTAATGTTGGGTGAGAACTGCCTGATTTAAATTTTACTTGTACACTTCTGCTAATGTCTGGAGAGAGAAAAGCTGTAACACATATCTTACCTGAAATCTAAGACTTTTTTTGTGGTGAATAGTTTCTTCAATAGAAACTAAAATCACATAAATATCTGGAGCAATTTGTTTGTTTTAGGCATAGTACTTGTATGTACTATGTACTTCTATAATAGTATCTAGAAAGTGAATATATCACATGGAATAGCATTGGTTTAGATTGGTGGTATGTCTGTATTTTTAAAGTTGCCTATAAATTTTTTGTTTTGGCCTAATCTAATTATTGGCAGTTTCAGGGTTTAGATCTCAACTTCTATCATCCTCATTCATCTCAGCCAAGAGCAGTTTGGTTGCCTAGCTATGATCTGATGTGAAAGTTGGCAGATCTAACCTTTTTGATGGATGAAAGATTATCAGAAGATGCTATACCACTTGATTAGAAAGGATAAAAGTCTATGGGCAGTGGAAAATAGACTATTTCTCCCATAATTATCAATAAAAAACCAAAAATGGCTATGTTTAATAAGTAAACAAAGAAATAAAACCAATCTTTTCCTCCTGAAACTGAGGATCAATAGAATTTTACAACTTGGCTTTTTCAACTCCATTGGATAAACTGCCAATGCATGCCCTTTTAAAATGAATGTGAAACTGCTGCATTATAACAAACAGGGCCTTTGAACAGACATGAATGACAGGGAGTGCTTTAACATACTTTAATGTGTTGTCTGAAAACAACACACACGGTGCTTAGGTCTTTTAACAGCAGGTACGTAAGTGTTTCAATCAAAGCCTGCTTGGGTGATGATCCCAACATTCTAAAATGGGTCCTAAAACACACCCCATCAGAATTTTGATTCTCCTTTCCTGTTCTAAACAGCAAAACCTATGCTTCATATTCTGAAAAACTCCTTGCATAAACTGTCATTGATTTGATTCCAAATAGATTTCTCCTGCTTACATTTTACTAGCTGTGCAGTTCAGTGCCAAGTATTTACAATATAAACCTGCCCTCCGCAAGTCTGCTTTGTCTCCCGTTATGGTAATAACAGACCAAAGGGGACTCAAATATTCATCAACAGTTTTTGTGTACTGAGATCATGAACATGTAACTCAGCAAAGCTATTGAAAAGTTTCTCACATAAAACGCTTCCATTAATTATCCCCAAAACATTCCTATCAATCTGCTTACTGGGTAAAAAAACAAAAAGGACTATCAAACTTGTGTGTGCATATACACACCCACATACATACTTTTATATATGTATACAGAAAAACACATACATGTGTGTGTGGTGTAATAGCTTGGAAGAACTGATTTTCATGTCTAAGGAATGTAGTAGTGGATGTGGTGTGGGTGAAGAAGAAAAGAAAAAATGGTTATGTCAGCCTTTATATGTTGCAACCAGACCACAATGTTCTAGTTACTCATAAGATATAAAATGTCAGTTACTTTTTTAAAAAATCCTTTTAACAATCACTCTTAGGCCAGGTACTAAATGAGCAGTTTAGTCACACCCCTTACTGGCGTTGGTTCAACAGGTGCAATCAGAGAAGCTTTTGTAAATTACTTACTATCAACCCACTTAACATACTGGCTGGGTTCAAAGATTACACCAAACTATGGTTTAATGTTTGATGAAATAAATCCCAATGGCTGAGTTCCAGCAACATGGAAATAAAACCAAACAAACCACATTACAGATTAGCACAATGTGTGAAATTGGTTACTGTGCCTTTAAGGATTAGAGCAAAATACATTCTTAGCATGCAGAATGTATACACTTTCCAAGTTCTAAGTTCCTCTTACTTCTGGGTTTTGCTTTTTTTTTTACCATGAAGCAAAAAACAAAAAACCAACAAAAACAGGAATTGGGATCAGACTGGAGAAAAAAGTGGTCTTGAAACAGAGCTATTTATTTTACAGTACTGTAGGTTCTTGGTTCCCTGTTGACTGGATCCTGTGTTAGAAAGTTGAAAAACAGAAGGCATGCACACACAGAAATTTGGACTCCATAATGTTTGTAATTTAGGCCTGATGCAATAAAATGTGAAACCTTGTTTCATTTTAACTGGGATCAGCCCCTAAAAATGTGAAAGATGAACCACTATATATGGCAATCAATTGTAGAGTTGTAAAAACTTTTCATATGACACCAATTAAAAAGAAAAACCTAGGTGGTTATATGTTTCAATTTTATTATTCCAGAGGCACTTATATAGAAAAAACCTTACATATGCCTTTCCTTCTAATTGACTTTACAAGCTATAAAATATTGATGTACAGCAATTATTTCCCACTGAAACAAGAGTCTCTTGGGATCAACTACAGTATGAAATATTGCCAGGATAATGGTGTAAGATCTTGGTATAAGACACAGTGATGCTTCATTCTTGCTGACTTTTACATCATACCAAAATTTCCAGTTTAATAAATCATTAACGGTATCAATCAAAACACAACACCATGACAAGACCATCATGGCTGATCTGTGGATAATTGTGCATAACTAGATTAAAAGCATAATCTTAAAAACACTTCTCCCCTTGAGCACTGCTCCGGTTACTTTTACCTTCATACTAGTTTTCTCATGGGGCAGACTGATTTTTGATGCACTCTCAATAGACGTATGAAGACTGGAGCTTAATGAAGGTCATCTAAAACCCCCATGTCCCCTTAGCGTCTCATGTAGCACTGAAGTAAATCAACTGGTATCATCAATTAAGAGCTACTGAAGTTAATCAGCTCCATCTGATAGACAACATTTAAAAAATTGTGCCCAGTGGGTAAAATTCAGTAGAGAGTTTCTATAAGCAGAAATGCTTTCTGTTCACAGAATATGGGGTGCTCCCCAACAGCATATATCCCTCGGAATCTGCTCCTGGATTCAGAGAAGATTTTAGGGATGTGTCTGAAGGGAGCTGAAGAACAAACAATTAACCCCGCTGCACAAACAACATTCTGCTTCTATGTCACATTCTGTGGGGATATGGGAAGATAGAGGCCAGGTTCGTGGGGTAAAGAATGTTCTTTCGTCTCCCGAACCGCGAGGGAGAGATAAGAGGATGAGACTGGCACCTCCCTGAGGAATGCTAGCGGTATTTACTGATTGACCCTGGGAACTACTCCCAGTCTGGGAAGATTCTGTATAGAGGTTGAAGCCAAATAAACCTTGCTGGATTGAATCTGAATGGTCTCCTGGAGTTCCCTGGGCTAAACCTGACACATTCTATTAAAATGTTGGTATTAACTAATCCTGGATTTTCTACAAAAGATGCTATATGCATAATGGGGTTTTCTAGTTAGTAACCAAAACACACACGCCATCATTACTATTACTCACTTTTAGCCCAGATTTCCCTGTAAAAGAATATACGTATTTTAAAAATAGCAGTTTTTTGTACAAATTTCTGGAGAAAGCTGGTCTCAGTAAAATAGCCATAAAACGGGGGGAAAAAGTGGGGGGGGAGGGGAGATGATATATGGAAAAAGAAGTTTCCCCCAGAAGTATAGCAAGCAAATTAATCTCAGAGCTTCATTTACTTTTGAAGTCAGATTTCTGTCCAATCTGATACAACCTTTTCAAGCAACACATCTATGCTAAATTGATGTCATACTGACATTGTCTGGAATGGTTGTTTCAGATTATGATATGCCCTGATGCATTGTCTGTAAACTCATATCAGCTAGTATAACCAATCTCAGCTTTTAGGACCCCCCCCCCAATAATTATAAAAAGGCAATTCTTTGTTAAATATGAAATGGCAAGAAACTGAAAATAGTTATTATTTTTGCATTTCTCCAATAATTTATCCTAATCTAGCTCTCCACTGATTTACCCAGAATACATGAAAATAATGGCATTTAGAAACACTAACTTTTGGGAATAATACCACACTTAATTAGCTCTTTGGAAGTTTGACAAATTGCAGATTTCCTATGAAAGAGGGATAATTAATGAATGATTAATTATTAAGAACACATCCTGATTTTAAGCAAAAGGGAAAAAAACAACAATCACATTTATTTTGTATGTAGTGCATGCCATCATGTTAAGTGCATGTAGATATTATATTATAGGGACAAAACCATGTCATACAGCACAGCTTTTAAGGAATTCTTATAAAATGAACGGTAGTCAGTTGCACAGAGAGACTAACCAACTCACATCTTCCAAACCCATCTATGTCACTAAACCTGGACAATAATTTATATTCATCTTACGCAACTATTACCACATGCCAGTTTTGAAAGTGCTCATTTATAGGAAGCCAAACAATTCTTCAAGTAATAACTGTAAATTAGTTCTGAAAGACTCTGAACTCTTCCTTGGGGACTCTGAACTACTGTGTCTCCAGCATTACACATTTTTCATTATTTTTAAAAATCACACATCACAGACCTACATGCCAGGTAGAAAAATGTCCAGTAAGCAAATATCTTCTCTGAAAAACCCAAATCCTTGTGGCAGATATGTAAGGCATTTCATTTAGAACCTGCATGCTACTTCCTACAGATTACAAAGAGATCAGCCCTCTCATAAGTGAGAACGTCCATGATCTTTATTCCAGAACAAGGATTTTGGTTCCCGTTCTTTAAGTTTTGTTTTCTTTCCTCTTTAATTTTTCTGTTCTCATTTATTTTATTTATTTTATTTATTTGATTTGTCCCCGCCCATCTCCCCATTCCTCTTATTTGTCCTGAAATTGGAATATAAAGGCCAAATGGAATATTGTTACTTTATTTGTGCTGAGCTGGAAAAACAAATGGAAGGATCGGATCGAAGAGCAGTAAGCAGCAATGGCCACAGGATATTGAATTCATCTCTTTAGAAAGGAATTCTAAGGGTCATTTCTCCCATCAATCCAGCATTGCTGCGAACAGAAGGTCTCCACAGCCTTAGCTAATGGAAAGGCCAACTGCCCTGTACAATGTTGCAGTAATACCATAAATCCTAACCTGAAAAGAGTACATATAATGAACTGATATATTAGGATTTGATGTAGAAATTCATGTCTGTTGTAATGGGCAGAGAAGAGGTAGTGAATCTAATTTTAATAAGGGCCTTCCCCAGAGGAAGTATGGTCAAACAGAAGTCAAATTAGCTGACTTCAGACTGTGTACATCCCAGGATGAATCAACATTACAGTGATTTAAGCCCAATTTAATTTAGGCAGATTAAAAACAACACAAGAATAAGAACATTCTTAGAGCATATTAATAATTAAACCAACATGAACACAAATTAGTAATATTCTACATAATAGTAAATGTACTGACAACGTGTTATCATATTCCTAGTAATCAGTTTAAAGAATAAGTCAAGCAGCTTTGCTATGTCACAATGTACACTGCCTTTCCATGTCCAGTATTGTTAACAATCATGGTTGCTGATGGGGGTGGGTGGGTTATGAACCAAACTCAACTGTCTCTTCAGTAATTTGCTTGAATTCATAGTTTCCTCTTCCATCCATGTGAAGATAAAACTGAGGAGAAAAGAAAACAGAATTAGCAAATGTGGATGTTAAAGTGTAAAATAATTCATCTGTTTGAATAAGGATCATCTACAGGAATTAATATTCATACATCTCCCCTGGAAAAAAGAGCCCTGTAAAATAGGCACATTTGATCACCATCTGGTGGCCATAATAATTCATCTAGTGACCTAAGCCTTATCCTCCTAACTCCAAAGACGTATTCAATGTTTTTATTAGTGAAACTCACAAATTGTTAAACAACAATCCTGAATTCTTCAGAAAGTGATTATAGACAATGGGTATTAAACCAAGTGAGTTATAAAACATTAACTACAACATTCTGACAAAAGTAACATCTCTTAACTATTAAACAAAGTTTTCATTTTATTTATGGGCAATCAATATGGGCAATATTACAGAAAAAAGGGCGTATTACAGTACATTTACTATTATGTAGAATATTGCTAATTTGTGTTCATGTTGGTTTAATTATTAATATGCTCTAAGAATGTTCTTATTCTTGTGTTGTTTTTAATCTGCCTAAATTAAATCTTTTTTAGTTATCCATGAGCTAAATAGACAAGATTCAGAGAAGTATAAAATTATACTTTATAAAATATAAAACCAAAGGGGGAACACGCTTTCGTTATCCCTATAATATATAGATATAGCTCTGAAATGGAGTTTCCACTGCAGTTGTAAAATGGTATATGACTCTGAACTTAGAAAGAAATTTAGAAGAAAAATCTAATTGAGATAGCAGAGCTTAAGCAACCCCCTGCCTCTATTCACTCAAAAATTAGGGGAAAATATTCAGTGTATTTTTCCATTTATTAACTTAAAGTATCAATTTTGAAGGCTGCCCACTTGCCAGTGACACTGGGCAGCTCGCACAGAGTTAAAATAATATAGTACACCTTTAAAAAAATCATAAAAAATGGCAGTGCCAAGAGGAAAAAACCCACAACAACTAAACAATACAGTCTCAAATTTTCAAAAGCTGGTTCCCACAGTACAGATGGGAAGAGCCAGATCTTTAAGGTTCTCATAAGATCAGGACCATACAGATCTCAAGGGGATACTGTTCCAAAGGCCAGGTGCAGCAACAGAGAAAGCACACCTACTGGATCCCATAAGATGATATTGTTTAACAGGTGAGATCTGCAGCATGCCAACTGTATTGGATCTTATGAGACATTCCAGTGAACATTCAGGCCTGATACCATGTAAATATTAATCTGTTTAAAAGGTGGGTGATAAGTGATCATATTTTCTTGGAAAAATAAAGGACAAACATGAAAAAGGGGCAAATCTGAAAGAGGTTCAGAAGGATAAAAAATTTAATTGTTTGTTTATAACTTTGCTTTACAAAGGAAAATTCAAGAGCAAAACCAAGAAAAACTTTACAAAAACGCTTAGTCTAATAAAAGTATCTAAAATCAAATAGCATATGTAAATTTATTTTAA
This sequence comes from Liasis olivaceus, assembly GCA_030867105.1. Classification (NCBI taxonomy): domain Eukaryota; kingdom Metazoa; phylum Chordata; class Lepidosauria; order Squamata; family Pythonidae; genus Liasis; species Liasis olivaceus. The sequence goes on along the minus strand of CM061350.1, from coordinate 119,483,979 downwards.
AAGGACAAGTCAATTTCCATATTTTTCACATGAATATGAAAGACTGTGCATTAAGTGGTACCATCTGTAGAGTAAAAGTTAAATGACCAAAATAAAGGACAAAAGTGAGTTTTTGAAGAATACATAAATCTGAAGGACAGCTTTCTGAAATAAAGAACTGCCCTTTATAATAAAGGATGTACAGTCACTGTAGTGATAAGGAATAGCAAGGTAGTTGTACTGGATGCTTATAAGTAAATAAATACTCTTCAAATGATTTATCTTTAAACCCAATTCTGATTCCCCATTTACTGACAAATTTGAGGTTGACTCTACGTCTTGTTTTTATATACTGGAAATTGCCTTACAGAATTTTAAACCTAGAAAGCAGCCTGAAAGCTCTTAACTTTTCTCAGGCCAGGCCGATTTCCTCTCTGACAGCCATCACAATCAGATATGGAATTACCAGCTTTCACAAGGAATGCCACGCAAGCAAGCATGCAGGCTGGTGAATATATACGACCGCTTGTTCCATATACCTCCAGTGCCAGCTAACTGGGTTTCTCTGTTGGCTGTGGAAAAGTACGGTTCCTGACAGACAGTTCTATCAAATAATTTATGTAAGTTCTAGAAGATTTTAAATGGGGTTACAAACAGCTGCGGGGCCTACAGGACTGAATCACAGAGACCGCAATGAAGAACTATTGATCTGAAATGCTGCAGCCAGACATTTGAGGTAGGCCATATGTAGTAAAATATATACAATACTTATTAAAACAGTTATAATTCAAGCTCATTTCTAGGCTCAAAACTCTATGATTTGAGGCTGGAATATTTAAAGAATAAGTCTTTTGCATGATTGTGACCCTTATTTCAGATGGTAAGACCACCTATGTACGTTATTGTTCTCAATCAATCAATCAAATACCAAGCTGGTCTTACTCCCTTAGTAAGCATTTACATTGTGAAGTATGGATTTTACACACTGGAAAAAAACAGTTAAATAAAATAAGCCTTACATCATGGTGCTTCCAAAGTGATTTTCTGTGAGAAACAGTGAAGAGAGTGATGCCAACCTGAAATGCCAAAACACAGTTTAAGATTATAATAAGCTTTCTGATGCTAGACATCAATCAGGACTGATGCACACAAAGAATGAAAAAGCCAACCCATATGCGATCTGGAGAAAAATAATCCAATTTTCCAAAGTGTTCCTTTTTCTAAAAGCAGCTACTGGAAGAGGGGACTATCTGGAACAGGGTTACAGTGCTGGACTGAAACCTTTTGCTCTGTTTGACTTCAATGATGCATCATTTTCTTCTGTAACTAACAGTTTCACTATAATACCTGTATGTTTTCCCTACAATAAGTAACAGCAGATTGGAGCAGGTGATTTGGAACAGGGAATCTATATGGGAAGCATAAGATTTCACTCCCTTCTCCTAACCCTAGTCCCTCAGTTTGCCTTTAGATTAAGAATCAGGTTATATCTAACATGTCATCTTACATATGGATTCCCAATTTTAAATCCTAAAGTGATAAAAGATGTAAAATCTTTTTCACTGAAATCACCAGAATTGGAGACTGATTTTAAGAAATTACTTCATAACTGCATATTCATATTTTAATAATTTTTAAAACTTTTATTCAGAGATAAAGAACTTTGAATTTAATATATGGGAAAATACAAGCATGAATAGTCAACTCCAGCTTCAGCAGCTGCATAATTCTTATTTGTGTTGTCATGATTCTGGTCACAAGCAAGACTAAACAGCTACTCAGGGGAAGGACCAGATTTAACAGTTTCAATAGCTGCGTAAAATTCCCACTCAACCCTCTTACTGCTATTGCATTATTTCCCTCCATCCCACTCTCCAGTAGAGGCTTCTCTGACTAAAAGGGGAGAATTAATTCTATCAAATCCCCTTTTTGGCTTCAGCCACCATCTCCCCCTCTCTTCCAAAGCAATGCCCTGTATCAGAAGGCCACTGCAAGCAGTTGTAAAGGGAAATGCAAAATCAATGAAATCAATCACTCTCATCCTGCAGAGAAATGGCCTCCAGGTTGGAGGGACTTCCATGAGCACAGGGACAGAATTAGTTATATTCTATAGAAAATATCAGAAAAGAAATTTGCCAAAGGAGGCTGTCCTATTTTTCTGTGATTTATCTCTTTACAGGTAGTCCTTGCTTAATAACAATAGGGAGCGTAAAATTGGTCATTAAGCAGTGTGGTCATTAAGTGAGTCACCAAGTGACCAGACCCAATTTTATGACCATTTTTACAATAGTCATTAAGCAAATCACATGGTGGTTAAGTGAATCCAGCTTCCCCATGGACATTTTTTGCTGGAATTGACTTAACAACCACGGGATTCGCTTAACAACCATCATAAAAAAGGGCACAAATCGTGATTATGTGACCATGGGGGGGTGTGACAGTTTGCGGCGGTTGCAAGTGCTAGTACAGGTCATAAAGCACTTTTCCCGAAGCTGTTGTAACTTTGAACCATTGTTAAACAAACAGTCATTAAGCGAGGACAACCTGTACTGTTTTATTTTGCCTTCTTTAAAAACATATTCAAGTTAATATGTTAGGGTTAGGGTCTCTAGGCCTAGAATTACTACAGTAATGTAGTCATATTCTTTTTTTTTTTTTTTTGACATGGCTTTAAAGTTAGATTTTAAACAGGCAACACAAGGACATTCATAGCAAGACGTACTTTCCGACAATGGCTGTAGATGTAGCCCTCTACATCAACACTAACGGCACTAGTACATTCATCCAGAATTGCAAACTGTGGTTTATGGTAGAATAATCTAGCCATCTGCAATGCAAAAAGAAATGATAAAGGATTACCATATAGTTCATACATACAAAGAACATTAAATTAAGGGTTTTTTTAAAATCTAAGATACCTTTGCAGTTAATCATAAAATATAAGCCGCATTATATGATGGTAGAGATGTCCAAATCACAGCAGTACTATACAAATGTGCATTAATTCCACTACACTCATATTCTCCCGGAACCTCAGTACCCAAACATCCTCTAGTAAATGTTAAAGTAAAACAAAGCAAATTTTATACTCGGCACATTTTCTCTTTTCTCTTGAAATAAGTGCAAAAATTAATTTCAGAATTAACTGAAAGTATTTTACTAAATTTCTGGCTTCTAAAAGGTAGCAAGTAATGGGAGACTCCTATCTATGACCAAGAACTGAATAAATCCTAGATTAGAAGAACAAGTATTCTCAATCAGAATTAGGCAGAATTATTATTCTGAATTATAAGTAGTCATCTTATATTTATAAAAAAAACCTTACTATCAAAAGCAGGCATTGTAACACATTTTGTTTCTACTGAATATTAAATAATTAACCAGCAGGTAGAAGGGTCCAGGATGATGACTGGGGCATTTTGCTTAGTTCAGTTCCTTTCAGCCTGCAACTTCCAACAAAGTGGATAGGATGCTCTCTAAGATCTCCTCAACCATCTGTAGTTTGGATCTCTGCCCTTCCTGGTTCCTTTGGGCAGCTAAGGGAGAGGTAAGATCTGGATCTGGGAGATGGTTAATGCCTCACCGAAGGACGGGATGCTACTGGCAGCCTTGAGCAAGGCTGTGGTACTCTTCCTCAAGTAGCTCTGTCTGGATCCAGAGGTAGCTCAATAACTATTGCCCAGTCTTCTACTTTCACATCTGGGGGAAGGTTATTGAGACAGTGGTAGGGAATCAACTATGGAGCACCCTAGAATTAATGGATTTTCTAAGGACTCTACACTCAGAATTCAGGCCTGGATATGGAATGGAGACGACACTGGTTGTGCTAGTAGATGACCTTTGTTGGGACCTAGATAGAGGAAGTGCCTCTACACTGGTCCTTTTAGACCTCTCAGCAGCCTTCAATACCATCAACCATTGTATCCTTCTGAAGGCAATCTTCAGAGGCGGGGACTGGGGGGACTGTGTTGCAGTGGAACTCCTCTTTCCTTGGTGGACTGTTCTAGTTGGTGGTGGAGGAGCAGAAGAAATAAACTATTATGGGGTGCCATAAGGGAATAATCCCCCCTCCCATTTAACATTTACAAAATGCAGGGAGAGGTCATCTGAAGGTTTGGGGTTTGCTATCACCAATATGATGATGTAGTCAGCTTTACACTGTTACCCAGGCCAGACTGGTGCCACTGAAGTTCTGCCCCAACTCCTTGAGGCAATGAGGGTGTAGATGGGAGAAAGGAACTTAAAATAAATCCTAATAAGGCAGGATTATTATTTTCCATTGGGGTTCTCTCTCTGCTCCGGTGGTGTCTCCTAATCAGGTGGCATTACCTTGAAGGAGCAGGTCTGTGACTTGGGTTTCTTTTAGATTACAGCTCCTACTAGAAGATCAGGTGGAGGCTGTGACCAGGGAGGTCTTTTCCAGCTTCAGCTGATGCACCAGTTGTGGCCCTATCTGAAGTGGAAGGATCTTGCTACAGTGACTCATGCCCTCATCACAACCCACTTAGATTACTGCATCATGCTGTACATGGGGTTGTCAATGATCCCTTGGAAGGTGCAGTGCAGTGGCCCATATAGTGATGGGTGTTTGCTGGTGGGAGTATATTGCATCAGTACTGTAAATCCTGCATCAGTTGCCAATAGGCTTCTGGGTGTAATTTTAAGTGCTGGTGCTAACCTATAAAGCCCTACATGGCTTGGCACCAAATGATCTGAAGAACTGCATTTTCCCATTGGAATCGGACTGGCCAGTTTCAGCTAATTGGGAGAAGCTATTAACAGTGTCTCCCTTTAGGGAGGTGAGCAGGGCCAAGGCTCAGCAGTGTTGTTTTTTAGTGGCTGTGCCAATCTTTTGGAGCAGCCTCCCAGTGAACATCTGGTTGGCTCCCACTCTGACTGTCTTCTGGAAGTTTATCAAAACAGAGCTCTTCTGGAGGACATTTCAGTCTAGATTCCATCTTAGTTTGGTTGATTAATTTAATGTTGTTTTCAGTAGTTTGTAGACCTTTAATATATACTTTTGTTTGTTTTTTGTGTACCTTTCTTGTAAATCACCAAGAATTCCTAGGGATTTGGTGGTCTATAAATGTAATGAATAATAATAGTATTATTAGACCACAGTTTTACTTAAGCTATGTCAACATCCTCAATCAAAAGAGGTGCTGGAAAATATACACACAGTCAAGTGACATTGTGAAGACAACATACCGCCATTCTCTGTTTCTCTCCTCCACTGAGAACATCCATCCAGTCTTGAATGCTATCCCAGCCTCCTTCACGGTCCAAGATCTGACCCAACTGGACATTATCTAAATACTCCTTTAGCACCTGCAAGCAAAACAGTAAACAAATATTGCTTAACAGCTTGCAGACACAATAGCTAGTGCCTTACTGTCAATTTATTTAATAGATCCCTCTCCCTGAAATTTAAATTGGTTTAGTTCAAAATATTTTGTCATGTAATTATACGAAGCAACAGTATTAAATGCTGCAACTGAGCTGGAGTATGTACTTTAAGTTGGCACTGAAGTACATGGTAAATGTTATTACTGATGATGTAGAACTCACATATAGTTGGCCTGAAAGGTCTGATTTACTATCCTTCCCTTCCCATTAAGATAGGCAACCTAAGTAACAGCGTGCTATCTTTTTACAGAACTACAGTTTTTTCTCCAGTTGCTCAGTGATTTAAGACAGAAATAGCAATGGCATTATTACAGAACCTGGCATTTAATTCACGGAAGCATCAGTGCAGAACTGAACAATTTCTATATATTGTCTTTTTCTATATAGGAGCAAAGTTCTGGAACTTGGAAATCCACGTGTAGAGTTATAAAATTCCACCTATCTTGAAGGCTTAGTAGAAGTTAAAACAGAAGGGTAATTTCTGTGCAATTACTGATGAACTGATACATCTCTTCTTTACTATATTCATACTCTTTAACTGTACCAGCAGACAGAGAGCTTCATATGTACCTGACTTTTATAGTGAGCTACTATAGCATCAGGATGCTCACATACTAGCACATTTGCTATCTGCCAAGTGGCAATGTCTATAATAAATTCAGAAAATTAGCTTTTATGATTACACTGCTATACTAGTTCAGAATTCTAACTGAGCAAATTAAGGTTTCTGGGATCAATGTTGTAAGTAACCATTTGAATGAAAAGAAGACATGAATCAATCTAGGAATATCTGAAACACAGATGCCAGTATAACGGCAAATGTAAAAACCAAGAAAACAATACTCTCTCCAGAAATCTTATTCTGGCACAGTTATCTATAATATGTACATATTTACTTTTTAAAATGTTATATCTTTCTTAGAGAATGAGAAATCAAGATGCGTAGAAACATTTGTTATTTTCTCTTTTTTCTCTGCTCCCAAAGTATCAATTCATAGAGATTGTGGGCATATGCACCTCTCTTGGAATGTACCAATCTAGCTGTTCCAAGTATGGCTTAACAATTCCCAGAAGTTAATCTTCCAAGACAGGAAGTGGTTTGTATTGTTTGGCATACCATCCATCCCAAAATCAGAGTTTTACATAACTAAGAGATTTACCATTCTGAAATTACATCAACACTGCTTGAACAGGTTCACTTTGGTGTGAACTAAATAAGACTCATGTGAAAAAGAGGATGAGATATATATATATATAATATATAATATATAATATATATATTACCACCCTACTCCCTACTACCACCATAACTCAGACCAATGAACTGGTATACGCTACAGCCACTGTCATCCTGGAAATGCTTGGCTACATGATCAAGAAGAACAGCAGTACATACGCCCCCTAAAAAATGAGATTGAAGGCTAAGATCAAGGCAACCTGGAGAGAAGTCAGTCAGCTGGTAGAACTACAGAAGGGTGTGGAGATTAAGGATAAGTATCGGCTACTGAAAAAATACATGGTCCTGACTCCATCTGAAGCCCTAGAGACTGCTAAACAAAGGCTCACAGCACTGGCTGCCAGGCTAAGGAGATATACTAGAGAAGCAGAGGCCAAGAAGATGAATGCCCTGTTTTCCAAAGAACCATCCAAAGTGTACTCCCAACTGCAGTGCAACCACACAATAACAGCAGAGCCACCAGCAGCGGAAACTGAACAATACTGGAAGAACATATGGGAGAAAGAGAAGACGCATAACACCAGTTGAAAGTGGCTGCAGGACCTGAAAGCAGAGCACAGCAATCTCCCAGAACAGGAACCAGTCACCATCACAGTAGCAGACATCCAACAGCAAGTCAAGAACATGAAGAGCTGGACAACACCTAGCTCAGACATGATTTGCACCTACTGGCTAAAGAAACTAACAGCAGTGCATGAACGCCTAGTAATACAGATGAACCAGCTGCTAGCAGCAGGCTCCCACCCAGACTGGCTAACACAAGGAAGGACAGTGCTGATCATGAAAGACCTCACAAGGGAACAGCATCATCCAACTACTAACCAATAACTTGCCTCCCCACAACATGGAAAGTTCTATCAGGCATCCTAGCCGCCAAGCTACAAGACCATATGGGCCAGTACATGAACACAGCTCAGAAGGGCACTGGAAATAACACCAGAGGCTCAAAACACCAGTTGCTCATAGATAGAGCAGTCACCCAAGACTCAAGGTCTAGGCAGACCAATCTGAGCACAGCCTGGATTGACTACAGGAAAGCCTATGACTCAATGCCATGCACATGGATCTGTGAATGCCGGGCGCTATACAAAGTCAAAAGGACACTAAGGACCTTCCTCAAGAACTCAATGGGACTGTGGAAGACAACACTGGAAGTCAACTCAAGTAAAGCTCACACAAATGGCCATCAAGTGCTGCATATACCAAGGTGATACACTGTCCCCGCTGTTCTGCATAGGCTTAAACCCCCTCAGCCAAATAATCCCAAGGACTGGATACGGGTACAAGTTCAAGAATGGAATCACCATCAGCTACCTCCTCTATATGGATGACATCAAGTTGTACTGTATGCTAAGAGTGAATGAGACACTGACTCACTGATCAACCTGACATGGATCTACAGTGAGGACACTGGGATGTCATTCAGACTGGAGAAGTGTGGCAGGATGATAGTAAAGAGAGCGAAGGTAGTTAAGACTGATGGAGTGGAACTACCAGTGGGCCACACAGCAGACACAGAGACCAGCTATAAATACCTTGGTATCCCACAGTCACATGGGGACCATGAGGAGGAAGCAAGGAATACAGCAACATCCAAGTACCACCAAAGGATAAGACAGGTCCTGAAGAGCCAGCTCAATGGGAAGAACAAGATCCATGCTATCAACATGTATGCCCTACCAGTCATCAGATACCCTGCCAGTATAGTGAGCTTGGCCAAAGGAGGACATGGAGGCTGCCGATGTGAAGACCCAGAAGCTCCTCACAATGTACAGAGGTTTCCACCCCAAGTCACCCAGAGATTGTACACCAGCTGCAAAGAGGGTGGGCGGGGTCCAATGAGTGTCAAAGCCACTGTCCTGGACAAAACCTGGAGCATCCAGGAGTACATCAGTAAGATGGCACTCAAAGATGAGCTGCTGAGAGAATGCCTGAGGCAGCAGTAGACATGGGAGGAAGTTCAAGTGGAGGAAGTACCATGGCAAGACAAGCCCCTGCATAGGATGTACCACTGACAGATAGCTGAGGTGGCTGACACTGGGAAATCCTATCAGTGGCTGGAAAGGGCTGGACTAAAAGACAGCACTGAGGCACTGAAGTACAGGCACTAAGCACCAGATCCATAGAAGCAGAGGTCTACCACAGGACCCAAGGTGCAGACTGTGTAGAGAGGTCTCAGAGACAGTCCAACACGTAGTGGCAGGGTGTAAGATGCAGGCAGGAACAGCATACACTGAATGGCACAACCAAATAGCTGGCACTGTGTACAGGAACATCTGCATAGTGTACGGGCTAGACCCCCCCAAGTCTAGATGGGAGATTCCATAGAAGATCATGGAGAATCACAGGGCTAAGATCCTGTGGGACTTCCAGATCCAGACGGACAGGCAGGTACTGGCCAATCAACCAGACATCGTGGTAGTAGACAAGGACCAGAAGACAGCAGTAGTGATAGATGTAGCAGTGCCAAGTGACAGCAACATCAGGAAGAAGGAGCATGAGAAGTTGGAAAATTACCAGGGCCTGAAGGAGGAACTAGAGAGGATGTGGAAAGTAAAGGCCAAAGTGGTCCCAGTAGTGTTACGAGCACTCGGGGCTGTGACTCCTAAGCTGGGAGAGTGGCTCCAACAGGGCACAGGAACATCATCAGAGCTCTCTGTCCAGAAGAGTGCAGTGTTAGGAACAGCTAAGATACTGCGCAGAACCCTTGAACTCCCAGGCCTCTTGCAGAGGACCCTAGATTGAGGAAGACACATACCACCCATAGGGATGAAAGGGGCATTTTTAAAAATATAAATATATAAATACTGAGACAAAGCTTGTTTAAATAGTGTGACATCACTGGCATTTCAAATTATTACATGTTTTTTAAATTTACAGTGATTTCTGTCTTTTCATTTTTACTATATATCTACAATAAATATAATTATAAATATAATATGAAAAATATAACGTAGGAAGAAAAATGCAGTTCACCTGGTCAGAGATTCCTTTCCTTTTTTGATCTTCTATAGTGTCTGGATAGATTACTTGGTCTCTCAGTGTTCCAAGTGTCATATACGGTCTCTGAAATTAAAATGATAAGGGATTAGAAAATGTGGATATTCTTCTGAGAGAAAAAATGTCAGTTGTCCTAGTGGTTTGTTTACCTGGGGAACATAAAACAACTTTCCTCTCTCAGGTTTAGTTAGACAGCCACCAAACAGAGGCCACAGCTGCAATAAAAACACACAATTTATTACAATAGAAATGTAACATCATTTTTTGTCTTTAAAATCAACCTTAGTTTGACCTTTACTTACTTCACCAAGGACACGGAAGAGAGAACTCTTTCCACATCCATTTGGCCCACAAATCAGAACATTTGCACCAGATCGCACCTGAAATGTAAATGAAGACAAAATATATTTAAAGTTCTTGAAAACATTAAAAGCTGTACGACTTTCATTCATAATGCATGAGGTTAGCTTCCTTAACTTGGGAACCATATTCAGTTTGGCAAATATTTTCTAGATATTCTTTTAAACATGAGCACTCAAAAATATTCAAACAGAAGTGTTTTTAAAATAAACAGATTTTGTTAAAGGAAGTTAAAATTTTACATGCAAATTTCAGTTCAGAATGGGGTATTCCTGCTTTTTAGTACTAAAATGTTGAGTTAAAATTACAAGTTTTAAAAAATCTGAACTAGACATCTGAAAAGGAAATGCGAGATTCTGTTATTATAGCCTGCCTCAATAAAGCATAGTTCTGGTCTTCCTGCAGAGCGTGTTTTCTGATCTGTTCTACCTTAAAGGCCATCCTTGTGGCCACTCACTTGTGGAATGCCACAAAGATTGGTCTTCTCTCCCCTAGTCTTCAACATTTACATGAAGCCACTGGGAGAAGTCATTCAGTGATTTGGGGTGCTGATGATACCCAGTTTTATGCTGCCCAAGACCGAACTGGAGATGCTGTGAAGTTTCTTTGCCTTTGTCTGGAAGCTTTAAGGGTCTGGATGGGACAGAATGGGTTGAACTAAAGCCCTAATAAGACAGTGTTGGAGCTACTATTTAAAAAATGTTCGGTATGGATATTCTGGTGTGTATTATAACTACTTACTGGAAACAACAGTCCGATTCACGTATTGTTTAAAATACCTATACTAATGTATGAGCAGTGACTAGGTCCATGGAGAATAGCTCTCTGTTCATCAAGTAGCCTTCCTCCTGATTTCCATCTGTACAGCATGATTATCACCAGGAAGGGAAGGAAGTTTCTGAGGACATTTAGCACTGTACATACAGAAGTTGGGGAAACTGCTTACAAACTACTTGAGATAGTTCCACTCCAAAGTTTCTCATATAGAAATCTTTCCTTTTCCTTCCTCTTGGCACTTCTCCCAAGATTTAGAAGACTCTTTTGATTGTCTGTGGAAGGGCCCTATACTGAGAAGGAGATATTACTCAAAATTGGGTGGACTTCACTGGCCAAAATACCTCCAGTAATTTTGGGTAATTTTTCACTTTCAAGGCAATCTCCATCACCATCATAGATCACTCTGTTCTGGAATAATCTTCCAAAGACACTGCTTTGGAAGAGGAACAAAACAGATTTTTATTCTCATCCAGCCAATTATTTCAAGATAACATTGTGAATGTTGCAATGTACCTCAAAGTTGAGATCTTTAATCAACATATCGCCATTTGGTGTTGCCAATGGAACATGATCAAACCTTCAAGGAAAACAGACATACCACCATTTATATACAGAGATATTACCATTACAAAAGAGGACAATTAGTAAACTGTCTACTAAATTTAGTAGTAAACTACTACTAAACGAGAGTAACATTTTCAAGGTGCTTGCAACATAGCCATATCATAAAATAAGCACAATTAACAAGTGCAAAAAACAAAATGTGTTTTTGAAATACAGATGGGAAAATACATGAAAATCTACAAAACTGAAAATATAGATACTGGCATGTTTCAAAAGCATTAGTCTCTGCCCCTGTGTATTATATTTGTAGGTGCTATTTCTTTCCAAAAATGATACAGGTAGTCCTCAAGTTATGACCATTTGTTCAGTGACCATTCAAAGTTACAGTGGGGCTGAACAAATGGTACTTACACCCGGTCTCTGAAGTTATAGCCATTGCAGCACCCTGTGGTCATGTGATCAAAATTCGGGCATGGCAGCCTGCCTGCACTTATGACCATAGGAGTGCTTCAACTCCCCCCACCCACTTATCTCCCCCCATCTGTGCCCTTTTGGCCGCCTGCACTCTGTGGCCTCTGCTGTCCTATGCTACGCTGCCCCTACCTGATCTTCATCTTCTTGCTTCCCCTGCTGACCAAGCAACCCGGCCTGGCCCTTCACGAGGCAGCTGCTGGCTGCGTGAGGCTTTCTTCCTGAGATCATGCACAGCAATTTCCTCGTGAGAAAGGGGAAGAAGGCCTCATGTGGCCAGCAGCTGTCTCACAAAGGGCCAGGCTGGGCACACCCTGTCAGCAGTGGAAGCAAAAAGATGGTGAAAGTTAGCAGGGGCAGAGGAATGCAGGGCGGTGAGGGCAGCTGGGGCTGTACTGGGCTGGGCCGGCTGGGGCTTTACACCACACTGCTGGGCCAGGCTGGGACAGCTGCAACTTCCTGGGGTGGCTGCGGCTTTGTGCTGCAGCTCAGGTCTTCTTGGAGCCCCAGAGCTACAGCACGCCAAGAAGCCCTTGAGCTGCAGAATGGCAAGCAGCCCCAGAGCCACGCAATTCTGGGGCTCCTTGCTGCCCAGCAAGGCAGGGCGCAAGGTGGCCAAAAGGGCAGAGGTGGGGGGGAATAGGCAGTTGGGGGGAGTTGAAGGGGAGGCAGTCCCTTACCTTGGAAGTACCAAGGCTTGGGGTAGGGAGGGACCAAGCTGGAAATGGCTTGGATTGGGGTATCCTCAGCTAACAAATGGTGGAATTTGGTTAACGACAGCAACAGGGAGTGCCAGGATTACTGTCGCTAAGTGATGCAGTCACGTGATATTGAGCTTTACAACCACATCGCTTAGTGACCAAAATTCCAGTCCCAACTGCCATCGTAACTCAAGGATTACCTGTACATAAAAGAACTAAAGTTGGAAATATGTTTATGTTGCGCATTTCCTTTAGAAACTTTGTATGAACAGTAATAGTTCAATAACATTTTGACCCTTGTTTTGTAAAGCCTGTTTTATATTTTTACTAACTACGGTTCTCCCCATGAAAGGTTCCTGCAGATCCAAGAGATGGCAATATCTGTTCACAACTGGAGTAAGACGTTGATCAGTGTAAAACTGCCGTCTTAAAACAAGTCAGATCATTAATCATGTGAACAAGTTGTACCTTGTGATACTCATTATTTAAACATTTCAAAGGTAACGGTTTGCTGTTTAACTGAACTCATTGAATCCCATGAGCTAAGTCATGCAGATTGCACAAGTTCCAAGATCTGAGGAAGCATATCCATACAGATGCCCACAGGATCAGGTTTCCTGCATTCAGAAGTCCACAATGGGGGTGGGGAGGAAGAGAAAAAGAAGGGCAGGAAGCAACCGTAGACATGGCCTCACAGTCACTTTTTGTACAGTTTATTCTTGTGGGCAAGAGGCATGTACAGAGATCTACAAAAAATGCTAAACTTAAAAACAAAATTTAGATAGCATGGGTGGATATGCAGAAATGAAGAAAGCTAATAAGAAGTCCTAATAACAATGAGAGATTTTACCTACTTGATAATATTATCTGTTATGACAATCCGTCCTGTACCAGGAATCAATGGGGTAGCTTGCTTTAGATCTAATTCTTAAATTAAAAACAATGACAAGTAAACAATAGCAAAGGTATTATGAGTTTTTGTATTAATTCCTTAATCAACATCAGGGCATCACAGTTACCTTTTTCTTGTGCTAGCATGGTTCGTTGATATTTCCCACTGTTTAGTTCCTTCAGAACTTGCATTAATTCTGTGATTCGAGCTGTGAAGCTAAAGGTTATACATTTATTAAACTAACAGACTTCAAGAATTTTTCTTCAAAACCGAATTTTTATCAAAAATAAACTGACATTTTAAAATGGAAGGCAAAACAGTGCAATTCACAAGTGCACATTATAATTATTTAGAAAGTATTATTTTCTATAAATGATGTGCCAAGCTTTGTTAAAATGCTTCATGTTTTATATTTCAAAACTGAAATTTATCTTAGTTATCTCAAAACTGAAAATTAATTCAGATTTTGGGTTACGAGGATAAATTTATTTTATGAATGCAGATAGGATTATACATTATTGGTCCCATCTTACCCAGCCAATCGAGTCATTTCACGACCAGCTAAAACTATTCTGCCAAGGGCTTGAGACATTCTCAGTAGCATTCTTCCACTTTGGTAGTAATCCTTAAAACAATGAAATATAGGTTTGCTCAAAAATGAACAAGCAACATGTGTGTCATTTATTTTAATTACTACAGCAAATATATTACTTACCTCCAAAAGTTCTGCATGGGTACTATTCTGATGACGTGGATGAGACAAGTTTAGAAACGGACGGCTAACAACCAGATAGCCAACTACAGTAGCAAGGTCTATAAGATTCGAAGAAAAAAAAAGTATTTCTAATTCTGAGTCATTACTTTAAATGTGGATTGATCCAACATTCAGACAGCAATTTCATGAAGCGTTGTTTTATTCTTTTCAATTTAATACAGGTAGTCCTCATTTAGCAACCACAATTGGGACTGGATAATTAACAAGAAGGGAATTAATGTTTGTATTTATATTCATTGGAGAGGAAGGGATTGCAAGAGAGTAAGAAGGGATACATGGGGAATACACATCAAAAGCAATGTGGTGGCACCAGCAACCATGAGCATGCTATGCAAACAGCCTGGTATATTCCTGATTGTGTGCCTGCTTATTCTCTTGTAATCCTTTCCTCTCCAATCTCTCTGCTCTGCAAGAGGAGGGGGGGAGAAAAACAGTAGGTCAGGCTCAGGACAATGTGTATTATTGTAATGGCGATCACATGACTGAGGGACAGCACCATCATAACTTTGAATGGTTGCTGAACAAGGCAGTTGGTAAGTGAGGACTACCTGTATGCTAAGCTCTTTCAATTAAATTCACAGGTTAAGCAATGATCTAGGGTCAACAAAAAATGTAAATAAAACTTTGTGTTATAAGACTTTCCCACTCTCTTCAGCCCAAGACTGAGGAAACCTTTTAAATGGCATAGGAATTAGAAGGGAGAAACTATAGAAAACAAGAGTGGGTGAAAAATGCTATGGTGAAATCAGGAAGCAAGCACTGGGACCATGGAATTTCATATGGCAAAATGCCTCCTTTGTGGATTCTACCACAAAGTTCTATAACAGGAAGGAAGGAAGGAAGGAAGGAAGGAAGGAAGGAAGGAAGGAAGGAAGGAAGGAAGGAAGGAAGGAAGGAAGGAAGGAAGGAAGGAAACACTTACATTTAGCAACAATCGTATCTATAAAGCCCATTGTAAACCGGAACAAAATGAAATTGTGCAGGTGCTCTACCTAGTGTAATAAAAAATTGGAAAGTTATGTCAATATATTTTACATATGGTACTTAAATGATGGATTAAAAATAACTTTGTATTTCAATCAGTCTTTATTAAGGTATATTTATTTTATTGGGAAACAAAAAACAAAAATGTTGAAGCATTCTACAATACACAGGAGGGAAGTATTTATCCAAGTTGAAAATTTAAGCAGCAGGCCACTTTTGGCATTCCTCAGTTTTTTGTATCAAAAAAAAAAGGGTACAAACTTTTATAGGTCATAATCTTCAGAAAGCATATGGCTGATTATACTGTTACATTTTAAAAATTCTTATAATTTCAAGGAAGACATCCATTTTATTCACTACTTGCATGAAATTTATATACTTTTTATATTAGATGTAAGTAGAAGACAGAATTATGAACTTTTTCAGGCAACATAGATCATTGTGTATTGTTGAGTGTGCCCAGAAATAAAAATTAAAATAAAATGGGAAAAAATCTCATGACATCTCATGCAAGAACAGAAATCTTATGAATTTGGCTCATTTTGTGTAATTTCACTGCATAGACTACTGCAATGCGCTCTACATGGAGCTACCCTTGAAGAGTATCCGGAAGCTTCAGCTGGTCCAGAATGCGGCCGCGTGAGCAATTTTTGGGGCCCGAAGGACCCATATAACACCTTTGCTCCGTGAGCTGCATTGGGTACCGGTTTGCTTCCGGGTCCAATTCAAGGTGTTGGTTATCACCTTTAAAGCCCTACATGGCATGGGGTCAGGTTACCTGAAGGACCGCCTCGTCCCCATGATTTCAACCCGTCCCACCTGATCTCACAGAGAGGGCATGCTCCGGATCCCCACGGTAAAAGAACTTCGACTAGCAGGGTCCAGAAGGCGGGCCTTCTCTGCTGTAGCCCCCGCCCTTTGGAACATCTTGCCCCCGGGGGTGAGACAGGCCCCCTCACTCCAGGCCTTTCGGAGGGATTTGAAGACCTGGCTCTGCCATCTGGCCTGGGGCGGGGAGGGAGGATACCAGAAATGGGGTTGGCTGGCCCCTTAGCAGCCTGGTGTGGCCTCTATCGGCCTCTTAGATCTTTTAGCCTTTTTATTTTTATCCTTATTTCTGTAAATTCTGGTTTTTATAACTTTTATAACTTTTAAACTTTTTATAATTTTAATTATGTCTTTTCGATTTTAGTTGTTGTAAGCCGCCCAGAGTCCCCCATTGTGGGGAGATGGGCGGGGACAAGTTAAATAAACAAACAAATAAATAAATAAATATGACTCTCAGTTGGTATCATGCAGGCAACAGTATGTTGGCTTGCAAGATAGTCTCTAGATTAAAGATCCTAGCTTGCATAGAATAGCATGAGCATGCTTGAGTAAAATGGGGCTTTGGCTGATTTTGCGCCATACCAAGTGTGCCAAAATTGACCAGTACTGTCCTCATAGTTAATAAAGCATGTGACATGGATACAGCCAAAGTAGCTGATCTAATCTACACCTTCTCTATCTTATGAAAAAGCATTAAGTGAAAGCTTAGAGTGACCAAAGTGATGATGGACTGCAAATCATTATTTATCAGCCTATCTAGTGGCCGCCATGACATATGGAAAACTACAATCTGGAATATAACAGGGGTAGAGCATAAAGCAGCCAAGAAAACAAACAAATGGATCATCAAACAAACTCAAAGTTCTCACTCAAGGCTCCAATGACCAGGCTCAAATCTATTCATTACTTCAGGTACATTATGCAAAAACCTAACTCTTTGGAGAAGGCTCTAATGCTGGGAAAGGTGGAAGGAAAGAAAAGGAGAAGAGAGTGACCAGCAGCAAGGTGGATGGACTCCGTGACAGTAGCAATGGGTGCGCTGTTGGAAGACCTGAAGGACCAGGTTAGGAACAGATTGTCAAGGAGAAAATCTACCTATGTGGTTGCTAAGAGTCAACACCAACTTGATGGCACATATTCAATCAATCAATCAAATAGGTTAAAGAACAAAAAACAGATATGTTATATGCCTGTGAAACCAAGAGAAAGGAGAAGGATGTACTAGATCTGAATGAAAGTGGACTAGCTTTGTAGAATAGTTGATAATACATGAATACATGAAGGGAACTGAAAGTGTATGTTTAATTATGAATAAAAGGGCTAAAATGTATGTAAAAGTATGAACTGGTGTCATTAAACATTAAATACAGAGTGAAAACAGAAACGATTATTAATTTTGGACAAAACCGTACAAGATTCTGAAAGAATGTAATAGTGGGAAATTATTCTGTTAGGCGACAAAAATGGATGAGTTGAAATGAGATCAGAGGAAAAAAGGATTCAGCCATTTGGAGACTGAAAAATGAATGAGAATAGTTACCATTTAGTGAGCATCTATTTAAAAACAGTCTGTTTGTTTCAAATGCGTGGTTTAAAATCTATTCATACATACACATTAAAAAAGAATGAATATAGATCTAAAAGCATGACTGATGGTTTATGATGTTTATGATGAAAGATTGAGAGAATTAGGAAAGAATGAGAAGTCCTGAATGTCAAGTAGACCATTTCTTGGTAAGTCAAGCGGGTCTTGGGGAAAAAAGTATAGAAGAAGTGAAAGAGAGTATAGTGCAGGAAGATAAAGCATAAATCCCACATGAAAAAGTTTTAGAAGATACATTAATCTCCCAGCTAGATGAATAGAAAGTTGACATAAGGAAAAAGAATGTGAAAATTGCTTGGAAAAGAGTGAAAAGATTTATGCTACAAAGTACCATAGGAAGGGGTCCTAACAAAAGTATGAGAAAGAATGCTTAGTGGGATATTGGTGAAAAATGCTGTGGATGAGAAAAAAAAAATCGGTATAAGAGAACAACAGCTGTATTAAATGAGGACCAGAAAAAAATATATTGTATGTAGAGAGAGAAAAAACAGCTGCAAAGAATGTAGTCAAAGAGTTCAAGGAACAGTTAAGATTAAAAGTGGCATAGAAAATGCAGAGCTATTTTGAAATATATATGCATGCATGTATGTTTTAAATAAAATAATAATAGAAACTTCATCCAATGTGTGGATGTGTTATGCTGATGACTCCCAAGAATAAAATATGCAAATGGGTAAAGATGGGTAAATTCTATCTCTTGGAATGTCATATCAATCAAGGAAACTTGTGGCACGTTAGAAGTTAGATGTGAATTGTGGTATGAATTTTCAGAGGCAAAAGTCTACTATGCAAAATAGGTTTTTGCCTTTTAAAGTTTCTACATTAAATTTATCAAGCATCAATAGTTAAGATTTGCTTTTACATGTCAATTAGGGCTTCAACCTACTCACAACTAAAGCACAGCTACTGAAAGAAAGAGTGAAATTATATTTATAATGCAAAATGGGAAACTAAAAAATAAATTAATGTTGGGGAAAAAAAGACAGGACAATCGATGGCACTTATAAAAGTCAAATACATTTTTTTAAAAAATTCCGCACCCAGAATTGACAAAGTCACTGGGTCTGAAGTGAAGACCTGGGTCTAAAGGCAGTTTTAAGCCAGAGTTAAGGAAAAATGGAAGATTTAAAGGCTGAGGGGGGAAGGAGACAGTAAGAGGAAGAAAATCCCCTGACAAGATTTTTGGAGGGTGGATATAGTCGAATCTAGGGGAAAAAAATCCTCACGATCACTAAAACATTCATAGGGCCAGATTATAGGAAAGTTCAAAGCACTACATGTCCCCTCCTTTTTAACCACATCATTTGGCAGTATATTCCATGTAGTCTTTAGGCACTGCTTGCAGGAAAAATATAGTTTCTTCCGCTCATTGCTTTTATTTTCATTGAGTGTCATCTCGTTCAGATATCCCTCTAGCACATTGCTCCAAATGTTATAGATTATTTACATTACAGAATGGTTTGATGCTAACTTACCAGTTTGTGGAAAGTTTTGTGAATTGTCTGTTTTTCCCTTTGATTCCCATGATAAAAAGCAATTTCCTCACTATAGGAAAAAAAAAGTCTAATCAACATATATTCACAAGTATGATCAAGCTACACAGCAGGAGAATGAGCACCTACCATTTCAGACAGCAGGTTGGCAGTCACAGTTTTAAATACTCCCTCAATCTTTTTCCTTGCTTACTATGCATGTATTAATACTGCCCTGCAGCACAGAGTCACATAGGCTGTTTCAGCACAGCATGACTCTCGTTCTCCCACATGTCTGGACTAGACCTTGAAATGACTAAAACGTGATTTTTCAACTACCAAAGAAGAGTTTGCTGCAACATCAAAATTAGCAAAAGGTTTTTGTTTAAATGATCAAACAAGATAACTCACAATGTGTGCATTTTTAAATTCTTAGGTAATTTTAGTTGGTAATTAATAGAATTACCAACAACTAGTCCTGATTTTCAGTGTTTTCTGACCGCAGCTCACACTAAGCTATTAACAACCTCATTTTTATTTATTTTTAATAAAAATGGGTACACAGCAGCCAACTATTTGGGGATGTGCTTCTTAAAACAAATTACATTAAATTAAAGCAAATTAAGACAAATCAAACGTACATACATATCCTATTCATTCAGTTTTCAAACTAAGATTGTTTTTTTCATTCTTTGCCCACCGATATAGAGGTTTAACACGAAACCTTTTCAAAGGTTTTTAAAATAAATGACATAAAGGACCTGATTTCTCTTGCAATATTTGGCCCAATGAACAATAGTTCGTCCTGAAACCATCTCATACCTGTTTGTAATGAGCCGTGAATTGACATATCTATACTCTCCTTCATATTTTTGTTCTGTAATAGTCATTTTACCAATAGGTCTTCTTAAGCGTGTAAGGAAAAAGCCTGAAAAAATCAGGTAGGCCATCATAGTAACAGGGCCCTGAAAATATCGAAGAAGAAAATAAGATACAACTTCCAGAATAAATCTATTAACAACATTTTCTTTTTCAAAAAGGGTGCAGCTAGCAAAACACCCATGCAGGGGCTGGCTACAGGGAAAAGTATCATCTGAATACAGGATAGAAGTTAATTCTAACTACAGAAAAAGGTAATCAACCTTAAAATAAAACCTGACAATTCTGATATTAAATAACATTTAATGATTTTTTTTAAAAAAAATGCAACTTCCAAATAACACTTAATAAAATTTGCTTCTGAGTAAATACGTGTATGGCATTGTATAAATCAAGGGTTCATCTATGATGCAAACCTCTTCTGAAAGATTATATGCCTCTGAGTCAGCATGAATTCCTGGAGATTGCCTGGGCAAGTCCCTGCAGTTTTCCTAGCAAGATTTCAGAAGTGGTTTGCCACTGCCTCCTTCCTAGGGCTAAGAGAGAGTGACTGGCCCCAGGTCACCCAGCTGGCTTCATGCCTAAGGCGGGACTAGAACTCACCGTCTCCCGGTTTCTGGCCTGGTGCCTTAACCACTACTCCAAACTGGCTCTCTACAAGAATCTTAATCTATGTGAAATTCTAAAAAGGTCCAAAATGCTCTTATCTTTCTGCATACCACACCATCAAGACATTGTTAAAAGAATGTCCCACATTATATTTATCATCTGTTTATAGAGTTTGTAGCACACATTTATTTTGACAGATTATAATGAAATGGTTGAAAATTTCTAAATTTCTTGTAGTTTTTAGTTCCAAATATTTCTCAATATTACATCTATAAAAAATCCTCAAATAATTCATTTCTCCTATTGGAGAGTATGTAACTCATATTCAAAGCGCATAAATAAAAATACAATTTTACCTGTGCTCCTATTGCACTTGTTAGTTTGAAGATATATAGAACGATGTCCAAAAATGGCTGCAAAATAAGATTTAATTGTAAATATTAGCCATGGGAGAAAGCATTTAAAAGGATATTTAAAAAAAAAAAAAGTCAGGTTCTTTAAATAAATGCAGCTAAAATGTCTCATTATAACTTAGTCTCTCAAGGGTTATACAAACATTCTGATTCAATTTAAAAGTAAAGACCAGCATTTAAAAAATCTCTACGGTATAAATCAAAGTGTCTCATGAATTTTTGTTTTCTCTACTGTTCAACAGTTATTTAAAAGCAAGAACAAATCTTGTATCTAATTCAGCAATTTTCCAGTTTTCAGCAGTTTTCCAGCAGTTTCATGTTGAGAATGAAACAAATAAATTGAAAAAAATCAAGCTCTGAATGTAGCTTGACTGAGAAAAGATACAAATTACAAATTTGATACTGCATGTCAAATGAAGCAATACTTTAATTAAAATAACTTCAGGTGCATGCCATTGGGAAACACCAAACACGTTTATAATAGCTGCCTACAATTAGGTAGATGTGCCTAACTCAATTCATCTCCTGAATTTAATTGCAAAATTGTTATCACTTTCATTTCATGGCATTCATTATATTAAAACTGCTAATATTTAAAAAATATTTAGCCATGCAGATGACAACACAATCACCTTTTCTTCACCCTTACCTTGCTGAGGTTTGAATATAGGTCTACTACGCTGTTACAAAATTTTTCGACGTCTTGTGTAAGTAGCTGATCAGGATTACCGATTCTGTTGTCTAGATTGCCCATTTTGTAGTATGTGTAACTCCTAAAATACCAGCAATCCGTAATTAACACAGCACTTTTACTGAATTATTAATGACATTAAAATGTATATGAACTTTAAAGGATTACAATTTATTTAATTTTAATTGAATTTCATGTTAAAAACCAAAAAAAACCCACTTACTGTAGATACTGCTCATAAAGATACTTGGTAAGTCGCACACGGAAACATAATTTAAGCTCATTTAGCCCATATTTCAAGAAGTTATTCACTAGGGAAATCTACAAACAAGAACGTATTAATAAGAGCACATAATCTAATCGTCTTAAAACCCACCACCACCTTAGATGACAACAGACGGCAAACTAAAATCCAGTTTAAGACTATAACCCACAAAAAGTTCATATGCAATCCTATAAATGTTTATTTGGGAATAAGCCCCAATAAACTGAACGCAATGTAAGCTTGCATAGGATTGTGCTATTAATCAGTTTTTTAGAACTGCATGAAGGAACACATGCTTAGATACAAAGAACCAAGAGGAAAGTGTAACAGTGCTTGCTGCTCTGTGAACTGTTTTACCAGATGGTGACAGGTTTCTCACAGTGCAGTATCACAATATACTGGGGACTGTACCAATTACAACATGTTGGTGAGTTAAGTTACGGTATAGCAGAGATTAGCAATCTTTTATTTGTAGGGAACCATATATTGCTACCACAAAGGAAATAGAAACCAACAGTGATGGATGGGGCTGCCTCACACATATGTATGGATCAGGACCTTCTAATTCTTTCTTTGGTTTGGAAAGATTTTCATTTTTTTCTCCCCACTTCGATGTTAGGGCTTATTCTGCTGGTTTTCCTACACAAAAAAAGCTATAAAGTCCTATATAGCTTATTACTCAGGTATCTACAGGATGGCTTTCGCCTACCTGAACTGGCCCATTTGGTATGTTCTTCCTGGAAGAAGCTTCTGCATATACCCCACTTTTATGAGTTAAGGGGAATATAGGTCAAGAGGTCCTATTTCTCTGGCCTTATGGAATAGTCTTCCCTTGGAATTAAGACTGATACCATCCCTCTTAACATTTTGGGTGCTGCTTAAGATAGAACTCTTCCCCAGAATGTTCAGCGACTGCTTAAACTATTTCAATTCCATATAACTGTTGTGTTCCATTTTTGTCTTATATTTCAGTTGTGTCTGGTTGTGCTATTTTTTATTTTATTGTTATTATTATTATTATTTTATAATATTTACAACTTTTATTGTAATGATGTTTACTGTGGATGCTTTTATTTGGCTGTATATTTTACTGGATTGCTATAGACCAGTGTTCTCAATCTCAGCAACTTTTAAGATGTGTGGACCAACTCCTGGAATTCCCGGGCCAGCATGCTGGCCGGGGAATTCTGGGAGTTGAAGTCCACACATCTTAAAGCTGCTGGGGTTGAGAAACACTGCTATAGACCATTGTGAGTCTTTTTGATTTGGCAATATACCAACAGAATAAATAACTAGTTTTTTAAATGAGGGAAAAACTTCCCTCTGATTTTCAGCAATTGTAATGGGAACTGCTGTGAAAAACTAGGAGGAGAGGTTGGGTCCATTTAAGGCCCTGTGACCTCAGAATACTTGCCCCAGTGCTAATGCATAGAATTATTGTGGGCCATAAAATTATTTTGGGAAATATCTTACATAAAGATTTGGATAAGAGTTTGCATATATAGGAGGAGCATGGGGATTTCCGGGGACAAAATGGCAAACTGAAGATGGCTCCACAAAAACTGAAATGATAACCACAGTGGAATGAAGAGCTGGCAAGTAGACTGGCTCTTTGTAACTCCTCTCTGGAAAGGAGGGGACTTGAGATCACCCACAAGTGCTCTAGACAGTTGTTCCTCGCAAGAGACTGCAAGACAGCAGTCTCCGGCCAGTTTGGAGCTCTGGGAGATGAGGGTATAGCCATCTTTTTTTAAAAGATTTTTTTCCATCCCTTTATTATTTTATAAATAATTCAAGATGGCGAACATACCTAATACTCCTTCCTCCTCCTACTTTCCCCACAACAACAACCCTCTTGAGGTGAGTTGGGTTGAGAGAGAATGACTGGCCCAAAGTCACCCAGCTGGCTTTCATGCCTAAGGTGGGACTAGAACTCACAGCCTCCTGATTTCTAGCCTGGTGCCTTAACCACTAGACCAAACTGGCTTGTTTGCTCAAACCCAGTTGGCACTGAGTTTGCATACTTCCTTTTCTAATCACTTTCAGAAATTGTATGTTAACTGCTTTTCAGCTATTAGGAACCTTTGGATCAACAAGTCTGAAAACGCTGGGTGCGTTCCCTTCAATCCTTAGCAAAAGAAGTTTTAAATATAAGTTTAAGGACTTAAAAAAAAAATTTTTTTAATGAACAGCAAAAGGATGATTAGAACTTTGATTTTGGAAAGTTAAAATTGGACTAAGGGTTCAGATGGATTTGAAATAAGATTTTGGAATTAATTATAACAATCCTTCCTGTGGGAAAATGCTTTTGTTTTGAATTCTTTTAGAAAAAACATAATAGGATGGGACTTTGAAGGTTGGACACTAGAGGGAACTAGAAGGAGCTAATGATTACAATTAAAAAACACTTTAATTTCACTTTCTAATACTGAATGGAGCAAGATATTTTGACACTGGACATATTGAAGGATATTTTCAAACAACGGACCCAGAAGTTAATTTTAAGAGTGTCTGCTTCTATAGATAGACTGTGTTCAAATATGTTATGGAACAGGAACAAGTTTTACTGGACAAGACTGAGACCGATCTGAAAGTGGATTTAAAACTGACAGGCTACAAGAATGATATGGAAAAAGATGCTACAATGGACATACAAAAGAAACTGGCTGATGTCTTAACAATTAAAAGGGATATACAAATAACAAACCAAGAGAGTGACATGGATAATTTTCCTATATTGGATTTACAAAAGACACCTGTTGAAGCTTTGAAGAATTTTGTGAGAAAAGACAAAGACAAAATAAAAAGAAATCAAGTTCTAGGACATTATTTGAAGAGACTAAAGATCAAGATTGTTAAAAGTAAAAGGAAGGAATATAAAGTTGGTTTCTTTGATCAAGGTTAAAATAGATATGTCGGTATCCCTTAATGGACTTTTGCTGATAAGGACTGAAATGATGAGGTTTTAAGGATTTGTTTATAGATAAGAGATGGGGTATGGGGAGAAAAGATCATTTGTTGTATTTTAAGAGAAGGTGATAAGTTACTAAAATTGAGTATACTTGTGATGATGAAGGGAGAAGTTATTTCTTTATATATTTCCTTTCTCTTTCTTTTCTATTTTTTCTATTTTCTTTTCTGCTCCTTCTATTTTTTCTTTTTATTCTTTTATTTTTTTAGTTTGTATTAGTTTTTTATCATTGCAATTGTAATTTTTAATAAAATTAGTATAAAAAAAAGAAGCTTGGTTTGGAGAATCACTTTTGTCATGTCATATTCCTTCACCAGGGAAGGAAAGAATTTGCAAAGTGCTAATTTTGAACCCAGATATTTCTGAATTTTAAAAAGGGTATCAGGCAGTTATTTACACCACCAAGCTTAATTTCCTACTTAGCACATTCTGCTCTATCACAAATCAGATCCATTTCACTGTTACATCAACTTTTAAATATTTTTTGTACTATTAAATAAGAACTTTCACTATGCTGGTATTCTCTGGATATAGAATATTTCATCCCTCCTGTTTCATTGTACTGGACCCCACTGATATTAAATGAATCTTTCAAATTAACACCCTGAGATCAAGGGTAGGCAACTTGGAGCTCTTCAAATAGTTTGGATGACAGTTTCCACAGCATTGTGCTATTGGTCATACCGGCTTAGCCTGATAATGTTGCAGTCCGTAACTTCTGGGGATCACTACAATATTTATCTTTAACCCAGACACACAATTAGAGTTGGAAAAAAATGAAATACAACAAAACAACAAACTCCTTCAGGGAAAGAAATTTCACAGGAGTACAAAGTGGCCAAATGTTATTTGAAAAGTTGTGACTGAATACCTATTTGTTCTACCAAAGGGATGTCAACAACAAAAAGCACCACTTACTGCAGGCATGGCAGCGATGAAGTTGAACAAGTACCTCTTGAAATCTTTTCTACTGCGGCCAATGATAGCACTGCAAACCACCACGTGCAAAATGTTAGTGGCAGAAGCAAGACCCATCCCACAATGTTTCCACAAGTACAAGTGGAAAGCCGTGAAAACGAACACAAAAGAAAATCAACAAAAGCAGCAGCGAGACTATTTACACCATATAAACATTTCAGATGTGCTCGCACATCTGTTGACAAAGTGACAGCTGATTCAGTGAAACCCATCACCTCCCTTTGTACTCTGGCATTAATGGAACCAATTATACAGGCTGTTAACATGTGGTGGGTTCTAAACTTCCAGATACCATTGCTCATCTCCTTGGAAGGCACCACATGTTACAAAGAAAGCTATCACCAAACAAGCCTACTGTTAAATTCTACACCTCCATAATAATGCCTAGTTAACTCACACTTGCATCGTGATGTCCCTAAGATATGTATTTTCCCCATTTCTGCTGGCATCAGGACATGGGGTAAGTTAGGTATTCTATAGGAGGAAGCAGGACCTGCCACTATAAAAGGCAGTTCTGTGCTCTTTGTAAAAAAAAATTTAAAAACACCCCTATCGTTACAGCCAGCAAGTGCAAATATTTTAATAAATAGGATTCAAATTGAATAAAAGCCGGCATAAAAATATATAGAGAAAAAACAAGAATAGGACAAGGAAGAAAAAAAATGATATTCAGGAAGGTGAAGAATTCAGTAGAAAGAATAATGGCAATGGTTTAGAAACAGCAGGAAGAAATGAGTTTATGATCATCCAATGATCCGTGATCTTCCTCAATGTGCTGGTCCTGCAAGTTCTAGAATTTACAGTCAGCCCAGCTAAAGCTGAGAACTGCAGTTCCAGTACACCTACTAGGAATTAGATTGAGAGCAATCTAGGACAAGTTTCAAGGTGGTGATGGTGGTGGTAGTGGCAGCAGTTGGGACTGTTTACTTTAACCTACTAAATGGTTTTCTTTGGAGCAGCAGAAAGTAACAGTGAAAGTCACCAACACCATACTATACAATTTGTAAGAATACAAATTTTGAAGCAATTAACAAAGCTTCAGAAAGACTATACAGTATACAATTTAGCTGATATTGTTCAAACTAAATCTCTGAAGTCATAAACCACTGGAAATAAAAAGCAATTGTTTCATTTATGCATCAGTTATGAGCATAAACATTGTAGATGCATGCTAATATTTATGTCTGTTTACCAGTGGAATGGAAACTACAAATTTAATAAAGAATTTCTTGAATAGCGACAGATCCCTGCTTACGATTGCACTGTAAGAAAAAAAAATGTACAGAATTTAATATTTTTTCTTCTGACTATGCAGAGTAACCATTATATACTTTTATTGTACAAAACTAATGGACAGTTATTACCAGAGATGTCTAATAAACAACTCTTCTCAACAGACACCAAAATATGTAAGACAAAAAGAAGAGCTATCTATAATGTGTTTCATAGAACACAATATTACTGCATGAATGTCAAAATGGAAAGCTTAAAAAAATCTCTCCATAAGATTTGTTTAAAATTGGATCTTGAAGCTTAGAGCAAAACTTTTGGTATTTCAAGAGTATTCATCTTTCTAAAAACACAGGTTATATCATTTGTGCCCACAAGACTGCAATGTATTTATACTGTACACGGCACAGGTATAAAGAATAATGTATTACCTTCTGTAAAATAAACTAGTAGGTACATGCACTAGTAGTAGGTACATACACTACTGACACATTCAAGATATGTTGAAATCCCAACTTTTAAAATTCCCAGTCAACATAACTTATGGTCACGAAACTAGGGAATTCTGACAGTGAAATCCCAACACATCTAGGAGTACTAGTTGAAGATAGTAGTTTAAACTAGGATTTTTGCTTCTTCTCCAGACAGGTTCAAGAGAGTTTAGTAGGGTAGAGAAGAATCTGTGGCTTAACATGGCATCTTCTCATAGAAAGAAATATTGTTGTTGTATTATACTTGGATTAAACCATCATATTTACTCATTTAAGCCAAATATCATGCATTTGTGCGCAAACTATGTTCCTAAAAATAACAGTACTAGCTTCTGATACAACATAGAAGAAGGATGGTAAGAAATTGATTTTGAATATATAAATGATCCTTACCTCTCAATAACTGTACCATTCTGAATCATCCAAATGTCACAATACGTGCGAAGTATCAACATAATGGCAATAAGTATCAAATAACCTGTCTATTATGAGAAAAGTAGAAACAATATTTAGAGATAATATTTCTTTTAGGAGCTTTGTACAGAAAGCATACAGATCTTTCCCAACCACAAAGAATCAGCACAAATTTAACATTTAAAAAAAGCTAATTTGTTCCAAATAGATACAGATGCAGGCATTATTTTTGCTGTATTATATATCTAAGCAATTCTAGGGAGCTGTAGGCCAGTTGCACTAGAGGAAGGAAGGAAGGAAGGAAGGAAGGAAGGAAGGAAGGAAGGAAGGAAGGAAGGAAGGAAAATTCATTTGTATTATTTGGTATTCTAATTAGGCATTTCAAGTTTGTGAAGATATAAAGGGGATAAGATGTATAGTCACAGGAATCAGGGCACTTTCATCAAACTCAGCCTCTTTTTATATTTACTGTTATAAAATTCAAGTAAATAATAGCTTCTACATTTCTTCTTAACATAAATGCAAAGCAAAAAAAGAGAACAAATACAAGCAGAGTCCAAAATGAGTTCCAATTCCTCTGTTTTATATTAGAAAATTCCTATTACTGGGGTCTTCTTATACAGCATGTTTAACACTGTACTGTCTTCACTAGTTTTCAATTCATATCTAAATGGTCATGGTTAAAAACGCTTGAAACTGGATCTCTGCAGAGCTTGCACACTTTTTTCTTTTAATAAAATCTTATTTGCATGCATTAGTTTTTTCAGGGTAAGCTGATTTCTAGTCCTAATGTGATCGTTATACTTTAATCATGTCTCTCAGACGGCTGACTTGCAGAAATTTAATGCAGCATATTAATATAGCATATAGTGCTGAAACAAGCAAAGCATGGTAGATTACTCCCACTTCTAACACTACTTGTGTTTGTAAAAACAGAAACAACAGTCCACCTTCGGGACCCAATTTGTATTTTTAACAAACAGGTTTGCAAATCTGCAATCTATAAAATTAAATCTGAAAAAGTTACAAACTTTGTTAAAAAGAATGCCAGTCTAAAGGAAAATCCTAGGACCACATTGATGTATGTAGCATTTATTCATACCCACTGTATTCTCCCATAGTGATGAGACTTAATGCTGACAGCAGACTTGGTATTCCTGATCACTGCATTGGATTCATTGGAGAACATCCACAACAATCAAATTATATGTTTTTCAATATTTAACTAATTCAAGTTAATAAGAATAACCACACACCCAAATATTGTACTATTAAGTCTACGTTTAACACCGGCAACCATAAAAATGTTCAGGAACCCATTTGGCATAAATGGCAGTGGCAAATTACTAAATTTTCAGTCTTTTAATGACTGAAATGAACAGCCTTCCTGTTGACTGGGCATTCTGGAAGTTATAGCCAAAATACATCTGAAAGGCAACAGGTTAGTATGGTTTCATAAGAGAAATATTGGACTGATTATTCTCTATTTGAAGCTTACCTCTTTACAAAATGTCCTAGGGACCATAATTTTCAGGATTTGACAAATTCTTGCAAAAAATACTCTATCCACGACAGCTCGCTCTTTCTTGACTTCTTTCTGCATATTAAAAAAATACATGAGAAAATGGTCTCATCCAAATAGGTCTTTCTTAATTACTTCAACAAAGCTGAACAATTTCATGTGAATTACTCTCAGAATCCTAGATCTATCAAATAATACATATGCTTTTGCTTTGCAAAAGAAACAAGGTTTGCCATTTTCTTCATTATATTACTGCTATATCTTTATTTTATCAACGCTTATTCCTGAATGAATCAAATAGGTAGGTTGCAAATCCTGCCAGCCAAGATAGACCAAAAAGACAGAATTGGGAGCTGAAGCTAGTAGTACGTGGCTGTCCTTCTACCTCCCACGGCAAATTGGGTTCTTATTTGCAAGCAGTTTTCCTGTTATTTCCAAGTGAAATTAGAGAAGGCAAAACATCTCTCTTTCTCCTGGATTATACTCAATGATAAAAACATGACCTTATATATCTTAGCAGTACATGTGAAATTGATTACCATTGATAGGATATTTTACAGTGATGCAGAATAGATAGGTAAATACAGTGAAGCACTGAAAACAATTAAATTCATTTAGGTTGACGTAGTTCTGATTTTACAGTCAGGCTTATTTTTAAGCACTAGCACAATGGAAAAATCCTAAAGAGGTGTTTTGCAAAACGTGAATGAAGCCCCTCTCTTTGAAGCATTAAAGCAGTCATCTCCTTTGCCAGGCTCATGGGGCTGCTTCAAAGGCTGTCTCCTGTATGTCTGCATGCAAGCGCAGCCATCAGATACAGGCCCAGACAAAGACAGCCCTCAAAGTAGTTATACAAGCTTTGCAAAAAATGTAGCTGCTTTAATCCTTCAAAGAGGGGAGCTTCATTTGCACTTAACTCCTTTGAAAAGTACTTCTTTCAAATGTTTTCCACATCCCTATTAAGTATCTACTTCTCATTCATCCACATGTGTGTCCAGTTCTTAAGATTTACAACCTATATAGTATAGATTTAAAGAAAATATATTAACCGTTGATATCTTTTGGCCACAAAGGAAAACTATTATAAAGCACTTTAAGAAACATACTTATTAAAAACAGCCCACACATAAACAATACTAATTGAGTCCACTCTGACGTAAATACTGCAAAACAGAAAGATACCATCTTAAAAGAAAGCTGCATTGTTTAAAACATTTCACGTTGGCCAATATAAAAATCCCAGTTATCATCTTGCTTTTAGTAACATTAGCTGATATAAAGTGTTTTTTTTTCAGATTTATTCTAGTGGATGGAAGCTGTAGAATTATTAAAATCATATAATGTTCTACAGCTTCTACCACACAGCACACTTAGTATTTATTACTCCAATTTTTAATCAATTCCCTGAAAGGCCTATGGACTGGTATTTTATTTCTTTATTAGCCAATGTCAAAAGATGGGTCATTTTTTCTTTGGCTAGATTCTTTTGCTCCTGCACAATTTTGTAAAAGAATGTTCCAGAGTTAATTTGTTCTGCTTTTATTTTATTGTTTTGTGTTTAGTCTCCTCTGCTACAATAATTATTTGATTTTTACTTCATGACAATTTGCTCTGTGGAGCCATAGCACAACTGGATTTTTTGTGGGTGCTTGTCCATACTCTAAAAATAACAGTAAAAAAGTAAATGTATTATAATATTTCAGTTTCTAAATGAAGCTACAAACAAACAAAAAAATAGTAGGAACAGTATTTCAAATGACTTAGTGCTATTATGTCACAATAATTTATTTATTTATTTGCTTGGAAATAAGCCCCACTGCATTCAGTGGAATTCCATATATGGGACTATATAATATACATCACTTAAATAGGTACTCAACTTTCTCACTGGATAAGAGACAATATAGATAATCCACACTCTTCTAACCTATTCTTTATTGTACTTAGCATATTACTACACACAACATAATTTCATGGAATTTCAGCAACCATCTGGTCTATATTTGATAGAGTAACTGTAGCAAAACTCACCTCATTGCTGGGTAAATTTTTTCCATTTTTCTTTCTGCAAATAATAAGTTATTTTAGTTTTATTCTTTCTTACAGAGTACTTTACAAAATTAAAAGAACAAATTCCTGAACTTATTTCTTTATCAAATAAAACAAAAACAGATATCATTTTGAAGTGGCACACACACACACTAGACAAAGGATCTTTTTAGAGTTAAATACATATTAGCTAAATTTGTTTTATTCTCTCCTGATATTATAATCTTCAATAGGGTTACTGTTCCTGTATAATTTAAATGACAATCCATCTCTGCCTGAAACCACAACTAAAAATATTTCCCAATGCTATTTGAGAGAAATAAAAACAGAATTACATAGTTTCAAATTATACAGCAAAGAAAGACTGTTTATAACCTAGATAAAATTAGGTACACTTAGCTGGTAAAACCAATGCTAAAATTAGCTCCATTTGCATAGAAATTTTCTTTAATTTTCACTGGATGAGGGTATAATTCTATAATTTATTTTAATAAGATTAGGTCAACATATTTTAATATCATTTATGTGAATTAGACTGAGATTACCTTCTTCCTAAACCAGGAATGGAGACCCCACGTCCCTTCAAATATTTCCAAACTACAGTTTTCAGTAGTGTCAACAGCATGGCAACTGAGAGTTCCTAAGAATTGTAATTCCGTAATATCTGGGGACCCTATTCTAGAAAGCAAAGTACTTTTGAGAAATCAAGATGCAATCAGAATATTAATCAGGCCACTTTCAAAAAATGTAACTTATCTGTTACATGCCTGTATGAAAAAATGTAGATGTTGCAATGATTACATACACCCCAATTTACAGTAATTTTTACATATCTGGAAACTGACAAACTTTTAGTCATCATACGTATTTACTTTATTTGATTCAAATACAGATAATATTGATTTTGTTTTATCATTATTTATTTACTAAATTTCTAGGCTGCCCAACTCCAAATGACTCCGGGAGGCTTCACAGAGTTAAAAGAACAATTGTGTAAAAAATAAACAAACATAAACCAGCTGTCCAAAGAGATAAACCCGTCTTCCCATAACTCCATTCAGCGTGAAGTGGCCCATGCAACCATCTTAATCAAAGCTGGGGGAAGAGCCAGGTTTTTAAAGAATGGCCGAACACAGGCAAGATGGGGGCCATATGAATATGCACTTCTAAAACACAAATATTTAGCAGAAGCAAAAGCAACATTCTAGCAGACAAATATATTACCCCAAACTCCCTACTAATGTATACAAGTATCTCATCTTAATAAATTATAGGGAACCTATTCTAACTTGATTCCTTTACTGCATTACAAAAAAAGTTATCAGAAGTATCCAGACAACTTATATGATTTGATGTTTAATTTTACCAAACAACAGCTAAAATAATACATCAGGATTTTAATGACAAAGACAAGAACCCACAAGTCAAAGAAATAATATTAACATTACATAAAAGAACATAATAGCAATCTCTGCTTGTAGTGTTCATGACAGAAGCCTGATGGGACAAAGCACAAATTAGCATTGTAACCATGGCTTATTTTAGGTTCATTCCACAGGCAGATGGCAGGAAGAAATCATTAGACCAGTGTTGTCCAAACTTGGCCACTTTAAGATGAGTGGACTTCAACTCCCAGAATTCCCCAGCCAGCTGGCTGGGGAATTCTGGGAGTTGAAGTCCACTCATCTTAAAGTGGCCAAGTTTGGACAACACTGCATTAGACGATACAATTACATTTTAAAGAAAACAAAAGGTGCACACATACAACACAAGAAGCCTTTAAAAAGCCAGTGGTGGCCATAGAAAACCCTGCAGAAAAGCAAAATGAGTGTGACTGACTGCATAGATAGCTAACCAGAAATCATGTTTCTTGTATATTTCAAATGCAGCCGAAACAAAGTTAAGAATTTATCAGCAAAGGGAACAAACCAGCTAGAATTAATGATTTCATGTTATTTTGATTTTTTCACCATCCTCACACCTTCATAGGCTATATCTACAAAGGCAGTTTATAGATAGCATAAGGTGTTTCTTGCTGTATTTCCAAAACTGTGCAGTATCAGACTAGCTGTTTTCCTGACTTCCACGTGTTGAGCTATGATCAAATATGATTGATTTTTCTACAGAGGTATTTGCTGCTATATTTTATTGGATCATGCCTAATACCTTTTTGAAAGGACAGAATTAAAATAAATCCATTAAATTATAGTTGAAAAATATTGGTTAATTAAATCCTAACTGGATGCCTCATCCCTTCAACTTTCTTGCAACATGATCAGCAAACACCAAACTGAAATCCAATACTGAAATCCAATACTTTAAATGATGCATTATATTAGCTTCTGCTCATTGCTTTTCTTGCAACGTAGCCTATAATATGCATTTAACTTGCAAATAGGAGGAAATCCTTCATTACAAAAGTGCAAAATCTGGCATCTCTGGATGCGTGCGGCCCTCAAACTCCTTTGGTACAATCCCCTGAGCTCTTTCAAAAGTGATCACACATATTACATGTATAGGGAATAATCAAATTAACTGTAGTTAATTTAATGTTTAAGTGAAATCAAGTGCAGTTCTCCTCCTAGCCTTCTCCACCGATTTATTCTGGCCCCACTTATTCTTCGCAGCACAGCTTCCTGGCAAACAACTCAAAGGCCATGTGAAGCTGTTGGCCAAAAGTAAGAGTTACATACTCTTACTCTATTATTCTTCAGTCAAGCTGTAGCTACTTGAGGGTCCTTCTCCAAAAAGGGGCCATTATGGATCTTTCCAAAAGTAAAAATTCCAAAAATGCTTCTTTTTTAAAAAATGGGTACCAGTCTTACGTGCAAAAAGCTCACACATGCTCATAAAATGATGCTTGCCCTTTCAACTGTTATCTTCTTTCTTTTAAATACAAACATGAACGTTTAATACATGTATGAGTGGGTTAGATATTAATTCAGATCTTGAGCCTATGTACTTCCTAACCTGCTTATGCT
Source organism: Liasis olivaceus (assembly GCA_030867105.1). Classification (NCBI taxonomy): domain Eukaryota; kingdom Metazoa; phylum Chordata; class Lepidosauria; order Squamata; family Pythonidae; genus Liasis; species Liasis olivaceus. The sequence continues at coordinate 119,449,437 of CM061350.1, read as the reverse complement.
ACATTTGGCACAATGGTCACATTCATCCCTTTAAATCCACTTACCGGCTGAATGATGCATTTTAGAATTAGACAAGTAAATGACTGCCAAATGAGTATCGAATAATTATATTGTTATTCAAACCAATAATTAAAAAAGACGTAACATAGCAAAAAAATAAAAAAAAAAAACTAACACTAATATAATTGATCTTATACTGACTATTTTTTACTGAAAACTATATTGTATGATGCATACAAGAGTCTTGGGCAGGCCCTAAGAAAAGAAGCTCAAAGATGCCGAACAGATGTATAATGCCTATATTCTGATGAAAGACAAGATCTCATCCAAGAGTTTAATAGTAGAAGCTTTTGCCTGGATCTGGGTCAGAGTAAATAATTCAGCTTCCTATAAGGAGGTATTCCCAAAAGACACCATAATTAAAGAAGGTACTATTAAGACAGGAGAACCAGAGCTAAGAAGTCTTCTAAGTTCTCACAACAGATCTCATTATTCTCTATCATGAGGAAATGACTTCTAAGTTAACTCTTCAGATAGCAGTCTGATGGCTAAGTTCTTTCCACAGCCCCTCCAGAGGTTTGATTTCATAAGAAGCTACGCTTCAAAATATCCTGTCTGGCTACTTTTTCTGCTGCCACTGCTCTTTCTCCATATCAAGGATTAACTGACGAACAGGTGAAACTTCTTTACCTACTGTATTTTCCCCAGATTCTGCTCAAATCATCACGCAAGATCAGAGCAGACACTGGAGAACTGCATTTGCTTTCACTGTGTTGAAAAGACAGAGCTGAGAGAGTAATTTCTCACACTGATAAGAAGCCTAGGAACAATTGCGAAAAGAACTGACAGACGCAGACAGCCGTGCCTTCAAAAGGAGATAAGCCTCCTCCCCTTTGCAGCCAAAGAGAATGAGAAAGTGGACCAGAATCTTGCCACCTTATACTGCCTATGTATAGGTTTCTTATTTGAAAGCAGAGAACTCACTGGAATTCTTGTGCTAAACCTTAACCTTCTTTCTAATAACTATTACTAAACAAAGCTCTAAAACACTTGTTCTTTGGCTTAACTGTTTTCAATCCACACTGCTAAAAGGGAAGTCTGACAATCGCTCATAATCCTACGCTTGAACAAAATGACATTTTGCAAATATACCCAAATTGACCAAATTCATTTCTGTTTTCTGCCTGTCTTCTAACTCTCATCTGTAAATCAATAAAAATACAAAATGTTTGGTTTTCCACATTTGTTCTGTTAATTACTAATAGGAATCGAAGTACAAAAGTTATGTAATCAAGTAATACATTGACGTGCTCTGAATGACATGTTCTATGTCAGAATAGTAATGCTGCTTCCTTTCTGTTATCGTAAAAAAGGCCTCTTTATTATTTTTATTATTTCACTGCAAAATTCAGTCTCATGATTTTATGCAATAGTAGCAAAGCTATAGTAGCAAACAAGTAAAGTTCTAAGTCTTCTGCATTAGTCAAGACTCATGATATTCATTTGGGAGAAACTACCAAAAGAATAAAAGATGAACGATTCCACATTCCAGATGGCCATTGCCGTAGTCACCTGAAAATAATCTTGACTTAAGGGAGCATTTATGTTTGGCTTCAATCCATTTCTTTGTGAAGGAATATTACCTCCCCTTTACTGAAGTAGCTTTATCATAGGTTTAGTTAATATATCTTTCCTTGGTGGTAAGTTACTTGTGTAAGAATCCTTCAAAATGTAGCATTTGAAGAATTCAACCAGACATTCTCTCTATCTGCAATGAAGGAACTACGATCTTCCAAAACTTGTTAGCTGGTAGATGGTGGGAGCTTAATTCATCTGGAAGAATGAAGTTTTTCTACCCCTGTTCTAAATACTATTATACTGCATATAGTCTTTCCTTAATTTTCATCTAGCTTCCTAGTACCTTTGGAAAGGTTATACTATGACTCAAATATTTCTTTAGTTAAATAATCAAATATCATTCATCTCAGTAGAACAAAGGCTCAGAAGTCTATCTGTCCTTGCAACATAATCCTACCTCCTACAAAATCCAGTAATTATGATTGCCAAACACTGTGCTATATACTGTGAGTGAAAAGGTAAGTCCCCAATTTAAGAACGGGTTCCATTCCCAAGGTCTGTCCTTAAGTCGAATGTTTATGTAAGTTGGAACAGTATTATTGTATAATACTGCATTATTGTGTAATGAAATCGAATCATTGTGTATTTAACTTGAATTTTGCTACAATAGGCTTTGTCCTTAACTATGAATCGTCCATAAACCAGGTGTTCTTAACCTGGGGACTACCTGTACATGGGATAAGAAGTTAATATCAAAGCTAATATTTGAATTTTTCTGCAGTATACAATTCATATTTGGAGAAAAATAATTATATATCATTAACCAAGTTAAAACATTTATTTCAAAACACTTCCAAATATATATGTTCACAAAAACAGAGCCCATCAAATGGCTAGTTTGACTGTGTTGTCCCCAGGGGAATGGATGGGTGTAGTGGGGTTTGCATTGGGATCTGATTTCTGTAAGCTGCCTGGAATAGCTGTGAATTACTTTGAGAAGTAATTAATTTACAGATGAAGAAAGATTTTCTTTGAAGCAAAGAGAAGACTCCTTGCAGTGAGTTAAACCTTCTTTCAAGATTACAAAAAAACAAGAAAAAGAAATGATGATTTAAAGATCTAAAAATTCTTTCCAAAAAGCTTAATTAAGAGAAGATGTAAGTTTTAAAACGGACAAGGGGACAGTCTTTTTTTTTTCCTATTTTTATCATTTTTACTTTTGATGAAAGTACTTTGGTGTAAATTTCACTAAGCTAAAGAGACCAGTCCAGGGTGGGAATACTTGCTTATTCTTAAAGCGTGAATTTAATTGGCAGAATCTACACAACAAAAAATAAGGTAAAGAATCAGACTATGATGTTTAACTGTCATGTGAAAAGGAAAGAGGAGGACTGGGTCTACCAGATTTGAAACTATATATTGCAGCCTGTGGCTTAGCTTGGATGAAAGAGTGGGTGTTGTTAAGAAATAGAAGGTTATTGGAGTTAGAAGACATGATCTGAGATTTGGGTGGCAAGGATATTTATGGTATGATAAAGCTAAGGTTAATGTACATTTCAAAAATCACTACGTCAGAAGGGCCATTCTCAGAGTATGAAATAAATATAAATTTAGGATGTGCCCAAAAACACCTTTATGGCTTTCAGCACAAGAAGCATTTTATAGACGTTAACTTATTGTGATGTACTAGAATTTTCTCAACGGGATTGTAAAATAAAATCAAGAGAAGATTTGATAACAAAGGATATGGTTGTCAGTGGTTTTCTTATGTACAATTATCAGAAAGGTTTAAAGTGGATAAAAGATTTTATGGTTTTGAACAATGCAAGACTGAGTTTGAAATAGAACTATGTACAAATGATGAACATGTTATTGCTAAAACATATAATCTTTTGTTGAAATATGAGACATAAGAACAAGTGAAATAATGTATGATAAAATGGGCTAAAAATTGTTGGTTACAATATACAAATGGATCAATGGGAAAATATGTGGTTGAAAGGATTAAAATTTACATTATGTTCTAGTCTTAAAGAGAATTTTTGTAAAATGATGTTTTGTTGGTATTTGTCACCAAAGAAATTGTCCAGAATGTATAAAGGTACTTTGAATCTTTGCTGGAAATGTGAACAGCAAAAAGGGACATTTTATCATGTATGGTAGACATATAAAAAAGCCAAAAACATTCGGATACAAATAAATACATTCATTCAGAAGATTTTAAAGACTGATGTACAATTGAAACCAGAGATTTTTCTTTTGGGATTAATGAACAGACAGCCAAAAAACCCCCATGGAACTTTGTTCTTATATATGAAAACTGTAGTGAGATTACTATAGGCTCAAAAGTGGAAAAGTTCGATACTACCCGCAATAGAGGAACGGTTGGTGAAGATGAAGGAGCTTGCAGAGATGGCTAAGTTGACTTCTTTGATTAGAGAAAAACAGTATCTACATTTATGGCTGACTGGAAACCCCTTTTTGCATGAAGCAGAAAAAAATGCACTTATGATTTGAGGTTTTGATGATAACAAAAAAAATTGAATAATAGAAAAAAGTGAGTTTTTTGTAATCAAAGAGTAAGAGATAATTTTGTAAACATACTTATATTTGCTGCAAAGGAAATCAAAAGCTTCTTGTTTCTATTCCTTTTTATCTTTTTTCCTGTACTTTTCTTTTTGTTTTCTTTATTTCTGTTCTAGTTTATGTTCGTTTTTAAGTTCTCTTTAAAACTTTTAATATTTATTTATTTATTTAAATATTCACTCTAATGAAATTCTCCAGAGCAGATCTGAGACTGAAGAGGCAGTACTGGAAAAAGAGAAGAGGGGAAGAGTTTATTGTGTGACTAGAGGATCACTGGATTTCACCTTATGACTATAAAAGTAATATGTGGCAGCTGTGGCTAGGGGGCTTTTGCACAAATTTGTCTTGTGCACCATTTGCACCCTTTCCTGAACTTGCTCATGGTCACTCATGCCTTGGTCATCTCCCTTTGGATTACTGCAATGGACTTTACATGGGACTAGGTTCACCCATATTAAACCCTGGTTGCATGAGCTGCGCTGGCTCCCAGTTTCCTTCTGGGTGCAATTTAAGGTGCTGATTAGCACCTTTTAAGCCCTACATGGCACGGGACTGGGTTATTTGCAGGACTGCCTCTCCCTGAGGGTATCTGCCTGTGCCACCAGATCAGACAGGGTGGGCACACTCCAGGTCCCTTCCCTTAAACACTGCCATCTTATAGGTCCTTGGAAGTATGTCTTCTCTATTGCAGCCTCTGGCTTATGGAACAGAGGTCCCACAGGCCCCCATCCATTTAACCCTCAAGAAAGTGGTTAAGACCTGGCTTTCCTCCCAAGTGTTGAGATAGGGCGAGGTTAGAGTGGGAAGAGATTGCTGGAAGTTGCATCAGGGCCATGTGATTGTGGCGCCTGGTTTTTTGGTTTTACTGTTCCTTTTGTTTTTATTGTTGTATACATTGTTTTATTTTTTTCAGTTGTAAGGCATCCAGAGTTTGGCTTTAAGATGGGCAGCTATACAAGTGTTCTAAATAAATAAATAAAATAGGTTGCATCTCAATAAATGCAACGTGCATTAGAATGTATATAGGTATGATCTGCTTGTCAAGTAACTTATAAAATACACAAAATCTGTTGCCAAATCAAAGGAGTATGATACATCACTTCATTTAACTATTAAATGGTATTTTAGGAAAACAAAATCATGCTCAGGGTCTAAGAGTACACTGAAAATAAGGTAGCTCTTGGATTTTTCAATTGGACAAACTGCTTTCCTTGGTTCTGGCAGTACATACATACATACATTCATGTTTTCTACTCATGTGAAAACCCAACTTGCTTGTATGAAGACAAACAATTAAATTGACTATTGTCCGATTATCATTTTAATGCTGGGAGATACAAATCTTCAAAATTGTTAAGTGCTAATATTTTTTTAAATAAAAATGTACTACTCAAACTACAGTGGTACCTCGGGTTACGAATTTAATCCGTTCCGTGACTCTGATCGCAACTTGATTTGGTCGCAAGGCGAGGCAAATTTTCCCATAAGGTTCAATGTAAATTCGGTTAATCCGTTCCACCCTCCAAATTTGGTTGTGCCGCAAGGCAAATTTCCCCATAAGGTTCAGTGTAAATACAGCTAATCCGCCCTCCGAATTTGGTTGCTCCACGAGGCAAATTTCCCCATAAGGTTCAATGTAAATACAAACAGTTCTGAAACATGCATTTTATTTTTAAACCACAAAAACATGAAAAAAAGTACTACAGCACAGTATGAAGAGGGAGAATGGGGTGGGGGGCAGTTATTGTTTGGAGGGAGAGTCCCCCTCCAAAGGGACATCTCCTTCAGGGGTTTCCTCTCTTCTTTGCCTCTTAGCTGCAGGCTCAGTTCTGGGGAAAAACCTGTCTAAAGTCAGTTGTCTTTTCCTGCGCTGCATAAGAGACCATGTTATCGTTCATCATGTTCAACGCTCTGTTCGTTACAGTTATGTTGGGGTGGTGCTTCTCAAAGAAGCCCTGGCACGCATTCCATTGTTTCATAATGGATTTAATCTCGGCACTGCTCACCTCCTCCCTGTCTTCCTCTTCCTCAGTGGAATGCTCCTCACCAAGCGCTTTCTGTTGCTCACTCTGGAGCTCAGCAAGTTCTTCCATGGTCAGCTCCTCCTCATGGTCTTCAACAAGCTCCTCTACGTCTGCACCATCAACAACCAGACCCATGCTCTTGCCCATGGACACAATCTCCTCCACTACCTCTGCATCAGACCCTTCACGGTCACGTTCAGCGACACATTCTGGCCACAGTTTCCTCCAGGCTGAGTTTAAGGTCCGGCAGGTGAAATCTTCCCAGGCTTTGTCAATGAGGCTGATGCAGTGGAGGACATTGAAATGTTTCTTCCAAAACTCTGCCAGAGTCAAGGATGTTTCCTCAGTGACACTGAAACACCTGGTGAAGAGCACCTTTGTGTAGAGCTTCTTAAAACTGCAGATCACTTGCTGGTCCATGGGCTGCAGAAGAGGTGTCGTGTTGGGGGGGAGGAACTTGACCTTTATAAAGTCATACTCAGCGTCCATATCATCCACCAAGGATGGAGGGTGTGCCGGGGCATTGTCCATCAGAAGAAGGCACCTTTCAGGCAGCTGGTTCTCAGAAAGATATTTTTTAACGCTGGGTGCGAACACCTCGTGCAGCCATTCCATGAACAACTGCCTTGTGACCCACGCTCTCACATTGGCCCTCCACATGACAGGCAGTCTGGCCTTGTTCACATTGTGTTCCCTGAACGCACGAGGGGTCTGGGAATGGTACACCAGTAGCGGCTTAATCTTCAGGTCGCCGCTTGTGTTCGCACACAGCAAAAGGGTCAGTCTGTCCTTCATGGGCTTGTGCCCTGGCAGTGCCTTTTCCTCCTGCGTGATGTAGGTTCTGTTTGGCATCTTCTTCCAGAAGAGCCCTGTCTCATCGCAGTTGAACACTTGCTGAGGGACGTATCCTTCCGCCTTCACGAAGCCCTCAAATTCTTCCTTGTAGGCTTCTGCAGCAGCCTTGTCAGAACTGGAAGCCTCTCCATGTCTTGCCACATTGTGGATGCCACTTCTGCGGAATTTCTCAAACCAGCCTCTGCTGGCTTTAAATTCCTCACTTGCTGCGCTGGTAGAGGGGTTTTTCTGCAGTAAATCACTGTGCAGTTTCCTGGCTTTTTCACAGATGATAGCTTCACTAACGCTATCACCTGCCAGCTGTTTCTCATTCAGCCACACTAACAACAGCTTTTCCACCTCTTCCAGCACTTGTGTCCTCCTCCTCGTTAACATTGTTACTCCTTTTGCCACATCAGCTTCTCTGATGGCATCTTTATTCTTCAAAATAGTCGAGATGGTCGACTTCGCCATCTTGTACTCTGCGGCCAGATCAGTCACACGAACACCACGATCGTGCTTTTCTATAATCTTCTTCAATTCGATTGTCACTTTCTTCTTCAAACCCTTATTCTTGCCAAGCCCGCTCTGCATTTTCTTTGGAGCCATGCTGACAAGCACACCAAAAACCTTCCAAACGCCACAAAACATACCACAAGCCTCACCGAACGTCTCCTTGCTACCGCGATCTCGCCCACAGGAAGCCACGACCGTGCGGCAGCAGGGCAAATGGCCGCGGATCCGGTTCGTAGCGCGAGGCGGAGGTCGCACGGCGAGGCAAATTTTTGCGACTGGAGCTGGTCGTATCGCGAAATTTTCGTAAGGAGGGGCGTTCGTAACCCGAGGTCCCACTGTATTACTTTAGTCTCAATCATCACGGCTGCAAACTTGCAAGACATACAGGTGAAACTCGAAAAATTAGAATATCGTGCAAATGTTCATTTATGTCAGTATGGCAACTCAAAAGGTGAAACCAATATATGAGATAGACGCATTACATGCAAAGCGAGATATGTCAAGCCTTACTTTGGTATAATTGTGATGATTATGGCGTACAGCTTATGAAAACCCCAAATTCACAATCTCAGAAAATAAGAATATTACATGACATCAATAACACAAGGATTGGAAATAGAACAATATCGGACCTCTGCAAAGTAGAAGCATGCATATGTACTCAGTGCTTGGTTTGGGCCCCTTTTGCAGCAATGACTGCCGCAATGCGGCGTGGCATGGATGCTATCAGCCTGTGGCACTGCTGAGGTGTTATGGAAGACCAGGATGCTTCAATAGCAGCCTTCAGCTCCGCTGCATTGTTCGGTCTCATGTCCCTCATCTTTCTCTTGGCAATGTCCCATAGATTCTCTATGGGGTTCAGGTCAGGCGAGTTTGCTGGCCAATCAAGCACAGTAATCCCATGGTCATTGAACCAGGTTTTGGTACTTTTGGCAGTGTGGGCAGGTGCCACGTCCTGCTGGAAAATGAAGTCAGCATCCCCATAAAGCTTGTCTGTGGAAGGAAGCATGAAGTGCTCCAAAATCTCCTGGTAGACGGCTGCGTTGACCCTGGACTTAATGAAGCACAGTGGACCAACACCAGCAGATGACATGGCTCCCCAAATCAACACAGACTCTGGAAACTTCACACTGGACTTCAAGCATCGTGCATTGTGTGCCTCTCCATTCTTCCTCCAGACTCTGGGTCCTTGGTTCCCAAACGAGATGCAAAAGTTGCTCTCATCAGAAAAGAGGACTTTGGACCACTGGGCAACAGACCAGTTTTTTTCTGTAGCCCAGGTAAGACGCTTCTGACGTTGTTTGTTGTTCAGGAGCGGCTTGACAAGAGGAATACGACATTTGAAGCCCATGTCCAGGATCCGTCTGTGTGTGGTAGCTCTTGATGCACTAACTCCAGCCTCAGTCCACTCCTTGTGAAAGTCCCCAACACTTTTGAATGGCCTTTTCCTGACAATCCTCTCCAGGCTGCGGTCATCCCTGCTGCTTGTGCACCTTTTTCTACCACACTTTTCCCTTCCACAGAACCTTCTATTGATGTGCTTTGATACAGCACTTTGGGAACATCCAACTTCTTTTGCAATTACCTTTTGGGGCTTTCCCTCCTTATGGAGGGTGTCAATGATGGTTTTCTGCACAACTGCCAGGTCAGCAGTCTTTCCCATGCTTGTGATTCCTACTGAACCAGCCTGAGAGACCATTTAAAGGCTCAGGAACCCTTTGCAGGTGTTATGGATTCATTAGCTGATTAGAGTGGGACACTTTGAACCTAGAATATTGAACCTTTTCACACTATTCTAATTTTCTGAGATTGTGAATTTGGGGTTTTCATAAGCTGTACGCCATAATCATCACAATTATACCAAAGTAAGGCTTGACATATCTTGCTTTGCATGTGATGCGTCTATCTCATATATTGGTTTCACCTTTTGAGTTGCCATACTGACATAAATGAACATTTGCACGATATTCTAATTTTTTGAGTTTCACCTGTATGTAGCAGCAATAATAGGTTCACCCGAACTGCAGTGTTTCAACAGGGTATTTTATAAGCTGCACAATATGAAACGTATTTATCAACTATCCTTCAGAAAATTCAACTTTGGAATTTCTTTTTTCTGCATGGGTCTATACATACCTCATGTTTCATATGGGATAATCTGTCGCTTTCTCCCTTGCAATTTGCATAAATTAGATCCTTTGTATAATAGCCATTGAGTATGTTATGAAAGGTAATTAGTATGATTGTAACAGTAAAATAATATAAATATATTTTCAAAATAATAAAAGAAAACACTCTCCTGCCCAAGAAAAATGGGTGGAGAAAATCAGCTATGTTTCCTGAATCAAAGGACAAGAGAACAAACACCAGTATCACTTAGCAAACAAGCCACTGTACATCCAAGATGGATATAACAGGTTTTATTTATTTTACAATCTGATTGCCATTACTAAAATCAAACCCATAGAAATCTTGGAGCACTGTAAAGCTGCACACAAACAGTACATCTGCTATTTATGCTCTCCATTTAGTTGGATTTCACAGGTCAGAAAGAGACTCTCCAGATAATGGTTTGTATGGCCTCTCCCATCATCCCTCGCTATTGGCCAAGCCAGTTAGAACTGCTAAAAGAAAGTGCAGCCCAAGATGGCCTGGGATCACTCGGTGACCCAGCACAGTTCCAGTCGTGCAGGACAAGATCAAGAGTTTGGAAGGGACTCTCGCTGGGCTGAAGGAAGAGCAGATTTCCAAGATCAAACAAGTAACACGCTGCTACCCCCCCCCCCGAAAAAGGCACACCTGCTGAATAGTCCACCTGTTCCCCAGAGATCAGAGGCTCCACGGCGCCACTTCTATTGACCTATGCAAAATGTTACGAAATTCCTTTCAGACTTCCCTTCCCTTCCCACCTTTCGACCTGGAACTGGCGCTTAGGTGACTGAAGGAAAGGGGAAGATTATTCTTCCCAACCCAGGCAGGGCGATCTTCCATCTTCGGAAGAATCCAACAATTTGCCCAGTCGCCCAGCGCCCGCACAACACCGCGGTCGCGGTCCCGATCCCAGCCGGCCCCCCACCCCCGTAACTGACCCGTGCTGGGCGGCGGCGGCGGCTTTCCGCCGCTTGCTGAGTAGGCAGAGCAGAGCGCAAGCGGCGGCGGCGGTGCCGGCCATGGTTGAGTAGCGCGCGGTGAGGAACTTGCTGTAGGCGGCCATGGCGGCGCAGCAAGAGGGAGAACGGCAGGCGCAACCCGAGCACCAAAGCGGCGGCTGCCGACTGGAGAAGAGGCTCGCCGCAAAGAGGGACGTCGGGAAAAAAAGGTGGCGTCTGTGGGCGACGGCGGCTCGGGCCTTGCCCTTTTTCTGGCAACCCCGCCTTGGCTCCTCCTCACCCGGCAGCCGGGCCCAAGCTGTAGCAGAACCAGCCGAGCGAGCTGGAGCAAAACGCCAAGGCCGGGGGGAGAATTTACCGCCATAGAAGCGGTTGCGTCTGAATAAGTTTAGATGCCCACGAGCTTGCTAGGCCTGGAAACTAAGCAAGATAGCCCTGGAATGGAGGACCAGCAGGGAATCCCCGGGCTCGAAGCTACACTAGGAAGTCCCAAAAACATCCCGGAAGAAGGCAATAGCAAGGCACTTCTACCCTCTTGGCAAGGAAGCTTAGCGAGAAGTCTAGGTGAACGGGAAGACTTTATGCTGCAACCTCTGTTTCAAGGGCATGTGTCAATAGCATGCTGCTGTTCAGTCTCTCTGCCTCATCATGCATGGAGACTTTTGCGATGACCAGATTACCTTCTCCTGTAATTGTGATCCTGAGGACTTTTGTCGTCTTACTCTGTTTTGTTTTGTTTTTTCATGCCAGAGAAAACCCGTTAAGGAGGAAAAGGCGAAAAAAACTAACTGACGGCTCTCTAAAGATAAGCATAGCAGCTTGCACTTTTAATTCCACCGTCCTTGCAGTACGTTCCTATGTGCATACAGTGTGTTTTTGCAAAATGTGAATAGAAGCATCTAGATTTCGTAATCTAATCTTGTGCACAGAAGTTTGCAGCAGGTGTTAACACTTACGTTTAACTTACTACACTAAGTTTGCCACTGCAGGAAGAGAGCTGTGTTAGGCTCTGGTGGCAAAAAAATCAGGAATAATAGCACCTTTTTTTTTTTATAGCACCTTTTCCAACTACAAAATTTAATTAAAATACATAAGATTTGGTGAGCTTATGTTTCCCCTGTTTCTTTCAGCCAGCCAGCCTCCCTGCCTGCCTTTCTTTCTTTCTTAGCTATGAAGGAAGAAAGGACAAAATAGCCAACCAGTCCCTTACGATCAAGAGCACTAAGAATTTTTCATCAAAAGGATTAATGGTAGTTAATCTAAATTATCAGTCACTTTTGGAAACTAAAGTTCTGGTTGCTGTTGTTACATACAAGTACACTACCCTAAAATGTACTGTATATGGAGTTGTTTGGGGGAGAAAATAAAAATTACAAGTACAGAATGCTGCAACCAGTTCAAAGTACTATTTTTGGCATTGAAAATTATAAACTTTTTGAAGTTTAGGATACTGTATGACTGTCCTCATCTAAAAAGTCCTCACCGCAACTTAGTGATGTCCTATTTCATATTTACCTTTGCTGCCTGATGTGTGCAAACAATACTTTTTCAGTAGGGTGTGAAATAAACTACTAAGAAAGCCAGTTTGGTGATGTGGTTAAGGTGATGGCTTAGAAACCAGGAGACTGAGTTCTAGTCCCATGAAAGCCCCTTGGTGACTTTGGGCCAGTCACTCTCATCCCAACCCATCTCACAGGCTTGTTGTTGTGGAGAAAGTAGGAAGCAGGAGTATTAGGTATGTTTGCTGGATGGATGGATGGAGAGAGAGAGAGAAGGAAAGAAGAGGGAGGGAGGGAAAGAAAAAGAAAGAAAAAGAAAAAGATGGGATGAAAATCTAATAAAAATAATAAGACCTGCTTGATCCCTTTGCTGCATTTTAAGCAGCAAATTTGGGATTTAATGTTTGAGAGGTTTTTTTTTTTTGGAGTATTCTGTGATTACTTTGTCCCATGTGATTATTGTTGCTGTTGTGATTTTATTGCTTAAATTGCTAACATCTTATTGTTAATTTTGCTTGTTTATATTGTTAAGCTGCCTTCCTAATCATGTTGGATGGGTAAATAAAACTGCATCCTTAAGGACACTGTTGGAATAAGAAGTTGAACTTATCCTTGATGACCCAATGAAATAAACCACTTACAGATATTTTTATTCTATTTATTTATTTAATTTTTGCTGGGATGGAGAAAGGAGATCATTTGGAATGTGGAATGCAGAACAAACAAGTTGTAGAGAGAATATAATGAAAGTTGAAGTTATGATGAGAACTGTGATTACTTGTGATTTTGGAGAAGAGATTAGATGGAGAATGGAAGGTATTAGAAATGGTTAATAAGAGTGCAAGTTCTATTCATCCCACACTTCAGTTTATTGTTAATGTGCTTTTATTACTTTTCAGATAAAAACACTATTATTAATTCTGGATAAATGTTAGTGCAACCCATTGTTTAAAATATCTGAGTATGTCTCTTACATGTTAACAGAGTAAGACTAAGATACATGGTAATGTTTCCAGCTTTGATAATCAAAGCAAGTCAAATCAGTCAACGCTTTACAATTATTCTAGCCTGTATTGCTTAGTTATGCTGGTATGTACAGTGGGAAATTATATGTCATTATAGGTCAACCATTTGTGGGACAATATTTATCTTAAGTATGTGTCAACAAAATAGTAACATATTTTAATGAAGAAATTACAGCAACCCCCCCCCACACACACATACCCCAAATCTGAAGTCCATCAGGCTAGAACTTTTAATAGGACCAGAGTTTCACAAAGTTATAAGCAAGCTTTCAGGATTCTAGAAATCTTTTTAAGCTGGATGTTAAACAAAATAGGTCAGGGGTAGAGGTAGAAAAAATAGGCCATTATGTTAAAGGCCTACATCTGTAGTTTGTAACTGTATTGAGATGGAATTTTAGAGGAACATTTTGGGTTGTAACAACTTTCAGTTGTATCAAAGACTAGTTTTCTTGGCAACAGTATGGAGTTGTTTGCCTTGTTTTCTTCCATGATGTCTTTTGGCTTCCTAGTCTAGTCTACGTTCCTTGGAATTTCTGGTGGATATACTAAATAAATAAATACAAATACTAAATAGGTCTGACTTCACTTAGATTTTTGAAATTAGTTTTGGTTGGTACTGCCATCTATCTGGACAAATGCTTTATATCAATACCTTAACATTATACAACATCAAGTGTTGGGGGACAGGAAGAATTTCATTTGTCATACAGGGTTTCTTCAGTTTTTAAATCTAGAAAAATTAGTAATTGAATTAAGTAGTCAATCTTGTTTAGCAAGAAATTCACATTGTTGCACCAAGGCTTTAGGACTTGGTGAGTGATGATTATTGCTTAAGTCTCCACTTACCTTGATATGCTTTGCATCATATGAACCTGCTACAATTAGTTTCATGGTCTTAATTAGAGGGCAATTCTTATTGCTTTAGAAGGCCAGTAGTGCTGCATATGTAAACCATAGCCTCAAATGCCCAAATACATTATTCTTTCCATTTAGGAATCTCCATAGCTTTTCTGAACACTTCCAATAACTTATTTTCTCCCCACATTTTCTATTCACTAGTTCATGAGATAGCTAAAGTTCTGGAATGCCTTATTCGACTTAGTTTTGTATCTCTTAATCTTTATGTAATTTCAACTGCGATGGGAGTTGAAACCAGCATTGGAATTGAGAATAAGCTATTAAGTGGGGCTGGACTCTTAACAGGCTAAAGATTGGGAAAGAGGGTGGAATGAGCATTAGAAACTGAAGTAAAGTCAGTACGAAAATGTAAAGACAACTGTGTCGACTCTTCTAGGTTCAGTTGTAAATCTTTAGCGGAGAAAGGGAGAAGGCAAGGGAATAATCACATAAGAGAATGGCATAATATAAACAACAAATGAGGCAGAAAGTTATACTTACATTCTAGAATATATAGAGAAATTTGCAAAAAGTCAAGATCAGTAAGGTAATCTTATTAGATAGCTAGTTTTAGCTGCAAAGAACGGGTAGGAAAAAAATGTTTTTACAATGTTCCCAGGAAAAGGAAAGCTCATGACATGCAGTAACTACTTGCATTTACAAGACTAAGCAAAAAGATACAGGTTTTGTATCAGATTAAAATAAGGGTTTGCTTGGCCATCAAAGTGAAACGTGAATGAAATATGAAGAAAGATGTATTGAGGGCATCATGTAATGGGCTAAGAAGCACAGAATATCCTGTTCAGTATCCAAGGAAGAAGAAAGTTACAACAGTTAGATTTTGAGACAGTTGTATTTTAGTTACTGTTTTATGCTACAGTTTCCGTTGGCAATCAGAGGGTTGGAAACTACACAGAGGCAGAGACCTGATGATGAAATGTTTGTCTTTGTATTAAGTAGTTTATGTAATTTTTTTAAAAAAAGCAAGCATGACAATATGAGATGGTAGGGTTTTTGCAATAATATCTTTCTGCTGATAAACAACTGATTTACTGGAGGGAAATAGATTGGAAAATGACACACAGTATATTAAGTGGGATGTATGTATGCCTATTTAGAAGTAAGCCCTGCTGAGTTGGGGGGAGACTTTTCCAAGCTGAATACAGTAATACCTTGGTTCACAAATGCTTCTGTTCACGAACAATTCGGTTTGCGAATAGCAGCATTCGCAAAATTTTGCTTCCGTTCGCAAACTCCGCATCGGGTGACGAACACAACCCGTGGCCATCTTCCCTGCTCTGACACATGGTCATGGCTTCCTCTAGGTGAGATTACGGTCGCAGATAGACACTTGCTGTGAAGCTTTTTGGTGTGCTTTTTAGCACATACAGTACATCCAGCATGGCTCCAAAGAAAGTGCAGAGCAAGCATGGTGGTAAAAAGAAAGTGCAGAGCGGTAATGAAGGTGACAAGAATGTGCAGAGCAATAATGAAGGTAACAAGAAAGTGCAGAGCAAGAATGGAAAGAAGAAGGTTTTGAAGAAAATAACCATTGAATTGAAGAAGGAAATTGTAGAAAAGCATAAGCATGGTATTCGTGTGACTGATCTGGCCTCGGAGTACAAGATGGCAACATCGACAATCTCGACTATTTTGAAGAATAAAGATGCGATCAAAGGAGCTGATGTGGGAAAAGGAGTAACGATGTTAACCAAGCAGAGGACACAAGTGCTGGAAGAGGTAGAAAAACTTTTGTTAGTGTGGTTGAATGAGAAACAGCTGGCAGGTGATAGCATTAGTGAAGCTATGATCTGTGAAAAAGCCAGGAAATTGCAGTGATTTACTGCAAAAAAACCCCCTCTACAAGTGCAACAAGTGAAGAATTTAAAGCCAGTAGAGGGTGGTTTGATAAATTCCTTAAGAGAAGTGGTATCCACAGCGTGACAAGACATGGTGAGACTTCCAGTTCTGACAAGGCCGCTGCATAAGCCTACAAGAAAGAATTCGCAGAATTCATGAAGGCAGAAGAATACGTCACTCAACAACTGTTCAACTGCGATGAAACAGGGCTCTTCTGGAAGAAGATGCCGAACAGAGCCTATATCACACAGGAGGAAAAGGCACTGCTGTGGCACAAGCCCATGAAGGACAGGTTGACCCTTTTGCTGTGTGCGAACGCAAGCGCCGAGCTGAAGATTAAGCCACTAGTGGTGTACCATTCCCAGACCCCTCGTGCATTTTTTTCACCAGGTGTTTTAATGTCACTGAAGAGACATCCTTGACTCTGGAATTCTGGAAGAATTCTGGAAGAAACATTTCAATGTCCTCCACTGCATCAACCTCATTGATAAAGCCTGGGAAGATGTCATGTACCAGACCTTAAACTCAGCCTGGAGGAAACTGTGGCCAGAATGTGTCACTGAATGTGACTTTGAAGGGTCTGATGCAGAGGTAGTAGAGGAGATTGTGTCCGTGTGCAAGAGTATGGGTCTGGACATTGATGGTGCAGACATAGAGGAGCTTGTTGAGGACCATAAGGAGGAGCTGACCACGGAAGAACTTGCTGAACTCCAGAGTGAGCAGCAGAAAGTGCTTCTTGAGGAGCATTCCACTGAGGAAGAGGAAGACGGGGATGAGGTTAGCAGTGATGTGATAAAATCCATTATGGAAAAATGGAATGAGTGCCAGGATTTCTTTGAGAAGCACCACCCCAACATAACAGTAATGAACAGAATGTTGAATCTGATGAACGATAACATGGTCTCTCATTTCCAGAAGGTTATGCAGTGCAGGAAAAAACAAGTGACATTAGACAGATTTTTCGCCAAAACTGAGCCTGCAGCTAAGAGACAAAGAAGAGAGGAAACCCCTAAAGGAGATCTCCCCGATGTCCTTATGGAGGGGGACTCTCCCTCCAAACAATAACCGCCTCCCCACCTGCCTTCCTATCCTCCATGCCAGAAGTAGCCTCAAGCAAGGTTAGTGTTCTCTCTCTTCGTACTGTACTGTACTGTACTGTACTTTGTTTCATATTTTTGTGGTTAAAAAAAAAAAAACATGGTTCAGAACGGATTAACTTTATTTACATTGAACCTTATGGGGAAATTTGATTCGGTTGGTGACCAAAATCGGTTGGCGACCACATTCGTAGGGGTCAGAACAGGTTAACCTTATTTACATTGAACCTTATGGGGGAAATTTGATTCGGTTTGCAACCAATTCTGTTCGCGACCAGAATCGTGGAACGAATTAAGTTCGTGAACCGAGGTACCGCTGTGCATACTATATAGTATTGCAGCCCTAGTCATCAGCATTTTAGCAGAACTTGTGTAACAGAACCTACTCACTTTCTACTATAAAAGTATCCTTCAACAGTAATAACAATCTGCTTCCAAGGGAAGATGGCAGACTGAAGACAGCTCCGCTAACAAGCGGAGCTGACATTTGCAGCATTCTACAAGGGAGCTGAAGCAGATCAGCTCCCTTTGATCCTCTCTGGAACAAAGAGAGAGACGTGAGATTCCCCAAGCTGTTTCTCCTTACGGTTGTGCCTTTTCCTCATGAAGAGACTGGAATATATGATCTTGGGTGAGGGTGGGGAACCGGGAGACGGGGGATATCACCATATTTGTTCCAGCTGCAAATGGAGCCCTTCAAAGGACACTGAGTTCATACACTTCCCTTGCTAACTATTTTTGGAAATTGCTTAATGGATTTTAAGAAGTTAGACACCTTCGGAATGACAAGGTTGGAAACACTGGGTGAGTGAGTGATTTCAATCCTCAATATAAGAATATGAAGATCTACCTTTATAATCTTTAAGAATTTAAAATAAACAGCAAAAGATTTTGGCTACAGAAAATTTTAAGGGCTCAGAAACCATTGGAGTTTTGGACTTAGAACATTAAGTTTTTGAAACTTTTTTTAATAAAAGTATGCTTGTAGAAAATAGAAATTGTTTAATGAGAATGGAGGTATAAGACAAGCAATTTATAATGGCATTTAGAGACATCTTTGAAGAACTACGGAGAGACCTGCATCATGAAATGTGTGTCTTCTTGAGAACAGTTTGCTCCCAAATGAAGATTCTACATAATGAAAAATGCAGCAAAATTTACTTGAGGAAAATATGGAGACTTTGAATAAGAATCTATCACCAGACACAGAGAGAAAACTGGATGAGGTTCTAAAAATCAAGAAGGCAATAAAAATGAAAATTCCAGAGAACAATTGGAATAATTTCCCTTTGTTGAATGTTTAAAGTGCTAATGAAATTTGTAACAAGGATCAACAGTCATCTGAATGGATTACAGGTAGTCCTTGCTTAATGACTACAATAGGGACTGGAAAATTGGTTGTTAAGTGGGCTGTCATTAAGCGAGTCACATGTGACTGGACCCAGTTTTACAACCATTTTTACGATGGTTGTAAAGCGAATCATCACAGTCGTTAAGCAAATAACTGTGGTCATCAAATGAATAATGTGTTCGTTAAGTGAATCCAGCTTCCCCAATGGACGTTTTTTGCTGGAATTCACTTAACGACCACGTGATTCACTTAACAACCACAGAGATTTGCTTTACGACTGTCGTAAATAGGGGTGGTGCAACAGTTTGTGACAGTCATAAGTGCAAGTATAGATTGTAAAGCACTTTTTCTGAGGCTGTCATAACTTCGAACCGTCATTCAATGAACAGTCATTAAGTGAGGACTACCTGTACAGAGAAAGACTGCCGTGTATAGGAGAAAAAAAGACTACAAAGTTGGTTTATTTGATCAGGGATAAAATGGGATACGTTGTTGTTCTAGGTGATTCTTTCTGGATTTATTGATATATTAATTAGAAAATAAGGTGTACTGGATTTGCCTACATTGAATACGATGTAAAAGCTTTTTACTCTATAGTTATTCTGTGTAATCCTAATTTTATAGTACTTAAATTGGCTTTACATTTAACTATTTCGCTTTATTCAAAGTAAGGAAGTTTGGAGAATTTGTTTTTTTTTTAAAGGAGAAATCATTTCTCTTTGTTATGTTAAACTTCAGTTTTTTGTCTATATTAGGATACTAGGATTGCTTTTACTTTTGTGAAATGTAGATGTGCCTATAGTTTAGAGTGGAGATATGGTATGTGTATTTGAATGGGATAAGTTATTATCTGGAATGTTGTGTATTGGGGCTTGTCTTTTGTAAAGGAGAAATTGTCTCTTTTTGTCATGTTAAACTTGGGTTGTGTTGTTTTTGTTTATATTAGGATATTGGAACATTTTGTGATTTTTAAATGGGATTTTGTTTTGGTTAAGTGGTGAGATGTGGAATGTTGAGCTTTATATATGCTAATTAATGTTAAAATCTTAGAGCTTTGTATTGTCGAAGGCTTTCACGGCCGGCATACGAAGGCTGGTGTGGATCTTCCGGGTTGTGTGGCCGTGGTCTGGAAGTTCTGTTTCCTAACGTTTCGCCAGCATCTGTGACCAGCATCTTCAGAGTACAGGAGCACAGACAGGTCACAGATGCTGGCGAAACGTTAGGAAACAGAACTTCCAGACCACGGCCACACAACCCGGAAGATCCACACCAGCCTTCTTAGAGCTTTGTTTGGATCTTTTGCTGGTAAATGGATTGAAGAAGGTGTTACTTATTTAATTTGCCTATTGTTAAGAAATGGGTTATGGGATGAAGGATTTTATATTTTTTAACTAAAAGGAGGTAAAGAGATTAGGGAACTGTTTATACTTGCCATGATGAGAGTGAGGACTCATTTTCTTGGGGGGGGGAAGGGGTTTTCTTTTTTATATACACTTTTTATTTTGTATTTTTAAAAATTTCTTCTCTTTCTTTTTTTCTCTTTAGTCTGTATTGTCTTTTATTGCTTTATTCAAAATTTTTAATAAAATTATTTTAAAAAAGAGTAATAACAATCTATAGAAAACTATAGAATAACAAATGCATATTTGCACATAGGATAAGTCTCCTGTGTAGTTTCACCAACCAATTTACCGTTGTTTGTTTGCTAATGGATAAGCCCCAGAATAAGAACAAACCTTTTGTGGTTCTCACAAGAATATAGGTGCCCTATAAGACCCAAATGAAAGATTTTCACCTACTTCACTATTTGTCAACATGGTTTAATTTCTTCTCAAACACAAAAGAATTAACATACTCTAGTGCAGACAAAATAGGATTTTTTTCCCCATTTACTTTCTTGCCAAGTGTGAGGGTTCTTTGCTTTCCAAGGACTGGACATACCACAGCATAGCAAATCTGTACAAAATGGTTTATTGCAGCACACACCTTCCCCAACAACAGGCTATTGCTCTCCACCCATCTAGGACTTGCAAGGTGATGTTGCCATGTAAACATCACATGTCATGTCTTTAATGCTCAATCCTTTGATACTTAGTTCAGCCAAAAGTCAAAAGTGGCATCCCTCCAAACGTTCTTACTCTAATTGAGATCAGGTGCTGCCTCAGTGCATTGTTCCTCTTCTAGTTGCTACCGAGTTCCTGGCAAAGCTCCCAGCAGGACTCCCACCAGGATATGCTGCTCACAGTAACTTGTGGTCCTGGCGGTTAAATGATAGTCCTCTTGCCTGCCTGTAGTAGCTGCCAATCTTCAGACGTCGCCTCCGCTTCCCCGTCTGTATGCCATTTGCTTATCTTCTTTCCTCCTACATGCATCTACCCACTCTCTTAGCATTTGCTTTTGTAATCTAAGAGCCTCGGTGGGGTGAGGCTGTCTCTGGTTGGCACATCCTTGAAAATGCCAGGGTGTGGCTTGATTAGCACAGGCAACTGGAACGTCGGCTTGGATGCTTGTAAGTAAAGTTTAAGTTAATGAATGAATGTATGAGGGAAATGGGGTGAGAAGCATTTCTGCCTAGCTGTAGCTACTTTTCCCAACTTCACTCCCTCACACCAAGAAGCTGCTTTTTACTTTTGATACTTACGTATATACAGAGGAGATACTCTTCATACAATCACAATAGCCGTTACTCCTTTGTATCATCCTTTTGTGGACCACCACTTAAGAAAGGATCATAGTGAATACTCACCACAATCTGATGTTAAAGAATACCTATGACCTGAACACCTGTATCAGTGACCTGTTCCATGATCTCATATGTTCAGATATTCTTAAAAATAATTTATTTAAATTATAATAGAATACTGTTTTCTGAAATAAATCTTTTATATTGTGCTGTAACAGGGTAATTTACAGATTCCTTCCTCAGAAATCCACTCCCCTACCCCATCTGTCTTAGTTCTGGGATACCTGGGTGTGGCTGTTCCCCCAAATAAGAGTCCTACCTGGGCAGGCAATTAAGCTGCCACCACCTGTTCTTGAATGGCCAGGTTCCCCCCACCCCACTTTGTCTAGAATCTGGATGGGTCCAAACAGGAAATATCTCTTTTCCCAGGCTAAGCTTGTAAATAAAAGACTCTAGTTTCCCATAAAGGATTTTCATTTTAATAGATGCAACTAAGTAAATGGTTGGGAAATAAGACAGCCAGCCAGCCAGGTTACAAGAAGCCTACATTTATATTTATAAGCTAATCATATTAATCTACCAAAAGACAGGGACAGAAAATGAGATCAAAGTTAACCCTATGCAGTTGAGCAAAGCAGCCCTGAAAATGAATACAATAAGTTGACATTTCTGCGTGTGCTTTTAGGTTTCCTTTAGTGGTTTCAGTTCTCCCAAGGCTTTGGGGCAAATGTCTTGAATTCCTGGTCCAGTCCTACAGCCCTTGTTCTCAGATCTGCCATCCAGTCAGACTGGAGAAATAGAAAAAAAAAGAAAAGAAAACTTCCCACTGCTTTCCCAGCCTGAATCCCACTCCTGTGTTCTCACTGGAAGAAGATAGTAACTCTAAATAATTATAAGCACCAACAATAGGTCCTTAAATTCACTATAACTTCCCATTCAAATGGAGGAGAAAGTGGACATGCAGAAGATTGGCATAATACAAATGATGATTTTAGAGGACTATATGTATTAATATACTTATTTCAGGATGTATTATGAAGCTTCAGTTTTGTGGGAGATCTATATAAAATAATTTTCTGTACTCTCTAATATGGTATCCACTTTTTAAAAATACACTCACATGCACAAAAGGCTAGTGCAACGTGAGCAACATGTCACAGATTTCCCATAACTGTAAGGAAAGAGGGAATCCATCTTTAATGCATTCAGTTACTCAATTTTCACTCAGGGAAATTATTATGCATTAGATTCAGGGCATTCAATATTACATCATCTCCAATTAGCGTAGGATGGCTTTCCCTTTTTCCCACAGCATAACCAGTTCCAAAGGCTCACCCTCCATCCCTCCCAAATTGAGCTTTGCTTCATGAACAAGCAGTTTTCAGTTTACTCACCCTTCACTGGAAGCCAGATGAAAAGAAAAACCCTAGAATTAAAGAAAAGGAGGTTGGGAACATGCTTTGAACATTAAGGAATTTGGCTTTAGTATCAAATTCTTTTACACACAAATTTATTTCAAATTCATGTAGGAAAAATAATGTCGTCGTGGTTTTATTAATCAAATTAATGTTGGAAATTCTTGCTGTCTACTGCAAATCATTCAGAGATCTTCAGTAAAACTACTTTTGCCTATTTCTGCCTTGTATAGTCCTCTACTTTAGCCCCAAAAGCCAACGTGGACCAGATAATTTTTTTTTCAAGTAAGCAAAGGAGGAGGTTAAGGCATCAGCTTATAACCTGAGGTTAGAAATATCAACATGGAAAATTTATTCTTTTAACATTAAATAGGAAATACAGTGTTCAGTGAAGCTAGCTGGAATTTTGGCTGTTTAATTTCTATGAAAATATTTTTAAAGTTCTTCAGAATCATCTCTTAGGTTTCTACTTACAAGTCATCTGTGCTGCTCAGACTAATTCTTGAGGGGATTTTGATACATGTGATTAGGACTCACTCTATTATAATCTGATTTTGGCAGACATTCAAACCATTGTTAATATGGTTTTGCAAACAGAATTAACTTTAAAGATATAATGTTCTGAAAATGTTGAATTTATCAGTATATGAAGAACTTTGGATTTATAAAGCTTGGAGGGTATCCAGGAATATGCATTTGCTTTATTGGAAAATAAACAGTTACTCTGGATTTAAAATCCTGGATTGAAGATATGTGCTCAATCTCAGCCTTTGAACTGGCTATTTATCAACACAGACAAAATACTGATTGATATGGATCAGAATGGGTAATTTGTTGTTTTAGAAGCAGTGTCACCATTAAATATTCATTGTAATATGTGTAGTATTTCTTTTCTGTGTGAGTTATTTTGTGGCTTTTCTAGGTTCTGTTGTAACCTACATTGTTTTATATTTTATGAAATTGTTTTCCTCTTTTTTTCGTAGTCATTTGTATAGTATAGTACCATATATATCCTTGGATAAGATGAAAATTTTTGGTGCCAAAATACACCCCCAAAACTGACTGCAAACTGCAGCTCACACAGTTCTTCCTCTTCCTTGAAAGTGAAGTTCTCAGGCTGAGCAGAAGATGCAGAGAAAGGATCCGTCACCCAGTCATACATTTGTATTGAAAGGCAGGGAAAGTAGTGATCAATTTTGTTCTGCAGTAGTTCCAGGTGGTTTTCAATTAGATTTGAGACTTTTTGGTATCCTTTCTCATTCTCAAGCCCTAGCAGCAGTGAAAACGTTTCAATATTTCCTTTTGCAATATGGTTTTTCCAAACATTCAGTTTTCTTTTAAATCCAAGAGTATTGCCACTTGAAGTCAAAACATCTTCTCCAGTGCCTTGCAGAGTCTTGTTCAGCTGGTTCATGTGATGAAAGATGCCCACTAAGTATGCTAATTTCTGCAACCATTCTCCATCTTCAAAACACTCAGCAAAATGTGGAATACTATTTTCTCAAAAATACTCTTGCATTTCTGCCTTCAGCTCAAACACCCTGTTGAGAACTCTTCCTCTGCTGAGCCACCATATTTCTGTGTGTAACAGGAGACTTATGTGCTGTTTGTCCGAGTTTTCAGTTTTTTAAACATTCTTGAGTGAATTGGTCTTTGTTTAATAAAGTTAATCATTTTTGTAGCATCCAGAACCTTTTTCATTTCATCTCCAAGAATTTTTGACACCAACATCTCTCTGTGAAAAAAACCTGTGTGTTGTGACAACATTAGGATTTTCTTTTCATATAAGAAAAATGAAACCTCTCATGGAGCCAACACAATTACTCCAGGGCAGACTTTTTGTTTCCAGCTATAAAGACAAAACATTAAATACAACTTGGCCTTGGTATGTTTCATGTAGTTCTTTGCAGCAGAAAAAGTTTTCTTGAATTTCGCCATCATTTACAAATCTTACAAATGCCACAACATGACATTTATTGGTGAGATCTGTTGACTCATCAGCTTGGATAGAAAAGCTGCTGTTCTTCAGTTTATCACACAAAACCTCTTCTGTATCATGTGACATGTCATCAGTACGCCGCCTTATTGTACTGTTTGATACTGGAACCTTTTCAATTTCTTGTACTACATCTGGTCCTAGCATTTTTCTCATTATTATTTTACATGCTGGCATGATTACTTTCTTACCCAAAGTGTGACTTTCCTCTGCTGTGTAATAAGTTCAGCTACTAAAGAACTTGCTTCATGGGCTTTTTTACTGACTGTCATTTTGTTAACAAAAGCTTTACTCTGTTCTGTGATTCCAATAACCATTTAAAATAATCAGAACTTTTACTTGTCATATGGCTGTGATTTGTAGTTAAGTGTCTTTTTTAATTTTGCTGGAGGCATTGCTACATATGTAAGTTGTTTGCCACAGATGAGGCACAACAGAATAGGACAACTTGGATCACCAGACTATGTAAAACTCATTGATGGATAGCTTTCATTGTAAAGACAGAGGTTTTTTGAGTCCATTGATGTACCGGTACAGGGAAATCCTGAGAAGATATAAATTCTTCATTATCATTAAACTTATTGGTAGTGTCCATTCTAGAATCTTCCTCTTCTCTCTCACATCTCCTCTTCAAAAATAGCCAGACCCTTAGACATAACTGAATAAACATGTACAAAATTTATTTAAAACAGGAAAAGCACAGGGAAAAGATATAGGAGGAAGAGACTGATGTCATAGACTAAAATGGATAAGTCCATTACTTTCTTGAAAAATGCCGTTCTCCCTCTCCTTCCTTCAATATATTCCTCCCTTCCTGCAATATAGCTTGCCTGTTATCAACGGTCTCCCCATCTTGTGTCAAAAATTAAGAATGCATTCAACCAAATAAACACAGTCCTACAGCACACTACCAGAGAGCTCAGAAACAGTTGTAACTAGATTTTTATTCAGTCTCTGCTCATCACTGTGAGAGCGCTTTGCCTGAATTTGAAATAATGTTTTAAATAAATCATGATCTCCCAGGGAACCCCTAGTGACTTCTTGTGGAATCCTAAGCTTCCACGGTGCCCTGGTTGAGAAACCCTGCTGTGTTTAAATTGTCAGCTGTGTCTTGGCTACAGACCATTTATAGACCATTAAATCAGTTAAGTACTCAGATTTGTAACTGCCTTGCTTTTTGTTTACATTAGTCTAAGGCAGTGTTTCTCAACCTTAGCAACTTTAAGATGTGTGGACTTCAACTCCCAGAATTGGCTGGCTAGGGAATTCTGGGAATTTAAATCTACATATCTTAAAGTAGCTGAGGCTGAAAAACACTGGGCTAAGGTTTGCATAGAACAATATTACGTATGTGATGATGTACAGCCATTATTGGATGTTGCCCCACCCCCCATTTTGTTTACTTATCAACTTGTATGCTGCTTCAGTCACCAAAGTAACTCTAGGCAGCTTACAAATTAGATTTGAAATAGCACCTTAAAAATAATAAAAGAACAACAGCCAATAAATACAGAATGTCAGAGGAAAAGGATACTCAGTCGTAATCAAAGACCAAACTTATTAGGGAGTGGATCACTCCACTCCAGTGCTGTGCCAGAAAGAGCCAGGTTTGTACAGCTTCACAAAAGCACAGCAAGGCCAGGGCCATACAGACCTCAGGAGGAATGCTGTTCCACAGAGCAAGCACAGTTACAGAAAAGGTGCATCTTTTAGGTCCCACAAGATGACAGCTCTTTGCAGCTGGAGCCTGGAGTGCACTGACTCTTATCAGATATTTCCAGCCAGGCAGAAACAACAGGAGAAAGGTGGTCCCAAAGTCGATCAGGTTCTAAGCCATTTAGAGCTTTACAGTTGACAGGCATTACTTTGAATTGCACCTGGAACCTCACCAGTACCAATGCAGCTCACAGAGTATATGTGCTACCTGAGTGAAATGGGGAACACCCATAACTAGGTACAACCATGTTTTGGACCAGTTGTAGCTTCTGAGTGGTGCTTAAAGGTACCCCATGTGGAGCATATTACAGTAGCCCAGATGGGAGGTAAGGCATGAGTGACTGTAAGAGGGGCTGTCCAATCCTGGACAAGTCATAACTGATGCACAACATGGACTTGTGCAAAGGCCCTCCTGCTCATGGCTGCTACCTGCTCCTCCAAGAAGACTCCCAAACCACATACAGGTTCCATCTGGGAAAGTATAACCCCATCAAGAACCAAGGATGATACATCCTTGTGATCAGGATTCAGTTATAATCAAAACCATTCAGTCTTGCTATGGTTGAGTCTAAGTTTGTTTCTTCCCATCCAGACTCTTACAGCCCCAGGCATTGGGATATAACCGATATGACATCATTTGTTCAGCCAGGAGTTGAGATGTAAAGCAAGGTATCATCTGCATACTGATGATACTTGATTCTGTGCAAACAGAAGACCTAATTATATAATATAATATAATTATATATAATAATATTATAATCCCCTAGTGAGGCACTACCTTGACGTGGTGGGGCTTGCATGTTCTGAGGAAGATGAGAGCTATGCTAGAGGCTCAACCAGGTCTCATCAGAGAAGCCAGAGAAAGAGTGTCTCTCCCATAACAATATGGTGAGAGGTCACTTACTTCTATACCGGATTGGTCATCGCTCGGACCAACAAGGACTGTGCTAGGTGTTGGAGTTCCTGGACATCTGGTGACAAGTGGGATACAGGCCTTGGGACTGCTGGCTGAGCAACCAGGGCCAGCAGCTGCAGGACTACTGGAAGAAAAGTTGCTTACCCATCGCAAATATACAAAGACTGAAAACAAAGAAATACTTATTTGCTGTTAAAAATCAAGTCCAATGAAAAGAGGATATCTGAAAAGAATGCACCATTTCTGGAAAGAACAACATTCAGAATAAATAACAGAGCAGAAGCTAGCAGATCAATGTTGATTTATAATATGAAATAAAAAATTCACAGAAGTATAATTGCAAAAAATTGCAAAGAACTGCAAAGGTCTACCCTGGGCAAAGAAGTCAAAGCCTTGCCAGAAGTAGTTCAGACAGTAGAGAAAATCCAAGGGGAGGCAGTAGGAGGGGAAGCCAACATCGCTATTGAACTGTTCTCATTCTCAAACCAGGCTCTCTATCCTCTATCTTCTCCTCAGAAAGAACTAAGTCCCCTAACTGAAAAACAAGAGGAACTGAAATGAAGAATAACTGAGCATCTAGAACAGCACAAAAACAACAGAATAAGGTGGTCTGCATTGAAGCTTGTTACCAAAAAAACCCCAACAGCACAGTATTGAAAGATGCCAATACTGTAATATCAAATATAAGCACTAGCTCACTGATGTACAGCATGGCTGCAGTTATAACTGAAAATCTTGGATGCAAAATTAACAAACAAGAAAAAAAGCCAAACTGTGCATCACCAAAATGGAAGATCAGGTTGGAAAATAAGATCGGCAAGCTAAGATCAGATGCAAGCAAGCTAGATCAGATGAAAGGAAAGAAGCTGAAGGACAAGAAGACCAAAACATACCTGATCATGAAATATCACCTAGAGACAAGGAAGATCAAGGAAGTACTGGAAATAATAAAGCAGTAAATAACAGCTATAGCCAAGAAAATCAGCAGATATGAAGCTCAAATTGCACATTACAGGCACAATCTCCAATTTCAGTTGAATCAGAAATGTTTCTACCAATCCATCAACAGAGAAACTGCAATGAATTAGCCAACACATGACCAAGAAGAAACAGTGCAGTTCTGGGCACAGCTATGGGACAACCCAAAGAAATACAACAAGAATGCAGCTTGGATAAAGGAGGTGGAGAAGGAAAAAAAAGCTGAAATGAAATAACTTGTAATAACAGCAGAAATGGTGGAGAAAAGGGCAAGGAAGATCAAGAACTGGGTCAGCACCAGGTGAAGATGAGCTGCTTGGATTTTGGTTGAAACATCTGACTGGTCTGCACCCACTCATTGCCAAGCAGTTTAACAACATACTGCAAGGAGGTAAAATTGAAGGTTGGTTAACATCTGGCAAAACCTACCTGATAATAAAAGGCCCAACAAAAGGAGCAGCACCAGGCAACTACAGGCCAATTACCTGCTTGCCAACAACTTTCAAATTCGTAACTGGTGTGGTAGCTGATGCAGTCCACCAGCATCTAGTTGAAAACAAGCTCCTTCCATTTGAGCAGAAAGGAAACCGCCCAAACAGCAGAGGAACAAAAGGTCACCTCCTAATTGACAAGATGATTTTGGAAAACTTTAAGAGTAGGAAGACCAACTTGAACGTAGCTTGGATTGATTACAAGAAGGCATTTGACTCCCTGCCGTATGACTGGATAAACAAGTGCCTAGAAATAACAGGAGCCAGTAGAAACATCAGAAACTTTGTGCAAAGATCAATGGCACAGTGGAAGACACAGTTGCTGATCAATGGTGATAGATTGGGAGAGGTTATCATCAAGAGAGGAATCTTTTAAGGAGACTCACTACCACCACTACTGTTTATCATTGCATTGATTCCTCTGTCAACAATACTGAACAAGTCAGGCCATGGCTATCAAAGATCAAAAACATCTGCCAGGCTATCCCACCTCCTTTACATGGACAATCTGAAGCTCCATGGAAAAACAGCATCTGAAATAGAATCGCTGCTCAACACTGTCCAAATATACAGCCAAGATATTCAGTGGAGTTTGGACTGGACAAATGTGCCATCCTTAGCATCAACAGAGGAAAAATAGTGAAAACTGAAGGAATCAAGATGCCCTATGGAAATAATATCAAGAGTCAGATGAAGAAGATCACTACAAATACCTGGGCATCCTTCAGGCTGACAACATCAAGCACACTGAAGTCAAGAAGAAGGTTAATAGTGAATTCATCAGAAGATCTTAAAGTCCAAGCTCAGTGGAGGAAATACCATCAAGGTGATTAACACCTGGGCAATTCCAGTCATTAGATATACAACTGAAATAGTGGACTGGACTCAAGCTGAACTAGGAGCCTTGGATAGGAAGCCCAGAAAAATAATGACAATGAATCATGCCCTTCAACCATGCAGCAACATTGACAGACTCTCCTTACAGCATTGGTGGGTGTGGAATGTTGCAAGTACACCAGACAGCTGAAGAAGAAAAAAGGGCATTGGAAGAATATGTGAAGGACAGTGAAGAAGATGCACTGAAGCTAGTACACCATGGAGGCTTACTGAATACCAAAGAGACCAAACTAGCCTAGACATGGCAAGGCAAAGTATTGCATGGCCAGTACATTAAAAAACTAGCAGGCAAAGCAGATAACAACAGGACCTGGCAATGGCTAAGGGCAGGCAAGTTGAAGAAAGAGACAGAGGGGATAATTCTGGCTGCACAAGACCAAGCCTTAAGAACAAATGCATACAAAGCCAGAATTGAGAAGATAGCAACAGACAGCAAATGCCGCCTCTGAAAAGAATCTGAAGAAACAGTGGGCCACCTTCTTAGCTGTTGCAAGAAGATCACACAGACTGATTACAAACAACGGCATGATGCAACAATGGTGCATTGAAATATCTGCAAGAAATACCACTTGCCTGCAAGCAAGAACTGGTGGGACTACAAAATAGACAAAGTAATAGAAAATGAAGAAGCTAAAGTGCTCTGACAGACAAGCACCTGCCACACAACACCCCAGACTAAACAATTACTGATAAGAAAGACAAAAAAGTCTGAATAGTGGACACTGCAATACCTGGAGACAGCAGAAGAGAAGAGAAAGAACTGGAGAAAATCACAAAATATAAAGACCTGCAAATAGAAGTAGAATGACTAAGGCAAAAGAAAGCACAGATAGTACCAAGAGTAATAGGTGCCTTAGATGTAATCCCAAAACATCTGGAGCACCACTTGAACACCGTTGGCATTGACAAAATCACCATCAGTCAATTGCAAAAGGCAGCTTTACTTGGAACAGCTTACATCCTGTGACAATACTTTTAATATTATTAAACAACAACATCTGCCTATCCCAGGTCCTTGGGAAGGACTTGATAGGTGGACAAAAATGCCAAATCCAGTCTAAACATCTGGCTGACTGCGACCAACCATAATGATAATGATAAAATTTATATGCCGCCTGACTCCCATTGACTCTGGACAGTTTATAATTGTTAAAAATATTTAAGAGCAAAAAACAATACAAAAAACACAAACATTTCCCAGCAACTCTGGGCAGTTTACAATTGTTAAAAACATTTAAAAGCAAAAAACAATACAAGAGCAACAAAAAAAACCCCAAAACAGCACAATAGCCTCAAGTAGATGTTGAATAGGAGTGGGAAGAGTGTTAAGCCCTGTGTGACCCCACATACCAGGTGGCCTCCTGTCAGGTTTAGCCCAGGAAACTCCAGGAGACAATACAGATTCAATCCAGCAAGGTTTATTGGCTTCACTCCCATTACAGAATCTTCTCAGACAGAGAGCAATTCCCAGGGTCAGACTACAAACATCCTTAGCATTCCTCAGGGAGGGGCCAGTCTGATTCTCTTATCTCTTGTCCGCTCCTCTGGGGATGAGAGTCCATGTTTCACACCTCTGCTCCACACTCCCACACCTCCCCACCTATCAACACCAGCTGGGACTGACCTGGAGGAAGGGAAGAACCATGGCAAGACAGTGTCCCTCCCCTCCCAACCTCCTGAGATAGTTCAGAAGTATTGAATGCTGCTGAGAGATCAAATACGATCAGGAGAATCGTTTCACCTCTATCCCAGTCCCATCAGAGGTCATCCACAAGCATGATCCATGCCATCCCAGTGTTGTACTGGCATATTTATAATTGTCACTATGTCTCAAAGACTGCCTGAATGAATGAGTATTCTTTGTCCAAGCTGGTATAATGCTTTTTTGATGGATTGCGCTTTCTAGAATCAGAAGTACATGGGAGCAATATTGAGGTCCCCCCTGAAAACTCAAATAACACAGCTCTGACAGTCACATTTGCAATATCATTTTCACCAACAAAGCAGTGTGCATGCAGGATCAGGGTGCCTGTAGAATAGCAATAGCAATAAAAGCACAACATCAAGTCTTTCGAAGTTTGCTACTCAATGGAATCCTAACCAAGCTGGGTATGTTTACACAATAGAGTGGTCAAGGCTGTGTTCAGTTTGGCAAGGATGAACATTTCACAATAATTAGGAACCCCTTTAAGTGCCATTTACTTCCTTGAGAGATTTCTATGCAAGAATAACTTCTACTTTGTCAGTAACCCAGTGAGTTCATGGTTGTGTTATGTCCCACAGTCCACCAGTTGCTCAGACAATAGTCACAAGGGGCAATGTTAACCAGTCTGTAAGTCCAACCAGAAATTACAGTATCAGGTTCCATAAGGTGAAACCAAGAGATAATCCATAGCAGCAGGCACCATGTCCAACAAACCAAAATGATCCCATATAGAGAACAGAAAGGGCTTGAAATAAATGTCTCCACAAAGTGCTTTGACTTCCTTTGGTGCCTTTTGGTGCCCTTTCCTCTAGTCCTCCCTGACCCAGTTAGTGTTTATTAAGTCATAGGCAGCTATTTCCCTGTGGTGGAAAATTCAGTCCCAACGCACCAATGACTCGAGGGGATCCAAGCAATTGTTTTATTAGTACCAAAACTAGCAGGTTACAATGAGTCACTGGTTTCTTCCACCCAGACAAACAAAGAGCAAGAAATACAATTTTATATAGTTCTAACATAGAATGTTGATCAAAGTCGAGCATGCATATACATTAGCAGAAGATCCCAAATTCGGAGAGAATAGCTTTACAATTGGTGAGGAAAGAAGATTATCCACAAAAGTATCTTTCCCAGTGTCAAGTCTTTAAAGGCACCTTTATAAAAAGAAACATAGTAAGTTTGATATATGAATTGAGCCAAGCCTCTAACTCTAACAGGGGTGTTTACATGCAGAAAAGATAAGGAGGCACAGCAACATATAGCCTTGAGTTTAGCTTCCTCTAGAAGTATGAGCTCAATAATCAGTTAGCCACTACCAGGCACAGATAGGCAGAATAATAAAAATTCCAATCTTAAAAGCACTTTAAATGTGGGATACAGCAAAAGGTATTAAAGGAACATTTACCTAATGCTGTACTATACTTACATAAGCAAACATAAACATGGTTACAAACTGATTCACCCCTGGCTCTTACTCCAACCCATCACATTTTTTCAAGGTGTCTTCTTCTTTAATCTTGAACTCTGCCACCTGCTTCATATTTTTTTCTTTTGTTAAGCAGTGGTGGAGACTTCTAGGATGGGGTTCAGGATCAGGGCTATAAACACCATTGTTTGCCATGATTACTCATCACGTTCTGATGGCATCATGCTTTGGAAAATACCCTGATGCTGGGAAAGATTGAAGACAAAAGGAGAAGGGGACAGCAGAGGATGAGATGGTTAGATAGCATCACTGAAGCATGAAACTGAGCAAACTCAGGCAGTGAAGGACAGGAAGGCCTGGCGCAATATGGTTCATGGGGTCACGAAGAGTCAGACATGATTTAACGACTGAACAACAACAACCTGGACACAAAGTAGTCATTGTTTCACTAGCATATCAATATCTGTTGAGAACCATGACACCAGAGTGATTTTTCTGCCTGTCCTTGGTACTTCACAATTCCCTGAAGTCTGCTATGAGTTCAAGAGAGAATTAATCTTAAATATTTGCTGGAATTATCAGGAAATTTCCCTTCATCAGTTGCTGTTGAGGTTGGAGCTGGTCATATGGAAAAGAACTCCCGAATGGAGAGCAGCTAAGAGCAGCAAAGGAGGGACTCCAGGAACCTCACTGTAATGTGGAAGCAATGGAACTCCATGTGAAGGTGCCTCCTACCTCCTACTCCTAACACAGCTAAGTTCAAGTTGTTGCCCTGCTCACGGATCCTGCCAATGCTGCAACCTACATGGCTTCCTCTTCACCTGAGATAACCTGAGAGGGTGAAGGAACAAGGGCACCATAGCCAGCTGCCTTGAATGCTGGTGGTGGCACCAAGGAGGATCTGGTGGTGTTGGTGGCAGCGGGAAGTGGGAAAAGGCAAACTTTGGCCATGACAAAGCTTTGATTTGGGATTAGGAGTATAGCTCTTCCTCAATCTGCCCTGCCTGGCTACGGAGCAACATTTTTTTTAGAATTTTTTTTATCCCGCCTTTATTATTTTTATAAATAACTCAAGGTGGCGAACATACCTAATACACCTTCCTCCTCCTATTTATCCCACAACAACAACCCTGTGAGGTGGGTTGGGCTAAGAGAGCATGACTGGCCCAAAGTCATCCTTTCATGCCTAAGGTGGGACTAGAACTCACAGTCTCCTGCTTTCTAGCCTGGTACCTTAACCACTAAAACAAACTGGCTCTTCCAAACATTTCTTTCTCAGTCTGAAGCCATTGGCCTCAGCAATTAAACGTCACTGCCTTGTATTGTACATCTCTTCCCGTTGCTCTGATGCTCACCTACAGCCCCAAGGAGGATTTGCAATGCCTGGCTGAGATCAACAAGCTGTTGTCCCCCTTCCAACAGTCACTCTGCTGCTGTGTATGCAGTGGAGTCAGATGCTTTGTATTCTGGGCTGCAGACAAGTCCTCACACTCCTTTTTTCTCCTCGTTGTATACCCACTGAAATGGGCAGCAAGCAATTTTGCCATCTTTTGGGATAGGTCTGCCAGCCAGGAGATGTGTGCCCTGCAGGCCCTATTCTTTCCTGTATGTATTACTGTGAGCTACAGAAAATTGCTTGAGAAGTGTGAAGTTGAAACCCCTATGCTATATAGTGGGGTGATTAGATCATCCAGTGATTCATTGTCTTTTCAGTTCACATGAGTTAAATAATATTATGAATATTAGTAACAAAATAAAATGGTTCCAAATCTGTGCAGCATGACAACATCTTTTTTCATTAGTCCTGTCTTAACTTGAATGAAAGTAGAATATTATAAATCAGCATATTGATCTGTTCCTCTACAGATTCACTTTGCAGCCTTCTCTGGAAATACTGAAATGTACATTTTCACTTAGGCTACTCTCTTAAAGTTACATATGGAAAAGGCTTTGGGAACAGAACAATAAAAGAAGCTACATTCATTTTCTCTGTGATTAAGAAACCTTCTCACTAAAATTCTGGTTTTGTCCTCTCTCTCTTTTCAAGGCTTCTCATCTTGTTCTTTGTCTTCATTCAGCCACATTTTGCAACAAGTTTTGCCTCGCTACAAGACAGTGAGCTGCAAATGGAGAATACTCAAGTTGGCATTGCAGATACCCTCAAAACAGAAGCATTATACATCTATCAAAGATGATAGATTTTTAGATGATCCACTTGATCCACAGTGAATGTTAATGTTACAAATGTCTAACATTACCAGCTCAATATCTACTAGATGCTTGAGGCACAAATTATCTGGCTCAACTTATTATATTTTGGACACATTATGCAAAGACTTCTCTAGAGAAGTCTATAATGCTGGGAAAGGTGAAAGAGAAGAGGAAAAGAGGACAACCAACAGCAAGATGGGTGGACTTAATTACAGCGGCATTGAAAAACTTGAAAGACCAGGTTGGGGACAGATCATCTTGGAGAAGGTCTATCCATGAGGTCACTAGACTTGTTGGCACACGGTCAATCATCAAAATCTATTAGAAGAGAACACGAAGTATTTTTATGAGAAAAAAACTTTTGAACAGTGTGTATGAAAAAAAACCCACAGAAAGTATTACTGGTATGCTGTAGCCAGTAACAAGGAGAAACCGTCAAGGGAAATAAACATCTTTATAAGGTAAGATTGTAAAGCCTACTGGGGGCTGAGAACTATTTGTGGCTCTGGAATGTTGGTAACCATGCTCAAGTGACCAAAAGCAGGACAAAAACATTAATTTATATTTAATTAAGAATACACTAAATTAAATACAGTTAATTTAATTACCTTTACACATTTAATAATTGCCCTTTTATCTCATTAAAAAGTGCAATTCAGCTATAGCTTTTGGAGACAAGATTACATTCTTCTGTTATAAAAATCCATGAAAACAAATTTATGCAAATTTGAAATACACTGTTTATTGTTCACTTTGGAAAATCTGTATCAACCATAGCTGATTTTCCTTTAAACGTATTCCGTAATATTGGATTGTTATAGCTTTTGACAATTTAATTGAACAGTACTCAGAGAATCCATTAAATTTCAGCCATCCATGCCGAAGAAATAATTTGTGTGTAAAGTGATTTAATATTAAAGAACAGCGATATGCAGGTATTTGCCATTTCCCTGGCTCTTTTGTTTTGTGCCACACAGATACAGTCATGATAGAATAAATTCTTATAAGGGCATTTGAAAGCAGAATTGACAAACTGGAACAAACTGCCATAGACTGCAAATTTATATATGCACTATATGTTAGCAAACACAGTTGATTAAAAGTTACTTTTTTCACAACCTGTGTTAGGCTTTTGCCAACATTACAAAATCACAGCAAAACACATTCTTGCAAATTGCAAGATTAGGATCAGTTATGCTTATATTGATCATTATGATTGCTTCATGAATTGCAAGAGCCGTTACTGATCTTTTCGTGTATTAGAGGAAGTTTCTAGATCAGGGTTTCTCAACCTCAGCCACCTTAAGATGTGTGGACTTCAACTCCCAGAATTCCCCAGCCAGCATGGTTGGCTGGAATTCTGGGTGTTGAAGCCTATCCATCTTAAAATGGCCAAGTTTGAAAAAGATTGTTCTAGATGAAGGATTGATTGTACGGCCTCTTTTACGTACTGATTGTCATTAGTACATGCCCAAACTGCCCACTTCTCGAGATATGAGAATGATGGTGGTTTGTGATTATTGTGGTAGACATTCATTCCTCTTTACATTTTGTAAATCAAAGGGATTTTGTAAGACTGCAATATCATGGTGATGGAAAACTGGACCATAGGCAGTGTCAAGGGGAGCTCTGACTCAGATTCACAGCCAGAGTCCAAGGACATGTTGTCCGCGCACCATCCAGCTACCAATGGAGAGGTGGAGAGGACCCACCAGGTGTTGCTGCAGTATTTGTGGTGCTACACCACCTACAGCCAAGACAATTGGACTGCACTGATTCCTTTGGCAGAGTTCTCCTATAACAATTCGGTGCACTCATCAATTGGGATGTCCCCTTTTCAGGCATTGTACAGGGTAAACCCACAGGTGTTGCCAGAAACTGTACCACAAGGAAGGGTGCCAGATGCAGCGCATTTTCTTAAAGAGCAGCAGGCAGCACAGCAGCTTTTGAAGGACCAGTTGGCAAGGGCGAAGGAGGCGTACAAGAGATCTGCTGATGACCACAGGCAGAAAGGTCCACAGATTTCAATAGGGGACAAGGTGTGGTTATCTACCAGGTTCTTAAATTCCACCCGGCCATCTAAGAAATTGGATGACTGGTTCATCGGGCCTTTTAAGGTGTTGCAGCAAGTGAACCAGGTGGCTTTATGTTTGCAGCTGCCACCTTCAGTGAAGGTCCATCCGGTCTTTCACCGCTCCTTGCTAGTTAAGGAGGCTCCACCAAGTCCCTTGAGAACACAGTTTTCCCCACCCCCTCCGGCTGTAGTCGAAGGAGAAGAAGAATATGAGGTGGAGGCGATTTTGGACTCTCACAGGAGAGGAAAGGGACTTCACTATCTGGTTCATTGGAAGGGCTATTGTGAAACGGAGTGTTCTTGGGAGAATGCAAGGAACATCCACACCCTGGAGCTGGTCATTGACTTCCATAGGCATTTCCCCAGCA
This sequence comes from Liasis olivaceus, assembly GCA_030867105.1. Taxonomy (NCBI): domain Eukaryota; kingdom Metazoa; phylum Chordata; class Lepidosauria; order Squamata; family Pythonidae; genus Liasis; species Liasis olivaceus. The sequence continues at coordinate 119,412,187 of CM061350.1, read as the reverse complement.
AGCCGAAGCCTCAGGTGCTGCCCGGCACGCCAGTGGTTAATCAGCAGGCAGAGGGCAGCAACGGCTGGCTCGCTAGAGGAAGGTTTGGTGGGGGCTTTAGGGGAGGGGAGGGCTGGAGCAAGCAGCCCGCAACCTTCCACTTCCAGTTTGCGTTTTGTAGGGGGGAGGGGGGCTGATTTTACTAATGATGTAGCTGTTTTGCAGGACCCATTAGATGGATTGTGGGAGGAGCCAGGAGACACAGACAGACCATCATCACCTGCTCCTTCACCTCTGCCCAGTTCTCATGAGAATTCAGAGGGAGAGGATGAAGGTGGAGGGATGTGATGGAATAGAATGAGAGGGGTCAAGGACAGAAGCATCTCCTCAGCCCACAGCACAAGCATGGGAAAGCGAAGAAGAAGAGGCTGGCACCACCCTAAGGAATTCGTAGTGTTTAGTTGCTGGCTTGGGGAGTTTAGAGTTAGTTTGGCGAGATTCTGTCTAGCAGGTGTGGGCTAATAAAGTAACCAAACTGTTCCAGAACTGTCTCATGGAGTTTCTTGGGCTTAACCTGACACCTAGAGCTGATTCAGCTGAGCTGCAAGGAGAGTAACTTGCTGCGCAAGCTGGGTGTTATCAGCAAGGAGCTGCTCAATTCTTTTTGTGCTGACCACGCAAACAGCCTCTTTCCCCCCCCCAAAAAAAGGGTTTGGGGTAACAACAAACTGTCCTTATCCAGCTCAGCACACACACACACACACACACACAGGAGTTTGCAATACTTCCCAGCACAGTCTTGGGAAGGTGTGGGGTCTGCCTATCCTGATCCTGCTCAGCACATGGAGGAGTTTACAATACTTATGAACGACCGACACAGTTCCCAACAAGTCCCGGAGTCTATGAAGCTTGCCTTGAAACAGGATTTAACAAACCGCGAAACAGGAGGAGAGTCGTCGAATGCAGTCCGAGGTCAAAACAGGAATCATTGGTCATCAGCTGGTCCGGGTCTATATATCAAAATGTCACAAATGAGACTACCTGGTTGTAAATTTAAGGAACGGGTTTATCAGACCATCGAAGTCTCCAGCTTCAGCTCCCACATTTTTCGTGCCAAAGAAACCAGACCCACAGACCTTGGGGACTGGTTCGAGCGCAGGGACTCGAGCACACAGTCCATGATTACAAGGAGCTAAATAAAGTGATCTAAGGGATCATTATCCTCTGCCATTGATATCAGATCTCTCAGACCGGCTGCAGAAAGCCCCATTTTTACAAAGCTAGATCTTAGAAATGTGTACAATCTCATTCGTGTTAAGGAGGGGCATGAGTACCTGACTGCTTTTGATATAAGGTATGGAAAATATGAATACACAGTGATACCATTCGGGCTTTCTAATTGTGGGGCAGTGTTTTCCAGATTTATGAATCAGATTTTTTCTGACATAATTGATTCCTATGTGATTTATTTGGGTGACATTTTGATATATTCTGGGGATGCCGAGTGGCACACGATGCACATTAGAAATGTATTGCAGAGACTGAGAGAAAATAAGCTTGAAGTGTGTATTTTACTTGCCTCAGTTGGATTATTTGGGGTTCAGAAGTTCAACAGAAGGGCTGCAGACGGATCCAGCTAAAGTGCAGGCAGTGTTGTCTTGGCACCCACCCTGTAATGTGCACAGGATGTGCAGTGTTTTCTGGGCTTTGCTAATTTCTACAGAAAGTTCATCCCGAATTTGCAGAGCAGGTTAAGCCCCTCCCGCAGCTGTTACAGAAAGGGAAGAAGTTTGCTTGGGTGGAAAGGCAGCAGGCGGCTTTCTAGCAGTTAAAGCAGCTTTTTGCCTCCCAGCCTCTTCTCCTTCACCCCGACCCTTCCCACCAGTTTGTCCTGCACACGGATGCTTCCAGAGGTACAGACAGAAGAGGAGCCAGTGCAGTCAGAGGCACCAGACGGACAGCCGGCTGAGCAGCCGGAGGAGGTGGGGCAGGGCAGTGAACAACAGACACAGCCGGCCCCAATCTCCGATAATGAGGCAGAGAGGCTACACCCCCCCCATGCCAGAATGAGGTGTGCAGAAGAAAGAGCTCAACAATGACGCTCAGTGAGATTACTCACGAGAAGGGAGCCTCGCCCTCAGAAATAAGCAATACCAGGTTGGCTACCTTAAAAGAGGCTCGGCGAGCTAGTGGCTCTCTGGTAACAACAACCGTCTGGTTACCCTGCTCTGTATCTTGTGCCTTAGAACCTATCTCCTGTGACACCTAGACCCGGATCAGCTGATGACCGATGATTCCTGTTTTGACCTCGGACTGCATTCGACGACTCTCCTCCTGTTTCGCGGTTTGTTAAATCCTGTTTCAAGGCAAGCTTCATAGACTCCGGGACTTGTTGGGAACTGTGTCGGTCGTTCATAAGTATTGTAAACTCCTCCATGTGCTGAGCAGGATCAGGATAGGCAGACCCCACACCTTCCCAAGATTGTGCTGGCAAAATCTGATTACAATCACTGATTTGGGTGTCTCCAAGCATGCTGTTACACAAATGCCTTACTCATAGATGGTACTACCTTGGCTTAGCTAGGAGTTACATAAGGTTAGGTGTTTGGAGAATAACTTTGCTCTTAGTATATACCAAGATCCCTTGATAATAAAGCTTTCCTGTATGGAATGCTCTGTCTGCCTGCTCCAAACACTCATTTTGCTCTCCTTCCCAGTGCTGCATTCATTCCTACTTTTGACTGAATATTTCAAGACAAAAGAATGAGGCAATCATCTTTCTGTGCCACTGAGCACGATCAATACTCATTGGGTGGTTTGGGATGTGGTACATGTATGGGCAGAAACAAATATACATACATACTTGTGTGTGAGAGAGGGTGGACATTTTGGTTTGTAAGCATTAGCATAATCTGAAGATCAGAAATATACATAATAATGGCAATAATTTGGGGGAGGTCACCTGTCATTTCATGGTAAGGCATCATCAGTATGCTGATGATATCTGGTTATATGACTCCAGAGTTAAACGGGAGATTGTGGGATTTACCCAATGTCTGGATGCTGTATGAGTTTGAATCCTGTCCAGGTGGAGTGGCAGTTAGTTCAGCAAGTGTGTGGTGAATGAGTGGATCCCCCTGCTGGCTTTAGGGGGTATAGCTCTCTCTCCAAAGGAACAGGTCCACAATTTAAGGGTGCTCCATCTAGGTCAGTGGCTCCATCTAGATGAGTCATTCCTTTGCTCAGCTTTGACTGATGGACCAGTTGTGGCCCTTTCTAGAAAAGGAAGCTTTTGGCAACTGCTTTCCATGCCCTCTTTACCTTTAGTTGGAGCTGCCCTTGAAGACTACCTGGAAGCTGCAATGGATGCAAAAAGTCGCAGCCCACAGATTGATGGATACATGCTGAATCAGCAGTGTAACACGTATTCTGTAGGCTAGGCACTAGTTTCCAAGAAATGTCTAAGTTCAGTCCCAAGTTTCTGAGTTCAATCCCAAGTGCTAGTTTTATCCTAAAAAACTCTACAGAGAATGGCCTAAGAAACTTACCAGACCATTTCCTCCAAGTTGACTCTGGTTCACCCACCTGGCCTGCCGGTGGGGGATGCTACATGTTCCATGAATTTGAGAGGCGAAGAGATGGGGACGTCTCTGTTGCTACCCTGACTCTCTAAATTATGCTCCTCCATGGAGATCTAGCTAGCCCCCATTTTAATCATCTTTCAGGAAGCTGTTAGTACATGGCTTTTCCAAGAGGCCTTTGGAGACTATGTTCTGCTTCCTATATGATAAGCACTGGATTATTAATTAATATTATATTTATGATATTTATTGTTTTTATTATTTGATTTATGACCCACTGGAGAAATATGATTGAAGCAGACAAAATAACAAACAAAGCATTCAGTCTCTGAGCTGGCGTCCTTTAGCTTAGAACAGATTCAGCAGAGAAAGGCTTTTTGTTTTTGTTTTCCTATTAACTGGATGAAATTAACAACAGTTCTGCCAGGTTTCCCCTTCTCACCCGAGTAACAGGAAAAAATGTCAAACTATTGTCCTTTTTTTTTTTAGCTAGTCCTCAAAAGCCATGACCACAATGGGTACTTGCTTTCTTTTCCATTGGTGAGAGGAGGAAAGAAGCAGGGAATCCACCAAATGAGAACTAGTTTGGTGCACTGTAGTGGTTAAAGGCGCTGTTTTAGAAACCAGGAGAATGTGAGTTCTAGTCCTGATTTAGGTGCAAAGCCAGTTGGGTGACTTTGGGACAGTTATTCTCTGCCAACCCTAAAAGAAGGGAAGGGCAACCAATTTCTGAAAACGTTGCCAAGAAAACTGCAGGGACTTCTCCAGGCAGATGCCAAGAATCAAGCCTGACAAAGGCACCAGAACAAAACAAACCTACAGACTGGGGGCTAAGCTAGTTGCCATCTGGACAGAATACCTGGTCATCAGTATGGCCAAAGTGAATGGGCAACCTCAAGGATTAAGATAGTAGCCATGACCACATGATCAAAGCCCTGCCTCCTTTTTATGTGTGTTGTGACAGACACATATAAAAAGGTGGGGCACTGATTGTGGGTTGAGGCTGCCATTTTGACTCTTTTGACCCTGGCTTACCTGCAGACACCACTGGAAGGAGCTGAAATCTGGAAAAGTATTTCTTAAGCCAGCTTCATTTCTACATTTCATTTGAAATTTGGAATTCATTCATTTCATTTGAAATTTCATTTCAAAGGTGGCATTGCAGAAAAACCCAATTTCCATGTTTAGGCAGCAGATGGCACCAGAACACTGACATGTAAACATTCCAAGTTCTCGTTCTAAACTTTTTTTCTCAATGGAAAGATGAAAGTACCTTTCCAAAAAGTGTAACTGTCAAATCAGGGAGAGAAAAATCCTTGCAGGTATTTTGGAGCATGCTGGTTGATGCCAGCAGTTACTTGCTTTCCAGTTTACTGTTTTATTATACCTGCAGAATTCATTGCACATACACATACACACAGGAGTAAATTGTGCAAGGCACTACTGAAGGCAAAGGTTTTCTGCATGAAAGTTATGAATGATTTTCTTTCAGTGGCATTAGAAGAAAGACAATGTAAGATTTACTGTAATGTTATCTATTCACAGACATACCACAGAGAAATAGTTCTTCTTCAGCTGGATGTGTATATATGTAAAAGGAAATGTAAGGTGCTATGAGGTTTGGTGCCTCCCTTCTAAATGCCCACCCCACAAGGTAGCATAGCTAACATGCACCAGCCTAAAAACCCACTTCTGACATTCCCCAGTGTCAAGGAAGCTGCAGATCCACCTGGTTGCTAGCCAGAGTCTACCCTAATGGGTGCAACAAGAATAATTGGTGTGATCAGACATCAGAGGGCTTGCCTTGTGCAAAGAAAGTTATAAAAGACTGCTGTTTAAAGGCTGTGCCTAATCTATGCAGGGACTGATAGAAACCTGTCTTCTAAGGAGTGACCAGGTCTTAAATAGAGGCACACAACTTTCTTTCAGACTAAAGGCCACATTCTGTCTTTGGGTGGCATGCTGTGTCAAAAAGATTGTAAAACATATGAAGCAAAACAAAAAATAGGTGGGCCTAGGTCCAAGAAATCAGTGGGACCAAGGGAAAAGCTAAATGTTATGCAGTATGATTTACATGACTTCTCCTCAAGCATTTAACAACTTACGATTTCTGTTACTCAATTAAAAATTACAATTCAATAACAAACGTTAGTGGGCACCTTGGGGAGGGAGTCCCCCATACGACCCTGTGGCCTCAGGTTTCTTTTCTACTCTTGTGATACAGCATGACTTCATGCCAAGGAATCCAGTCTCGGGCCTTATTCATATAGCCCAGTTATCAGCCCTTCAAGGTACACCAGATTAGGAAACCAAAGTTATGAATGCTAGTACTACTTTTATTATGAGGTTACAGTAAAAATCTTGCAAGTCTGAATGCACTTCCCCACTCCCTCCCTTTATGTCTGTGAGAACTAGGGAGAGTCATGTTTGAGATGCTTTCTCTAATTACATTTTTGCCCCTGACTCAGATTTCTTTTATCTTCTTCCTGTTCCTCAAGATTATTCCTCCTGCCCATTACACCAGCTGACCTATTTAGGATAAACACCTCTCTGCCCTGGCAGCACGTCATTACAGATGCCCCGGTCAAATGGTCTAAGAGTGGTCTTAGATAGCCTTGCAGCTGCCCCAAAGGTGGCTGAAACGTGTCATTTCCTGACATTTTTTTAATGTTAAAAAATGGAGAGAGAGAGAGAGAGAGAAGAACTGCAGTAAATCAAACAGGATTGGCACCCTTGTGGACAGAGTGGAGAAAGGTTGCTTCCCCCCCACTTAGTTGGGGCAGGGGGTAAAATGTAAAAGAGAGAGCTATGGGGTTTCTAGAGAAGTCCTGTTTCTGCAGTGCAACTGGAACACTTCCTTCCTTTTGCCAGCAGCAGGAAGAGAAGGTTAACCTTCTGTCAACCTCATCACTTTTTCCACGACAGGGCTTCGTAAAGGAGGTTAGTTTAGCCCAAGGCAGCTCTGGAGCTATTTGGGTTTAATGCGAATCCACTCTAAACTTCCCAACTGCAGACTGGGTTGTTATAGTGTATGCATGACAACACTTGCCTCACCATGATCTAGTTAACCATGTTATTAGAACTGGGGCCACATGTGCATGTGTGTGCTGAACTTTTTCTAAAACTGCCATGGTGGTATACGAGACAAGCAGCGAGAGGTGGTAGGACCCACCCATCCGCACCTGCATTAGGCCCATTATATAGACACAACAGAATACAAACGCAATACAACCTTCTTAGTTAACAGTAAGCCGCAGTCTAAGAGAAAAGTTACTGCCAATGTGACACAGTGATTAAAAGTGTTGGACTAGGCCCGAGGAGATCCAGGTTTAGCCTCAGCCAGGGTAGATCATTGTTCGCAGGTTGTTGTTGAGGGAGATCCCCCTGAGTAAACTGCTTTGACCTCCTGGAGGAAGGTAGGGTATAAATCCAAAGAAGAATATACAGTATAATTCATATAGTTATTCAGTTCATGGCTAACTTTGTACCTATTATGACTGCAAGTTCAGTTTCCCTTTTCTGTTGTCTTTACTTGGATGAAGAGACATGTTAACACTTCTCTTTCCTGTCTGTCTAGGAGTGTTTATGAACCATCTGTTGTTAGCTACCCACAAAACCATTTCCTTTTTCTAGTTTGTTACCGAAACTGAGGAATGTTTTCTGTTGGTTTGACTCTGCTTTTTTGTTTTTAGGTTTCAGAAGTATTTGCAACCTTGTATGTACCATGCTTGCTAAAAGCCGGAAAAAGCCAGAGGTATTAATAAAATTAAATCCCATATTCTATGAGTATACTTTAGCATCACATTTACATCTTGAATGACTGTGTTTTAAAACCCTAAGGTTATGTTTAAATTATCATTTAAAATCAAAAGGGAGTTCTAACTGGAGATGACCAAATCATGTAAGTCAAAAAGCCCTTAGATACCGTGCTTTACGTACATGGGTCTTCTCTTGTCTGAAATTACCGTTGGTGCACAACAAAGCAGTTAAACCCTTTACAGCAAGCAGGCATTCAGAACTTGTTTCTGCCTTTTCTGCACCAGTCAGAACAAGTGTGAGGCCGGGTGGGGACAGGCTGTTTACTACATTGATATTACCTATCAAAACTCCAAGGGGCATGGAAGGAGGCTATCTAAAGGACAATCTGAAAATCTGGCTAATTCAAAAGTCTTCCTTTTGAATTCAGCAATAGGAACGTTGAGACTGGTGACTGCCAAAGTCAAGTTTTTTTCAGTAGTGGTCTTAAAGCTTTGGAATATCCTTACATGTTGTCAAAAAATTGTGCATAGCCTTTTTTCTTTTTTGCTGACTCTGACATGGATTTCCCTTATTAATAGCATAGTTATCCTATTTTGCATTTGGTCTATTTTAATGAATTGCAATTTTAATTAAGGTTTTATCTATTGCAATATTTATTTCTTATTTTAATTATTTGCATATTAAACATGTTTTTCTTTACTAGGTTTTGTATATTAAATTATATTGTAAACCTGCTTTGCAGTATTTTTTACCTCAGAGTGACTTTAAATCAATCAAATCAAATGAAAATAAAAATGTAGAAACCGTTATCTGTTTGAAATGCAAAGTCTTTGATTCTATAGGGCTGCCTCTCTTTCATTTGAAAGTTAATAAATAATTATCAGCCTTGAAATTCCCTTTTATAGTTTGAAGCACACTGAGTTTCCAGTTCTTTTCATGACACAAATGTTTGCTGCTCCTTGGTGTCCTTGAAGTTATAATAGCTTCACTTACATTTGCTGGCAAAGTATTTTTGACCTAATTTGTTTTCTAGTACACAAGTAATTGGCATTTTGTTTATCCATATTGCCACACTGCCTATTGTGAAATAATGTACTACTGAAAATATGTGTGCTTTTAAAGCCACATAATTAAATGTTTAATTACCCTTTGCAAGAAGGTTAAAACAGTCATACATACATAAAGAAAAAGATTATTTTAAGAAACAATTTGAGAGGCCCCAGTTATGAAAGTAAACAGTGTATATTGTTGATCAAATTATTTCCAGTCTGACAGATGTTTCTTGGAATTCTGAGCTAGGAGAATAGCAAACCTGTCACCAAGTGCAGGTCCCATGTAAGCTTCATTCTGGAATGCCTTCCCCTGAGAGGCCTGCCAGGACCCATCACTGATTGCTAAATTTGAGCAGGTGGTGAAAACATAGATGTTACAATGCCTTTCAATAGAGTGACTGTTTATGCCTCACCTAAAAGGAGGTCAAAAGATAAAGATTTGCATAAAAGATGCGGCTGCAAATTTCTACGTTCAGAGGAAGATTCAGAAATAATTTCTGCAATTTAAATAGTCATGTCACTTTTCACCTTAGTGTGGGAAGACTCCTCCGATTGTGTGATTCTGATTAATCTGCAGTCAAGATACTAACTGTTGAGGGGCAATTTTAATACCATTTTCCCTCTCTTAGATCAAGAATCCCTTCAAATAGAAGCCTGTCTTCTGTAACACAGGGCACTTGTCTGCTGTCGAATCCTAATAATTACAATGCTATTGTATCTGCCTATAAAATTAGACACTTCGATTGTCCACCAATGAACCCTGCACCAGTTGTAATATTTTATCTTGTTTTGTTTTTAGTTTATTTTTATTTTTGATGTGTTTCTGTTTGCAATTCTGGCCAGTGACCGTAATAATTCTATCCTATTCTAATTTTTCAATATTTCTTTCCTAAGTGGTTTTCTCTGTATGTTTTTGTTTTTGTTTTTGTTTCATAACTGTTGACAGTCTATGCTATTTTAAGAATTTGTTAGAGAACGGGTAAATAACTCAAATAATTTAATTTGTATGGGTAGAAACTCTGCAATGATACCGCTTGATGGATAGTCTGCCTAACCATGCAGTCAGGCACACATGGCTATCAAAACATCTTCCTTTGTAGGTTTTTTTTTTTAAATCACAGATTACATTTATTCTCTTTGGAATTATAAAGAATCATAGAGTGGGAGTAGTTCCATCTAGTCTTTTATTCGGTTTGATGCAGAACATCCAGAGTTAGAACATTCTATGAATGGTTGCCTAGCAAGAGAGAGGTCTCTTCAGAACAGGGACTGCTGAAGAAACACTACAACTGAGTCCAAAGGAGGATCCATTCCTTCTTTTGCACACTCACTCCAGTGCAACCATTTCCCAGCTGCAGTAGCACTGTCTGTCACACTCTGGCTAGCCAGCCACCCTATTAGTGTGACTCTCATCAACACTTTGTGACTTGCTCACAGCAAGTGCACGAGCAGGCAGATTCCACAGCCTCCCTCACTTACTATCATTCCAAAAACACCATCAGAACAATGCATGTAAGCAGTAGCCAGGAGCATCAAGCCAGTTAGGAAAGCTACGTATCTTAGGTGCGAGGAACACTGTGTGATGAAATTGAGAGACAGCGGAAGGAGAGCTTGACCTAATCTGCTGCCCATTCTGGTCTATAAATGAATTGTTTCATCCTTCCCAGTGGTAGGCCAGCCCTGCCTCTCTCCTCCAAATAACTGATTTGTTAAACTGCTTACCAGAAGAGGTTTCCTCCAATATTCAAAGGAACGCTGTCCTCCTGTAATTTAAAGCCTTTAAACTGAGTCCTGCCATACCAGTTTAATCCAGTTCAAAATTCTGTGCAGTGTTGGAAAGCTGAGATAATTTATTTCTGGCTCAGCTGTGATGTAATTGAAACCACTCTAAAGAGACGCCCCCCCCCCCCCCCCAATTGGAGGGAATTCTTGATTCATGTCCTCTCCCAAGTCCTGTGCTTTAGGTCCCATAAGGCAGATGTTAATTGGATGAATTTATAGTGCCCTTCAGGACAGTACACCAGCTTGAGCAGGGTTGAAATTGACAAGAGTTTTGTCAGTTTCCCCCTTTTCTTTGGCAACCAGGGGGCAAAGTAGCATCCCAGGCATAAGGCTGCTTGGGTTCCACCACCACATATTCCTTTCCTCACTTTTATGTGGAAATGGGAGTGAGATTTCATTCTTTATTGCTGTGGGAAGGGGCAAATAGTCAATGGCTGCTTTGCCCCCTCCCATAGCAGGCCTAGTACACAGGCCTAGTACGCAGGCCTAGGAAGCGTTGGGCTTTCCTTTGCCTCATAGTCCAACAAACCTGGTCAGGTGGGGTCTCACCAGGAGTCCTCATGAGAAGACTGATGCCAAAGGAAGGAGGGGGTAAGTAAGGGAGGAGCCACTGCAGCTGTTAAATCACTTCCTCTTCACTGTCACCTCCACGTCAACCAGCATCTCACTCATCAGCAGCAGCAACAGCACTGCCATCACCACCAGCTTCCTGTTCCTCTCTCTTTAGTCAGATAAGAGCTACTTTATGGTGATCAATAAGGTGTGGGACTGACTCATGGGACTCAGGTCTATTGCTGGGGCAGCAGGAAAGCAGCATCCACATGACCTCCCTTTCTACCACCAACCTCAGGTGGGTTGGTGCATGAGGTCTCTCAACATGGGGGGGGGGAGGAATCCATCTGAGATATTTTAAGCTGCTATATCCCATATCTGTGGTTCCTGAGTTCCCAGGCTTAAGTTCCCAGGCTTAAAATGAGGAGTGATTTTTACTCTGTGTGTTCCACATTTCAAGCAAAGAAGATCATAGATGATCACATTTCAAGCAAAAATGATCAACTGCTTCAGAGGTTTTGGAGACTTAAAATGATGGTGATGTCTAATGCCCTTTAACAATGGAGATCAGCTCTTCATCCCTCTCTCTGTAAAACAGTGTTTCAGATATTTACATCTGTAACGTCCTTCCTCTGTCTTCTCTTCTCCAGGGTAAACTTCCCAATTATATCAACCTTCCTCCATAAAACTTAAATGGATTCACTTTCCTAGGTCTTTTTAGGTCTCTTCCCTTATTTTATGAGTAGTTAAATCAGTTATGAACTGGCAAAATAAATTATCATAGCTATTGCAATTTTTTAAAAGTTCTGTTTTACATATTCCCAACATTTTGATTTTTTCCCCAAATTGCTTTATAGCAATATGCTACACAGGTGGATGCTGCCATGTTCCTTTCTTTTCTTCTTTTAAATGTTTTTAAGAGAGCTCCCCTCCTGCCGCTGCTGCTATTGTGTCTGTCATCTTCATTCTCCAGAGTCTGTGTTCTGTATGGAGTATGAAGATTGGGAGACCTTGCTCTGTAAAAAGGAAAGAAAGGAAGGCATTTGTTGGTTCACATATTATGTTTGGATTTGACTTGGCGTGTTATATAAAACTAGCCATTATGGATTACTCAACAAATTATGTATACTTTATTTATGCTCTCAGAAACCAACTGTCAACAAATTGTTGATAAAACACACCATGGCTTAGTACGTATGGGGAAATTGTGCCATTGCCAACCAGTACAAGAAGGGAGGGGCAGCAGGAAAGAGATTGTTCAGGGAGGGAGCAAATTAGGGTTTTATTTTTTCAAACTGGAATTTTAGGAAGGAAGGAAGGAAGGAAGGAAGGAAGGAAGGAAGGAAGGAAGGAAGGAAGGAAGGAAGGAAGGAAGGAGGGAAAGATCTGTAAACCAGCCATTTTCTACACCACCCCAATAGGGTAAAATAATGAAATAAAACACATGAAATAAAAACACATGATTCAAGGAGAAGCAAGTAACCAGGGGTTGTGGCAGTGAACATCCATGGAAGAAATGTTGTGTAAGCCCTTTTAACCTTGGCAGCCCTACTGAGGGACTTTTGTTTTTCATTATTAGCTCGTGAAACTAAAGACATAAGGTGGGGGAGAAACTTGTTTTGGGACTGACTCTCCTTTCTCAGTACAGATGATTGTGGCAAAGTCTGGCTTTGAAGAATGCTTCTCCTCATTTGTTGTCTTCTGTTTCGTGTTATCATCATCATTACACAATCAAGCTCAGTGGTGGGAAAATTGTACCAGTCATCCCATCCTGATCTGGGGGTTGAAAAGATAGCCCTGTAAATTGCAGTGCACTCCAAACAAGTTGCCCTACCCATATCCCAAGGTTACAGTCCTTTAAACAGCTTACTCTGGAGCGGTTCCATATTAATCCCTTTGTATGAAATGTTTTGGAGAATTTGAGATTATATTAAGCTGCAGTGGATTTAAACAAATCTGAAGAAAACTCTGGACAAACCTGCATGGAATGGCAATTTCCGAGTTTAAATAAGTAAGTAAAGTCTCTGAGATGAGATCAACTCATAGTGACTTCATAGGAATGACCATGTAGATTTCTTGGCAACAATACTGAAGTTGCTCACCACTGCCTTCTTCCCAGTCTAACCTACATCCCTAGAGTTTTGCCTCCAAATACAAACCAAGCTTGATTTGGCTTAGCTTCTGAACCGAGGAGTTCAGCCAGGTGTTGCCACCTGCTGACACATTACAAAACATACGGCTAAAAAGACATTTCATAATGCATTGCTACAGCTTAGATCCTCCTTTTACCTGTTATCAGTTCTAATATCTTATAATGGGTTGAACTGAAACTATTACTCCAAGGGTTTACCAAAGAGAAAGCTTTGTCAGGCAGATAGCTTACACATCATTAGATAAGAGAGTCGTGAAATTGTGCATAATCTAGGTGTGTGCAATTCCAACTAGGGCATGACAGACAGGAAAAGACTGGAAAAAAAACAAGAGCATCCTCCATTCCAGAGGAGTCAAAATAGCTCACAGGAATGTTGTCAAGATTCTCCAACTAAAGACAATTAAAGTAGCCTAGCCAATGTGGAATGTGCTTAGAGCAACCACTGGCTGGTTATAAGGAAAGGAAGAAATGCACCCTGATTTTCCTTACTGGAGTTTGCTAGGCGTCAGCACGCGCACTTCTCCCTCGCATTCCATGGAAATGGGATTGGGTACTGCTCCACCTGAAATCAAGATTTATTTATTTATTTATCATATTTATATAGCCGCCCATCTCGCATAAAGTGACTCTTTGTGACAATACAGTGATATTGACTGGATTCATTCTTCACATTAAACAAACATTGTTATAACCACAGATTATTAAATATATCAGTTGGTTGGGTTTGCACAGCATGCAAAGCCAGGGTTATGGAATTTCTATAAGCTCAAGGCCCATGCCAGGAGACACGTTGCAGGTTGCATTCCACAAGTGGGTGAGGCCAGGACCTATTTGGAGACAGGAGTTTTAAGGAGTATCTGTAGGCTTAAAGTATCTATTTTGATGCTCAACTGCTGAAAAGGACCCCAAAATTTGACCCCACCCACTTTGAGGGCCATAAAAGGGACGCTGGCAAACCATACTTTCTGTACACCTGTAACAAGCCTAAACCATGATTTACAAGCCACAATGACTGGTTTCATGCAACAAACCAAAATCATACAAACCACATTGTGGCCGTATGAATCTAGCTGAATCCAGTAACAGTTTTTGCCTTCTTCCAACCGATCTGAGAGTAGCCACCCAGAACTCGCTTAATGTTTTATGTGGCTATAAAGTGTGAAAATAATCTATTCCAAAATGCCCACATACAAATTATGTAATTGTTTTACATTAAATCCCAGCAGAGGCCCTCAGGCACCCACATTTCCTTGTGGGAAATACACCTGCTGCTTTGTACCAAGTGGAATCATAACTCAGCAACTTGATTGCAAAACACTCAGCAGCAGCAGCAGCGGATTTCCTGTTATTGGCTACGCTGCAAGGCCCTGCAAGGCCCTGTCACCCAGGAACTCTGTTTTCATCATCTTGGGGTTTTTTTTTTCAATTTTTTTTTATTCTGCCTTTATTATTTTTGTAAATAACTCAAGATGGCAAACATACCTAATACTTCCTCCTTCTCCTATTTTCACAATAACCCTGTGAGGTGAGTTGGGCTGATGGAGAGTCTGAAGTCACCCAGCCAGCAATAAATAACTACTGTATAAGCGAAACAGTTTTAAAACAATGTTTATTTCATGAGGCCTTATTGAGAGCAGAGTTACATATTACAAAGCAGACTTTCTAATCTTCGGTTTTCCTGGTAATGCTGACTTAACAACCCAAAGGATTTCCGAAAACAATTGGCAGGTGGGAGGGGATACTTAACCCTTTTTCTGACCTTTAATTCTCTTGTTCAAAACTGATGGACTGAATAGTTTGTGAAGGCTGCCTACTAGATTCATGGCAGAGGAGAGAATTAAAGGTATTTTGTGGTTTAGCCACTATATGACATTAGTTTGCATAACACACTTGTGATTAATGTAACTAGTTTACTCAATTAACCCACTTCTCTGGGTTTGTATAATATACAACTATTAACTAAACTACACTGGATGGATTCATACATTATAATAGGCTAAAATGCGGTAGGCAAATTTGTGGTTTCATATTAAGACAGATGAAAATGTTTAAAAACAATCTAGGAAAGCATAGGAAGGAAGAGTTAAACACCACGCCAGTCACAACAGACTGTGGTCTGCCCTTAACTCCCCTAATTTATAAAACAGGAGTAAAAGATCTAGCTAATCATATACAGAGAACAGATTCCCAGAAGAGAGAGAGAGATTAAAACAAAGTATTCTGAATCCTTTGCATATTGGTCGAGAAAGACGTGATGATGCATGCATTTGGTCCTTGTAAGATTTTTTAAAAATTTTAGATTATATAAATCTTCAAACCTCTGATTTTTTTGGATTATCACTTCCTTTTCCTATACCTCCTGTACAGGATATATAGTTGTATGTTTCTAATTCAGTGCAAACTACAAAACAATATATATACACCAATGCACTTAGTTAGTTAAATATAATTAACAGACACATAATGTTCTTCACGCTCATTATACATTTGCCATTTTGTTGTCAGCTGTTGAGCAGGTTGTCATGATGTGGACTATGGAAGTTTTTGCATCTCATTGTGGCTTTTGCATTAACCAGGTTTCCTAAATTACATATAGAAGTTTATATAGTGATACTTTGTTGGTCATCAGGGTTTTTAAAAATTCTTTTTCTGAATCAACTTCACAGAAATTGCTCTAACTCTACTAAAGTTGATTTATTTTTTAATGGAAACAAATAAGGCCTTTGGTTAAATTCAGAAGTGTGAAATGAGCCTTCTCAGGATTCTAACTAGTAAGCCACACAAGTCTTCTAATACAATCCATTTCATTCCTTCTCCCATTCTGAATTGCAAGGTCAGAAAGATGCTCTGTCATCATTGGACTATTTTGAGAGCCTGAACTTTTGTAAAGCTTTTTAGGGTAGTCACTCTGGCAGATTTGCAAGGCCACTGATACCATGTCTATGAATGGCGGTGTTTTGGCTCCAAAAAAAATTCTGCTTAGAGAATGAATTTGCAATTAGCAAACAGGAATATACCTTAATAACTCATGATCATTAGCCAGAAAACATGGCTTGCTCATACTGAATCAAGTACAGATGGATTTTTCTTGAGCTGAATTCTATATAATTTTGTTAATGACAATTCATTTCATTAATTCCATTTATATGACCACTCACCAAGCAACTTTTATATATAATATGATTCCCTACAATTATTTTCCCCCTCCCCAGCAAAATCAAACAGCCATATCTACTACATACAGGAACAAGAGTTATCCTTACTTTTAAGAACCTCTAAAAAATAGGTAGTGTGTCACTACTGAATCAACCAGTTTCTACAGTCAGTCCCCTGCTTATAGACAGGTTACGCTCCAAGAGGTTGTTCGTAAGTCCATTTTGTTTGTAAGTCCAGCCAAGTAAAAAGTAAAAAGTAAAAAAAAGAGGAGGAGGAGGAGGAGGCAGAAGGCAGGGCATTAGTATGGGCAGAGAGGCCCTATCTTCTGCTGCCAATGCGTTGCCAGGTGAGGAAGGAGAGGGGGTGGTAGCGGAGGAGAGGGGAGTGACGGATGAGTGGGTGGGGTGCAGCACGCTCCACTGCCAGGCAAGGCAGAGACCTCCGCCTCCTCTCCCCTGTCCGCTGCCACTGCCCCCTCTCCTGCCTCACCCAGCAACAGAGCGCACCATGCAAACGAACCCTTTCCAGGAACTCCAATTCCAATGCAAACCTCCAATGCAAACGGAAGGCAGGAGAGGGTGGGAAAGGGTGAGTTTGCATTTCCCACCTTCTCCTGACTTCCAGTTCTGATTTCCGGCCCAACATCCGGTTCCAACTTCAGGAAACTTTCCGGTTCCAACTTCCGGCCCAACTTCCGGTTCCATCTTTTTTGTATTGGTGAAAGTTCACAATACGAAAGTTCGTAAGTAGGGGACTGTCTGTACTTAATCAATAGGATCAATAGCAACAAACATGAGTACAGTCCAAACGCTGTTCATTCTTGATTTTCTTTCTTTCTATTTTGCATTGGTGCAACCTATATTCTATAGCAGATGTGGGCAACCTATAGCTGCATAGATGTAGTTGAATTACATCTCCCGGAATCCTTTCCTACTCACCATGCTGGCTGGGGACATTGAGAATGGAAATTCAGCAATACCTGGAAGGCTGCAGATTGGAGCTATAGTTGAAGATGATTGTGCTAGGGAACAAGTAAGCCCACTAGGAAGAAAACCTGGAAAAGTTGGTCTGTGAACAAGAAAAGCATGTAACCGAGGAAGAAGGAGCAGAATAATGGCATGGTATAGTACTGTATAGATGAACCTGAAGTCCCAACTCACACTGCACCACAATTCCCAAGACTGCTTTTTAGATCAGAGTAAGATTTTTTTTTTTAAGTGACAAAACCAAGAGTATCTGCAGGGGTTAAAAAAATCAGGATAGTGGCCATAACTGTGCAATCAAAGCCCCACCCTTTTTTACATACATTATGACAGTTGTGATTGGCACCCCTGGACAAAACTGTGAGAATTCAGTTCCCTAAATGGGAGTATAACTAGACCAGAAGTATTACTGAGGAAAAAGTCTTAGGATACTAGTAAGAATTCATTTCATGTTTATTACTATAAAACTATCTGCTGGGAGACTAGAGGGTTTCCTTGTGCAGTGGTTGGCCATTATGGAAACAGTCTGCTGGACTAGATTGGGCCATAAATCCAATCCAAGAGGGCACTGCTTATGTTCTTATCATTCCAGAAGACTCGGGCATTATTTATCTCAGAGTAAGATTACACAAAAAATTTATTTCTTCTCTGGGAAAAGAAACAAGACAGTTGCATTTTGTCCTTAGCACCATTGAAGCCTCATGCAGACTTGATTTCTGATTTCTTTAGAAACTGGGAACTATCCATGACTTGCTCACTTCATTTCCTTCTCCCTTCTCTGCCAAGAATTCCCTCTCCTTTTCCTTCCATAGACAACACCATAGATAAGTTGGAATTATTTACTCAATTAACCCAACTCTCTGACTTCACACGCAACAGAATGAACCATACACTAAACACATGGGCTGGATTTGTATTAAATACTATGCTTCAGTGTAGTGATCTAAATTATGGATCATGTGTTGTCCAGCACAGTCAGCATTAATCATGATGTTTGCTATTTATGTACATTGAGCTCCACTAAACATGGTTTCTTAAGCTCCACTAAACCTGTAGCTTTTGTTGGGATAGCAGGAGAATCAATCTAGGAACATTGGAAGGCCACAGGTTCTTCATTCTTGCTTTTAAACGGAAAAAGGAAAGGAGGCCGTAAATTCCTCCTGTGCTCTTAAACATGGAAAAGAGATTGACAGTGTCCCTTAACCTTCAAGGTTATGCCCAACAGCAGGTCAGAAAAACAGAGCTTTGAACTTCTGCAGAAAATATTACTGTGGAAAGAAACTGAATTGAGAATCAATTGTGCAACCAGTTTAATTATGTGTCAACTTTTATACAATAGAAGAAGGGGTGGGAATGGAGGAACAGATTCAACTTACTGCAAAACAGCTGCAATTTCCTTTGAGAACTTTCAGATTTAATTAATTTCTGTTCTCTTAACAGTCAATACTGTAGAACTGATCCTCTTTCAACTCTGCTGTGTGTGTGTGTGTGTGTGTGTGTGCGTGCAATATAAAAGAACATTTTCTTGAAATATTATGTTTCAAGCTAGAGGGCCCTGAATGTGCTGGTATAAGACAAATTAATTCTACCATAATTTGTAATTATTTTTATCATAATTAAGAGTCATATTTGCGCGCGGGAACATGTAGGAAAGAAAACTGAGTCACTGAAGTCTCAAGAAAATATTGGGCTGTTGTTTGATAGCAAAAGCAAGCATATCTATTGTATGTAGCAGTGGTTCTTAAACTGGGGGTAATTTGGGCATATCCTGGGGGCAATGGAGCTATTTGTAAATGCTAATTTGTGAGTCAAGGATCTAGTTTAGGACTGCTGCTGCCAAGACACTTGTGTAAAACAACAGTCTCTGGGATTTTTTTGTGGAGGTAATGATATTGTTTGAGACCGGAGGAGGAGTAATTCAGTCAAACAGTTTAAGAATCACTGGTATATAGCTCTCTGTTTGTGTTCATAATGTTAAAATATTTCTTATTTGTGCTGAAGTTAAATATGTGTTTGATAAGCACCGAAACCAAACATCAAGGAAGTATCCATAAAACTAGCTGCCCTCAAGATAATGTTCTGGGTAAATACTTGCTTTCCTTTCCTTTCCCCCTCCAGTTTCCATTCTCACAAACGGACTCAGTATCCCCTGCCAACAGTAGATCATGTATGGAGAACAAATTTACCCATGATTAACTTAATTATAATTTTTTAAACCCAAGTTTCCTGGTTTGCATGATACACAGAGCCATAAATTAACCATGTGAACTTAGTTTGCACAGCATGCTAGTTAAATGTTAAGCTTACATTAACTCTTCTGTCTGCATTTGAACAACGCAAGGAACTAAGAGGCAAATAAACTTTATAAAACTTAGTTTCACATCATGGTTAAGCCTCTCTGCTCTAGCAAGACATTCCTGTACCATCAGTTGGCTAGACACTCCTTTGTTTCAGATCAGAAGCTGAGCAAAAGTAACTTCAAATCAAATCCAGCATTTACGGTCCCAGACCAATAAAGCTGCAAATCTTAATGTACCAATATTCATCATTACTACCATCAAAAGACACAACACTTTAAGGGCCAAGAGCATTTGTGACTGTGGGTAGCTCATGTACAGTTCCATTATAAGAGCTCAGTTGGCTGCCATATTGCACTGGAGTAACAAAATTGTATAAGCTTTTCTGTTATTGCTCCTTATTTTCTAAGCTTCCAACCACCAACATTTCTAACTGGGTTCATATATCAAAGTAAGGCATAGTTTGTTCCCATGCTGGTTAGGAATTCTAAGAGATGAACTCAAACAAATCTGGGTTCCAGATTAAGAAAAAATGTTTGAGGTGGTACACTGATCAGTAATGATTATATTGAACGATTGTCTGACACAAGTGAGAAGTCAATTTTTTTCTCTTAGTTTTTCCTGACTTCTACTGAAATTCTAACCACTGATCATAGATTAACACATTGTTTACCTTTTATTTGGAAAGTTGTTCAACTTTTATCCATTTCTTGCAGTGAGATAATTGTAAAGGAATTTTAGCAAACACTTTCAAAAATTGATTTGCATACCAATGAACTACATTGTCCTTTGTTATCTGGTGTGCAGTGCTTAGCAGTAGATTTTACCTTACACACAGATTTTGCCCTATGCAATAATCCCTCTCACTAATTTGTCCCTCTGTTACTGCAAGATTGATTCACATTTTCCTGTTATAAGCTTTCCATGGATTTTAACAGTGGCTCTACAACCACTTGCAGTTTGGAGCAGCACCATCATGCTTGACATTTTCCATCTTTTCCCTTGATCACATGATGTTGACTTCATCTTGCCGTAGGCCATGAGTTAAGCAGCCTTATGTTTTATGTGTGTCGTTTTTTTTCCCTGTTTAATCTGGCATTGCCCCATCACTGTTTCAAGATGTGTCAAATCTATAATGCTTTGCTACTCATCTTAGAAAGGGGTCTGATGACCTGTAGTAGGTGTAAACAGAAGTATGTTTGAGCAGCTTCTGCTACAATATTTGCCCTTTCAATGAGTGTTTTCTTTCCAACTCTGTCCTGGCAATGGGTTAGGGATGACTTCCACTATTTTATTTGGGGAAGAAGAGAGACTGTATTTGTGCATCTCATTATTTGTGCAAGTCCTGATACCATGTCAATAAGGAGACCTTTTCTTTAGCTGCAACAGCCCCACTTTTCCTGAAAATCAGGTATGCCCAACTGAACTTTCCCTGATTATTTGCCAGTTTCCCTGTATTTCTCTATTGCAGTCATTTTATTCTTCCTCCTCCCCCAAAGTAAGAGGTGCAATTGTCTAGCAGCTAATCAGTTTCCTTTGCTATTCAGCTGTACGAAAACTAGCTAGTTGCACAATCATAGCAAGATTTGTCTCCCCCTCCTCTGGAAGTGCTTAGTATCTCCCTGGATCTCTTCACTTATAAATTCTAATTATCCACCTTATAATTTATTTGGTGTTGCTTAGTTATGTTAAAAATGTGTATAGACACATGCTTATGACTGCTGAGAAGCCCAGGCAGAATCCCCAAATTTCTGCCATTGTGTCAAGCTTACCCCATTCAGCCTGCAATGCCCTAAGGAGTAAGTGTTTTCTTGCTGGCTGGTGATGCACTGAAGGGGAATGACAACAAAGCCAGAGTCGAAAAACAATAATACAGTAGGCTGGATTTCTGCCTATGATACAACTGTTAAAATAAAAGTGAGCTCTACTGTCAACCTTTTCTATCCAGCTTTTGTAGAGAAAAGCCATTACTATATATTCCTTGTACTTCCCTAAAATAGCCATCTTTTGGTTCCAGTTCTTTTCAGTGCTTGCTCTTTCATTTTTGTCATGAATCTCCATGCACTTATTGGCATTCCACTCTGAAGCTGAGTCTCTACATGTGATCTAGGCAGAATTTAAGAATTTTAATTTTCACACAGTTTTATACAGTTATAGTGTCCAAATGCCACTGAAGTCAGGATTGATACATCATGCTAAACCATGGCTGATTTTAAGGATGATTTTTAAAAAAATCTTTACTGAATAAAACAGTAAAATTTACAAGTACTGCTAGGTAAAAGAAAATGCAGTAGTTAGGTTCACACATCACACAAAGCCAAAATTAAAACATCACTGTTAGTCCATTGCTGTGGACAGATCACTGTTTGGTTACCCTCCAGCTTGCTGGTGTCCATTCACTTCCACAGTGTGAATCTGCGCAGATGACTGATGGCCCCGGTTGGGTTCCAGAGGGAGCTTCGGTTTTTCCCGAGGATATAGCAAGCAGCTCAGCCGAGACCTTGGTGGCAGCCTGGAGTAGGCAGGTGATTGAGACCCTGGACTGGATTGCTCCTATGTAGCCTCTCTCTGTGTACTGATCCTGGAGTGCACCTTGGTTCTCTGAGGAGCTCCAGGAAATGAAGCACCAGAAGTGGTGCCTGGAGCACCATTGGAGGAAGAGAAAGAGTGAATCCAACTGAACATGAGTTAGAGCCTATATCTGAGCCTACATCATGGCAATCAGGGCAGCAAAAGATTATTTCTCCACCTTTATTGATCCGCTTATAGCTGTCCAGTGGCCCTTTCAAAGTGACCAATTCCTTGTTAAGGAGGGTGGGCCTCAGGACCATCTGCAGGGCTACAGCAAGGAGCATTCATGCTATTTGATGGATAAAGTTGCTTGGATTCACTTGGAGTTGGACTCTGACCGGGCATGTCCAAAGTGGGTCTTGTGAGGTTATTAGACGGAGTTCAGTTCTGTGAGTCCTGAGGAACTGGAGAAGGTTCTCCAGTCTGTCAGCCTGGTCACCTGTTTGTTAGATCTTGGCCCCTTCTGGATTGTTAAAGTGGCCCAGGAGGTGACTAAGGGGTGGGTCCATGAAGGATGGGTCTTATTCCCTGAGGGAATGTTAGCTCTTTGAGGTAGTCCAGACAAGAAGCACGACTACGATTACTAGCTGCATCTTTATTGTAAGGTTGCATTAACAGAATCTTGCAAGTCTGAAACTACCCCGCCCCCCGTCCTTCAGTTTTACTCTCCTGAAAACTAGGGAGGGTCCCTTCTGAGACACTTTTGTCACCCCTCCTCCTTCAGACTCAAATTTTGTTTATCAGACTGTTGTCTAGGCTGCAGTTCTTCCTCCTATCTCTCACGGTCATTCCCACATACCATTACATGGAGTGGGTGGTCCCTCCAGCTTTGGAGGAGGTGGTAGTGCACCCCCTGCTGAAGAGGCTATCACTGGCCCCTCCATTTTGGAAAACTATCAGCCAGTTTCCAATTTCCCTTTGTTGGGAAGGTTGTATAGAAGGTGATTGGATGGCAGTTACAGAGGATGTTGGAGGAAATGGATTATCTGGATGCATTTTAGTCTGGTTTTGGATCAGGAGACAGCACTGGCTGTGCTTGGGGAAGACCTTTGGCAGACCTGGGATGGGGTTGGTGCATCCATCATTGTGCTCCTTGATCTCTCAGTGGCTTTTGACCACCATATCCTTCTGGACTAACTGCAGGGGTTGGGAGTGGGAGGCACTGTGTTTACCCCCCTTCTCAGTGGTGGGTTCCAATCAGTGTTGATGGGAGGGGAGGGATCACACCCATGGCCCCTCACTTGTGAGGTCCCTCAAGGTTCTACACTTCCCCCCTCCTGTTTAGCATCTACATGAAACCATTGGGGAAGGTAATCTGTCTGTTTGGGGTTTGGTATCATCAGTATGCTGTGACTGTTTGACACCCCTGGGTTGGGGATGTTTCCATCACTGGACCTGGATGGGGTTGCACTTCCCCATTTGAGACTTGTGTGCAACTTGGGGGTCCTCCTGGACCCACAGCTACTGCCTGAAGAGCAGGTAGCAGCTGTGGCCAGGAGGGTCTTTCACAGGTAATCTTATGTGCCACTTGTGCCCTTTCCTCAACCGGGAAGCCCTGCAGATGGTCAGTCATGCCCTGGTCACCTCGCAACTGCGCTATTACAATATGCCCTACATGGGGCTGCCTTTGAAGACCAACCAGAAGCTACAGCTGATTCAAAATGCAGTGGTGCAAGCAGTAATAGACACTTCTCATTGTGCCCATGTGTCACTATTGCTATGTGACCTCAATGGCTACCAGTTGGCTTCTGGGTGCATTTTCAAAATGCTGGTTGTTAAACCCTTCATGGCACAGGGCCTGTTTATCTGAGGGACTGTTTCTTTCCCATTGTTTCTGCCTGGCTGGTATGTTTGGGCAGAATAGGTGTGCTCCAAGTCCCTTCTATTAAATGTTGTGGGACCTAGGAAGCATGCCTTCTCTGTCATGGTCCCCACCCTCTGGAATAGCATCCCACTGTCTTGGGGTTCTGGAAAGCTCTGAAAACCTAGCTTTGGTCCCAGGCCTGGGGTTAATGTATTTTTGGGGGGTGGGCTGTCATGCTTGGTTTTAAAAGTTGCTTTTAGCCCAGGCTGTTTTGTCTTATGTTTTTAATTGTTTTAACTTGGTATTGGGTTTTGTAAGCCTCCCAGAATGGGCGGCTATAATAAATTTAACGAAATAAATAAACAAATGCTACAGTACAACTATTTCACATCTGGGATTTGATCAAGTTTTAGATGACAAAGGAATTCAGACTCTCCGGAAGCCTAGACAGAAACTTACCTGTATTACAACCTGGGCTATGCTGGGTTGCAAAAATCTAGATGACAGCAAAGGAATTGAGAAAAAACCCCAGTGGTTGTCTGCATTTTTGCAGCTCATATAGGCTACTTAGACATACATGAATCTAGCTATGTTATAAGCACAACCCAGAGTTTAATACACTGAAGTCATAGGTGTGCTATTTTTGCTTAACAGCAGAAATATTAACATGCTCCCCTGCTCCTTAGTCACTGTTCTGTTTGTGCATGTTCCAGCACAATACTGAATCCTGGCAAAGAATTTGAGGATGAATGCCAAACAAAGTAGTTGAGATTGGCATAAAAAAACAAGACTTCTTACTGCATGTTTTCTCTTGACCTCCCCTGCCCCGGCTCCCACGAATCAGTTTTATGTGTGGTGTCTCTGTGTATGTAAAAGAACAAAAAGGAGGGAGCATTTGTCTTTCAGCTTCCCCCATTTTTGTGGTTTCATGTTCACTCCAACAGAGGATAGGTATAGGGGAACTC
The DNA here is from genome assembly GCA_030867105.1 of Liasis olivaceus. Taxonomy (NCBI): domain Eukaryota; kingdom Metazoa; phylum Chordata; class Lepidosauria; order Squamata; family Pythonidae; genus Liasis; species Liasis olivaceus. The sequence goes on along the minus strand of CM061350.1, from coordinate 119,387,554 downwards.
TGGGGCCTCCAAAAAAATAATAAATAGACGCAAAATGGAGCATGCTGTTTGAAGAATGAAATACCATGCTGCTTTTCTATCTTTTGCTTTCTGTATCTTTATTTAAATAGTATGAGCTATGTGTTTCAGAAACAATTATGTAAAAAAAAAATTCAATCCAGCAAAATCCACTGTGGAGTTCCGTTGCACAAGTCTTGTGCAAATTATAGGAGTGGTATTTCTGTATCCTGTTCATGTGTACCAGTCTTTTATAACTTAGCTCTCTTCATATGCTCTGAATTCCCAGAAGTCAAGGAGTTGTAGTCCCCATAAATCTGGAGGGCATCCGGTGCAGGAAAACTGACATCTTCAGTTTTGTGCAAGGGACTTTTCCAGTCTTTCTTTGTCTTTTGATCAGATTTTCTCTTGTACCACCAAATGAGGAAAACTGCTGCTTAACACCCACTGCCAATAAGTATATTTAACATTTTCTACAAACAGAGATTAGTTTATAGTTGGGGCTGGAATTCCTTATCAGCTCTGTGGAATGTAAAAATGAATGAAAAACTGTGCACACACCAGGGAGCCAGGGGTTATGATTTGTGAGATTTATATATTAAAAATGTATCTGATCATATTGGAATAATTTTTATGGGGGCATTTTTTTCTTAATTAACATGTATATGTTCAGGGTTCAGAAATAAGTAACAAGATGAAGCAAATGCCCAGAGAGTATAATGTGGGTAGAAAAATACAATATATTTATTGAAAGAATATAATGAACTCTTCTACTTCCCTGTTTCCCAGAGTGGAAAAACAGATTTTGAAAACCCCATAAACACATCATTATAGAACTACTTATATTATTAATCCCCATTGTTGTGTCACATATCTCAGCCAGAACCTGCAAACCCAATATTATCATCATATAAAGTTCTCTCCTATTCAAGTTCTTTGACATAATGATTAATATTTAATCCTGTAGCAGCAATTCCCATAAAGTAGTGGTTCACTGGCAAGGTCATACACAGCTATAAGCCATGACTTATTTAGCCATGGCTTATTAAATACACCACTATAGTTGTGTTCACACATTGCATTAAGCTAAAAAGCACGGTTTCCAAACTATGATGGCTGAGTTCACACAGTACAAGAGTTCCTCTTGCAAAAGTTTATAAAACTATAAAAAGGTATCTAAAGTGTATAGCATTATTTCTGATTTGGGAAATATGATCAAGAAGCTAGAAGTACTTCCTGAAAGGTAAAATATAGCAGGCTTAGCAAGTGTATGATTGTGACCTGCCACCAGAATAGTGGACTATGCTACAAGAGAGCTGAATTTGAAAAAAAAGAAGAAAGAAAGGAATGGGCAAAAAGGAATAAATATTTGGGAGCACAAAAGGTTTGATATTTCATTTCCAGAACAGGCTGAATTTGTGATGCTGCTTCCCCATATCATATCTTTTTTCTCTATCCTCTGCTATAACATAATTGTGTAGTGTATTTCCCATTGTCCAGCCTCATGTTACTGGTTGTGGAAACAGACCCAGAGTGATGATGTTGCATCATGCACTGACTTATAACAAACAAAGAGTAAGAACCATGGACTCTTGCAAAGTATGAGAAATGAAGATTTCCTGGCATTTCTGTAAGAATTTAGTGAAATTCCTATTAACTCCTCCTTGACATTTTTTAAATACCAAGCACAGCTTCTAGTATCATTCCTGCTTCCTTTCTTAACATTTTACTTACTTGTAGTGCTACTATTTTAAGTACTGCAATAAAGTTTCATATCTACCCAGATTTGTCCATGATTGAAAAATCAAATTGAGATGGAATATTTCTGAAATCCAGTAAGGCTGTTAGTGTGTTTTGACTACCCCTCTTCCCCAAACCCTCACCTACATCCATGATTCCTCCTTACTTGTCTGCCCCCACTCAAAGTTCTTATGATGACCATGTTATAACGTTGGTCAGATGGCCATGTTATTTTCATGGTCAGATCCATACTTGCTGCTTGCCCCATTGCCAGTACAGACAATCCACTCTTTCTTGAGTGCAGAAACTGACAAATCAGCTTCCACCCACCCCTAGCCCACCACAAATGTGCTCCCCATCTGGGTTTTGAAATTCCAGTTAAAAATACTGTTTTCTATCCTGAGCCATCTTTAGACCTTTCAAATGGTTAGATGATAACACTTCATTCTAATTTAGTGTCATCCCCAACACCAAAGGGGTGCCTGTATACCCTCTCCCCTCTAGTGTGTGATCCTGTATAGCCATTTCATTCCAGGCTGCTATGTCAATAGTTTCCTTTTGTTGTTGTTCTTCCAGTTGATCCAGCAATGGCCCATAAGGGCCATGGAGTCCACTCAAGTCCCCTGGCTACCATGTTTTCCCCACCTGTTCTTCTAACACATCTCTGTTCCACCATTAGGCATCCCAGTAGGTACTCTTTTTGCTTTCTGCACAGACTGGGTAAAGCATATTCTCTTTTCTTTCCTGTCCTGTGCCTATTATATCACAATGGCTCCCCCACCCCTTTTTGTAGAATGTAGAATGAAGCTACAACGTTTCAACAAATATTACTTCGTTGCTTCTATAAACCCGAACCATTGCCACAAAGTTTCTGTGGACCCACACTGGAACATATCCCCTCTGCTGTAATCACTGTAGGATTGAAGCAACGATCATGCAATTTGGGAGGAGGGGTGGGGGGAATCAGGGCTTGCACTGGCCATAACTGGACTAAGCACCAACTCAGCTGTGTTGCCAACCCACTACAACCTGGACTGGAATCAGCTTCAGGGACAACCAGCAGTAGAGACAAACAACCTAGGCTGCTGTGCAGAATTGTCCCATGTGCTTTCTCCCATAAACTATGTCTAGAAACCTAGTTTGTCTGAGAACGTAATTCAGGCAGGCCCTACAAGGTGATGTGAAGTGATACAAGAACTGATGAAGAATGTCATCAGCAAGGATACAATATTAAATCTCACCTCCTGAGAGTATCTATTTCCCCATGCCAAAAGGAGAAGGTGGGGAGCTATTTAGCCCTGTGTTCACACAGCTCTTCATTCAGAATGTGTCTTTTTTCATCATGTACCACACAAATGGTCAGTGTCTGCCTTACTACTGAAATACTTTATGCTCTTGACGCATGGATGGGGCCTATTCAAAAGTATGCTTCAGTATTTCAGATGATCAGACGATTGATTTTTTTTTTTTTTGAGGCAGTAAAAGTACTCAATTAAAATATAATCCTGAGTTATTTCAGTATTAAAGGAGACAAAAATAGGATGCAATGAGAATAAAGGTCGTTCTTAAATTAACATTTGCCAATGAGTCTCTCAAGGTCTTTGAAAAGGCCTCCTTCTTAAAACAATTCAGGATCACCATCTTCAGGCTGTATTTGACTGAAGAATTTCTTCCTTATCATGGTACACTAAGAGGGCGGCAAGAAGGGATGGTATAAATGCAGTCAAAATACCCACATTTTAATTAACCTGATATCTATTAGAGACAAAACTGCCCAATTAAAGAGAGACTTTGTGTTTTCTTATTTTTTTACCACTGTATAAGTTCAAGTCTCTACCATACTTTTTTTTTTTTTTTGGTCTGAAAACTGACTGAAATTTCAGTGTGGAAAAATTAATGCTGGGAAATTTTCTTCCCCAGCCATTCAAGTCTTGGACAGAAGACACTTGGGTTTGATTATATTATACAGGATACAAGTGGTAAGAATTTAATTCCCATTCTGTGCTATTCCTTTGTGAATCTCATGAACTCATGAAAAATTATCAGATGGTGCTATAATTGCTCAACCACAGGTTTTCACATAAGGTATGCATTTGCCAGGCAAGTTCAGTGATAACAGGATGGGGAATCAGGAACCCCAATCTGGAAACAGTAATATTATAAATAATAATCTAGAAATGATCTAGATTAAAAAATAACCTAGAAGTGATCAATATTTGATATAAAATAGTGCTACAGCTCTTGCAACAAGAAAATTAACTGTACAGAGAAGTCTTCCATCCACACAAATTTACTTATTTTTAAACTATCTTCACTGACTAAAAGAATGAAATAAACAGAAAGCAAAATGGTTGAACTAATATAATTTATTATTTCAGAATTTTTCTTAATCCGAAAAATGTTTATTTTTAAACTCAAGGGAATAAAATATTTCTAGCACTGGACTTCAGAATAACAAAAATTGACAGTGGGCTCCTAGGCATTTATGATATCAAAGCAAGATACTTCTAAAATGATTTCAGTTTAAACAAATCAGTGGCAGGTTTTTGTTAAGAGTTCTGCAGAAACTGAAACATTACACATTGTATTTTGTGACTTTTAATTTGGCTTATTTAAGGTATTGTCCCACTTAGGTTTTTTGTGATTATTTTGAGGGAGTTATCTTATGTTATTTTAAAGCATGAGTTGCACAATTTGTCTTCCTCCTTTCCAGGGCTTTTTGGATAATCTCCAGGCCCCTTCTTGGCTAGTGCAGATTTTTTTTTGGAAACAAAATAAAAAGTCAGCAGTTTTAAGACTATATGAAATAGGAGGGGAGGGAGGGAGGGAGGGAGGGATGATGTATCATCAAGTCTTTGTTGACCCTTAGTGATCACATAGACAGATCCTCTATGACAATCTGTCCCTAACCTGGCCCTTTAGGTCTTTGAACAGTGTACTCCTGTAACTCCACCTTGCTGCTGATCATTCTCTTCTTCCCTTTCCTTCCACCTTTCCTAGCATTACAGCCTTCTCCAGAGAGTTAGGACTTTGCATAATTTGTCCAAAGTAGGATAATTTGAGCCTAGTCATTTGCATCTTGAGTGAGAACTCCGGGTTGATTTGTTTGATGATCCTGCTTGTTCCTTTACTGTTGATGGTTGATCTACAGAAGCAGAAGCCATCTACCATTTTGATATCTTCACTGTTAGTTCTAAGGCTGGTTTTTGTTTGAGTTTGATCTTCTTTATATTTAATGTTAGTGCCATTTTTTCCTGTGCTCCTTGACTTTTATTACTAGAGCTCGTCAATCCTTTGCATTTTCGGCTATGAGGATAGTGTCATCAGCACAGTGCAGGTTATTGATGTTTCTTTCTCCAGTTTTAAAACTATGTCCATCTTCTTCCAATCCAGCTTCTCTTAATATATATTCAGCATATAGATTGAATAATAAGGGGAGAGCATACAAGTTTGTCTCAACCAACCTGCTTCACCATATTCTGTCCATACTGTGGCTTCCTGACTTGTGTAACCAGGTAGTCCTTGCTTAACAATCCTAATTGGGACCAGCAACTCCGCTGCTAAGCAAAGTGGTCACTAAGTGAGAAATCATGTGACGACAACTGTGCCTTCTGGCTAGAAAGAGATAAGACTGGTCAGTTTCACACCTTCAGCTTTTGTTTGTCTCTTGTACACATTGAAAGCAATGCAATTGTGCTAGAACCCTGGGGCTGGGAGCTGTGGGTGCACTACACAAACAGCTTACAGTACTCTCTTGAAATCTCTTCCTCTTCAATCTATCCGCTCTGTGGGGGGAAGGGGGGGGAGGAAAAAAGCAAGCAATTTCTGTAGGCAACCTCTCCTTTGCCTGAGTCTTTCCCAGTGCCAGCAGGACAATGCATACTGACTGTAATAGCAATCACATGACTGAGGGACACTGTGAAGGTTGTAAATGGGCTGTAAAGTTAATTTTCAGCACCATTGTAACTTCAAATGGTCGTTGAATGAATGGTCAGTAAGTGAGGACTACCTGTATAGGTTTAACATGAAGACAATAAGATGTCCTGGGATTCCCATTTCTCTGAGCACATTCCACAGCTTGACATGATCAACATAGCTGAAAGCCTTTCTATAATCAATGAAGCACATAGTAACTTCTTTCTGGTATTCTTTGGCTTTCTCAATTATTCAGCATGCATCAGTCTTGTATTCCTTGGCCTTTTCTAAAGGCATCCTGAACGTTTGGCATCTCTCTGTCCATGTAGGGCTCTAATCCGTGTTGGATGATCCTGAGAATTATTTTGCTAGCATGTGAAATTAAGGATACAGGTAGTCCTCAAGTTATGACTATTCATTCAGTGATCATTCAAACTTATAATGGGGCTGAATGAAGGGACTTATGACTGGTCCTTGGAGTTTCAGCTGTTGCAGCACCCTGGCGGTCATGTGAACCAAATTTGCACACTTGGCAACCAGCTTGCATTTACAACCGGTTGCAGCATCCCATGGTCCACATGATCACCATTTGTGACCTTCCCTGCCAGCTTCCCACAAGCAAAGCCAATGGGGAAGCCAGCAGGGAAGGTCACAAGTCGCTCAGGTAAGTCTCCCCCACCCCCCACCTTTTTTCACTTGCTCACACACACCGCGCCTTCCTTCATTCACATGCCCTGCACACTCCTTCCCCTCTTCATCTGCCCTTATTGCACTCTCCTTCCCCCTTAACTCACACACACCACACTGTTCTTCCCCCTTCATTTGCATGCATGCACTGTGCCCCCCTTCCCCTCTTTGCTTGTATACACGCACCAAGATGTCCTTTCCTCCTTTGCTTGCACACACATACCCACTAGCACCCTCCTTCTTGGACCTCCCTGCACTTGCATGCATGCACCACGCTGCCCTCCTTCCCCCTTTGCATGCATGCATCACACCCTCCTGCCCTCTTTACTTGCATGCATGCACATTGTCCTTCCCCCCTTTGCTCATGTGCACACACCCACCCACAGCGCCCTCCTTCCCTGGGTGTCCCTGCAGTCACACACACCCCTTGCCCTCCTTCCTGGGCCTCCCTGTGCTTCACATCCTCCTTCCTGGGTCTTCCTATGCTCACATGCACCCCACGCCCTCCTTTCCCAGCCTCCCTGCATTCTCGCAGCTCATGCCACTTGTGCTGCACCACAGCACCTCCTCCCCCAACTTGTGCATGGCCTACGCTGGGCCTCCCAGGGCCTCTCCCACCCCCCACCCTGTGATGGAATGGACTTATGAAGGCCAGGCTCAGGGAGATAAGCATGTTCTTAGCCCCCAGCAAGAGCGTGGGAAGTTCAAGAAGATGAGGCTGGCACCTCCCTAGGAATTCACAGGGTTGTGGCTGGCTGGCTTGGGAACTAGGGTTCAGTCTGGGGAGATTTTCTGTCTGGAGGTTGTAGCTAATAAATGCAACAGAACTGTATTTGCATTGTCTCTTGGAGTTCTTTGGGCTGAACCTGACACACACCCCATGGCACCCCCACACTCCTTACCTGGTACTCCTGCTGCTTCCCACTTATTGACCTGCATGTCTCTAGGTTACAATGGCAACTGAGACTGCCTGGATTGCTGTCGCTAAGCAATGCTGGCGACAATTGCCATCGTAACTCGAGGACTACCTGTATTGTTTGCACACTCTGTTAACTCTCTCTTTTTTTTTTTGGTATTGAAATGTAAGGATCTCTTTCAATCTGTTGGCACTGTGTCATTCTCCAGATTTACTGGCATAGCTTGGTTAGAACCTTTACTGATTCTTCTTTCATTGTTTGCCATATTTCTGTGGGTATTCCACCAGTTCCGGTAGTCTTCTGACTTGGTAATTATCAGTGGGAGGGAAGAAGTTGGGTTCCTCCCCCCCCCCATCTTATCCCAGTTTAAAACCTCTATCAGTCAAGCCACTCTAAGCATCTGTTGAAATGAGCTGCAGCTCAGAAAAGCTTATATTTTTTAACAACATTTGTTGGACAGAAAAGATGCCACTAGAATCCTGATTTTTTGCTACCATAGACTAATGCAGCTCCTACAATGTCTTATATAGAGACATCACAAATATACGCGTCCCACATATTCAGCGAAGACTGGTAAGTGTTAAAGTGAATGCACAGAGAGATATGCTCAAGAACTCTTCATGTGGAAAATGTTTTTTCATGTTGGAAGAGGCTTCTATAATGCCACTAAGGTGCATACTGCTTTATAGATTGATTTCAAGGAAATACGTTGCCCCAGTTAACTTATTGTCCAAAATTCAACCTAGGAAAATCAATAAAGAATTGAAACCCAAGAAATTTGTTTTGAGTATCAGCACTAAACAGAAGTCACAGTCCTTCCACACACAAATTCATCCCAAGATACTCTTGGCTTTCTTCATTTCGGAAGTTCATTAAGGAGTTTGACTGATGATCCTGGTACCTCACTTGAAGTCAGAAAACCTTATCAGAAAACCAGTAAACCTATCTTCTGCTCATCCCTCAGTCAGAGGGAGAACATTAAATCAGAGAAGAAAGTTGCTGAGTTCACATAGTGCAACTAGTCATAGTTAATTTAATCAGCCATAATTTTCTTGGTTGACACATATCATGAAGCAATGGTATGTTTGCTTATGGCTAAGTGTGATATATGAAGCCAGCCATAGTGTGTAAAGCTAGCCACAATGGCTCATTCAAAAACCATGGCTTTATGCAATGTATGAACGCAGCTCACAGGTTAGGTTCAGCTTCAAGGGCTTTATGTTTGTCTTGTGACTGAGGCTGGGTAAAATGGGCTAAACCTTGTGCTTTAAAGCAAACTGTATACCACCAGGCAGTGGGGTCAGGATGTAAGAGGGCTCTGGTATGGGTGTATATGATTAGTGGTTTTACTCAGCCTCCATGCAGTTTTATGTGGTTTCTTTTGGTTTAATGGAATCTCTTGCTTTTATTTTGCCCAGAATTTCTTGGATAGATGCATGCCCATATAAATTGGATAAATAAAAAAATGTATACTGACTGATATTATTAATAATACAGTAAAGGCTTGCTTTAATATCTCTAACTTTGTTCTTCTTTTGCTATAGGAAAGATCTGGCAGTTAGCTCTTTCTGTTTTGTCTAAATTATATGCTGCTAGTAGCTCTTGGAGAAAGGCAATGCTAGGTTTTCAGACAGGCTTGTTTCAAGCAAGACCTACTATGGAGCAATCTTTACCTACTCAACTTCCACTGATGCATGACCAGTGCAGCCATCAATGCTGATGTAATAACCTCCCAAATACAAACACTCCTTTTATTATTGTTAAACAGTCCCGCTATTCACTGCTTAGGTGGTCAGCCTGTTCCAGCCTTTGACCTTTCACCACAGGACCCTTTTATTCAATTCATGCTGATACTCTGAATGTCTTTGCCCTCTGTCCAGACTTGGGCATTTAAGATTATTTTAATGTGCAAGAGTTTCACTGGCATCTTGAGACACAGCAGTCTTACAGATGAATTACTGCAGCCTTCCTTAACCATGGTGCTGCTGGCTGTGCTGGCTGGGAACTCTGGGAGTCAAGATCCAACACATCTGAAGGACCCCGGTTGAGGATGATTGAACTATATTCTTTTAAATATAACTTTGGATGTTATGAATAGCTATTAATTCATATGTGGACCCAGCTCCAATTAATTCTTGATACAATAAAGCAGAAATCAGACCTGATATATTTAATTAAAGGTTGCAGAGTGGATTGGATTATACAGCAAATTTCATGAAAAGAAAATGAAAGATGCAAAGTCTATTAGAAAAGGACTCAACAATAACAATAATGTTTAGTGGAATAAAGGGCAGTTTTCCTCATCTCGTCTCTGCTAATAAATTAGAAATTCTCCTGGGGAGTCAAACCAAATTGTTGTGCAAAAGCAGAGTGAAAAGATTCCTTTCATATTTCTTGCTGTGCTCCACATAAAGCATTGTTCATGACAAGCAGCAGATTCATGAGACCAGTAACTTAAAAAAAAAAAATACAATTAACGTTGAAAGCTTCAACTTAGCAGAAAATCTGGTCATTGTTCAACTTTGGGGAGGGGGAAATCCACAGAAGACCTCCCCAGATGACTGGGCAAACTTTCATGCATTATAATTAGATGTTACCTACCACAATGGCTGGTACATCTATTAAACCACTGGCTAATTCCAGGCTCAAGAGGACTATATATCCCCAGGTTGCAGCCTCCAACTTTTAATCAAAATATGGTAAAACTTTTGAAGAATGTGTTGAAAGGATAGGGGTCAGAAATATAAACATTCCACATGTAAACCACACATAATGTGAAAAAGTTTTTTTTAATGTAGGTATATTTGCATATTTGCATTAACGCTGTCTTATTTGATGGACAAATATCCTAACCTAATATAATGTATCTCCTTTTCTATGAATCCTATCTACACACTAATGAATTAATTTGCATGGCAAAATAAAATACCAACTTTCAAATAATTTCTTGGGATATCATTCTAGCCAAGGCCACCTACCTTTCCAAATAATTAAAATATACATGTAGCTATAATAAAATAGTCCCTGATTCTTTGGTAGCTATGCTGTGGAGGCTATGGTGGAATAAGAATGTAGAGTAGAGGTGGGGATCCTGTGGCCCTTCAGATGTTGCAATTTTAAATCCCCCAAAGCCCTAGCCAGCATAGCTGATGGTAAGGGATGCTGAGATGTGCTGCTCAACAATATCTAGAGAGTCACAGTTTACCCATTCCTGATCTACAGGATCCTTCCATATCCTGAGTATTGCCTGAGAAAAAAATTGGATATACTTGCAACTTGTCTGGCACCACCCAATTTCAGGCCCTGTTTCCAATCTTCCCCCTTGTGGTTGCCTTCAACTCTGTCCTATGAATGAAATGCCTTTTTCTGTCAGTATACAGGTTTCAAAATGGCATTTTCCTCCTTAAGCCAATGCTAACTAGGTCCCAGCCATAAAGCACTTTCTTCTTGAGGGACATAAGAGACACACTTTCTCAGTAGCATGCCCCCTGAGATCTGTATGCTCCAATCCTTCTCTCCAAATCCTGCTCCCACAACCATGCTCTGCACCTGTGACCTATCAGCAGAGCTACTTCTGAACACAGATTTAGTATTTTTCTGAAGGAAGGGTGCATGGTGAACCAGAATTTCATTTTAATAAAAGCTTCAGATTCTGTAGATGGTTCTAGGAAAACCTATGATGTTTGAAAGTGGTGACAGAACTAGCAACACCCAGCTGGCAGAACCATGCTCTCTTTCCTGATTTAAATCCACCTTCTGTACAGCACAAGAGTTGTACTCTTTGAAGCGAGTCCAAATCCTGACATTTAAACAGATGTCTAGCTCTTAGTGCTAAACCTGTGTGTAAAAATCAAAAGTAGCATTCTTTCAAGAGCATTACATTTGTGTTTATAAGGAACCCATGTAAAACAACCTGACAGATGCTCTGTAAAATGCTGGTCAGACACTGCAAGGGGAGACTCCTTTGTGGAAAGCCAGATGTTCCGTCTTTGGTGCAAAGTGGCCATGAAGGGAGGAGAGGGAGGAAGCATGCTCAGAACAGCTTAAAGTGGCAAATAGGAACTGGGGCAGATCCCAATCTCTGACCATGTCAGCAACCACATGGTTGGTGAAGCATGTCAGATGCATCCAAGGCAAAAATTGTGTCAGGAAAAGAAAGAAAACAACTAAGGACGACTTTAAGCTGTCTCAGATACTGGCTGGGGATCAGTCAAAGGCAATGTCATGAGGCCGTGGAAGAAAAAATGTTACTGAGGCATGCTTGTTCTCCAGTTAGGGGAGATGAGGAAGAACGGGTGGAGCTTGAATGCCTTATTAATTCAAAATTTGTTATCTGCCATAAAGAGACCAGCTATGCACTAAAACGCAGGATTACAGTTCTAGAGAAATTGTCGGGCTCTTCTGCATAGTTGACCAGCGTATTTCTGGATTTTCTAAGCCGTGGGGTGGTTGAACGAGCTAGTTGGTCTGTAAGGCTCCGTGAAATTGTGTTCGACATTCTCCAAATGCTAAATAAATGACTCCACCACGAGATTTTAATCTCCAAACGTGAGGGAGGGAGTTGAACTCTGAAGACTACGAGCAACAGTTAACATTAACTTATTAAAAAAAAAAGTTCATGTACCACAAAATAGCAGTCAATCAGGGCGGTCTTGAATCAGCTGCAAGCACCGGAACTTGAGCTCTCGGCCGCCCAGGAGTTTGCATTCCGACGAGGAACGAACAAACCCCGGCCACCTGTATTTTCATCCTGACGTTTCCTTACATGGCAGCCTCTTTTTCCGCCAACATACTGACGGGGTTCAAGAGAACCGTAGGAACCAAGGTAGGGAAAGGCTGTTCCGCACACGCTCCGCGATCCGACAGCCACTCTTATTTTTCTCTCCTTACCGAAAGCCAAGACATCTGACGTCCCCGCCCGTACCTGCTGCCTCTTTCGCAGAAGTCACGCCCTGGGGGCGGAAAGCGCCCAATGGGAGACGGCGTTTTGAGAGCAGCGGGGAGGGCGCCGCGCGCAGGGCGGGACCGCAGAGTGGTTGAGGAGGCGGGTAGCGGCGGCGTTAGCCAGTCCAGCAGGGCGTCGTGTGAAGGGACAGAGGAGAGCGTGACTTCAATGGACGGAGGGGATGTGGCGGCTCCTGACGCTGCTCCCCTTGCCCGCAGTTCCGAAGGCATCGACCCTGTCCTCGCCCCGGCTATAGCGTCGTCTCCCCGCCACGCCTCGCCTCGCCTCGCCTCAGCCGGTCTGTCGGGTAAGGAGAGCCGAGTGGGCGCGTGGCGGGGGTTGGGTCGGGCGAGTCCGCGAGCGACGCCTGTCAACGCGCCCCCGTCCCTTCAGCGGCGCGAGGTAAACGGCGGGGCGGAGGGAGGGTCTTGAGGGGAGCAGCCGCTCCTTGGCTCCGAGTCGTCCCTCTGCTGCTTCTCGGGTCGGGGGTAGCTCTGGAGAATCTTCCGCCGCTGGTTTCGGGGGTGTTTTTAACATCAGCCTACCCCCCCGCCCCCCGTCTAGAGGAAGGGGGCGTATTCCCAGCTCCCCCGGGTTAGAAATTTCCGCTCCCCTCCTCTCTTCCCGCAGCCTGTTTAGTTACTACTTGATAGCTTTATCGCTCTTCCCCTCCCCTCCCCTGTCTTGTTTGTAGCCCGAGCGTCTCCTTTCGATTGTATTTAAATCCTGGGCATGAACCGCAGTGGGAGGAGAGGTACGTGCGACTTGGCAGCTGGCTGCACATGCACGGGCCGGGGAAGGGGCCTTTGACGGCCTGCGGCGGCTAGCAAAAAGGGGAATTGCGGAGGGCGCGCGCGCGCGCGCCTGCCCGCCCGCCCCGCGAGGAATGCCAGCTATTTCTTTGAAGGGGCGGGTGCACTCAGGCGCCTCCTCCCTCGCTCAAACCGGGAGGTTTACCCCTCGTTCGTGCATGTATTTGTCAACAATCTTTTTGCCAGGTTTAATAAAAGCCCTGATGCCAGATTCCCCCCTCGTTGTACAGTATCGGGCAAGCACATTTGAGACCTCGTGTTAGAAGCCTTGTTCTTTCAGAAATCTGTCTCAACTTCTGCTTTTATCAAAGTCACTTACTGTGATTACGGGAACTGGGAAGTAAGCCTGTGGATATAGTGAAGAGTCTCCTTGGGAGGACACAACTTCTAAGTGAACATGCAGTTAATTGGTCCGATACTGATTAGAGCTTATTACCTTGGAAGGAATGAAGGCTTTTTCAGTGATGGGCAGTAGTTGTGTTCCTGGATGATAGAATATAAGGGCAGTTTCTTCCCCTAAATAAATATACAGATCAATGTCTAGGACAGTGCTTCCCAAACCTGGGTAAATTACCCAAAAATGGATAAAAGTGTTTTTATTTTGGGTAAGGACACGAACCCAATCACAACAGGAACATTTAAATTGACTTAAAGATTGCCAGGTGTACTGAAGTATATTTGAAAATCCTCCAAAATGTTCCCATTAAGATGAAAATCAATTAAATTACCAATGGTAACTTGTTGAAATGACATAAAGATCATTCAGTGATATTGTTTTTATAATACAGGTAGTCCTTGAGTTATGACCATTCGTTCAGTGGCTGTGCAAAGTTAGGGTTTTGGGTAATGAAGGAAAAAGTTTGGGAAGCACTGGTCTGGGCCTTAAAAAGTTAAGAGAAGGGTTTATATTGTAAAAACCAAATTGTATTTTATTATAGTTACTGTTCTTGCTTGGATAATTATAGAAAAGTTATTTAATATTAATGTATAATATAGATATAACATGGCAAGGAGATTCTAAAGCACGTTTGTGTATCTTAAAATTATTTGTCTTTTATAATGTGGGTGAGAGCAGGTCCTAAATATGACCTTCTTCAGGATACAAACCCACAAGAGTTCTCTGTGTTTAGCAAGTTTTGCTTGTCTCACTAGTAGTCATTATGTTTTAAAAGAGGGAAATAGTTAAGTGGAAGGATGAGATTGCAGAATATTATTCTGGCTATGAAAACACATATAGGAAGTTAAGAAATTTGCACAGTTTTTGCACAGTATAATTTAAAGAGAGCTCCTATCTACCATGATCTTCCCATATAGTTCAGTGCGTCAGGGTATGATGTTGACATGGCATGTTTTCATGTATTAGAGTATGGTATTATACATGTACCTAAGAAATAAATAAATGCAAAGGACTTGACATTAAGATGGTCAGTGGAAATTTTAATCGTCTACAACATTTTTTTTCCTCAGAGAATGCAAATGCACATGTTCTAACATTAACTGGAAAGTACTTGAAATTTCTATTTAAGCCTCTTTCTCTATAAGATTAATTATACATTTGTAACCCCTAAACATTTTAATTGAATTGTAATTTAAAATACTGCCTTCTTGATAAAACTGGGAGAATGGTGTATTGAAGCACTATAATTTTTTACTTACTTCTGTTAACTCAAATTGAATGCCTTGAAATACAAATAAGTTTTGTAAATTACTATATATTAAAAAATAAGAATATGCTTTATAATAATATATCTTATTCTATATTATAATATAGTATATAAGTATATAATACTTATTTGTATGCTTGAAGATTTCCTAGGAATAAACTGAACTGAATCACACTGGAAATGGGAGAAATCATGGTTTAAAGATTTATAATTTTCTCTTTCATGAAATCTATAATTTTAGGTTTTTGCAGGTACTACAAGTGCCACTTGAATGAGTATTTTTTAAATCTTGAGATATGCCTTCTAAAATGGTAATTTTAGAGATATTTATGCTTAGATTTAGAAGCAAGATTAAAATGGCTTTATAAGGATGTAAGTTGGGTACCAGGTATTTTGTCAGAATTTTATATGGGAATGCTCATTGTTTTAAACTGAAAAAGTATTTTTAATATTAAAGGCTTACTAATAATACAGCATTTGAAAAATGTTCAAAATAATTTTTTATTTGTATTCTAATTTTTATAGCTGACTCAAGTTTGTTTTTGTTTTTCTTTTCTCAGGGCTGTTTTGCTTGGCAGATGGACCCTAAGTAATACTGAATGTTAGCTCTGGAAATTTCATAAGCTCTGCAGTGGCTGGGATGTTGCGACAGAACGGTGGCAGCAACAAGCGTGGTTTAGGATTAACTAAACTGTCTACCTCCAATTTCTTCACCATCTCTAATACAGGAAACTGGGGGATGGGGCGCAGCACCAAAAGTAGTTCTCTGAGCAGCATTAGCTCAAACTCTGATGGCTATGACAGCACTATTGTGGACCCAGAATATATCATGCAGCTGGTGAACGATGTCAGAAAATTTGCAGATGTTCTACTTTATTTGAAAGAAGCCATTCTTTCAGAAGGTGTGTCAGCTGTTTCTTGGTAACTTCTCATTTGATATGTACACTTGTAGCAGATTATTTAGTAAAATATGACTCTAGGAATGTTAAGTTGGAACAGTGGTAAAGTTATCTTGGGTATGTTTGCCATTTACAGGAAATTGTGGCTTTTACTTTGCTAACTTCCTGTGTGAAACATTGCATAGGAACTGAAAGTGAGCAATGAAGGTTTTGATTTAAATGGGTTGCACATTGCTTCTTTACCTTAATAGTATTTTCATATATGAATGGCTTTCCCTTGTTATCACAGTTTTGACAGTTTATTTGGGCTAACCTTTCTTAAAAAGAACTACTATTTCAAAACAAAACTGGATGAGACATTTTTGCCACTTACTGCCAGCATATGGAAACAACAAATTGGTTTGCACAGACTCTCTTAATTCTGTTTTCTTCTTAGGGGGAAGTAGCATATTATTTTGCTAAGCTGAAAGGAAGGATTTCACACAGTTTGGGCATAATGCTAAGCTGTACTTTAGTAGCACATACAAACTGGGCTATTGGCAAGATTTTTCTTTATTTTGAAGAATATAAAACATTTATCATTCTTCTTGGTATTCTAAGTAATAACTTAAGTGATAATGCTTCTCTGGGCTTTTGCATCTGTTATAGAACAGTAAGTAGTTTTCCTGTCAAATGAGTGAAAGAAAGATGGCCAGTTAAATGCAGTCTTTAGATGAAAAGATGAAAGCAACTTACAGTAGGAACATATATATATATATATATATATATATATATATATATATATATATATATAGTTGAGGCTTCCAGATTGAAATACCTTATTGTATTCTTTGCAAAGTAATTAATGAATCCTTTAGACTGAGCAGTATAACTATGTAATGGAATAGAATTTACTAAGAATATATATCCTCTTTGTGCAGCAGGCACCTCATAGGGTTGTTGTGGGGAGAATAGAGGCCGATGAATTAAATATGTTCACTGCGTTGAGTTATATATAAAAAAGGTAGGATAAAAATATAATAATAATAGCCTTTTATAAAACTTCTGTAATTTTGAAAGGGCTGTCAATGACCAATAGATTTTTTTTGAGCGGCTATAGTTAAATTGTATATTGATACAATTGTTAATAAAGAGAAATATAGTCTCAGAATATGTTTATGCAGTGTTTTAAGTTATAACCAAAAGTTTTTAAACCTCAGTGGATGAGTTCAAATAACAAACCAAATTAAATCCACATTATGGCTTAGAAAGACATGTGACTCCTATAACAGCATTTGATGTAAATTTTAAAATTCCATGGTATAGTATAGCTTTTGCCTATTACACTAAATTATACAAACATTGATTACTGTACTTTTAAATTAGGATCTTTGTAGCTGTACATCTTAAGAAACTCAGTGGCAGTATCTTTAAAAAGTATTATAGAGATTGTATATTAGTAAAATAATTGCCTCACTGGGTACAGAATAAGAGCTAATGAAATTTCTAATAAGTTTTAACTATGTCCTTGGAGACTGTGTTACTTTTGTAGTCAATGTGGCAAATGGTTAAAAATTACTAGAGTTTTAATAGCAGTCTGTTCCTAATTTGTAAATTTTGTTTGTGGTTGGGTATAATTTTTTCCACCTTATTCTGCAATGTTATTTTAAAACATTTAAAATGCACAAAATTTCCCTAAAGCTATGCATTTTGAAGAGGGGACGCAGTGGCACAGCGGCTTAATGACGCTGAAAGTTGACGGCCAGAAATGGTCGACACTTCAGCGGTTCGAGCCCAGGCTTCGCGCAGCAGGGTGAGCTCCTGCTTCTTCCCCAGCTCCTGCCAACCCAACAGTTCGAAAACTCACGTGAGTAGATAAATGGGTACTCTCACTCCGGTGGGAGGAAAAATGCTGGCGGCGCCTTGCAAAAGGAGTCGGGAGCAGTTGCCGGTAGTGCGGAAGCCGCGCTCACCCAAAAAAGGCACGAAGCAACAGAAACCCCGCCTCCTGCATTCACCAGCTGGGTTTGCTCTAGGAAGGAGGCACTGGCAAACCACTTCCGAAACACCTTGCCTTGAAAACTGCAAAAAGGACTCGTCCAAAAAGCAGTCCCTGCAGAGTCGGTAACGACTGAGTGCAGATTAAAAAAAAAATGCATTTTGAACTGAGAATTGCATGGTAAAATTTATTAGTGCTTGGAATCCAAAAGATAATTATATTTGAATCCACTATTAATGGAAGTGTAGGAGAAATTGCTTTGGTAGATTTGTCTATTTTGTGATTACCGTCAAATGCTATATATGATGATCCTAATATTCTTATGTATAAGATTTGGGCAACATTGTTTGGCTATGGCTGACTATCTTAAAAGTATGAAGAAATTTAATAAAATTCTTAGTGCTTTTCCAATAACCAGCTTGATATATATTGAAGTTAGAACAGAAATGATTGCTTTTATAAGCAAATAAAGAAAGGTCAATTTATGAAAGTGTTTTTTTCCTGGGTTCATGAATAGCAGTATTTTTTCAAGCTAGAAAAAGTACTTTGGAATTTGTGTTTCCAGTTTTCTGTCAGGGAGCTCAAAGCAGTTCTGCAATTTGAAAGCTTTATAAAGTATATTTAACATAGAATATAGTGACTTCATTTAACCTAAGGCCACTTAGAAAAATTTATAAGTAAATGAAGAATTCAGCATTGCTTTTTTATATCCAAGTGGATGCTTTGGTTGGTGCATATCATTGGTGCTACACATTAGGACTTTGATTAAGGTGATCAAATAATTTGATACAGGTAGAAAAAAAAGTATTATAATGCCATTAACCATTAATTTTCAAATTAAAAAAATAAACATCAGTTTGGTGAAACTAAATAAAATGTTAGTAAGCTTTCAACTTTAACATATGAAGCAAGTTAAAAATCTTAATCTTATACTGTATTGGTGACTTCTTTGTATAGCCTATTACTGCTGAACATACACAAATGAATCCTATGAATGTATATGATAACCAGCAAATTTCTCCCAATGTTGTGTTTGTGTTTAGCTATATTAACATCTAAAAAAGAAAAAAAAGGAAAATACTGATAATTGATATTTGGTTTTTAATTTGGTTCAGTATTACCATAAACAATTATTTTTGCTTGCATAGCACTAATGGGTTTTGTTGGAGATGAGAATAGTTTAGGGTGGTGATACCTGCAAGTAGGATTGCCTTTCTCTACAGTTCACTCTCTTTCTCTCATATTCGTGGGGAATGGAGGGACTTTCAGCCTACCATTCAGCTATTCCATAGACTGAAGGTTAATGTACATTAATCTGATATTATTACCATGTGCTACATTCTCCAGGAAACTAGCAGGGTTCTCAGCCTGCTGATTGGTATACATGAAGTAAAGGCAATATTTGGTGGCAGTTGTGGAGATAGCATCTTGGGTTCTACTCTATACTCTGTGGTTTGCCCACCTGTATTCTAAGTAAATTATGAGCTTTCCAACCTTTTGGACCTACTGAGTACATTATTGTGAAATGGGTGTAAGCCCTAAAAATGTTTTCCAAAGAATCTAGTGCAAGACAGCAGTATGCAAAATCACGTTTCTATTCTACACGGCACCTAATTTTAAAAATACAAATGGGATGCTGAGAAAAATACTCATGCCAAATTAGTCCTATATGCAGAAATACAGAAAGGTGCATTGTCCCAAAACACATTAAAATAACAAAGAAAAGGCACACACACATACACAGCACGCGCAGAAAATCTTGGCATGTGATAATCCTTCAAATATTGCTTTACAGCATGCCACCCTCTAGTTTAAAATCAGGTGAAGCAGGGAATTTATTGGATGCCAAGAGGCTTGCCTATTAGCAATAATCTATGTGTGCATCCAACACATTTATTACAGTTTATCTTAATCAGAAAATCTAAGACTAGGGAAACCTCAGTAATATAAATTTTTCTGGGTAACAGAATGTAATTCTAATCAGAAACAGTAAACAGGGAAGAAGGGTGTACCTATTTCAAAATGGCATCAGTCTGTATCTTGTAGTGGGATATAGCTACTCTGGTAGTTTGAAGTCTTGTTACAAGTACGCATACACATTCCCACCAATAATCTGTTTCATCATCAAGCAACAAATATAAAAGAGCCACAGTTGCCATTGTGAAACTGTGATCATGAATGTCAAATCTTGCTGGCTACACAAGATAATATGTGGCTCCTAACCCTAGCAAATCTTTCTGATTTCTGTGTCGGGGATTATCTGTAGTATTATATTCTTGTACAACTAGATAAAAGATTACTTTGTATAATCTAAGTTCAGATATTTAAACAACTGTAATACAGTCTTTCTGACCACAAAACTGTAAAAAATCTAATGTGCAGTATTTCAGTGGGTCAGTAAATATATATGAAAACAAAATTCTGTAAATTAAATGTGAGGTATACTTAATTTAGTTAATAATCTGTACTTCTTTGTGAAGTCTATCCAACTGATTTAAAATTATGACCACATCCCCTCCCCATCACATACTTTACATTCCTTCAGAACAAATGTTCACTTGTTGCTATAGTGTCAAAGATCAACAGTTAGTTAGGGGTATGTTTCTTGAGCAAGTGCACAGAATGTTCAAATCAACTTCAGTGGAGGAATTTTATTTTTGTTGAATTTAAAATAGCTTATTAATCAGAAAAATATGTATTTTTAATCAAACTCCTCCCTGTTTTTGATTTTACAGTGGACCAAATGGTGGTGGTGATGGTACTGGTTTTTCTCCTTCTCCTATAAATGAAATAATGTTGAACATTGCCTGTATTACATGTGTGGTAAAGCAAAACATTATATGTAGTGCACTCCAAATATCTTTGGCTCCCCCCCCCCTTTACATACTTATGGGATTTGCAATTTCTGTAAAATACAGCATATTCTGAAATTTCTTAGTCACTTAGTCACTCAGAACAGTCAACTACACCACTGAAATTAATCAGCCCCGGGGGGGGGGGACTAACTAAAGTGTGATTCTGTAGCCTGCAAAAGATTGATTTCTCTGTTCTAAATGTTGTCCTAAGAAATAATTAAGCCATAGTATTAAAATATATTTTATGTACTTTCATTGGGGTAAACAAGGATAATAATATACATAATCTCTCTGAAAGAGCTGTTGTCTGCAGATATCAGTAGATCTGGTTGCAGTATTCTAATTTGCTTACTTGAGAAATTCAGTGAATTCAATAGGGGTTACTGAATGGGTTAAAAAATAATGTGGTTGAAGTTGAAGTTCAATATGTTCAGAGTGCTTTCAGAGAAAAATATAAACATATACTTAATTCCTTCTTTGAAACCAGTGTGATTTAGAAGTATTTAGTTTTAAATGGATTATTCCAATGAATAGTAGAAGATGAAATAAGTTCTACTGTACTTATTTTAAATTAAAAAGAAACTGTACATATTATACTAAAATCTACTTGGAAAATATGACACTACAAATTTGACACTCCTTCTAAGCATGATGAATTGACAATATATAGGCCGGTCTTAGATATAATTAAAACCTGAATATGTTTTCAACCCCACAGTGATCAAGCAGTTAATTTCCTGGAAAAAAGTTATTGGCTAAATATTTGTAATGATATTTGTTGCCTCAGAATAGGTGGATGAGTGGGAGGTAATTTTATATGTATAATTTAAAAAGCACAACATGTTGTCTGTCCTGACCTTTTGATGGAATGGATAATATCTAAATAGAAAAGTGGGAGGGCTGATAAAGTATTCTATATGCTATTGATATTTGTCCAGTGGAATTGAAAATAATGAGTCAACCTTAGTTCATTAAATATAACTTATCAGGAATATAACTTACTGTTTTTTCATTATATCGGCCAACTTTCTTTAGTTTGTAGCAGAATGAAAATTTGAAAATAGTATAAATGCAGCAGTTGTAAGAAGAATTTTATGAAATAATGTTTTAAACAACTTTACAAATACTTTAAAATTTTGAAATTGAGGCTAGTAGAATATTTATGAAGTTGGCATTATTTGAAATAAATTAGGATAGATCTCTCATGACACAGCTGGATGTTATGCATACATGTAGCTTGATGCTGCTGCTTCATAAAGAAATTATTTGGAAAGAGATTTAACAAATGGGGGATATGGAGGTCAGTGCTTAGTTAATAAGACTCTTGAGACTTTGGAAATACTGTGTCCATAACTGACTATTGTGGAGTTCCTTTAAAATAGATACTGATACTAAAATGAGCCTGATGCTATGTAGCAGCAGTTCTCAAAGTGTGGTCTGCAGATCCCCTGAGGGTCCCTGAGACCTTTTCAGGGGGTCCTGAGGTCAAAACTATTTTCATAATAACACTGAGATGTTATTTGCCTTTTTCACTCCCATTGTCTCACAAGTGTACAGTGGAATTTTCCAGAGACTACATGATGTGTAATGATGTCATAGCTCTGATGGCTAATGGAATGTGTATTCTTGTGTTT
This sequence comes from Liasis olivaceus, assembly GCA_030867105.1. NCBI lineage: Eukaryota > Metazoa > Chordata > Lepidosauria > Squamata > Pythonidae > Liasis > Liasis olivaceus. The sequence continues at coordinate 119,365,511 of CM061350.1, read as the reverse complement.
TCTAGAATTTCTATGGTGGTAGAAAATTAAGTTATAAATAGGTGTATTTTCAAAGATCAACTAGCTTGTTCTCAGTATTTGAATTGTGCACTTATTAGGTATCTTCGGTTATACCTGCTTTAATCTCTGTAACTTCATCGTCATCCAATAAATGGTTGTTTTGAAATCCTGAAGTTTTCCTTGTACCTATGCGGAAGCACAACAAGAAGTAAGTATACTTTGTTGTCTTATTTTGCAATAATATTTTTTTTAAAAAAATCAAATCTATATTTTTAAATTTTATCTAAAATTATTTTAGAATTTAATATTTTATTCTAACAAAAATAAAATTTAAGATATATATATTTTCTTATATTTAAGGATGGATCATTGGCTTAAAAAAGGGAGATTAGAAGATTCACTTTCTCAACTTACAGCTGAACTGTCTACCTCTGAAGATGCTGAAAAAGATGAAGCTGACATATTGGAGAGTTCTCTGACTCATGGAAGGGAGGAATCTATTCCAAAGAGAAACTGGGTGAAACTAAATAAGAAACTAAAACGTGATGAAACCTATCTTTCCCTCATCTTTATAGATGTTGATAATTTACATTATTATGTCTTATGCAACTTAACATTTTTGAATAGTATTATGATGCATTAAGTTGCAGTGTCATTTTGAGACCATTCATTCAGAGTTTAAAGAAAAAGGAATTGAATATTTTAAACATATACATGATGAGCTCTTTAAAAGCCAAAAGTTGTTTGTTATGGCTTTTCAAGTTAGAAATTAAAAAGCCAGTAATGCATCTTACAGAGTAAGTTATTGTATTGTATTGGCTGGAGAAGCATACACAATAGCTAAAAGCCTTGTAGAGATGACATTGCTGGATGCCTGCTGGATGAAAAGAAATGGCAGTGCCAATTACCAACAATACAGTAACTTTTCATATTAAAGGTTAAGCTGCAAACATAAATACTGAGTTAAATCTAGTCTGAAGAATTATACTTTTGCCTTACAAATGAACGAACCTACAGAAGTGGCTGGACTTATCATTTTGCTTGTGTTAATCTGATATCCACACAAACTAATAATCAAAGAAGATCTTTTATGTGAATACTTCGCAACAAGCAAAATGGTGCTAAAGTATTCTAAGACTTGAATAACTTTTTTGAATCTCATGGTTTATCCTGGAAAAACTGTATTGACATTTACACTGATGGTGCAAAAGCAATAGCAGGTAAAACTGCTGAGGTCTTAGCACAAATCAGGGCAGTGGCACCAAACTATACTAGTAGTCATTATATTCTTCATCACCACACACTTGCAGAAAAAAAGCCAGTTTCATTTAAAAATGTCCTTGATAAAGCAGTAAAAATTAATTAGTTTTATTAAATCTCAACCCTTGAGTATGTATCTTTTTAATATTCTACGTGATGGAATCGGAAATATGGATGAAGCACTTCTGCTGCATACCAAAGTACAGTGCTTGTTTTGAGGAAAAGCATTTGTGTGATTGCGTTGTGACCTGAACTAGCTGGGTTTTTTTTTCATGGAATATCATTTTTACTTGAAAGAACAACTGACAGACAAACTCTGGTTATTCAGTCTTGGACTTGGCAGACATTTTCTCAAAAATGAACAAAATGAGCCTGTCACTTCAAGAAAATAACTGACAGTATTTGTTACCAATGATAAAATTTGAGCTTTCAGGTGAAGACTAGAATTTAGGAAAGCTTATATCTGCCACTGTGAATTTGACAGCTTCCCAACACTTTTAAGACTTTTCTGATGACATCAGTGATGATATTAATGAATGCGATTTTTTTGGTATGATATAATGAAACGTGTCAACATTTGGAAGATCTGCATAACTCAGTGAACCAATATTTTCCAGATGACCAATGAATGATGTTACAAAATTATGCGTGGATAAAAGATCCATTCAAAGCACAAAATAGACCAGTGGATTTTAATGCAACAGAGTATGAAAAGTTCATTAATATAGTTTCAGGTTCCACATTGCAGCTAACCTTTAAGAAACTACCACTTGTCGAATTTTAGTGTAGTATCAGAGAAGAATATCCACAATTATCTGAAAGGGCTATTAAAATGCTCTTCTCTTTTCCAACTACATATCTCTGTGAGGCCAGATTTTCTTCATATACTTCAACCAAAACAACAGATCACAACTAATTGAATGCAGAAGGTAATGAGAATCCAGCTGTCTTCTATTAAGCCAGACATTAGAGAGATTTGCAAAAATGTAAAACAATGCCAGTCTTCTCACTATTTTTGTGTGTGTGTGTGTGTGTGTGTGGGGAATATAGTTATTTTGAATTAAAATGATTTATGTTAACATGTAAGGGGTAATTAATACTTTTAAATGAATAAATAAATATTTCAGCAATTTATTACTTTTGTCAGTCTCACTGTGCAGACCAAACCAAGAAATCAACTGTGAGCCACTTTTGCATACCTTCTACTTTGTATTGTTTTAGACTTAAACCATGTTTTACCCTTGTTGCTTTGGTAATGGATCTGGCCTATCTCTATCAAGGTCATCTTCCTTACTCTCTACACTTTTAATTTCTAATAAAGTAAATATTTATAGATACAACCAACATAAATAAAAGTTTTCTGCGGTCTTCAATAATTTTTAAGAATGTAAAGGGGCCCTGAGAGCAAAAGTTTGAGAACTGCTGCTATATAGTATTCTCATTCAGGAATCAAAGTAAACCATGCCCCCTAAAGAACACTTCTTTGCTTTAATTCCTAACATAATATCAATAGTTGAAACACAAGTTTTTGGTTTTTGTTTTTTTAAAAAAAACCTCTTCCAATAATCACTTCTTGGTAATAGCACTACAATATTTTTAAATCTAGATTTTTAATGGTGAAATTGTGAATTATATTGCTCTCTTCCCAGATAAAATAAAATAAATAAAATGTATCTGGGCTGGATGAGATTGCAATTTCAAGGCTTGAAAAAAAAAAGTTTGAACAATGAAGGATAGAGCATATTGACATGGATTGATTAAAACTGCTTTGTGGCAATGCCTATTTTTAAATTCCAAAGACTGCCCAGCTAAGAGTGATTTCGTTAATTTAAATGTGAATATGTAAAAACTTGCTTACTGGTGTCAGAGAAATTGGTGAAGGAAAACCAAGAATGAATCTTTTTGCAAATGATAAGCATGATACATTTAGGTGATTTATATGCAGTTCTGTATTATTACATCTTTAAAATGTTTAATTATAACCATTGTCTTTAGCTGGAAGACTATTGTGAAATTACAAAGCTTTGTTCCAGATTATTTTCTCATTTTACTTTTTAATTTTATATAGTTATGAAAAAGTCCTCTTCCTCACATCCCTATGAAAAAAAAGACATTCAAAACTTGAGAAAGTAATTATATCAACAATCCATTATTGTAAATCAAGTGTAGATTTGTCATTCCACTATTACATAATATTTATTCTACCTGTGCCCCTCTTCTAAGAGCCATAATACTGTGTGCTTGCTAAATTCTAAATAGTGATATATAACTAAGGATATTATAGATGTCTGACAAAGATGACTCTAAATTTATGTTAACAACCATATTAACTTCACATCAAAATGTCATAGTAAGACAACTCAAAACATGTGAATTAATATTGTGATTCCCTCAATTATATCTCCTCCTAGAAAGATTTAAAAAATATCTTAGGTGTCCAACGTACACAAAACAATTATTTCTGTAGTATTAACCACATTTTGAAATCAAAAGAAATTATTTTCAGAGTTTTTAAACAGTTGGCTATTAGACTGTAAGAACAGGACATTCAATTTTGTTAAGTTGTGCAAGAAGTAGCAGTTTAATTTGCTTCCTTCAAAATAGTATAAAGTTAAGTTATTTAGAAATTAACTCTTTCATGACCTTTAACAAATAAAAGAATATCAGAAGCAGCAGCGTAGAAGACAAAAGAATTCGGATAACGAGTGCTTAAATTGAGCTTTCCGGAAGCCTTCTTGAGGTAAATCCACAATCCGTAACTGTAGTTTGAAAGAAGGAAAATCTTATTGATCCAGTGTACCTTAATTGCCATCATTTTCCATATGAGAAATGCTTGCTGACAGCCAAACTGATTTATTTCCAGCAAGAAATCTACAAAATTTGGATGCTAAACTTCATTTCTCTTGGCCTGTGTACAGATGCTTACATGACTTCTAAAAAATTTCTTTTTTTTCATTAGAGAAATAAACATGGAGTTTCTAATCAGCTTTAAATGGTATTTAAAGTCGCCTGAATAGTTCACAGTCTTTGATAGAGATATATAGCTAGTTATTTCCTCCAGCTCAATGTATTTGTGGTATGGTTGAAAATATTAGTTGCAGTATTAGAATCACCTGCACCAATGATAAAGCAGAATATGGATAACTGTTTACCATTGTAAAATGTGTAAGTTAAAATGTTATTTCCATTCACTATCTAAGTAAATATTTCAGCAATTGACATTTCATGTAAAGAAAGGGATTAGACAAGCAAAGTCTCATAAAAATTTCCTGCAAGATCAGTCTATTTCCTGAAGATTTCTTTCTGACAATAACATATGTTTGTTTAAGACTTAGTTTGTTCTGATGTTCCACATAACTGCAATACCGCTCTCTCTCTCTCTCTTTCTTTCTCTTTTTACAAATAGTGATTTAAGATATCTCAGCAGGTGGCAGCACTTGGGTGATCTTGACTGGGTAGATGGGATTTGGATGGGAGACCACAAGTGAATCCAAGGTTAGACTGGGAAGTTGAAAAAGTCTCAGAAGATAATAGGTAGTCCTCGACTTATGACCACAATAGGGACTGGAAAATTTGTTGTTAAAGTGGTGTGGTCATTAAGCAAGACATCATGTGACCGTGACTTGCAACCTTCCCTGCCAGCTTCCCCATTGACTTTGCTTAGCGGAAGCCGTCTGGGAAGGTTGCAAATGGTGATAATGTAACTGCAGGACACTGCAATGGTTGTAAGTGTGAGGACCAATTGTAAGTCACTTTTTCAGTGCTGTTGTAACTTTGAATGGTTGCTAAACAAATGGCTGTAAGTTGGGGACTACCTGTACTTTTGTATTGTTGCTAAGAAAATATATAGGTGTATCTGTAGTCACTAGGAGTTGAGCTTGACTCATGGGGAAGTTTACCTTACAAAATTAAGATTAAAAGAAATGTACTGTATATAATATGAAAGACTGAACTATCTTAGCATTTCACATTGCAAAGTTCAGTTGTGTTTTCAGATTTCAGAACATTTCCACAGAAAGTTTGGGAATGCAGCAACTTTTTAGAAATTTAGCAAAATTTCTAGAAATGGAGAACACTATATCTAAATTGCAACTGAAAGGTTAATGTGTGAGGCCAGCAACAAAATATTGCTGAGTCTACCTGATGATCCAGTTTTCACAGCCATATGCTACAACTGGAAAAAACATATTCTTAGTAACTTGATAATACATGTAATGTTTTTGTACTTTAACATTTTGTTGAGATTTGCTATAATCATTTCCTCAAGTGGCAGTCATCTCTGTTTCATGGCTGAAGTCACCAAATTTTTGAGCTCAGAAAGATTAAGTTGGTTGCTATCTCAACTTTATCTCTCCCTGTTTGTACTGGGCTGGTATTACCTTTCACTTCAAGAAGAGATTCCTTAAGTCTTCCTCACTTCTAGCCATCAAAGAGTTTATTGAAATTTCCCCCAGTAGTTTTAATACCAATTTCAAATAAAATCAGCAATACCAAAAATAGTACAACAAGAAAAAGATTGCTTGGAAATATTGAAATCAATTAAAAAAAAAAGAAGACAAGTTGGCCATATAAGTTTATGAGAACTGAAAGAAGCAGTTACTGACAGATAATCCTGGAGAAATGATCATAAAGTGACTGAACAACTAAGTAACAAAATGAAGTGCTCCTTTTTTGCTTAAGTATTTAGTTGTTTACTTCTTAAGCACTCAGTTCTTGTTCACTTAAGTCTTGCTTACTTCTTAAGTACTTAACTCATTTCTTAAGAACTCAGTTCCATTCCTCACCCCACCTCAGTTTTTAACTGTTTTTTCTTCTTAGTCACTGAACATCTTTAGTCCTCCTTTGGCTTTTTGTTTTTTCCCACTTTATTTTTTTCCCCTAAATTTCTTTGTACTTCTGGGTAAACTCCAAATGTTGCTGTTTTGTCAGTATTTGGTTTTATATAGTATTTATGTTGTTTTAATCACACACATATCTTTTAACTTTGGCAACAGAAGGTGCAAGTGGGGCCCAGGATAGCTAGTTATTTAGCTCATGACTAAAGGGCTGAAAAAACAAACATGAATATCAAAAACAGGAATTCAAACTTTATCATAAGGTTTTTTATTGATTTTAAAATTTGTTTAATATTTATATTTTAAGCAATTTCTTGACTTTCAGTATTCAGTATAAGATATGTAAATGCTAAAAATAACCCCAATATGGGAACAGTAGACTTAAATTACTTTTGGATTTTAATTAGAAGGGTTATTTTCTTAAAGTTTCATACTAAACAACTGATCTTGAAGTAATAGGAACAATTCTTTTGGCTGTTGACTTTGGGTGTAGGAGTGGGGATGAATGTTCTTTGATTTCTCTGCTGATTTGTCCTTGAGGATATAGCACCCATAACTTTAGTGGAAATTCAGAAGTGACTTTTTAAATAATGAGATATTTCTGTCTACATTTTTGGTGTTTTTGTCTCTCTCCAACTCTTTCTTTCTTAACTACTCCATGTAATCTTTATTGTAATTCTTGCCTTCTTCCTTAATAACCAGGGTTTTTTTTGTGCTCACTGAATTTGTTCAGTTCTTAAATTGTTTTCAAAGGAAGTTCCTTATCCTACATTTTAATGTTCTAAAATAGTTTTGTACTTCTAGTCTTTGTATTCTCCCACGTGTTCCTATTCCCGAAGTTCTTAATTACTCCGTCTTGTGTGTGCTATTGTTTTATTATATAAGCATGTATACTTTCCTTTGAAGGAACACACACATAATATGCTTTGGGGTTAATGATAATGCACTTGATGTGTTGCAGTGTGTATTGATGTGTCCAAGGTACATTCATATTAGTATTTCTTAACCTCTGATTGATGCATGACATATTTAAAAAAGGAAAACATTATTTTTAAAACCATATAAATTTGATCTGAAGAAAGAAACATTTTTACATAATATATCCATATTTTACATTAAGTCTTTTTTTTGCAACATATCCTCTATATAAGATAAAGGAAGAATGTCAGACATGCAGAAATGGAAAGATAATGAAATTGACCACTGTACAATAATAATATAATGAAGAATGATATAATTGTAGGAAAATGGAGTTTTACTTTGCAGTAGATGAATAAATCTGCTTATCCGTGACTTGTGGGGATTGTGTTAATTTTCTGACTTCTGAGGTTGTGTTCACCACAATGCAGAATCCCTTAACTCTTCCATATTTGAACATTCAAGAAAATATAGCCAGATATCATGAAGTAATTTCAAGATAAAGGAAAATGTAGTGTACAGATGATCACATGTTTTACTTGAGAAAGTAAGTCCAGGATCAAATTTATATGACTTTGAAACTCTAGATCCCTGTCTTCTATGTTATATACTTAGTTTGGAGTTTTATGGGATTTTTCTCTTCAATCTTAGCTGTTTCTCCATGAATGATTTATGTAGCAGAATGAGAATGTTTTTATGGACTGTATCATTGTAATAAAGATGACTTTATTTGGAAAGTCCACTATTAAAGGTATTCCATAAAGAAGAAGGGACTTGTATTCCATAAAGAAGAAGGGATATGTGAAGTTAATGAACAGCTTCTGAAATATTAGCTGCCTGTGTGCTGTAGCATTAGAATGTATAGTTTAACACCTGCAGCACAAAGTACAGTATTTCCTTCTTTAAATAACAATATTAAATAGTGTAATTGGCTTTAGAGAAGTTAAATGCCATAATCTTCATGAAAATAATAGTATAATATCTGTGTCTTCTTTATGTTAGTGTGTGAGTTAAGCTTGGATTTTTTCCAGGAAATATAGTGTTATCAGAGAGGAAAACATTATTTTTGCTTAGTCTGCATTGCCCAGTGAGGAATTTTATGGTTCAAAAGCAGAACCAACTGAATGTTTTTATGCAGTCTTTATTTCGGGGAGGAATTATAGACTCATTGCTTTTGTTTGCTTCCATAGTAGTATTTCAGAATTATTCACTTATGAATTTTTTGGGTTTTTTTCCCTCCCAAATAGTTAATTGTGGCAGTCCATTCCGATTTCTTTATATCTTCAAAATTGGAATGACTTGAAATATAGAGATGCACAGTAGATTCAGTCAAATTCTGAATTAAAGTGCTCTTCTTTAGACTGATTCTATGGCTACATGAGATGAAGCAGGATTCCTGTGAAGTGATCTGATCTGAGATCATCATGAGCTTTCTTAAACAATTTGATGGTACTGCGTGCTGCTGCAGTCAGTATAGCACTGCTTCTTCAACATGGGAAGAGGCACTCCATTCTTAAACAGAGAGACTATGCCTTCTTCCTGGCAACAATCAGAAATTAAAACAGCCTAATTCCAAATTCCTGTATCTAATCTTCTATAAAGGCATAAAGGGTATTGTTGCACTGTCTGCAATTCTCATAACATTGCCCCCTGAAAAACAGTAGGGAAGATTAATGAATCTTTTGAATCTTTTCAAAGCTGGAATCATTGACTACAAAACAGGGCTCCAGTCAATCTTGAGGCTGTATCACCAGTTGTGACTGAGATTAGAACACCTTGCACAAACTGCAGAATGGATGCTTTAGAGTCTTAGTGTTTTAACCTCAGAATGTTTTGTAGACAACTTATCAAGTCTTCATATGCTTGCTGTGATGTTTCTGAGAAATTTAGCATTCACAGTGAAAAATGAAATAAACATAAACCAACAGTTCAAAGCTGTGAAATGAAATTTCAATATATATTCAGATAGCATTAATGGGAATAACATTTCTTAGGTCTGAATTGTTGCATGGATTCTTGATAAGATAGATTTCAATGTTGCATCCTGTTCTATTCTGTTTAAAAATGGTTGGAAATGAAAAAACTTCAGAAAAGCTTTTTTTGTATAAACGGTCTAGAACATTGTGAAGATTTGAGCACTGGTGATTACAAATTGGCTTACAGGAAGGAGGAAATGATGCATAAAATTAATTTACAGATTAGTGCTGTTTGTTGGTCATAAGAAGGACTCGAATTAATTTTACTAAAGGAAACAATGGATTTCAAAAGTCTCTGCATCATATAAACTTCAGTGTAAGATTTGCATATCCCTCTTTAAAATGTAATAGATATCTTTTCATTTGCTCTGTAAATAGCAGTTATATTTTATTTTTATTTTGTGTTATAGTTACAATCAATTGTGAATATTTATTTATCGAATTTGTCACCACCCATCTTATGAAATGACTCTGGGCGGCTTACAACAAGATAAAAATTCATTAAAATACAACATAGAAACAATCCTAAAAATAAATAGGTTCCAAGAAGATGGAAAATTGGCAAATAATGCCAGGGAGCATCATCAGGGGGCTAACCACCGCCAGGGATGGGTATAGCTCATATCACCTCACATACACTGACAGATCCAAGCCCTTTAAATCTTTTTGGAAAGCCAGGAGGGTAGGGGCCCACCGCATCTCTGGAGGGGGGAGAATATTCCAAAGGGCGGGGAACAGCAGAGAAGGCTCTGTTCCTGGGCCCCACCAACCGACATTCCCTCGCTGACAGGATCTGCAACATTCCCTCTCTGCCTGACTGGGTGGGACAGGTTGATGTAATGGGGATGAGAGGGTCCCTCAGGTAACCTGGACCCATGCCATGTAGAGCTTTAAAGGTAATAACACCTTAAATCAGACCCGGAAGCAAACTGGCACCCAGTGCAACTCCCGCAGCAAAGGTGCTACATGTGCCATCCTAGGGGCACCCAATAACTGCGCAGCTGCATTTTGAACCAGCTGTAGCTTCTGGATACTCTTCAAGGGTAGCCCCATGTAGAGCGCATTACAGTAGTCTAACCAAGAGATGACCAGGGCATGACTGACTGACTGGAGAACCTCCTGATCCAAGAAGGGGCGTAACTGGCGCACCACCTGAAGGTGGGCAAAGGCCCTCCTGGCCACAACTGCCACCTGCTCTTTGAGCAGTAGCCATGAGTCCAGGAGGACCCCCAGATTACGCAACCCCGTCCAAAACCAGAGATGGTAAGTTCTTGGATACAGAGCCCCTCTGCCTTACCAGGGTTCAGCTGAAGCCTGTTGTTCCCCATCCAGAACCCCACAGCCTTCAGGCACCGCAAAAGGGTGGTCACAGCATCACTCAAGTCACCCAGGATGGGGATGTATAACTGGGTATCATCTGCATATTGATGATATATAAAAATATATTTTTAAAACGTTAGAAAACTTAAATCGAAATGTAATATTAATCTTAGCACTATAGTAGAGATAAAAGAACATTTAGCATTTTGTATTTAACATTTGACAGAAGTGGAGAGTAAAAGAATGTATCTGCATATTTTAAGGGCCAAATATTAGAATAGCTTTCATTATTAAGGTTAATTAATATGGTGATTTCATGGTGTAATGGTAAATCAGATATGTAATTTATACAGTATTTATGAGTTCCATAAAATAATTTTTTCATAAGATATTTGAATCTCATAAATAGTGCCTGACAACACTATTGAAGACCCTGCTGACACAACAGTATTTTTCTCAACTGCATATAATGTAATGGCTGGTCATTGTTTTGAAACTGGTAAACTTGATTGTGAAAGATGTTTTAGCAGCTATATGATTAGATTCTATAATTGAGTAATTACTATAAATTAATGCATGTGTGGTAAAGATTCCATTCAGCAATTATGTGTTTAAAATTAGAAAATAAGTAAATTATATTGTTGACAAAAAAGAGAAGCATAAACAAAAGGGAAGCAAACTTGGACATCTATGGATGGAGCTGGGAAAAAAGAGAATATTCCTTAATAGATTTTTAATATGATCCATTGTCATTTGATATTCCTTCTAAAATAAAGTTGAAATGTTTGTGATTAATTAATGAAAAAACATAAAGCCTTTAATTCAAAGATTGATACCTGGAACAATTCAGTAAGACATGTGGGATTGATAATTGATCCTTCCAAACAGGAATAGAGATGGTCTGTCAGAAGAATGTTATTATATCTGCCTTCCAGATTTATAGATAGTGTATCATTATGTCTAGTGTGTAAAAACCTATTATTTGTGGAATAGACAAAATGTTAGTAAGGTAACTGCTTAATATAAGCAGCCTTCTGAACAGACCACCCTTATAATAGTATGGGGCCAAACATCTCTCTGTAGATTGGAATTAGGTATATGTTGTTTTATTCCAGTGATATTTTGTGGAATTAAACACTGAGTTGAAAAGCCACAATAATTTAAAGCTTTCTCTGTGTTATTTTTCTCTGAGGAAGTTAACTTGTCCATAAGAATTAAGGATATGAGAAAATCTCCAATATCTTAATTTATAAGGTCATACACATGCCTCTGTAAAAGGGAGACTTGTTTCAAATGCATGGGAATCTCTAGAACACACAAGGGAGGTAAAGCATTGCTCTTACATATTTTGTCTGGGCTACTTCTAATGCTCTTAAGTCTTTATACAGACAGAATTGTGCACCATAAAGCATTAGGCTTAGGACCTTTGCCTTAAAGAGCTTTACTGGTGCATGGGTATTGTATTGGTGGATTTTGTGTATATATGGTTGCTTTGTTTATTAAGTTCCATACCAATAATTAAAAATACACCAAATACAGCAGATAAAAAGCACACACAGAGAGAGAATGTGAGTGAATGATTGTGCAGCATAGGCCTGAAACAAATCGTTATATGAAGAGGGCATCAGACATCTTCTATAAGCCTTCTAATAGCTATTGATAAAAATGTTGCTTTAGATACTTCAGAGGTATCTGAAAATTGGTCACAAAGAAGGTATACAAGGTAGTGTCTTTTATTTAATTTTTCCATGTTGAAGGTGATTGGAAAATAACTCCTAAATATTTAAATTCCTTCACTTGCTTGATGATGGTATTAGGTTTGTAGAAGAGAGAAAGAGGTTAACAATGGTTTATTACAAGCATAAGATCTGCTTGATAATTCCTTTATCAATGAGGACACAGTTTCAGTAAGGAAAGCTGGTAGTAAAGAAATTGGTATTGGTTATAAATATCTTGAGTGAATTAGAACATAATTGTTGTCAGGCTGTCACCCTGGTTGGTATTGGTGTGGTACATAGTTCATGTGAATTACCTTTTTTAATTGATTGTTGATTGTGGAGTCCTTGGGGTTCTGTGAGCTTGGTTGTTTTCTTGCAAACATTTCATTACCCAGCTAGGTAACATCTTCAGTGCTAAAATGGGCTGGGGTTTGCTCTCTATTTATGTGCTGTGGCCTGCCTTGCCAGTGCTGGTAAGGGTAGGGGTTTTGTTTTGCTCCTCTGGTAGTTCTTTGGTTGGCATGTGTTTGCTGCTTGATTGTGTGCCTGCTACACATATTCACCTTTATTGATTGTTGATTTTTTTTTCTGGGGAATTGAGTTATTATTATAGCCTACAGCTTAATTAATAATACCTTTTCATCTTTTTAAAATGCCACAACATTTTAAAGCAGATTTTACAGAAGTTCAGGATCTCTGCATCCATTTTTATTGTTTGATGTGCTTTTTCAATTATAATGCTGTTTTTGGCTTTCATCCTATTCTGGTGAAAAACAAAATCTTACAATTGCTTTAATTTTTCCCATAATAGATAATGGAAGATTGAGCTCCATTTTTCTAAATCCTGTTCTAGAGACTGGGTTAGATAAGGCTACCTTAGAGTAGGCCAGGCTGGACTGGGTCATTTAAAGAAATATAAATCCACCATTGAAGTAGGATGGTTGAATAAAAAGTACTCTTAGTGATATTCCAGGAAAGATGTGTGTTAAAATAGAAAACATATCCATGAAATGAAATGAGGATCAGGATATAGCATTAAACTAGGACTGCTATTGAAAAAATGTAATTTAAAATGTTAGTGCCAATTTGTACTGCCTCCCTGTCTTCAACTCAAAGTATAGGAAAGAGCTTAACTTGAGAATTTTTGTTGAAACCCTTCAGTATCCAGCTGAACTATTATTGTATGAAATTAAGTACTTAGGCTGCTTATGCACAGAACAATTGTCTTAGAGCACATATGAGCCCTTCCCATTTAACATAATGTGATAATTTTGATGCTTGATAGATATTTTGAAGATACGTTTTATAGAAAACAATAGATGAGAATGTACTTCAGCTTCTGCTGCATTGACAGAAATAATTAAAGCTTCGGTAAAGCAGATCATTTTCTTTCCTATCTTTCGTGAAATATAAATTGGACACTGATTTAGATCATCAGGACGTTTTTTTTAATATACATAGTGGGCTTGCATTCTGGCAGAATTTGAATTGCTTTATCTTTCAAACATGGAGCTCTGATGAAGTTTAAATATGCTGTGAAACAACATATCGAGATAATTAAAATAACTGTTTTTGTACTGAAAGAGTAACCTTCTGAAGTTGTCTTTTCAGTGCTGTGTGTGTGTGGTTAGATTCCCTGTGCTATAAGAAGTGAGTTAATATTTTATTCATCTTATGGGAACATTGAAATTGCATTATTCTGAGTCAGACTCCTGGCCTTTCTAACCTAGTATTATAAATTGTGACTTGCAGCAGTTCTGCAACTAGGCAGAGCTTTTTCTCATCTCTTACTGGCTGATTCCTTTCACTAAAGTTATATGGTGTTTCCTTGAGCCTCTGGATGTAAAAACTGTATTCCACTAATGGGCTAAGAGGTACTCATATTGCATGCCTCTTTTAAGAACTAACAAACTCATTATTTCCAGATGTTTTGGAATAAACTTCTGTAATCCCTTGTCATTGGGCATGCAGACTGTGACTTTTGGGAATTGCCCAAAGCATCTGGAGATTCTGAGTGCACCGTGTTACCTAATCATGATTTTTTTTTCCTCATAAAATTGGTCTCTGAAATTGAAAATAAAATATTTTATTTATAGAGTATTTGTGTTATGATGATGCTTTAATAATTGGCTTCTGCCATGCTCATGGACAATGCCTGCCTGCCTGGAGTTATCATGATATGTTGAACTTCAGAAAGTTTGTCCTTTGGCAATAATCCAGTATTAATGTGTGCACATAGATATACATACGTGCACATACATATTTCTTTAGTGATTGCATGTGCACTGTACTATAGTTGTACAGTTGTAATAAAATCATGGGTGGACAATCCAAATCCTGTCCTCTAAAGTAGCATAGAAATAGTCTCATGTCAAAGTGTTAGGTTTAGGTAAAAGAAGTTGATATATGAAAATATTTAGAATGTTCTGTATTTAAGATTTAATAAGCACACTTAATAAATGTTATAGAAAAATAGGAAATTGATCTGTTTGCTTTTCAAATTGTACCATTTTCTTATCAAATGCTCCACTTGATAACAAAGTAGGTCAAGTACTTGTATTAATTGTTCTGTATGTTTCAATTTCAGAAAAAGTAAATTGAGCAATAGTTACAGAAATATATATGAAAAGAGTGGTATTCTTTCTTCTGAGAGTTGTGTGCTAGGCTTTAGGACCACAGTTGAATATTTCTAGAGAGAGAATATTCAATTTTTCATATGTTTAATTTAAAAAATGTTAATTTATATCTTGGATGGTGTGTTTTTGTTAATTTACAGCTTGCCGGTTTCTTTCTGGTCAAACTCACCTTTTGAGTGCAGCTCTTGGATCAAAGAAGGTTGCCCATTCAAGAAATAAATTAATTTATGTGAAGAAATAGAAGTCTTTAATTCTCTTGGATTTAATGAGAATAAAATTTATTCCAGTAGATTATCTTTTTGCTGAATGATTATAACTAACAATGCTTTTAATTTGGAGAAGATAGAAAATTCACAGTGGAACATCTGACATTGCCAAAACTCGCAGTCCACACAGTAACTAAGGCACACAGTGGACAGACCGTTTTTTCCTGCACTTTTTGAAGTGTTAACTACATCACCTCAGGTTTAATATAATTGAAAGGAATGTTGTCTGGAGAATTTTATGTTTCCTTGGCTTCTCCAGAATGCCTGCTTCTGCAGGCAATGGGCATTTTCCATTACCACATGGGGGCAAGGGGTGGCCCTGTGAACATCCATTGAAGAGGTTTGGCCAAGGTCTAATTATTTATTGATAGTTGTTCCTGGAAGTTTAGGAATCTCTTTAATAAGTTATTTACTCTCAGTTTTTAAATGCTGTAACTCCTGTCATAATACTTTCCTACAATACCTTCCTTGAGACTATGAACTAGTTTATACTCTCAAAATAGATCTTGTAAGCCTTCCATGTGACTAAGCCCAGATAACAGGGGAAATCATATTTGCAGCACTTTATGTGGATACTGCTTAGCTATTAAATACCGTAAAATTTTCTTTCTAGAAAATCAAGATTGTCTCCATCAAGTTGTTCATGAACGTTTGGGTGAGCTACTTCGTGTATTAAAGGCAATAATTAACAAACATCAGAGTCTCAATTCAGTTGACATTCTAAGTGCTGCAGGAACAGTCATTGCAAAAGTCAAAGGTAAGAAAAATGATCCAATTATTTTATTGTGACTGTAAATTGGGATTGGAAAAGTTTCTTTGTAATATAGCATCAAGCGACACAAATTGTGATGCTGTTGTCTGTGTATCTTCCTCAATAAATAAATGCTGATTTTTAAAAAAGTAATGGATTAAGCTTAATAACATTCTCTGTTGTGTACTTCAGCATTTATCAGATACTCATGTGGGTGTTTTCTCTCTATTTGATAATTCAGTAGTTATTGGAGGAGGTAGGGGGTGGAGATAGCTTAGGTATTTAAGGTATATTTTTTCAGAAATTGAATAACCATCCCATGACATACAACAGTATTATTTCTGTACTACATATTTAAAACTGAAGTTTAGAGAAAGTGAACTTACAAAGGTCATATTATATGTTCATATCTGAATTTAATTTTTAATGAGGACTCCATAGCCATAGGTATCTGAGATGGGACAGAAGGAGGGGGAGGAATGTCAAATGGTGAAACCTCCAGATTCTACAGATGCCTTTCTTCATGCTCTTAATTTTGCTTTAATACTTCTGAATTACAGTTGAATTGTAAAATATAGCTTGCTCAAAGATTTTCTTTGGGGGTCTATTTTTAATGCCTTAATTCTCTAGTTTGGAGATTGCTACCACTGTTATTTGTTAGATTTATATTCTGACTTTCTTTCTTAAGCTCAAGGCAGCATATATAGCATTCCTCAGATTTTCCTCTGACAGTAATAACTCTGTGAGGCAGTTTAGGATGAGAGATAATAATTGGCCCAAAGTCACCAAGTGAGCTCTCATGACTGAAAGTACACTTGATACTAGGTCTCAGTTCTATTCCAGTATGTAATCATTATGCTACTGGAATTATTCTGCAGCTCAGTCTTTGAAGGATCAATTCAATTGTGTTTCTAGCTACTATTTTAATCAATATTATATTAGCTTGAAGTATGTCTAGCCATATTTGATTCAGTTGGTATGTTAGTAACTTGAATGTATACTGTTTTGAAGATATACATAATTTTATCAGCTTATTCATTTTATAGTAATGTTATTAAAAATTACAATTGCAACAATAAAAACTAATACAAACTAAAAAAATGAATAAAAAATAGAAGATGCAGAAAAGAAAAAAATAGAAAAGAAAGAAAAATAATATGGTAAAGAAAAAGAAAAGAAATATATAAAGAAATTACTTCCCCCTTCATCACAAGTATAAACAATTTTAGTAATTTATCACCTTTTCTTAGAATACAACACATGACCTCTTCTTCCCATATCCCATCTCTTATCTATAAACAACTCCTTAAAGCCTCACCATATCAGTCCTGATGTCAGCAAAAGTCCATTAAGGGTTACCAGAGATAACATATCTATTTTAACCTTGATCAAACAAACCAACTTTATATTCCTGCCTTTTGCTTTTAACAATCTTGATCTTTAGTCCCTTCAAATAATGTCCTAGAACTTGATTTCTTTTCATTTTTCCTTTGTCCCTTCTCACAAAATTCTTCAAAGCTTTAACAAGACTCTTTTGTAAATCCAATATAGGAAAATTATTCAATTTTATTATCAGCTTATTCAGAGGAACAGTTCATGCAAAATTTTGATTCTCAGTATAAGGAGAAAACACAAAATTGCAGATTGAATAACTGGGTTATGGAATTGTAGGAAGAGAGCCATATTTGTCTATAGTAGCAAAAAATCAGGAGGAGTGTGGTAGCACCTTTTCCAACCTGATGAAGTGAGCTGCATCTGATGAAGTGAGCTGTAGCTTATGAAAGCATATGTCTTTAATAAAATTTGTTAGTTGGAAAAGGTGCTACCAGACTCCTTTTGATTTTGGGTTATAGAATGAATCTTATCAACATATATCACTACTCAAAAATCTTTTCAAGAGTGCCATTTGGTAAACATTTAAAGACGGTCCATGCTGACTTAGCTTGATCTAAGGGACAGTTTTTGGGTTGGACCACATTCCCTGAATTTGATGAGACTAAGGAGATTTATATAAGTGGTGGCAGGATATGTACTAAGATTCTTGATTGTTTCTTGCACTATTATCTGTGAAATTTATATCTTGAGAACAGCAGATAAATCTAGAGCTATGCAAATTTGGAAGCCCAGCTCGGTCCTTATATAGGCTTAATAGAGGATGATTTCCCTTGACTGCTCAGTTCTTTGCTGATAAAGTAGTATCCAAATACAACTAAACCAAGTTTTATTTTGTTTTTCTCCTCTTTTCTCTCTGTGTTTTTTTTCCCTTTATATATTTGTGTTTCTTCTGATGCATTCTGAGTGAGTTTGAATATTCAATCTGTTAAAGTATATGCCATTTCTGAGTGGCATTCTTTGTAGAAGCACATTTCGTTGATGTGCATACCGCCTGCCTCCCTGATAAAGGGCATGGTTAGATGCATGCCTCTGTTGTCATTATTTCATCAGGTGCATATACTGTATCATAACCATTCATCTCAGTTGTAAGTGATGCTATGGAAAAAGGGCCTTTGCCAGCAGACACTTGACACCAAAGTTCCAAAGGTGCACAAATCATTGTTTGTGTCCTTATTGTTATTGATAATAAATACTATATCCAGGGGGAATGCATATAACGAACTGCCAAACCTGTAGAAAGGTTAGCCAGTGGAATGAGTTTTAAAAAGTATGTGTTGTACAGACACTGCAGAAAGCATAATTAAATTTTGTTTCCATTGTTTCCAATAGCATTTTTTTTTAGAAATAATTTCTTTGGAAACAATCATCCCCTTAGTCATTTTTTTTTTTAAGTTTGAGTAACAGGTAGCGTATAGAATGGAACATCATCTCACCTAGATTTGTGGCCCTATGGTAAAAATGAAAAACAAGGGTTGGTTTCAAGTTCTAGTTATTCCCTAATCCAGAATATTTTAAACTTAAAATATTTTATATTGGATAAAACACCCTGTTTCATATATGGTATACATTCCAGAAAACAGGATATTTTGGAAATTCGAACTTCTTACACACCCTATTGGCATAGCAGTCCAAGAGGTTACTGGTGATTTGATGGTTTCCTGCATGTTTAGCTGGCAAATAACCATCTGTAGAAGTTACTCCATTCTTAACTGATGCTTGCAATTCAGAACAGGTAGTAGTCCTCGCTTAACTATGGTAACTGGGACTGAAATTTCCATCACTAAGCAAGGCAGTTGTGAAGTGTGATGTCATGTAACCGTGCTGCTTAGTGCTGACAGTTCCAGCAGTCCCCAGTTACCATTGTTAAGCAATTCACTATGAATCGTTAAGCAAGGACCTCACATAACTGTGACTTCCTGCTGGCTTCCCCATTGACTTGACTTGTGGGAAGCTGGCAGGGAAGGTTGCAAATTATGATCGCGTGAGCGCTGGGGCTCTGCAACAGTCAAAACTTCAAGGATCGGTCCTTAAGTACCACTTGTTTAGCGCTGTTGTAAGTTTGAATGGTTGCTGAATGAGTGGTCATTAACCAAGGACCACCTATATTGAAACCTTTACTATTTTTATTTGCTCCAAAACTTAGTGTGCAGATGTTCCTCTTAACATAATGCAGAAAGTCTTGATTTGCCTTATTAAACTAAACAGTCTTTTTGGAGGCAGGGTTTCTGTTTAGTTTCATATGTTACTCTGTGCCGGCAAAGAATCCATATATTCACAGATGAGCATTTGAATTACTACAGTTGTGGGTAACAATCTTTTTGCATTTTATTTATTTATTACTGCAAATTATATGCCATTTATTTATTTGCTTGCTTGCTTGCTTGCTTGCTTGCTTGCATGCCGTTGCATTTCCAGAGACTTTAAGTAATTGAATTGGTTTTTATTCTTAATCTTATTATATTAATATAATTATATTCAGTCAATCCAGTGTGCCACCAGGTGGGGGTAGCATGATCTTATACCAATCTCACAATTTGTGAAAAAATTACTTTATTTGGCATTTAATTTATCCCAATGAAATTTAATTATTTTGCATTGCCTACCACGTTTGCATGCATGAAATAGGTGGAGGAAAAAATAGTGAGTACAGGTACATCGCCTGGAAATGTTTCAGTTTGGATTTCTAAGTGTGTATTAGCAAGCATGTTATTACTGTGTAAAACAGCAAATGCTGGGAGAGTTATTTAATGGCCAGGAACTAAATTTTAACTCCTGAGAACATTTACTTCACCATATTAGAAGGAAGTAAATATTTCAGCATTCTGGCATAAAGCCTAAGGCTTAAAACACAAAGTAAAATTCCAGTGAAGGGTCTGGCATATGAGCTTTCAAGTAGCAATACAAGGTTTGAGGTTTTTAAAAACATATTCCTGCCACTCCCTTTTGTATTCCTTTTTATTATTTTCTACCTACACCTGATTTTCCCCCAAACACATTCTGTTTTGTGGAATTATTATGGGGGCAGGGAGAGAATGCAATAATACCCTGGACTGCAAA
The DNA here is from genome assembly GCA_030867105.1 of Liasis olivaceus. Classification (NCBI taxonomy): domain Eukaryota; kingdom Metazoa; phylum Chordata; class Lepidosauria; order Squamata; family Pythonidae; genus Liasis; species Liasis olivaceus. The sequence continues at coordinate 119,345,379 of CM061350.1, read as the reverse complement.
ACCTGAAGCCTATAAAAATTCTAAACTAAAGGAAATAAAATGTGTTCTAGCAAGTAGTAAAAAGAATACAGTATAATACAGAAATTTTCAGCAGTATATAATTTTAAATAAATGTATATGTATAATTCAAGTTATAATTATATTTTATTAGACTACTAAATTATGTTATTATAAATCCAGAGATGGTGGTTTTAGTTTTTAATAATAGTGCTTGGAACCATATGTTTACATTAATTTTTCCCATCTCCGTTATGTTGCATTCTGACTTGAAAGAGTAGCTGTATAGAGAGCTGCCATTTCCAGACATGGAAACAGTATTACTAATTGTTGTCAGCACTATTGTGTACAGCCAGGATGTCCTGGGGAAAGACTGTTTAAAGCTGATGATAAGTAATATCAGTATGTAATGGTTGAAAGAAGGCTTTAGCATTCTTTGAGTAGAAGTGTTTGGAAATAAGGTAGGAGGAATTAATTTATATTTAAACCATTAAGTACTTATTTTCCAAAATCATTAGTATTTAGGCATAACAAAAAACAAAGACGCGCTCATAAAACAGGAAAGGATTTTGTTTGTTTTAGCCGATAGCATTTCCTTGGGGGAAAATCGTTCAAAACGGTTTAAATTATACATTTTTTGCTACTGCTATCTTCATTGTTTTCCCTCTTATTTCATCTTTTAATTTCCAGTAACATTTTCAATATGCATATTAGAATATAAATTTATGTCTTATATACTTAATTTACAGTGTTACTGCGTGCTATTAAATTGTTTTTCTCAAATTAACAGTACTGTCTCTTTTATGCCATACAGGATGAGCTAGTGACTACCTTTGATTTAACTGAACTTTTAAAGTGGTTAATAGTATCAGGCTTTGCCTTTCTAGTATTTCATTCTGAAAAAAATGATATATGCAATTGTATTTTACAAAACCTATTTAGTATGAATATAAATGCACTGTTAAATTTTAGAATATAAACTGTAGGGAAATTGGTTTTAAATACTTCAGTCAATTCTGAAGTTAGTTTTTAGAGCAAGAATGTACATGATGAAACCACTAGCTCTGCATTTAATTTACATCATCAGCAATGAAGTCCATATTGAGTAGTTTATTAGTCTATTATATGATACTAGACAGTTAATTTCTATCAGCTTACTGGAAACTTTTCTTGTCACAAAGGAAGTCTGATGGAATATCTGGTTTATTCAATTCATTGTGTTGTTTAGACACCTGTCAGGAACATCACAAAGTTACTGTGTTTAAAATTAATTTATATTTATGATATTCTTATTTCTAGGTATAGCTGACTTCTAATTAAACTAATTTATATTTCTTGTAAATTTATTTTCTTTAAATCAAAGATTAGGATTTGATTAGTTTCTTAATGAAATAATGGATTGTGTAAAATATTTTAAAGGATTAAACAGAAGCTGTTTCTAAATACCTGTGAAAGATGAAGACTGAATTATGGGGAAGGCACTTTTGTGAAGGGAAATTATTGAAAGAGGCAATCTTTAGAGACTGGAACTGGTATTGCTTCCCAGTTTCCTAAATTTCTAAGTATTCTCTGCAAAACTTTTCAAGAAAGAAAAATGGTATGTCTTAACACTATGTTAAGTTGCCCTGCTGCTCTGATTGAAATGGATTTAAAATCTTCTCTTCTATTCTCTGTTTTGCCTGTCTTTTGCAGGTTCAGCTTTTCTACCATCCAAGATAATAATGTATAGCCCTGTTTATGTTAAAATGTAGGTCCAGTCATGAAAATACGTTTCCTGGCTAACGAAAAAACAAAATTTTGTACTAGCTGGCTATCTATTATTATCTGATTTAGACAATAAAGAGCATTTATAGACTTGTGACCAGTTCTTGGTCTTTTTGCCAGGGTCTTGAATTATTTTCCAGAGCGCTGAGTGCCAATAGAAGTTGGCAAAATGATTTTTCAAGGGAGTCACTAAAAGCCTATTGTTTGTCTTTCTGTATAGAGTGATGATTCTGAATTATCACATTACACAGGAAACAGTAATTAAGCTTAGCAAAAAAAAAATTGCTTCTATTGGTGCCAATCGATGATCACTGCCATGAACAAGTTTTTTTCAGGGAAGTTGTTAGCCTTGCCTTCTCTGGCATCCCAAATTCCACATATGCATAGCATTATGCAAGGTGGCTCTCTGGAGTTTTGGGGGTGGGGAGGTGCTTACCTCCTGTCTGAAGGTACAGTGTCTTTCTTCTTTTCTTCCTTCCTTCCTTTCATCCATTCATCCATCCAAATGTTAAAGCATTGATCAGGCATGTCAAAAATGCATAATATATATTCATAATATTTCCCCATATGTCTGTATCAATGTTTTGATGAATATATTTAAATACTGTACGTATGTATTTGTATACTACAGGTAGTCCTCAACTTACAACCATTCATTTAACGGCCATTTGAAGTTATAGCACTGAAAAAAGTGACTTATGACCAGTCCTTGCACTTACAACCATCACAGCATCCCCACAGTCATGTGATCAAAATTCGGGTGCTTGGTGGTCGGCATGTATTTCTGATGGTTGCAGCATCCCAGGGTCACATGATTCCCATTTGTAACCTTCCCAGAGGGCTTCCAACAAGCAAAGTCAGTGGAGGAAGCTTAATGACCATATGATTTGCTTAACAACCGCCGTGATTCGCTTAATGACTGGCAAAAAAGGTCATAAAATCAAGTGTGACTCCCTTAACCACCACATCACATAGCGAGAGAAGTTCCAGTCCCAATTGTGGTTGTCAGTCGAGGACTACCTGTGTACCAAGCTACATGAAATTACAGATCTATGGATGAATTTATTGGCTCTTTAAGAGTCAGCTCAGGAGTCTCCTTCTTTGACAGAGAATTTAACCTTTTCCTTCATCTGGTTCACAAAGATTAGATACTTTTCTGCTTTTAACTTCTAGGAAAAATTCTATCTGGGTTGGTAGTTTTTTTATAACAAGGCAGGTAACAGCTTGGAGGAAGAGTCTGATTTCATAAAGAAAATAGCACAGAGAGAAAGATTAATCTTCAGCACCAGATTCCTTTATATATACTGTTGGTCAAAATTTAAATATGCTGAAAATCCAGTCACAAATTTCTGTATTATATAATTTGGCCCTAATCATTTTGATATGTTTGGATGGGTTGTTCCTTCATGTGACTATAAGCTTATTTTACTGTTTTTTGAAAATGTTATCATGGATATGTTTTTTTCTGAAAAATTTATTTGCTTGCCTTGGTGTTGATCCTGAGTAACTTCAAGTATCTCCTATGTAAAAACACTCTTGCTTTGCACTTGTGCTTTCATCTTACAGAATTTTACTCCTGAAATTGACCTTTTAGTATGCAAATGTGGCTTAAAAGAGTAGAGAGTAGAGTTTTGAAATACTGAGACAGAATATTTGCCATAATTTGTTTAAAAAATATTTGGACATCTAGGTCTATTTTCAGTTCTATGTATATTCTAGGCAATTAGAGACAGGTACTCAAGATTATCTAGTATGAACTGAATAAATTACCATCTAGCCCTATTTCTTTAGTTTAAATATGACATAGAACTGGCCCTATGGTATGATTTGAGAGCATTACATAGCTATGAAAATTCCATCTGATAATTTACAGTGCCTCTTTGTTTTCTCTCTTAGCTGTGAACTTTAAGGAAGTTAATGAAGAAAACAAGCGAGAAGTATTAAGTGAAATATTCTCTTCTATTGACTTACTGGCATTTACTTTTGGCAACATGTAAGTTTTAAAAAAGATATAATTGTGGTTTTTTTAGGGTCTAAAAGCCTTAGATTCTATATATCTCAACCACTATTGTGATCTGTTTCTTCATCCATGTTGTTCATTTAGTTGTAATTTTCCTTTTCTAATGCTACTTCTTTTTGTAGGTCTTCTAATGTAGCAAGCTTTTCTTGCCATTGAAAAGAAAGAGTAATTTTTATACTCTCTTTATGAAGGTCTTTGCTTCACTGTTTCCAGTCTTCTCTAGCAGCTGTTCTCTATTAACATTTCTGATTTCTTGAAGCAACATTGGAGTACTGCCTGTTTTCTCCAGCAATGCCTTATGTCTCCTGCTTTCTTCCAGTTCGGAACAGAGAAGACTATATCTAGGCAGTGCTAGCTTATTCCTTTTAAAGCAAATGACTCAAATTTTGAAGTTACCTGATGTTCAACATTTTCATAAGTAGTAAGGTTTTTCAGCAGTCAAGAATTATATATTTTTAAAATGCTACATTTTATAGCTGAGGCTATCTTAAAATAGATACTGATCATTCCCATATGATATCTGGTTTGAATACAGTGATACCTCGGTTCACAAACTTGATTCATTCCGCGACTCTGGTCACGAACCGAATTGGTCGTGAACCGAATCAAATTTTCCCATAAGGTTCAATGTAAATACGGTTAATCCGTTCTGACCCCTACGAATTTGGTCGCCAACCGATTTTTGATCGCGTCCTGAATCAGATTTCCCTATAAGGTTCAATGTAATTACGGTTAATCCATTCTGAACCATATGTTTGTTTGTTTTTTAAACCGCAAAAATATGACACAAAGTACAGTACGAAGAGAGAGAAAGCTAACCTTGCTCGACACGACTTGTGGCGTGGAGGACAGGAAGGCGGGTGGGGAGGCGGTTACTGCTTGGAGGGAGAGTCCCCCTCCCTTCAGGAAGCAGCGACCACGTGTCACGGGAGGGAAAATGGCCGCGGATCCTGTTCGTAACCCGATCCGGCGTTCGCGAACAGAGGCAAAATTTTGCGACCGGAGCTGTTCATGAACTGAATTGTTCGTGAACAGAAGTGTTCGTGAACCGAGGTACCACTGTATTTGTTAGCTGTTTGTGCCTCTGTAGTAAACCAAAGCATAATTTAATTTTATTCTGACTCTCATGACAGAGTTTCAGACTTCCTTATGGGAGATGTGGATAATGGCTCAGGACTGGGTCTTCCTGTATCTCGGCAAAATCCGGTAAGATGAAAATGCTCTTGAAAGTGTCAGCATCTTTCATTGTGCAGTGATTGATAATATAGATTCAGCAAGGACAGTTGTAAAACTAAAAACTGCATAGGAACCTAATGTTTTGTAGAAACTACAGCTATTAGTTTCTACAAAACTAGAACTAGCCTAGTTCTAGATGTAAGTATAAATGGAGGCCAAATAAGTTCTAATAAGAAATTTAAATGAGTTGTCATATCAACTTTGTGATGGATAAAAATATATCTTTATAGAAAGATAAATGTTTACTTCCATAAGCTCTCTTTGTGCTTAGACTGTCTTAACAATATTTGGTAAATGAGCTGGAAAATGTGTTAGTGGATGAAGGTACTGTAATATGAAGAGTTGCATTGTTTCAGTTTCATTGTTGTTGTTGTTCCACTTTGATTTTTATCAAAAAGACTGCTTAGTTTTTTTCATATTCCTCTTTTTTTCCTTTGAAGTACATCTGTAATCTCCACTATGGCACCTGTTGGCACCAGTGTGCCAATGTATATCTCCTTTGATGCTCACCTAGCTTGTTGCCTCATTTAATTTCTTACAATTGAAATATATTTTAATTTTAAAAATAGGAAGTTGGAGTTCTGTTGTTAAAAGCATCAATATCCATTAACGTTGCTGCAAATATTTCTGGCCCTGAAACGAACCCTACTAGTTTTCCTAGAAAATAATAATGGAAGGTAATAGCACTTTAGAGCTTTGCTTGGAAGTATATCTGCCTAACCAGGAAAAAAAAAGGGGGAAATAAGCAGAAGTAATAGCATACTAGAGAGAAACTAGATAAGTGGGGATAATATTCTCTTATATTATGTTTTGTAGCTGATTAAGTCCCCAATAGAAAATATTTTTTGAGGGCATTCTTGATATGCACCCAGATTGCTAATGTGCTTGGGGACTGTGTAGTACTAATGCATCTGAAAACAATGTTTATAACATGAGTAGAGCAGTAGTATTAGCCCCATCATTCTGTAAATATCACCTGACCTTGACTACAGGTAACCTTACCTGTACCTTACCTACTGTCATATTGAGTAGTTTCTTGGTTAACTGAAAGAATATGCAACTGATATTAAACATGCATCACCTGTGTAACATACAATGGATTTTTTGGTTTTATGGAGATAATATGTTTCACTCATAATCCATATAGCTTTCTTTCAATTATTGACCTCTCCTGTGGGAAATTTTTCATGTTGGATGCATTGAAATGTCTTTGATTTTTAATTATAGCAGTTACAATTAACTTCATCTCTCGTGCCTGGATTATTTAAAACATCTTTTTAAAACTTTTTTTATAGCAACGTAATTTTTACTTCCATGTTGTCCATCTTCATGTGGCACAGGTTATCTAGCATTTTTAAAAGCAGAGAATGCAAATAATGTTACCTCAGTATTTAAGCCCCTAAATCTTGGGTAATTGCTAATGTTGTGCCCTTTCCTTGGTCAAATATTTGTTCAGGTCCACACCAAGAATGCTTTTTTTCCTCCCTCTTCTTTTAATTTGAGTTTAGCATCTCTTGCCTACGTAACTAGAAATTCTAAAATATTAATGGAATTACAGTTGTAAATATTATATGCTAATAATATGTTTTATACACAAACCAGAAATAATCCATTCTTAATCTTATTTCACTGTTATATAAGTTTGGGATTCTGTATGGGTAGTATAAAAATTAGAGTAAATTAGATTTGATACCACTGGATCATAGTGATCTAGAAAATGTGACTAAGATAAATTTAACTCATTTAAATTTTGAGAAGCATCTCTGTGTTTATTCTGTTACATTATTTTTAAAAACTTACAGGACATTAAGTACATTTCCTTGGCAAGATCATACTGCAAGATTTTAATTAAGCAAATTACAACTACCTGTTTAGAAAGGTGGATTTAACTTTCCACACTTTCAGATTTATCACTGGGCATTTATTCTAGCTTCAGTTACTGTCTGGAATAAGGAATGTCAGACTTCAGCTCCTCTTTGGCTCACTTGAAGAGTTATTATCAGAACCTGTTAAAATCTTGGCAAGTATTATTTATGAGCACATCTGCACATGCTGCAAGAAATACGTAGATATTATTGTAACCCATTTACCCATGAAAGGCTTACATTATTTGATCATTTCAGTTTAATATTAGCATTAAATCTGTGACATTTTATTGATGAAGTTAATGCTTCCTGGAGTTATGGATACTCTTATCACTGGAGATATTCAAATCAATTAAACAGCAGTTTGTCTGGGACAGTTGAAGGTTTCCTGCCCTGAGGAGGGGGTTGGACTCGAAGACGTCCAAGATCCCTTCCAACTATATGATTCTATGAAGTTAAAACAGCAAAAATTTGCTTCAAACATATTGGACAACTCAGAGAATATTTAAGATTTGCTTATAGTCGCATTACTATTGGAGATCCAAGTCAGGAGTTAGAAATTAACCCATATGATTTGGTCTCGCCCCATTATTGTCAATTTTGGGGTTGATATCAGCAGGATTGTTAATATGAATCTGGATTATATTTTGTGTATTAAAGATGCCTTTGAAGTTATTTTTGTTACTACTGTTATGTTTATCTGTACTTTTGTTAATTTAGCTTAATAAAATTTAAAATAATAAGGCTACCTAAATAGGCTTTACCTATAAATGCTTTGCTATGTCATGATTTCTTGTCTGGTTTTGTATTCCTCCCACCCTGCCTATCATGTAGCATATAATGTATTTAATTTTTTTTAGCTGATACTAAACAAGTTATATTTTTTTGTATGCCAGTCTTTTGAAAATCTTTGTGTGGATTCTGGAGGATCATTGCATGAAAGAGAAGGTGTTCAAACAACAGGTAAGCATTTTTAAATGTATGATGATATTGTGCGCCATTTTTATTATAGGTAAATCATAATAGAGGCAGTAAACACTAAAAAAGTTATAAACAGTAGATCTTCTACATAAATAATGTAAATATTTATACTAATTTAAATATTTAAAGGAAAATCATAGGTATTTTAAAATACTCATTGTATTATGAATGAGGTTCCCCCCCAAATTCTAATGGTTCCCAGCCTAACAGTATATCGAAGGGCTTTAAAAACCTGGCTCTTTGACCAGGCATTTGGAGAGGACAACTGATGCCCCTTTCTTCCTTTCTTTTCCCCTCTGGATTTGTTTTCTTCGTCATTGTTGTTCTTTTGTCTTGTGCTGTTTTTCTGTTTTTTTATATTGTTCTTTGTTTTTAAATGTTTAAACAATTGTAAACCACCCAGAGTCTCTAGGAGTCAAGTGGCATATAAATTTAATACATAATAATAATAATGATGATGATGATGATGATGATGATGATGATGATGATGATGATGGTTCGTCACACAGTCAGCCAGATGTTTAAACTGGATTTGGCATTTTTATCCACCTATCGGGTCCTCCCCAAGGACCTGGGATAGGCAGATGTTGTTTGATGGTGTTAAAGGTATTGTCATAGGATATAAGCTGTTCCAAGTAAAGCTGCCTTTTGCAGTTGACTGATGGTGATTTTGTCAATGCCAGTGGTATTCAAGTGGTGCCCCAGATGTTTTGGAATTGCACCCAAGGCGCCTATCACTATTGGTACTGTCTTTGCTTTCTTTTGCCATAGTCATTCTACTTCTATTTGCAGGTCTTTATATTTTGTGATTTTCTCCAGTTCTTTCTCTTCTCTTCTGCTGTCTCCAGGTATTGCAGTGTCCACTATTCAGACGTTTTTGTCTTTCTTATCAGTAATTGTTTAGTCTGGGGTGTTGTGTGGCAGGTGCTTCTCTGTTTGAATTCTAAAATCCCAGAGCACTTTAGTTTCTTCATTTTCTATTACTTTGTCTGTTTTGTGATATTATTATTATTGTTGTTATTATTATTATTCAAATCTCAAAAAAAAATTATGCTACTATTAGAATGAACTTCAGCTATTTATATCATTTTTTTTCCTGTTAGACCATTACAAAAGTTCTATAAGATTTGCTAAGATATAATTCTGTGAACCTTTAATTTGTTCTAAAACTTTGTCAGTTCCATTTAGCGTCAACTAGCATTAAAAAGATTATAGCTGCTTTGGTGTTCACAACTAATGTCCAAAATGTGCTTTTTTGCATTTGATGCTTTACTTTCAGGGCACCTTAATGCTGAAGAAATTGATAACACTCTCCTAAGAAATGATAATGGAATCAAATCTGCTCTGTCCTATGCTAAAGCATGGTCAAAATATGCAAAAGACATAATTGCTTGGGTAGAGAAAAAGATTAATTTGGGTGAGTAGCTTTTACTGGCACCTAGAGTTGTTGAGATTCAGGCAGCATATAAGTGTGTGTGTGTGTGTGTGTGTGTGTGTGTGTGTGAAAATAAATAAAGATTCCCCTCTCACCTCTGGGTGGTATGTGTCTTCCTCAATCTTGGGTCTTCTATCAGAGGCCGGGGGTTTGAGGGTTTTGTGCAGTATCTTAGCTGTTCCTAGCACTGCATTCTTCTGGACAGAGAGCTCTGATGTTGTTCCTGAGATTTGTTGGAGCTACTCTCCCACCTTAGGAGTCACAGCCTCAAGTGCTCCTACCACCACTGGAACCACTTTGGCCTTTACTTTCCACATCCTCTCTAGTTCTTCCTTCAGGCTCTGGTACTTCTCCAACTTCTCATGCTCCTTTTTCCTGAGGTTGCTGTCACTTGGCACCACTATATCTATCACCACCGCTGTCTTTTGGTCCTTGTCTACTACCATGATGTCTGGTTGATTGGCCAGTACCTACCTGTCCATCTGGATCTGGAAGTCTCACAGGATCTTAGACCTGTTATTCTCCACAACCTTCTGCGGAATCTCCCATCTGGACTTGAGAGGGTCTAGCCCATATACTACGCAGATGTTCTTGTACACAATTCCAGCTACTTGGTTGTGCCGTTCAGTGTATGCTGTTCCTGCCTGCATCTTACACCCTGCCACTATCTGTTGGACTGTCTCTGAGGCCTCTCTGCACAGTCTGCACCTTGGGTCCTGTCTAGTGTGGTAGACCCCTGCTTCTACTGATCTAGTGCTTAGTGCCTGTTCTTGCGCTGCTATGATCAGTGCCTCAGTGGTGTCTTTTAGTCCAGCCCTTTCCAGCTACTGGTAGGATTTCCCAGTGTTAGCTACCTCAGCTATCTGCTGATGGTACATCCCATGCAGGGTCTTGTCTTGCCATGGGACTTCCTCTGCTTGAACTTCCTCCTGTGTCAGCTGCTGCCTCAGGCATTCTCTCAGCAGCTCATCTTTGGTGCCATCTTACTGATGTACTCCTGGATGCTCTGGGTTTCATCCAGGACAGTGGCTTTCACATTCACCAGACCCCGCCCTCCCTCTTTCTGGCTGGTGTACAGTCTCTGGGTGTTGGACTTGGGTGGAAACCACCGTACCTTGTGAGGAGCTTCCGGGTCTTCACATCGGCAGCCTCCATGTCTTCCTTTGGCCAGCTCACTATACCAGCAGGGTATCTGATGACTGGCAGAGCATACGTGTTGATGGCATGGATCTTGTTCTTCCATTGAGCTGGCTCTTCAGGATCTGTCTTATCCTTTGGTGGTACTTGGATGTTGCTGTCTTCCTTGGCTCCTCATCATGGTTCCCATGTGACTGTGGGATACCAAAGTACTTGTAGCTGGTTTGTATGTCTGTTTTGTGGCCCACTGGTAGTTCCACCATGTCAGTCTTAACTACTTTCCCTCTCTTTACTACCATCCAGGCACACTTCTCCAGTCCAAATAACATCCCAGTGTCCTCACTGTAGATCTGTGTCAGGTAGATCAGGAAGTCAGTGTCTCGTTCAGTCTTAGCATACAGCTTGATGTCATCCATGTAGAGGAAGTGGCTGATGGTAGTTCCACTCTTGAACTTGTAGCTGTATCCAGTCCTTGTGATTATCTGGCTGAGGGGGTTCAAGCCTGTGCAGAACAGCGGGGACAGTACATCACCTTGGTATATGCCGCACTTGATGGCCACTTGTGCGAGCTGTCTTGAGTTGACTTCCAGTGTCGTCTTCCATAGTCCCATTGAGTTCTTGAGGAAGGTCCTTAGTGTCCTGTTGACTTTGTATAGTACCAGGCATTGACAGATCCATGTGTGTGGCATTGAGTCGTAGGCTTTCCTGTAGCCAATCCAGGCTATGCTCAGATTGGTTTACCTTGAGTCATGGGGGACTGCTCTGTCTATGAGCAACTGGTGTTATGAGCCTCTGATGTTGTTCCCAATGCCCTTCTGAGCTATGGTCATGTACTAGCCCATATGGTCCTGTAGCGTGATCAAAATATGCAAAGGACATTGTTGCATGGGTAGAAAAAAAGGTTAATTTGGGTGAATAGCTTTTTCTGGCACCTGGAGTCATTGAGAGTCAGACAGCATATAAAAGTGTGTGTGTGTGTGTACGCATACATACATATATACATACCCATGTATATATGTATATACAATATATAATTCAATCTATTGTTATGATTGTGTTACAGACTGCCAGTAATATGACTTCTGAATTAGTAACTATTTCCTGAAATGAATGGAATGATTGCCTGGTTCCTGTGCCTGGAAGATTATAATAAAATAGTATCTAACTAATTAAGATTACAGAAAAGTCTGTTTTTATTATCACTAGTGCTTCTTTTTACAGAAATGGAGTGTGCTAAAAGTCTGGCAAAAATAGCAGAAACCACTAAGACTGTTATTGGATCTCAGGTGAGTATTCAGTTAAGAAAAGGACATTAAATGTATTACTAAATCATTACTTTTTTGATGTTCAAAATTAAATGAATTTCAAGTTCCACTTTGTAATTCCTAATTATTTGGTAATTAAATTATCTTGTATCTTCGAATCTGAATAATTTGTTATAATAAAGTATATTCAGTTATGGCAGGATGCAGATGCTTAAACTGAACAGTCATTTAAGTACTATTATTCAAACAAACTAAGCATTTTAAAATCACTTTAAACAAGTGTTATATAGGAGTTTAATTTGGCATTAAGGCTGTTTAAAACATTTTTCATTTAAATAATTGGAAATCTAAATCTTAGGATATTTTGCAAAATCACTAGCATTACATTATGTGTTTTTGCTTGTAGGACTACATGCCATTCCAGTCAATATTCATAAATGCATTTCAAAATGATATAGAGAACAGTCAGCTTTGGCAGCAGACAGCAGCAGCTCTCCAAACTAATAAATTTTTACAGGTAAAGAAAAAATCCGCATAGAAGCATTTCTGTGTGCATAGTTCACAGGTATGTGAACTACTAACACACAACTAATACTTCTTACACAGTTCATTTTTGTTCTTTAGCCACTCCTTGGGAGAAAAAATGAATTGGATAAACAAAGAAAGGAGATAAAGGAACTTTGGCAACGAGAACAAAAAAAAATGGTGAGTATCTTTGTTTATTATACATCTTGTTTACCCATTTGAATTTCTAAACTTCCTTCTGAGCATAAATCATGACATTCTATTAAAAAGGAATTAAATAATCCAGCTCAGTTCTTGCTCTCATCATAGACATTTCCATGTACCTTTATGATGACAATACAGAAGTGATTTGCCATTGCCTTTTTCCAAGATTATTTTTTGTTACCAGCCTATTCTGCACTCTTGATAGTCTCCCCTCCAGTTATTGACCATATGACCCTGCTTTCCTTTTGTAGATCAGTTGAGGCTAATTAGGTGCTGCCACCTAGATAGGTTTAAAAGTTAGCCTCTCTTGAGCTTGACACTTAGTGGCACAGAGAGATATCCATCTTAATTGTAATCTGTTAAATAAAAATCAAAATTGTATAACTAACTGCCTACATATCCTCTTTTCCCTTAGTGATATAAGGATCATAGTTTCCTGTTTGCCCTATACTTGGATCCCTTTATCATAATTATTAATTTTTAATAAGTAGAAACATGCTTGGAAATTACAAAATCATATTGATTTAACACATTAATATTCTGTGCTACAAGGTGGACGGTGTAAAATGTAATGTAAAAGGTATTTTTCTTTTGGAATGTACAGCAAGAACTGGAATCTTGTGTAAGAAAAGCAAAGCTATTATATGTTCAGCGGCAAGATGAGTATGAGAGGGCAAAAACAACAACTGTTCGTGCTGAGGAGGAACATATGACCTCCAATGGGGGCATTACAAAAGATATCAGCAAACTAGAAAAGAAACGTAAACTAGAAGAGGAAGCTCTCCAAAAAGTAAAGTATCAACTTTAAATATATCACTTAAAAATATTTGACACATAGGCTGATGTTGGCTTTTATCTATTATTTGAATCATATGCTTTTGTATGATTTTTTATTATGGGTTATTTAAGGAAGGGGATTTGAGCTATTTAACTGGATTTTTTTTCTATCAATACTTATTTCTTTATGTTTAATTTGTTGTAGGCTGAAGAAGCCAATGAACATTTCAAAGCCAGCATGGCTGAAGTTGAAGAAAAGAGAAATGATCTAGAAAATTTCAAAAGTGATATTTTAACACAACTACGGGAACTAGTTTATCAATGTGATCTCACACTAAAAGCTGTAAGAATATATAATTTAATGTATCTTAAATTAGAAAACATTGAGTGATTTTAAAAACAGTAATATTAGATACTTTGCCATAATGTGAAAAAGATTTGATGCTTTCCTTATTATTTTAATTATTATGAAACCCATTAGTATAAAACAATCAGTGCCTTACCTCAGACGATTTTTCTGGTACAAAAAATGGTAGTTCGTTCAAACTTTAAAGTGTAGCCTTCCTATCTCCTAGTATCTGAAAGGGGAATATATGAAAGAGGAAAGTGTTAAGCCTAAAGCTTGTTCTCATGGCAAGAAGCTATGATTTCTATTTGTCTGAACTAGAATATTAGAAATAGCGCTATATATTTTATAAAGTGTTTTATTTATATATCCATACACATGGTTGACCCACTGTCTCCATATAGAACTCAAGATAACAAACAGCAAAAAACAGAAGTTCATAAAAAAATTAAATTCACAGTTAACTCAGTTAAACTCAGATCTGAAAAACCTGACTGAAGAGAAAGGAGTGTATAATTTCCATTAGCTCAAAAATCATGCCATGCTTTTCAAGGGCCCTACCAAATCTATGGGGGCTTTGAACACTGCAAAATGGATGTTGGTAAGCTGCATTTTTGTGCCCCTGCTAAAGAGGACAGGCTGCAAATGAAGAGAGACAACTCCAGTTTTAGAACCTCATTTCCTGTATGATTGTATCAGATCTTTGCCATATTTATTTACCTTTTTTGTATAGCAGTATAGCTTCTGGTTTACATATTTGGATGATAATGCCAATGTTTTCTTTTTTTTTCTTTGTATACACTGGTACTAAGCAAAGGGTCTCAGGTTTATCTTTCCTTTAAAACAACCTTTAAGAATTTGAAGGTCAGCAAGTGGGAAAAATGCAGCTGCAGTTTAAACTTTGGTTTAAAGTTGCTTTGTTTTATAATAGCGTAATTGTAAAGAATACGTAAACTTAGAACTATTGCTAGAGTTTTGGTCTTCTTTTAATTAAAATAACTGTATCTAAAATTTTGTAGTTTCTTTGTATTTTGCTGTTTCTAAAAAGTGCTGTGAAACATTTTATGACCATTAATAAGCAACAAATAGCAATAAGTACCCAAAGTGGCATATGAATAGCTTGTTTCTAAAGTAATTTACAGTATTTAACCATAAATTAGTAATTGGATATTAAACCAGTGAGTATGAGAAGTTTCAAAATCTTGTTTATATGGGAGGTGGGAAATATTCTTCTTTTGTTTGCAAAATGGAAATGATTTTTATGTTGATAAATACCAATTAAGGTACCAGGCTAGAAACCAGGAGACTGAGTTCTACTCCTGCCTTAGATATGAAAGCCGGCTGGATGACTTGGGCCAGTCACTCTTTCTCAGCCCGACTCATCTCACATGGTTGTTGTTGTGGGGAGAATAGGAGGAGGAAGGAGTATTAAGTATGTTCACTGCCTTGAGTTATTTATAAAAATAATAAAGGCAGGATAAAAAAATCTAAAAAAATTTTGTGAATTCAGAATATAGCAGCCTTAGATAATGAATTTCTCTTGTATAGATATTGTTTGCTTCTGGTTCACTAAAGAAACATCTTATGAAGTATATTATCTATGAAGCTGTACTTATTGAACATATGCTTGTAGAAAATGAAATGTACATCTCTCTAAATGCTGATGATGCAGAAGTGAACCAAGAATACTAATATTCTGAACTTGTTTTTCATTCCCTGTGTACATGAGATACCTATGAATACTCCTTGTATATATTAAGGATTTATCCCAATATCATCTCTATTACTTTGGACTGAATGCTATCCTTGGAAATAATCATGGGGCAGATGGCAGTTGTCATGCTGCTAACTGGGTCTTTTGGCCATAAATAAAAAATATTTTTATTAATTGCCCCGATGAAACTCCAGTGCAATCTGCAGTTGGATTATGAGGCTACAAAACCATGAGAATGTTACTTCTTCCATGCTGCTTCAGGACTTAGAGAATATATGGATACATAATATAAGATATATATTAAAGGGAAGCTGGTTTATATTGCCTTTTTAAAAATAGAAAATTCTAATTTTGATATTAAAGAACTTTTTAAGATATCCCTACTACAACAATATGCTGCATAGCAGATACACAGAGACACACACTGATTTCTCAAACATGAAAGTTTCATTTTTCAACTTTTTTACAGATTTTTTAAGTTAGATTTCTTGTGTCTAATCCCACGCTACGCTAGATGGTCCTCTGACCCTTAGAGTTAGCTTTTGGGCAGGGGGGTGGGGGGACAGAAAAGATTTATTACCTGAGTTCTACATTTTAGGTCTAGGACAATATTATTTTAATGGTCAGAATTCATACTCTCTTCTTTCCCGGCTATTTCCAAAAAGCAGAAGCTAGCTTAAAGTATCTATATACACTTTTTCAGAATGTACATTTATTGACAGCATTGGGGGGTTTTTTGTGTGCCTTTGAGTCATTGTTGATTTCTGGCAACTGCCTGAACTACAGGTAGTTCCCCATTTTAAGAACGAGTTCTGTTCCTAAGGTCTGTCCTTAAGTCGAATTTGTATGTAGCCAGAAAAGTATTATTGTATAATACTGTATAAGTAGTATTGTGTAATTCACTTGAACCATTGTGTAATTAATTCGAATCATTGTGCATTTAACTCAAATTTTGCTGCAGTAGGCTCCATTTTTAACTATGGATCATCTGTAATCCAGGTGTTCTTAACCCGGAGACTACCTGTAGTCCCCACAGTTTGCTTGGCAAGATTTCAAAAACGGTTTGCCATTGCCTACATATATCCTTTATTATATACATACAATAAAATGCAATATACATAATTAAAGTAATTATGGTAATTAAAAACAAGCAACTTATGACAGGAAAGAAACCTGTAAGGCTGATCACTGACATATAATGTCACCTGTGGATTTTTTTCCCAGTCAAAAATAGTCATGTACTTTTTTGAGGTTTTGAATATCTGCAAAGGCCAGTTCTGATCAGTGTGCCGTAAATGGTAGAGAAGAAAGGAAAGCTATTTAAAATGTATGCTCCTTGAAATATCTTAAATTAAATTATCTTCCACATAGGCAACAGTTAACCTGTTCCAGATGCAGCATGCCCAAGTTGTCTCCCTACCAGTCAACTGTCAGTCCCTCTGTGAGAGTGCCAAGCTGTATGATCCAGGAAAAAAGTTCTCTGAATTTGTGAAGAATTTGCCAAAATATGATGTTCCTACTGAGTATGTTGGCTTTGAAACTCAAAGTTCCCAGGTTGGAGGGTGAGAGCTCAGATATATTCTTGTGTATTTGGCAGTAAATGTGAACAGAATGTTAAAGAAATGTAGATAAAGGAATAAAAGCTGGAATTGCTGGATTACTGGTTGGATGCCTATGAAATATTTGGATTTCTTGGTTGTATGCAACACTCTTTATAGTTCTAATTCTTTCTCTTTTTTAAATAAAAATCATATTTGTCTTTTTTCTCTGCTAGAGCTGTCTATTTCCTACATCCTTATATGTTTAACAGTCTTTTTTGAAGATTTTCTACCTGTCCATGATCAAAGTTGCTTAGATAATTACTACTTTTTTCTCAGATTGAGGGGTAGATAAGTTCATAATTCTAGTTGGTCAGTGTTAAATGACAGCCAGTCACTGCCAAAAAATTCAAAATCATAGCCAATTCAAAAACCTAACTAGTAATGGAAGACTGAGCATGCTGAGCTCAATGATAGAATGTTGAGTGGCAGAGAAACATAAAACAGAAGTGTGTGCTGGTGTCTATGTAGGATCATAGGATTTTGGAGAAAACCCAACATTCTGAATGGGAGCACTTCTTAGAGTTGGACTATATTGCATATTTCATTGTAAACATCATTTTTATTGGTAAGTGTCTCTTGCCCAGAGTCCATTCAAGCTTGGAGGATTGTACTTCTGTTTACTTTATCCTGATCTTTGCATATTAATCAGCAGCATAAGTGAAGCTGAGTATATGTCATTAATGCTTCAGAACTGGCTCAAGATATGGTTAAATTTATTAAATCTAATTTATTTAATAAAAATTAATTAACAAAAGAGTTGGGGAAGTGAAGTCATAGTGATTAGTTTGATTTTGGAGAGGAAAGGTTGGGGAATTAAAAGGCAGAGCGTGGTAGTGGAGTGCTCCCCCAGGAGTGCAAGTTTGAGGAGGGCTGCATTTAACACACTTGAGTGAGTAGGTGTACTCCTCTGTGAATAGCTGCCCAGCAGTATTGTTTAAAGTTACCTAGACCCCGTTGGAAAATGCTGGGCTGAAAGAGTGCCTGCTGTCCGTTACAATGAGTTCTTGTAGCATCATTCACTACAAGTTGGAAGCTGAAATGACAGAACCCATATCTTGGGATCAGTTTGAGCCTGTTGATCCTGAGAAATTGAGCAGAGTGTGCTGCTAGGTTAGTTCTCCAACTTGTGGATTGAATCTCTGCCTACCAGGTTGTTGAAAGTCATCAAGAAAGTTTCAGGAAGCTGGGTATTTATGGTTATGGCTCTGTAGTTAAGCTTTTAAAATCTTGAAGGAAAGTGTAAGGTGTTGATTTATTCTTAATTGGGGAAACATTGTAATTCCAAATAATGGTTTGTTCCCTTTCACAGGGTTTTCAGTAAACAATTAGACAATGCCCATGCATCACAAGGAAGCATATCTCAGTGCTCAGGAGATTATCCTATTCAGTCACTAGATGATATTACAAGCCCGGTCTGCCTTCACTCTCAAAAGATTGGAGACAAAAGATCTTCAAGCAGTACAGATATCTCTGGTAATACTTCAGTTGATCATATATGTAGTTAAGTAAACAACTTTAACAGATCACTATGATCAGTCCACTGCCAATATTCTAATGTATTATTTTTATTGTATGTTATGTTTTTGTTGCCTTCAATAGGATATCTTTACATAGGTCAAGATAATCAATGGAAGTGAAAGATGATTAAGGCTCATAATTTAGTTTTGGGATGTAAGGATTTTACACTTTTCAATTAACATTAATAATTTAGCAAGCAGGAGTGAAATATGAATAGAAACTGAATAATTTAATTCCTCTCTGAAGAAATGGGACAAAAGTCAAGCAGTAAATGTAGAAAAATATTGAAATATGTGCAGTTTAATATCAGAACAATTATGTATTTAGTATTTGTCTATTTCAGTTTGTTTATTGAAGATAGGTGTGTCACTATAGCTCAGAGGCACTATTCTAATGATTAATTGTTCAAGAATTGGTACTCATGTTTTCAAGTCCTTTTTGTGGCTTTCCAGGAAATATGTAATTGGGGTCTGCCTGAATGCAGATATTGAGCTTGATGTCAATCAGTTTCAACTTCCCTGTGAGCAAAATTTCTACAACTGCATTTCTGACTTACTCTTCTGGCTGTGCATTCAAACTCATCTTGGAGTACTTTGTTCTGCCATAGATAAGATTCAGGCTATCCCACTGGATGGTTGCAGCAAAGTTGCCACTTGCAGAGCATGCCCAACCAGAACAATGGCTTGTACAGACATAGAGAGGATGTATAGTTCTTTTTTTTGTCTGCGCTCAGTCATTACTGACCCTGCAGTGACTGCCTGGACAAATCCTTGCAGTTTTCAAGGCAATTGTTTTTCGGAAGTGGTTTGCCAGAGCCTCCTTCCTAGAGCATAGCCCAGCTGGCGAGCGCAGGAGGCGGGATTTCCGTTGCTTCGCGCCCTTTTCGGGCGAGCGCGGTTTTGCGCTTACCGGCAACTGGTCCCGTTTCTCTGTGCAAGGCGCTGCCAGCATTTTTCCTCCCACCGGAGTGAGAGTACCCATTTATCTAATCACGTGAGTTTTCGACCTGTTGGGTTGACAGGAGCTGGGGAGGAAACAGGAGCTCACCCTGTTAACGCGAAGGCTGGACTCGAACCGCCGAAGCATCAGCCATTTCTGGCCGGCAACTTTCAGTGTCATTAAGCCGCTGCGCCACCGCATCCCCTTGTATAGTTCTTACTCTAGTACAATAAAGGGTGCCTCCAGTTTTAATTTTTAAAAATTGTGCATAAGGTGTGACAAGCAGGATAAATTTTGTTTTATATCTGAAGAACATGAAGTCATTAAACCTATTTCTCCTCCTTTAAAGCTGTGCGAGGCCCACCACCTTTCAGATCCTGGTCAGTTGGTAATCAAAGTGGAGGAATGTGCAGTGATTCTGAAAGCGCAGGAGGAAGCAGTGAATCACGATCTGTGGATTCTCCATCTGCTAGCCCAGGTACATATATTATTTTTCAATGCTAATACTATTGCTGTGATTTAATGAATTTTGAATACTGTTCAGCAAAAGAAATGAAACAGATGGGCTTAGATTGTCAATGTCTTGGCTCTTTAGTAGGTGACTTTAAAAGAAGGCTTCCTCGTACACCATCTACAGGTACCATGTCATCTGCAGACGATCTTGATGAAAGAGAGCCACCTTCACCTTCTGACTGTGGTAATATAATTCTAAGCTGAATTTATCATTTGTTATAAGTATACTTTGCAGTCCTGATTTTCTTTGATTCTTGAACTTTGTTAGAAACAGAAGGGTAGATAATGGGCATGTTTATCTCTTCTAAGTAAACGTATACATTTATTGATCTGAAAGAATACATTTCAGTAAGTACAGGAATTCTTCTGCAAAAATGAAGCTTAGCTGTTCTGCTTAAAAGGCTGATACATCTGCTAAACACATGTTTGATAGAAGATGGAATTAAATAAGCAGGGATGGGGGGGGGTAATAATGCTGGTAGAGATTTCAAAACCAACAAATAATGATTGAGTATATAGAAATGTATGACTTAACTTTTTCAAAAGTAGACATTGAAGCGTTGTGAGCAATTCCCCCCCACCAAAAAAAATCTAATGATAAAATGATAGGACAACAATCTTCCACAGGATTGGTCAGGATTAGGGTCTCATACTCCAAGGAGTTAAGAGTCAGACTGAGTTTATTTCTAATGTTTTCTTCATTTCCCAGGCTTAAAACATGTTTTTGTAACTGTTGCCACATAGTTTCTCCAAGGTCATCTTTGTGGCTCACTACAATACTACAGTATGATTAAATGGTGGTAGAATATCACTGGGTAGAGAGAAAAGGATTGTGGGCTATTTTTTCCCTGACATGCGTGTTTCCTGTGTGCAGTGAGCATTTTATTTTCTCATATATTATGATCCCATTAAACAGTCTTTGAACAATTTCCAGAGGAATAGTTGTATTAGTTTCTTGAAGCAAAATAACAGTGAGTCTTGTGGTACCTTAAAGGTTAACCTTACAGAATAAGCTTTCATGGACTAGAGTCCATGAGATATATAAAGTACATTTGCAACTTTGGTTAACAATTAAAGCTTCTGATAATATGGTCTCTGGCTTAAACCTATGTCATAATTGTTTTGCAATTTAAGTTGCAATTTTTTTTCCTAAATTTGTAGATAAATGCCAAATCATATTTTTGAACAGATAATTTGCATATGAACGCATAAGCAAAAATATAGATGGCTTTACTTGACTGAACAAATTATATGCATTCTTAATAGAATACCATTTCATAGGATAAGTAAGTGAATATATTAGCATGTATTTCTTGCACCCTGAAGAGCTAACAAGAGACCTTTTTATTCTAAGGTTTAAATGATCTAGCAGCTGAAATTGCCAGTTCTCCTGGACCTTTTCGAAACATTCTCCTATCTAAGGCAGCACAAACACACAAACTTCGGAAACTGAGGGCTCCATCTAAATGCAGGGAATGCGATAGTCTGGTGGTATTCCATGGAGCAGAATGTGAAGAGGTTGGAAATCCAAACACCTTTTAGCTTGCTTATAATGTCTTGTGGCAGATTCTAGTTACTGCATTCAAATCATTTAATTTCATAACCCTGTGGCTTACATGACCGTGAGGTGCGCTGGACATGTGAAACTACAATGGGGAAGCTGAAGTGCCAGAGAGAGTGGTGTCAATTTGTCTTACCAGCTTGACAGTAGATTTGCCAAGACAATATAAATGACTTTCCTTCTCCAGTGATTTATTAGGCTTGGCAGATAAGTTTATGGGAGAAATCTTCATTATGCCTCATGTTTAAGAGCAGCTTTGAATCCAACATACTGGAATGGCTGCCTTTTCTGAATTGTATATGCATTATATATACATTTATTTTTACTATTTATATTCTGCCATTTTGCTCATAAAACATTCAGCTGGTAACTATTAAAAATTGTTTAAAATAGTATAAAGTCACTGTGAACTGGCTTAAAGAGGCTAAATGCTTTAAATAAGCATGAGGTTAGGTGCTAAGCTGAACAGTAGATGCTATATGCCCTTGCCCTGTTTTTTAATGTCTCATTTCTTTTGTGCTTCTTTTAGTGTTCACTTTCCTGTCACAAAAAGTGTTTGGAGACTTTAGCTATTCAGTGTGGGCATAAAAAGCTTCATGGAAGACTTCATTTGTTTGGGGTAGAATTTACTCAAGCTGCTAAAAATAGTCCAGATGGTATCCCCTTCATCATAAAAAAGTGTACCTCTGAAATTGAAAGCAGAGCCTTAAATGTCAAGGTAAAGATTCATACTGCTTTTCAAATGCCTCTCTTCAAAACCATTAAAATTTTGGTTTTACAATTATTTATGACTTTTTCTCATATTTAAGGGGATATACCGTGTGAATGGAGCCAAATCCAGAGTTGAAAAACTTTGTCAGGCATTTGAAAATGGGAAAGATTTGGTAGAATTATCCCAACTCTATGCACATGATATAAGTAATGTCCTTAAACTATATCTTCGCCAGGTAAATATGCATTATTATCTTGTTTACTCTAACACATTTGTATGTTGGGAGATTTGCTAAGGTGGATATGTTTGTTGTGTAGCTTTTTGTGAAGGTTCCAGTATTGAGGTGATTGCTGTGAGGTTTTATCCTTTGGCTTTGTTGCTTGTATTGGAAAAATGGAAAACAGTCAAGTAATAGTTCTTAAAATTAGATTGCTACTGTTTTCTCATTGTCACTGATTTTTGTCAGGTTAATTAAAATTAGCTATTTTAAGTCTGATTAACATGGAATAAGTAGTTGGGGGAAATTAGCTGGAAAAAATGGGAAAGAAGTTTAAGAAAATGTGGAGGGAACAAATTTTTGAACAAAAAACCCAGCACTTCTTGTTTTTACCATCTTCATTTAGCTTCTGACATACAAAAAAATTGTCTAATCATGCTTTAATAGATGGAAAAATGTGCAACCTACCTTATGAGAATATAGAACTGGGCCTATGGTAATATTGACAGGCAGGATACTCTTAAAAAAAAGAGTTGCCATTTTTATTAATATAGCAACTCTATAAATGTAAGATGCATAATACTAAGACACTGTAAACAGTCCATTTTGAAATTACATCTCAAATACTTCATTACAATATTATAGTGAAACATAAATGCATAATAATTTCCGTGTCATCTATTTCTGCAGTGACTAACATGATTCCCCTCTGTTGCAATTCAGGATTCTACTACACCATCTCTTCTGTTTATCTCTTAACTGCTTCACTGATGTTCAGATATTATGCCAGTCTTACTATTTTTTGCTGTTCTTTGTGGTGCAGTTGTTAATAAGTTTAAGATAAATGCTGCAGTTCTTACTACTTGTGCCAAAACAGTGGAAGTTACTCTTTAAACTATGATATTTTATAGTCCATGAGTCAAGAGAATTTACTGTATTGTGAGGAGGCAAAAAGATGGGGCCTTGTGAATAGTGATTAACTACATTAACCTTCACATATATTGGACTTCCATTATCCCTTACCAGCATTTCCTAAAGTGTAATACATCTTGCAGTAGTGTTTGATTGCATACTAGCATCAGTTTTGAAAATAACAGTTGCAGAGCTTCTTTTCAGTGAAATCTGGGAAGTATGAAGTATTTGCTTTGATGGGATGGTAGTGATTGTGCACTGTGGCACATGTTTATCCTAGTAAACAGCTGACAGGTTCAGATGTGTCATATAAACACAGGCTATGAGTTTGAATGGGGAATTCTCCTTACTTTGGATCCATTCTTCATTCCTTAAGCGGGCAGCCTTTTTAGCTCCTGAATTGCACTGATTATGTCAGTAGCCAGTCATATTTGTGAGCCCATTCACATACTCTCACTTGCCCTTTCCACCTACTCAGATTGACACACATAGTAGCTGAGTTCATCTATTATGCTAAGTGCTTGGTTTTCTTTTGGCAAACACTGATTATTGTTGGACAAATCACAGTTTAAGTTGGCTTAATGTAATTTATGAACCCAATCAACAAATATCTAGTCCCTCTATCCAAGATAATTGTTCTCTTGCTCTGTGATTTAACTGATTAATAACTGTCTAACGGGTTTTTTTATTTTTATTTTTAGGAACTTTTTACAAGTAAATAAAACAAAATTGGTCATTTATACAAAGCAAAACTTAAAAACACCTATAGAAGTGTTAATAAAATCTAAGCTATAACAAGTGGAATTCCTTAGCAGTGCTACATGAATTGCTTGCAGTATGCTAATTATGCAGGGATTAGATGAGATCATTCAAAAAATAATTCAGAAGCTTTCCAGAAAAAGACTAGACAAATGAAAAGGACACAGGCAAAATTAAGATAAAATTTCAGATGAATTTCTGATGTTCTTTCCCTTAGCTCCCTGAACCTTTGATTTTGTTTCGACTTTATAATGAATTCATTGGACTTGCGAAGGAAAGCCAGAATATTAATGAGGAATTTGATATGAAGCAGATGAGCCCAAAATCAAAAAAAAGGCAATCCATTTGTATTGAATTGAATAGGATCTTACTTAAAATCAAAGATCTACTGAAATTACTGCCTGCAGCGAACTATAACACTCTGCAGTTTCTTTTAGGTCATCTATACAGGTAAGAGAATTCCAAGTGAACCAGCACCTATGATTAGACATTCCCCAGTAATACATGTAATAATGAAAATAATATCCTTTTCTATTTAGTGACTTGTTATGTTTACCCTATTAACATTAATTATAAAGTTTAATACAGAGATTTTTTATTTGTTTGTTCGTTTATTGCTTAAAATTGTTATGGCTACCCACCCTGTAAGACTCAGGGTGGCTTACAGAATCTAAAAACAATGAAAACAGTTCAGAAACATACAGCAACACAGCTTGGACTAAAACAACCATTATAGTAACAGAGAATTACAACAACACACTTAACCCCACACCTGAGACCAAAGCTAGGTGTTGAGGGCTTTTCAGAACCCAGGAGAGAAGGCACTGTCCTTTTTTTTTTTTTTTTTTGGCATGGGGATGCTGTATCTGAAGGCAGCAGGTGGGGTGTAACAGAGAAGGCACACTTCTCTGCTGGAATATCCTGGAAGGACAGAAACTATTGGTGATAGGCAGTCCCTCAGGTATCTAGATCCTGTGCCATGATTAATGTTGGTTGGCAGTTAAAAATATATTTGTACAAATATTTGTTGGTACACTCAAAACTTTTGTGAATTTTCTGTTCTTTTATACAGAGTTAGTGAACAGTCTCATGAAAATAAAATGTCTGCCAGCAACCTTGGCATTATATTTGGTCCAACTTTGATCAGACCACGTCAGACAGATGCTACACTTTCACTATCTTCACTTGTGGACTATCCATATCAAGCCCGAGTGGTAGAACTTCTGATCACTCACTATGAGAAGATCTTTGACGTTGCACAGGAACATTCATCAGTTGCATCTGAATCTGATGAAAATTCTTTTTGTACAGTAGAAGATAAAGAAGCATATCAACAAAGGAAAGCACTGCCTTTTGTGGCTATGAAGGAAGTGAGTTTCTGTTGAGGAACAATATCTTTTGTGGATTGCATTATATTTGTTCCATTTCATTTAGAAAAAAAAAAGTCTTATTTAAAATCTTGTTATCATTGACAGAGTGTCAAGTTGATCCAAAATGAGAGGAACAATTCTGAAACAAGCGTATCTCTTGAAGAACCAGATGGTAGCAAAAGTTCCCCCTCCCAATCTGATTCCTTAGTGAAAGGTTAGTGTTTGTATGTTACAATAAATGGATGCACCAATGAGGCAGAACTGTTTCTCTTAATTAGTGGGGATAAATATTAATGCTCCCTGTGAAATTGACAGAACAATATTAAAATGTTTGAGACTTGAAATAACCTTATCTATCTATCTATCTATCTATCTATCTATCTATCTATCTATCAAATTTATATCCTGCTGCAATCATAAAGTGATTCTCAGCAACTCACAAAAGACAACATAATAAAAAATAAAAAATACTATACAACAGTACCTGGATTCAGCGCCCAAAGACCCTTTGAGGTTGTCTCAAAAGCATGGAAAGCTCCATCTTCAGCCTTTTCTGGAAGGTGAATTATGTTGGAGCCACTCATACCTCCCATGGAAGGCCATTCCAGGGGGCCAGCCCCATTATGGAAAAACAATGGTAGCCCCATGTAGAGTGTATTGTGTTAGTCTAGATGAGTGGTGATGAGTGCATGAGCCACTGTAATCAGGTCATTTCGCCTGAAGTAAGGCCACCACTGGCACACCAGCCAAAGCTGGGCATAGGCACCCCAGCCATGGTCTCTACCTGCAGATCCAGCTGGAGCTGTGAGTCCAGGAGGACCCCAGTTTGTGGATCTCTTCCTTCAGGGGCAGTGCGACCCCATCCATAGGGGGTGTAGAGGAACCCCGACCATGGTCTCTACCTGCAGATCCAGCTGGAGCTGTGAGTCCAGGAGGACCCCAGTTTGTGGATCTCTTCCTTCAGGGGCAGTGCAACCCCATCCACAGGGGGTGTAGAGGAACCCCAACGTACAAGTCATAGCTCAGTCTTACTGTGGTTCAATTTGAACCTGTTTTCTCCCATCCAGACCCTAACAATCTCCATGGTGGACTTCAACACCATTTAGATTTTCCTGTCCAAATATAAGTGCTTGCATTACTGATTTCTTTCTTAGAATGGACCTGTGAACTTGAAACAAAACACAGTCTTGGCAAGCAAAATTTCCTCTCAGAATCTCCTCCTGTCTCGGTTTTGGAAAATGACATGGTACCTATAAAAGAACCAGGTCAGTTCCATTAACTGTAGAACTTTATAGAGTTATTCCTGCTAATCTTCAATTATTCTGTGTTTAAAAACAAAACAAGACAATTGTTAGATTAAATTGGTGACAGGTCTTAATGAAAAGAATTGTCAACTTTTATAGGGCTAATGTAGTTGGAAACCTTTAATATTTAAAGGGCACTTGAATCTTGAGTTAACACATTGCAAGAATATTTCTGTGTAAAAGTGCATTATACTTAATTCTCAAGTGACGAATCTATAGCTTATTTTTTTTGCATACTTACAGTTGATAATAATTATCTTTTTTTAAAGATCTGCAACTCAAAACCACACAAATATGGTACTAATATGATTTTTTAAAATACCATTTTCTCCATTTGTGTCATATTAGATATTTCTAAAACAACATCCTGTGTGTAAACAGAAATAGCTTTGATTGATTACCTGCCATCAAGTCAGTGTCACGTCTTAGCAACCATATATATATATAGACCTTCTCCAGGATGATCTATCCCTAACTTAATCCTTCAGATCTTCCAATGATACACCCATCACTACTGTAATTAAGTCCATCAACTTTGCTGTTGTTCATCCTCTTTTCCTCTACCTTTCCCAGCATTAATAGATTTTTCACTCTTGTCCTTACAAAATTTTTGCTATGGATCCGATCTGGCATTCTTCAACAACAGTGTGGTTGCTGATACAGTCTGGTATTGGGATCTGCACAGCATCTATTTTAGACTGCTGCTGGAACATCCCCTCCACTCTAGGACTCTGGGAACCAACATGGCCATTTCAGCTTGGGCTACAGGACAGTCCAGACACTTCTAGTGAAGCATGTGCCTAACAGGTGTTTTGTATTGCACTTCTTCAGTATTACACTGGCTTCTTATAAACACAAGACTTTTGAGTCCTTCTCACTAGACTTGTATTAAAAAAAATAGGATGAGTGCTCTCTTGAAAGAGCATTAGGCCTGTTCTGCACAGTAGGTCAATATCAGTTGGGAAAGAGAGTCAGATTCTGCCAGCTGTATTGCCAATTATAGGTTTTACGCTGCTGCCACTAGCAAGGGGTTTTGCTTGCCCGCATTTTTTATTGTTTTCATTACTTTTATCATTTCTGAGAATTCTTTGATGACTGCTACAAAGTTGTATCTGCAGTTCATGTGGCTGTTTGTGGTTACTTATGTTTCTATTGGTGTACCATTTTGCCCACTCAATTCTGGCTTTGGTGGGACAGGGTATTATATTGATGACTGTTGTTACATGCAGGCCAATATTATTTGTGTTCTCCATGGCCTTGTACCAACTATTTCCAGGTGCTGCTGGCCACAAAATCAGAACTGGGCTCCTTTGGTGCTAACTGCCAGTGCTAAGATTTCTTTGCAGCATTAGTTGATGGTTTATTTCATTTGTTGTCCACCATTCCATTTCATTTCATGCCCCTCTTCACACCTGTCCTCTGGACTATTTTTAAACATGGATGTAAGTGTTCCTTCAAAGATCACTTGACAGTCATAGTGTGGAGAAGAGGTTGCATCAAATAAAAGTATTGTAAAAGCTCCCTCTTTTTTCAACCCACATCTCTTAGCATCTGCCACCTGTTAGTTGAGCAACTTGACAGGTGGCTAAATCCACCATTCCAAGCACCACCATCCAATCCTATCCTGCCCTACAACATTTTAAGGAAAGCTGTTGGTAGTTGTTTTTCCTATTGGCACATGATGCTTGGCAGAAGGAGACAGAAAGCCAGGTGAATCCACTAATCACTTTCCATAACTGACCCAGATTAAATCAGTAAGGACAGCACTATTCATTGGCCTGTTCCTCTAGCAGAATAGGGATTAGCTATCCAGACGGCAAATTTATGCTGGCATATTTTTTTGCTGGCTCACAGAGTGCTGGATAGCACTTAAACATGATATCTGGCAGAGTCTGAGTCTTTCCTAAGTCTGTAAAAGTTATCTCCTGCTTGTCTTTTCTAAAAAAGACATCTGATTTTTTCCCCTAGCCTGATTATAATTTTTCATAGTGATAAAATAGGTAAAAGTGTTCAAAGTATTTAAAAATTGCAGGTCTCTAATATTCAATTTAGGTTGCCACTTCCTATCCCTACCCAATATATTGCTAAATGTGAAGTATGAGAACATCTTTACGTAGGGCCTAGCTGTAAGAATCTTTCATTTGAATTGTTTTACCATGTTAATTCTACAATCATTTAGCCTGACTTTGAACTAATGAGAGTCTCAGATAAAGAGATGGCCATTAATTAAAACAGGCTTCTCCAACCTAACATCTCCAGATATGTTAAGACTGCAACCATTCAAAATTCCCAACAAGCGATTCCATTTGGAGAATGCAAGCTTGGAGAAGATTGAGTTAAAAACAAACAAGCACAAAATGACCTTTCATTCTACTAATGAAAACAAGCAAGAGGAATGAAATTCCATTGTGGGTAGCTTCTTGCAAGACAGCTGTAGGAGAGTTCCTTCCTTCTTGAATTATGTTGAGGAAGATGAATCATAATAAATGGAACAAATAGAATGAGATTCTGGAGTAGGAGACAGTTGGCTGATGTGTCTTTCAGGCAAAATTGTCATAAAGCCATTAGGTATAATTGTCAAGAAGAGATATAAACTAGAAGTGTGATTCTCTGAAATCTATATCTTTTCTAGTTAATATTCAATATTAATACTTTTTGATGACACTCAAAACATCTCTTTCCTTCCTAGGCAACAGAGTGGCTTCAGTTTCAGATCAAGACAATGGGAAGCATGACCTTAAAACTGAGGATGGTGTTAAAAGCAATCAGTTAATAAGGCCTAATCGTCAAATAACCAAAGTTCAGTTGCGTTCTCAGAGGACAAAGCCATTTCTTCGTCCTGTGAGTTTACCTTTAGGACCAATGCTTCCTCCCTGTATTTTAAATGAGCGGAACTCCCAAAATGCAAGTCTGAGTCCAGAGAAACTTGGGAAAAGTCCTGTTATTGAAGAGGTTTCTGAGACACAGTCACTCCCCACTGTTAATGCTGGTTGTAGACTCTCTTGTTATGACCCACAGATTCAGAAAAAAACTTGGGACAAGCAATATAAGCAGTATGATATGACTTCAAGGACAGCAATGATTGTGACCAATATATCCCAGGAAAACCTAACACAAGAGTCTGTAAATACATGTGCCTTAGGTACATCTAGTAACCTTGTTAACAATTCAGTAAATGCCATACTTCCTGGTAAGCCATATACAGGACCTGTTAGGGCTGCAAGGACTACAGTAGAAGCTCATTCCACAGTCTCTAATCCTGTTGCTACTTTCAGAATGCCAAGAACTTTACAACCACCACCAGGAACATTTTATAAACCACCACCCAACAATAAGGCCAAACCAAATGATGAGAGTTCTATACCCAAACCCTATGCAGCAATAATCCAAGATGAGGTTCCAGGGCTAGGTGTGAATCCTGGCCTTGCTCACGGCACTTTGGATTCTTCTAGCCACCATGGAAAGCAACAAAAAGCTAGTTCCGAAGCCCTTTCCCCTGCAGACCTGAAGCCCACTTATCAGAGATTAAGGCCAAAGCGGATGCAAGAACTGGAACATAGGGAAGCTCATTTTGTATAGGACAATAAAAACTTCTGGAACTGTTTTTTTTTCTTGAGGATTTCACCTTTGTGCCATATTGAAATTATTTTTATAAATACCTGTACAGACATTTTAAAACATGGAATGAAAAAAGCTGTGAAGAATAATGAAGTTAATTTTTTTATTATTATTATTATTATTATTATTATTATTACATTTCTCTCAAGAGTATTTAAATGCATTCCAAATGTAAAAGCAGCTAATATGAAGTGCACTCAAAGAAACCTTATAATCTACTTCATTTGTGGAATTGTACTTTTTCTCGTGGAAGCCTACTTATGTTAGAGTGCAGCAGTGAAAAGAGCCCGTATCCAAGAATAAATGGTTTATTAAGACTGCAAAGTATGAAATATAGATACTTAATTTAAGAATAAACCAAAGCTTGAAGCATTGCTCTAAGTGTCTGTATTTAGTTTTTTCTCTACTCTGGACAATTAAGTGCTCCTTGGTTAACATGATCTTTATATACTTGCATGTCATATGTTTTATATAGCATTTTTTGACAAGTTATGTTGTCACTTGTTACTTGTACAGAAAAGATTGAACTTTACTATAAAACTATTTTAAAAACTTTTATAGCAGTTATTGTATAGTTTAAATGCACAAAAATTAACTAGTTCAGTTGCCATTCAGTAAAAAAAATCTTGTAGAAATGGTGCAGACATCCCTAATTATTATGAAGTTAGAGTTTTCTCATCACGGAAAAGAGCTTTTTTATTGCTTTAAGAGAAATTTAAATCTAAGGCACAGTGAAATAGATAAGAATAACCCACTGCTTATTAACTTCGTCAAATAGTGTTTCACTGTATATAAAATTGCTTTTATATGTATACTATTTGCCTTAAAAATATACATTAATATCCACATATTCTGTAATGCACTGCATCTTACTCAAAACAGACTCTTTTATATTGTTAATATAATATGATATGAATTATTACACTACTATTTTTAAAAAACCATACAGAAGGGTTTGTGTTTATCTACATTAAAAAACTATTATGAACATTTTTGAAATAAAACAAGATGATGGTTGAGGAAATTAATAGCTATAGGTGGTATAGCTTACCTCAAAGGAACAGTGAAGTAGTATATTTACAGAAGTTACAGCTATTGGGCTTTTACTTTTTCTTCCCTTGAGTTCCAGTTCACTGTAACGAATCACAAACAGAAATACTGGATGTGAAAGCATAATCTGACACTAATAGTCAACTTGGCTGGAAAAGGCTGGGGAGTTTTTAGACATGCTGATTAATGTGGAATCTTACCAGAAAAAAGAACTCTTTAAGATGAGAATGAATGGCTTATTATTCTTGTGAACATAGCTCCACTTCCATGAAGCAACTGTTTGTGCCACCTTTACGATATTTTGTAGAAAGCACAAAAAGTTTTGTATTAGTTCTCTTGATCTATTCACCTGAGAACATGAGAGTTTGAAAATGGATAAAAAATTGGGCTGCTTACACTGGCTCCATCCCATATCTTTTCCAGTCTTTACGTACTCAACTGGAAATTCTGAAGGATTGCTTTGTTTTGCTGGAAGACTTCTGTGCTGCTGTATCAGAAAAAAAAAACTTCCATTTCATGGAAATGTAATGTTGCAGTTAAAAAAGCCAGAACTCTAATCCACCATTTATTCCTTCAGAGATGGACAGGAAGGTAGTGTCCCAGCAGGATCTGTCAGCCAGCCATCATTTGTGTTTCCTGCAAACAATTCCAAATAACTTACTCTAAAACAAAAATATGCTATAATATAAACAACAAATAAATTAACATAAATGGTGTCAGGAGGACTGTTGCAATGTTGCAAAGAAGTACAAATGCTTGAGACGTGTACCAGACTTTTCACAGATGCAACAAATCATATCAGATATATTTTAATTTATTTATTATTTAAATTTATTAGAGCCACTCAGTTCCAAATTGCCCCTAGCCACTCTCTTCTGTCAGAATGTATATGGTAACAAGCACTTCTGTTTATAAAAACAAAATAAATTGGTGCTTCAGTCACATGAGATTGGTGCCACTTCACACACAGTGTTAGAAATTTGAGTCTTTCCCTTTATACCGATGATTCATCATACCACTGATGTAGGATGAAGATGCTGCAGAAGCAGTGAAGATGCTGCTGCAGGAGTGACTTTGTTTTTGTGGTAAATAGTCTGGAAGCTAGAAAAGATAATTAAGCATCCCCATCTAGATTAAGAAAACATGCTGGGTCATATTTAAAGTACAGTAAGGTTTAATAAATCATGGTTACAGATTGTAGTTGAAGGTAGAGCATTTTTTCCATAATCTGGGTTCTCCAGACAATCTATTAAACCTAATCCCAATACAGGTAGTCCTCACTTAGCAACTGCCCTGTTTAGTGACTGTTTCAAGTTACAACAGTGCTGAAAAAGCAACTTCGCAACCAGTTCTTGCATTTGTGACCTTCACAGCATCTCTCTGCTCTTATTTTCAGTTGCTTATTTACCCCATACCAAGATGTCCTCAAAGAGAAAGAACCCCAGTAAAATGATAAGCACAGTCGCTGTCACGAGATTTTCACTTAGCAACTGCTTCATTTAATGACTGAGTTGCTGGTCCCAACTGCAGTTGTTAACAAGGACTACCTGTATGTAGAAATGTCAGTTCTCTTTATCAATTTTGGCATCACATTTTAAATTGAAGTTGTCAGATACCGTCCAAGGGCAACTCCATAATGCATTTCTATTAACCTAAACATCTTCCAGAAGGACAAGATAACTCAAATCTATCTGCCAAATTAAAACAGATTTCCTGAAGAACCATATATTCAAATACCGTCCTTAAGTATTTCAAAAAGAATATCACAGTCAATAGTACTGAAGGACAGAAGATGCTCTGTGAGAATAAAGATTCATTCATTCTTCCACTGTGATTACCTACCTCAGCAACTAATCCCATATGGGTTATAACTGAAATGGGGGCAGAAAACTAGCATCTAGTACTAGATATGTACCAAATATTTGCCTCAAAAATTATTTGCATTCCTCAAACTTTTAAGAAAGCCTAAAGGGATTCCCTGAAGTTCTTAAATTTAATGCTCAGAGACTATAACACAGCCTTCCTCTTTCTACTACTTCTCTCATTCCTATAACAGAGGAAGGAAAACACAACAAGTAAAGGCAGATCTAGCAATAACATGAATTATGACGGACTTCACTGAGAAGTGTAATTACCTGCACAGAAGAAACCCACTGTACTCCATTTTTCTACGCCTTTACAAAGAAGATTTTTTTAAAAAATCTGGATAAGGAGGAGTAACAGGAGAAGGGAGCACAAGCAGAATTGCTTGAAATAGCTTGCTTAAAGTGAGTTGGGCCAGGATATTTGAGGGTCCATCTATCTCCAATTATCTTTGTCCACCTTATGAGATCAGGCAAAGATGGCCTGCTCTGGGCACTGTTTATTAACTCTTGCCATCATAGGGTTCCCAGAAGGTGTGTTGTCTCTGTTGTTGCCCCTACCTTCCCCTCCTCATGATTTGGATCACCCCAGCCCTGCTGGCCTTTAGAAAGGCCTTGAAGACCTGCTTCTTCCCTCCAGGGCTGGGCAAGGATATTATGTGTGCTGTTAGTATGTGTTAGTGAGCTATTGAATCCGGCACTATCTGTGTTTACATACAGCTTTTTTATGATGGATGTATTTCTCTGTGTTTTAATTTGTTAACTGCCCAGAATTGCTTTGCAAGAAGGCAGTCATAAGAAACAAGCAAGTGAGGGTTGCATGGTTTAATCTCTCTGTTCTGAATTCTCTAATATTTTTATGAACATTTGGAATTAAGCTGCTGTCACATCCTGGAAAAACAAATGTTTACAAAAGTTGGTTTTGAAAGATAAGTTTATAGACTCATATGCTGGTTGTTGAATATGATAAGCATATACTGGTAGGCCTTTGGTTACAAAGGCAATTGGGACTGGAATTGCTGTGTCACTTAGAGCAGTCCTGGCAGTCCTGGTTGCTGTCATTAAGGGAGGACCTCATGTGACCGTGACTTCCAACTTCCTGCCGGCTTCCCCATTGATTTTGCTTGTGGAAAGTTGGCAGGGAATGTCAGAAATCATGATCACATGACCATGGGGACACTGAGATGGCTGGAACTCCAAAGACTGGTTGCAAGTACCCCTCATTCAGTGCTGTCACAAGTTTGAACAGTCACTGAACAAGTGGTTATAACCCAAGGACCACCTGTAATGGAAGTAAAGCGTATGTGAAAATAAATGGAATGTGGTTCAATGTTGAGCCAAGAGTAAGACTATGACATATACCATACCAAAATTCATTTATTAATTTATATGGCTGCCCAACTCACGGTGACTCATGGTGAAAATAAATAAATACCAAAATTCCAAAGAACTTTGACATTTGTTCCCTATAATGTCCTGCAAACTGGGTCTGGAAGGAAAATTCTAGAAAATCCCATATAATGAACACCTGTGTCACTATAAGTGAGGAGCCATTGAAATAGCCCACAGCTTCTCTTCTGTTAGCCTCACCAAGATCTGTGACACAAATTCATTGCACCTTCATTAGTTCAATATCCAGGCCAAACTGATTCTTTTTATTTCAATTATCTTTGAGTGATCAGAGCAATGTACTCTTTACCATATTGCCAAATTTTGTTTAATAGCCAGAATGATTCAACAGGACCTCACTAGGAACAGTTTGATTTGGTTCAACTTGCTCCAAGTTTAGTAATAATAAACCCTCCTGTTTATCTGTTTCTTGTTATATTTATGTTGGCCTTTTCCGAAGTGTATTAAAGAGTCTCAGAGTTCACAGTGAACTGAGAAAGCTTCACCTATGCTGGCTGTGTTCATCTTTTACTCCGTTTTGTTTTATTTATCTTTTATTTCCATGTTTTATATTACAGTATGTAAGGCTGGCCAGTGACTGAAATAAAATACTTTGACAAAGATATGTGATGTCTTCTTGGCTGTTTAATGTTTTCATAGATCAATGCATAAGGAATACTTGTGCTAACATTTGATGTGTTTTAGCTGGGGATGTGAATGTATGTATACCTTTTCATATAGACGATGCTGTGTTGTTGGATGAGAACTTGAATGATTTGCAGCAAATGTTAAATAGTATGTCCGATGCAGCAAGGAATGTGGATCTGAAAATTAATATATCACACAACAATATAGTTGTGTCTGATAAGGAAAATGGAATCAGTGATTGCTATTTATATATACATGATTATATATAAATGGCTAAAAACTAGGACAACTAGATGAATTTGTGTACCTTGGTAAAATGTTTTACTAAAGATGGGAAAATGGAGAAGTTTTACGACCTGCAAGTGATGGTAGAAAGGTAGTGGGTAGTATGTGGTCTGCTGCAAAGAATGAAAGTTTGTAGAAAGAAGCAAAAACCGCTGTGGATCAGAGAGTGCTTCTGCCCAGTTTCTTATTGGGGAGTGGAAGTTATGTAAGGAGAAACACACTAAGTTGAAGGCCGTGGGAACGGGGTCCTTAAGAATTGTGTGTGATAAAACAAGGGAGAGGGTCAAGAATGAATGGGGGTTGAATGAATACAAAACTGACCATTACAAAATAAGTACACTGGTGTTTGGTTATACAGAGACAGTGAATGGAGATCAACTTGTAAAACAAATATATGAAAGGAGAGGAAGGAGTAAACCAAAAAAGTTGTGGCTGGATGTTGCTGATGAGATCCTCATAAAGACAGAGGTGAGGAGCTTAAAGAACGAAAGGCAATGTACGCGGAGGTATATGTGTGTGGTTTGCAATGATAGATATGGAGAAGTATGGTGACTGTTGCAGAATACATTTGGCTATATTGTCTTTTTTCTTTTATGCTTTTACTTTCTTTGGCTTACAATTCCTTACTTTTCTCCTGTGCTTTGCGTACTGCTATCAGATGGATTTGTCAGAATACATGTGCAAGCCTAGACAAAATCAGGGTGTTATTATCACTGATCTGCCGTTCATATTTTGTCACAAGATTGCTAACTGCAGGAATGAGGGTGCGTATTTGTATTTATATACTGTGCCCAATACTGCTGGCATGATAAAACACAGCTGGTCAGATTGGCATGGTAATTACATGCCGTCTAAGAACATCCTAACATTTGTACATCACTTAAATATATGCAATATATTTAAACTGCAGCAGCAAGTACTTCCATGGTTTTAGCAAAACAGTGGCTTCCTTCACTTCCTAACCTAATTACTTGTAATGTCTGTTTGATTTTGCTATGATTTATAGGACTTGAGAAACCATAGCCCTGACAGCTTCAGACATTTAGATCAGTTGATAAAATTTCTTGCAGAGGACTATTATATGCAGCCTATTTCCCTTCATGTAACGGTGCTTACATTCTGAAAACAAAGCTGTCCCACATCAAATTGGAGGGATTAAAAAAAAATCTCCTTACAACTGAGCTGTATTATTTGGTAAGTGTTCACTGTTCCTGAGATAAGGCATTCCTCTGCGGTCATATTGGACTTTCTTTCAGAAACTCTTCCAGTTCTCATAGCAGTGCAATGCTTTTGTGATAGATACCATTACAAACGAGGTAAGCTGAAGATATTTTCTAGTGTTATTCTTAAATGATGCAATCTTTGCTCTTTTTAAAGACCTTTAGTGTGGGAATGCTGCTAGTTTTGTAATGTGACAAGTATCAGATGGAGTATGTTTGGGTACAAACGTTATTGTAAGCCTCTAGGTAATACTGTAGTGAAATAGAAGATATATCTACTTAAATTACAGTGATTTATATAAAAACAAGATCATTGTATTTTACATTACATAATACCATACATGCAAGGTGCAACCTTTTCAAAACCAATTCGTAAGATCTGTTTTGGCAGCCAAGTAAAATCGTTTTTGCAGAGACAAATGTTGCAAGTAAATGCAAAATGCAAGGCATGAGACATCATTTGTGACAGCTGTATTTAATAGTCATAGCATCTCTATAGAGGAATTGGTCAACAGAATTCTTGAGTTTGGGAATGTAGTCTGGGAATCAAAGAATTGTCTTCACCATCTCATGCCTTGATCTTATTTGGCTGTTCCTCACCAGTCCTTTAAAGCAGATTCCTACTTCTCTTATGGAATGCTTAGAAGTTCCACAAATACACATTTATTTCTGGCAAAATATGTCAACTGTACAATGCAAAGAGTATTTCCCAATATTCTTTTTACCTCCAGTAGGCCTTAAACCATTTTTTCCTTATTTAAATCTTGGTGAAGTTTCTCATATCAGTGGATGGCCTGGGCCAATTCTCTTTATCCACTGAGACACCTTTAACTAAGTGTGCTAATCATGATGGTTGGTCATTTGAAAATGTATACCTTTCTCCTAAAAGAAAAGTAAATGCACATGTTTAATGTATACATATCCTCAGGCATATCTGGCTGATTAGCTACATCTTAAGGATAGCTATCTACCAACAAATAGTGCCCTTAGGTCATGAAAACAAGATGACTCGTACGTCCCAGTTCATAAATGTCACGCATGCTGCTGGTGTTGCTTCAGCTGTGCCATCTGATATAAAACTTTCTTCTGCAGGAAAAGGCTAGGGCCTCAAGAATTATTACCTCTTTTGTGAGAGAGACCTTAAACAACCCTTTGCATTTCTTTAAGCCATTGAGAGAACTGCTAGTGAAACCCAACCATAACTAATCCCAGAACATACTGCAACAATACTTTTATGCAGTGTGAAACTCCCTCCCCCCACTTTTCCCAACCTGTGCCCTTCCTCCCTGTTGAATGGCACTTTTAACACCTGGAAGACATCAGGTTGGGATGGATGAAACAGTGCAAACGGTGCAGTTTTTTAAGGCCAGGTTATTCCTGTTATGTGTAGCATGCTGGCTAAGAGAGAGATGACATGCAGAGATGGAATGAATTTGATAGGCCCCTTCCCTCCCCTACACCACTGTTTTAGCCAAGTCATAATCTTTTCAAAAGAGTAGCTAAGAGGCTGACATATACAGTAAGGGGGAAGTCCCATCCCTGACTGGTTTGGAGCACCAGCAAGAAGCCTTTTCCTCATGTCTTCCTTCTTCTCCCGCCTTTCCTTCCCTCATCCTAATTATTTTGTTACTGGCTTGATTGAAACATACTTTGCTATTGAGGGGCCAACTGGACTGAACAAGCCTAATCAAAATTGCCAATCACAGTGTGATCTGGGATTGCCTTTATCTGGAAGGTTCATTTCTCACCTCAATCTGCAGGCTACAATATGGTAGAAACTATGATTTTGATAAATCTAAAGTGTTGTAATAAAGCAAACATTTCAGCAGGAGAGAGAAGGCCTGGCAGGGCCGTTTCTGATCCATGGACTGGAGAATCAGAAAAATGACATCTGAATACGGCCTATTCACCCATCCAGCAAGGTGAAAAGTATGTACTGGAGACCCTGTACTGTATATTTCAGAAACTCGAGTAGATTAAGTTCATGCTCAGTGTCTAAAAGTTACAAACAGTTCCTATTTAGATATAGCTCATGTTGGATTGTGATAGCTACAGTAAGTATTTTGGAAGTTTGCACATATAAATAAAATTAAAACAGAATTTATCCAAAAATAATGTTTTATGCCCTTTCAAAAGTATAGCTAGCATCCTTAAAATTCCAAGATCATATAATTAGCCAATATCTGGAATTTAAATGGTGCTTTTTGTTTTTTTTGTTTTATTTACATTTTTGATCATTAAAAAGATCCAAGGCCTGCTGAGTTCAGAAATCCTACCTTAAGCAGAAGTAGGTCACAGACACAGTCAACAGTAGTTAAGAATAGCCGCACGTCAGTTCCCATGTCTTCAAAAGGGATTTATAATTTAATTAGAGAAGATTATGTTTAATCTAATCCACAAGTCAGATGTTGGTACAGCCTGTCATAAAAGAGGCTTTCTAAAATAATCTTTATTTCTGAGTTACTAACAATGCAGTCCTATATATAATAATTTAGAACTGCATAGAATACAAGGGGCATTACTCGTAGGTAAATGTATATAAAATTGCGGCCTATAAGATTGCAATCCTATACACACTTACCTAGAAGTAAGTGCCATTTCACTCAGTGGAATTTACTTTTGACTGGTTATGTGGAGGATCGTTTCAAAAGTGGCATTTATTCTTCGTTGGATATGCAATCCTTAGGAAGATGTTGAGGAAGAGGATATATTCTTCCATGGTCCTAAAATTTGTCTTCTGAAATTTCAAGGAAAAAAAATCTTAAAAAATTACAAATTTACAGATGGACATAGGCCACCCAATTATTATGATGCTTTCATTGTATGGCAATGCTACAATTTAAAAAGTGAGAAGAAAACATTGCTAGCAAGGAATGCATTTTAGTACATACATGCATACATATACTCCCGAAGCTCACCTCTGATTCTTCCTTTATTGCTATTCATTGGAGCATGACACTTAAATATCACCACCCTATGAATTCTTACTTTCATACATACCCACAACAATCTAGAGAGGGCCAAGTCATATTTTCTCACATGTATTTTAGCCTTTTCACTCATAATTAAACTTTTGCATTAACTCCACAAAACCATATTCTATCAGATCTATTCATTGTCCCCCATTCTCTTTGTTCATAAACACCTTTCCTTTCCTTTCCTTTCCTTTCCTTTCCTTTCCTTTCCTTTCCTTTCCTTTCCTTTCCTTTCCTTTCCTTTCCTTTCCTTTCCTTTCCTTTCCTTTCCTTTCCTTTCCTTTCCCCTGCCAAGCCAACCTAAGCCATTCGTTCATGCTCTTTAGTATTTACTCCTCTTACATGGAAATCTTCCATGACAACGTAACAGTTGTCACCATGGAGGAGTCTGTGACTTTTTGCTGCCCGTCATGGCTTTGTTCAGTCAAGGCTTTCACAAAATACTTCCAAAAAGATAGGTAGAATGTAAATTAGGTAATCAGTCATACCCATGGCACATGTAGCATTTCCAAGTATCAGCAAGGACACTACCAATCAATTTTGGCATATTTTGGTCAGTATGCAATAAGGGCAACCGAAGCCAAGTTTTACTCGGAACATGCCGCATTATTCTATGCAAGTTGGGATTTTTACTGGTTACCTAGAAAATCAGTATATTGTTGCCTGGATGCCTGCATTACACCAACTAGGAGATATATGCAGTCTCCTGAGACATACTCAGGATAAGTTATAAGGTGGTTGTATATTCTTTACACAGGACAGTCCCCTGATTGAATATACCCTATATTTTAGGGAGGAGAATCTTTGGCCTTCTGGGTTTTGTTGGACTCCAGCTTTCATCAACCTCAGTGGTCAGGAAGTTGTAGGCCAATAATATTTGAAGGGCCACAGTTTCAAATATTAAACAGTTCAGTTTATCTTTAAACACCCCAAAGTGATCAAGAAAGCAGAAGCACTTGAAGTGTCCATCAGCATCTTGCACTTTGAAAACAGGTGGAGCAGATATGGTTACCTGGCCTACAAGGTGAGATGAAGTGTATTTCTATTTCAGTTATAGCAAACTATACATGTAAAATATCATTGCAAAATGTATGTATATAGGTATTTACCTCTGTTCTCTTTTTTGCTGATCTGTAAGTGGCCATCCTAATGCATTATGAAAGCTATCTGTAACATAAAGGTAGCTTAACCTATTAACCAGCTGATTATCTTGCAATTTGCTGCTCCAAGGTGATCCATCTGAGGCACAGGTAAGTGGTCTGGCAGATGAAAAAAATCCTGTACCAAACATAGCATAAACTATTTTGCATAGCTAATTCATGGGGAAGAAAATAAATTAAGAGTAAGTCACTTCTGGGAGCTTGTAGTTTGATTTGTGACTAGTTCAGATACAGATACACAACACATTTAAAAATCTCAATTCAGCAGTTCCATGCTCACATAGGAACACCTACTAATAAATTCATTTCTTTTTAGGATTCAGCTGTTTGTGTGAGAAGATAACAGCACCAGATTTCTGATCTCCAGACAGCAAAAGATTTTTAGTCTTCAAATTTGTGATGCTGCCACTGCCTAGGAAGAATGAGTTTCTTCCAACAGGTTAGACTTCTTCTATGGAAAAACTGGATACTCCGAAAACGGCAGAAAGTAAGCACTTAATGCGTACCTACAAAAGGGAAAACACATATGCGTACTTCAAATTCTTTTAGAAAAATAGAGTTAGATTCAAATACTTCTTATTTTTCACAAATTTTAAATATATAACAAGATGTGCTTTTGTGATTAATCCATTCTGATCATATATTTTAGTTCAAAGTTTAGAATAGCTCAGTTGTACCAGATTACTTTGTTACTGAAGGCCTCCACCAGGAAGAAGACTGAACATATCCAACTTCCTGCATCAATGAGGAAAATTCTGGAGAGATTCACTTCCTTTTGACGCCCTGTTATACATAAGATTTGACTCTAATAGAACACAGGACTGGAAGATAAAAATAGCCAGTGGACTTTTCCTATAGGAAGCAACTGTCCAAAAGATTTAAATCTTTTCATGTGCTGCAGTTCTTCAAAAAGCAGGAGTTTGTTATGCAAGTATCTCTAGTCCACAGCGTACCAGATCCATTTGAAGTCTGTAGATTAAACCATAGGACGTGAGAGAATAGGTAAATTGTCCAGTTGGGCAATTAAACTTATCTTGAAACTGACAGAGTCTTTGGATATTTGGATATTTTCAACTCTACTGTACATCTCATCACTTTACGGAGTGCATTATAGTAGTTTATTGTACTTTTACTGGTGGGGTGGGGGGAGGGAACAGAAAAGTGGTTTGGGAGAATGGACAGAACTCATGTCATTTGGGCTAAATAACCGAATAGTGTTTTTGATTTAAACAACTAACAAAGTGGTGAGGGGTGGAGCTGGCAGATCCTACCTGGAAGAGAAATTATGGCAACAGATGCAAGCCAAAGGGAAGAGGGTGGGACTACACTTTTGGATACACCCCTACCTGAGGCAGTACCTAGAAGCAGAGCATCTCACCTATTGGCTCTGATGAGAGGCTATGAGGCAATGAAGATTTTACATAGCTTGTTGCTACCGTGAAATCTTCTCAGTTTAATTTTGAATAAAAAGTGGTGATAGAACAATGATTAACATTGGGCTGGAAACTATATAAAGCCAGCATTGTATTCTCAAAAGAGAATATTGTGGGGATATTAGGGCAGTCTGATGTTGGTTTAAACTGCAAATGAGGGGAAAAAACTTAAGTATGTAATTCAAATTCAGAGCAGCCACCATGTCCAGTTAGCCCTCAATGGAATTTGAAACATAGGATTTCATTTAATGCTAGGTGAAAATGGCAGCTGCTTTGGTTTTTGATGGCACACTTAGCTTTACAGAAACCACAAAACGTGGTTAAACAAGATTAGAGCATACAATGACAATGTTCATATCCAATTAATCTTCTAGAGTGGCTTAGCACATCATCTACGTACACCCACAATACTGTTTCTATCCTATCTACAGCATACTTTACACTGCAGGGAAGCTCAGTTCAAAAACTAAGTTCACATTGGCATATTGAACTAAAATGTAGTGTTGTCTGATTCTGGCTTATCATCAGACAACTGTGATTCACTCAATAAAACCCAGTTAAATAAACCTGGCTTAAAACAATATGTGAACCAAATCAACAGTGCTGGAGTAGATGAAACTATTGCTTGATTCAATGAAGCACATTCAAGGGTTTAAAGAGGTCTTGGAGGTCTACAGTAGAGTAGATGCATTATGTGAGTATGGTCACAGCTTCAGTTTAAGAATGTTTACAGGTTTTTTTCTCTGCCCTTCTCCATCACTGCTACTCTAAGCTCATTTACAGCCCGTTTGATCCTTGTTTTAGGTTTTTAAAAAGAGAGGTCGTTGTAGGAAGAACTCAGATTAACCAAAATCTTTGATGGGGCTCAGTCCGTGTCAAAGAATTTAAGCAGCACTTTCTCTCAACAACTCTAGCAATCCTCAAACTGCTGGCATTGCCCTCTGCCCCTCCTTTCCAAAAGAACGTTTTGAATTCCTGGCTTAGGTTTTGTTTCATCAAATGCCCTTTTTTTCTTCTGAAAGGTTTTTAGACTTCGGATCAGACCCAGTGCAGCAATTAATTCACTAGTTATTACATTTTCTTGGCATAGATAAGACTGGTCAGTTCAGTACCTTTAACCAGCACTGAAGCTGTTCTGACCTATTGAATTTGTTATATGACACTTAATTTATAAGAGCTGAGAAACAGTAACAGAAGAAGCTGATTCTGAACAGCAGTAAGTTGAAAATTCTGCTCTTTTGTTTATTATCCTGTAGCATCTCCACCCTTTAGATCAATCTACACATATCCCCACCCCCTTTCCTGAGTCCAAACATCCTGAAGCTTTTCCAAGGGTTGGGTGGAGAAAATTAAAGCCTGAGGCTCTTTCTTAGGTTTCCTTTAAGACAAAACAAGCCACCCTACTCTGGAAATTAAGGGCAAAACGCTTTAAAATATGAGACTGTTATTTTCAGCTCTGGAACACAGAATGTTGAAGGAAACAAGTGTGAATAGTGCAGTCCTGTGCATGTTTATTGCCACTGTCTTCAACTTCATGTTTACTGGAGAGTAAATGCTCCTGAATGCTTGACTTGGTCCTACACATGTTTATTTGGAAATAGTTTTTACTAAGTGTGTGTAGAATTTCAGGATTGAAAAGTCAAGCAGTGTATTAAAGACCACTCTTTCCAAAACTACAATTTAGATATCAAGGAATACTCTTTTTGGCATTCATGGAAAGCTTTGAAAAGCAAAAGCGGCTTCAGAAGCATGGTTTCTTTTTACACTATCATAATCTTGGCACACAGAATGAATTACAGTTCCGTCTTCCCACCTCCTATGGTCCAGATGCTATTTGGGCTTCCCAGTTATGTACTATGTATAAATTAAAAAAAAAAAAAGAGGATAACCTTACATTTGCGCAATAAACATCCCATCTCATTTAATCCACAGACAAAACCAGCAGAAAGTCTGGCCACACAAAACTCCTTTTTGGTGGAAGCAACAGAAAACCTGTAATGTACTCATTTGGGACAGAATCTCATTCCCAGTTTAAATCAACCATGGTGTTAGTTCTTTTTTTTAAAAAAAAAAAGATGGGTCAAGGTGTTCTTTCAAAAGACACTCATGTTTCAAAGGAGGTCAACTGATGAAAAAATTATTGGGGCTCCTTAGAGAACTGTAAACCCTAATCTTTTGCAGAGTGTTCCGTACATTTCTCTGAGGTTTTTTGATGAGAATCTCTGTGTGATACGTCAGTTCTAAACAGCTCGTAATGGCCTCAGAAGCCCAAGGGTTAGTTTGCAGTTTGATATTAACTGATTCATTAAATATCTATCTGCCCTTGCCAACTGCCACAGAGTTCGTTGTGGACCACATGGGGATCGTGCAGCCCAACATATCTGAGAAGAGCACCTTGGGAAAGACCAAACTAGTTCATG
Source organism: Liasis olivaceus (assembly GCA_030867105.1). Classification (NCBI taxonomy): domain Eukaryota; kingdom Metazoa; phylum Chordata; class Lepidosauria; order Squamata; family Pythonidae; genus Liasis; species Liasis olivaceus. The sequence goes on along the minus strand of CM061350.1, from coordinate 119,300,647 downwards.
CATTCTGCTTGCGCCCCTTTTGATCACGTTAGATTAGGGTTACCAGATATCTGAACAGACAAAGGAAGACACAGACAACTGGAAAGGAGGACAATGGGGAGGGGGGAGAGAAGGTAGACAACTAACTGTTTGACTTTCTTGGCATCCATGACAAAAATTACAGCAAAAAACTGTAAAAAAGTGTTCTAAGGCCTACATTATATGAAATTACTCTTTCCAGCATCAGATTGGTTTTTCAACTGCAATATTTTTCCAACAAATTTTTTATTTTCAAGCACATATTCTAGTGATAATATAGAATTGAGAACAACACACTTTTCAAATTTCGCCATAGAAGCATATGATGAGTCGAGTGATCTACAGACTCTAATGATCATGGATTTGAAGGGGCTGGATTGAAGCTGATTGCTGGAATCAGGAAGTGAAATAACATAAATCTGTTGAGTCTGTCAGTGGGCAAGGGAAGGAAAGACGCAGTCAGTTTGCAAGGTCATAATACAGTACATGAAAGTTTGACTACTGTTGCGAAAACAATCCAGAATAAAAAACAAAACAAAAAACTCAAAAAGTCAGAGAATATTTAATTTTAAGGCTATGCCTGCCATACGGTGGACACGAGGTCAAAAAGATGGATGTGTCCTCCTTTTGTCAGATGTCTGGTAACCCTAAGTTAGATGGAGTGAGTGCCATTTTTCAAACTGTGCATGGAGTTAATGCTTCTAATTGTTTTCTTTTTCAGCTTCGTCTGCTGGTTGAACTTCTGTGGCCCATTTCTTTATTTCTTGTCTTAGCATGGCTGAGGAAAGTTAGTCCAGTCTATCACCAACATGAATGTAAGAGTGTTATCTATAACTTTGTTTTTTTAGAAAAAGGGAGGGGAGGGTCCTCCTCAGTGAAGTTTAAATTAAATCAAAAATAGCTGGGTATACACATGAAGTTAGGCCCCACTTTATTAGTTAAAAAGAAAGCAGACATTCAGTTAAGAAGGAAGTAGGAGATCAATGCTTCTGCCATTCTCAATCCCAAATGGTAAATTCTATAGCACTATATACACCCCCTTGAGCTCTGGATGTAAATCTAATAAATAAAAATAATAGGATACCTTCACGTATGTACCCTCAAGCTCTCAAAGATATGGTCGTAGAAAAATACAAGAAATAAAACCGCTTGCTAAGCAGTGATAGTGAAATGAAAGCTTGTCAGCGTTTTTGCATCAAACAGACGTTTCTCAGTACAAGTAACCATGGTTGCATGGCTACATCAGTTGGAGTGGAGTGGAGAAAAGTGAATGATATCGTCTACACGGGATTTATAAACTAGGATTATCATAGCTGAGCTGCAAAGCTCTGAATGACCACTAGAGCACAACAAAGAATTAAAATACCTCCTTGCTGCCATCTAGTGGTGTCCTGTATTTTCGCAGCTCCAACATGGTAGATAGCCACTATGTATGCACAGGATGTTGCAGGTTCCCTGGGGTATTGGTGGATAGGTAGTGGGAAATATTGTCTTGAAAAAACAAAGCTATTCAACAACACCTACACCCACACCCACCTGGAGATTTGCTTGCTGGTCCTCCTCTAAGAGAAGAAGGAAACAGACAAAATTCCAAACAGCCCAGATCAATCCTGATTGCATAGATGGAATCTGCACGGTGACATGCGTTTGCCTGATCATGTGCAAAAAATCAGACCTGTTACTGGGAGCAACCAAGCCACCAAAGAACCTTTCCCTTTTTAAGGGCCAGTGAGCCGAAGGCCAAATCAGCTGAAGCTTGGGAACTGGGCAATGGATGAAACACGTCCAGCAGAAAGGGAAGGTTATGGGTCTCGTCTGTTAAAGAGTTCCATCTGATGGGAGCCAGGAGGCAGGGCTTTTCTGCTGTGGCACCTGCCCTCTGGAACATAATTCCTCCCGAGGTGAGATTAGCCCCAACCCTATTGGCATTTAGGAAATCCCTCAAAATCTGGTTCTTCCAACAGGCTTAGAGATCCCAGGGAAATAGGGAGCCCATGAGGTGGCTACACTGTGTGTAGGATGCTGGTCCATTCTTCTGCATTCTATTTATATCTGTGTTTAAATTGTTTTTAAATTGTTTTGTTGCATTACATTGTTGTATTATATTTGTTTTACCTGACTGTTTTATTGTATGCTGCCCAGAGTCATATCCGTGAGATGGGCGGCTATATAAATTTAATAAACAAACAAACAAACAAACAAGAATTCTGGACAGTGTGAAAACTGACCTTCACTGCAAAACCAAAGATCGCTTTTCTCCCTGTTTGGATTGCACAATAGCTGCCCTGGAAATAAATCAGCTCCACTACTAAAGACATATTGTAAAATGGCGTGAGAATGCAGTAAGAATGAAATCTCCATTCAAACTAATACAGAATTCTTGGGTGGGAGTTCCCTATATGGAATTGGGAAGCAAAGGTTGATGTATCTACAATCTTTCCGTAACAGGGAGGTTGGGCCTCAATAGCAAATGTTGACTACTGTACCAGAAAGTCTAGTAGTGTGTACTGTGGCCATTAGATAACTTGATCTGGGTTTTAAACAAAAATGGATTATATATATTTTGCCAGAGATCCTATAATTAAATTATATTTAATTCATTTGAATTTGTCTGCTCTTTGCTTTTAATACCTGCTGCTTCCTATCCATTTAAGCTATCTTTATCACCATATTACTTTGCTTTTTATGGTAAGAATTCTTTTCCACATACAAATGAATAAGTTTTTTTTAAAAGGTAAATAATATATTTTATACTAATTTTTTTTCTGGGAAAAATGTTAAAAAAGAGATTTAATCTGGATTTTAAAATGTTATTTATTTTAATGGAAAGACAATCCCTGACATCAAGTCTGCAATCTAAAAAGACATTTTTCTTTTTGTGCCGTCAAGTCTTTGTTGACTCTTGACCACTGCCTGGACTAGTCCCTGCAGTTTTCTTGGCAAGATTTTTAAGAAGTGGTTTCCCTTGCCTCCTTCCTAGGGCTGAGAGAGTATGACTGGCCCAAAGTCATCCAGCTGGCTTTGTGTCTAAGATGGGACTAGAACTCATGATCTCCCAGTTTCTAGCCCAGTGCCTTAACCACTCCTGTACACCAAACTGGCTCTTAAAAAGACATGTACAGAAGGAAAAACTGAAAGGACAACTCTAATCCTCAAGCATCAGCCCTTATTGTTTGGTTGTTTATAGAAGGGACCATGCTACATTTTTTTTTTGCATAATATACTATTATTTTGAACATTAATATTCATGTGGTGTTTTTGTACAGTACTTTCCCCAAAGCATCTCATCATTATAATCAGTAACTCTAGTCAGTCCAAAAGCTGAGTCTTTTCTACCTTCTGAGCTTATGGAAGTAATTTTGCAAACATTTCAGATGTCACAGGTTTAACTTCTGAAGTTCAACCTTCTCATCCCTCAGATTTTAAGCCATGAATATTTAATGTTTAAGTCAAATTAAATATTTTTATATCTTATCCCCCCGAAGCAAAAATTATAAGGAATATATCCAGTTCTTTTTATAAATAAATTTTTTTCACTGCAAGTGACTTTAATAATCAATGCTAATGTTTCATTTCATTTGTCGTTTCTTATATCAAGGTCATTTTCCAAATAAGGCAATGCCTTCTGCAGGAACTCTGCCATGGTTACAGGGCATCTTCTGTAACATGAACAATCCATGCTTCAAAAGCCCTACCCATGGAGAATCTCCAGGTGTCATCTCCAACTACAATAATTCCATGTAAGTAAAGGACCATCTTGTGTTTTAGGGAGGAGAAGGAAAGATTCACACGTGGCAGACTTTGATATTTTAAATATTATATGCCATAACCCAGTTTTGTGATACACAAAAGTTAGTGAATAAAGGCAAAGATAGACCTTGCATGTATTTTAGTTTTAATTCTTTCTTTTCCAGATGGAAGTGTGACATCCGTGTAAGATCTATCCTTCATCCACATAAGCTTTTCTCCAGTATTATTTTTTTGTTCACTGATTTCCCAATTTTAGGATTTCCATTTCATCCATTTCCATGTGTTACTTTTTTGGGTAATTTTTTTAACCATTTACAATGAAACTATTCTATCCACTCCCTTCCTACTAAAACTTCTCTTCATTTCCCTTCCATCCTTATTAACAAATGCACTAAAGCTAGGTCTGGCTGTTGAGTAGAGGGGTGGCTATCTCAGACAGTAGATTGGGGGGGGGGGGGCGGGGAGAGAAGAAGGATAGTTGACAGAATGAAGGAGGTATGTATGTATGTATGCCAGATTTTAGGACAGCTAAACTGCTGCCCTAAAAAGTGGGAAGTACAATCTTGTCTTTTGCTTTAGCAACAAATTATATTGGGCCAGCCTTGCCCAAGCTAAAGCTAACACTAATGATGGCTAGCTTCCAGGGATTAAAAGCAAACAAACTTTGCCATAATTTAGGCATAGTTGCCTAAATAAATTTGAATATTTAGCTCCCGGTAGGTTCATGATGATTTATACTATAAAGAATAACTACAGGTAAATCTGGCAATATTAAGCCTTCTCACATCGGGCCGTAGGATGGTTTGGTTTATTGCTTGTACAAGGTAGCTGAGGGTAGGGCCTCTCTTCTTTTATTTAACTTTTAACATGCTCTTCAAACTCATAGAAATGCAGGGCTTTCGCTGTAGCATGTTCTGGAATGATCCTATAATTATGCAGAGTCACTTGGTCACTCAGCTGTGGAAATTTATGAAAAATCTATAGAAAAATACCTGAATAATTGCAAAAAGCAAATATCAGAAGGAAACAGATTTTCCCTGCTTAGTCTTATTCTCCCAATGCCTTGCAGACTGAGAAAAGCTGATCTCTACAAGATAGCCATGAAAAACAACATTAAGTAACCTTTATTCCTTTACCATTGTCTGGTTCAGTTTAGCAAGAGTATATCAAGATGCTCAAGAGCTATTGCTTGAAATCCATGAAAGAGACTTGGGTAGATTCTGGGAAGAACTACATACCATGACTCAGTTTATGGAAACAATGAGGACAAACCCTGAAAAGGTTACAGGTAACTGTTGATTCTGTTCTTTTTTTTCCCCCAAATACCAGAGGATTACATTAAGCAGGAGAGGGAAACTCCCTTGAGAACTAAATCACACTGGGCAGGTTGACTGCTGGCAAAAAAATGAATGGATCTACATTAAAAGGAAAAAAAGAAAATACTTTAAATATCTCCAAAATACAAACATCCCATGGTTTCTCTATGGTTTTAAAAATGCATGGGGATAGAATTAAATTTGGCCTGCTAAAACCAAACCTCTCCCTCTGTGATGCTGCCTACAACCCCTATCTATTCTAGGTTAAGATTAAAAAAAAAAAAAAAGTCTGTTCAATCGTGTCCGATTCTCTGAGACTTCCTGGACAAGTCCCTGCGGTTTTCTTGGGAAGGTTTTTCAGAAGTGGTTTGCCATTGCCTCCTTCCTAGGGCTGAGAGAAAGTGACTGGCCCAAGGTCACCCAGCTGGCTCTCATGCCTAAGGCAGGACTAGAACTCACAGTCTCCTGGTTTCTAGCCTGGTGCCCCAACCACTACACCAAACTGGCTCTTTAGATTAAGAGATAAAAGGAATCAAAAGCTAAAGAACAAGGCTTGGCCTCAGAGTTTTTATTGCTGCTCCCCTTAATGTCAGTTTAAATCGAGAGGAAATACTAGAATGCATCCATATAAGAATATGAATTGCTTGGTCCATGGCATTTAATTTGATAGCTATCATTTAGGCCTCTGGCAAATGATGAAAATAAATGGATTCTTATCAATCATTGCCTTCTATTGGAGTTTAAGGACACTTCTTTTTCCCCAGTGCAGGTTAAGCAGCGCAGTGTTTTGAACTGTGGAAAGTTATTCAAGGAGCAAACATAGGGAAACTTCAAATAATTAAGCCACAGCAGGTGCTTCCATTTGATTAATGAGAGATCTACTTTATTTAGCATAATGATTAATCCAGCTTTGGTCATGAGAAACTAATTGGAAGGATTCAGGACTCCCTACAAGGCAGCATCTAAAGTGACTGCAACTCTCTTTGGCCAAAAAATCTGGAGAAAGAGATTCCAAAACTATTTATTCTTAAGTGGCTGAAAACACACCCACACTAGCCCAGTAACCACTAACAACAAAACACTTGAGCTTTGAAGTTCTCAGCACCAGGTCTTTGGAACGTTTTGGTCATCCTTTGAAATCCTGGGTCTGCATCTTTTGAGCATGCCAACTCTTTTCAGTGTGCAGAAAAATAAATAAGTGTGTTCCAAATGCCAAGCCTCTTGTGTAATGTGCAATACAACGGTCATTTCACATTCAGATGCTGTTTTTGAAGTCTTCAATGCCGCTTGCTCTTAAATGAAGGCAATTCTTTTGAAGAGTGTTTCCCAAACTTCTGGAATGTTCCATTACTAAACTCATTCTACCTTTTGCCTTTCATCTCTTCCTTAAGTAGCCTGCAAAGTCAGCAAAAGGGATTTATTACACAGTAAGAGCATGTAATAATCTTCACATCTTACTCTATATGCTCCTAGAGCTACTGCTACTGATCATGGAAAGAGTTACCTTCCTAAATCAGATTGTCCACCTAGCATTCCTCAGTCTGGGATCTTCTAGCTATGTTGAACTATGCCTTCCAGAAGTACAGCTTGGAATTCTTGGGATAGTGGTCCTCATCAGATTTGAAAAGGCTAATTTCTCATCCATATGTTCTATATTAGAGCCCGTTTGGGGTAGTGGTTAAGGCACCAGAAAGTGGGAGACCATGAGTTCTAGTCCTGCCTTAGGCACAAAGCCAGCTGGGTGACCTTGGTCAGTCATCTCTCTCAGCCCTAGGAAGCAGGCAGTGGCAAACCACTTCTGAAAAACTGCCAAGAAAACTGCAGGGACTTGTCCAGGCAGTCACCAAGAGTCAAGACTGACTTGAAGTCCCCACCACCCAAAAGTTCTATATAAGGCCTCTTTCTCAGCTAATCGCTATGGAATAGTGATTAAGATGTTGCATTATGATTGGGGAGCCTCAGGCTATTGTCTATCCTCAATGATCCCTGTGTGACCTGAGCCAAGCACTCACTCTCAGCCCAATCTACTTCATAAAGTTGTTGCTTGGGGGACAAAATAAAGGAGATCTCCATATCAGTCTCTTTTTTGCTCCTGGAGAAAGGATATGTCTAACAAATTATTATTGTTGGTTGCACAGTCATCCAGATGTTTAGACTGGATTTGGCATTTTTATCCACCTATCGAGTCCTTCCCAAGGACCTGGGATGGGCAGATATTGTTGTTTGATGGTGTTAAAGGTATCATCACAAGATGTAAGCTGTTCCAAGTAAAGTTGCCTTTTGCAATTAACTGATGGTGATTTTGTCAGCGCTGATGGTGTTCAAGTGATGCTCCAGATGTTTTGGGATTGCACCCAAGGCTCCGATTACTATTGGTGCTATCTTTGCTTTCTTTTCCACAGTTGTACTATTTCTACTTGCAGGTCTTTGTATTTTGTGATTTTCTGCAATTCTTTCTCTTCTCTTCTGCTGTCTCCAGGTATTGCAGTGTCCACTATCCAGACTTTTTTTTTGCCTTTCTTATCAACAATTGTTGATTGTTAAGTGTGGGGTGTTATATAACAAATTATAATTTGTTAGATAACCCTTGGGTGTTACCTAACAAATCATTATAATTATGATTATGCTGTTGTAGGTTGAATCACTTTTTTGTATTTATATAGTGTTTTTTTAAAATAGAGTTGAAAGATCTTCCCGTACACTGTTTCACATTCCTCAGAACAATTCACAATCCTGTAAGATAGGCCAGTAACATTAACCTCATCTTCCAGAAAGTTAGGAATGGGCTGAGGATCAACCGTAGTGGTTTGCTTAAAATCACCAAGTGAATTTGTGTTACTTAACCACCTTTGTGGTTTGCTTAAAAAACATTTTGCTGCACCAACTCTTAACAGCTTTCTTATAATTCTTGTCTTCACTTAGGAAAAGGCATACGAATCCACGATATCTTAAAAGATGGGGAGAATCTAACAAAGTTTCTGCTTGAAGATGTAGACCTTCCTGATACCGTGGTTTACCACTTAATTAATGCCATAGTGCGACCTGAACAGGTGAGTTGATGAAATCCTGAAATACAGCAAGCTTTTGTATTGTAGTTCATATATTTATAGCCTTTTTCTGTTGCCTGTATCCAAGAGTACTTATGGTCATCTATAAAGCATAATAATTAGAAAACAAAATGTAAGGGTGTTAAAGCATAATAATAGAAAACAGAATTAGGCAACAGTCTAATTCATTGAATCCAACCTGCTTTAAGTGAGGAAAACAGAGAGAAATTGTTTTAGCCACACCTTTGCTATGAGTTGTTCAGAACAAATATAACACAATCATAATCAAAGATAAGATTTTGAAACCTGCTTCAATCTGTAATTTTGCATCTAGATTTGTGGTCAGTCCTTAGTGATGTTTCAACTGGGAGAGACCTTTTCCTGGGCCAGGGATGATTTCTGTTCCCACCCCTTTTTATTTGTTGTCTTCAAGGGATGAAGGTGATGGAAGGGGGTTCTGTGGAATTTTGGTTTTACAGATGCATTAACCCTACTGGAAGTTTAATGCTACTATTTTGTTAACATTTTGAAGGGTCCCTTCTGAGATATTTGCCATGCCCACCCTCCTGCTATGGGCTAAGTTGCTGCTTATCCAACCTTTCCCCTGGCTGCAGCTCTTCCCCCTGTCTCCCATTGTCATTCCCACATAGCATTACATCTTGGTGTCCCTCATCCTGCCTGGAGAACAAAGTTGTGTGTGTGTGTTAAAAGTTCTCATAAACCCGTTTGTTGGCCTTCGGTATGTTGGAGGAGCTGACCAGACAGAGGGTTGAATGGGAAAGGAGGCACTATCATGTCTTTGGACTCAAGCAGCAAAATGCCTTGATCTGGCCCTGAATGGGTCCCAAATCTTTCAGTAAGAGAAACGCTAAAATTCACAATTGCTGCTCTTCATGTCAGCAGGGCAGAGGTGAAAGGGCATTGCTGGGGCATTGTCTCAGGTGAATTGATTGGACCCTTGAAAGACAGATCTCCTGTCTTGAATTCACACCAAACAATAGCTGTTTGTTTTCTTCTTTTTAATTCTTTTAGTGGAGAATTGCAGCCCTTGGTTATTCTGAGCCCATCTTCCCCTCATAGATGACTTGTGTGTGACTCAGGCACTGGCTCTTCTGTGGCTGGAGAACTGTGAAAGGAATGTGGTGCCAATAATTGAGGTCTGCTGAATCAGATCTGTGGAACTAAAGCCTTTCTTACTGAGGCAAAGAGAAAGACACTGGCTGAATGGCACAATTCCTCTTTATATATTTTTCTTTTTTTGTTTTATAATGCTCAGATGTGGGAAATGTGTGTGGTTATTTGTGGCCAGCAGGAGATGGAATTAATGAGCTTGCTTTCCACTCTGTTAGTTTTTTCCAGCTTGTAGATGGTTTGTGTGACTTTTGTTGAACTGTTCAACTGATTGGATTCTGACCGGATTCTGATCTAGCAGCTCTTTTATTTTTGCAGGAGAAAAAAAATGTTCTGTGTGACATGACAGTTATAGCAACTTATACCAACCTAAGCTGGTACACTAAATAAAATTTGATTTCTCATTCTAAAAAATAATACAAGTGGTACGTGGCTAAGTCATCTTGAAAATGAGACCCAATGGAGCCCTACTGATGGAGCCCCACTGATCATCTTTAAATAAATATTTAACATATTTGAATTAGTGACACGTACAAGACAATTTCACTGCAAACCAATCTCCATCTTAAGAAGAATTTCATTTCAGTTATCCTTAAAGGAACATATTTAAGTGCCGTGCTATTTCTCAACTCTCCACCAAGCTGTTTTCAGAATCTGACTAGTAAAGTGGGGGAAGAGAAGCCTCAGCTCTTGTTAGAATAAAATCCCATATTTTCTATTGGTACAGATTAGAGATCAGGATAGGCAATGTCCTCCTGATATTTTGGATTGACGCTTTCATAACTGTAGCCTGTATTTGCTTAGGCGGCAAGTTGTGCCTGCATAAACTGAAAAGGGAATTGTAGCTTTAAACATCTGGATGGGCATCAGTTTGCCTATGCTTGTATATAAATTAATCCATATTGCTAATTCAGAGTCACAGGCACAGGCAATCAAGAAAACCATTAATGCATTGCGTATAAGTCTGCTCATGAGGTCAAGGGTAGCATGTGGAATAGGGTCTTGTGGAAAATATTTATTTTATACATTAAACATATTTCTGTGTTGCTGCAATCAAAAGAGACTCTCAGCAGCTTCCATAGAACAGATATAGATTAAAACATCCACAGTGGGAATGAAACAAATACAAAACCAACAAAAATAAAAATGATTCAACATAAGCTATGAATAAATAAAAAATAAAGATGGCAATGTTCATTCCAGGGGACTAAATAATTTAGTATTCAAGAGCTTCTGAACGACCAGTGAAGAGGGAACCAGTCTGATCTTCATGGGGAGGCTGTTCCACAACATCAGTGCTGCTACAGAGAAGCAGTGCTGTCTCACCTTAGCCCCCCAAGCCTCCTATAAATACGGGATTTGGCAACAGTTTCTTCCTGGTAGATCTAATGGGTTGGGTCGATTCTGATGGGAGTAGACAGTGTTCGTATTAGGATGTGGCTGGACAACAACTTTTCCTGTGATTCCTGGCTTTAAGTTCTGTGTTGGGTGTTGTAAGAGAGGGTATCCCTTCATAGGCATCCTGAAGTATCAAATGTATTTGATCTACTGAGTATTTCTTCAACTGCCTGGCATATGTTGAGATTTCATCTGGGATCATGTATGCTTTGCAAACCTCTTTCTGCTTAAAAAGTAGTATCCTTTTGTGGTCAGTTAACCCACAGTGCATGGCTATTATACGGAAAAGATTTTGCCATTGTCATGCGACGTTCTGATGCTTCTTTGCCACGGCTAATAATATATCCTGTTTCCTCTTCCAATGTCATTCTAAGGAAACTATGAAAAAGAATGGACAGTCCCAGAAATGCTGTTTACGAGTGTTTCAGTCTTCTGTAAAGAACTGCACGCAGCTGAAGGGCTGACCTCGTAAGCACCCTGGGAGCGCAGGAAATGACACACACTCACACATAAAAGCTAAACCCAATCTGGAGGCCAACTAACTGAGAAAATATTTTGTTTCTTCTCTCAGAAGTGCTTGCTGAACAATGGCACGCTGATAAAATTACTGGAATTTATTTCTCAACTGCTGCATTCAGGTTTCAAGAGAGATAACGGGGCTGTTTCTGACTCATAGGAAAAGCTGGGCTACAAAGAAAACTAGATGGGAAGTTTAATATGTTTCTTCACTCTTTAAGAACATTCTTGAATTGGGATTTCAATTAAAGTTTTATGTAGAAGTGACATCTTAACGGCTAGTGATCCCTTTCAGCAAATCAGTACTAATGACCTGTTTCACTGCTATGTTTTAATATTCAATCCTCTGTTGCCCCTGGTTCCATGTAGAAAATCCATCTTAGTATTTAGATTGATGCTTTTGCTCCCACTGTTACACTACAAAATATTTTGAAATGTATTGCAACATCTACAAATCATAAAACATAAAGACTCTCAATATGAGTTTAATTCTAGGCACATCCTTATAGACAACAGTATCTTCTTGGCAGCAATATGGTGATTCCTTTATTCTGGATTTTTTTTTGTTTAGACACCCTAATCTGGTTTATAGCCCTGAGATTTCTGGATTGTCTCCCATCCGAGTAATAATCTGCCCCTGGCTACAAATTCATTTCTTGATAGTAATCTAAAATAGTTGCCCAAAAGACAACTGTGACAGTTACACAGGTACTATTCTAGCTTCTGGTGGTAACTGAACTGGCATTAGTTGCATTCTTTCAGGCATCTATTTCCACTTACAAGCATTTGAAACTTTATTTCTTTATCAGAAGGTGAGAATATTAGGATGTTAATTTCTCTGGCCAGTATTATTCAGCCACATATCTATTTATTTATATTTCAAATTTGTCACCACCCATCTCAGTGCAGAGTGACTCTGGGCGGTTTACGGCAAAAACAGAATAAACATGAATTAAAATAGATAATTAACATATTTTATTTTCTTGCAGAAATGTGACAAAGTGTATAATCTTTGTTTCTGTTAAGGTTAAAAATGAACAACATTGGATCAGATTCCATTTCTCAAACTGACTTAAATTGCACAATGATTTCACCAACTGCTCCCACAAAGGGAGGTGAATCTGGGTCAATCAACAGCAACAAATTGCCAGTAAAGGTATTATTTACAACAAGATGATGAGAAAAGCTCTAGGGTATATCATAAAATATATTCCAGGAAATATCTCTACCACTATATCACCCTGGCTTTCAGATTCTATTGGTGTTCCTTTCTAATCTGTTTTTCCTGCCATAGAAGCTTGCAGGAAAGTGAGAATAATTGCACACCTTTAAAGATATTGGTGTTGAAAATCTGGATGACACGAGGTGGCAGCAAATAGATTTAGAAAGCTCTAAATCTTTGCTGTCATCTAGTGGTTATTTGGGTTTTTGCAGCCCAGAACTGGTAGCAGTTGAAACTTTGGCTTGTCAGGTAGCCTCCTGCTCCTAAATTGCCATGCAAAACAAACTGCTGGAATCTGTCTAACATCACAGGGATCTATTTATTCCTCTCCCACTAGCAGTTTTCACAGGCTGGATGTGCCTTACTTAGTATTATCAAGGGCCTTCTGGGAAAGCCCTTTGAGAGCAAAGCAATGCCCCAAGAACCAGCTAATCCTGGGCCACCGGGAGGCATTACTAAGGTAACTCTGTCAGTACTAGGACTGCCAGATCTGGGCTGCAAAAATCCCAATGACTGCTAAAAAGCAACTGTTAGGTGAGAGCATCTAGTGGTCATCTGGATTTTTGCAGTCCAGATTTGTAGGCCTAGTTAATATCAGGGCACACATAGAAGTTGAGATTCCATCAAACCCTTAAGAAGACAGTTAGGTGGCGATTCAGAGCCAGAAGACTTAAGGATGCAGGACTGCTCAATTGCAAGAAGGTCTTCTTGGGAGAAATAGAACTATTGGCAGGAAGCCTATATTTCTGAATAGTTCCTGACTGAATGCTTAATTCTTAACGAACAGCAGCTGATACTGGATGGAGGCTGTAGAAGTTGGTATATAAAAACCTTCCACTGAAAGCAATCCAACCCTGGAGTAATGTCTGACTCCAGCCAAGGCTGTTGCTTAAAAACATCCAGGTTCTTGCCAGCAGATTTATATGTGCCTGGGCCCCTGAACCCACTGAATCATGCCTCTGTAACCTACCTGGTGTTTTCTGCTCCTTTCTGTCCTCTTCTAACTGTTGTACTTTATCTCATGATTGGACTTGCATCTCCTCTCACCTGCTTGTGCTACAGTGTGTGACTATGTATCTGCCAACACAACCTTCTGATCTTTCCAAGCTCTCTTTTTATGTATTTTTAAGCATATTGTTAATTTTTTTTTAAAAAAAAGGGAAGCTAGCGTGTTGCAAAACAAAGCAATGGCCCCCAGCATAACATGCATTTCCAACAATGCCTCTAGGTCCCGCAGAGACTTCCGGAGGCATTCTTAGATAACAGAATGATGGGTGACTACAATTTGTGTTTTGTCTACAGTTTGCCTTTGGCGTCCCAGACTTGACTTTGAAAGCTATAGCTTGCAGCCAGACCTTGCTGAATCGCTTTATTATCTTCCGGAGTCCAAGTGGCTTTCAAGCTGTGCAGGGTGCAATGTGTGCTCTTTCCCAGGAGAACTTGCAAAAGGTTGAAGATTCCTTATATGCAAATACAGACTTCTTTAAGCTTTTCCATTTGGTAAGTTCCACCAAAGGCTTATCTTTTACTAATGGGGATGACAGTGGGGTATTTTTTTTTTTGCTTAAACTATCTTTAACAAGCTGCATTTTTCTTAGATGAAGAAATAAAATCATGATATAGTTATTGTACAGGTGGTGACAGGAGCAGAAGCATAATCAGGAACCTATAGAGTCCATGCCAGAGAAACTTCAGTTGAAGAACAAAGAAAAAATGAGATGAGAGGGCTTATTCTAACCCATCATTCATGAAGAAGCAAATGCAATAATATAATATACTATACCATATTATAGCCAATAGGTGCAAAGGCTTTGGGAGACTGGTGGGGATGTGCCATTCATGGCAACTTTTTCTCTTAATAGTGAACACATTTCTCTAAATTCGGATCCTTATATTGCGAGAAAGGCACTTGCTATGCACAAGAAGCAAGTAGCACAGGTTTGGAGGAAATCCCAAATTTTACCGAAGTTTTAAAAAATGTTTAGGGAAGTATGCCATCATTACTAAAACACTCCATATTTGCATTTGTTGCAAGTCCTATCTGGCTTCTGGGTTTGTGTATGTGTGATTTAAACTTACAGATAAAACAATTTAAACAGCCTAAACTGCATCTTCATTCATGGCACTTTTTAACCAAATACCCTAATGAATAAAGTAAAGGAAATATTTATGTGCTTCCTTTGCACAGGAAGCTTAGAGGCTTATCTCAACAATAGCATATGTTCCTTTAAAAAAAATTCACAGAAAAGAAGGCAAGGAAGGAGGTGGAATCATCACTGCAAAGTCCACATGGGCAACTTCTTCCTTTGCTTCTGCATATATGAGGGCAGAAGCTTTCCTCCTATGTTGGCTGGCAGTGGATGATAGGACTATACCGAGAATACCAGGTTAAGGAAGTCCAGAGGACCAAATTAGATGCACTGGGCATTATTCACATGTTCCCATAAAGTGATAGAAGCTTTACTCTAAGGGGAGGCACAGTAGAAGGACATATCTGAACCCTCTTCTCTCATATCTTTCCTCTCCATCCCAACGTCTTCAAACTTTCTTCTTCCTTCCAGCTCCAATGTTCCAAGTTTTGACTGAATACTATGTGCATGTAGGATTTTAAAGGGAAGAGTTCTCTAATTATTTTGATAAAAGGATGGCTGCCTTCTTCATTTTCAAACTTTCCAGAAGTGTCTGACTTCACGCTCTGTGGCTGGGTTGGCAAGCAGTTTTGGGAGTTGGCCCAGCACATTTGGAAGGCACCAAGTTGGGAAAGGCTATGATATGGAATAGCCCAAAGCTTATTTGAGAATAGAGGGACATAAAAGCTTCTGTTCCTTACTTCAACTCTAAGTGAGAGCAGTGACTGAAGAAGGAAATAGGTGAAACACAAATGCATGCTTCTTTTTTCCTACTGTTAATACTTATGAAGGACCAACTTGGGTAGCTCTTTCTTATTAAACCATCCCATAAAAGAAATCCCTAAAAATCTCCCACTGCAGGTTGATAGAAGAAGCCTGAGTTTGTACAACATGCTAAACTTTAAATTTGGATCAACAAAATATAATTCCTATGTTCACTTAATATGCTCAGTCCAAGCAAATAAACAGGTGGGTCCTACAACGTGCTAGCCCACAAACTATCCAATCACTTTGGCCCAATCTAAGATGTTGTATGAAGCCAAGCAAACACTGGTTTGCCCCAAAGGAGGAGTTTAATTCCTGAAGTTATTGGGCAAAAATAAATTGGACAGATAAAGTGTTCTGGGTACTTTTGAGAATGGATTTCATTTGCTTATTCCTGATCTAGTTCCTCTGCCTTTTTGTTTTCTAGTAAAATAAGAATACTTCTACAAGTATATGCAGAAAAAGTATGCATTTACCACCCTAAGTTACATCTAGATCACCCCATAAGTGCATGTGACAAATTATTTGTAGCTTATGTGGGTTTTCCTCTCCTTTCTTCACAAATCCAACAAAATAGGCGGAAGGAATGTAATATGTTTAAGAGCTGAACATTAAAACAAATAATAAAACAGGATACAAGGTAAAAGGGAAAGTTGCATCACTGGAACAAATTAAAGATGGATAGGAGTCAGTGCGGTTTTGAAGCCAAACAGAGAAGCAATTTATAAGTCAGAAGGTACTGAGATGGGTTGGGGTGGATTGGAAAAATTACTAACACATCTTTTCCTTGAAAAAAGATTTTTTAGTTAAAGATACCAGGAGTGAAGGGAGGAAAATGTGGGGCATGAGTCAAATGGTGGGACACATTCATTAGGGAATAACAGAGTTTTGTCTGGCAGGGAAAAGAAGAGAGCTGAAGGAGGAAAGAGTGCATTTGTACTTGTCAGAGTCAGCACATTCTTTAGATTTCCTCCAGAAGAGTTCTGCAGACTAGTACCAGGGACGGGTAACGTGGGCAGAGGGAATCAGCCAAGCTTGCTCTGTCAAGATACAATTGAGGAGAAGGGTGCACAAGGGTCCCCAGCAGTATTCCAGTATATATTTGAATCAGCTTTTGCCTTTAAGTTAGCTCCATGTTAGGAAAGTTTCCAGGGTGAGTCTCACAGTCCCTCTATTCTTCTACTGTATAGGTAGAAAGTTCAGATAAAGCACCAAAATGCCCCAGGGCTCTTTCGGGTGCAGGCCTTTCTGTTCCCTCTATACAATTGGTTCAAAATACCAACATGCCTTTTCCATGAAGCTGTCATTTTGTTAGGTTCCTGACAATTGAAACATTTTTGGTGCAGTAGAAGCCTTTCCCTGCTTTCATGTCAGCTTGCTGTCAGGATGGAATGACGCCCTTAGCGGCAGTTAGTTCCTCCAGAGGCCTTTTGACCTGCAATCCAATTGAGAGCTGCTGCATTTTACAACTTTGCCCTAGGAAATGAAATCTGAATTGAAAGAGGATCCTTGCTGAAAGCAGGGGAAGAGGGAAAGAAGATATCTATCCATTTGTGGAGAAATTTGGGGGGTTCTCCTGGACTTGTGGCTCCTGCTTGAAAAGTAGGTAACAGACCTGGCTAGGAGGGCCTTTGTGTGCCAGTTGATCTTGTTTCTAGACTGGGAGGCTCTGCTTATGGTCATTCATGCCTTGGTCACCTCCTGATTGGACTACAGTATTGCAATATGCTCTACATGGGGCTGCCTTTGAATATTCACAATCTTCAGCTGGTGCAAAATACATTGGCATGAGCAATTATGGGAGCCTGTTGTTCAGTACATGTAACACCTCTGCTCCATGAACTATAATGGTTGCCACTATGCTTCTGGGTTCAATTTGAGATGCTGGTAGTTACCTTTAAAGCCATGAATGGCTTGGGGCCCGGTTATTTGCAGGCCATCTCTCCTTGATTGTATCTACCTATCCTGTTAGGTCCAGCAGGAGAGGCATGCTCCAGATCCTGTCTATTAGGGGCTGTCATCTGGCAGGACCCAGGAAGAGAGCCTTTTCTATTGTGATGCCTGCCCTCTGGAACATCATTCTCCCAGAGATCAGAACTGTCCTAACACTGCTGATCTTTTTTAAGGCCTTGGTTTTGTCATCGAGCCTGCAGCCCCAGGTGTGTGGCTGAGCCCATATCTTAGCTATGTTAATTGTTGTTGGTTGTTTTTTTTCTTGGCTGCTGCATATGTTATTTATGATTTCATTATACAGTTTTTATCTTGTTTTTCAGCATTGTTAGCTGCCTAGAGTCATGTGTTTGAAATGGGCAGCCATATAAATTGAATGAATTAAAAAAAAAAGACTTTTATTCTGTCCCAAATTCTGAACAAATATAGCAGTCTGACAGGAAATCCATGTATCCCAAGCCTGCTAAAGTTACTCCAAAATGGCTCTGCATTGGTTTCCTATCTTTACCTGCTTCTATATTGTAGAGCAGCCATCCACAAATTGATGCCCTCTAGGCATGTTTGGTTTCCAAACTCCATTTCCCCAGCCTTCACAGTCAGTGGCTCTGTTGACTAAGCCTGATAGAGATTAAAGTGAAGGGAACGTCAGGAAATATGCCAAAACTGCATGTAAAAGTAATGAAAAGGTGAAATTTCATTAGCCTGGAGCTCTTGATGAGAAGCAGCAAATAAACGGATTGGGGACTTCCAGTTTATGACCACCTGGCATCCAAGTATAGGTGACCTTCTCCTCTGTTTTGGTTTCCAGATATATTGAACTTCAACCTCCATAACTGGAATAGAAATCTCGCATATCTGTAATATACAATGTTGTGTAAGGATGCCTTAAGGCTTTTTGGCTGTATTCTATGAAGCAATCATAAGATTAAGGCTAAGGAGGAAACTGGTATTAGCTGAAGTACAAGGATCATTCCCAAAATAGCATATCTTTGTCATGGTCTTTACTTCTTTCCTTATAATACAAAGAATTAGTTTTATCAGTTCATGATACCATTGTGCCACAACTTTCCCCTTTTATCAGAAAAGGCCAATGATGTGCAGGGCCCCTTAAAATGTTTGGCTTAATGCTCCTGAAGGGCAATTTTTAAGTTATTTTCATCTGAATTATTAGTGGCAATTGCAGTGCAAACCTATGCCTGTTGACTCAAAATTAAACCTCAGCTGATGACACATGAGGTTACAGACTTAGAACAGCACATCACCTATAATACAAGCAGTTTTAATAAATACCTATATATGCTGACTTTTCTGGGCAAAGGATGGACAAAAATCAAGGGCTGCTAAAAGCTGAAAATGCAAGTCAAATGAAGAATCAGATCCAGCTGAGGGATTCTAAAGAATGGTTGAATATTTTAATTAATCCAAGGCACTGGTGGAAAGCTGTGGTAGAGCAAGAAAATGAACAGAGAGCAATATGGATTAGATGAATTCTTAAAATTCCTTGTTTGCCTTGTAAAATTGCTCACCCTACAATTTCCTGGTTTCACTGGACTTTCTCATAAGTGACAGACAGACCATGAACAAGAAAGGCTTCCCCTGTAATCTGTGGTATGTGTGATTCCACTGAGTGATGCATTCTGAAATAATTTCAACAACCCAGAAGGATGATACCTAAAAGGTGAAGGGAGTAGATCATCTTCATACTTGAATTATATGTTTCCCACAGTCTGAAGGGTGGAAACAAGCACAGCCCATGCATTCCAATCTGTTTTGTATAGTTTAGTTCACCATCTAGGAAAGAAAAATGCATTATTTCTGGTTCTATGAATGCTTGTTCATCAGCAAAGTTGTTCTGAGCCACTTGTGTTACATCAGGATAGTACTGTTTTACATAAAAAGGATAACTGTGTGGTTGAACAATGAGTGTGAAATAAAGTATACTATTGGATTTTATAGTCTCAACAAATTTTGAGAGTACCACGTCACAGAATATTACCTAAAGCATTGTATGCTTTTAGATGTTATATAATTTTCTAAGAACGCCTTAGAAGATATGGGACCTCATGAAAAGGTATCACATGCTCTCTTTAAGCAGGATAAATTGTTCATAGGGTTTCTGTATTTGGAATTGGGAGACCAGTGTGATTAGCCCTGAAGGAATGTATTGGAAGAGCCCTCAAGGTCTTTTCTTACAGACATAAGATTTCCTGGTTAAGATACTGTCTGATCCCAATTCCAGTATCTTCATTCAAGCAACCCTGTTAGCTTTAGGCTCTTGACACAAGATAGCTTTATTTCCCTCTAATCCAAGATTTGGTTCTGTTTAAACCATCCGAAGAGAATTAAGATCTCAGCATAAATCCTATAACATGTACTGTATATGTATATATATTCTCATCAAAATATTCCCTTTTGGGGTAAGCAGTGTTATGCAGAGTGTAGCAAAGGAGAAATAAATAGCATGCCAAGGAGAAGAGAAAGAAAAGGAAGCAGTTAAATCTAATTCACACCAAACCATACACTATCCCTACCCTTTCTCTCCTGGCCTCTACCACATCCATACAGCACTTCATATATTGCCTTTTATTTTTTAGACTTCTCAACTCCCTCTTTCTAAGGATCTCATCAAATTCATACCATGAAGACATTCTTGATCTTCACCTTCCTTTTGATCCATTCATTCTTCCTTCGTATACGCAATGTGATGAACATTCATTCTCTCTATGTGACCTCAGTGACCTTCCTTAGTATTGGTCACTCACTTTGTATTCAGTCAACATTCATTCATCACCCATTCATCTTTGATTACATCTCTTCTTGTATTATCACAAATACTTCTTAAAGAACCCCTTCCCACTGTATTCAACATGCATTTATGTTTCCCATGACATACCCAGTTCTCACTTCCATACAACAAAGATGACAGATACACACTCTTATACACAGTTATTTTTGATACTGCTGTCATCCCTATATTTGAATTGGTTTTACAATCCCGTCTCTCCAAAGCTGTGCAGACTGGGGAAAAATCAATAGACCTGGGAGGCAAACGTCCCTGGATCACCATGAGTGAGCTTCTAGTAAAGTCTCATCAGTCTGTATATCTCTCCATTTGCAGCTTCCCACTGTTTGGGACAGTAATGCACAAGGTGCTGACCTACTATTATGGGGACGAATATTTTCTAATGTATCTCAAGCAGTGCAAAAGGTAAGTGAGCATGGTTTAAAAATTGATATTCAAACTACATGTGAAGTGGAGTTCCATTATTTCTCTCCATTTTTATTTGTTGAACTCAAGGTCCTCTCTGTAACTCACAAATCTGAATCCCATCTCTCTCCAAATGCAACATTTAAAAGATACGGGTTTTCAGCTGACATCAGTTGGGACTGGCAAAGTGAAATGCCCTTCAGGTAGGACAGTTGCTAAGTCGGAAGTTGTAGAGGCCAGCTCAATGATTTCACACACTTAAAAAAAAAACCTGTTCTCACTATCCATGACTCATTACATAAACATTTCTTTTTGTTGTGATTTTTTTTTATCATCAAGGTATACGTGGGTGTATTACCACTGCTTTCCCTGGCCATTTGCAGCCAGTTTAGGCTGTCATTATCATTTGGAAAAGGTTGCTTCTACACAATAAGCAGGATTGTTGTTAGCTGTCCAGCGTTGGGTATGAGCGAACGACCATAGAAGTTGAAATTATAAAAAACATATATTTGTGTGTGTATGTATTTTAAATCTGAAACTAAAATAGCAACCACAACAGCCAGCACGGCAATGGAACCATTCTCCCAGATGCACTGGCTTTTCATTTGCAGGGCAGAGTTCCTAAACAAGGGGACATTCAAAAGCTATATCCTCTCTCTGTAAGCTAAAGCAATACAGCCCATTATGTGTGTGTGTGTGTGCACGCGTGTGCACATGTGCATACATGCGCCTTCAAGTCAGTGTTGTCTCCTGGTGACTGCCTGGACAAGTCCCTGCAGTTTTCTTGGCAAGATTTCAAAAGGGGTTTGCCATTGCCTGCTTCCTAGGCTGAGAGGGCGTGACTGGCCCGAGTTCACCCAGTTGGCTTCATGCCCAAAGTGGGACTAGAACTCACCATCTCCCAATTTCTAGCCTGGTACCTTAATCACTACCCCAAACTGGCTCTCCACAGTCCATTATGACTCCCTGGTAAACAAGGGAAGTTCAATCTCTGGTATCTCTAAATAAAGCTTGCAAACTTTTTGCTTTAAAAATCTTCCTAGATAGCACTTAGGCTGATTTGGAATAAAGCAACTTTCTACATTCCACTGTACATCCTTTAGAAGCAAACATTATTTCTCATTTGATATCTGATCATTGTTGCATTGTTGCATTGTTAAGCTACCAACAGGAGATTGCTATGTACTTCAGCCTTATTCTCAAATCTTCATTTGGGCTGCTTGCTACATTGTTTGGTCTCTGGAATGTTTTAGTGTAACTCAGTTATTTAGGAAATAAATGTGGTAGTCCCCCTAGTCCAAAGTATGTTGAACTGCAACTTTTCATAATTTCTAACAGGGATGGTCATAGTGGCTGCAAATAACTGGGATTGCAGACTTTCATTACACAATTGGCCTCATATCATCTTGCTTTAATACATCTTGACCACTCTTTTCAAAGAGATTACTACCTTTTGAAATTTAAGAAGGGCACAACTAATGCATTATGTCAGCCTTCTGCTTGTCTCTAACTTGCTACTGGAAATAATACAAATTCCCTCCCCTATCAGCTGCCTAGAAAGGGAACTCTATTACTGTTTACTGAACACTGTAGTCCAACTCGGCTAGAAGGTGTCAGGTTGGAGAAGATTGTGCTGGGTGAATTTTATTAGAGTAAATGGGCTTATTCAAGACTAAGGCAGAAGCTGCATAGTACCCAGGGCTGCCACATTATTTTAGCGCTGGAGACAGAAAATCCTGTCAGTTTTCCTAAGATTAAAAATGCTAAAATAATAACATGGCAACTTTTGTGTTGCCTTCTAATGATACCCTGATATCTGCTGTGTCACTCTGGCAGGATCCATCATCACACAGTTATCACTGATGCAATTTAAAATCTGTCATTATTACTAGTTTTTGGGTGCAACAATAATTGGGTGATTCTAGAAAACACAGTCAGACGCTAATGGAAATCCAACTTTTGCCTAAAGGTAGAGCCAGTTCGGAGTGGAGGACCATAGTACAATGTTTGTTTTTTTCTTTTCAGCTTCATACCAAGAAGGGGGTAAGTTTCCTTATCTCTGTTCGTGGTAGTGTCCTTTGATCCACAAAGGCTGCACAGGTGTCTGATCTCCTTTTGGTTCTTAGTTTAGAAATAACTCATTAAGATGCCTTGTTTCACCACAGTTAATTCACAGGCCAAGCGTTCAGGCCCTTTTCTCAATGCTCCAGCCACTTCTTCAAGAGGAGGAGCCAGCATCCTTATGGCACCTTCTGAGTATTTTATCGGACCTGTTCTGCGGTTACCCAGAAGGAGGTGGCTCCAGAATACTCTCTCTAAACTGGTACGAAGATAATAATTACAAGGCCTTCCTTGGAATTGACACTGCAAAAAAGGAATCCATGTATTTTTATGACAACACAACCAGTAAGTCTCCCATCTGGACCATGACTTCATGTGAGATTGATGGATTTGCCTAGACATTGATAGTGTAACTACCCCATTAGTCATTTTGGCTATTTAGCCTGAATGATTAGTGTTTCATCTGAGTTAAGGCAAAAAGCAGCTGGAATCATTAAGATAGGAATCTGATAGCTGTGTGTCTTAGCTGGCAGTGCAAGGGTGCTGTCTTGTCTGAGGCTGGTAGTATTTTGAGAACTACCAGGTGCTCCAAAGAGAGCTGCCCAAAGACTCAGATGTGGACAGTGCTGGAACTTCCAGCCACTAGGGAAAGATTTCTGTAAAACTGGCAAAACAGTTCTGCAGAAAATTCTTTTGTTAAAAAAATACTTGACCTAAAAAGCTCACTCCTATGTTTAAATAACTGGGAATTGTATTCATTACACATATGTCATTATATTAAGTGCTATTTAAGGCTTGAGAATGGTCTGTTTGGTCTGTTTTAACTGAAGTTCCTGCATTTCTGCTTGTTCTCGGTGCTGTATTAAAGATAGATGGCCTTTACATATAGATTGATCATTAAGTTGCATTTAATGGCATATTTTGTTTTTGATGTTGGTAACAGTGTATCAGATTTTGAAATTTTTCAATAACCTTTGCAATTGGTGAGCAACGTTTTGCTCTGAATATTTTACTTCTACACGCTATTTAGTTACCTTAAGTTCTTTCCCCATTTTCAGGAACTTGATCCGCAAAGGATTTGAGCAAGTAGGGTTGATCCAATAGTGCGACCAAATCTGTAATGAATATTTGAAGGTAGAATTTGAAGTATCCCAAAGATATTGTGAGGGTACAGATGCCCAGTTTATTATGTTTACAGAAATGTAAACAGATCTATGCAGGGGTGAACAAAAAGATTTTGCTTGTTCAAGTTGCAGCCTCATCACAACAGTTTGTTGAATGTGGGTGTCTCATATACACATACAGATCGTGTGTATGATCTGAGGACTCCAAAGCTAATCATAAAAATAAGATTGTTGTATGACAGTGTTATGCTTCACATTTTCCTGTACAAAGACACATTTTATTATAATGAAGTCCTGTTTATCTTGAAGCACAGAGAGTTTTGATTACGGAGATATATGATATGGGTTTATTCTATTTTTGCTCTAATGTTATGTAAACATTAAGTTTTTATTCACTTTACTGATTGAACTATCTTTGAAATTCTTCACAAATAAAAAACTAGGAAAAAGTAACCAACATTTTTCTCATTTCTATCTCTTGCTTAAAAAAACAAAAACAAAAGGAGCCCTGGGCCATGGCCAATTTGAGTTTACTGTGGCAGCTTTCAAGGTTTCAAGAGTTATTCATTGGGCGAGAACCTAAAAATAAAAGAATAGAAAAAATAGAGGGGAAAGAAAAATGTGTCTGCTGCTGAAGCCATGTCTGCTCCACAGTACTCTCAATAAATGTATTATTTCTCTTCTCTAACATTTATTCAAACACTATTCCATTGCTTTTGTAACCATGAGCATGGCAGATACACAAATGCAGAACAAGTTGTTCTGCTCAGCCTGTTCAGTTCCTAGGGACTGTGATTTTCTTTTAGTACTATGAAAGGATCCTTTCTGGAGGATAGACTCTGCAGGATGCATTGAACAATGACACTGGCTCAGCATTATATACTGTAAGTTGTCTTTTCTCCTTGTCCTCCTCTAACAGCACCCTTTTGTAATCAGTTGATACAAACCATGGAATCAAACACTTTAACCAAAATAATCTGGAGAACTATGAAACCGCTGCTGATGGGGAAAATCCTCTTTGCTCCTGATTCACCTGCAGTACAGAGGATACTGAAGAATGTAAGAGTTTCTCCCCTCCCTCCACCCCTTTCTGATTATTTCTATAGGTAGTATTTAAGCACTTCAGCAGAAAGGTTTATTCAGCAAACCAATTAAGCTATTACTACCAAAAAATATTTCATTCTCAAAGCAACTTTTATTTCTTGTTGCTTTAAACACACACACACAGTCCCAGAGTTAGGAGTGGAAAGAAAAAGATCAAATGTTTTTCTTCCTAATTCAGTGATTCATAACGTTCAAAGAATTTCAAAAGAATTTGGAAAATATTTATTGACTTGTACCTCCAAATGTGGGAAGCCATAGAGAACTTACCACATTCCAAAGAATGCCATTTCTTTTTACAAAGCTGATTTGCAAAATTTAACAAAGTCAACAGATATAGACACCCAATATTCCTTTTCCTCATTCAATATATTTTAAATTCCTCAGGCAAATTCCACATTTGAAGAGCTTGAGCGCTTGAGACTCATGGCTAAAGCATGGAAAGAAGTGGGACCTCAACTGTGGAACTTCTTCAATGACAGTGTACAAATGAATATGATCCGAGTAGGTACAGATGCTTTGCTTAGCATGGAAAGGCAACTAAAGTACAATAATTTAGGGTGGAGCATCAAAGTTAAAAAAATAAACCTTTGAACAAGAATACATCTAAGAATCTATAAAGGCTGGCCCATGTGGCCTCCAGGCCCACCACTTCCCACATTCAGTAGGTGCTCACTGAGAAGATGCAGCATGTTTGTTCTCTGTGACTCCAGAGCAGTGTTTCTCAACCTTGGCAACTTTAAGATGCATGGACTTCAACTCCCAGAATTCCCCAGCCAGCTGGACAGGGAATTCTGGAAGTTGAAGTCCATACATCTTAAAGTTGCCAAGGTTGAGAAACACTGCTCCAGAAAACAGGCCTAAAGCTAATGGTTAAAAATTGAAGGAAACAGAATTCACCTTTGGGGGAGTGAAGGATTATTCTTCACCATAGGTACTCAAGTGGAGGATGGAAATCCATTTATAAGGAATGCTGTAGCTGCATTCTGCACTGCAGATCCTGGACTAAACAGGAACATCCAACACCCTTTCCAATTTCTGCTTCCATGATGCACTCCTGGGATCAAAAGGGGGCTAGTTTGTCCATGGTCTCTGATACAATTCAGCTGATACTTTGAAACTGGCAAAGACTTCGTCAGCAATATTAATAGATTTTGAAAGACTCATTCTCTGTAAACATACCTTAGTAATACAAGCTTAGGTTCTAAGTAGGTGGTTAAATAAAGATATAATATTTCAGCAGGAACTATAGTTCACACTCCTAAGTTTCATGGAAGATCATTTCATTAAGACCAGACTTTCCTTCCTGGACATACTGAGATGGATAAGTTCCTGCACTAACTCTATCTAGTATAAATTACTGGGTTGTTTTGTTTTTTTGCAATAACTTATTTATCCATTGGTAAATGGGCAAGCTTATTTTATTTTGTTTCTATTAGGAACAGAAGAGTTTGAAAATCATTTGATGTCCAGGAACCAAGAAAGCCCAAGCTGCAGGCATGGAACACCTGCATTAAAAAGAACCAAAAAAAAAAAAACAGCAGGACAAGGGCCCCAGAGTGAAGGCCTCTGTGTGGGAATAAATGAGATGCAAATGCAGTGTTCTGTTCAGCCTAGGCATCCATCAGGATGTACCTACCAAACTTCTAGAGTAATCTTCCCAAATTGGTGCTGTCCAGTTTTCGCTCCCATCCTCATCCAGCAAAAGTGCTAGCTAAGGACAAAATGTTTAATACACATGGAGAGGAAAGCTCCCAGAACGGTCTAAATTAAAATCTAAAATGTTGGGCTTTTAAAAAAAAATATTTTTTTTGTAAAAGTGTTTCTGTTCTTGATGGTTGGTTTTTATTGCCCATACTTAGTAACTTGGAACTGTTGCAATTCCAGCACCAGCACTGAAACAAAATTCTATTAATGCCACTTTACTGTTGCCATTCATCTTAATCCATGGAAGGTTGGACAAGCAAGTAGCCAGGAGGGAGATCTTTATTGCTTCCTTTGGCAACAAATGTGCTACCCCTTTGCTTAATTGTCTTTCCCGAGTGTGCTCTGAAACTAGAAGACTTGCTGGGAGGGGAACTGGCTTTGAGGCACAACATTTAAAGTGAGCAACCAATAGGTGTGTAAAGGTTCAAACATTTCCTTGGAAATGCCATTTTCTCCTGAATTCACATTTACATGATAAAGAACATTTGGAAATCTGTATTTGACAGGGGTTATTCATTTCCCCCTTAAGAGTTATTGAAACTGTATTTCCCTAGCTGGACTGTGAAGTTAAATCTGATATTTTATCTATAGGACATTTTCCAAAACCCAACTGTGAAAGGTTTCTTAAATGAACAATTTGGTGGTGAAAGTCTAACTGTGGAAGATGTTATCAATTTTCTCTATAATGGGCCCCCAGAGAAAAGGAAGGATGGTATGATGAACTTTGACTGGAGGAATATCTTCAATGTGGCCAATCAGACTCTCCATATAGTTTACCAATACCTGGAGGTAAGCTTCACTTTTTTGAAACAATATGAGATAGACAGTTTTTCTATGATTATTATCCTCAGAGCTTTTATTTTATTGCAGAATGCATGACAGGTATTTTTTGACCAGGTTCTCTTTCCTATAGTAAACTGCAACTACAAATCTGTTCTGCTACTAGATATTGCTGTTCAAGTAATCTGCAAAGTTTAGACCAGCCCTCCCCCGTCAGGGCACTCTCTAGATCTATAGATTTCAACTCCCAGAATTCTCATTAATGACTAATATGGGCTGGGGAATTCTGGGAGTTGAAGTCCACACATCTTAAAGTTGCCAAGTTTGAGAAACACTGCTTTAGACATTGCATGGGTTGTGTTACAATTCAACTTCTGCAAGATGGGTTGCTGGCATTTGAACAAATTTGCTCAGCTGAGTGCTAATATATGTGCTGCTTAATTTAAGCTTGCTTCCCCCAATCTGTTGCTCTCCAAATCTACTGGATTCAAATATTGTGGTTAGGGTGTTGGATTGAAACCATGGAGACTCAGATTCAAGTCCATTCCCAACCACAGAAACTCAGTGGTGAGTCACACTGTTTCAGCCCAACCCACCTCATAGAATGTTTGTGGGGGGAAATGGGAGGAGGAAGTGCTATGTACATTGTCTTGAGCTCATGAAAAAATCAGGATAGAAATCTAACAACATAAATAATTAAAAGCATTTCACAGCCACCATAGCCCAAGGAATGAAGAAAGTGTTAGTCCCAAATATTGGGGGGAGGGGCAGCAGGTTGAGGAAGGTTGATTTAAGTTAAGTACAAAACACAGGAAAAAGCCATAGAGTGCATGCTTTGAATACAAGGAATCCTGTATTGTTATCTACAGTGTTCACTTTTTAAAATGTGTAATAAACACGCAACAATAAATGTAAAATTAAATTGCAGAAGAATAATCTCCAAACCGTATGCTAGGAGAGAGCTGCTAGAGGGTCATCAGAAATAAATAGTTCAACAGGGAGTAGAAAGCACCCAAACAAGACAGGAAGGCTGTCCAAACTTTGTTTCCCCAAAACTTATGGGACTTATGGGCAGAAAGAAAAAAAACTGTAAGAATGAAGGACCAATGAGTGGAACTTAAGCAGATTCACATGCAAAAAATTATAGGAAAAAGGAAAAAGAAAAACCACAGCAGCAACTACGTGATGCCATGGATCATCACAAGCATGGCTTTTTTCTCTTGTGTACTAGCCAGGTGTGCACTTTGTACTTTCATAAATATAGCAGTATTGCACTGTGTTGTTTTTAATATGCCTATAAGCAGCAATTGCAGCACTTCAAGCATTTTTGTGGCCCCTGAAGACTCCCAAGGCTGAAATTCTGCAGCAAAATGCAAATCTTAGGCAACATTTGTAAAATGAGCCCTCTAGAACCCCAAAAGTAGACAAAACACTCTGGCCACAACCCAGTCACTGTGTCACTAGCCGTGGCTCCTGTGATTCTCAAAGGAAAAACTAGATGGATGGATGATTGATGGAAGGAAAAGTGCAGCTTCCTCTGGCCAAAATTGTCTGCTCACACTTTAAATTAAATAAATACCATTTCAAAGCAGCCCTGCCATTTGTGGGGTAAAGTGTCTTATTTGTTCTTCTTCAGTCCTGCATTAATAATACCATTGTCCACACTGAATATTGGATCATAACTGATGCTGTGAAGCAGCACAGTTGTCTGAACTCAAAGGAAGATGATGATTGCATCCATCTGCATCATACGCCATACCAGGCACGTCTCCTTCAATTGACAGTACACCTTCAAAAGTGACACAGAAGATAGGGGTAGCAAACATTGGGGATGGACATTTTATATATACAGTGGGCGTGTATACACACACACACAATTTAAAAGTAAACTTTGTATGTTATTATTTCAGGTTGAATCCAAGGAAAACTGTGCCTCAGGCTTTGAATGTTTTGAAAACATTTCAGAAGGTTGTTAGCAGCAAAACATCTGGGACTAGGATAGTTATCTTAAAGATGTAAGAGTGTTACAGTAATTCAGATCAAATTCTCAAAAAAAAAAAAAAAAACCAGAAGAGAAAATAAAACTGAGCAGAGGCTGTATGACTTGAAGTTGCATCTATAGTCATATTATAGATTGTTTCTCCCGAGAAAAGAAGAACCAGTGTGCTGCTTGCAAAGAATTGTTTTCAATTATTTTTATGGCACCTTGTCTTTTCCTATTATTCTTCAGCCATAACTGTTAAGGATCAGCAGCCCTTATTAAGAGAGAGATCCCACTGGATTAACAAAGACTAACTTCTGAGAAAACATGTTAATGATGCAATTTTTAATCCTAATAGGAAATTTTTAAATTCTGGCCCATTAGATCCAAGTTTGAATGCTCAAAATAATGAACATAAATAGATTTTAGCAAATTAATTGTTAGTGACATGATTTCTATTTGCTGTAGAGCAGTGTGAAGCTCAAATTATATGACAATATTGTACTTTGCAGTTCCTCTTCCTTTCTTTTGTCCACTCCCCCCCAAAAAAGTCATACGGGTTCAGGAGGCCAAGAAAGGGGTCATCTTAATCCTCTCTGCTGATTTTCTGCTTTCATTTCTCACACTTTGTTCATGCTTTTGGCCTAGTTGAGAAGAGAAATAGATATTAAGTTGTATTAATGGATCTTAATAAATAAATGGATTTTAATCTTAAGACTCAATGCACCATCAATAAAAGGATTCATTTAAAGAAGGGATAAAAAGGGACACACATTTATACAAGTTACAGATGCTAATTTGTATGCACAAATGCACTTTTAAAATGTTGCAATTTAAATAGTAGTGAAATATATCCCATCTGTGGTGGTTTAAGTTGTTGCCCACTCTTGCATGCAAGTATCTTTCTTTCCCCTTTTATATCACTTTATCTTCAAATCAGATTGGATTGGATGGATCTCAAAATAGAGGAGTGTATTAGTGCCCATATCTTTAATTATTGATTATTTTAGGGCAGACTGCCTTCATGTGTTGACTTATGGAACAGTTTAAACATTTATGAAAATAACAGTTACAGATGAATAATTAATTTTAAAAATGCATATTGAACCAGCAGTTACCATTTTTCAGGCGTTATGCATTACTTTAATCGAATTCAGGTTGCAATTAAAATGTCTTTAGTGTTTTTTTCTGTTGTATATACATTCCTTTGGAAAATGTTGTTCCAAGGTTTGAGACCATATATAAAAAGAAGTTTAGATCTCCAACATACAGGTGGGAAAACAAAGAAAAGGAAAGGGTTAAGATGACCTCATCAGAAATAAATCTTGTCTGGGAGCATGGTTTAGATTTTAAAAATATAATGCCGGTGTCATTTGAGTGGGAGAGCCTCAGGAAACCATGAACTGAATCTTAATTCCGGAATGACTGGCTGGCTACCCTGAGAATATCCTCTTATAACATTTTGGAAGGGTGTCATGTTATACTTCAGTTGAAGAGGTACAAAATGTGATGAAGGAATCATAATAGTCTTTCAGATAAATATTTACATTTGGCTGTGCTTGGATTTGTGGAGTGATGTTATGTATTTGGCAAAAACTATAGGACAAACATGAACTTTTTGGCTTAGGGCAGGATGATTGCTGGCTGAAACAATGGGTCAATTACTTCCCTGGGGCTTTAAAGAGTTGTTGGACAAGCATCAGTGATGACTCCGTATCTTCTGAACTGGGGGCTCTAGGTGAGGCAGGCTTCAGATGTATAATTAGAGAAAAGTGAACAATTGTTTGTAAATGGTCAGTCTGGTAATCCTAACACTTGCATTTTGAAGTGCTTTATTGAATATCTCAATTGTCATACTTAACACATTGTGGCAATGTGTTAAGCCACCGTTGACTTTTAATACACACACAACTACTGTAAACACTATGAAATTCTGTACTGCTGAGGAAAAATAAAACTCAAACCTTTGGATTTTTAAGTGTATATATGCCTGCAATAATAAATATTATTTATTATTATTTGTACCCGGCTTTCCACCAAATGTATATAAAGTGAGTGCTTGAGAGTACTGTATTTTGTACTCTCTGTACTGTACATCTGTATGTACAGAGTTTTCTGGAAAAAAAGGCATTTTAGCATTAATTACTATATAATGGTTTTATGTAATGATTGTTTACATATTTATTGTTTTATTGGATTGTTGAACACCGCCCAGAGTCACTTTTTGGGTGATGGGCAGCCATATACATTTGATTAATAAATAAATAAAACGTGGGGAGTGTGTGGAGTAAGAAAAAAATAACACAGGCTAACTTGATAATAAAATCCTGACGGCTTTCTGGCTTAAGTATCAAGATTAGGACTTTCCTGCCTTTTGTTTTTTATAATATCTTGCTTAAAAAACTTACCTGGGGGGATATTTTCTCTGAGAACAAAACCAGCTTGGGGGTACATGTTTTTTTTTAATAAAACAAGCCTTCAAGGAATTAAGATAAGCAACCTTTCTCCTTAATTTTCTGGTCTAGACTACTAAATGCTAAAAGAAAAAAAATCATTTAGTGACAACAATCATGTAATTGTTAGATAAAGTTTGACCTTTAGCTCTAGCAATCAAATGTCTTTGTGGACCTTCAAGACCATCTTCCATATAGAGCTCAGAAGCCAAGCAAAGAGAAACTTGGGAATACTGCCCTGCCACAGAATACTAGGGCTGTAGGCTAGACTGGGAAGTAAAAAAAACATCCCAGAAGGCAATGGGGGAAATCACTTCCATAGGTCTGAGAGAACTGCACAATTGTATCTATGAAGCCCCCACAGGAGGCAAGGTCAGCTGGAGGGCATCTTTATCTTTTTACAGGTAGCATACTCTCAGTTTAAATACATTTCTCTTATTGCAATCCATGACAAAAATCATACAGTTCTTCCTCGACATGCTATTTTAAATGCCAAAGTTTATTTTGGTGTATCATCAGCAACCTGATCTTTTTGCAGACCTCCCCTCTTTTTTCTTCTACTAGAATAGATAACATTTCTTCAGATGACAAGGCTAAACAAAGGAGACTTTACATTTCAGAGAAATCTGTCTTTTAAATAACAAGTTGCCTGTGAGGACTTTGATGTACATAATTATTGGTTGTTGGCCTGCAAGAGACCATCAAGCAGATAAGATCAAACAAACTAGCTTTGTGGCATTCAGTGAAGTGAGGTAATTAAATACATTTCTTCCCAGTCAGTTTAGGAACAAAATGTCATCTCCTCACAATAGCTGCCAAGATTGAGAATCTGATAATGATTCCCTCATTTTGGAGTTAGGAAGCCCAAGAAAGATACATACAAATATTTGATGACTTCCTCCTTTCCCCAGTTCCTTGCTCTGTCACTTACGCTTTTCTCTGTTCAACAGTAAAATATTGGAACTTGGTTAAATGTTATGTCACTAATGAAGTCTGCTGGTCTAACCATTAGGCAGAGTATAGTATTTGTCTCAGAGGACAGATGCTGAGAGGAAAAGACTTCTGATAACAAGGTTAAAGAAGAGGAAGTGAACAGATATAATCAAGAGATAGGATCAAAGCAACTTCTGATATGTCCATAGAACAGCTAGAAGTTGCTACTGGCAACAGGCCAGGATGGAGAGTATTTGTCCCTGAAGTCTTTAGGAGTTGAAACTTAGTTGGTACTACCTCGTGTTGGACTGCACGTACTTTACAGAGATGTAAGAATTATTAATTGCTAGAGCTGGGGCTTTCAAACTTTTTCAAGCCAAGGAACCTGTTAGTTAAAAAAAAAATCCCAGAACCCTGATCTAAAAAAGGCAGCTATGGGGTTTTTTTTTCCCACTGGAAAACTAGCCCCGACTTTTCTGTTATACCCTAGGACAGTGTTTTTCAACCTTAGCCATTTTAAGATGTGGCTAAGGTTGAGAAACCTTTAAGATGTGGCACATCTTAAAGTGGCTAAGATCAAGAAATACTGCCCTAGAAAAATGCAATCAGGATGCAACTAACCAGAATACCCCTGGCTACATTCAGATGAACTTTTTTTCCCCTTTTGGTCTCCTGCAAAATGCTAAGATTCTCTAGAATACAGTTGGAAAAGCTTGGCCCAGAGTCCTTAAAAGAAGTGCATCATAGTATATCCTCTTTGGTTTTCTTTAGGCCTTTACTTATTCAATACACTTCAGTCTTGATTCTCAAATTCCTGTATATTCATATTTAAATTAATTATCCAATGGTAACTCAGCCTTATTTCTCATTTTTCATTTTCATCCATTACTGACTTATTTTTTATTCCCCCTGCTCTTTGTGAATGGGGTGATTTCAGAGTTGAGCAGAATTATTGTCAAGCCCACACAGCTGGGCAAGATGAAGGAAACAAGAACTACACAGATTTCAGTCAGGTAACTTTAATCCTAGTCAAGGATAAAGGAAGAATATTGGAAATTCTAAGAGGAATTGCCCATTCTCATTTATAGTGAGTGTATTAAGATGTGCCCTCTCTGGATGATTTGAAGTTCTTTGTAGTCAGCTATGTCTTGATTGCTTAGGTCTACTGTCTTTCCATTTTCTCCCCAGACGTGCAGAAGTTGGTTGATACCCTCCTCTCATTAATTGTTTTAGGTTTGGTTTTTCTATATTTTAAACTTTGTACCTGTGTTTTATTGGTCTGTAAACTGTAAATGAAGAAGTAGGGTTTCCCAGTCTCCCCACAGTCTCTCACAATTACGTACCCATTTCTGAATGCACTGTTCTCCCTGCTGTTTATGGCCACTTTCCCCTCATTTGAGCTAATGTTGTTTTGCTCTCCCAGGCTTGTTTTCCAGGTGATAGGCTCACATTACCTTTCCACCTACCCACCACCCACATTTACTGAGTTGGTTTCAGCTTTGTTGTTCTTTGGGGCTTGTTATCTGGCAGTCGAGACACTTCTTTAATGAGTGATCTTCCAGAGACAATTGCTCCTTTCAGTCTCTGCACTACAGGATGGTAGTTATTATAAACCTTAGATGCAGAATATACTTATGAGAGCTTTTGGTCTCTCCTCTTTCAATTACAATTTTATAAGGCATTTTAGCCTGAGAATGAGATTAGGAGAAGTCTGAGGAAATAAATCTGTGTTAAGTAAGTCTGGTCTGGCAAGTTTCTACACCATTTGGCTAATTTAAAGAAGCAAACAAACTCACATTTCACAGAGAACCTTACCAACTGTACTGATTTTTGTACATACCTGCACTGAAAAATTCAGGCAACTGCACAATCTCTTCTGGAGGATGATTGTGTTCCAATTTGTATATTAATTCAGGAAGTTGCCAAAGTTGTCATATACTTTCATATATCCCTCAGCAACTAGAAAGCCTCCCCAGTTTTTTTTTTTTTATTTTAATTTTTCATTGTTCATAGAATGCAAAGGTTTAAAGGGAATTTAGAAAACATCTACTCCAATCCCTGCCTCATGCAGGAATCCATTGCTACAACAACTATTTCAAAGTGACCCTTTCTTCCCTTGGTGCTAGGAAGGAGCATGGAACAGAAATTCCTGGACAGGATCAAGATTTTTTCTGGATAAATAATGTTTCAATAGCATTGTAGAAGGAAACCATGGCAGTTAACCCATTGGTTATCCCACTAATCAGCAGAATTGACTATGTTAATCTGGATGGGTAGCTGGTTGTTGTCTGACTCCCTCACTGCTCTATGTGTAATGGTTCTGAATCTGCATACTCAGGGGAAAAGAACAGTCAGTCTGGATAGAAAGAGTATTCCACCCAGATTATACAAATTTCAAGTTAGTTTCATTATATAGTACTGACCTGAATGCAAACCTCAGCTAAATTTGCAAACTCCTCCTATTTTGCAAAACCTACCACTTAGGCTCTAGTCACATGCATTGTTGATATGTAGACTGATTGATTTTGACCAAGGTTGCAGACTTTGGCAGGAAAATGTTTCTCCATTATTTGTTACAATAAGCAATAATTCTTTTTACCAGTGTCCAAATCATATTAAGGTAAATTCTGATCTATATAAATATACATTCCTACTGCTATCTCATTCTAGTATATCTTATGCCTCTGTTATCACAGTGCTTGACCCTTGATAAGTTTGAAGGCCTAGCTGATGAAACTGAGTTGATTCTTCATGCTCGCTCTCTTCTGGAGGAAAACAAATTCTGGGCTGCTGTTGTCTTTCTTGACGTGGATGCAAAGGCCAGCCAGCTGCCACTTCATGTGAAATACAAGATACGCATGGATATTGATGCTGTGGAGAAAACAAACAAAATCAAAGATAGGTAAGGACAGTCTCTAATCTTTAGGGCATGCAAGTAGGGCCTAATGACATACCAGTGACTGGAGAGAGAAAATAAATCAGAACTGCCAAGACTAGCTCTCCCCAACATGGAATCCTCCAGATCTGTTGGATGTCCCCAATCATCAAAGGGGCCTAATAGGAGTTGTAATTGATTATATTTAGACAGACAGAAACTTTATTTCGGTCACTGACCAATAAAATATTACATTTAGGGGAAAGAGGGCTGGTAAAGTTATATGGATGACTGTCATACAGTATATAATATTTAACTACATGCCAATGTGTGCCCTTTTAAAGTACATCAAACAGTGGTGTGCTGGTAAATATGTTATTATGAGTGCATATACAATCACTCAGAGAGAGAGTGAGAGTGAGCACATGTACCATTACAAAGCATAATGCCTATTTATTAGAACACAAATTCAACCCTACGCATGGAAGTTACCTGGGAATAAATTATTCTGAATTCTCAGTGCTTACTTCTGACTTTTAAACACCTGAGCTTTAAATAAGGATCCTCAGCCAGCTAAAATGAAAATGAAAATTTGAGCATATAATTAGAAATGCAAATTATTTTGTGAATGTTTAGCAGAGGTTATATTTATAGTCTTTATGTTGCCACAAGATTCTTCCTTCTTTCCAATAAAAGGTGGTATGATGGCTTTATCTGTGAGATTTGATTTGTGATAGCTCCTTTACTTATCAGGTCCATGGCTGATTCTGCAATTACCAAGTGATGAAAAGAAAACTGCACCTAAACCACTGCTTCCAAACTCTTCATTCCATGAAGTCTAATTACTGTGCCGACTCAAAGATGATAGCCCCTGACTGTTTTTGTCAAAAGCTAAGCAGGCTGAGACCTGGTTAAGACTTTGATGGGAGGCTATCAGGAAATCCCTGGATGGCAGACCAAACTGGAAAGTTGAAAAAAATATTCTAGAAGAAGGCAGCGGCAAACCATTTCCACATTGCTGTCAGGAAAACTAGATTACATCTCCTTTACTCCTATAGTTTTTCCTTAAGGGCATGATTTTTCTATCACAGGCAACCAATGTGAAGGCCCCATTTGAATCTGATCTTTAAACCCTTTCTCCCTTGGCTCAATCTCTGTTCTGATAAGAAGCCTAGGGTATTAATTTGATGCTCACAAAGCTTTCCCGTGACTGTCTCTTGTCCTGCAAATACAGTGTGCGAGGAGGAGTCTAATTTAACCCAAGCAAATGGTTAAAATTCCTTAGTTCTCCCACAAAACCTCAACCAAGATTGGCCTCCACTCTTGGTATTTGTGAAAGGAAGAAAAAAAAATGCAGTTGAGGGCCAATCAAACAATTGACATAGCGCATAGTTTGCCTCTCAGAGTCTGGTGACTGTCACTTTTACCCTAGTCATATCCCCCACCAGCCTGAAGGTTGAATCTGTGCTTTGTCTCTGCAGGTACTGGGATCCTGGTCCAAGAGCTGACCCAGTGGATGATCTGCACTACATCTGGGGAGGGTTTGCTTATCTGCAAGATATGATTGAGCAGGGGATTATCAAAACCCAGACCCGTGTTGATGTGCCCCCAGGGGTTTACCTACAGCAAATGCCCTATCCCTGCTTTGTAGATGATGTGTGAGTAAGAGCAGCCACTGTGATCTGTTTCCGATAACTAACTGGGTGGCTAGCCAGGTGGCACTTTGGATCTTACAAATAACACTGTTTTTGCTTTTGATCGTGCTAGAGATTCTAGAACTTAAAGTATTAGACAATTTTGTTCCCAAGGAGTCAGAATTGTGTTCTTCTAATTAAATCTGAAATAAGGAATCTAAAACAAAGAACAGTTATCATAACAATTTCTCTACATATTTAAAGTAGAAAACAATAGGATGGCTTTTGCTTTAATACCTCTACTGCAAAAAATAAAAATTAATTCATTAGCAACAGGAGAACCAGGAAAAGTTGCAAAGTTTATAGCTGTTTTTCTGAACTCTTCTAAGCAGGGGAAGTATTCAGTTCCATTTTCAAGAATGAAAAAAGAATACAGGTATGCTGAAAGGCATGTCACCCTCTACCACAACATTAGAATCCAGGATCATTCAATGATGCTGAATGGTGCAAGGTTTAGAACAAGCTAGAACAAACCAAATAAAAGTTGTTTTCATATACTACATACTTATGCTATGATGGTCATGATCATTCCCTCTTCTAATAAAAGTGGTTAATTTTTCAGTACCAATTCTTAGGACATGAGTAGGTTAATGTTTTTAATATAAACACTATTTATCTATCTTTAGTTAGAGAAATAGTAGTAATAGAAATAATAATAATAATAATAATAATGATGATGATGATGATGATGATGATGATGATGATGATGATGATGAAATTGCAATACCTGGAAACAGCAGAATATAAGAGAAAGAACTAGAGAAAATCACAAAATATAAAGACACGCAAATAGAACTATGGCAAAAAAAAGCAAAGATAGTATACCAGTAGTATATTTCAAATTGCACCTTGGGTGCAATTTCAAAACATCTGGAGCACCACTTGAACACCACTGGCATTGACAAAATCAGCATCAGTCAATTGCAAAAGGAAGCTTTGCTTGGAACAGCTTATATCCTGTGACGATACCTTTAATATTATTATCTGCCTATCCCAGGGAAGGATTTGATAGATGGACAAAAATGCCAAATCCAGCCTAAACATCTGGCTGACCGTGCAACCAACGATAATAATAATAATAATTTTATCCCATATTTGGTCAATGCAAGGTGGCAAACTAACCTAATACTCCTGCCTCCTATTTTCCCCACAACAACAAGCCTGTGAGGTGGGTTGGGCTGAGAGAGAGGGACTGGTCCAAAGTCACCCAGCAGCTTTCATGCTAAAGGAAGGCCTAGAACTTAAAGTATCCTGGTTCTAAGCCAGCACCTTAACCACTATACAAAACTGGCTCTCTAATTAAACTGTACCAGGAGGCCATTATTAAAATGCTGATCTCTTCCAGCACACCTCTTATTAAATTGTTAAAAAACAGTACTGTGCTCCAAAACAACTAGTCCCTTTCCCTGTTTCTGGCTAACATTTGGAATTGATGAAATAAAATGAATTTGCTAAAGGCTTTTCTCTACATCCCAAAGCAGTGCAAGTAATAGGGCTTTACAAATCCCACTTGCAAACCAGTAAGCCAGAGTCTGATGTTTTTCATTTTTTGACCAGCATATTTCAAAGCAGGGAATAAGGCAGCCTTACCCAACCTCATGCTCTCAAGATGTGTTGGAATTATGGAATTCCCATCCAGTTTGGCTAATTGCTGAAAGGCATAGTTCCATCACATCTGGGGCAGCAGGTTGGGGAAGGCAAAACTAAGGTGTTAATCAAGGAAACTTGGATTTAAATCTCTCCTCAGATGGGCTAGTCTCTGTGCAAACACAGGGTGGCTTTATTTTGCCCTGTATTTAATTTTTGTTGTATTTTATTGAATATTATCCTGAGAAATGCTGCTATAAAGTATTAAGAAATACAAAGAAATATATATTGTGAATTAGGGTCTAACAAAATTTGCAGTGTTGCATTCTGCAGCCTCTTTCTTCAAATTTTCACAGTCCTTAGGGTGGAATTTTATCAGGTTCAAGGGACAAAACTCAGGCAGAGGTCTAGTTCTCTCCAAAGGCATCACATTCCTTTGATTTGTCATCAATCGTCATCTTCCTTAGGTCACTTTTCAACATACTAAGAAAAGATCTTAAAGTTGTTTTAATGGGTTTTGCTCCATGCTAATGATGCCAAAATCCTTATGTGAAAATGAGAAATATATAGCAAAAGCTCAACAGTGGGGTAGTGCTTAAAATGTTGGATTAGGACTGAGGAAACTTAAGATAAAGTCCATTCCTAGCCACAGAAACTCACTGGATGACCTGGGTCCATTCACTCTCAGCCCAACCTACTTCACAGGGTTTCTGTTGTGGGCATAAAATGAAGTAAATTGTCATGTAAGACCATCATATATTTCAAAGTATATGATGGTAGTATATTTGGAGCCAAAGCTATAACAATTCAGCAGAACTTGCCTTTTTGTTCTGCTGAAGATAGAGTCCCCCCCCCCCCCTCCATAGTTGTAATATAAGGAAGAAGAGGGTTCCAGATGCCATTCTTAAAGGATGACTTACTACCATGGTGAACAGAAATCTTTTGGTTGTCACTCTGCTTCCCTTCTGGAATGGGATTACAGTTCCCAGAATTTCACCCAGAATAGGAGGGCATCATGTTAGGGAAAGTTGCATGATCAGGTAAGACCTATTTCCACAGGTAACTAATTTTGAAAATCTCAACTAATTTTGAAAAAGATTTTTATATACTGATTGACACTATGATGTGAAAGCCTGTTTTGTTATGATGTGTTAGGAATAGATATGGACAGTTGCATGGTTGTTGTTGTTGTTATTATTATTTATTTGACTTGTCCCCGCC
Organism: Liasis olivaceus; assembly: GCA_030867105.1. Lineage (NCBI taxonomy): Eukaryota > Metazoa > Chordata > Lepidosauria > Squamata > Pythonidae > Liasis > Liasis olivaceus. The sequence continues at coordinate 119,260,680 of CM061350.1, read as the reverse complement.
CATCTCCCCACAACGGGGGACTCTGGGCGGCTTACAACAAACTAAAATCGGAAATGCATAGTTAAAAGTTATAAAAACCAGAGTTACAAAGATAAAGATAAAAAGGCTAAAAAATCCAAGAGGCCGATAGAGGCCACACCAGGCTGCTAAGGGGCCAGCCAACCCCATTTCTGATATCCTCCCTCCCCGCCCCAGGCCAGATGGCAGAGCCAGGTCTTCAAATCCCTCCGAAAGGCCTGGAGTGAGGGGGCCTGTCTCACCCCCGGGGGCAAGATGTTCCAAAGGGCGGGGGCCACAGCAGAGAAGGCCCGCTTTCTGGACCCCGCTAATCGAAGTTCTTTTACCGTGGGGATCCGGAGCATGCCCTCTCTGTGAGATCGGGTGGGACGGGTTGAAATCGTGGGGGCGAGGCAGTCCTTCAGGTAACCTGGCCCCATGCCATGCAGGGCTTTAAAGGTGATAACCAACACCTTGAATTGGACCCAGAAGCAAACCGGTACCCAATGTAGCTCACGGAGCAAAGGTGGTATATGGGTCCTTCTTCGGGCCCCAAAAATTCTGGACCAGCTGAAGCTTCCGGATACTCTTCAAGGGTAGCCCCGTGTAGAGCGCATTGCAGTAGTCTATCTGGGAGATAACAAGGGCATGAGTGACTGTTCGCAGGGCATCCCAATCCAGGAAAGGGCGTAACTGGTGCACAACCCGAAGCTGTGCAAAAGCTCTCCTGGCCACAGCTGCCACCTGCTCTTCAAGCAGGAGCCGTGAGTCCAGGAGGACCCCCAAATTACGCACTGGCTCTGTCTGGGGCAGTGCTACCCCATCCAGGACCAATGATGACAACGTCCCGGATACAGAGGAGCCATTTTACCAGTCCTTTCCTCCCTTTATGAAACTTTTCTTCCCATTTTTTTAAAAAAGGCATCTCTGAAGCAACCCTAGCCCCATTTCCAGGAATCTATCTGGAAAGAAGCCCCACGGAGCTCAATGGGATTTACTCAGTGGAATCCAGATACAGCTGCAGAAACAGTCCCAGAATAAATGTCACCAGAGCACTATTTTGTGGTTTCAGTATTCTCAAAAATTCCAATCTAAAAGACATCACTCTGACTTGCAAAATAAATCCCTTCTCTGCCAGGAATTACATGACTTCGGTTTATTTTCAAGAATACTCCATTTCTTAGTGATCTGACTTAACAGCTAAGGTGTTCCTTTTGTCTCTGGTTAATGCTATCCTGCTATGATCTTATCTTTGACTCTGAATACAATGCTGCCCCACAGCTTCCTCCTCAGGATACTCAAAATAGAGATAATCCCATAAACACATGATGTGATTTATTTTTGTCTCTCTTCGATTGGTACCTCTCCATATGGTGAATTGATTATATCAGCATGGAGGCCTGCAGAAGGCAGAGAATGACTCTGGGTCCTTTGAGAAAGGCACAGAACTCTGGCAGTAAGGCCTGGTTGGGTCACAGAATCAGATTGTTAATGTGAGTAACGGAAAACATGTTCCTTAGGAGTTCCACAACAGTGACAAATTGTTTTGTTTTTGCAAAAAGCACTTTTTTTCAACTGCATGGGTGGCTGCTTCAGCCTTCCTCAAAAATGTAGCCTCCCTCAAACTGAGCTCAATTTTTTGTGACTACTGGGATGTGTCCATGTTGTTTCCTTTCAACAATACAAGTGCTTGCTATTGCTTTTTTTTTCTTCTTCTCTTTTTCTGGTTTTTTTTTTTTTTTTTTTGCCTTTCCAGTCTATCATACAGCCTGGGATGTTCTGGTGCAGTGTTTCTCAAGCTTGGCAACTTTAAGGTGTGTGGCTGGGGAACCTCATCCATCTTAAACTCGCTAAGTTTGACAAACACTGTTCTGGTGGCTTTCTGCTCAGATTGCTTTCCTCAATCCTCTTTAAATGAGTTTAAACTTGGTTCCCCAAGTGGTGAAAAAGAGTGTTTGTCTCTTCAAATCCCTTGTGCTTCTAAAATTTGTAACCTTTCCTAAGCTTGCAGCCTTAAGAAATGCACATCTGACTCTTGAAAGTATAGAAGCAGAAATCTTTGTAAAAGAAAAACCACTAGAAATGGATGCAAGCATATGCTCCCAAACACACAGCCCACTATTAAGGAAGCCGTCATGTCATTTCCCTCACACTAGCTTGGAATTCTGGAAGTTGTAGTCCAACACATCTGGACGGAAAGTACCTGAGGAAGGCTTTGATAATATTTCAGTGCTCTTTCTTAGATGTTCGTATCAGGTAATAGCAGTTTAATTCTCCAAAGAATTCAGGGGCGCCTTATTTGGCCGCGACGCGCAGGAGTTTCCTTCTGATCCTTCTCGCGGCTGAGAAGCAATTTAAATCTTACGATACTTCTCCGACTCCTTTCAGAGCAGGGTTGTTTTTCTTTTACATTTGTTTCTTCCTTGCCTGGCAGCTTCATGATTACTTTGACTCGCGCCTTTCCCATCTTAATGGTGCTGGCTTGGATCTACTCTGCTTCCATGACTGTTAAAAGCATCGTGTTGGAGAAAGAGATGAGGCTGAAGGAGGCCTTGAGGAACAGAGGGGTCACGAACGGGGTGATTTGGTTCACGTGGTTTTTGGACAGCTTTCTCATGATGACCGTGAGCACGTTTCTCCTGACGGCTCTCATTACGGTAAGGGAGCGGGAGGGGAGGGGCGCGGCTTTTGTTTCGTAGTTTCGAGGTTCGGACGTGCTCTTTTACCCTTTCGCGCTCTAGGTATTAGTAAGAAACAATAGGAGCTATACGTTAAAAAAAAAAAAAGGAGGAAGCCTGCTAGAAGACTGGCCTCTTTTCAGCACGTAGCAGAAGGCGCATTTCTTTAGAAGCCCCTTAAGGCAGCAGCAGCACTTGGGAGGGACAGATATACCCACGGGAGAGTTTGCCTTTGTGACTCCTCCGGTTGGATTAGGGCTGACGGGTCACGTTCTAAACATCGCCTTCAGGTTGAGGAGGCCTTGAAAAGGAGGCGTCCCTCCGCCTTCCTTTTGAAAACCTGATGGTGAGGCGTGTTTCCCTTTCAAACTCATTTATCACTACCCCACCGGTTGCTTCGTTTAAATACATTATCACTTTGGGAGCTGGGAGGGACACAAAAGCTTATCATTTAAATGGCCTTTCAGCGTGGAGACTTTGGGTTTATGTTTACACTGTCCCATTCAAGACGGATTCATAATTATGCCTCAAGATATATTCATTTGTTTGTATATTTGTGGGGTTAATGGAGCTGTGGTCTGTAGTCCAACACCTCTGGGGGATATCAAATTGGGGACAGTTACCCTAAGTTCTTATATTGTTTTTCTGCTTCCTCATATCATTTATTGTAAGTACCCAAAGCTCTGTGGGTTGCTTTGTGATCTGCCCACTTTTAAGATAACGATAAAGGTAACCCTGAAGGCCTGACTCTGATACTTGCTAAAGAATAAATATATTTAAACAGGGTTGTGAAAGAGGGCCAGCATTCAGTGAGAATGCTATGAGCTGTTTAATTTCTTTGGATTAGTGTCTGAATTAAAGTGGGATAACAGTGTTTCTGTTCTATTTGGCCTACATGCTGGTTTTGGACATATTTTTGATGTCAGTGTAGTAAAGAGTGATTTTTAGACATTCTGCTTTTCAGTAGCTTCTCATTTGGGGCAGAAGGAGGAATAGCAATCAGAATCTGTTCTGCTTTTTCAGTATTGTTTGTATTTTAAGCCATTTACTTCCAGGCAGACAATTCCCATTTGAATTTCTAATTAGAACACCACTGTGTTACAGAGATTAAGACCAGAAGTAAAGCTGCACTGCAGATATGTGAGATTCAGAGGAAGCAGTAGCAAAACTAAGGATTGTGTGACTGGTTTCATGCATCATGCTAAGCCATCACAATGGCTGAGTTCAAAACACCAGCCAAGCCAAAACCCAGCAAGTCACATTCCTGCTTGTTTATGAGTGAATCAATACAATCCAACAGTTGCAGAAAATAATAAAACTTAAAAACACAATATAAAATCCATAAATGACAGCAGTACCTCAAACAATTACAGGGATAAAAGATTTAGATTTTACAAATATGTATTTATTTATAGTAGTTCTATACCATCAACTCTTCCAAGGATTCCTGGTGGCCTGGATATAAAATCTGTGACACATAAAACATAAGCACACCCAAACCTGGTGTCCAATAAGCAGCTTCCTTCATTCCTCAAAATGTAAAAGCTGTGGAATAAGTCAGTCTTAACCACCATCCAGAAAACTGTTAGGAAGGGTGCCATTTGTATCTCCAGAGGTAAGCTCTTCCACAATACAGGAACATATAAAACAAGGTGTTCTAGCCTCCCCTAGCCTCAGTGAGGATGAATGAGCTAAATGGTCCTTTTTTATCTAAAGAAGGCTGTCCTGCAGATTCCTGGACACCAAGTGAGAAAGGATTGTATAGGTTAAAACCAGCACTTTTATCGTCAGAAGCCGAATGAAAGCCAATGTAGTACCCACAAAATTGGTGTTAAATGGCACAGATGACTGTCGTGCTCTGCACCAATTGGGTGGTCTTCAAAGGCAGCTCCATCTACAGCAGATTTCAGGAGTTGATCTGAGAGGTGATGAAGGCTTGGGTAACTATTGCCAGGGCAACATGCTCCTTCAGGGAATCAAAGAGGCGCTGACTGTCTTCCAAACCTAACTGCTTACACACACTCATACTTTTTTTACTGAAGCAGCCAGGTGCAGCATGGGTCTGGTGCACATGAGGTAGAACTCATCCCACAGATCACTCAACCTATTTCTTCAGAGACCAGAAGTCATGAATTCAGATAATATTGCATGATGCTACCAGAATAATATCTTCTGACTCAGCCCTGTGGCATCCAGGCCATGACGTATTTGAATGATTTATTCTCAAACTGCTACCCCCAAAACTCACTGCAACCCTTAAGAAGATCTTTCTGTATCTTGCCTTCCAGAGTGGTTCACCCTAAATAGGTCTGCTGGGGCATAGTCCACAGATGCAATAAGTTTGGAGATGTACCCACACTTTGTCACCCTTATCACCGCAGTGTAGGTTCAGACATGAGCTCAGGGAGGTCAGGAGCAGATCCTTCAATGTGGATGGTACACAAGCAGGATCCCTACCTTGTCCATATAGCCCAACATCACAAACAGGCATTTACTGCCCATCACCTCCATAGCAGAACTCGTGGTCATTGCTATTTTGTCTTCCCTACCCTAGGTTGCATGTCCTTCTATGACAAATAATCAGTATAGGGTAATGTTGAAGACAGTTCATAATATTCCCTCTTTCCATTGGTTTTTGGCCGGGCTTATAAAGCATGCTAAGTGATCATTTGATTTGTGTCTTAGCAAGTTGTGGAAATCCAGCCAATGATGGTTTAATCAGTTTATTCCATATTGTGATTAATCAAACTTTGGCTTAGCATATTATGTGAATGCCATTCTCTGGAAACAGGAAATCCAGGAAATCCATTTGGCTGCACGTATGATGTGGCAGACTTTGAGATACTGGATTAGAATAGAGTTCAAGTCTACTCTGAATCATAGCGATTTTGGTATCAGTCACTGTCTCTCAGCCAACATGCCTTACAGAGTTGTGGAGAAATTGGAGAAGGGAGTATCACATACACCTCCTTGAGCTCCTGGAGGAAGCTCAATCAGTGAAGCCAAAATAATGTTAGTGGGTAACCATGAAGGAACAGATACCATAAACTGAAGAGCCCTGATCTCAGATGTGTCCTAAGTCAAGATGGTACTTAAGGATATCTTTCTTTTCTTTCCTATACAGTATGGCAAAGTGCTTCGGTACTGCAATCCCCAAGTTCTCTTTCTCTTCTTGTTAACCTTCGCAACAGCCAGCATCATGCAATGCTTCTTGCTCAGCACCTTTTTCTCCAAGGCTAACCTGGCAGCTGCCTGCAGTGGAGTCATCTATTTTACCCTCTACCTGCCCCATATCCTCTGCTTTATCTGGCAGGACTGGCTACCTCTTAAGATTAAGATCATGGCAGTAAGGATTTATTTTATTTTCTTTCTCTAAGGCTTGCTCCAAAGGTATTTGGTTTACAGGTTGTCCTCAGGTGGGACTGGAATTTCTGTCGCTAAGCAATGTGGTTGTAAACCACAACGCCATGTAACCACATTGCTTAGTGACAGCAATTCCGGCAATCCCAGTTGCCTTCATAACACGAGGACCACATGGGTCATTAAGCGAGGACCTCACATGTTTGCATCTTCCGATTTCTTGCTCGCTTCCCCATTGACTTTGCTTATGGGAAGCTGGCAGGGAACATCAGGAATTATGATCATGTGACCATGGGTCGCTGCGATGTCACAATTGTGAGCCAGGTGCCAAGTGCCCAGATCGCAATCATGTGACTGCGGGGACGGTGCAGTGGCCAAAACTCCAAGGACCAGTCGTAAGCACCATTCGTTCAGTTCCATCATAACTTTGAACGGTCACTGAACGAATGGTCATAACTTGAGACCTACCTATATAGCTACTTCTAATTTCAACATTTTGTCCTATGTTCACACTCTGTTTTTCATCTTCATATGTTAGCAGTCCTTACCTTCTTTGTAATCTTTTTGCTATATTTTTATAAAAAAATAATTTTATATGTAGATTTTTTTTAAAATGTGCTATTACTCTCTTGTGAAATATCTTCAGGACATAAGAAGGAAAGTGTTCTTTGTCACTTTCTCTTTAGTAGATGAGTGTAGAATTATGGGCTAATTTGTGAAGCAGACAGTTACACAAAGAGAAGAGATGTGAACAGAACTAGAGCAAGGTATGCTGGATAACCAGAGCAATAATTCCAAGTAATACTAGGGAATGGGTAAAAATGTATTATTTTATTTTTCCTATCTCTGCCTTATTAAGCCAACTGCATGTAATTGTTAGCTTGCCTTCTCCAACTTGGTACCTTCTAGATATTTTGCTTTCAGAATTCTTAGGCAGCATGCTGGTTCAGAAGTCAGAAGCCTAGCACATCTAGATGGTGCCAATTGGGGTGACTGACGTAGGATATAGATTGGGACAACGATGACAACAAAATTTATTAAAGGAAAATATGATCTCGGGGTTTCTGTCTCTCCCTTTTTACTAGCATGGTTTGTAAATCAATTTTGTTATCATTAACTAGATCTGTCTAACTTTCAGTTCCCATTTGGGTGCAGATTTATTAATTCAGATGGGCTGAATTAAGCTTTGAAATCAGCTCTTTTTACTTTCTATGTGCTGCTGAACCTTGTAAAAAGAGGCTTAGTGTACAGAATCATTAATATACATGGCTTATTTGCAATAGAAATATATGTATATGATTTAAATTATAATTACTTATGTGGACGCTGTAAATTAAATGTAGAAATTCTCCAAGAACAACAGAAAATCAGTGAAGCTGAGCCATGGGAAAATAGCAAGGAAATCTCTCCGTCACTGGTTTAAAATGAATTTTCATACTTTTCATTCCCCTTCCTGCAGTCAAGATAACTGGCTAGTAATAAACTTAAATCATTTGCCTTTTCCTTCCAGAGCTTCCTTTCACCTGTGGCTTTTGGATTTGGTACAGAATACTTATCACGCTATGAAGAACAAGGACTTGGGTTACAGTGGAATAATATCCAAAGTAGCCCACTGGAAGGAGATAAATACAGTTTCTTGTTGTCTATGGAGATAATGGCTTTTGATGGTTTTATCTATGGATTGCTTGCTTGGTACTTGGATAATGTCTTCCCAGGTATGGCCATCAATGTGGTCTATTTGCTGTATGGATATTGTTGCTGCTCAGGGGTGAAACCCTGTCTCTGCTGCTTTAATATAAACAGAGAACAAACAGGGCTAAATATCTCATGTCTCAGAATTATATTATATTAAATATCTCATGTCTCAGAATCAAATACTATGAAAGTGAATGCAAAGTTATGTGACAAATAATCAGCTTATTCAAAAGGCTCCCCCTTATTTTCCTATCCCACTGCAGTCACCCATTGCTCTCAGATTCTATCAGGAATGTTTCTAACACAGTTGGGTTATTTTCAGTATGGTTTCTCTGTACCCAATGTTTTCAGTATGGTTTCTCTGTACCCAATGTAAGTATTCTCTTTGTTTGCTTTGAAAGGAGGTGCTAAATATGTGGAATCATATAGTTGTGACAGTTCACATTTTCAAATGTTCACATTTTCAAATGTGAACTTATTCTGACATTTCAGATTTAGTCAGAGCCTTAAATTCTAACTTCTGTTCATGGGAAAATACTTTCCTGCATTTCATTTTAAATGTAGCTTCTTTCCTCTTGTGAAAAACTGCTTTAGGGAGCTGAGGACCCTTGAGAACAATACAGGACTTGGCATTGAGAACTGCAACAGGAAGTGGTAATAGGAAAACAACTGGGATCCTTTCCTCCTCTCCCCCCCCCCCCGCCCCATGGGAGTGACATCTTTGAATCCAAACTATTATGCATTATACAGTGGTGTGGGATAAAAGATCTGTGTAATACACTCACAGATAAGATGTTAATTGATACTAATGTTTAAAGTCTGATGGCAAATGCTAGGGTAAAAACTGTGTTAGCAACAAACAATTCATGAAGATTTTTATAACATTATATTCCAAATGTCTCGGTCCCTGATATTATGGTAAAGCCTTATCCAGTCTGGTGTCCTCTGTAGGAATTGGATTATAATTTCCACTAAACTTAGGCAGCATGAACAACCCAGTAAACTGGTGAAAGTTGATGAAATACAATGGCCTTTAAACTATTTGACAAAACACATGAGCTTAAAAGTGCAAGGCTGCCATTTGCAAATTGCCAAATTAGACAAAAGTTTAATTACCTTATCTGCCAAAAGATGAAGATTCTGTGAAATGAATCTTGTTTCTCCTTTACAGTAGTGCTGACAAATGCAGAAGCATCTCCTACATTTGGCGGGTATGATTAGCACTTACAATTTAAATAATTTATGTAAACTCACAGATTTTTTTTTAAAACCATGGAGGCATTGGGAATATAAATGAAGTTCAGTTGGTAAGCTACCTTCCTTGCCAATCATCACCCACTCAAACAGAGGACTATATTACTATGTAGGAGAGTCCTTGGAACTTTAGTACAGGAGTGTACCAGAGGAACAGAGACTGTCCAAAAAAGAATGGTGGATAGAGAGTTTGAAGCACCTATGGAAAGTAATGAGGTCTTTTTGAGGTGCGGTGGTGGTACCTCTCCTAATAATTATTCTTTTCATGTTGTGCAGAAGAGCAGAAGAGTGGCTGCAGGGATCACTCCTATACTAGCCAATATGTATTTTATTTACTTATTCAATTTATATCTTGTCTTTCTATTCAGGTGAATGCGTATAAATCCCTCTCCGTAAGACAGAAAGTTGGATTTCCCCATAGTTAAAGAAACTTGTCTGGTCACATATTATGTGTTGAAAAGCCAAAACAAAGACTCACAAAAGATCTTATCTATAGAATGAAAGCTCACACCTTGCCATTCGCTTTCAGCTTAGGCAGTTTTCCAAGACCAGGGTTAGGTGGTTTCTGAATCATGAGCAAAAAAGAAAAAAAAAGTGTTGAAAAAACCTGCAATCTGTCACAGCTCAAGAAACACCTGTTTGTGGTAGAAACAGCAATAGGCTTTCTTTTGCTTCAAAGGGCAGTAAAGAGAACATTCTTTGTAGAGATATTGATGAAGATCACCATTACCAGATACAAGCTTCAATAGCTTAAAATGCTACCCTGAAAGAAGAGGTGACTCAAATTTCGTGAGCCCCTGAATTAAAATTTGAAGCTGGAAAAGTTTCTCTATCCCAGTTCCCCACTTTTCCTGTCAGGCCCTCTAAACATCTTCCTCCCTTCCCTTAAGAAGAAACATTGTTGGGCATATTAAAATTAATGAATCAGTTTATTATCCCATAAACTTCCATGTTGATTTGCTACAATTAATATGGCTACCCCATGGAAATTGTTCCAATTAAAGCAGCCCTCCTCATCCTGACTTCCAACTGTATCTTACTGATCCAGCCACCTGATATGGGCAATACTGGCTGAAGAGTTACAAATTCAGCACATCTAAAGGGCATCAGGAGGCGAATACTAATAAAGTGAACTGGGAAGTCTTTATTCCATAGTTTGCCTAAGGTTGACGCTTTCTGGAATTTATATCCGATTTATTAAATACTCCATAGCTTAATTTTTAATTAGAGTTTAAGTTCCAGAAACAAATATAATCTTGAACCACATTTAAATGCATTTATTCCTTTCTCCTCCTGATGGGGAAAAACAGCATCCCTCAGGGACTGCAACTGGTTTGGGTTCTGTGGTGGATGGGAATGCTTTGTTCAAACTTGTAATGTGAGCGCTGTTTGATGCTAATGACACATCAAATAATTATTTCACAGTAAGATTTGCATTGCTGAGTTCTACCCGATGGCAAAATGCAAAGAAGCTTCTGCATCCTACCAAACTGTTTTTATTTCAGGGGACTATGGAATTCCTCGGTCTTGGAATTTCCCTTTGCAGCGATCTTATTGGCTTGGGTTAGGACACCCAAAGGCTGAGAAAACAACAACTGCCAATGGTGAGTTATGTGGAAAACTGATGTTCAGAAATGTCTTGAGCCACTGATTCATTGAGAGGTGAATGCACTCTTGCGTTTATTCCTGGGAGTCTTCAAAAAGATTAGACACAGACATTTAGTGGGAATATTTTCAGGTGGCTTTGAACTCTTGAGTGGCTGGCTATTCTTAGAGTGTTGCTGGAGAATGAGTCAGACTTCTATCTCAAATCCTTCTAAATTCTGCTGAAATAAACTTGCAGTCTGCAAATCATGCCTTTCTTTTTGATTTGTCTGGAAATAGTTGACAATTATAGACTATTATGACAACTGCTGAATTAGTGAATGTGACTTTGATCTTAACTAGACTGGTACCAGGCTAACCAGAAATAGAAATAGCAGCGTCTTAGGAAGCTTCTGACATTTCCCCCACCTCAGAGATGAACCATACTTTCCACATATTCTCAACATAGGAGCTACACTAGCTCAACTGACAGGTTGGCTGTTTAAAGTTCATGTCTTGGCATTAAACCTAGTACTGAAAAGATAAGTCATGCTCATTTTGAGCCATATTTCTTTTTTTTTTATCTATCTATCTATCTATCTATCTATCTATCTATCTATCTATCTATTTATTTCAGATTAGATGCTGCCTGACTCCAAATTAACCCTGGGTACCTCACAGCATAAAAACAGTATAACAAATATGCAATCAAAAATAGAACATAAAACATACATGGGAAGATCTAGTGTCTCTTTCCATTTTTTTCAACAGCTGTCATGGAATGGAGTTCTGTATAAGTTACCTGGCAAGCCTTTATGATATAACAACAACAATTAAGGAAGAAACTAAGGCCACCTGAAACAAAAACATTCAAACACAATTCAGGGTGGAGATCCTAACTTATATGATATCCCCTCCCAGAGCTTTCTTAAAAAGCCAGGTTTTAATGGCTTTCCTAAAACAAAACAAGGTGGGGGCAGTCAGCTATTCCAAAGAGCAGGGCTGCAATAGAGGGCTGTGCTGAAAGCAGCTTCAAAGGTTGGGTGTTTCCCATATGGAGCTGCATAGAAACAATTTGTAAATGTTCAGGCTCTTTTGGATTTCTTGGAAGCAGAAGGTAACATGCCTTTCCATTGCAGAAACATGCAAACAGATTGACATGTGACATTCTGCCCATAATTTTCACTTGTATTCCTATACAGAAATGGTCTTTGGATAGGATATCATATTATTTTAAAAAGCCATAATAATCATGTTGCTTCATTTAAAAAGAAATAAAAATCCACAAGTGAGTAATATTTTTAAGGTCAAATAATTATTTTGTGCCATTTTAGTTGATGATATCTCCCTGCAATGTGCCTAACATTTTTGCAGCTACTAATACTCAGTCCAGTGGAACAGAGGAATTTAGCATGTGACTGGTATATCTCATGTTTGTCTATTTATCTCTGTAAAGTACTTTATAATCCTCTTATAGAGCCAGTTTGGTATAGTGGTTAAGGCACCAGGCTAGAAACCAGAAGACCATGAGTTCTAGTCCCGCCTTGGGCATTAAGCCAGCTGGGTGACCTTGGGCTAGTCACTTTCTCTCAGCCCTAGGAACGAGGCAAGGGCAAACCACTTCTGAAAAACCTTGCCAAGAAAACTACAGGGACTTGTCCAGGCAGTCTCCAAGAACTGGACATGATTGAACAGATTAAAAAAAAATCCTCTTAGCTGCCCCCGCCCCCCAAAAGCTTATAGAGGGGCTTACCTATATAACTAGTAAAACAGTCCCTCCTTCAGGTTTGTAATCTAAAAGACCTAACACACAAGGGAAAAGGGATGGGGAGGAGAAAGGAAAAATTGTCAAGTTGAGAGCCTGATTAAATTTAGCGCTACTGCAACTGAACGGTAGCAGCAATTTAGGGTTTTCTGTGTCTCTTTGCTTCCATTTAGTAGTCATCCAGATTTTTGCAGCCCAGTTACCCAAACCCTGCTAAAGTTGCCATTCTTGTCATGAACAGATGGGTGGACAACAGTTCAAGTAGATTGATGGGATGGCTGTTAACTAAGCGACGGTGACACAATCCAGCTATCTCTCCGTCCTTTAAATAAACACAGTACTTTTTCAGTCCACTGATATGTTCATGGCAAGACTTAACCTCACTTACATCCCATGCATAAAACTCTGTCCCTGTTCTCAAAACATGCAGTCAGCAAGCCAGATTGTATTATCTGAGCAACTGAACCACTGAGATCATTCCAGTGCCTGGAAAAACGCATAAGCTGAGACCATTTTGGGAGATGCTGTATCACAGAATAGGTAAGACAATATCAGTTCTTCACATGGCCATTCTACTCATTGCTCTTACACTGTACTTCAGCAGCCCCTCCAGGCTCTTTGCATCTGATTCTCAGCAGATGAAAGATACTTCTGGACCAACAGAGAATTAATCCTCTCTGGAAACACTAACACCTCTTTCCTCAGAACCTTCCCAGGCTTTATACATGTTAGGGTCAGAGAGAAAAGGCAGCAGTGTTTTTCCTTTTCAAAGGGATTTTCATTTTGTTGCATTCTCACCTGATAGTTGTTTTCCGACACATTGTACAAGGAAGTCAAAAGCAGAGGCTATTTCTGTAGATCTCAACTCTGCAAAGTTTTTGTAACCTTTTAAAATGGTATAATTATGATATTTCCATAATGAGGATTTGGAATTGCTTAGTATTCCAAATGGTTAGCTTTGCTTTTTGTGTATCTATTAAATAAGTATTGCTAGGCTACAAATTACTGAAGATGATTTAGGCAAAACTTTTTAAGACACTAATGAGGTATTGTAGAGGAATATCCTTTTTTGCATTAGCTAATTACTTAAATGTGTTGCTGTATTTTGAATCTCAAAGTATCTTTATGACTGGTACTGGAAGGTTAACAAAAAACATAGTTGAAAAACCTTGCATGTACAGAAGACAGAATCTTTTCTGTACTGGCAGGAAACTCACAAATGTTGGCACTACCCCTGCTAAATTCTATATACTTACCAAAATTATATTGGTCACTGAACTTTGATAGGTTTTAATATTTTTTGGATTTTTTTTTCTTTTTAAGTAAGGAGAGGCAACCTTTTGGTGGTGGGAGAATGCACTTAACAAGGGCATAGAGTACAGGCAGTGATGCAGAGTAGATGGGACTGATTTTTTCCTACTTTGGAGGAATTATTTGAGGAAGCTTTTTAATTTTTAACGTTCTGTTAAGCTTATTATAGGACTTGCACCACAGTTTTAGCATGTGTCCTACCTCCAAATGGTGATAAATTGTGCCAACAGTTTTCAGCAATAGAGTTTAGAGAAGATGCCAGAGGCCCTAAAGAAGGGACTCAGAGCTGCAAGGTACCATCCCTGGTTTTAATGTCTCTTTCATTCATACCTTAATTTTGTTGTGATGTTGTTATTTTTTAAATTGTGTATCATTTTAAAGTCTTTATAATTTAAATACCTTTGAATATAAACATCAGTTGTTCTTTTGTAACTATTTTTGTTGTCCTAGTACTTAGTTATGGTTATCTTTAAATAACTTGATTCTTAATTAATCTGGAAAAAGGTCCAGAGAAGGAAGGTGTTGTTGACATAAAGGCTGAAGATGAAGAGGTGAGAAAAAGCATGGCTGCTGAGCCTGTCATGGGAGAGAACAAGACTGACGGCCTGAGGCAGAAGGATGGTAAAGAAAAGAAATGTAAACACAAAGGAGAAAAAGAGTGCAAGGAGCAGGGGAAGCCGGAGACAACAGAGGCAAAAGACAGAGATCACATTCCTAGTAAGAAGAGAGAAAAGTGGAATAATCACAACTCAGTTTGTATTACACAAACTTCCTTGTTGCCGGTTCCTTTGCTGTATTGCACATTGTATGAATAGCTACAGGCAGTGATGGAAAAGTAGAGGCTTTGTAAATAGTATTGTGGAAGGGTTGAATCATGCACCAAAAAGATTATTACTCAGTAGTTGATCTTCTCTTGCAAGCCAGTTTAAAAAACAATTCCATGAGCACAACCCTATTATATCTCTAGGCCATTCTGTACCGTTGAGAAGATCATATAATAAAATTTTCCTGGTCTTGGCCATATCTGGCAGGGGACTGGGGGAAGTGTTTTATATTTAAATGATAAAAATAAGTAGTATAAGCACATGAAGAAAAAGGGGCCACATTTTTGAGAATGACAATAGCTGGCTTTAAAATATATTTTAGTAATAAAAGTCTACAGGTTGTGAAACTGTAACATGTCTCCCATTTTGTGGCTATGTCAGCATTCATAGTGGTGCTTTAGCATCAAGTGATATTCAACAATGTTCTGTTACATCTTACTAGTAGCTATTGTATTATTATTTTGATTAGATATAAAATTGGGACGATACTTGTATTTCTACTTTAAATTGAAATTATAGTTATAGGTGTTAATGTTTGTGTGCCCTTGCTTATGGTTCAGGCGGTTCTCTTTTGGTTGAGCTGAGGTTTCTACATTTGGTGACAAGGTGGTCAATCCAACAATTGACAAGCAAAGAAGAATCTCCTTGAAATACTGTACCTGAAATAAACTAGAGTCATGTTGGCTGATCATGATTTCAGTTGTGACGATGGATGAATGAAAGCAGACAGTCCTTCAAAAAGATCTGCCCTGTCAAAAAGCAAAGATCATTTTACCCAATCTCCTCCTAGCACCTTCTTATCAATGCTTGCAAGCTACAGAGGCTCGCCTGCCTCTCACTTGGTATAAATGTCTCACATTCTCCTTTTTAACCTCTGAGCTGTAAACAGCTTATGCGATAAAGGAATTTCTGAAAAACATTCAATGAAATCTGAAAAATATTGTCATTTAAGTTTCTTTGACCGGACTTATTTATCTCTTATTTTCCTATATTGAGAGTGAGGAAAGCAAATCCGAGAGGGAGGGAGAGAGAGAGAGAGCATTAAACTACATAGGATCTTATGTAGGTATACTATTAAGTTACCTAAGTGATCTGTACGAATGACTGATAGAAACTTATAATTATTCATGTTGCATTGCTCCATGTAATTTTGCTGAAATTTAAACATTGTTTAAGCACAACACTTACTAGTGCAAGCTGCACAACACAAAAAGGGACTGGCAGAGTACAGTTTTGTGCTAAGCCAATACTTGCTTTAATTATGGTTTGTTGAATTAGTCGTGATTAATGTACTAACCATAATGTAAGCCAAAACCAAACAAACAACCTAATAGCTTAATACGATGTATGCACTCAGACATTGAATTATTTATATTATAAATCTTCATGCAATTTGCCTCAATCTTTTTGATATAAGTATTAAATAGTACTATGAAATTTGTTTTAATATTGCTGCATTAGTTACTAATACTAGATAATCCTTAATAAAGGGCCTTTTGCACAGAGGGGTAATCATATATTTGTTGGAAGAAACAGGCTAGAGGATTGCATAGAATAGGCTTCATTTAAAAGCACCTGGTTTGTCGTCCAATTATGACTCATGCTGCAGTCCTAATTGCTTATTTGTTCCATAGTTCCTGCCCACAACAAACATAAATGTTAGATTTGAGGCCAGATTGAAATTCCTACTCTTTGTTCAAACTTTGCAACAAGAGGGTGCTTATACTCTTCTCTGGCATCTGGAAGTTTCTTATGGAATCTGCTCCTCAGCATCTAATGTCCTTCATTCTTTGAAAAATAGATAATCCATCACTTGTGCTGTTCCTTCACTTTTAACTGCATTGTTGTGAAACTATATATGCTATTCTGCACTATTCACTGGACCATCTCCCCTCTTAGACCTTAACTTCAAATAGTTTTTTAAGTTATAAATGTGGAAGAGTCAATGAAAGTTCCAGCCAAGGGCTCAGCAGTAGAGTGAGGCACCCCCAGACTCAACACCCCCAGACTCTTCTGGTGCTGAGCAAATTAGTACACAACCTTTATAGAAATTTGCTACAAATCTTGAGGTAATTTGTATAATCCTAAGTCAACAAGTTCCAATTTACATCTTCACAAATACCCAAGGAGATTATTTACTTTAAAAGCTGTTTCTTTGGCTCTGAATAAAATAAAATACTTCCCAGGGTGACCTTTAAAAGAACACTGTTATGAGCTCAGCCTTTGAACAGCCAGGATGAAGTGGGACAAAAGGAGAACTCTAGCCTTGGTCTACCCTGCGGTATAACAATGGTTTTCTCCCAGTAAGATAAAAAGGAAAGTGTTGTTTTAAACTCCAGTGCTTTCATGCAGTCCCTTTTATGGAAAGAAGAAAATCCATCTGGACAGATGTCTTATTTTCATGCCAGGTTCCTATATTGTTACAGATCAGCCCCTGTGTTCTTCAAAGACTGATGCAGCATAGCATCCACTTTAAATCACTCTATACAAAGGCTGTGGTTACAGTATATGGCCAATTATTCATTTGCAATTGCTTACTACTGTCCAAACTGGACATGTTTCTTTCTACGTTACTGCATAGCTTTATTCATTCATTGGTCTTTATGATATGGAGGAAAAAGCCCAATGCCTGTTCTCTCCGTATAACTTCACAACTGAGTATTTGCAATTTCTCTAATTGTGCCCACAAATCTGCTGACTGGGGCAGCTTTGTTTTACCTGTGAGAGAGGCAACCTTGCTTTCCATATACTAGCTGTGGGAACTTATTTGCACTGGCCAAAGGAGAGTTTCACCAAATGAAATTGTCCTGTAATTTCTTGGGTCAGAGCTAAAGATTGGCAGCTGAGCAGCATGGCCTCTTTTTTTAATTCTGTATTGAAATTTAGCCACCATTTTTTATTCCAGTCCTGCTTTTGAAGTTCTTAGAAGTTTCCTCTAAAAGTATCTTCGAGTGATATCACAGAATTTGAGATACCCACCAAGAAGAGTAAATTAAACTAGGCTCACCATTGTATACGCAGTGGCAAAGCTAGACCAAAGGATAATGATGGGATGTATAAACATTGTGTCAGCTGCAAGTGATCAGTGTTAGATAGTACTTGATAGTTACCACAGGGACACACACAGCCACTCTGCAGGTCTGGTTTGTTTTCCAGCTTTTTAAGCTTAATGTAGTATAGTCATAAAGAAATTATGTTGTTTTAGGATTTCTAATTCACTGTACTAAGTAATGTGACCACTGCTGCTAATAAATTACTTAGCCATATAAGAGTTGCAGCCATGTAGCTCATCTCTTTCATTTTTTAAATGAATTTTTCTTTGTTTCAAGCAAATCTGTACTTTGAAATGGAACCTTCTGGTTTAAAGCCTGGTGTGAGCATCCAGAATTTGGTGAAGATCTTCTCCAGTTGTTCCAAGCCAGCAGTGGATGGAATGACTTTTACCTTCTACGAGGGCCAGATCACTGCTTTCCTTGGCCGCAATGGTGCTGGAAAGACAACTGTTATGTAAGTCAGACTGGCTTTCAGAACGAAGATTGACATTAAGTCAATGGTTAAGTCACTGGACTAGAACTGGAGGATCCTCAGCTGTGAAAGCTTACTAAATGGTTTTGGCAAGCCACTTATCTCTCAGCTCACTCTAGAGTGTAGTTGTTGCTGGGGAGACCGGAGGAGATCATTTTTAACATAGGACAAAATAGGTAGGCTTAAAGGTAGATAGCCATCAGATCAAGAAGTAATAAGATAATCTTTGAGCATCTGATCTGCTGAAAGTACATACTGAGATTTTCATTTAATATTCTGAAGTAATACATAGCTTCACAGGAAGATTGTGCTTGACTCCTTTATACAAGATGATAAAACTGAGCATTATATATTAGGCAAATTCATATAATAACAGAATTACAAATTGCATTAACTTTTCTTGGAATGATGGGGTTATAGGTTTGCCAATACCTTTCTGCTCTGATTGTATTTCCTGCTGATTTTACTTGACTCAAAAAGCAAACAAATAACCTAAAATACTCATTGCACTAAGTATGCTCAATACTTAGCAAAAAAAAATGTGTAACAGAGAAAGTTGCATTCAATGCCCTGTGTGTGCTTGTGAGAGTGTTATATTTAGCTAGATTCCCCTCTAAATTGTGGGTGAATGGCAACTGTCATATTGATTCAGAACAGTTCCTTCAATCAAAAGTGGTTCTAGACAGCTGTTTGCACTATGATTCAAAAGACATTTTGTTATTCTGTGTTTCTATTCTGACTTTTTCTCTTCAATGAAAGCCTGAAGGATATAAATGGACATTTCCAGGTAGAAGTGAATAATATCTGGTCTCTTTGTAAAATTAAATGAAACGGATAGGGCTCTTTGTAACAAAAATTTTGGATGCATCCTGACCAGAGTGATCAGGGAGGCCTGGAGTCTACTTGATATTGCAGCTTAGCTTCCTTGTTTGATAATGGACTGATTTAAATTTCCAAATATATTATAAATTTACATAGGCATAAAGTTATTTCCTGGAGCTATCTGGAATTTAGACTCAGGAGCAAACGTTTCCAATGCAGATAGTACTTCTGTTTCTAGGAGTAGGTTGACCCTGCTCTCCTGTCTCAACCACTGTGAATTATGAAGTCAGTTTATCTACTTCAGCTATGATAATACTCATTTTAAGGAAGAAAAAAGAAAGAAAGAAAGATTACTCCAAAATAGGCAAGGTCCTGGGAGAAGGAAATGCCTAATAAATATGAAATAGAAGAAACAAAAGCAGATGTCTCTCTGGAAGAGCAACATTTTCCTGGGGTCAGGTCTTGTGTTCAAAGAGATGGAGAGTATTTTGTCTGGAAAAGCTGAAAAAGCAATGAAATCACAATGTTGATATGCCCTTTGGGCCTATGAGAGTTCCAGGTGCATTGTTTCTCAGGAGTCTGGACAAACATTTTTTTGGCTTTAATTTCCCAATGCCGCTAGGTTTCTTCCTGAGGAATTTTGGTATACTGTGGCCAAGTCAACATTTCAAAGAACTATGGACATTGCAGTACAGCTACATCTGTCAGTTTTCATAGGAACATAGAGATGAAAGTAGGTCATCTAGTCCCACCTCTGCCCTTGCCATTACAGTATAGGAAATCTGCTGGTGCAGCATCCCTGATAGGTAGCATCTAATCTTTGCTTAAGAGTCTACCATCTTCCAAGGTAGCTGTACTATTCTGAAATTGCTCATTTCTTCCCAACGTTCTATCAAAATCCCGTCTTGTCATTTGAGCCTGTTGCCTCAGGTCAATCTCATTTATGCAACATTAAATAAATCATCTCCATCATTCGTATGACAGCTCTTCAAATATTTGAGGATGACAAAGTAGCTTTAATTATTCTTCTGGGATTCTGAAACAAGATTTGTGCTTTGGGGGCTTTGTTTTTGAAGCCAGACTAAACATATACGTAACCAAGTGGTCCTGGTCACATGGAGAATTTAAGGTTGGGAAGCACTTAAATAAGTAGATCAGTAAAAATGAGATGTTTAACCAGTTCTGTACTGCTTGCCAATTCTCCCAATTAATGCCAGCCCACTCCCTCTTTTTAAAGCCCAGGCCAGACTACTTTCCAAGTTCAACATAGGGAAAATATTTTTTTAAATACAGGGTGGGTAGAGAATATATATTTTATTAAAAACAAACAAACCAGAAGTACCATTAGAAACTCTTTCATATTAACATTTTTTGCAGATCCCATCTTGAACTTCCTACACAGATAGCATCTTCAGTCAATAGGAAGATGGCCTTAAATTTAAGATAATTCCTTTCCAATAGAAAAAAATATACAAAAAAAGTATAAACATAAAATTACTATCCAACTGTCCAGTTTTCCTTCCTTACTATCCTAGGTTTGCCATCTCCAGCTGAAATAATTTCACATGATTCTCTCTACCTTAATAAGTGTATGTGGCCAGAATCTATACTCACAAAGAGGTCAGAGTTAAGACCCCCCCCCACAACTACTTAAAATTAATTGTCTATAAAATATGGTTCTCCATTTGTCGGATGAATTGATTTCCAATTGGCATACATACTGTATGTAAACTTAAATTCTCCCTGTTGTTAAACTTGATCCATGGTGACTGTATGAACATATTTCTTGGCAACAATACAGAAGTGTTTGATCACTGACTTTTTCTGGGATTTTTTTTTTTTAAACTTACCAATCTACCCTATAGCTCTGTTTCCAGATAGTAACCTGGCCTAACCCTGCATAACTTCCAAGTCCAGACAAGGCCTATACTCACAAGCTACTCTCACACAGAGACATGCATACTCTTACAGAATAATAATAATAATAATAATAATAATAATAATAATAATAATAATAATACCACCATCAAAATGGAGCAGGATAGTTGCACTTGGAAAGGCTTGAAAGGAGAGCAGGAAGAAAACCAGATGGGAATAAGGAAGGGGAAAAGAAAGGAAAAGCAAAGAATGGCTTTTTATCCACCAAACATAGGCAAAGTGTACATGCAATGATGAAGAACAGAGGGACAAACTGCTGCCATCCTTTCTGCTTCAGTGAGTAGGCATGCTATATCTGGATACCAGAAATCCAGAGGATTGCAAGATGGGAGTAAAGAGGAGAACATCTCTTTGCCATCATCTGGTGCTCCTCTGGATTTTACAGCCCAGACATGGCTTTCTTAAATGAGTGGGTGATTTAGAAATATGCATGTTTGCTTTTTGCAGAAAGGATTGGCCATATATAGTGGTCAGAACAGCAAGGAAGGGCAAGAGGAGGTACCATGTTACCCTGAATTTATGTGAGGAACTCATTCTCCCAACCTACCACAGAAACAACTTCTGTCCATCTTTTATCACTCTTTATCAGAAGTAGTGTTTTCCTACTTCTGCTGGCAGAAGGGGTGCTATGGAGTCTGTCAGCTGTACTTCATTTCATTGGAGGCAAATGAATTTAATTGACTATTGTGCACTGGGATGGGAGAACCCTCTTCCTCCTTTCATTGGTTGCTCCCTCTACATCCATTTGGTCCTGGGCCGCTGAGTTACCTGACCTTTTCTGAAGGACCTTTCCCAGTTGTAATGGCATGAGGGAATGACCTTGGGAGACAGGAGGAAGAACCGCAGACTATCATGCAAAAGATATCTCAGCCCACAGAAGCAAAAGGGGCATGGGAAGCATCTCAGGAGGGACTCTCCCTAGTTTTCTGGAAAATAAAAGTAAAAGAGGGGAGAAGTGCTTTCAGACTTTAAAGATACTGTTACTGTAACCTTACAGTAAAGGTAGTGTTAGTACTCATGGCTTGTACTTCTTGTCTGAACTACCTTGAAGGGCTGACAAGGACTTTGTAACAAATAACAAGGAACTGGTGCTTGCTTTCCTGGCACAGGTGGGAGAGGTAAACAAGCTGGGAATTCACCAGCTAATAATTATATTGGTAGTAAATAAGACTTTTGTACAATGAAATCTAAAAATAGGAGTTATGTTTAATTTTTTTTAATTTGTAGGTGGAAATCTATATCTTACATCTCTATTTCAATATATATTTATCTTTCAATTAATAATATAGCTAGCAGAATCAATAACAAAACTTAAGTAGTTCCTTTCCTTTTAGTGTATTCTCTAATTTTGCCCCCTTTATTTTTTGCTTTTTACTTGTAAGAGTAACTGAAGAGTTTAACATAGATCAAACAATCCAGTCAAAGGATGTAGCAATTCCATCTTTCCTTAACAAACTTCCTCAGTTAAGAAAGAATTGGGAAATGTGGATGGGTTACATGGAGAAGAAGGCCCCTTTAATATTTTTCTCAATTTTGTGTCCCCAAATATGTTCAGACTACAGTTCCAGAATTTCCAGTCAACATATTGATTGGAAACTCTAGAAATTGCAGTGTCAAGTTTTATTAAATACAGTACATTGAATAAAATGTACAAATTAGCAAGGCAATTACACAAACTAAAAACATACTAATACATTCAGTTTTGCATTGTGTTGACTTGAATGTCTCTAGAGACCTCAGGCACCAGCTACTGAATCTGTGGTCTCCAATTAATCTGAAATTAATGGTAATAGCTATAATTTAACTGTTATTTGCAATTACAATATTATCATGATTACTAATTATGAATCATAAACATTCTTGATTAAAGTACAAGATTCATGGGTTTTTGGTCTTTTTTTTTTTTTTTGGCTAGGTCTATCATTACAGGTCTGTTCCCACCTACATCTGGAACAATACTGATCGATGGAATGAACAACCAAACACACATTGATTCCATTCGGCAGAGTCTAGGCATGTGCCCCCAGAACAACATCTTGTTCAATCAGTAAGTGTATTTCAAAGTTCTCTAAGAAGCCTTGATTTTCCTTTGGTCAGTAAAATGCTATAAGGTGCCATGATATAACGAACAGGTCAAAATTTGCAGGTAATGACACAAGTGCTGCCCTTTTTGTACATTTGTGTGACATCAATGCACTTACAAAAGGACTGGGTTTTGGATCATGGCACCATGCCACTCTGTTGCAGACTTTTATCCCCCACCCCCTCTGACAGATGCCCTGCATATTATTTTTGAAGAAAGGATGTATCTCCATTCTTTATTGCTTGCTTAGTTTCTAGTTATTTTATCAAAGTTACTACTTGTACTAAATAAAAGCTGGTGTTGGCAAAATGTCACTTCAGTATTGGCAATCATTATCATCTAATTCTAGTCTCCAGTTCTAATTTATCAAGATGGATGCTGAGCTGCTAGATTAGGAGAGCAAAGTACAGTAGCAGTAAATAGCTTTTCGGCCTGTGAAAGGGCCTTCCAGATACTATTTCTATCAATTCTCTCAGATACTATTTCTGATTATTTTTTCTCCTTTCTCATAGTTAGTGAAGCTATATACATTTTTAAAAAATTAAGGCAGTTGGAAAGATTGCTTCCAATAGTGTGTACCTATTTCTTTTGCCCCTGAAGAATCCGGATTGTACTTGTATTTTTGAAGAAATAGAAAAAGCAATGAATGCAACATTCTTTGTTTCTGTCGGCCAACTAAAATTACCATTTTTTTTCTTTAGCCTTACTGTTGCAGAACACATCCAGTTCTATGCTCAATTGAAAGGAAGAAGCAGAGCAGAGGCAAAACTGGAAATGGAAACAATCCTAGAAGATGTAGGCCTGCCACATAAAAGGAATGAAGAGGCGCAAAACTTGTCAGGTTTGCCCCAAAATCCTCTGTACCTTTTTAGCTCCTAAATATTAAACTACTGCTGCTGCTGCTGCTGCTGCCACCCCTCAGAGCGGAATTAGAGATTCATTTTAACCTGATTATTCTGATTGAAGGTCAGGATGTCATCCCAAAGAACATAAGGATTCAACTTCAAACAATGTTAATTGAAGTTGCATCCCTGTTCCTTGTGAGTAGAACTTTTTTTTAATACAATCCAATTAACTGGTTTAATTTGCTTTATAGAATTGGGGGTTTCCTACACATAGATTTTTTAAAAATATACTTATTTGTGGTAGAGATTATTGTCCTTATGTTTCCATGGGTGGCCAATTTAAGTCACTCCACAGAGATTGGAATATTTGGAATAATCTCTTTTTGTTCTGTATTAAGACTGTATTTCTATCTTTAATTTTGTTAGACATTCTGAGTACTTTATAAGACAGATGTTTAATATACATGTTAAATAAGAATTCCAGACCGGTGCTTTTTTTGTCTGATTATAAAACCTAAACAGGAGTCAAATGTTATCTTGAAGTCTAGCTTACTTCCTCTGGTCTAAACTTTTATGCAGATTAGCCCATGTTATCAAGGGCTAAAGTGACTACCTTTGAGAATCTACTAGACTTTGTAAAGTTTGTTTAAATATTTGATGTAAGCCTCGTTGTATGCTACCCAAAAAGCAAACTTTCCTCTAGTAAACAAGCACTTTCTTGGGTAAAAATGTATAGCTATTATGTTTTAAGATTTCCCCCCCATTTTTCCTTATTTAGGGGGCATGCAGCGGAAATTATCTGTTGCCATTGCCTTTGTGGGTAAAGCAAAAGTAGTAGTTCTAGATGAACCTACTTCTGGAGTTGATCCATATTCCAGGCGCTCTATTTGGGATCTCCTTCTGAAGTACCGCCCAGGTAATTTGATTTCAAAAAAGCAACTCTGGGTTTAAAGCATCTTTATGTAGCACTATATAAAGCATGAGTTACTTGATAACTGTTTGGGTGTGTACGTGTACTCTGTGTTGAGCGTATATTGTGTGTTCTGCAGCAGCTGCACAAAAAGATTTCAGTCCAGATTGATATCTTATTGTCTATCTATGAATAATTATATTTTCCTTCTGAAGATACGTTTCCCATTAAAATGAAAAAGCAGCAATCATAAAGTTCATGGACTTTATGGTGGTGTGTAAATACCTCTACATCTTTCCAAATACACTGAGTACTCTCTGGGAGTCATTAGCTTGTTTATTGTGATTAAGATTACAAAATGACACATATTTTCCACCAAAGGGGGATGGTGGGAAATAACACCTGTCCCTGACATGCAACTTTACATACTTCGTCTTGCTTTATTGGTTGACAAGCCTTTGTAGTCTAAAACCTAAGGCTGTTAAGACATAACTAATTATATATAGGCGGTGTTTTGACAGGTGCACTCAACCCTTTCCTCATTATTACCTAGCTACTCAACCGTGGGAGAAACTATTATTTGGATGAATAAAATTAATTGATAATTATACTTCATTTAATAAAAGTGATGCTGGATTATTATATAAAGTAATAGACGTGTTGGGCACAAAAAAGTCACAAAGATATTAGTTTCATTATGTCAGTTAATAGCTTGTAACTATTATAAAGTTTCAGTTGATCTAATGACGTTATTACGTCTGTGAATTTTTGTGTTTTTATAGCATTTGTTCCTTTTCTTGAATTGGGCATTTACTGCTTAATTAATTGTACTAGTCACATTTTTATATAGTAATATACTACATGCATTTCCCTCACATGTTAAAGGCACCTTTTGAGTAAGGGTTTTGTGAGGTAATATGTTTCAAGAACCAAGGTGAAAAAATGCTGGTAGACAATGTTTGTAAGATTGATTTCTATATTTTTAAGTGAATTAACTTATTAGTTAATAATTTAATTGTATAACGTGAAATTAGTATATATGTATGATTGTCTTTAAAAAAAAAAGTATAAGGGATGCGGGCTTTTTCATTCTCTCTCTCTCTCTCTCTCTTTGCATTTAATAAAAATTAAATCAGAGGTTTTTTTAAAGTCTGAACGAATAAAGTTAGGAACTAATAAAATATGAAGTTCAGACAACAGTTGGAGACCTTGCTTTACTTATTCAAAGAAACAGCTGCAACTTGGAAGACTATTAGAAATCAGTCATATGATTTTTGTCATATGATCTACAGTAGCTGTTTAGGTCTTTGCGTGATTGTTATAGGTCTACTCTTTTTTGTCTATAAATGATAAATATTTTAAGCACTCACTGGCATCTGCAAGCCGGAATCCTTTCCAGATCCAGCCATTTCAAAATATTCCAGTAAACTATCTTCTGAGTTTCAGTACAAAATAACATTGTTTCTATTGATCTGTGTACAATCAAAATATTATGGGGTATTTAGGCCTGGGATAGCGACCTTTGGCATGTGAGTACTTTTATGCCCAGATACATTTTTCCTGCCAGGAAAATATAAAATTATATCCTTTATAATTTTAATTAAAAGGCATATTCATATGCTGCAAAGCCTTTCATATTTTTATTTCTAGGCCACCACATGGAGCTCTTGAGCATTTTTAGGAAATAAAAATAGTGGGTGCTTTGCATGGAAGTGTGTCCATACACCCATGAAGCAAAGAGAGCTAAAAGGGATAGCAGATAGCAACGTCACCTCTTTGTAATAGATGGCTACTGTGGCAGCTATTTTGCAATATTGCCAACAATATGCTCTCAACATTTCCATGGTGCCTTCCAGCACAAAAAGATTGTCCACTTCTGATGTAGATATTTGAAAATTGTAAGTCTGGTGGGGAGATGGGGACATTGTCCATCATTCTCTCTGCCCCATCCTCTGTGACAGATTATCAGTGTTTGAAGTAAAGAATAAAGAAAAACTAACCGTATTTGTTTAAACCCAGTTACAGAACTGCATACAGTTGGAATGCTATGGTTGTAGTAATTCTTTAGATCTTCCCTGTTAGCATGAAATGGTCAGGAATAATGGGGCCCTGTGTGTACAATCCCCCGCACCAACCTCCAGGTACAATTTTTAAATGCCTGAATGAATGTTTGACAGATCTGTTGCTTCCTCTCAGGCAGAACCATCATTTTGTCTACCCACCACATGGATGAGGCAGACATCCTTGGGGATCGCATTGCTATCATTTCCCAAGGAAAGCTGTACTGCTCAGGATCACCTGTTTTCTTAAAGAACTCATTTGGATCAGGCTTTTATCTCACCGTGGTCCGCAAGATGAAAAGTGTCCAAAATGATCAAAAGGATGCAGTAAGTGGTTAGCACCGTTTTGCAGGAATAATCTGCAAACAGCATTTGCTCCCAGATGTGAGTACAGATATTGTGAGTGACACCATAATTACATACATTCTATTCAAGGGGGAGGAATCAAGTGGCATTACTGAGAGCTTACCTGCTTGGCCTTTAAATATCAGGTATGCTGTTCTGTGCTACTTCTGTGGCAAAAATGAATGTGAAGCAAGAGAATGGAAGAGCCATAGAATATTGATAGGGGAATCTCAATTGATAATGTTTGGGTGGGAGTGGTAGTTGAAGAGATAAATTGAAGTTGAGGAGCTGAGAAAGGAATACACTGAAGTTGAAGAAGAAAGGTAGAGAAATAAAACAAGTAGATAAGTCACACAGAAGTAGAGGAGGATGGACAATAGAACTGATAGATCGAAAGGACAAAGAATTAACTGCCTGTATAACTGCAGCATAATTAAAAGCTAAATGTTTTTTGATTACTGCAGTACCTTGTGCCTGGGTCTACCTTTGAAGATGGTTCAAAAACTTGAATCACTCCAAAATTTTGCTGCAGATTTACTAACTGGGATTGGCTGATCATATGATGCAAGTATGTTTCCAGGCCCAGTTCGAGGTTCAAATGCTGCCACTCACTGAAATGAGATGGATGGCTATGAGGAAAAAGGCTTTCTGAGTTGTGGGGTTCCATTTGCAGAAGGCTCCTCCCAGGAAGGCATGCCTGGTACCCATATTAACATAATTCCAACACCAAATACACTTCTAGAATTTCACATTCAATTTCATTTTGATTGCCTTATTGTAAGCACCTAGTTTTTGATATGGTGCAATAGTGCCCCCTAAAGCATCGGGGAAGTTGTATTAACCAAATGCAGCTTTTGTTTTCCAAAAAAGTCGCTTCCCTGTGATCCCATTGATAGAGTGGCATAACAGTTGAAAACTAGATTGGACCTTTATCATTCTACCAGGAGTCACTAGGAAGATGGTTGTTGACACTAGCAAATTCTGATTTGCTAGGTAGGCTCATAATGTCAGAGCAGAGTATTTTATGTGACTGAGCAAAACAGTAGTCTGTCTCCCCCAAAAGGATTGCTTTTACCTATGCTCCACATTCTATAAACTGAGAAAAAGAAGAGGAGGAAGAGGAAGTGGGAGGGAGGGAGGAGAACCTCCTGTGAACATCCAGGCAGGAAGCCCAGATGATTCTTTGCCATCACTCTCTGTGCAATGAATATGTGCTGACACTCAGTATCTTATTCAAGGACATAATAAATATCTAGTTTAGTTAGCCTGATTGTATTGATTGTTTTGGAATTCTCAGTGTGTGGCAGTAGCCTTCTCTTGCTTTTCCTTGTTTTCCCTTTCCCCTAATAAACTTTTAATCTAGAGATTTGACTTTATTGGTTTAATAAGAGAATTTGTAATTTTAAAAAACTTCACCATATGGAAGGCTGCATGATTATACATCTATGCCTTATGTTTCAGGGCTGGGCAGTGTTTGTGTTCTATATTTCTAGGCTTTGGGCAAGGGGATGCAGAACAGCTTCCTTTCTATTTTCTTAGAGCTGATCTCAGGGGAGAAGCCACCAGTACAATGCCTGCACCGTTTGCCTCTCAGCTACTAAACCCAATCTGAGCTATTGACATTGGACTATAAAACATAAAAGGCTTAGTCCTAAGTACCTATACACCAGCTCACCTAATAACACCTAATCTGAACTCTAAAACCAGCTGAGGAGGACCTGTTCATGCTCCTATATTGGTGAAGTGGCTGAAAGTGTGATAGGCAGGCCTTGTCAGTGACAGCACACAAATAATGGAACTCTCCCAAAGGGAGCAGCCCCCTCCCCACTTTCTTCTTTTAGGTAATAATTGAAGACATGTCTGTTCACCCAGAATTTGTCGGATAACAATCAAGGCTTAAACTACCTTTTAAATTACCTAATGTATAAGTTTTTGATTCCTTTTTGAAAAGTACTACTTTAATTTGTGTAGTTATTGTTTTTAAGGATAGTTGGTTCCTTTATGAAGGTTGTATATTCCACTTTGGAATTTTAAATAAAATACCCCATTGCCAATATGCTGTAACTCCATAGAAACCAACTACTTCTTAGAACAAGTGGATAAATTTCCACCAAGACTGAGGAGAAGGCTTTTCTTCCCTTATCTGGAAATGCTCATACTGTGTAACTATATTTATCGTGTAATATGAACATACTGAAAAGTCTGATAATATTACTTGTCTTCTTTCAGACCTCCTGTAGCCTAGGATCCAAGTGTTCCTGTTCCTGCTCCAGCTGTGTACCTGTGGACAAAGGGGATACTGTTGAACAGGAACTAGATGGTGAGAACAGGGTTTGTTTCACATGTTCATTGCACAATGTTATGAGATGTAACTGGCTTATTCACTTTCACAAACAATGGGTCTATCAGTGGTTATTAAGCATAATAAATAAATAGAATTTCAGAGAACAAGGTGCTTGGAAAAAAACATCAGGGAGTGGCTATGATAATGCTTTCCTTGGAGGCCTCTGGCATAAAAGGCTATTTGTGTTCAGCAGGACTCTTGTGCTTCTACGGGATATATTATGTGATTTTGGATTATTTTTTGTAATCCCAACATTGCCACAATTCCAACTTTTGAGCAAATGACTCTTGATCAATAACCTTTTGCTTCTATAATTATTAGAATGCATACAACTGGAATCAATAAATTTATCTTCTGCTTGAGTTATTATTAGATGATAATGATGATGATTTCTCCTCTGCCTTTTTCTTCAATTTGCTTTTTAATTTTTTTTTCAAACAGCAGTTGTGAATACAAAGTTTTTGTAAACCTTCATTTAGATACATCTACCAAGGAGTTGCGATTTCAGTGGAAAATCCCCAGCTGCTGCTGCTTTATGTCTTTATTTTAATATGGTACTTGCAGAGAGTGTAAACTGTAATCCTTGAGTCTACTTACTTGATAGTGTGATTCTTGGAATGTATTTGACTGAACCACAAGGGTCATAGTCTATAAAATGAGAGTGGCTATACTCTCTCACCTCCCAATAGTGGGGGTTTTGCAATCAAGCAGATACCCTAATCAAGGAACTACTAAGGAGAAAACTACACCCCCTATAAAACTGGCAGGTCAAGCTACTGTATATAAGCAGGGAGAAAACCCCACTCTCACTCACACTGATGATGTTACCTAGTTGGGTAATGCAAGCAAACAACCAAGTTCAGAGAGCACCAAGGTCTCTCACCTCCTTTTATAGATCTAATAATATACAGTTCATTTATAATGCACTTACTTTATTTCCTCAACTAGGTGATGTGAAGGAACTGAATGAACTTATCCATCATCATGTTCCAGAAGCACAGTTAATTGAAAGTATTGGTCAGGAACTTGTCTACCTTCTGCCAAATAAGAATTTTAAACAACGAGCTTATGCCAGTCTTTTCAGAGAATTAGAGGAAACCCTGGCTGACATGGGACTCAGCAGTTTTGGGATCTCAGACACACCACTTGAAGAGGTTGTTAATCTTCAGATATTCAAGCAGTTTACCTTTGTCCAGTACTTTCATATTTTGGATGAATGCCTTAAACTAAATTGTGTAATAATCTTCTGCTGATATTAAACCAGTCTTTGTGTTTTTGGAGAGCTAGAAATCATTTCTATAGAGTAGTCATTTTTTTCTGCATTGTAGTAATAACTGTTACAGTAGTAATAGTAATAACTGTTACTACAAAAATTAGAACTGTCTGATGGCTGAGAAAGATAGGAGTTGTAATTTAACGCATCTGAAGACACCAAACGAGAGATACCAGGTTAAGGGGATAGAGATGGGATAGTTAGTATAATTCTTTATACTATAGTTCATATCATTCTTTCTATCACCCTGGTTTTTTAAAGATTTTTGTACACTTTTAGGGATTTTTTAAACAATAATTAAAATATAAAACCAGAAAAGCAAGATTCTTCACTTGTGTTGCACTGAGTTGGGGTGGGGGGATATGCATAAAGATGCAGATGCTTGCTTTGCCTCCACATTGCATCTTCTCATGCACCTGTCTTTCAGGTTTTCTTGAAAGTTACAGCTGAGGCTGATCTTGGAATACAGAATCCAGGTATGCACTCCATGATCAAGTGTCTGGAGGCCAAAGGTTGTATGAAAAGTCTTCCATATTTTAATAAACTACAAATTTAAAAGTGAAAGCTGCTAATTTCAGTATACTTCTTACCACCTATAACATCCAATAGTGGTCACCCAAATCATGTGTTTCTTGTCTCCACTTCATACTATCAACTGCCCCTGCTATAGGTTAGGAAATGGAAACATTCTCATATCAAGAAAAGAGAATATGTTTCTGGAAGTACCTAGTCAATCTCCAATGTAGAAATGATTAAAAGGCCTATGTAAATATTGGGTCTGGTCACGCTGGAACCCCACAGTTACTTAAGCTATCATCCTGCCAATAGATTATAAAGGCAGTTCACTAACTGATATTAAGTCCTTAGAAATGTCCTGTTGTAATTTCTACAAGTTCAGTCTTGAAGAAATAAATGGATCTATGATTTGTAGGACTGAAAATATTTTTCAATGTGCCCTAAACAAAATTGGCATGGTCATTCTGATTTGTAAAATCCAGGAGCTACACAGGAGAATGCTTCCACTGGGCAAAAAGAGGGAGCACACCGAAGAGCTTCACCAATCAGTTGTGCTTCTCAGATACCTCTGATTATGGAAGGAGATAAGAGTGTTGGCAAAGGATCTAGGCAGAATAAAGGTAGCCAGCTTATACTTCAGCAGATTAAAGCTCTTCTCATCAAACGTTTCCATCATACCACCCGTAGTATTAAAGATTTCCTGGCTCAGGTACATATTTATCTTCTTTTTTTTCAAATGACATATATCTAGGTTAATGATAATAAAGAAGTGTAGTCCTAGTGTGAAAGTCCAGAGTCTACATTATAGAATCAACTATCCCTGTTCAGTATTTTAAGTATTTAGTGATTAAGATGTTGAGCTGGGATCAAAAAGATCCAGGTTCAACTCCCTACCCAAACATGGAGCTCACAGGGTGCTTTTGGACCCATCACATTCTCTCTTAGACTAACCTATTTTGCAATGTTATTGTTGTGAAAATAAAGTGAGGGAAATCCCCATATACCCTGCTTTGAACTCCCAGAAAAGCTAGACATAAATATAACAATAAATAAAAATGTTTTTGAGTGAGAATTTTACAACACATGCGTAGCTCAGAACACTCTTTTGGCTAGGCGTTCATGTCCATGGAGAGGCTATAGTTTGGTAATGCGTATACTCTCCATGCAGTGGTGCCAGGTCCAAGAAAGAAAAGTTAGAAAGCCACTGCCAAACAATACTAAACTAGATGAACCAATGCAGCTTCCTAAGCTTCTTTAGTCTTATCATATGTAATTGAGGCGCCATTAATAAGATCTTGTCATTTATGTTTTCTTCCACAACTATGGGAGAATTAAAAAAAAAATAGAAACTGAGATTAACTATGCAACCAGATCTTTGATGCCTGAGGTGAATTACAATCAGGATTAGATAGATTTCCAGCACAAGTATCTACTCTGGAACTTCTTGTGTCTTATATCTGAATAGGACTATACACTAATAGGATATTGTGTGAAAGCAGGTATCTGATATGTTCCATGTTGCCGCCAGATTGTTCTACCTGCTAGCTTTGTGTTGCTGGCTCTGATACTTACGGTCATCATCCCTCCATTTGGTGAATATCCCAGCCTAACCCTCCACCCCTGGATCTATGGACATCAGTTTACTTTTTTCAGGTCAGAGGATTCCTTAGTATGTCTGTTTTTAAAGTAACATTGTCACTGATGTTTCCTAAATACTAGCTAGTTAATACTAATTAATCCAATACCTTCTGTAAGGTTTTATTTTTCAGATTTCTGCTTTAAATGAGTCTTTACCTACTGCTACTTTGCTTTGTTCCTAAACATATTTCCCTAAGTAGCTAAGATATGAGATGCTGAAAATATGCAGATAAGCAATGGCTAAATAAATGGGAATGTTTGTCATTTGTGACCAAACCATATAATCATAAACATACTGTACATTTATTGATTATTGTTCTTCATTCTTGTATTTTTAAAAATATTTTTATTTTAACTGTACTGTAAACTGCTGGGAGTCAATTCTGATTACTGTGGTACATTAACATTACAACGTAATGTAACACAATACTATAAATGGAGAAGACTATATATATTATCCAAATTGAGTTTGATTCCTCATGATTTCATGGGCAAGTTCATGTAATTTTCTGAGCAACTGTGCTTTGCTGTTGCCTTTTTCTGGATGTTTTTTTAACTTCTCAGCCTTGCATACAACCTGAGGTTTTCTGGTGGACTCCCATCCATGTTCTAACCTGGTCTGACCCTGATTAACTTTTCAAGATCAGACAAGATTAGCTAGACTTTGCCATTCAATTGGAAACATATATATATCCAACATCTCCCTATTCGCATCATTGCTAAATGTAGCCTATGAGACTTATCATCTCAGTCTTCAGAGGCTAGGTATGCTGAGTTTCAGGAGGTGTTCCCACTCCATCCCCAGACTTTCACCTCTCAGGATTTTTTTCTCCTGTCTCTCTTAATATATGGAGAAAGGAGCTGTCTTTTTTTCCATGTACAGAGCAACACTAAGTAATTGGGGTTTTGATGAAAGGCGCTACAATCTAGCCCTGACCCACAAAGTCATATGAATATTGGAAAGTTTTCCAGAAAGAAGGCTCACTCATAACCAGATAAAATTTCTTCACTTTGTTGAGATATGACATTGCGTTAACCTAAATCTAATACCAGAACAAGGTGGATGGACTTGATTACAGTGGTGATGGGTGCATGATTGGGAGATGTGAAGGACCAACTTGGGGACAGATAATTCTGGAGAAGTTTTGTCTGTGTGGTCACTAAGAGTCCATGCTGACTCAACAGCATGTAACAAAATAATAGCATTAGATTCCATGGGAAAAAAATGTTCGATAAGCAGTATATGTGAATTACAAATGTTCAACCACAGATACGCTACTATATTACGTTTTATGTAAAACTATTTTCTATTAACAAGGAATATGCATGCATATCTTTGCTTATGTATTTGAGAAACTAAACCTTTATAGCAAGCAACAATGTCAATTTTTTAAATTCTTTTTGTAATATTTATGAAATGTACAGGGCTCTTCTAAAATTGGGTAGTTAATTATTAATATCTACAGTGATTCTGCTGATTTTCACTTGCAGTTGTATTCTTCTGTAGTCAATCTCTTTTTATAATCTAAATCTCATCCAATCTCTTTAGCAATGAACGGCCTGGCAGTGAACAAATGGTTTCTCTTAGTGATGCCTTCTTAAATAAACCAGGATTTGGAAATCGTTGCTTAAAGAGAGAACCCCTTCAGTAAGTTCTCTCTCTCTCTCTCCCTCTCTCTCTCTCTCCCCCCCCCAATTATAAAGTTCCTAAACTTAGTGAAGTTCCTAACAAGATAAAGTCTTGGGCTATGTTTCCCTTCATCCCACAACATTAAGCAAGAAGCCTAAGGAACAATAGAAGGTTTTAAATTAGACCCAGTTGAATGAAAGAGATTTAAGTTAATCACAACTAGATTAAGTCCCACTGATCTCTCTCAGTCACTAAATATGGAACTTATCTTATGCACTATATTCTTATCCCCTGATGATTACTGATTGCCTTATCTATAGCATTACAGCCTCTGTGGGTTTTTTTCCCAATGTATGATGCAATGACTCCTAATAGAAGAACTGCATTAAGGAAAAAATAGTGAAGTCAGATTAAACCACTTGGTTATAAATATGTTGTAAATTTATAACAAAATAACAATGATTATACAGCTGACTATGATTTTAATCACTCAGTCTTTCTGGGATTGTTTACAATCAAGAAATAATATTAAGAATATCTGTGTTCACTATGAGATATTTCTCCTGCATCCATGTGCCTGTCTATTAGAAATAAATCTATTGAGTTTAGATGGACTTAAGTGTGTATAAAATTGGATCTAAATAAGCTGATGGCCATGCTGGCTGGCTGTAAATTCTACAAACTGTAGTGCTAACACATCTGGAAGGCATCAACTTGAGGATAGTTTGTCTCAGTGTTTGTTTTCTACTTTTCTTTCCATCTGTTCATTTTCTCCTTGCATTGTCTTCTAAGAGATGGTTTTTCGTGCTGCATCTGGCGTAGGGAATTTCAGCCCACATAGATTAAAAATAGTGCAACCCATCTTACTGTTTGATGTCCTCCTGGAACAAATAGTGCCACCACAGGAGTAAACACTTCACTTTAGTTATTTTGTCTTGGCAATCAGCCATAACAAACAGGAATAAATAGGAGGATGATAACCCCAGAGAGGTTTGCCTTTTGAATGCTGAGTAAAAATAGAGATCTGAGAAAAATGCAAATAATGATTTTTGGTACAAAACGTGAAAGGATAAAACAAAATAACGAAGAGAAGAAGAGCTGGGTGTTAACATTGTGGAAATCTAGAATCTTAATACCAACCAACATTGCTACAAAGTTGCCACAGTAGATAAATACTAGGCTTACAGTTTGTGCTAAGTGAAAAACAAACAATTTTATGGGATAGCAGGATGTGTGAAACCAGCCATTATCATCTGTGTGATTTTTTAAAATAGGTCTAGTCTAGATACACTAGAGCAAACAGTTTTAGTAGTAATTCTTTGGAATACATTATTCTAGTTCGGGGAGGTAGAGAAGCAGGAAGAATGGGGAATACTGGCTCTCTAACCAGTTATATTGTAATTTACTAAGGAAGTTAAATAAGTCTAAAGATTCAGGGAAATAGCCCCTGAGTCACTGTCTATAAGTACGGAAAGTCACCTGATAGATCAGAGTTGCCCAACTAAATCCCCAGGGACAGGGTAGAAGTTTTCAAACAGAGACTGTATGGTCATCAGTCAGAGATGGATGGATCCTGCAGAGAGCAGGGAGTAGATTATCTCTAAGATTCCTTCCAACACTATGATTGTATGTAGCCCCTGAAAAATTTGAATGTACTCCCTAGTGACCTCCAAAGATTTGCTACCAAATCATAATTTTTAATGCAACAGAAAGGGAGGGTAATCATATTAATGGTATTTAAATATCAATTTAAATAAAATACATTTTAATTTTAGTAACCATAAATGAAATGAGGTTTAATTATTTTTATATGGCTTCTGTGTGGAAAAAATGCACATGCTTATGATGAATAGAACTGAGTATCATTTATTTCTGTTTGAAGAATACACAGGAGGCATTCCTTTGAATTTTTGGTACTGTCACAGGAAGTATAAATACAATAGTCCTGTAGGATCATATGTGACTACTTTGATATTTACACTGGATTTTGTATCCCTGCATAGTAACTACCCTTGCATTACTACATCAGTGGCCTGGAGGACACCAGCTGTCCCTTATCACGTATCTGCCCTTTTTCGGATTAACAAATGGAATCCTGACAACCCCTCGCCTGCATGTCAGTGCAGCACTAGGAAGAAACTCACTGTGCTCCCAGAGTGTCCACTGGGAGCTGGAGGACTTCCTCCTCCACAGGTACTGTTTGGGTATCATCTACTAATAGGAAGCACTGTGATTTTTATTGAATTAGTTTCAGTGGGAGAGAAAATCTGGGTAACAGATTCACCAGGCAGGTATATTGATATGATAGAACAGCAATTTTTTTAAAAAAAATGTATTTGCAAGTAATATAGTATGTGAAATTTATTCATTTTTTTTCACTCTAATCTGCCCAATAACCACAGGTTTGTTTTATTTATGTTCCACCATTCTTTCAGCAGTTCAAGGTGGCATACACTGCATACCTTCTTCTTATTTTTCTCCCTTAACAGTCCAGTGTGCTGCATTCAGAGGTGTTTGCAGGATGCAATGTTGTCGTCAAGATGAGTGTTGTGCCATTGTGACATAAATTATGCTTCTTTGCCCTGTCTATGTAACGTCATAACATATGGACAAAAGGATCTGAGCAACACTCATTTTAACACTGCCCCTTCTTGGTCCCCTCCCCTTTGCAATGCCTCTGGTTGTGCTGAGATAGAGTTTTCTGGCCCAAAGTCACCCAAGGAGCTCCCATGGTTTATGGTAGACTTGAACCTGGATCTTCCTACTCCTGATCCAACACCTTAATCACTATAAGGTTTGTTTTTGTTTGTTTCTGTCTTTGACCATAAATCAATAA
This sequence comes from Liasis olivaceus, assembly GCA_030867105.1. NCBI lineage: Eukaryota > Metazoa > Chordata > Lepidosauria > Squamata > Pythonidae > Liasis > Liasis olivaceus. The sequence goes on along the minus strand of CM061350.1, from coordinate 119,223,447 downwards.
AGTAAAGTAACAAAGTTCTCTAGGCTGATTATAATGTTACTTACATCATTTTAGAAAGCTTTAAAAGCTTTTTTGTGGTTTTTTTAAGGAAAAAACAGAATGTTAAGTTAGAGCTACTGTGCTGCAATATCTGGATGACCTCTAGATGGAAGCACAGAAGTAGAGAAGACCTGATATTAATTATACTACTCAGATTGGGCCTAAAGTAGTGCATTAATATAGAGTTTGGAGTATTCTCCAAGACTCCAGTTCAGAAGTGACAAGAATAATTTTAGGAATGTAAGTATAATGGAGCTTTCCCAGCCTGGGAAGTAAAGCTGCCAGAAGCCCTGTTACTCATTCCATCCAAAATGAGTACCAGGCTGAAAAAGGCTGTGAAGAGATGATAAACTGCAGTAGAAGGGCATCAGTAATGGGAATTTTTATCATAGGTTTTTTGAAAGGGCATATGGAGATTTTGTTTAGCCTTCTCGATGAAAAATAAGTGTTCATATTCACAGAAATAGTTTTTTCTAGAAAACGGTGATGTGTTAGAAAACTACTGTATTTCCAAAAGTGCTTTGCAAAAGCTTATTTGACAGATTATAAATTTGCTTTATAAATATTACTTCGAAGAAACTATCCCTTATCTCTGCTAAAGGAGGGCAACACTGCCTCTCAGTGGTTAAATTCACATTCTTCATGGATTTTATTTGCAAGCTACAAAATAATTGTATATTTGCTCAATTATCACAATTTAGAAAGATATATATTCATTTAAAACTGCAGGAAAAACAACTAAGAGTCTTCTGGCACTTTAAAGACTAACCAATTATTGAATAAGTTTTTGTGACTCACAGGCTGTTAACAGCATTAAACTGATTAGCCTTTAAAGTGCCACAAGTCTGTTGTAATTATTCTTTAAAATTACAAATGGGTATATGTGTTTGAGTCATTATAGTTATCTTCCAGTAAAGATCAGACTTTAAATGTCATTTGCCAACATTTTTAGCTCCCCACTTATAAATCTTGTGGAGCATTCAGCAAAACCAGTCTGGCTTATAGTTTTTTTTGTGGTTTGAGATCAAAATATGCAAAAAAAGTTCCAAAGGGAGACAAGGCAGCTTTTAGGTTTCAGTAGAATAACACTCACTTCAAACTAAAACTCTCCTATGAGGTCTTGCCTCTGAATCTCTGAAATACGAAATTATAACCACGAAGAATTTAATGAATGTTTTCTTCATCTTATAGAGGATTCAGCATAGTACAGAAATTCTTCAGGATCTCACTTACCGAAATATTTCTGATTTCTTGGTGAAAACATACCCCACCCTAATAAGAAGCAGGTTGGTTGGGACTTTTCTATTTATGCATTTTCAAATTCAGAAGCTATGTTGGCATATAACACTCAACTGTAATTGGCAGGTTCCTACATCAAACCAGTAAAAAATGTACAATATGTGATGAATGATTTCAGATTATACAAATCTGTGGCAATTTGTATGGATGGATTCTAGGTATGGTCCTGAAACTTCTGAATAAGAAGTCAGCTGCTCAGTTTTCCATGGGTTTTTCTCCACTTGCATCTCACCATAGTACAAATATGCCGTAGCAACATTTTTTTCTGCCATGTCTCCATGATATTGAGAAGAGGGTGCTGTATGCTATACAGAAATACATACGACAATATAACCAAAGCTAACCCACTACTTTTTTTTAATGAAAGGGATTATTGTTATTATGTTGGCCAATTTTCTTGCAGCTCTTGTCACCAATTCCTAAGACTTACACACTGTCCTATCCCAAGTATTGCTGGGCTTTCACAAGTGGACTTTTCAACAACCTTCCCTTTACACTGTTGCAAGGGAGGTACTATAATATTCCTCTACTATAACTGGTCATCTCTGGCCTTGAGGCATGAAGGAAGTTGAAACTATCACATGTGTGCTACTATAAAGCAATTTTTATTTGGGTTTATACAACAATTCCAGGGCAATCAGGTGATGATTATGTAGCTTTCCTACTAGCCAGTAAAAACTTCTAGGTCACCTATAGTGGTGCTACGTTTTGCTACTTAGCTTCAACAGTGCAGCAGAAGACACTTCCTAAAGATCAACTTCCACCCATATAAACCTTGCTAGTTTTTTTGTATTTCTCTGTATATTAGTTTGTTTATCTGTTATGCTGGCTTCTGGCCATAATAAACTTTTGTCTATCTTCCCAAGGATGATTTAAAAAAAACCTCATTGAGGTTTGATTATGCACATTTGTACAGAAAAAGCACTGAACAAATATACCTATGTAAGAATTCTTTTCTATAACTTGTATACTCATAGTTTCTGTGCAGGTCAAATGAACAAATAGTGGTCAGGAACAGGGATTAAGGATACAGTCATAGACTGCATCCTTTTCACCAATCATCTGAAGAGGCTTATACATTCCTAAAGTGACATCTCAAACAACAAAATAGCCACAAAATCACCAAGCAGATCCCCATGGCACAGATATAATTTTGTATCTGAAACGATTTTAATTAATGCAATATGTTAAAGAATATCACATTTTTAATATTTTTATTTTCCTTGGCAGCTTAAAGAGTAAATATTGGGTCAATGAGCAAAGGTAGGACGACTATGTGCTGTACATCTTTTGTTGAGTTTTTTAAGTCTTAAGAATTTTAAATAAATGACAAGTAATAAATTACGCCTAGTCAGTATTATTCTGTCCAAAATATAAATGGTGGGCTATGCCTGGTTTGGAGACAATACAGACAGTCCTCACTTACTGACCATTTGTTCAGCGACCATTCAAAGTTGCGATGGTGCTGAAAAAAATAACTTGACAGCTCATTTATGATCATTTATGACCTTCACAGCATCCCTCAGTCACATGATCGCCATTACAGTTAGTACATGTCCTGTACTTGATCTGTGTTCCCCCCACCCCTTGCAGAACAGAGGAGAGATTGGAGAGAAAGGGACTGCAAGAGACTAAGCTGTTTGCTGTTCTACACATCAAAAGCAATGCAATCGCACCGGCAGCCGAGGGGTGGGAGCACAAACAGCTTACAGGCACTCAAGCATTCCAAAGGGTGGGGGAATGGTTAGGAGGCAAACAAAAGCTGAAGGTGTGAAACTGAGTAGTCTTGTCTCTTTCCAGCCAGAAAGGACAGTAATGGTCGTGTGATTTCCCACTTAGCAACTGCTTCACTTAGTGGCAGAGTTGCCAGTCCCAATTAGAGTCATTAAGTGAAGACTACCTGTATTTATTTTGTTTGTGCACTTCACTGTCAAACCATATTTCTTTCTGTGAGAGAGGTGTAATTATTCTTAAGGAAACGTTTATTATGTTCATTGTCTGTTGAAAGTGGAGTAAGATTCTCCTTATGCAATTGAAGATTATGTAATCTTGTATTTAGATATGGAGGAATTTCCATTGGAGGAAAACTTCCAATACTGCATGTTACTGGAGATCAAATTGTTGATTTTATGAAGGACCTTGGTCAAATGATGAATATAACAGGGGTAAGAAAGAACTCTAGTGTCTGCTTTGTCACCTGATTGTGACCAAATCTAACAATTTCTGCTTATGTCTGTAACACTAAAATACAAACAAAGAATTCTGAGCCTTTGCTTTCTGCTCTCTAGGGTGAAGCAACAATGACCGTCGCTAAAGAAATGTCAGCTTTTCTTAAATATATGGAAACTGAACACAATATTAAGGTATTTTAATAGTTATGCTCATAAAATCTTGCATAACCTGGTTGATGAATGGTAAGTTCAGTAAAATTAGCATTAATTAAAAGAGAATAATAACTTTTTCATATTAGTTTCAGCACTGTAAAAAACAACCGCTGGAGAGCTTGTAGGATATAAGGAGAGGGGAGACATTCCTTTTCTTTTCAATAAGGGTACGGAAGAGTGACTATGACAAGTTTAAGAAATTAAGTATATGGATTATTATCAGATATTTTGGGGGCATGTGACATATTGTTCCAATACAATCCCAGATCCAGAAACATTCATTTATGTAATCATTGCATATCTTTTCAACTTTGAAGAGCAGCATTTTAAAAAATTAGTGTATGATATCAAACTACTAAAATTGCTTTTGCAGATGTGTTATTACAATAGGAGAGCCAGTCTGGTGTGGTGGTTAAAGCACCAAACTAGAAACCTGGACACTGTGAGTTCTAGTCCCCCTCTTAGGCACAAAGTCAGCTGGGTGACCTTTGTTAGTCACTCTCTCTCAGCCCTAGAAAGAAGGCAGTGGCAAGTCACATGTGAAATCTTGCCAAGAAAACTGCAGGGACTTTTCCAGGCAGTCACCAGGAGTCAATACTAATGCAAAGACACAAAACAACAACAACAAAAAACACTCCAAATTATTATGATATAATGTTACAACTGAAAAAGGAGAAAAGAAAGGAGACTTAACAATTCTGTGAAACAAAATAACCCCCCAAAATTGTTTGGATTGCTCAGAAGTCCTCTTCTTTGCCCCTTTGCAAACCACCCCCCACTATTCCAGATGTTAACAAACAACAATTAGCAATACAGTGTTGAAATTTAGGTGTAGATTTAACCTTGCAGTATTGTAAAATTCTTTTGTTATATTCCATTTGTGAAAAGTCCACAATTCTTGGTGGCTTGATAGTGTATCTCCAATATGAAGAACATACACATCTTTGACATAAAACAATCAGTCTAAAGTTATGTTAACAGTTCTGTTTCAGCCTAAGATTTTGTACTAATAAGATGAGTCCAAACCATGTGAATAATGGTTCTATTACTGAAGTGAATCTCCTACAGCAATTAATTTTTTTTAGTTAATTATATCAGTTAAAGCTCTACTATTATCAGGTCCTTCAGGGCCACTTATAAAACCAGCCTGCTCTTGATGTGTAATTGCTGGAAGAACTACCTAGAATCTGCAGATCAAGGTAGGTCTTAAAATCTTAGCATCCACATTTATCAAGGAAATAGATCTATAATTGAACATGTAGAATATTTCCCCCAGCTTCAGAAGGATTGTTAGCCTCACTATACTTCCAGCAAAACAGATAAATCCAATATTCTTTTTGTATCAATCAACTGAAGACTATTTGGCCTTCCTCAGTTTTGTAGATTTAATTGTAGCCACAATTTTTTAAGAAAGTGAAGTGGTTAGAAATCTGGTCCTGTGATAGCTATGGGAGTCTCAGTTTTATAGAAAAAAGTATCTCATCATCTCTTGATAAGAAATTGGAACAATACAATTTGAAATGAAATTTTTTAAAAATAGTTGTTCTAGAAACTATGTACTTTTTTATATATATCCCAAATAGAAGACACAGTATTGTATTGCTTAATTTGTTTAAATATAAAGCCAATTTGTTTTTAGACTTCTCCTCTTTCCCAGTATTGTTGCCTAGTTCAATACAATTTGGTTTTTTGGAAGCATAATTTTACAGTATTTAGGTAAGCTGACCAGAGTTATAAATGAAGTGAGGAATGTATAAATTTGCCAATAAATAAATAAATAAATATCGTTGAGATAATATGCAGCAGGTCTGTATCACTTCAGAGATAGACATTCTTCTCTAAGGATTTAATTTTAGTTGTTGCTTCTTTTTGTAAATAGCATGTGCAATAATGTGGCTTTGAATAAAGGCCTTTTGGGTTACCTATATTTAATATAATAAGGGTAACCCAAAAGTCCTTTATTCTAAGCTATATTATTCCAAGCCATATTATAAGACAGTGTTTTAACTGAGTCCCTGTTTATATAAAAAAAAAATCCTGTCACCTAATTCCAGCTATGTAATAAGAAACATATCGTTCAACAAAGACAATTCAGAGACCATTTAAAAGATTATTTAAATTACTATCAAATAAAGCTATCAGTTTCATAGGAGTGTAATCTTAAATTGTTGTAGCATCTGTGCAACACGTTTTCGCTTAAATACCAAAGAATGAGATAGCAAGAAATAGTTATATGAAAACAATTTCTGTATACAGAAGAAAGAAAAATTAGTACCCTAATTCATGTTGGAAACTATTAATCAAACAAATATCCACTAGCTTAAATTCACATAATATAATACAGCAAACATGATTGAATTTGAAAGTAAAATGGGGTTGTGGTGGAGGCATTACCATTTAGAAGGGGTGCAGAGTTATTTTATCCGCTTATTATACATTCTACTGATGATATGTAAAAGTTGAAAACAGTTATGCATTTGTTCTGGATGTTGGACCATATAGGTTGAGTAATACATTGATCTTTCAATGTAATAACAAGCAACTTTCTGGATCTGATATTTCTTCTTGAACAGTTTAAATTTTAAAAAATCTACCAATCAAAATTGCAGCACCTCTTGCCCATTTAGAACTACCAGTTGTGTAAGCATATCCATTCAAGCTTTCTGTAAGAGAAGTTTGTTCCTTAATATAGGCCAACCATATCTGGATGATCACTAGATGGGAGCAAAGAGATACAGAAAACTTTTTGCTCTCACGTAATGTGTGTCTAGACATTTGCACTCAGATCAGCAGGCCTGCTTAGAAGAATATGAGTCTCATGTAAAAGAGAAGGTTCTATGAAGGAGACCCACCCACCCCTTAATATTCCATGTTACAAACAAACAAACTACCTACCAGAAGGAGCATTTTATATTAAAGAACAAGAAAAATCCTCCCTTATTTCCATCTTGAGAATGCAAGACACCAAAATATGTTCCAGATTTTTAAAAAAGCTAGAAACCTGAAGAAAGATACTATACTTCCAGAACTGCATCTTCAATGCCCCTTATGTATTCACATTAATACATTATTGTTGGTATTCAAACCCAAAGAAGGAGAAAAAAAAAGTTTGTTTTTTGCTGATTCTCTTATTTAAATATAAGTGTTCAATAGAGAGAGAGAGAGAAAGAGGGAAGAAGCTGGGAAAAAGCATCAAATTGCAGCTTCAAGAAAGACTGGAGATTATTATCTTTTTCTTGTAATGCCAAGGAAGAATATATAGAACAAGCAAATGCTAAAGTAGGAACTAGAGGAAAAAGGTTTGAAAGTCTGGAACTGATAGCCCTCATTTATTAGGGAAAACAATAACAACAACAAAGAGCTCCCAGTTTGCATATAATATTAAATAAACCAGATATGAAAACTGTTTAGTTGCTGTCATTAGCAGCAAGTGCAATTAGTAATATGCTTGCTCCTGATAAAATCAGAATTTTAAAGGGTTCTGGTTGGCTGAAGTTTGTAATATTATGTATTATTCTTACAGGTGTGGTTTAACAATAAAGGCTGGCATGCTATGGTCAGTTTTCTCAACATAGCCAACAATGCAATTCTGAGAGCCAACCTGCAACAAGGTAAAGATCCAGAGGAATATGGAATAACTGCTATTAACCATCCACTGAATCTCACTAAGGAGCAGCTGTCTGAAATCACTGTGTAGGTAACATTCATTTGCTATTCTAGTCTGGTCTAGTCTAATTCCAATTCCAGTTCCAATTCACTCCAATGCAGTTTTAATTCTGTTCCTCCCTCTCTCTTCCTTCTGGCAGGCCTGGGCACCATGGCTTAAAGCTTAGAAAAATGAGTCTGCTTGCCAAGCTAAAAATATTTATAATACTTTTAAAAACGCATGTTTTACATCACACATAACTGGACCCTTACAATTAACAATCCCAAGCTAGTTAAATTAACTGCTATATATACACAGTTTACAATAAATGAATGAATGGTGGGAGATGGATTGTTGCTTCTGCAACAGCAGCCCAGCGTATCTCTTACCAAGTCACAACTAGTTCTATAAAAGAAACAGTGTGATGTCAAATTCCTTTCTCTACCAGCAGAATGAAGCAGGAGAAAACTCACAGTGTAGCCATAGTAAAAGTTTGAGACTATTAGATTCTATCAGAAAAGTAGGAGAACTGGGACTGCTATTTACAGTGGCAGTCATGTCTATTTACAGTGTACAACCAGCCATGTCTAGTTTCAGCTTTGTTGTGAAATGTGAACTAACAAGTGGTGACTTTTGTGGCTTTTGGTTCTGGTTTACTGGCTGTCCTTAACATCTCTCACTGCAGGCTGACCACTTCGGTAGATGCTGTGGTTTCCATCTGTGTGATTTTTGCAATGTCTTTCATCCCAGCAAGTTTTGTCTTATACCTGATCCAAGAACGAGTGACAAAAGCCAAGCACCTCCAGTTTGTCAGTGGTGTGAGCCTTTTTGTTTACTGGTTCAGCAATTTCCTTTGGGACATAGTGAGTTGTTTTGCTAGTAACAAAGAATAAACTGTGGGGAAAGACCACAAGTCAGGGGCAGAATAGATGCCTTTTCCCCCAATTCCTGAAATCTCTAGGGAAGACTTGGAGGGGAGGGGGGAACCCTGGTTGAACTGCTGGAGATTTTGCCATTTGGTGTAAACAATAAATAGGCAGTACCAAACCATTTTGAATTACAGCCCCTGTACAGTTTAACCCACATGGTCAAAATGTCTGAATGACACCTTATAGGGATAATGGAGAACTATAGAGACCAATATTCTGATTCAGTATATGACGTCTTGTGTTTCTAGTATTGACTTATATTGCATATTTTGATTGCTGATGATACCCAATTATATATCTCCATCCCGGGTGACCTAAATGATGCTGTGGCTACCCTTTTGCAGTGCCTGGAGGCTGTAGGGGCCTGGATGGGGGACAACAGGCTTCAATTGGTAAGACAGAGTGGCTGTGAGTATGGGGAGCCTCAAGATCTAGGAGTTTATCATCTTTGGTTCTTGATGGGGTTACACTACCCCAGACAGACCTGGTGCATAATCTGGGGGTCCTCCTGGACTCACGACTCCTGTTCGAAGAGCAGGTGGCAGTCGTGGCTAGGAGGGTCTTTCCGCAACTTTGTGTTGTGTGGCAGTTATGCCCCTTCCTCGATCGGGAGGCCCTCCGCACGGTCACTCATGCCCCGGTCACCTCCCAGTTGGATTACTGCAATCCGCTCTACATGGGGCTAACCTTGAAGAGTATCCAGAAGCTACAGCTGGCGCAGAATGCAGTGGCGTGGACAGTTCTGAACACCCCTGGGGGGCACATATAACACTGCTGTTACGTGAGCTGCATTGGTTGCCGGTTTGCTTCTGGGTCCAATTCAAGGTGTTGGTTATCTCCTTTAAAGCCCTTTATGGCACAGGAACAGGTTATCTGAGGAGCCGTCTCACCCATTATATCAGCCCGCCCCACTCAGTCTGGCAGAAGGGGCATGTTGCAGACCCCAGCAGTCAAGGAATTGTGACTGGTGGGATCTAGGAGGAGGGCCTTTTCTGCGGTAGCCCCTGCTCTGTGGAACAACCTATCTCCTGAGGTGCGGTGTGCCCCCACTCTCATGGCCTTCAGAAAAAGCGTGAAATCCTGGCTATGCCAGAAGGCCTGGAGGCCGGATGGGGGCTCACATCAGTGAAAGTGGCTTGTGGAGTAATTGATTTTGCCCCCCCCCCCCCACATCATCCTGAATGTTTTTAGTATTTATGTATAGGGTTTGTTTTATAGTTTGACTTTTTAATGGATTAATTAATTTTAATTATGTATGTAGTATGTTTTAATTGTTCACGGCTTTTTAGTTTTAATTGTAAGCCACCCAAAGTCACCCGCTGGGGGAGATGGGCAGCATACAAATGTAATAAACAAATAAATAAATATTTATTTATTTATTTGTTTGTTTATTACATTTGTATGCTGCCCATCTCCCCCAGCGGGTGACTTTGGGTGGCTTACAATTAAAACTAAATATCCCACAATATATATATATTGTGGGATAACATCCAGCAACATTTTGTCTAAAACCCTGATTCAGAATGGCAATTTGCAATAACTGAAAGTAGGCTTAGTCCATCTGTCTTTTTTTTAATCTTCAAGTGATACAGACCTCCATTTAAAATGTCCTTATTTTGATTAGTTTATGCTGAGCATAGGAAACTGCTGTATACTAAATCGTATTATTTAAGATGCCTAGCTCTAACTTGCAGTGCTCCCCAGGGTCTTAGAGATCTTTTCCAGACTTAAATGGGAGATGCCAGGGCTCACGCTGCGGCTTCCCTTTATAGAGCCTTTCCAACCTGATGCTCTTCACCCGACATGGACTATAACCATGCTGTTGGCAATAATGGGATTTCCACAACTGTCTCCTCCTGCCATCTTCTTTAGAAAATCAAACATTAATTGTTTTCAAAAAAATCAGATAGGATAAAACAAGTTAATCTCTGTGTATCTTACTAAAAGCTATCTTTCTGGGTAGCTCTATAGTTTTTACAAGATCATGAGAATAAGATGCTGGAAAAACCTGGTGCAGATTTGGGAATATTGTATTCTTTTTTTCCCCTCTATGCCAGGTGAATTATATAATGAGTGCTGGCTTAGTGGTGGCAATATTCATGAGTTTCAAAAAGAAAGCATATACATCACCAAGCAATCTTCCTGCACTTATAATATTGCTATTGCTATATGGGTAAGTTATCTAGATTTCTCATTAATTCCTACCTAGCAATGCCATTGTTGAGGCAGTAAGCAACATATTCTGAAGAGTGGTCTATTGAATAGAATAGATACCTTGATTTAGAAAAATACAGTCAAGGATATTAAATCATCATGCATTGTTAATTTCTCATGAGAAGACCAAAATTATTAAGAAATGTTTCATAGAAATTGATGTTGTAAGGAAGCATTGATCTTAATTTTTAGACATGTAAATACATCTACAAACTTTCAGAAGGTTTTCCTGAACAACACATTTTCTCTGAATATTTACCGTATTTTTCCGACAATAAGACGCCCCCATGTACAAGACGACCCCCATTTTTCCAACCCCAAATTAAGAAATCAATATTTTAAAGATAGTGCAGAACACATTTTTATTTAGTAATTAGTTAACATTTACCTGCTACACTCGGTGGGAGGAGGTCCAAACCGTCTCTCTGCAGCTTTATTTCCAGGCTCTTTTGCATAACTGATTACATTCAAGCACGAGTGAAACTGCCGATAGCTTGTCTCTGCAGACAGCCTTCCTCTAATTGGTTTATTCAGCATCAGCTGACGTCAGTTACATAAGGCTCGTGATTGGAGGAAGTCTGTTTGGGAGACAAGCTATTTCACTCGTGATTGGAGGCTAGCAATAGGAGGAAGCCTCTCTGCAGAAACAAAGTATGGGCAGTTTTGCAACCGCGCGGTTCTCTCCTCAGCTAACTTCCCTGAATAAGACGCCCTTCAATTTTTAGGGTAAGGATTTTAGAAAAAAAGTATCGTCTTATAGTCGGAAAAATACGGTAATATTAATATTGTTTCCAATATAATAATCCTTATACATTGAACATTGCCCTATAAAGTCTGGAGAAGAACTTAGAATATTGTAGGCAGAATCCATGCTTTAAGATTTGTAACAGGAGACAAGATATTTTAAATTAGATGTGAATTTTCATTATTAAAAATTTGTGAAATAAAACAATTATAAGGATACACATTTCAATAAATTTTTATAACCATATTATATCTTATTTAGCTTAAATCTTATTTTATTATTACATCTCAACCATATTATAGTTTATTCTTATTATCTTATTATTACATCTCAACCATATTACAGCTTATTCAAGGAAATAAGCTGGCAAACTGTAGAGCCCTACAGTTTGCCAGCTTATTTCCTATAATAATTCAAAGTGTTGTTAATTACTTATGAAAACTATGCAGGTAGTCCTCACTTACCAACCACAATAGGGTCTGGCAACGCCATTGCTAAGCATCATGATCATTAAATAAAACATAATGTGACTGCGCCAGACTTATGATGTCAGTTCTGCTGTGGTGATTAAGGAGATCACCGTGGGTCATTAAGTACAACGTCATATGACCATGACTTGTGATTTACTGCTGGCTTCCCCATTAACTTTGCTAGTTGGAAGCTGGCAGTGAATCTTGCAAAGGGTGGTCATGTGACTACGGGACGCTGTGACTGTTGTCGGTGTGTGCTGGTTGAAAACACCTGAATTGTGATTGTGTGACTGTGGGGATGCTGAGACAGCCACAAGTTTGAGGACCAATCGTAAAGCTACTTTTTCAGTGCCATCATAACTTTGAATCATTGCTGAATAAGGCAGTCAGTAAGCAAGGACTACCTATATCACATTATGTCCTGGATACCTTAAGGACAACTTCTTTGCATATCATTCTGCTTATACTGATGGCAAGACCTTCTCTGTACCCTGCAGAAGCACAGTTAATAGGGATAAGAGAAAGGGCCTTTTTGGTGCTGCAGCTATCTATGGAACCCTTGCCTTGGAAGGTCAGGCAGGCAACCTTTGCTGACCAGTCAAAATCTTCCCACAGATAGTGTAAAAATGTGTCCGTGTAATGTATTTTCCTCTTATCTATCTGTTTTTACTATATAATGTCCCTGTTCATGTTTCCCCTGCTTTGTACAGTAGAGTTCCACAGAGATCAACTTTCTCCCTACTCCTTTCTGATTTCCCTGTGAAACCAGCATGGGGTTAGATATGCTAATGATACCCAGGTATACATTTCTGTCCTGGGCTTATGAAGTGATTCTGTCAAGGTTCTTTCTTATTGCCTGGAGGCTGTAGGGATCTGGATGGGGAAGAACAGACTTAGGCTCAACCCTAACAAAATTGAGTGACTGGGGACCACGCTGGGGACCTTCCTTCATTAGTTCTGATTGGGTTGGCACTTCCCCAGACAAAACTGGTATACAACTTGGGGATCCACTAGACTCTTAGCTCCTGCTCAAAGGGTAGGTAGCCAAAACCATTTTGTGTGCCAGTTATGACCATTCCTAGATCAGGAGACTCTGCTCACAGTTATTCATGCCTTGGTCATCTTTCGTTTGAATTACTCAATGAACTCTGCAAGGGCTGCCCTTGAAGTTTACTCAGAAGCTGCACTGATCCAGACTACAGTGATGCCGGTAATTATGGGAACATCTTGCTACACCATAAGGCATTACTACTTTGTGAACTGTATTAGTTCCCAGTGAGTTTCTAGAGGCAGTTCAAGGTGCTACTTGTCATCTAGAAAGCTCTTCATGACACAGTGCTGTGTCATTTGCTGTCTGTCTCCAATTATTTGTGCCTGTCCTAATACAATCTGACAGGGCTGGCATGCTCTGGGTCCCTTCTATTAAACAGTGTCATCTGATGGGACCCACCAGGTGGGTCTTCTTTGTCACTGCATCTATCCTGTGGCATAACATGCCCTCTGAGAACCAGATGACCCCAACTTTACCTGCTTTTCATAAGGCATTGAAGACCAGTCTCTTCCCTCAGGCATTGGGTCAGGAGGTTAGGTGAGCCTGCTTCAAGTAATTTATGTGGCTAGTTGATTATAAGGCTTGTTAGTTATGGATATATAAGCTGGCTCTGGTGTGACATGTTTTAATTGCTGTGTTATATTGTTTATATTTTTAGCTGGTTGTTTGCTGCCCAAAGTCACATGGCAAGTGGACAGCCACATAAACTGAATACATTTATAAACAAATAACCTTTTTGTAAAGTTTTTGTTCTTTTTTAACGGTTTCAAATGTTTCTTGCTAGCTGGCCTGAATAGTACGTAGAAGGATGAAATATGAATCTTTATGTAGATAAATAACAAAATAGCCTCTTTTATTTTATCAAAAGACAGTCTGTAACAACTTGGCCATACTTCATTCACATAGAAGCAATGTATTGTTTATTATACCACCTTTTGAGGGTTATGACTGTATGTTTTAATTAACTGAATTATGCCACCTTTGTTTCTCATTGTTCTGCATACAGATGGGCCATAATTCCTATGATGTACCCCGCATCCTGCTACTTTAGCATCCCCAGCACTGCCTATGTTGTCCTGTCTTGCATTAATCTCTTCATTGGCATTAATAGTACTGCCATTACACTCATCCTAGACCTCTTTGAAAACAATGTGGTGAGTGACTTTTTTTAGGCTTGATTGTAATGAGAGCAGCATACTTCGGCTGTGCTTCATTATGTCAGGACATGGTTCAATGTGTGCTCAGTAAAGTTTAAGAGACGCATGAGAGTTTAACGGGAGCAGCTGCTGAAATGAAAGTATCAGAAATCATTTCTTGTTCATGAACCTTTGCACTGTCTCTAAGTGTTCCGGCATGAGATAGTCATTATACAGGGATGTTGCAAAAGGAGGAGTCTCTTTTATAGGTTCTATCATGCTCCCTTTCTTGCGAAGAACCCCTCTGCTATCTAGATTTCCTGATTTGTGCTCCATGCTGGCACATCTTCATATGCACAGATGTTGTTATTACTTCAGTATGTAAAATAGTAATCTGGTCTCTCGCTCTAAACTCAAGCATTTTTTTAAAAGTTATGCAGGAATCTCATGAATCTGAACAAGACTGGCATTTATGTTTGCTTCTCCTGCAGCCCCTCCTAGAATTCAACAAAACATTAAAAAACATATTTTTGGTCTTTCCTCATTTCTGCCTGGGTCGTGGACTCCTTGACTTAGCCATAAACCAAGCTGTCATCGATGTCTATGCACATTTTGGTAAGTACAAAACAATGGGATATTGTTCTAGGATGCCCCATGTTTAAGTAAGCTGAGGTATGAATCTTCTTTATCCATATTTTGATCAAGGAGGGAAATCATTTCCACACAGCCATCAGGCTTGCTCCTCAAACTATCTGCTGTGAATCCTGTTGCTGCCTCCATCTGGGAGGGAGTCCCACCACCATGTTGATTATTTCCTCACTATGTTTGTTTTTTCTGCAAGAAAAAACAAAAGAGGGGGGGACTCGCAACCAACCATTCTACAGGATGAGTGGCAAAGTTGCCTCTTGGAACAACTGGGAAAGATGGTAACTGGTGGTGGAGGGCGGTTGGGGAGAAATCTGAGATGAAGGTGGGACATAGCAATATTTTCCCTCAATGGAAAATGACTTGTCCAGCAACTCTAGAGGAAATGCTGAAAAACTGTCCTTGCATGTTTCCTAAATTGATGTTAAATTTCCCAGTACCCATGCAAGCTCTATAGTGTTGCCAAACTGGGAAATTTGCATGACTGTACAGTTGCTTCAAACATGCAATCATGACATATACAGGAGCCTTTTAACACTAAGCATAAAGCATTCTTGAGATCAGATACCTTAAGGTAGAAGGAGATTGTAGAAACTCAGTGGCTTAACTAAATACACAGTTCTATTCCTCTTCCCCACAGGGTTGTCAGCTGAATGCAGTGCTTCAATTATACATTTTTCTTTTCCCAGCTTAAGGATGCATTAAGCATCCTCATCAACTTAATCCCTATCCTGATCAAGAAATAAAATATTCAAGACTAGCTACAGAGAGACCCTTGTCTTAGGGCTCTTCTTCGTGTTAATTTCCTTTCCTCCAATCCATGAGTTGGCACAAAATTATGCTGGCACACCCTGTTCTGCCTTCATTGCTGAGCCTTATTCTATATCAGCAAAGAGGCCAGCAATGGTGCTGTCTTCATAGATTTCACGTAGGATAACTTAAGGAAAGCATTTGGCAGATTTCCCCCTGCCAGTGGGAAAAACAATCACCAGTTGCTCCTCCTAAGAGAGGAGGCACATTTCGACAGATGGATACACCTAAAACCTGGTCCTGAGCTAACTCAGGATCAAGCACCACTTTACTTGGTGGTAACTCCCACCAGGTAGCCAACCCCCAGAGATAAGTGCCTGGGAAGTAGTTGCCCAGTAAGGTTGTGCACCCAACTCCTTTCCCACTCTTCTCTCCTGCTTTTGCCCTGATACCCTGTTCTGGACCACTGGACACACATCAAAAAGGCTGGCAAGACAAATGAAGGGGAGAATCAGAGGAAATGGTTCTTTAAGGTCCAACCAGAGTGCATCCACCCTCCTGCTTCATTTTGGCACCCCTTGGTCAGCTGTTTTTTTTTTTTAAACATGCAAATACCAATTTGATACTTACGTATCAAAAGCAAACAAACTTTTATCTAACACACCTTGGTGGGATAGAGGAGGATACAGAGTAAAGCAGCAGTGTGTGGCAGGCTAACTCTTTCCCTGCCAGATCTCTGATTGGATGTATCAGATCTGTACAGTTGATGACATGAGGGGGAAATTCTCTTTCTGAAAAACTATACTTTATTATTGCATCACTCAGAGTGATTTTTGTTGGTTTCATCCTAAAGGAGAAAAGCCTATCTTGAATCCATTGCACTGGGATTTTGCTGGAAAAAACATGCTAGCCCTAGCAGTGCAGGGTGTGATTTATTTCATTCTGAATCTTCTGATACAACATAATTTCTTGTCTACAAGATGGTATGTGGAAAAACTCTTGGCTTCAGAGATCTTATATTGAAATTTGTTTTAGAGAGTTAGTGAATATTGGGGTGGAGGGTGCCCGTGCTTACCTACAGCATGAAGATGGGATAAATATAGGCTCCTTTTCAAGTACAAGCTGAATTATTAATTCATTTATTCCGAGTTCTTCAGGCATCTCCAGAGTACTCTGGGGCCCATTATGGAAGAAGATGAGGATGTTGCAGAAGAAAGGAAACGAATAATGAAAGGAGGTAGCCAAAAAGATATTTTGAAATTACAGGAATTGACGAAGGTAATTTTTCAGGAGTTATTCTAAAATATTTGTGTCCTTTACCTTGGTCTTAGAAAAGAAAGTAAGCTAAGTAAGAAATACTCACTTGTTTGAGGCACATTAGAGGTGACCAGGACATTTTGCTGCTAAGCATCAAGAAGAAACCATTTTTTTTCCTCCCATCTGTTTACTCCTCACTGTGATGCAGAAAAGCTGACTGGCCTATTAGCTGTATTTTTTTTTGAGATGTGGAGTTGTCACATTTTGGTATTATAGGATTGGTATGCATGTATTTATGAAATACAGATAACATCCAAACCCAGTTAGGCGCTGCACAGTTTACAGTAGATGAATAGCCAATACAGGACGATGAGGATGGGGGCTTAAGCTTTCATATGGGCCCTGAATCCATGGTGTTGGAACAGCAGGAGAAAGTCTTGCTTTGACGGCAGTAGGAGCTTTTCTCCCATTGCTGATGGCAGACCTGTGTCTACTCTTCTTCCAGTCCTAAATGGATTGTGGTGGGACACATTGTGGTCCTGATCTAGCATGTTCTTCACTTGTTATTTCTTTAGCAAATGAATAATGGATATTAAAAATAAGAAAGCCATGCTTGAAAATATCGCTAAGGAAGCATACTGTCTTGATATGCGATAGTAGTAAATGGGCAGGTGTCATTTATCATGGCAATAAATAGAGAAATTGCAAAGGGATTGTACTTCTATCTCATCTCTTCTCAAATCCTCATCACATTTGAAGCCCTTTCTATATAGTGGGAGCATCTTTATTGTTAATCCCTTCTTATTACTGCACTGCTGAGGAGCCAACATTTAAGCTTCATTATTTGTGATTTATAAACACTGCCTAATTCCATTCAGTTAGCTTCTTCCTGTAAAGGAGGTTCCACACCACTACCATTTCCACTCTCCAATTTCTCAAGAGAGGTTTGAAACCAACCTGTGATCATCTTCACCTCTGTTGATCTCAAAACTCTGAGAACAAGAAGCATATTACATTAGTTAATAATGAAATGTAAGAACAAAAATTACTCACCCTGACTCCACATAAAAAAGGAAGAAAATAAATTGTTTGCACAGGCACACATCTACCCACATCTGATTTCATTTTGTCTGCATCTGTCTGGTTGTCTGTTTCAAAGAAAAAGTCTAGGAGGTTGCTTATGCCTGCAAATTTGGCAAGCCACTTTTCTCTTGAAAAGCCTATGAAATCATAGTGTATGAGCAAAGCCTAATAGACAAGGTGAGTCAAAAGTTCCTACCAATAGAAGAATGGAATTACCTCCAGCTCTGTAGAGCTGCAGCACCGCAAAAGAAAATGTTGTGTTTGCCCCAATTTAAGGGGGAAAAAAGAGACTCAGCTTTCAGACAAAGCCAGCGTTAGAGCCAGCATCTCACAGAGACTGGGCCAGATGGGGAATGCCACTGAAGTCCTGTGCCAGTGTCTGGATGTTATGAAGGCCAGGAAGAGTTAAAACAAGTTCAAACGAAATCCCTGCAAAATAGAGCTCTTTATTGATATCACTCTGGTTTTAACTTTGACTATGGTTAGGGTTGCAGCTTCCAAGAAACAAGTCTGCAATTTGGGGGTTCTTCTGCACTCTGCGTTGTATGCATGTTCGCAGGTATCCTAAGTAAGAAAAAAATAGTCCTAGGGTGCAAAGAAAGATATCGTTCTATATGTATATATCATTACATAAATATATCATTGCATATGTTATGTAAAAATCACTATTCTGGAAGCCATATCTTTAATACTTTGTTATGTGAATTATATATAAAATAAACGTTTTTAGTTTTCTTTATCTCGACTTGCTATTAATAGTGAATATTTAACTTGGTGGATTGTTTGCACATTATTTTCTATTGTGTTGTGCTAGTTTTCCCCAGTTTGGCACCATCCAGATGCTTTGGAGTACAGCTTCCATTATCTTTCAGCCAGCCGTCATGACAACAGTGACTGGGTATAAGAGTAATAGTCCAGTGCAATGTTTCTCAACCTTGGCAATTTGAAGATGTGTGGACTTCAACTCCCAGAATTCCCCAGCCAGCCATGCTGGCTGGGGAATTCTGGGAGTTGAAGTCCACGCATCTTCAAGCTGCAAAGGCTGGGAAACACTGGTCCAATGCATCTGGAGACTGCCTAATTGGAGAAAGCCATTTATCCTTTTAAACAATACATTTCCTTCAGTTATTTATTTCTTCACATGAAGGTTTTTGTTGGAAAAATTCTTATTCCAGATATATGCAGGAAGACGTATACCAGCAGTAGACAGACTCTGTGTTGGTGTTCGTCCTGGAGAGGTGGGTTGTGTCTCAATTATGCAATACATTTTGAATTATTTATTTTATTGTAAGGCTCTGGAAGTAACCAGCATGTTTTAAATTATAATTTAGTGCTTTGGTCTCTTGGGTGTGAATGGTGCTGGTAAGACAACAACATTCAAAATGCTGACTGGAGATACTAAAGTAACATCTGGAGATGCTATTGTGGTTGGTCATAGGTAAGTCTTGACAAGTGCCAGAACTGTTGAATCCAAAGAACCACAGATGTTTCTTTACATCTACTAACTGGTAATTACCATCACATTGTCCTTATCAATATGTCCTTGTTTTCTGTTTGGGGATGTGGAAAAATTATTTATTCCTCTATATGTGTACAAGGTTTTGGTGAGAGAATAAAATAGAGCTTCATCCAGCACTTTTGATCTGTAAAGTGCCTTGAGTTCAGCTGTCCTAGCCTCTTCCTTCATCTATGTAGCAGTCAGGGAGAAAATCAGAGTTGGTAATGTTAAATTGGCCAAATAGCTCACAATATACTGTTAGTGTGAATTTCACTTGTTTGGGTGGCCAGTTTCTCTCTTAACTGTGGTCTGGTACTGAAACACTGAAATAGGAATAGCGTCTTTACTTGGGTTGTTGGACAAGAAAAATCTAATCCTTGAAGATGGTTTCTCCAACTAAGAAGGTCTGGGCTTGCACATTTCATCATGATTAATTTAACCAGTGCAGCATAGTGTCATTTATTTGCTTGGTTTGTGGGAACATCTCACAAATATTATGTGACCCTGAAGTTGGCAGTTCTGCCTATGCAGATATGAGTCTACAGTGAGGATTTCAAACATTATAGTGGATAGGAGTATCATTTTAAAATTTAGTGCATATTAAATTTTGCATTGTTTGCAAAGGATGTCATTCTGTGTAGATGGAAGAACCAACTGCTGTAGCCACATTGTTTCCAGAAAGTGAATGTTTAGTTGTCTTATTTCATCATATGGTAGAGGTGAATAATCTTTTAATTTGTATTTTTATTTTAATGCAAGACAGTTTTGAATAACCAATCTCTAATTAACAAGGATTTAACTTGCTTTATCTTAATCAATTTCTTAATGTGCTATTTTATTAAATTATTGCTATACTTTAGCTGGATTCTTTCTCTTTCTAAGCTACTGATTAAATATGGTCCCATAAAGAATTTTCCTTTTTTCCTTTTCTCACTTTCACTGTCTTTTGTTAGCATATTGACCCAAATCTGGGATGTTCACCAAAACATGGGCTATTGCCCACAATTTGATGCTATTGATGAACTACTGACAGGGAGAGAGCATTTGTGTCTCTATGCCCGTCTGCGTGGTGTCCCAGCAGCTGAAGTTGAGAGGGTAGGGAAAAACTTTTCTTCATTTTCTATGTGTTTTTTGGGCTGCATCCAAAGATACCGATACACAAAAGTGAGATGGCTCCTGCTAGAACAAAGGATGGTATTTGATTCACATTAAACTTTGTTTCTATATTAAAGGGAAAATATGCATTAATCCATACGAAAAATGCATTGTCTGCTTGGCTACGCACACTGCACTGCTATTGTTTCTATTTCTACGTAGCAGTCTTGCACATGGTGAAATCAAACTGCAGAAGAGTTTCTTTAGTCTACAGAGTACTTTTATATGATCAAAAGTACATATGTAAAAATCAAAGTAGTGGACTTATTCTTACTTTAGTTTGCAGTGGGGCTACCTCAAGGTACAGTATTGTGCATTCACAGTAACTGTTACGGACATGATGTCTACATTGCATCAGATTGGGGTGAGTACAGTAAATGCCATGGCAGTATATTTCAACTAAACCAATTTGCTCAGTAGATATCCATATTCCCATATAGGCATATAGGTCACAAACAGAATCATATACATTTTACTGAAAAGGAAGTGTCGTATTTCTCTAATACTATTTAATACAAAAATTATGAAAATGACAATGCTAAGTGCATGGGCTGAGCTCTTTCAGCAGTCATTGCAGGGTGTTAAGATCCCTCTCAGAGGCTGGGTTCACACATTGCATTAAGCCATCATGTGGTTTGTTTAGTTTTGGTTAAGCATGACACATGAAAACCCCCATTGTGTTTTGGAAATCAGAGTTTATGGCTCAGGGGAAGGGTCAACAACTTCTACAGGTAGTGGTCACCATTGCATGGTGTCATAGGTGTCCAGAAAAAGGAATAAATTGTTCGAAACCCCATTAGATTTTGGCAATCTCATCCCTAAAATCTTGTGAGATGCATATCAATGTGAGTATCATTTTGAAGTGCTCCAAGGTTGGTTCTAGCTTTTCAACTCAAGCTTCATTCTATGTTCTTCTGCAATGACTTCCTCCTGTTCACTTTCCCTCTGGCTCCTTTTCCTTTGGAATATTACCAGAATTTGATATTAATTGAATATGTATATAAAATGTACCAGAGATTGCTGATACTGGAGGCGTGAGCTTCCCATTCAGTTGATGTCTTAATTGCTGAAGCATAGCAAGGAGAGAGAAAAAGCATCCTTTATGACTATTTGCCGTAATCTGATGCCCACCAGTTTATGACCATGTTGCGTAGAGATGATTGGAGCTTTGGTATCAGATTGGGATAGGCTGCTCTATGAAAGTCCCAGATGCAAATCCATATCATGGACTGGATTAAAACCATAATATTTTAAGTGGATATCAAGATCTTGATTTTTTTTTTCCACAGGTGGCAGAGTGGGGAATTCAAAAACTTGGTCTCTTGCAATATGCAGATCAATTGGCAGGAACGTACAGTGGTGGCACCAAGCGCAAACTTTCCACTGCTATTGCACTGATAGGTTGCCCTCCCTTAGTCCTGCTAGTAAGTAGCTTTGTGACAAGGTAACTATTAATTGTCAAAACAGCTCTGCAAAACTGAGGAAGAAATCTACTTCAATAGCCTTTGGGCCCAAAAGCTTCATCCCACCACCACTGTTATTTTTTGTTTGGAACAGTTCTTTGCAAAATCTGCTAATAGTCTTTTTTGCCCCATTTTCCTTCCTCTATTCAATAAACACTGGTAAGCTAGGTCACACCTTTTTACACAAATCTGATAGCTGAGGTACACTTTTTCTTCTAAAGGACAAAGCACATATCATCTAGACCTTGAAAAAAGTTACTTTTTAGCACATGCAAGAGTCAGCATGTTAAACCCCAAAACCTGAACTTTATGATACAGTAAGAGAGAATATCAGGAGGCTTAAAGGGAAAACAAAGTCCTCTGCTCTTCCTATTTTTCCTCTTGAAATCCCCCTCAGACTCTTAATAACAATACTGGAACCCTGAAAATAATACTCCTGTTGTAAATGAGCGGATTGCATCACAATATATTCTTTAGAATACATACTAGTTGCTGCATTTCTGTTCTCATAGGATGAACCAACTACAGGAATGGACCCTCAGTCCCGACGCTTCTTATGGAACTCAATTGTCAGTGTAATCAGAGATGGAAGAGCTGTGGTTCTAACCTCCCACAGGTAATGTAAGATCATCAAGATAATGTGATTCTTACATCCTTGTTAGTGCTCACAGTTAGCGCTCACAGTTCATTCAGATGTGATTGTTCCACTTCAGACATCAGCTGGGAAACTGCCATGTCAAGGAAAAGGCTACCTTCTCCCTTAGCTTTCTTAATGCAGGGAGGTTCCTCAACCCTTTGTTGATTTTATCTTACCATTCCTTCAAGCAATTATTGTATCCTGGCATTTTATCCTCACAGCAAGCCTGCTGAGATAAGTTAGGCTGGGAGATAATGACTAGCCCAAGTCATTGAATTAGCTTCATAAAGGAGTGGGGGACTGAACTCCAGTTTGTCTGGGTCCATTCCAGTGTGCATAACAGTTATATTTTACTGACTTATTTTACTTTCTCAAAATTACAATTTTGTGCCCCAGAAGTAATTTCTAATTATTCCAGCTGTGCTATGATAAATCTTGTCATTATGAGTTCATTTAGGCTTTGCTAAGATGGTTCCAGACAGGTACAGAAATTACACAATGATAGCATCTTAATTTAAGTTTGTGTAAGTTTGTAGTGTACCTGCCCCCCACTTCATCCTTCATCCTTTGTAGGAGGCAACAGAGAAGGGATTGTCTTCATGTCACTTGGGAGTATCAGAAAAGTAGTCTAGTAGTAACTCCCACAACTTTAGGAATGGCTGTCTCATACTTGGAGAATACAGGTTATTTGGCCTTAGCAAATGCCTTGACTGTCCCTCTAGAAGTCTTGCAGGTGACTTACACCTGCTTTTTATTTGCCATGTTTAAAAAAACATTAAACAAAAGTTGCTTCCCTCTTTCATTAGAAAAAGAAGCAACAGCATGGAAGAGAGGCTAAAGACAATCCCATATTGAATGTTTGAAAGGAATCCTGCCTGTACTGCATAGAGTTGATTCAGGAATGGCAAAAGAACCAGAGGCTCATACTTTCACCCTCAATTCTGGTTCTTCTAGACTGGTTGCACTAAAGTCACCCATCTAAAAGCTTTATGCAGCAAGTTTATGTTTCCACTATTAATAGATTTCTTTCCTGCCTAAAAAAGCAAGAAAGAATGGTGATGGTTAAATATGAGAAGGTTCCAAATGAAAGAAAACAACAAATAAATTCTATGAGATAGTGTGAATGTACAGTAAAAGCTTGTTGAAAAGCATTACGTGTCTTCCAGGTCACCACATGTAAACATTTTAGATTGATGACTGCCGGCATTACCAATCCTTCTTTATTGATTTTTTTGAGAAAATAGAATAGGTAGGGGGAAAAAAAAACAGTGGGAAAATGGAAACCTTTCCTACAATGAAATTCCAAGACAACTGCAGTCTAAAGTAGCCTAACTCATCTCACCAAGTTTCTTCCTTTATGGCAAAGCTTGGCTTTCCGAGCAGTTAATAGTGCAGGCAATTATTGAATATGCAGCTTGCTGTCCAGTTTATGTTAGCCTTGAATGCTTGATCATGGGAATAAAGCTGATTATTGTTAGGAAAGGTTTAGTGTCTTCAGTTCCTGTCTTCTTAAGTTCCTTTTTCTTTGATGTAAAGTCTGACAGGACAAAACCAAACTAGGTCACCATAGGAGACCTATTGTTTAAAATTAGATTCTTGCTTTGTATGTTAAATCTAAAGTGCTATGTGTTTCTCATTTTACAAGCATGGAAGAATGTGAGGCGCTCTGTACACGCATAGCTATCATGGCTAAAGGGACCTTCAAATGCCTGGGTACCATCCAGGATCTCAAATACAAGTAAGCTAAAGATTGGTATCTCATGTTCATGGTTAAGGGTTTATGAAAGTATGTAATTTAATTATTATGTGTTATTTTTATTTATGAAATGCCTCATAAAATAAATTTGAGTGTTACTGCACAAATGGGAAACTCATAACTAATAAATCATGGATATATTATAGATATGGAGATGGCTACATTGTTACCATGAAAATCAAGGCACCTAAACTTGGAGTACTTCCAGATCTCAGCCTACCAGAACAGTTCATGCGCCTGAACTTTCCAAGTGGCATACAGAGAGAAAAGCACTATAACATGCTGCAGTACCAAATATGTACCTACTCACTAGCCAAGATCTTTAGGCTGATTCTCTCCAACAAAGACAACCTAAATATTGAAGAATACTCTATCTCACAAACTACTCTAGATCAGGTAAATTAAAATATTCTGAAAATGGAAATCTTCCACTAAGTAAACGTGAACAGCCCAATTATAGAAACCATTTCAGTACAGTATATTACAAACTGGGGTAATACAGCTTCTCAATTTGTGGCAGAAGTTCATTTATCTGAAAGTGCAGTTGGGTCACATCCAGTGGGACCAATCTTTGCAGACATTTCAGCTGCACTTTGATATTTTTTGTAGTTGCAAAGGAAATTGAAAGGCATTCCACCATAATCATGGTTTTGTTTCAGATTTTTCCATCTCTGTAGAATAGTGATTCATCTGGTTCTTATAGTACCTTTATATGGATTTAATGCAGGCCTTATAAAATATCTTGGTTGCATAAAAAGGCTTTGTTGAGTATGCCAGCTTTCAAAATCACCCTAACTTAGCATACTGCTACTTCTGCCAGATCAACCTGTGAATGAAAATCACTGGGGGAAATTTTTTTTTTTTTTTGACCCAGATCTTGGGGACTTTCAAAAGTTAACCTTCTAGAGAGGTTCTGGATTTATCTCCTTTCCTAAGTGTCTGCAGAGGAGCAGATGACATGACATCACAACACAAACTCCATAACTATGTAATGTAGTGTCAGATGTCAGGATGCAAGTACAAAAGGCCAGGGTTTGGGTTGTGGCATCGTGACACATTTTGTCATTTTTTGTCATCCCAGTTTCTACCAGAACCTGGCCTCCAAACAGATTAAGGTAGTTCTTGCTGTACATTTCTCTGTTTTTCTCCCACAGGTTTTTGTGAACTTTGCTAAACAACAGATGGAGGATGAGGAGATTCTTCTACACCCTCGTGCAGCTGGAGCTAATAGAGAGATGAAAGTGACTCCTGTTTTCTATCAGCGGATAAGCAAATAAAAGCTGTGTGGCAGCTGTACTAAAATTCCCAGTTGCTGAGGACCACACCATAGCAGCAGTCTCACAAATGCAGCAGTTTAAAGAAACTAGAATAATTTTGCAGGTTCTCACTAGGAACAGGGATGGGACCAATGAATAGATACTAACCTGGCAGATGTATTGTTTATAGGTGAGAATGGCCCATGCTGCCTGCTATGTAATGGCCAAATGTTATGGACAAATGGGAGACTTTTAATTTTCCACTATCTTGGTTTATGCTATTAATATTGACACTGTTTAAAATTTTTATTTAGTACAAGTGCCACATTATGTAAGGCCCACTTTCAATAGTTCAAATCTTTAGAACAACAGCAGCTATTGTGGTAGTGGTATATACTTCAAAGCAACATTACAGCCACTCAGAGTCTACTGGAGTGGGCAGCTATAACAAATTTAAACAAATAATAACAAATTCAGATGCTTGAAGGGGCTCTTACATAAAAGAGGGCAGAGATTTCTGCTACCCTGAGAGTTGGTTAGTTCTAATCGCATAAAGTAATAGGACAGTCAGTTCTAATTGAACATTGAAATGGAACCAGTTCCTTAAAAGAGCTGATGGGCTTTCTTCTAGAGACCTTCAGAGACTGGACAGCTGCTGCTGGGAACACTGCAGCTCAGGTTTCTTGAACTAACTTAGGCTAACAAGGCATCCACAAACTCCTATTTGTTTAACAAGTTTTACAGATCATTTGAATATTTAGTAGAAAAATAATAACTGTTTTCCAAACTACCTTCTCACAGGCACCATCTGCTGTACAATGAAGACTTCAGGGTTTCTATGTGTGAGGGTGGGTTTTGTTTTTATTTTTATTTTACTTAGCATTGATATGATTGAGCATATTGCTTTTCTGGGTGCTAAACAAAATACCAAAATTTGGCCACTCACTGCAGCGGGTCTTCTACTGAAACAGAAATTTGGACCAAGTTTAAAATATAAGTTTCAGTTTATTACATATTCTCTTTACAAATAGCTGAAAAAATGTACATTATTTCTAGAGAAATAAATCTGAAACATCCCAGATGTTGCTACAGTCTTCTTAAAAATTTAAGACAGCATTGCACAATTTCTTGATACAATTTGCACAGACTCTTTAAAATACATTGGGCATTTTAGGGAAAAATATAATACAGGAGTGTTTAATATTTCCTTGCATCCAGGCATAATAATCTTGAGGACTGCAGTATATAGGTAACCTGCTGCTATGCATGTTTACTTAGAAGTAAGTCACACCATGTTCAATAAGATTTACCTTCAATAACTGTGCATAAAATTGAAGTATAAACATAAGCATTTCCAAGCATGAGAAATGCAGATAGAATAAGATGCTATAGCATTAGTGGAAGTACCATTTCAGGGTGCAGGATGAGGTGAAGGTAATATATGGGATGCATCCCCTATCTCACAGGGCACCATGAAGGTAGAACATGCTGAAGATTGGGTAAAAATCCCTTTTCCTTCATTATCTATTTTTTTACATAGAGTCAGTTTTCTTATACAGGTAGTCCTCACTTACCAACCACTCATTCAGCAACCATTTGAAGTTGTGATGGCGTTGAATGAGTGGAATTTACGACCTGCCATCAAAGTTCCAGCCATCGCAGCACCCCCATGGTCACATGATTGCGATTTGAGTGCTTGGCAACTAGCTCACGCTTTAGACAACTGCAGTGTCCTGTAGTCACACGATCGACATTTGCGACCTTCCCTGCCGGCTTCCCACAAGCAAAGTCAGTGGGGATGCTGGCAGTGGGGAGGCTGGCAGGGAAGGTCGCAAGTTACTCTGGTATGTCCCCCCCCAGCCTTCCTGCACACCGTGCTACACCCTCCTTCCCTTGGCCTCCCTGCGCTTGTGCTGCACCACAGCACCCCCCTCCCCCAACTCATGTGGCCTGTGCTGGGCCTCCCAAGGCCTCCCCCACCCCCCTACGGCACCCCATGCTTATCTGGGACTCCCGCCACTTCCCACTTAATGACCCACATCTTGGGGTTATGGCAATTGGGACTGCCTGGATTGCTGTCACTAAGCAATGTAGTGACATGATGTCACACTTTACAACTGCATCGCTCAGCAGTGACAATCCTGTCCCAATTGCTGTTGTAACCCAAGGACTATCTGTATTGGGAATATTTGTATATGCAACCTCCACACAAACTTACATATCTATTTATCTTACTAGGCTTAATTGCTATCTCAGTCATAACCAATTCTGAGTGGCTGATTGGTACGGTCACACGACGGCTGCATCAGATAATTATTCTTAGAGCATTGACGGTTTCTTCTCTTTGTGGTCCAACTCTATTTCTGTGTATCGTGTTCATCTACTCCAAGGTTGGGCATTGGATCCAGTCCTGGGCTGAATCTCTTCGGCCCAATGGATTATAATAAATGTGGAGTTTAAAGTAGAGAAACTTTGCTCTTTAGAGAACAGAGAAAAATACTACTCTCCATCCAGGACTAAGGGGAGTCATAAATCCCATGGAACAGTTTTCCACTGTGTGTTTTCTCCAAGAAAAGCAGAGTTGCTCTTGTAATTGTCCAGCATATATAGGTGTCCATAGGGGGTGGGATAGGAGTGAAGAAATGGGCTTTGCAATGTACGCTCTTTCTCTATGTACTTTTGTGGAATGTTACTATGCAAGTATGAAGATGTGGAGATTGCATATTTTGATAAGTCACTTTGGCGTCATTATGGTTATGAACAGATGCCTATGTCAACTGTGCACATTTCCCAATCAAGGAAAATACAGTAAAGGGACAGACTAGCTGGAGCTGCTGTAAGTCCTCCATTTTTGGGCTAAGCAAAAGGCAACTCTTGGATCAACTGTCTATAGTGGGCATTCCCTGGGAAAGCCATGCACTGGATGTGCTTCCAATTAGCAGGGCAGTGGTGGGAGGGGCCCTTGGGGGATGGGACAGGATTCAGTGTAGATTAGATTAAGGCCAAGGTGTCTGCAGGCTGTAACATGCTGGCCTCATAAACCAGTTTAGGCCTGTAGGCTAGAGATTTCCCATAAGTGACCTATACTATTCACTACAGCAAGCACCTTACACTTGATGCAACCTTCTTTGTTTTCTCTTTTGGATACAATATAGATTCTCATGATTTTGTTGCCTCAAAGTCTAACCCAAAGAAGCATCAAAAGCATCTACTATCTGTTACCTTGGCTGATCAAACTGCAATAAAATCTGAACACTTTTCATGACCCTTAAGGCAATAAGATCAAAAAGGGGAGTCAATGCTAAAACTGCATATCAGAAAGGGAGGTGTGGCTTTTGAGCCCCCAGAATTTCTTGTAGCACAGTATTAACATGCATCTGAAATAGTCAACCTAAATTATCTTCATATCTTGGCTCTTTTGCCAATAGTCTTCTTAGAGACCTATCCATTTTGCTGCTTATAATTCAGAAGGGGGAAAATATTGTTCTTACAATAAGAAAGGAATGATTGACATTCTAAAACTAGGGTAATCCTTGAACTCTCGTATATAAGTGTAGTGTTTGTCCTTTGCCCAGACTGTCATCTGAATGAAACACAGCAAGGTGAACAGTCCCACTGCAAGAGACAGAAAAGTGGTCAACGTTATAAAATATTCTATTTAGAATAATACCCCAAAATTTTAAAACCAAGAATGCTATTCACCTGGAACGCACTGAGTCATGATAGTAAAACCAATCCATGTTCCCAGCTGTAATGGCCAAGAAGATTTAGAACTGTTTCACATGATTAAAATTGCTAAAAGCAACTAGTCCCTTTACATTAAAAAAAAAAAAACCAAACATAACTATTTTTAGTATCAGTTTGTAAAACAAAAGCAGTAAAATAGAAACATACAAATAGAAACACAACCAATATTTTGAATATGCATTACAATCCAACAAATATATTTTAAACGTCCTTTTTTTTTTAAAAAAAAAAAACTATTTGAATGCTTTTGAATGAAATTTTCAATAGAGAAAGAAGGGAGGACCTTCTCGGTATTCTCACAATGCACATACTTCCCCCTTCTGAAATTAAAACTAGTCTATTTTCATTTGTACAGTAAAACTTTTTCCTGCTATCCCAATCCACATTTCTACATATATGAAGTTCTAGTTTAAGATTCTCCCATTAAATAGTGTGAAAAAAATTCCCACCTAAGATAATTAAGATGAGTAAAAAACTTGTATAGTTCTTAAGTATTGGTGGGCAGACTTAAGAACTCTGAGAAGATGATGGTAAAAAGACACACTTCAGAGTGCTTCGAGATTTTTATTGTGTAATTGGCATGTCTCAGTCACAGAATTTTATGGGTGATGATAATGTTAATACAGTATATGAACTGCCAGCCGTTTGTAATTATCCTTTTTTGC
Source organism: Liasis olivaceus (assembly GCA_030867105.1). Taxonomy (NCBI): domain Eukaryota; kingdom Metazoa; phylum Chordata; class Lepidosauria; order Squamata; family Pythonidae; genus Liasis; species Liasis olivaceus. The sequence continues at coordinate 119,193,622 of CM061350.1, read as the reverse complement.
ATCAATTCTTCTGTCGTTTCCCTTGCTTATGAAGGAGCAAAAACAGAATAACTGCAGAATACAGTATACAATAACTGCAGAAGCAAAACAGAATAACCTTTTAGTTGGTAGTGCTAGAAATCTCCTTCCTGGAGGCAATTTTAAAATTAATAAAATGATGATTTTTTAAAAATTAATAATTTCCTGCCCTTCTCCCAGTACAATTAACATAAAAATTCACTTCTGATCATCATGCCAAATAATCTTCTTTTTAGCTATATAATCTATAGCAAAGTGGGGAATTTCTGGTTGCTTTCGTTACATTACTAGAAATTAGAAATCATTGCAAAATCACCTAGAGATATCCTAGTGCATCAGAATTTACCTCCTGCCCTCCCCCGTCTTAATGAAAAACAGTGTGTGAAGCTAAAATAGCTTGCTGTATTTCAATACTTGAGGCAGAATATTCAAATACCCCTCATAAAATAAACGAGAAAACTACCTGTCTAAGCGGCTTCTGTGCGATGTGAAAACGTAACATGAAGGCTAGTTACATGATCTGCTTTCCACAAATGTTCCCATTTACATATATTTCCAATTTATTACTGATTTATAGTAGTTCTTTCCATTTGCAGTTCTTAAAAATCCTTACTGAAATCCTTTTTTCCCCCCCAGTGTCCTTGAAACTGCAGCAAATCTGAGGTAATACCTCATCTGCAAGAATCACTGTGCAGCAGTTTCACCTATTGCTTACTCTGGCTATGATTCTGCATTCATTTTTCTCTTAGTTTCCCTTCTCAAAGCTTATCTTGGGCATGCTCTGCAAAGTACAGAATTGTGTGGTTTATCATATACAGGGACATATTTTAGGGTGCAATTCAAGCTTTCAAGTGTTTCTTAGTAAGTGTGTTTATAGCAATGCTGAGCATATATACATCAAACAAAACCTAATTCTTACAAAATTCTCTGATGATTAAAGATACTTACCTCATAGGTATAATTAGGGCATGACACAAAATAAAATAGCCACGTGAAAGGATTCTTCGTTGGATAAGGGATCTTACAGGTCTTGGATCCTATCAATTGAAAGATCCAAAGATTTTAAAACTATCTGCTCTGCTTTGTGTAGTTTATATATATATATATATATATATATATATATATATATATATACATACATACATACATACATACATACATATACACACACACACACACACACACACACAATATTTCCCTTTAGCACAAGGCTTGGAGGGGTAGCATCAATAATCTGGATGTAATTATTATTCTCATATCATTCTATAGTTCACCTGCTTTTTCATTGTGGCACCCTACCAAAGACATCTCGATACCCTCAAAGCATTTTACAGTATTAATGGAGTATCTATCTTTCAGTAGTGCCACCACTGCCATCCCTTGAAGACAAGCAGCCAAAGACTGGGGAAGGCCCACAAGCAGGTTCAGAGAAACCTCCTATGCTTCCAAGGGCTGAGAGCCTCACAGTTCCCTCAACAATAATGATAGTAGCTCAATCAGAGAGAGAAAAGGAGACAGCTCTCTTCCCCCATAATTGAGGCAGAATATGAAAATGAAAAAAAGAGCCTATTAACAAGTGAGCATGCTCACTGGACAAATAATGCCTACTCTTGAGGAAAATGGAGATGCAGAACGGGTAGAATAGAATATCCTGGAAGACATTAAAACTCATTACAACCCAAAACAGGAATGTTCCACACTATAACATTTTCTTACAGACCATATTTCTCTCATCCTACTTTCCACAGTAGGATATTAAGATCAGCAAAACTGAAGAGGTCCTTTGTAAGATCACCCTATTCACCTATCCATTTATTCATGCAAATGTTAAGTCAAAAGTAACCTCAACAATATTTAATTAGAAGCAAAACACTCAGCTTTTACCATCTCTTCTCAGATTACTAAGTGTAACATGGATAGAAAAGTTTCCGGCTTCACATGTCTGCAATGAGAGAGAGAGTAAATGAAAATAAAAATAATGAAAGAATAGGCAGTTTTAAATAGGAGGGTTCTAAATATATTTTTCCTAATCCAACAGAGCTAGTTTTCATACAGACCCATTTGGTGCACTTCAGATAGATTGGGCTCCCATACTGACAGTGAATTCACAGAGAGTCCCAACACATCTGGAAGAAACGAGTTAGGGAAGGATTCCTTAAAATCTCATCTACTTTGTCCTGTTTGAAAAGCAGAATCTAATTTCTGTTTACATCATTGTACCTCTAGACTGCCTTGTTACAGCTTTTTTGGCACATCGACTTGTAACAAGACAAATTGTTACAAACACTTGATTCAGATGAAAGTCCTCCTTCTACTAGGTCATTCCCCAAACTGCCAAGACCAGAAGTTCAGATCTAATTTATCTATGCAGAGCCTGATCCATCTTAAGGTATGTGCATTGTCTATGGCTCTGGGACATAGCTCAGACAGCTATTCAATATCAGAGGAAGAGTTACTTTTCTAGCTCCACTGTCAATCTCCATGCTATATCTCAACTGATCCACTCAACAGCTGGGCACTGGAATTGTGCACTCATATGGGATTTACCCAGATGATTCTTCTAGAAACACGCAGAAGCTTGTTTCTGCTTAAAAATAAAATCCTTTATTGCTTTAGGGAATTAAGAACAATGCATTGTTGATTAACTCCCAAAGAAAATACTTCTTTAGATGACTCTTCATTGCCCCTATTTGGAATCTATTAAAAAGTGTGTAAAAATGCCATATGTATTTAACAAATTTTAAGTAAGTTTTCTTCCTTTGAACGTTCTAAAAGTGATAATATTTGCAAATACGCAAGTTACTAGACAAGCTTCCAAAAATCTATAATGTTATACACAGGTAAAGATACAGAAAAAAACCAGTTATTCACTTTAAGCTTGTTAACATGCTAACAATTCATTTTAATTCATTTTTATTTTTTTTCTTAATTCAAAAGATTTATAACGCTGCCCTTCTCACAAGTTGTAACAATTTGGGGTGAGGTAATGTTTTTTTTAATTATAAATACAGTACAAAACCACAATAACCCAACAAAATCAGAGACATAACACATAATTGAGGATATTGATAAAAACATACACATCACAGAATAGGCCCAGTGCAGGGAGAAAAGCTAGGCTAGCTCTCTGCGGAGAACCAAAAGGGATTGCTTTTGATAGGAAGTGAGCTAAAAATAGAACTAAATAAATAGCATGCTAAAATGCCTATCTGACCATGATAATTTTCTTCTAAAAAATCAGAGGACTGGGCTCAAGTGGCCTTGCTAAAACTGTATCCTGTTCTGAGCTTCTAGTTTCCACCAAGGTGTACTAATTACATACCAGTTACTGTAAATTAGTTCAGGAAGTTGCTAGTGGTATATCAACATCCACAGAATTACGAGAAACAACATCCTAGTATGTGGAAATTGTGCGGCCTCTGAAACACATGCTTCTTTTTAACACAAGAGGACAAGCTCCACATAAACACTGAAGATGCCACACCAATAATGAACTGTTTGGAGGTGAGTCCTCTGAAACATAGAAGTGGTATACCCTAATTTTATTCTCACAATAATGCTGTTTGGCTGAGAAAACATGAGTGACTGAAAATCACTCCTTGGTCAAATGGAAAAAACTCCCCAGTCCAGTCCAGTCCAGTCCAATCCCATAACCACTACATCACAGTGTCCTCTTTTGTGAAGCATTCACTTTAAAAACACACTAATTTTTTTTATTAAGAATGTTGTTCTTTTATTTTCATCTATTATTTCACCTTGCCCCTCTCTTTCCTCCCTTTTTTTCACTATTGGCCCTCTACCAAGACAAGCTTCTAATTCAAAACACATTCACTCACAATACACTCTCTTAATTTATTTGAAGATTGCAACGTATTTTCCAAGATGGCACTCTCTCTTATGCAATGGATGGAGAAGTGCTTTAGATACCTATTCCTTTGGCTATTGCAAAGGGTAAAAATATAAAGAGAATGCTTGTTTCTTCAAATCAGGGAGCAGAAAAACAGATATAAATTGTAAAATTAAATGATAAACTACTACCTCCATTTCTCTCTCCTAACACCTCTAACCAGCTTTTGAAAGAAAAAGAAAAAAACGAGCGGCTACAGTGTGGCACGATGGCACCTAATACATAGGAAATGTGTATCTGATGGAGAACTGCCTTAAAGATATTTTCTCTCATTGCCTGCAATGGGAACAAAAGTAAAGTCAAAAGAAAAAAGAGGACAGAGAAATAAAAGTGTCTGTGGCCTTGAGTTCCTGGTCTGGTGCTTTGTTTTGTATTTTGGTGACTTTGAGTCAGTGTTGACTCCTGGCGACTGCCTGGATGAGTCCCTGCAGTTTTCTTGGCAAGATTTTGGAAGTGGTTTGCCCTTGCCTCCTTCCTAGAGTGAGAGAGAGTGATTGGCCCAAGGTGGCTTCGTGCCTAAGGTGGGACTAGAACTCACCGTCTCCCAGTTTCCAGCCTGCTGCCTTCACCACTACACCAAACTGGCTCACTCCTGGTCTGTTGCTGGCAAGATTTTAGGTTCATCACACCAACATTCCAATATTATGGCAGGATCATTCTGACTAAAATATTTGTCTGTTCATTGTGACACTGACAATACAATTATGTATGTTTCTTACTATATTTTTAAAGTTTGCAATACACTTACCAGGAACATGATCAGAGCAAAATTGACTTGTTTTTGTCCATAATCTGCAGAAGAAAATATTTATGAAGGTTCAGCTGAATGAAACATTCAAATGATTTTGACTTATTTTGCTACTTACATGGTGGCGTGTAAAGAGGGTGATTGATATAAAAAGCAAGCCAGGCAGCAAATCCCCAGTAATAGAAACAATTCTGTAAAAGAATCCATTTATATTTGTGTTAATTTTTTACAATTAAAGAGGCCTACTGAAAATATATAATGCATGCACCCATGTGGACACCAAGTCCTCCGTTCAAATTTTTCTAATCCTAATGTAGACAAATAAAATGTCAGCAGGTACTGCATATTCAAAGAATTAGTTCTCAAACTATATTAGCAAAATATAGGGGAATTATCTTTTCCCCATTCTAACAGAATCTACAACTTGACTTTTCTCTCAGTTAAGTGATTGGCTACTGTTCACTTGAATGGGGAAAAATGCTATATTTATCAACTCAAATGTAATTCAGAACTTTCCCACTGTTTTGTTCCTGAGTGAAACAAAACCAAAGAAATATCTGTGAATGAAGTGCAAAGAAACAAATTATGCTTTCCCATTTCTCTTAGTCTACTTTGCAGTATAGGTCAAAAATTGTAGTTAATTATTATTTCCTAACAATTTATAGTATTAATACTTCCAAAAATAGTTTATATGACAAGATATAAAAAAGAGATTTTCAAACAGTATATGTGATTTAATTGTTTAAAAACACTTATCTCACATTCACAGAAGTACTTTTTAAAAATATAGACCTTTCTCTAATATACTTATTTATAACATTCTGGAAGTAAGCTCACTAAAAATGGTCCCCAGTTTTAATACAGAATGTTTTAGAGGCACAAACTTCTCAAACCTATGATGGAAAGTAGGGCAATTGTATTCACTTATAAAAGTAATACAGAATGTTTTAGAGGCACAAACTTCTCAAACCTATGATAGAAAGTAGGGCAATTTTATTCACTTATAAAAGAATAAGTAGGGCACTTATTCACTTTATTCAATTATAGATCTTAAATTCTTCAAGTAAATTAATACTATTGCTTATTTCAGACTTTAAAAACCCTGCACTAATGTTTATCTATACATAATAGCGGCACTGTTAAATTCAAGCATCAGGATCTTCCAGTATTAACATTTCACTAAGTTAACAGGTTTAGGAAGTAGGTGGATACAGTAGCACCCATGGGGGGGGGTGTCAAAGGATCAGTCTGATCAAATCAGCATTGTGCTGTAAGCCCCATCCCTTTTGTATGTACATTGTGGCATCACATAAATGTCCAAAACAAGTGGAGCTTAGGGTATGATGATGTAACATTAATTGTGTCAAATTGACAAAAGCAGCAGGAGCCTGTGGACATCTGTGGGTGGATGAAACCTAAAACTGGTGAGAATGTTTACTTTTGCAGCACAGAGACTTGATCTCAATTCAACTAGCAGGATATAAAAGGATGCATGAGCTTGTGTAAACAAACAAGATCCTTCCATGGAACAGGATAAACTTAAACTAGTTTCTGAGTTGTTCTACGTTTTCTTGGTATTTGTGGATATAGCTGAGGGCAGGTCCTCTGCTCCATCTACCTCTTTTGGAATTTTCTGGGACCATGGATTTCACTGTAGAGGCTGGCAGGAAAGAATTTAAGATCAAGAGTTCAGGGGCCATAAGACTGCGCCTTGAATGGGGAATGCACGGATGAAATGAATGGCAGACAGCCTAAGTACCAGTATCCCAAACTGAGAAGTACTTAAAAGCTCAATGTCAGCATCTTAATTGTGCCCAGAAATGAATCTTATGCCAGAGTGCAGCTGATTAAAGGCTGCCAAGATATAATCCTACACAAGCCAAAACAACTTAGTGACCTCACGTCTCATTTTTACACCACCACCTCTACTTCCAATAGAACAAAGATCTAAAAAACAAAGCCACTGCCTGTTATAATACTGTTCATCCAGCATAAATAGCCTTTTATGCAACAACCTAAAAGTACCACAGTGACCTCAAAGGAAAATAAACCTGGTACAGCTGATCTAGAAAAATGTTATATTTGTTAGAAATCTCCCCTCCTGCAATGAATAGAGAAAGACAGAGAAGGAACCATTGGAAAATGAGGAAATAGGAAAGCAAAATGTGTGTTAACTTTATATACTACAGTGGTGTGTACAGTCTCTCCTTGCTTTTAGTATCAGGCAGCAAGCTGTGCCCCTTTTAGGCATGAGTGATGCTGCAACGCACATAGATAGGGAGTGGGGTTCACATCGCAAAGCTGCTTTCCTCAGTCTGACCCCCACTGCCTTCCCCCCATCCGCTGCTGAATACTACTGACATAGAAGAAACCCCAGTTAAGAAGCTATTTGGCAATGGCTACTGCCAATCAAAAGTGGCAGTACCGTGGAAAAAAATTATATCTGAAAGATTTTTGCCTCTTCACATTTTTAAAGAAAAACTGATTTATTTTCCCCACCTCTTCATATCTGAAGGTGAAAACAGGTGTAGCGTGTTTATAAGGTCACTTTTAACTGATGCCATACACAGCCATTTTCCCCCCTTTTCAATCCAACTGCACTAAAACTTGCAGGACTGTAATTCCTGGTTCTGCTCTGTAACAGAAAACACTCTGCTTGCATCAGATGTTGTGGAGGCACTTTCAAACCATCCTTACTGATCTTAAAACGTTCTATCTCTCGTCATACTGTTATTTCAGCCTTCCCCAAACTGCTCTTAGGATGTTTGATTACAGGCCCCACCATCCTGAGCCAGCACAGACAATTCCCTTGTTGGCTGGAGCTGACTGGAACTGTAGCCAAATGCATCCTTAAAGTACTTGCTTAGGAAAGGCTACAAAAAGGTCCTTATTTGTTTATTTATTTATTTCTTCAATGTATATACAATAATGACTCTGTGCGGCTTAGAACATTTAAAAAACGAACAAACAACATAAAATAAAACATAGGCAACAGCCAAGGAGCCAAACCAATCTAGACAGTTAACAACCACATTACAGGCTCTAACTAACAATCTGATCTCCATGTTCAGGATCACATCCATGTCTTGAAAGTCTTCCAAAAAGCCTGCAGGGCCAACCTGATCTCAGGGGGAATGATGTTCCAAAGGGCAGACATAGCAACAAAAAAAACACTCTTCCTGGGTCCCACAAGATGACATTCTTGACCAATGGGACCCACAGCTAAGCCTCTCCTGCTGGATCTAATGGACTGATAGAAACAACTGGGAAGAGGCGGTCCTGCAAATAACGTGGTCTGTAAATACTGCATAACTACAGACCACACGTACACGGAGAACAGAATCTCTTTAACAGTGTTAATTAGGCAAAAATTAAAAGGGCATTTTCTTGCATCATGTGCTCTGGGACAATAATGTAAACAGTCAGAAGAAAGCCATCCCTGGAGAATGGCAGTGTTGTCCTCATTAATCCTGATGTTCTCCAATGGCAGAGAAATGTGTGTTGAAGACCTTCTCTGCATTGAACAGAATTCAGCAGCAAATGCTCTAATTAATGCAAACAACCAGATTCAAGCAAAGTACATGTTTTATTTCAAGAACATAATCCAGGTCAAATAGTAACAGCTTCTACTGTAAGTGGTCTTTGTTTCAGCTGAGACTGAAAGAACTAATGAAAGAACTGGCCAGCTGCCACTGGATAGTTCATTCTTCAGACACAGCGTCATGAAACAAAAATCTTAATGTGAGCAACTGCCTGCTAAGAGCACTTAAAGCCCTAAAGAATGATTACATCTTTGCTAGGATCACAGGGTTTTCCATTTGGAACTGTATTCCCTTCCCAAGAATCCTATATCCAAAACTAAGTGGAAACTAGCAACTATTTACAAATGGTATGATCTGGATATATTTTATATGTGAGAACAGTCAACATCTATTATTTTCTGTGCATCTCCCATCGCAGCAAAGGACAGAAAAATCACAGAAGTCCAAAATCCATATGGATGACAATTTTCATAGGCACCCTATTATACTTTTTAAAAATGCAATGTTTGTATCAGTGTGGTAGAGTAGTTAAGATATTGGAACAAGACCCAGGTTCAAGTCAATCCTCAGCCATAGAAGCTTCACTGGATGAATTTGGGCCACCAACCATCTCTTAGCTCAACTTACCGCACAATTTGATGTTATAAGAAAAAAAAATTACAGGACTATTATATATACCCCCTTGAACTCCAGAAGGAAATATGGAATACAGACCTAATAAATGTTCTACATGTAAAATGCAGAGACAAAATAATTTAAAAAATCACATTTCACCATTATAAAGAGTAACTATATTTATTAGCTACATAGTTCTTCTTAAATCATTCACTATTTCCAGAAGTGCCCAAAGGAACACTTAATTTAAGGATCAAATTAGAAATTCAGAAACAATCTCAAAATACAACTATTTGGCCCAGTGTAATTTAGAACTCAGAGAAATCATGTGATTGATCACTTTGCCACTTAAAATAAAACACACACACACACACTTCATCCAGAAAGCAAGGGAGAAGGATTTTACCCTTATCTCCAATCTACATTGTATTTTATTTCCACCTTCAAGGAATTTTTAACATGGTAAAGGATTCAAATCAATTCCTCACAAGTATTCTGAGTGGTTCAGACCCAGATGAAGGTACATCATGTTACATTTTTGCAGATAGCCCTAAGCCCAGAATATTTCTACAAAAGGATAGTTGCAAGTGTACAACACTTCAATGAACCAGAAATTCCATAAGTTTCACAGATGGAGCTGAAGTGTAGGAGTACATAAGAAAAATCTGTAAACTATACCATGCTATTGTCAAGGTAGCTGCAGGCCAACATCAAGCGTCATGTCAAGTAGAGCCCCTGTAATTCTAATAAACCCATTCACTCCACTGTCTTAACAGGAGAACATGTCCTAAGAGGAAAGCCACTCTCAAGGAGGACCTTCCCACTTGGCTAGAAGAAAAAAGATTAGGTGGATATTGCAGTCCCAAATTTTGCAGCAATAATTTGGAATGGCAGATTTCAGTAGCAGATGTTAATGCTAATAGAGAACACGTCCTTGTTTCGAAGAGCAGCATCATGGCCCAAAGTTGTATCACAAACTGGGCTCCTATAGAACTGCAGGGAGGGGCCAGATTAGATTGCATATAAGGGCTGCAAGTAGATTTTGTGACAATTTACCTTAACAATATTCCTCAGTGGCATAGTCCCATGGGAGAACCGATGAACAAATATTGTTTCAATCAACCTTTTGATGTAGTGGAAAGAATGGCAGATACATGCCAAGCTAGAAACAGCAAGATAAAAGTGTTTCAGAAAACTAAAAAGACAAATTGGGCAAGACATTTGGAATAAAGCTGTGATACCCCAAAATAAACACCTCCAGCCTAGAATTGAGACTTACTTAACTACTGGATGTCGGCTCGAAGTAAATCTGTCATCCAGGCCATAGATAAAAGGCATACGGAAATAAAACACAAAATAGATGAATAATGGGCCCGTATATTCTATCAGAAATACCTGCAAAAGAGAGAGGAGCTTATTAGATTACCTTTGGTTGCATGGAATATTGCAAAGGTGAAGCATAGCCCTGCTCCCTCCATCAACACTGCATGCAGTTCTCTCAGTCAGAATGGATGCTGAATGACCACTTGCTACAGCCAACACTTAGGACCAACATTTAGCTCCCCAAGGCCCATGGATGTGAGAAATCTACCAAATTAACCTTAGGATCTAACAGTTTGGAGGCCAGCAGGGAGATAGGAATTCAATTTGTAATGGAAATATGCTCTGCATTACTAGCCAGGCAACTCTCCAGTCGCTAGAGCTGAACCCCTGAGATTGGGAGAGAAGACTGTAGAGAAGCTGGTGAGAACTGTGTATCCAGTCTTATATTTAAGCATTTACCTGTTCTCATCACCATAGGTGACAAGGGGGCAAGTTGCTAGAAGAGGACAGACCGTCCTCCTTTAGCAGGCCACCATATTTGTAGCCTGAAGATCTTTTACTAGCCCACTTTTTTCTTCTATAATTGGATTAACTTAACCGCAATGGTTTCTTTCTCTATTTGTTCCCACTTCTCACATGCATTTTTGCTGAGAGAAAAGTCACTCTCATTTATTTATGTGGGAATAGCCAATGGGCTAAATAGGAAGGAAAGAGATGCTTCAAGGAACATTGTTGCTGCTTGTATTTAGGTGTGAAAGGATATAAACACCAGGACAGTATTTTGGAACGTGTGATAGGTTTGCCTTTAGCACAACTGGAAACAGTAGTGCTTAATAAGGAACCCAGCATGGTTAGATGGTTAGACTCTGAGTGTCAAATGAGAGGGCTGAATCCCCAATTCAGTATGAGGTTCAGGGGATCCTGATCAGTTAAAATGAGTTCCTACGGGAGAGGGGAAACAAACATGGGATAAACAAATGAAATATTAATACCCCTTCTCTCCATCTATGTTAGTGACTGATGCATTGGCTCCAGTGCATAAAAAACAGGTTAGAGAAGACAGCCTATTAAAATAGCGTTTGCAGCTGGTCATTATAAGCAATACGACTCAAAACAAACTCATTTAAATCACAGAACTGCATTTTGTATATTGATTCCACATATAAATCATTGGTTTGCTATCAATTTCTATTCTGTCTCATGATTTGGCAACAAATCTGAAAATTGCCAGGCTGGCAAAGACTGGGCAGCAATGTGTTTGTGATGCAAAAGGGAACATAAGGAGGAGAGGGAGGACTCTGGATTATAACACTGCCTGCTCTGCCCACAAATCCTGGCTTTACCAGCCTATAGTTCTCACTTGAGTGCTTTCTTTTTTAAAACCTCTTTTCCCCTACCAGGTTTTGTTTTCGTTCTTTTAGCAAATATGACAGGCAGAAAGCCAATACATAAAAGGGGCATGTCACTGCATCTTTGTGCTAGGAAACACTTTACCTGTTTAATTTCTGCAGGCCCTGAACTCAGCGAACAGAAGACAAAGATGAAATGTCAGAAGAATGGACTCTGTTCTACCAAAGATGGCACCGTTCCATGGGATTGGATCAAATGACTGGTTTCCTTCCTGCCCTAATTTTGGAGGGCTGCATCCTCTCCCTATTTCTTGTTGCATCCCCTAATATAGACATTACACAAGCTGGGTTTTGTCAGGTTGCCAAGCAACCAGTGCTGCGTTGCTATGGGCTTGCTTGCCAAGTTTTTGTGGCGATTATATTTTTCCCTTTGCATCCTTCATCCCACCATCTCTTAAGTTTAGAAAATTTAAAAAAGGGGGGGGGGGGGCTCTACCATTTTGTTCTGGAGAAAAACCTAAATAACATTGTAATGCAAGATATTACTGAGGTAAAACAGCAATTAATTAAAGCACATCAAGCTGTGAGGCTCACCATGGTCCATCCAATTTGCGGCCCTAGATCTTTAAAATAGAGAGTAGCAGTTGTGCCAACTGGGAGCAGTTGGAGAATTTCCTCATTCTTCAGAGATTTTCCTTCTGAGAGGATGAGAAAAAGTTGTAATATTTAATGTCAGAACACAATTCCTCATCAATGCCTGCGTTTTCTACAGGAAGCTATTATTTCCTATTTATCTCAGAGAGCCTTGGCTGGCATCAAAACCTTTCTTCCATTTAAGAACATCTGAAGGAAAAGAAAGGAAGCATTTGAAGAAGTAGGAAGGGAAAATATGTAACATAAATGTACAGGAAACTGTCAATATACAGGATACTTAAGCAGATCATGGTCCCACCTAATCTGCATCAATAACTCTGACATGTAGCCATGTTCCCCTTTTTCATTCTCTGCTGATATTTCTCAGGACTGCTATCACAATCTCTTACATTGGGCTATATTGGCAACATTTTGTATGCAAAGCATGAGCTCACGCTCTAGTCTTTGGGAAACCAAGGTGTTAAACAAAATCACAGCAAACAGTGCTGTACACACGATTTCCTATTAGCACTTTGTCTCAATAATTGGATCAAGATGACTTCATAAGAAGATGGCCCTGGAGCTTTGCTGAATAGCCCTGTTCTTCTTACTCTGCAGGGAGGAGAGAAGGAGAGCAGCAGCCAGGAGGAGACATTTCTCATTTTGATTCCCTGTCTCTCTGAGATTACTTTGCCTCAGCTCTGTCTATGGCTGCAGGAGTCTAGATCTCACTTCACAGAATCCAAAATGCTGAGTTAATATATAATGTTTCTGCAATCAGCTAGACTTGTTAGCATAGAACTAGTTTTTGAAGGGATTTTAACACTGTAATGTGAATGAACTGCTTTGATTTAGAGAAAACTCCATGTTTAAATTAATCTCTCTCTCTCTCTCTCTCTCTCACACACACACACACACACACTTAATACTTACTAGGGTCAAGCCTTATAGATTGTCTTGCTGGATACCACTGAGGATCTACAGGGAAAAAAGAAATCCATAATTGAAAACATGACCTTCCAATTATTCAGTCTGAGCTTCCAACTTAATCTCAACAAATTATAAAAATATCAATTCATGCAAATCACTTATTTACTCATTCTTTCTACTTTTTGGCTGTCTGGTTTTGGTGGGGTTGATTTTTAAAGTGTTACACAACACTTCTGGAAAACTGGGTGGCATACAAATAATATAAATGGTTAACATATATACATATGTTTATAAATAAAAACAAGTATAAATACAAATTATATAAATGGTAAACATATATAAATTCCAAACCAAATGTTTTGGATTTTTTTAGGGAACTTCCTTCTGCTTCTGCAAATGAGCTTTGCAAGATCTGCACTGCTATCTCAACCCAAAATGTTCTAAGCTAGTCTTCATCAACTTGATGTCCTCTAGCCATGGGACAGCCATGGGTCTAACCTCTGGAAGGCAATGGGAGGGAGAAGCTATAGACATAATGCATCTGAAGAGCATCATAGTGAACAAAGCTGGCTTAAACTTTCTGCAACTAGTAGAAAGAATTATTATCTGAACCTTGAGAAAGCTTATGTCATTTAGGAATTCATCTGCACTCCTCACAATTATATATAATTCAATTAAGCACTGACATCATTTTTAAAACAAACTTTGAAATTTAGATACTCACACATCTTGTGGAACATCACCCGGATTTCACTTATTGTAGTGTGTGGCTCAACCTACATAACAGAAAACTTTCTATTAGGAAGCAAGCAGATATTCTGATTTTTTTTTTTTAAGGGAAGCAAAGGATGTAATTAGGGGAGGGCCACCTATTATACTAATCTAGCTTGAAGGCTTATTTTATGGCTGACTGAGAAAAAAATTCCAAAACACTCAGAGCACTCAAGTGATATATAAATGTGATTATAAAAAAAGTGGTATATAAATGTGATTATAAAAATTATGGTTACTGACCTTTTCCAGGAAGCAGAGCTGTTGCTTTGTCTTCCAGTCAAGAATTTCCACCTAGCAAAAAAAGTGGATAAAGCATTTCAGATGACCTCATGCTGTTAATCGCTGCTGTTTACATGAGCAAGGAACAATTGAGCTCAAGTATCAAAGGAAGTCATGCCTTATTTTTAATTATTATGTTTTAATAAACCACACTTAGCTGGGTTCATGATTCACAGTTAGCCATAAAGCATGGCTTACAAGCTATAATTGCTGCATTTATTTATTCATTTTTATTCTAAAAAATTGTATGCTGTTTTAAAAAAAAAACTGGGTTTCCTCATGGCAACTTACAGCACATTAAAATTACACTGTATTTTTAGAAACTAAAACAGAATTTAAAAATATATAAAAATATAACTGCAGGTAGATCAGTTAACAATCTACCCAACACATCTTGCATGGATCAAGCTTTACTTCTGGTAACTACACAAACATAGCCATGCAGTTTTCGTGGCAAAAATGTAAACGTGGTTTGCCATTTCTTCTTTCTGGGTTAATTTTTTATACTTTCAAATATAGCCTTCAGCTCAGATATTTTCTCTTGGTCTCCCATCCAACCATTAACCAGGTGTGACCTAGCTTAGTCTTTTTGAGATCAGTCAAGGTCAAATAGGCACATACATATAAAATGTTAAAATAGTAACCTATTAAAAGGCCTCAGAGAACAAGAAGACATTTGCTTGGTACAAAAAAGGCAAAAAATAAGCCATTGGTCAAGGCTACCACTGAGAAGGTCTGCTTCTGGGTTACCACTGGCTTTACCTCAACATGGAAGAGTACCTTCAACAGGGCCTTTGAGGATGACCTTGAAGGTATGTGCAGGAGTGTATGGAAAGATGTGCTATCTCAGATGCTGTGGCCCCAGGCCCTAAAAACCTTTATATATTAGTTGTGACATCTCAAATTGGGACTGGAACAGAACCAGGAGCCAGTTCAGATCATAGTCTCTATGCCAGCCAAACAAATCACATTACGACCTAGCATAATGTGTTCTGCAGATCAGGCCAACAGTTAATAAGCTGACAGATTGTTAAACCTTCTTCTGCATTTAAAAGTGTATATTTTGATTCATAGAAGATTAAATGTAATTCCCAAAGTCACTGCAGGAAGAAAATAGAACAGAGCTAGCATAGTTCCTTACAGGATGCAACTGAAATCTGCCTGTACATTCTATTTGGCTACCTTTCAGCAATAACACAGTTAATGGATAGGGTTAATTTCCACTACAATCCCAGGAAAAGAGGCACTTGGTTTACGGAGCTGCAGACAGGTGCCCCATTTGCACCCCCTGCACTCCAAAGTCCAGTGGTACCTTGGTTCACGAACGCTTCTGTTGACAAACAATTCGGTTCACGAACAGCTCTGGTCGCAAAATTTTGCCTCCGTTCGCGAACGCCGGATCAGGTTACGAACAGGATCCGCAGCCATTTTCCCTCCCGTGACACGTGGTCGCGGCTTCCTGTAGGGAGGGGGACTCTCCCTCCAAGCAGTAACCGCCTCCCCACCCGCCTTCCTGTCCTCCACGCCACAAGTCGCGTCGAGCAAGGTTAGCTTTCTCTCTCTTCGTACTGTACTTTGTGTCATATTTTTGCGGTTTAAAAAAACAACAACATATGGTTCAGAATGGATTAACCGTAATTACATTGAACCTTATAGGGAAATTTGATTCGGGACGCGATCAAAAATCGGTTGGCGACCAAATTCATAGGGGTCAGAACGGATTAACCGTATTTACATTGAACCTTATGGGAAAATTTGTTTCAGTTCACGACCAATTCGGTTCGCGACCAGAGTCGCAGAATGAATTAAGTTCGTGAACTGAGGTACCACTTGTACCTTTTTATCTTCAAATCCAAAATGCTGCATAGCCCACGTTTTAGTTTCACCACCTCTATGCCAGCCCACAGTGACTGCTTTCAGCATAATGGCACCATTGTGTCCCATCTACCATCATCTTCTGAGATAGCCCAGAAAGTCAGAGTAATGCAATGGCTGAAAATATGTTTACCAGTTTAGGATTACAGGATAATTAAATCTATGGCTTGATGTTGGTAGCCATAGTTTCTTGAGAACCTAGTTTTTCAATTCAATCATACCTTGCACAAAGAGAGGTCTGAATAATTTGCATGTGCTTGGAAGACTCATTCTGATCTTGGTTCAGTAATTAACCCAGCGTAGTGGAACTCGCTGTTGATAAATACATATAGGTGTCAACTGTTAATATATTATCAAGAGAAACAGAGTATGAAATGGACACAGTTTTTATTTTCCCATGTGTGTGTCTGTGAGTACACGCTCATAAGAAAACAAGAAGGGATTTCTATTAAGACAACTCCACAGGTATAAGATTTGGACCACAGTCAGCCCTACCACTATAAACAGTATGTATAAATCAGGTCAACACAGACTAGTGTTTACAGGATGGTATTTTTCTAATACAAAATATGTTCCATCAATGAATTACGGTATCCTTGGAATATACTGTCACAAATAGAATATAAATAGCATAATAAAAATAAGCCTCCAAAGCCTGTTTCTTAAGGCCGTATCTAGGGCTGCAGAAGACCGGTTCACAAAGCAGCTGTGTGAGCCTGGGGAAAAAAATGGTCTGTTTTAATCTGCAGAGAAGTGCTGTTTACATACTCCCATGTCTGGCAAAGCACCACTTCTGAAGGATTTGCACAGCCCTCATTGTAAGATGACTTAGAGAAACACTTCAGGGCCCCTTTACCACTTCTAGATGTTATGGCTGCTATCACTTCGCTTACAATAGTGTTTTCCTGTTGCTACTCTGTCGTGCTTAGTTGTTTTGAGTGAATGCTCTATTGATTTTTTTTTTACATCATTTACAGGAAAATCATTCCTCCCTATGAATAAGAGCTTTGTAAACACAGTGCAGAAATGAACTCATCCTTCTGGCGCTGCTCTTTGTGTTAAGTCAGCTTTTTTTTTACTCAGTTAGGGCTGGACAGTAGTTTCTCCATACCTTCTAGGCACCTGATTATTGCTTTGCAATACAGGTAGTCCTCACTTAATGACCCTAATTGGGACCGGAATTTCTGAAGCGATTGTTAGGTGAAACATCGCATGACCACACTGTTTAGCGACAGCAGTTCCAGTAGTCCCAGTTGCGGTCGTTAGGCCAAGACTGTGCCATTGTTAGGTGAGGACCTCATGCTTCTCCTGCCTTGCCACGCTCGCCTCCATTTCAACTCTCCCCTGCCTATCTCCCCCCATCTCTGCCCTTTTGGCTGCCCTTTACTCTGCCACCCCAACATGCCCTGCTCGCCTTCACCATCTTCTTCCTCCCGCTGCTGAGGAGGAGTGTCTGGCCTGGCCTTTCCCTTCCCACAACCTTGGGAAGGCCTTGGGTGGCCAGCGGCTGCCTTGTGAATGGCCAGGCGGGGTGCACCTCATCAGCAACGGGAGAAAGAAGATGACAAAGGTCAGCTGGGGGCAGCAGGGGCAGCAGAGTGCAGGGTGGAGTGCAGGGCAGTGGGGATGGCAGGGGTGGTGGAGTGCAGGGCAGCCAAAAGGGCAGAGATGGGTGAGATAGGCGGGTGGGGGCAGTTGAAGCATACCCTGCAGTCATAAATGCAGGAGGGCTGCCAAATTTTGATCACGTGACCGCAGGGTCATGCAATGGCTGTAACTTTGAGGACTGGTGGTAAATACAATTCGTTCAGTGCCATTGTAACTTCAAATGGTCACTGAACAAATGGTCGTTAAGCGAGGACTACCTTTAGTCAAACTAATCTTTCCAAACATTGCTCTGCATAGGTCTGGTTTCAGATCCAAATTCCTTCTTTATTACTGCTGGTTGTTAAGCAGCAGAGCTGGAAGTAATATCAACAGATGCCTGGAAGTGTGTCCTGTAAAAATGCTCAGCAACCTAATGGAATAAAGCAGGCTTGGATATTTTGATCTTTTCAGGTCTCAGGCACACCGCCCATCCTAGCCTTTTCTTCTCCATCAGCAGATCTGTCTGATTGTTAAGGGTGCCATGTTGCATACATGGCACCCCCAACAATCAACAATTGATCAGTATCGTGCCTTATTTGACTGGGACTCTGACAAGCTCTTATCCTCTGATGAGGATCTAACTGTAATAGACAAAGAGGGAGAAGCAGCTGGAACGGAATCTGAGACCAATGAAGCAGATTCAACTGCTTCAACTCATTAGAGGTGAATGCAGATCTGTCCTTAGTTGCAAAAAACTGCCTGCTTACTGCCCACAGTCATATCTATATTTGATCAACTAGCGGAGGCCAACAAAAAGCCAGAGGAAATAAAAATGCTAGTAGGAGAAATGGCAATATGGGGAGAAAATCCCCCCTAAGAGTATGAGCACTATACCATACTTTCGTACAGTGGATATGCAAAATTCAAAGCTTAGCACCAAGTGAAACATATATACTTCAACTGAGGAAAGTAATGCTATATATAGAAATGATCCACATAAATAATCAAAGATGGAATACAAAAAGGGACATCCTGAAATCTCTGTCACAGTTACTTAGGTGTAAAGGAGATAACATGGCTTCCACACTGCCAAGGCTTTAAGAGACTTGTGCTGTCATTTCAACAACCAGTACTACCCAAATGTTCTTAAGATTCAAGCATTTTCTACAGAGCTGTGGAATTGTGCCAACTAGAGTATTTCAAAATATCTGTGCCTGTCCCCTTCTGACTCCCGGGAAGCTTGCCAAGGAAGAATGGGAGGATACATCCAGGCCCCTTTCTGATAACGTTGCTCCACATAATATTCTTCAGAAAAAATCCATCAGGCCAAAAGAGGGAGATAAATTTGACTTGATGCAACCTCTTACTATGCCTTCTCAAGAGGAGCGAATGAACTTAATACAGGACCTTGACTGATATCAAATCATGTTTACAAAATGCGATGATAACCACAGATTCATTAAAGGACATTCTACCCCTGCATCCAAATAGTCAAACCTTGGTATCTGGATCATCACCAAGCTCTCTAGGTAAGATTGCTCCATTAAGCAAGAAGAGGAGACGTCTCAGTATAAATCAAGGGAAAGTTGAATTAAGGTCCCCTACAGAGTCCTTAACTACAAATCATGGGGCAAGAAAAGGATCTCCTGCACAATCACCAGTGCAGGTCAGCTTAAATCCAGATGCCCTTGGTGATGAAGAAAGCCACATGTCTACCCCTAAAAACATCTCCACCTCAGGCCATAACAAGACCCACATGGAAACTTACCAACCTGTTCCTCAAGGATTACAAATAACTCCCCCCTTAGTAGATCTTGTGCAGAATCATCATGATCCACTAACCACACACTCAGCGACACTGAATGAAGCTGCTGCAATGCATGAATCGTTGGATGATGCCAACTTTTTTACCAGAGAGTTGGATTCCCATGAGCAGCCACAAGAGTTGTTTGAGGAAACCTGGGCTGCATCAGAGGTGGAGCTTCTTCTCAGCCCTTAAACTGTAATTCTAAATCCACAGAAATGAAACATATAGAAGCCCAAATGTCCTTCTACTGATCATCATATACTGGATATTACAATTCTTTATGCCGTGACTTCCTATACAATGTTGTCCAAACTTGGCCACTTTAAGATGAGTGGACTTCAACTCCCAGAATTCCCCAGCCAGCCATGCTGGGGAATTCTGGGAGTTGAAGTCCACTCATCTTAAAGTGGCCAAGTTTGGACAACACTGTCCTATACTTTTCAATATTCAAATTTGGTAAAGTCTAACAACCATTGGTAATAATTGCTGTGTGATTATTATTTTGCAAATTGCTTATTAAATCCTCTAGTTCTAGAGAAAGTTCTAAAATACTTAGGACTGTCAGCCCATGACTAGATGTCAAAAGTTGCTTAAACATATGGCTTCTGTGCATGTTTGGGCAAATAATACCTATACGGCAATTCAAAAAACTATCATCATCTAATCCTAGTAATTGATCTAAAGTTCATGGTATTGATTGTTTGTTGTTAATAAGGGGTGGGCAACATTGTGGTTTCTGGAGGCCTCATTTAATGTTTGAGGGAAAGCAAGAAGAGACAATATGGAGGAGACAGTATGACAGGAATTAGAATATTGTTGTTTTCTTGGGATTGGGGAGAATAGCTTGCGGGGGGGGGGGGGGAGGCGTTTATCTTAAGCATACATCTTGGGTTTCATGTTTTCTACCTCAACATAACAGGAGACCATGCTGCCGATAAGAACTCTTTAACTTTTTGGCATTTGACAACTCATTATTTCCTAAAAGATTCTGCTGGGCCAGTTAGATAGTTCCACTTGAGAATTGGTCTGAACACCATCATGTGCTATTTTGATGTGATTCAGTTTCTTTCAACCGGTCCTCAGCTCACACCCCAGAGTGACCAATTGTGCCCCCTCCTAAGATTCACAAATTCCTTCCATAATTGAAAAACAGCAAGGTTGATGGGACAGACTTAATTCTGGCTGAGTTTTTGAAAACTAACTCTGACTGATGGGTTTCTTTAACCGCCTTGATACACCTCCCTTGACCATTCTCTCCAGATCCCTGAGGATCTATCTATCATAGTTCCAATCTTTAAGAAAGGAACTAGAAACAATCCAACTAATTTCAGCCCAATTATTCTTCTAAGTATTCTCAGCTGTACCAACAGCTCACTGGAAGCTAGCTGACTGGTTGATCCAAGACAAAGTTTGGGCTCAGGAGCAAACCAGATTCAAGTCCAAGTGATCTATACTAGATTATCTAGTAGAAAAATACTCTTAATGTCAAAGAGGTACTTAATATGTTGCTTTTATTGATTTAAAGACAGCTTTTGACTTGATTCACAGAGATAGGTTCTGGGCAAAGCTTGTCACATCCTTTATCCATTGAAGGCTTCTACTTGAAACTTCACAAAAGCACTCAAATGTTTATTTGTTTATGCAGTTGATCATTTTTGTGCCTCCTGGATCTTCTACTACTGTTGTATTTATGAATTATGATGGATTTTATGTGCATATGTCAGTCTATGACCATGATAAAAGCTTATTTAAAAAAAAAAAATAGGATTGTTCAATATGGGTTTTGGGGTTTTTTAGGAAGGAATGGGAGCCACATCAATTTGCAGACTGGTTTCAAGGGGCAAAAAATCTTTGTTCTAGAACTACTTCATGAATGTGCTCTGCAGGAAACCCATTTGAAAGGACCTCAGTTTCAGGTAGATATCCACCTTAATAGTGGGTCATAGTATGATAAATTTGGCTACATCTTCTTTTTAAAAGCTGTTGTTGTGGAAAATACATTTTTATTTCTTCCCTGTAAAAACTAAAAGATGTTATTGATTCCCAAAGCTACACGACTCAGCAAAACTGTCATTATTAAAACTGCCATGCCTCTACCGGCTCTAAACTAGCAATGACAACAAAAGGTTTTCCAAATAACTCAGCAAAAAAGTGAAACAAGATGGCTAATGTTAGTTGCAAGGGGAGAGGTGTAAGTATGAATGATTCATAATACAAAAGCAATCTCTATTCATATAACTAGAACAATGTTCTTGTTTCTATGGAGGAGTGGGGGATAAATCATAGAATGATCTATTTCCTAGGTGTTTCCTCACACTGGTAAGCTGAGCGAGTGGCTACTTTGGGCTGTTGATTCTGAGAGTCGGTATATTGTTGTTGACAGTGTCATTGTACTTTTAGTGCTAGGCGGACACTGATAGGATTTTCTGCCGTTGACCCAAACTAGCTTGGCTAACCTGTTGAGTACTAAGCACCTTGACCGCTTCTAGAAGGCAGGACATATATGGTATTACTGCACCTCAGGCAGCAAAGTGGTCTTCCCTTGAAGGGTATCACTATTTGCTTCAACATAATACATTCCTGTTTACTTAACAGTAACACTTTTAATAACTTACCTTTGAATTCTATAATCATTCTGTGACCAGCAAAATCAGAACACAGCCACATGTCATCCAGGAGAAACTCAACGAACCATTGTTTATGCTTGCCTTAAGACTTCCACTTCTTAGTTCTAGCTAAATATCCTTCTAGCTAATCTCTAATTAAAAAAGACATACTTTCTAAGCCTTCATGGCTGCAAAATTGTTTATTTCAAGCCTTCAAAATGAATGCTGTAGAGCTCACAATCTTTTCACACAAAAATCCACTCTGAATTACTTGAAGCTTTATTCATTGCAACAGCATAATTTAAGAAATAAAGGGGGGTCATTTTGATGCTGTCAAATAAACAGAGATATTTTCCTTCTCTTGTACTGTAAACCCACCCAAATATCTACCAACAGATTCGAAATTACTTTTTCCCCACTCATGCTTCATGAATTTCTCCTTCCCCTTCCAAAAATTTTGCTAGTCAGAGATTGTACATATTGCTTAGTCACAAGCTTCAATCAAGATACTGGTTCAGTCCATGAAAGGTGATCTAGATAATGTTAAAATGATTACAATCAAACATCTGGAATTTGTCAAAAAAACATGAGCCTAAACTTGACTAATACAAAACAGCCTGGGATTAATTTCATAATAGGTCAGTTGAGTGAATCTGTGCCAAGATGAAGATGAGATGAGGGACTATATGAATAAATTCATCCAAGCTTTTTCTGAGGAAAACTGGATTATTGTACATATTCTACTGAACATACTGTTCAATAAAACGTCTAGGTGCATAGCGTTAGTACAAACTGTAAAAGGTCTCTTCTTCAGTATAAGTTACACTTATCCATTTCCAGGTTGAATCACAACTCATTGAGCATTTTTTGTGAAGATATTATCTCTCTCACACATCTCTCTCCATAGATCCACATCTATTATTGGCATCATTTCCAGTAGTGGGCCATTTTTTTGGACAAATATGTAATCAATACTTCTCAGCTGTATTTGCACCATGGCCTGGAATTGCTAAAAAATGGATGAACTATTATTTTTTTAGTCATTCAAAGTTTTAAAACTGTATGTTTCTGCCGTGTAATGTAAGACAAGGAGATAAAAATATTAAAAAAAACTGGCTAAGTTGAGGATACAATTCTATAGTGCCTGGAGATATAGGTTGCTTATGTTCTTCCTTTCCAAGACCTTAGAGAGGAGAATCTAACTTGGATCCTTCCTCCCACCTCCATGACAACCTTTACTGCTAGTATGTTTTGTGCCAGGACTCTTGAAAGTAGCGTAACTGGAAAGATGTGGGAGAAGCTGAAAGTAAAGCATCCTGAATCTGGGAAAGGGGAATGTTGACCAGCTGTCTGCTTACAAAGGCAGGAAAAAAATCATTTTAATAAATGAAAGATTCAAACATTATTCCATCCTCATTTCTGCATTCCGTGATACAGAGAGTTTGGGGTTTCCTAGGTCAAAGTGCTTCAGTGGAAGCTCCTGTCAATCATTTCAGTTTAAGTTAAAGTACTGTATACACAACCTAACAAAGCTGATAGAATCAGATTCTTCCAAGAAGTTGGCCAGTTGTGTCTGAAATATTTCATTGACTATCTGCTCCAAGTGATCTGCAACCTAACCTAACCCTTTATCCATCCTCATCACCACAAATTCCTCTACAAACAATAGCCTTTAAAGGCAATAGCCTGTAAAGGCATATCCAACAAAATGTGGAAATTCACAGGAAAATGACAGTTTGGACATTTTGCAAAATTTGCAAACAAAAATAGCAATAATTATACTTTTTTCCCAAATGGAAAAACCCACCTTAAGGTTGTTGTTAATGCTCTGGAATATTTAAACATTCCAACTTCTCTAAAGTTAAATTCTCAAGAAGATAGAAACAAATGTGTTAAATATACATGATGGAAATAATTAAAGGGGATAAGCAGAACTACGCTTCAGATGTACTCTGTTTCCACAGGATGTTTCTAATAGCTTTAAGTGTTACAGGAATACTGAATGCAGTTCAGAAGTGAGTTTCAATATACCTGTATACTGTTGGTAAGAAAAAGTCCAGAAACTATGGCTGAATATAAAATAAAACAATTAAAACAAAAGTCTTCAACCACTGATAGTTTTGACTTAAGCAGTATATATTACAAGACAGCCAACAAAAATGTAAAGAGCCACAATATACACATATAAATTATACCACTGAATGTTCTCCTTTCTCGTTCCTCTGAATAGTTCTTGAAAATTTAGTTTTTTAGAAGTGGAAGAAAATCATCCACCCATGTCTAGAACCTGCCTTAACAAAATAAATTCCCACATATGTCCAAATGATTTGACTAGTAATTGAGAGGCACCATTAAACACTGATTTAACCCCCCCTTTTTTTTTTGCACAGCATAGCAAATTGCTCCAGATTTGTGGTGTATATAGTTCTGCACAAATTGGTGGTAAATCTGACCTCAAGCACAGAAGATGTGTCTTGCATTCGTCTCCAATAGGTACTTGTCTAAAGTGGGTGGCAAAAGTGTCCCTATCACTGGAATACACTGTTTGTGTAAGTGTTCCTCTCTCTTCTGTGCACTTCAAGAGGAAGTGGTCCTTAAGTACCCTTTTGGAGTGGATTTGAGATCCACTCCAAAAGGGTAGGTGGATCCGAGATCTATCAAGATTGAAGACAGCTACCTTAAGGATGATTTTAAGGTATGCTCCAAAGCAACCACACTAGGAAGTACGTTCCACGGTCAGCGAATAGTAAAACAAAGTAAAGGCTTATTGTGCTTAAGAATCGCAGGAGCAGCCCTTGGTGGATGTCCTCGTTAGCTCCAGTGCGGGCGAGAGCTGGCTGGAAAAAGCGATTTCCTGGTTGCTTCCTTTCCTGCTCCCGAGATCTGGCCACTGAGTACCACCCAAATGGTCGGATCCGGAGAAGGGCGCGCTGGCACCCCGAGGATATTCCCCTCTCCAGACAGCTCCGCTCGCGCTTCTTCCTTCTCCAACACCCTCCTCCCCGGGGGGGGGGCTCCAGGTCATCCTGTCCCTGCCGAGACACCCACCTCAAAGAAGGTGATTCTGCTTCCCATTTTGCAGGGGATCTCGTAACCCGCCCTCCAGCTCCAGCAGCCGGTCTAGAAGATGCAACTGCTGCGGGCGGCGGGAGCAGCGCTTCCTTCTCCCGGTCCTCCTCGCAGCTCCGCGGCTGCACTTTAATTGGGGGCCCGGCAGGTCCTCCGGCCAATCAGGAGATTCCCTACGCCCAGGAGGTAGCCTTGCAGGGAAGGAGGAGGAGGTGGGGGGGCCCTGGGCTCTGCCACCTCGCTTCCCTCGTTGTCATTCCCTCCCCGTGCCTTGCGTGTTGCTGCTGCGGCTGCCTAGAGCCGGGAGGCGCCGAGTTCAGCCGCGGCTCCCGAGGGGACGCTCGGTGCACGAGCGCGGGCTGCTCCTTGGCCCGCCCGGAGCCGGCTTGTACCACGTGCGCGCAGATACACGTATTTTCAAGTAGAAATGAGAATCTTCCCTCGCGGGACCGATGTGCGAAGGCGCCGCCAGGCGAGTTCAGTTGACAGCTGCATGCAGTTTCAGCGGAGCGGTAAAATGTTCTGCTTGGCCAAGTTCGCTTCGCACGCACGCAACACAACACAACACAACCAAAAAGGGTACTTAAGTTCTCCTTTCCTCTGCCTGAAAGGATAACAAGTGTAACGTCCGCACGGCTCCGCGGGGGAGCCTTCATGGTGGAACAACTGTTGCTGGGCTTCAGGGCCTCCTTATTAGTTTAGGAGGGATTATAAGCAATGTTTTTATCCAGGCATTTTAGAAATTTTAGTTTAGTGGTGCTGTTTTTTAAAAATCGACACCTAAGCCCAACAATGCATATGTGTTTATACTGTAAGCTGAGCAGAGCTGTTTGGGAGCTGGCAGTGCATGAACTCGTAAAACTAAATGCCAGTGAGATAGAGAAGTGGGGTTGTCCAGTCCCCAGCGATCCTGTTTTGAGCTTCAAGGTGGAACAAGGACTACTGGAGCATGGTCTCCCCTGTCCAGATCCAACATACAGGCTTACCATATTATGGGGATGGACAACAAGCAGCCTCAGCTCCTCCTGCGGTTTCTGAACCCGTTTTATGGTCCGTAGTTGTCTTTCTGCCCATACTGTCAACAGCTGACAAATGCTGAGATCCAGGTTTCCCACAATTCTGAGCTGGATGTTTCACTCACCTACTTGCCATGGCATGAAGACATCCCACCAACCATATATAGAGGATAATTCCTCACAACATCATCTCCATCTCACTTGCCAGCCCACTGCTGAGGCAATCTAAGGTCAGCTTTAGGTGGGGGAATGGTGTTTTCCCTTTAATCCCAGCACAGAACCTCTCATGCAGACAATCTAAGGTGCAAGGAGAAAGAGGCTTATGATGACGTGGTTGGTGTCAGCAAACTGCTCAACTCTGATTGCCCTGGCAGCGTTGCTGCAGGAATGCCTCCTCCTGTCCAGTTGCTGGGCAATGAGTTTTTCTGCAGTGTTTTTATGGCTGTGAAGAAGATTGGATCCCTGTCTTCCATACTTGTTTTATTTATTGTATTTGAAAGGGAATACTACCCTATTGACCTACAGAGTGACCTTGCAGTCTTAGAATGAGGGTCAAAATATTTGAGAGCACCCCACAACTTAACATCTCTTTCAAAGTCTGGCTTTTCAGCATTGTGTATTGGGCAGCTGCATCTGGACTGCACAAATCCAGATGACCACTAGATGGCATCTAAGAAAGAAAATTCTAATTCTTTTGCTGTCATCTAGTGGTAGAGAAATCAACCTTAGAAACAATCCTGATTGGACGAAGAGCCCTGAGCATAAAAACACCACACATGGTTTTTCCCATGCTTAGTGACATTGGACATGACTGGAATCTCAGCCAGGGAAGCCATGAACCATTCCATTGTCATACAACACAAGTGTGTGAACAGTAGCACAGCAGAACCCTGTTCCAGATGTGCATTAATGGAATGCTTGCTGAAATATTTTCCCACTCTGGGATGGGAGGAAAGCATGACAAAGAATTGTATGGATAAGCTCACATATTTACCAGAATTGCAAATATACTCCCATCTCACCTGCATCTTACAAAATCCCAGGCCACACGTACAGCACCTCTTTGCCCAACACACCTTTATTCCCTCTCCATGTTAACTTTGGCCCCTACAATACTGGATGAGTTTACCTTATTTGGCCCCAGTTAAGATCATTACAGTATGCAGATGATGAAAAATACTTCTGTGATGGAAATGCAAGCATGCATTCCATCCCTCCACAGCTAATACAGGGAATTCCTGGGTTAAAAATGCCCAGCTTAAGGATGACATATAGTTAAGAATGGAGCCTACTGTAGCAAAATTTGAGTTAAATACACAGTGATTCGGGTTAAATACACAATATTATTTATACAGTATTACATAATAATACTGTTCTGGCTTACATACAAATTCAACTTATGGACAGACCTTGGGAATGAAACTCGTTCTTAAACTGAGGACTGCCTGTAACACTATTTGCTTATTCGTTTAGAAAATGTACAATGCAATTCACTGCATCTCTTCACTTGCAAAGTATTATAAAATTATACAATTATCTAGATCCGCTTCAGTCAGGTTTCAGGCCAGGGTATAGAATGGAGATAGCTTTGGTTGCACTTGTTGATGCCCTTTGCTAGACCCAGGATGGAGATGGTGTGTCCATCCCTGTGCTCTTTGATCTCTCAGTGGCTTTTGATACCTTTGATCGTGGTATCTTTCTGGACTGGCTGCAAGTTTGGGGTGAGAGGTCCTGTCTTATGGTGGCTCTTCTTTTGTGCTTGGTTCTAGTTGGTGTTGACGAGGGGAGAGGTTCTGCCCATGGTCTCTCCTTTGTAGGGTGCTTCAGGATTTGATGCCGTCACCTCTTCTGTTTCATACCTACTTGAAAGCACTGGGTGAGGTCATCCATTAGTTCCAGGTCCAGTGTCATCAGTATGCACATGATACCCCATTATATATCTTGGTCCAGGGGTCAGCCAAGTGAGGCTGTCAAAGTCCTGTCCCAGTGCCTGGAGGCTGTTCAGGCCTGGATGGGGTGGAACAGACTCAGGCTCAATCCTGACAAGACCAAGTGGCTGTGGATATTTGGGCACCCCAACTCTTGGGATTTTCCTAGTCTTGGAAACTAGCATACCAGTTGCATCTGTTCTTGGATTGAGAGGTCCTTCAGTTGGTCTCTCATGCCTTAATCACCTCAAGATTGGGCTACTGCAGTGCCAGCTCATGACTTCTACCTGGGTCTGCCTTTGAAGACCACGCAGAATCTACAGCTTGTCCAGAATGCAGCAGCACAGGTAGTACTGGTCCAGGAACTGCAATGGTTTCCAGTTGGCTTCCAGGTGCAATTCAAGGTGCTGGTTACCACCTATAAAGCCCTTCATGGCTTGGGGCTTAGCTATTTGAGGGACTGCATATTTCCAATAATAGCTGCCCATCCTGTAAGGCAGAATGGGTGTGCTCCAAATCCCTTTGATTAAACAATGTTATGTATTGCGGCCTACAAGGTACAGGTAGTCCTCATTTAGCAACCATAGTTGGGACCGACAACTCAGTCATTAAACAAAGTGGTTGCTAAGTGAGACCATGAATATGCTTATGATCTTACTTCAGTTTTCCTTTGCTTTACAGACCTGCAATGGTCGTAAATGCAAGGATTGGTCATAAAGTTACTTTTTCATCACTGTTGTAACTGTGAACAGTTGCTAAACAAGGCAGTCACTAAATAAGGACTACATGTATGCCTTCTCTATTGTTTTGTCTGCCCTCTAAAACAGCATCTACCCAGAAGTCCATACGACTCCCATCCTGATGATGTTCCAAAATTTATTGAAAACCAGGCCATGGGGTAGGGTGGGTGTCGAACCCCCATGAAATCTTTTTGCTTCTTGTGGATTGTTTCCTTCCATGCCTTTATTTTATTGTTTCTTGATTTTGAAGTTGAAAGCTGCCCAGAATTGTGTAGAGTTGGGCAGCCTTTAAATTGTGTAAAATAAATAGATAAAATTTGATACACTAGAATCTTTCCATCAGAGTAAACAGTTTTCTTAGCTGCTACATATATACAGTACTGTAGTGTCCAGGTTTCTTTGACAGGTTCCAGATTTGGGGGATATAATATAACATTACATTTGCATCTTTAATCCTTATTTCTTTTCTCAATGTCCCATTTGTAACCTAATATTAAACCAAAATAGTGTAGAACAGTATAAATTCAGAGTTCCAAATAAAAATACCTTAGTACAGCTTTTCAATTATAGGTAGGAAAAAAAACTGTAGATTCCAGAACTTCCAAAGCATTTTGCAATATTAATAATGTATGAAATTGTTTTGCAAAAGTCAGTTGTTTTAAAAGACAAACTGGCAATAAACTGATCCAAAGTATTGATATTTCTTTAAACCCATAAACTGTAGAAAAAAAGATTTATCAGCAATCTTCAGGGTTGGATTGTTTCATACTGTCAATTTCTCATGATAGTTAGGGTCAGATTTGAACAACTTCTCCCAAATAATTCAAAATATGAGTTGCAGCTGTTAATTTGCAAGAAAAACACTTGAGATATAACTAAAACAGATTCCAAGTTCCTGCTATGATATTACAGGAATGAGATAGTAACTTTCTAATTGTGCCCATAAAGGTTTTTAAGATAAATCTTTTAGATTCCACAATAAAATAGAGGTTAGAATACAAGTAATTGGAAATCAGGAAAGTCAAAAACTCCATCCTCATTTGCCAATCATAATTTAAAAAAAAGAAAACGTAGAGGTCTGACCATCTCCTAAGAATTTTTTCAATGTCTTATCAATCTAATTAAAATACTTAAGAGGTATCAACATGATACCCACGCACACGTGCGCGCACCCCCCTCCCCTTGGAGTATCATTCATTTTAACAACATTATACACCATAGACTCAAAGGAATTTTATTTGCCATCATCTGTTTATGTTATTATTGATCTGAAATAAGCAGTTAAAATATTAACCTCCACCAACTTAGAAATCTTTTGAGGAATGGCAAATACAAGATATTTAAATAAGCCCAAATAGTATGTGAGAAGGCATTTTTTACAAGTATCCATAGAAATCTTAGAACCTGTAGAAGCATATTAAACTTATTCCAACAATGGAATAACGTAAAAATGTTTACTAAAATGGTATACAATATCCATACTTTTTTTGGTAATAAACATTTTTAATTAACTTTAAGGCATAAAATACCAGAATATAACAATAATTTTTGTTCAACACTGTCCACCCTAAAACCCCAAATATGGGAACACAAAAGGTTGTTTTTTTAAAAAAATATTCCTTCCTCCCTCCCTCCCTCCCTCCCTTTGCTTTCAGCTCCCTAAATGCTTTGGTGGATACCTTAAGATGAAGAATGGATGGGGCTGTATGACCCTGCTACTATTCTGGACCATCTTTAAGGGCAGCCCCATGTAAAGCATGTTACAATAATCAATGGACTTGTGAAAAGTATTCCAAAGAAGTGCTGCACAAAACATGTTAACACAAGTGAAGCACCTCTCCTTTTAGTTGTGTCCTTTGGAGAGCTCCCATGCCTAGTTAAACACTGTGACCAGGATATAGTAGCCAACATACTTGTAGGAGCTAGGTGTTAAACCATATTTCATCTATTTATTGGATAAGTTTAAGGATTTGCTATTAGCTTTTAGCCTGAGCTGGTGGTAGCATCTAGCTGACTTTAATCTCAGCTGATGGCAGCACTTAACCTCAGAGGTTAAGCAGAGTTGGTTAGTACTCAGAGACTGCCTGGGAACACCAGTGCTATAGGCTAGTTTGGAAAATCAAAGATACATCCTAGTGGAAAATAATGGTGAACCACTTCCATACTGTTGCAGAAAAAAATTCTACATAGGCACATCCATAACATCACTAGGTGTCAAGCCCGACTTAAAGTAGACTTAACTGTACAGTGGTTTAATTCGTTCCGCGACTCTGGTTGTGACCCGAATTGGTTGCGACCTGAATCAAATTTTCCCATAAGGTTCAATGTAAATACGGTTAATCCGTTCTGAACATATGTATTTTTTTTTTAAACCACAAAAATATGAAACAAAGTATAGTACAATACGAAGAGAGAGAACGCTAACCTTGCTTGAGGCGACTTCTGGCATGGAGGACAGGAAGGCGGATGGGGAGGCAGTTACTGCTTGGAGGGAGAGTCCCCCTCCCTACAGGAAGCCGCGACCACGTGTCACGGGAGGGAAAATGGCCGTGGATCCTGTTTGTCACCCGATGCGGGGTTCGCGAACGGAAGCGTTCGTGACCCGAGGTACCACTGTATTAGGTTTTAGCGCCTAAATGGTTTGGGACTAAGTTATCTGAAGAGTAGCCTACCGACACCCAACCTGCTCAAACCTCAAGATTAGCATTTGAGGTGGCCATGCTCTCTGATACAGCAGTAAGAGTTAAGGAGATTTTGTGAGTCAGGGATAGAAATTTTTCTATGAGCGTTTTTGGAATGCTCTTCCCTGAAAGTACATAGTGTCCTTGGTAATTTGCTAATATTCAGGAAGATGTTACATTTGTATATATTTTATCTGCATTTGATTAATTTTAGCATTATGTGCTTTGACCTATGTTTTCATTTTATTTGTTAGAGTTTTATGTGCAATTTAAGTAATACATTATTAGGTAGCAAATGCTATTTTTAGGATTTGATTATATATTTTGGATTTTTATGTTGGGAGGGTTTTTGCTCTGTAAAGGTTTTCACTCTAAAAAGCAGCGTGCTCACTCTATGAAATAGTAACTGTTAAACATTAATTCTCTTTCAGTGTTAGTTATCCTTTACTTGTAGCAAGAGTTTGGTATGGCTTACAGCCATAACATCCATCATCTTAAATCAGCACCCACATATGGACTTTTCTGCTTTCCTCCATCCGCTACATATTTTCTGTTTCTCAAACTTTAAACAAAACCAGACATTAGTAACTGAGGCTGAGGCAGTTATCATCTTCAATAAACAAGACTGAGCATCTAAGCAGTTTTTTAAAGAAATTAGAGTGCTTTGGCTTAGTAAAGCGCTTTCAGTCTTGAAGCAAACATTAGAAATAAAAATACAGTTTTTGATAAGCAGAGTCTTTTACTTCATTCCTGTGACTTTTTTTTTTAATTTTTGAAGGAGAAAGTCACCTTCAGTTATGCCAAGAGTGGGTAATATACTAATATGACAAATAAATAAATATTCAATTTAGCAAAACTCCCAGCAAAGATGCAGTTTTGCCAGAATTGTTAAAATCCAATCCCACCTGGTAGGTGTCTGTGCTAGCCCCCTTCTCCATTGCCATAAATAATTCTTTCCAGATTTCAAAAGAGCAGCTTAATTCCATCCAGTCTGATCCCACAAAATACCGCCCTATCATTCCCTTATCTGTAATTACTGTATATACCAGGTTTTTATATCATAAACTCTTTGATTGGATGCCTTCCGAGAACATCCTGGCCCCAGAGCAGGCAAGGTTTAGACTTGGTCATTCAACCATGGACCAATGACCGATATTGCATCATCTAGCCAAGAAATACTATAGCTTTCCCAAAGGCAGCCCTTATGCCACTTTCATAACCTAAAGGCTGCCTTTAACTCTATATATGTGAGAGACTCTGGAGAAAATTAACCACAACATCAGTTGATTGTTGCCTTTTTAAATTGATAGTATCATTGTATTCAGATACCACCATACAAGTTTTTGTAGACTGTAAAGCAGATCTAAGTGAACCTTTCCCTAACATAAGAGGTGTAAAACAAGGCTGCATTGCAGCCCTATTATTGTTTAATAATGATGATGATATTAATGAGATGGTTGAATCTTTGCTAAATCAGAATTTCATTCTTCATCACATGCCCATCACTCTGTTCCCATTCTTCTCTGTGCTGATGATGCAACTCTTCTATTTATAATCAAGCTGGGCCTATGTTGACGCCTTGAAGCACTATCTTCCTATTGCCATAGGGAACACCTTGAGATCCATTACTCTAAAACAAAAGGCTTAATATTCTCCAGAAAGCATTTCATGTCTCCATTTAGCTGAAAGATTAATGGGAGACCTGTAGAACAAGTCATAACCTTTAAGTACCTAGGCATCCACTTTCAGTCATCTACTCACTGAATCAGTCAAGCAAAGGACCTTCTTATAAGAGCCCAAAATGCATCCTTTGTGATTTTTAAGTACGCATATCAAACAGCTGGCTTTGTGCCTAGTCCACCCCCACCTGGACTAGAACTCAGTCTTTTTGTTTCTAGCCTGGTGCCTTAACCACCATACCAAACTGCCTCTCATCTTGGTGACAGCACCCAAAAGTCTGAAACTCCATGTAACGAACTGCCACTTGTTGATCTTAAAACCAGTAACTCTCCTTGCAACCAATATCGATTCAAAAGAAAGTTCATTTATTAAGAATAAGTGTAACGAACTGCCACTTGTTGATCTTAAAACCAGTAACTCTCCTTGCAACCAATATTGATTCAAAAGAAAGTTCATTTATTAAGAATAAGTGTACAGATCCAAAGCATTGCTGAGACTGAATAAAAGCGCGCCAAAAACTGCTTTTCTTTCTTTTCCCCCCCTTTCTTCGCCCTTAGTTCTTGTCTTCTGATTCCCTTGCTGGCATGGCCTTGAACATTCCAGGGCTTGTGATAAGAAACCATCTGCATCAAACGGTCTCTCCTTCCTACTCCCCCTCCCCTTTTCCAATGGCAGAACCGCAGCATGTAGAAAAAATCATTTTTTTTTTTTTTAAACTAGCCATATAATAATCTACTATAAAATCTTGCGAGGATTCTGACATACTGCCCCTCCACAGAAAAGGATGTCAGTCAGATGATTCCTCTTCTTCACTCTAAAAGGAAAAGCAAAGATACACATAATACAATAACCAATCTAATTGTTAAGGCTTTGTAGGATAAGCATCATAAAATTTTTTAACTAAACGTGGGGCCTTTACATGTTTCTTGTCAACCCATTCAGCCATTGACTTGGGAAAATGTTTCCACTGAATTAAAAATTGAACCCCCCCCCTGTGCTTTCTGCTGTCCAGTATTTCTTTAACTTCAAAATGTTGTTCTCCTTCAATCATCAATGGTTTAGGAGGTACTGGAGAGGGATGCCACTGAGAAGACTCCTTATATGGTTTAAGCAGGTCGCAGTGGAATACTGGATGGATTTTTTTAAAGGTGGCAGGCATCTGTAATCGTAGTGAAACTGGATTAATTACTTTATCGATGACAAAAGGCCCTATGAATCTTGGAGCGAGCTTTCTGGAAGGTTGTAATGATTTAAGATGTTTAGTAGATAAAAGAACCTTATCTCCTACTTTCCAGTCTTTTTCTGGTGTTCTCTTAGCATCTGCAAATTTCTTGTATGTAGCTCTGGCCTCCTGCAACGAGGCAGCAATCTGAGGCCACACTTGTGTCATCTGCTGGATCCACTCATCAACCGAAGCGACTTGAGTGGTCTGCTTAGGCAGTTCTGGGATGGGTACAAAGTCTTGTCCTGTAGCTATTTTAAAAGGGGTGAGACCAGTGCTTTGGTGCACTGCATTATTATAAGCTACTTCAGCGAATGGTAACAGTTCATCCCAATTGTCTTGTTGGTAGTTAATGAAACATCTCAAATATTGTTCCAATACTGAGTTCAGACGTTCACATGATCCCGCTGTCTGGGGGTGGTAACCCGAACTCAAGCCTTGCGATGCCCCCAGTAGTTTTAGGAACGCTCTCCAGAATTTGGCAGTAAACTGGACCCCGCGATCCGAAATTATCCGTTCTGGGACCCCATGAGCTCGGTAGACATGTTGTATGAATAATTTAGCCAATTTGGGTGCTGATGGAATGGCTTGGCATGCCACAAAATGTGCTTGTTTGGAAAAAAGGTCTGTAACTACCCAAATAACAGTCTTTTTGTTGCTTTCAGGCAGGTCTACAATAAAATCCATGCTTATTTGCTTCCAAGGAGCTACAGGGTTTGCTACTGTCTGTAGAAGCCCCATTGGTTTGCCCCCTCTCTTTTTGGCCATAGCACACGTGGGGCATGTGGCTACATATTCCCCTACATCTTTTCTCATTGTTGGCCACCAAAATTGACGTCTGATCAGATGTAATGTTTTCACAAAACCAAAGTGCCCAGCTGTTTTGCTGTCGTGACTTCTTTGCAAAACCCACTTTCTAGCATCTGAAGGGACATATAGCTTGTCTTGCCACCACCATGCCCCTTGTTTGTTTACTAGCAACTGGCTGTTGCTTTTGAACCACTCATCCTGAGCAATCTGGGCATTTAATTTTACCAATAACTCTCCTTCTGGTTGTCCTTCACCCTTTTTTTTCTGAGCTCTAGTGACCACTCTTAGGGCTGCTTGGGTACATGGAATTACTGGAGCGACTACTTCCTCCCGTTTGCTATTGTGTTGAGGCAACCGAGATAGAGCATCTGCCAGAAAATTTTTTCCCCCAGGAATATACTTCAGGGAGAAGTTAAATCGATGAAAATATTGTGCCCATCTCATTTGCTTTGGTGACAGTTTCCTCGGTGCAGTCAAAGCCTCTAGATTCTTGTGATCAGTCCAAATTTCAAATGGATGGGGTGACCCCTCTAACAAATGCCTCCAACAAACTAATGCCCAGCGTACTGCGAACGCTTCCTTTTCCCACACCAACCAGCGTCTCTCAGTCTCTGAAAATTTCCGGGATATGTATGCACAAGGAAACAGTTCCCCCCCTGCCCCCTTCTGCAACAACACAGCTCCCACTGCTACATCCGAAGCATCTGCCTGTATGACAAATGGCTGTTCTGGATCAGGGTGTTTTAAGATTGGTTCAGCCGTAAACAGACGCTTTAAACTTTGAAACGCCTCCTGGCACTCCTTAGTCCAGGCTAAGGGGGCTCCAGGTTTTGATGCCTTCGCCTTGTCCTTGCCCTTGGTTTTCAACAAATCGGTAAGTGGGAGTGCTACTTGGGCAAAGTTGGGTATAAACTGCCGATAGAAGTTAGCAAAGCCCAGGAAACTTTGAAGCTGACGCCTGGTTTTGGGAGCCTCCCAACCTGTAACGTCCCTCACCTTTGCTGGGTCCATTTCAATTCCCTGATGCGAAATTCTATATCCTAAATAGTCAATTTGCTGTTTATGAAATTCACATTTGGAGAGCTTGGCATACAACTGAGCTTCCAGTAGCTTTTTTAGCACCTTCCTGACTAATTGCACATGTTGCTCCATGGTTTCAGTGTAAATCAGGATATCGTCCAGATAAACCAACACCCCCTGGTATAAATACTCTTGTAATACCTCATTTATAAGTTGCATGAATACCCCCGCCGCTCCTTTTAATCCGAACGGCATTATTTCATAACGGAAGCACCCCAGAGGCGTGTTAAAGGCGGACTTCCATTGGTCTCCTTCACGTATTCGCACCCTGAAGTACGCCTCCCTTAAATCCAGCTTGGTGAAAATTTTCCCTTTGGATAAATGTGCCAACAGGTCTTTCATTAAGGGGAGTGGGTACCTGTTGTCAGCAGAAATGGCATTTAGCCCTCTATAATCCGTGCACAAACGTAGGGAGCCATCCTTCTTTTCCCTAAATAGCACCGGTGCAGCAATTTGAGAATGCGTAGGTACAATAAAGCCCCTCTTTAGATTCTTGTCAATGAACTCCCGCAATGCTTCCAACTCTTTGGGTGTCATTGGATACATTTTCTTCCTTGGAAATTTAGCCCCCGGCTCAATCTCTATGGCACAGTCACTGGCACGATGGGGGGGTAGCTGATCTGACTCCCTTTCGCTAAACACCTCCTGCAGGTCGCGGTATTCCTTGGGAATCTGGATTGCAGCTTCCACTGCCTTTTCCCCACTCACAGCACCCATCTCTTCATCTGACAACGTTTCGGTAATTCCTTCAACTTCCACTCCCCCCTCCTTCGGGAAACGCAAGATCTTCTCCTCCCAGTTCACTTCTGGGTTTTTCCTTTTTAACCAGTTCATGCCCAGAAGCACTGGGTTGCATGCCATGGGAGTCACTAGGAATTTAATAGTCTCTCTATGGTCCCCCATAGTTAGTTCAAGCTCTTCTGTACGATACTCCACCGGCCCTCCCCCCGCTGGCGATCCGTCCAGCTGGGTAAAAACCACAGGGGTTTTGAGTCTCTTTAAGCGCAGTCCCAAACCCCGGGCCAGGGCGGGGTTAATCAGATTTCGGGAGCAGCCAGAGTCTATCAGCGCCCGTATCTCTGCCCTCCGATTAGTCCTCACCACCCTTAGTTCCACCCAAATTTTAATGGGACTCACCCCCATCTCTTCGCTCTCCGAGTCCTCCCGTGAGCTGCTTTCTTTCTCTGGAAGAGCAGCCGCCTGTCGGAGAGAGAGCGGAGCTGACAACTTCCGGGTTTTGCCACCGCCGCGTGCTGCCGCTCTAGCTCCCGTCTCGCTGCCTGCTGCCGCTGATTCCTTCCTGCCGGGCTTTGAAGACTTCGGCCCTTTCCGTTCCGTCTTCTTGCCTTCCTGCTCCGTCTTCGCTTTAGGGCACGCAGCGGCAAAATGCCCCGGCTCCCCGCAGTTGAAACAGACGCGCCGGCCCCCGCTACTCTTCGGAGCGCTGGTCTTCGCTTTGGGCGCCGCCTTCTTTGCACCGGGTAAGGGCGGAAGTCGGGTTCTTGCTTCAATGGTACGCCATTGCTCCTCCACTTCGCCGGCCATAGCGACCCATTCATTAAAGGTTTTCGGGAAACCCCGGCACAGCACACGCTGCAGCAATTCGGGTTGCAAGCCTCTCTGGAAAAACTCAATTAGCAGCTCCTCCGGCACGTGAGGCAGCCTTTGAGCCAAGCCCCGAAATTCATAGGCGTACTCTGATACCGACTTGGACCCCTGCTTCAGCCTTTCCAGGTCGCGTCGTGCTTTGAGCGCCACACACGGGTCTTCAAAGCGCGCGCAGAGAGCCGCCATGAAATCCTCCAATTTTCTTAAAGCCCGGTCCTTCGCCCTATGCAGGCCAACCACCCATTCCGCAGCCATACCTTCAAAAAAACTGGACACATAGGAAACCTTCTCCTCCTCGCTGCGGAACAGACCCCCGTAGCCCTCCATGTAGATCCGGACCTGGGTGATAAAGCAAGCCAGCTGCTCAGCATCTCCCCCGAATTTCATGGAGATGCCCCGCTGCTGCATCGGGCTCTTCTTGGCTCTGCTAGGTGTGATATCCTCCTCCCCCTCGCTGGAAGTCTCATCTTTGGCTGACAGCTCTGCCACCTCCGTGCCTCCTGGTGTGGCGGCCGCTTCTCGTGCGGGAGGTGTAGATCCCCTTCCAAGCAGTTGGTCCATGGCTGCCTTTATAGCTCGCATATCATCGGATATGGACCCCATCTGCCCTTCCAACTTCCCCAAGCGATCTTTCAACGAAGGAGCCCGTCCTTTCGTCCCCGTTGCTTTCATCCCCGTCCGGTCTGGGCGTGATGATTGCACCGGCTCCCCCTGGGTCATCACCTTTACTTCCAATGGAGGAGGGACTTTTCTTTCTTCTTCTTCCTCAATAACATCATCAGCCATCCCGTTGCTCGGTTGGTCCCGGTTAACGTGAGGCTTGTGACTCCCCTCAGGGTAATGTCCCTGGTAGAAGTCTGTACAGGGAGTCTCAGCAAAATGTAACGAACTGCCACTTGTTGATCTTAAAACCAGTAACTCTCCTTGCAACCAATATCGATTCAAAAGAAAGTTCATTTATTAAGAATAAGTGTACAGATCCAAAGCATTGCTGAGACTGAATAAAAGCGCGCCAAAAACTGCTTTTCTTTCTTTTCCCCCCCTTTCTTCGCCCTTAGTTCTTGTCTTCTGATTCCCTTGCTGGCATGGCCTTGAACATTCTAGGGCTTGTGATAAGAAACCATCTGCATCAAACGGTCTCTCCTTCCTACTCCCCCTCCCCTTTTCCAATGGCAGAACCGCAGCATGTAGAAAAAATCATTTTTTTTTTTTTTTAAACTAGCCATATAATAATCTACTATAAAATCTTGCGAGGATTCTGACACTCCAGCCTTAATATTTTCAGATGCCATGTAACGTCCATCCTATTCCCTTTGTTTTTTAATGGAATCAGATATGGCCTTTCCCAACCAATGATGGTATGTTTTGTTGTTCTTGACTTCTTGCTGTTTTGATGATGTTTGTTGCAATATTCAGATTATAATGACTGTGGTGATTTTCTATTGTTATTTACATTGTTAACCTCTTTGGAACAGACATAAATAATCAGGTTAGAAATTCTAAAGATGAATAAAGCAAAATTCTGTTTGACATCTCAGGTTGTAAAATCACTTACACCGTCAGGGGCAGGGGTGACCATATGCCTTTAACAGTGCAATTGATCACACATATTAATGCGCCAATATAAAACTTTCAATGCAGGAGTGGAAAATCAGTGACATGCATGTGACTTCCAAACCTTGATTTTGCTCCCGCCCCGCCTCAGTTGTTCTCACTTCTGATTGGCTTGATATACCTATCCATATTTGTAAAAGCCAACCACAAAATGAGAGAGAGAAAAAGCAGGCCAAATATTCTATCTCTGCCCCCTCTGATTACATCATCATATCACTGCAATTCCCCTGTAACTTTATACCGCTGGGGGGAAAATTGATTTAAAAATGGTGTCTCCTGGGCCATTTTGCTTTAAGACTACAGAAAACTGTATTCCGTGTTCACCGTTGCTTCATTTTTAAATGAAATGCTAATATTAAATAACAAACAGTTGGTATATAATTAGAATGAGGTGTGATTCTCTCACCTTGTTGTGTTCTTGTTAATATATTCACTCCATTTTTACTGCAGCACTCTGGGAAGCAGCCAAGATTTTGTTAACCATTATTGGAGACCAATGGGCAGTGATAAATAAAAGCCTGCAGCAGCAAATTCCAAACTTCAGAATGCATTATTTGCATCAAATACACACAAAAGGGGGATTACGTATTCCAAATATCAGATATAAATAATTCACATTTGATTTTAATTTCATACAGGCTGTTATATAATTGCTCCCATTCTTGCAGCTGTATCTGTTTATTATGTTAAATAATAACTTTTCTTACAGAACCCAAAACTGCAATCTTATATTAACCTAGTTCAGAATATACCCTGCTGGACTCCATGGTAATTATTTCTGAGTAGAAAGTAAGAGAGTATAGGAAGAAATTACAATCTTGGGTCTTTCTGTGCCAGTTGTACAAATGATATAGCGGAGGGTTAATGATTAGACAATCAGGCAGTAGTTTGGCCTTGAATTAATTGGTATATATCCTGTGAGACATGTGCTTCTGAGTTTTAAAAAAAGCTTGGTTGTTTGAGAAAAAAATAACAATAAAGAGGTGGGGGAAAATGTCTTTGTCAGGGAAGGTGTTTTCACTGCTTATCCTGTATCTGTAGACTTGAATTCACATATAATATAATAGATTTAAACAGTATCGCCTAAAGTTCTAATACTTAAATCACATTTTTTAACAAATTAAAACAAGAGTATAGTTTTGACAATTGGAACAGAAACTCATACAGAGTTGAAATGGAAAGTATTTTTAAGGGTGAGAAAGAGTTCAATTAGTTAATCCATTTCACCCAGCAGAATCTGTTGGAAAAAGGTCAGGACTTGCGCAAATGTATTCGTGATGTGGCCCTTCATGCAGTCCTTTTCTACCTACTTGCAATGCTGGTCCCAGTAAACTTCATTGCCTTTCCTTGCTGCTCTTTGGAAATCTGCTTGTGTGATGGAATCTGAGGATGACCTTGGAAGATTGCTGGGGGGGGGGAGATGCCACCTAGGGAACAATCAGATAAAAGAGAAGGTTCACAACAGAATAATGGCCAGAAAAAGGGAAAGAAGGACCCATCCTAACTACTCAGGGAGTAAATAGGGAGGGCTGGAGATTTGTACTTTCAGACTTGCAAGATTCTGTTAATGTAGCCTTACAATAGAGTAGAATTAGCTCATCTAGTTGTCTTCCTGTCTGGTTTACCTGGGAGGGCTGACATGTTGCTTCCTCCCGTTTGCCTGCTGCTTAAGTTGCTTTTCTTCACTCAGCTATTCTGATGGTTTCATCTGAGAGCCACTTGCACTTTTTCTCTGGCTTCAACTACTATTTCAATGGTAGTCAATTGAATTTCTTGTCACAGTTTGTCGGGCATCTTCTTAGCAGTGTCCAGCAGTTCAAACCAATTTTTCACCTCAATTAGATATGTGGAAGGGATTTTGGTGATGTCAAACTTCTTTGGTGGTGCTGTCTTTTTGATGTTGCATAATTTGGCTCTAATCTTTTTTTTTAAAAAAAAAGTTTTAAAGATTTAGTAAGTTGTTCTAATATCTCAAGTATCTCAGAAGCTGAAAATGCTGCGGGGATCAGCAGCTCGGATTTCTGCTGGATTTGCCCCATTAATGCCTTGACTACTCACTGCAGGTCCTTGCTCTTTCCCAGTAGCTTGTTGGGTACCTTCTGACCTGGGGGTCCTACCACTGGGCACCATAGCTGATTCATTTGAGAGCCTTTCCATAAATTTTTTTTGGTGAGGTTTTTACAAGGTAGATCGCCAGGTCTTACCTCAACCCTCCCCATTTATCCAGGCTTGGGACTGGTGTGCAAGTGCATGGCTGGGTTGTACCATGTACCGTATTTCCTGCAAAGTAAAACTCCCATCCATACGTGGGCTGGATGTAGGGTTAGCTAAAGCAGAT
Organism: Liasis olivaceus; assembly: GCA_030867105.1. NCBI lineage: Eukaryota > Metazoa > Chordata > Lepidosauria > Squamata > Pythonidae > Liasis > Liasis olivaceus. The sequence continues at coordinate 119,151,843 of CM061350.1, read as the reverse complement.
TCCTCGAGGTTCTTGATGAGATAAACAGCACAAGTAATTGCTTAGACATGAATAAATTCAGATTCTCACATGCAAATTCATTATAAGAGCTTATGTAAGTATGTATATGACTGTATAATACCATTATATAAGGTAAATATTATACATACATATATATAAAAAATATTTATAAGGTATATAAATATAATACATTATATAAGGTAAACCATGCAGGCAAACCATCGAAGCAGTGAAATGGGGCTCTGGAAGAACATTCAAAGTGTGCCAAAAGTCTTTCGGTGTCGTTTCTCTTCTAGGATTAGATACTGAAGAGGAAATGTAGGGGGACCAAACAGAAGATTAATGGTAGTGATAGTAATGATTAAAGGTAGGGGGACCAAATAGAACATTCATGATAAAAACGGGCGCAAAACGGAAGAAACGGGTCTCCAGAACGGCCCGACGCAAGACATCCTCGCGTTGCGCAGACCTAAGTGCGTACGCACGTGTGTGTGAAGCGGTAGAACACGTGGACGCCCTCGGCAACGGGCAGAGGGCGCTCCTCGAAACCCTCTCCGTTTCCCGGAGGGCGGCGCGAGCGGCCGCGATCACGGCACATGCTCGTGATGTTGAGGCATGCGCCGACTGCAAGACGTTGTGCTCGGCGGCGGAGCTGCGGTTTCTCTTGGGAGGGATTAAGTGACGCGCTCCGCGCCGGAGGATTTTCCCGGCAGCGCGGGCGGGTCTCGCCTCCGCCGCCGCGAGGGCGCTCTCGCTGCGGCCGCCTCCGCTCCTTCCCTCGCCCTGACCGGCCACCTGCCCCTATTGTCCCCAAGCCATGTGACGGGGAGGGTGACGGAGCACTTTTATTTGCTTAGTCATCGCTCCCCAGCCCTCTGAGGAGGCGAGTCGCTTATACCCTCCTCGCCCTTACCGAGCCAAGCCCGGCGACGCACCACCTCGCCGGAAGAGAAGCGCAACCTGGACGCTGACATGGGGACGGAGAGCGGCAGGGCGGCGGTCTTGCTGGGGCAGGCGCGCACCCTCAACCTGCAAACGGGCAACCTGCTCAACTGGGGCCGCTTGCGGAAGAAATGTCCGGCCACCCCCAGCGAGGAGGTGAGCTTAAAAAAGAGGTCCGGGGGGTGGGAGACGGCGACTAGAGGGCATCCATTGATGCCTTTCCGACGAGACGTAACCCGCCTTCGAGGGCGAAGGTGGGCGCTGGGCGCGCGGAATGGCATTCGTCTGCGTTCTGGCTTTGGCACGGCTTGCGCGAGGGCGGATGGATCTGCGGCAAAGTCAAACCTCGTTTGGTGACTGACTTTACTGCCCTCCTATAATAAAGATTGTTTGGAGTCCCAGAATGTAGGTTTATTCCTCACATTTACTGAGGACCGAGCTAACCTTAAGCTCTTAAGCCTGTTCTAACAAATCTAGCCTGTTCTAGCTAACAGCTCTTAAGCCTGTTCTAGCAAATCATATATATGTATAACATACTGCCTTGCAATACAGTAACTTTGTTTTGGCCTTTCCCTACCAAAAGTCAAATCATAAACTGTGGACTTAACTATAACACAAGAAGTCTTGAGCCTGTAAGGACAGTGAGATAGAGTTCAAAGATAAGGAACAGCTGCAAAACTGCTGTAAAATCAGAAAGACTGTAAAGCTGTGATATGAACAAATTTTTTTAGTCAACATTCAAGTGATGAATAAAATATATAGAAATTATAATGTATATATTTATATTTACGGTGATGTTGTGCAATAGATGCACAGAACTTTTCCAAAGGTCTGACTGCAGTATCTCTCAGAATAATTGGTTCCAAATAGGTCATAGTAAAACTCGTGTGGTACCACAAACATTAACACATTTATTATGACATAAATATTTGAGGAACAGAGTCCACTTCAGGTTCATAAAGTGTTACACTAATTACAGGACTCTGTATGTGTACTTGTGTGTACATGAGTGTTTATAGAGATGAAGGGATGATAAACAGTGAGGTCAGAAAAAAAACAACAGTAATAGTAGTAATAGTTGTCTTAACAGTAATCATCCATTGTATGGTTGTACAGCCGATTGCATGGGGTGTGATTAAAAATAGTTTGTCTCTGTTCAGGTCACAAGAGATAGAGCTGAACCTCTTGTTAAAACATAGCAGGGTTATTCCATATCACAGCCTCCCTGCGAAGCTCTTTTGCTCCAGCATGGCATCGTTAATACCTGTGACAGATGTTCTCAGAGGTATCAGGTTGTAAATAAATTATTAAATCTTGCAGTACTATTGATAGATGAAATACTGAGGCTTGACATCTGGCACTGCTGCAGGACTGGAGCGGGGGGGGGGAGGGTTGTAGCACGTTGCTGGTAGTTATTATAGAATGGACAGCTTCTCAAATGCAAGCAACCCATTATTCATGGTGGGGTGTAAAGTATTGCTGCATGAGGAAACATTTGAATTATTCTAATTGGAAATTATAGTACCATTCAGTTGTTTCCTCTTTTTGGCTTGTCCTGTCATAGGTAACTACCTACTACACCATCTACAAATGGTGTGTGGGTTTTTGTTTTTTTTGTTTTTTGTTTTGGATGCTTTAAGAAGTACATGTTACAACCTGATAAATCCTTAATATTAGTTGTGGTGATCTCATTGTTTGACTGAATTCGTGGTATGTTCTAGAAACAAATCAATATGAGTAGTAGTTAGGTGGTGCTTGTATACACTGGCAAAATAGTCAACATGTTCCATAGCTGTGAGGTCAAAGTTCTAGTGAAACTTGGGCAGTGCTTCCTATCCATGAAACAGGATTACAATGATGCCTTCAAGGTATTTCAGGTAAAGGGAGACGGCTTCAGGAAGAGAAGCTAAGAGGATGTTTTCATTCAGCCATGGAAATGGTGGTGTGTTATGGATCATGCAGGGGCCAAAATTGTTGATTTAAAATTTCATATTGCAAGCCAGGAATATGAACAGTTGAAAGTTTGATCAGCAGTTATATTGAAGTTAGGAAAGTCTGCCTTAATCTGGGGCTCTACAAATATTGCCAAAGACGACAACTAGCACCATTCCCTATTGATTATACTGTCTTTGGCTGCTAAGAGGTATACATCAATAATATTTGAAGATTATTGTCCCCTGCCTTTTCTTTAAGACAGTGGTTTAGATTGTTTACTCAAAATAACACCTGCAAAGATAAACTTTTCTGTTAGGAATCAGTTTTATTTTTCATTAAAACAAATGATGTAATGTACTTCTAGCTTCATATAAAACGTGAACAGCTTGAACTGTGTAGTAGTTTTGTTGCACCACATAACTGCAAAATATCTTTGCCTCACCCTGGTTGTAATTGCAGAATGGAATCCTGGTGTAATTAAAGCAGGAAATCACATTATGGCCTCAGGTCATATGTGGAGGTATGACCTACTGTAAGATGCTAACACTTGAGACACTTGGGTTTTTTTCTTTTTAACCATCTAAATATGGCATTTTACAATTGCAGAACAAAGACTGCAAATAAAATTGTATCAAAATTATTTGATCAAATATACTCAAGTATCATATATTTACAACAAGACTTCCTTTTGCCCAGGTATTTAAAACTCATTCATTAAAGTTTGGTTTACTAATCAAGGAAATTTTAAGGTTCTTATTTCAAAATTTTAGTTCTCTCCCTCCCTCTATATATATGTATATATATGCATGCAGTGGTGCTTAAAAGTTTGTGAACCCTTTTGAGTTTTCAATATTTTTGCGTAGATATGACCTTAAACACGGTCTGTTTTCCACACAAGTCCTAAAACTAGATAAAGAGAACCCAATTAAACAAATGAGTCAAAAACATACTAGTTAGTTGATTTATTGAGGAAAATGAGCCAAAGCTACTTATTTGTATGTGGCAAAAGTATGTGAACCTTTGCTTTCAGTGACTGGCATGCTCCCCTTGGGCAGCAATAACTGCAACTAAATGTTTCCGATAACTGTTGATCAGTCCTGCGCATCAGCTTGGAGAAATTTTAGCCCATTCCTCCTTGTAGAACATCAACTCAGGGATGTTGGTGGGTATCCTTGCATGAACTGCCCGCCTCAGGTCCTTTCACAACATTTCTGTAGGATTAAGGTCAGGACTTTGACTTGGCCGTTCCAAAACATTAACCTTATTCTGCTTTAACCATTCTTTCGTTGTACACTTTGTGTGTTTTGGGTCATTGTCTTGCTGAATGACCCAGTTTCTCTTGAACTTCATTTCATAGTTTCATCAATGATGGCAAAGTGGCCTGGTCCAGAGGCAGCAAAGCAGCCCCAAACCATGATACCGCCACCACCATGTTTCACAGATGGGATAAGGTTCTTATGCTGGAATGCAGTGTTTGCCTTTTGCCAAGCATAACACTTTTCATTCAAGCCAAAAAGTTCTATTTTGGACTCAAAAGGTCCACAGAACATTTTCTCAATAGCCGTCTGGGTTATTCACATGGTCTTTTGCAAGCTGTAGACAGGCAGCAATGTTCTTCTTGGAGAGCAGTGGCTTTCTCCTTGCAGCTCTACCATGCATACCATTGTTGTTATTCAGTGTTCTCTTGATGGTCGTCTCATGAACACTGACATTTGCTAATGCAAGAGAGGCCTTTAGTTCCTTAGACATTATCCTGGGGTTCTTTGAGACCTCCCACGCCTCTAATCTTGACCTGCAGTGTGCAGCCATTGGGTATGTGCTGTTTTGGGTGTGTTCTTTAAGTTTATGCAAGCTAATCATGAATGCTAGGTGCTTTGTCCAACTCCCTTCAAAAGCTGAGTGTTATCCTGGAATTGTTTTAACATGCTGAAGCTTCTTAGTAGATGACTGTATGAGTGGGAGATTCTCCCAGATTCTACACTTTGAAAGTCACCAATCCAAGCTGGCAGTATTTTCAACAGTTAGGAGAACTATCCAATAACACATTGAATTCTGTGGGTATTGATGCACTTGTTACTGTTTGGAGACTTTGTAAGCCAGTGCAGAATGGAGTCACATTTGTGAGGTGGGCAACTATATAGGTTTGATTGATAGGTAAATAAATAAATAAATATCATTAGAGCCAATTAAAACAAGGGGGGGGGACATGTGAGACATAAGCCAGAGGTTTTCAAGAAAGCAGAGGTGTTATTTATTTATTTATAATATTTGTAGATGAGTCTGGGTAGCAAACAACAATAAAAACAAAGGAGGAACAGCCCCCAACCAGCCTCACACACACACCTTCCCAAAGGAGTCCTCCATTCATCCAAGGCCTTGAGGAAGAACCAGGTCTTCAAGGCTCACTTCAAGAAGAACAGGGTAAGGGCTATTCAGATCTCTGGGGAGATGCTTTTTCAGAGGTCAAGAACTGCAACAGAGAAAGCACACTTCAGAGATCCCATGAGATGACATTGTTTAATGGATGGGATCTGGAGCATGACACTCTATTTGAACAGATAAGACAGGCTGAAAACATGGGAGACAGATGATATCTCAAATAACCAGGGCCTGTGCCATCAAGGGCTTTCTAAATAATAAACAGAACCTTGAATTGCACCCAGAAGCTTACTGACAGCCAATATGGCTTGCAAAGCAGAGAGGTTACATGGGTGCCCATGCCTATTACTGTCCATGCCACCATATTCTGGACCAACTGCAGTTTCTGAGTGGTCTTCAAGGGCAGCCCCATGTAGAGTGCATTGGAATAGTCCACATACAAGATGACCAAGACATGCGTGTCCGTGAAGAAGGCCTCCCAGTTCAGAAATGAGCACAACTGTTGCACCACTAGGATCTGTACAAAGGCCTTCCTGGTTACAGCTGCCAGCTGCTCTGAGCAGGAACTGAAAGTCCAGGGAGACCCCCAAGTTGTGCACCAGTCTCAAATGGAGAAATGCAACCTCATCCAAAACTGAAGGTGGAAGTTTCCCATACCAATTGTATTAACAATCAACAAGCACTCAGTTTCAAGGCTATAAAATACAAGGCAAAGAGTCGGAAAGACAGGAAGAAAAATAAATATATTAAAACTGCTGTAGCTTTAAGTACTATTTACTTGCTTCCTATTACAGGAACTTATACAGCCAAAAGTACCATCAATAAATAATAAATAGGCAAATGTACTCTTTAAAATTTGCCCTTCCCATTGTCAATTTACCAATTTAAAGCTTTAGGATTTACATTGTATGTATTTATAACATCTGTAAACTGTCCCTTTACAACAAATAATAGTAACAGGATGAGGTGATAGGTTTTCCCCCCCTTTTAAAAAGAGAGATCACAATTCATTCTGTCTTGTGCCAAAAGCTGTCCTGTGTCTCTCAGCAGAGAGAAGAGTTAATATATTTACCTTTAATAAATAAGCTTCAACTTATCTTCAGATACTCAGCAGTTTTGGGGGGAGTTAGTTTGGTGGGATCTAGAAGGGTAAACAAACTAGTTGGCTGTGGCTGATGAGGTTAAGGTATTTCTTATATTTTTAAGCACGAATGCATACTTCATAGGAAGTTGTGGTTAGTCATGATTTACACAGTGAACTTTTGGCTTCTATAGTTTTTCCAGCATTATAGTGAAGGAGAGATCAAATAATTTCAGTTTCCTAGTTGATAATTTGGGTGTTTTTTTCTGTACACCAAAATTCATGAACTTGATAGAGAGTTTAAGAATGTAAGAAGAGCAGTAGTGGATCAGGCTGATGGCCCATTTAGTCCAGTATTCTGTGACACCCATAGCTAACCAGATGTGTCCAGGAAGTTCACAAGGAAGGGCTTAAGATTGGTAACACTTCTTGAGGGCAACAATGGAAGAGTGCTGTAGAAGGCAGCATGCTATCTTTGATTCAGAATGTAGTTCCCCAAACAGACAGTTTACTTTCAGTAAAGTAAACCTTGTAATCTCTTGTAATTTCATAGATGTATTCATGCCATTTTTTTGGCAACAGTACCTAAGTGGCTTGCCGTTGCCTTCCCCAAGGGTAGATTCCCTTGTTAAGCCAAGAGCTCTGGTATTCCCAGGTGATTCCCCATCCAAGTCCTAAGCAGGTACAATACCTAAGATTAGTCAGAATTTGCTAAGTGCTGACCCCATCTGGGCACAAAAGAGAGTACACCCACTTTGTTAATAAAGCCTAGGAAGAACGTTTTAGAATTGTACCATTCTTCTGTTTGCCATCATGTTGGTTGTGCTATATAAGTTATGACATCCATAGCAGATAGACTTACATATATGGGAATGACAAAAGGTGGGCAGAAGGGAATAGATAAATACCAGAAAGTTATTTTTACAGTGTTTTCTGTTTAATTTATTTCTTATGTTGCCTAACATAAACCAAATGTTGTTAATACCAGAATGTTCTTTACAGCTGAGGGATTGCATTCAGAAAACTTTAAATGAATGGAGTTCAAAAATCAGCTCTGATCTGATGCAGGTAAGTGATCTTTTCATATTTCTTCAGTCATTATCATTAATCATTATTACAGGCATTAACCAGCACAAAGCAAATTATGAAGCAAATAAAAGATCTTTAGGCCAGACAGGTAAGATTAAATTAAATAAAAGGGTAACTAAAAATAATATTAGGAAAAGAAAATGTTAAGACTAGCAAGTCAGAATAATATAAAAATGAAACTTTAAAAAATTAAGTGCCACTAAATAAAGCAGTAAAATCATCTAAAAAAGATTTAAGGGTTGTAGATTTCACTTACAGATAAGCCTCTGACAAATCCAGCAGAGATATAATAACTAATAAGATAAGAACAAAACAAATTACAAAAATTCATTAGTTAAATAAATAACATTTCACTCACCAGGAAACAAATAATTTGCTTTTTTTTTTAAACTTAAGTTCTATCTCAGGTTGTGGTGTAACTCAAATCAATTTTGAATTGTTTTCAGTTCAGGTCAATTGAGATTTACATAAGGCACGTCATCCATTGCATGGTAGGATCATGCATGAAAATAGGTCTGTGTTTACTGTAGCTATCAGCAGTATACACCCTGAAGTAAGTGAAACAGAAGATATCAGGTGCATGTTCCTGGTTGTCTCAGAATTATTTTAGTGCCTATTATCTCTGTCTTTTAAATCATTGAAAGTAAAATGCAGAACATCAAGTCTGTGTGGAGCAGGGATTAATACTGTTTCGCGTTTTGAGCGCTATTGTGCAGTCTGGATCTTTTTTCCCTTCTACCCAAACAGGCCAAAGTTTTAGGTCATTAAATCCTACCAGATTCTGGCAGTTTTACAAATATACCAAAGATTCTGCAAAAATATCAAAATCTCATGAGATTTGATAACTTTGAGAGATTAAAATCTTACTTAATGGGGAGGTTGTAGTTTATTGCAGGGTGTGTTTGTGTGTGTGTTGGATATTTAGGTTCCTGTGGGCATTTTGCCAGTCCGTTGGTATCCTACCCCATCCCCATTTTAAAAAATGACAACTTATGTTTTTTAAGGATGTTCAAATTTTCTTTGTGTTTGTTTAAAAAAAAAAAGCAATACAAATCTGTAGACAGTACTTTGAAGCTGAATGCAAGTGCATTATTCAAAAGGGGAGATTGCTGCCCATTTACAGTACTGCAAGCCTGTCTTCAGAGTTGAGAATGAACATATGACCTGTAAATTATGTGCAAGTCGCTGGCTTTCAGTCTTGCTCTTCCTGGCCAATAATGCCAGTTTCAGATAGGAGCATAAACAAATTGGAGGTTATCCCCCTTGGAGCAGGGGGATAACCTTAGACCAAGAGGAGTCATAACTTTTGCCTTGGATATCCACTTTATTTTTTAAAAACTGAAAATAGAATGAAAATATATTTTACGGTGCCGTTATGCTTTTTGCAGCTGATAATGTATCAAGAATGTTTAGCTGCCCCCAGAAGAAAGCTGCTCATGATTATCAAATGTTTATTTCAGGAAATTCCAGGCATTCTTGACTGTACTCTCACACAAGCAGTAGAAAAGATTAATTCTGAAGAAAGAGAAGAATTGAAAGTTTCAGGTAAAAATCAGTTTTGTGCTTAATGTTGCAGAAATATGAATAATCAGACCTAGCTTTATTTGTAAAGTCCTTGGATACTGTGCATCAAAACTTGATTGAAATGGATGTTCATTTGGTGAATGGAAATTCTATTTGATTTAGTTATCATGAGTAGTAATATGCCTACATACTAGTTGCATTTCCATATAACATTAAATCAAAGTTTAGGGTTACAAAACGAGCCTGTGCAAATTATCAGAACTGAAAATGATTTTGATTGGTCCTGTTAGTAGACTCAAAACAACAGAATAAATTTTAACAGAGATATATACATAGGAAACAGAAATCAAATGCATAGGTATAGGATGGGGTATGTCCAGGTTGGTAACAATATATGTGAAAAGTTACTTAGAATTGTAATGGATCAAAAGCTGAATACACAAAATGATAATCAAAAGGGCAAATGCAATTCTAGACTGTGGCAATAGAATATCGTTTCCAAACTATGAGAAGTAGCAGTTCTGAGCCCACACTTTAAGAAGAATTTGGGCAAACTGAAACAGGTACAAAGAAAGTTAGAAAAAATATCCTAATGGTAAATGCAGTTTGACAGCGGAACCAATTATCTCTGGAGGTGGTTGGCTTCTCTCCATTAGATATGTTTAAGCAGAAACTTGATCAACATTTGTAAAGGATGCTTTAATTTATACTCCTGCATTGAACAATGGTTGCATGAACCCTTTCAGCTCTATAACTCTGCAATTCTAATTCTTGGCTCTATAAAGCCCAAAGGTTTCTGCTTCCTAATAATTTACTGCAGTATGTAGCTAAATTCAGATTCAGGTAAGTGTCGGAGATAAGCTTAACCATAGTTTACTGCTTGAATGTGATACTAAATGGTGATGAATTAAAAATATATTTCTGATACCTCACAGTTATGTCAGTACAATGAACATGGTCTCAGGGCTCACACCGGTTCAGTCTCATAACACTAACAACTGTGTTTAACTGTACTTGGAAGCTACTAAACTTAGATGATATCCTTCCGCAAGACATAAGTTCTCAAAGGAGAAGATGACATTTCTGGAGAATGATGCACCACCATAGAATAGTGCAGCAATCTTAGAATCCTGTATTAGTATAATTTTTTAACATATCAAATGTGTATTTATATCTAAGAAACTACATCATGTGTTGTAGCTGCAGCTGCTTGGGACCTGTTGACGAAGTTGAGAAAATAATAGTCTATTTGCTGCCTGATCTGCTAGTAAAAAACAAGGCTTTTAAAATCTGCGCTGATGAGAGAATCTTAAATCACGTCACCAAGCTTTCACTGATGATTCTGTGAATTTACCTATCATGAAAATATCTGGTGGCCATCATAAGTGAAAACAAAAAATACTTCTCCGTGGCTGTGTTCTAATCTAGATATAACACAGGTTGAGGAAAAGCAGAATGTTGTGTAGTGCTGTTGTTGAACTCATCAGATGTTTCAGAAGCCCACTGGCAAATATTTCTGTGGCTTTACATTCACAGAAATAATAATTAAGCTACTTGATTACCAGATGGATCTGAATGAACATGTCATATTAAATTGCTTTGAAATCTCCTAACATTCCTATTAACCAGCTTCGTAATAATGGAAACATTGCCTAAAAACCTGTTTAAAAACATATATAGCAAGGAATGTGCCTTATTTCAGTACCCAAAAAGAAGGTAGATCTCTGTTCCAGGTACAGGAAACCTTTCCACAGTTTATTGTCATTGATTACACTTTCCAGGGCTAATAGCAATTAAAGTCAACAATACCTGGAGATTCTAGGTTGTCTGTCCCTATTTATTTTAGAATTAAATTTGGATAATTAGTGGCATTAGGGAATGATTGTTTTTGAAAAGCTTAATGATAAACTGATTTTTGCTTCAGATCTTATAGCACAAGTATTGCTTTGCTGTAAATGCTAGGGCTGTGCAGCACTTCAGATTCAAAGGCAAATGTGCTCACATAGTAGCTGTCAGCAACTCCTTAAAGAAGCGCTGTGTTTTCCAAAGATTGCTTGGCTGCTGCTGCAGCACAGTCCTGGGAAAAAGCCTGTTCAAAAGATTTAGGAAGTTATAGAGGGGCTGTAGGAACCTTCTTTTGTATTCTAAGGCATGCCTTTGAATCCAAAGCAGTACCCAGTTCTACTGAATGTTATGTGTACACAAAAACAGCTTCAAGGAGAGGGAGAAGCAATCCATACTGTGTCTCTGATTAGTGGCTTTTTCAGCAGATGGTGATTATAATTGCTGCAGTATTTTAGAGAGAGGATGGAGGACTAAAAAAAGTCTGGGCTTTTCTCAACATACTTTAAGTAACTTGTTTATCTTTTTAAAAGGATTTTCTGTCATGATACTAAAACATTCTGTGTAACGTTCTTTCTAAAAGTGTTCAAAAAGTATATACCGGAAATGTAAGTGGTTTTTATTTCCTTAGTGGTTAATTATGTTTATCTTTTCACTGTTACTAGCTAGCATACATGACACGTAGAACTGCATTTATCTAGGGAGGCTTTTTTTAAAAGATAAGGAAGCTTAAAATGTTGCATCATGCAATCTACACATTCGTTTTTCCTTTCAAAATAAAGCCCCATTCTTGCCCCCCAGTAGCAACTTTAGTAGTCTTTTTCCCAAAATTAATACCCTTAGTAATTTTTGTTAGTGTTATGGTCTAAGAGATTTCAGGTTTAGTTACTGTTTCATCCTTAATGTAATCTCTTGGACATTATGCTGAGGAATGGCTGAATGTTGCTGAATCTGGAGGAATTCGAGATTCCTCCAATTTAGTGTTCTCTAGGTATGGATGATTACCCTATCTGCTGTAACAACGGGAATTGAAGTCCACTGTATTAGGAACCAGGTTGGGCAGACTATCTGCATCAATTCAGGAGAAGAGGTATCCCAATTATGTAGTATGTAGATGTTAACCACTTTTACTTAATTAACAAATCTTGTTTCTACAGTTCTTTCTATGGAGTAATAGACAACTTGAAAAGTGCAGCACTTCATATCATTGCTGAATTAATCCTCCCTAAAGCTTCCTCCTAGAACAGCATACATGGATGTATAATCTGAGATCATAAACTGGAAAACTGGATCACTAGAAAGCCAAAGTGGCATTATGAATGTATCTTATGGAAGACCCACAAGAATTGGAGGTGTGGTGGGGTAACAGCATAGGATCATATGTTGATCTGGTTTGCACACAACATTAATCATTAGTTGCTTACTTGTGGATTACAAAACAGATGGAACAGTAGATTTAGGATGCCATATCCTGCCAGCCATACACTCTAATTCGAAAATCATAGTGGTTAAATTAAGATATTACCTAATGTGGCTTGTCTGATTTTTGCTTATTCTGTCAGTGAGACTGATCACCTTTTTATCTCAGTATTGTGTACAATATTTTGCTGGGCTGGATTCAGATTTTTCCCTGCCTTTCATTGAAGAGAACTTTTTTTTACAAAGGAAAGGAACTTTTTTTTTTTTTACAAAGGAACTTTTTTTTTTTTTACAAAGATTGTGTATGCCACTGAAAAATATCCCTCAATACATCTTGAGCATTTATTTTTAAATAGCCAGAAAAACATGATCTTTCATTTTGCCTGCCTTCCTTGTTAACTGTAGCCTTTTCATTTTCAGCAAAGCTCTTTGTCACAAGATCAAACTCCTCATCAATCAGAGAAGCAGTGAATATGAGTAAGTTCAAAATCTAAATTTGAGTGACTGCCCAATTATATCTTGTAAATCTTTTTTAAAAAAAGCTTTTGTAACTGTAAAAACAGGTGAGAGATTTATCCCAAATATTTTTTTTTTAAAAAGACTTTCATGTCCTTTCATCTCTGCCCTTGAACTACAGCTGGCAAAGAACAAAGATAGTCCTTTTGTTCTGGAGAACTAAATGCAAGCTTGTGTCACTAAAGGAAACAGAGACTTTGAAACTCTTGTGCTCTTAACTTGCAAAGCAAGTTAGAAGCCTCCTGTGCCCCTTGACAATAATTAGGCTTTTATTTTCTTACAGCATGCTGAAAGTTACCTTGGGCTACTGAGGAGAAAGCATGGCTGTAGGAAGGGGAGAAGTATATAAGGGAAAATACTGGATGCCATGTACCTCAGTTAACTTTTAAAGTCTTTTTGTTTTACAGCTGAATTTTCAGAGCCTATTTATGAACTCTAGTTTTTCCTGCCTTTCAGTATATTTCTCTCCTCTTTGCATAGATACTTCATTGTAAGTTAAAATGGTTTTGCTTGATCTTCACTGTTCTGAAAATCTGTAGATTCACAGGCCTTCTCTGTGGTGGCATCTGCAGTCTGAGACACTTTACTTTGAATTTTGTGACATACCTGTTACATCTGTCAAAGGCATCCCATAGGCCATGCCTGTGTGAATGCTGAAGGAATGTGCAAATGTTGTCGATTTGTGAATGAAGTATTCTCAAGATCTCCAGATCATTCTGTTCATCCTCCAGACCGTGCTGAACCCCCATGAGTGGGGATGGTATGAATGGAACATTCCAGAATTCTGTAGAATACTCCATTCCTGAATTAACAAATTCTGCATACCACCAGAATGCTAGATGCATGTATTTCTTAGTTACGTTTTCCTGTTCCTCATATTTTTTTTAGCAAATTCCATGTTATGTTGTTTTAATTTATAGTTTTTATTTCTGTGTTTTACATTTTCAAGATGCATTTCACAGAACGTAAAATAAAATAAATATAAGGGGCTGAATAAATGAATTACATATAAGTAGTTTCTGCTTTTTAAAAATCTTTATAAAATGTTCCTTGTCAAATTTTTTGTTCTATTTATTTTTAGCATGTTCAGCCCTTGGTGTTGACCAGTTAGATTCTGTGATCATTGCTCCTCCTCCAACTGAAGATGGAATTAATCTTTCTTTAGAATATTTACAACCTTACTGGACAGAGCTTGAAAACTTAGTTCAGAACAAAAAGATTGTTGCCATAGGGACTTCTGATCTAGATAAAACATTGCTAGAACAGCTCTTCATGTGGGCACAGGTAAGAAAGAAGCTGTTCATTATGAATTCATCTTTCATTAAAAACACAAATTTTATTATATACCAAGTAATAAAGATACCATAGCATTACTAGGAATACTGAATCCTTAATTTTTTTTTAGGTGAAACCAAGTAGTAACCAAGTGAATCTTGCATCCTGTTGTGTAATGCCACCAGATCTGACCTTATTTGCAAAAGAATTTGATATTCAGCTGTTAACTCATAACGACCCAAAAGGTAAAGTCAGTTTAGGAATCCCCGGACTACCGTGTTAGATAAAACAAGAAAAATTCTATTAATGAGCCTGAGGACTCCAACTTTTCTAAAGCCCTTCTGAATGTGGGTTGTTTGGATATAAATGCGGCCTGGAAAACCTCTTTGAAAACTCTTTTGTTCCCATTATGTTGGGTGGGAGGATGGGGAAATACTAGTCCATTAGATGAAACATAATATATTACATGAGATGATATCTATTATGCACAGTGTAAAAGAGGATTTTCCAAGTTTACTACTTGGAAAGCCCCAGCAGTGCCTCCTGTGATCTGATTATGTTGTTACAGGACTCCAGTCTCAAAAATCTCAGGTGAAGTTGTAACATCTTGAAAGTATTAGCTCTGTTACTAAGAACTCTGCCGCAAGTTGGGGGTAGGGAAAATGATATAATTTTAAACACTTAAAATAATAGGTAGGCCAGTGTTTTATGATGAGTGTGCGGATATACTTCTTGCTTTATAGGGTAATACTGGTAGCACATATACTAAAATACTACTCTATGATCTGTTCAACTTTTAGAATTGCTTTGCGAAACAAGTTTCCAGGAAACTCTTCAGGAAAGTCTCCCAGATTGCCAGGGGCATGAATGGACTCCCCTCTGGCTTCTGCGATATTCAGTCATTGTTAAAAGCAGAGGAATTATCAAATCCAAAGGCTACATCTTGCAAGCTAAAAGGATCCCATCATCTTAAGACTGATCTTGACAATTGGCTACTTCTGAGAGACCCTGTTTTTACTAGATATTGAACCTAGTAGTAGTTTTTTTATTGACAGGTTAACATTAAGACCCAGATTACATAGTGGGGTGGTACTTTGACCCCATTCTTTCCATTTCATTTATTTTCACATACTGTATGGTGATCTGTGCTTAGATCCATTGGCTCACATGTAGAATATTGTTTTTCATTAAAATGCTTACTAATTTGGAGATATTATATGTAATCTTTGGAATATTTTAATGACTAATATAAATTTAAAATCTAGCTAGCTATATTTTGATTGAAATATTTTTATTTGTGAGACATAATTGACTTGGTATACTTTATAGCTGCTGAGCTGATAGAGGATTAAATGTACCACATCTTGGTGGAATAAGTAGTTGATTTAACCAGCAGTAAAAATTAAGTGTATGTGAAATATTTAATAGAGTCATGAATTTATATTCAGTTCACTGTCCCTCAAAGATCACTATCAGAGTTTGCCGTAGCTATTCACAATTTTATTATGTTTGTTCAGTACCATTTTCCTCTTGGCATATTTCCAGATTTTTATTTAACATCGAATTAGATGGCCCTAGTGGAGGGTAGAATTAACTTTTTAAAAATTTGTTTTGCTGAAGTTAAAACATACTTATATTTTGAAAGTCATAAAAAGATGTATTACTATATATAAATTTCAGCATTGCACTGAGTGTAGCTTATCGGACGTTTTTAGGAATTCTTAAAAATAACCGGAGATGCAGTTAAGTTACTTTTAGAAGTTTGTGGTTTCTTCAAAAGAAATTTAGTGCATTCAGTACTCTTAAGTACTTAATTTAATTTTTTTAAAAACTGCTGCAGTTAAAAGAATATTTTAATTTAGATTATCTCTAAAGAGGCTGGCTTATTGAGACTTCTGTAGTCAACAATGTATATTTTTTGCCATTTGAATGTGTATTTGTGTGTTATTAATGCACAAATGAAAAGTTATGTAAGAGATGCAAACTTTACCTGGAGTATAAACTTTTAATTTATAAATGAAAATAATGTTATAGGCAGCTTTACTAAATGTTTTATGTCCATCATACCATATTCACATACTTGGATTCATTCCAGTGGGTAAACTTCTTATGCTTTATATTAAAACAATTTTGCATAAGAGGGTTTAATGTGTGATGGTGTTTGAATTCCACAATATATTAAGCATGGAAAAAACATGCTTAATTCAAATTTCAGCTTTTACCTTGAATTAGATTCTGTTGATATCATTGGAGCGTTAATGATAATTAATGCAATGAGGCCATGTATCAGGTTACTTTGGAGGAGTCCTTAAAAAATGAATACATCAACTGAAATAAAATTTATCTGACAACATTCTGGATTGAATTTTGATGTGCTGCTTTAAATAAATAAAGATACAGATAAAAATGGTTATAGAATATACAAAAGAAGTGGGTTTTTTAAATAAGATTTGGGTTGGAGTATGAAGTACATTGAGCAAGTGTTTTCTGTAGTTTCTCAGTTCTTAAATTTCTGTAGTGAATGAACTTATTAGTTTGCAGTTATTATGGATTAAAAAATCTTGAGCTTGATACAGAAAAAAGTGCAACTGTTTGAATCTTTATAGATTTGGGGGAAAGATGGGGCAATTTTTTATCCACTAGTTTTCCACAAAGTCTGCTGGCTGAAAATTTCACATAAAATACAGTTATTACTATCTTCGTAATCTGTTTTAAAGTACACATTTTGTTACCTCAAGAGAATACACTCCACTGTAATAGTGAAAGCAAACATGTTCCTGATAGGGTTGAGGGAGAAAGGGATCTTTTTCCAGTCCTAATTTTTCAAGCAACGGCTTCTGTTTCCAGCTCATGGAATAGGTGAAATAACTATATGGTTGAATTTAAAATTAACTTCATAATGGCTATGAAATTTCCATTTTACACTGAGGGCATAGCTGGTAGTTTCTAAAACTCCTTTGTTAAGTTTTTGTCTAGCAGTGCAAAAGGGATTTCTTTTTGAAGTAATATTTTCCTTTAAACATTACGACAAATTTGATATATAAATATAATAAACATTCTGAAAAAAATATTAGTAAAAACTCTAGAACCACTTCTTGACACAAAGAAACCAGGATTATTTCAGAATTGTAATGAAAGTAGGTATATGGTGCTCTTGAGCTGATGCACCTGCAAGGAAACAAAAATCTAAAGTTGTAAAAAAAATTTTAATGGCAGTATTGATCTAACACTGATTTTCTTTTTAACTAAGAAAATACCTCAAAACATCATAATCATCTAAACATATTTGCCTTCCATATTCAGATTTAGGTAAAAGCGGCTATAGAGGGTGATAGCCACCTCCGTTTCCATTTTATTGTGGAAATGAAAGAGTTGCCTGTGACTCAAGGAGCTTTCCCAACCCTATTTCCCTCTGAATGAATCTGGATGCATCCCCCATCATCCAGAACGAGCAGCCGTGAACTGGTGAGGGCGATGGGGATTGTAGTCCCGGTCATTGCTGCTTTCTGCATATAAAACTCTAGCCTTGGGCTGAGGTGAGGGCTTTTCTGAAGAATAACCTGAAGCAAAGGTTAAGCATTGTGCAGCTTGCCCGCATTCTTTTAGCTCCTAATAACGCTTAATTGCAGTCCAATCATCCCCAGCTATGCTGACTGGGACTGAGGAGGAGCAGGCTGCAGAAGACTGCTCTCTTCTCTCCCAGCCTCGTTTCCGCCTTCTTGAGTAGCTTTCATCCGCCAACCTCCGAGAAATGGGCGGAGGCTGGGGAGGAAGTTTTCGGACGGAGCCCTTTCGGAGCTGCGAAGCCACCTGGAAGTGAACCAGAACAATTGCTTCCTTCTGCACATGCCGGAAAAATGGTGGTCACCAGGCGGGTAACGCGGCTGAGTGCGTCGAAGGCAGGGAGCCAAGCTCTCCTTGCGGCTGCAGAGGTGAGGGGAGCAGAGGGAGGCGCGCGGAGCTGGCAGCCCCCCCAGCACATCTCCGTCGAGTTCGACCCGCGCACGCGCGTGGAACTTCGAATGCTCTCAGCCATTCCATTCCCGAACGTTCTCACTGTTCGGGGACGCGCACCGCGTCTGTGCGCTGCGGTTGGGTCGCGTGGCTTTAGAGCCGGACTAGGGCTGAAGGCTTCAAGCTTGGGAGTCTTTTCGGGGACGAAGGCGAGTCCGCTGTGTCTCTCTGCATTGACAGGGGACGCAGTGCTGATCGTTTCTCACTTTGCACATTTACGTTGGCCGTGGAAGGAGGAGGGCAGGGCAGCCTCGGAACGCGTCGGGTTATGATGGTGAATTCTTGTCAGGCTCAGCGTAACGAGACGCTCTCGTTTCTGGTTTGGGCAAAAAGGTGGGGTGATAGCACCGTCGCCGTCGTTATCTGACGTGGTGGAAATCGTAGAGATCTCAAGCTTTGAGTTAAGTTCCTTTATTCCTTTTGGAATATAATAGTGGTGGAAGTGTGATCTTGTCTGCATCGTGGACGTAGCGGTGAGATATATGGAGCAATACATTGGACTACTCTGCAATATTGCTATCAACCTAAATATTTTTCTATTTTTAATTTTATCCGGAAATCATCCTTGCAAAGTCTGAGAACTGATGTCTCTATGGGAATCTTGAATCACACTGAAAGAAATTCAGAATAATTTTCTTCCATCATTTTAATAATGTTTATGTAATACTGTTCCACTGAGAAGCATGAAAGGTTTTTCCCTTTGTCGCTTTCTGCCTGCCTTTCCCCCTCAGACACAAAATTTGTTTATAGCTTTGTAATATTTCCTCTGTTTTTCAATTAACTGATTCTATTGTGATTTTTGAAATAAGATGACTGATTGATCATCTGCTTTCTCTCTCCCTCTTGTTTTATTCACAGGTTCCCTTTCTTAGAAATAACACTGGTAAAATTCAGAGGGCACAGGGCTTCTCCAATGTTTTTCTATAATACTGCACGTGCTCATCAGTGCAACAGTTATCTGCCTCACATCTCACCTACCTGTGCTTCTGTGATGAATCAGTTTATCAGAGCCGATAGCAGAGTTGGTTATTTATCCATTCATTTGAGAACTGGGTAGAGATACTTATAATTGGGCATTTTTCTCATTGCAAAAATCGGATTAGTAAAAGTTCCCTTCTTAAGTTTTTTGGGGGGGGGCAGTTGGCTTGGGATGTAACGTTCAAGTAACATGTTTCTTATTTTACCTTTCCTTAGTTTTTCTTTCTTGCAAACATAAGTTCTGGTTTTCTGAGCCAAGTAACTTTTTTTTTCTTTTATAAATGGTTGTGGTTTGAATTAATCAGCCCTGTGCTGCGAGTGTTTGTGGGGGGAGTATTCTCTCTATGCTGTTTTGGTAAGATAATCTTTACAGAAGAGGCTGAGTAACAAATGAAATGCTTAGGTTATGTTTGGAAATTTGGGTAGCAAACCACATTTACTTTCCCTTGTCTGGGGCAGCTCCTGCTAGACCATGCCCCACAGGCTGTCCTGGGCACCAGACATGTTTCATTATAGCTATGAAGTAGGAAAAATAGTTATTAGTGAAAAAAAATTAAGCTTATGTTAATGTTTTAGGTCCAGCAGTATAAAATCTAGAATGCAAGGATGGCAGAAACTAGTACTACTCATAATATACATGGATTTATAAACAAGCTGACACAGAAAATCAACTTTATGATAACAGGCATAATATTGTTTCTTGACTACAGTAGTTAATTAATGCTTCAGAATTTGTGAGTTTCTCATGGAGCATGAATTTACTTTATTTATATATACATTTATTTTCTTTCTTTTTTTTGCTTGTTACCTGATATTCTTTTCATTCTTACAGCAGACTGCAATGGAAGACAGTCCATCTGTGAGGACAACTAGAAGCAGAACAAGAATGATTTCCCATACAAAAGTCATTTCTGAATCTCATCCTGCAGAAATGAAAGCTTCTGAAACAAAATTGGATGCAGAAGAGCCTTTAGAACCACGCGTAGTCTTGAGTAAGGGTAAAATTGAGTGCCTAGCAGATTCGGCAGCAGAACTGCAAGCTGACGGAGATGTTTCAGAAGCAGAATCAACCTGTTCTTCTATGTCTGGTCTTCAAACACCATCATTTATACGAATAACAAGAAGGCGGCAAATTGTAATTCCTTGTGCCCTAGAGACTTCTGCTAAAAACAGGCAAAGCAAGAAAGCTTTTGCAAATGAAAGTAGTAATTGTCAAGACGATGATGTTTCTGAAACAGAGTCATGTTCTTCTGCTGTATCAGGAACAAGGACCCCAAGAACTGGAAGAAAGTCTAGGCGTCGACAGGCCAAGATTAATGTATCACCAGTGTGTGAGGTTCAAACTGAAGAGGTTTCTGATACTGAATCATGGTGCTCAGGTATTTCCTTAGAACCGTCTGGCCCATTTAAACGAGTGACTAGGAGTATGCGACGGAAATTGCAAGCAGAAGCAACATCCCAGACTGAAAGGAAAAGTGATGCTTTAAGAGGGAATGCAGAAGCACCTGAGGGTGCATTTGCATCCCAGATAATAGTAATCTCTGATTGGGAGGAACCCGCCATTTCTGATTTAAATACTGAAGAAGCACCTTCTGTTTCTTCAGACTGGATAAAAGAGCACCTTAGCCCCAGTGAAACAAAGTGTCTTTCTGAATCTGTTGCCCACAATGATTCAGAACACATTTTCTCAAGCAGTGCTGAAGAAGTAACAAGGGAATCTGATAAAAAATTGTCTAAACAGGAGATGTTAAAGGACAGTGATTATGAATTGGAGCATTCCACAGAAGTGCAAAATGGCAAGCTTATAAGGGAATCTGTTTCAAAACAAAAAGTAGTGGATATAAATGAAATAGTTAAGCATCCAGAAGAAGTATGTGATCAATCTTTAGAAAAACCCAGAAAGGTAACTGAAAACCAGTTGCCTTCAAAGAATTCAAGTATATCTCCATGTGATCCAAGAAACCTTGAGCAATCTAATGAGTCCTCAAGGAAAGCAACAGCAAATAAAAACAAGAGGTTAAAACCCCCAAACATTAGACAGAGCTGTTTACATAAAAGAGAAGAAATAATAGATAGAGATGCCTTTTCTGAAGTAGGTAGCCCCACAAACAAAATTATTTCATCACAGACTGTTAACAGAAATGACTGCAGGCCTTCTATTTCAAGCATAGACAGTGATGGAAGCCTGAAAGAGGCAGTTGCTGAACCCTCTTCATGTGTAACCAAAACCAGGGAAGATAAGAAAAATCTCTCTGTGTCTCTGCTTACAAGTAATGAATCTGAAAACAATGACTTAGAAAAACTGAAAAACCGTGAAATAGCTACTGGATATGTTGAAGGAAGTAGTGAAAGCACCTTGGGAGAAGACAAGTCAAACAGTGAAGAGCTGTTTGTCATTGATAAAACTCCTGGCTTAGATTCTTACAAAGATTATTATTTGGAGGAAAAACAAAGTGAAGACTCATCAGAGGTGGAAGAAAGTGAAGAGGAGTTCATGGATGAGGATGAAGATGAATTAAATGCAACCAAGGGACTGTAAGTTCTTTGAAGGGACTTTATATGCTTCATAAAACTTGTGACAGTTCATATATTGTACTAAGCCAAGGGTCATTTAATCACATTTCTAATAAGGTTCAGTTGGCTGGCTTCATAACACGTGCTAAATCTAAACTGCTTACAAACTACATGGGCAGGATTCCAGCAACATACTAAACCAAACCCAAACAAACCATAATCTGTTACATTGTGACATGGGAACCCAGCCGTAATGTGATTTGTTTGGCTTTGGTTTGGCGTGGTATGTAATAGTCACTGGATAGAAAATGATTAAAAGGTGGTTTGCATGCTTAATTCCCATGTTAAGGAGTTAGTGGATATATGAACATAAGTACCTTGCTTTTGAAATTTGTTAGTGTTTAATTAAAAAAAAATCTATAATGTGCTTATGATAGATGATAACAAATGTGTTGATTGGATTATGTATCAGTATTTTTAGGTAATCAGTTCTTTCTCTCCTAGAGTATCATTTTCAAGCAGCATTGATCCTGGCCTAAACGTTAAACAATTTGGAGGTTTATATATTAATTTTGACTCAGGAAAGCAGAACCCTGGGTCCCATGAAGTTCTACCACTGAAAGAGAAAAAAACAGATGAGGTAAATTACCAAAATATTGCAATGAAATTAGAAACTAGGATTAATATTAAATCCTAAATGCCATTATAGCACCATTGTAAATACATGAACTATTTAAAAAGCAAACATTTTGTAAGAAGATCTGAAGTTTTCCTTTTGGCCACAATTCAGTGCATTTATATGATTTTTAAAATTTATTTAATTTATATTTATTTAATTTATATACTTTATTTTTTAAATTTATATCTTGTGACTCTTGGTGGTTCACATCAGTTATAAAATACAACAAAATGTTGTTCCCAGCAAATTAAATTTAATATTAAGTTAAATATCATTTAATATTTATTAATATTAAATAATATTAATTATGCTAAAATTGCATAACACAACCTGATGATGTCATGGTTTAAACCCACAGCTCTTCAGAATAATTCTGATTTCATGAGTTTCTGGAAGACACTTAATGATGGTACTAGCCTTGCCTCTAAGGCAGTGTTTCTCATCCATGGGATAAGATATGTAGACTTCAACTCCCAGAATTCCCTAGGCAGCATGGGAGTTGAAGTCCACACATCTTAAAGTTACCAAAGTTGAGAAACACTGCTCTAAGGGGTGGAGAAACAACAGCTACAGGCCTTGGCCCCCCTTGCTTCCTGGAAATAGGACACTACTAACATATGCTTAAGATGGGTCAATTCTAGCCAGAGGAGGCAGTGCTGGAGGTACTCAGGTGCCAGGCCATGGTTAAATTATTAGTAGTCCCAACTTCCTTATTCACCCTCCACCTCAAAATGGTGACATCATTACTTAAGCATCTTCTCTAATCTATATCTTCTAATAATTTTTGCAGCGGTTTTAGGAATCTGATTGGTTGTCTGTACTTAGCAGCACCCTCCACGTCAGGTTCATTCTGTGCTGCTGCTTTATTGGCATGTCAGTACATGAGTGGCTATACCCCCGGTGCTTTTTATAATCTGGGTTTGCCAGGCACCCATCTAAGTGTCCCCCTAATACGTGTGTCTCGGAAATCTCAGCTTGCAAGCAATTTTTCCAGAACTACTTGGGCATTGCACATTTTATTGAAACTTCATGTTTTCCAAAGGCCTCAATAGACCTGTTGAGTGTTTGCATTGTACTGTGTAGCTGTGGCACTAGCTTAATGAAATATCTCTTGGCAGCTTTTGCAGAAGAGTATTATAACCCCCGATTTTGAGCAAAAAGAATGCGTTCCACCTTTAAGAGAATCAGACCGTCAGTTAAAGAAGCAACGCAGGGTAAGTGAAATGCCACTGCAGTATTGAAAGTGCCATATTTAAAGTCTGTCTTTAAAAAGTTCTCTGCAGGTGTGTATATCCACATGTATCTACTGGCTTGTTACTCACTTTACTTGCCTCATGGATAGTAATGAGTATAAATTGGGATGACGCCATATATGGTGCCCTGAGTTTTGTGGCCTTTTGGAATGAAAGTGTAATGTATTAGAGATGATATGTTACTTTTCAAAAGTGTATTTCAACACTTAAGAGAAAAATAATGTTTTATTTATTTATTTATATTTTAAAATAAAAGGTTTCAATAAATGCCACTCATGTGGCTGCATATAGGTAGTCCTCGCTTAATGATGGCAATTGGGACTGGAATTTCTGTCACTAAGCGATGCAGTTGTAAAGTGCAGTATCACATGACTGTGCTGCTTAGTGACTGCGGTTCCAGCAATCCCCAGTTACTGTCATTAAGCACATCACCGCAGGTTAAGCGAGGACCTTAGGTGACTGCAACGTCTGACTTCGTGCTAGCTTTCCCATTGACTTTGGTAAATTAATCTATTAGACCATTCAAATCAGTACAGTTCCTTAAAGTACATTTAAAAATGGTGAAAATACTTTAAATACTTTGAAAATTATCCTGATATAAATCTGTAAGGGTTACTTTTTAGGGGGTGGGTGGGATATTGCTACCTTTAATGCTGGATCACAAAACTTGCTCTCAATTCACTGGTTTTATGGCATAAAAGTTGAATAATCCTGACAAGTTTTGAAATAATGGTTTGTAACTTTTTCCAAAATAGGTAGAGCGAGCAAAAACAACAGGTGATGGTTGGTTTGGTATGAAAGCTCCAGAAATGACTGAGGAATTGAAAAACGACCTTAAGGCTCTGAAGATGAGAGCAGTCATAGATCCTAAAAGATTTTATAAAAAGAATGATAGGGAAGGTCTCCCCAAATACTTTCAGGTAAGGACATTGACCTTGTGGAATGCTTTGCATATAGGAGGCAATCTGTTCACCACTCAGTTGAATCTTCTTTATAGTTACAAGACAGGGTAGATGTGTTAGTTTGTTGCATCCACATAAAAAAAGAGACATCGGGCTTGCTAAAGATAAACACATTTATTTTAAGACATTCCTGTGAAACCCAGCCAACTGCATCTGATAATGTGGCTTGCAATCCACAGAATTAAAGTGTTTAATTACTACAATTTTAACTACTCCTTGAATTAGTAGTAATAATTGTGGCAGTTAAAAACTAACTGCCTAAAAATAACTTTTTTTTTTTCCTTACAAAGTCATATATACTTGAAAACATAATTCGTTTTCATTTACGTTCGTTAACTAGTGAGTTTTGCTGGTGTTTTACTTTTGCTATGAAAGCCCTCTTGGAAAATTGATCATGGTTTAGTTTTCATTAATTGTGCATCTGCTTACTAGCTCTGATGCACAGCTTTGTACTTCTGACGCCCAACTCTGGTATTATTCGCTGCACAGTCTCTGCTGCTTCAGTAATTTCTTGTGTGCATGTTTCACTTTTTTAATGCGGCACATGGATTGCGTCTTGTCCTATAATTGGTGGAGAAGCACTAACACTGCAAGGAAATAAGGGCATTGATTTTAGTTAATCAGTTTTTCCATTTGTACCCACTAAAAATATGTTCTGGAGAGTTGGGAGACCCTCCAAAATATTGTAAGAGGCAGGTCAGGGGACCTCATGAGGAAGGTCGAATAGACCCCAGTGGTGTCATCTTCTTCCCCTGCAGGTTTTAGGCACATTATTATTTTTACATCAATTTGTAAACATGTTTAAAGGTATGCTAGATTTACGTATCATCACTTTGGCTAATGCTACTTAGAACTCTCATTGTTCTGCATTCATTTCTATTTTGACAGTTTCTGGGAATGTTAAGTGCTTTGCCGTGTTGTATGTATTTAGGAATTCTTTTTGATACCATAATATATAGCATGGTAGTATGGAGCGTTCCTGCTAAAGATAATGGCTAATCATGTTTCCTTTTAGAACAGTATATGTCAGTTCCTATTTTTTCTTGTCTTTTTTTTCCTCTCAGCAGTAAATGAGGAATCCCTGGCCTCTGGGTTTCCTCACTAAACTGTGTTTTGATTCCCCAACCCACTTTTGTTTTCAAGTTAGTTTTTGTTCTTCTGCAACATTGCTGAAACTCTTTTAGGTGAATCAGGCCATTTTAAGGTTCTATACACTAAAAGACAAGGATAAGCGCTCCATATTAATTCAGTATTAATAGATAGGATCCTTGGATTAATTTTCCACCTGTTTTCCCCTCTTTAAATAAAAATACATTCATCTTGCATTTTCTTTTTCAGGTTGGAACTATTGTGGATTCTCCAGTGGATTTCTATCATGCTCGTATTCCCAAGAAAGAGAGGAAGAAAACAATTGTGGATGAACTTCTAGCAGATTCTGAGTTTAGACGGTATTTACAATTTCACTTGAACTTTTAATGTAGTCATTTTGGTGCTGTAAAATAATTGCATTGTTGGTGCTGTAAAATTGTTGCATTGCTGTTAGGTATGGCTGAATGAGTACCTCCATCCCGTACTAAAGGCTCTGCTATATGTTGCAATGCCTTTAAGAGCATGATTGGGTTATAAGATTTTTCTTCCCATTGCAAGATTAAGAAATGCCTTCCTAGAGCACTGTGGTTGGCTGCCTTTCCTCCCAATTTTAGGTGTGTTGTGACCCCCTTGATTTCCCTTAAAATTGAAGTGTTTTTGTTCTTACCATATGATGCTGCCTTTTGTGATTTCTGGATTGTTTTTCTTATTGCCTGATAGTTACTATATATGCTGTTTTGAATTTCTTTATTTAAAAAAACAGAATAGAACAGCACTCATATATGCAAGAAAAGAAAACAAATCCTTTTCTCATTGTTCATATGGTATGTAGGAAGTGTTAAGGATCCCAGGCCTTCCTGTTTGAATGTACTCCTGTTTTATGGCATTTATATAGGAAGCAGGGGAAGACAATTTTGTATTTCCTTTATTTTATGTATTTACTTGCTGGGTTTAATAACCCACTCCAGTCATAAAGGACTCTGAGTGGGGCATACGCCTGATACAATAATTGGATTGAAAACAGGAACATTTTTTTTTAAATCCAAAATATCCCATATACTGTTGATGCCAACTCACATATACATGTTCCCTTTGCTAGGAGGATTAAACGTTAAATCAAATCCCCAAAAGCTCAGTTTAATAGTTTTTCAGACACTCAGGAATGTGAGAGCTGATCTAATTTCTGGATGTTGTTCAAGATAGGAGGGGCAGTGACTGAGTTTTGATGTGAATGCATAGCTGAGATCTGTACAGGCACTGCTTTTCAGCAGCTGCACCATTTCTCTGGAACAGCCTCCTGGTGAACATCCAGTTGGTTCCCCTCCTAACTGTCTTCCAGAAGCTGCTCAAAATATGTCTTCTGGAGGGCATTGGGGCCTTCATTCCATCTTGTTTAGTTAATTTTATTTTATGTTTTCATTAGTTGTGGACCTTTAATTTGATATTTTTTCTATATTGTTTCTTATATACCTTATCAGAAAACAGCTAAGAATCCTTAGGGATCTGGCAGTCTCTTAATGTAGATGATGATGATGATGATGATGATGATGATGATGATGATGATGATGATAAGAACTGTTGGCAAATGTTTCTTAAGTTAAAAGGAAATGATGGTCTTGCCTCCTCTGATATTGAGAAAAAATTATATTCTCAGTAGTATTTCAGCAGATGCCCCAAAACATTCTCTCTAAATTCTCTAGTTATGTAGATAACTTGTGTTAATAATTAGTAACAGTGACCTTCTTAGATTGTACTGAGTGCCTTTCTGATTTAGTGTCTTGTTTCTGACAGTGGTCAGCCAAGAAACATACATGAATGGCATAAACCAAGAGATGTCCTAATGTTTGTTCCCTGCTTCTGGTTTTTAGATTCACTATCATTTGGTAGCTATATTTAATTGCCATTATTAAATTTCATAAATGTGATTCATCTTTTAAACAATAATTGTATACATTATGATTTTTGGGGGGATTCTGTGTGTTGCATTCATTCTTCACAAAGATTGTTTCTCTTGTTCAGATACAATAAAAGGAAGTACCAAGACATAATTGCTGAGAAAGCGGCCCTTGCAGCAGGAAAGAAAAATCGAAAGAAGAAGAAATTTCAGAAATAGATGGTGACAGCAAAATGCTTGAACTTAATTTTTAATGGTGAATGTATGAGTTAAAATTTTGCACAAATGGTCAGCTAAGATTAATCACATTAACAGCAAGAAGACAAGGAGAGGTATAGGGCTTTTTCCAATAATGTTTTGGAACTGAAAATGAAAGTTACATTTAAATGTGTGTTAAGTACTGATGAAAATATGCAGCAGAGAGGATTATGTTCAATTTTAGAAGAAAAAAGTAATCCAGTTTAAAATCAAAGTGTCAATTTAAAGTAAAATGGCAATTAGTGTAACTTAAAAAATCATATAAAATTATGTTTGAAATGTGACTGCTGTAGAAGTATATCCTCTTTGTATATCTATTAAAATACTTTTTAAAGAATTCATAGACTTTAATATATACAGTTTATTAGTGTTTTTAAAAAAATAGTTTTCTAAATGATGGTATAGGCTAGAAACATCTTACTAAAAATTCACAAATATACATTCTAGAAGCGCCCATATATGTCTAAATGTTAGAGAGAATATCCTTTTAGAGGTGTGCAACTGTATGTTTAGTAAGGGATAAAAATAATAAGGGATTAAATAAGCTTTCAGGTTATGTAAGACTCTTTAGTTCAGAAAGGAATGGCTGATATAGAAAATGGGAATGCTGTTCGTTACTATTTTGAGAGCTGCATTCTATACCTCCAGAAGACCTTTTAACTGAAAAAGTTATCCTTTCCATGAGCTTAAGAAAAATAGCCTCTGTTCTCTATTCTGAATATGTGTGTGTGTGTGTGTGTGTGCGCGCGCGCGCGCGCCCATGCACATACCAGTCTTGCTTTTGTTTTAACTCCAGAGTACATAGAGAGAGGGTTCTTTGAACAAGTCCCAGACATGGGGTTGGGTTCTCATGTAGCATTAAGCATGAACCCTAGCTAGCAAATGATGTCTGTGTTCCACAGCATGGTAAACTAAAACTAAGCAAACAGCATTCTGGCCTAGTGCATTCACAGAGTGAGTGGATATGAAAGTGGCTATGAAGATGATGGTTGGGAGTGCCAAACTTTATTCCAAGATTGATCCTTTGCATATTTGATTATATCTACATTTACATTTAGAGAGCCAATTTGGAATAGTGGTTAAGGCACTAGGCCAGAAACTAGGAGACTGTGAGTTCTAGTTCCGCCTTAGGTGGCCAAGGGTGACCTTGGTCCAATCAGTCTCTCTCAGTTCTAGGAAGGAGGCAAGGGCAAACAACTTCCAAAAAAACCTTGCCAAGAAAATCGCAGGGACTTAGTCAAGGCAGTTGCCAGGAGTCAACACTGATTTGAAGGCTCAAAAAGAATTAAATTGGGAACAGCAAACCTATTAAATTGCTGTCCAAAATACCTTTTTAGGGAATAAATTTGATTAGATGCAGTGGAGATTACTTCTAAGTGAACTTGGCTTTATGCAGTCCATGAAAAGAAAACAGCCCAGCTCAGTTCAGGAATCTCTCTGTTCCCTAAATCATCAATGCACATTCAGGAAAGAAAATTACACCTTAACAACATCAGTAATTGTGCTAAATATTGTTTTTTATACATTTACTGGTTTATTTAAAAACGAGAATATAAAAGAAGGTTATAACCAACTAGCCTTCCCTAGTCTGCTGTCCTCCAGGTGTAACAGACGTAGTGGAAGTAACATAATTCATTACATCTGGGTGGTTACCATATTGGGAAAGACTAATGTAAATACAGCTAGAGAAAATCAGCTGCTACAACAATGCCTCTTTCAAACTAGGCTTTAAATATGATTTGCATAATGTGTGCATTTCCTAAAGTAGGTGAATTCTGCAAAATGTGGCTTAATGCCAAAGAAAAAAATACGTCAATGTTAATCCTAAATTGGGTTAGCATTGGTGTTTTTATATTGTCTATGACATTAAGCCACATTTTGCAGAAAGTACCATTAATGCTTAAAAAATGTCAGTTGAATTCAGGTTGCCTTATGTGCCACCTGGTCTTTTCAAAGAAGAAAGTTGGATTTTTATCTAACAGCGCTGCTTGTAGGGGTACCTTCAGGTTCAGAGACAGCAGCTGTCTGAATACCATTTGCTGGAAAGAACTGGAAGAAGGGAGTTGCTGTTTGTCCTGATTTTGGGCACCCTGAGACAATCTGGTTGGCCACTGTAGGAAACAGTCTGGATTGGGCAGGCCATTGGTCTGATCAGCAAGAATCTTTATTTTCATGTACATGATGGAGGTATAGCACTATATCAATACTTGGCTGCCCTTTTCTGTGCCAGTGGTTGGTATCTTTTTCTAACCTCAGAAAGACAAATACGCACCCATTGGCCACTTTCCCCTCTAGATACTTAACAGTTTTGTCTTGTTTACACAAACCCCATGCTCACTGAAGCTGTTCATTGTGCTGTAGCTTGTTGAGGAGGAATAACTTGGGGAAGGATGGGTCCAATAATTTCTACTGCAAGACGAGTGTTTCCCAGAGTTGATTCAGTGATGAACACTGAAGCTGGGATGATGTATCCTTGATGGCTGGGTGCATTCCAGGCGCCATCATACCTTTCTCAACGAGGCACATTCTGCCACTCACAAACGGCAACAAGGGCAGCGATTGAGGTGCTTTTGGAAACAGTATGAATATTGTGCAAAAGCCCCTGGGTGTTGGGCAAAAAATAAACCTAGGTCAGAACTCACAGAAGCACGTTGATACATCTAGTTTATCATGCTGAAGAGTGTTACATAGGCATCATCTGTGGAACGTCCTGCCCTTGAAGACTACCTGGAAGCTTCAGCTGGTCCCGAATGCAACAGTGCAGGCAGCGATGGGCATGCCTCGGTATGCCCATGTAACACCTCTGCTTTGCCAGCTGTACTGGTTGCCAGTTTGCTTCCTGGTGCGATTCAGGGTGCTGGTTGCTACCGATAAAGCCCTCCGTGGCATAGGGCCTGGCTCTCTGAGGGACTGCCTGTCTCCCATGGTATTTCCCTGGCTGGTTTGATCCGCCAGGGTTGGTGCGCTCCGGGTTCCATCAATTAATCAATGCCACCTATCGGGACCCGAAAGTGCAGCTTCTCTGTAGCAGTGCCTGCCCTCTGGAATGAGGTTCCCCCCGAAATTCAAACGCCCCATCCCCACTGGTATTTCAAAGGGCCATAAAGTCCTGGCTCTTCGCCCAGGCTTTTGGAGAGGACAACTGACGCCCCTTTCCTCCTTTTTGTTCCCCTCTGGGTTTGTTTTCTTTGCCATCGCTCTTTTGTCTTGTGCCGCTTTTCTGTTTTTTTGTCTTGTTCTTTGTTTTTAAATACTTCTAACGCTTGTAAACCACCCAGAGTTGCTGGGAGTTGGACAGCATATAAATTTAATAAATAAAAAATTATTATTATTCCATATCAGAAAAACTGCTCCTCCCCCCCCCAATTTTATTTTTAAAGTACTTCAATTAGCAAAAATAGGATGCTAGCATATGGCAAAATAAGGCATAACTTTGTACCATCATCTTTGATAATCCATCTGACCACACAGAGGCCATCTTAGAACACAGGGTACTTTGCTTGGCAGTGTGTCCCTCTGAGATGCCTTCAGGTGAATAGACTCAGGCTTACTCATTCATTTGCTTCATGCACCAGGTGCAGTAATAAGTTCGTGCTGCATTGCCTGATAATCATTTACGAATTGACATCTGTGGTAACCTGCGGGGCCAGCTACTACCCAGCAATATGGCTGAAGTACTTCCTTACCCAGGACGTGGATTCTAAACTATCGTCATAACACCATTACACGTCAGCCACCAACTATTGTGAAACAAATGCCATTGCTTGTCAATCAAACATTAAATACTGTGTCAGGCTCACTGCCAAATAACATCGCATGAATTGTCAAATTTTGTAAACACGTTGAATTATTGGTGTGAAATATTTGATGAATGCTTGGTGGCTAAACAGCTCAGGCATAGGACTGATTGTAATGTATATTTCAGAGTGAGATCAGAATAAATTGTTTCACTCATGCTGGAGTTTGGCATTACTATGAACATTCAGGAAGGGGATGCTATTACTGCTGCCCGCATTGTTGCCACCTGTGAGTGCCTGGACTGTGGATGAGGACATGTTATCTCTGCTTGAGTAATTCCAGGGCAGTCTTCCCTGAACTCATGCTGTCCAGACTTCAACTCCCATAATGCCTTCCCAGTCTGTGGCCAGGCCAGCTAGGAATTCTGGGAGTTCAAGGGCAATTTATCTGCATAGCATGACATCAAGCAAATCAGGACGAGAAGGAAGGAGCACATTCAGGAGCAAACCCCTTGTTTCATTTTGCTATATATTAGTGTTTCTCACCCTCAGCCACTTTAAGACGCATGGACTTCAACTCCCAGAATTCCTCAGCCAGGGAATCCAGAATTCCTCGGCCAGGGAATTCTGGGAGTTGAAGTCCATGCGTCTTAAAGTGGCTGAGGGTGAGAAACACGGCTCTAGATTTCACCGTCAGAGGCCCCGGGAAAGATGGTCCATCAATCACTGTCGTGCTTCCCGGTTAGACCCGCCCCTCCAACGTCTCCCCGCCCCTGAGACCCGAGCGCCTCCCTACCGAGTCACCAGGCGGCGCGTGGTGAGGGGAAGAGTGACCTTGCAAACTGAGAGGTGATTCCATGTTGAGCTTTGCAGCAATTAAAAGCGCCGCTTTTCGGCGACTCGGCAGATATTGATTCTGAGTTCGGTCAATTCGGGAAGCGCTTTTAAAAGTAAAAGGAAGATTGTAAAATTAGGGTTCTCGACTCCGCCGGGACTCGAACCCGGAACCTTTGAATGTCTTCACCCTCTAGAAGTCCAATGCGCTATCCATTGCGCCACGGAGCCACCTGTTGGATTCTTGGCACATTTGCTATATGACTCGGAGATCGACTTTCGCCATGTTCTGTGAGGGGAGAGCTTTCGAAGATTCGGCTTTAGAATTATAAACGCTGCTCTTTAAAGACTTCCGGCTCGCTTCCGGTAAAAGCTGCTGAGAGGAGAGTCTTGCTTATCCCTCCCCGCGTTTAGCTCCTCTCAAACTCTTTCTCTCATTTCACAGCATCTTTAATTAGAATGGCGTTTTGCGGGTCTTCTTGCGATCTTTTAAAGAAATGGCGCTCATTTCCATAGTTCAGGGGACTGAAATCTAGAGGTTGCATTCGCACAGCACGCCAAGGCAAAAGCAAACAATTATAGCTTAGCGTGTTCTGTAAAGCACGGTGCCGCGTCCCTCTTTAAAACCTGTGCACGTTTGGCTGGGGGTAAGCGCCATTGCATTCAGAGATAAAAAGCTCCAACAGGCAGTGCCTTTATTAGGCCAAATGAAGGTTTACAGATAGTTGCAAGCTTTTAAATTGCCAGTGATTCTTCAAATATTGATTATGTGCCATCAAGTCATTTTCGACTCCTAGCGACCACATAGATAGATTTTCTCCATGATGATCTGTCCCTAGCCTGGTCCTTCAGCTCTTCCAACAACGCACTCATCATGCGTTCATCGTCACTGTAACCGAGTCCCTCCACCTTCGTGCTGGTTGTTCTCTTCTTCTCTTTCCTACCACCTTTCCCAGCATCAAAGCCTTTTCCAGAGAGCTGGGTCTTCCCATAATGTGTCTGAAGCAGGATCATGTGAGCCTGGTCATTTGTGCCCCAAGTGAGAACTCTGGGTTGATTTGTTCAATGATGAATTGGTTTGCTTTCTTGGCTGTCCATGATATTCTCAGGAGTCTTCTCCAACACCAAAGTTCAATGGCATCAATACTCTTCCCATCCTGCTTCTTCAAAGTCCAACTTTTGCTTCCATAGAGTGTTATAGGGAAAGGTGATCAAAATCCAGAAAAAAAGGAGGTTGTAAGACTGTGGTGAACATTTCAGCCACGTCTGTATCACAGACAGTACAGGTAGTCCTTGTTTAGTGAACACAATTGGGACCAGCAACTTGGTTGTTAAGCAAAGTGATCCCTAAGTGAAACTGCACCTGTGCTTATGATCTCACCTCAGCTTTCCTTTGCTTTATAGACTTGCAAAGGTCATAAATGCAAGGATTGGTTGTAAAGTTTTTCATCACCGACATAACTGCAAAAGTTGCTAAAAGAGGCAGTCACTAAATGAGGACTACCTGTAATAAATATTATAAAGTTGCCTGCTTACCTGAACTGCATTCTGATGAATAAGAGATATTTCCTTCTAATGTGAACACTTGCTTCCTGGTTATACCAAGATAAAACCAGGAAGTTACCATTTTATAAACATGAATCAGTGTTTGGGGGGGTAGGGGGCAAATGACTTAAGGCTATCAGATTTGGATTGCAAAATTCAAATTATCACCAGGTAGTAGCAAAGATTTAGATTTTCTGTACCTCTTTGATGGCATGTAGTGGCTATCTGGATCTGGTAGCCCTACTTAGGTATACTATAATGCTCAAGATGGTCTTATATTGAAAGACTTGAATGAAAAACTATGTTCAAGATTTGGGCCACCTAACAGTTGTCAATACCGGGTCCAGGGTACTCATATCTACAATGGAGTTGGCTTATACCAATCTGGGCACTTTCCAGATGTGTGAACTTTAGCTTCCAGAATCTTCAGCACTGATGTCTCTACTGGCTGTTCAATTCTGGTAGAAGTTGAAGTATTTAATGACATGGAAGATATGGCTATCAGTGACACCTGGTTCCAGTAGCTGAATGTTACCTTCATTTCATTTCATTATTTTCATTTTTAGTATACCTCTAAGTATAATTTATTTGGAAACAGAAAAACAGGGTGCCATTATTCTTTTTATTATTGTTGTTCTTTAATCTTAAAAAAATAAACTTAAAAAAAATTAAAAATAAACACAAACTAAAAATACAAACTAGGAAGGAAAAGAAAAAAATCTATTTTATATTTTATATTTATCAATAGTCACTGGTTTACCAATGAATTCACTACTATAACATAAACAGTGCAAGATATTATTGTAAGTTATCACAGAATCTCTGCCATAATAGCACATATTGCTGCATCCTTTGATTGGTAGAAAATATTGTCTTTTCCAAAACAGATACATCACACATTTCCGACAATCATCCTTGACATCTGGAATAATATCACTTTTTCAATTTCTTAATGAAATTACTTTTGCCACATGCTTGATACAACCACAATTCCTGATAAACAGTCAAATTCCAAAGCTTTGTGTATAACTCAACATTACAGGTACATTAACATCCTTAACATTTAAATGTTTTCCCATAAATCTACTATTATACAGTATAGTAATACACAATCCCAAAAAGATACTAAATGATCACATGACTATATCAAAGGTGCCATTATTCTTTTATCTTGCCTGAAAACATCTCTCAGGCATCTAGTTAACACTATGAAAACAAGATGCCAGTTTAATTGTGGTTTTCATGTGATCCAGTTTATCATATAGACATACCATCATATTTGCTCTTTATGCCTTTCTTTTAGGCATTAGTAACTTATGTGTAACAAATGTTACACAACTAACTTTAGGAGTGAGGTTTCTGTATCAAAGAATACTATGGATCTGATCCATAGTACAGTACCCAATTATTTAAAAACTGGTTAGAACACTTAGCTATGAATATTTAGGTACGTTCTAACAAATTATATTTCTTGTGATAATAGTTGAGCATATCCAAATGTTATTTTTATGTTACTTCATTTGGATTTTTGCAGATTCCACAATCAGATGCCAGCAGTACTTCATCCATATTCTAGAACAGTAAACACTCAATACAAAAGTTTACTCTTGCTGGAGAGAAGCATAATTCAGATTTATATAGTCCAGTTGCTCAGCTCAAGGCTAGCCCTTTTAAGGAGAAGCACGTGATTTATTTAAGTCTGTTGAAGTTGGCTAGGACCTTTAGTTGCATCTCCTATTCTCATGCATTACATGATGCAATTTTCTCTGAGTCACACGAAGAAGACCTCCAGCCGACACTGAGTAAAGAACCCTCAAGTTTCTCTGATCTAAAGAAAAGCTTTACACCAGAGAGACAGCTTTCATGTGGGTTTTGGGGGTGCTTCGCTTACTAATTCCATTCTTCCAGCCCAGGATGCTTATAAATATATCCCAGCACAGATTATACAGATGGCTCCTGAACCAGTCACCCTCTTTTCAGTTTCATCATGTCTGTGGGGAAAATAGTCCTTTAAAAAAAAATAATGCAGAGAGGGTAAAATATAAACACATTTATAACCACTGTCAAAAAGATCAGAAGCTGCTGCTTTATAATTTTTCTCTTTCTTTTTCTTTTCTATTTCCTTTCTTCCTTATTCACTATTCTTTCTTATTTTCTTTGTTTTCTTCTTTTTTAATATTCGTATTGTTTTTATCTTGTTAAAAATGTCTTCAATAAGATTATCTTTTTAAAAAATTAATATGGACTGTCAAATTCCAAAAATAAATCTTTTTTTCTTTACCTCTGACCAGGAGATGGCGCTGCTCAGGCAGAATAAAATTGCTTACAAACTAAACATTTAAGGAGCAGTAGGTCTATTCTAGTCGGTCTGTTCTAACCTACCTATCTCAATAGAGCTTTTCTCTTTTGTTTAGCTCACCTGCACATTTCTTAGCATCTGCATGAACGTCCTCCAACCCTACTGTCTTTTCAGAAGAATTGCCCATAATTACTGATATTCTGCCAGAACAGATGCCGGATTTCCTAGAACAGGCATTGAAATGATCTAGACCTGGTCTCAAGCTGTCTGGCCTAGTCAGGAAACCATAAGCCAGGCCTCACAATTTTTCATCAGGGCATTTTTTCAGTAGAGATAAGTGTAAGTTCAGAGTGACCATTTAGCTGCAGAAAGAACTTCCTATTTTAACTGAAATCAGATATTTAGCCTACAGGCCCTTTCAGAGCAACACTTGCTTACAGTACAGTACTCCTTATGGAAGACAGCAGAACAGGCTAGAATTTTAAAGTAGCAATGATTGGGTTGCATTAAGCAACAGAAAGTGGCAGTTTACAGGAATTCATGCTCATTCTAGCATTGGTCTTACTGATATATTGGGGGGGGGGGGTTATTGACTGTTTAATCATGTTTTTTTAATCATCCAGCCATACAAATTTTGTCACCATTATATTAATATTATGTATATGTGTATGTGCACGTGTGTGTGCATGTTTAGGAGGGTTGATACTATGGCTAAATGCAAATCAAATTAATCCTGCAAACTCATCTCATATTGCTGGGACGCAGAGCCACTGCTGTAGCAAAATCTAATATTGTCATCCAGTCAGTGAGGTAATGTCTGTATGTGTGATCAATGGCCATTTGTTTTTGCATCTGGATTTTCTATAAACAACAAAGTATTCATCTTTTTCTCCCAGAAAAGCACACATGATTTTAAGATAGTAATAATCCTTATTTCATGCTGCTAAATCATATTCTTTGTGTATTCATATTAAAGTTATATTTGAATGTTCTCAACCTACTTTATTTTTATCATTCCACATTCATACATTTTTCTATTCTTCCTTCCTCCTCTTACAGTATTCAAAATAGAGCATTTTTAATGTATTGGGGGGGGGGGACCTATGGTAGCTTAGTTGGGTTCCTCCTTCATTCCTGTATGCCTCCGTTAGAGTGAGGAAGGGTAATGGCAAATAAAATAGACAAGAATGGGAAGACATTGGAATTGTGTCGTTTTGTGGCCATTCCTTCCTTTGCCATCTCCATGGCCAAACCCTGGAAGAAGTTAATATTCAGGTCAATTCCATTACCAGGTTTAGATGAAATACAGAGCCTTTTTATCAGGTCCATAAAGTCACAACAAACCATAAATAAAAACTTGGTTAAAAAATTCCACATTAACCACCCTTTAATCTATGATCTAGATTTGGATTTCACCATCCAATCTCTTAACACGGGCTGGCCTATTTCTAAGGAGTTGAGGGCTGCAACTGACTATAGTAGGTCATCCAGTGAAGTGAGTGAGATCACCAAAAGGGGTGTAAACATTTTTTTTTTTCATTTTTAAACGCAATGGGAGCAGGAGGCCACTGGGAAATAAACTACTAACATTTTGGAATGCTCTAAAATATCCAAAATATGGACAAATTCAGCCCATTTGGGGGGCTTAAAAGGATGTGAATGTGAGCAGACCTCTGGGTGGCAAACTGCTATCATCCTCAACATTAACTCCTGTCCTAAAATACACACACACACACTTGAAAAATGTCTCCAAATTATCCCGCCAAATTTTAGGAGCACAATGTCAGGGTATGGGACTGATGCAGGTTGGGTGTTGGGGTTCACATGTGGACTGTATGTTGTGCAAACCAGGTTTCTGCTTTCACCATGACCTGCTTGAGAGCATCCAAAGATACCTGTAGTTGGAAACAAGATGTTAACATAGGAACTTTTGTCCTATCCCTGCACTGTCTTAGAACTTCCCCATGAATCATCCTCATTCACAACAAAAGCATCATTAGCAGTTAACTTCCATTCCAAGTTTCTCAGTTTATAAGTTTGGTCCTTCCATGAGATCCTTGCTTGTCTGTTCAGAAATAGGTCCCATTGAATTCAGTCGTGCTCATCCTCAGAGAAGTGTGCACAGGGTTGCAGCCCAGGACACATACATCCAAATGCTTCAAAGACACATTTCTACAAAAGAAAAACTGAAGTTGTAACACATCTCATAAATTTAATCAGGTTGTACTCACTTGCATGCTTCTTGTATTTTGACACATAGACAATGCCAGTTTGTCTTGTTCCTGAAAAAGAAGTTAATAGCACTTAGTTATTCAAATATTTAAAGCAACCTCATTTGAAAGGCCCTTCAAAAGCTTACTTTATATCGTACTGCAGGTACAACTGAATGTGATTCAAGGGTTGTGGTATAAACTCTTGGAATATAAACCTAAATCCAATACCATCTTCCTTTTTTTTTTTTTTTTTGGCTGTTGTAGGCAAATCATTTAATTACTGGAAGTGTTTAAAGTTTTGTATCACTTTCACAAGTCAATGAAAATTGATTGCTTGCAAAGCATTTTGTTTGGCTGAGCTGAGCTAAAACTGCTGGCTGTAGTCCTATTGAAAGAAATGTACTTAAATAATTCTAATTCCATTGTTTATTGTGGCTGCTGTCTTAATTCCTACACATTTGCTAGACTAGAATACTGTAATTCTCATTGAGTTCAGTGGCACTCAGTCAACATTCTTTTATACTACAGTTGCACATGGCAGAATCTCACTTCTGATAACCCAGTTCCAAGAATTTTGTTCTGGGATGTGCTGTGAAGGTGCAGGTTGATGAGTTGCTTCTGCTTCTGGCATGCTGCCAATATACACACTCAGAAACACATGAGACTATCTAATAGGGTTAGTGCTAAACTATGGGGTACACTATTCGGATACTGCATATTTTAAAATGTACTTGGTTGACATTGCTGCTTGCATTTTTAAGAAAAGCAGGTTGGTGGAGCTTTGATCCAGTGTCACAGTCCTGATGAAAATTGCATAGCTGATATTTTCATGCAAAGGTCCTGCAAATCTTCAGGGCAGTAATGTCTGCCAGGGAGGAGGGAACGGGGGGGGGGTGGTGTTTCAGTCTGATGGAAGCAGCATTACAGCATCATGATGCAACCCCGTTTCTTTTCTATGCATGCAACTGTAGATCAAAAGTGTAAGGCCCTATGGCAAGGCTGTCTTTCTTTAAAGAAGAGTTTGAATTATGTGTGTGTGTGTTCTTAAAAGCATGAATAACACAGTTCACACATCATGCTAAGTCAAGAGTTATTTAATAAATCTCAGTTGGCTGAACTCATACAGCAAGCTAAGCCATAAATCATTATTTACAATCCACAATGGTTGGCTTCTCTACAACAAGCTAAACACAAACCAAGCCAACCAAATTTGACTTGGTGTAATGTGTAAATCAAGCCTCTGTACAGGTCATCCCTCAAGCTATAGGCCCATCTTGGCCAGGGGTGGATAGCCTACAGATTTAGGGCTATTTGCAGCCCTCAGCCTAATTTTCAATGGTCTTGCATTGTGAGAGCAATCTATTCTACTGGAAAAAGCAAGCAACTGGGTACCAAACACAAAGGCACAGAGAGGAGAGAGGAGAGTGGCAATAAATAAAGGGTTGGTTGGGGGACTTTGGCATTGGCAAAGAAAAAAACCCTTGTAACTTAGTAGTGCCTACTGTAAGTGGCAATTGGTCTGCAAGGTCATAGGGAGGATTTCTTAATTCTGCTTTTAAATGGGAAATGCCATGAATTGAAACTGAAGCCATCACATGCAAAGTCTGTTTGCTCTACCACTGAATATACTTGTTGTTGTTGTTGCTGTTGTTGTTTTCCCCAATGCAAGGAATCTTAATAGACCTTCATAAAGATGGATACATCTCCCCAGAGATCCACTTGCAGTCATCATCCCTTTTATAAGTGTGAAGGAGGAGCTGAAGACCATTAAAAGCCCCTGGGAGCTTGTAGGATGTTAGAATTGGATACATGGCTTGTAGATGAACCATACATCTCTAGGAATCTGGTCTCAAGAGTTCAGGTTTCCCCTGAAATGTTCTGCAAATCTTTCTGAAAATTACTGTTAGCTGGTTACTTACTCCCACCTCTTTCTCCTGCCACTTTGATCAATATGTCTTGTCAGCATGTGGAGGCAGAAACACAAGATGGACGATTGCAGGGAGTGGAAGACAGTGTTTTGCGGGATACGGCAAACCAAGCAGAAAGTGTCCCCTGCCTCTTTTGCAACACACATGCATAATACGTGCTAGAAGAAAGTTCCCCCTGCCATCCCATAAGCACTTTGAAGGCAAATAGAAGAGAGCAAAGCTGCAAAAATATCAGTGAAGAAGAAGACAGCAGCTGGGAACAGAGTAGAACTCTTACCTTCTTTTCCAAGGCAGGTTCTCTCTTCCCCTCCTTCATCCATGCGCTCTGTGAACAGTTTGCACATACTAAACAGGGACTGTGATGGAGACAGTGGTGCAGTGCGGCGAGCAAAAAGGAGTCATTTGGATCAGCGATGTGAAACAGGGGCAAAGGGAAGAATCTGTGATCAAACCGGCTCAGCTACTTTCTCCCCTCAATGACATCTTGACGGAGGGCTGCATAAATCTGACAGGACTCAATTGCAGCATTTATTTCAAAGGAGTAAATGGAGTTGTCTGGGCAAATTCTACTTCCACGAAGGAAATATGGTTGGTTATGGAAGTAAGACATCTGTGAGTCTTGAGCACCTGACAAGAGCTTATTTATTTGTGCATGCATCCATTGCTCTATATACTGCCATCAATGTTTGGATGATTTGGGGGGCAGCCCAATCTGCAGTCAGAGTGAGGCACTATCTCAGTTGGGAGATGATGAGGAAAGTATGGACACTTGGGGCAACTGCCTACCTGTCCATTCCCATTCCCATCTGTTAAAGCAGTGTTTCCCTAGTATGCTGGCTATGGAATTCTGGGAGATGAAGTCCACACATCTTAAAGTTGCTGAGGTTGAGAAAAACTGTGTTAAAGTACAAAGCTAACTAAACCATGTAGCTGGCATGCAGCCTGTTCTGTGCCCCCTCAGCTAGTCTGTTCAGATGTTGAAAGAGATGTCCATCATACAGTATGGATAGATTAAGTGCAGTCAACTTTTCTTTGTGGAGTTCTGGTGGTGAGGGGCAATGCCATCTTGCCCTTCATCTCGGAAAACAACATTTTGTTGGCTATTCCTAGTTGTAGAATAATACAGAAAGAGGATGAGTGCTTCAAATGTCTACACAATCTAAAGTTAGACTGGGGGGAAATTATAGAAGAAGGAGAGTTATGGGAAATAGGACACATTTCTGCAAAAGCTGTTGTATGGGTATAAGTTTTATTTGGATAGAGTTACCAGATACCTGAATAAGCAAAGGAGGACAGGGATAATTGGAAAGGAGAACAAATGGGGGGAAAAGGAGGACCCACTCACTGTTTAACTTTTTTGCCATCCACAACAAAAATTACAGTGAAAAACTGCAAAACATGTTCTTAGACCTACATGTATATGAAATTACTTTTTCCAGCATCAGAAAGACTGGTTTTTCAATTGCAGGAATATGCTAGAGAGGTTAGGAGGCAAAAGCCTTCAGCGTGTAACTGATTAAGGTCTTGTCAATTTCAGGCAGCAGCCATGCCCACCAGAGGGTACTTATCAACTAATTAAGGTCACAAAACTGAGCTTGTTAGCTTAGCAGTTAGCACTTTTCAGGGAAGCACTGTGCCTGGAGAAAAGCTACTTAGGAAGAGATAGCTTGTAGATACTTAAAAAGCTGACAGTATTTGATTTTAAGGCTATGCCTCCTGGACAGAGGACATGAGGACAAACAGAAGGACATGTCCTCCTTTTGCCAGAGGTCTTATATTTGGGTCTATGGCAGAAACGTAATGCTTAAGGCTTGTGAAAAAGCACGTTTGAGTTGACTTTGATTTGAAGAAAAATATGTATGAGAGATAGTGTTGCTTGATGTTCTAGGAATTTCTAGTCTTGAAGGACAAGCTAGTGAATTTTTTAAAAACTTCAATTAACTTGCGTGAAGTTAAGGCAGTGGATTTGGAGGAGCAAATTGTATATCAGGAAATTAAAAACAGAAAGATACAGGAGGCCTGCTGAAAAATAAAGATGGGTCAAAATGATGGCAGATGCTTTTAAACATATTTAAGGGCTCTGTGTCTGCTTATCTAATAGAAAAACCTACAGAATCCAGTGGGCCTTAACTGAGTAGAATAGAGGGATGAATATTATTCCGATCATGGAAAAATAGTTGACCATCAACCAAAAGCAGACTGAGTGTTTGATTATACATAGTTAGAGTGATCAGAAACTGTGAAGCCAAATCTGTTCCTTAAGAGGTGCTGGCTAATTCCCACCAGTTGCCAAGCTAGAAATAAAAGATACAGAAACTGTAGAGCTGCAATAGTAAAATATGCTAACTAGTCACTTCATTGTTAAAATTAAGAGGCGAACTCATTATAACTCAATTGCTTCTCAAAATCACTCTCCAAGAAATCTATTTTCTGACCAAGGAAATAAAGTTTTGCTTGTTACCAAATGGTTATCTATCACTGCAGTAATGAGAATGAAGGTACTTTATAAAGTTTTCATGAAAGCAAACAAGGCAATGAAACCTAAATAACTTTATGCCTTGAAAAAAAAAATTACTCTTAATATATTATCTCTTGATCCAAAGTACTTTTAAATTAGGTCCTTGTGTCCAGAGAATCTTTAGAGTTATTTTCCTTAAATAATTATCACATAGGAAGTTGCTGTAGAATCTAGAGATATTTCAAAGACAATATGTGATGTGATCATCACCTACAATAATTCTAAGCAATTAGCAATCACTATCCCCACAACTTTCCACTGGGTAGGCTGAAGCCCATGGGTGCCAGAAGGCAGGTCTGTTTAACATCATCAGCAACAATAATCAATTGTTGGTCCTTCTCCTCCCTCCCCTGTTTGGGAATGAAAGATCCTACAGCCTCCACCCCACATACACACCTCCCCTTCCCACCCCCCATAGAGGACTGCTGATTCCCCATGGATCTGAAACCTCTTCCTGTGGGTTCCTCAGCCCCCCTGGAATAAATTTTGATGGTGGAAGCTTGAGGGGCAGCAGTCAGTAAGAAATTCCCATGCAAAGATAGGAATGATAAAAATGCCACCTATTCAAACAAAAAACCCTAAGTGTTTAGGGTGGTTCCTAACATATCGTTTCCTCCAAAAGAAGAATGAGGACAAAAAAGAGAGACACAGACTTGCATAAAATATGCATGTGCTATTTTGATATGATGCAAACTTAAGAAGAATTAATATAATTTAGGCAGAAATATACTACATATAGTATAGCATTATTGAGGAAAATAATGACCTGAGCCTGCTCAGTCTACTTTCAAAGTGCTGTTAACTTTTGGAGGACCTCCAGACCTTCCTCTCCCTTATTATGATTCCTCATCTTTCAAACTTGAATAAGAGAGGCCTTCAGATAGACATTTTTCCCTAACAGCCCATCAAATACAAACTCCTCTGTGAAGTAGGGCATACAACAACCCTTCTGGGATCCATATAGCACTTTGTGAGGTGAACTTATAACCTAATATATTCTTCCTATCTGTATTTGCCAGCATTTATTTCAATGCTTTCTCTTTGTCTGGCTCACCCACTCTGTCCCTGTCTTTTCTTCTAATCCACCCAACTTACATGAAATGCATTCTTAGCTTTGTCTTTCCAGCCTCCACTTCGCCGGGGAACACCAACACCACTTGTAAGACTACTTACGCATGCGAATTCTCCTCACTCAGAAGCCTCATCCACAATAACAACAATTAAGACCTAATTCTGAGCTTCCTGAAGAAAAGACAATTCCTCCTGTAAGAACTTAAAAGTTTAACAGAAGCTACTGCAGAAAGCATGCTTTGTTTCCTAAGGACTCGACACAATTCATTTATGTTAAAAGGTTTCAGCGAGTTTGGGGTAGTGGTTAAGGCACCGGGCTAGAAACTGGGAGACGGTGAGTTCTAGTCCTGCCTTAGGCCCAAAGCCAGTTGGATGACCTTGGGCCAGTCCATCTCTCTCAGCCCTAGGAAGCAGGCACTGGCAAACCACTTCTGAAATCTGGCCAAGAAAACTGCTGGGACTAGTCTAGGCAGTCGCCGGGAGTCAACACTGACTTGAAGGCATCAATCAATCAATCAATCAAAATAAAGGTAAAGTAAGAAAAGACATACAGGAGAAGATAATTTAACATTCCTGTTTCTCATTGCCTAAACCACAGTGAAATGGAGTCATTGCAGAAAATTATAGGAACAGCCGTTTACTTGTCTTTTTAATGCATGGAATAATAAAAGGAGTTAGTAAACAAATCTCCAGTTAGTAAATGTAGGTGTAATAGCTATTAAATATCAGTATTTAAGTGTTTAAGTTTTGTTGGTTGTTTATCTCAATTCCTAGCGTCCACACAGATAAATTAATTTTTTTACATTACCATTATTGAATGTACTCTTAGATTTTTTTTATACTGGAGCAATTTTGAGTAACAGAAATTTACAATGTGGTAAAAATTGGCATTTGCTGTTTATGAAGCAACTGGTGATGAAGCAACTGAAACTTATTCTTAGTCCCACTGATTGAAATTTACCTTCATTGATTAAAACCCCATTGATTAGTCAATGAACATGTTCAATACACAGCCCAGATAAATACTGAGATTTTCAAATTGATGCAAGATTT
Source organism: Liasis olivaceus (assembly GCA_030867105.1). NCBI lineage: Eukaryota > Metazoa > Chordata > Lepidosauria > Squamata > Pythonidae > Liasis > Liasis olivaceus. The sequence continues at coordinate 119,107,002 of CM061350.1, read as the reverse complement.
TATTTTTCTATGCAAATTGCCTGGCTTTTGCTATAGATTACTACATTTAAATAATGCATGTATTGCTTACTCCTTTGGAAGAAAAGAGTAAGGAGACAGTTTCTTGTGAAAGACAAATTCATAAAAATAATCACTCAGAGACGTTTATTCAAATCTCTTTTCCAAGCAAGTCCAGTCCTGTTTTCCCTAACCATATGCCCTCTAAATGTATTGACATTAATATCCAAGATACTCAACCAATATGGCTTAGTTGTTTGACCTATCTTTCATAGTCCCAAATCTCTGCTTTTGAGTCTCAGTCCCCTGTGCTGCTTAAGAGAAGTAGTAATAAGTAAGTGAGCAACAAAGGATTCTTGTTTTCCTCCTAATAACCATCACCCTGTTTGGGCTTATTCTGACACCATCCAAGGGGGTCCTTAAGGCATACTGTACATAGTCCATTATCTAGCAGTGACTTGAAACCAGCAACAGAGACAGGATACAATGGGGACAGCAACTTTCATGCTGGTATAATGTTCTGCTAACTAAAGGGTAGGTAGATACCACTAATTCAGCAGTGGGAAAAGGCCCATTGTCTGTCATTTCCGTTTTGCGTCTTTCCCATGGCTACACTATCTTATGTACGGTCTCTCTCTCTTTCTCTCTCTCTCTCCCCTATATAATATGTTCTATATGCTATTTACATAACAATTTAAATAATGAAAATTCAACAGATAGGGAGATAACCATTTTTTAAACTGCAAACCCTGAAAGCTACTCTTGCACAAAAACTCCTTAATCTATTCCTTGAAATTTGCCAGGCTTGGTTTCCCAGAAGATAATACAATAGATTTGTTGGGAAAAAAACACGAGTAAACACACACAGAAACACAAGCATCCACCCTCATTTATCTAGCAGAGGATAATACTATTATTTCTAACAGAAACAGATGTCTGAGCAATTTGAGCATACCTAAGAAAACGGGAGCGTAGAAGTAACCTATTACTAGCTACAGTGCCCAAATAACATTCGTATAAAGAAATTGCAAAGAAGAGAGAACTCCAAGCAAGTAAGGCACTTATGAATAAATTTCATATGCTCAAAATTGCAGAAAATAAATCAGGGTTGACTGGTTGATTTTGAAGGATTACTGGTTTCTAGTTGTTTGACTATAGCAATTTTTTAAAAACCTTTGTTTTCTTCTCTAGAGTAGGCTGCTGAAAACAGAATGCCCTAGGAAAAACAGACCTGAATTTGGGTAGGGAATAATTTGTGAGCTTGCTTCTGGTTCTGATCACAAATTCCTGGGCTGAGCTTGTGTTCAGAGAGGGTGAACTAATGGAATATGTCTGCTTGGTTGCATCACAGTTTTACATCTGGGCTTTGCTGGTTGGATCTCCAGAATCTAGTAAAGAACAATGTAGATCTTGCATGTTCAAAGTATGTCTATGCCATCCTATGTTATCTTATTTGGTCTTGATCATTATTTTGTGTGTATTGAAATCCTGAAGAAATGGAAACTTCACTTTGCTGACATAATAAACAGGGAACCCCTCTGCATATTTCCATTGGTTCCTTCTTCCAGTGCTGGCAGACTAATTATGATTTTTATGTTAACTGTGTTTCCAAATAAAACCCAAATAATGATTACTTTTAAAACTGTTTCAGTTTAACAGCAAAGCACATTTTTTCCAAAGTTCAGCAAGAAGATCTTCTGAAATTTTTTTGCTGTGGTTAAATTAAGAACTTGGTGCAGAGCCAGGCAGAATGGAAGGGAACTGGGAATAACCTTACAATTTATTTTGAAAAAAATGGAATGCATGTTTTACTCAAAATAATTTATTGAAAGTGCTAGATAATTAATTGAATAGTTGTAAGAAAGGGGAAATGAAAATAAGGACAGTTTGCTTTTATAGCAGTTAAGCGGGCAGCTTGGATTATTATAAATAATTCATAATTACTTTTCTATTTTGGTTAAGGTGACTTTGTTTTGATTAATGTCGCATTCATTAGATATTTAGAGTGCACACTGGACTTTTCCACTTGAATACATTCTGATTTATTAGTAATCTCCTAAACTTTTCCCAACCTCAACGCTACACTTGGCAGTTGAGTGGCCTGCCATGGGGCAGACTTTGAAAAGTAGGGATGGTCAGAACAAAAACTCAATTGGATTTAAATTACTTGCAATTACAATTAAATTAATTTTATGTATGTATATGTGTTTGTGTGTGTGTATGTGTGTGTGTGTAATGATTTCCCTTGCATTTCTTAATCTCTTCCATTTATTAAACATTTGAATTCACTGGCAAGTTTGGGGAGGTTCTGTGAGTCATGCCCAAGGTTTGGGGGGATGCATATACTCCTAGGGCATTAAATTGTATAAATCTCGTTTAAAATATTAAGTGGTAAATATTTTTGCATAGTTGGGGATACAAAATCTGGGCTGCAGACATCCAGATGACCACGTGATGGCAGCAAAGGGGCACAGAAAGCTCTAACCCTTTATGGCTATCCAGTGGTCTTCTGTATATCTGCAGCCTTGTTCTGGTGGCCCCATACAAAGTATGCCAAGCATGTGAAAATACGTACATAGTTATTTTATATAGTGTTATTATTCCTATTATCCGGCAAAGTATCTCTGATATTAAAAAAAAGAAGAAAATGTATTTTTTTCAATCAGTTTCCATACTGTATCTCTCAGTTACTGAGGATTCTCTCCCCCTTCTTTCCCCAGTCTAGAACAATAGTATTTATGTTGAATTCTGAGCAGTGTCAACTTTTTCTTAATTCTCCTCCAGAAGATAGAATTAACTGCAACTCATCGTTCTGTGGAAACAACAATATGAGGCAGTTCAGAAACATATTCAAAGCCTCTCTATGTAGATGGCAATGCAACAAGGGCTTCTTTTTGTGAAATGAAAGGACCATTTTTGTTTTTATGAGCTAACAGAAGGTCATATTTCTACATTCTAACATTACACTGAAATAAAGTGGCCCATTGTCTCTTCGATTGTTGTTGTTATTTTAAAATGTTAAAAGTCCATGGGCATTGGTTAAATGACAAAAGGATATTGTCAAGTGCAGTGTTTATTAGAGGAGATATGTGACAGTGAATAAGCTGTAAATTTGTGAATATTGGCAGTCCCAGTCAAAACTGAGTATTGCCTGAATGTGATGATCACCATTCAAGAGAATGGTCCAGGAAGATCCAGATTCAAGGCCATCCTTACCCTGGGTGATTTAGGGTCAGTCACCCTCAGCCCACCCTGCAGGGTTTTGTGAGGATAAAATTGTAGATAGGAATGCTTTACAACTTGCTATAAGCACCTGGAGGAAAGGTGAAATATACTATAAATCTACCAAATCACACACTGTATCTTTTCTGTCATTAGCATCAAGTGAGATTGTTAGTACATTTGGTTACTAGGATTTTCAGTGGCGTACCTTTGAACAAGAGATTATTCCAGTTTGAAAAATATTAAGCCCATTCAGACATTTAGACAACTGGAATGTTTACCTTGTGACAGCTCTGATTAAGCCACACCCTCCATACATCACTTAGATGACATCAGCTCCCTGCCAGTGGTCTCACATTCAGCACAGCTGTCCATAAGAAGCACCCCTTCCTTCATAAACTATACCTACATTGGCTTCCTGGAGTCCTGATTTGTATGGAAAATAACACATATGAAAATTGTAGATACATGTGAAAATATTCTTCCCACAGACAGTCAGGCTGAATGTTGAAAGCCTCCAGGAAATCAACGTTTGAGTGATCTTAGTAAGAGTCAAGTTTCACCAGATCATCAGTTTCAATTTCCTGAATACCTGAACAGGGCTTTTATGAGACAGCATTGCCAGTCTGAGTGGTAAAAATTATATTCATCTTTGTTGACATCCCCATTTGTTGGCATTCTGTGACATGCCAATTGACTGACACTATATAATATGGTTGTTCAGCTCGAATGACTCCCTGTACCTATATTTATCATTATTAATTATTATTAATAAAGTTATTATTTATAAAATTTGTACACTACATCAATATAAGACTCTAAGCAGTATACATCAAGCAATGAGATACAATGCCAATACATTCTTGTAATAGCATTTTATCATGTAATCTCATTCATTTTACATGTGCAATTTATTGAGACATTTATTTTTAGCAGGTTTAGGCTTAATATAGAGGTCTATAATCTGAGGTCTTAGGGATATATGCATCTCCCCACAACAAACCATGAGGTGCTGCCCCAGAACAAATTCCACAAATTGCTGCTAAGTTGTAAAGTTTAATATACCAGAAGGGGAAAATGCTAGGTGTGTTGGGAATAATAATCTGAATGTATTTTTCAGTATATAAAAATTAAATAGTTTATCCTAGCCCCATTCAATTTTTTGACATGTAGATTTGACTGCCACTCAGAGATCTAGTGCAGCCTTTATTCTCAAAAAAGTTGGGGTTCTCACAGTTATCCTGCTGTTGATTTTTTAATAGTTATGTCTGTGAAAAATCAATGTGTTCTTTAGGATGTAATTAATGAAGAATGCTAAATTAAATGATTCAGTTTCTCCCCCCCCCCCCCCCCCCCCACTTTAACTATCTCTCTAGAAAATTCAATTTTTAGTTATGTTAGTAAGGGTACTTCATTCTAACATATTTTAGAAAAAACTATCCAGAAGAAACAGTTTTCTACTGAAATAGTTTTTTGCATAGATAAGTGACATTTAAAATGAATCTGAGATTCCAAACTATAAATATCATCAATGCATGGGTGTGATTAAATTAGTCACTACATAATTTTCAATCTCGCTGATTTCAGATGGGAGAATTAAGCATTTCCTTGGCTTTCTTTCACTGAAATCAATGAGTCTAAAGCTTTAGTTCTATACCATAGCTTACCATACCATTGCGGTTTATTTCCAGGAAACACTGATGGGATTAGATTGTAAAACTATGTGTACTTGAAAGTAAATCTCATTGAAATTAGTGAGATATATAAAGAAATGTGTTAAACATGCTTGGTTTATATGGCTTATATCTTAGATATTTGGATTTAGTCTATTGCTTGCAATAATTTCTGGTATATTGTATGTGAACAGTCAAATATACAAGACTAAGTTTGAATTATTATAGCCTACTGGCAAAGGCAGCAGGGGATTGTAAATATTTACATTAAAATATAAAATAAAAGTTTGCATTTGCTTGGAATGAAATAAAAGATAAAGGCCTCACAATATGATTCAAAACATGTTGAGATATGAGCAGGTCTGGTTTTTGGTTGAAAAGACTTTCAAGATATGTTTTTCAGTAAGAGGATATTTCAGTTCCAAAGATGTATTAGTGCAACTTGATGGTTAATCTGAATGGTAAGAAAAATCATGGATTCTTATCTATTAATACAATGCAGTAGTGTGCAGTTATAAAATAGAGCATGAATTGGTTAATTATTGCTTTCAGGAGAAACCTCCTAAGCTAGTTTGCCTATTTTTGTGTTTTACAGAATTGAGGGATTTAAAATGTTGCTTTGGGAGAACTTACCTTATTTCACTATTGTGAATTTGAAAACAGAATGGAATATTTTCAGATGTGTTAAATTAGCAATATATTTACTTTGTAATTATATTCTTTGTACTTCTATGCACTGTGTTACTTAGGCGCAAAGCAATAATTTTAATGAACCATGTCTTGTTCTTAGTTAGGAATCAAAGTATTCACTTACATCGCTGTGTATAAAGGAAATTACTCCTGTATTAGCAAAACTGAACAAATTAGAGGGAAATGTAGATGTATGCATCACTAACTTACATCCTTAATGTTTGAACAGGTTTAGATAAACCTTTTGTAAAAGAATGACAGTGGGTAGAGGTAGTGTGGAACTAGATCAACTGTACACACAGAAGTCTGTCTTTGTGATATGATTGGAAGAAGATAGAAATTGTTAATCAGAAGGGCTACCAGATCTGGGTTGCACAAATCCAGACAACCATTAGATGGCAAGAAATGGTGTCTTTGCTGCCACTCAGAGATTGTCTGGGTTGTTGTAATCCAAATTGGATAGCCCTATATTAGCAACATCTATATTGTACATCTTGTACAAGTAATGTGTTCTTCATTGCTTAGACAGTGGCATGACTTACAACCACTTTTAAAATTGTAGACACAACATGTACATCATTTACAGGAGTGTGTGTGTGTGTGTGTGTGTGTGTGTAAATTAATCTTAGTACATTTATTTTAAGGATCCAAGCCAAGGGAACATGTGTGCACCTTGCTTTATGCATCTGACCTCTTGAATGTGAGATGCTAAGTGCTTTCTTATCTGTAGTCAGTCCAGCTAAAGTAATGTGGGCTGTCACTGTTTTTCCACAATCTCAGGCAGACATTTTTAACTGGAGATGCCAGAGATGAAATTTCAGACTGATCTTCCACACATCTCCACTGAATATTATTTCTTCCATACTGAAGCCAGGGGAAAGAGATTTCATTATTTCTTAGAGAAATATTTCAATTGTTTCTCTAACAGTTTCATCCTCCTTTAAGGCAATGTGCTCCCTTTTACCACACAGTTGCTCTTTTTTGAATGAGTTTCATCATAACACTAATTACTATCCACAAGGGGGGGCTGACGTACAACATAAACTCAAGGGAAGTAAGGCATGATATATTCCCTGCAGAAATGGTCCCCTTTTGTCTATAATGGAACATGTTCCAACCACAGAACATGGTTAGAGCCATCTCATGATCTGAGAAGCCACTACTAAATTGCATGGTTGGTGTGGTTCTTAGATAACTTACTGTGCATATCTCTTTTATGAAATTGGATTGATGCTACATGAACTATAATAATTTGGCACTTGAGTGTCCATGTACAAATTCGTGGGTCCTCAGAGCCTCTATTTAACTGTTGACTGAAAGTAAGCAAGGGGTAAGCAATTGATCAAAGTTGTCTTAGTTTAGTACCTTCAAAAAGAAGGTTAAAATATGAAAGATCTAAGAATGGTGTTATTGGTTGAGTTTGCATAAGGGAAGAGACTAATCTCAAGAATCATTAGCTTCAAATATCACTTTAGTGTTGACAAGAGACATTTCCAATTGCACTTAGCTATTTCCCTGAATGTTTTATTGGACTAGGACAATCTACCTTAATTTTAGTCATCTAGGAAGGGAAAGCTTACACTAAGAAGCTCCTAAGTAGTGTGTGTGTGTGTGTGTGCGTGCACGCGCACACATGTGCACGCCTTCAAGTTCAGTGTTGACTCCTGGCAACTGCCTGGAGTAGTCCCTGCAGTTTTCTTGGCAAGATTTTTCAGAAGTGGTTTGCCTTTGCCTCCTTCCTAGGGCTGAAAGAAAGTGACTGGCCCAAGGTCACCCAGCTGGCTTCATGCCTAAGGTGGGACTAGAACTCATGGGTTTCCAGCCTGGTGCCTTAATCACTAGACCAAACTGGCTCTAGCCTAAGTAGCCCAGCCTATTAATTAACGTTGCTCTACAGATTCATCTCTGCACAAAAGATTAGTTCTTTAAAATGATTTTGAACTGCTTTTCCTATGAAAATGTGCAAAAATGATGTGCCATGAGGACAAGAAAGACACAAACATATAAAAACTCTCGTTCATTCATTCCCTATCTATTCATGGTCCTAGTTTGATCTTGTGTCTTTCTGTTTGCATTAGATTTAAATAATAAATAAAAGATTGGTGCTAGTTGTGTCACTGAAGGGTTAGAAAGCTCACTCTATTTCATACATGTCAAAGGTGACATCACAACATTTTGGGGGACACACCGGCATTTACCAACACCCAACACCTATTCTCCCTGTTTGAATTACCAAAGAAACTGAGTTTGTTTTATTCGTATTTCATTTTTGTAATTATTTGACATTGATATAATACACAGCACCACACATGATTGGACTGTATTTTTTTTTAAATAAATGAATATGTAAAAAATTGTTTCTCTTTTGTTCGGGGGCGGTGGTGGTGACACACCAACAGAATCAAATTACCGTATTTTTCCGACTATAAGACGATACTTTTTTCTAAAATCCTTACCCTAAAAATTGAAGGGCGTCTTATTTAAGGAAGTCAGCCGAGGCAAAACTGCCCATACTTTGTCTCTGCAGGCAGCTTCCTCCTATTGCTAGCCTCCAATCACGAGTGAAATAGCTTGTCTCCCAAACAGACGTCCTCCAATCACGAGCCTGATGTAACTGATGTCAGCTGATGCTGAACAAACCAATTAGAGGAAGGCTTTTGCAGAGAGAAGCTATGGGAAGTTTCACTCGTGCTTGAATGTAATCAGTTATGCAAAAGAGCCTGGAAATAGAGCTGCAGAGAGACGGTTTGGACCTCCTCCCACCGAGTGTATCAGGTCAATGTTAACTAATTACTAAATAAAAATGTGTTCTGCACTATCTTTAAAATATTGATTTCTTAGTTTGGGGTTGGAAAAATGGGGGTCGTCTTGTATATGGGGGCGTCTTATTGTCAGAAAAATACGGTAGGCATTTTCTGAATGTTTGACACACCAAGCCCAAAAGGTTCGCCGTCACTGCTCTATTTGCTATGGGATCAACAATCAGGAGCAGGTTGGTGATTTTAGAGACTTTCTGAATGGTCAGTTCATTTATTACCCAAGCCTTTACAAGGCTCAGTTAAATGCATTTGGGTGACTTTTGATTGTCTGAACCTTTGCACTCCAAAAATCTGTTGTGGAGATTTCTGTACCTTTGCAGTTCTATGCAGAAATCAGTAGCTTGCTGGACATGTCAAATAATCAGTATTCAGCCAGCCTGAGGACAGTGTGGACAATCCATGACATATAAGGTATGCACGTGTTAAATTGAGAGAGAGAAAACTAACATTACACACTAAAAGTTAAAACCTTCTGTTTTACCTGAAGGCCAGTTGCCTTATGTGAAGACCCATATCAGATTCCTGCAGCTTTCTTAAGTATATTTAACTGAATGTGATTCAAGCAACTGAGTTATTAAATATTAGTCTTGCAAAGATGTGATAACAACTTAACTGGTTGAGAGAAAATGGCAGAAACTATTAAGGGTGGATGTGAAACAGATGATAGGATCTGATGTTCTGAGGAAGTTTTGCTCTGAAACGAGGATGCTGTGTTTTGCATCTAGTTGAAAGAAATAGAGATCACTTGGAAACTCCTTGAGATTCTAATGAGGTAGGAGCATGAGAATCACAAAGAGGTAACTTGGTTTTGTCACCAAATATATTCTGAAATATTGGCTTCTTCAATGTACCTGTTGGATATATACATTTTCAAACATATGTGGTCACATTCTGTCAGCCTTCCCAGGTAGACCAGACAGAACCATGACCAGCTGAGCTAATTCTACTCTATTGTAAGGCTACATTAACAGAATCTTGCAAGTCTGAAAGTACAAATCTCCCACCATCTCTTTTACAGCCTGAGAAGTTAGGGAGGTTCCTTTCAAGGATCTTTCTCTGTCCGTTATGCAGCTGCAGGCTATGCCCCCTCTTATCTGATCATTCCCTAGGCAGCATCTCCTCACCCTCCTGTGTCTCCCAAGGTCATTCACACATCACCTTACACATTCTCTACAGATTTCCACTGCCAGCCAGAGTGGGCAGCACTGGCCAGATCAGTGTTTTTCAAACTTAGCAACTTTAAGATGTGTGGTTGGGGAATTCCGGGAGTTCAAGTCCGCACATCTTAAAGTTGCCAAGTTTGAAAAACACTGGGCTAGATAAACCATGACTCTCATCTGATATAAAGCAGCTCCCTAAGTTCCAAGACTTTCTGAAAATCCCCTTTTCTGGATTAATTTCAAATATGCTTTAGGAAATTGAAAAGAAGCTGTATTGACTAGAAAGCTTTTCCTCCACCTTGCTTTGTGATTTCCCACTTGGTTCACTGTGAGGAGAAGGAGGATTTAAAAAATTTTTTTGCTATACTTTATCATGTGTAATTGAGTCCAATGTCCCCTGCAGGCAATAGGAGGTCCTCTTAAGCTTCAATAGCCTTTGAATTACATTCCTGGCTGTTGAAATAATTTATTGAAGAACAGCTTTAGACTGCAGATGTTATTGAATGAGCTTATGGTATGTAAACAAGATGAGAAAAATATGGATGATGCATGACATAGTTCCTCTAATTATTATGGTGAACCAATTAACTTAAAACTCATTGATTTCAGGGGGTCTGTTCCAAGTATTATCATATTTGGACCAAATCCAAAGAGAATGGTATATGTTTGCAAGTGTAGCTTTATACCTTGTTTTAGATGTAAAAATCCCGATTTCCTCTTTTTTTCTTCTTGTTTGAATTTTTTCATTTGCTTTCCTCCTCCCCTTCTTTTTTGAATTAAACATGGTAATCCACATCCTTGGTAAGCTTAGTTTCTAAAATGGATAAGAAATGAACTAACCATGATAAATAATAGGCCCCCATACTATACTTAGATGTGAATGGTTTAATTCTGATTTAGTATACTGTGTAAAGCTTGTCTTTAAAATTCTCAAACCATGATATATAGCTTAAACGTGTAAATCCAGCCCTTGTGGCATATTCAGTGAATAACGGTTAACGTAAACCATGACTGCACCCATAATATTGTCTCATGTTTAATTATGCTTCTTTCTTTTTCAAGCGGAGGACGTGGATGCCAGGCAGAAAGGAGGAAGGCACAATGCTTAAGAGCTTAATGTGGGGCTGTTATATTTGGGCTCCAGGAATCCAGATGACCCCTAGAAGGCATCCGAGAGAGGTTCTGCTGCCATCTCATGGTCATCCAGTTTACTGGAAGAGGGAATTTCAACAACTATCATGCCACAGGGATGCATTGTTTATTTATTTTATTTTATTTATTTTTATTTCATTGGATTTATCCGCCGCCCATCTCCCCCACAATAGGGGACTCTGGGCGACTCACAAAAACATTAAAACTATAAATATATCCAAAATTTAAAACAATACACATAAAACATCCAAAATTTAAAACAATACTAAAGAAAGGAAGATCCATGCAGATGGAAAATCAGGCTGCGGAGAGCTGGCCACTACGGGGCTAGCCATCCCCCTGCTTGAAGTATTCCCTCCCCACCTCAGGCCAAGTGGCAGAACCAGGTCTTCAAGGCCCTTCGGAAGGCCAGGAGTGAGAGGGCCAATCACACCTTCAGGGGCAAAATGTTCCAAAGAGTGGGGGCTACCGCAGAGAAGGCCCACCTTCTGGACCCTGCTAGATGGAATTCTTTTACTGAGGGGGTCCAAAGGTCTCTGTGCGATCGGGTGAGACGGGTTGAAGACATAGGGGAGAGGCAGTCCCTTAGGTAACCTGGTCCCATGCCATGTAGGGCTTTAAAGGTGATAACCAACACCTTGAATTGGACCCGGAAGCAAACTGGTACCCAATGCAGCTTGCGGAGCAACTGTGTTACATGGGCCCTTCTTGGGGCTCCAAGAATAGCCCACGCAGCTGCAATCTGGACCAGCTGTAGCTTCCGAATAGTCTTCAAGGGTAGCCCCATGTAGAGCGCATTGCAGTAGTCTATCTGGGAGATAACAAGGGCATGAATGACTGTTCGAAGGGCATCCCGATCCAGGAAAGGGCGTAACTGATGCACAACCCGAAGCTGTGCAAAGGCCCTCCCAGCCACAGCTGCCACCTGCTCTTCAAGCAGGAGCCGTGAGTCTAGGAGGACCCCCAGATTACGCACTGGGTCTGTCTGGGGTAGTGCCACCCCATCGAGCACCAAAGATGACAAAGTCCTGGATACAGAGGAGCCATTAACCCACAGCCACTCCGTCTTACCAGGGTTCAGCCGAAGCCTGTTGTTCCCCATCCAGACCCTTACAGCCTCCAGACACTGAGAAAGGGCAGTCACAGCTTCACTTAATTCACCTGGGATGGCGATGTATAATTGTGTATCATCAGCATACTGATGATACCTCATCCCATGGTGACGGATGATCTTACCCAGCGGTTTCATATAGATGTTGAAAAGGAGCAGAGAGAGAACTGAACCCTGCGGCACCCCACAAAGGAGGGGCCGAGGATGGGACCTCTCGCCTCCTATCAACACCGATTGGGATTGACCCTGGAGAAAGGAGGCAAACCAGCACAAGACTGTGCCACCCACCCCCAACTCCCTGAGCCGTCCCAACAGGATACCGTGGTCAACGGTATCGAAAGCCACTGAGAGATCAAGAAGAGCAAGGATAGTCGCACTTCTACCATCCCGCTCTCGCCAGAGATCATCCATAATCATCCATATTTAATTTATTTCTTTGGGGTATTATAGTATTTGCAGGTTGCAACAAAATGAAATGCAAAACTGCATCAAATAATATAACATAATAGAGAAGGCAAAGAGAAGAGATATCAGCATGAGACAAATGGTTTTTGCAAGAAGAACTATAATATGATGTCATAAATCTAAGGGATACGATACTGTATATGCTTCCTCTGAATGGGTTAGATGCTCCCTAAGAAGCAGTCAGGAGAGTTCAGTCAGAAGCCAGAGGTTGTTTTGGCAACTTTGGCTAATTTCTCAGCTGCCTTTGCTTTTAGAAGAAAAGGGTCTTAAACAGGTACACCTGATGGCATTGGTTAGCTCTAGACTCGGCTGCATAAGACTCTTTTAGATAGTCTAGAAACTTCAGCTTGTTCAAACTGAAGCATTTCAAAAGGTGGCAGTCTGCCTGCAGTCTCCAGAGTCATTTTATAACATAATTACTCAGGTATTAAAAACATTAGACCGGCTGCCAATTTGTTTCACAGTGTGCTAGTAATTATCTCAAAAGCCTTTAATGCCTTGAATCCAAGTCACTTTAGAGAACGTGGGATTCAGAATGCACTACCTACCGAACAGGGACTTTTGTGTGGGTTTGTGTGTGTGGGTGAGAGTATGTGTGAAAAGTCAAGATGGCACCTGCAACCATGTAATCAGAGCCCCTCTCCTTTTTGACATGTGTCTGATACACTGTCTGGACCAGAACTTCTGTCCACCTTGGTGACACATGAGCTAGAATTATAAGCTATATATCCAGGAGAGTGACAGTGCTGTGCAGAAGCCCAACAAACTGAATGGCATAGAAATCTGAGCTATAAGCTTCATGTGTTTTGTGAACCCCCTCATTATGGCTTAGTGTTATATGTGAGCCAAATCATTCTGGCTTAATCAACAAATCTTGATGCAAACAAATCATGTCTAAGTCAGTTATCTCTCAAAACGTTCGGTCTAAAAGAGTTTACTTTTGAACCCTCCTAGTTAGATGATGGTCCTGAGGTAGTGACAAATCACATTTATTTGCCAGTTATGCGTGCTGAAAGAAAATCTGGAGTGAGGATTGCTGCTCCCTCTTCCTTCCCTCCTCAATTTGTACATTGTGTATGTTAGAAAATTATTGCAAATCAACACATCAATCCTTTGAAAGCTTCCCATTGTTGGGGCAACTAGTAAGCATCAAAATTTTTTTTTTAAACATTACAGCATTGTTGTCCAAACTTGGCCACTTTAAGATGAGTGGACTTCAACTCCCAGAATTCCCCAGCCAGCATGGGTGGCTGGGGAATTCTGGGAGTTGAAGTCCACTCATCTTAAAGTGGCCAAGTTTGGACAACACTGCATTACAGCAACCTGTGGTGGACAACATCTAGCATGCTGCCAACATGCATCTTCTTATGACGCACAACCCTTTGGCTTCTTGCAGGTACCTTGGCAAAGAAAAGCACCTGGGATTCTTACTTTACTTCTTTAATGACAGAGTTGGGAAGCCAACTTTCTGTGGAGCAACTAGCCGTGCTTGTACATGACCAAGGTAAAGGGAGCACAACCCCTCGCTGAGACAAGTAGCTCTTTCTATGATTACACCTTTAATTTTAATTTGGACATGGATTTGCTGATCCAGGCAGGGCTTAACTGCTGGGCAGGTGTGAGGGTATCATTACTGAAACATAGTCCAGACATGGGAGGGTTGCTTGGTGTTTCCCTTTAACCCTGAAGAACAAAACTTTGGCTGGAAGCTGCAGACTCCAACTGAAAACATCAGGATTACTGAGAGAATGTTCCGCTCAAGCAAACAACGCTAGAAGTTTCTTTCTGACAATTGCAGAGCTGGGTTATGCACAGGAGATGGATGGAGGTGGAAAAAGTCAGGATGGTGGTTACGCCTGGGGAATCGAAGTCCCGCCCCTTTTATCCATGCATCTCGCAAATGCGGTGCGCTAAAAGAAAAAAGGTGGGGCTTTGATGGTGTTTCTGGCCGCCGTCTTGACTTTTTGGACACCCTCCCCCCCAGATCCTTCTGACTTGGCTGTTTTGGGTTGTTTGACTCCACATACAGGGAGCCTTTGAACCATCTGTCATGAACATAGTGCATGCACCTGATTATAGCAGCTCTGAGCCATGATTTCAACAAATGAAGCCCAAAGTAAGTTTGAGGGTTACAAAGCATGAAGGGCTTATTGATGGGCTGTTCAGTGAGTTATCTGCTCCTTGTAAGCAGGCTAAAGTACTCCTTCAGACTGATCTGGTCCATTGTCAAAGAGAAGAAAAAAACCCTGTTGTCTCATTTCAGACTGAAGAGTATGCATAATGTCTGTGACAGTCTTTGCTCTTGGAGAAGCAACTGGTTAAACAGAGGAGTCTATTCAGATAAAGCTGAGGGACGCATTCACATGGAAATCACTTCTAGAAGCTGAATTGTTGTGAAGTCTATGAGCAAAGAACTGAGCACCCCTCTCAAAAAGAGAGAGAGAGAGATAGAGAGAGAGAGATTTCTGCAAGGATGTGAACTTTTAGCATCTCGGCTGATGCAAACTGGCAGAGTTCTTTCACTCTGAACAGTAGTTTGCTGGTTTGTACCTGCAGAGATCTGAGCCAGACCCCCACCCCCCCCTCCTCCTCTTTCTTGATGACACAAGGGTTATTCCACTGAGATAAGACCCTTTGCTTCAGGAAGACAGCTCTGAAAAAGGCAATTAAACAATTGCACGCCCTATTGTGGGGAAAATGTAATTGTCAATGGTTAAAGTATGATATATATACTCTCATGGGAACCTCTGGGCACTTTGAACAAATTGAAAAGAAATGTTGAGAATGTTGGTTATTATATGCTGGGACAGCAGCTGCAACCAAAGCAGCTGCAGAAGCAATATTTGAAAATTGCTGCGTAGTTAAGAAGTTAAGGGAAGTCATTTTTTACCACTCCTGCACACCATCTCCAAAGTGAGAAATGCACATCAGTTCCCAGAGTACTTGCCCAGAATCAATTCAGCTTTGGGCCAAACTTTGATTTACTGGCATTACATTTATATTAACAGTCCTAACTGACCTTGGCCAATCTCAAAAAGCTAAGCAAAGTTGCGCCCATTTAGTGCTTGGATGGGAGACTAGCTGGAAATTCCACAGGTGTGGATTAGACTGGGAAATTGAAAGTGACATCTTAGAAAAAGGCAGTGACAAATCACTTCTGTGTTGCTGCCAAGAAACTACATGGACGTGCCCATAAAATTGCCAGCAATCAAGCTCAACTCCAAGAAGACTTTACTGATGTATAGCAGCTTAAAACACAGGTCTCTGCTCAAAGGGGTTTACAATGTAAATTTCAATTCAGGATCTTTTGTGATGGAAAAGACCATGTTATTTAATGTTTTAAAATCTGATTCATTGGAGTAATTGTATTCTTTCCTTACATATATTTTTTTCTTCTTGCTTTTCAATCTTGTGATGCTATCTAGAGTCATTTTGGAATTGGGTGCCCTAGAAATTTGATAAGTAAATACCCCCCCCCTTTTTTTTTCCTGAGACCCTCTTGTAGCAAAAAAGAGTTCCTTTAGATTATGGCATGGTAGAAATGAACAAAAACTGCCATAATAAATATGTTGCTCTTTAAAAATATTGTAGAGCTTTGTAAGTTTGTGCTTTTATTCTTTTCCATGTCTCTATTACTACAGACCGATCAATGACCATGAACAAATGGAATTTGAATTTGAATGTAAAGCTGAATAGAAGTTTTCTCAAACTGACTCTCTTTAGAACAGAAGTGCTGGACTGATGCTGGTCTATGACCATAATAAAGATGTTGGACTACGGTTCTCATCATGCTTCTCCCACTAGTATAGCCAATGGAAACCGCAACCACAAAATATTACAGGACAATAGTTTCGGCCTTGGTTTCTGGGCTGAGTGTTAAGGGGCAGTATTAGTACCACTCCCACTCTCATACATGATTGTTCTCTCATGATTGTGATTGACCAAAATAACGTTTTTCCTCTCTGCCCCCTGCCGCCTCTCTCTCACACAGGCACTCTCCCATAGTAAATAGGAGGAAAGAAAAAAAAAACAGCCAAGTTTCTGCTCCCCTGAGCAATTTATTTGCAGATTGTTGGTTTCCCATTGAGTAAAATTGTTGGGAAGGAGAGGGAAAACCAGCCTCCCTCTCTTCAGCAATTCCACAGGAAGATTACTGTTTTCTTTCTGCTAATGACATTGGAAAATTAGTAATCTTGAGTTGAGTCACTCTAAGAAAGAAGGAACAAGGAGGTTGTAACAATTGAGTACAAATGGCTGATGTGGAATACTCTTTCTGGTGAGGCTCACTAGATGTCTACTTTCTTGTCTGTCTAGTACCATGGAAATATATTGTTGTTTTCCCAAGCTTTTCATATATTTATAGGTTCTTATCTGCTCCCCTACACCCATCTAATGTTCCTACCCCTCCTTTTAGATTCTTTTAGACTCCTGTTGTTTATATATACTTTCTGTTTTATATCTTTTAACTTTTCATAATTTTTTTAAGACTCTGATTGACTGTACCCCACCCTCCTTATGCTGGTCTATGTCCGTAATAAAGATTTCATTTGATAGGTTCATATTTTAACTACTATATTTCAAGAGAACTTATTTTACAAATATATTCCTTCTGTCTGCTTTATTGTTATATGTCAGATATATTTTAAACACCATATTAATTATTTTTTTAAATTGCCATTCAAGTGTTGGAAGTTGCCTTGGGAAAACTTTGTTTTGTGCTGTGGTAGCCAATCTTTTTTAAGCAAATACATTTCCAACCTCTTATTGGCTGGAAACCAGCGACCTTGCTTTTACTTCCATTTCTGGGCCAAGGAGAGGAAGCCTGTGCTGCTGTGATTCTGGCAGCATCTTCCTATGTTCTTCTGTAATTGAGAATTGTCTCACCCTGTCTCCATTCTCGCTGGGCATTCTGTGCAACATCAGAATGATCGCTCTGATTGTGTGATGGGCTGCTTGGTGCTCTTAAGATGCCACAGGTCCAAACTCTGAATTCTGTGTAGCAAAGTAACTCTGGTCTGAAACTAAAATACTTCTTGGACTCCGTATTATTGTATTGCGTATGATTGTACAGGGTTGAGTCAGATTCGTGCTTCATCTGGGGATGTGCATTGGGGCATCTGTGGCAGAGAGAAATCTAAAACTCACCATCATTGCCTGAATGGCAACATCCAGGTACCAGTGGTTCATATCTTCAACATTGCTTCAGCTGCTACTTTGCCTTGATGAGAGACAGAAAGTGTTTGAAATAGGCCTGGTGAGATACAGTATATTATAGGCTTGCTTCTCATGTTGTGCTGAGTACTAATGTGGTCTGTTTGGGTTTGGCTTAGCTGTGTGGTTTGTAAGTAAACCATGGTTCATAGCTTAATGTGATGCCAACTGGAGTTTATCCAGAAGACAGTGGTAAAACAAACCATGGTTTAGCAAAAAAAAACAGTTGCTCGGTATGAAACAGAACACAAAATCTACCCACAAAATGTTCTCCCTTGAAACTAAGTAGAGATGCAGATTTTAATTATGAACCAACCCTTCGGGTACCATTGAATTCTTTGTGTGGCTAACTCTATTCCAACGGACTTGATTATCTCATTGCTGTTGAAATTTCAGAGGCTGGCATCTGCCAATTCACAGGATGCTTTATTTAGAATCTAAAACATTTGTCATTGCATATTCTAATATCCGCTGGCTTTTGCCAAACATTTCCAAGACATTGTTTGCATTGTTTTTCTAAGAAATTTATCATCCATTAGGACACACCAGAAGGAAATGCATTGCCTACCGTTGGGCAAATCCAGCTGGCAGCAAATGCTCAGTGCTCCTGGTGATATCACAACTTTGGAGTGTACAATGTGGCACTCAACAAAAATCGAAAAGCCAGTTAGAGGCAGCATTTTGGGGGAGATAAACTTTTTTTTTTCTTGCTTAACACTTATAAACCATGTTTCATAAGTTTGGGTAATGAATATTGGGTCTGTTCTGCAGACTCCTCCAACACACTTTGCCTCCTACACTGCCTTTAACTCTTTGATCCTGATTGAAGTAAGCCACTTTCACAGGAAGCTCCCAGTGTTATCATGTTGGTTTGCTAACCAGGGTCTGAAGCCGAGGTGAAACCAGTTCCAAATCCTGATTAGTAAGCCAACATTAAAACCACACTTTCTCATTCTAGAAGTAACAGTAATTTGATCCATTTCCATCAGACTGAAGTGCCAAAACCAGTGTGTGAGTAGAAAGGGTTATGGACCTGCTGTGCCTCTGAATCCCACCAGTGCCCTTGTGCCTCCTATTGGTCCTTAAGTGAGCATCCAGTACAAAGAAGCCTGTAAAACAGGCACTAGTGGAATCTCTTTGGGACAGTGTTTCATAACGAGGGAGACTCTACTGAAAAGACCTCTTTGTGTCCTGCCTAGTGCTGCTAATAATGATTTTGTCTACGAGGAGTCATGGGTTAAGCGGCCCCATCTGCTACAGTCCCCTTCTGAGCTGGTCAGGAAGCATGCTTAGGCTGGGAAATCCCAGTTGGGCTGAGTTCCCCACTCAAGAAATGTGATGTAGCTTAAGTGTCCCTAAGTGCAAGAGAGGCAGCTAGGGAGACAACTAAATCTGGTTGGCTCAGGCTCCTCCCATGGGAATTCTTTGGCTCCGCCTACTGGTGGCTGCTTCTGCTCCTCCATGCCCGGGTGGACTCTAGTTGTCACTGATGAACGTTGTTCAAAGCTTTGCCTTTAAAGGGCAGTGAAATCAAACCACCCCCAAGAGCTGAACTCAACATCTAGCCCAGTTTGTTTAGTTCGAGAGAAAATGTTTATCCCAAGAAAGCCTGCCTTGAGCATAGTTAAGCTGCACATACAGAAAATAATGCTCTGTCAAACCCTGAAGTAAACTAGTTAAAGATGCAGAGGCTGGTGCTTTGTGAGGCCGAATGGTACCGTTCTTGTTATTTGTTAAACTTGCCTTTGGGTTTTCTTTAGTGTTTATAGCTGAGCAAATGCAGCTGGCTCAAGCCGATTAGATAGCTATTGTTTATTCGTTACTTGTTCAGCTCCGCTTTTTTTTGCCTGAATCCTGTGATTCCTTTGGCATTTCTCTTTGTCCCGGGGTTAAAAGTGCAGCGTGTTTTTAAACAAACTGCAGTAGGCCCACATTGCAACGTGTGTGTCAGGCATTAGACTGGCCGCTTCAAACACTTTCTAAGGGGTAAGTTTTAGTCACTATTTAATGACACTCACTTCTAAGCAATTCACATCACCATGTGGAATACAGCCTCACAAAATCATTCTACCTCACCACTGAATACGTTCAATCTTTTTAACATTACAGTATAGGCAGCCATGGCACTATGGTGTACCTATTTACAGCCATTCCTAGTGCTGAAGAGACAAGCCATCTCCTAAGTTTAATACCTGCCTCTTCGGCCATAGGCACCACTGCTGATAAAACAGTTCTCAAAGCTCTGGCTTTATCTACATGGATGTTAAGCCAAGGGTAGATTATCTGCAACCATTTAAGGTCTTCTAACTGTACCTGCTCTATTCTGGAGCAGGAAATACGTATTTTAATGCACATCTAAAAAGTCTAACTTTATCCCCCCCCAAAAAAATGCTCCTGCAAAAAACAAAAAACAAAACAACCCCCCCTCAAAAGAACTCCTGGTCCCCTCCATATGCATGACAGTTCCTCTTACTTTGTACCCTTGCCCATTCCCCTTCTGTGTCTTGCCATGCTTTGTCTCCCAGAACAATTATTTTATTTTGTATCTTCTATTCTGTAGATTGTATTCTGTACGTTTTATTTAGTACGTCTTATTTTGTCAAGGTCACTGATCTGTAATAAAGAATTTGATTTGATTAGTATTTTTTATGTCCAGATTTTTGCAACCTACTGGAATTCAGCATCTTACATTTTACCAGTCTGTGCATTTTCACCTACTTCTTTCCAAATCACAGAGTCAGCAACAAATCCCATAAATGCTTGATGAACTTTAAGCATGTCCTAAAGTGTTTGGCTGGATCAAGGCCCAAATGTTTTATTGACTGGGATGAAGATATGCTTTACAACATACCTGGAAGGCTTAACTTTTTGAACTAGGATGAAGCAAAAGGGATAAGAGGACAGGGCTTGGGAGGCTTTTACTGCATCATAATTTAATTTTTTAATTTATTTTAATGAAATGCTTTAGGGCAAGGATGTCAGAAGGCTGACTGACTGGGAATTTTTATGACAACCTTGTGTTTTGCTGTTGGTAGAGATGAACATTTGGGAGGCTTAGGGCTTCATTATTCCCCCATAGCAAGACTGTGCTTTTGAAAAGGTTTAAGGTAACACGGGGGAACAGGATCTTTTAACCAAAGGAGCAGAGGAGTGGGTTTTCAGGCGCTGCGCTTGGCAAACATTGGCTGGGTTTGAAAGCTAAGGACTGGACCTGGTTACTATTTGGATGGAAGGCCAAAAGGAAATCCCAGGGCTATCGACTACATCCCAGAAGCCATCAGTGGCAAATCACTTCCATTTTCTTGCCAATAAATCTCCATGGATTTTTCCATGTAATTATCAGGAGTCAGTTTTGACTTGACTATCTCTTTACCTTTATAGGAATAAGAATGACAAGCTGAGTTAGAGATGTTCCTTTGGATTTCCCAACTCATTTTGCTTTCAAAATTCTACACTTAAGAGTCTATGGATTTTAAAGTATTTATTCTGCTCTTCCAAAAAGGTCCCTGATTCTGTAAAATCAGTTTTAAAAAACCTTTCCTATAGGCTTGCTCTTAGAGTATTTTTCTGCAGATCCAGCTGAGGGGACCTGGGCAAGCTTTCTCCAGTGAGACTGATGCAATGCTGACAAAGGGTTTGGTGCCCACCATCACATATTTCTTGCAATGATGCTCTTAGTCCAGATGCCAGATTCACCTTCCACATATTCTTATTCACGTTCATAGGACTGCCAACACAAAGAGATCAAGAAACAGTACCTGTGGAGGGAATCCTGAGGGTTTTTTGCAAAATGATAGGTGTTGTTCCTTTTTTTGATCATCCTTCCCCACTTTTCAGAGGAAGACATTGTAGGATGGGACAAATTGATGCACACCACAGAAGGATCCTTCTGTTGTGCTCTGTTCCACAGGAACAGTCAAAGAAGTAAGAGTCACTCAGACTTCAACTGGGAGTTTTAATGCAAGATTTAGGGGTAAGGTACAGAATCTTGGAAACTGCAATAGGAACCTCCAGACCTCTTTTATTAGTGAGTTCATTAAGGCAGAGTCTCTTGAACATTTTGAATCTGTTCTTTCTGGGCTTTTTCAGCCTGGGCTGAAGTTTATGAGATAAGCAGCTGCGAACAAACTCCTCTCCCATCTGTTGGTTAAGTCTTAAGTTTCTCCTGTTTCTTTCTTAGCCTCCTCAAAATCTCTCACTTCTCCTCTCCTCTGTACATCTTTTGCTCTTCATTCACCTTGGAGAGAGATGATGGAAATCTGAGTTATCTGAGTTATAGGAAATTTTCTCAACTCGTGTGCAGTCTCAGCGTTTTCCTCCTCCTGAGCTGTAGAATGAGTACAGTTGGCTTTGTCAGGAACAAATTGCTGATTCAACTAGGATGATTTTGCTGTCTGGATCTGGTGTTGCCATATGAACAATGATTAATAAGAGTTGAATCCCGAGCATTTCTATGATTCAGTTTTTTTCCTTTACAGTTTTGGGCTAGGCCAGATTCGTCATATAGGTGCCAGTAGCCAATCCTAATCATACAACGTGACTGTTCTCTAGTTTTGCAATCCCTGAACATCATGCCAAAATTTGAAAATCAAGTCTCTTATCAACATACCTAAAGCTATGCTAGTATCTTAGATCCCATCACATGCTCACATGAGGTGGGCAGAAGAAAGCCTTGTCTCTGAGATATTTGCAGTAGATCAATATGCATTTCAGGCTCCCCATGTCACTGGAGTGCAATGAAAGTTTATTGGAATATTGGACTTCATTGGAATATTGTGAGATAAATACACCCCCGTCTTCATTCTGAATGGCCCCAGTCATTTGCAAGAAGCAATAGATAGCAAAGGTTTGTATACAAAGCTCCATGGCAATTTAGCTATGATCCTTCCAATATACAGGGTTTCTCTTTCAAATGTTCCCCAGCCATTACATTAGTAGGCATTTTGTTATTTATTCTGAAGGATTTATTCTGGATAATTTAATTTGTAGGATCTGCTTTGTTTGTTTGTTTGTCTTAGAATCCAGAGATGGTAATTGACATAAAAATTATGTTGGTGAATATAATGACTTCAAGACAAAAACCATACTAGTTTTCAAAACTTTGCAATCAGGAATCATTTTTCTTACTCAAAGACTTGTTTGACTTTTCCAGTAATAAAGCATCCATCCACTTGAAGTTGTCTTGAGTCTGCATTATGTCATGCTTTCCTTGAGTTCTCCCCATCCCTCATGTCTGTTGAAAATGCAAAACCTCAGCAATGTGGTTTGCAATCACGTTCCGTGGCTCTCTTTCTGACACACTGATAACCATATGACATCAGCCTGTGAGCAACCATGTGTGTAAAATATTTAGCATGTAAGCAGGTTAGGACAAGCGTTTTTGTTGCTGAGAAGTCATAATTCTTTGGGGGTTTATACGTAGTAAGCAGAAAGCCTTTTGCCTGAGCCACAGACCAGAGAGAGAAATCTTTAATCAGACAGTACAGCAAATGCCTAATTTTGCTCATGGAATGACATTTCTTCATGTACAGCAGCAGAAGAAGCCTAGGTAGCATCTCTAGGTGGATAGTATCATTATACAGTTTAGTCACTAGATGGCACTGGCTTAGTTATACCTGGCAGAGTCAGAAGCTGCCTCATTGTTTCTGTTCTGGTTGGAAACAAGCCTCATTTTTTTCACTGATGCAACTTTCCATGCCAATAAAAAACCCAGTTCTTTTTCTTTCTTTTTTTTTAATTTTATTAAGTTTTCCACAAAAGTTAAAATACAGAAAAATCAAGAAAAGGGGGGGGGGGGAGGAGAAAAGAAAAAAGAAAAGAAAAAAAGGGGGGGGAAGGAACACAAGAAAAAAAGAGTAGCTTCCAACTTTCCTTGGTACAGGTATAGAGAGAGAATATATTCTAAAAAACCCAGTTCTAATGCTTAAATTAACTGCTCTTCTGTAGACCTCATAACATCCCAGTGTTTTGCCAATTTTGCCTATGACTCGGTGGGACAATATATAAGCACCTAGACCAGTGATTCTCAAAGTGTGGTTTGGGGTCCTTTCAGGGGGTCACGAAGTCAAATAAATAAATGTTTTAAAAATTCTCGATTTTAATTTCTAATACAGGAAATATCGATAGATACAACCCACATAAACCAAAGCTCCTGGGGTCCTCAATCACTTTTAAGAATGTAAAGGGGTTCTGAGACCAAAATGTTTGAGAACCATTGCACTAGACCAGTGTTTCTCAACCTTGGCCACTTTAAGATGTGTGGACTTCAACTCCCAGAATTCCCCAGCCAGCCATGCTAGCTGGGGAATTCTGGGAATTGAAGTCCTCACATCTTAAAGTGGCCAAGGTTGAGAAACACTGCACTAGACTGTGATTTCCATACACTTCAGCAAGTGTTTCTGAAGAAGAGTCCCCTTCATTTCCAGAGAGCAGGGCAGCACCACTTGTGTCCCACCAGTCTAGTACCCGGTGGAGCTTTGAAAATGTGTCTGCCTGGCAAGAAGCAAAAATAGGCGATGTGGCTCTATGCATTACTGGCAGGCTGCATTAGCTTGATAAGTCACAAGTGGTATTAATGAAGGCAGTAGCAGAAACTAGAAAAGGAATGTGTTTTGGCAGGTTTTGCTAGTATGGAAGTATTCATGCAAATGTGCACGCCCCTACTCATGTGCGCAAAATAGAATTCAGATATCACACAACGCTATAATGGGCTTTGTTTGGGCTTGGCTTGCTGCAACAGGGTGAATCTAGCCATTGTAATTATTTTTATTAGCATTATTTATGTATTAATCAAGCAAACAATATGACTCAACCCAAACTTTCCATTGGGGAATAATGCTTAATTCTTCACTTTTGTTGCATTTGACATACTTTATCAGATCCATTTCCTATCTAGTTAAAAATACATTAACATAGGGGAGAATTCTCCTCCTCCTTGAAATCCCATCAGTAGACAGCGATGGCATTCCCAACAGATAGCTCTACCTAGTTTCTACACTATTTATGTATCATTCCATGTGCCGTCTGCTGTGTGTGTTACTTGTTCTGCTTTGAAGATTGAGAAGTTCAGACATATACCCTCCAAATGAGTTGGAATATAGCTGTCATCATTCCCAACCAGCATGACCAAAAGCAGGCCATGAATAATTACTGTGCATGTATATTCTTGCATTTAATTAGAGGCTAACCAAGATTTTTTGTTTTAAGAACTAAAGTTGTCTTAAGGAGACACAAGTAGAAAATTATGAGGTATCTCATTATCTCCAAATGGTTGTCTCAGTTCAGTCATTCTTTCTGATGGTTAGTGTAATAGGATAGAGGTAAGACACCAATTTGGATGAGGAAAATCATTCCAATTATTTTATCACATTAATTCAAATCATACCATATAGCAGTGATTTTACAACTATTTTTCAGGGTTTACAGAATCTTCGCAGTTAGATTATCAGGGATCAAGTGTACATTAGGAATAAATGCATGTGTTGGAACTGTTGTTTGTGCATTCCTTCTTTCAAAGGACTCTCCCAGAGAAGCTCTCACATTTGTGTTTATCTAGAATTGGATCTGTTTTTGCATAATGGTTTTTGGAGTTTCATACTTCAGTGGGATAAAAAAAAAAACACCTTTAAATGTTCATTAGTATTTCTGCAGACCTTGCAATTCCATAAGCTTGCTGAGAACTTTCCCTTGAATTTGGATGGTGCAGTTTAACCTACATGAGGACAGCAAGGATTTCTGACATTTGAAAACAGAGGCAATGAGATCTGCACATCTCATGCAGATAAAAAGAAAAGGGAAAATCTTCCAGATGGTGAGATCAGGAACAACAGTGTAATAGTCTACCTATGGAACTTGTGGATTCTCCGCATCTGGAGGTTTTTAAGAAAGAGATTGAATAGCTACCTCTCATGGACAGTTTAATTGGTTTCCTTTCACAGTGCAGAGGGTTGGACCAAAAGATCTTTATGGTCCTATCCAACTCTATAATTCTATGATTCTATGATGAATGTCCTAGGAAAAACATAAACAGATGTTATTATAGCTACATCTTTGACATCAGGCTCTCTGGAGACCTGTGAGAAAGTCATATAAATACGTAAACCACTACCACTATTTCATTGCTAACTGCAAGATTTGTTGCACAGTCTTCTTTGATCTCACTTGATTTGTTTCATTCAAGCTATTAAAATAAGGATCATTTCTTTTTTTAATCATTTAAGGCTTCTCCTTAGGCCAGTGCTTCTTTCACTTTGGGGGGCTGTTGGACACATTTGCAATGTTGAAAGCATGTCATGGGTGCGGTGACAAAATGTCCATGGGTGGTGGAGTTTACACATTCTCAGGACAGCTGCCTTGGAATTCTGAATCAGTCACAAAATGCCAGTATACCAGAATGCCTTCCATTGACCTTGGTGCTCTTTCCAGATTCGATCATTCCTGCTGCTTACAGGTTGTGTGTGTGTGTGTGTGCATGCGTGTGGATAACTAGACATACTTTCAAACAAAGCAACTTTTTCCAAGTTTGTTGCTGCTTTTGGAAATGTAGCCATTATTATTATACATTTTTTTCCACATTTGCTCCAGGGTATTTGCCATTCCTGGTGGGGCAAGAACACAGATCAGTGTTTTGGCAAATGCCAGTGCTGCTGTTTTTGGCCACATCCCAATATCTGTAAAATATTTCTTCTGATAGTTATAAATAACCAGCACATGCTGAATAATGTTTTATAAATGAGATCAATTTATCTATATTATACACACACACACACAAATATATACATACATACAGTGTGTGTGTGTGTGTGTGTGTGTGTGTGTGTGTGTATATATATATATATATAAACTATATTATGGACATGCAGTATGTGCGTAATCTGGGGGTTCTCCTGGACTCATGACTCCTGCTCAAGGAGGGGGGCCTTTGCACAACTGCAGGTTGTGTGCCTGTTACACCCTTCCTGGACCAACGGGCCCTGCTCATAGTCACCCACGCCATAGTCACCTCCTATCTTGGCTACTGTAATGCGCTTTTCATGGGGCTGCCCTTGAAAAGTATCCGGAAGTTTCAGTTGGTTCAGAATATGGTGGCTCGCATAGTTTTGTGCAAGTCTAGATTTGTACACATGTCACCACCCTTGCGGGAGCTGCATTGGCTGCCGATTTGCTTCCGGATCCAGTTCAAGGTGTTGGTTATCATCTTTAAAGCCCTGCATGGCTTGGGGCCAGGTTATTTGAAGGACTGCCTTTTCCCAGTTTCGTCTGCCCAACCCACCAGATCAGGGAGGCAGTGTCCCCTATATTAAGGAGGTCCATCTAGTGGACCGAGAAGAAGGGCTTTCTCTGTGGTGGCTCCCTCCCTGTGGAACACCATCCCCGCAGAGATAACACTGGCCCCCACCTTGATGCTCTCCTGCAAGGACCTGGAGACATGGTTTTGCCAGTGGGCCTGGGGATCCCAGGTCAATACGGAGCCCATCAAATAGCTAGTGTAAATTTGTTGTTGTCACCAGGGGGGTGAGGGGGTGTAGTGGGTTTTGTATTTGGGATTTTTATTCCTGTAAGCCACCCGGAGTTACCGTGAGGGAGTTGGGCGGCCATATAAATCACTTAAATAAATAAATAAACCACAAACAAATTATTTTCAATGGCAAATTCTGCTCCTTTGTATTTTACACACAGGTAAGCCTCACAAATGTTTAGAGGTGCTTCCTCAAATAAGCAGTCAAAGGATTACAATCTTAAGGGATGGTTTTGGCTGAATTTTGCTCATATGGGCAGGCATGAGACTAGATTTACATGGATGTCATATCCTATCAGCTTTTCTCAGCAAACATTTGATGTATGCTCCAGTCTATCCTCTGTATGCTATTTTCTTTCACTGCTTTTATGATTACTCTTTTGGGTCACTGCAACTTCCAGGCATTGCTGAATGTAATGCGCTGCACAGCTGAAGTAGTAGCAGTTTCCTTTATAAGATTATTTTACAGGGAAGGTACATCTTGTTATTGGCATGGAAGATTAAGCAGGGCAGTTTTCTCTAAGTATTTTGAAAGTGACTAGAAAGAATTAAGATCAAGTTTGCTGATAATATCCAAGGGCACCATCTCTGTTTCAGTTAAGGATCTGGTGGTCATGAAACAATGTATTTCCTTTTTTTAAAGAAATCTACATCAAATTTATTTATTTATTTATTTATATTTCAAATTTGTCACCGCCCATCTCACTGTGGAGTGACTCTGGGCAGTTTACGTCTGAAAGAAGAAAGGAATTGTTCAGATCTATCCATGTTTACCAATAAAAAATTGGAATAAAAAGATAAACATGCTCAGCAGCAACAGTCAAAGGCTACACATGTGGTACTCTTGGTCACAGAGAGCATGTGGCCATTCTGGTGCTTCCTAGTTCTCTTGCACAGGAAGAATGTGTGCCTCATGCTCACATTAGAAACACTGCAGGTACAATACCATTTGTCATGTGTTTACGAACACAGTTGCATTTTAGAATATTTTTGCAACTGCAGTGCCTTATGTTCCAATGTAGATCCTCTCCAGGTTAGCAGTGGTAACAAATATTTCTAGCACGAAATTATTGATACCTGGTTAAATGTTCTGAAATAGATTTGATTTACCAGAAGTAATGTTTGGCCTGTACAGTAGAACTCTTGCAAGAGACCTTGTATCCAATTCGCCCCTTGCCAAGAAAAGAACATGGATGTGTCCACATAGACCCCTGGAGTTGAATTCAACTTTAGGCAGAATTTTTAGCCCCTTTCCAAGGAGAGTTGCATCCAGTTAATCTTTTCTGGCAGTACAAGAGTTTCTGTCAGTGGAAGAGGGAAGAATGATCTCTTTTGTTCTTTGTTTCCACTTCAATGGCACTCTCTCAAAGCTTGTTTTGCAGAACTGGGAGACCCTCCAGGCCATATTTCAGCCAAAGTCTGTTAGAATGGTTAGATCTAATATTGATGTAACCCTTCATGTAATATCCATGAGTGTCAAGGATATGTTGTACTTATATGTGTGCCTATGTATGCCTCAACAAGTGGCATTATTTGGTTGACCTTGTCTGGATTTGGAGGGTAATCATGTTCAGCTCCAGGTAATACTTGGATGGAAGATGTCCAGAGGCTCCCAGGGTATAGGCTAGAGTGAGAAATCCCAGAAGAAGACAATGGCAAGTCACTTGCATACCATTGCCAAGAAAACCACATGAACATAACCATAAAGCTCAACTGTTGGTGACTTTATGGACATGTCCATGTGGTTTTCTTGGCAACAGTCTCATTCTCTCTCTCTCCATACACATGTAGGTATGTATGTATGTATGTGTATGTATGTATTCACACACACACACACACACACATACATATCATGTTATGTAAACAAATGGCACTTTAAAAAGAATAAGAGTTTGTATCCCTAGAAGTTTATACAGAAAACAAATAGCTAGTTCCATGAGAATAAAGACAAGCTTAAACGAAGAAAAAGAGTCCTCCGATTGCATGAACTTAGTTGCAAGATGCCATAAGAGGTTGTTCCAAGGGCATCCTGTTGAGTTTGAAAGTATAGTTGGATAATCTAAATTGATTAAAGATGAAAGATTGTGAAGATAATGTAGCATCAATAATGGCTCTTGATTTAATAACTTTTTTCCCTTGATAGCTCCATTCATCAAACAGACAGGCAGTCAACTTTGTGGGGCATTAAGTTGAAACATGTTCCTGTGAAATTCACCTTCCTTTTTTCACATAAAGGATTTCATCATAGAACTGTTAAAAATGAAAAGCTGGAGTCTACAGACAGCAAACTGGAAGATAAAACACAGAAGTGTTTTAATAGTTAAATAGACCAGAACCTTTGCCCGAGGGCTTATGAAGGTAGGAATTAGCTGCTGTTTCTTAGCTGACTGGTATTGTGTCACTCTGGAAACAATGGATTTGTCCAGATGTTTGAGATAATTGAATTTTCTTTTAGCTTTAGATGCTGTTTTATTACTGCATTGAAATACGAACACACACGTACACACTTACACACTCCTGTTTAGGTTTTTTGTGTAAAACTCCATGTAAAACTCCATGATGTCATTACTTTTTCTTTCCTGTTCTTAGTCTAGACATTTTATACATTAATCTTCATGATACATAGTTTAAATGGTGTTCATCTTGATTTATATGGAATTTACTCCACAGAATGCAAGGATCAATGAGTATATATCTATTGCATGGAACATGGAATGTTCAGCTTCAATGTTTAGAACTTACTAGATTGCCTTCACTTAAGTCAAAGAGAGGTTGGCTCTAGTAAAAGCATTGTTAATAGCTATAGATGATGGAAATTGGAGTAAAAACAACTGTTTGTTTTATTATATATGGTTCCACAAATAGCATGATTTAAAACAGCTTGTAATTTCTTTTAACATATATTCCTATATGTGAGTTGTCTATGGCCTGTGACCATAATAAAGATGATAATGATGATATATGAGTTGTCATACCTGGATTATTAACCAACCTTCTAGTAATCCTTTATATTTTAATTGTTCATTATCCACAGACCTCCATTTATTCTGTGACCTTCAAAGAAATAAATGCCAATATATTCTTGGTGCACTCATTTGTATGTTTTACAGAGATACTTTGTTTTAGTAGAATCCTAGAAATGCAGATACTGTATATGGAAAAACTCCATTTTTTAATCGTATTGCTTAGTTTCAAAGCCAAATAAGTATCTTAATGAATATTTTAAATGAATATTTACTAAGCCTTCTTCATTTTCATTTTACCTGTAATGGAATTCACTCCATCTGAAACAAACTGAACTTAAGGAAATGGGAATTGAAAATCTGAACCACTGGACATACTATGTCTAATATCTTACTCCTTCAAGAACTAGAAAGAAAACAAGGTACAAATGTATTATATAGTATCACAAATTAAGAAGTTGTTATCTAGCTGCAGTGATTCAAACTATATGTATAGCTCTGAATATCTGAATATCTATTATCACCCAACAGTCATCTGGAAGTCTAAAGATGCCAAAATAGTATTTTTTCACATATTCATTGGCTCAGAATTAATAAAAACCTGTTATACAGAAACTTTGGGTGGAAGTTGGGATTTATATTTTGGATCAAATAGCAAATGAAAATGATTATTTTTTAAAATCATTTTCCACTTTAAAGAAGAAATATTATTTGCCTAATACAGCTCAGTGATAATATTTACAATTACAACACATACTGACATTTGGATTTGGACCTGTGGCATAGTACAAGGAATTATAAAATTTCAGGCTGAGCTTGAACCCTTTAGTCCTGAGGAAGTGGACAGGTTTCTCAGAGTATGAACTGGGCTGCCTGTACACTAAATCCATGTCCCTCCTGGATAATTAAGGCTTCCTGGGAGACGATTTGTGGCTGGATCCAGGTGGTGGTGAATTCATCCTTGAGAGAGGGGGTGATTCATTGATGCTCTACCTTCTCAACTGATGCTCTCTACCCTCACTGATGCTCTACAGCCTCTCAAGATGCTGTTGCTGGGCACAACCATTTTGAACAACTTTTGGCCCATCTCCAAACTTGGCCACACTGCAGCTTCAGAAAGCCACAGAAGACAGTGATTATCTGGACCTCTTCCAGCTGGGTTTTGGCCCAGGTATAGGACTGTGACAGTATTGGCTGCACTTGTGGATGACCTCTGATGAGAGCTAGAGGAGGATGGTGCCTCCATCCTTGCACTCCTTGATCAGTGGCTAACATCAATCATGGGGGTTGGGAGTAGGGCGCACAGTATTGTGGAGGTTCTCCTCTTCCTTCAGGGCCAGTTCCAGTCGGTATTGATGTGGGGGAGAGATCTGGCTGAAGACCCCTTTTTTGTGAGGTCTCTCAGTTCTCTCCCTGCTTCTGTTTAATATGAAACTGCTGAATGAGGTCATCCACAGGTACAGGGTCAAGCATCATCAATACTCTAATGATACTCAGTTATATAGCTCTACCCCAAGCTGACCAAGTGATGCAACTGAGATTTTTCTCGGTGCCTAGAGGCTGTGGGTGTCTGGATAGGGAAGAACAGGCTTCAGCTTAACCCTAGCAAGACTGAATGAGTTTGAATTTTAGGGGTCCCCAGATCAGGGGATTTTCCATCTTTAGTTCTCAATGGGCTTGCATTGCCCCAGACAATGCATCAGGTGGCAGCCATGGCCAGGAGGGCCTTTCCACAGATTCAGTTCATGTGCCAATTACCTCCTTTCCTGGACTGGGGGGTGGTACTCACACTCACTCATGCCTTGGTCATCTCCTAAATGGACTACTGCTTGGAAGCTGTCTCGAATGCAGCAGAGGAGGTAATTATGGGTGCACCTTAGTATGCCTATGTTTCTCCACTGCTCTGCAAGCTGCACTGTTCCCAATAGGCTTTCAGGTACAATTCAAGATGTGGTTACCACCTATAAAGCCCTTCATGGCATGGGGCCAAGTTATTTGCCAGACTGCCCTTCTTCAATTGTTTTCTGCCAATTTCATTAAGTCAAGTAGAACAGCCACGTTCTGGGACAATTAAATATTGTCATCTGGCAGGATCCAGAAGTGTGCCTTTTCTATTGTAATGTCTGCCATGCAGAATACTATCCCCCCTGAGATACGCTTGGCCTCAACCCTGCTGGCATTTTGTAAATCTTTGAAGATCTGGATGTTCCCTCTGGAGGTTGGGAGAGCCTGTCAATGTTTTTTGTTTGTTTGTTTTTAGTGTGATCGCTGTTTATGAGTGAGTTAAATTGTCCTTGGGCACCAGTGTGCTTTTATTGTAGTATTATCAGTGGTGGTAGTGTTTTAATCCTATGTTCTCCACCCAAAATCACCATTTATGAGATGGGCAGCTATATAAGTCAATCAATAAATCAAATAAATAAATATCCTATGACTCAATTCCTCCTTCCCTCCCCCTACAATTATTCTTTACAAAATTGGTTGATGATCAATCAACGTGGTGTGCAAACATTAATGGTTGAGTGGCATAAAAAATTAGAGATTCCTATTTTGCCTAGACCATGGGAAGAGGTGTTAACATCAGAACCCAACACTCTTAATAGATTTGGGCTTAACTGGACCCAATCATGTTTATAAAGAAAAGGCTTGAGTAAATTGTCATGTTATTGGAAATTCAATGAAATTCATGCTTCCCTGGAACATATGTGTATACAATCTCCTATATTTGTTCCATCTGGGGAGGAAGTTATCACATATATTAACTTGACTTGAGACAAAGTTTAATATTTTCAGATGTTTGCATTTTTTGAGCTATGTTCCTATTGCATGGAAGTTGACATCTGGACAAAGAAACTGGATTCTCTATGCTCTACTTATAGCTAAAAGAGTCATTCTTTGGGATTGGAAAGATAAACATATGACCCTAGGTACTCAATACTCTGCACAGTAAATGTAATTTATGAATGAATCACTTATAAAGGTGGATTAGCCATGGAGGATTATAATGTAATATGCCTACCATTCATTAAAATACCTATATGGAACATTACAATTATAATTATAATTATGGAACATTAGAAAACCTGTCTTCCTTCCTTCCTTCCTTCCTTCCTTCCTTCCTTCCTTCCTTCCTTCCTTCCTTCCTTCCATGATTTATTTTTCTTTTTGGTTTTTTGGACTCAATCAATAAAATAAATTAAAATTAAAAAGCCCATATTCATTAGCTGTTATGGTGTAACCAGCTTCTGTAATAAAGATGGTATCATCTAGCAGTAATGGTATGCATTTTGGGGCATAATGTGCAAACATAACATTTCAAATCTTAAGCAAAGATGTATCATTTAAGTGCAGAATATCTGGTATTCTCTGTTGCTGAACTACAGTTCCCATTACCCCTGGCCATGTTGACTGGGCTGGTAGAAGTCAATATCTAACTGGCCTGGGGATCAGATAGTAATAGTGCAAAGCCTATAAAATGGCTGTACTGTTGCTGAAGCGATTGTACTCTCCCGTTTACTGTATTGTATGGTTTTTTAATTGTTTTAATGTTTTAATGTTTGCACAGTTATTTTACTTTTTTTTTTGGTATTGTTTATGTTTTAATTTTGTAAGCCACCCAGAGTCATGTATATGAGATGGGCAGGTATATAAATTGAATGAATGAATAAATCTAGCAGTCACAGGTTCAATACTTTAGGATCTAGACCATTTCTATTTTTTGTTGTTTGAAAACATGTTATTTCCTTTTCTTTTAAATTGTGGATAATTTTTAAAACTGTTCTTAGATTTGATCTGATAGACCACCATTGCTAAATCAAATATATTTGGGATGAGAACCATCCTGTGAATTGCCAGTTGGTTGTCTCTCTGCTTGAACCACCACAGGAACTATAGCAGCCTTTTATGTTAATAACCTATTGCTTCAAATTGGTTTCTTACTCCTTTTATCACTTCCAGCAAGGAGACAGTGTGTGATATTTTGTAGCCCACAAGCACATTAAGCAATCCAAAAAGTGTTTTCCAACATGTTTTGCATTGTACTGAGGCCTTGAGAAGACCTCTCAAATGCAGCAGATTTACCATAACTGAGATAAATTTCCAAAGAGGCATGTCCATAGGAAGGCCACGTGCTATATTTTACAGAGAATAATCCACTATTGAAGGCATTGTGTCCAAAGAATAATCTGGTTAAAGTGCAGTTGCAAAGTGGCCAGAAAGGCTGGCTAATCTCCATCCTGTTAAAAGATAAAACCTTTAAGAAATGGAAATGGGAGTCTGGAAGTTGCCCCAATGCCTGAACGACAGGTTGAACAGGTGGACCAGTCAATTGGTTACCATCTTCTACAAGAGGGGAAGATGTGCTGTATTTCTTTTTAAATTGTAGTCACCATTTCTAAATTTGCTTTGCTAGTTTGCATATCAGGGACCTTTCAGAGAGGGGAACAATTTGTGTGTCTCTCCCCCACCCCTTTATTGCCAGTCTAAGATTATCTAGCCTTATCTTTGCTAAGATTCATATATTTAATAGAAAACATATCATTTTAAACTTGGCTTCCCTTTTGTAGAAAAATATTTCAGGGGTCGAAATCATCTTAAAATGTTTCACTCTGTAGTTATCATAGATGACGAATTCAAATCAGTCCAAATCCTACATTCTGAAAGGATTTCCAAACAGCAGCTAAGTTAGTCTCCTGAAGCAAGAAGAATAGAGCATTCTTAAAGACTGAGATTTATTCTGTCATAAGCTTTTCTGGACTATAACTGGTTGAAATGGATGTACTGAAAAGAGCAGTACATGGAAATGAGAAAAAAAACCACAGAAAGTG
Organism: Liasis olivaceus; assembly: GCA_030867105.1. NCBI lineage: Eukaryota > Metazoa > Chordata > Lepidosauria > Squamata > Pythonidae > Liasis > Liasis olivaceus. The sequence continues at coordinate 119,072,196 of CM061350.1, read as the reverse complement.
ACTTATTGTGTAAGAAACATACCCAAGAAATATGCCTGTAGACATCTTCTGTAACTTCAGTCCCAGTTTAGGATCAGCAAACACAAGAGCTCAGGAATGTAGAGGAGAACTTTGAAAAATAAAATATATAATCAAAACAAAGTCTTGGAGATAAGTGAAATCGGAAAAAATGTGTGGCCTCTGCAATTAAAAGTCTTATTTCAGGTGGTACTGCCTGCAGACAATATTCATGTATGTAATTGTTTTTTCACAGATTTTATATAAAAATTATTCTTGAAGGTTGTACTAATTTCAGACCTTATTCCATGTGGACATTTTAAGATCCATTGTAGGGAAAAGTCTTTACTGTATTAGACCAATATAAAAGTCACAAACTTTTGCAAGTTAGGTTTGCCCACTATTTTGTGATTTTGAGCTGATTTAAATAAAGGTAGTATGAATTTTGGATTATTTTAATATCCAACACAGTTAACTTTGTTTTTTTCTGTGAAATAAATCTTAGTATTCTAGCTCCACTGAGTCTGCACACAGCTATATGATGGCATTTTTTCAAATGGAAAGATGTCAACCGCATTCTAACTTTTAGAAGGAAATATTGCCTGAAATAACTTTTTGGACACAGTTTTCATGCATATGTTGAGAAATGTTGTGTAGAAACTGGGATGATTACATCTACACTGTGATCTAGTTCACAAAAGGATTTGTTTGGTTTAGCTTAATCTGTGGTATGAAACCAGCATGTGTAGTTAGTAAGCCATGATCTATAGCTTAGAATTTTGAATGAAAACTAACTGTGATTTATGTAATAAACTATGGTTAAGCAAATCATAGTTACTGTAATATGTGAATTGAGTCATTGCCCGTGAATCTAGTTTGGGTCATGTTGCACTTTACAATATGAATAACCTACATATTTACAGTACTAGGACATTTTCTTTTATATTTATGTCAATGTGTGCTACGTGACAAATAGATGCCAGCAAACAAGGAAGTTGAAAAGTATATGATTTGGATGTGGCCTTCTCCAACCAGATGTGCTCCAGATGCGTGTTGGAGCTACTTCCAGGGATGAAATTGCTGACATTTTTTGCCCTAACTGATATGGAGAGCACCAAATTAAGTAAGACTGGTTTGCATCTTGGTGTAAATAATAGAATCAATTCGAAATGCAGTCTCGGCTGTTGGCCTTGACAAGATATACAGTAGATAGAGCTGAATGGTAGAACTGAAATACGGAACCACATTTATTCCTTCTTTTATGGCATGGAGAGTGAGGGAGTAGGCCCACATACTCAAATTGTCCGAGAATCTTGTTTGTAAATAGATCTATACTCTAAGCTAAATGTGACTACAGATAATTTAACAGTAGGAACTAGTAGGTGTTATCTGGTCTCCAGTCTATTATGGAGTCTCTTTGTTTTGTGCCTCCTTGGATAAAATGCTATGTCTAGAAGGAGACTGCCCGATCATTTTCTTTGGGAAATCTTTGTTCTAAGCACATGGACTCTTCTTGTGCATGCCATTGTTTTCTTTTAAAATGTATTAATTTGCAAAAGCAGAAAGTCAAAGCAAGTTTAGCAAGGTTTATTCTTAATCTAACTTTAAAAAACCCTCTAAATAGTATTCAGAAGAGAAAAAGTAGCAGTAATGTGATAAAACTGTAACTTTGAAAAACTGTTTCTTTTGACCTGGATGAGCAGAAGCTGAGATAGGTGACCTTCTGCTTACTGCTAGATCTCCAATTGATTTGCAGTAGTTCAATTTAAATTTTGGACTCCTTGCAATTTAATAATACAGGCAATTAAAAGTTACTTTCCCCACTCCTAGATTATACTGCTGGAATCACTACTATGAAGTAGATTAGAAGTAAAGGTACGTATGCATCTGCATAAGTGAGGGTAGGCCAATAACCTCGAACCTGGTGGCCTCCAGACATACAGTATTGGAATTCAGCTCCCACGGCGTCTCAGCTAGCATGGCCTTTGGTCAAAAAATCTGGAGGACACCAATTTGAGGAAGGATGATGTAAGCAATTGGTTCTAAAACTATATTTTATCTACTCTTGCGGTCTTATATCCTTCCCTGCCACCCTCCGCCAACCTACTATTTTGCATGGGTCTCCAGAGAGTAGACCTGAAGACTGGGAAAGACACAAAATACAAAGTAGGCTCCATGGACTTGAATTCAATCCATGCATGCTTCAGGCAATCAAATACATGGTCAGTGCTTGGCAATAATTTCTTTCTTTCTTTCTTTCTTTCTTTCTTTCTTTCTTTCTTTCTTTCTTTCTTTCTTTCTTTCTTTCTTTCTTTCTTTCTTTCTTTCTTTCTTTCTTTCTTTCTTTCTTTTTCTGCTCACATTTAGAATCCATGTCATCACTGCAAGTTTTTCATCAATCTCTGATGGATTTGATTCTCACTTTGCTTCACAGGGTGCAGGCTGGAACCTAATTTCAAAGTCTTCTATAGTAGTAGTAGTAGTAGTAGTAGTAGTAGTAGTAGTAGTATTCTGCCAAATAGTCTATCAGTATCAAAGTATCCCTCTGGTTGCCCTTGACCACTACCAGAACTGGAAACCTTTAAGCCATCATATTTCATTTAAGGAAGAGTGGGATGTATAAACTTAGTTCCCAAAAATGTAAACAGACAGATCTGTCTTTTATATGTCATATGTCATATGCCTTTAAGGCAGTCCCAGATTTTATTTTATTATTATTTTATGACCATATCATTCTGTTCTTTGAAGACACAACATATTCTCTCTGTCTCTCTCTGTCTCTGTCTCTCTCTGTTTTCCTTATATCTGTTACAAATGGATTTTTGTTTTTTCCCAAGAACACTAAACAATTTCAGGTGTAATTTCATTTCTCATCAGAATTACCCTTTTTTCCATACATTAAGTTTCAAAATAAATGTAGATCTGTAAGGGGCCATTCATCCTTCAAAAGTGGAAATACATATATGTTTGTCTAAATAAACAAAGATGATTCTTCCATAGTCTCTTCTCCACGAAGTCTTCAGGTGCTGAAATCCTATTTTTAATCTATAATCCATGTATAGTAAAGAGGTTTAAGTTTAAGAGATGATCAAATATGCTTTAAAGTTACACATTGCAATAATGCTACATAGCCTATATCAAATTATATGAATACCCTTTATAGATTTAGATATTATTTTATGAAATATTTGATTAATGGGCAGGGAGATTTTCAGACCTCTCCGGCTAACCATTTATTACATTAAAGAGAGGTTTATCTTCCATAATATAATTTATTTTCTTCTCCCACCGTAATCTGTTAGATCTTGCCACCATAGCACAAGCCCCCTCCCCCCAATCCCTGAGTAGGTTTGTCATACAGAAGTGCAATGGAGAAACAACTATGTGATGACATCATAAAGGCCCGATTTTTAACAAAAAGCTTGGTAAAACATAGTTAAGCATAAACCATGGATTTTAGAAAGACAGGCTGATTTTAATAAATTAAGAGGAATAGCAATATGCCATGGGAAGAAAATCTTAAAGTTAAAAGTGTTGTAGCTGACTGGGACTTCTTGACAAAAAAAAATTAAGAATAGTGCAGTTTCAGATCACATCAACATGGAAGAAAATTAAGAGACCTCTAAAGAAGCCAATGTGGTTGAATAGGCAGCCCACAATGAAGCTTAGACTAAAGAAACATGCTTATTGAAAATCAAAGGAAGGGCTAACAGCCAAGAAGTCTACAAAACTCCAGATCAGGAAGGCAAGGCCAAAAAATGGGCTAAGGCTAGCATGAGAAGCAAAATCCAGCAAGGTGGGTTTCTTCAGATATGTTGACAGCAAGAGGCAGAGTAAAGAGGTGGTGGGCTCACTACTTACTCCAGATGGAGAACTCTTGACAGGTGACTAGAAGAAAGCAGAGGAACAACTCCTCTTTTGTCTGTCTTTGCATCCAAATGACATGGTGATTTGGGAACAAATACATCAGAGGAGGGAACAGGTAAATTAAGTGGGGTAAAAGATCCCCTAACTAATCCTCTAATTCAAGTCCTCAGGCTCTGATGAAATATACCCTAGAATACTGCAGGAACTGGCTCAAGAGCTGTTACCTCTGAGGAGGAAACTGAGGAGATGCTAGAGGACTGGGGAAACACAAATATGTTCCCCCCTTCAAGAAAAGAAAAAAGTGAATCCCCTAAATTCTTGCCCAGTGAGCCTAACATCAATACTGGAAAAAATGTTACAACAGATAATAAAGCAGGTTGTTAGTAAACATCTGAAGATAATGCCATGATTGCTAAGATTCAGCGCTGCTTTTCAAAATAGATCATTTAAGACAAGCCTCATCTTCATTGACAAGGTACCAACTTTAGTGAACAAGGGGAATGCTGCAGCTATAATCTGCCTTAATTTCAACAAAGCTTTTGGAAAGGTTCCATGTGACATTCTCATTGACAAGCTGTAGAAGCTGCTTAGATATCACTATAGTAAGGTGAATCCACAATTGCTTGGCTAGCTGCATTTAGAGAGTCAGCATTAATGGTCATACATTGAGTTGGGGAGCATCAGCTAGTGGGGTCTTGCAGGGGTCTCTCTAAGGTCAGTATTATTCAACATTGTTATTAATCACCTGGTTAATGAGATTGATGGGCTGTTTATCGAATTTGTTTGCACATGACACAAAATTGGAAGCATTTCTAATCTAATCTGGACAGGTTGGAAGTCTGAGCTAAGAGGAACAGGATGTTCTTCAGCAGGCAGAAATGTAAGGTATTACTTTTCAGGAGGAAAAATACTTTTCAGGAGGAAAAACTAACATAAAAGATAGTAGTTTCATGGCTTGGAAACACTACATTGGAAAAGGACTTGGGTATGGTAACTGACAACAAATGGTATATCAGCCAGAAGTATGAGTCAACTGCTAGAAGGGCTGACACAGTTCTGGTTTTAGAAGAAGCATGCTATCTCAAAGATGTGTGAAGTCCTTATTCCCCTCTAATCTGCACTGCTGAGACCATACCTGGAATACTGTATATGATTCTGAGCATCACATTTCCAGAAGGATATTGACTGATTGGAACAGAACTGGAGAATGGTGACAAAGATAATACAAGGACTTGAGGACAACAGCTCTATGTGGATAGGCTGAAGAAACTTGGGATGTTCAGTCTAGAGAAGACAGAGGGAGCACATGATTATCAGTCTTCATGTACATACAAGAATATAATAGGGAAGATGATTAGGAGCTATTTTCTATTGTCACAGAAATAGGACCAGAAATAATGGGCATAAGCTGTAGCTACCAAGATTTTGTTTAAATATAAGGAAATACTTTCTGACAGTAAGATTCGTACCTCAGGGGAAAAGTCTACCTATGGATTTTTTTTAAAATGAGGCTAGATGGCCACCTCTCAAAGATGGTTTAAATGGTTTTTCTGCATGCTTCAGAGGGTTGGACTAGATGATCCTTGTAGTTCCTTCCAGCTCCACAATTCTAGCCAGCATTCCCCCTTGTCATTAGTTCTGCTGGCTAATGGAGATGGAAATCCTAAACACCCAAAGAGCATGAGGTTGCCAACTCCGCGACACAGGTAGTCGCCAGTTTAAGAATGAGTTCCATTCCCAAGGTCTGTCCTTAAGTCGAATCAGTAGGAAGCCAAATGGTATGATTCCTAAGGTGAGACATGATTATATAAATCATCATTAGGCAGCACTTGGTTATTTTACAAGGAAGGTTGGAATGAATTTCTTTTTCCTCACTCATACCAATATGAGTACTGTACTTAAGACAATATGATTCTGATGTATACATTCCGTGATCTATTATTTTGCATTATTTATTTTGTGGTTTAGACTAATGCATTTTTAGACTTGTTCGTATATTACATTTCCTGAGTAGCACTGTCTTAGTCATCTATTTCCAACTATAAGAACAAAGGGAACTTTCTTTGGGTCAGAATTCTTTCTAAGGTAATTGGCACTCATCCTCCAAAACCATAAGCAGAGTTCTCTCCTATTATCAACTACCTGATCCTTTTAAAACTGACAATGAACATGGAGACCTTCTGTGTGCAAAGCCACTGAGCTATACCCCCTTCCTATGGACTATTTTTCTCCCCAAGGCATCCATACACATGGTTTTAAGCAAAGACTAGACAACCTTGTGACCTGTTGGATCATCCTTTGACAGAAAGGTAGTACAGTCTGATGTGACCAGAATGAACATTACATTTAGGCTGATCATATTTTTTTTTACCCCAATGCTGGACAGTCCCATGATCATCTAAGAAGAGTATATATCATAAGTAGAAAAATAATTGTAGTGGCAAACAAACCTCAATAATAAGTCAGTATTTACTTACCTAAAATGATAAACAGAATGACTTCAGGTGGGCAAGAAAGGAGTGGGAGCAGGAGTGATTTCTGACTTCCTGCCGGCTTCCCCATTGACTTTGCTTGTGGGATGCTGGCAGGGAGCATCAGAAATCACAATCACGTGACTGCAGGGACACTGCAACAGCCACAACTTTGTGAATAAAACTGTTCTGAACATTGTGGAAATTTCAGTTCCACAGAAGTAACGGGTCCTGGATTTTTTACGCATTTTTTAAGTTAGCTGATTTTAGGTACCTTGATTCAAAAATTGTTGTGGTATAATGCATCATTTGGGCTAACCTGAGGGTACAAACAGACAAACAGATAAGCACAAAGAGTGTTTGAGTAGTATATAGATATGTTAAAACTGTTTATTACTAGAAATCATCCCACTCCCCATCATCATTATGTGTATTCTTTTCCTGGGTATTATCAATAACCACTTCAGTTATTATTAATAACCATGTACTACCTATATATTACCTCCAAGATTGGTATGCTAAGCCCCTTGAAGTGGAACTCCAGGAACCCAATAACTCAAGGCCTGCGGAAGGAGCTATGCCAGGGACACCTAAATCAGTGAAGAAGGTATTGTTGACATCTGACCCCAACCTGAAGAAAAGAACTATCTTGAGTCCTGGGGAATGCAGGTACCAAAAAGTTCAGTATCAGATGGTAGGTAAGTGTAGGAGTGCCAGATTGCAGGAGAGGTCTATTTGAATGAGTTCTTGATCACAAGTAGCCTTTTCTTGCCAGTTAGTCTGAAAGGATTAACAGTTGGGATTTCCTACAATATGAAGACAGAAGCATAATAGCCTTCACTTTGCTGCCACAATCTCTGCTAATAGCTCAGCTACCCTAATGATGAAGCCTGCTTCCCCAGTTCAATTTTCATGCTTGGGGCCCTGTTTTTCGATTGTCCTGGTGGCTGTGCTGTCTTTGTAGCTATCTCTAACACTGGTTTGTGTTCTTTCTGTCTTTGGAGTGATTTGTTGCAGCCTCTGTTGCTTAACCTTGGTTTTGTTTGCTGGCCCTGCAGTGTCCTAGAACAGGAGGTAGTAATGCCTCTGTCGACCAGTGCTGGGAAAAACAGCAAGATAAGGTCCTGTTTATGAGTTTCCCATAGACAACTAACTGAGCAATAGGACAGTGGGTGCTGGGCTAGATGGGCCTTTGGTCTGGTGTACCCAGCTGTTTTGATCTTTGTGTCAAAGGATCACCACAATTCTGTAGTGCATTAACTAATCTGTATGTTTGTAGCTGCCCGATACCTGGGAATGTGTTTTTTAGAAGTGCCGTAGTTTTAAATTATGCCGTGCACATAAATAGTTCCTAAAAGGGATTACTGAGAACTGTAGCTCTTCTAACATTATTAATATCTGGTTGGGATACAGAATTGAAAAATGAACTGTTCAGAATCATTCATTCCTGATTCCAGGACAAGCCTCACCTACAGAAATGCTTGCATAGAAAGGGGTTATGAAAGGTACAGGGACAGGGATATCAACAATTTGACAAGCAGTTTCCTTAAAACTATACCCCTATAACCCTTATTATTGAAAGTTAGGCCTTGGATTGCTCTTGAATGCTGCCACTGTAGACACATCACATTATCCAGCTGTTTTTATAGGAACATTCTTGGGGGAGGGTGACCTTGGCACTCAGTGTTGGTGTTCTGGAGCTGGCAATTGTTGATGAGATGTTTGAATATTTATGTTGGCTTTTCGTTTCTGTGTATTGCTGGCACCTTTTTGCGTGCTTTTGTTTTGCTAATGATAATACCCTGTTTTATCTTCTGTTATTTCCCATTGCCTTGGTTTGTGCCTCCCAGGGTGACATTTCTGCTGGGGATTAGATGAGAAGCTTTGATGACCGTTTGGTACTTTTTGTGCTTTGAGATGATTCTCATGGAGTCTAGCATAAAAAGCTTTTGCTATTGATGAGTAGCTGATTGGCCCTCAGAGCAAACAGTTGAGTTCTTTATCAGCACCAGAATGCTCAGGGTTCAGCTGTTTATCAACATTGCTATAGTCTTCAAGGAAACTGTGTCCCAGAAGTCTGGAATCACATTTTGGAGGGCGGGCAGAAAGGCCTGGCTATAGCAACGTTTGGCCTTTTCCCCATGGAAATTCAGATGTAATTGAACTGTGCTAGTGGTCACAAACAGAATTTGCAAGTTTCGTAGAATGGGGTTAAGATGTCCAATAGTTCACTAATTGGGTTTAAGTAACTGAATATATTATATTGTTCTAAAAGCTGCAAGTCACTGTTAACATCTAAAAAAAAAGAGAGAACAAGAGAGACACTCTCTCTCTCTCCACTACTATAGCCGTAGTCAGCACAGTCAAAACCATAAAATAAGATTAGTAGTTATCCAAGCTACTGAAGATTTATTTTAACAGAACCCGAAGAGATAAACTATTCAGACATTATGTTAAGAGAAATCCAAATTTCATGTATGGTACAAGCCCATACATAGAAATATATAGTAGTCTAGAACTGGTTTCCAAGTTGAGTTAAATTCTGTGTCAGATTTTTGGAAATTGAGGCATATTCCCACAATTGGATTAATCATTCTTCCTCTGGGGGAATCATATATCTTTCCAGTAGGAAGCATAGGGTATCCTTGCAGCAATTTCCATGTGTAATGCTTATTTGCTATACTTTATGGGAATACAAGATTTAGCAATAATAAATAAGAAAATAGCAGATTGGAAAGGAAATCCAACTTTTAGAATCTGTTTCATTCTAGTATAAATAATTGTCCAAAATTGCTGACCTTTACAACATTGTCAACAAATACAGAAATATAGTCTGACCTGATTGTTACATTTCCAATAATTTTTGGAAAATGAGCTATCCATTTTAGCAATCAGTACTTAGGTAATGTACCAGCGACCAAACATCTTATTCCAATTTTCTCTACATATAATGTTTGATGTAAATTTAACCTTTTTCCATTGGAATTCCCATTACTGCATATTAGCTACCATATCTAGATTCTGCATCCATTTAACCATACAATCTTTACCTGTTCAATTTCTGACTCATATTTCCCTAACTATATGTAAATAAGTCCCAGCAAATGCTCCACTTTTTGTGTTATAAATTCAGTTCCATCTCTGTTTCCCTTGTTTTTGTACAGGTAGTCCTTGGGTTATGACCATTCATTCAGCGACCATTCAAAGTTACGTCACTGAATGAGTAATACTTATGACTGCTCCTCAGAGTTCCAGCCGTTGCAGTGTTATGTAATCATGATTCTGATGTTCTATGCCAGCTTCCCACAAGGAAAGTCAATGGAGAAGCTGGCAGGAAGTTGGAACTCATGGTCACGTGAGGTCCTTGCTTAACGACCCATGCAGTTCTTGCTTAATGATGGTAATCGGGACTGCCAGAATTGCCATTGCCATAGTACGGTCACATGACATTGCATTTTATGACTGCGTCACTTAGTGACAGCATCACTTAGTGACAGTAGTTCTGGTCCCAATTGCCATCGTAATCCAAGAACTACCCGTACACTACAATTTATTTGAAGGTATTGAAACCAGTTGGGTGGTTCTGGCTATTTCAACAAAAAAGTCTTAACAGATTTTATTGTTTTCTTATTAATAATCAAATCTCGCAGTCTATAAGATTTGTTGTCTTTCCAATGAGCTAATTTCTTTGCCCTTTCCTGTTCATGAAAATAAATATTTAGTAACAAAGCAAGAAAGAATAGGTCTGGACTGATCCTTTTCCTGTATTTATTCCAAACTTTTAATATGGTGCTTATGGACTAGATTAATAGTCCTTGGAGGACTCTTATTAATCTCTGAGAAATCCTATGACCCTCTAGTAACAGATCATTAGGGTAAGAATAGGAGCAAAGTCAGGTTTATGTCTCTCCATCCCTTCCCATTTGTTTGGCTGTTTGTTTAATTTCCCTCCTGTGCAAGCATAATAGCTCTGGCAATTCCAAGCAGCTTTCTGAAGATCTCTTTCCTATTCTTCCCTCCATCTCCAACATTTGTGCTTATGCAGTGGACTTAGGGACAGAAGGGGTTGAACTTTTATTTGGCATTAGAGCATTCTGCTGTTCAGAATTAGCGGGAAGTCCTTCTTGCTATTCCTGAGTGTCTTCATAACACTGAGAATGAAGTCCAAACTTTTTCTTGGAGGGACAGTTAAGGAAACAAAGTTATCAAGGCCAGCCAAACTTCAGACATTTCTGTAAATATCAGGGAAGTGTCAAGCATGCATAAGTATGAAAATTAAGCTCTGGATGCTAATTCACACACAGACTGTAATGGAAGGAATAGGTTGAAAGGCTAGATCTAGTATCTTATAATACTAGATATTATAAGAACCACACTCTTCATACTTCATGCCTAGGTTTGCAAACATGGATCTCTAATTCATGCTATCCTTTCCCCTCATTAAGTGAGATCTGACAGAATTGTGTGCATCAAACAATATGCATTCTTAGGTCTATATAGAACTCATTTCTCACACTTCTGCACCCCTGCACTATCTACATGATGGTCTTCAACTAGGTGAATTAGGGAATTACTAGATGAAGAGACAGTCCTGATGTTGATAAAGACAAGTTCCCTGGTGATCAAACAATGTTGTGTCCTGGGACCTGTGATTTTCTGAAATTTTAAGATATCCCCATTGTTTCTGTTCCTTCTGCTTCAAGGCAGTTCCTCTTCTGAAACTGACAAGCCATGGAAACAATAAACAAAAACCAAATGGCCTGGAACAGATCATTTTAGATGATCTATTGCTAATTAACTCTGGTCAATTTCACAGTTGCTGATCTTGCTTTGACTAGTATACATAGGAGGAGAGTTGCAAAGAGGGGAAGACAGGGAATATCCTTAGACAGCCAAAATATCCAGGTATATTTATATTGGAACTACAAGGGTTGGGAATAGGGATGTGCAAATGTTCCCATTTTTTGCAGGATCCTAACTGGGAGGTGCAAAAGCTATCTGTCTGGGCACTCAGTAAAGTGCTCAAATATCTCTCCTTCCAAAAAATACAGTATCCCTTGTCAAAGAATAGAGATGGTTTGTCCATTTGTTTCTGAACAAGAAACAAAGCGTCTACATTGAAGCTTCTTCTCTCCTTTGTAGATGAGCCACTTGGACAGAATTTCTATCCACATTCCAAATTTAGGTCTAGACTTTTTTGAGAGAGAGAGAGAGGGAGGGAAAGAGAGGAAAGCCCTCTCATTTGCTTTCATTTTTAATAGATTGCTTGATGGGAAAGTCCAGATAAAGTGTTTGATCCCAATCTGTATTACTGGCAAAACATAAGAGAGCAGCCAAAGTATTTAGTATAAGATCTGAAGAAGACAAAAGAAGGAGGGGGTGATACCCAAGCTGACTTCGGGGCACTCTATCTATTGATTTTTATCTGCCACCAGAGTGACAGTATTTGTAATAATCATCCTGCAAGAATCAGCTGTCAGAGACTTGTTCGCTTCCAGAGATTGTCCTTGCTTGTCAGCTGCTCTCACTTCAATGATGAGTTTCAGGAGGACATAGAGGACTGTTCAAGTAAAATAATCTACAGTTCATTGAGCCTCATCATTTCAAAGAAAAGGGAGCAGAAAAATAATTTTGCAATCAGGGAAATTGGAACTAGAGCACATTCATCGTGATGCTAGTGAGAAAGTAACTTTCCTTCCCTGGCAGAAAATAAACAAGAAGGCTTTTGTTCTGAGGATGTTGAGGTAGGTAACTAAGTAGAGGGATTTCCTTAATTCCATTTACCCATTATTAGCTTTGGGTCTTTGTGGTTTGTCTTTGCTGCTGTTTATAGCTTGTTGCAAATGTGCCTTAATTCTTTTAAGCTTGAAAGCTTTTCCAAACAGCTCAGATCAACTCTTTGTCTGGGTTGAAAAAGTGAGATAAACTCGAATAATATAAAAACAATAAAACTAAACTGCTATTTTCTGGGTCTGAAGTTACATTTCTCTTGGCAATTACCTGAGAGTGAACTCCACTAAGCTCATCTTGGAACTGAAAAAACATGCATAACTTTGTACTGTCTGTGACTCTTTCTGAAGGTCAGATGCTCAAAATACTGTGTGTTGTCTAGAGTCAATGTTAATGGAACCTGTTTTAGCTTTAAGTATTTTATATAAATTGTTTCCTTCTCATCATTAGTACTACAAAATAGATACATACACACCCTTGCAAATGTATTCTGCCTAGTGCTACTCAGAAACTGAGGCCACATGTTACTGCAGTGCTTCCCAAACCTGGGTAAATTACCCAAAATTGGGTAAAAGTGATTTTTCTTTGGGTTACGACACACAAATCCATTACCCATCACAATGGGGACATTTAAATTGACTTAAAGATTGCCATGTGTACTAAAATATATTCAAAAATCTCCCAAAGTATTCCTATTAAGATGAAAATTGATGAAATTACTAATGGTAATTTGTTGAAATGACATAAAGATCATTCAGTTGTATTGTTTTTATAATACAGGTAGTCCTCGAGTTACGACCATTCATTCAGCAACCGTTCAAAATTACGATGGTGTTGAAGAAAGGGACGTATGATTGGTCCTCGAAGTTCCAGCTGTTACAGCACCCCTGCGGTCATGTGAACAAAATTCGGGCGCTTGGCAACCAGCTCGCACTTATGACCAGTTGCAACGACCTGTGGTTATGTGATCACCATTTGAAACCTTCCCTGCCAGCTTCTCACAAGCAAAGTTAATGCGGAAGCTGGCAAGGGAGGTCGTAAATCACTCAGGTAGTCTCTTCCATCCACCCCAGCCTTTCTTTGCTTGCACGTAACGCACCCTCCTTCTAATAAGCAGTTTTGGGTAATGAAGGAAAAAGTCTGGGAAGCACTGTGTTACTGAGTTGGGAAGGAAACCTGGGAGAAAAAATAGCAATATTCTCTAGGGTAGGGTGGGTTTTTTTTGTTTCATTTTTTGTTTTGGTGCCTTTGAGGCAGTGTTGACTCCTGGAGACCGCTTGGACTAGTTCCTGTATTTTTCTTGGCAAGATTTTCAGGAGTGGTTTGCCCTTGCCTCCTTCCTAGGGCTCAGAGAGAGTGACTAGCTCAAGGTCATGCAGCTGGCTTTGTCCCTAAGGCAGGACTAGAACTCACGGTCTCCCAGGTTTTAGCCTGGTGCCTTTAACCACTACACCAAACTAGTTCTCATTCTATAGGAATATCCCCACATGAATCAGTGAGCAGTGATCCGGGCTTGCCATGAAATTGATGTTTCTAGTTTTTTACTGAACCTTAGGCAAAAATTGAATTAAATCCTTGAGAAGCAGTTTTGGGAAACTACAACATCAGTTCCAACCATACGCAAGGAAAAATGGCCTTTTTCTGCTGGATATATTCCTGTAGCTCTTAGTCTCCTGGCTGCAAAGTACCACCAACAGGATGACAATTGTTCATGGCCTGATATCTTAGAACCAGATGTGATGCACCGGCCATGCCTTGCTCCCATCCTTCATATTCTGAGTGGAAGAACTTTTCACATCAGCCATGAGAGGACTTGAGCTGCCTTGCAGCTTCAAATACATCTGGAATCCATTGATCTGAACTTGAAGTGCGTGGAGGATGCTTTAGGGATGGGGCAGGGGCAGTGTGATATCATCTTATATACATAGTAGAGAGGGATGATCCAAAAGGTCCTTTGAATATAGATTTGCAGTATATTTTTTTTCTTTCTGAATGGACCAGCATAATTACCTGTATAATTTTTAGAACAGGACCCAGAAATAGCCCTTCATCTCAACTTCTTAGTTGTTGACACAGGGATTTTACCAAATGCTGAGCTACTATGTAACTTTCCTGAGATAATTAGGAACATTGGACATAGTCCAGTGTGGTAGGAGCTGCTGGTTAATCTCTACTGCAATATTTCTTGTATCTGAGAGGAATTATTGTGATGTATTTCATGGAGTTGTTCCTAGCAGGGTCTTGATAAAAAGAACAGAGCTCTTTGGTTATATAAACATAACTGCTTTTCTTCTTCTGGATCTATTCTTATTCTATGCTAGCAATTCTCTAATACATAATCACAGAAACTGGCTATGTAATTCTGAAACATAATGGATACCAGAAATAGATAATGGCGCTCTTTGGTTAGACAAATCTCTGCTTAATTAGATGAAATATGCCCTATCTTGCATATTTCTGCATGACCCGGCCTGATACGGCCCTTTCCTTTCTTGAGGATATTTTGAGCAGGCTTGTCTTAAGATAGTTTCCCATTTTGGATACAACAGGAAACTAACTATAGTTTACTATCTTGGTTTGTTTTGAATCTTTTAACACTTTCCCAATTAAATTATGGTTCATCATGGAACACTTCTTGGGTTAATCTTGGCATGTTGAGAAAGTAGAAGGGAAGGGATAGCATTAGAATAGAATGCATGGGCACAAAGGATAGTGTATGGTTAAAAGTGGGTTGCTCAAGAATTCCTTAATTTTTAAGATTTCTGCTTGACTACATTATTGTGATTGTCAACAGTTAATCTAATGGAACTCATAAATTATACAGGGAGACACTTGCCTAAAAGTCCATTATAAGCTACGATGACATCATATGAATTGTGATATCATTACAGTTTGTGCATATCATGCATGACATAACTGATACAAATTACAAAACTCATGTCATTTGTGCCATGATGTTACATGTGTCCCTTGCCTCCCCTTGACACTCTCTGCAGATGCCTACTGACACTCAAGAGTACAAGCAATTGATCTACACTGATTCTGTTGGGACATATAATGCAATTTTTTAAAAAAGTACTTCTGACTTGTCAGAGTTGAGTGACCACTTCTGCTTGATTCCTCCTATCAAAGGGATTTAACAAATAAACCAGAAGGCCTCCATTTATGGGTCTTTAACTGTGAGCTGAGATTCCTGGCTTGTTCCTGTCCAAACCAACCAAAATCAGAAGCCAAGATCAAATACTACTTTATGAATTGTTATGAGAGAAAGAACAAAGGAAGGAGAACAGGCTTCCTGGTTTGCTTACCCAGTCTCATGGGCAGGAAGAATCAAATGTGAGCAATCCAGAAACACGTAGCAGCATGTTTGTTCTTCATAATAACTGGATATTGTGTGAATTGCTGGGGTTCAGTTGTAGCTAGAGACAAAAAGAATTGTTGCATTAACAACAATTGTTGTTAATATAGAAAGGAACAGTTTGGGGGAGAAATTTTAAAAAATGGTTCTGTCAGTGTTTTTTCTTAAGCCATCAAATCTTCTAACAAAACTTAAAAATTCATATTGCTGACCAAGAAATACTTAGAAAGATGCTTCTTAGACTAAAACAGAATAATTATCCATGTGCTGGTAGTGAAGCCCTTGGGCTATTGGTTTATGAACTCAGACAAAAAAAAAAAAGTAATGGGGCGTTGTTTGGGATTACAGAAGACAACACAGCTGCAAAATATCGATGCTTGAGACAAAACAGGAACTCCTCTGAGGCAACTGCTAGCATGTAGGAGTTTAGAAAAGTTGGTCACAAGAGGGTATAACCTTAAAGGAAAAGGAACGAGTCTGGAAATTCAGGTCCCTTAAGATGGTGAAGCATTTGTAAATAGCCAACCAGTAAAAGAGGGGATTACTGATAGGCTTTTAATTAAACCCCAAAAACAAAAGACAATGGCTGTATCACAGGGCTGGCTCATCTACTCACTCTTGGCCAGGATTAATTCCATGGCGGAGGGATTAAGAAACTGGTGCATCTTATGCTTTCTACAGTGTATATAAGGCACATATATGAGCTAAGCGTCAAACCAAGCTCCCCGAGTCTGGTGCCCTCCAGATATGCTGGAACTGGCTGGAGATTTGGATTATAATAGGACTATTCTGGGAGGAGTTGTCCTCTGAAAGGCACCAAGTTTGGGAAGATTGCTTCCAACCTAGTATTCACTTGTACAACATTTCTTTCCATTGGATCAAAGACGCAAGGAGATATTTAATGAATGGAGAAGATTGTGCCTGTAGATGCTTTTGTTGCTATGACCATATTCCTGCTCCTTTTATTCTTGAAACATTAAGGCTACATTAAGGCTACTTGATCATTAGAAAGAGAGAGAGCAGAAAAGTATGGCTCACTTGGGGCCAGAGGGGACCGCAGAATGACAAAAGCATTGTGGTGCTGTCGTGCTGCAAGCTCTGTCCCTTTTGCACATGCGTGCAGTGTTATAACACATGTACAAAAGGGGTGGAGCTTTTATCATGCTGCTACAATACTGCTCTCATCATTTGATTCCCCCTGCAGATACCTCTGCATTTTGGTGGAGACCTAAGTAAGGTTTTAACAACGTTTAAGGTCATGCACTCACGCTATAGCCTTCCTCTCATCCCTAGCCCAAAGCCAGGGCCAACTAACTTTGTCTTTTTCTGATTCAGTGTGGGTGAAGTAGTGTTCTCCATCTTCTCCTGACACACAAGCCGGCCTTCTTATTAATCTATGCTTCAATAGTGACTGAGCTGATGATTCAGCAGGAGGTACATCAGCAGCAGCTCAGTGAGGATTCAGCCTAGCTCCTGTTGGCCATTTTCATGAGGTGGTCTTCACCACCTAGAGTGACTTGACTGTCTGCTGAGCATTTCTTTCTACATGTGTTTACACATGTAGAAAAAAAAAAATCCTCCGTGACTGGAAGGCCACTCAGCAGGGGACTTTGGATGCTGACAATTCGTGCAGCATGCTGGACTGTTTGCAACACGAGCACACTGTCCAGTGGTCTGCCTTTCGGCCCCATTCCATCCAATGGGTCACCTGCAATATTTGATACATGTAGTTTAGGCTCTGCAGATAATCCGTCACATGAAGAAGGGTAAATCAGTAGGAGTGCCCCCACCCAATCTACAGATTAGACTAGAACAGATCACTAAAACTACCAGTCTACCAATTGCTAAAACTCACCTCTTCCCAAACTCCAGCCCACTCCCACATTAGGGAGTGCAACTGGTAAATGTTTCTGCTGCCAGCAGGGAAATCCATTAATCACTGCACCTTAACATGCCCTGCAATAAAGTATTAGAGCAACACTGACCTCATAAACAAGGCAGAGTAGAACTTGGACATGTAACAGAGAAAATTTATGCTGGCATATCTTGTGCCAACTCAGCATGTATGCCCTAACTCTAACCCTGTTTTTTTTAACTGGACTCGCCATCCTTTCATACATGATGGCCGGGTTCACACAACATATTGAGTCTAAATCAATCACAATAAAGCTTAGTCCAATAAGGAGAATTAGGCCATACTCTCTTGTGCACTTAAACTTGGTTCATTCATTCTGCTAAGTCTTAATGGGACTTGTTAGATTTTGGGTTAGCATATTGTGTGAATCCAACCAAAAGGTCACCCTGCATTTTCCAACAAACTGTCTTCATTAGAGCAATCTAATGTAGAAAAAAAAAATTAAGCGATGTAATTGTTAAAGCAGTGTGAATCAGAAATTCTTCCAGATAAAGCTCTAGATATGAAGGTGACGATTCTAGAGGTAAAAGTAGAGTTTTCATCCATCTTCTCTGTTGATGGTCAAGGAACAAGAAAGGAAAGCAGGATTCTGAAAATGGACAACTGGCTAAGAGGATGGTGTTTGCAAGAAAAAATTGGATTCCTAGACCATAATCCACATCATCAGTGTAATGGATTCTCAGGAGGAGGTGAGATACAAAGAACAAAGCAACTAGTTAAGCTTTAAACTAAACCAGGCAGAGGAGGGAGACAGAGACACAAACTCTCCATGTTTTCCACAGGAGTATGATGAGAGATCTTGGCAAATTCTTTACGTTGATCAAGATATACTATATCCAGAGCGTTTCCTTGGTCTACCAAACTAGTTATTCTGTCATAAGTCAATCTAAAATTACTTGTTCTTGATAAATGTGTTCTTGATAAAGGTACCATTCTTTTCAATGTTCTAGCACCTTATCCAGTATAGACATTGAACTAACTAGTCTGTAGCTTCTCAGGCCCTTCCTCTTCCCCATTTTGAATATGAGGACTCATCTCACCAGTTTTCTCTTCTCCAGACCTCTAGCAGTTTGATTCCTCACCAGCCTTGTTTAACCTACAATATACTACTTCAGTATCAGCCCTTGTTTTTATTTCTTATATGTCTCCTTTTTGCTTCTCTCATCCTTTGCTATTCTGGTATTATGATAATGTACTCTCCCTTCTCAATAAATCATGGCAGATTTACCATGGTATAAACTGACATATTTCACTGACCCTTTTGGGACAGCACTGTCAGGTGACCCCTTGGGAAATAGTATCAGCCGAGTATCTCTTCTGGACACCCTGAGCACTGTTCTTCAGCATTACTCTGCTGTGGGTGATGGGAAAGTCTAGTTCTTTGGAAGGAAGCTTTTTCCTGTATACGTCAGGCTCTAAGCTGATTCCTGGCTCAGAGACCTGGCTCAGCCCAGGTCAAATAACAGCTGAAGAGTAGGAGAGTGTGTGTATGTGAGAAGTAGGAGAAAAAGAGCGAGCTCCCTTTCTGTCCCTTCACAGCAACACACACATACTCAATCCCTGTCAGCTGTTGTTTGGGCTACTTTTGAATGCAGGTTTTACTGCCTTCCTAGAAAAGCTGTAAACTCATGTTCAAAAGTAGCCTGAACAATAGCTGACAGGCAGGATGATTGAACAATGAAGCAGAAAAGTAAGAGCTGGTTTACACTACCCACCCATCACACCAGACAGCTGATTCCCAGGTTGGGAAAGTGGTAGGTAAAGGGGGGGGGGGCAAGTTCTGATAGCTAAACCTGTGGGTCTATCCATCTGTCAAAACCACAGGCAGTCACAGTAGTGCTGTGATTAGCAGATTGTTTTCCTGGTGCCTGGTGATACTGAAAAGGGGTGTGGGTGGGTGGTGATGGAGATGGATGGGGAGGAAATGCAGGCTTCCTTGCATGGGAAATAAGGATACTGTCCTTCAGCTGCAAGCCAGAACAGAACTGGGAATAATAGAAGCGAATATGTGTAGCTCACATATTCAGAACCCCAAGGACTCCACAGAATTGGGGTTGGCAATGAGGTCAGCAAAATCTATGCTGGCTTAATTTTCTATGGACTGATAGAAGAGAAGATAAGTGAACTATCTAAGGAAGAACCCATAGCATTTTACACTTACCCAAAAATTGTGTGGTGGATGCCTTATCAGAAATAGATAGATGCCTTATCTATTATCTTATTTTGCATCATATATTTATAGAGCATCCCCCATATTGTGTACACATTTTCCTGTGTGAATTTAGGTAAATAATATTCTACTTTGTTTGACTGATGAATGAATGTGTAAAAGATTCTTAAACCCTCTCAAGTCTTACATACAATAATACCTAAAACAGTTTGTAACTTTTTTTTCCCTGATTGAGGCTGCCTGTTATTTTTTACTTCTGACTTTTTTTCCTTATGGGAGCTTTAAATACTATATGATGGGTACTCACACAGATTTACAAAATAGCAAAATATGTATGGTTTATGTGATTCCCCCTCTCTTCTTCCAGCACTTAAGAAATCCAAAATATTTACTTCCAAATTCTGGTTTGTTGTATCTAATTCTTGAAATTATAATTCAGCAGTATGTGTTAGCCATGGATGTTTCTGATGTTTTCTTTTCCTTTATCAACCTGGGAGGAATAAACTGGAAAAGCTTGCTTTTTTTTTTTCCTGTTAACTGTGATGTGTCATTGGGTACAAATGCAACTTTTTAACAATAGCTTAGGAAATCAGCAAAAGTGGAAAACTATGAAGTTGGCTTGTTTCACTGACCCACGAATGGAGGAGCTATGGCTTCAACACCGATTGGAGAACCAGTGACCTATAGATGTTGCTGAATCACAACTTCCAGTGTCCCACACCTCTGGATTTTTCCAGGAAATTCTGGAGCATCACAAGTTCCCCAACCTTCCCCTAACCTATTGTTAAGCTTATCTATAATTATCCAGATTTTGGCAATGGCCTGCAAGTCCCTTTCCTCCCTGATTGATATCCCAATCACAATTGTAATGGCTCTCCAACTATAATTTCCTTCCCTTTTTTTGATGAACAACAACAAAAAAAACCCTAGTCACTATACACAAGGTAATAAAAAACATATTTCCTCCCCAGCTCCTTTTTAACTAGTCATAAACTTACATGCAGTGCAAGGCTGGGTTCATACAATGTAGTGACTTATAATATGGTGATTGTTATTATTATCATTGATCAAGACTCCCTTAAGTAACACTCAGATCCTGGTGTCACATCCATGTGATTTTCCTGGCAACAATACAGAAGTGGTTTCACATTGTCTTCCGGAGTTTTTATTTTTTGCTTTTTGTTTACTTCCTAGTGTAGCCTACAATCCTGAGATTTCCTGTATCTCTCATCCAAGTTCAGCCAAGATGTTGCCATCAAGCAGGGTAGGATATTGTATGCACCTAGTCAACTGTGGCTGATTCACTAACCCACAATTAACAAATCATGCTGTAGTGTGTTGTAAGAACACATTAATGGGCATATAAAACAGAACAAGGCTCTGGAGATGCTGCTGTATGAGCAGTTCTGTTTCATAGCTGCTCCAGATTGCCGAAGAGGGAGCTAGCCATTGGCCATTGGCTAGCTCTCTTTCCAAGCTTCAGTGGAAGAGCACAAAGCATGATATGCCTGAACCACAGTGCAGACATCATGCTAAGCCTAATCACATGCGGTGGCTCAGGAGGCACATGGGAGTGCAGTAATGAGTAATTATGATTAGTT
Organism: Liasis olivaceus; assembly: GCA_030867105.1. Taxonomy (NCBI): domain Eukaryota; kingdom Metazoa; phylum Chordata; class Lepidosauria; order Squamata; family Pythonidae; genus Liasis; species Liasis olivaceus. The sequence goes on along the minus strand of CM061350.1, from coordinate 119,051,087 downwards.
AAAATGGAACGAAAAGCTTTGATCTCCCATTTATAGTCTGCTAGAGAAAAAAATAAGGAGACAGATCATGAGCTCAAGTCTTTTTATGTACAGATAGGTCACAGTTAGTGCAAGGTTGAATAATGCAATATTTGATTTAGTGTGAATTATAAATTGATACCAGGTCGCGTTTAATGCGGCCCATAATTCAGTTAATGTGAGGCTATTGCATGTGCAATTAAGGCTTGTACATGTGCAGTTGCAGTTGGGGTTTTAGACACTGCTCATCTTTGTGTGTGCAAAATGGAGAAAAGGAATACAGTACAAGTTTAAAAAAGAAGAGGCTCGTTATTACGGTAGAGCAAAAATGTGATGTAATTGAACAACATGAACGTGGTCACAGCAAGGCTAAGGAGATGTGGGAATGCCTGAATCTATGACAGAATTTTTGTTGTTGTTACTTTGCCTTCCATAACTACTCTGTGACTTTGTTAATCATAAACATCCTTTACTGTAATGTTTCATTAATATACATATAAACATTGTTTAAAATTTTTCATTGCCTGTTTCACTGAGCTGGAACCAATTACCGTATTTTCTATAGAAGTATCACTTCAAATAGTGCAAATTTGAATAACACGACCATTTCATGGGATTCTTAACTGCACTAATCGAGACCTACCTGTAAGCCTAAATCATAATTCAAAATTACATAAAATCCAGTTTTAAACTGGCTCATAGGTTGTTTCAGTAACCATTGTTAATGCTAACCATAGGCAAAACAAACACCGTTAATGAGAATGGTTGAAAACATGGCGACTTTTTGTCCTGTCTCCAAATTTGCGATCAGAGGGGCAGCTTCTTCCTGACAAATGGTAAAGCCAGCTGAACTTTGGAGCACGGCAGCGCACTGAGCCATGGAAGCCCATGCTGTGGATTGCATTAACCGACCAATTTTCCAAATGTGATGGGTGGCATAAATTGCCCTTTTCCAGGGTAGAAGGATACACACAAGGGAGGACTGTTTCTTCTGTTGGCTGCAGTTTCAATTAAGTATGCTTACTGGCTGGCCTGCAATGAGTTCTTGGCTGGCACAGAGAATATGTTGTGACACATTCTTCTGTGGGCATTGGATGCCAGTCAAGGGAGGGAAAGGGGACCCACTGACACCCCAGCACTCCCAACTGCTTAGCTGAATAATTAGACCTGGCTCCTACCAGAGGCTGTATTTAGGAAGCAGTAAAAAATCTCTCTCTCTCTCTCTCTCTTTTGTTTGTTTGTTTGTGGGGAGGAAAGAAAATTATTTTACGAGTGACCCGACAGGGAGGACTGCAGAAAATGCTTTTCAAAAGAGCCCTAGGCCAGGGCAACAGGAGGTCACCGTATGTAAATGACCTTACACGGGGGGCTACCGCCTGAATCAGCCCAGCGCAGGGGCGGAAGCGGAGAAGCCCTAAATCACTCTGGGAGGGCCGGTGCCCGCCTTGTTCTCCGCCCTCCGCGCTGTCTGCAGCTGCCCGAGTTGGCAGCGGGCAGCGCCAGCGTCGTCCGACGGTGAGCGATTGCTTCGTTCGCCGGAGCGCGGCCCGAGTCAGGGCGTCAGAAACCCCGAGCCGCGGGCGACGCTTCTGTCCTGGCCGAGCCGCTCGAGCGAGCGAGCGAGCGAGCGAGCGACCGTGGCCGGCTGCCAAAAGCCCCGGGACGAGCCGCGCCCGACGGTCCGCGAGCGAGCGGCTCTCCTCGGCTGGCAGCGGTGCGCGAGCCCCCTCGCGGCGCTCCTCCCTCCCCGCCCCCGCCCCCGCCCCCTCCCTCTCCTCCAGGCAAGGTAAGAGCGGCGGCGCCTTCTGGCTTTGCAAATACCCGGGATGAAGCGCGCAGCGGAAACTCAGACAGGTTAACCGGGGGAGCAGTCCTGGCTGTGGTGCTGGGGGCAGCTGCCAGGCGTAGTCTGGCTGCTGGCGGGCAGGTCGCGAAGTTGCGCGTGCCTTTTTTCGCGGATTGATGGATGGATTGACCGGTACCACCGGGAGTAAGTTGTAGGAGGAACGAGAGACGAGAGGAGAGGAGGTTCAAGTCGTGCTTTTTTTTTTTTACACAGAAGTAAGTCGGCTCAAATTCAGCGCGGGGTTCTAACTTCAAAGTCCGGGATGTTTTTTCTCCTGATTGTTCTGAAATCGTTCGCGGTTTTGGGGAGAACTTTGAGAGTGAGAGCAATTTAGCTACCTATTTATGCAACGCAGTCTATGTACATCATCTTTAATGCTAGTTTGGGAGTCAGTTTGGTCTAGTGGTTAAGGCGCTGGACCTGAGTTCTAGTCCTGCCTTTGGCACAGAAGCCAGCTGGGTGTCTTTGGGCGACAGCCTCTCTCAGTCCTAGGAAGCAGGCAAGGGAGAACCACTTCTGAAAATGTTGCCTGCAAAATTGCAGGGACTCCTTCAGGAGTCAAAGAAACAACAAAATAAAAAGCTAGTTCAGCTGATGCCTGCCTATGCATGTCTACCCCAATGTCCCACTAAGACAGTTGGGTTAAATATCCAGAAAACTACAAGATCAAACCCTAAAGCTTTCAGTTCAATTACTAAAAGGTTTAAATTCTGAAAAGATGGTGTTCTCCTGCCTTTGGTTGGACGTTTTTGGAGCAAAAATGGAGAGTATATATTAAGGGCTGTGTGCATAGAAATTGTGCATACTTTCCCCAAAGTGATTACCACAAAGATTGATGTGGGATGGTAGGTGAACTGTGATGACTAATAATGAGAAAAGACTCTTGTGCTGGAGTGAGCTGGTCATTTGATATATGAAAAGAGAACGGTACATTTTTGGGTTGTTGGTCGAACAACTCATTTAAAGATATTCTGAGTTTTTAAAAATATACTAGGAATGTGATATAACGGCAAAGGGCTGATATGAGTCATTTTAATAATTGACATTTTTTTCCTGACTGTACTCACATGTTGCATACTTTACTGTTGGGATAATTGGCTAGGTATTTGTAACAAGCCAAAACGGGTTTGATGAAATGGTGTTTTAAATTTGGTTTCAGGATTTATAATGTGTACTGTATGATTCACTGGTGTGATCCCCTAATATTGTGCTCTACCTACAATAGAAACTCTTAGTCACTGCAACAATCGGTTTTTCCTGCCTCGCTTTGTTTTTCCTGTGTCAGATTTTAACGTCCTTGGGAGTTGTTCTGGGGTGGGTTTTTATTTATTTATTTTTTGGTACCCCATAAAGTTTCACAGCAATGTATGGCACGGTAGAAACAGCATGGCACTGATGTTCATGCTCAATACTTTCAGTGTGCCTTTTCTCTCATTCCCCTCCACCAAACACCCAAGATTCTGCATTTCCAGTGTATCCCATGCACCACTTATCCAGGAAGCTTGTTCGCACAAGCTGGACTTCATGTCTCTGTTTTTGCAACTTTAATAGTGATTAACGTGACCAAAATTATCCTTCCATTTGGGAGAGGTTAATAAAGGAGATATTTGCTTAATTAATTGCCAACTGTTGTATGTGTAAGAGTGCCTTTAAAAAGTGTACCAAAAAAAAAGTTACTATGGTAGCTGCGATGTGATGGAATTTTCCCATTAAGTCTCCTAGTTGATTTTTTTTCCTTTGTAGACCCAACTGGCACTGAAATCTGAATATACAAAGCATTCCTCTATGACATACAAGCTTAAAAAAAATAAACCCTTAAACTTCTCTAATTTCTGTATTGGTACTAATTAATTTCTGTTCTTGTCACCCCTTTATCATATTGTGCCCAGATTGCTTCTTTGTTTCAATAAAATGGTCTATGTAGCCTCGCTATTATTTTGAATCAGGCTCTCTCAAAGATAGGTCTTGGTTCTCTAAATCACTTGGTTTGGAAAGTTGGTAAAGAGGAAGGAGAAGTGGGGTGTCTTGTGGCTCTGCCAATCACTTTGTTCTCTTTATTTGTTTGGTCAAAGAATGAATAGCAGGTTGTGTTTGTTCTAGAGGGTAGGAAGAAAGAGGAGAAGAACCCACTTCTCTGGCTATGATTCACCCTGAACTCTCTCTCTCTCTTTCTCTCTCTCTTCTTTTATGAAGAACTGATGCAAATCTTAAGCTCCCAGACAACAGAAAGGGTTTAGGGAGCCATTGTGAGCTGTTGATGCTAAAACAATACTTTGTCTCTGAAGATAAGGAGACTTGGAATTATCATGATTTTAAAGCAAGATTGAAAACTGCCTTGGATGCCATTGTGAACATGATCTGTCAACCTCACCTTCATTATTGGGGCAAATAGGATATGTGTAAGGAGAATGGGCAGGAAAAAATCCTGAACCCAATCCAGATCAAATTTGAACATGTTTAAGTAGCACATATTCCAGTAGGAGACATTTAACTATTACTGTAACCCTGACACTTAAATCCTTTTGCCTTGATTGTACCCCCCAAACATTCCAGTGTTCCTGACAACATTCTTTTCCTGATTTAATTGGATGAGTTAATAAAAACATGGTCTGAGTACACCAATAAGCCACTTTTAGTTGGATTCATTATTTTTCTTTCTCTCTTGTCCGTCCCCCTCTGAAAGTCCATTCTTTCAAAAGGTATTTAGGTTTACTGAAAGTTAGTTGGCTGGAAAAGTTCACATAGCGTATCCATGACAACTCTCAGAAATCAGGGTAACTGAATGGTTTGAGAACAATGGATGGACTCACCATGCAGAAGAAAAGAAAGAAGTCTGTCTAGGGATGCAGAAGGAGACCATAGGCTGCACTGTTATTGTTTATGATCTATACATTTATTATTTAGAACTGTGGAAGGATGAAGTACTGCTGTATGTTGCCAAGAGGATAACATGGACATGAATTCATCTGGAGTTAAGGTGGCCTCGAAGGATATTTTCCTTGTATTATCACTACATTATATATAAAACAAATCTTTTAGGAACTTTTGTTAAGATGGCTATTCTAACTTTATTTACTTAGAAGTGAAATAACAAAGCCTTAAAGGTTATAGAATTTTGGCAAAAGCTTTACTGGCCTAGATCCCACACATTCTGTCTGTATCTGGGACATACCACTTTATACCACAGGTAAGAGCCGATTTTCTTTTTCTTCTCTCAGCAAGCTTTGGTAGAGTCCTACTGGCTATACAGGGTAGGACCTAATAGAATGTCTGGAGGCTATTCTCACATTTCAGGTAAGACTGCAGTCTGGTGCCAACATGACCTAACTCCCAACCACATGTTTTTCTCAATCATTTCCCCTGCTGGATTTACAACTATTTTGCCTATGAACAGTTCTTGGAAATTGGAAAGCATGCACACTATTTTGAAAATCCTTCAGTTAATTTAATGCGGCTTTTGAATTCTTTCGTTGGTCAACTAAACAATGTCAGGTATGCAATGTGATACCTGTCAAATTCCTTTACCTGCTGATTTTTTAAAGAAAGATTCTTGTAACCTACAAAATAATTAAACAGGAAGCTGGACTGCTGGATGGCAAAGCCCCAGCCTCGTGCATCTCCTTCATTTCCAAGAATGCTCTTGAAATACATTTGTGGGAAATCTAAAGGGCAGATGGCTATATCCCTGTTTTTCACCCTGTGTGACCCCCTTTCCCTCCCTCAAAAGACCAAGATAAGCTGGGATAAGACTTAACATCTCTGGAGTGCTTGAGTTTGAGTGGCAGGAAGCAACTCTTACCTGTTTATCTTATGGTCAATAAGTATTTTATAATTGGCAGAGCCAAAACTGTGCTAACCATTTTTTGAGAGGAGCCATGACAGGTTCTCATCATTCCAAATGTTTTCAGTTTTCCAAAATTTTTGCCTACCCCTGGATTGCCCCTTTAGTTGAAGTAAGTCCAATTATAAACAGTGTACTTTAGATTATTTTGACCAGAATTTCAGAACTGTTGGGCTAAACCTGTAATGGCTAAATTCTCAACAAATTAGAGCCCTGAAAGATGAAGAGAATTTTGGCTATGGTAGCTACAGTTTATCAAATTGTTCAGCCATGTGAACTCATCAAGGGCCTATAGCAGCTTCCTAGGGGGAACACATAATATCTGGGGCTTTTAAGTTTAGAAGGAAGACAATTAAGAGGATGTGATAGAAATATATAAAATCACATAAAAAGTAGGTTGATGCCAAAGTCATCCAGTGAAGCTTAAAGGTGATCAATTCAGCACAGACAAAAGAAACCACTTCTTCATTTGAACAATTGTGGATTTCACTAAGATAGGATGGGACAATAGCTGACACGTTAGCTGGCTTTAATAGGTCATTAGACAGATTCATAGAGGATATTGCTATCAACAGTTGCTAATCATGATAGCTGTATGTTACAGAGGCAGTATGTGGGAGGGAGATGTACTATCATGCTCAGTTTTGAGTCTTCTCTGGTTGACTACTGTGAGAACACAGGGCCGGACTAGGCAGGAATATACCTGCTTAACACTCTTTTTTCCACATCATACTCTGGGCTTGACCCCTCATGTTGAAAGATTAATCAGCCTTTCTGCAGATAATTTGGATATGTTAATGGATGATGCTCTTTTCAAGGAAAATGGAAGTGCAGTTCCTTTTCTTCAAGTGAAACCAATTTCCAGGTCAATAGTATCAAAAGCAGTAAATCATGGATTTCATTCTTCTCTGCAGGCTATTATTAGGGTTTTTTTTATAATTAACCCAGCAGGAAAATATCTTTCCAAGTATTATTGTTTAAGCAGAAAATATATGAACTGAGATTAAATTTTGTTGGAATGACCTGGGAAACCTCTAACTTTACGAGTGGTGCAGCAATTTGGATCTGAGATAAAAAAGGTGCTTCTGAGCACACAGTTTCAGCTACAGTACTCTTTAAAGTGGCTGCATCTTTTTCTAGGATCATAAGGCTCCCCTTCACAGTATGATCTCTGGAAAAGCCAGGTTTTGTATAAAGAGAAGTGAGACATGCACAGTCCTGCACATTTGTCGCCTTTGAATATGAGGCATTGTAGAGTTCTAGTATCATTTATTTTCAGGCCATTCAAGAAGTAAAAAGCATTTACCTTTTCATTAAAGGGTATGATCCTAAATAATTTTACTAGGAAATTCGCATGAAATTAGTGAGGCTTTAAAATAGATGTATTTATAATACCTGTAGAGAGCCAGTTTGGTGTAGTGGCTAAGGTGCTGGGCTAGTAACCGGGAGACTGTGACACCAGATCTTCCAACATAGAGTAAATGCTGCTTTCTAGCTACAGACTCATTCTGTCATATGATAATTCAGCACGTGTATATGTGTATTTTGAAGTTTAATAAAACTTTCCTTAGGATTAATGACTGTCCCAGAGGTAACTGTATTATGATACATTAAAAGAAAGGATACAAAACAAGAAGATGAAAAGAATGTTTTTGTTGGTCCTGGCATCTGTTGTTGTTAAGGTTTTAGGCATCCCCTGCTAATAAGAGAAGATAGCTTGTTTCCAGAGATGCATTTTAAATAGTTCTATAGTCCTTTGAAGTGTCTCAGAGCAGAATCCCACTTTTGTTTGATCTGGATTCCATTATTATTATTAAACACATAACACAGCAGCGAAAGGCAGATTTGGGTCAGAAGAAAATGTGTGCCGAACAGGCCTTAAACCAAGTCTGACAAGACTTTGCAGCCATTACATTCAGTCAGGCCCTGTAGGTATTTTCAGTGCCGACTGATCCAGCAAAAATTGTATTTATTAATTTAGCTTTATGTCCTGTTAGGTACCACTGAGCTGAGTTTGACTGACTATATGGACAAATGCTGACCTTCTTGACCTGTATAACTCCTGTCTTCTCCTTCTCCATTCTTTAACCTTGCTCACAATATCTTTATATTCTTTTTCTTTTTTAAGAGAAAGATCAGGACAACTTGCACAGAGGCCCCAGCTTTTGATTAGCTCAGCTTTGTTTAGTCTTACTTAATTTCAACAATGCTGCATTTCTGGACGTGCCCAGCAGCTTCACTGGGCCTTGAGTTTTTCAAGAATGTTCAGTCAGATAATCTCATGTGATGGCTCAGGCACCCTGCCAAAATGAAAAATCAGCAAACTTTCATTTCTCACAAGGTCGCCAACTTTTTAGAAGATGTTGCTATTGCTGTATGAGACGTTGCAATATTTTAGTGTGGTAGGTCTCTTTTGAAGTCGTTGGGCACCTTTTGGGAGTCTAAATGGTGTTGCATTGCCAAACCCTCGACCAACTGTGTGGCCCTATGAAGATGGCTATGCCTTCCTTAGAAAGTTTGAATTAAGAATAGCAGAGAAGTTCTATGTTACGGACCTTCTGGATAGTCTGAGACTAGTTGTTAAAATAAAGATTCCTAAGATAATAGTGATAAGCCTTCATCAGGTTATGATGACATTCTAATTTGCTTTAAGCAACCTTGCTCATAGTCTTCTATAATCAGTGGAATGATCTCTATCGCCAAATGTCTCTATTGCCTAAATAATGGCCAAAGATAACAGGAAATGGTTATCTCATTTGAATGAATGAGGGTTGAATATTGCAAACTTCTACCAACCATAATAACTGAACTGCAGTATTGCCATTGTTTCCAGATCAGATTTTGGAAAAATTCAGAATGTGATTTCATAGTATTCAGTGATTCATAGTATGAAAGGAATGATTTCATAGAGCCCATTGGACCCAACTGAATGTAATGGTTGCCATTAAGATTGGTAATGTAATGTCCACCGTGTCCACTTGTCCACTTGTCAGATTTGGTTTAAGGCCTCTACATCCTTAGCTTTGATGTCCGCCATGAGTCAATCTACAGATTTCTCCAAAATCATCACATTCATTAATAAAAGCATTTGTTAATGAACTTAACTACTTTCATTTGATTCCATGGCTTATGCTTAATCCATAACCTTCTAAAGAAAATAGTACTATTATTGTATCAGAACTGATGAAAGACTTTTATTTAGCTGAAACAAAAATTTCCAGATGCTTTTTTGGTTACATTGTATGATCAAACAGACATGGGAATATTTGCTCTTTCATTTACTTTGGTCTGATGCTCGTTTATCATGGCTTCCCCTAAAATTGAGCTTTGAGAATATTTGGGTCATTCTGGGAAAATAATGATTTCAACTTTTGTAAATTACTTTACAAATAAAAAAGTCATAAAAGTTGCCAATTCATTTAATTGCTCCACTACATTGCATAAATGACAAATGGCTGTGATTGGGATAGTAAAAATGAACCCCATTTGCATTATTCTATTACAGTATTTGCTTCAATAAGAATAGCAATTGGAACGAATGAGCTAATTTGATTCAGGATTTCATTTATTATGGAATGATTGCATCCCAACTTTGAGAACCAGTTTGATACAGTGATCAGAATATTGGACTAAAATAGGAAAAATTAGAGTTCAGATCCCCAACTGACCATGAAGGTTTCTGGTTGATCATGGACTTACCTACTTTCAGTTTAACATACTTCACAGGGTTGTTATGATAGTAGGATAAAGTAGGGGAAACAGGTGCTCTGCCTTGAGCTTCTTGAAGAATGGAGGATATAAATGAAATAAATATAACGTATAAAATCCAGTTTAAATGATGGCATAGAGAGAGCCCTTGTTTTTTGAAGAAGCTTTGATTCTTCTGGTTGCAAGGAGACAGGACTACTTTGAAGAGCATGATGTAGGAGGCTCGCTGGCCAACTGTGAGAAAGGCCAGTTGTCTTGAAGAGAAGGATTATAAAATAGAAAGAAGGTTCAGCAATTTTGATTCCTCACAAATGGATATTGCAAGCCATTTCTGAATTCATTGCCACATTGTTAACTGGAGATGAAACAAAATAGGAAAACTCTGCCTGATTTTCTTTTGCTTCTTTAAAAACAACTTTGATGTGTAGAAAACAATAGTAGTTAAACATTGCTCTTTAATAATGTTGGCTGATCCAGCTGCTGATAAAGGCAGAACTTTAGGGGCTGATTCAAAACTGGCAACCCTAATAGACCTCATTATAATTTTTGTCATGTAAGGAACTGACAGATAATCCACTCTGCCGAGGAAAATAGCCTGAAGCGATCTGGTTCGCAGAGCTAGCAACTTTGTACTTGATTGCATGTCAGCATCCAGAAGCTCATTTCCATATCACTTTGTAAGAAAACTCTCCCACATCTCGATCCATCCTCTGAAGTTGTTTGACTGAGCTCACCTTGGCAGGGGAAGAAGAAAAGAATATTTCCTACCTCATATGGCTGTTTAGCAGTACTTCTTTCTGAAGATTGTGCCTTCTTTGCATTTCAGGGTTTGACAGCTGCAAAATCACTAACTTCTACAACCTTTTAGACTTAGCAAAAGCAATAACTGCTGACAATATATGCTTGTTGGTGGTATGACTAAAGTGGCAATCAGCATCTTTTTCTTCAGATATTAGTTTGCTCTTAGAATGATGTATGCAAAGGACATCCTTTAAGATCAGAGTCTTAAATTGCCACAGAATCACATGTGGTTCCCCAAACTTGGATGCAGTTGCCAGAACAACTGCAAAAGTTGCCCTTAATTGTAATTTTTAAATGTGGCAGAAACGATGAATGCATGGGGATGGGAATTCACTTGAAGCCCCCTATGTTTAGCAGACAACTACCAGCACAGCACCAGGATTACGTGTGGTTCTTCATTTGAAGAAAAAAATGAGTGCCCTTCTTTTCTTTAGCAAGAAGAGCCCTTAATAGTAGCATCTCTGTGTCTCTTTCCAAAGGCACAGATCACTTTTTGTCAAGTTGTTTTAGGACTGCAATCCTATACAGACTTCTCTAAAATTTGATTCCAGGGTGGGATGGTAGGTAGACATTTGCTATGTTAATCACTCAGCTCACACTTTGTATCTGGGAGTCTCCTTATAACATATACAGATAATTCACTAAAATGTGGGGACCTGTAGAGGAAATAGATAATCCATAAATTGGCTTCTGGAAAAAATGTTCGAAATGTCCTTGTTTCTTTTTAACAGGAAGAGAAGGGTATTTTGGAAGTGAGGATATTATTCTTTTGCATGACTCCCTGCTATCTCTGTTCATTTATTTCATTATTAACACTTATATAACTTCCAAACAACACAGTCCTCTGGACAGATTACAAAATTAAAATAATAAAGTACTTAACAATGATAACCTTGGAAAGTATGTGTGGGGAACCTCTCTGGGAAAAGTGTTCCATGGGTGGTGTGCCACAATGAAAAGATACCAAGTTCAGTTAGTGGGGAAATTCTGTAATAAGTCCTTGCTGTGACTATTTAGTTTCCGTTTCAGTTATTATGACTGATCTCTTTCTTACAGTCTTATTTAAGGTGCATTCAATTTGCGTTTATTATAAAAAGCCATTCCAGTAATGTAAGTTTGCTTTGCCCTTCCTGAAAAGAAAAACTCTTCTAACCCACGAATAGAGTTCCACTTACTGTTGCTCAGGATCCAAGGTTTAAAAAAATATTTTGATACACTATTTCTAGGATGATGATATTTAGATGTGTCCTGAGCTGAACTTCATTTGTCAGCAGGTAGCAGCCCCTGGCTAATCTTATTTGGGATTGGAAGCTAAGCAGGGTCAGGCCTGGTTAGTAGGTAGATGGGAGACTGCCAGGAAATGCCAGGCTATGGGCTAGACTGGGAAGTTGACAAATATACTTGAAGCGGGCTTTGGCAAAGCGTTTCCATACCGCTGCCAAGAAAACTGCAAGGACATGTCCTTAACTCAAAGGAGACTTTATTCCACGAACAAGACCTCCAGTTATCTGTTTCTGTTTCAATAGATCTTTCTGAAATACATGGATCATAGTTATATTTCTGCTACGTAAAGAATATTTTTTTCAAGAAGCACTCTTTGCCAAGTTTATACCGCTAATCTCTTACGTTGAGGATTGTCTGTATAATATCAGTCTTCTTTGACACCTTTGTTGAAGTTAATGACTCTTGGCTGATGTTTGACCTGTTATGATGTTTGACTTGTGGGGTTAAACAACAATTAGAAAGAGAGATGTTGTGGGTAAAAATATCCTACCTTCCTGAAATGCTTCGGCATGCGTGTTTTTGAGTTTCTGATCCTGGGTTTTGTCATGCATCTTGACCGGTCTAAAAGCTGCTGCTCTTCTGGCAAAACAGTATGTAAAATGCTATATCATTGGTTAGAACTAGTGTAATGTTGCAGTTGATGATCAGAGCTGGTCCCACACTGTATATCAAAAGTGATTTGGGTTCAGTGGTTATATCTTATCCATTTGCTTTATTTGGCAAGCAATCATCATAATAAATGCATGAGATTGAGGAAAAGCTGACAGGTTGTCAACAACTGGTTATGAAGTCTCCCATTCTTTCTACATCCCCTACATCTAAATAATGGCTGAATATGCCAGGGCTGATTGAAAGTGAGATGGTAAATGTGGTGGCAATCTGCGTGAGCAACCTGATTAAGTGACTATTTTTCTGGTAGCCTTTCTTGGGTCTATGAATGCCTAAAACAATCTTCAGAACAGTGTTTCTCAACCTTGGTAACTTTAAGATATGTGGATTTCAACTCCCAGAATTCCCCAGCCAGCATGGCTGGCTGGGGAATTCTGGGAGTTGAAGTCCACATATCTTAAAGTGCCAAGGTTGAGAAACACTGCTTTAGAATGTCTTAAGATCTGGATTGACTGATGAAAGGGAGATACTTATCAAACCCCCCCCCCCCCCCCCAGTGGCTCTTGCAGGCAAGATCGGCTGTTTCTCAGCTGCTAATAGATTACCTTGCCCATCCCACTAGCGATACTAATCAAGATTGCTGTTTTTTGGCTGCTTATAGCAGTTCAGAGGAAATATTTCTTAAGCAAAGTCCCAGAAGGAACAAGGCAGTTAAAGCCTTTAACTATTTATTGTAGTAATTTCAGTCCAGCAGAGAGTGAAGACTGGGGCAAGTGAGAGCAATTGTATTGGTGTAAATGTCTGGGCCCCTGTTCATTGCTGCCCACTTATACATTCTTGTAGCCTCCAAAGCCTTCTGGGGAGCCCAGTAAATCCCTCTCCAAAAAAACGTGCCCACCTCTATTTTAACTTAAGCTAAATGAGCAATCCAAAGTGGATCTATCAATCTGATCTATTTTACCTTTATTGAACGAAGTGGCTTCCATGTTTTCTAATGTCTACCATGCTCCACTCTTGTTTTCTAGACTTAAGAATGATAGCAGCTGGGAAGTTTGCAAGTCTTCCACGGAATATGCAGATGAGCCATGAGTTTTCCTTGGTCTCTTCTATGGATCTGTTGAGCAGCAAACCCTCTCTGGCTGATGAACTTCATTCCAGTACCCATCAAGATGTTTCTGTCCATGGCACCCTTCCAAGAAAAAAGAAGGGAACCCTTCTGCTTGGGTCTGGTGATGTCCTCAACCACATGGGAATGTTGCCATACACCAAAACACATCAGTCTCCAGGACCATTAATTCAAGGTGTCATTGAGGAGTATCCCCAGAAAAACAGGAAGAGTGACAACCGTCTCCACAGGTAAATCATGTTAAGTTTAAACCTACTGTGAACACTACTCTATTTCACTGGCATTTCTAGTAATGCTTCAGAAGAATCTCTCTTCCCCACCCCCCTCTGTAGATAGATATCTCAATCATATCTTCTGGAGGTCATATCTCTTGTCTTCTGGGTAGATACATCTATAGTGGCATAGTTACAGAATGGAAATAAAATACAGTAATGCATTCAAAGTCTGTCCAGATTCAAAAATCTTCTTATATCTGAGCTGTTATAAATATTGCTATTTGAGAATCCACAAATATAATAATAATGAGAATCCACAAATATAATAATAACAATAACTTATTAAATTTATATGCCACCCGATTCCCAGTGATTCTGGGAGGTTTGAAATTGTTAAAACATTTAAAAACAGAGAACAAGACAAAAACACAAATACAGCACAAGACAAACAACGATGGCAATAAATAAACTCAGAGGGGAACAGAAAGCAAGAAAGGGGAATCAATCGTCCTCTCCAAAGGACTATATTTGAATAAGAATAATATTATTTATTTTATTATTATTTTATTTTAAATATTATTATATTTATTCAAATCTAATAATATTTGAATAAGAAAATATTTTTCTTTTCTTCAAACCTTTTATTTTCTTTTTCATTCTGGGCAAATACAGATGCCATGAAATGCCCCCTACAAATAGGCACATATGAGTGGACCTCTTTCATCAGCCTTCCTCACTCTGATGTCCTCTAGATAAGTTGACCATAGCCTCTCATCTTTCCCAGGCGGGGCAGTGCAGTGCAGTGCTGTAATCCTACTACCGGGGTATAATGGAAGTTGTAGTCCAACACTTCTGGAGGATGCCAGTTTGAGGAAGGCTGGATCATAGTTCATTGTGTGTCATGGGCTGTGAGAATAACCTTGGGAGACAGGAGGAAGAGCTGCAGCCTAGACAACAGTCTGATAAGAGACATCTCAGCCCACAACAAGAATAGGGGTGGAGAAAGCATCTCAGAAGGGACCCTCCCTAGTTTTCTGGATAGTAAAGGCAAGGGAGAGGGGAAGTGTTTTCAAACTTGCAAGACTCTGTAACTATAACCCTACAATAAAGATAGCGTTAGTACTCATGGTTTTGATTTCCTATCTGGATTACCTCAAAGGGCTGACATTGTGCTACTTCTGAATTGCCCAGTTGCCCTTTTCTCTATACTGCCCATCTCTTCTTCTGTTTTGTGGTCAGTCTGGGAAATAGTCCCCCTCCCCTTTTTTTTTTTACCTTAGTGGGTTAACATCTGTTTTTGTATTTCACCATACAAACAAAAGCAACATGTAACTGGTGCTTAAATCACATCTTTGTCTGGTTTGGCCTCTGTTTGGCACACTGGGAGTTCTATCTTGCTGCAGACCCAGAGTTTTGTTCCCTCTCTTCTGTGGGAATGAAGCGCATAAAAGAATTTGGCTGAGGATTTGCAAATGGAGCATGTATATTACTATTTGAAAGGCCTGATCCGCCATGCTTTCCCATTGGTGTGGCTTTTCCTTTCCCCTCCCCTGTGCAACGGTGCTGGCGGATAAGCCTTGGCAACCCCTGACATTGAAAACACAAGGCGTATAGCTGCTATGAAACAACTGCAAGGGGTGGTACAGCTGTTTGGAGCAGCTGAACATTATGCCTAGGCAGGAAATAGAATGCCACAATTGTGTGTGTGCATGTGTGTATGTGCGTGTGCTTGTGTACTTGTGGTTGGGCTGATACAATGCCTGAAGCTTAATTGAGATGAAAGGTGGGATATTGGCGTACCACCCTAGCAAAGACTACGCTTTACTAGAGCCTTGCAACTTGCTCAGGTGGGAGTCCATTATGGTGAATAAAAAATGGAGATCAAATTGTAAGTTATAGGTACTTTCACACTTTCATCAGAAGTTGGTGCCACTTCTGAATCTGGGCCACACCGTCATCACCACTGGTCATCTGAGCCTATTTCCTTCTGGCTCAGCTATGGCTCAAGAGGAATCTCTTGTTTTCTGTTTTCAACGTCCAACTTTGTGGTTCCGTGGAGCTTGGGATAGCCTGTTTTTCCACTGGCAGAGACTCTGGCTCCTTACTGTCTCTCATGCACATCTCCTAAACTATGTTTGTGTCCCAAGAGCAGAGCAAAGGCTTTGCAACTCCAACTCAAGGGTGCCATCTTTCTTTCTTCTCTTTAATTGGCTGCAAAATCAAATTAGGTACGTGAAAGAGGGTAGGGCACTGGTAGTAATGTTAATATTGGAGCTTCTTCATTAGGCATCTGGAAGGAGGGCTGGTAGATTCACGAAGAGTTCTCAGTGGCTGGATAGAAAAAAATGGCAAGCCATTGCGAGCACACTGTGAGCTTGGGAAGTGATGATACTGGCTGTGTTTAAATCCCCCGTGGATCGTATGAGCAGAAATCTGGGCTGAAGTTAACAAAATGAAATTGGCTAATTTAAAAAGAAAAATCAAATCAAATGCACAAATATTAAATGGTCAGGGGGAGAGTACCTAGCTTGGCAATCATATCTGTGAAAAAGACTATCTCAGGCTGAACGTGAGTCAGTATGTCATGCAACTACCAAAGAAGTCTGATGCAATTTTAGTTGCATCTGTAGGATCTGAGTTTCTGAATCCTGTGAAGTAATGATTTAGACTATAATGTGCACTTTGGGATGCTGCACTATAGGAGGAATATAGATAAATTGGGATAGGTTTAATGAGCATTGAAAACAAATCCTATGAGAAAAGGTTGAAGGAATAGGGTTTGTTTAACCTGGAGAAAATACAAGCTGGGAGACACACAGAGAAATACCTAGAAGCTTGTCGCAAAGAGTAGTTCTCTCTTGCCACTTAAATTTAATTGGTTTAAGTTAAAGAATAGCTCATGGTTGAACATTGATTTAAGCTTAATGGTAAGACTAATTTTGACCAGAGAAATAATTACTTGGAATGTGGTAGGCTCTTTCTCACTGGTGAACTTCAAGAAATCCCTAGACACCCATTTGTCAGGGAATGCCCTATCTTTGGATTTTCTGTTCCAAGGAAGGGGTAGAATCAGTTGATCATGCCATGCCTGCTCTATGAATCTAAAGTCTCAGAGTTCCTTAATTCCTCCTGGCATTCTGGTGCATGAGCAGCCTCTAGGCAGGGGGAAAGGACAAGTACCATAATCATCACAGACATTAACATCCTAACAGCAGTCCGAGCCAGTAATGGTGATAGGATTTACGAGCCCAGATGAGATTACTATAAATAAATTGGTCTCCAGAGTACATAGAAGAACAGATGTATGGTGACCCCAACATCTGAACCTCTTTCATGCCTCTCTCTCTCTCTCACACACACACACACACACACGCACACACACACACACACACACACACACACAAAATCCCATCCCAGAGAAAAGTGAATGCCAACAGGAAGCAATCTAACCTAATCTGTGCTGCTACTAGCTTCTCTCTTCAATGTACCAATCACCACTTAACTTTTCTATCCATACCATCTGCCTTTTGTTTAGCAACCGTTGATTTCTTTGTCTCAGTAATTAACAAGTCTTAGTGCAAAATATTTTGATTTGCCCATTGTGGTATTTATATTATTCAGCATGGAACTCTACATCCAACTTTTTTCAGAACCTTAAAAACATAAACTCATTGGTTTAATGTAAAACAAACGGTTACACAATATACTGTGAACTTCACTACTGCCCCACAGTGACTGAGTCATCAAAAGGACACTGTGGAATCCCCCATTCTTGGAAACATTTAAAAATAAGCTACGTGTAATCAGGTCGCAGGTTGGCTCATGATAATCCCATTTCCATGCAGGCTGCCCGTGATTAATGTTGTTTTAGAAGAAGAAAAAGGGTGTGGGAAGCAGATGACTTGAGACTGTTCAAACAATCGTTCTACCGTTTTGTGGCAACGCTTTTAAAAATATATTGCGGCATATAGGAAAAGAAAGGCCTGTTTTGATAAGTGAAGTGTTATTTCCTTTCCAAGTGATATAATTTGGCTCTGAAAACCGGTAGAAGAAATATAACACCTAATAGAGGCTTTATTCACGGAGGGTTACTGTGAATATATGAATTTGTTTCCATTTGCATGTGATTGTTGAGGCTAATACCAGGCATATTTTTCCAAAAACTCCATGATATTCTAGAGAATATTGGCACTTGCCCAAGTCCAGTGGGATTTGCAGAAAACAATGAGTGGGGGTGGGGGGATACATAATGGGGCTGTACACAGTGTATTAGAATTAACAGAACACATCTCTTTGAAGTTTTAACATAACTGAGTCTACTGCAAGGCTTGTGTGGCTGTTTTGATGTCTATTCTTGGTTGTCTGTGTGTACATGTGCATATGAATTGTGCAAATAATGCATATGGAGTCTGTGGGGGACAGCCTTTGAAGCAGCCCTGCAAGCCTTTCCAAGGAGCCAGCTGATTAATTTATGCTTAAATGCATTATGAACCACCAGTTTCAAATTCTTTGCCCAGCCTTGATACCGAATGATTCTGCCATTCCATCATTCTTCATTCAGCAGAATTAACCACTGTCAGTAGACTTTATCTGTGATGTCTCTGCAGGCTTCAAGCTCAGTATCAGTTTTGGGTTTCTGGGACCCTTGAGCAAGATACCCTCAGTTGGGAGGCTTTTAAAAAGTGAAATAAGTGTATTAAAGCTAGTGGAGGGTTCAAGTGCCCACTTTTGCTTCTTAGTTCTTAAACAAAACATAACCTGCTCACATACATTTTGTTGGCATAATTTGGGAAGAAGGCTTTAGGGACTTCAGAAAAGTGGTCTAGAGGAAGGGATAGGTTAAGCATTTGCTCCCCAATCACTATTGAATTTTTTTCTGTGCAGGATAACTAAACTTACTGTGGGGAAGATTTTCCTTAGTTAGCTGTAGATCTTTTCCCCCCTGGGTCTAACTACCATTACGCAGGGAGGAGCTGTTGTAGCACAAAGGAAATTCCCCATCTCTGATCCCTCCCCAAATTGTATGGCAGTTAAGCTTGGAAAAAGTTTTTATTGGCATCAGTAGGACATTTGAAGCTTTTGAGAACTGGTGTTTGGGATTGAGCCCCGGAGGGGTCCTTCAGAGACACTAGTCCTTGGAGGTGTGCAAATCAGTCCAAACCCTGTTTGAATGTTTAAATTCAGTATGAATATTCCATTCCATTCAAATTTGTGATTTAAATTATCAAATCAATGACAGGCTTCAATGAAAATCCACATGTGCATGTGCAAATGTCCACTGAAACTTAGAAGCAACTTGAAAGGTATGTCATTTGGAACATCAAATCAGTTGAAATACTTGATTCAATGCATTGAAGCTGTTGAATCACCTCAAATCATACCTTCTAACTGAGGCTCTGAAAGGTTGTTACACTCTGTTTTGAGGATGTAGAATCCTTAAGAAGGGAGGGAAGGAGCCCTAAATGTGTACCCCAAGAGCCCTCGGACACTGGATTGAGGAAACGCAGAAGCCACTGATCACAGTGTTGCACTGGAGATGAGAAAGGGATGGATTTGACAATCTCTTGCTCTTGCTCTGTACAGGTCCCATCCCATGAGGATGGTGCTGCTACTCATCCTCAGCATAGTTCTGAGGGTGTCCTCAGAGTGACACCACAAATCCCTTCTATTTCTTCACTTTCAGCCCACTCAGGAGGACGCATATAGCCAGTTTGGACAGTAAGCTGTTCCAGCAACTGGTGTGAGCTTCACCCCACAAACTCACCTGGTCCTACCTGCTGCCCCAAGGAGCTGCTTCATTCCACTGAATGATAGGGCTGCACTGTCTATATGTATAAATTAGCAAGTGCACATTTTATGCAAATGATGCTCTTTTTTAATGACGACGGAGGAGATGATAATGATACGTCTTCTCTTCCTTGGCAAAACAAATAGCCGCCTTGTTTGTGAGCTGTAACTTGAGTGTTGTTTCTACCTGTGCGCTGTTGAAGAAGTTTGGCCCTGTTTGAGTTCATCGCCCTTACAGTACTGTAAAACTGTGCTGTTTAGTACATGGATGACTCAAGAACAAAAGTCCTGGCAAGTTTCAATCTTTGTGGATTTCTTTAACATTGTGACCTTAAATTGAAAAGTGGATGCCCCCCCCCCCCCCCCGTAAGTTATTAACTAGCATTACAAGAATGTGAAAAGGGAGAGAGAAATGAAGAATAAGAATGCAAGTGGATCTCTGGAATGTATAAAACCCTTTAGGCAGCATGAATGTACTGATTTTAGTGCCTTTTTATTATTTGAACATTCCTTTCTTATCTCATGATACTCGGTCAGATCATTATTCATTATTAGGTATTTCAAAAAGTAGCATCTAGTGCTGCTATTAGCCTGTTGAGGTTATGCTCTGGAAAGTTTTATGACTCTTTATATGAAGAAATAGGTCCAAATGTCTGCACAGATAGGATAGCTGACGGTGGCATGTCGCAGAATAAATATACAGTGGTACCTCGGGTTACGAACGCTCCTCCTTACGAATTTTTTGAGATACAACCAGCTCCGGCCCCAAAAATTTACCTCAACATGCGAACTCCGCCTCAAGCTACGAACCGGATCTGTGGCCATTTGCCCTGCTGCCACGCGGTCGCGGCTTCCTGTGGGCGAGATCGCGGTAGCAAGGAGATGTTCGGTGAGGCTTGTGGTGTGTTTTGTGGCGTTTGGAAGGTTTTTGGTGTGCTTGTCAGCATGGCTCCAAAGAAAATGCAGAACAGGCTTGAACCTTATGGGGAAATTTGCCTCGTGGTGCGACCAAATTCGGAGGGCGGAACGGATTAACCGTATTTACATTGAATCTTATGGGAAAATTTACCTTGAGTTGCGACCAACTCGAGTTGCGACCAGAGTCACGGAACGGATTAAGTTCGTAACTTGAGGTACCACTGTACTGTGTGTGGAAGTTTGACTTAACTTGATATCATTTATTTTTGTCTTATTTTTTTTTTAAGCACACCAACCTACCAAAGAATATCCATTACAGTGTATCAGCAATTTTAAAATTGAAAATGCAATTTGAATAGACACCAAATAAATGTAGATTTAGGAAATGGTTTCAGGTACGTGATGAGTAGCATGGAGGACAGTATAGAGCCCTCTGGCGTTCTGAATTACAGAGACTGTGGGGAAAAGCCAGACACCAAGGAACGGCTCTGGGGCCTATGGCAAAAGTGTGCCTCCTAAGTCTCTGCCCAGTCAGGCAACCCAGATGATGGCTAATGCTAAAAGGACCAAAAGCTCACATTCACCATTATTGTTATTGTTTTTTTTTTTAAAGAAAAACTAATTGCAGAGACTATTCCCTCTTGCAGAAAAGCATTAGCTGCTTCAATGTACATGAGCCTTAGCTTATTCCTCCAGCTAAGCGGTAGGTGTGATCATCCTCAGCTTAGGTGAACTTAGCTTATTCACATAATCGAGGTGTACAGCTGGAAACATGTGAGGACTGAACAGTGTATCAACTCCGCCCATCTTGGCTTTTTACAATGACAGTATCCAAATTGGTATGGATAGGAATGGAATTAAGACGGAGCACAAATTGGTTACAAGTGACTTTCAAAGGTTCTACCACCTGCATGCTAGTCCTGTTCAGGAATAAGAGTGGAATGGGGACTGAATCCTTTGTCTTCCTACCCCCCTCCTGATTTGGGGGTGAACTGAGCACATGTAGCTCAGATGAAGCCAAGAACTTCAAGTACAACATGCATTTGCTTTTCATGTTCAATACAGGTAAGACGGGTAGCACACAGATGCAACCTACTTCCTAGCAGCATCCTGGCAAATATTCTTTGTCAATATAGACTGTTGTTTTGGAATTGGGAAGACCTAGAGTCCAATCCTCATTCAGCTGTGAGCTCGTAGGATGGCTTTGGATCAGTAATTTTACCACAACCCAATTTACCTTAGAGAAATGTGGATATAAATTAAAGAGAGGCATCTCTCTTTCCTCCAATTTGGGCTGCTTTGAACTCTTAGAGGAAAGGCAGGATTGGGATATAAATGTGATGGATGTAACACATTCAGAAGTCTACCACATGCAAGAAAATCCTGCCTTTGCTCCGGGATATACACTGGGATTTACATAATGCCAGATATGACTAGGGCAGCTTGTTGAAAGCAGCCAAATAATCCAGCTGCTCAGAAACCTCAGGGAAAGACTGTTCTGTTGTCCTCTTCTCTTTTTCCACCCCCACTCCCCACAGCCTCTTGCTTGGGAAGATGCACATCTGCTTACCTGTCTCCTGCCCTTTGGTCTTCATTTGTTAAGGATGACTGTCCATGATACCCCTGCCTCCAAGTCCATAGATAGTGACCAGCCGCAGGACAGAAAAGTAATCGAGACTCATCTTCTTTGGGGTGACTTATGTCCCCAAAGGTAGTGAGGCAGAACTCATATCAAATATACATATTGGTTTACTTGATCTTTTATTTGTTCGTTTGGTGCCTTCAAGTCACAATGTTGACTCCTGGCGACTGCCTGGGCTAGTCCCTGCAGTTTTCCTGGCAAGATTTCAGAAGTGGGTTGCCATTGCCTCCTTCCTAGGACTGAGAGAAAGTGACTGGCCCAAGGTCACCCAGCTGGCTTCATGCCTAAGGTGGGACTAGAACTCACAGTCTCCTGGTTTCTAGCTTGATGACTTAACCACTGCACCAAACTGGCTCTGATCTTAATGAGATTTAATTCTGAGCAAAAGTATAGGTAATTTAATTAAACATAAACATCTCAAAATCCCCAGAGCAAGACTTTTTGGAGGATCCTTGACCACTGAAACAGCTTTTTGTGCCTTCAGTTCCCTGAGGGTTTCCCCACCTCTCCTCTTGAGCAATGGTACTAGTCATCTCTGCACACCCTGAAGTATCTGACCTTTGTCTTTTCCTCCTCCATTCCCCCCACCTTCCTCCATTTAGTAGCTTGCACAATATAAGGACCCCTGTAATGCTAACTCAGTTAAGCTCCTTTATCCATCCTTCTTGTGCCAGTCAGTTCAGAAGATAACCTTCCAAGCAGAGTACGACAACCAAAGAAATGAAGCCTAAATGGATTGCAAAACTCCATTTTCTGCCAAAGGAAGTAGTAGATCTGATTCGAGACTAGCTGCAGTTATAGGCTTTGGACATCAACAAGCAGATAAGATCATGACTGCATGGTGAGTTCCATCCTCTGTCATATCCATTAGAAAAAGTGAGAGGGAGTGAGAACTGAAATAATAGGAATAATTTTTATTGCTTTAAACAATGGTCCTAACACTGCTCAGATACGGATATTATGAATCATTTTCTTCCTTGCCTTTTAGTGTTTGAAATCCCTCACCGTCATTTGAGAACAAAAATTGGATTATTTTCTCTGAAAGAGGCAGATGGCTTTTATGCCCGCAGCATGTACTGGTGCAGTGTTGCCCATGCAGTCACATACCAACATTCTTGATACCCTTTTGACCTTTTCAGGTTTAAATTTGGGTTGAATCCTAATGTCTCTTCCTTAATAATTTGGAAAATGTCTCAAAAATTCCAAAAACTGTGAAAAAATTCAGTTCAACGTTCACTAATAGTTTGGTGATTAGTTCTTAATGCATGACAAATCCATTTTTGAGCTGATCTCTTTGCCTGTGAATCAATTCCAAGTAGAACTGTTTAGCATAGGCCCAAAGTATCTGCATCTAGGCACACTGCAGGATTGCTTCTTCAGGTCATCTTAATGTGCAGATATCATTAAAAACTAATCCAAAGTCCTTCAAGCATCATGCCATATGCCCATCCTAAATTCCTGACCCACAGGCTTTATACAGAAAAAGCAGGAGCTTGGTTATATATCAGGGCCTCGAGAGGAGCCAGAACTGTGATGTTGATGATAACGTTTGAAAAGACATTTGCTAAAGTTTTAATGGCTGCCTCACTATTGCAATATGCTCAAAAGCTGATTTTCAGATAAGCTAAGCAGGGACAGACTTGAGTAGTACTTGGTTCGGAGTTTACTAGGAAATCTCAGAGCTACAGGCAAAAGTGTGAAGTTGGAAAAACTTCCTGGAAGAAAGTAGCACTAAGCACTGTCATATTTTTGCAGACTAAACAACATGGAATCATCCAGGTAGTTACCAGGAGATGAGTTCAACTTGAGGAAGACTCTACATAAGATTCAGGTCAGACCAGTTGGGTAGGACAAAGAGCTTAGCACATTACTTCTCTGGAAGGACAGCTCTGGGTGATCCCCCTGGGTTTTGATGGACCCCACCTTTTTGCTTCAAATGAAGAATGACAGGGAGCAGGTGGAAATGTTTCTCTGGTGAGCTGGAGGTTCAGTGTCTCTGGTGTAAAATCTGCTTGGCATCATGCCACTTTCTGTCCCCATAGTGTTCAGGGTCTTGTTCTTACTCTTAATCATTTTAACAACAACAAGAAGTAGCCCTGATAAAGCTCTGATAAATCTTTGGTTCCTCCATTTTTAAAACACTGCAGACATAAGTGCCTTTGACTTCCCATGTGCCCTTGTGTTCACATGGACGATAATACTGCAGGTCTGACATTATGTCCAGGCCTGCATCATGATGTATTGAAGCTTTCAGATATGGATTTAGTGATCTTAGACTGGAAGCCTTTCACACCTGCTTTACCTGTGTGCATGCAAGTCTCAAGGCACCAGCGCTGATGGCTGATGCCCAAAGATGGCTCTGAACTTGGGTATAAATATATGTACTTTTCAAATGGGATTAATAGATTTAAATGAATTAATCTGCAAGTACTTAAATGCCAAACAATGCATTCTTAGTACATGAGATATGTGTATTTAAATCTCATTTGAAGGAGGACTTGCTGATTCACTGGAGTCCAGCTGTGAAGCTCCAGGCAGTTGAGAGAAGTGGACATCTATGGGAAATTGCTCTTATCCTTAAATAATTTAGCTGCATTTTGAAGGATATTAAATATCAAATGTGAAATGCAATGCTATAGTAGTGTTGGGATTATTGTAGCAAAGTGGAAGCCACAATATGTTTAATAGGTAAGTCAAGATTAAAGATGGGACTTGTCTTATTAATATTAAGATACTTAGTTATGAAAAATCTTGTAACTGTTCATGATTCAGGCAGAGCTGAACATTTTGAAACCTTCTGAAATCAACCTTGACTAAATTGTGCCATTAATATATTGCTGTATTGACGTAATCATTCTCTTCTATAAAATAGTTAGCTAAGTTAAACTAAATGTAGGATTACTTATGTACACATACTTAACAATAAATTCCACTGAACTAAGTGTGTGATGCTTCCAAATTAGTGTGCAGTAGGTTCCTCAGTCAGTTCTCTTCTTTATCCTATTTTTAGCCTTTCCCAATTGAACTACAATTCCCAGAATTCCACACCAAAATGGCCAACTGCAGTATCCATTCTGCAAGTGCTAAGGTATTGGTTTACTGGACCAATGAATATTTCAAATACTAGATTGAATGTTCAGGTTTCACAGTGCTCTTCCATAAATGTGTATCTTTTTAAAAAAAATACAGCATAAGCAGTTAATAACTTAGCTGAGCTCTCAACATAATGCTTGAGGCAAGGTCTGTTTTGATAATTTGCTTTATACCAAAGACTTAGATTCTGACACACACATACACCTTGATCCCTCTTTAATTTATAAGCTAGTACATGAAACATTGTATTAGTTTAACTATGGGAATGTATGCAAACCTGAAGCTGAGTATTGTGTAACTTGCTTGCATTATATTTGTATATAATGCAAGCAAGTTAAACAATTTGTATATACCATTAAGGCCACCACATTCGGGCTGCAAATTTCTATACAATCACAAGATGGCATCAAAGAGTTAAGAGTTGTCTGAATCGCTTTCCTGCTATCTAGTGGCCCTGTTTATTTTTTCACATTTAATGTTTTATTTGGCAAAATATAATAGCCAAAATATAATAAACAGGTTTTTTTGGGGGGGGGGTTGGTATGAAGAAGTAGCTTGATTTCTGAGATTTTTATACTTGCCAAGACTGACAGGGTGCTGCACAAGATGTAGTCTGTCCCTTACCACGGTCCCCAATCCACTGCTTGCCATAACTCCTCTCCCTAGTAGAGGGTAGAAGTGATTGATTCGATTGACTTGATTGAATTGAATGCTTTAACCGCCCAATAGCCAAAGCTATTCAGACAGAGACTGAAGGGGCTTATATCTTACTTTGAAATCTGGCCATAGCATGCCGCTATTTGAAATCCTGATGTTGCCTATTATATATCTTGCTCTTTGGGTCCAACACAACACCTGTCAACATATACATTAAGCCAAGAGTAACTACATTGTTGCTTCTTCCACCAGCAGCCCTTATTAAAAGTAACATTGAAATGTGTGAATCTCAGAATACTTACAGGGCTTATCCAATGATCTGTCACCTAGTGATCTTCTGCATTTTTACAGCCTACCTTTTGTAGCCCAGATAAATTTACCGAAAAAGTCCCTGTGCTGCCATTCCATCTTCCCTCTATAATGGATTTTTTCTGGTGTAGAGAAAAAGATAGACTGGACGATGGGAAAATCTTGAGTGGATTAAAAATAAAAATCCTCCATAAATTTCTACAAATGAAGCTGGGTGATTAGACAGTAAAATGTCACTTATAAATTGGTTCTTCTGAATATATTAGTACACTAAAGATAATTACATTTACAGTTGGCTCATTTTATCCCTAGTGTGTATATGTTTCTATTTTAGCGCCTATGGTAGGAACCAGAGTGTGTTCAGAGGTTCATACTTCTTTTACATGGGATGTTGCTTTTTGTTACATTAGTCCTCTTATCTTCTGAAGGATGAAACCACTTCTTCTTTCCAATGCTAATGAGCTACATCAAATGGTCCTTTGTTGACATGGGAATTGGGCTTATCTGATCACTGGGAAGCCAAACAACCCTGCAGACTCAGTGCTTCTGACACCGCTCAGTTAGTTGATTTTCATCATGTATCAGTAGAAGCCATCCCTTGGTGGTTACAGGAAAGCTCCTGTAAGCAAACAGCACTAGAAAGGAGAAAAAGAGGAAAGACTTTGGGTTCTGCAGAAAGGTAAACATATTGAAAAGAGGAACTTTATAACACCAGATGAAAAGCAGCTGATTAAGGTGGTGAGACAAGCTTTCAGCTACAATTGATGTAAGAGGACTCCTGTGCAGCTGTGTTTGAGTGGGAGTTATAATCCTGTTGGTTTATTGCTGGTGGCCCCATAAACGTTAATTAGAACTGATGGAAAGAGAGCAACAATAGCAGTTCTCTTTATTGGTTATGTGCGTTTGCATGCGTGTGAATGTACATATGAGCAGAAAAATAATTGAGAGAACTGGAACGGATAATCTTGAGAGGCGTAGTATTTTCATCTACAGAAGAGGACCCGTAACCAGAAATCTTGTAAAGGAAGGAGGAGATAAGGGGTGGATGGGGGGCAGACATGGAAAAGACAGTGTGAAATTGCAAAAGCTTTAATATTGATGTAATTCTTTAAAATCTGTCTTTACCAAAAGAAACAAAAAACGTTCAAGGCAATAACTAGACAGTACTTTAATTACAACCAGGATTCCTAGTGTGGCGCAGGCACCTCTTTGATACCACCCAGACTCCCTGCCGTCTTTTGCATTTTAAAACAAATTCTTTTGATTTTCAACAGAAAGGCTGCATGCTGCAAAGTAAACAGCCAGCTTCTTTATTTCCAAGGATGCAGATGAGCCACAAATAGGCTTTATGACCTTTCTTAGAAATTTAGAATTATGGGTAGGTTCAGTCCTGTGTTTTGTCTGGAAGTGTGTCCACTTGCCCAGAAAAAGGATAAAGATAAATACAGGTAGCAGGAAATATCCTGTGTGAGAAGAAGATGGTAATTGATGTTTTCTGACTAGTCATGCCGGCAGTGATTACGGAAATAGGCAAATCAACAACCATTGTGTGAGAGAACCTGCAACTCGATTTCAAAATTCCATAATGTGCCCATCAGCTCAACAAGGTTGGGAACTTGCATTATAAGTTCTGTGAGGTTCTCAGATCACCTGTTCCCAAGTTCATAAAAATACGTGTGCCAATGAAAAAAGGAAACTGGAATACCTCAAATTATATTTTTCTGATAGGTGTTGATATGGGTGTCTGCAGCAAATGGAGATTGCATCAAAAATAATGACAACACATGCATGGTGGCATTTATGACATAAGCTCCATCTTTAGGTACTTGCCCTCTGATGTCCAATGCCAGTGTGTAGGTTGTGTGTGGTCCTCCAGATGTGTTTGGAACACATTTCCAGATTCATTGTCTGCTGCTTGCAACTGGAATGTGCTAGATTGGGGAAGACTCAGCCAGTGACTAGAGATGAGTTCTATTTTTTATTTAAATAAAGCTTGTTCTCTACTTGGAACTTGGAGATGCAATTAAAATGGGTAATGATTATTATATGAACGGTGCTGGTTAAGATTCCAAATAGACAGTGCAACTGTTTAATTTACCAAGTTGAACCCCTCCTGTTAGAAGAGATACAGTCTGTCTCCTTGTGCTGAGCAACCTTAACTCTGGTTTGATGAGTGTAGATATAGTGACTGCCCTGTTTCAAATCCAGTTTAAGCCATTGTTTTCTATCCTGCTTAATTAAGGGTTGCATCTTTTGTTCTCTTTCTTTCTGCCCAACAGTGCTGGTATGTGACCCAAGTGTTATCTGCATTAATTGCTGAAGATAGTGGTGATTTTGCCATATCTGGTGAACATATGAATTAGACCCCAGGTTTGTAGAGTCAGGGAGTTCACAGAGTTCAAAAGAATCTTATTTCCAACAATAGACAGAGGTTAGGAGGTTCCTGGTCTGATTAGTTCCAAAGTCATATCTCCTGAAGTTGGATATTGAATTGCTAGCACAAGATTAACTTAATAAATATCCTGTTTGAAGCTGCCGGGGGTGGGGTGGGGTGATGGTGGTTGTCATTCAGCACCACCAAAAGCTTTTTCCAGTGGAACAGCCAGGTTAATCAGTTAACAAAAACAATATGTATTAAAGACTAACACATGCATTCAGCACAAGCTCATAAGGACTATCCCTTTTCATCAGATACCTGGTGTTATTCTCAGTGGAGAGGGCAGGGAGGCACACAAAGAAAAACAAAGACTCTTGTAACAATTAAAGACCAACAAATTTATTATGGTTTATGCTGTATGTTTGCTAGTCACTGAGGGCAAGGGTAGGAGAAGGAACCGGGTGCTCTTCTGATCTTTTTAGGCTTCAGCTGCCATCTGCTCCAGTCAGCATGGCTAGTGGCAAGGAATTGTGAGAGTTGTGGTTCAGAGTATCGGGGGGGGGGGGGATAACACTACTGTAGTTAGAGGATTTTGGTGAAAAGAAAAAAAAGTTTGTATCTGATTTTTCCCCCATTTTTATTATAGCATGTGAATTTTTGCCTAATTAATTTATAATAAAGTTGGTTTTCAAGGTATTGTTCAAGTTTGGAACCCCTCCAACTATCCTGAAATTATCTTGTGATGTTTTATTAAGAGTAATTTAATAGAAAATCAGCTTCTAATCAATTCAATACTAAACCTGGAGAGTAATTTGAACCCCTGTATAATATAGCATAGTATCACCTCCACACCAGAACTTTTTAATAACATTTCTGCTGATTTGTTATTTTCTTCTAAAACTAGTAATTCTGTATTTTTCCATTAAAATTCAATTCATTTACCTTCATACGCTGTATCTTTCAAAAGGCATATTATTACAGAATTCAGTATTATATAATTACCTTAGAAAATGAAAGCAGCTTTCACTATATTTAATGATTCAACTCTTCTCTTATTCATTTATTTCAATTAATAAAATGCATTTAAAAGCTGTCTTCTAATCATTTTTAGATGTGGGTAGGGATGGATAGAAATAATTTGTTTTCACTCAGGTTTGGGAAGAATGATGGAGGAAGATACTGTATGTCTACTTGGTGATGCAAGCTGTTTTCCTCCTTCAAAATCCAATAATGCATCCTAACATTCAAGATATATACTATGAATATTATAAATATAGTATTTTGTACCTTTTAAATATTTAATGAATGAATAAAATTCATTTTTCTAGTATTCAATAATGCTCTGTAGGAAGATTACAATCCTTTAGAGCAGATGTTTGTGGGAGTTTTCTGGGTATTGTTATTGTTTGAATATAGCTCAGAGGCCTACCTACTAGTTCCAAATTCAGAACGTTGGTTTATCAGAACTCTTAACAGTACAGCTCTTATCTGGCATTTATGTGGAGAGTGTTTAAGCATTCAAGCAAATATGAGTATAACTCTCAGACCCGACTGAATATATGTAGAGTAGGGGGTCTGTGATGTGAACCAGGCATTGGCTTGGTTTTCTCCTAAAAGGTCAGAGTTATATTTTTAAAAAAGGGGAGTTATGAGACTAACTTATTACGAGAAAAAATAAAGCAGAATTCGTGGTTTACACATAAATCAAGCAAGCCACAGATTGCTTTCTTTGAGTTTGTTTAGCTCCTCCTACTAACAGGAGGAGCCAAGCAGGAACATATCAACAAATAGCAAAAAAAAAAAAAATTAATATAGTCTTAGATCAGAATACATTGAAAACACTAGCCATTAAAAAATAAAAGCAATTGAGCAATATGCACCCATCCCTTTCTGATTGACAGTTTACCTTGTTGTCCAAGCACAGCCCTTTAAACCGGTGCTCAACCCAGAAATTAGTTTTCACAGCCAGGACTGAGATTCCATTCTGCCGTACAACATTCCATTCCTGTTTAACCTCAATGGTTTTTTTTGTTTCAACCAACTAATTTAGAAAGAAAGAGTGCTGGGCTTGAGATGCTGTTACTATAAGCTGTTTTGGAACTTAAAATGCTTGAGTCTGTTCCAAATCACCCGGTATTCTTTCACTTGATTCTGATTGATCTTCTGTTCATTTCTGCCTTGCATTTTTATCTACTGTATTCCACTCTATTTGCTCCTGGGGTTGATGTATTTATAATGAACAAACAAACAAACAAACAAACAGGTTCATTAGCCTGCTCTATAGGCCTTTCTCCATTTGCACCTAACTATGGCATAAAAATGCCCCAGTACCTTCTTTTTTCTGCCAGGCCCTCAGGATGTTGCCTTCATCTCATGCCCAACCCAGACCTGAGGCAGTCGTCCTTAACTGTTCTGTGTTTCAGTAGTGTTTTCTCTCTGAAGCAGGCAACAAGCTGGGTGAGTTTTGCTGTGGATGCAGCTTGATGCATTTTGCCCGTGATTTGCTCAGTGTTGCTGTCAGGTGGCCCCTTGAGGGAGGGATCAATTAGGTACCCATTGATCACTTTAGGCAGGGGTTGGTATGCCTTCCTTCTTAACAGTCCCTGGTTACTCTCTCCCAGGGCCATTCTGCTTTGGACAGTGAGAATCCCACACACACATACCTGTACAGCCAGGCCTCTGAGACACACTTTGCTTCAGAAACCTGGATCAAACTAAACTGCTGCTGATCAGTGGTGGTGGCAGGGGGATGAACTGCACCACAAAGTGGGAGAGAGCCAGCTCTCTCTCTGCATTTAAGGGAGCGCCCCTCCCGCCCACACTTGTTGGCTGTTGTTTTAGAAAAGCACTAAACCCGCTTATTAAAATAGCCTGAAAAGAAGAATGGGTGCCAGTGGTTGTGAGGCAATGGGAGAGAGCTCCCCCATCTCTTAGTTGTTAGCTATTTTCATCACTCTTTCTAAAGAATGGTAAATAGCCAGTCTGAAAATAGATTTAGCTGTCTTTCAGAAAAGTGCTAAACTTGTGTTTTAAAAAATAGTCTGAGAAACAGCTGACAGGCATGAAGGGTCTTCAGGCTGGCTGAGAGGTGCTGGCAAGTGGGTTGCCCCCTTTTATTGCCCTGGAAACTTGGGGATCAGGTGCCAGGTTGGGACGTATGGCATAGGAAGGGGGGCAGTTGTCACTACTCTGAGGGTTGCTCAGTGAAGCAGGAAGGGGGCTGTTCTGACAGGCAGTCTTTGACACCCGCTACAAGCTCAACAACAGAGAGGCATGTGCAGGCTTACAGGTGAAACAGTGCTGTAAGGGGGGCGTTCGTAATATAGTGCTCATTTTCAGCATTTTATTCTGGCATCTTAATCAAAGTGCCAGTTTTGTATGCAGACAACAGGGAAAGTTGCTGGACAGGATAATGCATACAATAAAGTTCATCTCAGAGAAGTCTGGTAATCTGTGCCCTGACTTCTGGGCCTCGTTGGTCATCTATATCATCTGACCAAGGGTCAAGGAGGATTTTGCTGCTCATCAAGTACAGGTAGTCCTTCCTTAATGACCATTCGTTTAGCAACTGTTCAAAGTTACAACGGTGCTGAAAAAAGTGACTTACAACTGGTCCTTTGTCAGGCCTAGCCCAAGGAACTCCAGGAGACCATGCAGATTCAGTTCAGCAATTAGCTACAACCTCTAGCAAGAATCTTCCCAGACTGATACTAGTTCCCAGGGTCAGCCAGTCAACACAGAGTGAATTCCTCAGGGAGGTGCCAGCCTCATCCTCTTATCTCTTCCCTGCCCTTCAGGAGACGAAAGAGGATGCTTCCCTCCCTGAGTCTGGCCTTCATAATTCCATTCCATCACATCCTTGGACTTATGAAACATCGCAGTGTCCCTACGATCATGTGATCATGATTTGGGTGCTTGGCAACTGTTGTGCATTTACAATGGTCACAGCATCCTGTGGTCATGTGATTGACATTTGTGATCTTCCCAGCTGGCTTCCAATGAGCAAAGTCAATGTGGAAGCCAGCAGGAGGTCTCAAGTCATGGTCACATGATGTCTTGCTCAATGACTGTGGGTGATTCGCTTAGCACCTGCAACTGGGACACCTAGAATTGCCATCGTAAGTTGGTATGGTCATATGATTTTTCACTTAATGACTGCTTCACCTAACCACGGGGTTATGGTCCCAGTTAGGGTAATTAAACAAGGACTACCTGTATAGATCTATGGCAAAACTTGTGCTACTCTAAGGTATGTTATTTTCATCTCTGCAAATAAGTGATGCAATCCACATCTCTCTGTTTTTGACAAAGCTTCCCATGACCTTAAAGTTTCATAGACTGCAGGAAATAAAATCTATGCATTATTATCATTATAATGTCAGGGCTAACCCAAGGTTTTACAAGTTAGATTCAGAAATCTATTGGAAGGATTTCACTTACTTTGAACTCTGATTTTCAGTTTTTGCTGACCTTCTGAAAATTCAGATTGAGTATATGGAAAAGTAGGCATTTCAGGGGAAGGAGTAGATTTTCAGTCACAATGGATATTTTCAAGATTAATGGAACTCTTTTTACATTTCAGTGGAAATACATTCCATTGAATTCTCAGGTGTGTATAAATGATTGCAATCTAAATTGTTGCCAATCTTATTATTTTCTGTACATCCATTGTTATAATTACTTTATTATCATTATAAATTACCAGCATTTTTTAAGCTGGATTTGTGCCTCTGCTATGGATAGGTAGTCCATTGGTGAGTTTATTTTTTATAATACTAATTTTTGCTGGGTTGATAGCTCATTACATGTGTGCTGAATGGCTGGAAAAGATCCAGTGCTAAATAATATCCATATTCTGATTAATTATATTGCCATGACACAAGACTGGGGTTGGATCTTGTAATAAAAGTGATTTATTTAATAATATTTATTCAATAGGCAATAATAACGCTAAAGCATAAACCATGGTTTACAAGCCATTATGGTGAGGGTTGCACAGAAACCACATTATGGCTTAATATGATGTGTGAATTCAGTCAGCAACTTGCTCTAGATGCAAACTGGAAGTCAAATTAGATCAATATAGCTTTTCGAGACTGAAGAGCAAGATAGCAGTTGCACTGCGTTTCTGATGATAGAAAAAAGCCAGGAGTAAATCTGTCTTTCTACACTGTTTTCCCTGATTTAAATCACTCTCCTGCAAAAGGGACAGTAAAAGAGGAGCAACAAGATCAAATTGATTTTGTTTTAAATGGCACAAAATGATTGTACTCACTAACATACTGCTACTTCTTTGCAGAGACCAGAATGCTATGGATCCAGCTTTGGAGTATGTGAAGGTATGAAATATGACTTAATTAATTCCATGTCCAGATTTTAAAAAGAAAGCTAAAACCACTATCTTATTAGTAAGTGGTAGTAATTGCAATAATGTATTCCTTCTTTGGTTCATTAAGTCACAGTATTATGGTAGCTTGAGTTTTTTTTTTAAAAAAAAGGGGGGGATAGCTAATTAGATTACTTGAATCAAGCTTGGAGAAAGCAAGGTCAGATTGCAACCTTGGTAATTAATCATCACTGTCGCTAAGGGCTTTTTCATTTTCTCCTGGTTGTATTCCAGCAGTCAGTCTGTTGTATCAAAGTAGATGAAAGGAAATTTGTAATTTGATCTTCACTCTCTTGCTTTGCCCCAAGCTGCATTAATAGGAACAGAATGCCTATCCGCAGGAGACATTCATTCCAAATTCTCAAATGGTGACCAGTGTTGGAAAGAAAGCCAAGAAAACTGGAGCAATTGGTGAATCCTGAATCTGGAAAATATGTAAATCCTGGTTTGTTGTGAACAAGCAGTATGCTAATGGGAGTAAGAGTACCCATTCCTGCTTGGATCTTATTTCTAGGCAAACAATTAAAGAAACCAAAAATGCTTTGTTTAGCCTGCCCAAATTTGAGATTCCTGGTTTGTTGCTCTCTTTAGAAGCTGGAATAATAATCCAGAATTGTTCTTGGTGTACAAATCTGGCCTATTTAGCCAAAGCAAGCAGGAAGTCTGGATTCAAATAATGCACTAAAGCAAGCAAGATCAACTAGGCTGGTTCATTTTTTCCATGTGAATGTAACCATATTTTCATTTTGGTTTCATAACTGGGTAAATTATCCCCATCAAGTCAATTGTTTTTATTAAAAGTACAAAAGTAGTCAAGGAAGTGCGTATATTAATGTAAATTATATCTAAAAGCTGTCGAGCAACAGCCCTGGAAACTCCCAAGGATGATGTTATTTACTGAGCAACTAACTGATCTACTTTAGGTTTTCTTTTTCCATTGTATAAGTATACTAAGTGATAAATCCTGCTTGTTTTCCTTGAACTCAGAAAGTTAATTGCCCTAAAGGTTGTCCATTAGTGATTTCAGTTCTTCATTTCAGATAATCTTTGACACATGCCTATTACAGAAGGAAATGACTTTGATAAGCAGGAAGCCATAAAAATAATCCTTAAATTGCAATTCTGTGCAAGGTATCCTGGGAGTAACCTTTGAAATCAGTAGAATTTCCAAGTAATCATGAATAGGTCACACCTTGGAACTTCCAAGTAATCATAAATAGATCAACATGGCAGTATAAGGTAGCCTAGAGATGTGCTATAGCCAGATTACCATTCCAGGCTAATGGGGAATCTGGTTCCATATATGCAGAGAAGGCATTGCTTGTTTTCCAGGTTGCCTGGGTTTCAAAAATGCTTGTAGAGTTTCCAACAGGTAGAAGCCTAGCAGGAATGAATTATGACCCAGTCAAATATTAGGGCCGGTGAGGATATGCAAGGGTTTATAGTTGTGTATGTCAATCACTTGATTTCACAGACATCTGAATAAACTATTTATTTGATTGTACTTCAGAGGTTTTCAAATTTCAACCTGACAGGCTAAATCCAAATTAGGAAATGTAATTTTTGAAGCCTTCTTAAGTGCAGCTTATGGGGTTTAGTGATTTCTCCTGTTTTAGGCCAATCATGGAATATTTCTCTTTAAAAAATGGACTATCTTGGGACAGGCCAGTGGAAAACTATCCACATGCAAGGTCTGCTATAGTGTGGATGCTGCAGTAGTATCATATTTGCAGGTTTCTATTTTGGTTCTACATTTTTCTAATTTTTCTAATAGAATTAAAAAATGGTCCTACTTGAGCAACAGTTATTTAAGTCTTATATCAGCCAGTCACAGTCTTCATTATAATTGCAAAACATTGGCAATATAGCTTTATATTGCGGATTTTCTAGTTTGGGGAAGACTAATTTATGCATTTTATGCAATCCCAATCTGAAATACTCTGGATGTGTTGGATCTGAGCCTCCCAGATGAGTTTCCATGGTCATGTAAGCCAGGAATTTTGGAAATTGCAGGTATAACATATCTGAAGGATCCAGACTGAGAAAGATTGGTATGAATACCATTCAGTTTTTCCAAGAGTTTTTTCCATTCATAAATGCCTTGCAACAAGTAAGGAACCAAGTAAGAGAATTCACAAATTTGTACATTTCTTGGCATCTTCTAGTATGGCTGGACAAGACTTCTGCTTGAAACTCTTGAAACAACCGTCAGGAGAAGCCAGGGGATGGAGCACCTGTGGTCCTCTCTATGTTGTTGGACTATAGTTTTCATTCCTAACTATTGTTGATGCTGCTAGTTGGAGTCTAATGGCATCTGGAAGGCCACAGGCTTCTGAGCTTCTCTGCCTTTAACACATTACATTACAGGATTAAGGCAGGAACGTGACAATAGGTAGTCCTGTAATTTCTCCTGGACCTATCAAGCCACACAGTTTTAGCTAATTCATTTGTGAGAATTATATTTTGCATCTGAACAAAAGCATCTACATTTGGAGCTAGATGCGATGAAGAATATGATTTGGTACCCCAAATGGCAACTCTTCTTTTAAGTTCATTTTTCTCTATCCAGTAACTTTTAGACCTAATTGTGTAGAATCTAGCCAATTCCACATAACCCTTTGCCAGAAGAACGATCCAGAACTCCTTCTTTGGCAAACTCCATGGGCATGTGCAATATAATATGCCTGTTGTTTAATATCCTGGATTTTGCTCTTGCAATGAACTGAGGCTTGAAATTCTTTTTGTTCTTGTTTTCACATGGCTTTTCCCAGTTACTGGCCCTGCCTGGGTCATAGAGTGAATGAAACCATTTACCCACCTTACCCTGGCATGCAAATTATCATTTTTGCAAGTTGATATTGTTTTGCCAATTAGGGCAAAGTACATCATCCTTAGTTCCAAGTTCTTTTATCCACCGCAGAAGAACGGCAACATTTTCTTTGCATCCCAAAAGGAGACCAGCAGTTTGCCAAATGAGCAATGGTCATGTCTTTCTATGTACCCTATGGGATTCGGCATAGCCCTGTCAATCATATCTAAATGAAAGTCTGTTTGGACGGTTTTAAGAAAATAGTTGCAGTTTATGTTGTGCCTATGTTTTAGAGATGGGCCGTGCCAGCCATTTTAAATCCTATTCATAATCTGCTTTTGCACAGTGCATTTGTAATAAATTGAGTTGTCTCATTTTACCTTTCATCATTTCTTCTTTCCCTTTGTTGGACAAATACTTTTGTATGTCTGTGAAGAAAACGATTAGTTGCAGTTTGGATGTCAATTACGAGATTTGTCTAGAGATGTTTCCTTGAAAAGCAAAAGCAGAAAGAATTCATTTTATTTCCTACCAAGGTTGCTCAGAAACACACGAGAACTATGGATATTTTTAGCCTCCTCATTTGTAACATCAATAGGGGCCGGAGCCTCTATAGGCAATAGCTCTTGTGATAGCTGCATGCAAATGCTTTTTATAACATTTAAAGTATTGATGCATTAGGTCATTCTGTGGTTTTAAAAAAGAGAGCTGCTCATTATACAATGCTGGTCCCATGAAGAGGCAAATGTTCTGAGAAGAAGCCATAGGACTAAAGCTGCTCTTTTGTTCCATCAGCAAGGCCGGTCACAGTTAAAGAGCTCTTTTAGAAATTGGCTTTTATTTCCCAAGTGAGAACAGGCTAAGCTGCTCTGAGCTGGCTGTTCAAGAGAATCTATGAAAGGAATTTTGTCCTTAGATATAAATCATCATCATCACCATCATCTGCAGTGAATTAAAATTTTTATTTCATTTTTTTTAATGACAAATGAGGCAAAAAAAGAGAGAGCTGCTAGAGGATTTTTGTGCTTTGCCTAAGAATGTATGTGAGTAGCCTCACTTCCTTGAGTGACGTGAGGAGACCATATAATATCAGCTATGAGTATGAAAGAAGATAGTTTCAAAGTATTTGTAGCAAAATTTGTAGACCTGTTTTTTAGTTGTCTCCCTGCTTGACAACCTAACAGTACTGAAACTGGATTTTAAACAGAAGAGAACTAGTTCCTCTTCTGGATTTTAGAGAAGGAACAAGGAGAACTATATTAATTTCATCTTTAAATGAATGTCTTTTCATTCAGTACTGATGGAAGGGCAATTTTTTGAGTAGTGCTTTGATGAATTAAGGAGATCATCTTAGGGGAACAGTTACCAAACTGTCAGTGGTTTTCTAGGATGTTTATGGTCAGAAGCAACATTCTTATTTTTTTCTTTGACATGAATAATGGGTAGATTGTGGTGATGTAATCTTCCAGAAAGTGGAATAAAGTGAATGAACTCTTGTCAAATTACAGTCATCCATGCTGAGTGCTTTGTTGGAAATCGTAGCTACTTCATTCAGCTTATACAGGCTCCCTGAAATCTTTCAACTGATTGAACTGATGTGAAGTTCACTATAGCAAGACGTGGTAACGGCCTATAACTTAAAAGGATTTTAAAGAGAATTGGGACAAATGTATGGAAGATACATTTGTGCTCATGTTCTGCTTGTAGATATCCCACAGTCATGTGTTTGGCACCACTAGAGACTAGTTGCTGGTTCAGTCCTTCACAGCTCTTCTTATGTTCTTAGGATATTATCACTGACTACAAAATTAAAACACTTCAATTATGCCTTAAGAATTCTTACAAATATTTTCCCTTGCATCAGCAAACATGTATTTGTTCATTTGTTTATCCAGGTTATGGGTTCATGTAGGAAGAAGGCTTTATATGTATTGGTTCAACCCATGTAACATTCTCGAACATTTTAAAATTTATCTCAGTGTTGTCCACTTGGCAGACCAAGGGAAAAAAATGAACCAAATGCAAAGAAAGGAATAGAGGTGACAACTGAAAATTTGCCCTAAAAGGAAAGAATGACTTTTGAGGAAAGATGACTGAGGGAAATATGAAGGAGTATTACACAAAGAAGACTACAACCTGTATTTTGTCAGCTGAGAGTACAGGACATGGAGAGAGGGAGTTAAGTTACAGGAAGGCATTAGTTAGCCATTGCAGAATTTCTTCTGAATATGTACCTTGGACCCAGTCATTCCGATGACTTAACTATCAGTTAATCCTAGCCTCAGGCAGGTAATATAATACTGTACTTGTTGCAACTTGCTAGTGTTGACTGTTAGATTTCTGGTACTTCTTCCTGAATGTGATGTCCTACTGGCTGAAAGTGAAAGAGTAATGTGCAGGGTTATACAAGTGTTAGACAAGCAAGGGAAGTTCCAATGTTCAGCATCAGAAGTTGAGCCGGACGTCTCTCATCTGCAGTTTTCCCAGCAGCAGCATTGGATTCAGATAGAAACCAGGATTTTAAAAAAATTATTAATTCCTCACTTCAGTTTTACTTTCCAGGCTATAATACATAATAAATTATTTTGTAGACGTAGACATTCATATTTTACAGTTTTTAAATTACAGGCATTTAATTTATGTTAAATTTAATTAGAAACTTATATTTTCCAAAGCATGTTCCTTGTAGTAATATACTGCCCTCTAGTGTAATAAATCAAAGTAGTATTTCCTGCAATACCAAGGAGAAAATACAATACTAGAATGGACGTACCATTAACCTGCTTGCAAACTATAAGATGTATTTTTTAAAAAAAAGTCTTCAGATTTGGAGATAGTTTCTATATAATGATCCTTACCTGATGCTGTTATCTTACAAATGTATATTTGGAACTAATTATTCAAAACTCCTGAACCTTATTGCCAAGAAATTATGTATAGAATAGTTTCTAAATTTTAGAATAGGTTTGTGTTGGTTTAAAGCTAGAAATTTTGCAACTAATTATGTTTTCCTCAGAAGAGTAGGTGAAACCCTACAAAACTGCAGATGGTACAGAATTAAAAGAGTTTTTCCAGAAGGTATATCATCTATATTATTTTATATTGTATTTGCACTGTGAAATGATTGACACTACTTCATTGAGCTAAAGTGGTCCAGTATAATAACTTAAAGAATTAAAATTGTTAGAATGATTGCTGTCCAGTTTCTGTGTGAGAAGGGAAAGTGCATATTTGAATGCAATTAAAATCTCACATATTTTGGGAACAGTAATGCTACATGTTAGCATGTAGAGGGTCTGGCATGGAACTTAGTAAATAGGGAACTTATTGACGGGGACAAAGAAACAAAGTTGTTGGGAGTTGGGCGGCATACAAATTCGATAAATAAATAAATAAAATAAACCTGTAGAGTGGGTTTCAGAAGAAGCAGGCAAGAAGCAAGGTATTTGACACAAGTAGTTTCTCTTTACAGGTGCTGAGGGAAGATAATAAATTTTGAGGAAACAAAATAGCTTTGGGGCTAGTTTCTCCCCACCAGTCCAAAATAACTGAGGATGTTTCAATTGAGGAGTTTATTGGTATTATAAAAAACTGACATTTGGTGCCCAAGGCTCACTGGGAAGTAGTAAAAGTTGGCATTCCCTCCGCCCCCCAATAATAATAAAAAGACATTTTTATGTCAAAATAGGGAGCCACATAGAGCAACTAGGACAAAATACTAGCCTGAGGAAAATGTGTTGCCTCTTTAAGGCAATACATTTCTTCATTGGAATGTGTGTCCCTGCTTGTAAAATGGAGGCATCATTTACATGAGTGTGTATCTATACACACACCCACACACCCCTATATATCTGTGTCTTGAGACCAGCCATTATTGTTATTACTTTCATCAAATACCTCTGCTTTTTGAAAGGAGCACAATAAACAACTATACCACAACCTTCCCCCCCCCCCCACTCAAAAGAATATATTTTCAGCATATAGGTCTTATCCATATGGGGGAGCCAGAGTGCAATTTCTCACCATGTGGATTTTAAAAATGGGCTCAAATTGTATAACAAAGGAAACTGAATGTAGAATGATTTGCAGAAGGGGACTGTTTAATTACAAACAGCACCCGTAGAAGAAAGAGCTTTATCAAAACATACTGATTCATGTCACCCAGATATGGCAGTCTAATCTGAAAAAAGCCACCTATTTCCTAAATACGTGAGCAAGTCCTGATTTCCAAGGCAACCAACTATATTAGTAGCAATTCCATCTGTACTTGGGAAGGTTTTGAAAGTCTCTGGAGAGAAAGAACCTGATTTGGGGGGATCAAAGGCCCTGTGCAGCATTGTCACAAACGATTACAACTTGCAATGGCAAGTCTATTACAGAATGGACTTCTCATTCATCTAGCCTGAATCCAGGTACACCAAAGCAATTGTCAAACAAACTGCCCAATTATATCTTTACAGCTAGTTCGGGGAACCTTTTGCCTGTTGAGAATCCCATTCCTGTGGAGTCCTCAATTGGTGACCACGTGGCAACAGCGGGGACGGCCACAGCCAAAGAATTGTGGGTTGCTCTTCTGCTCCCCCTTTTCTCTTGCACTCTAATTTTGCTTTTTCCCTCCCCCTCTGGTCTCTTGTTCTTTGTTCAGTGGACTCCCCAAAGGTTTGATCACTTAGGCTATTTCCTTGTTAGTGACCGAGGGCATCTTATGGGCCTTCCAATCATCCGTGTGCCAATATACAGTATCAGTAATGAAAACAGGCTTTAAACAGCCACCATAATGGCTGAGAGACACTATAAGGCATATAAATCACTAGCGAGGAAACATGGTTAAAAAAGCTTTTTGAAATTAGAGGTTTGCAAATTGTCTGCACCTGATTTATGGAATACATGGCAATTGTGCAGTGGTTTTACTTAGGACATTAACAATGCTTTTTTTTAGCCTGTGCTTGTAGTGTTGCTTATAGATATCTTCCATGGATTTTAATTGCTAAAGGGGCCAATCCATTCTGTGTAAATTTGGATAATCGGTTTAGAGGGAAAATATAATATTTATATTTAATATTTACTACATTTTTAATCCCCTCAGTAATGTTTTCTGGGTGGATTATATAAAAAGAAGGAAAAAACCAATAAAATCCAACAAGAGTAATCTGCACAGAAAAGAGGGAAATGGAAAATGTCCAAGAATAACTGTTCTAACAAAGAATGTTAACATTCTCTCTGCAAGCCAGGATTTAAAAATACTTGAGAGGAGTACCTAGTACGGTAAAGGAAATGGAAGGGCACCAGCGCAGATGTCTTCAGGAAGGGCATTTCAGGGATAAGGCATCATCACTTAGAAGACCCTTTCCTAGGTCCCCATC
Organism: Liasis olivaceus; assembly: GCA_030867105.1. Lineage (NCBI taxonomy): Eukaryota > Metazoa > Chordata > Lepidosauria > Squamata > Pythonidae > Liasis > Liasis olivaceus. The sequence goes on along the minus strand of CM061350.1, from coordinate 119,009,298 downwards.
TCCCTACCTTCATTTGGGCCTCTGAAAATGAATTGCATGTGTGAAGATGCTTCTTTAGTTCATTAGTCTTTTCCTGCCTGAGTATTCCCCAGAGATACGGACTTCAGCTCCAGTGTTCTCCAGCCAGCACATTCATTGCTGAGAATTCTAGGAGTTTATATTATTATTTATCTAATCAATTTATTAACTGCCTTAATCACCAAAGCAACTCTAGGTGGGGAACAAAGATAAAATAATAATTTAAAACAGGCTAAACATAACCAGCATTAAGCAAATCATAATCACCCCATATTGAAAAATAGCAACACAAACACAGCCACTGGTGAGGCCACAAATTGTCCTGTCTCAGGCCCTATTAAATAAGCTAGGTCTTTATGGCTTTCTCATTGGGGCCATACAGACTATGGTTTATTATAAGGATAAGTGAAATTAAACAATTGCTTGTAATGTGACATTGCCATTAAAGAATAATGTTGTTATTTATTTGATTAAATATAGCTGTCCATTCCAGTGGACTCTGGGTGGCTTACAAACTATAATAATTAAAACAATTAAAATACATAAACAAAATGAAACAAGACAGCCTGGACTACAAACAGCTTTTAAAACCAAGCATGACAACCTTCTCTCAACACATTAACCCCAGACCTGGGACCAAACCCAGGTTTAAGGGCTTTGTGGAACCCCAGGAGAGAGGGCGCCATCCGTATCTCAATGTTCCTTCCCAAATGTCTGTCTGTGGAACTAGAAAGTTTGGGTTACTGGTTTGTTACTTTTATAACTCATATTTTCATTTTAAAAATACCCAAGGCAGCTAACAAAATAAACAATTGCATTATTATAAACTTTTACCCAACTAGAATAGTAATTAAGCCAAATAACTCTTGCATATTGTGGCTCCATTTTCAAGTTTTGTATTAGAGGTACACTTCTCCATCAGAATAGCAGAGAGAGCAGAAACTTTTATAGTCTGGCAAAAACTATAGGACAAGGCTATTAAGAAAGGAGCTATTCATATAAACATATTTCTGTCAAGCAGCTTCATGGACAAGTTATAATTCATTTATTTCACAAGGGATTTCTAACTCTATCTAAAATTAACCATGGGATGATGTTCTCATGACTATAAATGGCTGGCCACATTGTGAAGGCTATTTAAGTGATTATCTCATAATAAATATCTTGTGGTCAGAAATTCTGGTAACTATAATAGTGAATAAAAAATGCTTTTTAATCATTGTCCATATTATGGAACTTTCACATTAAAAATACTTGCTTCAGCCTTGAGGAAAAAGAAAGTTCAAGAAAATGTGTGCCTAAGCGGTGAAAATAGCTATGATGGAACTCTTTGTGACTGCTAGCTTTCTATTGGCAAAGACTTGATATAAGAGAGCATTCAAGCTTGCAGTGACTTGTAAGCAGAAAAATCTAAATTTCTTTCTTTTTTGTCATGGTAAAGGTAGCTTTGCAATACAGATGTCATGTCCTAAATCTAAAGATTTTCCTAGTAGTATTTCCTCAACACTGTCCTTAATTAAAGGTAAATTATTAGGCAGTGTGACATTAGGGTTAGGGGATGGGTTATGTTGAACAAATCTGATTATATTACAGATTTGAAAGGAGTTTTCTTTGAGATGGGCAGGCACACCTTTAACTCTGGGGTTGGTGGTGGTTCTGCTTTGGAGCCATTTGCTCTGCAAATCCCTTTCTACAGGATTCCCATTCTCTGCTTTTGGCATACTGCAGCCAGCGTGAAGGACATCTTGGTATTAAAGGACAGCCTATTATTAAAGGAAGAGGTTGAAAACAAGCTCCTGCTGTAGCTTTGTTTAGAACTTCTCTCTACAAGCAACTGCAGTGGACGTGCCCAACTTGACATTTGTTTCCTGGACAATTACGAAGTTCATGTTAATCTTGGATTTCAAAGGGACATATTTTCCCTTCAATGTCTGAACCCTGCAACCCTCAAAACACAGGGCAAAAAGCCTGTAGATCTTTTGGGTAGTAGAGTCAAGACCACAAGTTGCAGTGCAAGCATCTGTAAGTGTTGCTTTCCAGAAGACTGCAGTAGTTGGGCCTGGAAAATCAGTGGCTGATCTTCTAATTAAAAGAGCAGAAGGCTGCATCTATTACGATGACGCTAAAGGGGCCCTCTGTGATATTACTGCTTCTCTCTGTTACTGTTGCAGGGAGGGTTGTGAGCAGCTTTCTAATTTAAAACAAACAGTATTGTGTTTCCCTCACCCCCTTGGTTACCTGCTTGCAGAATTTAGTAACCTGTTCGATTATGAAGAGTAACAGAGACATGCAACCCCCAGACAACTGTTCCTTCCCCTTATCGCTTGTGTACCTAGCAGTATTACTGATCTAATCATGGACATTTAGGTGTGTATCTGCAGAGGAACAGCTGGACTAGGAAAACCTTCCTGGGACCAAAGATTCTGCTGCTAAGGAGAAGGTGCTGTTTTTTGTTCAATGGTTTATGTTGTAATCTGGGAGACTCCAAAATAGAAAAAAAAAAAAAAAGAAAGCAATGTTTTCCAAGAGTTTAGAGTTTCATTGGCAGGCTGAATAGTCCCCTGATGTCACTGATCCCATGCCTGATGGAAGCGGGACGTGCACAGATGACAGGATCAGCTTTCAGCCTGGAATGAAAGGATGAGGTGGGGAGTGTAGAAGCCCCAGTGGACAGCAACTCAGCACAAGAGCTTAGTAAGAGCTCTTGGATGTAGCTGGGAGGGACCATCCATTTTGTTCTCCATGGGACGTTTTGGTCCATGGGACAAAAGAAAAAAAATGCCTAAGGACTGCAGTGCTTTTCAGACATTCATGGCATCTCTGTGCTGCTTTTATCATCATAACTCCATTGTTGGGGTCAAGGTAGGTGATCTATAATGTTAAACAAAATGTGTTAGTAGTGATGAAACCATTACTTTAGAATATCTAGAGATAAGTAGAAGCCAACATTATTATAATATGCCAGAAATTACTTATGATTTTTGAATATATTTCCAAAGACCTGCTTTTTAAAAGTACTTTGCACTTGAAAACATACTTTTACATATATTTTGCTATAGGTTTTAAACTAAAAACTACTTCAAAATATTTGGAAAATGTAGAAGCTGTTTTTTTGCATATGTTTACTCAAGGAGCTGCAGATCAAGTCAAACTATGGAGAATTTCACAAAGACTTGAGTTTCTCAAGCATCTCTATTTGATACCTAGGTTGCCTTCTAAACTGGAGTTGCAAAGAAAAGGAAAAGCTGAAGAAACAGAGTGAGGGGGTTTATTTACAGATCAGCTATCAGATTGTTTGAAATATCTATTCTTCTTTAGGGGTTATTGAAGATGATACGTATACAATGATTAAAATAATAATAATAATAATCAGAACTTTGCTTTAATTTTTTAAGGTACTTTATGTTGAGTTTCTATCTTAAAGATCAACAAATATATTTAAAAGAAGATGGTCTAAACAAAAAACTTGTTATTGCTCTGCGAAATCTTTCGGTAACAAATCCAAGAGCACTTTATTAATAAGAATGTAAAGTCATTGTCTGAATGTGAAGCTTTAATTGTCATCTGCTTCAGATACAACCCTGTTATTGTGCTGGATCTGACCAACAGTCTATCAAGTTCAATGTTCTGTTCCTAGAACTGTACTCAGATGCTCTGGGGAAGTCCATATGCAGGACAGAAACACAATAACATGTTTTTGCTTGTGTTTCCCATTAATGTGCCCTGACTGTCTTGCTTCTGGTAGTTGAAAAAGATGTAACAGTCATAACTAGTAACCACCAAAGCAACTAAGGCTGGCCCTTAGGGCTGACATCCTGAGTCATGCTGTTCTGCAACCATACAGTCAGTGACAGGTTGTGGCAATAACAGGTAAAAGGATCTGGGCTGGCCTGAGTATGCCAAGCCTTTGGAAATGACTCTGCTAACAGCAGTGTCTTCTTTTAAAAGACGTTTTACAGTCAGAGATCGTGAATATATGCAGTTATAGAGGGTAATTTTATCCATTTTGTGCTCAATGCCCCTTAAGTGTAGTTAGCAATTAAGCAGCAGAAGCAAATTCCATTTTATTCATGTAGTCATGATGGTGATAAAAAATGAAATTTGTACAAGCTGTATTGTTTTTAATCAGCATTAGCAAGGAAAAAAGGAAGACCGGAAAAATGTTTCATGCTTCATAACTGAAGTAGTACTTAATAGCCATAAAGGGAATGTTCCAGTCCCATAAGACCTAATATAGCGATCTAAAATTGTCTAATTGCACCACTTGAAAAAGCTTGTAAGATGCTCTCTGTCAAGTGGATGTAAACCATCTTCCACAATCCAGGGTCTTCCACACATGCTGGGGTTACAGTTCTCAGAATTCCCAACCAAATTGTCTTTGGGTCTAACACAAGGAGAAAGTGCAGGCTGGGAAAGGTTTCTGCAAACCCTCATAGAGAAGCTCAGAAATTATCTGAGAAACAATGTCAGAATAATTGGAAAGGTTGCTCCTAATGCAGAGACAGCAGTTTAATAAAGGCTGTTTAGACTGGGATTAAGAGTGTAAATGCTGCTGTTTGAATTTGACTAGAATCAAAACATCCATGTGAATTTTGGGGCTATCAAAGCGGAATTAAAAATACAGCTCTTGACTGTGCTGTTTATCTTGCTGTGAGTCTATGATACTTAAAATGATGCTGTGTGTTGTCATAGTAACTTTCCATTGGTTCAGTCTACATGTTATCTAAGGGAACAGGAGAAGGGGCAGCATTTTATAAAGAAACCTAGCTGGCCTTGTTCAGATGTAAGTTTTTATTTAGAAGGTTTCCAACTGTTTAAAATAGGCTTGGTATATTCACTGCAAAGCTTTCAAGGTCTCTGTTCCTTCCTGTTTAATAAAAGTCATGGAAATTATATTTTAAACTTCTCTGAATATAGAATGGGACAGCAACTAACTTTGGCTATCCAAAATTGGAATATATGCCTGAAAGATTGTGGGTCCAGGTCGTGATTCCAATCAGGACTAATATATTAGCATCTGTAAAATTAAGACAACTAAAAGAGAGTTGTGAGCTATGATGAACAGAATGAAATTAGAAGAGCTTGCTTATTATAGGGTGAGTCATCAATCTTTGGTAAGAATTTACGGGATTGCCAGCAGCAACCAGGGGAAGAAAGAGAGTGTGTCTTGCTAATCATTCCAAGTAATGTGGAATTGCTCCAGTCTGTTTTCCAGAGGCACAGGATCTGAGCCCCAGTCAAAATATACTGTCATTTATTAGATGCAATTTTAGTTTGAAAATGCATATAAAGATGTGCTTGGTCTTAATCATAACTCTTGCAGAAGAGTAATTAGTTCTACTGCTTGGGAACCTAATGAGATGACATCTGAAGTAGGTTTATAGTTTTGTGGCAAACAGTAATAAATTACCTGGATTTATGATCCCCAGTGAATGCAGTCATTTCCACAAATATGACAGTAGGGCTGCTCTAAGCATTTAATCATGAAAGCAAAGATTTGGGAATGAGAAAATAATTAGATGTTTTGAACAGGTAACCTGTTCTGAGTAACTTCACATGTGTGTCCCTCCCTCGCAGATGTATTTTCACCATTGATAAATGAGACTAAACTAGCCAAGTTGGAATATGGAACCTTGAACCATAGCCAGACGTGGGACCAAAGGAAGGCTTTGACATTATGTGCACAGGGAAAACAAGTGACAATTTACTGGAGGATCTTTCCTCACTTCACATGCCAGGCCTTTCTATACTGACTTCCTATTATAACCACAAAAAATTTCAATTCTATATATGCTTATCTAATACAAATATTATTCAAGTACATATACAGTGGTACCTTGGTTCACAAACTACAGTGGTACCTCAGTTCGCAAATTGGTCGCAAACCGAATCAAATTTCCCCATAAGGTTCAGTGTAAATAAAGTTAATCCGTTCTGAACCATATGTATTTTTTTTTTAACCACAAAAATATGAAACACAGTACAGTACAGTATGAAGAGAGAGAACACTAACTTTGCTTGAGGTGACACCAAAAAGCTTCACAGCAAGTGTCTGTCTGCAACCGCGATCTCACCTAGAGGAAGCCACGACCATGTGTCAGAGCAGGGAAGATGGCCGTGGGTCATGTTCGTCACCCGATGTGGAGTTCGTGAACAGAAGCAAAATTTTGTGAATGCTGCTGTTCGCGAACCGAATTGTTCGCGAACAGAAGCGTTTGTGAACCGAGGTATTACTGTATATGACTATCATGTTTTTTTTTAACCTACTGTATTTTGTATAAAGAGTCCCATATATCATTATACTTGTCTATGCAAAGTCTATGTCTGTAGGCAATCCGCTCATAAGTGGCAAGTGCAATCAGGTCTTCAATCCATTGAATAAATGGGTTTTATCTTTCCAATGCTGCAATATCAGTGCTTTGGCCATAGTAAGGAGAATCCATTTACACTGTCCAGATGTCAAATTCTATGTACTAGGTATATAGTTCAAAAGAATATTATCCTCTGAAAACTTTAGCTTTTGTTGCACAATCACATTTATATAGTCCACTACTTTCTCCCAAAACTTAGTAAGCATAGGACATTGTAAAAACAGATGCTTTAAAGAGTCATTGTCCTTATTACATCTCCAACAAAATGCTGTTTTTGACGATCCTTTTCTATACAGACATAGTAGAGTCCAATAAATTCTAAATATTATTTTTTGTTGTATAAGTCGTAGCTTAAGGTCCACTGACACTCTTACTATAGAAATTAAGATACTTTCCCATTGTCTAGGCATTACAGAAACCTCTAATTATTCCACTCATCCCTTAACATCTGCATATCAAATTGATGTATTGATAACAAATAGTCAAACTAATAGTAGGTTTTTTAGTTTTAAAGGATTTAACAAGTTGTTCTAATATCTCAGGTCTCTCAGAAGCTGAAAATGCAAAATGTTGCTAACAAATGTTGTAACTGTAAATATTGCCATTGGGTTACATCTAATAGATGACATTTCTCTCTTAAGACACAGTACAATAAAAATTCATCTTCATCATCTATCAGTTGGTCCAAAGTCAATATCCCCACTTCCATCCAATTTTGCCATATCACCATCTTTTCCCCAATTTTTAAAGTTGGGTTTATTGGTATCTTATTTTCATTCATTTCTCTTAACACTTTTTCAAAACTCCTTAGGGCCGTTCACCAGGATTCCCTGTTGTCTCACTCCATCCAGCCTTGGCCTTCAGCCCTCCCTGTGGTCACTGCATAAAGTACTAGTGTCAAATGGGTATAACCTTTTTCTTTTTTGATTGTGTAAGGGTCATACAGCAGACGTCTATTAAACACTTTTGGAATTTACAAATAGGCTTAGTGCAATTGTTCTTCTCATTTGCAGCTTCTCTTTGGGATCAAGCTGCTGTACCCATTTGTCTTCCTCCAAGCTTCTATCATGACCCAAAAGCTGTCTGACGGCTCCCTTTGTCTCTTTGAGAACTTGACTGAATTTTCCACTGCTCGCAGAGGGTCCTCAGATTTCTGTTGCGTCATTAATGCCTACTAATTTTTCAGAGCCTTCTCAGGGCCTCCTCTGCCTGATTCCAACCAGTGCTAAAAGAGAAGGGGGAAAAGGTTGCCTACTTGATTCCAGCTCTAGCAGCTTCAGGTTTCCACCCATGGTGATTTTTGCCAATTCCACTACTGCCCTTTCTGCTGTTGATGGATTCTCCAATATTTCCTATCTAGTCCATTAATTTAATTTTATTTAAACTTAAAAAAAACATTACAGTTAACATTTCTTTTTCAAAACACTATTATTTGTGACATTATATATACACTAAATATCAGTGTAACAATGTGACTATATTACTACTGAATAAAAGACCTATATACTTTTAAAAAGAAAGTTTCTCTATTGTGAAGAGAAATAAAATAAAACCTTTAATAAACTAGCTAAAAACAAAAGCAAAAAACAAAGAGAAAAAATAACCAAAGAAACTTGAAAATGAAAAAGAAAATCTTAAACTAAACTAGGATGTCAAGATAAGAAAGCAAAACCCTAAATACTTAAATTATAATCTATACCTAAATTATATTTTAAAGATATATAGAAAAGTGCATATAAGATGAAGATAGATATCACTCTACTGAAATTATATAATTTCCTTCTATTTTTCCACATTGTGATTCAATTTTGTAACAATGAACCTAGAACTTATATTATTGTATACAATAGTATACAATCTGAAGCTAAATTAGAGTATCTCTGCACACTTGATGCCTTCCTCACACTAGTAATTGCTTCAGGCTTATCTTGTAACTATTTTTTTTTTTTTTAATGATTGGACTGAGAATAATACTAACATAACTAAGTGTGAGAGTTGACAGCTCTTAATAAGCTAGCGTTTAGTCTGGACTACAGACATTCTTCCATGTCTACATCATCAGATTTTTTTTTTTTTAGTTACAATCCAAGCACAATATATTCAAAGTTCTTCATAGACTGAAAGATTCCAAATTTGGGAGGCATAATTTAGCAAACCGTTAAATCTTTAACTCTTAACTGCCTTTGAAGAACTTGGTTCACTGTAGCAATTTAATCTAACCAGTAATGAATTGGTTAGGACATGCCCATAACATATGTATAAAAGTTCCTTCAGATTTATTACATCTCCAGCACAGAACTGTTGAGGGCCCACATTTTTAAAAAAATCCTTGACAGGTCCATAAAGAGAATTTTTTGCTATACTAATTGAGTATTCAAGTCATAAGAAAAATACCTAACATTCTTTAAAATCTAGAGCTGCTGATTGGGTAATATGGTTATTAAAATTTTCTTGTCCAAATTCCTTGTTATTGTCCAATTTTTGAAATCATTTAAATTTTTTGGACAATTTTTAATAAATGGTCAGTTTAGTTTCAGTAAAAGTTTTCTCTAACAAACTTAACATATCTGGTATTTGAGAGGCCAAAGAGGCATCAGTGTCAGGTTTAGCCCAGGAAACTCCAGGAGACAATACAGATTCCATCCAGCAAGGTTTATTTGGCTTCACCCCATTTACAGAATCTTCTCAGACTGAGAGCAGTTCCCAGGGTCAAACTACAAACATCACTAGCATTCCTCAGGGAGCGGCCAGTCTCATCCTCTTATCTCTTCTTCGCTCATCTGGGGATGAGAGTCCATGTTTCACACCCCTGCTCCACACTCCCACAATCAGGGCCAAACAGTGCAGATATCAAGAATCTGAAGTATCTTAACTGAACACTATTACCATTCATCCTTTTTTTGATAAGTTATACTCCTTTTGCAGAATCTCAAAGGTTTTAAAAATATCATTTAATCATTGATTGAGGGTAATTACTCCATTATGAACCCATGTTTTCCAGAAAATGTATAACCAGCCCTTTTAAAATAAGAATTAGTTCAAAGTGTCAGTTTCTCATGAGAGGAAAAATCAAATTTAATTTTTCTACCCAATAAGGCCCAGTTATGTTCAATGCATGCCTGGCTCTGCCCTGCTGGATTGGCACTAGCAGCTAAATATAGAATTGAGGATCTTCCCTGGCTGATGATATCCAGGATAAAAGTTTTGTCTAAGAGCTTGCCGATGGGGGTTCCTACTACTGTCCATGATCTTGTTCAGTCTTGACCAAAGGCCACCAAACTGTTCACTGACAGTTTTCTTGTATAAACAAAAAGTTTTTGACTTGAGTTTCTGAGGTTAATTTAAATGTATTTTGGCAAAGAGCTGAAGTTGTACCCTCTACTCAAAATCTCATCAGAGTTACACCTTTCCATTTTATTAGAGAAAGTGGGAAGGCACACTGACATTTGTTAGGAATGTTTTGAGCAAATAGTATTTTGTGAACAGGAAGCTCAGATAGCCATAAATCCTTGTAATGAGAAAAGAGAGGCCGACTTAATCCTACTGATGCTGCTGTTTTAAAATATATTTAAAACATAAATAACAATAATGTTATTTTAGAGGCATCTGTGTTATTTAGAAGTCAGAGTTTATAAGGTCACTTTACAAATAGGTAGAAAATTGTTTTAAAGTAACGTCGCTGTCTACAATGTTAAGGAACAGATGGCATAAAACATACCTATTAGGGAAACTAAGAAAAACTCAATAATATTGGCGGAAGGAAAGAGAATTAAAACAAAGAGGAATATAAATGTAATATCCAGCCTCCCATCCTATTTACCCCAAGGTGGATAAGAAATTTGTCTCATTTTTTTCCTAAGCATAGTGTCAATCCCCTTCTGAAAGAACAGTAAAAAAAAAAACACAGAACACATTTCAGATAACCCAGTTTGCTGAAGCATTTGAAATGAATCATTTAATGTTCTGCATTCTATTGGATCATCATGACTACAATTCCCTGCAAATGACAGAGATTGGTCCCCAAGGGACCAGCCTGGGCTCAAATTGCTTTGTGGTTCAGGTCTGCAAAGGATTATTGACCCACTCAGCAAAATCCAGAATGGGATGCAGTTGCAACATTAAATTGAATTGATCCCACCTTCCCTGGGATCTTGCCATTTTGTCTCGGCTCTTTGCTATGGCAATTGTGGAGTTGGTTGCAGATGGGAAAAATCTGTTCTTAGGCAGTGTGTAGTGTTAACAGAATTGCTAGTGATTGTAGAGAACACATGGCTTGTCATACCTTCCAACTCCTGGCATCATAACATGGCACCAAGCAACCAGGACTGAGTAAAGGGACCATGGGGCCTGAATAGACAGAATAGGGTGGTTGGTAGCTTGCCACCTTAATGACCCCCTAAAATGCCTTTTTTTTAAAAATGGAGGTAATGGTTTTTTGTTTTGGTGCAGAATTGAAGTGGTGGATGATACCCTTCTTACAGGCTAGCTGACCAGGATAGACAAGCTCTGACTGGTTCTTAGTGAAGCACCATCAAGTCACAAAGAAGTAAATATGGCCTGATTTCAGTAGCATTATGGTGTCCATGAATAAGCAGCCTACTCCAGTCCTACTTCATTTTTATTTTGAAATCAGACAGTTTGGGTGATGGAAAAGTTGGTTGTCTGGAAGTCATCTGCCATATGATTTAACTTGAGGCGAAACATATCCGTCCTTTTGAAATGTGGGAAAGTGCAGAATAGAAATGGAAAGAGGTAGGTGTGTGTGTGTGTGTGTGTGTGAGAGAGAGAGAGAGAGAGAGAGAGAATAGCATCTCTGCTCTTTAATTGCCTTTTCTCACTCATAAACCAGGAGTCTGAAACTCAAATCATTGTGAGGTCTTTTGCTACATGAGGACTACAAGTAGTCCTCACTTAACGACTGCCCTGTTTAGCGACTGTTTGAAGTTACAATGGTGCTGAAAAAGTAACTTTATAACCTTTCCTTGCACTTACAACCATTGCAGCATCCCTGTGGTCACTTGATCAAGATTTGGGTGCTTCGCAACCAGCGGGCATTTACAACCATCACAGTGTCCTGTGGTCATGTGATTGCCATTTGAAGGCTTCACAGCCGGCTGCCAACAAGCAGAGTCAATGGAGAAGCCAGCAGTGAAATCACAAGTTATGGTCACATGATGTCTCACTTAACAACCAACCGCATCACTTAGCAATGGAGTTGCTGGTTCCAATTGTGGTCATTAAGTGAGGATACCTGTAGTTCATTAGCCCAGACAACCCAGCCCTGAAGCCATTTCAAAATAACAAAAGTCTGTAGTGAGTGAAAAGTGAAGAAAATGTTGTATGCCATTAAATATAATAATACAAAATAATAACTAATAATTTTAAAAGCCTTATTGCAAAACAAAATTAATTGCAAAACAGCTATTCAACAGCCATTTCACAGGCTACTTTGATGATTATGTGCCATCAGGTTGGTGTCAGTCCCATAGTTAGATTTTCTCCAGGAGGATCTGTTCCCAACCTGGTCCTTCAAAGTCTTCCAATGGCACATTCAAAGAACATATCTAGGATGAAATTAAATCAATTAGGAAACCTGCTCAAATCCAGTGTAGAATGTAAGGAAGATAACCGTGATGGAAATACACAAGAATTGTTACCTAAGCAAAAGGGGATGAAACGTTTTCTAAATCCAGAGGAATGAGATGACATTTGGAAGTGGCTCAGGCAGAAACCTCCTAATTAACTGAAGAAGGAGGAGGCACAGCACAATCAGACTTATAAGATTCTGTTTTATGTTATGTTATGTTATGTTATGTTATGTTATGTTATGTTATGTTATGTTATGTTATGTTATGTTATGTTATGTTATGTTATTATCAGTTAGTTTTCCTGTGCAGTGGATTTCCTGGTCTGCTCTACTTAGTGTGGCTGACCTGCTTTTGTTCTTCTCTCTCCTTGTTGAGCGGATGGATCTTTCCTTCCTTTCCTCTCCTTTCCTTTTGCGTAGCAGAAAGATCTTGCTTACTTCTTCACTATCTTTTCCACGTCTAGCTCAGTAAGGCCAGACCTTTGTGGAAAGGTGGCTAAACCCAGTCCTCCTCCTTGCCCTGCCTCAGCCTCCTGGCCGTCTCCCTGGTCAAGTCTCACCTCTCTGCTGTCCCTGTCTGGAAGAGCCCCTGGAAAGCCCTCCAGGCTGGTTGAATTGAGGCTGTCAGGCCATTATTCTTCCTAGAGTGCTTCCTGTGGCCCAGCCTGGGTGTCCATACCACTGTGCAACATTTACACTCCACAGAAAATGACTTGGTGGGCCACATGCAGCCCAGACACCCCTAAGCTCGGTTGTTCCTCCTATCTCTTCCTCCTAGTTTCAGGATCAGAATAAGTTTATTAAAATTAATGGTAACATTTGATCCTACGTTAAGGGATGCTTGAATAAAAAACCAGTGTGTCAAATGCTAATTCTCAATAGTTTAACTACATCAAAAAAGACAGTTGTTGGAAGTTCATTAAAAATGCCACATATCCAAGTACTGTATAGTATAAGGAGAATCCAGGAAAGTGGAAGCTCCCAGGATTTCAGACTATTCACAGAAAGGCTAGATTAGAGAATAAGAACTTTTGTCCTTTAGTCTTTCAAGTACTGTAAAGATTCATTCACATCACTAGAAGCCTGGGAATTCATCCAAGTTACTAAAAAAAAAAGAAGCCTGCAGTCATGGGAAAAAATGTTTCAGTGGTTATTGTTGCATGGTAACTTGCTGTGTACATTCATGGTGTTTCCAACTTAATGCCACTTAGTTCTGCTTCTTTCTCAGGAGTTGTAAGCAGAGATTTATTTAGAAACCAGCAGGCTGCTACAAATGCTTGAGAACGTAGGGGTTTTTTGCTGGCTTTTTCATTGATAGTTTCAATCAAGAGAGGCTGAACAGTAGAACTTCTTGTGTTTTATACTCTTTTCTGGAGAATCAAAATATTTTAAATGCTTCTTATGGGATCGATGAGATGCTGATGAGGAGGAAGCCCCCAGATCCCAGGTGTCCTCAGTTCCTCCACTTTTTTCATAGATGTGAGCATTAGCTGCAGATAGGAGAGCGGACGGTTGGGGACATCTTGATGAGAGCTGGGCCATCGTAGACTGTATTTCCAGCTGGGCAAAGACCTTCAGCAGGGAAAAGGAACTTTGTTTCTGGGACATGGATGCGGTTCAGAGTGCCAGCACTCTCAACATTCAACATTGATACATGGCTTCCCGAACCAATGTTTCCTGTTCACACCAGAATTCAACCTTACTATAGTGGTGGGCAACTTCTCAGTGGTTGGAAAGTACTCCTTTGGGAAAGTTTTTTGGCGTTTTGGTTTTTTTTTGTAGCCAAGAGCTTCAGTGGATGAGGCAATGACATAGTGACCTTGCAGGAATGATGGCTTTTAGGATTTTCTGGAGATTTGTGGAGGGGATGCTTTTACTTTTGGGGGTATAATAAGCCTATCTGAAAGGTTAAACAGGTCTTTTCTACCTTCTAATGGGAAACTGATGACTCCTTGGTGGGAAAAAGGGGTTGGGAGAATACATACTGTCTACGGGTTATAGATGATCCACTCCTGGCAAGACATTCCTTAACTCAGGAGTGAAAAACCTGTTTCCGTTTCAGATATGTATTGCCTTCCTAAAAATGCAGAATTCCATTTCAACTGCAGTGCAGCAGTGGCTTCAGATACCTTTTTGTTTTGAAGATTTTTTTCATGATTCCTGGGATTCAGCAATTTATAATGCTTTGGAGATTTTATGAAAAACATGCTGCTCTTTCAGTGTCCTCAGGCAAAGTTTCAAAATGCAAATAACATGAATAGAATAAATAGATGTCCTGAAAGGAGTAAAATCATAGGCAAAATCTGCAATAGCAGAAGGAGAGACATCTGGGTTTAATTAAAATGCCATTGCAATACCTGTGAGTTATCTAAGAAAGCAGAACTAAATTAAAGAAGAGGGATTAAATTAAAACAGGATTAATTTAATTCATAGATGGTTTAATGCAGGAGCTTGGAGTCCTCCAGAAGCTTTGGACTACAATTCCCATACCACTGTGGCAATGCTCATGGAACTTTCAGTCAAATCATCTGGAGAATACAGATTGCAGCCCTGGTTTAATTCAACCCTGCATCTCCTAATTAACTGGGTTCTCACAACTGTGTCAAGGATGGGATTAACATCTAGTATAATTATGAAATCCCTGTAACTACCTATTCTGCTTTAATATCAAACCGCTTCAGGATTATTTGAAGTTTAAACTGCCCTCTCCTGGTCAATGGTATTGTTGAAAGAGGAAAGATAGGATTAATTTATGTCCTCCCTTTTGGTCACCTGTAGAAAGATGTCTTCTAGCACTTCATTTTTCTTGCACTCTTTTTATTTTTCATCTCCACCTATATGGATGCACAGACAGGTAAAACAGGACAGAAAGAGGATGTGGGGAAGCTTAGTTATTACTGGATTATTAATTTTATTTTTCTACAGTTTTTAAGAAATCCACAACTCAGTAGCAAAGGAAGTGGGATATTAGCAAAGATGGGGTTGCTCCCACTGTAGCCAGGAGCTTCATGCTGCACTGATCATCTGCCACTGCTTCATCAAAAGTCATTTTACCTGGGGTGGGTAGATTAGGTCAGCCTTGCTACTATTGAGTGTTTCTACAATAGGCTGTAGCTTATCCTTAAAAAAAGATATAAGAATAAGAATCTTTCTGCTAAGAGATTATGGACATGAGGTCAAGAGAGCTTCTGAGAATATGTCAGTGAGAGTCCCTTCAGACAGACATATGGAAGCAAAATAGGATTATGTAACACAGTTACTGTACTGATGTACTGGAAATAGAGATAAAAAGTAGTGAAGTGATAAGCAGTTGTGCGTGATTACTCTACTGTGCACAGTTCTTTTATTGCTGGCCCAGAAGCTGATGTTCAAGTCCTACAATACTTGAACACAGAGTTTCAAATGCATTGATTACAGCTCTCGTAGAATGACCAAGGGCTTAATTGATGTATCCAACATCACACACACACCTTTTTCTGATCAGATGCTATCACTTCCAGTTGCCATCCATTTTAAAACAATTACTGAGCTTGACAAACATTTTGGTTTGCAAAAAAAGGATGAATTAATTGTGTATGGCATGGTTTGATTCCCATTTTGGGCTTTCCGACCTCTCAAATATATATTTTTATTTATTTATTTACATACACACACATTTATTACAGCCCTAAGGCCAGATACAATCAAAATAGTAACCATCTTACATTTATGTATATATATAAAACAAAACAATAGTATTTAATCTAAAAATTAAAATAAAAATGCTAAAATATATCAAAGTAAAATACTATGTTATAAAGTTTTAAATCTAAATAATAGTGGAGCTTGTTGTGCAGATGGTGGCATAAAACTGGGCAACTTGGGAGGATATTTTTGGGTCTTTCTCTGAAAGGAGTAACATTAAATAGAAATCACACTCCCTACCAGGAAATCTCTTCAGTATTGGGTATATACTGTATATATCTGTCTAGAGTCCTTATAGAGGGAACTTAGTGTTTCTATTGAGCCATCTCCACATGGACATAATCGAAGGTACATAGGAATGCCCTTAAAACGTCCAAAAAGGATTGCTGAGGGCATTGCGTCCAGTCTGGCTAAGGTGAAAGGTTTACGAAATTTCAAAATTATAATAGATGATAAATAAGAAGCTGGAACAAACCCTTGTGGTAGAAAATGACAAATATTGGGGTGTAGCACCTTACTTAAATTTGTTTGTAGATCTGTATCCCAGATACATTGTTTAAGGGCGGTTCTAGCATTATCAAATCCTAATAAGCACAGACTTCCCATAGAGAAGCCCGGCAATTGAATTCTATCTAAGGCTTGTTTTTGCCACAATGATTTGAAATGATCCCTAAATACTAATGGGGCTAAACCTATAGGAAACAGAAGTAACTTTAGCCAGAAGGTAAGAAGGAGAAACCATGTTCTGGCATCCAGTGAAACTACCTAATTCTACCCTTAGGATGGCGTTTTTAACACTTTTTGGTACCACCAATTTATTTATTTAAATGGCCAGAATCTTACAAGATCACCAAATCTTGGGAGGTTTCAGCCATTTCCTCTATTCCAGGTACTCACACAGTTTTACGTGGAAATTGCATATAGTCTTGTCTAAAATCATGCATGGTCTAATGTGGGAACACTACAATCTTGTAGGATTTAGTAACTTTGTGAAACGTTGGTTACTTTTTAATTTTTGAAAATAACATTTAATTTGGAGGTTTTGAAAGCATCCTCTAGGGGTGTTGCATGCACTGTTTTGCCCATCCTTGCTCTGTTGGCTTGTTTGTGAGCCCAGTGAATGGCCTTTGACAGTTCATTTCATACTATGAGATAGCCTTGTAGAGCACAGGACAATACCACTCCTTCCTCCCATTCTCCCCCTCCCCAAGAACCCAGTAAGGTAGGTTGGGCTGAGAGAAAGTGATTGTCCCATAATCACTCAGAGGATTTGAATTTTGGTCTCCTCTCTCCTAGTCCAGTACTGTAACCACATAACCAGTGCAGTGAACTTAACAATACTGGCTAAGTGATACTGTTTAGCCCAGTATTGCCCGGTCTGATCAGCAACGTCTTTCAGGAATCTCAGGTGAAAAAAGCTCTTCCTCTTCACCTACTGCCTGAGGCCAGAGAAATACTGAGACTTTGCACTTAACAAAGCATATATGGTGCCCCCACCACCACTTCCCTCCTCCTTAGACCAGTCTTTTCTGTTGCATTCACACAAGCTTGACCAGGTCACCTAAGACTTGACAGGTGCATTTGCATAATATGTGATGCTTGGTTACCGCTTGGGGTGTTTGGGAAGGCTGAGTCTAATGTGGGAACCCAGCTTATTGGTTTAGGATGGATTCTGCAAAGCTGCAAAATGAATTAATTCCATAACCAAAATGTGTATGTTGAACTCAGCTTAAATGCACCCTCCCTAAGTCAACAAGTTTGAACTTGGACTTTCTGCATTAGCACAGCCCTTTCCCCTAAATGCATTTCCTCTTTTACTTTCTGTATTCTGAGCAGGAAGGGATATAAATAACTCAACAGAACACTCATGATTATCCCAAAACATCCAGGTGGAACATGGGTGATCCACCCCGTTGCAAGTAATCATTACCTAAGTTGCTCACCCAGCAGTAGTTTTAGCAAATGCTGCTTAAAGATCAGAGGCTGGCAAAATGCAGCAGGTGACTTCTGCTGGCTATTGCAGACCTCCTGACATGTGAGGCAAAATGAAAATTTCTGGCAAGATAGGTTTTTCTTTTGTTTTGCTTGTCTGAGACCTAGTTTGACATAATCAAGCCTTCCTTCTTGTTCTCTTTTACAGTTTTTAAAGGAGAAGCAGGTGATGGACAGTTCCCCAGAAAAACTGAAGAAGGAGCTGGAAGAAGAACTGCAGATGAGCAGTGATGATTTGCGCAGCCACGCGTGGTACCATGGGCGGATTCCACGACAGGTGTGTCCCCTTTGGTTTCCTTTTCAGGCAACCCTGGAGGCTCCTTTCTGTTCCTTCCTACTTATTTGCAGTGCCAAATCCTGCCAGCCCTTGATCCACTCCATGCGGGAGCTTTTAAGGAGAAAACAACAGGAATCACTCTTAAGATTTTTGCAGGTGCAACAAAGGCTGTAGTTGGTGGAAAAATGAAGCATAATTGGGTTGAGCCAAGTCTTAGGACATGGTTACCTATGGGACTGTCTTTCTCCTGTTGTTTCTGCCTGACCAGTAAGATCTGGACCAGTTGGGCTGCTCCAGGTCCCAGCTGTAAAGGATTGTATCTTGTGGGATTTAGGAGATGCACCTTCTTGGTGGCTGTGCCTGCCCTGTGGACCAGAGTGCTTCCTGAGGTCTGCATGACCCTGACTCTCTTGGGCTTTCATAAAGCCACAAAACCCTGGTTCTTTTGACATGCCCTGAGATAGGTTGTAATGATCTGTTCCCTGATGGTGAATGTTCAGAGTTTTGATGAAACTGTCACATAAGCACAGAATTTGTTGCCTGGCTTTGCATATGTTATGCTAATTTATTCTGAAAATCCCCACTTCCCTTAAAAGAAACAAGGAAGTTCCTAGCTCTTGTGCATTTGTTGTGAATTTGAGATGGAGGGCCATATAAATTGAAGTAATAAATAAATAAATGGGGTCCTTTTTTTTTTTTTGCTCTCTGCCAACCTTTTTCTGGAGAAAAGACTTCCAAATTATTTGAAAACGTTAAATATTGAATAGCATTATATCAAAATAGGCCACATATATTTAACTTGCATCATTTATTCTGATTGCAGTTTGCTTTTCTGATAGTACATTATACACGGTTACGGAAATAACTAAATTCAGACTGAAAATAATAACACTCACAGATGCTTAAGGATTTGGATTTGGTTAAGATAGTTAAAAGCAATAAACCACATCTCTGTTCTCAACCTGGTTTTTATCATGACATCTACTGTATATGCATTTCAGTACCTCAGCGAGAAGAGCTGTTACTGTTTTAATCCAAGGCAACTGAAACAGCACGAGCTAATAATAAAAATGCAGATCTTATCAGTTATAAGTACTCCTGAATCAATCTGGGAATCATTCAGAACCTGGCAGCCATTCAATATTTGATAATTAAAGGTTGTCTGATAAAAAAGGAAAGACAATTAAAATAGTATTTCATAGCTGCAAGTAAGTGTGTTAGATACAGGTAAAGAAACCGCTGAAAGAATTGGTTTCTTTACTGAAACCAGTGAAAGAATAGAGTACACAACAGGCTAGAATTCTACTTACCTATGTATCAGTTTGAATTCCATTGATTTAGTGAATCTGCTTTGACTCAGCTAGATCCAACCCAGTACTGTTTTTGGAGCTTCCAGAATAAAAGATTGTCCATTGGTGGCAGTCAGGACAAAATCTGTGATGTTAATGTTACGTTTTAAAATAGTAGCAGTTGTAGGTGGTCTAAAATAGCCCTGGGACCCCAGGATGAAGGAGGGAGCATTTAATGCTTTCACCCTGCTGTGGTCCTGATGATCATCGTCTTCTGGAATATGCCTTAGACGTTGGACTGACTGAGGTTGCCCGCAACACAAATTGTTTCAGAGGGAGAGTTTTGATTAAGGGAGGGTTTGGACCCACTTCTGTAAGTCCCTGTGGCCTGGCAGCTGCCTTTATTCTTCTGTAGCTGCAATTTGTAGTTTTAAAATATATGTACTATGTTAATTGTGTTTGGTCAATTAACATCAGGGCTAGTTTGACCCTGATGTGCATCACGATGGGAACTTGGGGGACCTATCAAATGTCACTGTAAGTACTGTCAGACTACACCAGCCATCACTAACCCATTGTCCTCAAAATGTTATGGACTATAGCACCTATCAGCCCTGGCCAGAATTATAGGAATTATATTTCCAAACTATCCGGAAGGCACCAGGCTGCTTAACATCGTCAAAGCTTTTCATTTTATTAACATTGGCATGTTTAAACCTCTTTGCATTTTGACCACTTTGTTTTCCTTTCCAGATTAATATGTGTACCCTGAATCATTCTAGAAGAATATTAATGCTGGTTTTATACCAGTCAGAGGGTTAAGAGCGCTTATGCAGCCTCAGAGATTAACCGTTTTATTGCAGTGTAAAGTCTCTCAGGCAATAGCCGCCATACATAGTTGAGTGAGATTGAAAACACAACAGGAAATCTTCTATCTCAGTTGAAAACAAAATGATCTAGGTGATTGTTGAACCTCATGGAATGCTCTCCGAGAACTACAGAGTCATGTGTATAGCATATCACCAAGTATTACCCAACTGACTGCTGTGAAAGAGAGCAATCCATACCTTTTATTCAAAGAACGGACTCTTACAACAATTTGTCCACTTGCCCGGGATGGGATGGGATGGGATGGGATGGGATGGGATGGGAAGGGAAGGGAAGGGAAGGGAAGGGAAGGGAAGGGAAGGGAAGGGAAGGGAAGGGAAGGGAAGGGAAGGGAAGGGAAGGGAAGGGAAGGGAAGGAAATCAGGAGATTCCTGCTAGTGGGGGATTGTTCCTGCAAGAAATTCTTGCATTCTAGCCAAGTAATCTTGGCCTTGATTTCAGAAGTACAGAAACAGAATTATGATTCTCCCTGGGCAGGGGAATTTAGAACTACTTATATTTATAAAGCAATCTGAATTTGGTCTTGTGAGAAGTAGTCTTAATCTTTTTACAAGCTTCAAACACAACAGCTAAGAATGTCTGCATGAAGCAGAGGAAATGCAAATAAAGCCAGAAAAGAAAGAACATATGAGTTCAAGTTTGGCAGGACCATAATACCAAAAAGCTGAGGGACTGGGTAAGATCAGCTCCAGAAAGAAAATAATAAAAATATGACTTAGCTGTTTTTGCTGAATATTTGTCAAACAAATATGAATCATTCTGGAACATTAGCACTCCATTATTGAAATATTATTTATTTTTTATTTAAGCAACTTATGTGGCAGTCCAACTTGCAAAGTGTGACTCTGGGTGGCTAACATAGGATTAAAAATGAAAATGACAAGCGATAAGCATACAGATTGCAAAAGCACAGCATGAAACAGCACAAATGGAGGCCAAATCCAACTTATTCATCAACCCAAACTATTTACCACACAAGTCGGGGAAGAAAAAATGCCAACTTTTTAAAGCATTATGGAAAGCCAACAGGATCAGGGCCATTTGGATCTCGGAGGGTATGCTGTTCTATAGGGCAGACATTGCAAAAGAGAAGGTGCACATCCTGGGTCCCCTTGGATGATGCTGTTTCATAAAGGGAACCCGATGCACGCCCACCCTGTTGGATCTCATGGGAGAGGCAGTTAGAATTGGAGATAGGTGGTCCCCCAAATAATGTAGCCCTGTGCCATAAAGATGGTTGTATGTGCATCTTTACTAAAAATATGCCAGCCAATGGTAAAATAAAGTAACTGCCCAGGGGCCCAGTAGTGAATAATTTTCTTTTGTTACAAACAGACATGTCTTTTCTCTTAAAGGTGTCTGAAAGCCTCATTCAGAGAGATGGCGACTTTTTGATTAGAGATTCTCTCTCCAGCCCTGGCAATTTTGTCCTTACTTGTCAGTGGAAAAACATCTCTCAGCATTTCAAGATCAATAAAACTACCTTGCGGCTCAGTGAAGCTCACTGCCGGGTGCAATTTCACTTTGAAGACGAAGGCTTTGACACCATCCCTGGCCTGGTGCGATGCTATGTAGGAAATCGCAAGCCCATTTCAAAGCAGAGCGGAGCGATTATATTTCAGCCCATAAACAGAACTGTTCCTCTGAGATGCCTGGAGGAGAAATATGGGATTTCTCCAGTCCTGCCAAGAGAAGATAGCATTCCAGAAGGACAAGTAGAAAGCCCACAAAGGCTGAGCCTTAATATGTGCAATCGACAGGCCAGAGAGTCCAGTTTAGCCAAAGGAAATCTTTTAAGGTACTACTACTTTGTTTCGCAACAGGGTGTTATTGTGTGTTGGTTATAATGCATGTCCTTTTCCTGTGGAACAGCTGGGGTGCATTTATTTAGCCTTATGGATTTGTTTGCAAAATCACTCACTTTTCCTTCAGTAGTTCATACCTGTTGCAGAAGATGCAGTTGGACCAGTGGGCACCATCCTTCTGAAAGCTGGAAGAAAGCTGTGAAGAGCCAATGGTTGGGAGAAGCCCTTTAATCTTTTCCTCCCTGCATTGTTCCTTCCAAATGTATCCCAAAGTTGCATTAGCTCAAGTGGCAGGAAAAGTCGAGGGACTGTTTTGGTTTCTCTCCATTAAAGTACTTACACATGCACACACACATACACACACAGACCAAGCAAATTAGCACCTTGTCAAGAAAGAGGATTTGTATTGTGCAAAAGGGTGAGCACTTCCTAATCTACCTCTGTATTTGTAAGCCAGTGTCTCCCTTCTGCAGCCATTTTAAACTTTTTAAACATGTCCAGAAACCCAGTCCACAGATTTCCTGTATTTTGTTGTTGTTTGGTTATGTTACTTTAAATAATCTGGCAAGAAGATTAGCCAACTGGCATTGCTAATCTCTCATTCTTTGCTCCCTCTAGAGCTCAAGGAAGTCTTTGTGGGTGGCTACTCATTTTCTTTAGTAAAGCCTGTGAAGTAGGCTAATCCGAGAATAAGCAAGTGGTCACTATTTGGGAAGGGGCAAGTTGACCTCACCAGCCCAACTCATAATTCTGACCCAACTTCTGCAGCTTGAGAGTGATACTACAGTAGGGTTCATTCAAACACTTGCTGATCCCTAGCTAACTTAACAATGCTTTATTCAATTAACCCAATATTCTGAGACACAGAAACTAGCCAATAGCATGGGTTCACCACACAGATTAGGCTCAGAGGTGGTCGATTAGTTTGTTGTATGTTGTGTGACATTTGATAAATACTGGAATAGGGAAGACAGCTCTAACAGAAGCCTTAGAAAGTAGTGAAATTTAATAGGCTTGCTTTTTTAAAAGTGTTATGCTATTTTGGTTCGATAAAAAAATAAAATATTAAAGGCAGATTTATCTTGTCTTTGTCAGTGTAGACCAGTGTTTCTCAACCTTGGCAACTTGAAGATGTCTGGACTTCAACTCCCAGAATTCCCCAGCCTGGGGAATTCTGGGAGTTGAAGTCCACACATCTTCAAGTTGCCAAGGTTGAGAAACACTGGTCTAGACAAAAACCAACATTTGGAAGACCAACATTTACTTTAGATCAGGGATTTCCAAAATGCTGTTAGCTTTTCTAAATTTTGAAGCTGTAAGAACTCTTTTTACATTTGACCTTATTTGCCTTCAGAGGAACTTCCACTTCCCGCACATGCCGTGCTCTCACCAGAGTAATCTGTGCATGCTTTGAATGGCAGGTTGCTGCAGGCCCCTGAAAAGCAATATGTCTCTCTGTTGGAATTTTGCATTTCCCTCTAACCCAATAAAGCTAAGTGGACCATTGGAGGAAATAGATCAGGTGTGGAGGTGTGATGGTGGAGTCCCCAAAGGGTTGAACTGCATTGTGCCAATTGCTTTCTTCTTTCAGGAACAAAGAAAAAAGTGGTAGCCAGCCTGCATGTTTGGATCACGTGCCAGAGAAGCGATTCCCCTTGAAGGCTCATCAGTCAGAAAGCTATCTGCCAATAGGTATGTTTGGTTGACACTATGAAGGTAAATAGAATTGGGGCCGTAGATTGCTCTTATTTCTCTTCTGTCTATAAATTAATAAAGCATCTTTAGGGATTTCTTCATCCATGCCTTATCCTAACAGAAGCTCAGTCTTGGCCAGATTGCCTCCCTTTTCTTAATTTTGTGATAAATAGGGACTGTTTGAATCCTTACCTATCTGTGTCTTATTTGTGTCTCAGGAATGGTGCAATCTAGATAAACTAAAGTTGGTTAAGACTGCAATCTCATCTGATGTACTTTTAGGTAAACTTGCTTAGGATTGCACAGTTCCCCAAATATCATTTGAGGCAAACATCCTAACTATTGCAAAGATTAGTGAGTTAATGAGGCATTTTAAAGAGGATGAAATAAACAACGTTTCAATGGATAACAGCAATTAGCCAACCTTGGCTGTTTTGGGAAGCTAAGCAGGATTGGCTCTGGTTAGTACTTGGATAGAAAACTACCTGGGTCTTCCAGGGCTGCAGGATAGCTTGAGAAGTTGAAAAAACATTGTGGAAGAAGGCAGTGGTAAACTGGCAAGAAACACCAAAAGTCAAACTCAACTTGAAGGACTCTTCACCTTAAATAAATGGCAAGGATGGGGATCTTGTTATCTCCTAGCTGTTATTACTGTTGTTGCATGTACTGCAATGCTACTACATGTATTGCTTTAAGAATAAAAGTAAAGAGAATAAACATAAAGAGCTATATAGATTCACGTAGACATAGGCAACAAAATCTGAGTATTAGGAATTCTAAAAATTCAACAAAAGGACGACAAGAATTTTAGGAAGCTGTCTCTTAACTGTGCCCTCCAACTGTATTGGACTAGAAGCCTCAGATTGTATGGTTTTGGTTTCTTTGAAAAAAGGAAACCAGAACATTAAAAGGAATGAATAAAATCTATGGCAACTGAGTCTTTCACTCAATCTCCACCTCTTCCTCCAGAGAAGGATAATCATGTTAGCTTGTTGTAGCAAAAAGCAGCTGTCTCACAGATGTATCCCAACATATCCAGAGAATCACCATGAGGAGTACCCTTCGGCCAAAATATGATAAATTGAGAAAGCAAGAGGAATTGTGGACTTCAGTACTTAAATTAACCAATAACTTCATTCCCAATTCCCATTTCTTCTTTATCTTCTGGTTTTTTCTTCTCAAGCAAGCATTTTGCACTTCAAAAATGGTTTTTGACCAATCCTCTTCCAGTCTCTGAGGTAGCTGAGAGATTCAAGATTCTCTAAACGGTCTGTTGATAATTCCCAAGCTTGCAAAAACAGAGTAAGTGATGCAAAACAGACTAATTGTAGAATAAATTATGCAGCGTGGGAGAAATCAGACCAATGTATTCTTATTTTGCAAAGTCTGCTGGAGAATTTCAGTGTGGTGCAAAATTGTTATCATCTAAATATAAATCTGTTGTGTTAAAATAAGGTATATTTTCTCCTAAACATTACTGGTAGTATAGGTACTGCTTTTTAAAGATTGAGGTGGAACAGAGAAGGGTACCTCTTCCCTTGTTCGAAGGTTCCCCCATTTCCTCATTCATTCTCCCAGACATTTTTGAGGAACAGAGGAGAGCTGGAGGAGAAGTGGCTGAATTTGCTTCATATTACTTTAAGGGGTGAGAAGCTTTGCCATTCTCTCCCACCTCACTCCATGTGACATTGCAAAGTCACTTTTACATCAGGGGGACCTTTGCTTGTGGACCAGATGGCAAAGCCTGAGCTTTAATAACACTATAGGTGTTGTCCTAGGCCATTGGCTTTCTGGGTGATATAGGGCCAGGCTCTGGAATTCATTCCAGTCATAAATCCTTGTATACTCAGCTTCCCTTTTCTAGAAAATGTTCTTTCCATCTTAGTGAGTCACGAAGTCCTTATTTCTGTTTTGGCCCATCAGAGTCAATTACAGATCAGCTTCTTTTCCAAGGCCTGGAGATTTTCCACTGCTGACTGTACAGCCGGTAATATCTCATTTACCGCAGAGTGATTTCCCACTGCAGCTGCTTTGTATAACTGGGATGTCTGCAGGGAGAGTATATAGATGGGTGGAATTTGTCACTCAACTGTCTCTCAACTATGCATCTTAAGTATGTAGCATTCAGATTCAAGTGATCTGAAACATTTTCCCCTTGGAAATAATGACAGGCCCAGGGAAAAAAAAAAATAGGCTCATGGGGCTGGCATGCTCACTATGTTCACATATGAAAAGGTCTGTAGGAGAACACGTTATGGACGTGGCGCTCCTATGCAAGAAGGCAGTACACATAGCTCATATCCCAAAGCTCAACAGAATCCTGTTTCTTCCCCTCTTCCCCCTCCCTCCAATAACTGGCCTGTACAGAGTTCCAAGTCCCAGTCCACACCTTCTCTCCAATTTGTCCAAGTTATTTAAAATCCAGATTGTAAGTAAAATGGCAGGATCTTCCTCTCCATTCCCCCTTTCACTACAGTTGCTATGTCCTTATTGATATGTTTGGATTCCTCTCCCCTAGAGTTCCTCCCCCCTCCTTTTTCTTTTTAATACTCCTGCAAAGTGCAGCCTGCTAATACCACTGTCTTCAGTTGTTATGTGAAATCCGTTCATTTCAGTGAAATGACCTTGTTAAAGAATAGCATCATATTCTGAAATCAGCCGGAATGGTAGAGATGGGAGAAGCTCTGGTCCACCTCTGGACAAATAACATGGCTATTGGCATTTTGGCAAGGGGTCTTAGAAATCCTCCCTCTTTGTCTTTCTGATCAAGCTTTGGTCACCTTCAATTTGATACCTCAGATAGCAGTGTCACACTTCTTTTCTCCAACCCTTTAATTTCCAGGTTCAAGATATCCCTCCCAAGGAACTGAAACTGAAACTAGTCCTTGTCCGAAGACTCCGGCTTTTAGAACTGGCAGTGAACCTACTCTGAGCCCCCTAGTGTTCCGGAGATTTGCCTCAGAGTTGCAAATTAGTGATGCGCTCAGGGGGTCTGACAGCCAACTCCATTCCAGGCCTCCACCGAAGCCCAGTAAATTGCCATTTCTGAGGCCAATACAAGGCTTGGAAGCCCTCTATTGTGAACTGAATGCAGCTATTCCCACAGAGGGCAGGGCAACAATGCAGCCTTTATGTCAGAAGAACAGCTTTGTAGAGCATCTGACAACTAAGGACAATGGGACACATTCATCCTTGATCCTGGATGACAATGAGTCTTTGCTGAGTTCTGTCGATCCACAAACAGCTCAGTTGGAGATGAGCAAAGAGTGCCCCATCTTTGTCACACCTGTCATTGAGATGGTCTCTGGTTTCAGGCCAAACCATTTTGAGTCAAAACTCCTTCCCCTGGAAAACAAGCCCTTGGAGACTGCAATGTTAAAGAAAGTGAAAGAACTGTTTGTGAATAACGATGCAAAGGTCATTGCCCAGCATATACTCAAGATGGACTGTAAGGTAAAACATCTGTTTTTAATTTAAACGTGGTGTGTGTGTGTGTGTGTGTGTGTGTAAAATGAACTTTTTTTTTTAACAGCTATACTAGATCAGACCCGTGGCTGATCTGGTGTTCTGTTTCATGCACAGCTAGAAGCAAACATATTCTGGCCTTTGAATATCACAAGCTCTAAATATATATTTACTTACGTATTAATAACTTTAGCACAACATGTGACTCACTCACACAGTCATATAAAATAAATGCCAAACATACACAAATAGCACTAACAAAATAACAATAGATCCAACAACAACAACAACAAAAAATCAGCAAGAAAAGGCCCAGATGAATAGTTTTTATTATTTATAGAATAAATTATGGAAATAGGAGCTTCAGGCAAACATCTCTAGGGAGGGACATTCTGAGAATGTGGTGTCCCAACCAGTGTGTGCTTTTGCATGCTGAATGAAGGACCAAGTCTATATGCAGAAGCTGCATGTTGTAGAGCTGGTCAGATTACAAACTGAAGGATGATCCTGAATGATCATCAGAGGGCAGCAGTGTGCTGAAGCTGGACCTATCTCTTAAGGGTTTAGCCAATAATTAGTTCTGTTGCAGCTGATTTAAACTGCAAAGACAAAGCCCAAAGACAAAGTTGGCTCAAGGATACTAAGTCTGGTACACTATTTACCCCAAAATATATTGGTAGTTATCTGAGAAACAGGTCTCTCCTCAACAAAAGGGATGAGATGAATAGTTGAGAAATTCTGGGCATTATCCAAGAAGGCTAATGAAACTAACCTTCCCATACCTCAATAAGCCATAAAGTGTTTTGTTTGGTTTTGGCTTAAGATGTATGAATTCCCCTATAGTGGTTTGAAACTATTTTTTGTGGTTTACAGTACTGTGTCTGAACCCAAACAACTGTGATTTATTCAGTAAACAGATTTAGCACGATGGGGAACCAGATCATAGACTTCCTATCCAAAACAAGAGCTTGGATTTGATGGCTGCTGATACTCTTCCCCAAACTATTATTTTTATTAAAAAAAAAAAAAAGTCACAAGTTGTAAAGAAAGAAGAAACTCTTGCAGATCAGGCAAATAGGCAGTCTATCAATAGGAAATAACGTAAGGATAAGAGAGAACTCTTTAACAGGAGGGATAGAATTCTTGTCTGAATTCTAATCTTTCCTTAATTTGATAACACCTAATTGACCAGGGGTTTCTTGATATAACTTGTCCAGAATGCAGTTAGTTCAAAGCCAGTTAAGAACTCCAGAGGTCCACTGGAATGTTAAGTGTGCCCTCTAGTGGACCTGCTTTTGAAATATATGGAACTGGTTGCCTTTGGAGGAATGAAAATTTGGCGGAATGAAAAATTTGGGGTTTCCTGCCTTGGGTTTAGAATACAGGTAGTCCCTGGGTTAAGAACGCCTGGATTACAGATGATCCATAGTTAAGAATGGAGCCTTTTGTATTAAAATTCAAGTTAAATTCACAATTATTTCAGTTAAATACACAATGGTTTGATTTCATTACATAATACTGCTTATACAGTATTATACAATAATACTGTTCCAGCTTATATACAAATTCAACTTAAGAACAGAACTTGGGAACAGAACTCATTCTTGAACTGGGGACTACCTGTATCTTCCTAAAAGGACATGCTATGGAGTAAGAACCCAGTCACTCTTTTTTTAGCCACCACATTTTTGTGGGGATCTTTGTTCTTCATCTTAGATATTAATAGGAAAGTTACAGAAAGGTCAACAAACAAAAAGCAATTTTTATCCTTGGCAGGAAACTGAAAATCTGTTCAGATTTGTGGTTCGATTGCTATCTCTTCTTGATATTTCCTAGGACATACCGTATTTTTCCGTCAATAAGACGCCCCCATGTACAAGATGACCCCCACTTTTCCAACCCAAAATTAAGAAATCAATATTTTAAAGATAGTGCAGAACACATTTTTATTTAGTAATTAGTTAACATTTACCTGATACACTCGGTGGGAGGAGGTCCAAATCGTCTCTCTGCAGCTCTGTTTCCATGCTCTTTTGCATAACCGATTACATTCAAGCACGAGTGAAACTGCCGATAGCTTGTCTCTGCAAACAGCCTTCCTCTAATTGGTTTGTTCAGCATCAGCTGACGTCAATTACATAAGGCTTGTGATTGGAGGAAGTCTGTTTGCAGACTTAAGCTATTTCACTCGTGATTGGAGGCTAGAAATAGGAGGAAGCCCGTTCGCAGAGACAAGGTATGGGCAGTTTTGCAACCGCGCGGTTCTCTCCTTGGCTGACTTCCTTGAATAAGATGCCCTTCAATTTTTAGCGTAAGGATTTTAGAAAAAAAGTATTGTCTTATAGTCGGAAAAATACGGTAATTTGGGAATAACTGCTGACCCAGGTATTTCCAGGATCAAATTTGGAAATGTTTCTCCAGATGACCAGACCAAGCCTCATAGATATGCTGATTCTAGTTCTTCCCACTCTGATATTCTTCAAATATGCTAGACTTCAGTTCTCATAATATATGGCAACATAGTGCCTACTCGGATATCCAGACTGACTCCCCAAATAATGGGCTGCTTGGAAACATGCTAAGTCAGCCTTCTCTAACCTGGTGCCCTCCAAACATGTTTAGCCACAACTCTCAGAATTCCATGCAACCAGTGAAAGTTGGATATGCTGGCTGGAAATTTTGGAAACTGTAATCCAACCCAACTGGGAGGCTGGGAAAGGTTACCCTAAAGTATCTAGAATAATTGAGTCAAGGGAGCAGGGAATTAAAAGTAGTCTTTGTTGCTATGGTGCATCTCCCATACTACCTTTCTGTGCAAATTACTTGTTCCTTTGAATCCCTACCAGATAGTCTCCTGAATGTCAAATGGCATTACTTTTGCCCAGTTTCATGGCAAGATCACTCCTCTTGATGTCATTGGCTTAATAGCACCCTTTCAATCTCCTTTCCCTAAAAGTATTAGAAACGTATTAAAAACAGCAGTCTGTCTGGATTGTCTAAATCATGTCAGCATCAGCTGTGGTCCTGTGCACTCAGGCTTGAAAAGACCTTCTGAGTTCTTCTCCTCATCACTTAGAGCACTCCATTTGGAGAATTCAATCTATATATATGGGCCACTTAAACTGAGTAGAGAGCAACTGTCTGTTTCCTGACATCATGTTTGCCATGGTCTCAGGAGGGGGCCTCTCGATGAGATCAGTTAAACACAATAGCCTACTGGACCCATTATTAAGGAAGGCGGGAATAATATTACTAATGACATTTAGTGAAACCCACCTGCAGCCAAGGGAGGCTTAGGTCCCTAATGAGGTTGATGCTGCCTATTAGGCTAATACTGCGATATATGACTGTCATTAGGATTGTGGGTGGAATGCCTAAATGCCTTTCTTTCCTCCAAAGGCATTTATAGGTAGTGGGTCTCTCGGTGGCAATCTTGCCCAGGATCTCCAATATACATTGATGGCTTCTAATCCTTATATAAATTTTAGAGAAATGTAGACCTTGCAAAGAAAAGCGCATACATCGCCTTTTTCAACAACTTGTCTTTTGTGATGAAAGTCGCACTTATTGAAATGTTTTATTTCATTTTGCAGTATTTATAGACCTCCCCAATCCAGATAGGCATAAACCATTCAGCAAAAGTACAATATAAAGTCCCAATATAAGTATTAAAATATTATCAATAAACAGTCTGAAACATCCTAGGCACCATTAAATTGAACTAAACTAAGGGCCAAATGCCCACTGGAACAGCACTGCTTTTACTACTTTTCTAAGGGCCGGTAGAGTAGGGGCCACTACTGAAAACGCTTGTCATCTGTGAAGTTCCATGTACCTTGCATGAGGAGATTAGTATAATGGGTGAGAAATCAATCACGTATCTGTATGCCACATTCCTATTTAAAATGAATCTGATTTGCATGTTATTTTGGCTTGGATCCAGAATGTTGTGGAGTGAGACAGCGTCAGCCACCTACTTTGGTGAGCAGAAAACAGTGTTGTGGGGTTCATCTTTCCAGCTCTCTCTAGTTCTGAAATCTGCTGTTGACGTTTCTCAAGAACAGCCCATAGACAGTGGTAGACCTATAAACCAAAGGGTCTAAACCAGCGAAAATCACTGTCTTGCTTCTATAAGAGCCTGATTCCTTTCCTTTGAGAATAGAAAAAGCCTTTAAGTTTGCAGAGGGGAAGTTGGAAACCAATCCAGAATTACAGTCTGAATACAACCGCCTTTATTTTAGTTGGAGTAGAAACATGTGGCAAGATATAGGAAGTCTGGGTGACAGCAGACTACCGAAATCCAGAAAGCTAGCTTAAAAAGCACTGGATTTTCAAAGGTCCAATGTGTTTCAGTGTGCTTAATTCTTTGCCAGTATTAAAACCAGTATTTACTTTGTCATGGAGAAATGAGTCTGCTTGACCCTGAGCAGGAGTTATCTGATTCATTGTGCCTTAATCTGTTGATGCGTATTCCTGCTTTGTTCTTGCATTCAGCAGTGCAGTAAATGTGTTCTGCTGTTTTCTCTTAAGTGAACTCTGGCAAAAGTTAATGGATACTCTTCTCTTGAATAATTAACCTTTCCATCTGATCTGTTATAAGCCTTTTCTGACTCCTGCTTTTCCTCTGGCATAGAATTAATTTGTGTAACCATCCAATTGGTTGTTTGTTCTATTTGTATCCCTCCTTTCTGTGATGAAAGTGTCAGGACAAATGGAGCACCCCAGTGGTACCCCATTTAAGTACTGATGCCATCCAGACCTACTTAATTTTGTAAGACTACTGCAACATGCTCCTTTAGAACAGCTTTCTCAAACTGGTGCCCTCCAAAAGCATTGAATTGCAATTGTTATCACCTCCAGGGAGCATAGCTAAGGAAAAGAGGGCTTGTTTTATCTATGCCCTGGAATAGTTTGCTAGGTTTCTTTGACAGCAGTGACACACGTACGCCTCTGCAACAAGATTGATACAAGCGTTTTAAGCCCTCTAAATGAATCTTCAAGTTGGTGCCGTCATTTAGCCATCCCCTCATTAACATGCATTTACATGTATCTTAGTGTAAAAATTCCATACAGGCCTGGAATATGCTTCATAATAAAGAGTGACATTTTTGAACAGGAAGATATTGCATTGGATTGTTGGATTATGTATAATTCAGATGAAGGGGTCGAAGGCAGTCAAGAGACTAGCTGAGGACAATCAGAGAATTATAAATTGGGAAAGATAAGCAGAGAAAGGGTTGGAGCTGATAAGTACCAGTGGGGAGCAGCAGAAGGTTGAGGGACGAGAAGAAGAAAAAGAAAACTTACGAAAAATTAATTCGTAATAGATTTTTATTTTAAGTCTCAAATGTCGCATAACTATACAAGTCCAGTTGAATAAATGAAACAAGTTATAGATGCAGGCAGTGAAGACTTCAGATCAAGAAGCCAAAAACTGATTGGGGAAGATTAGTTGAAGCCAGCAGGTGGTCAGTGACAAGATTGTAAGAGGTGGTGGCTCAAGAGAGCAGACCTGATAAGATAATCATGGGCTGGAACTTGCATACAAGCTGCTCTTGGCACAGAACTTGGTTTGGGGCAAATGTGAGATTAGACTTTCAGTCTGGAATTACTCTGCCTCATTAATTGAATTTTACAGGGCTCTAGATGACATTTTCCTCTTATAACCCTTCTTTTTCCACTATTGCTACTTCTCTCTTTTTTCCCCCACGGACACAAAGAAACAAAAAGTTTAAGGAGCAACAGTCGAGATCGCTGCAAAATGTTCTTTGATTTGTAGCTCTGATGCCCATCCATCTGGAGGTACACCTTGTAATTACTGCTTTTCTCATACATTTCACTTTTTCACAGTGTACTTGGAAAAAAAGTTCTCCCTCTAACAATTCAATTCATGTACCTGCAAAGCAGCATCAGAAATGTGTAGCATTTATCAGGAGAGCTGAAGCAGACATTGAGCATCTGGGGAATCCTCTCTTTCTACAGCCATCAGTCACAAGGCATTTCCCAGCCTCCAAGCAGATTGATGCCAGAAACTAAATATAACAATTTTAAAAGCATTTGTTCCCAACAAGGTATCTTTCCCTCCATCCCATGCTCTAAATTTAGCATTTTGTAATGATTGACACAGTGTGCCTTTAGACGAGGGAAATGGTGTTTCATTGTCCAGAGTGTTCTAAGTTTTTGCTAGTTTTCCCCATCTCAAAGATAGCAGTTTGTCAGCTGCACTTGGTAGACCAGTTCATGAAATCAACTGCACAGGATGTCTACAACTACTTTTATTGAGATTGGTTATAATAACAGCCAATCTATGCTGTTATCTATGCTCTGTCTATGCTCCTATCAATCTATGATATCTGTCATATATCTATGATATATCTATGATAGCTTATTTATGATAATATATGATATCTATGATATAGCATATCATATATATGATATCAATTTATGCTCCTGTGCAGCCATTGATGGACCAGTTCGGTCCTCAATGTCAAGACGTATCTGGGTGCTGATGGCAGTTCAGATCATGAATTGTTGGTGGCTAAGATAGAGCCAAATTATGCAACATCAAAAAGACAGCACCACCAAAGACGTTTGACATCAACAAAATCCCTTCCATGTATGCAATTGAGGTAAAAAATAGGTTTGAACTGCTGGACACTGCTGAGAAGATGCCTGACAAACTGTCGCAGGAAATTAAATCGACCATCATTGAAACATCAGTTGAATACATACCATACAAGAAGCCAGAGAGAAAGCGCAAGTGGCTCTCGGATGAAACCATCAGAATAACTAAACAAAGAAAAGCAGCCAAAGCAGCAGGCAAACAGGAGGAAGCAAGGAGATTGAATGCGGATTTCCAAAAAGCAGCAAGGAAAGTTTACTGGGATCAGTGTTGCAAACAGCTAGAAGAGGACTGCATGAAGGGCCACATCAGGAATGCAATTTGCAGAAGTCAAAAGGATTCGAACACCATTTACTGCTCATAAAAGCATCAAAAACAAGCAAGGGAAAGAACTGTCTGACTAACAAGGTGTCAAGGACAGATGGTGAGAATATACAGAAGAGCTGTATGCCAGCAGCAAAGAGGCCCAGCCTCTTCAGGATGATGAGGAAAGGGAAGCAGAAATAGAACCAGCCATCCTCCAGGAAGAAGTCACGTGGGCAATGAGGCAACTGCCAAACAACAAGGCCCCAGATGTTGATACCATCCCCGCAGAATTGCTGAGGCCTGTACCACCCACAACCATCACAGCCTTGTGCCAGAAAGTTTGGGAAATGGACACATGGCCATAGGACTGGAAACAATCAGTGTTCTTTCCATTGCCAAAAAGGGGCAACTCCAAGGACAGCTCCAATTACCACACAATTGCCCTCATTCCTCATGCTAGCAAGACTCCTTAAGAGAGACTCTCTCTGAATCGACATTCAGAGTAGAGACTGGAGGAAGGAACATTAATGATCTTCAATATGCCGATGACACAATTCTCTCAGAAACCAAAGAAGGCCTGAAACATCTGATCAAAAGGATTAAAGAAGAAGGTGAGAAATTTGGCCTCTTCTTGAACATCAAAAAGACCAAGCTCATGACCACTGTGAGGAATGGAAATGTCAAAATAGCAATTGATGGTGAAAAGATAAAATGTGTGCAAGAATTCACTTTCCTAGAATCTCAGCTTGATCTGTGAATGCAGATGCAGTGAATGCAGTCCAGAAATAAAGTGTTGAATTGCACTGGGCTGCACAGCAATGATGAGCATGAATTGAATATGGAATATGGAATATGGAAAAGCAAGGACATCAGCCTGACAACTAAATGCAGATTAGTCCGCACCATTGTGTTTCCCATAACTGCCTACAGTTGCAAAAGTTGGACCCTGAAAAAACTAGACAGGAGGAAAATACACTCATTTGAGCTGTGGTGTTAGAAAAGGCTCCTGCGCATTCCTTGGAAAGCAGAGATGACAAGCAAGTTCTGGAGTGTATAAAACCAGATATTTTACTGGAAGGCAAAATCACAAAATTCCGCCTTACCTATTTCAGCCATGTCATGCAATCAAACTCACTGGAAAAGGCAGTTATGCTTGGAGTGATCAGTGGTAGAAGGAAATGAGGCCGCCAGAAAACACGGTGGCTAGACACCGTCAAAGCTGACACCAACCAGAGCACAAAACAATTGAAAGAAGCCGTACAAGATTCAAAAATGTGGAGAGAGCTGGTCCATAGAATTGCCGAGAATCGAACACAATTGAATGGACAGCATCATCATAGTAACAGAATCTTGCAAGCCTGATTGTGCTACACAGGTATTCCCCAGGTTAAGAACACCCGGTTTATGGATGACCCATAGTTAAGAATGGAGCCTATTGTAGCAAAATTCAAGTTAAATACACAATGATTTGAGTTAAATACACAATGGTTTGAATTAATTACACAATACTACTTATACAGTATTATACAATAATACTGTTCTGGCTTACCTACAAATTTGACTTAAGGACAGACCTTGGGAATGGAACTTGTTCTTAAACTGGGGACTACCTGTATTGTCGTCTCCTCCTCCTCCTCCTCCTCTTCCTCTTCCTCCCCCTTATAGTTCAGTGAATTAGGAAGGTTTCTGTCTGAGCCACTTCCAAATGTTATGTGAATATTCTCAACTTAAAATGCGTTAGCCCTTGCTGCCTTGACATATCACTATCAAGTTCATCTTCTTTACTTTCTACACATTTCCTCCCATCTTCTTTGCTTTTCTCAGGAGAGCTGCAGGGAACACACTCAGGCTAAAACATTGGTGAACCAGCAGAGCAAGAATCTCTCCCCCTTCCTTGCCTTGCCCAGCTCATTGGGTTATGCTGAGTAGGAGGCATTCTCTTGGTGATAAGAGTACCT
The DNA here is from genome assembly GCA_030867105.1 of Liasis olivaceus. Classification (NCBI taxonomy): domain Eukaryota; kingdom Metazoa; phylum Chordata; class Lepidosauria; order Squamata; family Pythonidae; genus Liasis; species Liasis olivaceus. The sequence goes on along the minus strand of CM061350.1, from coordinate 118,973,341 downwards.
GCAGATCAAGAAGCTCTGGGTTTGGTTGCTGTGCTTACCCACAGCCCACTTCTGCCTGCCTGCCATTCCCTGCTTTCCTCTCCCAAATGTCTGACATCTCTCTATGAACTTGTCATATAGTTGTCTTGAAAAAACAGATTTTGTAAATTTCTGTTTTACCAACATATTCAAACAAAACTTCAGCTTAAACCAGATAACCAAAACTTAGTTAACAAAACTATGTTTTTGTTTAAGGCTATGGTAGATACAGGCAATTTTTATGGCTTAGTACATTAGGTGTTCATGCATGCATGTACATAGAGCTGACCCATTCTGAGTCTCTCACATCCACCATACTCATCCCAATATGGATACATAACACCCATTAAAAATGTGGGCATGAAATGTGCCCCATGCAAGAGTCCTTGTTTCTACAATATACTTAACTTGGTCAGCCACTAACCTAATCAAAACTGGTGGTTCTAGCAACACACAAGCACACCAATTGGGTCAAAACCCCAGCCTTTTGGGAAAACAGAGGTGCTATCCCCTTTTTGCAAGAAGTGCCTACTAAGTTTTTCCATGAAGAGAGTACTGGCAAGGCTTCATGACATCCTTCCTCTTTCAGGTTGTCCAGGCAGGCAACAGTAGACATGGCTTGGCCCCTGCAGCCCATCAGTATTTGGGTGTATGTTCTGTGGTCTCAAGTCTTAGCAGTGAGTTTTGTAATGGTGAGGCTTGCTTTATCTGGTACTCTTTCTCTCTAGCACTTTTTCTTGGAAGACTAGGGTAAGGGAAAAGGGTTAATTGATTGGGTGTAGATGTTCCCATGTCACAACTGAGATTGCCTGGAATTAGTTTCCCTTGTGCATGACTTGGTCTGTTTGGAGCTAAATTTAACCCCCCTGGGAATTAATTCACTAGGCTATTTAACAATGTTTTGGGATTTCTGCAGCAAACTATTCTTCCCCCTTCCCATAGCATTGACCTAGTTAAGCATACCAGTGATCACAGAATGTTTATTTTTGAGGGGTGGGGTGGCAAGTTCACCCCCAAGTGATGGAAGGCAAAGCTGTCTCTTTACCTATCAACTTGTGTGGCGGGGAGAAAAGGAGACAGCTGTCTGGGATCAATAGGTCATTGGGCAGAAAAGACATGATGGACAGGTGAGCTGGATCATGGGCTTCTGGCAGGAGCAAGCAAAAAAGGCTAGAAGGTGCATTTATGCCCACTAGTGCTGGGTTGATAAATCCCAGCCCACATTAGAAGTGTCAAGATGATGCTCGTGACTGTGATCGAAGCCCTGCCCCTTTGTACGTGCAGAGGGCAGAGGGAGTGGCTTTGAAGACAGGAGGAAGAGCCGCTACCAAGGCAGTGGTCAGATAAGCAGGGCTTGAACCTGGGCCAAGAAACTAATTTGAGAAAATGTCTCAGACAAGCCTCTCCCTAGTTCACACAGATGTAGTGTGATCTACCTTGTAGGGATGACAGTATGTGCACATAATGTTGACAGACATTAAAAAGAGAGGGGCTTTGACTTTTTCACACACACACACACACACACACACACACACACACAATCCCTGGCCCACAGAAACGAATTCAAACTGAATGATAACTATGTCCTTTCTGTCTGTTAAGGAAATGCTGCTTGAAATACATGCGTTGTCTTCGTTTGTCCTCTTTACTGTTCAACGTTCACGTGCTTTTCTAAAAGTTTTGGTGTTTCATTAGTAAGAAGTGGAGTCGAGTTGGTGTTACTGTCAGTGAGTGGGGGGCTGCTGGGGGTGAGTGGGTGAGTGGGAAGCAGGAGCCAGGAAGCAAAGAGTTTGGGTTTGTCAGCTGACTAGGAAAAAAGCTGGTCTCGCCAGGCCCCATCCTTTTTAAAAACACCTCATTGTACAGAAAGCAGCAAAGGAAGCCTTTAAATGGCAAGAACGGTCTTCCAGCGGAAGGCATAAAACCAGAGATGCAGCTATAGTGACTCTGTTTGGGAATGACATGGAGGTTTTCCGTGGACAATGAGGTGTCCCCTCAGAGAGATGGCTTCCTGGGCTTGCCAAGCCACGTGAGCGCCTGGGATCCCTTCCCCTCAATGCGGGTTAATGTTTGGGCTGCCTTGATTCCACTCTGCCTTCTTTTGTTTGCACATTTGCCTTTGTCAGGTTGCTAGGATACTTGAGGTCTCTGAAGAGACGAGGAGGATCATGGGAGTGAAATCAGGCCTGGAGCTGATTACCTTGCCCTACGGACACCAACTGCGCCTCGATCTAATTGAAAGGTGAGCGCTGTCTTTGTGTTTCTCTCGGCAACGCCGAGCTGCTGTGGGAAGGCTGTGCAGCTTCTCCAGGAAGGGATCTTTCTCTCAGGCCCACAGTCACCAACCCTACAGAGTCAAAACGGGCAGTGCTGGGTTGGGTAGACCCGGCACAGGATGGCTTCCCATGTTTCTGAGTCCAGTCAGAGCAGGTTCCTTATGCCCAGCAGCCTGGACGTGATCCCGAGTAACCAGGGCTGGACACAGAAACTGCCCGTGCATCCTTTCAGTGCTTTGGGGGTTTGGGAATGAAGGGCCTGATGATGCCTGTACTTAAGTAAGAATTTCAAACTCTGTCCTGATCAAATAAAAGCAGTGCTTTCCTTTGAATGTTTAATTATAAATACACTTGTTAAGAGAGCCAGTTTGGTGTAGCGGTTAAGGCGCCAGGCTAGAAACTGGGGGACTCTGAGTTCTAGTCCTGCCTTAGGCATGAAGCCAGCTGGGTGACTTTGGGCCAGTCTCTCTCTCTCAGCCCTAGGAAGCAGGCAATGGCAAACCACTTCTGAAATCTTGCCAAGAAAACTGCAGGCCAGGCAGTTGTCAGGAATCAGTGTTCACTCGAAGGCACATTTTAAAATTTTACGCTTGTTAAGTAGTAAAAATGGGAAAGGTTGCGTGACAAGATCTGAGGATCTAATGGCTTGTGTTGCACAGATCTCTTACATAAACGATCATGCAGATTAAGTCATAAACTGCTGGTTTTGAAAAGCCCAAGGATTCCAACCTTACCCAGTCTCTGAAAAAAAAGAAGTGCATGCTGTAGTTTGGGAATTTTAGCCAAGTTGCCAAGGTTTCCTACTCCCAATCTGAGATAAATCCCTTGTATGAATAGCCTTGTTGGCAAATAGTTGTCCTTTGCTTGCTGAGTCATAAGAGGACCCACCCATAGATTAATGGGACAGGCATCTTCAAATAGCTTTGCTAGTTCATCATAGAAGCAGGCAATTTCTTTCCTCTCCTCTAGTTGAACTGAAAATCCTTTCTTAATTTCTTAAACTTGGACAGATGCATTACTGCCTCTCCATGTTTAGAACAGCAGTGCAGAGACTCTTGTCAAATGAAGTGTTCATTACTTACCTAAGTATCTGAACATTCTAGATGTTTTTGCTAGAGCTTGCTTAAAAGACAAGGTCTTCCCTAGGATGAAGGCTGTGTCCATCAAGGTTGTTCCTCATCCTGGAACAACAGAAGTCTGCATATCAGGGGACCTTGTTCAGTAGGAATGTAGGGTGGGTTCCATACATGGTTGGCTTAGGACTTTCATAGATGCCAAGATAGCAACACACTGAATCTTTCCCAGGCCATCAGAAAGGCACTAGCTGTACAATGTGGAGCACAGCACCAGGTTGATATGAGTGTACCATGATAATCATCACATATTGTGAAAATCCAGTGCTGTTTTCTGAGACACTCTAAAGAAGCCATTATATGCCAGCAGGCAACCAACAGAATGGGAGTAATGGCAGAGGGGTGGTTTACCTCTCTCCGTCACTTAGTCTAAGAGTAAAAAAGAAAACAAATCCTCTCACTGCACACAGTGGGAGGGAACTATTGTAGTCCAGTTTCAGGACTGTTCTCATATTTACCTAAGCGTGGTGGGAGGCCAGAAGGATTTTGGATCCTTTGGATCTAAAGTCTCTCCTTTCCTATACAGTACATATCAACCACAAAATTCCCTCCCCCTCCCCCCCCATTCTTTCTCCCAATGTGGAAGCACTAATGTGAGGAAAGGGAAGGGTTGTGGATGCTTTTGCAATGGCCAGTAAGAGGTTGAACTGATGCTGAACTTCACCTTGAGGTCTGATCTCGCCTATTTCCCTGGCACTATTGTTGCATTGCAGTGTTTAATTGGTTAAATTCATTTATTCAAATCTTATTAAAATATATTCTGGATAATTGCACAGGAAAATGTTAAAATTAGCTTAGATCCACTGTTAGACATAGCTGTAATAGATCTATGGAATTTTTATTGGAATTAAGGCAATTAGGACTTTAAGTTCCATTGATTTCTGTGGGTCCACATAGAGTGAAGTGTCCAGCTAGATGGCAGCACTTACCCAATCTTGGCTGATCTCAAAAAAGCTAAGCAGAGTGAGATTTGGTTAATACTCAGATAGGAGATCAGAAGAAAATTAAGGACTGCCAGCTAGGAAGTTGAAAATGCATCTCAGAAGAAGAGAATGGTAAATCACTTCCACATTGTTGCCCAGAAAACTACAGGGACATGATCATGAAGTCAGCAGGACCTGAGCTCAACTCAAAAATGATTCTATCTTTAAACAGAACTGAATGTAGATCAAGTTCGTTATTTTAATATAATAGTTTACAAAAGCGCACAGATGCCTTGTTTGAGTGTGTGCTCTGATATCTGAAGCAGAGGAAGAATACTGTTTTTCATAAATCTATAAATAAAATAGGCCAATGCAATTAATTTAAAATACTCCTTTATTTTTTTTAACACCCAAGAATTCTACAATGGGCAGGTGTGCAATTCTCTGTGCCAGTTTGTTTTTGTTCTTATCAAAGTAAATAATGGGAATATAGTGATGCCAAGATGTCAGATCCTTTTTTGCTTGAATTCACATGAAGTGTAGCATCTTATGGTTGTCCTGACTACAACTGTTTTGTTTTCTCTAGACATACTACTATGGCAATAGGAATTGCAGTGGATATTCTTGGCTGCACAGGAAATTTAGAAGAGCGAGTTGCAACATTAAACAAGATTATCCAGGTTGCAGTTGAACTAAAAGACTCTATGGGGGATCTTTATGCCTTCTCAGCTATAATGAAAGCTCTGGAAATGCCTCAGGTAAAATGGAAATCTTATACTAGCATATTCAGGGTAATGAATATTTCTCGAAAGGCTCAACAGTATACAGCAAAACAAACAAAATCCTCTGTTCCAAGGTCCATTAGATCTGCTTCTGTGGATCTCCCTGTTCTCTGCCCCCCAGCTGGTAGCTCAATGTTTACTGAAATGAACCGCTGACTTAAAGGAGTCAGCATGAGATCTTTCACACTCCTTTACTGAGATGTAGAACTTCCTGGGAAAAGCGGATCTGAAACCATGGGCTAAATCTCTCTTCGAAACTCTCAAGTGCACCAACCATCCTAGACAGAAAGTCCAAAGTGGTGGGGTCCTAAGAAATCGTGGCACAGCCCCTCCCCCTTATCATTGCCATGCCTTGGTATTTATGGAAACAGTCTTCCATTGGGCCACATTCAGTGAGATAGTATTGTAACTTACAGCCGGTAAGCACACCTGAGAGCTTCCCTTTTTTGTCCTCTGTAGGTCGCACGGTTGGAGCAAACATGGACCAGTTTGAGGCACTGCTACACACAAACGGCCATCATGTATGAGAAACAGTTGAAACCTTTCAGCAAAGTCTTACATGAAGGAAGAGGTGAGTGTGTGGATACCAGATGCAGGTAGTTATGTAACATTTTTCATTGTTGCCAAGAGACTCCAATTGAGTTTTCAGGGCACATTCATTATTTCCTTAATGGAGTGTGTGTAAAAAAGTCATATCCTATCAGAGACAGTAATGGGCATAATCTATTTGACTTAATCACATCCTGCTTTGCTTGTGTTTAATTTCTCTTGTGTGGGGAAGAATAGAGATGATGTGTAACCAAAGAATACATGTGCAATTGCTCATGTGCAAGCCCTAGGAAAAAGACCACAGCTGGACGTTCTCAGGATTTTTTTAAAAAAATTCCCAAGTAATTGTCCTAGGTCTCCTGTTTTGTCATAAGAATTGGTTGGATAAATTCTCCTGGAGCTCCAGTGAGAAGTGATCATTTTACCTTTTTGTTCTTGCCAAAATAACTTAAGGGGTTTTTATGGAAAGAAAGTTGAATTAACAAAGCGAACTATATCTGCATCAGCTCTTGATTCATACTGCTTATTGGGGTATATGGATGTGTACGTATGGTGTATGTATGGTATTTATATTTCTAATCCACTGAATAATCCAATGTTTTCTTCAAAATTATTTAAAATTTTAAAAGCAGGGGGAAAAAACCACTTGAGTACATTAAGCACAGGAATGAATTAATATTGTGTGTGTTTGAAGGTACTCTCACAAGAAATTGCAGGTATAAATGCAATAAAAGTACATATAATATATAATGCAAGCACTTAATTATACATTAATAGGCAATTCCTGAGATGATTCGCTTCCTTATTTCTAGCAACTACACTTCATTTTGTAGGAACACTCAGAAGAGGTTCTCTGATGACCAGAGACATTGAGAATTTTTGACCCGAAGCCAGCTAGGGCTGTATAGACCGGAACTAGACCCAGACGTAGACTGCTTGGCCAATACTGCATTGCCATGAAAAACATAAGGGAATCTTTGCTTAGTATCTACAGTTGCAGGCTCTATTCCAATAGATCAGTTTATCATATGCTAACCTTAAGTGCTTTTTATTTCCTCATTTCAGAAATCACTTGTGTGTCGCAAAACATTGTCACGGTGCCACTGCTGGTGCCTCTGGTTACCCTGCTGGAGCGCCAGGCTGTGGTCTTTGAGGGAATGGACGTGTGGGAAAACACTGACCAAAGCTGTGAAATCATGCTGAAACATTTGGCAACCGCTCGTTTGATAGCACAGAATGCTGACCAGTACAGCGCAAATGCAGAAAGGATACTTGCAGGTAGGAAGAAAGGTGATGGTTGTTGTTCAGTCGTTAAGTCGTGTCTGACTCTTCGTGACCCCATGAACCATATCGCACCAGGCCTTCCTGTCCTTCGCTGTCTCCATGAGTTTGCTCAGTTTCATGCTCATTGCTTCGGTGAAGCTATCTAACCAATTGATACAGCTGTAAGGCTTTTAGGGTTTAAGAGATGCAGGCAGAATCAAGCCCAGGTGTGTGTAAATGCAGTCCTATAAAACAAGGTTGTCTCCACTATTATTTGTGTGCCTGACAGATGTTTATGCATCTTGTAATTTATAGAACGCAGCAGCTTTACCTGAGTTGACCCATGTCCATTTTCATTCTCTGAACTGTAAACAGGAAGAGCTGGGATTGGACTAACTTGTAACATTGCGTATGAAAAAACACATGGCCTTTCTAGGGACTTGCCGTGACTCACTTAGAAAACACAAAAACATGAAATCTAAGAAAAGAATGACCTGAAGAACGTCACTTTTTATGTTTCAACAAATATTTTATTTCCAGGAGCTCTAATTAGAAATTTGGACCACATATAGTTGTGTTTAATTTACTGGTTTTTGTTAAATAAATTGATTTAAATGTTTATAATTTGTCTGCAATAACATTTTGATTAATATAAAAGATGCCTTTCTCTCTCACATCCACCCAACCATATGTATGCAAAAAGGAAAAAAAAGCAGCTATAGAGATTGGATTTTTGTTATTATTGAAACTTTTGTCATTTAGCAAGTTCAGAACATATTGTTAGCTACTTTTGGAGAAAAGCTTTTCCTAAGATGATAAAATGTGCTGCAACATTTACTTTTTAAAAGAGTAAGGCCAGGGCCTAGTTTGGTTGTTCGTTTTGTCTCCTTGGAGGTGGAGATGTAACACTAGACAAATCGGCATCTGACCCAGTGAGGCTCTATAGCCATTATTTGCTGTATGCATTCTCTGCATGTGAATTTCAAATATATTTATTCAGTGTGGAAAAGAAAAAAAACCCAATCTGAAACTGGGGGATAATTTGGATCAAATACTACACCCATTATATTGCCATGTTTCCTCCAGAGAGTACCTATAGCATCACCAAATCATCTGGTGCAGTCAAAGACGACATGTAGTTGGCTTAAACACATGCAGTATTTGGTACTGAAAACTGTATTTTATAGTAACGTTTGTATGTTCCCATTTTCTTCACCAGGTTTTCAGCCAGATGATGCAATGAATGAGATCTTCAGAACAGAATTTCAGATGAGATTGCTCTGGGGCAGCAAAGGAGCACAGGTCAACCAAAATGAAAGATATGAGAAATTCAATCAAATTTTAACTGCACTTTCACGAAAATTAGAGCCCCCTCTTACAAAGCAGACTGAACATAGAAATGTCTGATGGACTCTCAGCTAAAGAAAATTTGGTATATAATTATTCAAGAAAGCATTTTTTTAAAAAAAGAAAGCTGTGGCAAATGTTGCTTATTCCTTATTTTCCCAAGAGCAAAGGCAGCCAAAAATTAATTCCTGAACAACATACTTCCTCAGGGATAGCTGCTACCTGGCCACTCCCTTTTATGCTGCTAGGGTGATCCTTTTTTAAAAAACTGCACCCCCCCTAAAAAAACCCAGGTTCCAGGCCAATCAAAAATCATATAGCATTCATACACAACTGAGAATCAGGGCAATGCTTCATGGATCATTAACACTCTTATTCTGAATGGACAAATATACCCCAGATGGGGTGTGGAGGACTGGTGGTTATACTGCCAAAATGATTTTGTAAGATACTTTCTTTGACATCAAGCAGAATTTGGAATTTGTAAACTGTATTTATGTACATTTATTTATGAATTGCCTAATAATGATTTGTGATTTATAAAGGATTATTTATTTGTTATGGTTGTTACCTTTCATGGACCCCTCCTGTCCACTATAAAAAAAAGTGATGATCATTTTAGGACTTATATCCAATAATGTTATTAACAGTCTGTGATGTAAATATGAACAGAAGTTAAATAAATGGCTCTTCAGGAGATATCAGTTGTATGATATCCCTTAAATAGATATGGAAAATTGTAAATATAGCTGTGGATTAAAGCATATATGTGAAACATTTTATGTCTTATTTTATTATGTCAGTGAAACACAAAATGGTAACTTATTTGGGGATTCAAGATGTTAACTGTAGCAATGTCCATATTCATGCTGTTAAGATATAGTAGCAGGATTTTGTACTCCTCTATTGGCTGAAGCTGCTGCCAAATATTGCTTGGAATATCATTACTAAAATTTACCTCCTCATTTACTTAAAGCATTGTAAGTTTGCCCACTCCAATAACAGCTCAGTGTGGCTTAGTGTAAAAACCATTGCAATTAAAAATAGTTAAAACAATAGTACATTAAACACTACAATTGTGAACCTTAAAAGCATTAGGTTAAAAAGCATGGCAAATCTACATATATAGCAATCTATAAATGTGGTAATTAAAATTACATGCATCTATGTAGCAGGAACTTGGGCTGTCAAGGTCCAATGAACCTTACAAGATGCTGTGCAAAACCTAGCCATGTGTGTTGTAATAAAATGGCAGTTCATCTATAAGTAGCGTCTAGGCATAAGCCGAATCTGAGCAATCAGGATATCTGCTGATCAGGAGGAGGATAAATCTGCCTTGTATGTCTCTATAAAAGGAACAACAAAGAAGTAGCTGTTCCGTGGTATCCATCTCTCCAGAATCACAGGCCCAGAGCTTTTCAGCCAATGCTTCTTTTTTTTGTATTTGCCATCCAAAACTGCAGGAGAGAGAGCATGGTATCAGGCAAGGGAGAATTCTTTCCTATAACTGGGTGTTTCTAGCTGTGTGAGATAGCTGGCAGCAATGACTATGTATTTGCTGATGACAGGAAGGCCAGAGTCTTCCCTAGACAACTAAGTCTGTTGGACAACATTTTCAGAGTCCCCAGTATACATGGTCAAAGATCTATTTTATATTCCACTCACTCACTTACTATGTTAACATTACAACTTGAGTCTTTCTGGTGCTTTCCATTGTCCAGGATTGCTGCCAACAACCTCAACAAAATTCTGTATTCCGGACTTGCAAAATTGAAACTTCTTGATGGCTCTTATCTGTAGTGGATGTAGATCATGTTTTCTATGGAGTTACTTTAAAAGTCATCAGGTACCTCTTGATGTAATAGACTCAAATCCAAATGTCTTCACAGTCAGCAGCATGGTGTGTTTTCTAGTGACTGATTCTATCCATACTACTTTATGTGGATTTAAAAAAAAATCAAAAAGCTTTAAAATTAATATGTTCATGTCTTCCACCATTGCAGATTTTTAAAAATAATTCTCTTCCTCACCCCACCTGCTTCTTAGAAGCAACAATTAGTGTAGGAATTACAGAATGAGAGTGATTTCACTGCTGGAGTTTTCACAAGCAATAATCGGTTAAGTGGCTATGACACCTGTATAAATTTCACCTAGTACTGTGCTACCAAACATGTATCTTACTGTTCACTGAGAGCTAAATTAGCTTTTTTAGGATATACATTTCATGCTGGAAATAGAACATCTGATTTTTAAAATTCTAACTATGCAGAAACTTGCTGTTTTCAACTGGTAACATATAAGTAGCAACCTATCTCAATTTACTGACTTTCCCATTTAAGGTTGTACACTGACAGCACAAGGATACATCATGTTTTTTCCCCCCCTCCCAATCAAATACCCAACAATGACTAAGGAAAAGAAACACATCTATCTTCCTCTTCGTACTCTGGAAGTCATGGTGAGCATGACATGAATTTGAAGACAGAGGAAACAAGCAAACTTAATAAAGGGCATTTAAATCCACTGTGGCCTGACCAGTCAACTGGAAAATGTGACGCTTTTATTTTAATAAGCTAGTAAGGCAGAACAATAGCAGACCTTTTCGGACTGCTTTCCAATCTATGGCTGAATACTTTCCTTATCAATTGCAAACAGAGACCTTTCAATCAGCAAGGGGTATCTTAATCTACAGTTTCAGAATTCAAATAAATATCCAAATCTTAGGACAATGTTCATTTTTTGAAAACTTAAAATTATAAGTAGAACACAAAAGATCCAACTGGGATTATGAAGCGAGAGAAAAAAAGAAAAAAGAATAAGAAAATGGGAAGAATCATTTCCATTTCACAGTAGTCCTGAAATTTGAGACCCACTATGCTACAACTATGTAGGTCAGAAAAAAAAATTCTCTAGGAATTTTGGAATACTTCCAAAAGCTGTTTGCATATGCGCGGTTCCATCAGAAGCCACAATGAAGAGTTTTGATTCATCCTCTTCCCCAACTTTTCTGTGGCCGGCATTTGCATTGTGCAAGTTGTGTACTCCAAATTTGTTTACACATACCAAACATAAGAATACAATGCTTTGTTACATGGTTACTTAAACATGCCAAAAGTTCTGTTGTTTCTAAAGGTTCTTGTAATTAATAAACTTTAATGTAATCCCAGTCTGGATCTCTCTGCATCTTTGCCCAATTAGCTAGAGTATAAAGTGAATTGAAAGTCCAAGTGACAAACCTTGTAAAGAAATTAAGTAATCCCAAGGAATAATTCTGGATTGGGGCACTAACAGTGAGAAAAACACGGAGATTTATCCTTCTGGTACAACTTTTGCTCCCCTTCACCAGCTGAGCATATTTATGACAATTTAAACAAAACAAAAGCCATTTATTACCTGCCTGCAACAGAAGACAAGAAAATTATCAGGGCCATGAAAAGATTGTTTAATTCCATGAAAATATTTTGAAGAGAACCACTATTATTTAACAAAGCATTTAAACATTTAAAAAATCAACACGTGCACAAAAGATTAAAAATTACTGAAAAGTTATGACTCAGACAATTAATTCTCAACATTTCAAAATAATAATTTTAGCCAACTGTGCAAGTACAAAGATTTTTTCCTCCCCTTACATTTAACTACCCTCATAAAGGATGCTTTATACCACAGAAAGAAAATATCCTCCTGAGGAAACAAATCCTGCCCTAGAAAAACAGTAGCACAAAAGAACAATTAGTCCTTTACTAGAAGTGTTAAAAGCAGCTCCAACTGGCTGTTAGCAAAATCCATAGGGTTCTTGGCTGAAAGAGTGAGAACCTAATCGTTGTATTTAATTTTTAATTTTAAAATAAAAAGCCAGCATTAAACAAAGAACTATTCAATGTAGTTTGGTCAGTAATGGCATACGGTCACATTATTATAAATAACCCTGTTTACAATATCCCAAAACTCTAACCTTTAGTGTTTTATCACCTTCAATGTAAATACACTATATCATCTGTGTAATAGTGGCACACTTAATAGTAAAAGGAAGAAATTTCCACACAAGAGTCACACAGATTTAGTTTTACTGATAGTACAATTGCTAGTAACACTGAAAAAAGTTCTAAAGGAATCCAGCATTGCTGTGTCCAAATATTGCTTTGATTCCCACCCTTAGAAAAGCAGGATTTTAAATATTACCACAAACAGCAAAAAGCTGGTTTTATGAAGCTTAATTTAACTGTTTCTTTGTCCCTCCCACTTCCCTTCCCATATACTAAGATTACCCTATTTTGTTTAGATTTGATGTTTTCATTAACATAATTCACAAATGGCAGACAATTAACATGAGCAATGATGGGGTGCTGCAGACAACTATATTTACATGTATAAACATGTCCAAATCGCAATGTTTACAAATAAAAGTGCACATAGGTCATTACAAAGTATCACTCTAATTTTTAACTGGTCCTTACAATGAAGCATACTTGGAAACAGACGAACACTGCAGTTCATTAAAAACTGGTGTCTTCCCCCATCCCCAACTCAAAAAAATAGACAATTAAAAAAAGGCTCCATAAAAATCCTATTAAAAACATTCATCAGACATAAAACAAAATTGATTCATGTACTTTGTTTTCAATGTGTCACATTCACAATGCACCTTGTGTTATAGACTGGTAGAGATCTATAAAACATCTACCATTGGCTACCAACAGCTGCAGAACTGTAGAAAGATTCAGGAGGTCATACAGAGCTGAGACCCAATAGCCCTTAGCGGGATACTGAAGTGGTAGTGTTGGCAATCAACGATTTAGGCACTCGAGAGTTTAAGGCAGCATCTGAATGACAAGCACTTGATTTCTGAAAAGAGTTGGTTGTCTTATAGCGGCAAATCTGTGCTCTTATTATCCCAGGATTTCAGTGCTCATGAAAAAGTATTGAGGTGCTGATAGGCTGGAATGGCCTAGGGCTGAGATGTATTCCATTCCCCAAAGCAGAATGAATGCTAAATTCACAGCCTGTGTAACGCCAAAGAACTGGAATGATCACAATGAAGGAAAAAAAAAAAAATTACAGCGACAGAAATGGGTAGGGAAATAAAAAAACTTTAGTGCTGGAGGTTGCTACAAATGCAGGAGAGGGAGAAGAGCTACGGAAGTACAAAACATTAGGCAGACATGCCTGACGCGTATCTAGACATGCAGGAAAAGGTTTAGGGCGAGCATGGAGGTGGCACAGGCAGAGACTGTCAATGACATGAGTTTGACTGAATGCTGATTTAAAATGGATATGTGGAAAGGAAGCAACTGAAACAGCCAATATAAAATGCAAGTGGTAAACAGCTATAGTGTTTCAGAACTTCAAACTATGGAAATGGTATGTTTTCAGATTGGGTTGTTTGGTTCTGTTGGAATGGAGTTTTAGCTTACCACAATTTTGAACACACAGAGAAATGCTAACATTGTTAGTGAGAAACATATGCCTACATGCTTTCATGCAACTGGCTTTCCCCCCATCTTGCTGGGCCTAACACCCTCCCCCAAAAAGCAGCTGCATGTAACCTCCTTCAACATCTCGCCCATTTTCTCAGAAACCCGCTTCAGGAACCTGCAATCCGAGAGGAAAAAAAGAACAGAACAGAATTACCAGGGGCCATTCAAAAAAGTGAAGCATAGTCATTTAAAAAAAAAATCCACCTCAAATTATTATGGTTATACTAGATAATGGCTCAGATCCTTTGCAAGGGTTCCCCACTTCATACTTTCTGGATAGAAGTTCATTCAGTAGCAAATTAGTGCAATTTAACTTCCAAATGTTCCCTAGCATCCAAGTGAAAATGTACAAGCAAAAGCACAAGTAATATAAGTTAGAACATTCCGATTCCAATCATACGATACCACAGATTAACATCCTGATAAAATGTTCCGTTCTGGGCATGAAAACTTTTCCACATACAAAGACCTTACCCGTTCATTTTAACCAAAGGAACTGATCTGCATTTATTCCTTTGTGCACTTTCTATTGGAATGAATGGAACCAAGTGTAAGAGATCTGTAGGAAGCAGTTGTAACTTTTCTGTGCTTTTTGAAGAGACAATTAACAAGAAAAGTATGTCAAGTGTTGGCATGAGAGGCGGGGACTCTTCAATTGTATATACATAAAACATATACAAAATCCCCAAAAAGAGAAAGAGCAAAAAGGAGTAGATCATCAAGCTGAAGGGCTGCTATACCTCTTGCAACTTGCTGCATTTATTTCTAAGAATCTAAGATCTAATTTGGAAAGGAAAAGCTGCAAAAAATACTTGCAGAACAGGAATGTTTGTAAGCCTACATTGCAACTCCCTAGGTTCCACTGCATGGAGGTAATGGCATGCACCCTTGTAACTGAAAGTTTTCTTTTGTTTCTGCATAACCTTACATTGCACTAGACTGCAGGCTGTTCTTACAAAATGTGTCCAGTGCATCAATTAGCACAGGGCAATGAGAAGAAGAGCTGTTGTTCAGAAATTAAAAGGTAAAGCTGACCTTCATTTTCATTTAATTAAGTTTAGGTATTACTTGGACACTGGAACGAGCTCTGGTGTAGGATAAAAATGGATTGCCCAGAAACGGTATACCCTAAAGCAATGAAACAATTCATTCTAAAATAATAATGTTCTTTTAAAAGGAAGAAATAAACTTTACAAGAATAACATTAAAACTATGAAAACCAATAAAATATGACCTGACTGCGTACTGAAAAAGAACACTTCAAAGCCCAGAAGTTAAAAGCACATGGAGAAATTAAACAAAGATGGCACTGATCACAGCCATAGAACAATATAAGTTATATGCAGACGTTTTCCAGTTTCAAAACTGAGATCTTAGTTTGGGCTCCTGTGGTAAATCACATATTGCAAAGACTCCTAAATGGTTTTATACTTTTCCATCCAATTATGTGCTTCAGTATTCATTAAAGAATGTTCATGGATAAGGTGATGGACTGGAGATTATATATAGGTTACTGCACCTTTACTGTTTTTTTCTAGAGTTACATCTATGTAGGAAGTTGGCACGTATCCTTCTTCTCCATTCTGCCTCCGAGCTCTTGTCCATCCATCCCCTTTATCTTCCTCTATAATATACAAAACCTCTCCTTCTTTCATTGCAAGGGTACCTTCATTGTGACCTGGGAGGAAACAAAAAGAAAATGTCTAGTTCTTTTTTTTCCCCTTGCAGGATTTAAAGCTGGTTTCTTTCTCAGCACTCATTTTTCATTCAGGGAAGTGGGGATCAGTTCTCTGCAGTGGAACATATGTTTCAAATGTAAGCCAACAGACAAAAAACTGGTCTCTTGTTGCAAAGCTGAACACATGCCAATGGCTGCTTTTCTAATCTAACATATTTATTTTGTTATAATGCAGAAGTACTATTGCCATTAAACAAAAATGACTTATGGCATGATTTCCCAGAACTTAAACCAGATGGCTATTATAACAATTTATATACAATTATATTTAGAAATGATAAAAAAACTATACATAAAGACACACACACAATGTTATGTGTACATGTTTGTGTGTGGTTTGGTCTGTGTGTGTATACACATGAACAGAGGAATGTGCACATACACCAAGCCTGGAGTAAATGTTTTGAGCGTTCTATATTGGACTGAGCATTCCAATGTCCTATAACTGGCTGGATGACTGTCTGCACATTAAGAAAAGACTCCTATCTGCCTGACTGATATGTTTACTATCGTCTTTGATATGGAGAGGTTTAAGGTCATGGGTTGTACTGTAGCATTTATCTTGTGTAATGCTTAGCTGGATTGTCAAATGACTAAGTATGCATTATGCATATTAATTACAGCTAGTAATGCTATGATGTTGAGCTTTCAAGTTGCCAAATGCAAAAAAAAAAGTTCACTGAGCTTTTCAAGTAGGTTGAAAAACACAACCTTACCAAATATACTATGCATTAAGAAGAAGCCTCCAGCCAATAACCAAAGAAGCCAGTATTTCTGTAGCTTGGGTAGGTGGAGCATTCAGCAGAGACTAACCCTACTTTTGTGGCAAACCAAAGGCCTTGCTTTGAGTTCCCATTGTTCTTATAGTGTAACATTCCAACACTACACATCTTCTTTTGTTGAACAATGAAAACACAAAACATCCTGATGAGTATTTTGTTTCCATTAACCACAGGAAAATGTTTCTGGAGCTAAGAAAAAATGTTTCATTCATTCACATTTATCCTATATACAGACTTAAGTATATAAAATTAACCTTACCATCAAAAGGATAGATAGCTTTACAATGTCCTATAGCCGGCAAAGGATCATCATCTTCAAACTCATCATCAAATTCATTATGAGGGCCATGCTGCTGGGGTGGGCTTCGAACTTCTTGGTTTGCATCATCAGTATAGCTCCCCTCAGGACTACAATGTAATAGATAACACAAAACATCTTTGTAATTTCTCTAACCAAAAGTCTCATAGATTTCTCATAAATTAAAAAGAATTTCAGAACATTTTCAGATTTCATTGCAAATCATGTACCTTTGTTGAAGTAAACAATGCTTGACAAACCCATCATACACTTGTTAAATGTTACTGACAAATACAGGCAGGGGCTGAACTTTACTGCAGACAAAAAATAAACTGGCTTTTAAAAGCAAAAGCACTTGTTCAGCATATCAAAATATAGAACATTAGTAATGGTACTTTAAGTGCACTCCGTCTACTGGAATAAAATCGTGCCTCTCCTGTTACTTCTTCTTTTGCCTCCCTCCACCACGCATGGTTACAATAGTAGACAAAAATAACCATACACATTCTTGTTTAAACTTTCAAAGTGAAAGCATCCATAATCTTTAATCCCCGCTTTACTTAAAATAGAAAACCAAACAATTTGCTTTCCTAAAAAGTTTATTTTTTCCATTGCCTGCTTAAAAAAGGGTGGAATGTATAGGAGTCTGTTTTACTTTTTCAGTGTGCTTTGCCTGAATAAGCAGTCCTTAGCTCACACCGTTTCGAACTTGTTACCCATCAGCTGCAATATAATGAAGAGAAGCGTATTTATTCATTAGCAGTAGTCAAGCAAATCAAACTGAAGAGTGGTAGAGCTTTTTTTGTGGGGGGGAGGGTGAAAGGGTTGGGAAAAGGAGAACTATATGAAGCTGGCTAAAAGCATTTGAAGTATAATGTTGAAGGCATTTTTCAAGCGGAGCCTTTGCATTCTTCTAGTTTTGTGAACACTTGTTATGATTTGCTATACATATATTTAACACTGCTTTCTAAATAATCAATATTTTTGTCTATTGAAACACATGCATATATCTCTTTCTTAAAATATTACAGTAATTTTTAATATATGAAGGAAATCAATCAACTAAAAATGTAATTGTATTATGAAAACAACATTCAAGGTTAAAATCTCCAAATATGTATCAACATGTAGCAGAAAAGATGTTAAAAGAAAAAAATCAGGGTTGGGGAAGCTGGTAAACATTGGAAGTGGCAGGTACTTCCTTCCCCAATCAGAAAGTTGAACAAAACTGGGGATACATAAATAAAACTTCTTGTAGCATGAAGATTTAATGCAAAGTTTCTCCCGGATGATGAGACAAAAAAGATATTGTGAAAGATCTTAACTATGGTTGAAAGTTACCCAAAACGTGACCAAAGACAACAGCTTTACGTATCGTATATATTTTCAGCTTTAACAACTCCTTTTGTATATTTTAGTAAAGTGATAGGGGTCTTATTCTCCTTTGCCAAAGGCCTGGGTGACAAGCCAGATCTTCATGGCTCTTCTCAACAACAGCAGAGTAGGGGGCCATCCAGATCTCAAGGGAACCTCATTCCAGAGGGCAGGTGCTGCTACAGAGAAGGTGCACTTCTGGTAGAGCAATGCAAGAAGGCATTTTGCAATCCATAGGAACATATATGGTGCCCCTCTCTTCCAATAATTAAATCAGCTATGTCTTCTAAGTATGTCTTAGTGGGGATGCATAGACAGTCAGAAGAGAGATGTTCTGTACATGTTCCTGTTATTGCAAAGCACCTCTTTCAGAGGCTTTGCACTGCTCTATATTTTAGCCATATCAATTACAGTTGCTAGATTACTTGTTTTAGAAATCTACTTTGCAATCTTCTGGCAGATCTGACAATCTTCTGACAGTTTTAATCTGACAATCTTCAGATTAAAAAAAGTTTAATATAGTGACCTCTCTCTTCCTTGGGTTACAAGATGGTTGATGTCACTGCTGTGCCTTCGGTCTCCTCTTGTTGCTACTTTACCTTCAACTTCAGAAAGCCATGCCTGAAGAGAGAGAGAAACTGGTTACTTGTGCCAGCATGAAAAATAAAAATTATGCTCTCCTGTTCAAGTTATCTTAGCAAAAGGTTCTCCCTTTTATAAAGCAGACAGGGCCAAGCAACCATAGTCACTTTGTCAAAGGGAAGGGTCACCCTCTCACCTAAAGAACAGAGACCATAACTGTGGGGTCTTCAACGTGCACCCAGGATACTTCTGGAACCTCTAGGCTGTACTTCCTAAGAAGTTTTAGGTTGTTTTTAAGTTTTTTTTTTTAAAGGAGACTGGCATACTGCAATGAAAAATGACAGCCTCCGACATAAGCTTTAGGGATCTAGTTATGCATTTGGTTCCATATGGGCCTTACAGGAATACTCATAGGCAGATAAAAATTTGGAAATATTTCTTTCTATTCAGGAGAAAACAGACAAATGTAACTTGGGGGTGATAGGGAAAAGAATGTCAAGGAGCATTAAAAAATACTAAAGGGAGATAGAGAATTGAGAAGGAGTGTTTGGCTTGTGTTGTGGATACACAAACATGCACGTATGGTTGAGGGAAATAAATGTTTAGTCCAGAATCAATTCTGTGTTCAGCTATCATGAAACCACCACTTATGAACTCTATCCAACTAATATCCAACTTATGAACTAATATCCAACACAGTTAAATTCATCACCATTTGAAATGCCACAGCTAGTCAAACTATACTTTGCGACTGTCCTTGTCTGCTTCCCAAACTTCCAATTTCATTTAAGAATTAAGCTGACCTAATACAGTGGTACCTCGGTTCATGAACGCTTCTGTTCACGAACAATTCGGTTCACGAACAGCTCCGGTTGCAAAATTTTGCCTCCGTTCACGAATTCCGCATCGGGTTACGAACAAGATGCGCGGCCATTTTCCCTGCTGTGACACGTGGTTGCGGCTTCCTGTAGGGAGGGGGACTCTCCTTCCAAGCAATAACCGCCTCCCCACCCGCCTTCCTGTCCTCCACGCCAGAAGTCGCCTCGAGCAAGGTTAGTGTTTTCTCTCTTCGTACTGTACTTTGTGTCATATTTTTGTGGTTTAAAAAAAAACAAACATATGGTTCAGAACGGATTAACCGTATTTACATTGAACCTTATGGGGAAATTTGACTCGGGTCGTGACCAAAAATCGGTTGGCGACCAAATTCGGAGGGGTCAGAACGGATTAACCGTATTTACATTGAACCTTATGGGAAAATTTGATTCGGTTCACGACCAATTCGGTTCGTGACCAGAGTCACGGAACGAATTAAGTTCGTGAACCGAGGTACCACTATACTCCCCAAAGTGTGTTATTTTACAATTGGGGCAGACTTACATTAATAATATAATAAAACTGAATCCACCAAAATATTTTTCTAACCAAAGTACTTCCAAATGTTCTATTATGTACAGAAAACTTACAAACTCCTTGATTTAGTATAGGCCTTGAATATTTTTAGGTATCCTGCAGGCAAAACCATCCATACAATTATCACCAATTATTGTTGCTGCATTTAATTGGATTAGAACATTAGACCTAGCTGGCTAAGAAATGGAGGCTGTTGCAAATGGGCTGAAATGCTGCAGCAAAGACTGCTTTGCCTACTTTCATTTGAATGCCTCTTTGGAACTTGGAGAATGCCTTGCTTAAGAGACGGTGAAAAGTTGTACTAATCCTTGTCTGAAACACTATCCAATGAACAGATTTTAACCTCATTCTTGTGGATTTCCATTCGGAGACGGTCCATGTTGTTCATAGTTTCCATTAATTTTGGCTGAAGACTACCTGGATCACCCATTTGTGGATTTTTCTCATACACATCTTTCATTTTGATGAGGGCATCTCTATAGAAAAATGCAATTGTTAGGAGTTCATCATTAGGAGTTACAAGGGGAAAAAAAATGCTCAACAGCCTGCCTCCATTTATCATTATTTGTGGGAAAAGAGAACTGATTGCATACCAAAGCCAAAATAACTGAACTAGCTACTTATTTGTCATTGTGATACTTCAATTTATTAATCCGTGAATTCACACAAATGGGTTGGAACTTTCTATTGCTTCACGGATCTTGGCAGGAACCTGTCTCCTTTGCGTATCACAATTGCCCTTTGGTGTGGCATATGGCACCTGCTAACCTCAGTTCTAACAATATTCAAAATCAAAAGATGTGTCCAATCCTAACAGAATCCAAAGCACAAAAATGGAGTAAAATTCTGAATTCATAGACGATCATTTGAAGACCCACAGTTACCTTCAGTTTTTGTGATTTGTACATATGGGTATGCCTAGGTTTATTTGGTCAGAAGTGGAATCATTTTTTTTTCTGAGTTTGCTTTGGGGCAAGTAAATATATTTTAAAATCTTGCAGTCATCACCCCAAGATGATAAACATAGAATTCTATTGTAATAAGATTTTATTTTATATAGAGGTTACCTCCTCTCTTACCAGTTCTTTTCTGGAATGACATTATTTTACACATTGATGAGATTATTATAGTTTGTCTCTCATTTACTCAGATGGTTGTTGGATTATGAACAATTAAAATTTTGTCAAACAATAACACTGTATCAACAGATAGTACAGGCTGTAAACTGTTCCTATTCAGAGGTACATCGACACTTATTACCATTACCACAAAGATTATCCATGTTTTTCTTTGATTTTCTATATACTAATTATTTTTTTCTTTCCCTATTTTTATACTCTATAATTGTCAATTCCCTCTCTCTACTGTTATCTTCTTTCTTGCCACATTCCCCTAAATGCTTAGAATCTAAGCATCTAAGCCTTAGATGCTAGTTATCAGTTAACCCTTTCTTTGCATTCTACCCAAACAATAAACTCCCATTTCTCACAGCCAGAGGAAGGTAGGTTTTTCACAAAGTGAAAGACGAGAGTTCCATTATCTTTCTGGAAATAAAAGCTGAGCCTTAGTGCTACATAAGGTGGACTGATATCATTCAAACTCTATAAATGTGAATCTCACAGATCACAATGAAGAACCAAAATTCTAAATGCTTAGGAGGGTTTATGATAAATCAAATTAAACTGATGCTTGAAGTGAATGAGTTTCAAATTGTAGGTAGAGAAAAGTAAAATTAGCATCAAGAGTCAGAATAACATAAATACTTTTGATCTGTCTCTTTCTGTAGTTCTCTGTTAAGTTCATCAATCCGCTGCTGCAGTTTTTTCCGCCTTTGTTCTGGTGGCAGGTGACTGAAATCTTCTTGGGAAGGACCCTAAAACCAAAGAAAACACAACTTAGATATGGCAGCTCTCCCACTGATACTTCTACTGGTAGTTTAGACAAATCCAATAGTACTTCTTTGCTGAATAATACAGTAGAATGAAACTGTTTATCTACTTCAGCAATGCTGCAAACTATGGCTCTAGAAAAATACATATATAATATTGAATTTGATACTCTGATGACCTATCGTGACCTGCTATTCCAAAGTGACAATCAAAGAATTTGCAAATTGATGCAATGGCTTACTATGTTCTGTCTCAATGTGCTTAGAACAGAGTATAACAATATTCTTCCTTATTACAAACAACATAAGAAAAGATAATAAGCTTAAGTTATAGAAAAGGAATTGAACCAATAAACTAATTAAAGGATCGTAATGCATTTTCTTGCAATTTTGGAAATTATTTGAAGTACAAAAAAAATAATAATCCAGAAATGATATGGTTTCATTAAACTATTTCTCGCAGTACCATCCAAAAAGGCTAATATAGACAGAATGCATACTTTGGTTTCTCTTGAGATCATATAAATGTTTTGCCATTTTCTAAAAAGATTTCTCTGAAAATACATAAACCTAGCACCCTGATAACTACAAACAGCAAGTTGGGAGCCAATCTCAGGAATGCATACTCCTTTCCCAAAGCAAAGTTGTATTTTACCTTTAATTGTCGTTAAGCAGTAAATTTGTGCCAATGTCAACCATAAGTAGTTAGATGTTTTACCCAGATTTGAAATGTTAGTTTAATATAAGAATACTTGTATGTGTTGATAATTTTTTTAACTGTGATTATAGTATAGGGGAAATTTGTGCCAACAAGGTTTCCCTTAATTATTTTATTTGTAAATAAAACTAATATTGATAAAGCTGGTGAGCACAAGAGTGAATGCCGCAACAGCATACATTAAGGATACACCTATTTTGGTTGTGTAACTCTTGGCCTGATAATAGGTCTTCACAAACCCATTCACCAGTGGTGAAGGTCCTTCTTTAGCACAAAAGAGATTTCTTACGAAGAAGAGCTATCAGTGAGCTTGGAAGTGGGCAACCTCAAGCCTCACAGAAACATGATGGAAACTTCTCTGACAGGGAAGCTCTCATGCCAGAGTTTAGATCAAAATAGGTTCTCCGACAGAAAACCAAGAACAGCACCACCCCAAATCTGCAAACCATAGCCACTTCCTTTTAGCCTCTATTTGTTTAGCTGTAGAACATGAGAACAAATTAATTTCATCATGATATATTTTGCTCTATTTTCTGGAAAGTTTGATCTGTGTACAGTTGCAATATACCCCTAAATCAAGTTACTTGGCAGTAACTCAGACTGAATTTAAATAGAAAAGTTGGTTTTTTACCTATAAAAAATTACTTTCCAAACCGTCCTAATATATTGAAGAGAATACAAGCAGTTTCCATCACATTCAGCACTAGTTGACTGGGAACATAATTAGAAAATCCCAAGCTATAAACAAGCTGTTTCAAAGAAAAGATTCACAAATCCACCTACTTGAACACATGTGATTAACAATTTAATAAATTAACTATAGTACTCACTGATTAATTACAATCCAAACAGGAATTTACAAGTCTGTGTTTTTATGGTTTACCATCTGCTTAGAGAAGCTAAACAATCAGGCTTATTAAGTCCATCTTCCTACATAATTTCATACTAATTTTTCCAGATCAATAGTTTTGCTGTATGCATTTTCTCAGAACAGAGTGTCTAGTGAAGTTCCGAAATATAATAATGTCAAAACATAACAATTTCATATCATCTTATATCCAATTATTACAATTTAACTGATGTTACTGGTGTTCTTTGTCACTTAAAAGCAGTTTTTGATGGGAATTTTTTACTCTTATATAATGTTTTTATTCTTAAATGTAACATAGGAAGCATTCATCATGTGCAAAGAGTATCCCATAAGAGCTAGGGATACCCAAATTCCTAAGAAATTGAATGGGATTAGGACCTGAATAACTCAGAAATTCCTACAAGAATGCTGCCTTTTAAACTAATTTCAGATAAAGGTAACTGCCTTCAGAACAATAAGCAAAATTTGTTTCTAGCCTTTTCAGTATCATTTCTACTGAATTCTGTGTAATTTTCTGTCAAAGAATTAATATAACTGTCAGGAGCATATGCAGGGATGTGTCAGACAAAGCAGTCTGACAGAAGCATCATGTTGCAAGCCCTGCCACTTTTGTGCGTACATTGTGATGTTGTACACGTGTCCAAAGGGGGCAGAGTTTGCAGCAGGATGTTGGTTTCCTCGTTTTGACCAAAGCAGCAAGAGGCTGTGGATCTTACAGTAACATTCATTTATAGAAATTATGTTTCATACTTTATCAGTTGCAAAGATAGCCGAAATCATATTCACACCCTCCCTTTCTTTTTTCCAAGTCTATCAGGCACTTTTATCAGCAACTCTTTTATATTAAACGGTAGAATTCCCTGCTGATTCACAAAATAAACTAAAACATTATGCAGTATTATGATTGTGCGTATTATTAAGTTTTAATACTGTTTTACTATTAGAGTGATACTCTCTAATATTTCTTTAAATATTAGTAAATTAAACTCAAGTGAAGTTTCATTTTTCACTACTTCCATAATAGCATTAAATGTTTAGAATTATCTTGATATATTTAGATATTGTTTTAAATTCATTTTTTAAAAATTGCAAATGATGTAAATAGAACATTAACTCAAAATTGGTAGTAATAGATTTAGTATGTTTTTTTTTAACCAATCCTGAATACAATATGACTAGTATATGAAACTGTGCTGGAAAATATGTTAAGGACATTTTTTTCTGATTAAGTCAACTTTGGCAAAGATTTTCTAATGGTATGTTAATGAAAAGGATGATGGATTATTTTATTACCAATGAACCAGCTTTACATCACTTCTAAATAATGGATGAAATCCAATGTAATGTAAGTAGAAGACCTCTTATGCAAAGCTAATTTTTCTCTTCCCTAAATCCTGTTGTATGCTTCATCTATTATCTCCAAAATCTTCAGAGCACCATTGAAGGATGCACAAGGGCTGTAAGGGCCCCTGCTTACAGTATTGTGGAACTGGATGCAGAAAATGGAGTTCATCTCCAAATAATTGCAAATATTCAATAATTCAAACAGAACAACTCTATGACACACAAGACTGATTTTTCCTGTGGACCCAATTTTATACATTTTGTGTAGAAAATGGAGCTCAAGTAGCTCTAGGTAAAATTATTTTCATTTTATAAAGGCAATGTATAAACACACCCTACTTTATAAGATGAACTGTAGATAAAACTATATCAGATCTGAAATACAATCTATAAAATAGCAGGAATTTGTTTTGTTTACACCAAGCACAAATGGATTATGAGACAAAGTGACAAACAAAAGTATGTACAATCTGACTAACTGACTCAAAGCAACTATGAAATGGATAAGCTATATCATGCTGTTGTTACGAACTACAGCAGACAGATCAGCACACAGGCCTTACCGTCTTCATCGACCACTGACCAGTTTAGTTGAAAACAGAAAGAAACAGGAAATTATTTGCATACTACCAACCAGTATTTAGGAAGATTTCTAAATATAAAATATCCACCCCATTCCAGCTAATCTGGCATATATTTACTCAGAAGCAATTCCCACTGAATTCACTGGGCTTTGCTACCAAACATACATAGTACTGCATTCCTTATTATGAAATGTCATACTTCTATGATCATTTTAAGCATCATCTAAAGTATTGCAATATGTATACATGAAGGTTACAGGCATCTATGGTTTAAAACAGAAGTGACAGTCTAACAGTTTAGAAGTACACTATAACCTTGCAATTTTAAATAAATATTATCTATTTCTACACTGTAAAAAAAAAAAGCACACAGGAACATTATACAGTGCAGAAGCATTTGACAATGGCAATGGTCTTTGTTTACAGTCAAAATCTATATATACTCTAATTTAACTGAAAACAAAATAGCAACATTTAAATAAAGCTCCCAAATTCTGAGTCTCATGCACTTCTCCCAGTCCTTCTTAGCTAGATTTATCTTTATGGGAAAATAGTGAAAACCAGGTCATTCAAGTGGACATAAGAATATGAAACCTAAATAAATTAAGCCACGCATTCATAGGATTCCCACTACTGTTTAAAAAAACGAAAGCACTTAAATGAAATTATAAAAATGTTGTGGCAACTGAACTGGAGGGTTTTTCTCCAAAAGACTTTATTATTAGCGGAGAAAAGGGATCCTGGGATATTCTTTCTTTAAAAAAATATTATTTTTTTCCTTTGCTGAAACACAGTAGAAAAAAATGTTAAAAGCCAATCTGTTCTTAATTAACAACCATATATTAGAATAGAAGTATCTGGTTGTGGTCCCAATGATGTCACGTGCATCATGGTGTCATGTTGCCCGTTAAATTAATGGTGTAATTTGTGTCAGTCACACCCTGGCATCATGACACAAATGACATATGCTACATAATTCATGTCATTAGCGTGATGTCATTTCCCCCTTTTGTGGCTGCCAATGTTTCAACATGAAAGAATTAAATATACTAAAAAATAATGCCATGCTATGGGATTTTGCAATATATTGACCTAAACTTTGCACAATGCAGTTAACAAATCCAAGGTCAAAAGCAAAATTAACTATGTGATACACTGACCCCTTCTCTAGGTTTAAAATAAGCTTGGAGTACTGATTTAGGAAAACAAATGGAAGAGAAAAACACTTTGGAAATCAGGTATTTTTCTATCAGCTTCCATACAAGAAGATATTACAACATTGGCATTTAACTCCAACTAGATTAGCACAAATATTTCATACTTATTCATCAATATGTTGGAGGGGCTGCAATCAGAATTTTTCATATGTGGTGGACTTGTGAAAAGACAATGCCTTAATGAAAGACAATATTCAAAGAAGCTATAACAACTAAACAGACAGAATGTCTTTCAGAGTTGGAATTATTACATATTTCTGAGGGAGATAACTCTAAACTAAACAAAAAATAGTTTATTGTATTCTAATTCTTATTCCTGGCTGCAAGATTAGTAATTGCTCAAAAGGGGAAGATTTCTAGATAACCTATGATTGAAGAATTGGCATGCTAAGTATAGTATGGTCAATTGCTTTTATGGAAAAACTGATAAAATCCAAATAGTGAGCTCTCAGACAGATGAATCATTATGTAAGTTGTGCAAACAAAAATTCTTCTTTTGATACATTTTGTGTTATATGTAATGTATGACTGAATATTGAGATAGTGCTCTGGGATATTATTTTGTTTTTTTGTGTTTTTTTGCCTTACACAATACTAAAAATAAAGTAAGTAAGTAAATCTGTTTGATACTTTCTGAAAATCTGTGTATAGTTTTTTAAAGTATTCCTTTATCTTGGGGCATTTTTAAGACAGTTTGGAATATATTATAGTTGCAGGCCTGCTATTAAAGGAGGTTAAGGAAGGAGATTGAAAATTCAGTGAGTATTTTTAGACATATCTTAACCAACTCTAAGAGAGTAAAAACAGCAACTAATCTTAAATAATTCGATATGTTAACATCTTATCGATCACCAGCATCTTGGAAGATATTATTATTTGTGTATGTGTTTGGTTTTACTGTATTTTTATATTGTTTTTATTGTATTTTAATTAATATTTATTTGTTGTTTTATTGTGAACTGCCCAGAGTCACTTCCTTGTGAGATGGGCAGTATCTAAATTTCAAATATAAATAAATAAATAAATAAATCTTGGAATTGGTATTCCTTCAAAGGCATACTTATGAATGGGCAAATAGACATCTGCAGGTATGTATCACATATTATGACAATGTAGATGGCCTACAATAATAAACACTGTTGTGATACACTAATTCCTAAGAACTCAAAACATGATTAGGATTATTCTGTATCTTAAGAGTTATCCTTAAAATTATTAAACTGATAATTAAAAAATATAACTTGGCAAAATTAGCTAAAATGTGATTTCCATGATTTAGGAAAGCACAGAAATCATTTTACAAGCACACAAATTATTTTAAGGCAAATTGACTTATGCATGTGGGCTCTTCATCAAACAAGTAAAAAAGAACTGCTGTGGATAATAAGCCTCCTGCCATTCTACAGTCATCAGTATGATTTACAGTCTTTCAACTTATGCTACATTCAATGGCTTAGAAGAGTGTTCAAACATCTGGTCTGACTGCATATATTGGTGGATACAGCCATTATTATTTGAGTAATATTTGCAATTCTTACCAGGTTTCCAGAAAAAAAGGTAGAATCTTTAGTGAAATAAAGCATTCCCTTTGTCTAAAAAGATATAATTTGAGTGGCTTATGGCTGTATGATCATGATGTATAGGTATAAGATTTCAAGTCTCAAACACATCAGCTTACTGCAGGGCCAAATACTGAACCAATATTTGCACCTTGAACAATCGTGAAAAGTTCCTCAGAATAAACATTTGGATTTTTTACCAAATGAATAGATAACAAATGCACTACCCTTGCATTAAGTTAATACTGCTGTATTTATTATTAAAAGGGGCAACATCAACAACACATGTAATTATGTTAGTGTTTTCTTCTGTTTTTGATATGTTCAGCTGTCGCTGGATGGCTAAAGCTGACCGCAGTTTAAATCTATATCTTTTTATTCAAGAAAAAAAAGAGAGTATTTGAATTATCCTGTTCCTCGTAATAGTTATACCACTTCTTGATTAATTTCCATTTTTAAAAATGATAATCAAAGGCTGATGATACAATGAACTGCTGGGTTTTGAAAAGTTTAGCCATTTTGCCCAATATGGGAAAAGCTATTTCAAGTCAGAATGCTGACTATAAATTAACAAGAAGCAGCAGTGTGCTTATTTGGCATGAACAAACCTCTGTTGAGCCATGATATGGAACTGTATATAGTCCCTTTTTTTAATACAGCACGAAAACTCTAACAGATGTACAGATCATTTCCCAATCACTAGAGGAGATTAGATTCTAGCCCTCACAAGCACAGAGCTCTGTGTAACCCATAGTTAGTGGGATCATGATGAAAGCCAATGTCCTTACAGATCAAAATAATTTAATACAATTGTCAATAGTGCAAAATATATTTATTTATAAGATCTTTTAAAGGCTACTGAGCATAATCAAGAGATTCTTACTAGCAGTTTCTTTCACTAGCCCCTATATGCCAAGGATGGAAGGTTAGAGGTGAGAAACCTCAGTTCTCTTCACTGTTTTTTTTTTCTTTCAAAGAAACATCATTTCCTGTAGTTCTTGCATAAAATCCACAGTTGAGAATTCTGTGCAAGATACTGGTAAATCAAGCTACCAAATAAAGGAGGTGCGATTGTCCCTTTCAAGATGTACAAGACTAATGTTACATCTGGAGAACTCTGATAGGATAATTAAATTTTGGCAGCTATCACTTTTTCAAGTAAGGAGTTATTTATAAATCTTCATAACACAGCCAGCATGATTAACAGTTAGGAGAAAGGAGATACTACAAACTATGGTTTTTAATGGTCTACAAACTTATTAAAGATCGGATTCTGTTACTGCAGTAATTATTATGTTAAGGATCAGCATTTTCTCTCAGAATGCTGGATATGGGCTGTGTACATTTCTATGACTGCAAATATGCTATATAAGAATTAGATGCAATATGAATGCAGAATCTAGCTAAGTTTCAGAGATATAAAGGAAGCCTAAAAAAGATTTTATCACTTCTAGCTTCTTTAATTCCAACAAGAGACAAGAATCCTTACCAAATTCGCTTTTTCTCTCCTCATAAAATCTAAACTATCTGAAAATTTAAGTGTGAAAGAATAACAAAATTATGACCCAAATATATATTTTTAATTAAGTCTAATAATACAATCTGTTCTAAATGAAGGATCAGGATTTTTGGGTGCAAAATTTGAAATATTTTAGGATATAGAGCAAAAATTATAGATTAAAAACCAGATGCTAAAAGGGAAAGCAACTATATCACAGTGCTCTAATCTAAGACAAGGAAATTATAAGAAATCTATAGCCAAAGGTGGAAAAAGGGACCCAAACCACTCACTACAATGATAACTTATCTAATAATTAACTAGAACTGCTTATATCTTTGGACTCTGAACTGCTTTTCTCAAGACCAACATGCCCAACTATAATAGGCATATATCATAAGGTTATAATCAATTTTGTTTCCAGTTTGTTCATATGTATGTATGTGTGTGTATCCATGTATGTGTATGTATGTGTGTGTGGGTGTGTGTATATATCTATAATTTTTGTCAGGAATTTTGTGTACGTATGAACATACACACAAACACACAGACGAAAATCCATTCAATTTCTGGTTATCAAGACTCAGTATTAGACTCCCACATATATGAAACAATGCATTTCAGAGCCAAACAATCTAATACTAGTCCATGTGTCATGAAATAATAAATGTTGGTTGGAGATCATTCCTTCCCTAGAACAAACTACATTTGCAGAATCTGTCATTATAAATTAGTAAGCACATTCTCTCTTAATAGTAATCTATAAATGACTAAACAAAAATGTCCTTCAGGAAATAACAATAAATTAACCACTAGAGTGAAGAACACTGCATTTAAAATATTACACATTAAAATGAAAAAAGAAAGATCTGTGTTTGTGTGTAAACTATTAAACTGGAGGCAGATTTTTTAAAAATGAAAATACATTTCCCAGAAGCTAATGTTTTAAGATATCCCACTGAAATCAATAATTTGAAAAACTATAAAGCTTGCTAATACTCAAGGTGGCTTAAAATGAGTTTTACATTAATTATACAAAATTCACAAAATATTTATTTAGAAATGTATAATCTAACCACGAGCCAGTGTCAGTTCATGGGTAGCCAAGGCTAAACTAAAATTAACACTAAAGGGTAGTAACATGGACGTCAATATAAAGGAAAATGCACCCTGTAATTTGGACTTGTGCCTGATCACTTTCTAATTCATACAATAACAAATATTTGAGGAGAGGTACTTGATAGAACACATCTTTTTGACGAGTTTGATCATAAAAAACTGATCTCTACTGAGATGCAAAATTAACCAATGCAAACTCTATACTTGAATGATACTTTTATTAGAATCAATTAAAAGAACAAAGATTTTGGAATAGATACTGTGTCTTTGCCTAGACTTCCTCATCAGATTGTTTTGAGGGTGGGTCAGGGGAAAATAAGTAATCAGATGTATCATGCAGAGCTTCTTGGGAGAAGGCTGGAATAAAAGAATTATAAAATAAATACCTGCCTTTCCGCACAATTATTTATTATAAACATCTGAGATATGTATGGGTAGCTTGTCAGCATGACTTTTTAAAATGCCTCAGAAAATCTATACTCCTTTGTTAGAAAAATCAGCAAACAAAATAGTAATCAACCAGTTCCTTACAATTATCTCACTTCTCTTTCCTTACCAGTAATTTCTGGTTCCTAATACATTACATATTAAGTACACTCAGGAAACAATGAGAACATGCACTCAGCATCTTCTTTGTAATACCATCGGAGACAGCTATTTTTAACGTTAACATTACTTGCGATGCTAAGCGTAGCTATTACACAACACGGAATTAAGCAAAATGATTGCTGGTTGTACCATTGCTAGTAGAAAAGTTATGATGGTGGCGGGTACTACAAAAGCCACACAGAAGCACACCACAGCGCCATCATGCACCTGCAGCTCATAAAACTTACCCCTCTTTTGAGGCTTCTGAAAGAAGACATTCTGGGCCTCCCTGTTTTTATTTCATTCATGCAATAATGCATTTGTTCAATGGAGAATATGGGATACTGGGAACCATTAGAAGTACTGGATGTGTATAAACTAGTAGGGGTAAGGGGTGGGGACTGTGGCTGATACAGAAAGAAAGGAAGAGATAAGGCAAACATTCAAAGTGGTGAAAAATCTGTCTTTTCCTTTCAATAATAAATAAATAATGGATTGGATCCAGAGTAACAAAGGAACAGAATTCTGCAAACTGAATGCTCCCACAACTGGATTGAAGGGGAGATTTCAACCAAATGCCCCTCTTTCTGAAACCCACAGTAACTATCCTCTCAAAAATCTGCTTCAGAAGAGTGGAGGATTTTAAAAAATAATATGAAAGGTGGAACTGGAGGTAGAGAGAGAACAGATGAAAATAATATTTCGGTTTATGGCAGCTTCCATGGAACGATTCATTCATTTTGGGAAATGGAAAAAATTCTTCCATTTCAGCACCCTGGGTCTGGATCCAAGCCCGTAACGTTTTATGTTTTCATCATTATAATAATCAGCAACAAAATGTATCACCATAAAACTTATATCATAATAAAAATAACTTATAATAAAAATGTTAATGTTTAAGGCATCACAAAACTCTTGTTTTTAGCTATCAGAATGATAAAGACACCAAGTTGGGCTCACAAGAATTTCAAAACCACCATGAAAAGCTGCCCCTTCTGGACTAACTCAAAAACACACTGATAAAACTACAGACGTGAAAGAAAATAGATACAATAGGCATTTTATTTATATCTGTGGTGTATTACATTTGTCTCGCTATGAAAAAATAAAATTAAAAGCCTTATTTTTATCCCAAATCTAGGATACCCATTTTAATGATACATGAAATCAGAACTAAAAAAAATGGCTTTGAATATTAATAGAGATACACCATGCAATTGGAAATTACAAATGCATTCTTTTATCTATTAAAATTTTTTGTACAAGTTTCTTGTACAATCCACCATAATTCAATGAGAAGAATAAAAATAAAACATCGTTTATGCTCTTTGCTGGTCCCAGTGCTAACAATATCTACACTTATAGGGTCAACTCAGACATAATATTGCTAGCTTTTCATGCTTCCAAACGAATTAATGCTAATTTCCATTTGACCTTCAGGTCACCCACTTCTCAATAGTATTCACTTTTTCCCAAGTTTTATCTATTAAACACAAAACTATACTAAATAAAGCTTCACCAGGACACACAAAAGCTTAAATAAACTATACCACCAATTGTACTACATTTATCATGTAAGTTAAAAACCTTAAACTGATTGTGCTTATTAATCTCCCTCTAGTCCACAAGAGCACCTCTATCTCAACAAATACAGTGCCACATGGATGGCAAGATATTGCATGGCTTTCCAGCAACAACTGCAGAAGCTGCTACAACTGTTCAGATTGATTGCAGGAGTTTCTGGCCAAGTCACTGTCTGGTATATATCACGACAGTCTTACAATTCCAAGGCAATTTCAGCATTACTGCTCTGATCAGTCACAGTATATGCTTTTGGCTTGCTGAATCCCACAGTTTGATTATGTAGGGATGAGAGACAAAAATGTTCATAATAGCAAAGTTATGCTCTGGAGCATACCAGAATCCAGTTTCTAAAATGGACAATTTTGCCCCTACAAGCTGCCAACAAGAATAAATCTGATTATTCTGTTGCAAAAGGCAACATTTAATCACTGAATTACAACCTTGAGTGTGCGATCATGTGATACATTTCAATTTTTTTACCTTTGGTTTCTTTCCAAAAAGCCAGAGTTTGCCCTTAGCCTTGCCCACAGTGGTTTTTGCATCAATTTTCATCCCTTCCTGTTTTGGTGTACTGATTGTTCCATCAGAAACAGTCCTGTAAATGTGTTGACTGTAATCTTCAAATGGAAAGTCTCCGGGAGGTTCAAAGCCAGACTTAAAGGAGTCTATTACTATTTGAGAATCCTTTATAGGAGAAATACAAGATATATGTAATTAATGGCTTAAATATCACATTTAACTAATGCAACAATTAAAGAGTACGTGTCAGCCCTCCAAGGTAGTCCAGACCAGGTAAACAAAATCATAAATACTAATACTACTTTTATTGTAAAGGTTACAACAACAGAATCTTGCAAGTCTGAACGCATTTCTCCCCTCCCTGCCTTTATGTTCCAGAGAACTAGGGAGGGTCAATTTTGAGACTCTTTCTCAGCACTCATTTCTGGTTTGGACTCAGATTTTGTTTAACAGACTATTGTCTAGGCTAAAGCTCTTCCTCCTGTCTCTCAGGTTATTCCTTCTGCCCATTACACTACCAGAAATTAATGTAAATTAGTTTACAACATTATTTTTCAGGGTGTCTGTTTTGTTTTGAATGTAAGCATTATTATATAGAAAACAAAAACTGCAGATATCCTGTACTTCCTATTCCATTATTGTTATATCAAAACTGGAACTGTTACATATAGTCCACCCAGGTAATGCATCAATTCTCAAGATACAGACAGTTTCACTTTCATCAAGTACAGTGGTACCTCAAGATACGAACGCCCCATCTTACGAAAATTTCGAGATACGACCAGCTCCGGCTGCAAAAATTTACCTCGACATGCGAACTCCGCCTCAAGCTACGAACCAGATCTGCGGCCATTTGCCCTGCTGCCACATGGTCGCGGCTTCCTGTGGGCGAGATCGCGGTAGCAAGGAGGCTTGCTCCATGAGGCAAATTTCCCCATAAGGTTTAATGTGTCAGCCGGCGTTGCACGGCTAGGAAATTCCCCAGGTGCGCTTTAGTCAGTTTCACCGCTCGAGCGCTAGCGCAGAAAGAGGAAGTGCTAATGAAAGGGCCACCTGGTGCCTCTTCACTAATCTGAGTGCGCGGGGGAAAGGCTTTCCTCGTGCGCACCACGCCAAGGGCTATGGACAAAGGAAAGAGTGCGGAGTTGAGGAAGAGGAATCAGTGCAGGGGGGGAAAGCTCCCGCTCCCGGCTGTGCGCACCACAAAAGCCTTTCCCCCATGCGCTGATTGCTTTCACTGAGCTTTTGTTGGTGCACCACGCCAAGGGCTATGGACAAAGGAAAGAGCGCGGAGTCGAGGAAGAGGAATCAGTGTGGGGGAAGCTCCCGCTCCCGGCTGTGCGCGCCACAAAAGCCTTTCCCCCGCACGCTGATTGCTTTCACTGGGCTTTTGTCAGTGCACCAAGGGGGAAAGGCTTTTGTGGCGTGCACAGCCGGGAGCGGGAGCTTCCCCCCCCGCACTGATTCCTCTTCCTCAACTCCGCGCTCTTTCCTTTCTCCATAGCCCTTGGCGTGGTGCACTGACAAAAGCCCAGTGAAAGCAATCAGCGTGCGGGGGAAAGGCTTTTGTGGCGCACACAGCCGGGAGCAGGAGCTTCCCCCCCCCGCACTGATTCCTCTTCCTCAACTCCGCACTCTTTCCTTTGTCCATAGTCCTTGGCGTGGTGCGCGTGAAAAAAGCCTTTCCCCTGCGCACTCAGATTAGTGAAGAGGCGCCAGGTGGCCCTTTCATTAGCACTTCCTCTTTCTGCGCTAGGGCTCGAGTGGTGAAACTGACTAAAGCGCGCCTGGGGAATTTCCTAGCCGGGCAACACATTGAACCTTATGGGGAAATTTGCTTCAGGATGCGACCAAATTCGGAGGGTGGATTAGCCGTATTTACATTGAACCTTATGGGGAAATTTGCCTCGTGGTGCGACCAAATTCGGAGGGCGGAACGGATTAACCGTATTTACATTGAACCCTATGGGAAAATTTGCTTCAGGATGCGACCAATTCGACTTGCGATCAGAGTCACGGAACGGATTAAATTCGTATCTTGAGGTACCACTGTATATAAATATACTATATAAATATGACAAATAAATAAATATTACAGTTTTTTTTATTTGTAATTGTTTTTATGCATTTATTCTTTTTAATTGTTATATGCCGCCCAGAGTCACCTTGTGTGAGATGGGCGGCTATAGAAATATGATAAATCAATCAATCAATCAATCATGTACTGAACACAAGAAATTCCCTTTGGAACAAGATGGACTTAAGTAGAAGCAGGAAGCAGCTTCCTAGCACCTTATTACATTGGAAGCCATCTCTATATGAAACACAGAACACAGAATCAGGCATGCCAAATACTGCAACTATTCTCTTAATTGGTTTATTATGAGATGTTTGTTTCTCTTCAATATCAGTCTACTCTAATTTTGATACAGTGCACATACACACATTAGTCATGAGGCTAAGCTACAGAAATATACATGTAATGTACATTTACATACACAAAGGCAAAAAAAGAAAATAATGTAAACATAAACTGAATAAATGTATCTTGCAGTGATTGAGAGGTGTTAGGTTCAGTTACAGTAGGCCCAACTGATAACAAAATTCTTAAAGAAATATAAGCATATATTTAAATTAAGTTCTGGAAGTTTAAAATTATGCATTGAATGACATCTAGATCTAACATTTCCCTTTTGGGATATGTAAAAATATTAGACTTGTTTACTTTTCAAACATGCAATATTAAATAGCCTGCAGTGCTTAGAGGTGTAAAAATATCAATTAAACATAGTATCTTTCCATAATTATCTGTATCAAACCTGATATCCCATCAATGAGCTTGGCTGCCATATCTGCTAGATGGACTGCAAACAGTACAGTTTGTCCTCGTTTAGTGACTGTAATTCATTCTGGCAAAATGGTGACTAAGCCAACTACATGACCAAGAAAGAGAGAGATGCTGCAAAGATTGCTGCTTGCTGCTGTCTCATTTAGATAAAGCTCTTTTGTGCAGCAACGCCAGTAGTATTCTCACTCTGGTGTACACTGCTGTCCAGTGCAGCAATTTGGGCATAAGTGCACGCATTGGTCAGAAAATGACGTTTTTACTATTGTTTGCTACTGTCATATTTACGAACTATTGCTAACTGAGGTAGTCGCTAAACGAGGACTGGCTGTAACTTGATCAACCTCCACTTTTTGCTGCTTCTTAGATCAACAAAAATGTCAGGAAAAGGGAGAAGCAAACTATTAATTTTATGGAAAGCAACATATATAGCTGACTGTATTTTGCTTTGTGGGACCTAAGCAGCATAAGCTTGACCAACATAGGCTCTAGTCTAGTAATAGAATGTGATTGTGATCTACAAAGTTAGATTTGCTTCCACAGCTTAGTACTTGCATTTTTGCATTCAATTATGCAAAACAAATTTAACTTACTCTGCATTCATCAACTGATTTGGCTGCAGCAATCATTCCTTCTAAACATTTTGAGATTATTGGAATAACTTTCCGCTCAGAATCTGCAAATCCTTTATAACATTCACTAAGTTTGATGGTTCGTCGTTCATCCATTTCTTGAAGGTGCTAAATAATAAAGAATACCCTGAACATCTTTATAGTAATATTCCAAAGACACTAAAAACATTGTCCTCCTTATAATTATCAATTTTACAATTTGCAGTCTTTTAACCAAGTATTAGATAATTTGAAGTAAATATGTATTATCTGTGAGTCATTAGTTCACTAGAGTATTCACTAAACTTTGCTCATTTCTTAAAAAGATATTCACATTTCTGAAACGAACATAAGTACACAACTAATGTCCTTCTAAAATCAATTAGAGTTGGCAAGTATTATCTACAGTTATCAATTATAGTCATAATTTGTATTCCACATGCAACTTAAGACTGCTGTAATAAAAACAGGAAAGAATCACTTAAAGACTAACACATTTATTACAGAATACATCTGGGTCCATAAAAGTTTATGCTATAATTAACTAGTTAGTCTTCTGCTGGTTTCTAAAACATTTTCAGATCCCAGAAATAACAAATAGGTGGGCATTCTTCATTTTTAGAATTATATACTACAGGTGAAACTCGAAAAATTAGAATATCGTGCAAATGTTCATTTATGTCAGTATGGCAACTCAAAAGGTGAAACCAATATATGAGATAGACGCATTACATGCAAAGCAAGATATGTCAAGCCTTACTTTGGTATAATTGTGATGATTATGGCGTACAGCTTATGAAAACCCCAAATTCACAATCTCAGAAAATTAGAATATTACATGACATCAATAACACAAGGATTGGAAATAGAACAATATCGGACCTCTGCCAAGTAGAAGCATGCATATGTACTCAGTACTTGGTTTGGGTCCCTTTTGCAGCAATGACTGCCGCAATGCGGCGTGGCATGGATGCTATCAGCCTGTGGCACTGCTGAGGTGTTATGGAAGACCAGGATGCTTCAATAGCGGCCTTCAGCTCCGCTGCATTGTTCGGTCTCATGTCCCTCATCTTTCTCTTGGCAATGCCCCATAGATTCTCTATGGGGTTCAGGTCAGGTGAGTTTGCTGGCCAATCAAGCACAGTCATCCCATGGTCATTGAACCAGGTTTTGGTACTTTTGGCAGCGTGGGCAGGTGCCAAGTCCTGCTGGAAAATGAAGTCAGCGTCCCCATAAAGCTCGTCTGCGGAAGGAAGCATGAAGTGCTCCAAAATCTCCTGGTAGACGGCTGCGTTGACCCTGGACTTAATGAAGCACAGTGGACCAACACCAGCAGATGACATGGCTCCCCAAATCAACACAGACTGTGGAAACTTCACACTGGACTTCGAGCATCGTGCATTGTGTGCCTCTCCATTCGTCCTCCAGACTCTGGGTCCTTGGTTCCCAAATGAGATGCAAAAGTTGCTCTCATCAGAAAAGAGGACTTTGGACCACTGGGCAACAGACCAGTTCTTTTTGTCTGTAGCCCAGGTAAGACGCTTCTGACGTTGTTTGTTGTTCAGGAGCGGCTTGACAAGAGGAATACGACATTTGAAGCCCATGTCCAGGATCCGTCTGTGTGTGGGGGCTCTTGATGCACTAACTCCAGCCTCAGTCCACTCCTTGTGAAAGTCCCCAACACTTTTGAATGGCCTTTTCCTGACAATTCTCTCCAGGCTGCGGTCATCCCTGCTGCTTGTGCACCTTTTTCTACCACACTTTTCCCTTCCACATAACCTTCTATTGATGCGCTTTAATACAGCACTTTGGGAACATCCAACTTCTTTTGCAATTACCTTTTGGGGCTTTCCCTCCTTATGGAGGGTGTCAATGATGGTTTTCTGCACAACTGTCAGGTCAGCAGTCTTTCCCATGCTTGTGATTCCTACTGAACCAGCCTGAGAGACCATTGAAAGGCTCAGGAACCCTTTGCAGGTGTTATGGATTCATTAGCTGATTAGAGTGGGACACTTTGAGCCTAGAATATTGAACCTTTTCACACTATTCTAATTTTCTGAGATTGTGAATTTGGGGTTTTCATAAGCTGTACGCCATAATCATCACAATTATACCAAAGTAAGGCTTGACATATCTCGCTTTGCATGTAATGCGTCTATCTCATATATTGGTTTCACCTTTTGAGTTGCCATACTGACATAAATGAACATTTGCACGATATTCTAATTTTTCAAGTTTCACCTGTATGTTTAAAGAACAAGACAGAATCTAGAAGGGAGTGCTTGATAGAAGAAGCATTATATGTCTCTGTGTGTACGTATTTTAGAGAGGGAAAACCCAATTACCTCAAGTTCTCATTTGAAAATGTTAAGGTACTTATAGAAATTACCTTCACACTCTTCAATAACCAAGTTTATTTAGATGAAAAACTTACCTTATATATTTGAGGAATGACAATATAGAAATGCTTGTGCTGTTCACCATTGAAATTCTGCAACTGTGCAGCATATTCGTTTTTATTTTCATCAGCCATATGTGTACGCAGGTTTAACTGCTGCTTTGCCTAAAATCAATAAAAATTTTAAATAATTTTTAAAAGAAATTCTTACTTAGCAGCATGCTCATCATCTTTCATTTCCACTGATGTCTTAGTGTCCAACATATCCTTTCATTAACATTTGTAAATTATAGAAACTACTTCTCAACTAGCAAGTCAACCTTTAGAAAAAAGCTTTTGATTTTAACTCGTAGTCTTTTTCAGCACAAATTCCAGCACAAATTATGCCACTGTCTCTGGGCTACTTTCAACTAACGCATTTACAAAGGAGATTAAACAGAAGGAGAGGCTACCTTTCAGGGACATTTGCAGCAAGCCTAAATGTCATCAAAATGACATAAATGTATGTTCTGGTGTCTCGACCCAAGCTTTGCTCCTTACGTGCTTACATGCAATGTTGTAATACGAGTACAAAAGGAGCGGAGTTAGTGCCATGATGTATGTTTTGTTATCTGGTCTTCTCTGTCCCTCTGCAGAAGCTTATGCTGACTTACCAAGGAAACAACATTGTACAAATCCACTAGTTTTAAGAGGAAAGAGACACAATGATAATACATGAGGCACAGATAGATACAAAGAATGGGAGAAATCCCACTAACATAAGCAGAAAAGCATATTCCTACAACAGAAGCTGATGCCTATAGTGATGAGTTTTTATAAGGCAAAATAATTAGTTTTTATTTGAGAATAAAGCTCTGCAACGAATGGTATTAAAATCACTAACTGTAACTCTAATGAGGAACATGACGCATCAATATATAAAAAACAAACTTTATCATCTCATGAGAGGTTACTGAAACTTAGATAAAGTAGAGAATGCATAAGATCTGTTATTAAAAATGTTATACCTTTTATCATAATCATAATAACAATATTATGTAGAAGAGAATACAGTGGTACCTCGGTTCACAAACTTAATTCGTTCCGCGACTGGTCGCGACCCGAATTGGTCGCAACCTGAATCAAATTTTCCCATAAGGTTCAATATAAATATGGTTAATCCGTTCTGACCCCTATGAATTTGGTCGCCAACCGATTTTGGTTGCGACCCGAATCAAATTTTCCCATAAGGTTCAATGTAAATACGGTTAATCCGTTCTGAACCATTTTTTTTTTTAAACCACAAAAATATGACACAAAGTACAGTACGAAGAGAGAGAACACTAACCTTGCTCGAGGCGACTTCTGGCGTGGAGGACAGGAAGGCGGGTGGGGAGGCGGTTATTGCTTAGAGGGAGAGTCCCCCTCCCTACAGGAAGCCACGACCACCTGTCACGGCAGGGAAAATGGCCGCGGATCCTGTTCGTCACCTGATCCAGCATTCGCGAACGGAAGCAAAATTTTGCGAACGGTGCTGTTCGTGACCCGAACTGGTCGTGAACAGAAGCGTTCGTGAACCGAGGTACCACTGTACAAGTAGATAAGAGACTGGATATAGTCTCTTAACATTATTTTTTATTTAATATATTAAAGCCTTTATACTGAGTGTTATCCATACTTCTTTTGTATTTAAAATAAACCTCTCTCTTAAATGTAAAGATTAAAGAAATAGTTACGCAAGGAAGCTTCAGGGAAATGATTAAGCAATGGCTTGCTGTGAAATCTGAATCAGCAAACTGGTTTAGATAAATGCGCAGAAGACTGAATTGTGGCTTTCAATCTTCATTTGAAATATTTGCCCAAGCCACAATTTACTGCTTTGGATTTATAAGAACAGTCTGTAGCTTGATCAATGAGAAAATGTTCTGTTATGCCAAGAGTGGCTAGAGCTGAAATTGCATTTCAAAATGTTTTGTGTATGACACGACACAGAAGGTCCTGCCACATGTGTGGAAACTGCTCTTTCAAAGGTGAATTGGGCTGTTTCAAGCATTCACAGCAGTTTTACCAACAAAATGGGACATTTCATGAAATTCGGCATTCAGAACATTTCAAAATGAAATGTTTTACACACTACTAGGCTGGAGTTTAAACACAGAATTTACTCCTAAACTTTCAACCCGTAATTTGAAAAATCAAAATATGTGATGACTGAAATTCTGCTAATTCAACACACTGATATCAACATTAGATTATCAAAATATTGTGCTTTTTCAGAAAATAACATTTCCAAATATAGCCATATGAACTATTATTTTCCAATAACAATATCTTACTTTTTCAACATCTGCTTTAGTAGCATTGGTATCATTGTCCAGTCTCTCATAACACTGCTGTGCCTTTTCTGCTTCTTTGCACTCTCTTTCAAATTTCTTTTTGCTCTACAATGCAATGACATAGTTACAAATCAATACAAATTACCACAGTGCTTGTACTATTCTCACAGTCACAATTCAGATCCATACTATTTTAAGATGAAAAGAAAACTATTCTCCAGATGTTATTCTACACACATTCCCTTTTGCCAGTGGCCATTTCATTTTGTACTTGTTGAATTCCCAGATTTGAAAACTCCCCACATCCTCTATCCCCACAACTGCGTATTCACCCAATGCTAGTAATAAAAGAACATAAAGATTAGCAAAGCTAACTCTTCTCTACTGCATGCCCCACTATTTTGGGAAGTTTTATTCATTAAGGATCCCCTTAATGTACAAATATAGTTAGGAACAATCATTTAACCCTGAATAAGCCCCCTCCTCTAAGTGAACAGTATCATGGCTGGTCCCATATATGAATGTATTTGGTCTCTCCATCTCTCTGAAAAAAAATCTCACTCTCAGTACATCACATAAACCATGTTATTACAACAACTAATAGTATGAGGCTAAGAACAGTATTTTATTTATACACACAAACATACTGATTAAGAATAGATGAACAACTAGTCTGAACAGCCTAGTGGTGTTTACATTCTGGAAAGCTCATATACAGCATAGAAATGACCCCTACCTCTGAGATATAGCATATCATCAACTGTAAAGATTATTAATAGAATTTTTATGGAACACTTTGTATACGAGAGATCAGCACTGTAGGGTTACCATTATCATTACTTGGCCCCTTCGGAATATAGTCTTCCAGAAAGACATGGGTCAGCCCAGTAAACATGATTTGATGGAATGGAATGAAAAGGAAATTTGGACCATATAACTTGGCCTATGAAGATATAGGCCAGAGAAACTGACAGCTTCTCTATTGCATTTCTGAGACTTCAACAATAGTTGGCTATTTCGCATTTCTTGCAATCCAATGCATACTACTCTGAAGTAATCCCACTAAATTCAATTACTCTTATTTCCAGGGAAGCAAACATATAGGACTGCAGCCTTAGTTATACTTAAATTAAATATAAATTTAATAATAAATTTAATAAATTTAATAATTAAGTATTAAATACTTAATACTTAAATTAAAATATCTATTTTTTTTGCCTAAAATAGTTCTCTATTTAACATTATGTAACCTCATCAACTTCCTTTAATTACACTACTATACTATACAATACTTTGAGGCTAATTCATAAAAAATAATCTAAGGTAATTCAAAAGAGTATAAATTAACAGGGAGAGGATATGATTCCCAAGATTTCAATAAAAGTAAGCTTCTGGCCTACCAAAATAAATTCCTACTTAAGAACCACAAGGCTCGGCAGTATTTCAATACATTTTAATACAGCTGAAATATAGTCTGTAAATCTTTCAAAGTCATATTCCTGCAGATATTAGTTACTGAGAAATCAGCACTGTAATGATCTAACAAACATAATAATCTATCTTGGCTGTTGAACAATGAAAGCACTGTGATGGCTCAGTGATAACCAAGTTAACTCATTATTTCTTTACTCTGGCATCAGTCATCCATAAAACTGTGCAACTCTAAGGAAACCAGAAAAGGAATAAAAGAAAACTCACATTATCCATCTGCTTCCAACACATGTCAAGATACTGTTGTGCTTTTCGGCCCTCTTGAAGGTGCTGGAAGATAATAAGCAAGAGGTTTTATAAACCCCATCTTGCTGTTAAAACTGTTCAGCTTAATATCACAAAATGATACATATAAAAAGGCAAAAAAGAATGCCAAACAAGAATGTAAATCATGACAGAAGCATCATTATTTTAACAACATTATTAATACGTATTTACCCATTGTTTTTTCTTCCAAAGGTGGAAAATATACCTTTTATACAGATGCAATGGAAGGAATTATAATCTACGCAATTATATGATTATAATTGCATGGATTACAGAGCATTGACATCAGGTTTTATTGTTACATTCCCCATAGCTAAAAAAACAAGCTGCATTAGACATGCAACAGCACCATCATAATTTTAAAAATGTAGTATTTCTAAAAGTGCTCAAATATACTAAGCACTAAACAATATTTAAATCTAGAAAAAGCTTGCTGAGGACTTACAAAACAATTAAGGCTGTGACCAGAAGCTTGTTTCAAGGAATCAACTCCACTGAATACAGTGGGCCTGCTGACTATACATATATTGGATTACACAAACATTTTAATAAAATACAAATCAGCAAACAAAATGCATTTAAATGGACTATATTTTAGAATCTTAGAGGCAGATATATTTTTGCTGCATTTTTGCAACAGAATAATTCTACTATTCTACGCATAGAAGCTGGCCAGCAGAAGAGATAACTAACAATTATTGCTCAGTTTTTGGATAAAACAAATAATTAAATCCCCCTGACATCCACAGATGGCTCAGCGAAACAGTAACTTGGAAACCGCCCCCCCTCAATCCTTTACCAGTTTCCTTTCTGTTTTGAGTTCGTGGGAATATCTCATCAGTTCTCCATATACCCTATGTCCCAGTTCTTCTGCTACTACTTCACGCTGTCCTGCGTAGTCATTTAATTCATTAAGAATATTATAAAAGGCTATACATGAGGTAAACCTGACAGAATACAGAAAATAAACAAAAAATATATATTTCATTATTAATGTCGGTGTATAACTGCTTTTCTTCCAT
Organism: Liasis olivaceus; assembly: GCA_030867105.1. Taxonomy (NCBI): domain Eukaryota; kingdom Metazoa; phylum Chordata; class Lepidosauria; order Squamata; family Pythonidae; genus Liasis; species Liasis olivaceus. The sequence continues at coordinate 118,928,948 of CM061350.1, read as the reverse complement.
AAAAGAACAGGGAAAAGAATGTATCATAATCTAGCATGATGTACAGACCTTAAAAAAAATGAACCTCAGTGACAGATGCAAAACAGAGATGCCAAAACCACTTCTCATTGCAGAAACTTAAAAGACCAGCAGGAATTTATGGAAGCAAATTTCAGGAGGGAGAAAAGAATAAAGAATAGTACCCAAAGGCCCTGCAGAATAGAAGCATTTGCTAAGATATGAAATGAAAAGACTGATTTTAGGAATGAACTTATATTATGAGGCTTAAAAAACTAAACTCCGAAAACTAAGCTTGATGCAGAAATGATTTGCTTCATCCTGAAAATGGAACATATGACTCATGTGCATCCTATGAATGATCCACTGAGCATGTTTGCTACAGATGTGAAGGGTTGGATCAAATGTGCCACATTAATTAATCCAGATATCTTTATATTATATATATATTATAAAATAATATCATATATTATAAAATAATACTTATTTTATGCAATTATCTTCCACAAGAAATGTACTTGGTTTAAACACTTAAATCCCACCAACACTGATATTGGGATTGGACCAGAATCCATATATATTTCATATTCATTTTACCTGGGCTCTTCATCTTTGGATGAACGTTTAGGACAGTATTTCTTCACCAGATTTCTGTTAAGAAAGAGAGATGAGCTTTAAAAAAGGGCAAGGTATGCCTAAGAATCAGTCTCGGCCAGAAAAATAAAACAATTAGTTGCCCGGCATTAGTTTATTTATATTTATATACATTATTGTATGTAAATATTGTGTGAAGGGCCCTGTTTCATGGTTGTGTTGATACCAGCTTTTTTTAAGATCTCTTGGGTGCATTTATATTTAATTTTTTGTATTGTTTTAAATGTCAACTGTTTTTATTGTTGTTAGCCACCCAGAGTCACTGGTCTGAGATGGGCGGCTATATAAATTGAATAAATGAATAAAATAAATAAATTCTTTAAATTCTTTAAAATAAACAAATTACACAATTGTGTAAAATAACTATTTACATATATTCACTATTGTTAGGCTAAAGAACTCATGATGCAAGTATTTAAATATTTATTATTTTTAATTATATTTATTAACCTACTTTTCTGTAAGATATTTATTCAAATATAAAACATAAAGACAAATAAATTAAAAACAGATAAAAATGCCTTTTTTCACTTTTCCACCAAATGTGCCTTTCATGACTGAAAATGAGAGCACATTTTCTCAAAAATCTTAAACCATATGGTTAATCTCTATGTGACAACGTGATCTTCTTTGTACCACGCTTCCTACAACCCTGCTGCTGAATAACTGAACTGCAGCATTAAAGACCATCTGAACTTCCAAATGCTTTTCAAAGGCAAGCCCATGCACAGCAATTTACAGTTATCTAACCTATAATTAACATATGTGTTAATTATCCTGTTATCCAGTTAATCTAGAATACTGTGTCCAGTTCTAGTCACCACAATACAAAAAGGATGCTGAGGAACTGGAAAAAGTGTAGAGACGAACAACAAAGATAGTGAGGGGCTTGGAGGCTAAATCCTACGAAGAGCGGTTAAAGGAACTTGGTATGTTTGGCTTAAAGAAGGCAAGGCTGAGGGGAGACATGATAGCAGTCTTCTGTTATGTGAAGGGCTGTCACAGAAAGAGGAAGTAAATTTATTCTCCCTAGCACATGAGGGCAAGACAAGAACCAATGGATGGAAGCTTTACAGTGAGAGATCCAAATTTGAGCTAAATAAGAATTTTCTAACTGCGAGAGCTATTAAGTAATAGAACAGCTTGCCTTCCAAAGTTGTGGGTGCTCCATCACTGGAGGTTTGAAAGACTAGGCAGCCATTTGTCCAGAATGATATGAGGATTCCTGCACTGGCCAGGGGGTTGGCTAGAAGACCTTCAAGGTCCCTTCCAACCCTGTGATTCTGTGTCATTTTGACCAGATTGAAAATCTCCAGGATTGGTTACTTCTTTAGCCATAGAAAATAATTCCCAGCTACTGCTAAAATTTGGACATCCTGGTTCAAGACAGAATGCAGCATATATCAATGTGCAAACTGGAGCCAAGAATCCACTTCAGCACAGAAAGATCCTTCTTTAATTACCTTGTCTTTGGACACCACAGAAATATTTGCTCTTATTTAGCACATTAATTGCACAAATTCAGAACTTGAGCAATTTCTTTGGATTTATAGTAGCATTCTGATAACACTAAACCTTATTTTCAGACAATCAGTTTCAAGGTGTTATATGAATGTCAAATGACCACAGCACTGAACATGAATCAGAATAAGCTTTAATACATCATACTGCAATGCTGATTATCTTGACAGTAAACCTGTCAAAATTACAAACCTTAGATACAACTTCTAACACATCTGAGACAGCAAAACAACTTAAAAGAAACTCCTTATTTTCCCCATTTACAACTTGCAGAGTTGCCGTATGAAAATGAAACCACTTGCAAAGAACATCAAATGTACTGTAGTTTTTAATAACAGTTTCTTGTTAGACTGGCTAAACAGCAGCCTTGATATTAACACTGATGTCAGAATTTCATTTTTTTTATATGCAGAAAGAATGAAAATTATTCCACTGTTGAGTAACTATAGGCAGTCCTTGCAGAGCGATCACTCGTTCAGCGACCATTTGAAGTTACAAAGTTGTGACCGTTGCAGTATCCCCACAGTCACATGATCGTGATTCAGGTGCTTGGCAAGCAGCTCACAATTATGACAATTGCAGCGTCCCACAATCATATGATCACCATTTGTAACCTTCCCTGCTGGCTTCCCATAAGCAAAGTCAATGGGGAAACCAACAGGAGGTTGCAAGTCACTCCCGCCGCTTTTTCTCCTAAGGAGCCTTTAGGCAGTATGGAGATCTCTTACTCCATAGCGCCTGCCTGTGGCACTTGCCCACCTGTAGCTCTCGCCTGCTAGCCTGCTTGCCTGGGATGTGGTTTCAGCGGCATAAGCAATTGCTTCTGAATTCTTGCTTCTTTCCACACTGCAGTCATGTGAGGTCCTCACTCAATGACCCACGTGGTCCTTGCTTAATGACAACAATGGGGACTGCTGCAATCGCTGTCACTAAGCGATGTGGTCACATGACATCATGCTTTACGACTGCACTGCTTAGCAACCAAAATTCCGGTTCCAATTGCTGTTGTTACCTGAGGACTACCTGCACTGGATCAAAATCAATCTATTGTGTTTTCTTTCTGTGCAAGGTCACCAAGGCTAAAATGAAGACAGAAGAAAAGACAGGATTTTCTATGCACAATTTGACAAATTACTTATAATTACAAATTCAGCAGCCTTTTTATCTGTTTTTTTCTAGAGTAGTAAAGACATGGCTTTTTTCAGCCAAAACAAGCCATCCTGCAGAAGATGGTGAAGAGGAGCAGAAGCAGAAGACTAACACTGAAAGAATACAGCAGAAATTCCAAGGATTCCAGTGGCCTCAAGTTAGCAAATTGCTCATAAATATCCCCACAAAGGAATAATGGTACATATTTCACATTTTGCAGCAGGAAATCTATTTCATTTCCTCAAGTGATACATTAAGAACATGAAATAAATCATGCTTCCTCAGTCTAAATTTAAATTTAACTCTGCTCTAGTTTTTAGATATAAGAAAATTACCCTGCACCTAAACATTATAATACTCACACCTAATCAGTAGCAAAAGAAACCAGGGAAGTTGGCGGAGGGAAATTAATGACTTATTCAAAATTAAGAATAGCTGATGACAGTAAGAAACTTCTCACAAAGGGCAACCATGCCTGATATAAATAGTTAACAGATGTTGAGCACATTCTACATACTGTAAAAGGCCATGGGAAAAAGTTGATGAACATTTAATCTGTTATACTAGGATTTTCCATCTATGCCTTTAAGAAATAGATGGGTAAGCACACTTTGGTATATGTTGACTTTGGTAATGCCTAGGAGAGTCTTATATAATATTAAACACATGCAAAAAATTCTTAGGGCAATATGGAATTCATGGACTTCTTTCACATGAGTCTTTAATGGAGGAATCTCTCAGTTCATTTCACCCATATTTTACAGGGTACCTACATGATCTCATTCATTTCTCATCAACTTTTCCCTAGTGTTGCTTTTGGCAACACTGTTTCAGGGAGGATAGTAGAATACTGTAATTCAGGGTTTCCCAAACTATGAGATGTACCTTCCCTGGGGAGGTACAGATGATTCAGTGGAGGTGTATAAGTTTATTGTTACAATAAATCTACCTTTCCCAAAGTTTTATTGTATTGTTTTCATTGTTCATAGAATAGAATAGAATAGAATAGAATAGAATAGAATAGAATAGAATAGAATAGAATAGAATAGAACAGAACAGAACAGAACAGAACAGAATTTTTATTATGGTTGCTGACCAGAATTACAAACAGAAATACATTAAAAAAATGTTCATTTGTGTTCAATTGGTATTTGGATTTTTAGGGTAGGTGTGTACATTAAGATTACACTAAAGGGAGGTGTGATGGCAAAAGGACTAGGAACCCCTGCTGTAACTTTTGCAAATGCAGATTACTCTTAGTGCTGGTTTTCTGCCTAGTTCAGCACACTTTCATTATTATGTTACATTTTAATCACTTTGCATAAGTAAGTAAAATAGTCCATAAGCAGATAGGAGTACAAAACATTTCATTTTATGCCATTTTGAGCATGAAACTTTGCATTTTGGAAATGCTTTTGCACTCATAACAGCTTTGTTTCAAACTCAAAACATTTCTGAAAATGTTTTAAATGGTTTTAAATTGTTTTGCATTCAACATGGCTCAAATTGAAACATCTTGCAACACCTCTAGTAGTAGACAGTAACTGAAGACAAACACCATTTTAAAAAGTTGCTTTCTCTGGAACACTTAGAGAAAAGCACTTACTACCATTGTTGATAATTTTCAAGTTTTAAGGAAAAATAATTTTATTCTGGGAACAATTAACAATGGTATGAGGTTTTTCAGCACAAATCTCCTTAGAAAATGAGTTCATCTGTACAACTGCTGAATGAAAGTCTGCCACATCTACATTTGGATCACAATCAACCTCTTATGTTTTCAGTTTCAATTAAAGAAAAACATACTTGAGAAACAAGAGCTCTCATTTGCTTTCAATTTAGAATCCATGCTAGTAAAGTATCTAGACATATTCCCAAAGTTTCTAAATATAGTAATTTAGGTAACTAAAACTTCATTTGGCTATGCACAAATTATATAGTTTCCAATTCAACAGGATTATTTAAATAGCTTTCTTCATCTTCAAAATCAAGTAATTTCTTCTAGAGACACTCCTATATTAGATTGCAACAAAGCTGTGCCCTACTGAAAATTAGCAAGATTAAACTTTAATTCTTCATTTGGAAAAAGCAAGGCTTTTTTTTAACGCACCCTTCAGTAATGTAGAAATGCATGTATATGACACAGCTTAATCTTGCTATATTTACTTGAATTACAATAGGGAAGAAAATAAATGTACATAATTGAAAAGAGATTACTTTTAGAATAAGTAGCTTTAGATTAAGGAAATAAAACAGGACAAACTCTTCATTATGATAAATAGCTCATAACTTAATGCTAACCATTACTACGTAAGATTAGATAATCACTCAAAAAATAATATGTCAGATCCTGTTTGCAACCATAAGTGTACAGAAATAAAATGTAGCTATCACCCAACATAAGAGCAACTGAAGTCTTAAAACCTAGAACCAAACATGTATTAAACATGTATTTTGTTGTTTTTTCCCTGCTAGCTATTAATTAAAACACTGAAATGAAAATTAAGCCACTATTACACATCTCAGAATAACTACCTGATTAGTTGAAAGTTCAATTTTAACAGTCAGCATCCTTAATTTTAATAGATAATGGAATAAGCAAAAGGAACATATATTTGGGTGGCACATTTGTCACTTACTATGATTTGTGACATGTGAATAGCCCAACACAGAATGTACAATATCAATTCTACATGGGGAAAATGTTTTAAATTTATTAATTGATATACTTATCGTAACAAACATAGAAAACTAAAAACTAAAAGGTAATTCTCTAAACAGTAGGAACTACAAGAATATGGCAGAAATACAAAGGATGCTGGGTGAGAATACCAAAAAAAAAAAAAAAATTGAAATGGATCTTAACAAAGTTTGCTATCTAAAAAAGGAAACAGAACTAGAAGCTGTTCTGAAACTCATAATTAGGGGAAAATTCACTGCTCACAACAGTAGCTTCAAAGATCAATGCGAAAAACATGAATCTGGAAGGAAATGTATCAGTGTTAACAAAGACTTTGCTCTTATATTGTGCTGTCCAGATTAAATATCTAAACGTTTCAACAACCAGCTTAAGTTCTCAGGTCTCTATTATGACTCCTACTATTATATAAAAGCAACAATGCCCCTTAACAATACTCTTTGGCTAGGAAAAGAGTGAACATTAAAACCAAGTAAAGTACAGTCATTATTGACTCTTACTTCTGTTCCTAAATTTGAATGAACAGGTTTATAACCCTCAGTATATTCAGCTTCCTGTCACAGTAGAAAACTGTAACAAATTCCCCTTAATAGAATAGTGTACAATAGTGTACAAGGCCAGAAGTATACAATCCACTGAAAATAACAGAGGAAATTCTGAGAAGCTAGAGGTTTCTTTTTCCACCACATACTGAAAAGCCATGAAAAGCAGCAACAAAAAACAGAAATTGAGCAATTGCAATTCAGATCTCTTCAACCATACACTTTCACTGTGGAAAAAAATACTGCAAAAATACACGGTGTTTCAAAAAGAACAAACAGCAGTCATCAATAGTTGAAGAGCTACTGTTTTAGGCGCATTTGGATTAAGAGAATCCATTTCCACTCTGATCGCTTTACATAGTATGTTATGGCACTTGTTACACAAGCTTTTGTTTGCATATATGTACTGAACTAAAAACATGTCTTTACTTGTGCCGAAGTGGAAAGAATTAAAGTGGAAGGAATCAAGTTAGATATTTGTAGTAAGTAGTAACTAATTTGAAAAGAATAGAAAAACTGGTTTTCACTTCATAGCTAAAATATATTTATTCTTCTAAGATTACAGTGTCTGGGCACTGTTTTTTACTAATATCTAATTTTAAGGGATAAGAATTTTACAAATAACTTACCTCAGTTGCTTTGCATAATTCTGTTCAATCTCTATCCTTTCTTTAACAAACTTTGCGTATTTTTCCAGGAAATCAATGCCCCACTGTGTGTGCTTGTCTAAATTATCAAACTGATCCTGTAAGGTGGGAGAGGGAGAAGAGAGAAATATCCATTATACCAAAGGAAAAAAAAACTCAAATTCAATAAATGACCTATTTCCCATACACTAAAAACAAACATAAATAATTGCACATAAATACACTCAATTTTTTAAAAGATTCATTAAATATGCCTCTAAAAAAGATACTATCAAAAGAACAGTACTACTGTATTAGGCTGGCATCCTACTTCCAACATAATCCTACCAGACACTTTAAGAAAACACAGATGCATGGTGCTTGAAACCCTGACTCTAGCAATGCTGGGTTTTTGGCAGTAGCAAGGTTGTTAGATAAACTGTAAGAACTAAATTGTGGCACTGCCTCTTGTACATGAGGTGATTCAGAATGTATGCTAGGATTGTGTATCAGTTGTGGTGAGTCCAGAATCGATCACCTCTGTGTACGGGAAATAAGGGGATCGCTGATTAGTGAGCTATAGCAGCATCTGGAGGACTATGGTTATGTAAATTATTATTTTTACTTAATTTGAAAATTTTCTTATGTATTTTTTCATTCTCTTTTCAAGCTGAATGCACATTGGATATGAAATAATAACAATAATCTTTCTCCAGTTCCTTTGTAGTAGGAGCTCACAATTAGTTTTTCTCTCTTTAGAGAAGATATTGATCAACAAAACAGGGATTTTTTAAAGATTTTCTGAACTCAGAGAAAACCCCAAATGCACTCTTTTGTAGAAAATGTATTTTCATGTAATTTACTTAATTAAATTGGGAGAATCTTTCTGTGTGTAAAATGGATAGCAAGATCAAAAGGGTTAAGACTAATTCTGAAAGCAGAGCAGTAGAACTGGCTGCTCTATTAAACTAATATTAAGAATAATAGAGTCGCTTTGTGTGAGATGGGTGGCCCTATAAATACAATAAATAAATAAATAAATAGTAATAACATGGTAATATGTAGAAAAATACTAATATCAAATCCATATTGTAATTTTGTACAAACATAACAAACCACATGATCAGAATTAACTATCAACAATATAAACAAATCATACGTAATAGGAAAGAAGGAAAGAAGGACAGATGGCCTGGAAAAAAAATCCTAGAAAATGTGGTCAAAATTGTGAAATATCCCTTTTCTTGTCCCTCTGTGAGAAATAAAAAGGCTAATTCAGAGGTTGATGAGCAGCACTTATCAGCAGTTCATCACTGCAAATCTGTGCAAGTGCTCTAATTTTGTATAACAATTATTTTGTCCAGTTCTTGTGCATAAGTGGGTCATAATTTTTGCTTTGATAAACTCCAGTATTGGGGATATAGCAAGAAGAATACATGTATCCTGGACAAACACTGCTCATTTAAAGTCACATTGATATCCTATGAATTTCAGGCCAAAGCATGGCAATAAAACAAGCCCAAACCAAGTTAGCTAATGTTGCAATTTCTGAAAGGGGAAATAATAACAATAGGTAGGCCTCTTACAATATCAGCCTTCAAAGTCATCTTATTTACATTTGTCTTTCCACCAAGAAGTTCTATATAAGCTGTCTAGAATTTGTTACGTTATTGCCAAAACTGAAGATTTAAATTTATCATCTGAAAAAGCTTTTTAGGAACCATTATACCATGATACACAAAAGAATCAAAACACAACCTAAAACTCCAAGCCCTAAAATGTTATAATTAAGACTCAAGTCTGATTTAGTCCAATTATGAATAAATTAGAAAAGAGAGAAAGCTCAAATATTAGAGAAAAAATTAGGACGGTGATTTTGATATATTTATAAAACATAAGACATTATTTAGATATAGAAACATCTTATTTTTAATCACACCTACTAGAATGTTAATATTTTCAGAACTTTTAATAACAAAAACAAAAGATACTAAGAACATACTGTATTTAAAAGAAAAGAAAGCACCCTTAACATGTACTATAAAGTAAATTAAAAAAATAAAAAAATATTTTTGATAATTACATACGATCTAAGGGCTGAATAAATCATGTTGACTCAAGATTTAAATTTTTGTTAGAACCCATTATAAATCAAACCCCACTTCAGAAATGTCCAGGAAGTCATATTAAAACCTTCTCAGCATCTAAGCAAATAATAAGCTAGCTCTATAGTGACTTAACTCTATTACATCATTTAGAAATCTAAAATTATTAGCCTTCTGATCGATGGGCTGAATTTATTAAGGAAATTGGTCTATAATTGGAATGCATAATATGATATTTATCTGCTTAGGAAAATTGCAATATTTAGCCTTATTCAAAGTAAGGTAAAGATCTATTAGGAAGGCATTATCATATGCTTCCCATTAAATAGAACATTTTAAAATATATACATTTTATAACGGTCAACTGTAAATCTATCAGGACCCAGAGTCTTGTTCAGCATCATATATTGAATTATATTTACTTTTTCTTGAAGTTGTAACCTGATCCCAATCTTACAATCAATGAAAAATTCAATTATGCCATCTCTTGATAAAGAATTGGGACTATAACGTTCAGATTTAAAAAAAAACACTTTTGTTTATTGGATCTAAAATGTTTTTGTTTATGCTAAGAGAACCAGTACTGCTTTACTTAATTTATTTAAATCTAAAAGTGAATAATTTATTGATTTCTTACGTTTTCCTCAATAAAAGGTTACACAAGGTGCTTATAACAGAGAAAAGAGACCTGTATCACACAGAAGATGACTAGCTGGCATAAAGGCATAACAATTTAACTACCTATTGCTTCTTTCTGTAGGCATCATAAAGAGTAATATGACCTCAGATAAATGCTTTTGCTGTATCCCATAGAAAAGAAATTGTGTAGTTGACTCACTGATGAAATAAAAAACTGCTATCATTTTCTATTAATACATACTTGGTAGTTTAACAGAGATATATTCAGAATCTGTTTGAAAATTGTATTTAAATGATCAAATAAAGCTTCACAATAGAATGATCTGAAGTACTTATGGCATCTACATTACACATTATAAAAGTAAATAACAAGGAATGAGATACCACAAAATAAACTAGAAGAAAACAAGACCTATGAACAAAACAAAAATATGCATTCACATTGGAAAAAAATTAAAAGGCTACATAAAATCCACCAAATTAAATTCACTGATAATCTTACTCAGTAATACAAATCTGAGAATTTAACCTAGGTGGAATGACTGTTATTATCTAGAAAAAGATTCAGAAGTCAATCAGAAGTCAGGACATCTGGCTGTAAAGACAGGAACCCAGTGAGTCCCTGCTCAATTGCCTGTGGTCTGCATAGCAGGCCATTTCGCCTCTGAAGATGCCAGCCACAATTGCCGACGAAACATCAGGAAATCTGTCCTCTAGAGCAGGGTTCCTCAACCTCAGCAACTTTAAGATGGGTGGACTTCAACTCCCAGAATTTCCCAGTCAGGGGAATTCTGGGAGTTGAAGTTCACCCATCTTAAAGTTGCTGAGGTTGAGGAACCCTGCTCTAGACCATGGTCACTAAACCCTGAAGCCCAACATTCAAAATTATATTTCAACTCTCCTCCAGGCATTATTTATTTATTTAATTTATTTAACAGATTTATTGAGCTGTCCATCTACCAATAGAACTTCGGGTAGTGGTCAAAGAATAAAACATAATACACCATCAAATTAATTACTGATTCAGTTGAAAATAATTGTGAACTTTGTCTGAAGTTGAACAATATTAACTTATTAATGCTAAGCATAGTCTTCTAATTTTTGGAGATGCATCCAAAATACATCTCACTTTGGAGATGAAGGAGAAAAGATGCTTTGGAGGGAACATGCACTCTGCACTTGCTGGTACCTCCTTAAAGAAGCTGCAACTTTTCCTGAACTTGCACAATAGCTACATAACCTCAGGAAACTATGTACTGTAGGTAAGGAGTTGTTGATAGTACAGGTACTCCTTGTTTAGCTACCGCAATTGGGACTGGCAACTTGGTTGTTAAGTGAAGCGGTTGCTAAGTGAAACATCACAATTTTACTTCAGCTTTTCTTTGCGAGGTCATAAATGCGGGCATTGGTCACAAAGTTACTTTTTCACCACTATCATAACTGCAAACAGTCACTGTCCAAAGCAGTTGCTAAACAAGGACTACCTGTATGCCCACACCTGCTCTGAAGTATCTTGCCATAACCTTTTGGCACATCCTTACCTCAAAAATGTGTTTTCCTGAGATCATATTACCATGGAAGTCCCGGAAAAGTTGTAGCTTCTTTAAGGAGACATGGATAGGGTTTGCATGAATGGCCATGTTCTCTCCAAAGTACTTTTTCTGTTTTGGATTCTAAGTGCTGCGCATTCCTACCATTTACATATGACTCCTCCACTGAAATGTTATCTATTGGAAAAATGTGAATCTCTTGCTAAAAAGGAATTTAGGTCTCAGTTCCCTTTTTTTAAATATAGGCAATATTTGTTGCAAATGTTTAGAATGTCCATGTTGCACATAAACATGTCCCAAAAAATAACTATGAATACTAGAAACATAGTAAAAGAGGGAAGCATAGCCAAAACGGTAAACATTCCAATGAAGGGGGGGAATGAAAGAATAATGCTAAAATAATAAAAAATAATAAAATAGTTATAATTATTATCTGTACTTCCAAGCCAACAATAGTCAAACTTGTTGCAAAGCTGGTTGACAAATAATAATTTATTAAACTTGTACCCCTCCTGACTCTCAATGACTCCAGGCAGCTCACAACAATCAAATAAGGAAATTACAATAAAATCAATAAAAGATAAAGTTAAAAAAAGGCAAGCGTGATGAAGTGACAGGTCTCACTCTCCCTTGCCAAAGGCCTGGGTGAAAATCCAGGTCTTTGCTGATAAGCATGCAAAAGAGAAATACTTTCTCTTACTACTGAATCGGTTAAAAAGAGATCTTAAGCAGAAATAAACAAAAGGGGAAAGAAAAGGAGAAAATCACAGCTATGCCAAAGACTGCAGTTTGTTATTCTTTCCAGTACTTTGTAAATACAGTTATAGTTAATAAATTAAATCAGATCTGATTAGTACATGTAAGGGAAAAAAACAGGAAAGTCCATGTCACAAATTAGACTGGGAAATTGGAAAAAAAAAAATAGCCTGAGAGAAGACAGTTCTGCATTGTTGCCAAAACACATGTGTCAGTGTAGTCATCAAGAGGTGATCCCAACACAATGGAAATTTTTCTTATTGATTTGCCACCAAAATAAAGATCAAGTTATGCTCTTCTATCCAAACAGATCAAATGGAAAACTAAACAACAGTACATCTCCATTCTAAATAGTCTAGAGATAGATATTGTTTGCCCTGAGCAGCAAGAAGCCTCCTAGCCAAAGATTAAAGCATTTATTGTTATCACCTTTGAGCTCCATTTAGCTGAAATGTATGCTTCAGGGAAAGGGAATTTTAAAATTGCAACTATAATCATAACATTCAAGACATTTAATAGCTATCTGTTCAATATGCTAAATGCAGGCAGGCAGTTTCAATTTGCCATTTCAGCCATTTTATGTTAGAAGGTGAATACAATTTAATTTTACAAAATAAGACCCAATAAAAGTAATAGTGGAAGGTGAAGTAATGTGTGGCTACAAAGGGAAACCTTGTTTTAGCCTTGTTAACAATTATAGCTCACATATTTGTACAGTTATTCTCACCACCATATAAAATATATACAGTATGACAAAAATTGCTGAAAGTTGCATTTTAATCAATCTCAGCCAATAACTGCTCAAGTTCTTTTACCTAACTGGAAGTCCTGATCTCTGCTTAGACATGAAAATATTTTACTGCTCTATTCTATAGACCCTGGAAGCTTCCTTCCAATTTAAAAAGTTTTCCCTCTGTTTTTAATACTTTCCCATATCCAATTTTGGCACTGAACATTCAAGAACTCATATATTGTATACCCAAATATCTAATGTTCGTGAATATGCTGCTCTGTAGTTCTATTTTATGCTAAAGACTTCAAAATCCTTCCAAATTCACAGAGGGAGTTCTCAAATATCTTTTTGGCAGCCAGCCTGTTTTAGGAATTGTCGGCATACTTGAGAAGGACTAGTTCAAGAAGTAGCACTTTAATCCATGTCACACAAATTTGTATTGATCATGTATTTCAAACAGTAGATCTATTTCTCAGGTGGAACTACGCCAGCATACATAATGTTGAAACCAGACACTCTATTTAATATTTAATCAACTACGATGACATTAGCTAGCGTCAATTATACTCAACAACTACTATAGCTTGAACTGCTTATGTTTAATGCTATTGATGCAGTTAATGTAATTTATCTGGTCAGTACAATAACACAAATAAGTTCTGCTCAAGGATGCATTAAATAGCACGATTTAAAGCATAAAATATAACTACTTTCCTTTTTCAGTCATTTGGGAAATATTCTATACAAATAAGAGGACTCTTCCATTGCATCTATAGTACATAGAAGAAACTATAATTGTCCCACAGTTCTCTGCTCACTGACGCCAACATGTCTACTGAAAAACACTGGGTTGTGGTTTCTATATGCACACTAAACAAATCCATACCTATATGTAAACCAAACAAATTCATACCCACAAAATTATTAAAAACTCTGAGAGCATCAACCACATTTGTACAGGTCTAAGTAGCATCACCAGGATTATCTCATTTATCCTAAAAATCATTCTATAAATTAGGTTAGACTGGGGAACAGTTACTAGACCAAGGTCATTTAATAAGCTTCATGGATGAACACACATGCATCAAGCTCTTCTCAGTTCAAGGTCTACCATAGAACATTGATTCTCATACGAAATATGAAGTAATACACAAAAATGTTAAGAGTAAATATTACAACAAAAGTTTAATTAGAATGAGTAATAATAAAGCAAGTGGTAACATTGCTGTAGCAATCAATGTTGAGAAAGTAACATTAATTTAAACCCATATAAAATCTGAGATGGATTAAGTATTTCCTAGTGAAAACATTGAACATCCAAGGTCAGTCATGCTTAGAGTAAGGCCAAGCCATCAGATGGGCTAAATCAGGTTGGAAGATGCTGTCCTGAAGCTTCCTTCTCCCAGGGGCCAAGCCATATAGTGCTTTATAGATTAAAACCAGCACTCTGAACTGCACTTGGGAACCTACTGTTAATGAATGCAGGGTCCACAGAATTGCTGTCACATACGTGGCATCCTACACTGCAGTGGCGATTGGGCTGATCTCTCCCCTGCCCCCAACTGGAACTGTCCGTTGAGGAACAACTGGAAGTACAGTACTATAAAACAGTCCCTCTGACCTTCCCACCACCACACCAGTGGCAGATATCAAAAGCTCTTAGGAGGTCCAAAAGGACCAGGAAGGGTGCACTACCCCCATCTGACAAAGATCATTAACTTGAGCAACTAATGCTGTCCTGATTCCATGTTTAAGATAGGAACAGGACTGAAAGAGGTCCACTTTCTCTAATGGCAATAGTTATCAAACAAAGCTGGATCCAGAGAGGAGGTGTATCATAGCCTCTTTCAAGGCTGTGGGCATAACCCCCTCCAAAAACAAGGCACTGACAATGTCACAGATCCAGCTCATCACACTCCACCTGCCTCCTGAAGGAGCCAAAAGGTGCCCAGACCAAGCCAACAATGGCAGGGATCATGCTAGAAAGTTACCTATCCAATCCTTCAGAGTTCACAGGCCAAAAGAGGTCCCTGATATCATGGCAAGACACTGTCCTAGTTACCACCACGGACTTTGTCCATGAACAGTCAAGTCCTTGGAAAACCTGAGCAACTTTACTGGCAACATATTGTGCAAAATGGTCACAGCAGCCAGGTGGAAGACCTTAAAAGGGTGTTCACCCTAAACAACATTGCTGGCTGACAGATGCTGATGCAATCAGGGAGGAGAAATAATAACACTTCTTTTATCACCACAGTTTATGCTCAAACATGAGTTCATATCCATGCTCAATTAGATTCACTTCTAGTCTTCCTCCACTGAGGCTTCAGGCATTGCTTCTGTTTCGTCATCACGAGCTCCTTAGAAAACCAAGGAACCTCAGGATTGATGCAGAGAGAGGCTGTTTGGCAACAATCTCATCAAGAGCCCAGATTGTCTCCAGATGGCAGAGATCAATCAGGCATTTGACAGAACTGAAACCCTCTGGATCTTTCAGGTCGTGAGCTGGACCCTCCTAATGGGCCCCTTAGCCCTGCTGATGTCCCAGGTGGCATCAATATTAGTTGGAATAGGAAATTATCTGACCATGCCAACAGGCCAGTTGTAATGTCCTCCATATCCAGTTAACAGAATAAGTGCTCTAAAACACAAAGTTTGAAGAGTGTCCATCTACATGTATTGGGGCAGTGATTATCTGGGACAAGTCCATTACTACAATGGAAGCTATAAACTCCATGAATTGTTCACAACTCTGATCCAATGGCATGTAGACTGACTTCGTCAAAGGGTAAAGGGACTTCAACAGCAGACCAGAGACAAGATCAAGGAGCCTGGAGATAGATCTGAATGGGCGGTAGGTACTGTTTGGTACCCACAACATGTAGACATTCATACTATGTCACCACAAAAGTAGGGTCCCTAGTCACAAATAAGGTATCACATAAGATGAGTGACAACTTTCCCCCTTGGACCTGGAAGGCGAGATCTCAGAAAAGACATACAGGTAGTCCCCAATTTAAGAACACCCGGTTTAAGGATGACCCATAGTTAAAAACGGAGCCTACTGTAGCAAAATTTGAGTTAAATACACAGTGGTTCAAGTTTGTTACACAATACTACTTACACAATATTATACAATAATACTGTTCTGGCTTATGTACAAATTTGACTTAAGGACAGACCTTGGGAACAGAACTTATTCATAAACTGGGACTACCAGTGATCACTGCCCCCTTCCCAATCAGATTTCAGTAATACATTCCAGATCTACCTGCTCATCCACAACCAAATGTGATCACAAATCTGGCATTTACAAGAAGCAACCTGACCCCAAAGTCTTCAGCTACCTGACCACCAGGAGCCAGGAATGGGGCAGCTAGGCCAGAAATTCAGATTGGTGGCATTGTTTTGATTACCTTTGCCCTGGAACAGCAATCATGGTGTTCCCACTTAATCACCCTCAACCCATCCTGCTTTCACCCCCAGCTTATAGTCACATTCCATCCACATAAGCCTAATCAAAACTACAATCTTCTAATCCACTCAACCACACAAGAGCCTATCCACTATCAATACCACAAGCAGCATGTATGATTTGCCAATTATCCCACTAATTGGACAGGCCACTCAAGCCAGGATATAAACCCCACAATCACATTCCAAACATCACCCCCTGCCTCACAATCTCAACTTCCTTTATTCCCTACACAGGCATGAAACCAAATGTAACATAAATATGGCTTCCTCCACACTGCAAGAGTTCCTCCTCCTACAGCTCTCATTTTGCAGGCTGGAGTCCCCTACCCATACTCTCAAACAGGAGGGCCTTCTGATTTCCCCTGCTTAGCACACTATCTCTTGTATACTGAGAGATCTTCAATGTCCTGCTTGCACCCAGTAATTCTAGGTGAAAATCACACCAGTCACTGTCCAAATTATTTTCCAGGCTTAGCAATACAGCTCCAACATCCAAGATAGCTAACAGCTGCAACTGAGCCTCCATTCCAATCTGTCCTCAGATGTCATCCCTAGGCTACTGAGTAAGACCTACCCAGAGTTCAATATCAGTCATGTCTCCAAAGTCTCTTTCGAGAACCACTAGCCTTCAAGGCGATCCTCTAAGACTACGTACAAGCCTGCCAAGGCTGTCCTTTCAGGAAGTTAACCGGATGCTTTGCCTGGAAGCTTGGCTCCCAACATGGCTATCCATGCTCCCAGCATGGTATCCATCTCAGCAAGACCATCCTGTCATTACTGTCATCAGTGCGCTTATTTAGGGCCAAACTAATATTAACTGATTATGTGCCATCAAGTTGGTATCAATTTTTAGCAACCACATACAGTGGTACCTCGGTTCACGAACTTAATTCGTTCCGCAACTCTGGTTGCAAACCAAATTGGTCGTGAACCAAATCAAATTTTCCCATAAGGTTCAATGTAAATACGGTTAATCCGTTCTGACCCCTATGAATTTGGTCGCCAACCAATTTTTGATCGCGTCCCGAATCAAATTTCCCTATAAGGTTCAATGTAATTACGGTTAATCCGTTCTGAACCACGTTTTTTTTTTTAAAACCGCAAAAATATGACACAAAGTACAGTACGAAGAGAGAGAAAGCTAACCTTGCTCGACGCGACGTCTGGCGTGGAGGACAGGAAGGCGGGTGGGGAGGCGGTTACTGCTTGGAGGGAGAGTCCCCCTCCCTACAGGAAGCCACGACCACGTGTCACGGAAGGGAAAATGGCCGCGGATCCTGTTCGTAACCCGATCCGGCGTTCACGAACGGAGGCAAAATTTTGCGACCGGAGCTGTTCGTGAACCGAATTGTTCGTGAACAGAAGCGTTCGTGAACCGAGGTACCACTGTAAATAGATTTTTATCCACAAGGATCTGTCCCCAGCCTGGTCTTTCAGTTCTTCGAATGGTACACCCATCGCCCCATTCACCTTACTGCTGGTTGTCCTCTTCTCTCCTTCCTACTTTCCCTGTATTGGAGTCTTTTGTAGAGACCTAGGTCTTTGCATACTGTGTTCAAAGTATAATCATTTGTATGCTGGTCTGTGTCCATATTAAAAATTTGATCTGATGGTCATCTGAGTCTGGTCATTTGTTCTTCAAGTGAGAACTCTGGGATGATTTGTTCAATGATCCATTTGTTTTTCTTGGCTATCCATGGTATCCTCAGGAGTCTTCTCCAACACCAAACTTCAAAAGCATCAATAATCTTTCTATCCTGGGCTTAAATACTAAAAAGCTATCAAAGGACTCATCACACAACTTCCTTCTACCAAACAGTTCTTTCTAAAGTTAAGACTCTGGCTCCAGCATGGCCCAGCAGCATGGTGCAAAGGGGCTTCTCAGCACACTGCAGCTCTGGGGCTGCAATAAGCAGCCCCTGAGCCGCAGCGCAGCATGCAGCCCAGCCCCAGCCCAGCAAGGCAGCACAAAGCCGCAGCTGCCCCAGCCCAATTCTAGCCGCTCTTACCACCCTGCACTCTGCTGACCTTCGCCATCTTCTTGCTCCTGCTGTTGACAAGGTGTGTTTGCCCTGGCCTTTCACAAGGTAGCTGCTGGCCATGTGAGGCTATCTTCCCCAGGTCTTGCGAGGAAACCGCTGTGCGCAACCTGGGGAAGAAAGCCTCATGTGGCCAGCACCTACCTCACAAAGGGCCAAGCAGGGCATGCTTCATCAGCAGCAGGCCCAAAGGACACAGATAGGGATGGGAGATAGGCAGGTAGGGGGAGTTGAAGTGCCTCTGTGCTCATAAGTGTGGTGGGCTGCCAAGCGCCCAAATTTTGATCATGTGACCGCAGGGGTGCAGCAACAGCCGTATCTTTGGGGACCGGTTGTAAGTCCTTTCATTCAGTGCTGTCGTAACTTTGAACACTCACTGAACGAATGATCCTAAGTCGAGGACTACCTGTACTACAAAATAATAATTTGGATTTAGTTATGGAAAGGCTTTGTTTGCATTGTAGCACTTCTGGAATCTCTATGTTGGCCTCTTCTGCACAGCAAGATGGTACAGAAAACAGCACTGTGATCTCTATAGGAGATAAATTCTACTGCATTGTTCCAGCTGTGTGATTTTGCTAGGGAAAAATCATAAAGCCATCCAGAAAATGTCATACATTGATAAGTGCATGAAAATGTCATTAGAGTGCAATATTGAGATGGTAGGCAAAGTTTCCAAGGATACTGTGGTACCTGTCCATCTTAGCTTTCATTTCTGTAGCTACTGATGCACTAATAATTGAACATTGGATCAGGACAGCATTATATCAACCACTGGAACTGGGAAAACTACTTTTCAACATAATAACATTAGGAATTGGCCTGTAAGCTCTTATTTATGTATGCAATAACTGATTCTGTAAATATCGTACTGATTTCTAAATTAACTGTATTTTAAGTTATTAAGAGGGCCTTCAATTAGCAACAATTTATCCTGCAATGCTCAAAATCATGTTAGAAGCTAGAATGAAACATCTATTAAGCAAATTTGCTTTGTACCAACCTATACTGCATTGATTTTAACAGTACCTCCCTGTTCAGCAAATAATTGATATGCTTAAACGCTAAGGTGCAAACACTGTGTATTCAAGTAAACCAATTTAATGAAATGGGTAACAGTTTAAATGGTTGACACTTACTTAGGTAGATTGTTCGGTATATGTTTGTAAAAGAAATAATTACTTAAGTTTAATTTCTCTGCACAAAAAGAAAAAAAAAGTATTGTTTTAGTGTTATGAAATAGCTACATGCAAAATGAGGGTCTTCACATTTTTTTTAAAGGTAGCATTATTTTAAGGACCAGAACTATTCAACGGAGTTTTCAGGTTTAGCAGATATGATACAAAAATGATGCAAACAACTCACACATATTCTGGATCAGAACAAAACTACAAATATGAGTCAAGATTTTATGCATTAGTGAACCAACTGTATTTGGCAATTCAGTCAGAAAATCAATATTTGATGAAACCCTTCAGTTTCTATTATTTCCTCCTCTTTTCCAGCTATTATACAGCTGGAAGAACTGAAAATTATCCAAAAGGCTGAGTACAGAAACCTTTTGCCAAGATACCATTGAATTAGAATCAAGTATAGCCTTACTACATACATACCAATTAACTCACTAATAGCAAGTCACTCTAAAAACTACAATGGAACTTTCTTCTTCCAGAACATAACTGTCTCAGCTCATACAGATCCCTTCAGTGAAGTTCTCCAAAATATTTATTTTAATTAAATTAAGGGATTGAAATCCTCATACTTTACTGATTCCCAGAGCTATTATAACAGCCAATTATATTTTTACTTAATAGTCTGATCCCTTAAACCTAGATAGAAAACACTAGGAATGTATGACACTATCCTTTCTTTATAAAACACAATATATAATGCTGTTTTTTAAAAAATATTTTTTATATTTTATGTAAGCCACTGAGAACTGCAATAGGATAGAAATATGTCTAATAAATAAATAAAATTAGGAAAACTGGCAGCACTTATAGATAGTATTTCTCAATCCAGAGCTCACTATGATACCTTCATCTGCCAACAATGCTCTTCTACTATTTACAGTATAATCCTATACAACAGATATGCTGGTGGATTTTCTAAATCAATCTCAATTTTATTCTAGACCTTGTTGGGTTAACACAGCCTTGGTCACTTTGATGGATTATGTCAGGAACTGGATAGGGGCAGGACTTCCCTATTGGCTCTGTGGACTTTCAGTTTCATCAGTCATAGTATCCTTCTACAATGGTTTAAAGAATGAGCCTTGAAGATACATTTTATAGTGGTCAGTCTTAGAAGATGATGCTAGGGGATGCTTGTTGAGATATATAGGACTCTAAGCATCCCTATGCTATTTAGCATATACATGATTCTGCTAGGAAGGGATATCTGCAGTTGGGAGGTTAGGTCACTAACATGTGCATGACACCTAACTCTGTTACTCCTTTCTTATATCTCATTCCAAGAAGGCAGAAGGCTAATTGTGATACAACCTGGATTGAACAATGTAATACTCTCCTTGAAAGCAGTTATGTAGCTTGGAGGGCTTTTTTTTTTGCTGAAAGTGGCCTTGACTCTAGAGAAAGTGTATCAGGCCAGGTGAAAAATGCCTAAATTTCATGATGTCTGGATTATTGCAATCCACTCTACACAGGATTGCCTTTTAAAAGTATTCAAAAACTACAACTGGTCCAGAATGCTGCAGCTCATTCATTAACAGGAGCCGCACAGAAGCAGCAAGTAACTGAAATGAATGCATTATCTCTTAGGTTTTCAGCACAATTCAGAGTGCTGATCTTTAAAGCTCTGCATGATCAGGATATTTGAAGGTTTCCTCCTCCTGTATAAATCTGACTTCCTGTCAGGCCCTCTTCTCAGCTCCTCATATCCATCTAGTTGGGATGAAGTCCACACAGGCTTTGTAATGACCTTCTGAGGTGGTCCATCATTTTTCCTCATTAATAGCCTCCCAAAAATTGAAGTCCTTCCTTTTTAGGACAGCCTTTAATATATCATTCTATTGTTGTAATTTTCAAATTGTCCTTTAAATGTTTGTATTACTGCTCTAGTTTCTCTGCTGTATCGTTGTCTTAATTTTTCACATTTAATTGATTCTGAAAATCATCTAAAATTCTACCAAACATAAGCAGGATATGTTTTAAGTCCTTCTCAAACTCTCAAGTTTGGTTTTCTACTCTTATATCTCAGTCCATGTATACAGAAATATCATTCAACTCTTCATGCATCAAGCTCAAGCTCAGATACTTTGGCCACCTAATGCGAAGAGAGGACTCTTTGGAAAAGACCCTGATGCTGGGGAAGATGGAAGGCAAAAGGAGAAGGGGATGGCAAGGGATGAGATGGTTAGATAGCATCACTGAAGCAATGAACATGAAATTGAGCAAACTCCGGGAGGCAGAGAAGGACAGGAAGGCCTGGTGTGATATGGTTCATGGGGTCACGAAGAGTCGGACATGACTTAATGACTGAACAACAACAACAACTTCATGCATCATCTGATGAAAAAGCTGCAAACACATTATGGTATCAGTTAGTTTCAAGGTATGCCAACCTTAGCTTTTTTATTAGTTTAACTTTCAAATGCAGAAATGAAACACCATTTCTGAACTACTGTCTGAGAAGCAATTAATTGTTTAAAAGCATAAACATCTGAAAATGATTCACTTCTATTTCTGGAATTTATCTTCCTTATTTTTTCATCTCCATCATGTTCAGGTTATTTGGACATGAAAAAAATCTGATTGTTGGAAATGTTATCCCCTTTTCTCTCAATAAATCACATCAGTTAGTTTTAAATGAAAACAAGCTCAGGTGTGTTTTTTTTTAAAGCATGTCTCCCATTTCACAGCAGTTTGAGGAACGATTGTCCTAAATAATTTCATAAAAGATATTGGAACAGTGTTTACTTCGGCAGATTTAAATAACTTAGCTACAAATACTGGATTATTGTTGCCAATCTGGAAAATTTAACTAATAGAGGGGAAAAAACCCTCTCAAAACTAATGATTCATCT
Organism: Liasis olivaceus; assembly: GCA_030867105.1. NCBI lineage: Eukaryota > Metazoa > Chordata > Lepidosauria > Squamata > Pythonidae > Liasis > Liasis olivaceus. The sequence continues at coordinate 118,906,417 of CM061350.1, read as the reverse complement.
TCCCTAGAAACAAGACTAGGACATCAGATAGCAATGCAATCAAACAATTTCTGGGCAGATATTAACACCGTTACCTTAAGTTGTATGGAGTTGAAAAAACAATCAGCCTGCTAAGATTTTTTTTAATCTTATGTTCATGGTTGGACAGACTTTACTATTCTAGAGTAAGGAAAGCTTACAGCTAGCCATCAGTAACGCACCTGGAGAGATAATAACAATTCCTTCAAGGTAAGTAACTTGCCAAACCTGTCACTCAGGCTGCCCAGCAATATATACAGGCAGGTTGGTAACATTTTTCTGAGCTATTTGTTCTTATCTGCAACACTGAAGTAAGTGCCCAGTTTTAAAAACTTCTTAAAAAGAAATCACATTCAAATTCTTTAGAGAAAAACCTCTGCATCAAATATATCTATGTAATGTTTTGCAATATGTGGCTCTGAAATTGATCTACCACAACCACATTCCATTACAGTTCACTAGTCTAAGTGTGACAGACCATTCCTAAAGAAATTACAGGTAGTCCTCATTTAGCAACCACAATTGGGACTGGCAAGTCAGTCCTTAAGCGAAGCAGTCGCTAAGTGAAATTGCAACTGTGCTTATGATCTTACTTCAGCTTTCCTTTGCTTTACAGACCTGTGAAGGTTGTAAATGCGAGGATTGGTTACAAAGTTAGTTTTTTATCACTACTGTAACTGCAAACTGTCGCTAAATGAAGACTACCTGTAATATGGTTACATTTGCCGTATTTTGCTTTTACAAACACAGGCAGTGCTCACTTAACGAATCTAATTGGGACTGGAATTTCTGTCGCTAAGCAAAGTGGTCATTAGGTGAAACATCACATGACCTTACTGCTTGGCGACAGCAGTTCCAGTAGTCCCAGTTGCAATCATTAGGACAGGACCGTGCACTTGTTAGGCAAGAACCTCACACTTTTCTTGCCCTGCTGTGCTTGTCTCCACTTCAACTCCGCCCACCTGCCTTATCTCCCCAACTCTGTCCTTTTGGCTGCCCTGCACTCTGCCGCCTATCCCCCACCACCCCCAGCTGATCTTCACTGTTTTCTTCCTCCAGATGATGAGGCATGCCTGGCTGAGGCAACTGCTGGCCCTCCACGAGATTTCGGGGAGGCCTTGTGAGGCCTCGCAAAGGGCCAGCAGCTGCCTCAGCTGGGTGCGTCTCATCAGCAGTGGAAGGAAGACGACAGCGAAGGTCAGCTGGGGGGATGGGAGTGGCAGGGGTAGGTGGAGGAGTGCAGGGCAGCCAAAAGGGCAGAGATGGGAGGAAGATAGGTGAGTGGGGGGAGTTGAAGCACACACTGCAGTTGTAAACGCAGGCAAGCTGCCAAACACCCAAATTTTGATCATGTGACCACAGGGGTGCTACAACGGCCATAACTTTGGGGACTGGCCATAACTACCACTCATTCAGCCCAGCACCGTGGTAAATTTGAATGGTTGCTGAATGAATGGTAGTTAAGCAAGGACTACTGTACACCATTAGAAAAACTAGAAGGCTAGAGGACTTTAAAGTATGATTTGAAGATATAAATAAGTTGCTTAGTTTCTTCAGGAGCATTTCAGATGGCTTTCAGAGAGAATCTGTATTTATATATTCAAGCAGCTATGAAGAGGACTATCATCTGAAACTATAAACTCATCTGTGAAGATGTAGGACATTACAGGCATAATCTTATGAGCACTGTTAGTTGATTCAGACAGTTTAATCACTGACTGCAATTCTACATGGTCATGGGGGTCCACAGAAAGAGAAATGACAAAACATGCACTGCAGTGCAAGCCCTGCCCCCTTTGCTCATCTACTGCAACATCACATAAATATACACAAGGAGAGAGCTTGTGTCACAAAATTACAATCCATGTTTCATCATTCTGATGAAATCTTGGATTTTACATACATTTTTGTACATAGTCTCTCCATTTCTGAAAGCAGGCTAAAAGAACTTTTCAAATATTAAGCCATTTAGGATGGGAAAAAATGGTGTCTGGCAAGAAATATTATAGTGACACCATTAGAAGTTTGACAAATACATGAAGGCTGGATTCTCATATCATATTAAGCTGTGGTTATAGCTTTTTTATTTATCTACAAAAGAGGTAACTCAACCACAACAAATGCATTCACAAATCATGATAAAACAAAGTAAAACAAAACACAAAACAAATGCCTTAGCACAACGAGAACTTAGTCATAAGAACATTGTCGCACGGATAAGTATTTCTTCTCTGTTTCTAGCAACTGCTACCAACATGGAGAATTACTATGCAACATGGCCAATGCAAATGCAAACTGCTTTCATAAAAGAGAAAGAGAGATCATTTTCTCTCCTTGGATAAAAACATGTTTTTATTAATAAGATAAAATACAGGGTGGTTTGCATCCATGAAATAGATTTGTTAATCATGTTTCCAAAACACAAGGTAAGTACTAGCATATTGCTTCAAGTATGGGCACTGAATTAATAAGGATAGGTTGAACCTCCCTGTCTTAAAATTCTATTGTAATTACAAAATAAAGCTTTCAGTGCAAATACAGTAATAAATGTGCATAATTCTTTGAAATAATTCTTCGAAAAATATATTCAAGAAGAAAGGGGAAGGGAAGGGAAGGGAAGGGAAGGGGAGGGGAGGGGAGAGGAGAGGAGAGGAGAGGAGAGGAGAGGAGAGGAGAGGAGAGGAGAGGAGAGGAGAGGAGAGGAGAGGAGAGGAGAGGAGAGGAGAAGAGTGCAGAGAATAAACCTTTTCAGGGCCTCCCTATAAACTGTTTGACTTGTTTCTAATACTACTGAAGCACACATATCTCAAAAGAGACCATGAAGTTACTTTGCCTCCACTAGCAAAACACTTGAAAGAACATTTTATAGCTTTCCAAAATTTAACTGCAAAATGTGTTATCTCTATTGTCAGAACATGTACAGGTAGTCCTCATTTAGCAACTGCCTTCTTTAGTGACTGTTTGCAGTTACAACAGTGATGAAAAAGTAACTTTGCGACCAGTCCTTGCATTTACAACCTTCACGGGTCTGTAAAGCAAAGGAGAGCTGAAGTAAGATCATAAGCACAGTTGCAGTTTCACTTAGCAACCACTTCACTTAATGACCAAGTTGCTGGTCCCAATTGTGGTCACTAAATGAGGACTACCTGTAGATTTATCAAAATGCTATCCTGTATACACACGTTATTCTTATGCTTGTGTACTGTTTTAAGGCACAAACACTTTGTCCCTCTCCATGTATGACTATGTTGGCCAACACATACATTTTCATACATATGTTGTAATATCATCAGTATTTATCTACAAAATATTTACAAGAGATATAGTAGATATATAGATAGAATATAGATAGAAACTAAAATGTATCCCTTCCACTGATGTAATCTAAATAATTAAGTTACTTTTGCATACCACTTCTGTCCTTTATTTAAATTACTTGATAACTATAATGCTGCACTAGATCCAAGTGCTTAACTCAATCAAGTAGCTGCACAAATAACTGTATCTAGTGTTAAAGTTTAATTTACATTTTGGTTTACATCAGATAATGATCACATGGTTATCTTTCAACAAAAAAAATAGTTTATAAAAGCCAGTATTTTAGACTCAGTATTTTTCTGTTCTACTGCTGTCACTACTGATCCAAAACAAAAATTTGTACATATTAGATAGTTATTTCAGCATCTAAAAATACAGTCAATGTCTAAAGAAAGGGCAGGTCATTTCCACAGAAAAGCAGTAACTCCAGCAGCAGCAAGTTTTTTTTTTAAAACACAGATGATAAACTCATTGAAGTGATTAAAGATTCTAATTAAAGAAATTTCATTCGATAGATGCTTTAATTTTACAATCATTTAAAAAAAATTTTTGCCACATTTCCTGGCATATTTTCAATTCCAAATAATGTTGTGTATGTCAGAATAGCTTTACAAGTCACACTACTAAACGTTAATTTAGTAATATATATAAATGAAAGTCTGCTTTAAAATTGACAGATTAAAATACAACTTGACAGGAGAGTCAGTGTGGTGTAGTGGTTTAAAATGTTGGACTAGGAGCACGGAGGCCCAGATTCTAGATTATCCTCAGTCATGGAAACTCAATGGGTGACTTTGGCCTAGCTAGTCTCTCTCAGGCCAACTTATGTCATAAGCACAAAATAGGAGGAGTGAATACAACACAATATATGTAGACTTGAACTCCTGAATGAAAGCTGGGATATAAATGTAATAAATAATCAGATACAATATCAATACAATACAATAGTATTAGAGAAATCACCAAACTACAAAAGAAAAAATACAGTATCATATCAAAGCTGCTGTACACAATTTGGTCAATGTTTCTGAACTATGTGCCATCATCACTAGCTTACTTTTTTTTAAGGAATCAGTTAACATCTGTGCACATGAAAACAAATGTATTGCCATGTCAAAGTTCCTATTAATCAATCAATCTATGCTGTTAAATTCCCATAGTCTCTAAGCAGCTTAACCAGGGTCCCTGTAAATGGCTTTTCCTCAGAAAAGGGACCCACAGCAAGCCCTCTTCCCACTCTCACTGGACAGGCAGATTCAATCCAGAAAAGGTGGCTTCGTAGATATTCAGGCCCTGAGCAATGAAGGTCTTTAACGGTGACAACCAACACGCTGAATTATACCTGGAAGCTAACTGGCACCCAGTGCAGCCCCTGAAACAACAGCGTTAACACAGAAAAATGTTGATGTGCTCATAATTATATGAGCAGCTGCGTGCTGTACCAGCTGAGGTTTCCAAAAGGGTTTCAACAGCAGTCTGATGAACAGTGAACTGCAGAAGCCCAAGTGTGAGGTGAAGAAGGCACGGCTGACCAGGCAGAGCACTTCCTGATCCAGAAATGGATGCAACTGGCCACAATTTATTAAGATAAAATAAACAGAGCCATTAAATGACAGGACTTGCTCACTGAACAGCTCTGATTAACAAATACAACCACTAAAGTTAATCACTAGACATCAAAGTTGTCCTTCATACATAGTGCCTATTACTTTCCATTCATAATTGATAGAAAGAACAATTCTATGCAGACTGCCCAAGTGGAATGTGATACCTATGGCCCCATGTCATGTGGTTGGCTCCATGGTGCTCTGCATACATTGGCTTCCCATCATAGTTTCTATTAGCAAGGGTGAATAACATACAACATGTTAAAAAAAAAAAGTGCACAGGAACAGCAGAATGGGCTAGTTGCCTGCTTTTCGATTACTCGGGACACTTGATAGAAGGAACTGTAACACCAAGGTGCAGTATTTTAGAATATGGGGTTCTGCGTGACTTAGATCTCATATGCCTAGCCTGCATTGACAATAAGGTTGCCATCAAGAATTCTTCTCATTTTAGCTCTGGAGCTCAACTGAATCCAAACGAAGATTTGATTGCTGGTTAGCTAGCAATCCTCACTGCTCATCTGCAGGACTGCAGCCCCTAAACAAACAGCTCATTTTGGCTGCCTACTTAACATACCTTCCTTCTTCTCTACACCTTCGGTAGAAAGCCCAACCTTGTCTACCGCTACCAAAACAGATCCCAGGCACAGCTGACTCACCCCAAAGGTTGCCCGACAAACCTGCAAGACTTTCCACCTTCAGTTTCTTCCTTAAGACGAAACCATCACATAAAAACCATTCTGCCCAATTTGCCTCACCAAACATGAATTCATGTGTCCCTTCTTGCCCTGTATTGTCCAAGCCCCTTTTCTTTGTTTAAGGAGGAAAAGCAAAACTGCACGACCAGGCAATCCAGCTCAAGCCCCCCCCCCCGCGTCTCCCCTAAGGAGAGGGAGCACTGATGCTGTGGTCTCCCTTTCCAAAAGACCCACCGGTCCTGCAATGAAACGAACGTCCTTCACCCACCGCAGGAAAGCAACACGGAAAGAAATCAAGCCTATGAATTAAGATAAATCCTATCGTATAATTCTAGTACTGAAAAGGAAAAAAAAGGGGGGGTGTAATTTATCTTCTGAGCCCCGCCCCCTCCTCCCCCGACGTGGGAAACAGGCCGACCCCCACGTTACCCAAGTCATCCTTTTCCCCCCAAAGCGCTTCCACTACTTCGCCAACAAAGCAGCCCAGGCGCGACCTCCCTCTCCCCTCTCGCCGCGACACGGACATTGCGGGGCGAGGGGCTGCGCTTCCCCACAAAGGACCCGACTGAGCTCTCCCGCTCCCTCTCCGCAGAGGGGTGGCCGTGAACCCCAGGCACAATGAAGAGAAAACGGGGGGACTCACCCAGAGCTCCGTGCCCCAGCTCATGGCGACTCCGCTGGCAGCGCAGGCTTCGCCGTCGGCGCTCCTTTGTGGCTCTTCGGGTCGCTCCTCCCGCGGCTTCGGCGCCGGCAGGAACGGCGGCGGCGACAGCAAGCACCCCGCCACACACCGTCGTTGTCCTCCCGGGAAGCCCCCGAGCGGTGGAAGCGTCCCCCCACTTGGCGCCGGAGAGAAGGTGGCGACGGTAGCAGCGGCGACCGAAGCTCCAACTCCGCCTCGCTTGAGGATGGGAATAAGGAAAAGGAGGGGGAGGGAGGGCGTGCGAGCGGGCAGCCGCGGAGGAGGCTGGGAGAGGGGCTGGCTCGGCCACCGCAGCCGCTCCTTAGGGAGGCCCGGGGATTACGCGCGAGCCGAGAGCTGATTTCCTCTCTGCTCGCGCGCTGGAGGCCGCTGGCGCGTTTCCTGTCTCCGCCACCTTGTGCCACACGAACTGCAGAAAGAGGAGGGAAGATCCTCCGCAGGGAACGGGGCGGGAGGGGAGGGGTCAGAAGCGTCTGGATTGCTACAGGTGAGGTGCCACCTTTCTGGACGCTCCCTTCCGCTTCAGAAAAGCAAGCGCCAAACGATTTGCAGACGGTGCTTCCAGATTCCTGATTCCATGCAAGCAAGAAATCGAGGGTCGCGTGTTCGACAGTACGACCAGTTGGCCAGGGAAATCGTGGTCTCCTTTTCATTAGGCTGCAGACCAAGAACTATGCATCAAGGATGCTTAAAGTTCTGCAGAGTTGGCTTAAATGGCCCCATATCGCTTCATATTTCCATGTCTTCCTTTTCTAGTTAGCAGGTTTTGGAGGCCTTTTGGTTTTATTTTAATACTGAGGGATGCATTTAAAAAAAAGGCGTTTCACACATCTGCATCCTTGAGTGGTTAAGCCCATTCTCACCGCTTCAAATTTCTTATTTCCTTTTTTTTGCCTTTTTTTACACAAGAAAAGAGAAGAAGGCAGACAGCCAATATTTCGTCCTCTTGGCCAAATTTCAGAATGTCCGTATTCATATTTTTAGATAGAAATTAAAAGAAAAAAGAAAAGGTATTCAGTCCAATATACATTTTACAAAAATCGGGCAAAACTGCTTATCTGAGGGCCAGGAATGTTTTATAGCTGCTGGAACAAAATAACAAGATAAATAATTGCCTGCTAATTGATGCTTGAAGTATAGAAATTATAGCCTATCTCAATTAACCCCTAGTGCATGTAAAAGTGTCCTAACTGCTTTAGGCAAGATAAACAGGTTCCTATCGAAATTGGCTGAAATTTCACTTTGGAAAAGCATTACACTTTTTTTTTTTTTTTTGCATACTGGGAGCGTATCAAGCACTGAATATTGTAGTAAGGCTTATTCAGTGGAAGGTAGGTCCCCTTGCTGATAATGCTTTTTGCACGTCTGAATAATCCATGTATAAGATACTGTACCTCACAAGTTGATATAATTTTTACTATGGCATATCCAGACCTTCTTCTCTTGGTCTAATGAAGCCACTGACTCAATGCAGTAGTATCACTGAATTCATGCAACTGGGTCCATTTCGAACATCTGAGCAAAAGTGGAAAGAAGTTAAAAACAGTGGTGTAATATTCTGTGTAAATAAAAATAAGTACCATAATCTAATTTGGTGGGATCCAAAGCAGATATGTGTGCATTCAGAATATAAGAGGAAGTGGTCGTGAAAGGGGAATAAGATTTCTGCATAAATCTGTGAATGGAGAGAGGAGAATATATAGTTGGAAAAATAAGGACAATTACTTAGCAGAAAGAGGGGCTATACCTGTTGTGATATACACTATATCTTTTCTATGAATAACTCCCATTGACTTTGAAATATTTAACTTTCAAACAAGGAAACCAGTCTTCTTTTAATGCCCTATCATTGTAATGTGACTGTTTTTCCTTTATGTTGACAGAAGTACAGCAGTCAGAGGGAGGATAAATGTCTTAATACTTATTGGGGAAGCAAGCATTTGCCTCCTGCCTTTGATAAACATTTGGGAAAAAATGAAAAATCTTCTGGAAAGAAACTTTACAGTTTAAAGATTGGGTATTTCCATTTAGTTATAGTATTTGGTGATTAAATGTTATAAACGAAAGGACAAATTGAATAAAGCACGCGTACCATTTCAAGTATATTGTCAGTAAAAAAGAGAGGTAGGGACGACTCGAGAAATAACTGTTTTACATTTGCAGCAAGACTAAACTAGCTGACTTTGTCACGTAACCTGAAATGACCATAACTAGTTTATTTAATTTTGTGCATTTTATATCCTAGCTGGTGCAAATGACAGGTAGATGATTTATCTAGTGTCAGGTGACTGAAAGAAAAATGAAGACTATACCAATTATGCTAGGATCTTTAACAGGATTTCAGGGTCAGAACCCTTGGGTACAAAGTGTGATTCCAAATGTTTATGATACATTTGTTTTTAAAATGATCTGGCTTAGTGTGTTATATAAATGTAGCCCCGAGGCATGCTAGAAAACAGAGACAAGGCTGAAGGCTTAAACTTTGCTTTGAAACATACAAGCGTTCCATTTAATTTTTTAAATTAAAATAATATTTGAAAAACAATGTCAGGTAAGGCAGGGCATGAGACGTGACCAGATTCTTCTGGTATGGAGCAGCAGTAATTCTGAAGAAAGTTCTTGTGAATTCCAGTCTTTGTTGTTGTCATTTTTTTCTGTGGAGGCCTTAAAGGTAACTTTATTGGTTTGCATGAAGGTATATTGAAGGGCTAATTTGTTGATGAAAAGGCCTCAATGTAAGACACAATAGTTTGAATCTCTTTGGATGAGTGCTGATGGACACATTGGTGAAGGCCAAAGGGGTTTTGCTGTCTAAGCCAAAGGAGAGGATGATGTACGATTTCATCTAGAGGAGTCAATTGGACTGGCAATTAAATCTTATTTTGATCCTGGAGAATTATATACTAAATGCCTAGAAACAGGCAGAGCGTGAGGAGAGCAAAGAAAATTGGCTGAGAACTTTGGTGGAATGGAGAAGAGACTGCTGCTGCCCTCCTCCAGCATTTTCTACCCCTTGTCCATTTGAGGGACCAAACTTAAAGAACGTTAGTGAAGTATTTACAACCGAAACATTGAGCTGGACATCTTGCCATTCGAACTTCAGTCTCTAGAGATCTAACCTTCATTTTTTTCATCTCCATTATTCTTAATGAAGTTTATGAAAACCTCAGCATCCTCCCATGTGAACTGGCTTTTAATTTCGCCATGCTATGGAAGTTCTTTTAATTATGTTCCATTACTAAGCAGGACTTTTTTGTGGCCTGGCTGCGGAGGTTGCTTCCAAAGAATGGCAGGATATTAACACCATGGTTTTTAAATTCATGGCTTTTAGGTGGTTTTAAATGTATTGTTCCAATACCAATTTTTGATTTCTTTGCCTTGTTTATTTTGCTGTGACTGATGTTTGAAGGTGTTAACTTAGAATTGCCCTGGGAGCCTTTTTTGGACAGACATACCTTTCTAACGTAGCACTGGATTTAATATTCCCAGGGTGCAGCTAAACTGTTTTTAGTGACTGTGTTTATCTGGATTCTTCTGTCTCCCCTGCACTGTTTTCTTTTTTCTTCCTTTCCCTCTCTTTCTTCATTATCTGTTGAAAGCCAGTTGGTGTAGTGGCCAAGGTGCTAGTCTAAAAACCAGGAGACCATGCGCTCTAGTCCTCCCTTAAGCATGAAAGCCAGCTGGGTGACTTTGGACCAGTCACTCTCTCTCAGCCTAGCCCACTTCACAAGTCTGTTGTTGTGGGGCTAATAGGAGGTGGGAGCATTGCATATGGATGCCACCTTGAGTTGACCAAATATAAAGGTGGGATAAAAATCTACTACTAAAAATAATCTGTTTTAAATTGTAAGGGTACTGGAGGGCAAGAAACATGTGGCTGTGTAAGAAGCCCTGTATATGCTCATAGAAGTAATGCTGACTCAGTAACAAGCAGGAGAAATTATGTGTTTCAAGAGAATAAATAAATACGCAGTGAGAATGAAAAAGTTCTAATGGTGAAAAAAAATGAGTCCATGAGGAATGTTTTTGCCTTTAAAATATTTGCATTTCTGCATACTGAGTTGGAGTAAATCTCATAAACTAAGGAATGTGAAATAAGAACATGGTAACTTGGGAGGAAGATTTACTAAGAAAAACAACATACTCTGCTGACCAATTAAAGGAAATATGCACTGGGGAAAGTTAAATTCCCTAGAAGGCAGTATGTTAGGTACAGAGAGTATGACAAGCTGTAGTGTGACTTCCTGCAACAGGTTCAGGACCAAAACATGTCTCCGAATGGGTTAAAGAAACAGAACAGAAGACTCCAGGGTGATTTCATTAATTTCATTGTTTATTTAATTGTTAATTCCTTGCTGTCTCTCTTTGCTCTTCAAGGCATTCTTAAATAAGGGTTTTTGCTCACACAATTTCTCTCTTCCTACTGCTGAAGAGAAAGAACATCGTGTGTTATCTCCAGGTACCTCTGTGCTTGGTGCTGATTTCTTCTGTGAGTCTGCTGTCTTCCTCATTGTTTGCCTAACTTTTCCGCTTGATCTGTTTTCATCTGAGCCTAAACAATTCGCTGTGCAAGATTTTCAAGGGCCAGTTATCACCAGGATACATACTGATTAGTTCTTTTGTAAGCTGACATTATTTGGCAACTTCATGTTTATAATGGAACAATGCTTATGTTTCATATGATGTTGATGGCTCCAATTTGCTGTACAAGCAGTGAAAAGGAAATAGTACAAGTGTTCCACAAACCCATCCCTTCCCCATACTTGGTGGAAAAATAGAAGAATACCCCTTGTTTTCCTTCCTCCTTTATAAACCACAACAAATAATCAAAGGGGTTTGAAAGGGTAAGGAATGTTTTACCTGGAAGGGAGGAGGGCAGAATGAAAATGGCATTTCATCTTCCTATAGAAACTTGATTAGTCATGACTCATAAAAAGAGAAACTTAGATTCCTGATCACACAGTTCCTAGATGCTTCCTGCTGATAAAATATAATTGAGATTCAGGAAACTGGAAGTGCCTTGTTTATTGGCTTGAATATGGTCATTATGTAATCTGAAATGCATGTGCTGCAATTTCTGATGCTAGGCCAAGCTTTCCCAATGTAGTGCCATTCCTCTATATTGGATTACAGTACAACTCTCAAAACTTCATATATTATTTCAACTTCGTTGAAATAGCCCAAACACATGCCAGATGGATATACAGTCAAATGTACAATATTCTCTTTGAAATGCAGAGTTTTATTAAACTCTTCATCTCTCACCTTCATGTTACAGCCGCCAGAGGGAACGTCCCAGTGTCTGCATCACAACAGCTGATAACAGTCAGGTACATGAAGGGGCATTTACTGTCTGATATGTGCCCAGTGGTTCACACAAAACTAGCCACCATGATTAGTTTATGGTTCAGTGCATTCTGTTCCTGTTTTAGCAGATAAGCCCCTGTTCAGTTACTTGGACGACTCTAAACAAAGAAAGGAGGAAAAGGCTTGCCCCCCCAGACATAATAAAGAGGAGCAGTTGAATCTTTTGGCCAAGACTGCCTGCCAACCTATGTGACTTCTACTTTATCTGATAAGCCAAGCTCATCACTGCAAGACTCATTCCCCTCCCCTCTTCATCCTGTTAGAAGTAACTGTCTCTCACTCACAACTGGCTGTTCAGCTGTCTTGCCAGCAGCAAATGTCTCACCTCTTCTCGCTCTAATCCAAATCAGTAAAAGGTGGTGTCATCAAACTCCCTTTCTCCCCATGCTAACCCTATCCTGATGGTAGGATATGGAAAAGGAACCCCTAGCTACCAAGCATAAGCTTGGGGGCCAGGCCCAAGCATTTGATGAACACTGGGATAGAGGACTTCCTAAAAGAGACATAGGAAGAGTTGTCTGCTACTGACTTTGGCAGGTCAGGCAAGTATAGGTGATTTGTCCATTACTTACTTGATTTTCTCTTCCAGAACATTTCACCCATTTCTTAGTTTCAAAAATAAAAAAAATCTGAATACATTTTGAAGTTACGTTTTCTTTGTATGCAATTTCATTCTCCCGTGATAGGCTGAATGGGCATGAATTCCACTACCATAGCAACAGTGTGCATCTTGATCCAACATACGGTATAGAATTGCTCCATTAATTCATTAAAATTATTGCCTGGCTTAATGCTCCTAACATTTTAGAATCGTCTTTGAATAGTAATTACCTACCATGATATTACGGCTTTGCTGTTAATCAACGGTAATAAAGATTAAGATGAAATTATTTTATGATTAAACATTCCAAAACACAGTATATTATGATTCCATATTTCAAAGGTAGATGTAGTAAATTATTGCATTAAGCTTGACAGCCACCTAGTGGTAAAAGGTGGAGCACTTTTTGTAAAAAAAAAAAAAAAGACAGACCAATTACACGTATACTACACAACAGAAAAAACATCCAATTGCATGAGAGAATTGGATTTGAAACCAGCTGAATTATTTTTAGTGTTTTCAGTTGCTTGAAAGATCATTGATGCTGTAATATCAGTGTCACAGGTAAAATACAGAAAGTGGTTTTTTTGATAGCTGTGACTTGAACCTCCAGCCTTCTTGGCTGCTGCAGGTCTGGTGACCTCCCTTCTGTGTCACAGCTAACAAAGAAACCTTCATCTCATTAATAATATGTCTTCTTTATGCAGCAACTTCTGCTATTCCTGAAAAGACATGGTTACAGTGACCAGGCTCCAATTTTATTCAGCATCTAAGATCTCTGAAAGTAAAAGTACAATAGAAGCATAGGGTCTCACATAGAGAGCATACGAGTAAGTCAAAATGTTCGTCTAAGCATTGCTTTGCATGGTATTTTCTAGAAGATCTATAGAAGCAAGTGAGAGAAACCTTTTTTTTTTAATGCTTTATTATGGCTCCAAACAAATCATTTAAATCAGAACAAGTCAGGGTAAACAAATTGAATCAGGATATTTTGAATATGTGCTGTTAGTTGTGCTCAGCAATCTGGTAGAATAAAGAGAATGTGAAAATACTGCATTTGTCAACTCAGGTTTTCACTGTAGAGTAAATTATATTCGTACAAAGAGAATGAGCAGCATCTTGTTTATTACAAACCGTGAGACTGTCATAATTGAAGTGGTCCAGCCACTACACTTCCTCAGTACCACAAAATATGCTGCATTGATTTTGCATGCAGTTTAATCAACCCAAAGTTTAACACAGATATTTTGGATTACATCTGGAGAATGTTTATTGTCCTTTACTATGTTATTACAATTTGTTAAATTTTGATTTGAGGCTGAAATGGTCTTACAATGTACACAAAGGAAAAGAACGTGAAGAATTTTAAAAAAACAACAGTTCAACAACACCCAAATAGTGTTTGTTTCTATCCAAATGGAGAATAATTATTTACAGTGGTACCTCGGTTCACGAACGCATCTGTTCACGAACAATTCGGTTCACGAACAGCTCCGGCCGCAAAAATTTGCCTCCGCGAATGCCGGATCAGGTGACGAACAGGATCTGCGGCCATTTTCCCTCCCATGACACGTCGCGGCTTCCTGTAGGGAGGGGGACTCTCCAAGCAGTAACCGCGGCCATTTTCCCTCCCGTGACACGTGGTCGCGGCTTCCTGTAGGGAGGGGGACTCTCCAAGCAGTAACCGCCTCCCCACCCGCCTTCCTGTCCTCCACACCCAGAGTCACGTCAAGCAAGGTTAGCTTTCTCTCTCTTCGTACTGTACTTTGTGTCATATTTTTGCAGTTTTTTTAAAAAAAAACATGGTTCAGAACGGATTAACCATATTTACGTTGAACCTTATGGGGAAATTTGACTCGGGTCGTGACCAGAAATCGGTTGGCGACCAAATTTGGGGTCAGAACGGATTAACCATATTTACATTGAACCTTATGGGAAAATTTGATTCGGTTCACGACCATTTTGGGTTGCAACCAGAGTCGCGGAACGAATTAAGTTCGTGAACCGAGGTACCACTGTATTTTAGAAATAATTGAATGGAACCTTCATCCTTAAAAAAATCTCAAAGTGATATGGTCAAAAGTCTTCAATGAATGAACTATGGCAATTATAAAAAATCTATTCCATAACAAAATTGCTAATAAAACACCAGTGAGAAGCTTCTGCACGTACTCTGTATGACTGTTCCAAAGGATTCTGAAATTTCAAGGGTAGAAGTGACCAAAAGATGATTCATGGTTAGCAATTGTACAGATCCTTATTCTATGGAATATTATGTTGGGTAACTTATGCATTCCTGTCTTTCTGTGTTTATTTATAGCTCCAGACAGGGTTTTGGAACTCTCTTGATCAGGTAGCAGTCATTGTAATACGGACATCTTGTAAAATGAGCAGCGTCAGCAGCTGTTACTAAGTTTTGTATTCTGATTCTCCATCCTCCATTGCTGCCTAATTCTGCAAAATAAATAAATAAATGAGACTCAGTTGGAATTCAGTATTCCAGGTATCCTGGGAATATTTCTGAATTTGAAGGCTGAAAGAAATGTTTAAAATGTTTAAAAATTGAGATAGAGGAAGACACGTGCATGTGAGCGTTGCTATAGTCAAAGAACAGTTAAGGATCTAAAGAGTCCTGGGAAGGGCTGATCTGGCCCCTGAACAGAGCTTAGCATTGTCCACAAGTGAGAAGTTAAAGAACCAAAGGCAATGTATGAAGCTATATATGGGTATAATGGAAACATGGAAGGTTTGCACATGTAGATAAGCATGGACAGATGAATTGAATAGTGTTGGTGTAAATTACTTTTAGCTGTGTTTCTTTTTTCTTATCACGGGCACCCACGGGCTGGTGGTGGTAAAAAGTCAAGATGACAGCTGCAACTGGATTACTTTTTACATGAAAAGGGTGGACTTCATCTCTCTCTCTCTCTCTCTCTCTCTCATATGATATAGGCTTATGATGGAGATCAGAGTTACAATGTACTGGAGAAAAAAAGTATAATCCTTCCTGCAGCCCCCTTTTGGGGAGGGGAGGTTTAAAAAGAAATGAGAACAGTGGAAATACCCCTGCCTCATTTTCTGGCTGACAGCTGCTTAACCGTAAGATAACCATTAATCCAGATGATATACAGAGCCAAGGTAGCCAGGAACAGACTATCAATATAGATTGTGGTTCAGGCTCTCCACCATAATTACAATCTTGACAACGGTCTGGGTTCAGATGATAGGACAAATCCAACCACAATATGACAATATTGAGCAAATGACCCTGTGTGACCCTATATTTAGACTGCTGGGTGGAACTGGAATACTCAGGTTCAAATGTTCAATCAACTATGATGCTGACTGGATGATACCAGCCTGTTCCTTTTTATTAGAGTATCTGATAGGTTGGTAGAATAAAATGGAGGGTTATGTGTGCCGTTATTGAGCATCTTTCAGAAAATATGGGATAGAAATGGTAATTAAATAATTAAACAATAATCCTCAGCACCCTTCCATCTTACCAAATAACTGGCCACAAGATTTACTGGGTAAAGCTATGACATAATCTCAAATCATACATGATTATGAAGATCTGTGCCTTGAGTAATAACAGTCAATCTGCAGAATAACTGGATGAACCTGCCACAAAGAGAATGCTAAAAGTGTTGGTGCAATTCGCTCCACATGTTGTTGCAGCTAGATGTGCTTCAGAAGCGTGTTGTTAACTCATTTTGCAGCTTAAGGTCTTTCTTGTAATTCATCTCCTTTCATGCCAAATGTATTCCCACAAATATCTTTCAAACATGAATAGTTTAAACAGTGTAAAATGCTACCATGTGAAATAACCCAGTTCAGGATGAGTGACAAGCAACAGCCAGCTGTACTCAAATTCATTCTTCCTCCTTCTGTCCTTCAGTTTTCTTGTGTTCTGAACAGTCATTCCGCATTTCTTTGTTGCCGAGAATGTTCAATTTTGATAGTTTGTTTTGATCTTTTTGTGGGAGAGGATAATTTTGCAAATTATATAGTTTCCATGAATTTGCTGATACCACTATTTTTTACATAGAAGATGCAATTTTCTCATCCTCACTCAGAGAATATTACTGTTATTTTATGCTGAGAAACCATCCACGTAAAACAAGCAGAGGAAAAGATTAATCTTGCTGTTCTAAAAACTATTGTACCCAACCTCTCTACTTATGTAGAGAGTAATGGAGATGGCCTTGATAGAAATATGCAAGAACTGATACTTAGGTAAAGAGGGCTGAAACATTCTTTTAGTCCTGGGAAGCAAGATAATATCCGGAAGTGGCTCAGGCAAATGCCTCCCTGATTCACTGGGGTATCCAAAGGAGGGGATGTAAAGCACAATCAGACTCGCCAGAGTCTGTTATTACAGCCTAACTCAATAAAGTACAGTCCTGGCCAAAAGTTTTGAGAATGACACAAAGATTAATTCTCACAGTCTGCTGCTCCAGTGTTGGAAGATCTTCGTGCAGATGTTACGATGGTATACTGAAGTATAAGTACAAGCATTGCATAAGTGTCAGAGGCTTTTATTGACAGTTACATTAAGTTTATGCAAAGAGTCAATATTTGCAGTGTTGACCCCTCTTTTCCAAGACCTCTGCAATTTGCCCTGGCATGCTGTCAATCAACTTCTGGGCCACATCCTGACTGATGGCAGCCCATTTTTGCATAATCAGTGCTTGGAGTTTGTCAGAATTCGTGGGCTTTTGTTTGTTCACCTGCCTCTTGAGGATTGACCACAAGTTCTCAATGGGATTAAGGTCTGGGGAGTTTCCTGGCCATGGACCCAAAATCTCGATGTTTTGGTCCCCAAGCCACTTAGTTATCATTTTTGCCTTATGGCAAGGTGCTCCATTATGCTGGAAAAGGCATTGTTCATCACCAAACTGTTCTTGGATGGTTGGGAGAAAGTGCTCTTGGAGGATGTTTTTGTACCATTCTTTATTCATGGCTGTGTTCCTAGGCAAAATTGTGAGTGAGCCCACTCCCTTGGCTGAGAAGCAACCCCACACATGAATGGTCTCAGGATGCTTTACTGTTGGCATGACACAGGACCGATGGTAGCGCTCACCTTTTCTTCTATGGACAAGGTTTGTTCCGGATCCCCCAAACAATTAGAAAGGGGATTCATCAGAGAAAATGACTTTACCCCAGTCCTCAGCAGTCCAATCCCTGTACCTTTTGCAGAATGTCAGTCTGTCCCTGATGTTTTTCCTGGAGAGAAGTGGCTTCTTTGCTGCCCTTCTTAACAACAGGCCATCCTCCAAAAGTCTTCGCCTCACTGTGCATGCAGATGCACTCACACATGCCTGCTGCCATTCCTAAGCAAGCTCTACACTGGTGGTGCTCTGATCCCGCAGCTGAATCACCTTTAGGAGACGGTCCTGGCACTTGCTGGACTTTCTTGGGTGCCCTGAAGCCTTCTTCACAACAATTGAACTCTCTGCTTGAAGTTCTTGATGATCCGATAAATGGTTGATGTAGGTGCAATCTTAGTAGCAACAATATCCTTGCCTGTGAATCCCTTTTTGTGCAAAGCAATGATGACTGCACATGTTTCCTTGCAGGTAACCATGGTGAACAGAGGAAGAACAATGATTTTAAGCACCACCCTCCCTTTA
Organism: Liasis olivaceus; assembly: GCA_030867105.1. Lineage (NCBI taxonomy): Eukaryota > Metazoa > Chordata > Lepidosauria > Squamata > Pythonidae > Liasis > Liasis olivaceus. The sequence continues at coordinate 118,888,469 of CM061350.1, read as the reverse complement.
AAGCTTCCAGTCTGTTATTCTAACTCAATCAGCATGACAGAGTGGTCTCCAACCTTGTCCTAGTCAACACTGACACCTGTGTTAATGAGGGCATCACTGACATGATGTCAGCTGCTCCTGTTGTGGCAGGGCTGAAATGCAGTGGAAATGTTTTTTGGGGATTAAGTTCATTTTCATGGCAAAGAGGGACTTCGCAATTAATTGCAATTGATCTGATCACTCTTCATAACATCCTGGAGTACATGCACATTGCCATCTTCCAGCACTGGAGCAGCAGACTTTGTGGGAATTAATCTTTGTGTCATTCTCAAAACTTTTGGCCAGGACTGTATAGTACTATTCTTCCTGTGATTTTCTGGTCTGGTCTACCTAGTGGGCCAACAGCTTATGCATTACTGTCTTTTCTGTACCTTCTGAAGCTATAAAAGAGAAACAGCCTTGTTCAGATTACAGTCTAGCACAATCTACTCCTAGTGGCAGTAATGCTCCAAATGTTTAGGTCTTCAAAGATGGGGAACATGTGGCCCTGCAGGCATTGCTAAACTGTAACTCCCAGCAGTCCATCATCATTGGCTGTACTGGCTGAGGCTTCTGGAAAAAGATCAGGTTCGCCATCCTGCTTCAGGTAGAAGTCTTCAGGTTCTGCCAGATCAAGATCTTTGAACCAGTGATGATGCTTGGGCTATATTTGGGACTTTCCATGTCTAAAACACCTGCTGCTATAGGAACTCTTAGGAGTTTCCGATCAATAAAATAAAATATAGGTGATTCCTCTCCCGCCCTTTGCTCCACCACTTTACCACTAAGCTACAGCTATAGCTTGTGCTTGATGAATAGGCTGTCAGACTTGTTTGTCACAGCACAACCTACAATTTTGCATGCCATTGCTCAACCTATTTTGAAGTTTGCAATGATTGCAAAACAATTGACTCTTTTTAGTGTGAATCAGTCATTACCAGCAAAATATGCTACCATCCTTAACTCCATCCTATGTGGATCTCTCTCCCTATGAAAAGTATCCTGCAGAATTATCCTCAAAACCTGGCTATAATCTAGCCCCAGAACCCTTGCCTGAGGCACTAAGCTTCATCTCCAAAGATGTACCAGTGTTAAGATTCAGTGTTAAGAATTATCCCTGTATTGCTGACAATCACCTAGACATTGGGAAATACCTTCTTCAGTGCCTCCATTGTAAAAGAATGTCCTTTATTACACAAAATAGGAAGCTCTTGCTGAGGAAGTATCAGTATGTGAATTTATTGGGTCACATGAAGTACAGTGGTACCTCAGTTCACGAACTTAATTCGTTCCGCGACTCTGGTCGCGAACCAAATTGGTCGTGAACCGAATCAAATTTTCCCATAAGGTTCAATGTAAATACGGTTAATCCATTCTGACCCCTACGAATTTGGTTGCCAACCGATTTTTGATCGCGTCCCGAATCAAATTTCCCTATAAGGTTCAATGTAATTACGGTTAATCCGTTCTGAACCATATGTTTTTTTTTTTTAAACCGCAAAAATATGACACAAAGTACAGTACGAAGAGAAAGCTAACCTTGCTCGACGCGACTTCTGGCGTGGAGGACAGGAAGGCGGGTGGGGAGGCAGTTACTGCTTGGAGGGAGAGTCCCCCTCCCTACAGGAAGCCGCGACCACGTGTCACGGGAGGGAAAATGGCCACGGATCCTGTTCGTAACCTGATGCAGAGTTCGCGAACGGAGGCAAAATTTTGCGACCGGAGCTGTTCGTGAACCGAATTGTTCGTGAACAGAAGCGTTTGTGAACCGAGGTACCACTGTAACTTCTAAAAAGTTCAGTTTTTAAAATGTTGAAATAATATATTGTGTGTGTAATGTTTTCACAACTCCCAAAATTAAAGCAATGAGGTTCTTCATTGGAGACCTAAACTGATGAACAAAAATGCAAGTGGTGCAACTAGGTAGAATATATTTTGGGGAAGAGTGATTAAGAGAAAATTCCATAAACTGTGAAGAACTGGCCCTAATAAAAGACCTCTTATGAGCATCTCTCTGGTTACTTCATCTTGGCTGTAAGAAATGTGCATAAGTGGTCCAAATTTGAACAGTATTAAGCTTCTCCGTGACATTACAAATAAAAAGTTGAACATTCAAGCATTAAATATAAAAACACATTTGAATTTTATTGCTTGAGGAATACAGCATATGAAAAAGCACAAGAATGTCCAAAGGAAAAGTTGCAGGGATTCAAACTTATGATACATGCCAGATGCAGTAAAATATTAACCTGAATTCTGCATCAGAAAAGAAAATGTTCTTGCTTAAAAAAAAGTTTCATTTAAAACAGGAAGAGTAAGGGTGTTATAGTACAGATTAGAAAAGCCAACACTGCACCTTAACATAGTTTAATTAGCCTAGTGTTTCTACCTTTGGTACATCAACCTTCATGACAACTAGATCTTGAATAAGATCTTGTCCCAATACTTAACAAGCTGAATCCATCTTTTTTTTTTTTCAGCTTAACATTCAAACTAACATTTTTCTCAGTAACCAGTGTATAAATAATGATGCAAGTTAATTCACATGAAGCCCCTTAAAATTTAAATTGCAATCAGGACTTTAATTTGATGTCTAATTTAGTCTTCTGCTTACAGATAGGATGGTTTTGCCTTTCAGTTTCAATCATTGCACATTTCTATAGCCATCAAAATCTTATCATTCTAATGTTTGATGTATCAATATGCAAGATGTGAGACTGCATCTCTCTTCTACAAAAGAGTACCAGAAAAATATGCATTTTTTCAAGTATATTGTCAAATTGTAAAGTGTTCTTTATTCCAACACAAATAGCTACATAAGTACTACTCTTTTAAAAATCTCACCCTAAAAGATTTTTCTCGTTCAGGTTTTGTTGGTCAGTCTAGAGGTTCAAGCCACCAAACTAAACTTTGCAACTAAATTACTGTTATTTAGTCCCCTACTTGAATGTAGGAGCAATCAGTTTGACAAGGTAAAGCTTCTCTACTGGTACACTAGCCTGAAAAACTGTTAACATTGCGCTGACGACACTTAAGTAATCAGAATTAAATAAAGATTCCTTTGACGGCGAGCATGCACATTAATTCCAATGTTTGCTTTCATAGTCCTATTTAAACATTCCTCATCAAACAGAATTAAAAACAAATCTGTTCTTCCAAACCTTACTTTTCCTTCAAACAGCATGTGTATGAACATGCTTAGACAATGTGTGTAATCGCATCTACAGTTAAAATTAAACAGCTTTTAAACAAGAACCATTTTAATTCTCCAAACTGGGGAACATTTGAAATGAAATACCTGTTTTGTTCAGAACACTGAATCAATATCATAATAAAGTTCTGGGTTTTATTTTTATTTATTTTTTTTACCCCATACAAAAAAAAAAAAAAATCATGTATCTGTACAACTGCTATTAAACATACATTTTCCTAGTTTGGCAAAAATGCATTATTTCTCAGATTGGTGATATTAAGCACGTGTTATTTATTGCCATGTATCTCTTTCCTTATTTAAAAGACAAAGAATTCAATCCAAAGTACACTGAACCCTTTGCTTTTTCTCCCCAAAGCAGATTAAATGCCTGCTCTATTTCAAAAACACAAATTAAAAATGTTTACACAAGATTCTATGGTTAAAAGGGAAGAGAAATGCAAGTGTGAATTTAGAGTTTCTGTATAAATTCTGCTATATTTTATAAACGTTATTGTAACACTGTTGATCAAATAAATGACGCACGGCTGTCTAAAATTTCCATAAACACCATTAAAAATCCAAAGTTGATATGATACTGAACCTTAAGTCCTCAAAAGTTCAAAAAGACAGTTTTGACATGTACAGCACACAACAGCAGACATCCCTAAAATACCAATGGCTGGTCCAAGATGAAGACAAAGTTACAGGCAAGCATTCATTTCACTGGTTTTGTTGTGCAGGACAACTATTTCTTTGTGAGGACTGAAAGCTCAGCCTAGAACATTTCAGATGTCATCTTCATCATCTTCATCTTGAGAAGATCCTGCCTGGTTGGTTGCACTGGCTGAGGCAGCAGCAAGTTGTGCTTGTTGAGCAGCTTGCTGCATTTGTAGCCATTCCTGCTGAGCCAGCTCTGCCTGCTGTTGTCTAGCCTAGGAAGATAAAACCAGAAGTTCAGAGTGAATTGATGCAGTACATATATATAAATACATGCCTATGAGCATGTGAGCAGAGAGTACATAGCTTTTAGCCAGGCAGCTACAGCAGCTTTTCCTCTAAAACAGTAACTCTGGGATACCAAACTTGCTTGCTTATCTACCTACCTACCTATTGCAGTTTGGAGGCTGCCCAACTCCTGATGACTCTGGGCAGCTTACAGTAAAGAAAAAGTAGAACAATAAAAAAAAAGATTCATATGTGGCCTGAAGATAGACATATAAACAGAAACCCATCTATCAGGGGTTCTGCCATCAACCTACTGCAAGGCCTGGGAGAATAACCAGGTCTTCAATAGCTTCCTGAGCATCATCAGGGTAGGAGTCCCCTGGATCTCTGGGGGGATATCATTCCAGAGGGGAGGCATTGCAACCAAGAAAACATGCTTCCTGGGTCTTGCTATATGACATTGCTTAATTGATGGGACCCAAAATGAACCCACTTGTGTGTACATTTGCTATTTTCAGGGTTTTTCCCATCTGCTTCCAGTGATATTCTTTTAAATAATGAAAACAAAAGAGTAGGCAAGATATATTTAGTTAAGAGGTAGTCCTCATTTACAGGGACGCTGTGGCACAGCAGCTTAATGACGCTGAAAGTTGCGGGCCAGAAATGGCTGATGCTTCGGCGGTTCGAGTCCAGCCTTCACGTTAACAGGGTGAGCTCCTGTTTCCTCCCCAGCTCCTGTCAATCCAGCAGGTCGAAAACTCACGTGAGTAGATAAATGGGTACTCTCACTCCGGTGGGAGGAAAAATGCTGGCAGCGCCTTGCACAGAGAGACGGGACCAGTTGCCGGTAAGCGCGAAACCGTGCTCACCCGAAAAGGGCACGAAGCAACGGAAATCCTGCCTCCTGCGCTCGCCAGCTGGACTATGCTCTAGGAAGGAGGCTCTGGCAAACCACTTCCGAAAAACAGTTGCCTTGAAAACTGCAAGGATTCGTCCAGGCAGTCACTGCAGGGTCAGTAATGACTGAGCGCAGACAAAAAAAAAAAAGTCCTCATTTAGCAACCACAAATGGGACCAGACACTTGATCGCTAAGTGACATGGTCACTAAGTGGAAAATCACATGACCATGACTGTGCTTACAATTGTACTTCAGCTTCCTCTTTTCCCTACTCCCCCACCCTTTGGAATGCTCACCCTGGAACTGGGATAATTAACAAGAAGGGAATTAATGTTTGTATTTATATTCATTGGAGAGGATGGGATTACAAGAGAGTTAGCAGGCACACAATGGGGAATACACATTGAAAGGAATGCACTAGTGCTGACTTTCTGCCTAGCATGCTCACAGCAAGTCCAAGCCCAGAGCTGCTTAGGGGGCAAACAAAAGCCAAAGGTGTGAAAGTGATTAAAGTCTTGTCAGTTACAGGCAGTAGCTGCCAGCTGCTAATTAAGGTCACAGAGCGGAGCTTTTTAACTTGCAGCTAGCCCTTTTTAGAATCATTCTGCAGAGAAAAGCAGCTCAGGAAGAGATGGCTTCTTTAGGGAATCTCTCCACTCTGGCAAAGGGAGAAAAAAGAAAAAAAATTGGGTCAGGCACAGGATGAGTACTGACTGACTGTAATGGCAAGCAATGACTGAGAAGCAGGCACTGCAAAGATTGTAAATGTGGGCACTGGTCACAAAGTTACTTTTTCATCACCGTTGTAACTTTGAACAGTCGCTGCCTGAGGTAGCTGCTAAGCAAGGTCTACCTGTAGATGACATTAACACACCCCGAGTGTATGTCAGTACACTGCACATACCTCCAAGTTGCTGAGCTGTAGGTAACTATGTTGGATTATAAAATAGTCTCTAGAGTAGGGATCCTAGCTTTCACAGAATACTGTGAACAAACCTGGGGCAGAACTAGACTTTTGTTGCACTGCTGGCATGCTGGCCAAAATGTACGAAAACTGACTAGTACTGCCATTAGTGTCAGTGGGGAACGTTCCATGGGCCGTAGGTATAATTAAAGATGGTAGTCTATTCCTTCTCTACTGTACTAAAAGCTTTGATAGGCCAAACTCATGATGGACATAAGTCAGTATCTATAGGCTCCTCTGGCAATGACCATGATATATAGACGATTGTGACTTAGAATATAAAATGACAAACAGCATGAATTAACACATGAAATAAAAGAAGGAAACAGATATTTTGGGTGTCAGAGAAATTAAGAGAAAGGAGAAGAATGTAATAAATCTAAATATGGTCTGATTTTGTGGAGCAGAGTTGAATATATGTAAGGAAATGAAGGTGTAGATTTAAATATGAATATATAGGCTAAATGTATGTCAGAAAGTACAACTTGGTGTTATTTAGGTTGTCATGGATGTGTATGAATCTAGAGGCTGAGAATAGCTGCATGTTATACTCCATTGGAAGGAAATAATGGAAGAACCAGAGATGAGTTTGCAGGGAAATTGTGCAACTTTCTAAATGAATGCAATCCAGGGCAACAATTATTCTACTAGATGATATGAATGGAAGGATGGGAATGAGATAAGAAAATACAGATGAAGTGATCTGGCCATTTGCCAATCCAAGATGAATGACACTTGTGACTGCTTGATGAGTGCCTGCTTAGAAAATGGTTGCTTGTTTCAAATACATGGTTTAAGCATAAGCTTACTCACATGGCAAAGGAATTAATGCAAATCTAAGGGCACAATTAATTATGTATGATGAGATTGAGAGAATTAAGTGAAGTATACAAAGGTGATCTGAATGCGGGACAGACCATTTTTCAATAGCATCAAGAGTGGATCTAAGAAAAAATGGACCTGGAAGAAAATGAAATTAAAGAAATAAGACTTGAAAATAAAATGAGTGCAGAAGAAGACAGTATGAGTTCTGAATGGAGAAATCTTATACAATAGAATAATTGCCCATTAGAATGAATGAAATATGAACATAAGCAAAGAATTATGTTACAGAGTGCTACAGAATTGTATAAAGAATGGGAAGTATAAAAAAGGATGCATGCTGTTGCATTGAAAGAGGCTGTGGATGAGGAGAAAATGCGTTTAATAGAATAACTGCTGCAAAAGTTGAAAATGATAGAAAAATACTGTGTTATGCATTTAGAGAAAAAGATAGTTCCAAAGAATATAGTCAGAAAGAGCAAGGGATGGTAAAGATTAAAAGAGGCAGACTCTATTATTATTGGAGCATCATATAAGCCAAATAAAGAGAGACAGAAAAATTTGGATAGAAATAAAAAGATTGTTTTGGAAGTGGATAAATAGAGCTAAAAAGGCACTTTCTTTGTTCACTAAAGATGGGGAAATGGAGAAATGTTAAGATGTGCAGATGCTAATGTGGTAAGTTATGAGGAATTAGTATTTGTGTGCATGGGGTGTTATGGGCTGTACCCGCCCCTGCGGGTGGTTAGCCCCCGGATGCTGCTCCCTGGAATTACTTGACAATTTTCTATCTTCTTGGAATGTATTTACTTTTAGGATTGTTTTGATGTTGCATTTTAATGAATTTTTATCTTATTGTAAACCACCCAGAGTCGTTTCATGAGATGGGCAGTGACAAATTTAATGAATGAATGAATGAATGAATGAATATGTCAAGGGAAGCATATAAGAGCTTTTTTTGTCTAGCTTGTTATGTGGAAGTGAGAACTGTAAATCAACAGAAACATAAAAGCAAGCTGAATTTTACTTCAGTGCAAGTAGGATACTAAAGAAATGCGTGTGGTAAAATAACATGAACCAGAATGAGTGGGGGCTGAATGAATGTGGACTAAATACAAAAGTGAACGAGCACTATGAAAGAAGTTTGGTTGGTCATATGAAGAGAATAAATAAGGACTGAATTGCAAAACAAATATGTGAAGGAAGAGAGAATGTATTAATAAGAAGGGAAAGACCAGGAAAGTCATGTTTAGATGGAGAGATGGAGTTGATGAGATCCTGAAAAGAGAAAGAGAGAGAGGTTTCAGAAGAGATCTTTAAACAACTTATAGAAAGATATAAAGAGATATTGTGAGGCTGCTTAAAAGCAAAGCTTTCCCATAGAAACAGAACATTAGGAACAGAAATGCCCAGTGTTAATAGAAGCAAGGAAAAAAAATACTCATTCCAAACAGTGCTGTAATTCTTAGATTATGGCTCGTTCCCACACTTAATCTATAGTACAGGTAGTCCTTGCTTACTGACCATTTGCTCAGTGAATGTTCAAAGTTATGATGGTGCTGAAAAAATAACTTTACAGCCCATTTACAACCTTTGCAGAGTCCCTCCATCACATGATCACAGCAGAAATTGGAGAGAAAGATTTCAAGAGAGTAAGTTGTTTGCTCTTCTCCACATCAAGAGCAATGTGAACCTGCTGACAGTGGGAAAGGGTCAGGCAAAGAAGAGATTGCCTAGAGAAATTGCTTTTTTTCTCCCTAACCCCCTCACAGAGCAGAGAGATTGGAGAGAAAGAGATTTCAAGAGAGTTTTGTAAGCTGTTTGTGTAGTGCGCCTGCAGCCCTTTGCCTGGGATTCCCACCTCTTCCTGCTTAATGACCCACACAGTCCTGGGGTTATGACAGCAACCAGGCTGCTGGGATTGCCATTGCTAAGTGTCACATGACATTGCACTTTACAACCACATCACTTAGTGATGACAATCCCAGTCCCAATTGTCATCGTACCCCGAGGACTACCTGTATGGCTTTGTCTGGGGCTTTAGTCCAGCCACTAAAACTTCCTCATTTCCAGTAAAAATTGATGGTAATGTCAGGGGCTATAAGGGTTATATCAGGTTACAATACTGAAATAAATAATGAAAAATATTTATGATATTAATGTAAGACTTATGGATACAGTTAAACTTCATTAAACTTAATGAAGCAGAATGAAGAGCTGACGAGTAGACTGGTGCTTCGTAATTCCTCTCCAGACAAGAAGAGGACTTGAGATCGTCCACAAGTGCTCCATACAATTGCTGTTCATGAGGAGACCACAAGACAGCAGTCTCCAGAGGGTTTACACCTCTGGGAGGTGAGGGAATAGCCATCTTGCTTAAGCCACAGTTGGCACCTTCAAAAGGACACTGGTTTTGCATACTTCCTTTTCTAAGAATTTTTGGAAATTGCTTGTTAACTGCTTTTCAGCTATTAGGAACCTTTGGATCAACATGTTTGAAAACACTGGGTGAGTTTCCTTTAATCCTTAGCAAAAGAAGTTTTAAATACAAGTTTAAGGACTTAAACATTTCTTTTTTGTTTGGAATAAACAGCAAAAGGGTGATTAGAATTTTGATTTTGGAAAGCTAAAAATGGATTAAGGGTCCAGATGGATTTGAAATAAGATTTTAGAATTAATTATAAGAATCCTTCCCATGGGAAAATGCTTGTTTTGAATTCTCTTTTTTTTAAAAACAAGATAGGATGAGACTTTGAAGGTTGGACACTAGGGGGAACCAGAAGTAACTAAAGATTACAATTAAAGGAAAAGAACTCTTAAGTTTGACTTACTAATATGTAAGAATGAAGCAAAATATTTTAACATTGGACCTATTGAAGGATATTTTCGAACAATGGATCCAGAAGTTAATTTTAAGAGTGATTGTATAGATAGACTGTGTTTCAAAGATGTTATGAAAGAGGAATAAGTTTTACCTGACAAGATTGAGATTGATCTGAAAGTGGATTTAAAAATGACAGGCTATAAGAATGATATGGAAAAAGATGCTACACTGGACATACAAAAGAAACCAGTTGATGTCTTCATAATTAAAGGGTATATATAAGTAACAAATAAAGAGAGTGGCCTGGATAATTTTCTAATTTGGATTTACAAAAGAGGCTTGTTAAAGCTTTGAAGTATTTTGTGAGAAGGGACAAAGAAAAAATGAAAAGAAATCAAGTTGTAGGACATTATTTGAAGGGACTAAAGATCAAGATTGTTAAAAAGTAAAAGGAAGGAATATAAAGTTGATTTATTTGATCAAGGTTAAAATAGATATGTTGTTATCTCTGGTAACCTTAATGGACTTTTGCTGATCAGGACTGAAACAAGGCTTTAAGGATTTGTTTATGGATAAGAGATGGGATATGGGAAGAAAAGATCATTTGTTGTATTTTGAGAGAAGGTATACGTTATTAAAATTGTTTATACTTGTGATGAAGTCATTTCTTTATATATTTCTTTTTTTTTCCTTTACTATATTATTTTTTCTTTCTTTTCTATTTTTTTTTCTATTTTTTCCTTTTCTGCACTATTTTTATTTTAGTTTGTATTCGTTTTTATCTTTTTAATTGTAACTTTAATAAAATTACTATAAAAAAAATAAACTCACATTAAACTTCAACATACAAGTAGTCCTCACTTAATGACTACAATTGGGACCAGCAACTCTGTTGGTAAGTGAAACACAATGTGACTGCACCCAACTTACGATGTCAGTTCCACCACAGTCATTAAGCGTGACATCACGTGACTGTGACTTGCAACTTACTGCCAGCTTCACTATTGACTTTGCTTGTCAGAAGCTGGCTGTGAAGGTTGCAAATGGCGATCATGTGACTCCGGGGATGCTGCGATGGCTGCAAGTAGGAGGATGGGTCGTAAATCTACTTCTTTAGCGCCATTGTAAGTTCAAACAGGCGCTGAACGAGTAGTTAACCAAAGACTACCTGCATTTTAAAACAGATCTGTTTACCTTTTAAACTGAATTTTTCTCATCTTTTAAAACACCACATTTGGACTATGTTTATTTTAAATATATATAGGCCTTTCTGATATCTTAAGGAAAAAATATGATGGAAGAAGAATATAATGAAAGTTCTAACTATTCAGGGTTTCATGCTTTTCTTATGAACTTCTTAAAAGCATCTGGTTGTTCAGCACATACATATATACTTTTATTTATGAAATATATTAAATTGTGATTTCTATTATTTTTTATTTTCTTCCCCTGGCCCAACTTCCCCTTTTGGCCCCACCAACTTTTCCCAGGTCTTGGACATTTCCTGAGTGAAATTCTCAGTGTTAAAACCTGCAACTGAATGCATTGGTCCATCTCCAAAAAGCTGCCTATCCACCCTCTATAGATAATAACAGAGAATATGGTTGCATCTTAATAACCAACATGTTTAAGATGGCATAAACTTTTGTGAATTCGTATTCACGTTGGCAAATCCATGGCTTATCCTTGATTAGCAACTTTATATAGAGAGATGAAGAGGAAAAAAACTGAGTTATGTAAGCAAGAAATACTTGAGACTGCACTTAAAAACTAAGGCTAAGCTAATAGTGCACAATTATTCCTAGACTGCTTTGAGAACAGGTAGTCCTTGAGTCATGACCATTTGTTCAGTGACCGTTTGAAGTTATAGTGGCACTGAACGAATGGTACTTACACCCGGTCCCCGAAGTTACAGCTGTTGCAGCAGCCCGCAATCAAGTGAACAAAATTCAGGCACTTGGCAGCCTGCCCACACTTACAACTGCAGGGGCTCTTCAATCCCCCCACCTATCTCCCCCATCTCTGCCCCTTTGGCCCCATGCACTCCACACCCCTTGCCACCCTGTACTCCACCACCCACAGCTGATCTTTGCTATCTTCTAGCTCCTGCTGCTGACCAAGCACATGCGGCCTGGCCCTTCGTGAGGCAGCTGCTGGCTGTGCGAGGTCTTCTTCCCAAGGTTGCTTGCGGTGGTTTCTTCATGACACCAGCAGCGGGAGCAAGAAGATGGTGAAGGTCAGCTGGGGTGGCGGAGCTCAAAGTGGAAGAGGCCTCAGAGTCCAGGGCAGCGAGGGCAGCTGGGGCTTTGCACTGTGCTGCTGGGCTGGGTCTTCCAGGGGTGGCTGCAGCTTTGTGCTGCGCAGCAAGAACAGGCTGGGGTGTCCTGGAGTGGCTGCAGCTTCAAGCTGCGGCTCAGGGGCTTCTTGCAGCCCCAGAGCCATGGCGCATCAAGAAGCCCCTGAGCTGCAGCATAGCAACCCTAGAGCCACACGGTTCTGGGGCTACTTGCCACCCCGCAAGGCAGGGTGGAAAGCGGCCAAAAGGGCAGAGATGGGGGTGGTGGTAAAAGGTGGTTGGGGGGTGTTGAAGTGGAGACAGTCCCTTACCTTGGAAGAATTAAGGCTTGGAGCTGGGAGGGACCAAGCCGGGAAGGCTTGGATTGGGGTGAGTCCTCAGCTAACAACCGGTGGGATTCAGTTAGCAATGGCAACAGAGAGTGCCGTCGCTAAGCAATGCAGTCACGTGACATCGAGCTTTATGACCACATTGCTTAGCAACAGAAATTCTGGTTCCAATTGCCATTGTAACTCTAGGACTACCTGTATGGTATTGTAACAAGGTGGAAATATATGATAGAACAAGAGATATGTTTCATTTTATTAAATTACAAGCCAGCACATTTCCTTCAATATCTCAAAAATTCAGCTATGCAATAGTCTTACTTTGAGTACTTGTAATGAAAATACGTATTTTTGTTTGGACTGAAAGTCCAAATTCTACTAAATGTCTATTTAAACATACTCATTTTCATCTACTATATATTAAACAGATCTTATCCAGAAGACACCTAACTAATTTTCAAGATATAATCTAGGATTCCAAAAAAACAAAAACAAAAAAACCCAGGTGTTTTGCAATGGCAAGTTGCAAAATTTGGCCAATCTGGCTGGTATTCATAGAGCTCAAATTATAAAACATCTGGAAGCTACCAAGCTTGGGGCAGGCTGATCAATCTTCATTGATGTTAACATTTATTTGCAGAAATAAAGACAAAATGAGACCCAGTATGCTGTGCATTGAAGGAGCTGGACTAAGATTGGAGGAGATCCAGGTTCTAGTCTACCCTCAGCCGTTGAAGTTCACTGAGTGACTTTGGGCCAATAACTCTCTCTTTTAGCCTAACTTACGTCACAGGATTGTTGCAGGGAAAAACTGGAGAAGGGAGTGCTGTGTATACCACCTTGAGCTCCTGGACGAAAAGCAGGATGTTTATGTAATTAATTACTTCAATTAATTAGTAAAAAGTGTTACATGCACAGTATTCATAATTGTTTCCTCACTTACTTTTGCAAATAACTCTTGTTGCTGCCTTAGGAGTTCTTCTTCAGGAATGCCACTGTTTTCCAAACGGGAATTAGCCTTTCTTCTTTTTAATGCTACAGTTTTGCATTCTTGTAAGACTTCTTTTACCTCACTGATATAGGAGCCAAATCCCAAACTTTCTAATGCTAGGAATTAAAAAAAAAATCATGGCTGATTAAAATCAAATCTTTTTAGATAAAAAGACAGCAACTTAGCATAACTAACAGTCTGCAACTGAATATAAAATGATTAGTATATATTGGTCACACAGTATTTATCAGTCGTAAAGCAAAACCCATTATGATGGTAAATTGAAAATTCTTCCTCAAGCTAGTCTTTTTAAGAAACAACAAAAGAACACAGAAGTGAAGCCTCTTCCTTCATTGGTAGAAAACTTTCTGGTATAAATGGAGGATTTCACCTGAATAAGAAGGAAGGAGCCAACTTCCACTAAGAAAAAGGCACACCAACAGAATATAACCCATCATAAATATCTCACCTGAAGTTAATCTGTAATGTAAACAACTGTCTCCATTTCTTACACTACTCTTAAATCTCCAATAAACTAAATGTCACACAGCTGAAGGAAAGCATTATTGTTATTTCACATAATTTTTTAAAATATAATTTCCAAGGCTGTAATGTAATAGGAATACAACTATTTGTGTATGCACTTCGTATATTTCTGTATATTTTAGCAAAATATATATTAAATCAAATGCTTATCTGAGAGCATCCAATCATTGTATTTCATTAGATCTACATATGTGTAGATTCAATACTAATGCAATATTAGGTGTTCTGAAGCTTATTTGGTAACATTTGATCAACAAGTTAAATCCACATTTGTCAAGATTCAATACTGCACCATCAGGTATTCTGGGGTAATTAATATGTTCTTTAACAAAGTAAAACATCACTTTGATGTGAACTAGCATAACTGAGCTTAGTGAGAAATCTTCTTGATGTGGTGTACTTCCACAAGTAGAAATATTTTAATTAAAGGATTACTTAATTCTGTGAAATCTCCCAACCCATTCTTGTGATATTTAAAAATAATACAGAATCTTAGAATTGTTCTAAATATCAGCAAGATTTCTCTTCTCACACACAATAATCTTTTCAGATCTGGTAATAAATGAATAATGTTTGGCTTACTCGAGAGATTTGCTCTGATGCTGCAGCACTGCTGACAAAAACCAGATACAGAGATGATCAAAGAGCAAAACTACTCTGTAAGTCCTGAATAAATATTTTCTTAAATCATGCAGAAACATTTAAAGTTCATGACTTGCTAATGGTTGAATCACTTGTTCCTTTAGTACCATGAAATTTATATTAAACGCTTCAAACACAATATAACACTGTGTAGAATTTAATGGAAAAGGGAAAAAAAACAAAACACAATGACTTCCCTTAGCTTTGCATGACTTCAGTTTTCCAGAGATTTAAGAAATGATAAATATACACTAATTGGCTGATTAGGCTAGAGACTACCTTTTGGCAAAACTACTAAAAAAACTCAACATCCGGCAGCAGGCAGCTGAATGGAAAAATATCACTAACTTCCATACTTGCAATGTCATGCCTAGCTATCATTTTAAACTAAATGCAGTGGATAACTAAAAATAAAAACTGAAAGTTCAGTGACTCACAAAAAAATTGCAAATGTGTGAAGTTACTCAGTCAACTGGATTACTGGTAGCCAGAAGGCTAATTTATAGTAGCACTGATTAGTCCAGCAAAACAACTACTTAAGATACTTATTTGCATCATTTATTTGCTACCTCTCTATAGGTAACCATTTCCTGGCATACCATTTTCCTTGCACCTCACAGCCAAAAGAATGGAACTCCCCACTATACCATAAAAGCCTGGGTTTGGGCTTAGTCTAATACAACAGGGAGTAGTCTTGGGTCCTTGAATCACAAATGCTTATAAAACCAAATATTCTTTAGCTAAATATGGGAGGGGGGAACAGAAAAGAGACACATCCAGCTTAACATTGGCCTTGGCCTATACAAAGTTAGATCTGAGATAGAGAAAAGCCTGTGTATAGAGATACCATAACACATTGCTATTAACTGGACAAAGGGGTTATTACTTATTGCAAAAGAACAAGCAGAAAACGTTAAGATGAATCAGAATAAAATTCTGCTCTCTTGCTAGTCAGGCCAGCAAAATCTGTTAAGTTTTGGGCATGCACATATTGAATGTGATGTTAGTTTCAACCTTGGGTAATTATGTGCAAATCTGTGAACTCTGAGAGAAGTTGAATATTCACAATTTGTTACATGCCTGAGCATAACCAAGGTACACCAATCATTCTGTTACACCAAAGAAAGGATCCTGAAATGTGCATGTCTTATCAAATTCTCCATTTTGGGGAATATGCACCAGTCACAGTTAGAAAGTTATATTCTGGGGAGGTCCTAGCCTGACTTCTCTCAAAGCAGAAGAAACTTTCTAAGTTATGCTAAAAGTCAAAATTTCTGTCTTGCATTTCTTTGTGCTTCTTGACAGCTGTAAGCAAAGTGAATTATGCAAGGGAGAAGATATTTTCTTAAAATAAAAGTGATTATGTTTAGCACCAATAGCACACAACTTTCAACATGCATCCCATAGAATTATGGAGTTGGAAGGGACCACAAGAATCATCTAATCGAACCCTTTGCAATGTGCAGGAAAATCAGCTAAACCATCCTTGAGGGTGGCTGTCATCTACCCATGTTAGGGTTTTGATGCCATATTAGAATAACTTGATGTAGAACAAGTATATACAGTAAGTCAAGAATCAACTGTGGGAGGGGCCCTGTCTCCTTGCATGCCTTCCACGCTATTAAGCTGATCTCTCTGAGGAAAAAAATGCTGGTCTGTTGATGTAGCACAGAGGAACTACTCTCATTTTTATAGCTTTTTCATTTTCTATTTTTAAAGCAGCAAACATGTCTTGATTCTGAAAGCAGTATTATCAAACACCAGCTGAATGAAACCAGGACTTTGGTTACTTTCACTGTTGCTCTTCTGTTCACTAAATACATTGTAGAAGCCACCATAATCATTCTCTTTTTTTTCCAGAAAAGTTAATAACACAATTAAAAATTAATAGTATAATCAATAGCTGTGATTGATCTTATGAGGAGCAAGCAAGAACCATGATTAACATTCCTTGACTAAGATCCTTCAGCTTCATAAAAAGGCAAACAAATAAGAGAACAAAATTGTTTTTAGAAAGTTACAAGAAGCAAACAATGATAACTAGCCTTCTTCTCAAATAGAAAACACTCCTGTTTTTCAACATAAAGATTTGCTCAGCATTATGTAGCCAATTTTTTTTCTTTTATATCACCCCCAAAGCTATAAAAGAAATATTACAGCCTTACATAAAAATCAATAGTGCCTCCCTTTTCAATTTATAAATTTACTTCTGCTACGGAATTTTATATAGGCATTTTAGTTTTTAAATATGCTTTTTTAGAATTAAGCTGACATCAGCAAAGTGCTTCTTTCAAGCAAATGTGTTAAGATACATCAATTAAGACGTAAGCAAATTTCCAGATAAACAGCTTCTGCCTGTCTGACTTCTACTGTTACCAAGTTGCCTGAAGGGATGGAATGTGCAACGCGCTAGCTTTAACAGGCAGTAGAGGCAAACACTGGAGTGCAGAGAAATATCTCAGGCAAGTATACTGAGTGTGTTTTAAACTCAAGTGCCAGGTTAACTAGAAAAGGGGTGGGGGGAGGACGGGAGTACTTTCAGTGTATTAAGAACTGTAGCTTAATAGAGTCTAAGATCATAAGAAAGGAGAACTAAAATATCCTCTTAGAGATCGAATGGGAAGAACCGAAGGAGTTTCAGGGTGTGTGATCAAGCAGGCCAGGCGAAGGTTCTTGCCTTGGATAACGTGCTCGGGAGAGATGGTTTTCTTCTCAGACTTGTTGCAGATCTCGTTAGCCTCGGAGGAGATGAGGTGGATGAACTCGGTGCAGCAGTTCACAACCAGCTCCCGGGCATCATTAGCCACCCGCACGTTCGGCAGCGTCTCCTTGATCATCTTATTGATCGCCGCCCGCGGGATGGTCAAATCGTCATCATTGCCGGAAGAAGAAGCCATTATGGATCGATCGGGTGCACTCGGTAAATAAACACCGACTTAAGAAGACTCGGAAGGCGAGCGAAATGAAGCCAGAAAAGGAAACGTAAAGCCACAGGAGACCGGGCGGGCGCAATGGCCGCAACGATGCAGGAGGGTCGCCCTCCGCGCCGCGCTATGCGGCCAGAAAGGATTCCTTGAGCCTAGGCGGAAGGCGCCGCCACACTCTTCTCAAGTGCCGGAGTCACAACAACGACAACCACCAGCACTGCCTCCGCCACATCCCTCCGGGCTCTTCTGCTGCAGCCACCGCCGCTGCCGGAACCCAAAAAAACACCTTCCTGGCCCTGCCGCCTCGGAGAAGGGACAGCACGAACCCCTCTATTACGCAGAGCCGGCAGCCGCTTCCTTTTCCTTCTTCACGAGACGCGCAACGGAGTGCCGGGAACAAGCAAAGAACTTGCGACGGTCGACCAACCCAGGCGGCGGTGCACGCCACTTCCACCGGAAGCGTTTCCTCGCGGCCCACCCTAGTTCCGCTTCCGGTTTAGAACAGGAAAGAGGTGTTCCCCGTTTCTCACGGGTGGGCAGTACCTCAGCCCGAGTCTTTTCTTAGGTGTGGCGTGTCTTCTTGGGGAACGCTCAGTTTCTATTCCACCCTCTTTATTGTCTTGTTGTAACGCTTAGCCGGTGAATTTCCCAGATGGGATAAAGGACGTGCACTCTAGCGGGTAGGAGCATTACGCATGCGCAGTGACGTTATATTGCTCGTTGCGTCCAAGCGTCTTTCTCGACAATAGTCATTTTTGAGTTCTTGATGCTCTCTGAGCTTAGTTGTTTGCTTGCAGATGTTTCATTACCCAAATAGATAACATCATCACTGCGAGTGAGTGTGGGGTTTGCTGCTTGTTTATATGCAGTAGCTTGCCCTGCCAGTTTTGATAGGGGTGTGGTTTCCTCCTTGGTGGTTCCTTGATTAGAATATTGTTTTCTGCCCGATTGCCTTAACACCATTCAAACTTACACACCAGCAAAAAATGTACAGTGCATCCCCTCCAGCAGCCCACATTCAGAGAAGCAGGGATCAGCACCAGATAATCATATCCCTGTCTACACAGAGGCAACATTTTTTTGAAGTCTCAGGTAAATTTTAGCAGAAGTGCAGCTTAAATTCAACTCTATGAACTATGCTGTTGTAGCGTAGTCTACGTTTCTGAGTTTCTTGACAGAATTTGAGGATAAAATTAGAGTGGCATAACATCCTAGTATTTCTGGAAAATGGTTTTGTTACAACTCTTGATTAATGATAATGCAATTGAATGTTATTTTCTTTACTGACTTGGTGCAGTTTCTTATATAAATAATCTAGAGTTAAGTCATTAAGAAAATGGGATTTTCAGAACTGTAATATAGCTAACTTTCTCATGGATAGGCAAGAATTCCAGCAAATGTACTAGAGTTTCTGGTATTCTTTTAATGCACCAAGTCCAGTTTTGAAGTTTTCCCTCATGTTTCAAGTGCAGCTTGTTCATCAAAGAAAAAAAAAGGCTTTTTGGAAAGAGAACTGGAAACAGCTTTCTTAGCTGCAGCTGTAAGATAACCGCTGCATCATGTATGACTTTTTTCTAAGAGATGCAGAAAGCCTTGATTTCATCATAATCACAATTAATACTATGTTTATTTCAAGCCTTTTCTTCAGGTCAAAGTATATTCCCTCATTTAATCCCCAAAACAATATGTGAGATAGGCTGGACTGGGAAAGAGTGGCTGGCTCAAAGTTAATGTGCTAAGCTACTGTGTCTGGGGATAGATTTGAACCCAGATCTCCATGGTTCTAGTCCAACACCGTGACCACTACACCACACTGGCTCTTAGGTTCCTTACGGCTGCAGTTGTTGCACATGTAGCAGGCAAAGCAGGACATCATATCTCACATGGTAATTACACATTATTCCAGGAGTCCCTAAATTTTGATATGGGGAGCATGTTTAGAATTTTGAAAGCACATCAAAAGTGTTCTCACAAAATGGCCATTCTATTCGTGAAAAATCATGCAGTGTTGTCAGATACAAACACCTCATCTTTGCAAACTTTTCTGAACAGGCATTCATGCCATTTTTATTTTCTTTGAATTATGGGAGCCACATACACAGTATTATTCTCCAGGTTCTCTCCATTGCATCAAATTCTTGCATCATCAAGAGACAGAATCTAAGACAGATACATGCAGGAAAGGCCAAGTTGTTTCATAATGACTGGATGAACTGGGACAGACTTAGTGGCCCACTAAAACAGCTAAGCATGCTTGTTTATTTTCCCCCATAGATATGAATGGTTACTCTTCAGTCCTGGGGGGGGGGCGCATCATTCTTTTGACAGTGGTCATGCAATAGTGTATGAGTTAATGGTGTGCAAGTTTTATGTGCAAATGCACATGACTATAAACCCCCATTCAGAATACATGCATTCTATATACAGTGTACAGTCCCATTTATCATTAAAAGTAGCATTTTGTTATAATGTAGGGGGAAAGCAATATGATCTGTTTTGGTTATTAATAATGTGTTTAGCTGAAATTTTAAAGTATAATGAAAAGTTTTGTTAAAAAAAGACTGGATTTCTCTTTAACAGTAAACATAAGAAAAGAACTTTATTACTATACTGGTTTCTTTAACAAATAATAAAAATACTGAAAAAATAAGACAAAATTATGAATCACTATAAATAACTGTATTCATGGTTTCTCTAAAATGTCCTCATGAACATAAAGCCATGTCAATAAATCCACCTGTGGTCAATTGCATGCCAGCACACTATTTCTTCAGAAACTTTCTTCCTAATATAAACATATTTTCTAGTTAAAGTCTTTGTTATAATGAAGTTCACTCAGACCTCAAGTTCTTGTTAAAGAAAGCACTGTGTGATATACAATCTTCCTGGATGGAAATTTTACTTCAGCAACACTTCTAGTTTCTGAGATTTTAGAAGATGTTGCTCATACATATTTAAAAGTATTATCTCTAAAATCAAAAGAGCTCAGAACCTCACAATTTACTAATTAGTTTAAATGAAATCCAGTATTTTCACATATGTGATCTTATGGAATTACTGTCTTCCCCTAGCCATGAATTACATCATAAACAATAAGTCTGTCTGTATAGGAATCTACAGGAACATATATAAGGGATTTCAAACTCAAATTGCCATGAGAGCCACATGAGGGCCAGCCTGAGAGCTACAATACCAAATCCCCCACTGATAGAAACATCTCCAGTGAATCAAATATGAAGAGCATCATAGTATATCACCAAATATAACTTTATAAATAAAAAAGTCCACTGCAAAATAGAACCACAGAGGTCCCATCCTTCACCTACCATTTTCCATGGCCTCTAACCTCCAGAAAGTTGCACTCATCAAATATATTCAATTTTGGCAAGTGCATAATCTACTCACTCCCTCTGCTAATGCACCATGCAACCAGGTGGAAGGCCAATAGGCTGCAGTCATGGCTGTGATGGTGCCATAGTACAAGGCTAGGAGTGTAGTTGCCACCCTAAAACAATCCATTCCCTCCCAAGAACCAAACCACCCAACCCCAAAGCCACGGCAAGAAGGACCAGACCCCAGCCCACTCTGTCCAAGTGCAGAGCCACACTGTCTTCTTAGCCCAAGGAGGTACCCAGAATGCCTGACTGACATCGGTAAGACCACTTCTCTGTACATGCAATATGCCTTCCACAACTTTGGTCCACTCTTATTTAAGCACCATTGCAGGTTGCAGAAAATGACTTGAAGGGCCACATGAAGCTCACAAGCCATGAGTTTGAGACCACTGCCATATAGTGATATTATTCTGAACAAAAGCATCAAGTTGCTTAAAAATACAGGCCAGACTGCAGAGTACCAGATGAAGTTTTCCAGTTTCCTGAGGCTGCAACAAGATGCACTCGGCTAGGGGTTTTCAAACTTTTTTTAGTCTGCGGAATCTGTTAGTTAAACACACACACTCTGTGTGTGTATGTATATGTATATGCGTGTGTGTGTGTGTGTGTGTGTGTGTGTGTGTGTATATATATATATATATATATCCCCTGATCAAAAAGCCAAGCACTAATTGAGAGAAAATTGGCTAGGTTTAATGAACTTTTACCCCCTTAATCTTTCACAGAACCCCATTAAGTTTTCAAAGAACCCTAAGGTTCCAGGAAAACAGTTTGAAAAACCCTGTACCAGGCTACTGCCGGAAAGAGAAAAATCTGCAGTCCTCCTATCACATGATGCACAGAGCATATGAAATTCCTTGCAGACCAGCCATAAAAATCAAAGAAGTTAAACATTTTCATTGGTTAACTATCATCCCTGTCATGTATGTATTTTGTCAGGTATATAACCCCAAGCCAATTCATTTCCTGAACAAATCAGAAACACATCCAAGTAAACAGATTAACATGTAATTAATTTTAAATAGTTGCAATAAGGCATTATTTCAATCACAATCAGCTTAAACTAGCCCTACAACTAGTAAAATGATTTGAAGAATTCTTTGACAGAACTGAGACCAATATTTGAGCTGCTAAAATACACATCTTTTCATATTTAAACTGTAATCCTTTGCACATTTCCTTGGAAAAAGCTCCCCAAAACATTAGAGAATTTAATTCTGAGAAAATATGCATATAGTGATGATCTTACATCTTTAATCTGGATGTGACTGAACACAGTAAATAAAACATTAAGGACATCAGTATGCTAAATATTCTAGAAATATGACAGCTCCATTTTAGATTTTTTTTTAACTCAGTATTTTATTTTTGTATACTGCACTGGGCTTTTTGGTGAAGTAAATTGATGATCTAAGATGACAGCAATAATATTTCAGTAATTTCTGTATCTTAGTAGTTACTCTGTGTTTACACCAAAGAAAGATAATAATGCGTGAAAAGTTATTTCAGTGTCTTGGGATGTATTATACTCCATTTACCTAATAAATATTATATCATATAGAAATACATACTTGATTTTTCTTTGCAGCAGATAAAAATTATAGTGAAGAATTTTCAGAATTCTTTATCTCTTTGTTGATATATTTTAGCATGCCACTGAGTGTTTGAAAGTCATTACTGTCACAAGTCACCTCTTCATCTACATTGTGTGTCAGAGGATCAAAGGAAGACTCACTCAAACTCTTTGGTGAAGCATGAGATATATATTTTGACATTCCAGAACTTACTGAAGAGTCTAGTGTAACTGTCACAAGTTTTTGACTGAGTAAGTTTTCATTGTCCTTAATATTTAGATCATTGGTGCTTGTAGAACGACGTAGTTTTCTGTGAGTAGAATGCTTGGCAAAGTCAAGTCCTTGATCATCAAACCAATAATGTCCTGTTAATTGCTTGATGCCTGCTGTTCTTTCATGAACTGCAATTCTCGTTTGTAATCTTGTAAGCTCAGATTCCTATAATGCAACACAAATTTAAAGCTTTAACAGAAAGTAGGTGATCAGGCATCACCAGTATTTTTCTTAATGAGAGCTACTTATGATTAATAAAAAACATCCTGAGTAGCATATGTGGCTTGATTATTCTTATTAAGCAAAGCATCTCCAATGCTATTTTTACAGGTTACCAAGCAATGATCTATTTCTGAAACAATATTATTTGAATAACAGAAGGAGCTAGTGTGAAAGAAAGCTGATCTTTATCTTTATTTAAGCGTTGATCTTGACACTGCATAGTGTCTACCAATGCTATTCAATTTTTTTTTTACCTTTTTATTTCTTTTTGAGGGAGTAGTCCCTGCTGCCTTTATTTCAGCAGATTATTTTTCTAGCAACACACAAGGGTTGTGTTACTTTACACATTTTCCAAATAGGATTTTAAAACTATTTTGATCTATCTTACCCTTGCACCCTCAACATATTGAAAGCTGTCTTAACTAGAGAGTTTGGCTTTCAAAGTCTGCTCCCTGACTTCTTGTTTGCCTTCAGTAACATATGCAGCCTCTAAGTATTGTTGAGTCAACCAGACAGAAAAATAGCGATAGGACCTGGCAATGATGATGATGAAGTAGAAGTATTTACAGTACTTGTGACAGCCTGAGATTAAAAGGCAACAAATAAATTAGGAACTGCTAACAGGGTTAGGCCTTACTATATAGGAAGCATTTAGAGCAGCCTTTCTCAAGCTTTTTACCCTGTAAGAACCCTTGAAATAATTTACAAGTCTCAGAAAACCCTTGAATAAAAATAGCAGAAAATACAAAAACTATCTAATATAATTCAGGCCAGCAGCTGAATTGTGACAGGTAAAAATTCCTACAACTGCAAGTGCTAGCATTATGCAGCACACAAAGTTCATAAAACGATGTTTATTTTTTTCAATCACATTATCGTGAAGAACCCCTAGTGACCTATTGCAGAACTCTAGGATTCCAGTTGAGAAAGGCTTCTTTAGAGAATTGACTCAGAAAAAGAACAAACATAACCAATATATGATCTTAAAAGCTTTAGACTGGGATGCTGTAGGTCCTGATGATAGATCCTAAAAAATATTCTTTAGTTGTTATGCAGCTTTTCTTCTTTGCCTCTTGTTATAATTAAGATTAACCCTTCACATGGAATAAAATCATTCTTCCCTAATATACTTAAGGTATTGGCCACTACTGGCTACCTGCTAACAGTTTGCAGATTATCTTTTAGAGATCAATGTATTATATTTTATTCTGTTGAAGGCTACTATTGTGTGAAGCAGGAGGAAGAGAAAGTAGTTATTACTAAATAATGGGAAAAGATGTCACTGAAATCAAGATTTTAATTTGTGAGTTAAGCAATAAAGAACACAATGGAACAACTTGGAAAAGGAGGTTTAGAATTTCCAATAAGAATGTATGTATTCCACCAGAAAAGTGTGAAGAGCTGGAGAAAAGGTAGGATTGAAACTTAGATTGATATAGACCTACTTAGGGAACATCTGTTTGAATAAGTTTAAATATCTAGGGCCATATGAATTGCATCTTAAGGAATTAGCAGATGGTTTGGCTGGAACCAATGTATTCAAGAATCCTGGAGAATTAGTGAAAAGTAAGAGGACAAGAAAAAAGCAAATGTTGATCCCATGTTCAAAAAAAGGGAACAGAATGAATTAAGGTCATTAATAACTGAGAAGATTCTAAAGTAGGTCAGAAAGAGATCACTCTATCAGCACCTTGAAAATAATGTGATAATTAATAGAAATCAGCATGGATTTTCAAGAACAAGTCTTGCAAAGTAATTTTATCTAATTCTTTTAAACAACTTTTTAAATAGATTGTGGAAATGCTATAAATGTAGTATATCTTGATTTTAGCACAGTGTATTTCAGTGTATCCTGTAACACTATTACTAGCAAGCTAGTTAAGTGTTGTTTGAATGGCATGATAATTAAGTGGATACATAGCTAGCTCAAAAACCATACTCAGAGTGCTCATCAAAAGTCCCTCATCACACTGGAGAAGTTATCAAGTGGGATACTGAAAAGTTAAGTTTTAAGCCCTCTGCTCTTCAGTACTTTTACTAATAACTTGGATGGTATCTGCAGTTTCATCAAATCTGCAATTAACAAAGAACTGTGTTAGAGAGCTAATATGCTAGAAGAAAGAAAATTCAAAACAACTGCAAGTTATTTATATAAGAAAGAAAAATCAAATACACTTATATAGGATCAAGGTATCTGGTTTGGTCACAGTATTCATAAGAAAAGATCTTTGAATAGTAGTTAATTGCAAACTAAACCTGAGTCAGCAGAATGAAATTCCTGCAAAAAAGGGTAAATTAGGTTTTAGGCTGCATCAACAAAATTATTGTTTTCAAATCACAGGAAGTAAGAGTTTGACTTTATTCTGCCTTGCTCAGACTCCACTTCAAGTCCTGTGTACAATTCTCAGCACCATACTGTACTCTAAAAAGTGTTCTTTAAACAGGGAGAGCAGTTTGATACTGGAACCAATTACTCAGTAGATCTTTACTGGATGTCTTCAAGAAGAGCCTAAGTAGCTATCTATTGAGGATGCATTGATTTGGATTCCTACACTGAGTAAGGGGTTGGACATGCTGGCCAACTCTCTTGACTGAAAGAACTGGCTTGTGATGAACCATATCAACCCAGTCTAATTATTTTTGACTCTGATATTTTACATTATGAAGAGACATTGGCTCTCAGAACTCAGGAGAGAGGAATTGGGCTCAGCAAATATTTAATGACAATTCTCCCTTAATTTGAGAGAAGGTAATTCCTTTGTGGTTCAAAATCCATGTATGTATGTATGTATGTATGCATGTATGTGATGTTTATGTAAAAATAGCAAGCTGAAGGAGGCAAGCCACATGTTGCACTTGCAACTTGTCCTTTGCCATTAAATTCCCTAACACCATAAAGGCAGCCTGCCTGCCTGCCTGCCCCCCTCCCTCCCTCTATCATATTTCTATAGCCGCCTATATCACACAAAGCAACTCTATATTTCTATTATGTTCTCAGCTCAGTTTGGCACCCCAGCATATCCATCCAAAGCACATTTTGTAAGGATTAACAGTATCAACCCTCTTCTTCAACGATAACTTACAATTTTGCAAACTTATTTTTTATTTTTTTATTGCACCCCCTATCTTTATCCAAGGTTTTCACAGTAGCTATGAATGAATACCATCCAGAATACAGATTTCAATGTTATAGACATGTACTGCACAGTACCTGTAAAATGAATTGACAACCCTATATCCCATGCAAATATTTCGTTCTTAACTCACTTTAAGAAGCAACTTTTCATTTGCTGCTTGAATCATATCATCTCTGGACTGAAGTTGTTGTTGCAGATTATAAACTGTGTCCTGAGCATCATCCAGTTCTAGCTTGATCTGCTGTAGTTGCCCATTAACATGATGAGATTTAGAGAGTGACTGCTTCCATTTTGTCTGTTCTTCTTCATGGGAAAGTTTCTGAAGATACAAATATATTTCAAATACAATTTCTCAACTTAATATTTCAAAATTAACACAAACCTTAGTTTATCAGTTCAACTAGCAGTTCAGTATGGAATTTTTATTTTATGAAGAGGTTTAGCTCTACCATGCCTGGCATTCAGCAGAGGATAATCTTACATAAATAGAAAGGACATTGTCCTCCTCCTATTAAGGAATGGATTCAGGATATGAATCTGTTATCTATTTTTGAAAAGTCTTTATATTCTAAAAATGAGAAGATGGAGCAATATGGTTCTACATTTCAAGCTTAAGGAAATAATTAATTCACTATTGATACTAAATAGATATATGAATTTTTTGTACAAGTTTTTCCTCTCTTAGGTTTAATTTCTTTAATCACTATACTATAATTTTAATCATATCACCACTACTGTATTTTGTATTATTGGTGTGTAGTTGTTTGTATTTCACTATTTCAGTTTTTTAAAATCATAAATAAATAAAAAACTAACAGTTCAAAAACAGCACTAATAACTTTAACTACTGTTAAATTCACAGTTGCTAAGATCTTCTTGAGAATGGACATCCCCATTGTATTTTTTATTTATTTATTTATACATTCGATTTATTGTCCGCCCATCTCCCCCCCAATGGGGAACTCTGGGCGGCTCACAAAGTACATATATATAATCTTACATCTTACAATTATACCATTAGCGGCCAGCAGGGGTCGCTAGGGGGTCATCCGGGCTTTTTTCCTTCTCTGTGGATCCATATTGGCTTTATTATTCCAACAAACAAGTTTAATTTAAAAAATAGATGTCCTGTCCACTCCCATTTTATGGTTTTAAGTAGCTAGCAAACATCTATATACAGTTGCAAGAAAAAGTATGTGAACCTTTTGGAATTTCATGGTGTTCTGCATTAATTTGTCATAAAATGTGATCTGACCGTCATCTAAGTCAAGACTATTGACAAATATAAAGTGCCTAAAATAATAACACAAAAACAATTCTGATCCTTCATGTCTTTATTGAACACATTCAACATTCAAAATGCTAGTGGAAAAAGTAAGTGAACCCTTGGAATCAATAACTGGTTGACTCCCCCCCCCCCCCCCGCCCCAGCAGCAATAACCTCAACCAGGGACTTCCTGTAGCTGTGGATCAGACCTGCACATTGTTCAGGAGGGATTTTAGCCCATTCTTCCTGGCAGAACTGCTTTAGCTCTGTCGTATTCTTTGGACGTCTCATGTGTATGGCTCTCTTCAAGTCATTCCATAGCATCTCTATTGGGTTGAGGTCTGGGCTCTGACTTGGCCACTCCAAAAGGCGGATTTTGTTTTTCTGAAGCCATTCTGTTGTGGACTTGCTCTGGTGTTTTGGGTCATTGTCCTGTTGCATCACCCAACTTCTACAGAGTTTCAGCTGATGTACAGACATTCTCACATTATCCTGAAGAATTTTTTGATACACTTGGGAATTCATCTTCCCGTCAATGACCACAAGCTGGCCAGGCCCTGATGCAGCAAAGCAGGCCCAAATCATGATGTTTCCTCCACCATACTTTACGGTTGGGATGATGTTTTCATGATGATATGCAGTGCCCTTTTTACACCAGATGTAGTGCTATGTGTTCTTTCCAAATAGTTCAATCTTTGTTTCATCAGTCCACAAAACGTTTTGCCAATACCGCTGTAGAGTGTCAGTGTGCTCTTTCGCAAACTTCAGGTGTGCAGCAATGTTCTTTGTAGTAAGCAGCGGCTTCCTTCGTGGTGTCCTGCCATAGACACCCTGCTTGTTCAACATTTTACATACTGTAGACTCACAAACACAGATGTTAGCCAGTTCTAATGATGCCTTCAAATCTTTGGCTGTCACTTGGGGTTGTTTCTTTACCTCATTGATGAGTCTTCATTGTGCTCTTGGGGTCATTTTTGACTGGGTGCCCACTTCTTGGTAGAGTAGCCACAGTCCCAAAGTGTCTCCATTTGTAGATCATTTGCCTAACTGTAGACTGGTGAATTTCTAAGGTCTTTGAAATCACTTTGTAACCCTTTCCAGCTTTATGTAAATCAACAATTCTTGATCGTAGATCCTCTGAAAGCTCTTTTTGGTGAGGCATGGCTCACATAAGCGTATTCTTCTTGTGCGGAGCCAACTCAAAAAGTTTGAGTGTTTTTTGTAGCTCTAGTCCACACCTCCAAACTCATTTTCTTAACAAGATTCCAGGTATGCTAACACCTGACTCCAATTAGCTTTTCTGAGGTCAACTCAAGGATTCACATACTTTTTCCACTAGCACTATGAGGTTTTTATAGTTGTTCTCAATAAAGACATGAAGGATCAGAATTGTTTTTGTGTTATTATTTTAGGCACATTATATTTGTCAATACTCTTGACTTAGATAACTGTCAGATCATATTTTATGACAAATTAATGCAGAACACCATGAAATTCCAAAAGGTTCACATACTTTTTCTTGCAACTGTAAGATGAAATATAAACTATTAAACCATTATGAGAAATTGTAAATAGCTTGGGTTTTTATCCCCTCCTAAACCTTAACAAAGAGAGTGTGATCCTCAACCATAGCAGCAAGTTATTCCATGGTCTAAGGTATGCCATGGGATAGTACTATTGTTATTATACATATCCATGGTGCTTAAATAGTTTACCAATGCTAAATTCATAACTTACATGAAAAGAGACTGAATGCTTTAAAATTATTTCATACACACTTGGTACAACAGAAATTATTTGAGAAAGTAAAAGGAAAAGTTAGGGACAGTTCTTAGAGCCATACACAGAGAGATTCTCATTCTCTCATACATAATCCAAAAGAAATGGGAAAGAGCAATTTTGTTCTCACCTCTGATAAAAAAGACTGTTTTAGCAAATGTATTTCTGCAGTGAGCCTCTTAATCTCAGCTTGCGTCCTTGCTTCTAACTGGGTTTCTCGCACCTGAGCTGCCCCCAATTGGTCTGCCAAATTATTTGCACGGGTTTCCTGAAATAAAATTATGCCACCCAAAAAAAAAAAAAAAATCAACAGATCTTGCCACATTATCTTATTAAAAATGTTTTAAAAATAAATATATTAAAATTATCACTATTATTAAAAACTAGAGCGTTTGAAGCAATACCAAAGTATCTCAAGTTTGTTTATAATAGAAAATCACTACTAATTTTCTAAAATCAAGAAAATATTTCTAAGGCTATTTTTGAGACTTTTTGTACAAATGACATGGACCTTCTTTTTTAAATTATATTTTTTGTTTGGCCAACAGCCACAGAGGGAAAGGTAGTGATACCACAAAAGTGGTGGACCTGGAATTTCTATAGGTTTTGAAAGGGGTGAGGTCTTTTTGGATCTTATATATTTCAGTGGGAAATACTGTTGTTTCTTGTTATTTTGTCACCAAAATTTAGTGATGCAATTTCTAGGGGTAGCAAAAAAGGAGTTAGAGAAACAACATGATAGAGCAACTAGCTACATTATCAACAACTATATAGAAAGTTGGCATACAAATCCAGGAACACAGACTGCTTGTCTGCTAAAAAGTGGCACAGAGTGCCCAACTTGGCTATTGGAAAGACCTATGGAGAATAACAATAATGGCCTGTCATCTTCCTGGGCAGATCCTGTTTCAATTAAGTATAATGACTTTTCTCCAAATATCCAGGCCTCATAAATAGATATTTTACGAGAAATAGCACAGGATATCTGAACAAAATGCTCACAACTGTGTTTTTCTTTTTTTTAGACATCAAAATATTTCTTAGACCCACTGCTGTTGATCATCTTAAGACCATTATGATTTATAAAAGTGGAAAGAGATACACAAGGAGGAACACACTGAAGTTTTCATGAAAATGAGGACACATTCAAGTCTCAGACCCTTAGGGAAGGGAAGGGAAATATGTAAGAAAGAACCTATCCCAAAGCCTACTGTACTATGTAATAATTACAAAAGGGCAGAAATTGCAGAGCCAGGCAAAAAAATTCATCAGGGTCAGGCAAGATGCATGCTTTGAAAGTAATTCAGAATAAATTCTTTGGAACTCACATGAGCACACCACTTCTCTGCTATTCATTAAAACCACCAGGTTTTTTTTCAGGTTTTCTCCACAAGCTTGAGAAAAGGTGTAGCTACTTTAAGGGTCACATTAAAAGTTGATTCTTTAAACCAGCAGGATCTTTTATTTTTCTTGTATTCACCTGAGGTCTGAAATACTTCTTTTATATCATTTTCAAACTGATCTAGCATTATTGGTTAGATTTAATCTTTCTCCATTTGAAACCCTGCTCTGAAATACTACCAACAGATTGCAAAACACATATTAAACTGATCCTAGAAAGAGTCTTGCATTGGGCCAGTTGATTTCTCATAAAAGTAATCTTGTAAAATTGGTTACTTTTTCATGTGAGATATGGTTCACTTCTTCCAGTTCAAGAGAGATCCTATCCACATCTCTCTGAGCTTGAGCCTGTTGGCGGCGACTCTCTAATAGATCCACATGAATTTGTTTCACTGCTTCACGTTCCAGTCTCAACTGTTGCCCCAAATCAAGTATTTCTTTGTACTGTTCTGCAATACACCTTTCTTGATCTTTCAGCTTCTAAAAAGAGAAAAGTGTTTTTAACAAAACTAAGAATCTTTGTCTTCCTGTTCATTTTTAATACTTCTATTTGTTACCATAAAATCAGATCTGTTGTCTGAAAAACAGAGTTCTAGAGTGTGTTAAAATCATCAGCCATATGGAGCAGTATTTTTTGTTGGCAGAGGTGTATACAAACTTGTCTAAAGAGAAAGAAAAAAATCAGCAATATCAGAAAATTAAACACAAAAATACTGGCATGTTCTCATGGAAAAGTAAACAAATTGCATTTCACTATGAAAAGAAACATAAAATCTTATGTCTATTTAACTCAAAGTAAGCTTCAATGAGTTCAGTGGAACATACTTCAGAAATAGACAATAGTCCCTTCTGTGAAAAGGCAGTGTTATTCCCTTATCATATATTATTGATTAAATAAGTGACTGGCCTGATAACAAACATGGAGTACCGACAAAAAGGCAGAGAATAGATAAGAGAAACTTACTTTCTCAGTATCTGTTATTCTTTGCTGCTTTTGTTCATTCTCTTTTTTAAGATGATTTATCTCTTGATCTTGTTGAAGCATATTATACTCTTTTTCTTGAAGCTCCTCTTTGGAACACTGAGCCTGGCTTGCCAAACTCTCAATCTAATAGCAAAATAGTGAAGACAAGTAAGTTATAAAGAGAAGAACTATTTGAGGAGTTTAATCTCCTTTTATAGTACACATTTTATTTGTTGAAAGTGAGCAACTGGTGACAACTATTTTAAAGAGCATTTTGAACAATAACAGTACCTGTTTCTTATAATCCTTTATCTGCAACTGTGTTTTTTCCAAGCTACCTTGTAATATAATTATTTTTTGTTCCATTTCTCCCTTGTACTCACGAATTGACATATCCAGCTGTGTAACCTTTTAAAAAAGGGAAAAGACAAACTATCAAAACAAAAGCACATATTACAAGTAAAAATTTGGAGCATTAATGAAAATATGCATCCCAAATATCTTTACTAATAAGGCCCCAATAACTCTTGAAAGCATATAAAATTTACAGATTATTCTGATAATGTTCTAACCTGAGCTGCTCTTTGTTTCAAATCCCAATTTCTTTCATTCAGCACCTTTTCTGTGTCAAGAAGTTCTTCTTTTTTCTCTTCAAGTTCATCCTTGCATTCTCTGCAATTTTCATTTAAAAATGAGAAATATTTTCTTTGTCAGGGAAGTTAAATTCTGATTATCCTCACCCCCTAGTTCTTCTGATTCTATGTTTATTTCAAAATAACTCATTTAATTTGTATTGCAAAAGGTGAGGAAAAAACACAGCCAAAAATTGTAGGCAGAAGTTGTAGCATAGCTCTTGACAAATGAATTATGGGCTTAGCTTTTGTCTCATCATCATTTTAATGTTTTAACTGAGAGATTGGTAAAAACAAATATGACTTTTTCTCCTAAAGATGCTAGAAAACAGACTGAATTTTAAATATGCATTTCAGGTTGCACATGCATATTTTCAACAATGTAATATTTATCTAACAGTAATAAAATGCTAGGAGATTAGCAGATATGAGAGTCTAGTGTTCTGATTCTATACACGTTCACTCCAAAGTAATTCCTACTCACTTTGATGAAGTTAGTTCTACATACACAGACTTATGGACTGAGTTTATGGACTCCCATATTTAGCATTAAGCCATTCTAAATTAAATGAATTATTTCTACATAATGAAGATTAAGCACATATTTTTGCTTTTGTTTTGCGTTTGTGACTCAGCAAAGTTACACATCTCACAGGCTTTTGTTTGTTGCTCTCCATGAGTTGAAATAACCCAAAACATGATTAGCTGAGATACTGTATCCTATTTTTTTTTCTTATACTACTGCCTTTCATGAGAGGGAAGATACAGCTGTATTTGTGTTGGCCTAATGTAACATCTAGCTTTGCATTTCTCTATATTTGGAAATAGCTTGGAGGACAGCTAAGCTATTTTGCTTTAAAATTTAGCGATGCAGTGATTTTAGGGCAACAAAGTAATTTAAAACACAATTAACTGCATTCACATTTCATTGTTAATAAATAAAAGTAAATTCAGGGTGTATTTAAATTAACAAAATGCCAGCAATACATTTTGAAAAGGTAAGAAATTTAATTTATTAATTTGTAATGGTGAAAGGTAAAAACTCCCTTGATTTGAGATCAAATTCTGGCAGCTGCGGTAAAGTATCCATGAAGATTTTTTGGCAGAAGTACAAAAATAGTTTGCCACTGCCTTCTTCCTGGATGTTTGTTGCACATCTCAGCATATAGCCCTGGAATTCCCTTGAGATCTCCCATCCAAATGCCAACCAGATCCAGCCATGCTAAGCTTTTAAGCCCAGACAAGCTTGAATAGGTGCTGCCACCTGCTGAAACTACTAGTTTGTTACACTGATCCAGTTTGTAATGCACATTAACACACCTTAATTCATCTGTTAAATCATGGATAGTAGTATACTTTTCCTCTAGAGATATCTGTGCATTCTGTAATGTATCCCGAAGGTCTTGTAGTTGTCTCAAAGTAGTTTTTAACTCCCCAGTGGCATTTTTCAGGTCAGTTTCTAGAGTTTCTATTTTCTGTATGAAATCTTTTTGCTGGGTCTCACTTACAAGTAGCTTATCTTCTAATTCTTTCACTTTTGTGCAAATAGAGAAAAAAGAAATCAAGAATGTTTAGCCATAAAATGTATGCATTTCTACACATGATACAACTTTACATTTTTATCCTGTCCTTCAGGCTATTCCAAGATAAAGACAACACAACAAGTTAAATATCAACAATCACCATAAAATCCTTTTTTAAAAAAAAGTAAAATACATTATCTAGGAGTAACTGAACTGTTTGCCTATTCCTAAATCTAATAGTTGTTGTTTAGTCGTTAAGTCGTGTCCGACTCTTCGTGACCCCATGAACCATATTACGCCAGGTCTTCCTATCTTTCACTGCCTCCCTGAGTTTGCTCAATTTCATGCTCATTGCTTCAGTGATGCTATCTAGCCATCTCATCCTCTGCCGTCCTCTTCTCCTTTTGCCTTCCATCTTTCCCAGCATCAAGGTCTTTTCCAAAGAGTCCTCTCTTCGCATTAGGTGACCAAAGTATCTGAGCTTGAGCTTCATTATCAATCCTTCCAATGAGCAATCAGAGTTGATTTCCTTTAAGATTGACTGGTTTGACCTCCTAGCAGTCCAGGGGACTCTTAAGAGTCTTCTCCAGCACCACAGTTCAAAGGCATCAATTCTTTGGCGTTCAGCCTTCTTTATGGTCCAGCTCTCACAGCCATACATTACTACTGGAAAAACCATAGCTTTGACTATGCGGATCTCTGTCGGCAAGGTGACGTCTCTGCTTTTTAATATGCTATCTAGGTTTGCCATAGCTTTCCTCCCAAGGAGCAAGCGTCTTTTAATTTCATGGCTGCAGTCTCCGTCTGCGGTGATCTTGGAGCCCAAATAAATGAAGTCTGTTACTGCTTCCATTTCTACCCCTTCTATTTGCCAGGGATTGATGGGTCCAGATGCCATGATCTTAGTTTTTTTAATGTTGAGTTTCAAGCCAGCTTTTGCACTCTCCTCTTTCACCCTCATCAAGAGGCTCTTTAGTTCTTCTTCACTTTCTGCCATTATAAATCTAATAGACTAGATACCAATAAAGGGACTCTGGAATGAATATTCTATGACCACACTATAACCATTGAAAATACCGTATTTCCATTTTGTCTATGAAGTAGAGTTTCATGGTTAAAATCAAAAGTTCACTTCTTCACTTTCTGCCATTATAAATCTAATAGACTAGATACCAATAAAGGGACTCTGGAATGAATATTCTATGACCACACTATAACCATTGAAAATACCGTATTTCCATTTTCTCTATGAAGTAGAGTTTCATGGTTAAAATCAAAAGTTTAATTCTACTTAGAAACAAACTGGAAGCCAGTTAAGATGTATTTGCATATAGATATGTGTATGTGCACACACACATGTACATGTATGTTATACATGTGTATGCGCATGTATATGATGTATTCAAGTTGGCACTGAAAAGTTCCCATATAGTCTTCAAGGATGTCCCTGTGCACAAATATGCATGTTACCAATCATGCATAGGGGACGCGGTGGCGCAGCGGCTTAATGACGCTGAAAGTGCCAGCCAGAAATGGCTGGAAACTTCAGCGGTTCAAGTCCAGCCTCTCGCGTTAAACAAGGTGAGCTCTTGTTTCTCTACCCGCAGCTTCTGCCAACTCAGCAGATTGAAAACGTATGTGAGTAGATAAATGAGTACTCTCACTCCGGTGGGAGGAAAAATGCTGGCAGCGACTCTACAGAGAGACGGGACCACAGTTGCCGGTAAAAGCGTGAAATCGCGCTCACCCCGAAAAAGGGGCGCGAAGCAATGGAAAAATCCCGCCTCCTGCGCTTGCCAGCTGGGCTGGACGCTCTAGGAAGTAGGCTCTGGCAAAGGCTACTTCCGAAAAACAGAAAGATGCAATTGCCTTGAAAACCGCTAGGGGGCGGTCACTGCAGGGTCAGTAATGACTGTGAAGCAGACCAAAAAAAAAAAAAAATCATGCATAACTGTGGCCTCTCTTTGGCCAACCTAGTAACAAGTACTTTGTGCTACAGATTCCACTTAGATATCCAAAGCAGGATCAAATCTAACAGCAACCCTAAAATGTAAATTTGGTCTTTAATGATATAAGGGAAAGAATTCACTGAAAGCCATCAAATCCAAGCTAAGTACCTTTTCCTTCTTTGGACTTAGTTTCTATTTAGTAGTTCTCATGCTGTCTCTTACAAAAGTCCACTAATTGTATTCATTCATAGTGCCTCAAACTGAATGCACTTAGCTATCCACCGAAGATATATCCTTTTCCTAGTGTTACATACATGCATACATACCCATCATGTTATTCTGTTTTGGCTAAGCAATGTTTTGTAGAGCACAGAACAAGAATTAAGAGCTAATAATCACAGAAATCAAAGGCATGAGTTAAGAAGAAAAGGAAACATTGCCAAAACTAAACTCCAACAACACCATTTACTATACCTTCCCATACCTTTCTATCCTAATAAACGATCTGTGTTTCCATCATGCCCATACATAGCTTTATATATCGCTATTTGTTCTTTAAATTTCTGACCTCTCTTTTTCAGCATCTCATCAACTCCATCCAATCACAACTTCCCAGTCTTCCCCTTCCTCTCCTTTTCACTTTTCCTTCATATACAGGTAGTTCTCACTTAACGACCCTAATTGGGACTGGCAACTCCACCACTAAGTGAAGCAGTCGTTAAGTGGGAAATCACATGGCTGCAACTGTGCTTTCTTGCTGGAAAGAAACAAGACTATTCAGTTTCACACCTTCGGCTTGTGTTTGCCTCCTAACCACTCCCCAGCCCTTTGGAATGCTCGTGTGCCTGCTTACTGTCTTGTACGCATCAAATCCAATGTGATCACACCGCGGGCTGGGAGCCGTAAGCGCCCTATGTAAACAGCCCACCCTCTTGAAATCCCTTTCTCTCCAATCTGTCCACTCTGCGATGGGGGGAGGGGAGAAAAAAGCAAGCAATTTCTGTAGGCAGTCTCTCCTTTGCCTGACCCTTCCTCACTGCCAGCACGATGGCACTGCTTTTGATGTGTAGAAGAACAAACAGCTTACTCTCTTGAAATTTCTTCCACTCCAATCTTTCCACTCTGGGGGTGGAGGGTCAGGCAAAAGAGAGATTGCCTACAGAAATCACTTGCTTTTTTTCTCCCCACCCCCTTTGCAGAGAGGAGAGATTGGAGAGAAAGAGATTACAAGAGTAAGCTGTCTGCTCTTCTACACACCAAGAACAATGCGATCACACTGGCAACAGGAAAGGGTCAGGCAATGCAGGCAAAAATGCAGTCTTCACACATGTTTAGTGTTACAGCTATTCCACAAGCAAGCTGGATTCATATTTTAATATTTCTCCAGTTACACTTGTAACCTTATATTTTTCAACATTCTCACAGCATGTATGACCTCCTATTCACCATTTTCCTTAGCCTACTACAATTTATAGCATTAATGTCAGTTCTACTCTTTGCTGTATCCCTATCATTCCCATACCAATCTCTAAAATAAGACTTCCAGCATTTTACCACTTCAGTTTCATCTCAAAACATTTCATCACATTTATTTATACAGTAATTCAATTCATTCTGTGAGAAAGTC
Organism: Liasis olivaceus; assembly: GCA_030867105.1. NCBI lineage: Eukaryota > Metazoa > Chordata > Lepidosauria > Squamata > Pythonidae > Liasis > Liasis olivaceus. The sequence goes on along the minus strand of CM061350.1, from coordinate 118,851,333 downwards.
ACTGTTTAGCTCTCTTCACCTACTTCCAAAGCAACTTTTTTTTTCATTAAAATTGGTCTGTGCTTCTCTGACTCTTTTAATCTTAAACATTCATTACACTCTTAACCTACAGTCTTTGGAACTATCCTTTTCTTTCTATACACATTAGACAGTATCCTGTTATCATCAATTTTTGTATACTCTTATATGCATTTTTCTCATCTCCAGCCTTTACCACTTCATACACAATCCTTTTTCACACTTCCTGTTAGTGTAATTTCTCATATACTTCTGTGGTACTCTGTAACACAATTATTTTCACTCCATTTCAAGCAGCTTCACATCCTTTTTTCTTCCCATTCATTCTGTAGAGAAATTACTTTATCTTATAATACAGGACTCCTACTTTCTCTTCCTGCAATTATTCTACTTTCCTTCTCCTTTATTCCTCTTTTTCCCATTACCTCCATGTCCATTTTTTTCAAAAGATCCATCCTTGGCACTATCCAAAATGGTCTATCCCACATTTAGAATCTCTGATCACACTTGTATCCTTAACAAATGCTTAGGCTTTCATCATAAAGAATCAAATGAATCATGATTTATATTAATGGATACATATGAATAGCCATGTGCTTAAATCACGTTTCTGAAATATTTCTAAGCAGATCCCCACCAAATATTACCATTCTCATTCATTTCTGGGTCCCTAAATGGCTCAGTCACTTTTTCTGTATTCTCTTAATTTCCACTCATCTATTCATGTATGTTTCCCTCTTTCATGTCATCTGTTAATTTAGGCTCTTTATCATTTACTCTTCTTACATTCTAAGTCAAAATCTTCTATATATCATGGTCATTACCAGATGGGCCCAGATGGGCCCATAAATACTTTCTGCTGCTCACCATGGCCTTCATCTATCAGGGTATTCACAAAAGTATTTTAGAAGGATATAGAAAGAGTAGATTAGATTAACAGCCTTAGTTATGTCTATGCCACATGCAGAATTTCCGGCTAACAGTAAGGATGGTACTGGTCAATATTGATGCATTTGGCCATTATGCCATAACCGAAGCCAAGTTTTGCCCAAACATGTTCACACTATTCTATGCAATTTAGGATCTCTAATCTAGAAACTATCTTGGAAGCCAGTGTTCTGCTGCTGGTATCCCATCAACCAGGAGATATATACATAGTACTGGCATACTGTTCCTCGAGCTCACTATATAAAATTTAGGAGCTCGCTCTCAAGACAGCATGCTACAGAATAATCTGTGGGAGTGTGGAGCAGAGGTGTGAAACATGGACTCTCATCCCCAGAGGAGCGGACAAGAGATAAGAGAATGAGACTGGCCCCTCCCTGAGGAATGCTAAGGATGTTTGTAGTCTGACCCTGGGAATTGCTCTCAGTCTGAGAAGATTCTGTAACGGGAGTGAAGCCAATAAACCTTGCTGGATTGAATCTGTATTGTCTCCTGGAGTTTCCTGGGCTAAACCTGACATAATCTATATTTAATCTCCTCTTTTTCTGTCATGTCTCTTGCTGATGTCAAAATGAACTAGAATACAGTCATATGCATGATCCACACTATCTTTCCATCAGGAAACTTCTAATTAAAAGTCAATTACTGAAGAGACTGGGATACAAGTTTTTCTTGTTCCTGAGCAAGGGACAATGCACCCATTCCTATATGATATCCAGTGCTGGAATTGATGAGCCCCAGATTTGGACTAAAATTGAAGATTAAGGGATTCAAATAAACTATTTTAATATATAGTAAAAACAGGTAGGACATGGCATTTTTACCTGATTTATTATTTTTTATTTGACTAAATAACAACTATCGTTGAGCCCAGATTTGCACTGGAAATATGCGAAGATAGGATCCTTTAAGGCTTTGCCCTCTTGGCTATTTGCCTCTGAAGGAAAACTATTGGAATAAATAGGCATGGTCCTTCCGGGCAAATCATAGGTGTTGCATGTCTATGTAAGTATATAGTCTAATTTGGAATCATAGCAAAATAAAAGATTAAATCCCTATTCTCTCTTTCTTACTCAAGATCACCTTCCCATATTCCATACAACTTAATAATGAAAAGAAGCATCAAGAGTCAGTGTTGTGATTAATGGAAAGTTATGTGCCACTGAATAAAATCATGTTTAAATCAATTCATATTTTATTATTTAGTGAGAAATCATTAAATGGTTATGGTTCACCTCACTCTAAAAATTTCATCAATAATAGTAATTGATTTCAGTAGAGAAGCTATATACTGACAGAAACTGAACAAGGCATTTTCAGGGAAATACAAGAATGCTAGCTTAAAAAATACCAAATAGGCTTCTCTCATATATTCTAGTCATATGTAAATTATAGTTGCTTAAAGTCTACATACCTGTGCAAGGTATTCTTATTTAATTTTATTATTCCATTGTCAAGAAAATTTTCTAGAAATTTCTCCCATTCATTTCAATGTACCTTCATAAAGGTATCACTAAGAAAACATAATGAAGAGCTTACCTTGGTGTGTCTTTTTATTAAATTCTGAGATCCTCTGCTGTAAAGTAATTTCCAGTTGGCTCAGTTGCATTGCTTTAGTATGACCATCTCGCTTTAAGTGCACTAGTTCTTTCTCCATGTCTATTAACTCATCTTTACACTGATCCATCTCTTTTTTAATATGCCTGAAGAAGCAAATATACCACGCCTCAATGAATAACTAAAATTATAACATGTTTACAGGTCTTACAGTTTGATCCTAAATAATAAAAAAAATTAGAAATATGCCTCAGAACAAGATAAATCTGAACTTTAAGTATAAGCCATTTAGAGTCATGAGAAAAGGAACAATATAAATAGAGAAATAAATTCATAAATAAATTTGAAACTGCACTCATATACTAATCTGGGAATAAATTCCACTGAAATCTATAGGACTTCTTAAACTGATATGCATAGAGTTGTACTATAAAAGTTTTGTTTTGAAAAACTATGCCCCCCCCCCAAAGACAATACGTTCAAGAAAAGAATTGCATTATTTTTAAACTTAAAAAGTTAGGACTGTGCCTGATTGTAGCAGTAAGTTCTGCTACTTTTTGTCGTTTCACATTGTTTTCTTCAATGGCTAAATGAAGCCTTTCATTTGTTCTTCTCAATTCTTCTTCCAACATATCCTTCTGCTTTTGAAGTTCTTGCTCTAGTTTTGATACCTGTTTTTTTTTTTTTTTAAAAGAGAGAGAGATTCACAATGCAATTCTAAACAAACGTTTTTGGTAGCATATCCCAATACAATTTGTGTAAACAAAATTAGGAATGTGCTCTTAATATGTCATGCAGATTAGTCCCAATGCACGATTACAATTTATGCTCGCAAAGTCAGATGATCCACTGAGTTGAAGTGGCCCTCAAAGGAATGTTCAGGGTGCATTCCAACACTCAAAAGTCTCTACTATGGGTTCAGTAGGATTCATACCCAAATCCATTGTTTTCATGTTTATTCATATTAAGCATAAATATATACAGTTTTGGGGTATCTCAAAACTTTATAATGTTAACAAGTTTACAGTACTAAAGAAATTAATACAGCATGAATAATCTTTATGAAAGGCTTTTCATTACTCTCCTAATGGATAAGGTTTCTCACTTTTGAAAATAGTTTTCAAGAAACACAATTCAAATATAAATATTTCTGCTTTAAATATAATTTGGAATTCAGATATATAGACTGCGCATTTAATTCTGCCATTAAAATAGTGATCTCATAAAACAATTTTTTAAAAATTACACTAGTAATGAGCTATTCTAGAGAACTTCTATTGGATTTTAAAATATTGCTTTGTTAAAGAAGCATTATCCTTATTACATCTCCAACAAAATGCTGTCTTAGACAGTCCTTTTCTATACAGATGTGGAGTCCAATAAATTCTAAATATTATTTGTTGTTGTATAGTCATAGTTTAAGGTCCATTGACACTCTTGCTATAGAATTTAAGACACTCTCCCATTGTCTAGGCAATATAGGAATCTCTAATTCTTTATTCCACTCATTTCTTAGCATCTGCACATCAAATTGATTTATTGATAACAAATATCTATAAAAATTAATAGTAGGTTTTTTAGTTTTAAAGTTTTAGTTTTTAGTTGTAAAGCTTCTTTAAAACACATGTTTTTACAATGTCCTATACTTACTAAGTTTTGGGAGAAAATAGTGGACTATATAAACACAACTGTGCGACAAAAGCTAAAACTTTCAGAGGATAATATTCTCTTGAATTACATACCTATTACATGGAATTCAACAACTGGACAACAAAATGGATTCTCTGTGCCCTTACTATGGCCAAAAGACTGATATTGCAGTATTGGAAAGATAAATATGTGGCCCCATTCACTCAATGGATTGAAGACCTAATTACACTTGCCACCTGTGAGTGGATTGCCTATAGACATAGACTTTGTATGGGCAAGTATAATGAAATAAGGACCTCATTTATACAAAAAAGAATGAGAGTTATGTAAGTGTATTAGGAATAAATATATATGTACTTGAATAATATTTACATTAGATAAGTATATATAAAATTATAACTGTTAACTGTTATAATGATATATTTTGTTTCTTTTTTCCTTTTTCTGTTGTATTTTTTCACTTTTTTAACACACTTTTTATGTTTTTTTTTAATTTGAGAATGTACTGTATGTATTTGCATTATAATTATTTTTGTGTTTTGTTCCTTTTCTTTTTTCTTTTTCTGTTATTATTTTAAAAGCAATAAAAAAATTAAAAGATTGCTGTGGAATTATGTTTTGGGGACTGTGAATTAACATTTCTAGTCTAAGCCAATTTCCAACAAGTTGAATCCTATTAGAATAAGTTAAACTAATTTGCATGTAATAATCACAATCCAAAGCAAATCAGACCTCATTAAAACCAATGCAGTGCGGGAATTTATTAAGCAATATGCTTAATTAACACCATGGGTTCTTATATCTGATTAATCAATTATAATGTTTTGCTATAGCTATAGGAACAGGACACTACACACATAAAACATTTATCATTTTTCAGAAACCAAGAAAAGCAGTACTATTTGTATGATCCTCGCCTATAAGATTCACTTATCTAACTGTAGCATAGATATTTATAGGCCTGAATTACATTCCTATATTTGTAAAAGCACCCATATTTTTGTCCACAGAAATGCTTTGGATTCTCAATCTATTTGTCAATAGCCATCACTACTTTGAAACTGTGTTCTTCAAACAGTAATATTCTTACACAATAGAAGTGAGTTCCCCAATTTTTTGGACCAATGGGCAACTTGAATTTTGGAGGTAGAGATGCTCAAAATGTTTCAATATCAAAAAGTCCCAGCCCTAAAATTTTGTTCTGACCTTCAGACTATCCATTCTAACCTTCGTTTTGCAACCAAAATGTCTGTTTCAGGGCTGTAATATTTCTGTAAAATTAGACCAGGCCTTTTCAACACTGGATGATTTCCAGTAATGTCAGAGTTCAGACATTTCAACCTCATAATATTTTGCACAACTGTATTTGGAAAGTGTTTTAGTAATGACCAGCAACAAAACAGAAATCTACCAAAAGGCAAAATAATAAAGATTCTTCCCTTGCCCAAATTTATTTTTGTTTTTCTTCTGTGGTAGGCAGATACACTTCCAAACAATAAGTGGCTTAAAATCACCTGCTATTTTTATTTTCTATGAAAAAGTGCTGGAGGCTTAGAATTTGCCAGAACCATACTGGGAACCCCAGCCACAGAGCAAATTTCTTTCAAGGTATATTTTGAGGGTAAAATAGTCAAATTTCCCAGCTTATAGCTATACACTCTGGCATACCTACAAGAACTCTCTGAATTCTAGCTAATGACTCACAATAAGATGAAATTGTTTTGTTCCAAATATGCTTGGTAACAGAAAACACAGAATATGAAGTATATAAATGCTTTTCATCTATTTTTAAAGTATTTATTATAAAGAATATACCTGCTTTTGGAGCTTCATTTGGCTGTCCTCTAATTCACTATTCCTAACTGTTTCCTGATGTAACATTTGCTGCTGCTGCTGAAGACTTTGCTGTAGAACAAGATTTTGTTCACTAGTTGACTGAAGATTGTCATTCTTATGCTTTATTTCTTTCTGCAACCTCTGGACCTGGAAAAAGACTAATATGATGAGACTATGACAAGGCAATTAGTTTTCTCAGCTTGCTGCTATTTCACCTTTAGCAGAACAGTCTGCTCTCTCAATAAATTTATATGCTACTATCAAGTTGTGGTTCTTATTAAAGTCTATTATTAATGGAAATAAAAATCTACAGTATGGGCTATATACAAAAACATGCTTTAGCTTAAAATAATTAGGAATGAATCCTGATTTTCAGAATCACTTCCACATTACCAAATATCATGCTCTCTATCTTTAGCCACTGCTGAAGTCCTGTTGTATTATGAAATCAATGAAGTTCCTCTTCTCTCACATTTCTTTCCAATAATATAATTAACAAAATGAAATTACATTTTTCTATTGTCTAGTATTGTCTATTTTTTCTGTATGCTCAAAACTAACATAGAAAGATACTAATACTACATGGGAAACAAGATAAAAAAGAGCAAGTTTACCTCTTCAGACTTCTTCTCCAATTGCTTTTCAAACAGCACTTTATTTTCTTCTAGATGATCTAAATATAAAGCTATATCTTGCTTACAGATTTCTAATGCTGTCTGTAATTGTTTGACCTAATTAAACAGAAGAAAACATATAACAGTGGAAAAAGACTAGCTGCTAGAGATAAGGTTAGCCTATTAGCTACACTGAGAAACAAACTACATTTGGCTCTTGCTATCTCTGAATGGTTTTCATCTCAGATGATTATTTGAATCACACTAACATGATGACTATTTGCTTTTTCCTCCTTTTCTTTTTTCCTTTATCTTGCCTATTTTGTAAGCTCTGATGATAGGGTAGGTTTTTTATTTAAGGTGCTCTGGAAGCCTTTGTATTCCTGAAAAGTTAACTGCTACGTTCAATGATTAAGCCATTTAAACAGTAGTAGTAGTTGTAGTAATACATTCATATAATGGTAGAATTATTTGATAAATGTTAACAATTTAAAGGAAATAATGGATTCATAGATGTTTTCTTTAAAGACTAAAACAGATTGCCCATTACTTTAGGCCAAAAGTGAAATCACTACAGGGGATTCATCCACTATTTTGCTACTTTTCATTTTGAAAGAAAATAAAAGATAAGGAAAACTTTAAACAATACAGTAGAACAGAAAGCTATTGCAAGCTCTGAGAAGCCACAAAACTGTACAAACCTTGACTGTTTGATCAGTAAGTTGGTCTTGTAATTTCCTTAAAGCTTCATCTTTTTTTATTTTTTGTTTTTCCATTTCCTGTTTTTATTCAGAATCAACAGAATATTTGATATTATTAAAAAACAACTGGGGCTTTTCTATAGTATTTCTGATAATGGGTGACAAATTCTCAAGCAATCTGACTGTTGCCTGCTTTTCTATAGAATGCTGTCTTAAGGCATTTGGATTAAATTCATTTTCTAGACTTCCCTCCCATTTTGCACAATTGTATTATTATCTTTTCCAGGGCTTCTGTTTTCAGGTTTTCATCCTTTAGGCATCTTGCTATTTAATTTCATATTCCTATTTCTTAACTCTGTGTCTCCAGCACCAACCAAACAGCTATGCCACTAGGATATGGGAGCTCCAATAGCTCATGAATTCAAGAAAGATTCAAGCAATGGAAAAGGCTCTGTCTCATCTTATAAAATACTGCTTGCTTGACCAAAGCATCTCAGATTGGTTGATAGTGGCAATGGGATAGAAGATAATAAGAAATCATAAATCTAGCCATCTAGCCATATCAAGATACTACAAAAAGATGTAAAATGATAATATGCACATAAGTTGAGCTCAGCCACAAGGACACAATTTTGCAGTTTTCTTTGTCACTATGTGGACATAATTTGCCATGATCTCCTTCCAGGATGCATTTTAACATCCCAAAGTAGCCTACATTGGCATTTCCTGATGGTCTTCTATCCAAATCTTAACCCAGCCTAATCTCATTTAGCTTCTGAGCTCAGTCAAGGTTGGCTAAGTACTACCATTTGCCAAAACACAGAGATGTGCAAATTCATAAAATAAAATATGAACAATATATTTAGCTGATCCAACAATGAACAAGTGACTGTTAGGCAGTGTTGAGCTTCAGGGTTGTGACTGTGGTCTAGACAACAGATTTCTTGATGTTTCACTGGCAACTGTGGCTGGCATCTTCAGAGACAAGGTAGTCTGCTATGCAGACTACAGGCAACTGAGCAGGGCCTGACTGGGCTCCTAACTTTATAGCCAGGTGACCTGACTTTAGTCAATCAAATCTTTATTACAGTCATAGACCAACACAAACCTGACTTCTGATTGGTTTTTAGACGAGCTGGTATCTGATTGATGCAGGTTGGTGAGAGCTGGTGTATGTTTCTGCCCAATCCTGATTGGTCATTTTGGTGGTGTTGGATCCTGATTGGTCCTTTGTTCATGCCAGCTTCTGATTGGTTGTTTTTGGAATGCTGAACAGTCAACAGTTGCTGGTAAAATATCAGGAAATCTGTCTAGACCACAGTCACTAAACCCTGAAGCTCAACACTGCCCAACAAATACCAGCCATGAAAGCTTAGATCAGTATATTGAACAAGTGACTATTTCAAACCTAGAAATGTGGTCTTTTGTGATACTGCTGTTTTAGAATCTTTAATTAGGGGTATTGAGGGTTGCATTTGGGACTTGGTTAATGTAAAGCTTCTTAGTATTAACAGTGACTCACATTGTCCCCATCAAAATTGCTTTTGAGATGCTAAAATCAAGGAAACAATTTGTAAGCAATAATTTTCAAGCAATCGAACCCAAGTCCCAAGAACCATTGTTGTTCAAAAAATGCTACCTCTTTGCTTTCTAATAGTAGTTGATCCAATGATTCAAGCTGATGCTGTTTATATAAAATATCCTGCTGGAAAACGGACATTGTTTTCTCTTGTTCCAGAAATTGCTGGTTTTTAGTTTCTAGTTGAGACTGAAGCTATATAAGAAATATTTTGTTAATTGACTTATGCAATAATCTACATATAATTCATCAATATTACAAGAATGCCCCCTCCCCAATATTTTATAGTGATCTGGAAGATAGATTATCATATTTTAACAGAAACAAATAAATAGACAGCAATAGAGCAGGATTAAGATTGGGGAAAGAAATAGAGATACACAGACTGAGAACTGAAAAAGCAGAGCATTTGCTATAGTTTCTGGACTACTGTGGGTTTTAAATGAACTTTGAGAAACCTGCAAAAAAATGATTACAATTATCTCACTCACTATTGAACTCCAACCCCCTTTCATCACCAACCTTGTGTTGCAGCAGTGTTTTTCCCCAGTTGGAAAGAACACTGTAGTGATATAGTGACCACAAGTTTTGATATTTCAAAGCCTGCAGCTATACGTTCCAAACACTGCTATTTCTTATATAAGGGAATATTATACAGCAACAGCAGCATTAAAAAGCCAGGAATAGTAATACATGAAGATATGAACTGTGTTGTTGCTCTTTATCTATGTACGGAACAAGTCTTAGAATTGTTACTCCAATTATTTTTCCTGACTTTGGAGACCTAAGAGACATGCAAGAATTGAAAAGGAAGAGGAAAGCAGGTAACAGTAGTTGCTGGGTGGAACAACTGTTCAAGTTACTGTGCGCCAGTGGCGGGTTGTACATTTATGTAACATCCAAGTTCTTTCTCATGTGAATTGTGGGAACAATGTAACCCAGAAGAATGAACACACACTTTCTAGTCTTTTTATATCATTAATAGATAGCATGCGTTCCTTGGAAGCCAGCTGTTGTTTGCCTGCTGAAAAGAGAATAGCATGGAAACTGCTCCTTGTGGCAAGGCACTTATGGGGGGGGGGGGAGGGGAACACTCTATAGTACGATATTCTATCAATTGGAATACTAGCCTATTCATTTCTCAAGGTCTGCAGCAGCATGGTAAAAATAAATAAATAAATAAAGCCATGCAGTACTGCCTCCACAAAGAACTTATTGCATGAAATAGCTCCTATGCAAATATTTTAATGTATACTTTTCAGATGGCCACGCTGTTAGCTGTTTACATATAGTCATCAAGCCCAGACAGAACATGGCAGAGATATACCTTTTCTAAGTGCAAGAGTCACCAAAATATTTGGGAACTGAAGAAAGTTTAACTTCAGTAATTCATATTACACAACTTTGAGTCTTACTAAATCAATTTGTTTTTCCATCTCCTTATGTTGCTCATGATTAATTAACTTTGCTTTTTCTAACATTACAGAGAAGTGCTCTTGTTCTTCATTGATGTTTCTTTCCATGCTTTGAAGCTGAGACTTCATTGCCTAGAAAAACAACCATATTTTTGTTTTTTTACAATTTGACAGCTAGTGGAAAAAAATATATATAGATGTTTTGGTAGCTACTATCTCACTGTACAAGTGCAGCTAGAAAATTAGCATATATATATAATAAATCATATACACACTTCCATACAGAAATTAATAAAAAATAATTTGCATTTTAAAAATTACATTAAAATATGTTCTGAATAAAAAAGCATATTAGCACAATTTGTTTAACATCAGATTAATGTATCTCCTACTTCAAAATACTGAAAACAGAGGAAAGGGCTGTTACCATTAATTCCTGTTCCAATTCAGTATTTCTTGCAACTGCAGTTACATAAGTAAAAGTTTTTTCTTCCAACTGTTTTTCAAGGATGGAAAGCTGAGAGGATTTTCTTGCTATCTACAAAGAATATGTAAACAAAATGAACAAGGATATAGCTTTTTTATAAATAATGGTAACTTCCACATCCTGAAAATGGTTACATCGATGTCGGTATATATATTTTTCAGGGTTTAGGGCATCAGTGAGGGCAAACAACATCAGCTGTATTTAAGAATTACATACATACATATATTGCAAAGCATAAACTCATTCATATTCACGGTTTACCCCATTTACCTATGCAGTAATCTTATGTCACTTCTCATTTGCTTTTTTGTTAAAATAAACAGCATACAGTATATCAATCATGCCTGGGACAAGAAGTAAATAGGTATCCACTGTTCTATATGATGACAGAATATACTGTTGCATTAGATTTGGGCCTGTGGAACTATGCCACAATGGCTATTATACACTTTGGACACTGACAAATAATCCAAAAAGGCCTTAACTGTTTATTGGTTCAGCTGTGAGAATAATCTTAAACCAATGTGAATTATCACTGTGAAAGAAACCGTAACAAAGGAAATCTCAGCACAACCAACAAGCTAATTCTAGCCAGAATATATTATTATACATGAATTAATGTATGTTCTTGGAACATCCTAGGCTCCATATAAAAATAAAATTAAACCAGACAGCTCTCAAGAATAGACTTCTTTGTTTCCACTTACTTCTCGTTCCATGTAACATGATTTTGCAGCTTTCTCTAATAGCTCTTCCTGTATTGTTTGAAACTGATTAGTTCTCTGGGCGATGTTGCTTTTTAAAGCAGCACTCTCTTCTTCTGATTTTTCCAGCTTAATACGTAGCTCTTCTAAATGTCTAATTAATATTTGCTTCTCTTTTTCAAACTGTTTACTAATAAGTTCCAATTGTTGGCATTTTGTCCCTTTAAAAATGAGACAATAATTTGACATTAATAAAAATTTAGAAGGTACAATATTATAAAGCCATGCATTTTTATCTAAGTATTGTTAATGTTACAGCCCATTTTTAGATCTGCACTGATAGTTTAGATGGATATGTTAGTCATAATATTTTGGTGCAGAATCTCCTCTTACGTGGTAATAAAAAATATAGTAACATAGAACTAAAATGTTTGCTAAATTACATCATCTAAACCCACCTGAAGCCAGCGTTTTACCTTGCCTAATAGTGGGGCAAATCTTGTTTTAGATATGTTTAAATATACATATATATTTAAACTGATTTAATAGCCATTTTCTCTTTTGATTAACTAGTTTTGTGAGCATGGTAAGGAATTCTTTTGTACAGAGTTGGTTCATATATCAAGCTGAACTGTAAAGTGGATTGATAATAGCACATTGTATAAACTCAACCACTGTTGTTTATAAACCATAGTTTATAGCTCAGAATGTTGTGTACACCCAACCAATTGTGGTTTATTCAATAAATAATGGCTAAGTAAACCACAGCTTAACACACACTTTCCATGCCCTCAAACTACAGGCCCACAGCAAACAGTAGTTTTAATAGTAAATCTAATGTAACATAAGTATCAGACAGTATAGTTCTGGCTAGCTTAACTGACCAGCTTACATTTCCCTATGACTCCAGGAAACAAAGACAGCTAATCTGTGAGTTCCTGCAGCTGCAGTATGGACTAGAGTAGGATCAGGGCTTGGTCTAAAAATGGAAGGAACTGTGGTAAAAGAAGTATCCTGAACTCTGGGGGGAAGGGGGATATGGTATTCTGTTCTTATTGTTAGCCAGGAAGAAACAGGAGATTGAAGGGAGTCAATGGGGGTCTGCTGGAGTGCTTGCAGACAGCAATCTCCTTTCAGTCTTGGTGTGGCTGGAATAATTTGGCATTGCTGTGATGTGGCAAGGTGGCACCTGGGAAGGAGTTTGTGGGAGAAAACTGGGAAGTGGTTGGGGGTATGCTGGCAGGGGGCTAGATTTCCATGGGAATAGGCAGAGGGAAGTATTATGGTAGGGACTGGTCATGTCATTACAGAATCAACTTGGTGCTATTCGGCCAATCCTAGCCTGAAGGCCTAACATAGTAGCCTTGGTCTCAAGCTTTATTGGTAAATCCCATCTCCATCCAGAGTAAGTCCTTATCCATGTTTTACTTAAGTCTGGTTGGGTGGGTGGTGACAATGTAGCCTTGTCAGAGGTTTTCCCATATTTTGGGTCTGTCAGCAGGTGTGATGCTAGGGCTGGGGGGTGGGGGGGATTGTGATCATGATTGTACATGACACCTTGACTGTGACCAGTTGTGCTGCTCTTTTGATATTTGGATGTGACTGCCTGAACATGATGTAAACTGCAGGGATAGACTAGAGCAGCTGCTGCTTTTGGATCTTGTTGCTGAGCTGGTGATGGGGTCTCGATACTGGGAGATTTCAACCTCCACATCTTTAACTTCAGTGCAGCTCAGGGATTCATGGCCTCCATGGCAACCACCTACCTGTCCCAAATTATCTCAGCCTTACTCAGGTCATGTTAGACCTAGTGTTTTTCTCAGAGCAAAAGATGTGTGACCTGAAAATTGAAGACCTTTGCTACAGTCAAATCACTTTCTGATTAAACTGCATGTTGCAGAAATACAGTGTCTTTACTACTGAGGTCATATAACCATTATACATACCTGTCTGATTTCCACTGAGTTTTACTGGTTCAGTTTCTAGGCCATGCAATTCTTGTCCCTCATCGTCTTCAGAGAAATCTTGACCTAGCTTACAGGCCATATATTCTGCCTGAAGTTTCTGAATTCCTGCTTCTTGAAAGTTAATTTTTTGTCTAAGAGAAGTAAGTGTAGGATAATTGATTTATTTTTTATAACTCATAATCAATTTACTTAACCCTTAACAATTTACAATTAAAATAATACCTTAGCTCTTCTTTCAGGAAACTATCTGTTTCAGAACAATTACTGGATATTTCATTACAATGATTATCCTAAAAAAGATGGGCAAAAACAGACACAAATATAAAACAAAATTTGTTGTAACTGATTATTGATTGATTGAGAAATTGTTCATGGACACCATTTGGCCCAAACTAGAAAATCTAATTTTTCAAATAAAATATTTAATCGTATGCTCTTCCACAGAAATCAAAAGCAACTAGAAGTAATTTTGATAGAGTTTAGCTAGGATTTCCTCTCATTCCACCCCCATAACACTGTAAGCCATTTTAAATATTGGGAAATTGTGAGGATATTTCCAAAGAATATGTAAGATAAATGTAAAAAAAAGGAAAAAGAAATATATGCTGTATATTTTTTGTCTCCTCTGCATCATTTCAATTTTTTATTTCCTTTTCCTCATTATTAGTTCTTCTCTTATATCAAAAAAGGGACTGTAGTTGAAACTTTATAATATTTACCTTTATCAGGAGCAGCTATGCTTCCAAGAACACATTATCAGGGGAAAAAAACAAGAATGACATAGCAGTTCCTGTTTGTAAATGCTTTACCTACATAGTATACTATTGACATAATATTCTAGAAAAATTATCTAAAGTTTATTTTAAATATTTCATTAGCAACTCAGCAATTGACAGGGTACTAGTCAAAGTAAGGCATGTGTAAATGCAGCTATCCTGTTCATTCAGAGGAGCTTTTAAAACTTACCTCAAGCAAGAGCCCATATTTCTTCTCATAAATCTTATCTAAGACTGGGGATATCCTCAAAATGGCATCTCAAAGGCTGCCACATGATAAACCCTGAGCTCATACAACATATTTACCACTAGTTTAATGTGACAGCTGGTTCACGCAATATGCTAAGACAATAATTGGGTTACCATAACACCTGGAATCATGTATTACTCACCTCTGTTACAGTCCAGGGTAGTTAATGCGTAAATCCCACCATAAAGTAAAACAATAGCTATTATAAAGGTTACACAAATTTCTGGCCTTTCTATACAGGAATAGAAGCACTCTTTCTTTTATACAGAGAACAGCTTACATTTTATCTACTCTAGAGTTAATACATGAGTACTAGTCCTGTCTTAGGAACAAAACAAGCTGGACGACCTTGAGCCAGTCACTCTCTCTCAGCCCTAGGAAGGAAGCAGTAGCAAACCACTTCTGAAAATCTTGCCAAGAAAACTGCAGACTAGTCCAGGCAGTTGCTAGGAGTCAATGCTGACTCAAAGGTATAGACACAAACACATATACATGCACACAGTTAATAAATCCTTCCAAAATATCAGAGAAATCACTGTACCTTCTTTGATGAGCTTTGGGTCAACTGGGAAATAACATTTTCTAAAGTTTTCAGTTCAATTTTTGAACTTTGAATTTCTTGACAATACAAGTTAAGGTGATCTTTTTGTTGTTCAATTAGTGCTTTTAAATCTTCATTTTCATTTATTAGGGCATTTTTTTCTTCAAGTAGTGCTTTTTGTTCTTGAAGTTTATTTTCAAGCATCTGATTTTTTTGCTGAGAATGTTTGAGCAGAAATTCTATTTCAGACATTTTTGCTTCCATGCTTTTAAGGTTTTGTGTTCCAATACAGTTCTCTTCAGTTAATTGTCTAAAATATAAAACAAAATTAAACAGGTTCTTCAAGATTATGTTATTCTCAACATGACTTCTTTGACAATAATTGTTTGATTCTCAATTTATTTTGAAGGAGGATGCTAAAAATCAGGCTGTGCACTTACATACGCTCTTTTGAATATGAAATCTTCATTCCATCTTAACATTTTCTTTTGAAGTCAGTCACAGAAAACTAATAACTAAAATTAAGTATCAATAATCTATACTTGACAACTTGGAGCCTACAGACGCAAAAAAACATACAACTTATCCATTATATAAATTGGCACATGCCAATCTCCATTTTTAATATCTATATCTGTGTGTGTATGTGTGTGTGTATTTTATGGATATATATAGAGAGAGAGCAGCTGGATAGTGTAGTGGTTAGAGTGCTGCCCTTTGACATGGGAGACCAGGGTTCGAATCCCAGCTGGTACCTTCCTTACCAGTAGGGATCCTTGGGCAAAGACCCTCTAACGCTTCACCTGCCTACCTTGGATATGAGAGTGTCCTCTCTCAGATATGAGAGAATCATGCTGGCTCAGATGTCGCCTGGATTAACAAGGAATGCACCAGATGTTGGGAACCAAGACAATCTGACAATAAATGGGCTACTGGAACAAACCATACATGGACAAGACAAGAGAACCTGGAAATGATGGAATGCTACTACAACAGTAGGCCTAATGAGAGGGGATATATGAAACGTATGAGGGAACTATGGATGGACAGAAGACCTACATCCACACTAATTAAGAAACAGCTAGTTATCAAACGTTTCAAGAGGCTGCTCTCACAACTTGAGATAGACCAACTACACATCACATCCTGGACTAAAGAAGACCCAGAAGAACAACTGAATGAGCAGCCAGCACCTGAAGCTGTCACTGCTGCCCCCTCCATTACAGAGCACAGCAGCTGATATGAGGAATAAGATCATGAATAAACTAGCTACAGTCAACCCACAAGACCAATTACCAAGGCTCAGTGGAGAAGTACCATCACATAGCATGCTACAAGATGCCAATAGAGCCCTCACGACAATCCCTACTACCACCATAACTCAAACCAAAGAACTGGTATACACTACAGCCATTGTCATTCTGGAGATGCTTGGCTACACGATCCAAGAAGAACAGCAATACATACCCCCCTTGAAAATGAGGTTAGAGGCTAAGATCAAGACAACTTGGAGAGAAGTTAGTCAGCTGATGGAACTACAGAATGGTGTGGAGATTAAGGATAAGACTCAGGTACTGAAAAAATACAAAGGCCTGACTCCATCTGAAGCCCTAGAGACTGCTAAACAAAGGCTCATAGCACTGGCTACCAGGCTAAGGAGACACACTAGAGGAGCAGAGGCCAAGATAAATGCCCTATTCTCCAGAGAACCATCCAAGGTGTACTCCCAATTGCAGTGCAACAACACAGTAACAGCAAAGCAACCAACAACAGAAACTGAACAGTTCTGGAAGAACCTAATGGGAGAAAGACACATAACACCAGTGCAAAGTGGCTACAGGACCTGAGAGCAGACCACAGCAATCTCCCAGAACAGGAACCACACCATCACAGTAGCAGACATCCAACAGCAGCTCAAGAACATGAAGACCTGGACAGCACCTGGCTCGGACATGATCAACACCTACTGGCTAAAGAAACTAACAGCAGTGCATGAATGCCTAGCAGCACAGATGAACCAGCTACTAGCAGCAAGCTCCCACCTAGACTGTCTAACACAAGGAAGGACAGTGCTGATCATAAAAGACCCCCACAAGGGAACAGGACCAACTACTGGCCAATAACCTGCCTCCCCACAACATGGAAAGTCCTATCAGGCATCATAGCCGCCAAGCTACAGGACCATATGGGCTAGTACATGAGCACAGCTCAGAAGGGCATTGGGAACAACACCAGAGGCTCAAAACACCAGCTGCTCATTCAGCAGTTGCCCGAGACTCAAGGTCTAGACAGACCAATCTGAGCACAGCCTGGATTGATGACAGGAAAGCCTACAACTCAATGCCACACACATGGATCTATAAATGCCCACATAGATCTGTAAATGCCTGGCACTATACAAAGTCAACAGGACACTAAGGACCTTCCTCAAGAACTCAATGGAACTGTGGAAGACAATACTGAAAATCAACTCAAGACAGCTTGCACAAGTGGTCATCAAGTGCGGCATATACCAAGGTGATGCACTGTCCCCGTTGCTGATCTGCATAGGCTTGAACCCCCTCAGCCAGATAATCTCAAGGACTGGATGCAGATGCTAGTTCAGAAGTGGAACTACCATCGGCCACCTCCTCTACATGGATAACATCAAAGCTGTATGCTAAGAGTCAATGAGACATCAACTCACTGATCCACCTGACACAGATCTACAGTGAGGACACTGGGATGTCATTCAGACTGGAGAAGTGTGGCTGGATGGCAGTAAAGATAGGGAAAGTAGTTAATGGGGTGGAACTACTAGTGGGCCACATAGCAGACATACAGACCAGCTACAAGTACCTTGGTATCCCATAGTCACATGGGAACCACAATGAGGACGCAAGGAAGACAGGAAAATCCAAGTACCACCAACAGATAAGACAGGTCCTGAAGAGCCAGCTCAATGGGAAGAACAGGATCCATGCCATCAATGCATACGCCCTGCCAGTCATCAGATAGCTGCTGGTATATTGAGCTGGCCAAAGGAGGATATGGAGGCTGCTGATGTGAAGACCCAGAAGCTCCTCACAATGTATGGAAGTTTTCACCCCAAGTCCAACACCCAGAGATTGTACACCAGCCGCAAAGAGGGCAGCCTTCAGTCAAAGCCATTGTCCTGTACAAAACCCAGAGCATCCAGGAGTACATCAGTTAGATGGCACCCAAAGATGAACTGCTGAGAGAATGCCTGAGGCAGCAGCAGACATGGGAAGAAGTTCAAGCAGAGGAAGTGCCATGGCAAGACAAGACCCTGCATGGGATGTACATTGACAGATAGCTGAGGTGGCTGACACTGGGAAATCCTACCAGTGGCTGGAAAGAGCTGGACTAAAAGAAAGCATTGAGGCACTGATTATAGCACTAAGAACAGGCACTAAGCACCAGATCCAAAGAAGCAGGGGTCTACCACACTAGACAGGACCCAAGGTGCACACTGTGCAGAGAGGCCTCAGAGACAGTCCAACACATAGTGGCAGGGTGTAAGATGCAGGCAGGAACAGCATACACTGAACAGCACAACCAAGTAGCTGCCATTGCGTACAGGAATATCTGCACAGTGTATGGGCTAGACCCTCCCAAGTCCAGATGGGAGATTCCACAGAAGGTTGTGGAGAATAACAGGGCTAAAATCCTGTGGGACTTCCAGATCCAGACAGACAGACAGGTACTGGCCAATCAACCAGACATCATGGTAGTAGACAAGAACTAGAAGACAGCGGTGATAGACGTAGCAGTGCCAAGTAACAGCAAAATCAGGAAGAAGAAGTATGAGAAATTGAAGTAGTACCAGGGCCTGAATGAGGAACTGAGAGGATGTGAAAATTAAAGGCCAAAGTGGTCCCAGTAGTAGTAAGAGCATTTGGGGCTGTGACTCCTAAGCTGGGAGAGTGGCTCCAACAGATCCCAGGAACAACATCAGTGCTCTTTGTCCAAAAGAGTGCAGTGCTAGGATCAGCTAAGATACTGCGCAGAACCCTCAAACTCCCAGGCCTCTGGTAGAGGACCTGAGATTGAGGAAGACACATACCACCCATAGGGGTGAGAGGGGATTTTTTTTCCTGTGTATGTGGACCATTACTAACTATCTATCTATCTATATATCCATCCATCTGTCCACCCGCCTGCCCGCTTATCTAAACAAACAAACAAACAATAAAATTTAATGGCCCACATCTTCTCAGAAGCTAACCGGTTTTAAATGTTTTATGTTTTGGGACTTGCAGCATCAGAGAAAACTGTGCAATGTTGCCCACTGCTAGAAAGAGGTTAAGAAATGGTGGCTAGATTTGAATGGATTTATCTTTTATAGCAGGTTTCTTTGAACAATAACAATATAGTTTTCTGTAGAGTTTTATGAAAATAAACCTAGCAGCTAAAAACAGAGACTCGGTTTTGCACATAACATCCATTTATAAACCGTAAGACATGTGGACAATAAATCAAGGGTTGGCAATCCCCAACACTCCCACAGCAATTTCAAATAGTGCTGAATTTTAACAGTGTGAATTTTTTCCCTTTTCAAAATGAATAAGTATATTTTATATCACTTTTTATATGAAAGCATCCAAAAGTGGTTGAGAAAACATAAAATACACTATAAAAAGAATGAATTAAAATAATATAAAAAAATATACAGTAAAAAGGAGTAGAGAAAAGAAAAGGAAAACAAGAGAAAAACATTAATCTAGCTTTCATACAAAAAAGAGACTAGTGGCTAAAGAGACTAGTCTCCAACAGTTGCCTAGAAGATGTAACAGTGGGTGCTTCACAAATTTCAGGGGAGAGAACATTTCAGAATATAGGCGTTACTTCACAGAAGGCATGCCCACAAAGAATCACAAAATAGCACCCTGTGGTTCTAGATACACATAGTAGAGTCCACCCCTCCCAATAATCTCAATAATAAATCAGGTCTATAATAATAAAGGCAGTCCATCAGGTCCCCTTATACCCCTCTCCCATGCCTCTGAAAAAATAGCTCCATATACCTGTTTGAGAGCAATTTTATTATTGGTAACATTTTTCAGGAGGTAAAAAATGGAGTTTAGAATAGAAATGGAGCAAGATTTAATTCTCACTCTTGAAATCCAGAAAAAAATAACAATCCCTCAAACTTTGCCCACCCTTACAATAAACCAATTGTAGATTATGTGACTGGCTGGACAAGTCCCTGCACTTTTCAGAAGTGGCTTGCCATTTCCTGCTTCCTAAGACTGAGAGAGAGTGACTGGCCCAAGGTCACCCAGCTGGCTTTGTGCCTAAAGCAGGGCTAGAACTCACAGTCCCCCAGTTTCTAGCCTGATGCCTTAACTACCACACCAAACTGGGTCTCACAACCTATTTGTTTACAATCTAATATTTAAATTTCAAAATCTAAAATTTCTTCTGTGGACTACAAAACAGTAACACAGAAGAATGTGGAGAATCCACTTGCCCTTAATATACCACTTACCCGCAGTCCACTTACCCTTAATATACTTAATACATTTACTCTTAATATATTTAATACACCTATATACTTGATAAAACATTAACACATAAAAAGATTGTTACTTAGTCATTATATGGCTTGAGCTGGACATACAAATATTTTCATTAACCATTATCAAATGTCAGAGAAGTTCATGATCCAAACATCCAAGCAATTTTATGTCTGTCTATATACCAAAGTCTTGCATAGACAGACACTTACCTCAACTGATCTTTCATGTTTTCAAACTCAGTTTTATAGACATTACATTGTGTCAGCAACTTCTCCTTTTCATTTACACAGTTCATTAACTTTTTTTCTAAAATTTGTTCTTCAACTTGGACCTGAATAAAAGAAAAATGTTATTCAGAATTAATCTATGTGACATCAGAATAATAAAGTAAGGCAGAAATCCTGTTAAACAGTCTAGTACAATATTCTTTGGAAAAGGTTGACTGCTGCAGGAGGAAACATAAAAATGAAAGTGTTTAGTTCCAATGCTTCCATTTGTACCTTTCTATCACTTAGCTGTACAAAGATCTGAGGTGAGTCTATCTGTCTAAACGAAGTTATAGAAATTATATTTCTAGATCTAGTTCATGTTCTATAGGACCAACCACACTAGAACAGAAAGTCAGCATCATACTTAAATTACCATTATCTATAGTTGCCTAAAAAAGAGGTAAGATGATAAATATTGCTCACTGCATTCACATGTGAAAAATATCTTAGCTTTTTTTTACTGGCTCTAAAACTCCAAAGCTTTGGAGTTTAAAGTAGTAATTACAAAGTAACAAAAGAAAAGAGCCACAGAGATTAATAAACTGAAAGCTATCCTGCTCCTTGTATTTGGATAAATGGTTTTGGCCCAGTCTAAATTTGTTGCAATTTCAGGGGCCTTGAATTATTATAGGCTTATTATAGTTTTACTTAAATAAAAAAAATAAAGCAGGCCCCCTTGGTGCTTTTTTTCTTAAACCTCATGCGAATAAAAAGTATATTGAACTATATCTGCAAAGCACTTAATCCTAATTGGACTCAGATTAAATACCTCCAAGACAGCGTGGCTTTGAGTTTGTGGGTCTAATGACTCCAGAATAATACTACCTTTGATTCTGAACAGAGTTATACTCCCCCATGGTACAGATGGCTCACAATTTGGGGGTCCTCTTAAACTGACAGTTCCTACTTGGTTAACAGATGGCAGCTGTGGCTAGGAGGGCTTTGGCTCAGTTACAACTGGTATGCTGATTATAACCATTCCTACATCAGGAGGCCCTGCTCACAGTCAATCATGCCCTAGCTACTTCTGATTGGATTACTATAATGCACTGTACATGGGTCTACCCTTAAAGAACATTTGAAAGCTACAGCTGGTACAGAACATGGCAGCCTGGGCAATGATGAGTGAATCCCAGTACACTTGGGTAATCTCACTGCTTCAGCAGCTGTACTGGTTGCCAGTTGACCTCCAAGTGCAATTCCAGCTACCGGTTGTCACCTTTAAGGTCCTGCATGACTCCAGAATTGGTTATCTAAGGGACTGTCTTCTCTCATATTTATTTGCCCATCCAACCAGATTGAATAGGGTCCCATCTTTATGAGACTGCCATTTGACAGGACCCTGAAAGTGGAGATTTTCAATAGCCAACCCCCCACGCCCACACACTCTCTCTCCCTGCACAGATTCAGTCAGTACTGGCCCTCCTGTCAAGACCTATCTGTTCCATCTAGTACAGGAGGAGGGTAAGCTGTGGTTAAAGCTGAGGTTTGCAAGTACATGACTTTTATATTTTCTGTTTTTTACATTTTTGAATTTGATTTTTTATATATAATTTGAGTTATTTTTTCTTGTTTCTTTCTTTGTAGGTGTTATTTTATCATCACTTAGCTGCCTAGAGCTTTGGTGAATGGGTGGTATGCAAATGAAGCAAACAAACAAACAAACAAATAAATAAATAAGAAAGGAATCATATGCATGTCTATTCAATTATCAGTTCATTTAGGACATCTACGCTTTCTCCTGGGTAAATCTGTATCCTTATGTATTCTTATAAACTAGAATTATATTCTCTCTCTCCCCTCCAAACTCAAATTTCTACTCTTGTGCCTTTAACAGCAAGGAATTATGCTTCTGATATGAATCTGATTTTTGTTGGTCAAGTTGCAATTACAGCAGAGGCAAAAGCATATTAGAGAACAGTAGTGACTTTAGTTTTAGCACTAACACTTGATTCACAGCTGCATGGTATATTAAAAATTCTATTAAAATTACTAATACAGTGGTACCTCGGGTCACGAACTTAATTCATTCCCGACTCTGGTCGCAACCCAAATTGGTCACGACCCGAATCAAATTTTCCCATAAGGCTCAATGTAAATACGGTTAATCCATTCTGACCCCTACGAATTTGGTCGCCAACCGATTTTGGTCGCGATCCAAATCAAATTTTCCCATAAGGTTCAATGTAAATACAGTTAATCCGTTCTGAACCATATGCATTTTTTTTTTAAACCACAAAAATATGAAACAAAGTACAGTACAGTACAGTACAGTACAGTACGAAAAGAGAGAATGCTAACCTTGCTCGAGGCAATTTCTGGTGTGGAGGACAGGAAGGCGGGTGGGGAGGCGGTTATTGTTTGGAGGGAGAGTCCCCCTCCCTACAGGAAGCCATGACCACGTGTCATGGCAGGGAAAATGGCCGTGGATCCTGTTCGTCACCCGATGCAGAGTTCGCAAACGGAAGCAAAATTTTGCAAACGGTACTGTTTGTGACCCGAATTGTTCGTAAACAGAAGCGTTCGTGACCCGAGGTACCACTGTATCTTGGGAGTCTTTTCTTACCTTTTCCAGTTTATTAGTTATTTTCTCTTTGTATTGTTTAAATGTTCTTGTCAACTCCTCAGCATTATACAGTGCTTCATTTCTTTGCTGTTCAGTTCTTTAAATGAAAAAAGCTCAGTTTGAACAGGTAAAACAAAATAATGGGTCGTCAACAAAAAGACAAATTTAATACAACAATTGAACAACAGAGAATAATACATATCTGTTGGATTACTTGCAACTGTATCTCAATTTTTAAAAAGCTTTACAGATACTTACATGATGATCTTCAAAATGACAAGGAACTCAAATTACATGTTTTTTCCATGAGAAATTAAGAGTAAATTTAGCTTTGGTCAAACATTCCTTCATAAGCAGAACTATTTTAATATGGCTTGGAGCACAGCAGTAAACTTCAACCTGAATACTTATAGAATATGCTCATTCACTAAAACAGAGCATCAGCATAAGTGGATTGAAATCTATTTTCAAACCAGTAAATTCAACTCTGAAAGCAAAACCCGAAATGTATGCAAACTGGAAATGTCAAATATTATTTCCTCCCCCCCCCACTAGAAAACTGCACAAGTGAGGGACTACCATTTATTTCAATGCCAATAACAGCTTTGCAGATGCAACGGTCAGATGCAGAGAACAAAGAATCCACTGTTTGTTTAGCACTCTGCATCTTCAAACCAGTTCTTATAATATTAAAAGGTAGGCTTGGATAGGGAATCCTCTATTTCTACATGGTTTACATCATGGCTTTCTTTATATCACAATCCTGAAACTATAAACAAAAGAGAGAAAAACAGCAGGGCTATTTCGATGTTTCTGCAGAATGATCACTGTCTTTGGCCCTCCCCAATTGTTACCTAGCAGCAGCCATTTCATCAAAATACCCAATGATCCTGCCAGTCATAATAATTGTAAATTTAAGCAGATTACTGAGCCAGTATTTTTCTTTCTTCCCCTATTCAATTTTGCCTTGTCTACTATATCTTTTACATTATAATCTTAATTATATAAATCTACTGAACTGTGTAAAGTTCTTTAGGAGCTATTTTTTGTTAAACAGTCATTTAAAATGTTTTACTAAATGAATATGTATTATAACACAATTTAATAATATCTAATAAATGTGCACGCATATTTTGTTTTATCTTTTTCCAAGAATTGTGCTTGGTGAAAAAGAAAGGAAATGAGACAGATAAGGTACAGGATTTCCTTTGGACTCACACTGCATAGCATGTCAATAAAGTTATTAATAATAAAAAACCCCAAAAGATTCCACTTATCTAAACCTATTATTATTATTGTTGTTGGTCGCAAAGTCAGCCAGATGTTTAGACTGGATTTGGCATTTTTATCCACCTATCAAGTCCTTCCCAAGGACCTGGGATAGGCAGATGTTGTTTGATGGTGTTAAAGGTATCATCACAGGATGTAAGCTGTTCCAAATAAAGCTGCCTTTTGCAGCTTTATCATCATCATCATCATCTCTTATGGTTGGTCGCACAGTCAGCCAGATGCTTAGACTGGATTTGGCTATTATTATTATCATCATCATCATCATTAAATCCACTGCAGGATGAAGGCTTCTTCACTGACGGTTATTGACTATAATCTACCATTCTGGTCCAGTGCAGGATAGTAGATGGATGTTTTTTGACTTCCCACTCTAGGGCTGAGAGAAAGTAAATAATATATTTCCCTAATAATGTTTGATGTTCTTTAAATATTTCTAAGGCTAACCTATCTCTTATTATCATTTCAGTCTAGAAAGAAAAAGGAGTAATTAAAATGTAATAATTCTGTAATATTTTTTTAAAACTCAAAGAAACAAAGAAAATAGTAATAGATTTAAAAATAATTCATTAAGAATTCCAAATAACATGGAAATTCTTGTTTTATTCATTCATTCCTCCTTATGATGGACAGCACAACCCACATATATTTCCTCAGGGCCTTGATATACGTATACCAAACCATTATCTCCCACTTATCAAAATCAAACATAAAAAAACTAAGTTTAACAAATGTAATATACCTGAGAAAGCACTGCTATCAGCATGAATTTCTCTTGAGATCAAGGAATTTTTATTGGTTCAAAAAGTAGTACAACCTGCTGATTTGTTTATACATTCAATATGCACACAAACATACTACTTAAAAATATTGTTCAGCATCTTAAAAATTACTCTGTAGCGAAAATTTATATTGTCAAGGTTTCAGAATTAAAAATAAAAAATGCATATAATTTGTTACCGTTTTCCTTGTTTGGCCCATCCAATTAAATCACACTTCATTTTTTTATAATCCTCCTTTAATTTGTGCAAATCATATTCTTTTTTCATTAGCATTTTCTGGCTTTTCTTTAATTTATCTTCTGTATCTCTAAAGACAAATGAGAATGCAGCTTTTTAAAACAAAATATGGTAAGTTTACTTATAGCAAAGATATTAGGTAATGAATATTAACAGCTAGAGAGCACTCTCACCTCCCCAACTCCAATCCTATTTTCAGTACAGAGATTTGAAATAAATGGCCAGATTAATATACTAAAGATCAGAATATTATTTACAGGTAGTCCTTGATCACATAGATAGATTTTCTCCATGATGATCTAACCCTAACTTTTTATTTCAGGTCTCCTAATGGTGTACTCATCGCCAATGTAACTTGAGTCTGTCCACCTTGCTGATCGTCATCTTGTTTTCTTTTCTTTCACCCTTCCTGCATTAGAGCCTTTTCCAGAGAGCTCAGTCTTCGCATAATGTGTCTGAAGTAAGATAATTTGAGCCTTGTCATTTGTGCCTTGAGTGAGATCTCTGGGTTGATTTGTTCGAAGATCCATTGGTTTGTTTTCTTGGCTGTCCACAGTATTCTCAGGAGTCTTCTCCAACACCAAAGTTCAAAGACGTCAATGCTCTTCCTAGCCTGCTTTTTCAAAGTCCAACTTTCGCTTCCATAGAGCTTCACAGGGAACACCATGGTTTGTGCAATTCTGATTTTTTTTTAATTAAGAACTTTATTATATATATTAAGAATACAATTAAAAACAAAAAAAGAGAATACAGTAAAGATAGAAAATAGAACTAAAAGAAAAAAGACAAAAACTAAAATAGTGCAGATAGATAGAAAAATGGAACGGAAAACGACTTCCGACTATCTCCCATACAGGTATAAATACAAATTAGGAGAAAGTTAATCTCTTACCACTAATTAATCCAAATTCACATTATTTCTATCAACACAAACCACCTAATTATTAAAACCCACAATCATCACTTTCATTCCCCCCCCCCACAAGCATGTAATCTAAAAAGGATTGCCATAAGGAGATGAATTTAAAAAATGATATTATCTCTTATTAATACTATTAATTTTGCCATTTAAGCCAAGTCCATTAGTTTAATAATCCATTCTTCTGCTGTAGGTATTTGTGGGACCTTCCATCTTTCTTGGCTTGTTCATCTTCCAGATTCATCTATAACAACATCTTATACATTTTAACAATAACATATTCATCATTTATACAAAAACAGTTGCATATAAGTAGATCAATAAGATATAAAGCCTTCTAATTCTAACTATTCTTTTATTTTAAAATTTGATTCACCCTATCCCTTCTAATTTTTCCCAACAAAAGAGGATTTTATTCTTTTTCAAAGTATCTGTCAAAACAGCATAATCCTTTCCCTTCCTTGAAATCCTTACTGATATTTCTTTAGGCATAGTTATAACCATGTTTTCAGTGTTAGGTTTAAAACCAAACTGTACTTGAAAGACCAACACATCTCTTGGCTTAGCATATACAGTTGCATACTTAGAATTTATACAAAGAATTTTCTCTATTTCATCCATCATATTTATTAAATTTTCTTCTTTAATCTCAGAAATTTCCCTGGATCTTAAAGTTCTTTATCTCTCAATTCCAGTAGTACAGCTTTATTCAACTCTTTGTCCCTCTCACTTTCCAGCAAGTTGACTGTTTCATTAACTTTTTTATTTCCTTCTTCCAATTCCTTTTCAATTTTGTCCAATTTTTGGTCAAGCTTTTTGTCAGCAAATCTTAAATCAAATATTTGGTTAACACTCTGAATAATGGTTTGTGTGATTTTGAGAGTATATTTTTCAAACATGCCTTTCATCCAATCAAGTTCACCAAATCCATGCCTTATATGCTTTCTGGTGGCTATTATTTCTGTTTCTTCTTCTTTCCACCCTTAGTTAAAAATTAAAGAAAGGAGAAAAGGAAAGCTGTTTCTTCCTTTCGATAGTTTCCAATTTAATATTTTCGCTCCCTCTTGTGGCCAAAAGTGATATTTCCCAAATGCAAACGTAACTGGATAGCCACAACAAACAGCAAGATGAATGAGGGGGGGACAAATCAGCAACCAATCACAGCTTGGAAAAGTCAGCAGATTTTGCTTTCTCACAAACTAGCAACAAAACAAAAGAGGGTCGAATCTGCAGCCAATCATAACTTGAGAAAATCGCCAAACCAAAACTTTCCCACAGCATTTAAGAATAAATCTCTCTCAATTCCATAAAAAAAAAAAACTTATGTAAAATTCTTCCTTTTTAAAAGCAAAAGTAAAATATAGATAAAAATAATCTCCTAAAAGTGTAGAAAACTTCTTTGAAAATATTAAAACTTCCAGATTGCATGCTCTTATTTCAATTCTTTAAATCTAATACAATGTACTTTAAAAGTCCCAAAAAATAAAGAAAGTCCAACCAAGAGAAGAAATACTTCTGTAGTGGAGATAGCCTCTTTAAATTCTTTAAATAACTTACAGCAAAAGTGATTTTAGAGGTGGGGTGGCCGGAAGTAATGTCTCTTTCAGAGGCTTTAAACGCAGCATCGACAAGCTGATCCGCCTGCTTCCCAGGCGATTGCTCACCGTTCATTCGTGACCTGTGTTCGTTCGATAAGCTATAGCTGTCCAGAAGACACATGGCGCGATTCGATCGCTTCCCCTTGCCCAGAGAATGCTTTGTGTCTCAGAAAAAAATCCCTGAGACACCAAATTAGCCATGTTTAACACTTCAGCTTCAGAGGAACTTCAGCCGGAGGGACCTTCCGCCATATTGTCCTCCACCGGAAGTCCCTGTGCAATTCTGATCTTTGTAGGTATATAAACATCATGGCATTTGAATATCTTTTCCAATGTTTTTATGGCTGCTCTACCTAGTGCAAGTCTATGGCTTATTTCTTGACTGCTTGTTCCTTTACTGTTGATCCTAAAAGGTAGAAGTATCCACCATCTCAATATCTTCACTGTCAAGTCTACGTCTGGTGTTGTATCTGTTATCATTAGTTTGGTCTTTTTTATATTTAATATTAGTCCCATTTTTTCACTGTGCTCCTTATTACTAGAGCTTCCAAATCTATCAGAGAAGCCTCATCAGCAAAGCACAGGTTACTGATGTTTTTCCTCCAGTTTAAAAACCATGTTCATTTTCTTCCAATCCAGCTTTCAATATGTATATCCTCCTGATTGTGAAAACAACACTGTTCCTTCTTTTTATTTTAAAGACTTATATGGTTTTTCATGTTCTGAGTAGTAAACAGTATAATCTTCTTCCTGAAAGTGTCCAGTTCCAGTCCATATCAATTCACTGATGTTTAAACTGTCAATGTATATTTAGACTGTAGTTATTAAAAATAAGTCATGATCAAACTGTGGTTTAAGATGTTATGTGTTCCTAAACCATAAATTAGTACCCCGTCTTCAGATATCTCCAGAAACTGCAAATAATACGGAATCAGAAATAGATGCTCATGTCCTTGTTTAGCACAAGACAAAGAACTGGGGAATGTGCAAGTTTGAAGCTTAAGACAGCTTCAAATAATATAGATCATAGCTTTCCATCATACTTGAACTGAGACTCACTGAATATGCATCCTTAACATGATCCTATTTTTACTGGAGGGAAGTAAATTCTATTGAAATCAATGAAATCATATCCAGGGATTAGAAATTCCAGCAATGTTGATTTCAATGTGAGTATGGATCAGTTCATATCTTATTTTCAGAAAGGAAATCCCAGTTTGATACAGTGTTCAAACTTTCATCTCAACATGGAATGAGAACCAAGCTCCCACTGGAAACTAGTGAGTGAACCAACCTTGCAAATTAGAAAAATTAATTTAAAAAATTATTACTTTAGAAGACTATCCTGAGCTTGAATGTCTGCTTCCAAGCTTGCTATCTGTTCTTCTAACACTGGAATATTGACTGAATGTGTACCCAAAGCAGATTCCAGGAAAGATACCTGCAACAATAAGGGGGAAAGAAAGAATCCATTATTGCTTTCTGAACATGATCATTCGCACACTCATTCAATTACAAACTTCCTTTTTCAGTCTATTTCTTTGCTAATTCCCAGTAGACTAATAACTCCAATAATTCCCAATAGAAATAAATTATTTCTTTACTAATTCCCAATATGTTTAATCTGCATATAGTATAATCCCTTAAGTTAGTAGATAACATAGTAGAAATAAAAATATCTATCAAGAACATATGCCTTTTTTCACTTAAAGATATACTTTGACAATTATAGGGTAAAACAAAGCTGTAAAAATGTTGCCAAGTTTGGACTGCTTCATGACTAAAAATTTTTGGTGGCCTAAGATTTCTACAGATGCTTAAAATGTAATATGTGAAAAAAATATAGGTATCTCTCAAGTTTACAGTCTGTTGCAAAACCAGGTAGACCTTTTCTTTATATAATATGGAGCAATGGTTTCAATATAGTAAAAATACATGCCATTTTAAGGATTGACTCCTCCAAATCTGAACCAAGGGAATATTAAAAACTGCAACTAAGTATTCATAAATGCTGCTAACTTAAGAACTTTATACATTTCAATTGAAGGTAAAGGAGAAGAATATTATAAGATATAATTAACAATACAGCATGTATTAAAACCAATGTACTTTTTAAGATACCTACTTGTGCTCTTGTCTGGTTCAGTTCAAACTTTATAGTTTCAATTTCATTCATTAGTTTGTGGTTCTGGGAAATTAATGAAGCATTATTTTCCCGGACTACATTCAGTTTGTCCCTTAGTAGTTCATTTTCCTCTTCCATGCTCTTATCAAAAGCTAGTGACTACCAAAAAAAAAACAGCACTTGTAATATTTATCAACACAAATATTGTTCATGTTTAATTTTTATGACCAACAATATCAGGATTTGGGACAAACAAATCCATAAATTATATAGGGATACTGCTAGAAATGAGCAAATTCCTGAATAATTACTTTGTTCCTAGGTTTCCTTGGAGAATCACTGTTATGCCAAGACATTTTGCTCACAGTACTATTCTGTAATTCAGAAGGATCCACAAGATCTTCCAGTGTTAAAATTTCAAGCTCACTGTCATGAACGCTGAGGTCAGAATTATGTGAATTATTACTGGAAAAACAAAAACAAAATAAACACATTCCTTTGATTCTTTTTTCACCAATTCTTCTTACAGAAGATCTCAAAGTTAGGATATAAACACAATGTAAATCAAGCTTATCAGCAAATAAAATTTAGTTCTACATAGTTATACCTATAAAGCTGTTCTCCCAAGTCTTCTAAAGTTCTTTCTGTTTTCTTTAGGTGACTTCTTATTGCTACAATGTTAGCAAGCAAATCTTCCACATCTTCATGGTGGTCACTGGAAGCCCATAAATTAGGTTCCATTTATATTCATTTGTCTGAAATAAATAACTAAGAGGAGAATAGTAATATAATCTCCTTCCCTGTTTGAAAAATTGCTTTTTAAATCTCATTATTACAAGAAAGCAAGAGTTAATAGAAATGAGATGTTAACGCTACCTACACAAATACATTCAGCCATTTTCATACTACCATTCTTAACATTAATAACTGGCAGGCAATTTATTGGTTTGGAAACAAACTTCAATTCATGGTCATTTTTAATTTACAAGGAAACTGTAAGTTGTGTAATGATACCCATAAAGCAAAACAATTATGAATATAACAAGTAGAAAAAAGTGTCCTACATAAAGACAAAGGGTGCAAAATTCACATACTATGGATAATAGAAATCCAACCAACACAGGGCCTATACTGTATTGATCTGAATGCCATGGAGGTTGATTTCAACATAATGCTGCTTATAATGTTGTACTCCTTCATATTAGTATATTAGTATTCCTTAGATACTGATGTATGGTGTTCCTCAGGGTTCACTCTAGATCTTTATTAGGAAAATCATCAAGGCACTTGGGGTTGTTAATGAGAAGTTAATGCACACTGCTATTTCTCCTTTTCCATCTGTTACCAGAAAAGGTGCTGATATACTAAATCTGTGTCTAGTAGCAGTGATGAATTGGATGAAAGCTAAATTGTGATTTAATCCAGACAAGATGTTCCTGATTAGACCACTAAAGGAGACACCAGAACAGAATTTCAGCCTGGATGAAATAGCACTCTAGAAGAATCAGGCTCATAGTTTGATACTTACAGATTTAAGATCTCTTTATTTACGAAGACAACATAAGTATTATTTCAGTATATTATCTATTATCTGGTTTTATTGAACAGCTTTTTTGTAATTGAAATCATTTTTTTCTTTTAAAGTTTTTTAGAGTTACAGTAGTTTTAACTGGTTTTCTGAGTGGTAGACACCACTTATTTTAATCTGTATTTACACTTTTGATGTCACCCTCTTATACATTGAGCTGATGTGAATGTTAACATTATTTAACTTTATTTTTTACAACTTATATTAAATTAAGCCATTTTCTGAATTTGTACAAGACAGCCAATCCTAACCAAACAGTCTAGGTTCATATGACATATTAAACAATGAAGTTTTTTTTTTTTAGACTAGAATCAACCAAGTTTAACATGCAATGTGGTTTTTAACTGACTTGGTGAGCCCAGGCCCAGGATGTCCGGCAAACAAAGAATTAGGGCTTTATAAAAAACAAATGACAAAAACGAGCTCAATCATATCATCCAAAGATAAGAAAGCCTGAAGCTGTCACTAATTCCTCTAGCTCAGTGTTTCTTAAAGTGTGGCCCTAGAATCCCTGAGAGTCCCCCAAGTCCCTCTCACGGGTCCTTGAAATCAAATTATTTGCCGCATATTGAATATTTGCAAAAATTTAAAACAATGACACTCTTCTCACTATTTTATTTGTTAAAAAATATAGTTTTTTTTTCATAGAAAATGTTTTATTTATGTTAATATCTAATGGGGTTAATATTATTTTTACATGATTCAATAAATAAATATTCTATGAGTGCATCCATTTTAATTTTTAATATGGTTCACCTTAATAAATATAACCCATACAAACAAAAGCTCTTTTGGGGTGAGAGCAAAGTGAGGTCCTGAGAGCAAAAAGTGTAAGAAACACTGTTCTAGCTCGATGTACACAATTACAGTCTGAGCCAGATCCAATGATTCTTCCTATTATATCAGAATGGCGCCTTTTCCACAGAAGCGCTTCTCCGCCGCCTGAAACTCAGTTCGTTCTCCGCCACGACCATTGAGACTCTTAATATTTGTCCCTCACCTCTATGTGATTTCATGTTCTCTCTCAGTGCTCTGAGTCCGCAAAACGCTCCCCGAGGGCCACCGCCACCTTTTCTCCCGCAGCTCCTGAACCGCCTCGGCGACGCGGGTTCCAGGCCAGAGCTTCCCGTTGCTTAGCAATGCTGCTTTCCTCCTCCCCCCACTTCTATACAGTGGGCGCTCTTTGTGTCCCCAGTGAACCCAGAGAGCGCCGCACCACAGTGGTCCAAATATAAAAGAGCCCCAAACGCCCTCAGACAGTTGGGAATAACGTTACGACAGCAACCCGCCTAGATAGGCTAGAATTGGCGCTCCCATGAAAATCCCTCTTACCCCCTCCCTCTATGTTTTATAAGTAGTCAGCGTAGCACTTTGCTTTCGCGTTTCAAATCGCGGTCCTCGGAACAACTCGCTTTCACCGCGCGGGACACACAAATAGTGTCCGTGAACAGTAGAGAAGACGCTTAAAAGGAAGCGGTCGTCCTCTACTGGTTCGCTATATCCCCTCCTTGTACCCTTGGGAATGGTAGTTCTGTGGGGTTCATTCTTTCCGCACCCCGCCCTTATTTGAACGCGCGGCTAACTACATTTCCCGCAGTGCCTTGCAAACTCAGACCTCTTGAAGCACCTCCTTTCACCCTTAGAGGTCGACCCACTTTTTAAAAAGGCTGTCTCTTTCTTAACGCAACCCGCCTCCACGAGCTGTGCATTGTGGGTATCCTTTCTCCCCCGCCCCCCGGCGTCAGCTCCTCCATCGCGCCACCCCGTACATCCCAGCGCGTGAGACCAGCGAGCGTTTGCGGTGGCGCGTGCGTTGTGGTTGCACGGCTCGCGATTTCCAGACTTTCCCGCTTGCGCAGCTTTGAGAACGCGGCGAGGATGGGGACGGCGACTGGGCAGCGTTTGTTAGTCTTCGTCTCGTTGCTGATGCTGCTGCCTCCACCACCGCCTAGAGCTTTGGGGTTTGTTCCTTCTCTAGACAGCGACTTCACCTTCACGCTACCCGCCGGCCGGAAGGAGTGCTTCTTCCAGTCTATGAAGAAGGAGGCCATGCTGGAGATCGAGTACCAGGTGAGGAGGGAGGTGGAAGATCGGGAATCGTCGCCTTTCTGAAGTCTTTGGAATCGTGACAGCAAGAGGGGGCAGCTCGTGTGTTCATAGGCGCCCCAGTGCCCAGTGTGAAGTTCAGTGCCCGAGTTCCAAGAGCCAGTGGGCACATCCAGGAAGCCAAGAGAGAAAACTTTTGACTCAACCCGCAAAGGAAAATATTCCCACCAAAGAGGAAGAATGCACCAGCAAAGACACTGTCCAGGAAAAGGTTCAAATCTGTGGTTTCCAATTTTACTGCACACTTTCATTTTCGGCTGTAGAGAGCAATGACATACAATACTGGTCACTGTGCCCAGATTCACACTGGGGATTGGCAAGGCAAGAACCTTGCACTAATACTGCAGAGACAAATAGGATCATGTGAAGATACTCATTTTGCCAGCTTCTCTGTTTTGTTTTGGCTTTAATATAGAAGTAGCAAATCAAATACTTGGAACCCATTTGCCTTCATTATTCTCAATACCAAAACTTTAAACAAGCAAGAATCCACATCACTGGCCCTCTAGCCTTCCCCAACTTGGTACATTCCAGATGGTTACAGATCCCATCATTTCTTCTAGTTTGACCATTGGCCATGCTTGCTGGGAAAAGTGGGAACATGTACATGGGATGGCTACTCTAGGTTGAGGGAATGTGGCAGTTCATGTTTGTTTTACAGAGCAAACAGACTGGCTAAATATCAATGAACAAAGCTTGATCAAGCTGGTTTTTAGATGTTCAAACTGACAAGTCTACATAACAAAATTCTGGAATGTACTTAGATTGTGAAAGCCACATAAGCGTAAGATGAACTGAGATGAACAGATAGTTTAAATGAGTATTGAACTACGTTGGAAATGAACAATGTTTCTACTCCAGTGGCATGGAACCACCTGTCATGCTTATTGTTTATGTATGTTGTTACTCTATTCTGTATTTCATGAAGCATGATTTATTAATGACAAAGCAAATGAATTTGTAGACTAATTCTGTCCAAGGTTACTAAGAAGTTAATTTCTACTATATTAATATTCTTTTAAATTTGCTTTTCATTCTTATCTTGTGGGGGGGAAGGAGAGGTTATACTAACACTGAAAAAAGGTTTTGCTAAATGCCATAGGTGGCATAGTTGCCAACTGTGGAATGAGCATCTCTGTGTAAAGATAAGTTATTTTTGTAAAGATGAAGCAATGAATGCTGCTACTGTTCTTCATAACATGGATAACGAGTAAGTGCTAGAGTAAAAAATGCTGTTGCTTTTACAAAAATCTTGGCCCAAGTTTATCTAATCGATTAAATAATATTTTGATATACTATTGCCAACTACATCTGCAGTTCTCCCTTATTATATAAATTAGGTATCCCCAATAGCTTCCATTTCCGGTTTACAGAGTCATATCACTTTTTTAAAGCAGGTTTAAAAACTACTCAATCTGCCATTCAGTTTCTTAATTTGATGAGCACAGGTGTAATTTCTATTTGATCTTTGTTGCGTTCTCAGGTTCTAGATGGAGCAGGTTTAGATGTGGATTTTCACCTGGTATCACCAAAACATGAAACCATAGTTTTTGAACAGAGAAAATCAGATGGTGTCCACACGTAAGTTTAAAAATGATAAAAGCCTCATTTGGCTAATTGTTTTTTAAACAATGCAACTAAAAGCTTATTAGTAAAGGCTTGGATCCTGAGTTTTCTGAAAGAAAATTCATGGAAGGGTAAGGGGATTCTTACTGTACACTCCAAAAAATCTTGTAGAAGATGGGAAGATTCTCTGAAACATATGAAAAAAGGTACAGAGAACTGCAGTGGAAAGGGAGAGTTACTTGAAGTCTGTCTTTATGCATCTGACATATGTAAGCTCGGAGGTTCCCAAACTTTCTTGCTTCATAGTGCCTTTAGTGTCTCTGTAATTCTTTCATGGCATCCTGTGCCATGGCACAGAGTTTGGAAACCATGGCCTTAACAGAAACGGTGAATTCACAAGGGTACTGTGAGATATTTTACATTTTTGAGGGGAACACAGCGATACTAGGCCAGTAATTTGTACAATACCAATAGAAGAGAATATGTGTAGTTCAGGGTTGAACTGTGGAGTCCTTGGGGTTCTCTGAGCTTGGCTGTTTTCTTGCAAACGTTTCATTACCCAACTAGGTAACATCTTCAGTGCTAGAATGGAATGGGGTTTGCTCTCTGTTTATATACAGTGGCATGCCCTGCCAGTGTTGGTGGGGGTGGGGTTTTTGTTTTATCCCCCCCCCCCCCCGTTCCTTGATTAGGGTATTGTTTACTGCTTGATTGTATGTTTGGTGATAATCTTGGTGTTAATCTCTGCTTATCTGGGTGATGATTGCTGGTGAGATGTTCTGGTCTTTTGTTTTCCTTTCTATTGTCTCTTGAATTTGTGTGGTGTCTAACAGATATCAGGTATTGCTGTTTTCCTCAACAATTTAAAATATCCCACAGCATCCCTGAAAATTCGCTGCAGCAACCCAGGGTGCCACAGTGCAGAGTTTGGGAGACATAGCATTAGCTATATAGTTTCAAAGTTTCAGAGTATTGTCATTAAGGGACTTGAAAGTAATATACTGTCTATATATTAAACTGCAATGTCTTATATTAACAGAGTGGAGACAGAGGAAGGTGATTACATGTTCTGCTTTGACAACACATTTAGCACCCTATCAGAGAAGGTGATTTTCTTTGAACTGATCTTAGATAAAATGGGAGATGAAGAACAAGATTGGAAAAAATATGTAACTGGAACAGAGCTTCTGGATATGAAGTTAGAAGATATTCTGGTATGTAATATAGCCAACCTTTGTGGAATGTATGGCTGCCTGTATTTAAAATGTTTGTTCTCCTCTTTTCCACTGAATCAAGAATGGTTGCAAATAGGGCAAGGTAGCTACAGCACATATATCCCTAGTGATTACCTTAAAATTTACTTCAGATATTTATACCTGTATTTTTATTTAGGATTCAAAATGGTTCAAATTCAGAATGTTCTGAAAACTATGGAAGTAAACTTAATGAGGTAAAAAGGGTATACCTAGTTGGAATAGCAACACTAGAATAGTATGCCTATGAATATAAAGATGGGAACTGGCTGGAATATTGGGAATATTGTGAATGCTGTAAGATTAAATAACTTCCATTCACCTTAGAGAACACTAAGATCAAAGGAATTTTTACCTGAGCAAGTCTGGCTGAAAGAGGATGATTTCTGATTCTACTTAAAGAACATTTTTTCTTAAAATTCTTCCAATATTTTAGTAGTATATAGTATGTGAAAAGCAGAAGAGTCCTAATTTCAGCTGCCTGACTATGCAAATAAAATACTTCTTGAGTAGAACACTGGAGCTAGGAATGATGGCCTGTGGAGAGGGATGGCGCACAATCTCAGTGTCAACACTAATAATTTGCAGATTTATCTTTGTTCTGATTTTTTCTTTTTAAAAATACGTTGTTTTAAAATTGATTTTTTTTTTTTACTAGGAATCTGTCAACAGTGTGAAGGCTAGGCTTGGCAAAAGCATTCAGATTCAGAACCTGCTCAAAGCATTTGAAGCTCGTGATAGAAACATACAAGAAAGCAATTTTGACAGGGTAAACTTCTGGTCTATGGTCAACCTGGCAGTAATGGTTATAGTGTCAGCTGTTCAGGTGTACATGCTGAAGAGTCTTTTTGAAGATAAAAGGAAAACTAGAACTTAACAAAAGAGTTTCATTTAAAGCAATAAATAGGGGAACTGCAATATACTGATTAAGAAAGAAAGATGGCTGTTACTTCAGTTGTTTGGAATGGACAATAACATTCACATATGATTTTTTAAATTGTGAACAGAATGGCTTTTCTTTGACTTGGTGCATAATTCATCTCTGAGGCCATTTGTCTTGCACAGAATACTGGAGCAATGTCAGATTTTTAATATTTGTAATTATATGTTTATACTTTTTGCCTAACTTTTTTAAAAAAGGAAATAATTTGGTTCATAACATAAAGATGTGTTTTCAGTATTTATGTGATTTAATGACCAGAGTTAAGTAGAATATGCTGAAAACAAGCAGTACTATTGGTCTGTTTAAGTCAAGGTTCTTGTGATTTATTCGAACTAAGACATTTTCAAAACTAATGAATATTTAAAAGGCATTGGTTCCAAACTCAAGCAGTTCATAGACATTAATATTCAATGAGTGGAATAAAATCCAAGTCACTAAGTCTATAAAGCAGAGTTGTTATTGGTTCAGTGGTATCAGCTACTTTTGTCCAAATTAGGAAATCAATATAGTGAATCAATCTTTACAATAATGATTCAAAACAGAAATTATATAATCTAAGTCCTGAAAGAAACATTTGTTCAAATACCATACTTAATTATGTACTGAAAGCAAACTTTTCCTCTGGATTATTTATGTAGAATTTTAACTCTGGAGTGCCTGGACATAACAGTCCTATGCTGAGTTGATGGGGATATTAATGTGTATTAGGATTGCTACTAGCAGCCCTGAAGTAAGATGGTGCTGCTTTAAGAATCACGCTCATTAAAGTTAATACAACTCTTTAAAGAGACACAACTTTTTTCATAGTCATGGAAGCCTGAAAAAAGATAGATTGTTTTAATGAACAGAATGGTATTGAGCTCATGTGAGGCATGAAGCACTTTTTAAAATAATTTTTGAAGTGAGCACAGGTTTAATGTACACATTTGACATCAGGATTCAGTGTTTACAGTTTAATCTGTTGACTTAGGAAGCTTATATCTTTTATTTGGCTATACAAATCAATCAATCACTGAGAAATCATAAACATGGCTATCTTTATCATTATAATGTTCTCACTTTATAATGCTGTCAGACATACAGTACTCTTGAATTCTTTGAGCACAGTGAGAACTGAAATATTGGCCCATACATAGAGTTACAATTATTACTGTAGATAATGGGGAAATGATTAACAAGTTTTCTCTTTCCATTTCTGGTAGAAATTTGCCCAAGGAGTCAGGGGATAGACTACTCCTGTTTTTAGCATCAAATATGACAAAGAGATTCACTGCCATTTTAATCAACTTTAAGATTGAGTATAGCAGAATGGAAATGAATATTTGATTTCACTATTCTGATTATTTATGTGTGTGTGCGTGCGCGTATGTGCATGTGTACGCATGCAAAGGCAAATACCAAGTAACATCGTTCGATGGAATGAAATATTGCGTTTTTGAATAACGTTTCAGCTTAACTGAAGTCCAATTGATTTTACTAACATTATTTCTTACTAACACTTGTTGTAAGCCAAAAGTAAGATGTATTGTTTAAAAACACTTCAGAATTATTTCTAACTTTGTGAATTAAATTGTACCAATTGACAGAATGATCCTAAAAAATCTAACTCAAAAGCAAGTCAAACTATTGCTTGCCAAATTGTTTTGTGTATCGGTGATCTGCTTGGGGAAGAAACAGTTCTCCCCAATGCTAATTTGAATGCAAGGAGTAAACTCCATAATTCATATCAAGTAACAGGCCATACAACTTTTCTTTCAAAATAATATACATAGTTAATACTTGA
Source organism: Liasis olivaceus (assembly GCA_030867105.1). NCBI lineage: Eukaryota > Metazoa > Chordata > Lepidosauria > Squamata > Pythonidae > Liasis > Liasis olivaceus. Next base: position 118,811,749 of record CM061350.1, on the reverse strand, counting down.
ACTGATAGGGTCAATATGACCCACAGATCTTTGTTTAATTCCTAATGGTAACTAATCTTAATCCATTAATTCAACCATTAAAAATGAAACAATGTAGCATTTACTAAAATAGTTGAGGACTAAATGAGAATTGAGAAACATTCTAGAATGCCGTGAGGTACTCTCATAATTGCTTTTTCTGTGTAAACATAAAAGCATATCAACTGATGAGAATTAGTACAGTTTTAATGAATGTTTCCACTGTTTAATCCTTCATTCATATAACAGGTTTACATATTAATTAAATTTAGGTGAGCATGAGCACTGACACGCAAGTGTCTTGATGCTATAGTAATCTTCATGAAACCTTCATACTATCATTCACAGACTACTACTTCCAGCAGCAAATAAATCTTAAAACTGATTCTTATTTAAGCAACATAATGCAAGCATTCTATATATCTATTAACATATATGCAAGTAAGGAGAATTGGGTTTTATTTCCATATTATTAACCTTGCAGTTGAAACAAACATGCTACTCCAATGAGGGTATTGGAATTCAGAAAATAAATGGATGTTTATCTATGGCACTGGTAAAGGTGTTGTATAACATTTTGTACAAAACAAAGCTGTGAGTAGCTTTCTACCTCTAATATTTAGCTACAGCTTGCTGTCTGTCCCTAGCTATATTATAGTTTCAACAACAAAAAATCCATAAATGTTGCTTAATTGCGTTATTATGTAAGTTTACTTTGGCATATGTTTTGTATGATACAATTTAACAGTGCTCAGGAATAAAAATTCTGCAAACAAAATATAAAATAGATTTTTATTGATGGGCAAAAGTGATTGTGAAATGGAAAAAAAACTAATAAAGGAATACTAAATCAATGTGTATTTTATTTCTGTAATTCCCCCATTTATGTGCTTGGGGTATGGATCCATCCTCCCCAGTCCGTGTGTGAATAGTAAGAAAGTACAGTAAGATATCCCTGTACAACCTTTTCTCTCTTCTCGTGTTTCTCCCACCTATGCTTCTCCTCTTTTGTTCTCTCCTACAAGAACAAGATAATGATCTCTAATATTGAACATGATGATGGAAGAGAACAGAAGGAAAAAGTCAGAAGTCTCTGCACCTTGGATCTTTGTATTTTTGCTGTTATTTAAGGTACAGCAACATTTTTAAACTTATTAAAATATACAATACTGGCATAGGCCAAAAAAGCAGAGTAAAACTTGTCCCTAGACAGTCCCATGCCTGACTGGTTATGTCCCACAAATACTCTGTAGACTCTGCATAACAGGCACCTACATTATTGGACCTAAAGACACTGGCTAATGCCTCTCCTGCCCCGCTCAGAAGATTCCTGCCAACGTCCTTACTTAGAAGATGGCCTTCCTGGTGGCTTGAACCTTGGCAAGAATGCCTTATGTGTGCTCCACCAAGTAAAATGGTTCTGAAACTTTACCTCTGCTCCGTGCTTAAGATCAATACCAATTTTCACAGAGGACTCAAGACAATGCCATCAAATCCTATTCATCCCAGGAAACACACTGGTATAAATCAGATGTGCATAGAACATTTAGAATTTAAGTGCATACTATGAGAGTGGAGCCTATATGTCAGGATGCACAGGGAAACAAGTACACCTTAAATGGGTCAAGGAAAGGAGTTCCTTTGCCAGTAACCAACATCCTCAACTAACATCACAACTCAAATCTATCAGAACAGCAACCTCAATAGCTTTGGCAGGGGGAATCTCAGATGCCTACCTCTAGAGTGGCAACCTGAGTGGAGTCAACTATCTTAACCAAGCATTGTAAGAACAGTCAATTCACCAATGCAGAGGCAGCCTTCAGAGAGGGTGCTTTAACTCTTACTGCCTTATTGCCTTCTGGCACTGGGATATTACTGTAACATATCCCTTTCCTGTCAACATTTTCAATGAACAAATACAGTACAGGTAGTCCTCACTGACCGTTTACTCAGTGACTGTTCGAAGTTATGATGGCACTGAAAAAAAACTGGCCCTCAAACTTGCAGCCATTGCTGCATCCTGCGGTCACGTGATCACAATTTGAGTGCTTGGCAACCAGCATGCAATTATGACGGTTGCAGCATCCCTTGGTCACATGACTGCTATTTGAGATCTTCACAGCTGGCTTCAGACAAGCAAAGTCAATGGGGAAGCCAACAGGAAGTTGCAAGTCGTGGTCACGCGATGTTGTGCTTAACAACCACAGCCAAAACTGCTATCATAATAGGCATGGTCAGGTGACATTTCACTTTATGACTATCACTTAGATCCCTGCCAAAAATTTGACAGCGTTGCTGGTCCCAATTGCGGTCGGTAAGTGAGGACTACCTGTACTTGGGCTTAACCATAACTTACCATTCTGGATACCAAAAGGTGGGCCCAACAGTCCTACCTAATTCAAGGGCTCCTAGAGATAATTAGGAAATTGGCGTATTTATGTATCTGCATTTTACATGCATGTTACCTTATTAATAACAAGGCTTTTTTAAAAAAAGATTATCTTATCCATGACATTTTATTAATAAAAGTGTAATTTTTTTTCTCAGTTAAAGTCAATATATTTAACTGAATGGGGGAGGGGTTTTCCTCAAGGGTAAACCCTGCCTCATGGCTTGAAGAGGATCTGTGAAGACTCTCATATAATTCAAGCCTAATTAATGAGACTGTCAGCCTTGCAAGGTAGACCAGACAGGAAACACAGCCAGATGAACTAATTCTATCTCATTGTAAGATTACATTAATAGAATCTTGCAAGTCTGAAAGTATATCTCTCCCCCCATCTCCTTTACAGCCCAAGAAACTAGGGAGGATCTCTTCTGAGCCTCTTGCCCTGCCCACATTCCTGCTGCAGGATAAGTTGCCTTTTATCTGACCATTCCCTTGGCTGCTTCTCTTCACCATGTCTCCCAAGGTCATCCCCAAATACCATTACAGAGACTTAGCAGGGTAGGTTTAAATAATAAGCTTAAATGCTTCTAAAGAATAACTAGTCACACATACTAACTTTTATCAATCTAAAATGAATGTAAACTGTTCTCTCTTACTGATTAAGATTTTTTTCAAGTATTTTTCAAGTATTTTTTCAAGTATTTTAAAAGTAAATTTTTTAAAAAATTTAAAATTTTTTTAGCCTGCCTAAAAAATCTAGCACTGGGCTGTCATTTCAACACTATCTAAAAAGAAGTAGCACTGATACAATAAATTTGGAAGTGAATAAATATATTGCAGGTACAATCCTAAACACGGTCGCTGTTTAACAAGATGGGCGGTGACAAATTTGATATATAAATAAAATAAATTTTTAAAAATTGCATACAAGATTAGCCTTACCATCATTTACTGAAAAAATCCACAGAATTTACTTTAAAAAAATTGAGAGCTGAGCTTTTGCTTAACAAATGCAAATAGAAACAGGTTCTTAAAAATACACACATTTAATGTTGATTTCGAATTCTAGAAAACAGTTCCAGCAATACAAACATGTCAACCACCATGACAAAATGAAAACACACATTCACAATTAAATTGATAGTTTATCACATTCTCTCCTCTACCAGATTCCAATAGTGATCTTTGCATGGAAGCCCTACTGCAAATACTGCTGGTGTTCAACGTGAATTACAAAGATTGCAGAAAAGAAAATTTAAAAACTGGTTGTGAGTTACAATAAAACTACATTTTGCATTCTTTCAAGAGACCAACATTTAAAAAGTAACCTGTTCTTATGAAAATATTGTAGCTATAGGCAAGGCAACTTTAACTTAATAGCTGAGATTGAATAAATGGAAGAAGAGACCCACATTTTTAGTGAAGGCAAGCAGAAGTAAATTTAAATTTTCACTTTTATTAAACTAGGTTTTCTGAAAAACCACAAGCACTGGGCAACACATTTTATCTATTCTTCCTTTGGCTATATAAAAGGTGATAAAAATATGTTTTCCTTGATAATCATAACAGTATTTGTTTCTCAAACCACATAAATAAGTAGCAGAGCAGTATTTCATTGGACAACTTTTTTCCCAATTGTTATTTAACTTTTGTGTGACAATTTATTTTGTTGGCAAACCCATGTCTAATAGTAAGACATTTGCTAATTAAATGGAGAAGCTTCAAAATAAAAATATTTACTCTTTGGTTAAAAAAAACAACAAAAACTTAGGTAAAGGAAATTCATCCAACCCCAGTAAAAAAAAAAAAAACTTATTATTTTACAAGTAAAATAAAGTTATCCATTTAAACTTGATTCATTTATAATAACAGAAGAGGTAATTTTGTAATAAAATCAGTATTGTTACTTCAAGTGGCAACATACTGTTCGTTGACCCTGTGCAATTAAACCTTTTGTTCCAACTACACTTATCATCACACACAAGAGGAACCTTAATATGAGTCCTGCTGATTTTTTTTTTAAACTGGAAAGAAAACAATTTTACAATCAACATGTCACAAATTCTTAGAATTCTTCTCTTAAGCAGAGCTCATTCTCAAATTTTCAAGTCTGTGCCTCAAACAGCTAGGGGTTTTTTTCCCCAACATAAACTGATGCTGCAAGGCTGTGTACAGTCTGACTGCTTCAATTGAGGAAATGTACAGTGCAATCCTATACATGTTTATTTAGAAATCCTTCTGAGTTGAATGTAAATGATTTGAGCACTGCAATCTCAAAAACCTGGCCTGGTATAGCTGCACTGTTTCCAGGTATTTTTAACAAGAAAACTAGACCATGTACTTTTAATCCCTCCCTCTCCACTTAGAACTAATTTAGAGGCAACTATAAGCCTTGGTTTTAGGTTTGATATAATCTATGTAAATTGTTCAAAAAGAGTGGGAATTTGCACAGGAGAGGGATAATGTGAACCTGAGAGGCACTCCAAATCACTGGGCTCCCATGTGTAGAACTGCAGCCTGAATTATTTTCTAAAAGCATTGTGACATTAATGACTGACTGCACTCACTGCCAGAACACCCAGCACTCATTTGACACATATTCTATAGTATGTGGCAAACAACAGCACCCAATATAGCCTGAGAAGAAATGCTGCTGTGTAAATACTGCAACTATTCCTGATAAAAGAATTATGGGATATATAGTCAAAAGCTGCCCAATCCCATAATTTATATTGCATAGGTCACAATCACACATATATACACATGCACACGTATGTGTATATATACACATGCAAAGAATATATTAAAAAGACAACAAAGTCTAGTCACAGAGCAATTTACAAGCTCAATATATATTTTTTACACTTTGCTTGAAAGATTTCAATATTTTACAGTCCTCAGCAGGAAGTATATACACTGCACCTTATGAAAATCTAGGGTTGTCAAAGTAGAAATAGTCTTTTGCAAACTTCTGGATAAGAAAAGGTCAAGTATCTTACTCAAAATTTGTCCTACTTACAGAAAATAGTCCCAACCCACAAAAAACATATCCATGGAATGTACTCTAGAGACAAGGCTTTTTGACTTGTGAACATTTTAAAGCAAATGAAATCCCAGATTCCCATCCCAACAGTCTAGATCCTCATCTTAAACACATTAGGAATCCAGCCTTATTTTTTAGTTGGTAGGCCTCTTATGGTAAAATTTGTTCTGTTCAAGAAGTGTTAAGGCTAACTTGGTTTTTCATTTTTACAAATATCCATTTAAGTTCCATTCTGCACTCCAATGTATAAACTCTGCTTATAAATAGATAAGGGCAGTGCAGCAAATAATATTCAGCACTATAGTCATGAAGCAGTTGCCCCTTCCCATTCCATAAGATACTGAACTTCTCCATCAAGTGTAACCCGACGTGCCAAAACACGGTACTTTTCACCACAAGCTATCCTACCTGCAGCACCAAAGTAACTGGTAATAGAGTTCTTGAGATGATTAAGCTGCAGCTCCTGATCTGCCAAATTATTCAGAATCTCTGTATTAAGTTCATCATATTGATAGTCATCTTTGCCTTCATCTTCTTTTACAATTTCTGGGTTCTGAATCTGGAGTGCTTTTCGTGGAAGGCGTCCTCTTCTCCTCAAGTGTGGTATCGTGGATGGCCAAGTTCTTCCTGTTCGTGTCCTTTTTCTGGAATCAGACAAACTGCAGAGCACACAAAATATTAACTTAGAATTTTACAATATATAATGCCACAACAAAATCTATTGTACTCTTAATGGCTTCTTTGTCAGATACAGCACAGGAAGAAAAGCTGAATAACACTGAATCAAATGGAGACACAACTTAAACTGACAGCATGATTTTGGTGAAAAGATTTGAGGCCACATTTCATTCATAGATTGCTGCAGACAATGTAACTCTCAGGATTTGGGGGACTATATTTCATATAGACATTTTATGTATGCTTATCTTTTACAACAGTAAATATACTCTTGAGTAATTTTTCTGCAGCATTTGTTTTACATTTACACTGCAGCTGATAGGAGCTAACTTGATTCTTGCTTTGCATTAAGATAATTCTACTGCACAGCAAACACCAAACAACATTATTGAAGACATGACACATTCAGCTACGTTAGTGAAAGCCAGAGTGTACCAATGTGTAATTTACTGCTTTAGCTTGTCAATTTTTAAACTAATTTTTGCTCCTAAATTTGTCAAGCATTTGTAAAATAAGAGGAAAAAATCCCAGGTTTCTTGTAAGTTTGCAAAGAACGTGGATCTTCTCTCAGTGCATCTTATATATGCCACTGCCTGTAAACTCTCTATCAGCAAAAGATGACATAATTTACTGCTACCACAGCAATTCTATGGAAGGAAGTAAAAGGGAGGGGAGTCTAAATCTGCTTTCAAAACTGGAGGCTCCAACTAACTAACCAAATCTGCTGTTGTGGATACAGCTCACTCCATGTTCTACTTTTGGAGGACATGCTAATGAAAAACATTTGGCAGTTTTATCATAAAGAACCTCATGATTGCAGTTTGCTTATATTTACTTAAACATGCACACATATCATTCAGAAGTACACTCTCACTACACAGAGACCTAAATTTATTTTTATTAGAAGTTAACATAACATTGCAGGAATGTAAAAAATATTCAAGTACGTAAAAGCCACACTTGAAATGAAACATCCTCATGTTAACAACTCAAGACTGTATAAATTAAACATACTTTCTTCAATGTATCAATTATCTTTCAATTAAAACAGCACTATCAGTTCATACATACAGTGCATTTGGAAAATATTCAGACCCCCTTCACTTTTTTCAATTTTGTTATGTTGCAGCCTGATACTACAATCGTTCAAATTCATTTTTTTTCTCATTAATCTACACTCAGTACCTCATAATGACAATGTGAAAACAGAATTTTAGAAATGTCTGTAAATTTATTAAAAAGGAAAAACTGAAATATCATATTGGCATAAGTATTCAGACCCTTTACTCAGTACTTTGCTGACGCACCCTTGGCAGTAATTACAGCCTCGAGTCTTTTTCGGTATGATGCGACAAGCTTTGCACACCTGGATTGGGGGATTTTCTGCCATCCTTCTTTGCAAATCCTCTCAAGCTCAATCAGGTTGGATGGGGACCGTTGGTGGACAGCCATTTTCAGGTCTCTCCAGAGATGTTCAATAGGGTTCAAGTCAGGGCTCTGGCTGGTCCACTCTAGGACATTCACAGAGTTGTCCCTAAGCTATTCCTGTGTTGTCTGGGCTGTGTGCTTAGGATCGTTGTCATGTTGGAAGGTGAACCTTCGTCCCAGTCTGAGGTCCTGAGCGCTGTGGAACAGGTTTTCATTGAGGATATCTCTGTCCTTTGCTCCATTCAGCTTTCCCTCAACCCTGACCAGTCTCCCAGTCCCTGCTGCTGAAAAACACCCCCACAGCATGATGCTGCCACCACCATGCTTCACTGTTGGGATGGTATTGGGCAGGTGATGAGCGGTGCCTGGTTTCCTTCAGACATAACGTTTAGAATTGAGGCCAAACAGTTCAATCTAGGTTTCATCAGACCAGAGAATCTTGTTCCTCACAGTCTGAGAGCCCTTCTGGTGCTTTTTTGCAAACTCCAAGCGGGCGTTCATGTGTTTTGCACTGAGGAGAGGCTTCCGTCTAGCCACTCTGCCATAAAACCCAGATCGGTGGAGGGCTGCAGTGATGGTTGTCCTTCTGGAACTTTGTCCCGTCTCCACACAGGATCTCTGGAGCTCAGTCAGAGTGACCATCGGGTTCTTGGTCACCTCTCTTACTGAGGTTCTTCTCCCCCAGTTGCTCAGTTTGACCAGGTGACCAGCTCTTGGAAGAGTCCTGGTTGTGCCAAACTTCTTCCATTTGAGAATTATGGAGGCCACTGTGCTCTTGGGAACCTTCAGTGCAGAAATTTTTTTGTAGCCTTCCGCAGATCTGTGCCTTGCAATAATCCTGTCTCTGAGCTCTGCAGGCAGTTCCTTTGACCTCATGGCTTTTGCTCTGGTACAGTAGGCATTGTCAGCTGTGAGGCCTTCTATAGAGAGGTGTGTGCCTTTCCAAATCATGTCCAATCAATTTAATTTGATTATTGGTGGACTCCAATCAAGGTGTAGAAACAGCTCAGCAATGATCAAGAAGAATGGGAGGCATTTGAGCTAAATTTCAAGCGTTGTTGCAAAGGGTCTGAATACTTATGCTAATGTGATATTTCAGTTTTTTCTTTTTAATAAATTTACAGACATTTCTAAAATTCTGTTTTCACATTGTCATTATGAGGTACTGAGTGTAGATTAATGAGAAAAAAAATGAATTTGAACGACTGTAGTATCAGGCTGCAACATAACAAAATTGAAAAAAGTGAAGGGGGTCTGAATACTTTCCGAATGCACTGTATATTATAGGTGTGTGCTTGTAATACATGAAATAATGCTGTACCTGTAATGCTTGGAAATACTGTTTGAGGTAGTTTCTTTTGTACTGGCAGCACCTGTGGACTCCACATCTGAGGTATTGGATGACTGTGCAGTTCCATCAGATCTTCTGAATGATGTCATGTTGTCATGCAATAAAAATTAACAAATATTACAATTTCATGTAACCTAGCAATCAAATTGATAAAGGAGTATACATTATGGCAAAACCAGATTTAATCAGTCAGAAGTGGCATAATTTTTGTCTAAGTTTGAGATAAATACAAGTTAAAATCCCATTGCCAGAACCTCAAAATGAAAACAAGTTCTTAAATTGAAGTCATCTCCTGTCTTATTAGGCATGGAGCAGGATATTACAATCCCATCTCTCATTTAGAGGGCCAGTTTTTAAAGAGTTAAAGTCGTATGCAGGTAGTCCTCATTTAATGACAACTGGGATCAGCAAAATGGTCATTAAGCAAAGTCATCACTAAGCAAAACCGTGACTGTGCTTATGATCTTACTTCAGCTTTCTTTTGCTTTACAGACCTGCAAAGGTCATAAATGTGAGGACTGGTCATAAAGTTACTTTTTCACCACCACCATAATTGCAGATGGTCACTAAATGAGGCACTTGTTAAACAAGGACTATCTGTAGAATGATAAAACAGCATGAACAGACAATATGCATCTGTTTCTGCTCCAAAGTACAAAACTCCATGCTTATTTACAGAATGAGTGTTTATTTTTTTACAAGGGCACCAGTGTCTCTTCTCTTTTCTGCACACTGTCTCTTTTCCTTTTTTTACTCTGTTGTCTCTTTCATCAGATCTCTCTCCAAATTGTTTAGTTTCACTTCCTTATAAGAAAAAATGACTTACCACAGGGGAGTGCAAACACCTTACATTTCATCACATATGCAGAGTAGATATATAGTAATATCTGCTTTGATTGTTGAATACAAAGGTGAATGAACAAATAAATAAATAAATATTTCCCCATACTTACCCAGTAGTGCTAGGAGAATCCAAAATAGGGGATTCTTGCACTATAACGGGTTCCTTTTCCTAAGGAAGGAAAAACATAAGATTTTTTTTTCAGATTCTGTAAATATTCAATTCTTTCTGTAAACATTAAAAAGACAATTTAACATGTTCATTTTTATTCATTAAACTAACAAGTAAACCTGAACACCACTTACCAAAATAGATGGCTCAGACATTTTTTGAATCATTTTTCTAGTATATGGGCCAGGAGGACGACATACAGACTTTTTCTTCCCTTTTCTTTCTACACCATTAGTAACTTCCCTAGAAAAGAGTTTTATTTTTAAAAAATAATATTGGTCTGTATTTATTTACAATTTAATTTCTGAAATTTCCTTTATCAATTGTATTAGAATTTTGAATGTTTATGAAAAGTAGAGCTCTAAGAAGTGAAATATAAAAGCACTATATGAATAAAACTACACCCCATTAGAACCAGAAAGGAAAACCACTATCAATTTACAATTCTGCAACTAATATGCCACTCAACTTCCCAAAGGGCTCTAAGCAGATTACAAATTATAATTATAAAAGTTCATCAGTCAATAATAACCACAAAACCTTCCAATCTGTCATCACAGAGAGGAAAAACAATTAGAATTATACCAATCATCAACTGCAAAGAAGTGACCTACCATACCAATAATCTCCAAAGACTTTACCAAACAGCCAGGTCTTAGAGACTTTCCTAAAATGCCAACAGTGTTGATCTGACTGGCTGCAGTGCTATTCTAAACAAGAGGGAACAAAGTAATAGAAAAGGCACATCCTTGTATTCCCTAATGATGACAATCCTTCGAAGATTAAGGGTGCTCTCCTTACTAGATCTTATTGAACAGGCATAACTGCTGAGAGAAGGGAGTCCCAAGGATATTTAAGTCTCAAGCAAGGTAAGGTTTAGAGGCAACTATGAGCACCTTGAATTGTACCAGAATCCAAGTGGCAAACAGAGCAGTTCTTCCAGTAGTAGTGTTGCTTGGATATGTCAAAAGACTCTTAACTACAAGAGTCATTGCATTCTGGACCAGCTGTAGTTTTTGGGTAGTCTTCAAGGACAGCCCCAAGTACAGCAAGTTGCAATAATCCAACTGAGAGATGACCAACATGTGTGTTCCAGGAACAGTCATAATTGTTGCACAAGATGGAGTGGTACAAAGACCTGAGCAGAAACTGGGAGTCCAAAAGAACCCTGAGATTATGAACTAGTTTAGCTCAGGAGATCACAACCCTCTTCAGAATGAAAGATGAAATATCACTAGTCTCAGATGCTTTGCATGTTCATATCTACTCTATTTGCTGGGATTGATCCTAAGCCTGTCTTTCTCCATCCAGATGTTCACAACTTCTAAGCACCCCAACTACATCTCCTGTTCAGCCCAGGGTCAAGCTGTACAGCTAGGTACTGTACATACTGATGATACCTAACCCCATACTGGCAGTTAAACTTCCTCGGAAGTTTCATTTAGATGTTAAATAGGAGGGGAGAGAAAACAGAGCCCTATGGCACCCCAGAAAGAAGAATTTTAGAGCTCAACCTTCTCCCATCACCACTACCAACTGGAACCATCCCCAGAGGAAGGAGGAGAACCAGTACAACATAGTAACCCTGACTCTGAACCTCCAGAGATGTTTCAGACAGATACCATGATCAATGGTTATCAAAGGCTGGTAAGAGATTAAGCAGAACCAGCAGGACTGTACCAATCCTATCTAGATCCTACTACAGGTAATCCAAAAGAGCTATCAATTCAGTGTCATGTCTTGACCCCAATATATTATTCAGATACTATCACCCAAATAAAGTAACACAGAAATGCTGAAAAGGATGTTGATTATAATAGAAGGCTGTCTTACTATAATCTAAGGAAAGGAACTTTTAGTGTGGATAACAGAGATGAAATATTCTGTTTTCCTCTTCTATTATTAAGCTGGTGGTCTTTTTGCCTAATACAAAACAGTACATACTTCGTATGTGGGAATATGTGGAACACAAACATAATTTGCAACTGTGTCCTTGAAAGTTTCATATCCCACAAGGCAAACTTTTTGTGCTGTGCACATATTTGCAAGAATTGTGCAATTCTTTTTTAAAAAATTGATTGGATTATCACAACTGCCTGAAATTTAAGAATAATTTATTAGACAATATTCCTGCATACTAGAAAACACATTTCCATTTATTCTCCCTGGGATAAGCTTGTCTATTGTAGCAATATGGGGTATCAGTCTTCCTCTACCATATCTGTCCTAGCTCAAGATTTTAGCAAGAAGATACGTTTATTTTTCTAGGCCGCTGATCTTATAGAAGATAACCTATAGCCAGCTATACAGTATACTCTACTGCAATATACTCCTATAGCCAGCTATGCAGTATATATCTTTGGTGCTGGATGGGGTGGCACTGCCCCAGACAGACCCAGTGCTCTATCTGGAGGTCCTCCTAGACTCATGACTCCTGCTTGAAGAGCAGGTGGCAGTCATGGCTGGAAGGGCCTTTGCACACCTTTGCATTGTGTGCCAATTGTGACCCTTCCTGGATCAGGAGGCTCTGCTCACAGTCACTTGTGCCCTAGACACCTCCAGATTGGACTACCACAATGACTCTACATGGGGCTGCCCTTGAAGAGTATCCAGAAGCTTCAACTGGTGCAGAATGCAGCAGCACGGGCAGTTATGTGTGCTCCTAGAAGAGCACATATTACACCTCTGGTCTGCAAGCTGCACTGACTGCCAGTCTGCTTTCGGGTCCAATTCAAGATCTGATTTTAACCTTTAAAGACCTTCATGGCATGGGAACGGGTTATCTGAGGGACCATCTCTCCCTGATCACATCAGCCCATCCCATTCAATCTGGCAGAAAAGGCACGTTGCAGGTACCTTCTGCCGGGGACTTATGTGGGTCCCAGGAGGCGGGCCTTCTCTGCAGTGGAGCCTGCCTTATGGAACATTCTCCCCCCACCCCAAAGTCAGGTTAGCTACATCCCTATTGTTTCGGAAATCCCTTAAGACCTGGTTATGTCACCAGGCCTGGGAGTCCCAGGGAACCAGAGACATTCTGAGACAGCTCCAATGTGGTTGATATTTTTGTTCTCTCTGTGTGGTTTATATACAGTATTTTAAACTTTTTTAATATATTTTCCTTTTTAACAATGATTTTTTATATTTTTATAATTATTTTCACGTATCTGTGGTTTTATTCAATTGTTGTACGCCGCCCAGAGTCACTTTTTGTGAGATGGGCAGTTATATAAATTTGATTGATTAGTAAATAAATAAATAAATAATGTAATTAATATAATATAATATAATATAATATAATATAATATAATATAATATAAATAAATATAATATTCCTTCCATTTCCTGATGAAGCTTCAATCTGAGCACAGCAAGCCATTTTGCTCAAAACACAAAAAACAGGTTTTGAGTTTGCTGCAAATAACAACATACACAACTCAACTCACCTGACTCTTGGCCAATTCTGTACTAACAAGATCACATACAGCTTGTATTTGCCAAATACTAACTTGATCTGGATAGATATATCAGTATATATATTTTGTATTACTACTTAACAGTAGCTACTTGGATTGAGTTTTTTTTATGGAACTGAATGTAAGGACAAAAGCATAATAGCTGTTAGAATTATCTCTTCTATGTATTCTGATTGCCCAAGCTCCACCTTGGCTTAACATGGGCAAACCTATACCCCCTTGAATCCCTAGCCTTTAGGACTCTGCTTATTTCCAGTTAGTCTTTGTTGGGAATGTACATACAATACTTCCAGCTTCTGTCATTTTATTCAGTTCTAGTCTATTTACCTGTGATCAGGCACAGGCTTAGATGATTTTCTGCCTTTAATTTTGAACTCGTGTGAAGTTCCCTCAGGCTCTTTCTCAGCCTTAAAAGCAGCATTTGGTGGGCAAGGAGGAACACGAATTCTTAAACCAAACAAATGTTTTTTCTTCTTTATTTCCTTCCCAGACATAAACCTGCATTTCAAGATATTAAATACAAAACATGAAGACAAAATTCATTTCTTCAGATATACAGACAAACCAAGATCCATTTATTAACAAATGTATGGCTCTACTCATAGCCTGTTCAAATACCAACATTGGGAAAAACATAGCTAAAAATGTTCATTTAACTTTTACCTCAGAAATAAAACTCTGACTTAAACATTTTAACAATTCTGCAATAACACATTCTGTTGCAACTACACATGTTTTTTAGATAACACTTCAAAAAACTTTAAAGAATATTATCTGATTGGACTAAAGAAAATGAAAGAGAAAATTGTATAAAACCCTTATCAACTTACATGGTCTTGTAATCATTTAATGCCTCTAGAACGTGTTCATATCTTTCAGATTTTGGTGTGTCTGCCAGCTGTAAAGTATCAAGAAGTGATTTAATCTACTGAAATGTGTGGTAACACTCATAAGCACTAATACTTAACAGTTCAAAGAGAGATCGAATACAGTAGCATTCTAGAATTCCTTCATGTAACAGATAGGCGAAAGTTATATTCTAGAATACTTACTGTAGCATATTAACAAATAGAGGGGGAATAGAAGTTTAGTTATCTTCATTATTCTAGGAATAAGGTATGAAATAAAATTATATTCTGTATCTGTGCGAACTGCTAAGTATCACTTGTGTTTATGGGTGTAGTTTTAATAATGAAATATAAACGCTTATTCCTTTGGTAAAATGTAAGCAATCTGCATTCTGTGTCTGATAAAATAAATATTTTAATAGAAGAATTTGCTGAGGAATAATTAAGAGAAAAAATTCAGCAGGACTCTTTCTATTGGGAATAAACAATGGAATGAAATGTGACAAGGCTACAAAAGAAAAAAAAAATCCTAATCCACAGCAATTTCAGAAAAGCAGTTGCCAGCATATCTTTCCAAATGTCAAAATTTAGGGCTTACAAATGAGAATCTAAGGAGGAAGATTCAGAAGTTCCATATATGTATGCAAAAAAAAAAAAAAAAGTGATTCCTTTCATTACCGGTCACCTGTAGAAATTTTTTAAAAATTTTAATTGAAAACTCTACTTTAAAAAGACAAAGTTGTTCTGAAATTCAAACTTCTATCAGTCACAAGACCATGTTTTATGTATTGCCATATATGGTAGACACAGTATGTGGATTATGCGTACCTTTCAAATCTTAGATTTTTTTATACACAATAACACACTCAAAACAAATAATTTCAGAAACAACAGATTGAACAACTGTTAAAATATCTATACAGTTTAATATTTTGATCTTCTGAACTACAGAAACGTATGAACAGCATGAATATTTCAAAAACTTACTTCACCAGGATGGAGTCGATCCCAATTTTCATTAATGTATGTCATGAGTTCAAGTTCTGAATCAAAATATTTCTTTTTATGAATAACACTTAGGTTGTAAAGGCATAGATGTGCTATATCTACCCTAGAATTTAGAAGTTTTAATAACAATTAGTAAGTTTTAACATTTTACATGTATAAACATTAACTGTTTAGATGACAGGAACAACTATTGCCTGCCAGCAATCAGCAGGCCTATTTCGTTAAAAATCCTGCTTCTTTGATATTTTGTTTTTCACTTTCTCAACTGGAACTAGAAAGGAAGAAGACAATACAAGTAATATTTCCACATTCTAATCACTTGTCCAATGTCCATTCAAACAGTGGAAGCACAAAACTATCTTTACAGAGATGTACAATGAGATACTGAATATTTTTACCCAAGATCCACTTAAGTTGTACTTACCATTGCAAGGGTAAACGTTTGAGGTATTCTGGTCCAGAACTACAAACTGAACAAATGAATGTATAAAACCTTTAAAAAAGTTTAAAAGGCATATTCAGTGCTGTGAACATGTTTGCTTCTAATCTGTACTGATAGCAATTCATTTTACAAGATATTTAAGACCACAAAAAACAAAATTATGCTTACACAGTTAAAGTACATCAATAAGTAATGAATAAAAGAAAGTTTTGAAACCAATAGCTAAAAATGTGGGTGCATGTTCTTATCAGCCTTTTGAATGTTTTTACCCCACAATTAATCTGTATTTCTTTAATATATTTAGAACTTGTTAAGGTAATTATGGACAACTGTAACCATCCTTTCTATGATAAAACTGAACTCAGGGCAGACTATAAATACAAAGACAAGCCTAACAATGCAAAAAAACAGTAACATATTTATTAATACATCGGTGTAAATAGCACAGCTACAACCATGGAGAACATAAATATATGATTACAGGACTGAGTACAGTCTATCCCACGAAAGGGGAAACCTAACACACAACAGAAGATAAAATAAAAACATCTTACCTGTCACCATACAGCATTGGCTTTTGGAGGCACTGCACACAAGCCTCATGGAACCATTGCTTACATTTGCAGCATTGTAGCATCTTTAAATACCAGCTTCATTAATGGTAAGAAAAAACAAGGATTGTTATGCAGCAAATACTCATTGTAGCAGAAAAGCATTAAATATGGCCATTATGAATTTTAGAACGAGCTAAAGTAATTTATTTATATATTATATAAATATATAATGGTATATATATTATATATGGTAGACAATGTCATATAAAAATAAATTTCCCAAAATACAAACATGAAAGTTGCCATGTTGGCGGCTTTCTGACCCATGAACTTAGAGCAAAATGGAGTGTCATCATATTTCATATTATGCTCAGTTAGCATTTCTTAAATTGGCTGCCTTAAGAAAAATAAAATGAAAATTACACTACTACCAATTTTATGAGAGTTGCTCCTGGAGATTTATCTTGGTCACTGTGCATTCATTGATACTTCTGCATTTTGCAAACTTCATGTTTTTTAAACATAACACAAAGGCAGAATTTATATAACAAGCTAAGCCAAAATCAAACACTGTTTATGCTTTAGCACAATGTCTTAAGCCAATCACCTTCTAACTTTATTCACTGAAACATGGTCCAAGACTACAGTTTAGCTGATTCCCTTTAATACAAACATCAAAAACTCAAGAGTAGAAAGTATTCTGAAATCCTGATACTATGTTAGAATATGGTCAATAAAGCTGTTCTTATGGAATATTTATGAAACATAACACGTGGCTCTCATGCATAGTCTCAACAAATAGAGAACTTAGAAAAAATTGAGTGAAAGTATATTTTCATAAGTATGTCAACTGCTTACTCTCCAGGACCTCCACAGTAGCAATAACACTGTTGGGCATTTGTTTTATGGCCAGCATCCCATTCAAGGTCAGCTACATTGTAAGGCAATGTTTGCTTCATGACTTGCAGTGCTTTAGCATTTGGTCCTTTCTTAAGTGCGCCACCTCTCTGAAATAAAATGCATTAAAGCAGCAAATGTTACTACCGAATGCCATACAAAAATCAATTTTCAACTGCAATTACTTTCCTAAGTAATCAACTTACTTTTGTTGTTGTTGCAAAGACACACTGCCGGCAGAGCCATTTATCATCTGAATCTATCACATTAGAACTGATATTTGGTGTGTGACACAGCTGATGATAACCTGAATTTTTTTAAAAAAAATTTTTTTACTCTTTAAGAGGACATAAAGGGAGTTCTGTATTTGTATGTCTTTCTGTCATACGTTAAAACCCACAACCAATTTTTAAATATTTTAAATTAAATGTCATGTGATACTACAAAGTACAATACATGAGGGACTGAGAGTAGCATAAATGTAACAAACATCAGTAGAAATACCTTTGCACTTAAGATTACACACAATATACTAATACATTTTAAAAGTTTCTACACACTAATTTTTTTAAATTACCTTGACCACACTTATCACATATAACCATTTCATTGGGTGCTTCTGAATATTCCTCCTGACATATTGTACAGACCATTTCCCCAGTTTCAGTAGCTCCTAAGACAACAAAAAGGCATGGCTTCATATTGAAGGAATACATTTTATATTTTGAAGACTGATTGCTATATACAAAAATGATTAGATTAGTTGTAAGTCCTGACATAATATGATTTCGGTTTTGTTTTGCATAATATGTGAACTCAGCCACTCTGGTCTGTAAACCATGACTTAGAACAATGTGTGAATTCAGCTGGTATTGACTGTGGTGCATTTGAGATCAAGAGTTATAAAAAAGAAACCTATGGATTCTATAAACCCAGCCTCTTATCTGTCTTTGGGCCATATGTTGTCCACAGAGTTTTTGTATTCAGCTGCTGCTTCCCCTTATAATTCTCATCTCTCCTCAGAGCAATTACATTTCAGGCTCCCCTCCCTCTCTAGCAAATCACCACTTCAGGTAAGTGGCAGCTGAGGAATGGTTAACCCTTTCCTCATGCCTGCTGTATTCAGCACCTCAACTGGAAGGAGTTTGGAAATAGTATGTATAGTAGATCCAGGTTTTACATCAATCATGAAAAGATTAAATCATCATCATCATGATGTAAGGTTCTTGCCTGTTTGTATGTCCTTCCAGAGAACCCAGGACTTGGAACTGTCTTCAAATATAATGAAGCAGCTCTGCTTAAGTTTGTTTATCTGAAATAAAAGTAAATTTGCAGCTGTAATACCAATTTGCAGTTTGGTCATAAAACTTTGTGAGCTAGTAAGTTTATTAACAATGGATTACCTTTTTGATAGTTCCAAGATAAAATAAGCCATCTGACCATCTAGCTAGGACATCTTGACCTTCTTCAAATTTGCACACTGGCTTTTTGGATTTTTGTCCATCCCGTGAGGAGAGTTTGGTCAAGGATGGTGGTTTTTGGTTTCGGTGCAAAGGAGACCGCTTGTGGACCACTGAATTACCCACCCCCGTAGAGTCTCTAAAATATAGACACATACAGTGAACGTGAGCAACTTCTAAAACATTAAAGGCTAACATTCAAATCAATACAAATTTAACTGGGAGTGGGGATATAATTAATCTACAGACATATCTGAGACAAGAAGATGAAGCCAATACTGTATGTAATTATTTTAACCAAAAAATTTATTGTAATTTAATATACATTGAAGAAAAATGCCATAGGCCTAAATATTAACAATTAAATCTATGATTTGAGTGTTTGCTATTTCTACATTGTTTATCTAATCTGCTAAAGATGTGCTTACATCTTGGTTCTCTCAGATATTGTCTCAGTATACTTCAAAGTCTATTAAAACCTTGCGACATTAAACTTACTACATTAAAAGAAAAAGCACTTTTGGCTATCATCTGAAACCTGTCCATGTAATATACATTATGTAAAAGTCATTTAGCAATTGGTTATTAGTAAGCACAGTAGTTTTCATTTTTCATGCACAATGCAGTATTCAACCCATAATCATTTCTCTCACTATGCAAGTACAGTGTTCCCTTAGTTCACTGAGCCCTTGTACAAACACTGAAGCAATACATCATAACTAAGGCATTTGCAAAGATATGAAGAAAAATAAACACTTCCCCAATTCTTTTTAATTTTGCCATAGATGAAGGTTCAGAAAGCAAGAATTCAAACAAAAGTGTTACTTCCAAATTCAATGTTCTATTCCTTTTGCAACAGAAAGAAGAAACACAGGAAATGTACTCCATAAACTTTCTTTAAAATTCCACAGAACAATTCATATACAATTAGACAAAGACTAGAAAATTATTAAACTTAAGGAAATAATTAAATACTGTATATATTTTTACAGATATTATCAGGGACAGACCACTATTTGCACAATATGCTAACTCTTGATTAACTGAGTTAATCTAATTGCCTGGATTCTTACAAAACACTGAACTTTATTGGGTTGCCACAACACACTAACTTACAAACCAGTCAATCACATTTTGAACTCATTTACAATGTAATAGAAGTTGAAGGCTGCATACTCATCTTAATGAGCAAGCAAACACACACACACAGCAGAACGAGTGTCTCTATTAGTAAGTGTGATGGTTATCTGTGACAAGGTTATACCTGGCTGCCATACATTATTTCATTCACTTTCAGCATGTCAGCAGTATATCCCAGTTACTTAGATTTTTCTTTCCCATTTCTTCCATCCCTCATAAGCTCAGTCCCAATCAAACTGTGGATTAAAATTCTGGAAAAGCTTATTGCAATTCGTTTGCTTACATTTGTGGAACTCCAGTTCTTTCTATCCACATTTCTTGACTGGAATTACAAGACTTATTTTGACTGCCTAGAAATACTTCTGAATGGTGAGAACTCCACTTTCCTAACACGAAAGATGTCACTTGGCTAATACCCCACAAACACTGAAAGGAGCAAGAACAGACTTAAAAGGTATAACAGCATTACCAGGAAACAAGAAAAAACAGGAAATGGAAAAGTTAACATTATAAACCCCCTCCCAAAGTAAATCATGCGCTTTCCTAACAACTTTTTCTAAGCTAAAAATAATCAAATATTGTAATCTTCCTTCACCGAGTAGTTGGTCTGGGGAGAGGTTGTCTCTTTTTTGCACCTTTTATAAGCTTTATAATAGTACTTTGGAAATGTGACTGCATCACAGATTTATCTAAAAGGATAATGATGCAGGCTTGGGTTCTTAATACATAATTGTAGTTGTTAATGTTGACATTAGAAGTACACCACTATTCAAATACGATTTGAAAGGTAATTAGTATGACCTTTAATATATAAGCAAGTTGAAAATATTATATCAGGAAAGTTCAGCTTTGGAGGAGGGATCAAAAGCCACATATGATTTTTTTGTGATGTGCTGAGGACTACACTACAAAGTGCTGTGGCCAGGACAAAAACAAAATGGTATTCAATTTCACATTTCAAAAATATAGTTAATATGGTTATTCCCCATGTAGTTAAAAATTAAGAATTCTGAATTTTTGGATACACTTCAAGAAAGTGCCGGGGACTGTACTGAAAGCCTCAGGGGTTGCAGGTGGCCCTGAAACCTCAGGTTGTTCACCTCCCACTGCACATGATCAAAGTTGCCTTTTCATTTATCAGTACTACCAAACATTTTTTCTTCTGACTCATAAACCCTGATCCCATAACACATTTAACCAGATCAGTTACAAAGCAAGCAGCTGTCTTTGCATGATGTGCTAAATTTGATTCATTTTAACCTTGGTCAATTTTTTTGTGTGGCTTAAAATGATATGTAATTCATCTTAGAGGTCATAGTTCAAAATATTGTATAAACCTAAAAAGTACGTTAATTCAGTAATCAGGTTAAACATGCTGTGAAAACACACACAGAGGGGTACATATAGTAGTTGTAAAACATAAAGCAGGAGAAAGGGGAAAGAGAAGCCAGCTGAAATTAAAAAATACACAACACTGCCTAATAGGACAGTGCTAAAAAATCATTACGCCTAGGCTCTAAAATTAAAAGCACAAGGTAATAAAATAATGCATAAAATAATAAGAACTAGTATGCTGGCATTATTACAGCAACAAATTTACAAACCCCTTCTTTCGGAACGACCTCTTTTTATCGACCCTGGGGACAAAACCAAAAGATATTTTGGGTCCCATTTGCAGACCGAAATGATGGCAACGCAGAACTTCCTCAATTTACCTAATGCGCAATAATACAATCACCAGCGAGAGATTCTCGCCTTTGTTTGGCTTGCCCAGGACACCAGAAGCCCCTCTATATATAGCCAACCACAGATACGGTTCATGTTGCATCATAAGAGATGCCCACACCCACCCCACACCTCCCTCCGCCTACAAAACTCGGCTAGTGGGGCGAAATGTCCAGGCGGTTGCACCCTCTCGGTCCCCTTCCCGCAACATAAACGGACTGTGAGAACGGAAATGCTGTAATGCTTTTTTCCCCCCCTTCAAAATCAATAGATGGCGGGAGGCGGAGGTCCAAAAAAGCCGGGAAACGGGAAGGAGCCGGCTTTCCTTCCTCTCGCCCCCGACCCTGCCATCATCGCTGACTTCCCTCAACCGACTCCTGCTCCGCTCGACCCTTCCTCGCTCACCTCATTCGGTCTCTCCAGTTGGGCCACTCGCTTCATACAGGGAAATCAGTGCGCTCGATGCGCTCTGCCCGAGAAGCCGCCCTTCGGCCGGGCTTCTCGCCGCCCTCCAAAGGGCAAACGCGCGCGGGTGAGGGGAGAAAGGAGGCGAACAAGGGGCTCAAGCCCGAGGCAGCCTCACGGGCAGCCCGGCTGCACAACAACCCTTCGCCATTTTGCTTTCCCGCGGAGGAGAAGCTGGTGCATTGTGGGAAACACAAAGGAGCTGCTTCGGCGACGTCGGCGGCAGCAGCCCCTCCTCCTCCTCTCCGAGCGGCGTAATCCTTCTGGCCGTGTCGAATCAGCGCTGCGTTCGTCTTCTGCCTCCGCGGCAGAGAGGGCGGGTGAGGAGGCAGCCCGCCCGCGGAAGGACACCGTCTCCGTCTCCAGCTGGATAGTTGGTGAACAAAGAGGGACTATTTTCGAAGAGAAGCTAATCCCTCCTGTTCGCCTTGGGGCGCACCGGGGCAAGGATAGGAATAAAATTGAAAGCAAAAAGGGATCCTTGAAACAACGAACAGCTCGGGTAGTGGTCTGCTGATTTCAAGAGTGCAAGATCATTTGCACAACCATTTGGCTCTTGAATGTATATTTCCTTTTTTTTTTCCTTTGTTGTGTATGTTCTGCTTGCTTGGGCACTGAGGTCTTCAAGTCAAACGATTGTACTAGTCACACTTTTTAGAGTTCCTGTAACTCCTATGGGACCCAAACCAACAAAGACTAGAACCACCTAGAAGGGGGTCGGGGTGGGGGAATCATCTATAGAAGAGCCTTCCTAGAAACAAAGCAAAGGGAGCTGTGTTGGTTCATGAGGAAAAATAATTCCAAATTCACGACTGGGTAACACCTTTATTAGGGTCAACCACAGTGACATAAATGCCTACAAACTTTGAGGTGATTCTTGCAAGAGAGGCCATGCAAAAAACAAGGGCATCTGATGAATTCTGCAGAACTGTACACTTCGCAACCTTTTGGTGGGGCTTCATAAATTATTACCCAGCTGCAGGTGTTTATACAGAGAATTTCCAGGAATGTGTGCATACATTGCAGTCTTAATGTGGTGTGGTAAGCCAGACTCTGGGAAATAAGAATGCTTACAGTTGTATTCATCATCCACAGCAGTTCATACAGTTTTTATGGGTACTGTGTTTACCTGAAAGAAAGAAAGAAATCCTCTGTATAAGTCATTCTCCCCAAAAGAAGATTAAGCAGAAAATAATTATAAACGCACAAAAATCCTGTGCAATCTCTTGATTTCTCTCCTTGTCAATTTAGGATTGTCAACCTGACCTGAAATTAATTCTACGGGTGTGTCTTCCCAGCAAAAATGTGCATGTGAAGCACGTGTATGTGCTTGTGAGTCTCTGTGTATGTGTGTGTGCATGCTAGAAACCACACTCCATGAAAGGGTAAGCCAGGATAAAAATGCATTTATACTGAATTAATAATTGCTAATTAAAATGATCCCACATCTGTGTATACCATCTATTCAAGAATCACTCTGAATTGCGGCAGGATAGAAATGGAATAAATAAACAAGCTATGCTCATATGCAGAAACCACTCACATACAAATACACACATTGCCATCCCTCTTTCCAGTGCAAACAAAGAAATAAAGAGGATGAAGTAGAGTAAGGAGAAAGTGTAGCTATTGTGAGAAAGGAAGGGGCAAGGGGAAGAGGTAAGGGGGAAGCAAAAGCGAAGAGTACTACAGTGTATAAAGCATCACAGAAGAAGTTAAAATTCAACAGGCCAACAACTTCTTCCAAGCTGATCTTCAAAGACATTCATGCTTTTCAGCAGCAGTGTCCACATTTGCACCTTGGGCCCATTTGTTTGCTTTCAACATTTTTTTTTATCCGCACTCAATCATTACCAATTCTGCGGCGACTGCCTGGACGAGTCCCTGCAGTTTTCAAGGCAAGGTGTTTCGGAAGGGGTTTGCCATTGCCTCCTTCCTAGAGCAGAGCCCAGCTGGCGAGTGCAGGAGGCGGGGTTTCCATTGCTTTGCACCTTTTTCAGGCGTGTGCGGCTTCCACGTTACCAGCAACTTGGTCCTGTTTCCCGTGCAAGCGCTGCCAGCATTTTTCCTCCCACCAGGGTGAGAGTACCCATTTATCTACTCACATAAGTTTTCAAGCTGCTGGGTTGACAGCAACTGGGGAGGAAGCATGAGTTCACTCTGCTGCGCAGAGCTGGGCTCGAACTGCTGAAGTGTCGACCATTTCTGGCCGGCAACTTTCAGCGTCATTAAGCCGCTGCACCACCGCATTCCCTTTTTCAACAGATTCCTTCTTGCCAATGGAAGACAACCCCCTCCCCACCATTCACAGGCAATTATCTGGTGATAAATATGGGACATTATTGTCTGGAGGTTGAGTCATGGCAACTGGACTTCTTTTCTCTTTTGGTAGAGACGTTTCGCTACTTGTCCAAGCAGCTTCTTCAGTCTGAAAAAGTTGGTTAGGGGGACCCCATAAAAGTCTTCCAGGGTGGCTGTGTTTCTTACTAGCATGATAGGCTCCTTGAGGGACAATAGGAGATGTGATTAGTAGAATCTCTGAGATGTAGATGTCTACTCCTAATCCCTCACTCATCCCCAGGGGGATGTTAATTGTTGCCTTCCTGGTGAACTTTTGAACTGTTCTTAATTTTCTTGGGGACTGCTGAAAGGACAGCCTGGAAAATGGGGGACAAGTTGTGTCTGAGGCCTCCACCTCTATTGAGGGAAGGATTTTCCACTTCGGCATAAATGGATTCCTTCACTCCTCGCTCAAACCACCTATCTTCTCTGTCCAAAATGTGATCAGGGGTTCTCAAACTATGGCCCGCGGACCAGATACGGCCCGCCAGGGTCATTTATCCAGCCTGCCCGCCTGATTGGCTGCCGCTGCTGCCTGTCAGAAGCGGAAGTGTCGGAGCTATGTCGGGAGCTGCAGGCGATGCACGACAAGGGAGATCGCAGAGCCGGACTATTCTACGTAACAGGTATGCTGGGTCCGGCAGCTCTCCTCCTCTCCTCATACTCCACGGGACGGACCCTCATGTTTTTTTCAAACTAGAGTCCAGCCCCCCAACATTCTGAGGGACCGTGAACTGGCCCCCTGTTTAAAAAGTTTGAGGACCCCTGTTTTAGATGAAGATAAGCTGCTGATTCTGGTCCTGTGTTGTTATTCCTCCTGTGCTGGGCCATCCTCTTGTGTAAAGGCTGTTTGGTTTCCCCAATGTAGAGCTCTGAGCATTCCTCACTGCACTGAATTGCATATACAGTACTACATTTCTCTTCTTATGTTTTGGTGTTCGATCTTTAGGGTGT
The DNA here is from genome assembly GCA_030867105.1 of Liasis olivaceus. Classification (NCBI taxonomy): domain Eukaryota; kingdom Metazoa; phylum Chordata; class Lepidosauria; order Squamata; family Pythonidae; genus Liasis; species Liasis olivaceus. The sequence continues at coordinate 118,786,524 of CM061350.1, read as the reverse complement.
ACAAGCCTCTGTCTCAGTGTGTTGGTGGGTTTGAAAAACACAGGTATGTGATGTTTTCCAAAAATCCATTTTATCTTCTCTGACACCCCAGCCATTTAAGGAACGACAAGATTCTTCCTTTGACTCTGCGTCTTAGCTCTGTCTGCTGTTTTTTGGGATCTAGAAGTAGATTTAATAAAGGCCCAAGTTGGATACCCACAGGCCTTAAGGGCTGTCCTCATGTGTCTGTTTTCTTACTTTTTGGCATCTATGGTGGTAGGGATGGTTTCTGCCCTGCGGTGTAATGTCCTGAGGACTCCTAGTTTGTGTTGCAGTGGATGGTGGGAGTCAAACTGCAGGTATTGGTCTGTGTGTGTGGGTTTCCTGTAAATCCCTGTTTCTAACTTACCACAGGTCCCAATTGAAACCTCACAGTCTAGAAATGCCAGCCTGTTGTCCTTGGTGTCCTCCCTGGTGAACTGAATGTTTGGGTCTATGGTGTTTATATGGTCTGTGAAAGCCTGTACCTCCTGGACTCTGATTTTAACCCAGGTGTCATCCACATACCTGAACCAGTGGGTTGGTGTTATTCCCTGGAATTTGCTGAGAGCTTTCTTCTCCACTTCTTCTATGTATAGGTTGGCAACAATGGGTGATACGGGGGAACCCATGGTACAGCCGTGTTTCTGTCTGTAGAAATCACCTCTGTAAGTGAAGTAAGTGGTGTTGAGACACAGGTCCAGGAGGCGGCAGATCTGATCTGGGTTGAGATTGCTTCTTCTATCGAGGATACTATCATCTTCTAGTCTCTTCCTAACCGCTGTTAGGATCGGTGGTGGGGATGCTGGTAAAGAGTGAGGTGACATCAAAGGATACCATGGTTTCATCTGTATTCATTTTTAGGACTCTTATTTTGGAAGCAAATTCTTCAGAGTTATGAATGTGGTGGTCAGTGTGTCCAACCAGAGGTGCTAATATGGTGGCAATGCGTTTAGCAATATTATATGTTGCTGAATTAATGCTGCTGATAATGGGTCTGAGGGGTGCTCCTTCTCTGTGGATCTTAGGGAGTCCAAAGAGGCAGGGGATAGCTTCTCCAGGATACAGACGGTGGTAGGTTGCCCTATCGATGGTGCCCTCTTGTTCCAATTGTTTCAAGCAGTCTCTTTTTCTTATAATTGCTGGTGGGGTTTCTTTTCAGTTTTTCATATGTGTGGTGGTCATCCAAGAGTGAATTAATTTTATTGTGGTAGTCTGTGGAGTTCAGGACCACTGTGCATCTTCCTTTGTCTGCCGACAGGATGGTGATGGTTTCATCTTAGACATCTACATCTCAAAGACTCTACTAATCACATCTCCTATTGTCCTTCAAGGAGCCTATCATGCTAGTAAGAAACACAACCACCCTGGAAGACTTTATGGGGTCCCCCTAACCAACTTTTTCAGACTGAAGAAGCTTCTTGGACAAGTAGCGAAACATCTCTACCAAAAAAGAAAAGAAGTCCAGTTGCCATGACTCAACCTCCAGACAATTCCACCTGGATGACTGAGAATCTTCCTAAACATATGGGATATTATTATTATAGTCCTGGTTGATTGGAAAAAGGAGCAGGAAAATTCAAATTCAAGCTGTCTGGTAATGATCAGGAGAATGCCAGAAACGGCATCAAATTTACTATGGAAAAGAAATGCCAGTCTGAGAGCATCCTTTTTTTTTTTTTTTATCTGATCTGACCCCAAAAAAGGAGTTCCTGGGCTAGTTCTGTGGCAAAGAGATGCAAGAATATTTTTCAGGCATCAAGATATCCAGTTACTATCTGTGTTTCTGGTTTTCAAATATTGTAGTGGTCCTGAGTAAAAATGGCTTCCCTGCTGTAGGGTAGTGTATAATGCAGTGCAGAAAGCTGCTAAAAAGTTTTCTGGTTTGATGTGTACTGTACCTTTTGAACCTGAAATGGCTCCATTTTTGGTTTCCACAAACCAGATTTTGTAACCAGTGTGCAACCCGTGCATAAACTCAAAATGGTGTCCAGTATGTAGTTAGCCACAAACATTTGTTGAAATGTAGCATACAGAAGGAGATACGATGGTGATAGACGTTCATGAACCTACCCTTTTGGCTTAATTGTTACACGTACATAGGCTATGAGGTGGAATATACAATGATACTTTACAAACCGTTGTGTAATGGGTGTCTAAATGCACAGCTGATTCAGTTCAATTGCATTGATTGATTTCAATTGCATCTTTCCCTATTCCATTGCTTTCACTGAAATGCACATTTGGATTTATATCTAAATATACATTCCTAGTCCATTGTAACATTTACATTTGGCTTTGAATACATATCCTGATTTTGCAAGTAATTAGGCATGGATTTCTTTAGTTCAGATTGGCAAGGAAGTTGTGGAGAAATGGTAATGAAAACCTTCTCTTTGTCATGCTCTTGTTCCTTTTAAAAGAAAAAAGAAAAATAAAGGATACAAAATGTATATAGTGCATTTCTAGATATTGTGCAGTAAAGCTTAACAAAGAGGTATTGCTCCTAATTATATTCATAATCTGCAAGGCTAACATTAAACCTGCTGTGTATAGTGAATGGAAGACGATTAGATCAAAGCATAATTCTGCCATGGAGAAAGAAATACAGTAAGATGAACTAATACTGGGTACAAGGATTGCAGTCAGCTGGCAGCTGAAAATAAGTTAGCAGTGTGAGGTAGCTGCAAATAAGACTAATATAATTTTTAGGGTGCATTAATACAGCCATAGTTCCCAAATCATGAAAAATATTAATTCCACTTCATTCTGCAGTACAGTAGTCAGATCTCATCTGAGATACTGCATCCAGTTCCTGACACTGTCTTTTCAAGAAGATGTAGAGAAATTGGAAAAAGTTCATAGTTCATTAAAAACTATTAACAATATAGAGAAGAGGTCGTATGAATTATTGCAAGAACTTATTATATTTAGCACATGAAAGAAAATAAAGGGGGCAATATATGATAGTAGTTGAGGAGTTCTCACAAAAAGGACAGACTTATTTTCTATATAGCCACTGATGGGCAACCACCAAAATTAATATTTTAAACAGTAAATATTCTCTACAAAAATAAATTACAATAATTGCCTTCATAGTTGTCATATTTATAATTTTAATACAATTTTTACTATGACTAGGATGTACATACTACCTTTGAAGTTAATTTTCTTACATGGCCTGCTGTACAACTGAAAAAAATAAATAAATTGTCGGTACATAAGCAGGTACTGTTAAATACAAGCTTAATGGTTTTCTTAATATATTCACTTACATCTGGCAATAATTTCATTATGGGAGGGAGGCAATGGAATAACACATTTTCAATCCTTTCCAAACTTAGGAAAATTCTGAGGCTCTGGCTACACTTGCATCACACACTGAACCACAAACTAGCTATCTGAATTTGAGTTGGGTGTGTTGGGTGAGCCCAAGTCCTGTGGTTGAGTTTGTGATTCAGGGCTCACCCACATGTCCCCCTAACTGCAATTCAAAGTTGCCTCACAAGTCATTCTTCAAAGACATGTCCTGATGACACTGTCTTCAACTCATCCCCAACCCATAGCAGAGGCCCTCTAATCTTCAGTTTAGTTGATCTAATGTATAAGTGAAGTTTTCTATCTTCTCCCAGTGTAAATCTTGTTGTATATACAATTTTTGGCACTTTGGCAGCAATAGCAGTGATGATAGAATCAGGAGTTGGGCCCCTATTGACTGCTCCTGATGGCATGTCTGCTGTCCTCTCCAGTAATGGGCACTGTCCTCCATGGCCATTCTGATTGTGCTGCTGAACTGACATGACACCTAGCTTCTGCCTGGCACTTTGCAAAGCATAAATCAGGTCTTATGCCAGACCCATATTGACATGTGTTTATCGCCCTTGTGAAACAGCACTAGACTTCTTTCAAGGCACATGTTCAGCTTTCTTGTGAGAGTATGCTAAACCTTTCCTTTATAAACAAAAAGCATTCTCAAGATTTCTTTAAAAACCATAGCAGCTCTCTGCGCAGAAGATCAACTTCTGTAGGAAAGGTAATGTTTATAGCAGTACAGGTTTACTATTGCTGTTGTCAGTGAGGGGGCATGGTTTTTATTATTTTTCATTTGTTAGGGGAATGCAATTTTGACTATTCCACAGATTCATTTATCACTTATTTGCCTGAACCTTCTCACTCCAGCTTTGATGACACCACCATTCAGAAATCCTAGTTGCTCTCAATCATTGCCAGCACCACAACATTCTGGAATCACTACTTAGGAATAGGAATGTCATCCTCTCTGCAGCAGCAAGATTACTATAAGGATTAACAGCAAGATCGCTCTCCACCACTATGTTGTGTTCAGCCAGAACAACTGTGGACATTGATCTTTGTAGTGATCAGTGTTTGATGTTGTATGATTGTATGGGATTTTATGATGTTAATCTCTGTGGGAAAACTTTGTCCTTAAAGGTAATCTATAAATATATTAAATCATAATGTCCTAGCATAAACCCAGATTTTGAAGAGAGTTTTGGGAAGAACTGCTTACAGAATTGGGTTCAAACAGAGAAGCTTGATCTCCAGAATGCTGGAAATTTGTCTTAATCTCTGCAAAGTTTGCAGAACCCAGAAGAGTCATCTGGATATATTTTGCCTTCAGTTCATTATCATTCCACAGGGCCAGAAGTACATGTTAAAATTGTTCTGGTACTTCATCTGCATGGAAAGGTAAGATATCAAAAAAATCTATTAACCTGTTTCCTATTGTGCTTGTTGGTCTTCGGATCAGTTTTAGAATCAAAGGCATCTACAAGATTGAAGGCTTTCATACAGATAACAAAGCAGAGTTGTACTATCAAAATGCAAGATCCACTGCTTTCATATGTGCATGTGATGTCATGACATATATGTACAGAAGGGATGGGGCTTAGGTACTGACATTGCTTTCATCATCCCCCACTACCTCAATGGATGCCTCTGCAGGATTATGCCATGCCTTATATACTCTAGAGTTCCTAGAGTGACATGTTTGCTGCTCCCAAATCAGATCTTTATGGAATCCCATGCCTTCATCTCTCTTGGTCAGCTGAGCCAATTTATTTAATTATTTCTGGTTTAGTTGCACTATAACAGGAATCTCTCTGGGTCCAATTTTCAAGTAGAAGCACTAAAGCTTTATGGTGCTTCAGGATGGGCTACTTTCCCATTGGAGGTAACCCTTACCTCATCCCACCTATCACCTCCTGTGCTGCTCTTATTCCCAGCAGCGGTATTGTCATGCCACAATGAGTGTCTCATAACTGCTTTTCAGCTGATGAAAACTGATGAATAGCATCCTGGAAGTTTGGCATCTCCCCCTCGTTGCAAAAGTTCATATTGTTTTCCAGGCTACAAATACTTCCCACAAGAATATGTTTAGGAAAAGAAGTAGGACATAGGTTGGGTGCCAGTTTTGTCATTGTCCCATTGATTGTGTGGCAAGTGCACTGAATGGTTGATGGAGTGAAATTGGCAGCAGAAAGGATGCCTGGTGGGTCAGTTTAAACCGTCTGAGAGGGCTCAGAAAGTATGAAAGGGATAAATTATATTCCTAAAGAGTTGGAAAATGTGTCAGGCCTTCTTTTGCTGGCCGCTTTTGCCAAAAGCTTTAAATTTGCTTCCGCTGCTAAGCAGAGATTTCCCTTCAACATACTGCTAATACAATAGCCTATTGCTTTAGTTACTAATTTTCAATGTTTTATTTTTTTTCAGGGATGGAAGCACTGCCTCATCTCTTTCTTTTTGCGGAAGTATATTCTTCAGTGCCTCATGACCACCCAAACAGAGAAATTGGCATGGCCTGTCATTTTATGTTACCTGGGTCCCAGGCAAAAAAAAAATCGATTTCGCACCCTCTTCACCACCAGATATCATTCCTACCTCCAAAATGTCATTTGCCAAGAAAGGTGAGATCACAGGTAAACACAGCAAGCACAATCATTTGATGAATGCAAAATAAGATATACTGTATGGACGCAACATGGTAAGCCAAAATCAAAGTCAATTATTAGTGTGATGTGTGACCCCAAGCTTTGTCTGTAATTAGTGTCCTTTCCTTTGTTTCTAACTTTAAACTCAAGGTGAGATAATGTTCCAGGAACCGAAATGCTGCCGCCCCCTCTCCTCGTTCTACATCAGATGCCTTTCTCTCAAAAACCCTTTGACTATCAAGATGGGCTTGTTGAATGCAGGACTTGAATCAGCCCAGTGGGTAAGTGAACTGCATCGCTTGGTCCTTTGAATCCTGGCCAAGAACCGCAGCGAATGTGTTAGCTCTTGCAATAAGATCACACATAGGTGTAAGTATAAAGAAAAAAGGATTCTTTGTCTAGAGGAGGGGTTTCCTATTTCAGTCTCCTTACAGTCTTCTATTAAAGAGAGGAGAAATGTGTGTAGCTTATTATACTTCCCTCGAAGGCAACAATTTAGCAAGCTAATTGGTGAAACCCAACCCAAAGGGACCTACAATTAACATGTACAATAAGATGAAAAAACTTCAGCCCAAGTATTTTAAAAACTCCAGAGTGTTTAAGAGGAAAGGTAATAATGTGCCTGAAGGGCTGTTTAGTTAATTTGTGCAGTCTTACACTTTTCCAAGTACTGTTCATAATAATCACAATATTCATTTTAGGCTTTGTGGTGTTTCCCATACAATCAAAGCCAGCCTTTGCACATTATTGCCATTTAGCTTTTTTAAATATTTTTTTCCCAACGTCATTTTTTTAACTTCAGTCAAAGATTCTAGGTTTTTATGGCAGGACAGGACAAGTGGAAAACCGCTGTTCAACTGCTATTGAAAGTCTTCAAAACCTAAATCCTAACACGCAAGGCCTTGAATGAAACAATATGTAGATATAATTAATACAGCTTATGCAATAGTTCTGTTGTTCTAAAATATATTATACAAAATGTGGTTAAAAGCCTTTGCATTTTTTTTTTTTAAAAAAAGCACCTCTTGCAATGTAGAGTTTTGGATCCAAAAGTAGAAAGATCTGTTCCAGGTATACCTCAGGGCTTGAGTATATCAAGAGATGTATTTTTTGCCTGGAGAGTAAACCAGTCTTTTCATGTCATAGATGTATTTATAATGCATCTTGGGAGCCCAAAATTGCTTTTTAAATTATTTGTGTCTTAGTAGCAGATCACATCACAGGGAATGGTTCTCAGTTTGAAGAGCTGTTCGGTTACAGTTTTGCCCACTTGCCTACAGCCCTCAAAGTACAAAGGGCTTGTTGTGCATACAAGCATATACGCTAGATAGATAGATAGATAGATAGATAGATAGATAGATAGATAGATAGATAGATAGATAGATAGACAGACAGACAGACAGACAGACAGATAGATAGATAGATAGATAGATAGATAGATAGATCGCACAGAGATACATACACACATATACATATACACCAGACAAACAGATGGATTGTGGAAGTTTACAAAAGAAGAAAACTCTTGTCTTGTGTTGATTTTATTTTATGGAGGGTGCACTGGTTTGCAGGGTCAGCTTCTCACTGGCTTTCCACTCCTTATTCAAAGGAGTTTCTTTGCAATGGGTTTGTTATGGAGACACTTCTCAGCTTGTTCAGCTAGCAAAGGAAGCGATCTGAGGAAGGAGGGCAGGGGCTATGAATTGGATCTAAGGCTTGGTGGGATATTCAAAGGAAATATGGTAAGGCACATTCATATCCCACATTTTAAGATGTACTTCCTACAAGAGCTACATATTTGTAAAGGAAAAAAAAAACTTTGGGGATCTTCCCCACCAAGCAAATCCAGCTATAGCAGATTACTGCATTTCCCCTCTGCCCTTAAGGATCACTTGATGGTCATGTCTGGGAAAGGAAAGTGGAAATCTGAAATGCCAATGCTTTATTTAGAATATGATGAGATAATGCAGAAAAAGAAACAGGATTCCTATATTTGTAATAGTTTTATTGAAGTTGGGCTTTCTTTCATATAAGCATTTGAATGTAATTGTCGATGATGCTATTTAATTATATAGCAGAGAAAAACTACAATACTCTTCCTGTAAGTTGTTGGCTTGTCTTTAAACCTGAAGGGCAGATTCCTAAGCATCCCAGGAGACCTTTTATCATTAATTAGAAGATGAATATTCAAGCTTTGAGACACAAGGTGGCACCACTTCTACACCTTTGATTATTAAATTTCATGGTAAATTGTGAAAGTCAATTCACATAGTATGCTCTATACTATACCCTTGGTTTTGCTTACTGACATATAAACCAGTAAATGACTACTAGGTAATTAAGATCATTTCAGCATCAAAGAAATGAAATTTAAGCATCACATATGTTCTTAACTACCTCAAAGTTTACTGGTTTCATTTATTTGCTATTTGTGAGACAAATAAACTATGTTATATGTGTTGTATATTTGCACTGTGTTATATGAAAGAACTGGAATGCATCTTTTGTTAATTTTAAATAACTTTTGAACGAACTGGCTTCGATTAAATTAGCAAAGATCAGCGTAAATACATTTCTCTCTTCTCCAGGATAAAAAATTTCATGCATTTTAGGAGACATTGTTGTGGGCCTCTTCTTCAGCCCATGGCAGCTTTTTTCCTACCTTCTCTTCAAAGTAATTGGTTTGTACATCCACTACTTAAAAAAAAGATATTAGACATTTATTATATTTGCTATGTGAGTGTAATTTACTACTCCAGAATTGTTTACTGAATACGGAAGTTGTCCATGCTAGATGGTGAAACATACTTCCTATGAATTCTGTGTTGCCACTTACTGGATTTTAACTATGTTTTTCCTCCAAGATCCTGACAAAGAGTAAAGTTCCTTTCTGGCTTGTCTCTTTCATGAAGCCATATAAGCTTTATGTTAGCTCCAACTTATACTAAGCCATGATTTTAAATCATGATTTGTAGAATAAACCACAATGATCCAGTTCACAGATATTAACCCATAAATCATGGTTTACAAACTGCAGTGGCTTTTATTCAGGCTAGGACAAAAACTAGCTATGTGATGGCTTACAGCGTTATGTGATACCCAGTTAGACTGTTGTGTTTGAATTGCACTTTGCCACAGCATTAGTTAGCCATCAAGCTGTCAAGTGTCAATATCTGGTTTACGCTATTTTCTTCGGGGGTGTCCACAGGTCAAAAAAGTCAAGATGGCAGCCATAACCATATGATCAAAGCCCTGTCCCTTTTTTAGGTGCATCGTTCCTGGTTCAGCTAGTTTCACTACTTCCTCTGGTGCACTGGGAATGTTTTATTTATTTATAAAATGAGTTCTAAATTACATTTATCAGGAATGCTGAAACAAAAATAATTTCTTATAGCTAGGTAAGGAAGCAGGAGGCAAATTCTTTGCAAATTTAGTTACACGCTTTTAGTTTATTTTCATAACCAGGATTCTGACACTAGTTTGGCTGGCTTTGATAGCAAGTCATAATTGCTGGTTTTGAAGGTCTTTGGTTGGATATTACACCTAATTTTGGAGAAATGTTTGGTACTTAGACCATGCATTTTTCTGGAGATTAGGTGGTGAGAGCCTTGGGCATTACAAGAGGCATGTCAGAACAGTCCAACAGTTTCTTGCCTATTTTTTATTCACTGTTTTCATGTCCTTTGAGTACTGGAAGGCAAACTTGACTAGGAACTTACCACAACCAAGGGTTGCAAGCACACTCCTAGATGGTGCTGTCTGATTTAAAAATTTTAATTTAAAAATATAAAATTTAAAAAGTCACAGTCCTGAGTGATTGGTGAAATGTGAAATTTTGCCATTTTTTAAAAAATATTTTTTTAAAAAAATGAAAAAGTTGTGAAAACCCCTTCATTAGCTGTAAAGTGAATTGCTGGGTTTGGGTTTAGCATATTCTGCAAATCCAGCCAGTGTGGTGTGCAAACCTCGGTTTACTCCTTGCAAATTTAGCCAGTTGTAGTTTATTCAATCAACAATGGTTAAACAAACCATAGCCTAGTACAGTGTGCAAGTCAACTCTTATAACCAGGGTTCAAAAACTGGCTTTTTAAATTATTGTATTCTTTCAAGTACATATTTCAGCTGCAAACTCAGACAGGTGCCTGAGATCTTGAGTATGCAATTAAGCAGAGATTTTAGGACAGAAACTATCAATAGCTAAACCTTGGCACTTTTGGAACTGTGCAGCAGTCAGATCCTGAATCTACACAGCAGTATTTGGCCTACTGTAAAGTACACGAGTTTTCAGAAAAATTGTGTTGGCCCCCTGAAGAATTTTTTATGGAGACCTAGGTGAAAAGTGACTAAACTATTAAGGGTTAGCTCTTAACATCTCTATGGTTGTAGATTAAGAAAGATAACATCAGACACCTTGCATATTCTTTTCCCTTAATATTGTTCCTGTGGCTCTACTTTAAAAGACACTTGAAAGTCAGGCAAAACTAGGGCCACGCCCTGTAGTGAAAGTTGTCAGACTACTGTTTTTCAGTTAGCTGAGGCTGCCATATAAGCAGCCTTGCCCAACATACCAGTACTATGACTTATACGCAAAAAATATGGATTTTCTGACCACCAGCAACAGTGACAAATGTTACCCATCACTGTCCAGTTGTACTTAGAAAAAAATACTTGTGTTCAGAGATTGCAGGGCACTTCCACATAAGGATTCTGCAACAGCTTGAAAACAGCTCTGATGTCAGTGGTATTGAAGATATTAATGGACTTATTTCTGGTTTAGTATAGTTGAGGTAGATTTTGTTTGTTTTGAGAGGCTGTGACTCTGTTTCCCCAGTGGTAGGAATCCTACCTCACCTCTTCCCCTGGTGTCTGAGCTTGAGGTTCAATAAGGAAAGTGCTAGCTGGATGGCCTTGCAGTTCCTCCCTGGTGGCCAAGAGGAAGTGAGGAGGGATAAAATTGATAAGAATATCATCCAGGTCCTTCCACTGGTGAGTTTCTATTCAGCAATCACTCCAAAATGTCTTGAAGTCAGCTATGCAATTGTCTTCCCAGCAACCTGACAAGGTTGGGAACAGGTAGGAAATCCCATGAGCTAAAAAGTATTTTCTGCACTCCATAAAAGTGTACAAAAATTCCATCACTATTCTGTTCTTCCAAGTCCAGGCAATGGGAGGCAGGGTAAAACAAAAATTCCTGTGGATGAAAAAGAAAAAAAAAAAAGCCAGCACCACAAAATGGAAGTTTTGCCAGTTCAGCTATGGCACAACTAAGCTAGAAGAAAATGACCTTGGCTGCCTATGAAAGACAATATAGGAATACAGTGGAGCAGTGCTCATGCCAGATAGATACAAACATCATGTATAATAGGGCTATCAGTTTCTCTCTTCCCTTCAGTTAGGAACCTGCCAGCATGTGAAGCTCCAAACAACACTGGGCGATCCTTTTTTCTTTGTGTTCCTTTTGTGTGAAGAGGGGAGAGTTTGGTTGCTGCTCCTCTTACACGCTAATTCCATCAGCTAAGATGTACTTTCTGCAATTTCACCCATTCTTGAGTTGGCAGAAAACTATACTAGCATGAAATTTTCTGACCCCATTGCTGATTCTTGTTCTAATATCTTTGTTCCTATTCATTAAGAGTCCCTTCCCCTAAGGCAATAGGAGACAAAGCCTAGTAAGATTTTAGACATGTGGAGGGTGCCCTTAAATATCTGAATAAGGGGGGAAAACTGCTTTAATAGCAGTATAGCTAAGGATGGCTTAAATCCCCACTCATAGGCTAGGTTCAAGATGAAGGCAACATCACAGGGATAGAACAGACAAAAGATGTCAGCGGGCCATACACTGTATTTATGCCATGCTTAGAGGCAAGTAGGAAAAGACCCTAAACTACTTCTTCAAAATGCAGGCTAAAGTGTCTTCACTAAATAGGAATTCTCAATCAGCTTCTTTAGTAAAAAAAAAAAGTCATCTTACCACCAACTCAAAGTCTAACAGGAGAGGCTTTAAGTTCCCTTTGTCAGAGAGTTCTGGTGGGTCCCAGGAACAGAGTCTTTTCTATTGTGGCACCCATCCTTTGGAACAACATTCCCCTGATTCTGCTGCCCAGAACTTGAAAGGTCTTGAAAACCTGGTTTTGTTACTGAGCCTGGGGCCCTGGGTGTGTGATTGAGCCTGTATTATGGCTGTGTTCACTGTTATGTTGGTTGGCCTTTTATCTCCGCTGCAGTTTATATTATTTATTGGTTTATGTTTTTAACTTGTTTTCAATTGTTGTTAGCCACCCAGAGTTGTGTATTTGTGACAGACAGCTGTATAAACTGAATGAATAAATATTCCAGAGAAGGGTAGCCTGGTTGAAAAGACATGGTGTTCAACCCAGGCAACCAGCTACACCAAAGATTCCTAACAGTGTTTTGCACTGTACCAACAGCAGGCTTATTTTTAATTGGTGTCACATGCTCAGTGCATTAGTCATCAAAGTTTTGGTAGGCAAGCAGATGGATACTTCTGTTCTGATTTAAAAGCACAATGCTCTGTTTCCACTGAGCAAGGCAATCTAGAAATTTCTGTGAGTGTGATGATGGAGCTAAGAATAGGATGTCATCCATATAAACAACAAAACCAAACAGCTGTTTTGGAATGTTAAAAACTCCTGTGGCTAGAAGCTGGAAATACTATAGCAATTAATGTACATAAGTGAGTTGCTTTAAAAGCATATGTTCAGAATCAGGTTGTAAAGATCCAAGTTTTAAGTTTGAAAATTGAAGATTCTAGTTCTGCATTGCCTAGAGAGGCCAAAGTACAATTTGCTATTTCTGTAAATATAAATTGAGTGAGCTCCAGAAGAGCCTTATAAAAGTGAGACACAAAAATCTATAGCAGTTTATAACAGATCATCAAACAGCATTAATATCAATAACATGAGAAAACATAAACATGTAAAAGGATGAAGTCTGAAGTCTGCACTACAGGTGAGGGGGAATTCCACAGTTTTAGTGCTACCACTGAAAAGGCCCTGGCCATACCTGTTTCTAGCTGATACTCCTTTCTTGGTGGCACTCATAACAAATCCAAAGAAGATAAATGAAGCTCTCAGCAGATAACAGGGAATTTGTTCCTTCAGGTAGGCAGGAACCAAGCTGTAAAGAGATGTAGCTGTTGCAGCTGAGGTAGGACAAGCGTCATATGTCTCTGACAGGGAACACCCAATAAAAGTCTAACCAAAGTATTCTGGACCTGTTGCAATTTCCATATTTGTTTCAAGTGTATCCCCAAATAAAATAATCTAGTCTGGAGTAAGCTAGGTCAGGATGAAGTTGGTAAATCAAGAGTTGATGAAAAAAAGTGTCCCTTGCTTCCATGCACATTGGAGCACTTGAGGATAGCACAGAATCCATAAATACCCCTGACTGCAAACCTGCTCTTTCATGAAATGCAACCCCATCCAGAGCTAGAAGGTTCTCTCCAATTGAATAGAGCTATGTCTAACCAACAAACCCTCAGACTTACTTGGATTCAGCTTTAGTCTACTATATCTCATCTAGATTGCAAGCAGGAATCAAGCCTGATTTTGTGCAATTTTTATTTATGAAGCTGATATATTGCTTCGATCCCAATATAATCTAGGAGTTGTACAAATGTTGCTAATGACCCCAATTATTATTTCCAAACACAGAGATTTGTGACAGCTGAGATTTTAGTCATGATATATAGATGTAGTTGTTGCTAGGTAGTCAGTCATACCATTTAGGGATCTCATCATGCTGGCCAACCCTTGCCCTAATGGAAACATAATCCAATTACTCTTTCAGTGCCATCAAATTCTGGTGCTATTAAGATTTCTTTGTAATAAATCCCACTGACTTATTATTGGCTTTTAAATGAATAATAGGAACTCCTATTTAATTAAGTTCTTCCATCAGTAAGAAACCATTGAATTATACATATTTAATTATAACTCTCAAATTAATCACATAGTAATACAATTTTCCATAATTTTGCTGTTGCTGTATTAGAGTCATGCTGTCCCTAAACCAAGTTATTGTCAAGATATTGGTTTATCTCAAACTGCAAATACTGTCATGTTTTAGCAAAAGGATGTTATTTCAGGCAAATCATGGCTAGTTCCAGAGACACTGGTTAAAAGAGGAGGAGAATTATTACCTTTAAGCTATACTAGTGGGCCTGCCAGGCATCTATTGATGATCACCAAGATATGCTGCCAATTTGATGACTGAAGATTTTTGTTCACAAAATCTTCTAGGGGTATATTACAAAATGAGAAAACAGGGAACCGTTGCATTTTGAGATCTATGAGCTATCTGCTTTTTCTCAAAGGTTCCAAACACCAAACAAATTCTCTGATAGTTCTTCAGAAGTGCTGGGACATACTTAGTGTCAGTTGCTAAACAACATTACTTGTGCCAAGTCTTGACAGAAAATTCTGCATCCCAGTTCACAAAAGACTTGCTTATTATTTTTATGGTGAACTGGGATGCAGAACTTCTAAAATCATAGGTTGGTTGGTTTTGATTTGCTTCCTTTGAAACCACAAGGGCTAACAAGAGTTAGTTTTATTCCTCCCTTAGGCAGAGAAGCCAGCTTGGTAACTGTGGACCAGTCACTGTCTCTCAGCCCAACCCACCTCTCAGGATTGTTCTTGTGGGGAAAATAGGAGGAGGGAGCATTATGCTCTCCATCTATTTCTTTAAAAAAGTGGGATATTATCAAGTAATTAATTAATTAAATATCAAAATGTGTTATAAAGCTTAGTTACTTCCCCATCCTTCCATATTCTGGCTTTCTGTCCAGCCTATACTTGTTCCCCTCATTAACAAATTTGATCTCCATCTACAGAAATGTTTTAAATAAATACATCTTTTAACTTTTTTCCACGTGCTTCTTCTGCCTCTAAAGTCCATGTCTTTCATCTGCAACAGCACTCTCCTTTATTCTTCTCTTCATCTCTTCTCCTTCTTTGTCCCTCTAATAGCTTCCCACACTCCACAGTCTGACTACCATAGGTTCTTTCCTCTTGTTGGTACGGCTTTCGTCTGTTCTTCTGCTCTCAACTATTGTTTATGAGCTTCCATGATGGAAAAAAACCTTTTCTTTAGAAGAAACTTTTTTTTAACAAGGCTGACAGTTATTACAAACAAATTTGCCAGCTGCTGAAATAAAATCTAACCCTTAAACAGAAGCTGATGTGTTAGAAGAGAAAGCCTAGAGAAACCATGCTGTTTGTCTTGTAAGATTAGCACCATACACTTACAAGCCACCTGCCACTGAACCATACAATTCACACACAATATTGGTCACTCACAATACGAAGGAGGCTGTGACTCCTAGAACTGAAAACAGGACATAACCACCATTTAGAACATGTTACTCAAGAAAATGAATTAAACCACAGATAAAAAAGATGGGCAAAAGAATTAGATCTTAATTAACCATTAAGCTGTATCATGTATTCAGACCAAAATGTACCAATGTTGGCTTTGACCTGGAGCAGAATTTACTGTTTCTCTGTTTTGGGCTGGGCAACAAGATAGAACTTGGAAGCCACTGCCTCTGTATTCCAACTCTATTGGCACCCACTGTGTCCGCAGTAACCTCTCAGCTTCCTCCTCTTCTTCACTGGGTGGTTGTTCCAGCCAGTCAGCCAGGCAAGGCAACATAAGGCACCCCAGCCTACATTATTCTTGTCTTCCTTGGCTGGTCAGCCTGCACAAAACAGTCATTGTCGACTAGGCTCTAATTAACCCCCAACACATGTGTAATATTTTATATTTAAAAAAAAAAGTTAAAGGAGAAGATTGTAATTTTTCCCCACACCACTCAGCAGCTATGATCAGAAAAGGAGACAATATGCTCTCACTCTTCCCAAGTTAGTTAGCATCCTTAAATGAAACTGACTACAGGTAGTCCCCGGGTTAAGAACACCTGGTTTAAGGACAACCCAGAGTTACGAACGGAGCCTACTGTAGCAAAATTCAAGTTAAATACACAATGATTTGAGTTAAATACAGGTGAAACTCAAAAAATTAGAATATCGTGCAAATGTTCATTTATGTCAGTATGGCAACTCAAAAGGTGAAACCAATATATGAGATAGACGCATTACATGCAAAGCGAGATATGTCAAGCCTTACTTTGGTATAATTGTGATGATTATGGCGTACAGCTTATGAAAACCCCAAATTCACAATCTCAGAAAATTAGAATAGTGTGAAAAGGTTCAATATTCTAGGCTCAAAGTGTCCCACTCTAATCAGCTAATGAATCCATAACACCTGCAAAGGGTTCCTGAGCCTTTCAATGGTCTCTCAGGCTGGTTCAGTAGGAATCACAAGCATGGGAAAGACTGCTGACCTGACAGTTGTGCAGAAAACCATCACTGACACCCTCCATAAGGAGGGAAAGCCCCAAAAGGTAATTGCAAAAGAAGCTGGATGTTCCCAAAGTGCTGTATCAAACCACATCAATAGAAGGTTCTGTGGAAGGGAAAAGTGTGGTAGAAAAAGGTGCACAAGCAGCAGGGATGACCGCAGCCTGGAGAGGATTGTCAGGAAAAGGCCATTCAAAAGTGTTGGGGACTTTCACAAGGAGTGGACTGAGGCTGGAGTTAGTGCATCAAGAGCCACCACACACAGACGGATCCTGGACATGGGCTTCAAATGTCGTATTCCTCTTGTCAAGCCGCTCCTGAACAACAAACAACGTCAGAAGCGTCTTACCTGGGCTGCAGACAAAAAGAACTGGTCTGTTGCCCAGTGGTCCAAAGTCCTCTTTTCTGATGAGAGCAACTTTTGCATCTCATTTGGGAACCAAGGACCCAGAGTCTGGAGGAAGAATGGAGAGGCACACAATGCACAATGCTTGCAGTCCAGTGTGAAGTTTCCAGAGTCTGTGTTGATTTGGGGAGCCATGTCATCTGCTGGTGTTGGTCCACTGTGCTTCATTAAGTCCAGGGTCAACGCAGCCATCTACCAGGAGATTTTGGAGCACTTCATGCTTCCTTCCGCAGACGAGCTTTATGGGGATGCTGACTTCATTTTCCAGCAGGACTTGGCACCTGCCCACACTGCCAAAAGTACCAAAACCTGGTTCAATGACCATGGGATGACTGTGCTTGATTGGCCAGCAAACTCGCCTGACCTGAACCCCATAGAGAATCTATGGGGCATTGCCAAGAGAAAGATGAGGGACATGACCGAACAATGCAGCAGAGCTGAAGGCCGCTATTGAAGCATCCTGGTCTTTCATAACACCTCAGCAGTGCCACAGGCTGATAGCATCCATGCCACGCCGCATTGCGGCAGTCATTGCTGCAAAAGGGGCCCAAACCAAGTACTGAGTACATATGCATGCTTCTACTTGGCAGAGGTCCGATATTGTTCTATTTCCAATCCTTGTGTTATTGATGTCATGTAATATTCTAATTTTCTGAGATTGTGAATTTGGGGTTTTCATAAGCTGTACGCCATAATCATCACAATTATACCAAAGTAAGGCTTGACATATCTCACTTTGCATGTAATGCGTCTATCTCATATATTGGTTTCACCTTTTGAGTTGCCATACTGACATAAATGAACATTTGCACGATATTCTAATTTTTCGAGTTTCACCTGTACACAATGGTTCGAGTTCATTGCATAATACTACTAATACAGTATTATGCAATAATACTGTTCCGGCTTACATATAAATTCAACTTAAGGACAGATCTTGGGAATGGAACTTGTTCTTAAATTGGGCACTACCAATATTAAATTACACAAATGTCAATAAAGTTCCCCTTTAAATATTTGTTGGGTAGTGCCATGATGCCTTTTTTCTTCTTTATATAGCAAGTTCTTATTTCCTTTATAACGCACTGATTTTATACAATAAAATATCATTGTTTTTGTTTCTGCTGAAACAAAAGACTTCCTACCCAATAAGTGTTTACTCTTGTGAATGCATTTATCTGGCAAAATGACCGTCTCCACCATGACAAGCTACATTTCTTCTCTTTGCATAGTTTCTTGCACTAAAGGCTGAGGGGAGCAGTGGAAAAGTTAGCTCTTCGGGGCTCAAAGTTAGCCAAAGGCATTTTGGTGCCTCTTGCTACGGAAGGGGAGACAGATATGACAATGCCAAGTATAAGCGGCTGAGTTTGAAGCACTGAAGGTCTGTATAATGTTTAAACCCAACAGAACAGAGATTGCAAACATAGGTTTCAGCCCTCTGCCCCTAGAAACTTTAATTACAGGATCTCAGCAAGGAAGTCTGGAAATATCCCCCAGTGCAGATCAGTACAATACATTCTGGCTGAGGAATTCTGGGAGTCGAAGTCTGCACATCTTAAAGTTGCAGAGCTTAAGAAACGCTGCCCCAGCGAACTTCTGAAAGTCAGATAGTCAAGGCTGAGTTTGATAGATCCACAGCCTGACACTGTAGCTATTACATTTCTTATCTTTTGCACTTTTTCCAAAAATTGTATTTTACTTTAAAAAAAACCCTCCAAGTAGATTTTTTTTTAAGTAGAAAAAATAAAACCATATCTGTAAAATAAAATAGCTTCACATATACAGGATGTCTATATTTAAACAATCAATACATGTTTCTGGGGGGGATTAAAAAAAACACTGTATAGATAAATCTTTCAATAGTACAGAAGCATTCCTAGTCTATCACTTTTCCTCTTCCACTAAGAGGATAGGATCCTCTTTATATTTTGTCTTCTATCCATGGTGATTAAAGAGCCCAAACAATAATTATTACAGGTATTGTCAGTGTTTCATACCTCTGCTCTTTGCTCCAGATTCCTTTGCATAGCTCTATTCCAACATCATATCCTGTAGGAAGAGGAAATACTAGCAATTTCTAGCATTCATGTGCTAACACAGATAATTACTGTTCAACAGTAATCCAGTGAAGCAGGAGCTGTGATCTTAAAGCTTAGCACTTCTTGCTAATGTCAGATCTTACCAATAATACTGCAAGAAGAGAAGAAGAAACAATTGGTGTGTTATTGTGCCAAAATCCTCTAGCAATAACTAAAATCTCACAAATTGGGAAGAGAGTGGTCTTCTCCCTACCTCACCTCATTCTTCTCTGGAACCGCTAACACTTGAGTAACAGTTCAGTTAGCCCTCTTTTTATATCAAGAACAGCAAAGCTTAGAATACCAACAGTTGAGTTTATGATTTCCACATATGTTGGATAGCAGCATTTACCATCCCAGATAATTGGCTACGCTGATAGGAGCAGATATGACTCTTAGACCTATAGCATCTGAAAGCTACTGATTTCTCACTGCTGGTTTAAATAATTCCATTATAATAATCTAGCAATGGTGAATGAAACCCTCCATGAATCGGATGACTAATCAGAAGATCATCCAATTAGTTCATCATGGCCCCATCTTGATTGAGAACAATGGCTCACAATAAATGCATAAAACAGCTTTCTGTTTCCTTTGAGTAGGCTCCTATTAACGATTTTGATCCTGTCATTAATGCAGTGAGTATGCAGACTGATCGGTGTAAAAACATTGCGTCTATTTGCATTCAAATCTTATGAACAGCATTATGGGTAATCACAGTAAAGGAGACAAACTAGATGAACTGGTTTTAAGAGAACGTAACAAAGCAGTTGTGAAAGGGAAGGGGCAGGTAATGCTACTGAGTTCAGTAAACCACCTTGCAGACCACTGGATGGCTGGGGGGGGGGTTGTTTTTTGTTTCATTTTGTTTTTTGGAAGCTGGCTCCTACAGCACTGGGATAGATAATGCAGGAACTATTTCGTCAAGGCAGCACTTCCAAACCCAGCTTCTGTGTACAATGATGGGGGTGATCCTGGATTTGCCTTGGCTATTATGTCAGACTAACCCACTCAGGCACTATGGATGTTTCCCTATTAATTGGTATCTGTCATGTATTTCAGCTACTTTTGCTTTGCTTGTAAAGTAGGCAGATTTTTAAAAAAGGGAGTATTTTGTCTTTGCCATTTCTTTTAGTTGTTGTGAATGTATTTCAAGTTTAATTTCTAGGTGTTTATACCTTGTAGGCTGCTTTGTGAGACTGTTTTGTATGCAAGCTAAAAGCAGGTTTTAAATTTGTCTTAAACACATGTAAATTAGTTGGACAGATGCAGGAATGCTTGGGATATTTACAATTGCCTTCTGCTGATCGATAACTCAGTCCAGGTTCTTTCACTTACTGATGTAAAATTAAAGACATTACATTTACAAATCTCTAATTTATTATGTACAGGCAGTCCTCATTTAGCAACCACAATTGGGATGGCAACACAGTCATTAAGTGAAACTGCGCAGGTCATATATGCAAGGACTAGTTGCAAAGGGTTTTTTTAATCACCATCAGTCACTAAATGAATCAGTTGCTAAACAAGGACTACCTACATTCATATAATTAAAAAAAAGAATGGGATGAATATAATTTAAATTTGGAGCCCTTCTCCATGTGTACCTAATTACAGCACAAACATGTTCCTTTTCTGTCCCGTCCCCATGAAGTTGCCTTCATACTTTCCTAAGCCCATGAATAGGACACACTTAAGTTCTCTTTAAAGTACCAGTGTTAAAGTAATAAATTCCCATTCAAGGATCTCCTCAACTGCTGAAAATTTGATTAAACTTTGTCATCCATTGCTGGAGGAAAGTCAAGTGACTGCAGGGACTGGGCCCAAAAGCAATGGAGGCAGGATCAACAATGGGGACCACCATTTTTTTTCCAGTGCAGTTTTCTGCCCAGTGTTGTATGGTTAAGGTGTTGGACTATGACTTGAGGTTCAACTCCACCCTAACCATGGAAACTCACTGGATGACTTAGGGCCAGTCACTCATTTTTGGCCTAACCTACCTCACAGGATTATTGTGAGAATCAAAGGGTAATCCTCATGTAAGCTCCCTGCTCTCCTGGAAAAAAGGCAAGATAGAAACTTAACAAATTCAGCAATGAGGCCCTTTTTTCATTATAGTAAAAATAAATGCATCTGAATACCAACCTATCAGCTTTGTGCTTCATGTACCCTTGTATAATGTAAGATGATTCATTTTGGGTTATGTTCTTTTTTTAAAAAAACCACACCTCTTTGCATTCACGTCTTAACGTGCGTGCAACTTAAGAATGACGCCACTTGTTGGACATGAGTCAGATCTGCGTGAGCTGAGATCCTTGCATGTAGCATGCCTTGCTCACAACTTAGGAAATCTCTCTCCTCCTACCATTCTCCATTCCTTAAGCAGCCGTGGAATAACCTCAGGTGGTCAAGTAGTTACTCTTTCCTTCTCCCAATTATTAGGCACGCTGGAAGAACCACCCTGTTTCTCCCAGCATAACACCTACTATTAGAGCTGGAGCAGGTAGGGTTTATGAAAGTTGAAGGGTGTCTATATCAAGAATATTTATTTATTTATTAAATTTTTCAACTGCCCATCTCCCTCCAATGGATGCAAATTGGATACAAGCCATTGATCCTGCTTCTGAGCATTTGAATTTAAGACCATCCTTGTTTCATTCTAATGAAGGTTCCCAATACAGACTTTCTTGTGCAGGCCACTTGTCCTCATAGGTATTTAAGTTTGTGCACACTTCAAAAATAATTTAGAAGAAGCGTTTCAGACAATATGTGAGCACAGTATCCCTTGGTTATTCGTTAAAGCAGGCCACCTTTTTTTTCCAGGTTTCTATACAGAAAAAAGATGAGGCTGCATTGAGAGTTTCATTGATTTTAGTGAATTGACTCCCTAAATCAGCCAGACTATTTTTTCAGGCTCATATAAAAACCTTTAAAAAAAAAAAAAGGCTGTAATGAATAGCAAAGAGGTGCTCTGCTCATGCAAGGTCTGAAGTGGGGGCATCTGCAGGAGAGTTCAAACAGTCAAGATAGTGGATGTGACCATACAGTTGAAGTTCTGCCCATTAAAAAGAGCAAGGCTTTGTACAGTCACGCCCACCACTTTTGACTTTTTTTTGACTCCCCTCCCTTCACAGATGCCCCTGGGCTGCAGCACTTCTTCCAAATCCCTTTCCGTTCTTTCTTGCTTATGTATACTCCTTGCCAGTTTATCTAACTCCCAGGGGAGGGGAGGGGAGGGGAGGGTGGGATAAATCTTACCTGGGAACCCAGGACATAGTGGTTCTTCTCTTGGAGGATGCTTATTCCCAAAGAAATCAATGAGAAAGCATCTTGGGGAAAAATACTTCCTGGCTATGGACAAGGAAAATTACACTCCAGCATATATTGAGGGCATCCTCTGGGAAGACTAAACTATAATAATTCATTTCCAAAATGCTTGCTTTTGAGAGGAACATTTTATATACTGATTCATTTGCGAGTAAAGCTTTTACATGGCTGTGTGTAACCCCACAAGAGGAAGTTCTGGGGTGGTTCTTATAGTTACAAATGGCAGTGAAGAGGAAGGGCAATTCACAGAAACTTGCCTGCTCTTGGTGAGCCTCATTCTAACTGAGAAATCTCTGATGACCTTATGAAGAAGCTCAGGTTTTCTTAGAAGGGAAAAGGTAATCTCTTCCTCTCTTATGTGTTAAATATAAAATATTTAATAGGGAAGACCATGATAGACATGAATACAATTATGAATGATGCAGAGGAATTATGTTTTCTCCTTTTCTCATAAGAGTTCATCCAATGAAGCCAAATGAGATGAGGTTCACAGCAGGTCCCCCCAAAGTCCTTCACAGGATGTATAATTAAATAGCAGCTGTTTATACCGTAAGATGCAGTGATGGTCCCTTGAAGAACATTAAAGAAATTCAGGGGAGGTAATGGCTACCAATAACTGCCAGTCATAGTAGTTCTCCTCTGCCACCAGTAGGTTTGGTTCTTGATGACAATGAGCAAGAAATTGCTGTTGTGCTCATGTTCTACTTGTCAAACAGTATCCTGGGCTAGTTCGGCCTTTGGTCTTCTCCAGTATAGCTCTTCTTAGGTCCCTATTTATTCAAGAAATATATATTCCTGCCCTTTCCCCTCTAAAAAACAAAACTTGTTAAAAGCAGCTTTCAAAACAGTAATTATAATAATAATAGACTTACAAAATTGTGCTTAAATCTGTCACACAGGAAACTGTTGGTTTCAGAAGCCATTAGGTATAAAAAGTATTACTGGACAACCTTTCTCATAGTAGAAGCAGTATTTGAGATGTAGATACACGTACATGCTCACACGCACACACACATATAGTCCCCCAACCTATGACCAAAGAAGTATTTAGAAAAATGGTACAAGACAGCCATTAAAACAACTGCATCACATTTAGGGATATAGCTGCTTTTTTAAGATGCTGGGTGGTTTGGTATTTCATCCATTAGTGCCCCAGAGTTGGGTAATCTTTAATCAGCCTTGAGAAGATCCATGAGTCCTGGCTGATGCCTTTGATATGCCCCCAGGAATGACATATTTCTAATGGTGTGCCCAACCTCCATCTTACACACCCTTTCTCGGGTACACAATCCCTGCCCTCTTTTATTTGTTGCATTTTTGCAATGAAACAATGTGGAGACAGCAGAGCATGTAGATAAGAGGGAGAGAGAGAGAGAGAAAGGAGGGCCCCAATATGCTTGCCCTGTGTCATTCCCCTGGAAACTGAGTTGGTATCACCTGAATGATTGCAGGAGAGGATGACAGCTGATGGAGAGATAATAGGTTTTGTGTACAGCAGCCACACACACCCAGCTCTTCTCATTTGGCAGGGCTGGTAAATAAGTCATCTCACCTCTCAGAGATTTCTCCTTGGGAAAAACCCAAGCAACCTGCTTCTCACCAGGGTGGACACCTACTGTACTTAAAGGGTGAGACATACAGTTTCAAAAATGGAAGGTCATTATCGTCAATTAAGGCAATATCATACGTAGTTCATACTCCTGATTCCCAAATTCCATCCTTTTCTAAAAACATGGAAACGTGAGCTTCTGTACATTTCAACACAATCAGTTTTTGGGTCAGTTTATTCATGGAGGATTACATACAGCCTTGCCTTTGACCAGTAATTTTAATGTTTTAATATTCCCCCCAAATGCAGAAAAGACTCAGAATGTACTAGTTTTATTTTTGTATAAATACATTTCATCTTGCAGCCATGGATGCTTTTCCTTTTCACCAGAGTTGTTAGATGGGAAGCTGGTCAGAAAATTTGCATGGCTGACTTCATCATAGCAGCTATAAGGTAACCAGGCTTTGCCATTTTCCATTTGTAACCTTTCTATATTTGCAATGGCTTCTAGTAATATTTTTCTTACAAAATAAATCCTTCAGGTTGGCAAAGATGGAATGGTTGTGCTGCACCCTTTGACTGGTATAGTACAGAACTAGGAATTCTCCTTCTAGAAGTTCTTAAAGATGTTGTGTGTGTCAGTGTTGACTCCTAGTGACTGCCTGGACAAGTTCCTGCAGTTTTCTTGGCAAGGTTTTCACAAGTGGCTTGCCCTTGCCTTCTTCGTAGGGTTGAGAGAGAGTGACTGGCCCAAAGTCACCCAGCTGATTTGTGCCTAAGGCAGACCTCACCACCTCCCAGTTTTTAGTCTGGTGCCTTAATCAGTACACCAAACTGGGTCTCTTAAAGAACTCTAGCAGACATTTTCCCATCTCTCCATATTTAGTTCTTTTTATGCCAAATATCAGGGATTAAATTCTGTCACTAAAAAATGTTTACTAATCTGTACTGTCCAGATGAGTTGGACTTTAAACATTCCCAGCTAGCATAAATACTTACTTTACTGTCACCTTTCCAATCTGGCATCTTCCACACGTGAGTCCTTCAATTCCTAGAATTCTCCGCTATGTCCATGCTGGTAGGGGGATTCTAGGAGGCGAAACCCATCCATCTGGAGGTCACCAAGCTTAAGGGTGGTTAGTCCTTGAGCTGATTGGATAGAGTTGATTTTTTTAACAATGCAATCTTATACATGCCTACACAGACATTCCATAGAGTTCAGTGATACTTTAAGATAAATAGTTGTACTGTATGTAGGATTGTGACCACAATGTTTAAAGATGTTAAATAATCTACTAAACCAGATAGTATCACAAAATGAGATCTAACAGGCTAAGCAGCAAATATTTCCACACCCCCATCACCATCCATTACAATACAGCTGGTAAGGGATGAAGAAACTGCATTTGAGCAAATTAAAACTAAAACCTTTATTGGCAGTATTCAGCATCTAGAGAGTTTTGAAAAGAAATATTGACTTTGTTGTCAGTTAGAGAAATGTTTCTTCATTTGAAATTGTACTCAGGTTGTAATACTCTGCCTGGAACAGCCACCTTATTTACAGCTTATCACTTTCAGCTGCAGATGGTAGGGGTTGAGCTGTGATCTTCTGCATCCAAACTGGGTATCCTGCCCTAGAAGGATGGGTTTCACATTTTCAGATGCTCCAGTCTGTTTCTTTAAATGGTCTTGTTTTGACAGCTCCTTGCTTTCTTCCTGAGATCAACATGCCAGACTTGTAGGAAGAAGGGCATCTCAAGGGAAAAAAGAAATGCAACTGCAAACTGTTTTCTCAAATGTGTGGCCGGAAGAATGCCTCTCGACAGTTATAAAGCTGACTTGGGAACTAGGGGCAGTGGTGGTGAAGGAGAGAAGAGCTAGCTCAGCATTGGCTTTCCGTTGCACAAACCAAACACTTTTTGATTGGCAAGTTGTTTTGTTGAGTTCCTAAATTAAGTGTTCACCTTTGGCCCAAGGTGGCTATTGTTAACATTCTGCTACTGATTTGTGTTTTGGCATGTTTATCTCTATGCTATCTTTCTCCATTGCTTTGCTTTATCCCTCTAGTCTTCTGGGGTTTTTCCATTGGTTTCTGGTTGTCTTCATATGGATATTACTGAGTAACATGTTGATGTAAATTATAAAGTCTTAGGAAGCAATTATTGGACAGAGGAATCAGCACTTTGCTTGATATCCTCCAAGGTACCAGAAATAGGTGACAGGTCTGCCATTTCAGAGTCACCCAGAAGGACCAGAAGATTAATTTAGTGGAAAGAGCAAATGGATTTGATTGAAGCTCTGCTATAAATATATCAGTAAAAGAATATGTAAGCAGGGATAATGCTAAACAGGATGTGGTAAAATAAACAGTCATCCTGCTGAAGCATGACCAACAGACCCGGTGCAGCAGCAATGATACAACTCAGGGCACAAAGATATGGCTCCCAAGATACATGTGGGACTGACAAGCAGTTTTTGCAAGTGGCACCTGCAGAGTTTCCAGAATAATATTTACCAGAAAAAATAATATTGCTTGAACCAAATCAGAATAACAATTTATAAGACCGAGTATACACTGTGGCCCTTAAGCATGAGGGTGGCTATTAATGGCAAAGATGGACCATGGGTGGATTTGCCATGCTTTTTAGGCCTTGAGTCAAAATGTGTCCATTGGATTACTAAGCTTGTGCACACTTTATTTTATCCCCTTGTAAGGGCAGAGCAGAGAAACCAGATATTGCTAAGCAGTCCTTAGCAGCTTCAGGCAGACTTTCAGTGGATAAACAAAGAAGTAGTTCAGCAACATCTGGAGAGTTACATAATTATTTTATGATTTCAACCATAGGACAAAAATCAACTTCGGAGGGCGAGTTTGATTAGGGAAATAGAGGGGCGTATTTTCTCCCCCCCCAATCCTGACCTACCTGCTTGCAGTTTTAACTTTACAGGTAGTTCTTACTTAATGACTGCCCTGTTTAGCGACCTTTCAAAGTTACAATGGCACTGAAAAAGTAACTTTATGACCAGTCCTCATACATACAACCATTGCAGTGTCCCCATGGTAGATGATTGAGATTCAGGCACTTCACAGCCAGCTTCTGACAAGCAGAATCAATGGAAAAGCTGGCAGTAAAATCACAAGTTGCAGTCATGTGATGTCTTGCTTAACAACTGTGGGTGATTCACTTAACAACTGTGATGGAAATGAGGTTGTAAGCCCATCATGGTCATGTGATATCTTGCTTAACTACCACATTGCTTACCACTGCAGTTTCAGGTCTCAATTGTGCTTGTTAAGTGAGGACTACCTGTAGTGATCTAAGCTGAGCTCCATTTCTTTTTAAATCTCCCACCATCCCATCTGTCCAGAATAATCCAGAGATTCACATCAGTTTTATATATTTGGGGAGATTCCTGTGGCTATCAGGTGCTATAACTTACAACCACATGGTAGCAACAGTTCACACCTGCATGTGTTAATAAGCTGTCTCTGCTCCTTGATGCAACTTTGGAAGTCATATGAATATTTTGAAGCAGAAATACTGGATTTGTCTTTCTTAGTTGCATCAAGCCGCAACAAATTGAGCTATTACAAATTTTCCTCGAGCAAAGAATCCTGGCACTCCCTCAGTAGAACATATTTATTATTCCATGTCTTATATGTTCTAAAAAGATCCAAATTCACAAATTAAA
Organism: Liasis olivaceus; assembly: GCA_030867105.1. Classification (NCBI taxonomy): domain Eukaryota; kingdom Metazoa; phylum Chordata; class Lepidosauria; order Squamata; family Pythonidae; genus Liasis; species Liasis olivaceus. Next base: position 118,759,117 of record CM061350.1, on the reverse strand, counting down.
CCGTGGCACTAGAAACAAAACCAGGTTAGGTAATGGAGGTAGCAACAACTAACTCTTTAGAAGGAGAAGAGCATGTAGGATTGAAACCACTTTAATGCTGGGCATTAAAAAGAAAGGGCAAAGACAAATCTGAAACAGAGCTGTGTGCCCTTAAATGTTCTCTAGGCTTTTACATTACGGTAACTGAACAATCCCCAACAGTCACATATGTTGCATAGGATCTTTTTACTATTCCAATAGTACAGTATATTGGATTGTGCCTTTGAAATTTAGGGCTCTTCCCTACAGTAACCTTAAGCCATTTATTTCCTCTGCAGAAAGTGGCTGGAAATGAACCTGGTTTAAGAAAGCACTGTCCAGATTTCAATCCATTCTTCAGCTTTGCAAATGATTCTGGCCAAGTGTTCTCTCCAGCTTGTGGTTATCATGGCCCCTGATTAGTGAATTCCTTAGCTTACCCATCTCACCTGTATTGGGGAAACAAGCACCAATTGCTTTCATTTCTATGGATGGATCTTTGAAGTTATGTGGTTTCCACTGAAATACCTTTTGTATGGACTCCCCTTGGCACCTGACACCTTATTTGTCCAAACAACACAATTTTAGTATTCTTCTTGTCTCTTGGGCTAGAAGGGAAAACTGGTAGAACTCTTACCAATTTCACCTGTTAAAAGACAAGGAAGAAAGGAAGGAAGGATCAATCCATCCTTTCACCAGTCCATTGGTGAATACGTAAAAGAAAAAAAAATCTAGATTTTCATTGGTCCGCCGGTGACACGAAAAAAAAAAAATTAGAGCTTCAACATTTCACTGGCCCACCAATGAAAACAGAAAAAAAAAAAGGCGAGGATTCACCAATCCTTCATGAGATAGTTCCTTCAGAAGTAGGCAGGCAATCCAGGATGAAACTATCATGGAGGGCAGAGTCCAATGATAGAAAGGGAGGGGACATTCTAGCCACAGTGCACAGTAGCTAACCTGAAAAGCAACAGGTGGACTGTATAGTGCCATTTAAGCTGTCAAGTCAGAAAACATTACTTTGGACACAGAACATGAAAGGATGGGCAGAGGTGGGCTGGTGGCAGGTTGAGTTCAATGTTGTGCATTCCTGTCCTTGAGAAAGAGCGAGTGGGTTGTCCTTGCATCAAGGCAAACAGAACACGCAGTGGAGCCTATTGTAACAAATTGCAAAAAGCAGCTTCATAATTTTATAGTTTTTTTTTTTTGGTTTGTTTGCAAAATTGTCAAGCAGAATAGATGCTTTAAAGATCTGCTTATTTTACTTTTTTTTAAAAAAAGGAGACACTGAATCATATGCACCCATCCCACATGTTATACACGTCATATCACCCAGCCTATAAAACAAGCAAAGTTGCTTTTTTAAAAAATGACCCAATGCAACACAAAGGTATGAGACTGCTTGTGTAAAGTTATTCCTAAATACCATTCTCATGAAAGAAAGTGACCAATGAAGCTGCAAAACAGCATCCCAAGGTGACACCTGATTGGATTAAATCTTAGAAATTCAACAAATACAGTTCAAGCAGATTTCTATCTTAAACTGCGTAAACCACAAGAGGAAGAAAGGTAGCTTAAAGATTGGAAAGAGAATGACTCTACCCATAGATCATTTTATCTGGCATGTGCTAATTTCTAAGGCGGAGATTCCAGTGTCTCTGATTGGTTGCTTTCCATCCAAGCCCATGTGACTGGCTGAGCCTTCCAGTTCCTCATAATTATTCGTTGCATCTCCCTCTGAGTCCTATACAAGCTGCAGAGGTACCACAGCTGGCTAGAATTGGGGATTGCGAAGGTAGGTTGCTGGGATTCTGAAAATAATAATCTAGGAGTTGGAGTTTGGGTTGCATGTAATGGCTTCTGTCTTGACTATAGGTTTTAAAACTTGGCAGGGAGCTGTATGGCTTAAATATTGGATCTTAATATTTAGGGATCCAGACTAGCTTATTAGAGAGGATAGTTTTGAATTCTAAAGTGATAAAACTATTTTGTATTTTAAAGAATGTTTTGTAACCATTAATTTAAGAAATGAGCCAAGATGCTGAGCATCACATTGACTTTTCTATGAGTACTGAACACTAGCAGCTGCAGAAAATTAACCACATCACAAAAATGGTACATTGTGTCATGAAATCAGTGAGGGTTGTGAAAAGTTTGCAGTGATTGCATTTTGTCAGCAGGAAACGAGCAAGGAAGACAGGAAAGGAAGACAAACGTGAATGATTTCTTCAGAATAGTCCTTCAAGTTAAGCAGAATTTCCCTTTAACTGGAAAGGGCAGGTGCTCGGTTGATCTTTCCTAATAATTGCACAAGTTCCTGCTTGGCAAATATTTATATCTGGCTTTAGATTTGGGGTTTCTTACATAATATTGTACAATCTGGTTTGCCCAAATGAAATGAATGGGTTATTGTGATTAAAATGAGAGTTGGGTCCTAATCCATTTGCCCCTGGATAAGAGGAGATAGTCCCCAAAATACATTTCATTCTAGTCCTGAAATTCCAGTTGTTATTCTTCAAAGGCAGTTCAGGCCAAAAAGGCAGATGGGCTACTAGATGACTTGGCTTAGGAAGATTCATGCTGAACATTTTTCCCCACTTGTGCCTAATTGTGGCACAAATATATCCTGGCAACACTTTTGCTGTGTCCCCACGGCACTGTTTTTATCTTTTCCCCAGCCCATGAACCAGACAGACTTAAATCTTCCTTAGCTGTCCCCATGTTAGCAGTTCTCTTAAATCGGCAATATGCAATGGCAACTGCAAGGTGTATATGATTGCTTACACTTTGCCACACATTATGTCAAAAGGGAAGTCAGGTAACTAGTAGTGGTGAATCAGAGAGGTTCTTATTGGCTGTTTCAGAATGATGCAATCATCATCTCTCCCTCTGGTTCCCGCTTAACCTTGCCTGCCATCATTCTGTTCTTGTCTCTCTAAAAACTGGACGCTGCAGCATTGTGGTGGTGGTTCTTGAGATTTGTGCAAGAACAGTAGAGCTATATTTTCAGTATAGGGGTTCCCTTTACATTCCATGAACAACCCCGATCTAGTTGCATGCAAATAATTGCCCGCCATAAACCCATGTCTACCATGTGTCCAAATGGCACAAGGATGTCGCCCTATTGTATTCGGTGGGAACAACTGGTGGCTGATAAATTTAAGGATAGTCTGTCAGAACTGTGCAATACCATTAGGCTGCTCACTTGGAAGTACTGCAGGTGATGAACTCTGTGGTCCTAACTGGATTTGTACGAGGCTGAAGTAGCTTAATAATAGAAGGATGGGACCAACCCTTCCTATTACCTTCTGAACAGAACATGAAGGAATATCAAAGATAGCAGGTATAGTCTATATAAGGAAAGAAAGTGGAGGGAAATCCTAAATAAATAAAAGTGCTACTTGTGATGCCGCACCGTTGGTGACTCTTCTTTCTTTCTTTCTTATCCAACTTGAGTTACAACAAAGTGGAGCATAGGAGGAAGGGCTCATGAAGGAGCTCAGAGCTGTCAGAAACAGTCCTGCAGTCTGTCATAGAGTTAATAAGGATAATTGTGTAATAGTGAGCATATGCTTTGCCTGCAGAAGAACCTTGCTTCAAATAATGGCATTTCACCAATGACTGGCCAAAACTCCTACTGAAACCCTGAAGGGCTACTGACTCTCAATGATGACATGCTGAGCTAGACAAACCAGTGGTCTGACTTGGTATAAAGCAGATGTCTTGAGTATAGTAGAGATTCATGAAGCTGTTGCTCATAGTCTGAAGTGCTGTTGATGTTTGATTTATCTTCTCACATAGGATGGCATAAGATACCTTTGATATATATATGACTTGCAATATAACAAAAGTATTTGCAAGGTCCTTCCAGTTTAGCGCAACTTAACCTCCATTTCCATGCAGTCAAAAATAATTTACGTGCATCTTAGCCAGTCCTCTGCTATTAGTGTTTAATGTCACCCAATCTCAAATCTTTGAAAGATCAAGATTTTTGCTTTTTGTTTGGTTTTCCCTTCAGAGAGAAAAAGGGAAAACAATTGTGTATCTTTTTTGGCTGCCAAGTTACAACATATTTATCTACTAAATTTTATAGCATGGATTTAAAAAAAAAAAATTGAGCATGTCTAGTGCATTCTAGATGTATGTTTGAGTAATGAAATGCTCTAACAAAACATTCCTCATGTTCATGACCAACAATTTTCTGTCCAAAATTAAATTCATTCCAAAACAGTCCTGTTAGTTTGTGTATGATATGTTCTTTCAACAGTTGCAGGCTCAAAATCCACTGTCCATAGCAAGGATGGAAAGGACAAAGCATCATAAAAGCTTGAGACATTGACCCCCATGAGAGTGGAAGCTGGAGTTGCAAATAGAATTTACAGGCTCTAAATATTTATATGACTAAATGTCTAGTTCACAAACAAAAATGTACACCAGAGGATTGATACATATGTATATTCATAGGGTATGGTCAAAAAAGTAAAAATGGGTATTATATTACAAGTTATATTTAAACTAGATTGGAAGTGGCTAAATATAAGAGTATACGGAATGGGTTTTTGGAATTGCCATTCCCTCAAGAGATATATTTATCTCTTCCTATATTCAGATTAATTACTCGAGTTAATTCTTTTGGTTAGAATTTTCAGGAAAAGGCAACACATTCTTTTGTTGTAGAAACCAGCCAAGGTACCACTCTTTATTACTTTATCCCACTTCTGGAACGATTGTTCCTTTAAGGTTGTTCTCTACCTACCTACCTACCTACCTACCTACCTATTTATTTATTTAATTTGTACGACCACCCATCTCAAATGCATGACTCCAGGTGGCTAACAGTTCAAAACATAATGAAAAGAGTAAGCAAAAACCGTTAAATAACATAGGATAGCAGCCAGGCAACAACATACAATGAACAACAAGAAATGGGCAGTAACTGGCAATTACTCATCTCTTCCCTACCAACTAGCAGTTTTCCAACTCAGCAGTCTGCCTTGACTTTTGTTTTCACTTCAGAACATTTGCACTGCACCTGCCATGGATGAAGCCAGATGTCTCTCTGTTCGCTGTGTAGAATCACCATATCTGAGTTGGAAAAATCCAGAAGATTATTAGATGGCACTAAATAACTCTGTGCTGATATTTACTAGTTGTCCACATTTGTAGAGTCCAGATACAGCAGCCCTATTCTTGTGGGTCCACAGACCTTCTCCCCCGATCAAGTTTAACAATCTCAAAAGTAAAAAATTGGGGGGGGGGGGGAAGGCTGAAAATTTTGTCACAACCTCCACAGATATCATATTTCCACTTTATCTCTTTGGAGGTTGAACAACTGAATAAAGGAAAATTGCAGGACTCCCTCAGATTTAGCAGTGTCTCCTACCTCTTCCATAAACCATAGTTTACAATGGCTAGATTCACATTTTATGAAAAATCAATATCAAGCCAGATTATATTTTAGTGTGTGAGCTTAGCTGCTGACTTGCACTTCTGTCCCTGCTTCTTTTCTTCCAAACGCCGTGAGCTTCTTCCCACAATAAATTGGCAAACAAGATATATTTTAAAAATATATTGTAAGTGATCGTCCTCATGAAAAGTTATGTATTTTTAGTAATAATTATTTTCTTACCCTTGGCAAAACAAATTGGCCATTTTTCTATAAATACTTCCCACTCACCCAAACCACCTTTTTTCCTCTCTCTTTCTTCAGATGGAGACATATTCCTTCTTTGGGATCTTTTTTTGTGCAGTCCTCGTGGCCCAGATCTTTGGATATCCATACAATGATATTTCGATAGATTGTAACTCCATGTTACCAGATCATGGACATGCCCCACAGACCTCAAGCCCACCTTATGTCATCTCCGTCTCCTTTGATAGATATGATCCTGGAAATGAAATACAAGGTAACAAAGGGGGGCAAGGGTAAAATCTAGCTCAGAAATTGACAGTTAATTGGTAAGTTATGATCAAATCCATCTGACTGAATTAAAATATTAATATGAAATTAATTTGAAGCTGTAAGAAATTAGGATATTTAGCAGGATTTAGCTGGATGTATGGTACAGTTTTTATGAGAGCCAGTCCTGTCAGGCTAGTTACTGGCTCCTGCATCACAATTTGCTGGAATTTGCATAAAAGCATGAAATACACACTGTACCTCAGGAGTGTGCAAGCTTTCAGTTAAAACAAATGTATTGCTCTTATTACCAAATAAATAAATAAATAAAATGAAATGATGTGAGCAATGCATGCTGATATATCTCATTGCTCACCATGCATTCAGGGATGTGTTTTCAGACTACTGTGGCTGTCTCAGGAACCAGCATAGAGTGTTTTGGATTGCATGTCTCCTTATTTGTGCTCAGAATTAGTAGATGCAAAATATCAATTAAATGCAATTTAGGAGAGGTTATTAAAAGGTGCTTTATTTGTATAATGGTGGAAGTTGCAAGTTACACAATTAGTTTTCTTGATTAATTTTTTTTAAATATATACCACACTGTCTTAGAACTAGGTAACTTGATGCTGAGGAAAATTAGATGACACTAAATAGCTGAGCAGAAGTGGTAGCAGCTTTTCTCATCCTAGCAATACTTGACCTGAAAATCTTCAGCCAGCTCTTACATTCTTTTATATCTGAATACACGCGTTTAAAACCAGTCTTGATGCACTGCCCTATGGATTATTTATTCCAGCAAAGAGTAAACTGTGCGACTACCACTTAACCTTCAGGAAATAAAATCCCTCACTGAGTGTCCCAGATTTTACTTCCATTTTCAAAATGGAAGTAAAAAGTAATTAAAATATGCATCAGGGCTTTTCTTTCTAAGTCTAACGAACCAAAAAAACCCTAATGCTATGAATTATTTATCTATTGGTTTTCCCTAGTGATACTAGATGCAATGACACCATCTGGATTTAAAGCATTTATGGTGCAGGCCCGAGAACTTGATGGAAATGTTCCTGTTGGTACATTTCGTATTGTAGATCCAAACACACAAGGTCTTCCATGTGCCGATATGACGGTATGTGTTCTTTTGTTCAGAGAATGTATTTATACTATGCTGTCCTTTGGTTATTTGTTCAGCCAAGTCCCTCCATGGGATGGAATGTAGACATAGCCCTGGGAGTGGGGAAGAAATGAACAAAATGTTAAAAGAAAAGTTTCAAGAAATATTGCTCAGTCCTGAGAAAGAAGAAAGCATGAGAAAGAAACTCAGAAGAATCCCGCTTTGATTTTGTTTGGTATACAATGTAGTAGACAAAATCTCTGACAGATTTTCCAGATTCAGTTATAATACCCTACAACAAAGAGCATTCCTGAAATTCCTACTCTTCCTATTGCTTGACTTTGCCTCTCTCAAAGGGCTGACACTCCATTTATTTCTGGTTTGTAACACTTAAGTTAAACCTTTTTTAAGATGGGCATGTAACACTGCGTGCAGCATCTGACACCAGAGTACATCCATGCATCTTTCACTGTTGTTCTCTGCAGTGTGCTAGATAATTCTCCACCTGTACATCAGCCTGTCATTGCAAGCTTTTGTTTAACACAATAGAAAATATTGCATTTACCTTGGAAAGGAATCCAAAATCATGGACATTAAAACAAATAAACGAAACTCACCCCTCAAATGTTCTTATGTGAATTTTGTTACCAAATATTCTATGAATATGTAGATATTCAGGAAATATTTGATATTCAGTGTTGGCATTTGATATCTATTAATATGACAATATACAAGACTGAAATGTGACTGCAGTCATTAGTTGTATGTTGCACATTATAATTAGTACTCTACAAATCTGGAAATTTATTTAAGTTGTAAGATTTAGAGAAGTCAGCAAAAACAAAACCCAGTCAAAGCTGGATAAAACATTGCATTTCAGGCCTGAAATCTAAATGTCAAACCTTACAACCAGATGTAAAAATTAAAAGTAGATTAGCAAAATTTTTAAATTAAGTGCATCTTCCTAGCCCCCCAAATCTAACTCTTCTATAATAGTTTTCTAGAAATATAAGGATAGGTGTGAGAGCTAATCCATATATGCTGATAAACCAATATTGCTCTGAATTTAAGCTGATTAATGATGGAATCAGGGAAGAAATAGTTTTCAAAGTGCCTTGTCAGCATTTTATTTTGATTCCCTTATCTGAAAAATTGAGAACTGAAAGTTTTTCAGAGCTACCATATCTGGACTGCAAAAATCCAGACAACCACTCTGCAGTCCCTCAGTGGTGATTTGGATTTCTGCAGTTCAGAGATGATAGCCCTAAATAGTTCAAAGAATACTGAGTTAATTGGTTTTATATATGGTGACTGCAGCGATGCTACTATATGCACAAAGATGGAAAAATGCGGAAATACTCACAATGGAGGAGTGGACTGTGAAGATGGTAGAACTTGCTGAAATGGCTAAATTGACTTGACTGATTAGGGAAGAAACAATAACTACTTTTATAAAAGACTGGAAACCTTTTATGGACTTTTTGCTGAAAATGGACAAAAATAAATAGGTGATCTTGGGATTTACTGATTAAAAAGGGTTGTTTATGGGAAGAAGGGAACCATGATATATAATTTGGTAGGGCAGAAACAGCAACAACCATGTTTGTAACTGCTGCAAAGAAGACTGGAAGTCACTACTTTAAATATTTTTCTTTTTCTTTCTCTTTTTTCCCCTCTTTGACTACTACTGTTTTTCACTTTGTCTTTTATCTTTCCATATCTTTTTCTTTCTTCTAATTTTCTCTTTATATTTTTGTAGTTTTTGATATTGTATAAAATTTTATATGTATGTATGTATGTAAACAAAAAATACTGAGTTAGATGGGGTAATGGTTCTCCATGATCCTAATTTCAGTTATGACACTGTATTTCTGTTTCAAATAATATTGTTGACTGTTGATCAAATGCATGTATTTTAAAATACTTATACAACCATAAACACTTTAGATAGGATTCCTGAACCATTTTAGCAAGCTGTCAATTAGATAGAAAAACTAATGCTCAAAAGCTCTTCTTAGTATTATTACCTGAATAAAGATACCTAAGGATAGCAGGAGAGGGGAGGTTTTTGTTTTCTTCAGTGCGTTCAAGGCATTGTTGACTCCTGGACTAGTCCCTGCAGTTTTCATGGCAAGATTTCGGAAGTAGTTTGCCATTGCCTGCTTCCTAGGGCTGAGAGGGTGTGAATGGCCCAAGGTCAACCAGCTGTCTTCATGCCTAAGGCAGGACTAGGCCTCAGAGTCTCCCAGTTTCTAGCCCAGGCCTTAACCGCTCCACCATAACTAGCTCTCTAAGGATGGGGTTAGACATCACAAAGACCCTTTGAAGGTGGAAAGAGTTTGAGTCCTTGAGTAAAGTCTATGCGTCCCAAACACATTGGGCAGTCTCAATAAAACGTAGCTAAGACAGTTGGAAGATAATTTCTTCCCCTTTGCTGAAGAAGAACCAATCCCAACTTCCTTCCTAATCAATAATGATCAGCATGTTGGTACTTGCTACCTAGCTGCACCCAATTGCTTCTGCTAGCAGAAGTGACTTAACAAATCAGGCCTGGTTTGTTCTGTGTGGTAACTAACCTAGGTTCCCTAACTTGTCACTTTGTTAACAAGCATAATCTGAACCCAGAATTTCTTACCTTTTGATTCCTGGCTTGTTTGGAAGTAACAAGCTAGGAAACCTGGTTTGAACATATGATTATATATTTCTTGATTATTTAGCTGCTCCCCTTAGTTGAATAAGCTAAGGAAAAGGGATTAGACAGCATATATTACCACATTACTTGTTCTCAATCATACAGCCTTTGGCTTTTATCTATACAGTGTTCCTTTTTGTTAATGAGCAAAGCATGTATATATTTTTTCCAACAATTCTTAACTGCATCTCTTTTCTATTTTCAGAATTCAGCAGTAATTCACATCAACCCTATTATAAAGCATAGGATTACAACTACTTGGATTGCTCCTCAGGGCACTAGAAAAATAAGGCTTGTGTAAGTGGTGACTTTCCTGCTTATTAAGGGACTTCTTTTAAAAAAATCAAACGAATTAAAGTTGGTGCTTTTGGTCAGTACATCTGTGAGAAATATTTTTCACCTGCTGGGGAATTTTGGCAGGGAGGGGAATCAGTAAATGGGCTAAATACATTCAGGTGAATAAGATCAAAAAGCTGGGATAATTCCATGCTTCTACGTATGCCTAAAAAAGAATTATGGTTTGAGTGTAACAGTTGCCTCCCAGCTAAAAATAACTAGTCTGTTTAACCTGCTCTTGGTTTTTCCTTGTTAAAGATCAAGTTAATCCAGACTATGAGCCAAAACTGTAATGCAAATGATCCTTTGTTTAAGATATGACATACCGTGTTAGAGAAAAACCATCCTGTCATGAATAATATCTCTATTTTCCTCTTTCCCAGGGCAACCCTTGTTCAAGATTACAATAACTACTGGGTTGGTGTTCATAGTAAAACTCTTTCACCCAGATATGTAGACACTAATGAGTTTATGGTAACAAATAGCTCGGTACTAGCCAACGATTCCATAACATCTGTGGTTTCTGAGATCACAGCTGATTCTGACACATTCAGTGAAAGTGACGAAGATATTGATCTCAATGCCCTTATTGCTGACTCTGAAGAAGAATATGAATCCAATACACCTGTTGGTTCCCAAGATCCTGAAAAAAGAAATACAACAGGAAAAAGTAGGAGAAAGGTATCTATTAAACATTGATGACTCTTTACCTTAATATAATTTAATAGAGGGAGATTAATTGAATAGCAGAAATACATTTAAAAAAATAATGAAGAATATTCTTTCTCATGTGCATATTAAGTAACTATAGTCGCTTGCTGTTCTGCATGATTACTTCCAGCCTCAGGAAGGATAGTCTCAGCATAGGAAGACTTATGGAACAGTATCCTACAATAGACTAAGACAAAACCAAACAATCTCCATAATGGCATAACACAAAGTCATTGTGGTTTTTAAATCATTGTATATGGCTTACACAATCTGAATCCAGCTGGTGGTAGCTTAATTGACAGACTACAATTAAATCATAACTTAATGTGATGAATGGACCCAATCTTGATGTGACCACTTTGGAATATGAAGCCAGTACTAAGTTTTCCCTTAATGTTGTCATAGTGGAACAAAAGGTAATCAGGTCACATAGCCATGCCACTTGTTTTCTTCAGTTCATATCAAAGGTAGGAATCTAAGCTGATGCTGACAACAATAGAAATATTATTATGATTTTTTTAAAAAGCCTTCAGAATTCTAGATACAAGCAATTAGAATGTAGAATGTTCATTGGTGGTGAATTCAAACGTTCCACTTAAGAAGTATATGAACTTATGTAATAGCTATTTAAGTCGTCATAGAGATCCCATTAAAAACAGCATGGTATCTATACATATGTCTATGTTAACTTGTAAAGGACAGCCAACAAATCATTGTGCTGTGTATGTATGGGCTTCATGTGATAAGAACTGCAAAATGTAACAGCAACATCATGTGCATCTGAACGTGGGTTAAAAAATGGGATAAAAATAAATAAATGCATTATAAATAATATAGAAGTAAATAGAAGTAAACCACACACATACGTATATGGATTTGCCTTGATAGGCTATCTATATTATTCATGTCTTAGACACATCGTAGCTGGACTATTATTATGCACTCTACATGGGGCTTCCATTGAAGACCATCCAGATCTGCAATCGGTCTGGAATGTAGGGGTGTGAATAGTTACAGGCACACAACAGTACAGCCATGTAGCACCACTACTTTGAGAGCTGCACTGGCTTCCGGTAGGTTTCAAGATGCAACTCAAGATGTTGATTATCACCTACAAAGCACTACATGGCACAGGACCACCTGTCTCGGGTTATTTCTGCCTGTCCCACATGCTTTCAAAGGATGGGCATGTTCTAGTTCCCTTCCTTGAGGTAATGTCAACTGAGGGGACCTAGGAAGAGTGCCTTTTCTGTTGCAGAACCTACCATTTGGAACTATTTCCTCCCCACCCCAAGATTTGGATTGCCTTGACCCTGTTAGGTTTCAGGATAGCTTTAAAAACTTGGCTTTTCCAATGGACATTGGGCCAGGCCAATAGATGTTGGTATCTTCTGGGAGGCGGAGCATACAATTAAAGAGTTCCAGCTATACATTGTTGGTTGTGTAAGTTTATGGATTTCATCTTTTGTTGATATGGGCTTTTTTATTTGTAATAAGGTTGGGGGGGGTGTCTTTTATTTGATGTACGCTGCCCAGCATCACAATTATGCAAGTTAGGCAGCTTTATAAAACATAGATAAATAAATCAGCAAGCAGTTTTGAGGGATTGTAAAAGGTACTAGTTCTCTCATAATAGACAATTAAGTAATTCTTGCGGTTTTAGCTACTGGCTTTGATTGTACTGGGTCTAAATTTATAAACAAATGCCCAAGGATTCTTTAGTTGTTGCCAGCAGTATAAAATGCTTCAGGTATAAAAGAAGAAAACAGGATCATAAGGAAAGTATAGGATACAGAACCCCATCCTTACGGAATTGGGCATCCTTTCCTAGCTTGATAAAAGCTTGCACTACAATAATTTGTAATATGATTCCTATTATGTAAAGTAATAACCCTTTTTGCTCTTCATTTCAGTCAGTTCTGACTCTGAATATAAACTGTGGTGAGGTATGAAACCTTTTTTCTAAAAAAAATTATGATAGAACACTATCAATAAACTCTTGTTTTTAGTTGTACCAAGAAATACTGTATATCCAACATCATGTTCAGCTAGAGGTTGTATGGTGTTCTCCAAATATTTTAGGTTTCCACATTCTTGGCTATGTTGTCTGGGCTTGATGGGAGTAGTAGTCAAAACATCTTCTCAAAGTTGTGGGACTTTCAAAAAACAGAACAGCAGACATCTGCCTTGTTCTTTTAAAATAGAGATACAAAACTTTTATCAAGGTCTGTATTATATGACCAGGGAAATGGCACTTTGTGAGTCTGCATTCCAGCTGCAGGCAAGCCAGAGGCAAAGTGAATGAAATTATAGATGTGGCTCTTTTTTGCAATACTTAATTTTCACCAGGCATTCTTCTCAACTCATGCAAGGCTCTTGCTATCAGCTTTATAAATGAGGAAGTGCCAAGATGAAGTCAAAAATATAAATAAAGATAGTGCAGAATACATAAGTCTAGAATGAAAGACCTGGAAATTGGCTTAGTAAAAGGACTTTATTGTAGATCAGTGTTTCTCAACCTGAATATCTTTAAGATGTGAGGACTTCAACTCCCAGAATTCTCCAGCCAGCAGTCCACACATCTTAAAGATGTTCAGGTTGAGAAATACCACTGTAGATGATTGGAATAAATGTAGTAATGAGAGGAGTGAGGAGAACAGAACTGATCTGACCAATTCAGTACTAAAAATATCTGAAGAAAAGGCAAAGTCTTACTGATATTGGGAAACCTGTGGCTCTGTAGGATGCTGGGAATTATAGTTTAGAAACATCTGAAAGTCTCCAGATGTTCCCCACCCCCAAGTAGAATTGAACAGCTAAACCAGAAGTGCAAACAATGTAGCCCACAGGCACATGTGGTCTACCCCAGCACCACTTTTGTAGCCCCCCAAACCTGGGCCAAAAATGTTGGCATTTGGGGTGTATGGAAACAAAATAGATGTCTTCAATCATGTGGATGCTATCTCTTGTAGCATTCCACTATTATTTATTACACTAGACTAGACAAACTGTGTGATGAAGGGTAGCATGCTAAGGGGTACATTTCAATTAGAACAGGGAAGGATGATAAAATTAATACAAATACTAGCTATCTTTTCCAAACAAAAACCTTCAGATTACTTTCTTCAGTTGGGATATTTATAGAAATATTATTTTTAATAACCTTTTTTTTTTCTTTTTTGGAATCAGGGAAGAGTATCCCAATCAAGTACTGGAGCGTGTATCAAAGTAAGTATTTTTTCCTGAAATGTTTCTGTTCTTCATAAAGTCAGTATGAGTTTTGAAATTACTTAGCATGATGAAATGCTGTCAAGTCAAGTAGTACCAATTTGATTCAGTATTTTTTTTTTATCTGCAAGGATCATTGCTTTGAATAAAAATTTCCAGCCTTATTTACAACCCAGTTGCTTTTTCTGTCATTTTCCTACACTAATGCCATAGAAAAAGGGTGTGACTTTCTAGTGTTTGTATGTTTTCACATATTTTCATTTTCTGTTTCTGCTGACTCCTTTAAAAGTATAGCTAATAAATCACTTGCCAGCGGTTCTAAAACTCTTAGACCACAATCAATCATACTTAAATTTCTCACTGTAATCTCTCTCTCTGTCTCTTGCTCTCATTTTCACTCTCTTTCTATTTCAGAGTCCACAAGGATCATCTCAAAGCAGTAGCAGCCAATCAAAGGTAAATGTGGTTTTAATTTTTGTTGTGGTATTTAATTTCTTCTCCTTAAGTTCTGCTCACACATTATATTTTAATCACAACAGCTATTACATTTCCAGGAACCTTTGGAAAGGACCATTTTGCAATGGAGAATCAGCTAATGTTTTGTCCCTGGGACTTTGTGCTTTCCAGAAGTGTTTATTCTTCCTGGAATTCCAGGTTCTGCATCAGAAAAATGGGAAAACTTTAGGGAAGGGAGAGATGAAAATACTAAAGATAAGTTTCTCTTTCCCTCCATTGCAAGTCACACCCTTTCAGAATTATCTGTTCATACAAGAAGCACCTGCTGCAATGTGATTCCATGGTTTTTCATGTAATACTGTATAATGGAAAGTCTTGAGTCCTCAGAATTTCACTAGAAATTCCTTTAATGCCTGGGCTCTCAAGAGAGACAGAATTATTGCTAAATTGCTTTACATAATTAAATGCAAGCCAAAAGCAAGATGGAATCTGAGAGTAATGTCACACCCTGTATCCCCACAACACCATGGAGTTGTACTGATCTTTATAAGCTAAGCCCATTTTCTGTTCCATAGAAAATGCTGCAAAGATAGTTTTGCATCTGTTTTTCTAGAACTGTAGGGCAGGTATTTTCCTATTGGAACTCCATCTCATCCTACCTCCCTGATCCTCATAGTTATAGTCAATCCAGAGTTCAGTAATAGTTTCAAACTATGATTGACTCATAATGTGGGGGAAATATGACACTAATCAGTGGGATACCTCAGGGTTCTGCCCTGGGCCCAGGACATCTTCATAAATGACTTACATGAGGGAATAGAAGGCATGTTCATAAAATTTGTAGATGACACAGTTGGGGGGGACTGTTAATACCTCTGAAGACAAGCTCCAGATTCCAAAGAACCTTGATAAACTTGAACATTCAGTCCTATCCAGCAAAACATTGTTGAGTGTTGAGAAATGTAAGGTTCTGCACTTTGGCAAGAAAAACCAGATGCACAGATACAAGTTAGGTGGTACCTGGCTTAGTAATAGTACTTGGGAGAAAGATCTGTGAGTCTTTACCTCTATTGTCCAAAATGGTATGAAGGATTCCTGCACTGGTCAGGGAATTGGACTAAAAGACCTGTAAGTTCCTTCCAACCCTATGATTCTAATCCTGAAAAGTGAAAGGGATGGGGAAAATTCAAGCAGAAAAGAGGATACCAAGCAGAGCTATCCTTGCCATGAAGCAATCGCATAAAATGGCAGATGATCCCCTGAAGTTCCTTTCAAGCTCTATGGCATTTCCCCTCTTAGAGTAGAGAACAGTGTATGCTACACAGACTGTCCTAAAGGGCCCTAGCACAATGCCAGAGGTGAAATAATATTCAGCTGTCCATTTGGGGAACACCATTTTGTTCTTTGCCTCAGACTACAGGATTTCTTGGGCTTCCCAGAACAGAAGAGTGTGAGCCAGAAGGCCCCTCATGCCCCAGAATAATTCACATTTCTCTTGAGGAGTGGGCTAAAGTCCTTTCCTGACCATAACTTTATTTTTTAAAAAATGATAAAATGACTGATATAAGTGGCAGCCGTAGCCAGGAGGGCCTTTGCACATTTGTGCCTTGTGCGCCAGTTGCACCTGTTCCTGGATCAGGAGGCCTTGTTCACTGTCACTTCTCCTAGCTGGGCCACCACAACATACTCTAGATGGGGCTGCCCTTGAAGACCATTTGGAAGCTACAGTTGGTCCAGAATGTAGCTAATGTTATGGAACACCACTATTTTGCAAGGTGCATTGGCTTCCTATAGGCTCTAGGTACAATTTAAGATGCTGGTGATCACCAATAAAGCCCTACGTAGCACAAGACCAGGTTATCTGCAGGACCTCCTCTCCCTAATGATATCTGCCTGTCCCACACACTCCAAGATGGTAGGTCCATTTTGGGTCCCTTTCAGAAAACAGTGCCATGGATGGAATTCAGGAGGCATCCTTTTTCCATTGTAGCACCTGTCCTCTGAAATGGTCTCCCCACCCCCACCCCCAAGATATGGCTGGTCCCATCAGAAAGGCAGTAAAAACATGGCTTTTTCCTCTGATTTTGGGAGTTTCCCCTCTGGAGAGGGATATGAATATGATAGCCTGGTTGCATATTATAGTGTTGGATTTTAGCTGAAATTGTTTATTTTGTTTTGTTTTGTGACAAAATAACAGAGTCATAATGTTTGGGTAACCATGTACCTTCTTTAAATAAATAAAATTAAAATATGGGGGGGTTTTTTTCCTTCCAGGTTGTAGTAGTAAAACAAGGAAGCAGCAAAGGCAGTGGCTGTGTTGGGGTATGTCCATTCTGTGGTCTTTATTTAGAACTTTATTTGAGAGTAAATATAGCATTTATTGACAACTTGGATTGTTTCTCTATTAATGCAAAATAATATAAATTAATGCAAAATTACATAAAGAGATCTTATCAATTTAATCCCAAGATTATTTATTCCCATCCCCCATTAAAGATGACTTTTTAAAATCAACACATGATAGGAATTCTGCAATAGTGATGAGGAATTTCTGTCACACAGGGTCCCTGCCTTGAGATTTTTTAATGGAAAGTGATATACAAATCTTTTAAGTGAATAAAGATGAACATTTTCAGCAATCTGAATCAGTGCACTGCAGTCCAAACAGCAAGGCTGGGGGGCAAATGATATTGGAGTATCTTCAGTGGAGTACAAAAAAATCAAGATGGAGGTAGCAACCATGAAACTGAACCATCATCTTGATTTTTTTCACACACACATCTCTACATATTTCTCTGAATGGTGTGATGTGTTAAGTTCTACACATTAATGGAAACCTCCAGTCAGGACTGTTGTGCCCATTGAAAGATGAGACCCTGGGTAGTTCCATATTTTTGGGGGGTTTTTTGCAAGACTAGCTTGGAAACCTATTTTTACCATGCAGCACAATGTACATTGGGCCTTTCAAAGGACATGGTTTCAAGACAGACCACTAATGAAATGGAAATGTCACCATGCAGAAAGGAATACTGGTCCTCAAAGAAGATCTGAGGCCTCTCAGTTTCCAAGTTTTTCCCCCAATTTTCTACTATCTAAGTCAATTTTCTTTTTATTCCTAGGGTGAAGTTGCAAATGTGTATAATCAGTATGGTTGCAAAGATGTGAGTACTATTATTGTATCTTTTTTTCCTGCTCAAGATTACATAGAAGCTTAGGTACCTTGCATGTTTATACGTAGGTGTCTTTAACTTTGGCTTACCGTGCTGTGTAAATCTTCTAGCCACTGTGGTTTCTTAGTGTTATATGAGAAATTGGCCACTATATGTTGTTTCTAAGTTATCGATCATATGCTCTTCCACTAATGACCAATCAGTACATTAAATAATAAGGTATTTCATTAATACATTTAAATAATATTGTGTCATTAATTCCTTCACGTAAATATTTTGTGAGATACCTTTAATGAAGATTTTATTTACCAACCTCATTTAATTTTTGCATCCTGCTGCAGCAACACACCTGAATCAAAATATGGAATGCATTAATCACCAGACAGCAGTGTTATTTCCTCAATTAAAACTTCAGTAGATTAACCTACTATAGCCAGATAAAATGCATCCAACCTACCATTATGTTATAAAGATTCTGTCATGGTATAAGCAGCTAATATTTACTTCTCAACAGAAAAGAGTTACTGGCTGTTAAGAGCTGAGCTACCTATTCTGAAGGTCAATTTTTAACCAAAATGGCATGTTATAAAGTACACAGTACCACATCTAAGGCAGAACTTAGTTTTTAAGAATTAGACAGATGTTCAGCATTTTCCCATATATGAAATGTATTTCTAACATCTACCTCAGTTTATTAACTATCAAGCAATCAACACACAAGACTCTATCATCTTTCTCATTTTTCATTTTAGCTGAAAGTTCACTAAAAAAACCCATTCATTTCCCCCCTATTTCACCACTGTATCTTGCTGTCTAAAATAACTTTAGGAGACCAAAGTACTGAGGTTTCATAGTGGATTTTAGCCTTTCTGAATAAATGTTGTTCCTGTCTCCATTTTCCAAACAGCAAAGATGCATTTAGTCTGTGTGTTCAAGGGTAGAAAATGGTGGGAGCAAGGCGTGAAAGTTAACACCTCAAGGATCAAACACCTCTGCAAAGCTTCCCTTGAGTACTCAGATCTGTAGGTTGGTGGTAAATGACTTCAGCTGAATCTATGTAGGCACTTCCCTTCAATTTGGGACTCTGATAAAGTCAGGTTCAGATGTTTTAAAATGTGTCCTAAGGGGTAAACTCACAAACCAAGAGTGCTAGGGACAGGAACTATATATGTGCCCTTACTTTCACCACTCATTTGATCTTAAGGTATGTTGTGTGCAAGCTAATGAGGTGCAATGGCCTATTCTTTCTCACTGAGATTAATAGAATTTTGTTGCTTTTTAATGCAGAGTGGGGCTGACATTAGTGATCAATCATCATATGGCCAGGTAAGAATTACCTCTCCTTTAAATATATATCCCAGATCAACTTTTTTAATAGTTGAATTAGACTTGTAACAGATACAAGTAGTAATGTAGAATTGCCATGTTTATAAGACCTATATGCAAAATAGCTTAGATTGACTTCAACAGTTTCCAAATGATTGTGTGATTTTACCCTAAGAGAAAGATACATGAAAGGCTGACTAGTTTTATCTAGAAGGCATGATGTTGAGGAAGACTGCTTAACCTGTTAGAATTATATACTCAACATTGTGCAGAATTAAAGCAAAATAGCAGTTTTATAAGCAAAAAAATTAGCATTCCTATCTAAGAAGCAAACTGAGGAGAAGAATGTTGCTAAAATACTGAAAGCATTTTATATCAAGGAATTTAACTAATTTATATATGTGGCTATCCTATTTTTCACAGTCTGTTTCCACCCGTACGGATTCTAAAGGAAAGGTATGTGTGTTTTTTCTGGTTAAATTGGAAAGTTGATCAACTTCAGCAAGTACAAATATTATATGTCTTTTGTTGTGTGGATATTAGTGTATTATCATACTGACATTACTTTAGGTTGTAGTACATCCAGTGATACCCACAGTTTTAACTTTAAATCTCAAAATGCTTCCTGATAAACTTTAATATCAAGTTGTTCATTATGGCTATATCATGAGGGAGAGAGGGAGGCAAGTGACAAGATGTGTGTTGTGGCATTGTGACAGAAACCCCACCTCTTTACGGTTGGGTCTGACTGCAGGCATGTTTTGTCCTTTTTTTCATCATCTTAATTTGTAGTGGATGCCTAGGCTTCAATCACTGCATTCTGATTTATTTCCTTTTGTCCATTTTTTCTTTCTTTCTAAGGACAATTGATTTAGGCAAAAGATCCAAAATAAAAGCACAAATCTTCCAAACGGGCAGTGTTCTATAATTATTCTCCTAATAAGTTTTGAGGCTTACTCAGCAATTGTGGCTTGCTTAAAAACAGTGGTTAATAGAACTATGAGTTAGTATGATGGATGAGCCTAGCTGAAAGTTGCCTCAGCAATTCTTTAAAGCTGCCTTACCCAACCTGTAGACCATCCTGACTGAAGAATCCTGGGAATTGAACTTGCTTCACACATTTGAAGAGTGCCCAGGTTGGGGAAGGCTGATCTAAAGCCAGCTGAAGTTGTTTTAAGTTCTGAATCTGAAACATAGTGCGTTTCATTTCCTTTGAAAGAAATGCCTGAATTGTTGAATTGTTCACCTTGCCTCCCCCCGCCCCAGTCCTAGAATTCTGCAAATTCTGCAAAAAAATTTTTTTTCAGTCCTAGAATTCTGGGGAAGTGGACTTCCTGCCAGGGTTTAGTCCTGAGTTAGGAGATGATGTTAAAACATTGCAGGAGGGACCTGACTACCTTCTGCTTTCTCAAGAAAAGCTTCAGCCACATCTGAATCAGCTTCCTGCCCATTGTAAACTGTAAGGGACAGAAATCATTACAGTAGGGTGGTTCTGGAAAGTAAGTTCATTGTTGTCTTTTCTGTTATAGGTGATAACCTACCCCAATAGCCAGCCCTTCCCACCTGAGGTAAGCTAAACCCTTCTTCTCTGCCACCCTGCTACTCTAATCATGTAAAACCTCATATTTGGGGTCATAGCAAAATGTAACATCTGTATCTCTCTGCTCTGAGAGTTTAAGAGAAGGTGGACTGTATATACCAGTGTTTCTCAACCTTGGCAACTTTCAGATGTGTGGACTTCAACTCCCAGAATCCCCAAGACTGGCTGGGGAATTGTGGGAGTTGAAGTCCACACATCTGAAAGTTGCCAAGGTTGAGAAACACTGGTACATACCATTCTGACAGACTCTGGTCTAGTGAAATACAGTACGGTAATTAGAAATGATGGAGGCTGGGTGACATATTGAAACTGGGGTTTGCAAGGCTCCAAGTGCAATTTTCAGAACAAAGAAGTGGGTGTGAGGAAATACATCTTCTGTCTGTTGCCTCCAGCAAATACTTTTTTCCCAGTGATGTTCCCTTTCATCCCAACTGAGGAAAAGGGCATCTGGAGGACAAACTACACTGAGATTAGACACAGATGAGAGAGAGTTTAGCAGGGCCTGTTTTGCTGACTAAGCCAACCTGTTTTTGAAGATGAACCGGTGATATCACAAGCTTTGAAATAAAAGAAGAAAGCAATGGAAATGACATCACGTTAATGGGTCGTAATGTCTGTTTTTAGCCTGCATTAACTCTGGAGTTAAAATTCCTTTTTCACAATTAATTTACACTGTATATGTATAGTTATTTTGTTTGGAGATAATTCTGCAATATTTGGGGGTTGTGTTCCTAGGAGCTATTTAATGCCGAACAAACTTACCTATAACATTCTTAAGCTATTGGAGAGTATGTTTGACGTTAAATTTGATAATCTTGACATTTCATACAGATATTTAGATTTCGATTCCTACAAAATTCTTAGATGCAGAAATAAGATGTAGGCTTTGCTTACTGTCAACAATTAAGTGTTTCTTTGTTAGAAAAATAGCCATTTTAATATCATATATTATTATGTTATCAGAAAAATAGAATATTGGAAAACAGTAATAACCAGCTGTTTCTTAAAACCTGTTATGTAGCATTGGCAGAACAAATATTGCATGGTAAAAAAATCCTGTTTCCTTTATTATGGGACATAAGTGAGGGTGCAAAAAAGAACTTTTCTTGACAATCAATTCATTTTTTGGAATTTATTATCTGGGAGAAAATGCACAGAGAGACAAATTTTGCTCAGTGAGTAAATATAAAATTGCAAGACTAGCAGTTCATTATAAATTTCAGACCATCTCATGAAATATGATTGACAACTGCTATAATATTTTGATTTATAATTTTATGGATTATAAAAAATTGAATAAATATTTTTTTTAAGTTAGACAATCCCTCCCCATTTCATTTTAATATCCATATTCTTTGTGAGAAGCTCTTCTGTAGGATAATAATTGTTTTCCTCTTTTTCAATAGTATGACTTTTTTCCACCAATATATATATCATCATCTTCAGTACTTTATTCTTAAATTTTTCCATAAAATATGGACAAATCCTAGACATATCCACCACCAGCTCACTCCAGGCTTCCTCTACTGTTCCTCTGCATTTGATTTTTCATTCATTTTATCTTAATAATTCACCAATCCCCATAATACATGTTTTTGTCTTGAGAGGAGGGAATCTGTGACCTATCAGGTGGATTGTGATTTTCATCAGTCCAGGTGATACAGCAAACTTTGAATAGTGATGGGAGTTGCAATCCAACGATACCTAGAAATGGGTTTCCCCTTTCTTAATTAAATGACTAGTTTGAAAATTTCCTAGCATCAAGTAATTCATTACATATAAGCATCAAACATACTATATCTGCTTAAGACACCTCTGTAGACTGCAGCAGAATTTTGGAGGAAATATTCTAAGTTCACATAACCCTTGCAGTTTGTTGACGAAACTGCCTATTGGGCACCCTCATTCACTTGTATGTACTAAAAGCGATCTACTAAAAGCATTATAATTATTGCTTTGGCATAGGCATGGAAATTATTTTCAGGGAATTCATATTGAAATCTAAGAGTTCCCTGGGTTACAGCTGAAAATCAGTGCTCTGCTTTATCACATTTCTCATATGGATTCCATCCTTTTCCTATAAATTAAATTAAATTAGTTTCTTTTTTCCTTTCCCTTTTTTTTTTTTTTTTAGAAAATAGCAAGTCCCAAATACAGTGGCGTCATCTACTCCCAGGTAAAAGAATTCTTTTTTCATTCCTTTTTAAAACTGGAATATTTGTATCTTTCTCAGGAATGCTTTGTAATTTGTAAGAATAATGATTTAACATAATGATCGCAGACAGTACTTTTTGCCTTTCATTTCTCTGCACCCTCACTTCTTACACTTGTGATCAAGTATATAAGCTTATGAAATAAAATACTGTTAATTTGGTCAATGACTAGCAAAATTTGAAAATAGACCACACAAAAGTAAAATCAAATGGGTGAGATAAAATACTAGCATAACAGTCTCTATAATAAAAATACAACATACACTACTATAATGGTATGCTAATTACCTATGCAAGTATAAATATAAAATATTACAGTCTATGAGATAAAAATACATAAAACAAGATAGTTAACATGTAATAAACCTGAAGTGATGAATAAAAGAGAAGTGGTATATAAGCTCATCAGTTTAGGATAACACCTCAGCTAACTAATCCGTAAAACCTACAGAGCACTGGCATTCCCCAGTCTGGTGCTTTCCAGAACTGTTGGCACTGCTTGTATCAAGAATCTGGTTTAGGCCATAATTAATGTATCAGCCCTTACCATATTAACAAAGCTGTTTAGTACATTAATTAACAATGAATATCATAAAAATGCCCTTTTGGTACATTTTTACAGAAAAGCAATTAAATCCCTGTGATTCTCTCTCCACAGGGCAAAAAGCCTCAGAGTGGTTCTTCAGAAAGCATCCATATCACAGTTCAGGTAACTAATTCAGGTGTGCTTAGCCTGCTTCAAACATGATCATGTATCTTAAGAGGGTTAGAGCATGAGGGTGCATGAGTGGCCAGGGTGTGAGCACAGCAGAGCCGGGGGTGGCTGCTGCCAGGTGCATGAGGGTGAGCAGCAGGGCCGGGGGTGCCTACTGTGAGGTATGCAAGGGTGTGTGGGTGGCTGGCACAGTGCTAGTGCAGCAGGGCTTGGGGTGGCTGCTGCCAGGTGTGGGGGGGGGCGGTTCACAGGTGGCTGCTGCGGGTGGGGAGGTGATGTGGGCACCATAGCCAGGCTTCTTGGGGGAAAAAGCCACAGGAGTGTGAATGACTTGTAACCTTCCATGCCAGCTTCCCCATTGACTTTGCTTGTGGGAAGCCAGCAGGGAAGGTTGTAAATGGTGATCATGTGACGTGGGACCCTGCAACCATAATAAGTGCAAGCCAGTTGCCAAGCACCTGGATTGCTAACATGTGACTGTGGGGGGTGCTGGGATGGCCAGAACTTCGAGGACCAGTCAAAAGTACCCCTTGTTTAGCACCATCGTAACTTCGATCACTGAATGAGTGGTGGTTAACAGAGGACTATCTGTATAGTTCTCAGTGCTTTAGAAGAGAGGCAAATATGTTGAGCAGGAAGCTGTGGCTTGAGTAGAGACCCAAAGTTCCTTATCAGGGTTGCACAAAGCAGTCCTTTTCTTTGTGTGCCCTCCCTTATTTCTAAAGTGAAATGAAGCTGCCGCCCAAGTACCAGAATATAGGTTTCTGCAGGTGTTTACTGCTTACACAAAATTTACCTCCATCTATAGAACTCTTAGATAAGGCCTTTGAGTGACACTCTGTGTCATGAAGCATCTTGCTTGAAGTAAAGCATAGGCATCTACACAGTCCCACTTCTCATATCTGCTGGACAGGGCTGCCACAACCCAGTGTGCAAATTGTATGCCACACAAGGGCATCGCATGAAGGGGGACACTAGTTGCAAGGTAAAAAAACAAAACAATAGTCGGATGCACTTGTACATGGCTGGAATATTTAAAGAATTGTTGGGTGGGAAGTGGAATTCTGCACAAGAATGGTTTGTATGCCAGCAGCGCCCCTGCCTCTGGAGTAGCCTTCCCCATTCTGGCACCCTCCAGATTAGGTGGACCAAGTTTTGTCATCTCCTACCAGCATAGACAATGGCTATTCTAGATGACTGGCTGAGGAAGAGGGGAGGTGACGTTGCAACAGGCCCACTAAAAAAGTAAATGATCACTTGCTTGGTTTCTTGATTTTCTTCACAGAATGGACAGAGTGTCCCAGCTTGTGATAAAGTAAGTGTTCTTTTCCATCCTACATTATTTTAATTTATGTCTAGATATTTATATTAATGTTCTTTTTTTTTTAGCATTATGTAAGACCCCCACCCCACCCCCCGGACACATCTTTGCCTTTCCTGGGTCAGTTCCATGAAACTGTAAAGTGGGAGACACAGATTAACCGAACGCTTTTAGTTGCCTGATGGTGTTCAAATGCATTCCATGTCTTAGGACAAATGCTGTTTTAATATTCTGTTTCTCAATGAAGTAATTGCTGCAATTCTCTTTTCCAGAGTTCATCTTCATATAGCATCCAGGTTTGTAATCAGGTAAGCGTCTCTGTGTCATTGTGTTTGAAGTGATTTATTTTTCTATTTACAATCATGTGTCTGTGTAACCACTGAACTGATTTTTGCTTAGCCTCCCATAATCACATGCCAAGTAGGCAGTAAATTAAGGTCTTCTCAGGGTAGCTTTTGAGAATTTCCATCTTCATAATTAGAAAGACAAAGCACCTGAAAGGGAACAGCTAATGAGAGAAGTCTTCAGAATTAAATTTCTTGCTTGAATAATAGATTTTTAAAAAATGGGTTTCAATTAGAAGTGTGAGGTAGAAGGTAAATACTGAAAAGCCTTTTCTGATGAGAAAGGAGGTTGGGTAATGAGATTAGTCATCCAGAAAGGCTGTGATGTCCATCACAGGAAATTACAGAAATAAATATTGGTTAGGAGTGATTTGATATTTGGACAGATTAAGAGTGCAGACAAGGTTGCTATTGTGCAAACACTCTCTTAAGGAAAGTCTGTCTTAAGGAATTGTGTCTATAGGCAATTGGACATTGTCCTTTTCCATTTGTAACCTTGTTTTTTTTACCCCATGAAGAAGCTAGACCATGTGAACAGTTAAAATGTTAGGTTCTGTCCATCTGAAGCACCTTGAGTGACCAGAGAAACAATGGCAGCTTTGTATATTTTGGGCTACCTTTTCTTATCAAGAGCATCACTTTAAGACTACACCGATTGCTTCCTTAAATCAGTCCAGAAGATATCTCAGTAACAGCTGGATTGACACATGTTTTTCTTTGCAGCTGGGCCAGTCATCAGGTTCACAGAGTAGCAGTTCCTTTGGCACACAGGTACATACACTTTCACCATTCCACACTGAATATAGAAGGATTTGCCACAATTTCAGCAAATATCAAAGGACTGGCAATTGTTTTCTGTAGGAACCTCTAAATCTGTACTCCCCAATTGGTGCCCTTCAGATGTGTGGAAATATATCTCCTAAAATTCCAGTCATGCCCAATCACCAGGCTGTCTTGGAATGAATGATAGTTGTAGTCCAACACATTTCAAAGGCAGCAATTTGGGAAAGGCTGTGCTAAATCAAATCTCTGGGTGAATGACAATGTTTATGTCTGATTATTTGTAACATCAAGCTCTGGTAGCTTTTTTTAGGGAACATGTTCCAGAGAACTGAAGCCATTGCACAGAAAGGCCGGTTCTGTGTCCTCAGTCATGTGACATAATCAGCAAATATCCACCGAGGGGGTTCAAAATTGGCAAGATGGCAGATGAAGTGTCACAATGCAAGCCCTACCCTTTTGAATGTGCTTGTTATATCAACACATGTACAAAAGAGGCAGGTGTTGCATTGCAATGCTCCATCTGCCATCCTGCTGATTTTAACATTCAGTATTATTATGGTTAATTAGTATTATTAATGATCAGTATTATTATGATTGATTGCACGGTCAGTCAGATGTTTAGACTAGATTTGGCATTTTTATCCACCTATTGTGTCCTTCCCAATCCCAACAATTATTGTTGTTATTATTAGTATTATTATTAAACAATTCTCATTCTGTTGATTTAACTTGGTATCATCCAAATATGTTCATTCCACATTTCCTAGTATTTCTTGGTCACTACAGGCAACAAGTTTTATGGGAGCGCAGTCCCAGGACATAAGGACAGAGCTAGTCTGGGAGAAGTTGATTTAACCATAAACCCAATTTTTTTTCACAAAGTAACTCTATTTGTGGATAGGAAAGCCTCCCACTTTTTTTCTAACAAAAAGAACAACAGGCATATCCCTCATTTCTGAATATTCACTTCATTATTAATGTAACCTTTCTCATAATACTTTGTTTACAACTGTTGATTTCCCCTTGACAGAATTATTTGCCACTTCACTACTATTTGAGGAAGCTGTCATGTGGGATTAGATCTTTTAGAGCTGCATTTCCTAATGGCACTGACACAACTTTTCCATCCCCACATGCTGCCTTCTTTCAAGTATTACATTAGTGCTATGGGATCTAACTGCAGCAAAGCCCATCAAATACCATTTTTGCAGCTATGAGTAGTATGTTTAACTTTCTAAAACAATTACTTGGTTTTTAAATGTCCATACTAAACTGGGAAAAAATTAGGAGATGCTGAATGTTTGTGGAAATTATCATTATCTAAAAATTACAGAAGCACTCACAAAGGTCTATCCCAGGTGTGGACAACTCTTATGAATCCTAGATAGCATGGCCGATAAAGAGGGAAGATGGGAACTGTAGTCCAGCAAACTCTGGAGGGCCACATGTTGCCCATCCTTGATCTAAACTTTTTTTATAAAGCTTGCCCTACTCTGGCCTTTCAGTTAAGCCATTTGTGCTCGTTAAATGGTTAGGTGTTGATGAATGAATGTAAGCCACAAATGTTATCCCGATAATAATGGGGATGATCAATGTCTAAAGTGCACCTACAAAGCATGGAATATCACATGGTACTCCTATGGTAGGTGCAGGTATGTATCAATTGGCTCTCTTCAGTGTGGTGCCTTATAGATAAAGCAATTATTCACTGTGGGATGAATAATTGCTTTATCTATAATCCTCAGTCAGCAGGACCATTGCATAATTTATGCAATCAATAGAATCCTGGTTGATTTGTATTATATTCAGTTGTAATTACCTTGCTTTTAATCATTTGGATTATTTCTTTGTTGTTTGGTATTCGAAACTCTTTATATACTAAAAGTATATTTCTGGAGCATAAGTAAATAACTAACCCTACCTCTACAATTTTGCCATAGGGTTCAAAACCACAAACTGGTTCGTCAGAAAGCATCCGTATTACCGTACAGGTAATTACAGTTCAGTTTCATAGAAAATTTGGAAGGAGAAATATAGTCTGTCTCAAGAATGTGTAATGCAATAAGCCATCCTAGAATTTAAAATAATTTCTTCCTTCACTTTGATGTTGTAGAACAAGAGATATACCTATACCATGGGGTAAACTATGTGGGAACAGGGGTGGGTTCTTCCCTTACCCTTCTGTGTGAGCTACACCATGACCAATGATGCCCTGGCTGGCATCTCCACTTTCAATTAAATCTGCTTTTAACAGAATAGATCTCGTTATTTGGTTAACACTATGACTTTTTTTTTTTAATGGCAGGGTCAGCCATCAGGCTCCCAGAGTAGCAGTTCCTTTGGCATGCAGGTATATATAATGTTACTGTTCTATATCAAATGTTGGTTAGTTTCTGAAAACAAAAATGGGTTCGTAATAGCAGAGCTGGTAGGGTTGGGCAAGGCTGTTCGACTCATTCCTAATGTGATCCCATGAGTAGTCTTACTGAATATTTTGCATTTGACAGAATGCTTGAAGATGTGGTGCAACATATTTTGCTGCTTTATGCAGATGACAAGATGGCACCCTTCCCTAATCCATGTAAAGATGGCAGCTGAATCTTAATTCAACACAACTGATGAGACAGGGTCCTCCACTGTATTAAATTCAAACAATCTTGATAGGGTGGAGGAATGGGCTGAAAGGGATAAATATAATTTAACAGAAATAAGTGCACAGTTCTTTACTCAGGAAATAAAAATTCACAGGGATATCTGGCTTGATAATAGTGCTTGCAAAAAAAATCTTAGAATAGTAGTGTACTGTAAACTGTATGTGATTCAGCACTATGATGTGGCTGCAAATAAGGGAAAGGCAATTTTAGGTTGACTCAATAGAAGTATAATTTCACAATCACAGAAAGTTGCTATTTCGGCAGTGAGGTCCACTTGTTGTAGCAGCTGGAAACTGCCCTCCCGCAAAGGTGGCACTGAGCTGAACATGGACTCGGGCAACAAGCTGGTTGGCGAATTCCTATTGCAACCAATGGATCAACAGCTATATACAATGTATAATTGACATGGACATGAAGATCACCCAGTTGGACCTGGTTGCTGCGTTCGATTGTGTGAAACAGTGTTCGCTGGTCTGAAAAGTGGACCCTGCACCTGCTGAAAAATGCTAGGAAGAAGAAGAAAAAGAAGACAGCTGCTATTTCACTGTGTCCTGCATTGATCAGACCCATCTTCAGAACCTTATCCAGTTCTGGGCACCACACCTGAAGAAGGATTCAGTGAAATTAGAACACATTCAGAGAAGGACAATGAAGATTATCAGGGGATAAAAACTAAACTGTAAGAAGAAAAATGGAAGGAGTTGGGTATATTTAGTCCTGAGAAAAGACAACAGGGGTGATAGTGGTGGTATATGATTGCACTCTTCAAATACCTGAATGGCTATTATATAGAAGAATGTCAGGTCCTGTTTTTTCTTGTACCAGAATGCAGGACATGGAATAATCGACTGAAATTATAGAAAGGCAGAATGCCAGAAAGAACATCATACCACTAAGAGCTGTTTGATAGTGGAACCAATTATCCAGAGTGATCGAGGACTTCCCTTCATTGAATACAGTGACTAAACTGCTATCTGTTGTGGAAACTTTAATTTGGATTCCTGCCCTGAGCAGGAGCTTGATCTTGGCCTAAATGGCCCTTTCCAATTCTATGGATCTACAAAATGAGATGAAAATACATAACACTTACAAATGAAGGATGTCAAGATTCACCATAAAGTTTTATGAATAAAGCAGTCCGTTGCAAAATAAAAGACTTGTTCTAAAGCCTTAGACTAGGATGTCATTTGACAGGACTCAGGAGGAGACCCTTTTCTGCCACAGTGCCCACCCTTTGGAACATCATCTCCCTGGAGGTAAAACTGACCTTCCAGAAGAGCCTTGAAGACATGGCTTGGCATCTGGCCTGGAGATCTGATTGACATTGGTGAAGAGCCTGCTAACTGGTTGTACTTCTAGGGAAATGAATGGTGCTCTCCCGCTGATTATATTTTTATGGTTTTAATGGTTTTATTGTTTTTAATGATTTTTGTGGTTATTTTTTGGTTGATTTTGTATCGTTTTCTGGATTTTTAACTTTGTAAGCCGCCCAGAGTCACAGTAGTGAGCTATATAAATTTAATAAATAAATTTTTTAAAATTATGTGCTGCCTAAGATCAATACATTTTTGTTTCTTGTTTTTGAAATCAGGGGGCATCATCTACAGGTGTAAGCAGCTCTTGTGATCCGGTACGTACTTTTATTCAATAGTTACAAACTTGGCTGCAGAACTGTTTATCTAGCAATAAAAGAACTTGGTAAGAAGAATATGAAACTCTTCCAGAGCAACTTAAGTTGTCTTTTGCTATTTCTGATGATAACAAACCATAGAAAGATAATTATCACAAATGTAGTAATTATTTGTACTTGGCAAGTTTTATCATTAATAAAATAAACTTCTATTTTAAATAGGGGGTTACATACGACAGCAATCTCTGCAGTAAGGTAAGGCACTTTTTCAATATACATAAAGTTTTATTCCAAAAGGTATGGATTTTGATCTGTCTAAAATGACAGTGACTGAGATATAGCTTATGGCAGTCAGGTGCAAACTGACAAGTGGGGAAAGTACGGAATTTTTTGTTTGGCTTATATCAACTAATATTCTCTCTGCTCCTTCCTCCAAGTGTATTACTTCTGATAGACCCATCATAGCCCGGCTAGGGCAAAACATTGGGGAATAGGGAGAGAGGTTTCAGCAAAGAAATGCAGAGTAGAATTCAGCTGCTCTTCCTTTACACAGAATCACAGCCCACCACCCCCTGCTTATACATGGACACAATCCCCTAACCTTTTTAAGAAATCCTGGCCTATTTTTTTTCATTTTCAATGGGATATTTCTCAACCTCAGGAACTTCAAGTTGTATGAACTTCAACTCCTAGGATTCTTAACAATGGCCATGCTGGCTGAGAAATTCTGGGAGTTGATGTCCAGACATCTCAGAGTTGCCCAGGTTGGGAAACACTGCTTTGGTCCACACGTCTATAGGGAAAATAGTTTTCTGACAAAATCATAGAAGTAGAAAAAATTCAAAGCAAATGTTGGATGCAAGAGATTCTGAAATGGTACTCAGCAAAAGGCTGTGAAAAAGGACAGCCTCTTACAGGAATTCTAGGAACTGCAGTTTCACCACCATTTGAAAGACTGAAGGAGACCGTGCAAAGAGAAGATGCAGTCTTCCAAGTATGAAACAGCAGGGGCAATTCTCCTTCATGCAAGAAGAAAAGAGAAGGTACCGATTCTACACAGTGATTGTTTCCTTGCTTCTCCCCAGGGCCAGTCGTCATCATCATCATCATCATCATCAAGCACTTACAACCAGATAGAGAGATCCTTTTCTTTCAGCAGCTTCTTCCTAGTTATATGATATGAAATACTAAGTTCAGACACTTCCTTTCTAGGAGAGCAAATCAGGAAATGCTCATAGCAAATG
Source organism: Liasis olivaceus (assembly GCA_030867105.1). Lineage (NCBI taxonomy): Eukaryota > Metazoa > Chordata > Lepidosauria > Squamata > Pythonidae > Liasis > Liasis olivaceus. Next base: position 118,727,663 of record CM061350.1, on the reverse strand, counting down.
CCACAATTGTAAAACGTGAACAGACTTTGTGTCATTAAAGTTGAGCTGGGAAATTAGGAAATGTTTGGTCATTTTAGAAGAGAGGAGTTCAGAAAAATATAATAATTGTGTATATTATTTGTTTTTCCTTGGTTTTTCCCACACAGCCAATCACAAAGCATTTACCGTAAGCAGATGGCAACTTTTTCCTGTGTATGTGTGTGTGAGTGTGTTTTCAGAGTGATGATACAGACCTCCCAAAAGCCAATTGAGACTCTTTTTATATCTCTTTCTTTCAAGTTAGATTATTATATAGATATTCAAGTAATTAAGGAATTGTGATCAGAGAACATCCAAAGATACATAGGTTGGAATCCAGAGTCATATGAGCAGAATTTGCTCATACAGTAGGACAACTTTCTTTGTTCAATAGTTCATCTGAAAAGTCTCCAAAGCAGAGAGATAGAAAGGACCCCCTTCCCTTTCTGCTGATGGAAGCAGTTCTACCAGTGGATAAGTTAATTGGTTTTTATGTATGATGCTAAGAGAAACTCTCAGAAGCAGTGAACTACTAAGCTTTTGCCCGCTTCCTTTTTATTTTGATGGTTTGCCCCTACATTATTTTTTCTAAATTTTCTTTACGCTCTGCTGTGACAACTGACAAACCTGCCTGCACACAAGTTTCTGATTTTTATACTTTTGAAAGTCAGTTAAATCGTTAAGAGTTATTTTAACATTTTTCCCTCTTCTCTGTTGATTTTTAGGCTGGTTCACAATTTCAGGACAACAAGAATGCTTGTAATACGGTATGCTTTTTTTTGCTCGATTTATCTAAGAGCTATATTTTCATTTGGTAATGTAACATTTTATATTAACTAGATTATCACCCTTAAAGCTTGGAATGACAACAATTTTGAAAGCAAGGCATGGGGCAATATTTCAATCTATGTTATAGAAAAGCTTGACGGTAACTTCTGTTTATCCTGACACCCATTTTCGTCACGCTTTTCTTGCCTATAATTTGGCATATATTCCACGGCTGACCTCTTCTTTGAAGTGATCTCAGAGCAGGATAGAGAAATTTACCAATTTCAGTTTCCATTACCTCTCATTTTACCAAGCTCAGCTTCAACTCTGTTTTTCATCAATTCAAATACACACATCATGTACTCTTCTTCTAATGTACAGTTCTTAGGCAAAAATGCTTACGATATTTCTGCATCCATTTTCTTAATTTATACATATTATATACATTTTTTGATTGAAGAACTGCAACACAACATGTGGAAACGTGCAAATATGAAAATCTTACATTCCATTTCATGTTAGGAATTTAAAACTGGGTACATATGCATTAAACTATGAAGTAGGCTGGGGAAGCCTATTTTATGGGATGTCAAGATGCAGCCAGTATGTACAAACCATTTTCCCCCCATATAAATGTTTAATGTGACATTATCCCTTTAAAAGAGAAATTGCAAAAATTAAAAAACTGATCATAAATTTGAGCCATTGTGTACTTAGTATGTCTTAGCTCTTCCATGATTTTCTTACTTGAGTTCTTTTGACAAGGCTGTAACTATTCCAAAAAAGTAAAAAAAAAAAAAAATGAATTGATTTGAAATAGTAGCAATTCTTTGTAATGACTGGCTCACTGATTTTTTTCACAGGGCCAAGCATCTTAAAACTACCAAGTTGGAAAGCTTGTTTTTTTTTTACTTTTTCTTTCTAATTGGTGAACAATTCTTGAGACAATCTCTCTGGAAGAATTTATCAGATTTCTATGGGTGCTTTCAGGCATAAACATAATGTTATATTATTCCCTGGTGTCTTCTCTGCTGATCTTTCACAGTTGGTAATCAAATGTGAATGCTTCATCATCATTTTAGGGCACTTCCACCCAGCCATGTGCCTATGACCCTTGGCAGCAATTTCTCAGTACTGGCTGAATGTCCTCCTCACTGCTATGCTCAGTTGTCCCATCAAGTCAGATAAGGTTCCTACTAGCTGGTCAATGGAAGGTACAAAAATTAGCAGCCAGATAGCGCCTTGCACCTTCTCTTCTACTTCCTGCATCACATTTGTCCACCACCATGCCAAATTCCAATTGGCCACTGTGACAGGAAGGAAGGCAGAGCTACCTCAGTGCTGTGGCATTGTGGCTTGCAGGGGGAAATCACAGGAAGCTGGAGATGGGAATTCCTGCTAAGAAGAAACAGCTTGAAATGATATATAGCAAACAGTCTTTTGTAGCTTTTCCTCTGGAACAAGACCTAAGCCAATAAATAATTAATTATTTATAATTATTTGTGGGGCTTGGAAGCTAAGCCAATAAACAATTGTTATTATTTATTGGCTTAGCTTCCAATCCCCACAATATTGTGGGGACACAGAGGGCATTGTTGATTACAAGGGCGCCATTCCTATCCAATTAATTGATGATAAAAGAAAAAAGTTACTGATTTTTCTTTACTCTTGTGGCAGAGAAAGTCAGGAGAAAAGGGAATACCAAATCATCTAGATACATACTACAGCCAAATCCACTCTGTTTTTCTTAATTTGAATTGGCAAGACCAGGTTTTCAGCTGGCATAATTTTGTAATTCAGACAACCCTTCTGGAGTGTAGCAATTTGGTTTACTGTGGTCATTTGTGGAGAAGCAGTTATCTGATTATCTCTGGGGAGAACAGAAATTTGATGGCAATAATCACAGACAGTAGCAAAGTAATTACTAATTTTATTTTATTGTTTACTGAGGCTAAAGATGCATCTTCCTACAACAACAACAGGTGCTGAGTAGCAAATGTAAGTTCTTACTGCCTGGGAATAGATCTCAGCATTTTTCTTAAAATGGACAGTATCATAGATTGTACGTCTCATGATTATCTATGGTAAATTTTGCTGGCAAAAACGTTAACTAGTTATGGTTCTGCACGAAGTGTAAGCACCTAATTTGTTCTTGCCCTCTCTTCCACTGTTTCCTTGGGTCTTAGATAAAACTTGATTAGATCACATGGATTCCTGGATATTTGTCTAGCTTCCCTGTTGGCAGAGCCAGCCTGTCTAAATAACCACCATAACTGTTGATGTTTTATAAGCTTAACAAAAAAAAAAACATGATCTGTAAATGAGAATTCATCTACACTAGTAGCTTTATGGATTCAGAGTGTCCTGGACTGTTCTGTGATGAAGAGCCATAATTTTCTGCCGCAGTTGGAAGTTCTGGTGATAACACTTGTGGGTTGTGGATTGTATTTATTTTTGCAGTGTCTATTCTTTGGATGCTATTTGATGATGAATAACATCAGCAGTAGCTTTATAGGTTGTCCTCACTTACCAACAGTAATTGGGACCTGGAACTCCGTCACTAAGTGGCAGTTCTGGCAATCCCAGTTGCCGTTGTTAGGTGACTCTCACATGGTCATAGTGTCCTGCAGTCATGTGATTGTCATTTGCGACCTCCTGCCAGCTTCCCCATTGACTTTATTAATTGGAAGCCAGCAGTGAGAGTCACAAATAGTGATCACGTGACCATGAGATGCTGTGACATCATAATTGAAATCCAGTTGCTGAGTACCCAAATCGTGATCATGTGGCCATGGGGACCCTGCAATAGCTGAAACCATGAGGACCCGTTGTAAGTACACTTGTTCAGCACTGTCGAAACATTGAACAGTGACTGGACAAGTAGACGTTAAACAAGGACTCCCTGTGCAGCCATTTTTATAGAGGCAGAGAGAGACAAAAAAACAAACTTCACTGTTATTTCCAATTAAGTGAATCTGAAAAATGCAAAACATATGCTTTTCACAATAAATTACACAGTACAGCATGTAACTTAACTATACTTGGTCATTATGTAGTCTCCAGTCTCCATCCAGCCTCAAAACCTCATAAGCATTCCAGAATAGAATTACAACAATGGATGAATGCAATATATGGTAAAATAATGGAACACATATAAGAGATTTGAGAAAGTATTTATTTATTTATTTATTTATTTATTTATTTATTTATTTATTTCACTGTGTGTAAAAATCTTAGACTTAGGATGCTGCTCTCAAATCAATCACAATATCTTCCCTTTATTTTTGTTTATTCTTCCTTCAGTGGAACTACTGAAGTTTATAATAACAGATACAGATCTCATAGGAACCCTCGCACATCCCATAGCACGTTTTTGTACATAACATTATCTTCACTGCCCACATTGTATTGAGCCACATATCAGTTCATGGCTCATGATCATAACAAGCCACATTCTCCTTTCTCTCCTAGCGTGTCACTGCTGAGGAAACTAAGGCGATTCATAGCAAAGATGGGGGCAACAACTGAAACAGTCACAGTGGTAGCAGTTAGAGATGGTTTAACCCAATATGACAATGTCCAAATTCTCCACACATCTGATGTACGATATCAAATCGAAACGCACTGGATGATTTATGAGTAATGTGCAAATTGTTCATGGCCCATTGGTCTGCTTGTGATATTTAGCAGCTGAGGACCCCATTGATGCAAAAATGATGTCCAGAGTAAATCATTTGACCTGAATCATTAACAAAAAATGTTATTAAGAAAAGGATTTCAGTTGTTGTTCAGATGTATTTTGGGGGTGAAGGTTAATAAACTGCTGGATGATACGGTTATATTTCTGTGTTATAGCTACATATCTGAAAATACGAAGCATGCCTGCAGCTGAAGAAATTATACAAGTCAAGCCATAAGAACGATCTCTGTGTAGAGGGAAGACTGAAGTATTTTGCTGAACAATTACTCTGAAAAATTACCTTCTATATTGTTTTCCTGAGACATGGTGCTATTGAATAAAAACGTTAACGGTGCAAGCCAAAACGCTGTTAAGGAAAACAATCAAAATAATATTTATTCTACAGTGGTCTGAAGTTTTCTCCTCATAAACCCTGCATGCCCTGATAAATTAAACCCACCGTTTGACACTTGCTTTCTCGGTTTTCCTGACACCGTGTTTACCCCACTGAGCGTAGCTTACTTCCTGCTGAGTCAGCCACTGTAACTTCCGCTCTAACTGGAAAGCTGAACTAGGATCAGCGGTGGTTATTTTATATGTTCAAATGGAATAGTCCCAGTTGCACTGAAAAATGAGATGTGGGTGCTTTTTAACTTGTTCATAAATAATCTTGACTTTAGGGTAAGCAGGAGCTGGTCAAATGTATAGATGAGACCAAACAACACAGGGTGCTATAAACTAAAAATGATAAACATTTTCAGTGTTTTAAATTTCACCTGGTCTTCTATAGTGAACCTGAAAATCTAGCTGATGTAGATATAGAGGCATTTTTAGATACAACTGATCTTCCACATTTAGATTCCTTACAAGACGAGTTACTCGTTTGACTACAGATAAGATTTAAAAAACGATTTTGAGTATGACTAATGGTAATTGCATGGCTTTCCTATGGAATGGTATAAAACTTGCTCCTACACTGTGTCAACTATATAACAACATTTTTGAGAACAGTATTTTATCTTCATTCATGAAGCGTATGTCACAGTTTTAGTAAAACGTAAAAATCATATGTTTTGAGCTATTGTCCTATTTCCTTGATTATTGTAGATATTAACATTTTAACTGCTCTTACAGTCAATAGACTTTAAGTGTTTTCTTCTTGGGACAGGAATGATCCAGTTGGGTTTGTCAAAACTAGACATAGTTCAAATAATATTTGGCTGGCAGTGGATTTAATTGATCTGAACAAAGACAGAAAACACAAAGCTGCAATTCTACAGTATCAGTTGAATGGAAAAAGATTTTGATAAAATGTATTGATGGTAAATGTATGTTACCTTAACTAAATTTGGATTCCAGAAGGATTTATAAAATGGGTCCAGATTTTGCATGCAGTCCCAGATCTAAAGCGACAGCTTCATGTACTTTTTTATTGTATAAAGATAAGGATCTTTACTTTTTTCTTTGATTTTTGGTATTTGTTTAGAACTCTTAGCTTGTGCTATCAAACAAGATAATTACCCTTGGGTTGTATTGTATAATTGATTAGAGTATGCATTGACATTATATGATATTCTATGTTTGTTTCTGAACTTCATTCACTGATTTAGGTCTAATGCACTTGATTAATTGCAGGATACTCTGTTAATTGGTCTAAGTCAGAATTGATGCCAATAGGCAAAGATTTGTTTATGTACTGAATTTATTAACTTAGGTATTCTTATCCCATGTTATATTTCTCAAATAAATATATTAAATATGAATAAGATATATAAAGAAGTTTCCTTGGATGTTGTAGATGGGCATCTTTAAAATTTTGGGGTGTGATAAATACCCTCACAATGAATCTAATTTCCAGGATACTTTCTATTTTGTGCAGAATTCCCATATTTATTTGGAAAACACTGAAAAACTGTTTTATAAATTTGTCTGAGTTTCCTTAGTTCTGAATATATATATATGAAAAAGGTGCAGGTTTCAGTTAAAGATGGAGGTTTTTATTTCCCAAATCTTATTACGCATTCTTTCTGAGTAGTACCAAATTTTGGATAGCTTCGCTTAATCTAAATTCTCCTTCCTGGTCTCTTTGAATATTCATACATAGCACTGTTAGTTAATTGGGCTGTTTGGGGTTCAAAATATAGATTTAGCTTCTGTCAATATTAAAAATTGCAGTATACTATTTCTGGAAAATTGCATTGTGGTATTTTTTTCTCACATCAAATTTATGCCATAGACCTTAAAATTGATTAAAAACTAACAAACAAACCCTATTATATGGAACGTTTCTATGATGTTTTACTTTACTTTTTACTTTAGTTCAATGGTAAGCATGAATTGTCATCATTTCCTATGTTAAAAGATAAATATCATTTGTCTGTTGCCACCAACTGGCGGTATTTACAACTACAACATTTACCAACAACTTGACTTGGACTAGTGGCACTTCTGAATAATAATTAACACATGATAATTATATCTTGTGAGACAAAAAAGCCCAGAATTAATTTTTATAAATACTTGTGATCAATACATCAATTTGATATACAAAGTTTAGACTGAATGGAACAAGGAATTGGAGACCCCATTTCATTTAAACAACAGTGAACTATTTTAACTTCACTATAAAAAAGCCAATAGATCTTGGATTACAATTTATTTCACAAAAATATTTTGGACTTATTGGACCCCATTGCACTGTATAGAAAAGGAATAAGTAAATCATTGTGTTGCTGGATATGCAATAATATCCTGGATATGCATATTGGGGTAAAAAATCCTAACCACACATATACAGTAGTCTGATAGTATCTGAAATACCTGTAATTAATCAGGAAAAGGTTAGGGTCATAATAAATAGCTTCACCTACTCCAGCAAAGCTGTTATGCTCTTACAGCATTGACAATTTTGTCCATCATCTCACAATGCTGCCAAATTTGTTTCTGTCACAACTTAGGACAAAGAAAACTACTCATGTATAGGCTTTTTTCTTTTCCACATTTCACTACACTAACACAAGAACATCCGGTGACCAGCGCAGTCCTGATGTCAGGAGTAGGACTGGCAGCGTGGCAACTACTCCCCAACCCGGGGTCCTCCAAATGTATTGGAGCTGAAATGTCCAGAATTGCCAACCAACTTAGCCAAAATCCGTGTTTGAGCTATCATCAAAAAGGTATATCACTCACATTCTGTACCCTGCAGTCCATAAGAAAATATCTGAAATAACATAATGTGAGTACAGCAAATGCCTGGATGGAGAATAGAACAAAAGGGGTGAAATACAGAAGCTTGAGTAGATTATTATTTGTGATCATGTTTGATATTTGATATTGGGTTCAGAAGAGCAAGGAATTGGAGGTGAAGATGTGTATTACTGGGCAGAGTGTCACATAACTTCATAATAGTAGGGTCTTCCTAATATAGTAATATACTAATAATAATTATTATTAATACTAATACTAATTTTTAAAAGCAAATTACAGAGCATATGTGAAAATATCCTTGGAATGTGGCTGAGCAGGGAAAATGAATTACATCTCTTTCCCTCATAAATAATCACACCAAAAAATGCCCAAAATGTAACAATGATACTGAGACATTCAGAATCCACATAACCATTTAAAAGGCTTTGGGTAAGTTCAAAGATATACAGTATTACAAAATGTACCATTTTGGCTGCTTACAAAATCCATGGTTTCTAGAAACAACATCTGTATAAAATAGGCCTCTGAGTACTACAGTACTAGCAGACGATGCTCAGGAGAAGGAAGCAGATATATGAGTCAAACATGGAATATGTGTTTTAGTTTATTGCATTTATTAAATTAGCATTAGCTCCCTGCAGTTTACAGTAACAGCAGAAAACAAAATCAGCATAAAACAGCAAAATAATATATTGAGCTGTAAAAAACCACAGTGCCCATCCCAATCATAAAATCATCCAGTTTCAAATGCTCAGTGGAAATTTTCCATTTAAAGGGGTTCCTAAAAGACATCAGAGTAGAGGCACCCAAATCTCTGGAGGATGCTGTTCAACAAATGCTGCCTTGAGGCCCCCAGACCTCTCATCTAATGCACGGGAAATTCTGACCCCCTCTATCTGGCTCAAGTCTACCAGATGGGCTGGTTCTACCCAGAGGAATGAAATGTGGAGTCAAGCCAGGAAGGGTTTTAATGGTTACAGCCATCACTTAGAATTGGACCAGGAAACCTATTGGAAGCCAATACAGTGCCCATAACACTGTATAATAAGGCTATAGAGCAGTGTTTCTCAACCTTGGCAACTTTAAGATGTGTGGACTTCAACTCCCAGAATTCCCCAGCCAGCATGCTGGCTGGGGAATTGTGGGAGCTGAAGTCCACACATCTTAAAGTTGCCAAGGTTGAGAAACACTGCTATAGAGGCTTCTAAGCTAACTGCAGGTTTTAAGTCATGGGTTCCTAAACTTTTGCCATCATACCTCCCTTTAGTGCAATCTTAATGTACACACCACCCCTAAAAGTCCAAACACCAACATGAACACAAATGAACAATGGAAACATTACAATGAAACTTTGGAAAAGGTGGATTTATTGTAACAATGTAACTAAAAGTTTCTTCACACCTCCCCTTGACTCTGTCTGTTCCTCCTCTAGGGAGGGACACCTCACAGTTTGAGAAACCCTGTTTTAAGGGATCTTCAAAGGCAGCCCCACAAAAGGTACATTGGAATAATATATCTTGGGGAGGGGTGTGTGATAAGGGCAGGAGTTACTGATGCCAGGGCCTCCCACTCCAGATAAGTCTGCAACAGGTACATCGTCCAAAGTTGTGCAGAGTCCTCTGGCCACAGCATCCACCTCCATCTGCGACATTGCATCTATAGCATTTCCCATTCTGTAAAACAAAGCAAACTGTGCACCCTTGAGACTCTTTGATGAAATACAGGTAATCTTCATTTAGCAACCAGGATTGGGACCAGCAACATGGTTGTTAAATGAAGTGAAATGAAGTGAAACCATGACTCTGCTTATGATCTTACTTCAGCTTTCCTTTGCTTTACAGACCTTTGAAGGTTGTAAATACGAGGATTGGTTGCAAAGTTACTTTTTCATCACTGTCATAACTTTGAATGGTCGCTGTACGAGGCAGTTGCTAAACAAGTACTACCTGTATTCTCCTCTTTAAACTGCAGCAAAATTTGCATATTCTTCTTTGCTGGAAACTTTTAGCCACAGACATTGAAACATATCACTGTTCTCTATTTTCCTTTTTTAAAACCATTAAAACTATGAAACAAGCAAACAAACAAACAAACCTCTAGTCATCATCCTTTCCAACCTGTGTTGAATGCTAGTTGCATCATCTTCTATCCAATCAATAGTTCAAATATTGTTATTCTGGCTGGGAGCTTGTGAGAATAAAAATTCAGCATACCGTATTTTTCCGTCAATAAGACGCCCCCATGTACAAGACGACTCCCACTTTTCCAACCCAAAATTAAGAAATCAATATTTTAAAGATAGTTCAGAACACATTTTTATTTAGTAATTAGTTAACATTTACCTGATACACTCGGTGGGGGGAGGTCCAAACCGTCTCTCTGCAGCTCTATTTCCATGCTCTTTTGCATAACCGATTACATTCAAGCACGAGTGAAACTGCCGATAGCTTGTCTCTGCAAACAGCCTTCCTCTAATTGGTTTGTTCAGCATCAGCTGACGTCAGTTACGTAAGGCTCGTGATTGGAGGAAGTCTGTTTGCAGACTCAAGCTATTTCACTTGTGATTGGGAGCTAGCAATAGGAGGAAGCCTCTTTGCAGAAACTAAGTATGGGCAGTTTTGCAACTGCGCGGTTCTCTCCTCGGCTGACTTCCTTGAATAAGACGCCCTTCAATTTTTAGGGTAAGGATTTTAGAAAAAAGTATCGTCTTATAGTTGGAAAAATACGGTATATAGAGGGCACAACTTTGGGAAAGTTTTACTATGCAAAAGAAAACAAGCTGATTCAAACAAGCTAGATGTAGATTTTGTACAGGTAAGGAAGAATGACAGAAGTATAACTAGAAGTCAAGAGATGAAACTGCCAGGTACTCGAACAGAGATTTTGCACATCAAAAAGAGAGAGAGAGATTTTTGGTGACACAGATATTCCATGCTTTTAAGTATCACTTTACTACTAGCACTACCTACACAGATGACCTAATTTGATCTTCTGTCCCTCCCTGCCTTTGGCACTCCAGCCAGGTTTCTGTATCGAGAACTATCTAAGTATCTTCTCCACCCACATCTGATTCTTTCATGGTTACCTTTGTGATTCCATCTGCACATGGAAGAGTTTCAAGGAAAGGATGACTTTGCCATGTGCTTTCTGTCATCATTTCCCCATTAAAGTTAGACCTGGGCATGTATCATTTTAAGTTCTAAAATACACACACCAGCTCAGTCCTATTTGTATTGTATCAAGTGTCTGCTTTCTCCTGGAAACTAAAATTCTTTTCTACATTGCTTTATGTTACATCAGTCATAGTAGATGTACTTTAGGTTTGCAGATTCTTTTTCCCCCATTTATTAGTTTCTCAATCATCCCAACCTCAGGCCAATTAAAAAAAAAAAAGTATAGAACACACATTCTAACACACATATCACACTGCAAAGTAACTGCTGATGTATTTCAACATTTTAAATACTTGGATGGCCAATACAGTATAATTGCAAGCATGCCAATAGAATCAATATCTATTTATTGAAATGATGCATATGGCTGCCCATCTCACAATAGTCTGGGCGGTTACAAGGATTAAAAGAGCAACTACAACATGATCCATGGTGCCCAAGGTTAAAACAAATAACCCCAATCACAAAAAAATAAAAAATAAAAAAATCACATCATCAATAGCAGCAAAGCCTGGGGAAATATGAAATACTGGTGAACTAATATCATCTATATGAAAATGAGGTGCAAATCCTAACTTATCCAGTGAGTATCTGCACTGAATTTGGCCTGTAACCGTTACCCTTCTCAAATCATATCTCCTTTGTGGCAACTATTGGGGTTAGAGATCTGGCTTATGACCCACTTTCGGATGAACATGACTATGTTCATGAACATGCCCTGTGATCTGGTTTCTGTCAGTTCTTTAGTTGTCTTTTTCTTAGAGGAATTAAGGTTAGTGTAGTCTCCAAAATATAGCTTTGTTGGTCTAGAAATGGGGCTCCAGTCTGTTTTTTTCCCTGTTCCAGAAAGAGGGGGAAGGAAACTATCCAATATACAGCCTTTTAGGCTTACCTTTTAATGTTTTATTCCTTGTGGATGTCCACTGGCTTGTACTGCAAAAAATCAGAGCCTGCCCACACAACTAATCACATTTTATTACCTCTAGTATGTTCCTTTGCATAATTCCAAGGTTACAACTGCTCTATGAGACCAGCATAGGAGGGAGTGGACATGTGTTGGAAAGGAGCACCAGACAAATTGCTGGAGCATTCCTAGCCTTTTACTCATTCTTGGAGAGTGCTGGCAGTCTCTAAACCACCAGGCCATATGGGAAGTGGAGATCAAATATAGTGGCTAGGTTCATAATCGACCAGATTTATGGCTTGTCTTCATGATGGGTTGTGATTTATTTATCACAACCATAGGTTCATACGTGCTAAACATTAAGCCATTGTTTACAAGCAACAGTACTACGCTTATGCAATTTGTTAAGCCTAAAGCAAACAGAGTTTATATGAGGTAGGAATTCAGTTGATCCTTCAGATATGTTATTTTACAGTCTGAAAAAAGGCCTTCTCTAATGGTGTCTAAGTCTGTCAGATAATACTGTTATGGGAGAATATGATGTGAGTGTAGAATCTTGCTAGATTGTATTTCAGTATTGTGCTTTTAAATCTAATATCCCTGAGAAACATATGAGGAAGGCCTGTTGGCAACAGCTCCCACTACTGGCTGTTTGAAATCCGCAGCACTTTATGTTCACAGTATAGCTCAAGCAAATGGGGAATTTCCATATAGTTATTCTGGCTAATTTTTGAAATAAAATTATTGGAAAGTAGAATAACATTAAAATACAATTGTTCTATTTTTCATTAATGTATAGGTCCCATCGCAAATACTTATGGAAAGGCTGCTTCCATATTATAATAACATCAGAAACCATGTTCATTGAAGGAAGAAAACATAACTTCAGTGAATGAGTGTTGACTCAGATTAAAACTAAAAGACTCAATTCCTAGTGTAGGTAGATTCTTAATCTGCCTGAATTCTACACAGTAGGATATAAACTTTGCTCGCACTTCTGGTTGTATTTGCATAGGAGGAAGAAGCAAATGCTGAACTTTTCAACCGCTGCCTCACTCTGCCTAATAGCAGGACTGGCCCTGGTGAGAGATAAAATGACACATCCTGTTTTTCAAGAGCTGTCCCATTAGAAGCCAAAATACAAAGAGGCAAAGGAGTACCATATTGCTTGGAAAAATATCCTGGGAATACCTGCCTATTGTGGAATAATCATCTACTTAGCAGTATGCTATCACTTTTGCGTAGCCCATCTTCAGCAATCAGTTTGAACCAGTGGTCAGGAATTTCCAGTGCAAATAACCCTGTCTGAGAATAGGCAACTGCTTGGCTATTATTATGAAAAACATAGGAGAGTAGTAGTGTTCAAATGCTGGAAAAACTTCTGGGACAGCTTCATTCGTGCCTTCATACAATGCTTTGTTCGATTTTAGGGAAATGCTGATCTGATGCTACTGCCCAAAACATTAAACTCACTGCTGCTGGAATTAGTTGACTTGTGCTATGACCAGACTTTGTGCTACTGATTACAGTACTGCAAATACCTTGTGATGATTTTAACTCTGAATTGTCTGACTATGCTTTTTGCTCAACTTGTATGAAATCTGGGGCAAACCAGAAGCATAAAATAATGACTCCTTTTCAGCCTGTGAAATTTGGGGAACCTTGGTGCATTGCAACAGTGTGGAGGATCAGTTATCCAACACAACCAGTCTTCTCACCAATGAGATCTTGATCAACTTCTGAAAAGTTCAAGAGTTGTGTGGAAGAGCCATAGGTGTCTGTAGGATTCACCACTATCATTAACACAAGTTTTGACCCTTTCGTGCATGTATGCAACCTCACAACGCATGTATAAATGGGGCAGAGCTTGTATCACACCAACGTAATGATGTTTTCGTTATTTGCTCCCCTTTTATCCTTCCTGTGGATGCTGCTGAGAACATAGTTTGAAATCCATTGCCTTGGAAGGGATTTTTTTAAAGTTATGTCTCAATCAATAGCACATCTGGGTCAGGCTCTTGTTAAGGTGTGACTTGTCGGATAATTGAAATGTTAGTTTCTTTGTGACTAGTTAACAGATGACCCAAACCACAACAGTTGATGCTTAAGCAGTCAATTGCAAGGTAGCAAGTTGAAAGCTGCTTGTAAAAATTGGTATCTGGAACCACTGAATTACTATCACTGTACTGTGGGGCCAGAATTAATAGTCTTAGCAGTCGCTTAAGACTACAGAGTCATAGATGTAGCTGTGTAATAATAGGATGTTGAATTACTATCATCTCAAATCTTTTTTCATATCTCTTCAGGGGATGTATAGAAACAATATATAGAATGAAAGGGCTATTTTAGTGGTGACCCCCTAGAATTTTCTTCCTGGGGTCTTCTGTTGATTTTCTACGCTAAAGTTATTTTTGGTGCCAAACAAGGGCTTTTAAAATGTTTTAACTTGACTAATTGTTATTTCCTTCCCATTTTGTTTCTAATCTGTTTCATTGCCTTCCTGCTCTGTTTTACCTGATTTCATTTTTATGCTATTATTGTATTTTTTAATTTATTTTTTTGTGAACCACCCAGAGAATAGCATATTCTGGGTGGCATATAAATGCCAATCAATATATTACTTAATAAATAAAATGAGGCATCTTTCCTGTTTACTGAACTACTTTGCAAATTGATTTTATCAGCAGGGATGTCCACAATCAAAGCCCTGCCCCTTTATTACATACGTTGCAGTGGATATAAAAACAAAGCAGGGCTTTAATCACATGGTTGCAGCCACCATATTGACCTTTTTTTACCTTTCCGCACAAATACCCTTGTTTCTCAGGTTGCTGCTTATGAAAATTTGATCATTAGGAGCACAGCTGGAGTTTCAATAGGAAAACTCAGATACATTGCACATTTACAGTTGTGCTGAAGTGCCAATATGAGAGACTAGTGTTAAACACACACACATATAGAGTTTATTGAACAGAAAAATCAGGAATTCATTTCAGAAATGCAAATCAATAATTTATTCCATACCAACAATTTGCCGCAAATATGCTAGGAGAGAACATTCATGCCACTTTCTAATGCCTTCAACTCCACTATAGGGTTAATTTAAGGCTAATTAACCACTACTGTATAAGACTAATTTAATTGGAGTTAAGATCATGTCCAAATTATTATTTCTCCTTTCTCCTGCCTTCATTATTTTAGAAAAATAGATGCAAAGAAAGAAGTAATGTTACTTGGGATCATAAAGGAAAAAAGAACACAATTGTGACAGCCAGAGGAATAATAATAGAAGATTAGACTGTCTGAAGTCAGGAATTTTGGTCCCAAACGATATAAAGGAGAATCGTTGACATAAATTAATGAATCTGTCTTATTTACAGTAACAAAAATAATTGAAATGGTAACCTACCTTTAAAACAAAACAAAACAAAACAAAAATGCAGTATTTCAACAGTAGCTTTTGGACAGATGTAGAAGTCTGACTCCAGGTGAACAATTCTCTCACACTCCAGTTTAGCAGGACATTTCTAGAACAGCACAGTTCACAGTTTCTGATGCCGTTCCAGGAAGTCAATACCTTTCTTGTTATTAACTAAAATAACAATTGTCATACATAGAAACAATTTGATATGCTAATATGAAGCCACAGAAATGTTTATATAGGAAGCAGACACTTCAATCTGCCTTAAATAATTTAATAGTGACAAAACGTATGTTAAACATTTATATAGTGTATATGTTATACACTTCATATATAGTTGAACCTGCATTCCAGACACTCCCAAGCTAATGTCTTCCTATAAGTTGGACTATACAACGATGCCTTACTAACCATTTTTGAGGGGCATGATCTCATAGTATCACTTCCATCTTATTCACAGCCCAATGCTGAGGCAGCCTAGAGTCAGCTTTAGTTGTCCTGGCACGAAAGTTGTATTTTCCCACTTCTGATACCAGTCTTGCCTGCTTAAGTCTGCTGGGGGCAGCCCCTGTACCATTCAGTCACTGGGCAATGCCCCCCTTGATCACTTCACCTTGGCTGTGAGAGAGACTGGACACCCGGCTTATGAAGCCAATTTCTCTTCTGTGCAGTAGTCAGACATGGGAATAGTGATGTAATGGAACAACCAACATGGGTCTTCCAGGAGATTGGCATTTTTACATCTGAACATACAAATAAAACACCTAAAAATATTCAGGCTTACTGATAAGTGGCTAGAGGAGGAGGTGATAGTGGCCTTTGGCCAGGAAAAGCCTCCTTCCACATTTCTGCAAAGGAACAAAGTACATGCTGCTGCTTCCCAGCTTAGATGTCTCCTCCAGGTCTCTTTGGCAGACTCCCATCTCTTCCCTCTTACCAAACAAGAGTCTGCACAGGCCACATTTTGTGTGCAGCATGGTTTTCAGACAGATACCACTGTCATCTTCTGCTGGTGCCAAGTTCAGAAGGGCCTAGAAAGGGAGATTCTTACGGTGGCCTCCTAAGAGGAGCCAATATGGAGGACAGCCTGCATTTGTTAAATAAACACTCTCAAGAAAAGTCAACCCATTTTTCAAACTGGAGTGTCTGGCTCACTTTTTGTCCTTCACAGCGTGTAGCTGTTTCTCCTTACAAAAAGAGTTCTCCCAAGGCCGCGCATCTTTTCCCCTTCTCCCCAAAATGAAGCTCCAGCTCATCTTTAATCATTGGAACGTTGATGCTGGACTGAGAAGAAAGACCAGAGACTGTTCTGTCTAATTCAGTTTAGATTGTATGGCAATGCTGGATCAGGCCAATCCAACATTTTTTGCTAAAGAGAGCTACAACCACCACCAATTCTGGAAGGGTAGACCAGATGAGGACAAATAAGAGAGAGTATACAAGAGAGATGCAAGAGAGGCTGGACGCTTCGTCTTTTTCTATTCTGTTTACACTGGAGTATCAATCTCAGGATGCATAATATAGTTTGCAGAAATAACAGTTGTTTGAAATATTATGAGCTACTGATCTCATGAACTCCCTTTTAAATTGCACGTGCATCCAGGTAGACAGAATTCTGGCTACACTGAAAAGCAATACGTCTTGCTCTAGAAGGGGGTAATTTTTATTGGAACCAGGCTGGCAGCTGAGCACAGAGACATGATACTATGCATCATAAAATATTCAATGGTGATTACACATCTAAGAAGGTCACTGGGTGGGATACCAAGCTGGCAGCAGACCTTGAAAAGCATCTTTCCCTACGGATGGGAAGCACCATTTTTAGTCACAATAAGTATACCAAGATGATATCTTAAGTATGTTAAGGAACACTCCTCTTCTGAATGAAATA
The DNA here is from genome assembly GCA_030867105.1 of Liasis olivaceus. Classification (NCBI taxonomy): domain Eukaryota; kingdom Metazoa; phylum Chordata; class Lepidosauria; order Squamata; family Pythonidae; genus Liasis; species Liasis olivaceus. The sequence goes on along the minus strand of CM061350.1, from coordinate 118,710,602 downwards.
ATAAAATATCAACCTTCTAACTCAGTTTCCTCAAAATCTATCAAGAGGTTGCAAGAATTAAAATTTTGACTAAATAAGATTATACGTGAATGTTACTATGGTTGTACGTTTGTGGTGTACATGCCTCTGTATATACGTCAGCATATATGTCTGTGTGTGTGTGTATATATATATATATAATTAATATATACCTATCTGAGTCTTGATGGTGATTGTCCTTTTGGTTCATTCATTTTAAAAAGCAATTAAACCTGTCTTGTCTTGAGTGTGTCAGCAGCAGCAATCCTCAATTACTTATTCACACATTACTCATCTGAAAAGACAAAGCAGGTTGAAAGGGGAAGACCTTCCATATTAATTCTACCCACAAAGTTGTGCTGGTCTTTCTGTCACTACTGTTGCTGCTGTCATTTTGGGCACCACACCTGAAGTGGACAGCGTCCTATATCCGGAAGTTCCTCACTTTAATTGGAACAGTATAATCAGTTCTAAATCACCTGGGAAGTCTCCATGATTATGGGAGGTTCCATGCTTCAGATGTTATACTAAATAGAGAAGGAGCAGCCCAACTTTGGGAACAGGGCTGAACATTATAGCATTATTCCTTGTAGTATTTACCCAACATATGCAGAGTTTAAGGGGCAAATTCCATCTGATATTAATAGTGTGAATGCATTGATTATGCACATTTAGGTTCTTTGAATGATTGACAGATTTGCCTCCTTAGTGGTGAAGAAGGGTTCTTTGGGTGCATATTTTCTTATAATGCATAAAGGACTTATTGTTTTAGGAGATTCTGTTTTCCATAAGAATTACAAGCCAGTCATGCCATCGATAAGTATATGATGGATGGCAATAACAAATATCACAAATTATGTGTGGGTGGACCAGGCATGTGAAGATGGTAAGCAAGAGGTTTTGAACAGTTTGGGAAGGACCTGATCAGTTTGGGAAGGACAATGTGACCAGGCACCAAACTGGCCTGATAAGTAGCCTGGTCAGTCACAGTTCCAGCCATTGAAGAAGTCCTATCATCACCCATTCATTGCAATGTGTAAGTCTGACCTTTTCCTTCCCCAGCTTCAAAACAACTGGTTGATGACTCAGCTCTCAGAGATATTTCAATATAATGTTCTACTACAAAACCAGCCCACCTTTCCACCACTTTGTCTTCGTTGTTTGCAGACTGAAGACTTCAGATAGTGGTCATTAAGCCTGAGCAGAGTGGCACTACTTCACCTTCACATGACAGTTTGACCAGAATCATTGCAGTGATTCTGACTTAAGGAAGTGCCTTGTCTCAAAAAATCAAGTTGTTATGACCCATCAAGATATTGAAGCAGTCTGATTTGATCCTTGTGGCTCTATTCTAAGAAAAACAGCCTCTCTATATATGCAAAGCATGACTAGAAACCCCTTTTAAAATTCAGATTGAAGTGGTATGGCACCTCTGACTCAGTTTTTGAAATGTAATTGTTGCTTCAACTTGGGGCGCCATTTCAAAGGGTGCTTCATTTGAAGCTTTCTCAAAGTGAAGCACCCTTTCTGTACTCTTGTAAGTCTGGCACTTGCAGAGAACAGTTACATCTAATTAATGCTCAGCCCAGCTAGCCAACAGATGAGTGCAGAGAATATAAGCCAATCAGGATGACCCTCTCTGCTTCTTATTTGCCAGATTTCAGAATTCTCTGCTTCTCTCCCCCTTCCCAGCTTGCAGTATCCCATGAAAGAAAAAGCACTTCCTGGAACTTTCATAAAAAAGGAATCAAAAATGTTTCTAGTATCCCCAGTGCCACACAACACATTTATGTTTGGTGTCTTGCAGTAACATTCCTGCTGATAAGCTAATATGGGGCTATTTCAAAGGAAAGTTGAGATTTGAAGCTATTACCAAACATAGAGGATCCTCAGTTGACTTCCTTTTACCATGCCAGGCCTTGCAATGTGTAATAATGAAAGTTCTGAGCCATTTAGTCAAGTCAAGTATCTTTATTGCAGTCAAAGACCAGTACAAAATAAAACTCAATACTTACCTATAAAAAAGAACAAATCATAAAATTAACTGGGCTTCTCAGTCAGTTAGTTGAGCACTTTGCATATGATGTAGCAGAATTTAGCTATATATAGTGTAACACACTTATACAGGTAGTCCCCAGTTTAAGAACGAATTCCATTCCCAAGGTCTGTCCTCAAGTCGAATTTGTATGTAAGCCAGAATAGTGTTATTGTATAATACTATATAAGTAATATTGTGTAATTAACTCAAATCATTGTGTATTTAAAACACTGTTTATTGTTTATAAAAACAATTAAATATATGATCATCAGGGATACATTATGTGTCTTGACTGCTGCCCTGGAAAAATTGGCCACAACATTAGTGATGTTGTCATTAGCATCAGAAAGTAGAAACTTTATGTACCAAAGATCTGTCTGCCTGGGATGTTGTTGCAAAATAGAAGAATAAATGAGTTCCTTTGATCTCTATAAAAATTACAGTACAACAGTACATGAGTGATGAAACTTGAACTGCATGGACAAGTCCATTCAAGTAAGAGTGGGGGGTGTTGAGTATCTACCCAGCAAGAAAGCAGATGGCAGAGTATATTGCTGTGCCCAAAAAATGTCCTTCTTCAACTTAGGGAAGGTAAAAGATGTCTGGCATTTGGCTGGCATGTGAGGACCACTTGGAATCCAAGTTCTACTCTTGTATGGGATCCTACTGACCTCCAATTGATACTCAATGATCCTTTATCCTCTAAAGGAGTACATGTCCGGCCTTGTTCCTTTGTAAGGAGGAACTCAGCTGAAAGAATATAGGAAGCTAGTTTGGGTTCTATAAAACCACCCCAACTTGAATTAAATCCCTCTATCCATACAGAGGTAAAAGGCCAATAGGGAAAATGAGATTTTTAGCCAATAGCTAGTCATCAGGTTCCAGGCCAACATCTCAATTTAAGGCATTCTCATCTGAAGACTTAGGATAGTATTAGATATACAACTTGGGGCAGCTATGATTGCTCATAAGAATTTCAACTGCACCATTTCCATTGTATTTTTCATGGCATAGATGTCCACCTTTGCTCCATATAAGATCTATGCTAATGTTTTAGTTTTTAAAAACTTGAGGGCAGCAAGAACCAACTCCCCCCATTCGGTGAAAAAGAATTGCTTGATGACTGAAGAAGTCACTGTAGTCCTGCCTGAGAGATGCAGTTAGGATGTGCTTTCCATGAATCCTTGGTATCAAAAACCACTCCTAGATATTTAAACATATGGTCCTGCTCAATTTTGTCACCCTCTATAATCCAGATTCTTGGTTTAGTTCTTTACTGCAAAACCCTAATTTTTAATTTATTGTAGTTAACGGTAAGCTTATTTTGCTTGCTGTAGATGATTATACCTTTCTTTTTCAAGTCCAGCTGGGCTTTGAGATACAATGACAGCATCATCTGTGTATAAGAACATTGGTATCTTGTGCCCTCCCAATTTAGAAGCATGAACATTCAAGTTGTTAAGGGATAAGGTCATAGAATTAATATACAAATTGAACAAGGAAGGTGCCCGGATGCATCCTTGAGAGACCCCTCTCTATATTGCTATTCTATCTGAGAGCAGCCCTGTTGGAGAGCATCTTACTTGCAAAAAATGGTTAAAGTATAGATTCTGAAACAGAGGAAGGAGCCATTTGTCAATAGATGTATTTCGAAGTTTTTCCCCTAAAATTCCTCTGGATATGGAATCAAAGGTGTACCTGAAATCTAGAAATGCTCCATATAAAGAAGAGTTCAATTTTTGTCTATATTTCTGTGTTAGGTGGTGAAGAACAAGTATGTGACTGAGAGCAGACCGCCCTTCCTGAAGCCAGCTGGGGACACCATGTAGCAATCTTACAAGCAAACCAAGTCCCATTGGAATGCTTCTTCCATGATGGGATGAGTGAGTGGTGCATGAGCTGGGAGACAGAGGTCATGGTGGCCAGTTTCTAATTAAAAACAAAAAACAAAACCATAGAAGAAACATGCTGGAGCACAGATTCCATCAGTTCTGAAGCTGGGAGGCGGGGGGAATGAAGAGCTGGGTTTCCAAGGACGGTGAAGAACAAGAGGTTTTTGTTTGGTTGGTTTGGTTTTGCTGTTTGCAGTGCTTCAACTATGGCTTATTATATGACAGAAGGAGGTCTATGTAGCAGGAAAGGCATGCTAAAAGCATGGTGCAGTATGATAAGGAAAGCCAATTGGAAGTGCAAGTGATTTGCGTTTCCTATGTTGTATGATTCTCCATAACATCTAAAAAGAAAGATCTGCAAGCTCATGGCATGGGGGAAGATGATTTTGTAATGTGAGATGAAAAGTTCTTTATGCATAATGGTCAAATGAAGAGAATAGGAAGCGGAGCTCATCCTTCCTTCCTGTTTCTCCGCTTATCATTATATCCAAAATAGCTTCCAATATTTTTGTTATTTAGGTGACGGCAAGGTTCCTTTAAGATGCTGGGCTAGGAAATGAATGCTCATATGTTCAATCATGCTGCATGTTTTGTTCCTCTGTGCCACATTTATAACCCGAAGCTAGTAGCAATTTTCCGGTTTCTCAAGGGTGTTGTGAGAAATGGAGATTAAAAAACACCAATGTCTGTAAATGGTTTGGAGATCTTAGTAAGCCAATGGCTGTTGAAGTACAAGACTATTACCATTAGAAGTAAAGTAACACCTCACTAGTCATGTCCTGAAACTTGCCTTATATCACCTAGTGATGATATGATGCTCTTCAAAGCTTATAAATCCAGCACATCCTTCTTGACTCAGTTATTACCTTTAAGAGTTTGGCTTATTACATAGTGATTCCATGTCAATGAACAATACTTACTTTTTCTGCCTTTATAATGTGAATATAATTCCATATGTTTCACATCAGTTTATAAAGCCAATTCACATCTGCTTAACAGTTCTTTTCCTGTGGTCAAAGGTTGTACTAGAGAATACAATATGTTATATGAGTGTTACATTTGAAAGGAGAAATAGAACTGGCAGATTGGGCTGGCACACGTATGAGCCGGCATATTTTAAATATTCATTTGTAACCTAAAATATCTCTTACATCATGCAGAGAGAATTGTTGAGCTGAATTAACATTGAAACCATAATTCAGGTGGTGGCATGCATGCATATCTTCAGCTTTTTCTACTGCGCTTTTTTTCTAGGCAAAGCAGGTCTGACCAAGGAAAACAATCTGGAGTCAGGTATTTTTAAAATCTATGTAAATAAATTAAAAAACAAACAAACGTATCTTGAATAAATTGCAAAGTCTAAGGGCCATCATTTGTAGTCAAAGATGTCCCTTCTCTCCTCTTACGTTGAATTTGGTGTTGGAATCTTTGACTTATCAGACAATTTTATGATGTTCAAGGAACACAGGTGGCAGAAATTAAATACACTGTTACTATATTTGGTCTTTTTAATGGTTATCAAAGTTCTCTGCCTAAATTTGTGGAGACTGTACAGCAATTTGGTAAATATTCTGAGTATTTAATAAATTGGAAAAAAATCTAATATTTGCCCATTGGTCACCAAGTTTCTGTGGAATTGTGTAAAAATTGGGTTCTGTCATTTGTTCAGATTCTATTAAATCTCTGGTTATAATTATTCCTAGGAAAATATCCTTTTTGGTAGATCTGAATATTTCAGCTTGTGTAACTCAGATTAATGGGGACATTGATAGATGGCTGAAAATACCTATGAATCTATGGGGGGAAAATAAATGTGATAATACATACCACCTCAAGAGTTTAAGAAGGTATTAATTCTTATATACCTTAAACAAATTGATACAAATTTGTTTTGACAAATTGACAATTTTTAATGGAATGGTCAAACTCCAACCTTCTCAAAGTTGCAACTTTCTTATGAAAATGGAGGTTTCAGTTTTCCTAATTTTCAACCATATCTAGGGCATATTTATTATTGTTTGTAATGTAATGGAAGGAAAATTATATTAATAATGCACCATTAGAGGCCCAATGAATTGCTGGGCCTAGCCTGCAACCATGCATTATCCAAGGCAGACACGAGTGCTCAAGGGAACATAATACAAAATGTAGTTTAGAACGGGAGCAGAAAAACACCTGGAGAACATTGGTGAATGTGGGATTAATAGACAGCAAGGTCATCCATTTCTGTCCTTCAAAAACAGTTGCCAGTCCGTTCTGACAACAGACAACTGGGTAGAGTAGATAAGCCATTAGTAGGAACTCACTGAATTTCCAGTATTGAGAGGGATCAAACATATTTGGATGATATTGGGTTCTCATGAGAAATGGACCCTTTAGAATAATTCTTATTTAAAAGTGGCAGGTACATTTCTGCATACTGAAAACGTTACCTTTAAAAATTTTGTAAAGTCATGATTGGTCGTAATGCCCATACAAGTGTTTGGAGACCAGATCTGTGATGAAGGTACCTGCAGAACCACTTTCTCTCGTGCATGCTTGCCTGCTATGGCATTTCTCCTTTGCAGCCTTGCTCTGCCTCTCATTTTCAGATATACAGATGATACAGTCTTTTTGTTTGCAGCTCCATTCTGATGTGTTTTTAAACTCGTTTGGTCTTTTTAAATATGGAATGCAGCTTATTTTCCTGCTCTGAATTCATTTAGGTTCCTTCTGTTTAGTTGTGTTATGATGGCTCTGCTTTGTGTAGGTCTTTATTTCCTTTACTATGTTCTTTTGTTGCTGTTGTTCTTGTCATTGTTATGGTTACAAATTGCCTGGAGGCTCTTTTAAGGATTGAAACTAGGCAGGCTGTAAATGGTTTGGTATGAATAAATCAGTAATCCCTAATAAATAATTAAGTGCTGTGGTATATCTTCAATTATATATTCTTGTGTTAGTTACACCCAAATCTTCATCTGAGAGGTACGTGGAGAAAATGGCATGTAATGCTATATCTCATTTTACAATCCATGAAATATAAAGAAGCAAGAATCACTACTGTGATCTCTACAATGAAGAATATATTTATGCATCACCAAGAAACTAGAGAAAATGTTTTATGAAAGCCACGGTTCAAATAACAAAGAACACGAGGCAGTTTCTTTCCTGACATCCCTTAGGTAATGTACCAAAATCCATTTTTAAAAAAATGATTGATGATGATGATGAATTAAATTTATATGCTGCCTGACTCCCAATGACCCTGAGCAGTTGGAAATAAAAATGTTAAAAAAAAGAAAAAATACAACAGAGAAAAATGAAGAGTGAAGATGGCAAGGGTGACAAAAAAACAGATGGGAGCCAAAAGAAACAAACCCACCTAGTCCAATAGATGACATTGTTTAATCAAAGAAGCCCAGAGTGTGCCAACCCTGCTGGATCAATTGGCCAGGCAGATTCTATGGGAGACAGGTGGTTCCTCAAGTATCCAGGCTTTATATCATATATGGCTTTAGAGGTAGTGACTAGCACCTTGAATCTCACCTAGAAGCAATCTGGCAACTGGTGCAGCTTTTGAAGCAGAGGTGTTACAGGGGCACACTGAGGCTTGTGCCGCTGCAGTCTGGATCAGCTGAAGTTTCCGGATGGTCTTCAAGGACAGTCTCATCTAGAGTGTGTTGCAGTAGTCAGGTCATCAGGGTGACCAGTATGCGAGTGACTGTCTGAAGGACATCCTTCAGTTTATTGCTGATGGCACAGTGTTTAAACAGCGCTGCCCGTGAACGTGAATATGTTCCTTTCTTACTTCAGTGCAAGACTTTCTGAACTGCAATCAACATTTCTGAGGGCCAGTGAACTCACCACTACACTAGAGATAATTCTTCTCTCCTGCAGGACATTATTGCCTATGTTAAGTAAAAGCGAAATATATCTGTTTCAGACTTAGTTTCTCTGTAGCTGTCAATCTATCTTCAGATCAGTGCAGCTTAAAGTCATTACCTCCAATTCAAAAGGATTCATTTGCACCATCATTGCTCCTACAGTCTGAAATGTATTGGATCAGTTGTTTAAGAACGCAATCCTGTTTCTTTTCTTTGTTTTATAATGGGATTCATATACCCTAAACAATAAACTTTTGTTTTTCTTACTAGCGTTTTTCCCGCATGTGCAAATTACACATTATGCACAATAATTTAAGTTAAAAATCAACAAATCCCATTGTAATTTGGCATAAGGTGTGAAACCAGTATCTTCCATCTATATTTTCCATATTATAGTATTCTTTCATTGCATCTTTATTGTACTGTAAGAAAAAAATATTTTTCTAGAAAAAAGGATAGTCACTCCAGAGCTTGCTAAATTACAAGTTGGCCATACTTGCTCTGGATGCTGGCAGTGGTAATTCTACAATGACTGAAGTGCCACAGATTGTCTTTTTTTACATGAAATTTTATTAAAGATTATAATTACTCCTTATGGTCTACTCCTCAACAATTAAGCTACTCTTGTAGATGAACGATTGAACAATGAATCTACTCCTGTAGATGGTCTACTCCTTAACAATGAAAATATGACTGAGAACACATTCAGGTTCTGTTTATGGGCAATCAAAAGAGTTAACCTGATCTAGCAATTAGATTAACCATACTGACTGTTGTTTCTTTAGTAGCATTTAGTGTATTAGGAGCACTTCAGTTTAGATTGATCTGGGCTGGTTTTGGCATCAATTCCTTTTTAGAGTGATCTCTTTCAACAGTGAGTGCTGAGATGACTGGAACCAAAATGGAACCACTGAAAAACAAGATGAAAATATTTGAATATTGGGGAATGTTACCATTTGCAGATATAAATATAAAGGGGGAAAAGAAGGGTCAGGGAAGGGCAATCCCTGAAAACAATGAACACATTAAGTAACAATGGAATGTTGAACACTCACACCCACAGACACACACAAACCCAAAAAGAAAGAAAATGGATTGGGGGTAGGGGAACAGTGTACAACCTTCTCCACCTTGGCACACTCTAGAGCAGTTTTTCTCAACCTTGGCAACTTTAAAATATGTGGACTTCAGCTCCCAGAATTCCCCAGCCAGGCTAACTGCTTGTATAGAGCAGCAGAAAGCACAAGAAGAGTAGGAAAAAAGAAAAAATGGTTAGATTTATATCTTCTATTTTGTCTATATTTTTGGAAACTATCATAGTATTCTAGGAGTACCAGAAGAAAAACTACAAATTCTCCTAACAGTTCAGCCAAAATGGTCTAGTACCTTTTTGTTAAGAAGGTTACTGGCAAAATAGCTAGAACAAGTCTTTCTCCCCTAAAGTTTACTTACGGTGATTTTAGGGCATTACCAGATATGAGTTCAAATCTGCTTGAGAAGTGAATCAAGCACCCAGCCAATCAATCTTCAGCATCCCTAATCATTTTCGATTACATAAGATCCCAGCTGTTTCCTATTGTGATAGGGAGTTATTGTTCATCATCCTCATAAAACTATGTCTAGTAGAGTTCTAAATGTCTATATGTGAAGAGAAATAACAGAACTTCCATTTGGGTTAGAGACAGCTCATTTTGAATGGGACTAAGAGACTTACATGGGTAGCTAGCTGATATGAGCTTCACAGGCTCGCAGGATTTATGGAAGGATGGTGTTTCTTGGAATATCTGATGTAGGGCCATAGATTTATCTGCTCATTGTCTGCTTAAGCTGTGCCTATGTGTTGGCAAATACACACGTACCACAAAATGCCATAATTCTCTAGTGATTTTCAGAAAGAAGTGAATGTAGGTAGGTTTTGTGGCTCAGGAACTTCTTGGATAAGGTTTATGATATTTTATTCAAATAAACTGCAAGGAAATAGAGGACCATTACATTCCTTGAATTAGAAAAAGAATTGTTATGTACAGAAGAATAGGGAAAGCAGGGAAAACAAATAACAGAATTAGCCTATTTATATATTTAATCACCAGATTTATTGGCTAAAATAGGCTCTTTTTGCATGACTGTCCAGCCCTGAATATAACAACCCCATAAATGCTGAAAGGATTATCTAGCTGTATAACTGTTAACATCCAGAGCTACATCTCTTTTATCTGACCAGACTATCGAGTAACTCCTAGAAAAACTCACAGCTTCATTGATCCCAAACTGACCGATTCATCGAACTCCCAGATTTCCTTCTTCATATCAGTTCCCTTGATATCTGATCAACCTGGAATGTGTCCCTGCACAGATAGCTATTTGCAAAGAAAAGGAAAGAGGGAACCGTTGGGGATATTTGATCCTTTGAATAATCCTGCAGAAGGATCACTTTAGGGAGGAACCCCCTTTTTTTCACATACAGGAAGGAATATGATAGACTTCTTAATCACGGGTTAGCTGAGTCATGTGTTGAAATGTAAATTTGGGATTAACATAGCATTATAATCCACTCATTCAGAAACACTACATAATCATTGATGATAGTAAAGCACTTCTAACTATCGATTTTAGGTAGAAGCTTATGGTTGCATATAATTTTACTTTCATTTAAATAGACAAAACTGTGGTTGTAGAATGTAGCGTAAAGTTTATTTCACTAGTGTTGTGCTAGTGTGTTTTTTTAATTTATTTTTTATAGTTTCTAAAGTAATAACAGAAAAAGAAAAAAAAGAACAAAACACAAGGATAATCGTGATAGAAATACATATATTGTCAAGGAAGGAAAAGAAACACGTAACAAGTGCTTTAAAAAAAGTGAAAAAAACAACAGAAAAAAGGGAAAAAAAGAAAATATATCATAACAGTAAACAGTTTCAATTCTATGTATGCTTATCTAACATGAATATTATGCAAGTATAAATATATTTATTTCTAATCCACTTATATCACTATCGTGCTTTTTTTTTAGCCTATTGTATAAATGAGTCCCATATTTCATTATACGTGTCCATACAAAGTCTACGTCTATAGGCAATCCATTCATAGGTAGCAAGTGTAATCAGGTCTTCAATCCATTGAGTGAATGGGGCCATACATTTATTTTTCCAATGCTGCAATATCAGTCTTTTAGCTATAGGAAGGACACAGAGGATCCATTTACACTGTCCAATTGCCAAATTCCGTACACTAGGTATATAGTTCAAGAGAATGTTATCCCCTGAAAATTTTAACTTTTGTCGCACAGTCACATTTATATAGTCCACTACTTTCTCCCAAAACTTAGTAAGCATAGGACATTGTTGAAACATGTGTTTTAGAGAAGCATTATCCTTATTACATCTCCAACAAAATGCTGTCTTAGTCCTTTTCCACAGAAACATTGTGAAGTCCAATAAATTCTAAATATTATTTTTTGTTGTATAAGTCATAATTTAAGATCCATTGACACTCTTGCTATAATAATATCTAATACCTCAGGTATCTCAGAAGTTGAAAATGTTGCTGGTCCAAACAATGTTGTTAACAAATGTTGTAACTGTAAATATTGCAGTTTTTATCTCTTAACACAGCATATGTTAAAAATTCATCTTCATCATCTATCAGTTGGTCCAAAGTCAATTTCCATGCTTCCATCCAATTTTTCCATATCACCATCTTTTCCATCCTAATTTTTAATGTTGGGTTTCCCCATAAAGTCAATTTAGCATGGGAAAAGGGGTCAAATCTTTTTTTTTATTACACATTATATTCCATAGCTTTCTGACATAATTGTTTCCAGAAATACTAGAGTTCTAGTGTATTTAGATCCTAATACTGTCCATTCAACCAAAGGTGCTATATATATATATTCCAAAGTTGCCCAGATTGGAAAATTAACACCAATTGTTGGCTTCCAGTATTCAATACCTGACAATAGGTAAACTTGATGATATAACTCTAGATTCGGAAAACCGAATCCTCCCTCATTCATTGGTAGTGTTGTTTTAGTGTGCTTGATGACAATTCCATAATATCCAGTATAGTTTTCAGTCACCATACTGATGGGAATATAGCTCAAGTATTTAAGATTTGCTGACACAGCCAGAAGACTTAACTGCCCTAAGCCTCACCCAGTTTGTTCACAATGTCATAGCACACAGGAATGCACAGCTCCAACACCTTTATAGATCACTCCCTAAAATGGTGATACTCCCAGTGATACACCAGGTCTTGTGCAGGCAGTGATGTCAAAACTGCTAATTTCATCAGGGCTGGCCCACCTCTGAGGCAAGTGCCTCAGGTGATAGATGTTGGGGCAGCAGCGGCAGCTGTTCCAAGCTCAGTCTTCTAAACTCTTGGCCGTTCCCCTCTTCTTAGATGCCTGAGTTACATTTTCTTAGAATCAAGATAAATCTGATAATCCAGTCCAATTCTTTCTGTATCTGAAACTAAAGAGACACCAAACTATCTTGGGGCAGTCCTGAAATGTTTTTTATCTTTAATCTTTTTAAAAAAATGAAAGTTGAATGCAGTATTAGCAACACAAGTTGCTTTTTTGGGAGAACTGGTGTGATAAATGCATCGATGTTCTATTTTCACCCCTTGTTTGTTTCTGAAAATGGGTTTTTCTGCAGGAGTTATTGCCAATCTCTGACCAATGGAATTCTGCTAGTTCACGATATCTGGAACACAACTTGCAGAACCATGTCAAAAGATGATATCTTGATATATATTTTAAAAATACTGAATAATACATAGAATCCAATCAAATTTGTTGCACTGACAGTGGGAAGCTAAATTCCCTTATGGATGAACACTATACAGGGCTGACTTGAGACATTTTGATGCCTGACATAGAGCCATATTTGGCACTTCCATTCCTCATAATTCGGGATGTGAATTTTGAAATTTGTGATATGCTTTTATGTGGTTTTATGTTGTTTTTCTTGTATTAAATTGTGGTACTGTTTTGCTATTTTTAAAAAGTATATTCTGTATGTGAGCCATCCAGAGTCATGTACTGAGATGGGTGGATATATAACTTTGATGAATAACTAACTAAATAATAAGTCTATGCTCATAGGACCTGAAATCAAGCATGCATACACATACGCACACACAGACAAATGCTTCTTCCCATTTCTTTTTGCAGCAAAAAACCCACAAAACAATAAATTAACAAGGAATCTGGCTCTATTCCTGATGTACCAGTTCAGGTACTTAAGAAGTGACCACACTTGCTGTAGCTATACCCTCTCCCAAGCAGCTTATGGTTAGGATGAAGCATCATCTCATACTATCAGTGCTGAATTACGTGGAACAGATGAGGTTTCCCTCTTTTTTATGAAGGCCTCCATAGCTAATTAGGAAAAAAAACGAGTTGACACTGGTCTGATGGCACATAATCAATCAGTGTGGATTAGGTCTAACTTTCCTTTGGGATCAGTGAAATATGTACTGTAATTGTAACATACAATTATATTCTAATCTTGGCAACAGGTAAACATCTTTCTTGGGAGGAGGGCATTGTAAAAATAATTTAAATAATAATTTAGAACTGAAACAGTGTTTTGTTGCTACTTTATCATGTGATTTTATATTGAATATAAAATCTCCTTTTTAACCTGACTGCTGGGCTGTACTCCAGCTTGGTTTTTATAGAGGTTTAAAATAAATTGTAAAAAAGTAAATAACAATGGTTAAAACAACAATTATTTGCTACAGAGTTGCTGTTTTGGGGTGATGCAAAATATAATCACTATATTTAATACATTCATTTTCAGGGTATGATTGCCTAAAAACCTCTAGCTCATCTCCAGATTTATACATTGTATTAAATATAACTTTCTAGCTGCTCTGGGCTTTCTCTGTTTAATTTCTCTTCTCTTTTCTCTTTGCACTATGATTCATGAAATGGTTTACAAGTCTTATGTTCAAGTTAATAGGACAAAAATGTGGGAAATAGAAATTAACCATCTTCTTTATTCTAGCAGCAAAAACATCATCAGATCTGGCAGGAGGGGTACGCTACGGGTCCTGTCTATTAAAGAGTGCCATCTGGCAGGACCCAGGAAAAGTTTCTGCCATGGTACCTGCTCTTTTGAACATCATCCCCTTCTCTCCCTGGAAGATTAGATTAGTCCCAGTCCTGTTAGCCATTTGTAAAGGGTTCTATGTCACCCGGCATAGGTATTGGAACATATGAGAGAGCCGGTAAGATGGCTCTACTGATGATTGCTTGTGGTTTTTATCTTGGCTGTAGTTAAATTATGCATTTATTATTATGCTACTGTTGAGTTATGTTTTTTTAACTGTTTTTTGCTGCCCAGAGTCATGAGGTTGAGATGGGCAGCATATAAATTGAAAATAAATAAAACGAGGTAAAATAAAATAAAATAAATGTGCAACATGGATGCAAGTCTGAAATAATTTTTTTCCATTTGATGTCCCAGTACAATAGTTAACTATCTGAGATACTTTGCTTTATGTTGGTTTCCACAAGCAACCCAAATCCCTTGTTTCATTCATTTTAAATCCAATAAGTTTCAACTCAGGAGGTTTGGGTTCAGATAAAGCATGACTCACAAACAATTTGAGTGGCTGTTACCACATGGGGATGAAGGATGTTCCACCCTAATTTTCCAGGAGTTGCCAACACTGGTTGACTGGCTGCCTTTCCCCACCCTCGTTGTGATTGGTGGATCCTCCCACTCCTTCGCTGCTTTTTTTGCCATTCTTTTCTCAGGCTGTGGCACTCCAGGGCTGCACCGGTTGCACACTGACCACAAGGCTTGCTGCCTGCTGATCGAGATTCCAGAAACAAGGTGTGTTGGGTGGAAGCATTGGGATAAGAGGGGAAAGAGATCCAGTTTCATTTGTTGGCTTTAGTTTCCCAAAATGGCACGTTGCTTATTGGATATCTGCAGTGATTTTAATCCAGAAGGTTTGCAAAGTGTTCAGAAAACTTGAAAGTGAATGGAGAATCGGACAGTTTTCTGAGGCCTAAACTCTACATTTGGACCAATGTAAAAAATGTGAAGGATCTTGGATTAAATCATGGTGACATTTGAGTGGCTTCTTTCCTGAAGATGGTTATTTTGGGGGTTTCTTCATAGAGGTGAAAATATTCATAGCTGAGCCTCCTGAATTAGAAGAGCTGATGCACTAATTATGTTGTATTGTGCAAGGTCATGCTAAATTGCAAATGGGTGCCTGTTTAGAATTGATGTTTGATAGCAGAAAAGATAGGGGCAAGAGCATACATAGTTCTAAAAGTTTTAAAATGAGAGGTAAACACGTGGCATGTTTCTCATTCCTATTGGTTGTTTCTTTCAAGTGTTCAGAATTAATGCCTGTATTCTGTCCCCAGCCCCATCCTCTTAATGAGTTAACGGGAAAAAGTATTTCTACATGAATGTCTCACATTTCTGATCGGTAAATTTTTCTTTCCAGGCCTAAATCAAGAATTCAATAATATTGTAGCTTGCAAGCCTGCTGTGCAATTCTGTGCAAAAATTCTACTTTGTATAAATTCTTCTTTTCACAGGAACTTACTGTCCTAAGATTCTCCTCTCTGCAATCTAGGAACGGCTTTATAATTTCATCTGCTTATGTTTATGTGAACCATCGCCAGAAGCTATGTGAAACTTCTCATACAAGACAGAACCTTTACACAATCCCTGTTGTATGTGAAAATAAATGAGAATTCAGTGTTCCTAGTTGTGACAGCCATTGCAGTTAACTTTAGCAAACTTAGCTAATTTAGCTATTTTAGTCTTAGTACTGTAGGCAGAGATTTTGATGAATATATGGGTGAGAGAATATTCTGGAGGGTTAGATGTTTTAGTAAACTTTATTGCTGTTAATGCTCCATTCAGGTTTCCCTGATGTTCAAAAGAGACCTTAGCTTTTTTTAATTATCAGACTGTTGCATTCTCTTTGTTTGCAGCATCTAAATTCCCTGATGGTCTTCCTTTCTTCCTTGTTTTTAGCCATCATCAATCTAATGGCTTCCAGATGTGTGGGGCATATTTCTCCAAGATTTTCCACCAGCACGCCTATTGGGAATAGAGTCATAACACACTTGGATGGCATCAGTGGGGTGGTTCGATCTAGGTGTATGGAGATGGGGAAACACTTCAGCAGGGGTTGCTGCTGGAGAAATAGCAAAAAAAAAGAAAAAGATGAAAAGTGTTCCTGTGTGTGCAATTATGTGTGTATGTGCTTGTCTGCAATGAAGCAAATGAAAAGAAAAAAGAGGAATAACCATGTAGGTTAAATAAAGAGGTATAGTTTGGGGCAACTATACATGTGTGGTGATATACTTCCCTGAGATAAAAAGCTGAAATCAATGAAAAATATGGCAACACTTTAATTTCTAGGCTTTTTTTTTTTTTTTACAGAGACTGACTTAAAGATCTGCTGTGAGGAGAAACAGACAAGAAGCCACTCTCCTCTGGAGTTCTCAGAAAAAGTAAGATTTTGAAGCTCTGTAATTATCAGTCTGAGTCTGGAGGGTGCCACAAGAACTTTCTTGGTTTTGGTGTAAGTTATATGTGGCCTGTGGTAGGCACTTTCATTGTAAAATCTTTTGAAGACCTGCTGCAACCATCTTCATTCACTTCCTACAAGTAGTCTTTTGATAAGTGTATTGGTTTGTGCAACATTCAAATCTTGAATATCTACAACTACATGTTGTAGAGATAGTTGTTCTGTTTTTGATTCAGACTATAATAGTCTTACGTTCTTGCCGTATAGGATTCCATACAGTTATGTCAATGCATATTCTCCTTAACTGACTTTTCCTTCCATTGTTTTGCATTATCTAGCCAGATCAGACAATTACTGCTCCTTTAAACCAGTCCATCATGCCACGTGCAAGAACAAGTTCGTGGAGCTTGTCCCTGCTTAATGCCCTGGCATTCCCAAGTTTCCTGTCCCCACAGATCTATGCAGAGATTTGCAAATGCCACTTCTTGTGTAGAATTCAACACACAGAAGCTGAAGTTGTGATGCTGATTTTATTGAGGAAATTGGGCATGCCATCTTAACATGCTGGGTTTGATACATTTAAGCAGCATCTAGTCATCTCATGCCCATTTAGAAGTAGGTTAGGACACTGGGGGAGGTCAAGAGAAACAATGCATTCTTTTTTCTTTCCTGCAATGCAGAAGAATAGTGTCATCTAATCTGACCTACCACAAGCTCCTTTCTCACATAGTGCCTAGGCAGTCAGATTGACTCCCATATGAATATTCAACAGGGAGGTAATTACAACTTCCAAATAAATTCCACATAGAAGGTACACATAGCCTTCCTTTCACATTGTGTAAAAGCACACATATTTTACTTGTATATGTAAAGCATCTTGGATGATGATGATGATGATGATGATGATGATTCTTTGAATGGGGTTGGGATTGTTCTTATTTCATCTCTTTTCTCTCTGGATCAGAAAGAAGGGAAGTAATATTTTTCAGGTGTGGAATAATTTTTAAACTCTTATTTCTCAAGTCACTTTAGTACCATGCTACATTTTAGAAAAGAAGAGAGGAGCATATTACAATACTTACCTTATGAGTCAGAAAGAAAGGTCTGAATAACACAGAGACAAGCTCATATGAAATCATTGTTTATCACAACATGTAATAGATCAGCACCCACATGCTGTACTTAAATTTTAATTAGAGGCAGGCCAAGTCAATATCTGTGCAGGAAAGCGAGCAACCACACCTACTGCACTGATACTTGAATAAAACACAGGCAGAAATCCCATGTGACTGCCATTTCTCCTGGCAACTTCAGGTGAAACAGTCTCTGACCTTCCCACTCCCGATAGGAATGACTGTTTATTTCTACAGCCGTCTGATTGTTCACTCCCTTGTATTGATTATACCAACTGCAAAGCCTAAGCAGCTTTTCCTGGGCTCTACCCATGGTATAATTTAATTCTTTCATCAGCACTTTCACAATCTCTGCTTCTAATTACTGACACTCTGATTGGTTGTGTCCTTGGTTTCTGTTCACATACCTAAAGAGTATTGGAATATCTTCTGCAAATTTTCACTAATCCATTGATCTTGTGCGCTAAGGGCTTTGAATTTGAGATAGAAAGTTGAGAATTTGAACTGACACTAAATCAATCCATTGATCTATTTAGTCATTACTTTTGACACTGCTTGCGCAGTTTTTCCAGATTTTCTTGGAGTGGTCAGAGATTGACTCTGGGACCTTATACATGTAAGCCATGTGTTTCTACTTAGCCGTGGTGATGCTGGGGGTGGGGCAGAAGCAAAGGATAGGTTTCTCATGTTCCCTCGCAGATACGATAGGTAAAACAGGAATCTGGTCTCACATAGATTGATTGGTTTGTTAACTCTTTGTGTCCAGGTCTCTTTGGTTTCTATTGATGGGCTCACAAACAAGATTTCTTCTTTCAGTGTAAATTTAATCCAGAAAACAGTTTTCCCCATCACCCAACTAATAAGACCACTGCATGGAATGCACATCTGATGGCAAAGACTGTTGTGTTTTGCAGTTCATGATGCAATCTATTGGTTGATCTTCAAGATTTTAAGGCGCTACAGTATTATCAGGCTCTGATTAGTAATGTTTAATAACATGAAAGTTAAGCTTGCAGCCCAAGAATTCTAGTGAGTATTCCACTTTCAAATCAAACACACACACACACACACACACACACACACACACATAGTCTGCACTCAATCGTGACCGATTCTGCGGTGACTGCCTGGACAAGTCCCTGCAGTTTTCATGGCAAGGTGTTTTGGAAGTGGTTTGCCATTGCCTCCTTCCTAGAGCAGAGCCCAGCTGGTGAGCGCAGGAGGCGGGATTTCCGTTGCTTCGCGTCTTTTTCAGGCATATGCAGCTTCCGCGTTATCGGCAACTGCTCCTGTCTCCGTGCAAGGCGCCGCCAGCATTTTTCCTCCCGCTGGGGTGAGAGTACCCATTTATCTACTCACGGATGCTTTCGAGCTGCTGGGTTAGCAGAAGCTAGGGATGAGACAGGAGCTAACTCATGGCCTGTTTTGTTATGCTTTTTTGGTTCAAAGAAGAGGAGGCTTATGTCCTTTGAGAAGGTGGGACAGTCTGTATCTGTAATTGCTTTTGAAATGTGCACGGCCATTATTGTTCTTTGTTGGATGGTCTATATGTTAAAATTCTAATGAATATAAGAATATTATAAATTTTTATATCACAAGAAAACAACAATTCCATCAACACCCATGGAAAGTCACAGTAAATTACCCGTTAAATTTCACACTTGGGGAGTGTTCCACAGGATTACTAAAATCAAGGGAACAAAAGTTCTGCTTTCTGATTTTATAGAAGCCAACTGTATGTGCATTTCTTCTGTTCCACTTCAAAAAACTTCTCACTATTGAAAGTGTTTTGGAAGAATAAAATCTGGGCTTTGGCAGACTACTTCCAGTACGAAGAGTCGGACACGACTTAACGACTGAACAACAACAACTTCCAGTATAGGTCTGTGTCATTTTTTTTATGCCATGAAGGTAGTCTGGTGTATTGACAGACTTCATTGAGGAGAAAATAGAAGGCTAATGGAGATGTAATGACTGAATGCATTTACTGAGTGCAACAATGCTCTAAAATAGTATTGATGTTTCCATAGGAACTTTTGCAAAATTGCATCTAGTACTGAAGCAGTATATAGAATGGAGGGCCTTTTGTGTGTGTTGGGGAGGGGGTTAAACCCATGATGATATGTGTCAGCATTTTTTTAAATGTTGACAATAACAAAAAGTTTCCTTATTTTTGTAGAAAAAAGAAAAAGGCCAAGTTTGTTTCCTGAAAGCTAAGACATTATAAATATCACCATAGGGATCAGTGTTTCTCAACCTTGGTAATTTTAAGATGTGCGGACTTCAACTTCCAGAATTCCCCAGCCAGCATGGCTGGCTGGGGAATTCTGGGAGTTGAAGTCCGCACATCTTAAAGTTGCCAAGGTTGAGAAACACTGATCTAGATTGTATGAGAACTAGGACAACTTTTTCCTTACTGATTTCTGCCTTGCATAGCTTGTGCTCTATTACAGTCATCCCTATGCAGTGTATTTTCATATGAACTTCAAGTGTCCCTCCCTTTTCCTTCCATGCTCCAAAGCATATTAAATGAAGACTTGAAGATTTAATGGATTAGTAATACTTCCCTTCAAAGGTGCTGTGAGTCAATTTCATCTGACTCTTCTTAATCATCTTTTAAGTTTTGTGATCAGGAAAAAAGATGGGGAAAAAATTGTGGGGGAGGGGTGGTGGATGTCACCTCCCTACCATCCCCTAGCAAGGAATCCCTGCTGTATGTGAATGAGTTCTATTAATGGAAGGAGAGTTTCCACTGAGGAAAGACCAAGTTGGATCCAATCCCCAGCTTTTTCGTTGAAGTGAAGATGCGAGTGTCATTGAGTCAATAGATCATATCCAACATTTCAAATACTTTGTAGCAGAACTAAGGAGGAAGCCATTCCTTCTCTTCATGCAGCTTTTTAGTATGCTTTAGATTTGGAGGGTGCAGGAAGTAGCAGAAGAGAAGATAGGAAAAACTCACCACATAAGTAAGAGTCTGTTCCTGCAGCACTGGATTTCACCCAAAGGATCTAACATCATTTTCACACATCCAGTTAAAAAGTGCATGGTGGCCCTGGCATTCCATTTGTGTCACTCAACGATATTTTGAGTACAGGTTAGAAAATAGAAGAGAAATCAACTGTCCGTCCTATTCATTATCATTCACATAATAGGCAGATTTTAAGAAAAGCAAATGGAAAGATGCCTCCTTAAATCAAGCCAGTTCAGCTGAATGGGCATATGACCCAGATGCTACATATCGGTGAGCTAACTGAAAAAGATGCAGAAACAGAGTGGGTGCCAACTTGTAGGACAGGCGTTACTGTATATCTGATGCATGCAGAGAGAGTTTGAGACACGAAGAAGAAAAGAGGAAGAGGAAGAGGAAGAGGAAGAGGAAGAGGAAGAGGAAGAGGAAGAGGAAGAAGAAGAAGAAGAAGAAGAAGAAGAAGAAGAAGAAGAAGAAGAAGAAGAAGAAGAAGAAGAAGAAGAAGAAGAAGAAGAAGAAGAAGAAAAGCAGCTTGTGAGCCAGGCTGTGGTGAAAGATTCTTGTGATAGGCCTCAGCTGAAGGACTGCTTGATATCAACACTGTTGGAATTAAAAAACAAACAAACATTGATTTAAACGTTATCTTTGCTGGCTATTTTTTTTAGTCTACTAAGAATCTTTCACTTGACTCCTGAACCCTTTACTATAGCTTGTATGTGTGTATTAAAGTCTCCAAGTGAACTTTGATTCCTGGTGACTGTACGGACACATCTGATCATTTTCTTGGCAACAATGCAGAAATGCTTTGTCACTGATGTTTTCCAGAATATTTTTTTTAACCTCACAGAGTAGCCTGTCACCCTAGTATTCCCCAGTAGTTTTGCAACCAAGTAATCAAAGTGATCCTGTGTAGTGTTTCAGCCAAACAATGTTGGTGATGGGCTGTCACTGGCTAAGACACACCCTCATCCACACACCCACAATCATATATTGTAATAGACTGTCAGAGTTGCGTAATCTCATACTTTGGGCCAAGCATTGCTGTTATTTGCTATGATATCAACAGTTTTATCTCTGAATACTATTCACCTATTTTGATGTCCTTTGCTTTCCCTTAAGATGGAGAGATTCCACTTCTTCGCATTTCTGCTGAGCGGAGTCTTAATCTCTGGAGTCCTCAGCCTTCCATCTACGAATTTTTCAATAGATTGTGAAACTATGGCAACAGACCTAGTTAAACCAGAGGAATCTGCATCACCCTATCACATTTTGGTATCATCCGAGGAATATAACCCAGGGAGTGAAGTCGAAGGTACATCGCATATATTTTATCTCTTGATTTCTGCATTTTTCATCCTTCTTTTTCCAGCCTTGGGAGGTGGGGGTGGGAGATAGAATAGGTTAACATGACATTTGATTAGATCAACCTGATGGAAGAAATACAAAATGCCTAGGATTTAACAACAGTTTACTAGAGAATACGATTTACAAGCATTTTCCTTGTCCTCCAGCCTGCTGTGCCTTCGAAAAACAGCTCTAGAGGGTTTGAGGAAACCCTTTGAATCACCATGAATACAGTAAAGTTTCCAGCAGAATGGCAGACATCAAAGATTGCCTCCTTACTCACTTCCTCTAGCAAGAGGCTTTCCTGGACCCCAATGTTTTCTGCGAACAAAAGGCCAGATGGGCTTCAACTCCTCCACTAATTTATTGCAAGGCTCCATTCTGCTACTGCTGTATTTTTTTTGGTGGGGGGTGTGTGACTTTGAGTCAGTGTTGACTCCTGGCAACTGCCCGAACTCGTCCCTGCAGGTTTCCTGGCAAAATTTTTCAGAAGCGGTTTGCCCTTCCCTCCTTCCTAGGGCTGAGAGAGAATGACTGGGCCCAGGTCACCCAGCTGGCTTCGTGCCTACAGCAGGACGAGAACTCAGAGTCTCATGGTTTCTGACCTGGTGCCTTAACCACTCCATCAAACTGGCACTACACCAAGCTGTTGTAACTGGAGAGTATAAATTGACTCTCCCATGCTTTAAACGGTTCCCCCTTCCATATAGCACAGTACTGTTTTAGAATCATGATTATGAGCCTTTATTCATGAATGAAGTGCAAACAGGTAAATTAGCTGTGCACGGCCTTCCTAATTTCCAAACCATAAAACAAGCATCAGATAATCTCCTATCCCTATATTTAAAAGAAGTATTATTTAACAGCCACAACTAAATAATACACTCTTATTATTGAAAATATAGCAACTAGAAATAAAGATAACCAAACTTTCAGGGAACATATTATCTTTAGCACTACTGGAACAGAATGCATAACGTATAACATTTATGAGTATTTTGGGGTCTTTTTCTTATTTAGTGAATATAGAAGGAACATCAGATGCTGGATTTAAATGGTTCATGCTACAAGCTCGAGACATTGAAAAAAATATCCCCATTGGCTCATTTCTAATCATAGATCCAAATACACAGGACTATGACTGTTACAATTTACTGGTATGTCTTTATTTCTTCAGTTTATCTGTGTGATGTGATTGAATGAATTGGTTCCTTCTAGAATAAATTTGTGCCATCCATTAGCACTGAATGATGAAAGTATTTTTATATACTGATAGGACAGAATCTCTTTTAGGACTAGAAATTATGATTTTGTACACTAGTATAGATGTTTAAAGAATAATGGTAACTTCTTGCCTTGGGGAAATTCAGAAAGGGTTTTCCCTCCCTTTCCCATTTTTCTCTCACATTGCATGCTAACTTTGGCTCTTAGGTCATGGGACAATTCTGTAGAATGTTGAAGGAATCCTATATGATAGATTTACTCCTGCTACATTATCAGCAAATCAGAATTTGTACTGCTTGTGTATATATATAAAAAAGAAGCTTTGTAATGAGATACTTGATTAGCTATTTCACCATGTCAGGCTCTGGGCCTTAAGCTCCTAATAGAGGGTTTCTGTCAGAGTTAGTGTGTCTACTAACAGAATCTGCTGACTTACACAAGATTCTGACTTACACAAGATTCTGAATTCTACTGAATTGCAATTACACAAGATTCTGTATTACACAAAATGTCTGCAAGAAAACAACCAAGCTCAGAGAACCCCAAGGACCCTACACGAGATTCTACCTGAAGTGGAGCATTCAAAAGTTAGCAGTTGTAAATGAGCAGAAATGTCCCCAAAAGTCAAGCAGCTGGCTCTTTCTGACAAAGGGAGGCCAACAACTCATGTGAATCTGGAATGTAGCCTAGAATTATCTGCAACGTAACTACAGATTCTGCATGAAGACTTTTATTTTAAGATGGCACTGACACTTCTGACTGAGGAAATAAGTCTATTTTGTTACAATGCAGAAGAATATTACAGAAAACAGAACATGAATATTTTTCATAAAAGCTAGTGAGGCAGAAAACTATGTTTGAGTCACAACACTGGGATGTAAATACTTTGCAGTGGTCTTGAATGCTTCTTTTCCCTCTTCCCTGTATCATCATCATATCGTCTGTCTCCAGCATTCCTTGATTTAAAGGAGCAAACCAAGGTGCAATAACTTTAAATGTGTTGGATTACAGTTCCCTCATCCCCAGCTAATATAGCCACTAGGATATTGGCTGCATATTGTATTAGTAGTCCAAAATATCTGTAGTACATCCATTTCAGAAAGACTAATCTAAATAATACATCAGTTCTAATGTCTATCTTTTATTTTTTTTTAGAATTCAACTTTAATTCACAAGAACTCAGATGAGAAATATAATGTTACATCTATCTGGATTTCACCAGAGGCTAAGAAGGTTCAGTTTGTGTAAGTGCATATTTAAAAAGCTTTGTGTCCATGTAGAATTCCTGTTCCCGAAGGATTCTGTGTCAGCGTTTACATCTGTATGTAAAGTGTTTGTGTATAGAGACATACGTGCACGTGCATACAGACACCCACACAGATACAGACACACATATATACATGATTCTCTAATTAATATATACTTGTAGCCAAGCATTTACATTGCCTGAATAGCATACAGCATTTGTTTCCGAGAGAGAAATGCAGGGGCATCTGTTGTGTGTATGTGTGTGTGTGTGTGTGTATCAAATAAGCCAAAATGGCAGCCACAATCATGCAGTCCCGACTGCTATTTTGACCTTTTTGATCTCCCTCTGCAGTCATCCCTGGTGAGATTATTCATTATATATGTCAGAGGTAGTCACTCATTTTTATCTGGGGCACTTTTGGAATTTTAAATTAGATATAGTAACAAAACAGCTGCCATGTGAGGCTTGTCTGTTCACAAACTGCTTGCCACCTATTTACCAATACCAACCCCCTCCCTTGTAAGATGTTCCCTGCCATTCCAGTAGAAACCTTGTGCAGTTAAAAAAAGTTTGGTGAGACAGGAACCAGATGACCAGCAGAGGAGTTTCTAGTGGCACATTACATAGCCCTTATTTATGTGCTATTAGTTGCTTTAAGAAACCATATATTCTCTTTTTTGTGTGCTTGTGGCCCCTGTGTTGCCAGTACAGGGATAATTTAGAAATGTTGTGTTTGTAAAATTTGGAGATCCTAGTTCAGGCTAGCGTGCTTCAGGAAGCAGGAATGGGAAATGCTTTTGACTAAGAGTCATTGGGAGTCAGGCGGCATAGTAATTTTAATAACAACAACATCTAGAGGTCCAGATGCAATCAGCGTAGACAATATTTGGCTAGTGGATCCAATGATCTGAACTGGAGGGAATCAACCTGATAGCTTTATTAAAGTGCTCTCCTCAAGCTTCTATACATTTCCTACATCACTGAGCAAAACTGTTTTGCTGACTTGAAATCTTCAGCTGAAAGAGGACTGAAGAAATGCTTAGGAGTGTGGTATTACCAGAATGATGTAAAAAAAGGCAAACAGAGCAAATATACATAGATGTCATTTTTCATTATAGTTAATCTGCACCAAAACCCTTATACTGCTATATGATGAAACTAAATCTTAAAGACAGAATATATGTTGTGGAAAAGATATAAATGCTGTCTGGCCACTTAAAAGAAAACAATAGCTTTAAGGTCTACAAACACTGACATCATAAGAGGAAATCTTGATTATAAGAAAGAATAGCTTGCAAAAATTATCAGAGAAAGAGGTGTTTTCTAGAATAATCTATTATAAAATAATATTAGTATTCTGTAATAATTTTAAGATACTGGAATAACTATTTATAGGAAATAACTTTAGAAAGAAAGAATTTAAGATATTTGAGGCTATTATTATATGGCATAATTGATACTGTATGATTTGATAATTCTGAAAATTGTTATGTTTTGTTGAGCAAAACATAGTTCAGAAAATCATTATAATCCAAAATATGATCTAATGACAACTGCATTCTCTTTGCAGAGCAACTGTTTTTCAAGAACCGGAAAAATACTGGGTTGTTATATCCAACCAAATCCTTTTCCCTAGAGATTCCAATGTAACAGAAAATGATATCAAAGTGGTTGATGTGGCCAAACCAACCAATGTATCATCAAGAAGTAGGAAGAAGGTTTGTGGAAATAACTCAGAATTCACATGTTATGCATATAGTAACTGGATTTGTTTTGAAATATAGTGGCTAAGCACTTTTAAGTCCCACTACAACGACTTAATTATGTTAAGTCTCCCATAATTTAAACATGATTAATTTAGTTGAAATTAATCATGCTCAGTTTTGGCTGAATAATTGCCTAAGTTCATATATATCATTCTGAGTTTATGCTTGAAGTCCTCTTGCATTTAGGTACATAAATAAACCATATCTATATATCTATATCTATATCTGTATCTATTCACATATACAAAGTGATTTGGTGAAAGATGATTACAAGTAATATTGTTTACAGAACAATGCGATCATAATATTTCCAGGCATACCCATTCTGGCCAACTCTCTGCACATAACCAATTTTTTTTCCAACTCAAATACGTACATAGTCAAACAAAAAAAATCAAGAAAGTGAACCAAAAATCAAGAAATGATAGGACTCCATATAAAATTTTGGCATAAACCTTTTCATTTAAAAAATAATATTTTTAATTTTGTCTTTACAGTCTTCTGGTATTATTGTAAGAGTAAACTGTGGCCAGGTAAGAATTCTTGGACAATTCTCAGGTTAACCCTTATTGATACAATTACCTTCTATTCATTGAATCTTTGATTTGGATGGTAAATACATTTAAATCTGAGCTTACAGGACTCTTCAGTGTCATCACTGTTTTCAATCGGAAACAGGCTCAAGGAGATTTGTGCTTGTCCTCTTCACATCAGCCTCAAAATACAAAGCACATTATAGGAGGTGAAGAGTGCATTCTCCAGCTGTCCATTGGGACAGTGCAAAAAGCAGCATCCAATTAATGTCTTTCCTGGTTCCTGTCATCAGACTTAGTTCATGCTGTGTTTGAAAACATTCTGAACATTTGCAAAGAGATGGACTGCCACATCACCAGGAAGCCATCCCTCTGCTTAATCTAAGACACCTGAGAAATTATTTTCTGCAGCTTAATCTCTAAGGGAGAGAGAGAATTGGGAAGCCACTGTAAGGCCAGTTGAGATAAATTATTGCCAGTGGAAAAATAGTCCATCTTAAAGCTCTGTAGAACATCAAAGTTTCCACTGGAAATTGTCTTCAGTATGATTTCTAGTGAATCACAGTTAAGCCAGAAATGAATAGGTTTGGCTGCCAAACAGGCAGTGGCACGGGTTCACACAGGTGCAGAGCTAATCCAGAAGCAGTGCAAATATTGCATGAAAAGATGCTCCAAACCTATCTATATAATAGTTTATCTCTCCTCTGCCAGATACATTAAGTATATTGCATTTTTTCAGCATGGCACAAGAAGAGAGGCAAGACTCCTTAACAGATGTATAGGGCGGGGCAAAAAGTATGGACTAATCTCATTTCCTGTTTCTGTACTTCTTTGCAATCTGTATTGTAAAATGCCTATAACAGCCTGTGGTAAGGAGTTAAATCCTCTAATTCACAAAAGAACATTAAAAAAAAAAAAAGATGGGCAATAAGGAAAAAGAAAATACTGTATTTAGACTTGATTTGCATTTTGAAATGCCTGGAGCTGCTTTGATGAGAAATCAGGCTACATTTTCCAAGCAGTTGCCTGTTCATGCTCTCTTGATACTTTATTGAACCTGAACTTGCATTATGTTGATCAAATTCTCTACAGTTTTAATAATATTTTATTACTTTAGGGTGGTACTGGATCTTATGGAAGCAGCAGTGAATGTGCCCAGGTAAGCATTTTTTTCTTTAAATATATCTCACCCCAAACCTTGGCATATTTTCACTGGATAATTTCTTTAATCCTTTAAGAACATAAGAAAAGCCTTGGTGGAGAGGCCAACTAGTCCACCATGCTTTTACAATGGCCATCTTGGTGTATTTGGGAAGTTTATGGTTCCCAGTTACATTGGGGGTGCTTGGATTGGCAGGCAATTCCCAGAGCTGTAGTCCAGAACAACCGCGGGGTGTCAAGCCAGAAAATGCTATTCTGTACAACCCTCTGCGCCATTTGACATACTAAAAATATATTTTTGGATTGCAAGCTACTAGATAACAAGAGAAAATTGGTAAGGACCCTTCATGGGCCTCACTATGACCTTATTGTACCTTTCTTTAAAAAACCAGAACGGCTATATCTAAATTAATATTAAAAACAAATTTCTGGTTTTCAAGTGAAACAATATTCAAGATGAGCTATATGAGAATGAAAAAAATAATATAGCTTACTCGTCTTGAATATTGTTTGACCTCTATAGGAAAGGATAGGATAGGACATGGAAATATAGACAACGATATTAACAATACATTGGTTTTTTATGAACAAACTATTGATTTTGTTCTTTGCAGAGTTCAACATTTTCCTCCCAGAGTAGTAGCAGTCAATCACAGGTAAGCTTTTCCTTCCCCCAAAATGTTAGATATGTAATTCCATTAATATTTAGGTAAAAGCCTAATATTCCATATCTTCAATATAAAGAAGCATTGTTGAGAAGAATACAGTGATTGTATTCTTGTGTCTTGTATCACACTTCTTGATGATCCTTTAATTCCAATAGAAGAGAATATATGTATCTCAGGGTTGAACTGTGGAGTCCTTGGTGGTCTCTGAGCTTGGTTGCTTGCTTGTGGATGTCTCATTACCCAGCTAGGTAACATCATCAGTGTGAGTGAGTGTGGGGTTTGGTCCCTGTTTATAGACAGTAGCTTGCCCTGCCAGTCTTGGTGGGGATGTGGCTTTCTCGTTGGTAGTTCCTTGATTAGGGTATTGTTTCCTGCCTGTTTGTCTGGTGTTAATCCCTGCTTATCTGGGTGTTGGCTGCTGGACAAGATGTGGTCTGTCTTTTTGTTTTCTTTACCCAGGATATCCTTGAGAAATTCAGTAGACCCAGACATATAGCTGCTCTGCATCATCCAATGACTTTCATGCTATTTATTGAACTATTTCTGTACAGGCTTTTAGTTAATGTACTGTCAAGAAAATGTATGATACAAAATATTTTAAAACACTGATAAAACAAAAATAGGACATTGATTTAAAAGCAGAACAATACAGTGTATAGAATCAAGAGGAAAACCCGACCTCCTTCCAAAAACTTCTGAAAAATAAAGTGAAATAAATAAATTTTTAAAAAGGTTAACGATGAAAGAGCCATTCTGAGGGCATTTCCCAATTTCTCCAAAGTAATTTGAATTTAACCGTTCAACCAACTTCACTCCTGTTAGTTTCAGAAATCGTGAACCCATCTGTGCTCCCTCTAGTTAGCAAATACTGTAGGAGAGTGCAAAATTGTCATTCAGTCAGCATCTTGTCCCCTGAGCTGCAGTAACTCTTATATTAATAAAAACCTTCACTCCCCCATTCTATGAAGGGGAAAAAAATTGTTCCTCCCACCCACCCACCCACACTTTGACTGTTTATATAACAGTCTCCTGAATCATTACCAGTCCAGGAATGAACCATTACTCATACTTTGTAGAGTTCCAGCATTGGATTTGAACTGCTTGGAGCCAGACCTGAAGAAATTTGGCTTGGCTGCCTAATGGAGAGAACTACAGGGGCACAGTACTAAATCAGCATAACTGGGGTACAAGGAGGAACATTAAGCCATTGTGTTCAATAGACTCATCTGAAAAGGGTGGCTTTTTAAACATTATGTTGTCTCTGCATATGATTCAGTCAATAAAATGTTTGTGCACACAATGGATTGATAGATCCCTCCATGATCTATTTGTCAGTCCCTCTCTGATACGGAAACCATGGTTACTATGAATCTTTGCTGCCATCATATTTCCAACAGACAGTGCCATCCCTTTGGCATTTGAGCTCCTATGGATCATTAGAATTCCCCATTTGTGAATCTCTAGTTTTAGGGTGCTAAGATAGTGGAAGATAAAGGAAATTGTATCTTCTTCCTGGTTTCCTTTATTTGCAAAGCAAAGCAATCAACCAAAGCAATAACTCAGTTTCATTCTCTTTCTACACCGAAATCAATACCTTTTGGGTTCTTTGCAAATTATACACAATGCTCCCAAGGACACAACAGTTATTCTCAGGGAAGCCTTTTTTCTTTAGAGTAGACGAACAGTGGTAAAACTCTTACTGCTACACCTTGTACTTTCTTCTGACATAGTAAATGAAACCATTGACAAAGGAATAACCTGTTCCTGATTTCTTCTAGGGAGGCCTAATCTTCCAAGGAGGGGGCATTAAAAAGGTTGGATGCATTGGCGTAAGTATATACTTCTCCCATCTCTATTTAGATCAAAGATGGGCCACCCACAGCTCATAAGCTTCATAAAACTCCTTAGCCACTTTTTTGTGACCCCTGAATCCCAAGATTATATTGCCAAGTCACACATTTTAAGGGTGATTTCTTTCCACCAAATAAGTCCTAAAATAACCGTTCAACCTCCCAACTCCCAAGAAAAGAAAAAGATGAATATTTTCTAGCCTTACCTGTTTTGATAACATCACTGCCAGTGTGGAATAGTGGTTAAATTATTAAACTAGCAACAGGAAGGCTCAAATTCTAATCCGCCCTCAGTCATGAAAGCTGAATGGGTGACTTTGGCCAGTCACTTGCACTCTCAGACCAATTTAGGCGGTTGTTTGGGGAAAAAATAGGCAGATGGGATGCAGCATATCCTCCCTTGAGAACCTGCATAGCTTCAGCAGACTTCCCATTCTCTTCGTTCTCAATGTAATTGAAGATGCTGTCTTTGACCTATGGACGTGATACAGTTTGGAAGGTGCCTTGTCCAATGTTCCAGGAACAGTAATGATTATACCAAGTGCGTTTCCAGAAACTCCGTCTTTCAAACGATTTCCACAGACAATGTGTTCAGAAAGATGGCTCCCAGTCCTAGCAGGCAAGGCATAGCACCACTTTTTCTGTTTGCTCCTTTAAAAAAATACACCCTTCAGAAACAAAGGACCACAGAAGTTGTGGCAAATAGAAGATAGTTAAAAAATAAAGGCAGCATTCCAAGATGATGCATACAATTCTGAGATTAAAGCAGGTATTTTCATAGAACAAGCGTCATACGGAAGCACCGAAAGCCTCAACCTGGATACAAAATATTCTTACTTTGTAATTTGTCTTCATTTAATTCTCTATTTTTCATACAGGGTGGAACTGCTAGTGTCTACAGCAAGTATGGTTGCGGTGATGTAAGCTTTCTTCTATTGTTTGATGGCATTTATTTTGTTTACCAGTCCCGTGTTTTTCAGTGTGGACTGTATCTGCATTTCTTATGATGGAATTAGAAACTATCAGACAGATATCAAGATGCAAAAGACTGTCGCAGAAATGAACCAATAATCTATATTTTGATCAAGTAACTTCATATTGATTCCTAAGAACTGTGAGGCGGTTCTGCTGCCAAAATATGTTTTTTCTTTCTCTTTCACTACAGCTCCCCATATCCACCCAAATTTGATCTGAAAGGTTGTGGGTCCTCATGAATGTAGTATGGTATTATAGATTAAAGAAAGTCAATAGGAAGTGTGAGATGTTTAGATCCTTTGGAATCCAAAACACTAGGTCTAATCATCAAACTCAAACTATACTTCTCCTCCTGTTTTCCTGAAAATAAGTCCCATTAAATTTAATAGAATCCTCTTCCAAATGTACAGTGAGAAATTAATAATTTTAAAGTTATACATATGCTTAATGATTTGCGTTGCAATTAATAGATAAATATAAGAGCCATAAAACTAAACATACACA
Organism: Liasis olivaceus; assembly: GCA_030867105.1. Lineage (NCBI taxonomy): Eukaryota > Metazoa > Chordata > Lepidosauria > Squamata > Pythonidae > Liasis > Liasis olivaceus. The sequence continues at coordinate 118,678,902 of CM061350.1, read as the reverse complement.
CATACACACTGTGAGCACATCCATACCAATATTTCCTTTCCTCAATCTTTCACAAAGAAATTTGAAGCACATCTGTAATAATTTCTGCTGGTCTTGAAATACAGCAAATACCATGAGCCAATTGGTGCTCACGCTCCTTCCAGTTGACCAATAGCATCCAGTCTCCTGCCTCCTACCTCCAACTGGAGGTTGGTCCTGGAGTAACAGAAATCTCCTCGCCTACATTCCCCAAAAGAAAAGAAGTTGCTAGTAGCCGTTGGCACCCACTTTTACAGTTCATGTGTTTGTAATCCCTGTGAGTTTGAGAAAGTTATCACTAACCTGAGTCTAGAAGGCAAGATAAGAGTTGGAAAATGGACCACCCAGAAGGGGTGCAGAACTGAAACACTTCAAAGAAAAATACCTGTGCTGCAGTTTCCAATGAACAGGAGCAGAGTCAGAAATGAATCAACTCCCCCACCCCCCAATTGTCATTGTGAGATCAGTCAGGTCCAGATCCAATCCTGAAGATGAAAAATATTGAATGGGAAGTACCCTGTCATAATCTTGATGCTGTATTTTCAGCATCATTCCATTTAGATTTGCTTAAATGTAGAAAATAATTATAATAAGTTCTCCCAAGGATTTCCCAAAGGTCTCACTCAAGGTTCAGAAATTGGAAACCAGTGGCTCCTTAGTTATTAATGGACTCCCACTCTCCTTGATCCCAATATGCATAGCCAAAGATCAGTACTATGGGAATTGTAGTCCAAAAACATCTAAAGACCCATAGGATCCTAACCTTAAGTTGAGATTTAAGTTAAACACTAATGAACAAAAACATCCTGTAATAAATGCAAATCTCCTAAATTCTTGCCAGTTCTATTTACACTTGACTTTATTCTATTTGCAGGGAGGCATAGACACTAGCAGCAGCAGCAGCAGCACATATGGGCAGGTAAGAGTTTAGAAATCAACTGCTATGTTAAAAGTTTCCAAAATATGTGGTGGTGGGGTTTCCTAGACTGGTATATTGCTAGAAACAGACACTACAAGAAATATTAGAACTCTATTGATATAGACTATAATAACAGAATCTGGAAAGCCCGACGGTGTTTCTGTTTCCCTTCCTTCCTCCCTCTTAAATTAAAAACAGTCAAGGCAGGGCTATATTGAAGTTCTTTCTCATCTCTTCCTGCTTTTCCGGGTTATGTTCATGTTTTCCTAACAACTGCTGCATATCTTCAAGGTTATCTCCGTATCCCCTACTTATATGAAATCAGGGGTTTCCACAGGGGGAAATTATAAAGGGGGGGGGCATTCACTGTACAGTTTTGGCCACCATCTTGATTTTCTGATACCCCTCGCTCCTGGAGATGCCCCTGTATGGAACAGTTGTCCAAGGGGAGGCGTAAACTGCTCCTTGATGACCCCTGGTGATGGAACAATCAACAAAATATAATACTTGCTTTTTGTTTTTCTTACAGTCTGTTTCAACTATTTCAGATAAAGGGAAGGTAGGTTCCTCTTGTGAACTAAAACATTGAAATATCCTTACGTAGGACCTTCTTTTAAAAATGCAAACATTCCTTGTAACCAACTTCTCTTCTGGTCTTCAATCTGCATCATTATCCTGCCTATCTAAGTATAGCTAAAGCTAGGAGTAGATTAATTATATTAGCCTCATGAAAAGATGGGCCAAGACATTTGGTTGCCTATGGTGAAGCAGTAAATTCCCCCCTACCCACACTAAATTGCACAGAACCTAAGCCCTGACGGATGAAGCAGAAAAAAACCCTCCCCCTATCCTCATCAGTAAAGCAAACAAAAAAAACATGAAAATAAGTATCATTGCCAATAACTTGCTGCCCTTTTGTGGCACCCAAAATTAGTTATCTGAGGTTGATCCCCACCTTCTATTTCAGGAGGGCAAGAACAGATGATGTCATCTTCAGCCCATCCTTAGCCTTCTGGGTGGCAATTTCTACTCCGGTTCTCTTGCTCCACATCAAAACTGCTGGGGCAAGCTGTGCAGGCAATCTGATTGGCCTGTTGTGCTTCGCTCCATCTTATACTGCTCCAACTGGCTGGGGTGTGCCTTGGGGGGCATCTCTTCCTGCCACCAGTTTCCGGTCTCTGCCTTGGCCATTTTGTAAAGGCTGCACCCTTATTGGAGGGATGGGGACAATTCAGTGGTGGAACAGTGAAATGCTAGCCATTCTCTCCCGCTCCCCTTTCCCCTCCCCTTTCCCCTCCCCCCCCATAAGATGTTACAATATATAGTAGAAGCTCCTTATTCCTCTACTTTTAGTTCAGATCTGGCATAGAAAGAACATTAGTTCAGACTATTTCTCTCTTTCAGACAGGTGCTCTCCAGAACTTCAGGGTGTTGGTCCTAATCTGTCAAAAGAGAGTGCCCTCTCAGCTTCTACATCTAACCCAGAGTTAGGAACTCAGTGCCCTCCCACAATCCCTTGTGGTCGGCCACTATATCTGGATCTAGTGGAGATGAAATCCAAAACTTCTTGAGGCCTCCAATCAATGCATAAACTCATTATAGTATTAGTAAACTCTGTAGTATGAGTTTATGTACATCAAGATGATGGGATTTGGGGCAATGCTACACAAGTGCAGTTTTGTGAAGAACTCACAGCCTTCACAAATTCAGCCCTGGGATGTCAAGCAAAAGGCTATGCTATAAGCCTGTTTCCCCGATGCTACTGATTTGAATCTATTATACTTAGCTCTCTGAGATTTTTATTGTCATAGTCTAGATGCAAATTAGTCTTCCCTGCTCTGGGCAGTACGTAGGTACATAGCTAAGGTGAATACAGATACACATTTGATGTTAATTCAGGCACTATTGACACTAATATCTGATAGGCATAGCTATAACTATAGTTACAATTCTTCTTTCTCATTAAAATCAGTGACAAGGTACCCACTGATTTCCATGAGGCAGCAGGGCACCGTTTCTATGTAAAATGACCCTAACAATAAAATATACTTACATTACAGAAAAATTGAAATAATCATATGCTTTTCCTTATTTTCAAGATATTAGTTATTTGGGAAGAATAGCTTTGAACCCCCCTGCCATTTCCTAGTTTTCTTTTTTCTAGTATAAAAAATTAAAAGGTTTTAGAAGACAGGTTTTCCCAAATATATTTTCCCATTCATTCCATTTTTAAACAAATGTATAATAGTGAGCAAATAAATACTAAAGGACTTCTGTCCTTTAAGTTAAACAGAATCTAACTTTTAACTGTGTTGATTTTTGACAGGTCGTAGTATATCCTCCTACAAAGCCCTTCCCACCTGAAGTAAGCCCTATTTTTTAATTCTTTAACTTTTTCAAATGTGTGGTATTTGAATTTTTATTAATGTAAAAGAATGCAAAGTGAATGTCTAATTGGAAATTGCTGATCATGTGAAGGTCTTTTTGCTGGCTAGTTGAACAGAGAGGCTTTTCTTGCAAGTATTGTTCTTAATTATTCTTTTTTTTTTTTCCTTTCTTTCTTCACAGCGTACAACATATACATCGGTAAGAGTGCTTCTGTTTCCTTGATTGGGCACAAGTCAGTTTGTTGCTAGTACTCCATTTAAAATATATTGCTGACCTTCCATGCTGCCAATACACATGGACACATTATTAGAGTGGTATAGAGAGTTCAAATTATTTTTTTTTTCTATTTTTTTATAGCAACTTGCCAATTCCCCCTACAAGCATATTCAGGTAAACATTTTTTTCTCTTTGCTTTATTTGAAACATACTGTCAATTGTTGATGCAGGAGTTCTCACTATCAGATGTGAAAATGAGGAATAAGCCAGGATTTAATATTCTGCATGGTTAGTTTGTAATCACTTGTTCAGAACACCAGCTTCAGTATGATGGTGAAATGTTCAGGAGGAACAAGAACGTGTGAGTAATATCATCCAGATGATACAAACACTTTAAGATTTACATAAAGCCAGCTGGCTTATATGCTAATTGCTCCAATTTGCCACTGTCATACACTCTTTACGAACAAATGCTGGCAGTGTGTCTTGTGATTCTTGGAGCATTTTGTACGGTTGTCTTGATTTCACATATTATTGTTATATGTGTTATACAGTCTGTCCATAGATTACAGGTAGTCTCCAGTTTAAGAACGAGTTCCATTCCCAGGGTCTGTCCTTCAGTCAAATTTGTATGTAAGCCAGTACAGTATTATTGTATAATGCTGTATAAGTAGTATTGTGTCATTAACTTGAACCATTGTGTATTTAACTTGAATCACTATGTATTTAACTCGAATTTTGCTACAATAGGTTCCATTCTTAACTATGCTCATCCTTAAACCAGGCATTCTTAATCCGGGGACTACCTGTATTCTGTACATTCAAATGCATCTATTTGTGGGACCACCTCTCCCTGAGAGTGGCTGCCCATTCTACCAGGTCAGATAGGGTGGACACACTCCAGGTCCGTTGCCTTAAATGTTGCCATCTAGTGGGACCTAGTGAGGGCACCTTCACGGTAGCAGCCCCTGCCCCTTGGAACATCCTTCTCCAAGATCCGGCAGGCCCCTCTCCTCCTAGTCTTCTGAAAAGCCTGGAAGACCTGGCTTGTCCCACAGGCACTGAGATAGTATGAGACTGGAGCCCCAGTACAGTAGTTGTTTGGGAGGGGGTGTTGCCAGGAGTTTTTGTGCTGGTTTTTATGCTTTTAACTGTTTTTATTCTTGTTTGTAAATCATCTAGGATTATGGGTGCATAAGATGGGCGGCTATACAATTTTTAAAATTAATAAATAAATAAATTCATATCCAGATATGAAAAGGGTGATTCATATGTAGAAGAGAAATTATTGTAAACTGAAAATAATTGGGGTAAGATGCATACAGTATACATTTCCATACCACAAAGATTAATCTACAAAGAAATACAGTAATTAATGTCTGTTCCTTTGCAGAGCACTAAATACAGTGACAAGATCCAGAGCCAGGTATGATTTCTTTTCTCAGTTACACCTTTCAGTGTTTCAAAGAAGCAACTGATATCTAAGATTCCATTGTTCGATTTTGTGGCAAATTGCTATACTGAATTGAGGAACTTGCACATATCACTGTAGGGGTATGGAGTAAGCTATCTGGACTACAATCTAACTTGCTGGTGCTATGAAAACAAGCCATAATCTTGCAGGGTTCCATCTGCAGTGGTTGCATTTTGTTTTTGAAGGAGAGGAGGTATATCAAATTAGAAGTTTCAGTACTGAACCAATACCAGCGTGTAACTTTGAATGAAATCTGAGATGACATGAGTGTGGACTTGTCTTCTTCTCCTTCATCCTTGTGAGCTCCTGTTAACTTTCAGAATCTGTAACAGGGGATCTTATGGAAGAGATTTTGAAGGGGTGTGGGAGACAACAGAAAAAAGCGGGAATCGTCTCATTCTAATGGCAACAGTGCCACCTGCTGAGAAACCTAATTAGGCTTTGCCACTCCCACTGATCTCATTCACAAGACCTCAGATAAAACTTGGTTATGAACTGTTCCTCTTGATGGTTGGAGTGCACACTTGCCCTTTAAAAGGAAGGTGGTTTTTATTTTCTTTATCTGTATTTAATTATTAACATGTGGTTAAATGACTGAAAACAAAGCCCCTTTGATATGTCGCCCCCGAATGGTAGGCAATGAACACTTTTTGCCTCACAGATTATTTCAGCATAAGACAATATAAATGGTATTTTCAACCCAATAAAAGAAATGTTTCTTTGTTTTTGAGCTGAGAAATAGTTATTACATGAATTGTTTTTGTCAAGTCAGTTTTCTTTGAGCCTTACCACACAATGATTTTCTCTGCTGCTGCTGTTATACATGCTCTGCATGACCTAAAAACAGTTCTTAATCACCTTTTGAAGATGCTTTTTTCTCCCTTGCTTCAGTTACCTATGAAATTTAGGATCATCTTTTGTTTATGGACATTTACCTTCTCACAGGCAGATTGCCTGCTATGATTCCCCACCCTCTTCTGCCTTCCCAGCTCTGTTTTATTCAGACAAACTCTGGAAAACCCTTACAGTGAATCTCTGCTGGCTGGCTGGCTCCCCTATCAGTAATTACCAAGATAACATATTTCATAGGGATTACACAATAGCACCCGGTGAAGCGAAGGAGGTTTTTGATTTTCTCTTTGTGAAGGCAGAGAGAGGATCTATTATATCATGGACACTGACTCTTGGAATAAACTCAGCCCCTGACAAGTTCTAAATTCTAAGTGGAGAGAAGTTCTGATTGGCTGGTGTTCTCACAGTTCAAATATTGGTTGCAAACCAATCAATTGGGGGACTCTAAATTTAGATCCGTTTTTGTCGTGACCTTAATTTTGTGCACATGTGAATGCAGGTCTTCACAATCTGTAATTCCCCAAATGAATATTAGCTACCGATTGTCTATCCAAACTACTGGAATTTTTGATAAAGCTGCAAAAATGGGCTGCTGGGATAGAGATAAATAACAACACAACAGATCACAACATATGGCAAACCTTTTTCTTGAGTGATACCTCACACTCTATATGGTGTCTGTGTTTGGTTGATTGGGTCGTAAACTGGGCAGGCCAGAGTTAAAAATTACTAGTCACCTTTTGGATGTGTGAGAATGGAACAGTATCAGTAAGCAATATTCTAGAATTAATATCTGCATTTAGGAAAATATACTGTTTACATTTAGGAAGAATGAAAAATTTTGTGGATAAACAGTAAATAGTTCAGTGGTTTGTCAGTGGCCCAGGATCCCATAATCCTTAGATATGCTGATTGATAGCTATGGGAACTGAGGGCTGCAAAGAGATGATTAAATGTAGAGTAAATCTCTGTAAAAAGAGTTGCAGGGTATTCTACAACTAATGTTTTGTAAAATTGTTGCTTGCTTCTGCAGGGTTCAAGTCCTCAAAGTGATATCCGTATTACAATTCAGGTAACTATTGTTTAGTTGCATTCAACCCACGAATTGATAAATTCATCAAGATTATGTTCCTTGCTAATGTGCCTTGGATCACTACCCTGCAACGTTCAAAAACATATCTTGACCTTTTTGTTTCCACGAATGTTATACAATAACTACATTCACATCCTAAGACATAAAGTTGCTTGGCTTGGGCTTCCAGAATGTGGTACCATGGCTTGTTTAAGCCATTATTAACACAAAACATAGTTTAGGGCAACACCAGTGTTCAGAATCCTGAACCTGATACTGGACACTTGGTGGGCAATCTTTGAGATGACTTTCTAATCTATATCTCTTTCTAACTCTATGAAAACATTTAGGAGTTTTAATCCAGATTTGATCTGCCTAGCATGTGAAGCTGTGTTAACTAATTTTAATTTACAGAAAGAAGAGCAGCTGCAGTTAATTGTACTGGAGGAGCACTTTAATTAAGAATTTTGAGAGTAGGACAGGCAATCCTAAAATAATTGGTGGAAAATCCTAAGAATTTAGTCCCGGCTTCTTCCATATGCAGATCTGATTTAGCCACCAGTTCCCAGATGTTGAAGACAGATAATTAAGGATAAGAAGTGAAACCTTGATTCAATTAAGAGTTTAATTTTCTTAATTTTCCCCAACCTGGTACCCTCTAGATCAGGGTTCCTCAACCTTAGCAATTTTAAGAGTTCTGGGAGTTGAAGTCCACCCATTTTAAAGTTGCTGAGGTTGAGGAACCCTGCTCTAGATGAACAGAAATTACAGTGCCTAAATTCTTGATCAATCTGATGATTGGAAATTATAATAGTTGTAATCCTAGTACTTCAGGCTCATACCAGGTTAGGAAAGCTGGCCTGGAGCATCTACAGTTCCCTCTTAGTTCTACATTTTGCTCACACTTTAATATTTTAAAAAGCATTACTTTTCTTGATACCCATTCATTTTTCTCAAAGAATGTTTTTGGCATTCTCTCTGTATTTCCTGAGGTTTTATTTTTACTTCACTATAATGATCTGCTTGCTTCTATATTATGAGCTTCCTAATTCCACTTAGCAGAATAGAACCAATTAATATTTATGTTCAAGAGGTTAAGTTATTTTAACAGGAAAAGCAATCATAATTGTATGCTGCATCAGATTTTCTTCCAGCATATTCTTCTAACATATTATTTGTAACATAGCTATTGAAATGCTTCTTGTTTTAAAATGGCTTCTGTTATTTTTTCCTAGAGTGGGCAACCTATGCAAGTTTGTGATAAGGTAAGCTCTGTCTCACCATTAACATCACTGAATCAATATAGTTTGATAGTTACCTGTTAGATAGTTTTTGATGGATGAATAGGCAAATTAAGGGAGGATAAATCTGTCCTTGGCTGCAAGGCTTGATAGCTAAGTCTAGAATCAAAGGTCTAAATAACTGACTAGAGAACCAGTGTAGTATAATGGTTAAAGCAGTGTTTCTCAACTTCAGCCACTTTAAGATGTATGGACTTCAACTCCCAGAATTCCCCAGCCAGCATGCATTCTGGGAGTTGAAGTCCAAACATCTTAAAGTGGCTGAGGTTGAGAAACACTGGGTTAAAGTGTTGGACTAAAACCAGGTTCAAGTCTACTCTCACTAATAAAAGTGCACCAGGTAACTATGAGCCAGACTTAACTTTCCAATCTTCCACCTTAATTCTTGCTTTTAGGCTTGACTAGATAGTTTATCTGGGCATACATGAAGCTGATGTTTCACTATCCTACAGTGGGCAACAAATGACAATGAGCATTTAATCTCAGCTTTGAATAAAAAGAGAAGAACTCTTTCCTCAGGGACTGTGGTCTGGATCCATGAGCAGGGGGTATTCTCTCTAGCATAACATCAGTATGTGGGTGAGCAGGGACAAGCAGCTGCTTTTCCTTGTTCTAGAAGAGTTCCTTGTTCTAGGAGTTGAAGTCCACCCATTTTAAAGTTGCTGAGGTTGAGGAACCCTGCTCTAGATGGACATGATTACAGAAGAAAACATGATTACAGGCAATACTGTTTGCTGTTCCTTGCTGAATCACAGCTGGTGGCGAAGGTGGTGACAGCAGCAAGGCATATGGAGGTTACTGAGCATTAGCATCCTGCCATTTGCCAAAGGATACTAAACCAAGGATGACTGGTCTTGTCATCTAAAAACCAAGACAGCAGGGAAGATGTGCTAAACAGCAACTACTGGATAGGTCACTCAAGAATTGACTTGTCATCAGAGCATCTATGTAACAACACTCAAATGTTGGATTTCTGCAACTATAAAATAATACCAAAAGCATTCCATGAAAATATGAAATATAAAGACATGCATATAACCTGTAATATGCTTCAGAGGTACTCTCTGGCTTCTAATTATTCCATCATTTCATTTCCAAATAATGGTTTCCTTTTTTTTTTTAAACAGACCTCCTCTTCCTACAACAGCCAAGCCTGTAAATTGGTAAATATATTCTCAAGACTGAAGCTCTGTTTTTACTCCTTTGGAGCGATATGGCATTTGATACACACTATCAAATGTGTACCTTTTGTGCACCTTTTTTAAAAAATGCATTGCTTTAATATACAAAAAGGTATGAAAAAGACAAAATGCAGAAAGAGAAACAGCAAATTTGGCCTCATTTTCAACACATCACAAAACGTTGACCACGCAAAATCCGTCTTTCCATTATGCTGATTCAGAGCCAGCTCGTAAACAGAAAGCAATATAGATAGGGATCCCAAGGCTGAAAATCTGGAGTTGTACTGTGTTTCCAGTTACAAGGAATGATAGTTTTTGCTGCTCTCCACACTCAATACATCCATAATAATTTATACAGTAAAGTCCCAAGTTTGGGGTCTATAATTCAAAAATATATTTCCACTTTCTTGACAGACTATACAGTCTTCCTCATCTCAGAGCAGTGGTTCTTCTGTTCCTCAGGTAAATTTTCTTTTGTGACAATGAGTCCTGTTGGCTTCACTAGAATTTTTTAGGGCTGTTTCTGATGTTACATATTAATGTGGGAAAAGTTGGAGGATTATTCCTCCCTACGTACTTCTGAAAATCGCTGAAAGAAAGTCACATGGGAAGAACCTGTGGTACAGTTCCTTCCCATAAAAAAATCACTCCTTTTTCTGGGAGGGCCAAAATAGGTGTGGAAAGGAGTTCTTTGTGAAACCCTCCCATGCATTATTTCTTCACAGAAGCAATCTTTTCCACCACAGACTTTCATCCATGTATGTATGCATGGCTGCTAGGATTCTACCCACATACTTGTTTAAAAATCATGATTTATACCTATCAAATTTTCATTTGGAAGAATAAATGCAGAGAAGGACATTTTAAATCCTTTACTCACTCCAAAGCTAAGAAAAATTGGTTTCTTTAGAGAACTTGTCAAATGCAAACCAGCAGTAGGATCCACAAGAGGATTAGTGTATATGGGACCAATTTTGTTTGTGATCCCTTGTTTAGCTACAGATAAGTATGCAGAAGTTAATTGTCTAAATGACCTCTGAAGTTATGGAAAACATTCATCATGGGAGGTTTTTCAACAGAAATGATATTATTTACCAGTACAGATCCCATTGCAATGCAGATAATATTGATATGTGGAGTCTGCCAGTGTCCATCTCTGTTCAGATTTTTGTTCAAAACAACTATATTTTGGATTCTCTCTCTCTCTCTCTCTCCCTCTCTCTCTTCCCCCCCACCCCAAAGCATATAATATAAAGTACTTCTTGAACTCAACAATTTTATGATATGGTGTTTGTCTAAAATATTTCCTGTTGTCTTAAATTTGAATATTTTTTTTAGCAGTCGGAAAGCCAATTTTCTTCTCCTTTGTCTTTGTATATTCCGTGACAATGCCTTTTTCATGCCAGGATTTGTAGATAACTTTTTTTAAAAGAAAAATGTTCCATTTCATATAAAAAATGATTTAGTTGTGCTATCTTTTTTCTTCCATCAGGGTGGAACTTCAGTTACATTTGATGGTGGTAGACCTTCTACTTCAGTTGGTGGCAGTGGATCTTCAATTATAGTTGTTGGTGGTAGACCCTCTACTTCTGTTGGTGGCAGTGGAACTTCGGTTACATTTGATGGTGGTAGACCTTCTTCAGCTGGTGGCAGTGGAACTTCGATTATAGTTGGTGGCGGTAGACCCTCTACTTCCGTTGGTAGCACTGGAACTTCGGCTACATTTGATGGTGGGAGACCTTCTACTTCAGTTGGTAGCAGTGGAACTTCAATTATAGTTGGTGGCAGTAGACCCTCTACTTCCGTTAGTGGCAGTGGATCATCAACTACGTTTGGCAGCAGCGGATCTACTATATCAACTGGCAGTAGTCCTTGTGGTCAGGTTAGAATCTTTTACAAATACAACTTGCTAAAGTGTTTCTTAAGTTTTACTTGTGAAGAGAGAGCTTTTTACCATACTTTATGCAAATGATGTTTTAATATAATAGTTGTAGTTCAATTTGACAGAGGGAAAGTTTGCATATAACCTTAAACCATGATGTTATAATATGAAAAAGAGAATAAATCTTTAGCTCTTGCCCTACTCTTCCAACATGGCTGCAAGAAGGACAGCAATTTTTTCATGTTTTATTTAAATTAAGCTAGACTAATAAAAATGGCCTGTTTTAACATATCATAGTTAGCTACATACACTATTGTTAGGTCTGAATGATATGACGAGCAACAATTAATTAAAAAATAGAAACGAAGTTTTCAAATTCTTCTCAGCCACATTAGAAGGAGAAAAGAGAAACCTGCTATGGCTCGTTTTCATTATGTTAAACTATAGTTTAGAGTTACATGTGAGCCAGCTATTATTGTAATGTGGGAAAATTCTTCATATTCAAACTGAAAGTTACATAATCAATTCTGAGTCATGAATCAACCTGTTGGCTGAAGAGCTCTTAACTCTGATTATGATTGCTACATCTTTTCTTCAGTTGAGGCATTTTTTTCTCAACTTAACCTGTAATGTGCAGATAGCAATATTTTAATTAATTGATGCACGCTGTTCAATCAACAAGCTGTTTATTTAATTTTTTTCCTCAGGGACATGCCCATGACAGGAATCCATGTAAGCCGGTGAGTTTTATTTCTCTAAATCAGTGAGGGGAAATTGCGGTTCTTCAGATATTGGTGAACTGAAAGTCACTATCTTTCACCCCTGGCTGGCTGGAGCTGCTGTATTTTGATGTCAGAAAGGCACAGATTGCCCATTCCTGCTCAAAACTCTCTGAAGACGTGCTTCTAATTTCCTTAATTGCCAAATTCTTTTGCCCTGAGAAAGCAGTGACAAGCTGTGCATAGATTTAGCAGCTGTTCATTTTTGCACTACTGGGTTTTCTTTCATATAATTAAAAGGATGTCACAATGAGAAAACTGACATCCAGTGCTTAAACATCCAAAAAGCAATGCCAGTCCATTACTGAACAGGGGGTAGCATTGCTAACTGTGTGCTGGAGAACTGCTTTAGGTCAAATCTTCCCAACATTTTAACTGATCAGCACTGCAATGGCATTCCCTTTTTTCTTTCTTTCTTTTTTTTTTCTTTTTGGCAAGGGAGAATGCCAAACACAAAGTAAAGGCAATATTTTCTTCTGAGCTTGAGGATTCTCTGGGAAAATTTGCATTGGCCACATTACAGGCTTGTCTAAAATTCTAGTTTGATATAGTCTAACTGCGTTGATTTGGATTTTTTCCTCATATGAAATTATACAACAAAATATGTTAAGGAAAAAAAGAAGAGCCCTGGCTGCAGACTGCCACTCTATTATCCCCTGTTTGTCTTTACTTCCTCCACAACTATTTCTTGTTTGACAGGATTTTCCCGTAAAACATCATGGATGGTTAAACTGATTAGAAAACTATATGCAGCCTGTAAAGGGTCTCTTGCATTCAGTACACTTCAATACCATTAGCCTTTAATATAGTCCAAAGGAATGGTGTACTGTTCCTACTGAATAGATTTTGTGTGGTAAGAAGAAAAAATACAAAGAAACCCAGTAACATGGGAAATTTCCAGCAGAAGCCAGCAATATCTGGATTTATGTAAAGCTTTATGAATAAGAGTGATTGCACAATATAAAAAAAAAAAAAACTCAGCCAGAAGCACCTTTTCTTTGGACCTGTTCCACAGTAAATACGTTTCAAAACCTTTGGATGCTCTGAAGTAGATATAAATCATCTACATGCATACATTTTCATTGTAATAGTGCCCCAGTCAGCATATGTGAACAGCTAAATCTATATAGTTAATGCATGTTCAATAAATAACCGAAGCCCAGAAAAAGCAAAGGTATCCTTTGGGGCCATAAGAAAAATCACAAAATCCTAATAAAGGTAATGGCATAATATAAATTTTGGAATAAAGTTCCTATATCCCCCAAAGTTCTTTTTTCCAAGCTGGCATTTTAGGTTGTTATGTTGTACATAATTTGAACAAAACAGCAAGACTGGTTTATCATTTACACAGGAACATGCTCGGTCATCTCCATTGGAACTCTCCTGTGTGCAGGGCAATTCCAGAAAATTTAAAACAATGTTTGGTTTGTTACTGTGCCTCACTCTGGACCGGGAGAAGCCACAGCTTCATGTTCAGAAGCCATGCTCACAAGGAGAACTTGGAAGTCAGTGACCATACACTAGCAGCTAAGCCATCAGTCTGGCTTTTCATATGATCCAAATGCAGTCATGAAAGAGTTAGAGACATTTATTTAATGCAGGTCACTTAAATGGCAAAACGTGTTTTTGAAATATCAAGAAGTAAGTTCTTTAAAGTTGAGAGTATAAAAATTATTTGGTGGGATAAATCACCAAATCAGATAACAATCATGCTCTGCTTGAATATTATGATACAACTGCCTTGTTCAAGTGGAAGAAATTAAACAAACCCATTTAGGATTTGCACTTCTATTTTGAATATTTTGGATACAGAATCCAAAATTATGAATCCTTTTCTTACTGTGTTAACAAAAGGCAGTCTATCCTCAGTTGGCTAAGTTCAACTGGGGCCTGTCACTATAAAGTGTTTTTGTTAGATGAAATTAATTCTGTTTTAAGTCCTCTTGCCCAAACCATAGACACGGGTCTCCATTTAAAAATATATATATAAACCTTGGTGCTCATATACAGATCCACATTTACAACGTTTCCACTCATTGTTTCTCCCACAGGGTGGATCATCATCTCAGCAAAGTTTTGGAAGTAGCCAGGTAAGGGTTTCCTGTTAAAAAAAATGCTTGCTGGTATAAATCAGAATATTTGATCTTTCTGATTAGGATTAAATAACGTTTAGATTAAATAATGTTTTGTTCCATACTTGGCTTGCCATTATAAGGAGGCAACCAGAGAGAACATACTGTCTTGTTTTATTTCTACTAAGAATTTTGTGTATTTTTAAAGTGCCAATTTGCCAAAGGAAAGTGTTTGTTTCTTGTTTCTTTGCAGAGTGGTTCATCCCAGCAAGGTTATGGTTACCAGGTAAAATCAGTCTTTCAGTGAATCTGTTTCAGAGCATCTAAAAGCTGCTCTTTAGTTTGCTGTTCTATCTGAATAATGATAATCATCATCATCCCAAAACAACTGGAGTACCACTTGAAGACCATCAGCATTGACAAAATCACCATCAGTCAATTGCAAAAGGCAGATTTACTTGGAACAACTTACATCCTGCGATGATACCTTTAACACCATCAAACAACAACATCTGCCTATCCCAGGTCCTAGGGAAGGACTCAATAGGTGGATAAAAATGCCAAATCCAGTCTAAACATCTGGCTGACTGGGCGGCCAACAATAACAGTATACTGTTAAAAACTACTCATCTTTCTGGGTGGCTTATCACAGTTGTCTTTGGAAATAATCAGGATGAGTTATTTTTAATATTCAATTATTACTCTTGCTTAAAAAGATGGGCCATTTGACGAAGTCCCAGCTTGCACTGAACGAATGACTGACTGAAGTTGTTCCTTTGTAGGAAGAGAGGGTTTACTTTCTATTGCTCTTGCCAGCAAATAGAAAGTAAATAAATAAGTATTCTGTTTCCTTGTTTCTTTTCCCCAACAATGTGACTTAATCTAAAGAGCTTTGGCAGCTCCATACATTCATAGCCACTGGTTTGGGCCTATATAAGGATGGGAACAAGTCAAAGCATCCCACCCCTTCCCCTTGGAAGTCTAGCATGTACTCTCATGACCAACTGCCTTGTAACAACAGCCTTTTTGTTAGTAGCAATGGAAGAAGTAGGCTTTCCTTTATATACCATTACCTGTTTTCAGACAACTAAGTTTCATTTACCTGTGCAGTTTCTGCCTATTTTGTACTCAGAATAGACATCTTTTCAACAAGAAAAATGGCCTCTTCTGCTGTAGATTACACACACACACACACACACACACACAATTCTTTTAGCATGGGTATGCTAAATTTAATGTGATGTTTGGCCCAGTTACCACTGGTCATTGGCAGCTATTGAATACTGGTTGGGAAGTCATCAGTGCCTGCCACAGAACTTTTCTCCTCTCCTAACATCCACACAAATTTGTGAATTATTTTTCAATACTTTCTGTTCCTTCGTGTGCTACCACAGTGCTTGAGCAATTATCTGTTTATTAGAAGGGTTCTTCTACTGCTTAAAAACAGCAAAAGTTCAGCTTCTTGAACTGTTTTTTTTAAGTTCTTGTTTTGTTATTACATTCATCGGGGCATCCTCTATACCACGGGTTCTCAGCCTGATTTCAAAATCCTTTTGCAAGATTTTGCAAGAATTCACCACTTTGCAAGAGATATTTATTGAGTTCCAGGACTTGGTATTAGGAGGAGGCTAGCAACATCACGTAATGAGACCAATTAATCCTACAGAACACTTTTACATACTCTCCAACATTCCACAATCTTGACTGTCCTGCTTAAACCAGGACAACTGGAGGAACAACAAACTGAACCTTGTCTTCAGTTGTACTCTTTACTGTAAGGGCAGTGAAGGCACCCCAAGGGGATAGGTGCCACTTCACCTACAGAGCACAGGGACCCATTATTTTTCTAGCAATTGGTAACAATCTCCAGCATGTTCACGCCACAGAGGCCGGGATGCTGACTCACAAGGCAAGGACGTATGTGATCAGTATATAGCAATACCAATAATTCAGATATGCCCTTAAAAATAGCTATATGACTTTGTTTCTTTTTGCTTTACTACAGAGTGGTTCACATTCTCAGGGGAACAGAAATCCTTGTGATGGGGTAGGTCCCTTTTTCCAACCTTGGTTTAAATGGCACTTAGATTAATCTGACAACATTGTGGAATGTTAAGTAATAGTGTGATAAATCACTTTTTCTTTTAATAAAATACAGTAGTGTTAGTCAAAGAAGACTTTCTATTATTTGCCTTCTATGCATTCTCAACTATGATGTGCTATTTTAAACTAATACTTGGCCATCTCAGAATAACTATGCATCAGATATTTGAAACTGTAAGTCACTAAGGAAATATATTCTTTGCAATATAATCTGTGAACATATTACTTCACAGATTAAGTCAAACTAGAAACCTTCTAGTTAATGTTTTTAACAAACATGTTAATGAACATGTTAATGTTCAAGTAGTGGTGGAAATCTTTTATGAAGTAATTAAAAATGAATTGCCCATCTTTTCACTTAATATAACTAATCAAACTTAATTTAAAGCTTTCGCTAAATGTATGTGGAAGGGGCTGATCAACGAAGTACACTGAATCAGTTTACAAAGCTATATTTTATTTTGAAATGATTGAAAAGTCTGGATTCTAACAAGGAAGAAAGATAAGGAATGACAAACTTAAATATGTAACTTGAGCAGGCTCAGGCTGACTCATACATGGATGGGAGACCACCAGAGAATCCCAGGACTGAAAGTTAAACTGAAAAACATCCCAGAAAAAAATGGCAAATTACTTCCATAACGTTGTTGAGGACATAGCTGTGTCCATCTAGTCACTAGGAGACTGTCTAATCTTTGTCTTGGGAAGGTTTTGCAGTTCTCAATGAAAAATAATCCAAAAACAAAAAACAATGCATTTATATCCCATTTCAGCATGTGTTTTCCCTTCCAGAGCACTACTTCTGGTAAAATACTCAGCAGCAGCAACTGTCCCCAGGTAAACATGTTTCTTTTTTGCCCCTAATTGTGCAACTCTGGCAGGAGAAGGATATCAGGAGAAATGTGAAGCATTCTATCCATGGCTGGGATGTTCTAGACAGCTCATAGTAAAACAGTTTCAGTGTGAAAATAGGTTATGTGGGATAAGGGCAATTGTGTCTTTAATAATTTTCCTTTGAGGGACTTCAAATCTTAGCCAATGTTGCCCTCTGCTGTTAACTGGCTCTATACACAAATGGTGAGGCTCTGTATATATCAGTATTTCTCAAACTTGGCAACTTCAGGATATGTGGACTTCAACTCCCAGAATTCCCCAGCCAGCCATGCTGGCTGGGGAATTCTGGGAATTGAAGTCCACATATCTTGAAGTTGCTAAGGTTAAGAAACACTGGTATATATAGAGCACACATGACATACGTGGGTATTGAAGTGGTAGTTTTGATTAATGCATTTCTTAAAGAAAAAAATTAACGTAAGCATATATTAACATAACTTCATATGTTTTCTGCACAGGGTGTATCAAGTGGATCTTACAGCAGCAGCAGCCAATATGGACAGGTAAAAAAAATTTTTTGGTGTAGATATTATATATATAATTATAAATTTTCTGAAAAAAAAATACATGTACCTTTTTGGATTTTGTGAATGGTATTAGAGCTTTGTGTGGTTCCTAGTGATATACAAAGAGAGTGAATACTTTTTCACCAATTGTATGACTTAGTAAGGAAAGGAAAAAGATACAGTGATTACGAAAGAGATGTAAATATAAAAATACTGTAGAAATAAGAGAAAGAGAGGATACAGCAGCTTTCTACAATTATATTTATTATCATTCTTGGGTAATTTTTAACTATTTTCTGTACAGCATGGTCAGAGTGGATCCTATGGCAGCAGCAGTCAATATGGACAGGTACACATTCTTTTGTTATAGAAAATATATGTAATACATGCCTTAATAACATTATTTTTGTTGGTTTTTTTGCTGTGTTTTTTTTAATTGATGTTAGCTGCCCAGAGTCACCTGTTTGAGATATAAATGGCGGCCATATAAATGGAATGAATGAATGAATGAATGAATGAATGAAGGAAAATCACAGAATAAAGGAAAATCACAGAATTTAGAATTGTGGAGTTGGAACCTAGAATAATCTAAATCGAACCCTTTGCAAGGTGCAGGAAAACTAATTAAACCATCCTTGAGAGGGAGCTGTCTGGCCTTGTCTCAAAAACCTCTAGAGACTGAGAACCCACAGTCTCTCTCTAGGTAGACCAAACCACTGTTTTACAGATCTTACCATCAGGAAATTTTTCTTTATATTTAAATGAAATCTAAATATCTGTGGCTTATAACCATTATTCCTGGTCTTAATGTCTGTGCTATGAAAAATAGTTTCTTAACCAGGTTCTCTGTATGTATCTGAACACAGCTATCTGCCTATCCTAAGTCTTTTTTTCTCCAGACTGAGCACCCCCAAGATATGGACATAGTTTAACCAAGCCATAATTTAGGGTGATTATAATTTTATACACACACACACACTACATAATAGAATACATATAAATATACATTGAAGATAATTCTTTCATAATTTTTAAATTACCAAATCTCTTGGGAGCCGGGTAGTCTATAAATATACTGTATGCAACCAATAAGCACGCAAATAAATAATTTCTTTACAGAGTGGATCATATGGTGGCAGCAGCAGCCAATATGGGCAGGTAAAAACTCTTTTGGTATTGCTAATACATTTAATACAGTTTATGCCTCAGTAATACGCAACAGATAAGGATATAAGGTTCTAAAATGCTTCAGACGTGTTCTGCACCTCCATCAAGTCATTCATTAAAACTAAGGTGATTCTTAATGCAGACACAGCTTCTTTCAGACTCACACGGAAAAAAATGAGGGCTACTTTAATGAATGGCAGAAAAGTTCTCTGTTTGCTAGAGGTCTGAAACTTCTCTTCCAAATCATCTCAAAGCATCCTTAGCTCTAATATACACCCACACCCACACCCACACCCACACACATACACATACACACACACACATACACATACATACACACACCCACACACATACATACACGCACACACATACACATACATACACACACACACACACACACACACTATCTGCATGCAATTATTTTTAAAGTAATTTTGTTGTAAATTCCCTTTTGGATGTTGACTATCATAAAATAAAGTAAAAGTCGTATTTTTAAACATTTCCCGTACAGAGTGGATCCTATGGCAGCAGCAGCCAGTATGGACAGGTAAGGCTGTGTTACAGTACAATGTGTATAGAAAAAATGCTGTAGTAATAGATAAAAATGAGCCTTTCTATTTATTGCAGCTTCTGAATATAACAAAAGGAGCGCTTCTGTTTATTGCAATTTCAGAATATAAAAAGCAGCCTTGCAGAGTTATATTAAGTGTTTTATAATGTATTTTCTGCACAGGGTGCACAGAGTGGATCCTATGGTAGCAGCAGCCAATACGGACAGGTAAAACTATCTTTTAAAATAGAGTATATTTCTAATATCTAATATGGCAATAAGTGGCATAGCCAGAGATGAGCAGAGCAATTCTATACATAGATCAAGCCAAAGCAGGAGTTATGTCATTGCTGTGGAAGGGAGGCCAGATGTTGAATCCAATGCCTAAACAGTCCAGGAGGGGAGAGAAGAAAGTCCTCAGCTAGAAAATGCAAACCTGGTTTGAAAGGCTTAGATTTGTTCACGGGCGTCTTGAAAACACACTGGTGTCTACTAATAAGGGGCAGGAGCCTCCACCAGAGGGATGAAAAAGGTCAAGATGGGAGTTTGAAGCCCGGTGTCTTTTTATATACAGAAGTGCGAAGTCTTCATTTGCACAGTGATGACCACCATCTTGACTTTTTTGATACCCCCTCCCCTGGACATCACAGATTCTAGAGATGAGGCCCTTGGGGTGCACACACATGAGGGCAGCCAATAAACTCCCAGAGACAAATGAGGACATGCTGAAGCCCACATTACTGTACTGCCCAGAGGACAATACCATAAGTATCCCTACTCTATCAGCCCCACAGATTCAACTGATCATAATCTTGTTCCTGCCAGTCCTCAGGTATCTGTCCTAGGAGGAATCCTGTGATGTTCCTCTCAAAACTTGTTTGGGGAATACCATCTACACAAGGTGCAGCACCAACATATGTTACTGGGCAGCAGACCAGCCTAGAAGGGGAAAAGACTCCTTGGCCAGGTTTCCAAGGGGACGGACCAGACCCTGCCACAAGAAAAGCCACAGGCATACTTACTGGCAGAAGCAGCCTTCAGAAGTTGGCTCCTTGGGAAGCAGAAGATACAACTTAGATCCCTAGCAGGAAGAAGGGGATTTATTTAAAATAAAATTGATTTTATATTGAAAATATATTAATATTTTTATATTAATGTTTTATATTAAAATATAAAATAGCTTGGGATTTACATGATAGTATTTTAAGTCCTTTTTTATTTTAAGATATAGAGAGGTGCAGTGCTAGCATTTTGAATAAATATATTAATATTAATTTCTCATTTTGTATGGTTTCTGCACAGGGTACACAGAGCGGATCCTATGGGAGCAGCAGCCAATACGGACAGGTAAGGCTGTGTTACGGTACAATGTGTGTAGAAAAAGGGCTAGAATAGTAGATAAAAATGAGTGTTTTGCAGCTTCTGAAATATAAGCATAGAACTAGAAATAAGCATTTCTATTTACTGCAGCTTCTGAATATAAAAAGCAGTCTTCTGCAGTTATATTAATTGTTTTAAAATATATTTTCTATACAGAGCGGATCCTATGGCAGCAGCAGCCAATATGGACAGGTAAGGCTGTGTTACAGTACAATGTGTGTAGAAAAAATGTTGTAGTAATAGATAAAAATGAGCCTTTCTATTTATTGCAGCTTCTGAATATAATAAAAGGAGCGCTTCTGTTTATTGCAATTTCAGAATATAAAAAGCATAACATTAAGTGTTTTATAATGTATTTTCTGCACAGGGTACACAGAGTGGATCCTATGGCAGCAGCAGCCAATACGGACAGGTAAAACGGTGTTACTGTATAATGCATGTAGAAAATGTGCTACAGTAATAGATAATAGAAATAAAAATGAGGATTTCTATTTATTGCAACTTCTGAATATAAACATCTTTGTGAAATTATATTAATAGTTTTATAATGTATTTTCTGTACAGGGTGGACGGGGCGGATCCTATGGGAGCAATGCATAGATAATATATTTCATGGTACTTATGGAGGGATTTAAACTATTTCTTAAAAATTAGCACTAATGTTTATTTCTGTTCTGAATGTAAAAAGTACCATCTATCTATCTATCTATCTATCTATCTATCTATCTATCTATCTATCTAGACAGGTATAAACTTTTCTAAAATATATATCCTAAGTCCCAGAGTAACTTTTTTCTTTTATTCTTGGTCAATACAGCTGATCATCTTGGATAAGACACACTTGCATAGTTCTTTAATTCCAGGCTCCTTAGTCTATAATATTTAAGTGGCTCTCTCATGATAAGAAATAATTGGATCCATTCCTTTATTTCCTTGGCAGGTCTCCCACACTAGTGGAGGCTACAACAGCAAAGGCTGTGGTGAAGTAAGTACAGAACAGCAGATACAAAATAAGTAGCATTTTGCCTTTGAAATGCTAACCTTTTACTTATTATTCAAATAAAACAAAGGTGTAATGCAATATCCCTCAGAAATGCTTACTATATTTAAACATCATGATGTTACGAACCTGCAATTTCCGTCACTAACCATAATGAAGTTGCCTATCCCTGTGATAAAACAATTTTCATAGTGATGAGAATGAGTATAGCCCTGTTTTTTTCCTACTCTGGCACAGCCTGGATGAGATCAGGAACTTCGTTCTAGATTAATTACATTTTAACCTTATTTGTCTGAACCTTAAACTCTGTGCTAACTATGGGGTAATTGTGTTCCATCAAAAGAATAATTTAAAATATGAATTAACTTATTGTGCTTTCCCTTGCTGATCTCTGAAGTTTACATTTACTCCTTAGCAGATCAAAACTTGGCTAACGTAAGAAAGCCCTGCAAGGGAAAAAAACATTCTATGCTCCATTATGAGTTTGTATTTATTTCTATGCATTTGGGAAAAATCCTTTCTCAAAAAAACCAACAATTACAAAATATTTAACGATTTTTTGTTAAAATAGTGTCCTTTTTGTGTGTTTTTAATTTTCCTTGAGGAAGGATTTTTCCCAAACTCAGGAAAGAACACTTCAGCTGTCTTGGCTTTTCCTGCAATAACTTTTACTTATTTTGAACCCATGGTTTTCTAACCCTATGAATGCCACTACTCAGAGTGTTCAGGCTTTTGTAATGAATGAGTAGGCAAGACTTCCAGATGGATTGAATTATAGGGCTATCAAATTAGGGCTGCGAAACTGTGTATACCCATTAGAGTTAGTGTTTCCTGTACCTCTTTGCTGCCATCTCGTGGCTGTGTGGATTTTCTAGTATTCTTTATCAGATTACAATATTCTGAATGGATTATTGGTTTGTTGTTTGAAATTCCAGGAACTGTAATACAAGACATTGTGAACTCACCAAGTTGCAGAATGCTACAGTAGTGCCTATTTTGACAGAGTCTGCGCTGCTTAAAAGAACCTTCTACCAGCATTTTCTGTATCACTTCCTGATAAAATAGGCCAAGTTGAAGGGAAAGTTAGGATGTTCTGTTTTGGGCAATAGTCACTGTTATTGAAGTAAAAAGCAACAGAGTCATTTGTGGTAAATTGAACAGGAATGCCTTGTTATAGCACAACACTGTCCTATAATTGCTCACTGTTATCAAATTGCTGATGAGTCATTGTTCCACAATGTTGTGTTGCATTTGAACCCCTCACCTTTCTATAAAGTCTTTAAAATTAATATGAATGGATTTGCAGCAAGTATATGAGCCGTTAAGAAATATATTCCATCTACTATGTGCAGTGTGCGATCGGAACTTCAGAAGTCTCCATTTTGCTTTTTTGGGACTGCAGGGCAGAAGTGGGGAAACTCAGCTGCATAGATCCATCTGACATTGCACAGGCATGATTTAAAACACATAAAATGGTTGTTTTCATTTCATTTTTTATAATATTTTTACTTTAACAGAACCCAAGAAACTGTAGACGCAGAAGGGCTGCATCAGCTCCAGTAAGTACACTGTCTACCCATATGGGAGATTTTCTTCAAATATGCTTCTAAGAGCATATTTATAAAGATAAAGGCAGGGAGGATTCATGCATCAGCCTAATTTGGTTTTTGGTTTGTGTTTCCTCTCCAACAGGATATATTTAGCACTTTCATCAATAAAATGCGGGAAAAACAGGTATGTGCTTCTCACCTCTATAAACTCAGATTCACTCTGTGGCTGAAGTGAGTTTTTTTTTTTTAATCTCTTCTGCTTTCAATTATATCCCTTTGCAAACAAAGGGTTAAAGGTCTCTTTGTCATCCCTTAAGAGAAAAAGGCATTATTATTTCTGACAATAAGCAAACACATTTATTAAATATCCAAGTTCTGGTTGCTACCTATGTTTTCAATTAATAGCATCTAATTGATTCTTGTCTGGGCTCGGAAATGAAGTAGCATCAGGTCTGGTATGTACTTCAGTGATAAACCACTGGGGAATACCAGAGTTGTAAGCTAAACTGGAAAGTCAAAAAAAGGTTCAGAAAATATAATAGTAAACTACATTTTTAGTATTGCAAAGAAACCCGCATAGGTAATGCCATGAAGTTACTAGAAGAGGAGCTCCCCTTGAGGGCATCTTTCACCTGCTGACTGACTTCCGTGCTGGGATAAAAGTTATGTTGGCACATGCTTTATCCTCCAAAGAAGGCTCAATTAATAATGTCACAACAGAAACTGTATTTGCACAATTGTTGCTGTTATCTCAATAACTTGTATTTGATCTCCCAGTGATCATCTCTTGGTATAGTTGTCATTAATGAGTTTATTTATTTACTTTCCCAAGGCATTAAATGAAAGGAAGAATAACATGTACCTTTGCTTTTCTGCAGGTTCAGGCTCTTATAAGAGCAACCAGAAGTGAAAAAGTAAGCACTGCCCAAAATTATTTTCTCATTTTTGATCTGAACTTCAGGTTCCTTTCCAGCATCACAGAAGTGCCCAAAATTCAGTAGACCCTGCAACTGTTTTCTATATGGGGAAACCATGCATGCCCTGTGGTATTAACAGACAGGAAAAAAAATAAAAATAAGGCACAGTCTGAATTATAATTTTGGTTTTTCCAACCAAAATAACCATTCCTGTATATTCAGGATTTATAAATCTTTACAGTCTCAAAATGTTCTGACTTCAAAAGACTTGACTATTTCTGCCACTTAAACATGGCCTTGCTTGAAATTTGTCACATAACTTGCAACAAAATAAACAAACATCTTTAATATCTTTATTTCAGAATGAACCCTTTAATTCAGAACGAATGAATACCTATGGCCAGGTAAGAATTTCAGCTTCATTCTGTTTAAAGTCCATGCTGTGAAATAGTTGCTAGAATTGGGGTACTTAAAGGCATAATCAGAGTGCCATGTTAAAGTGCTATTCATCAGTCCTTGAGCCAACAAAAAGTTTGCCCCAATAGAAGAGAATATGTGTAGCTCAGGGTTGAACTTTGGAGTCCTTGGGATTCTCTGAGCTTGGTTGTTTTCTTGCAAACATTTCATTACCTAGCAGGGTAACAAAACGTTTGCAAGAAAACAACCAAGCTCAGAGAATCCCAAGGACTCCAAAGTTTGCCCCACTGCTGGCCTCTATTCTGCCTTAATGGCAACACCAGCAACTGTTAAGGAAGTGATTATGGATCCCCCAACTTTGTTTCCACTCCCACAAAGCCTTACCTGCTGCTAGTAGGAGAATGACCAGTAACCCTTCCTCTAATGTGAGCAGGGTTGGATGAATATAGGCAAATAGTGGAGGCCTTGGCTGCTGCTTGGAATAGGGAGACAGCTGGGGCCTTGGACAGGATTGCGCCTATGCAACCTCTCTTGCCACATCGGCCCCGACACTCCCCGTGGTTTACGTAGGAGTTGAGGGTGCTGAAGAGGGTCAAGATACATCTAGAGCACCACTGGAGGAAGACAAAGACTGAATCCGACCGAACACGGGTTAGAGCCGCTATCAAGACCTACATTGTGGCAATAAGGGTGGCGAAGTGTCAATACTTCTCCTCCCTTATCGTGTCCGCAGAATGCCGCCTGGCGGCCCTGTTTAGAATCACTAGGTCCCTCCTTGGCAAGGGGGATGTGGAGGTTCATTTGCAGGGCCGTGCGAAGGAATTTTCAGAGCATCTGCAGGACAAAGTTGCTCGGATTCATTCCAAGTGAGACTCTGAGCGTGGGGCAGGGTCTGGGGAGATACTGGGGGACCGTTCTTACCCAGTTATCTGGGAACAGTTTGATCCTGTTGCTCCTGAGGAAGTGGACAGGATCCTGGGAACTATGAAGGCCACCACTTGCCATCTTGACCCATGCCCCTCCTGGCTGGTGAAAGCAGCTCGGGAGGTGACATGTGGTTGGATCCAGGCGATAGTTACTACATCCTTGCAGAAGGGAGTGTTTCCAGCTGCCTTTAAGGAGGCGTTGGTGCACACCCTCCTCAAGAAACCATCCCTGGATCCTGCCATACTGGACAATTTTTGTCCAGTCTCCCACCTCCCCTTTTTGGGGAAGGTGGTTGAGAAAGTGGTGGCTTCACAGCTCCAAAGGGTTCTGGAGGAAACAGATTATCTGGACCCCTTCCAGTCAGGTTTCAGGACCGGTTATGGAATGGAAACGGCATTGGTCGCACTTATGGATGATCTCTGGCGGGAGCGGGATAGTGGAAGTACAACCATCCTTGCTCTCCATGATCTCTCAGCAGCTTTCGATACTGTCGACCACGGTATCCTGTTGGGATGACTCAGGGAATTGGGGGTGGGCGGCACAGTCTTGTGCTGGTTCACCTCCTTTCTTTGGGGCTGATCCCAATCGGTGGTGATAGGGAGCGAGAGGTCCCATCCTCGGCCCCTCCTCTGTGGAGTGCCGCAGGATTCGGTTCTCTCCCCGCTCCTTTTCAACATCTACATGAAACCGCTGGGTGAGATCATCCGCCACCATGGGATGAGGTGCAATTATACATCTCCATCCCAGGTGAAGTAAGTGATGCCATGACTGCCCTTTCTTGGTGCCTGGAGGCTGTAAGGTTCTGGATGGGGAACAACAGGCTTCAGCTGAACCCTGGTAAGATGGAGCGGCTGTGGGTTAATGGCTCCTCTGTATCCGGGACTTTGTCATCTTTGGTGCTCAGTGGGGTGGCACTACCCCAGACAGACCCAGTGCGTAATCTGGGCATCCTCCTAGACTCACAGCTCCTGCTTGAAGAGCAGGTGGCAGCTGTGGCAAGGAGGGCCTTTGCACAACTTCGGGTTGTGCATCAGTTACGCCCTTTCCTGGATCGGGATGCCCTTCGAACAGTCACTCATGCCCTTGTTATCTCCCAGATAGACTACTGCAATGCGCTGTATGTAGGGCTACCCTTGAAGAGTATCCGGAAGCTACAGCTGGTCCAGAATGCAGCCGTGTGGGCTATTTTTGGAGCCCCAAGAAGGGCCCATGTAACAGTGTTGCTCCGCGAGCTGCATTGGGTACCAGTTTGCTTCCGGGTCCAATTCAAGGTGTTAGTTATTACCTTTAAAGCCCTACATGGCATGGGGCCAGGTTACCTAAGGGACCGCCTCTCCCCTATGACTTCAACCCGTCCCACCCAATCACACAGAGAAGGCATGCTTCAGACCCCCTCAGTAAAAGAACTTTGATTAGCGGGGTCCAGAAGGCAGGCCTTCTCTGCGGTAGCCCCCGCTCTTTGGAACATTCTGCCCCTGGAGGTGCGATTGGCCCCCTCACTCCTGGCCTTCCGAAGGGCCTTGAAGACCTGGCTCTGTCACTTGGCCTGGGGTGGGGAGGGAATACTTCAAGCAGGGGGATGGCTAGACCCATAGTGGCCGGCTGTCCTCAGCCCGATTTTCCATCTTCTTGGATTTTTCTTTTTTAGTATTGTTCTTGAAGTTTAGATTTATTATGTATTTTATATATTTTTATAGTTTTAATGTTTTTTGTAAGTCGCCCAGAGTCCCCCATTGGGGGGAGATGGGCGGGGGAGAAATCCAACAAACAAACAAACAAATAAATAAATGCTTGGAATGGCATGATAGCTACCAGTTAAGTAGCTTTACCAACAGGTTGAGATGTTATGGTGCTCCACGTCTATGAGGGCTGAGCCTAGCAATGCTAGAAGAAAGGAACCTGAGACCAGACAGGTCCATTATCAAAACCCTATTTAGGGAGCTTTCCACACCCACGGCTGAGAAGTGCACAACAAGAAGTTTATCATCACATAAGGGTGGGAGAAAGAGATGTAGGATTTAAATCCTGGTTTGATATAAATATGGCTTGATTCCTAGGTCCAGCAGTAGCTGATCT
This sequence comes from Liasis olivaceus, assembly GCA_030867105.1. NCBI lineage: Eukaryota > Metazoa > Chordata > Lepidosauria > Squamata > Pythonidae > Liasis > Liasis olivaceus. The sequence continues at coordinate 118,651,261 of CM061350.1, read as the reverse complement.
TCTTTGTTATCAGATCTTCTTTGAATCTACAATTAAAGCAACTTATCTATCTGACCTTGTCCTTGATTCCTCGCTGCTAGCTCCAGAGTACAGGTTTGAGTTCCTAGAAAGAGATTTATTTATGTGCATGAGGTAAAGCTCTGACAGCAAGACAAGCTATTCCTACTCCCAATCCCATGGAAGAAGAAAATTCTTTTAAGACTCCAGGATTAAAACCATGGCTATCAACCTTCTTGCAAATCTGCTGATGGTGGATCAGTTGCCAGCACCTTATTCCTGTATCAGAACTACGTGTTGACTCAGATTAAGCAGGCAGAACTATTCCCGCTGGGCTGTCATGCGCCTCTGTCCAGGATCTAGCAACTGTAAAAACAAGTCAAAAACAACTCTGACACATACAACAAGAATCCTGGCAAACGTTCTGCCTTCCTTGTTCAGTGTGATTAATACACCTAAGACCTGAATATTTTTCCACAGACTAATCTCAGAATTTATAATTGGAGGGAGAATCAAAATGGGTGACCCCTCTTCTGCTGCAACTATGCTAATTTTGTGATACTCCTGAGAGCTAATTTCAACAGTCTAGTCAAATACGTGACTACTAACATGAGGTCCATAATTTACAAGGAAACTATTCCATGTGAAAATATGTTGATTTCCAGTTAGCAGCTCAGAATGCCAGTTGGAATAAAAGAGGCTTAAATGATCCAATTGAAAGAGGGGCTATCAGGTGAAAGAGAGGATTACAGAGACTTTGTCTGCATTGACCCAACTCTGCTTGGGGATTGATGGAAGGCTTGAGGAACTGTGGCAGAGAATGGATAGGTCACCACTATTCTCTTTTGTTCTATCCTCTTCCTCTCTGTCAGCTCATCAGACACTTTGGATGTTGAACCCCTGCAGCTGGGTTCTACAGCACTCACACTGCCTGAGAAAAGATGTGCTTGTGCACATAAGTCTATGTTTATACTGTGGGAGTACCCTTCTCAGATGGAAGTACCCTTCACAGATCCTCAACTCTCCTTTCTAAAACATCAACAAAATATTGTTCCTATGGGGAAGGGAGGAGCTTTGCAAAAAGTTGCCCTAAACTCTCTAGATCTGTTTTTTTGGGAAATGAGTCTTACTGGACCTCAAAGGTCTTGGGGCCAGGGACATCCAGAAATGAAGTGGAGCACAGATATGTGGTGCTATGGATCAACATCTAGTCATTCCTGTCATCCTTCAGACTCAGACTGGCTATGCAATCTAACTGCAGGCCTTTGTGCATTTTGGCACTACAGGCGAATTCATAAAATCTTCAATTACAAATACCCTTTGCCCACTCAGCTTGTCAAACCCTCTGAGAGGATAGAACCATAAATAGCAGGCTTTTATGCTCTGGGCTCATCTTAGACTAAATGGATCCTCTCTTATTATCCAGAACCATTAAAAAAAAAATTACAGCAACTATATTTGGCTTCTCCATTACATTTTCCATTTGTCTTAGAAATGGATTGGCTTCAGGCTCACAAGCCCCACATTCATTGGGATCAAGGCAGCATTACATTTGGCTTCCAGGGGTGCAAGACTCATCACCCACAGTGCCTCAAGACCGTCCCCCTCAACTTCCTCCTATCATACGTACCAAGTATGCTGATGTATTTGGGAAAGGGGAAGTACGGTCTCTGCCTCCTCACATCTATAATATAATATAAAACTTATTTCTGTGGTTCAAATTTCACCTATCTAGTGGATGAGAACTTACAGACAGAAACATCTTCCTTCCCTGCAGGTGCTGCTATCTTTTTTGTTACAAAGGAGATCCCTCCTTGTAGTCCATTATTGTAGGCTCCTGAGCTCTGTAACTGTTAGAGATCAGTACCCAATTCCCCTCATTTCTAAACTTTCAGAAGGGCTGCAGAAAATGTATTTTTTTTACCAAACTGGATTTCACTTCTTATTTCCTGGCTTTTGGTGGCCTCCTATTACAGCAGATATCAAAGCTTACAATTGTACTGCACTCTCCACATTACTACAAGGACCAACAAATACAGTTTGTTTGGACTTTATTACTCACCTATCACATGTTGATTGCTTGGATGCCATTCTAGTACTACTGGACCTTTTCTCTAAAATGGCTCTTTTCATCCCCTGTTGTGGCCTTCCATAAACTCCTGAGAGTGCCTGTCTGTTTATTCACTATGTTTTCCAGAACCACAGATTGACTGATCATCTTATTTTGGACAGAGGCTCCTCAATTCACAGAACATTTTTGGAAGGCACTTTTTCAATAATTAAATGTAAAGTTCCACCTATTTTCTGTCCATCATCCACAATCTGATTGAGAAATGGAAAGGACAAATGTCACACTGGAACAACACCTTCTTTGCTACATAAATGACTAACTCAAAATTTGGTCTGAGGTTTACTTATGGTTGAATTAATTCATGCCTCCATGCACATGTCTCCATTTCAGGCTGTTTATGATACTGCTTGCACCTGCTGCTTGATACTTCCTGACTCTCACTCATTCCATTTTTACCATAAACTGCAAGATATTCTGTGCCTCTTCAGGAAGCAACTTCCTGCAAGTGCCCTGCTGACCATCATCAACAGGAAGCCCACTCCATTGCTTAGGATACTACATCTGGTTTTCTACTAGGTTTCAGTCTTCAGTGCAACTGCCTAAGAAGCAATATATTTTATTGGACTGTTTGCAGTACTTACATAGATGAGTCCCATCTTTTGTGTGCAATTTCTATCTACACTGAAAATACATCTGGTCTTCTGCCATTCCTTCCTGGGTCAAAAGTGCCCTCTTTGCTCCTTGTGCACCTCAGCTCTATTACCCCACCCTCTCTGAAAATGGGACTGGCTTGGGGAAGGCAGGGAGGCAATTGTATCAGTAACAAGAGGGAGACAGACCCACCACCCAAAGTTTTTGGGGGACAGTTCTGGATGAGAGGGGAGTTTATGACAAAGATATTGAGACTGGAAGTTTCCCTACTTCTCCAATGTTTGCCAAGAAGATCCCCAGATCAAGAGGAAGGAGGGGTAGACACATCTTAAGGTGGGGGAACTTTGCTCCAGATGATAAACAGATGGAAGCAGAGGGAGGAAAACTACCCCATCCAGCACAGAAAGGGAGAGAGAAATGGCTAGCAATTCCAGATCCCAGGGAAGAAAGAAAGGGGAAAACAGAGAGGGAAATGGTGAGAGGGCTGAAATTGACAAGGGCAGAAGCAAAGTGCACGTGCTTTCCACATCCAAGGCTGAGAAATGAATGGCAAGAAGTCTGTTACCACATAAGTGTGGGAGAAAGAGACATGATATTTAAGCTCTGGTTTTGTTACAAATATGATTTGATTTTTAGACCCTGCTGTAATTGATCTTTGTTGTTAGAGCTATTTTGGTGTCTTCAATAAAAGCAATTTATCTATTCAAGTTTGTCCTTGATTATTTGTTACTAGCTCAGGAGTACAGGGTTGAGTTCCCAGGGAGATTTATCTCTGAATCCTGGTGAAGCTCTGGCAGTAAACTCTGACCTTGCTTAGTGATGCAAGGGAATGGAAGCAGGCAGCAAGTCAATCACTCCTTGCAGACAGGAATGCCCAGAAGTAGCCTGTGAATGGCCATTGAAGAGCAATATATAGGATAAGGGAAATGGTGCTGCCCAACCAAAGTAAGCAGTATGTTTATATGAAAAGTATGGTCATATGAAACCCCTTGTTTGGAAAAGCTGTGGAAAACTATACTGTTCCCTGTGGTGACAAACCAGCAAAATGCAGTTAGCAAAACTGTTTCCTAGCTTAAATCTACATTCTATGCAGCAGAAGGTGGATTTAAGTCCTTTAAAGAGAGGTCTTTCAAAAGAGCGCTAAACTGATGTGTAAAAACAAGGCTAGCACTCTTTCAAAAGAGCATTAAACCCATGTTTATAAGGAGCCCACATTAGATTTGAGAAGCCCTTTAGAAAGCATTGCTCTGCATTTGAGTTTGTGCCTCTGCAGAAGCCAGATGTCTGGTCTTTCCTGCAATCTGGCCAAAGTGGCCATGGATAATGGTTCCCAGCAATTGGGAGTTCCGGTCCCAATTGTAGTCGTACAACGAAGACTACCTGTATCAGTTTTCCCTCTTCTCCCAAAACAATTTTGGCCATGGACACAAACTAGCATGATTCATTGAGGGTGTAGTTGCTGATACAGTTAAGGGGCACTATTTGCCCAGCCTACAGTGGCCAATAGGAGCTGGGCAAATAGTGCCCCTTAACTGTATCAGCAACTACACCCTCAATGAATCATGCTAGATTGTGTCCATGGCCAAAATTGTTTTGGGAGAAGAGGGAAAACTGATACAGGTAGTCTTCGACATACAACTACAACTGGGACTGGAACTCCCATCACTAAGTGATGTGGTCATAAAATGAGTCATGCCCACTTTTATGACCTTTTCTGCTATGGTCATTAAGCAAATCCAGCTTCTCCCACTGACTTTGCTTGTTGGAAGCCCTTGGGAAGGTCGCAAAGGGCAATCACATGACCCCAGGACCTTGCAACCATTGTAAATACATGCTGGTTGCCAAGCACCCAAACTTTGATCACATGACTGTGGGGATGCAGCAATGGTTGTAAATGCAAGGACTAGTCATAAGTCACTTTTTCAGTGCTGTCGTAACTTCAAATGGTCATTAAATGAATGGTTGTAAGTCAGGGGCCACCTGTATAGCTAAAGATGATGTTTAGCTGCCTCTGCTATATGCTGGGAATAAGATGAAGATAAGATTGTAAGGGTGTGGAATAATAAAAAAAGATTGGGCATGTTTATGCAATGGTTAGAGAGATGAGAGGATGAGTCTTATGTGTCTCTACCTGCTGTTGTGGTGAAGATCTAGTGAACTGTGGGATGGGAAACTGGAACACTCTATCCCATTTGAGAACCTCTTCCTATCTTAAGATGGTACCTATTTACCTGTGGCTAAAACTTCTTAATACAAGAGATTACAGTCCAAATCTCTTTGGAAAGTATTACAAGTCATTGGGAAGGAAGGAAAAAAGCAATGGAGCACCAGTGAAGCAGAAGTTCCAGCTACTGTTGTTCACCAGGTCCAGCTGCTGAACATACCTTGCTGCTCCTTCTTTGCCCTTGGACAGTGAAATGTTATGGGAGAGAAAGTAATGGTTTAATAAAAGCAGCAACAATCACACTTCCTGTCCCCAAAAAGACTGAAATACAGCAGACATTCTGGGAAGCCAAAAAAAGGGTTTTTGTATGAACCAACAGAGGTTGGTTGTTCCCTCTCCCCTACTATTCTGATATTATGGTATTGTCTGGGCATCAACACACTTCCCACCCAGTCCTGTCATAAAAAGAAATGAAAAGGATCTAACTCATATGTAAATGTATATCATATACATTTCTCTAGTAGAAAGTGGCCTTTCTGTTATGTAGGAATTATGTTTATTTTCTTTCAGATTTCCCTATTTGTAGTGAAGTAATTTATATTGACCTTTTACAGGGTAGAACTTTTTCAGATGACAGAAACAATCATCCACAGGTAAGGATTTTCTTTTCATCTGCTTATATAAATCGAGCATGAACAGGAATTTCTACGCTTCAGTTTCTATTCCTTCTTTCAAAAGATCAGCCTATTTGTTCAATTGTCTGTGGGCTCACTCTGGATCCTTCAGGGCAACCTTTTATTGTGATGTTTTCCTATCTCATTCATAGAATTTTATAGGGATTCCAGGCAATGTTGTTCTCCCAGTGTAATTCTCCCATGCTTCCCCATACCTTCCTTAATAGAGAAAAAAAGAAAAACCTCTGTTGCCTAAAGAAATGAAGAATAGCTCCACAATGTCTTTTATTTGATATCACTAAGAGTGAACTTCAGAGTTTAATGCAGAGAATCTCTCTCTCAAATACTTGATACATTTGGCATTGGAAGGGGTTTAATCATGTGGCTATAGTGTAAGATCTTGTCCCGTTCGTCAAGAGAACACTCCCATGACACGTGCGGTTCACAAAAGAGGTTTACGCAAGCGTAACACAACAGTTACAAGCAAAGCCAGGACTGGCTTGGTCCAATTACATTGGTTACTTATACCTCTCCCCTTCCCGCGCTTTTGCCCCGCGATCGCGTTACATGCTGCGGATTATCAGCACCCCAATAATCCCCCTTGATTGTCCAGATGGCAGGTTCAGCCCGGGTTCCATTGTCCCTTAATCGATTACCCCTCCGGTGTGGGCTGGTTCCCTTGGGGTCCTTTCAGTTGCGTGCAAAACTGGGGTTTTCTGGATGTGCGGTGATCTTAGCTTCGCAGCTCGCGGCTCTGCTCATTGTCTGCTTGCGCCGCCTATCATTGTAAATTAATTGTTTCCACTCTGCGGTTTCCCCGCTGGCTAGGTGGCCATTAATCAGCCGCGTGGGTTTCACTTCCCCTTTTTCCCGGCTTGCAAGCAGGCAGCGGAATTGGCTTAGCCTGGCGGTTTGGCTTTCCTAGGAGCGCCATGCCAGCTGAACCTGACATACCGCCCCCCTGAAAACAGACCCCCCCTTTTTACCTCGGCTTCCCAGGGTACCTGTCGTAAAAATCCCGCATTAGGTCCGGCGCTTTTACATGGGCTTTGCTTACCCATTCGCTGTGGGACTTGGGGAAATGTTTCCACTGCACCAGCAGCTGGATCTGCCCCCTGTGCCTCCTCACGTCCAGTATCTGTTTCGCCTCGAAGTGCTGCTCCCTGCCAATCATTATGGGTGCCGGTGTCACCTCTGTCTTGTGCCAGTTGTTCCCCGGCTGGTGCGGCTTCAATAAGCTGCAGTGAAACACCGGGTGGATTTTTCCAAGGCTTTTGGGGAGCATCAGCCTTACAGTTACTGGGTTGATTATCTCCGCGATGGGAAACAGTCCCAAAAACCTCGGGCTGAGTTTCTTCGACACCTGGTGTGTTTTTAAGTTCCTAGTCGACAGATACACCTGGTCCCCCACCTTCCACTGCCACTCGGGGAGCCTTTTGCAGTCGGCGTATTTCTTGTATTCTGCCTTTGCTCCCTGCAGCGCCGCGCACGCCGCTTGCCTCATGGCGTCTATCTGGGCGAACCAGGAGTCCAGCGAGTCTGTGTGGGATGCTGGTTGAGGCAATTCTGGCATGGGGATGAAATCCCGCCCGGTGGCCACTTTGAATGGGGAAAACCCGGTGCTTTTGTGGACAGCGTTGTTGTAAGCTACTTCCGCGAACGGCAGTAGCTCTGCCCAGTCGTTCTGCTGGTGCCCCACGTAGCACCGCAGGTACTGCTCGAGCCCCCCGTTCAGGTGTTCGGTGGCTCCATCCGTCTGCGGGTGCGCCACGGAGGAAAGAGCCTGCTGTGTCCCCACCTGCTTCAGGAACTCTCTCCAGAATCGTGCAACGAAGTTGCTCCCTCTACCGCTGACGATCCGTCAGGGAGCACCGTGCAGCTGGTAGATGTGGTGTATGAAGAGCCTTGCCAACCTCTCTGCTGTGGGGACTTGCCTGCAAGCCACGAAGTGCGCTTGTTTGGAGAACAAGTCCGTGACCACCCAGATGGCAGTCTTGCCCTTGCTCTCTGGTAGTTCCGCTATGAAGTCCATGGCAATCTCTTGCCATGGGCCGTCGGGATTCGCCACCGGCCGGAGTAGCCCCTGGGCTTGCCCTTGCTCCCCTTCGCCATCGTGCAGACTGGGCAACCTCCCGCGTACGCTTCTACATCCTTCCGGAGTGTTGGCCACCAGAACTGCCGCCGGATTAAATGGAGCGTCTTCACAAAGCTGTAATGCCCTGCGCTCTGGCTGTCTTGGGCTCTCTCCATGACGCTCTGCCGGCATTCCTCCGGAATGTACACCTTCTCCTCGTGCCACCACAAGCCCCCTTGGCTAGTTAGCATGTCTCGGTTTTCCTTGAGCCAGGAGTCCCACTCCGCTGCTTCTGCAAAACCCCGCTGTAACTCAGGCGCCGCGCCCCTCACCTCTCTCCTGGTCTGGCTCCGGGTGACGGCTTTTGCAGCCAGCCTGCCGGCAGGGATGATGGAGTCCACAATGACCTCTTGCAGGCTGGCGTGTTGGGGCATGCGAGACAACCAGTCTGCCAGGAAATTCCTCTTCCCAGGGATGTATTTTAAGGTGAAGTCGAACCTCCCAAAGTACTGAGACCATTGTGCCTGTTCAGGCGATAGCCTCCGCGGGGCTTTTAGGGCTTCGAGGTTCTTGTGGTCCGTCCACACCTCGAACGGCTTGGTCGCCCCCTCCAGCAGATGCCTCCACGTGGCTAGGGCCCACTTTACTGCGTATGCCTTTTTCTCCCACACCATCCACCTCCTCTGTCTTGGTGAATTTGCGGGAGGCATAGGCACACGGGTGGAGGGGACCCTCCGGGCCAGGCTGTAGCAGGACTGCCCCCGTTGCCACGTCCGACATATCCACTTGGATGACGAACTGCCGGTCCGGGTCTGGGTGGCGCAGGATCGGCTCCACTGTGAACCTCCGCTTTAAGTTCTCAAATGCCTCCTGGCATTCCACGGTCCATGCGAGTGCCATGCTGGGCTTCGGGGTTTTCCTGCTGCCCTTGGTCTTCAGCAAGTTCGTTAGGGGGAGGGCGACTTGGGCGAAGTTCAGAATGAACTGCCTGTAGAAGTTCGCAAACCCCAGGAATCTTTGGAGTCGCCTCCGGGTCCACGGCGCTTCCTAGCCCAGGACATCCCTCACCTTCGCCGGGTCCATTTCGATCCCTCAGCTGGATATACGGTAGCCGAGGTAGTCCATCTGCTCCCGGTGAAACTCACATTTTGAGAGTTTCACATACAGCTGGGCCTTTAGCAGTCTCTTAAGCACCGTGTGCACCAGTTCCACATGCTCCGCCAGGGTTTCGGTGTAGATTAGGATGTCATCCAGGTAGACCAGGACGCCCCAGTATAGTAGGTCATGCAGCACCTCATTTATCAGCTGCATAAATACCCCCGGGGCCCCTTTTAACCCGAACAGCATTACGCAAAATTGGTAGCTTCCAAGCGGGGTATTAAACGCCGTCTTCCACTCATCTCCTGCGCGGATCCTAACCCTGAAATACGCCTCGCGCAAGTCCAATTTTGTGAACATCCTCCCCTTAGATAGGTGTGAAAGTAGGTCCTTTATCAAGGGGAGGGGGTAGTTATACTCGGTGCTGATTGCGTTCAGCCCCCAATAGTCTACACACATCCGGAGCGAGCCATCCTTCTTCTCTCGGAACAATACCAGGGCCGCCAGTAGTGACTTCACGGGCTGGATAAAACCTCGCGCCAGATTTTTGTATATAAACTCCCGAAGGGCGCCCATCTCCTTCATCGATAGCGAGTACATTTTTGGCTTGGGCAGTTTTGCCCCTGGCTCCAGTTCAATGGCGCAGTTGCTGGGTCTATGGGGCGGGAGTTGGTCGGATTCTCTCTCCTCGAACGCTGTCGCTAAGCTCCAGTATTGACGCGGGATGCCCCCGGCTTCCTGGGTTTCCCCGGGCCCGAACCACTCTCCGTCTTGGTTCCGCTCGCCACCGCCGTCTGCAACCACCTCGGTGTCGCCGTCATCCCTCGGGGCTCCGGGACTGCCGCCACCACTGCCTCCGCCTGAGTTCCTGCCTCGGTCTGCTCCTGCTCTGGGCGCCTCGGACCCTCCGCTGGTCCGGCCGTGGCCGCCTCCTTCTGCTGACGCCCCCTGCTCTCGCACTTCCCCGGCTCCTCATCCTCGAACCTCAATGCTTCCGACACCCAGTCGACACGTGGGTTCCGTCGTCACAGCCACGCCAAACCGAGCACCACCGCGTAGTCGGCAATTGGGACCACCACGAACCTCAGCTCTTCTTGGTGGTCCCCGATCGTCATCTGGACCGGCTCGGTCCCCCCCCCCGCTAGTGAGCCATCTAGTTGGCTGAACGTGATGGGTTCTCTGAGGCATCACAGCTGCAGCCCAAGCCCAGAGACTATGGCTGGGTGCATCAGGCAGTGCGTGCAGCCTGAATCTAGCAGTGCCTGCAGCTGCACCTCCCCCCCCGACCTCAACCTCCAGATGTGCACTCTCACCTGAAGGGGGGGGCAATCCTCATCGGCTATTAGGTCCGTGCATCTCGGCTCCCCTGCTTACACTGGGATGCCGTTCAGTGCGAGCGTGCCTCGTTTCCCGCCGGCCCCAATTCCTCCCCGGAGGACGCCGTCTCGGGGGTCGACCACTCCATCTGGCCTCGCTCGGTCACCGCCGCCGCCTTACTCTTCCGTGGCCGATCGCCCGCTCGTTTCCTGGTTGGACGCGGTGGCTTGACTTCTGCGCGGGGTGGGGCTCCTTCCCGCTCCGTCAGGCATTGTGCCGCCCTGTGGCCTCGCCCTCCGCACCTAAAGCATAGGTTCGGGGCCTTGGGCATCTCTCGCCCCCCCGCGGGCTGTTGCCAGCTGCTCCGCCTCTCCTCCGCGGTTCTCTCCCTCTGTCGATCTCTCACCTGGTCCCGCCTCCGCGCGCTCTGTTGGACCTGCCACCATGCTGACTCTGCCATCCCGGCCAGCCAGATCCAACCCTTCACAGTGGTCGGGTCATCTCGGCCCAGCGCCCGCTCCCGGATCTCCGGGTTGAGACCCCTCTTGAAATACTTTACCCTGAGAGACTCCGGCCAGTCCGTGAGTTTCTCTACCAACCTCCGGAACTCCAATGCGTATTCGGCCACAGACTTGTCCCTCTGCCTGAACTGCAGGATGTCGTCCTCGGCCTGCTTGGCACTCAGGGTGTCCTCGAATCTATCCCAGAGCGCCTGCATGAAGTCCGGGAAGCTTCTCAGCTCCGCCGTGTTGGCGTCATACAGCCCGATCACCCAGCTCGCCACTTGGCCGTCCAGTAGCTCAGCCATGTAAGAGACCCTGTCCTCGTCCCTGGCAAACAGGTGACCACCCCTCTGCATGAAGCTGCGGACATGGGTCAAAAAGTGGGGTAGCTGCTCTGGATCCCCCGAGAACTTTCTGGTTATGCCCCGGAGTCTCAAGGCATCTTCCGCCCGTCGATCCACCGACTGTGGAGTTGGCACCGGTGCCGGCTGGGGTTCCGGGCTACCGCCCCCGTCGCTCACACTGCCACTCGCCACTGACGGGCCCACTCTCAGCAGTATGGCTTAGAGCATTGCCTGCATGGAGTCCAGGCACTGCTCGACCCTTGTCTCTAGCTTGGCGAATTCATCCTCCCATTTTCGGGTACGGGACCCCGAACCTCGGGTCGTCATGACCCCCGACCTGTTGGGCCCCTGGTTCACTCCGATCAACCACCGTGCTGGTGAGGGGTCCCAGATTCCGGCCGCCATCCTGTCGCTCCCTTGTCCCGTTCGTCAAGAGAATACTCCCGTGACACGTGTGGTTCACAAAAGAGGTTTACTCAAGCGCAACGCAACAGTTACAAGCAAAGCCAGGACTAGCTTGGTCCAATTACATTGGTTACTTATACCTCTCCCCTTCCCGTGCTTTCGCCCCGCGATTGCGTTACATGCTGCGGATTATCAGCGCCCCAATAATCCCCCTTGATTGTCCAGATGGCAGGTTCAGCCCGGGTTCCATTGTCCCTTAATCGATTACCCCTCCAGCGTGGGCTGGTTCCCTTGGGGTCCTTTCAGTTGCGTGCAAAACCGGGGTTTTCTGGATGTGCAGTGATCTTAGCTTTGCGGCTCGTGGCTCTGCTCATTGTCCGCTCGCGCCGCCTATCATTGTAAATTAATTGTTTCCACTCTGCGGTTTCCCCGCTGGCTAGGTGCAGGTGGCCATTAATCAGCCGCGCGGGGTTCACTTCCCCTTTTTCCCGGCTTGCAAGCAGGTGGCGGAATTGGCTTAGCCTGGCGGTTTGGCTTTCCTAGGAGCGCCATGCAGGCTGAACCTGACATATAGTTGATTTTGATGCCACCCTTCAGTTTAGGGGAACTGGATGAACAATAGATTTGGGCCACCATTGTATTTACATCATTTTATGTCATTTGGGTAATGATTTCATTACCCAAATGACAAGACTGGTGCAAGTGACATAATTTGGATCACTTATGTAATGGTGTTACTGCAGATAACATTCTTTCCAATTTAACAATCAGGAATAATGGACACCCACTGCCTGCAATTAGTCCCTGAAAGAAGGTTTCATTGTATGTGGAAATTTAAATGGTTTTATGAATGCATTGACACATAGGAATCAAGCTTCAAGCTTTCAATAACTATTTGGGGAAAAAGAAATGTTACAGCTGTGCAATGCTAATTCCTCACTAAAGTTCTTATTAGCCTCATCATTATTTTTTTTTTAGCACACTTGAAATAGTGTGAAAGCAGTTTTATCTGAAATACTCATTATTTGGTTCCTCACTTTTGAGGGAAATAACAATATTCTTGCCAACTACTGCATTTGATTTTTTTTCTCATGGACTTTCTAACATTTTAGACCCAACTGTAGTAATTTTATTAATAAATACAGTTAGGGTAGGAAAATATTTTTGTGTATGGGAGCTAAATTTTCGATTTGTTCATTTTTGGGAATGGAGTTGGGTATTAAAAGCAAAAAAGTACATTAAATAGAGAAGAGGCGAACTACATCTTTTCTAGCTTTTATTTTAATAAAACCATGAACATCTGCAATGCTAGAAATGCATTCCTGAATATCGACAATAGGATCTTAGAAGGAGACTCTGAAAGCCATAAAAATTAGACTGCAGATCCTTTGTATAAAATTTAATTGCTGAAGCAGCTTGCCAATTACAGGCTGTCAAAGCACATTTTAGGTCTGTTGTAGTTTTGTTCAGAGGTTTCTTCCTATAGAAGGAATAGCTTCTTGTCTTTTGTATAGTTTTCAGTTGAGTCAAGCCAGCACTGGAGGAAAACAGTTGATGGATTATTGCCCTGTAATAAATCAGGTCCTATTTCCCTCTGTCTGTCTTAGATATATAAACAGATATATAATTTTCTTTTAGCATAAGACAACATTTAAGAATAGACATTTTATAATAAAACATTACACAGTGTCTGAATTCTTATAGCAAAGGTGTAACAAATTGTTTGTATTTTTACAGAGACAATGTATTTGTCCTAGTGCACAGGTAACTTATTTATTTTCATGCTGCTCCTTACTGTCTCAATTGCATTATTGTCATTGGTAACAAAATGTTTTCGGTCATGTGATCACTTTTGTCTACCAGGTGTTAATTGTTTACTTTATCTTTTAACAAGATCCCAATGCAAGCCAGTGTACCTGCAAGCAAGCAAACAACAAATTTTCAATGGACATCCAATCCACTACCTAACAGACCTATAAAAATCAGCCATGCTCTTTAGAAAATGACTTGGGACTAATCATGGAGCCCTTCACAAGAGGCAATTTTATACAGATTTTGTTTGCATGAGACACTCTATTAATATATATTTTTTTATTCTTAGTATTCTCAACATTTTTTGTTACCTAGTTGTAAATCAGAGAAGATAGATTAGGATCTTTTGATAATCTCTCATCTGAGCAATTTCTGACAAGGGGTAGCCAGCAGTAGTAGAAGCTAAACAGTCACCCAAATCCATTCTGAGGGGTGATTCAGAACCTTGGAAATGACCCAGTCTCAACCATGTTACTCCCAAAATAATCCAACTTGATGTGGCACGTTCACATCCAAAGTGAGACTTACAAAAGTAAAGTTTCATTTTTTCATAGTCTATAATGAGAAAAAAAGCGATGGCTAAACCATTTTTTGTATTTTAAATTTTTAAAAATTAAAAAAAAAGGTTTTAAAGCCTGAAATTTGCAAGAAAGATTACTAAAGTGTAAAGCAAGCCAAATATCATACTGTATAGAAATTTTCAAGTTCTGCCCCTTTTCATCTGCTTGTAATTTTGTTGGGACAGAATGTTAAGAAATTAAATAACCCCTACAGTGGGGAGTATCTGCACCTAATTGTTGGCAGATAGAAGTCACAGGTTAATACCTGGATGGAAAACAGCAAATCCCAGGGCTGAAAACTAGACTAGGAGTTTTTGGGTTTTTTTTTTAAATCCCACAAAAGGAAACAATAAAGCACTTTTGGATGGTTGCCAAGAAAACAACATATCTGTCCACATGGAGTCCATCTTGAGGGAGATTTTACCTTTACTGTACCTAGACTGAGGGAGCTTTGTGCAAAAGAAAGAGAAAACTTGATGCTCCTTCTGAATAAAAGGAGATTGAATTGCCAGCCTAAGATAAAAGAAATTACTCCCAATACATACAGGAATAATTGGCAAGTAATGGCTGTTTCATGCACATCTTTATTTAAACAGCATGTTTCAGTTCAGTCTCACACTGATTAATTTCCGGCAGTCCAAAGTCCGCCTGCCAACAGAGCCTTGTAGACATTTCGCCAACAGACTTGGATAAAACCAATCTGATAATAAATGCTGTGCAGCAGTTTTTAAAAAATATTGATACCCAAATTCTGATTCTTTGTAGAACCTAACTACATCTATCCAATAACTAAATAGGAGCTCAGTTAAAAAATGTTTACTTTTGTTTGTAATTATGATAAGGTGACTTTAGTCTGAATTAGTCAAATATATCTTCCAAATGGGTAGAGGTTAATGTACTGGATAATTCCTATTTTCCCCCTCTCTTTTTTCTTTTAATAGCAAAGTAGCATTCTTTTGGTAATAAAAGAAAGGGAAGGAGACAGATGATGAATTAAGGAGTGATTAATCACTGAACTCCCTAGCTCCACTGAGCAGGAAGTAATGAAACTAGACTTTCCTTTGCAAAATGGCAACTACAAGTATTAATGACACCCTATAGAAGGCAGTGGTTATGGGTCACTCTTTATTCAGTACTGTGGGAAACCTTTGTTAGAATTTCACTTCCCGCTATTGCTTTAAAACCTATGCCTCAGGAGAGTTCAAGAGTTTCTGGGGAAACAAAACTAGAATCTCTGCAGTGTATCTATAGAATCTGTTGAGACCGGAGAAGCAAATAAACCAGACTAAGAAACTAAGCAAGATAGACATTATATATTATATTTTTTAATACTTTTTAATGTATTTATTGATTGTGTTTTAACCTTATTGCCCACTGCCTAGAGTCGCTTGGATAAAGGAAGGTGGGCAGCTAATAAATTGAGTAAATAAATAAATATTAATTAATATATTGCATAGAGAATATTATAAAAAGAGCTCCATAACTACCTCTGTTCCTAGATTTAAAAAGAGCCATCATGAAGATATCTTAAAATAGAGATTTTTATCAAAGTAGTATATTATTTTAACAAAATCTTTTTGAAGGAATTGTTATTTTCTCTACAGGGTGGGCAAGTTGGATCAATATATACCATAGTAGTATATGTTTAATGATAGTAGTATATGCTTAATAGATTAAAAAACTGCATTACTACATTTGCCCTAAAGTAAAACATTTAAAAATGAGGTCAGTGTGGATCATTTGATGGCAACTCTTTAAATAAAATATATATTTTATATTGAATTTTTAAAAGTAGGATGCTTACTTTTGTTCATAGATAGAAAAAATATGGTTTCCACTGCAATCTTATACATATTTAGCAGAGGCAAAGCTTTACTTAATGCAAAAAGACATTCTCTTTAATAGATGGGCATAAGATAGGAGCTCCAAAGATGCCTATCTCCAGATTAAATATTATTTCAGTAAGCAACAACTTTTCTGAAGGGATACACTTTCTGTACTGAGTAGGTATCATGATAATGACAACCAATATGGGCATATTATTACTAGGATGATGGCGATGATAATGATGATGATATAAGAGGTTCTGATTATTTCTTTTCTAAATTTGGAAAATAATTTACTCCACATCTATTAAAGCAACATGGTAAAACTTTTCTAAAGCGAGTCATAATTCTATAGGGTAAACAGAGTGGATCATTTGGCAGCAGAGGATGGTATAGCAGCAGCGGATCATATGGCAGCAGCAGCCAATACCAACAGGTAAAAACACTTTAAATATAGGGAACCATTTGTTTATTATTTACCTCAAAATATATCTTTACTACTCTTCATCAAAAGGATCCTAGGCCAAAGAATGGAAGTATGAATAAAACAACTGAAAGAAACAGCGTAAAACAGTATTGAAACTATTGTAAAATATAGGAACCAATTAACAAAATAAAAACAAATAGAAATATTCATTCTAAAAGGGTAGCGATGTCTCCTTGGGAAGCTGAACCACCTTGGGAAGCACAGAGTAGGGTCCTTGTGACTAAAAAGATCCTCTTCTTTGTGAATGAACCTATTTGCAGAAGAAGGCACTTTTCAAAGAGTATTTACAGATGATGGGAAGATACAGATTGGCTGGTAATATGGGCAGCTATATAAATAGCATTAATAAATAAATAATATATACCTAATTAATTATTGAGACATAGGAAATAAAGTTGACATACGTTCAGTTAACTTGCTTTAAATATGAAATGTTGCTAAAGGCATATTTATTAACTAAAAATATTTGCTAATATAATTTTGACAAAAATGTAATACAGTTCAACCAATATGAACGGGGATAATATCTTATGAATTGTAAAAAAAGATAAACATTCCCTTAGGGCTGTGACTTTATGGATATATCTGTGTATTTTTAGCAAACAGATGTTACAGTATTCATAGATTCCTGGATATACATATTATAGTAAAGTTTTAATTACTTAACCTTTGAACCACAAAGATAAGTCAGTTAGTGGACTGTAATGGTTGAGCTGTTGCACTGGCACTGAGGTAACCCAGGTTCTAGCTCACCTGCAGCCACGGAAACTGACTGGATAACTTTGGGCCAGTCACTCTTGCTCAAGGCAACCAACCATACAGGGTTGCTGTTGTGCGGAAAAACAGAAGGAGCGAATGCTGCCAAGTCACCTTGAGCTCTGACTGAAAGGTGAGATATAATATAGCAAGTAAACAAATTTGAGTATTGGCTGTGCTCAGGGACATCTGCTGGGGGAGTGTCAAAAAGGCGAAGATGGCAGTCATGACCATGTGATCAAAGCTCCATATGGTGGATATAAAAAAGAGGTGGGGCTTCAGTCATGTGGTCCCAACACCATCTTTACTTTTTTTACCCCCTGTGGATGCCCCTGGTTGTGCTTATTCTCTCTTTTGAATATAGAGAGTAGTTTGCTATAGATACATTAAAGTATTCATTTTATAAGTAATAATGGTTTTCTCTACAGAATGGCTCCTATGGCAGCAGCAGTCAATGTGGATAGTGTCAGGGATTAGCCCAGGAAACTCCAGGAGACAGTACAGATTCAATCCAGCAAGGTTTATTGGCTTCACTCCCGTTACAGAAATCTTCTCAGAGTGAGAGCAATTCCCAGGGTCACCCACAAACATCCTCTGCATTCCTTAGGGAGGGGCCAGTCTCATTCTCTTATCTCTTCCTCGCTGCTCTGGGGACGAGAGTACGTTCTTAACCCCTCTTGCTCTATCTCTCACAGATAGCTAGGAACTATTTCATAATGCAGTTTTTCCCAACTTGGATCTCAGCTGTCCAGATGTATTGGGCTTCAGCGTCCATAATCCTTAAACAAGTATCAGGAAGTTATGGGAAATGAAGTCCAACATATTTGAAGGGCACCATGCAGTTATTAGATAATATACAGTATGTGATATATACCATGATAATATAAATATGTCAAAAATAAGATTAAAATAATTTTACTTCTTTTGTAGCCTCCAGAAATTTTCTCTTTCTGTAATATCTTTGTGTAGTATTACAAAAGGGCTCAGGGTGGCTGCCAGTCCTGAATGTGTATGCTTTGTCATATTGCTGGCAGGTGAGTTTCTGGAGAGCTACTTCTGTGCTGCAACAGCCTTGACAACCAATAGGTGGCAGCAAAGGGACACAGAAACTCTTTGCTTCCACCGAGTGGTTCTATAGATTTATTTAGCCAAGGTATAGTAGTCTTAGTAAAGGCAAAGTTTATGAATCTCCAGCCCTAATTTCCCTCATTTCAGTATAGAAGATAAGGTGTCTTAAAAGGCCAACAGTTTCCTATCTCTCAATGCATCCTGCAGATTTTCATTTGTTTATAATTTAAATAAAAATACAAAACTCCGTTCCAAGTTTCTTTCTGGCCTAAGGAAACTAACATAGAGAAAAATCTATAAAGGTCTATTAAGTGAGTATGATATTTCAGCAATGACGTATTTTAAAATAATAACTGGATTTTCTTCCACAGGGTGGATATGATGGATCACATGGTAGCAACCAATACGGACAGGTAAAACGTATCCTCTATGGTTATAGATAATATCAATACAATAAGTGTTAGGCTTATTCAGTTCCTTTATTTGCTTCAAAATTTTTATCTTGTCTGTTAGTATGACTATGACTATTTTCCAGGTGTATAGCAACTGAATGAATAAATACAATGAGTAAAATAAAAAGCTACCTAAACCACTTTAATTTAAAAGTCATAAATGTTTGTTCAGTGGCGACCGCAGGATTCTGCTACTTTGAAGCATCGTGCTGCAAGCTTTACCCCTTTTGGAAATAAACAGAAGGTTTTGTTACTTACAGTGTGGTTGCCTTGATAGATTCTATGGGACTGATCACGTGTAAAGCTAGGTTCCTGCCTGCTGCAGATAATACAGTTGTAAGCATGAAAACTCTTCACTTACATTACCAACAAAGCGAAGGGAACGGAGAGGCTGGATGCTAGTGCTCGCATGTTGGATGAATATGAGAAGCAATGCATGGACAGGGCTATCGGGTGGTGTGTCATCTCCATTACCAAAAAAATCTCATTCCAAGCCCCCAGATTACCTTAGCCAGCAGTTTCAGATAAATGGTAAAGAAAATAATTATGGGCGGGGGGAGAACCTTTGCAGAACATCAGGGTATAACATGCCACCTGGCTAAGCAAAAATCTTTTGGCTTTGCTCTTGGAATTGGCCTTCCACATAGTGGAAGCATCACGGAAAAGGCTCCATTGAAAACATCTTTGGAGAAAGAATGCACAGGCCCTCAGTATCAAGCATAAATCAAGACTGAAACAGATCCAGAGACAATGAGTAAAATAAAAAGCGACCTAAGCCACTTTAATTTAAAAGTCATAAAATGTTTGTTTATTCAGTGGTGACCACAGAATTCTGCTTCATGCAACAGTACCTAGAATATTGCTATTATTAAGCATATATAATGTTGGCCAGTACGATGGTGTTTCAGCAACAAATGTTTGGTTGTTCAAATAATTGCTTCTATTAGAGTGGACAGTATAGCTCATATGCAGTTAGAAACCAAATGGGCAGGTCAAGGAAACATTTTAAAATCTATGTAAATAATCTTAAAAAATGGGTTAAGCATGTCATAATATAATATGTAACAAAAATAAGTTTAATATAGTACAGAAAGTGTTTTAATGCAGCTATAGTAAGGGAGTAATGAATTTCAGCAATAATGATTGATTTACCGTTTTCTGTTCAGAGTGGGCAATATTGGAGCAACAATCAGTTTGGAGAGGTAAAGGTCTTTCAGCTTATTTCTATTCTTAAATATATTGCACCTGCATTGAGTTTCACAACACATGCACACATATATGTATCTATATATACAATATTAAAAAACCTTAAGAAATGTTGACATACACATATAGATATAAACATTTCTTAATATAGTTTGTTAAAGTAGATGTTGTGGTATTTATCCATGTGGACAGGGATACAATGTAGAAAATATACTGTATATACTCGTGGATAAGCCCATCTGTGGATAATCCGACCCTAAAAATTTTAATCAAAATATCATGAAAAATGTGCCACCTGTGGATAAGCCGACCCACATTTTTCATGTTATTTTGGTTAAAAATTCAGTGGTCGGATTATCCACGGATGGGCTTATCCGCGAGTTTATATGCAGGAACTTTTTAAAAGGTATTACCATATATACTCACGGATAAGCCCATCCACAGATAAGCTGAACCCAATGTTTTGGGTGTATTTTGGCACCTAAAATTCTCAGCTTATCAGTGACTATATATGGTATGCATTAATACACATGGAGATATCAAGATTAAATAAAAATAACCCGACAGATTTCTGTTCAGAAATATAGAAAATAGCTTTGTATTTTATCAATACTCCTCATAACTGAGAAAGCTTTTCTGTACAGAATGGAGTGTTTAAAAATAACAATAGCAGCCAATCAGAGTTAGGCAAAATCTGTTTATAATGTAGTATATCTGTAAAAATTACCATAGTTATAAACAGTATATCTGAGATATAGAAATTTAAATGAAAATAACTTTTTCTGCATAGTTCTACTTCTGAATGTAGCAAGTAGTTTTTAATTTTATTAAGGTTATTATTTATAATTAATGAGTATTTTTATTAAGTTTATTATTTATAATTAATGAGTATTTTCTTACAGGGAGGAGGATCATCTGGTGGCAGCTGTATAATGATACAGTGTATGTGCATAATATTTACTATGGTTATTTATCATACACTTGTAAAAATAAAATAAAATAATATAAAATAAAATAAAATAAAATAAAATAAATAGCTTATTTCTGCTCCTTAATATTCTACAGAATATTTGCTATAGTTATTTATAACTATTAATATAATCATACGGAAAAGAAAATAAGCATTTTCACCTTATTTCTGCTCTGGAATGTAGCAAGGAGCTATATGCTTAATTAAGATAATTATTTTGTAATTAATAATATTTCTACAAGGATTGATCAGAGAACCAATATGACAGCTAAAAACTATTGTATAACATAGTGTATGTATCTAATATTTGCCAGGGTTATCTATAGTACAGTTACCATATAGAACATAAAATAAAATATGTTTTTTCAACTTACTTCCACTCCTGAATATAAAAAATAGTGTTGTGCTTTATTAAGGTGACTATTTTGTAATTAGCAAGTGTTTCTTTACAAGCAGAATCATATGGTGGCGGTGACAGTGGCCACCAATGTAACGGCCATATAAAAACTATAAAATAACATAATGTATATACATAATATTTCTCATGGTTATTTATGATACACTTGCTGTATATAAAATAAAATAAAAGATTTGGCTCATTTCTGCTTCTGAATACAGGAAGTAGTTTTGTGCCTCGTTAAGGAGATTATTTTATAATTAATAAGCATTTTCTGACAGGGAGGATCATACAGCAGCAGTGACCATTATGGCAGCCAGGTAAAAAATACTTTATAAAATCATGTTTTTATAATGATAGATATAATTATAAATATAGATACAGAAGTATAGTACAGGTACGTCTACTATATGTACATGTTATATATATGGAGGGGGGTAATCCTTGCAATTGGGACCAGCAACTCTGTCACAAACAGACTTATGACCCACTTCCATTATTGTATGAATCACCGTGGTTGCTAAGCAAGACATCACATGACTGTGACTTGCAACTTCACTTCTGTGTTCTCTATTAATTCTCCTTGTTGGAAGCCAGTTGTGAAGCTCGCAAATGGCGATCACATAACTGCAGGACTCTGCAATGGTTGTAAATGCGCACCAGTTGCAAAGTGCCTGAATGGCAACTTCATACCGCAGGATGCTGTGATGGCCATAAATGCAAGAATTGGTCACAAAGTGGTTTTTTTTCAATTGTCATAACTTTGATTGGTTGCTAAACAAGACAGTTGGTAAGTGAGGGCTACATGTATATATATCGCCATAGACATAAAATAATATGTCTATGTATACAGGTAGTCCTTGACTTACGACCACAATTGGAACCAGAACTTCCCTCGCCAAGCAATGTGGTCATTAAGTGAGTTGCGCCCTATTTTACAACCTTTTTTGCCATGGTCATTAATCAAATCACGTGGTCTTCAAGCAAGTCCAGCTTCCCCCATTGACTTTGCTTGTCAGAAACCCTGGGAAGGTTGCTAAGGGTGATCACATGACCTGGGATGCTGCAACTGTTTACATGCTGGCTGCCAAGCACCTAAATTTTGATCACGTGACTGCAGGAGTTCTGCAACAGTCGTAAGTGTGAGGACCAGTCATAAGTCATTTTTTTCAGCACCATCCTAACTTCAAACAGTCATTAAACAAATGGTTGTAAATTGAGGACTACCTGTATATAGTATGTAGTATATTTACTATATACTATTTATACTATATATTATATAGTATGCAGTATGTATACTGTATATGGTATATTATATAGCATGTATAATACTGTATACGGTATATTATATAGCATGCAGTAAATGCACTATATATAGTATATTATATAGTATATAGTAAAAATACTATTAATATACTATATGGATGTATATTTAGCTTACAGAATATAAAGTTTTGGGGGTTCATTTCTGCTTCTGAATATAGCAAAGAGCATCGTGCTTTATTATGGTAAATATGTTATAATTAATAAATATTTTCTGAAGAGAAAGGATCATATGGTGGGGGCAGCAGCCGACAGAGCAGCCAGGTAAAAAATATTGTCTAATGCAGTCTATTTGTCATAGCAATCTGTAATACCCTCAGCGTTACAGAGCATAAAATCAAATATTTTTGTTCACCCTATCTTTCCTCCTAAAGAAAGTAGCCTTGCAGTTTATTAAAGTAATTATTTTGTCATTAATAAGTATGTGCTTGCAGGGAGCATCCTATGGTGGCAGTGATGGCAGCCAATATAGCAGTC
Organism: Liasis olivaceus; assembly: GCA_030867105.1. Lineage (NCBI taxonomy): Eukaryota > Metazoa > Chordata > Lepidosauria > Squamata > Pythonidae > Liasis > Liasis olivaceus. Next base: position 118,628,629 of record CM061350.1, on the reverse strand, counting down.
AGGTAAAAATTATAATTAGGGCATATTATAATATTTGCCATGGTTATTTATAATACGCTTCCTATATACAAAATAAAATGAAGACCTTTGGCTCCTGAATATAGGCAGTAGTTTTGTGCTTCATTAACTGAATTATTTTATAATAAGCATTTTTTTACAGGGAGGATCATATAGCAACAGCAGCAGCAGCCATTATGGCAACCAGGTAAAAATTACTTTATATGGGTGTTTCTCATCCTCAGCACCTTTAAGGCATGTGGACTTCAACTTCCAGAATTCCCCAGCCAGCCATCCTGGCTGGGGAACTCTGGGAGTTGAAGTCCACACATCTTAAAGTTGCTGAGGTTGAGAAACACTGCTTTATTCCGTAGTGTTTCTATAATGATACAGGTAGAAGTATAGAATATTTGTAATGTTTTTTTGTTTATCAATATAGACATATAGATAAGCATATAAAATATTTGCCATGGATATCTATACTGTATATAGCCTATAAAAAAACAGACTAGTTTGGCTTATTTCTGCTTCTGAATATGGCAAGGAGCTTTGTGCTTTATAAAGCTGGTTATTTTGTAATTAATAAGTATTTCCTTGCAGGGGAGATCCTATGGGAGTGGCAGCAGGCAATATAGCAGTCAGGTAAAAATTATATTATAATGTAGCACATGCATGGGTGTGTCGGTGTGTGTGTGCACAATAATTAATCCATCAAATGACTAGTGTAAATGTGTTGTTGGCACCAAGGGGGCAGAGGGGGGTGTAGTGGGTTTTGTATGTGGGTTTTTTATTTCTGTAGGTTGCCCAGAGTCACCGTGAGTTGGGCGGCTGTATAAATTGCTTAAATAAATAACATAAATAATTACAGTGACCACACGTCCTTTATTATAAAGGACAGCCCTCTATTTCAGAGGGCTGTCCTTTAGATTAATTTAATTTAATTATTTATTTTCTTGGTTTCGCTCTTGAATTTTCCTTTGTGAAGCAAAGTTATAAACATGGAACATTACTTTTTTTTTAATTTTGTCCTTATGAACCTCTTTCAGATTTGCCCCTTTTTCAGGTTTGTCCTTTTTTCCCCAAGAAAACATGGTCACTGTAACCCTGATACACTTAGAATATAGAAAAGAAGATAATTTTTCTTCCCGTTACTTCTACTCCTGAATGTAACAAGTAGTTTTGTGCTTTACTTAAGGTGATTATTTTATAATTAATAAGCATTTTTTAAAAGGGAGGACCCTATAGCAGCAGCAGTCAATATGGCAGCCAGGTAAAAATTACTTTATAACATTGTCTGTTTATAATGATATAAATATAGAGATAGATATACATATATAGTATATGTAGATAGAGATATGCTATATCTGTTTTTGTAATGTTTTTAGTCTATAGACACAGACATAAACATAAGTATCTAAAATGTTTGCCATGGATATTATTTCTGCTTCTGAATATAGCAAGCAGCTTTGCACTTTATTGAGGTAATTATTTTATAATTAAGACGTAATGGTGGCAGCAGCCAATACAGCAGCTGGGTAAAAACTTTTTTTTTTTTTTGGTAGTGTTTCTGTCTTTGCACTTGTCTATATGTGTATGTAATATTTGCCAGTGGCTCTCTAGGGTACAATTTAGGATATTGAAAATAAAATAAAATTCAAAAGTTTATCTTATTTCTCTTCCTGAGTAAAGAAAGTATCTTTGTGCTTTATTAAGGTAAATATTTTGTAATTAATAAGTACTTTCTGTACAGGGAAGTGGCAGTAGCAGCCAATATGGAGGCCAGGTAATTATCATTATTTATACTACATATGTAACATTTAATAAAGTTATTATAAGCAGATACATAGGGAAGAAAATTAAAACTTTTTTTCTGTTTAGTCCTAAATATAAAATGAAGCTTACACTAAAATCTTAATTGGGGTAAGATAAACTTTAAAACATCATTAATTAAAATAGATTCCTGAATTTGTGATATCAAAGTAATGAAAAATGGCTATCCTATTTTAAATTTTAGGGGACCACTGCAATGCTCGAGGATCCCTGTCTTACTGGCGTTGTACTTGTTGATTCTTTTATCTTTGTTGAAACAGAACTGCTTTTCTTAAGGGGTATTGGTATATCCCAATTATTAACTACTTTGATATTTCTCTTTTGATGAGAAATGATGCGATGAATTATTGGCAGAGCAAGTTATTTTCTAGTTGACACCCCTGTATTCTCCTTCACTTGGATGTGTTCCAGCGGGGGCTAGAAAGCCATTTCTTTCAGATACTTTGATGACCAAAAGGGCCCTTTTAATTCTATAATTCTGTGAAAGAAAATGGGAGGGAGATTAACTGTGGCAATTCACATTGGTAAAAGCCTCATCCAGCCTGATACCTAAAATCCACTGTTTTGTTTCTTATGCTTGCCACTCTCGATGGGCACAACAGCAGCAGGGGTAACTTTCTACTCATACTCATCATAGGCTTTCTTTAGGCAGACAAATGATTCTCAGATGGTCTGACCTCTCTGCCAGCCAGAGACCAGTGCACATACACACACATAACCCCCAAAATTTTTTAGTTGGCTGCTCTTGTGGCTGCTATCACCACTATATGATCTTCCTCATTCAGAAAATACTTATTAAAAGCAAAGATGGCAAGCACAACTGGCTAAAAAGGACAGGGCTTCATCCATGCTGTTGTACGCACCATTTTGACTTTTTGACACATACCCCTCTGGGTGCTCCAGCTGCCAGCAAAACCTTTCTTAATAGAGCAGGTTTACTTTGCCCTCCCCTCTCCCTGCCAGACATACTCCATTCACACAGCAGATCAAGACTGCTTTTTCCACACTAATGCATTAAACAAGCAATATGAGATTTCAACAATAAACTATATTTTGTAATAACTATTTTTGTAACAGGGTGGATCTTATGGTAGCAGCAGCCAATACGGAAAGGTAAAAACTTCTGGAATATTTTTACTATTAAAGGGGATTTTGCTATCATTTGGAATACTGGTCTCTCTCCCAGCACCATATTTGTATTCAAAATTCAAATGCCACCCCTTTCTTTCTCTTTTCTTCCTTAGTCCTTGAAATTTATTACAGCTATAAATCTAAGATCATACTGGAGTACAGAAGTCTGCTGTTGATCCTGAAAATCTGCACCTTCCTTTTATCATTCAGTTCAAATTAACAGTTAGTCATTTTATTTTGGTCACTGACCAGCAAAACAGATCTTTGAAAAAAAGAGTCACATTTAACTTGCTGAATATCAATGCAGTTTATACAGCACAGAAATGAACTAGAATAAAACAAGCTATAAAATCATAGAACACTATAACTAAAATGGTAAGTTTAAGAATTTTGGGCATAAAAAATAATATAGTAAGGCAATATGCAATTTGAATAAGGCAATTAAATGATTATTTACAGTAATAGAATACTAAAATTACCAATCTAAAGTACAGAACCATTATAGTGCTAAAACCCATGGAAAAAACTAGTTAATATTAATATTATATCTAGAGACAAATGAACAGTTATTAAATGTGGTTGTTCTCACAAATTAACAACAATTTAGATATGATTAAAATTAGATACCATTTCCTGAAATCTGGTCAGTGTAAGTTGCATATTAAAGAACATTAAAAATAGGAAACCTTGTGGAATGCTGAGGAACATTTGCCTCTTGTGGATCCATAGATCTTCTTGGCATGTTTTCTGTTCAATCCCTGCCATGCCTCATTTTACCTCTTCCCAATTTCAACTTCCAGTGTGGGGCACAGCCTGCTGCCAAGGCTTTGAGGGTATGAATTTCCCCCTCTCAGGACTACTGAAAGGATCCCCCTAAGTGATCAAATAAATCATGATACAGACATTTTATAACAAGAGAGTTGCTCATTATAATTAAACAATCATTATTGAAAATAATTTAATTTGCTGCTTATCTCTGGAACTACGCGGGCTGGAAAAAAGAGGAGGAGCAAAAGGGAATTCAGACCAGACAATGAGCAATACTAACACTGGGAGAACTCAAACTAAAACGTGGACAAACGGGCATATACCAACATGATACATAACCTTAAAGGCATCTCTTCATTCCCGTCATTTGTAGAGAATTCACAAGACTAATGGGGTCTTCCTAATGGAACAACTTGGGAAAAAAATACATTTTTTCCACTCACATTTTTTCTACAAAGAAATTTTAGCTTGTACAAGGATGACTGTGCTTCTGTGTTCATCATCTCATATTCTTCCTTTTTTGGTTTGTTTGAAGAATAAGAGAGATTGATTAGGAATTTTAGAAACATTTGACAAATAGGAATGTAAAGCAAATATGCCACAGGTTTATTTTATGGTGAAATGCTCTGAAATGCATTTCATTTCAGATGTTAGTAATTTTTGAAATTATTTATTCTATCAGGTTAACAAACAGAAAATACTATATTAAAAACCAAAGTGTTTTTTTTAACCAAAAAAAGCCTGGAAAATCATGTAACTAGAACAGCTCTTCCCCTACTCATCCCAAATGATATAATTGGTTGAAAATCTTTTTCCTTTCTCTTTTGTTGTAATGAGTGCTATCAGAAAAAACAGCACTAGAGTGGGGAAGATGGATGGAGCTCCCTTCCAAATATAAGGGTCTGATTGTTGATTTTTTTTTTGGCCACCATACTTTAGAATCTGGTTAAGGAGCTGGGTTGAATCAACTTAGCAATATCTAGCATGCTAGGATATCTAGCAATATCCACAAGATCCTGCAGCTTTCATCAGAATGACAAAAACAGTGTCATGGTGTTGCCTTTTGGGCACGCATGCAGTTATCAGATGCAAGTAGAAAAAGGGCTGATCAAACATTTTCATCAGTGTGACCCCCCTCCCCACCAAGACACTGCTGTATATACACATCCCCTTCTGTCTAGAAAGATATGAGATGAAGTCACTCCTCCACATGGCCTGACAAATTTGGACACTGCTCATCTCACGAGGAAGTGACTCAGGGCAGTTTACAATAAAAACAACAAATAAATATTAGTTAAAATACAATAAAAATAGTATAAAAATACAATAAAACCAAATACATACATAAATAATAATATCTTCCAAGGTGCTGGTGATGGAAAAGATATTAACATACAGGAGCATCTTTATTATACTTTATAATAAAGTATGTGAAAGAGAAATACTGGATTGCTCATATTTTACAGAACTCCTTTTCTTCTGGAACCAGTCAGCCAGGACGACAGGTAAGAGTATCTCCCTTGGTTGGGTTGAGGTGTAACTTTCTTGTTATTTTCAAAAGCAAAATCTAACACACAAAACTGTTGCTTGATAAAGAACATCAGCAGCAGAAATGATTTCTTTTCCTTTGTAGAACTTAGCTTCTTCAGGAGGCATCCAGACTGGTGGACAAGTAAGAAAATAATGTCTAGGCAGCCCCCTAACTCTGCATCCCCATCACTGTGTTTGCTTTCACCCTGAAGGAAAACCCTACCACTAACTGTATGAGGAAAGTGGCAAAATTGCTCCTCTAATTGTACATGAGGAGCAACAGTGATGGTAAGGTACCAATGTTTCTTGGTTTCAGGAGGGACGGTGTCATGCAGCTCTGCAAAAATTGCTGCAAACTGTCTTTGTGATGTTTCTTCTGTTCTGAAGACTTAAATAAGGCCTACAGCACAGAAGACATACTGGGGTTTGCTCATTTCAACCCACACAGCCCTTGCACATGGAAGAGGGCAATGAATGGCATACAGTAGCATCATATCTTTATCACAGGTGTATTCTCTGACTTTCCCAATATTCTAGAATCAGCAAAGAGAATGCCTAACTACTCATGGTATTGTTAGGGCAGAACTGAATATCAGACAGGCAATGGAATGAAGCGGTCTTTTCCAATCAGATGCCTTCCAGATGTTTTGGGACAATAGTTCCCAGTGGTGTCTGCAAGGGGAGGTCAAAACAGACAAGATGGTAGCTGCAGGAACATGAGCCAAGCCCTACCCCTTTTGTATGTGTGTCACCATCTCACACATACACAAATGGACAAAGCTTTGATTGGGCTGCCATGACCACCATCTTGCCTGTCTTGATACCTACCCCCCCATAGATGCTGCTAACCATTCCCCAAATTCCCACCCTTTGGATTCTGGGAATTGAGTCCATGACATATATGGAGGACAGCAACTCAATGACTGATGGAACAGCCCAATTATTTGGATGAGAGATAAGCAGCTTAGAGTCAATTTTTGGTCAGTGCTACATTACTATTGCAGCAGAGTCAATCAGTAGTTCTCTCCACAATTAAATATACTCACAGTATTACACAAAGTGTGATAACGTGGGCTGTGTATACAGTATATACTATTTTTTCTGAGGCTTGCAAGTAAGACAGGGTGTCTTTTGAAGCTGATTAAAAATGGACCACTGAAACACAACCCTATTAGTCTATTTTTTCTCTATCCAATACATGACACAGAGCTAAGATGGTGACGGAGCAGCAGCTTTCCTGCTGAGCTCCTTATGATATTTTATTTGGTTTATCTATTTTTATAAATAGCCTAGCTATCCAATAATTAATTTGATGTATTCAGGCTCAAGCTATTTTTTTGCACAACATTGACAATACTAGTTGATAATAAATTGATAATGAGTAATAGTAATTAGATTACAGTACTTAGGTACTATACAGATCATTCTTGGGCCATATCTAGGTGAGCATGTTGCAACTGAATATAAACATAAAAAAAAAAGAAGTAAATATTGGAGAAAGAAAAGAAGAATGTCAAACTGAAACATTAGCAAAATTAACAAAATAATCTCTGGAAAAAATAAGAACTATGTTTAAGAATATATTTCATCATTCTTAATCCGTAAAGAAGCTTTGATTCATCTTCAGCCAAACAAATTATTGACTAAAAATGATATTCTAGGAATGGGTCAGAACACCTTTTATTAAAGAACTACCATATCTCTTTTGTTTTCTTAACAGATTGGATGTTATTGTCCAGATGGGCGTTTTGTAAGTACTTATTCTGTACAAATTTGTCTTTAAATTGCATTGAAACAGAAATGGGTTTCTTTGGGTTTACTTTAGCATCATATGTGAATCTGGACATTACAGTTTCTAAAGCATGATCTTGTTTTAATGCAGGGTTCCCCAGAGTGGTCAGTATTGACCCCCAAGTGTTGATCAGACCATTCAAGGGGTTGATAAATGTCTCGGGGTCAAAAGAGGGTCAGTAAATGTCTAGGGGTCAGTAGGGAGTCGATAAATGATGGAAGGTCGATTGGGGTCAATTGATTTGGGAGGATCTCTGTAGAGTTCCACACCAGTCCCTGGTCCTGAAGATGGGGTTGCTAGTGGCAAGACAGTGTGACCCAGGGTTGGATGGTCAGCCACCAGCGAGAACGGCCTTGAGTTGTCTTTATTATGGTTGGTTGCACAGTCAGCCAGATGTTTAGACTGGATTTGGCATTTTTATCCACCTATCAAGTCCTTCCCAAGGATCTGGGATAGGCAGATGTTGTTTGATGGTGTTAAAGGTATTGTTGCAGGATATAAGCTGTTCCAAGTAAAGCTGCCTTTTGCAATTGACTGATGGTGATTTTGTCAGTGCCAATGGTGTTCAAGTGGCACTCCAGATGTTTTGGGATTGCACCTAAGGCGCCTATAACCATTGGTACTATCTTTGCTTTCTTTTGCCATAGTCATTCTACTTCTATTTGCAGGTCTTTATATTTTGTGATTTTCTCCAGTTCTTTCTCTTCTATTCTGCTGTCTCCAGGTACAGCAATGCCCACTATCCAGACTTTTTGGTCTTTCTCATCAACAATTGTTAAGTCTGGGGTGTTGTGTGGCAGGTGCTTGTCTGTTTGAATTCTAAAGCCCCAGAGCACTTTAGCTTCTTCATTTTCTATTACTTTGTCTGTTTTGTGGCCTTTGTCTGTATTATTACTATTACTATTATTATTATTCGTAGTACTGTTAGTAAAAATAGTATTTAGTAAATCATTTTCATATAATAAATGTTCAGGGGTTGAATAACAGTCCTAAACTTCATGAAGGGGTCGATGAGCTGAAGAGTTTGGAGACCACTGTTTTAATGCAATGCATTAACCAACTATTGTGACTAAACAAACCATGGCCTACCAAGAACCATGAACTAAGTATTACTGGCAGGTTATTGTTTATGTCCTAATTTATACATGGCAGTAGTTCATGCCTTGAAACCCAAGGCAGAGATATTTTCCTGCTTCTGCTGCTGCTGCAGCAGCAACAGTAGCAATTCTTGTATAAAAACACAATTTCTTCAGCAATGGGTAGCACACCACTGGCACAGGGATAATTTGGCTATTATTGCAATGGTATGTTCCTTCATAATTCTATTTCCTTGGTATAATCCTGTTTTATTCATTGTTCTGTTTGAGAAAGCAACTATTGTGCTTTAAAACAAAATTAAATATGATTAATCATGCCTTTGTACTTCCTCTATTCTCATTCTAGCCACTGAGTCAGAAATATTTCTTTAAATAGATCTGCAAGTATAATTATATTATATTCATCTTCTTATAGGAAGACATATGAACAAAGATAAAACTGAGGATGCTCAAATTTTTTGAGATGATGATCCCATCACAGTAACTTACAAACTAGAGATGTTCACATTCAAATATACAAGGTGTTCATAAGATATATTGGTAAATACAATTTTCTTAGGGATTTTTCCTTCTGACCAGATTAAAAAATACAGATGTATTTTTCCTTAATAGGATTCCTCTTATGGTGGACAAAGCAGCCAATATGGTGGTGGACAAGTAAGGAATATTTTTCCATAGCATTGATGATTTGACACAAATTGATTTGAGAGACCACAATAAGAATGAGCATGAAAAAAACCTGACTTCTACTTTTTACAGAGTTCCCATTCAGCTAGTGGCCAATATGGTGGTGGAAAAGGAAGCTTGTATGGTGACAGCAACAAACATGGTGGACAAGGAAGCCAATATGGTGGTGGACAAGGAAGCTCATATGTTGGCAGCAACCAATATGGTGGACGAGGAAGCCAATATGCTGGTGGGCAAGGAAGCCAATATGCTGGTGGACAAGGAAGCCAATATGCTGGTGGACAAGGAAGCCAATATGCTGGCAGCAACCAATATGGTGGACGAGGAAGCCAATATGCTGGTGGACAAGGAAGCCAATATGGTGGTGGACAAGGAAGCTCATATGTTGGCAGCAGCCAATATGGTGGTGGACAAGGAAGCCAATATGCTGGTGGACAAGGAAGCTCATATGTTGGCAGCAGCCAATATGGTGGTGGACAAGGAAGCCAATATGCTGGTGGACAAGGAAGCCAATATGCTGGTGGACAAGGAAGCCAATATGCTGGTGGACAAGGAAGCCAATATGCTGGTGGACCAGGAAGCCAATATGCTGGTGGACCAGGAAGCCAATATGCTGGTGGACAAGGAAGCCAATATGCTGGTGGACAAGGAAGCCAATATGCTGGTGGACAAGGAAGCCAATATGCTGGTGGACAAGGAAGCCAATATGCTGGTGGACCAGGAAGCCAATATGGTGGTGGACAAGGAAGCCAATATGCTGGTGGACAAGGAAGCCAATATGCTGGTGGACAAGGAAGCCAATATGGTGGTGGACAAGGAAGCCAATATGCTGGTGGACAAGGAAGCCAATATGCTGGTGGACGAGGAAGCCAATATGCTGGTGGACAAGGAAGCTCATATGTTGGCAGCAACCAATATGGTGGACAAGGAAGCCAATATGGTGGCGGACAAGGAAGCCAATATGGTGGGAGCAGCCAATATGGTAGTAGACGAGGAAGCAAATACAGTGGACAAGTAAGGAGAATTTTTTAAAAAGGATTTTACATTTTACTGTAATATCCAGCCTTCTGATCACAGAATAAAATTAAGAGAATAAATTAAAGTAAGTCCTACAAGGAGGGACTGAATTGAGAATGTTTAGATTTGAGAAAAGAAGGCTAAGAAAGGATATGAGAGGACACTTCAAATACCTGAAAAAGCTCTGTACCTATTTTCATTGTTCTGAGTGCAGGACATGGAATAATGGATTTAAGTTACAGGGACCCAGAGTTCGATTAAATACATTTTCTAAGAGTAAGAGGAATTCAATGGTAGAACCACATGAATTCACAGCATTCCATAAATATGTGGTGGGTTCTCCTTCACTGGATGTGTTCAGGCAGTGCCATGCAGCTATTTTTTTTAAAATATATTTTTATTAGATTTTAACAAACAATATCAAGTAACTACATTTACATAAATCCAAGATACATATAAGAGAGAGAGAAAAAGAAAAAAATATAGAAAATACAAAAGAAATCTACTGCAATGAGAATAAAGAGACAGGTACTGTGCATACAAAATTTTGCGATATATATTAAGTATACCAGATTATAGTCTATTGCTATTGAGTAAGCTATTTGTGAGTCATGCACTAAGCAGCGGGCAAAGGTAATTTGGCTTTCTCAATTAATGATTAATTTTTGTATTGGCTTAAATGTTAATACTATAAAAATGTATATGAGCCAGCAGACCCAGTGCATGCTGAAATATCATAATTTCTAAATATTTGTATCTGTTATTACCAACCATAGAGCTCTTGCATTGATGTATTTGTTGTAAAACTAATTTATAATCTTAGGGTAAGCTGCGTTTACAACTGAAACTAATGTCTATTCAGAAGCAAGTTCTACTGAATTCAGTAGGGTTTCTTCCCCAATTAAGTATACTTAGGTTTTGCTGTTTAGAGGAGTTGGTCCCATTGAACTGAGGGCTTACTCCCCAATACGCATATAATAGATTACAGTGCAGATCTCCATTCTTATGCAGACTTACTTCAATGGCCTTGAATAAATGGCATTGTTGCAGTTCAGTAGTAACTGGAAGTAAATGCCCTATCACTGATGTAGAAATGTTGCCACATTCTTTCCCCAAAGAATTTTCCACATTTTGGAATTCTGATTAGAGCAAGAATAGAGAAATACTGAGTTCCAGGAATTTCAGTCTTTGTTTGCTAATGTAAGATCTCCCTATGGCCAGGGTCCTCGAGGCCATATAAGGCCTTGCCTTGAATGCAAAGAGACTGGGCTGCTGACATAATCAACCGGTATCTGTTTTATCCACAGGGTTTTCAGAGCCATCAATTTCATAACTCTGTAAGTATCATATTCCCAAAGCACTTCCTACTTCTATTTACTAAGGGCTTGTCCATGCAGCCCTGTTGATGTCCTTTCTTAATGTCTTCAGTGAAGGAATGATCTGCTGTTGCATTGAAGAGCATCGGTAGTGGTCTTCAGCCAGGAGGGAGGGAGGAACTGGGTGGGAGGCACAGAGAAAGGAAGTGGGAGTCCTAAGGAGTTGGTACTCTTAAAAGCTGAATCACTACTGCTGCTGCTGCTGCTTCCTTTCCCTGCTCCCCCACAGCTCGTGTGGCCTTTCTAATTGAGCACTAATTAGGTATTGCTTTCTAATTAGAGCTGTGAATGAGACACTAAATCAACTCTCTTTCTTTTGGCCCCTTGTAGACTCTGCTTCCATCTGCTCTCAGCAGCCTCTCTAGCAGGGATATCGATCTAATGTAAGGTCTTCTGGGAGATCGATAATCCCCTGATTGCCCCCGCCCTCACTAATAATTGTCAGACAAGATTTTGCTCCCTCCAGGAGCCAAAGCAGAAATAGCCATGGAGGCACAGAGCCCTGTGACTGCAATAAGAGGGCCATCCTGCAGTGGGCCAAGTGGAGCCCAGCAGGTTGTTTATCCTCTGAAGTTTCCTCCTCCATTTGACCCAGAATGTTTGCCTAAGAGGCTCTCTTCTGTTTTTCCATAGAAAGCACCACTTTCCTGCTGGATCAGCTTGATCCAGCTTTAGGCTGCCTCACGTATGGCATCGAGATGGAAGCTCTGTTGTGGATATGTGTCCTCATCATTTGTTAGCCATCTCAGAGCCAGAGCAAGGAGGTTGTATGGATGAGCCCTAAATGACTAAAACTATTTCCAAATGTCATATTTTGAATTCTATTAGAATTTTATACCTGAGAATGGATTAGTGATACGGATTAGAATGTACATGTATTTGATGTAAAGGCATTCTCCTATATATAACCACACTTTGAATAAATGTGCTTGAAGACTAGGACAGTGGATGGATATTTTTCAATGGGTCCAGTGAGCCTATTCATGTATAAAATCAGAATGGAGGAAGTATAATTAAAGACATGGGTACAGGAAAGAGAAATCCAGCCTCCTCAATCCCTCACCCCTGTTTATCCATTGCTCCAAACACACTTGCATTCCCACCTTGCTTCTGATGTTAGAACAGTCAACTCATTAAAGCAGCCACATCAATTTTCAGGTTCATGCAGAAGTCTGAAAAAAAGATGTGGCTATTGTACAGAGGTGTTCTACTTGCCCTCCCACATATTCCAAAATACCTCTTTTTGAATCATTTTTGAAACATGCACACCCCTAATATCTACTCCAATATCTAGGAGTCATTCCAAATTCTGTACTTAGGGCTAGACCAACAGTACATCCTTTTGTGGGTGTTTTAGTTAGAGATGGCTGGGTTTAGGCTGTGGAGGGGAATATAAGAATCAACAAGGTTTACAGAAAACAGAGAAGTGTACTTTTTTTCAGTCCTAGAATGTGATATTACTTTTTTTTTTCCTTTATAGAATGCTGTTGGGAAGCAGCCCATCTTGGTCTTGATGCTTTTCAGTATTCTGAGCGCCTTCGTTGTCTCTTCTTCAATTACATCTAAATGGATTACATGAACTTTTGAAATTTTATCAAGGAGGTTACCCATTTTCCTCAACATAATATGATTTTCTATTCAAAACATTGGAATAAAAGTTTTAGATTGATAAACCATATATTTCTCCTGTCCCTGACCTCTACATACACGAGTACTTTTAACACTACAATATGCCTTGTTGTAAATTACTGGTTTTATCTCCTTCTTTTAATATATAGGTAGTCCTCATTTAATGACCACAATTGGGACTGGCAACTTGTTTGTTAAGCAAAGTGGTCGCTAAGTGAAACCACAACTCTGCTTATGATCTTACTTCAACTTTCCTTTGCTTTACAGACCTGTGAAGGCTGTAAATGCAAGGACTGGTCGCAAAGTTACTTTTTCATCAGTTGTAACTGTGAATGGTCACTAAATGAGGCAGTTATTAAATGACTACCTTTATATTATGCTTTATTGGGGGGTTTTTTTGTATCTGTGTACAATACTTTATTTCATTGCAAAAATGACATTTTGTTTATGAGATGTAATTAACTTATCAACTGACTTTGATCCAAGGCTACAGTTTACTTAAGATTGTTGATATATTTGGAAATAACTACATTTAAAATTGTGTGGATTGAAATAGTTTATTAATGCCTACTATTATGTAGTATGGTATTGACCCAATCAGAAATTATTATTCTCAGTACATTCATGTGTAACTAGATTAGAACTGAATACTGAGATTTCAGAAGATACACTCTTGCAACACTATTCAGAAGTTCCTTCATCATGAAAAGAAGAATTATGGGAAAGCCTATGATAATTCTATAGGAATAAAAACCAACTACTGTATTTTCCATTCTAAATAAATAGATGAACTTAAATAGCAGGAACTTTCTGGAACTGTTTTCTTTCCTTCATTCATATTAATATAAATTCAAGGCAACAATAAAATTATATATTTATTTACAGAGCAGTCCACAGGGAAGTGGTGTCAAAAAAAATCAAGATAGCAGGTGCAACCACACAGTTGTGATGCATGTTAAAGGGAGGCATGGTTTCAATTGTGTGGGCCATAACCATCATCTTGTCTTAATGACGATCAAAAGTAAACAACCTGTGTTGCCTTTTACAAAAGCCCAGTAATATAGTTTTCTTCAATAATATAGCATGCTTTGTGTTTGTATAAGGATATTTTATAGGGATATCACATGATCTAGCAATTTGTGAATGCTCTAAGTGTGGTGAGATGGGATGGGATGGGATGGGATTCAGTCCCTCATCTTTTCAGGCAGATTTGTCATGCTATTTCAGATGGCCATAATTAAGTTTGGGCTAACCATCTATCTCCTTTTTCCCCCCACTCTAGGCATTGACTGTTAGACTATAAAACCATAACAAAATGTCATATAGTATCAGTGTTATTCACACCACACAGACCTTTAGTCAAGAAACAGTAAACTGCTAAACGGCTCCTAAAATTCTTACTGTATAAGCAGGAATTGCCATGGCAGTTTAAAAGTGCAATCTTGAAGGTTCAGGTTGAGCTTAAATGACATAGAAGTTCAGTGGATGTTTAATATTGAAATCCTAAGTGGTATTTAGAAACAACTGCCAGCTACCCCAGGAATGTCTTTAGTTGTTGTTGTTGTTGTTTCTTCTCCTCCCCCTCCCTCTCCTCCTCCTCATCTCACCTTTATAGCAACTAATGCGCCTGCCTCCTATTTATATGTGGGTTAATAGGTCAAAGGTTGTGCAAACCAACTCTTCATATGTAAAAAATTTCATTACATGATTGATAATATTCTGGGCATTTGAAATAATAAAGTATAATGCCAATAGCACTTGTGTAGATTATTGTCTAATGTTGTTCTTACTTATAAAACAAAATGAAGTTTGAGAACAGGTTTGCATTGTCTTATGTTGTCAAACTAGTTTTTCTTGTTCACATGCATGCTTCACAATTGCATGAGACGTAGGTGATCTTTCTCTTTTTCCTGGATTGCAGTGTTTTTAGATGCTAATTTCTCAACAAAGGTGGCATCTTAAACTATTTTCTTGTAGAATTCCTAAACTGATATGCTACCAAGTGAGAACCACAATAAAACCACAGCATCATACAGAATTTGATTTCAATGACAGTTCTGAAATTTCCCTAGGCTAATTATATACAAAACATTAAACTGACAATTTTTTGAAGTGGAGTAAGAGAGGCTGACTTCATGGTTAGGGGATGGTTGAATGACTTGAAGGATGATACTGATGACTAATTCATGTCCAACAATTACAGCTTTAGAAATTTAATTCTGAATTAATCCCTGTAGGATTGTGCCACTAGCCACAATCCAACTGAACACTTACAATAAGAAAAAGAAATATGTTACAGCTGACAACATCATAATTTTTTACAGTGACAACAGATAATTTTGCTTAGATAGAGATTTGCCATTCACAGATTCTCGTTTCCAATCTTCAGGTCTCCAAGTTTTTCCTCAGAAAAACAAAAAGCAGGAAACAGTGAATAGTTCTTTCTTTATATGCATTCATTTGCCCTTCCGTGGACAGCTGCAAAAGGCACGGGTCAGTTGACAATGGCCCTGCTGGAACGTTTTTAGGAGTTAGTGGGCATCTTTAAAGGCTGTCTGAAATACAGGCTCCCACGGACTGGAATGTGTTTTAGCTATTGGCAAATGGAGAGAGAGAGCAGGGTGGGAAGAGAGATTGCATCAATCATAGAGGCAGTCTTTTCTCTTCGGATGCTGCCATTCCCCCTTCTTCCAGCCCCTTCGGCCTTTTCTCTTCGAGGACGCTCCGTCTGTTGCCTCTCCCGCCACGGAGCGTCCTTTCCAGCGCCGCCTAGAAGGCGGCAACGCGTGAGAAGGGCCGCGGGGCCGGGAACCGAGCGGGCGGAGCCGCAGCTGCAGCCGGAGTACTGACGGGGCGGCACCGGGGAAGAAGCACCCGGAAGGGAAGCGTGCCAGGCTCCCAGCGCGGCAGGTGAGAGTCGGGAGAGAAGACCCGGGAGGGCTAAGCGGAAACAGGGGGATTGCTAAGCAAGGAGGGCAGGTCCGCAGCTAGGAACTAGGCGCGAGCGGACAGGAAGGAGGTGGCTGGGAGGATATGGTCGGAAGGATGCAGCTGAGATTGAAGTAACCCAGAAACTGAAGAAGCGGAGAGAGGGATGGGATGCAGGGCAACCCGATGGCGGGCAAAAGTGGGGAGGTGCAGGGTAGGATTAAGCTAGTGCTCGCCCTCGCCTCGTCAGAGCTAAAGGCTGCTTTTTAATATCGAGGCTGACACCACTGTATCTGAAATCTTCCTGAGGAAGAACGTCCCTGAGCATATGCGGAGTGCCGTTCCTTCGAGTTAAGACAGCTAGAGCTCCTTTTCCTTTGGGATTGGGATGGAATTTGCTGGTTTAAGGAAAGCTTGCTTCATCTTGAACTCGGTTTTGGTAGCAAAGGTTTGCTGTCGATTATGTGATAAAATAATGAAAGAAAGTGTCTATTCTCGGAGCATGCACAGTGCTGATTGCCTTGCTTCACTAACTGGAGTGGATTGTGTGTAATAATTGAGGAATGAAGCTTCACAAAGCCTGGAGGGGAGTTTTAACTCCTAACCTCTAACTATAGAAATTGAACGTGAAAACCTTGCAGAACTAGGGAGTCAACATATACTATTGTCAGGAAGTGGCTCAGACATGAGCCAGGGGATTAAGAAACAATAGCCTTGGGGGACAAGCAGCAGAATGAACAACTATTCCAAAAGGTGAGTTACAGTGCAGTGGGCATGGTAAATCAATGTGTGTAAAAATACGAGGCAGTATAGATCAATGATGAAACAAGGAACATCTGACCAAATGTATACATCTATCCACTCCTGCCATACATATTCATTCATCTGCTTGTTTATATACAAAAACAGTTTTTGTAGTATAGATATCTTAGAATAAAATGGGAATAAAAGGCAAGGTTTTCAATGTATTGGCAAAGGAACAGAAAAATAAAAAGATAGGTTAGCCTTATGTATATATATAAAAATCCTGTGGCTTTCTTGTATAAATGAATGATGATCAAAGCATGCAGTAAGAAGTAGAAAGGAAATAGTACTGGTTATTATTGAACAGTTTGGAGCAAGAGACACAGAATAATGCAAAAAAAGATTGTCATACCAGGTATAGAAAATAGCATCAAACACATACATAAATAGCAAATGTTCCTAAAAATTACCACACTATTATTTATTCAAATATACTGTATAGAGACATATTTATATTTTAAAATTATATATGACTGCTGACAGTTCCTATATGTCCTTTGAATTAATTCCTGTCTTGGACCAAACTTATAGATTACTGTGTGTACTGTACTAAGAGGGGCCTACTACCAAACCTTTTCTGCTGAGAATAGCACACGTGCAATAATCAATGTATTAATGAATTTATTTATTTAGATATTCAACATTTATATAGTTGCCCATCTCACACAGAGGGACTCTGGGTGAGGTACAACAATTAAAATAACAAGTGAATAAAAAGAGGCATATAAAAAAGATAAAAAGTTATTATTAACGTAAAAACATCACAAATATTTATTTATAAATATTTATAAATGCTGCATACACAGTTGTATTTGTTTAAACATCACTAATAGTCCTTATATATTATAATACAAAACAAGTTTGGTACAGAAATGTCTAAATTAGTATAAAAATACTACATCCTGTGTGTACTTAATAACTATTAATCATCTGACCATTAATAATACAAAACTCGGTGAATCCCAGAATTTCCATAATTCCTGGATTCTCATTCGTTTACCCTTCCCTTATATGATCCTATTATGGCAGACATGATGGATGCTAACAGACATGGCATTCATTGTGTAATTGTTCTTCTAAAAGCTTGGGAATTAATTAATTAATTAATTAATTTTTTCAAATTTATATATGCTGCCCATCTCACTATACAAGTGTCTCTAGGTGGCATTACTGGTAAAAAACTATAAAATCTTTAAAAAAAAGGTAAAAACTACAAAAAGCTAAAATTACACTAAAAAGTTAAAACTACAATGCAGACTAAAAAGTAGAGAGAGCATCCTCAGGCTACCAGTGCTGCGAACCTCCATTGGGTCCCCATGCAAGTTGGCAGAGCCATGTCTTAATGCCCTTTTGGAAGGCCAGCAGAGTGGGGGCCAATCTCACCTCAGGGGGCAAGATATTTCAGAGGGCGGGAGCCACCACAGAAAAGGCTCTCCTCCTGGATCCCACCAGCTGAAACTCTCTAGGCGACGGGGTCCGTAACATACCCTTCCTGCTGGAACAGGAGGGACAAGTCGATGTAATGGAGACGAGATGGTTCCTCAGGCAACCTGGGCCCATGCCATTAAGGGCTTTAAAGGTCATAACCAACACCTTGAATTGGACCCAGAAGCAGACTGGCACCCAATGCAGCTCACACAGCAGAGGTGTTACATGTGTAGTCCTAGAGGTGCCCATAACTGCCTGCGCCTTATTTAGAGGACATAATCTTTCATTTGTAATTGTGTCATTTTTCTCCTACATCTTTTTTTCTAATAAGAAAAAAATCTAATTTTATTTAATCTAAAAAAATCTAATTTTTTTCTTATTAGAAAAACAAATATTTCAGTGAAGAAAGATAGAATAGCTCCTTTTGATTAATAGTGCTAGGAGATGTACATATAACTATTTGAAGGAATACTCTGATATTACATCTTTTGATGTACTAGCCTACAACATCATATTTTATTTTTCCATTTAAAATATTTTTCAATTCATTTACTTTTAACAAATTATTCAGGAAAAACTACATTTTTTAAACTGGAGCTTTCCCTACTTCTCCATGAAAAAAATACAGGAGAAAAATGTGATCTTGTCAGATAAGAGACTTGTCATGGCCTAATCACACAGATAAAACAGGAACTCACTTTTGTAGGGAACCACTAGGAAAACTGAATGTATACTGTATTTAAAGAACTTGGAGTTATTCGCACAAATTATTAATATTGTCCTTTTTGATATCCTTTCAATCAGAATAGGCTATGAAAATAGCTTAATCACATGTGGTTATATGCCTCAACTGGGAAATCTTTGAACAGTATCACTATTCTTTATGGTGAACCTAGTTAACTGGCAAAGTTGCCCTCATTGGAATGCTTTGATCTTTTGTTCAAATATTTTGAAAGGTAAAACACTACTCAGATATCATTGTTCTTTGCTGAATCATTATTGAAAGAACATCTTTCAATAGTAGAACTTGTTATTAGCTGATTTTTAATGCAAAGAAGATTTTTTAAAAAGAGTAAAACAAATCCAGGTGCTGACCAGGAGGTAGTAAAGAAATATACCAAAAAAATAAGGAGATTTCCCAGGGCAAGGAGTTTCATAACATAGTTGCCATTATTACAGAGGCTTTTGGGTTCTTGCCAAAGAGGGAGATATGAAGACACAAACCTCCCCTGACCTCAAAGGACAGGTAGGATCATTCCTGATTACTGTATACTGTTTTCTTATAATCTGGGTTGCTGAGGCTGAATTGAACCTCTTACAGAATTATGGGTATGCTTTAAGAAGAATCTCAAATTTAATTTGACAGTTAAAATCTGATTGTAAATCTGTGAAAGAGCTATAGGAATCTAATGATTTCTTTTCAAAGATGCAGATTATTAGAAAATTATGTTTCATAGCCTGCTTCTCTACATTTTTAGTAACATTTGCATTATATTTCTCTGGCAAGTCCTTGAGGTAGAGAATCTCATCCAAAATGTTGCAACCAAGTGGAATTTGAATAAGCAGAACTAAAGGAACGTTGAAGCACAATCACACAATGTGACACTGTACAGCATCTTGGGATGCAGATGTGGCCATCTGTATGGAATAAAGTATGGTTCTGGAGCATTATGTGCTATAACAGCTTATCCTCTCATGCTCATAGAGGTACTGTGCTGTGACCCTCCACCACCTTTTGGACAAGCACAATAACAAGGAAGCAGCAGCATATACTTGTCATCCCAACAAACTGAAGTATATTAATTCTATTAGTGAACCCTTCAAAACATTTACAGCACAATCTGACACAAATGTAGTCAGATTAAGGTGTCACAATGCTTTGTTTTTCCGCAACTGGATTGTTTTTATTCATACACAGCTGTTCCTCTCATAGGAAGTTCGGAGCAGAGTATATTTAATGTGTTTCTGAAATAATGTCAAGTACTATGTTTGTTGCAAAGTATATTTGAAAGTCTTTAGAGATATTAAAGCATTGGAAAGGAGGGGGGAGCTAGAGCAAGAGTCATTTATGCTAGAACGCTAAGGTTCCAGTAACTACTTGAGGTTACTGAAATGACACTGGTTCTGTATTTAATATTTAATATTAAGTGCTTTGTGCAATGAGATCTCATGCTGAAGATCATCAATCTTAGGTTGCTTAGCTAGAGGGAACAAAGTCAAAGCCCTGTTATCATTGTATCAGGTGGAATAATGGGTGATTTATTGTTGCTGTAGAAAATGTAGATTATTGTTGCATAAGTGCTGACACGTCATTTGGCTTTAATACAGTACTAGAGACTACATTGCACTGAAAGCATGGGGGTTTTTTGTACGTTACTTTCTGTCCATATGAGCTGTGTGAAATCTGTCATTTACAATGACTTAACTGTGGAACTACTACTTCTACTGAAAAATGAACATTTTTCATAAACTTCAAGTTTGATGTTTACTGAAGAGGACTGTGGGCATGAAAAATTGGATTTGACAAGTTTTACTACAGAAAATTTGAGGTTTTCCTTTTGTTCTGAAATTGTACAGCAGCAGCGTACCAGTTGATACACTCCATATGCCTGAACGACAAGATTGAATGAATGGTGTTCTCTTTAATGTTTCTGTTTGGGAATCATGGCAATTCAGAAAGAGAAGATTGTTTTTGAAGTTGGTGTATCTATATGCATTTTAAAAAACATTTTCTAATAGTCTGTATTTTATTAAGAAAACATTACTATTATTATTATTACTATGATTATTATTAAGAAAAGTTTCATAGTTATGCTGAATATTAGTAAAATGTAAAATGGTTGGGATCCAGAGATGTGCTCTTTAATATGCCAAAAGAGTTTGAGATTTGTCAGGCATTTTTTTGCACTTTTTCATTGATTAGTAGTTCTCAGTGCTATATTATATGTTGCTTTTAGAAATCTTAGTTTTAAAAACCGTGTGTGGTGTGAAGAGGAGGTATGGGAACAGCACAGTAAGATGGATTAGAAACCTTAGCACTGGATATGCAATACATTTTACGAGCTTGGCTTGCATTCATTTAGGATAGAATTGATAGCCCACATGCGGTAAGTCAGGCAGGAAAAACAGCACAAACAGTTGTAGGTTTTGTATTGTATTGTAGGTTGCCTTTGATCATTGCAAATACTAATCTTGGGTTTATCCCCTGTATGTCTACCTTACTGTAGCATCAGTTGTATTGCTCTGAATATATATTAATTAGATAGATTTAGGTTCAGAACTTAAATCTATGTAAAAACGTCTTTGGTTTGGAATTTGTGGATGGACTCATTAACGTTTATTTTCAATGAACAGAGAAGCTATTTGATAACTTGGGACAAAAATTGTAAAACTTGTATTCAGGGTAAACAACCATTCATCTTGTTGCAACAGATAGGTTGACTATGTTATAGCCAATAGTGCATAAGAAGTTAACACGTTAAATAATTAACTTAAATATGTAATTCTTACTGACTTATATTTTATTTATTTTAATTATCTCCAAATTAAACTAAAAATGCACTGGAGACATGAAAAACATGCAGAATTCTAAAAATATAGAGTACAGTATGTATGTATATGTGTGTGTGTTTGTGTGTGTGTGTGTGTGTATGGATTTATTTACATTTGGGTAAAAATCTAAATTGAGATAATAGGAAAGTCCCCAAAACATGTTAAATTTGCCTTATGCCCCAAATTCACAATGTCTTATGTAATTTTTGTAGTTCCTGTATTCTCCCACATTCTTAATCCACTCTAAGAATAAGCTTGCTATCGTTTTAGTACTTTGTAAATTTAAAATATGGCACATGCAAACAAGTTTCCTGTAAATGATTCCCATTCCTATTTTGTTTAGTTTTATTCAGATGAACAGTTTACCTCATTAGAATATTGAGAATTCAACTTTATAATATTGAATATTATTCTACCAAGCCCATACTTTTTCAGCTGATGTTTAATCTAGGCTGAGTCAATGCAAGTTTTCACCCACTCTGAAACTGTCCTTTTCTAAAAGAGAGTAAAGAAAATAAAGAAATGGAAATCCTCTCATCAAATCTTCTCTCAAAGTACAAGATGACAGTAGATCCTAAATTATTCCTGGATACAAAAACTGTGAGACTTTGATCACAGATACAATCAAAAGCTACATAGTTGTATCCTTTCCTCAACTGATAACAATTTATGCTATAGCTCTCAATCTGCCCAATCCAAATACTGATTTTCAGAATGTTACAGCTACAATTAGACTTTTCTCAAACACATTTAATTTAAAATTGTTTGACTCTTCATTCAGGTTGACTAAGAACCTTTCGTCAAGTAAAAGTATCCTTTGTGAATTGTTTTAAAAGAACTTGGCTTTAGTTTTAGGTTTATTTATTGCAATTTATATTTCTCCGTTCTGCCCCAATAAAACTATGTTTAAAACAATAAAAATAGAACAAACAATTAACATCTAATAAAAATAGAGTCACCCTCAACCCACTGAGACTAAAAAGCCCTGGCTAAAGAAGAAAGTCTTGATTCCTTTTCTGAAAACAGGAAAAAAAAAAACTTATTAGAATTCCTGAGGAAAGTACTGCATAGCTTAAGGCTAGCACAAGGAAGGGCCTTTTCTCATGTATCTAATAAACAGTGTTTGGAAAGTGCCTACATCTTTAAGAGAGTGTCTCCTGCTGTCCTTTTTGGACTGGTTCATATTGAGATAGGGCCCAGCAATTTAGGATTTTAAAGGTCAGAACAACTCCTTAAATTGTGCTTTTAAAAAAATTGGGTGTCAATGGGTCTATCAACAGTATGTTCTTAATAGCATGCATCCATTAGCAGTCTGAATACAGCATTTTACAGCAACTGAAAGTTCTGGACATCAAAGTTTGCCCTGCACAGATTTGTCATTGTTGCCCTGTAACCAAGCAAGGGGATAACTGTTATCAGGTCTCACTGGCTTGAGAATGGTTGCAGGGATGCACTAAACATGATGAAGCAAGTGCATTCATTCCTTGCCTCTGATATTACCTGGGAATCCATAGAAAGATGGAGATCAGGGAGCACTGTGAACTTTCCCTTTCAGGGGAAGTGCAACCCCATCCATAACAGACTGAATCAGTCTAGAGCTCAGCTTCCTACTGAGCAATGACACTTTTGGCTTAGTTTGTTCCCTTTCATCCAGCCCATTACTGAAAGTAGACAGTAGTCCAGGGAATTTACTTTCTTGGAGATAGATGGTAAGACGCAATAGACTTGCTACTCTTGAATCTCAAGATTTCTTCCAGCAGGGTCATGTAGATTTGCAGCAATATTTGGAACAAGATGGAAGGGTGTGGGATGCCACTGGCTTAGGCTTGAACAGTGATCTGCCAGCATTAGAGGTATATATATTCAGAACCAATATGGGCAACGTGTTTAAGATCTGCATAGGCACCTCTCTCTATTGTTGGCTGCTGCTTAAAGAAGCTACATCTTTTGCAGGGCTCACACAGTGGCTCAAAAAAATATGTGTTTGAATTAGGTATTCAGGGAGAGGGTGTGACCATGTGTTGCCATCTTTTTGTTCCTCTTTATTTAAATGTGTATTTTCCTGAACCTATGTGACTACCTATCTTTTACTTTATATTTATGGAGTTTCCATTTGGATCTTAGTGTTTGGGGCCTGATCCAAACTGGAAACCATAATAACTTACCCTATTGCTGAAAGGGTGTGGGAAAAACAAACATATGCATTTTAATCTCCAGTTGTTTCACTCAGCACCAGAGCCACCTTCAAAAGTTTGTTCCTTTTCTCCTGACGTGAAACTGGTTAGTTCAGTTTTTGTGCTATTTAGCAGCTATTTAGCAGCCATAAGATACACTTAGTATATCTTATATACAAATATCCAGAAAGCACAGGTGATATTGCTTGTAATTTCCCTGAAGGATGAATTTTTCCTCTTTCTGGTTTGTTTGTTTTTGAACCTCAGCACCTGTCACCAGCAGAATTTTTCTTCCTGCTTGCTTTCCCAGCTTAATTGGTCAGAGGGAGGGGCCACATTTTTGGCAAGGATGATAGGTCTTTACTTCTTTTCCTAAGCAAATAGCGCCGAGAGGACAAGTAGCACCCTAACTCCTTCAGAGCGAGCAGCTTTCATTTTCCTTTACGTGGCAGGGCCAGAGTGTGGCAAAAATCAAATGGCCTTGAAGTTTAGGAACAAACAATACGGGTAGGGTTGGCATTCTCTTCTAAACAGTTGCCTATTTCCATCCCTGAAAGACAAGCAATAGCTCTTCAATTATATTAGAAATAGGGCACATGTTGGAAAATGTCCCAGTAACTTTAAAGTGATGATTCTTAAAACTATATGCAAAAGCTTCCCTCTATATAGAGCAGTGTTTCTCAACCTTGGCAACTTGAAGATGTGTAGCCTTCAACTCCCATGCTGGCTGGGGAATTCTGGGAGTTGAAGGCCACACATCTTCAAGTGGCCAAGGTTGAGAAACACTAATATAGAGGAATCTTAATAAATATGGGGAGATTAGCTTATGGATAAACTCCCAAAGAGGTCTGAATTATCTCCCTCACTTTTTCTTTAAAGATCATAAATCAGGAGCCTACAAAACATCTACATTAGTTCAGGCATTTTATAGATCAAGAAAAAAAAGTTATTCATTGACACCTAGAGAGCAGAAGTACAGGTGAAACTCGAAAAATTAGAATATCGTGCAAATGTTCATTTATGTCAGTATGGCAACTCAAAAGGTGAAACCAATATATGAGATAGATGCATTACATGCAAAGCGAGATATGTCAAGCCTTACTTTGGTATAATTGTGATGATTATGGCGTACAGCTTATGAAAACCCCAAATTCACAATCTCAGAAAATTAGAATAGTGTGAAAAGGTTCAATATTCTAGGCTCAAAGTGTCCCCCTCTAATCAGCTAATGAATCCATAACACCTGCAAAGGGTTCCTGAGCCTTTCAATGGTCTCTCAGGCTGGTTCAGTAGGAATCACAAGCATGGGAAAGACTGCTGACCTGACAGTTGTGCAGAAAACCATCATTGACCCCCTCCATAAGGAGGGAAAGCCCCAAAAGGTAATTGCAAAAGAAGCTGGATGTTCCCAAAGTGCTGTATCAAAGCACATCAATAGAACTATATGTGTGGTAGAAAAAGGTGCACAAGCAGCAGGGATGACCGCAGCCTGGAGAGGATTGTCAGGAAAAGGCCATTCAAAAGTGTTGGGGACTTTCACAAGGAGTGGACTGAGGCTGGAGTTAGTGCATCAAGAGCCACCACACACAGACGGATCCTGGACATGGGCTTCAAATGTCGTATTCCTCTTGTCAAGCCGCTCCTGAACAACAAACAACGTCAGAAGCGTCTTACCTGGGCTACAGAAAAAAAGAACTGGTCTGTTGCCCAGTGGTCCAAAGTCCTCTTTTCTGATGAGAGCAACTTTTGCATCTCATCTGGGAACCAAGGACCCAGAGTCTGGAGGAAGAATGGAGAGGCACACAATGCATGATGCTTGAAGTCCAGTGTGAAGTTTCCACAGTCTGTGTTGATTTGGGGAGCCATGTCATCTGCTGGTGTTGGTCCACTGTGCTTCATTAAGTCCAGGGTCAACGCAGCCGTCTACCAGGAGATTTTGGAGCACTTCATGCTTCCTTCCGCAGACGAGCTTTATGGGGATGCTGACTTCATTTTCCAGCAGGACTTGGCACCTGCCCACACTGCCAAAAGTACCAAAACCTGGTTCAATGACCATGGGATTACTGTGCTTGATTGGCCAGCAAACTTGCCTGACCTGAACCCCATAGAGAATCTATGGGGCATTGCCAAGAGAAAGATGAGGGACATGACCGAACAATGCAGCGGAGCTGAAGGCCGCTATTGAAGCATCCTGGTCTTCCATAACACCTCAGCAGTGCCACAGGCTGATAGCATCCATGCCACGCCGCATTGTGGCAGTCATTGCTGCAAAAGGGGCCCAAACCAAGTACTTAGTACATATGCATGCTTATACTTTGCAGAGGTCTGATATTGTTCTATTTCCAATCCTTGTGTTATTGATGTCATGTAATATTCTAATTTTCTGAGATTGTGAATTTGGGGTTTTCATAAGCTGTACGCCATAATCATCACAATTATAGCAAAGTAAGGCTTGACATATCTCGCTTTGCATGTAATGTGTCTATCTCATATACTGGTTTCACCTTTTGAGTTGCCATACTGACATAAATGAACATTTGCACGATATTCTAATTTTTCGAGTTTCACCTGTACATCATATTATGTCATAATGTGTTTATTTGGTTTAGGCTTATTAAGTTCAATACACCATGGTTAAATAAACCATTTAACATGGTGCATGAATCCAGACATTGTAAAGTCAAAAAGTTTCTGAGGAGGAAAGTTTGGCAGGATGATACAAAAACAATTAAGAACTTAGGCCTTGTCAGAATCTGAGAAAATTTTCAAGTTTCTGTCAATCATCCTGAATCAAGTACTTTAATAGCAACTTTTAGAAAATCATTTTACTGTGTGGCTCTCCTAATTTGTGAGGCAATCTCAGAAACATTATGGTATTTTGCTAATTTTGTTATCATGATAATAATCTAAACTTTGTAATACTGTAAATTTGGATGTATTGTCAATGTTTTTAGAGCTAAATTATAGAGAGATAATTTCCACAAGGAAACTAGTAACACAGGCCTTTTCCCATTGCAACAAAGTTGGTCAAAGTTTTAGCAAGTTAGCTTCACAAATAAATAAATAAATAAATAAATAAACAAAATGAAAATAACATAGTTCAATCCTGACTTCAACATGAAACATTTTTCAGCACCTTCTTCAGTGACTTAATCCCAAATCATGCACAAATCATGCAAAAAGCCCGCAGACAGGCAATTCTTTTATTAAGGCCAACAGAAACATCACAAAACTGTAAGACATTGAATGCTCTGGAACTTTTCAATAAGATAATGAATATTGAAAAATTGGGGGTAACAGGAAAAGTAAGCTGAAGTTAGATGTAGCCATAGGGTCTGCCTGAAGAAAATTACCACCTTGGAGTGGACTAGCACATATTTCAGTGATCTGACATTTAAGACAAGGAGGAAGTATTCAATAGCCAGTTAAATTAGTCTGTAACGAATGGCATAACTCAAACCATTAAGTCCTAAAATATCTCAGTAACTGCGCACACAGACAGACAGACAGACATAAATGTGGAATTTTCCATTCTAAAATGATAGTAGCAGTACTATGATTTCAGTCTGTGACATCATCTCAATATATGACAGATACTTTTCAGTCTCCCATCATATGGGTGTTCTCAAGGTTTTGTAGATTGTACAAAATGTCAGTCTACTCTGTTCACACAATATTTTTCTTACGTTATGAGCAATATAGGAGACAGCGATATTCATACTTTTCTTTCTTTCCTGGGAACCATGACTTCATTTTCAAAATGACAAACCTCCTTTTTACCTTTGAGAAATGATAGTCGTGGTGGGTTCATGTAAAAATTATATTGAGAATTATATATCCTGTGTGTGTGTGTGTGTAATATCCAAGATCAGAGCATTAGTCTAAATTGGCTGTCAGTCTTGTTAGACAAAGAACTTCCCTTTAGAAGTTGATTTCTTAGAGCACTTAATTCTACAGGTCTACCAAGAAATAACCAACTGGTTGATAATGAAGGAAACCTAGTTAGTGTGCCAGACATCCCAGAACTGATTCTTATTAAGTATAAAGACGTAATATAGAGGTAATTCCCAGTATAAGAGCAAGTTCTGTCCCCAAGGTCTGTTCTTAAGTCAAATTTATATGTAAGCCGGAACAGTATTATTATATAATACTGTATAAGTAGTACTGAGTAATGAACTCGAATCGTTGTGTATTTAACTCAAGTCACTGTATTTAACTCTAATTTTGCTACAGTAGGCTCTGTTCTTAACTATGGGTCATCTGTAACCCGGGCGTTCTTAAGCCGGGGACTATCTATATTTATTAATTAAATAAATTAATGTAATTCAAATAAGGCAAATAAATTAATCTATAAAATAGTGTAAGTCCTAATAACTATTTTAAAAAATAAAACAGAAAAATTCCCAGCCCTGTAAATCGCACATGCTATAAGAAAAAAAAAGAAGAAAGTCACAGCCATGCCCATCAGAAACAATGCCATATTGCCTTACTGCCCTTCCAACTGTGGCCCTTCAGCCTCCCCCCATGTTATATGCAGACTCTGCTCCCACAGGGGAGTATATCATGTGACAAAGTAATCCTTACAATTAATTTCTGTATTATTCTCTCTCTCTCTCTCTCTCTCTCTGTCTTTTCTTTTCAGGAAGGTGATAATCAAGCTATGTCTACCAACTTAAAATACCTTTCTTTGGGCATATTAGTCTTCCAGACAACTAGTTTGGTTTTGACTATGCGTTACTCTCGGACACTGAAAGAAGAAGGACCTCGCTATTTGTCTTCAACTGCAGTAGTCATTGCTGAACTTTTGAAAATTATGGCTTGCATTTTGTTGGTTTACAAAGACAGCAGTAGGTATCTCATTTATTGTCTATAGGTATTGTAAGGCGTTAGTAAGACCCCTCCCCAGGATTAAATCAAATGCAGTTTCCAAATAAGTATATTTATTAAAGAAGCATACAGAGAGGATTCGGAAATTGTGGCTTGCTTTTTAAAAGGTTTAGGTAGCTAACAGAAACTTAGCTACCTAAACTTAACAGAAGCATTAAGCTTTGAAGATACTTACAGGAGCACCTCACAGCTTGACAGGGTTTTACTTTATGCCAGCTGCTTGAAAACAAAGCAAGCTTCATCAAATGGGGTTTTTAGGGTGTGGGGTGGATGGGGGCAGAGAGAGAGTTACCAGGAAGGGAAATTCAAACTGATGCATCAGTGCCATGAATGATATAATCAGCTGTCTTCTGGGGATTCTTACTATACTGTATAGGTTATACTGTGTAGGTAGGATATAGGAACTCAAGTCTGCTTACTAGAATTTGGTCTAGCTGCGTCTGCCATGTTCATTATTTAAGGAAATAAACTGATACAACAAGAAGGAGGGGAATCTAGGTCCTTCACATCTTTAAAACATGACCATGTTCAGTGCCAGCTTTTAAAATGAATGCAATGTGAATGTCAACGTTTTTCCTTAAGCAAAAGCATTTGCCTTGCATAATTATGTGATTTTTCTCTTAGAAATGGCATGTTCCATACAAAAGCATTAAAATGATTAGCTACAAAGTGATTAAAACTGTTAGGCTTCCTTCTAACCAAAAAAATATGTAAATAATGTATTATTCTCTCTCTTTGCACAGAGTGCAGTTTACGAACTCTGAACAGAGTGTTACATGATGAAATTCTTAACAAGCCAATGGAGACACTTAAACTTGCTATTCCTTCTGGGATTTACACTCTACAGAACAACCTGCTCTATGTTGCTTTGTCAAATCTAGATGCAGCAACTTACCAGGTACTTACTTTTGATAGTGTCTTATTGTTAAAATTCGGGAAACAAATATGGGCTACTTTAATTTTTTTTCCCTTTTATCTTTTTAGGTCACGTATCAGCTGAAAATCCTCACTACTGCCTTATTTTCTGTGTCAATGCTCAGTAAGAAATTAGGTGTATATCAGTGGCTTTCATTAGTGATTCTGATGGCTGGTGTTGCATTTGTACAGGTGAATATTATTATGAATATACGTCTGAATATTGACAGGGAAAATCTCTCTTAATTTGTTTTGTTAATGGAAACTTGGTTGATGCCTCATAACTCTTTTATGCTGCATTCAAATAGGATTTGGCTCCCCTTTAGCATACCAGCAATAATGAAAAGAGGTATTATCACAAAGTTAGATATCTGAAGACTGCTGTCATATCTTCTTTCAATTGTGTCTCTTTTGCAGGCTAAACTTATAGATAGTACGTTTCTAATCCCTTTACTATCTCGGTAGCTTTCCTCTGAAATCACTCCAGTTTGTCAATGTCCCTTTTAGACTGTGGTGCCCAGAACTGAACATAGTATTCCAAATGTAGAGTAGGATAGTTATGTTCCATGATCTACTCAATGCTTCTGTTAGCAAACCCCCAAAGAGCATTTGCTTTTTAGCAGTTGCATCATGCTGTTGGCTCACGTTCAACTTGAACACCCAGATCTTTTTCACATGTACTACTGCCAAGCCAGTTTCCCCCATCCTGTGCTTGTGCCTTTCATTTTTTTCTTCCAAGATGTAGGACTTTACATGTTAAATTTAATTCTGTTTGTAAATGTTGTACCACCTATACTTGAAGTGTTAAGAGAATTTCCTCCTCCTCATTACCTAGCACTACTTTAGAACTAGTAATAAAATGTTTATTTAGTAAGTATGTGAATGATATATAAATTTATTGTAACTGCCATTGAATAAGTTTAGAAAACACCTTAGTAGTTCTTAAAATTCTATTGCATGCTATTTTGAGTGGACCAAAAAAGAGTATTACCTCAGCTTGGTTTTGTATTCAAAATTCAACTATCTTCTTTTGTCAGTTTCTTTCAGTATGTAGTGACTAGTTGCTTTCATAGATTAATTATATGCTTGAATGAATATCCATCCATTGACTGTATCTGTGAAAATTGTATGTGAACTGGCGGTAAAGCAGACTATTATAAGAAACGTTTCTGGTGTTACTACGTTTTTTTCACTTCTTTCATTGTTAATTTTATTCAGCATTTTGAATATATTTTAATACACATACTTTATTTCTTTTAGTGGCCATCAGATTCGCAGGCAACAACAGCTAAAGAACTTTCAGCAGGATCACAACTTGTGGGCTTGGTAGCAGTACTTATAGCCTGCTTTTCTAGTGGATTTGCTGGAGTATATTTTGAAAAAATTTTGAAAGAAACAAAACAATCAGTATGGATTAGAAATATTCAGCTAGGTAAGTCTTGCTTAAAGGAAAATCTAGAAGAGAGATTCAGAAATGAATCAGACTAAATTAGAGTACCTCAACGTGCTAAGTGTAGAAAAATTGTTATAGAGGCTATGCTCTGTTTGATATTAACTTTGCTAAAAGGAACTCTATCACTTACATCCTGTTCAGAATATTTATTGTTTGAGTCGGTTTCTGTTTGATTTTTGCTAATATTTAATGGATGATAAAGGCAATGGCCAGAATCCAAATTACAGTGCAGTTAGTACTGTGAGACAAAGAATGTGCTTTTTTTAAAAAAGTGGTCTTGTTCTTGCTACATGACAACTTTGAGTATATTTCATGAATTTGGTATGGTGGGGTTTCTGTTATCAAAGAAAAAATATTGTATGTCTCACTTCAAACAGCTTATAGCTCATGTGTTACATGAGAACCAGATTAAATTAAACTAAATGTCGCCATCTTTCTATAGCCATTATCATAGGCATCTGCAACAAACCAAAATTACATCAGAATTACAAGCATGTGGTGATGTCGTGATGCAAAACCCACCCTTACATACTTGTGTTCTACCATTTGATACATATATATGTCAGTTTTTGTGTCATGATGCATGTTTTATTACTTGCCCACCCTGCAGACCCCAGTAGCAATTATATATCTTATATCCTTCTTTTTAAGAACCAAAAAATTGGAAATATTATGACTCTGTAGACCTTAAAAATGTGGAAGTTAATATTACTACTCTACAGTATTGATTTAAAAATTATAAGCAGCCTTTGTCTGCCCCATAGTGGTTAACAGATGGAACTGCATGTAATAGTTATGCACATTTTTGCTGTGATAAATTGTACCTAACATTGCTTCCAAAGTAATTAAGAGAACCATTTAAATTTGTAAAATACTGCAATAAAATATAAAACATAGTTTTAAAACTTGAAATACTTCTTTAAAGAAACAACTTCAAAATCCAGGAAATAATCATTGACATATCTGAATAAGTAAGTATTCAAAATCTAAAGCATGTCTCTTTTTCACACATGCTTGATACAAACTGTTTAGGGCCTTTATATGTGTAACAGATGCCTTCAACTGACTTATTGTAGCAACAAATAGCATTTGTGAGGTATTGCATTGAAACTGTCATCAACTTTTACTATCAATAACTAGGGTGTCATCACCATTCTTAGATATCTTCCTATATGTAGCACACAACAGTAACTAATACAGAAAGATACTAGGATAGGTTTCCACTTGCATCTGAATTATTGGAGTACATAATCCAAATTGTTAATGGGTAGCATAAAAGGACAATCAGAATTTCTTCTTTTCTCTCCAACTTACCGTGGCTCAATATCTGTCTTGTCTTTCAGGATTTTTTGGTAGTATATTTGGATTGATGGGCGTGTACATTTATGATGGAGAACTTGTATCAAAGAACGGATTTTTTCAAGGTTATAATAAGCTTACTTGGATAGTTGTAGTTCTGCAGGTAATGCTTCCAGTATTACATTTTATCAACCGGGCTTGTGTTCCTACGAGATACCAATACTGAAATTACCATTGTGAGTTATGCTCTGGGACATACGATTGATTTGTTCAACTAATACTTTAAAATCTTTTGATCTGTTTAACAAGGTAGGGAAAGCATGCTGGGCATGGCTTTGGGAATTCTTTCCAACCCCTTAACAGCAGCTCCACTCTAGGTCCCATGACAAGGCAGAGGGGTCTTAAAGAAGAGAGCATGCAGAGAATGGTTCTCTCCAGCCCCTTTATCAGCACTGGCCGTAGGATGTGTCTGTGTTTTCTTCAGTGTAATGAAGTAACCTGTTGTGTGTCTCTCTGTGTGTTTTGTCTTTCTCCTCGTGATTGTCTCTTTGAGTTTATATGTATATATATATGTATGCATTGGGAAGCATAGAGCAGGCTGCACATGTTCCACTCTGAGTCATGTGACCAGAGGTGGGGGCTTAGAATAGAGCAGTCAACAGCATTCTGAGTAACTGTCCAACTGCCTGTCCTGTGATACCTGAGATATTTTTTTCTAGAATGTTTTTCTCCATTTTTAAACCCAGTCTTTTTTTTTGCCAGTTTCTCCCACCATACCAAAATTGAACTTGTTCTGTTCAGGTTTTGGAAGGTTATCCCAAAGACAAAGTTCCAATATTCCATTGGGTTGGAAAGAATCAAAAGCTGTCCCAGTTAATCTGGCACATTAATTTTTAATGAATTGTTTTAATATAAATACTTACAAGGTAAGTCCACTGTCCCTCAGCACAAATTATGGATGCCAATTATCTGAAAAATGACCTTCTCTTTCTTGGGGACCAGAAATTGAGCTGATAGGAGAGGGTTTAACTTTGCCTCTTCTAGTTAGAAGTAGGACTTAAGATTTCCTGTCAGTGGAGGAAAGCTTCTCCCCTCAGTTCTATACTCTGCCTTCTAGGAAGAGGCAGTGGCTAGCTTTCCTGCTGGCTCCATTTTGAGAGCCAAGAAGAGGGACGGAGGGAGGGAGGGTTGGAAAGAAGTTATTAAAAAGGGAAACTAACATCATTTTAGAAAGGAAGTTAGTGCTTGCCATTATACAAAAGCGAGAGGGTCACATAATACAGATAAGGAAGGAATGAGAAGAAACCATTACAGAGATAAGACCCGCCAATTAGAAAGTGAGAAATAAGGCTGTTCCGAATTAGGAAAATAAAAATTGAGGATTTTAAAATTAGGCAAGGAATGGAATGCTTTTGGCTATCATCAATCACTTGGTAACCGGGCAGCTCCACCAACAGCCTTAACACCAGGAGTACCACTAATAAACATTAGTAGAGCAACTACCTGGTGGAGTCATTTATCTTTATAAAACAATATAAAATAAATACATTTGTCTATAGGCCACACCATGTTACAAAGAATACTATAAACTGTTACAGTGACCCACATATAGTATTATCCTTTCCAGTTGGCTCCATTTGCAGTAACCAGAATGGTTGTTGAACTTACTGTGAAATACTTTTCTGGTCAACATAAGATGAACCCTGCAATCCAATCCTATTTAAGATGGGGAGAAAATGAAGAAAGAAAGAAATCAATCAAGGGTCAAGATGCAAATTATTCAAAAAAGGAGATGAACCATACTCAGCTGTAGTCACTGCATCTCACTGAAGGGAGGGGGTTTCCTCCATCATATAGGAAGAAGTCGCAAACCCTGCCTTTTAGATAGAAATGGCAGAATTAAACCTTTTCTGTGGGCCCAAAAAGGTAATTCATGGTATGTCCAACTAATGTTTCCTCATATACAAAAAAGAATGTTGGCACAGTATATGTAGATTATCTAAATACACACACATTGTGTATTTAGGAGAAGCTATAAAATTTGGATGCTGTCAGAGATATTCTGGGGTCTGTTTTCAATTTTAATTTTTTTCTTTCTTTAATACATATAATACTTCCTCTGGATTTAAAAAAAAAAGTATTCAGGTACTATTTTACAGTATTTAATTGCTATGCTTAAGAAGTATACCTGCTGCCAATATGCAGACCAGTGACTCTAAAAGTAGATTACTGGGACAATGGGCAAGTACTTAGCTCATATTTTACATTTTGTTAATTCTTAATTAACATCAGGAGTGTTAATCTATCCATATGTCGTTAGCTACTGCTCCAACTTGGAAGCAAAAGCAGAAGAGAGTAAAAATTATAGGTCTGATAGAGACTTTAAAACTTGCAAAACTGGCTTTTATTTTATGATACATAAATACATATATACATTTTAATATTATATATTACTTTAGTAAAATGCACTTAGCTGATAAATCAGCCAGAATCAGTTAAATATTTGAATTAACTGAAAATACTGATAAATTGGGAAATTCTTTTATATTAAACATATGTATAGGTAGTCCTTACTTGTTCAGTGACCGTTCAAAGTTACGACAGTGCTGAAAAAAATAAGTTTATGCCCCATTTATGAACATATTTACAACCCATGTACATTAGAAAAAGTTACCACAATGCCGAAAAAGTAATTTTATGGCCCATTACAACCATTTATGACTTACAATCGTAATTTAAGAGGAAGAGATTTCAAGAGAGTACTGTAAGCTGTTTGCATAGTGCGCCTGCAGCTCCCTGTCCTGGGCTGCCAGTGTGATTGCATTTTTCTTGATGTGTAGAAGAGCAAACAGCTTCCTCTCTTGAAATTTCTTTCCCTCCTATCTCTCCACTCTGGGGGGGGGGGGGGGAAGCAAGCAATTTCTATAGGCTGTCTCTCCTTTGCCACACACACCCCACCATAGAGCAGAGAAATTGGAGACAAAGGGATTTCAAGAGAGTAAGCTGTTTGCGTAGCATGCCTGTGGCTCCCAGCCCCAGGCTGCGGCGCAATTGCATTGCTCTCAATGTATACAAGTCAGTAAGCAGGCACTCAAGCATTCCAAAGGGTGGGGTTAGGAGGCAAACAAAAGCTAGAGGTGTGAAACTGAGTAGTCTTATCTCTTTCCAGCTGGAAAGCACAGTCCCAGTCACGTATTTCCCACTTAGCAACCCCTTCACTTAGTAGTGGAGGTACTGATCCCAATTATAGTTGTTAAGCGAGGACTAGCTGTAATACAATACAAAATCATGACTCTCAGGACTCATGCAGAATGATGAATAATAGATGCATATCACTTAGAAATAAAGTACTGTATTTTTCCAACTATAAGACGATACTTTTTTCTAAAATCCTTATGCTAAAAATTGAAGGGCATCTTATTCAAGGAAGTCAGCCGAGGAGGGAACCGCCCGGTTGCAAAACTGCCCATACTTTGTCTCTGCAGGCAGGCTTCCTCCTATTGCTAGCCTCCAATCACGAGTGAAATAGCTTGTCTCCCAAACAGACTTCCTCCAATCACGAGCCTTATGTAACTGATGTCAGCTGATGCTGAACAAACCAATTAGAGGAAGGCTGTTTGCAGAGACAAGCTATCGGCGGTTTCACTCGTGCTTGAATGTAATCAGTTATGCAAAAGAGCATGGAAATAGAGCTGCAGAGAGACGGTTTGGACCTCCCCCCACTGAGTGTATCAGGTCAATGTTAACTAATTACTAAATAAAAATGTGTTCTGCACTATCTTTAAAATATTGATTTCTTAATTTTGGGTTGGAAAAGTGGGGGTCGTCTTGTACATGGGGGCGTCTTATTGACGGAAAAATACGGTAATCATTTTTTCTTCAGGATTTCTTTGCTATATGAAAAATGTGCATAATAAGTTTCATCTGTTTAACCACTGAGATTCATAAAGTGACCACCAAATTTTCAATGTTTTGCAGGCACTTGGCGGCCTTGTTATAGCAGCTGTTATAAAATATGCAGACAATATTTTAAAAGGATTTGCTACATCTTTATCTATCATATTGTCAACATTAATCTCATACTTTTGGCTTCAAGATTTTGTCCCTACTAGGTAAGTTGTATTTTTAACTTTGTCTTTAAAAACACAAATGCCTTGTACAAGTATAAATAAAACATAATTTAAACTGAATTTAAATGCTTTGATGAGTTTATCAACTAAATATTTTACAGTATAATAGAGGAACTACCTTTTGTGGAGCAATACTGCACATGTCAACTCAAACATAAATCCAGTTCAGTTCAGTGGGGTGGATTTACTCTGAATAACTGTATATAAGGAAGGAGGTTTAACACACATTTTTCTTGCTACTTTCATCCACAACTTATTAACTGCGTTTTGCTACCAGATTTTGATGGTACAATGTGGTGGTAGGATGGTGGTCTGGAAATGTCTTGAAAGAAACATACAATGTGTGGGTTGCCTGCTTTTGGTCTACAAAATATTAAGCTAAATAGATCAGTTGTTTCAGAATAAGGCAGCTTTTTATGTAATTATGGCTGAATGTAAATTAATTTTTATGTTTCAATTCTATCAATATTATGATTAATATATTTCTTTCATAGCCTGAAAACAGAATATATAAATAAAAGATCTACAGTGCATTTGCATTCAAAGGGAAACAAAAAGAAAACGTTTCCCCCCAACACTATCTATGAAATTACTTGCATTTTGAAGTTAGTTCTAATGCTGTCAGAGTTTTGAACCTACAAGCAATATCAGCCATTCTCTTCAGCCTGATCTTCTATATAAAATATAGAAGATAAACAAAATATAAAAATATATTCTTTTTAATTTGCCTCTTGGTTTCTGCCATTACACAGAACGTGCTTCACAGCAAAAGTCTAAATTAAAGTTGTTTTGGGTCAATTTTATTTCAGAAAAAAAGACTGGACTGACATTATCTATATAACTTGAGAAAATATATTAGTTCTTCTTCATTCTTATTCTTATTCCTTTGCAGATCCTTTAAATAGCCAGGCTTCAGTGTAGAAAAGTTAGAAATGTACTTTTAAAAAAATTGTAAAAGAGGAGAAAATGTTAATGAACATTTGATTGTAAAATACCATATATAAGAACATGAGTTTCCCCCCAAAATAACAACTTGTGTATTGAGTGGGTGCCTTACATTCATCGATAAGAATAGAAGAAGCTGTTGGAAACAAAAGAATTAGCAGTAACTATGGGTGTCTCTTAAATTAGCCTGGGATGTGCTGTTTCCCTGGTGAATTTAACCCTTTTTGCAATGGGTTATAATGCAGAATTGTCTCTCTCCCTTTCTTCTCTATTGAGTTACTTCTAATAGAGGTGAATATGTCTATTGAGTTACTTCTTTCCCTTTCCTCATTTCCATCCAGTTTTGTTTTCTCCTTTAACTTTCCCCTTACATAATCTCCATCTGTTCCTTTTTTCCTTTGTTTTCACTGAAAGAAAGGAGCATCTTTGGGTATATACTTTGTTTTGTGTCTTGTGTCTGAGAGACAGTGGTTGATATATACAGATGAAGACCAACATTATAGATAGGGTACCTTATTTTACAGACAATTATTTTTAATTAGTAGTTAGGATTCTGGCAATTGCATATACATAGACAGACCCAAAAGCGTGGCACATAGAATTTGGGAAGCAAAATTTTCCAGGATTGGTTTCAGTTGGAGTTGGAAACCCTAGATTGACAAAGTAAAAAAGTTTAATATTACATAAGGTTTTTCTCTATGTTTATAATTCTACTCTTACTCTTCTGTGGGATTGTCTTAAATTTGGTTTTTTTTTTTTCCAGGAAAATAATGTAATTTTTTTTTAATTGTTGATGCCCTTTCTCAGTGCCTGGAGGCTGTGGGGGTCTGGATGGGAACAACAGGCTTCAGCTGAACCCTGGCAAAACTGAGTGGCTGAGATTTGAGGGCCTTCTGTATTCATCTTTGGTGCTGGGTGGAATTGCATTGCTCCAAATAAACCCGGTGTCCGATCTGGGGTCTTTCTGGACTCATGACTCCTGCTCAAAGAGCAGGTGGCAGTCATGGCCAGGAGGGCCTTTGCACAGCTTCATGTTGTGCACCAGTTGCATCCATTCCCAGATCAGGAGGCTCTACTCTCAGTCACTCATGCCCTAGTCACCTCCCAAATGGTTTACTGTAATGCGCTGTACATGGGGCTGCCATTGAAGAGTATCTGGAAGCTTCAGCTGGTGGAAGATGCAGTGGCACAGACAGTTATGGGCAGTCTGAGAATTGCACACGTGAGCTGTATTGGTTGCCAGTTTGTTTTGGGTCCAATTCAAGGTGCTGGTTATGACCTTTAAAGCTCTACATGACATGGGACAAAGTTATTTGAGGGACTGCCTCTCCCTGGTCACATCTATCCATCCCACAAGGTCTGGCAGAAGAGGCATGTTATGGGTCCCTTCAGCTAGGGAGTTGTCAGGCAGGACCTAGGAGGAAAGCCTTTTCTACCGTGCCTCCCACCCTGTAGAACATCCTTCCCCCCAAAGTGAGGCTGGCTCCACCCTTCCTGGTCTTCTGGAAGGCCCTCAAAACATGGTTTTGTCAACTGGCCTGGGGGTCCCATGACAGAGTGGAGCCTGCTAGATGGTTACATGATGGTTGACTGAATGCACTCTGGGTTTTTTGCCAATTTGTTTTTATCTTTTTAATTTATTCTGATTGTATTTTAATTGGTTTTTATCTGTTTGGATTGTTTTATTGTGTATGTCGCCCAGAATCACTATGTGAGATGGACAGCTATATGAATGAATGTGATAAATAAATAAATGGGATAATACCTATTTTACGAACATACAAAACATATATATTCTAAACATGTATTCTCTTTCTTTTGTCTTTAGTGTTTTTTTTCTTGGAGCTGTTCTGGTAATAGTTGCTACATTCTTATATAGTTATGATCCAAAGCCAACAGGAAATCCTATTAAAGCATAACAGACTCTTCCATGTTACACTATTTTGCCAAGATTGTGCAAAAAGGACTTCTAAATACTGTTTGGATGATTATAAAGCACTGAAAGAGTTTATACTGTGTCAGAAGAATGATGTTAAATAATAGTTAAATTTGCAAAACAATCTCTGGAAAAGAAGGAAAGCCCAGAGCAAAACTTGAAAGGAATTTGTTGCTTCTAGAACCTGGAACTAGAAGTGCTTTCAGCTTGAATTCTGAAGTTAAATCAGAACAATTTACTATTTTCAACAGCTGCAGAAATGTCCTATGCATTCTCCTTGCAAGAGCACATAACAACATTTGTTAAATCATATCTGTTTTTGCAAGCTATTTCATCTTTTCTAATTTTATATGAATGTGGGTGTGTGTATATGTATGTGTATGTATACACACACACACAGACACAAGTATCAAATCAAAGGGAAATAAGATTGTGTTCTACAGTAGTCTTTCCCAAACTGATGTCCTCCAGAAGTGTTGGAGTTTACATTCTGTAACCCACCAAACAGTATAGCCATTCACCAGGTTGGCTAGAAGATTATGGAGTCAAAGGGTAATACATCTGGAGGGCATTTCTTTTGTGAAGAAGGTTTGATGATGATGTTTCTGATAAGTATTCCTGTTCAAAACCAATGAAGTATCACTGAATCATTGTCGTTTGTAGATTTATAATATTTTATATAGAAAACAATTAATTCACTGAAATTGATGTTGTAAAATGTATTGATGTAAATGTCTTATAATAATTCTTGATAAATTCTGCAAGAGGAAGAATTTAATATTTTAATTCATTTAGAAGCTTTGTATGTATGAATGCCACAAACTGTGCTGCTGCATCCTTCTCATATTTTCAAATGAGACCCTCACCAATTAGAAGCAGCATAGCTACAGTATCTGGTACTTGTTCCATATTAGGTGAATGGCCATTGTACGTTGCCATAACTGATACTGAATATGTGTTTATTTGTTCAGAGAACAATTCCTTTACTTGATAAGAACATTCTTGTAATTTACTGACAATACATTTCATTGCTTAAAATCTTAATTTGAAAATATTTTTAAAATGTATTTTTTAAAAGTAGCCATATAACTATATAAAAGTATTATAGTTCCTTTTGGAGCCACAGTAGTATATTAATATGTATATACTGTACTATAATATAGAGCTTTAAAAAAAATCTGGAAAAATTATGTAACGAAAGTGGCTCTGTCCAGTCTTGAAATTCCATTGTTAGAATACATGCTAATTGTATTAACCAAGATTTGAAGAATGTTACTGTGCAATAAATATTAGGCATGAATTGTTCAGGTGTGTGTGCAGGAATTGCCTTAAAGCCCAGTGGAACCCTCTTTGCTTTTCACTGAATATAAAACTTGAAATAACTTCTAAGCTTGGGTCCAGGTTGCATGAGGTCCCATTCCAGGTAATCGCTTTCAATGCAGAAGAGCTTCACTGGCAAAGTGGCAAACCTTTATGAGCCCAAAGGGCTGTAGTCACACCATTAGGGATTATACCCAGACTATTTTGGAAGGTTCAAATATTTAAATATATCCAGAGAAATTAAGACAGTGGCATGCTCTGTGAAAGCTGCTTATATACGTTTGCTTGGATAATGGTAGTACATCATTGAAATCCTCGTGGAAATTGCCACTGAGATATTATGACTGTAATCATGGAAGTCATACTGGCATTTCATGATTCTCCATGCAGATGTCTGTAACAGCTGAGCTGCACTGAAAGTGGAACTCTTTATTTCTAACACATTGTAGGCCAGTCTGTCCTAAATGCTTATAAAATATATCACAATAAAGTAATGTCTACGCTGCATCTTCCTCTGACCCATATGCATCTTTTAATAACTATAGTTCTTCTGAAACTTAAAACTCATAGAAAACTTAGTTGTTTGATGAGACTGAGAATTTCAGATTTTTCCTGGAAATCTCAGTGTTATACAGTACTAGAGGGTTTTTTTTAGTGAACGACAGTGAATTCAACTAAAGGTTCCTAACCCTTTTGCATTAGTTACATTTGGGATTATGAATTTATGTCATGATTGCTTTCTTGTAGGAGGAGGATCATGGGAAAGAGGCTTCCATAGGAGAGAGGTTTGCCCCTTCACAAAATGATTCCAATATTTTAAATTTTATAAAATTTAAAGATGAGGCAAGGCATCTGGTGTGTACCAAGATATGTGTTTGTGGCTATGTAGATACCCATAGCAACTACATGCAGTCCCTGAGAGTTTGCTTGATAATAGAGTGAGTGTATATGTATATGTGTGTGTGTGTATATGTGTGTGCATGTGCACGTGTGAGCACGTGTGTGTGTGTGTAAAAAAAAAATTCCCCTCTCACCCCTATGGGGGGTATGTGTCTTCCTCAATCTTGGGTCCTCTTAGCTGTTCCTAGCACTGCACTCTTCTGCACAGAGAGCTCTGATGTTGTTCCTGGGATCTGTTGGAGCCACTCTCCCAGCTTAGGAGTCATGGCCCCGAGTGCCCCTACCACCACTGGGACCACTTTGGCCTTGACTTTCCACATCCTCTCGATTTCCTCCTTCAGGCCCTGGTACTTCTCCAGCTTCTCATGCTCCTTCTTCTTGATGTTGCTGTCACTTGGCACTGCTACATCTATCACTACCGCTGTCTTCTGGTCTTTGTCTACTACCACAATGTCTGGTTGATTAGCCAGTACCTGCCTGTCCGTTTCGATCTGGAAGTCCCACAGGATCTTAGACCTGTTATTCTCCACGACCTTCTGTGGAATCTCCCATCTGGACTTGGGGGGGTCTAGCCCATACTCTGTGCAGATGTTCCTGTACACAATGCCAGCTACTTGGTTGTGCCGTTCAGTGTATGCTGTTCCTGCCTGCATCTTACACCCTGCCACTATGTGTTGGACTGTCTCCGAGACCTCTTTGCACAATCTGCACCTTGGGTCCTGTCTAGTGTGGTAGACCCCTGCTTCTATGGATCTGGTGCTTAGTGCCTGTTCTTGTGCTGCTATGATCAGTGCCTCAGTGCTGTCTTTTAGTCCGGCCCTTTCCAGCCACTGATAGGATTTCCCAATGTCAGCCACCTCAGCTATCTGTCGATGGTACATCCCGTGCAGGGGCTTGTCTTGCCATGGCACTTCCTCTGCTTGAACCTCCTGCCTTGTCTGCTGCTGCCTGAGGCATTCTCTCAGCAGCTCATTGGGTGCCATCTTACTGATGTACTCCTGGATACTTCGGGTTTCGTCCAGGACAGTGGCTTTGACACTCATCAGGCCCTGCCCGCCCTCTTTGCGCCTGGTGTACAGTCTCTGGGTGTTGGACTTGGGGTGGAAACCTCCGTACATTGTGAGGAGCTTCCGGGTCTTCACATCGGCAGCCTCCATGTCTTCCTTTGGCCAGCTCACTATACCGGCAGGGTATCTGATGACTGGCAGGGCATACATGTTGATGGCATGGATCTTGTTCTTCCCATTAAGCTGGCTCTTCAGGACCTGTCTTATCCTTTGGTGGTACTTGGATGTTGCTGTCTTTCTTGCCTCCTCCTCATGGTTCCGATGTGACTGTGGGACACCAAGGTATTTATAGCTGGTCTCTATGTCTGCTATGTGGCCCACTGGTAGTTCCACTCCATCGGTCTTAACTACCTTCCCTCTCTTTACTATCATCCTGCCACACTTCTCCAGTCCGAATGACATCCCAATGTCCTCACTGTAGATCCGTGTCAGGTGGATCAGTGAGTCGATGTCTCGTTCATTCTTAGCATACAGCTT
Source organism: Liasis olivaceus (assembly GCA_030867105.1). Lineage (NCBI taxonomy): Eukaryota > Metazoa > Chordata > Lepidosauria > Squamata > Pythonidae > Liasis > Liasis olivaceus. The sequence continues at coordinate 118,585,560 of CM061350.1, read as the reverse complement.
GATGTCATCCATGGAGAGGAGGTGGCTGATGCTGACTCCACTCTTGAACTTGTACCCATATCCAGACCTTGTGATTATCTGGCTGAGGGGGTTTAAGCCTATGCAGAACAGCAGTGGGGACAGTGCATCACCTTGGTATATGCCGCACTTGATGGCCACTTGTGCGAGCTGTCTTGAGTTCACTTCCAGTGTTGTCTTCCACAGTCCCATTGAGTGCTTGAGGAAGGTCCTTAGTGTCCTGTTGACTTTGTATAGTGCCAGGCATTCACAGATCCATGTGTGCGGCATTGAGTCATAGGCTTTCCTGTAGTCAATCCAGGCTGTGCTCAGATTGGTCTGCCTAGACCTTGAGTCTTGGGCAACTGCCCTATCTATGAGTAACTGGTGTTTTGAGCCTCTGGTGTTGTTCCCAATGCCCTCCTGAGCTGTGCTCATGTACTGGCCCATATGGTCATGTAGCTTGGCAGCTATGATGCCTGATAGAACTTTCCATGTTGTGGGGAGGCAGGTTATTGGCCGGTAGTTGGATGGTGCTGTTCCTTTGTGAGGGTCTTTCATGATCAGCACTGTCCTTCCTTGTGTTAGCCAGTCTGGGTGGGAGCCTGCTGCTAGCAGTTGGTTCATCTGTGCTGCTAGGCATTCATGCACTGCTGTTAGTTTCTTTAGCCAGTAGGTGTGGATCATGTCCGGGCCAGGTGCTGTCCAGCTTTTCATGTTCTTGACCCGCTGTTGGATGTCTGCTACTGTGATGGTGACTGGTTCCTGTTCTGGGAGATTGCTGTGGTCTGCTTTCAGGTCCTGAAGCCACTTTGCACTGGTGTTATGCATCTTCTCTTTCTCGCATATGTTCTTCCAGTACTGTTCAGTTTCCGCTGCTGGTGGCTCAGCTGCTACTCTGTGGTTGCACTGCAGTTGGGAGTACACTTTGGATGGTTCTTTGGAGAACAGGGCATTTATCCTCTTGGCCTCTGCTTCTCTAGTGTATCTCCTTAGCCTGGTAGCCAGTGCTGTGAGCCTTTGTTTAGCAGTCTCCAGGGCTTCAGATGGAGTCAGGCCCGTGTATTTTTTCAGTAGCCGAGTCTTATCCTTAATCTCCACACGCTTCTGTAGTTCCACCAGCTGACTGACCTCTCTCCGAGTTGCCTTGATCTTAGCCTCCAATCTCATTTTCCAGGGTGGGTATGTACCGCTGTTCTTCTTGATCGTGTAGCCAAGCATTTCCAGGATTACAGCGGCTGTAGCATATACCAATTCATTGGTTTCAGTTATGGTGGTAGTAGGGATTGTCTGGAGAGCTCTGTTGGCATCTTCTAGCATTCTATCTGATGGTACTTCTCCACTGAGCCTTGGTAATCGGACTCGAGGGTTGACTGTAGCTAGTTTATCCATGATCTTATGCCTCATATCAGCTGCTGTGCTCTGTAATGGAAGGGGTGGCAGTGACATTCCAGCTTCAGGTGTTGGCTGCACATCTGCTTGTTCTTCCAGGTCTGCTTGAGTCCGGGTTGTAATGTGGAGTTGGTCTATCTCAAGTTGTGAGAGCAGCTTCCTCTTTACTATGTTGAAGCGCTGGGTAACTAGTTGTTTCTCAGTTAGTGTGGATGTAGGCCTTCTGTCTATCCATAGTTCCCTCATACGTTTCATATATCCCCTCTCATTAGGTCTGCTGTTGTAGTAGCATTCCATCATTTCCAAGTTCTCTTGTCTCGTCCATGTATGGTTTGTTCCAGTAGCCCACTTAACATCAGATTGTCCTGGTTTCCCAACATCTGACACGGACCTTGTTAATCTGGGCGACGCCCGAGCCGGCATGACTCTCTTAGTTCGTGTCACTCTCATATTTGAGGTAGGCAGGTGAAGCGTTAGGGGGACTTTGCCCAATGACCCCTACTGGTAAGGTAGGTACCAGCCGGGATTTGAACCCCGGTCTCCTGCATCAAAGGCGGTGTTCTAACCACTACGCTATCCAGCCGCTATTTATATATATATAATTAAGTATGTATGTATGTATGTTAGGGTTAGGGGGCAATTCAACACTATACTTCTATGAACGGAAGCAGTTTCTGCTAATGGAATGGAAGAGGGTGGATTCACTTTCCTCACTCCATAGCCCAAGCTGCATCCTTAAAATCTTCTGGAACTTAAAAAGTTTTAAGTTCTAAAGTAGAGTTTGAGGTCAGACAGAATAGCTGTAGGAGAGTCAGAGGAAAAAGTACCATTCTGCTAGCAGATAAAAAAACAGACAGTGTTTTTTAATCAAATACAGGAAAAGTTGTGGTAAGTGTAGCACAACTGCTGTCTAAAATGATGAACAAATTTAAAAATGAAATATTCTTGCAGTATCTCCACTGGTAATGGTTAGTGGTATAAGTAATTTATTATTCAAATAGTGGTGTTAAAAAAGAAATAAAATGTTTACAGTGGCAAAGAATTGTCAAATGTATTCCAAATGGCAGGTGTAACTTCTCTAATTATATATAATAGAACCAGAAAAATGCTGTGCAATTTTGACGGATGTGTAAGTCAGTTTTTCTTATGGGTTAGCCAACCCTATGCCTCATTAGTGCTTTTTTTTTAATGTTATCTGAAAACTGAAAAGATGAGAGTTTCTCAGTCAAACTGCGTTAAAAAAACCTTAATTAAGTATGAATATTTCCAAAGATTGAAGCCCAATCAGGTGTGGGAGGAGAATGGCCTTAAGGAACAATGTGCAGTTTGCATCAATAAATTACTGTTTAAATTGTTTGTGTTCTGACTCTACAATATTTATAACTTTTAAACACTGTTTTACATATGAGGTGTGAGGTATGTGATTGATCAGGACTATTTTGCCTTTGAATGCAGATCCCTAAGCCATTACTAAATTGATATCATGGCAGTCAACTAATACAATGTCTAGAGCAGGGACTCACCATACATTGTGCAACCTCTTCCATAAATTGAAACACCACACACTATATTTCTTTTCTACACTGTTGTCCTGCTCTTCCAGAGTTCAGAAATCAAGAAATCTAAGTTACCAATGTAATAGGCAACAGTTTTCTATTCACTATTGTACTGCTTCAGTCTTCCATGATTCTAACTTTAAACATTAACTGCAATATTGAAAAACAAGGGATAGCTTAATGATGGAGTCAGTATTTATTAACAATGGCTAGAGAAACATTTATAAATGTAAGAAATTCTTCCATTTCTATAGGAGCATCACTATTTCCTATGGCATCATCCCATACCAATATTGATGCAGTATGGGTATAGGAAGTAATGCCATCATTGGCTATCTTACTATTTCTTGTGTGTTGACACTTGGAACAAAGAAATATCAGACTCATCGGTAGCATAATAACAAATGATTAAATACATGCCCTTCATATGTAAAGGTCTGACGCCATGCAACAGCAGCCAATTTCAGATGTCCTCAGTACATAATCACTGCCTGATTAGAAACAGGCTTTATTCATCCTGTAAATTCTACAACAAATCTACAACATAGCCAAGCCACTATTTAAAAAAAGATCAAAACAAGCCACTATAGTAACAAATGACAGGGTCTTGTTTGGGTTCACATAATTATGTGCTAATTCATATATTTTAAAAACTGTGTTATTATTTCTGAAATCAGCCTTGGGAATGAGTATGCTGATTATAGCATACAACTGATGAATAATGAGTATATTAATTCATTTTTATAACTTAATATAAATACTTAGGTATGATTTCTAATTATCATGAGGCCATAATGTCAATATGAATGAAGTGAGAAGAGCAACAAGACTAAATAATAGCCAATTATTTAATTACTCTGTCATGTACATCAATATCAAATCTTGAAGTGGGTAGTTTTAGGCTAATAACTAAGAAAAGCAGCCTCTTACTGAACAAATTGTTGGATTCATTTCTGAATGGCATCAGTCATTATAGTGCCTTGTCATTTGTCATAATGGGCACATTGCCTACTATAAATTCAAAGTTCCACAAGTCACTAGCAAGGCTAGCATCCACTACCCTAATGGAATAATATTCCATTGGAATCTCTCGCCTGAAGATTTAGGTTGGGCAGCCAAGAAAAAAAACAAATGGATCATCAAACGTAACCCAGAGTTCTCACTCGAGACACAAATGACCAGACACAAATTATCCTATTTTGGACACTTATGAGAAGACCTAGCTCTCTGGAGAAGGCTCCAGTGCTGGGAAAGGTGGAAGGAAAGAGAAGAGGATGACCAGCAGCAAGGTGGATAGACTCAGTCACAGCAGCAGTGAGTGCACTGTTGGAAGAGCTGAAGAACCAAGTTAGGGACTGTCATGGCCAGCTCAGACTCAGAAGATGAAGAGGAGTTAAAGGAGGATCATCAGTCTGAGGGGATTCAGCTGGAAGGGTTGCAGGCAGGGAAAGCAGCATTGCCTAATAACCAGGAGAGGCAACCATTGCTGGCCTCTCAAGACGAAGAGGCAGAGCTAACACCTCCCCCCAATGCAAGGACCTACCACAAAGAAAGGAGGGCTGAACAAAGGCGCTCAGCAAGACTACTGGCCAGAAAGAACCCTGCCCTGTAAAAGGAACAAATCCAAGTCACGCTGTGCCTATAATAAGGAGAGCCAAGCACCTCACAGATCCGTTGGCAACAACTCTCCATTTACCTCACTGTGTTCCTTCACTCCCTAGCCTGCCTTCTCAAGTAATGACCCTGAAACCTCATACCACATTTGTTTGGCCCTCTAGTACCTTATTAATGATTTGAACTCTTTCTTGTCTCTAAGCTGGTTGAGTTTTTTGTGGTCTGGATATTTGGGGCGTGAGGGACTACGATTGATTGTTCAAACCTTTTTGCCATTAGAATTCTGTTATAAAACATTTTTAGTAAAGATATAAGATTTACCTGTGCTTCTGTGAATTCCGTGGGCTGGGACAGAACAGGGACAGATCATCATGGAGAAAATCTATGTGGTCGCTAAGAATCAACAACAATTTGATGGCATATAATCAATCAAGTATAAACTATAATGCACTGGGGAAAATATGCCTCATGGACTTGGGCAACCCTGGCCTTCATTAAAAAATGGTTTGTGTGATTGTCCCATGGCTTTAAATAAATTTATTTTTGGTCTTAATTTTTCCTAATGATGCATGGCCAGAACATCATCAAGGTGCACATGAGAAGATGGAAAGATACAGCATTACAATATGTGCAATCACAGTCAATGAAAGTCCACGTTATTCTATTGAAATATTCATTTTTAATGTATGCTTCTACATAATCCAGGTAATCTAATAAATCCATAATCAGTAAAAAAAGAAAATGGCTATGTATGCCCCATCAGACTTAAGAGGAATTGTATTGTTATTCTCCACTCTACATGTATTCAATTTTGCTTATTTCTTTAGAACTTTTCATCTTCAAATTTCAGTACAGTTTATGAAATATAGAAATAATGAAGAGAGGGGATTTTGGCAAGTCTGCTAACATGAAATAACATCCGTGAAAGACCACATAAACTAAAATTGCTGTCCACAAACATTTAATTTAGTTTATTAGATTTGTATCCCTTCTTTCAACCAGGAGCTCTAGGCAGCAGATATAGCATTCTCTCATCCATTTTTCTCCCTCACAACAATCCTGTATGATAAGTTAGGCTGACAGAGCATGACCGTCCCATGGAACTTCCACAGGAAAGGTACACGTGAATGTGGGTCTCTTCAGCCTAGCCCAACACTTTACTGTACTACACTTATTTATGACAGTGTGAGCTGGTACAATTTACATGTTGCATGTAACACATTTTCCCAAATCAGAAAGAAATCAAAACATGCTTATGGACTTCATTCAGCAATACAAATTAGGGGCAAGTTCTCCAACTATCCTTGTGCAAAAGATAGTTCATGGGGATTTTCTCAAACTTTCCCCTCAGCATACTTTTATGCTGTCAGTTGTAAGCAAATACCATAAATGCCTTCCTTAATCATCTGTACTGAGGGCAGAAACTGGTATACCAATCAATAGATAAGATAGCCAATTTCTCCCATAGCCGCTTTCTTGGGCCTGAATCAAACACTGCCTATTCAACCCTCAACATCCTGGACCAAACACATTAAATCTGCATCCACGCAGGTCAACTTGTGACAAGTGCCATCCTTTGATTTTCTACCTGCAATACTGGCCACTACCAAAATCTTCAGACTTAAGGTAGTAAGCTGTTATATGGTACACACATTGGCAATTATCACAATGTGGCTTCTAAGTGCTTGAGTCAAATTTCTAAGGCCCCTACTTTGTGTGCCCATAGCTAATGCTTATAAAGAGTTGAATTAAGCCTGACCTTATTAGAAAGTCCAATTCTAACTATGCTGTCTGAAATAATGACTCAAATTTGTTTTCTTTGAAAGTACTGCTGCTGCTGTGACCTGCAAGGTAACTTGGCTTCCTCCCAGCTAATTGAAATGAAGTTTGATCTAAGACTCTGCAGACTTATCTGGCCTCAACTGGCTATGAGAAAGTTCAGTTGGAAATAAAAGAATTTTTGATCCAGACTTACAGAAGGACCTAAGCTTTACTACAAAAAATCTGTAGTTCATGCATGCTAGGGAGACCATTTGCAGTGGTTAAATGTCTTACTAAAGTTTTACATTCAACACACAAAAGAATCTTTACTTAAAGTGAGATTCAATGTCTTATCTTCAGCTCTTTGGGGAAGGAGATTCAATGGCGCACTATCTCCATGTCCCTTGTAAAAAAGTAAATCAATAATGCACAACCTTAGTTGCCCCTTTTATTTAAATTGGCATAAAAACTCTATTAACAACCAGTCACAGCAAAGCAGCTGCCAATATTATTCCCCTCCCCCCACTTTCTAAAAGACACTTCAGAAATGACTTCCAGGGAGTGGCCAAATTCCGCTCAATCACCATTGCTATTTGTCAAGAATTAATTTTGTTTTCCCTGTTTAAAGTCTCATGGACCCTCAGGATAGAATTTGAAAACAGTTATCATTTTACAATATTAAGTTGCATTAATTGATAGCTGTATTAATGAGTTTATATTCATTTGTTTATGACTACCTTATTACAGTTATCACTTAAGTGGCTTAAAATGCTGGTCTCCAGTGAATTAAAATTTAAATATTTTGTTTTTAATAATTGATAATTCAATAGTTGAATTATCAATAGTAATGTGGCAAAGTAGCTGTCTATTTTAGAGTGATTTTAAACATTTTTTTAAATCCTTTTTTATTTTTATTTGATAATGGAGCATATTGTATTTCATTATCATAATTATTTTAGGGTACATCAATTTATCCTGAATTATTTATGGTCATCAATTTCTTTAAGTGATAAAATAAAAAAGGAAAGGGATTGGTGGCACATGTAAGCATGCAGAATCAGTTCAATTTACATTTTTGTGATACACTGGTATGTCCTTATTAATCAGAGAATGTGACTTTGATTGGAGGAAATGGAAACTGAAATCCAAACACCTGGAGGGCAGGCATCAGGTTGCCTACCGCTGTATTAGATTTTGTCTTGGGAGGAACACTGTAAAAATCTTAAAAGATCCGTGTCGTGTTATGTGATGTGATGACAACAAAGGGACAAACGACATACCCATGATTCTCATGTGATCCATTATTAAGTGAGAGCCTATCTTAGGTGTCCTTATTTAAAAACCACGAGCGCCTATGAGTCGCTCACACCTTGACAATAATTGTAGTGCCACAAAAGTGTGAATCTATATTTTGTTTTATAATCTAGTCCGTGGGCAATAACTTCACAGGCTTAGCTTAATTACCGAGCATATTTATGCACAGTACAAACTTCGGCGGTTTGTAGTAAAAATTAAGTGAGTGAATCTCAATAAATTTCCGCATAAGCAATCAGGAAACCTACAGTAGATCGCATTATATCCTCTCCTAAACGCAACCTATTACAGTGCGGGCTTTTCCGCTCGATCCGTTCGTTTCTTCATAGAGGTAGACAGAGGAGGGAAACCCACACTTCACGCGCTCTCTCCCACCTTCCTGTCAAGGCCTCCAACATCCGCTCTCCTCACGTGCCCCTCCCAAATACCCAGCGGAGGCAAAAGCGTCGACAAAAGCGATTGGTTCTCACTGAGAGCCCTGTGAGGGCGTGGCCTCTCGACTCACGTGCAACACTCACTAACCAATCGGTTGATCGCGTGATGTGAACCTCGGCCGCTGCTGCTGCCGCTGCTGCTCTACCGCCGCCGCCGCTAGTGCGGCGGGGTTGTTGTTCTCTCCCCCCTCCCTTCCTCTTTTCCCCAAGATGGCGGCACCGGCGGGAGACTGAGAGAAGCTGTTGCTGAGAGCTGGAAGAGACGTCCTGGCTACCGCCGGGAAAAAAGGAGAAGACGTTCCCGCCTCGATTCTTTCTCTCGTCGCTTCGCCCTCTCCCCCTTCGGCCCTCTAGGAGGATGGTAAAATGACCCAAGTGGGGAAGAAAAAGAAAAGGGCCGCCAACCGCAGCATCCTGCTGGCCAAGAAGATCATCATTAAGGACGGCGGCACGGTAAGAAAGCGGCTCATGTGTCGGGGGAGGTTAGCCAGCTTGAAGCTTGTGGGAAGAAGAAAGGCAAGCGTGTCCCGCGGAGATGTTGGGGCAAGCGGACAGGGCCGCCGGGCTGCTTTGTGAGGCCTGTGTTACGGGGGGGAGGGAGCGGACCTGTCAGCATGGACCAGCCTCACCATCCCGGTGCCTGCTCAATTTCCTTGGTCGACAACTAATATCGTATCCTGAAGATAACGGATTCACGAGATCGGGGGAGGAGGGAGAGTTCCCCAATGTACTCGGTCAGATTGAGTTCACTTTAAAACTGGGTTTAAGGAGCATGCGTTCTTTAAAAGACGAATCGTCCAACTTTTTTGGACTTTGTTTTCTATCCGTTTACTCGATATTCTGATTTCGCCCTATTTTGCTTCATGGGGAAATTCAGGGATTTCGAAACTATGAAGATCAGAATATGCTTTCTCTGCCCTCTCTCTCTCACTGCTTACTATATAAAAATTGCTTAAGTGTATACACAGTCCTAACTTTTGTGCAGTATTTTACCTACAGAATCCTTTAGTTGTTTAAAATCTCTCACTTCTATTCAGTGATTTGATTTCTTTTTAAATTGCTAGTCACTTGGCCTCCTGAGGGTGCTTTTTAAAACAATGGTTGGAATACTCCCATTAGAATACTTAATCATTTTAATTGTATTCTTAATCAATCAATTACTTAATCAACAGAGTAATTTTATTTTGTTAAACTGTTCAGGTGGGATCATTTGTTACAAAATAATGTGAAATATGCAACGGTTTCAGTAATGTGTAATTGATGTGAGGAGTAATGTCCATTTGTAGTGATCTTTAGTTGGGGAGCTTGCCCAATACTTCTTTACTTGACCATATATGTTTTGTCATAATCATGTTGTAGGCACATGTAGACATAATTGTACTGAAGTATAAAATGTTTGATGTGATTTTTAGTGATATCTAGAGGTACCAAGTAGCTGATGTGTAGGTATTCCTATATATTGTAGGTATGTCCCACCAGTGCAGTTTTAGGGGCTTCATAGTTGTGTGTTTCAAGCCAGAGCATGTAGATTGTCTCTTTTGAAATAGAAAGAAGATATGCTATTCCCCCCTGAGTACTCTTCAATAATGATAGTAGCACAGCTACCCAACTTATGGCCTACTTTACAGGCATCACCCTAAAGACATCCTTAGGGGAGTACAGATAGGCAAGTTGCTAAAGTGGCAAGCTGATCTGGAGGCTTGCCTTAGGGACAGTGAAGTTATTGCTCTGGGCAGCTGATCAGAAGAGCATTAAGGGGAATTTGGCTCGGTTTGCCATATAGCATTATTTTATTCTGTTGAATGATAGAAATAGTTCTGCTTTTGTAGTGATTTGAATCCAGCTATACCTGATTTTGTTATGTATTTAAATAGTTGAATAAAGTTGATATCTCCACTGGTTTAATTTGAGGCAGGTTTATATTAGAGGTGTTTTACATTTTTAACATATGCTGTGATTATACCGATATTGTCCATGATTAACACACCAGACATGAACAGTAGATATCAGCTGTGTGCTTGGGGTTGCTGTAAACAGGCATCAGAGAACTGCAGCCAATTAAAGTCCCCTAACATGTGTGTCCCTGAGTCTTTAGGGACAGGTTGCCTATTTACACTTTGCTATCTGAACTCTGAACAGCTATTATGTTTGCAGTCTGAGCCTCAGCTGATTCTGCTGTTGCCTTCTTTTGCAGCTGTATTATTCCCATTTCAGCAAAAATGAAATAAAATTGTGCCTTGTGCACTTGAAAATCCTGTGTGGAAATTGGTAACATGTTGCATGAAGTCAAAGGTCTGAATTTATAACTTTAATAGTCAAAAACACGTGATACCAATTTATGCTATACAATATGTTCCTTGTTATTCAAGGATGTGAATGATACTTCTCTATGAAATAGCAAATTATGTAGCATTTTATATTTTTTTTCTATAAAAGGGAAATAGTGACACAAAACATAGGTTTGCTGAAAAAAATGTGACGATTTGTATAATGCCATGACTTTCAAATGAGCTGTAGTTTAAAGTTTGTTCTGTTGTAATGGTAACTTTATATACATACTATTAATTGTAGAATGCTTTGTTGATAATAGTTCTTTAAAGTATGTAAGGCACTTGTTATGATCCCATTAACTTGTGAAATTTTGAATATATTTTCGTTAAAAGAATCCTCTCCAAAATAGAACATTGTTTTGATATTAAAGAAATAAGCTGGTGGTATTTGAAACAAGAAGTTTGATTACTTCTGTTAATTGGACTGTGTGCTACTATCTAGGGATGTGCAAAATGTTCCTTACACAAAAGGTTTGGTGCATGGAACAGTTGTGTTAGGCAGTCTGTCCCTTGAGAAAAGCTCCTAGAAGGAAGGCTCTGGGAAGATTGGCATGTGAGCTGCCACACAGACAGTGTAGGGTTGCCCTGTAACACCCCTCTGAATTTTATTTCGGACATTACCCAGAACAACCAGGAAGCTCTATGTGTCAGTTTAAGGCAGACACTGATTCTTACCCAGAACACTTTGACTAGATTCCTGAGTCACAATGTGTTTGTTTCATACATGAACAAGTTTTCCATTTTGTGTGCACTCCTATTATTACCTAATACTAGTGATACTTTGAAAGCCTCTTTCCACCATGTTTTAGGGTATGCTTCTAGCTTTTAAGCTGCTTCTTTTGGTTCATGGGATATCTAATGATACCTCAAGATGCACAGGTTTTCAGAGTTGTGTGCTGTTCTTCAAAGAATAAGTAGAACAGAGTTGCCCTGTTGTGACTTAGTTGCTCTTCTTCTCTTTTTACTAATATCATGCCAAGAGAAAAGAGATACGGGCAAGCATTTTATACTCAAGATTCATACTGTGCTGAAGCATGCTGTCCTCCTGACTGTGTAATACCACCTGTTATTAAATTGCTAAACCATCAGTTATAAATTGCAGTCAGTATAAACCTATGAATGGAGCTGGCTTGATAGATTTTGGTACAGAAAGTACATGAACTCAGAACAATAGACCTGGCTCCTTCAGGGGTCCTGCATTTTCAAAGAGGTTTCACATGTTGTTGTATAAAATAGTGTGGAGAAGACTCAATCTTAAGCTTTTCTTTTGTATTTCCATACTTCACATTTGTTCTTTTTGATTTGGTGAAGGTGACCTTTTTTTTTTTTTTTAAGAAACTGTTATTCCATTTTCTCTTCAGTGTTATCCATGCATATTGCAGCTTCTGAAAAGACGTATTTTAGATTTCAGAGACACCACTTTCAACTTTTTGCATCCAAAGTTATATTTGTAGGGATTAAGCCAGGAAACAAATGTGGACTATCAAAATTACTAACGTTTCTTATTTTTTCAATAATTACATTCCTGGATTTTTAAACTCTAATGATCACATATCCTGATTCTTAAAGACTGGTAGAAGCTGCTTTAAAAATATCCTTGTACTTTTATTCCATTACTGCCAGTGTCAATTGTGGCCTAGTACTGTTTGGCAGCTGGATAGGTGGAGAATGGATATATTGTTGCTAATAAAGCCACCTCTTCCATTCTTGAAGAAAACAGAGAGTTGCAGTACTTCCTCTTACATTCCTTAATCTCTTATGCTTCTTAAGTATAAGGTACTGTACAAGACAAGGCCATTGCAGCTGCTCATGCAATGATTCAGTGATACATCATATATTTTGCATGAAGAAGATCCAAGTTTTAATCTTAAACAGCAGTAATAAGGTATTGGGAAACAGGATGCCTAACCCTGGAAAGCCAGTGGAAGTCACATTTCTGCTGTATAAACAAACCATGGTTTAGTGTTAATTTATCTGTGTGGAATCTCAAGTGCTCACATGACTCTCCTTTTTTTGCTTTGAGCCAAATTATATTGTGGTGGTTTAAATCTTACTAGATGGCTGGGGAATATATGGATGAGGGGTAATATAGTTTTCAGTGTATATTCAAAATCATTGAGATGGCTGCAGGGAGACACTGTTATTACTCTAGATCCGGCCTGCACAACATATGACCTGCAGCCTGCCGGCATTTTTAAAAAAGTAAATCCACTGCTGCCAAATGTTGCTGCCACCAGAAAGGATCTGCTACACCGAAAGACGTGCTGCCAAGCACCTCCAACACCTCCAGGCCTCACCGACGCTGCCAGCTTCATCGCTGTTGCTGCACTGCTACCTGCCAAATAGCTGATTGGCATGCTAGCTATTCTTTGTGGCCTGTGATTGTTTTTAATTTATCAATATGACCCTTTCCCCTTTATGGGTTGTGTAGGACTGCTCCACAGTAGATGTCTGCGAAAAGCATATAATGGTGCAGTAGGGCTTCACCTGAAGGTAGACCAACTATCTTCATGAAAAACTTCAGGAATGCATTTAAATGCATACACTTTTAGAGCTAGGGAGAACAACTACAGTATTTCCTTTGTACCTTAACATTGTGTGTAATGAAGTAACAACAGCACTCTAGTATCTGCATTCAAAGCAGTACCTCCATATTGGGACTGATCTAAAACAACACTTAAATGTAAACCTATATTTTACATTCCTTCATTCTGCCCCATTTTGTGACATCAAACTTGACACAAAAGTTGGAGAACTTGAAAAGTTTTATTTTTGTGGCTGAACCTAATGAAGACATTTTCCAGCCATGGATTTTGGATGATAAAGTAGGAGTATTTAGAATAATAATCTGTTGGGCTAGAGAAGATGGCAGGGAATGTCACCAGTTTACCTTCAATATGGGACTATTATTGTAAGGTAATAAAATTACTGTTGTCTTTTAGGTGCTATAAATAAACTAGCTGATGCTAAGGATTTTTTTTTTACCATTAGCATACTATATGGCAAGGGTCTCTTAAGTTTTTTGACCCAGTGGGCATATATGATATTTTGATTAGATGCTGTGGATACTCATACAGATTATTGCTATGGTGAGTTTGCCTATTTAAAAAATGGCTGCTACAGTGGGAGTTGCGAATAATAAAATACAATTTACTAAAAAGCAAACTGCTGAAGGTGCTCCCTGCTATCCCCTCTGTCCTCCAGAATACTCATTATAAACCCCTAGCTGACTTTTTTTTTCTTTTTTCTGGGCAGAGGGACACATTTATTAAATAATATGGAGCACCAGCCACTTACACTTTCTTTTCTAAGAATGCCTGTGGAGCCAATGTGGAGCCAATGTGGAATCCATAGGCATTTTTGGAAATAAAGATGAGGTTGGCATTTTGCTTTGCAGTCTACCATCTTTATTTTAAACGGTTTCATTTTATAATTAAAGGCTAAATGTTAACATACTAAAAGAGTCTTGCTAAAGAAAGGGGAAATGACTTTTTGTTATTATACTATTTGACATATTTTATGAATTCCTAAATTCTCTTCAGACTGTTATTTAAGGAAATATGCTATTCAGTGCTTTGGTGTGACAGGATGCAGTATAGCTTTAGATTGTTTTAACAAGTGTTCTAGAAGTCAGAATATTAGAAGAATATTAATAGACAAATTGTTCCTGTTTTAGTGCTTGCACACAGTGTTTACTGCTAATTTCTTTGTATAGTTTGCTTCACTTAGAATGGCCTTGGATTAACTGCTAAATCTCTTCCCGCCCCCACTGCCCCGCCCCCTTTCTGCAGCACATAAGCATTGTAAGAGAAGGAAGGAAGTACTGAGGGAGGCAGCAACCAAAGTGATTCACTGTATTTGCTTAGCTGTTTAGCAAAAGAAGGGTATTGTTACACAAGGCTACTGACCATATACTGATCCTGCATGCAGGGAATTTAGGAGCTACTTTATTTATATAAGAAAAGAGGAATTGGGATGTAACAGCTGTTATCATTCTCAGTGCATATGTGCACATAGGTTTCAACAAATTCTGAGTGGCCATAGTAACAAACCCATAAATGTGTTATTTCTAGGCCCCTCGTGAAGCAGGTTGTTGTCTCTAATCTGATGCTGCATCTTTAAAATACAGCATGATCTCAGGAGTAAATGGAAGTCTCTCTCTTCCCCCTTCGGTAGGGAGCTGGCAAAAGGCAGCAGAAAAGTCTGAGCTTTCTGTGCCTCAGCATCTATGGGATGGTTGAAGCTCCGGTTGCTTCTTCTGTACCAAAACAAGCAAGGGATTGGACAGAGACTATTCCTTTCCCTCTGCTGCTGCAACATTAGGTGGAAGGCTAAGGCTCCATTCATTTTAAAAACCGGTTCTCCCCCCTCCCCCGCCAAAGTATTGTTAAGCACTGTATTTATTTCCATGCAAAAATCTTTCTGTAGCCACAGATGCTAAAGTTTCCTTCAGCAAAACTTTTCAGCGCTGTAACTGTTGGATCTTTGTATTTCCTCGTATAGGAAAAAAAGAGCTTATATGGAACAGTGAAGGAGCTGTTCTTTATTGCTCTCTGGAACCCTGATGCAAAATACAGTTCAGACTATGGCCTTGAAATTAAAATGATTTAATCTGATTTCCTATATCAGAGAAAACAAAAAAATAATACCACCAAAGTATTCCTTTTGCTAAGGTGCATATAATACAAAAGACGGCGTGATATATGCGATAATGTTACGTGCCTTAATTCTTTTTCTACTTTATAAGTAATTGGAATCCCATGGCAGTTAAAATTTTTAGTAGAGCTATGCAGTTCTTCACATTCAGTTTAGAAGAGGTGCTTTGGAATACATTGACATGTGAATGCAGCATCTGTCACCTGCTCATTAAAGCAGCCACATCTATTTTCTGAACTTTATGGCTGCAGTGGAAATCTCTTTAGTACCAGGTAACCCTGGAAAACAGTGTGAATGCTTTATGAGTGGTAGACGGGGGCTGTATTTTTACTCCTGTACTTTCAGAAGCATTTCTTCTGAATACAAGGCACTTAGATTCAGCATTAAACCTTTTTTGTCAAGTCTGTATTGCAGTTGAATATGTTGTCCTACAAAGAGGTCTTAGAAAAGTACAGTACTGTAAAAGAATGTATATCTGCAACTGTGTGGTTCCTAGATGCAGTGAGCAGTAATGCAGTAAGTTTTATTTCTGCCTTTATCTACCTTTGCATTCATTTTAGCAAAATAATGTGACAGTATCATAGTGTATGTCATTTTCTCTTTAATTGTGTTCTGTAATTTTCCTGAGAGAATAATCTTAATGTAAGGGAACTTCAGAAGATCTTGTGAAGTCATTACATAAGATTCCAAATAATTGTTCGTTGTGGATGTAAAAACTTTTATCTCTGCATGATTTCATAAAAGGCTTTGCAGCATTAATATTCAGCATGTGTTGTATTCAAATCTATATACTACTAAAACTCTTGTATCTGTTTGTAAACTTTAACTGGGCAAAATGGTGTGTCATAGGTCAACAATTTTTGAACCAAGGTACCTCAAATGGGCTAACTTACAGAATGTGTCTAAAATCCAAGACCCATGACTCCTGTGGAATTGAAATTTGGCAAATTTTATAAAATATTTTATGACATAATATAAAATGTCATAAAACACTTCCTGTGGTCAACTCCTGATGTTTGACTGTGCTATACAGTTCAGTATGAATGACATGGACTATTTTCAAGTCAGATACATCTCTGAATATCTCCCTGAATTTTTAAGAACTTTTTCAGAGAAGGCAGTGCATTAGAAGCTCTGCCATTGTTGAAGGCATTGAGGAATCTGGTGAGAAAATATTTCTGAAACAGTGACCCAACAGATCATGGATTGTCTAGTGTAACTCTGACTATGATTTGGTTTTATGTCCACAAGGAATATTCATGTGTTTTCTGTTCCAATCACTCACTGTTTTGTTGCTGGTCAACAAACTATGTTTAGCTTGTATCTAAGCACAACAAACTATGATTTAAGTAAATCAGGAAGAAAAGCGTTCGACTTGTGAGCCAGTGTTTGAAGGTGCTCGATGCTGAGGCCACCTACGAACATCAAATATGCTATTTCCCCTTACCTGCACTTTTCACTATTTCACTTCTAAGAAATGGCTCTTAATGAAGCTTTTTAATGGAAGGAACTGCTTGCCTGTCATATTGTTTTTTTTCCTTTGGAGAGGTCCTGGTGGGCAAAGGCAGTTCTAAATTCTGGCACTTAAAAGTGCTCCTGCTAGGACTCTTGAATTGGCTCCTTTTCAGGAGCCAAAATATGTCTGCAGGGGAGGTGGGTTTGGGAGGCTAGTTCTACCGAACAAATCATCTTGTCTATAGAGGATATGTGGAGAGGGAATCACCCCTTTTATTTGCTTCTGTTCCCCACACCTTATTTGAATTATAGTGTATTCTGTGGCTCAAGAAGTATGGCTGACCCAAGCCATAATTTGTCACATTTATCTTCAGAGAAAAACAATGCATTGTTGGAATATCTCTCAAGGGGAGAAGAGAATGAATGAAATCTATTTTTTGCTCATAGGCATAAACATTAAATTATAGTTTTGGCACATTGCCTTTGGCTATGTCATCCATTTTCAGACTTTTAATATTTTTTTCCTTCCCTACTGTTTTTATTATTGTAAGTCATTTGATAAGTAACAACAATCATATGTTTTCCTCTTAGCCTCAAGGAATAGGTTCTCCTAGTGTCTACCATGCTGTCATCGTTATATTTTTGGAATTTTTTGCCTGGGGACTTCTGACAGCACCTACATTGGTGGTAAGTGTTACCATTTTTTAAAAAATCCAATATTCAACTTTAGATAAATTTTCTGTCTTAATTAAAAATGAACTAGTTCAGATCTACCATTCCTGACTTTTCAAGCCATGAAAATAACCCCTTTTCTTCTCCCTTTTTAAATTAAAGTTGGCTTAAGATTCAGGTTGATAAACTGATATTAAAGTATAATTTGCTGTTTTAGCAATGAATTACAGCAGTTAAATCAGAATGCAAATTCTATTGAAGGAAGATGAAATTGGATTTCCATATTCCCAGTTGCTATGCTGCAATTACATGTCAAAACTGGAGTCTTTGCAGAAGATTTGCAATAAAGTAATTTGAAAGGATGCTTCACTTATCTGTTCCTTTTCGTTTTAAAGCAGTATTTCTTAAACTTTTTCTCTCAGGACGCCTTCCCACTTTAGAAATTATGGAGGACCCCAAAAGTGTTTTTGTTTGTATGGATTATATTTATCAGTATTTTTTTTTTTTTTTTTTATCTGCTTAACAGTCATTACTGACCCTGCAGTGACCGCCCCCTAGCGGTTTTCAAGGCAATTGCATCTTTCTAGTTTCGGAATTAGACTTTGCCAGAGCCTAATTCCTAGAACGTCAGCCCAGCTGGCAGCACAGGAGGCGGGATTTCCGTTGCTTCGCGCCCCTTTTTCGGCCGAGCGCGGTTTTTCGCGCTTTTACCGGCAACTTGTCCCGTCTCTCTGTTGAGCCTGAAAATGGATGTATTCACTGCTGCTACCGCTTCTCACAATTGTTTGATGAGATTTTAATATTGTATTATTTTTTAACATAGGTTGGCAAATAATTTTGATTTTGCAGACCCATGAGAGAGTCTTGGGGGACCCCCAGAGTTTCTAGGACTGTACTTTAAGAAACACAGTTTTAAACTTAGTATATGGCAATTTTTGTTGAAATTGGCTATTCAGTTAAATCTAGAAGTGGTTTAGGAGAGGAGTACCTGTGAATGAGTTGTTCTATTTATCTTACACAAAATGCACCAAGTAAAAAGGAGAACCATGCATGCAAATCTGTGCACTTGTTTTTAGGTGTGATTTGATGTAATTCCTGTAATTAGCAAAATGTTTTATTAAAGGCAATATGTAAAGCGGACTGAAGTATATACAAAGAGCAGATTATAAGATTATTTGTTCTCAAATTAACGTTCTGTTCGCAATTAAAAATTCATATTGAAAACTGGTTTAACTGGTATTTGACAATGAGTGAGAGAACAAAAATTTCCTGATTATAGCTGAATTTTTTATAAAGAATGGGAAACATTTTAAAAACCCATTAGAAACTGGTTTTTATTCATTGGGTGATCTGCTGCTTAAGGAGTTCCAGAATGTATAAATACAATTACATTTGAATACAATTAGTTTAGATAAAATAACAGCTCTGCATGCTGTTTTTCCCACATGCTCTTCTCATGATGGAATGTTTATCGCTCTTGAGTGGAGCCCAACTGGATGGCAGTATTCTAGCCAACCTTGGAGCATCTTGGAAAATATTAAGTAAAGTAGTGCTGGTAGTGCTTGGATAGGAGATCACCAGGAAATATCAGAACTGTAGACTAGACTGGGAAGTCAGAAGAAAATAAGCACATTCCTGAAGAAGACATGGCAAACTACTTCTATACTATTTAAAAAATATATGGATGTGCCCATTAGATCTTTAAGAGTCAACCTCAGGTCAAAGGAAATTTTACTTTAACTTGATTTTTTTATATATTAAAAAATCAACATAAATGAATTGTGTGAATCTCAAGGATTTAGGCGCTGAGATGTAAATCTCAGGCAATAAAATGTGATTTTTATAGAAACATGCTAATGTTTTCTGGTATATCAGTGCCCTAGATACACAAAAGGATCCAATGTGATTTCTAATCCCTCAGAATACACACTAACAAAGACATTTATGTTTATTTTTTTCTTTTCTTATTCAACTGTCCCCTGAGGAGTCAGCTCTTTCTTTGCACTTATTTCTTGAAACCTTAACAACCACACAGCCACAACTTTTATAATAAAGGAATAATCTGAAGTTTCATGTAATTAGGCAAAGTTTGCAAAAATAGGGCTAGCAATGAAATTTCTGGTTATCAGTGCTGTGTGTGTGCTTTCAATGATATTTAATGTGAGCTGCTCCATACTAAAAATCTATGTTGAACTAAAGAAATTTAACACATGGAGCAGACAGTCTAACACAGTGTTCTCAACCTTAGCAACTTTAAGATATGTGGACTTCAACTCCCAGAATTCCCCAGTTCTGTCATATTAGAAAGCATTCCGGCATTGACTGATGCAGTTGCTTCATAATCACATTGCAACCAGTGCACACCCTTTGCTGTAGAATAAGCTACTTTTTTCTGATGTTTCCTCCTCTTAACTAGATTAGACCATTGACATTACAAGTACTGTACTTATATATTTCCAATTTTAGTTGGTGTGATTTCCCTTTTATCTCCCTATATATAAAGGAAGTTTTGTGATATATGAGATTTATTTCCTTAAAATAACTTGATTGTCTTTATTTGAACAGTGCAAATATGCTGTTGCACCAGTCTCCTCCTTATCTGTCATGTGCATAATTATTTTACAGGTTTTGCATGAAACCTTCCCAAAACATACATTTTTAATGAATGGCTTGATCCAAGGAGTAAAGGTAAGATACAATTAACTACTGAATACTTTGTGTTCAGGTAGTTAGAATCATAGATTTTAAGGGAGCTTTAAGACAATTGAGTCTCCAGTCCTAACTCATTAAAAAAAAAAAACACGCGTAAGCAGATCATGTGGTAGGACTAGTGATTGATGCCTAAATATATCTATCGCTATCCATGCCTAATATGCTACTCTTCTATAAGCATCTGGAAACCAGGTTTCCTCAACCACACCTAAGCTTCCCCACACTAATAAGAATACAGTGGTACCTCAAGATACGAACGCCCCACCTTACGAAAATTTCGAGATACGACCAGCTCCGGCCGCAAAAATTTACCTCAACATGCGAACTCCACCTCAATCTACGAACCGGATCCGCGGCCATTTGCCCTGCTGCCACGTGGTTGCGGCTTCCTGTGGGCGAGATCGCGGTAGCAAGGAGACGTTCGGTGAGGCTTTTGGTGTGTTTTGTGGCGTTTGGAAGGTTTTTGGTGTGCTTGTCAGCATGGCTCCAAAGAAAATGCAGAGCAGGCTTGGCAAGAATAAGGCTTTACATTGAACCTTATGGGGAAATTTGCCTCGTGGTGTGACCAAATTCGGAGGGCGGATTAGCCGTATTTACATTGAACCTTATGGGGAAATTTGCTTCAGGATGCGACCAAATTCGGAGGGCGGAACGGATTAACCGTATTTACATTGAACCCTATGGGAAAATTTGCTTCAGGATGCAACCAATTCGACTTGCGATCAGAGTCACGGAACGGATTAAATTCGTATCTTAAAGTACCACTGTACTAAAATAAACTTTCCTTCCTGGTCATTTGGTGGTTATTCATGATTATTATACCCTAGTGAGATAATTGCTTATTAGCCTGCTTTTCACTATTCGGGAAGGCTGTTGCAGTACTGGCCTGAAAAGCTGGAAGCAGTTTGATGGAACTTGTTTTTTAATGGGGAAGTGATGGCCACCACAGTCCTGTTGTGCCTTTTCTCTTTGTTTGGAACAAATTTGATCTTTTTCTTTAAAGCATTTGTGTTTAATTCACAGGGTTTATTGTCTTTCCTGAGTGCTCCTCTGATTGGAGCTCTGTCTGATGTTTGGGGTCGAAAATCATTCCTGCTGTTAACAGTATTTTTTACCTGTGCTCCAATTCCACTAATGAAGATCAGTCCCTGGTTAGTGTCTAAAGTTTGCTTTTGATATGTTGGTCAAGTTAATCCTGTAGAATGAGTTTCGTTACTTGTCTCTTAAAATAAAGTAAACCCTTGGTTAACATATACCAGTCTAGCAGATGTAGTGGACAAAATCTGTTGATATATTATCTGCTTTTGCATATGCATAAAATCCCATTCTTCATTTTGTGCATGCATAAAATGCATACATAAAATTTCATTTGGATTTAACAGACATCTGCTTTAATGGACACCATTTCCTCCATTGGTACATTAAATTGAGAGATTAGTACAAGTAGTCCTCTCTTAACAATCCTAATTGAAACCGGAATTTCCATCGCTAAGCAAAACGGTCATTAGGTGAAACATCAAGTGACCACACCACTTAGCAATGGCAGTTCCAGTAGCCCCAGTTGTGGTCATTAGGCCAGAACTGTGCCGTCATTAGGCCAGTACCTCACACTCTGCCCTGCCACACTCGGCTCTGCTTCAACTCTCTCCCACCTTATCTCCCCCCATCTGATCTCTCCCCCCAAATCTGCTCGCTCTCGGCCCAGCCTTCCCCCTGCAAAGTGCCCCTGGAGAACCGGTCTGCGGGCTTCAGCATGTTGGAAGCCCTTGGCCCTTCATGAGGCTTTGCAGGAAGAAGGCTGGGCCGAGAGTGAGCAGAGAGCCTGCGGGTAGGCTCTGCCAGCTCTGGGCCCACCTCCACCTCCACCTCCCACTGAAGGCTGCAGACTGGGTCTCCAGGAGCACTTCCAATGCAAGCTGCAAAGGTGCTGTTGCCTCTGGGAAACCCTCATCCTCTGGGAAGCCCTCATCCGTCTGGGAAGCCCTCATCCCTCTGCTTCCTCCAGTTCTGCCACCACCCCAAACAGCACCTCTGGCACAGCCTCTACCTTCACCTGGGGAGCCACCACTGCCTCTCCTGCCTCACCTGGTAACAGAGAGCACCATGCCTTGCCATCCCATCCTGCTGCCCCCTCCCCAGCCAGTCCCAGCAAGCTCCCTTCAGCAGATGAGGCTCCACCACCCTGCCACACTCACTGCATGCATCCCAGAGCTGCACCCTCACCCAGCACCTGGATCCTGGGCGAGCAGCAGGTGGAAGAAGATGGTGAAAATCAGCTGGGGGTGGCAGCCGGGGGGCAGCAGGGGTATGTAGTGGAGTGCAGGGTGGCCAAAAGGGCAGAGATAGGGGGAAGATAAGTGGGGGGGGAGTTGAAGCGCCCCTGCGGTTTTAAGTGCAGGCAGGCTACTAAGCACTCAAATTTGGATCATGTGACCATGGGGGCTCTGCAACAGCTGGAACTTTGAGGACTGGTCCTAACTACCATTCATTCAGCACCACTGGAACTATGAATGGCTACTGAATGAATAGTCATTAAGCAAGGACTACCTGCATGTTAAACTCATTCAAATTAATTTCAGCTGTCTTTGTACAAGCATTGGTTGATCTTATTGGCAGAGTGCCAGATCATTTATCAATGAATGCATTGTGTATGGTGCAAAAACTGTCTTTGGTTTCCCTGTTCATTTTGGTCTTAGAGAATAGTAACTGGTAGCAGAATGTCATGGTTATTTTTGGTATCCTTCAGACGTTCTTATAGTAGCTTGAAGAACAGATCTGGTTCATATTCTGCCATTTTTTGGACAAGATTGATCTCAGTATAAGTTTACCAACAGAGCTGCTTTGGATAGGGAGTATTTTCATCTTCTGTCAGTTTCCCTTTCAGATAGCTAGCTTGATGTTGTATTTATTTGTTTCTTTGCTGAAATACTAACTTTTTAAAGATTCCAAGGAGTAAAGAATGCTGAAATTGTGTTAACTTTATTGAAGATAAATGTATTACCAGTAGTTAGATTTGTGGTAGCTGCTCAGAATCTAAGATTTGAACAACAATTTTACAATTTTTTTTATTTAAAGGGAAAGTATTTTCTATTCAAATTCTATAGATGCTATCCATAATGTTTATAAATCTATGTTAATTGTGATAGTAATGACAGTAATTGTTGTGCATGCATGTTGGACAAGCAGAGTCATACAGTTATTAATTAGGTGTTTTTAACATTTCCTTCTAAGTTCTAATCTTATGGTATCCTTTGTTCTAGGTGGTACTTTGCAGTTATTTCTGTCTCTGGAGTCTTTGCGGTGACTTTTTCAGTAGTATTTGCTTATGTAGCAGATATAACCCAAGAACATGAAAGAAGCATGGCCTATGGCTTGGTATATGCAGATTTCTATATATTCAAATATTGTGCATGCTGATAATCAGATCTCTTTTACCATATTTACGCAAAGGGAAGACCATCACCATCACCCCACCAAGGAAGAGACGACAGAAAAACACACACAAAATACCTGTGCATTGCCTGGCTTTCCTATCCTCCCAACTTAGATTTGACACCTGTGGTAGAAACCAGTCTCAGAATTCTGCCCATATACTGTGTATAGTTGCTTCTTTGGGAAGGGAAGGGGAAAGGGAGGAGGAAACTGGAATGGTGATGAATGAGTAGAAAAGGGAACAAAAGGAAGGGGAGAGAAGCTCTACTTAGGTGAAAAGAATTAAATTGTGGAAACACACATATATCCAGCTAGAAACAAGCTAATCTTCAGAGGCAGTCATCAGGCATTCTGCTGTAATTTGTACTTTCTGACTATTCCTTTGTTTTCAACAGCTTCTTCTAATTTTATCCACAAATGCCATTTATAACCCTCTCAATTCACAGAGAGTTATGGGGGGGGGGGAATAAATCTCCTTTTGCTATGGATATAATAATATGATGGTAATCAGAGGATATGCAGTTCATTTTAGTCCTCTTCCATTAGCATTTTGAAATACAACTTTTACATTTGTCAGAACAAATCAATCTTTACCTTTGCTGAATTGCCACATATATTTTTAGGAATTTTGTAGTCGGTTATTACCATTATTATTTTCATATTACACATTTGTATTCCATGAGATGCCTTGAATGCTGTATGGCAGAAGGATAGTGTAAATGTATTTTCAGTGCATTGCCCTCTTTCTCTTATGAAGAAATTAAGACTCAAAATATTTAGGATTGTCAGTATGTAATGTGGTTATTTACTAAAACTGTTCTCACTGATTGTTGTCATTTACAGGTTTCAGCAACTTTTGCTGCCAGTTTAGTTACCAGTCCTGCCATTGGTGCCTATCTTGGTCGAGTGTATGGAGATAGTCTGGTGGTTGTCTTGGCTACAGCAATTGCATTGTTGGACATTTGTTTTATTCTTGTTGCTGTCCCTGAATCACTGCCAGAAAAGATGAGGCCTGCATCATGGGGAGCACCTATTTCTTGGGAACAAGCTGACCCTTTTGCGGTAATATACTTTGCTCTTTCAGATGGGGGATGCTAAGGGGTCGCGTGAAACTGGAATTTGCATTATTTGTTTTGTTTTTTAATTTGAACACATACCCGCCCTGTTGGGATCTCTCTTCCATACATGACTGTATGTCTGACTGGGTTTCAAACCTGCAGAGAAATCTACAAGAGACAGTTGGGGGAATCCATGGCAGAAGCAGACAGACATCTAGATTCTGCCTGTATGGACTGGAAGGCCTGTAGAATAAGGATAGAATGTTAACTTCTGGGTTTCTTTACTTTTAAGTTCCAGAACGGAGGATAAATCACTTACATTCTCTTCTCTAGTTCAGGTGATGGTAGGAGAATAAATTCCAGCCAGGAACAAGTTGACCCTTTTGATACTTAGTGTTTTATAGTGTGAGGAACGGATTGTTGTGGAGATTCCACTAGTCAAGGGGAGTTTAATTAAGGGAAGAAAAGAATCAGTCTGCCGTTACTATCCTATACTGTCTATTTCAGTTTCTGTTGATATTCCTTCTTGGAGAGTTATTAGCATTGGAAGGGTGAGGGTTTTGTTTGTTTTTTGAACTTCACTTTAGTTTTGTCAGATATAATGAGCTCAAAGGGAAAGTGCTGAGCAGTTTATTTCTGGTACATTTTTAAATAGGCACCAAAGAACATAGACTTAGTTTTTCTTCTTCAAGAAGAACGGAAGTAGGAAATAAGGTTTATGAATAACATTAAACAGGGCTAAATTTGGGCTATGCAGGGTTTGGAATTTTACGTTTTATTAAGCATTGAACAAGCTCCTGTAAACATGTCAGGTAGTTCTGGTATGTGTAACTATATTCATATTTCAATTTTAATAAGTTTTCTATAGTATTAAAGGTGAAGAAAATATTTCTGTATCACTGCGTTTCCCTTCCTCCAAAGTAAACATGTGACTGCTGAGCTCCAGGAATAGATGGGCAGTTTCCATCCCTAGCTAGAGTAGTGCAGTATTGTATGGAGAAGGCTTATAGTGCTGATTTGCCTAGATTCAGAGAAGGCAGGTCATCGGGGCCTAACACTGTGCTGGGAAGGTGGCATCGTTATCTCACCTCTTCATCCTTGGAACATTGTGGGTAATGGGGCTGCTTTCCAAAAGCTTACTGTGTCCCCGTTGGGGAGAAGTAGCTTCATTTCGTAGGCTGTAAAGAGTTCCAGCAGGCTAGGTCTCTTTCCATCTCTGTCCATTTCTAAATCATATTCATTCAATGTAAATTTACTAAAGAAATAAATTAATTAAATATTCCACATGACTTAGATGTATTCCATGGATTCTGGGCAGCAGGTAGTACTTAATGTACATGTGGCCTGTTTTTGGTTTTTCAGTGTATTGATTATTTTCTACATGCCTGGGGAGGATCCCCAATAGGCAGAAACCCTGTTTCTTTCCCCAACTGTTTCCTACCCATGACCCATCAAAAAAACTGAGAGACCCAGGTGCTTGACAGTCTTACTAATGAAATTAATCAATTAATGTTTCTCTTTATTTCTAGTCATTGAAGAAAGTTGGTCAGGATTCTATAGTGCTGTTAATCTGTATAACGGTCTTTCTCTCCTACCTCCCTGAGGCAGGCCAGTATTCCAGCTTCTTCTTGTACCTCAGACAAGTAAGCATTTGTCTAATTCTTTTAATTGTGGATGTTTGATTTGCAAAAATGAAAGTGAATAAAGCCATGACTTACTAATAGATTGTTAATTTTTGGTAACCACTCCAAGAGAAAAAAATGTTTCCATTCTGTGCTGTTTGGAATTGCTGTCCTTAAAAGCAGATTAATTTCCATTTAAAAAATGACTATTGTTCAGTCTTATTTCCATAGAAGAAGCTCTTTATAATGTTGTTCTACCTAAAGAAAGAGGGGAATGGATTATTTTGACTAGATTTCTTAACCATTTCATTAAACAAGCTTTTATTACCTATGCATTTTTATGTGAGTTATTCATAATTTATCATAGTCCTCTACAATGAAATGTTCTTTTTAAAAATCTAGATAATGAGATTTTCATCAGAAAGCGTTGCAGCATTTATTGCCGTCCTTGGGATTCTCTCCATTGTTGCACAGGTAATTTATAACTGACTTGATGAGTTTCTGCCAGTACTGTTTGTTCAAGTAGGATGGTAGCCTGGTTTTTACAATAGCGATTTAAAAAAATAAAAGAAAGTATTTTGAACGAGAGAGAGAGAGAGAGAATTTTCTATTCACATGTGATGGCTGCAATTCCGAAACTGGTCTGTAGAGTCACAACTAATGATGCCAAAAGGAATAATGATTGATATCACTGCACTGGTAAAATGGCATTTGCCAGTCAAGTAATTCCACATCTCCACCCCTTCACATGAAGAGAGAGACACTAGAGATATGTGGATGGAGCAGGTGAGCAGAGGAATATTCTGCACAAGTGGATATCAGTTTAAATAAGACTGGACCCATCCATTAGTAAATTAAGCTCAATTTCTTCTGCACTTAGATGCAGCCATTCTAAATGTATAGAGTGAAAAAAAGGTGTTGCTGTATACCTGTATACCATGCCAAGTTTATCCATCCTGTGTGTCAGCTGATACCTTTGTTAGTCTTGATACTACTAACTAGGGTTGAGTCATGGTTCAAGATCTAATTTAGTTCTGTTTTTGTAAGGATTCTGTACACTAGTATATAGCTTACCTATTGAGTAAACGGTATTGCTGAGTAAGGCAATTTTTAAAAACCATCCTATAAATCAAAGATGGGTAATATTTTGGGGGTTATGAGCTCCACTTTTTGCCCTGCCTGAGCTCACAGAGAATGGACCTGGTGACATTGTAACGTTACTGGATTTGGTGGGCCTGAAATGTTCTGACTCCTTTTAAGTATATGTGTGTTTGGGATTGGTAGGAATGTATGACATAAAATTGGTCCCTTAAGATTCCTTTATTGGCTTCTAAAGCCCCCCCCAAATCAGGAAACTCCCTGAACTATTTTGAATTTGCAGGGTTTTAAAAGGTGCAATGAGGGCTGAAGCTTCTGCATGGCTTAGGAGACTTGTTATGCTCTTTAAAACATACACCCAAACAAGGAAAGGCATGCAGATTTCAGCCCTGTATACTCTGGAAGCTGCAAGCAAGTGCTGGAGGGTTATGGATTGTCCACCTTTGCTGTAAGATTTGGGTCGTGAATAATACGGTATCTTGATTGATAAATTGTTCAATGACAAGTATGTATAAATCTTAATAATGATTAATTCCGGTCTTTATAAATATTCATTTTTATTGGATTTTATGCAGTATTTTTTCAACAGTATACTGAGGTACCCCTTTGGAAAATTTTCATGCAGGCTCACAAATGACAGCTATAATAGAAAAGAATGAATTGGTCTGCCAATTAGTAGCAAGCCAGAACTGCAGCATACACAGACTGAAGCTGACAAATAGCTGTTAGAAGTATTTCTGACAATATTTTAATATACTATTAATGTGCCTGCTCAGTCTTTCACTACTTTCAAATCAGTTTGATGTGACTCACTTTTATTTATTTATTTTATTGGTCATATTTGTGTCCCACTGAACGAGCCTGACTTGCAGCAGTTTATGAGCAGATAAACCCAAAATACAATATGAAGATCAAACAATCAAATAAAGCAATAACTAATAAAACAGTAATAACAATAACCTTTGGTGCCAGCCAGAATGTACATAGCAGCAGTAATTACATCTTGAGGGCCTGTGGAATAGGTCCATTTTGATAACTTTCTGGAATGATGCCTAGGAGGTTGCCAACCAGGTCTCAGGAGGCTGGTACGGGATGGTGAAGGCTGATAAAGAAGCCCTCACCAAGTGCTTCTGCCCCAACCTCACATACAGGGGCAGCCCTTAGCTTCCCTGATCAGGACAAGCATGCAAGACCAGCTGGTTCCACCTGAAGGAGGTGGGTGAAGGTCAAGCCTTGTATTGATTATTTTGATATAGCTGTCACAATGATCTCTGAAAAGTCCTGGTTATTTTTTGCCATTTTTCTTTCCTCAGACAATAGTTTTGAGTTTGCTTATGAGGTCAATTGGAAACAAAAACACTATCTTACTTGGCCTTGGATTTCAAATATTGCAACTCGCATGGTATGGTTTTGGCTCTGAACCT
The DNA here is from genome assembly GCA_030867105.1 of Liasis olivaceus. Classification (NCBI taxonomy): domain Eukaryota; kingdom Metazoa; phylum Chordata; class Lepidosauria; order Squamata; family Pythonidae; genus Liasis; species Liasis olivaceus. The sequence goes on along the minus strand of CM061350.1, from coordinate 118,557,033 downwards.
TGGTAAGTAATTTTTCACTATGTTGCTGTTTTAATATTGTTACACCTTTGGCACAGTCTCTTCTTAATTTAGCATACAGTAGATTTTAAAAACATCCATCAATAGTATGCCTCTCATAAATGCTTTAATGCAGAGTATTAACTTAGTGTTGGAGTTGTGTGTTTTTCTTAGTCTCTGATTCACTTGATTGATTTAAAAATCTGTTGAATTTATTGTGAATACTAGCCTGATTCATTTACTGGTCTCTGTATCCTCCCTTCCAGGATGATGTGGGCAGCAGGGGCTGTTGCAGCAATGTCAAGCATCACATTTCCAGCTGTGAGTGCTCTCGTTTCACGAACTGCTGATGCTGATCAACAGGGTAAGTATTTCATAAGATTAACATGCCAGATAGAAAGTCCTCATTTTCTTAATGGTGGAAATATTGCCATGCTGAAATGTGACAAATCTCTCCTTTCAAACAATGCTACCATATTGTTTTTACTAATAGTCACAAATGGTATTGTGCAAGTACCTTAACTACTTGTAAAAAGATCATAACATTTGTGGTACTGCAAATTGTATGGAGTTTCTGGGCAAAATGTGTAAATACTTGTTGAACATGTATATTTTTATCTAATAATAAGAACTGATAATAATTAGTAGTAGTATATTTTTATCATTTGCGTATAGATGTTTACTTTGAATATTCATTGTTTTGTAGGGGTTGTCCAAGGAATGATAACAGGAATTAGAGGACTCTGTAATGGTTTGGGACCAGCGCTTTATGGTTTTATATTCTACATTTTCCATGTAGAATTGAATGAAAATCCAATGACTGAAAATGAAGTTAATGTAGCCCCCCAACACCATTCACAGCAGGTATTTTCAATTTTTTTTAAATGTGTGTATATGGTGATAGGAGAAAAAGAATCATAGTTTTAAATGTATCACTGCAACTCAGATGTCCAAGCATCTGTAAGTACGTATTTTGTACATGCATGGAATTTTACTTCTTCTTCCCTATCTCATCCCACCCACCCCATGGTACTAAATTGTGCTAAATAGGTATATGCAGAAATCACCCATGAGGCACTAGAATGCTTTCCTATGCTAAGTAAGCCATATTGTATTATGAAACTCAGAACCATGGGTTAAGCATGTTCCTTAATTAATTAATTGGTTTTGGTTATAGGCTGCCTGACTCCCAAATGACTTTGGGCAGCTTACAGCTAAGAACCATATATGTATAAAAGCATGTAAAAGATACAACTGACCCAACAAGCAAAATACTCAAAACTGTACCAAAATAAAGCAAGGTAAAATAAAACAGGCAAAAGACAAAAGGGGGCTTCACAATCACCCTGTCTCCAAGGCATGGGAGAACAAACAGGTCTTCAATAGTTTTCTTAAGAACATAAGAGAGGGAGCCATATGAATCTCTGGGAGGAGATCATTCCAGAGTCAACCAGTGCATCTTGCAAAGCAGAATGGTGATGTGTGCATAACAAGGTACCCCCATTACTGCCCACACTGCTGCATTCTGGACCAGCTATATCTTCTGGATAGACTTGAAAAGCAGCCCCAAGTAGAGTGCATTACAGTAATCCAGTCATGAGGACTAGGGTATGAGTGACTATCTGAAGGTCCTCCTGATCCGGGAAAGGGTGCAACTGGCACACTAGATGTGCTTGTGCAAAGGTGTTCTTGGCCACAGCTCCCACCTGCTCTTCAAACAGGAGCTGAAAGTCCAATAAGACCCCCAGATTGGGCACAAGTCTCAAATGGGGAAGAGCGACCCCACTGAGAGTCAGTGATGGAATACCGCCAGATCTGGGAGATCTAGACACTTGGTCTTGTCAGGATTGAGCATGAGCCTGTTCCTCCCCATTCATACCAGCAAAGCCTCCAGGCACTAGATCAGGGCTTTGTCTGTGTTGCTCAGCCAGCCAGGAGTCAAGATACACAATTGGATATCATCCACATACTTTTGATGCTTGACTCCAAACCAGAAGATAACCTTACCCCCAGTGGTTTCATGTAGATGTTAAACAGGAGGGGAAAGAGCATTGAGCCCTGCAATACCCAAGCAAGGGGCCATGAGTGAGATCTCTCCCCACCTGTCAATACCGATTGACACTGGCCACAGAGAAAGGAGAACCACTGTAAAACAGTGCCTCCCACCCCCCAATTCTCAAAGCTAGTTCAAAAAGATAACCATGGATGACAGTATCAAAAGCCACTGAGAGATCAAGGAGCACAATGGATGGATATACCTCACCCCTCCCAGCTCTGCCACAGGTTGTCAACAAGCAACCTATGCCATCCCCCTACTAAACCCTGGCCTGAAACCCGACTGAAATGCATCTGCTTCCTCCAGGGTCCTGTGGACCTGAAGCCTCTCCATACCTTTCTTAAAAATTCCTAGTAATTGTCTAGGACTGTTGGGTCTAGTGATGGCTTCTTGAGGAGAGGACGCACCACAGCCTTCTTCAAAGCAGTGGAACCACCCCCTCACTCAAAGACACTTACCACAGCATGGACCCAGCTACAGATCATCTCCCTGACAGCTTTCACAATCTAGGAGGAACCTGAATTTAACAAACAGGTGACTGAGCTAATGGACTGGAGAACTTCGGAAGTCGCAGGCTCAAACTTGCTCCAGATAACCACAGAAGGCCCTGTCCCAGGCACCTCAACTGGAACTGACTAGTTGGAGTTCAACTCTAAGCAGATCCGAGTAACTTTATCTGCCAAATAGCATGAATCACTTCCTTACAGTAGCCCTGGAAATGATCCTGGGCTCATCCCTCAAAATCAGTAAATGTCTTATGGTCTAGCTTGCTTTAATCAGTTCAGTGGTTGTCCAGACTTTGCTTAATGACTATTTATAGTTAAAGTAAAAGAAGCAGGAGCTGCCGTGGAGTGAAGCTGTTGATGCTGTAGCAGCTCTGCTGTTTTCTTTTTCACCCCCTAAGTGGAGCTTGATGGGGGGGTTCTTTTTCTTTTTCTTTTCTCAGAACAAAAAGGGGGTTGGGAGAATGATTAATCTTCCCTCACTCCCAGTGTGATGACTTGTTCCTATTCAGGCCACAGAGACTTCTTGTTGCTTGCAAAAGAAAAAAAGTGACTATCACATAATTATTCTCTGGATTTTTTTTTAAGCAACAGATTGCTTCTGAACTTCACTCTTCTTGAATAAGAAACATACTTTGTTGACACAGGAATATTTTATTTTGCTTAGCCTGAAGTTGATCTCACTCATATGCTAGGCTGGTTGATACATACATTGGCCTGATTTTCAAAAGGGAGTATCTGAAAATAGGATCTATTTTCTATATAGATACAATTGTAGGTCCAGATTCTGTAAGCTAAGGGTTATGAATCATATAAATTCCTGTAGGGATCCTATAGCTTGCCTGCCATGTAAAGTTGGAAGTGAAGCTGCCCGTTTGTTGTAATATACGTACAAAATCCAAAACAGGATGAGGAATTGTGCAGTCAGAGGATTAAATGTGTTTCTCAACCCTCACCCTAATATAATGTGATCCCAATACTGTGCTTTATTATCTGGACCCCTTTTAGTCTAGATTCAGGCTAGGATATAGTAACAGCTTTGGTTGCAATTCAGAGTGCTGGTTATCACCTATAAAGCTCAATATGGCACAGGACCAGGTTATTTATTTAATTTAAATTTGAGACCACTAGCCTCTTCAACAACTCTGGGTGGCTTACAATTTCTTTTAAATGTTTTATTGTTGTTCTTTTAACAACATGTATCAAAAAAAGAATACAGGTTATTTGTGGGACTGCCTTTCCCTAATAGTATTCACCCCTCCCACATGCTAGATTGGAACATTTTGAGTCCCTTCGTTCAAACAGTGCCATCTGGTGGGACTCAGGAGGCATGCCATATAATGCTTTAAATTAATGCATTTTCTTACCTACAGAAAATAAATAATATAGTATCATTATATAATTGTACAATCTCTGCTTACAGGAGGATGTTAGTTTTATTTGTGGCCTTCAATATCTATATACTACTAAAGTTCTCGTGTCTGTAACCTTCAACTGGGCGAAATGGTGCGTCATAGGGCAACAATTTTTGAACCAAGATACCTCAAATGGGCTACCTTACAGAATGCGTCCAAAATCTGGAACCTATTACTCCCATGGGATTGAAATTTGGGGAATTTGTGGCCACTTCAGCACTGCTGTGCTGCCACGCTGCCACAATCAGCCCAGATCACATGATCGCCATGGGCATATCCCTGACCTCTTTCCCACCTCCCTCTGTCCCCTGCGCCCAATCAGCTGGCAACCAAGCCCAGCGGGTGAGTGATGATTGGCTCCTTTGGAAACAAGCCAGAAATTTGAAATCTCTTAACAGTGGTGGGCATTGAGGGAAGGATAAGGGAGCAGTTCAGATGCCTGCTGGTGAGGTAGGGTTGGCTTGGGGCACTGGCAGTTGATTGGTGAACCCTCTTCCTCACCAAGGGAGAAGGCCCTTGGGAACATGCCAGAATGAGGGCCAGGGATGCAGTTTTCCTTGAGATTCATGGTTCCCTTTGTTTCACCTACCCCCCAGCAAAGCGGCAGGCAGTTCCATGGGTCAGCTGAGGAGGAAGAGGCTTCACTGGAGCTCTCCTGAGGATTGTGAGAGGAGGGCAAATGCTGCAAGCCTATATTATAGGGAGGGAGGGAGGGAAGGAGTCATAAGTCACTCACACTCCCACTGCTTTTTTGCCCTTGGTCATTCTGTTTCTCTGTTTAGGTAAGGAAATATTTCTGAAACGATGACCCAATGGGTCACAGATTATCTAGTAGTCAACTAATTTCATTAATATTGATGTAATTCATCTTTGCAAAATACATATAGCTTTGGATTTAGATGGCGCTTTTATGATTCCATGTGGAGTATTTAGGAGATGAAAGAAACTTAAACAAGCCATATATCCGAAGGAGAGCTGAGCAGGATTACTATCTAACTTTATCGGATCATAGTTCAGTGCTTTGAAATCTCTGAAGTAATGAAGGAAGCAGTGAGAAAGAAACAGCAAACTCATTATCCTGAGATGCAAAATCAGATTGTTCACACTCCACAATTCTTGCAAAAGATAATTTGACCATAATTTAACTAAGTAAACTAAAGTGCTGTCTTTTTGTCTTATGCTAATTCTGTTTTGTTTTATTTTTCTTTCCAGAACTCCATCATTCCTGGGCCCCCGTTCTTATTTGGTGCATGTTCTGTATTACTGGCTCTACTGGTTGCCTTGTTTATTCCTGAACACACCAATTTAAATGTTCGCTCTAGCAGCTGGAAAAAACACTGTGGTGGACATGGACATCCACACAGCCCACAGGCCCCTGGAGAGGCCAAAGAACCTTTATTACAGGACACAAATGTATGATGACAAAACTCAAGGACTCATAGAGCAAGTTTTATTTTTTCACCTGCAGTTCTGGATACACATTCCATTTCCATTGAAATTGTCATTTCTTAAGATGTTCTTAAGAAATGTATCTCTTTGCATGAAAATCGTAAGAACCACAAACAGGAAGTGGAAAATCATCCAAAGAAGTTACAACTTAAATTACTTTGGTTTTTAAAAAGAAGCTAGGATTTTTGTCAAAGTCCTAAATATATTAAATCTCCTTAATTTTGAACAAAATTATATATATACAAGGTATCAGCATGTGTTCCTGCATCAGTTTCTTGAAGGTGTTAAGCTTCGTTCTCTTCATGCTGGTCTCAGTGAGACATACTGGCAGGATTTGGGTATCTCTTTTATCTGTAAAATCGTTGGTCAGATGGATTCAAAGCCTTAACATAGATGCACTTGACCAGGAAGGTGAATTTGGTTGATATTGGACTTTCAAATCAGTGTCTGACAGGTTTTCTTTTCTTTTCTTTTTTTTTTACTAACACAAATCATGTGTTGAATACACATCCTGAACAGTACACTTTAAGTGCATTATTCTGCTAATTCTGTGTAGTGTGAGCCTAGATTTTACTATTGGCTCAAACACTCTACCTTCATAAATACAATTTGATACCACTATGCTTTGGATGTTTTGCATAAGGACCTCAAAACTTGAACATACAAACTCAACTCTAAGCTGATAGCCTTGATGATGTCAACGTGCTCTATATATGATTGTCACTTCTATTACTTGACAGGATGAATAGCTGTTCAGTTTGGAACTAAGGACAAATGAGTTGATCAGCTTTTCCTACTATTTTATTTGTAAATTACATATATAGGGGGTATGACAGACTAGTAAATACACTTGTCTAGTAATTCAAGTGGCAGTCCTTGCTCTATAGTGGCCTTTTAGGATTGTCACAAATAACACTTCAGAGCCAAGGGGTAGTCCTGCATTTTCAGGACCACAGTACAGGAGAGAGCTTTATACAATTACTGATGTGAATTTCTCTAAAAGTGTATATTTTTGTGTCCAGTTGTATTATTTAAGTGTTCCTTTGTATAAAATGTGTATAAAGTATTGTATAGTTCAAAATGTTTTCATCTTGTGCTGTGGTTATTGCTTAAGCTTTTTTAAAACTTTCACCACGGTTGAATAGAAGCTGAAAAATTGTAAATACTGTTAATAAAAGTTGAATATTTTAGTGATTTTTTAAAATGAGACACTGGGAATAATATATACTGTCAATATAGTTGATTGTATAACTTTATTTTATATCTGTTCTAGATACTTACATATATTTTCTATCAGATAAGAACTTATGTACCTAGAAAATCTGAGACAGTTTGTGAAGATTTAATTAAGATTTCTTTAGCTCTAGGACTTGTAAAGCAGCAAAAAGTATATAATGTCAGGTGAACGATGGAAAACAGTAATTGTGTGATTACTGAAGGGATTTTTTTGGGATGTATATATATTTATTTTAATAGCAGTGCTAGTATAGTTCCTATGTGTAACATGTTACAACAGAGATATCTCACTTTTGAATAATGAGAAAATGAGGTATTTTAGTGGGGTCTTTTTTCTCCAGCATTAAATAATGCAATATTTTTTGGAACATTTCATATTAATTCCATTTCACTGTGGTTTTGTAGCATTAACAAAAATACCATAGCTTCTTAGATTAGATCCAGGTTCATCAAACTTCTGTTCTTGTGTTGATGCAGAAACATAGTAAAGGGGTGGTGGATTGTCTTAATTTTGTTTTACTTCTACCTCTCCTGAGATATTTAACAAAGACTGGATTGATATATAGTACACTTAAATCAAATGAAGTCTTAGCAAATGTATAAACTTAAGTTATTGTTGATAAAAATATGGGGGGAAAGGTTTGTAGAAGCTAGCATTACAGTACTAAGATCTTACTGATGCTAATTCCTTGTAGTCACTATACTTCAGATAGTATTGGGTAAGGTAATATGGTCTGCTCTGGACTTCATTTTAATCTTCATTTGCACTTACTTGAGAAGTCTGATTAAAATATCTTGCCAATTACTTTGCAGCTTTATAGAAAAGTACTAAAGTATTTCTTTATCAGCAGACTTTAACATGTAACATTTGGATCTTTATCATGTTTTAGAGCACCCTTTAATACATTCTAGAATAGGAGCATGGGAAATTAGCCATTATATTGGACCATTCATTCATCTAGCGCAATTATTACATAGACTGGATACAATTTTTCAGGGTACCCAGAGTCTCCCAGATGTTTTTGGACCAGACAGGCCTTTTAACTGGGATTTTACACAAGCAGTCAGCATCCCCATTTATTGAGGACGGATGAAGCTTTCTGTGTGTGTGTGCACGTGCGCACAATGGCAGAAGGGTTTTCCTGGTCAATCAGAAATGAATCAAAGAAAAACTAGATATGTTTGAACACAACTCATTTGGTGCTAGACTGTTATCTTGGTTCTGCTTCAAATACTTGATGTTCTCTGAAAACATGAGAAACAAGTAATAGGCAACCACATTTTAAGGTCAGATCTGTAATGCGAGCAGCTGGGTGTCAGGTTTATCAAATTGTGAAGTCTACCAGAAATAACAGCCCTATTTCTTGACTTCTCCACTTATGTTGGCTCTGATAACAATGATACATCTCTCAGTCACATTCCACTTAACTGCTATAATGTGCTATATATGAAACTGACATGCTTAAATTGAAAAAATTAGCTTGTCTAGAATGGAGTAGTGATATGGATCATGTAACTCCTGGTGTTTAAACCAATCCACTGATTGATTTTTGTCTAGACCAGCAAATTGCTGATTATAAATTAAAAAGCCCTAGGTGGCTTGGCACTAGATGATTGAAACATTACTCTTCTAACAGACACCTGACCTAAAATCTTAAGAAGTTACCATTCTTTTGTGCTTGCCATCATTAGCTGCATATTTGATGGAAACGTTAAATAACTCTCAAAACTGCCAAAGGTAGCCTGCTAGGCCCCCTCAGTTCCTTTGTGCAAGCAAAGTTATTCAGATAAGTGGTATTGAAGCTAGATCACTAGATGTTTTTGTTATTTACAGTACTGTGCAAAAGTTGTAGGCAGGTGTGAAAAAATGCTCTAAAGTAAGAATGCTTTCAAAAATATAGTAATCGTTTATCAACTTACAAAATGCGAAGTGAGCGAACAGAAGAGAAGTCCAAATCAAATCAATATTTGGTGTGACTATCCTTTGGCTTCAAACCAGCATCAATTCTTACATTTGCACACTTTGTACACTTGCACAAAGTCAGGAATCTTGTAGGATTAGAGTCAGGTGTATGATTAATCAGTTATACCAAGCAGGTGCTAATGATCATCAATTTCATATGTAGGTTGAAACAGTCATTAACTGAAACAGAAACAGCTGTGTAGGAGGCTTAAAACTGAGCGAGGAACAGCCAAACTCTGCTACTAAGGTGAGGTTGTGGAAGGCAGTTTTATGTCACAGGTCATACACCATGGTAAGACTCAGCACAGCAACAAGACACAAGGTAGTTAGACTGCATCAGCAAGGTCTCTCCTAGGCAAAAATTTCAAAGCAGACTGGGGTTTCAAGATGTGCTGTTCAAGCTCTTTTCAAGAAGCACAAAGAAACGGGCAACATTGAGGACCATAGACACAGTGGTCAGCCAAGGAAACATAATGCAGCAGATGAAAGACACATCATGCTTACTTTCCTTCGACATCGAAAGATGTCCAGCAGTGCCATCAGCACAGAACTGGCAGAAACCAGTGAGACCCAGGTACACCCATCTACTGTCTGGAGAAGTCTGGCCAGAAGTGGTCTTCATGGAAGAATTGTGGCCAAAAAGCCATACCTCCGATGTGGAAACAAGGCTAAGTGACTCAACTGTGCACAAAAACATAGGAACTGGGGTGTAAAAAAATGTCAGCAGGTGCTCTGGACTGATGAGTCAAAAATTGAAATATTTGGCTGTAGCAGGAGGCAGTTTGTTCACCGAAGGGCTTGAGAGCGGTACAAGAATGAGTGTCTGCAGGCAACAGTGAAGCATGGTGGAGGTTCCTTGCACGTTTGGGGCTGCATTTCTGCAAATGGAGTTGCAGATTTGGTCAGGATCAATGGTGTCAATGCTGAGAAATACAGGCAGATCCTTATCCATCATGCCATACCATCAGGGAGGCATGTGATTGGCCCCAAATTTATTCTGCAGCAGGACGACCCCAAACATACAGCCAATGTCATTAAGAATTATCTTCAGCAGCAAGGAGTCCTGGAAGTAATGGTTTGGCCCCCCCAGAGCCCTGATCTCAATATCATCGAGTCTGTCTGGGATTACACGAAGAGACAGAAGGATTTGAGGCAGCCTACATCCACAGGAGATCTGTGGTTACTTCTCCAAGATGTTTGGAACAACCTACCTGCCGAGTTCCTTCAAAAACTATGTGCAAGTGTACCTAGAAGAATTGATGCTGTTTTGAAGGCAAAGGGTGGTCACACCAAATATTGATTTGATTTGGATTTCTCTTCTGTTCACTTACTTTGCATTTTGTAAATTGATAAACATAAACAATTACAATATATATTTTTGAAAGCATTACTTTACAGCATTTTTTCACGGCTGCCGAAAACTTTTGCACAATACTGTATATATAAATCTTTTGTTATTACTAGCTGCCTGGAGCATCACTTTCCATGGTAGGGGGAGGAGAATAATTCTCCTGTAATCTGGGCAGCGACTGTAATAAAAATCACAGTCCTTCATAATTGTCCTGAATATGACTATGTCCCTGGAAGCAGTCTTTGGAAGAACAGGTGCTTCAGCTGTAGGTAATCACCACACTAATCCATCCCAACTACATGAATATTTATATAGCCTATCTTATATGCTATTTCACACCAAGAAACAAAGGAACATTGGTTCTTAATATTTAAGTTGTAAACATGCAAGACCTATCCATTTTTCTATAATTAACACAAAAAAGTAAGCTTCCTTTAGTCTAACACAAAATTGGATTAAGTTGCAGTAGCTACTCAAGGTGACTCCTCTCAAGCTTGTATATGAAGCAAAAAGATCAGAAGTTGTAAGGAAATAGAGCAAAGACTGTCCTATAGTCTCAAACCTGAACTGTACCTTAATGTTCCTTTTCCATATTAGAAAACTTAAGTTTATACCCTTGACAGAAATTAAACATTTGTGTAAAAGTTTTATTAAAATGAACATATATATATAGAGAGAGAGAGATATGAACACTACATTCTGGTTATAGACAAATATATACATTTTACACTGCAGAGAATGATTGTGCAATAATACAGTTAAATGATTTCAATTGTTTTTCACACAATATACAGAATTACAAGTTTATGTATATACCAAAAAGCAAATAACTAAATACAAACCACAACAACCCTTAAAATACCTTGAATCTTTTACCTCAAGCAACTGAAGGGATTTCAGTTCAAACTTTAAATCACCTAGTTTACTATACAAGTTAGATTTATCTAAATGTATATTTGACAAAGTGACAAGATGTTTAGACCAGTTCTATCTGGAAAAAAGCATGACTATAATAAAACCCCATTAAAGGGAACTTCAGGTATTTTCCAGCCATCACAGTTATGAAGAAGTTCTTACAACATGCTTAAACCTTTCCCATGCATTTCATAAAACTTAAAATTGGCTGGACTATGCCCAACATTTTTGCTGATCTGACTCAGAGGTACAGTTGTCACACTGCAAAATGAATAGCTCCTCCAGCTGGAAAGACTCGTGATTTTTATGTTTCCGTGCAGCACTAGGATATTCTTCCATCTAATTTGACAGGGACCCCTATACTCAACAGCAGCAAGAATATGTGAACCTCATCACTCTACTCCTAGCCTGAAGAGAATTCTGGGGAGTAGAAGTCTAGATATAAGGTACTGTATAGTACAGACATTGTTACTCACAATCTATACACCAATTTTATATAATATGCTGAAGCTTAATTTCCAGGCACATGGAAACCTAAATATTTTACAACTATATGAGCAGACCATCTAGAGTTAAAAACATCTGAATAGAATAAGTGTGCAAAACATTTCATATTCAAAACAGTTCTAGTAAACTCAAAACAACTGTTCTAAATTCAAAATGGTTTGCACATTACTACTGAATAGCAGCAAAAATAACTTGTTAATCTTTCAGATATTAGATTACAGCTTAGAATATTAGTCATTATGTGAGTATGATGCAACAGACCAGTTTCCAGATATAACATTTCAATTTAAACATATGTTGCAAAATTAAATGCTAAAATAAAGCATTGATTCTGCTCAGATGGCAAACCAAACTATACTCAAGGACAAATAAAATATGTACAGTGGAGGGAAAGCCTAACAAAAATACACCAACATTCAGCAATGATTTAAGTACTATCTTCTAAACCCTGGAGAAAACTTGCCAGTATTGTTAACCAATAGCACAGGAGTTCTAAAATACTCTAAACCCAGAAACAAAGGTTTATGATAGATTTGTGGGCACTAATACTGCAATCCTAAATCACATTATTAATAGTTCCACTAAAATTATTAAAATCAATTTGCATATCTAGGTTCAAATGAATTCCAAAAGCAACAAAAAGAACTTGACAGAGCCAGTTTATATGTTAAAATTTTTCTACCAGTACGGTTAGAAACCAGACAATATTGTGTTTAAAAATTGTTTCATTACTTCAGACATGGCCAAATAATAATAATTTTTATTTATGGCCAAAAGACCCAAATGGTCAAATAGCAGATTTTGGCATTCAAGCTTAAAATGTATAGTTTGGCATCATCACACAGTCTTTAAATCTATAAATAACTGGAAAGATTTCCAACTTAGACATAGTTTTTACAAAGGTGTACACTATTCAAAAGAAAACTGGTAAATGAAAAATGGTATGAAATGAAATGTAAGTTTATCCTTATTTAGGCTGAAATACATAGGAGAACCAGGAGCTCTACACCCTATCCCATCTGCCATACCCCTCCCTGACATTGCAGTATTAAGTAGTTTGACCTATAAGGCAGATCTACTTGCATTGAACTGGATTTGAGCAGAACTCTCGGCAGAATCATAGACTGAAAAACTGAGCTCCACAATTCTGCAGACAATTCTATTTGTGTCAGGTGAATTCCCGCATAAGCCTTCCACAATTCCTTCATTTCTGAGCACCACATTCCACAAACCTCTGGCACAGAAATAACAATAAGCCATTCTTATCAGCTAGTGCATCCTTAATAGACATTGAAGGCAAATACCTCACATATGCAAAAGTATAGACAAACTATTGGAGAATAACCAAGATTTAAGATTTCTATCCATTTGATTAAAAATGTCCATTTTATTTTATGTTATATAAAAACATAATAGCTTAAACATCTCAGAAATAGTTCACTTTAGTACCCAGAAATCTAACAGATATTCAGTAAAAATTTAATGTTGATACTTCAAAAGGGAAACAAATGCACGTAACTGATAATCGTTTAAAAAATCACAACTGCTGTAAACCTTTAATTACAATGCGCTATCCAGGAAAGTAGGCAGAGGTTCTAGAAGGTGCTGTAGGCTTGCATGGAATCGGTGCTTTTTTCAGTGTAGATGACTTCATATATCCTGCTAATGATAAGAATTGATCTTGAATTCACATCTTAAGAAGTTTTCAGAAATTTTGAGCAAATTCTACTGTTTTAATTAAATATATATACCTGTTTACCTGTGTTGTGAGTTGTGTTTTGACTGAGCCCTCTTAAAGGAATGCTATCTTCCCTTTTCTTTAAATACTTTGCTTCCAGTCCCACGTTTTCACCACTAGTCAAAAAAAAATAGAACTGTTGTAAGCAGTTAACTAGTTAGAAGGATTTTGCTAAATTTCCCAAATTAAAATTTGTAAGGTTTTCAAATATAATTCCAGATCTCCTATGAATTAATTTCTTTAAAAGACAATGAGCCCATGAATGCTGACCTCAAGGGAATGTAGGGACAAAAATTCCTACATTCAAGGACCAATTCCTTAAGTTTAAGGCAGGTCATATTAATTCTTCAGAAGAGTCTGTCTCTGAAAACCTGGCTTTCCTGCTACTATCAAACAGACTATTTCATCTTCACAAAGCCTCTATCATACCTAAGGATCATCATCTTTTGATACATCATACAAAGAAGGTGGAGAGTGGCGGAGAGCATATGACTTGTCAGATTGATCACAGCACTGATATTCAGTGCACTGACAAAATTTAAGAGGTCCAATCAAGCAGATTAAGGATCTTAGATATACCTTACGACTGTTCCTATGGCATCTTTGTTATTAGGAGCCATGTTCCATAAAGTAATGACATTCTGCTTAAACTCTGGGGAAATGAAAGATGATCTAGTCCTTGGAAAAATTTAGATCTTTGCTTTTAGATGTTTCTCCACTGATATAATTTTTCCCAAAATTTTCTTACTGTGGGCACCATATGAATCACTGTTAAAATTAGTCAAGATACGTTCTGTTTGCCCGAAGGGAGACTAACATTTTTCCCCAAGCTATTCTTAAAGAGAAAAGGGGAAGACTAGTTTTTTTCTTTTTTCTGTTTTATCTACTCTGTGCTGGGGTGGGGTATCATCTTAAATTTAGTGTTAATTTCCTTTCAGATATACAGTATATGCTATGCCTTCATAGCTCATGCCGTACTGAATTCACTCTAATTCTCGGGCTGAATTACAGTAGTTTTCACTGTACCAAGACACTTCGTTTAGCTCCAGGAACAGCAGTTTACCCAGGTGGCAATTACATTCATACTCTTAAGTAAGCCTTTACTAGAAAAGTCAGTATATTTCATATGACTTCAGAATAAATATGTAAGTAAATATGTTGCCCTTGTTAGAACACACTGAAAATTAGGACATGGCAGAATATGGCTTGCTCTAATTGTATTTCATTTCCTGTTAGACCTCCCACATTAAGCCAGTCCTTTGGTGGATTTATTTCTTGCCTTGTTGGCTCCCACACTGCCTTAGAATGGGGAAAAGGGAAGTCTGATGTACTGCCACAGGAAGAAGAAACTGTTTTCTTGCATTTAGAATACCTGACTACCCCTAGAAGTTGGACTGATTGCATTCACTCTATGCACTCCTTCAACCTTTTGGCGTCTCCCCTAGATAGTCCTGCTTTCTCCCAATTCCCAAGTTTGCCTTCCTGTTCAACCCAAAATAGCTTCCCCACCCTTTCTTTAAATGCTCCCAGTTTTCTCAAATCCACTCTTCTCTTGCTCAACTGCTTACTTTTCTTTATTTGTTGAATGACTTATCAACCCAGGAATCCCTGGCTGGGTATCTGAACATCTGTTGGTTTCTGAGAGCTGCACATTGAAGTGAACCTGCTGGAAAAGTTTTTTTAAAGTTTTACATTTTTATCATTTTATGTATCAAAGCCATACAATATTGCATATAAAATCATCATACAATATTGCATATAAAAAAAAGCTATCTGTACATATTATTACAGAAATGTTTAATGACTGAACAGTATAAACGGTCAACACAATTAAATAAGCTTTCTCAGTAGAGTACTAATAGTAATGTATATTAATTGGTCTGACATCATCACTGACATTTGATTTACAGTAAATCATGGCCATATTATCATCTATATGTTTCACTCATGGAACCAGCATGTCTTTTGCATGGCAATGTTATTGGTTTTTGCAAAAATGAATGGCTTTCTCTTAGTATCTACATACTTGCAAAATCACATTTTCACCTGCCTAAAGAAGAGTTCTCCTACCATCAAAAAATTATGATTGATTAATACAATTTTCAGAATCCTACTTGAGTTGCACAGTGTTATGTAAATCTCTCACACACTGCATTTGCCTTTTCATGTGCAAATTATAATCTGATGAGATGGGAGTGAGTGGGGAAGCAACAACCACAAAATTTATTTAATACAACTAGGCCTTCCTCCATGTGAGCCACAGCTTGACTGTTATACCTCTGTCCAGTGAGAGAACTTCAGAATCCAATGACATTTTAATTAGTTGGAATAATATTCTACATTAAATATAGGTGGCCTCATTCTGCCTGCTTTTTCTAAAGCTTGTAAATCACGGCACTCGGTTAGGAAGATTTGGGTTCTTTGGTGGAATTTCTTGTATCTGTTTTATTATATTTTATTGTTGTCTTTTGCTGATTATTTTTATCAGTATATTGATCTGAGTTGTTTTGAGAGGGTGGCTATGTACATAATCTAAATAAATACATAAACATATAAATAAATGTTGAGGTCTTATGAGTTAACTGCATGCATATCAACTGGGGAGATCATTTTGGCCTTAAAACAGCTCTTTTGGCAATTACAGCTTGGTTTAACTGGCCATTCAGGTATTCTTACATAAGGAACTGCACAACAAATTCTGAATGACATGTGGAACCTTTAGGATTTGGGGATCACTCATCCCTAATTGTTGTGTTTTTCCCCACAAAAGGGGGTCACCCAGAGTAGCAGAAGGAGAGAGGAGGTTTTTTTGTTTTGTTCTTTTAGTAGATTAATCAAATGGAAAAGACATGACTTGAAAAGATGCAAATGTAATGGAACTTAATTAAAGATAAACATCTCAAATGCCTTGCCTTTGTTCCTGGTGCTTGTTGGTTGGCATTTTTGACTGCGGCTGCTTCCGGGAAGCTTTGGAAAGCCAGCAAGGGGGAGATGGGATAGTTCAGCCCTGAACTTAAAGATGGAATCCTACTATCAGCCTGTAAAAGAAAACAAATTGCTTCTTACCTTTTGCCTTTTAGGCTTTAAGGCAAGCATAGTCGAAGTTCAAACATACTACTATTTATACTGCACTTCATATGTTGCATAGTCTATATTTAATTTGCTTGAAACTAAGGCACTCTGCTTCTGCCAAGACTTGGCTTGAATCCCAGGCTGAAGCACTGGCTCTCCCCTCTGATTGTATGTATAAGTTTACCATCTATTTACAGGATAATACAGGAAGCGAATAGAGGGAAGCATGCGCACCCCAAGCCTCACCTTTTTATCAGGAGGGGAAGGGAAAATAGCTCAATCCCAAATAGACCCCAAGAACCATCCATTTCTGCAGAATTTATACGAAGTGTGCACTCCCACTGAATTTTGTCTTCTTACTTAGAAATTAAACCACAAAGGACAGCAACTTTGTCAGTATCAAAGATGAATACATATTCATAAGAATTTTACTATTACCATACTATGAGGAGAGCTGCCAGTTCTTGAAGCAGTGTTGCTAGAAGTAGATGTTCCTAGTATTTCTTGCTTCCTTGTCATCTGAATTTCATTCAATTGTTTATTTAGCCATGTGATGACTACAAACAAAAAAAATTAAAAAACATTTCATCTTTCAGTTTATTTTTAATTTTAAAACTAAGTCATAATTAAATTCTGAATACTGCAGGATAGATGGTGCTTTGAAAGTTAAACAGAGTTAAAGAGGGCTCACTCCCAAATAAATATTCACAGAATTGCAGCCTTAGTTTTAATATGATTAAGAACTGATAAATCTTGTGTGACAAGACAGAGCTTCTATATATCATTGTAAGTTAAGGGAAACAGACTAATGGTTGCATTAATACAAAAAAGGAAATGAGTGTCCTATTAGTAAGTGCCAGGTGGGACCAAAGAAGGGAAAATAAGAATGGCATCCATCAAAATCATTCTTCAATATCCCTATCCCCCCAAATCCTCCAAATATATAAAAAAGGATTAGTTATCTGTATCTTAAATCAAACATTCACAATTATTGCCTAAAGCATATACATAACAGAGAAAATGCCTAGCCCAAAACCAAGATTGTATCTCCTGATAAATTCTATATATTAAAATATACATTGTTGAAAAAATTAGACAGTAGTTAATGTAAGAAAGTCACATACCATTTTCATTTGTTTTGAGAAGATGTTTGCTTTCTTCCAGCTTTTGTACTGTGGCTTCTAATTGTTCCTGCAATTTGCATACCTGAAATGTTTCCCTATCATTAGTTATCTGAAATATTTTTATCAATAGCAACAAAATATTTCAAAATTAAAATAATGCCAGAAGACATTTCCCCTAAATTACAAGCATCATTATATAAGTTATTGTTGAAACTGGTAAAATACAAAAATTTAAATAGATAAATAAATAAATCCATAAACATATTTATTTTAAAGACTATATAACAAAAATACTACTTCAGAATATATCTAAGCAGATGGTAGCATCTAACTGACATTATCTGATCCTGAAAAAGGAAAACAAGATTTGGGTCTTGTTAATTCTTAGATGGGATGCCACTGGGAAACACCAGGACAGTAAATTAGACTGGGAAATAGAAAAAAAAATCCCTCAATCATAGCAAACCATTTTGTTAAGAAACCATTTTTCTCAAAAAACTTACATGGGCATAAGGTGACCAGGAAGTGAGTTAAAATTGAGGGAATCTTTACTACATTCCAGATAAGAGTTGATTTATAGGAAAGAAGGAAAGATTATTTCTGGTGAAAGGAAATCTTAGCATTTGTTTAAGCATTTACTAGATAGAAGTGTCTTAAGTTACCTCTTGTTCTTTTTCTCGAAGAGAACTTTCCAGTTCCTGGAATTCCTTCTGCTCTTTCTGCAGTTTTTCTTCCTTTTCAGCCAAGAGTTTTTCTTGCTGAACTGTTACTGTGTTTTTCAATTTCAACTTACTCATTAAAGTTTTTACATCTCCTTGCAGTTTCTTTATGATCTCATTGGCCTGGAAACAATATTATAGAATACTAAATGATGATCAGATGAAATCAAGCAACCATAACCATAAAAGAGAATCATATGTCTGAACAAACCTTAAGGAACTCAGTTGATAGAGCTTTCAGTGAGGTTTCTAGCTTTCCTATCTGAAGTTGTTTCTTTTCTGTATTTTCTTCCAGGTTTGCCTTTTAAAGAGTATATAATGTTAGGAAGATTATGTCAAAATCAAAAAAAGTCAAAATCTGCATGGATTGGTTTCAAAACATACAAGGAACTGGCAGTTCTGCAAACCCTATCATGGGGTCTGTAAAACCAGCAACACATTGAAAGTTTAATGTGTTATTAAACATCTGTAAAAATGTTTAATGTGGCAATATGTTCTATAATCTACAATTTTTGGGGGGGAGAGAAGATGGAGCATGCAATGTGCTTGAACTTTCTAAACATAGCCAAATCATAGAGAACCATATTACTAGTTTAGCAAATCAGCTTCAGATTGTCAAAATTTGTGTCCTGTGTCACACTAAAATAAGCTACTTTCAAAATATTAAAAAAACAAATTAAAAACAGATTATAATGCAACAAAGATTCTATTTTTCACATAATGTAAACCTTATAGGTAATGCTCTTTGCTCCAGAGCTGAAATCAAAAAGATGTCTCCTTAAACAAGCTATGTTTTTCCCTAGGCTTGTAAGGTAGCCACACAATCCCAGGAAAATACGTTTGAGTTAAGGAGGCAGAGTATGACAAGCTGCTTTAGAATGGCTGTGAATACTCAGCTGCCTCCTCCTGGAATCATGAAGCTACCTAACTTTTTAAAACAGGTACTGACAGGTGTAACTTGCATGCTCAGTGCAGTCTGTCAGTTTCAGATCTGAAGCGCAGCACATCCCTAGTCACATGCAGTCAACCAAATACATAAAGTAACACTTTAGATCATAATGAACTTTAATTACTACATTTATTAAAATGGTACTAGAGGGAAAAAAAGCTAAGAACCTTTTGTTCTTGTGTTGCTTCTAATACTTCTTTTGTCCTAGCAACAAGCTGGTCCTTGTCTTTGATCTCTTGTTCTAAAACAGCAACTCGCATCTGCAGTTGATTAACTTGCTTCTCCTTTTCATGGCATTCAGCATCTAAGGTAGCATTCTCCCGACGTAGGGACAGAACTTCTTGCTTTGTTCTCTGGCATTCCTTATTGTTTGAAAAAATTAAAGCATTCTAAAAGATTTTAAAGATTTAAGCTTGATTTAAAAAATAAATATATTCTGCAACAATTGTTTAGATCACATAACCGTATTATATTCACCTATTATAATGGAGAATATTTGCTATGTTTTCAATTGCTTATAATGTATACAACTAGAAATTATAAGTAATGAGAATCAGACACAAATAGGTAAATATTACATACATCTTCTATGCCTGACAATTTTGCTTTAAGTTCCCTGACGGTGGAATCGCCTTTGTATCTCCTTTCCATTAAGTCTTTGTTAGCAAGTTCCAACTCCTTCAGCCTGGTGTGCAGTTGCTGGACAGTTTTCTGATGCAAGTTTTCCAGGTCTCTTTTCTGTTGTTCATTCTGTTGCTGATAGTGTGCTTGTGCCTACAAAAAACAGAAAGTGCTTTAATAATTCTTAAATATAAAAGGAATCATTTGTTTTATACATTGTATTCTTTAGATACCTGTAGAGTTTTCTCCTTCTCATTTGACAATTCCTGAGTATGTTTGCTGTTCAATGATGCTATCTTGGAGGCCCATTCACTTCTTAAGTTGTCTAATTCCCTGCTCTTTTCTGATAAGCTCTAAAAGAAAAAAAATATAATCACTAGGCTTTCATATAATCCAATAATTTTAATTTTAACATGCTTTATTAAAGGACTCCTAAGTCAGAATGTCTTAAACATATAGCAATATAACAATTGTTCTGTATGCCATTCTCAGAAAAATGCTTTGCTCTTATCTTCACAATCCTATATAAATCTATATTATTTTCTTTAAAAAGAGGTTTGTAGCACATTAAGACATGAGTTTCCTCTAATGAATTAGGCTTTCACCTACCTAGGTTCATGATACAGTTAATTTGTTATTCTTGAGGTATAATAATACTTTGCTAATTTTACCACAACTGTGTGACTCTGCTATTATGGTAAGATTTTTTTTTATTTCTACACAGAAGTTCAGTAATAGGTTTTTCCATTAGCTTTATATTTAGACACTCTTAAAACATAGTTAAAATAGCTAAATATATTTATATCAGTTTTCTATAAATTGGGGCATACTCTTTACTCTTACCTGCTGAGTATAATTCAGCTGTCTTGTAAGGTCCTCCTCTGTTCTGCTAAGTTTTTGTTCTAGCAATAACTTTTCCTCCTATAAACAATTGAAAGTTTCTCAATCAATATGTTTTTAGTCTACAAAGTGATGAATTGCAATTAGTAGGAAATACATTCTCCTGGACATTGGAGGACTTTCTTCTCAGTCAATTTGCATAGGATTGTACTATAAGGTTGCCTTATTCAGCACATCAGTTGCAAGCATATTTCTACTACATGAGTTACACAGGCCATTTGGTTGTTTTTCTAAATATTGTTAGAATATTATTTCTAAACTATGACAGTGAAACCTCATTTAGACTTCAATACGAAGGACTTTGGATGCAATGGATGAAATTTCCATTGTATTTACATAATATCACTGCAGATAGTGCATTCTTTGATTTAATGGAGTCAGAAATAAGACATCCCCTACCTTTCAAATGGTCTGTTAAATTAAGATTTCACTGTACTGCCATCATTCAATTCTAAAAATATAAAGAATCTTAAAGCAAGTACATCAGTCAGCCTTAAACTCAGTAGCATGCGCCATTTAACTTAACCTTTTACTCTTCTTAATGACCAAAAATAATTAATATTGCCCCCCCCGCACCAAAAAAGGCAAAACCTAACTCTACATTATATAACTGAAACTATCATTTTACCTTAGCACATTTGAGGCAGGATGCCAAAAATTTCTTGATTTCAGCATCATTTCCTGGTAAGAATTTTAGTGATAAATGGGTAAGATGTTTAAATGGGTTTGTCTCAACCACATTTAGAAATGAAGGTGTGTGATCTAAACTAGATCCTGAAGAAACCAGCTGTAGCAAAAACCTAAAAAGAAAAAATATCACATATAACAAAATCCTGAAAGGTTTTAAGAAGAAACAAAAACACATTCTTCTCCTAGGAACACTGACCATAGCATGAGGGGGAAAAAGAGAACGAAGATTCATGAGATGAGACAACGGTGTCCTACATTACAACGGGTTCTTTGACTGTAATGAAAAAGGAACTGAAGAAATAAATACAGTAGAACTATTGCAGCATTTTGTCTCATAGACTGGAATTGGGAAGGGGCTTCCTCTTACACACTGGAAGAAAAGTAAAAATTGATTTCATATGCCTTGACTATCATGATGAATGAGATCAGCATCCCATTTTAGAATGATTTAGAGGATTTCTAAGATCTATTACCTGCTTAAAGCAGGGACAGAGAATCTCCAGGAGTCTCATTCTCAAGCTCCACCTACTTTAGTCTGCTGATGCATATAGGTGGTCCTCGTTTAATGACCACTCGTTCAGTGACTGTTCAAATTTATGACGGTGCTGAGTAGTAGTTCTGACCAGTCCTCATACTTATGTCAGTTGCAGTGTTCCCATGATTATGTAATCACAATCTAGGCGCTTCGCGCCCAGCTCACAATTACAACATTGCAGCGCCCCAGTCACGTGATTGCCATTTGCAACCTTCTTTGCCAGCTTCCTACAAGGAAATGGGGAAGCTGGCAGGAGGTCGCAAATGGCAACCACACGATATACTTGCTTAACGACCCACAGTGATTCTCTTAACGATGGCAACTGGAAGTGCCGGAATTTCCATCACTAAGCAGCATGGTTGTGTGGCATCATGCTTTATGACGTTGTGTAGTAACAGAAATTCCAGTTGCAATGAGCATCATTAATTGACAACTACCTATATGTGAAAGTTACCCTCTCAGAATCCTGCCTCCTCAAACAAGGCAGGGTCGCTTATGATCCCTATGGAAGAATGGGAAATCTTTGATCATTAACATTTCTAGTAGCCTCAAGCCCTTTTCAGTGCACTGCTAAAACTCAACACCATGGTTTCTTGTGATTTTTAGCCAACCGCCACCACCCCGGGCCTCTACTTCAGCCCCAGTGCTACCGGCACTGCCACTGCCACTGAGTGCAGCCTCAAGCCCCACACCACAGCCAGCCATTCCAGCACCACAGTATGAAGCCCCAGCTGCTGCCACCCCAGCACCACAGTACAAAGCCCCAGCTGCTGCCGCCCTAACACAATGCAAAGCCGCAGCTGAAGCTGCCCCAGCCCCAGCCCCCCTGTGGCACAAAGCCCCAGCTGTTGCCACCCTACCCACCACTACCCCAGCACCATGAAGCCCCAGCTGCCACTGGCTCAGCATGTTTTGGCTGCCCTGCATAGTGGCACTCCTCGGTAGTGGTGGCATTACCAGCAGCACTGGGGCTGAGGTAGAGGCTCAGGGCCTTTAGCAGCCTGCCACCGCCACTCCTGGGCCTCTACTTCAGCCCTAGCATTGCTGGCGCCACCTCTGCTGCCCCTGCTGCCGAGGAGTGCTGCCATATGCCTCGTGCAGTGGCCAGCCTCCCCAGCGCCATGGTGTGAAGCCCCAGCCGCTGCCACAAAGCCCCAGCCACCCCAAAGGCAGCTGCCCCCACCACCCTGCACTCTGCTGCCCCCAGCTGCCTCTTACTGTCTTCTTCTGCTGCCAAGGCATGCCCAGCCTGGCCCTTCCTGAGGCAGCTGTGGCCTTGGGAAGGCCTTGCAAGACCCCAGGAAGGCCACACGTGGCCAACACCTGCATCGCAAAGGGCCAGGCTCAGTGTGCCTCATCAGCAGTAGGAGGAAGACAGCAAAGGTCAGCTGGGAGTAGCAGGCGCAGTGGAACACAGGGCAACCAAAAGGGCAGAGATGGGGGGAGATAGGCAGGTAGAAGAAAGTTAAAGCACACCCTGTGGTCGTAAATGTCAAGTGCCTGAATTCTGAGCATGTGACTGCAGGGACATTGTAATGGTCGTGACTTTCAGGACCGGGCGTAACTACCACTCATTCAGCATTGTCATAACTTCAAAAGGTTGCTGAACGAATGGTTGTTAAGTGAGGACTGTCTGTAAAGATAGAGCTAGTACTCCTGGTTGTGCTTCTTGTCTGGACTACCTCACAGGGCTAACATCCAGCCCCTAAAAAAATAATAAGGGCAGCTCTGAGTCATTAAATGTTCTAGAAGCAAACAAAGGCAAACAATCCTACTCTCTTTTTCTTAATTTTATTTTTAGTTTCTTGAACTTGATATTCTAAAGAAATGATAGATTGATTTAAAAATGTTATTTGTATTCTTTAATTTGAAGATAGTATAAAGTACTATTTACATATTACTAACCTTGGGATTTCTTTATCTTGTTCTTGGATACAGTGCTGAAGAAGATCTATAAATCTCTGAGGAAAAGCAGAAAAATCTACCAGAAGACTTTGCTGGAGTTTTAAACTACACAGAAAAGAAGAAAAAATTAAATACACCTACCAATATAATGTGTGCTTAGCTAATCTTCAAGACATTTCTTTCAAAAACTAAGAATTCTAAGGTGTTTGGCCCTGAAAAAAATTACAAAACAATTTTCTTACCACTTTTGGAATGTTAGCACAATTTACCTGACATTTCAGTTAACCACTTATTACTGCAGTTATACTCATTACCTATTCTAGCATTACATTTAATTTTTAGCCCAATAGTTCTCATCTAACTCATAGAACATGATTCTGAAGTAAGGGGGTCTTTCTCCTCAAAATGTTGAAGGTCTAAATCAGTGTTTTTCAAACTTGGCGACGTTAAGATGTGTGGACTTCAATTCCTAGAATTCTCCAGCCAGAATGCTGGCTGGGGAATTCTGGGAGTTGAAGTCCACACATCTTAAAGTTGCCAAGTTTGAAAAACACTGGTCTAAATGGATCCTTATACATTTATAGTCTAAGGTGGGTGTTCATAATTCATGCAAAAAGAGAACAAAACTAAAAACATCAAACATCAGCGATATTGTTTCAATATAAGTACTGAATTAATACTTCATATAATCTTAATTCTATAGAGGTTAATTTGGTTGTTCTTGTAGCAGGACTATTGTATTTATTTATTTATATTTCAAATTTGTCACCACCCATCTTACTGCAGAGCGACTCTGGGCGGTTTACAGTAAAAAGAATAAATATTAATTAAAATAGAATAAATATGAATACATTAGAAGAAGACTTCCTATATAAATAATAAATATCTTCCGAGGAGTTATTAGACTCAGGGAGCACCTTCAAAGTGCTAGCCACCCCCAGGGTTGGTTATATCCCTTCTTGACCCACGCAAGTGGCAGAGCCAGGTCTTGAAGGCCAGGAGAATGGGGGCCACCTCACCTCTGGGGGAAGAATATGCCATAGGGAGAGAATGGCAGAGAAGGCTCTCCTCCTGGGCCCCGCCAGTCAACATTCTTTCATAGACGGGGTCCATAACATATCTTCTCTGCGTGACCAGGTGGGACAGATCAACATAATGGGGATGAGATGGTCCCTCAGGTAACCTGGTCTCATGCCATATAGGGCTTTAAAGGTGATAACCAACACCTTGAATTGGACCCAGAAGCAAACTGGCACCCAATGCAGTTCCCGCAGCAAAGGTGTTATATGTGCCATCCTTAGAACACCCAAGATTGCCTGTGTGGCCACATTTTGTACCAGCTATAGCTTCTGGATACTCTTCAAGGGTAGCCCCATGTAGAGCACATTGCAATAGTCTATACGGGAGATGACTAGGGCATGAGTGACTGACTGGATATTATAATAAATAATATAATTATAAATATTATAATTAAAAATATTATACCAATATTTTTATTACTAAATACTTGATAGTATACTTAAAATGTAAATCTATAAAAATCAGAATATTCATGAAAATTTACCTTTGAAAATCTTCCTCAGAAATAACAAGATTATACAGGAAAAAGGGATCTGAATCTTCAGTTAGCCGAACAACTAAATCCTATACGTAGAGAGTGTGACAGAATTAAAAAAGTTAAGAAATTTATTTCTCTGGAGTAATTCTTTCAGTGACAGCCTAGTCATATGGTTCATAAAGTGCTGAAAGCTTCTATGCAACATACGAATCCTCTGAGCAGCACAAAGCAATAACAGAAATATGAAGTCTGAGGGCAATGCTCATTCCCAAACATTTCAAAAGAGAAGTTTGACTGCAGAGTCTATCCAAATCAGCCTTTAAAGTGAAGGTGAAGTGATGGAAGCCTTCCAACTGATCCATCAACTTCTTCTGTAAGGCCCTGCCCATTTTTCTTGGTCCTTTTCCTTCCGCAGGGCCTTTTCCAGAGTTCAAAGCTGAAGCAGGCTTGTCAATACTGTAACTTTGATCCTTAGTGAGCAAATAACATGCAGATGTTTAGTTTCCAATTTTATGGATTTTTAATGGAATTGTTTTATTGGCATTTTTGGTAGAGTACAGGTGTAGAATGAGGTTTTGGGAGCTTTTGATCCAGATTCCACTCTTTTACCAACTATTAAAAAAGCCCTTTGGGGTACCACGTTTGGGTGTGTTGGAAAAGGGAGATAATTGGTGTATCGGTGTGAAAAGTGAGTGAGAAGAGGCATAGCCTTAGGACTGGCAGGACAACCAAAAATACTGAACGGTTCCAGGGCAACCAAACACATTGAAGATCTCCAGGTTGCCATCTGAAAGAGAAGAATGGCTCAGCAAGACCCTGGCAAGGAAGAGTGGTGCAGGAGATGCAAATGCCAAGTAACAATTTGACATTAGCATCCTTGAAGAGGACTAGTATTAGAGGGAGATGATGAAACAGCAGCATTAGGAGTTGGCAGCCCAAGAAGGCTAGGGAACAGAGGCCTTGAGAGCAACACCAGTCATAGGGCCTCAGAGAAGCCTAGCTGCAACACCAGTCCAACAACCACATTCACCTCACCAAGGGTGGCAGTTCCCGCAGCATAGCTGTAGCTAGTTTGCTAGTGAAAGGCCTAGCAAGGGTCAGAAACGGTAGAGCTCTAATGACATCACACAGTCTAGGCTAAAACATTCAGTTTGAAAAGGAGGAGGGTTAGTTAACCTACAAAGAGATTTTGTGGGGGAGGGGGTGCCTTCAAGTCTGTTTTGACTCCTGTCAGCTGCCTGGACAAGTCCCTACAGTTTTCTTGGCAAGATTTCAGAAGTGGTTTGCCATTGCCTCCTTCCTAGGGCTGAGAGAGAGTGACTGGCCCAAGGTCACCCTGCTGGCTTCGTGCCTAAGACGGGACTAGAACTCATGGTCTCCCAGTTTTTAGCCTGGTGCATAAAACACAGATAATAGATACAGCAGAAGAAATAAGGTATTTGTATAGAAATAAAACATAGATGTAAAAATAAGAAATAAGGCATAGATACAGAAACATAGGAATAAGATACCTAGAAATAATAAGCACAATGACGACAATTAGTACACACACTTCCAGTAGTAAATATTTTTGTATAATAAATCTTCCTCTACAATAAAGGGAAATAAAATTCACCTCTGCTCTGTGGTCTGCACCATTCCTCAAAAGAACCTATAGCAGTAGGATTGCTATGAACAAATATTATTTTTTCTGATCAGCTAAGAAATCCAGAGAAAATGTATGTGGTAGTTAACTAACTCTTTCAACAATCCTCACTTCTTATGCTGGTTATCACTTTTTCTATTATACATTTATCACATTTATATCTTATCTATTCTCCAAGAATTCAAGGATGAATAAACAGGGATCTAATTTTATAATCAAAACATGTGAAGTAAGCTGAGAGAATGATTGGCCTAAATTAACTAGTGAGTCCTTGGTGGAGTGGGAACTTAAACCTGTCTCTCTCTCATGCAGGTTCAACACCTTAGCTATTACACTGTGCTAGCTCTCAGTTTGTTATGAATCCACAATAAATCACAATGAAGTGCAAAATTTGTCATTCTGGAAACAAAACATTCTAGAGAACTCCGAAACATTCTGTTTCCCTCAGGACCACACCAAGCCTCTTCCCAGACTACGTTATTCCCAGGCAGGCTCAACAATTTCTGGAAGTAAATCCTACAAACCAGAATGTCAAGGTTTTGGCACTTGCTTCAAAGTATTTCTTTCAAGCAAGTTTCTCTTTTAACAAGAGTTATTAAAATGAGTTACAAGAATTTCAGCATTTGAATTATTATCCATTTAGAACCACTTCATTCCATCATTACATTATGGTGGAGACTTTTTCAGTTTCTTTCTAATGACCTTTCTGCAAGCCAGCAAGATTGTTTTTACTGACAGTGGAGAAATCTGCAGCTGGCTGCTTAAAGACTGAAAGTTTATCAGTCTGTGAAACAGACAAATTACATGGAAGCAGTCTGAGATGTTCCAGAGGGAGTGTGTACCCCAAAACAGGCCTCTTTCATCCAGAATACCATCACTTGAACATCTTGAATTGTTCCCCAGAATAGCATGATCTAGGAGGAGGTTTCAGCATGATCCAGAAGAAAACAATATTCCAGAATTTTCTGGAATATTCTGTTCACAGTTCAACATATTTTGTACATTCTTACTAGATAATGAGAAAAGAAAACACAGCTTTCTCAGACAATACCAAGACACAAAACTGGTAAATACATGGGAAGGGAATACATATGAAAAGTTGGTCATGATAATGTTGGGGAGGCTGAGATGGGAAGGCAAATTAACATGCACAAATGTGGAAGGGGGTTGAATGAAGGGTAGAAAAGAGACTGAATGAATGCAGTATTATTTGGAGATACGTGATTTGATTAGGATGGCCCCACTTTGGTCTCAACTTTGCCATGTAGCTATCATGGAATATCACTTCCAGGTTTATAAAGCTCCTTGCTCCGGTCTATAGTGATGAAATATTATTGTTCATCACAATGCTTATTTTGATAAATTATCAATAAGGTCTATTGTTCATGAAGGCATATGCTGGGCCAGATGCTACGCCAGAGCTAGCCAATAAAATTCTAAGCAGAATCATTTATTTTAACAACTGTAAGCATAATCCATAATGAAGGAGATACAAACCTTTCTATGAATGGGATTTGTTGTTGATTGTAATTCAACGCTCACTCGGACATTTATTCGCCTGCAAAATACATAAAACTGCACTTAAAATATTGATATAACTAAAAGCAATTCATTCTTCAATTTACAAATGACAGATGTTGCATTTTAATTAAAGTAAAGGTGATCCATTAAGCTACTTCACTAAGAATTATGTCATAAAGTCAATCAAACCATGATTATCATAAAATCAATCAAACCTTATCCCTGCTAATTTTCCAGAAAGTCCTTAAAACATTCCAACAACCTTGGGGATCCCATGCGGAGCCTGTGAGATGGCTTTCTTGTGCTTAGATGGTTGTATTCTCCTGCAATCTTGGTTTATTATTTTTAATTTTTTTACAAGTAGACCTCGACTTACAACCAGTTGTTAGTGTCCGTTCAAAGTTACTACAGTGCTGAAAAAAGTGACTTATGACCAATCCTTGCACTTATGACCATTGCAGCATCCCCGAGGTCACATGATCAAAATTTGGGTGCTTGGCAACTGGCATGTATTTATGATGGTTGCAGCGTCCCGGGGTCATGTGATCACCATTTGCGACCTTCACAACTGGCTTCTGCCAAGCAAAATCAATGGGAAACCACGTGATTCAGTTAACAACCATGTGATTCATGTAACGACTATGAGATTCGCTTAACCACGATTCACTTAATGACCACCACAAAAATGTTGTAAAATCAGGTGCAGTCATGTGATGCCTCACATAATGACCATACCACTTAACAATGAATGTGGTCATAAGTCAAGGACTACCAGTATTATTATTATAACATCTTTTTATTGGTTATATTGTTTTAATTCTTGTTAGTTATTTGCCATCCAGAGACATATTTCAGTGAGATGGGCAGATATATAATTTGCTAAATAAATAAACAAACCAAATATGATTCTACATATCACTATATTAATCACCACTCATGCCAGTCATTTTTATTAATGCAGCTTAATAACTTGACATTACTTTGTATGAATAACAATATACAGACAAATATTATGACATGAAAATAGTACCATTCATGCACAAGGAAGACAAATGTTAAGGAAGCCCCATACGTTTGCAAGAAGTGGAGAATAAAATCCTTCAGAGAAAAGACCAAAAGCCCAGTGAAAGCTGAGCATGGAAAGTTGGGGTCAGAATATTCTAGGCAACGATTAATTGTATATACAATCTTATGCCTTTTATCACGGATTCCAAAGGCATGTAGTTAGTTCTGAACAGAATGTGTAAGACTGCACAGCCCTACAGAGTCTGAAACTACAATATATAATAATAAACTTCTCCCATACTCAAGGTGGTGAAGAGAGCCTGGATTTACCATTCTTAATTGACATTAATTTTATGAAAAGGTAAGAGAAATTATTAGCTGATGATATATAATCAGAGCCCTGCAAAGATGAGTATATAGCATACAGCATCAGGTGAGAACTACACTTTCCAAACTATTTTTTTACATTTTACAATGGTTCTCTTCCTTTCTCCAGGGCAGGTTTCAGTTTGTTGTTTGGAAGGAGAGATCACTCCCTAGGCCCCTCTTGTGTGGGTTGTTGTAGAGTTCTACTCTCCCTTCTCTCCTTTTCAACCACTGAGTGAGGTCATCTGCCAGTTTGGGGTTCAGTATCATCAGTATGCTGACAATAATACCCAGTTATATCTTTCGACTCCAGGGCAACCAAATGAGACTGTCAAGGTTCTGTCCCGGTGCCTGGGGGCTGAACTGTCTTCTACTCAATCCTACCAAGACCAAGTAGCTGTGGGTATTTGAACTGCCCAGATCTAGGGATAGTCCATCTTTATCCTTGGATGGGGTAGCACTTCCCCTTTCAAGGTGGTACATAATCTGGGGGTCTTTTTGGACTTGCAGGTCCTGCTTCAAGACCAGGTGCCACCTGCATCCAGGAAGGCCTTTGCACAACTCCATCTAGTGCACCAGTTGTGCTCTTTCCTAGATCGGGCAGGCTGTCCTTCAGACAGTCACTCATGCCCTAGTCACCTCACAGCTTGACTACTGCTATGGTCTGGCCCTAGTCACATGGGGCTGCCCTTGAAGACTGCCTGGAATCTTCAACTGGTCCAGAATACATTGGTATGCCCATGTAAGACCTCTGCTTCACGAGCTGCACTGGTTGCCAGTTTGCTTCCAGGTGCAATTCAAGGGGCTAGTTGTTACCTATAAAGCACTACATGGTACAAGGCCTGGTTACTTGAGGATCCACCTGTCTCCCATAACATTTGCCCAGCCGATTCAATCCTGCAGGATTGGCACACTCCAGGTTTCTTCGATTAAACAATGTCATCTCTTAGGATACCAGAAGCATGCCTTCTCTGTAGTAGCGCCTGCCCTCTGTAATGAGGTTCTCCCCAAGATCTGCATGGCGCCCACTCTGTTGTTTGGAAGAGCCGTGAAGACTGACTCTTCACCCAGGCCTTTGGCAAGGGAAAGTGAGACCCTTCACTTCATTGCACTTGCTATCTTTTTTTCTTTATTTTGTATGTTTTACTGAAATTTGCTTTATTGTTGTGAGCTGCACGGAATCTTTGAGACTCGGGCAGCATACAAGTTTAATAAATTATTATTAATTGGTAATATCCCTGATTCTGTTATTCCTATAACTACACTAAAACTGTGGGAAAATACCATTTATTAACCTTTAAACACCATAAGTAAAGTTTGCTAAATTAGGTCTACTAGATCTGGGCTGCAAAAATCCAGACAACCATTAGATGACAGCAACAAGAACTCTATTGATTGTCTGGATTTTTGCAGCCCAGATGCAGGGGCTCTAACTAAACAATTCACAGCAAGAAATCATGAGCAGATGTTAAAGAGCCCCCCCCCCCCCGCTTTTTTCCTGACATCCTTCCAAAGGTTTAACAGCTACACAACAGGCAGATACTGATAGGTAACAATAGACTCTGAGAGCCCCTCTGCCTAATTTCTGTCATTCAACTGTGGAAGCTCCCCCAGGGAAAAAAAAGGGGGACCAAAATATGCTCAAAATACCTGAAAACATCTAGTAGACATATAGATATAGATGCTTATTATATATGCACATAGCATTAATCATAGGTAATCAGAGTGTATGTTAGAAAAGAAGCAGCCATAGTACTGTATCTATCAACTGAACATAACTGGAGAGTACAATGTGTACATTTCCAGAATCACCTCGATAGCCTATTGAATCAAGCAAAGCACGCAATACACACCCTCAAGCTTGCAACAGTTGAAAAGCTTGACAGGATCATTGATCACTCCCAGTGGCTGCAGCCTGAGAAAAATCTGTTAAGCTTTTAATTCATCACTGTTGTTTTTTTCAGGAGAATTGTGAGGGGGATTATAGACGCGGTCATGTTCCAAAAACCTATAGCTTTCTAGCGCTTTTGTTTTGAAAGCTTTCGGGCAAAAAATGCGAGGGGGCGGTGGGGATGAAAGAAGCGGCGGCCACTCCCGCCGAGAAGTTCCCCCCCGCTCTCGCCGGGCTTGTCGGGGAAAAGCCAACCGTCCGAGTCCCGGGGCCTGAAGTAGGACGGGCGGCTCCAAGGCAGGAAAAGAGAAAGGGATCCCTCAGTCTTTAGCCGACTGCAAAGGAGAATCCACAGACCCCGTTCATCTGAAGGAAGAAAGCCGCGTCGGCGCCTCACCTCTCCTCGCAGCCCTGGCATTTCACCTGCACAGGCACCAACTGGCTGAATAGGCTCTCCGACGCCATCTTGTGCTTTGAGTTTGGCGCCCTGCTCCCGCGGGGGGGAAGCCAGGAAGGAGCAATCAGGAAGGGCGGGGAACGGGCCACGCGGCCAGGAGGGCGGGGACGTAGAGGTGGGGAGGAGCCACAGCGGCGGCAAGGCAAGATGGCGGAGGCGCCGGTCGAGGCGGCTTCTCTTCCTCAGCCGGAGCGGTGCGCCTATTTCGTGGAGCGGAAGAAGCGCTTCTGCAAGATGGTCCCAGCCCGGGGCAGGCGCTTCTGTGGCGAGCACAGCGCTCAGGAGGTAGTAGAGGAGAGCGAGAGAAGCCGCTGGACCACCTGGAGCAAACGACCCGTTTCATTTGTAAAATAAGGGCCCGCTCGGTTTTGTTTCAATAAGTTTCCAGTTTATCTTTTCTGATATAGGCAGAGTAAGGAAGGAAATCTATTTTGATTC
The DNA here is from genome assembly GCA_030867105.1 of Liasis olivaceus. Lineage (NCBI taxonomy): Eukaryota > Metazoa > Chordata > Lepidosauria > Squamata > Pythonidae > Liasis > Liasis olivaceus. The sequence continues at coordinate 118,524,507 of CM061350.1, read as the reverse complement.
TGATCAGGCCATCTGCATTTCATATATGTAGAGTACATACAGATACACACACACGCTATGCGAGAAGATGTCATTAGGCTTCCTGGTTCATCCCATTTCATCTCTATTTGCATCCTGTGTAAAAGTTCCTCCTGCTTTGTTCCATCCAATACTGGAAATTGTCCTGATGATTGTGAACGTGGTTACATGGGGCAACTTGTGCTGTGCTGGGCTGGGCTGGGTGGGCTGGGCAAGGCTGGCTTAGTTTCTATGCAAGATAGCATACAGTGCATAGGGAAAATGTTGCCACCTTCCAGGAAAACAAGTAGAAGTGGAAATAGGCAGTGGCAGAATACAACAGTTTTTGAAAAACAACAGCAAGCACCCTTGGATAACTTTTTCAAGCAAGGTTTCTTTCACATCACCTCTGGATTTAAGGCACATTTTTAAACAACATATTGTTAATTCTAATCTAAATCAATTCTATTTTTTTAATATTCCATTACATTATATCTGGTTCAACTGGGATTCAGTTTTATGCAGGGGGCGGCAGGTGTGTTGCCAAGAAAGGGTATAATTTTAAGTTTTAGTAAATTGTTTATTTTTTTTAACTAGGAAGAACATAAAAGGAAAAGAATTCCTTGCCCTTTGGATCCAAAACAGTAAGCAAGAGTTGATTGTGTGATTTTTTTTTTAAAGAATGATGATCAGCATTGCTAGTTTATTTATTTTTAATTTTAGCACTGTGTATGAAGATCAGCTACAAAAACACTTGAAAAAATGTAATTCAAGAGAGAAGCCAAAACCTGTAAGTGTCCTTGGAACTGCTTGAAGAAATTAAAGGGGGCTTTCTAGAGGTATACAAGCAGAACTGCCTTGTGCAGTGATGTTTCTTTCCATTAATACTCTGATGAAAGTAAGGATACTTCCAGATGGAAGCATCACAGAACCACCAATCAAATATATTGTACCACTGTTCTACTTTCCCATACTTAACAGATTTTCAGAGATAACCAAGACTGGAAAATTTGTGGAGAAACATGGGAAGGTTGCAAATAGAAGGTAGTGTTATCTGAATCCTTTATAGAATTAAGTGAATTTAGCCAGATAATTGCATAATGAAAACCTCATCTGGAAGCATCCAGAGTCTGTGGATGCAATCTATGTGGGTCTTACATATTACAGCAGAGCAAAAATTGTTGACAGAGTGCTCCCTTAAAGCCACAAATATCAAAGTATAAGGTAAACCCTTTCAGGAGGTAGCAGCAAAAGCAGCAAGATTTTGCAAGGATATCATTGAAGAAGAGGGAAACAAGAAATAAGGTAGAAAATAATAGGTTTTGAAAGCAAAGTTATTAATTAAATTCACAATCAAACATTAAAACATGTAAAATGAACATAACATTCATAGCTTACTTAAACTTCTTACTCTGGTAATAGAAGAAAATAGTCCTTGGTTCACCTATCTGTATACACTTGCCTAAACATTACTAAATAATAACTTTATGATTGTCTCATACTGTAGGTACAATCAAGCTACAGAGTGATAAATTATTTTGTTTTTCCTTAAACTGTTTAAAGGTTAATGTGTGTAAGCATACTAGAAAAGTGTTCTGTTATAATTAATCTATAATTTAATATTTGCTCCATATTTCATTTAAGGTTTACTTTGCTAAAGATATTAATGCGGGACTGAAAAATGAAACAGAGCTGTCTGAAGAACAGGTGAATAAATCTTAAATGTATTTTGAACTGTTACAAGAGATAAATTCTGCTTTTTAAAAATCTAAATAACAATATTTATTATTATTTATAGAGAACCTGTTTGATGTTGTGATTAAGGTGCTAGCCTAGAAACCAGGAGACTGAGTTCTAGTCCTCCCCTAGGCATGAAAGCCAGCTGGGCCATTCTCTCTCAGACCAACCCCGTCATAGGATTGTTGCTGTGGGAATATAGGAGGCAGGAGTATTAGGTATGTTTGCCGCATTGAGTCGACCAGATAGACAGACAGATAGACAGACAGATGGGATTAAAAATGTAATAGTAATAGTAATAATAAGTTCAATGAGAATGCTATAGGAAAAATACTGTTTTATAGAAGTTGCAGGGATAACATAAACATCCACATTTGTCCATACTGTATGTTTATAGGTATCATTTGTTGCAGAACTACAGTAGCAAGACTGGTGGCCTTGGCAATTAAAAGTATCTAATGCTATTTGAGCAGCAGGAAGGAAAATCCTGTTTTTAGAATGGGCAGAGGTATTTATTTTGCTCTGACACCCAAGGGCTCTTCTCCATGGCAGCACATCAAAAAAGTATGCTAGCTTAAAGAAGTGCTGACTATACTTTGGACTCTTGTTCTATCTTGGCAACAAGCAGGATAGGGAGTACATCTGCATGAGAAGTGAGAGAGAAGCAAGGTGGAGAATGCCTCCTTTGATGCCACTTACTAACAGCGGAAGGTCTGTATGTCTTCTACTGTCAGTTCTCTGATCTCATGGAGTAATTACTCCTTGGGATTGGAGAAATGGCACCAGAGCAGCACTTCTGTCTGTTTTTTCCACCTTTCTCCCCCCCCACCCCCAACTTGCAAGAGAGGTGAGAAGAAAAATTGTGGACCTCTTTTCTACCTCTGCTTCTTTTGTCACGGGTGACAAGTAAAGAGGTAGAAGAGGAAAAGAGGAAAAGCAAATCCTTTTACCATAGGAGGCACTGACTGAAGAGCCACTTTCTCATACTCTCTTTCTGTGGGGCGGGGAGTGAAGCACTGGTGGAAAAGAAGTAGGGAAAGCAGTTCTTCAATAACACCTCTGAAGTAAAGGGCTGGATATGTGTCCAAAAAACCCACGGCAGATTAAGTGTGAGAGCACCTAAGCCTCAGAGGGGCAGCTTTTCTGCCAGGGATGCCAGCTAAAGGGCTGCTTCCTTTACCTTTTTGACATGATTCCAGCAGACTTTTGTAACATCAATGGATGCTTATCAAAAACATACAGCTAAAGCCCTCCAGTACATCTTAAGTAAACCAAAAGACCCAGTAGCCCAACAAGAAAAAACAGGAGTCATCTACAACATACAGTGTAAGAAATGTAACAGCCACTGTGTAGAACAGGCAGAAGACTAGCAGAGTGCATCCATGAACACCAACTAGCAGTCAGAAGACATGATGAAAACTCCTTAATCTCACAACATGTGGACAGGCTCAACCGTAGTTTAAACTGAGAAACTGAGCATCCTAGACCAAGCTAAATCCCAAAAATGCTAGAGAATTCCTGGAAGCTTGGCATTCAGACAAATCAGCCATCAATAGACACATAGAGATAAACCACATTTACCCACCATTCAAAAGAGACGATAAAAAAGCTAAGAAGGAAACAAAAAGACCAAAACACAAGGTCTCCAGCAGCCTACACCCAGGTAAGCAGAGATTAACACCAGACAAACAAGCAGAAAACAATATCTCAATCAAGGAACTACTAAGGAGAAAACCACACCCTCAGCAACACTGGCAGGACAAGCTACTATATATAAGAAGGGAGCAAACCCTACACTCACTAGCACTGATGATGTTATCTAGTCAGCAAACAAACAACCAAGCTCAGAGAGCACCAAAGACTCTACAAAACACACATACACTGCAGATTCAGCATTTAGTCCATTGGGAATTGGCAGAATTACTATAGCTGAAGAGGCTCTTTCTAATTTGATGCACCTAATTTACATATGTCCAGCAGTCTTATGGGAGACTACTGGAAATGTGTCAGAAAATGTACTGATTCAGCCCTTCAGTTTGGGCACTTCTGTGCCTGTTCTATTGAGGCTAGGTGGGTCACTTTACCTGTGATAAGGGCGGTTAAAAAGCCCTCCCTTTCCATATCCCTTCCCTTTGCATTGTATTTTTTTATTTACTAACTCTGGGATAGAACTGACAAATAAAAAGTACTCTTCCCCCCTTCCCTTTTCTTGCCACCCCTCCAAACTCTTGAAGCAAGGGATCTTTTGCCAGCTCTGGCAACACTGGGAAAGACAGCTCTTTGGCACAGTGGGAGAGCTCTGAGACTTCCATTGTCAAAGGGCAAATGACCCTGAAAACCAGTGGCCAGGAAGCAGAGAGAGGGCATGCCTGCAGCATACTCAGATGACCAATAGGAGCAGGGCAGGTCCTACTCATAGTTTACCTTGATAAAAAGTTCTGCACATGGACCCCACAGCATGCCTTGTGCCAGAAGAAGCTGAAAAACACCTTTTTGGAACAGGTAATACAGGTAGAGGCTGCCTCTGCGGTGACTCATGGACCAGTTGTAGGCAATGTCAACCATTCCTGAACTGGTTCATATGTATCTGTTTTCCAGATAGATGGATATAGGATTGAATACAAGTGTTTGTATAGCATGCTAAATGCTCAGGATTCAAAGATGACATTAAGAGTTGTAAAACAGAGCTGTACATGAGATACAACGCACCCATCCCCAAATAACCTGATGGCTGGATATGGTTACTCGTATTTGCACTGAGAGATTGGAAACAAAACAAAAAGAAGAGTTCTTCCACTCCTGTGAATTGTACTGTATTTATTACTGTCCTTGCCCTTCATCTAATTATATTTTCTAGTCAAAGAGAATTGGATATTGTTTGGATCAGAACAAACGTAATACTGTTTTTAAGCCTTATTTTTGCCTTGCATAGATGGGTTCATATAAACAAAATAAGAAATATTCTGTGTCCATTCCAGCAGGTACCAATTTCTGCACTTTCTAAACAAGAATTAGAGGACATAATTAAGAAGCTAAAAAAAGCAAGTAACAGTGAGTATTTTATTTTTATATGGGCAATCACACAATATAAACGATGAAATATTTAGAAATAACTCTTATAAGAATTACATTGTAAAGTTATTGAATGCTAGCATTTACAATATTTGCAGATATTAGTTTTTTCATACAATAGCAACAGCAGATATTTAGGAGAAAATTTTTGTGGTGAACTCAGTTGAAACTTAAACCAGAAATTCTACATTCTATTTTCAGCTATAAATTATGTACTTAAGGACCAAATCCTTTCTCATCAGGCCTTACAAGAGGCCCTAAATGATCCCCAAAATGGAGATGCAGCTTTTAAACATTTGAAGCAGCAGGTACCTGTCTTGCAGAAAATAATATATTTAGTACAGTTTCTTGTACTAAAGAAATTGCTTTCTAGCTGGTGAATAGCTTTATTGTCCTTTTTAAAACACTGTTAATTTTATCCTTTATGCTTTTTAATCTCAGTTTAATCCACAGCTGCATTCTCTAGAAAGTTCATAAAAGTATTGCTGAATCTGACTTTATTTTTGTTTTGTGTATACTATAATGGAACCATTCAGGGTTGTTGTTGGGTTTTTGTTTTTGTTTTTTTGTTCTAAGTTTTCACATGAAGGAAATGAAATTTTTGTAGTATATGCTGGAAGGAAGTATTAGCATGAAAGGATTAGTTTTCTGAATGTACTAAAAATAATATAATTTGAACTTAGAGTAACAGGTCATGCAACCCCTAAGAAAGATAGTATAGAATAAATCACAAAGCCTGTTCATTTAGGAAGAATTACAATTAGTAATACAGTAAGAGTTACAAAAATGTATTGCTGATTTTTGGATTTATTAATGCTTTAATTCAAACAGTGCAATGAATATCTTTGCTGGTTCATAAATAATAATTTGATGTCTATAGGCTTCCATATTGGGTAACATGGAAAGATTGCATTTGCTTGGACCAGGGAACTGTTTTGTTGAATTTGGAGCTGGACGGGGAAAACTGTCCCACTGGTTGGATATAGCTTTACAGGATTCTCAAGATGTTCATTTTCTTCTTGTTGAAAGGGCACCTACCAGGTTCAAGGTAAGGCAATTATTGTTATAATGTGACAGTAAACATTTTAATAAAGAAGTGTATCAGTTCAAAAAGTAATTGCAAAAAAAAAAAAGTTTAAAATTACTGGATTTGCAATGTTGCCAATAATACTATCAACTGGTGTTAAACACTTTTTTCTGGGTTGTAAAATATAACCAATGTGCATGGAATAGATTCTTAAGCGGCCAATACGTCATAATAATATTTGTAGTTCTGACTACGCAGGTGGATGGCAAACACAGAAAACGTTCCTTTGAGAGGCTTCAAGTTGATATCCAGCACTTGTGTTTAAGTAAGTTGCTTAAGGTCTCTGTGTGAACTCTCTGAAAAACAGTGCAAATAATCATGGTTATTTTTTAAAAAATTAATGCAAGATAAAGTTGTGTTCACTGTAGTTATGATAGAAATGTGGTTTTGGATACCAAGATTCTTCTTGCTCAAATATAAGGTCAGCTGCATAATGTTAAGGATAAAAGTACCGTATTTTTCCGACTATAAGACGATACTTTTTTCTAAAATCCTTACCCTAAAAATTGAAGGGTGTCTTATTCAAGGAAGTCAGCCGAGGAGAGAACCGCACGGTTGCAAAACTGCCCATACTTTGTTTCTGCAAAGAGGCTTCCTCCTATTGCTAGCCTCCAATCACGAGTGAAATAGCTTGTCTCCCAAACAGACTTCCTCCAATCACGAGCCTTATGTAACTGACGTCAGCTGATGCTGAACAAACCAATTAGAGGAAGGCTGTTTGCAGAGACAAGCTATCGGCAGTTTCACTCGTGCTTGAATGTAATCAGTTATGCAAAAGAGCATGGAAATAGAGCTGCAGAGAGATGGTTTGGACCTCCTCCCACCGAGTGTATCAGGTAAATGTTAACTAATTACTAAATAAAAATGTATTCTGCACTATCTTTAAAATATTGATTTCTTAATTTTGGGTTGGAAAAATGGGGGGCTTCTTGTACATGGGGGCGTCTTATTGACGGAAAAATACGGTATATTGAAGAACAAACTGATTTACTGACAGTGCTGGAGGCAAAGACAGGCCTGAAAAGGGGTGGAGTTAGAGTCCCTCTTTATAGACTTAGCAAATTAGAATATACATGTGATTGGATATAGCAGCCAGACATTTCATTGGATATAACATATCATGTGCCTAGTGAGGTCAGTTAATTATTTAAAAATTAGTTAAATTTTTAGTTAATTAATTAGTTAATTAGTTAAAAATTATTTGCACATGGAACATTTTGCATATTTCTTGTAATCATGGACCAAGATTAATAAGTCAAATAATGCTGTATTGCATATACTAGAAGAGGACTATTGTGTGGGCTTTCCATATGCTGCTGGAAAAGTGCTTGTGGGAACCAGAATGTTGAATAGGATGGACTTTTAATCTGATTCAGAAGTTTTTATATTTAGATTTGATACTGCTTCCCTTCTGTGGCTGCTATTGTAAGAATCTGATCAACACTAATCCATAGTTCATGTTAATATTACACTTCAATTAACATTTAAATTAAATCTGAATCTTCCTCTGGTGGTTTATTGCATATAAATCTAGCAGTATGCCTTACCTTGAATCCTCCACATGTTTTGACTTACACATCCCATCAGCACTAACAGGGATAAAGTTCAGGGATCATGAGAGTTATTGGCCAAGAATTAAGTTGAGGAAGGATGATGTGTAATGTTCACAAAGATGATAGCAGAATGTCATAATTCTGTCTGGATTTTTTTTTGACAGGCAAAGTACCTCTTCTTGTGGAAGAGAAACTACCTCTGATAGGAATTGGAAAGCATCTGTGTGGTGCTGCAACAGGTACACGTTGTACAGATTGTTCATGTGATGAAGATAATGTCATAAGAGTCATTAAAAAGATAATGAAGTATTAAAAGGCTTATCATTGGCTTTCATTCACATACACACACTTGCTAACATACATTGATTACTGTTGACACTTGTGTACAAGGCTTATTGAAGTCAATAAACATGCTTAGTATTATTATTAAACAGTAATACCAAAGAGCTAGCTTAAAATGAATGCTACATGATAAACTTGTGTCAGAAGTAAAAAAAAAAAGTGATGTAAAGTGCTTGATAATATGGTCCAATTATAAATTATATAGAATGTTCAGTTACATTAAGTGTGTGTATGTGTTGACTGATTGATTGCATGGAGCAATTAAAGGTAAAAATAATCCTTCTGTATTCACAGATCTTGCTCTGAGATGCTTAGTTGACACCTATGTGAAATTTTGTGCTGAAGAAAAGGAAGGCCCAGTAACTAAGCGCCTCAAGATGGACAGAACTAACATAAATTATCCTTGTCCTGGCAAAATGTATAGCAATCATGTAACTGAAAACTGGAGCCCTATAGCTGGAATTGTTATTGCACTTTGTTGTCATCACAGATGTGAGTGGAAGCATTACGTTGGCCAAGATTTCTTTAAAAGAGTAGGACTTGGCCCAAAAGAATTTAATTTTTTTAAAAGAATGACAAGCTGGGCTACTTGTGGCATGAGAGAAAGAACAACAGAAACCAGCAGAAGTGGCATGCAGAATAAAGAACAAAGTAACGAAGATGAACATGACCAAGATGATATAAATACTGAATGCAATTTGGATAGTCTTCAAGGGTATGTGTTTCAATACAGTTGTCAGCCCCATTAGGTAGACCAGACCAGGAAATTAATTCCACAGGAAGACTAAAACTATTTTTATTGAGATTTACTATAATAACAGAATATTGCAAGTCTGATTGTGCTGTACCGCCTCCTTCTGATACTCCAGTGAATTAGGGAGGCATCTGCCTGAGTCACTTCCAAATGTTATCTCATTGTTCTGGGCTTAAAAAATGTTTTAGCCCCTTTTGCCCAGGTAACTGTTCTTGCATATTTCTATCAAGGTTGTCTTCCTTACTCTCTACAACAATAGGCTTCAGAAAGAAATATATTGTATTAAATATTTTTACTGCCAAAATGTATTTTGTCATTTAATGCAACTACAAAGTTTAAAATTGGACTAACTGTTTGCTCAATTAACATTTATGTCACAATACATTAGTACTATACAATGATTCCTCGATTTTAAATTGGGAAAAAAACAAGCTTGCATTGAAATTCTTGAAATAGAGTGCCCAAAAGTTTGTGATAGTATTTCCTAAAGTATTTTTTTCCTTTTTGGTTCTAGGCTGTTGACCACTGATGAACGAAAGCAGATAGGTTACCTTTGCAAACTGTTGATTGATCATGGTCGGACTGAATACTTAGAGCAGAGAGGATATGAAGCTGTGTTGCAACACTATACAGACTCAAGTGTGTCATTAGAAAATGTTCTCTTGACAGCTGTTCCATCTCAGTCTTTGGTATCTTCCACAACTGCTTAAAAGCTAGAAGAGGCCTTCCAGGAGCTTCATTGCTTTCAGGACTTTTGCAGATTTGTAATGTCCAGGATTGTGCTTAACAAACCGAGGATAGTTTACGGTGTCCTTTGGGATTGGAAGAGATGCACCAATGAGTGGATAGCTCAAGATATTTATTGCAACAGAACTGGCTGCAGTTCAGTTTCTCTGTGCTCCAAAAAAAGTGTAATAGTAACCATATTAGCTTGGTGTTATTTTTGTCTTTCAGTCAGTGGTGGCAGCAGCAGCACCTGGAATATCACTTTCCATATTTTCTGAAAGAGAAATGTAATGTTTGCCAAGAAATGTACATTTCTTCAAAAATATACCAACAACTTTTTAAAACTTAATTTTTCAATATATCTGTATGAAGCTTTCAAAAGTGTTTTTAAACTATATTTTTACAAAGGATTAAGGCATTTAGCTAAACTGACCTAGGTACCCACTGTGGGTCAAACCTGACATTATTTTTTACAGTACTTAATCTTGTGCACCAGCAGGTGGCATTTCCTCTCTCATCCTGCGCTCTTTTTGCAATGTCCATTCTGCCCCTGCAACTCTCTTGAAGAGACCGGGGTTTTTCTACAGTTCTGTAGCACAAGATGAAAGAGTTAATCTCTCCAGAACTTTGTAATCCCAGTCCTGAGCCTCCTCTCCCATTTTTTTTAAAAAGAGAAAAGCACACATCATGTGTTACTGTCAGCTATATGCTGAATGCAACATTTAGGTTATATTCACACACAGTGGTTAACTAGGATGTTTTAATGGTTTGTTGACTGAACCATTGCAGCATGGCTCATGCATACCACTAAGCTCACACATTTTAGTGCTCAAATGAACAGTATTAGCGCTCTGGTTTATGTATCAGAATAATATAGAGTTCAAGATAACATTGGGTGCCTTTAATATTTTGGATCTCAACTTTTAAACACTATAAAATGCCATAATATCAAGGAAATTCTAGTATCACAAATTTGCCTTTATTTTAACAGTTCTTAAAATATTGTAGGTTACATTCGTCTGATTCAGACAATATTAAAAGAGATAATGTTGCTTGGTGGTGGTTTTTTTACTTTAGTGTGAACCAGTCCACTTTGGATTCATATTTTCTGTGCACAAGGCCACTATTGCTTGTTCAGCAAACTGTCATTAAAAAACCTGGTTTAGTATTATGTGCAAACTCAGCCCTTGAGAGTTGGCTTGATATTAAATCTATTAATGTATGCGGAACAGTATCTATGAAGTAAACAAGTTAAAATAAGTATTTATAGATTGGATTAAATGAAATCCATTGTAGTAGTAGTGATACAAATAAAGTGCTGTCAACACCCTGTAACCCTCATTGAATGAGAGAATAGTTTCCATCAGTATTCAGGCATTTATTTTTAAAAGCTCAGTAACAGCATTAAATAGCAGCTGTATGGATAGAAATGTTTGGAATACTGATCTACTTCACCTACAGTGGATAAAGGTTTCCTTGTACATGGGCTTTCCAGTATGAATATTGGGAGGATATTCATTATATTACAATAATATAATTACCTGATTATAATAATTGGTCTTGGGAAGAGCTTGCTCTCTTACTGTCTTGATTCTGCTGTGGAAACAGCCATTAGCCAGGCCATTGGCTGTAATCTTGCCTCTCTTTGGCAAATCATGCAGTCTCAGTTTAAGCCTAAGGTAGTGAAGTGTTTTGGCCCCCTGCATGGCCATTTCTGCATTTTGCTTTCAAATTGGCAGAGATTCATCATTTTAGAAAGCGATATACACAAATGAGTTAATTACTTAACACTAACGCATACTTTTAGTATCATGAATATATCTTAGTAAAAAAAAATGTCCTCTGATCATGTATATTCATTTGGTCTTGGCACTGTATGTTCATTTAATTTGCCCATCATATTGTTGAAAGTTGGTTTCAGCTGGAAGCAAATAGTAGAGATGGCAATGCTTATAGGCTTGCTGCTTTCCTTCAGAAAAAAAACTTGCTTTCAAGTAACAAGAATTAACCTATGGAAACATGGCTTGTTGTTTTCCTAGCCTGCAGTGAAATATGTTTTAGCAATTTAGGGAAAAATGTTTGCACATGGAAAATTTATCCTTTGTTGGAGAAGAGAGATTAAAATGTAAAGCATTACAAAACTGCCTCAGGGTGAAAAGTAGGGCAGTCTCCTCACTGAGTCTGTGTTTATTTTAACCATAAATAAATGGTACCTTCACTGTTGAGTGACTCCTGAATATATAAATGCATGAACTGAATTCCATAGAGTTCCTGCTCCTCTTCCTCTTCAGCATTCTCGCAAGGAGGAAGCGTCACTTGCAGCTTCAGCGGGTTATCTCTGAAGTTGACAAATCTATTATATATTACAGAATGGAGTTAATAAACTGGCATTCCTTCAAAAAAGAAACTAGAAACACTTTCAAACTTAGTAAGTTGATCTTGAGGTAAAAATATTAGTAACACAACCCCTATGAAGCCTCAGTCAAGGCGGTGTCGATGTATTTTGCTCTTTGAAACCTGTATTTTAAAGGCCCATTTCACATTGAACACTGAATAATGGTATTCAGTGTTAATGTTGAGCCTGTATTAGCTCTGCATTCAGATAGTCTTTTTCCCCTCTCTTACTCCATAGAGAGAGATGAGGGTCTGTTTCAGGTTAACCACAGTTGACCATTAACTTCACTGGATTTCTTAAGCTATCTTTTTAAACTAAATTTTGAGATAAAAATTGTGACAGACCCAATATTTGTCCCCTTCTAGAATTTCTCTCTAAACAGGAATGCTTATATACACTAAATATAAGTTTGGCAAATCAGTGTTATTCCTCAACAAGCTTGAGAACCCATATATGCTATATATCAGTCCTATAGGTACATGTGGGAATTATCTCATGGATCCATGTTCAAGACCACTTGTTAAATGACTAGATATTGAAATTGATCGATTCTTCCATATAGGAAAAAATGTGTTATAATCTCTGTTTTTGGATTGCTGGCAGAGCCAAGACTCATACTTGGAAGCCACCTTTTGCTCCTGAACAAAAGGCAGGATATAAATGTAACAAATACAAATCAAACAGATGCTTTTCCTATCTAGTCTTAAGATCTACATTCTTGAGAAATAATGGTATAGCTATTATGTTGTGCTTTGTTTTGAAAGCAACTGAGCATTTCTGAACTTTTCTTGAATAAAGGTATTTAGCTGGAACCAGAATTAATTTTGCTTGTTTGTTTGTTTAAGCAATTTGGAGGCCATCTGACTCCTGACAATTCTGGGCAGCTTACAATAAAAAATGTGAGAACAGTACAAAAACAAACCAGCCTGAAGACTGACGTATAAACTAAACCCCAACCAACAGAGGCTCTATCAGCAACCTTCCCCAAGGCCAGGGAGAATAGTAGGTCTTCAATACTTTTCAATACCATCATCAAGGTGGGAGCCATCTGGATCTCTTGAGCCCACCCTGAGGTTAGTCTTAAGAACTGGGCTATTTAGCTTACAGTAAACACAGATCATATTTCATGGAGTTTAAAAGAAGCTCTGGAAAAAGGGATCCTTTTTCATATGTGCAACCCATAGACATTTCTCTGTATGTTGGGGCTAAGAAAAATAGGAAGCTCTCACTGAAAAATATAGAAGAGTAACATGCAGCCTGCCCTGCCTTAGGGGTAGAGGTGAAGACTCCAGTTTGTCATAGCTTGTTTCAACAAAACCTAGTTAAAAATAACCACAGTTTGTCAGATTCAGGTGAGATGGTAAACTATGAATAAACAAAACCATCTGACCTCATGGCTATACCTAAGAGGAGGAAATGTGGCTCAGTTAGGATCATTATTTTCACGTTAACTGAAATTCTGTATCATGTGAAATTAGAATCATTGTACCTTTATCCCAGGCCATTCATTCTAGCAGCTGTTTCCTTACAACATGTCTGCTTGCTGTATCTATCCCAAACTCACATTATTACTCTTAGCAGGATGTAGATAAAATAAGCTGGATTGGTACCATTAAATGTATGCACAAGATAATTTAAAGCACCATATGTTAGCAGCATCTCTGCATTTGTTTTTGGGCAACGATACCTCTAGATTTCCTTCATCTCTCAACTATTCTGTAATAGATGCTGAGGAATCTGTGTACACCATTACTCCCTAAGACATATGTCAGTTCTCAGTTGTTATTGTGGTGAGGATGGAGGTGAGATTAATGATGCATTCAACACAGAGTCTAACTTTTCAAGGGACACTTCACATTGGCTTTGCACATGCTTGTGCCTTGGCTCACAGTTGGAAATCACTGGGAACTGCACCACCAAAAATGAAGAGAAGCTGCATCTTACAAGGCACAATTCTATACATGCAGAACCGATTTGTAACACAGTAGAACACTTCCATTTCTCTTGTGATGCATGAATCTGAGAGTGCCGTTTTGAAAAGAAAGCTAAAAACATCAGCCATGGATTACATTCATCCAGAGCACTTAATCTTCCAACTGCAATAGAGATTTTTTTTTTTCTTACCTTAAGTTTAGCATGTCCTTCAGGCAAGCAGGAATATCTTGCAGTTTGTTGTTGGTGAGAACAAGGGTGCTCATATTTTTAAGATTACAAATGGATTCAGGCAAATATGTTATTTCATTCCTTTGGAGCCACAAAGTATGTAAATGTTGTGCTCTGTAAAGTCAAACAGGTCTATTAATTAGAAAGAAAATCAACTAAAGATTATATATATTTTGTCTTACTGTGGAATTTCTCATTTTGGCTGTAGAAGTGGAGTGCAAGAGTTAAGTGTGATGTCCTTAAGCAATTTGGAGTCTTAATGCCCTATTCCCTGCCAGAGAATGGTAGTTTTCTGCTTGCTATTTATTTTGGTTGAAGTTGACAATATCAACTGGACCAACTCAGTGAAGTTTTAATAATCTGATAAATACTTCAGATTTTCATGGGAAAAATATGGACAGCAGTCTTCAGCAAAATAATTTTCTCATTCATCTGTTCATCCTTCTCTCTAATTTACATTTTCTGTAATTTTAACAGTAATGAACCAAATACTATTAAAGTTGCATACAAAGTGCCATCAGATAACGATCTGAACCTAGGATGTTTTAAACTGAGTATTATCAATTTAGGTAACCATTATATTGTTCAGCTTTACTTTCCCCATCTCTGAAATAGGAATGACAATTTACCTAAAGGATTTTTTTTATAACAAATGCTCAAAAAGCATGACATAAATTAAAATGGTATGGAAATTATTCAGATCAGTGAATTTCAATAAGATATTTTGTGTTTGTTTGAAATCAATTAAAAGAATGAGATCCGAATGGTGTAAATTTCAGTCTATCTACTTAAATAACTTGTAGATCATGTTTTAAAAAGCCTTTACGTCTTTATGACTCTTACAGGGTATATATAATTCAACTGCTTGCCTGCATTGTATTGTATTTCAGTTTACTAGCTAGGTAACAACCTTTTGTTTTTGTTTATGAAATAACAACTACAATATCTTTAATAATTAAATCACAGGGGCATGAATTGCATCTCAGATTATTATATTTACTTGTCAAGATTGGTAGGGATTTCTTTCAGCCTGTTGCTTGCCATGTCTAGCCACTCCAAGTTTGGCATGTCTAGGATGACTGGTGGGAAGGTAGTGAACTGGTTCATGCTCAGATCTAGGTGAGAAAGTTTCTTCAGATTGCTCAGCTAAGAAAAAAAGGAGGAGGAGGAGAAGAAGAAGAGGAGAAGGAGGAGGAAGAAGAAGAACCTCAGTGATAGGTCATTTTGATAAGCCACATTTCATCAAACAATATCAACTACAGTCATAATGGAAATTCTGTGTTTTGGGCAAGACATCCATAATGCTTTCCTCAGGGACTAAGAGGGAAATGATACCTATGCATGATTCATGTTATTTCTATGATTTTTTCCCCCACACTAATGCATTGATCCTGAACATTTTGAGAAAGCAATAATGAAGCTAGACCAGATGGTGCATTATGTCCAGAAATGTTTCATGTGGGCTCTGGACAAATGCCTGATCTTTACGGAGTGCTTCTGCTCACTAAGCTCAGTTATTGAACTGTATTGAACTTTATTTTTAAATTGTCCAACTCCATTATGATTCTGGGCGGCATACAATATATAGCACTCAAAATAAAACAATCCACAGAATACAGTACAGTACAATACACAGTGCAACACAATACACTACAGAATACAAAAAGAACATCCGGAGAAAAGAACCACCATCTCACAAATCAGACAACCCACAAGGGGCCTGCCAGCACTCTAGCCTAAGGGCTGGGAAAAGAGCCAGGCTTTAAGAGCTCACCAAATAATGTCAGGGTGGGGGCTGTATGAATCTTGGTGGAAGAGATGCATTCTCAAGGGCTAGACGTTATAGTAGAGAAGGTTGCTTCCTGGGACCTGGAGCTTTGCTGGACTGTATAGGATGAGCAGCAACTATGGAAGACAGGTGGTCCTGCAAGTAACCAAACCTGTATATATACAGTATGTCCTGTATGCAGTATACTTGTGGATAAGCCCATCCATGGATAAGCCGACCTTTAAATTTTTAACCAAAATACCATGAAAAATGCAGGTTGGCTTATCTGCAGATGGCACATTTTTCACGGTATTTTGGTTAAAAATTTAAAGGTAGGCTTATCCATGGATGGGCTTATATGTGAATATATATGGTACTCTAGAATTTCAGAAAAAGTGCAGCTGAATTATACATTTGATTCACACATAACATGAAGCCATAATGTGATTTGTTTGGGGCTTAACAAGATGGAAAACTGTTCATGGCTTGTACAACCAATCACAGTTTAAAAGAAACCCTTGACTTGATGTGATGCATGAAACAGCCCTACATCAAGTAGCATTTGTGTCAGATGTGAAATCTCACAGAGGTAGGGTTCTTTCCTACCTAGAATACGTTTCATCCCCATGGGGCGGTTTCTGAAGGGCTAAAGTGTATATCTAATAATTCCAGGACAGTTCATATACTTAAATTGGCCAAGAACCATGTGAAGTGATTCTAAAAGCTGATTTAAAATGGCAGCTCTCATGTACTGTTAGTGCATTGGAGGTTCATAATAATAATTCATTGAATTTATATGCCTCCCAGTGACTCTGGGCAGTTTACAAATTATTAAAAAATATATTTAAAAGAAGAAAACAAGACAAAACAAAAAAGAACAAAGATGGCAGAGATAACAAACCCAGATGAGAACAAAGAAAAAGTAAAAAGGGGGGCTTCAATCACGCTCGACCAAGGTCTGGGTGAAGAGATTCGAAATACAAGCAGGGTGGGGGCCATTCGAATCTCAGGGATAACCTCATGCTGAGGTTTATTTATTGTATGAAATTGCCCTCAGACTCATGATTCGACCGTACTTACTTAGGCGGTGATGTAGTTTATCAGCACTGGCATCTCAATGTGAGGCTGTACTTGCAGTTGCTGAAATTTTACTTGGAAAAAAATTCTCCATTTTATTCATGATGTCTCCATGTCAGGGATACAAAATGTGTCTGATGAGACATACTAGTATGTTCACATAGAGGAGCAGATAAATGAATGTTCATTACCTGGTATTAAAAAATCATTTTAAACATACCCTTTGTTATTATGAACATAGAGAGGAAGAGTATGGTATTTCCTAACCTGATAGGGAAGGTCACAGATGTCTCTATTTACTGCAAGCTCCAATCTTTCTAAGCCAACACAGTTGCCTAGTTCTTTAGGAACCGATTTAATTTTATTGTAACTGAGGTTTAGCTCCTGAAGATTTGACAATTGACCTATAAAAGTCAGACAAATTAAACAAAGCCTTGGTATAACATTCACTTGCAAAAAGCATCCTTTTAAACAAAAAGCATGCTGTTAAAATCAGAGGAAAAGAAAAACATCAAGAAGATCAGTGTTTAGAGAAAGCTCCTACAGATTTTGAAGACTCATTACTTCAATCACACATAGAAATGTCAGATTGCCAAAGAACCAATATTAGAAGCCAATTTCACTTCCTACTTATATTACTGATCCCGCTAATGACGAATATTCAATAATCTGCATAATTTACCAGGAGCTCAACATTTTCTTCAGACACCTATCCTACCAGAAGTTTGTATTTTCTCAACTCTGGTGTCCTTTAAATAAGCCTTAAAGACCTGTTCTTCCTCTATCCTGGGATGGGGGTTGTTTTTGCTGGATGTTTTGCTTGTTCTTTTCGGTTTCCATTATTTTTACTGTTTTTTTTTAATTAATTGTTTGTGAAGTTGGGTGGCTCTATCAATTTCATACAATAAATAAAATAATAACTCAGCTGTACCCAGCTGGTGTCCTTCAGAGGCATTACAGTTACAACACAGAATTTCCAACCTCAGGCCATGAGATAAGGGATTCTGAAAGCTGTAGTCTCAATACATATAGAAGGTACAGAAGGAAGGTTACTATGAGACTATAAAGAAATAAGGAGTGCAGAACAGATGAAAACTGAGAAAAAAATTGTTCCTTCATTCCAGAAGCAGCTGCTTCCTTTAGTTGCCAAATGTCAGAAATAAAATCTTTGCCTTTATCCCACCAGTTCACCCCAATGTCTTTTCTTTAGAGTATCTCAACACAACATGCTTCTTGGAAGGCAAAATTGGAAGTCAGTTGGGGATGGGGAAGTTCAAAAAGGAGAACAGGAAATTCTACTTGATGAATATGGTGTGTGGGCCAGAAGGCAGGCTTCTATACTAACAGCCCACATGCTCCAGAATGTGCTCCTATTGTTAAGTTGACCCCAACTTCCTTAACATTTCAAAAGACTGTGAAAACAATTCTGTTTTAACATCCCTTTGAGCTTGGATGATTGTGGAAGCCATTAATATTACATTATGTACTTTTATATATGCAGTTTTATTCAGAGTAATGATCTTTTGTTCCCTTGGTTGACTCATTTGTGTGCATCACCCAGAGAATAGTGATTGCACTGATATACAAATATTGGTAATAAATAATCTTGTCAGTGTCTGATAAAGTGGACCGTGTTCTACAAAAACGCATGTCAAAATAATTTATAATATTTAAAATGTCCCAAGGCTCACTGTTTTTCTTATTACTACTGATATTGCATCAATTTAATAAGATATGAGCATCTTCTGGAATATACTGAAAACATCCCTTGAGGCTATAAAGCACAATATATGTTTTGAAAGAACTAAAGAAATGAAGAAAACCAGTAAGTTAAAAATGTAACTCATTCAAAGAATAGGGCTCTCAATTTGTTTCAAGCGTATGCTGTTCATCAAGAAGGAATTTTTCAAAATGTTTCCAAAATATATTTTTCTAAAATTAAGCTCTGTAAGACTTCCTAATTCAGAACCCAACCTGAAGAAGCAATCACAAGGAGAAATGTTAACTTGAGACTCACCAATCTCCCTAGGAATCTCTGCAATGGAATTTCGAGATAGATCTAGGACAATGAGATTTTGAAAGCGACCGATGTAGTGAGGGATTTTGATCAAATTAGTTCTGTGAAGCTGCCATTCCTGCAGGTAATTCAGTTTCAGTAAGCAAGAAGGTAGAGTCTAAATTTATATGAGAGGAAACAAAAAGGGGTAGAGTCACTAAGTACATCAGATCAATGATATTACATTAAAGGCTGCAGTAAATCAGTTTGTAGGAACTAGAGAATGACACAAAGCACAGTGTACCTAATCTGGGCTGCAAAAATACAGATAGCCACTTATAAAGAAAACTCTAATACGTTGCTGCCATATATTGATTATCTGGTTATCTGCAGCCCAGACCATTTTTAAACAGATATTTAAAAACACAACCAAGAAAAAAAGGGAGGTAAAAAGTAAAGGAACAGAAAAGAAACTTATAAGGTGCATGTGAATTTTCAAGGTAACACTGGATTAGTATTGGATATAAAGGTGATCTTATATCAATTTAGCACTTTAAAACCACTGCCGAAATCCAATCCATAATCAATACAGCTAGGTCTTCATTAGCATGGTTCATGAATTCCATAAATGGCCGCATTATTTGAATTTGCTCTATTTGAAGTTATTTTTCTATGGAAAATATGCTAATTGGTTCCAGTTTGAAGAAATAGGCAATGAAAAATTTCAAACATAAAATTTTATATGTATATTAATGAAATATTACAGTAAAGAATAAAAAGAATATACTTATAATATAAATTTATTGTTAACAAAGTCGCAGAGTAGTTATAGAAAGCAAAATAAAAACAAAACACTTCTAAATGTCATTCCTAAAGGTAAGCTTACACTGATGAAAACATCTCCATTCTCTCGCCATCTCCTTGTACATGTTTGCAACCCACAAAAAGCTGCTGCAATTTTGTCTTTTGCTGTCATTTCCCCTGTACGTTTTATAATAATCTGCACCATAGATTCAGGCATTCTGACATCACGTCCTATTTTAGTGCTGCCATGACCGTGTTCATGTCGTTTAATTACGTGAATTTTTTGCTCTAACAAGCCTCTTCTTTTTTGAGCTTGTACTGTTTTCCTCTGACGGAATATTTCTTTTCTCTATTTTGCATATACTGTACAAAAATTAGCAGCGTGGAAAACTCCAACCACATCTGTGTACGCTCTAGCCTCGCATGAACCGGATTTTCGGTTGCATTAAACGCAACCTGGTATCCATCTACAATTCGCACTAGATAGAATATCGCATTATTTGAACTCGCATTAATTGTAACCTAGCTGTAATTAGCAAAAGGAATTAGCCTTCCTTTAACATGTCTCCAAGGGCTCACGTCCAAAATAAATGGTTCTTGCAGTTATCCTGGAAGTGGGGAGCAGATGAACATGAAATTGATAAAACAAAATATCGAAGCAAAGTTAAGAATGTAAAATCATTTCTTAGCAGTCTTGCATGAATACCTTCCATTCCTCCTCTTCAATCCTTAAAATAGCCCTTCCATCTTCGGTGACTACTTTGCCTTTCAGCTTGGCCAAACTGGCCCTCTCTTCCCAAACAATTGTCAGTCTAGAAAAAAAAGTTGTAAAGCTTTAAAGATATCTTTTCCTTATTGCTGCAGTACGATTTCCAACACGCTTTCAAACATCTGGATCCAGAATTGAGTCTGGAATAGATCAGGCAACAGAGCTGATGCAATCAAACACAGAACCACTTAGTATCACTGTTTATCAGAAATTAAAAGCTCCTAAATCGTCATACTCTATTACATTTACTACCAAGTTGCATATCATCTTGGGGCTGACCTGGTCATAAAGGAGACTTTTCATAAAGGAGAATTCTGGAATATACTACAGTACTACTGCAACTTGCAGAGCAGAGCAGCAGTATTTTTGATCGTTTAAAAAAACCCAAAACCTCTGCTGCTTCTCCATTTGCTATTTTTCACTGTTTTGGAGAACTCTGCAAAATCACAGGGAGATCCCAATTGAAATATAACTGCGATAGAATTTCCAGCATCACCTTCTTTTGCTTCTTGCATAGTTTAGGTTTCCCAGAGAATATTTGCTCCAATGCGCTGCCCATGAAGTTTGGAAATCATCATTCTTATCTAAGGGATCCCTAATTCTGAGTAAGTACCTACCTCCCTGCAGCCTTCTGACTGAACTCTTTTTCCTTCCGAAGCTGTTCAGTGATTTTCTGGATTCTGACTTCCCACAGGGCTTTAATAGCCATAAATGAGCCAACAGAAACAGTTGTTTCAGTCATAGCTCTTCTGCATTCAAACTCAGCAGCTACTTTCATTTTTCGGCACAGTATTCAGGAATGTCATGAGCAAAACAGGAAACCCGCGTTAGATTGAAAAATGCCTTCAATTTCTGGATTTTTAATTGACATCCAGGAGAAACATCTATAAGAAGGACAAACCATTAATTCACCTTTAACACAGAGCCTATTCTTGGAGTCTTGCAAGCAGATTTCTGTTCTCTGGCACCTGCTGTTAGACAAAGCCTGTCTGACAACTGTGCAGCAAAATGGCAATCATGAACCACCAGCCATTTCAAAAGCACGATCCCAATTTTAGCTGCAAAGCAACAACAAACTCCTTGCCAATTCACTCCCCTCCAGGTGTTAGTTGAAAATTTTATCAACCACTTACTTGAAGCCGCGGATGATTTTCCATGGCTCAGAGGTTTCTGTGCAGTGAGAGATCTGGCATGAATCTTGATTGTTTTGCTTAAGCCATTTAAACCCTTCGTGCCGATTATGACAGAGCAAAATATCACAGCAGCCAGATTCTAATTTTAACCCATGACATTGGCTGGAAAGAGTACAAGTAGTCATGGTCAAGTGCAACATTATTTGCCCATTTGGAAACTTTCTGCTTTTCTGAGCTTATAATCACAGAAAGCAAGAAAAACCAACTGATCTAGACAATTCATATTTTAAAAAACAAGTATTGTATTATACATTATAATACTTGGTTTTAAGTACCAATGAGGAGTTTGATATAGGAAAGCTATTTTGGGTACAGGGGGGATAGACTTAAAAAAAATAAATACATAGCTTAACCAGAAACAACTAGGAATGGAGTTCAAGTAATAACAAACCTTCACAAGGATAGTGATTGCAGCCATACAATAAAGAGATGTCTGCTGCTTGGAGGAAAAACTATGACAGATCTAGACAAGCTATTAAAGAGTAGAGACATCATACTAATGACAGAGGTTGTTAAAGTCAAGGCTGTGGTTTTCCCTGTTGTAACCAAGGATTGTGAAACCTGGACCATCAGAAAGGCTGAATGAAGCAAAACTGAAGCCTTCTTACAGATCAGGGCATTCTCAGAAGTTTTCTTCAGATGTTGGAGAAAACTGCAGAGAAGGCCTTGGTCTACAAGAACAAATAACTGAAAACTGGATGAAGTGAAACAGACTGGTCATTGGAAGCACTAACAATGAAACTACAGTTTAGGTATTTTGGACACGTGAAGGAACAAATCACTGGAAAAGGCTCTGATGGTGGAGAAACTGAAGACACATGGAAGAGGCCAAGATGACACAAGGTGGCTCAGTACCATTACTGACGACACAAGCCATGAGCTTACAAATCAAAGAAACAGTTATTAACAATCCTGGCAAAGGACCACAACCAGCTGGAAAAGCCTCAACCACCACCAAAAACATTCTATAATGCTTTATCTGAAATTTTCCCTCAGCCCAAACCATGTATTGCAGTTGATAAGAATCACTAAAATGATCCTAATCCAGGCCATGGAAGAGATGGCCTATAGCCCACCACACTAAGAACCCATCGCTGAGATTTTGGTTAAGCTCTGATTTGTGAAGGAATGATTTTTAAAACTTCCAAAGATTCCACATACCCCACACAGCTGCTTGTTTTTATAGGAGCCTGCAGTTCAAAGGAAGACTGAAACTGAGGATTCACGATGTTTTGCCAACGATGCTTTCTCATGAGGAGAATAATGAGGGAGACTGTAGCTCTTACATGGATTTGTGAATTTAGAATGGGGTCCCCACACTCTTCAGCTCATTGACCCCTTCATGAAGTTTCAGATTGTTCATTGACCCCCTAACATTTATTATATGAAAATAATTTAATAAATACTACTTTAACTAATAGTACTACAAATAATGACAACAACAACAACACTGACTCCTTGGATAGTCCCATTGATCTTTGGGGTCAATATTGACCACTTTGGAGAACCCTAATTTAGAGAATCTATAGTCACATAACAGCACCCCAGATAAAGCTACAAAAGTTGTAAAAAAAAGTGGGATTTATTAAAATATGTATTAAATAAAAAACAACAAAGAAATATTAAATTTATGTGTGTGTATGCTATATAAAATTCCTTAGGGATCTACAGGAGATTTACTATTAGTTTTACATTTCTTCTGTTTGTTCCTCATAATAATGAATACAGAAAAGCCCAGATCTAGATACTTTCCCTTTTCACAGATTATATATTACAAGGACTTTAAATAAACATATATATGTATATATTTACACACTTACAATAGGTTTCCTTAAACTGACGCTCTCCACAAACTTCTATTTTGAAACTTTTAATATTTTGTTAAAAGCATGTGGTCATTTCTTTCATTTATGGCCTCTAATAATCATACCCACTTTTAGACTGTACAGATTTTAACCCTATTCCACAGTTGTGCATTTGCATCTTAATTATCTATCTGAAACTGGTTCCCTTCCTTCTCACAGCTGAGGTCAAGCTGCATACTGTATAAAACCTATCTGCACATGAGCTGGCAGAAAAATAAAGGAGGGTAAATCCAAATCCATATTGAAAACTAAGACAGGCTGAACCCATTGGATATCACGGAATTTCTGAGTGAAACAGTATTTACTGAAATCAGTGTTTCTCAGCCTTGACAGCTTTAAGATGTGTGGACTTCAGCTCCCCAGCAACTTCTGATTCTGATCTGGCTGCGGAATTCTGGGAGTTGAAGTCCACACATCTTAAAGCTGCCAAGGTTGAGACACACCAACTTTAATGCATAACACCTCCCTGCTATTGAATGTAATGCACTGTACTGTATGCTTTCGTTCCATCTCATAGTTTTCTTTTTTGCTCTACTTATCTTCACTTACTAATTCAAACATATATAGCACATGAACTGGCTATTAACCATTTTCATTACTGTGCTTACTGAAGAAGTGCCACCTTGACCACAGGAATCAATTTTCTGCAATTACTTCCAAATTACATTAGTCCACAAATAGTCATAGGGACAATATAAAACACGGTGCAAATTATTTCTTAGTAAATCCATACGTTGCATATGGAAGACTTGCCCATCACATTGCAGGACTCGGTGCTAGGAGTTGTCCAAATCTAAATAGTCTCTTGATATACTTCAGAAATATTGTACATTCTTCAAAGCATCTGTTTTATAGCTGAAAAACTATTCATTTACGGCTCCATAGCAAAACTTTGTCTATGAGAGTGATGGGTTAACAGTAGTTTTTTTTCAAACTTGGCAACTTGAAGATATGTGGACTTCAACTCTCAGAATTCCCCAGCCAGCATTCTGGCTGGAGAATTCTGGGAATTTAAGTCCACACATCTTCAAGTTGCCAAGTTTGAAAAACACTGGTTTACAAACTGCTATTAGATATTTCAAAGATCTTCATATTAACTGAAAGTAGCTTCATACATTGCAGAAATGCTTAATGCACACCTGTGTAGACCTAGATCTTGTGTATGCCTAGTGTTACCTGTACGCTGTAAAAGCCACCCCCAAATTTGAAAAACACACATCTATGGTGCAGGGCCTGTCATTCACATAGTGTATACACATTCATTTCAGCAATGAAGAATGTCTGCTACAAAATGTAAGACAGAAAAGATATTTTAAAAAGAGAAGAGTTAGCACCATATGCCAAAAAAGGGAGTCCCTGTATCTTTAATAAAATAAGCATTAAAAGCATTTTATTTGAACATTATCTGTAGTGCATTAATTGCATAAGAAATAGCTAACACTCTGTTAGTGTTCTCATCCAGGTACTCTCATTTCTAATCAGGTTGTAATTTATTCTGTGAACAGTGCAAGCAGTTTCAAATAAGAATCCCACAAGTATTATTAGCAGCCTCCATTTGATAATACCCTAACAGTGGAATATAGCACGTTTTGTCACTATAAGTTTCTGCCACCTTGTCAATGACCTATTATAGCTTATAGCCAAACAATTTACCACTAAGCAATTCAGCTAGACAAAAATGTAACAGATAATCAAGATACAGAGCAGGGATCTGAAAGATCTAGCAAACACAATGCAGTTCTGAAGTACAAAGTTAATTTTAATGGCACTTGCTAGCTTAACTAGCCTGATTGCAGTTTCGGAATTAAAATAAGTCATCCAGCTGTTTGTCTTCTTTACTTAAGATCCATCAGCATGGAAGCAGGATTCTCCAAGTAGGATTTCCACACGTTAGAAAAACGAGACATGGTTGCACCATCAATGATTCTGTGATCAGCTGACCAGCTCACATTCATTATTTGTGCTTTAAACACCTCACCGTTACTGTTAAATCGAGGAAGGACCTAGAAATTAAAGAACAAAATGCTGTAAAAAAACCCAGTGGATTAATACATGAGAATTTCCCAACACCTGAGCGCCCTCACTGATAAGATGGTTACAAGGTATTTACTCAAGATTTCAAAGCAAATGAACAAGCATAACAGCAACTACATTTACAAGTCATCTTGATAACATAATCTGGAGTCTTACAGTGCAATGTATGTGAAAATAATTCCAGATATGGCCAACTGAAAGTGACTATTACATGATGGTCCACCAGGTTGTTAAATGTCCAGGATATTACCTGCTTTTGCATTAAAAATATTTTATATTAATATGAGTAATATTTATAGGGTTTGCCATCCCCACACATTACACATTTAATAAAAATTTCAGTATTCAAATTAGGAATGTAAGTCATTCTATTTTGATGGGAGGGGCTAAGGTTCAAATGTTTATTCTGGAGAAGACATTCAGTTGGCTTTTCCTTAGGACAAGACTCAAAATGTAAGACATCAAGAGAGAAAGCTATTCTGTTGTTAATAACCACTTGCCGAGTCATCTATAGCAAACAAGAACTTTGAGGTACAAGTGAAGAATTAACAAACATGATTTAACATATAGACTATATAAGACTATAACAAAGTTAGAAAACCAACACAAACATTTATTAGGTAGAACTTCAAACTGATCTTTCATAATTCAAAGTGAAAATACCTGTATTTTTCCAAGAGCACCAATAGCTACTTCAGGAGGTAGGATCACTGGTTTTGCATAAGTGCCACCAATCTAAGAAACAAAAAGGAAAGTAACACATTTAATCAGTACATTTTTAATGATGTCTCTTTTAGGCAAGTTTTAAAGCAGCTTTCTCCAATCTGGAACATTTCAGACATGTTGGGGTTATAATACCCAGAAGTTCTAGCCAATATGGCTAATGTCCATTCTAAGTGGAAAGTGCTGGGGGAGCTGGAGAGCACAATATTATAAAAGTTTATTTAAGTATAACTCGGAAAACAACTGACAGTGCCCTTGGGATACAATAAGCATTAGCAAAGAATTCACTTCCTGTCCATGAACCCATCCTATAACCCCAGCCATTAAAGCAAGCCCAGTAGATACCTTCTCATAGAAGCAACTATGTTATCGTTTGATCCTCCTAAATTACTTCAATTCTCCCTCATTTGCCACAGGGATCCAGTTTATGCCCCCATGATATTCCCAACAGTTTAATAGCTTAATTTTACATGCTGTTTAACTTACTGTGCCAATGTTGGAAAGTGTGAATGTTCCCCCTGTGAGGTCATTTGTTCCCAACTGGTTAGCTGAGCCCAACTTTTGTAGGCGATTTAATTCTGAAGCAACCTCAAACACACTACAGGCTTGGACATTTTTCACATTAGGGACAAGCAAGCCTTGTTCCGTGTCCATGGCAATTCCAATATTGTGAGAAGCCTAGAATACATAGAAATGCATTGTGTTAATTTGTATAGAAATAGCTATCTTCATTCTTGGCAAAATAAAGTATTTCACATTTTAAGTACTCTTCAATTATTCTTTCTTTATAAATAAGATTATAAAACAATCTTATTTTTTTATCAATAGAATGATTTCTCATATACTTGTGCTTCTTCACTGATAAAGCCTTTCTTGATCAGGTTCAGCTCCTAGTTACTACCTGAGGACGTCTATGTAGTTTTCTTGGCAACAATAGTGCGATGTTGTCTTCAGCCAGGATGTTTTCCCAGCTCTCCAGTCTAACCTATATTCTATCTTGGCCTTTTCCAACTGTCTCCCATCCAACTACTCCTCAGGTCTACCACTGCTTAGTATTTTTCAAGATTAGCCAAGAACAGTTAGATGCTCCCACCTACTACAGACGGTTCTCCTTACAATATTTATTACAGAAAACAAAACATCTTTACAGGTGCAAAAGTGAAAACATGATACCTATATATCTACCTATAACATATCGATAATAAAATATAAAACCTGTATTTATAATAAAACATAAAAATTAATATAACATTGCAATGAAATAAAGAACAAGTAATATTCAAATGGTAAAAATACACGTCGTATTTTAATAGGACTATACAGCAGTCCAGATTTGAAGGAAAAGATGATTTGGAAAGTGTTGGGGTGTTCACACAGCACCTATCAGCAACTCCATCAAGAAGCTGTGATTTTTCTCAAGATAACACCGCTGCCCTCTGCATTTGCAACGTGAACCCACGGAAAGATGCCTCTGATTTGAAGAGGTGCCACCAGATGTTACGTATATGCCCACAAGGGCTCCAAAATAGCTTTTTCCCTTGAGACTGCTGCACATCCTACTAATTACACTGAAAGTTATTACTGTATAACAGGCACAATACACAGAGGTCATATTTCCATAAGACTGATAGTTTCTTTGAAAGAGGAATTAATTTAGTCAAGCTTTTCCCCATGCCCTCTTGGACCAGAGGCTCCAAGGGACTTTCAAATGGCACCCAGGGGCTAAATTCCTAAAAGGGAGTGGGGCCAGAACAATCAAGTGGTGGATCACCACAAAATTAAAGCAGCCAACTGTTCTCAGAGGGCTCTTGAATCCATACAGTGCCATGTGTCTTTCTGAGCATCCTGCAGGAAGGATAAGCTTTTGGTAAATGTTAAAATGTGTGAGAAACACATTGCTAGATATTATGCTGCAGGGGAAAAAAAAACCCTGAAACCTTTCAATGTTTACTTTCTATCTGCAGTACACATTTAAATGTACCTTTATTTCAAAATTAAACCAAGCTGGACCAGTTGAGGATGTATTAAGAAACCATTTTTTAAATCATATACAAACCTTGTATGTGATGTTTTGGCAGTTTTCATCCAGGGAAGCATTAAGAATGGGGTAATGTAATAAGCCTAGAGAAGCAGCCTGTTAAGCATATAAAAAGAACATACTATAATATAATTTAAACAATTTTTAAGTGTGTGTGTGAGAGAGAAAGAAAACAAAAAGAGAAAAGAGGGGGTATTACATTATCTCGACTGCTATCTTGTATTAGGAGAGAGGCATTCTCCAGATGGGCCTACCATGGAAATGCTGCAAGGGGTACAAACTCTCTTAAACATCTCTGCTGGCTTAGAGCAAACAGGTTTTTTTTTTGTCTCCTCTGAACTAGTAACTTGGAGGTGATTGTATCTTTGAGTCACTCTTGACTCCTGGTGACTACGCATACAAGTCCATGTAGTTTTCTTGGCAACCTTTTCCGAAATGATTTGCCATTGCCTTCTTCCTAAGGCTAACAGAGAGCGACTGGCAGAAAATCACTTAGCTGGCTTTATACCTAACACAGAACTAGAACTCACAGTTGCCCATTTTCTAATCCAATACTTTTAATCACTATATCAAACTGGCTCTTAGTAATGTAGATTAGTTTATGTTTAATGTTGTGGTTATTGGGCTAGCTCATATGAAGCCAAGAGCCAAAAGGGCCATAACCCACTTATTTTTCTGCTGGGATTCCTAATTATTCTGTAAAGCTGAAAGCTCATGAAGGTTTGATGGATCTCATACCCTATCTACTGTCCCATCACATAAAACAAACATTTCAAAGAAGTTAGGGTGATCCCTCCTTTTTCACATTTCATGCTTTCTGTCCTTCATAGTATAGTTCCAGAAATCTGCAAAAAGTTGTGATATCTAGATCATTCTAGCTTTGTGGGGTAGGCTCCACTGAAATAAAGTGAGCTCTCAAGGAAAATCTCTCTAGGACTATGAAGTTGTTCTTAAAAGTATCCTATCACAGTACTTACAATCAAGGCAAAATGGATTGTGTGAATAGGGTCACTACAATTATATTTTAATATCATTCTGTAGTGAAACAATGTATCTGAAATGCCTATGAAGAACAGGTATGAAATTGCATCATACCAGTAATACAGAATACAGGCAGATTTGGCAATTTGATAGAACTTTTTTCCAAGGCTGTTTCCACTATAACACAGAAAAGAGAACCTTTGTATCTTCAGATGTTCATCTAATTCATGTTTGTCAGGTTCAGCCATCATCATGAATAATCAAGGGACTAAAGTGTTTCCTGCCAAATCTGATCATCCTGTGCCACAAAATATGACTACTGGGCTAGAAAAAGCAAGGTTCACCATCATAACTCACCTTTAAAAAGAAGGGCATGAAACTGAGGTTAACTCCCCGTTCTTGTGCTAAAGGTTTCAACTTTTCTCTCAGCTGGATGAGCTGCGTGAGGTCAACCTCATCACAATAACCAAAGTGAGGAATTTTCAAAGCAGCAGTCATAGTTTTCACCATTGCCTTCTGAAATCCTAAAAAACAGAGAAGGGAACTGATTTACAGTTAGTGATACTCTAAATTATCTTGTTTCTTCAAAAGTTTCCTTTAGACAGCAAACCAACTGATTAGAGGAGCTATGTATATTATAATAATACAGTCAGATGTACAAGAAACTCTGGGGAAAAGCTGTATGATTAAGGAAAAGTTAGTTACCTAAAGAAGAATGATGTAGAATCGACTTTGCTAAGGATGGTTTTATCCACTGCATTAAGTGGGGGCATCCAATAGCTATGGAAAGTAATCAGGATTTGGTGGGAGATTTTTAGGAACCCTGTGTGACACCACATTTTATACTTTTCAGAACCCTGTATGACAGCTTTCATGGCCTGAAATTATAGTGGGGCCCTTCAGAGTGTGAAGAAAGTGTCCTCAACACTTCCAGTGAGTTATGTAGGAAAGCCAGTTGAAGCGAGTAATACCACACCGAGTCTTAGATTGCAACAGAAGGTTGTTCTCTAGCAAAATTAGAACGTGGAACATCTAGATCTCATAACTGCAGTCCAAGGATCCCCAGAAGCTGTCCATATTAATTTTCTAGGAATCAGGAAATTAATCCAGCTAATTCTGAAAGAAAATCAGAGATAGAAAACATGGGGCAGGCTACCAATCTTTAGAAGCTATAATACTCTATCAGGTTCTGCACTTATTTTTCCAAAACACTAATCTACATTGCCATTTGTACATTAATCACGACCGAGATTTGTTCTGTTAGACTGAACTAGCAGCTGTGCATAGTGAATACACAACCTCACATGCATTGAAAACTATCAGTTTCTTTTCACAGAAGCCTTGATGAGCACTACGATCTAAATCTGCATTGGCTGCATATGTAAAAACCTCATTCCCAAATCAGCATTTCCATAATTATTCTGTGGAGATGTGGAATGTGAACTCTGGTTGAAGAAATTATGTAATCATATGCTTACTTTGACCACTATAGTATCTCATATATGACTATTTGTATATTTCTCACACAGCACCTTTTAAGAATGGAGACCTCTTTGCAGTGCCAGTTTGTGCCTGTAAGTTTATAATTGATTTTACAGTTTACACTCTGAGAGGAGGTAGTAGATTCAAGGACGCACACTACTGCACTTTCTTATTTCTCTCTTGACAGTATAGTACAAGGTCTGCTTGTTGGAACAATAATTAGAACCTTGGTGCAAGTCTATGATGCCTTTCAAGGACTGCTTTGACAACGTTTCCACACTGTGAAGGATGTCC
Organism: Liasis olivaceus; assembly: GCA_030867105.1. Classification (NCBI taxonomy): domain Eukaryota; kingdom Metazoa; phylum Chordata; class Lepidosauria; order Squamata; family Pythonidae; genus Liasis; species Liasis olivaceus. The sequence continues at coordinate 118,493,657 of CM061350.1, read as the reverse complement.
ATGTCTACCTTCGTAGTTACTTTATTTGCTTATCAGTTGTAAAGCAATTCTTTCAATTGGGGTGTCCTGTTAACATATGTTCAAACTGCCCTTGATCAACATTCTATATAAGACCTATGCTAGTTTGTAGTTCTTGTTCTTGGCTCATTTGGGTGCAAGAGACCAACAACCCACTGTAACCTGCTAGCTCTGGAACCAATAAAAATTGTTTGGATTCTCTCCAGGTGTTGGTGTTTATTCAGTGAAGTTTCACCACATTTCTGAAAATAATACTGACTGTACGGAAAACTCACCCAATAAATACCAACAACTAGAGAGGATACGAACATCTATTTTAGTGGCTCTACCACAATTCTGAAAATAATACCCGAACATAAAAAGACAGGTGTGGAATGAACCACAGTACCCTTCTAAGATCACAAGATAAATGTAATAACTGCATTTTGTAGTAGTTATTTATAAGTGTTTCATGCATGCTATTAAAATCACTTTTTTTCTTTTTACCAGATAAAGCCACTGTTGTATCTTTCCTTGAAATTACAGGTTTAGAAAGAGGTGTTAGAGTTCCTGCGGCCTTCTCTTTTGACATGTCTGCAGTAAGTTCTGGTTTTGATGAAGGTGTGATGATGTCAGGTTTTGGTGACAGAGGTAAAATTGCTCCAGTCTGCTTGGCTAAGTAGTTAAGAATGTCTTCTTTGAGAATACGGTTATCTTTCCCTGTTCCGACAACTTCACTCAGCTTAATCTAAAAGACACAGAACAACCAACAATTTAGAGAGATGCAGCCATGTAAGTTGAACTACTAACCAGTTTTATCAACTGAGCTTTTGTAGATTACAGTGCATTTCCTCAGATCCGTGAAAACCTATGTGCACTCCAGAAATTGACCACAAGCAAGAAAACTCATACTTCTTGCAAACTAAGGAAGGAAGGAAGGAAATGGCAGACCTGCAATTCACCTGAAGAATCCATGTCAATGTTTGATTTCAGTTAACAAATTGTCCATAATGGGCCAAGTTCTGGAAGCATCTGGTACTTGCAATAATGGACTGAGATGCATCCACCCTTTCCCAAATTCGTTGTAAATTTGTATGCAATTACACTAAGTTATTAAATTCCTATATCGCTTATTTGTTCATAATCATTTCTTCAAGCCCATGTAAAGAACCTACTGTAAAACGATCCACATATAATTCTTGTTAGATTTTGAAGCTGATTTGCTGACAAACCCTGCAGACAAAAGGGCTCCTATGCTAACTGAGATAAGTCTTTGATGTGCTATTCCATCTTTCTCTCCTTAGCAGATTTTCTGTAATAAGACTGAAGCAGTAGTAAGGAAATATGGGGAGAGTTACAAGTGGAAGATGACAGTATGTAGACCCTTTCTTTCAGATTCCAAAGATGAAGGGGATGGTTGCATTATGAAACTGCTGCCTAGAAACGCTCTTTATATCTGCAAAGGACTCTGTTTTGATGCAACAGGCATTTCTAGGATGAGTGCAGACACCACAGTGGATGGAAGCTGCTTCCATTTTTCAGACACAGCTCATCTAGTGTGCCAGAGTGATTCTCTTTCCATCCCACTATCTTTTCCTTTCTTGTTGCTTTCACCAACATATTATGCTTTATGCATCTGCTGAACTGCTCTGTGATTCACAAAGTTTTCTGCAATAATACATTTACTTTCCTTTATATACCACAAGACTCCGCTGTACTCCCTGGACAAACAAGACCCAGAAAACCCTTTAAATGCAAAACATTTATCACATGGCCATTCATAGGCTGACTCCAGTGTTTAAAGTATATTATACTGCCAATATGTCATTGAAGCTGCAATATTCTCCCAGGAAGTTCAGTTTCAAAGTGTTCAACTCTCTTTAAGCCACGTAAGAGGCACAGAGTGATCAAGAGCTCTTTCCAAACTTCCCTTTTGGGAGCAGACTTTTTGGAAATTATTCACCCACATTAATGCTCAGCAACTTTTCCTCACTATCTGATACCATATTCTGTGTGGTGAATGGATCTTACTCCATACCTAGTTCACAACACTGAATATGTAACTATTATTACATAACTAGACTAGTCCAGTGTTTCTCAACCTTAGCCACTTTAAAATGTGTGGACTTCAACTGCCAGAATTTCCCAGCCAGCATGGAATCAGTGTTGAGAAACACTGGACTAGGCCTTTCAAGGAGGCAAGCATATTATTGGACCACTTATGGAGCATAACATATCTCTTTCCACTATAAAGTAGTTGCCAAATCCTAAAGTTTATAATTAGCTTCTCTGATTAGTGATCATTTTGGCATGTAAGCACTTGGGCATGCCATACTACATGTTTACAACACACATGACACATCAACAGCAAGAAACCTTGTTTCAATATGTAAAAACATACATTGTTTTCCATAGCAAGGCGGCGAACAGCAGGGGTTACTAAGGTCTTATGGCCTTTGATCTGCTGGTGGATCTGCTCTTCACGTGACACAGCAGGTGTTTCAACCACATCTTCTTCAGGAGTTACAGCTGCAGATTGGACCCAAAATAAAGAATGTGGATTAAGTTGAGTAAAGCAAGTTAGCATCTCATTCTCAAATATAAGCTGAAACAAACTATTTACAGTATATGGGAATGTGATTTGTTACTGTGTTAGGTTGGAGCAGCATCACAGGGAGGTGACTACTGAGTTTTACTAGCTCTTTAATATGGGAAATATCTTGAGAGGGTTATATAATTAAATGTGTCTTAAAACAATTCTTTAAATCAGCCCTTAGCTTCTCCAAGAAGCTAAGTACAGGTAAATAATAATGGTTCAAAAGGTTTGCAGTCCTAAGTCCAAAGGGTAATTTCTCCTTCTATTTCTCCCATGACATTGAAAAGCAGTTTATGATCTGAATCAGGTTTCCATGCAATGGGAAGAAGCTTTGTTTCCTATTTTAAACAATCCATCATTTCCCATAATATGTGAACTTGGGAACATTTGATTTGTTTAAGCCAGGGATGAGTTGAGAATAAACTGGGAACAGAACAGCTCAACAGATGGTCTGTGGATCAGAATGGGTGTATGACAACATCCTTAATTTTATTAAAAAGAGCAACAAAAGGAACCTACATTCTAAATGAGGCTAGTGGAAACTCTAATATGCAGTAACTAAAATATTGTTTTGTATGTCTATATATGTCTTTTAAACACATTATTTATGCATTTCAGTACTTGGCTTCATCATTGACTGAAAGTTTGCACCTCATTCCATTTGGTGGCTCACAAGAGCCTAGTGAAAGAACAAAGACCTTACAGGTCTGCCCGTACTTGCTTTAAACCACAATAAGAAAATTAATCGCTTTCCCATAAGTTTAGCATATCCTCACAAGCTAACTATGGTTGCAACAGGCCGCATTAAATTAAAATGTTATCTTGTTTGAAAAAGAAAGCAGGAGCTTCCAGCCTTTGGCGTTCTCCCCAAAAAAGGAGAAAGGAAAGAGGGCAAAGACTTAGCTATATTAAGAAAAAGGAAGCCCATCACATTTGATCATAATAGTATAAAGATCTGCTATTCTCATTCTATATGATGGCTCTGCAGTACAACAATACCACTTTTATCATTTCTGACAAGGATCAGCCACTCCCTGCTAATACTCTTCCACTTGAGTACCATC